>CM028130.1:1496345000-1501830000 GCA_016271365.2 Neoceratodus forsteri | reverse complement strand
AGGAATCAAACCCAGGTCTACAAGATGTCCCAAGCTCATTCACAGCTCATTACTCTAACCTCTAGGCAATACTGCCAGCCCATTTAGTCAAAATTGCATTCTGTTTCAGGACAGAGGTTTTTGTGAATTCAAACTCGCAATGTGGGAATTAGTTCTCAGAGCCTAGGGCACCAAATAAGGGGGTAATGGCTTGTATAACTGGGGCCCACTTGGACAGCAGAGGAAAACTGGACAGTAGACAGTTCAAATTGACCTAGACATCATGGACATGTGTTGTATTCTGGAAGGCATTTAACTGCATTGCGTAAAAGTCACTCCATATGGGTTGTGGCCAGAAGCCAATTCCCACAGAAGATGTTGGACATTAAAGAGAATCACAGGGGTGGGGGGATAACACTTAGCTAATAGTTCTCCACATTCCTCACTAATGAGATGTTAAAAGAAAAGCTTAAAACTGTTCACTGAGAAAATAAACCAGGAAGAATAAGTTATAGTACATTACCAATCCCTTTTTGTTTATCAAAGAATACCTGTATGTTTTTGCAAAAAATATATTTAGCCTTGTAAAATGTTAGAAGGGTTTCAATGTTAAGTTTATTTTTTATTTGGTGTGTGAGTGAAAACCAACAACCATTTAATTTTGTAGCAGCAAAATCTGTTTAGCAGATTAAAATGCCTGCTGTAAAACAGAATTAGGTTGAAGCAAAGCCCCAGTCTGGCTATAAATTTGGACCTTATGCATAAGCACAACATCTTGCACTGTATTTATCCCTTCATTTGCTGCATTACAGTTCAATAAACAGTTTGTAAGAACTGATCATTAGAAAGGCAAGTACCCCTGCAATGAAAATGAGATTTTAACTGTTAATGAGGTCATCACTGGTTGCAAGTCTTGTTCAGAACTATCTTCCCTGCGGCTCCTCTCCAGTCTGCCTCTACACTTAATGTTTCACTAGCAAAATGCGTTATGCTTCATAAACTGAGCAGTCAAGTTTCCTCTAAATAAAAGCCCTAGTCATGTTGGCCCAATTATAATTCATGTTTATAGTATCCCAGTTATAATCCCTATTTATGTTATTCCAATTATAATCCCTCTCTATATGATCACAATTACAATTCTTATTTTCAATCTTCAAATGCACAAGAGTTTTAACATGTCAGACTAGGAATGATCAGAATCTAGTTAATGAAATCAGGTTTATCAGATAAAAAATGTTAACACTTTCTTATTCTTACAGTGGTAAATATTACTGAATGTAATATGTCACACGAAAGAAGAAAACAGTGTGTTAATGTAGAGGTGGTGGTAGGTGCATTATTTCAGGAGGATGTGCTTGGGGGTGGTTTGTCCCCAACACTGGATAGTGGCAAGAATGATGGTATAGATTGTGGGCCACCTAACATTGCTCAGTAAAAAATGGCTTTCTGGAAAGAAAAGAGTAAGCTGGTCTCACTCCGTCTGGGCAGTGGTGAGAGTGGGGGGCAGTGGTGCATCCTCACCACACCACAGGCTTCTGGAAAGTCTGTTTCTTCTATTTCCAGTACCAGGTCATTGACAGTGTCTGAAGAGCAGGAGCTATTTCTAATTGAAAAAATAAAATGGCAGGAAATTCTTACCTGCACTGAGTGTACCACTTTTTGAATTCACACAGTTCATAAGTGTCTTGTTGCGGACTCTGGTGACAATCATGCCATGCCCAACAGTGGTAAAACTACAGAAGGTGAGTTGGAGCTCAGTCTCAGCCCTTCCTCACACCTGCCCCATCCTTTATTCTGGAGGTAGAGGACAGTCATCATGATCCTGAAAGTGATGAGCCTTTTGTTTTTTTCTGAGGTGAGTCCACCTCAGATGGGATCCAGACTATGTCCCACCTAATTAGCTATCTAATAAAGATGAAGAAGAGGAGAAGTTCCATCTGCATCAGAATAAGAAGCAGGTGGGTATGGCATAAGTCCAAGAAGCCTTCAAGTACTGCTCTGTTGGATAAGCTATGAGGGAGGAGAACCCCCCCAAAAAAGACATCAGCTGCTGCCAAGAGGAAGAGTCGTGTGGCTGAAAATGGTGAGGTTGGCACAGTTGACACCATCACTGGCAGGATTCCTTAGGGAGGGAATTGTTCAAAGGGCTCTAGAGTCTGGGTGTATTTTAAAATATATAAGGCTGATTTTATATATGCTTGGAGCCTGGTCTTTGTTTATTTACTGATTTAATGATTGAGTTTTACTTCCTGTCTATGCCCCCTTCTCTCCAGCACCCCATCCCCTCTGGACCTCCAGGCAAACTTTGAACGCCTGGCCTCCCCAGTCATAACCTCTTACCTTCATATAGCAATGGTTACCCCAGGTGAGGTCAGGGTAGGGTATGTACCCCCAGAATTTTGTTTCACCAGACAGTGCCATACTGGGGAGCTGGGGTCCTGATATATCTGGACATGTCACTGTGGTGGTGCTGGGGCCATTTTCCATTTTTCTTTCTTACTGGCCCCAAGGAACATCCCATGCAAGATGTCAAGATAAGCTTATACATGACACTGGCTTTTCTGTGTGTCAACATCAGCTAAATTGCCACCCTCCCCTCAGTCCTCCTGCCACATTACCACCTGTGGTCATTTAAGTGGCAGCATCACAGAAGAGGACTGAACCCATCTTACCCGGAGGACGAGAGGGTCCTCTGGGATGTTTGATCCTCCTCTCCTGGCTTGCAGCCGATGACCAGGGCTTGCTACTGAACCTTGCATGCTGGTATTATGAGCAGTAGCCATACTGTTGTGCTGACAGGCTGGCCATGCTGCCTTGTCTTTATTGTGTTGATTATTTATTTATTTAGAGTTTGGTAGCCAGTTGGAGCCCACTTTGGAAACTGGGTGGAACCCATTGGGAGACAGTCTATTGATAGGGCTTACCCCAGATATTACACAAATAGTACAGAGGTACAGATAGTAATAAGCACTGTAAGTGAACAATTACACTTGGGTTCAAGTAAAACAGATACATTCAATACCAACTGGCCTGCTGAAACCAACCTACTGTCTCCACTCATTCTCTACTCCAAAATCAAAGCCCTGAACCTGCACCAATTGATTTTCTCAGCCACCCGCTTCAACCCCAAGTCCACCAATCACAGCATAAAAGACTGGGTGTTGGTAATATATCCACAGAGAATCCTGACCTCTGGCACCCTGTCTGATATTTTCAGTGATCACTGAATTACTTATTGTGTGTGAAAAATTAAGTCAAATAAACACCCTCCCCAACCACAACCTTCCTAGGCATTTCCGATAAACATACCCCAGTCAAGCACACAAGAGTCAGGGGTCACCACCTCCCCTCAATAACCCCTGACTTATTAGAACTCTTTCAGCACAGAGACTTGGCCTGAGCCAGATGCAAGTCCAGTGCGCTACCCAAGGACAGGCAAGCTTGTACAAACCTCCAGAATCACTGCACCACGAGTATACAATTAGCCAAGGTCAACTTCTTCCAGAGCAAGCTAGCTACCAATGCCCTTGGCCCATGTAAATTCTGGAAGACAGTTAATTCCATAATCAACTTCCCCAGCAGTGCATAGTCCCTCCCTGAAGCCTCCTTAACAAAGCTCTCAACACATCACCAAATGATCTAGGGCTCTCATCCCCAACTGGCACCACTCTCTGCAACCAAATGGGACACAAGTGCCAATTTCTGCCTGCAGGCAATCTCAATTGACACTGTCCACAAAGAATTAATGGTAATAAATGCTGCATCCATCTATGGATCTGATAACATCTCACCTAAATTTCTCAAAACTGGTTCTCCAGCAATTGCTGCCCCTGTTGCTCACATTTTCAATGACTTCCTCTGCTCCAAGTAATTCCCACACAGCTGAAATCATGCAGTGTTGGCACCAATCTCTAAATGTGGTCCAGCCAACTCTCTTTCAAATTACCACCCAATTTCACATCTACCCACCCTCTTTAAAAACTCTTGAGAGGTTTATTATCAGACAGCTGTCCACTTTGTATGTGGAATCTTTCTAACACAATACTTATCAGGCTTCTGCCCCAGTCATTCACCTCTGCCTCTCTACTCAGGGTCTCTGGCCACATACATTCCAGTTCAGACAAAGCACTGGGCACAGGGGCCATATTTACAGACCTAGCAGAGGCCTTCAACACTGTGGACCACCCCAGCTCCTACTCAAACAAGCAGAGTCTGGTGTCTCCCCAACAGCCTAGGCATGATTTCATTCCTACCTGGACAACTGCATCCAATCCATCAAGCTAGGCTGAAACACTTCCCCCACTCTATCTCTCTCTCCCTTAGGGTCCCACCAAGGCTCAGTCCTAGTACCCCTGCTTTTCACCACACCCATCATCAACCTATCCTTCTTTATGTCAGAATGCAGAAGATGTATTAATCTACTTATCAGCACCATCTGCCTCCTCAACTGAGGTATCCCTTCAACAAGACTTCTCAGCAGTCCAAAAATGGTTCCTAGACAATCCTCCTGTCATGAACCAGAAGAAGATGGTGTCTATGTTGTTTGGCTCCAAACAATGGAACAACTCCACCTCTTCCTCTTTGTCTATATGCTCCCTGGATAGGGCCTGTCTGGACCTGATCACCACCTACAAGTACCTTGGCCTTCACTTGGACTAACACCTTGATTACTGCAAGCACATCTCCCAAGTCATAGCCAAGTCCTTCACTAAGCTCTGCACCCTTTACAGAGTGAAGAACTGTCTCCAATTAAAAATAAGGAAACAGGTTGTGGAACAATCAATACTTCTTTTCCTGAACTGTGGAGATGTAGTATACTCAGGTGCAAATTCCACCTCCCTCAACAAAATCAACACTCAGTTCAAAACACTGTGCAGCTTCACACTGGCTGCCCCCCGACACACATCACTGTACTATGTACAATGAGCTTAGCTGAGTCACCCCCCCAAGCATGAAAAAATGATGCACACTGCTCTTGTGGGAGCAAACTACTGGTCTTACAAACTACTTAAATACCGATCTGATCCATTCTCACCTTCAGGGAACCCTGCTTACTCTCTCTGATCTGAGACAAACTGTCATCTTCACACCCCTCTCTATAAGCACAATCAAGGCCAAGCCTCCATTATTTATATACTCCCCAAGATCTGGAACAATCTATCCCCCAGTATTACTGCCCCTATTGTCAGTCATACCCCCCCCCCTTCTGTGCACATGGCTCCCCTCCCCAAAAAAGCTTTTGTAAGCCCACTCTTGGCGAGGGCCAGGAGACACACTTGTATCTGCCATGGCTAATGTTGAATCTTGAAACTACAGTATGTATACACTGTATTGCACCTTTGATGCTTTTGCTCTGATCATTACCTAGAATGGTGTAATTTGCTTCTGAAATGTAAATTGTTGTCTGTATTACTTGTGCTGTGTAGTGCACCCTTCTACTCCCATTGGCCTCCAACCCCCACCCCAGGTCACAACTGGAAACGAGCCCTGGGCTCTGTGTGCTTACCTGGTAAATTATGTTTTTGAATAAAAAAATTTGCAGAGGCCAGGAAGGTACTGTTTATACAAATGTCTAAAGGGCCAAAAAGATCAGTGTTCCATAATATGGGCTACTCAAATTAAGCAACTCAATCTGAGCACCTGTGGAAATAGCGAGTGTGCTTTAATAGCAAGCCTCGCAATACCGATTAGATAGTATTTATTGAAATGTTTCACCAAGAAAGGCACACTGAACAACAAGTTGCTCATCTCATGGTGCATCCTGGGGAGGAGGGGTTAAAGGGAGAATTCAAACATGCAGCTTACAATACATACATCAAGCAGCATTACAATTGGTAGATAGTGTAGAGCATTTGGAAACAGTGCGATTTTGAAGTTTGAGGAGGTTTTTGAGAACTAGCTAATGGGGTGTGGCCGGGAGTCTGCTATTCTGATAACTGACAATGTTGCAAGCATCCTGAAGGCAACCGATGATGGTGGGTACACCCAAGTGACATGTCTTACTCACTGACTCCATCTTGTTGTACAAAATCTGCTGGTGAAAAAACGTGGTGGAGGACCTAGTCGGTACTGTAAAGGAAATCTGTACCCACTTCTCTCACTCAGTAAAGCCTGAAGCAACCTGAAACATTTTCAGTGAGAGAAAAGTTTGCCTGAGAAGGAACTGATCCAAGGCTGTGCAGTAAGGTGGAACTCAACTTATCACATGCTTTAGAGGTTCCAGGAACAACAGCTTCATGATTATCAACTTTAGAATAATATTTGCAGAGAAGATTTGGTGTCTGCTAGTAACTGGGAGACTTTGCAGATGCTTCTAGCTATTCTGGAGCCATTTCAGGCAATGACCAATGAAGTTACTTCTGCTTCATAGTGCATGAGAATGATATTGTCTCAGCTATGTTTTTGCACACCTTCTTGGAGCAGAAGAGTAGCCAGTATGGGCAAGATCTGAGGGTGCCTGAAGATGCCCAAAACAGCTACATCCAGATGATGCTCATCGAGGACTAGTATGTTCTTTTTCTGTGATGGATCCTTCATTCAAGGGTTGATGGAAAATATCCTTCCCCTGTGTATACAGTGATGAAAGTGAGCAGGAGCATGTAGGAACCCAGTTCCTGTACCTTTTGTGCATCAGGAACTGAGTTCCTGTACTTCTTCTTATTGATATTTGAAATGAAATTCTTACAACAGTAACATAATGAAAATTGTTTGGCATATGACCTGAGATCAGTGGATTCCATCATGAAATTTGACTTGCAGAACAATTTAATTTGTTTTAGAAATACTTTGACATCTCTGATTGGGTGTACCAATAGCTATACAGATGTGTCTGGATTGAAAGAAATATGGAAACATAGATGTCGACAGCAGAAAAAGGTTGCACGGCCCCTCGAGTCCCAAAAGTTATCCTTCAGAATGAGGATCCTAATTCTGTTTTTAATTTGTGTCAGTGTTTGAGTTCCTGTACTTCTTGTTCACCACTTACACCACTGTGTGTAGTGATATACAGTACAAGTTACAATAAACTGTTCCTCCAGCTCACTGCTCTGGCATTGTTTTTATATGCTGGCAATGCAGTAACAATTCAAAATGTTTAAACTACAAATTCTTTTTCAACCAATCATCAACTCTCATGCAACGCACATGCAGTGCACATTCAGCCACTGTAAATTCCCTTCAGCTCCCCATTTTCAAATGCATTTGAAATGCAGTAATTGCTAGCATTCACTGTTTATGAATGGCCCCAAATTTACTAGTACTGCACCTAGTTTAACTCAGTTTGCATTTGTTTTGTTTTTTGTTATTCACTATTTTGGGCTCATTCTTCTCTGAAAAACAGAATTCAAGATGCCCAAGCTTATTCGTATACTGTACTGTACAGTACATTATATGTACTGCACCTCTGAGCTGGATTGCCGACCTGCTGATCTCCACTGTCCCATGCCTCTCAGTGACCCACTGACTTCTTAAATTAATTATTTAGTATGCTTAGTTTTGCTTTTAATTACTTACAATTCTGTAGTTACAGAGAGTAAGAGGCAGCACTGTACAGTAGCACTGGCATGGAGAGTTACATCAGAGAGAACCCTGGGGTCTTGAGTCACCACAGGGAGGGCAAAAAGAGTAAAAATAGCAAGAACAAAATTGCGAGATGAAGAAGAGCACCATAACATTACAGCAGACGGCATTTAGTGGGAGTATGTTGAACAGGAAAGAACATTGTGAAAGCATGTAGGCATGAAATATGTTTACTGCATTTGTCCTGGCTCTGTAGCCTAGTGGACAAAGTCTGTGGTTGTGCAAGAGGAGTTGTAGAACTGGGCTTGAAACTTGCAGGAGGAGAATTATTTTTTTTTTCTTAAATTGTACACCACATATTTAGTTGGGGGTGCAGGGGGCATATTTAAGATTTGTATTCATTTTTGCTCCTTGACTTCTCCTACCACCCCCCGTAGATGCAGAGGGGGAGCTCACACATTGACCCTTAGTGCCACTTTCATCAAGGAGACGCAATGCAAAGTCACAGGGAAGCTAGCACACACAAGCAGTTTCCTGGTGTTCACTATAGAGGTGATGCCATTGTTTGCTAAACTTATTTTAACTTAATGTACCCAAGCAGGTCTCTCCCCAATCAATCAATACCTGTTCCTCTAGGTCATCCATGTTAGTCTGCTCCATTGCTTGCCTGAGCTCCCAAGGGGTACCCCGTCAAGTGAGCACTACCAGAATAGCACTACAATATATGACGCTAGTCTGGTAAGTGCTCACATGGACAGCAACTGGGGATTGACAGCGATTACTTGATTACTGTAAGTGCTCCCCAGGTTGCTGTCTGTGGTGCTGGTGCAACACAAGGGCACCAGAATCCAAGAGACTGGCTGAGCTGCTCCTGTGGTGTGGAGGACTAAGGCATAAAGCAGTTTGGTCAGTGCTATTGCAGACCAGGGTTCTAATCCTGGTCTCTATTCATTTTACTCGCATCAGGAATTCGTTTTTTTTTTTAGTTGCCATGGAAACAGTATTCCACAGCCCCGAAATTAACTTGCACCATGATCCTCCCCCATAGTAAAATCCTTAAGTCTGGGGGGGGATGGGGGCAGAGCCCTTCCCCCGCAAGAAAAAATCAGTGCTATTTTTGCCGCACAGCTAGTCTGACCCAATGCCCTCCCAACGCTTTTCTGTACTCACTTATTGCATACAAATGCAACCTGCCATAATTTTAGCTGCGCTACAGTATGGTGGACTGAACAGGTGAAAAGAAAGGTTGAAGCTTAATTTGATTAGATGCTATTCGAATATGAAAATGAGCCTCGTAGCCCTTGGAGTGAAACCAAAGAAACTGCTGAATTCTTGGCTTTCTGCATGCCACAAATTCAGCAGTTTCTTATCTTTCTTTCAAAGGGCTACAAGGCTAATTTTCATATTCCAGTAGCATCTATAAACTTATAATTATGCTTATGTATAAAAATATCAGCGAGCTTATAAATTTCATAGCTCAGGCATGTACTGTATAGTACTGTACTGTACTGTACTTCATTCTGCAGTGGTAAAATCGTGCTCCAACTCAGTGCTTAAGCATTTTTCTTATGGGTTGCTTAATGTGTGTAGTGCTCATTGCACTGCATTGAAACAATAGTAGCTACAGCCAAACCATTTGGAAACTTTTATTAATTAATTGCAGTGAGCAGTGCACACGTTAAACAACTCATTGAAAAATGCTAAACCAGTGAGTGGGAGGAACAGTTTAATGTGACTTGTACTGTAGGTCTGTGGCATGATGTGCTGAGCAACCAGCTGTTGAAGGTGGAGGAGACAGAACATCAAAGGCAAAACAGCCAGAATGTCAAGGAAGAAGTGTCAGTAGCTGAAAGGGAGAAGGAGAAAGTTACTCAGTCTGGAACATCCTTACTGGAGAGGATGTCCTTCATGAATCACTTTTTTTTTTTTTATCACCTACACCCCCTGGGCATCCTTCAGGAGTGCCCACTCGGAATACACCCTACTCCCAGCCTGAACCCTCACATCTCCCTTGATTCCCTTCCCCGAATTACTTCAGGCAGGCTTGACCCCCAGTACCATCTCTGGGGCTGATTCCACCCTCCTCATGGTGGCTTTTTACTCCTAAGTGTGAATAGACCTTACTTGCTGTCGACAGGGTGGGTCTGGAGGGAATCTGGGCATGCCTGGGCTAGCATTTGGGTTGTGGGTGATTCTGCTGGAGCCACCGTCATCTCACCGATGGTGTAGGAGGCTTTTCTGTCTTTCTTTCCCCTCACGAGCGTGGCGTGTAATGGCGTCAGCATGCTGGCTATCCCCGTAGATGCCTGCCACGCTCGTCACCCAATTGTACGTTCCATGCATATAGTACCCCCGGTCTCCACCAGGGGCCACTAATGCCCCAGGAAATCCCTGGATCCCTCCCCGGGAGAGGAGAGCGGTCTGCCGGATGCTCAATCCAACTCCCTCCGCTGCTGACTCCCAGTGCCTGGGCTCACTCCTGAACCCAGGACACTGGTATGGCGGGAGGTGTGGCATCCAGCGCCTCAACCCTCAGCACCACCGGGCCGACCCGATGAATCATTCTGATTGCACCACCAAGACATCATTTATAGGATATTGCTGGGCTGTCAGCAGTGACAAACAGTTAGTGGAATACATTCCAGACTGCCCAGTACTGGGTAGCAGTGCTGACCTGCTTGAGTACTGGTGCTCCAAGATCAGTGTGTTGGGCAGGGTTAGGCAGACTGGCTGTTCACTACCTGTCATGCCCATTCGTGAGTGTATTTCAGTGTAGCTGAGACCATCATCAATGACAAGCATACACTTTTCAATATGAGGAATACTGAGATCTTTAATGCTTAAAGTCCTGAAAATGAATATCCATAACTTTGGGCAATGACCATCACTATCACTGGATGTAGCATTTAATGTTTCCTCATTTCATAGGGAGGAATCTAGTCCTGTCACATGATGGTCTGATGAAGAGAATGAAATGGTCTTGTACTAGGCACTGGTAGTACGACTGATTTAAACTGCTAAATATTCTTGACTGTCTCTCATCTGAGTACCCCATCTTGTGCTTGTACCACTACCTTCCTTTCTGACCACTCACCCCTTGTCATTCTGTATGTAGTCAGTATCCCGTAATATGGTTGAGTCAAACTGAGTGAGTCAATTTGAGTACCTACAGCAATAGTGAGTATGAAACAATAGCGAGGGTAGTATACAGCGAGTGTCTCAGTGAGCTACATTTGCTGTAGTAGGTTATAGGGCTGTGTTTGGCTAGGTAGTTTCCAGCTAGCCGTTTGGTGCAGTGACTTCAATCACTGCCTGTGTACGCGGTGGACCCAGGCTTGGGTCTGGCTGTGGGGATTGATTTTTTTTGTTCTATATATACATGTATGTGTTTAAGTCCTGTTTCCCCATTCCCTCCCACCCGCAGGTTGTCCCCCCAAGTAGCCCTCACCTGAGTTTTTTCCTTTTCCCTGTGTCACCCCCCCCGGAGTTGATTATATTAATGATGGGTGGTGGGGCAAAGCCGCCTACAAATGGGGGTTTGGGGGGTGTATCCCCCCACATAAACATTTCATTTATGTTGCTCCCACACAGAAAGTAAGTGACCATCACTGTTTGTGGCCGTCGCTGTAATTCACTTTGTTGTTTTCACTTTCAGTGATGTTGGGTTCGCTGTTGTCAACACTCCTTTGAGGCAGCACTTCACTATTGCACTTATTCTTTCTTGTATTTATGGAGAACTGTAAATTGGACATCTGAAACAAACTCCTGGCAGTGGTGGTGGGTACCAAAATGGTAACAGGATTCAAGCATGCATGGGATAGACACAAGGGAACATTAAGAACAGGGCAAGGTGGAGGGTTAAGGAAGGAGATTTAGTAGGGTCTATGGTAACACAGGATGTGGGGAATATTAGGGCACACTAGGTGGACAAAGGTTTCCTTTTCTGGCACCAAATTCTATTTTTCTATGTTTCTTTGTAGCCCACACAATTGTAGAAACATAGAAATTGATGGCAGATAACCACCATAAGGCCCACCCAGTCTGCCCATTTTCTCTACCTGCTTCGAATACCACAGACCCTACTTGTTTTCCTGCTTTGTTCTCTTTCTTATCACTAGGGTTTCCCTATGCCTATCCCATGCATTTTTGAATTCCCCTACCAAATGTGCCCCCACCGCATCACTGGGAGGGTTTTCCACGCATCCACAACCCTTTCTGTGAAGAAATACTTCCTCACATTACCTCTTAGTCTACCCCCTTCCAGCCTCATGTCATGACCCTTTGTTCTAGAACATCTCTTTTTCTGAAAGATGCTACCCTCCTGTACCTTATTTATGCCCTTGAGATATCTGAAGGTCTCTGTCATATCCACCATCTCTCTCTCCTCTCCTCCAGGGTATACATAGTGAGGTCCTCCAGTCGGTAGCCCGTGATGTGGGTGACTGCAATTGAGTGACCCGCTAAAGAGGCAACTCAGTGTGACTTCTTCCGTCACAGGGGCTACAGTTGAGACAGTGACCAGATGGGGGGTGGGTGACCGTGCGACAGAAATCGCTACAGGTAAGTGCGTGAGGGGGTGGGAGTGAGCACGCATGGTGAGGGGTAGGAGGGAATTTGAGGAGTGGCGTGTGGTAGGCTGCTAAGCTGGCCCCATGGTGTAGTGGGTCAGCTCGTGGCCTTGGTAGCTAGGATGCTGGGTTCTGGTCCGGGTGCAGGTTCATTTTTGCTGTGCCCAGCCTGATTTTGGTTTTTTTATGTCCCCCGACATGCACCCCACTGGAGTTGAGAATCGTTTAGTAGGGGGTGTGGGGAGCACGCATAATCGTAAATAAACACACGTCCCTGGTGCCATTTTGTTGTGCGCCATGGAGTCAGAGCGCCGAAATTGATTTTCATCACTCTGACTTTATCGTAACAGCGGTCACCCTTTGCCGGTCGCTGTTATGACATAGAACCCTCCAGTCTCTCCTCATATGACTTTTGATGCAGTCCCTGCACCAGTTTTGTTGTCCCACAGAAATTTCCCATGAGTAAATATAGAAACATAGAAGTTGACAGCAGATAAGGCCCGCAAGGCCCATCCAATTTTCTCATTATTTCTACCTTATGAATGTGCCATAGGCCTGCACTCTGTCAATATCCTATCTATTCATACTTATCTGTATTGCTACCTTATGCCTATCCCATGCCTGTTTGAAGCCCTGCACTGTATTCATATCCACCACTTCCTGAGGTAGGCTGTTCCATGCATTCACCGCCCTTTCTGTGAAAAAGAACATCCTCACATTACCCCTTAACCAGCCTCCCTCTAATCTCATGCTGTGTCCTCTTGTCCTGCTATTTTTCCTATATTGAAACAAGTTAGACTCTTTCACCTTGTTAATGCCCTTAAGATGTTCGAATGTTTTGATCATATCACTTCTCTGCCTCCTTTGCTCTAGGGCATACATATTGAGCTCTGTTAATTTGTCCTCATATGTTTTCTGATGCAGTCCCTGCACCATTTTGGTTGCCCTTCTCTGGACTGCCTCCATTTTGTTAATGTTCTTGTGCAGGCGTGGCCTCCAGTACTGCAAGCAGCACTCCAGATGGGGCCTAATGAGTGTCTTGTAAAGAGGGATTATTACCTCCCTCTTACAACTTGCAATACCCTTACTAATACACCCCAACATCCCTCTAGCCTTACCTACTGCTTTAGTGGTCTACTTGGATGATTTGAGGTCATCTGTGATCATGATGCCCAAGCTTTCTTCCTTTATGATTGTCAGCAACTCCCCTCCCAATCTATAGGTGGCATCAGGGTTTCTCTTCTCTATGTGCATGATCTTGCACTTCTTTGCGTTAAACCCCATTTGCCACTCTTCTGACCATTTTGCCAGTTTATCCAGATCTCTTCTCATTTTGCCCTCCCCATCTGGATCATCTTCTCTGTTGCAGATCTTGGTGTCATCTGCAAACAGACAAACCTTACCCTCCAGTCCATCTGCAATGTCACTGATGTAGATATTGAAGAGGACTGGCCACAGGACTGATCCCTGAGGTACTCCACTTGTGACTTGCATCTCTTCTGACTGTATACCATTCACCACCACTCTCTGTTTTCTGCCCTCCAACCAGTTTGCCACCCAGTTGATCAACTTCTGACCCACCCTGAGCCTACCCAGCTTATTAGTCAATCTTCTATTTGGAACAGTATCAAAAGCTTTGCTGAAGTCATGATAGGTGACATCAACTGCTCCTCCTTGGTCCACCACTCTGGTTACCCAGTCAAAGAAATCAATGAGATTAATCTGACAGGATCTTTCTGTTGTAAACCCATGCTGTCTTGGATCCTGTGCTCCTATGGATTCCAGGTGTTGCACTATCCTTTCCTTAAGGAATACCTCCATAATCGTGCCCACTACTGATGTAAGACTGACTGGTCTGTAGTTCCCTGCCTCCTCTCTGCTACCACTCTTGTGGAGTGGGATCATATGAGCCCTTCTTCAATCTTCTGGGACCTCTCCTGTGATCAAAGACTCACTAAACAGTTCTGATAATGGCTCTGCTAGTTCCACCCTTAGCTCCTTTAGTACCTTGGGGTGTATGTCATCAGGTCCCATTGCCTTGTCCACCCTGAGCTTTGCAAGCTCTTGTAGGACCCTTTCTTTTGTGAAGGGACTAGTGAACCCCCCCCCCGTGTCCATGGTGCTGAGCTGTGGGCCCTGCCCTACCTTCTCCTCAGTAAATACTGAGCAGAAGTGTCTATTTAGGATAGATGCTTTTCCTTGGTCCTCCTTCACATACTCCCCCTTATCCCCATTGAGCTTAGCAATAGCCCCTCTGGACTTTCTCCTTTCACTAATGTATCTATAGAAAGTCTTGTCCCCTTCTTTTACTGTTTGTGCTAGTGTTTTCTCGGTTTGGGCCTTTGCCAGCCTTACTGCCTTCCCTGCCTCCCTTAGGGAAGTTTGGCATGCCTCCCCATCTTCATCCCGCTATGTTCCCTTATATTTCCTGAAGGCCAGCCTTTTGGCTCTGACCTGTTCTGCTACTGTTTTTGAGAACCAATGTGGTTTTCTCCTTCTTTTGCTCTTGCTTTTCTCTCTAACACAATGGGATGTTGCTTCAAGTATTGCATTCTTAATGCTTGCTCACTTTTCCTGTATCCCCTCACCTGTATTTCCTTTTGCCAGGGCTAGCTTAACTCTGTTGGCCATCTTATCAAAGTCAGCTCCTCTGAAGTCGCATAGTTTTGCCTTGGAATGGGATGATTTAGTTCTAGTGGCCAAATTGAACCATATCATGTGATGGTCACTGGCCCCCAGGTGACCTTCTACCTGGAGATCTGTGATCCTTTCCCTGTTAGTCAGTACTAGATCTAGGATAGCCCTGTCTCTTGCATGTTGTTCTACCAGTTGTTTGAGGCCCTCTCCCTGCAGGAAATCCACTATGTGTCTTGTTCTGGAGGATGTACCTGCTGGTATTGATCAATCTGTATCTGGCATGTTGAAGTCTCCCATTATCTGAACCTCCCCTTTAGCTGTCATGTTTTGTACATCTTCTAACAGTAATGTGTCTATGCCCTCCCGCTGGTCTGGAGGCCTGTAGACAATCCCAGTTCATATGGCTGTCCCATTTCCTGTTTCCAGGGTGACCCACAGTTCTTCTGGCTCCTTATGTGTATTCTGAATTTCTGTAGCTTTGATATTTTCAGTGACATAAAGGACCACTCTCCCCCCCCCCTTGTTTTGCACCTCGGTCTCTTCTGAACAGTACATAACCGGGTACTGAAGACTCCCAAGTGTGGTTACTGGTGAACCATGTCTCGCTAATGGCTACTATGTCCAGTTTAGCCTCTGTCATTGTTGCCTGCAGGTCTTGGATCTTGTTTCCCAGACTGCAGGCATTTGTGTACATGATTTTCCATTGGACAGATTTCAGTGTGTTAGTTCTTGGGCGAGGTCCAGCGTTTCCCCTGCATTTTTCTTACTGGTGATGTAGATGAACTACAAATATGCTGAACTCCTGTTTGATCACTATCTGAGGGGGGAGGGGTGTTCTTCCCATTCGACGTATCAGGTGCTGCACCCCTCTCCCCATTTGCTAGTTTAAATATTCTGCAAAGAAGTCAAACTTCTGCCCCAATGCACTGACTCCCTCCTTAGTCAGATGTAGTCCATCGAATTTAAAGAACTTTCACTCCCAAAACTCTTGCCAGTTACCTACAATGTGTTCTTTTTCCTGGCACCAGCCCTTGAGCCACATGTTTAGCTCCCCTATCTCCCCTTCTCTGACCTTCCGTCTGTCTGCCCCCTTCTCCCAGATCGGCAGGATCTCAGAGAAGAAGATGTGGGATGAAATGGATAACAGTTTGTCTCCCAGCCTGGTCAGGTGTTCCTTGGTCTCCACAACTGACCAGCTGGTGAGATTGTAAGTCCATATGTGTACCAGGACATCAATGTTTTCTCCTGCTTCCTGCACAATTTTAGCAATGCGGTCAGTGTCTCTCCACGCTGATGTACCTGGGAGACATCTGACCATTATTACCCCCGGCTGGAGGTAGGTATCAACTCCCCGAATCATGGAGTCTACTATAATCAGAAGTATTTTGGATTTCCTTTTTGCTTTTTTTGTTTTGTTCCCTGTTTTTTGGCAAGTTTTGTTGTGCTAGCTCCTGTTCTGCAGTGTCCTGCTCTGCAGTGTCCTCTGCCCCTTTGTTTGATTTTGGAGATAGAGGCAGATACCTGTTTGTAGTTTTTATATGGTTTGTGGAGGTGATACGTTGGAGAGCATTGAGTGATGAGGCCCCCAATTTGCCCTCCTAACCACCTACCAACCTCCCGGACCAACTACCCTCTGCGGTCGTGGTGCTTCAGTTGGATGTTAGGGAAATGTAGGGTGGGTCTTATAATATATTTCTCCTGAATATGCGATTTGAGGTGCACAATCTCTGCCCATGCTGCCTCAAGCTGAGCCCTTAGATCTCCAATGGTCCAGCATGTAGGACAGCATCCTAAATTCTGTATAACTGCACTTTTGAAAAGTGTCCCACAGTATCTGCAGTTAATAATATCCATTCCAGATGAGTTGCTGGGTTTATAACCTGGTTTGAGTAATTAGAAGGAGGAAAATGAAAGCAAAAGTTTGATATTTTTGTTTTGTTTATTTGTTTTTGCATAACTTGTTATAACAACTGAAATTACTTTTGCCCCTGTAAATTAGGTCACTGTGTGGATACCCCTCTGTTTCTCCCCTTCCTGCTTTGCTGCAGGAAATGGCATGCCTGTGCTACCCTATAAAAGGAGTGTAGCATGAGGTGGTTGGGGATGGGGGTGGGTGGCTGGGCCCTTCCCCTGCCAAAAAAGAAGAACCATGGATGAAAGAAACAAGGAGGTAAGAGCAGAAACAATCAACCAACAACAAATGCAGTAGGCCTGAAAGCTTAGCCTAATGATAGATAAAACTGTAACACCTGTAACATACTACCTGTAATAATTTCACAGAAGATATACCCTGTAAAAAAACACTTTGCTACAGAGAAAAATAAAGCAGTAAGAGAAGATATACCTTGCAAAAACAATTTGAATCAGAGAAGATTACAGCAGTAATCTGTAAGCACAAAACAGTAACCAACCTGTAGGCACACCCTGTAATAATGCAGCAGAAAGTATACCCTGCAACTGCAATTTGAATCAGAGAACAATAAAGCAGTAAAATGTTAGCAACAATCAGTAACACACCCTGTGAGTACAAAATAAAAATAATAACATAGAGGATAATGTATATTCCTCTATCTGTAACAAGTTTGTAAACTCTTCGAGAGGTCATCATGGTGACGTTTGGAACCTCGAGAGCGAAGCTAGAGAAGTTCAGTCACCATGACATCCTTAGAGAGGAGGTTTTCAAACTTGTCACAGATAGAGGAATATACATTATCTTTTATAGTGTATGGTCACCTATCTGTGATGACAAATTAGAAAATTGTTACTGTACCCCACATAATGAGACAGAAACGCGAAGATGGCAACAGTTTCTATTGAATTTTACTTACATTTCATACGGCTTACATCGGATGGCAAGAGCAAGTGTGGTAGACCTAAAAAAAAAAAATGATTGGATAACTCCCGGGAGAAAATAGTAGCCAACGTGCTTTGATCTGGTGCCTGCATTTTTAAAATCGCCACTCACAACTGTGTATAGTTATGACAGCTATTTAAAGAGTATGAACTCACGCTTACAGCATTTTGTGAAAGGTTCCAAGTTGTTATGCTGCAGTAGCTACATACCTGGTGCAGCATAACAACAAGCTACTGCAGCATAACAATTTTTTAGCTGGTATGGATTTTTATGAATAACAGCGTTCTACCATACATTATAAACAGTAACAAACCCTGTGACTACAAAAGAAAACAACACACGGTAAATCTGCCTAGCCAAAAGAAGCTTTAATCTTTTTCCTTACTCTGATAATGTTCCTTGCTCTGTGCTTATAAGCAAGCCTAGAAGAAAAGGGCTCAGGTGAAGCTATAACCTTCATTAGAGCTCCCTGGTAAAGGAGAGTTAATTAACATAACAGCTCTACTATTATAAACTTGAGAAAAAAAACAGCTCTTGTTGAATTAATGGTCCAGGACACATCACTGTCGCATGGGACAGAAGGCATTGTAGGAACAAGATGAGCCATTAGAAATGCTAGCATGGCGATCCCCAGGGGGCATAAAGCCAGCAAGCAAATTCAGAAAAAAGCTCCTTTCTGAAAGTAAAGGGATGGACTTACTAGGATTACACCTACAAATCAAAACACTCTGCACAACATATTGTTTTGTAAATTTTGACTTTAGTTCTCCTTTAAGTCCATTTTCCAACATATTTACTAGGGATCCGTACAGTTGCCCGTAATGTGGTTTCCTGGCATTTAATAGACCGACGTCAGTTGCCCAACTGGTCATGTTTGCTGACATATTATTGCCCAATCATCATTTTCCCGACATTGGCTGAAAGCACAGAGCAGCACATCCTAAAATCGCAGAGAGCATTTTACAACAGAGCTGCTACTGACTACAGCCTTGCCTGTGGAGACGCTACTCTCTGATAAAGACCGTCTATACCAGGAACTTGAATCAAGAAAATGCTACATGTTGACCTTGATTGATGAGGAGGAGGAGAAGGCATTTGCTCAAAAATGAAAGCAATTTGCAACTGTGAAATTTTGTCTGAGAAGTACAAACACTCTGTCACACTGCAAGCTCGATTCTGTGGTTCTTCCCCCTTCTGGTCCTATAGTTTCCTTACGTGCCTCGGCTTCTTCTCTGACTGTTGGTATCCCACATATGCAGGCAATTTGGGATGGGACTATGCCTACTGACATTCCTGTTTCTCCTGCAGAGTCCACTGCTGTGGAGAGTTCAGCTCCTCTCATACCTTCCCAGTCACAACAGCCTGATGATTTTGCAGTACAGTACATGCCTTCCCCCCTTCTTCCACTGTCTCCGTTTCATCTGTGCCATCTAGTACTGGGATGGAGGATGTTATTCTCAGTCCAGAGGTGGAAGTTTCAAACAGTGCTTCTTTGGAACACTGTCAGCCATGGGACCTAGACAACTCTACCATGAAAGTCCCTACATGGAAATCTTTAAACAAATGGTCTGTAGAAGCCACATTGCTAGCTGCTGGGTGGATGAAAGTGGAAAATGGAGTTTTGTGGGTACCTGTTAAATCTAGCTGCTACTCTGTCTCTCTCAGTTGCCCCCACCCCCACTATTGCTATGGACTATCCTTTTACCTCAATACCTGCTACTTCTGGCCCTGGTTCACAAGGTGCTCTTTCTTGACCTTTCTCTGATCAGACATGATCTTCCTCTGTGGCACAGATGCCCCAGCTATGGGACTCAAAAGCTCTTCTACTTCAGCTTCAGCCACACAGGCTAGCACTGCTACTACTCGAGGATTGCTTAAGGCAAAAAATTTAAGTGTTTTTTTTTTATTTTGTTATCCAATGTATTTATGCTATGTGATGGCCAACAGTACTAAGGGCAAGTATGCAGGCAGAATTAAAGCAGTCATGGAAACAACAGCGGGAAACTATTAGACAGATGAACGCATGTCGGGAAATCATACCAGACCCACTTACTATTCTAACTCCATGCCACCATGGATCACAACTGTAGTGAAATTCTGACAAAAGAAAACTGAGGAGATATTTTCTGGTTCATAATCACAGTCTCATGTTTATCAGTCTGTAGACCTTTTCACTACGCCACAGCTGTGAAGCTCAGCTCTTTAGCTACAGAGGATAAAGCTCTACCTGGGAGGCAGCCCTGTCCATAATGTCTGTCACAGAGGCAGACCTGCCTTGGAGGCAATATTCATTTAAGAAATGTGCTTCTTGCTAATAGCTACTGTAGTAGATAATATAATTACCTGTCTTAGCCTATTAGTTATTACAGTCAGTACCATATCACTGTTGACAACAGTTGCATCAATGGCAAACAATAAACTTGTAGGTGTTACTATAATTAAACATTAAAATTCATGCCTAACTACTGTGATGACCACTAAGATTTTGTGGGGCACACTGCACTACCCATGTGTTCATAATAACATTATCATTTTGTTATGATGAATGGGAATTGTTTAACATGAATGGTCAAATGTAATCAATTACATTTCTTTCAACTGTTAGCCATTTTTATGTTGGCGTGCTTGCACAGCCAACATCTTGCGGTAGTGCAGATTTGGAGGTGCAGTCACTATTGGGTGAATGCAGGGCACACACCAATAGGTGCGTCCCTCATTCCCCAATCAGCCTGCATGCCGGCACCACACCATGCATACTAATGTGGTCAGCACATCTAAGGAAAGGTCCGCTGCAATGTGTGCAAAGCTCATCACAAGCAGCGGACCCTTCCTACATGATTCACCAGCTACAAACATGGCAGCACAGTGGCCACTAAACTGCCGACTTGGCAGGTGCCCAATCCCCCCGGTCGGCTTACCCTACCCAAGTATGTGCTGATGGGGAGCCCACTTCCCATTGGCAGAATGTGTCACGCCCCACTTTCGTTGTTTGCTGACGGGGGTGCCCAATCCCCGTCGGCATCCATCCTCCTTCTCACTTTAATGTGCCGACGGGGGAGCCCACTCCCCATCAGCATGATGTCACCCCCTTCCTCTGTGCCAACGGGGGTGCCCAATCCCCCATCAGCTACTGTACCCCCCAGAAAAAGAAACCACCTGTAAAAAAGAAAACTGTCCATGTTGGGGTTTTTTTTCCACCTGTAAATGGAAAACGGTCCCTCATAGTCTCCCTACCCACCACCCACACCCACCCACTGTGCACCCAGCCTCCCCACACCCCCCTCACCCCATACTTACCTCTGGAGCTTGGCGCGACGATCTTCGGTGGGCCAGGAACACATCTGCACTCTTCAAAGCTGACTGCGAACTGAGGAAATTCCAGTAAGCTGTATAATGGAATAAATAGTTTTTTTTACAACTTTGATGCACATCTCAGGCATTTTTTTGAATTTTTGCACCAAATTTTCAACATGGGGTTTTTGGGACCCCTCCTCAAGAATTCTGTCACTGTTATGACATTAATCAGTCCTGAAAGGTGATTTTGCAGTCACTGCGTGGAATCACCTTCCGGGACTGATTAATGCAAGGACAGTGGCAGTGTTCATGAGGTGGGCTCTCAAAAAGCCTATGTTGCAAATTTGGTGAAAAAATCAAAAAAATGGCTGTTTTATGAGCGTGCATTGTGCAGTTGCTATGCACGCTCATAACTTTGTGAATTTGCAATACTTTCATGCCAGATTTTCAACATTGTCATTTTTCTACACCTCCTTGTGAACAGTATAGCTGTCATTTTTCACATCCTGGCCAAAATGTGTTTACACACTTCGCACACAATACCGTGGTCACTGTGGGAAATCAGTGTTTGGGGCAGATTATGAAAATGACAGTGACACTGTTCATGAGCAGAGGTCCTAAAATGCCTATGTTGAAAATTTGGTGATGATACTCCATAAAATGACTGTGTTACGAGCATGCATTGCACAGTTTGCACGCACGCTCATAACGTTGTGCATTTGTACTATTTTAACTCTGGATTTTCACCATTGGCATTTTTCCACACCTCTTGATGAACAGCACAGCTGTCATTTCACATATCCTGCCCAAAATGTGTTTTCGCACATCCGGTGCAGAATAGCAGAGTCGCTGAGCGAAATCACTTTTTGGGACAGTTTGAAGAAATGACAGTGACACTGTACATGAGCAGACATGCTAAAATGCCTATGTTGAAAATTTGGTGCCGAAACTCCATAAAATGACTGTGTTACAAGTCGTTGCACATTTCCCACACACCCTTGTAACTTTGCAAATTTGCAATATTTACATGCCACATTTTAACCACTGCCATTTTTTTACACCTCCTTATGAACAGTACAGCTGTCATTTTTCACATCCTGCCAAAAATGTGTTTCCACACTGCACTACCAAAGCCAATGCCAGTGCAACAACATTCGACATTGACAAATGCTTGCTTAAACTTAACACATGTGGCATCATACAAAGTGCTTTATGCATATGATGGCTCAAGTTAAAGTACACAAAGAACACTGATGTACTGTAATGTGCCAGTGATTTACCTACAGAATAGGATAATCAAATAATACTAAGGTCTTACTAAAGGTCTTTGAGCAGAAGTAGACCACGAACTAGTGCTGTGCAGAATTCTCAAATTCTGGTAGAATGAAATTCCACGGAATTTTCAAAATTCTGCTGAAATTCCACCAAACTTCACTAGAAACTGAATGGGGGAATTCTGCAGCAGAAAATAGTAGTGGAATGATTTTCTGCTGAATAAACATTGTTCAGCAGAATATTATTCAGTGGATCTCAATATTTTCCATGGAAATTTTGCAGAATAATTTTCTACAGAAAAATGCTGTTCCACGGAATATTATTCTGCGTATCACATTAGGTGGAATTCTGCAGAAGAACCAGCTAAATTAATGTAAATTCCACTGGCAGAATGGTCATTCTGTGATAATTTTTCCGACAGAATTCCGCATTCCACACAGCACTACCAGGATCCCATAATATTGCTACCCACTACTCAGTCAAAGAACCTCAAGTCAGAGTCATGCAGAATCATTTCATCAATAGCCCTTCTGAAAGCATTTTTTTCTTTGTTGTGAATGACATGACCAGGTATTCTGTTCCATAACCTCTCAATCCTTTGTGTCCAGTAAAATTTGCTCTTATTAATTTTAAAATGATCAGTTTTAAGTTGCTTGTTGTGGCCTGTATCTCATAATCCTTCTCTTTAAATTTAAAATTAAGAACTGAACAAATTTTGTTGTCATTAACAATGTCATACATTGTCAGCAAGTCAACACAAATATACCTCTGCTAGAAGTTCATCAAGTTTAAAGGAGTCCTATGGGCAAGGGTGAATCCCTGACTGCTGCACCAATCAGGGCTTCACCTGTCCGATCCCCCTTGCAGGCACCATATGAAATTAATAGTTTTATTGCCTCTTTACTCGTAAAAATAGCCCAAACCTCCAGTGGAACTGCCATTTTAACTATCGCACTCCTCAAATGCCTGGAATCTCACTGGTAACATTGCAAGAAAATGATGCTGCACTGCTCTTCTCTTAATACTGCCCTTCTGTATGGAAATTTTACAATGTCTGTATCCCTGATGCCCATGCTATTTTGACAGAATTTACCTAAATCCCATGGGTATGCTGGGGCCAGGGAGGTGAAGCCCCGATCTGTGCAGCAGTCAAGGCTTCACCTCTGCTGGTAGTTCTCCTTTAATTATTTCAGTTTACTGTACGGTATCTTGATATAATATTTCTTCCTGACCTTATACCATTATTGTGGTCCATTTCTGTATTTTCTCAATTTATTTTTTATTTCCTTCTAAATAAGGTATCAGAATTGGGAACCATAGTTAAGAATCGGTATAACCAGGCTCCTGTGAAGTGCATTATGACTTCACTACTGGTGGACCAAAAATTTCTACTGTTACACCCCAAAATTCTGTTTGCTTTTGTTACTATTTCCCTACATTAGTCAGAAAGATTAAACTTGCTTACTACTATTCTAAGGTCTTTTTTAGACTAGCTATAGCTTATTTCATAGTCATCCAAGGGATATTGAAACAGAATGTTTTTCCAACTCAGCTGTAAAACCTTGCACTGATCTAAGTTTAAAGACATTCCTCAAAATTTTATCCAGAGTAGTATATTATCCAGCTCCTCCTGAAGATTAACTCCTTGCTCCTTTTATCTACCACTCTTCCAGTTTTTCTGCTGGCTACAGATTTTTGCAGCCACTGCTTTACATTTTTATCCATGTCACAAATAAATACCCTGAACAATATGTGTCCCAACACTGACTATTGTGTAAAGATGCAGCAAATTTTAACTTTGTCAATAAAATTGCTGTAAAGTTGTGAAGCTCTGACTTTGCAAAGCTTTGCAAAGGTCCTATTGGAATCAATAGCCTTTAACTTTACTGTTTTTGTGAAGTTTTCTGCATAAAGTGGCACTTTGTGCCACAAAGTGGTAACTTTGCAAGTGAAATTTGGTCACTTCATGAACATGTCACATGTGACATTGCAGAGGAGTTGGATGGGACTATTTGCCCATTTGCAGATGACACCAAGATCTGCAACAGGGTGGACACTCTGGAGGTGTGTGCAGAAAGAATGAGCAGAAACCTGAGAAAACTTGAAGAGTGGTCAAGGGTAAAGCAGTTGGGTTTCAATGCAAAAAAGTGAAAAATACTTGGGGCATAGAAATCCAGGGGCACAGTACGAAATGGGTGGAGTGGTGTGCATGGCTGACAACCAAGCAGGAAAGAGATCAAGGGGTAATCATATCAGATGATCTAAAGGTGGCCAGGCATTGCAGCAAGGCAACCAGGAGGGCTAGTGGGATGCAGGTGTGCACAGGAAGGTGGTATCAGCAGCAGAAAGATGGAGGTGATGCTACCCCCAGAATCGTTAATAAGAGTCCACCTTGAGTACTGCATCCAGTTCTGGATACCAGGGGCTTGATTTTCAAAGCCTGAGGAATAACACAAGGTGCCTGCCTCAAACATAAATGACACAAGTGGCACCTTGCATCAAAAGATGCAGCAATCCCAATTTTTGAATGCAGTCTGCATTGAAAAGGGGAGCCATTGTGAAAAACTGGTACTGCGCCAGCCTTGCACCATAAAGTGGGATGTGTGTCAGGTCACAAGTGGGCTTGCACCATGCCGGGGCTGCAACATCCCCTTTTTTCCAGTTTTGAAAGGCCCGCCATGGATGCAGCAAGGGGCTCCACATAGAGAAGCCAGAAGGTAGTCTAAGGGACTTGCAGCAGTGCCACACACTGTGGTGACTGGGAGGGATTGTGAAAGTGGGGGGGGGCAGAAGAGGCACAGTGGTGCCCTAGGACTGTGGCTGCCAAAAGTTTGAGAAGCTGGCTGGTGTTTAGTTTTGCTATGTGTGTGTATATACTGACTAGACAAGAGTGCTTTTTTACTGTAACTCTGGAGGAATTATATGTTTCTATCAGGTGGATAGAAAAATATTGCATTTTAAAAACTCATATTTTCTCCAATCCATATTGGTAGCCTACAGTCATCAAACCTTATGGCAACTATTCCTAGGAGGTGTTGTGGAGAAAGCAGGCATGACAGGGAGTGATGTGACACCCAACAGGGTGTTCGCTGTCTCCACAACACCTCCTTGGCATAGTTGCAATCAGGTTTGATGATTTTAGGCTTCCAATATAGATTGAAGAAAATATCAGCTTTTAAAATGTAATATTTTTCCATCCACCTGATAAAAACATATCATTCCTCCAGAATTACTGTACAAAGCATTGTTTTTTATTCAGTATATACACACACATACCTCATAGCAAAACTAAACACCAGCCAGGTTCTCAAACTTGGGTAGCCACATTCCTAGGTTGCCTCCATGCTCCTTCTGCCCCTGGCCCCCTCCTGGCATGTGGATACCCCCAAGCCCTTGCGGCCCCTTCTAGTGTTGTACCGGGGGCCAGATCCCTGTGGCAATTCCTGCAGATGCAGCAAATGTTTAGCAATAGCCTGTGGATGCAGGAACTCCTGGGTTTTTGGTGCAGGGACCCCCCCTTAATAAAATTGGGTGCAGGGTCCCTGACACACCTGGAGTGCACTGCAGCCCTAGAGTGACGCAACTTGTGTCACTCTAAGGGCCATTTTAAAATTGATCCCTATATCTCTAGACCAATAGTTCTTAGACTTTGTCACACTGAGCCTCCCCAAATCTATGGAAAACATTTTGAGCCTCCCCCCAAAACTGAAATAATCTTGGGCCTCCCCAAAGAAAAATAACATATTGTACTTTGTGCAATACACCATGACTACATTGAAACCCCTTTGAGTACTTGGCTCACAAGTCACATTCAGTTCTTTGTCTTACACTAATGTAGAACCTTTAAAAAAGAGCTCCTGTGCTCAAAGCTGTTATCCAAGTAACAAATAAGTAAAATTAACAAATATTATTATTCAGCTTATTGTAACCCCCACACACACACACACAGGCCAGCCTACTTGGGCCACTATTTTCATTCTTCAACCATTGTTACCCCTTGTTGCAGTACCTTTATGGGTCAGACTACTTTCTCTGTTTGCTCTCTATATGAAATAACCTTCCTACATACTTTGCCTCTCCCCCTTCTTCCCTGCTCCTAAGCAACTTCTCAGGGATTGCTTTGCTCCTTCCTGCTGTTGCTCTTAGTTCTATGCTCAACCCTTGTATTTGGGCTGTTCTGCCATCAGTCTGCAAATTGGTCAAGTACCAGCGCTCATTATTAGTTTATTGTTCATATCTGTTTGCACTACTGTTCATTGTGTATTTCTTGATTGTTTTGCGGTTACCATTTGAAATGTATTCACTCCTTATCCTTCCCCAGGTACACCTGAAATGTGCCTTGGCTCATTCACCTTCCCTTGTCACCTATTAGTAAATAAATACATAAAATTCACCTACTATTATCCTCTTTCAGTTTGCTTCATCTCTTCACACAAAATATATATAACTCAAAATTTAAATACAGTACTTTTTCAGACTTGCTTGAGCCTCCCCTGGAACAGGTTGGGGCCTCCCCAGGAAGGCTGGCCTCACCATTTGAGAACCCTTGCTCTAGAAGGACATAGACATAGTGGAGGCAGTCCAGAGGAGGGCAAATAAAATGATGATGGGTCTGCATCAAAAGTCAATGAGAATAGATTGAAGGACCTCAACATGTACACTCTGGAAGACAGAAAGGAGAGGGGGATATGATAGTGACCTTTAAATACCTCACAGGGGTAAATAACATACAGAAGGAAAGTATTTTTCAGAAAAAAACGTGCTCACAAGCAAGGGGACATGATATGAAGCTGGAAGAGGGTTGTTTCTGGAGATATGTGCGGAGGTACTTCTTCACTGAAAGAGAGGTGGATTCCTGAAACAGTCTTCCAGTGAAGGTGATAGGGGAGAAAACAGTGGTGGTTTTCAAGAAAGCTTGGGATATGCACAAGAGAATCATAGTGGAAAGGAAGGGGAGAGGGAGAAAGCTGTAGATCAATTGGGGTCTGCAATGAAATTTAGTAGGGAAAAATGGGCAGTCTGAATGGGCCATGCGGCCCTTATCTGCTGTCAGATTCTATGTGTCTATCATCTGGAAAAAACTTTGCAAAGTCAGCACTTTGAACTTTGCAAAGTTTCTGAACTTTGTAGTGTTCTGGCGAAGCAAAGTTTTACAAACTTAGTACATCTGTACTACTATGACACTCTGCTCAACACATTACCATTCTGTAGTGTTGCTTGAATAGTATCCTACCTGGTCATAGAAACATATAAACATAGACAATGATGGCAGAAAAAGACCAGAAGTCCATCCAGTCTGCTTGAGTTGCCTATTTAGCCCTGGGACCTACTGTCCCTTCTGGGTCATGCACTCTCCATTCTGCTGCCTATTCCAATCCCAGCTTCTGTCATCCTGAGCAACCACTATACCCTTCATTCTATCCCACCTGTGCATGAACCCCACCAACAGTTTTAGCCCACACCACTTCAGTTCAAGTTCAAGTTTATTGCAGGAGTAACTCCATTGAGCAAGCTCATTCACAAGGAGGCCCTGAGGAACATGTATCAGGGAAATATACAGAGAGACAATACAAGGATGCAAACAGTTCTGGTACAAATAGTAACACTGGATACAAAAATATACAAAATATATACAATATACAGTTATATACATGATAGGGACTGAATTTACAAAGCACACCTCTGGTATGTAGTTATTCAGGCTTAGCAATATACATATCATATACATGAAAGGGACGGAATTTACAAAGCAAACCTTCAGGATATGGGCATGAAGGTGGAAGCTGGACAGACTGACAAAAAAGAGCTTTAGCACTATCGAGCATGGAATGTAGATAGAGAGCTAGACAGAAGGGAGAGGGTGAGAGAAGAAATGGAAGGTGCAAGAGAGGGGAAGAGCAGGAAGGACCATGGGGAGGGAATGTGGGAGCCAAGGCCAGTACTTGGGATGGGGATGCGAGAGCCTAGGCTAGGACCTGGGACAGTTACATAAGGCTTTCATTTTGCTTGCAGTTAAGGCCTTGAAGATGTTAATAGGTATGAGGCTAGTAAGTTCAAGGACAGTTTGGAGGCTGTTCCAGGCTGCAGGGAGGGTATAGGAGATAGCATGCTTGACAAAGGAGATATGAGTCCTTTGAACAGCTAAATAGATAAAGTAAGATTTCCTGAGGGCATATGGACAATGGGAGGTCTGGATAAGGGAAGATATATAATCCGGGAGTTTGTTCAGCAGAGTTTTGAGTGCCCAAATTCCACCATGTACAAGGCATCTAGTGGAGAGAGATGTCCACCAAAAAGCTGCGTATAAATCACAGTGATGAGTTCTGAAAGAAGCATTGGTGATAAACCATGGGGAGTGATGATATAGGACATCCGGTTTGTGGAGATTGGTAACCGAAATTGGGTTATCAATAAGGTCACCATAATCAAGTAGAGGTAGAAAAGTGGCCTGAACAAGCCTTAGTCTAATATCGGGTGAGAAGAGGGACCTGTTACGGAAAAAGAAGCCTAGCCTGGTTTCAAGTTTGTTGGTGACAGTGTCAATGTGAGTGTTAAAGGAGAGTCTGCTAGTGAGCCAGATGCCTACATTTTTTAATTTAGAGACCACCTCGAGAGGTTCCCCTAGGGCTGAAATAATGGGTGCGATGGACAGGGATGGGGTGGAGGTGGGGAAGTTATTAAGATTGAAGTACATGGCCATGGTTTTTTTTTTTTTGCATTTAGAAGGAGCTTTGAATTAATGAGGCTCTTTCTGAGCTGTGGAAAGTCTGCTTGAAGGTTATCTCTGTCTTCGGACAGTGTTGGCTTGGACATATAGAGTACCATGTCATCCATGAAGAAGTGCAGCTTGGATGTGTTGATGTTAAAGTCAAGATTGTTGATATAAATGGAGAAGCGAATGGGTCCTGGGATGGACCCTTGTGGGACACCCCTAGTGATGGGGAGAGAAGCTGAGAAAAGACCATCAGCCTTGATTTTCTGGAATCTACCTGAAAGGTAGCTGGTGAATCACTGAGCTGTGGACGCAGTGGCTCCCAGGCTGAGTAGGCCAAGGATGACAAGGTTGTGGACGACGATGTCGAACGCCTTGCTGAGAACTAGGAAAATGGCACCTGTGGCCATTTTTGAGTCATGCACTACAAACCAATCATTGGTAACTTTAGCGAGAGCAGAGATAGTGCTGTGGTTTGGCCTGAAGCCAGATTATACAGGGTTGAGAAGGGAGTAACTTTCAAGGTGATGTTTTAGTTGTTTGTAGATTAACTTTTCAAGGATTTTAGATAGAGTGGGCAAAATAGAAATAGGCCTATAATTGTTAAGCTCACAAGGGTAGCCAGATTTGAATAAAGGAAGAATATGCTTAGATTTTCAGCAGGAAGATACTGAGGCAGTTTCGATATAGAGATTAAATATGTGTAGTATTGGAGCTGTAAGGTAGAGATAGCCTAGTTTAAGAAAAAAAGGATCAAACCCATCCTCGCCACCACCCATATTGGTGTCTAATTTGAAGAGGAGGTCTTCTGCTTCCTTGTAGGGGATAGGCTGCAGCTGGAAGGGGTGTGGAGAAGGTAGACCTTGAGAAGGATTGCTGGCCAGGATTGAATTGACTAGACCAGCATTGGGAGATGTGTCAAAAGCCAGCCTGGTGGTGGCAAAGTTCAAATTGAGTTTTTCCAAGATTAGGCCATGGTCTTCGATGGTGCTACCCTTGGCATGGATTTTGGAGGGAATGGAGGGAGCGGCATGACGACCTTCAATGGATTTTAGAGTCTTCCAGATTTTGGCAGGGTTCCCATTGGTCTGTTCTAGGGTAGTGATATGGTAATTTGATTTGGCAGCCCGTATGCATTTAACACAAGCATTTCCTGCAGCTCTGAAGGCCTGCCAGTCAGACGGGCACTTAGTACACCTTGCTCGGGACCAGAGTTTGTCTCGGTTAGTGAGAGCAGCTTTGAGGTCTGGTGTAAACCAGGGGTGGGAGAATTTACGAGCTCTGGTTTTGATGAAGGGGGCATGTTTTTTTTCTCGTTGGATAAGTTTGTCATTTAGGATATTGACAGCTTCATCAGCTGTACTGGCTAGATATAAGCTTTGCCAATTTAAGTTTCTTAGGTCAGTCAGGTAGCTGGCGGGGTTGAACTTGTGAAAGGACCATTTCATAATGAGCTTAGGCAAGGAGGGGCCCTTAGGGTGGGCCCTGGTGCAGACTACAATCCCATGATCCCGCATGTCTTTATGAAAGATGGCAGACTGCAGGATTTTATGGGGATGGTTAGTTATGATAACATCGAGGATAGAGCTGTTCACATTGTTGGCATTGTTTTTCCTGGTTGGTTCGGTGATGACCTGGGAAAGGCCAAGATCATCACAAAGACCTTTAAAGTCATTGGATTTGTTGGTAAGCCAGTCTATGTTTAGATCCCCGAGAATGATAGTTTCATTATTGTTAGATGTGATAATTGATTTTAAAGCTGTGAGTAAATCTGAGCCACCAGCAGGGGGCATGTAACAGCCAAAAATGGTAAGCATTTCTGTGGAAGGTAGCTGGAGTTTCAGGGACACAAATTTGAATTCTTTTTGCTTGGACATGCAACTGATGTCTGTAATGTTTTACTTATCTTTAGAGTTAATTACCACATCACCCCCGATGCTCTATCAACACCGGAAAGTTTATAACCCGGAAGGGATATTTGCTGATCTGGTATCGTGCTTTTGAGCCATGACTCTGTGATGATAATAAGATCTGGGATAGTGTGGGTGGCCCAAACTTGAAGTTGATCAAATTTCTTTGTCAGGCTCCAGATATTAACCAGCATCATTTTTAGGCCTGGAGCAGATGCAAAGTCTGAGGGGGAGGTAAGGGGTCCTAGTGGACCAGGGTTTACCTCCACATTGCCCAAGCACAGCAAGAGCAGCAAGATTAAAATTTTAAAAAGCCCTTGATGGAGGTAAGTACTTTTCTACTTTGAGAATGCACACAATGTGAGAAGAGAGATGAGGGTTTAGGAGAGGGGATAGAGATGCAAAGGTTGCAATTTGTAGACAGAAGGGAGCATGCTCTAATGGCCATGGGAGGACAGGGAGTCAATGTAGGCCAGCTGAAAGGGGTAGGGAAGACCAATGGGAGTATGGTTGATTTGGGGTAGAGAGGTACTGAGACTCAAGGCATATTGAAGGTAAAGTATGAATGGCAGCGCTAGGATGGACAATGGGGAAATGTCCAAGGTTAAGTCACCAGAAAGACATGGTAGGCAGACTACAAGGAGTAGTGATTGGAACATCGAGTAAAGGGGGTTAGAACAACAGCGAGGGGGATGATGGCAGCTAGGCACAGCAGCAATAAGAAAGTAGCCACAAAACTGCCACGGTTGATCTAAGTTTGGATGCAGGGATAAAAGAGTAGAATACAGGTGCAGGGGGAATTAGGAGTTATCATAAGAGTACAGGTGTCTAGGAAAGCTGAAATGACAACTTGCCAGCCTTGGTCTGTGTTTTCAATACTTTTGTAGAAAATATGTATTATAGTGACAGAGAACTCCTTGAGGTTACACACTTCCCTTTTGCAAACTTTCGTGGCGTTGCCCCTTTAACTAGCTTCAAAGGCATAGCCCTTTCAAGAGATTGGAGTGTTCTTCATAGGAGAAGGGGTGGGGAAAAGGTGTATTTAATAGAGGTTGGGGCCGGGACAGGCGGGACAAAATATAGGAGTACTGTTTGCAGCTCTAAAGGAGCAGGCTAGCAAGACTTGGGAGCAAACAGGGGTCCATGCGCCAGTTGGAGCAGCACTGAAAAAAAGGTACCAAGTTTGAAGGCACAGGTCCTGTCCATACCTAGGATTTGTGGGGGAGCAGGCTGGTGGCTGTGAACATCAGGGTTTTTCAAACCACAGACGGGGTTTGAATTGGAAGAGCTTCCTACCCGATCAGGGCTGTCTGTCCCCTAGGAGTCATGGGGGAGCATGCTGGTGGCTGTAGACTTCAGGGTTTTATGAACCACAGATGGGGTTCAAATTGGAGGAGCTTCCTGCCTGATCAGGGCTGTCTGTCACCTAGGAGTCATGGGGGAGCAGGCTGGTGGCTGTGAACCTCAGGGTTTTTGAAACTGCAGATGGGGTTCGAATTGGAGGAGCTTCCTGCCTGATCAAGGCTGTCTGTCCCCTAGGAGTTATGGGGCAGCAGGCTAGTGGCAGGATTTTTCAAACCGCAGACAGGGTTGGAATTCGAGGAGCTTTCTGCTCAATCAGGGATGTCTGTCACCTAGGAGTCTTGGGGGAGCAGGCTGGTGGCAGTAGACGTCAGGGTTTTTCAAACTGCAGATGGGGTTCAAATTGGAGAAGATCCTGCCAGACTAGGGATGACTGTCCTTCAGCAGGCAGACTGTTCCACAGCTCCACTACCCTTTCTGTAAAATAATTCTTCCTCATGTCTCTTCTGAGCCTCCCTCCTGTCAATATCCACTCATGTCCACATGACCATGAACTAGTTTTCAAGCTACATATTTCCCCACTGTTTACCTTATTAATTCTTTTTAGGAACTTGAAGGTCTTTATCATAGCTTCACTCTCCCGTTTGGTCTCCGGTGAGTATATGTTCTGTGCCTTGAGGCCCTCCTCATAGGACCTTCCCTGTTGGCCCTGAATAATTTTTTGTTACTTTGCACTACACCTTGTCCAGTCTATCCATATCCTTCCTTATGGGAGGACTCCAGAACTAGGTGCAGTACTCCAGGTGTGGCCTCACTAAGGATCTATATAGGAGAAGTATTGCCTCTTCCTTTCTGCTATTAATGCCCCTACCGATACATTCCAACATCCTACTCACTTCGTTATATGCCTTGTTGCAGTGATTGGATTACTTGAGGCAGTCACCGATAATAACTGTAAGGTCCCATTCCTCAGCCATAGTGCTAAGTCTGACTCTTGGATTACTTGGAAAAGTTAGACAAAGTAGGCCTGTGGCCTATTTAATTGTCTCCCACTCCTAGTCGGGGTATTACTCAGTGATCGTAAAGTAAGAGATATTTGTCTAATCCATTTTTAAAGGCCTCAAAGGATGTGTAATTTACTAAACTTTTAAGTAGTGAATCCCATAGTCTTGCCAGTCTAACTGTAAAAAAATTATGTCTTAGTGGTATTTGCTGTAGGTACCAGTAGTTGTCTATTGTGGGATCTTAATTGAGTGGTCCTAGGATTTAGTTGGAGACCCCAGAGGCCCATACATTCTTTATTGTTCATTATGTTATATAACAGTAATAGGTCCCCTCATTTCCTTCAAGTTTCTAGGCTAAATAATCCCAGAGTGGAGTCTATACTCATAGCTCAAGGAATCTAGACCGGGAACTAACTTTGTTACTTTTCTCTGAGTTCTTTCTAGAAGGTTTACATCCCACCTTAAGTAAGGGTTCCATATTGGTGAACCGAAGTCCAAGTGTGGAATAACACATGTTTTGTATAACTTCATTATACACTCTCTATTTCTTGAAATAAATTATCTTTTTATCAAATAAACAAGCCTGTTAGCTATCGTCATGGCCTACCGGCAATGGTCAATAGAGGATAAATTGTTATTTACCAATATTTCCAGATCCCTTTCCCTAGTTGTTGATTTCAGGGTTTCCCCACTCAGATGGTCAGTGAGTGTAGGATTATTATGACAGAAGTGTAGTACTGTACATTTTGATGAGTTAAATTTCATCTCGTTTATTGTTGCCCACTCGTTTATTTGGATTAGATCCTGACACAAGGAAAGATATTTTTCATTAGAATCCACCTCGCCACCTATTTTATTGGCATCAGCAAATTTCGCTATGATATTCCTGATACCTCCACCCATGTCACAAATGTATAACCCAAACAGTACTGGCCCTAACACAGATCCCCGCGGGACCCCACTACTCACACATCCCTCCTCAGAATTATATTCATTTACCTGTACCATCTGTGACTGCTGTTGTAACCAGTTTGGGATCCATCTAACGATGTCCCTGTTAAATGGTTCTGTCCTAATGGCGATCGTCAAACAGTGATCACCGTTAGGGTGAGAGTACATCACCGAAAATAAAAAAAAAGCGATATACACTCATGGTGAAAACAATGGTGCTGATACAGATCTATGTTTATGCGGGGGGGCTATGCCCCCCTGCACTCTCATAACTAAAGATTCTCAACTCCAGGGGGTGTATGTTGGGAGGGGACTTGTAAAAAAATAATAAAAATCGCCATGATCACAAAAAATGCTCACACCTCCCCAGACCCAAATTCTGCACCATCCCAGCCATGGCCAGCCACCTTCACCACCACACTACATGACCAGCTCAGCAACCTTTTGCTATATTGCCTCCTACATATCTTCTTTCCTCTTCCGTCCCCAGCGGTTTGGATCCAGTCACCCCCGTTAGCTTCCTTTTCATCCATCGCTACCCTTTCAGGGTAGCCCACAACACAGGTGCTGAGACTGAGTCGCTCATATTTGAGTTCTCAATCTCAGTCACCCTTTTGATGGGAAACCTGTTAAATCCCTGTTTCAGTATTTTTTTTTTACTAACAAGTCATGTGGGACAGTGTCAAATGCTTTACCTATATCCAGTAAGATGACATCCACTGGTTTCCCCTTATCAACACTGTCACTTACAGAATTATAAAACCAGACAAGGTTTGTGTTGCACCATAGTGTCTTTCAGAATCCGTGTTGTGTTATATCTTCAAGTCCTAAGGTTGTTATCTCTTTTTTAATTTCCTTTTTTATTAATCTCTCCATCAGTTTGCAACACTAGGAAGTGAGGCTTATTGGCCTGTAATTGGAAACATTGTTTTTATGCCCTTTTTTAAAAATTGGAATCACTATGGCCTTTTTCCAATCAGTTGGAACATGACCTGTCTCCAGGGACTTATTTATTACTATAGTCAAGGGAAGAACTATCAAGTAGGCAAGTTCTTTCAGCAATATGGAATGAATGTTGTCTGGTCCAGGTGTAGTTTTTATGTTGAGGTTATGTAGTTCACTTAATACTTCTGAAACCATAAACTGTAATGACTAGCTGCCAGATGTACTAATGCATGTTTCCTTTTGTGGTGAGTCATTGAATACTGAGCAGAAGTATGAATTGAAGCACTGAGCTGTTTTAGAGTCATCTGAAACAGACTTGCCACCACACAAAAGGGGAGGAATTTTTTTGTTGTTGACTGTTTATTGCTATTTATATAGGCATAGAACCCTTGCTATCTTTAGTGTGTGACAACCTAAATACTAATCTCAGGTTCGCATTCTTTATTATTTTCTTTAATTTGGACTGTTTATGTTTATGTTTATATGCTGTCCTGTTGGATGCTGATAGGCTATTTTTATTTTTCTTAAAGGCTTTCTTCTTCTTACCTATTTGTTTTTTTGATGCCTGTAGAATACCATAGAAGAATAATACCTTTATTGTTGTATTTCTTTCTATTAGGTACATAAAGGGTCTTAGCATCTAAGATAGTCTCTTTAAAGAGTTTCCAGCTTTTTTTGGCATCCACATTTTTTAATTTGTTTGCCCAGTCAATTTCACCTACTACCTCTCTTAATTTTGCCCATTTTACTTTCCTGTAATCCTTGATCTGTAATGCTTTCTCATCTCTGGTTTTACACTTTAACATGGAACATTGACCATACATTTGGTACCTAGATGACTAATGATCCTTGGATGATTTATTCTACTTTCTAAGTTTGTAATTATTAAATCCATGTTGCTAGACTCTCTTGTTGGTTCCATTTTTAGTTGTTCACATCCATGTGATATTGTGGTGTCTACTAGTTCTCTTTTTAAGTTCATTTGACCCTTTGAGGGTGGTCCAATTTACCCCTGGAGCATTAAAATCTTTTCATACTACTAACTCACCTAGATTAGATGCTAGTTCTGTTTTGTGCCGTAGTGCATCAGTATACTCTTTGTTACTAGATGGAGGTCTGTAACATGTTCCTAAGGTTAGTTTAGGTGAATCTGGAAAATAGAGAGTAAGCTATATTGATTCTGTTTGGATGTTATGGTGCTCAGTAAAATTAATCTCTGTACACTTCATGTTATTTTGGATATAACAACACACCTCACCTCCTTTTCTATTGTCCCTATTCTTATAGAACAGTTGATAACCTTGGATTTTATTTATCCAGGAATGTGACTCATTGCACCATGTTTCCATAACACAGGCTATATAGCAATACTATTTTTCTTTAAATAAACCTCTAATTCCATTTTCTTTATCTGGTTTAAACTTCTTGCATTGATTAATACTAATTTACATGCAGAGGAATGGTTAGTTCAAAGTTTAAGTCCTGAAGTTTTTTGCACTCCCTGATCCCCCTTCTTATCTAGTTTAAATGCTCAGAAATAATATTTTCAAAAGCTCTCCCCAGTATGGTGGTACCCCGCCTACTTAAATGTAGCTCAGTCCAGCTGTACAGACTATAATTTCCATGAAATATCTCCCAATGAGTAACACTGGAATAGCCCTTGGAGAGGGTCCATTTCTGCGACCATTTGTTTATGGATTTGATTTTTCCTTCTCTTGTGCTATTTGCCTTTGGAACGGGTAAGATTTTTGAGAAATGAATTTCACATGCTAGGTTGTCTAAAGTCTCCCCAATGTTGATGAAATCATGTATCATTTCCTCAACTGATGATTGATTTACATCATTCGTTCCTACGTGTATAATCACAAGGAGTTTAGGTCCAGCATTCCTGAGAATTTCCCTGGCCATGTTATTTATATATTTTACCTTGGCGCCCCTAAAAGTACTACATGTGATATTGTGTTTGTCCTTCTTGCAAACTATTTTGTCTGTATATTTTACTATCGAGTCGCCAAGGACATAATACATAGATACATAGATACATAGACAGTGTCGGCAGATAAGGGCCTATGGCCCACCCAGTCTGCCCATTTGAGCTTGTAAGTTCAGTTTGTTTTCCTAGAAGTCTGTTTCCCCTTACCCCTGACCTCTAGAATTCCTTTATGTCTATCCCATGCATTCTTAAATCCCGTGATTGTTTCAGCCCCCACCACTTCCTCTGGCAGGGTGTTCCACTTGTCCACCACCCGTTCTGTGAAGAAATTCTTTCTCATGTTTCCTCTGAATCGTCCTCCCTCCAACTTCATCCCATGCCCTCTAGTCCTGGAACATCTTTTTCGCTTAAAATAGTGTTTTCCTGCACTCTGTTTCTCCCTGTAAGATACTTGTATGTCTCTATCATATCCCCTCTCCCTCCTCTCCTCCAGTGGGTACATGTTCAGGTCCTTCAACCTGTCTTCATAGGACTTGTGATGCAATCCATGCACCATCTTTGCTGCCCTCCTCTGAACCTTCTCTACCCTGTCTATGTCCTTACATAGGTATGGTCTCCAGAACTGTACACTGTACTCCAGGTGGGGCCTCACTAGTGTCTTGTATAGCGGAATATGACCTCCTTTTTCCTGCTGGTGATGCCCCTGCCTATACATCCCAGCATCCTATTTGCTTTACCTGATGCCTTGTCACACTGTTTCCCTACCTTGAGGTCATCAGAGATGACAACCCAAGATCCTTTCCTGCTTGGTGCATGCTATATCCTCACCCCAACTGATATATTGTGCCAGGTTTTTGTGCCCCATATGCATTATCTTGCACTTCTTTGCATTGAATTTCAACTGCCAAACCCTTGACCATTCTTCAAGTTTCTGCAGGTCCCTTCTCATTCTGTCTACACCCTCTGGTGTGTCTACTATTACAGAGCTTTGTGTCATCAGCGAACAGTGAAATTCTGCCTTCTAGATCCTGCATGAATGTCACTGATGAAGATGTTGAATAGGACCGGTCCCAGCACTGATCCCTGTGGTACCCCACTGGTCACTCTTCCCTCTGTGGAGTGACAGCCATTTACCACCACCCTCTGTGTCCTGCCACCCAGCCAGTTACCTAGCCACCACACTACTGTCCTGCCCACACCCATATTCCCCAGTTTGTGTAATAGTCTTCTATGTGGCACAGTGTCAAAGGCCTTGCTGAAGTCCAGATAGGCCATGTCCACTGCCCTCCCCTGATCCACCTCCCTAGTCACCCAGTCAAAAATTCAATGAGGTTGGTCTGACATGACCTCCCTGGTGAAACCATGCTGCCTTGGGTCCTGTAGTCCATTGACAACCAGATGTTCCACCAATCTCTCCTTCAGTAGTGCTTCCATGATCTTTCCCTACGAGGTGAGGCTGACTGGTCCTGTAGTTCCTGCTTCCTCTTTGTTCCCACTTTTGTATAAGGGGACTACATCTGCTGTCCTCCAGTCTTTGGGTACCTCCCTATTTCCAGTGATTGGCTAAACAGGATAGCCAGAGGTTCAGCCACCACCTCTCTTAGTTCTTTAAGGATCCTGGGAGTGTTCCCCATCTGGCCCCATTGCTTTGTCAACTCTTATTACTTCCAGTTCCTTCAGGACCCTTTCTCGTGTAAAGGGACTTGTGTCCATTTCTGCACCATTCTCACCCCTTGTACTCCTTCAGACGTACCCCCTCTTCCTCAGTAAGACTGAGCAGAAATACCTGTTCAATACGTCAGCTTTACTGTTGTCATCCTCCACGTGACTCCCATCCTCCCCTTCAGTCTCACTATCCCTTCCTTTGTCTTTCTTTTTCCTTATGTACCTGTAAAAGGTTTTGTCCCCCTTAACCACTGATTTTGCAATGTGTTCTTCTGTCTGAGCTTTGGCTTCCCTTACTGACTTCCCTGCCTCCTTTGTTTCTCCTAGTACTTCTCCCTATCCCCTTCTGCCTGTGTCTTTTTGTATTGCCTGAATGCAATCTTTTTGGCTCTCACTTTCTTTGCTACCTCTTTGGAAAACCATAATGGTCTCCTCTTCCTTTTCCTCTTGCTAACCTGCTTAATGCATAATTCTGTTGTTCTTATAATCCCCATTTTAAATACTGCCCACTGTTCCTCAACCCCTGATATTACCCATAATATTACCTTTGGTGTGTTGGTAGAGTACCTGTATCCATGTTTGATGTATCATCAGTATCAAGGCAATGACTGGGTATATAGGGTTTTGGTTGGGCAGCAGGGGCAGGAAGGGTTACAGAGGAAATCAGTTGTACATTAGGGTTGGGGACATTTTGTGTATCAGACTGTATGTTATCAGTCATTATGTCAGTTGGTACATCAGGACTCCCCTGCTGAGTCAGCTCATGTGGTACCAACATTTCTGGGTCATTGTTCTGAATTGAGATTAAAGAGTCATATCTATTTGTTAGTTTTGCTTCAAGGCCCATTGACCTTCTACCTTTCTTGTTTTTTTCTCCCATGACACACCAAAGTCCATTCCTGCAAATCATTTTCATCAGAATCTCCATCCTCTGCTGGTCTCTTTCTCTTATCAGGGATTGTATTTGTTTCATTTGAATTTCCTCCACCACCTTCAATATGATTTATATATCCCTGACCCTGTTTGCTACAGGGGGGAAGAGTACTTATTTAGACTTTTAATTTTATGTGACATTATATGATGGTCCAATCACTACACCAAGGGGTTTAGTTTTAGCACCCCCTTTGTAGGCCTACCCCTGTGGAGATGGTCAGGTATCACCCTTTACGAGATGTTAGCTCTGAAGGCCTGGCAGCAGTACTTGATCTATCGACCCTCCCAGTGGCAAATAGTGACCCAGATGCCCTCATGGTAGCCTTTAACATGGCTATCTCGGTGGTTCTGGATGTCATTGCTCCTGTCCGTGTTCACCCTCTGTCCCTTCACCCTCGGTCCCCATGGTTTGATGGGACCTTGAGGGAGATGCGGCGACTAGGAAGAAGGTTAGAGTGCTGTTGGTGGAGAACCTCCCCTTGATGCTGACCACCTTAGATTGATGAAGCATTATCAAGCCTTTCAATCTGCAATCACCCGTAAGAAGGCAGAGTTCCTGTCTGGGGAGATTGTAGCTGCTCAGAATTGACCAGCTCAGCTCTTTCGCACTGTAGACAGACTGTGCAACCCAGCCTGCCTACAAGTTTGAAAGGCCTTTTTGCAAATAGAGTGCATGCATTTGTTCAATTCTTTGCAACTAAGGTGGCCGACATTAAGGCAGCACTCCAACCAGCACACTCTATGGGTGTTGCTTTGAATCAGTGCATCGCCGCTGCTCCTTGACTTTTCTGAAGTACCTTCGACCAACCAGAGTTCATGGATGTCACGTGGATTGTCCGGGGTGCACGCCCTATGTGTTGTAGTTTGGATCCTGGACCAACTTCCCTGATTTTGGGTCGTATTGATTCCATCAGTCCGGTCCTAGCACAGATAGTCTGGTGCTCCTAGGAAACAGGTGAGTTTCCTTGCTCCCTGAAGGAAGCGGTGGTAACACCCCTCTTGAAGAAAGCTTCTTTGAACCCTGTCTGCTATGCAAACTACAGACCAATCTCTAACCTTCCCTTTTTAGGGAAGGTGATAGATAAGGTAGTGGCTGTACAGCTGGAGGACCATTTGACCATCCATGATATCTATGAACCCCTCCAGTCCGGTTTTTGAAAGAGGCACAGTACTGAGACAGCGCTGGTTCGGGTGTTCAATGAGCTCCTGATGGCCAGGGACTGGAAGAACCATTCCATCTTGGTTCTTCTAGATCTCTCATCAGCTTTTGACACTGTGGACCATGGAGTTCTACTTGAGTGCCTGAAGTTCATCTGTGAACTATCGGGTGTGGCCCTCAGGTGGTTTACATCTTACCTCACTGGAAGAATGCAGAGAGTGGTCTCGGGGGTTTATTCCTCGGGCCCAGTTTCTCTGTCTTGTGGGGTTCCTCAGGCTCTGTGTTGTTCCCCATGTTGTTCGCAGTGTATATGCTGCCCCTCGGAGACATTGTAAGCAGGTATGGACTGAAGTTTCACTGCTATGCTGATGATACCCAGCTCTACCTTTCTTTTGCACCCGACCAGGATGGAGGTCTCTCAATCTTTAATAACTGCCTCAAAGAAATCCAGGAGTGGATGGACTCGAGTTGGCTGAAGCTGAACTCAGAAAAGACAGAGGTGCTGGTTGTGGATCCGGTGCACCAGATAGGGGGGACCGGGGGTTGGTTCACCCTCTGGGATTTATTTTAGGGGTGTTTCACTCCTGACCTCTGAACAGGTGCATAACCTGGGGGTAATTTTTGATGAAGGGCTGACTCTGCATTCACAGGTGTCTGCCATTGTCAAGTCCTCATTTTACCATCTGAGGAATATCTTCAGGATTAGGTACCTTGCTCCATCTGGCGATCTTCGTATGCTGGTCCATGCCTTTGTGTCCTCGCACTTGGACTATTGCAATTCCCTTTACCTAGGGCTTCCTGGGGTGGAAATCCGCCGCCTCCAGCTGGTGCAGAATGCATCGGCCTGGCTTTTGACTGGTAGTATCTGGTCCAGTCATATTTTGTCAGTGCTACACAGACTGCACTGGCTGCCAGTACAGTGGCAGATCACCTTTAAAGTCGGTCTTCTGACTTTCAAAGCCCTACATGGACTTAGCCTATCTGAAAGAGCTTCTGGTCCCTTACTGCCCTGGGCGATCACTCCACTCAGCTGATGAGGGGTTACTAGAGATCCAGAGGGTGTGTCTGAAATCCTCTGGGGCCCATACATTTATGCATGCGGCCCCTACCCTCTGGAACTCTCTACCCCATCAGTTACGGGAGTGCGCAACCATGGAGGGATTTAAAAAGGGCCTGAAAACATATTTATGGACTCAAGCATTCAGTGATTGATTTTGTCTGCCCAATTGTATCAGCTGTTTTATATATTTTAAGATTTGAACTGTTTGATGTGTTTTTAAAGTTTATAAGGCACCTTGGTGTTTGAAAGGCACCATAGAAATAAAGTTTATTAATATTATTATCAGCCTGTGTTTTCTCGATTTGGGCAAGCTTATTATAGACAGTAGTAATGCTTTCCCTCAATGGGCAGACTGGATGGGCCTTGCGGTCCTCATCTGCTGTCAACTTCTATGTTTCTATGTACACTATTACAAGCACATTTTTCGTGTACATATATACAACAATCTGGTAGTTTATCTAAGATTTTATACATATGACAATTTGTACATTTAAGTCCCATTTCCCCACCAAGAGTCATTATTGTGTCCCCTGTAATGATTTATGATTTGAAAGGAAAGTGTTTTTTTATTTAAACAACTATTTCAGTGAGCAATAATCCCCACAAATCAGACCGACAGTAGAGTTACACAAACACTAAATGTATATGTGATGCAAGAGTGGGTTTGGGGTTTTCACGTTAACAATCAGTGGTGATTTCCCTACTACTCCTGAACTATTCACTACAGGCAAACACTAATAGTCAATGATAACTACAGTACCTGAGTTTCCAAAACTAAGATAACTGTCTGTAGTCCAACATGCAATGCTTATACACCAGACTCACATAGTTCATTCAACTTTCACCAGAAATTCTATTTGTTGTAATGCAGGAGCACTTAACAAACTTTAGGGGGGTAGCTTTTACCTGTTTATTAGATGATAATTTCAGGCCTCTTTCCCCTTTTCTATGGCTGACATGCAAGACACGTGATGCACGTGTCTTTGCATGTCTCCTCCGACGCAACCATTCGCACGTTCACTGAGCTCACCCCACTCACTGGGCTCCTGTTTATATAGTGCATGACTCAGAAGTAGGATTTGAGTCACGTGACCACTTGTCTCCTACTAATGCTTTAAACTTACTACTTTTAAAATATAGACTTCACCAACTCCCTTTCGTCAACTTTTGTAGCACTCATGTTCTTCTAAAAAATAATAATATTATGCTATTCAGCCACAAATCTTCAGCAGTTCAACAGGACCGAGTACTGAACTATAGCCCCCACACTACTTCCTGTCTCACAGCACTCATTGCTATGAGACTCCTTTACACAGTAAGCACTTTACACTAAATTGCTGCAAATTTTAAAAAGGTTTGCCAAATTTGACTCCACCCAGCCAGTACTCTGTCCTGGGGTTTTTGTTCTCTAGACGCATTACCTTTCACTTTTTGGTACTGAATTTCAACTGCCAAACCTTAGAGCACCCCTCTAGCCTTCATACATCATTCTGCATTTCCCTGATTCCCCGATTTCTTCATCACTATCCACCTTCCCACAAAGCTTAGAATCATCTGTGAAGAGACTCAGCCTGCCCCAGATTCCCTCACCAATGTTGCTAACATATTGAACATATTGAAGAGGATTGGTCCCAGACCTGTGGTACCATGCTCATGACCTCCTTCTTTGCTGACTTGACCCTGTTGACTACAACCCTCTGCTGCCTCACCTTTAGCCAGTTACCTAGTCAGTTTGCTATGACATTAGCCACAACCTGATCCTGTATCTGCTTCAGTAAACATCTGTGAGGCATCATGTCAAAAGCCTTGTTGAAGTCGAAGTAGAGCAGATTAACAGTGTGGCCCCTCTCCATTTCCCTCATCACCTAGTCAAAAACAACTATCAAGTTAGTTTGACAAGTCTGACATGACCTCCCTGCTATGAATCTGTATTGTTTACTATCCAGGAGCTCATTAGCAGGGCCACTGGAAAATTGCGGAAAAGGTTACCCAAAATTGGGAAGCATTTTGCAAAAATTGTGGGAAACTGCGGGGGTTCTACTATAGACCCTGAGTGCTTCACAATAAATCTTTTAATGTTTTCTGCAGCATATATTAGTTAGTATAAATTGCTAAATGAATACACAGACACCTGAATATGTTTAAAACATAAAGAAAAGTTTATGTTCCTAAAAAGAATACTAAACTGATAAGCTATTATGAGCGTTGCCTATCTTAAATTTAAAAGCATCTGCCTCATATAGTGCTGAATAGATTCTATAAAAGTGAGCCACAACAAATGAATATTAAATAAAGCCAGAAAAAATATATTTTTTTGTTTCTGGCTATAGAATAATGCATCCTAATCAACAGCTGTTTACAGTGATCTGCCAGCTATTCACCCACTTTGGTACTAGAAAAATAAGCAGATAGAGTGGTGAATAACTGAGTTTTAGTAAAATGTTAAAGTGTTTAATGGTCATAATTTGTATTGTAGGTACTGTACACTATTTTTGAAATCACATATTTAAACATTAAATCTGGGGGTTATTGGGTCTGGAAGTATAATCTAGAGGCTAGCGTAACAAACTGTGAATGATCTGATGACATCTAGCAGGCCTGGATTTGATTCCAGCAACCTCCACTTGTATACTGTGCGAGTCTGAGCAAGCCAATTAACCTCCTCAACGCTCCAGGGTTGTATCTGAAAACAGGCACTCATGCCTAGTGGGCCTCACGCAGTTACCAAAAAATGTAAAAAAATGCTAATATATTTTTACTGCATCATACAGTAGTCAGGGTACCCTGTAATTTTATATTTGTTTTACTCTGGCTGCAATGATTTTGTTTAGTTAAAGATAAATGTTCAGATACATTTTTTGTGCTTTATAAGCTTGTTTTTAGACTTTAGTTAGGTTTTTATTGTAGTCTTTGCATGTGAGCATCTAGGGGGCAGTTGCTAAGAGTGAGATCACTGTTAGCAACTAGCTTATTCAAGTTTAAAATTGGCAGGGCCATCCAAAAATCCTCAGCTGTTTAAATCAAAACTAGTCTGAATGAAAGTATGCTCACAAGGAAATACTTGCCCTACCACTTACAAAAAGGATTCATAGTTAGCACCCCATTTAACTGAACAGGATAATTTGCACCTTTTATCCCATCTTTTGTTTCAATCTGTGTGGCAACAAAAAGTTTTCTGATAGACTGCTTCAACATAGAACACATGTTAAGTGTTTAAGTATACTTACGCTTGGCCAGTGGATTTTGAAACTAAACAAGACAAGGATTCAAAAGAAATCAGTGTCACATAAACCCTACCTTGCACTGCATTGTTTCAGCCAAACCCAAGTCTGCATGCAAAATTGTCAATATATTTGAGAGTATTTTATTAAAAATTTTAATATTATTTATTTATTTTTATTTTTATTTAGTTTTTGTTGACCAGGTAAGTGCACTAGACAAATGCTGCCTGTCTTTTGGCACGACTCGGGGGAGGGGGATACAGATGAATGCCAACTGACTTTGAACCAGATTAATCTGTTGATGGTATTTTTAATGAATACTTTTTACACAGTTCAATATAAAAACTCAACAATTGCAAGAAATTGCAGAACATGTCAGTTTTTACGGAGAATGATGAAAATTGCGGATTTCGCAAAAAGATTGCGGGTGCAATTTTCCAGTGGCCCTGCTCATTTATCTCCAAGTAGTCCACGAGATCCTGTTTGATTAGTGACTTCATCAGCTGCCCTACAATAGAGGTATGACTGACAGGTCTGTAGCTCCCCACATGTTCCTTGACCCCTCTCCCCTTATGGAGTGGGACTACAGTGGTAGTTATCTAAAGGTTTTCTACCTCGAGGTACCACTAAGGTACCACTGAGTCAATTTGCATTGAATGAAATGAGATCCTGCCTCATTCTACCTCAGTATACCCAGGTATACCTCAGTACTAAGAAACTTTTCTAGGACTACAACTGTATGTCTGCCACCATCCAATCCTTCACAACTATCCCCATCCTTAGAAAGTTGCTCAATAGACCTACTAGGGGTTCAACCAGTTCTGCTACCAGCTTTCTGAGCAACCTCAATTGCCATCCATCTGGTCCCAGAGCATTATCTATTTTTAGTACTGCCAGCCCTTTCTGGATCCTTTTGCTTGTAAATGTTGTCTGTCTCATCTCTGGGACCCTCATAGTGGCTGTTTTGATACCATCAATGATAGGTTGCATACCATCAGATGCTATCATTTCGGCCAGATCCTTTTGGATGGCCATGGATGGCATAGACATCCAACCGAGGACCTGACCTCCTATGATTTATAGTAAGTATCTGAGGTATCTGTGAGTCCTACCAGGATCCGACGGATCTGACCATCAGATCCAGCTATCCAACCATAGGATCCAACTATCTGAGGTTGGATCCAATGTATCCAACCTTGGATACCTGGATCTGACCTTGGATCCATAATTATCAGACTATGGATCTGAAATACAACTTTGTTTGAATCACGGTCCGATTCAGAGGTAGATACCAGCACTATCTGATAGAAGGTAGTCAGGTCCAGAAAACCACCATCAGAGCACCACTACCACCTTGTGAATATACCACATTTATTCTTACTGTCTCTGTCCATTGCAGTAGCCAGTTATGGTTCCATTATGTCAGTAACACATAAATCCCTATCTCTTCAAGCTTATGAGTTAATATCTGGTGTGATACTTTCTCAGAGGCTTTGCTAAAATCTTAAAAGATAACATCCACAGGTTCCCTCGTCAAGCCGTTGCTAACTGGCTCATAGATGTTTATTAAATTTGTTACACAAGACTGCCATTTTGTGAAATCATACAGTGTATTGTCATGTATATCCTTATTCTCTCTGACCTCTAGAACAATAGTTCTCAAACTTTGCCATGGTGAGCCTCCCCTAAGCCATGGAAATGATCTTGAGCCTCCCCCAAAATACTGAAATATTTTTGGGCCTCCCTATAGAAAAATAGCCTACTTTTCACAGTACATCAGGAATAAATTGAAACCTCTTTGCATAGCTGGTTCTCATGTTATTAAGCTTATTGTAACACCCCCCCCCCCAAAGAGGATAAGCTACTTGCTCCAATATTTTGACTCTCAAACCATTGTGCCCTTGCTGCCATGCCTTCATGGGTCAGACTGCTTTTCTGTTTCCTCTAACTGGAATAACCTTCCTGCTGACCTCTGCTCTCCTTCTCGCACCCTGCTCTTAAGCAACTTCTTAGGGATCATTTTGCTCCCTCCTGCTCTTATTCCTAGTACCTGTATGGTTAACTCTTGTATTTGGACAGTTCTGCTGCCAGTCTAATTAATCATTGTTCCTCGCATTGTTAGTTTATTGTTCTTAATTTGTTTGCACTTTTATTCATTTTGTATTGCTTGAATTGTATTTTTTCACTACCCTTCCCTGGGTACATCTGAAATAAGCCATGGCTCAGTGTACAGCACCTTCCCTGGTCACTGACCTGTGAATAAATACATATATTCACCTACTATTATCCTCTTTCAGTTTGCCTTATCCCTTCACACAAAATCTATAAAGTTCAAAACTGAAATATAATACTTTTTCAAGACTTGCTTGAGCCTCCCCTGAAACAGGCTGGGGCTTCCCCAGGGAGGCTGGCCTCACCATTTGAGAACCCCTGCTCTAGAACCAAGTCCTTGATGATGGATTCCATGATTTTTCCCAGACAGTTTGTCAGGCTTATTGGATGATAATTATTAATATTGGATCTAAACCCTTTTTTATGCAATAGAAAACATCTAACTTATTGTACAACTGAACCAGGATTTACAGACTTTCTATATAGCAAAAGACAGATATCAAACTTATTATCACCAGGTATGTCACTGTTTAACAAAAACAACTTTTCTTGGCATCCTAATAGTATCTCCAGAGTTCAGAATCATAGATTGTGACACCACACCTAATACTGTTGATGCTGGGCATTTGACCAAAGCACCAACCTACTACACCATCACTCTTTTCAGGGCTATCCCTCCTCTGATGTCACATGATCATGCAACTTAGCAAGTAGAAGAAGGCCTTTTGGTCTATTGAGTCTGCTTGATTTTGTAGCCCTTGATTTAGAGATTGTAATGGCCTCACCCCTTCCATCCTTGACTCTTCCTTCACCTTGTCCTAACATCTCTTAAACCCCCACTGCCTTTTGAGTGAAAACTTCAGATGGGCTCATTTCACCCTGACACTAATCGTTTTGTGAAGAAGTGTCTCCTAATCTCCTTCTCAGACCTTCTCCCCCCTAGTTTATAATACTGCTGCTGTGTGGTCTTTTTCTCACTAAGACAGAAAAGGCCCCTGATATCCACTTTGTTTATTCCTTTCAGGTACTTGAACGTTTCAGTCATGTTCCCTTTCTCCCTTCTCTCCTCAGGTGAGTACATCTTGAGTTCTCACAGTCTGCACTCATATGCCCTGCCCTGCTGTCCCTGAACCATCTTTATTACCCTCCTCTGAACTGCCTCAAAATGGTTGATTGTGCCTTCTTCAGGTAGTGACTTCAGTATTGCAGAGTGTACTCCAGGTGTGGTTGCACAAAGGACAAGTACAGCAGCATTATAACCTCCTCTCTTCTGCTCCTAAACCCTCTAGTGAAACAGCCCAGCATTTTGTTTGCCTTGGCTGCTCCCTTTCTATGCTGCATAACCTGTTTTAGGTTACTGGTAATGGCTATCCCCAAGTCCTTTTCCTCCTCTGATTCAGTAACTTTGACCCCCTAAACCATACTCAGCCCTCGGGTTCTTTCCTCCTCTGTGTATTACCTTGTACGTCTTAACATTGAATCCCAGATGCTATAAGCCAGACCGCCTCTCCAGCTTCACTATGTCTTCTTTTAGGTCCCTTTCATCTGTGTTCTCCCACCCATAGAGCTTGGTGTCATCCGCAAAGAGGCAGATTTGCCTGTATTGCAATCCCCAATGTCATTAATGAACATATTTAAAAACATTGAGCAATGCACTGAGTCCTGCAGAACCACTCTGGTGACTTTCTTCATACCTGAAAGCTCTCCACCACCACCACCATCACCACCCTTTGGGTCCTATGTCAAGGTGAGTGCCTCTCAAGCATCCCACCCTAACATGCCACACAAACAGAACTCAGAGAAATGAGACTAGGAGGGCTTATGTTCCAGGACACAGAACAGTGTGTTAGGAAGAACAATACTAAAACACGTTTTTTCCTCTCCTTTTGTTTCCTTTTCAGTAGAACCATAATTTATCTGACCACACTGGGATTTGAACCCCCCCCCATAATACATGGCACAGTCACACCTACACCTTGCTGGATTTGCAACCAGCCTCCATAACTGCTCCTACCCCTGCACCTTTCTTCAGGGTCATCTTTCCTCTGGTGTTAAGGTGAGTAACTCATGCATCAAACACAGAAATGTGACACAAAAAGAGTTCAGAGGAATGGCACCAGGAGGGCTGCCATACTAGGGCACAGAACAGTATGATTGGAAGTTGAGTAGTAACAGTTTTCTTCCTCTGCTTGTGTCTCCTTCTCTAGTTCAGCTAGCCATTCTCCTCCTCCTCCAAGTTTGCCTCTCATACCAGTGTTGAGACTGGCTCTAGCCAGCCAAACTCCTCCTCCATCAATTAGGTCTATTGTCTCAGCACAGAATATGGCAATAGCCAGCTAGCCACATTTGTTTTCTCCAGCAACCCAGTCTCTGGTACCAGAGTAGCACCCTGCAGCAGACAGCCAAACTCTTCCTCCAGCAACCTTGGTGTAGAATCTGGCACCAGCCAGTCAACCAATCTCATTCTCCAACAACCAGGTCTCTGGTACAAGTTTAGAATCCAGCACCTGCCAGGCAGCTAAACTCCTCTTCCAGCAACCTGTTTTCTCTCATCCTCCAGCAACCAGGTCTTTGGTACCTGTGTAGAACCCAGCACCTGCAAGGCAGCTAAACACCTCTTCCAGCAACCTGTTTTCTTATACCAGCATCTAACACTGCACCAGCCAGCCAAACCCCTCTTCCGGCAACTTAGTCTCTGGTACCGGTGAAGAACCTGGCACCAGCCCAGCAAACCCTCCTCCTGCAACCCAGTTTCTGGTACCAGCATAAAACCCAGTACCAGCCAGACAGCTAGACTCCTCCTCCTGCAACCCAACCTCTGGTACCAGCCTAGAGTCCTACACCAGCCAACCAGCCAAACTTATTTTTTTAGCAACTCGTTCTATGGTACCTGTAAGGAACCTGGCACCAGCCAGCCAAATACCTCTTCCAACAACCTGATCTTTTGCAGCAGCATAGACCATGGCACACTGCAGACAACAAGTCAGGTAGCTACTTCAGCCCAGTTTACACTGCTATTTTGACCTAGTCTGTACTACATAGCAGTACCTCATATCCAGATGGATGCCATCTACTGTAGTGTAGACCAGAAACCAAACTGTACCCTGCACTCTCTCTCTATCTGCCAACTGTCTGCAGTCAGATGCCATCACCACACTTCAATCCAGAAGACTCCAGTTTGCAGCATCCAGCTCCACCAAGTCCTCTTCCAGTGTTTCTCTTCAGGGCTGGCTCATGCCAGCTGCGAAGGATAAATGTCTGTTTCCAATGAAATAGATATTTATTTTTAAGTTACATTGATGGATGTGCTCTAGGGATCAGTGATCCACAGCCACTGGACACTGGTTCAAGCTTGTTTGTCTTTCACCCATTAGTAAAACTATCTTTTTCTGCTTGTGTCTTCCCTTTCTTGCAGACATAGCCTTCTGTGGGGGTGAACAAATGACAAACTCCAGTCTGATCCAGTACGACTTCCTCCAATTCACCTAATTTCCATACTTCAGTCCAGAAGATTCCAGTCCACAGTACCCAGCTCCACTAAGTCATCCTCCTCTACCTGACTCATGGAAGTTGGAAAGGTAACTGCATTTTGTCCTAGAAAAAGATGATATTTTAAGGTACAAGTGGTGGAGGCTATCCAAGGATGAGTGACCCATGGCTAACTGACAGACGCTTAGGCTTGTTTGTCTTTCACCTATGAGAAAACCCTTTTTCCCTTTGTGTCTCTCATTCCCTGCAGGTATAACCTTTGGCAGTGACAAACAAGTAATGGGTTCCTCCCTAATCCAACGTGACTACCTCTGATGCCAGCAAGAACAACAAGACTGAAAAGAAAATGCCTCTCCCTAAACAATGTGGCTGTCTCCAGTGCCAGTCAGCCACCACCTGCTGCTTTTCATGACTATGCCTTCATTCCTTATCCTGCAGAAGTATACAAAAGAAGGCATCATTAATTCATCAGAGGGTAACGTGTCAATGAAAAAAAGCACACTGGAGATGCTCCCGTCCTGCTTCAAAATAACATCCATCAGTGTTATACTGTACTTCGATGCATTATCAGAAGATGACCATGGTAGCAGAGTTCAGAATCAAAAAGAGGTGCCAAAAACAATGTGGAAAATGTTAACATTTTAACACTTGGAACATAAAGTAAGTCACTAACTGACTAACAAATAATTAGGTAAGTATGATATGAGCTACGTAAGTAATGTAAAACTGTTTATTAGTTAAATAATATTGTTTAAACATAGGATTTTAACATAAGGATTTGGGATTAGGAATTTTCAGATTTCAGATTCTGACTGTGTAATGGAATTGGAACAGATTCAGTATCAGATTTTCTAAATTGGAAAATGATCAGAAGGATCAGATTTTGACAAATCTGATCACCCCTGTTGCAGACCATCTCATTTATTAAAATGTCTAACATTTTAGAAAAATTACCCCAAATACAAACGTTGGTGTTTCTCATTACTCAAGACATCAAAAGTAAGCATCAGTGTGGATTTGGGCTAACCTGCTGTATAGCACAATAACTGCCAAAATGAACGTGACAAATTATATTTTATTGGCTATGGCAGCAATATTGGTTTTTCTCAAAGGTTGTCAATACATTATATCCTAACCGTTAACTGAAGAGCCAAGGCTTCAGTTCAATACACAAAAATGGTTCTGTTTTAAGACACTTGCAAGAAATTCTTTAAAGAAGGTCTGTAAATGCTTTGAAACACACAGTGCTGCTCAATTAAATTTTAGCATGGTCAAATCTGTAATTGTTTTTAAGAACCTTCACACAGACTTCGTCATGCTTGTTCCTGTGTAACTGTATCTGTACTCATCCTGCTGCCATCCCGGGGCCCTCTTGTAAAAGAGGTGTGTCACTTTAGTGAACTCTTTCCACAGTAAAACAAAATGTAATTTTGACCCTTCTCAAATGGGGAGGGGAGCTTATCTTTTTCCATGATCAAAAAGTGTGTCGGGCCACCACCTGTAGGACACTCACAGCACCCAGCCATATGTATCTCTTGCTCCCAGTCACCACAGGCTTCACAAGGGGACAGGGTAGCATAGCAGCAACCATAGCCACAGCTTCCTTCCCTCGGTTTTGTAAGCATGACAGCCCCACACTGACCTTTTTGGCTCCCTGCTAGGGAGTCATAGATTGCTATACTATGGAGTGGAGTTTAAACATCTGCATGAATTCCCCTTACACCTGATGGATGACAAAGAGGAATAGGCATCACAATGACTGCCACACTTTGTTCTTGATGCCTGTTGGCACCACAGAGTTGACTGTAAGCTGTGATAAACAACTTGTAAAAAAATGACATACCCTTTTGTATGGGCATTGCCATCTTGTTTACCTCCATCTCAATGGACAGTGGGAAAGGGCTGGAGGTCACCAACAAGCATGTGAACTATGGACAATCTGGAGTCTAGCAAATGCCTCAAGAACAACCTCACAGCCTCACATCCAACCAGGGAAGTCTGGGAAACACAGTAGTCCAAATGTAGCCTGATGGCAAGGGTGGGAAGAGCAGAAACAGAGTGCAAATCAGTTAGTCGATCAGCAGGTTCCTTTTCAAAGATCATACCAGGTGTAGTGCTGTGCTCAGGACCAGGGAAGGGTGCAAGTGCAGGGTGGCAGCCCGAAGCAAAGTAAAACAAAACAAAGAAGGCACCTGCACAACACAGCCAGGAGCTTCAGAGCTCCAGTGAAATTCAATGCTAAAAACAGTGATGAAATCAAATTGTTACTTTATTTCTCAGCTATAAGAGAGCCAAGTGCAAAGACTGGAGTACACAGCTGAGGAAAACTCCATAAGGTCAGATGCCCCAGTGTTTCGCCAAGTAAAGATTCAGCCAATCAACACTGGAGCTAGTGAGTGTGATTGCTGTAGAGTGCCAGTGGACTAGCTCAGATCAAGGACCAAAACACCACACTGCACACCAAGACATAGCAGGATCCCAAGAGTTCACTCAGAAACTACAAAGTTGCAAAAATTTATTAAGCAGAAATTTGAAACAGGTTTGCGGTCTCTCAACACAGGTAAGGTGCCCCCGTGCTTTTTCCATATTAACCCTCACCAGGGGGCATTCTCCTTGTGCCTGTGCTCTTCATTTTATACATATATGCAAAGCAACGCCTGCTATCAATTATGGATGTCACAGCCTTTTATGCATGCAAGGCAAGGCAAATTTTATTTGTTTGGTGCCCTATCCATAAGGTTCAACAATGAAACAAAATAAAATAAAACTATAAAAAACAATAAATATGCAATGAATATAAAACAATCATAAAACAGAAAACAAAACTGCAAATTAATTCACTGCAAAATATTATATTGCATTGCAGCTGGAGGAATATAAATAAAACAGTCTAGGTGGAAGTCAAAGATATAACAATACTGTGAACAAACATACTGAAAAAATATATTAAACACATACAAATATAAATCTAAACAGTTCATATAGACAACAAATAAAGATCATACATCAGTTCACAGTTAGGAAACAGATACTAAGTCTGAAGTGTAAACTTATATTCAGTCAATCAAGGCAGGAAGAATACCAGGTGGTGTTAATCATTTATCTTAAAGTGCATCAGCTTTGGATTAACTATTAAACAGTAACATAGGTCATGAAATACAGAGCCTGCAAAAAGATAATGGTCAACAGACATGGTCCCAGTGCAAAAACTTCACAGACTCTAATCACCCAGACTCATTTCATGGATTCCAATAGCTAGATAGGGGATCAACTTGCAGCAGAGCACCATAGTCAAGGACAATACCTGGGACCTGTGAATCAGAAGACATGTAGGTAAAAAGCAACAATAGGATGTTGGGAGGTGGAGGTATGGTATAAACAGAGTAGGCTACAAAGTAGAGTGGGTCACAAACAGACTGAGGTGAGAACGCAAAATATACTGCAGATGGGAAGGTAGGGAAAAAGAGAAAGTGAGATAGAAGTAAGCCAAATAGAGGACAGAAAAAAAGGAAAAAGAAAAATGAATATAGCTGTTAGAGGGATTATTCAATCACATAAACATGATAATACTGCAAATATGAAGTCAACATGAGAATGACACATAAGCAGACATAGCTAAAACAGAAATATTAATCTCAAAGAGAGCTATCCCTCAACATAATGAATTTGAAAAACAACAAGCAAGTGACTGGGAACTCGGATACATCTGGGTCATAGCTAAGTCATCTGCATAAATGTTATATCTGAGAGGACCTATTACCAGCATTACAGAAAGTAAGAAAATAGCCACTTTAGGCAGAAACACATCTAAAACTTTTTAAAGATTTACCATGGGGGTGCACTGGACACTATTTGTTGATAAATGTCATATATCAGTAGCACCTTTATGCAATATGAGATTTTAAGGGGATCAGTCAGCACCATGGGCCCCACTCAACTGTGGGGCTGAGCCCAATGTGCACTTTTTTGCAAAAATCTTTTGGTTTACTTACTGTTTACTGTAGTATAGTAGATTGCATCATACTAATTTTGCTTAGTTCTAGGTTGACATCATCTGCAACTACAAATTCCAGAATCCCCTTCAGTTGACATCAGAGCAGTACTGCAGTAGTGGGAGATTCAATAGCCTGTAGTGCATGTTAGAGTTTATGTAAGCACTGATATTTTGGTTGCTGGTTCCACTTTCCTCCCGGGGCAAAGTATAGTCACAGAGGATTGTACATAGCCCCTGCATAAAATCAGAACTGAAAAATATCTGATCAAAGATTATAAAAGTTCTGTTGTACACTACAGGCTATTGAAGCTCCCACTACTGCACTACTGCTCTGCTGTCTATTGCAGGGAACTCTGGGATTTGTAGTTATAAAAGATGTCAGCCTAGAAGTATGCAAAAGTAGTCACATATAATCTACTATACTAGAGTAAACAGTTAGTAAACCAAAATGTTTTGCACACAAAGTGCAAATTGGGACCAGCCCCACACTTGAGTGTGCTGTGCTTTGTATTGACTGTTCCCCTTTAACTTTGTGAATTAAACATGGGTAGAGCTTGCTATATTGGGAACTTGTTTAACATTTGGGAGGTTTGTGTCACTCCAATAGCAGTACTCCCCTTTAATTATCTGTGAATTTATTAGGTAGAAGCGCTTTATTTAAAAGAAACCAGTTTAGGAAATACACTGTATATAACAGAAACAACAGGCCATTCATTTTTAGCTGGAAGAAATCAAGGAAGTCCACCTTAATGTCTGGTTCTTAGGTTGAATTTACATTAGAGCTCTTATATGAAACTTAAGAGACCAGTTTTCACTGAGGAAAAAGTAAGGAAATAGCCAATTTAGGCTGAAAGTAATTTGTAACTTTTAAAATATTTGCCATGGAGGGAGATCGTGTACTGAAACATAGAAACATAGAATTCGTCTGCAGAAGAGTACTCCTCAGCCCAACTGGACTCCGTTGATAAATGCTATATACCAGTAGCACCCATTATGTGAAATGTGGTTTTAACTTTGTAACTCAAATAAGAGTAGAGACTAAAATATTTGGAATTTGCTATTTTATATGCTGCTCTTCCCACTGGCCAGTAGATTGCTGCCATCACAGAAGATCCTTATATAGCTGGTTGCAGAAGATAATCAAATGGGGGAACATCCATACTGTGACATTGATGATCAAGGACCCTTACATAATGAGGCAGAAGATTCACTGTGGCTGAGAGGTGGTGACACAGTATGAATCTGTCCAAACCACCCATGCACAGCGACTGCTGTGTGCATAAAGACAAGGAGTGATTCTGCCTTTTCTGACTTCAGTTTACCTACCTACCATCCTGGGTTTTGATTTGCAGCAGCCTGAATGAATGAGAGCAGCAGTCCTTGCCTCTTTCACTCTATGGTGCACAAACCCACCAAATTATGAGTACCTTATCAGGTCACCAGTCCTGCAACTATTTGTGTTCAGATAGTTAAATAGGGCAGGGCAGGTTTGGGCAGACTGAATGGACCAATGGTCCTTTTCTACCAATGATTTCTTTATTTCTATTTTTAGGGCCTGTAGATTTCTGCATGAAACAGCTGAGTTATGCAAGGACTGTGGCATAGGAGCATAGTTTAGGTAGAAGACCTGTTGTTAAACCTTTTGTAGATTACAGTATGAAATGCTTTATTTAATCTGCTAAGACATTCTCCACTATCCGTTAATATCCTCCTCAGGCCAGCTATGAGAATTAACTATATCTTCATGGAAAGGGTTTGCCGTCCTCTGGTAGCCAGGGCTACTTCTATAGCCACATAGGAAGACAGAAACATAGAAACTGACAGCAGATAAGGACTGCTAGGCCCATCCAGTCTTCTAATTTTCCCTGCCTGCTATAAAGGCCGCAGACCCTACTTGATCTCCGGCTTTACCTTATCATTCCTATTGTTAGGGTTCCCCTACACCTGTCCCATGCAGTTTTGAATTCTCCTACTGTGTTTTCCCCCACCACATCTGCTGGGAGTCTATGCCATGTATCCTCCACCTTTCCATGAAGAAATACTTCCTTACGTTACCCCTTAGTCTACCCCCTTCCAACCTCACATAATACCCCTCGTTCCTCAACATCTCCTTTCCCAAGAGATTCTACCCTCTGGTACCCTATTTATGCCATTTAGCTATTTGTAGGTTTCTATCATATCTCCCCATCTCTTCTTACATCCAGGGTATACATATTGAGGTTTCCCGGTCTCTCCTCAGAGTCATATGACTTCTGGTGCAGGCCCTGCACCATCTTTATTGCCCTGCTCTGAACTGCCTCCACTCTGTCTATGTCCTTAAGGAGATGCAGCCTCCAGAACTGGACACAGTACTCCAAATGAAGCCTCACCAATCATCTGTACAGAGGCATCACCATCTCTTTTCTTCTGCTGGTGATACCTCTCCTTATGCACACCAGCATCCCACTGGTCCTCCCCACTGCCTTGGCACATTGTTTGGCAGCCTTTAGGTCTTCAGATCCCTTTCATGCTTCGTGATGAGCAGTATCTCCACCACCATCATGTTATCCTCCCCTGGGTTCTTGTGCCCCAAATGCATGATTTTGCACTTTTTTGCATTGAATCTCAGCTGCCACACTCTAGACCATTCCTCCAGTTTGCCTAGGTCCCTCCTGATTTTTTTCCACCCCTCCCAGAATGTCCACCCTGTTGCAGATCTTAGTGTCATCTGCAAAGAGGCACACCTTTCCTTCCAGCCCCTCTGCAATGTCACTTATGAAGACATTAAACAGGACTGGCCCCAGAACTGATCCCTTATGCACCCCGCTGCTCACCCTCCTTTCCTCAGATTGAGCTCCATTTAATACCAACCTCTGTCTTCTATCACTCAGTCAGTTCCTAACCCAGTTTACCACCTTGTGACCCACTCCCAGACTACCCAGCTCATTCATGGCTCCCCATCTCAGTGATCACCCACACTCCATTTCCCCTTCCATCCTCCTATGTATACAGGCAAGAACCATGTAAAATGAGTCATGCTATGGGGAAAATGGCAGAGTACCAGCTCCCAATCTCTCTGTCTAAGATGGCCCCTCTCTTGAACTCCACTTACCCCAGGCCTACAGTGCCACATTTGGCATGACCCCTGACCCTAAATCATGAGTGCAAGATGACAGTAATAGGCGAATATCCCAGGTAGACTAAGCAGTCCTCCCCCCCCTCTTATCCTGAAGCATGCTGGCTGCTGTATTGTCAGAGTGTCAGTGACAGGTCATAGCAACCTAATGCAGTGTATCTAGGGGATGGAAACAGTAGACTGTATTATTTCAGTGATGTCAAGCATCTATCTGTTTAGAGTCGTAGAATGGTTCTTGGTCCACTCCCTCCCTCAAAAGATGCTGCCTAAAGTTGCTGTAACCATCTGTCGCTGATATTCTGACATTATAGCAGACAACATTATGTTTGGGAGGTACCAGAGAATCTAGCTCAAGTAGTTACCCACTGTTGCCCCAGTTATAGATTGAGGCTCGGGGGGGGGTGGGATTGTTGCCAAATCTGACCCTTTAGGGCCTGGTATAAATGGTAAAAGGGAGAGAGGCTATATTAGAAAGATGGTACCGGGAGCTGGCACCTTACCAGTTCCCCTTCAGCAGGGTACTTCATCTTCATGGGAGGGAGATGTTTATTTATTTATGTATATATTTATTATTTGGAAAACACCATTGGGCACGAGTGTTCTTTTACAAAGGTTCCACAAGACAAAGGAACAAATAGGTATAAAACAAACATACACCAGCTCTGAGGGAGCCTGGTCAGGTACAAGTAATAGCAAATACAATGAAAAATATCAACATGATTAAGCAACAACAATCCCAGAGGACATGTTCAGCAAAGAGCAGTGAGGTAAGTCAAATACAAGCTTCAAGGCATTGACAGACCAGGAGGAAACAGGGTAAAATGTATGAGTCAATTAAAGCAGTTGCATTATGATCTATGAATAAGTTCAGCTTTCGGGGACTTCTTAAATTGTGCAATTTTGGGGAGACACACTAGGGATTTAGGAAGTAGATTCAGCCACTGAGCAGCACAAACTACAAAGGAACACCTAACCAGGCTTGTTTTCTGGAAGGGTACATCTAGGGCATGACTGGTTATACTACTGGTAGAGTATTGGTTTGTAACAGGGTGGGAAAAGTCTTGAGTAGCAGTGGGGGTGAGGCCCAACACAGCTTCCTTTGCAATTAGGGAGGTCCGGTACTTTAATCTGTCCTGGAGGGTAAGCCAATTGGTATGTGTATAAAGGGAGCAGCTATGTGTGAGCCTATCAGCCCCAGTAGTGAAACGACAAGCCTTATTAAGTGCCAGCCTACAATACTCTGTTAAAAACAGCGTCACTAGCCACCCCGTAAATTGGGAGGCCATAATCTAGGAGCAAAAGGACTTTACTAGATACTGCTATGCATCTAGCCCCAGAGGTGAGGTTTTGCTGTTGTCTGTAGAGCACTCCTAGTTTTCTATTGGCAAGATTTACAAAGTTGTCCACATCAGTTGCAAATGAGAGAGTATTGTCCAAGGTGATACCCAGGTATTTAAAGGATTCAACCTGTTCTAGGATAGTTCCAGAAGGGTTATGGATAACAAGGGGAAGGACCTTTTTCTGCAAATGTGGGTCAGCAAACAACATGGTCTTGGTCTTCTTGTAATTTAGGACTAGTTTGCTTTGTACAAACCATCATTCCAATGACTTGAAACTGCATTGGACACCACTGGAGAATTTACCATGTTATGTACTACTATTAATGATTATGACATCAGCAGCACAGAGAAGCACCTCCTATAGAGGATAGGCTTCTGGGAGACTGTTTATGAACAGGCCAAAAAAGGAGAGGGCCGAGTATTGAACCTTGTAGAACCCCTACTGAGATACTGCTAATGTCCGATAGAGCACCATCTATCTTTACCCACTGAGTTTGACCAGAGAAGTAGCTACAAAACCAAGCTACTGTTTCAGAAGAGAAACCTAAAGAGTGTAGCTTTTCAAGCTGTAACCAATAATTTACTAGGTTGAACGCTTTAGTCAAATCAATGTAGATGGCACACACCAGGTGGCCACTATCAAGGGACTCATGCAGGTAGTTGGTGTGCTCAATAAGGGCAGTACTGGTGCTGTGGAGCTTCCTGAATCCATGCTGCTATTTGCACAGAATATTATACTTGCTTAAGTAGGAGACAAGTTGGTCCAATATTATTCTTTCAAGGGCCTTGGATATGGCAGAAAGGATTGAAATAGGCCTTTAATTGGCCATGCTGGCAGGGTCACCACTTTTGTGCACTGGTGTTACTAGTGCAGATTTACACATTTCTGGGAACTGGGAGTAACACGTACTCTGGGCATGGGACACAAGGTGGTAAACTGGGTTGGGAACTGGCTATCGGACAGGAATCAGAGGGTGGTGGTAAATGGGATCCAATCGGGGAGAGGGGGTGATCAGCGGGGTACCACTAGGATCAGTCCTTGGGCCAATCCTGTTTAATGTTTTCATTAGTGACAATGTGGTACGACTGGAGGGAAAGGTTTGCCTGTTTGCAGATGACACCAAGATCTGCAACAGGGTGGATGTTCCGGACGGGGTAGGAGAGAATGAGAAGAGACCTGGAGAAGCTTGAAAAATGGTCTGAGATGTGGCAGCTGAGGTTCAGTTCCAAGAACTGGAAAATAGTGCACTTGGAAAGAGGGGAAACCTGGAGAGAGTGACAGGGTGAGTGGGTGGGGGAGTTGCTGATGCTCACCAAGGAAGAAAGGGACCGGGGGTTATCATTTCTGATGACCTAAAGGTGTCTAAGCAGAGTACAAAGGCTGCAGGGAGGGCCAGTGGCATGCTGGGGTGCATAGGCAGAGGTATCACTAGCAGAAGGCAGGAGGTGGTGATGCCATTGTACAAACTGCTAGTGAGGCCTCACCTAGAGTACTCTGTGCAGTTCTGGAGGCCACACCTTTGTAAAGACATTGACAGGGTGGAGGCAGTCCAGAGAAGAGTGATTAAGATGGTACAGGGCTTGCACCAGAAAACATATGAGGAGAGGCTAAAGGACCTCAATATGTACTCGCTGGAGGAGAGGCAGGATTGGGTGGACATGATAGAAATAGTCAAGTACTGTATGGACATAAACAAGGTGCAGGGGGAGAAATCTTCCAATATAAAAGATGTACAGGAATGAGGGTGCATGATATCAGATTGGAAGTTGGCAGACAGAGGGGAAATGTAATGAAGTTTTTCTTCATGGAGAGGGTGGTGGACTCATGGAATAGATTGCCACAGGAGGTGGTGGGAGTGAGCATATTGGAGAGTTTTAAACATGCATGGAACAGGCATAAGTGTACCTTAGAGGTGGGAAGGTGGGATGAAACACCATTGCCCAGTTAGGGTCAGAGGCCACACACTCGTGTAGGGCTTTTAGGCAGACTGGATGGGCCTGGCAGTCCTTTTCTGTCGACAAGTTCTATGTTTCTATGTTTCTACTGCAGGGAGAAGATAAATATCTTAGACAAGGGAAAAGCTAGTTCGTCTAGTGCAGCCAACAACTTCTTGTCTATTGTATCTCCCTTCCCATCCTTGTTTTACCAAGACTCTTTTGGCGTATTTGAGGGTTTCATAATGCTGACATGTTTGAAGTAAAACTTGAGGTGGCCAGGGTCTGGACCAAGTATGTTGTTTCGGCCAGTGCAGCTGCCATCACTGGCCCCAGGGACTGTATTGGGAGGGAGGGAGGGAGGACAGAACTGAGGTTTGAGAAGCCTGAGTTGAAGATATTAACTATTTCATCTGGGTCACTGGTGTCAACCCTATTAGTATTAAACATTTTAGGGGTATCATAGGAATCAAAGGAAGATACTGAGCTGAATGAACTTACGTCCTATATGCTTGCCATGATCATCTAATTTCTAATCTGATACATATTCCTATCCCACTTGGATTTAAATTCAGCAATGGATTTGCTGGCTACAACCTCCAACGGCAGTGCATTCCAAGCATGCACCACCCTTTGGTTAAACCACCATGTAGTTCTCACTTTATTGCATTTAGATGCTGTTATCTGCATTGGGTGGGACCTAGTTTTATACATACAACTATTAAATTCTAGCCCCGTAACATCCCACAGGTCATCATTTTGCCAAGCGCTATACACCAAGCACATGTCCCCTCGCTTTCTACGTTCCTCCAAGGAGTACATGTTCAACTCCCTCAATCTAGTCCCATAGTCTTTTCCTGTCATACCACAAACAACTCTTGTTGCTGTCCTCTGCACCCTCTCCAACAGGGCAATATCCTGTTTTTTAAAAGGTGACCACACCTGTGCTCCATATTCCATAATGGGCCTCACCAGGGATACATACAGGGGCAAAACAACCTCCCTACTTGTAGATGATATGTGCCTCAATATGCAATTCAGGATTCTGTTTCCTTTCTGGGCTATATTTTGGCAATGAGATGAAAATGTCACATTGCTAGAAACTGTTATACCCAAATCTCTTTCCTCATATGTTATTTTGAGTGGTATATTTCCTAATTTATAAGGTAGTTTAGGATTTCTATTTCCCAAGTGCATGATGAAGCATTTATCTAGGTTCAGTGCCAATTTGAAATTATTTGACCATGTGGTTATATCATCTATTACATCTTGTAAGTTTGAAGTGTTTAATCCAATATTTACTTCTGCTCCAACCCTACAATCATCAGCAAACTTGCAACCAAACAGATTTTTGTTTTATTTGAAGTGCTGATACATAAAGATTAAAGAGGCAGGGGCCCAAGACCGATCCCTGGGGCACCCCACTAGTCACTTCCAAACTATCGGACAATTCCCCTCTAATACTCACGCGCTGACTCCGATCAAGTAACCAATTTTGAACCCAATCTATTATATAAGGATTTATATTCAGATTACTCATTTGCTGTATTAATTTATGGTGAGGTAATCTATCAAAGGCCTTAGAGAAATCGAGGAACAGCATATCAACGGGGATACCCTTGTCCAATCTATCAATAACTAGATTGTAAAAGGCCAACATATTTGTCTGGCACTACCTACCCTTTACAAAGCCGTGCTGGAATTTATCTGTAAGATGATTTATTTCTAGATGTTCTTGTATTTTATCCTTAAGCACCCCTTCCAGGATCTTAGAGGGTATGGCAGTGAGGCTAATAGGTCTATAATTTGCTGGATCTGTCTTATCCCCCTTCTTATAGATTGGGACCACTACTGCTGATCTCCAGCACTCAAGTACCTCACCGGTATTCAGGGACTGCTGAAAAATGTATGTCAAAGGGGGAGCTATGGACTCAGCTAATTCCCTAAGTACTCTAGAATGAAAGCCATCAGGACCGGGGGATTTAATAGGGTTCAATTTAGCTAATCGTTCTTTAATCTCTGTACAAGTTATTATTATACTTTCATTTGGGTCAGGGACAGATCTTTTAGCATGGTATGCAGGTTTATCTTTTGAAAAAACAGTTGAAAAATAATTATTTGCTATATCTGCCATTTCTTTGTTATCAGATGTACTATCGCCATGTAATTTTCTTAATGGATCTATAGTATTTGAATTTCCTTTAATATTCCTAATATATGCATAGAAGGCCTTTGAATTTCCTTCTACTCTACTAACCAAGTTTGATTCATAATCAGTTTTGGCCCTCTTAATACATTTTTTTATTTGATTTGTTAGTTGTCTATATTGATTTCTGGTTATAAGTGATCTATTTGTTTTCCACTGTTTATAAAGTTTATGTTTATTATTTATCAATAATCTAATTTTGCAAGTCCACCATTGTATTTTATTCTTTCTCCCAGTATACTTTTGTTTTATGGGAATATTTTCCAATTCTTGCTGTTTTATTTTTGTGTAAAATATATCCCAAATTTCATTTAGGGGTCTATCACCGAACTCATTTCTCCATTCCCATTTGGAAAGATTTATATTCATTTTAACCAAAATCACTTTCTCGAAATCATAATTAGTGGTTTTTCCCCTATGGATTGATACTGGTTCAGCCAATTTAAAGTCCACCGTAAAGTGGTCACTTGTTCCTAGAGCAGCGGAGGTCTTGCAGTCACACAGGGTATCACCCATATTTGAAAAAACTGCATCCAGTATGTGTCCACCCCTAGTTGGCTCTTCCACATGCTGGACTAGACCTATTTGATCACACACAATTTGAAACTCCCTCTCAAAAGGTGTTTCCGCATAAGATCTTCCCCAATCTATTCCTGGTAGGTTTAGATCACCTAAAATTAATATCCTATCTGTTGGATCTAAAATCAACATATGGTCTAGCAAGCTCATATTATATTGTGAGGTGGATGATGGAGCTCTGTAAATTAAACCTAAAATGACTTTTGGAGCTTGTATTGGTAGTAATTTAATCCATACTTGATCCTCCATATCCAAGGATGGTACCATTAATTCTGATTTTATGCCATCTATTATATACAGGGCCACTTCACCACCTTTCCTAAATGCTCTTGATCTCCTATATAGGGTGTAACCCTCAATATCCTGACCCCAACTATCATTAACATCCCACCATGTTTCCGTCACAGCAGCTATATGTATGTTGTTGGTTTCCAAAATATCTCTAAATTCCCCCATTTTATTTTTTAAGCTTCTAGCATTTACTAACAAGCAATTCCAAAACTCGGATTTATTAGATTTATTTCCCATATTTTCGCTTCTTTGTGACTTTGTACTGACTAAACTCCCATCCCCCCTTCATTCAGTTTAAATTTATTTTTGTAGCTTCTTTGAATCTCTTAGCTAAATAGCGAGTCCCTGCCCTCTCCAGATGCAGTCCATCATACTTAAACAAGCTTGGATTATTAAATACTAATGAATTGTCCAAAAATTCAGCCCCTTCTTTCCTGCACAATTCTCTTAGCCATCTGTTTAAGTTATTTATTTTGGAAGTTTTGGCTGAATGAAAACTGAACACCGGTAAAATACTTGAAATTATTATGGAACCCCCTTTTTGTTTAATTTTCTGTAGGGTTTTCTGGAAATCCAAGAAAATATCCTGTAAATTACGATTTGGAATATCATTTATTCCTACGTGCAGTAGAACCAGAGGATTCATAGTATTTTCCATAAGCCCATCCAAAAGTATGATTATATCCTGAATCTTGACTCCTGGCAACATGCTCACCGTGGTGAGCTCATTGTGTCCTTTGCATAGCATGGTATCCAAACCCCTTATCAAGGAATCTCCTATAATCAACAAATCACTACTTAATGCCTTTGGTTCACTCTTTTCCTGGTTTAATGTCTGAATATGGAGATCATCAGTAATAGGTTTTACAGGATCCACAGTTTGTAAGGGTGAAAACCTGTTTTGTAATGTAATAGGTGCACTATTATAGATTTGACCCCCTCTTTTCTTGGTTTTAACTTTAGATACATTTGCCCATCCTTCTGCTTCCTGTTCTAATGCTATGTTTGTTTTTGGCAGGACTACACCATAAGTAGAATCACTTTCCTGTGCTTTATCACTTATTTTAACTACCATAGAGTCTATGAATGATTCCAGGCTAACAATTTCCTCATTCTCAGATTTGGTTCCCAGTAAACATGTAATTTCCTCTTTCAACATTTTCATCTGTTTACATTTGTCGCATACATTGATTTGTATCCCTTCAATGTACATATGACACTCAGCACCCTTTTTAAATTGGCCTTCCATTTCTTTAAATGATTTTAGTGAATAAAATATCCACCTGCGTGCAGAGTATGTATCCCAGCAGACACAGCAGACTTGCACCGACATGCATGTCTCTGCGAGCGTCTCCGTGTGCGGTCCTGTGCACACTCGCCCCACTCGCTACAGCAGGCTTTTGTAATGTGGAAATCCCGCAAGTGATGACGTGCCTCCCAGAAAAGTACTCACTCCTACTGGTTAAGTGATTAAGTTTTTTTAAAAGCACACACAAGCCCCACTCATTCATAGGGTCTTGTGGTGGCAGAAAGCCCTAATCAAATTTTATGGTCTCTTAAAAGAAATGTTTTAACAGCTAAAACATGTAGCCCAGACTTAGAACTGCTGTGTAATACAAACTCCTTTAGTCACAATGTTAACTCTGTCACTTTTACCCAGGAGGTCTTTTAAGTTTTCCCAGAATTTTTTCCAGTTACTCCAGTTTTTTTGCTTGTTGTTATTTATAGTGTGCCTCTTTAGCCTGTCTTGTCTCCCTGGTGCATTTATTGCAGACTTCTTCATGTATTTCCAGATCAACAGCTGAGCCTGTTTCCCTTGCACGACTCCAAAGATTATCCCTGTCATGCATTTGAGCTCGTATAGCAGGGGAGATCCAACCGCACAGCCTTGTACCTTATGTTTCTTTAGAGGAGCATATTTGTCACAGGTGGCTGTAAACTAGGTTATGAGGAAGTAAAAGACCTTATCAATGTCCAGGATGACATCCAGATAACTCCAATTTATCTGAGCCAGGTGTGCCTTAAAGACCCCAATTGATCCTTTCCATAGGACCCTACTGTAAATAGATTTGGGGGGATCTTAGGGAGTGTAGCTGTCAAAGCACATTAGACTGGAGAGTGGTCACTGATTGATTCTAGCAGTACTGAAACCTCAATTGGTCTATCCGGGTGGGTGGCTAGAATCCAGTCAGCTAGAGTTTTCATTCCAGTTTTGTAGTTGGCATGGATGAAATCATTAACTACTTACATAAAGAATAGGCTGGACACCAGATCCTTTTGGGTAACACTAAAGTTGGCTGTCTAGCTGATATTGAAGTCCCTGGTGACTATAGTTTCCCTGTAAATGCAAGCTTATTTGAAATATCTGGTGAGTGATGCAATGCTGGATTGTTATTTGCCAGGGGGTATGTAGACTGACATAATGATGAGAGATTGAAGTCCCCTCCCCAGTTGAATTTTAATTGCCAAGCATTCACAGTATTAGTGAGGTTGTCCAAGTTCAATTTTTGGCCGTGTAAGACAGTCCTAAGGTAGATTGGGCAGCCCCACCTTTTGCCAAGATGATTCTCCCTAAAAATGTTATAGCCATGCAGTGTAAAGGGCAGAATAAGGGATTTGGGGGTGAAAGCCATGTTTCCGTAAGGGAAATTATATTGAGTTAAACAAGTGCCACCCAGGCTTCAGGTTGGCAAGTTTAGGGAGTGGGCTACCAATATTTAGGGAGGCTATCTTTAGCTTTCCTTTTCTGACCTTACCTAACCCATTACTACCTGATGGGTCCAGATTGGGGTGAATATTACCTGACATGGGGAGGAGAATAAATAGTTTTTTAAAGTCTCTCCCCTAGCAGGAGTAGGCCTCATGGATTTCTTAGTACATGAGTGGCATCTTATGTTTGTCTTGTACCCTTGGATACCAAAGAAAGGGACAAAACACAAACCAGTTACGCCATTGGTAGCATGGTCTACATTTGGGCTATGCATATGATGTGGGTCTATAATGATAGTGATTAGGCTAGGGACACCTGCCTCTCTATGGCACTATATTAAGTCTGAGAAATTACCAATGCCAGTGTGTTGCTGATTAACCTACCATTGTGATCAAGCCAACGCCTATCCTAGGAATATTACTATTGCAAACAATAATTTGGCAGGGTGAGGGACTTGCCCGCTGGGGTGTGGCATGGTACATAGGTGGGTGCTAGGCATTATACAATCAGTGGGACCATTAGAGGTCCCCTTCCTGACTACAGCAGGCTTCACTTAGCCTAGGTGGATGAGTAGGTAGGTAAATGATCAGATTTAGCCTGCAGTATAAGGCGGCTTGGACCCAGCTAAACAGTACAGTTAAAGACAAAGACCAAGTTAGCCAGTGTTAGCTACATCAGATATCAGCTGGACAGAGCACAGTTAAATCCCAGGCATATGAGCAAAGCTCCTACTTAAGGCAAGTGATACAGTAATCTAGGATAGCAATACAGGCCTACTTCAGATAGGGTGTTTAAATAAGCACGAAGGAAACAGGCAGTTATTGAGTCAAATATGTCAGTTTACATGAGTTTACATAGTTTCTGCATCCTAATGCAGTAATACACTGCTTAAACAGGCTGAGTGATGTTATATAGGATACGCAGTTATCGAATTACAAATAATAGACATGAGCAGTTTGTACAATGAGCAGATATGAGCAGAGAGCAGACTGCAGCAGTGTAGGCTATCTTTGGGCAATTACAGCATAGATATAGGTTGTTTTACTTTACACTTGCTTAGTGGCATTAGCAGTACTCTTTCAATTTCTCAGATCACATGGATGAGAGCTGTCCTTTATAGACAGGAAAAATAACTGTGGTGCAGTCAGATGCAGATAAGGTAGTGCCACTACTCAGTTACTTAATGTCAGTTAAAGCAGGGCATATAACTTATGCATTGCAAAAAACTCCATCAATGCATCAGTTGGGTTGAAGCAACAAAGTAGGAAATGAGGCATTAGGGATTTGAACCCTAACACCCACCCACCCTACCACCCCACCCCCACCCTCCACACAACAACAGGCATTGAGGTGTGCCTTAGGGTCTTTGGGCCTAATTCTCATCCCATTCCATGTGTAAGGAAGTGTAAGGAAGCTGAGATAGTACAGTATAGGAGAATGGGGTGAAAGGTAGGCCTGACAACCCCAAGGCACACTCTGATGCCTGTTGGTGTGTAGAGGATGGGGGTGGGGGTGTTAGGGTTTGAAACTCTAATGCCTCATTTCCCTACTTTTGTTGCTTCAACCCTAACTGATGTATTAATAATAATATTTTTTGTGCAATTAATTTTCTTACTTTTTGAGAAAGTATAATCTTACCCTTATGTATTTGTGGGAGTGCAGAGCCCTGCAATCAGTGTATAGTGTGCTGTGGTTGCATCTTCCTGTGGGAGTGCAGGGCCCTCCTGGTCCTGCACTCCCATCACGCTCCCATCACTCCATGATGGTATCCATTTGTGGGCTATAGAGACATTGTAATGAACTGGCATCTCCCTGTTGGAGTGCTCCCAGTACTGCATAAGGGTCCTGCACTCCCATTACTGCAAATTGGTATCCATATGTGGGAGCGCAGTGCCTTCTGGGCCCTGTACTCCCACCCCATAAGTGTAGAGACACAGCGCAGACCTGGAGATATTCCAAGTAACCCTTGTGATGCAAATGGTGCAATATCTCACTAACCATAGCAACTCTGGAAAAAAAATCCACCAAAGTTGTAATCATGTATGGCAATCTGCACGCGTGCTTAGCTGCGTTTAGCGAAAAATCTGTATCTCAAACCGTTTTTGAGATATAGGCACCGAAATGTATGCCACAATGTTATCCTATGGAAAATGTTATAACTATGGAAGCAATGTTAATTTTATCACCAAACTAGCAAAAGTCACATCTGTGGAACAATGCCCTTTCTATCCTGAAATTCCAAACCATCTATTTGCAGTGAAGTGGCAAAGAAACAGCAAACTTTTGAAATCCCTTTCCGTGAGCTCTCAAAATCCCTTTTTGTGAGTTGTCAAAATCCTGATTGTGGGACCAGATGGCCTTGCGGGTAATCCCTTTTCCCGATGCAAAAAGAGATTTTGACAGCTCAAGAAAAGGGATTCGACTAGTGGAAAGAGATTTTGACAGCTCATGAAGAGGGATCTAAGTTGTCAGATCAGATGGCCCTGTGGGTAATCCCTTTTTGCAATGTGAAAACGGATTTTGGCACCTTGTCAAAAGGGTTGGCTCTCAAAGAGGTTTTGACAGTTCACAAAGAGTTTGAAAATTGTCACCCTTTTCATGAGTGTCAAAATCCTTCTAATTCAGCTGAATCTCTTTCGTGAGGTGTCAAAATCCTTTTCATGATTAATGGGACCAGATGGCCATGACAGAAATCCTTTTCATGTGCAAAATAGGATTTGACAGCTTGCAAAAGGTTTGTGCTGTGAAGAGGGATTTTGATAGCTCATAAAAGAGTTTGAAAAATTAATCCCTTTTGTGAGGTGTCAAAATCCTCTTTCATTCCGAAAAGGGGATTACCCATGGGGCCATCTGGTCTGACAACCCAGTCCCTTTTTGTGACCTGTCAAAATCCCTTTTCGCGAGGTGTCAAAATCCCTTTTCGCAAGATCGGAAGCGAGTCGCAAAAAGGGATTTTAAAAATCCAAAATAAACATTCTGAGGCCACGGTAAAGTAAACTAAAGGCAGAGAACTGTAAAGGACATCCACATGAACAAAATCCATGCTTGGATGCCTGCAGAAGGCATCCCTGGGTAAAGATACAATGTTTTGTTTGGGCTGGAAAAATGAAAACAAGATGGCGGTCCGTGAAAAGGGAATTTCTTGTTATGAAGAGGGATTTAATAAATCCCTTTTTGAGAGCTGTCAAAATCCCTTTTTGTGAGCCCTAAATCCCTTTTTGCTTGGTGCAGCTATCCAAAGGACTGAACTGAGCATGCTCAGAACTCAAAATTTCAAAATTGAATAACTTTGGACCAGATTAATATTTTTTCACCCAACCAACACTGGATTGTTCTTTGGAGCAAGCTCCTTTTACCCTGACAATTTCAGACCAAAATGGTGTGACCACAGCAAAATGAGGAAAAAACAGCTAAAACAGGTGAAAAAAAGTGACTTTTACAGTTTTTTTCACATGCACTGCACAAAATCCGTAAATCTGATCAAGATGAATTTTAGTACATTAAGAGATCTACGCCACAGGACAGTGCATACCAAATTTAATGCAAATCCATGAATGGTTGCAAAGTTATTGAAGTGCAAAATATGAGGCTTAACATTAAACTGCCTACTCAACCCTGACTACAGTATAGTGGCGCGGTAATAATGCAATGTAAACATGAACACTTATGGACAGGGTGTATGACAATGGAAAGGGTTGTTTGGTGGTTACGGGACTACCTCTGTCCACTCAGTTGAGGGGGGACAGGCTTTTTAAAGCTTTTTAATTGTTTGATAATTACAGAAATAATGAATACTTGGGCCCTGAATATGAACACTCAGCCAAATATTCAGCTGAAGGTATTTGTTCTATGAGGAATTTAAAAATGGTAGCATTTGCAATTCATATGTGCTCACTACCTGTTCATTTTTGTACATGTAACCACCCTTTTCCAGAGTTGAGATTTGTGCAGAATAGTGCTGACTCTTGGGACTCCCACTGTGAAGCAGGGGATCAGTGGCTGGAGTAATCAGTTAGATACATGGTTAATGGGGTAATGCTACACTCCATGGGGGCTGCCATCTTGTGACCTGCTGATTACTGGGATAGCCAGTCAACAGAGGTTTTGGTCTATGTTCACCACCGCTGTCCTGGAAAAAGGTGAGGTGGTGTATTGGCACCATGTCCAACCCTACTGAGAACTGAAGACTGAGTGACAATAAAATGGGCCAATCAGTACTGTGCTATTATTCCATGATATAAGCTGGACTAGTGACGAGGAGTCAGATCTGTGAGGGACCCCAAATGAAGCACACTGTTTTTATGTCTGAAGGTAAAAATGCATCATCTCTGACCTTATGGCTGGATTGCAGAAGTAGTTTGAGAGGCATTTGTGTGATGACATGCATGAGAGCAACAACTGAAGTTCTGCAAGTAGGCATTTGTGGAGGAGTGAGAAACCCTGTCTGCTGGCAACATCTACTGCCAAGGAAAGAGAGAGATGAGAGTAGATGCTCCAGGTTGCAGAATTAGTATCCGACTATGAGTTACTATGAGTTCAGGAGATACAGCTAACAGACCTAAGTGACTGAGGCCTGTGGCACCCCAGGAAGCAATCTTCTGGTAACTGTGAGTACAAGCAGGCTTACCCACATTCAAAGGAACTGTGAGGGATTACAGAGTCTGTTTTGGAAGTCAGTCATTGGGCTGGATTACAAATACCTTGCTTTCAGAGGTTTCCACACCATTTTAGCAACTGCATGGCCTTTGAGAGGAATTTAAGGAGATGGCTGCTTTGTAGTTGTTTATAAGTGCACCAACGCTGACCAACCCATGGCAACATACAGTATATGGGCCTGCAGCAATCCAACATTGCATTCTCAGACTACTGTACATGGAGTTTCTAAATGAATCAAGGGAAATCCTGGCACCATAAGAGACAGCAGCTGCCTATGGTACAGGAGGACCAATACAGCACAGTGGTTAAGGGCATATTTTAATAGTGGGTAAGATGGGCTTCACTTGGCTGGGCCTTGTTAGTGGCAGCTGATGTGCTAACCATCTTGGCACACCTTTATGGGGCCCAACTAAAGAGTGGCTTAGATTTTGAGAGGTAGTTTGGCCCCCTCCCCCCACACACACCTACATAGGTTAACCAAACAGGGCTCAGTACCCTAGCAGTTCTGTGTTAATCTACCTTCTGCTGCAGGGGTCACTGTGCCAATAAAACTGTGTTTGGCTGCTCAAGATTGCCAAATATTTTGACTGCTATTCTGTTGTGCACGCCACTGAAAGTGAGTATTGCTTTCTGTGAAGTAGGGTTAGTAGAGATCCTGCCTTCTCTGAGGAGCTAAGTAGGTACAGCATCTTAAAGAGTTGCACTAGATTGTCAACTAACCCACTGTTAAGTCTCCCTGGGTGGAAGCACCATGCATTTTATTCTGTTTGGATAAAAACCTGCTTCACTAGTACCAAGGAAAGCACCTAGAAACCACTATCATCATCTCCAGCATCCCAGTTGTGGTATAAGATAGGGGTCATCCCTACAAAGACCTCACAAACATATCTCTTTCTGTTTTCTGTCTCCTAGAGCTTTGAAACCAGCTTTGTAGCAACCCCCAGCAGCAGCACCACCATCACTGCACCATTATAGATGCTCCAAACAGGGACACTATCAGTTGCAATCAGTCAGTGGTTGAGTACTGATGCTAACATTGCTAGATGTATGGGCTGCTACACTGAAGAAACTGGAGCAGTTCCTTAATGAAGTATCAGAGGCCACTGACTACAGAGACAGAAAACAAGAAAAAAAATCATATATAGACGAGAACAGGGGCTAAGCAAATACTGTCTAAAATTGGAAAGCTGCCTTGCATTGCTTCTCTTTAAAGCCCTGTACACAGTGTGCCTCTAAAAATGTTTTAACTCTTTTAAAATGTTTTAAGAAGGCTGTGTCCAGATTGTAGCATGGTAAAAAAAATTAAGGAATAATGCATGACAGGGAGGGGATTATGCTGGGATAACATCCTGTCTCAGGTGATTGGGCCCAAGGACATAGACCGAGGGCATCCAACACCCAAGAAAGGATGTTATCCCAGCATAACACCCACCCTGGAGTGCATTATTCCTATTATACAATGGCTCATTTGTGAAAGCAAAAAGAAAAGTAAGATTTTTTTTTTCATTGTTTAAAGTATTTTTTGTATGTGGAGGTAGACAGATTGGTAAAAAAGTCCATCATTTCTATTTTATCCAGAGGATGGTGGTGTTGCTCCAGTTACTGTTGATGTGAGTCCCCCCATGCTGCCGCACTCACCTCCGCACCTCCACTACCATTCTGATAATAGCCTGTAGTGGAGATTCGTCCTGCACCCTTCCCCAATTTATTCATCTGGTGTGTCAGTGCTTGCCCAGGAACCAGGTGAAATGTGTGCATGTTTTCTGACTGTGAAGCTACAGCATGAATCAAGGAAGCTGAGAGAGCCAGGGAGGCTTCTGGTTTTCTGGTTTTCCATTTCCGAATGGAACAGCAAGGCACTGTAAGTGACAGGTACACTTCTGTTTTGGTGAAAAAGGTAGAGTGAATTATTGAAATTTGGGGTGTGGGAAAGTGGAGGTTCTACTTGTTTTGTTCTGTGGTCAGTGGACAGGGAGCACTGATACCGAGCAGGGTGAGGAGTGTTGTCTCCAAGCAGAGCAGGGACTGCTGAAGCTGCTGCTCAGAATGGCTGTGGAGGGATCAATTAATGCAGTCTTCACTGTGGTGGGACTAGATAGGGGATGTTATGCTGTGATAACATCCCAGATCTGGTCCTAGTCTGATCAATCAGGGACCAGCATTCTGTCTTGCCATTGTATAAAGTACTATAACGTATGATAGAATGCTGTCAACCTATCAGTGTGACGTAGAAATGTTGTTAACCTATTGATTCTACATCACATTGATAGGCTAACAACAGCGATCGGGCTGCACATGTGCGTGCTTTTTTTTTTACATGGGGAACTGACAGATGAATGCAGCAGTTAGGGAAGGACTATACGGCCGTGGCAGTGACTATTTTTCAAAAAGTAAGCAGCCATTTTACTTTTTACGTGGGACCATACACTATAAAAAATAATGTATGGTCCCTCTATCGGCAACCGGTCACTGTTAACAGTCTTGAGGTTGCCATGGCGACGTAAACCTCTCGAGCTTCGCTCTCGAGGTTTACACGGTCACCCTGGCAACCTCTCGACAGTTAACTGACAGGTTACCAATAGAGGACCATACATTATCCTCTATATAAGCCATGTTCTAAAACAGTGCTAAAACCCTGCTTGGAGCAAGGCTTTAGTATGATGTTATACAAATGCAGTTGCCTTAACCCATGTTAACAGTAGTGTGGATCCGATCCATTCTGTATCATGGGTTATGGCAACCTAACCTGAAAGAAAACTATTCTTTTATTATGGCTAGAAGAATTTGGTGAGGTTCTGACCCATGTTAAATAAAAACCAGAACACAGGGGCATTCTCATTAGTCCTGATTAATTCTGATTATTTATAAATATTTGCATACATGTGATAAAATGCATAAAAAAGGGCCAAACTATGTACAGTATTAATATGGAGGCCCAAAGGGAACAATCTAATTCATTTTTTGTATGAAAAATAAAGTAAAACTGCTAAAGCAAAGCAATCAGTAGCTTCTTCATGGTCTCCTTCATTGCATACCTTTTTGACCTGTGAGTGCTGGGAGAGAGACAGACAGGGAGAAAGAGAGAGAGGGAGAGAAAGATGCAGGTACCTACTGTCTGCCAATCAATACCAAGCAGCTAAGATATTTTATGATTAATGCTGGGTATATTATTTTGCTGGCTGCTCCAGAGGAGACCAGGCCAAAAAAAAGGGCTAAGGATCAAATGAACAGCAGTAAGAGCGCAAGCACCCTACCGATGTGATGCAGCTGTATTGCATGTCCCAGCATACTATAGTACAATACACTACCTGATCCAGCAGGTGGTACTGTTTTCTTCTGCATCTTCTACTCTGCAACACCTTTCAAACAAGAAGTGAAAGCTATCCTACTGACCACAACCCAGGCAGTCATGTCAGCCATGTGCAGTCAATAAATAAAATAAACAGTGTGCCACTGCTACAGTATGTGCACCTGATGACACATATAATGCATCCTTTCTAGTTCCATGGAACAGTTGGTGCCAGTACCAGGTACTATAAGTATATAAAATACAATCTCAGCCCAGCCAGTCACTCTAACTGAGATACAGTATTACATCATACTACAAAGAAACAATGAATAAATGAATTAATAGTAACATTTTTCTCTGTAAAGTACTTGCAGATAAATATGGTTATGGGGTTGTGAAAAATGTATTATCCAAATTAGAGCATTCAGGATTCAGCTAAGTCATCTGTTGAAAGAAAAGCAGTAACTATATTATTAACATCATACAGTAAACTCCCTGAATCCCAGATAACTGAAAATCCCTATCTAATTAACACAGCTGTTGTCACCAGTTGACATCAGTGGTTTTGTACTAGCAAACTTACTACTAAATGTTACCAATTATGGTACTGTAATTGCTGTGCCAGTTTGTGATCCAGTTCTTTACAGATTTGGTGCTGTCCTAATTCAGCTGCAGTGTGAGGATAAGTAAGAGTCTGCGTCTGTGAGCAGAATCAGAGTAGTAATGAGTGCCAAGTGAAACAGAATTGTGCTTGCTATAGAACAGAAGATTTGCATACTTAATCGCCTGGAGGGTGCTGAAAGATCCGTGGATCTTCATAACGAATATGATGTTGGCAGGTCAACTAACTCTGACATGAAAGCAGCAAGCCAAAAAGTATGCCAGTTTGTGGAGACAGTGGAGACCATGGTGGGTCAGGATGGTTGCAAAAACATGCAAGTTTGTGTCAGTGAGGAACAGGATAATGCACTCTACCTTTGGTTCCATCAAGAAAGGGAAAAAGGCACACTGATCTCAGGACCTTCACTGAAGGAAAAGGCCCTTATGTTCCATTTCTGCATGGGGAAATCCTGGTGAATTCTCAGCAAGTGATGGATGGCTGGACCATTTTAAGAAACGGCACACCATAAGACAACTCTGTCTTTGCAGTGAGAGACTCAGCACACAGGAGGATAGTGTGGCTCCCTTCAATTAACAGCTTAAGAGGATTCTGCTTGCAGAGGCACTATGTTCAGATAACGTGAATAATGCAGGTGAGACTGGCTTGTAGTGGAGGTGTTTGCCTGACAAGACCTTAGCCTATGGTGGTGAAAAAGATGCACTAGGCTTTAAGAAGCAAAAAAAAAAAAAAACAGAGTGACAATCTTAGGGTGTGTAAATGCTATGGGTGGATCATAAGCTCAGGTTACTGTTCATGGATAAATCATGAGAGCCTCATTTGTTAACCTTAAGAACCTGCCAGTCCAATATACCAGCTAGCAAAATGTTTGGATGGGCTGTGCCCTCTTTAGTACCTGGTTTAAAGATGAGTTTGTGCCTGCTGTAAAACAATACCTATGATCCAAAACACCCCCACTGAAGGCAGTCTTGCTGTTAGACAATTCTCCAGTCCACCCTGAGATTCCCGATGTGAAAACAAGGGATGGCTACATTAAATGTGCTTTTCTACTACCAAATACAACCTCCAAAATGCAACAATATGACCAAGGTATTTTAGAGATTTATAAATGTAACTATTAAAAAAAGTTGTTACAAACTGTGCTGGCAGATAGTAATGAGCAGCTGTTATTACAGGAGACTGTTAAATCAATAAATCTTAAGGACATGATCTATAGTATATGAGTAGCGAAGCATGTAACAATGTATGCTCTGAAACCATTGTAGAAGCATGGACACGCCCAGGGATACAAATGGGTGTTGAACAACCAGCCGAGGAGAACAAGTTTAATAGCAAAAAAATAAACACACTGTTTTCCACTGGTTTTAATTGCAGTCTCTATCTCATGAACTCCCAACTATCTGAACAGATCGGATATCACCTGGCCTGTTTGGATAATCAGGAGTATACTGTACTGCAATACAGTCAGCTGGTAAAATAGTATTTTATGCAACTGCTGACAAGTAGTAGTCATATGCAGCAATAGCCTACCACCCAGATCAGATAAGTAGTACTACAAAAAGTCTGGGATATGAAATGCAGTTATTTTCTATATTATATGGACTCTGGACTCACTGATGTTCATATTGTTTTTATTCTCTGTGCTCATTGTGCCCATTCAAAAGTAATCCTGGCCTGGCCTTTCCTGGCCTGAACCAACTTGTTGCCACTATCTCACGCATGCCTCATGTATTATTCAGGTATCATATTTGAAATTAAAGTAAGAAATGTTGACTTTCAGAAATGTCAGATGCTCAGCATTTTCAAGTGACAAAAATAATCTTGTGTCAGTAGTAACATTACCAGCTGAACTCAATCATTTGAACAAACACTAGTTAGAGGACAATCCACGTACTTCATAGCAGCTTGTACTAAAACAGGCCACATATTTTGTTTAGATTTCCAGTAATTCAAAGGATCTGCATTCCAATCAATATTGGGCTCTGCCAAGTATTGTCCACTTCAACAATGGTCTGTGCTGAGGCTGTATTGGAAGAAGTAGATGAAGACATTACAATGGCATTTTTCATGTGACTCCAGAGACCTGAAGCTGAACTGTGCTATCACAAAACAGTGCTATTTTGTGATGGTGGTGAAAAAGAAGAAGACCCTGACACACGGGCCATGAAGAAAAAGAAGAAGTAGAGGAAGAAGAGGAAGAAGGAGAAGAATGAGAAGGAGAAGGAGAAGAAGGAGAGTGAGGGAGGAGAGTGAGGAAAAGAAGAAGAAGAAGAAGAAGAATATTTGGTAGTACTTTGTTCAGATAGACAAAGTAGGCTATAAGCCCATTAGATTGTCTCCTACTCCAGTAGGTTCACTGCTTGGAAATGTTTTGCAATGAATATTCATTAAGATGTTTTTTAAAAAATTCAAAGTTAGTGACTTGAACTAAATGGCTTGGTAGGGTGGTTCAAGTTCTAATAGTTCGTACAGTAAAGAAATTAGGTTATTTGACAGTATTCACCTTTGGTACAATTAGTTGTTTATAATGTGATCTAAGATTATTACGTCTAGCATTGTTTATAATGCCACATTGTATTGATAGAACAGGATTTTGCATGATTTTAAACATCAGAAGTAAATCGCCTCTTTTCCTTCTGGTTTTCAGGGTGAATAGACATAATTTAGTCAACGTTTCATTATAGATAAGAGATTCCAGGCCCCTGATTGTTTTCATTAGTTTTCTTTGATTTTTTTCCATGAGATTTATGTCTCTTATGAGACAGGGATTCTAAACTGGTGAACCATAATCCAGGTGTGGTATTACATAAGTCTTGAATAATTTCAACAGAAATTCACTATCCCTTGTTGTGAATAATTCTTTTATAGAACGAATGATCCTGTTTGTTACTTGGGAGGTATATCGACAGTGATCCAAAGAAGAGAAGCCCTTATTAATCCAGATTCCTAGATCCTTTTCTTTGTCTGATGTTTTAAAAGTTTTACAATTCAGTTTATATTGGTAACGTGGATTTTTATACCAAAATGTAGAACTGAGTATTTAGACTCATTCAATTTCATTTTATTAATTAATTAATTTATTTATTTATTGAAACATATCAGAATTAATACCTTTGAGTCAGAGACTCCTTTACACAGGCTCCATGTCAGAGAATACAACAGCAAAGACATAGTATGAATTACAAAGCACAACCAGTGTTACAAAGCAAATTTCATGGTGTACAGTAGTTACAGTAGAAGGATACAGGCAAACATATGTTGTACTTGATATTACAACAGTCAGGTGCAATACAGTTCAAAAAATGCATAACATTAAATGAGCACAATCAAGATCAGAGCGATATAAACAGGTTACAGAATGGAGACCATAGGGCCTTGGCCCTATGTGATTGTAACTAAACAGTAACATGAGGCAAATGCAATACAGGCTGGACCAAGTAGGGTCCATTGTCATGGCGTGGCTACTAGTGGTGATGTGGGATCAATATCAATCACAGACAGCATCCTGAATGATATGATTCCGAAGGAGGAATTTGAAATGGCTGAGCTTGGATTCCGTGAGGATTGTTTTGGGGAGTGAGTTTGACCAGGGGGGGCCCAGTACCAAAAGGTTCTTTGGCCCATTGTAGTTTTGCAGAGAGGGACCTGGTAGAGGGTATTCTCGGAGTGACGAGTGCATCTGGTGACTTGAGGAGGTCAAAGCAGTAGTGTAAGAGCAGTAGGGGTGAGGCTAGCTGTGATTTTTTGGGCATAAAAGACAGGTCTGACATTTTAGGTGACCATCTAAGTTTAGTAAATTGGTGCGGGCATAGAGTGTGCAGGTGTGTGTGAGTCGGTCACAGTCAGTGACCAGCCTACAGGCCTTATTCAGAGCTCCCCTGATTTTATTCAGGTATGTGCTATTGGCTGCACCATAGACCAGGATACCATAGTCTATAAGAGACAAGATTGACGAGGAGATTGCTATCGCTTATGGTAGGTAAGCCCTGAGTCCAGCGCTAACCCCTAGATATTTAAATGAAGTGATCTGTTTCAGGGTTTCATTGAGGGAGTTTTGAATGAGCAGTGAAAGATCACTGTTTTTATTTTGGGCATGAGCAAACAACATAGACTTAGGTTTTTTATAGTTTAGTACAAGTCTATGATCATCAAACCAATTTTCTGCATCACTAAAAGATCTTTGGAGGGTTCGCTGGAGAGCAGCTGGGTCAGTGTGGGTGCTGAATAGTACCACATCATCTGCATACAGAAGGAGATTACTGTAGCAGGCTCTGGGTGAGGAGTTAAGAAATAAGCTAAATAGCAGTGGGCTGAGAATCGACCCCTGTGGGACCCCGGATGTGACTTGGAGGGGGGGACAAGTGTATGTGCTAGTTTTACATGTTGGATTCTGCCTGACAGATAGTCAGCGAATCAGCCTATGGCATCCTGTGAGAGACCTGTTTGGGTAAGGGAGGTTAGAAGGAGCGAGTGATGAACAGTGTCAAATGCTTTTAACAGATCTATATAAACTGCCCTGCAATATGGCCCACATCAAGGAATGTATGTAGGGCACTGGTGAATTCCAAGAGTGTAGTAGTGATACTGTGGCTCTTGCGAAAGCCATGCTGTTCAGGGCAAAGTGGGTTGTACTTGGTGAGGTAGTCGGTGAGCTGGATGACGATGATTTTTTCAAGGACTTTAGAGAGAGGTGGTAGTATCGAAATGGGGTGATAGTTCCCAGGCATGGTACAATCACCACTCTTAAGGATAGGCATGATGAGGGCTGTTTTCCACATTGTTGGAAATTGCCCTAGGGCAAGAGAGCAATTCAGTAGAGTCGTGAGAGGGAAGAGTACCTCATTGAGGGATAGCGATAGTAGCTTAAGGTCAAGGGAATCATTGCTAAACCTAGATTTGCTGAGTGCCTTTAGTAGGAGTGGGGCTTCTTCACACTGGGAGATAGCTTTAAAGTGAAAAGGAGGCACTTGGGTAGGTGCTGGGGGGTGGGGGTAGAGGAAAAGAAGTTGGGTGAGAGCACACTGCTGAGGTCAGAGAATGAAGAATTCAGTGTGTTTGCTACTATCTCAGAATCCGTGGTGATGTACCCATTTACACACATTTGAGAGGGAGGGGCTGACAAGGTTTTGCCACTAAGTTCTTTAAGATTATCCCAGAATCTATGCCCTGTGCCCCATGAGTCTGTGACAGAAGTCCGGTAGTACTCTGCCTTGGCCTTACAGATATTCCAGGCACATTTGTTCCTGGCCTCCTGGTAACGCTGCCTATCAGCTAGCATACTGGTTTCCAGAACTGTGTGCCAGAGAATATCCCTGTCATGCATTTGATCAAGCAGATATTGTGACATCCAGGGGGTGTCTGCACCTTTACTGACATGTTTACAGAAAGATACAAAGAGGTGACAAGCTGAGTTAAAAGAACTGATAAAAAACTACAAGGCAGAATCAATGTTCAGTGAGGCTGCAATGGGCTACCCATCCCAGTTGGCTAGGAGTTGTTTCAGAAACCTCAGCTCACCAGGTCTGAGATGGCACTGTGGAACAATTTTCAGGGGGTCTTTTTTGCCATATAGGACCAGTGACAGAGTATGGTCGAATGGTCACTCAGTCAGTCAGACAGCACACTAACTTGAGAGAATTTTTGTGGGTGGTTGGTAAGTACGAGGTCTAGGATGGTTTAGGTGCCAGTTCTTGTGTTGAGTTGGGTGGCCGAGGGAACTATTTGTGAGAGGTCAAGAGCAGCAATGGCATCCCTCAGGGGAGCTGCGGTGTCGGTAAGCCAATTTACATTGAAATCACCCAGCGCAAGTATTTCAGCTTTGTCTGGTAGCTGTTGGAGGTGGGTTAGTACAGACTGAAAGGTGATTCTTTGGTTTCTGGGGGGAATGTAAACAGACGAGGTGAATAACGGTGCTCTAGTGGTGGTGATGGTAACTTTCATAGAGAGGACCTGGAGCCATGATCCAGGGCTGGTGATTGGAGGATATGACCTTGGAGGTAGTCCCCAGGGTAAATAGTGCATCACACCCCCACCCCCTGTTTAGCTTATCTGTCAGCTCGGTATATTGTGTACCCTGGAAGAGTGACAGCAGAATCAGAGGTGCTGTTATTGAGCCAGGTTTCCACCACAGAGATGATGTCAGGCTGTTGTTGGACTACCCAACCCTGCAGATTGTCAGATTTTTTTAGCAGACTGCATATGTTTAGGGAAGCAATACAGAGTTCACCAGGAGTGGCCTGCTTGGTCACAAAGGTGGGGTGGGCCCAGGGTTAGGGTGAATGTTTCCGGAGAGTAGGAGAAGTAGCAGAAAGACTCATATGAGGCAAGCTTTAACATTTTGTAAGTTCGTTTGTGTAATCTGGCAGCACCAGTAGGGTGTGGAACAAAGGGAGGGATTGGTAGTTCTCTTATGTAGGGTATGGCATGGCAGAGTATGGTCCATGGTGTGGGGGGGGCTTACCGTAGTGTGCAGATGTGGGTAATGTTATGTAGGGCACCTGGGTCATTGAGACATGGTAGGACATGGTGGATGGGGGGCCCACTTGAGGGTGGGGAGGATGTAATGTCCCCTGTAGGGGTACAAGGCATGATCAGGCATGGCCTAACTGTACATTAGGCAAGGGTAACGTTGACCAGACAAATTAAGATTAGTGATAGAAAAAATGAAGGAAAGGCAGTGTCAACTTTGGATGCCATGGCAGTGCTAGGATGTTAACAGACCCGGTGGATCAGCAGTAGAGACATGAATTGTGGTACCATGATCCAGGGTTCGATGCTGACAAGGGGAACCTGGGCTGCACAGGCAAGGGGCAGATGGTAGCGCAATGTGGGAGCAATGAGAGCAAGGGAAAGTAGAGTGTGGAGAGCTTGTCCAGAGTGGCAGAGGGAGAGCAACATAGGAATTGGGAAGGGTGCAGCAGTGACTCCTAGTGGTCACTGTATATAACCTGTTAATGGGAAAATAGGCACTTAGTAAAAATCAGGGGTGGTCACATGACTAATCATGTGACCTATGTGGAGCAATAAAGGGAGATCCAGCCTTGAGTGGGAGGGTGGCATGGGTGGGGCAGTCTAATGTTCAATTTGTTTAAGATCCTGGCATAGTGTTTGGTATTGTTCTACTGAATTGACTTCACACCCAACCTTAGTGTCATCTGCAAATTTTGACACAACACTCCTAGATCCTGAACCCATATTATTAATAAAAAGACCAAACAACACAGGTCCAAGGACCGACTCCTGTGGCACCCCACTACTAACCAGCCCCTCATCAGATGTCACACCATTTATTCGGACTGATTGTTTCTGGTCAGATAACCAGTTGTTTATCTACCTAATAATGTATTTATTAAAACCCATGGATAAGATTTTATTAATTAGCAAATCGAGGGGAACGGTACCAAATGCTTTTCCTATGTCAAGGAGAATAACATCAATAGGTATTCCCTTATCAGTGTGGCTACTGACAAATTCATAAAAATATATGAGGTTAGTAACACAGGATAATCCTTCTGAAACCCATGCTGAGTTGGATCTTCAAGGCCAAGCCTGACTATTTCTTTATCTATTTCCTTCTTAATTACTCTTTCCATAAGTTTACCGCAGATAGATGTTAGGCTTATGGACCAGTAGTTAGTTACATTCACCCTATTACCATTTTTATGGATAAGGATGACTGTTGCCCTTCTCCAGTCAGCTGGAACCTGACCTGTTTGGATAGATTTATTAAACAGCAAGGTCAGTCGATGGGCTAGAGCATTGGCGAGTTCTTTCAGGACGATCAAGTTAATGTTGTCTGAACCTGCTGAAGATGATGTTTTGAGTTGTAACTCCTTCAGGGCCTGATTTCTTTCTATAACAATCTGAGGACTATCGCTAGAACATAATAAGGCATAGTATTATTTTTTTTTATTGAAAAATGTGGTGCAGTAATTATTAAAACATTGGGCAATCTTTTTGTTGTCATTGATCACCTCCCTGTCACTAAGTATTGTTGTTATTTTATTAGATGTGTGTTTCATATTATTTATATAAGCGTAAAAGCTTTTATTATCTTTTTTATGTGCAAGCCTTAGTTCTAATTGAATTTTTGTTTTTCTTATTAATTTTTTTAGTTTAGATTGCTCATTTTTATACAATATTTTATGGTTAGAAGAAGGACTTTTTTGAAATGTTGGAAGGCCTTGTGTTTCCTTCATATCTGTTTTTAATGGCATTATTGTACCACAGTGGAATGGCAGCCTTTTTATTATATTTACTAATCATTGGTACATGATGTTGTAACACTTCAAGTAGACAGTTGGCAAATATAGCCCACATATGTTCCACCTCTAAACCATTAAATTTAGTATCCAAAGGGATTTTATCTAATTCGTTAGATAGTTTGATCCAATCAGTGTTCTTATAATCTGGAGTTTTAGTGTTATCAAATGTTTTCACTCTACTAGCTAATAAAGTGCATTTGGTCATATTGTGATCACTAGTGCCAAGTGGGGGCGATGACTTGTGGGTTTGTAATTTGATCATTATAGTTAGTTATTAATAAATCAAGAACATTTGTCTAGAAGAAGAAACAACAACTGGAACACCAGAGGAGGGGACGCCTGATGCTACACCACATTGTGAAGAAGATTATTGTGAATCTGATTCTGTACTCTATTCCATGACATCATGGACTTCATCAATTAGTTCTTGTATGTTTATCTCAAAAGAAGTATCATTATCATTCAGAAGTTGTTTTGATATGTATCATGGGTCCAGGATTGGTGCTTCAAAATAGTGCTCAGACTGAAAGATTTAACATAGTTGTTCATAATCATCAACTTTGTTGTTCTGGTGGGCAACCTGTTTGTGTCAGCAGTATGTGGAATGAAATTGTCTACATTCTCCAGATTGTACCTATCAGATTCAAGTGGTATTTTAAAATTGTTTTTAAGGGTATCACCTAGCTCAGAGTTGCTGTGTTTGCACTCACCTCTCTTGTAATTTCCTCAAGTGGCTAGAGAAGTAAAACTACAAACTCAAGCATAGCCCACTGTGGTGGAGTGATATAAACATCTGCATCACTAATTTTATTTTCCAAGGTGTACTGTCTGACAGCTTTCTTTTTTTCTAGCAGCCTTTGGAATATAAGAAAGGTTGGATTCCACCAAGTAGAAATATCATGGATCAATGTCTGCAAAGGTAGTTTGGGCTCCTCCTGTATTTTTTCAAACAAATGATCAGGCTTGCTTGAGTGACTGAAATGAGTGCAGATTCTTTTTGCAGTGTTAACAAGAGCCTTAATGTCTCTGTTCCCATCAACAAAACTGTGAACTATTAAATTCAAGCAATGCACAAAGCAGCAGATGTGACCAAAGCCCCCCTCCATCGAGGTCTTCCTTATGCTTGACCCATTATCCGCAACTATAAAGCCAACTGATAGCCATGGGATGTGAGCTATTGCTGGATTGGTCGTTTGAGCACCTCACTGATGTATGAGTTGTTTTTAGGGCGGGTTAGAATTAACAAATTCAGATTGTGTGGAATGTTTACTGAATTCTATGAATTTTGTGACATTTTGCAGAATTTTGTAGAATTGAATGAAATTCTTTAACTCATTATAACTCAGTCAGTCTTACAGATAGTGATCTTCAACTTGACATGCATACTTTTTGGATGCTGCCTAAAATGATTTCTAGTCTCATTACATTTGAATGAGAGGTGGGGAAGTAATAAGGAATCAAAGTCTGGCAATTTATTATTATTTTGAAAATTTCTGAAAATATATCTGTGCTTACAACTCAGCCACCTTTTGAGCTAGATAATTGAACATTTATCTGCATAATTTCTTGGAAGAGTCTTTGAAACTGCTAAATAGAGAGGTAGTTGGTTACATAAATTGTAAGTTACAGAAGTTCAAAATTTCAGAATGTAATTATTTGTTAAAATGTGTAAAAATGTTCAAAATATTTGGATGTTTATAGCTCTACTGCTATTGCAGGTATACACTCAAAACTGGCATGCATACCAATGTAAACATGTCATGGAATCTAAATAAGATGGATAAATGTTGTTTAGTAGAATACAGTTTATTGTAGATACTTTAGAAATTACCAATTGGCAAAATTTGCTCAAAAAAATCATCAATGCATAATAGGTAGTACCACTAGAATTCCACTTGTGTACTTTAAGTTTCACAAAGTACTTACTACCACTGAATCACCATGTATGGACTAGCATCATGGTCCTGCAATGCCCCTCCAACTCTCCTGTGACAGTGAGAGTGATGCCAAGCTATTTGCTCCATCGTGGATATCCAGATACATCTGTCACAATGGCCCAAGTTGCAACTAGTTGTAAGGCTTGGCATCACTTGGTGCCACTGTTTTCAAATAGTAAATGTATACACTGTTACCTACAGAGCTGTTAAAGCATCAGCAGGTGGTATGTACTTCCACAAGTCATTAAGTCAGTGAGCTGTAGACGTTAGCTGGCATATTGCAAGAATACAGGAAATGTACAATGGTACAATGATGTCCATGACTATTCTTCATGGTTTGTCACTCAATAATAGTGACCTGACACTTGTCACTACTATACTTTTAATATAGCGCCTCCTGTAAATGCTACAATGCCTTATTGCTACTTTACCGAGCCTTTACATTTCTGTACAGAGGCATCCTGGGGGAAGGGAGAAAACAGGGCTGTAGCACTTACACAATGACAATGTCACTCCATGTACAGTAATAGGAGTAGGCATTGAGCAGCAATAAAACATACTCATGAAGAAATTACAAGTTTGTATACATAAATTTACAGTATCCGATGCAGCTCCAATTAAGGCAGTTTTGGAGAATTAGGCAGGAGTCAATTGCTCACTGGCCATGGGTAGTCACTGGGGATTGGGGATGCAGCAGACGTGGTCCCTCTGCCCAAGAGCAGAAAGGAAGATGGGCCAGAGCACTATAGCTCTGTCAGTCAGATGTCTATAGCGGAGAAAACAATGGAAGCCATACTGAAGGAGGAAATGTAGAGAAATGGGCTGCAGTACTCTAGGCAGCATGGGTTCACAAGGGGGAGGTCCTGCCAGATTAATCTAATTGACTTCTGTGACTGGGTGACCCAGGCAGTCGATATGGGATAGGCAGTCAATATAGTGTACTTACATTTCAGAAAGGCCTTTGACTCACTACCCAACAGGAGACTGGTCAAAAAGCTAAGGGACTTTTAGAGGTGGAGGAACAATTGGTGACTTGAGTGGAAAGTTGGCTGAGATGAAGGATATAAAGGGTCGTAGTAAATGGGGAGCTCTCAGATGTAAAGGAGGCTACAAGCAGAGTACAGCAGGGATTGGTGCTGGGCCCAGCCCTTTTCAATGTATTCATTTATGACACAGGGAAAGGCTTTAAGGGCAAGGTCTGCCTTTTCACAGGTGACACAAAAACCTTGTCTTGATGTGGAGGAATGGATAAGAGAACTCAGCAAGAATTTGGGCAGGTTGGAGGACTGGTCGAAAATCTGGCAGCTGTACCTCAAGGCAAAAAAGTAAAGTGATGCACATTGGGAAAAGGAAACCAAGTGTGCACTATGAAATGGGGGGGGGCAGCTGGAGAGTACCATGGAGGAAAAGGACCTAGTGGTCATGATATTAGAAAGTCTAAAACTCACAGCACATTGTAACAGGCCTGTGGGAAAGGCAAGCAGAATGTTGGGATGCACAGGGAAGGGATTAAGCAGCATAAATTAGGAGGCGATCCTCCCACTGTACAGGCTATTAGTGAGATCACATCTGGAGCACTGTACAAGGTATAGAGTCCACATTTGAATAAAGATTATGACAACATAGAAGCAGTACAGTGCAGGGATAGATACCAAGATGGTCCACAGACCAGGGAGCAGGTCATGCGAGAAAAGGCCTCAGGACTTGGACGTGTGCACCCTTGAGAACAAAAGGGAAAGGGGGAGCCATGATAGAAACATACCAGCACCTGCATGAGATAAAACAGTATGGACACAGGGGAACTCTTTTCTTTGAGCCCAAACACAGGGACAAGGGGGAACTCACTTAAAATAGCAGGGAGAGATTCAAGAAAGATGTTTGCAAGTACTTCATTATATAAAGAGGGGTGGACTAGTGGAACAAGCTGCTAGAAGAAGTGGGAAACACCAAACTGGAAAGCGGTTTCAATCAGGGATAAAACAGGCATATGGTCTTAGACAGAAGGGGGGCAGAATTTAAGGGGCAGGATGGCCACTAGGGCCAGTACAGAGTAGTTAGGTTGGGTGAGCTGCTTGGATGGTCCATTAGGCATTTTTCAGTGTCTATGTATCTACCAGACAGACCCTCCTTTATTTAAACAAATGCTCCTTGCATCAGTTAGTTGTTTGTCACAGCTGGCAGCTCCATGTGGCAAAACAGGGCCAGTACTATCGCTCCCTTCCCTACCAGTTCCAAAGTTTGTTCTCCACTGTTGGAGTAAGTGGGTTGATGTGGCAACACTATGGTTTGGGGCTGTGCTGGTGAGGAAGGTGTAAGACTCACCTGCATACATGTTTGAAAATGCTACTAGATGCATCCCATTCAATGCAAGAGCGATGTGGGCATGCACAAGAGTGACTAATTGCGAAGATGATCACAGGACCCCAGGATCCACATTTTCAAAGCAGCCTGTCCACAAAGCCCAGTTGGAGGGGATTTACAATTGAAAGTGGCATTTTCAAATCTATTCAATTCAATTGTTATTTTACCAGGATGTCACCATTGAGACAACTCATTTGCAAGGAAGTCCTGGAGAGATAATAGGGACATATCTGAACAGTACAGAATAATTACAATAAGTACAAAAGCAGCAAATGCATTCAGTAGAATACAACAGTACAGAATAGTTACAATAGGTACAAAAACAGTAAATGCATACAGTTAGATCACAACTCAAGAAGGGGAACAATACATATCTAGCCTAGAATATAAGGTACCATGCTGCAGGAATGACAACAGGGGCAACAATATTTGCATAGAAGTGCTTTTGAGGGAGAAGAGGGGAGCACAGCAGGTGGTAGAGAAGGGTGTAAAGAAAGTATATAAGGATAGTGAAGATTGGGAAGGATGAGACCTGTGGAGGGGGAACAAGGCAGGAAAGAAGAAGACAGGTGTGAAAGGTGTGCAGAAATGAAGGAATTAGAGGAATAGAGGGAGATGGAAGTACAGAACGATAACCCAAGGTCAGGATTCATTAATGCAGCAAGGGAGGTTATGCTAGCAACTGCATTTGTCCTTCAGCGTAGATCTAAACAGGGACTTAAAGGTACATATCCCAACGGTATGTTTGAGTTTGAGGGTCCTTTGGGGGTGTTCCAAAGGGTGGGTAGAGAATGGCTTGTAGATGAGGAACCGAACCGGGTTCTTTTCCTAGGAATGTCAAAAGTGATATATGAGAGATTTCTCAATGCATATGCACTGGGGGCACATTTGAAAAGCATGCAGATGTAGTGAGGAAGTTTCATTGTGATGGCTCTATACACCCAGAGTGATGCAGTTCACCACCTCCTAGTACTGAGTGAAAGCCAACCAGTCTGAGAGTAGAGAAAACAATGATGGGTGTTAAGGTACCCTTATGAATTCCTGTGGCTCACTATCCCGACACTCACCTGCCCGGGGCACTATTGCCCAACAGGTGTAGTATCCCAACAGTGAACATCCCGACAGTGAAATATCTGATGGATTTTGACAGGGGTAAGGTAGCGGATGTGATGGGTTGCTACCTTACCCCAGCTGGTGCATGTCAAGGGACAGTTGTTTGGGGGAGTTGGCCGAGCTGCTCCAGTGGTGTACCACCAGTACCTCTGACAGCATGCTCCCTCAGACCTGGGTCCGGGTCACATCTTCTTTTGGAACTCCCCCCCCCCCCCGTAACTATATTTTTTTACTACGGGGTCCGCTCCTCCTCAGAGTTAGTTATTTTAGTTACACGGGTTGTTGGGGGTGCATAGCCCCTCACATTTTATACTTAGTTCATGTCATGATGCCCGAAATTGTTGTGTCAGGCATCCAATCTGTTCAGGGCTGTGAATTTCGCAACCATAAACTCGGTATGCTGAGCATCAGCATACCGAGTTTAGGTCAAACATAGTATATCTGGGTGTTAAAAGGGGCCTTTGTAATGAATCTCAAGGCTCTGTGGTAAAGCATATCTAGGGTGCATAAAGCTGATTTAGTACTATAGCTGTAAAGGAAGTCTGCATAGTCAATTAGCGGTATGAAGGTCATTTGGAAAAGTCTTAGTTTAGCATCGTAGGTACAGTAAGCAGATGCTTTATTCGGTAAAAGAGCCAAGCCTCTGATGTAATGTTTTGGCTGTTTCTTCAATGTGCATGACAAAGGAGAGTTTGCTGTTGAGCCAGAAGCCTAGGTATTTAAATTTTTCTACTGATTCAAGTGTCTCCCCCAGAGTGGTTTTGATGTGGTATTTAGCATTCGAGAGGTTAGATATTGATTCTTTGCTTTGAGGAGAGAGGAGCATAACTTTAGGTTTTTTTGCATTGAGGAGTAACTTCAGATGGGGCAGGTTATGCAGGAGAAGGTTGAACTCACTCTGTAGTGCCAGTCAGGCAAGTTGAAGGGAGAGCCTAGCAACATAAAGTGAGGTGTCGTCCCCAAAGGTGGATGCTTCCTGTGCTAATTTTGTAGTCAATGTCATTGATATGTATGGCAAATAACAAAGGTCCCAGGATGGACCCTGAAGGACTCCTCTCAGTAAAGTTTTTAAGGGAGAGAGGACACCGTTAGCTTTTACCTGTTGCTGTCTACCTGTAAGGTAAGAGGAAAACCAGTTTAAGGAGATGTTATCTAGTCCAAGATTAATTAACATGGCTAATAAAAGCTACTGGTCAACAGTATCAAAGGCCTTACTCAGGTCTAAGAAAAGGGCACAGACATGATTTTTAGCCTCGAGAGAAGTTTGCCAGTCATTGGTGACTTTGGCCAAGGCCGATACTGTGCTGTGTTTAGGCCAGGGGTGTTGGCAGGTATACGCACTGTACTCAGCAGAGTACAGTAAAAAAAAAATCAGGCTGGGGCAACAAATCAGGCAGGGGCAACAAAAAGAGGAAAGCAAGGACATTGCATATCACATTGTGTCTGTGTTGCGCTGAGCCCTTTTGCCTTTGTTGTTCTCTATGGGGCACTGATGCCACCAGCCAAATACACAAACATAAACAACTTACCAGGCAGGCAGAAAAACAAAGGAAGGAGGGTTACAGGAAGAAACTGATTACTTGAATTCAGACATGGCAAAGGGGGTGGGGACTATTGTTGGTGTGGCATGGCAGGGCATATTTTGGTTTATGTTTACATAATGGTGGGGGGCAACAGTGCATCAATTTTGAGTACAAGTTTAAACTTCCTGGCTACACCCCTGGTTTAGGCCTGAACCCAGACTGAAGTGGGTTCAGTAAGTTTTCAGATTCAAGGTGTGCTCTGAGTTGGGAATTAACTAGTTTTTCAAGTGGCTTGGATAAGATTGGTACTAATGAAATTGGCCGGTAGTTGTTAAGATCACTTGAATCACCAGATTTAGAAAGTGGAATAACATTTTATCTTGATTGGGCACAGTAGGTATGGTAGAGCACAGACTGGCTAGGAGCAATGAGCAGCATTATTACAGCTGAAACAAAAGGAGAGCCTCTTTGTTTCAGCTGAACTTCAGGCAGCTGGGCAATCTATGGTAAGCAGCACTGATAAAACAACAAGTTGAGAGGTGTACAATGTACTTTTCATATTTGCTTGTACACAAAGTGCAAAGCAAACATCTTGATACAATAAAGCCACTTCAGAGGTATGTCACTGTCGAGTCAAAAGCAGCTAAGGCTACACTGGGCTCGGCAGTGCCAGCCAGCCCAGTTATGGTTGGTGGTCCTAGGGCTTCCCTCTGACATTGCCAGCTTGTCCCGCCCGGCCTGAGACCCCCCCACCCCAAGTCCCTTCCAATGCAGACCCATCAGATAGCCCCTTGGCTAGTGACTCCAGGGCAGGGCTGCCCTCCACTTACCTTGGATGCTCCATGAACTCTAACTCCATATGGGAAGAGTGCAAGCTGAAGGCTATCACGACCAGGGAGGGTGGAGTTTGACAGTGAGCGTGGGGCTGGTGCATCTTCATCTCCACATGGAACAGAGGTGTTTCCTTGTGTTCTGCATAAGCATGAACAGCCCTGGAAGCATGGGAGTGCAATGACGTCCAGCATGAGACAGGTGCACTCCCTCCCCAATCCACAGATGTCTGCTGCAGTCCCCCCCAAACTATGTGTGACCTCGGCTGTTGCACTTCCAGTCTCCACCGAGAGTCACTAGTGGCCAGGATCCACAACCCACCCCACCCCGGGAGAGAAGAGCTGTCATCAGACACTTAATCCTCTCCCTCCCCGGCCAACCCCTGGCAACCTGAACTCACTTCCGACCCGGGTCACCGGCGTGGTAAGGCACAAGGTGCCTCAGTCCTCTACACTACTGGGCCCGTTAGAGGCAGTTTTATTTTAGCGGGTGAAAACTTCTCATGTTTGAATGGAGCCAGACTATCTATTCACAGAGTGGCTGGTTCCCTTCATTTGAATAAACCAGCCCAGATGAGGGATAAACTCCTCTCACTTAATCAGTCACAGTTTGAAGGGTGTGGGGTCAACGATCTGAGGTGCTACTCACTGCAGACAACAAGTGAGTTGTCAACACCCACGTAGGCATCACTCACAATGACCATTAACAGGGTGCACCCTCCTCTCACCTGCAGCCTGCACTGCCTCCAAATGTTTTGTAGCTGCTCTTTAATGACGTGTGTGTGTGTGTGTGTGTGTGTGTGTGTGTGTGTGTGTTTCCAGGGACTGATAGAGGTAGGCTACTTTCACATATTACTCAGAGTCTTCCTCTGTCCCCTTCAACTCCCATTTCTTTTAGCAGCTCTATTACTGCTGCTGACAACAGTACTCTCATGCCCCACCCCCTACCAGCCCCCAGACTAACACAAAGCACAACCTGTTAGTGCAAGGCTTCCATGTCAGGCAGGAGCTGGTTGGATTTCTAATATGCCCACACAATCGCTCCTTCTCCTTCAGACTCTCAGGTACCACAAGGACAAGAGCAAGTTGCTACTTAAAGAAAATTTCACATTTTTGATTAGTTTACTGCTTCTTGCCACAGTGTTCACAGAGCTATATCTAAGTGGTCATTTTCAACAAACAGCCCTCATTTCTCCCAGGTATAACTGTATGTTACTGCTGCTGACAACAGCACCCCCCATCCCCCTATCCCTACCAGGCCCCAGACTTACTGACACAAAGTGCAGCCAGTTGGCTAGGAAGCCAGTTAGCTAGCACAAGGCCTCAGAGTCAGGCAGAAACAGGCTAGACTTCTGACGCATCCACCTGTTAGCTCATTCCCTTTCAGACTTGCAGGTACCACAAGGATGAGAGCAAGTTGCTACTTGAAGAAAACGTCACATTTGGGATTAGTTTACTGCTACTTGCTGCAGAGTTTACAGAGCTACATCTGATCTACCCAGTTCACTGGTCATTTTAAACAGCCATTTGGTAGGTGGACTGTGTTGTATCAGAGGGTTTAGGCACACAGTTTCTGATTTCTTGACTTTATTGTGATAGAGTAAATTTGTCTTGGAGCAGCTGCCTGTGGTGAACCTTGTGAGCTCCTAGAAGCTAACTGTGCAGCCAACCAGTATGTAAGACAAACAGCCCTGATTTCTCCACAATATAATTGTAAGTGCCTAGGACCAAATGAGGTGCAGGCTGCTTACAATCTCCAAGAGATTAACTGGGTTCATATGGTGTGTACCTGCCCCGTTGCTGTCCAGATACATTCTGCTGAAGTTTGTGCAGTGCCACCCAGCAGCACTCAGACAGCACAGCTTTGCAGTGTTGCAGCAGCCCCTTATCTTATTTTCTGTGTTATGAACACTGTTCAAGTAGGGCAAGGGGGGTGGGAGATGCTATAGAGATCTGTGTCATGACAATTTCAGATGTCACTTTGTAGCCTAAGGTAGAAGCCCCCCCATGGTAGCACTCACGCTGCACAGATGTTGAATGTAGCTCACAGTGGTGCCATCCTGTCTGGCAAAAAGGGTATTGGCATGTGGGTGGAGAATCAGGTTGCTTTGATATCTGCCAGTAATTTACTGTATACAGGTTCAAACCCCACCACTGCTACAGGCTCACTGTGACTTTAGCATGAAGCTTGACAATCCCTGCTTTAGTACCTCCTGCAGCTGTAAAATCAGGAAGAAGCAAGTCTCCACTGAAAAAGATATTGCAACTCAGCTGTGTTATCTAGGGTGGATAACTACACTGTAAAATGATTAACACTATGCAACATCAACGCTGGGTAAGGACTCACCCTGTGTCCTGAGTGAGTTTTGGCAACCGTTCAAAATTTATTTGTCAACCTTCAAAAGGAAAATTGGGGGAAAATTTCACTCCATTATCATTAGGTTCAGAGAGGAGAAGAACCAAGCAGGACACATCTACCAGCAGAGGACAGCAACCTCACCAGCACAGCAGTGATTTCCAGCTCACTTCCTGTTTACTGGAGAAGTACAGCCTGGGAAATCACCAGGCACCTTTGTGAGTGGTGTCAGCTGTTCAGATGGCCCCATGGAATGCCTAAAACACTACATGATCCCAAGAAAAGAGAGATTGCCATGAAATGCAACACATGCAGACACTACAATGTGGTATTGCGTTCACATGGCTAATGTGGCAATGCTGTAACAGCTCTGCAGCACTCACAATGGTGCAGAAAAGGCTGTATGAACAGGGTAATTGTCAAGAGATACTGTGACTCAAAGTGATAGATTCCACCTATCAGTTCTGTCTTGGTTACTTCTCTTCTGCTACTTCACATACACCTCAACTGTCTCTGATTTTTCCTTATTAATTTCCTCTGTCCCTCCTAAAATGATTTTTCCTTATTAATTTCCTCTGTTCTTCCTAAAATGAGTGTTTACATGACCGAACAGTGTGGACTGTAAGCTTAAAATATTGTCAAGCATCACAGTTACAGACTTGTTTTTCAGAAAATGCATTTTACACTAAGCTCCTTATTCTACCAGCCCCCTGAGAGGTGTTATATTTTTATGTCTGCATGCTCACTGAGCTGATGACTATTAGCATACCAGACGAAGAAGCCATGTAGTTGAGATGCTGGCTGCGAGTTACGAAATGGTGCCTTATCCCAATCAGCATGTGAACTAGCAAAAGGGAAAGGGAACATTGTTTAACCAGGAGCAGCACACTAAGCCAAAGGTTGTTTCCAGATGCAACCTGGGAGCACAACAAAGTTTAGTGACTTGCTCAGGATCACATAGTATGCACCTAGGTGGCTGTGGGATTCAAACTCAGGTCTGCAGATCTGCAGCTCAGAGCCTTAACCCACTGCACTATACTGCCTCCAAACTAAACTGCAAGATGCACGTAAAACTATATTTTTTAGTTACAGGTATAGGTGAGAGGGTCTAGGATAGTAATAGACTGCATGTCTGCATCTCTTTCATTTAGTCACAACTGACTTTCTTTACTTCCCCCAGTTTCATCATGAAAATTTTAAAACCTGCCAGGTTGCCTGCATCAATCTATTGTTGCAGTGCAGGCTGAGCTATTAAAAATCTGCTGTTATATATGGAGAATGCACGCTGCAGTTTTTGTTGGTGGTTTGTGCTTGGGTTTAAAAGGCATGGATGTGGAGGATTTCATTTAGAGGAATTCGAGGCACTATTTCTAATAGCCTTCCTCAGCCTAATATTCCTCCTCAGCCACCGGCTCCTCCTAAGTCAACCTCCCCTCACCCAACGATCAACTAGCAGACTGGGTATTGGTTGCTGGTTCATTTAACGTAGATAAAAAGGGCCATTTTATATTTGGTGTGCACCTGCTACCAAACAGATTGAAGACCTTTTTGGATTGGGGAAGGCTAAATGAGCAACTGACTGGGCTGGCAGAATACTTCTCAACATTCCCTGATTTTCACAGGTGTCCTAGATTTTCCTAGAAACTTTTCTCCGTCCATTTGAAAATGTTTGCTTTCATGATGAAACTGTGGGGATTATAATCACAACATAATATCAAACATTAGAGTTACAGCCTTGTTCATTTTCAAAAGAAAATTACACGTATCGTCTTATTCTACCAGCTTCTTGAGTGGATATCATTAATTTTTAAAATATCTTTCTGATTTTTTTTTCCTTTGTCCCTGATTTCTGTCAACCTAATCCCTGATTTATGAGGCTGGAGATTGAGAGTTTTGGCCAGGAGTGAGGGTGGCTTGGTAGACATTGACTGGATAGCAGAAAGGAGGAAAGGTGAGCAACTGGTTGTGCTCAGGAAGGTGGCTTGGGAGCAACATGCAGTCCTGGGGAAAGGTGGGTGACAGGTTGAGAGCAAGATGCTGGACTGAGGAGGGGTTTAAGGAGCAACGGTATATTGCATGCCTGTCAGGGAAGAATGGGATAACTATGACTGGATAGCAACTTGCTTGACTGCAGACATGCAGACAGAGGGCCATTCTGCTTGACTGAGGGTGGGACTGTAGCACGTTTGCCTGTTGGTAGAATGGGGCTGAAACTTCTTTGTCCGAGAGTGGGATGGGGGAAACTTGCTGGGCTGATAGTGAGATGGGGAGAAAATTGCTGGGCTGAAGATGGGAATGGGAAGCAACTTGCTGGGCTGAAGGTAGAACAGAAAAGCAACTTACTGGGCTGAGGAAGGGACTGAGGACTGTGGTGAGTGTTGGAATTTAGAGACACTTGCTAGGCTGAAGCTGAGGCTTGGAAGCAACAGGCAGGTCTGAAGGCTGAAGGGTGTAACTTATTGAGATGGGGATGGGGGGCGACATGGTACCCTGGGTATTATGTGGAACTGGACTAGCGTACAGTTTTTGTGACTATTAAATTGGTCCTCTAAACAAAAGTAGAGAAACTGTTATTAGATGAAACTAACATTTTAATAACATATATGAGTTGAGGATTCAATACTTCTGCAAGGTAAAATACTGTACTTCATGGACTAATACATTTGCTTTCTCCCCACTAAGCAACCTCAATGCACTAAGGGGATTGTGCTGGGCTGCTCCCACACACACACAAACACAGTCCCAACAGCACTTTATTAGCTGTTTCCTTCAAGTCTCTCTCTATTTCTGTTTTCTTATTTTCCTCTCTCTTTTCTTCTCTGCAATAACCATTTCTTAAATTCTGTGCTTATCTTGTGCCTCTTTTGTACCTCTCTGCCCTCTGTCCCTTCTCTTGATATGATTTTCCCCATATACAGTATTAATCATTTATTCCCTTTATTTCTACAGGTCTGACAAGACTCTGATACACTAACCATCAGATAAATATTGTTCGATGTTTAACATGTCCTATCTGTCTTATTTTCTCCCTAAGGAAGTACAGATCTTTTGTGACACCTTTTCTTATTGTTTTTGTTTTTCAGGTCGCATGCACATCATCCCATCAAATCCTTCACCTTATGCTCACTAGTAGCCAGGTAAGACATCCCATACTTATTACCTATTGTAAGTGGGTCATCTGTTATGGTGTTGCCATGCCCATTACAGCACCCAGTTTATATGTGTTGAGGAGTGGTGACAGTTCTGACAAGTGAGATGGATTCTGATGTATTGTGTACCACACAGATGAAAATATACAAACTTGTGGTTTGCACATCTGACATCTGTAAGAACCAAGTTCCATTCCTGGCTGTGTCTCTGTGTGGTATTAGGAATAGGTTTCATACACATGTACAGTATGCATGAATTATCTAGTCAAAGTTAATTGTGTGTAGGTGATGATTTGGATCAGGAGTTTTTTAAAGGTATTAGAGTAAGAAAGTCTTACTATGTTATTAGAGGTGGAGATTGAAGTCTTGGCAGAGTGGAATGAGCAGAGAAGATCGACACAGTGTGATATTTGTGGTATTTACATACAGCAGGAGTGATAATGTGGCATTATATAAAAGTTGGTGGGTGAGCAATGTCATATGCCGCCTTTTTACAAAAACCTTCTTTTTAATTATAGTGTTCACACTTGTTGATTTAATTTTAATAGTGTATGTACGTGCTATGTGGGACTATGATATTGGATATGTTGTGATAGTTACATGCAACATATTTTTCTTTAAGGATAGCAGTTTTTTACATTTAAATCTCATTGAAAGTCATTGTCAATAATGTATACAGTTTATTTTATTTTTTTTATTTATTTGTCTCAGATTACATATACATTACATACTGTATATAGTTTGTTTTTCAAGTTAATCTAATTTTCACCAGCAAAAAAAAAATATGGTTAAGTTGGACAGCTCCTCATCTCATGTCTAATTGCCTGGGAACCTGTGGAGGGAAAACAGTCCTCAGAGTTCTGAACCTGTTTTCTCTCTCTCTCTCTGTCTCTCTCTATCTCACTCACTCACTCACTCACTTGACAGCTTCAGTAAGACGTAAGATGAAACTTATGTCTGATGTCTTTCTCACATACTCTTCCTTAATTGACAACTTTGGCAAGTTCTGAATTTAATTTTGACTGCTAAGAACACATCTGGATGTCAATCAGGGCTGGCAGTATAGCCTACAGGTAAGAGTAATGTGCTGTGAATGAGCTTGGTACATCCAGCAGACACGGGTTTGATTCCCACAACTTCCACTTGCACAATGAGTGACTCTGAATTAGTCATGTAACCTCGCAAGTGTTCCAAGGTTGCCCCTGAAAACAGGAACTTGTGCCTGTTGGCCTTACCTCATTAACAAAAATAATCCAGAAATAGTCCAAACTGTATTAGTTCCACTATCAAGTTTGGAGCAATGTTTTTTATTTAAGACCTAGGTATGCCGTATTTAACCTGACATTTTAAGTAAGCTATGTGCCTATAGTAGTTTAGTGATGTCTGGATGTGTGTAATTTTTTAAAATCCTTCCCAAAATGGCTTTTCACACGTGTGCTGCAAAATGATATTTTGGACAGGATTTCATAAATGACAGCTGTCTTCTTCCTAAGGTAGTGTCATTAAAATAATATGTTGAATATTTGAGGTAAAAATTGTTGGTATTGTTCAATGTTTATTCATAACTTTGCAATATTTTTACTTTTTAACTTTCATTTTCAACATAGTCATGTTTTTTACCTCCATTGAATGAACATAGCAAGTGTCATTATCAAATCCCCTTCCAAAAACCTGTTTTCGAGGTACTTCCACAAAACAATGTTTTGAATCGCATTTTGTAAATAACACCTTTCCTGTTCATATGCTCTGGCAAAAAGACTACTACTTTGCAAATGGCTTCATTTCCCAATCATGACAATTTCACTATTATTATTTATGTTATAAATGTGTTCATTATCACCTCTGCACTATCAATGTCAAATACCTACACAGCAAATACAAGCAAGCAAACATTCAGCATTGACAAATAGGCCCAGATATTCAAAAGCGTTGCGCCATGCGCAAGTCCGAACTTGCTTCAATCTGCGATATTCAGCAGGAGGCAGTTGCACCACAGAAAACATGCTGAGCAACAGCGCAATGCAAATGAATGCATGCTGAACTGGAGGGGGAAGAACCATGCATAAACTGCACAGCCTGATATTCAGCCGGGCTGTGCAGAGTTGTTCAGGTGCAACCCCCAACCTGCGCCTGCACAACTTTGAGCCAAAAAAAAAGGCTTAAGTTGAGGGCCACCCACAGGTGAGCTGCTGCATTGCAGGGTGCAACATAGTAGCTGCCACCTGTGGCTGGCCTCAACCCACTCCCTGTGCCCCCCCTGCAGCCCGATCACCGGCAGATGACTGTAAATCCCACCACCACCCCTCACTGGCCCGGATCGCGGGCATAGTTTAATCCCCACCAGCCCGATCACTGGCAGCAATGTGGCTCTCCCCGAACATATCCCTGGTGGTCCAGTGGACTGTAAATCGAACACGGGCAGTAGTTGTTTAATAAGCCCCCCCTCCCGAATTCATCCCTGGTGGTCAGTGGACCGAAAAGCCCGATCGCGGGCAGTAGTTGTTTAATAACCCCCCCTCCTCCTGAAGTCATCCCTGGTGGTCCAGTGGCACATCCTGATTGCAGGATGTAAGAGTTGAACAAACACCCCCAGAACATAGCCCTGGTGGCTAGTGTCCCCACCCACCCACTCCACGAGCCCCACCACCCCGCCCCCAGCAACCAGCGTGGCAGCATCCCACCCGCTTGCCGTCACGCCACACGACATGACTGTCAGATGGTACAGATTTGTAGAGCTAATGTGTGTAGTCTATATACTATACAAGACAGTCCAGTTTTGTGAATGAATGAATGTATTCATTCACAAATCTGGACTGTCATGGGTGATGGCTGCACACCCATTGGCTCTTTGCCTGCACCACCGGGCATGCATTCACCGGCAGTCAGTCGGTGGGTGTGGGGCGCAGGTGGTGGATGCTGCCGCGCTGGCTGCCGGGGCGGGTGGTGGGGCTCGGGTGGGTGGGTGGGGACACCAGCCACCAGGGCTATGTTGGGGATTTGTTCAACTTTACATCCCATGATCGGGATGTGCCACTGACCACCAGGGATGACTTCGGGAGGAGGGGTTTATTAACAACTACTGCCCGCGATCGGGCTTTTCATCCACTGGACCACCAGGGATACATTGGGGAGCTACATTGTTGCCCAGGATCGGGCTGGTGGGGGCAACTATGCCCGTGATCAGGCCAGTGGGGTGGTGGGGATTCTACACTGTTTTGCCCACGATCGGGTTGCAGGGGGCGTTGGTCCCCAACGGCTGCTGCCTGGCAGGGCGCCAGGTGCAAGTCCTCAGGGATCGGCGCACCTGCATGCTAATGGCATGCAAATGGGGCTGTAATCATATGCAAATGGCCCCCCCTGTGCCTTGCATGAATTATGGCCCCATTTGCATGTCACCTTTTGAATATGGGGATTTTGCACATGGCGCAATGGTACTTGTGCCACTGCAAGTTGAATGCTCCACTCTGACAACTTGCGGTGGCGCAAGTTCCACTGCGCCATGCACAGTGGCTGTGGCCGGGGGTGATATTCAAAGGAGTTGCTCAAGGGTGCAACTCCTTTGAATATTGCTCTGGACACACCCCTGCACAACTATTTTGTGCAGCGCAAGGGCTTGCGCCACAAAATAGCGCAGTTTGAATATCCGGCCCATATTATAATCAAATACAGTAAAACAGTAAGTGCAGGAAATGATTAAGGCAGCAAAGGTGAGTCACTACAAATGAAAGGAAAAGACAATGCAGAGAAAAGGAAGGTGAATATTAGAAGGAAAGTGGGAATCACAATAAATCAGATGCAGAGCCAGGTTTAAGAGCAAATCTAAGTAATATAGTTCTCATTAAACTGATTATTATGGAAGAGGGTTATTAAGGATGGAATTCAATGAATTCCTATCATTGTTATGCTGTCATTGTGACATCAAGAGGTTGTTATAACCTTTTGAGAATGCCACAATGATAGCATAACAATATCAGCCACTTTGCACATGTGCATCTCTCTTCCCGCATTTCGACAAATGACTGAGGTGGTGAGAGCTGGCCCTGAAGGAGAGCAGTGCAAGGCAAAAAAATGGAAAAATAAGGACAAATTTTCTTCAACTGGTGCCCATACACTGTGAAAGACAATGGATGGACACCAGTTAATAACAAGGTGGAGTTCCCTTCTTGAGGTTGTCATGCCAACTGTAAACCTCTCAAGCTTCACTCTCAAGGTTTACTAGACTGTCATGACAACCTCTCAAAGGGAACACAGTACAGTAATTAACTGGTGCCCATCCATATGCTTTCTGCATATGATTGTTCATGTTATGTATTCACGCTTAATGTGGGCAATTATTTATTACTTGCTTAAAGGTCTGCATTAGATGGGGGTAGGAGATGACTACTTGTAGCATAGGTATACACATTTAATGTCATATAATGGCTCAGGTGATGGTTAATTGGGGCATTTAATAAAAAAATTTGAATAGGGGGTTCTGAGTTTTGAGTATCACGGGGTAGAAAAGAGGGAAAAGGAGGGGTGGGTAAGCATGTACCATCCAGATGGATGGAAAGGACTGAGGTTAGGGGCTTTCAGAAGGGAGTGGACAGAGAACAAAGATGGCTGAGGAGAATAGTTGGGTGTAATGGATGTGGGGCAGTGGTATTTATGGATAAACTGTGGAGGGTGAGGTGATGTACCATATGCATGAGAGTAGCACAAATGGCTTATGAAATAGTCAATCTAAGGAGGGAAATTGTGAGTATGATGCCGGTGAGAAGGGGAGGAGGGATTGATGCCTATGTTTCTAAGAGCAACAGGAATAGCAGAGGAACAGAAGGTAGCCAGGGGGGTGGGCAGGTGAGGGGGTGAGGCATGGTGACAGGGGGGCTGAATAGGATCTAGTGGAGTACAGGATTGGCAAGAGGTGAGGGGGAAGAGGAGTGGGTTTCAGCAGACTGGACTGAGGAGGGCTGCTGAGTCCTGGGCATTAGAGGACAGTCAGGTTACGGTGTCAGACAGGTTTGATTCTCTGTCTGGAATGGGGGACAAGTGGGCTAGGGAAGGCAAAGGAAAGAGTAGGCAGGTGGTGCAGGGGTCAGGCAGGAGAAGGGAGGGAGGTTGGAAGAGATATGAGGAGGGAGGGGAAGGGGGGACCATGGCAGGATGCAAGCGCAGGAGTCGAGGGTTAGGGCAAGAGAGGGGTGGGGGAGTTAATCAAAAGGTTAGGCCCACTGGAGGAAAGCAGGGGAGTGCAAGGGGTATGAGTGGAGGCAGTAGTGAGGTAGAAGAACCTGTAAAAGGGGATGAGGGAGATGGCAAGGGAGGCACACAGGAGAGGAGCAACCCAGCACATCAGGAGAAAACACAGGAGGGGGGAAAAGGCAGCATGACAGAAGTAAACAAGAATTTGGAAAAGGTGATGGAAAGAAAGGAAGGAACTACAGGCAAGCTGGGGGGTGGATACATATATGCAGAGGGAAGAGGGAGGAGAAAAGATAGGGTCAAAGATGGATAAATCTGACATGGGGCTGAGCCACCGGGGGGAGGACAGGGGAGTGAAGGAGGGGGCAGGCAGCAGGGTGAGAGGAGCATAGCAAGATGGGGGGGAGGCAAGTATGCAAAAAGTCAGGGCAAGTCCGGGCATATGAGGACAGGGGCAATGGGAGAAGGGGAAAATTACACAGGCCAGGGGAGGTACGGATAGAGAAGCAAAGGGTGGGAGAAAGAGTCCCTCGATTAATGGTGTTATGGGTAGAAGAGTAACGGGGGAGGAAGAGCTTGATGGGAAAGGAATCAGGCTTATTACAAGGGACATGGGAGGAGGGAAAAGGCCATGGTATTTGGGGACTCAATAATCAAGGGGATCCATTGGCTTAGAAAGGGGGTAAACTATAAAGGTATATTGGTGTTCTGCAAACCAGGATGGAAGCGTGGGGGGCATTGCAGAAGATTAGGGAAGTTACAAAGGTGGTGGGAGGAAAACTGCACCTGGTCATTTGGGGAACAGTGATCTGGCTGGAAATGAGGTGGAGGAGGTATAGAGAAGGTTCTGGTCACTGGCAAAAGGCTGCAGAGAGGAGATGACATCGTTGGCATTCTCAGAGGTCTAGTCAATTTCCTGTACCAGTTCTGTCAGGAAGCAAATAATTAAAGAGTTCAATGCCTGGCTGAAGTAATGGTGCGGGAAGGAGGGGTATGCCTACATAGGGGATTGGGGGACATATGAAAGGATGAGGACTTGTACTGGAAAGACAGGCTACACCTCAGTGAGAGAGGGGCCAAGGTTCTGAGAGGAGATCTTCAAGGGTACATAGACAGTCTTGAGTGGTGGTTTACACAGCTTGGGGGTATGTGGCCACGTGGATGGGAGTGGGAGCAGGAAACAATGATAGCCTAGCCAGCACACTCCCACAGGAGGGGGCAGGATGGGGGAAGGGCAGTGGCAGGGAAGATGGGATGAGTACATCAGGCAGAATATTATGTGTAGTAGTGAGGAAGGGGGCACCAGTAAAGAGGAAAGGGGCATCTGATCGAGATGTCTGTACACAAACACAAATGCCAGAAGCTTCGGAAATAAAATGGCAGAGCTAGAAGCCATAGTAGCAGATGAGGAAATTGACATCATGGCCGTAATCGAAACCTGGTGGTCAGAACACCACACATGGGAGGTGAGTATCCCAGAATACAGACTCTTCAGGAAGGATAGGCTAAGAAGAAAAGGAGGAGGAGTTGCGCTATATGTCAGAGAGAACATCAGAGTAATGGCAAGGCAGGGGTACCAAGAGAAGCGGAGGTCCTGTGGGTCATGCTGGACAAAAGGTCTGGAGAATCCTTGAGAATGGGCATGTTTTACAGGCCCCTGGGTCACAGGGAGAAGAGGTGGAAAGACAGATGCTGTGGAAGATCCAAAGGATGGCATTTAAGGGGAACTTCTGCTGGTTGGGGACCTCAACCTCCCAGATATTGACTGGGATATCCCATCAGCAGGTTCAACCAGAAGCAAGGAAATTCAGGAGTCCCTCCAAGGAGCTTTTCTGCAGCAGCTGGTCAGGGAGCTCACAAGGGGGGGTAATATACTATACGTGGTCCTCACAAATGGGGAAAGCATGGAGCAAGTAGAGGTGGGGACAACCTAGGAGCAAGTGATCACAACATGGTGAGGTTCAAGCTGAGGATGGGAAGGGAAAAGTGCCAATCAAGCACTAAGGTCATGGATTTCAGGAGGACAGATTTAAAAAAATGAGTGATATTCAGGGAGGAAATGGAGGGCAAAGAGCAGCTGGAGGGCATGATGGAGTTATGAAGATCAATCAAGGAGGGGCTGCTGAAGGCCATGGAAATGTTCATTAAGATGATCAAGAAGAATAAAAGGAGGAGGAGGAGGCCATTATGGTTCACCCAGGAGGTGGGGAGGGCAATTGAGGATAAAAGAAGGACTTTTGCTAAGTATAAGTGGACTCAGAGGGTAGAGGACAGGATGTCCTACAGGAAAAAGTGGAGGGTGGCAGGGCAGAAGATAAAGATAGTAAAGGTGGAGACAGAAGAGAGGATAGCTAGGCAGACCAAAAGGGGAGACAAAACCTTTTTCAGGTATGTCAGGGAAAGAAGGAAGGTCAAAGAAGGAGCTAGACTTAAGGGGGACAGAGGCATACTGGTGGAGGAGGACTCCGAGAAGGCGGAAGTACTAAATAGATATTTCTGCTTGGTCTTCATGGTAGAAGGGGAAGGAAGTGGACCAAGGTTAAGGAAGAGGGGAAGGGATGGTGCAGGTATTGACCTAAGCCCATTCACAGAGGGCAGGGTAAGGGAGGAGCTAGGGAAGTTATGTATGGGTAAGGCTATGGGTCCGGACACCCTGCATCCTAGGGTGCTCCAGGAGTTGAAGGAGGAGTTGGTGGCACCATTGGCAAAGCTGTTCAACTTATCCCTGGACACAGGGCAAGCATCTAGGGATTGGAAGAGGGCAGACATGGTACCACTCCACAAGGGTGGCAGCAGGGAAGAGGTGGGGAACTATCATCCAGTAAGCCTCACACTGGTAGTGGGTAAAGTGATGGAGGCACTGATCAAGGAGAGGGTGGTCAGATACCTGGAAGAGGAGGGGCTGCAGAATGATAGACAGCATAGCTTCACTGCAGGCAGGTCATGCCAGATGACCCTCATAGGGAGGGGTATAATGAGCAGAAAGAGGGAGGTACTCATGCCCTTCTACAAGTCCATGGTGAGGCCACACCTGGAGTATGGGATCCAGTTCTGGAGGCTGCATCTGTGTAAGGATATTGATGCAGTGGAAAGAGTTCAGAGGAGGGCAACAATGATGGTGCACGTTATGGATCAGCTGTCCTATGGGGAGAGGCTGAGGGAGCTTAGATTTTTAGATTTATTGACCCTTTTTTGTGAAGTTTTTCCCCTAATAGAGAATGGATTACTCTTGGTGACTTTAATTGCAGTTGGGATAAAAGTTTGAAGGGTGGAATTAGAGAGTCTTTGGTTAATCTGGGTGTAACACAATTAATTAAGGAAACTACCAGACTCAGTTATAAAACAGGTGTAGGAACCATCCTTGATTGGATCATTGTCACTCATGTTAATAGAATTTTTAAATCTGAGGTTATGGCCGACACCATGCATGACCATTGTCCTGTCAAATGTAAGTGGTCCATAAAATTATTAAAAAGTCCTCCCAGATATCCAAGATTTATGTAATAAAATTGACTGGTCCCCTTTAGTAATTAGCACTAACAGTGATGAAATGTGGGAATTTTTTTGCATAGCTTATCATGCAATTGCAAATGTAATCCCTCCCTTAAAGAAAATAAGAATTAGATCATCCAAACAAGAATGGGTTACAAGGGACCTCATTCACTTAATGAGAAAACATGATAAGTGTTGGAAATCTTATACTCTTTCTAGAACCCTGATTGCTCTTCAGGAGTATAAGACACTTAGAAATAAGTGTAAATCTGAAATTAGGAAAGCTAAGGTTGCCTATTGTTTAAATGAACAAAGGAATTCCAGGGCAAATCCTAAAAAGACTTGGAGTTCCTTAAATAAAATTTTGGGACAGGGTAAAGTAGATTCCGTTCCTATTCTTCATCATAATGGACAAAGCATAACTGATCATCTTAGGGTATCTAATATTTTCAATAGTCATTTTGGGAACTTAGGCCCCTATAGAACTCCCATAGATTTGGATGATGTATCTGATAATAATGATATTCATAATGACACTAATCCAAAGTTTTATTTTAAGTCTCTTTCCCCTTTCTCAGTAAAAAAATACTTTATGAAAAATAATCCAAAACCTTTTCAGGGCCAGGATGGTGTTGATGTTAGGATAATTAGAATGGGTATTGATTGTTTTGTTTATCCATTAGTTCATATCTTTAACTTTTCCTTATATCATAATGTTTTTCTGAGTAGCTGGAAACAAGCAGTTATAAAACCTATCCTAAAGAATGGAAATCCTTCTTTAGTTACTAATTATCGTCCTATTTCCCTTTTATCGCCTATTTCAAAAATTCTGGAAAGGATTGTCATGGACCAAACCTTGGATTTTCTTGGGAGGTATTCTTTGTTATCAGAGAATCAACATGGCTTTAAACCAGGATATATCACTGAAACAGCCTTGGTGGGGTTCACGGGCAGTGTCCATGGAACACTTGATAGTGGACCTCACCAAGGCTTTTGAATTGGTTGAATTTGATTTTCTTCCCAGTGTGCTTAAAGGTCTTCATTTTTCTGATGAAGTAAATATGTGGTATCAAAATTTTTTGTCTGAAAGATCATTTAGAACTATTATTGGTTCATCTTTATCCCATTCTCTTCCCCTAGTTTGTAGTGTGCCCCAGGGTTCAATTCTGGGACCACTTATTTTTTCCTTATTTATGAGTTCCATATCTGATATATGTACAAAAACTAAAATGATTCTTTACACAGATGATGCTGTTCTTTTTTGTTCAGATCCCAGACCCAATGTCGCCCTTTCCTATCTTCAAACTGATTTTAATTTCCTGCAGGATTGGTTATCCTTAAGTCACCTGGTTTTGAATTCCCAGAAAACCAAAGTAATGGTGTTTTCTAAAAAGAAAAATGTACCAATTGATTTGCTTCCAATTTCTGATAGGACAGGAAACATAACTGAGAATGTATCTGTTTTTAAATACTTAGATATTAATTTGGACACACATTTTTCTTTTGAACCTCACATTTAGAATCTTAGGAAAATCCTTCATCAGAGGTTGGGTATGCTTTATCGAGTTAAATCTTTTTTGACTTTGGAATCCAGAAAGCTCTTAGTTCATAGCTTTTTGTTCTCCATACTTGATAATGGCATGCTGATTTATACATCCTCATGTACTAATGTTTTGAGTCCTTTTAAAGTAATTTACCATTCAGCTCTGAGGTTTTGGCTAAATTTACCCTTTCAAACCCATTGCTCTGATCTGTACAATCAGTCATCTTCCTTATCTTTTGAAAATCGAGTACTTTATAAGATGGGCATTTTCTTATTTAAAGTTAAATGTAATTTCTTTCCTTATTCTATTTCTTTAATGTTTCCTAGATTAGTTAATGCGTTGTTTACTAGGTCCCAGCACAATTATAAATTTAAAATACCATTTTTTTAACACTACTTTTGGGCAAAGATCCTTATTATTTAGAGCACCTAGTTATTTTAATAGAATGCCATTAGAAATTGTTCAGAATAGTTATTTTCAGGTTCACATGAAATCTTCAGAAGTTGTTAATAATAACTCCGTTCAGGGTTTTAAGACATTGTTAAAACAGTGGCTATCTTTGGAAACATTATGTATTTTTATGTATTGTATTTTATTGATTGAATTTTTTTTTGTATTATGTTTGTTTGTTAATGTTTTGTGTTTTTTAGTGTTAAACTTGTCTCCAATGAAAACGGGCAGTTTGCTCATTTGGATTTACAAGTATAAAAATTAAAAATGAAAAATGAAAATGAAAAGAGCTGGACCTGTACTCATTGGAGACCAGAAGGGAGAGGAGGGACATGATTGAAACATTCAAGTATGTGAAAGGAATAAATAGGGCAGTTGAAGGGAGTCTTTTCAAGAGGAAAAGCACGGATAGAACAAGGGGCCACAATCTGAGATTGGAGGGGGGAAGATTCAGGGGCAGTTTAAGGGCACATCATTTCACAGAAAGGGTGGTGGACTCCTGTAACAGACTACCAGATGAGGTGTTGGGAGCTGAAACAGTGGAGGGATTCAAAAGGGCATGGGACTGATTCAAGGGATTAGCTGGGGAAAGGGGGGTAGAGCAGGGAGTGGTGGGCAGGTAACAAAAGGGGGGAGGAAGGGCAGACTTGATGGGCCACTGGTGTCCTTTTCTGCTGACAGCATTCTATGATTCTATGATTCTATGTGTAACCAGTTAACAGCCTGTTAGTATTTGAGCTGTTAAGGCTCTGTATATGAAATCTGTTAATCCCTGATATCTCCTTGTTGTAGAAATGGAAGAAGTCAGAGGAAATGACTTTTTGTAGTACTTCACATAGTCCTCCCAACTTCACTTCACTGGGAGGTGAACTAGCATAGGTTTTGCCTGGTGAAATGGCAACCTTCTCCAGGTGAAACTACATGTAATGACACTTTGCTGGTTAAAATGCTAGCAAAGTATCACTATATATAGTTTTCAACAGGCGAAGTAGCACTACACCAGTGAAAACTATGTGAAGTGTATAATTACAAAAAAAGGTTCACCTCACCTACTGTACAAACATCTTCCACCCCCTTTCTACATCCCAGATGTTTTAAACAAATATCCCCTCCAAACTGCCACCTACTAACACCCACTCTATCCTCCTCCTCTTCCTACAATCCTGGGGAAGTTCCCATAACATGTGTAGTAGTAACAGCCAGCCAATGGTAAAGTCCCTTTGCCCCACGGGTACAAATCAAGAAACTACCTCCAGCCAAACACTCCAGTTCCTTTATTTAGCTGAACCCACCCCTACCATCTCTAGCACCTAACCTCCTTCTATGCCTCCAAGCCCCCAAAGTTAAAGGCTATATTCTGCACCTAATAAAATGGACTCTGACCAGAGCCAGTATGGCTGCAGCCGAGCTGATGAAGGAACACGGCACTGTCCACCGAGTTCAAGATGGCATCTGTGCATGTGCGATGACTTGTACATGCATACTGAACTCCAGCGGCATGGCAGACTAGCCCGCCGTGTTCAAGATGGCCACCAGAGTTCAGTGAACATGCACAGAAAACATCAGCAGTCATTTTAGACACTACGGACTGTGCTGCCGGATTTCAGTGTGCATGTGTGAGTCGTCACACATATACAGAAAACTCAATGGCTATCTTGAACACGGCAGACAGTGCCATGTTCTACTGACCAGTCTTTTAAATAATGCAGTGATTGCCATTCACCTCCACTATTTAAAAGTCCAGTCTGTATCCAGTAAGATCCCTTCTCTACTGTGTTCACAAGACGACTGCAGGGATACGCCTACTGAAGCCATAAACAACTGGAATTGCACTTCCTCATAGAAGCAGTCTGTTCTCTTCTGTATGCAATCCATAAATGAAAGAATGATGAATCATGTCCTTTATAGTAATACTGTACCTGATGGGGAAATTACCATCCAGTCAGGTGTTACTAAAGATGGCATCATCATGCTTTCATTCGTTTGTTCGTTCGTTCATTCGTTCATTCATTCATTTATTCATGAATTAAATGGAGAAGACAGCAGGCCACTCATATGAGGCAATACAATCCAGATTATTTCTATTAGGTGCTTCAGACAATATCCTTTAACTTTGGGAGCTTGGGAAGAAGGAGGAAGGTTGGATGCTAGAGGGGGTAGGATTTGGGAAATTTGATTGAGAGGGATGGTTACTTGATTAACGCAGTAGGAGGAAAGGATTTTATCATTGGCTGACTTACTCTACTACATTATATTTATTACTGACCTTTGCCAGGGCTATTGCAGGAGAGATGGAAGGTGGTGCTAGTGGGTGGCAAGGTTGGGGTACTACATTTACAATTTGTGGGAGAGGCAGGGTGGCAGATATTTGATCATCGGGTTGGGGCATGTTGAGCTTTAAAAGGTTTTTTTTAACCTTTGCAGGGTAAAGTTGTTGACAAAGTCAAAAACTTCATTACACTATGGATAGCAAAGTTCCTGAGTTTATGCCAACACTGATGGTAAAGTTTTAATTCATTGCCTCTCTAGTTGTTATCTGCATAGCTCTCAAGTTGGTCATGTTTTCATGGACAAACAAGGTTATCTATGAATATCCATGGTCATCCTTGCTCTGTCTCTTATCCTTCTACATGATAACTCCATGTATGGTTTGTTCAGGATTCTTGGACAACATTGTTCATGGCGTATGCACAAATGTCAGGGAATAACACATAATCAGAAGGAGACTAATCCACAGAACCAACTAAATTTTATATTTTGTGAAGGGAAAAGGGATTTTTTTTTACAATTTCCTTTTTATCTCCCCCTCCCCGTTCCACTCCTTCAGACCTCTGATCATCCCTACGGGTCCCTCCCACAGAATATGCCCCTAGAGTGCCAGGATTACTCCTTACCCCTCCTGTCTTACTCCTTCTCCTTGGAGTGCCTGCACAACAGGGTCTGTCCTGCAGCTAGGTGAGCCAAGGTGGCTCGGTCGTCATCTTGGCCCAAGATGGGGTATGTTCCTGTTTTCTCCCTTTAGTCCCTCCTTCCCCTGAGGGCATCAGCACATAGGATAAATGTCCAGTCCTGCAGCATGCTGATGCATGCCGCAGTCAAGTGCCCACAACGTCCTCCCTTCCCTGACTCTCAAAGAGCTGCCTATGCCCTGATGCCTGTGCTTCCACCACCACCAGTGCATTGGGTGCGCGAGACACCCCAGGATCCCACCCATGGAGGAGGGGAACATCAATTAGGATGCTCAATCTTCCTCCCCCCCGACCCCCAGTGACCCGAGTCTGTTCCCAAACCCGGGTCACTGACATGGTGTGAGGTGTGGCGTCCAGTGCCTCAACCCTCAGAGCCACTGGACCAGCTGGAAAAGGGATTTTTAATCACATACTATTTTAAATTATTTCAGGTTTATCTATGGTCTAAAAATGGCTTTTATTGCCCATACTTGATAATGGGTTTAATGGTTTGTTTTTTCATTATATTAGTCAAATGTATCCTCATTGTACCTTGTTTAGGATTTTATAGTGGAAGTTATAACTACAAAATACCACTGACAGCTTAATCTGGTTCAGTTTTTATTTGTTTTCCATCTGAATCCCACCCCCCCCAAAAAAAACCAGACAAGGCTGAAAATAGCCAGCTCAGCACCACAAATGAAGAACGGGATCTGCTGTATGTGTCATCATAAGCAGCACCTTTAAACAGACAAGCAAATGCAACAAAACTTATAGCAAGGCCAACAAAATGCTGGGGTGCATGTGGAGGGGATTTTGATAGCAGGAGGAGGAAGAAGGTAATACTGCCACTCTACAGGTCCCAGGTAAGGACCCGTCTGGAGTACTGGGTTCAGTTTTGGAATCCACATCTGAAAAAGCATATAAACTGGTTGGAGACTGTTCAGAGAAGAGCGACCCAAATGATCCAGGGTCTGCAAGGGCACTCATACAAGGAACGTCTGGAAGCATGAAATATGTTTTCACTGGAGACAAGGAGAGAGAGAGGGGGGAGATATGATTGAAACATACAAGTTCCTGAGAGGAGTAAATAAGTTACCATCCTCAGACCTATTTATCAGAGTCTCCAACTCTAACACCAGAGGGCATGAGTGGAAGTTGGGGGTAGAGCTTCAAGAGGGAGCGTAGGAAAAACTAGTTTCCAGAAAGAGTCATGGAGCCATGGAATAAACTGCCAGCTGAGGTAGTGGAAACAAAGTCAGTGACATCATTCAAGTTGGGGGGAGACAAGGCTAAATCATGATCAAAAGCAACAGAAGCAGTAAAAGGCATTAGGCAGAAGGGCTTTTAGGACCTCGGATCTGACAAGGTCCAAGGAACACATGGGCACATAGGATGGACCTTTGGTCTCCTTCTGTTGTCTTTTTTTCTATGTTTCTAAAATTGCCTAGTCCTCCTTCCCCAGTCAACAAAAACTAACTAAATAGAAAAAACAAATCCTGGTTGAACTATATACCATACATTGTTATATCACATAAGTAGTTTAACCATTTAAATTACTTATGTGACAATTTCTACAGTCAACTTGTGTAGAATATAAAGGTGTGCTTATAAAATCTTTTGCTAGCAGAATTGAAGTGAAAGTCAAACTTTCTGTTCCACGAAAGTTCAGAAATCTATTTCTGAACTTTCACGGAAATTTTGCCTCCCCTGCATCGCTGCCCAATATAGAATTAAATTAATTCCCTGGTGGCTAGTGGTCCCTCCCCCCACCCGATCACCTACCCCAATAAAAAAAATACCCCCATAATCCCTGATGGTTAGCAGTCCCTCCCCCACCTGATCACCCACCACATATTTAAAACAAATACCCCTGTAACCCTGGTGGCTGCAGGGGTAGGGGCAGAGGGTACACTAAACCACCAGGGAAGAAATTTTTCATTCATGGATTGGGGCTGGGATAGGGAGGGATGGTCACTAGTCCACCAGGGAGAAATGTTTTGTTGTTTTTTTTTTCACTATATGGGCATGGCAGAGGATCGAGACGGGGGGTTGTTAACTTGAAAGTGAAAAGGCATGATGTCTGACTGGCTGGGTGAGTGATCGGGTAGGGAGAGGGACTGCTGGCCACCATGGATTATGAGGGTATTTTTTTAATATGGGGTGGGTGATCAAGTGGGGGGAGGGACTGTTAGCCACCAGGGTTGTATTATTTTTCTTTTGGGCAGGGCTTGGGGGGGCACTGGACACCACAGGTTACTTTTTTCTTTCTTCTGCTCCTAGCTGAGTGGAACAGGGTGAAGTTTTGCCCAAAACCATCAGAAGTTTTCCAATCCGCCACAGGTGGAAGTTCAGAAACTTCCCTGAAGGTTACAAAATTTAATGGAAGTTCCGCCAGTGCTAAATATAAACTTTTGTCCACCTCTAGTAGAATGTTTCCAGTTGTCAGTTTCACCTCATTTTGAGATGGGTCCACTAAAGTCCTCAACAGAAGCAATGTTAGATGTATTACCCAAGGGTGAAGATAAGACTGAAAAATACATATCTCTTGATTTGTTTTCCTTTAGGCTCTTTTTAAGTGTATGCCAGCTCTTATGTCAGCTAATCAGAATCTTTCCAAAGCTTTGACAGGATTAGTTTAATTCTCAAACTCAATTATGCAATCTCTTTATTGTAACTATAAATGATAGTTACATAGCATATCATTTTTGTTTTTCAAAGTAAAAAAACAGTTCCTCAAAATATATTCCAGATGTAGCTGTATATCTAAAATCTACAGTTTATAAATAGACCATGTTAATCAATAAATCATGTTGGTTTCCTTTGGTGACTGTTTTTGGTCAAAGTTGCTACTGAATTCTTCAAGTATGATCTCTGTATATTATGGCCTTTCCCAAAAAAGTTTTCTAAATGTTCTGGACACACCACAGCCAGTCATGGTAAACCACAGTTCATTCATGTTTGACAAAGGATAGATATGTCCATGGTCATAAGAGCATGAAATAGCAACCACATTTGCATAATTTATTTGCGTATCAGGATGCAGATTGCAAACTGTTAACACTTTAATATAAATAATAACATGTGTTGCTATGTATGAAGAAAACATGATTTACAAAAGTAAATTAATATTAGAACTCACCACATCTTAAACCAGTTTCATTTTATGAAGGTCTAAATAGCAATTAAGCCATTCAAGCAGTTATGAATGAGAAGAGACTCCAGTGGAAAGAGAAACACCATCAGCAATGGGTAAGTAAATAACAGTTATTTCAAAAGTATGTATAGATTATATGTAGTGATTCCAGAATGTTAAGGTCATTGTACAAATGCAACTAACTGAGCAGTGAACTTCTGAAATTAACAGCCATTGATAACCATGGGTGGTCATGGTAAACGTGGATAATTCTCAAACTACAGTGGAGCCAGCTAGGATGCAATGCAATACCTGGCAGTATTTCTGCAGAGTGTTGCAGTATGCTGCAGGGAATAGTATAAAGAAGTGGCAATTATGCCCTGTTGTCATGCAATATTTTTTGGCATGCCATTTCCTGCAAGGTGTTGTGCTGCACCCCGGTTGGCTCTCCTGCATATTGACCACTGCCATCCATGGACTAAGGTTCATACTAAGGTGGTTAGGTGCAAGGGGCTGTAAGGCCCATAGTAGCACTAGAATTAATTATAATATCCAAAGTTGTTAATATTTGTGATAAATTTGTCAAGACGATTTTTAAGTGTTTTTTTGTTAGCACTGCTAATTATTTCAAAAGGAAGGTTATTCCAGGGATTTGTAATCCTTTGGGTGAAAAAATATTTCCTGTTTATATGATTGAATTTTGCCCTTATCTGTAATGGATGACCTCTGGTATTATGTATATTATTCTTAAACACAAAACTCATTTCTGAAAATATATATGGATCATTTATAACATCAAACATGTATAATAGATCACCATGAAGACGTCTAAGAGATAAGGACATATGATTTAAATTTTCTAGACATTTTTCGTATGAAACATTGGACAATCCCTGAATATTTTTAGTGAATTTCATTTGAATTTTTTCCAATGAAGCTATTTCCCCCTTTTTATATGGACTCCAGAGTTGGGATGAATATTCCAAGTATGGCTTGACATAGGCTCGGAAAAATGGTAACATAATTTCTTGATTTCTTGTTTTAATATTTCTTTTAATAGATCATAAAATTTGATTAGATTTATTAAGAACCTCATTTATCTGCTTGTTATATCTTAGATTATTAGATATATAAATACCTAGATCTTTCTCATTTGTTGTGCTTTCCAATGGAGTCCCATTTAGTAAGTAAACAGCGGAAGGGTTGTTGAAGCCAATATGCATTACCTTGCATTTTGTGGCATTCAGTCTCATTCCCCCAAATTTGACCCAGTCAGATATACTACATAGATCATGTTGAATTTTAGAAATATTATATTCACTATCACAAGGGCCACCAAGTTTAATATCATCTGCATATTTAATTGAGGCAGAGAAGCAGTTTTTAGTAAGGTCTGCTATAAATATTTGAAAGAGACTTGGGCCCAAGACCGACCCTTGAGGGACCCCACTGGTCACTGACCTTGAGTTGGTTAGGTAACTATTTATTAAAACCTGTTGGGATCTATATGTCATCCAGTTCTCAATCCATTTAATGATACGTCTGTCAATGTTAGTATCCAATAGTTTTACAATTATTGCCTGGTGGGCCATAACATCAAATGGTTTACTAAAGTTGAGATAGATTATATCCCAAGGGGTGCCACTATCGATGTTCCTGCTAACCTTTTCATAGAAACACATTAAATTAGTTATAAATCCTGTACCCTTTCTAAATCCATGTTGTTCGGTATCTATTGTATTAATTGTCTCACCAATAAGGTCTTTGATGATACTTTCAAGCACTTTGCAGACAGATGATGTCAAACTAATGGGACGATAATTTTCCCTATTAGATCAAGAGCCTTTTTTGAAAATAGGAATGACATGGGCAGTTTTCCACTCGGGTACAAAATGATATTTCAAACAATATTCAAACAGTAAACATAATGGATGGGAAATATGATTGGTAAGAATATATAGAAAATGACCACTTATATCATCTGGCCATGGGGAATATTTATTTTTAACAATAAGAGTTTGTCCCTAACCATATTAACAGATAATGAAATAAGTGGTACGTTATCTACTGGTATATTTGCATCTGATTCAGCAATTTTTGTACTAGATACCTCACAAAATTTTTCATTAAGAACATTTGCCATATCATAAGGTTCATGATAAAGTTGAGAATCATGCAGAAGAGGTCCTACTAGGCACATAGACTTTTTAAGAGAATTAATATAAGAATAAAACATTCTACTGTTGTCTTTATTTGCATTTCTGGCTAAATTTCACTCCCAGGCTTTTTTTGCTTTCCTTATCATATTCTTGCATTTTTTTTGGATTTTGACATAAGCAGACCAATGTTCAGTGGTTTGGGTTTTTAAATATACGGAATATTTTTTTGATTTTTTCCATAGAACTCACTGGATTTTCTTAGACAGCCGTTTATGCTTATGTTTCTTATTAGCTTGCTTCAATATGAAGGGGATATGATTATCCCTTAAGTCCAGGATTGTTTTCAGAAAAAAACTCCAACTGCCTTCGGCATCTAGTATTGACATATTATTGTCCCAATCAATATCCCTAAGTGAAGCAAATATACTTTGCAAATCAACTTTGTTATACAAATAGATTTTAGTATCAATACAGTTTATGGGAACATAAACAGGGAAACATTTATTGACTTATGATCACTATTGCAGATAGGAGATGAAATATAAGTTTTTTGTATATTAAGGTGGTTACTACAAAGAACAAGGTCTAAAATATTATTTCCTCTAGTTGGGAAGAGTACACCTTGTTCGAGGTTAAGTTAGTGAGAACAGGCTAAGCATTTTTTACCTGCACTTGAAATTGCAATGCCAGTATTCTATGATATGTCACCCAGGTTAAAGTCTCCCATACATATTGTATTGCCCAATTCACATGCATTCTCAAGTTCAGTTATGATACCCTCAGTAACAGCTATATCTGCATTTGGAGGTTTATAACAAACACCTAATATAACAGCTTCTGCATCAGTAAATATTTTAACCCAGACAGATTCGATAGGTAATTGGGGATTTTAAATTTTATCCAAAATAACAATGTAGTCAAGATTGTTATCAATTAATAGGGCAATACCACCACCCAGTCTATTAGCCCTGTTCATCGTAAAATGTTTGAAACCTGGTATGCTACAATCCCAGGCTGCTTTCTCATCTCCCCAAGTTTCAGTAATGGCAATTATGTTCACTTTATCCATAATAACCCTTATTTTGAGCGCATCGATCTTATTTTTTAATCCCCTAGCAGTAAAATAGAGGAAATTTAGTTGTAGAGAACTGCCCTGAATGACCATAGTTTTGCCTGGATTAATGCTAAGAGAGGCAGAAATACCATGCCTCTCCCACTGAGGATCTAGTTTAAATGTGAATTAATATGCTGGTTAAATTGTTTACCTAAAAGCGCATAATCTCATCTGCTCAGATGTAGTCCATCCCCACAAAATAATTCATAACAACCAACAAATTCTTCCCAATGAGTGATACATGAAATTTGTTGACCCATGCACCACTTCCTAAGCCATTCATTATATTGTTTAATTTTCATGTTTACTGAAGAGGCTGCTCTAGGTATTGGGAGAATTTCAGATATTGCTATCTCCCACTCCAACTCTGTTAGGATATTTTTTAAGGCTACTGTATGTTGCTTAACACTTAATAAACTTTCATTGCCAATATTATTGGCTCCAGTGTGTACAAGTACCACATGATTATCACCTCTATCAGAAAAGATATTGGGAAGCATACAAGAAATGTCTTGTAAAGTAGCACCCGAAAAGGAAGAACAAGTCCTATTTACTTTGTCCCGATTAGAAATAGCTCTGTCAAGATGTTTTATTATAGAGTCCCCAAGAACAAATGTCTGTCTTGGTTTTTTCATATTCCTTATTAAACTATGAACAGGAGTGTCTATAGGGGTGGAGCAACATCCATTAAATCGATAAGATCACCTGTGATGGGAGTAGGAGGAACTGATGTAACCTGAGCTATTTTGTCAGTAACTATTCCTAGGCTAAATACTGTCAGTGGTTGTCCATGGATTACCTTGGTTAAAATCATGGATAAACCATGAATGACCATGGTCAATGACTACTGTGTGTGTTATCATGGTTTAACCATGGATATCCATGGTTTATCCATGATCCTAAAAGTGAAATAGAATCTGCTGAGCTTTGAATGAGCTGCCTGGAAATACTTTCACTTGAAAGCCACATTCTACAGCTTTGGGAATAAAAAGAGACTAGCTAGCTGGCAATGCATTGCAGTAATATACAAGAGAATAGGTCGCTATCTGGCTGCAAGTACTGTACATTTAATGTAAACTGTCCTGTAGCAAATGGCTTAATGACCAATTGAAGGGAACCATGTGATCATAATGGCCAAGAAAACAGTCAGATAAGAATGAGAGGTTTTTTTTTATCAAACTTACTTATTCAAGTGAGGTCTGAAGGCTCATCTTTTTAAAGAACCCTTTTTTAGTTAACTACAGCGAGATGTTAATATTTTTTACTGGAATTGATTATTTATTGTTTATATTTATCGCCTTGACTCTGTATGTAATTCTATTATATGTTTCTTACACCTCTTTGTAAAGCGCCCAGAGTCTCTGGGATTAGGCGCTTAAGAAATATATATTTACTTACTTACTGGATAATAATCCTGAAAATGTATATAGGACACCTCAGTGAGGGAAGGGCGAAAGATTTCCAGGAATTTCTGTGGTGGGAGAGTGAGTGGAATAAAAGCACAGCTGCACCTTTGGGCCTGCTGGCTCCATTCAGTCTGCAACTGTGAAGCAGGCTACAGGCCATTGGGCAGAGAAAACAGAAGACCCAGTAGACAAGAGGGTAAATAACAAGGGAAGAAACTGAGCCACACCCATGGTGGATCATGCAAGCTAAATGATTAAAAGGAAATGCAGGAGGAGGTAAATTTGTAAACAATCCTACACTATATGACACAGAATCTATTAGGAGAGTGAAAGATGAGATGGATGAGATAGGAAAGCAATATCTGGCAGCAGCATTTATTCTCCTTAAAAAAACAGACCTGAACAAGCAGAGCACCAGGGCAGGCTGCAGTGGAATATGAGGTGCACTCATGAAATGGTCCGTAGACACCTGTTTGAGCAAAGTTCAAAAAAAGGTGCACAGACGGCCTCCTGCAGAAAGACATTGTGGCTTTAAATGTTGGGACCTGCTGTTTGCCTACTAGTGCCGCACAAAAGTAAGGTTTGTTGTGCTTGTTTGGTATGGTTTTATACTGTAAGATACAAATATCCTTGTCTGCATCTTTTTTTTTGTACATATTTTTCCCCAGCAGTACTGGTAGGTTTCCTCCTTTCACACCTGCTAATCCCGATCCCACTCACCAAGACTCAACCACTCACCTGGCCAGACCTCCAAGGCCCACCCATGACACACTGCTGTGTTGCCTACATAGCTTGTCCCCCCACAGGAGAGGTCCACCTTCTGCCACATTGGTGTTACTGCCCAGCTGTCTATCTTGCCACTCCCTAGTTGGTAATGATGTGGATCTGGTGTTGACTGTGGTTTGCAGGAGACAAGAACATCTTCTGCCTTAGCCAGTCCTAAGCTTGTCTCCCCAGTAATCCCCTCCAAGAAGCGTGTCTTGGCATTGAGTGCCAGTACGCTGGCACACCCCAGATGACTTGACACTCACTGCAGCTTCCCTCACTGATGCCTTCCCCTGCACCAACACCTGTGGTCACTGAGATGGTGGTAGAGCCATGGAACAGCAGGACTCCCCTTCCACAGAGGAGGAGAAGAACATCCGTTGAGATGCTTGATCCTCCTCCTCCTCCCAGCCAGCCCTCCAACAGCCCTGGCTTATTCCCAAACCAGGGTTGCTGGTGTAGCAGGGTAGTGCTACAGCTGTGCAGGCCAGCTGGCCCTGTTTGCATCTTAAGCAAAATACATCTGTACACCATTTTTCTGGACTTTTCCTTGACAAACAGTCATCCCGGACCAAAACATCTAAAGAAAAAAAAAATTTAGATGTCTTTGTCATGGTGTTTATTATTATATGACAAATTTAGTGGAATGATTCTCTGATCAGGTCTATAATATGATGACATACATCATATCAATTGGCATCCCACTGTGATGTGAGGTTGGATTCCAGCAATGCAGATTTCCTAGTGGAACCAATTGCCTGCTTGGCAGGCAGTGGGTCAAGTGAGGTAGAATGAGAAAAGCTAGGGTAGTGGCCTAGTATTGGAGATCATGCAAAGTTTTATTTGCCAGTGAAGTTAAGGCAAAATTGCCAAATTCACCTTCATGGGGTCAATTCATGAATTGTTCCCATTTACTTGAAAATCCCCCTTTGTCAACTTCACCTGGCAGCTTCGCCTGCAACTTTGCCTTTGTGGTGCATTGGGCAAATTTTGCTCAAATCAAGGCATTTGATAAACAAGAGCCTGTGGGTCACATTGAAATAGCTTCTGCAGGTCATGTGCTACTTCTTTATGTACAGTCTGAGCCTTAGTTTTGTTTTACAGTCTGTGTTAGTTAGTGGAAGACGTCAGATCTGCTGGATTCAGAGGCTTTATAAAAGGAACCAAGACCAACTTTTAAAGCTTTTTATTGTCTTTTTGTTTGTCATCTTCTAATTACTTAGCAGTTTCTGAGAATTTATTTAGTTGTTATTTAGGTTATTTTTCTTTATATTCCCCACTTTTATGTGTTTTATTTTTCTTCCTTTTACTCAAGCAGAGGTGGATGGATCAGCTGATAAGACACACTGTCCCATCCATCTGAAGAGGCAATGTTTTGGACCAAGAGCACCAGGCATTGGAACACCCCCCCCACACACACACACACACACACACAAAACAGCACAGCAGCAGCAGCAGCATGCAATGGTACAACCACCACCAGTTGACCCTGCTCCTGTAGGTCCTGTACCTGCTGCGACACCTGCCCCTGTGCAGGGTTTTATTTAACTCTAAAATTTGATTAGCATTTTACTCATAAAAGTGCTAAAACATTATAAAAATGCATAGCACTTGCCTCATTGTGTTTAACAAACATAACACTTCTAGAAACCCTATATAAATACTTTCTGTACAGTTAGTATTGTCCCAGGAAAAAAATTGCTGTTCAATTATTTAAAACCCTGCTGTGCAGTCCCTGTGGTTGTGCTTCCACCTGAGACCCATGAGGGGGAGGTGTCCTGCCATGGGCCATCTGGCTCCTCCACTCAGCAGCAGCAAAAGTCCCTTGTTTGGGACTTTTTGTAACTGACCCCATCAACAACAGTGTGATGAGATGTACATCGTGTTACATGGTTGTTCAGCATGGGAAATGGGGCAGCCATTTGGGCACAGGTGACCAGCACACATACTTTCATGTGGCGCCGACCCATGTACACCAGCTGGTTTGATGTCTCAGCTCACCCTGGTATCAGGGTGAGCTGAGGGCACTGAAGACCAGGGAGCAGAGGTTAGAGAGGCATTGGAGGAAGACCAGGACCCGAGAAGACAGGCTGGTTCTGATGGCTCATCACGATGAGTATCAGAATGCAATCACCCATAAAAAGGCAACTTTTGTGTCTAGGATGATTTCAGCTGGAAAGAACTGACCAGCTCAACTCTTTTGGGTTGTAGACAGGCTGTTACACCTATCTGGAACCCATTAGAGCTTTTGTCAGCTCAAAAGTGTGAGGAGTTTGCTCGGTTCTTCTCAGAGTGTCCTCTGTCAGGACTGGGATCTCTCCAGGTGGAATACCATAATCCAACAGTGGTAGGCCTCAAGTGGGTGTGCACATTCAGTTTCCCTGTGGAGAGTTCTGACTGGTGATGATGGTGGAGGTCTGTGAAATGATCTCAGAGCTTAAACCAACATTCTGCGACCTAGACCCAGGCACAACATGATTACTTGTTGATTGCACTGGAGTCCTGGGTCCGGTTTTTGCTGAGGTTGTCAGGTGTTCCTTATCAACAGGGATCTTCCCTAAGTCCATTAAATAGGCTCTGTGAAGTTCCTGTTAAGAAAAACATCTTTGGACCCTGACATCTTGGCAAATTACCAGCCTATCTCAAACTGTCCTTTTTAAGGGAAGGTTCTTCAGAAGGTGGTCACAGAGCAGCTTGAGAGCCCCCTCATAGACTTCCAGATCTATGAACCATTCTAGTCCAGGTTTAGGGCTATGCACAGCACAGCGACTGCATTAGTAAGGGTGTTGAATGACCTGCTCAGGGCAAGGGATAGAGGAGACAATCGATTCTCATCCTCCTCAGTCTCTCATCAGCATTTGACACTTTGGATCATGTGGTGCTGTTGGACAGGCTGAGAGAATATGTTGGACTCACTGGCAAGGTCATCAGCTGGTTTGAGTCCTTTCTCTGGAACAGGTTCCAGAGGGTAATGTTGGGGAATTATTTCTCATGCCCGATGGCCCTGTCCAATGGAGTGCCCCAAGGTTCTGTCCTCTCCCCCATGTTGTTCATAGTGTACATGCTTCCCCTGGGTGAGATCATAAGGTGGTATGAGCTGGGCTTTCATTTCTAAGCTAATGATACTTAGCTGTACCTGTTCTTCACACCTGGAAGATCTGATGTGGTTGACGTGCTGAACAAGTGCTTGCCCGAGATCCGGACCTGGACATCATTGAACTGGCTGGGGCTCAACCTGGGGAAGAGTTAACTATTAGTGGTTAAGCTGGGTCAAAGGGGGGGAGTGAGGGCCTCTGGGGAAGGTTTAGGGCTTTTTACTGGTCCAACTGAACTAGAGTTCTCCCCTAAGGGGAGGAATTTGGGCATTGTTCTGGACAGCACTGACACGTTATCAACTATTAGTCCAAAATGCATCAGGCAGGAGACCTGTGGAGTGGCTTTCTGTTCAACAAAATATGTTTTAAATGAACATTGATTCAGTGGCATCCTTCTACGGTGAGGTGGTGAGTGCTGGAATTCATTGTGGGGCTGTTATGATTTTTTGTTCCTTTGGCACCACCAGGCCTTGTGCTCTCTTCTACATTTTGTTTGGACCCACTCCTTGTCTCTTGTACCTGTAAATGGAAAATGAAAATAGTGAAGTACAGCAAAAAACAAAAAAAATGGAATGATACTTACCATCACATTAGTGAGGGCCATGATGTAGTAGTAATAGTAGTAGTAGTAGTTGTAGTAGTAGTAGTAAATATTTATTTTTAAACAGGATAAAACTATTATGAACTGGAGGCCCTATGTACACAGTTGTCCTGGTGTTGATACATAATGTGTAATAGCACACCGGTGCTCTACTGGGACAGGAGAAGGGAGAGTAGACCTCGTGCTGACTGGAGCAGGCAACAGGGCAACAGAAGCAGGTTCACACAGTAGTCGGGCTGGGAGAACTTGTTGAAGTTCTGACCCTTTTTAAATAAGAACCGGAACACAGTAAAGTTGTGATTCATTCTGATTAGTTCTGATTAGTTCTGATTTATTGACCAATATTTGAAAAAATGTGAAAAAAATGCATAAAAGTGGCCAAAGTCACTCACATTTGACACAGAGGCCCACATGAAATAATTTAATGGATTATTTGTATAAAAATCAAAGTAAAACTGCTAAATAAAAAAGCAATCAGTCACTACTAGCCCCTTCATGGATGACCAATTATGGTGGCATATCCTTCTTGGGCCTGTGACATGAGTTTTCTGGGAGAGATGGAGAGAGAGAGACAGACAGACAGACAGATGCAAATACCTACTGTATATCACAGCACCACCAAGCACTGCAGGCACTGCTAGGCAGCTAAGATTTGTTTTTTATTAATGGTGCTCTGTGGGTATTATTTTGATGGGATGTTCCAGTCAGAGCCAAACAGGCCAAAGAAATGGATATGAATGATCAAATAAGCAGCACTAAGAGAGTCCACCCTACCCATGTGATGCAACTGCTTTGCATGCCCTGGTGTATTGTGGTATATGGTACACTGCCTAGTCCAAGAGGTGGTAATGTTTTCTAGTACTATGACTACTTCTACTGAATCTGATCAACATGCTGAATCCTTAAAGAAGGAAAACGAAAGACATAGTGATCACCACCCAGGCAGGCAGCCAGTCACACATCGTATCGGTCAAGTGCAGTGCAGTCATAAAAATGTTTGTCACTGCCATCTGAAGACCTGATGACACACAACACAACACAATTACATCCTTCCTAGTTGCACAATTGCTGCCAGCCACTGCAAAGTAATTTAAGTATCAAAAATAAAATATAGTAATAATCTCAGCCCAGTTACTGTAAGTGAGATGTAACCAAGCTAGCATACCACGCACACACAAACAATAAAGAAATCATATGAATTTTCACTTTAGTAGCATTCTTTTCTATGAAGTATTCACAGCCAAATATGGGTGAAGTGAGAAATATACAAAGAGTATTCCGTTTTTGGGTTTCAGGCATCTGCTAAGCCATTCACTGTACGAAAATTAAAACAGTACAGTCAGGATCAGTTGCTAAGGGCAAAAAAAGTGACAAGTAGTAGTACTAAGGACTGGAGTAAGAACAAAAAATAAGTAGTAGTCGTGACTTGTGAGGACAAAAACTGATAATAGTAGTAGTAATAGTAGACAGCAGTACCCTCTTCAAGATCACGTAGTGGTACCAGGTACCACCAAGTAAGTTTGTGACATGAAATGCAGTTGATTGCTGTATTTCTTTTGGACTCTGAACTCACTGATGTTATTATTATTTTTTTTCTATTCTGTGCTGCTCATGTGATCATTCAAGTAACAGTGGCCTGGCCTAGTTCGTCCTGACCTGACTTGTAGCAATTAATTGCTACCTCATGTAGTAGACCCTATTCACAAAAGATTTTCACACCAGGCACAAATTCTTGAAAGTGTTTTGTGGATAGGGCCTGCTCAGAGCAGTTAGTGTATGTTTTATTCAGGTATCATATTTGAAATTGAAGTGAGGAATGTTGACTTTGAGAAATGTGAGGCGTTCAGCATTTTCTGGTGTCAAACAGGATCGTGTGTCAGTGATGACATTACCAGCTGAACTAAATAATCATTTTGAACAGATGCTAGTCGGAGAGCAAGTCATGCACTTCATTGCAATGTTTACTATGGGGCTAGCTGCTGTGTCGTGGTATTGTTTGCCTGCTCATTTATTTGTTCTGTTTGAGCTCTTTGATGTTCTAGCACTTTTTAGTGTCTTCCAGCACCATCTAATGTTTTGTTAATATTTGTTAATACTTGTTTTAATTTTTATTCGTTAATTTATTGGTTTACCAGCTCCATCGATAGTCCTATTCTGGGATCCTTTAATCAGATTAAGACCACAGTTTATGAGCAGTGTGCAGCGTCCCAAAGATTGTATTAATGACTGGGACCCTGTTTTTAGGGGAAACTTTCTTTGTGGAGCTCCTGGACTGTGATTTGATCCTGCAGTAGCTAGCATTACTCTGGATTAAAAAAAAAAAAAGTTTTGAAGACTGGACTATGACCGGGACTCTGCTTCCAGGGGGAACTTTCTTCATGAAGTCCATGGAGTATGATTGATTCTGCAGTGGCTAGTGTTATTCTGGATTAGAAATTTGTTTCTGAAGTTCCGAGGATCGGACTACATTTTAGAGTTCTGGACTGATGTGGATGAAATTGCCGAGTATCTGAAAGGAGTAACTGACTATTAACTTTCATTGATCCCGGTGTGATGAGATCTTTTTATTTGAAGTAGAAAGGGGAGCCTGTTTTGACTCCTTGATATGTTTCTGATTGTTTTCTGTATTGAAACCTATATTAAGGAGTATGTCTTTATCCGAGAATCTTAAGGGGAGTCGCCTGTGGTGGCTGCTGCCGTTGGCTGAGTTCAGGGCAGGCAATGCCAGTTTTGGACCTGTTGAAGAATGGGCCCAAGTAACTGGTGCCTCCTACGTTCACTGGGGGGGTCCGCTGGTGAGCGGATTCTATGCCGGGGGCCATTGCTGCGGACTCAACTGGGGGCAGTGACCTCCTAGAGAGGTGATTATTTCCCCTATATTATAAAATAGAATTAACAGTGCTCCTGGCTTTGGAACTTGCATTTATGACCTTAAAGACTCTTAGCATCTGAGAACGCTGTTTATTTTTGGACTACTTCATAATTTGTCCAACTTTTAGCCCTGGAGAACGTCGTCTATTTCCGGACTACCTCATAATTTTCCTGTACTCTATTTTGGTCTCTTGGTGAGAGCAGAGTCCAAGAGTGAGTTTTGGTTTGGCCAGGAAAAGTGAGATATCCCCTGGCCCCTTTTAACAAAACAAAAGTTGGATTTAGACTGAGTCTTCTGATACTGCACTGAACTTGAGTACTATCGAACTGCATTGATTGGTATGGATTGAAATGGTCTGAAACTTATAGGACTTAAATTAGACTGTATCTGAAACAATTTGCTTATTCATTTTAGTTAGATTCTTATTTATTTTGTGTTATTAGTGAGTTGGATGGTGTTGAGATATGTGATTTGTGTGAGATGTGCCTTGTTGGAGGTGGGTGTGTATATGTGGTGATAATAATTATAGTGTGTTAGTGTGATTTATAGTTGTGAGTTTACTTATTTTAATTAGTTTGAATAAGATGTGCTGGGAGGGTGTTAAGATGGTCAGGCATTATTCTCCCACTGCGCTCCATGATCTATGCCCTTTTCACTGTCCCCAATTACCAGCTGAAGTTTATTTGAGATGTCGGGTGTTGGGGATAGTGACGAGGTGAGTGAGAGGTATATGGTCTGGGCACAGTGGGAGGATGGAGAAGGGTGGGCGGATAGAGGTAGTGGGGACTAGAAGATGCCCTGGGGTGAAATGGGGTCAGGATAGGGGTGTTCCCTGCCTGATTCCCATACCCAAGGGCTCCACGGACTGTGGGCAGGTCCTGGGATCCTCCTTGGAAACCCATTCAACCCGAGCAGTGTTATGTAATGTTTCATAGTTTCATAGTTTGTTGTTCAAGTTCTATCAGCCATAGGCCATACACAGACTTGTCACATCAGTGGAGATACTCCCATTTTTTTTCCTGCATGTAATCATCTAACTTGCGTTTAAAGATATCCACTGTAGGAGACTCCACTACATCACATGGCAGTTGGTTCCATACTCTGACCACCCTCTGATTATACCATTCCAACTTCTCTGTGTTCTACATGTTTCTACTAATAGTTGATGTGAATGTAGTCTAGAAGCCCTATTTACTACTCCTTTCTTTCTGAGTCCTGCACATTTCCATAGTGTCTCATCATGAAGACATCTATATGCATAACACAGGTCTCCTCTTAAATAATGATACATCATGGAATACAGGCCTAGCCTGCACAATCTATCATATTTCAAATCCTTGACAACACATATTTTTTTGGTATATCTGCACTGTACTTTTTCTATTAGTTTACCAGTTCCCTCATTCTGTGGGGAAGTCAGGGGAACTCCATATTCAAGGAGTGGCCTTATTAAGGATCTGTACAATGGCAATATGACGTCCTCATGCCTACTTTTTATATTCCTCAGTATGTTTCCCATCACACTATTTGCCTTTTTTACCATTTCAATATTGTGTTAACTAAACGTTAAGGTGTCTGTTATTATTACTCCCAGGTCTCTTTCAGACTTAGTACTAGCTATTGTTACATTGTTTAATCTGTATTCTGCCCCTCTGTTGTTTACTCCAGGTGCATGACTCTACACTTATCTGCATTAAATCTCAAACAGTGGTTTTCAGCCCAAAGTTCCAGTCTAAGCAACTGTTCCTGGAATTTATCTATTGCTTCCTGGTTGCTTACTACAGCTCCCACCTTGGTATCATCTGCAAACTTGCAGATCCATGCACCATCAGTAACCTGCATGGAGGTGATAAAAAATTTAAATAGTAGGGGACCCAGGACTGATACCTGGGGCACCCCACTCGTCACTCTTCACCAGTCAGAAAGAAACTCCCGCAGTTGGACCCGCAGGTCGATTAGGAACAAGACCGCTATTATAGCAGATCTTGTTGCAACATCTGACTTGGCATGCATCACCGAGACCTGACTGGATGAAAATGCAGGCCCTATTTTGGTATCTGCTGCTCCTGCTAGGTTCTCGGTGATACACCGCCCAAGGTTGGATCTTAGGGCCGGGGGTGTGGCCATTTTTTTAAAAAATGGAACTGGACCTTGTGGATATGACAGTGGGTTACACTCAATCTTTTGAGTGTATCCTGGGAGCAGGTGAAGGGTTCAGGATTCTCCTCATCTACCGTCCACCCGGGGATGGTGAAGAATTCCTGAAGGAGTTTGCTGACTTCATCATCGACGTGGCATTGGAGTCGCCCAGATGGTTAATTCTGGGTGACTTCAGTGCTTGGATCAATGATGAACTTTTGCAGTTTGGAAACAACTTCCTCCAACTCATGACCATGTTGGGCCTTACACAGGTGGTTACCTCTGCTACCCATAGAGGGGGTCACTCATTAGATCTTGTGTTTCTCCTGGGGATGGAGATCATGGGATTGGGGGTGGAACCAAATGGTTGGTCAGACCATCGCACCACAAGATTTAGCTTCGGGGCACCCCCAATTAGGCCTGACCCTATGGAGATGGTCCATTATCGCCCTTTGAGGGGGGTAACCCCAGAAGGTCTATCTGTGGTGCTGGACCTATCGGATTTTTCAAGTGAGTGCATGAGTCCAGGAGATCTTGTATTTGCCTACAGTAAGGTGGTGGGTGATGCCCTGGACTTAATTGCTCCTGTCCATGTTCACCCACTCACTTTGCGCCCAAGGACCCCTTGGTTTTATGGGTCCTTAAAGAAGCTGAAGAGAGTGGGGCGAAGGCTAGAGAGGGCTTGGCGCAAATCTAGTCTTGATGCTGACAGGCTTAGGTTGATGGACCACTATGTGGTCTATCAATCAGCAATCACCCATAAGAAGGCAGAGTTCCTGTCCGGTGAGATTGCGGCTGCGTGGAACCGGCCGGCTCAACTCTTCCAGACTGTCGATAGACTTTGCAATCCAATCTGTCTGCAGCCTGGAAGAGATTGTTCACAAATAAAGTGTGATGAGCTTGCTCGGTTCTTTGCAGATAAGATTGCCAACATTAGATCAGGTATCGGCCCAGCTCTCTCTTCAAGGGATTGTGGAGATCGGCGAGAGGTGACGAGTGCCCAGTTTGCTTGGTTTGGCTTTAGCAAGCTGGAGTTCATGGACATTGTGAGGATTGTCCAGACTGTATGACCAACCAGCTGTAGTTTGGAACCGGACCCTACACCATTATTATTGGGGTGTGTAGATGTTATCTGCCCAATCCTTGCTGAAATTGTCTGGAAGTCCTTGGAGTAGGGGTCTTTCCTGATCCCCTCAAGGAGGCGGTCATCCAACCACTCCTTAAAAAACCCTCCCTGGACCCAGACTGCTTAGCTAACTATAGACCCGTCTCTAACGTGCCCTTTGTGGGTAAGGTTATTGAAAAGGTGGTTGCTCTGCAGCTGGATGACCATCTTATAAATCACAGTGCCAATGATGCTCTCCAATCTGGGTTTAGGAAAACACATAGCACTAAGACCGCTCTTGTCCGGGTTTTAAATGATCTCCTAATTGCGAAAGATTGAAAGGCTCGTACTATTCTAGTCCTTCTTGATCTCTCTGCGGCATGTGATACTGTGGACCATGGTGTGCTTTTGGAGCGGCTGTGGCTTTTTTGTGGACTGTGTGGTACAGTTCTACATTGGTTTCAATCTTTTCTTACAGGCAGGACACAGAGAGTTGTCACTGGAATTTATTCCTCTGACACCTTCTCCTTCTCCTGTGGGGTGCTGCAGGGCTCCATTCTGGCACCCATGTTGTTCGCAGTCTATATGCTGCCATTAGGAGAGATCATTAGGTGATACAGTGTGGGTTTTCACTGCTATGCAGATGATACCCAACTGTATTTGTCCTTTATTCCCAGACAGGATGATGTGATCTCCATGCTTAACAGCTGTCTAGCTGAGATCAGAGATTGGATGAGCACTAGTTGGCTGAGGTTGAACCCAGATAAGACTGAGGTGTTAGTTGTGGACCCTGATCACCTTGAGGTGGGCCCTAGGATGGGACTTACATCTGGTTTATGGCTTGATGGTGTCTAGCTCTTGACCTCAGACCGGGTGCATAACCTGGGTGTTATTCTTGATGATGGTTTGACCCTGAAATCTCAGGTGTCTGCCATTGTCAAATCATCCTTTTACCATCTTAGGAATATCACCCGGGTGAAACACCTGGTTCCTGAGGCTGACCTTCCTACATTGGTCCATGCCTTCATCACCTCCTGCCTTGATTATTAGGGCTGCCGGGGGTTGATATCTGCCGCTTGAAGCTAGTGCAGAATGTGGCAGCAAGGCTTTTGACTGGTACATCTAGGTCTAGTCATATTACGCCAGTGCTGCGCAAACTGCATTGGCTGCCGGTTCAGTGGCAGATCACCTTTAAGGTCAGGTTGCTGACCTATAAAGCCCTACATGAACAGGGACCCCAGTACCTGCAAGATATTCTTACTAGTGGGGTACCACAGGGTTCAGTACTGGGTCTAGTCCTTTTTAATGCCTTTATAAGTGACATTGCAGAGGGAGTGGAAGGAAAAGTATGCCTCTTTGCAGATGACACAAAGATCTGCAACAGGGTTGATACACAAGGAGGTGTGGAAAGGATGAGAAGAGACTTGGCAAGGTTGGAGGAATGGTCTGCAGTATGGCAGCTTAGATTCAATGCAAAGAAGTGCAAAGTAATGCACCTAGGAAACAAAACCCAAGGGAAGATTACACAGTGGGGGGTAGTAACAACAACAGAAATGGAAGGGACCTGGGGTAATCATATCAGATGACCTTAAGGTAGGCAAGCAATGTGAGAAGGTGGTAGGGAGGGCTGGGGGGAATACTGGGATGTATAGGGAGAGGTATCACCAGCAGAAAAAAGGAAGTTGTTATCCCCCTGTACAGACAGTTGGGGAGACCCCATCTGGAGTACTGCGTCCAGTTCTGGAGACCCCATCCTTGCAAGGACATAGACATGATGGAGGCAGTTCAGAGGAGGGCAACTAAAATGGTGTAGGGTCTGCAAGAGAAGCCATATGAGGAGAGACTAAAGGAGCTTAATATGTATACCCTTGAGGAAAGGAGGGAGAGTGGGGACATATCTAAGGTGATAAGGGTGAATATCTTAATGTTGTTTTAACTATTTATTGTTATATGTAATATTGTACAGGCGCCTTGGTTTAAGAAAGGCGCCTTATATAAATAAAGAGTTATTTGATTTAATTTGATTTGACATGATAGAAACGTTTAAGTACCTCAGTGGGATCAACAAAGTCCAAGAGGGTAGCATCTTTCAGAAAAAGAGATGTGCAAGAACAAGGGGACACAATTTGAAGATAGAGGGGGAACGGCTCAGGGGCAATGTGAGGAAGTATTTTTTCACAGACAGGGTGGTGGATGCATGGACCAGCCTTCCTGAGGAGGTTGTGGGATCTGAAACTGTGGGAGAATTCAAGAATGCATGGGACAGACATAAGGCAATTTTTGTGGTGGGTAGGAAGAAATAGGCTGTTGGTTAAATAGGATCTGCAGCTTATCCTCTAGGTAGGGAAATGGGCAGACTAGGTGGGCCAAGCGGTCCTTATCTGCCATCAAAGTCTATGTTTCTATGTTTCTATTCCCTACTGCTCCTCCTGCTCACTCCAATCCGCCGACGAGGGATTGCTAGAGATTCCCAGGGTCCGGTTAAAGACATCTTGGCACATGCGTTCTTTTATGCTGCCCCCTCCATGTGGAATTCTCTACCTCATCAGATAAGAGAATGCCTGACTGTCTTGAGTTTTAAATCGGATCTTAAAACGTATTTGTTTTTTAAAGCTTATCCTGAAGGATTTTAAATATGATTATTTATTTAATCTAATTGTATGTTTTAATATGTTTGTACAGCGCTTTGGCTTTGAAAAGCGCTTTAAAAATAAAGTTTTACTTACTTACTTACTTTACTAAAGCAGGCCACATATTTTGTTTGGATTTCCAGTATTTCAAGGGATCAGCATTCCAGCTGATATTGGGCTCTGCCAGGTACATTTCAGCAATGGTCTCTGCTGAGGCTATGTTACAAGAGGCAGATGAAGAAGATGTTACAATTACATCTTCTAAGTGACTCCAGAGACATGATGCTTAACCAAGTGACTGTGGGACAGTGCTGGTGGTGAAGAAGAAGATTTGGCCACAGTGGCTGAGGAGGAAGAGGGAGAAAATGCTGCAACAGTAGAGGATGGGCCACCTGATACTGTGCTGTGTCGTGAAGAAGACTCAGAATGTGGTGCTACTGTTGTACTCTGTTCCATGACAGCACGCACCTCGTCAATTATTTCTTGTTTTTTATCTTGAAACAAGTGTCGTCATCATCACCCAATAGTTGCTTTCATATGATCTAACTGTTGTCTTTCCACCTGAGGTGTGGTCTCTCACCACCCTGTAGCCCCCGGGCCTGTATGTTTGGTAATCCTGACGTGTGTATGCAATTCCATTGCTTGTTTTCCTGCCTTAAAAATCCCTGGTGTATTATTCCCACTATTGGAGTTTGTCTGCTCCTGACTGTAATGCTACTATGTAACTGCTTCTCTGTCTCACTATTGGAGTATGTCTGCTCCTGACTGTAATTGATGTTTAATGTATTTCTCCTATGTAATTACCTTGTAGTTCTCCCAGGTAGTACCTGAAAATAGGCACTTGCTGTCTAGCGTGCTTACCCGGTTACCAAAAGCAAATAAATAAATAAATAATTTGTATCATGAGTCCAAGATTGTTGCTTTAATGTAGTACTCAGAAAGAAGCATTTTACATAGTTTGTCATCTTCTTCAACTTTTTTGATTATACGTCTCGTTAGATCTTGTTGTGTTCTGGGGGGCAACCTGCATGTGTCAGCAGCACCACTGGCAGCCTGTGTGATCATAGAACTGTCTTGCTTCTCTAACTTTTCCCTAATCAGATTCTATCTGAATTTTAACATTTGTATTAGGGGTATCACCTGGCTGAGAGTTGATGTGTTTGTACTAACTTCCCTGGTGTTTTCCTCAAATGGCTGAAGCAGGAAAATTAGAAACTCCAGCATGGCCCACTGTGGTGGAGTAATATAAACATCTGCATCACCAATTTTATTTTCTAAGCTGTACTGCCTGACAGCTTGCTTTTGTTCCAGAAGCCTTTCGAACATATAAAAGGTAGAATTCTGTTGAAAAGAAATGTCTTGGATCAGTCTGTGCAAAGGTAAACTGTGTTCCTGCTGTATTTTTTCAAACAAGTGATTGGCTTTGCTTGAGTGATTGAAATGAGTGCATATTTTTTTAGGAGTGCTAATGAGAACCTTTATCTTTCTGTCGTCATCGAGAAAACTGAACTACTAAATTTAAGCAATGCGCAAAGCAGCAGATGTGAACAAAGCCACTCTCCTCCAAGACCTTCCTTATGTTGGACCCATTATCTGCAACTGTAACGCCAACTGACAGTCCCTGTGAAGTGAGCCATTGCTGTATTGGTTTTTGGAGCTCTTCATTGATGTTGTATGAGGTTTGTTCAGATGGAAAATAAAACATTCTTAGAACAGCAAACTGCAATGGTTCACTATCCCCAGTACCACGTGAATTATCGAAACATGCACAATGTGCCGTGACATGCACCAAGGGTTCAGGCTGACAACTTGTCCAGATATCTGTTGTGAGATGCACAACCCTCCCAATAGCACTACACAAGACGTGTCTTGATTTTTTACATACAACATCGTAAAGATCTGGAATCTCCTTCCTATATACAGTTACTGTTAAGTGACCAAATTCAGCAACTGTTAAGTGTGCCTCAGAATTTGAATTGGAGATGCAGACACATCTGGTGCATAGCCATATGCAGCACAGTCCCACACTGGGGCTTGGCTAATGCTTATACTTAATGTAACGCAATATACTATAAAACTAATGATAATAAGGAATAATGGGGAATGAGTGATACATAGATACATAGACACTGTCAGCAGATATTGCCTATGGCCCACCCAGTCTGCCCATTTGAGCTTGTAAGTTCACTTTATGTTTTTCTAGAAGTCTGTTGCCCCTTACCCATGACCTCCAGAATTCCCTTATGTCTATCCCATGCATTCTTAAATCCCATGATTGTTTCAGCCCCCACCACTTTCTCTTGCAGGGTGTTCCACTTGTCTACCACCCTTTCTGTAAAGAAATTCTTCCTCATGTTTCCTCTGAATCACCCTCCCTCCAACTTCATCCCATGCCCTCTAGTCCTGGAACATCTTAATCGCTGGAAAGTAGTGTATTCCTGCACCATGTTTCTCCCTGAAAGGTACTTGCAAGCCTCTATCATAGTCCCTCTCTCCCTCCTCCCCTCCAGGGCGTACATATTCAGGTCCTTCAGTCTGTCCTCATAGGACTTGTAATGCACTCCTTGTACCATCTTTGTTACCCTCCTCTGAACCTTCTCTACCCTGTTTATGTCCTTACGTAGGTAAGGTCTCCAGAACTGTACACTGTACTCCAGGTGGGGCCACACTAGTGTCTTGTATAGTGGAATTATGACCTCCCTTTTCTTGCTGGTGATGCTCCTGCCCATGCATACCAGCATGCTATTTGCTTTACCTTCTGCCTTGTCGCACTGTTTCCCTACCTTGAGGTCATCAGAGATGATGACCTCAAGGTCCCTTTCCTGCTTGCTGCATGCTATATCCTCACCCCCCAACTGATATGATGTTCCAGGGTTTTGTGCCCCATGTGCATTACCTTGCACTTCTTTGCATTGAATTTCAACTGCCAAACCCTTGACCATTCTTCAAGCATCTGCAGGTCCCCTCATCATTCTGTCTACATGCTCTGAGAGTATGCAGGAATTGTAGTGAAAAGGAGGACTACATGCAGAACAGCATTGGCATGTGCAGTAGGTTTAAAAGCAGGCGCTACTCGAATAGTACAATGAACCAGGCACATAGAGAAGTAAGTACAATGGAAAGGGAGAGTCTATTTGTGTCTAAGAGTCCCAACAGTGGTCCCACCAGGAAAAATTTTGTCACTACTTATACAAGGCATTCTAGTGACATACAAAAAATAATCAATCAGAATTGGAACATACTGGAGGGAGATCCACTGTTAGAGGAGATCACCAGGAACAGACCTAGAATGGTGTATAAAAAGGGGATAAGTTGGTCCACAATTTTCAACAAAGCACTGTTTCCTCTCATTCTAGGCCCCCCTCCCACCCATGGGTATGTACCCATGTGGCAACTGTAAGTTTTGCAGCTCTGTCCTCAAATGTCAGACCTTCACCAGCTGCAACTGTGACAGGGATTATCAGATAAAAGATTTCATTAGTTGTGTTATGGGCAATGTAATTTACTTGGTTACATGTCAATGTGGTGCCTTCTATGTGGGCAAGACCACAACAGCTTTGAAGGTAAAGACTGATGAACATCTGCGGTCAGTGAGTGACAATGATGCATGGAGTGCCCTTGCTAATCACTGTAGAATAACAAGGCAGAGATATAAATCAGAATTTTAAATTTTGTGGCCTAGAGGTGGTGGGTTTAGGTCCGGGGGGGTGATCATACCTCTCAACTGTCCCTGGTTTTCAGGGGTGTCCCTAATTTCACCTCAAAATTTGACTCTGTTCCTCCTAAAATTTGTGTTTCCGTGACTAAACTGTGGGGATTGTAAGCACAGATTAATGTCCAACATTAAAGTTACAGACTTGCTCTAATTTAGAAATTTCATTTTACGCTAAGCCCCTTATTCTACCAGCTTCCTGAGTGGATAGCACCAGTTTGGAAGATGTGTCCCTGATTTTGGTCCTTTGTCCCTGATTGTTTCAAGTCTTGTCCCTGATTTATGAGGCAGGAGGTTGAGAGGTATGGGGGTGATACTGATGAAATCCTGAAAGTAAGGGAATCATATTGGATATATACTCTTGGGGGCCTCACACCACCAGGCATAAATGACCACATTGACATCCTACCTTGTATCAGAAAAAAGATAAAATAAGTGGATGGTCTGTCCACTTGTATGGTGAATTAATAGATACAGCCCCAAAATGTTCCCCCCTTTTTCTTCCCCCCTTTTCCCCTTTCTCCCTTCCCTTTCCTTCCCCTTTTCCTCTTCCTCTTTTTTTTTCCTTCCCTTTCCCTTATTTCCCCGCCTTCTTCCCTTTTCCAGTTCTTCTTATTATGTGCTGCTAATAATTTGTTACTGTATACATTTGTTGATGTATTGATATAATTGTATTATTTTCTTCTTTCTAGGCAGTTTCTGGGGTGTTTCTTATCATCCCCCCTCCAATTGGGCATACCAGTGAAATGGACCCCGGAGTTGGTATTTAAATTAGATGGATGGAACCTCTATTTGTTTTTAATAATATTTCTGATGATGTTTTTGCCTGTTAAATAACCCCTAAGGTTTACACATACATTGGTAATGGCTGTAGGTATTTGTGTTATTTATATGTATTTATGTATTGTTATATTTTTGTATCTTGACACAAATGAGCACTATGAAACTCTAGGCACTGATGTGAAAAAATGCACTGTCATTTTAAAAGTTACCTTTATAAACCTACTACTAGGCTACTATCTTATCCTCCTGATGACATACTAGAGCGTATGAAACTGGTCAAGGTTTCTAGCCTTTTGAGCCTGCTCTCCTGTTATGGTGTTTTTTTTTGTATTATCGTCTTTATCCCCGGCCTCATGCTCTAGTGTCCCCCACTCCTTCAGGCTCCTCAGTGCTACCACGACTTACTGGCCACCCTCTTTCTTGGACCTCCCTTCGATCCCCACATTGCAGCTGACTTCTGCAGGGAATCCCGGTGTATCCCTTCACTGGGTGGGTCCCTCTCCTCCGAGGGGGAAGGCACCGGGGGGGCAGCATATCCAGTGCACAATCCAGCAGGCCCTTTGGAAGCACTGCTGAGGTAAAGGAGGTCCCTTAGAGATTCCAGCGATGTCATGGAGTGGGGGAACTGTCATCCGGCAGACACCAGAGCCATTTTCCGTTTTTTTTTGTGTACCCCTGCGCCGCTCATGTAGTGCCTCCCAGTCTCCACTGGGAGCCGCTGCCGAGTGAGGCAACCCAGTCCCCCACCCCTGAAGAGGAGAGCAGTCCTCAGGATGTTCAGATCCTCTTCACCCCCTGCCGAAGTCAGTTCCCAAACCTGGGTTACCAGCGTGGGTCCAGGTAAGGCGCCAGCACCTCAACCCTCTACACCACTGGGCCATCTTGCAGTTATGGTTTTTTTAACATTAAATAAATACGTTTTCTACACCCATCTGACTGAGGAGTACAGTCTTTTGCAGCGAGTTTGATATGTTTTAAAACTCAAACCCTCATTGCTGCTGAGCTGTAATTGCCTTTTTGGACTCTGCACACTGCACAGTGTTCCTGTTTTAGCTGACTTACCTTGACCTTTCTCTGTTACAGCAATGTTTAACACCTGACGCACGTAGTATAAAAAACTATATTAATATAGTAGTTTTCAAGAGATTGCTTGCTGATCCCTCCCATCCAGATCACTACCATACTGTGGTACTCACCTTTGTCGATGTTTTATGGTTGTCTCTGCCCTTATATAATAATAAGAAATTGTGGTCTTAACTAAGTAATAACACATTACAGTTCTTTAGTTGTCCAGACACAGGTGGGCTGCTGCTTGTGGAGGCTTTAACTGAGTTCAGTGTTTTTTTTCTTTTTCTCGTAGAGCTGTTTGTCTTCTTTTGAAATTTCGACAAGTGCGGACTTGATTGATGTGGAAATAGGTTAGGCTAGGCATTAGGAGTAGGTACATTAGCATTAGAAAGGGATGTTTTTAGTGGGTTAGAGGGAGGAGGTAGCTTTTTAATTTTTTAGATAAGGAGCCTGAGAGTTGAATCCCCCTGTCCCAGCTGTTTCGGGTTGTTTTTGTGGCAGAAGGGGATCCTTTTGGAACAGCTTTGTGCAGACAATTCAGTGTAAGTAGACTCTTACCTTTCTCCGTGGCTTGAAGAATCCAGGAGTTACAGGATCCAGGAGATCAGCGTGCGATTGGAGATAGTGTGGAGGAATGATAGCTCAAGCGGCAGATTCCGGCTGGGGTGAGAGCCCAGTTGGACCAACTTGCAGGAAGTGGTCGGTGACTGTGTATGTTGGGACCAGTGGAAGAAAGCCCCAAGAAGGGAGTGTGTGAGGGAGAAGGAAGAATTTTTTGTTTGGACTGTGATGGAGGCCGCCTTATGGGCTTAAGGGATCCGCGGTACTGGGGCAGTGGTTGAGCGGTGTGGGTTACCAGCGGGCAGGTCGAGGGAGCTCCACTGCCTCTCAGGAGAACCTTACCTGTCTCCTGCTGCCAAGAGCTGAAGATTTTGTGTAGCGGATTCTGGTCTGGAGAAGGGGCCTGCTATGTTGGTGACTGAGTGTTTGCTTGGATCTGTTATGGAATTGTTCATTGGACTAACTGCATGGAGGAGCTAAGTCGAGAAGGGGAGATGTGGAATTGTTCTGGTATCTCTGGACTGCAGTGAATAGGTGCTCCTTGAAGAACTGGTATAGTAGCTGCATAAATGAGAATGAAACTGCCATATCAGAACTGTGGATTATATCTGATACGAAGGGATTATTCTAGTTTTTTTGCTAGGTCTGGATTGTCTGTCTGCTGTAGAAATACATGATTGCTCTTAGGCTAAATGCTTTGTGGATTGGCTGATTTAAATAGTCTTATATTTTAGGTTTTTATCCATCATTGTATAGTTATATATAGGGGTGGGGGGACTGGTTTTTGTTTTTGGAGGGGTTTTCTTTTTTTGGCTGTAGTTATTTGGGTGGTAGGGAAGGGGGGGTTAATGTTAGTAGGGAATATAGACTGTTTGTAAGGAAGAATTAGTGTATGATTGATGAGCTAAAGGGGGAAATATTTGTGTGACAGGACAGATAAATATGTGTTGGGGGGTGGCTGGTAAATTGGAGCAGGCTAGAATCGTGTTCGGGGTGTCCCAGTTTTATGACCTACGGCCTTTACCATCCTCCCGGTATCGGATACTACAGCTCGCCGTTGCCAGGAGGTAGGAATTGGAAGGAGACATGTGGGCAAAAGCTGGAAGGGAGCCCCGTACTCGGGGGAGGGGAATAGGATTGAGCTAGTTGGGTGCAGAAGGTGCCCTGGGAAGTGACAGGGTTTGGAGAGAGGCCAGACTGAGTTAATTCCTGTTCCCAGGGTTCCCATGAGATCTAGTGAGCAGGTAGCTAAAAGGGCTGCACTGTCTACCAATCCCCTGAGGGTGTTGCTTTGCAATGCCAGGTCAATCAATAATAAGACTGAAATTATTGCAGATCTGATTTCATCGGTCTACCTGGCTTTCATTACAGAGACCTGGTTGAGGGATGATGCTGGGCCAGTGTTAGACGCTACTGCCCCCCCAGGTTTTTCCATTGTGCACTGCCCCAGAGTGGAACGCAATGGGTGGAGGAGTGGCTATCTGTTTTAGAGCTGAGCTAGGCTTCTTCGTGCACCCAGTGAGAACACCGGGTTCATTTGAATGTGTGGCCATTCGTGGGGGTCAGGGCGCAGGATGTAGGATTCTCCTGATAAACCGCCCTCTTGGGGCAGTCAGAGAGTTCCTGCAGGAAGTGGGTGACTTTGTGGTCGGTGAAACACTGGAGTCCTCCATATGTTTAGTTCTGGGGGACTTCAATGTATGGGCTGACAACAAGTCATCCAGGTTGAGTCGTCACTTCCTCCAGTTGGTGACATCACTGGGCCTGGCGCAAACAGTTGCCACTATGACCCACCAGGGTGGCCACATGTTGGACCTGGTCTTTTCGCTGGGGCTTGAGATTGAGAATATCAGGACTGATCGGGTCATCTGGTCTGATCATTGCATGGTGGAGTTCTTGCTCAGGGCTCCCTCCGAGATCCCTCCCCCTGCAGAGATGGTGAGCTACCGCCCTTTGAGGGGATTGACCCCAGAGGTTTTTTTTTTGTGGTGACAAACCTATCTAGTGTAGACAGTACATGCAGGGGAGGTGTGGGTGAGGCAGTCAATGCCTATAACAGGGCAGTGATTGAGGCACTCGACTCCCTTCCACCAGTCTGTGTACGACCCAGATCTTCTCGCTTGAAGTCCCCATGGTTTGATGGGGATCTCAAGGCATTGAAGATCAAGGGTCAGAGGATGGAGCACTGCTGGTGGAGGTCCGGGTTGGAGGCGGAGAAACTGGCCCTACGTGCACACTACGGTGTGTACTAGGGGGCAATCAACCGTAAGAAGGCAGTGTTCCTGTCCAGGGAGATTGCTTCTGGGAGAAACCGACCAGCAATGTTTTTTCAGACTGTGGACAGGCTATTACATCCTGCCTGTCTACAGCTGAAAATATCAGTTTCTGAAGCCTTGTGCAATGAGTTTGCTTGGTTTTTCTCAGACAGGGTATCCGCCATCAGTCAGGGAGTTCCGCCAGTGAGCCAACAGTGGTCACCTGGATTGCCAACAAAGCACTCTGCCCGGTTGGGGGTAGTTTAAACCAGTGGAGGTGGCTGATGTCATTGAGGTGATCTCAAAGTTGAAGCACACATATTGTGAACTGGATCCGGTGCTGATGCATTTCTTAGTGGGATGTGTTGACGCTGTTGACCCGGTGTTCAGCTTGATTGTCCGGTGTTCCTTGTCTGAGGGGGTCGTCCCAGATGCCTTGAAGGAGGCATTGGTGAGACCCCTTCTGAAGAAGCCATCTTTGGACCCAGACATCAAGGTGAATTATCAACTGGTATCCAACCTTCCATGTTTGGGAAAGGTTGTGGAGAAGATTGTAGCGCAACAGCTGGGAGATCACCTCATGGCATTTCATATTTATGAGCCAATCCAGTCAGGGTTTTGTGCAGGACACTCAACAGAAACCACATTAGTTCAGGTGCAAAATGATCTCCTTAGGGCGAGGGATCGAGGGGAGGGGACAATTCTCATTCTACTCGATCTCTCCTCAGCTTTTGACATGGTGGACCATCAGGTGTTACTCGATTGCCTGAGGGACTTCTGTGGACTCACCGGCTCTGTCATTCAGTGGTTTGAGTCCTTTTTGACAAACAGAAGTCAGAGGGTGGTGATGGGGAATATTTCCTCATCTTTGAGCCTTCTGTCTTCTGGGGTACCTCAGGGTTCGGCGTTGTCACCGATGTTATTCACCGTGTATATGCTGCCCCTGGGAGAGATAATTAGGAGGTACAGCTTGGGGTTTTATTGTCATGCCGATGATACCCAGCTGTATCTTTCCTTTGCCCCTGGAACATCCAATGCAGAGGAAGTATTAAACAACTGTCTGGCAAAGATCAATGACTGGATGGCCTCTAGCTGGTTGCTACTGAACCTCAATAAGATGGAGGTACTGGTGGTGGAGTCGAACAGGAGGCGTGAGGGGTTGCCCTCTGGGGCAGATTCTGGACTGGTTCTAGGGTCTGTCCAATTGATTGCTTCCTCTGAGGTACGTAATCTTGGCATGATGTTTGACAGCGGTTTGACAATGGAATATCAGGTGCCTGCCATTGTCAAGGTGAGTTTTTTCCATCTGAGAAATATCGCCAGGATTAGGCACCTGATTCTGCCCCTGGACCTCCCCACCTTGGTACATGCATTTGTAACATCTAGGCTTCACTACTGTAATGTTCTCTACCTTGGGGTCTCTGGAGGTACCCTCCGTCGACTGCAGCTGGTACAGAATGCAGCTGCCAGGTTGCTAACTGGTCTGTCGAAATACTGCCATGTCACCCCAGTGCTGCGGGTACTGCACTGGCTACCAGTTCAATGGAGGGTGCTTTTTAAGGTGGGATTACTCACCTATAAGGCCCTACATGGACTGTGTCCTTGCTACCTGGCTGACCTTCTTACACCCGCTGCCTCGGTTTGTCCCCTCTGGTCCTTTTCAAGGGGCCTCCTGGCAATTCCCAGGACAAGACTGAAAACAGCCGGTGATCAAGCTTTTAGTGTCACTGGCCCTGTTATGTGGAATTCACTTCCACCATTGGTGAGGGAGGCCCCGTCGGTAGAGGTTTTTAAGGCCCACCTAAAGTTTTATTTGTTTAGACAGGCCTTTGCAGATTCTGTATGATGATATTGATACTACTGATACTATTGTTATCAGTCCTGTGTAAACTAAAGTGGGGTGTATTTATATATAGTAATTGAGTGTGTTTTTATATTTGTATTAATAAATTAAATGTTCATATTTTGTATGGCGTCCAGAGCCTCTGGGATTGGGCACCAGAAAAATAAAATTTGCCTTTGCTTTGCCTTGCCATCTGTATTTAAAGTCAGTCACTTGTGACCTTTTTCCTTGTGTATGTTGCTTTAGTTACTGTTTGGGGAAACAAAAAAGTTACCTTTTGGTTTTTACTAAAATAGGCTACCTACAATATATGGTACTAGTTGTTCTCTAAGTGCTGCTATCTGACCTGATAGTGTTTGGACTTGTAAGGAAGCCAGTGCTGTAGGTGTGGTGTGTGAGGTGTTATTGACCCAGTTAGTAATACATCCATTCATGATATATTCCCAGAGAAAGGCAAAGCTTTGAAACAGCAGCCAGCAAAAATGCCTGCTAAGAGATGGCCCAGTACAGGGGGGAAATGTGGCGGGGGGATGAGGGAGCTAAGAAGTCTGCTAAAAAGAGTACAACTTCAGTTCCAGGTCTCACTCTCCAAAGCAGTGAAAGCACACATATGCCTGCATCAGTGTCTTCTGCTGTGGGCTCTGGTGGTGCAGCAGGTACCAGCAAAGGAGTTGTTGGAAGTACTAGCATACCTGTGTCTTACTTTTTTAAGGCTCAGACTGTTGCATTCATCCTGGTGGGGGATGATGACAGTGAGAAGAAGGGATTGGAAGGCACTAACACCAGTACAGGAACAGTGGTCCAGAAAGAGGGTGATAATCTGTCGGTGTGACTGTCCCTGTTCCTGCAGGTGATGATAGTGTTCGACCAGAGTCTGATAATCTCATAGATAGGGATAGTAAGCCACCTGAGATTGTTGTATAGAAAGAAAAAGGGGCCGTGCTGCAAGAAGATAATGATAGGGAGGAGGACGACGAGGACAAGGACATCATCGCTATTGGTGGTGATGATGATGATGATGATGATGACTAGGATGATCCCACATGGAAGCCTGAGTTAAAAATGATCAAGGGTGATGTAGGCCATTTACATGCACCGACCATAGGTCAGTCTGTCACCAAGCTTATAAACAAACCTCCAAGCAGTCAAGTAACCCCCCATCCCAAAAGTAGTCTTATGGAAGCGATAAGAGTAGCCCAAAAACACACACTTCCACACCTGTTTCTGAATTATCCCAGTCCCAGAAGCATCTGAAGTCCAGAGGTCTAAAGTCCCTAGTTTGGGACTTTTATGTGCTTGATCCTGCTGATGAGACAAAGCAATATGCCAACTTTGTCAAGCATGTGTTAGGGGAAAAAAGGAAGCCACATAGGCACCGGTGACCAAAACGCCCACCTGAAAAACAAACACTCTCTGAGATGGCAGCAACACCAGAAGGATGCCAGAGCTGTTGGTGGCATCTCCCTTGGCAAGTTAAATGTAGTAGAGCAAGAGCAGGAGGAGGTAGGGCAGAGTGGGTAGGTGGTGGAGCAGGAGGATGAGCAATCCTTTGGTCTCTCGAGTAGTGAGCATAGCAGTGGAGGTGCCAGTCCCAGTCCCTTGAGTCTGAAAAGTACATCACCACCATACCCACAAGCAACCAAAATAACTGGTGTCATGCAGTCTACACAGCTCCTAGAGTCAAATGTTACCCCTAAAAGAACATTATTGCTGCCACACGTACAGCACTCTGGTCGAACAGCCCCAAAAATGCAGCCAACTTTGAAGACCATTCCTGAGTGGCACACAATCATGTGCTGCACAAGACTTAAATGCTGCCACTGCTGAAATGCTGGCCATCTATCTGTTGCCATTCTCATTCGTGGAGAATGCTGGCTTCTGCATGTTGATGGCCTATGCCAGTCCCAAATGGAAGATTCCATCACAAACCTATTTTTCTAAGCGTGCCATGCCAGATCTGAACAGTAGAGTGAATGATTCCATTAGACATGCATAGCCATCTTAGCATGGATATGTGGACCAGTGGACAGACAGCAGCAATCTTGTATCTATACATGACAGCACACTGGGCACTGTTGCCTGGGGTGGCACTTGATTTGGAGCCTGGCAAAACCTGCAGAAATCAAAACTGTGGTGGTAGCAACACACCTGGTATTCAGCAGCATGCGACCCTGAGTATGACAAGTGTTACTGGTTCTCACACAGCTGAGAAAATGCTAAATGTTCTGCTGTCAGAGATTGATGGGTGGCTTCACACACAGTCAGTCATAGCAGGATTCATCTCAAGAGATAATGGCTCCAATGTAGTGAAGTGCATTAGCGATGGTGTTTTTTTCAGGTTCCCAGCCTGGCACACTGTCTTAATTGTGTTGTACAGCAATTTCTCCGCTATGCAGACATTAAGGAAAGTTACTGTCGCACATCACATCTGTGTCCACTTCTCGCATTCTGCAAAGGCCCGTGACCCTCTACATGACCTACAGTGCAATAATCATCCACCTCAGCACTGGATGAAGCTTGATGTTGTGACCAGGTGGAACTCCACACTGTACAGTACTTGCTTGAGTGGCTGTATGAACAGTATAAGGCTGTATCAGAATACCTGCTGGTGCACATCACCTGTGACAGTACTGGAGTGTCCATCACTCTAACAACAGGGCAGTGGCACCAAATGGATTGGTTGATATGCATTCTCCATCCATTTGAGCATGCTATACAGGCAGTGAGTGGGGACACTGCTTGTATAAGTCAATCCATACCACTCATACTTGTGCTGAGGAAGACACTAGTAAATGTGTGACACCAGATGGAGACAAGTGGGGATCATGGCAGTTGTGATGTAATGGATAACATGTGCCACATGCTGGACACAAATACTCATGTATCTGGCATTTTACAGTCAGCTGACTTTGCAATCGCCACCATGCTGGATCCACGCTACAAACGTGGCCTGCCTTCTATAATTAAAGGAGGTCGTCAGCGAGTACAAAAGCTGATAGAGAACCTCATTAGAATGGTATATGCTGCACACATGAAAAATATACGCACAGCTGTGAAAACGGGTGTTGCTACCACCACCAGTGATTCTCAGGCAACCCGATCAGAGAAAATGGGCAAGGCAGAGCAGAAAACACAAACAATCTCATTTGGGATGTTCTAGTTCAGGTGGGAGTGGAAGATATGGAGGAAAAGGAGGAGGAGGAGGAGACAGATGAGGCAGCTGGACTCGGGGCAGCCGAATGAATGGAGGCCTACATGGGTGACCCAAAGCACCTTGTCATTACTGATGAGCCACTGCTGTACTGGAGCAGCAAATGACTGACTGGCCAGTACTAACATTGGTTGCTGTGAAATACCTGAGCTACCCACCATTCCGCGTCAGTGTGGAACGAGTGTTTAGTGTGGCTGGGGCCATTGTGAGTGACCATAGAACCAATTTGTCACCCAAGAATGTGTCCATGTTAACATTCATCAAAATGAATGAAAGGCACATTTCACACAACACAGTGATGTCAGTGGTGTTGCCACAGGAACTGTGTCTCGGTGATGAGGATGATGACAATCCCTTGACTAAAGCATCCACCAGCAGCGCCAGCAAGGTGGATGAAGCAGCAGTGGTGAGAGAATGCCCACCTAATGACAACTCCAGTCTTGAAGAGTGTGAGGGGTGCTTCTTAGATGATGTGGAAGTGGGAAAAGGCTGAGTTTACTCAAAGGCCACCCCCCCAACCACTTTCAGCTCAGTATAGTGTTATAACTTATTTTTAGCTATGTACCATTGTATTGGTTATGGTTATGTGTTATGTGCTGCAGTGTGAATCACTTTCATTTGATCATCCTGTGCCGTAAAATATTGTTTGGTCCCCAGTCCCCCAGCCTACGTAAAGCAGCAGCAATACATAACCATAAACCATAAAAATTTTACATGATTACAGTTATAATGTTTTGCAGCAAAAAATATCAAGATACACATTACTTTTCATTTTGAGTGTTAACCACATCTTACAGCAAGATATGTTGCCTTGATGTCCTTAAAAGTGCCCATGATGGCACGTGCCACACCGGCCCACCCCCCTCCCTCCTCCTCCCCACCACCTGACACACCCATGCACTCCATGCAACCCAAAAAATATTTTCTACTTACAATTTGTGACATGTTGAAGAACCATGGCTCCTAGTACAAGTCGCATATGACTGTAACATGCTTATTCAACTGTTAACACCACAGGTTGAACAAATTTTGAGAAATGGTGAATGATGGCCATCTTTAATAACGTTAGTCATTAATTACAAAAGTAATCATGAAAAGGCTTAATAACGTACAACATCCAATAACCCCAAAATGGTTACTTATGCTATACTACCAGCTTAAAGTTCTTGTACTGAAACTGTGATGGTTTCTTGGGGGGGCAGGGCAGGGAAGGCAGGGGGAGGTGTATGCTGCCCTCAGTTTGACTTCCAAATGTTAATGATTACTGCAGCTCTGCCACCTCAAATGATTAGACAATACATTAGCTCCCTCCACCTAATTATTTACCAAACACCATCTCAACCATCCATTTCCATATAGTTCCTCCTCCCTGGAAGTGGGTGGTGCTTACTCGTTAATGGTATGGACACCAGTGGCCAACATCACAGTTCAAGCAACACCCTCTGTCTCACATGCAAATTGCAATACAGCTCCTGCAGGGCCTGGATGGAAGTAGTTATCACACAGAGATAGGATGAAACCTCTCATAGGAAAATGACTTAGGTAAGACCAAAGATGAAGAAAAATGCCGAATACTCATCAATCTGCATACCAGGTTTTAGCAAGCAAATTAGAATGAGCATAGAAAAAAAGGCATAATTACCATACCCCGTGATGTCATTAAACTGTGGAAATCACCCCCAGAAGGAACATGCTGGGTGGGGCACATGATTCCAGACCACGATGAAGTACAGTAGCAGGCATTCCCCTTCCCCTAACAGTACTGCATACCTGGAAATAAGATATAAAGAAGAACAAATTTTGAGCATTGTAAAAAGTTCCAGCCCCCCCCACCAACATCCTCTAAGTCCCACCCCCCAACCCCCACAGAAGATCATAAAAAATGAAGAAATCCTTCCTCAGGGACTGTGAAAGTGGAACCATTGCACAATAAAATAAATCCCCAGATCTGGTTGAGCAGCAGCAGGAGCGAGACTTAACTTATCCGGAATTCCTGATGGTGAAAAAAGCAAAAAATAACATAATTATGATCAAACTCAGACATCCAGATGGCAGTAACAGAAGTACCCCACTAGTAATGAAAAATTAAATACTTACCGTCTACTTTGGGATTAGAAATGTGGTGCGTTCCAACATCCCTAGATCCAAATCCTGGCCTGTCATGATGATGTCATCCACAACACACTGAAAAATAATATAAAGCAGTACAAACATATTAGAATTCAAAACACCACAATACCAACCTACCAACACCCTTATCTTGCACAGGAAAAAAAAAAATAAAGACAGATACTTACGTGTGCAGCAGCAGCAGTATGGACTGTGTGAATGATCCACGATCAACCATCCAAAACAATAATTCACGTGGCAACTTGGCAAGCAGTAGTCAGAGACAGCAGCAGGCAGCAAGCTACAGTGCCACAACATGTCATTCACTCCCTCCCCACCGCCAGGCAGGCAAGTTACAACCACAGAGTCAGTCAATGCAGCCAATAAGGACAGCAGCATAGGGAAATAATAATTCTGTTACATGTCTATCTCAATCAGTTGAAAAATCATCAGTAGGAGGAAACAATTGTGAGTAGCAGCAGCATTTTGCAGGATGAATTCATTTTCACTGCATGGCACCCCTTTTCAGGTCCATGAGGTGGTGGCACAGCATTTAACATCAGGACTGACTCCAGACCAGATTTCAGTCTCAATTTTATGTACCATTTTTGCTGTCACATTTCTGGACATGTACAGCCTGTCATGCGCTCACAGAACAGAGATTCAGCATGAGGTGACTTGTAAACAGTGGACCAAAGACCATGTTTTGGTTTGGGTGGTGGCTTGAGCACCATATAACAACATGGCTAAGACCTAATTTCTGTATGAATTTAATGTCACATTGTTTGGGAAGCATTTCTGGACATCACATGATGACTCAGACCAGGTTTATGTCTCAGTTTTATCAAACTTTTCTCCTGTCATATTTCTCCTTTTACCATGCCTGCTCTGCATAGTATGGCGGAGAACAAAACTTATTCATTTTTAACTTTACAATATAAGTTCTTATGTAACTATTTCTATGACTGTAGTGTACGTATTCAGACTGATACTGAACACAGCCAAAGAAACTGCCACCAGCCCTTAGCTTTGGGAAAAAATGTTTGTTCATATGAACAAATTACAATACTTGACATTTGTGGATAGAAGGAAACAAAGAAGGAGTAACATAAAACAATCAAAAAGGTACACAGTTTACGGGCATAGTAATTGGGGGGACATGCAGGGTCAGACTCAGTCAGGGTAAGGGTATTCAATCACATGAGATAGAGGGGAAATGGAGGGAACATTAACATTCCATAAAACATAACATGTCAGATAGAAAACCACAGGACAAGAAAAAGAACAAAGAGGAAATATAATAGAAGAGAAAGAGGACAGTAAAGTTTTTTGGTGGTTTTTTTTTTGCTGTTCTTATTTTTTTGGTGTTTTTCTTATTTTTAGTGGGGTGCAGAGGAAAAAAGAGCAAGACTTGCAAAAGACAAAGGAAAGAAAACCAAATTGGTACATAGATAGCACTAATCGGTTGCACCAGTGCCACTGCCGCTGACAACACTACCACCATCACCACCCCCACGGCACAGCTCTGCCAGGAGGTTCAAGACCTTTTATTGGTCCTCCCTTATTTTTATCAAGTTCTCCCCTGACCTCCAGGTGGAACTGGTACACCTGCTGCTGGAGTCCTTGCTCCTCCATGCACACTGCCACCACATCTTGGCACACGGCCTCAAGGTCCTCCATCCTGATGTTACCTGCTGGGGGGAGCTGCAGCAGGTTGTGATGTCGAACTTGCAGTTGCAGCATGGTTGCGCCGGTGAATGTGGGGTGTATCACTCCTCCAGCTGCTGCTACTGCGGCACCCCCTAGGCTGCTGGATGCCCTTCTGATGCTTGGCCCCCATCGCTGCTTCCTGCTGCAGCTTCTTGCTGTTTGAAGAGCCACTCTACAGCGTTGTGGTGCCATAGGTTGCTCTTCTATCTACCCATCCCAAAGTGGGACCTTTTTTTTCCATGGCTTACATCTTTGCCACAAAGGTTGCAGATGACAATACTGTCATCTCCAACCTTTGCGGAAAAAACTCTAAACTGGAGAGACCTTGTGGGAAGGGAGGCTCATCAACTGATCTCTCTGCAGCAGCTGCCTTATCTGAGACTGAGACCTGCTGCTGCTCTTTCTGGGGGGTAGGCATGGGCTACATCCCTGGGGGTGTGTAACAGGCTTCTGTTGCTCTTGCTGTGCAGGGGCACATGCAGCTGGGGGGGCGCAAGGTGATCCTGCTGATGGTGGTGGGAGGGACCTGATGCTGCTGGGGGGGTTACAGGCAAATGCTTCACTTGGGGGGTGCTTGGAAAATGCCTGCCTGTTAAGACGGACAGCAGATCCTCCTGCTGCTGGTAGCGCACTACCAGTCTCCCTCTCTATCTTAAACAAAACTTTTCTTACTTAATATAAAACTAAAGAAAATAAATCAAAAAGAAAGAAAGAAAGATACAGAGAGGACTGGGAGATGGGGAGTCAAACACACACACACACATATACACGCACACAAACTATAAAGATAGAAAAATATAACACTAAAGAAAAAGCCCTTACAGAAAATATTTACTTTTCAAAATAAAATGGGGCAGAGATTACAAACAAACACACACAAACACTATTTTTTGAAAACAAGCTCTTCTGCTCTGCTCACTCTGTCTCTCAGTCTCTCCTACTAGGCTGCAAAAGCTCTAATGGAAGTAGATTTAGTCTGGCTTCTTGCCTAAGTACAGTCACCCATGTGACCAGCAGTCTGCTAGAGAGATTAAGTCATGTGACTAGGATTTCTTTCCCAATTACGCCTGATAATAACATATGGTGAAATGTGGTGGCGAAAGGCGAAATTGATGGTGAAATTTTGCCAGAAATTTACGGTGAATTTATAACGAAGTACCAATTTCAAGAAATGTTTCACATGGTGAAATGGTGATTCTGCAGGGATTTTGCCAGCGAAATTACATTTTGCTGCATCTCTAGATGGCACAAGTCAAAGATTTATTTTGCCACCCTGCTGCTCTTGCCCTGCACAAACAGCCACACTGAAGACAGGAAAAAACATTTTATTTGGAATTTCTGGGACTGTTACATTTTTTGTGGACCACCCTGCAGTCTCTCTCCCTCTCCCCCCACTGGACATCACAGTCAAAGATTTATTTTGCCACCCTGCTGCCCTTGCCCTGTACACACAACTGCACTGAAGCCAAGAAAAAAAAATTGGGGGATTTTATGTAACTGTAAATTCCTCGGGGACCCACAGTAGTCTCTCCCACTCTCCTATGGATGAGGAATGGCACAAGTCAAAGATTTTGCCAGCCTGCCCTTTCTCAGTACACACAGCTACACTGTCTGAGGCCAAGAAAATAAACAAAAACATTCATTTGGGAGTTTCTGTAACTGTAATCTCTCTTGGGCCCCCAGTAGTCTCTTCCTCTCTCCTCTGGATCTGGAATGGCACAAGTCAGAGATTTTGCCAGCCTGAAGGATAAAATGTTCCGCCAATAAAAAACACTATAATACTGAAAGATATTTGAGCTGTCCTAAGCCTGACAGGGGTTGGAATTCATGCTTCAGCTCAGGACAACTTGTTATCTATTGACTAGACTACTAATCAACTCATATATATATATATATATATATATTAGAGCAAAAACTCCATTTAATGCATTAGTTAGGGTTGTTCCACAGCGACAAAGTGAGAATTCGCTGTTGGGGTTGAAACCCCCTTGGACCCACCCACCCCCAACTGGCATTGGGGTGCGCATTGGGATCGTCAGCCCTAACTCTCACCCCATGACATGTGTAAAGCAGCAGAAGTATAGAAGAATGGGGAGTTGGACCCACAGTCCCAATGTGCACCCCAATGCGGTTGGGGGTGGGGTAGAGGTCAAGGGGTTTCAACCCTAACAGCGTATTTCCTCACTTTGTCGCTGTGGAACAACCCTACATATAGCACGGAGTTTTTTGCCTCTAATTTTCCTTCTTTTTGAGAATGATAACGAGAAATAGTGAATGTAATGCAGCGGCGCTCCTGCTGCATAATGCGTTGGCGGGAGCTTGGGGCCCTTGGCATACTAACAGGGACAGCAACGCAAACAGAAATGCTAACAGTGGCGCACATGGTAACACAAGCACGAATGAGAACAGAAAGGGTAACGCACATGGTGGCGTAGACGGGAATGGTCTGCCACGTGATGTGTTGTCACATAGTAACATGGTGCCTGCAAACAGAAATGTCAATGGGCATGGTGATGTAACGTGAAACAGTAAGATAAACAGTACTGTAGACAGAAATGGCAAAAAATAACAGAAGCATAGCGCAAATGAAAATGCAAAGGATAAGCGCACATGGTGGGCGCAGGCGTCAATGGTAAGTGAAGCGAGTGCGGATCATAAGCGGAAGGCAACAGTAACAGAAATGTAGCGCACAGGCTGGTTTCCCCAAAACCTGCATTGAGAAAGACAGTGAGTACAAAATAATGTATGCAAAATAATGAGTATCGGTGCAGAAAATGAGATCTTGGAATACTAAATACATTATATCTCAGGAACCGTACGAAGTAGAAAAAAAATTTAAAAGTCATATTATTTACAACTATCCTGGCTAATTTGAATCTTAGCCCCACTAAGGGGCTAAAGTTTCTGATGAAAGTCCGTATCTCGGACCGTTTCGAGATCACGGGCCCTGAAAGGCATAGGCGAATGCCGTAATGTTATCCTATGGGAAAAAAGAAAAGTTCGGGCGCCATAACTTTGCCTCCCTGTAATGTTTTTCACCAAACTACTGAGCACATCTGTGGGCTGTTGGCTGTCTTCCCTCCAAATTTCAGGAAAAAGACCAAACCGTTATTTTGCAGCAGGGCTCCAAATGATTTCTGTTAAGTGTGGGCGCCGTAATGTTATTCTATGGGAAAAACGTCAATTTTGAGTGCCGTAACTTTGAGCCATGTGATATTTTTCACCAAACTACTGAAAGGCACATCTGTGTACTGTTGGCTGTCTTCCTCCAAATTTCAGGAAAAAAGACCAAACCGTTATTTTGCAGCAGGGTGCCAAAGGATTCCTGTAATGCTTCGGCTGCGTAATGTTATCCTATGGGAAAAACTGTCAACTTTGAGTGCCATAACTTTGCCGCATGTAATATTTTTTCAATACAACACTAAAAGGCAGATCTGTGAGATGTCGACTTGTTCCTCCAAATTTCAGCCCAAAACTCCCAACAGTTATTTTGCAGTGCAGTGCCAATTGCTGTTATTTTCCTGAACTAGAAAATTACTGTCGTAATTTGCAAAAAGTTTTCAGAAAATTTAGAGACACTTTCGTGAGCACGAAAGTAATTTGCGAAAGTACTTTTTCCAGAAATTTGAAAAACATATTTCTGGGGTGTTTTACCACAAAATAAAGACATGGCAAGCATCCTCAGGGCCCGACTAGGTGAATACAAAAAAAATTAGGTTGCTAGAGGGTCCCAAATTTAAATGCCAACCATTTTTCTGATCACCAACTGAAAACAAAATGGCCGATTTGCGAAAGTAACAGGCCCATTTGCGAAAGTAAAAATGCATTTACGAAAGTGTTGAACTTTTTGTTAACTTTTCCCATTGACTTATAATGGGAAACTGTTTTTTGAATAACTTTTGAACCGTTTAATATTTTTTCACGAAATCTTTGAAAGGCACATCGGGGACCCTGGCTGCACATTCCCTGAAGATTTCGGCCGGTCACACAAACCGTACGACCTGTAGGCGCGACCACAGAATTCCAGAAAAGCGTAAACGCGCGCACAGATCACACTTAATAACTCCACAACTGTATATCCAACCAGTACAAAACTTGGCAGATCCCAAGGCCTATGGTTCTTGATCACAAATTCCAAATTTCAGGCAAATCCATCAAACGGTTGCAAAGTTATTAAGGTGCAAAGTTTTGGGGTTTAACATAGAAATGGCTCCTCAACCCTAACTATGGTAGCACTACCATGCTACCGTAATATATACTGTAGTCTACCGTATCAGCTACAAAGCAGTTTGTGTGTTCGTGTATCTATCAATAAAAATTAAATAAAAAAACTAAAAAAAGATTTTGCCAGCCTGCCCTTTCTCACATACACACAGCTACACTTTTTGAGGCCAAGAAAAGAAAAAAAAACTTTCATTTGGGATTTTCTGTAACTGTAATCCCTCTTAATCCCCCAGTAGTCTCTCCCTCCCTCTCTCCTCTGGATCTGGAATGGCACAAGTCAAAGATTTTGCCAGCCTGCCCTTTCTTATGTACACACAGCTACACTGTCTGAGGTCAAGAAAAGAAAAAAAACTTTCATTTGGGATTTTCTGTAACTGTACTGTCTCTTGGGCCCCCAGTAGTTTCTCCCTCTCTCCTCTGGATCTGGATGGAATGGCACAAGTCGAAAATGTTGCCAGCCTGCTCTTGTTCATACACAGTCAGCCACACAGTACAGTACTTTGCGTTTGCATCCCCCCCAGCCACCACTATCTCCCCAGTCCCTACTCCCCAAATTTCTTCTGCTGTTCCCTCTCCTCCTGCTCAATTGATTTCTTTCTGGTGGTTTTAAACTTTTTTTTTTTGGTTTTTGGCTGAAGTTGGCACTTTTGTTCTCTGCTGCTGAACGCAGCTCTGCTCCTGCTCTTCTCAGATCCTCCTCGCTCTTCTGGATCACCTGGTGCACTTAGCACGGTTATATACCATGAGTGCATCACATGACCTTCTGTTGCTTGATTGGATGTTGCTGGTGGCCTGTACATGCTGATGGCATCCACATGGCAACATAAACAAAATCCATGAAATGGCGTCTCCACAGACCCAGAACTGGACTTTTATAGCGAAGTGCATATTTATCCGGGTCCGTGGATTGCGGGTTCTATCCGGGTGTCCGGATCTCCCATGAAACAGTCCACCCAGCCCTACACAGTAGCAAATTTGTCTGGCATTTTCACTGGGCTAAGAGTCTGGGTTTATCTGGAAGCATGAGATGGAGGAGGGGGCAGTGCATGTTGTTCCCTGGTAAAGAGGACTGGAGGAGGCCACAGTGCAGAGAATCGTCAGTGGTGGCATGGCAGCAGGTTCACATTAGTCTGGGGTGTGGCATTTACACTGGGCTAAAGTCCAGGAAGGTATGGTGAGGCTCAGGCCAAGTGCGAGGCCTGATGCATGCCTAGGTGCAGTAGGTGGTGCAGGCAAGGGTGTAGGTAGGGCAGGTGCAGGGCTGTCATTTAGCAGTGGTAGCACACTCATAGTGACTGTTGAGTTACGCTAATTATTACCACTGTATCCTCCAATTTGAGTTTTGACTTTATAGTTGTACCAGTGTCTCCTTCCTTCAGTTTGTTGTTCATAGGAGAAGAGCAAGCAGGTGGAGCACACATGTTGCACCCCATTCTACACATTATGGCATCATCACTCACCACAGAGATGGAGGTGGCATTTGGCAGCAGCAGAGCAGCACAGTTGGGTGCTTGTTTTAGGCAGCAGCATCAACACTGATAGGATGAGGCACATTCATGCAAGTAGAGCACAGTCGAGTACTTGTTTGGCATACCTCCCACCCCACAAATCAGGGACGAGGCTTAATAAAATCAGGACAGGTACAGTACATTTGTAATTGAAAATATTATTCCAAATTAGAAAATATTAGAAAAATGAAAACATTTGGTTTCCAAATATGTCCCACACACCCCACATGGCAACAGCCCTGAAAAAAACTTACATTTTTCACATAGCATGAGTTTAGGTTTCTTTTAACTCATGTCAAATGACGCTGTGTTATGGCAATGCAAGGATTTCACCTTCACTATCTTCAATATCAGATTTTTCCTCCTCCATGGAAGTCCTTCTCCACTTCCACTATGCCTGCCTCTGTTTGTGCTGAGGATGATACCACTTGCCTGTCTCTGTTTGTGCTGAGGATGATACCACTTGCCTGCCTCTGTTTGTGCTGAGGATGATACCACTTGCCTGTCTCTGTTTGTGCTGAGGATGATACCACTATGCCTGTCTCTGTTTGTGCTGAGGATGATACCACTATGCCTGCCTCTGTTTGTGCTGAGGATGATACCACTATGCCTGTCTCTGTTTGTGCTGAGGATGATACCACTATGCCTGCCTCTGTTTGTGCTGAGGATGATACCACTTGCCTGTCTTCACCTTTCATGTCTGTGTGTGTCAGTAGTGCCCAAACTGATGCTGTTCTACTTGGGGGACTATGATGCTGACTGATTTTGATAAATTTCAACTTACTGATATTGATGGGGGAAACGTTGATGCAGTACAGAAGGAGCTCCTCATCAGCAGCTAGATGTGCCAGATCAACCATGTATCTCTCAACTGCTTTCACTTCTGCCTTCTCCTTATCATCAGTAGTCAGCAAGCCCAACTTGCAAAAGCACCACCAAGAGTGGATTGGATGATGTGTGCCCTTTTTTGCCTGCAAATGTGCTGCTGTAATATGTACCTTGCATTCCAATTGCCTTTCCTAAGCCAGATGCTGTTCCTGCTTTCCTCTGAGTAAGCTGCTCTTGCTAAGTTTTCAAACCATACATCCCATGTGTCTTTTTTGTGAGAAGCTTTTGAAGATATAGGACCTGGTTGTGTCCCCCATGAGTGATGTAGGACAAGTCATGGCTATATCAGGGGTCCAGCATGGTCACAGTGCTGAATTCATTTGATGTCTGTGTGCTGTTCAGTTGGTAATTGTGGTCTAGGACCTCCAGCAAATGCTAAACCAGTGAATAACTGAGTGCATCACCAGTCACCTCAGACTGCCTCTGCACATTCATAATGGCCTGCCTCAGCACACGGAGCAGAGGTGTGGCCTGGTTCAGGGAGGCAGCGTCCCTACTCACTGCCTGTGTGGCATGATCAAATGGGCATAACATATAGACTAATCCATGATGGTGTGTGCATAATGAGAAATTATGTGCACCTGAGGTGTGGGATGCTACATAAACCTCGAGGGCAAAGCTCCAGGGGTTTATATGAGCATCCTACACTGAGGGTGCACTTAATTTCTCAGTTATGCACACACACCCATGCATTTTTATGTATAATTGCTGGGTTCTGTTTTTTAACACTATAATGAAGAAAATGAGCTGAAATGTATTGTTAAGAACATATAGGATAGTGCATGGGGAACAGTTGACAACAGGGCTATTCTTTCACTGAGTTGGCACTATGACGACGGATTACCTCGAGAGCGCAGCGAGGAAATCCGTCCTCATAATGCCAACGAGGTAAATGCCCCGTTATCAACTGTTCCCATGCACTTTTAGAAAGTGTATGGTGGAACTTGTTTTTTGGGGAAAAAAAACAGCTACTAGAAGGAAAAAAGAATTTACATTGTGAACGTTTTCACACTAACCATTAATACTGCCCCCGATATTGTTGCTTTTGCCTTGTGTCCTGTCTATGGAGTGAGCCCTAACTGTCAAATGCTGTGCGAGGACACAGTGTGATGTTCGCAGTACAGTAGAAAACATCATTCTGTTGTACTGCGAATGTCACTAGTGTGTGACTACAAGGTTTCAAAAACGATTGATTTCGGTGGAGAACGACGTTCCACCATACACTATATATTTATTTCAGGAAACATTGCAACATTCTATGCAGTAACTAGGTTAGTAAAATGAGTAAACTGTTAAGCAATATGTATTTTTAGAGAAGAAAAATGAATTAGTGAAGTATACTTATTGTTTTGCGAAGGAAACAGGAAGCTGCAACAACGTGGAAAAAAAATTATTGGAACACAAGTATTTAAGTATTCAATTATTCTCTTGTAGAAATTTGCTGTTTTGACCATGGATGAGTTTTTTCATGAGATTTTAAATCTTTTTTTTCTTCTGAGATTGTGGTTTCCATGGCTGTATTTTAAGTTGGTAGGCATGACGAATCCAGTTGGTTCCTATGGAGATGAGAAAGAAAGAGAGAGAGAGAGAGAGAGAGAGAGAGAGAGAGAGAGAGACAGAGACAGAGACAGAGAGACAGAAAGAGATGGTTAGTGTTTAGGCAAGGTGTGGATTTTATTGTAAGAGGCTCTATTAGTTGTACTGTTAATTGTGCAGTTTTACAAATAGATTTTTTAATTGAAATTGAGGAGTGTGAAGCGAGTGGCAACTTACAGTCATCTGATTCTGAGGATGATATCTGTCGCACTCTGTGGAATTTCTTTGGTGGTGGTCCGTGGTAGATGTTTACGGTCACTCCCGGTATGTGCCAAACAGGGTTTGCATTGAGGAGGTTGATGCGAGTTCCGTTATGGAGAGATTTGTTACTTTTTCAATTTGGATTTCTGAACTGGCAGAGGATGCCGATGGCTGTTCATCTGTGCTGCGCTTGGTGAGCAGATCACTGATTTCTTTCTGGTGAGACTCTGATAGAACAGATTAATTCTTTACGGAGTGGAGATTTTTTGTGGCCATAAATTTGTTGTACTTCTGTTGGCAAGACATGGGCATTGATTAGCTTTTGGATACTCCTTTTTTGGGTCGAGTGGTTCATGATGCACTTTGTTTCTGGTAAGCCATACTGCAGCTTCATTTGCTTCATCATGGATTGAAGTTTATTCATACCTATCGTCATATTTCTGTACCATAGGCCATTTTTCTTTGTGGTTTATCTTGGGGGTGATGTAGAATGGTGCTTCAGGTAACAGTATTGGTTCAGACCTGTGGGATTTATACAGCCTGTATGCTTTTATGGTGTCATGTAGTGGGTTTTCTTTGTTTTAGTATATTCTAGGCTTTATGGGACATATGTGTGTAGGGTTGTCCCCAGGTCGAGTTTTTGTTTGGCACTCGTTGTACTCTATGTAGACATTGCCTTGGGCATCTGCTCCTTCTTGGATGTCTGACCATCTGAGATCATAGTGTTCTTTGGTATGGAGGGCAAAATTAGCCTCTATGTTGAAGAAAAGGTAGTTTAGCAGAGATGTGGGGTTTTCTGTGGATAAGGTGCCTGTTGAGTATACTAAGTCTATCTCTTGATCAGTGTGCTTCAGCTTTCCGCGGTCTGTTTCCCTTACCCATTTTTTTCAACTGCTTTTGTTTTGCTACCAAAGTGCACTTAGTTTCTATGAACTCTGTTTGAGGACCTTTAAAGACTGAGTGGGGGTACTTAACGTGTACTAAGTGCCTATCTATGCTGGCCACTATCCCACGGATTGTTCCTGGCTCGTAGTCAGCACCATCGTGACGTTTTAAACAAAAAATAAAGATTGATATCTTACTGTCTAGTTCTGCTAGCAGTAGCTCAGTGAAGTTCAGTGTTATTCCTGTTTCCTTAAGAAATGTGGTGAAGAGCCATAGCTCACTTTGTGTTTTGAGATGTGTTTCTGCTTTCCTGCTCACTGACAAATTTATCACTTTCTTCTAGGTTTTCTATGTGGAATTGTGCAGACATGCTGGTAAGTTGTTTTTTTGTATAGCGACACTGTATTGGGTTTCAAAATATTAGCAGTTTGCCTCCGTGTATTTGGTACTCCTGTTGGTGTTCCCTTGGCTGTTTCTGTGGTGATTTGTGGATTTTTCTTAATGCGCAATGCTGCAGCATGAGAGAAGAGAAGGAGCAGGTGGCGCGTGTTCACCGTTATAACTCACAGGTTATAACAGCAAATTATAACCTGCTCCTTCCATTGTAAGAAACAGAACCCAGTTATTACATTGCAATTAAGCCATCCATATACCTTCACTGATCAGTGGTTAATGACATGGAAGCTCCTCAACTGTCCATGTTTGTATGCAGCTGCATGTACTTGGACAAAGCCTTATATTGCTCGTACAGCCATTCCAGCATATATAACATTGAGTTCCACCTCATTACAACCCCTTGCTCCATCTGGTACTCAGGAAGGCCATTTCTTATTTGCAGTGCCCCCAGCTGTTCCATAGCTTTTCTGGACCTTGCAAAATGTGCACTAATTCACCTGCATACAATCAGTAGTTCTTTAATGTCCATCTGTGGCACAAACTCTGTAATCACCAGGTTAATACAGTGCACCAAACAAGGCACCCTAAAATAAAGTCACTGGCAATGTCCTTAACAATGTTTGACCCATTCTTGCTTTCAGAAAACCCTGTCTTTAGTGAGAGTGGGTGCAGCCAGGTGTGATCTCCTCTTAAAGTGAAGACAGAATAGTGCCTGCACTGTGTGACACAACCATGTTTTTCAAGACAAGCGTGGCATGCTTTTACAGCATGGATGACAGGCTGCTGCTTTAGCCAATGCTGGAGCCAGTTCCATCCATACAATTTGTTAAATTGCATTTGGTAAAAAAAAATCATGGCTCACCCCTGGAAGTTCCACCCAGTGTGCAGATGCACACATGTATGAACTTGCATCTGTTGGACCACTACACCACATGTCAGTGGTTATGTGGATATAGCAACTTAAAGAATGCTGCAATTCTTGCTTTAATACATTTTCCGCATCATTCCTCAGTTCCAGAACTGCTACCTGTGAAAAATAAGTCCTGGAAGGAACCTACCATTTTGGGTATGCTTTTGCCATAAGACAGCAGAATCCTTCATTTTCAATTAATGAGAATGGCAACAGATCAATGGTAAGCATCTCTGCTGTTGCTGTATTCAGTTCCCTGGCCAAGGCATGATTTGGAGGGAATTTGCACCACTGAGACAGAATGCTGGTGATTGTGGGCTGTACTTTTTTGGGTGGTGCTTGGTGGAAAGGTTTCACACTGGCACTACATTACTCAGGGGACGCCTTCTGGCCACCAAGGGTAAAAAGGCCAGTTATTTTTGGTGCGCTGGTTTTTGAAACTGAGAATGGTGGTTTTGTCAGGGTATGAATGACACTGCTGATGCTGCTGCTGCTGCTGCTGCTGCTGCTGCTAGTACTGCTGATGGATCCATTACTGCTAGTAGGGGTATAGTTAATATCCTCCAGAGCTAAAACATCCTCCTCTAAATTAACCTCCTCTCCTTCCATTCCTTTCCATGTGTAGATTTTAAGGTACTACCTTCCCCCCTGCACTGTATACTGAAACTGCTGCCACTTATTTATTTATTTGAAAGTTTGTGACCGGGACAGGCACACTGAGCCTTGGCTCATTTCCAGGTGCAACCTAGGGGCAAGGGAAGAGGAATATGTGTACAGATGTAAACTGACTTACAGAACCAGATTAAGCTGTTGATGGTATTTCAGTGAATGGAGGGCAATTTGGCCAGGACACTGGGGAAATTACATAGAAACATAGAAGTTGACGGCAGATAAGGACCACAAGGCCCATCCAGTCTGCCCATTTCTTTTTCTACCTTATAAATGTGCCATCGGCCTTTGCTCTGTCAGTGGTCTATCTATTCATACTCATCTGTATTGTTCCCTTATGCCTATCCCATGCCTGTTTGAAGCCTTGCACTGTATTCATAGCCACCACTTCCTGAGGTAGGCCGTTCCATGCATCTGCCACCCTTTCTGTGAAAAAGAATTTCTTCACATTTCCCCCTTAATCGGCCTCCCTCTAGTCTCATGCTGTGACCTCTTGTCCTGCTATTTTTCTTATATTTAAACATGTTAGACTCTTTCACCTTGTTAATGCCCTTAAGGTGTTTGAATGTTTCGATCATATCACCTCTCTCCCCACATCCTTTGCTCAAGGGTATACATATTGAGCTCCGTTAATCTGTCCTCATATGTCTTCTGATGCAGTCCCTGCACCATTTTGGTTGCCCTTCTCTGGACTGCCTCAATTTGGTTAATGTCCTTGTGAAGGTGTGGCCCCCAGTACTGTATGCAGTACTCCAGATGGGGCCTAACCAGTGTCTTGTAAAGAGGGATTATTACTTCCCTCTTACGACTTGTGATACCCCTACTAATACACCCTCTACTCTGTGGACAGAGGGCACTGTGTCTCTGTCTGAGATGGATGCTGTTGGAGGAGGAAGTCTTGTTACACTACCAAAGAAGGCTCCTCAGATGGCTGAAATGCACCAGGATGGTGGCCAGCAATCTGTCTCGAGTGGTGAGCCTCTCCCCCTGGAAACGGAGACTGTTTCTGATGGAGTACAAAAAGACGTGGTTTCCGCGACACCCCAGCAGCTCCTGATGGGAATGCCTGAGCTGGACCAAGATTCACTAGTGGAGGAGAATCTATTGCTTCTAGCAGACCAGCTTCGTACAGCCGAGATGAAATATTCTGCAGCACAACACAGAGCTGAAGAGGAGAAGGGTAAAGGAAAATGTTCATTCACTTCATCTCTATTTCAGATGCTGGATTCAAATAAAAAGGTTTTTTTGGCTACCTCTCCTGGCGGGCTCACACCCACAGCAGCACAGAAACTCTGGGAGGGGCCTAAGACAAGTAGCACACACAGTATCATTCTCAGAGGTGCTGCCTGTCAAAGGCATGGGGGAGGCGAGGGTAATCGGCACCATGCAGTTTAATGAATGGTTGAAAAAATGGTGCGGAGCACAGGGGTTTGGCTTCATTGGGGACTGGGGTTCCACCTGGAGGGACACCAGCCTATACTGGCAGGATGGTCTGCATCTGTCCAGGAAGGGAACAAGTCTTTTGAGCAATCGGTTTAAATGCTTCATTGGCAAGCTTTTAAACTAGTCAATGGGGGAGGCACTGACAAGCAACAGAAAAATCCCAGCCTCTCCCTACAAAACAGGGTACTAAATGAGAAAAAGACCAAGGTAGAACGGTCAGTGGGGGATGCTGCAACAGAAGGTAAGGCCATCAAAAAATGGAGAGCAATGAGTACCAATGCCCGTAGTCTAGGTAACAAGATTCCTGAATTAGTGGCCTTGATGGAGGAGGAACATCTGGATATCGTGGCAGTCACAGAAACATGGTACACACAAAACCATGACTGGGACGTAAACATACCAGGATACACTATCTACAGGAGGGACAGGGAGGGTAAAAGAGGAGGAGGAGTAGTTCTTTACATAAGGAAGGAATAAAAGCAACAGAACAAAAGGGTAAACAGGGAGGAGAAGAAGCACTGTGGGTAAATTTGGAGACCGGCAATGGCACCACAATCCGCACAGGGGTTGTATACAGACCCTCTTCTCAGGGGGAGGAAATGGACAAGGAAATGATAGAAAGTATACTTAGAATGGCAGAAAAAGGGGAGATATTGCTGATGGGTGATCTGAATAGGCCAGATGTTAACTGGAGTGCAGTTGCAGCTGCCACTCCGAAGAGTGCAGTTATTCTAGATGCCCTACAGGGGCATGCCTTAGACAACTAGTACTGGAGCCCACTCGAGAGGGAGCAATATTAGACTTGATACTCTCAAATGGAGATGGAGAGGGATCACAGATGTAGAAGTGGGTAGCCATCTGGGAACTAGCGACCATCGAACAGTATGGTTCACAATAAACACAGCAATAGAGTCAAGCCATACAAAGACAAAAGTACTGGACTTTAGGAGGGCTGACTTTGCCAAAATGGGTGAGGCCTAAGGAATGCACTAGCAAATGGGCGGGAAGGAGGGGTGGAAGAACAATGGGGAATAATAAAAACTGCCATCACAGAGGTAACGAGCCTTTGTGTGAAGCAAATAAACAAAACAAGACGATGTAAGAAACCACTATGGTTCTCAAAGGAAGTGGCAGTGAAGGTTCAAGAGAAAAAGAAAGCATTCAGGAAGTACAAGGAATCGCAGAAGGAGCAGGACAGAGAACTGTATCAGTTAAAGAAAAAGGAGGCTGGGAAGGCAGTCAGAACAGCAAAGGCCCAAACCGAGGAAAAGATAGCCAACTCAGTTAAGAAGGGGGATAAAACCTTTTATAGGTACATCAGGGAGCAAAGGAAGACCAAGGGAGGGATAGTGAGGCTTAATAAAGGGGAGGGAGGGTGGGCAGAGGGAGACTGTGAAAAGGCAGAGATACTAAACAAATATTTTTGCTCAGTATTTACAAGGGAAGAGGGGGAGGTACATAAAGCAAACAGTAGTAACACTCTGGATACAGAAGTTGATACCAGCCCATTTACAGAAGAAAGGGTTCTGAAAGAACTCTAAAACTGAAGGTGGACAAAGCAATGGGGCCTGATGGGATTCATCCCAGAATTCTAAAAAGAACTAAGGGTAGAACTAGTGACACCACTGACTTCCCTCTTTAACAAATCATGGGAGGATGGGTGGTACCCGAGGACTGGAGGAGGGCAGATGTGATTCCCCTTCACAAAAGTGGGAGCAAGGCAGAAGCATGAAACTACAGACCTGTTAGTTTAACCTCAGTGATAGGGAAAATGATGGAATCACTTCTAAAGGAAAGAATTGTCGAGTATCTAGAGGCCAGAGGGGCACAGGACCCTAGGCAGCATGGATTCACAGCGGGAAGGTCATGCCAGATGAATCTGATAGATTTCTTTGACTGGGTGACCAAAGTAGTAGATTTGGGAGGGGCTGTGGACATGGCCTACCTAGACTTTAGCAAGGCATTTGACACAGTCCCACACAAAAGATTAATATACAAGTTAGCCAGCCTGGGAGTGGGTCCCAAGATGACAGCCTGGGTAAAGAATTGGCTGGAGAATAGACACAGAGAGTAATAGTAAATGGAGTCCACTCAGAAGAAAGGAGGGTTACTAGCGGGGTACCACAGGGTTCAGTATTAGGACCAGTCCTCTTCAATGTTTTTATAAGCGACATTGCAGAAGGACTGGAAGGAAAAGTATGTCTCTTTGCAGATGACACTAAGATCTGCAACAGAGTTGATTCACAGGGTGGGGTGGAAAGGATGAGAAGGGACTTGGCAAGGTTAGAGGAATGGTCAAATGTATGGCAGCTTAGATTCAATGCTAAGAAGTGCAAGGTAATGCACCTGGGAAACAAAACCCAGGGAAGAGTACACAATGGGGGTGAGATACTAACAACTACAAAATGGAAAGGGACCTGGGGGTAGTCATATCAGATGACCTAAAGGTGGGCAAGCAATGTGAGAAGGCAGCAAGGAGGGCTGGGGGGATACTGGGATGCATAGGGAGAGGCATCACCAGTAGAAAACAGGAAGTTATTATCCCTCTGTACAGACAGCTGGTGAGACCCCATCTGGAGTACTGTGTGCAGTTCTGGAGACCCAATCTCTGCAAAGACATAGACAGGATGGAAGCTGTCCAGAGGAGGGCAACTAAAATGGTGCAGGGTCTGCACCGGAGGACATATGAAGAGAGACTTGAAGCTTAATATGTATAGCCTCGAGGAAAGGAGGGAGGGGGGACATGATAGAAACTTTCAAGTACCTCAAGGAATCAACAAAGTCCAAGAGGGTAGCATCTTTCAAAAGAGGTGTGCAAGAACAAGAGGGCACAATTTGAAGATAGAGGCGGCTCGAGGTAATTTAAGGAAGTATTTTTCACAGAGAGGTTGTGGATGCATGGAATGGCCTTCCAGAGGAGGTCGTGGAGTCAAAATCAGTGGTGGAATTCAAGCATGCATGGGATAGTCATAAGGCAATTCTGGGGGCTGGGGGTAGGAAGAAGTAGGCTGCTGGTTAACTAGGATCTGCAGCTTATCCAGCAGGTAGAGAAATGGGCAGACTGGGTGGGCCAAGCGGTCCTTATCTGCCGTCAAATTCTATGTTTCTATGTTTCTATGTTTCTATTATTTACATTTTTCCTCCTGGTCAGTGGATACAGCCTTGGAAGGTGCAGGTTGGACATAGCGTGCCTCGGGTATGTGGATTCCGGATCCAGAGGCACCGCTTCCTGGTTCCCCTACAGTTTTGGGTGATGTTCCTGGGTCTACGGAAATACCGTCATTAGTTTTTGCCCAGTCCTACAAGCCTTTCAGTCTGAGGTGGAACATATGCCTATAGAGCTTACTGCAGCTGACTTGTCTGCTACCACTGGTACTGTTTCTTTTCCTATACACACTGCTTCCTCTGAGAAATTTTTTGATCCCAATTCTGGTCTGTCTCCTCGACAGGTGGAGGTGGGGGGGTCCTCCTCAACCAAATGATATTACAATACTGGCTCAGGAGTAATCGGAGGCCCCCACTTATGTTAGTCTCCTGAAAAAGCCTGTGGAGCTGGCAAAAAGGTGTTATGCAGTCCACCTTCAATTTTTGGGACCTCTAGATGATACCCCTAGTAGAGTTCATGTGGGGAAAGTTCTGCTTAAGCAACAAATGGGATTTCTCCAGCAGAAGTATATGCCCTTATTCATTTATCAGGGGAGCAATCATTCGATATCAGCTTTCGGTCTCCAGATATCTTGGACAGATTCTGGTTAAAATATGCTATCATGAAAACTAATCCCACATGGGAAAAGTTCCAGACCTTACCCCTTACCAAACAAACTTTCAAGGTTATAACTATCCTTTTTCGAAATGAAGGGGTCAATGTCACAGATATTCTCTATCGGCTCGAAAAAAAATGTAAAATCCAGGGTAACCCTCAACCCCATTTTAGATGATGAAGATTTTTGGACCGGCGGGGTGGAGGGTGAAAATTAACCTCCATCAGGATGACTCCAGTTTACAATATCTCCCAAACTGTTTTTACATCAGATGGGACGAAGGGTTTATCTTTTATCCAGGTCAGCCCCATCACTGTTATAAATGTGGGTCTCCCAGTCACCTGAGATGCACATGTGACGTTATCAAATGTGCCCAGTGTGGGGAATCTGGACATTCAGTGTTTCACTGCAGAGGCCCCTTGAAGTGCAGTTTGTGTGAAGATGGCCACTCGTTCACAGACTGTCCTTGGGCGTCCCATAACACTTCAAACAATGACTATGCCATGCAGGATTACTACATTAACTTTACTTTAAAACAGGCCAATAAACATCTATCTAGCCTTGGCCCCCCCCCCCCAAGAAGAACCTTTTATTTGCCCAGTAGCTTCAGCAGTAGCCCCAGCCACCGCTACTCCTATTGTGGTTTCACATGACCAGATCCCTCTTGAACCTGAAAGCTCTGGCCCAGCACCAGTGATAGTACCTGGAAGCTGTACTGCAGATATGCCCCCTCCCCCCTCCCAGTCTCTGATCCCTTTCAGGTGGTCGAAGACGTAGGAGTACTAGAACAAAAGGTGGGGAGGTAGCACTGCTTATGGTCAATCCTGTCCCTACGCAGAATAAGTTTGATGGTTTTCCTATGGAAGAAGGAGATCTGGGCTCAGAGTCAGAATCAGCCTCTTTTCACTCCTCCCAGACTGATGGGGGTTCAGAGGGAGAACTCCCCATGGATGAACAGGACCCTAAACCCCAAGCCCTGAGGATGGGTACAAGAGCATGGGTCAAGAAGAAACGTTGATCAACAGCTTCTGGGCCTACCTCATTATACAATATTGCTGTGGCCTCTCTAAATGCTAACAGCATAAAATCTGAGTGGAAAAGAGTAGTAACTTATGCACAACTGGATTCTGCCACATATGATATGATTTTTTTACAGAATACCAGGTTACATTCCATGGAGGCTGTGTCTTCTGCAAGCTCTGCATGGCAACATGGAGATTCCTTTTGGTCTAAAGGGGAAGATGAATGTAGTGGGGTGGAAATTTGTTTAAATAACCCTGATATTACTATGATCCATCATGTAGATATAGTTCCAGGCAGAGCTTTTTTGCTGGATATTTTATTGCATGATGCTGGTTTTCGGTGTAGAAATGTGTATGCCCCACAACAAAAGAAAGCACGGATTGACCTGTTTCAGGTGATCCAACCTTATCTTTTTACCTCAAGTTATATTCTTTTGGGTGGTGACTTTAATTGCAGTAGGTATAAGACAGATAGGGGGTCTCAGACCTCCAAGGTTTTTTGCGATGTTTCTTGTCTTAATACTCTTTTGACCAACAGTAGCCTGATTTATGTTTTTGATAAACCTGGGTGTATTCCCCCCAAAATGTATTTTATAGGGTTTTTTTTGCCACCAGAATTGATTATTGGTTTATTTCTCAAAATCTGGATATTATCCAAACCCTTACTGTCCCGGTCTCCTCTTTTGATCATGTGCTTTTAAGCCTTACGGTCTCTAATTTTGAAAAAATGGGGAAGGGTCTGGGGTACTGGAGGATGAATCTTATTTTGCTTAATACCTCAATAGTATATGAGGGCTTTCATGGGCTCCTACAGGCTAGAAAATCGGTATGTTTCTTATATGGTGACGTCCAGAATTGGTGGGAGGACACAAAAAGGGATATACAATCCTATTTTAAGAAGATGGGCAGACGCATAGGTAAATATAAAATGGAAAAGTACAAATTATATAGAATGGAATTGCAAACTGTTATCTCAACAGAATCAATACCACGTAGACTTATCTGCTCAAATTTCTCTGGTCAAACAAAAAATGACTGATATCCAGTATGATAGATATAAATCATTGGTGGCTGAACAGAGGTTCGGGACTCAAGGGACACAGGATTTTACCAATCCATTTCAATCTGGTCTTTCTCAAAATCTCAAAAAACATATTTCTATAATTACAACTGGTGATGGTAAGGTAATAACCAGGAGATCAAAAATTCTAACTGAACTTGATAGCCATTTTTCCACCATGTTCCAGGTTCCTACTGGTGATCAGAGTGACATTGATTCATGGTTGGCGGAATGTGATCTGCCCCATCTATCCCACTTTTCAGAAACAATATTGATTTAACCTATTACAGTTTTAGAACTTCAGGGTGTAATAAACTCTATCTGAGTGGGTTCTGCACCGGGCCCTGATGGTATACCATATGAGTTATATAAACACATTGCCGACATACTAGTGCCAGAACTAGTGATACTTTTTAATAGAATGTTAATGGATTAAAAGTTACCACCTAGCATGTGGTAAGACCTTGTTATATTGCTATATAAGTCTGGTATCAGGTCTCAGTTGCCTAACTGGAGACCGATTTCACTCTTGAATGCTGACTTTAAGATTTTTTCTAAACTGTTGGCAAATAGATTGGCCTTGATGGCCGGTGACCTGATACAACCTTCGCAAACATGTAGTATTCCGAGAAGCTCCATCTTTGATAATTTAATTTTACTTAGAGAGATTTGGAATAGAGGCCAAACAGGTGAACTCACTGGGTTTATTTTTGCACTTGACCAAAGCAAGGCCTTTGATAGGGTTCTCCATGGATATCTTTGGAAATGCCTGGAAAAATATGACATTCCATCTAATTTTGTTAGTTGGTTACAGATAGAACACTGACATGCTACTATAAAACCCTATTGTAATGGCTGGACAGGTAAACCTATTAAAGTACAAAAGGGCCTGCATCAGGGTTGCCCTCTTAGTCCATTATTGTATATATTTTCTTTGGATACATTAATTTGCAATTTGAATCAGGATATGAATATCACAGGTCTGTCCTTTTCCAGCTTAGATCCAGAAATTAGGACCATCGGTTATGCGGATGATTTATGTCTTCTTTTCGCAGATACACAATCCTGCACAAGAGTTAGTCAACTTTTGTCCTTGATCTCTCAGTGTACAGCAGCTCAGTTAAATTTACGCAAAAGTAAATGCTTACAAATTGGCACTGAACACCTTGAACTGGACCAGATCATTGGTGTTTCTATACATTCAGAACCCTGTAAGAGTTTTGGGGCCAGATATTCAAAGCTTTTCCCCTGAGTTAAGTTAACACTGCCTGGTGTGCAAACTTAGCCTGGAGCACAAAGCAAGCTACAGTATATTCAAAAGGAATAGCCCAGGGCAAACAGCTTCTGAATATAGCATGGGAATGAGGCCATGCAAACTGGGCTGGGAGTGCAGGGCAAACGTAGCCCTGGAATAAGACAGCACTGAATACAGTAACCAGGAAGTGCAAACCACAACAACAACAACAACACAGTGCACAGCGACGTGAGGGTAGGTAGAGAGGAACTATGTGGCCAATGTGTGTTCTGGCAAATGCATGGACCCAGTACAGCTGCAGGCAGCAGCACACATGAAAAAACAGTGATCAAAACTGTATAATATTCCCCAAACCGTTAGCGCGGCTTTAGCGTGGAGCTAAGCAGTTTGCCCAGTGCAAACATGTTAGCCCCGCGCTAAACTTTGCCATATTCAAAAGTGACATGCAAATGAGCCTACTTAGATAGTCTCTGGGCAAACAGCCACATTAGCAACTCATCATGCCCTGATTTGCATGCAGTTTGCACAGCGTTACTGCAGGGTCCCACAGCTCCACCTGTAGGTCAGTCTGGAGGTACAGGGGTTGGCCAGGTCAGACCGCAGCTCCACCTGTAGGTCAGTCAGGCAATGCATGATGATAGCTGCAGGCTTCATGTAAACAGTACAGCATAGCATATTGTACCCCAGGGGACAACACAGCATAGGCACAGGTGGTGGTAGTGCTGCATACAACCTTCACACTGTAGGTCATGCTACAGTGCACAGCAGACACTACAGTAGAAAGAGGGCTGGTAGTGTGAGGGACACGACACTGTCTATGGTATGTAAGGGCAGTGATGACCACTGCACTGTACACAGTGACAGGCACAGCTCGCAGGTAATTACTGACAGTGGACAGTACTATCACACTGTTGTGTGATCCACAGATGCTGCACCTGTGGCATGGGATGCACACAGTGTCATGTACATGGCCAGCAGTGTGTGCTGTGACGTCTGTACAGTAGTGTGGTAGGTGGCTGGGGGGGCATGTAGGATCCGACAGGCACACAGGTGGTGGCATAATCCCACTACTGGCCCATGTGCACTGAGCGATGTGTCCCAGCCTTGTGGCCACACCTGGGCTGTGGTGAGGTCTGGCCACCCATACACCCTCCCCATAACTGGCCACCATGGCCACAGTGCTGCATGTGTGTGCTGGCATCTGTTACACACCACAGACGTATGGTCTGCAGGTGTGTGCTATATGGCCACACTACCATGCTGTCCCCTGTGGGTCAGATCACCCCTCACTGTCTGTGCTTGGCTCAGACTGGTGGCAGCTGATGGCATTATGGTGGTGCCATCAGTGAGCAGCATGTGTCCTCCATGTCTGGCAGTTTCTAAGTGTCATACTCATATGTTAGGGCCGTGCAAGCTGTGCTAATGCTGAGATAGCACCACGCAAAGCGTGCAAAGCTGTTTGCCCAGGGTTAAGACCAGCTTTTCCTGGGCGGTAAATTGTACCATGCTATGTCGCGCTAAACACCTTAGCACAGTGCTAGTTGCTGAATATCTCATAGCGAATTTATTCATTTTCACTATGCCCCTTGCATATCATTATGCTTAGTCCAACGCTACTGCTGTTTGCCTGCGCTAGTTGGCCTTTTGAATATGGCAGACCCACGCTAATCCCGCTCTATTCCCGCGCAAACTGTTTGCAGCCCTGCAAAGCTTTGACTATCTGGCTCTTGGGGTAATTTTTGGGATAGGAGAAATGGCTCTCTTACATTGGCAAACTAAGATTCAACAGGCACAGACCAAAGCTGACTTATGGAAGAAAATGGAAGATGGCAAAAACTAAGAGAGTGCATATGGTTAAAACTTTTTTGCTCTCTTTGTTTTTACCTATTAGTATTGTATAGTCTTTACCAAAACAATTAGAAACCAAGGTGTACGGTTTGTTATTTTCATGCATATGGGGCAGCCGGCTTAATCCGGTAAAACGAGGCATTTTGCTTCTGGAAAAGAAGCAGGGAGGCTTTAAGATGGTCCACCCGATACTTTTCTTTTTTTTGATGTTTACATTTAAAAACCTTGGTCCAGTCTTATTGATCAAAGATAAATTATGGCTCCCATGGGTCAAAGACAGCCTTAGCCCAATACTACAGATTTGGCCATTACATGGCATAATCCCCAGACAAAGATCCCTACAGACCCTTCCAGGTCATTTTCTTTCCTGTTTCAGAAAAATTAAACTTTGGTTATTGACAATAGATTATTTTCTTTCTCTTACTAGGAAACAGCTGTACCAAACAATTTTGGATACATTATTTTTGGAACCCTCCCCCTTCATTACACGAACCATTTCAGAGAGAGCACAAATAGGGAACATGTTGACTTGTCCCCATTTACCCCCACAAATGTGGGATGTCATGTGGTTGTCTGCATTGGGTAAATTAAATGTAAAAGGCAATCTAAAACACAAAGGACTGGAAGAAATATTTTGTCCCAGACTCACGTGTATAACTGAAATAGAAACAATAGAACATTTATATTTAACATGTCCTTTTATTCGGTCCTTCTGGTCATTGGGTAGGTCAAAATTGGAGTACCTGTCCCTTTAAGGATATGACCTTTGAGATATTTTGTCTGGGTATACTCCCTTCTACATGGACGGCATATAATGTACAGACTATATGGATTTTATTGGCATGTTTTAAATATCACATTTGGAATGTTAGATGTCGTTTATCTCTTCAGCAAATTGAATTTTCTGAATTACAATTGTGTCACATGATAGAGTCTTCTATTTTGACAATTAAGACTTCTGAACAAAATCTTTTTTCTACTCAGGTATTTCAGGTCCTGTGGGAGAATGCCCAATGGAATCTTTGACCGGTGAGCTTTGCCTTGAAGTTCGTGTTGGGGAGCCATTTGGGGAGGATAGGGAGTCTGCTTTTCTTTTTTTCAATGATTTCTTTTTTTTCTTTCCAGTCTATGCCAGTATTCATGACAGAGCAGGTTTTTCAACACCAGTGGGGGAGTATCCGCTGGATTCTGTAAGATGGACAGCTGCCAGGTGTAAGTAGACTCTGTGTTGCCATGCATTAACAGAGGCCAGAATAGAATCTATGATACCCACATCTTCCTTCCTGCTCCCCTTTCTTTACTGGTTTTACGAATGCAGGGAGATTGCCACTGTTCCTGGGGGGGGGGAGGGGAAGGGGTTTCTTTCTTTGTTTTGAATTTAGGACATATGAAAGAAAATGTTTTTTATTTATATTTCAGTGTGTGTGATATAACACTATTGACATATTTGTTTTCAACATTGTATTCTGCATTCCCCTATTCCTATAGCAGGGAGGGGGAAGAGGAAACTGTGTTGTATTTGGTTTTAGGGCTATAGGTATGATATACTGTTCTGTGTTTACAATTTCTTCTTGTGAATTTATAAGTTTTAATGTAGATTTGTTTACAATTTATGGTAGGATTACATTAATCCTCCCGATTTTGAGGGGGGTACCTTGTAATTTCTCCTGTGTACTACTATTGGGACGTATGTTTATACTAATTATGTTTTCTAATTTTTCTTTTATCATTGAGTGTGCTGTAACACTATTTCCTCAAAGCTTTTCTTTTAAGAGTAGGATAGGGGAGTTGGACTTTGCAATCTCTTTCTTTAGGTTTTGATATTGGGATGTAAGTTTATAATACCTAGGTTTTGGTTTCTTTTACCCTAATCTTGTACATAGTTCTGTGTGATGTAATACTATTTGTCAGAATTTCTTTCAAGTTTAAAAAAAAAAATTTCCCCTACTCTTTTGGGGGGGGGGGGGTAGGTTCCTTTCAGTATTAAAATATGATTTGGGTTCTACATCTGCATCAGAAAGTATATTAGGACATGTATGACTGTAATACATATTTGATTTTATTATGATTTTTAATTTTATTTTGTGTGAGGCAACACTGTTTTGTATTGATTTGATTTTGAAGTTCTAATAAAAAATTCCCCCTACTCTTCGGTAGGGGTGCTGGTGTGTGATGGAAGAGAGTTTGGATCTTGCTCAGATGGCTGGAAGACCTGCAGGGGAGCAGATCTCCTTCCCTGCAGATGCAGCACAGGAGATTGTGTGAGGAAATACAGTATGTTAAGAGTGGTTGATTGTGACTCAATGGATATCACTGTGCAGTCGGAGAATGAATATACAGATTTGCAGGTGGCTGACCTGCAACAAGAAGTGGATTTTGTACAGGCACTAAGTATTGAGCAGCAACAGCGGCTGCTGATGGTGTTATCGACTCCAGGTAGAGGTGGTGGAAAACGAGCGGTGCTTGCAGACCAGATGCCTGTACTGGATGGAGCAGGCACTGCTGTCCCGAATGAGCCTGCAGAAGTGGATACAATGTGTGATGCAGCATCTTCTCGGTGTGCTGTTTCAGAGAGAACTATGCCCCAGATACTGGAAACAAGTCAGGGAGATGTTCGGACTGAGGCTCCAGATGGCCTGATGGAACTCCCTGTAAATGTCATTCCTTTTTCACCCACAGTGAGTAATGTTGACATTACTAGTGTTCCGCCTGTCTTAGGTGATCACAATGACTGTATTTTGGTTTCTGAAAAGGAACACTGTGTAGCTGATAAACCGCAAGTTCAGGACAGATTGAGTGAAGGTTTGGAGCTCTGGAGGGGACGCCAGATAGAAGTACCTGTTGAAAAAAGGGTTAAATGGCCTGAGGAATGGATGGTTGCCTCTGCTTTATCAAATGCAGGATGGAAGAAAGCGGAGGTGGGGGGGGGTTGGATTCCTGACATGACAGATTTGTCGATTCCAGGTGTGGAAGGCAAAGGTCCATTGCGGACTACAACGATACTGTTGCAAAGTTGACTCTAATGTGTCAAATTCACCAGGGTTAGTTGCTGTAGTGACAAAAAAAACCCCGGTGATGGATGTGGAATGACCACCTCATAGAAAATCAGACCCCCAGGCAGATAAAGGTACATGGGGGGATCAGGTAGACTAGGCTACACCTGTCCCTGTGGGAGGTACGGGAGAGGTCCAGCCTTCATTGTTGTGGAAGCAATTTCGTAGATGGGACACTGTGTTCTCTACTAACACCCCAACACTACGGAAAAATGCTGTTCATATCCAGTATTTGGGGGCTTGCCACACCCACCAGACAGGATATGTATTGATAAAACACTTACAAAAGACTCATTAAATTTTTTCCACTGAAATCCACTCATTGATTCATGCATTGGGGGACACAGTTTATGATATTAATTTTAAGACCCCAGCTGGCCTTGATCATTTCTGGACCTCATATGACAAAAAAAAGCACTCTGTCTTACGGATACCATTTCGGGCACTCCCGATCACTAGACCCACCATAAAACAAGTCACTGTTTTATTTCAGAATGAGGGGGTGGCAGTACATGATGTCAGATACTGGTTACAGAACAAGTGTGATGTTTTGGGAGATCCTTCCCTGATCCTTGATGATAAGCACATCTGGATGGGGGGCTGGAAATTTAAAGTGCAGTGAAGATCAGGCCCACAGGACCCAAAACACCTTCCAAGTGCTTTTTTCCCTTGGTTCTGAGCAGGGACACTGTTTTATCAGGGCCAGCTGAAGACATGCTTTCTGTGTAGATCCCACATGCACTTAAGTAATGCGTGTGACAGGATAAGTGCACATTGTGCATGGAATGTAGACACACCAGCAATGAGTGCACAAATGAACAGATGTGCAATCTTTATGATCTCCCAAGACATGTGTTTAGGAACTGTGAATGGGCTACTCATAATAGGACTGATCGACCAAATCAAGAGTTGATGGTAGAGAAAGAACAGACCGTCAGTATTGCTACACAGAGGTCGGTCTGGGAACAGAATAGAGCTATGGCACAGGAATGGCAGCTGGCTCAGCCTGTTGACCCAATTTCTGATCTACTGGTTGAGGATCCAGATCCTTGTAACCCCTCCCCTACCTCCCTGTGTCTGAAGTGTCAGTGGTGGACCATGTCATAGACCCAATCCAAGTTATGGAGGAACTGATTCCTATGGATGTTATGGAAGCTGCCACATCACCTCAGCCCATAGCAGGAATTTCTCCATTGATGAGTCCTGAGTCTGACATACAGGGTATACCACCTCTGGCTATGACTATTGTGGCATCTAAAAAATGCCTCTTGAAGAATGTGAAGCCAAAGGCCAAGGTACAACATATGGGAGGAATTCAGGTGGCAGTGCCTCTTTCCAATGCCAATGATGTCTGGCAACTGCCTGATTTGGATTGTGGAGAAGATTCAGAATCCTCCTTGACTTTCTCATCCCAAAAAGGTCTTTCGTCTGATTCTGATGATGAGTGTACATCTGCAAAAGTATAGGTGGCGAGGACTAAATCTAAACACTTAGGGACTGTGCCCAGACATAGCCAGAGATTGGGCAAACAGTCTGTGACCTGATGAATGTCGATATGTCACTTGGATAGAAGCAGTTTAACCTTTCCTATTCCTGCATGGCTCAGCCTTCACTGTATAAGGTAGCCACTATTAATGTGAATATTATTAGAAATGGCCGTAGATGTCTAGTTGCTTTTTCTGTTCTAAAAGACTATCACATTGATATTGCATGTTTGCAGGATATTCGCCGCTATACTATGCATGATATTGAAACTGCTAAAAAGTTATGATGTTGGGGCCCTGCTTTTTTTTCCTTAACTCTGGAATGGTGTGGGGGGGTGGGAATATTGTTTTTGGGATGGGATTTTTTACTTACCAGAGTGCTTGATATTTGTCCTGGTAGAGTGCTTTTGGTTGACTTCACACAGCACCACAGACAATGAAGGGTGATTATAGCTTACGCTCCACAGACGAAAAAGGAGAGGGTGTATATGTTCACTGTGATAAAACCTTTCCTGTTCACATCTTGCCTATTGATATGGGCTGGAGATTTTAATTGTGGCCTGTCTGGACAGGATAGGGGAGCAAAAATGCAAAAAACCTTTTGTGATACTAGTGCCCTGCAACAGTTTTTACAACAAACAGGTCTGATTGATGCATATCGATCTATTCTTGCCATGGGGGGGGTATACCTTTTATAAAGCTGCCCTGGCCACTAGAATAGACCACGTTTTTTCATCTCCCACCTTACGGTGTGTCCAAGCAGTAACAGTACCCTTAGAAACCTCGGACCAGCTTATGGTAAGGGTTCAATTTACCCTAGGGAAGGGTATTAGTTGAGGAAGGAGTTGGTGGATGCTTAATAATATGGTACTCACGGAGATGGAGTGCTCTGCTGCGGTTCTTGAACTTCTGAGCGCCAGAAATTCTGTTGTGTGTTTAGACAATAATGTGAACAGGTGGTGGATTCAGACAAAATCAGATATTAAACAATATCTGCATACATGGGCATACAAAACTCATGCAGAAAAATATCTCTAATATTTAACTTTGAGAGGGCAGTATATGAGGGTAGTTTCTTTAATTAATGAAGGCTACAGTGAATGTGCTGATCAGCTTCCTCACCTAAAAACACAGATGGAGGCATTACAATATGAAAGAGCATTGTCTCTTTTGCATGAGCACTGGATTGGTATGCGTGGGAAGGCGACTACCAGGGATATTTATGAGAGTTGTAAATCGAGAGTCTGCAAGGGGTCCATGGAATCTCTTTGTACTCGGGGGGGGGGGTCATTGTACAGAATAATGGTGACATTATGAGAGAAGTGATTAGACACATGGAGAGTTTGTATTCTGCATTGGATGTGACAACAGAGATGGTCGATACCTTACTGGAGTCTTGTCATGTCCCACCATTTCCCCAGGATTTGCTGACTGATTTGGTTACACCTATTACTGATCTGGAGATTCGGGGCGTAATACACACCTTAAATAACAATATTACCCTGACCCTGATGGCCTTACTTCAGAATTTTTTAAGACCTCTGAGTCAGAATTGGTGGACATTTTGAGGGCTGTTTTTAACATGATTCTGGGTAATCCTGACATTGCCCCACATTTTGGACACTCAGTACAACTTTTTATCTATAAGAAAGGGAACAGGCACCTTTTAAAGAATTGGAGGCTCTTGAGCCTTGTGAATACTGATCTTAAGGTCCTGATGAAAATTTTAGCCCTACATTTGGGGAAAGTCACCCACTATGTCATTGACCCCAGCCAAGTCTGTATTGTAAAAGGGAGGAAAATTATGAGCAACCTTCTGTCGTTAAGGGAGGTTGTCTCACAAGGACAATGAGATAATGTGAATGGATATTGATTGAGCCTAGATCAGGAACAGGTGCATGATAACATTTCACATTTATATTTGTAAAAGGTCTTGGTTAAATATGGTGTCCCTAGTCTGTTTATTGCCTGGCTCATAAGGCTGTGTACAATAGCCTCCTCAAGTCCGCTGATCAATGGACATCTGGGACAGGCCATCCATATTGATAGAGGGGTGCACCAGGGGTGATCAATGAGCCCCATTTTGAATATCTTCTGTTTGGACCCTTTATTGAAATTGGTACAACAGGATGGGAGAATTGACTGCGTTCAGATCCTGGGGGTCGTGGGCCTTATGAAGACATTAACTTACGCGGATGATGTCTGTCTCCTGACAGCGGATAGGAGGTCAGCTTTGTGTGCCTTGGATGAGGTGGGCAATTTTCAAGACTGATGGGTTCTGCTCTCAATATACAAAAGTGTGGTGGGTATATTTTGAGTCAGAGTATGGAACCGGTGAAATCCAGAGTATCCATATGATGGACATGTCTATAAAAATTCTGGGGATAACATATGGTAACATTGACATGGCAATAGAGAATTGGTTGGCTTCTTTGGCTCATAGCAATGACAAGATACACATTTGGAAACATTGGCAGCAGTCTAAAAGGAAAAAAGTATCCATTATTAAGACATTCTTTTTACCTCTGTTGACTTACGTGGGTGCGATATTCCCACCTCCGGACTCTCTGGATGTCACCATTTTAAGCCAGAATTTTCAATTACCGTGGGGAAGTAGGCTGAACCCTATTAAAAGAGAGGTCCTGTACCGAGACTATAAAGAGGGTGGACTACATTTATTGAATCCTATTAGCTACTTACATAGTATTTTCCTCTTTACCACCATTTCTGCTTATCTGTTGCCGGATGCTGCAGAATGGAAGCAGGTGGTAGCCCTGTGGCTGACTTCTTTGTTACAGCAGTGGACGCATGGGCTCCTTGTAGCATGTAAACAGGAGAGATGGCTACAGTTCCTGATTTATTCCTTGGAAAAATTATGCCAGTGGAAGCTCACTAAAACACAGGTTACAGTGGTCCACAGAAAGGTGCTGCATGGGTCCATACAGCATGGATCTTATCAAATCCCTATAGTGTATGCTAATATCTGCCCAAGTAAATATTATTTATTGGAATCATATTTAGTCAATAAGTGCACCCCTCATGCATGTGTGATGTAATATGGCTGTGCACACATGGTCATTTGGGAGTAAAGGGAAACGCAAAACATAAATGTGTGGAGAAAAGGTTTTGCCCCAGAGAACAGTGTCTGCAGCAACTTGAAACACTGGAACATTTTTTTTTATACACTGTAGATATGCGGAGGATCTGTGGGTGACCATTGGCTACCGTGGGGGTGATGTGAGGTGCGTGACTGTCACTTATGAGAATGTGATCACAGGTTCCATCACACTGTCTACTGATATGGAAGCAGGCACTGTACATTTAATTTTTACTTGTATTAAGTTCATAATGTGGCAGGTGCATTGTAAATATGTTCTGGAGCAAAACTTGATATTTCCTAGAATCCTGGTTCACATGATTGAAAAAGAAGTTGTTTCTCAGGCGCAGTACGATATTACGATTTTGATGTGGGAACAGTGGAAAAAGCGTTGGAAGGGAGTTCCCTTATGTAATATGGTATGAGGGCTGCGGTGTGAATTTTAACTGGTGAAGGGTTTACAGAGTGATTTGGGTGTTTGTTGGTGTGTAGTCTATGATTTGTTTCAGAGTATGATGACTGCAGTATGTTTTCCCCTTCTATCAACTGTTATGTTCTAATTTTTATTTTTCTCCCTCAGTGCTGTCGATCCTGCATGTTTCCATGTGTGTTTATGGTGTTCCTTTTGTTTGGTTTCGCCTCCTGTGTGCCTGTGTTTTGTATGACTGCTGAACCAGTCATTGAATATCTTTATTTTGCAATAAAACTTCACCTACTCATCCGTAGGGGGAACCGCTGGCCAGTTTCAGGCATGGCCAGTTCGGGTGTGGACTCAGAGAGGATGGATGCTGTGGAGGCTGGGGAACAGGCGGCCTCATCAGTTCCAGACACCGAAGTGTTTTTTGATGCAAATAGCTCTATGGAAATTCAGACAGATGCAGAAGTCATGGCAGAACTGGACGACAAGTATGTTACAGTTAATGGAAATAGCAAAGAAATTACAGAGATATCATTAGAAAATCTACTGCTGGCAGAAGAGGAACGTTTTGTGCCAGGCAACTGGAACTTAAAAGTGCACTACTGAAGCTTAGAACCATGGATAAGGAGGATAAAAGGGGCCCTCCTAAAGTTAAAACCACAGTCTCAGAAACTTTTACACCAAACACCAAGGATTTTGTACAATCAGAACTACAAATGGATATCACAATTTTTCAAACACAGGCAAATGAACAGAGTACTGCTACAGTTTTCTCCTTTGCGGCATGGACTGGTGACCAATCAAGAAAAAAACAGCAGGATAGCACAAATCAAGCTCCACTACAAAATAAACGTTTACTTACAAAGGCAAACTCCTGGACTCCAAACCCAATAGTGCTGGCAACAGGTTGGAAATCCACTACAGACATACCTGATAAAGGTACAAAGGGTAGTACTTTAAACAAAAAGGAGAATCAAAAGCTGATCATGCAAGCGACTGTCACACTGCAACAGCCTAAAGTTGCAACAGCTGAGGCAGAGATAGTCACAGTTGATGCAGTGGGACAGAAGTACAAAACAATGCTTGAACAAATGGTACTAATTACTGAGAATGGAAATACGTTGGGAATGGCACAAATGGGGGGTTTGGCCCCTGGCCAAAGACAATCTCTGGGGGCAAATGCTGTAGCTTTAGACAGCACTGGAAAATCTGTGGCAAACTCATTAGCTGGTGTACCTACAGGGGTGATAATCTCTGACCCTGCAGGTCCAGCAGAGGAGATTATTCTATCAGAACCGGGAATGAAGGCATTGAATGTTACGGTTGGTGTAATCCCGCTCAGAGAAATGTATAATTTGTCTGAATTGGATGAAGAACTGCCACAAATGAAAACAGATGCACAAACTGACAAAATATTTGACAAACAAGAGCAAGGAAGTTGAGAGAGTACTGTACTGCTTGACAAGCCGACTCCATCAATAACCTGTGATGCAGCAACTTCAAAGGAGCCAGCTGCTGTGTCGGAGACAATGCCCTTGATTACTGTTGAAACAGAGATAGTTGTAAGTACTATGCCAACTGTTTATACTGCAGATACTGATGCTGTGGAAAGTCTGACAGAAACTGTTAAAAACAGTATAAAAATGTGAAAGGGAAGGCCAGAGGACAAAGCAGGGAAACAAAAATAATTAAAAACCCCATGGACAGTGGGAAAAGCTTTAGGGGAAGCTGGGTGGAAACAAGCTTCACAAGGCCACTGGATCCCAGACCCTGCACATAGTCCAATACCAGGTAGCCCACAGGAGTCCCCAGTTAGAGAACAAACCCTCATGATAGAAGCTGAAATAATTAAACAAGGATTGGATGGAAAACTAGTACAAAACACAGAACCTGTGAAATTTTGCTACAGACTCAGACCTAGACTTACACACAAAGGATGTAAGGCATACATCCCAAATTACAAGGCCTAACAGCCCCCGCCTCCCCCCCCCACAAAGAGAACATACTATGACTACTAGAAATTTAACAGGAGAAGGAACTAGCTCCAATAGCACTTCATGGGGAGATAGAATGGAACAGCATCAACCAATCCCCAACAATCCCAAAACCCCTGTAAAGGCACGATAAATGTGGGCCAGATTTCGGCAACAAGATAATTTATTTCAACAGGCTGTCCCAGCACAACCCAAGAACACAGTAAGATTACAGTATTTGGGTGGTCTAGAGACACCCCCAGACAGGATTTATGTGGGATGGACTCTGATAAAAGAGTCAGTGAGATTTTTCTCAAATGAGATTTATGTACTTATATGTGCCTCTGGAGATAATATTTAGTTTTAAAACACCGAGGGGGACTGGATCGCTTCTAGGCCAATTATGAAAAGCAAATGTTTACTGCATTAGGACTTCCTTTCTGGGCAATACCACTGACTAAACCTGCAAAAAAACTAGTTACTATTCTATTTAGAAATGAAGGTATAAGCATGCATGAATATTTCCCATTGGCTAGCACAACGTTGCAATATAATAGGTCAGCCTCAGCCTATTCTTGATGAGGAACACATCTGGACTGGGGGTTGGAAATACCGAGTAAAACAAAGATTGACCCCTCCCTTCCCGGGACTAAAACATTTACCCAGCTGCGTCTTTTTAGGAAAAAACAGGCAGCATTGTTTCTATCTAGGTCAACCAAAGACCTGTTTTTAGTGTGGTTCTACTACGCAGTTGAGTAATGCATGCAATAGAACTAAATGCAATCTATGCTTAGAATATGGGCACAATAGATCTACATGCAGCAATGACTTAAAGTGTAATTTGTGTGAAGAATAGGGGCACACATATAGAACATGCCAATGGGTGGCACACAATCGAGGGGATCGACCTGAGCAGGAGGGTGTAGTGAATACAGCCCAGAAAACAAGTATTGAGAAAAAAAGAAGAGAGGAGGCACAACGGGCGACACAAGCTGGAGCACCACCAATTCAGGATCCCCTGCCACCCCTACTCACCTAGAAAAAACTTATACAACCCCATGGGGTTGACAATGTCACAGAAGTGACACTACAACAGGAAGACATTCAAACACAGAATGCTAATGGTGTGCTTGATGAAATAAATACTTCAGAAAAACAAGCAAATGTAAACATTCAGAATACAGAACCTGGTCACTCAGAAAATGAAATGATAATTGATGACCAGGGGACACCACCTCCAACCACAAATGTGGTCACTAAAAAAAACTATCCAAAAATAAAGTGACCTAAGGCTAAGATTTTAAAAGTTTATGACAAACAGAGAATTTTGGATTTAAGTAATCATTTTAGACCACTACAAACACAAAATTTGGATCAAGGGGATAAGTCATAATATTTAGGCACCCCAAGACCAAAAAGGTGAAGGTAGATCTTTTTCACCTTATAAAACCATGCCTTTTTACTACCAGAAACTTGATGTGGGGTGGAGATTTCAGTTGTGTATTAGAAATAATGGATAGGGGGGCAAAAACCTCAAAGCAGTTTTGTGACACTACTGCTTTAAAAAAGATAATGTCCACTTTAGACCTTATAGATACCTATAGAGAGCTTGATCCCACTGGCAGTCATACTTTTCATAAAGGAACATTAGCTACACACTTAGATTTTGTATTTACTTCTAATTTGGTACACACACATACTGCAAAAGTAATACCTATGGAAAATACTGACCATCTTCTTCTTCATACTAAAATTAATCTTATAAAGAAAAGAACAATAGGAAAAGGGTATTGGAAGCTAAACTCTTCTTTTTTGGATAAACCAGAGATGTTTTAACAAATAAAAGATTTAACTCAGGCAAGACAATCCATGGCCTGTCTAGAGAATAATGTTAGTAGATGGTGGATGACTACTAAAACAGAAATAAAAAAAGCATTTTGGTAACAAGCAAGTCAAATTAGCACAGACCATTACAAAAGATATCTGACACTGCAAGCACAGTTACATAAATTAATGTCGCTGGTAAATGAAGGACATGGATCATATACTGCTCAGATAAGAAACTTTAAGAAAGAAATGGAAGAGTTACAATATTCAAGAGCAAACTTCCTTTTAATAGAACATAGGTTTGCCACCCCACGAAAAACAACTACTGGGGATATATATGAGAACTGTAAAAATAGAATACAGAGTAAAACATTGGATGCTTTATATGACCCAAATGGGTCATTGGTAACAAGTAATGAGGACATCTTACAACAAGTTGCCATGTGTATGAATACTCTATACACAGAACCAGGCATTCCAAATAAACAATTATAAAAATATTTGGATTCAATCAAAGTTCCCACCATTCCAGATACAACTAGACAAGCAGTGACAATGCCTATAACAGAATCAGAAATAATGACAGCCATTAAAAATTAAAAAAATGACACATCCCCAGGGCTGGATGGCCTAACTTCTAAATTTTACGAAACAGTAGCAACAGAAATGGTCGAAGTACTCACTATAGTTTTTAATTGCATGCTGGAAGATGGGGAGATTGCTCCACAGTTAGGTGCATCATTGCAAATTTTTATTTATAAAAAAGGGGACAGACGAAACATTAAAAACTGGAGGCCAATAAGTCAGATTAATACGGACCTGAAAATATTAATGATAATTATAGCAGCACAACTAACTACTATGGCTCCTATTTTAAGGGGACAGATGAAACATAATAAATTGGAGGCCAATAAGTCAGATTAATACTGACCTGAAAATATTAATGAAATTATAGCAGCATGACTAGCTACTATGGCTCCTATTTTAATTACTGAAGGACAGACTTGTTCTGTTGTAGGATGCAGTATTCAAGATAACGTTATTTTAATAAGGGAAATAGTAAATAAGGTGATACGAGAAGAGACGCAGGGGATCTTACTGACATTAGACCAGGAACAGACGTTTGATGATGTGTCTCATGTATATATGGGTTCAGCCCTAAAAAAGTATTGAATTCCTGAAATATTTTGTCAATGGATAAACAAGATATATGGGATTGCAGCAAACAGACCTCAGGTAAATGGGTTTCAAGGACCATGTGTTTCAGTGCGGAGAGGGGTTAGGCAAGTGTGCCCTCTCAGCCCACTGTTGTATGTATATTGTATTTATCCTTTATTAAGAAGTATTCAACAGAACTCAATACCTTTAAGGATACCAGTCTTTCCCGTTGAAAACACCATTACTGCAACTGCTTATGCAGGTGATATATGTTTGTTAGTGGCTAACAGGGAAAATGCCAACATAGCATTACAGCATGCAGAAGAATAGTCAAAGGTTTCTGAAGCAAAGACAAATAAAGCAAAAAGTAAAGGGTATAATATTAATGAAGCAAATGGAACAAGGGATGTTATAGCTGGGATTCCAATTTCGGAAGACAAAATTCATGTTTTAGGCATTACTTTTGGAAAAGCTGACATAACAACTGGAAAAGAAAAATAGAAGACGCTGAAAAGAAAGTTAATGTATGGAAGACGTGGCAGCAAACTAAAAAGAAAAAGGCAACTATGGTGAAACTTTCTTGTTACACATGTTTCTATACCTTAGTGCAGCCCCCCCCCCCACCAAATTTTGGAGGTATTGATTTTGATTTTAGTATTTCAAATTGTATGGGGAAGCAGACTAAATCCAATAAAAAGGGACGTGTTGTATTTACCCTACCAAAAAAAGGGGATTAAATTTAAATAAATCCTATTAGTTTTTTTTATAGTATTTCTTTTTCACTACAACTTTCAAATATTCACCTCTCCAGGAGGAGGAGGGACATGGAAAACTATAGCAGAGATATGGTTAAACCCACTCCTTATAAAATGGAGACAATACTCAATGCTAGTAAATAAAAACAGTAATACCCCATGGTTTGCACTCCCAATTGTGGAAAAAATAAGGAAGTGGAATCTGACAATTACACAGATTATGGCACCAAATTGAAAGGCCCTATATACCAAGATACAAGAGGCAGGACACCACATAGTTCCAGAATATAAAAATGTGAGTAAGGAGCATACTCATTATATTGAAACATATTTAAATGACTATAGAACAACAAAAATATGGGTTGTGATTTGATTGAGTTGCCATGGACTGTTTGGGATAAAAGGATACGTAAAGCATACAAGGATAGAAGAATGGTGGTGTCCAAGAACAAATTGTTATCAGCAGGTGGAAACCATGCAACATGTTTCGGTAGACTGTCCATGGCTAAAAGCGGTATGGGCAGGCAAACATTTTCCAAAAACAGTCTTTTTCTTTTTTTGGAGGGGGGAGCTCATCATTTTTTTTTTTTGTTAACAATAACCACTTTCATTGTTAACATTTCTGGCTCCCAGGAAGGATCGACTACCAGATCACTGTCATTAATCATCTTCACCTACCTCCTCACTATCCTCCACTTCTGCCACCCCCATCCCCTCCCATCCCTTTGCCAGTCTTTGTTTTGCTCCTCAGTATCTTTTTCCATAGGCTTCCCTTCTAAGGGCTGCAGTTCCTCTCCACCCAAGGGTTCAATCCCATCTCTGATTCCTCAGATTTCTTACATACCTTAGTAAATGGAAAATCGGGATATTATGCAATTTCTTGGCTCTTAGTCTGACTATCTCTGGCCCCCACCTCAGTTCCGTATCAACAAGAATGTTAGCCAGATCAGATGCTCTCATTTTGTTAACACCTCAGACTGCCTCTGCCTGCTGCCTTCCAGTTGCTTGTCCATTTCCTGTTGCTGTCTTGCCACCATGAGCCTAGCCCTTACCTCTGCAGCACATTTTACTGCTGTGATATGGAAATATTGGCTTACACAATGCAGAACTCCTGCCTATTTCTGAAAGGATTAAACCTCAGTTTTTTTTTATTTAATTTTATCTTGTGGGGGCAGGGAAAACAACACTGAGCAAAACCTCTTTTCATGGTGCACACAGAATAAGGTGAATTTAAATGACTTACTCAGGTTCATACAGTATTAAAGGTGGCTGTGGGATCTGAACCTAAGCCTCCAGAAAGATTAGCTCATTATTCCAATATGAGTCACACAAACTAACAAATATATCACTGTTGCTGCTACTGCTGATAATGGTTCTAAAATGCACACAAATGAGAGAAGATTTGAAGGTACAGTCGACTGGCAAAAGGGATTAGAAAAATAATGTTGAATGTTCTTCCCCCCACTGCAGAAGATGTGCTGCACAGTAAGAATAGGGTACACAGCAACACAGACAGGGGACACACTAAAACTTCAACTAAAAATAGTACAAAACTACATAAAAACACTTCAAAAAATCTTTAAATGAAGCTTGATGAATGAACTACATATGGTTTTGAAAAAATATTTTGTTTTTGAAGGTTTTACAGCAAGAAGTACAGTCTTTCTTAGAGAACTCACAGACAGATGTCTCCTCACACACACTCTCCCATTCAGTTTCCTGTTGCAGAGACACCATGTGACCTTCTTATATGGTACTGTATGTAATCTGAGAACTTCGCCTGAAGTAAATTTTGTGAAGTCTCTCATTTCCCAACTTCCCATAGAAGTGTACTGGCTGTGAAGTTCAGTTTCACATCTTTGAAGAACTTCCCAAAGTTTGGTTGAAGTGAAGTTTTTTAAACTTTGCAACCCCCTTCCTGGTATGCAATGGAGGCAAAAACACTTGTGGTCCAACAACAAAGGGACACGTGCCAAGGTGGGATTTGAATTCTAGCACATATAGTATGTGCAAAGGGTGCAGGATACCACTCAGCACAAAGAAGGACAGGACAGACTGAAGGGGAAGCTTTTATATGGTCAAGCATACCTCTCAACCTTTTGTCCCCCAAATGTGGAGCACTGCTTGTCAAAATGTGAAACAAATGGGCAAAATGTGGAACACTTAATCAAATCTTTACCTAAGAAGCTCAAAACACTGTCAACATGTTGCATTTATATTCAGAAAGTCTTTTATTGATTGAATAATATATTTTTTCCATCAATTACTATGGACTTTTGCTTTAAAATGTTGACTTTGAATGTGGAACAAGTCCTCACAATGTGGAACAGGGAGCTTTTGTGAAGTAAAATGAGGAACGTTCCTCGTAATGTGGTACAGTTGAGAGGTATGTGGTCAAGTATCTCCGAAAACAGAGCACGCAGTCAAAAAGGGGGGAAAAAGTTTTGTTTTTCCTCTGGCCTACATACTTATAAAGAGGGAAATGTTAAACATGCTACTGCAATTGTACCTGTTCAAAGAGATGTAGCAGTCATAGAGGGGGGGTGCTGAGGTGTTGAATGTGATTTTCCACCGTTGGGCACCAGGGGCCTTAGGGAAGTAGCATTTAAGGGCAAGTTGGACAGCTGGAAAGGAATATTGGCAGTGGACAGGCAGGTAGGATAGAAAGCTCGTTCAATACCCTTATAATAGAATTTGAATGTATCGCCACTGGGTTTAGCATTAAAAAAAGAACAAGTACACTTAGAGTTAATATACCATGGGCAGCACATTAGACTGCTTGAGTTACAATAAGTGAGTCCACAGATTGCAAGCAAGATTCATAGTTTAAGCAGCAGTTTGGGAGTCACAAAGTAGTTTGCACTTATTTGCAAATGTAGGCCTGGAGCACGTGCTAATGGCAGGTACCAGCAAAGTCATGTATACAATTTCCAGTGGTGTTTTGGAAGCTCCAGAAACTCACTATCTGATGTTTTACTCACAATGTTAAGGATTACTGAAAGCATGCTTTAACCATGTTTAAATGGCCAGGGACCTTATAAAGCACTGTCAATGTCCTTGAAGTGACTGTGCAGTATATCACTGCATGTTATAGCAGTAAAAGCAATCAATCTGTGAAAGAGAAGGTACATATTTAGAAAGACAAATATTTCAAAAATGCTTATATTAGTTTTTTTTTTAGTTTTTTTATATTCTGTTCACCCAGGATAGCCGCAGTTGATATACAACATCTGGTTTTCAGTGGGGTTCAGCTTCTACCCACTTCTGCAGCTAAGTGGAGCTGAACACTGGGAGGTTAAGAGACATGTGCAAGGTCAAACAGTGAGTATGTTGGCTGTGGTGGAGGGTGAACCTGTGATTGCTGGGGCACCTGGGTAACAGTCTCAGGCTGGTTTGTTTGTTTTCAGGAGTGTATTGCTATATTTGTCACGCTGAGCATTGGAACAAATTTCTTTCAAAATGTTATTCAGAGTGTGGCTCCAGTCATTTGCCTAGAGTTATGGACTATGGACTAGTTATATACACGGTGGCAATGGACACTGTGCTCAAATGGATCAACCTAGTCCTTAATAAAGTTTGCAGGTTAATCATGGGTGCAAACCATCTTACCCATACCTGCAACCTATTGTATGTGAACAAACAAATTGGTTGAACCTCATGGGACAAGTAATATACCAGACCTGCCTTCTTACCCGCTAGGGATCCCAGCTCAGACGCCCTCCACATGGACCGCGGACACCAGGCGGTCGGCACTTCTGAAGCCGCTGCCCGAGACCTCCTCATCGGACTCCACTGCTTGAGAGGTACGGCAAAGCTGCAATTTTTCACCCACCTGCTCATCCCTCCTGTGTGCTATTATATAGACCGGTTAATACCGCCCACTCCCATCCCTGACGAATCTCCTGCCTTCTCTTTCTTACTAAAACAATTTGTTACTGCCAGGGTTCTGCCAGGGGAATCCTGCAACCAGCAGCCGGCAAGCTACCCTTATTATCAAAATTCCCTCACTTACCCAACAACTGCAATTATGGCAGCCTCGTGTCAATTCCTCCTCCTGACTGCACTGTGTATCATACCCCTTACTGGCTTATTATCCGAAAAATTAGAGACTGGGGGTACACCACATCCTCATCCTGAAGACTGCTCACCCAATCTAACTCTACACATCACATGTTATGCCAAGGCTCCTTGCCAACTGATCCAGGTAGACTACCTTCCTTGAAGAGCAACTATTGCAGATTTGTCTGCACCTCCTTCCTTATCTCTAATTAATTTGAGTTACTCCCACTGGCATTACACAGCCAGAGTATTAGCCTCAGTGTCCTTAGGCTTGCATAAATTAAAAAACAAAGCTTGGCACCCTGGTTCCTCCTCCATGCTAAGCCGGAAAAAGCCTCGAGCTCATTGTCTTTCACTTGAATCCCTGAAAAAGAAAAAATCGCTACTCCTCCTCTTACTCTGCTCTGGCAATGTTGAGCTTAATCTAGGGCACATAAATAAACTTACCTCCCCTTCTGCATCACTATCTCTTAAAGGTATTGGTTTTATGCACATTAACGTGTGCAGCCTGCTGAAAAAAATCACTCTTATCCAGGCTTGGACCGCCCATACAATGCCAGATGTGCTTGTTATCTCAGAATCCTGGCTTCTGCCCTCTACGCCAAACAGCGTGATTAATATACCTAACTACCAGATCTTTAGATGTGATAGACAATCCAGAGAAGGTGGGGTCACCATCTACATCAAAGATAGATTTATGGCATCAACACTGAATTCTAACTCACTGGTAGCAGGATTTGAGTGCCTGGACATAAAAATCAACCTATCCCAGTCGTTAGCACTCCAAGTCATAGGATGCTATAGATCACCATCTGCCAGTACTCAGCTCTTGTCCTATCTTACAACTATCTTGGACACTAGCCCCCTAGAAACAATTATCCTCGGGCATCTAAACTACGATTGACTGTCAGAAGCCGGTCACCAGCTTAAATCTTTCTGTGACTCCCTTGGTTTCACCCTACTCAACGAAGAGCCCACCCATATCAACAAAAAGAATACAGCCAAAAGTACCCTTCTGGATGTCCTGCTTGTGAATAAACCCCATTCCTTCACTCATGTTGGAACCTTTGACGCTGATATTAGTGACCATTGCCTAATATCTGAAGTTTGGGCAGCCAACAAAGTGCCAGCTACGGCCAGATTCTCCACCAAAAGTTCAACCAGGTCATTCGACCCAATGGCATACCTACTTGACCTAAAAAACTCCCCCTTGTGGCAGAGTTTTTACCTTGCTAAAACAGTGGAAACTGCATATTTTATACTACATGAAATCATTACCTACGCCATGAATCTACATGCGCCTCTGTCAAAAATACGCATAAAGGCTTGGAAATGCCATTGGTTCACTCAAGATCTCAAGGCTGCACTACTGTCCAGGAATAAACTCTGGAAAACTGCCCGCAAATCCCAAAAAGAGGAAGATTGGCACCTCTTTAGAACAGCCAGAAATCGCTGCACCAAACTGATTAGGGAAGCTAAAGCCTGCTATTACCAAGCAGAACTAGATACTACAGCCAATTGTCCTTCCAAATTCTGAGCCACAATCAAAGAACTGGCAGGAGCCACATCACAAAATATGCTCCCTACAAAAATTACCTCTGACAATACAGTAATCAATGACAAAAAAGAGATACTGCAGGCATTCAACACGCTCTTCGCCCCAGCAGGCTTAGCCTTCGCTAACTCACCTGCATGTAGCCTGCACACCCAACTTGGCATGACCCCACCAAATGTTGGCTCCGTTAGTCAACATTTCTCATTCTCATCAGTTTCCCGCAAGGAAGTGGAAGACTTGATTCTCCACCTGGATACTAAGAAAAGTGCCGGCGCAGATGCACTTGAACCATACTTCCTAAAGATAGCATGCCACGTATTGGCAGTGCCTATTACTCATTTATTCAACCTGTCCCTTACACAAGGTACCCTCCCTCAAATATGGAAGATCGCACACGTTATCCCGCTATTTAAATCTGGAGACCCTTGTGACCTTAATAACTATAGGCCAATTTCTCTCCTACCCGCACTCTCGAAGCTACTGGAAAAGATAGTAAATTGCCAACTAAGATCCTTCATCGACAGACAAAAATTACTAAACCCCCTTCAATCTGGATTCAGAACCAACCACAGTTCAGTCTCAGCATTAGCTAAAGTAACCAATGACTGGCAACTGGAGTTACAGCACAAAAAGTCAGTATGTGCTGTGTTTCTTGACCTCAGCAAAGCATTCGACACAGTCGACCACGACCTGCTCCTCGACTCGCTAAAAACACTAGGATCGGATGCTACTTCTCTAAACTGGTTCTCTGAATATCTGACAGACAGATACCAGCAGGTGAAAACGGATGGCAAACTATCTGCCCTAAAACTCTTACAAAGAGGTGTCCCTCAGGGATCCATATTAGGTCCCCTCCTCTTCGCAGTGTATATCAACAACACTGATGAGGGAATCAAGGATGCAGGTATTCACTTATTCACAGATGACACAGTGCTGTACCTGAGTCGTCCCACACCAAAAGAAGCTTGTACTGACCTACAAAAATATTTCAACCTCCTGCAACTCCAACTAATCAATAAAAAACTGCTATTAAATGCCTAGAAAACTAAAGCCATGTTATTTTCCCCCCGCAAACTACACAAGCGCTACTGACTCCTTCCCCCCAATAACCACAATGTTGGGAGAGTGCTTAGAGTACGTTCCAAAATTCAGATATCTTGGGGTCTGGATCGACTGTAAACTCTCCTTCACTGACCACCTGGAAGACTTGCTGAAAAAATGAAAGCAAAGACTTGGCCTTTTTTTACAGGATAAAAAGACTTCTTACAGCAGACGCAAAGAAAGTCAGCTCAGTCCGGCCACGCCTCGTCCTTAATTGACTACGCAGATTTCATATACAGTAGCTGTGCGGCTTCCTATCTTGGAAATTGGATACGCCTACCACAGAGCTATACGCTTCATCACTGACCTCCCCTTCTCTACCCATCATTGCATACTATATGCCTCCACAGGCTGGACCTCACTTCACTATAGGTGCAACTTTAATGCAACACTCTGGACACTTAGAGCCCTCAGTGGCAAACTCCCTCAATACATCGTCGACTGTCTGTCTCCGATTGTGCCCAGGAATTATTCCCTTAGAAGCTGCTGACAACTACTGCTAAATATACCCAGGGCATTCACACAAGTTGATAGAGCCGCCTTTGGATTCGCACTCCCATCAATATGGAATAAAACCCCAAAAATACTTAAGCTGAAAACCCCAGTAAGTACCCTTTTGTTCACAAGGCTTTACCGTGATGGCATTATGGAAATTTGCAACTGCTTTACCAGACACTGACTAACCTCCCTCCCGCAAACGGCGGCCCCTCAGCTGAAATGTGTGCCTCTGCCTGTAGCATGCCCACCAACAGATCCACAAGATTTATTGCCGATCTCCCATATCTTATTCTTTGACACTCTGAACAACTGCAGCCTGATTCTAGCACATGCTAATGCACTTGGGGATAATTATCGTCTTTCGCCCAAAAAAACATTCGATCCCTCGTCCATCCAACACCTCCCTCTGCCCCAACCTCCAGGACCCTCCCAGTTATGCCCCTGCTACTATATTACTCCTCTTGCACTTAGTACAATGGCAGCTTTTCTCCTCAATATATCACTGCATTTTGGAGCAAAAATCACTTCATCGCCTTTCGTATGGTCCTCCGCCCTCCCAATCCCTCACTCTGCTCTAACAATTGGGTCCTCTTCGCTTGCGCCCCTATTTCCCACCTCTCCCTACATGCGCTTGATATCTTATATCTGGTATGCCTACCCTCTTCCTAACATTTCCCACTACAAAATGTACAGGTTTTGGGCTTGGATCCAGCACAAGTTCATTATCCATGACTCCTTGTAGTTCTATGTTCAATGTATATCACCTGTAAATGTTCATTTTTACTATAATAGCAGCTATTTTTACTGTTTGTACTATTGTAACTTGTCTTCCTGTATTATTACTGTAGGACCACAGGTCTGCCTTGCAAATGAGCTTGCTCAATGGTGCCCGCCTGGATAAATAAAGATATTGATTGATTGATTGACTGATTGCTAAAAAGCCTGTCTTAGACTAACCCACTCAGTAATACAAGATCTTAAACAAGTGATCAACCCACATACAACCCGAGGTATGTCAAGACAAGTGCTTCTTGTACCTTTCTGCCACACTATGCAGGCACAATGCTTTTTTGCTTACCGGGCACCCTCCTGGCTAAATGACCTACCAGCCACTATCCTGTCAGGACCCAAGTTGGGCCCTTTCAGATATAAACTCTGCCTACGCCTTACTACACTCAGCAGATGTGATCGTCCAATCACAGGGAAATCTCACCCTGTTGCCTCTGTTGCCTAAGTCTGCCCTACTATTTCTCTGTACCCCTACCCCTCCCTCTATGCTACTGCAGCCCCACCACCTATCTCCCTACCACTTGTTAACACAGACCTGTATCCTGTCCACCATCCCACCCCCTTGTAAACACAGACCTGTATCCCATCCACTATCCCAATCCCTCCGCCGCTCTAGTTTCTCCCCGCCTCCACTGTCCATGCCTCCCTAGACCAGTCCTCTCCCATGGCCCCCCCTGTTCTTTTTTCCTGATCCCCCTGACATTCCCCCTCCCTCATCCCTTTTTCTTCCCCTTGCTGTCAAACAACAAGGCCATTGTTGGCTGCTCTATGTTCACCTATTTTATACTTACTCCAAAATGTGTTTTTATTGTTTACCATTTAGTGCCCGTCAGAACACTGTACTCTTGTTATTGTACCACTCTGGTGCTAACTGTTGTATTATATTGTATAATGTTATATTTTATTGTAACATAGAAACATAGAAATTGTTGGCAGATAAGGACTGCCTGGCCCATCCAGTCTGTCTGTAAGCCCTTGTACTGGATTACTGCTTCCGACCCACCCGCAGCTGTACCTCTATGGTTCCCCTATGCCTGTCCCAAGCATGCTTGAATCCATCCACAGTGCTTGGTCTCACCACCTCCTGAGGCAGAACATTCCAGGCATCCACCACCCTCTCCATGAAGAAGAAGTTCCTTGCATTCCCTCTTAACCTTCCACCTTCCAATTTCATGTTATGCCCCCTCATTCCTGTGTACCTCCTGTAATGGAAAATGTCCCCCCCCCGCACCTTGTTTATACCCTTTAGGTACTTGAATGTTTCTATCATGTCCCCTCTTTCCCTTCTTTCTTCCAGGAGTACATATTGAGGTCCCGTAATCTCTCCTCATAAGTCTTGTGTTGCAAGCCCTGTACCATCTTAGTCACCCTTCTCTGGACTGTCTTCAGCTTGTTAATGTCCTTACAAAGGTGCAGCCTCCAGAACTGCACACAGTACCCCATGTGAGGCCTGACCATGGGTTTATATAATGGCATCACTACCACTCTCTTTCTGCTGGTGGTACCCCCTGCCTAAGCACCCCAGCATACCACTGGCCCTCCCAGCAGCCTTAGTACACTGCTTTGACATTTTCAGGTCATCTGAAATAATAACCATCTGGGTCCCTTTCCTCCTTTGTGACTGTCAGCAACTCCCCAACCCCCCATTCTATAGAAACATAGAATTTGACGGCAGATAAGGACCGCTTGGCCCACCCAGTCTGCTCATTTCCCTACCTCCTGGATAAGCTGCAGATCCTAGTTAACCAGCAGCCTACTTCTTCCTACCCCAACCCCCTAGAATGGCCTTATGACTGTCCCATGCATGCTTGAATTCCACCACTGATTTTGACTCTACAACCTCCTGAAGGCCATTCCATGCATTCACAACCCTCTCTGTGAAAAATACTTTAAATTACCTCTGAGCCGCCCCCTCTATCTTCAAATTGTGCCCTCTTGTACTGCACACCTCTTTTTGAAAGATGCTACCTCTTGGACTTTGTTGATTCCTTGAGGTACTTGAACGTTTCTATCATGTCCCCCTCCTCCTCCTTTCCTCGAGGCTATACATATTAAGCTCCTTAAGTCTCTCTTCATATGTCTTCCGGTGCAGACCCTGCACCATTTTAGTTGCCCTCCTCTGGACAGCTTTCATCCTGTCTATGTCTTTGAGATTGGGTCTCCAGAACTGCACACAGTACTCCAGATGGGGTCTCACCAGCTGTCTGTACAGAGGGATAATAACTTCCTGTTTTCTACTGCTGATGCCTCTCCCTATGCATCCCAGTATCCCCCCAGCCCTCCTTGCTGCTCTCTCACATTGCTTGCCCACCTTTAGGTCATCTGATATGACTACCCCCAGGTCCCTTTCCATTTTTGTTGTTGTTAGTATCTCACCCCCCATTGTGTACTCTTCCCCTGGGTTTTTGTTTCCCAGGTGCATTACCTTGCACTTCTTAGCATTGAATCTAAGCTGCCATACATTTGACCATTCCTCTAACCTTGCCAAGTCCCTTCTCATCCTTTCCACCCCATCCTGTGCATCAACTCTGTTGCAGATCTTTGTGTCATCTGCAAAGAGACATACTTTTCCTTCCAGTCCTTCTGCAATGTCACTTATAAAGACATTGAAGAGGACCAGTCCTAATACTGAACCCTGCGGTACCCCACTAGTAACCCTCCTTTCTTCTGAGTGGACTCCATTTACTATTACTCTCTGTGTTCTATTCTCCAGCCAATTCTTTACCCAGGCTGTCATCTTGGGACCCACTCCCAGGCTGGCTAACTTGTATATTAATCTTTTGTGTGGGACTGTGTCAAATGCCTTGCTAAAATCTAGGTAGGCCATGTCCACAGCCCCTCCCTGATCTACTACTTTGGTCACCCAGTCAAAGAAATCTATCAGATTCGTCTGGCATGACCTTCCCGCTGTGAATCCATGCTCCTAGGGTTCTGTGCCCTCTGGTCTCTAGATACTCGACAATTCTTTCCTTCAGAAGTGATTCCATCATTTTCCCTATCACTGAGGTTAAACCAACAGGTCTGTAGTTTCCTGCTTCTGTCTTGCTCCCACTTTTGTGAAGGGGAATCACATCTGCCCTCCTCCAGTCCTCGGGTACCACCCCATCCTCCCTTCTGTAGCTTTTTCCAAGGTTCCTGTGTCCCAGGTGCATAATTTTGCACTCCTTTGAATTAATCTTCAGTTGCCAGTCCTCAGACCATTTTTCAAGCTTCCCCAAGTTCCTCCATATTTTCTCCACCCCCTCTGGGGTATCCACTCTGTTACAGATCCTGGGGTTATCTGCAAACAGGCAGACTTTTCCCTCCAGACCCTCTGCAATGTCACTAATGAAGACATTGAACAGGACTAGCCCCAGGACCGATCCCTGAGGCACCCCACTGGTCACCCCCCTTCCCAGACTGCACCCCATTTACCACTACCCTCTGCCTCCTGTCTGTTAGCCAGTTTCTAACACAGTTTACCACCTTGTCCCCCATGCTCAGCCTACCCAGCTTATCAGTCTCCTATGTGGGATGGTGTCAAAGGCTTTGCTGAAATCAAGGTAGGCGACGTCCACTGCACCACCCTGATTTTCTTCCTTTGACACCCAGTCAGTGAAATCAACCAGATTTGTCTGACATGACCTCCCCACTGTGAATCTATGTTGCCTATAGTCCTGGGCTCTGATGGCTTCTAGATGCCCCACAATCCTTTCTTTAAGTAATGTCTCCCTGATGTTCTCCACTACTGAGGTGAGACTGACCAACTTACAGTTTCCCGCCTCCTCCCTGCTGCTGGATTTGTGTAGAGGTACTACATGTGCCCTTCTCCAATCCTCTGGTACCACCCCTGTGTTGAACAACTCGGTGAACATGGCTGCCAGAGGTTCTGCTATCTCCCTTTGCAGTTCTCTTAATATCCTCAAGTCTATGCCATCTGTTTCCCTCGCTCTGTCCACCTTCAATTTAGTGAGCTCCTGCAGGACTCTTTCCCCTGTGAATGGACTGTTGTCTACCCCTTCACCCACTTGACAACTGCTGTACTTCTGTGGCCCCTGTCCTTCCCCCTCTTCTGTGAATACTGAACAGAAATATTTATTCAGTATTTCTGCCTTTTCCATGTCACCCTCCTTGCATTCCCCTCCCTCTCCCTTGAGCCTAACAACACCCCTTTGTTTTTCCTCCTTTCACTGATGTACCTGAATCATGTCTTGTCCCCTTTCTTAATTGACTGTGCTAAACCTTCCTCAGCCCATGCTTTTGCTCTTCTTACTGTCTTTCACGCTTCCCTTATACACTCTAGGTACCCCTCCCTGGCCTCCTCCCTTTGAATCTCCTTATATTTCCTGAACCCTTTCTTTTTGGCCCTAACCTTTTCTACCACCTCTCTCAAGAACCACAGTGGCTTTCTCCTTCTCTTGCCTTTGGATACCAATCTGATGCATTGGTTTGTTACTTTCAGTAAGGCTTCCTTTAGATGCTCTCACTGTTCTTCCACTCGTCCACCTGACCCCATTCTCTCCAGGGCTCTTTTGATACCCCTCCCCATTTCAGCAAAGTCAGCATTTTTCAAATCCAAAACCATTGTCCTAGTAAGACTTGTCTGTTTCTGTGCTGAACCACACAATATTGTTATCGCTGGATCCCAGTTGCCCTTCTACCTGGACATCTGCAATTTGATCCCCGTTGGTCATTACTAGATCCAGAATTGCCCTGTCTCTGGTGGGATCAAGCACAAGCTGCCTGAGTCCAGCATCCTGGAGAGAATCAAAGATGCCTCTGCTTCTTGCTGAAGCAGCTACACTGGTGTTCCAATCCACGTCTGGCACATTGAAATCCCCCATCAGTAGAATTTCACCTTTCAATGCCATCTTGTGTGTTTCCTCCACTAGCTCCCTGTCCCGTTCCTCTCCCTGTTCTAGAGGCCTGTATATCACCCCATGCATATTGCTGTGCCATTTTCAAGTTGAAGGGTGACCCACAGTGTCTAGGCCTCCCTCTGCCTACCCTGTACCTGTGTTGCCATTACACCCTCTCTGACTTACAGGGCTACTCCCTATCCCTTTTTTCCCTCCTGATCCCTCCTGAATAGAACATATCCTGGTACGTCTGTTTCTCACTCATGATTAGCTGTGTACCAGGTTTCAGTTATTGCTACTATGCCCAGGTCACCTTCAGTTATTAAGGCCTCCATGTTTGGGACTTTATTTCCCAGGCTGCATGCATTTGTCACCATGACCTTCCAAGTTTTACTGCCTGACCTCTCTCTTTCCTGTTTTTGGTCCCTTCCATCTTCCCCTTTTCCTGACATTTTTCTCTTGTGTTCCTGATTCCTTTCCTACTCCCTTTCTGCCCGACCGTGATGACCTTGATAGCAACTCCTCTTCCTGCTCAATTGTTCTGCTTTCTCTACCATGTGGGTTGGGCTGCCTGAGTGGAACCTCTGTAAAAGAGCCTCAGGCTCAAAGATATTGTAATCCAAAAACAAACAAATAAATAAATAAATAAAATGGAAGTTACACTCCTGGTTTGCACCTCGAAATGCTGGTCTGTTTTGTTTGTGTTGAACCTGTGCTCTATATTCCCAAGCAGGTATGTGCGTCATCCACTTGACCACACTGCCTCCCACATGTGTTTAATTGGCAGGAACATACTGCACAGGCATAAATGGGTTTCACTGTATTTCTCTTAAAATGTTTATCCTAATGTGAAATCTCTTTTGAAAATCCTGTACCATGATATGCACTAAACTTACCTTGTGGATACGGCAGAATTTCTAAAGCTGCTTTGGAGCATAAAATGCAAAGCAGAAAGACAACAAAACAGCCTTGTGAGACTGAGTATGCAATTTGTGATGCATCACCACAAGACAAAAAAATGTTTTCAATTCACATGCTTGAAGTAGTGGTGCTTCAAATTTCTGGAATGCTCTGTCTGTTTCATTAAGCAGCATATAGCCTTCTTACACTGTGAATAGTATTGTACCCATATAACTAAATGCAAATGGCAGTTAATCATATGGCAAGAGGTAGAGCCTTGAATGAAGAAAAGGTTAATTTGAATTTTATTTTTCAATATGAGCTTTTATGTTCAAGCACAAAAGAGCCTGTGACTTCGAAACAAGAGTTTTGTACTTAAAGCTTGAAAACCGCCTTTCTATGAGCCCAGCTGGCTCACATTAGGGACACTGACAATGTTTTTTCCTTTTTTTGTGCATGTGGTCACTTGGTATGTTTTGTGAGTAAGCTGCAGTTTTTTCCTTGCTTTGCACTGCTCTCACAGGGGGTATATTAGAACGCTGTGCTTGAAAATGTTGAATTGTTGAACTGTGCCTATTGTAATATACCTGCCATACCTACTCACTAATATGTGAGCATTAAATTGACTTTGTGAGTGCCTCCAATATGCTGCACAACCTTTATTACCCAAAAGGGTTGTTAGTTAATTATTATGTAGACAGGAAGATCATCCAACCCATCAGAACTGTGGTAGGGCTTCTGCTTGCGATGCTGGGACTTGGGTTCAGATACGAGCGATGCTGGGACCCAGGTTCAGGCATGAGTGATATTGGGACCCAGGTTCAGGCATGAGCGATGCTGGGACCCAGGTTCAGGCATGAGTGATATTGGGACCCAGGTTCAGATACGAGCGATGCTGGGTCCCAGGTTTAGGCATGAGTGATATTGAGACCCAGGTTGAGGTACAAGCGATGCTGGGACTTGGGTTCAGGCATGAGTGATGCTAGGACACAGGTTCAGGCGTGAGCAATGTTGGGACCCAGGTTCAGGCATGAGTGATGCTGGGACCCAAGTTCAGGTACGAGTGATGTCGGTACCCAGGTTTAGGTACAAGTGATGTTGGGACCCAGGTTCAGGCACCAGTGATGCTGGGACCCAGGTTCAGGTACGAGTGATGTTGGTACCCAGGGTTAGGTACGAGTGATGCTTGGACCCAGGTTCAGGAATGAGCAAAGCTGAGATCAAGCATGAGCAATGCTGGGACCCAGGTTCAGGCACGAGTGATGCTGTGACCCAGGTCCAGGTATGAGTGATGCTGGGACTTTGGTTCAGGCATGAATGATGCTAGGACCCAGGTTCAGGCATGAGCGATGCTGGGACCCAGGTTCAGGTATGAGCGATGCTGGGACTTGGGTTCAGGCATGAGTGATGCTAGGACCCAGGTTCAGGCATGAGCAATGCTGGGACCCAGGTTCATGCACGAGTGATGTTGGTACCCAGGTTTAGGTACAAACGATGCTAGGACCCAGGTTCAGGCACAAGCAATGCTGGGACTCAGAGTCAGGTACAAGCGATGCTGGGACCTAGGATAATGCACAAGCCTGGGTTGTTGAGGGCCATCCAGGGACAGAAGGATAGAGCAACTCAAAAGAAGTTCTCCTCCTGCTGAAGGTTGTCCACTCCCTGCTGCAGGAGTGCCATCTAGGGATGCTCAAGTGGCATTAGTCAGTCAGGGATGGCAGTCGAAGGGATATTCACAGTGGTCTTGTGGAATACACATCTGTTGTGTGTGTGCTACCATGGGTTCACAGTCCCACTATCTCAGGGAGGAACAGAAACCAGGGGCAAATATTGGCCACTGCAGAATGATACCCTTGCTCTCTGCAGGCCTTGTACGACTGACTGAGCCCTGAACCCCAGCACTGGATTTGGTCTTCACTGGGGGGGGTCTCCCCACCCGGTGGCCCTGCTCAGGGGCCATGCCAGGGGGACTTTTTCAGTGTCTGTTTAAGTCCCAGGGAAGAGGGGAGACTGGGTTGGGTGGCAAGAGACAGATCAGGGCTGTCAACTACAGAGAAGCATAAAAACTAATTAAAAAATGGACAGGGTGAACTTGCAGTGTGATATACTATGGCGGATCAGGTAAAAGAGTTAATAAACATCAGTTGCAAAGTAGCCATGTTAGCCAGATGTGATATAGAATTGACTTTCTGACTCTTGCCTGTTTGAATAGTGGCTGGGACCTTCTAAGTTCCAAGGCAATACCTTTTTGATATGACAATGCCCATGGGACGCTCCGCCTCCTGAGCAACATTTGAGAAATTCACCAGATGTTTCGGGAGTGAGTGACAAAGAAGGTGGCTTAAAAAGTCTGGGATATTACACTAGATGACTGTCTGACAGTTATAGCAGAAAAGTTAGGCTAATGGCAACACATTTTGGAGCGTTGCAGGGTTTTTGCAAAACATAAAGATACACCACAAATGAAGGAAATGATGGAGAGCCTTTTAGGGCTAAAGATTACCAGCTGAAAAAGTGAAGTTTGAAAGGGTGAAATAAGAGTTGAAAGGGACAAAGAGGATACGCCTGAACAAAATCCACTGCCTGCTGGGCCACCTTAATTTTACATGCAGAGCAATCCCATATGGTCAGACCTTCCCAGGGAGTGTAGGCGGGGCAACAAAGGGGTTACATTAGCCACATCACTGGGTTACAATCAGCAAAGCTATCAGGTTCAACACAGAGGCATGGAGTTGCTTTCTGAGAGAGTTTAAACAATGTGACTGAAGAATACTTTTACATCACAGATTAACTCTACACTAATGCCACAGTGGGGCTAGAAATAAAGCCATCTGGACTGAAAAATGGATTGCTTAGGAATGGCTAAGTACTGGCTGGATGCTGGTTCATATACTGATATCACAGTACTGGAGGTCTACTAAATACTAGCAGCAATATGGAAGATGAGATAGCATATCAAACTAAGAAGGTGCTGTTCTGATGTGACAATATAGCAGGCATAGAAATTTTGAACAGGCAATCAACTAGATTCATATCAGTGAGGGTACTGTGGATCTTAGTGCAATGTCCACACGAGCCCCCCCCACACTGCCACTGCATGTGTCCTGCAGCATAGCATGTGCGTGGGTGTGCACACATGCACATGACATGCATGCCAGCTGCATGCATGCTAGCATCCCCTAGTTTGCAGTGGGTAAAATGGTGCAGGGACGTGTCTGTCATGCACCAAACTGGTCAAAGGTGGAGCTTGTTAACCTGGTGGCCTGTGTCCAGCCCCACGCCCCCAACTATTTGGCCAGGTGCCCCTGTAGCAGGCAAGGGTCTCAGTTTGGCAGGGGATTGCTGCCAGGCTGCAGCAGAGGACCGGGGTGGCCAGGATGGGGGAGTAATGCCACCACTGGTATGGAGAACTGATGCTGCAGGACCCAGCACACCTGAGGAGGCTTCAAGCATGTGTCAAGCGAGGAACTGTACCACAGCCAGGTAAGTCAGCCCATATTGCATGTGTGCCTAGGAGCCATACTGTGGTGTTGGCTAGGCTGCCTGGCATGCCCTGGAGAGGGGTACACTGTCATCATGGATATCGTGGAGTGGCATTACCAGCCACCGCTTGCGTTGTGATGCAGCCGTGCAGAACATGTCGGGCAGGGGCTCACCCTGTGACAGGGGTGGGGGTGGTGGGCGGCTGCTGTGGATAATTCCTGATGTGTACCTGTCTTCTTTCCATTCCCTGGGCCTGAGGATTGATGCCAGACACCAGCAGCAGTGGCAGCACACCAGGCAGCAGCGGGCCACGGAGGAGTGGGACCAGCACCGGCGGGGCCGCAGAGGGCAGCTAGGCACTGCCATGGTCCTTCGCACTTTACATGGGGAGTGGTGGGGGAGTGGGTGCAGGCATGGCCACCTGTGCCATGTGCCATGGCAGCTGTGTGTGTCGCACTGTGTGTGGTGCATGCCACTGTGGCGCATCCATTGGACATGAGTGCCAGCTGTTGGTTGGGTGGGTGTGGCACCGCCTGCCACTGTTGTTGCTGTGGTGCTGCCTGTGCACTGTGCCATGTGACTGTCATTTCACAGCTGGGTGGCCATTGTGTGGCAGGGACCGCCTCTCTACAATGTCGTGGTGTGCAGAGTTGCTGGCAGGTGTTGGCCCACCCCCCGCGGGTGGCCGGTATGGGCCCTCCAGGGGTGTGTGTTCCCGCTGCCCATTGTGCACTGTGGGTGGGAATGATTCCTTGGGACATTGCACTGATCACCTGTCCTGTCCCTTGTTATAGGTGTCCAGTGGAGACCTAGGAGGCCTTTGTACAGCAGACTGCTCTGGCAGTTGATTCTGATCACCTCAACCACCATGGAGACAGTTTTCTAAGTTTAGCACCTGCTGCTGGGAGAGCAGAGGTGGCGAGTACACCAAGGGGTGGCAGGACATGGCCGCTGTTAGTTTGGCCCTGGCTTTCCTCTGTTTCCCCTGCTGTACCTCCTCCTACAGTCCCCCTTTCCACTGTACAGTCCATGTTCCCTGTCCCCTTCCCTCGCTTTACGTACCCTTTCCCACCCCCTTCTTATTGTAAATAGTTTTCTTCGTAAATATATATTTTTTAACTTACCTGCCTGTGTCAGTGTATGCTTTGCAGGTGGCATGAGGAGCCATGCTGCAGTGGCCCAGTGTCTGTCCGTGTGGTGTGCATGTGTCAGGGTGCGTGTTATGCTTCTGTGGTTCACTGCTGTGTGCTGTGGTGTGTCCCACTGTGTCCCACTGTGGTGGTGTCCTTCCCCTCAGTCAGTGGCTGGGCCTTGGGGTTTCCATGGGGCGGCTGTCAGGGGTGTATGGTGGGTGTGTGTGTGGTGTTGGCACACAGCTATGGTCATTGGTCGGATACTGGCCACACACTGTGTTGGGGCCCCTGCTTGGCATTGTGCAGCCTGTCCCATGTGGTCTGCCATGCTACCTGCCTCCCGGCACATTCAGTGCCTACTGTGTGGGCTTCCTGTGTGCCTGTGTGGCGTGTGTGTGTGCTTGGCTGCATGGTCTTGGGTGTGACCTGCTGTGGTATGGGGAAGGGCACAGTCAGCAGCCTGTGGGGGGGCTCCCTTGGTGGCCCTCTGTTGGCCATTGGCACCTCCTGATGCCTGCTATCTGTGCCACTGTTGTGTTCTGGGGAGGGGTGTCTGGGTGCCTGTATCCACCCCCTGCTGTCCCCTGTTGGTGGAGGCCTCCTGTGGCCTGTCACTGTGCTTCCCTGGCTCTGTCCCTGGGTCTGTTCTCTGTGTCATGCCCCCCTCTGTTGGTCTGCTGCTCTGCTCCCACAGTTGCAGTGGGGCATCTCTTTCTGTGCCATAGCGCAACTGTGTTTGCTCCATGGCACAACTGTTCCATATTCAGTCAGGTTGCACTGGCACAGTTCAGCCTGCGCACCCACTGAATATGACTCCTGTTGCACCATGGCACATCAAATTTGTGCTGCGCCGGACTTGCGCTAGCCTTTGGCGCATTTCTAAATATCTGGGCCTGAGTATGAAGGAATTTCTCCTTTTTGTATCAATCCACATTATCAATGGTAAGTTAACACATACGGGTTCCAATAAGCAGTATCCATTGCAAATCTATGTGGGGGGGAATACTGTCCCAAATATAACCCATATGGGCCAAGCATAAGACTCATCTGCTAACCACCACCTGTAAAACTCTGTGCCCGAAGACTGCATCAGAAGAGCTGAGGAAATCCAATCTGTAGTGCTTAGTGAATGTGTGAACAGAAGGTTACATTGCTGCTTTGCACAGTTCCAGCATAGAAGCATCTCATCTCACCTCACCACCCAGGATGTGGCAAGGCCCCTAGTGGAGTGAGCCCTGATCAGCGCAGGTGCTTTTTTAGCTCAACTGCATATGCCTTGGTGACACAAGCCCTCGCTCACCCAGATAAGGTGGCCTTAGAAGCCTCTTGACCCTTTTTTCCCCCACTCCAAACAGAACAAACAGCCTCTCAGACTTATTAATTATTATGTCCTCCATCGTCTTTAGACATTTCGTAATTTCCATGTGAAAATCCAGCTTGTGAAATTGTTTTTCTTTTGGATTTGCTGGATTGGGACAGAAAGACGGTAGACATACTCTCTGATGTACATGGAAGGCTGTGGGAACTTTAGGCACAAAAAAACCTAGAACCACCCTCAACACTACCTTTACCTTATGCATTATAAGGTAAGGTTCCTTATGGGAAAGTGCCTGAAGTTCACCAGTCCTTCTTAATGAACAGATAGCAATTAGAAAGACCATCTTGTAGGACAAAATATCTAAAGTCACTGATGAAAGCAGTTTGAAAGGTGCCCCACACAGGGCATCAAACACTAAGTTCAGGTCCCATGGTGGCACAAGAGATAGAAAAGATGACTGGCTTCTGTTCATCTCCCTGGGAAGATGGATAACATCAAAGCTGGTTCCCAGGAATGCGCCCATGTACAGTATGTTCAAAGCACCACCCCAAGAATGAACATATGCCCCTGCAGGGTACTCAGTGCAAGACCCTTGTTTAACCTGCCTGCAAGAAATCCAATATCTGTGGCAACATATCCTTAGATGGCCTGATACCACTTGATACCTCTCTCTCTTTGGCTCAACCAGAGAATGTATTCCATTCATGGTCATGTGCCACAGATATAGAAACCTTCCTGGAGGTGTTAGGGTATTTATCACCTTCTTGGAGAAGCCTTTTTTTTGTAATATGCTCCTTTCAGAAGCCAGGCTGCCAACTGCATCACCTCTGAGTTTAGATGCCAAATGGGTCTTGGATAAGAAGGTCCCCTCAAAGCAAAAGTTGAAACAGCCTGCTGGGTTAGGTTCACTAGGTCTGAAACCATGGCATTCTTGGCCACTCTGGAACTATCACGAGGAAGCTTCCTCATGACTGCCTTATCTTTTGAATTACTGAACCTTGGGTACTAGTGGGAGTGGGGAAAGTAAGTAAGCCCTGCATAAGTCCCATTGCTGGGACTGGGCATCCACCACCTCTACTGGAGGGTACCGGTGCCAACTGAAGAACCTTGGTACCTGAGCAGTTTCCTTTGATATACAGAGGTCAATCTAGGGTTGACTGAACCATCTGCACAGAAGATTAAACACATCCAAGTTCAGGGTCTATTCCCCTGGATGAACTCTCTCTCGACTTAGTCAACCAGTCTGCATATTCAGTTCCCCTGCTAGATGAACTGCAGAGAGAGTCAGAAGGTTTGTCTCTGCCCACTGTAGGACCTTGGTTACTTCTGTTAGCACACTTAGGCTTCTTATGTCCCCTTGCTTGTTTGTGTATGCCACAGTGTTGGCATTGTCTGACCATGCTTTCACAGCCCTGGATTGCATCCAGCTCTGAAAGTAAAGCAGCTTGATACACTGCTCTCATTGCCAGCATATTTATCTGGAGCTACTGCTCCCAGGGTCTCCAGACTCCCTGAACAGAGACATGGTACAGAACCACTCTCAGTCCAGCAGGGTAGCATTGGTTGTCGGAATCAGTCCTTGTCGGGCTTCTAGGAGACTCCCCTTTGTTGAGGAGCTTGGGGTTGCCCCACCATACAAGTGACTGCAGCACCAATCCAGATAGGTATGTAGATAGGTAAAACTGTATTTTTATACAGGAATGCATGTCATTTGGACTTTACAATCCAGTTTACAATACAGTCCTGTATTAAATAGATCTAAGTTGCTATACATAGAATATATAAACATGATTAACATGACAGGGCAGGACATGTTTTTACAAAACAGTTTAAAAAGCATCAAGAAAAAAATTTGCATAAACAGAGTGATAAAAACTGAACATGTTTAGTGACACTTAAGTGAGAAGCAACATATCTTTAAAAGCCTGCATGAATGATGACTGTCCTGATATTTCACAATATCTCAGATAGCAGAATCAGAGTCTAGCAGTCCTCCGAGGCAGCGACCATGCCTCCAGCATCCTATTTTGAATAGGCCACATGTGAAACTGTGAACACGGCACTAGCTTCATCACTGCAGCAATCAGTCCTCAAATCTGGAGAAGCCTGTGAGCACAGACCACTGATTGGGATCACTTCCACTGAATCTCCCATATGAAGGTCTCCTTTCTGGAAGAGGAAAGGAAAACCTTTCTTTCATCCATCTGGAAGATTGCTGGCAGGCGCTTCAACCTCTGAAATAGTATCCAGGAGCATTTTTCCTCTATTGACAACCCAGCCATGTGTTTCTGGAACCTCCAAGGTCCTTGTCACTGACCTCTTCACCAGTCATGCTGTTGGAGCCTGGATGAGCAAGTCATCCAGGTAGCAGTATATCTGATGCCCCTTCTGACTCAGCTTTGCCACTAGTATTATCCAGATTTTTGAAAATACCCTTTGTGCTGTCACCAGGGGAGCACCCAGTACAGGAAGTACTGTCCCTGAATCGTGAACCTCAGGAATGTCTGGTGCAACTGATAGACAGGAACGTGGAGATAGGCATCCTTCAGATCCATGGATGCCAAATAATCACCTAGTTGGACCGCCTGGAGGATGGACTGGAAGGACTCCATCTGGAACACTGTGTGCTGGACAAACTTGTTTAAATGTTTCAGGTTCAGAATAAGCCAAACCCTCCTGACGTCATGGGGAATATGAAATAAATTGAGTAGAATCCCAGGCTCTCCTCATTCAGGGGAACTGGGTCAATTACAATAATCTGTTTCATGTGATCTAATGTCTCATTCACTGCCTGCCTCTCTCTTTGATTTTGTGGAACTGGAGACAACAGCCTCTCATGGGTACCAGAGATAACTCAATGGTGTAACCCATAGTCAGAATTTTCAAAACGAATGTGTCACATGTTATTTGGGCCCATTGCTGGTGAAAATTCCAGTTTTCCACCAAGGAAAGGGGCCAGGGACGGTCCACATACCTTCATTGAGAGGTACCTCCTCTTCTTGCCACACTCCCATTACCTCTGGGGATGAAAATTGCCTCTGGCCTGTGATTCCTGCCAACCCCATGTCCTCTTGAGGTCAGGTTTGCCTTCTGTTACCTGTCTGGACATTGGAAGCTGCCTTTTCTTGTCCTGGATGTTTTTTTTTTTAGAATAAATCAACTCTCCAGCAAAGGACAGGTTAAATAGCTTCAACTTGGATTCCTGGTCTGTGACCCAAAGTTGAAACCACATACTCTGCAAAACTGCTGCAATATGTTAAGTGGATTGAGTTGTTATCTGTAAACTGTCCACTGCTGCATCACCCAGAAAGGCTGAAGCCATGGACACAAGCTGCAAAATGTTTGTCCCCTCTGACGCTGGAGGAACGAAGCTCCGCAAGGCTGTAACCCTTGTGCTTAATGCTCTGCAAAACAATAAAGGAAGCATATGTCATTTGAAGATTTACCCCCATTTGAGGCAAATGCCTGTCTGCATGAAGTATACACTCTTCTGTCTTTCATGTCAGATAGAGTTGTTGAGCCTTTGAGAAGTACAGTTGTGTGCCTGACAGCATTGCATGCAGCCTTATCTGCCCTTGGAGGCATCTCCCTCTTGAGCTGTCCTCCAGGAATGGGTAACATTTCACCCCTGGTCTAGGAAGCTGCTTCCAGTTATCTGCCCACACCCATTCCTGTTCAATAATCTGGTCTTAGTGTAGGAAGTGTGTGAAACACTTCAGAACAGAGACCGAGGTGGACAGGATAGGATTCATGTTCAAGGTCAACATAAACTGAACATCTTTCATATGCAGTATCTGACATGCTTCCATTATAAGGTAAGAAAGTGACTTTGCATCAAATAAGGGTGGGATCAGAATCTTCTTCTTAAATTCTGTCCACTCTTCCTCCTCTGACAAGTGGACATCCTCTTCTTCTTCTTCCCTCTCTTGACCTATCAGGGCAGTATTTTCCCAGTGAGCCTTTGCATCCTTGTCTTGACTTTTCCTGCTGTCAGGGTTGGGGGTTGCCTAAAAATCTGGGTGAACATTATCACTGTGCTCTGGCACACCTGGACATGCCTGTATTTGCCCCCCTCCGACCTGAGAAGCCTACCTTCGGTTCACGTATGTTGGTGGAGATGTCCTGCAGGACATCAGAACTCAGCAACTCATTTAAGACAAGCAAATAGTATTTGTTCAACTCAGCTTACCACTGCCAGTCAGTACAAGTGCAACCCCCAGCTTGGAGGTTCAGCTAGGAGGGACAGAAATAGACATGTTAGATTGCATTACACAATTAGAACAGTACAATCCCAGAGGAGAGTGGACGTGGCCTACCTTGATTTCAAAAAAGATTTTGACTCGGTGCCGCATCTCAGGCTAATGCACACATTGAGTTCGCTGGGGTTGGAGGAGGGGGTAATAAGGTGGATCATCAACTGGTTGGAGGACAGAACACAGAGGGTAGTGATCAACAGGGCACCCTCGGAGGAGTCAGTGGTCACCAGTGGGGTTCCCCAGAGGTCAGTGTTGGGACCACTTCCATTTAACATCTTTATAGGGGATATAGCAGAGGGTCTAGAAGGGAGGATGAGTCTGTTCGCAGGTGAATGCAAAGGTCTGTAACAGAGTGGGCATGATATTGGGGGTGGAGATGATGCATAGAGATCTGGAGAGGTTAGAAGAATGGTCCGATAAATGGCAGTTGTCGTTCAATGCGGCAAAGTGTAGGATCATGCACTTGGGCAGAAAGAATGGGAAGGCCGAATACCAGATGGGGGGGTAGACCCTTGCAAGTTACAGAAGAAGAAAAGGACCTAGGGATGATCATCTCACAAGATCCGAAGGTAGCTAAACAGTGTGGAAAGGCAGTGGCAAGAGCCAGTAGGATATTTGATTGCACAGTGAGGGGAATTTCCAGTAGAAGAAGATTCCCCTGTATACCCAGCTGGGAAGGGGGAGGGGCTACAGTAAAGGCATAAAGGGATTCCTAGGCCTATTGGGCAAACTGGGTGGGACTAGCCACCCTTTTCTGCCATCACATTCCTATTTTCCTATGTTCCTGTCATCCTGGAGGTTTTACATCTCTTGCACATCACTGGTCTCTGATAAACATCGGTGCCACAGAATCACATTGGCCTGATAGCCAGAAAACTAACAACTCTCTATGGCCACAATAACCACTACTGGTCTCCATCTATTTCATTGTGTTATCATTTTTAATTTGAGAGCCAAAGGAGAAAGACACCACCTTCTGCAGACAGAAAAACTACATGTGCTAGCTTAAGAGCAAAATAGAGCTTTCTGTAGACAATCAAGCTGTTTTTACTAGCTTAAAATCTCAACAGGAACCCTATCTGATGCATAAATTATGAAATTAGGCCCTCACACTGCCAAATGTACCTCACTGCTCCAGAAATTGAAAGGACGGCCATGTGTTCAAAGCATGATCACACCCCTGACATGCATCAATGCAAGGAGCAGTGCACAGCCTCTCTGACGAGCTCCACACCAGTTATTGCACTGGGTGGATGTTGAGCTCCACAGATGCATGTACTAGCATACTGACATCATGCTGAAGCACGTGGCATCATGAGGAAGCTCTTACACAATGCGCCCCTGAGCCACATCAAGAAAAATGGCATAATTGGTAAAAGGTGTGAATAGCATTGACTCAAATGACTGTGCAGATGAACCCGCTTGAGCAACTGCCACTCAGTGAGCTAGTGTCAGTGGACACAAAATGGTCCACATGGTCTCTGGGCTAAAATGACCACTAATAGAACTCCAGATGCTCTAAAAAAAAACAGATGCTCACCCTAACATGGTGGGAGAAGGAGAGACCAAGTGAACACCCCTCACTGTACTGACAAAAAACAATAGTACATATGAAAGTGTGCATAGGGAATGTGATGCTCAACAAGTAAAAACATTTACAGCATACCTCCCAAAAACGTGGGCACTCACAACTCAAATATAAAAACCACAAGCCTTGATATTATTATTTAGTTGTTTATTACACTTTTAAGATGACAAACATAAAAAAAAATGCTGGCATAGCCTGACATGTTTCAGATCGAAATACTTTTATCAAAGGCTAAAACCAGTATAACCACACATTCTTTATAAGTTCTGACACTCATGATGTCACAGTGATGTCATAATTGGAAATTCAGATTGATTGGTCATGGTTATCACATGTCACAGTTAACACACCTTTAAAACATATCACCATATAACCTATTAGATAATACATATACCACAAAGAATCACATATAATAAAAACATATACAGTAAAAAACAGATGCAGGAAGAGATCAGCAATTCATAAATAGACACTGCACAAACATTTCATCTATCTTCAAGATAAGGTCTCAGTTCGAACCCCGCATTCAAGCCTGGTCTTCTTGTGGCTTGAAGTCTCAAAATGCACTCCGTTTCTTTTTTCAGCACTTTACTATTAACGTTACCCCTCCCCCCTTGGGTTTGGGAACTCCTTAATACCTTGAAATGTGAACACATGTTTTGATCCCTCTCCAGATATCATAACATGTAATGCTGTGGCTTAAGTTGGATCTTTTCTGTCTGTTGTTCTTACATGTTCTCACACCCTCGTTTTAAATTGTCTGTCTTCCCAACATAAAATGCCTTACAACTGCATTCGGCTAGATATATGACCCCCACACTTAACGTGCTAGGGTGCCTACTGCTTACCTGCCCACTACATTTCCACCTAACCCAGCCCCTTAATTGTCTCCACCTATAATCCCCCTTTTCTTTTCTGCTAATCCACTACCTTTCTTACCCTCAGACTCCTAACATATATGTCCCCAGCCCATCTACTGTAGCACCCCTCCTTGAATGGCTGCAGTCCTGTACCCCTCCTCTCCATATCTGCCCCTTAAGTTTGTATATTGTCCTGACCAATGATATGCTGTGCTGTTTGAAAACGTTTTAATATGCTGGCTGTTTCAGAATGTTTTAATTCCCCTTCTCATATCATTCTCCCTAACTTTGTTAACCCTATACCTGAAATACTTGTTATTGCTCTGTGTATTTTTTTTCTATTTCTGTATAACTATGTCTATTTATTATGTGCACATAAAAGTGTGGACCTTGTTTAAAGCAGGCCCACCTTGTAAATGAACCTGCTCAATGGTGTTCGACTGGATAAATAAAGACTCGATTGATTGATTGACAATGTGTTGCAGGTAATTAACTGTCTAATGCTGAAGCTCCAGTCACCATGTATCCTTAAAAATTCTTTCCTGGTAGCTACATATTTGCAATAGACACAGTTTTTGCACGGGAAACGATCATCTGTGTTGTCTAGCCATCCCATATTCTTCTTGTTTCAAAAATGGCTTTGGACTAAACTCTCTTTCAAAAAGGGGGCTCTCCTATACGACATCATCAGGGAACTTTATGTATGAATTCTTAAGCTACTGTAAATAGACAGCACCTGCCAGTATTTTCTAATGAGTTTTTTGACCCAACCTGCATGTGCTGAGTAGGTCATTACATAGTGGAATCTGGATTCATTACTTCTTTCACAGGGTTCAATACTTAATAAAGGGGTCCTCTCCTGATTAGTTACTGCTGAACAAGCTCCTTCAACAATATTTTGCACATAACTTCTCTCATAGAGTCTATTACTTAGTTCTTCTGCCCCCTTCTTGAAACTTTCTTGTGTGGGGAAGGGGGCAGACTACTTCGATGTAGGATCCTGCATCAAAAATGTCAATGCAGGATTCTGTATTGACGATAAAAGATGTTGGGGGATGGTTTTCTTTTTTAACAAGTAATAAAAAAAAATATTGGGGGACACTAGGGTGGGCTCCCAATGTGCCATATCAGTGATGCTGGTTGGGAGGGAATTCTTGCACTGACACGGGGATTGGGCACCATGATGTCAGCAGAAAACATTTACAATTGGAAACATGCCCCAGTCCCCACAAAGACAGGAAAAAGGAGAAAATCTCCTTTTATTAAGTAAACACCTGAAGGTGTTTACCTAAAAAGGGGCTGAGGAACAAGGTGCTGCCATTATTTTGGCCAAAAAGTGGCTAGAAAACATTTTTTGTTTTTGTTTGTTTTTTTTAATGGGAAAATAAGCATGAAGTAGTGCCGCAAATTGCAGCAGTTTTTGCAAATTGGGAAAGAAACGGGTGCGGCATTTTCGCAATTGCAAAAGTGTCACATTCGTTTCTTTTTCAAGTTTATGAAACTACGAGGGTCCTGATCATGAAAAATGCATTTCTGTGGGTCAGATTGCAAATCTGATGCCCCAGTGTGTTCCTGAGCCCTCAATTAGGTAAACCCAACTGACTGCTTACATGGGGGCCTTAAATTTTGAATTTCGGTGTTTTTGTCTGCCGTTAACTGAAAACAAGATGGCAGCAGCATGGAACTACTGAGGGCATTTGCAACAGTAAAATGTACTGTTGCGACAGTACCAGGTGCTTTCGAGAAGCACATATATTTTTCCCCCATTGACGATAATGGGAAAATTTAAATTTGAATAACTTTTGAACGGGTTAATATTTTTTCACCAAATCATCAAAAGGCATATCGGTGACTCAGACTGCATCCTCCTCGAAGATTCCAGATAAAACGGACAAAGCATGTGGGCTGTTGCCACTAGCAAAGAAATGTACAAAAACCCTGTTTTTTTGCATTTTTTTTCCATTCTGCCGCTCCGCAACCACTCATTTGACCATAATGCAACTTGCCAGATCCAGAAATCTATGGTGCCCCACCATGCATGCAAAACTTTAGGCAAATCCATCATACAGTGAGAATGTTATTAAACTGCAAATGTCGGGGTTTAACATACAAGTGGCTGGGCAACCCTAACTATACTGGTGTGACCCGATAGTATAATATATATATATATATATATATATATATATATATATATATATATATTTATAAAATGGGTAGGGAAATTGCAGCAACATCATTAGCTGACCAGCATCACATGACCGTGCGTATATCAGAGCGCGACCGCACCCTGCACTTTTACCCCTCAAAACAATTTTGACATTTTATAAGATAGATAAACCACTCTGAGGTGTGCGGTTACGCCTGATATAATACACTCTTCTTGGACGGTTGACGCATCCCGGCCTTGCAGCCTGCATGCATAACAACGCACACTAAGGCGTGCATATATCAGAGCGCGACCGCACACCTCAGAGTGGTATATCTATTACATATATATATATATTCATTGCCAAAAACTTCATTAATGCATCAGTTAGGGTGCTTACTAAAGTGATAAAAGCAGAGAAATGGGATGTTCAGGTTTCCAACCCTAACACCCCACCCTGCAGACACTGACAGGCAATGGAATGTGCCTTGGGGTTGTCAGCCCTAATGCTCACCCCATTCTCCTATACTGTACCCACGTCAGCTTATTTCTTTATGGAATGGGGTTCAGACCCTGCGCTCCCATCCCTCCATAGATGTGTATATGTATGTAGCTGTGGAAACGCAGGGGTCGGAGGCTCTTACACTTCCATGCATAAAGTTATGAGCAGGTATATCGAAACTGTAACAAATACTTATAACTGTGCCATCTGAAATTATTTTCACCCCAAATATTCAACATAACCTTATCACCTCACCGTATGTACCCAGTACAGAAAATTTTCAAATCCCACCAAAGCATAATTCTGTGCAACTGCAATGTCATTGTATGCCATAGGCATGAAACCATATTTTGGCCAGGATTTGAAAAATGACAGCTGTGGCATACATGACGTGGGGTAGTAAGAAGACTATGTTGAAACTATTGGGTGAAAATATTGGAAATGTCAAACATTACGAGCATGCGTATCGAGATTGCAATGCATGGCCATAATACATACATTTTTTGAAATGTTGACCCCAAATTTTCAATATGGCCTTTTTGGGACCCCACCTCATAAACACTGGTAGTGGCATGTCAACACGCTGTCCAGAAAGGTGATGTTGTGCAGCTACTGCACCATTCTGCGCCACAGGCATGAAAACACATTTTGAGCAAGATGTGAAAAATGACAGCTGTTCTGTTCATGAGGTGGTTGAACATATGACTACGTTGAAAATTTGGAGTGAAAATAATAAAAATGACTAAAGTTATGCGCGTACATAGCAAAATTTCATCAACAATGTGTAACTCAGCATTTTGGGGTTTTATTGCACCAAATTTTCAACATGGGCTTTTTGGGACCCCACCTCATGAACAGTGGTGCTGTCATTTCATTACTCATTCCCAAAAGGTAATTTCACCCAGCAACTGCAAAATCACCTTTCTGGACTGAGGAACATAATGATAGTGCCAGTGTTTTAGTGTTCATGAGGTGGGGTCCCAAGAAGTCCATGTTGAAAATTTGGTACAAAAATATGAAAAAATGGCTCGTAATATCAGTATAAGTTCAAAACACTATTGACAGCCATTATATGGCACTTACCTTGATTCTTCCATTCACTGTTCATCTTTGAGGATTGCAGACGTGTTCCGGTCCACAGAAGATGACAGCCCCCGACCTTCCATGGTAAGTATAGGGCAAGTGGGAGTGTGGGGTGACAGGTTCTCAGTGGGAGGGTTGGGGTTGGGGGAGGGAGAAGGCAGGGGACAGCAAATGATGGTTTTCTTCTTTTCAGCTGCAAAAAAAAGACATCAGGGGGGTGGTTTTCTTCTTTACAGGAGAAAAAGGGAAACCGTCTAGGGGTACTGGGAGTAGGCTCCCCAGTGTCTCTCAATGCTGGGAGATGGGTGATAAATGGGGACATTGGGAGTGGGCTCCCCAGTGTCCCACACCACTGGTGAGAGGAGGACACATGTTGGGGACACTGAGAGTGGGCTCCCCAGTGTCCCTGCAAGCAAGTGGTGGGAGGTCACTAATGAAACTCTTGAGACACTGGGAGTGGGCTTCCCAGTATCCCACATTTCTCTAGGCAGTTTAGAAAACAGTACTGGTGACACTGCGAGTGGGCTCCCCAGTGTCCTATACTGCAAGGAGGGAGGTTCTTAATCTCTTGGGACACTGAGAGTGGGCTCCCCAGTGTCCCACACTGCTGGGAAGGGGGCAGACAGCAGGCAAAAGGTGCAGCTGAAACTTGACTCTGCAGCCTGCAGTTCCAGCTGCGGCTGCAGAAGTCAAGAAAACCCTGGTGTTCTCATACTGAGAACGGGGGTAGAAGTGGTCCTGTCACTCAGCATGCTACCCAGGATCGGTGGTCAACAAAGGTGTTTCTGAGCACAGTTTATAAAAACAAAAACATCAGAATCTAGCTAAACGGGTCCCGTTTAGTTAAGTTCTGATGTTTATTTTTTATATAATATATATTTTTTACTTTTTTTTTCTCTCTCACTAATAAGAAAACAAAATAACAGATACAGGAGAGCGCTGCAAAAGTAAAATAGCCTCTGTGTGACCCCAAATGCAAAAAACAGTGCATTTTTCAAAAGAAATGGCTCAGTGTGACCCTGCATACCAAAGAAAGTTCGACAAGAATAAGCAATGTGTGAAACGAACACAAAAATTTGCCCAAAGGAAAATGTTTGTGCCTGATATATAAATTCTCATATAAGAAATAATGGAAAATTAAAATTTTAGTAGCTTTTAAACAGATTAATATTTTTTCACCACACCTTTGAAAGGTACATCTGTAAGGCAAAGGCGTTTTACCCTGAAAATTTCAGACCACAACCTAAAGCTGTTTCTGAGATCCAGGTGGACAAAGAAATGGCAAAAAACATGGATTTTTCTATTTTTTCAACACTCTGTATCTCAGAAACCGCCCAATGTATTTGAACAACATTTGGCATATCAAGAGACCTTCCCATAGAGATTATACATACCAAATGTTGTGCAAATCTTTTGAAAGGTTCTAAAGTTATTAAGGTTCAAACATTCAGTTTTAACATAGACGTTACCTTTCACCCTGACTATACCGGCACTATCGTGCCAATGTAATATATATGTAGAGTATAATACATGAGTAGGACTTTTCCACTTAGGAAAGGTGTAAAATTAACATATCTGTAAATTTTAGTCCTGCCATCACTGCGAGTGTCTGGCTTGATTCATCATGGTTCCAATACCAGAGACAGTAAACATGGTAAATCACTTAATTTTAAGGTCTTTTTTTGTTAGTTAGTTAGTTATATTTTGGGCATCATTTAGGCATCTATGATGTGAGAAGTGCCAATGATGTTTGTGTGTTCTTGTGCTCACTAAAGCATTGATCGCTGCCACCTCACAACTCTTGTATCCCATTTGTGTCATGGTTTGAATGAAAAACACTCCATACTGACAGGTTAGTGCTTCTTTTACTGAAATCTTTCAGGTTCATGTCACAAACAATAAAAAATACATAGCAGTCAAGGTTAGTATGGCTGTTACAAGTTCAGGTATAAAAGGGGCTGGGTCATGGCGTGGTGGCCTGGCAACAAGAAACGAGGAAGTGGTACGTGGACATCAGCATGGTGGAATCGGCAGTTAGCAAATGAATATGTCTCATCCTGACAGCCTCTCAGAAAGCTTTAATTGTCAGATTTTCCACTGACAACCCAAGTGCAAGCCAGCAGGATGTGGCAAGACATTTCTCCACACTATGGAACTGAGTAGTTGCTCACAGGACCATCGGGAATATCCTGGTGAGGAGGGAAGCGTGCCTGGGGCAGGATCTTGTTGCTGACACAAGGAAGGCAAAATGGTATGTGCTGATAGGTGATGCAATCAGGTTCATAAAGGTTACCTGGGACTGTGTTACTGCAGACACAATTAAAAATTGCTGGGTCCACACTGGCATCATACCCCATTCTGATGGTTTGACAACACCTGAGGAGGATGACAGTGAGCTGAATGCCCTGATCAGGACTATGGGTGGTGCCCTTTCCATTCAATTTGAAATTCAAATTTCTTCTGCAAAATATTTAACATTTGAAAATAACTGTGAGCTTTTTGAAAACTTAACTGATGAGGACATTGTCAGTATGGTCGCCAATGTAAAGGCAACAGAAGATAACACGGAAGGAACTGATGAGGCCACAGATGATGATGATGACTCCGCTGAACAAAAGGCACCTTCTGTGCATGATACAAAAGAGGCCATTAACACAGTCCTTGGGTTCCCTGAATCATATGAGCTCACAGAGGAATCTGACATACAAAAATAATACTTGATAGCAAGATTAAGCAGCTTACATCCACTAGAGCAAAGCAAATGGCTATAGCTGATTATTTTAAATTGGTGTAATGCGCAATGCTAATTGATATGCATCATACTGCTCTGCTGCCTCCATACTGCACTTTAGTGTATGATTTGTAATAAGCTTTTTAAAGGATCTGCATAATAATGTCTTTTTCATTTTATACTGTGGTGTACTAATAAACAGTTACCAATTTAAAATTGAACCAGAAGCAGTTGTATGCCTTGTGTCATCATTAGTACTAATAGTACAAACACCAGCACAGAACTGGACTTCATGTGTACAGCATACTAATGCACTCTCTATTATCCACCACCCTCTATTATACGCCAATTTTCCCTCACACCAGAGTAGGTGGATAAAAGAGAGAGAGCACTGTACATCTAATGTATAGCTAATTGCATTACTAATGCAACAGCTACTGAATAAATATTCCTTTAAAAATAAGGGTTACAATTGTGGCCCAGTGGTGGGAAGGGCTGAGGCACTGGCGCCTTACCTCCTGCCACACCAGCGACATGAATTCGGGAACAGAGCCGGGTCATTCGGGGGCTGGCCAGGGACAGGAGGATTGAGTTTCCCATTAGACTACTCTACTCCCTCAGGAAGGGGGGTGTTGTGTGACCTGCTGCTTGCCTTCCACCAGGATGTGAACAGGTGGTAGCACAACTTCAGGCACACACATACCCAGCTAACATAGGCATTTAAGGACATCTCCACTGAGGAGGAGGTTGCCCATTACACAATTGCATGTGGACAGCTGTGGGGGCAACAGGTGAAGAAAACAGAGGAAAAACCCCTCTGGCCACAGGATGATGATTGACTCCCAGTCTGCACTGACGACTGAGAACACTCTGCCATGAAGACGATGGGGTAAATCCTGGAATGGGTGGTGTAATGCTGGGGGAGGTCCATTCAGAAGGGGGCTGACCAGGGGCATAGTGCATAAAGTACTGATGGAAAAAAATAAGAGTTAAAATCAACCTTTCTTAAATTTTCTACCTCAAACTGAAAGTCAGGACTTTCATGCAAAAAGCTTTTATAATCCTTCCCTGCACAAGCTAAAACTAAATGATCACATTGAAAAAGATTTCAAATTCTATACCCCCCACACATACACTCATACCTTCTGAGAAGTATTTACTGCATTTAAGTAATTCTTGAACTACCTCCCTTCTGCCTGTTCCAACTTGCATTTTTACATATATGCAGATGACACAGTCATCTTCACCTCCGGTCCCTCAACTGCAGTGGTGGAAGCCTTGCTCCTGCAAGACTTCCACAATGTCTTGCACTTTTTTCACTCCAAGCAACTCTGGGTCAGCCCTAAAAAAACAGTGTCCATGACCTTTGGCACAGCCAGAAAGCTGACCAGTCTCCTCCCATCTTCTCCACTCTGGATGGCACCGCCCCTCTCACCAAAGTGGTTCCATCCTTCAAGTACCTCAGTGTGTGGTTGTACCACTGCAAAGACTGCTTGTTTCATCAGGTCCATCAGGAGCTTGTTACCAAAATGGTGCTCCTGGTCTTCGACTGCACAGATGTGGTCTGTGGCACTGCACCTTCCTCAACCCTTGCAGACTGGACATCCTCTGTAACCTCTTTTGTTAATTTGCTACCAACTCCCCAAACTCAGCACTGTTCCCTCTACTCCTCCCTATCCATTCTCCCCCTTTACCTTCATGCTGCCAGTCCCACTGCACCTCTTTCATCTCTATTCTCTCTCCTCTCTCCCATTCCTGTGGCCTGATACTTCTTCCATCTAGGGATCCTCATGCCTTCTCCATTCCCCACCCTCATGCCTCTGATGGTTAGTCAGCTTTTTCCTATCACCTTCCCTCTATAAGGAACCTGCTCCCCTCCTCCCTCCCATCTCCCCCCCTTCCTCTGACTCCCTTAGGTACCAACTACAACTCCTCCCAACCTGTATCTGCTCCTGTTACCACTCTCCCTGACCCTCCCCTGTTTGGAGCCCCTATCTTCCACTGTGTTAAGCCTTCTGCTGGGTTCTACCTCAGCCTGCATCAGGCTCGCTATCTTTTTGCTTCTGCATTGCCATTATTCCCCTGTGCTGGTCTTTCCATTAGTACATTATAGCTGCTCACTTTGTCTTGCTGCTTTCATTTGCACTTGTGCCATGATATATTGTGCTCTGATTGCACTTTGTGTGTACCAAGCTTTGATACTGTGTATGTTTTATTGTATCCTCTGCCCCCTGCCCCTGGTTCACAGCTGAAAATGAGCCTTGGCTCAGTGTGCCTTTCCCGGTTACCATTTTTAAAATGAATAAATAAATTTGCATTTGGCTGATAATTAACTGCTATTTGAACTGCAAATGCACTGACAATAGAAAGAGTGGTGTGTTTTAAATGAGTTGTGTGTATTCCATTATGCATGCATTTGCTATAGGCACTAAATAAGCAATGCATTCACAGTATAGCTATATATTCTATTAGGCCAATTTAAAACAAATTGTATCTGTGGCTTGTGAATGTGTTGGTTATACATTTCAAAGCTATTTAACTGCAGTCTGTACTGTATTTTCAGTTGTTAACATTCTGTGCTTCCAATGTTCACATAACGGAGCTGCAAATTGTGGAGCCGGTCAAGGGAAAAACAATTATTCAGATATATTAAGGAACAAAGGAAGCAAGCATGGGGTATTTTTAGGCAACTAGGGGTGGAGGGTACTAGAGGAAGATGAACAAAAAGCAACTGTCCTTAACAATTACTTCTGTTCTGTCTTAACAAGAGAAGACAGAGGGCTCCTGCCTGAAAATGATATCAAGGCAGCTGGCAGGAACTTTCCTAAAATGAGACAACCAGTATTTTCCAAAGAAAGGGTCCAGAAGGGTCTTGAAGCCCTAAAGGTAGATAAATCCCTAAGACTGGATAGGATGCGCTCAAGGAATTGGTTGCAGAATTGGATGAACCTCTAGTGGGGCTATTCAGTTGCTCAGTTCAGACAGTGGTAGTTCTGAAACACTGGAGGGTGGCAGACATAACCCTGCTGTACAAGGGAGGGCACAAGGAGCAACTGGGGAATTACAGACCTGTCAGCCTTACCTCTGTAGTGGGTAAACTGATGGAGTCACTGATAAAAGAGGATCTTGTGGACTACCTAGAGAGCAGCCATGTACTAGAGGTGAGCAAGCCAGAGCAGGCTCGAGCATGGTTTGAGCTTAGTGCCTGGCTCTGTGCGACTCAACCTCTATAAGCAATTGAGAGCCAAAGCCAAGCCCAGACAGTTATTGTCAACATAAGTGGTTTTCCCAGCCTTAGAAGTTAGTGTAGTGTTTGAAACGTTCAACTCCTATGTGGAGATCTGCCTATAGTAGCCAGGGTTTGGCTTGTGTTTTGGCTCGTATAGTCAAGCTAGACCCCTGGCTCAGATCTGGCTTGGCTCTAGGTGAAAAATTCTTGACTTGTCCACCTCTACCATCTACAAGACAGTAAACCACATAAGTCTGTGGCAGGGAGGTGTTGTCAGACCAACTTGATAGTTTTCTTTCACTGGGTAACAAAGGTAGAAGATAAGGGACAATCTGAATTTACTGCAGTTTCAGCAAGACTTTCGACTAGGTGCCACACAAAAGATTGATGAAAAAGCTGGTGGATGTCGGCATAGCTAGGGAGATAAATAGGTGGTAGGAAACTGGCTGAAGGAGATACAGCAGTGGGAGGTGATAAATGGGGTCAAATTGGAAGAAAGGGAGGTCACAACTGGGGTGCTGCAGGGATCTGTGCTGGGTACAGTCCTCTTCAATATGCCCATCAATGACATTGGAGAGAGCCTCTAGGGCAAGCTGTGTCTCTTTGCAGATGATACAAAGCTTTGTGGTAGGGTAGGTAGTAATGAAGGGATCAGAGGGATGCACAGGGATCTACAAAGGTAAGATAGGTGGTCTAACGTTTGGCAGTTGAAACTCAGTGCCGAAAAATGCAAGATTATGAACCTAGGGAAAAATAAGCAGGACAGACTATGTGATGGGAGCAGTTAAAATGTGCACTAGAGCAGAGGAAATAGACCTAGGACTCATCATTAGCGACTCCCTCAATCAATCAAGCCAGTATAACAAGGTGTATAATAAGGCTAAGGGGATGCTAGGGTATATCGAAATGGGGTTCACCCACGCCGGTGTGAAAATCATGTTGCTGACACCAATTGTGGTGCAGGCAACATGCCAACTGGCATTACAGCACCAGGGATTACGTCGCCCAGGGTTACAGCGCCAAAGCACCCTCTCAGAAAACAGTCAATATTTGCAGGGGCTTCATCCCCAGCACCACGCAAAACAAAATATAACCTCCTCTGGGGCAGGCATGCTCTGGAGGCGGCAGAAATTTTGTTGACGCAAAGGACAGCATCAGTGAGGGGCAATCTAAAATCAAGATCGCCCATGTCACTGTCACCCTTATTGCGGTGCCCTACATGGGACACCAAAACTCAGTCACAGTGCTATCGGCTGAGGCTACTGACAGCAGCAAAAAGGAGGCACTACCACCTCTGTATAGGTCACTGCTGAGGCTGCATCTGGAATACTGTGATCAGTTCTGGGGTGCTCACCTAAGGAAGGACAGGGACAGGGACAGGCTGGAGACGGTACAACGCGGGGTGATATAGATGATTCAGTGCCAACATGGCAGATCCTTTGAATATCAAGTATTAAATATCGTCTGAAGTCACTGAACGTGCACTCACTGAACACCAGGTGAGAGAGGAGGGATATGATAGAGCCTTCAAGCTGCTGAAGGGAATATACAAGCTGAACTGTAGGGAACTATTTAGCAGGAGCACAGGATCAAGAACCTAAGGTCATTAATGAAAACTGGAGTGGGAGAAGGTTTAAGAGGGATGTGAGGAAGTTCTGTTTCACAGAAAGTGTGGTGAAGCCATGGAACAGTCTGCCAAAGGAGGTGATGGGCACCAAGACCATAAGTACCTTATCTATTCTGGCCACCTTCACAAATCACGTACTGAGGAATATGGACCAGGGCAAGCCCACAGGTGCGGTCTTCATTTACCTGTGGAAGGCGTTCGACCTAGTCAACCACCAACTCCTCCACACCACCCTGCTACACTTTGGTTGCTCCCCTGGACCTGCTGCCAGATTCCATACCTACCTATCAAAGAGGTCACAGTTGGTCATTACTGGGAAAGCATCCTCGGCCCCCCCCCTTTACTTACCGGGGTCCTACAGGGCTCCATACTCAGGCCTCTACTTTTCTCCATGTACATCAACACGCTCCCCAGGGACAGCCTCAGCTGTAAAGCTCTTCTCTATGCTGATGATCTAGTTATATACCACAGTGACAAGTCAGTTGACACCATCTCTTCTACCCTCACACATGACTTTAGATCTGCCCACAAATGGTTCCTCTCAAACGAATGTCTAGTCAATGAAAAGAAGACTAAGTCCATGATCTTTGGCTCTAAACTCTTTCTAGCCAAGGCTGCCAAAACAAACTCCTCCCTCCTGGTACTCACCCCAGCTGGCCCTCCCCTTAAAAATGTCACATCTTTTAGATACTTAGGAGTCACGCTCGACCCTTCCCTCTCTTTCTCTGAGCATGTCAATCACACCAAACGTAGGATCCACCAAAAGTTGGGAGCTGCTTACCGACACAAACGCTACCTGTCTGCTGAAGCATGCCTTGCCATTGCATTTGGAAACCTGCTACCCCTCCTTGATTACTTCTCCCTGGTCTACTCACAACTATCCTCTACCCTGCTCTAATGGCTAAACATGACCTACAACTCGATATGTCATTTTGTCCTCCTAGCTCCTTTCTGCCCCCATCACTGCTCCCTCTACCAGACCTTAGGGTAGCTCTAGCTTCAAGGTCGCTTTGACTATGCCAGGGGCCATCTGCTGGACAACTCACTCCAAAACCAGCACCTGTCCCCATATTCACCCCTACTGACAGACAGCGTGATCAAAAGGAATCTCAGGGCCTCCTCGTCCACCCTGCTAGAAGTCCCCCTTGTCACCACTACTATGGGAAGTCGAGCTTTCTTGGTCACAGCTTACTCCCTATGGAACAAGCTCGCCTTGTCCATTCGCTCATCTTCCACCCACCAAGCTTTAAAAAAAAAACTAAAAATCTGGCTCCTCACAACTGTAAACTGTCACTGCACCGTGCAAAGTATCTAGCACTAACATTCCATATGAACCTCTATGAATATGCAGCACTCACCTCCTCCTTGGTGATCCCTCACAATCCCCAAGGCTACCCAGACACCCTGTTTTTAACCCCCTCCCCATATAACACCCTAGCCTAACTTTTCCAGCACCCCCCACCAATCTCTTCCTTGTCTCCGTTTCTCACCATGAGGTATGAATGTTGACCTGTCTGAATCTTGCCCTTGCAATGAAAGTTTAACTATCTAAACCTGCTCTGTGTATTTTCCTCTCCTGCCCTGTCACTTCCCTCTCTCCTGCCTAGCCACCCCCCGCCCATCGATCTCCTCTTATACCTTTTGTCTTTACTGTGCTATTCTGTCTGGTATTGCACAATGTCTTATTGCTGCTACTACACTAGAACCCTGTTGGAGTTGTTATTGTAACTCGCATTGTATGTAACAGGTTACTGCAGCACAAACCATAAGTAATCTGTGCGACTGAAATTGTACTCTGTTCCTGTATGTAACCTGTACTGTCTGTACTATTGCAGTGTGCTGTTTCTTGTATGTACTGTATTTATTGTACCTTTTGCCACTGTGTGGCCCGGGTTGTGACTGAAAGCAGTCCTCTGGACCAGTGCACCTACCCAATTACCAAAGACATAAATAAATAATTGTTTTCAAGTATGTGTGGGATAGAATGGAAACATTTAGTAGTTGTTCAGGTCGGTACCAGTAGGGAGGGGAGCAGGTTGGGATGGAGCAGGAAGGATAAAACTCCACATGGATAATAGGTCCCAGGGCAGATAGGGAACTCCAAGCAGACTAGACAGACCTTAGTCTTTTTCTGCTGTCATTGTCTATGTTCCTAAGCCCTAGTAACATAGTAACATAAAAGAATAAGAACAAAAAAAGACTAGGGGCTGGATTTTCAAAACTTATGATGCAAGAACACTTCTGACTCAGAGTGCATCTTGCATCATATCAAATGTGCCAAGACACTTGTGGGCAATTTTTGTATCTTTTGACATTTGTAACAATTTATGTACTTTATACTGTAGCTCAAAATTACATGTGAATCATAATTTTCATGTATGTGGCATTATTTGTGCACTGTAACTCTCTCAATGCTAAGTTTTGGTTCGACTCCCCACCATCTATCTTCCCGCCTCGCTACAGCCAAGCCCACAACCTACTCCCTATGTCACAGGGACTCGCACACCTTCTCCATTCCCTGCTCTCACTCATCTGCTGGCCAGTCTGCCTTCTAGTACCAGTTCCCCCTACTCTGGGACAACCTTCTCTTTGACCTTCACCTTGCCTCCCCTCTCTCGTCCTCAAAAGACTTCTTATCAGTTTGGTGTTTCTCCTCAGGAACCTCTCCAGCAGTATTATATCTACAGTTAAATACGGAGAACAAAACTGTGCCTGACTTCTAAGTTGCAAACAATCCTCCCACCTTTATATTTTGAGGTAAAATGTCTACTAATGCATCACACAATTTGTTTGCCCCATTTACAATTTTTAAACAATTATTAGATACAGAGAACTTGAGATTAGGATCACATGATCCCTCTCATTTTTGATTTTCTTGAGTTGTCTACCTTTAATCCAGCTGGCAAGTTTTGGTAATTATTTCCTAGGTGCATGACCTTGCATTTCCCAGGATATATCTTCATGCCCCATGCTTCAATCCATCAAGCTATTTCATATATATTCTTTGCAAAAACTTCATTAATGCATCGGTTAGGGTTGTTTCCACACTGACAAAAGTGTGGAAATTCAAAGTTAGGGTCACCACCCCTTCCCACCCACCCCTACCAAACAGGCATCAAGGTGTGCATTGGGGTCATTAGCCTAACTTTCACCCCATTCCATGTGTAAAGAAGCTGGGGTGGTGCAGCATAGGAGAATGGGGTGAAAGTTAGGCACGATGACCCCAACATACACCCCGATGCCTGTTGGTGGGGTTGGGGTGGTAGGGGTGGTAACCCTAATGTTGAATTTCCACACTTTTGTCAGTGTGGAAACAACTCTAACTGATGCATTAACAAAGTTTTTGTAAAGAATTTCCTTTCTTTTTTTTAAAAGTGTAATGTAAGTAGTAATAGAAATGGGTGGCTTGGTGGGCCCTGTGCTCCCATCAAGCCACCTATTTGAGCATAAAGCATGTGTATGTGGGTAGGAGTGTGGGCCCTCCAGGCCCTGTGCTTTCATTTACATATAAGCACAGAGCCATTCAGCAGCCCTATAAGGCAAGGAGGCCTTGCAACTGTAATTTGCCCATATCTCGGGAACCATAGCAAATATAAAAAAATTCAAGTGTTGTTGTAATCGTGACAGTGTGCAGTTCTCACGACAGTCAACAACTGAACCTTATCTCACATTGTTTCAGAGATACGTGTACCGAAACGTAATGTGAGTGCTAACACTGAGGACATAATAGTGGGCCACACACATGAAAATCACCAATCAGAACAGTAATTTCAAATATCTCAGGAACCGTACACGCTAGAAAAAAATTCAAATTTCAGGAGTTTCAAGGCTTTGTAACCTACTGAGGGGCTAAGAAATTTTCTTTTTTTTAATTCAAAGTTTATTCATTTTCACAGTTACATATAAGAGCAGCTCCATACATTACTTATGACTTTCCACTTACAAAATATTTATACAACTGTTGAAGAAGCTGCTCCCCCCCACAACCTCCCTCCTTCCCCTTCCCCAGCACAGCTCAGACTAATCAAGAGTTCTCCGGGATATTCTAAGCTACTACTTGGAGATGTAATTTAGATACATAACAGCGTGTATAAAGGTTCCCAAATACGTTTGTGTTTAGTCAGCCTATTGTTTAAACTAGCCACCATTTTTTCCATTCTGAGGTTGGCTAAGATCTCCTTAAGGCACTCTGAGAAAGAAATGTCCGTATTATCCTTCCAGTGCCGAAGGATGGCCTTTTTGATCGATAATGAAATTAAGGCCATGTGGTACCTCCCAGATATGACTGGTATGGAAGTGTAATCTCCCAGCAGGCACACCTCAGGGTTGAAAAGGTCAGAAAGGCCCAGGAGGGGTTCCATCCTATAACGAATATCGTTCCAGAGAGTAGTGACCTTCGGGTACGACCAGAATATATGATACAATGTACCTTCCTCCTGTCCACATCTGGAACAGAGGGCCGAGTCTATAAGACTGAACCTATGGAGTCTCTGAGGAGTATAGTATATATTATGCAAGATATGAAACTGTGTCAATTTCAATCTGTCTTGTGTAATATATTTTTGAACATTTTTCCAAAGAGCTGCTTCATCTATTTCTAGACTGGGAAAATAAACTGCCCAGTATGCCTTTGGTATGAATTCTTCAGGATATTTACAGTCATATAAACTTTTGGAAATCTCGGACACAGAGTGTCTATGTCCTATTAATACTCGCAGCACATCCTGGAACCTTTTCCTATCTGAAGGGGCCGGGAACGGCCCAAACTCTTTTACTAGTAAGTGTTTTAACTGGTAAACTTTGAAAATGGATTTAATAGGTATCCCGAATCTACTCAAAATAGTGATAACTGGGAGCCATGAGCTATCGTGCGCTACTAACTGGGCAAGGGTAGCATTGCCCAGTTGTGGGAGCCAGTTTCTATTGATTGGCTTGCTGTCTAATTTTATGTTAGGGTTACCGCAGACCGGTTGGGCCAAGTCCATCACCTGCCTATATTCCATACTGGAACATATCTGCGCATGCACCTTCACTGAGATTGCCAGTGGGGGTGAGTTTCAATTTCGGAGGGAGGTCGCTCGGTTTAACATGCAGCAATGATAGTGGCGTCAGACCCCCCCTGCCTAATATAAGATAACTCTATTTGCAACCATATCGGGAGGCTCTCTGTTGAGGCAATTTCCCCCTCATTCTCTAACCATCTTAAGTATTTAACCATATGACTCGCCCAGTAATAAAAAATCAGGGATGGGAGGCGAAGGCCTCCTTTATCCTTTGGGGCGGCTAACTTGTGGTATGCGATTCTGGGTTGCCTCTCGGCCCAAATGAAGTAAGTTATTATTGCATTAACTTTGCTGAACCATGTACTAGGAATCCACAAGTTAAGCAAATGTAATGGATAAAAAATTCTGGGGAAGAGATTCATCTTGATGAGATTTACTTGCCCCCAGAGTGTAATGGATAGCTTGGACCATCTCTTCAAATCTAGTTCCAAGGTTTTTATTAGATCATCCAGATTTAACTTTAAAAGACGAGCTGGATCTCTAACCACTTGGATGCCCAGATATTTTAAGGAGCTTGAGGCCCAGGACATGCCTCTTTGATTGACTAGCAATTTATTCACCCTCTGATTGAGTGGGAACACCAGAGATTTTTTGACATTTAATTTGTAATTGGAGAGCATAGCAAAATCTTGGATCACTCCCAGCAATGCCGGTATCTAATTACTCGGAGCTGTCAGCTGCAATAGTAGATCATCAGCATACGCCGATATTTTGACCTCAACCCCTTGAATAACCACCCCGTGGATTAGAGACCATTGCTTGATTCAGTGAATCAGGGGCTCTAAGTATAAAATAAAGAGCAATGGCGAGAGGGGACAACCCTGTCTGGTGCCTGAGTGGAGTAAAAACTTTTCAGAAATCGCCCCGTTCACCATCACTCTAGCTGACGGTGTGCTGTAAAAAATTCTGATCCAGTTTTGAAAGAGGTGAGGGAACTTACATGCATTCAGAGTCCTAAGTAGGAAGTTCCAGTCCACCCTGTCGAATGCCTTCTCCGCATCCAGTGAGACTAAGACCGCCGGGTGAGGGGCATCTCTGGATGCGGAGAGAACATGCGACAGGGTCCTAAGGTGATCCAGCAATGACCGACCTCGTACGAACCCGACTTGTTCTGGCCCAATCAGATCAGGGATTACTAAAACTAAGCGGTCTGCCAAAATCTTGGCTAGAATTTTAATATCTTGATTCATTAAGGATATAGGGTGGTAACTTGCCGGTAATTCTGTGTTTTTCCCCGGTTTCAGGATTAACACAATTAAAGCCTCCCACAGGGTTGGGTCCGTTTGTGTTCCGGATAGGATGTATTGAAAGAGGATATTAACATGGGGGCAGAAGATTTAAAATTTTTATAAAATTTGCGAAACCATCTGGGCCCAGAGATCTGTCAGAGGCAAAGCCTTTACGACTCTGGTGATCTCTTCTGCAGTTATAGGGATATCAGTCGGCCCTGTTGGGAGTCCATCAGAGAGGATAGTCCGGAGGCTCCCAAATAATGATCCATACTAATATCCGAAGCCGAATCTCTGGGGCTATATAAATTGGCATAATACCTTTGAAATTCCAAGACTATCTCCTCGGTTATCATTAGGAGCGTATCACTTGTTGGGGAACGAATTGCCAAAACGTGTCTATTCACTTCCATTTGCTTGATCCTCAGTGCCAGCAGCCTTCCAGCTTTTTCTCCCGTGTCTGAATATGCTGCTCTGGCCCTGAGGATTGCAAATTCCGCTTTATCCCTCAGTAATTCTAAGTAGCCCTCCTTGAGTTTGACCAGTTCCTGTTTTTCCATTTCGGTTAAAGTGGGACCTAATCTTGCCTCTTTATGTTGTATTTCCCACAATAACTCCTTCAATTTTCTCTCTTTTTCCTTTTTCCAGGAAGTAGCTAGGCTAATTAAGATGCCTCTCGTGAATGCCTTGAAGGCTCCCTACAGCATATCAGGTCTCCCAACTGAACCGGAATTGGTTTCTATGAAGTGATGAATATGTTCACTAACTGCTTGGACCATTTTGTCCTCCTTTAGCATGTAGTTATTTATCTTCCACCTGTGAGGCTTCTTAGGTGAAATGAGGGGTGTTAAGTGGCATATGACCAGGGCATAATCAGATGGGGGACCTGGCTGTAGGAGAGCTTCAACCACTCTGGGAAGGAGGTTGAGTGAGAGGAAAATATAGTCAATGCGAGATGAAGTGTTGTGAACAGGAGATACTAAGGTGAATTCTTTTTCCATGGGATGGAGCACTCTCCAGACATTACAAAGAGTGTAGAACTCTAAGAATTCTGATAGGGCTCTTTGGGCTGGTGAGCAAGCTCTGCTCGTGAAAGCAGAGCGGTCCATTGATGAGTCCATCACCACATTCATATCTCCCCCCTCAACCATCGGCAATGAGGAGTATGGCTGTAATACCTCAACTAGCTTCACAAAGAAGTCAGGGGAGTCGGAATTAGGCCCATAGACAGTCCCCAAAATGAGTTCGGTAGTGCACAAATACCCATGGATAAAAAGGAAACGGCCCTGTGGATCCTTAATTACTTGTTTCATTATGAAGGGGACCTTCCTGTTAATCACAATTAGGACTCCTGCACTGTTGGTGGTCCCCTCGGCCGAAAAAACTTGGCCAATCTGCATTCGTCTCATACAGTTAGCCTCCGAATCTAGCAGGTGAGACTCTTGTACAATCCCTATGTCTATTGATAACAAATCCAAATGCTTGAGAACTTTGTATTGTTTGACACGCTGTCTTAAGCCCTTAACATTCCAAGTGGCAATCCTTATGATGTTAGCCCTATTCACTAATTATGGAATGAGACCCTAAGAAGACCAGGGCCCCAGGCAGAGTGATCATATCACTATTCCCATTGAGCTATGCTGAGGACCCCTCCTCCTTATACCATCCCCTTATCCCCCCCACCTTGGATACCCAAAAAGAACATGATAAAGTACCAATATATACCAACCCTCCCCAACCTGCCCACTTGATAACAAACATACCCCAACCACTCCTGCCCTCAAACCCTCTGAAAAACATGCCACCTAAATCCTTAATTGACCCTTTGTATCGTACGTTCCCCAACCCTCCTGTCACAGTTACATGACGCAGCGAGTCCCACTGTGGTCCTCAGCCATAGCCCTCCCGCCATCCCAAAACTCCTTAGATGCATAACTCTTTAGGGGAGCATTATCTTGTAATGGGTGTTTATGTTCAGGCTTCATGTCCAGTTGCTATGCACTTGACCTCTTGGAAGCCCCCGTGCTTGACCTCTCATGTAGGTTTTGTCTGGGGCACCTCGCATGTTCCCACTTCGCCTGGGGGGAAATCCGCCCACACCACCATCCACAGCCCAGGCTCAGTGAACATGAGCATGCAGTAGCCTTCAGTTCCCCCTGGGACTCCATAATATGCCTAGGCCTGGACAGCGTCAGAGTTTCTAAAGCTGCCTGGTTCCATCGAAGCAACCGCCCCCCAAAGATTCAAACAAAATTGTCCATAAGAGCTATTTGAGTCTATCAGTCTTCTATAAGTAGAACTGAAGTATCAAAATTGTGACCCTAGAAACAAACGACCAAGAAAAAATTATTCTCTTTCCTGTCTCTTATGTTTAAAAGTCCCATTGAAGTCTGCTTCTTCCAAAAAATTTGCCTTCCTCTTCGGGTCATTCTCCAGTAGTCTTACCCCTCGGCTCGCCTCACTTAGGCCTGAACAGGTCGGGAAACTCCTTCTGTAAAGTCTTCATAGCCACATCCGCGTCTTCAAAGGATACCCAGGCCCCCGACACCATCACCTGTAAACGGGCCGGGTATCCCATAAGGAATTTTATGCCTGCTGCGATAAGCTTTGTGATGATGGGATGAAAAAGGGACCTTCTTTGCCGCACAGAAGCTGGCAAGTCTTGGGTGACTCATATAGCCTTGCCTTCCCAAAGGACCTTCTCCAATTCTTTCACTTTGGAAAGTAAATGCTGCTTTTCCTGATAATTTAGTAGCTTAGCTATCAGGGGCCTGAGCTGCTGGCTTGGGGCTGGTATCGGCCGCAATGCTCGGTGGGCCCTCTCGAGAGTGTATGACGGTCCATAGGGAAAGGGGCCGGCAAGCTTTTCAAACAGCCTTTGCATAAATAAAATTACATTCTGACCCTCTTCTTTTTCAAGTATTCCTAAGATGACCACATTATTTAATCGGGATCGCCCCTCCAGATCTTCCACTTTTTGTTCGAGCTTCTTAATACGCTGGCGGTTTCCTCGGCTCGGCTCAAGGTTTTCTCCACAGATGATACCCGGACTTCAACATCCGTGACCTTGACATTCAGATCGTCCAGGGCCCCTGCCAAATGCTTAATTTCTGAAGCTACAGTTTTCATGTCTTCTTTAGGGGCAATAATTCTCTTCAGAGCAGCTCCAAGGTGAGAGGTGTTGTCTCAGGCTCCAGCGCTTTCAGGGCTATGGTAGTTGGCATCTTACCGCCACCTGATGACTGGGCCTTGGGTCTCTTCACGGATTTCTCGGGGGAGACAGGTGGAGTATGTCGGGGCATCGCGAGTTTCATTTCCGCCTTCATACCGCGATGTAAACTCACTCCCCAACTCACTAACAATGTAGGCTTCATTTACGGTGTTGCTGAACTTCTTTAAAGCAGTTTTTATTGAGAAAAGAGTTTAGGATAGCGGGAGCTCTGACTCGGTCCTACTGCTCAGGCTGCCGCATCACGTGGTCCTCCCGCTAAGAAATTTTCAGACGAAAAGTACGTATCTCAAACCGTTTTCAAGATACGGGCCCCGAAAGGCGTCACGGGCACTGCAATGTTTTCCTATAGGGAAAATTTGGAACTTTGGAATACTGTAGCTATGGCCCTGTTGAATGTTTTCACAGTAAACCACCAAAAGGCACACCTGTGAGACTAGGGCTTTTCACCCTGAAACGTTCAGGGTAATACCACAATGCACATTGTGGCAATGAGGTGACAAAGAAAAACCAGAGCCACAATGTTATCCTATGGGGAAATTTCCAAACTTCATAATGCTGTAAGTATGGCCATGTTCAATGGTTCTGTACCAAACCACCAAAAGGCACACCTGTAGGGATAGGGCTTTGCACCATGAAAATTTCAGGTCAATACCACTGTGCACATAGCCATAATGAAGAGACAAAGAAAACAACTCCCACAATGTCATCCCATGGGAAAATGTGTAACTTCAGAATGCTATAACTAGGGACATGGTGAACATTTTGGAACCAAACCATGAAAGGCACATCCGCAGCACTAGGGCTTGCCACCCTGAAAATTTCAGGCCAATATCACAATCCAGCTTGCCATAATGAAGTGACAAAGAAAACAACATTTCAGAAAATGTGGTAGTGCAGTGTTACTGCAGTCATTTAAAATATGATCGCGATACTCCTACCTTTATAATGGGAATACAACTGTGAACATAAAAAATAGTGTTGCGGTTGTATGTTTTATGGTAGTGCATATTGCTGCGGCAGTTTGCCATAGTGTCGTGATCAAAAACCAGCAAAATGGTGGAAAAATTCTGGAAACCACATTTCCAGACCAGCTGGTAAAAAACTAATGCCAGATTCCTGTTCCTCCGGCCCTGAATAGGTAAACCCAATGGTAGGTGTGTCAAAAAATGCAGTATGTTTTGAGTTATATTGTTTTTTCCTCTCTCGCTAACTGAAAACAAGATGGTGGCAGCATGACGCTATTTTTGCCAAGCTCAACACTAAAAAATACTATTGAGACAATATGTCGAGCTGCATATATAAATTTTCCCATAGGATATAATGGGACACTAAAATGCTATAACTTTTGAACGGAACAAGATTTTTACACAAAATCTTCAAAAGGCACATCTACAACCCAGGACCCATGTAGCCCACCCAATTTGAACCCACTCACGTGCATTCTTCAGTCCAAAGTGGATGTCTAAAGAAAAATGGAAAGTTGGGAATTGTTCACTTTTTGAGCTCACTACGATTCTGCAACTGTACATCCATTCAATACAAAAATTTCCAGATCCAGAGATCTGCCTAAAATCTTCCTCCATTCCATATTTCAGGCAAATCGGACAAACAGTTGCAAAGTTGTTAAAGTGCAAACTTTGAGGTTTAACATAGAAATGGCTATGCAACCCTAACTATAGTGGTACTACATATCACTATAATATATATATATATATATATATATATATATATATATATATATATATATATATATATGTTCAGCTTGCTGTTTCATATCTACCTTTCTTCCCACTTTAGAATCATCACCAAATTTATGAAACCATCTTTCTATAACAGCACATGTCCTTCACAAACACAAATAGAAATAGTTTACCAGTCACATGGTACTACTTCTGATCGCATATTTAGGTGCGAGGTTTTAAAATCTCAATGCAGATTAATTTAGTAAGACTTTGTGTACTTTCATCTGGGCCCGCAGATGTTTGGGGTTTTAATGCTTTTATTTTCTATTCCACTTCCTCCTCATTACCTTTGATTCAGGCACTTGTGTGTACTGTGACCCATATTTTCAGTGGTGTTTCCTGGGTGAAATCCGATGAAGAAACCCTATAGATGTATGTATTTAAGGCTTCACCTATATCAAGTACATTCTAAGTTTTAGATCCATAAATTTGTTCTCAGTGTCTCATCTCTTATTATATCAAACATTTTTAACAGGTCACTTCCCAGTCATGTAGTCTCCAGGCTCATCAATCTGAATGAGACCATTCTATCTTCATAAGTTCATTCCTCCATGCTCCATATCATTTTGGAAGTTCTCCTCTGGACCCTTCCCAACACTATGGTACTATCCCTGATTGCATATGTTGGTAATTCGTAGTTAAATATGGAAAGCAGAACTGTGAGCCATAGTCCATAACTGGTCTTACATGTCTTACATATATGAACAGTGAAGCAATTGTCCCTTTATCTTTTTATATACATAATTTATTTTTATGTATCCCACATTTTTGCTTGCTCTGTTTGCAATTTCTGCACAATGTACATTAGCACAGATATTATTTCTGATAGGGTCCCAGTATCCCTCTCTGCAGTAGTTCTCTTGAGGTGTCTACTGTTAATCCAGTAGGGATATTTCTGGATTATGTTTCCTAGTTACATGACCTTGCAGATATCAGTATCTAGCCTTGTGCCCCATATCTCAGCCCATTGAGAAATTTTTGTCTGTATCTCTCTATATATGTTCAACTTGCTGTTTCATATCTACCTCTCCGCCCAGTTTTAAATCAGCAGAAAATTTATGAACCCAACTTTCTATACCAACACCAAGGTCATTCACAAATAGTTAGAAGAAGATGGATTATTTAAGAAAAATAGCAGGACAAGAGGACACAGCATGAGATTAGAGGGAGGCAGATTAAGGGGTAATGTGAGGAAGTTCTTTTTCACAGAAAGGGTGGTGGATGCATGGAACAGCCTACCTCAGGAAGTGGTGGATATTAATACAGTGCAGGGCTTCAAACAGGCATGGGATAGGCATAAGGGTGCAATACAGATAAGTATGAATAGATAGGCCATTGACAGAGCAAAGGCCGATGGCACATTTATAAGGTAGAACAAGAAATGGGCAGACTGGATGGGCCTTGCCGTCCTTATCTGCCGTCAACTTCTATGTTTCTATCCCAGTACTGAGCCCAGAGGCGCACAGTTTCTCACCTGTCCCTCTAAGGAGAGGTAGCCATTTATTTTAATGTTCTGGGTTCTATCTCACAACCAGTTTACTAGCCAAGTTGTAACATACAAACACCGATTTTGGAGAGCTCAAAAATTATACTGCTAAATGGGACTCAGATAAAGGCTTTTGAAAAATCCAGGAAAACGATGTCCATGCTTTTGTTGACCAGTTTATTTTATTTATTTATTTAGTTAGTTTTTGTTGACCAGGAAATGAGGACTAGACAATTCTGCCTATTTTCAGCCTCATCCCAGTGAGGGGGATACAGAAGAATGCCTACTGACATTGAACCAGATTAAGCTATTGGTTGTATATTAGTGAAAGATCATAAATTTGTGATAGAGGATCTGCCATTTGTGAATTCATGTTGAGTAATGTCCATGAATCCGTGTTGATCTAAATGGCCTACAATATGTTCTTTTTCTATGGATTCCATTCATTTTCCCAGTACAACATGTAAGGGTGACCGGTCAATAATTAGATGGTGAAATGTTATCTCCCATTATAGAGATCACAACTACAGAAACCTTTTTCCAGTCAAGTGGTGCTAACTTTGATTGCAGTGACATACTGTATATATAAGTGTAAAATTTTGTAATTTCAGAGCATGTTTCTTTAATGAGACTCTGGACTTAGTTTTAAAAGGGGCTGTTACATTGACACAAGCTGCAGCAGATGGCAGCTTGCATTGAAGTCCAGTGCACCAGGGACCCTGCACCAGATTTAGGTACCAAGGGGTCCTGGCACCAAACTTCCCACAGATGTTGCAACCGCTCCCATGTGGCAAACCAATGGCACATGAGAGGGAATTGACGCAGGCCTAAGGACAATCGTGTGGCATGGCAAGCAGTGCCAGAGACCCCATCGGCTGTTTGTCCAGGTAGTCAGCAGAGGCTGTGATTCACAAGCAGGGTTGAGTGAGACATGTTAGGTGGCACAGTACCAGGACCAAATGGGTAGTATCCCACCCTGACCACTGACACCATCCCTACACCCATGCAGCCCCCTATGGCATGGTGCAGCCAGAGCCTGGGGTAGAGTGCTACATGACTTCCTGCACAACATGTCAGATTGCTGTTTCGATGGTGATGCCAGGAGCATGGTGGTATGGGAGAGGTGCATTGACCTCCTACCAACAAAGTGCAGGTGCAATGTGCACTGGCAGCAGATGTCTGCTGTACCTAGCCATACCAACTGTGTCCCATAGCGGAGGACGCTGGTGACCCTGTCCCAGTGAATACACCATTGGAACATGACTTACTACATTCTGTGATGTCCATGGCATCACAGGGGGTCAATAATGGGCAAGTGCAATTGACAGAGACATCACCTATAGGTATCCACTAGCAATCTACAGATGCTGTGATGGTAGCAGTGACATCCTGGGATGGCGATATGCTGGTGGCACCACTTGTACCTCACCAGTGGTGTTGAAAGTGGTAACAGCACAGTTGTTGATCCTGGATGGACTGCAACCTGGTATGGCAGTAGAGCCCTGCAGCCACCTGTGTGGGGGGGACGTCCACATGTACAGGGTGTGGTGGTGGCAGGAGCACAGGTGATGGTGCTGGCCTAGCTCGTGGTGGGGGCTGTTACACAAGTTCAGCCCCCCCCCACAGTCACAGGAGACCCCTGACAGGTGAGGATACATAAGCGTGAATAAAAGTGCAGTTTCTCTTGGCTAGCGTGTAATATGGGCATGCCACAAATGTGCTCTCCCGGTCCTGTCAGTTTCAGCCAATTCAGCAGAAGCAGTTGTACAGATACAGTACTACCAAGACAACTGTCTGTATTTTGTCAAATATTTAAAATGCATCAACTCTGCAACACAACACTGCAGCTTCAACCACAAGTTTTATAAAGCAGCTGGATGAGAGTGCCAGTACACAGGGCAGTGAGACCACATGCCCCCATCAGCAACACAGCCAGCAGTGGGCACAAATGTGAGTCCTTACCAGAGGAGTGGTGGAGTGCAGCTGGTGGCATTGAGGACCCTACCACCCAAGACAGGCTCAGCTGTAGTATGGTATGTGGTACCAGATGGTTGGCTGGTCCAATGGCATGAGATGCAGCAGATGGGCACTGCTGCCCATATAGGGGTAAGGTAGTGGGATCTGCAATGGTTCCCAACATGTGCCTTGTACCCTGCTGCTGCAATGCAATGACTGCTGTGGGCACTGTGCTGGTTGGGGAAGCCAGGGTGGGCCACAGGATGGTGGACATCCACCCATAGCAAGAAGGCATGGGATCACTTCCCACTCAGAATTGTTGCAGCATGTGGCACACAGACTGTTAAACTAGCTCTAGCTGGTCTAAACTGAAGCATGATCTGTGGCTATAGGGAACTCTGAAAATCCCACAGTGGGGTATGCTACAGCATCAGCATGGAGCAAGCTCCTATTTATCAGGGCACAACTGTGTGTCCATCACAAAGCTGGCATCGGCCAGACCAGCACAGGTGGCCACCCTTTGTGCGCAGGGTGCCTTTGAAAATAGGGAATGACCCATGCTGTGGGGCAAGGTAGCCTTTGCATCATTTAATTTTGACACAAGCACCCTGCGTCATTCCCAGACCTCTGAAAAGTGAGCCATCTGTTTAATTTCATCTGCGCCTGCAGGCGTTTTGCATTTTAATGCTCTTAATTTCTGTTGCACTTACTTCTTGTGTGTATTGTAATCCATGTTTCATTGTTTTACAGTATGGTTTGAGTGCAATCTTGTGAGAAAATTATACAGAAGTGTGTATTTAAGGATTCAGCCATATCAGGTATGTTGGTCAATACTTATGTACTGGTCCTACTGCTCTGCTTGTTTTATTTATAAAGTTTATGGATCTACAAAATTGTTTCTGGTATCTAGTATTACGTATTAACTATTACTCTCATTTTTCCCCCTCCTAACATCAGTCTTACATGGTCTCTGTAATTATTTGCATCTGATTGTGGATTTTGGTGTGTAAGATTTTTCCATTTTTCAAAATTTTGGTAATCTTTTCCATTTTTTTATTAAATATTTTGGGTTGCAGAACATTATTTTCTATTTGTGTATGGATGCTTTTTGGACTCTCTACTCTTTTTTTCTAATGCTTCTCATTCTCCATAAGGATTTAGTTATTTATTTATTTTTGTTATGAAAGTCTGTTTTTCAGTCCCAGGCTGTAAAATTCCTTTTAGTACCAGTTACAGTATGTCCACTTTATTGCAGAGGCTACACCTGTAATTCAATGGGTGGAGCAACAAACCACTCCCCCATCAGGCCTTTAAAGGCTGCTCCTCCTGGCTAGTTCCAGGATTCATTTTTTCATTGCAGCCAGAGGCGTCACTCCTCTTACCTCTTCCCCTATGTCTCTTGCCTCTCTGTTGTCATCGCATTTTTGCAGCACCTCCGGCTCCCAACTCACTCCAATTTCTCCTCCTGCTCATTCAGTGGCTAGTTGCCTTGCTCCCTCCTGCAGCTGCTGGCTCTCCGGCTCTCTCTGTCCATTTCCCCATCTCCTGTTTTGCCAGACTGCCTTGTCTTGGTTTTGACAGCCTGCTCCCACAGCCATCCTCTGCCTGCACTCCCTGGGCATCCATGCCCACACCGTCATGTCTATTTCCCAGTTTGTTGCTTCCTCCCCCCTGTCTGCCCCTCCCCGTACCTCCTTTGACCACTTCTCCTCCTCTGCTTGTTTGGGTTTTCCTCCTGCCTCCAGACGCCACTCTATTTTTCAACGCCGGTGCTCTGGGTATGACGTCACCTGCCTGGCTCAGCTCAGCTTCGCTCCTTTGTTCTCCCTCTTCTGTTGCAGCATGTTCCAACTCCAAACCAACTGCGCATCATTTGATTTTCTCCTATGGCACCGTCCTCGAACCCTGACACCTAACTCCCATCCAACCCGACCTGACCTGGATCATCATCGACGTCCCATCGCACCGCTACTGCACCAAGCTGCTCCTGCCTCACTTGTCAGGGGATGCTGATCGGGGAAGGCTTCCAGGTGCTGAAGTGTCAGCCTGGGGCAGCACGTCGGGACCCTATTTGGGATGACTCCCTTGGAGGTAAATTGCCCTAGGCTTCCTGCCTCACTATGTTTCTCCTTTGTGTGCCATTTCCACTGCTTGCTGCATATTATTCATAGCATACTTAATCTCACTCTGCTCTGCTGGTAATTGGGGCCTGTGGTCCCTTGCCTCCTCTCCTTTCTCAACTCTTCTTTTCTTTTTGGGGTATTTCTCTATCCTGCCACCATCATACCTAATTTGTCTCTTCTCTTCTCTAGTCCTACATTTCATACCACTCACCATGTATCTCCCTCTACAGTGTGTCAACCTCCATTCGTTATTGATCCCCATCTCTCCTTTACTTTTCCTGCTGTCATAACTAGTGCTTGCTCATACCGGTTTTCCAGGCTTTCACTCCAGCATCATACAGTACCTCATTCATTTCGTAACTCATCTTCACCGTACTGGCCTTCAGGCTTCACTCCATTATTGTGTCCCATCTATTTCATACCTCACCTTAAACCATTCCAACCTTCAAGCATTTCAATCCACCTTCTCCATCGTTCATTTGTTCTTGGCCATCTTTCCCCCATATTGTCTTCTCAACTCTTTGTAAGCTGCTGGCTTCACCCAGCTGTCTTAATCTCTCCCCCTAGTACCATTCCTTCCCATTCTGCAGTCTTGCTCACCATCAGGTTTCCCCTCCATCGGCTTACCTCATATACCATCTCGAACCTCCACTCTTTCATTCCGATTTCATTGCTCCAATTGCCCTACTTCTGGTAACAGTACCTCCTCGTCGGCTGCCGGCTTCACCTGTCCATTCTCGTTCCTACCTTTATGATGTTCGCTCTGCTTCTGATTTGACTTCTTAATTGACCCGATCGGCATGCACTCCCGTGGTTGCTACTGTGACCTGCCTCCTCCGGACCCCTGTTGGAATCTCCTTCACTCACTCTGACATCTCTGTCGGTCTACTTGTTCACATCAACTAATTGTGCATACCCCTCATATGGGTCCTATGCTGCCTCGCCTCGATCTGCTGTCTATTCGGAGATGTGCCTTCCATGTCCATTGTTCCATGGCTCAAGGCTAGCCTGTAGCTGATGGTCTTGCTCTGTTTCCCTGAAGTATGCATCTACAGCATGCGAAGTTTGGAGCATGGTCCTTCTCCATGACCCATAGTAAGAATGTCTTCACTCAGGGTGGACCTTCAGAATCCTGGTTAGTTCCAGGATTCATTCCTTCATTGCGGCCAGAGGTACCGCCCCTCTTACCTCTTCCCCTGTGTCTCTTGCCTCTCTGTTGTTGTCGCATTTTTTGGACATCACCTCCAGCTGCCAGCCTGCTCAAATTTCTCCTGCTGCTTATCCAGCGGCTAGCTGTCTTGCTCCCTCCTGCAGCCGCTGGCTCTCTGGCTCTCTCTTCATTCCTCCCCCGTCTCCTGTTTTGCCAGACGGCCTTGTCTTGGTTTTGATGGCCTGCTCCTGTAGCCATCCTCTGCCTCCACTCCCTGGGCATCCACGCCCGCACTGTCCTGTCTATTTCCCAGTTTGTTGCTTTCTCCCCCCTTTCTACCCCTCACCGTACCTCCTTTGATCACTTCTCCTCCTCTGCTTGTCCGAGTTTTCCTCCTGCCTCCAGCTGCCGCTCTGTTTTTCTCCACCGGCACTCTGGGTGTGACGTCACCTGCCTGGCTCAGCTCAGCTTTGCTCCTTCATTCTCCCTCTTCTGTTGCAGTGTGTCCCAACCCCAAACCGACCACGCATCATTTGATTTTCTCCAGTGGTACCGTCCTCGAACCCTGACACCTAACTCCCATCCAACCCGATCTGATCTGGATCCCCATCGAGGTCCCATTACACTGCTACCACACCAAGCTGCTCCTGCCTCACTTGTCAGGGGATGCTGAATGCTGACTGGGGAAGGCTCCCACGTGCTGGAGTGTCAGCCTGGGGCAGCACGTCAGGACCCTATTTGGGGTGACTTCCTTGGAGGTAAATTGCCCTAGGCTTCCTGCCTCACTGTGTTTATCCTCTGGGTGCCATTTCTACTGCTTGTTGCATATTATTCATAGCATACTTAATCTCGCTCTGCTCTGCTGGTAATTGGGGCCTGTGGTCCCTTGCCTCCTCTCTTTTCTCATCTCATCTTTTCTTTTTTGGGTATTTCCCTATCCCGCTACCATCGTACCTATTTGTCTCTTCTCTTCTCTTCTCTTCTCTTTTCTTCTCTTCTCTTCTCTTCTCTTCTCTTCTCTTCTCTTCTCTTCTCTTCTCTTGTCCTACATTTCAGACCACTCACCTTGTATCTCTGTCTACTGCATGTCAACCTCCAATCATTATCAATCCCCATCCCTCCTTTACTTTACCTGCCATCATACCTAGTGCTTACTCGTATCTGTTTTCCAGGCTTTCACTCCAGCATCATACCTCATTCATTTCATAACTCATCTTCACCGTACCGGCCTTCCAGGCTTCACTCCATTAGTGTATCCCGTCCATTTCATACCTCACCTTAAACCATTCCAGCCTTCAGGCATCATTTCAATCCACCTTCCCCCATTGTTAATTTGTTCTTGACCATCCTTCCCTCCGTATCATCTTCTCAACTCTTCGTAAGCTGCAGGCTTTGCCCAGTCATCTTACTCTCTCCCCCTAGTATCATTCATTCCCATTCTGCAGTCTTGCTTGCCATCAGTTTTTTTTTCCATCAGCTTACCTCATGTATCATCTCAAACCTCCACTTGTTCATTCAGATTTCATTGCTCCGATTTCCCTACTTCTGGTAATAGTACCTCCCCATCAGCTGCTGGTTTAGCCTGGCCGTTCTTGTTCCTACTTTCATGCCGTTCGCTCCCCTTCCAATTTGGCTTCTTAATAGACCTGGTTGGCATGCACTTCCATAGTTACCACTGTGACCTGCCTCCTCTGGACCCCTGTTGGGGTCTCCTTCACTCACTCTGACCTCTCTGCTGGTCTACTTGTTTACATCAACTAATCGTGCATACCCCTCATATGGGTCCTATGCTGTCTCACCTCGACCTGCTCTCCATTCAGAGATGTGCCTTCCATTTCCATTGTTCCATGGCTTGAGGCTAGCCTGTAACCAATGGCCTTGCTCTGCTTCCCCGAAATCTGCATCTAGAGCATGTGAAGCTCAGAGCGGGGTCCTTCTCCCGGACACATTGTGAGAATGTCTTCACTCCGGGTGAACCTTCAGTCATCCCTCATTTTGGCAACACCTCTGGAAGTAGAGTTTATGACTTTCAGTTGCAAGGGGTGGGGCTCTCTTCATCAGAACCCCTTTGGCTGCCCGAGTGGGTTCAGAGGCACGCTCCCCACTGTTCTCCATCTGACTGCCTCTGGTTCACCTGGTCTGTTTCGTTGGCTCGTGTAGGCTGGCTGAGTGCCTCAGCAGTCTTTTCTCTCCTCCTTTGCTTTTGGGCGTCTAGTTGCAAAGATGTCGCTCGCAACTCTCAACAGCATTCCTGTTATAAGGACAGAGCAAGAGTTTCATCTAAATTGGAATCTTTTCCTCTTCCCTCAGTATCAACTCTAAATTTCAGTAGCTGAGCCATCACTAACCAAAACGTCCTTCAGTCTGGAGGGAAGGCAACCTAGGCCTTGGATCCCCAGAGGTTTCCCCCTCAAAATGGGTTTTTCCTCTCCTCCATGCTGATGGTCATATATTAGACAGGGTTAGTGCTTTTCATAGGTTCTGTGGTAAGGTTCCACTGTTGGATGTAGTCAGATTGTGGACCTGGCTGTTCCCTCTCTCCTTAGGGAGTCTGCCCTTCTGCATCTTGTTAGCTTTCATTTCATTCATCATTCTTGTGATCTCTCTTTCCTCTTCTGTCCTTCCCATCCACGTCTATCACCTTCCTTTCTGGCCTCGATATCTTCTGACTTCTCTCCTCCTTTGCTGCTCGACACCCTTTTGGGTATTCTTTTTGGACTTCTTCCTAAGCTACCTTTAGCCAAGGGAAAATTAGAAAAAGAAATGGGCAGACTGGATGGGCCTTGCGGTCCTTATCTGCCGTCAACTTCTATGTTTCTATGTTTCTATGTAATCATTCCCATGCCCCTCCTCTAGGATTCCTCACCATCGTACCCATATAGGGTGGTATATCCCATGGATAGAGAGGTGAACAGCCACAATGTATCTAAGTCACACAAGCATACATCATAACAAGTTGCGAAAGCACATTGAATTGCAGAGGCTACGTCTCTAGTTGAATGGGAAGAGCAACAAACCACTCCCCCATCAGGCCTTTAAAGGCCACTCCTCCTGGCTAGTTCCAGGATTTGTTCCTTCATTGCCCCATCATCTTCCCCTCCTCCTCCAGCAGCACTTCTCTCTTTTCTGTGGGCTTCTTCCTAAGCTACCTTTAGCCAAAGGAATCATTCCCACAGCACCTATATGGGTGTAACCCTCCTCTAGGGTTCCTTGCCGTCATACCCCTATGGGGTGGTATATCCCATGGATAGAGCGGTGAACAGCCACAATGTATCTAAGTCACACAAGCATACATCATACCAAGTTGTGTAAGCACATTGAATTGTAGTTATGGTGATTGTTAAAACCTTATCCTTCTTTTTTAAATTTATCATAAAAGTTATTATTTCATGATTACTTGCTGACAAATTTCACCTGACAAAGCAGTTAGTTATGATCCCACTGGTGTTGCTAAAGACAATGTTTAGATGTTTTTCATATCTCTTAGGTACTGTAATAAACTGTGTCAGACCATGCATATCAGTCATGCTTAGAAAGTAGTTTTTATAGTTTTTCCCATCAAAGACAACCAGTTTATGCATGGGTATTTAAAATGACTCATAATTATTGTATTTGTGTCATGGATTTGAATCCCACAGCCCTCACTTGCATACTGTGTGACCCTGAGCAAGTCACTTAACTTCCTTGTGCTCCCAGGTCACACCTGGAAACAAGCCTTGCCTTAGTGTGTCTTTCCTGGTCAAGCAATTTCTCCTTTCCCTTCCTTATTAATTTCTCGTGTATCAGAGTATCAGTATTCTACATCAGTAGGAAGGGCTATGATAGAGAAAAATAGATGCAACCATCAACAAAGAATGTCTGGCAGATAAGTGGTCAATAGATGTCCTCATATTCTACCTGTGGGGTATAGAGTTCCATTTGCTTACAGACTATAACCCCTTACGTTAGATTCACCAAATAAAAGTTAATAATTTAAGGGTAATGAGATGACACATTCCTCTGTAATCCTACCGTACATGTTTACTGTTAAACATAAGTCTGGTATACGAACATATGAACATACAAAAGTTGTCAACAGCAAAAGGCCATCCTGGTCTATCTAGGCTGCTCGAGATTGCAGCTAGCTCCCTATTCAGCAGGTGCCCCACCCTATTCCCCATCCCTCTCTTTACCCTCTCCTTTGCTCATCCCACCCCTTCTTAAAGCATTCCACTGTGCTACATGCCACCACATTAGCCGGTAGTGAGTTCCACTTTTTCACCACCCTCTCTGTAAAGAAATGCCTCCTCACCTCCCTCCTGAATCTACCCCACTCCAATCTTATGTCATGACCCCTAGTGTCTCTCCCAACCCTCTTCCTGAATAGACCCTCTGTGTCTGTTTTGACTATCCCCTTCATGTATTTGAAGGTCTGAATCATGTCTCCCCCCGTCCCTCCTCTCCTCCAGTGTGTACATGTTTAACTCTCTTAGTCTGACCTCATATGGCAATTCCCCCAGGCCCTGAATAATCTTTGTTGCCCTACGCTGCACCCCCTCCAGCAGCCTAATGTCCTTTTGTAGGTACAGGTGCCAGTACAGCGCACAGTATTCCAGGTGGGGTCTGTACAATGGTAGAACAACCTCCCTTCTTCTCGAGGTAATGCCTCTAGCAATGCACCCCAGCATTTTGCTGGCCATTGCTGCTGCTTTTCTGCATTGTGTGGAACTATTCATTGCTCCTGTGATGAGCATCCCTAGATCTTTCTCCTATTCTGGTACATCCAGTCTCATGCCCCCCCCCCCACCCCATGGTAGCTTCTCTGTGGCTTTTTGTTCAAGTGCAGTACCTTGCATTTTTGCATTGAACCCCAGCTGCCATCTGTCAGACCATGCCTCTAGTCTTGCTAGATCCTCCTTTAGCCCCTGCCACCCAACCTGGTCATCCACCACCGCTCCCATCTTGGTGTCATCTGCAAATAGGCTGATTTTGCTGCTGATGCCCTTCAAGTTGTCTGCAATAAATATGCCAAACAACACTGGCCCCAATACAGACCCCTGTGGAACACTACTTGTCACAGGCTTAGGGGATGAGTATTCCCCACCTACCACCAGCCTCTGCTGCCTATCTTTTAGCCAGTTCTCCACCCACCCCACCAGTTTTGCTCCTGCCCCTTTGCCTTGTAGCTTGCTTCCAAGTCTCCCATGAGGTACTAAATTGAAGGCCTTACTGAAGTCTAGGTACAGGACATCCACTGCATGGCCCCCTTCAATTTGCTTAGTCACCCAGTCATAGTATTCCACCAGGTTGGTCTGGCATGGTCTGCCTTTGACAATGCCATGCTGCCTCCCGTCCTGCACCCCATTCACCTCCAGTAATGCCACTAGCCTCTCCTTTAGGATGGTCTCCATTAGCTTCCCCACTATGGATGTTAGACTTACTGGCCTATAGTTCCCTGGTTAGTCCTTGGGTCCACTCTTGTGGAGGGGAACCACGTGAGCCAGTCTCCAGTCGTGGGATATGCATCCTGTGTCTAGAGATGAATTAAATAATTCTGCCAAGGGTCCTGCCAGGACCTCTGCCAGCTCCTTCAGCACTTTTGGATGTACTCCATCCATCTCTGGTGCCTTGTCCACCCTCAATGCCCTCAACCCTTCCAGCACCATCCCCACTGTGATTTCTCTGTCCATCACCCCCCATCTGCTCCTGTCCTCCCTCCTACTATGGGTAGTGCCCCTCTGTTTCTTTCATAAAGACTGAACAGAAGTAGTCGTTGAGCACTTCTGCCTTTTCACCCCCCTCTTCCACCCATCCACCCTCCTTCTTAATTCTTATAATTTGGTCCTTACAGCTTCTTTTCTCTCTAATGTACCTAAGGAAGTCTTTTTCACCTTTTTTTATGCCCTGCACCAACCTGAGTTCTCTTGCCACCTTGGTTGCCCTTACCCCACCGATCACTTCCTTTGCTTCTTGCAGATATTCCTCCCTATCCTCCTCCCTCCACAATTTTCTGTATCTCATGTAAGCTGCCCTTTTTCTCCTCACCCTGTCTAACACTCCTTGGCTTATCCAGCTGGGTTTCTTCCTCTAGTCTTCTTAGTCTGGACCATACAATAAGTTTCTGTTGCCTCCACTATCCCCTATCTTATCAGTTCCCACCTTTGTTACATGTCCATACCCGGTTGCATTTTGCACAGAAACCCCTGTAGCACTTCCCTCGTCATCTTAAAGCTGGTGTTCCTGAAATCCAGCACCCTTGTGCCAGATGCCCCCCTCTCTTTAGCCATCTGAAACTGGAACCAGTGTCCAATGGTCACTCCCCCCACTGGTTCCTCCACCCTCACATCCCTCGCCCACCCCCGTTCATACGTACGACGTCAAGGGTGTTCCTTTTGCTAGTTGGTTCCTTGACTAACTTTACTAGAAATCTTTCTTGGAAGGCATCCAGCATTACCTGCTCCCTTCTGTTTTTTGTGGTAGGTGTGTCCCACTCCAGCGACTTCAACCAGCCTACTATCACCATCCCCCCCTTCCTGCAGTTCCTCCTGATCTGTTCTGCCAGTACCCTGTCCATCCCTTCAGATTGAGAGGGTGGCCTGTACACCACCCCCAGTCTTAGTGATCTCTTTTTGGGATCCTGTAGTTGCACCCACAGTGCTTCTGTATCTCCCTCATCTCCCTTCTCCCTTACACATTTTAATCCCTCCTTTATGTACAGCACCCCTCCCCCCTTCCCCTTTTACCTATTCTTCCCGTGTAATCTGTACCCCGGAACCATCATGTCCCAATCGTGGATTTGGGCGGCCCATGTCTCGGTTATAGCCACCAAGTCCACTCCCCCTCCTCCTGGAGAGCCTGTAGTTCTGCTCCCTTATTCCCCAGGCACCTAGCATTTAGTGTTACTACCTTCCAATCGTTGTCTTTGCCCCCCCCGCCTCTTTCCTCTTATGTCCGCTCCCTTAGTAGTTACCTTCCTCCTTACCTTACTATCACGGGGGGTAGGCACATTTGGTTTCACATCACTAGGCCTCTGAACTCCTCTATCCATCCTGCTACCACCCTCCTAGTTTAAATGCTCCTAAATGTGCTTCCCTATCCTTGCCATCAGTACTTTTTTTCCCTCCTCATTTAGGTGCAGTCTATCATTTGCGTACAGACTGCTGTTCTCCCAGGTCCTCCCCTCCACCATCATACCAACCCGTACCCCTTTTCTCAACACCAGGACCCCAGCCATTCAGTAAACTCTTGAATTCTCCCTTTTCTTGCCATACTTGCCCTGGGAATGGGAAGTACCTCTGAGAAGGTGACAGAACTGCTCGGTCCCTCACACAGAGGTCCCAGGTCCTCAAACCTCCTGTTTACCTCCCCTACTGTCTCATCAGCCAGGTCATTCATCCCCAGGTGTATTATTAGGTGAGGTCTTTCCCTTCCCCCACTTGCATACCTTAGCACAGATAGCCTCACCCTTTCCACCTTCATTCCTGGCATGGCTTCCACCCATATTCTACTGTGCCTCTCCCCTTGGCTGCCCCACCTGACCCCTCTTATTATCGAGTCCCCCAACACCAAGACACCTCACTTCTTCCCCTCCCCATCTTCCCCCTTCCCCACTCCTTCTTCCTCCTGCACAGTGTTCCTTCCTATTGTCACTGTTTCTCCCCCCGTGTTCTCCATTGTACAAATATCAGAGCACAGATTTTCTATGTAGGTATGGGCCAGGGGTTGATATAGATAACTTGCCATCTAGATAGGCTTATACATCAAAAATGGAAATATGTTGAGATGTTGAAATATATCTGCAGTATATTGTACATCAGCAATATTTCTAAAATATGTGTTCTGAAGTACAGCATGTGTTATAACAGGAGGAATTTATAATGTTAAGAGGGTACAGGGAATTTATTTTGAGAATGTTATACTTCATGCATGTCCTCCTGTATTGTTTGTTAAATGAGTCTCTAGGGTAGGGTTTCTCTAGAGGGGTAGAAACTCCAGTAATCACCTTTGAGCTACATACTTCTTGGAGGATACTATTCCTTAGAGAGGATTGGTTTTGTTTGGAAACCAGTCTTAGTAGAACTGGTTCTCTCTAAAGTTAGGAGTGTAACACAAGGAAATCACCCTATCTCAGGACTAAAGGAGAGACTGGTGAGAACTGCCACTGCCACAACAAAGCTCCCCTCTATGGTGCGGGATATAGCATGTCCTAAAACAAAATAAAAACCAAGGTTAAAAATAATGAGTTAAAGCATACTTACCTCACATCCAGAGTCCGCTGTGCAATAACATCTCTGTCCTCTTCTATTTTCTATCTTTATTTCTCCCAGGCAGGTTAGCCACCTGAAGGAGATCTCATTTCCTCTCTTGCTTGCTATTTTTGCTTTAATTTTCTTCCCCTTCTAACCGAGTATGTTGCTTTAAGTTCCAAAGGGCATGTGGAATAGCAAAGAAGTGCAGTAGGTTTTATGACCATTTAGTCCTCTTTTCTGAAGTAACAACCTAAATAGGATTTTCTTTCAAAGTTCTGTTTAAAATATTCACCTGTTAAAAAGCTCTCAGAAATTCACCACAAAAATTTAAAGAGTTTGTACTTTAAGGAATTAAAATGGGAAAACAGTACACTTAAGTGATAAAATGGGGAAACCTGCAAAAGTTTTGAAAAGAAGGAAATTGTATCTCTCTCCCCAAATGGTGCTGCAGTGTGTGTGTGTGTGTGTGTGTGTGTGTGTGTGTGTGTGTGTGTGTGTGTGTGTGTCTGTCTTTGTGTGTGTGTGTGTGTGTGTGTGTGCACTTCAGTGTGTGTATATATATATATATAGAGAGAGAAAGGTCTGGATTTTTTTAAAGGGTGGCGCGGGGCTTGCATCATGCACTGCGTAAGATCTTTTCTTTGCCGCAGCTGCGCCATTCCTGTTTGCAGCAACTGTGCCTGATTTTACAGTCTCGGACACATTTACAGCAGTTTACCCACTTTACGGCAGCTTGCTCTAAATCTCAGGTGCAAGCTCCACTAAAATGGGCCTCATTATTAATGCAAGCTACATCAATTGCTGCAAGAGATAGAAAAGCTCTTTAAATTGCCCTATAAAATGGGAAGGGAAAATCCTGTATTTTGACTGGTTGGTAGCCGTGCATTAGAAGTGTTTAATGTACAGCTAGCAACAAGTTCAAGCAACCATAGATGCATTAAAAAAAGAATATATCAATAAGCCAAACAGAACATTCATTTTTAAATAAGCCACCATTTTTCCCTCTTTTAGTGAGGAAAAATACAATCTGCCTGCCACCTGCTTACTTGCTCCGACTACTGTCAAGCTGCTCCAACAGTCTAATAATACAGATATTTTGAATTTGGCACATCAAGTTTGATTTTTATCTTTTAACTGCTTACCCCACATTTCTGCTTACATCCCCCTGGCATATCGCTGCTTGCACTGTCATTTCCCTCAGTCACTGACTGATCCTGCCTGCCAGCAGTCCTGTTCTTTGCCTTATCACAACAGCTCCACAATCAATACATGCATCAGTGTAAAACAGTCTTTTACTTGATTTTTTTTTCAGATCAGGGCTCTTCTCTCTCCCTCTCTCTCTCTCTTGTCCCACCACCCACCCACTTTCATTCTGAGCTACCCCTTCATTGCTCGATTTCACTCAGAACTAACTACAGCCCCCTCTCCTGCCACAGTGGTGGAAGGTAAATGGTTGTCTGGGCTCCCGCCTTGCCTCCTCATCCTCCCTTCCCTGTCAGTTTTCCCAACAGGATCCATAGACTCCACACTTGCAGTCTCCCTCACTGGTTTGCCACTCCACATAACGAAAAACTAAGTGAACGTTTTTTGCCTTTTAAATATGGAACTTAGCTGAATTCAGTTGCAGAGACCCGTGGCTGGCAAGTCTGTGTAGATTTCCTGTTTTTCTGTTCAGACTGCAAATCCGCAGTATAGCACATTGGTTTAAGACTCTGAGCTGCAAATCTGGTGACATCCAGCAGACCAGACGTGGGTTTGAATCCCACAGCCCCCACTTGCATACTGTGTGACCCTGAACAAGTCATTTAACTTCCCTGTGCTCCTGTAAAAAAGCTTTCAGCTTAGTGTATCTCACTTGGTTAAACAACTAATAAAAAAAAAAATCCACAACATTCCCTCCACTTACACATTCTGTCTCCACTCACAGCTCCATGGTTCCAAATAAACAAATGTTTGCCAGCACAATATTAACCAGTAACTATTAACTGCCGCAGCAGAGATCACATATCCTTTTGTCAGTGTATTTCCTGCAACTCCCCTGCTGGCTCCTGTCAGGAAGGACCAACATCACTTTCTACCCACCACAGAAGCTCATGGCACCACCACAAACATAAACTTGAATGCACAACACATGGACTGTATTTTATTTTATATTAAATCTGAGCTCAATGGAAAAAAAAAAACAATCGGGAGTGGGAGACATTGAAGCCATGGCAACCAAAGTATGACAGGGAAATCTGTGGTGGCCACAGTAGGGCAATAGTCAGAAGCTCAAAAAAAAGCACTGATGTAATACAGGCGGAGGAACTATTTTACATCAAAATACTTAAAAGAGTTTTTAATTAGATTATTTAAACATATAAATTTCAATTTTTCACACATGTAAAATTAAGTGACCCATTTTGTAAGTGCAATAAGACACTCTGAAGGTGTGCATTAGACAAATGTCTAACGCACTCACCTTCATGTCTTATTGCTTACATGAGTCCGATACACTATATCTTTGATGCACCTGGGGCTTTCAGCAGTCTCAGACATTTTAAAATCCAACCCAGTGTGTGTGTGTGTGTGTGTGTGTGTGAGAGAGAGAGAGAGAGAGAACACAGGTTTGGGAGCTTTTGGCAGCAGCAAACACAATTGCAGAACAACTTGTTGGCTGTATCTTGTAATGCCGCTAGAAGGCAGCTGTCAAGTATTTAATCCTGGACTGAAATCAGTTTAGCAGATGACTAATATTATATATATTTGTATATAGTGTCCCTTCACAAAGCACAAAGCACTTGTCATTATAAACCCCTCCACCCCTATTTCATATAAACATATACATTTTTAGTTGGCACCTTTTCTCTGCATATTTTGACACCTCTGATCCTATTTGATCACCTGCATCACTGTCGCCTCCCTTTCCTCTACCTAATTTGCCCTTGTGCCAATCTCATGCATGCCTGAAACTCACCATTGTCTTTGCCCCCATTTCCTCTTCCTCTGGTAGGCCATTTTAGTTGTCCAACTACCCTTTCTATGAAGATGTATTTCATTACAGCTGTCCTAAACTTCCACCCTTTAGCTTTGTTGCATGCCACGTGTTCTAGTGCCTTCCTTCCTCTAAAAGAGACACCCCTCCTGCACCTTGTTCATCTGGTGAGGTACTTGTACGTCTCAATCATGTTCCCCCCCCCACTACCAGACAAACAAACTTGCAAGCTGTTTCTCCATGAGTCTGCAAAAGCAGTTTGAGTCCAGAGGAAAGGATATTTAAATATACTACTATATATATATATATATATATATATATATATAGTAAAACTTTGTTAATGCACCAGTTAGGGTCAAAAGACAAAGTAGGAAATGTGGCATTAGGGTTTAACCCTAACACTCTACCTCCAGGCAGTACATCAGGGTGTGGTGTGCCTTGGGTACTCAGGCCTAACGCTTACCCCATTCCATCCATAAATAAGGTCAGATGTGTACTGTGTACTAGAATGGGGTGAGTGTTAGTCTTGTGTACCCCAAGGCACTCCTCAAGCCTGATGTGCTGCCTGGTGGGGGGTGTTAGGGTTATAAGCCCTAATGCCACACTTCCCTACTTTTGTCACTTTGACCATAACTGGTGCATTAATGAGTTTGTTTGCAATTTATTTCCTTACTCTTTGAGATAGTGTAATCGGATCCCTATTTTGCTGTGGGAGTGCAGGATCCTTCAGACCTGCCTTCCCATGCATTTTTACAGACGAATTGAACCCCAGTGATGCTAAGAGGCATGAGGTGAATCTGAATGCCTTGTGAACTTTGGGTTAGATTAATAAATACATTGGACTTGCAGTATAGCCTAGAGGTTAGAGGAACGAGGTGTAAATGAGCTTGATACATCCAGCAGACCAGACCTGAGTTTGATTTTCACAACCTCCACTTGCATACTGTGTGACTCTGAGCAAGTCATTTAACCGCCCAGTGTTCCCAGGTTGCCCATGAAAACAGGCACTTGTGCCTAGTGGGCCTTACCCAGTTACCAAAGACTAAAATAAAATTATATAGTATGTGTTATTAGTATTCTTGCTTTGTGTTAATGTTTTACGTGTAATGTTATTAATTGTTGTGTAACTTGATTTTCTGCACCTGCTCTGTTTCTGACTTCACCTCACTATCTGCCCACCCCCTGGTCACAGCTGGAAACAAGATTTTTGTACTTTATTTCTTCTTACCTGCCTGGATTAAATAAATGTAAATACATGAATAAATACATAAAATACAAATATATCTCAGCCCTTGGAGTACCTTAACAATGCTATGAAAATATTTTTATTTTTCAACATTAATGATTTTATGGTTTAAATTCTAATTAGGTTATTGTGCAGAAGATTTGTCAGAACTGTTTAGAATGCATGTCATCCAATTAGAATAATAAATATACAGCAATTCATATGACCGCAGTATTTAGTTCAGAAACATAAATACCTGTATGTGTAATTATATATAAATACATATTTATTTATTTATATAGAGAATATATGATAGGTATGTATGACATACAAGGAAATAGACCCATGGGGGAGGTAATTAAATAATATGTCCAAGAGCCCGAAGTGGAACCTCCCACCCTCCGATTCCCCCATATGTTTAGTTTAATACTGCACCAGTCAGGGAACAGCTCATTGGTGTCCAGTGGTACCTCCACCCTCCCATGTCCCTGTTAATCTGTAAAGTAGAAAACCATCCATCGATGTCTTTATTTTTTTCAACCTGTTAAAAAAAATCTCCACCACCACTCTCAGCTGCAACCCCTCACTCAACCTCCAGCTGTGCACCCATCTCCCTGCACCCCTTACACCCTCTCACACACCCTCACTGATGTGCTCACAGTGTGAAGATCCACTCTTTGATAGAAAATATGTCTTGCTGCTGGAACTGGCAACTGCTGTATGACAAGTAACGTAACTGTGGTCAGAATTGAACCGCAGCTACCTTATCTGTGTCTTCACAAAATTTGAGGTTTAACATGCCTGCTTAACCTTAAGTATAGGGGTGCAACCACGCCCCTATAATATATATATCTATTTGTAACATGGCTCTAAATATATGAGGCAAATGGAGACTGTGGATTGGTTCAAAGGCGTTATGTGATTGAAAACAAGCGGTGATTAAGCCAGCAGTAGAGCCCGCTTGTGTAGTACCTACAGTGTCCACAGTGCTAGTAGCCCATTAGAGCCTGCTTGTGTAGTACCTGCACTGTCCATGAGCCTGAGGGTGCAGTACTGCGCAGACAATGGAGAGGGCAGAGATGCAGAAGTGCTGTATTAGACCCGCTGGCACCCTTCCACAACTAGCCACACGGTGCAGCACTGGGGCGGCAATCAGGAGGTTACAGAGGGGATAGGCACATAGACCGCGCTCGGCATCGGGATCATGGAAAATCAAAAGTACAGCAGAAAGAAGTACTAGTTGCTGTAATGTGTCTTTGACAATCACAGTATGTTTCTGTGTAGATCACGGTCCTCAACCAATATAATGAACCGAACAGAACAATACAGCCACACAGTAAAATAGAGAAGCAGTACACAGACACAAAGAGGAGACGACCCGCCGCCAAACAAAGACAGCAAACGAGACCATCACTCTTCTCCTTACCTGTATATGTCGATCTGAACTACAAGTGTGGCGACATCGGTAGACATACCCGCGTGACACAGTGACAGCTACTCATATGCATAGTTTCTATGCTCACTGCATCCACCCAAACAAATCACCCACAGTGCACTGCTGCAACACAACAGTGGGATCTCACGGAGAAGGAGAAATGATGAAAACTGTTGGAACGATTTACTGACTTGTAGCGTCGTTGTCGTCTCACAGGTAGTACTACTGTCAGCGTCGCAACTCTGAAACAGCAGACACTGTGTAAATAAATGTGTAGTATGAGGCATGCAGACGCACAGTTTCACGTCCTCTCACTCTGCTGCAGCAACAGAAGTGGTGGACACTGTAGCATACAGCATTACTACTGTCACATAATGTTCATATCCTCAGAACTCAAATAGGAGACGCACAAAATTCCACTCACACTTGCCATGTTATATGCACATTAATCACCTCCAGCATCGAGCTCCACTGAGTTAATGCCACTGGGTGGTTGGAAGCACTTGGCCACCAACCCCCAAGCAGGGCATTAATCCACCGGTAGAACCTCCTCTGTCGGGTGATTAATGCTCATATATATATATATATATATATATATATAATTTGCTCACAAACAACACTGTACTATATATAAACACCACCTAAGCCCTACACATTTAGAAAAAGGGCCATATGTGCATGACTTCATAGTGGAAAGTACCAAAAGCTTTAAATAGGAAAAGCTGACATCTCTAGTATAGTTTGGGCTTACTTGTTTCCCTTTGGTGTGATCCAGGGGATCCTGAGGACCTTACTTGTCCCATTTTTAAACAAGTAAATGCGTCTGTGGGAGGCTTTCAGGGAGGAGTTAGGGTAGTAAAGGGTTGGAAACATGCCTCTAGTAATGTGTTTTTTTTCACTGCATCTGCTACATTATCTCATGAAACCTAATTTTAAAATCAGTACAAAAACACATTAAGTACTTTATTACTGGCCAACAGTTTTGTTACAATTCCTTTTAAGAACTGAATAAAACTTGTGGTTCATACATTTTCATTTATTTGAAAAAGTTTCACCAGGAAAGACATCATTAGCTATAATAGTTTGTTTCCAGATGCGCCTTGGGGGGAGGGGGATGCAATGGAGGGGACAGTAACATAGTATTACAGATTTAATACAGAAAATACAGTACACTCCAACAGTAAGGAGACAGAATAGAATAATACCATAGCATACAACTTAAGTTAGAAAATGCATGATTGTTCTACAGGGATACAATCACATCTGCGCTCACAGAGCAGGTTATGCATTTCCTGGTAAGCAGTATGGAACAAACAGTTGATTGACAGTGAACCAAAATAACACTACAGACAAAGTGCTAAAATTATGCAATTATGTATTGCCATGATGAAGCATAGTCTGAGAAGTGCTATATCCAACCAATTTAGATTGCAGTAGTATGGATACAAGGGTACGGTGTGGAAAGGCTAGAGGAACGAAGGGTGTGAGGGACAAAGGACAGCCAGATGCCCTATCACCTTCAGGATGCTAAGAACTCCACAAGGGTACAGGGAATTGGCAAGAGAGAGTGGAAATGATCAAATTAGATGGGTTTATAGAAGGGGAGAGTAGCGCTAGATGAGAAGGAGGAGGAGACTTAGGTGCAGTTGCAGGAGGGAGCTATGTGTTGATGGAGGAGGAGGGATAGGGAGCGGGAGTGCATCATGTGACTGGGTGGAGGGGTACAAAAATCCGAGAGCAAAAGCAGCAGGAAAATAAAAAGCAAATTCATCCAAGTAGTTGATGTAAGGCAGACCTAACCTGGTTTAGGTGGGGAGCCACAGTCATGTGATCCTAGGAGAAAGTCTACTAAAGTGAGTATCAGCTTAAGTTCTGACTCTATAGGGATGATTTGATAAGAAAAGACTAGGGGGAGCCATGTTGAAACAACGTTAAACCTAAGTTTCACTGATCCCTACACTTCCATATCATTGACTCTATGTGATGCTTTTAACACTTCAGACTTGCTTAATTATGCTGCTTTCTGAAACAAAAAGACCAGTATGTTTCATCTGACTTCTTTGTTGTTTGTCTCCTGTTTTACTCACACCCAGTGATACACCAAAGGTTGACTTTTACCCCATCCCCCTGCAGATGGACTCTGCAACTTTGTTTCCTTCCCTCCCTCCGATGTTCTCCATGTCTTCCACACTTATTTGTTTCCTTACACAGAGAACAACTCCCCGCACCTGTTCCTGTAAGCTCTGTCTTTTTTTGAATAGCTGCTATCCCTCAATGCTAGTGTCCCAGTCATTCCCCTTCTCTAAGAGTGCCACAGGTCTTTGCTCTTGATGTGCAATAGGACTGTGAGTTACCACATTTTCCTGGTGCTCTACTCATATTGATCTGCATGCAAATGAGGATAGTTTTTTTCCTAATTTATTCAATCGGCATTAAACCTTTGAGCTGTAAGTTCATTTTCAAATGTTCTTCAGCAGATAAGGCTGTTACATCTGTAACCACCCAGTCCCTGGGGTTACTAGAATCCTGTCAGTATTATTGTTAGGAAGGCAGTAGGCAACTTGTAGGGAGCTCATTAGGGGCTCCTTACATAATGACATCATTGTTTACTCAGCTAGCCTGAGGGGGGAGAATGATTAGGAGCAGCATAAGCCACACTTTGTGGATAGCTGTTCTGGGGAGCTTAGAAAGCTCAGTTCTGAGTTGGAGTTCGAAGGGAGTGAGGAGGTGAGAGTGGCAGAAGAACTGCCAGTGGGCTCTGAGAGATGGCCCAGGATTTCTTACCTTCGTGGAGTGTCATTTCCAGCTTCCAGCTGAAGTGGTAGAGACATGACTACAGGATTTCCTGATTTCTACTCCTAGTGAAGTGAAAGAATCTGCTTGTTCTCTGTGGACTCAAGGGGCAATCCCCTGAATGTTCTGTGGTGTTTTCAGCTGCCTTGGTATAGGACTTGAACTAGGTTGTGTGGACCTGCTATCCAGAAGGTGCCTTTCCTTTTACTTTTTCATTGTTCCATGCCCTGTGGACAGAACAACTCCTGTGAGTACTGTCAAGAAGACTAGAGCTCCACATTTTCTAAGGGGATTGGATAGTCTGGGATGCGTGTGCCCATAGATAAGGCTGGATCACACCTGTCAGTGCCTCTAGTCTCACCAGTGTGAGGGAAGTGAAGTTAAACTGTGTACCCCAGTGAGTGCAGTTTATTTTCTCTGGTAACTCCAGTTTGTGACAAGTTAAAGTGTGGGACCTCTAGCATTTCGATGGGGAATGGGGGTTTCAATGGTGTAACCCTGAAGAATGGCAGAGACTGTTGGTTGGGGCCAAGGGTGGGAGGAATGGCATCTAAGCGCTTACAAGGTAGGGCTTCCTGGTTCGTAAAGGGCACCAGTATATTTACCTGAGCGAGGGCCAAGCTGCAGGTTAAGGTGTGTGGCTGAGTTTCACATTTTGCACCCAGGTCCAAGAAGAGTTCTGAGTGTGTGGCTTAGATTCACCAAATAAAACTCATGGGAAAAGAAAGATGTTCATATTTGTGGCCTGGTGTCCACTAATGCATCTTTGGGAATTTGGGAAAAAGATGTTTCTGTTTTTGTTCTGTACTGCATGCAAGGAGAGTTCTTGAATCTGTACCTGTCCAGCCAGGACTGACCCTTGGAGTCCACTTCAGCTTTTACTTTCCATCTGTTGAATAAAGCCATATTGCACAATCCCAGTCACTGTTACGGACATTCCGATTATTGCTTCCGGTTGTGTGGATTTACTGGGCCCCCTCAGCAGGGTAGATAAAGCATACGCTTAGCTGCCTCCACCCAGGGCCTGGGTTGTGTTATTTACGCAGGGTTCAAGTCGTTTGTTTCTTTACCCCCACTCCTCTCTTCCCCTAGAAAATGAGCCAGGTATACATCCTAATGCCAAGGGTGGTACCTACCATTTAGCAAAGTAAATGGGTATGCCAGTTTATGGGCACCAGCATCTCTAGATATTTAATATAAGTAAGCACTACAGAAAATGGGGTGTGTGCACACTAGTTAAAGAAGTGGCCTGGGGGTTACACTTAGTATATAACAAATAAAGTAGTTGCCCCTCTGTGCTACTTGGCACACGGTCATAATGTCGCAGATGATACCTCACATATGACCACCACACAGAATGAAACAGTGTGTGGCAACGATAGACACCTGTTTGCCCCACACACCCCCTGGAACTAATATAATCAACGCTGAGGGAGTGTGGACACTGGGGCAAGAAATAACAAAAATTAACTCTAAGAGATTCCCTTCCAGGGAATCAAACCGTGATTCCCCCAACTCACACACTTCAGGGTCAGGTGCTCTAGCCACTCCACCATGGGAGAGGCTCAGCCAAGCACCCAACCAGCAGTGGCTAAATACACTTCCTTCTTCCTGGTGAGTGACAGGGAATAGTGATAGTACTGCATCGCTGATGTTACCCTGTTGCTCTACTCCCCTACATGCTACCTGTAACTCACTCCTGCTCTACGCAGATTAGTGTGTGCAGTTTTCACCCGGTACCATACTACCCATCAGTAGCGGGGGGGGGCTCGACACCTATTGCTCCCATGTTCTCTGCTGTCTTTCCTTCTGCTTTTCCCAGTATCTACCTCCTGCCCTTGGTAGTTCCCTGCACCAGCACCCCCCTCCCCCATCCTGGCTCTCGTCCTATACTGTATATCCTTGCTAGTCACCTTTAAAAGGTATAACTAGTAGTCTAAGTTTTTATAAATCAAACATGCAATGATCTAACTGAAAATGGGTAGTTTATCATTACTTCTGAGGGGAAGGACTTTATAATTTACAGTACTTGTGGCACTGCCACTCATGACTTATAGTTTTACCACTCACACTGAAAGATAAATTATATATTTTGGGTCAAACCATTGCATACCTCATATACAACAGAGTCAGAGAGGGTGCAATGCATTAACTTGCAGAAAATTACATGTCACAAAATACTGCATGAAATAAGAGCTTAATTGCCATTGAATTACAATGTTTCCTGCAGTATGCTGCAGTGTTTTGCAATACTGCAAGGTACTGCATTGTATTCTGGCTGGTGCTGCTATATATGGTACAAGAGGCACACAAGAAGGCAGGGAAAAAAATGTATACAACTGGGGGATGCCAAGAATGTACCAAAAACTACTGATGTTAAAATGTATAACCACACCAATGAGTTAAATGGAAATGGCTCATAAAGATGAACAACTGCCTCCATACCTCTCAGACTTTTGTAACTGAAATAATGGACACTGGAACGCAAAAGGAGGGACAAGAAGGGACAATTACCCTCATAATAAGGAACATATCCTCAAAAATGGAGATACAAGATCTGAACACTTTGAAAAGTACTAAGTTTACCTGTACAAAGTTTATTTTTGATTTTGCACCTTAGAATATCATGAATTTCCTGATTTAAAACCTTAATGTATGTATATCTCTCCTGGGTCTGTGTGGGTGGCTGTTTGTGTTTGTCTGTATCTGTAGCTTAGTTTTTGGGGATTTACAAGATTTTCTGCTTGGAGTAACTACACTATTCTTGCTCACTACATCTGGGAAGGTCTCTTGGACTGGATTTCTGCCAAACATCACCACCAGGTATTTATATTTTCAGTTTAAAATCAACCTTTTTGGAAGCTTTCCCAAGCAAAACAGAAGTCAAGCAACTAAGTCTGACAAACTCAGTGATGCTGAGTCCTGCTTGAATCCACATTTCCATCAGACCTGCTATAAAGGGATCTGTATGTGGGCTTTTAAACAACCTCTTTAAATAACAAAGGAAGCATGAGGACAAAAGGATTTCACATCCTGCACTTGTACTTGAGTAAGTGTGCCCCAGGCTATCAATGTGATGGGGCAGGGGAGTGCATGGCTGCAAACTGGCAGTATAGCCTAGAGGTTAGAGGAACGAGGTGTGAATGAGCTTGATACATCCAGCAGACCAGACCTGAGCTTGAGTCTCACAACCTCCACTTGCATACTGTGTGACTCTGAGCAAGTCACTTAACTGCCCAGTGCTCCCAGGTCGCCCCTGAAAACAGGCACTTGTGCCTAGTGGGCCTTACCCGGTTACCAAAGACTAAAATTAAAACTCTTGCATAGCCAAAACCTCTTGTCAAATTCTTGCCTAAACGTGACCCTGGGTGACCTCTATCATGAATTGTACCAATAGCCTAGGACATCTAAAAATTGTGTCTCTGAATATCTGCAGCCTTCTCTCCAAACTTCCACAATTTCAGGCCTGGGTGGCTCAGATTGATTCTGTCATCATCTCCCTAACAGAAACGTGGCTATCACCACTGATCCCAGATACAGCAATTGCCCTTCCTGGATACAACCTGTTCCGGCAGGACTGTACCTCAAAAAGAAGGGGGGATGTCTGGTTTACCTCAAGAGTGACATCATATGGTAAATACTGCCAATTAGCTTCCACACCAAGGAAGCACAGGTTGTAACACTAAAACTTAATATTGGCCAACAAAACAAAGTGCTACTATTATCCACCATATACCTGCCTCCTGGGATGCTACTCACTGGCTTCCCACAGCTCATAAGTCACATCGAACAGAACAAACTAAACTGGGAACATTTAATCCTGGGGACTTCAACATTAATTGGCAAGCACAGGATGTAGCAATAGCTAGAGACCAAATTGTCTGACTGTATCTGACCCAACTGATCACACAACCCACCAGACACAACTACCATACAGGAACCAGCACCCTTATCGACTGGCTACTCTCCTCCTGTTCTGAACATATCGCAGAGGTAACAGTCCTACCTGACACCATCAATGCCCACTCCCCTGTACTACTTACCTGGACTAACAAGTTCACCAAGAGTAAGTGTAAGACCACCAGGAACAGATCACTAAGGCCTGGTCAACTAGACTCCTTCAGGCACTACCTAAAAGAGATTGACTGGTCCCCAATGGATAGAGTCAAGGGCGGAAACCAAGCACTGGATTACTTCTGCAGTATCTTCACTAAAGCTTGCGACATCTTTGCTCCTTAGAAAACAAAGAAAACCAGAGAAATCCCCAACCCCTGGCTGTCCAGCCCTCTAATTGTATGCATGTGACTCAGACATCACCTGTGGCATAGGGCCAAAGCCACTGGGAATCTAGCTGACTTCCAAGCATATAAGGCAACTGGAAATACCTGCACAAAACTCATATGCCTGGCAAAAGCAGCTTACTACAATGATCTCCTAGGAAAGACCTGGGGTAGAGGGAGGGAGGGCGTTCTGGGACTCTGTAAAATCTTTCATGGGTAGAGCCTCAAGGGCCGCACCAGACCTAATAGTCACCACCTCTGGCACATTGCAAGACCCAAAGGAAATTGCTGATGCTTTTAATGTTGCATTCATGGACCTCAGCAATGTGTTGCCACCTGAATACCTGAATCACACCCTTGCAGGCCAGCAACACAACCTCAACGCTCCATCACCATGGGATAATGTTACCCCACCATTCTACTTCAGGCAAATCTCCATAGGTGAGACTGTCAAGTATATCAAACGGGTCCTTGGTAAGACCAGGATGGGAAGTGACATGATTGATATGAAGATGGCAGCACTCACATTAAACGAACTTGTGGCACCGCTCACCAAAGTATTCAATGCCTCTCAGAGATCTGGCATCTTCCCTGACAGGTGGAAAGAGGCTCTAGTCACACCTGTTTTTAAATCAGAAGACAGAGCTAATCTAGCAAACTTCTGGAGCATCTCTATTTTATCCCTCCTCTCCAAAGCACTTGACAGGGTGGTCTCAGAAGAACTAACTGAGTACCTAGAAAAGCATAGCCTCCTCTGCTTGCAACAACATGGATTCCAAAAAAAACACTCCTACATCACCGTGCTAGTAGAGTACATCATCCAGCTTTATGGGGCCCTGGATAAAGGGATGGTGGTGGGGTCTATCTTTATAGACCTCACCAAGGCCTTTGACACAGTCAATCACCAGCTGCTACTGAAATGTCTCCTCTGTACAGGACTGTCAATGGAATCTGTGACCTGGTTCCATAGTTACCTCACCCATAGATCTCAATGGGTCAGGATCTGCAATACTATCTTTGAGCCCAGGGAAGTAAACCTAGGGGTCCCGCAAGGTTCTATCCTCGGTCCTCTCTTATTCAGCCTCTTCATAAATGACATGCCTTTTATCTGTCCTGCACACTCCATACTCTATGCAGACAATGCTGTTATCTCCATCCCAGGGCAAGACCTAGGATCATTAGCTCTGAACTTCAGCTCAATTTTCATGCATTGGAATCCAGGTTCACCCAAAATAAACTGCTACGCAACTACAAAAAGACAAAGAGCATGCTCTTCAGCACCCCACAGAGCAATATTCGAGGGTCCTCACTGCACATACTTAGTAGCGAAGGAGAAGTACTAGACCAAGTCAACACATTCAAGTACTTAGGGATTCACCTTGACGACACCCTCACCTTCACTGCCCATTTTGAGAAACTGGTAAAGCCCACCAACATGAAGCTTGGCATCCTGTACAGACACCGCACCTCAATGACACCGGCTGCCCTGAAACTTGTTACGTGCAGTTCATTTCTCTCATCTGTGGATTATGACCGTGTCATATACAGGGCAGGCACAGATGCAGCGCTTAAAAGGGTCAAAACCATCCTCAACAAGGCCTGCCGTCTGGCCCTGGGAGTATACAAAATGACTCACTCTTGTGACCTATACAAAGAAACTGGCTGGCTCCCACTCCATCACAGACTCCAATACCAGGCCTGCCTCCTTGCAAAAAAGTCCCTGATGGGGTCCATGCCTAGTGCTACTTCAGCCCTCTTTGAGCCTGCACAACCATCTAAATGTACAAGGAGTGCCTCCAGGGCTGTTCTAACTGTTCCCTTCAAACGAACCACCCTTGGCCTAAGATCCCGTTCCTACTGTGGGCCTAAATGGTTCAATGATCTGCCTGCAGACCTTGCTGACTCCTCCAGACTTGGCCACTTTAAAAATGGGCTTCGATCTCTTCTTGCCAGCAAATCTGACTGCCACTGCTTCTGTTGTCCCACAACCTCTGACAGTGGTTCTTGCACCCGTCAAACACTATCCTCTCTCACTCCCACTCTCCTGTTCCACAACTGCCCACCTCCCCCCCACCTACGAACTCCTCTTGACAAAGCCTCCTTAGAGATTTTTTGGCAAAGTATGCAGGCTTAGATTATGATTCTGTTTTCATATTAATGCACCCAAGTACATCTGGAGGCTGTAAGGTTTGGAAATTTTATTATGCCTATAATAAGTCCCAAAAAAAGAGCTTATAAGAGGAGACTTAAAAGGGAATAAACTAAATGCACAGATCTATTTATTATATATGTATTTGGGAACAAAGGTCCTTTTTCTCCTTGATATATCTCTTTTTATAGTTGTTTATGTGAAATGTACTCGAACTGTTAAGTCCTTTTTCTATTTCAAAATATACTTTTTGTACCTAGTCTATAAAGTTTGTAATGTCCAAAATTTTGTAACAAATCTTTTGGAAGAACATTTTAGCTTGAAACTTGAAGCCCCACCTTGGCTGCTAAAACTGCATTTCTGCAGACTAGGAGCACCCCGTCTGGACTGTAACATGATTGTTAAACACTGTACTGCACTTAACTAGTGCTGCATTAATACGTTTCTCTGTAAGTGTGGTCCTGTTTCTCCTTACTTCTTGTACCCTGCTTAATGTTGTAACTGCTCACTAATACCACTTGTTAGTTGATGTCTTTCTGTTCTGTAGTTTCATCACCTGTAATAGTCTTGTATTCCTTATTGACTTGGAGCCTTTGTAAATGAGCCCCCGTCTCAAAGGTATGACTCCAAATTTGAAATAAATAAATAAATAAATGTACAGTGCCTGCTCTGTGTTGGCAGCACCTTTTCTATGCGGGACAGAGCAATTTTAAGGAGTAAAATGAAGAACACCCCTTGTAATCAGGGACAGTTGAGAGGTATGACTGGATCCATGTTTGTGTTTGGCCCCTTTTCTTTCAGGTTCATGACTGAGGACATTTTATGAAAAACGTGTGTGTGTATGTGTATTATACAGAAATTACAAACTGGTGGCACAACTTGGGATTGTTAGTGGGGGCAGGGAGTTTCAAAAATGATATGAGTACATTTTTCTGTACTGAGAGAGTGGTGTATAGATGAACACGCTATAAGTGGAGGTAGGGAACACAGACTCCATCTCAAGGTTTAAGAACTAATAGAATAGCTCATGAGGGACAAAGGTTAATAAGTTAATGATCCTCAGTGTGCTGAAACTCAGAGAACTTTTCAGACTAGGTAGAAATGACGGGCTAGCAAGATGAAAACACTTATCTGTTCTTAACTGTCTGTATTAATCTGCATATGTAACTTAGAAGTGAATCCAGGCCACTGGTTACCATCCGACTGCTCCTCCAGCTGAGCTGGTAAGTCAGTTGGTTGGCTTGAGTTTCCCAAGTCAGTTTTATTCTTTCTTTCTTATGCTGCCAATCCTGCAGCTAGGGATATTAGATTGAATGAAATTGATGGCATGGTGTTATCCACTGCTTGGCTCTGATTCTGTGTTCCAATGTGCAGCAGCTGCACACACTCCATTGCTCTACTCGGCAATGTGAAGAAAAAGTCTGTGTTAGCCATTCTAGTGATAAAGCAATAAAAAGTGATTTGCCAGTACAGCTGAAAGATTAAAGTATTGACTTGCAAATTATTCATACCCTGGAGGAGATCATGCAAATCAGAAGGAATTTTGCCTGTATTGATTTCTGCTTAATGTGCTATGGCTTATAATCAGGAGAAAATCGCTCACCTTATTATTACTGATCTATTAACCTAGAAAAGCCACAAATATTTATGTAGGTGCACCTTCTTTTATTGCTTCCTATAAATCTAAGATTATAAGATTACATGTGATCGTTTTCAAGGGTGGATTTGCATACTAAAATGCTGTTCCATTTAACTGTGTTAAATGGGATGTTATGGCAGGCAGATTGGATTACTCATTATAGCACCATGCTATGACCCTATAGTTCCCTAGTCTAAATTGTGACATATGCATTGTCTCACACCTAGAGACCTCAAGTATGTATTTTAACTTCCAAGTGCTTCTGACCCTTCCAGCTAAAAAAAATGGGTAAAAGTAGGATTCTATTAACATGGAGAGATGATGTGATGCTTATTAGTAGGGCTATCCATAGCAAATACTGTACATTGTACAGTAGCAGCAGGTGACTTGACTAGTTGTTTTCCAGAATCTCTGGAGATCTCTAAGGAGATTTTGTGACATTTCCAACAGTACAGGCAGTCCCAGAGATTATTTTCTTTAAGCATCTCTAGAGACTCTCGGGAGATAACTTGGTGAATTGACTACTACTGCTGAACAAAATAGCTAGAATGTCACAGCAAACATACAGATTCATTCATATTTAGAAAATGACAATGGAAATCCTAGCGTCCTGACTGGCTAGGAAGATTCCTTTGCCATGCATCAATTTTTCAATAGAGACCTGTGAAAAACAATTGTCAGGTGCTCAGTCTCAAAGTGTTATCCATGTGCCAGTTTTAATTTTAAAGCTTACTAACTTCCATTTTTTCCTGCTCGTGAAGAGAGGAACGAGCGAGTACCTGCTCACCTCCCCATGTAAACTGTACTGTTAAGGAAAGTTAGAGTTATTAATGAACAGCACCCTTCTCCCTGCAAGCACTTCTTTCATATCCAAAACATCATATTAAAGTGCTGCAAAGCCCCCCTGCCTCTCACATTTGAGCCGTGCCTCTCCACTCCAGTGCCCCCACCCTGCCCGCCTTCTATTCATTCATAAAAGTCCAGTATTTTCCAATACCGCTCATCCTGCTGGGTATTGCTGCTTACATAAATGATCTGCATTAGTTACTTTGACAGACTCTGGTCAGAGCCAAAACAGATGCTAATGCATTAATCTGACAAGGGATATACTGTAGACTATATGTGTGGATTAGATTGTTGTGTATAGTCATGTCATGTTGTGAAGGAAGGAGGAGGGAGGAGGGAGAAAAGCTTGGCCTCACTCCTTTCCTCCCCAGGTGTGTCAACAAGCATGAATGCCTCCTAGCTAGAAAGGTGGCACCAGACCCACTCCTTCAGCATGAAGTGTATGAGCAGCAGTGGTCTTTCTGTAATTTTAACTATTGCATGGCTTTACTGTGCATTTTAGAGAGATAGTTGTTTAGTCTGGTCCTGTAATTTTCTCAGATTTTTTAGATCACTTGCCACATCTATCAAGAGAAAGCTGTTTTCCTGAACGGAGAGCGAAGGAATCAGATGCACATACATATAACTATGCATGTTGACATCCCTCACAGACATACAAATGCTATGGGCTGGATAGTCAAAAGGATTGCGCCATGCACAATAGGGTTGCGCCTGTGCAAGTCTGAAATTGCGCCATTCTGCCATATTCAGCAGGAGGCAGTTGCACCCCCCAAGTCAAGCTGAGCAACAGCGCAATGCTAATGAAGGCATGCTGAACCGGAGGGGGAGGAACCATGCATAAACTACACAGCCCGATATTCAGCGGGCTGTGCAGAATTGTCCAGGCGCAACCCCCAACCTGCGTCTGAACAACTTTGAGCCAAAAAAAAAAGGAGTAAGTCGAGGGCCACCCACAAGTGAGCTGCCACATTGCAGGGCACAACACAGCAGCTACCACCTGTGGGTGGCCTCAACCTACTCCCTGTGCCCCCTGCAGCCTAATCGCGGGCATAAAAATCCCCCACCCCCAACTGGCCCGATCAGGCAGAAGTACAAACATCCCCCCACTCCCCTGACTGGCCGATCAAGGGCAAATGTGTACACATCCCCCACCCCGACTGGCCCGATCGCAGGCATAAGTGACATAAAATTCCATCCCCCACCAGCCCGATCGTGGGCAGAAAACAGTTCAAACCCCCCCCCCAAGAACATATTCCTGGTGGTCCAGTGGACCTCAAGCCCAATCGCGGGCATGTCACATGTCACATTATGTCACTTATGCCCACGAACGGGCCAGTCTGGGGAGGGGATTTTTTAACTTATGCCCGCGATCGGGCTGCAGGGGGCATCGTTCCCCAATGGCTGCTGCCTGGCAGGGCGCCAGGCGCAAGTCCTATGGGATCGGGCGCACCCGCGCACGCTAATGGCATGCAAATGGGGCCATAACAGATGCAAATGGCCCCCTGAGCCTTTGCATGAATTATGGCCCCATTTGCATGTCACCTTTTGAATATCGGAAGTTTGCGCATGGCGCAATGGTACTTGCGCCACCACATCTTGAATGCTCCACTCTGACTACTTGCGGTGGCGCAAGTTCCACTGTGCCATGAACAGTGGCTGTGGCCCGGGGGTGATATTCAAAGGAGTTGCTCAATAGTGCAACTCCATTGAATATCTCCCTGGCCACACCCCTGCACAACTATTTTGTGCAGCGCAAGGGCTTGCACCACAGAATAGCGCAGTTTGAATATCCAGCCCTATACCTTTAAAATCATGGTTAGCATAGTATTCCAAAGTATTTTGAAACTAATACAGTCATTTGACTTTTCAGTGCATATTCAATGTACGCTATGCTAAGCTACCACTGCCATTGTGAACCCCCGATATAGCCAATATTTTTTTTTTACACACTTTAAATGACATATTTATTTTTTATATTTAATTTATATATTAAACCACTGCAGCTCATTGTGGCCCCAATTCAGTTCCAAAATTACCCAAGATAACAGTGGTCATGGTGGGCTCTAGATCAAACAGTACATACTTATTTAATACTAAGGCAACCCCCCCCCCCACACACACACACACACATGCACATATGCACATCTTAGGCTGGTTGTTATTGATACATTGTTTACACTACTGCAACTCATCATAACTATCATTCACTACCAATGACTTAGTGTGGTTGGAAATAACATCAATTGCGGTGGGCTTTGAATCCAAAGTTTACTAGACAGCTCTTTCCCTGGTTTCCCTGGGAGACTGTTTCGTTTTTTTTTGTTTTGTTTTTTTTTGCAGTTAAACTTTTTATTAGATTTTCTCATTACAAAACTGGAATCAATGCAGTTACAACAGTGTGAACAGAATAGAGGCAGGGTAAATCAGACATTGGTTACAGGTTAAAAACAATGTGGAAACAGTAATTGAAAGGCTTGCCTGTAATTCAGTGGCCAAGCAGCCAGACACTCCCACTTCCTGAGCTATATAAGCAGTTCCTCTCAGCCTCACTGCGAAGCATTTTGTCTTTGCAGCTGGAGGCTATGTTGGTTTGTCTTCTGAGCTGGCTGGGGCCTAACCCCCCCGCTGTTTCTGTGTGTCTCTGGTGGACTTCAGTGTTTGCTTTCCTGCTTCTGGTTTGTATCTTTCCTCTGGCTGTATGCTTCCCTCTGTTTTGTTTCTTGTTTTTTTTGGCCTTCCCTGTTTTCTGTTTTGGTTTCCTCTTTTGGGGGGACTTTTATTTTTAAAACTCCTAGCATACTGCTACTACAGAACTCATTCTGCTTGCTTTCAGTTACAACTCTCAATTTACTACACTGCAACTGCAAACCTACTCAAAGCTCATGCTACTGCTTTCAGTTACCCACAACTTCAGTCACTGCTGCTGACTGTTTACTTTAATTACCATTGTACCCAGTGCCTGTGTTTTACCACAGTACTCATTTAACTACTGCTGTACAGGCCCACTTGCTTCCTGCTGCGGCATTGTTTACACCCATTCCTATTCTACCTTGTTTACTCTGAGGTTAGCTGGAGCTCCTGCTGAGGCTGTTAAACTAGCTTTTATATCTGCATGTGGTTCTCGGCCTGTCATCGCTTCCTTGTTTGTCCTACGGTGGGGACTGAGAGGTGTTTTGGGGGGTCATGGCCTATGTGGTTAATTAATTTTGTTCTAAATCCTGTCTTTGCCGCCAAAAATCCTCAGAGTTTGTCACCTTGATTTGGCTATTCATGTCTGGCTGGCTTGCCCCTAACTCAGTGCTGTTTACTTGCTATACAGTTGTTAAGCAGTCCACCTATTACTACTACTACTGCTTACTGACCTATCTGGTCCCAACTTGCTTATGCAACCATTGCTCCTTGCTTACGCAAACCATTGCCTTGTACCTAGTGCCATCCCCTCGGCTTCGCCTGGGATTCTACTGTTCTCAATCTGCATCCGACCTTGCAAGTTCTCAGCACTCAATGCTCTTTACTATCTTGGCACGCCGTGCTCAGTCAGCTCACCAGCTTTACAGCTCTCAATCAATTCTGGGGCATGCCAGCCATTCTAATCTGGTGCAGGTTCCTGCAGCCAATGGTCTCACTCTGCATTAGTCCGCATCATCAAGTGTGTCTAACTTGGGGCGGAATCCTTCTCACCTGGCCCATAGCTGGGAATGTCCTTTCCCTGGGCTTGGCTTTAGCTGCCTGCTACACGACAGCAGCTCCTGGTGTAGAATTTAAGACTAACAGTGAAGGGTGGTTACGATGATCTCCTTTGGCTCTAGTGTTCCACTATAATGGTTGGCCATTGACTTTAGTGGTTTCCCTAGCAAGGCACCTTCGTCGCATTCTCACCACAACTGCCTCTAGTTCACCTGGTTTGATTTAGGGCGGGTAGGCCTGGTGAGTGCCTCAGCAGTTGTTGCTCTCCTCCAGCACCTTGGATGCTCGTATTGTTGCAGAGTTTTCTCGCAACCTTCCAAGACGTTCCCGCTAGAGGGTTTGAGTGAGAGCCTTCCCCCAAATTGGAATATTTTTCACCTCCCTTTAATTGGGTTTTCCAAATTGCAGCTGAAGAGCCATCGCTAAATACATTTTCCCAAGCCTGGAGGGAAGGCAACCTAGGCCTTGGATCCCCAGAGATTTCCTCCTAATAGGGTTTTTTTCTCTCCTCCGTTGCCTCAGGTCATAACACTTAATTAACATTGTTGTTTCCCCTAGTTTTCTTAGGTAGGTTCTGTTGTTGGATGGAGGTGGAAGATGTCCTGATGTTCCCTCTCTCCTTACGGGATCCCCTTCTCTCAATGCAAGCCATCACTGTTCTTCTCTACTACTATGTTACAGTTACTGGTTCTACGTCACTGTTACTGCTTGCTCATACGCATCATGTTGCCTTCTTTGGGGATGATACTACATTTCTTTTGGGGATTCCTAAGGTACCTTTAGCCATGGGAACAGTCCCGTGGCACCTCTGGGGCAGAACCCTCTCCGAGAGTTCCTTGCTTCATGCCTCTACAGGGTGGTAATTCCTCTGGAATAGAGTGTGAACAGCCACAACCAAAACTAACACAGTTACACAAGCATAACACTATACTGGCTGCATAGGTCAGTGAATTGAAAGGCTTTCCTGTAATTCAGTGGCCAAGCAGCCAGCCACTCCCACTTCCTGAGCTATATAAGCAGTTCCTCTCAGCCTCACAGTGAAGCATTTTGTCTTTGCCCCACCATCCTCCCCTCCTCCTCCTCCAGCAGCAGCGCTCTCTCCTTAGGGGATTCCTAAGGTACCTTTAGCCATGGGAACCATCCTGTGACACCTCTGGGGCAGAACCCTCTCTGAGAGTTCCTTGCTTCGTGCCCATACAGGGTGGGAATTCTTCTGGAATAGAGAGTGCGAATGGCCACAACCAAAACTAACACAGTTACACAAGCATAACACTATACTGGCTATGTAGGTCAGTGAATATTCAGACACATCGCATGGAACACACTCACCAAATGTCTTCTGCCCAAGATATGTGTAGGAAAACAGGTGTTGGACAAGGCATCAGTCACTCCATGGACTTCAGCATAAGATTCCTGCTCAGAATGGGTGTCAGACATGGCAACATTTACCCTGCAGAGAAATAAAACAGAGAAACACAGCATTGACCACAAAACAACACAGAACAACACAACCATAATAAGAAAACAAAAAAACTTCAACTATTTACAGTTAGAAATCCTAAGAGTAATCTTCATCTGCATGCTAAGATTGTTGTCCAATGTCTGTAACTTATTAGTTACAGGGTATGGAGGAGAACAAGGGGTTGTACTTCACCCTATCCCATTTTTGGGGTTGTATATTTAAGAAAGGGTAGCCAGGAAGTCTCAAATTCAGCTGATGTATTCATGGCTAGGTGGGACAGTCTGTCTGGTGTGGCTAGCTGAGTGACTGTGGCTATGATTTCTTGCAGAGAAGGGGCTTCTAATTGTCTCCATTTGCAGATGGCAAGGCATTTAACATGAATGGCTGGTAGTGCTACCCATCTATATTCTGGGCCAGTCAGGTGTGGGGCCTCGAATTTCATACCGAGTAACAAGAGTGGGGCAGACATTGGAATAGTTTTGCCAAACACTTATGTACCAAGTCAACACACTTGAGTCCATATGGGTTGCAGCTTAGGACATGACCATAGCATATGCAGCAAGTCACCTTGTGGGAGCTGACAACTCTAACATTGATTATGATTTAAAACACATGCTTTATGAAGTATGGCTGGGGTTCTATACCATAGAAGTAAAATTTTATTGTGAATTAGCCTGCTTCATGCTTCCTTAAAGGACCTGTGCCCTAACCTCCAACATTCCAGCCATTGGTCTTCGCTAAATGATGTCTGCAGGGCCTGCTCCCATTTTTTCTTTGAGATTTCTGATTGTGAGGGAAGGGAGTCCCTAACTTGCATGTAGATTTTACTGGCTATGTGTTTCTTGTTGGATATCCACATAGGTACTGGGAAAATATCATTTCTGTGTGCCAGCTGCTTGCTATACTGTATGTCTTGACAGTGCTATGTATCTGCAGGTATCTCCAGAAATTCCTCCCAGGAAGATCCCATCATGCCTTTAAAGAATGAAATTTTTCCATCTGTGTGGATCCAGTCATCAGAAGAATTCCTATAGTAGTAATCCCAGCCTGTATCCACTCTTTCCATACTATAGGTTTCTTATCCATGAGTATCTTGGTATTACCCCATAAGGGGGTTAGCTTCAGTGGGATGAGATTTGTTCCCAAATTCTGCCCTATCTTAGCCCAACATGCCATAAAAAGGCCAAGTGTTGGATGGGATATCCTGGTTTTAGTTGGAGGATTATAGAGTAGTAAGGGAAGGAAATGGACCTTACTCTGGAGTGCCTCCACGTAGATCCATTGTGCAGAGTCTTCCACCTGGGGTTGAACTACTAGATTGTTTGTGTGGCCTGAAAGGCCCACTTGTATCCTTCAAACCATGGTAGGCACCACCATTCTCACCTTCCAGTGGGCCCAGAGTTTGTTACAACTGTACTGGGGTTGCTTGCTTTCCCATTGGAATCACCCTATCTGTCTATTCTAGGCCACCCTTTAGCAGGGAACTTGAGGAGGATGTGAGATAATAAATAAAACAGTCTGAGTGCAGTAACCATCTTGATCACCGTGATTTTTCCCACTAGGCTAAGTTGCATTTTCCCCCATCTGGTCATCACAGTGGAGAGACTGGCCAGAAATGGTTGAAGATTAGTTTCCCAGATTTTTGCCAGATTGGGGACAATCCTGATTCCTAAATATGTAATGCCATCTCCCTGCAACCGCAGACCTGACTTGGCCACCAGATTTGGCAAGCATTGTTGATTTAGGAGGCATCACTTCAGTTTTTGACAGATTTATCTTAAGACCAGCATGTAAGGCAAAATTTTGGAGCAGTTGGAGGAGGGGAGGAACGACTACGGCCAGATTTGCTGAAGTAACTAAGAGATCATCGGCATACATATGAGTAATATGCTACTTTTCTCCTATTGTGACCCTATGAATCTCCTCATGCTGTCAGATTGCAGCTGCCAAGGGTTCCACTGCTAGCATGAAGAGGAGGGAGGGAAAGGGGGCACCCCTGCCTGGTGCATCTCCCTAGCTTGAAAGAGGCAGACATTGTGGACTTAGTCAGAATTCTAGCTGAGGGGTTGGAGTACAATGACTGGAGTGATGCCCTAAACCTACTACCCAGTTCCATGTGCTCAAGTACTAGGTGGAGATAGCCCCATTCCATGGAGTTGAAAGCCTTCTCAAAGTCTATTGCCACTGTCGCTGCTGGTGAGAGAAGGGATTGTGCCTCCTGGACTATATTTATTAAAGACCTGCTGTGATCTGCACTGTAACGACTGGGCAAAAAGCCCACCTGTGCTGGGTGGATAGGTTGTGGGAAGATTGGATGTAATCTGCGGGCTAGGGCTTTTGTATAGATCTTACTATCCACATTAATTAGGGAGATTTTGGGCGATAACTTCCCAGTAGGGTGGGGTCTGTCCCTTTTTTGGGTAATATGGTGATAATTGCTTCTCTTGGTATTGGGGGAAACGTATCTGTTAGCTCTGCTTCCTCAAAAACCTGTTTCAGGATAGGGGATATGGATGGGGCCAATGCTTGCCAAAACTCAACTGGAAAGCTATCTCCTCCTGGTGCTTTACCTGGCAGGAGAGGTTTCAGGGCTGCACAGATCTCTTCTGCTGACAATGGTACATCTAAGAGGGCTGCCTGCTAAAGGGATATCTTATGAAGCTCAACAGAGTTCAAAAAGGCATTAATGGTGGTGGGGTCTGCTTCTCTAGATGAAACAAATAGGTGAATATAGATAGGTTTCCATAATGAGGTTTATTTGTTTTGAGAACATGTGCTCCTTCCCCATTGCATCTTGCAAGTCAGCTACATGCCATCCATTCTGCTGTTGCTTGAGTCTGTAGGCAAGCACTTTGTCTCCCTTTTCCCCACCATCCTAATATTTGTGTTTGCGGTGTAAGATGGCTATCTCTGCCTTTCTCGCCAGGAGGGTGTTTAGTTCAAATCTAAGCACCATGAGTTCTTTACCCTGGGGTGGAATGTGGGCTAGGATGGTTCATTGCCTTGAATTTCTGTTCCCCCTTTTTCAGGTCTGATTCTAATTGCTGTTTCATTTCTCTCTCTCTCTCTCCTTCTGCCTGTGTGAGGAATATCCTATGATCTTGCCCCTTAGTGTGGCTTTATAAACTTCCCATGTGTTACCTGCTGAGGTCTTATAAGTGGGTGTTTCAGAGAAAAAGAGCATTGTTTGTCTCTGAGCCCAGGTGATGAATTCTGCTTCTTTCATGAGCAAGGGGTCTAGTTGCCAAGATGCTGAGGTGAGATTTGGGGCACCCCACAGCAGAGTAATCTCCAGCTGGCTGCGACTTAACCTAGACAACACGGAGGTACTAGTAATTGAGATGGGTCATGGGAGTGTCACTGACGCTGGGATGGTGGGTCTTCATCTAGGTCTGATGCTGTTGTTGGCCTCCACCATTATGTGAGATCTTGGCGTGATCCTTGATGACAGACTAACACTTGAAGCTCAGATGTTGGCTGTCGTCCAAAGTATTTTTTACCACTTGAGGAATATCACCAGGATTAAACTCCTGGTTCCACTTGATGACCTGCCCACCCTGGTACATGCCTTCATAACCTCCAGGCATGACTACTGTAACACTCTTTAATTTGGGGTCTCTAAAGGTACCCTCCACTGACTGCAACTGGTTCAGAACACTACCACCAGGTTGCCGACTGGCCTCTTGAGGTCTAGTAATGTGACCCTGGTGCTCTGTTCTTTACACTGGTTGCCTGTCAGGTGGAGTGTTATCTTCAAAGTGAATCTTCTCACCTATAATGCCTTACACGGGCTGGGCCCTGGCTACCTGGCTGAGCTCCTAACACCCTGCACCTCAGTCTACTCCCTCTGCTCCTCAATCAGGGGCCTCCTTGAGGTTCCCAGGACCAGGCTGAGAACCTTCGGCAACAGGGCTTTTAGTGTCACTGGTCCGGTCCTGTGGAATGCTCTACCTCCATCTCTTAGGGAGGCCCCATCCCTCAAGGCTTTCAAAAGGGGTCTCAAGGCCCATCTCTTTAGCCTGGCCTTCATGAATGAAGTAGTCTAACCAGTGGTGTTTTAGTATGCTACTGTTTTAATTTTATGGTATTTATGTATTTACTGTTGTATATTATTCTGCTTGTCTCATTTGCTCATTTTATCCTTTGCTTTAATGTGAAGCACCAAGAACTTCTGGGATTAGGTGCTGTACAAATAAAATTTGCCTTGCCTTGCCTTGTCTACTGGAGTGAGGTCTGAGATTACCATCAGGAGTATTATTGAATCTACTGAGACTTGAGTGGCATGTTGAGATGTGAGCCAGAGATCAGGCCTACTGTGGGAGCCATGTGCCTGTCAGTAAAAGGAATAGTCCCAATCCTTGGGGTGAAGGTCTGTCATTAGTTGGCTAACAGCCAGTTGGCCCTTGCACTGGGTATCTAGGATGTGGTCTAATATGGAGTCAGGTGCCAGGTTAAAGTCCCCTTCCCCACCAGAATGGTAGCCACGTTGCCTACTGCCATATTAAAGGTTTGGTTGATGACATGGAAGAAGTCGGGGTCATCTTCATTAGGCGCATACAGATGACCCAGTAGAGTTGGCCCTGTTGGAGTATCAGAGAAGAAAAACTCATCTCCCATTTGGGTCTCGGGTTTCTTTATGAGGGGTCCATCTTAGAGATTTATGTAGTAGTATCACTACTCCCCTTTTCCTGGTGGGGGCGATGCGGCATAGCAAACTTGCCCCACCCAGTCCTTAATCAAGGACTATTGATCTTTAGTGATCAGCTTGGCCTCTTTCAGGAATGCCACTTGAGATTTACACTTTTTTAGGTGAGATAGTACCTTCTTACATTTAATTGGTGTATTTAACCCCCGGACATTCCAGGTGTGGCATATTAAGTCATCCATAGTTTTGACAGGTAGGAGTCATTAGTGTAGTATAATCTTTTATTGTTTGATCAAACACAATGATCATTACAATTGCACAGACTTTAAAAGATATATAAAACATTTAAATAACACGTGAACTATACTATAACCAGCTATCCAAAATATTACAATCAGTGGAATTGGGAAGAATAAATACTGAAATCCTCAACCAGTATAAATATATCAGATATCTATCAGTGTATCATAGTATATCATAGAGCTATAATGCATTTTTTTTTGCTCTTCCTTATTTTTTGTATAGCATTTAAAACAAACTCTGGTCAGAGCTGATATGGCTGTGGAGAGCTTTCGGGATGCTTTTATCCATTATTTCTAATGAATTTGCACAATGCATATCCGTGGAGAGGCAATTTCAATGTGGTTTTCCTTTTACACATTTTTGCAACGTGTTTTTCTAGAATATGCCTGCTGATTGCTATATATTTAGCCTGGATAGGTCACAGAAGAAATGCCATCTTATTGTCAGTGGGGTTCTACTTCTACACAATATTATGCTGCATTGTGTAAAATTAGAATGCACTGAAAACAATATTTTACATCTAGGAGAACATATTAAGTGCTGGACTGATGCACAAGCAGAACGATGCATTGCGCAAAGAGGGTGCACCAGTCGGCACTGCTACAATATTCAAAGAGAATGCACCACCAGTACAGGGTGTGCATACAGTGAAGCCCACCAGGATGAAGCGCAGCACTACAGAATTCTGCAGTAGAGTTACTTCCACAAATAATGCAATTTCAATGGAAGTTCATCCCTTTTGTTATGCAGTAAACCTCTGACACCACACTTCATCCTGGTGGGCTTCATTCCACTTGTTGAAAATGTGACACTAGACAGGAGTCACAGTGCAGGTGGCTGCCAAGTCAGGTGTGTCCAGGGTGACCCCAGCTGAATACCTTCCCAGGAGGACTGCGTAGCACATACTGGTATATGCTGAAGCCCCATGGGTGATATTCAGCCCAGGAATGCAAATAAAGTAATTGAGCATGCAGGGTGCAAAGGGGCTTTATGTATGCTCATTACTGGCCCATTTGCATGTTGGCATGGGGACAAATGCATCAGAGCAGCTCTCGCCCCCAAGCCCCGACCCCAATCACTCCCATGTGGGACAGGCCCCGAAGTCTCTGGCAGTAAAGTGGCACCCTCCACCCATTTCACCAGCCCCGATCATACTGGAGTCAAGGCTTTATCAGTTCCATACTGTAGGGACCCAGATGCCATCCCTGATTGCACCTGAATCCACCTACAGTCCATTCCCATAATGTAGTGGCCCCCACTCCTCCTCAACGGTGCACAGACACCTCCCTCCCTGCCCCCCCAGCCCATCCCATTAAGACTACTGACGCTGTGATGGGATCGCATCACTGTATCGGCGGGTGGCAGAACACCTGCAGTAGGATGCTGGAATGTGTTAAATGTAGGCACGAGCTGTGTGTGGGTGATAATGCCCAGTGACCATACACCTTAGGCACTCACATGCAGATCCATCATCCTGGTGCCACTGCACTGCTCAGTGTGGGTGATGGCTGATGCTGTACCCACTCATACAGGTACCAAAACAAGCATGTTACAGCTGACCTCCCATTCAGTTGTACAGTTGGGGAACTGTGGATGAACTATCCGTAGACTGAAGCATACACTGCAAATTGCATTGCAGGATACCGCACCCCATGGCACCCAGGATACCTCAGCAGTCCAGAGGGTGGCATATTACATAGGGGAATGGGGGATAGTGTGGACTTGCAGTGATGTATGACAGCAGGAAGATACAGCATTGGCAAGGCATGCATTGGAGGTATGTGAATTCCCTCTTACGGTTTGCCAGGGACATACACACGGCTGCATACACTGGTGGGTTCTACAGCTTGCATGGTACCCCAATACATGGTACAGCCAGTTGGGTCATTCCAGAGTGTAGGTCCCCAGCCCGGGTTCAGTGCAGTCAATGGCTGTCCATGGCAGGGTGTGGAAGGCAGTAGCAGTCTTTGCAACAAGTTGGGTATGGGGGGAGTGAGGGTGTCTGCATATGGGGTGGTGGGTGGGGGTCCTCTATACTATGGATATGGATCATGGTTCCCTCTGGTGCGATCTGGTCTTGGGGGGGCCCTACACTATGGAGCTCTTCAGGGATGGAGCTGGATAGATTGGGGATGGAAAGGTGGTACCTCTAGTCCACCAGGGTTGCCAGGCTGCTGTGCACCTGGGTGCACATCTGTAGCCCACCTGTGGGTGGCTGGCTGGGTTAGGCCAGCTATTTGTGTCATAACTCTTGGCTGCAGTGCTCTGGACCTGGCCCAGGACTAAGTACCCTGAATAAATACATTACAAAAATTGTAAAATCATGACCCCACTGAGAACAAGATATTGCATCTAATCTGGGACAGCCTGAGTAAATACAGTGCAAAAATGTGTAAATGAAGATCTCTATGACAATGAGATGTAGCATCTCCCCTGCTCTACCCAGAATACAAAATATAGGATAAGAAATATTCAGTGCTCCCAGATCCAAATAACCATGTCCTTGTAAGAAACTCTCATTTTTCTTGTGTTTTCCCAACAGTGGCAGACTCAAATCCCTGTATAAATCCCTGTAGATTTTTTCATAAGCCACTGGTTCCTTATTCATGACTTTGTTCTTTATTTAGTATATCAGCAGCCTTTTATCAGGAAAAGAACTCTGATTTGTTGTTTGGTACTACTATTACATATCAAGATGGCTTTGGAATGATTTGGATTTACATGGTATGCATAAGGCTCAATGGTGGACTATATGAAATAACAAATATCACATTCATTATTTCATGAACTATACTCAAAATTAGTAATCACAAGTCCGACAATCTTTCAAAACATACTAGTAATGCTCAGAATATAGTGTGTGTGTGTATATATATATATATATATATATATACACACACACACACACACACGTAAATGCTATTTTTGCATCTTATAGTTAGTTTTCAGACAAATTCTCATAGACTTTTTTCTGTCCATCTGAAGGAATCTTGAATGAGTTAAGTAAATGTTATTATTTTCTTCAAAGGCCTGATCCGGCAAATCAGTAAATACACACTCGATACATCATATTACAAAATGACAAAAAAACAGTCTTCTGTTTCCAGTTGTTTGATCAGGAATTTTGTAAATGGTATAGTTGTATACCAGTATCTTGCAAGTTCCCTGGGAAGATCTTTGACATTTCAGGAATAATATCAAGCCTATATGAAACCTCCAAAAAATATAAAAATAATAATAATATAGAAAAGCATAAAGAGACCTTACAAGCTCAAATGGGCAAACTGGGCGGGCCATAGGCCCTTATCTGCTGACAATGTTTATGTATCTATGTATCTAAACAATAATTTTCCTCCTAATAAATGGCATGATCTCTTTCATTCTCAAAAATTAGCACATTATATATCAAGTCAATATCGCCTCCATCTTGGCATCAAATACGATCTTGGCTTGTAAAAAGTGTAGAAATGCCTAATGTTTGTTGTAATTAATTGAAAAACATCTACATGTCTGTCATGTACAGTACTGTGTCTTTTGATACAGGTTGTATATCATATTATATTTGCTATGCTTGTATTTATGTACATATTCTGTGGAACTATTTGTTTATTTTATACATTAGGACCCCACTGAAAATAAGCCTTGACTAAATTGGGCTATCCTTTTCTGAATTTTCAGAATAAAATATTTACTACTACTACTACTACTACAGGTTGTGAGAGATCAAAGCAAGTTAACACATACCCTGGCTACATTATTATCAAACCTCACATTTATTTATAGAAATTATGCACACTTACATTACTAATACTGTAAATTAAAATATTACTGTTCAGACCTTCTTACTCTTTAGATTGCTCATTCCAACCACAAAGAATGCATTTGTGTTCCACAGCCTAGAGTTGGAGGTACAAAACACACAAAAAAACTCCGCTGTTGTCCCCTATAAATTTCTTTTTCAGTTGTTTTGACTAACTTTTTATAACTCTATATGGGAACATGAGGAATCAGATAATTATACAGATGAATTTCTCATCCATGGTTTGTCAGCAGTTAATTCATTAGATGAGGTCTCCCTTGCCAGGAGTTTGACTGTTTTCCACCTCTTCCCCAAGCACACACACACACTTACTATAAGAGATCACAGTAGCTCTTACCTGTTATGTTTGGGAAGCAGGTGCAGCCCTTGCTGTCAAAAAGAAATTTATATATTTAGTCTGGATAGTTCACTGAAGATCTGTCATTTTCTCAGATAGGTCTTGAGAGGTTAACAAACAGTGTAAATCTTTATAAATTTGCTGGGAAAGGGTAACATTTCTGTGGTATGAATCTTTCTTGAAAGATATTCATGCCCAACTGAAGTTAGTAGCATAAAATGTTTAAATACTAGGCATTTAAATGTGCAAGTTGTTGCATTTTGAAGGGGGTAAACAAATCTCCAGTTTAATAGGCAACCAATATTTAACTAGCAGTTTCAGTTTCCTAATAGCCATCTAATAAGCAGCTTGGAGTTATGTCTCTAACATTCTAAACAGAAAGAAGGGATTATTTTATTTTAATTGTCATAGTAATTTGTAGATGCGGAAGGATACATTGAAAAGTCCAAAAAATGTGTTCCACGATACTGCATTTTCAAGCTACAGATAGCAAGATGGCTATAGGCTCTGCCCACAGCCATAAAAATTGGCCATCTTCTTCACTGTATGTTCATCTTCTGTTCTTAACAAGATATTAAGTAAAGTTAAATCATCATATGAATACTGGTTATACAAAATTGTACCCAACCATTTCCATCTAACTGCATTACGCCAGGAACACCTAAATAGGACATATAATGCATCTTCTTTATTCCCACCATTACAGTAACACATTGCATGCATTGGATCCAGTAGTCTGCTAAATCAGACTGGATTAACATTAGATTCAAAGACTTTGATTCTGAATATTGTACACTTACTTCGTAATTGAGAATTTTCTAAACTATCTAGGTATTGTCAATATATCTGCCTACAGTCATTCCGAGAATATCAATGTGCAAATTTTGATATTTTAACATTCTGAAAATCTACTTCCTTGTATTTGTTTACAAATAAGTTTTTAATGTAATTTCTATATTGGTCAGCAATGGTTATATTATTTTCCACCAGGTTTAGAAGACTCTGCAAGTCCACAGAGGAAAATACATTCTTTGCATTTATTAACCAAGGAGATTTCAGCAACCAGAGTGTCCTCAAGACTGCTTTTCTTCAAGACACTTTCTTGCTAGTGGAAAATTGAGGGTGTAACCACAAATTGACCAAGCTGAGGGCTAAAGGCAAAGATTTATACAGTGCTTATGGGAGACGTTCACAAACAGAGGCATAGGAGACCTTATACCAGTACCCGAGGTTTGCTCCTGCAAAGTGCATATTGTCATTGGTGGGATACTATGGGGCCATTGATGAGGAAATTGTGGTGTGGCATTTGGCAATGGGGTTGTGGACAGCATAGATACCCACAGTAGATAGACCAAACCCTGTGCTACCCATCTAACACACCCATACATGATAAAGTCAATGAACAAATATACAGGATCTCTATAGCTATAGAAACAAATATTTAACCTATTTTGACTGTTATGTATAAGATACAAACTCAGTAGAACCCATGGGGTATGGGCCATTAGTCCTGCAGGACAAGCAGGCCACTTCCTGGGCCATGGGGGCATTGACTTCAAAAATAGCATTATCCTCAAAGATTCTTGTTGCAAAAACCACCCTATACAGACTACTAGGGCACATCTGAGCCAGCTGGTGATGGTGAAGAGAAAGAAAATACACACACAAAAAAGAGAAAATTAAAGGTACCATAGCACATCAAGCAGGCCTTTAATGTAATCTCAGAGTCCAGAACTGTGCTGGCTCCTAGCCCGGGGTGCCTTCAGGTGCCGGGCCATGTTCATCAGTGGTAGAGTGCTGCTTGGGGGGAGCTGGCCTGGGAGCATGCTGATTTATTCATAATCTTAATCAAGGGGAGCAACTCAGTCCAGCCCTGTCCCTTCCCTCTTTCCCCTCTACCATGGCAATGTGTGTAATGCTATAGAGTGAAGTGGGGGGGGCAATGTGAAGTTAGTTAGGCTAACAGTAAACCTGGTTTCTTGTTTCGATGCACACCTGTGGAAGTGTTGATTGGACACCTTCTCTGTGAAGAATCACAGAAATGAGGGTTAGCAAAGCTAAGCTTCTGCTGTATCCATCTGGCATGGTCTGGGGTGCTCAGAACACCGCTGTAGTATCGGGTGCCAGGTAAACTCCCCAGTCCTCCTGTGGGTATTGAGAGCTGCTGGACTGATCAGCTTTTAAATTAGACCCTTTGGGCCCTGAAGGGGTTCCCTCCAACCATTTGAAAAGCCCCCCCCCCTTAACAATCAAACCAACAATCTGGCATTCAAAGGATCACATACATGGCCCATGTTAGTGGACAAACATTATACATTCTCAGGCCAGTTAACTGGTGTACACTGTTCATGCACTGTGTGTATATTACTCAGGCACAGCACTGAGAGAAAGTCAGGGTGCCAGCATCTATTATAAGGCAGTACAGAGGTCTCAAACAAGCCTGCCATCATGTTAGCAGTATTGTAGATGGGAGCTCGGTACTGTAAGGCTGATTGTGGCATTACTGGCAAGTTACTCTCCCAGATCTAAAAACAAAAAAGGGGGGAGGATATACCCTCTACTGGTACACTGTCCTGAAATTGACTATAAGGACATTACTGTGCAGGCTACAGGGTATTGTCCTACATCCCTCTCCCTCCCCCCATCTCCTTTCCTACAAAGTAAAAAATCATCACTTACTGTACATGAGATCATCCAGCACTAGTGTTCATTGTGGAGTCATCCTTGGGCCTCTCGATGCTACAATCCTTTGGGCTGGCTGTTGGAGCTGGCAAAGCAGAAATGGGAGATGAGGTCCCTAGGTCCAGTTTAGGCGGATTAGTTCTAGCCAATACCACAGCCACTATCACATGAAGTGCCCACCGATGGTTCAGGTTCAGGAACAGATGATTATTAGAGGCCTTCCTGCATTGTTTGGTGTAATCATGCTGTAGCCGGTGAGGGAGGACACAGTGGAGCATATCTATTCTGCCCTAGGAGCAGGCCTGCTACATCAGTTTCTTCCTCGGGTGGCTGCTCTGCTCTTTGGCTCTTTGTATGATACCTGCTGCTGGGGTTGTCCCTCCTGGAGTGGGTGGCTCATAGGTTTCACTTGTGGCTCCTTCTCAGGAGGTCCCAACCTTCCCCATCATCTTCATCCATTCCATCCATCTCAATAGGCTGCCAGTCTGTTGTGGGGCCTCTGTCGACATATCAATGGGAGACAGTATTTTGATATTTGTGGGATCCATTGTGTCTTATTTCTTGTGGCCAGCATTTCTACAGAAATCTCTCCACCTCCTCTAGTGTTGAAAAGTTGAGCAAGGTGCCATTGTGGAGGACCCACATGGTGGTGGGGTACCTCAGGGAAAACTTTAACCCTATCTTATGCATCCATTGCCATGTTGTCATGTATGCTCTCCTTTGATCTGAAAAGTCTTTTGAAAAATCCTGATAGATCTGTATTGTAGATAGATAGATCTGTATATAAAAGCAGTCTGACATTGTTTCTTTGGTTCCTGTCCTGTAACTAAAAATTAAGTTAATAGATAGGGTGAAAAGGAGACCAGTTAACTGTGAGTTGAATTTCATGTTAATGGGAATGAGATAAATTACAAATTGTAGTAAGCAGTGCAGACAGTGCAGAAATAAGCAGAATGCAAATAAGAAAAGTTTGTTAATAGTGTCCTTCATGCCATTCCAATTGGCCCAGTTCATGAGCTTTGTTCATGATATCCTGCTAGGTATTATAGTTTAGAAATGTAGCCAGAATTGGTCAAGGCCTTTCCCCTCATTTGGGCACTGGTGTTAGAGTTCTGTGGGTGCACTCTATGTCGAGCTGGTAATCCCCCTTGATTCTGAGAATTGTAGGTAGAACATGCTGCAGGAACCTCACTGTGTCCTTCATTTCTGCACCTTCCGGGAATCCCAAGAAGCGGAGGTTATTCCTCTGACTTCTGTTTTCAAGGTTATCAACATTTTCCCTGAGTAACTGAATTACCTTATTTTGCTCCTGCAGGATAGCATGGAGGTCTCCTGTAGCTGCATTGTGCATCAAGATCCACTGCTCCTTTTGAAAGAGTCTGATCTCCAGGCTATGAATTACCTGTGTTATTTGTTGGAAGGTGGCAGTTACTTCGGCCGTTTGTGACATGAACCAAGAGAACATTTCTGCCACTTCTGCCTGAGGAGACTCCACCATGTTGGGTTTGGTCATGCTGCCAAGCGGTCGGTGGGTATTTCTCTGCTTATGTAACCACCAAGTGTTGTTTGTTGTTAGATTTCAGATCAGCGTGCACCGCTTTCTGTAGGCTGTTGCAGGACTGCTATATTTACTGAATTGAATGTCTAGAACAGAGATTCTGCATCGAATTCCTTCCTCAGATCACCTGCTGGAAACAACTAAGCTGCCATCTTGGTCCTGGCTTAGCCATGCCCTCCCTGGGTGGCTGTTTTACCGTGGGTCTCAGTATTCCAGTCACATCAGGGTTAAAATCTTCAGGATTGTCCTCTCTGGGACTCTGGGACCCTGGCCAGTGGTCCTCTGATGTTCAATTAGGGGGCTCTATATATATTATTTCTGTCAGCGTCAGTAATGTGGATTAAAACTATAGCCTTTGAGAAAAAAATATTCTAGCAAATGGGAACTGCAAACAATATAAAAGCAGTCTGACATTGTTTCTTTGGTTCCTGTCCTGTAACTAAAAATTAAGTTAATAGGGTGAAAAGGAGACCAGTTAACTGTGAGTTGAATTTCATGTTAATGGGAATGAGATAAATTACAAATTGCAGTAAGCAGTGCAGACAGTGCAGAAATAAGCAGAATGCAAATAAGAAAAGTTTCTTAATAGTGTCCTGATGGCTCCAAACCTTTACTGCTTGCTGGACTCCAGAGAGAGAAGCTTCAGGGGATTGGGAGAGAGAGAAAATAGAACTCAATTGAGTCACCTGAAATAGCAGTTCTCTATGCGAGATAGGTCAGATAACTCAAGACACTCCAGATATATAAACTTCATATCTTAACCCTTGCAGGGCCACTGACTGATGTATCAGTCCAAAATTCCTATACATTCTAATTCTGTCTCAGCCTAAGGGTTAAGTTCAAAATATTTTTCTGTGCAAAGCAAATTTGTAGCAGCATCCAATAAAGTAAAAAAGCAGCTTGTAGTAGTGTTCTTCATAAACCAGAATTGAAGAACAATAGCAGCAAAAAACAAGCACACCACTTTAAATATAAGCCTTGGTGTAGTTAAATAACTGGAAGTGTACCACCCCCTTTCATCGACACCCTGATGGCGAAACACAGAAAAAGACCATTATGGCGACATTTGCTGTAATGGTCCTTTTCATGTTTCATATTCTAATGATCTGCCCCTCCCCAGACAACTCCGACCTGAGTTGGAATTTAGAGTCTGGGTGGGGGTATAGCCCACAAAGAAAACACCCAGTCGAGAGGCGGCACAATACCTGCGTTGGTATTGTGCTGTCCCTGTGGGGGAGGTCGGCATTCTCACTGACGGGAATACTTGGTGCTTCCAACTGGCAGTGGTTTTCACACTACTGCTGTTTTTATAGGGGGGGTGGGAATGTACCTGCCTTACACTGAGTTATGCTCAGCTTATTGCTATACAGCTCAAGCATGTAACATCAGTGAGAAATGCACTCAGAAATTTACAGATTACAGAATAAGAAATTTAGAACACAGAGTGCAGACATTCAATTAGTAGGGATAAGCAGAGCTCAAATTAAAGCACGGGTATAAAAGTAATTTGTGAGCTGAGGGATATACTTCCATCATTGTTTGAGTATATCAAGTTACATGCAGCTACAAATCAGTGTCACTGGAGCTGTTTATAGAACATACAGGCTTAAGTAAAACAAAATGTTCTTTATTTTTCAGGGTTGCTCAGTTTCATGTCCAATATAGTCCTGATATCAGCACTGGTAATAGCAGCAATCTCATCTCACTGACAAATTACAAAGTGCAGTACGTAGTGAAGATAGGGTAAAAATAAGTGGAGTGTTAAAAAAGAACAGCTTGTTTATAGTGTCCTGATGGCTCTGAACTTTCATTGTTTGCCAGACTCCAAAGAGAAAGAAGCTTTGGGGTTGGGGGGGAGAAAAAAGAGTGCAGTGCAACACTGGGCTACTAAATGGACACAGCACAGTGCTTCAACTAGCAGAGTGATTGTGCTTCAACTCCCAAAATGTTGTGTTGTTCGTTTGGAATCTGGTGGCATGACCTGCTTTTCTGTGATAGCATGATGTCTGCTGAGCTCCAACCTGCAGCCATAAAAATGTGACCACACACAGGAATAAAGAGTGCAATGTTGACTTTGAAAACTTTGATTTTCATTTTCTTTGTAAATTTGTCTGGAACTAAACTTAGAACAAAATTATGCATTAGAACATCATTCATCATTAGAGAAACTAAGATAAATATGCTCAACCTGCTGACTAAAGTCATCACTAAGATATCTATGTTCAGGGTGGCGATCTTTCTGACAAAAGTAAGTGGACCTGTTAATCTGAAAAGATTTGTATTGTTTTGTCTAATTCCAGTATTGTAACACAAGGCACTAAGAGGCTAAAATGTTGTGGAGAGCTTCCATGCTGCAACACTATATACAACACATTGACCTGACTAAAGCTTTCAACCTTGTGGACCTCGTCAAAATGATGACCAGGTTACCTCAGGAATTGCCCCAGATAAACAAACTGGGCATACATTTGCCATGGGGTTCTGTTATAGTTCATCTCACAGACAAGATGTGCAGAATAAATAGGCATGCACTGGTAGCATGATAAAAGTAGATTTTTATTAATATTCACTCTGCAACAGTGCAGCTCCCACCACAGCCAGTGTTGCTCATGTTGTCAAAGCATATCAGCGTGAAACACTAGCTGTGTTGGGAGCTGAACTGCTGCTGAAATCTTTCTAATAGAAATCTAATTTTATCATCCTACCACTGAGCACCAGTTTTTTTTTTAGGTCTTGACTGTGAGCCGAGCTATTATAGAACTCCTTGTAGACTGGTCACCATGGCTCCAGTCTGCTTCTCTTAGGCAACCTTAATCGAACAGTTTATACATTTTCCATGTCTGAGGTATTAGAGCACCTTTATAATGGGTGATGAACCCTGGATATTGATAATGGACACCAGATCAGGAATCATTATCCTTTGCATTTGACCCAAGCTGGATGTGCCCAGGTAAGGTTATCTGCTAGATAATGTGATAATCTGCCAGAGCATACATGAAGTGATTACGGCACTATCTGAACAACTCTAGCATGCATGTGTTCACCACAACAAACTGTATTCATGAACCTCACTGTATTTCATTGCAGTATATGCACTTTGTACCCAATATGTACCAAGGGGACCCACATGAAAATGAAATGTTGAATCTCATGGGGCCATGCCCCATCTGTATAACGTGTCTTTGAAATCAATAAATAAATCACTCAGATGCAGTGTTTATCTCAAAATCGGCTACCAGTCTTCAAAAAGCAGTAAATATTGCCTCAGAGGTTTTATCAGGACTTTCACTCAAAATTGTGAGAAATCTAAAATAATGAACATAGGGAAAGTATGTAAAAAATGTTCAAGAAAGCTTAATAATGTACAGTTGAATAAAGTAAAAGAGTATAATTACTTAGGGGCACAATAACTGATAAAATGTGCTGGTGAACTCGTATTGAGATCAATAAAAAAAGGGAGACAGATTGTTTTGGGATTAAATAAATTCGGCAAAGCTGTTGTGCATAACTCATTTAAGGCAATGGCAGATGCTTACATGGCAAAAGCTAAATCATTAATGATGTACACAGCAGAAATCTGGCAAACTGAGGAGTTTGCTTAAAATCTCAAATCAATTCAAAACCTTTTCATTAGAAACACATTAGGGTTACCTGTTGCAGTGTCTGGGGCAGATTTAAGACTAGACACTGGTATAATATCCATAACCCTTGCAGCAAAAATTACAGCTTTGAAATATTCGTTAAAGTTGACAAAAAACCCTAGTATTGTTTTAAGATATGCTTGTTGGATTGAAGCAGTTTTGCATAATAGTGAAGGTATAATGTTTCCATCCTGGTTCAGCAAGCTGGACAATATGGTACAAAAGAGTGGGATGCCATCAATTTTTAAAAATATGAATTCGGGTGAGTTAGCTTCCTATGTAGAAAAAGTAAAAATTTGGTGGCAAGACATGGAATTACAAAATGACACAGAAAAAATTGCCTCTTCCTCCCTATTTCCACAATACCGTACTTTGAATTTGAATATTGGTATATAAAATTATTTACTATGGTGTCAGAACTCTCTGCATAGAAAGACACTAGCTAGGATGAGATCTGACATTCATTTCCATTATAAGTCACAAATGGTGTCGTGGGAAAAAATAAAAGAACCAAGGAAATGTAAATGCGATGAAAGGCATCCTGTAACTACCAGACATTTATTGTCGGATTGCTTGCTGTTATTTCTTATTAGAGTAAAACGGATTAACCCCTTGCTCACAAAAATTTCTTGGCAAAGAAGAGAGGAAATAGCACTTAAATTCATTGATGGTAATAATAGTGTGTATTCATATGCTACTATTCTCCTTTATCTTGAAGCATGTAATGTTATGAAATTTTTGTTTGCATTAATAGAAAAGTGATGGATGTGCATTAGCCTTTTTATTGGATGTGTTTAGTCTCGTAGTGTTTTGTAAATGTCCGTCACAAGATTATACACTTGTATTTAATAAACTTTGACTTTGGGCTGGCCTGTCGGCGCAACGGTTGGATTTTCATTTGCGATGCTGGTGAACCGAGTTTGGGAGGGGACCCGGGAGTCAGAGGGTCAGCCGGGAGGAGGATGTCTGAGTGTCTGTGGACCACTCAGCTCCTCAGGTGGAAGGGGGGCACACTGGCTCAGGGATGGCCTGACCTCTGGCGACAACTGGAGGTATCACATCTCCAATGCCTGCACCTGAGGGAGAGCATGATGGATACCAGTGCAAGCCTTGGTGTCATGGCACATCAGGGTCTGATAGGGCGTACATGAAAAATGCCTCTCTGAGTGCGACACCAAGCGAGGGCCCGATAGTGGGTCCTCACATGCCTGCAGCTGCAGTACCACCTGTATCCCCATTAATGACTTGATTTCCTCTGGGGGGGATCAGGGCACCCCCTCACCACATCCCCACCTGGGGGGTAAGCCAGGTCTCCATGGGAAGTCCTCGATGGGAAGAGGTGGCAACAAGTAAGGCAGTTGGGTGACAGTGCTAGGTTGGGGCAGGGGTAAAAATAGAAAATATAAAAAAAAAAAAAATTTGAGTTTGACTTTCAAATCAGTCAGTCAGTCAGTAAGATGAATGGGATACCATTTGGGAGTCTGACTCCCACCTGTAGTGAACAGTACTCAACTTCATCTGGTATACTGTGTCACATGGTAATGTGAGATTATCTACTGAAAATGAAAATGCAGGATCAACCAGCTTCCTGATGGGATACAATGCTGTAACAAATGCAGGAAAATCCCACTTGATCAACCAAGTCCAAACTCTGAATTAAAAAGATGCAACTCAATCTCCTCTGATGCTTCAAAAATATTTCATTATTATCTCGTTCCAAAGCTCATAATTTCACAGTCTAACTACTTAATCATGAGATGGTGGCCTTTCTATATGGTGTAGGTGACCAGTAAGCCTATCTAGATCAGTTCTTTAAATATGGATACGTTGTCAGTCCCCTGATGAAGACATGTGTTCAGTGACTCTGTTTTGGAACTTCAATCTCCTTCATAAGTTTATTTAAAATCCTCTACTGGGATAATATTTTTTTAGTTCCCCTTGCTCACTTCGGTCAAAAGGTTTGGTAATGTGAAATTATTTGACAGTGCCCCCCCATGCCTTATCCACAGTAGGGTTTTTGAGATAACGTTCTGGTGTTAAATGAAAAAACATTATGTTGTAGATGCCCATTTTTGATTTTGTCCCACTTGCTTGGCAGGGCACTAAAAATATTTTATACCACGCTAATTGCCATATTGTTGATTTTTTCCATGAACTAATAAGCTCACTTTGCAAGTCTGCATGCCATGCTGTTTCCAGCCATGAAGCCACAGGATTTAATCATTTACCTGTTGTTCTTTGATATGATTTTAACATTTTGGCTGTCATTGTTTTCAGTCTCATTCAGAAAAGTGTTAATTACAATCTGTTTTGGTTAGTTTTGATGGATAGTTTCAATCGAGTCATGTCAGCTAACCTGAGTCACTACACAGCTGATCATATAGCTGTCAAATCATGTGTTGTTCATTTTGCAGTTCTGTCTATTTACTGTTATTTTCTAAAGAGTACTAACCCAAGGCAAAAAACAACAATAATAGCCTTAACAAGATCACGTATATCATAAAAATAACCAACCAGTATGTAGGAAATATCCATAAACCTGCACCCCAATTCCATGCAAACAAAATACTCCAGTGGCTAAGCCAGGTGCATTTTATTGTAAGTCAAGGGTCTCCAACCTAAGTTAACTGTGAAGGAGCAATCATTTGCAGCAAGAACAGTAAAGCCATTATAAATAAAGCAGTACAGAACAGGAGCAGTCTCATACAAAATAGAAAAGGTTGTCGAGTCTTAAGACTAAAATGAATAAAAAAGAGGGGAAGCCAGATATCCATACGGGAGTCTAAATTGACAACCCAGAAGGAGGTAGAACTGGGGGAGGAAGGGGAGAGGGAGGTAAGGTGTCTGCCTGGCGCCATGGCTTGGAGGGACAGGGAGCAAATCCTCAGGATTGCCGGAGCAGCTGCACAGGGGAGGGAGCTGGATGTCATTGTCCACCTAGGGACAAATTACCTGGCTAAGAAAGGGATTAGAGAAGTGCAGGAAGAGTTTGTGGAATCAGGGAGGGGCCTTAGTCAAGTAGCACGCACGGTAATCTTCTCGGAGGTGCTACCCATCTATGGCATAGGAGAGGCTAGGGTGTTCTGCACCATGGGATTCAATCAGTGGTTGAAAAACTGGTGTGGAGCTCAGGGATTTGGCTTTACTGGGGACTGGGGGTCCACCTGGAGTGATGCAAGCCAATACTAGCATGATGGGCTGCATCTGTCCAGGAGGGAACCAGGATCCTAGGGTGATAGGTTTAAATGCTTCATAAGCTTTTAAACTCAGCCAAGGGGAGGCACTGGAAAGGAGCAGGAAAATCCTAGCTCCCCCAAATAATCACGGCAGGCGTGAAAACACCAACATAGAGGTGTCAATAGGGAGAAGGGCAGGGTAAATGGAGAAAGTGACAAAGGCAAGAAGGACAGGGATGGGGCAAAGGGAGTAAGGCCATCAGGAAATGGAGGGTAATGAGTACCAATGCCGTAGTCTGGGCAACAAGCTCCCTGAGCTGATGGCCTTAATGGAAGAGGGATGACTGGATATCGTAGCAGTCACAGAAACATGGTACAGAGAACCATGACTGGGATGTTAACATACCAGGGTACATAACCTATAGGAGAGACAGGCAGGGAGAAGAGGGAGGAGTAGCTCTCTATGTAAAGGAAGGATAAAAGCAACTGAACAAAAGAGTAAACAGGGAGGGAGGAGGCACTGTGGGTCACCTTGGAGACTGGAAAGGCACCACAATCCGCACAGGGTTGTGTGTAGACCCCATGTCAGGGAAGGAATGGACAAGGATATGATAGAAGACATTCTTAGAATGGCAGAGAAAGGGAGATACTGTTGATGGGAGACCTGAATATGCCAGATGCTAACTGGAGCACATTTTCTGCAGCCACATCCAAGAGCAGGGCCATTCTTGATGCCCTACAGGTGGCAGGCATTAGACAGCTAGTTTCGGAACCCACTCATGAGGGAGCAATCTTATTCCTCATACTCTCAAACGAGAGCAGTGAGAGGATCTCAGATCTAGAAGTGGGTTGCCATCTGGGGACAAGTGACCATCAAACAGTGTGGTTCACGTTAAACTCAGCTACAGAGTCAAGTCATACAAAAGTGAGGGTACTGGACTTTAGGAGGGCTGACTTTGGCAAGATGGGAGAGTGCCTCAGAAAAGCACTAGCAAACAGACTAGAAGGAGGTGTGGAGCAACAATGGGGAATTATCAAAACTGCCATCACAGAGGCAACAAGCCTTTGTGTGAAGCAAATAAACAAATCAAAATGAAAGAAAAAGCCACTATGGTTCTCAAAAGAGGTGGCTGTGAAAGTCAGGAAGAAAAAGATAGCATTCCAGAAGTATAAGGAAACACAGAAGGAGCAGGACAGAGAGCTGTACCAGTTAAGGCAGAAGGAAGCAGGGAGGGAAGTCAGAATAGCAAAGGCCCAAACTGAGGAAAAGATAGCCAACTCAGTTAAGAAGGGGGATAAAACCTTTTATAGGTACATCAGCAAGCGTAGAAAGACAAAGGGAGGGATAGTGAGACTGAATAGAATGAACAGTGGGTGGGCAGAGGGGGACAGTGAAAAAGCAGGAATACTGAACGAATATTTCTGCTCAGTATTCACGAAAGAGGAGAGGGAAGTGCCTAATCCAATTAACAGAAGCACTCTTGATAGGGGTGTCGATCCCAGTCCTTTCACAGAAGAAAGGGTTCTACAAGAACTCCTAAAACTGAAGGTGGACAAAGCAGTGGGGCCTGATGGAATTCACCCCAGAATTCTAAAAGAATTAAGGAGGAACTAGTGAAACCACTGGCTACTTTTTTAATAAATCATGGGAGGATGGTGTGTACCGAGGACTGGAGGAAGGCGGATGTGATTCCCCTTCACAAAAGTGGGGTCCAAGACAGAGGCAGGAAACTACAGACCTGTCAGTCTGACCTCTGTGGTAGGGAAAGTGATGGAGTCACTCTGAAGGAAAGAATAGTCGAGTACCTAGAGGCCAGTGGAGCACAGGACCCAAGGCAGCGTGGATTCACAGCGGGACGGTCATGTCAGACGAATCTAATAGATTTCTTTGACTGGGTGACCAAAGTAGTAGACCAGGGAGGGGCTGTGGACATGGCCTACCTAGACTTTAGCAAGGCATTTGACACAGTCCCACACAAAAGATTAATAGTCAAATTAACCAGCCTGGGAGTGGGACCTGGGGTGGTGGCCTGGGTAAAACATTGGCTGGACAACAGGACACAGAAGGTTGTTGTAAATGGAGTCCACTCTGAAGAAAGGGGTTACTGGTGAGTACGAGGAGTTCAGTATTGGGTCCAGTCCTTTTAATGTCTTCATCAGTGACATTGCAGAGGGACTGGAAGGAAAAATATGCCTTTGCAGATGACACAAAGATCTGCAACAGGGTTGATACACAAGGAGCGTGGAAAGGATGAAAAGGATTTGGAGGTTGGAGGAATGGTCAGAAGTATGGCAGCTAGGATTCAATGCAAAGAGTGCAAAATAATGCACCTGGGAAACAAGAACCAGGGAAGAATACACAATGGGTGGGGAGGTAGTAACAACAACAAAAAAGGAAAGGGACCTGGGGGTAATCATATCAGATGACCTTAAGGTTAGCAAGCAATGTGAGAAGGCAGTAGGGAGGGCTGGGGGTATACTGGGATGTATAGGGAGAGGCATCATCAGCAGAAAACAGGAAGTTGTTATCCTTCTGTACAGACAGTTGGTGAGACCCCATCTGGAGTACTGTGTCCAGTTCTGGAGACCCCATCTCCGCAAGGACATAGACAGGATAGAGGCAGTCCAGAGGAGAGCAACTAAAATGGTGCAGGGTCTGCAAGAGAAGCCGTATGAGGAGAGACTAAAGGAGCTTAATATGTATACCCTTGAGGAAAGAAGGGAGAGGGGGGACATGATAGAAACTTTTAAGTACCTCAGTGGAATCAACAAAGTCCAAGAGGGTAGCATCTTTCAGAAAAAGAGACTTGCAAGAACAAGGGACACAATTTAAAAGATAGAAGGAGGGCGGTTAGGGGCAATGTGAGGAAGTATTATTTCACAGAGAGGGTAGTGGATGCATGGAACAGCCTTCCTGAGGAGGTTGTGGGGTCTAAAACTGTGGGGGAATTCAAGAATGCATGGGACAGACATAAGGCAATTCTTGTGGGGGGTAGGAAGAAATAGGCTGTTGGTTAACTAGGATCTGCGGCCTATCCTGTAGGTAGGGAAATGGGCAGACTAGATGGGCCTAGCGGTCCTTATCTGCCGTCAAAGTCTATGTTTCTATGTTTCTATGAGGTGGCCTCAAGTATTAGAAGTGCACCACTGGTGCCAAGGCTGCCAGAGATCCAAGAATTTTGGTAACCTAAGTCTGAGGATGGCTGGTAATAGGTTCCATGGTTTCTATTTCAGAAACCTTCTGTTTCCATTGGGCAATTGTCGGGGGATGGGGCGATAACCAGTGTATCATTAAACACTTAAGGGTGGCTACCCTCAGGATTTGGCCCAAAGCAACCGTCCTCACAGGCCCTTGGAGAAGATCCAGAAAGCCTAGAATAAAGTTAATAAAAGTAAATGGAAACTGACAACCAAATATTGTTTGCATAAAGCCATATGTGGTGTGTCAATAAGGCAATATTATCAGGCAATCCTAGAAGTTATGGACATGGGTGTCCCTACCGCGACACTGCCTTCAACAGGGGTCTGAGAAAGGGGCACCAAAATGTTTGGTATCATAGGAGTTTGAAAGTATCTTACCAGAATCTTACAGTAATATTCTGTCCATGTTGGTGAGGCAGTGACTGCCCAGCCTCTCCACAACCTAAGCCCCCATCGTAAATATTAATCAGGATTCCTTCTTCCATTTAACTTTCAGGTAATCTGTAGGCGGAGTTTCTGATCTGCAAAAAAGGATATACAGTCCAGTTATTGGTCTGGTTTTAATTTTAAGGGTCACTAACCAATAAAAGTGATCCTCCAAACTCAATTGCTGCCTTCATAGTTGAAGCAAGTGTTGTGATTGCATGAGAAAGTGATGGACCTGGAGAAACCAATAGTGGTCTTCCCATTGCCAGTGGAATTTGGTTTGGAGCTCTTGGAAAGAGGAGACAATGTTACCCCCAAATTAATTGTGTGAATCTGGTGAGACCCCTGGCCTCCCAAAACTGAAAGCCCATGTCTAATTGTGGAGGGAAGAAACCATCATGATGTTGAATCAACCTCAGAGGACCTACAGTATTTGGAGTATTGGTAGCAAGTCTTAATTTAAAATAAGATTTTAATTGTATGTTTGGGCCAAGGATTGCAGACGTCCCACAAAATACCTGTTGGCAATGCCCGAGTGGGGATTGTCCACAGAGGATAACGTGGCAGATAAGTTGCCTCTATAAGGTACCAGTCAGCTGCCATACGCTGTTTGGCCCAGGTTTCCATATGTGTCCATTGGGCGACAAGGTAATATTTATGAAGGTCAAGCAGGCCCAATCCACCCTCATCTTTAGAAAGATAAATCAATTTTTGGGGCACCCTAGGTCACTTTCCAAGCTGCACAAATCAAAATAGTGCCATCAACAACTCATTCCAGTATATCCAAAGAACTGATACAGGGAGGGTCTGAATGAGAAAAAGTAACTGGGGAAGGACCTTCATTTTAATGTTTTAGATTAGACCATAAAGAGTCAAAGAGAGAAGCTTCCATTCAACTATGTCCTGCCTGAGGGAGTTTAGTAGTTTTTGGTAATTGTCCTGGAAGACCTGAGAGGTGTCTGCTGAAGCAGCTATTCCCAGGAAACAGAAACTATTACAAGCAGCCCAGGGGAAAGGAGAAGTAATTTTGAATCGGGGGACCCACTGAGGATCATCACCTCTGATTTCATAAGATTAATCTTATAACCAGCCAAGGAACCAAATTGGGCCAAATTATCTAGTAAAAATGGGAGGGAAAAATGCCAGCTCACCCCCCAAAAATAAGGTGTCATCTGCATACAATGTGATTTTCTGTTCCTGCCTCCTGCCATTACACCCTTAATTTACAGATGTGATTTAATGGTTATAGTAAAGGTTCCAAGATAAGGGTGAAGAGCAGTGAGGAGAGGGAGCACCCCTGCCTTGTCCTTCTTTCCAGTGGAAATCTTGTGGAGAGATGACCATTTGCCCTGACCGAGGCCTCCAGACCTTGGTATAGAGCCAAGGTGGCTCCCTCAAAGTGTTTTCCCAAATTTAATATAGTTATCACTTGATGTAGAAAGAGCCAATCAACCCTATCGAAGGACTTCTTAGCGTCCATAACACTGGCAGTTGGAAGGCCATCTTACCCATTTGGGAGGTGATTATGTTAAGGAATCGATGGATATTGTCTTGCAAATATCAACCTTGAATGAATCCTGTTTGACTGTGGTGCACACAGTCAGAAAGGTGTCTCTGAAGCCTGTCAGCCAGAATGCTGGAAAAGATATTGAGATCAGTATTTAAAATGGAGATTGGACGGCAGAAGCTGCATTCCATGGGGTTCTTTCCTGATTTCAATAAAACCAAAATTTGTGCCTGTCTCCAGGAGAGAAGTACAGCCTCTCCCTCATGCAAGACAGCATTTGCCACATTTACCAAAATAGGAACACATTCCTCCATGAAGGCTTTGAAAAACTCAGCTGTATAGCCATCCGGACCAGGAGCCTTAGCATTTTTCAGATGTGTAATCTTCATCATAATCTCTTGTGCAGTGATTGGGGCTCCCAGGCCTCGTCAGCATCTTCAGAGAAGCTGAGCATAGGTATCCCTGCTAAGTACATCCATGCAACTTGATCATCATCAGGGGTTCTCTCTGCCTGGAATAAAGCCTGATAATATTCTGCAGATCTTTGCTGGATGGCTCCTGGGGTTATTAAGACTTCCCCAGTGCATTGTGTATTTTGAGAATTACCCATGGAGCTGCTTCCTTCTTTAGTTACCCCACCAACAGTCTACCCTTCCTAATGCCTCGTTCACAAAACCGTTATTTAGAATACCTCAAGGCTCCTTCAATTTTATCTTCAAGCAAGCGAGTCAAGGCTGCCCTCTTAGCCTCTAACTGAATCTTAACCTGGTCATCAAAGGAAATCTGATGCTGAAATTACAGTTCTTTTATTTGTCATTCCAGAGACAATTGTTGAGATAACTTTTCTTTTTAAACCTGTGAAACATAGGAAATGATTTTCCCCACACAAGGTAGATTATGCGGAATCCAAGTATAGAGGAGCTGGGGTATCGCTTTGTGGATTCAACTGCAAAAATAGTTTTATCTCATTTCTTACCAGGGTTTTAAATTCCTCTCTATTTATGTGACTTACATTATGCCTCCAGGCTGTAGTGTGGGAATGGGGATTTATGACCAAATCTAAGATGACTGGGAGTTGATCTGTTAAAGTTATGTTGCCTGTTCTACATGTAGATGCAGCATGAGCCCAATAGGTGAGAATAAGGAAGTAGTCTAACCGGAAATACTGGTTATGCTGCAGGGAGTAAAATGAGTAGTCTCAGACCTCGGGATGCATAAACCACCATATTTCTATAAGGCTGAGCTTGTCACATAGGTGAAGTAAAGCGTTAGTTGCTCTGGACCTCTCCCTCCCTCCCTCCCTCCCTCCCACTAGACCTGATTTATCCATGGTGGGGGAGAGTGTAGTATTAAAATCTCCACCAATAATAATGAGGCTATCCATATCCACAATAGTTTCCATAATTACCATAATCAGAAAAGGGACCCTTAAATGTTCCTCATTGGGGGCATAGAGGTTTAGAAGGGTACATGGGTGGCCACCAAACTCCCCGGTAAGTTTCACATATCGACCCTCTTGGGGGAGATTTTTCCTAATCAGGTTGGCCACCCCACATTTATGGGGTGAACCACATAATAAGAGACAAACACTTCTCCTACCCACATTCAAGGCAGTTTACTATGTTCTACTGCGGTCAGATGCATTTCTTGAAGAAATGCAACCCCCCCCACTCCCATCTTTTATAGTTTGTGCAATACCCTAGATCTCTTAATTGGGTTGTGGAGACCCTTAACATTATATGATATTATATGAAAATCCACCATAGGGAAGGTGAGTGAAAAAAAGAGTCATAATGTAAACTGAGGGCAGTATGCAGGCATGGAAACAGCAAAAGGCTATAAAAAAACAACTGCAACAGGCAGTGGAAACAAGTTAGACCAAGACAGAATAACATTTAAATGTGAATGAAATAAAGCTTATAGGTGTACAATAGAATTTAACACTTCAAGGTGATCTGCACAAAGAGCACCCCCTCGCTGTCATTCATAACTGGGAGGGGGTGGTAGGTTACCCATTTGAGATAACCTTTATCTGGCACACAGTCTTTCAGGTAATGTTAGGATGGCAGTGTCACAAATTATACCAGTCTGTGTCTGTCACAAGATGGAGAGGACAATTTAAATACACAGGTTGGAGGCAGCCTAGTAAGAAGGGACAACAGAAACAACTGGTCCCTTAAACCCAGTTACAGAGGATCAGAGATATAAATAATCCCAACACCACCAAACCAACAATACATAATCCAGGTACAGAGCAAGGGCAACTGAGGTCCATCTGGGGAAGGGGCACCCTCCTGCAGGGCCACACAATGTACAATGAAAGCGGGGGCATGATCATCCAGGCCCACAGATAGAAGCCAATTAAAACGAAAGCAAAACAACCAGTGTTACCTGGTAACCATAGTGCCACAGCAGGAAGCCAGGCAGGACCTCCAGACCCATCTACTCCGCTCGCCACCAGCAACAGTGTAGTCCAATATCCAAAAGCATTTGCCCCCCCCCCCGATTGAAATGGGGACAGGAAAGAAGCTCCACCCACAGGAAGAGAGGGGAAGGCCTGCAACACTAGCTAGCCAGATAAATATGCACACTACACCATCCAAAGAGAAGGTAGCCATAAATGTGAAAGACCATGAGTTATTGCACCTGACGGAGGTCAATGAGCGGGTACTATAGAAAAACAGAAATAGATAAAAAATTAACGACAACTTCACCACAAGAAAAGTAGCTATTCTTTTCTTAATAGTGCAAAATATTCTACAAAGTCCATTGCTTAGGATAAGAAGGGGAAATTAAAGAGAAAAATAGCCATTGAGTATTGAAACCTCCAATATCTGGCAGGACTCACAATTGTGCCCTATTGTGTCAAACAAGCTGCAGCATGAAGTCTCAGACCCTGACTGGAGCCCCCACCCAACCCCGCTCTTGCAGTGTGACACCTATGGAAGGAAAAAGAGTACACAGTCCCACCTACAGTTCCCATCATTGGCATTTAAGTATGTCTCTTTGCAGATGACACAAAGATCTGCAACAGGGTTGATACACAAGGTGGGGTGGAAAGGATGAAAAGGGACTTGGCAAGGTTGGAGGAATGGTCAGATGTATGGCAGCTTAGATTCAATGCAAAGAAGTGCAAAGTAATGCACCTGAGAAACAAAAACCCAAGGGAAGAGTACACAATGGGGGTGAGATACTGACAACAACAAAAATGGAAAGGGACCTAGGGGTAGTCATATCAGATGACCTAAAGGTGGGCCAGCAATGTGAGAAGGCAGTAAGGAGGGCTGGGGGATACTGGGATGCATAGGGAGAGGCATCACCAGTAGAAAGGAAGTTGCTGGCCCTCAGTACAGACAGTTGGTAAGACCACATTTGGAGTACTGTGTACAGTTCTTAAGACCCCATCTCCACAAGGACATAGACAGGGTGGAGGCTGTCCAGAGGAGGGCAACCAAAATGATGCAGGGTCTACATCAGAAGACATATGAAGAAATACTAAAGGAACTAAAGATGTATAGCCTCGAGGAAAGGAGGGAGTGGGGGAAAATGATAGAAACTTTCAAATACCTCAAGGGAATCAACAAAGTCCAAGAGGGTAGCATCTTTCAGAAAAAGAGATGTGAAAAAACAAGGGGGTACAATTTGAAGATAGAGGGTGACAGCTCAGAGGTAATGTGAGGAAGTATTTCTTCACAGTGAGAGTTGTGGATACATGGAACAGCCTTCCTGATGAGGTCGTAGAGTCAAAAACAGTGGGGGAATTCAAGAATGCATGGGACAGACATAAGTCAATTCTAGTGGGGGGTAGGAAGAAGTAGGCTGTTGGTTAGCTAGGATCTGCAGCTTATCCGTTAGGTAGGGAAATGGGCAGACTAGGTGGGCCAAGTGGTCCTTATCTGCCGTCAAATTCTGTGTTTCTATGTTTCATCACAGTCCCCTAGCCCACAGTCAATATTTCTATTGAAAAAAGAAAAAAAATTTGCATGTTAGCTATGAAAAAGTCCATCCCCATCCCGAGTGCCCCCCCCCCGGCCCCAGTGCTCACCTGTCAACCACATGGAAAGCAGTGGGTTTTATTGATCTTTAGAAAATGGGTAGGGAGATTCCTCATTTCTGATTGACTAATGGCATCAATTAGCCAGTCCAGTAATGGGCAACAGAGACCAGGAAATAATGAGTCCCTATCTCTGGCTGCCTGATTAAGTTCCAATATCAGTGTGCCAATGAAATTTTCAATTTGAAAAAGCAGTCCTGTTTTTTCTCTCACATAATGAGAGATACCCCACCCCATGCTTGTTTTTGAATTCACTGGACATGTAAAAAACAATCTGTTCCCCAGCACTATCTCTGTTCCACATACTGCCTTTTCTTTTTTTGCCTTTTAAATCGTGGAGCAGTAGAAGGCTCAATTTAAAAATGACATCATTTTTTTACTGTCCTTAGAGAGAGACAGAGAGCAAGTGGGAGACAGATAGAGATGGCCTCCCCCCAATAAACTGTTAGCCAGCTTCATACAGAACTGACTTTTTTATAATAAATAAGTACATTATCGGACACACACTAGCCATGTTTTCCCTTATACTGTATTTTAGAAGTAAACAATATTTATATTTTACTCAAGACAACTTTTCCTCACCCAGGATCCACTCCTGCTCTGCTCCCCATTGTTGTCTGCCACTGAAAAACATCTTTAACTTAAACAGTTATTATAGGGGAGTGGGAATAAATGAATAGGTTGTACCGGCACACACTGCATTAATCGCCAACACTGCTTGTGGTCGCTCACTCTGTTCCCAGTGCCATGCCGGTGCTGTAGTGTAGCAGTATGAAAATTTATCGCTGGTGCTCTGCTGTCATGTTCCCTTTCAAGAATTGACTCACGGTTCAGTCGCTTCCCTCCTTACAAGTCTAGTAGGGACAGGCATGTTAAAAGATGAACAACAAAGAAAAAATGATTTGCCTGTTCCAAACTTAAAAATGAAAGTGAAGTTGCTGTGCTGCTGCCTCTCGCTATTTCCAGGTTGACTGAGTGGAGGAACAGAGCACTTTAACCATAAACTAAGAATGGGGGCTAAAGAGAGACTGGAAAAACAACAAAATAATAAAAAGAAAGAAAGAAAGAAAAATATGTGATAAATGAGAGTCTTTTGTCTTGTCTTCAGCCAGTGGGGGCACTTTGAAAAGACTCCATAAAGAAAGTCAGAAAAAACTATTGAGCACAGACAGCAGTGCCTTCTATATACCAGTAGAGGACTACTTTACAAGAAAATTGATTTTTGTTGTTGTTTTACTCATGTTTTAATTTTTTTTTTTTTAATATTATGTAACAATGTCATAATACCCATTTTCTAAGTGCAATAATACCCTCCAGGGTGGGTGATATTGCACAATACTGGACCTTCCAGGGGCTATAGGGCCCTCCACCTGTGGCATCGGGCCTCATTATGCCTCGGGTGGTCTGGTATAGCCCAATATCACACACCCCATTGGGTATTATTGCTTACGTATCCCACTGCTCGAATAGAAAAAGTGTCCGGTGTTCAAAGGTGGCATTCAAAGCTCCTATATCAATGAAAACCACAGTCTTTGCCAGTGCAAAATAGAAGGTCCATCCTCACATATGACATTTTGCATTAAGTTATTGTGGTGATCAGTGAGTCAGGTGGATGATGAAGCTGCAGTTTCTTGGCCCTGCTTCACAGTGTTCTGATCAGATGGTGGCTTAGCTCATTGCAGGACAGTATCCCAAAGATCTGAGGCTTTTTTGTGTGTGACCTGTTAGACTGCACTTTCTTCCACATTTTATCCTGCAGATCCTGTTGAGGGAATGAAGCTAAGATGTTGGCTAGCTGGATACAATATGTCTGATGAAAATCTTTAGTATCGGTAACCTCCATCAATTGTGTGGGGCACTCCAGGTAAGCTTTTAGTCCTTTTTGTTTCAAGGCATTTTGGACCAGTAACACCCGACACCTGCACTACATAGTGACTGAGGTGAAATCATGCTCAAGGAAAAGGCGATGGTTTCCGAAAAAAAACTTTTTGCTTGGCCCAGGCAATCATAAAAACAAAGTATTTGACCCGATAGTCAAGGAAAGCCATTATTATAGAATGAGGCCTGGCCTGAGGATCCTTTGGTGGGGTGGATATCACCTGATGTGCTCTGACAAGATTGAGAGGTTGATCCTTTGGTAGCCCCAGTACTTCCTGTAGAAAGCTTTCCATGAACTAAAGCATGTCCCCCAACTCCATTTTCTCAGGGAGACCATGCAAGTGAATACTGTTATGCTGGTGACTTTCCAAATCTTCCAATTTAGTGGCTAGTTCTTGCTCTGGATAATGGAGATTCAATAGGGCCATGTTGTGCACATCCACTGTTTCCATGTACTCTGTGAGGCAGGACTCAATTGCTCCTGTCCATTTCTCTACAATGCGAAGGTCACAGCGATTGTCAGCCACCATGGTCTCCAGTCCATACAGAGTCTCATTAATATGTTTAAGTTGGGTACATAGTTTTTTTGAAGTGATCATAAAATTTTCCATGTTTTCCACATCGCTGTTCAGATCTGTCAGGGGCAGTTAAAGAGACTTAGAGCAGGAAGAAGCCCAAACTTGTTTCAATTTCTGATGGGCAGTCTTGATGAACTCTGTAATCTTCCTTTTTTAAGGTGAGTGAAGCTTGGATGCAGCCAGGATGGAGCTGGATTCGGCTTGGTGAGCTGGAGTATAAAAACTAGGCAGCTATTAGACTGGTGATGTCACCCGAAGTCCCAGAAAAAATCAGTTTACAGGTACACAATCGTTTTAAAATAGAAAAAAAAAAAAACCTGCAAGTAAAGCTACAGTGGTACTGCTTATTGAATCCAGCTACCGTTTATGCAAAAAATGGCCTTTGGTCAGTAGCAATGTCCAATAATTATCCATCAGGCATCCAAAAATGCTTAGTGAGTCCATAAAAAACATAAAACATGGCCCCTTCTTGAGTCCTTAGCAAGCCTCCAGGAGTTCAAGCCAAAAAACATCCCCCACACATAGGCCAGATACCCTCAGCCAGCTAACTAGCATACCTAGCACAATTAGCCTGACTGCCTCTGGTCCCCACTAGTCCAACCCCACCTCCCTATGATCCAGAAAATGAGAAAAAATAAAAGATCTTCTCAGTTACTTTTAAAATCTTTTTGCACTTAACAATCACACTGTACCCTGGTGACCCTGTCTGTGCTCTCCCTCCCTCCCTACCTACCTCATCTTAAGACTGACTCTTTGCCCTGAAGCCCTTGATTCTCTTTCAGTGGACAGAGGCAGAAGATCTAAAGGAAGCCTGGGAGTAGGCTGTACCAGAGCCTTTTACCTACTGGGTCATAATGTTGTACGCTTAATAGCATATGGCATTAGAGCTAACACGAAACAGCGCTGTAGTAGAAAGCAAATGGCACAATACAGCTAATACTACTGTATGCGGTATTGCACTACTCGCACTATCCCAGGCAGAGGATAAGACCTCTGCTGGGATGGAGTTCCACTGAGCAGCTGCTGTGGCTCAATGAACTAAGCCACTGCAGCAAGGAACCCAGTCACTGCTACAGGGACTGGGTTTGATTCCTGGTCCCAGAAACTTTAATTTTTTCCTATTTATGTGCAGTTTCATGTTGAATCCACCCTCCCAGAGTTGAGAATCCTTATTGAGGAGGGCTTGGAGGCACAGACCCCTGTAATGGTGGGTGTGGGAGGTGGAGCTCCCCTCAAAAAAAAGACATGCCACATGGAAGAAATTGCACTGTATTGGCAGCGCGATTTGTCCATGCGGCATAATGTCTTACGACATTATGACCCTGTGCCACGCCTTTACAGACACCTTTACCTCCAGTAGAATTTAAAGATCCCATGGCATGTATCATAAGAATAAAGAATTTTACCTGTTGTCCTGACAAACATTCCACCAACAATAAAACTGGTCTATGTAGCACACTCCCATGGATGCACAAAGAAATGGACCCTCACAGCTCAGTCTGTCTTTGCTGGTCGAAATTCCAAAATAAACAGTCTAAGGAGAACACTCAGATTTTGTAGTCTGCTTTAATAGGTAGTGTACACTGCCATTTCTGCTTCATTTCTTATTTATCCAGTTCATCTCCCACAGGTTTAATGGTCACGGTATTACTAAGTGACTCAGTGTTTCCGGTCTCAAAAGAGATTATCAGAATTAGAGGTTAACCACTGAGTCCGAGTAGTGCTCGACAGTGTGTGTGTCAAGAGTACTTCATTTCTTTGCTCCCAATGCAGGATCAGAATGAGGATTAGGTAAAATCACAGAACATTTTGGTCGATACATTTTGGCTCTGTTTTCGATTGCCCCTTATCTACTGTCTTGTAAGATAACAAATCTGCTGCAGACTACAGTTTGAAGCACCATAAAAGACCAAGGTGACAAGGTGGACCTTTCTACTGTGAATGCTCTCTGACTGCATTGCCTTTGAGTTTTACACAAATTCCACTTGCCAGCCCCATGCAGCATGGGCTCAGGCAGTTGTACTGCTCTCTGGAGACATGTATTCAATTTCTCAGCCATCTCAGCAGCACAACAATTAGCTTTGCACAAACTACATTTAAGCAATAAGGCACGATGGGGGGGGGCATTATGGTGGGATAATGGCCCGCCCTGGGTGGGTTGAAGAATGAGGCAAAGCCGAGTGCTTCCACAATCCGAGAAGGGCTGTTATCCCACCATAACGCCCCCCCCCCCGCTGTGCCTTATTGTGATTATGAAATGGGTCTCTATCAGTGCTATATAAATAAAAAAATAAATAAATGATTAAAATCAGTATTTTAATTGCCAAAAAAAGATACAAAATGTTAAATAAATCATTAAAAAGATAAAAACTAATCCCATTTGGACATTGTGATGTGACCCCTTTGCCAACAGGTGGCAGCATCATTTCTTTTTTTCACTGTAAATAATGGCAGTGATCTTTTTCACAGTGTAATTAATGGCAGAGGCTTAACTTTGTAGCATCGGATCAGGGCAGGCAAAGGGATGGAATGCAGTGGCTTCATATGCTAGCAGATCATCACAAGAAACTAAACATAACCTTTTTTTTTATAATAAAAAGCATTTTAAGTTTTCCATTCTGTTGTGGTCAGTCTCCTTTTCATGTGGTCAGGAGACGAAGCCACGTAGCAGTGGTGGTGGTGATGAGGGAACAGTGCTAAAAAGGAAGAAGAGTCAAGAAAAGTGTTTCAAATACATCTGTCTGAATGACAGCCACAAGCAACCGGCACTGGGAGACTTCAGTTTTAGTTGCGTTTGGCAGCTAAGATTAAGGTAGGTTTTTGTTGCTGTGTAAACTGCCACCATGAGGAGGACAGCATAAGATCCTCATGTGTCCCTTTTGAATCGGGACAGTTGCCACACTATGCTTCTTGTGGCCAGTAGAGCTGCTGCATAGGGGTATTTGCTAGGTGGACAGTCTGTTTTCCCAGGAGCTGCTTTCACCTGGGCCATTGTACCAGGATAATGGCTCAGCTGAAAGCAGCTCTTGATCAATCAGGAGCCATCATTCTTAAGACCCATTTCATAATTCACTATAGCAAACCAGATTTCTGCTGCACTCCACTGCACTGGAAATACAAGCCCCATTGAGACTGGATGACAAATTCACAGGCTGCCTCTCAGTTTGTGCTTTTATTGTTCAAGTTCCATAAAATGTACAGAAAGTCTACCAAGAAAAATGTCTTATAGTATTACTCTGAGATCAGAGCTACTGACTCCAAGACAACACTGATGACTCAACACTTTGCTTTTAAGAGTTTTGCCAACCTGACCCCAACAAAGCTGTAACAACAACATCACTGAGTCCTCTGTCATGCCCTAGAGTCAGCAGCTCTGGTCCAGTGTATTACTATAAGAGGTTTTTCTTGGTATGTTTTCTATAAATTGTATGGAACTTGCACAATAAAAGTGAAAACTGAGAGCCTGCTTGTGAATTCATCATTCAGTCTCACTGTGGCTAGTATTTCTGGTGCAGTGGAGTACAGCAGCAATCTGGATTGTGTTAGCGAATTTGGGGTCAGACAACCATGCAGCTGTATCTGATCTGACTACAGCTTGGTGCTCACCATTCTGTTTTTCTCCTTTTACATTTCATTATACACTGCCTCTGACAATGCTAAAATTACCCCATTTACTTGCAGAGTTAAAATCGATTACAAAGTAATCAGTTACTTTATAATGGATTCTAACCTTGCATGCAAACGTTGCATACGAATCAGTTGGGCTCAAACTCAGGATCAATCCAAGTGCACCAAACACATGCAGCAATTAAAGGGACATCAGCTCTCAAAATCATGTAGATCTGATTGGAGCTGGAACTGATGCAGCATGCATGCTCGGTATACTTGTACCCATATTACATGCAGTGTAATATCGATTACATGGTAATCATTTACCTTGCAATCAAATATGCCCTACATGTAAGCCCATTCTCTTCTGGGTACATCAATTGCTGCCCTTCTTGTACATAGGAATGGGGGAATGGAGTTGGTGATTATCTAGACTCACAGACAAGGTAATCGGTCACCAACTCAAGCAAACCTAGTGTATGTGAAGAGATGTATGAATGAGTCATGCAGCATGGAATCAGAAGAAGGTGTCTAACAACTGGCATTAGCCAGCAGACCAATTTTGATGAGATGTTCCTGTTAAATGTTAAAGGAGTAGTCCACCCAAAACTTGTAAAAAATATATGTTGTGCAGAGTGTTTTGATTTGTATGTTAAGTTGTTGTGTGTCCTTCCCTCTGTATGCTATTAAGAGTTTTTCCTAAATTAGCCTGCTAGCTTTAGGGTAGTTTTACGACCCCTGGAGATCTCCATCTGCGACAACTTAATTGTATTCCTTTGTCCTACAATGCACCTTGTTTCATGTGACAGTGATATAGCAGAGACCATAAATCCAGCAGAAGGCACTGCTTACAATCAGTTCATGACAGTAGAGATGGCTATTATTTAAAATCTATGGAATTCAGCTTATTGACAACCCTCATTGTAAAGGTCTTACTGTCTTGAAGAACTTTGCTGCTGGTAATTTTTGTGCAGCTTGAAAAGCTTCCAAGATATTTAGTTTGGTAGGCATGAGTGTGCTGAATGTTGGGTCTCTGCTACATCACTGTCACATGAGACAAGATGCACTGTGGGAACAAGGAATACAATTAAGCTGTCTCAGACGAAGATCCCCAGGGGTCGTAAAACTATCATAAAGCTGGCAGGCTAATTTAGGAATAACTCCTAATAGCATTCAGAGGGAAGGAAACATTAGAACCTCACATATAAATTAAAACACTCTGCACAACATATATTCTTTGCAAGTTTTGGTCGGACTACTCCTTTAAGCACAAAACCCAGGAGACCTCAGGTTCAAATTGCACCACAGCAGCTATTCACACTGTGACCTTGAGCACGTCCCTTGTCTTCCCTGTATTTTAGTCCTAACAACAGCAAAATGAGGTGGGTCAAACTAAAATTAAATGCTCCATGTTAATTAGGAAGTCGTGTAAATTAGTTGTTAAAAACATTTTAAAAATGAGGAACTTTTAACAAATAAATGTGAGAAATTTGAAACACTTGTTTCAGATATTTTATTAATAAAGTTTGGTTGGAAAGCATTGAAAAGGGAATGGATGTGCAGTGAGCGAGGCAGAGGCTTAATATGTGAAAACACTGCTAGATAAATCTAAGTTAGGATGAAATGGAGTGGAGCACGTGTGGGTAAATGGGATGTAATTTGCAAGTGAAAGAAAATCATTCTACTCAGTGCCATTCTGTAAAAAGGAATTCATGCAGTCTTATATGTGGAATAATGCTCAGGCATCTGTGTGCTATGAGGATTTTTATACACTCTTGGTGTGTGATGACCCATTATTCATAACAGCAAAGCTTGAGAGGTTTATGAGGACATCACACAACCAATGGTGCATAACAAATCTCACAATCACACATATTTTATGAGCGTTATTTTTAACTGGTGCAAGAACTGCTGTGAGTCAGAATGAGACAGCACAATCGAGGGTATACCCCCTGTACAGCGACACCAACACAGCGACCTACATCACTGTTGATGAAATCGACAGCTCGCCAACAGGTCACTGTGTTAGTGTGCCTGAGACAGAGGCACACTGCCTCCTGTTCCTGTGCCCCTCCCCAATCAACTCCAACTCTGAGTTGATTATAAATAGTACAGGGGGTGTAGGGGCAGAGCCCTCCACATGGGGGTTGGGGGGCGAAGCCCCCCGATAGAAACAAGGACTGGAGACATTCAGGAATTATGTCGACCGCAACATGTGGTCGACATAATTCCCGTCATTCTGATGCCAGTCTACAAAAGTGTTATGAACTGGCATCGTAGAGCCACAGTTGAGTACATTGTGCAGGAGCACTAAGAACTCATTCAAATCATATGTCTAAATTGAACTAAATGGCTTAATATTTACTTTTTCTAAGTGTAGTTAAATAAGCATTTGTCAATGCCCGAATGCTTTCTTGCATGGTGTATGTGGCAGGTGAATATTGTATTAGTTGAATCATAACATAAGGTTACTAAAGAAATCCTCACTTGATGCAATGCTTTGCAAGCTTTCCAAAGTTATGATAACAATATAATAGCCTTGTTATGCCCCTGAAACCAGGTACGGAATTTAAAGAGAAACAGTTAAATAATAAATTTCTTATAAATCATCTTATTTGCTAATAGGAAGAGACTCTGTATCTGTTACATACATAAACACTATGAAATATGTATACATCTACCTATCTATCTGTCTATATGTCTGTCATCTACCCCATATCTCTAAATGCAGCTTTTGAAAGTGATTGGTACTTTAGTGACCATATATTACGCAGATTTGCTTTTAATTGTTAATATGGGGAAGACACATGTTTAAATGAGCCTACAGAATTGCGTCAAAAAAGCTATCAATATGGAACTACCTGATATAGAGGAATTGTGCCAAGTTGGTTAGGCTGTAATGGAAACTTGGGGTTCCCCCATATCCCCTGGTTACACTGGAAATGTTTAGATAGGGGAACTGTCACATCCAGATTTCAAGGTGGTGGAACTGTCATTTCTAGGTGGTCAGTGAAGAAAGATTACAGAGGTGGTGGAACTGTCATACATTTTTTGAAAGGTGGTGGAACTGACTTGCAGTGGGCTCCTGCTCAATTTAACCACTGCCCATACCCCCTCCAAATTTGTCTCATGCCATAGCAGCCAACTCTGTACAAAATGCACTTGCCTACCCAAGCAAGAAGCTTGTACTGTACCATTACTGAGCCTCTACAGTGGCAGGAATGCAGGTTCCATCCTTTCCTCTGTAACACATACATCTACAGAACCTGCAAGTCCCCAGCACATTGCCTCTGTCAAGGCTGTAGTATACTGACAGTTTTAACCTACCAATAAAATGAATTATATCACGTCAGTATTGTGAATGAACTTTCTGCTCAGAGAAAAGTCAAACATGTGTCTTGCAGTAGCGCGTTCAGTTAGGCTGCACCTGAATGTCTGTTCTTTTAAATATTTATGTTTTTATTGCAATATTTATTTTAATCAGTGGTGACTTAAAATAAGGGAAATGAATGTGATACTGTCTCACATCTCTATACATTTTGTCATAAAAAAAGTTTTAGGCCCCACTGTAACTAGTGTTGGGACAAGGCAATTGAAGTTCCAAAAGTACAGGTTGCACTGGGAGACGAGCGACTTGTTGCTCAGTGTGCCTTCCTGGTGAAACATTTCAATAAATAAATAAATAAGCACAATTACAGTTGGCAGGCAAATTACATTTAAAAAGGGATTTGGATCTTCACCCTTTATATTTCCATCTTGGCACCCAATCAACAAGGTGGGTCTGTAGTTCAGACTTTTTTTCTCAGTAATGAGACCTTCTGTCAGACTTACTAGGCATTTTGCATAGAGAAGAATCAAAGATTTATAGGTCTGCAAAGAGTTAATAATCTGAGTAAAAGCCTTCACTTCCAATAGAAAATACTGCGGCCATTGCCTATACCGGCAACTAGGACTTTACCAAACTTTTCTAAAGTCTTGCCCGAATGTGCCAGCCCCTGCGAGACTGGGGAGGTGAAGCAAGACACCTCTTCAGAAGTTAACGATCGTCAGCTCTGCATCGAGGCTGTCAGACAATGAGTGTAAAGATGGACTGAACTGTCAGATGAGAGCAACGTGCCTGAGGGAAAAGATACTATAGTTGCACTACTTGAAAGCTGTGAAAAGGACATGTCAGACTTGCACAATCCAGATCTCTAGGATTAGGATTAGGATTAGGTATGGAGTAGTGAGTTTCAGCTTCATCATGTTGGGGGAGTGGAGGGGTGTCATCCACCTATTATATGGTGAAATTCGCATTATGCCATTCCAACAAGTATTTTGCTGGTGACTGGCAAAACTAGCACTGTGACTGTTGCGGGATTCATGGCCCTAGTTCATGACTGAGCCAGGTAATAGGGGAGGAGAGGGCTAGGGCAGGCAGGACAGGTGGAAACAGAGGTAAAATGGGGGTGTCTTCACTGCAGCAGACGAGTGTTAGGGTGTAAACAATCCAAGCAGGTGGCTACCTGAGAAAATGCTGGAGCCACGACATAAACAACTAGAAGTGTAAGGCAAAAAGAGTCGATCTGCACAGTTTACTTAAAAACTGATCACCTCACATGATAGGTGCCGTTAACCTTACCATGATTTATTAAATACAGATAAAAAGGACACACAGTATATCCTCCCTGCTCTCACACCAGCGTTTCACATTTCTCTTAATGCTTTTTCAAGGCATGTGAGGAGTGTGAGGGTATTCTTCTGAGCACATCGGGATTAATGGGTACTGTAAGACAAGGTAGCAGACTGGAGGGCAGACTAATGAAGCTTGGTGAGACCAGTCATAGAACTGAAAGTTTTACAGAAATGTCTCAACCAGTATCTTCAAAAGTTGGGGTGAAAATAAGAAAAAATTGCTTACTAAGCAGCAAACATTTTGCATTGACAAATGCTTGTTCTATTTCAGAGTGCCATTTTCTCCTGTCTTGCAGTATGTTCCCATTTCCACAGGTTGACTTCTTTAGATTCCTAAGGTTTGAACTTACTAAATGGAGCATTTATTTTAATATGTGTATTTCCAGTGTGTTGTCATTAGCCTCATTTGTTTTGAATGATCAGTCCAGCTAAAGTGCATGCAACACACACTGCTCCCAGACTTTCTGGGTGGGACATTGGGTGTTCCAAAACAGCTGAGAATACAAACAAAACCTGAAGAAGGCCACTGAAACTTGGAGAAGGGTATTTAAAAAAAGTGCTCATTTTACTAATTTCAAATGTAAAAAAAAATAGACTCAAAGAGAGGAACAAATGGCATCTTACTAGAGAGGAGAAATAAGGACAGCTAAAATTGAAGAAAAGTTATAGGTCAAAATTGCGCTCAACTGCTTGCTGGCCCAGATGTATGCAAATGAAAGGAATGAAGTGCTCTCTCATTTGAGTGCTTCATTCATTTCAAGCACAAAACATTTATGCCCATGACACTGTGACCACTGTCATACTCGGCTTGAGTGGTCATTGGTCTGTCAGGGACGAGCCCAATGTATCTTGCCCTGCATTGGGCTAGTCCGTGCACACCTCTGAAATGTTCTCTGAAACAAAATGTTTCTTGTGCATGTGCAAGGAAACATAAAAATATTTGGTTAAAACAGTTCATTTTTTTCTTTCAGGCTAGTAATGCTAATGCCAAGTGAGGATATTTGTTTACTGTTTGTGAGTAAATCTGCATGCCAGCTCATGCTTTCGCTTTCCCATTGATTGCACATGGGTTTGATAGTGCTGAGACCAGCTCATGCTGTCAGTTTACAGTGACTTTTTAGATTCTGAGTGCGTTAATGCGCATAAGCAAACACCATCATAACTATATGTGACATCACACCCAATCATCACGGTGTTTGACAGCAACCAAATTGGGTTGATGAAGGGGGCACTGGGTTACTGTATGTTCATTATGGCAGCTGGATATATATAGCACTGATTTCTTATAGTGCTTATCTGAACATACCTTGGGTTATGCTCACTTGAGCTATTTCCAGCCAGTTGTGAGGAAAGGAACAGATGGGGTTGCAGAGACTTGAATGGCCAAATTTGAGCTAGTAAGGTGGTTTGGCAGGGTGTACACTGATGAATGCTGCAGAAGGGAATAATGGTGCTTTGCTGGAAAATGTTGGAGAGAATGAACAGTGTCTTCATTTCATTATTACATTACTCGATACAGGCAAATTCCATCAAGCACATTGCAGCCAGGGTACATAATATAATCAGAACCAGGTATTAGAGACATAACAACAGCCTTCCCTCCCCTATGGTTTTCAAGAGAGGAATGGGTAAGCTTGGAACCTAGGGGAGGGGACTTGGACAGTCTCCTATTATAGAGGGTGGCCTTTTGGATGTTTAAACTTGGAGCAGTGCAGCATCCAATGATTACTGAGTGCTTTGAATGGGCCCCTTCTGCTAGGGAGACAGATGCTGGCCATTCTGTGTCTTCATTTTATTTAGTTTTTGCTCCTGAGAAGAAGAGGGCTAGGCAATTCTGCCTATTTTCATTGTGGGGGGGGGGGATACAGATGGAAACCAACCAAAATTGAAGCAGATCAAGCTATTGGTGGTATTTATAGTGAATATGATAGTTCAGTTAAGCCCTCCGATCTAGCGTGAAATAATTTCCACTTTTTTTTTTCAGTAGTTCCATTTATTGTATTTTTCATAATGTGGTTCTTATATATTGCCTTTTAATACTTAGTCTATTTTTGAAGTCCAGGTAGCCATTGACAGCCATGTCCAACAACAGTACTAATAATAATATTAATATATTTGACATATCTAGACCTGCAGTACTCATTTCTTATGGTGGGTAGTTAATAGAATAGCATCTGCTCATACAACCAAAGTATTCTATGATATTTAGTAATTGTAATTAATAGAATCATAGAATGTGACTGCAGAAAAGGACCCATCTAGATTGTCCTATTTTCCCTGCCTAACACTACACCCTGGATTCTGTTTGATCACAGGTGTCCCTTCCTCCTCCCTTACCACTGTTAATTATACCCATGTGTCTATATCCCACACAAGTTTGAAGCTCCCCACTGTCTTTGCACCCTGTCACCTTTTCTGCCAGGCTGGTCCAGGCATCCACTATCCTTTCTTTGAAGAAGTATTTCCTTGAACCCCTCTTAACCCCAACCCCCAGCTTCATAGCATGCCCCAATGTTCTGGTGCTCATGTGAAAGATACTCCCTCCTGCACTTTGTTTACCTATGTGAGGTACTTATAGGTCTCAATCCTGCACCCTCTTGCTCTCCTCTCCTCAGAGGAGTACATGTTGAGATCCCATAGCCTCTCCTCATGTGTTTTCTCATGCAACCCCCCAACACAATTTTAGTAGCCTCCTCTGGACCACTTCCACCATGTCGATGTCCATGTGGAAGTGCAGCCTTCAGAACTGGACACTATGGAGACAGTACGCTCTGATTAGTCCTAGATACTGTACTAGCCCCTCTCACCAACCTTTTAAACCGGTCACTATGTCTTGGTCGATTTCCCAGTGCCTGGAAAATTGCAAAAATCACCCCTATCCATAACAGTGGAGATAGAACCTCCTGTAACAATTTCAGGCCCATCTCCATTCTCCACCCCCACTCTCCAAAGCACTAGAAAAAATAGTGGCCATTCAGCTCTCCGAGTATCTGGCCAAATACGACCTGCTGTGTCCGGAACAACATGGATTCTGCCCTGGACACAGCACCACTACAGCCCTCCTGGAGTTATCCCAGCACCTCCACTCTACTCTTGACTCTGGTCATGTTGTGGGTGCAGTGTTTGTTGACCTCTCCAAGGCCTTTGACGCTGTCTGTCACCCCCTCCTACTTGATTCCCTCCACCAACTTGGCTTCTCCCCTGGCCCACTGGCTTGGTTCACCAGTTATCTCTCTACCAGATCACAGCATGTGAAGGTTAACAGCACCCTGTAAAATATCCTGCCCATTCACTCAAGGGTCCCCCAGGGTTCCATCCTGGGCCCGTTCTGCTCAGCCTATTTCTTAACACCCTCCCCAGCTCCTGCTCGGGCAATATGCTACTCTATGCCGACGATGCAGTTCTCCTTGCTTCCCACCTTGACCCCACATCTCTACAGGAATCCTTGCAACACACATTCAAGCAAGCCAAAAAGTGGTTCCTTGACCACCAGCTGGTCATTAACCTCAAAAAAAACAAATCTATGCTTTTTTCGCATCACCAGAATAAGGTCAAAAATACACCCTCTGCATTCTCCTCGGTAATGCTCACCCTCTCTAGCAGACATCATTCTACAACTACCTGGGCATCACCTTTGACTCGGCTCTTACATTCTACACCCACATCAATACCCTGTCTTCAGCCATAAACTTTCGGATTGGCCTTCTCTATCGCCACAGAGATTACCTCCCCCAAATTGCCCTCCAACTGGCCATCAACTCCTCCGTCCTGTCTCTGGTGGACTACAGCCTACCTATCTATGCTGCGGCTGACAATACTGCCCTCTCCAGAATCCAGACCTCGATAAACAAGGCCTGCAGGCTCCTGACTGGCACATCCCTCTGCACCTATACTTGCCTGCTCTATTCCACTAGCAACCTGCTCACCTTGGAGGAGCGCCCATGCTACCAAACCTGCTTACTTGCCAAAAAATGCCTGCTAGGACTCTCCCCCCAGGGGTCACCACATCCCTGCAGCTTGCATCCCCGTCTGTTGCCACCCATAGCTCAGTTAAGGCCACCTTTCTGTTGCTCCGTACCAAGACCTCCCTATCCCAAAGGTCCTTCCACTACTGTGCCCCACATGGTTCAACTCCTTCCCGCCCTCTGTCACTAAGTCTACCAAAATTTGCCCCTTTAAAGTCGCTCTCGGTAACCACCTTGACGCTGGTTGTAGTTGCTCTTAATCAACCTAATGTTGGGGTCCTCCTCGCTTCTGACCCATAACCTTGACAATGTCTGTGGACTGCTTCCTCCTTTTTGTTCCTTTCCTCACCCCTGCCCCCACCCTTCCACATAGGTATTCCCCAGTATGACCAGGTTGTGACTTCTACTATTGTTATACTTTATACGATTGCTATTTACTGCATGTAACTTTATTCTGTAAACCACTGTTATATTGTGTTATTTTGTTATCTGTATTGCACCTGTATGTTACCACTGTTGTATCTCACACTGTAACCATGTCTAACCCCCCTGTGACGAGGTGCCTTTGTAAATGAGTCCCTGACTCAAAGGCTGTAAATCCGACTTTCAAAAATAAATAAATAAATAAAAATACTTTAGGTGTTGTCTTGCAAGCGAGAGATACAGCAGCAACACCACCTTCCTTCTCCTGTTAGTGATCTCCCTCATTATGCACCTCAGCATCCAGATCACCTTGCCCACTGCCTATTGCACTGTTCTGCCACCTTGAGATAATCAGATATGATCATCTCGAGGTCCCTCACTTGCTTGGTAACTGTAAGTACCTCAGCCCTCGGGTTCCTCTCCATAGGTGCATGAGTTTGCACTTTGTGGCATTTGAATCTCAGCGTCCACTCCCTAGACCATTTCTGTAGTTTTCCCAGATCATGGCTTAATAAACTAGTGACAGGATGTTTTCCCTGTAAAAGGTGTAACATATGTATGCATATTAAACAGGGAAAAGAGTTTGAGAACACCAACACAGTGCGCAATAATGAGGTGCGTCAGCTGATCACAAGTGACACCGAGGGTATTATTTACCAGGCAACATGTACTTGAGGTGTATTTTATATAGGTAAAACTAAAAGAAGCCTCAAAACCCATGTGGGAGAACATATTCATGCAATCAGAAAAGGGGACATTACATATGCCACTGTGGCATGTTGCCAGCTGTTATGATAAAGAAGAGCATGTGTTTACCTTCCAAGGTATTGATAGGGTGAACCCCAGACCCGGGGATTTAATGATCTTTTACTTACCAGGGAAGTCTTCTGGATTATTAATTTAAATGCTCATAAAAATGAGGGGCTGAATTATGGTTTTGAACTAAAGCCATTTTTGAAAAAAAGAAAGAAATTAATTCTTAGTACTACTGGTATGGCTACTTAATACTGTGCTTTGTTGCATTAATTTCTATTGTATCTTGCACTGAAGTCTTTAGGTGATGGATCATTATATTTAAACTATAAGCTGCACATCCCCCTTTATTAGCTTTGAATGTGTATTTAAAATTGTTATATGTTAGGTTCTCCTCATTCCTTCCCCCCATTCCTGTTCCTTTTTGTTTTTCTCCTTCGCTTTTTCCATCCTCACCCTTTCTTCCTGTTTTTTCTCCTCTCTCCCCCCTTCCCCCACCCCCTCCTTCCCATTCCCCCTCCCTTTTTTTCTATTTCCATACCACACTTTTTTTTCCTGTGTTTTATTAGTCTTCCGCCTTTAAATGTATCTATTGTTATGTTTCAGGGTGGGATATGCTGATATAGCTAGGACCCTGAAACCTCAGGAAGGAGTCTCTTTCCTTTTTAACCAGTCCTGTGTGATTTTTGTCATGATATCATGATGATGTATTTTGAAATTTTGTATTTAACTGCCTTACACTGTGTATCTAATTAACCTTTGAGAAAGGATGCTGTTTCATCTGAAATGCGTCAGGCAAGAACTGCTTTATATGCCTTAAATGAAAGTATTACATGTTTCCTGTGCCCTTGTAATTATGTTGTCTTGCGCGTGCTGAGGCAACATCCTGCTGTAGTAGCACATTCAAAGGTGTGTCAGTGTTGGCGAATGCAGGAAACGTTTTAGTGGGTGCGTCCTTCAGCCACCAATCAGTGAGCATGCTAGTGATGACAGCACTTTCAAAGGGATCCACTGAGATTAAAAAAATCTGCTGTTCCAATGAAGTGCAGTTTCCTCATTGGAGCATCAGATAACAAGGCTCCGTTATGTGCCTTTCCTGATGAAACGTTCAATAAATATGGAAGCTCCTGCTGCCTACCACACAATCCCCACAAAGCTGACATTGGAGATGCCCAATCCTCATGTCAGCATGCCCCCCAGTTCAATTTGTTTGTCAACGGGGGTGCCCAATCCCCATTGACATCATGTCCCCTCCCAAACTCGTGGCACACTGGGAGCCCACCCCAGTGTGTCCCAAATCATTTTTTTACCTATAAATAAAGAAAACAGTCCTCCAAAGTCCAGTTTCTATTTTTTGCCTGTAAAAAAAAACTGTCCCTCATCATCTGACCTCGCCCCCTCCCCCAACCTGCAACCACCCTCTGTGCACCCCACCTCGCTGCACCCCCCACCCCATACTTATCTCCAGACAGCCGGTGCTGTGATCTTCTGTGGAGCTGGAACATGTCTGAACTCTTCAAAAGCTGACCAGGAACTGAACAAAATGCAGTAAGCTTTATAACTGCAGACAATGGGGGGTTTCAACTTAGGTGGATATCTCAGCCATTTTTGGTAATTTTGGTACCAGAGTTTCAACATGGGAATCTTGGGACCCCACCTCATGAACACATGCACTGTCATCTCATTACTCAGTCCCTAAAGGTAATGTCATGGTCACTGCGCGGAATAACCTTTTGGGACCGATTAACAAAATGACAGTGCCACTCTTCATGGTGGGGTCTACTTCATATTGCATGTTGGTGAAAAAATTCCAAAAAAATGACTATGTTATGAGTGTGCATTATGCAGTTTCCATGCACGCTCGTAACTTTGACAATTTTTACTATTTTCACTCCAGATTATCAACATTTCAATTTTTTCACACCTTCTTATGAACAGTACAGCTATTATTTTTCACATCCTACCCAAAATGTGTTTTCGCACCTCTGGCTCAAAATGGTGGCACAGTCGCTGTGGAAAATCAACTTTTGGGAAAGGTTAACAAAATCACAGTGCCACTGTTCATGAAGAGAGGTCCCAAAATGCCTATGTTGAAAATGCGGTTAAAAAAATCGCCCAAATGATTGTGTTACAGGCCTGGGTTGCGCAATTCTATGCATGCTCATGACTTTACCAATCTTTCATATTTTCACTCCAGATTTTCAACATTGCCATTTTTTAAACCTCCTCATCAACAGTACAGCTGTAATTTTTCACATCCTGCCTGAAATGTGTTTTCACACCCGTGGCACCAAATGCGCAGTCACTGTGCAAAATCACCTTTCGGCTAACAAAGTGATAGTGCCAGTGGTTATGAGTTGGGTCACAAAAAGTCCATGTTGAAAATTTGGAGTGAAAATACCAACAAACACCCAGGGCATTAGGGTTTCCAACTGTAACGCTCCACCCTGTAGAGACTGACAGGTGTCAGGAGTGTGACTTGAAATTATTGGCTGTAATTCTCACACACCATTCCGCCCCCACCCCCACCTTGCAGCTAGTGACAAGCATTGAGGTGTTCCTTGGAGTCTTCAGCCCCAAAGTTCACCTAATTCTCCTATACTGCACCCACCTCAGCATATTTCGTTATGGAATGGGGTGAGGGTAAGACCCAAAGACCCCAATGCACACTGCGATACTTGTCAGTGTCTGCAGGATAGAATGAGGTGAAATGGTGCGAGCATTATGGCCAATGACTCAAAGGCACACTCTCAATGCCTGTCAGTCTTTGCAGGGTGGGAGCTGGGTTAGCATCAGTTCAATACTTCACTGCCATTCCTATTATGCATCTCTCTAACTCCTGCAATACCAATGCCAATAGGTTCATAGGTGAGTTACACAATCAAGGGACAAGCCCATTAGGATCATGCCACCTAAGCTAGGTGGGATACAAATTTTAAATCTTCCATATGTATATCTAGTTTAATTTTAAATTGAGTCAAATTTTCACAGTTTACAACCTCATATGGGAGTGAATTCCATATTGGAACTATTCTCTGAGTATAGAATTGATTTTCTCTTCATAGTTCTGTTAGTAAATGAAAGTAATTTTAAATTATGTGAACGAGTTTGGACAGAAGTAGGATTCCATGTCAAATGTAAGGTATTAAATAAGTGGTCATCCTTAATTGCTTTAGAAAGCAAACAAAGATCACCTCGCATAGATCTATATTCCATACTATACAAGTTCAATTTTTTCAGTCTTTCCTCATATGTCAGGGGGCCCATTTCAGTTATATTTTTAACAAATCTTTTTTGCACTTTCTCTCTGGATAACCTATCTCCCCTCTGAGTTGGGGCACAAAATGATGAACAATAATTGAAGTTTGCTCTTATGATGCTGGTATATAGTGGAACCATTATTGATGGCTCTCTACTTTTAATATTTCTAAATAAGCAATTACTAAACCTGGAACATTTTTGACAATAGTGTTTAAGTGATCTGTGAATTTTAAATTATTATTAATAATAACACCCAGATCTCTCTCAGCTGTGATGACACTTAAAGTGTTATTGCCTATATAATAGTTAGCACATCTATTGTTCCAACCAAAATGCATAACCTTACATTTATTTATATTAAAGTTTAATTTGTGACTGATAACCCATTCAGAAATTAGATTTAAATTGTCCTGTAATATGGATATTGATTCTGAGTTATTAACAATCCCACCCAGTTTAGCATAATCTGCATATTTGGTAATCCAAATACCATTTTTGGTATTCATACTGGCTATAAGGATGTTAAATAACATGGGACCCAGGACTGATCCCTGAGGTACTCCACTGCTAACCATAGTCCATGGGGAATAAAAACCCCTCACAGATACCCTCTGTCTTCTATTGGAAAACCATTGCATTATCCACTTAGTCAAATATTTGTTAAGATCTAATTTTATTAAACAATCAAGTAAAATGTCATATGATACGGAATCAAAGGCTTTTTCAAAGTCCAAGTAGATAACATCCACTGGCATACCAAGGTCCAAAGCTTCAGTCACTGGTTCAAAAAAATCAATCAAATTAGTCAGACATGATCTTCCTGGTAGAAAGCCATGTTGGAAAATATCAGTCTGACCATTTTCCAATATGTGTGCACTAATTTTATTTAGGATAAGCCTTTCCATGATTTTACATATAGAAGATGTTAAACTTATAGGTCTGTAATTTTTTAAATCCTTCTTAGAGCCAGTCTTATGTACTGGGATGACCACAGCATCTCTCCAATCATTAACCACAATACCCCTCTTTAGTGATTCATTAAACAAAAAAGTCAGTACACCCGCCAGTTCGTAAGAAACATTTTTTAAGAATATAGATGGAATACTATCGGGACCTACTGATGTGGAAGGTTTTAAAGAATCAATAATATTGTAGGTTTCTGCTACAGTGAATTGAATTGTAGGATCCAGATTGGAAGGATTCACGCCCATAAAATCATCCTTTTTTTAAATATACTAGCAAAGTAAAGATTAAATTTATTTGCCATAATTTGTTCATTATCAATAATAACATCATTTACATGCCAGCAAAACAATATTCGGTATTGACACATGCTTGTTTTTGAGGTTGGTGTATGCTGGGCTTTTTTTGTAGCATTTTCCCAGATCCCTTTGCATCCTCTCAACCCCCTCTTTGGTGTCCACCCTGTTGCAGATTCTCATGTTGTCTGTTAGGGGGCACCCCTTCCCATCCAGTCATTACCAGTGTTTGGCACATGTGAAACACATGGCAGCTTGGGGCATCAGCACAGCCAGAACACAGGAGGCTGACTGCACACTGCAGTCATTCTGTGGTGCTCAGCATTTTGAAAAGTGGTGGCCAGGAAGAATATTTCTTCAAACCATTCCATGTCAGCTCACTTCCTTTACCTTTCCTGGTCAGGGGGAGGAAAATTTAGGATGGCAGTGGATTATCGCTGAGTTTTGCAACAGTAAGATGAAACATTGCTTGTTAATTTTGAAGTCCATTCAGAAATAAGTGAAAACAATCTTGTGGTACCAATCTGGGTTTTTTTTTGTAATCTTGAACCCAGTTCATAGTGGACCCAATGATAAATGACCAAACAGTTTTTTTTGGGGGGGGCAGCTAGATAGAGTGTATAGAACTAAAATTTCTGGCTACATTCCTGATGAGTGAGTCAGTACAGGACTACAGGGCATGACACATTCTGAAAAAACAATCTGCTATTTGCCAATGTGAAGTTTCCACCCAGTGCAGTTTTCAGAAGGGACAGTTATACTCTCTGTTTTATCTAATAAGATCTTCAAATATCTGCCTCAGCTTTTTTCCTAGTGTATTCCTGTCCATCTCTGTGACCCACCCCCCCCTGCAAGCTCTTCCCAACTCCCACCACAAAGGAATTATATGTAAGTAATAAGATGTGACAGGGTGTGGGGTGTTGAGTGATACTCATGTGCCATGGGGCATAATGAGGCATGATACCACAGGCAGAGGGCTTGCAGCCCTTGGAAGTGTGGGTATACACCAGCATTGCACACCCTGTAGGGTCTTATTGTGCTTAGAAAATGGGTTGGAAACATTTTAAAAAATCTCTAAAAGAAAAGACAAAAATATAATAAAATATTGCTCAGAAATGTCAAATAGTCCCTCTACAGATGTTTCTTTACTGTTGGCTATTACACAATAACCTTTTCAAAAATTAACATTGTTCTGCCAGAATTGCAGACCAACTAAACAGTCAATTCTGGCTTCCACGGCCACACACATGTGTGTATCTATGGAGGGATGGCAGCGCAGGGCCCAGAAGGTGTTGTGCTACTACAGGCAAATGAAAATTTGATTATACTATCTAAAAAAAATAAGGAAATAATAAAAAAAACCGTGTTAATGCACAAGGTAGGGTAATTTATCACTACAAAAGTAGGGAAATGTGACGTTAGGATTTCTCACCCTAATGCCCCCAACCCCTTCAAGCAGCAAAGTTAAAAAAAGAAGAAGGGTTTTCGGGTCTCCAGAGTCTTACATAGATACATAGATACATAGATACATAGACAGTGTCGGCAGATAAGGGCCTATGGCCCACCCAGTCTGCCCATTTGAGCTTGTAAGTTCAGTTTGTTTTCCTAGAAGTCTGTTGCCCCTAACCCCTGACCTCCAGAATTCCTTTATGTCTATCCCATGCATTCTTAAATCCCGTGATTGTTTCAGCCCCCGCCACTTCCTCTGGCAGGGTGTTCCACTTGTCCACCACCCGTTCTGTGAAGAAATTCTTTCTCATGTTTCCTCTGAATCTTCCTCCCTCCAACTTCATCCCATGCCCGCTTGTCCTGGAACATCTTTTTCGCTTAAAAATAGTGTTTTCCTGCACCCTGTTCCTCCCTGTAAGATACTTGTATGTCTCTATCATATCTCCTCTCTCCCTCCTCTCCTCCAGGGAGTACATGTTCAGTTCCTTCAACCTGTCTTCATAGGACTTGTGATGCAATCCATGCACCATCTTTGTTGCCCTCCTCTGAACCTTCTCTACCCTGTCTATGTCCTTACGTAGGTATGGACTCCAGAACTGTACACTGTACTCCAGGTGGGGCCTCACTAGTGTCTTGTATAGCGGAATTATGACCTCCCTTTTCCTGCTGGTGATGCCCCTGCCTATACATCCCAGCATCCTATTTGCTTTACCTGCTGCCTTGTCACACTGTTTCCCTACCTTGAGGTCATCAGAGATGACAACCCCAAGATCCCTTTCCTGCTTGGTGCATGCTATATCCTCACCCCCAACTGATATAATTGTGCCAGGGTTTTGTGCCCCATATGCATTATCTTGCACTTCTTTGCATTGAATTTCAACTGCCAAACCCTTGACCATTCTTCAAGTTTCTGCAGGTCGCTTCTCATTCTGTCTACACCTCTGGTGTGTCTACTCTGTTACAGAGCTTTGTGTCATCAGTGAACAGTGAAATTCTGCCTTCTGGGTCCTGCGCCAATGTCACTGATGAAGGCGTTGAATAGGACCAGTCCCAGCACTGATCCCTGTGGTACCCCACTGGTCACTCTTCCTCTGTGGAGTGACAGCCATTTACCACCACCCTCTGTGTCCTGCCACCCAGCCAGTTACCTACCCACCACACTACTGTCCTGCCCACACCCATATTCCCCAGTTTGTGTAATAGTCTTCTATGTGGCACAGTGTCAAAGGCCTTGCTGAAGTCCAGATAGGCCATGTCCTCTGCCCTCCCCGATCCACCTCCCTAGTCACCCAGTCAAAAAATTCAACGAGGTTGGTCTGACATGACCTCCTCCTGGTGAAACCATGCTGCCTTGGGTCCTGTAGTCCATTGACAACCAGATGTTCCACCAATCTCTCCTTCAGTAGTGCTTCCATGATCTTCCCCACTACCGAGGTGAGGCTGACTGGTCTGTAGTTCCCTGCTTCCTCTTTTTTCCCACTTTTGTATAAGGGACTACATCTGCTGTCCTCCAGTCTTTGGGTACCTCCCCTGTTTCCAGTGATTGGCTAAACAGGATAGCCAGAGGTTCAGCCACCACCTCTCTTAGTTCTTTAAGGACCCTGGCATCCATCTGCCCCATTGCTTATCAACTCTTATTACTTCCAGTTCCTTCAGGACACTTGGTAAAGGGACTTGTAACCATTTCTTCACCATTTCACCCTTGTACTCCTTCAGACCCATTACCCTCCTCTTCCTTAGTAAAGACTGAGCAGAAATACCTGTTCAGTATGTCAGCTTTACTGTTGTCATCCTCCACGCTGCCCCATCCTCCCCTTCTGTCTCACTATCCCTCCCTTTGTCTTTCTTTTTCACTTATTTACCTGTAAAGGTTTGTTTCTCTACCCACTGATTTTGCAATGTGTTCTTCTGTCTGAGCTTTGGCTTCCTTACTGACCTCCTGCTTCCCTTTGCTTGTCCTGGTACTTCTCCCTATCCCTTCTGCCTGTGTCTTTTTGTATTGCCTGAATGCAATCTTTTGGCTTTCACTTTCTTTGCTACCTCTTTGGAAAACCATAATGGTCTCCTCTTCCTTTTCCTCTTGCTAACCTGCTTAATACATAATTCTGTTGTTCTTGTAATCCCCATTTTAAATACTGCCCACTGTTCCTCAACCCCTGATTCCTGTCCCATTCCCTTAATGCCTCTTTCAAGTATCTCCCATTTTCCCAAAGTCTGCCCCCTAAAATCCAGGATCGTGTTTTTGTGTGGTTTGGTTCTGCTCTTTCTGTGATTTCAACCACAATGACTGGTGGTCACTGTTTCCCAGGTGCTCCCCACTGTTACCCCCATCACACTGTCCCTGTTTGTGAGCACAAGGTCCAGTATTGCCTTCTGCCAGGTTGGTTCCATGACCAGTTGCTTGGAAGGCACCTGAAGGAGTCCAGGATAAATCTGCTCCTAGTTGATGCTGCTGCTGGGATGCTCCAGTCCACGTCTGGAATACTGAAGTCTCCAACCAGTACTACCTCACCCTTGTCTGCCATCCTTTGGATGGCTAGCATCAACTCCCTATCTGTTTCTTCCTCCTGGGCTGGTGGTCTATAGACCACACCTGTGCGGATGGCTGTCCCCATTTTCCTTTCCAGCTTAACCCACAGTATCTCTCCCCCATTTTGTTCCTCCGGGATCCTCAAGGTCTTGGTAAATCAGTGGGGGGGTTCTTCCTTGGGGGTTACCAAACCTAATGCTCACCCCTCCATGCTGTGGGCCCTGCATGAAGAAAGGAGATAATTTGTGACGTGGTTTGCTCTCAGAATGGGGTGGGCAGTACAGTTGACAACCCCAAGGCAGACCCCATCACTAATTTGCCAAGACTCCAGAGACCCAAAACCCTAATGTTTTGTCCTTTTGCTGCTTAGAGGTGGGGTGGGGGGGGGCATTAGGGTGAGAAATCATAACGCCACATTTCCCTACTTTTGTGGTGTTAAGTTCCCTAAGTGGTGCATATATATATATATATATATATATACACACACACACACACACCTATACTGATGCAATAGCACCACTATAGTAAGGGTTGAGTAAACACTTTAATGTTAAACTTCAGATTTTGCACCTTAATAGCGTTGCCACTGTATGACGGATTTGCCTGAAATATTGCATGTGCATTCTGGTACCATAGCTCTCTAGATATGGTAAGTTGTGGTACAGTCGGATGTACAGTTGTGGAGCTACAGAATGCTAAAAAATGCAAAAAAAAAGACTTTTTGCGCATTTCTTTGCGCACATCCATAGCCCTCAAGATTTGTTCTTTGGGTCCAGAATCTTCAGGGAAGATGCAGTCTGGGTCACCGATGTGCCTTTTGAAGATTTGGTGTAAAAATATTAAACCATTCAAAAGTTATTCAAAAGACAATTGTCCCATTATAGTCTAGGGGGGAAAAATATATGTGCATCACGAAAGTTTTGCAAATGCACATTTACTTTCGCAAATGGCCCTTTTACTTTCGGGATTCGACCATCTTGTTTTCAGTTAGTGAGAGAGAAAAATGTCTGGCGTTTAAATTTGGGACCCTCTAGGTAAACACTGACTGCTGGGTTTGCCTTGTTGGGTCCTGAGGATGCCAGCCCTATCTTTTTTGGGGGGTAAAACCCCCCAGAAATGCCTTTTTAAACATCGGGGAAAAAATACTTTCACAAATCATGAAAGAAATGGCCTAAATACTTTCACAAATGCAAGAGTTTCATGCTACTTTCTGTGAAAGTTTCGTGATTGGTGAAAGTATTTTTTTAAAACTGCAAATCTTTGCTATCCTCCTGCAACAAAATGGTTGGGTCTTTTGGGTTGACATTTGCAAGGTGGCAAGCCCCGATCACACAGATGTGCCTTTTGGTGGTTTAGTGCCAAAACATTCAAGGGGCAAAAAGTTACAGCATTCCAAAGTTGAGAAAGTTCCCATAGGATAACATTGCAGTGCCCGTCATGCCTTTCAGTGCCCTATCTCGAAAGCGAAGTGAGATAAGGTGTTTTTGCTACTGGCAGCTTAGTTCCCTTTAAGTGAACTAATCTGCAGAAACACATTTGGAAATCATAGATGACACCTGCAGTGGATTTCTTTTCCTATTTGCTACAGTTACAGAGATACTGGCAAAAACATGTTCCAAGGATTCCAAGGGTGCCTTTTCAGTGCATTTCAGTGCCTGTATCTCAGATACGATGCAAGATATAGATTCAGTCAATTTATATCCCATGAAGTACTCACTGTCATGATTACACCAGCACTGGAATTTCTTTCCTAGCTGCTACAGTTGCTGAGATATTAGCAAATTAGTCTTATAAGGGTTTCTTGCCCTATAGGGCTCCTGTATGGCTCCATAGTTATGTATAAGTGGGAGCACAAGGCCCGGAGGGTATGCGCTTCTACATGCACATACCATTATGCCAAAAAATGGACAATGTAAAGGGAGCGCAGAGCCTGGAGGGACCGTGCTCCCACTAACACACGCCACTTATATTACACTTTCTCAAAAAGAAGGGAAATTCATTGCCAAAAAACTCCGTTAATGCATCAGTTAGGGTTAATAGTACAAAGCGACAAAGTTTTGAAAAAAGCTGTAGGGTTCAAACTAACTATTACTCCACCCCCCACACACATGCAAGACACATTCAAGATCGTAAGACACTATACCACTCCATCACATCTGTAACCACAATAATTACAACACTGTACTTATTTCACAAAACACTATGTAATGAAAAACCAAATATAGTATCATCGACGCTATACTGCCAGCACAGTATGATGACACATTATTGCTGGTATATCTTCTTCATACAATGAGACTTAGTCTGTACACATTTTCAGAATACTGACTTCTATGCATCACTATTCAACAATTGAGTTGCTGCAGGTTACCACATGGGCATGTGGTAGCAGGACAGATAGAGATGACACTTTCTACTTTTAAGATACTGCTCAAGTATAAAACTAGCACCATCACATGTTGTTACAGTCAAAGCCGCTTATAACGGGCACATCCGTGTATACAGATTGTGCCCATTATACAGCATGGTCGCTATAACCAAGAACTGAAAAAAACATACTCTAGACATATTTTATCCTGGTGAAAAACAGTAATCATTTATTTAGTGAATTAAGTGCATTACATTACTGCTCCCCAACCCCAAGTTAGTGTCCAGAAGCATGCAGTGTCACAGCTCTTTTAAGGATGTTTCTTACTTTATGTTGAAGAACTCCTTGATTGTCATTTGACGTCCTTGTTTTGTGTGATAGGGAGTCAAGACCTTCTCTGCTGATGCTAGGGCATTCCAGTTTGGTACTATGTCAGGGTGCTGCTCCATCACTCGTCTGAGCATCAGCAAGGTGAGTTTTACATCCTTATTTGTAACTTTTTGTTTAAGCTACCAAGTCTTCACCCTCTTTGTCTTCAGTGTCTGGTTCTTCCCCTGTACAGAGCATCTCAAGGACCTGTGCCACGTCATCTACGCATGGCTCCTTCTCCACATCACCAAGGTGACAGACAGCCTCGAACTCCTCCTCGCTCAACCCTGCCAGTGCTCCAATAGGATCCTCTACTGGCAATGGGTCTGTATCTGGTCCCCCTTGTTCACCTGCAAACCCAGCTTTTCTGAAACAGTGCTGGATGGTTAGTGCTGTGACTGAATCCCAGGCAGCCTTCAGCATTCTAACTGCATCAAGCACATTGATTTTTTTCATACACTGGGCAGCAGTAAGTTGAGTGGGAGGGGCAGGGGTATGATCACTAGCATTTGCACTGTCTCCTTCATTGTCATTGTCTAGTTCATCCAGGACATGCTGCCGCATGGCTCTAACATAGTGTTGCTTAAGGCTGTAAATTATGTCTTGGTCTAATGGCTGGATGATACAGGTGGTGTTAGGAGGCAAGAACACCAACTGTATGTTACGCAGCCCTTGAACAGCAGGATGACCAGAAAAGTTATCCAAGATGAGGGCAATCTTCCTTCCTCTGTGTGCCCTATCCCACTGACATAACCAGTCGGTGAAAATGGCAGCAGTCATCCACGCTGACCTGTTGGCACAGTAAAGGGCCAGCAAGTGGTTTGCACCATGAAAGCAATGAGGCATCTGTGACTTCCCTATGACAAGGAGGTCTGATTTTTTGGTGCCTGTCATGTTACAGCTTGCAAGCACTGACAAATGCTCCTTTGCTTTTTTTTGCCCCAATAAAGCTTCAACTTTAAAAGTCATGGTTCCTGAGCTGACACATCAAAAAAAAAAGCCCTGTCTCTTATCAATTGAAGATGTCCTCAGGTAAAAACGATGAGATTAATCCAGGCAAGACTTCTCAGACCCAGTACTGAGCTGCATTTTCATTTGCATTCTGCCACTCACCATGTGCATGTTTAAAAACAATGTTGTGCCTAGTTTACCATCTTTGGAGCCACCCGTCTGAAGGAGAAAAATCTGGGTGGTCCAAATCTTCTGCAAGCTGCTTCACTTTTTGCATTATAAGGGGCCCACTGATCATGGCATCATGCCCATGGGCATTTGTAAACCAGCAGAGGACAGCATCCTCCACTTCACCATCCTTGCCTTCCTTTTTACACTTCATGTCAGGGTTTACATTTTGATGCCAGTCATGCATAATCTGCTCCGTTTGGTGCAATAGGTCAGCAATTGTAGATTTAGGAAGGGAAAAGTGTGTCGCTAGTTCTCGCTGACTCATCTTAGGCAACCTTCCAATTTTGTTTGGTAGTTCAACCTTTTCAGTAAGGGTCATTGCCTTACGCTTAGCTGCCATTGTCCTACAAGAGCTATGCATTCACTGCGAATGAAGTGTGACTGTAAAAATCACTTTATGTACAGGTAACACCAGTTAAGAGCAGTTACATCAAATAACACAGACAAAGGTGAGGCAAAAAATGACCAAAATAGGCAGCCAGCAAGAAATTATAACTGTGGGTTTTTAACATGGGAGTCTATGGAGTGTGGCAAGTGGTTTCTGAGAAGTGCCCAATATACCCGATTGCCCGCATTATCGCAGTCGCTGTAGTTGAAGCGGACTGTATATGGCTGTGTTACCTGGAAATACTCATTAGCAGCATGTTATTGTTGGCTTTAGATGTTACAACTGTTGCTTTCACATCTTACTTGTAAACTGTACTACAAATAATTCCTTTTATTACTACAGTTTGTTATTAGGACTGACTCACTCTATCAGAAAAATAAATGCAAACATACAATGACTGTTAGTAGGCTTATACTAACTCTCATTTCCAAGAAACTATCTGTGGATAACATACTGTGTATTACATCACTTCTTCACTATTGAAATACAGGCATCTGCTTAAATCTTGTTATTGCTGTTTGTAACACAAAAATGCTTACTGTGGGCCATCACCCATGAATGCCCAGCCTGCATGTCTACCCCCAAGGCACTATGATGGTGGCAGAACTCATGACCCATGATGATGGATGTGTCTTGAATTACATTTAGAGAGTTGTATATTACTTCTGTTACCTGATGCTGGTTGGCTCTGATTGGTTGTGTTGCCTTGGCCCTTCCCCTGCTTGCATATGTGTGGGGAATGCGGAGTTAGGGTTTTGAACCCTAACAGCACATTTCCAAACTTTTGTCGCTGTACTATTAACCCTAACTGATGCATTAATGGGGTTTTTTTGCCATAAAAAAATATATATATTATATATATATATAGTCATGGCAAAACAACTGTGTTTAATGCATCAGTTAGGGTGAAAGCAACAAAAGTGAGAACATCAAATGTTAGGGTTCAGCCCCTAACCTCCCCACACACCCCGCACCCCCATTCTCCACAGACTGGTAGATGCCAGGGTGTGCCATGAGGTCATGTGGCCCAACTCTCATCCCATTCCATGTGTGAGCAGGTTGACATGCTACAGTAAAGGAGAATGGGGTGTAGGCTGTCCAGAAGAGGGCAACCAAAATGATGCAGAGTCTGCAACAGAAGACATATGAAGAAAGACTAAAGGAACTAAAGATGTACAGCCTCAAGGAAAGGAGGGAGGGGGGGACATGATAGAAACTTTCAAATACCTCAAGGGAATCAACAAAGTCCAAGATGGTAGCATCTTTCAGAAAAAGAGATGTGCAAAAACAAGGGGGCACAATTTGAAGATATAGGGGACTGCTCAGAGGTAATGTGAAAGTATTTCTTCACAGAGAGGTTGTGGATACATGGAACAGCCTTCCTGAGGAGGTTGTAGAGTCAAAAACAGTGGGGAATTCAAGAATGCATGGGACAGACATAAGGCAATTCTAGTGGGGGGTAGGAGGAAGTAGGCTGTTGGTTAACTAGGATCTGCAGCTTATCTGTTAGGTAGGGAAATGGGCAGACTAAGTGGGCCAAGTGGTCCTTATCTGCCATCAAATTCTGTTTCTATGGGGTGAGAGTTAAGCTTTATGACCCTATGGCACACCCCAGCATTTGTCAGTCTGTGGAGGATGGGGATGTGGGGGTGTGTGGGGGGTTTAGGGGCTCAACCCTAACATTTCATTTCCTCACTTTTGTTGCTTTAACCCTAACTGATGCATTAAACACAGTTTTGTGCCATGAATTTCCTTACTTTTGGAAAAAATGTAAAATAACACTTATTGGTGGGAGCGCAGGGCCCAAGTTGTCCTTTTAGGGCCCGCGCTCCCACTTGCTCATAGCTACAGAGCCATACAGCAGCCCTAGAGGGCAAGGAACTCTTGTAACACTAATCTGCTAGTATCTCAAGAACCATAGCAGGTAGAAATAAAATTCAAGTGTCGTCGTAATTGTGACAGTGAGTAGTTCACACAACATCAAATGACCAAACCCGTATCTTGCATCGTTTCCAGTATAAGGGCACCAAAAAGCACTGCACAGGCACTCTTTGAACCCTTGTGACAGTAATTTGGCAATATCTCATTAACCATCCAACCCACAAAAAAAATTCCACTGCAGGCTTACTCTATGATTTAAAATCTGTTTCCAATGTCATAACCACCAGTAGCGAAAATTCTATATCTCGCTTCATTTTTGAGATATAGGCGCAGAAAGGCATGACAGACCCCACATTGTTATCCTATGGGTAAAATCTCAAATTTGTGATGGCATATCTATGGAACCACTTAATTCCCCAACACCTAAACAGCATAATTCACATCTGTAGGGCAACCCCTCAACACCCTGTAAATGTCAAGTAAAAAGATGAAACCATTAATGAGCTATGCAATTGTAAAGTTTGTACACCTTTAAAAATTCTTCATTTATGAAATAGCAAAATCTTGGGCCATCAGATCAATCCTAGTCTGTGAGCTAAAAAAATTCTAGTCCACTAGGGGACATCTGGTCACACCATCAGGGACATCTGGAAATGCTATCAGGAACATCTGGTCACACCCTGGGACATCTGTTCATGAAATTCTGGCTATCTGGTCACCCTATGATGGACAAACCTCATGGACCAGGATCGTCTCATGGACCAGGATTTTGTAGGCTAGTGGACTAGGATAGTTAGCGAGTCACGATCAAAGAATTTAAATTTTTAAAAAGCTATTTTTTGAGAAAAATAAACCAAACCAAAGGCAAGGCTTTGTAGAGGGCATCATCCTGAACAAAAGCAATGCCTCATTTGGCCCAAAAGTCACCCACAGACAACGCTACGACATTTTGTTTGGCTGAAAATCTGAAAATAAGATGGCGGCTTGTGGACAAAGAATTTTTTTGATGGACTAGGATTTTAGTTCTTGAGGTCACAAAATCCTTGACCTTGAAACCATTCTTAGTTCACAAAAAATACATATAAATTTTGGAGTGAACTGAGCTTGTTCAGAACTCAAACATTAAAATTGTTATAACTTTTGAACAGATTAATATTTTTCTACCAAACCAATGCTGGATTATTCCTTGACCAAAACTCTTTCCATGTTCCAAATGTCAGACCAAAAGATCACATGGTGTAGTTGCAGTGCCATGGGCAAAAAACATGTCAAAACTGGCAAAAAGTGCACTTTTGGGGGATTTGCTGCGCAAACTGTATAACTGACTGAAACACAACTTGGTAAATCAAGAGATCTACCATACTAGACTGTGCATTCTAAATTTTGTGCAAATCCATTGAATGGTTGCAAAGTTATTAAGGTGCAAAAATTGAGGTTTAACATTAATGTGCCTACTGAACCCTAACTATAGGGGCACAGCCACGCCACTGTAATAGATAGATAGATAGATAGATAGATAGATAGATAGATAGATAGATAGATAGATAGATATACACACATAGCCAAAGTTTTAAAAGGTTCTTTGATATGTATGACATCACACATTCATTACCCAGAAAAGATATAAACAGAGTTTTGATATAAATATGATATATTTATTAACTAAGGTACACACTACAAAAGACCTAAGAGTTCACTAGGGTTTACACATACTATATACATACATTGCATTGCAGTTAATAGACCACTTGATACTTCAGGAAGAGTTATTGGGTGCAGTTAGTAAATTCAAAAGGTCTTTCAAGGTAATACCATTATTTATCTCTTAGCAGTTCTGATTTAACATGTTAAGCTACAGTGAATATCCATTAGATTGCATTAAGAATCAGACTTAACCCCCACCTCCAACGTTAACCAGGGCATTCCTTTTTAGCAAAAATGTTATTACTACTTAAATTCATCAACTGGCATGAAACATTTTAATCAGCTGTCATGCGTGGAAGGCAGGGGGCATTTCCTGTTGGTAAAGTTGTGATCCACAACCTAATTTGCTGTGGTCTCCCAGGAAGCACAGTCTATTAATGGGTGTCAGGTATTATTCCTAATTCTTTCAAGATTTTAGGAAAAGGTCAAAGTTCATGACTGCAGGCTTCTTCTGGTATTTTAAAGCAGTGCCACAAAGTTCTTTTCTGTCTCTCTATAGGATTCAATTGCTGTCTGAGAGAGATATCAGAGACCTTTATGAGTCTAAGTTTAGCCTCAAAAGCAAAGAAATATTTCCTTCTCTGTGTCTAAGGCAAGTTGAAAATGACTAGTGTCCAGGCGCAGGGAGCAAAAGACAACTGTGTTTCAGGCCTCTTTGTCATTTGTTAACATGGGAAATCCAACCCACTTTATGCATTATTTATGAGTTCTTTAATTAAAAGTGTAATCATCTTTACCAGTATGTTACTTATATTTTTATAGCACTTTCATTGACCGTTGTGGCTTTCAATTGGAAAAACAATGTCAGTAGGCCCCTTTACATTATGATGGTCATCTGTCCTTTGTGGCACATCACTCTGTAGAATGCCCTTGTTTGACCTAGAAGCATCTCTAAGTAGTGCAGTTCCATGGAAGGAATCATTAACCTCTGGTCTTTGCTGAGCAGCTAGTTTCTTTTTCATGTTTTTTATGAGAATATCCACTTCTTATATCAACTCCTTCCTTCCTTCCTTCCTTCCCTCCTCACACTAGTATGCTTCTGTATGTCTTAAACTACTTCTTTTTCCAAACCTTAATGCACAATAGCCAGCCTGACAAAGATACTAATCCATGTCCCTTGGTGTGTTTACACAGGATTTCCTTAATCACAATACTTTTGGTAATGCATAATAAGTCATAATAAATAATACAAAATAATAAACTCAGAGTGTTAGCTCTGATTACATTTTAATAATAATAATCAAAATGAAATGTTTTGTATCTTAGCCTAATTGCTCCTACACCATTTCCCCTTTCGTAGTGAAAGCATATCTCACAGCTCACTTCCAATTCAAAATTCAGTTAAAGATATTACTAAAGGGTATACACATCTAAGTGTTATCCCTTATAATGTAATACATGATGTATTCAATTAACATTCAGTTCAATACTTCAAGGTAGGATATAGCTTCAAGTATACATAACAATATAGTATCACATGTAGGAGAGCAATAAATAGGGGCACTGCAAAATTGTGGAAAATATTATGAAAATTTAGAAGAAAATTTGAGGAAATTGCAGAAAAATTGTGGGGGGGGGGGTTCATTGTGCTCGTACAGGTATGTCCAAGAAATAATGACAACTAAGGAAAGGTTTTGTATTTTATTAACATTTTATTAACAAAATTACCTAATAACAGTTAATGCTAACCAAAAATAATCAAAACAAAAAAAATGCAGTCCATGGCACATATTTCCATATTATAAACATAATATACACAGTGCAATATATATAGGTGGTTATGTGGGGCTCTTGCTATGCTGACATTCCCAATAAATAATGACCACTATAACAAGATTTTACATTTTGTTAATAAAATCTACCAATTACAGTAAATGCAAAACAAAATAATCACCCCCCCCAAAAAAAATGCTGTCCATAGTACATGTTTCCAGATTATAAACACAATATACACTGTAAAATATGCACAAACCAAATGTGGTAACATTGACAAAACACTGGTAAATACCAAGCAACATTGAAACAGCACTTAGAAGTAACAATCCTGGGCAGATCCAACATGGCTGACTAGGCACGCTGCAGCATATGTGTGCTCTGAGTTGTGTGGGAGATAAGAGAGAAAAAAGATGTGACATTCTCTATTTTCCCCTCTAAAAAAAGCTGATATAAACAAACTTAACAGTAAAAGAAAAGAAAGCAGCAGTGCTACAAGTTCACAATTCAACTCACCGCATATCCCACGCTGACAAAAGTGCTGGCGTGGCAATCAGGAACACAGCAATGACTGAGCATTTCTCCTCAAATGATAATCGTGCTTACTCACTTCAAGGACTGTGTCAACATAAGCAAACTTAGTGACAAGAGAAAAGTATGTAGTAGTGACACAAATTTGTAATAAAACTCACTGCATATCCTGAGCTGACAAAAAGAACTGGTGTGGCAACCAGGAGCACAGCGGTGGTTAAGCATCTCTGCTTAAGTGAAAATTATGTTCACTCATATCCAAGGACCATGTGAGTAACAAATATTTAAGCAAAGGCATTATTTAGGAAGTGTTGAGGTCTTATAAAATAATAACTAAAGCACTGATACATTAAACTAAGTGTAGGAATAGACAGCACAGTAGAGAATGAAAGAGGAGTTTTGCAAGTCTGAAGTAGTAAGTTTCTCTATGGAATGCCCCACCTCCCCCATTTCAGTAGCACTAGCAAGAACAACAATTTCTTTTGGAAAACCCAGAAGAAGAAGAAGGGAGAGAACACATTGATATTAGAGAAGTGGAGTGAGGAGAGCAAGAGGAGGGTGAGTGGAGAGCAAGGGAGAGAACGGGGAGAGTGAGAGAGAAGGAAAAGATGGAGGGAAAAGAAGGAAGAAGAAAAGGAATTAAAATAAAATATATGCGTATATATAAAAAGAACATAGGCATATTTATTAAAAAGTGAAGAGGAGCTATTTTGACACTGACCTCACATGGAATGTATGGTGGACCATCCTGAGAGCTAAAGGGATGTGAAAATCTGTCTGGCTGTTGGAAAGCTCTCCGAATTTTTTCTCTCCAAACCCCACAATGGAAGAGTGTTGAAGCTCCCTTCTAACCTCCAAAACTTTGGTCTTCAAGTGAATACACCCCTTTCACATAGTCCAGCTACCCACATTGCCACTATAACTGATACACACAGCACCGACCACGTTACTATAAATGGTAACACAATTCAAAAGAATAAGGAAAGCATAGGTAGAGAAACTACATATTTAAATAATCAGCTTGAGAAAGCCCACAAAAACAATGCTATTAAAAATTTGGTAATATAGCTTTCAAGTAGTAAAACAGCAAGTCAGGAGCTGCATAACATTAAAGGAAGGATGTTTCCCAAGAAATCATCAAGCAAAATCTCAGAGCATCAGCCCATCAGGGCAAAAAGCAAAGTACCATACATCAATTTAAAATAGCCTCAATGGGTATTTCAAATATTGATACTATATAAGAAGGACAAGTAAAGAAAGTGACTCTATAGAGCCAAAAGAAACATCATCAAGCAGGAATGTTGGCAGAATATGAAGAACATTATTCATGAAACTGATAATGAAGTCTCTCCTGTCTCACAAGAGAAATCTCATTCTTCTGCAAACACATTCCATAAATCTGCTCAGAACGAAGAACTGATTCAAGTCATGGCCATACTGAAACAAGATATGATGGCAACACTGTGAAATAAAATCAGCTATTAACTCAGTTAAGGAATCAGTGAATTTGCTTAATACAAAGACTGAATAACTCTCTGCAAGAACTTCTGACTCTGAAAACAGAATTTTAACAGTAGAAGATGCTTCCCCCATTTGAAAAGATGCAATGCCACCATTCCAAATAGTTACAGTCTTTAATTCAAAAAGTAGCAGAATTAGAAGACTGATCAAGGAGAGATAATTTATCACTGGGGAAAAATGTGTGAAGGATTGGGAGAAGGGAAGTTCTTAAATTTTTGGAAAAAATATTGTAGCAGTAGGACTAAACTATGCAGAGGAGAAAAACATGCTTGCTAGAACCCACAGAAAAGGCTCACATGCAATGAAACAAAATAATCTGTTACCAAGAACTGTCTTTATCAAACCACATAGATATCAAGACAGAGAGGCAATTCTGCAAAAAGCAAGAATTGATAAGGGTCTCAGGTCTGAAAATTTTAATTTTAATGTTTACCCTGACCTGTCAGCAGAAACCACAACAAGTGGGAAATTATTGAATCCAGTAAAATAATTATTTGAAAAAAGCATTCACTTCTCCATGATTCCTGCAGAAAAAATTTAATTTGTGGTAAAAGACCACTTACAGACCTTCAATGTCCCAAATGAAGCACTTCAAGCATTTAAAGAATGCTATGGGTATTCTGGACAGTCAAATTAGGAGGCAGTATAGCACAGTGGTCTAAGGCTCTAAGCTGCAAATTTGGTGACATTTAGCAGACCAGACCTGGGTTTGAATCCCACAGCTTCCACTTGCATACTGTGTGACCCTGAGCAAGTCACTTAACCTCCTTGTGCTCCCAGGTCACTCCTGTAAAAAAGCTTTCAGCTTAGTGTGCTATACCTGGTTAAACAACTAAATAAAAAATAAAAAAATCGTCAGACGTACATGCACAAAACCAGTCCAATAATAAAAATAATCGATCGTCCTAGTTCTCTCAGTCACAAAACAATCCAACTAATGCTACAACAGATGCAAATTTTTCTCAATTTGATAAAGAGGTAAACAAAAATGCACCATTGCAGGAACAAGTACAAACAAACAACAAGACTGACTCTCAAAATGGACAAGTTGTTCCAATGCAAGAGAGACTGAAGAAATTGTCACATGAAGAAATAAACTCTCGGCCAGAAATGAAACAGCAAAATGAATAAAATGTATCCTAAATGGACAAAAAGTTTGTGGACATGGGCACAAAATAAGACAAATACATATACTGTATATAATTTTCAGAATTGAAAATTAATTAAAGCACAGTAACAATAGAGGAGTAGAGGTGATCGAAGTGGACAAACTATATTTCATGTATTGCGCTCAATACGTGAAGTGCAATATGTGAAATTTGCCTAATTAACTGAGGCCAGATTGAATGTGAAGTATGGAATTATGCCCGTGAAATTCCACACTTCCCACACAAACTCTGGCCATAAGGTGTCTAGTGTCACCCCGCCAGACACAACAATTACCCTCCTGCCCCCAAACAACCCCACAATCGCCAGCCACCAGTCAGCCACAGCTAGCCACAGCCCACATGTAAAATTATATATATATTTTTTATAATTAAAGCCCCCACCCTGTCAGGTAGTACTCCCACCCTGCTCCCCCAACCCCTGAGTCCAATCCATGAAAAAATAATTATTTATTCCCTTCACTTGTATCTAATGGTGCCCTCACCCCCCAACCCTGTCAGGTAGTACCCCCACCCCACTTCCCTTAACCCCAAGTCAGATCTATGGAAAATAAATATTTATTCCTTCCCTGGTGTTCAGTGGCCCCCACCCCCGCTCTGGTTGGTAGTACCCCCACCCTGATTCCCCAACCCCGAGTCCAATCCATGTTAAAAAATTCTTTATTCCCTTCCCTGGTGTCCAGTGGCCCCCCACCCTGTCTGGTAGTGCCCTTACCCCACTCCCCCAGCCCTGACTGGAGTGGGCCACCAGCACAGCCTCTACTCATCTCCACAGCTGGCAGCCCACCCAACTGGACTCAATGAATGAGCGAGTGCTTGTACAAGCACACACTCATTCATTGACAATGCATGGTGATTTACTCTGTGGTTCAGGGATGTAGACAAGGGTAGTGGGCTGCTCCAGTCACTGGTGGGGGTGGCAGGATGGGGGGAATGATTATGTGGACCACCCAGGGTCCACAACACCATTCCCCTATCCCACCCCCGAAAGACACCAGAGCAACCCCCTCCCATTCTCTACACCCCTGAACCACAGAGTAAATCACTGCAAGCTGTCAATGAATGAGTGCATGTTTGTACAAGCATGTGCTCGTTCATTGAGCTCAGTTGGGCAGGCTTCCAGCCATGGAGGTGAGTGGAAGGCTGTGCCAGTGGCCCGCTCCTGTTGGGGTTGGGGGAGAGCAGGGTGGGGGCACTACTGGACAGGTTGGGGGGTGGGGAGCCACTAGACACCAGGAAGGAAAAATATTTTTTTTTTAACATGGATCAGAATTGAGGTTGGGGAGCAGGGTGAGGTACTCCTAACCTGACAGGGTGGGGGGCCACTAGACACCAGGGAAGGAATAAATATTTTTTCATGGATCAGACTTGGGGTTGGAGGGAGTGGAGTTGTGGTACACTGACAGGATGGGGTGGGGGTCCACTAGACACCAGGGAAGGCATAAAATAAATAATTATTTTTTCATGGATCAGACCTAGGGGTCGGGGGAGCGGGTGGGGTACTACCTGTCAGGGTGGGGGGCTCCACTAGAGACCAGGGAAGGGATTCAATAAATGTAATTCCTTTTTTGGACATTTGGGCATGGGATCAGAGGCATGGGGGGACCACTAGACACCAGCGATACAGCAGGGGTGGTGTTGGGGGATTCTCCATTTGTGACCTTTACTTGCTTTGGGGGTTTTAAGGGCAATTTGCACTTAAAAACTCCCAAAGGAAGGCGAAGTCAAAAATGGCAAATACTGGGTTATTTTCAAAAATTACGTGAAGAGTTACAGAGTAAATTGTTGACTTTAGGTACCCTCACCTGCGAGTACAACTTTGCTGAATCTGTATAGAGGAGACAGTAGAACAGCATTAGAGGACCTTTCTTTACAGCTCCCCTTTCTCACCCTCTTCTCCCCCCCTCTTCTTCTTCTCCTGATGGGTGACCTCTTGATCCTCTCAAGTTACCAACTGATTCTGGGTAGCCCTCCTTAGTGCATTTAAGAATATGGCCTGGCTATGCTGGCCCAGTGGCACTGAAGGTTGAGGCACTGGATGCCACATCTCATGCCACGCCAGTGACCTGGGTTCAGGAATGAGCCTGGGAGCCACCAGGGATCAGCAGGGGAGAGAGATGATCCAGCAACCAGAGTTAGATCAGCTCCCCCAGGTCTAATGATGCTTAGAAGGGGGATGCATTTTGCGAGGCTTGTGCCAAATCTTTGGTGCAAGCTGCCATAAAATGTGGTAAAGGTTGCAAATGCACCAGCCCATCCTGGATTGGGCTGCTTTACACCACAGTGCTTTGGTGCAGTACACCAGAAAGTGCAGATGATACAAGGCTTGGTGCAAGCACTGCATCATCCTTCATGAATCAGACCCACCATATCTAACAAACTCTAGCCAGAGCCGAGAGGGCTGTGAAGGGCTACCAAATAACCAAAGTCATTTTCTTGTTGGTGCCCGTATAGTGCTGTGTAGTTACAATCATCACAGTGCTCCCAGATCCAAATAGCCAGTTTCCCGTAACAAGCCCTCATTTTCCCTGTAAAGGCAGCATCAAATCCCTGTAGATTTTTCCATAAGCCACTAGCACCTTATTTGTGACTTTGCTGTTTATTTAAATGTAATATGTTGGCAGCCTTGTATCAGGAAAAGGGCTCTGTTTTGCTGTTAGGTATTAAAATTATATGTCAAGATGGCCCTGGAATGATTTGGATTTACATGGAATCCATAAGGCATAACGGGGGAATTTATTTGTTGAATTTTGTTGACCGTGTAAGTCCACTAAGTCTAGAAGTCCCTTTTTCAGGGGCGACGGGTTGGGGGTGCAGATGGTAACCAGCTGAAATTGTAACATTGCATAAATCCTTACTTGAGCCAGATTAAGCTGTTGGTAGTATTTTTAGTGAATGGGGAAGTTTGGCCAGGACACCATGGAAATTCCCTTATTTTTGAGAAGTGCCATAGGATCTTTAACATCCACCTGAACAGGCAGACAGAAAAGACAGGATCATCCCCCCTCCCATGCTGCACTACAGTGTCAGTATTGGGATTTAAAGAGCTAGTGGAGCCAAACCAGGCAGCAAGAAAATAATATAAATTTTTAGAAGTAGTCAGTTATAGAATTTTATTTCTGAAATACCTTTATTTTACCTTTTGCCCATCAGAGAGTCTTCTATGTCATAATGTTGTGGTTAATGTGTGGAACAGCCCCCACTACATCATCAGCATTGCTATTTTGCTGACAGTGAAATCACAGGTGAATGACCTGGCAGTAACTGAATTGCTATTCCTAAGTAGCAGTTATGTCACAGTCAGTGAGGTCACAATGCTGGTGATGTAGTGGAGACAGTAGTGCTAGCTATGTCAGCTACCACAAAAAGTGCTGTTCCACACATTACACATATTAACATCAGGTAGACAATCTTATAATTAAACAAAGGGAAAAGAGAAAGTACTTCAAATATAAAAGGTAATGGCTGACTGCTTTTAAAATTTAATATTAGTTTTAGGTAGTACACAAGCTCTTTAACCCACATGCTTAGTGTAGGGATAGAACCCACAGTCTTCTGATCTTCCAGCCTCAGAGGCCAGTGAGCATGCAATTTTTTGCATCTTTCATTTGTTAGTTTTTACGCAAATTCTCTTAAACTTTTTTCTGACCACCTGAAGGAATCTTGAATGAGTTACTTAAATGTTATTATTTTCTTCAAGGCCTTGACCCTGCAACTAAATACACATTCAGTACATCATATTATAAAATGAGAAATCAACAGTCTTCTATTTTCAGTGCTTGCCTGTCATGCAGAAAGGAATGTCTGCTAACAAATTAGAATTCCAGTGTCGGTAATCTGACACTGAGTCTGATTTTCGTTTTCACCAAAAGGAAATGAGTTAACCTCTAGGTTGCTGAAGAAAAAATAGAACAAATCTGTTAGACTGAGCTGGACAGATGATAGAATCAGCAGTTTAAAAATTTTTATTTTGTTAATACTCTGAGAGGTTCTGCGGTACAATGCGGTAGCATCCCCCTTCCCCCTTCAGATGCTTTTAATTTACAAAGTGTGTTGTAACCGTATATTTTTTGGTTTATTGTGCATTCTTTTACTACCTTTGTATGTATGTTGCCCCTCATCTTCTGACATGGAAACTTTGCAAACGAGCAGTTTCTGCTCAAAGGTATTTGTAATCCTAGAATTTAATAAATAATAAAAAAAAATAAAAACAGAGCAACAAATAGAAAAAGTCAGAAGGGGAGTGCACTACTATGCAGCTGTGGTGAAATACATAGAAATGTCTAAAATGGAAGTTATAAGAAAAGCTGTTTTTAAGCTACAGATGACAGAAGGGCTATAGCTCCACCCACAGCCCTAAAAATGGCTCACTCTGTATTGCTTGTTTGGACTTGAGTGCAGCATTTGACAATATCAATAGGGAAATAGTGTGGGAAATTTTAAGGGTATACAGTATGGACTGGAATCTTCTAACACTCATACAGTTGGTACATTAGTATAACAGCAGCCAGGTAAGAATTACAAGAAGTATCATAGTATCAGAGCCAATTTCCATCAACAAAGGATGAAGCAGGGTTTTCTCCATGCTCCCCTATTATTCAACCTATATATGGAGAGCTTGAACGAAGCCCTACAGTTGGTGGATACATTCCCACCAAGAAATCTGGACAGTATCAAATGTTTTGTTTGCTATCCCCTCTGGGCTTAAAAGGAGCCATTAACAAACAATAACTTATTTAAATAATCTGGGCCTTAAATTAAACCCAGAAAAATCAAGGGTACTGACATCTGGCAGGAATGAAAAGAGGGACATAGCCTGGTTAAAAGACAACACCCCTCTAAGCACAGTCCGGAACTACAAATGTTTGAGGCTACATATTGATTCCTCTATGCAGTGGAAACTGTACATCATGATGATCAAAAATCAAGGCAAACAAGCATCTAAAGACACTGTCAGATTTGTTAAAAAGTTTACAAACAATTAATTTGTGGCTTTGCACCAGACTTTTGATACAAAGGTCAACAGTCCTTTGCTTTATGGAAGAGAGATACAGGCATTTGCAAATAAATGAAAGAGCTAGTGTAACAGCCTTGTAAGACTGTTCCACCTAGTATAATAGGGATAAATTGTTAGTTTTAGTGTATCTAAAAAATAAGTTGTCAAGGACTTAGGTACGAGTCCCAGAGTAGGTAGGAACTGCCAGCTAGGAATGAGGTGGTCCCTGCAGTAATATAAATGCAGATTTAGAATCTAAAATTGTAATAAATGAATAATCAGACAGTTTAAAATAGATTAGATGTCAGAGTCAGTGTGAGCATATTAGTAATTGTGATAGTAGGATGCAGTACAAGAGGGAAGGTGGAAAGGCATTCTGGCCCTGTCTTTCCTCACACACATGCAGTTTTGCTAATTTTTTATATAATTGGCAAGGTTTTGTATATAAAAATATAGTGTTTATAACTAAAAATGGTATTGTTAGTCATTGGTGGCCAGTGGACTAGTAACCAATTGCCCTGACTACTGTAACATGCTGTGGGGGTCCAGTGGTTTATTTGGTCTGCATGGGTCGCCTGATGATTTTAAATATTTTATTGTATTTAAAAGATCACTCCTGAAATAAGAAAAGCTGCTCTGTGGTTAATAGTTAATAAATTAAAGAAAATGCAAAGTGGCAGCTGCTGGTGTCCAGCGCACTGAGAGTAATGAGGAGGGGGAATGTGAGTGACTTAGAGTCTGTCCCACAGCCGAATGCTTCATGCTCAGTTAAAGGAATCCCCAGGTCAGCTTGTGGGTGACCACTCCTCTACCGGCCTACAAGTGGAAAACCTGCTGTGTGAAGCTGCAAGAGGGAGATGCACTGAGGCGCTCCTCTCGAGGCAGGATCAACCAGATATTTTCCCTTTTAGATGTGCAGGCAACAAGCACCAGGAAAAAAGGTTGTAGGGACTGGCTCACATATAAAATAAAACAAAAGAGCACAGTTTGATAGGGACTCAGGGAAGTCCCACACACACTAAAGGAGGTAAGCATTTTTTACTAAATCTCACAGATGAGCCATTTTGTAATACAGAGGGTGTGATCTGATGCTTAGGAACCCAGTGCTTCACACTTGATTAGACACATGGAAAATCCATTACATAATTAAAATAAAGCCATGGAGGGACTTATGGGAGTCCTGTGGAGATAACATAAATACACAGATTTTCTATACATATGCACAAGAAAAAAATGGAGCAGTTTTAATGAGAGTTCTGTACCAGAAAATTGCATACAGTCACAAAACACTTGCTTCACATATTTACTTTTCTAGATCATGCTGCCAAGATGTTTTTTGTCAGATTCATACCAAACTTGGCAGAATGATAGCTTTAAGTGTGCTACACAACATTAAAATAGTTTCAAGTGCTACAAATGCAGAATAAAGGATTTGCTACCTCAGAAAGGAAGAGTGGGTTCTTAGGAAAGTGAATCCATGCAGTCAGATACACAGGACAGGAGGTTGAGCTAAGCATGGGAAAATGAATATTCAATTCCTGAGTGAAAAAAACTGCTGTGATCAGTGTAATTAAAGGGGGAATGATTGTTTTCAACAGAAAGTGAAGAGAAAAATGCTTAGAAGTGATTATTTAGTCAATTTAATGATAAAAGATTGTTAGTCTTAGTGACTTAACTTTCCAAATGGTCATATTGTACAGAAAAAATTCAGCAGAGAGCTAAAGATCACAGCTTTCCAGTCATTATAGTGAAAACATGCATAAACTTAAAGAAAGTGCTTATTTTTTTATTATAAAGAAATGTGTTTTGAAATGAGACTCAGAGTTATAAAAAAAAGGAAGCATTGGAATGTTGAGGGGCAGTTGAATTTCAAAACTGAGTAGTCTGTTGAGGCTTATGCTGCCGCAGAAAGGATTTTGATTGGTGCTGAGCCTATGGATAAGTTAGTGTCCACTCGGTGACCACAAATTAGCATATGCAAATTAGTTTGGGTTATAAAAGTAGCTGCACTGCCAGTGTGCAAAGAGTCTGAGCAGGGAGGGCGACTGAGAAGGAAGGTGCCCAAGCCAAGTGGGTGTCCTGTCTGAATAGGCCTGATACAGTGATAGAGCCTGATAATGACAGCCTTTATTTAAATGCAGTGCAGGATTAGAGGTGTAGGGTCAGATAGGGTAGTAAGTGAGAACAGGGTGAGAATAGAAAGCCTGTTGCTTCAAGTGCCTGATGATCCTGTTATGACAAGTTTTCCTCACAGAAAACAAAAAGCTGCAACCTGAAAAATTCATCGCTTCTCCTGATTACACCAAGAAACTGCCGACTCAAGAGGGCCCTCCAACAACAAACCTTCAGCTATTCTTCAGCGACTTCAACAACAGAATTGCTTCAGAGAACTCAAAAGACTGTGGTATTGTACAAAACCTTATTGATACAGTTTGGGGACTATTTTAAAAGTCAAGTGACATTGGTTTTACAGAGCATTTGCCTCAATCCTTCTGAATTTAAGAGACTTTTGTCATCTGAAGGGCTGAACATTGCAAGGACTGAGGGGGGGATAATGCCACACCCTTTAATGTACCAGTAGCCAATATGTTTTATGCCACTGTCATTCCTGAATAATTTGTTTTACAGTAATTAATGTGTAGAAATGCATAGTGATTTTTAAATGTTTCAAAGTATAGTGATAAATATGGTAACTGTGTGATAGATACCAGGGAGGATATCTGGCAGAATGGATCAGTGGACTGACTGACTGGAGGAATAGACCCAGTAGTCACTGCACTCCTTATATTTAAAGTGGTTTGGCTTAATGATCAAGGCCAGGGAGGGTGCTTATCCTGGGCGAGCTGGTGGGTGGTGAGTGGCTGCAGTCTCCAGGGGTAAGAGAAGTACAAGGAGGATAATGGGGTGGGAATACCCTGCTGGGAAAGAAGCAAAAGTAAGAAAACATACTGCTAATTCATGTGTATTTATTTGTCATTCATTCAAAAAGTGTGTTGTGCCATTTGTGGCTGTTGTTTCAGATACTTATTTCATTTTTTTTCAGTAAACATTTACCTTTGTTATCAGCAATCCAAGTGTCGTTGGCCTTGCTTACAGAGCCAGTGTCTTACATTCCTGCAGGTCTCCACGTCAGTCTGGTGCAGCATTCCCTACCTTTGGAAGCTCTTAGCTACCCCAGTTGGAGAGGTAAGGTACTCTACTCAGGTAGTACCCAACTGAGAAAGTGTTGTCACAGGGGAAGGAACAATGAATCCTTGATGTTACCTTTCTCAGTGTGGAATGATCCCACCTGTGACCAGAAGTTAATGCAGTAGTGGGTGTGTCATCACACTAGAAGCAGTTCAAAACTCCTTTTACAAGCAGGTTTTACATCTACAGAAAGATTTGCCTATAGCTGTATTAAGGTGTGAACTAAACTTAGTCTATCACTCTAATTGCACAAATGTGTGCAGTCAAGTTCTGAGATAGGATCAGGAATTAGAGCAAGATAGAGCACTGAATAAATGCTGGATAGAATGTCAGAATAATAAAAAAAGGAATCACATTGGTTAAAGAAATTGAATAGCATACTCAAAAACGTAGGGCTACCAGAGATATGGGACAACCTTGCCATGGATACCTCGACACCATATGTTGGAACTGCTATTAAACACCTTAGAGACACTTTTTTTCAAATAGAATTTGGAAAACTGGTTAATATACAGACCTCATAAATTTATCAACGTATTAAAATAATATGAAAAAAAGAAAAATACCTGTCTTACTGTAGGGAGTCTCACAAAAACATGTATTGTAAGTTCCACATAGGCTTCATTTCTGGGGGAAGTGGCCAGATGGAATAGTAAATGACTGGAATGATGCAGTGTTCTGTAAATGTGACCAGTATACCCCAAAAACAGATGGTCATTTTATATTTGATTGCTCATTATTAAGTAAACCACAGAGCAAATGCTTAATGCCAATGTAGAAAAATCTAGCTATGGCAATTGAGAGACAAATGCAACTAAAGATCTTGGACAGTATGCTGCTTTGCAAAATAGCTTGCCATATGTATGCAACTGCTCATCTGCATATGCTGCACTATGTAAAGTATAAAATCTGACATGCAGTGTGAAAGTCAGAATCACAAAAACTGCTGTTGGTAGATCGGCCATTTGTTGAGAACAAATGAGATACCCACATTATTATATAATAGAAATAGTGTATGTCATTAAGCTTAGATGGAGCAGAGAAAGGGTTTTTGACGAGATTTTAAAGTTTTATTGTATGAGATAAACATTTGTTTTTTATACGTACTTTTAAATAAAAATACTTGATACCATGGCAACAAATTCAGATCACATCCAACATATATCATAGAGTAGGGATATTTTAGTAAAAAGAAGATGTACCTGTAACAATCATACAAAACAATTCAAATATATAATAAACCTAAAAAGACATGAGAAAAAATCAAACAAAATTAAGGGAACATCACCGTAATATAGCTGAGGTTAGATAATATAAATGGATACTTAAGCAGCTGAAAGACATGTTATATCATGAAACCAACAGTTGTAAACCATAATAAACAAAAGGAGTAGCGATGAGGACTATCTCTTAAATTCAAGAAACAAATTTCCAAACTGAAAGAATGCAAGTTTGTGAAAGGGAATACTGTTCCTTATGCCATAGGTCAATTAATACAGATTCCACCATTCTGGCAATAGACAAATACATAAATTGCAGCTGTTGTAACACTTATTGGTAGTTTGCCTTCCACAAGTAAAACTTAAGGCAGGCAAAATAACTATTAATATGCTGTTATTATACCATTTACAACTAGGCAGACTATCCCCCCAAAAAACATTTTCATAAGTGAACCTCTCCATCCATGTTTTTTACAGGTTGGATAGCAAGGAAGGAGCAAAACCCCCTTTATATACTCACATTCTAGCATGAAGTGTTCCATAGTTTCTATTTAAGTTTCAGAATATGGGTTATTTCTCGGTGTCCTGGCCAGTATCCCCCCCATCAATAAAACAGGTTTATGAACCGACATACCAGGAGAGGAGCTGTCACAGCTCGATGTGCCTTTCTTGGTCAAAACATTCAAATAAATAATTGTACTGTACTTGTCAGGAGGGCAGAGAAAAAGCACAGTGGGGAGCCCTGACCAATATAGCCCAAGTTTGGTGTTGGTGAGTGAGGTACAGGAATGAAAGGATTATTAGGGGTGAACAAGGTACAAATATTATTTAAAACAGGACAGGAGGTTGTGATAAGGCTTCACACCAGAAAAATAACAAACCAAATGTTTGGTTGTCTGAATCAAGAAATATTTATTAAAAGCTACACAGTGTAGCACATTCAACCTAAATGCCAAATGTTTTTCGAGTTGAACTTGTGCTCTTCCTGAAGGCAAAGATTGGAGATTTGCTACTTGCACCTCTAAAAGGTGAACACTTAACATGATATGCACACAAATCACACTCTAGGCAGATTATGTATTGCACATAGTAAAGTATTTACATACAATAATATGCAATTACAAAAGCAATATGAATAAAAAGATTAGTCAAATGATTATTAAGTGTTCAGCTTTAATAGGTGCTGGTAGCAAATCTACAATTTATGCCTTGAGGAAAACCATGAGTTCAGCTCAGAATCTTTTGGCATTTAGGTTGGATGTGCTGCACCATGCAGCTTTTAATAAATATTTCTTGACCCATACAACCAAATGTTTGGTTTATTTTCCCAGAGTGAAGTCTTAGCAAACCCTCCTGTCCTGTTTGTTAGTTTTATATGCTTGGAGCTTGGCTATGTCAGCTGGTTGCTGCCTAAACTTGTTTACAGATATTATTTCATGGATGCCATGAATAATGGAGTCCCAAGCTTTCAGGATTGAATAATGAATATGTTTCCCTGTTCAGTAGTATTCAGAGAAAATATAAAATATAAAAATAAACATAAATTAAATCCCTATCTCTTCTCAAGTAACAAGGGCTAGTCTCTCTGCCAACCCCTTCCACTTATGAAATTTTCCACCCCCAAACCACAGCCCTATTCTCTAATAGTAGTAGATAAAAAATTCCCCAGCTTCTGACACTGTGCCTAGAGCTAACAGTCTTTTCAAATCTCCACCCTAGCCTGAGCCCCAAAAGTCATAAAATTGGCCTATTTATTCAGATGCCCCTCATGACCCCAAATCCTCAGTTTTCGGGGGGGGGGGGGACATCTGCACTTAGGATCAGCTAGCTCAGTTGTCACTCTTTCTTAAACCAAAGTACACCAGTCATCTGACTGTAGTGGTGCTGGGAGATACACATGACCCACAGAGAGACAGAGCAGTATGCATCATTGATGATAATAGGCAGACTAAGCAATCAGTTTGCTTATTGTCATCAGTGTGCAGCTTCTCCAACTCCTCCTGGTCATGTGCACTTCCTATGTCCACAGTTTTATGTGATAAGGACGAGGATTCGAGGGCAAAGTCTGAAAGGCTGACTACGGAATGGCGACCACACACAGTGACTTGGATGAAGGGTGAGAGTCAAAAGAGCAACCCCATGGTGTGACACACAACATGGCGAACATAGACTGAGCGACCCCAGCTAAGCATATGCAGGAAGGGAGTAGGCCAAAAGAGTGACTCGAGGGGGGCAATATAACTGCAGGCACCCGTGATGCGGGCAACACCACAGGAATGCCAGGAACACTGCCACAACAGAGCACTATCCTTGTCAATGTCTACCCTGCCTCTTGCTCACACCTGGAACTGGAAGTTGTAAGCAAGGCCCCGGAGGTAGTCAAAGTGCCTACTGGTGGCATATTTGGATATGATGGCTGAGATCTGTGCTTTTCGGTCTTGTTAAGGCATACGGACCTGTGCTGGCATGGCCCCAGACACCAGCTGCTCTATCTGAACCACGGAGATGTGTTTCTGCTGGAGGCACTGCAGGAGGTGTCAGATGCTGGGGTAGCATGCATCAATGCAGCTGTTGAAAGCCCTGTGCCACCCCTCCACCACATTATTGGTTTTTGTGAGTCCCTGGATGGTCACCCCATGGCAGTTCCACTGTTTCAAAGGAAATGCTTGTCTCTTCTTCCCAGAACGTCCCATCAACCACCCGATTCAGTTGTCCTCAAAATAATCGAGGATGGGCTGCAACAACTCCTCATCCTGCTGGAAGAAAGCCCACTCATGCATCTCCTCAAAAACACCAGGCACGTCATCAACTGGCATGAATGCCAACACCAGGAGCATACGGAGGTGTAGTGCAAAATCTGCATCAGTAGCAGTCAAGGACCTCAGGGCACCACTGGATACTCTGTCAGAGGGCTTGCGAGAAATGGAAGAAACAGTCACATGTCTGTGAGGCTGGGAACACAGTGATGACCCCCATACAGCTTGCATGTTGAAGTCCAGCAGGACCATCACAGGAGCCAGTGTTGAGCAATGTATCTTCAGTTGTCCCAGCGTCCAAACATACATATTTGCTTTCCAGGATCATGTCAGGGCATACATGGTTGGCACCCCTGCCCCCGACTGGACAGCATGGATGGTGTAGAGCTGGTTGAAAAGGGCTGGGCAGGATTTGAAGGTGCCATCCAAGAGTCAGTCTGGGCAGTCGGCCAAGAACTGGAGACCTCTGTCCATGGCAAAGATGAGCAGGCAGTCCTGCTCACAGCTGCTGTTAAACAGTAGGAAAACGTTCCCCATTGCTGGTCACCTTGAATTATTCTGGTAGTGTCAACACAGTGATGGACATCGGTGTCACCGGCCACCCCTTTGCCACATGCTGGACATGCTGAACTGTCCTCCACAGGAGTCGAACACTCGGCATCTGCCCCACCACAGCTGCTGGAATGCTTGCCATACAGTACACCACCATATGGGATGTCGTGTCCAGGTTCCTCCTTGTCCATTCCCACAGGTCACAGAACACCCGGCACATACCTATGTCCACCACATCAGGGATGTAGTTGTGATCTCTCACAGTCCTCTCTGCCCTGTCCTCGACCATGTGTAGCCGTGCCAGGCAATTGTACTGGTGGGTGTTTGAACACCACCAGTATATTTTCTCTGGGCTACCTTTGTCCTTGCAGTACACAAATTTGTTGCATACCACAAGTGGCTGCCTTTCTGGCTGTGCATAAACTGTACTGCCATAGTGCTGTCAGGCTGTCTGTCAGACAGACATCTACATGTGTTCTGCTGCATGCACTGGCCCTTTTATACCATGGCACACCTGGCTTATGGGAAGCACCTGCGTTGTCCGTTGCTGTGAGGTGCACAAATACCAGTGGCTGTGTGCCCCCCCTCCGGTGGCACCATCCCAGTTATTCTATTGACGAGGCTATCCAGTTGCAACAGGGCATCCCTGCCATTCCTGCAATGTCTGTTATGCAGGGCATGACTGTCCAGCTCTGATATGCACACTGGTGCGTGCGGGCCTCCCCATTCCAATGTATACTCTGTCAATGCAAGTGTATGTACTGGAGACGCCTGGGGAACGTAACGGTCTGCTTCATGTCTGCTACCACTGCTTGCTGCAGTGCAAGATTCTGGCAGCACCATGTCCATTGGCTCCACAATTGCCAATGCAGACTGGTCAATCTCCTTACACGCTGCAATCATGATCAGCTGGCTACAGAACACCTGTGTTTGCAGATTTTCCTATCCGAGGCCCAGTTACCTGAGAGGCCTATGGGACGGTATGTCTGTTGTGCACTGGGGATGTTGGGGGAGGTTCTGTGGCTGACATGGTGGTCCATTACAGAGTTGAGACTAGTGGTACAGGTGACTTCAGATACCGGTTTACATCCCCAACCTGCACACCATTGTCTGCACTGGCATCCCATTTGTCCTTCCTTGACAGCACTGCTGGCCATGTTCACCTGCTCCCATTGCACAGTAGTGTTGCTTCATACACTTCCCTAGTCCCCTGCATGTTTGTGCCATGGCATACGACACTTGCAAGGTCCCGTGTGCATTGTTGGGACCCATTGTTGCGATGGTGGCACCTTATTGTGTTTTTTCTCTTTCATACATTGCATGTATAGTCCTCTTTTCCCTGTGAATGGCACAATGGGGGCCTTGCTCATTGTGGTTGTTTAGCTTGGCTCACTCTTACACCATCATTCAGCATTTCCTGGTAGTTGCCCTTTTGGTGGTTACGGTTGAGCATTCACCCTTCTGTAGTCACCATGCAGGAAATGCTCTACTCATGGCACACCATCGCCACTATGCTATATAGTTAAATGACTTTATTAGAGCATTGTGAGAAGGCATAATTTGGGCTAGGGATGCCTGAGCTAGCCAATTCTAAATGCAATTGTTCCTGACCCCAAGGATTTGTGGTCAGGAGGCGGCATTGAAATATATAAATCCATTTTCGTGACTTTGGGGTGCTCAGGCTAAGGATGGGAGGGATTTGTAGAGGATTTGTAAAGACAGTCAGGAGATGGCAATTTGTTTTCAACTGCAATTGGAGAATGGGGCAGAGGAGTTTAGGGGTGACATATCATTAAAGTGGGGTGGATCGATGATTAGCACTGGCTACCCATGAAGGAACAGAGGGTTATTTTACTTTTTTAAATGTCATCCTTATTTTTGGTCATGTAACAATAACAAAAAGCTGAGTACCAGGATGCTGAATATGATAACTCAGCGAGTATTAAAGCAAAACGCATTCACAGATGCCTAATGCTAACTCAAGGCAGGTATGGTTTGTTGACCATAGAAGGAGGGCCTAGTCCGGGCCAAGAGATAAAAAGCAGATGGAAGAACAGCCTGTTTAGGCTATTCCTTAAATTTGCACTAGGGAATGTTCATGCATCCCTTCCCCTACACATTGAGGATTGATTTGTGTTCTGATACAGGCTCCTATCTGGACTTCCATGGCTGCATTGCAAGGCATCAATGACAGCCAAATGACAAACCACAACAGGTGTAGTACATCTGTGGGTCAATCTACTCCAAGGACTCCATGGAATGGCTCCTATTCTGTATGGCTTGCAAAACCCTCCATGAATGCTGTTGGTTATACTGTATAAGGATCATTGCCTTTCCTTGCCATGGTTCCTTGATAGAAATTGACATGGCATTGTGTAGTACCCTGAGATCTGTTACCTTCTACTGTAAGTTTGATATCTTTCACAATTATATTTTTAAACTATTTTAATTATTCTAAATTGCAGTTGTTCATTGTCAAGTTGTGATATTTTTATCTAATTCCTGATTTAAGATCAAAAATCTCAAGGCTACTTGTTTTATGCCAGTTAAACATTTTGCAACCAGAATATTTTTACTGAAACCAATACGTTTTTACGAAAACAAATGTATAGAAACAAACAAAATTTCAGCAGAAAAATGCAATCAGTCTGTCCAGCCTGCCTATTTATTCTATCCTTCCCCAGGATCTCTTGTCTTTTCGGGGGTTTTTTTTGCACATGCCTACCTTCCCGTGCCCCCATCCTAGTGCTATCCCCCAATTAAGCCTTAAGCTTGGTTTCAGCCATGTTTGAAATCGTTATTGGTTTTTAGAATACTAAACTGTATAGGAGCTGATTGGGCAGTTAGCCCATTAGCAGCTCCATCTTACTGTTGTAATACCCATTTAATTCCCATCCATAATATAGCTTACCACAATAATTTAGATTTGAATTCAGTTTTATTATTGCTTCCTACAATTTCAGCAGGAAGTGAAGTCCATGGATTAATAATGTATTGTGTATTCCTGCACCCACCACATCTGCTGATAGGCTGATCTGTGAATAGACCACTCTCTGAAAAATGTGTCTTTCTCATGTCCCTTCTGATCCCCCTGCCTATTAGCTTCCACTTGTGTCCCTGTGTTTTTGATTTGCCATTCCTCTGAATATTCCTCACAGTCTACCTTGATCATTCTTTTCTGAAATTTGATGGTCTCTACCCTAGTTCCCCTCTTCCTTCTGGTCCCCAGCAAGTACTGTACTTGTTCTCAGCCTTAAGCTAACCCTCGTAGGATCTGCCTTGTTGACCCTGAATCATTTTGGTTCCCCTGTGCTGCAGTGTCTCCAGACTATTTTTCTTTTTCCTCAGCTAGGAGCTCCAGAACTGGGAACAGTAATCCAGATATGGCCTCACCAGTGATCTATAGAGAGGTAGTATTACCTCTTTCCTATTGTTGTCGAACCCCATTCCAATATATCTCAACATTCTGGTTACCTTGATGTAGGCCTTGCATCATTAGCTGGATTGTTTTAGGGATTCGCTTAAGATGGCTCCCAGCTCCCTTTCCTCAGATGTAGCATTCAACTTTATTCCTCCCATCCATTATTCCATCCTGGGGTTCTACTTCTCTGTGTGCATTACCCTGCACTTCTTGCCATTGAATCTTGACTGCCAAACTTTGGATCGTCTTTCTAACCTTTGCAGGTCCCTATACAACTCCCTTACCCCTTCCTTGCTGATGACTTTACCGTAGAACTTAGTGTCATCTGTGAAGAGATGCATCTTGCCCTCTATTCCTTCTCCTATGTCACTGATAAATGTATTGAAAATAATTAGACCCAGGACTGAACCCTATGGCGCCCCTCTTGTGACCTCCTCATCCCCTGAATTAACTCAATTTACCACCACCCTCTGTTGTTTCCCTCCTTCCAGCAGCTACCCACCCGTCTAACTAGGTCCTTCACTTCACTCATATCCTCTTACGTATTCAACAGCTTTCCATGTGGCACTGAGTCAAGTGCCTTGCTGAAGCTGAAGTAGAGTAAATGTGCTGTTTGACCCTTATCTGCTGCATATACTCACTGAAGCTAACATATAAACATTGAATCAATATATCTTCATTGAAACCACTACATTCCCATTGCAACCAATATATTTTCACTGAAAACAATATATTTCCACTGAAACCAATACATAATTACACACACATATGCATACTTACTGCAAACAATAATAAGTGTTTGCTGAAATCAATACATTTTTATAAACCAGTACATTTTCAGTTAAACCAATACATGTATACTGGAACCAATACATATGTTCTTAAATCAACACATTATAACTCTAACCAATACAGTCCACTCTTTCCAATACATGTGAACCTGTACTAGTATATTTATAGTAACACCAATATACATCTAATTGTATGCAAATAAATATATGTTCACCCCAACCAATACTATTAAATCTGAATGATTAAGTCTAAACCAATGCACAAACAAAATAATACAGAGGTTCAAAGTCAGATGAAGTTGTACCCACCACCAGAGCAGCTCCCATAATCCCCCACTTAGTTTTTCAGCCTCAGTATAGTGGTTTCACTAAGGAGCAAGTCCATCAGCCCCAAAAGGCTCAACAGAGATTACATCAGTGAGGAATGCTCCTGCTTGTTCTTCATCACTTTTTTCTTTTAAAGATTTTCCCATTTCCAGGTAATTTGATCACATTAAAAAGTCACTGAACTCACAGAGCCATGCAAGCCAAAATGTTCATTGTATTTTAGATTGCAATAGATACACTACCATATCACATAATACAATACAAAACAATACAATATTGCCATAGCCATATTAAAAGAAGCGCTCCTTTTATTATTTCCAATGTGAAATTAATTGATCAAGTAGACTCGAAATGGAAATTGTGGGTAGCATCAGGTACAAGTTCAGAGGTAAGAGGCAATCTAAAAAAGAATAAAAAAGTATAGGTCAACATTTTCACTGATATCGTGCACTGCTGTTTTAATGCTATCAATAAAAACTTTCATCTGCAAGGCAGTTAAAGAATCAGCTGGTGGCATTTTACAGGAAAATGACACAGGTGTATGTACCTCCACATGCCTTTGAGTCTACAAGCTGTAGGAGTCAGCTGGCAAATTGCAAGAAAACAGACAAGTTCAAAGTGATAGCCTTGACTTTTCTTGAAGATTCTTTATTCAAGATACTGATTGGTATGACAAGACATGGGGGAACCTGATGCTGGGCACTCATTTATCATGTCCATCCTCTCATCATCTTATCAGGAATAATCATGTAGTCCATTATCCTGAAAGTGTGTATTCAGACTCTTCTTGAAAGTAGTGATATAATCTATTTCCACCAGTTCACTGGGTAAACTGTTTCATAGTCTGACCACCTGGTCTATGGAGAAGTTTATCCTAAGCTCTAGTGTAAAACACTGAGAAGCCAGCTTATATTTGTGTCTATAGTACAGTTGAAGCCAAGGACACAGACAAATGTTTCCTGGCATTTCTTTGATATCGCTAAAGAAATGCCTTGCCTGTCTGCAGTACCAGTGAGAGCCACCAAAGAGAATATTTTTAGATATCGCGTGAACTATTGGGAAATACCTGAGAGTATGTATGGCTACATCTATGCAATCAGTACCTGAACCATCCCAAAATTCATTCAGATCAATATCCCTTAAACTGTTTATGAACCATAACACAGTAATCATATAACTGCTCATCCTTCTGCACTCCAGAGTGCACATTGTCAGTACTTTAATCTTCTTATCCAAATTCTTCCTCTCATACTTTTAGTCATTCTATTCACCCTCCATTGCACTCTCCAACTCTTGCTCATCCCTCCTTCTGTATGGTGACCATGCTTGCACACAGTGCTCAAAATGTGGTCTAACACAGGTCTTCCAGAGGGGAACTATCACCTCTCTCGATTTACCTGCAAACCTCATTATAATATTCCCCAGAGCCATATTGTTTTACTTTCCTTATTGCATTGCTTCATGTACTTCAAATCACTACTGATAATAACTCCTATATCTTTCTCATACTCCACCTGCTGCAGCACATTTCCATTCTGTCTGTCGCCATATCCATTTCTTCAATGACAGAAGTGCATAACCTTACACTTCATTATGTTAAAGATCATTTCATATTTATCTGTCTAGTCCTGCAACTAATCCAGATCCTTCCATTGGTATGACTCACCTTTCTCTGTTATCACTACTCTGCCTGTCTTAGTGGGTATACCATGATGTGAGCGAGTATTATTGAACTGCTCAATATGAGTGACTCAATAACACCGCTTGTTCTGAGAGCGAGTAGGAAAAACGCCAATGGGTAGGTTACAGCGAGCATGGCAGTGAGCTGCACTCACTGTAGCAGGATGTAAAGATGTGTTTGGCCAAGCCCTGTTGAGCTGGCCATTTGGCATAGTGGCTAGAGCCACTACCACCTGAGTTGGTGGACCTGGGTTCGGATCTGGATGCAGGACAGATTTTTTGCTGGGGTATTTTTTGAATCTTGCCACTAAGTCCGCTCTCCCTGGAGTTGAGAATATAAAGATTGGGGGGTGCGGGGCACAGCCCCCTGCATAAATCCATTTCATTTTATTGACGTGCATCAGGGAGTTATCGACAATCGCTGTTTGTGATGGTCAGCGTAAGGTTGTTCCCTCATTTGACATTGGGCACTTTTGAGGTCACGGTATGTGATCAGCGCAGTTAAATACTTGCTGTTATCACATAAAACCTCTGGGTGTCATCAGAAATGTTAAGTCCCCCTCCATGTCCCTCTTCATGTCACCAGTATACATGTTGAATAATATAGCTCATAACACAAAACCCTGAAGGACCTATCTAAACCCTTGGCTCCATTCTTAGACATCACAGTTAACACATGCCCTCTGTTTCCTGTTCCTTAATTACGAATATACGAACATACGAAATTTGCCAGCAGATAAAGGCCTAGAGGTCTATCAAGTCTGCTTGAATGTGCAGCTAGCACCCCTTATTCTGCAGCTGCCCTTCCCTTCCACTCTTCCCCTTCATTAACCCTCCCCCTTGTCCTGTCCCATCCTTGTTTGAAGCAGTCCACTGTTCTACTGCATACCACTTCAGCAGGTAATACATTCCACCCAGCCACCACCTCTCTGTAAAAAGTGTCTCCTCATCTCCTCCTGAACCTTCCTCGCTCCAGTCTCATATCATGGCCCTGGTGCCCTCCCTCCCTTACTTTGAACAGCCCTCTGTACCCGTCTTGTTTATTCCTTTCATGTATTTAAAGGTTTCAATCATGTCACCCTGTCTCTCCTCTCCTCCAGTGAGTACATGTTCAACTCCTTCAACCTCCTCTCATATGATAAGTCCCCAGCCCCTTGATCATCTTTGTTGCTCTGCACTGCACCCCCTCCAGTAACTTAATGTCCCTCTTCAGATACGGACGCCAGTACTGCACGCAGTACTCCAGGTGTGGTCTAACTAATGACCTATACAGTGGCAGAATCACCTCCTCCCTCCTCGAGAATATACCCCTTGCAATACAACCCAGCATTTGTTGGCCTTTGCAGCTGCCTTCCTACATTGTGCCAAGTTGTTCATTAACCCTGTAATGAGCACACCCAGATCCTTCTCCTCCTCTGTCTGGGCTAGCTGCACTCCCCCTAGCTGGTAACTCCTCCTTGGGTTCTTCATCCCAAAATGCAGCATCTTGCACTTTTTGGCATTAAAACCCAGTTGCCAGGTGTCTGACCAGGTTTCAAGCTTTGCCAGATCATCCTGCAACCCCTGCCATCCCCCTAGGTCATCCACCACAGCGCTTACCTTGGTATCATCAGCAAACAGACTGATCTTGCTCTTGATGTCCCATGATATGTCTGCAATGAATATCCCAAACAACACTGGTCCCAACACTGAGCCCTGTGGAACACCGCTCGTCACTGCCCTTGGGTGTGAGATCTCCCCACCACCACCCTCTGTTGCCTTCCCTGCAGCCAGTTTCCTACCCATCTCACCAGCTTTGCACCTGCCCCTGTGCCTACTAACTTCCTTCCCAGCCTTCAATGTGGCACTGAGTTGAATGTCTTACTGAAGTTTAGATACAGGACATCCACTGCATGGCCCCTGTCCGGTTGCCTAGTTACCCAGTCATAGAACTCGACCAGGTTGGTTTGGCAGGATCTGCCATGTGTGAAGCCATGCTGTCTGCTGTCCTGTAGTCATTTGGCCTCTAGGAGGGCCTAGCCTCTCCTTCAGGATAGTCTCCATTAGCTTACCCACGATGGATGTGAGGCTCACTGGTCTATAGTTTCCCGGTTCATCCTTGGGGCCACTCTTGTGGAGGGGCACCACATAAGCCATCCTCCAGTCCTGAGGTACACACCCCGAATGTAGTGAGGCATTAAATAGGTCTGCCAAAGGTCCTGCAAGGACCTCTGCCAGCTCCTTCAGTACCCTGGGGTGGATGCCATCTGGGCCTGGTGCCTTGTCCACCCTCAGTGCCTTCAAACCCTCTCGAATTCTGCTCTCCATGATTTCCCCATCTGTCACCACTTCCCCCTGCTTCTGCCATTTCTCCCACCTTGGGTGTCACCCCCCTCTTCTCTTTAGTAAATACTGAGCAGAAGTACTCATTTAGTGCTTCCACCTTATCGCACCCTGCTTCCACCCAACCCCCCTCCTTCCTAATCCTTACTATGTGGTCCTTACAGCTCCTTTTCTCCCTGATGTACTTAAAGAAGTCCTTCTCCCCCTTCTTAATGCCTTGTGCCAGCCTGAGTTCCGTAGATGCTTTGGCTCCCCTTACTGCCTTTGTCACCTCCTTCGATTCTGTCAAGTACTCCTCTCTGTCCTCCCCCTCCCTGTTTTCTTGTACTTCCTAAAAGGCAGCTCTTTCCTCCTTACCTTTTCCATCACCTCCTTGCTCAACCAGATCGGTTTCTTAGCCCTAGCCTTCTTGCTCTGGGCTTTGCAGCAGGTTTTGGTTGCCTCCACTATCCGCAGCTTTATGAGCTCCCACCTCTGGTTAGTGTTCATACTAGATTGAATTCTGGCCAGGTACCCTTTTACCACTTCCCCCATCCTCCCAAAGTCAGCCCTCCTGAAGTCAAGCTCTATTGTGCCAGATTCCACTCCTTCCTTGCCCATATCCAATGTGAGCCATACTGAGAGGTGGTCACTCCCTGGCAGCGGTTCCTCCACTGTAAGTTCTCTCGTAAAGTCCCCATTTGCCAGCACAAGGTCAAGGGTATTTCCTAACCTGGTTGGTTCACTGACCATTTGCAGCAGGAAGCTGTCCTGGAAGGCATTCAGCAGTACCTGCTCCCTTCTGTTCCTGGTTGTTGGGGTGCTCCAGTCCACTCCTGGCATGTTGAAGTCCCCAACAATCACCACGGTACCCTTCTCGCAGGTCCTCCTGATCTGTCCCACTAGTTCCCTGTCTAACTCCTCCATCTGAGATGGTGGCCTGTACACCACTCCCATTCTAAGAATCCTATTCTTGGAATCCTGGATTTGCATCCAAAGTGACTCCATACTACCCTCCTCCCTTCCCCTTACACACTTCAGTCCTTCCTTCACATATGTGCAACCTCCCTCCTTTCCCAATCACTCTGTCCCTACGAAATAATCTGTACCCTGGTACAGACAGGTCCCAGTCATTGTACTGGGTGGCCCATGTTCCATGATGACTGCAATGTCCACCTCTCCTCTGCCATGAGAACCTGTAACTCTGCAGTTTTCCTACCAAGGCTCCTAGCATTATGGTAACCACCTTCCACCCTCCCCCATCCTGCCCTCCTCCTTTCCTAGCATCACCAACAGTACTTCCATTTGTCCTTTGTCACTGTTATGGGGTAAGCTCATATGGTTTCCCAACCTGTGGTCTCTGCATATCTCTTCCCCAAATGCCACCCCCACTCTTAGTTTAAATTTCAACTTCCTCTATGTACTCCTCTATCCTCTGTTTCAGCACTTTCTTTCCTTCTCACTCAAGCATAGTCTGTCCTTGGCATAGAGACTACTGTCCTCCCAAGTCCCTCCCCCCCCCAACAGCCCATACCCTTTAGCACAACACCAGATTCTTAGCCATCCGTTAAATTCCTTATTCTCAGCTTTCTTGTTGTTTGCTTTGCACAGGAAGTATCTCTGAAAAAGTTACTGATCTTCCTGCCCCTCACATAATTGTGCTAGTTCCTCAAACCTCCTCTGGACTGTATCTACTGTCTTGTCAGCAGGTCGTTTGTCCCAAGATGTATAATTAAATGAGGCTTGTCCCTACCCTTCTAGCATATTTCAGAACAGACTGTCCCACCCTTTCGCTGTCATTCCTGGCATGGCCTCTCCGCCCAAATGCGACTATGCCTCTCCCCTTACTACCCCTAACTCCTCTTAGTATTGAGTCCCCAGCACTAAGATTCCACCCCTCTTACTCCCTGCTTGCTTCCATTCATCTCCCTCTCTCATTTCCAGCTCATCTTCTTCCTCCTGCACATTATTTCCCCCCTTTTACCCCTGTTGCGATTCTCCCAGCAGAACTTCCCCCCACTCCAGTTTGGTCCAGGCATTTATCAATTACTCCTCTAATTTCATCATTTCCCTCCTCCACCTTCTTCCTTTCTAGCAGTGCACAACTATTTTCTGAAGGCCCTTCACAAATGCCCGCTCCCTCTCTCTTCATAGTAACCTGTTCTCTCCTTTCCACTCCATGACTTTTGCCACTTCTTCACCTCCCCTCGCAAGTCCCTATCTCCTCCTTCCATTTGTCTTTTGTCTCCTGAACTGGTTTCCCCGGCAATTGTTCTTCCTGGCCTGGGCCCTTTTGTCTCTGCTTCCCTTCTTCTGACCCTCTCGTCACCACTGTTGGCTTAAATCACCCTGCCTCATCTCCCCTTCTTCCTCCCTCCAGTATTGGGCTAAACCAACCCCCAATCTGCCTTGCCTGTCTTAGTTCCTCCTGCAGACCCTCAATCTCCTTTCTAAGTTTTTCTATGTGGTTGCACACTAATCATCCTCCCACACTCCAGGCAATTTTTAGAAAGATTGGTGCACTGCAGTTGTTGCAGCCTACCACCCTACCCATTGCTGTCGTTGCCCACCACCGACCCCCCACCCTTCCAGATGCAGGATACCAAACACTCCCCCAAGTCTCCCCTCTCCCTTCTCTATCAGTGCAAAACATTTTCTTTATTTCCCTTACCTCTGTTGTTGCACACATTTAGATATATTGAGCAACTGCTTTTTATATTCCTATCCTTCCTATCCACACTCAAAAACAGACTTTAAGTAGCCATTGCACAACCTTCTTCAAACTCCTACACCTACTTTCTCCCAATGCAATATCAATGTGAAGAAGTAATAATGAAAGCTCCTAGATTTGCATTTACTTCCCTTCCACTGAGAGAGCAGTCACCTCTTCACTTGCTGCTGTTCCTTTCCTGGATGTCTGCTTTTGTTATGACAGGTGCATATCCTTTGCCTGTTTGAGGAAGTGATGTCAGAACCCCTGGTATAAAGGAAATAATGGACCAAGGGTGGGACCAGCCCAAGTCTTCCAGAAACAATCAGGTAGCTGAGGCCTCTGGTCAGACCATTAGCACCCTTCCCCCACTCTGCACTCAAACTACTCAAAGCCCCCAAAATAAGTTTGCTACCCAAAGAAACAGGACTCCAATTCAAACAGCTTCACCAACAACACATCAAAATAGGCTTGGAATTAGAAGATGTATGTCTCCAATTCAAAGAAACAGACCCAGTTAAATCACACCAATTTTGTTTTAAAACAGAAGAAATAGGTTTCTACAAATGCAGCCTGCCACACAGTGAATCAAAAAAATGAGCCCACTTATAGCTACCAAAACAGGTTTCAAAATTCCAACAGCCCCAAACAATACCCTGCTAGCCTCTTAGTAGTAAGAAAGAAAAGAAATAACCTTCTACCAAGTAGAATCCACAAGAAACAATGTAAAACAACAAGAAGCTACTGTACTGTAGATATGATCTTGTCCCCCTTCTAGTTCCTTCTGAGAAGCCAAAGCACTGAGTTCCAAACTCTGTGATTTCCCTTGTGCTGCTTTCAAAATCAGAGTTCCAAACTCTTTGACTTCCCATGTGCTTCTTTCAAAATCAGACAGTTCCAAACTCTGTGACTTCCCTTGTGCTGCTTTCAAAATAATTGATCCCTAATCCAATTTTCAAAACTATCGAGACCAAAATCCTTTATTTTCCTAATTAGTTGGCAATATGGCACCTTGTCAGATACATTTGTGAAATCCAAGAAGATAACTTCTACTGTAGAGGAAAGAGACCTGGAGGTAATCATATCTATAGACCTAAAGGTGGTTAAACAATGTGACAAGGCAGTGGGTAGAGCCAGTGGGATGCTAGGATACATAGGGAGGAGTATCACAAGCAGAAAGAGGGAGGTGGTGAGACCACTGTATATAATAAATCATTGATGAGACCGCATCTGAAGTACTGTGTCCATTTTGGGAGACCACATCTCCGGAAAGACATTGACGGGGTAGAGGCGGTCCAGAGGAGGGCAAATAAAATGGTGCATGGTTTACACCAGAGACCCTATGAGGAGAGACTAAAGAACCTCAATATGTACACCCTGGAAGAAAGGAGGAAAAGAGGGGATATGATACAGACTTTCAAATGCATCACAGGTATAAATAAGGTACAGGAGGGGAGCATTTTTAAGACAAAAAGATGATTAAGAACAAGGAGGGCATGCTGTGAAGCTGGAGGGTGGAAAGCTCAAGGGAAACATGAGGAATTACTTCTGCACAGAAAGATTAGTGAATACCTGGAACAATCTCCCAGCCAAGGTGGTTAGGGAAAAAACTGTAATGGGATTCAAGAAGGCATGGGATAGGCAAAAGTGAACCTTAATGGTTAGGGAAGGGAGGGCTATGCTGAATATCAAGTGGAGGTCTGCGGTAATACAGTAGGTAGGGAAAATGGGCAGACTAGGTGAGACAAGTGGTCCTTATCTGCTGTCAGTTTCTATGTTTCTATGTTACTGGCTCAGCATATTCAAAACAGATAACAGATAGATCTAACACAATCTACCATTATGACACTCCTTGTGTACCCTCACAATACTTTATATACCATCATTATTATGCTCAACAGCCTATAGTTTCCCAGCTAATTTCTCTTCCCTTGCTTGTGCAGTGCTAATATTTCTGCAGACTTAAATTCCACTGGGACTGCTCCTTCCACCAATGAAGAAGTCAATATACTAGTCAGTGGGTAAATAATGACTTATGCTGCCTCTTTAAGGATCCTGGAGTGCAATCCAACAGGTCCCTGATCTATACAGACATCATAATTCATTAATTTCTTCCTTATAATCTCCTTATTTATCATTATAGGGGCATCCTCTGTGTTCCCCCAACTGCAATCATCATTACCTGTCATGGCTCCCACCTTATCTGTATTGACTACTGAGTCAGTGGGTAAATAATGACTTCTGCTGCCTCTATAAGGATGCTGGCATGCATTCCATCAGACTCATGATCTTTACATATGTCCATATTACTTAGTTCCTTACAATATCCTCATTTATAATTATAGGGGCATCCTCTGTGTATTCCCAGATGCATCATCGTTTCCTGCGAAGTACCCCACCTTCCCTGTATTGAATACTGTGGAAAAATTAGTATTTAACTCAGCTGCTAATGCTGCTGGCTCCAGTATCTTGCATGTACCATTCCTTGGCCTAATTTGGCCACAGTCACCACTGTGTTACTCCTCCATTTAAAATAACTGCAAAATAGTTTCTGCCTTGAAATTTCACTGCATTTGCTATTTAATTCAGGGCCACATTTGGTGTGACTTATTGCCCTTTTAGAAAATGGGCAAGTGAAACACTATTCTGATCAGCTCTTGTAAATCCATTGGCATATGTCTATGCACCAATACTGTCCTGTAAAGAAAAGGCTGGAATTTGGACAACTCACATACAGAATTCATGAGCCACTTCACGTATTCCTGATTTCCATCACAAACAAGGCTGCCACCTTTACTCTTACATAAAAACTTTCAACTGGGTCCTGGAAATTAAACTCCCTTAAATAAAAAAAAACAGCTGCATGTTCTTTCTAGCCATGCTCCCCTCCTTACACATATAAACACATTTAACAAAAATAAAACACTATTCAGAGTTTTTATTTCTGGTGTTTCTTTGATAACAGTGCAAAATCAGCCTCATAGCTTAACTAGCCTGACTGAGACATTTCTGCTGCTAACACATCCAGAGATAAAACTGAGGCTCTGGCTCCATGTGAGACCTGTGTGTGAATGTAAGCCAATAGAATACTGCAAAATTTTGAAATCATACATATCATGTTAACATTCCATGTTTGTGTGGGAGGAGTGAGAATTCTACTACAGGAATACAGCAGAATATTGAATTCTTAAATTCTATGGTAAACAAACAAACATTCTATTGAATGTGTGAAAATACAGATGACTGACAGGTAGAAACCATTTGTGGAGGACTATTTAGCATCTTTTAACAATATCTTATGATACTTTTTGTATCTTTTTGAGTTGCTTTTTTAAATATTCCATGCCATTTTCTAAGTACAATAAGACCCATCATAGTGTGGGGTATTGGTGGATACCTGCACTTCCAGAGGTGGTACAGTCATCTGTTTGTGGTGTCAGGCCTCATTACACCCCTGGGCTTTTGGGTATCCACTAATACATCACACCCTGTCAGGTCTTATTGCTTATTTACATTTATCCAGAAGTATTTCGTAATTACCTTTACCTCCTGAGCACTCATTCTTTCATTTGAATTGCCCCACTTCTCTCCTTTACCAATACAGCTTGTTTTATTAAAATTCTCTTCAGATTAAGTATTTGTTTCATAAGCAGATTCTGTTAATTGCATTTGCATTTAAATAAGTAGTTCTAAAATATGGCCACCAGCATAATGTCATGTGGATGTGCACAAATAAATAAAGATAGGACAGACCTTGAAAATGGTCAAACTGCAAATGTATATTTTTCCCAATGGATTTCTTTTATTCCTAAACTAATAGCTAGAGCACCTTTAGGGCTAGCAATTACAAAGTAAAAGACTCATTCCCAAAATTGAAATACAATATCACATCATTACCAACACTAATCCGCGAAGAAGGGAGACTACATGTAAATCCCACTAGAGCTACTAGTTTGGCTTGAACAAGTCAGTTGACCTTCATGTGCTTCTGGTCTACCAGCAGTAAAATTGTGTACCATGATATTTCCTTTTAGTTGAGCTATCCGAGGTAAATAAATTATACAACATATAAAAATGAATGCTTTGAGGCTGTTAATTTTCAGTTTGAGGCATGACTCACAAACCATGATATATCATGTGCTTTAATTGGCTGTATAGCTAAATGATGGTTGTCAGCTCATCTGACCCCATTCTGTGGACAAATGCAATCTTTCAAACTATCATTACAATTCTACGGACAAAATATATTTCATCAACATACAAAAAACATCCTATGAAAAAAAGCCATTTCAAAGAAATGTAAAAACATTCTGGGGTGAAATGCAATACATCAATCAGTGAAAGCCATGCAATAGATGAAATATAATTCATCAAACAGTAGCAACCATTCTGCAGAATAAATGCATATAGTCCCAAGCATATATCCATTCTATTGTGCAAATGAAGTTAATTCATAATTCAGATCTAACATCTCTGGTAATAAAAAACAATGGGGTAAAATGTATTTGGTAAATAAAAAACAGCTGTAGAATAAGATCATGGATTCTCTTTTGGTGCAAATATTAAATGAAGCATTAGTTTCTTCATACAATGTATTGTACAAACATTACGAAAGTGGCCAGATTATAAATAAGCAATAATCATTCAATGGATAAAATGTACATAATAAAAAAAATCTACTCCATCCTTCGGTGCAATGTCTTTTGCCAACCATATAAGCCATTACCGGTTAAGTAGGGATCAGTGAAAATCATTCACTATGCTTTGCATACTCTTCAAAACTATGCTATTCATGTTTGCTTGCTAAAGGCTAACAAACATATTATGAACTGTCTGAGAGGGCTTTTCAGAGCTTGACTTTCCTCCACCTAGCACAGCTTCAGAATATTTAATCTCTGCCCCAGTTCCACCCACTCTTCTCCTTTCTGCTTGCTTTTCCCTTTCCATGAGTAGCCAACAGATACCATAACCAAATGGCAGTGTTAGCATGGGAAAGGGCAACTAGCAACTCACTGATCACCTGCAACCCCCCACCATGCCCTGATACTGGGATGCCCCCATATCACTCTGTAACAATGGCGTGCCCATCTTCCAGTGCCACCAAACAACCCCCCTATACTCTGGGATGCAAGGGTGCCCAACCCCTGGTGCTATCAAACAACACCCCCACTACATTGTGTGACACCAGGGTGCCCAATCTCCAGTGACCCCAAAGGACACACTGACGCTGGTATGCATAAGCCCCAGTATGAGGTCCCCGCAAAAAAGAAAACCATACATCTTTGGCCCCCCTTTTTTTAAACCATAAAACTGTTCAGCAATGTCTTCATTGGTAGCCAGCCCCCATCACCCTCTCAGCACTCACCACCCCACTCCCCAAAACCCTCACTTACTTCACAAGGGCCCGACAAAGTAATCCTATCTGTGACCCCGAAGATCCTGTCCCTACCAGTCCCAGCAGTGAACTGACTGAAATCGAGGTAAGTCCATTTAATGGTTGCTTAATGCATTTTGAATGTTTACTCATAGCGTTTTTGTTTTTAACATTTTTGGCCCAGATGTTCATCATACCATTTTGTTTACCCTTCCTCATAAACAAGAAAGGTGGAATGTTTCAAATCCCCTCCAAAATAAGGTTTCATAGTCACTCCATGAAATCACCTTTTGGATAGGATATAAAAAACTACAATAGTCTTGACCAGAAGGCGGTCTCATAAAGAAACTGTGTTGAAATTTAGGGTCAAAATCTCCACACAAAAAAACAACAGTTATGAAGAAATTTTGACATTTTTCAGTGTTTATTCATGAATTTGATAGCTGTTGAGCTGTTGACCCAAATTTTCAAAATCTCCATTGTTTTGCCCCACCTCATGAACATGATAGGTGACATTTTTTAAATCCCACTTCAAATTACTTTTCATGATTGTGCCACAAAATTATGTTTTGGCCAGGTTTTTGACACAGTGAAGCCACAAGGACTGAAAGAAATGTGGGTTTTAAAATCATTTCTGTGAAACACTTACTCCCATTGAAGCATTTTAAGCTATGCATTTAAAAACATATACAGTGAACAATTCTAATGTCTTTGTGACATTGTGAAATTGGCAAGGAAATGCAGAGTAAACTTGCCCTTTTTGCTGGAGTCGCTAAATGTAGCAGAAGGGTCGACAGCCTAGAGGGAGTTAGGGAACTAAAAGAAGACTTACAAAGGACAGAAAGATGGTCAAATGTGTGGCAGCTGAAGTTTAATGCAAAGAAGAGAAAAGAAATGCACCTGGGAAAGGTATACCCAGGAAAGCGTACTGGCTATATGGGGTTAAACTTAGTACCACTACAGAAGATCAGGACCTGGGAGTCATCATTTGTGATACCCTAAAACAGTCAAGTCAGTGTAACAAAGCATACAGCAAAGCAATCAGAATATTGGGGTGTATGGGGAGAGGAATAGATAGTAGAAGTGGGGAGCTGATCCTCCCTCTTTATCGATCCCTGGATAGACCACACCTGGTGTACTGCATCCAGTTCTGGAGTCCTCACCTTAGAAAGGATAAGGACAGGACAGCTGACATGCAGAGAAGGGAAACACAGATGGTTCAAGGCCTCCAGAAAGTCTTCTTTGAGGAGCGGTTGAAAGAGCCGAACATGTGCTCATTGGAGGCCAGGAGGGAGAGGGGTGATATGATTGAAACCTTTAAGTTTCTGAAAGGCATAAATAGAGTACCCCACCTGGAGTTATTTAATAAGATCACCAGCACAATGACATGCAGGCATGAGTGGAAGCTGTGGGAAGAGAGCTTCAGAAGGGATTTGAGGAAACACTAATTTTCAGAAAGGGTGGTGGAACCATGGAACAGCCTGCCGACCAAAGTGGTGGACTCTAGGACCATGGTGGGTTTCAAGTGGTGATGGGACACAGTAAAGGCACAGAAAATGAGTACAAGGGTAGAGAAGGATGAGCTATTGGGCAGGGATCGGTCCCCAGATTGACACTAGGTCTTGGGTAATTTATGTGCGGACTTGATGGACCTGTGGTCTTTTTCTACCATCACTTTCTATGTTTCTTTGTTTCTTTTTCTGTATTGTTCCAGGTAGAATGGATCTCTGCCTTAACCCAGATCATGGATATAGCATGACAGTGGATCTCCAGGACTAACCATATAAAATTATGGGTAATCGCTAGTTAATCCTGAAAAGGGCTCTATCTCAAATCTACGCTATGGCCCAGATATTCAAAAGGGTTGCGCCATGCGCAACAGGGTTGCGCGTGCGCAACTTCAAAAATGCGCCATTCTGCGATATTCAGAAGGGGCCAGTTGCGCCACCAAAAACATGCTGAGCAACAGCGCAATGGAAATGAAGGCATGCGCAATCAAGGGGCGGGTCCATGCATAAAGTGCGCAATGCGAGCATCGAACACTTGGCGCACGCGCAAGAGTGGCTTCAGCCGGAAGTTGCGAATTAGCGGAATTGAGCCAAAATAAAAAGGCTCAAGGAAGTGGCGCAAGAACCCTAGCAGGCCGCAAACTGGGGGAGAGAGACAGAGAGAGAGAGAGAGAGAGACAGAAGCTGGAAGGGCAGAGAGGGACAGTGGATCCAGGAGGACAAAGAGGCCAGTGGTGGGTGCCCGGTGCAGTGGAAGCAGCAGTGGGGGCAGCGGGGGTAACACAGGAACAGCAGCCGGGGAGGGCAGAAGCCAGGGAGATGGACAGTGCCAGCTTCCACATGGAAGCTGTAATGAGGGGGGTGAGACACCATGCTGCAGGGGGACGTGGCCGTGGAGGAGCCCGTCGGCGGTATGCCCCCGACAGGTGGTATCATGCCCGCATCAGCTTCGAGCTGTACACAGACATTGAGATTGTGGGCCGGTACCACCTGAACAGGGCAATACTGAGACGGCTCTGTGAGCTGTGCAGTGATGTGATGCAGGCACCCTCATGACAGAGTCATGCTCTGTCTGTGGAGACCAAGGTGATAGCCTGCATGTGCCTGCTCACCACGGGCACCTTCCAGAGGCCAACAGGGGACACCACAGGCATTACACAGTCGGCCACATCATGCATCCTCACCCAATTCCTCAGCGCACTGCTGCCTCATGCTGCGGAGTACATCCATTTCCCCAGCACCGCGGCAGAGCGTACAACAAACATGCAGGAGTTCCACAGGGTAGCACGTATGCCTGGCATGCTAGGGCCATAGACTGCACCCATGTGGCCATTCGCGACGCCACCTGGCCCCGACGGCCAGGCATATCGGAACCAAAAGGGTTTTCCGTGTCAACTGCCAGGTGGTGTGTGATGCCACTGGGCGATTATCAATGTCTGTGCCACACACCCTGGTGGAGCACATGATGCCTTCATATGGCACCAGTCTGCACTGTGCCATCGATTCGAGAGTGGGGACATCCCCACGGGTCATCTAGTGGGTGAGTACACATGTATGGAATGCAAACTCTGGGCAAGGGTGGGAATGGCACAGGTGCCATGGTAGTGGCACACAAGGATATGGGCAATATGGACCTGACATGACACTGATCTCCACTATCTCCACACAGGTGACTGTGGATACCCACTCCGTCCCTGGCTGCTCACACTGTACCGGCACCCCACGACCCCAGCACAGCTATGCTTCAATGAGGCACATGCCGCAACACGTAACATCATAGAGCGGGTGTTTGGGATGCTCAAGGCACGCTTCCGATGCCTGGACACCTCCGGCGGAGCCCTACAGTACAGCCCCCAAAAGGCCTGTGGGATATTCCTGGCCTGTTGCATCCTGCACAACATGGCCAAAGACCATGGGATAGCCGTACAGGTCCAAGAGGGGGACAGCGATGGGGACGCCAGTGGCGCCAGTGATGTTAGTGATGAGCAGCCCCCCCTAGGATGGAGGGACCCCCGACTGACCCAGCAGGCCCAGCTGCACCGGGACACCATTGCAGAAGAGCACTACGCCCAACACAGGTAAGTCAAGGGGACATGTGCAGGCAACACTGTCCATGCGCAAACCACAGGCACACAGGGGAACACACCGTGCATGAAGGTCAGGGGAGTTGAAGGTTCCAGGCATACCAACACACCATCAGAGAGGGGTGAGCACTCATATGGACACACACACCAGGCAGCATACATGGGCAGCAGCACAGCACTGCGGAAATGACATTGCCAACACACAGCACCACCAACCACCCCCACCACCTGGACTGTCCACATACGTGTGTCAGGACCTGGGCACCCTTGCACCTTGGTGTACAGTGCAATGCAGGCATCATCATGCACACGCACCTGTGGACAGCAGTTGGGAGAGTGTGCAGGTGGTCCGTGTGTCAGCTTGGTGAGCAGAGCACCCAGCAGTGCACTGCCCACCATGACACACATTGCACACAGGGCAGCACCAGACAGGGCCTGCACTGGGAGACAGCTCAGTCAGGTAGCACTGTCCCACGGCCACCACGGATGCGTGGATGGCCCCGCTGTGGCCAAGCAGCACTGGCAGGCTGAGCAGGGGCCACATCGGGTGGCGCTGGTGCACCACCAGGGGTCCCACTGTGCGAACGCGACCTTGCCCACACAGGGGTCTGCATCCTGCCAAACAAACTTGCACCAGGGGTGCTCGGGATGCCCACAGCAGAACCTGGCATCGACAGGCCTGGTGTCACACGATACCGGGAATGGGGAGTGGAGAGCGCACTGTGTGGGGTGTGTGGTACAGGGACACCTGACAGTGTGGCCAATGCGTCCGCGACAGAGACCACTGCCTGGGTCAGCCTGTCAATGGCAGCGGTCACATCCGTCCGCATAAGGACCAGCTCGGCTTGGTCCCAAGCACACTCCCTGCTATGCCGCTCCACGGACACAGACAGTGCCTCCACGGACCTTGCACCCGCCCTGCAGCTGCAACCGAGTCCTGCAGCAGGTGGGTGTCGCGGCCACAATGGCTACTGTGCCCCAATGGCATCGTGACCCCCAGGGTGTGGATGGTCCTGGTGCACAGCACCCCTTGAGGGTGGGCGCTGTTCACCAGGACCAGGTATGGGCTGATCAAAGGGCGGTGGACATGTGCCACTGCTTAACACTGTACCCCCAGACCTGGTGTGCGACTGCTGCTGCCGCCCCTCCAACCGCTGAGCCCCCAGGTCCACCTGTTCCACCTCCATGCTGACAACAGTGCCAGACACCTGCACAGCCACCGGTGCTGCCCAACCGGTGCTGACAGGCACAGCCTGGGACTGTGCCAGCATGCTGGTACACAGGTGTGAACCAGGAAGGCCCAGGGGCACGTGCTGGCCTGCCATGTGTCCGTCATGGGACACACTCCTATCACTGCCCATTGCAGGCCTGCTATCATCAATGGTGCAGGTGCGTGCCACTGCCATAGTCACAGCATGCTGGCATACCTGCATGCCAGACTGCTGTGACACAGGCTGTGCACCCCCTGCACCCATATCACTGACACCGGAGTTGTTGGCCCAGCGTGCATGCTGCTGCAGTGCCTGCAGACTGGTGGCAGAGGTGGATGGTCCCTCCTCCACGTCCAGCAGGTCTGCATCACTGTCTGGACCCACCACCACCACCGTCTCCTGAAGATGAACAGGATCTGTAACAGAAGAGAGTACATGTGAGTGCATATGAACAACAGTCCCCCAACAACACCACCATGTCATACCGCGTGCAGTGGGCTTCCACCTGTCTGGAATCCTCCACCTGGTATGCCCGCAATGGCACTCGGCTGCATGGCCGCAACCAGTGTCTCCTCTGTAGGGGTCAGCTGCAACACCACTGGTGGGCCCCCACCAGTGCCAGCACGTGCCGCCCTGAAGGCTGCCACCTTCTCCTTCAGCCTCCTGCGGTCAGTCCCCGTCTTCTTCTTGCATTCCTGCACGGAGCGCTGGTGGCTTCCGTGCAGGTTGACGGCCCGAGCTACCACCTCCCATGCAGCTGCACGTTCCTGAGGGGTGCCCCTCCGTCCACTCACTAGTGGCTCATCCTCCAGGTAGGCCTGAAGAGGGCCCGCCCTGCCGCGGTGATGTTCGGCCTCCCACGCCCGCTGTCCACACCCTCAGCTTGGCTCTGGTCAGTCATGGTGATCTGTAGGTGGAAGTGGACACCTGTCACTGTGCAGTCGACAGCATTTCCCCATGAGCATAGCTGCCGGCCCGGGGCGGAAGCCCCTACGTTCCACTCCGCATGGCAGATACTGATCGAAAGGGTGCCCTTTGTCCCTTTCTAAGTGCCCTTTTCATGCTCAGCCCCCTCAGCCTTTATCATCCTCCGCCCATGAGCATTGTCCTGAGCATCACACAGCATGTAACACACCTCTCACCTGCAGTAACCAAATCTGGCCAGCACAACCCACTGTCGCATTTTTATAGCGCAACACATGCAAATGAGATGTGGCGCAACTTTAATGACATGCTAATCGCGCCACTGCGCCTTTGAATGGCTGATCGCATGATTTGCATATGTCGGCTGAATATCGCGTATTTGCGCTTTGCTCAATACGGAAGGTCCGGCTGAGCCAATGGCGCAGGTTTGTGGCTGTGTGCCACACTGCATTGCGCATGCCCAGACAGCTTACGCATGCGTCTATCATGCTGCAGACCTGCTGAGCGCGATAGGCGATTCAGACCATGGCCACCATTGTGCCAGTGGCGCTACAGCACTGGGTACTATATGGCGCTGTGGCACTACTGCGCGATAGTCCACTGTGGCACTGGTGCTCAGCTTGGCAGTCGCGAAGGATGCCTATACATCCTATGGCGCTGTGCATAGCCTTGCGTCATTGCCGTGACCTTGTGTATACCCTCTGACCCCTGGTGCTGTTGGCATGCCATGTGTACGTCCCTATTGCGCTGTCTGGTGACAGGGCCATGTAAAGTGACGGCGCTGTTCGAACAGCGTGATTGGAGCCTGTGGTGGTCTATTGCACAACAACTCCACGTGGGGTTACGGCGCAGCGGGGCACCATATTGCCTGCTGTAAAGTTGGTGCCATGGCTAGGAGGAGGGCGGTGTCCTGGAGCCAGCTTGAAGTGGCCAACCTGGTAGCCCTGGTGGAGCCCCACTGTGAGGCACTGTATGGTGAGGCCCCCCTCACCATGCCTAGGACCCACGTGTGGCAGCAAGTGGCCACTGACCTGGTGGAGGTCACTGGCCAGGGCCGGTCTGCTGAGCAGTGCTGGCACTGGTACAGTGACCTCCGCCGGAGGGAGCCGGAACTCTTGACGCGGCTGCGTTCACGTGCCAGGTGGGGCGTGGTGCCTAGGCCAGGTGAGTGTACCATCTATGCACCTATATTCTCTGTAGGGGTGTGTGTGTGCTTGGGTGGCTGTGCATAGGTGCCGGCTCAGACACGGTGGGCTGTGTCAGTGTGTGCAGCTGTGCGATGGATGGTTATGGCTGTGTGGGCAGGCACTTTCACTGGGGCAGGGGCACTCTGCTTTGAGTCACACTGATGTTTGTCTAACATGTCTCCACAGGCCGGATTGTGAGGACACAGGGCCAGGGTGACGTGGGCCGTGCCAGGGCCCCGGTGCCGGGGGGTGTTGTGCCCCAACAGCAGCAGCAGCAGCAACAGCAGCGTCAGACCCAGGTGCTGGAGGAGTGTGAGTATCATTACTTCATGGATGCTATTGCATGCTGGGGGGGGCAAGACCACCAGCCATGCGGGACACAACCAAAGGGGAGGTCATAATTCCACTATACAAAACACTAGTGAGTCCCCACACTGGAGTACAGTGTACAGTTCGGAGACCATACCTACGTATGGACATGGACTGGGTGGAGAGGGTTCAGAGGAGGCGACACGGATGGTGCATGGATTGCATCACAAGTCCTATGCAGACAGGTTGACGGAACTGAACATGTACTCCTGGAGGGAGGAGGTGTGGGGATATGATGGGGACATACAAGTATCTTACAGGGGGAACAGAGTGCAGGAAAACAGTATTTTAAGCGTAAAGGATGTTCCAGGACTAGAGGGCATGGGATGAAGTTGGAAGGGGACGATTCAGAGGAAACATGAAAGTATTTCTTCACAGAAGCGGGTGGTGGACAAGTGGAACACCCTGCCAGAGGAAGTGGTGGGGCTGACTTGGTCACGGGATTTATGAATGCATGGGTTAGCCATAAAGGAATTCTGGAGGTCAGGGTAAGGGCAACAGACTTATAGGACAACAGAGTGAACTTACAAGGTCAAATGGACAGACTGGGTGTCCCATAGGCCCTTATCTGCCGACACTGTCTATGTATCCATGTATGTAGGCATGACACAGGTGACCTGCATCACAGTGCAGTATCACGGCACATCTGTGTATGCGTCACTGGTGGTCCAGGCATGCACTGGGCACATAGCTGTGTAACTGGCATCGCACCACATTGCCACATCACTTGCCAGCCTAGTTTGTACTGTGATTGACCTGGGCAGTGTGTGTGGGCAGTGGTGCGCATAGCTGGTGCCGCCTGTTTGTGATGGCCATGTGCATGTTCACTGTGGGTGGGTGCATGCCATCACAGGTGCGGGACATTGAGCTATATGGCTTGCAGGTTGGGTGGTGTTCAGGGTTGTGGTCAGTCACAGCCATTGACTGTGTTCCCATTTTCCTAGGCCTCGAGGTTCTAAGGATGATGCAGCGGGATGTCCGTCGCCTCACAGAGGTCAGCGTGGCAAGCCACAGGATCCTGTGAGTGATACGGAGGCATGGACGCCATCAGGGGCAGACTGGAATGGGCGCCAGCAGGGAGGACCAGGAGCCGGGTGGGCCATATTCAGATTACCCTTCCCACTTCTTCCATCCCTACCACCCTGCCTTCCTCTCCAAGTTTTTAATCCCTCCTCTTGAACACCCCTTCCTTGTACCCGTCCCCCTTGTAAATAGTTTTATTGTTCTTGTTACACTATGTTTAATATACATTTCTATTTTGATATATGAATACTGTGTTGGTCTCTGATTTGCAGCTGGCTATGGGTGCTCAGTTGCAGGTGTGTACATGCCATCTGGACTGGTATGGTCCTGGGTATGTGTGTGTGTGTGTGTGTGTGTGTGTGTGTGTGTGTGTGCATGTGTGTGCATGGGGAGGTATCTCCAGCATGGCAGTGACTTTCGGTTGGTCTTGCCATCTGTTGCCACCCACTGCTGGGTGCACAGGGTGTGTCTGGCTTGTAGGCTTCTGTGTTGCATGGGGCTGACGTATGCTGGGGGGTCTGCATGGTTTCCTGCAGTGCCAGTCACTGCACATGGGTGGTGTCTTGGGGTCACAGTGCAGGGTGCGCTGTACATACGGGGGGCTGATGTGCACTGTGGTTGTCAACCCCCTGTGTGTGGCACTCTCCGCCTGCCAGTGGTTGTGCTGGGGTGTCAGGGCTCTGCTATGCTTTGTTGGTTTGTCCCCATGGGCACGTGGATCATCCGTCCCACCCCCAGTGATGCTGTGCTTGGGGTGTGCCGGTGTGGTGTGGGTTCTGCAGTGTGTTCCTGTGCCCATGTGTAGCATGGCTGGCAGTGGGCCCCAGCCTGCCTCCCTGGATGTGCAGTTCCATTGCTCTGGGGGGGCTTTACTTGTGCTATGGCAGCTCTGGAATGCTCAGCTGAGCTTCCATGGTTGCGCCATAGCGCAAGATTTTGGCTCAGCTTCTCCTTCCTGGTTGCGCGATGGCGCGGTATGTGCGATATTCAGGCGTTGGTTGCTTGCCAATTTGCTCTGCTCCATGTTTGAATATCGCACCTGTTGCGCATTTGCGCATTTGCGCAACTGGTTTGCGCTTGCTCCTGCTGTTGCGCCAGTTTTGAGCGCAGTTTGAATATCCAGGCCTATGTCTTTAAAAGTTTTTAGCTTGGCCAGTACTCCATGAACTGTTTACCTAGAAGTTTTTTTCTATAGGCTAATTAGGCATTGTTTTTCACATTAATTATGTGTGTTGCACTATGATATAATGAGCAGGGCTGCAGTAATGGGGGGGAAGTGAGGATGTTGTCTGGGGACCCACGCTCAGAAGGGGCCCACCTGAGGAGCTGGCATTAGCTGGTTTGGGAAACAGGGGCCCATTTCAAGTGACTTGTCCTGGGCCCCAAAATTCATAGCTGCAGCCCTGATAATGAGTGATGTCACTAATTTGTTAGTATATAAAGGACTGGCAGAATCTGGAACTCTGTCCCCTCATGAAGCCTTGACTGGTGAAGCACTGGGTGACTGGCCTGAGTTTAGCCATTTAAGTATGTATGTGTTAAGACAAAATAAAATTTACAGAATCTTCATTTTGGAGTCTAAATTCATCTTTTTTAAGTTGCAAAGGAGTGCAGCATCATTCCTGAATTTGGTTACTTTTGGGGTTAGCCACCCCTGGTATTGCATCCCCCTGGATACTACCTGAGCTCAGTGGCAACACAGATACAGTTTCATAAATGACACCTGTCGTATTCATAAGTTGGGGAGATTTTGACGTCAAACAAAAGCTAAATAAATATATGAAAAGGCAATGTAGGTGCACTAGACAATACACTGCCCATTTTCAGGTATAGAAACTTAGAAGCTGATGGCAGAAGACTGTTAGGTCCATCTAGTCTGCCCATTTGTTTTAGACCTATTTGACACTTTAGTTGCCCTTTGTAGTAAGGGTTTCCTTGTGTCTATCCCATGCATTCTTGAATCCCCCCACAGTGTTGACCCCCACAACCTCTTGGGGCAGGCTGTTCCAGGTGTCCACCACTCTTTCTGTGAAAAAAAACTTCCTGGTGTTGGTAGAGAACCTCCTTTCTTGCAGCCTGAGGTCATGTCCCCTGGTCCTAGAACCCTTCTTGAAGTGAAAAGTTTCCTGTGTCTGTACCTTGTTAATGCCTTTTATGTACTTGAATGTTTCAGTCATGTCCCCTCTCTCTTCTCTGCTTCAGGGAGTACATATTCAGTTCCCTAAGTCTTTCCTCATCGGACATGTACTGCGGACCCTGAATCATTTTTGTCACCTTTCTCTGTAGTGTTTCCACCTAGTCAAAGTCCTTCCTGAGGTGAGGCCTCCAGAATTGGACTCAGTATTCCAGGTGAGGTCTGACCAGCGATCGATACAGTGGTAGTATCACCTCTCTCCTCCTACTCAAGATTCCTCTCCCAATGCAGCCCAGCATTCTGTTGGCCTTCAATGTTGCCTTCTCACACTGCTTACTAACCTTCAAATCATCTGAGATTATGATTCCCAGACATTGTTTCTGGTTTGAGACCGCCAGTCTTGTGCCTCCTAGGTAATACTCCTTTCTTGGATTTTTCTTTCCTCGTCATGACCTCAGAGAATACAAACAGTCAAAAAAAGTTACAAAACACAATATGACAAATGTTAAAATATATAGTAGAAAATATTGCTAGAAGAAGGCAGACAAGCTGGCCCCACCAGTGCAGCAGTAGAGTTACCACTCATGATGCGAGTGACCCAGGTTTGGGAATAAGCCTGGGCTGTCGGAGGGCTGGATCGGGGGGAGGAGGATCGAGTATCCTACAGGGTGCTGTCTTCCTCTGGGGAGGGAGGGAGACTCATCTCGCTGTATTACTGTTACCTGGGTGACCACAGGTGGTGGTGGTGCAGGAGATCCAAGTCTGCATGTCGGGGCCATTGGAACATGCTATTGGCTTGGCTGGATCAGGCTCCGCCAGCAGCAAATTCCATCAAGTGGTCCTGGCAGAGGTACAGGGTAAGAATACGGAAAACAAAGGTGCTTGCCTTGGAAGATGAAGCCTCCACCAGCCCACCACATCCAATGCTGGATCCATCCACCATCCTATGGGGACATCGCCAGTCTTCACCTCCACCATGCATGGCCAGATGTATGCGGGGAAGAAATGCTGAAAAAGCTTAAGGTGTACCTAGCCCTAAGCCAGGGGGGCAGCACAGTAGTGTGTGATGGGTGGGCTGGTGGTCCTGACAGGATGGCTGGCAGGATCTCAGCAGGATGGGATAAGGGCACTTGGCGGCAAGTGGAAGGAGGTTCCAGCCTGGCCCAGAGCAAGAGGAAAATATATAGGTTAAGAAAAGAAAAAGAAGGCAGACAGTGCTATACAGATCACATAAATAAACTCATTACAAAACTTGTAGTAGATTGTCAAACAAGTATTTATCAATGCCAGAAGTTCGCTGTTGTTATTGGTGTTTGAGCACCCCCCCCCACGCACAATTTTTTGTTTTGTATTTTTCAAGTTTAAATCTGGTGATCTCCTCCTTGTTTCTACAGTCTGGTGGTAAAGCTGAGGTTTTTCGCGTAACTGCTTACATTGATTTTTACTGGGAACTTCCTTGTGGGCAGATGTAAATAAAAAATTACACAAGTCACAGACTTGTGCTGTATGACTTTGCAATACTAGCTGTTTGTCTGAAGATGAGAAAAATAAGTTTTTCATTTTACAGTAATGAATGCAGGTATGGCATTGTTATAAAATCATTTCTTCGATTATAAAATAAAATAAATTATTAAAGAAAAACTACACTGGTCACAGATGTGCACTGCATGACTTTGGTTACAGGACAGCTCTGAGGCCCCCAGAAGCTCTGGGGGTCTAGATGCCCTGTGGTGAGTTTTGGGGCATTTATTGAAGATAAAAATACACTTTTGCTACCCTGTCACAATGTGATATCCACACACCTATTTAGTAGATAAGTCCATCAACAAACAAGCTGATGGCAAATGATTTGTTGCCAGCTTGTTTGTTGATGAACTTTCTGGTGCTGCTGACAGTTCAGAGGCAGCACAACCACATAAAAATAGGCAATGGGAGGGCACTTGAAAGATTTTGCAGGATGAGCCTGGGTACCAGATTATCCATGGAAATTAACTGCAGTAAGTTCATGGTTTGGAAATTGCCCTCTTCTGGAGATTTTGTGGTCAAGGCTATGGCATAACATTTTATAATAAAGTTTAAAGTATGCCCTAATGAGCATGAGCAGGCGCAGACCTGCTACACTGAGCTGTGATGATTATTCTAGGAGAGGCAAGCCAGTCAGGGGCTTTATAAAATGCCCTACTGTCATTGCCAAATTTGCCATATGGATTGTATTAAAAAACTTATTTCCGATGGGGCAGGTTGGTTGGGTCACATTTTAATTTTAACAGATATAGCTTGGATCCCTGGCCGGCCTGACAACAACTAACCATAGGGCAGTCCATACCCAAAACCATCCAGAGATGCAAGATGATTCTCAGCACAAACAAACCACAAAACCACACCATAGTCTACAAACAAAGAACTGACACAGCTAGCAGAACTACATACAGCTGGGACCCCCGGGCCTGGGAGACAGTCTTATGCAGCAGACTATCAGCACTGTAATACCAGTCAGCCATCAACATTCAGTACAAATAAAATAATTGCACCCAGGCGAGCTGCAACTGCCAACTCACCCATATGGCTGCAGCCTCATCGCTCTCTCTGGTCTCTCTGGTGTGGTGGTTCTGGACAGACTGGACTCTGGAGGACTGACTGAACCAGTGGTGCTGGAAGGTTCTGAAAAGTGGTAGGGCCAATGGGATGTATGGTCTGGCCCCGCCTCCTTTCCATTGCCTCCGCCCACACCACCCAACTGGCTCCGCCCCATGGTCCCTCCTCCCCATCATCTGCCCCATCCCTGACAGATTTCTTCATCCAGATTTGTCAGTTATACAGAAATAAATACAGTAATATAAGCATTACATGCACGGCAGCAAACATAGCAATATTAAAATGTATTTATTACCAACTAGGCAGCAATGCAGAGAAGATAAAAACAGGTGCAAATGTAAACTTATTATGGCACAGTCACAACTCACAAACAATTGTCTGTCTACAACAGGCAAAAGAGGGTGGAAGCAGGGGTCAACCTTAACCTTTTTTTTTTTTTTTTTTGAATTAGCCATCAGGACAAGTTGATTCAAGATTGTAGTAGAATATCAAAGCTACAGAAATTCAGAATCAATTCAAACATCTTAAGGGTATTAACAAGGTGAAAGAGTCTAACATGTTTCAGTATAAGAAAAATAGCAGGACAAGAGGACACAGCATGAGATTAGAGGGAGGCCGATTAAGGGGTAATGTGAGGAAGTTCTTTTTCACAGAAAGGGTAGTGGATGCATGGAACGGCCAACCTCAGGAAGTGGTGGATATGAATATAGTACAGGGCTTCAAACAGGCATGGGATAGGTATAAGGAAGCAATACAGATGAGTATGAATAGATAGGCCATTAACAGAGCAAAGGCCGATGGCACATTCATAAGGTAGGAAAAAATAGGAAAACTGGATGGGCCTTGTGGTCCTTATCTGTTGTCAGCTCTATATAGCCTGCAGCTGCAGATGGCTGCACTAGCCAACAGAGCTTTGCTTGCGTTAAAGGGACACTGTCACAGTCCCCTTAGGTCTCAAAGTGTCCCTAGTTTAAAAAACACATTTTATGATTGTTCTCATTCTATGAGAGACTACTGATGCATCATGCAGCTGGTAGTTTGATTCAGATCCTATCTTATATTAATAAGTGAAATACCAACTGCCCACCATACTGGTGTCACACCAAAACATGTGTGTATACATTTCTTGACCAGCTCTCACTGCATCTTTCCTGGACACAGGAGGAACATTACCAACACAATCCAGCAACTAATGATGCTGTAGGAGTAAAGGACACAGTATTGTATCATGAGTGGCTGCACTATTCAAGTGTGTTTCTAATGTTGAGGAAGTGTGCACTAAGAATATTCAGTGAGTTGAAAGCAAACCAATCTGGTCATAGTTATACATTACCATGCATTTTGATTCTAAAAAGCAAGGAGGCAGATAGGCAAATAGCAACCAGTGATATCAATGAATTTTAGAGAAAGTAATTAATCATAAAATGCTGGTTGTTGCCTAAAACTAATGTGATGCACAAAAGGTTGACAGTGACCCTTTACCCCTCTACTGAAGTCCCCAAATGGGAATTTTGAGGTTTTAAAGCAATGGTTCAACATATGCCCTGTCTAGGGAAGATTTTTTTTATTGGTTTCGTTAGCAGAAACAATATCTGGTAATGTTTTACAAAGCCACTGCAGCAAATTTCTGGCCCCAGGATTCTCTCGTCTGACTGACCCCCAGCAATTGAAGCAAAGGGTCAACCTGCCCCCCCACCCCCACCATACACACTTTACAAGTGCTAATGCAAGCCCTGAATCCAGGAACAATAATGGTGAATTCTGATCCCTTATACAGGTATAATGCAAGCTAAGAAACACTCTAATTATTACAGGCCAGTCTCTACACAAACTGGTTGAGGCTGAGCACAGTGGTAGGAGAAGTCAAAAAAGAGAGAAAAAAGGAAAGAAAACCCACCTGTAGCATTTTGCGTTTTTTTCCACTGACCAGAATAACAGGTGACCAGGAGCAGGAGAACAGGCAACCAGCACCCCCTTCCCCCCCAACCACTTCACTCCCTTTGCAATTTCACAATCTTCCACTACCATATAGTAAGCCGACTTCAGGATCTATCCTACATCTAAGATAGCAGTCCTGGATAAATCAACTAATAGAGCTGAAGCATACAAACTGAGTCATTGAGGTCGCACCGCAGTCAACGGTCATCGCCAAGACAGCGTATTCAAATTCCACAAACATGCAATGCCACATAAACACAAACTGCGACAACCACCACAGCTTTTATAATAAAAATTCCTCCTCTCCTGTCTGTGACTTGGGCTTGCTCATACCATGCTCGTTCTACCTCTACTAGCCGTGATGCCAGCGAAACTGCTTCCTGCTGCCAACAACAGCTCCTATTGGCCACTGTCTGCATCTGTGGCTGTGCAGATCGGCTCAGCAATCAGCCTCTCACAATTCTGCTTTATTTGCTGTTGGGGCACACACAGCAGGAATTTGCATGTCCCACTCCAACTTATCATACAAATGGAATAAAAAAAGGAATTGTAATGGTTTTTAATAGTTAACTTAAAAAAAGAACACTATTGTGGAAAAACATTTTACTTGTAATAAAGCCTGCTACAGCCAAGACAGGAGCACAAAAGTTTGCCAAAATACCAACTTAGTGCAAAAACTGTTTTTTATTGTGCAAGCTGAAGAGCACTGATGCACGAAACAACAGACACAGATGCAGCAGCAGGTTGGAGGATGATCTCTATACGTTGTACGTCCAGTCTTATAGACTCTCAAGTACTCCTTAATTAAATAAATTAATATGCAATGCAGCATACTGTAGTGTACATACACAATGTATGTACACTACAGTATCTACGTATATATTATTTTGTTTAAATAGTAATATTAACATTATTTATTGTTCTTTTGCCAAGAGGGGCAGGAGGGCAACCAAAATAAGTTAAGAGCAAGCCAGAAGCAGAGAAGCCACCCAAATGGATGCACTAACCTTGAAATTGTAGATTTACAGTCAGGCACTTGAGCCTCAAAAGCCAGACAGACAGTCCTCTCTGAGTTCTGCTTTAAAAGGCCTCTTCTTCTTTCAGTTCTTTGTTGTTCTGTTTCAATCAATTCTATAATTTATTACCTACACAGAGTCACAGACTAATGAAATGGGGGGGGGGGGAGCCTGCCCAGACGCCCAGGCAGCAGCACATCACAGGCCAGCTCAGTCAAGACAAGTGATTGCTAATTTGCAATTTTTTGAAACTGTAGTGAATGAGTGAAGTCTAAGAAAGGAGACAACACACCACAAGTGTGAAGTGAAATATTCACATAGATTAATTGTCTTTTTGTTTTAGGGGTGCCAACTCTCTGGACTAGGACTGGACTTCTGTTCTTAATCCTTTCTGTCCTCTCTCATGATCATCTAGTCTTCTTCTCCCCTCAGATGAGCTCACTGCTCACATACCCTCGACTGGCTCCTAGACCACCAGGTTCCATTCCAATCGTCGTCGTCCTGACGGTCGTCTCCTCTCCACTCTCCTCTCGTCATCATCTACTCTCAGGCATCACTCACTCCATCCTCCTCTGTCATGGTGCTCGCCTTGCGCGCTACTTTCCCACCCTGGAAATTAATCTCCTTGAGGCAGCCAGGCAGGGATGTCATGTGGTCACACCACCAGCACTGAGCACTCGCACCGGATGAGGGGGAGGCACTACTATTCCTGTGCATGCAGAGTCCGGACCTGCGACCTGACATGATTGAGGGGGACCAGTTAGCACAACGCTGTAGGGGTGTAGGGACAAAATCAAAGATGGACTGCTCAGCCATGCATCCAATTGGCCAAGGGAGGTGATGACGTCGGAAGGACAGACGTCGCAACATCGCCATCCATGCACACACACAGAGTACTAGTGTAAATGTTGTGGATGCTGCAGCTCAGCTACTGTCAGGTCGCAGTTGTGGATGGTTTAAAAATAAAGTATTCGGAATGGAGAGAGAGTTTGTGGGTTTTTTCGCACTGATTGGCCATCGGAATGGAAATTGCGTGGTGAGATTTGGGACCAGGAACAAAATCGGGGCACAAGAAGATGCAATTTACAATGATTGTTTTACAATAAAAAGTGCCCAGGCCATGCCCTACCTGATTTTAAAGTGGTGGGGCCATGGCCCGGGTGGCCCCCCCAGCTCCGGCGCCACTGGACTGAACAGATAAGCAAAGCAATCGGGGGTCTACTGCCATGCCATGGTACGAACAAGAGACAGCCAATTGACTGACTACAGACCGATGATGACTCTGAGATGCTCACGGTACTTCAGTTCACACACTAACTGATCAGAGAAGTCTGCCCTGGTGGGAAGTGTCTGTCCCGTGACTCGCATGCTCTGATCTGGCACATGACCTGATGGTCTCCTCCTCCTCCTCAACTAACAGCGGGCTAGTAGTAGGCTAGGCTCATGAATATGTATGCTTCCTGCTGCATACTTTACATCATGGGCAGCTGCCACTTACATTCATTTTTTTATGACTGGGCTGACAAGGGCCTGGGGGGGTGAGTTCTGAAAAAATTAATAGTGTAGGCCCGCCCCCACTCCTGGGGCCCTAGAGAGTAAACGAAAATCCTTGCCAAGTTTCCTAGAAAAAAAACAAAAAGGCCAGTCTGGACAAAGAAAAAAATGCCAGCTCCTTGGGTGGGCTCCCCTGAGCTCGGGGCCTGGGACAAAAGTCCCGGTTGTCCTCCCCATGATGGTGGCCCTGACATCACTTGTAGGCACGCAGACTCTGGAATGCTCTACCTCCAGGTGGTAAATGAAGTGCTCAGAGAACTGGGACTTGGGCAGGGCTGGCCCAAGCTCTACCATTTGTGATGGACATGGAGGGAAGATGGGCTGAGCAAGTCACTTTAGAAGCATTGTGCTTTATGAGAAAGGGAGTTGTGCACGGCATGAGCTGAAACAGTCAGGTGGTAGTGAAAAATTAAGCAGACGGATGGAGAAATGCAGGTGTGTCTGTCAGAGTTTGCTTGCGGCCTTGCATAAATGGGGTCTGCACCCGGTAAAGCCAATATATTAATCCGTTCAAAGGTTATGCAAGTTTTTTATGTCCCTTTGTAGCCTATGGGGAAATGTATATGTACATTGCGAAAACTTTTATGAAAACACTTTTTTGTGCGTGACAACATTTTTTTGTGCACAAAAACATTCCATTATAAGGTATAGGGATGTCATGAAAACATTTTTGTTGTCACGAAAACAATACTTGACAACATTGTCCCATGTGTTGTTTTCTTTGTCACTTCATTGTGCCAAGGTGGATTGTGCTTTTGGGCTAAGATTTGCAGGGTGGCAAGCCATGGTCCCACAGATGTGCCTTTTGGTGGTTTGGTCCCAAACCATTCAACAGGCCCATAGTTATAGTGTTACGAAGTTGAGAAATTTCCCATAGGATGACATTGCAGTGCCCATATCTCGAAAACGATTCGAGATATGGATTTGTCGCTACCCACAGATGGACTAAGTCTGCGAGTAAGTTTCGAAGTCATAGTTTACATCTGCAGTGGAATTTTTTTTATGCTGCTACGGTTGCTGAGATATTGTCAAATAAGTGTTACAAGGGGTACTTTACAGTACTATGGGGCTGCTGTATGGCTCTGTAATAAAGTGTAAGTGGGAGCGCAGGGCTGGAGGGCATGTGCTCCCACATATGCATACCATTACACAAAAAAATGGATAATTTGAAGGGATCGCAGGGCCCAGAGGGCCCACGCTCCCACAAACACGTACCACTAACCACTTACATTACACTTTCTCAAAAAGCTCCATTAATGCATCAGTTAGGGTGCATGTCACAGTGACAAAGTTTGGAAATGCGATGTTAGTGTTACCACCCCCACCCCACCCAACGGGTACCAACAGGCATTGCGGCATGCCATGGGTCGTCAGACTAACTCTCACCCCATTCTCTGATACTGTAGAGTGTCAGCTTGTTTACACATGGAATGGGGTGAGAGTTGGACTTGACAACCCCATGGCATGCCCCAATGCCTGTTGGTGCCTGTAGGGTTGGGGTGGTGGGATGTTGGCAAATTAGTGTTACAAGGGTTCCTTTTCAGGTCTGTAGGACTACTGTATGGCTCCATTGTTATGTGTAACTGGGAGCGCCTGGAGGGCCCGCACTCCCACAGTCACATATCATTATGCACAAATGGGAATCACCCACCAACGCATACCATTTACTAGTTACATTACATTTTTTCAAAAAGTAAGGAAATTCATTGTAAAAAAAATTTGCTAATGCATCAGTTAGGGTTGATGTCACAGCAACAAAAGTTTGGAAATTCAATGTTAGGGTTACCCCACCACCACCCCACCCCCATTCCCCCCATTCTCCACTCACCAACAGATGTCAGGATGTGCCATGGGGTCATCAGTCCTAACTCTCACCCTATTATCCTATACTGTAGCATGTCAGCTTGCTTACACATGGAATGGGGTGAAAGTTGGTCCAGATGATCCCATGGCACACCCTGCCATCTGTTGGTGTGTGGAGGATGAGGTGATGGGGGTGGGGTGGTGGTGAGGGTAACCTTAACATCGACTTTGCAAACTTTTGTTGCTGTGACATCAAACCTAACTGATACACTAACAAAGTTTTTGCAATGAATATATATATATATATATGTATTTATATATATGTAACCCCCTCTACAAATGCGGGTTCCCAAAAGTCTTCCTTGGGCTTGCCTAAATGCCCACTGCCAGGCTGTCGTTATGTGTCCCAATAATCTAAAAGTGTTTGCATGTGAGTGCCCTGTAACCCTCCGTGCCTGTGTCTTTAAGAGCTGCCTATTTCATAGAGTATAATTAATCTGGGTAGGAGCTGAATAGTTTCAGGCTTGAGTCCCACCCAGGCTGCAGAGTGATAGCTCCATTCTGCCATCGCTAATTGTGAAAAAGGAGCCCTACAGGGATCTGTGACTGTTAGCTGATTATCTGCTTTAATTGTAAAGACATTGTAGTTTGTCTAACCTGCCTTCCTTTGTAACATGGACATTCCTGTTAATCACCACCATCTTGGTTCTAGACTGCTAGTTTACACCAATCAGTACCTTTGGGGACCCTAAAATGGAGTCGGTCTCCAGGGGTCTTGTGGTAGTGAATTTCTGTAGGAATTGTAGTTTTTATACTTTGGCACCTAAATGGACCTGAAGGGGGAGCTCTAGCTGTGACAGACAGATGGATCAGCCAACTGAACCTTTTGGATCACTGGAGAAAGTCCCAAGTCGCCTGCAGCAGTGTGTCAGTCTAAGTCTGAAGTTTGAAGAGTGAACAGCTTGAGACATTCAAGCAGCTGCTCGTGCGTAGTAGTGCTGGAAACTGGTGGGAAGGCTGTGTTTGGCCTGCCTGCCCCATCTTCCCTGTGAGGGAGTTTTTCAGCATAAAAGAGACACCAAACTTTATCCGAATTTGCTGTGATTGTGACTAGAATCCTGAATTGTGATAAAGTGAAATTCATCTGGTGTGGACTGAAGATTTGCCTTGGTGCGACTGGCCTGTCAGGACTTCCTTCAAGACTGCAGAGCATACAGTTTGCACAGAAAACCCTGTGTATTGCAACCAGACTGTCATCTGAATTGTGGTATTTCTTTATCTTTACTATAAGTGATACACTACTGAGATTGGACCGCAGGGGCAGGGGGGTGACTATCTGTTTTAGATCATAATTGGGCCTCACTGGTGTACCAGTAGAGGAGGCCAGATCATTTGAGTTTACTACAACAGCAGGTGTGGGCTACAGGATCATTCTCATCTACTGTCCACCCGGGGGTGAGAAAGTGTTCCTGCAGGAAGTGGCAGACTTCATCATCAACGCGGCATTAGAATCACCCAGGCTGATGGTCCTGGGTGACTTCAATGCCTGGGTCGATGACTAACTTTTGCAGTTTGGTCAAGACTTCACCCAGCTTATGTTATCATTGGGGTTCACACAGGTAGTTGCCTCTGATACTCATAATCATGGTCACTCACTTGATCTGGTCTTCCTCCTGGGGATCGAGTCCTTCAATCTGGTGGTGGAGCCAGTCATTTGGTCCAATCACTACACAGTGAGATTCAATCTCCAGACCCTCCCTTATAGGCCTGCCCCTGTGGAGCTGGTCAGATTCTGCCCAGTAAGGGGTGTAACCCCAAAGGGTCTTATGGAGGTATTAGATCTATCGGGAATTCCGAGGGCAGGCAAGGATCCAGAGAATCTAGTTTTGGCCTATAACATGGCTATCACTGAGGCTCTGAATGCTATCACCCCACTACATGTTTGCCCCCTCTCTCTCCGCCCTCAGTCCCCCTGGTTTGATGGGACCTTGATGGAGTTGAGAAGGGTGGGTCAAAGGCTGGAATGTCGCTGGAGGAAGACAGCCCTTGATGTAGACCACCTTAGACTGATGGATTATTATCAAAGCTATCAATCAGCAATCTAACATAAGAAGGCAGAGTTCCTGTTCGGTGAGATAGCCACTGCTCAAAACTGACTGGCTCTGCACTTTAGAACCATGGACAGGCTGTGCAACCCAGCCTGTCCACAGGTTCGAGGAGCATTTTCACAAGATAAGTGTGATGAGTTCACTCACTTTTTTTGCAAATAAGGTGGCCAACATCAGGGCCGAAATCTGCCCAGCACCCTCTATGGGGGTTAGTGGTGGTTGGTGTATGGTCACTTTCCCTCAGCCCTCTTGGATATCTTTCAACCGACCGGAGATAGGGAACGTCATGTGGATTGTCCAGAAATTGATGCCAACTTGCTGTAGTTTGGATCCAAGCCCTACACGCCTAGTTTTAGAGTGTTTGGAGATCATTGGCCAGGTTCTTGCAGAGATTGTCTGGTGCTCTTTAGACTTGGGAGAATTCCCTAGCTCTCTGAAAGAGGCGGTGGTGGCACTACTTCTTAAGAAAGCTTCTTTGGACCCAGGCATCTGTGCAAACTACAGACTTATCTGTAACCTTCCCTTTGTTGGGAAGGTGATTGAGAAAGCAGTTGCACTGCAACTGGAGAACCATCTTACCATCCATGACGTCTTCGATCCTCTCCAGTCAGGTTTCTGGAAGAGACACACTACTGAGACTGCTCTGGTTTGGGTGCTCAATGATCTCCTGATGATGAGAGAGACCAGAAGCACCATTCCATCTTGGTTCTTTTAGATCTCTCTTCAGCGTTTGGCACTGTGGACCATGGGGTCCTGCTCAAGTGCCTGAGGGTCATCGGTGCACTGGCTGGACCAGTTCTTGGATGGTTTCATTCTTTCCTAGCCAGCAGGTCTCAGAGGGTGACTTTGTTTTTTTTTTTCCTCTGAACCATTTTCTCTGCCATGCGGGGTACTTCAGGGCTTGGTGCTGTCCCCTATGTTGTTTTCAGTGTATTTGCTGCCCCTTGGAGACATTGTAAGATGATATGGGCTGAGTTTCCACTGCTACGCAGATGATGCACAGTTCTATCTCTCTTTTGCACCCCGACCAGGATAGTGCAGTCTCGATGTTTAACAACTGTATGGTGGAAATCCATGACTGGATAAAGTCCAGTTGGCTGAAATTGAACTCTGGGAAGACTGAAGTGTTAGTTGTGTATCCGGGGCACTGGATAGAGAGGCCAGTGGTGGGGTTACCGTCCAGGCTTTGGCTCAATGGTGTACAGCTGCCCACCTCTGAATGGGTGCATAATCTGGGGGTGGTATTTGACAATGGACTGACACTGTGGGCGCGGGTGTCAGCAGTCATCAAATCTTCCTTTTACCATCTTAGGAACATCACCAGAATTAAGCACCTTGTTCCATTCTATGACTTGCCCATGTTGATCCATGCTTTTGTGACCTTGCGCCTTGACTACTGCAACTCCCTATACCTAGGGCTTCCGGGGGTTGATGTCAGCTGCTTGCAGCTGGTGCAGAACGCTGCAGCATAATTATTGACTGCAGCTTCACGCACCAGTCATATTATTTCCATGTTGTGCAATCTGCACTGGCTGCCTATACAGTGGCAGACCACCTTCACGGTCGGTCTTCTGACCTACAAGACCCTACATGGATTGGAACCAGATTACCTGCAAGAGCTCCTGGTTCCTTACAGCCCGGGCTGAACTCTCTGCTCAACTGACGAGGGACTGTTAGAGGTTCCCAGGGTGCGGTTAAAGACATCTGGTGCCAGGGCTTTTATGCTTGTGCCGCCATCCCTGTGGAACTCTCTAGCTCGTCAGATTAGAGAGTGCGGGACCGTGGAGGGCTTCAAGACCAGTTTAAAGACCTATTTATTCAAACAGGCGTTTAATATTTGAACTTTTAGGTATTCTGTGGATTTTAATTAAATCTGTTATTTTATGTGATTTTAATGAATTGACTGTGGCTGTTTTGTATGTAAAGCGCTTTGATATTGGAATTGCGCTACATAAATAAAAATATTATTATTATTAAATGTGCTGAATGCTGTTAGTGGGTCATGATTTGGTTCACACTTGCTGGAAGCTGCATCCAGCAACTACCAGACTTTTCTCCGAACTGTTCACCCAGTCTGGGCCTTGCCACCTCAGCCCAGAAAGCCATTCACGCTGCAGAGAAACAATTGACGAGGGACCCGCCTGGGGATTTGGCTCCCTGTGCAACACCAACAAACATGATCAGCACCCTAGTGCTTCGTGTGGGCCCTGCTTCTCCTGGCAATCCAGCACTTTATCCTGAGGTATCCATTTCATCCATCCTGCATCCTGTACTGTGTAGCGTGAGTAAACAACAGGGTAGCTCCCTGCAACAAAGTTCAAATCAAAGTGTGTCAGCTGATTTAATTGCTGTTGCTAATCATTTTGGGGCTGAGCCATCTGGCTCTGGATTATAAATTGTGGGTTAAAGTGCATGCATGTTTTCTTTCCATCACAGGGACCCAACCAGCTGCAATGCCGGCCTACCCCGGGCAATGCTTCAGGCTAGCCGTGGTTCCAACAGGGTACCCAGAGTGTGTGTGACTGTGTTACAGGGACCCTTGAGAGCATGCCTTATAGTCTGAATTATTCAGATCTCGAATCAACCACCAGATTCTGCCCCCTTCCTTTTTATTCTCCCTTAAATAAATCAGATCTAAATCTTTTTGCACTGAAACTGGTTGTGGTGTACCTATGTATGAACAGCACTGAAATACTGTTGGTTGTTTTGCTAAATAAAGGATAATCTGGAAAACCTTAAATGCATGCTCTTGTGTCCTGCAGATTTTGCTTCCTGTTCTAACTTCAGCAAGCTCAGTCACTACTGTACAGCATACTACACAAGAAAGTTTGTCATGTATACGTTTACTTGCATACCTCATTTGCACTGTGTAAAAATGTAAAACGGTGTCACTTTATTATGCCTTATATTACATTCTTTTGACATTGTTCCTCCCTACTGCATCGTGTATTGTATAATTTTGCTGTTTATATAATGTAGTTGAAGCGGGTGGACATACCTGATAAAGGCATCTGGTGTCAGTGTACCCACCTGGTTAACAAAGAATACATAAAATAACCAAAACAATCTATAGTAGACCTAACAATTACACAGCAAGTACATTGTGTGCAGTACTCAAGCAGTGGTCACAGCAGGATCCTGAAGAGAGGCATGATGACCTCCTTTTTCAACTGCTAAATATCCTAGCAATACATTCCAGCATCATGTTTGCCTTCCGTATTGCCTTATCACATTGTGCTATGCACCCACCAATCCTTTGCTCCTCCGTCGCAATAATTGTCATCACACAAACTTATATTTTACCCCTAGTTTTGTTTCTCATGTGCATAACTTTGAACTATTTTGCAGTGAAGCCCAGATGCTAGATTCTTCACCACATCTCTCACCACACTTTCATAGAACATTCCTCCAATGTGCCTTTGCTTGTGCATAGTGGTGGTCGAAGTGGCCCCAATTCGCTCCGTGAAGTGATTCACAGAGTAATGCAGAATTCGTGAAGTACTCCGCAATGTGAAGTGGAGTACTTTGCATCATAATGAGGAACACGAAGTCTATAGAAAGCAATGACTTTGCATTATTCCTCCTTCCCCAACCCACTACTCCAGTAATTTTAAGGTGAAGTACATTGAAATCAATGTACTTCGTATCACTTTGCCTTGTTGGTGAGCTCCAAAGGAGAATTTTGCAGTGATTCATGAGATTGCAGGTCACATGGGCTCTAGATTGTTCTGCACAGCCTCAGTTCAGGGTAGTGTGTGTGTAGGTAGCTGTAGGAGACAGTTTGCTCTGAGAGGTCTTTGTGATTCAAACCCTCTAAAATCTGTTAAAGCCTTTTTGAGTAATTTTTTTTTTGCTCAAACTTTAGTGCATCGATTTTAGGAAACCCTCCTGTGCTGATATCATTGAGTGTTTATTGTTTGTGTGTGGATTTTGAATGTTAATGTACAACATTCAGTCTGTGTACTGTCAGACAGTGGACATATTCTTTGGGGGAGGGACGTATCTGTGGTGTAGGAAGATTTAAGTTGGAGAAATAGGGAGTTCTTTGTTTTTTGGTTGTATTTTTCTTGTATAACTGTGTTAATGTGCACACAGTAATATTTTTAGTAATTGTTGACATTTTTTTGTTGATTGTGTTGTGGACCTGGTGCAGCAGTGCATAATTTCAGGTTGTTTACAATACGTGCTATATTACTGAAGTTTTCAATTTGCTCAGGCAAAGTGTGTGCGTGTGGTGCATAGCATCAAATAATACACCTTTTATTGTGCCACAGTGTAATTGCAGCAGTGTGAACCTGCTATCCACTGCACCTGCGTGATTTTTTTACTACCATTGTGGTATCTTGGTTTTGTACTATTACTGTAATCTGCAGTCACATTGCTCCCCCCACCACCCAGCGAAAGGTATTCTTTTCCAGATGGTATTGTGACTTCAGCACCACTGGTTAGTTAAGGTGTTGTTGAACTTGTTGTGACTTTGCGTCTGTATCTCTTGTTGAAGCCGCAGTTGATTTTTTTTGGCTTTACATCCAGTGGCCCAGAGTGAATGTTCCAAAATCTAAATTTGTTTAGAATATTCTTGTTGATCCCCCAAAATGCCTGCAAAGAAACGTGAAAGCAAAGCTGTTTCTCTCCATGACAATGCTGCCAGTGGTAAGATTGTTTGTGGGCATGGTAGTATGCAGTCGTAGAAGTGCATTGCTGGTGTGAGGAAAGGTATTTCTCCTTCAATGTTTTTTACAGCGCAGTTGGTAGCTTCACTCATAGTTGGAGGAGATTATGTTGTTCCAGCTGGTGGTGTTAGTGCAGTTGCTGGTGGTGTGAGTATTGCTGCCTCAAGTTCCACTTCTGACCAGTTGACCGTGTCCAAAAATATAGTTGAGTGTAAAGCAATGAGTGACAGTGTAGATGATGTCATACTCCCCAGTAACATCCCATTGGTAACTGAACATGAGGATTCTGATCATCATGGCAATGATAACACACAACGTCACATTTCTATCACCACAGTTCAGGTCATGCATTAGCCTCGCAATGATTCACAGTGTGGTGAAAAAATATCGGATGATGGTGGTGTTGATGATGATTCTAATGATGCTGATGTTGCTGTGGTGGCAACATGCAGTCCACATGGCAGCATCCAAACAGAAGATGTGGATGCAGATGATGTGGATGACTATGATGATGATGTCAGTGACCCCTGTTGGGAACTGGAGAAAAAGAAATTCAAGATGGCTGTCTAGGGGTCTGTTTGCATTACCCTCTCCTCCCATAAAAAGTTGTGATTTACCAGTTTCAGTTGATGATGACCCAGTAATAATGATAGGTAGTCATGGTGGTCAGTTGCAGTCCAAGTGTGTCCAGCCTGAAAAATCATGTAGCACACCTCCCCCCACTTCAGTGCTTAAAAAAATGGAGTCCAATAAGCAGCATCAGGGACATGTTAAAAGTAGGGGAATCACAATCCCTTGTTTGGAATTTGTTTGTGCAAGACACAAATGATAAGTCAGTTGCAATCTGCCAGGTTTGCTATGCGTGTGTGAGGCAAGGTAAAAAGGGGAGCCATCTGGACACAGGTGGACAGCATACACATCTTAAGAACAAGCTCATGGCACTGTGGACCCAGCACAAGATGGCAGCTAATACCACAGTGGGGCGTTCACCCTCGTCATCAACCATAATGAGCATGTTATCCCGTTCCAAGACTGTAAGAGCATGTAGGAAATTAAATGTGTGCAGTAGCAATGAAATAACAGCAGAGGATTACTACAGGCATGATGAGGTGGAGGAGCATAATGATTTTTAAATCTTGTCCAGTGGTGGTGAGAGTAGCAGTTTTTTGTGGCGGTGGTGGTGAATGCAGTATGTCTAATGCAAGTGGTACATCAACCCCGGTTCGTAAATCTGGGAAAATAACTTAATTTGTGGATTTTTCATCACCTGTGCAACCAACTTCATGACACGACCACATTTCACCCCCTGCCATTTGCAGAGCAGAACCATATGTCATCACACCCCGTGTAAAATGTTTAAGTCAGCTGATGTTACAGAGTGCTTTTTCGCATAAGCTAAAGTACCCACCCAATCATACAGTGTCACGTGAACTTAATGCTGCTGTAGCTGAAATGCTGGCAATTGATCTTTTGCCCTTCTCCTTTGTGGAGAATTCTGGGTTCTGGCAGTTTGCAGCACGTGCCTGTCCAAAATGAAAAGTCCCATCCAGGACATACTTTTCGACCCGCACTGTCCCTGAGTTGTACCGTACTGTGCCCGACTCTGTAAGACATGCCCTTCAACGTTCCTCCTCTCCATTCATCCATTTAAGTATGGATATGTGGACAAGTGGCAAAACAGTGAGGAGTTCATATTTGTGTATACTGTAACTGCACATTGGGTACAGGTGCTGGGTTATGTTTGCGCTGTTGGTAGTGTGAATAATCAGTGTAGTAAGGTGGAGTGTTGTGGTAGCAATCTTCCAGAAATTTGACAGCATGCAATGACTGCTATTCACAATGTGACCTGTTCTCACACTGGTGAAAACATGCTGGACTTGGTACTGACTGGAATTGACAAGTGGCTGAACCTCCTGTCCCCGAGAGCTGGGTTCATAACAAGTGACAATGGGTCAAATGTGGTTAAATGCATCACGAATGGTGGCTTTGTTCAGGTTCCATACATGGCCCACTGTTTAAATCTTGTGGTGCAGGAGTTTCTGCAGCACCCTGATATAAAAGAAATGCTGACATTTGTACTTTTCATGCTCTGCAAAGGCCTGTAACCAACTTTGGCAGTTGCAGATCCGAAACTGCCTCCTGCAGCACTGCTTGAAGCTGGAAATTGTCATCTGGTGGAACTCCACTTTATACATGGCAGAGAGGTTGTATGAGCAATACAAAGCCATCTCAGAATATTTTGTCATGTACACTAGCCGTGACAGTTCCGGGGCCTCCATGTCTATGACGACTGAACAGTGGTGCCTCATGGACTCTGTAATAACAATTTTGAGGCCTTTTCAACATACCACACAGGCAGTGAGTGGTGAGTCTGCCTCCATTAGCCAATCAATTCCACTGCTGCAGGTGCTGAGGCAGACATTGGTGAATGTACAGCATAGCCCTGATGTTTTTGGATACAGTGCTAGCCATGTGTTGCTGAAACACATGCTGACAGTATTTGACCAGAATCGTCACATCTTGAGCATTCAGCGTAGTGACAGCTTTGCAACAGCAACAATGCTGGATCCACGATACAAGCATCAGTACTGGAGGGCGGGCCTGAACAGGCATAAAATGTCTGTGGGCAACTGGTGCACTTGGTTCATGGGGCACAGAAGGCACATGCCAAGGTCAGCCAACCTCAGCAGCATAATCAGACTGAATGTGAACCTGGAGTAGTATCAAGCATATCCTGTAAGGGGAAGGGGATTGCAGTTCCAGGTGGTCTGTCATCAAAACCGGTTGACATTAACCCATTTTGGGAGGCTTTGTCCTTTTTGGGGATTTGTGACATAAATGATTCCGAAGAACAGGATGATGCATCAACCACTGGACTTAATGCAGCACAGCAAATGATGGAGTTATATTTGTCTGAAAACAGGCATCTGTCAATAACTGATGCTCTTCTTTTATACTGGAGTTAAAAGGTTAGTAAATGGCCAGAGCTGACCGCAGTGGCACTGAAGTACCTGACATGCCCACCCTCTAGTGTAAATGTCAAGAGGGCATTCAGCTCAGAAGGTGCAATAATTAGGGATCATTGTACAAACCTCTCTCTTGCAAATGTCAATTTGCTGACATTGATAAAAATGAATGAGAGGCACATACCAGCTCAGACTGCAACCTCAGTAGTCATACCCCAGCCTAGTCATGGTTTTTCTGATGTAGAAGTGGACCATCCTGGTGTCAATGGCAGCATGAAACAGCCTGGCACTGATGTAGATGATGATACAATGGAGAAAGAGTTTCCCAGTGGTCAGAATTCAGACATAGATGACTGTGAGAGCAGCTTTTTTATGAGAATGATGACGAGGTTAATGTTGGCAGGTTTTAACTTCAGTGGTTAAAAGGCTATCACATTTGTTGTGTGATACATGTTTTCTTTTTCATAAAGTTAAAGCAGTGCCCCACTCAGAGTGACTCAAATTCCATATGTCATGTCACATTTGTAACACAGAGCACAAAATATCCTGGCCCCTGGACCACCACCATAAGATCGCTGTCAGCCACTGCCACTATAGGTAATGTCACCATGTGCCCCCCTGGACCACCACCATAAGACTGCTGTTAGCCACTGCCACCAGGGGGAATGACTTTGTGTGCCCCCCCAGACCACCACCATGAAATCGCTGTTAGCCACTGCCACCAGGAGGAATAACTTTATGTGCCTCCCTGGACCACCACCATAAGACTGCTGTTAGCCACTGCAACCATAGGGAATGTCATTGTGTGCCCCCTGGCCACCATTATGAAACTGCTGTTAGCCACTGCCACCAGGGAGAATGACTTTGTGTGCCCCCTTGGACCACCAGAAGACTGCTGTTAGCCACTGCCACCATAGGAAATGTCACCGTGTACACCCCTGGACCACCATCATGAAACCACTGTTAGCCACTGCCACTAGGGGGAATGACTTTGTGTGCCCCCCCGGACCATCACCATAAGACTGCTGTTAGCCACTGCAACCACCACCAGATGCAGGAAGATGTGAAAGGGAATGTCATCACAAATACGGTCAACTTATTATTTTTTTTTACAGGTTAACAAACGACTCTCCTTCACTGAAGGTCTGTATCAATGGCACAGCATTACTGTGTACAGCAACCTGTGGGATACCCATTTCCATACTGGTAAGTATGTCAATTTTATTTAATCTGCTCCTCTTTTTTTTATAAGAGTGCAAAAAATCCAACTGATGATTTGTAATGTAGGTGACATGTACGTCACAAAATATTTGTCCAACACATCATGCACTGTACTCCAAATTTGCAGCTACAGCCATTCCAGTGTTGAAAAAAGTTTGACCCAGGTCATGTGACTTGACAAGATGTGGTTTTAAAATGTAACTTGAGTTAAGACTCAAGGACACTGACACAGTGAATTTCTTATAGTCTGGCACTAAATTTAATTGTGATCTGATGATTTGGTCTTCATGTGGTTTCACAGCTTGCTGTCTGTGTTAATCCATATACCCGTGGTGGAACAGCCATGGCTTAAACATAACGTGTTGCTGCTGCAATCAAGTTGTAATAAGTCCTTCATTTCTTTTTTTAGTAAACATCCAGTAGCTTTGTTGTGTCATAATTGCCTTATCCAAAGAACTTCAACATCATACCCCCCCCCCGGGCTGGCAGACATGCAACAAGTAGAAGTCGTATGAATCAATGATGGCCATGACCATCATTACTGGACTAGAGAAGGATGCAGATAAAATCTGTGAAGAAGTAACCAAACAACCATTAATGAGACCTACTTGCAAATATGATGATCCCCCCACCCAAAAAAAATTCTTATCTTCATTGGCTTGAGAGTATTCCATTTCCAATTCCAACGCCACAATTTCTCAAGCACGGGAATGCGCACACCAATAGTATGTGACCTGTGACAGAAAACAATACAATGAGTACATGTATATTTATGTCAACACCCTCCCCCCCAAGAAAATGCATATATTTTTTTTTTTTTATTTTATTTTTTTATTTTAGTCTTTGGTAACCGTGTAAGGCCCACTAGCACAAGTGCCTGTTTTCAGTGGCGACCTGGGAGCACTGGGCAGTTAAGTGACTTGCCCAGAGTCACACAGTATGCAAGTGGAGGTTGTGAGAATCAAACTCAGGTCTGGTCTGCTGGATGTATCAAGCTTATTCACACCGCATTCCTCTAACCTCTTGGCTATACTGCCAGCCCGTATATGTATATACGTATATATCAACTCACCAAGGCTACTATTGGTGTACACACAAAGGGCACCCTTCCTGTTGAGGTGATCGCAGCACACTTTGGACAACCAAGAGTTCTCTCAGTGTCATCATTTGTGACAGTACACTGAATGGTCATTCATGTTGTCCCTCCTTCATATGGTTTGACAAGACACTGTGCATCATTACTATGCATGACTGTGCATCAGGAGGCAGTATAGTGCAGTGGTTTAAGGCTCTGAGCTGCAAATCTGGAGACCTGGGTTTGAATCCCACAGCCCCCACTTGTATACTGTGTGACCCCGAGCAAGTCACTTAACTTCCCTGTGCTCCCAGGTTGCACCTGTAAACAAGCTTTCAGCTTAGTGTGGCTCACCTGGTTAAACAATTGGAAAAAAAAATTACATCATCATCACAGCAAGGTCAATACACAGCAGCATGACATGTAATTGCAACAGCAGCAGCATCTCTTGTAATGATCCCATTTCACTTTGTCAGCACTGGGGAATTTTCTGGACACGAGACAGTTGCATTTTGGGGATGCACAAAAATTCTGGTGACTGTGTGTGAGCACTGCGTGCATGACTGAGACATAGAAACATAGACGTTGATGGCAGATAAGGACCGCTTGGCCCATCTAGCCTGCCCATTTCCCTAACTACAGGATAGGCCGCAGATCCTAGTTAACCAACAGCCTATTTCTTCCTACCCCCCACAAGAATTGCCTTATGTCTGTCCCATGCATTCTTGAATTCTCCCACAGTTTTAGACCCCACAACCTCCTCAGGAAGGCTGTTCCATGCATCCACTACCCTCTCTGTGAAATAATACTTCCTCACATTGCCCTTGAACTGCCCCCCCATCTTTAAATTGTGTCCCCTTGTTCTTGCACGTCTCTTTTTCTGAAAGATGCTACCCTCTTGGACTTTGTTAATTCCACTGAGGTACTTAAAAGTTTCTATCATGTCCCCCCCTCCCTTCTTTCCTCAAGACTATATATATTAACTGAGTGTGCCATTAATTCTGGGACACTTTGCATTTGGTGTAACTCTCCTATTTCACTTTGTCAGCACTGGGGAATTTTCTGGACAGAAGACAGTTGCATTTTGGGGATGCATAAAAATTCTGGTGACTGTGTGTCAGCACTGTGCGCATGACTGAGTGCACCATTGATTCTGGGACACTTTGCATTTGGTGTAATGCTCCCATTTCACTTCATCAGCACTGGGGAATTTTCTGAACACAAGACAGTTGCATTTTGGGGATGCTCAAAAATTCTGGTGACTGTGTCAGCACTGCGCGCATGACTAAGTGCACCATTGATTCTGGGACACTGCATTTGGTGTAACACTCCCATTTCACTTCATCAGCACTGGGGAATTTTCTGAACACAAGATAGTTGCATTTTGGGGATGCACAAAAATTCTGGTGACTGTGTCAGCACTGCACACATGACTAAGTGTGCCATTAATTCTGGGACACTGCATTTGGTGTAATGCTTCCATTTCACTTCGTCAGCATTGGGGAATTTTCTGGACACAAGACAATTGCATTTTGGGGATGCACAAAAATGCTGGTGACTGTGTTGTGAGCACATAATGTCATAAATTATAAATTATTTCAAAAAATAAATATTTTTGAAGCCTCAGTAATGTTTACTTTCTGTCATGAAGTGTTTGTACAAAAGCAGGACTAAGCAGTGCAATTATACTGTGCTAAACTGCATGTGTGCAGTCAGTGTTCTTTCTTGTGTGTGCAGACACTGTCCAGCTATGCGCAAACATATATATGGTGTGACTTGTTGCAGTATGTAAAGAATAAAGATAAGAATATATAATGTATATTTTATTTGTACCATCATCATCAGCAGCGGAGTAAGTGATATATTTTTTCAGATGTCTCGGGCCACTGTGCATCTCAGTGACTCACAGTGCACACATGACTTTGCAGAGATGATAACACAAAGAAATCATGCTTTTCAACAAACCATAACCAACAGACATTAAATATTGCTGAGGCACCCAAAATATGTTATGGTATACAGACATTTTTAAGTAGGAATATATAACAGGTCCTGCAGTCCACTGCCACCACACTGTGCAACCACTGTTGCTGTGTCATATTATGGTGTACATCAACTTGCCAAAAAACTGACACTGCCAGTCTAAACTAGAAAGATGTCACTTATTCCAGAACAAAAAATGAATAGAAGAACTGTGGTAGCACAGTGTGTTGGCATTTGGCAGTGAGTGAACTGGACCTTATATATTTTCTGACTTTATAGTGTCTATACACCATCCGTCAAATATTTTGGGTGCTTGCGATGCCAGCGACCTGGGTTCAGGAACGGATCCAGGTCGTCAGAGGGCCGGCCAGGAGGAGGAGTACGATTGAGCATCCCTAGGAATGCACTAGCAAATGGGCAGGAAGGAGGGGTGGAAGAACAATGGGGAATAATAAAAACTGCCATCACAGAGGTAACAAGCCTTTGTGTGAAGCAAATTAACAAAACAAAACGATGTAAGAAACCACTATGGTTCTCAAAGGAAGTGGGAGTGAAGGTTCAAGAGAAAAAGAAAGCATTCAGGAAGTACAAGGAATCACAGAAGGAGCAGGACAGGGAACTGTATCAGTTAAAGCAAATGGAAGCTGGGAAGGCAGTCAGAACAGCAGAGGCCCAAACCGAGGAAAAGATAGCCAACTCTGTTAAGAAGGGGGATAAAACCATTTATAGGTACATCAGGGAGTGAAGGAAGACCAAGGGAGGGATAGTGAGGCTTAATAAAGAGGAGGAGGGTGGGCAGAGGTGACTGTGAAAGACAGAGATACTAAACAAATATTTTTGCTCAGTATTTACAAAGGAAGTGGGGAAGTACCTAAAACAAACAGTAGAAACACTCTGGATACAGAAGTTGATACCAGCCCATTTACAGAAGAAAGGGTTCTGAAAGAACTCTTAAAACTGAAGGTGGACAAAGCAATGAGGCCTGATGGGATTCATCCCAGAATTCTAAAAGAACTAAGGTAGAACTAGTGACACCACTGACTACCCTCTTTAGCAAATCATGGGAGGATGGGGTGGTACCCGAGGACTGGAGAAGGGTAGATGTGATTCCCCTTCACAAAAGTGGGAGCAAGGCAGAAGCAGAAAACTACAGACCTGTTAGTTTAACCTCAGTGGTAGGGAAAATGATGGAATCACTTCTGAAGGAAAGAATTGTTGAGTATCTAGAGGCCATAGGGGCTCAGGACCCAAGGCAGCATGGATTCACAGCGGAAGGTCATGCCAGACAAATCTGATAGATTTCTTTGACTGGGTGACCAAAGTAGTAGATCAGGGAGGGGCTGTGGACATGGCCTACCTAGACTTTAGCAAGGCATTTGACACAGTCCCACACAAAAGATTAATATACAAGTTAGCCAGCCTGGGAGTGGGTCCCAAGATGACAGCCTGGGTAAAGAGTTGGCTGGAGAATAGAACACAGAGAGTAACAGTAAATGGAGTCCACTCTGAAGAAACGGGGGTTACTAGTGGGGTACCACAGAGTTCAGTATTAGGACCGGTCCTCTTCAATGTCTTTATAAGCAATATTGCAGAGGGACTGGAAGGAAAAGTATGTCTCTTTGCAGATGACACAAAGATCTGCAACAAAGTTGATGCACAAGGTGGGTGGAAAGGATGAGAAGGGACTTGGCAAGGTTAGAGGAATGGTCAAATGTATGGCAGCTTAGATTCAATGCTAAGAAGTGCAGGTAATGCACCTGGGAATCAAAAACCCAGGGAAGAGTACACAATGGGGGTGAGATACTAACAACAACAAAATGGAAAGGAGCTGGGGTAGTCATATCAGATGACCTAAAGGTGGGCAAGCAATGTGAGAGGGCAGCAAAGAGGGCTGGGGGATACTGGGATGCATGGGAGAGGTATCACCAGCAGAAAACAGGAAGTTATTATCCCTCTGTTCAGACAGCTGGTGAGACCCCATCTGGAGTACTGCGTGCTGTTCTGGAGACCCAATCTCCCAAAGGATATAGACAGGATGGAGGCTGTCCAGAGGAGGGCAACTAAAATGGTGCAGGGCCTGCACGGAAGATATATGAAGAGAGACTTAAGGAGCTGAATATGTATAGCCTCGAGGAAAGGAGAGAGGAGGGACATTATAGAAATGTTCAAGTATCTCAAGGAATCAACAAAGTCCAAGAGGGTAGCATCTTTCAAAAGAGGTGTGCAAGAACAAGGAGCACAATTTGAAGATAGAAGAGAGGCGGCTCAGAGGTAATTTAAGGTATTTTTCACAGAGAGGTTGTGGATGCATGGAATGGCCTTCTGGAGGAGGTTGTGGAGTCAAAAACAGTGGTGGAATTCAAGCATGCATGGGACAGTCATAAGGCAATTCTAGGGGGTGGTTGTAGGAAGAAGTAGGCTGCTGGTTAACTAGGATCTGCAGCTTATCCAATAGATAGGGAAATGGGCAGACTGGGAGGGCCAAGCGGTCCTTATCTGCCATCAAAATCTATGTTTCTTAGGTAGGCTCTCCTTCTCTGGGGAAGGGGGAGCTATGCGCTCGGCACAGGAGCAACACCTGGTGGAAGCTGGGTTGGTCGCCTTGGACTGACGCAAAGTCGACTATCGCTGGGGTGGGACAGATTCTGGTGTCATTGCATGTCTCTGCCCCAGCTTACAGGGGATAAAATCCTTCCAAGCCTGCCACCTAGATGAAGTCCTGTCTCTAGTCTAGTGACATTGCGCAGGACCTAGAAGGCAGAATTTCACTGTTCGCTGATGACACAAAGCTCTGTAACAGAGTAGACACACCAGAGGGTGTAGACAGAATGAGAAGGGACCTGCAGAACCTTGAAGAATGGTCAGGGGTTCGGCAGTTGAAATTCAATGCAAAGAAGTGAAAGATAATGCATATGGGACACAAAAACCCTGGCACAATATATCAGTTGGGGGGTGAGGATATAGCATGCACCAAGCAGGAAAGGGATCTTAGGGTTATCATCTCTGATGACCTCAAGGTAGGGAAGCAGTATGACAAGGCAGCAGGTAAAGCAAATAGGATGCTGGGATGCATAGGCAGGGGCATCATCAGCAGGAAAAGGGAGGTCATAATTCCACTATACAAGACACTAGTGAGGCCCCACCTGGAGTACAGTGCACAGTTCTGGAGACCATACCTACGTAAGGACATAGGGTAGAGAAGGTTCAGAGGAGGGCAACAAAGATGGTGCATGGATTGCATCACAAGTTCTATGAAGACAGGTTGAAGGAACTGAACATGTACTCCTAGAGGAGAGGAGGAGAGAAGGGATATGATAGAGACATACAAGTATCTTACAGGGAGGAACAGGGTGCAGGAATACACTATTTTTAAGCGAAAAAGATGTTCCAGGACTAAAGGGCATGGGATGAAGTTGGAGGAAGGACGATTCAGAGGAAACGTGAGGAAGAATTTCTTCACAGAACAGGTGGTGGACAAGTGGAACGCTCTGCTAGAGGAAGTGGTGGGGGCTGAAACAATCACAGGATTTAAGAATGCATGGGATAGACATAAAGGAATTCTGGAGGTCAGGGGTAAGGGGCAACAGACTTCTAGGAAAACATAAACTGAACTTACAAGCTCAAATGGGGAGACTGGGTGGACCATAGGCCCTTATCTGCCGACAATGTCTATGTATCTAGGCTTCTATTAGCATCCTGGCCTCAAGCTCTCCAAACAGATACCAGTATTGTGGTACCTGCTCCCTCCACGGTGCCATGACCCCACCCCTTGGGGGTAAGCCAGGGGTAACGTGTGAGCGTAGATGGGCTTAGTAGGAGGTGGAAGCCAAGAGGATGCCATGACTAGGGCAGAAACACCAGCAGCAGGAGAGGGGCAAAACAAAGTAGAATATAAAATATATTATATATATATATATATTTTGGGTGCCTCACCATCACCAATACTTCATGTCTGTTGGGTATAGTTTGTTGAAAAGCAGGATTTCTGGTTGCTATATGATCTCCTAAAAGTCATGTGTTCACTGTGTGACTACAGTACACTCTGGCCAAAGACCTCTGAAAAAATATCATATCATTTAGTCTGCTGCTGATGGTGGTACCACTAAAATATACTTTATATATTCTAATCTTTATCTTTTATACGATAAACACTGCAACAAGTCAGCATATATAAGCTTGCAAGAAGCTGGACAATGTCTGCAGTCCACACACAGGAAAGAACACTGACTGCACACATGCAATTTAGTACATTATACTTACACTGTTCAGTCCTGCTTTTCCACTACCACTTCACAACAGAAAGTAAACATTACTGAGGCACCAGAAATACGTCAGGGTACACATTCTTAACTTGGATTATAACACAGTGGTGGGGGGAGGTGCGTTGAAAAAAAGCTAATGTGGGATCCCCTGCTGGTCCAGCAGCAGATGAAGCATCGACACAATCTGCAATTGGTGTCACTCTATGTGCTCCAACTGCTGCTGGACAGCACTCACCCTCTCATTGTTCTCTTCTACCATGGCCCACAACACAGCAAGGTCAGCCTGAGTTACAGGTAGCGTCGGATCCACTGGTGGTGGTACAGCTGGTGGTGGTGGTGGTGGGTGGGTGGTGCTGGTGGTGGAGCAGATGCTACTGTGTCCCTCCTCTTGCTGCGGTGATGCACAGCAGCACCTTCTGCCACTGCCACAGAAGGGCCAGCAGGTGGAGGCTGGCTTATTCTATGGCAGGCTGCCACTCCACTTTGTAGTGATTAACCATGTGGGTGTGCTGGCCCCCAATCCCCAGATGTGTCCCCGGGGGGCCACAGCACACCTCGACACCACACATGTGGCACCATACTAGGCTTCTGTCCCCCCGACACAGTCGAGGAACTCTGAAACTTGGGAGTTGCAGGGGGGACCATGCACGGGAGGGCCAAATGCACTGGCAGCAGCCTGGCCATGGCGGTGCTCAACCTCTGGCACATTCTGCTGTGGAGGAGGGGCTGCTGGAGCTGCTGCTGCTGGTGGTGGTGGCGGACTTGGTGGTGGTGGTGGTGGTGCTACTGCTGCTTCTGGGGGGGACCCAAGATTTTTGACCAGTCCAACAGCACCTGGCCATGCCCCCCATGGGTGTGCACTCCTCCCCTGCCAACCATGCTGCCACATGGTCCCACTGCCCCTGGCACTGTCCCAGACATTCGTTGACTTTCACCCTGTCCCTGGTCCATTTCAGCAACTTAAGTACTCGAACTCGACTACCCTCCCTCCTTCTCTCTGTCCGAGCAATGATGAATTGACAGTTGACAACGACAACACGAAACACTCACACACACAACACAGGCACACACACAGTCAGACACACACATAGACAAACAAAAACTTATAAAAGTAAAAAACAAAGAAATCACAATCACAGAAAGAAAAAAATGAACTACAAAAAGAGTACAAAAAACAATAAACAACAATATAGCTTTGAATAAAGCTGTTTGGTAGGTTTTATATGCTCTCTGGATTCTCTGGTCCTCCTAACTACTACACAGACAAACTACCTCCTCTCTTTACCTTGGCAAAGGAGAAAATGAAAGTATCTGCTTGCATGAGTCACTTACTTCCTGCCTGGCTAAAGCATGTAATTTACAGTACTGTAAGCCATGTGATGTGTGTGGGGCTGCCTATGTTGTTGTCACTTCGCCTTACTTTGCATTAAGGCAGAATGACAACGCAAAGTCATAATTACAACATGAAGTGAGCCTTTCACATTGGACACTCTGTGTAGTGGGATAACAACACAAAGTGCCCAGTTCGTGTTCACTTCACCAGTGAAATTTAAATTTGCTGCATCTCTACTTATGCAGTCAGAGAGTGAGAGCAGGAGTCAGACACATTTCTTTAATTGCTGAACAAAACAAGACAGATTAGGGTGAAAAGAAGTCATAATAACTGCCGAAATATTTGTTGAGTTTCATGCTGAAACGTTGTAGAAGGAATTTTAGAAGACTTTAATAGAGAAAGAATCTTTTAGAACATACTTTGAGAGATTTTTTCTGCTAATTCTGATCTAATCTGAATGCATCTGAGCTGAGTTGACTGTAGTGGGGGAGAGGAGTATCAGCTCTCAGTTTCAGTTTTGATTGACGATAATATACATTTTGAACTTTTATTTTTTTTTTCTTTTGAGTGCAGCTTTTTGTTTTATGATCTGCATTGCTAACCACTGATGGTGAGTGAACACTGGACACCACATCTGTGTTTTTAAAAGTAAACTGCTTTTTTTAATATCGATTTGTATACTGTATATAAAAATCTTTTGGGGTTTTTCCTAGACCACAGCCTGATTTATTTATGCCTGTGAAGCAACAGTTAAAGACACCTTAGTGCTTAGGCAGAGCTCCTTTTTGTTTTTAAAATATGAATACATATTATATAAGAAATATTTTTGTGCAGTGGCAGACAACAGTCCAAGATATTTCTGTTGATGTGCAAAGCAACAATTCACGGCACCTCAGTGCTTAGGCAGAGCAACTTTTTGTATTTAAATATTGTATAAAAATTATTTTGAGGTAGTGCCAGACAACGTTCTAAATTTTTTGTGTAGTACTAAGAAGCAATACACTTTACAGTGATAATAATGAGGAGTGCTAAAGGAAAGAATAGTGGTAGGAAAGGTCAGGGTAGAGGGAACTCTGAATCAGGATGAGAAGTAGAAAAAAGAGCTTGACACCAGATGTGGTAGGTCCCAGAAGTTGTCATTCAGCATCACAATGTAGAGGCAGTGTGACAGCAGGATTGGCTGTCATGATTCTAGAGGAGGCATGCAGGGAGTCTGAGCCTTAACTACCCTCACAGTAGTTCCAACACTAAATGAGTGGGAGGTAGGATAAAGAGTCAGTCTGAAGAGACCATTGAAGATGAAGTAGAGGAGATTGAGGCTATTGATGAGGATGATCTAGCAGACACTTCCCTGGAACCTCAATCCCCCAAAAAAACACAAGTCAGGAACTGCTACCGCAACACTTATGGGTGGTAACTGCCATGGGGCACCTGTCTCAGTGTCAGCCCTCATTCCCTAGATCTTTCTTTAGTTTCATTTTTAATCTATATACACTTTTATGTGTCCCAAACTGTGAATATAAGTTATTAGTAACTACCTTACCAGCACGCAATCCAATTAGTGTCTGTATTAATCCCTATTGTTCAATCTAATGTTTTAAGACTAAATAGCCATCACATTTCTGCTTTATCTAGCATCAACAGCACAACAGAGAGACCCACCCAAGCACTGTAAATATAGTAACTGTCTCACATTGTTTAAAAAAATGGTATAACACAATATGATGAAAAATGAAGAATAAGACATTAATGATTAACACACTATTATTAAGATTTCTAGATAACAGAAAGCCCTTTGAAGAAGCACATTTAATGCGCAAAATGTCAGGGTGACTACAATAAAAATCAAATATTGAACAGCAGAACAGACCATGAAAAGGTTTTTTGGGCCCCCCCCCCTTCTTTTTCAATAATCTCGGCAGAGTATTCGGTCCTATTGAGGGAGGAACAACTTAATTAACTCTGTAAATGATCCATTACCCATGGAATAACTCATAGTTGGAGCAATATGTCAACTATGCCTGTCATGTGAAAACCATGAGGAAGGCAGTCATACCTTGGGATTGCTGAGCAGCACTCTCACCTTACTCAGTAGCTGGGCTAATGAGATGTGGGGAGAGGATATACAGTACATGAATATTGATGCACTCAAAACATACTCCTCTAGGAAGAACCTGGTATTCATCACTGCACATGGCCAGGGAGAGCAAAGGAGGAAGAAGAGGGGAAACCTGATAAAGGATGCACCATTAGTGCTACTGGAGCTTAAGGGAAAGCTGTGGCAGTTTATGCATAATTTATATCATCTTGCAGAATACCTGTTAATGTTATGCTAGAGAATTCATTGCACTTGGAGATGTTTAATTCAAATATACCATTTTTCTTAGTGCATGGTACCCTTTCTTTCCTCATGTATCCTGAATCCCCTCCTCTGTGTTCAGCATGTGATGTAATCCATGCCATCACATCATATTTTATCCAATGGCAGGACTGAATCCTGCCTCAAAAATGAATAATTTATTCTGCAGTAATTAACAAACACTTTTGCAGAAACCTAGTAGCCATGCCACAAAAATCAGAATTGATATGCCATGGAGGACTAGGGATCTGGAAAATATTAACTCCTTTTTTCATTGGAGGAGGCGTTACCTTTGGGTGGTGGTGGCCATTCTTGGTCATGTATCTCTGCTAGTAAAGTGGTGAACAAAAAATGTTACTGGTCAGAAAAAAGGTTTTATATCAGCCAGTAGTACTGCAGTCTTTGATGTATTTCACAAAATGTCCCTCTTACTACACAATGTCACACTGATTTTAACACCTTTGCAACAGAAATGCTTATAATTGATCTTGTTCCATACTCTTTCATGGAGAATGCAGGCTTCAAGATTCTGATCACAAACATTTGTCCTAAATTCCCCTAACTTCCCCCTTCCCCACTGAAATCAACCACCCCTCTCTGATTTATTTATTTATTTGCTTTTGTTGACCGGGTGGGTACACTAGGCATATGAATGCCTATTTTCAGGTACGACCCGGGAGGATACAAGTGAAATACAAAACAACAACATCAGTGTGACGCAGCACACATAAACCATACAGTAAAGAGTTAGCCAGGAGAGTAAAGAACATCTCAAACATTAATAAGACTAAATATGATGTTCTTTGACAACGCCGTGAGCTGCCCTAGTCTCTTTTTCATCTGTCACACGCCATTCTCTCACTCTTCCCTCCTTGATTTCTTCTAGGTTTCTGTAATGATTCCTTGTATGTGTTACTCATGTATACTATTTACTTGTATGTGTTACTCATGTATACTATTTACTTGTATGTGTTATTCATGTATACTATTTACTTGTATATGTTACTCATGTATACTATTTACTTGTATGTGTTACTCATGTATACTATTTACTTGTATGTGTTACTCATGTATACTATTTACTTGTATGTGTTATTCATGTATACTATTTACTTGTATGTGTTATTCATTTATGCTATTTACTGTGATGTCATACCTGAACTGATGAATATTGTTGTATGCGCTCTTTAATGTTGTATACCCTTGTTTAACATGTTTAACATGTATGCACTCTCCTGACATGGAACCTTTGTAAAAGAGCCTTGGCTCAAAGGTAATTGTAATCCTAGATCTAAATAAATAAATGGAAAGTTTCTTGGTGTACATATTTAACAAACTAGGCTATGTCCAAGCTGAGGGATACTGTTGCATGTTGCCTACCATATGCCTTTGTCACACTCAGCAGTTAACACAACTCACTTAACAACTAACATGTGAAGCAGCATTTTCTTTTCTGCTATGTTGTTTATGTGCGTAATAGCCTATAGGTCACAGCTGCTAGGTTTACTAATGGCCCCGTGCTCCACATCTGGGAATCGCATATCCCACAGCCCTAAATTTCACCAGCAAGCAACATTGTCCATGACCTTTATGCCACACGCACACACTGTGGCTTACATCTTGACTGAGCAGCTGGAGAACATGGACACTTGTTTACACCCTATTATCCCTAAAAGGTGACTTCATAGTTAGCAATAGGGGTAAATGGGATAAAGCAATTAAGAAGAGTGATTTCTACAAAATTCCATGCATAGCGCTTTGTATTAATATGGTAATTCAGGACTTTCTAACCAAGCAGACATCAAAGAGTTGTTCTGAGTGCATATTGACACATTTGTATCTATTTTGCCCACTCATCAAAGGTAAGGCAGTAGCTGAAGAACCTACAAGTCAAAAATAACCATCATCAGCAGACATGTGGCTAGATGTTGTCATGAAGTGGAACTGCCTCTGTCTCATGGGATTATTGTCTCAAACATGGCCGCCATGCTGGGCAGGCTGTAAACAGTAGTGAGGTGTTGCTGCAGTTATTTTAAGTTTGGTTGTTTTATCCTGTACTACGTGTGTTTTTGATTTTAATTTGGTTTTCATGTCATTTATTTCTGCATTTTTTTTTTGTTATTCGGTCGTTTTAATGCCATTTTAACATAATTTTCACTCTCAGCTATTCAGCTATAGTCGGTGTAGTCTGTCATCTCAACTGCCTTCTGCTGAACATATCCCAACTGCCTTCTGCTGAACATTTATTTTACACTACGCTTGCTGTGCATCTTTTATTAAACAAGCTAAAAGTGGATAATTTGTTACCTGTGGTATTTGGAGTCCTGCAGCAGTCCTGTAGCAGATGGGATTGTGGTGAGCAAGAAATGGAGTTTAGATGAAGGAGTAAGGGCCTTGTAGGATTTTCCAAGGAAGAGACGGAGTCGGCTTCTTGACCTGGTGTGGGCTGAAGGATTGAGAGGTGACCTGGAAGAAGAATCTCCAGTGGCAGCTGTCGGGCAAATTGCTGAGGAGGAGTTTTCCTGGCCCTGGCCCAAACCTAGTGGTTTGTGGTAAGGTTTGCTGCTGTTTGGTGGCTGTCTTGCGATACTTCCACTTGGTTGCTCAGTGGCTGGTGAGCCACTGTGGTAACGAACAGGTCTGGGGGGTTCGGGGCTGGGTGAGACTCTTTTTGCGCCTGGCTGAGGATTTATTAACCCGAGTGCCTGTACTGGAATAGGTGCCCGACTTCTGTCAGGTGAAGAACTTGCCGAAACTGAGGTTGGCTTTTTGATTGCTTTGCTCTTGCTCTGCCTTGCTCCCTGTGTATTGACGATCAGTGTGGGGAGAGACTATGTGCGATTTAGCCAAATGGATTTGATTTATGGAGTGGTTCTCTGCTGTAGAACCGACTGTCTGTTGTGACTTTTGTTTGTTCGTTGGTCCTAGGTGGAGGTGAGAGCCCACTGGAGAGACTTAACGATATTGCTTTTGGATCCTTGGAGGTGTGAGCTCCTGGTCAAAAGAAGTACTGGACATAATTACTTTGAATTTGGACTTTAGTTGCTTTATTTTTTTTGTTTTCCCCTTCTGTGTGAGAGACAGTGTGTAAGACTGTAGTTTGTTGACCTCTCCCTCTCTTTCTTTCACTCTGTGAGAGAGACAGAGTGGAAGAAGGAATTATCGGTCATCTTAGAGTGGATTGGTCTTTGTTTTATTCGTTTATCTTTGTTTATTATTTTATAATTATTTTATTATTTTTTTTGGTATTAATGTATATTTAATCCTGCAGTATTATTAGATTTGATTCACCTTTCTAGCTGGGTTGATTGATTTTAATTATTGGTTTTATTTTTACAATGTGTTGGGGAGGCTTAGTGTCGGTTGGGCATTACTCCCCCCACCAGGTTCAGGGAATTATGCCCTTTTGAGTGCCCCCCTTTGCCATCTGACACCTATTTTAGATGTTGAGCTTTGGGCATACTTAGAAAATGAAAAAAAGAAGGGGGAAGCTGGGCCCAATGGGGGACAGGAAGGGGGAGGACGGATTGGAGTTGTGAGATCCAGGAGATGCCCTGGGGTGAAATGGAGTCAGGATAGGGGTCCTCCCTGTCTTGTCCCCATACCCAAGGGCTCTGATATAAATGGGCAGGTGCCGAGGTCTTCCTCAACAGCTCATCCTGCCTTGGTGGTGTTATGCAATGCCAGATCGATTAAAAACAAGACAGCTGTTATAGCTGATCTTGTTGCAACAATTGATCTGGCATGCATCACTGAGACCTGGCTGGATGAAAATGCATGCCCTGTATTGGTCTTCGCAACTCCAGCCAGTTTCTCGGTGATACATCGTCCAAGGCTGGATCACAGGGGTGGGGGTGTGGCCATTATGTTTATGATTGAGCTGGGCCTTGTGGATGTGCCATTGGGAAGTACCAGATCCTTTGAATATATCCTGGGTGAGGGTGTAGGTTGCGGGATTCTCCTCATCTACTGTCCACCAGGAGATGGTGGAGAATTCCTGCAGGAGATAGCAGACTTCATTGTCGAGGTGGTATTGAGGTCCCCCAGATGGATAATTCTGGGGGACTTCAATGCCTGGGTCAACGATGAACTCTCGCATTTTGGTCAAAATCTCCTCCAGCTGATGGCGATGCTGGGCCTATCACAGGTAGTTACCTCCTCAACCCATGTAGGGGCTCATTCATTGGATCAGATCTTCCTTCTGGGTATGGAGATTGCTGATTTGGGGGTGGAACCAGTCAGTTGTTCTGATCATCACACCATAAGGTTCAGTTTCAGGGTCCTCCCAATAGGTCTGCCCCTACGGAGTTGGTTCGGTACTGCCCTTTAAGGGGAATTAACCCCAGTGACCTATCGGCGGTACTGGACCTCTCGGGCTCATTGAGTGAATGCATGAGTCCAGATGATCTTGTTCTAGCCTATAATAAGACTGTTGGAGATGCTATGGACAAGATTGCTCCTGTTCATGTTCGGCCTCTCGCCCTTCACCCAAGGAGCCCAAGGATAGCTATCAATCAGAAATCACCCGTAAGAAGGCAGAATTCCTATCCAGGGAGATATCTGCTGCACAGAATTGACCAGCTCAGCTTTTTCGGACTGTTGACAGATTGTGCAATCCAATCTGTCTCCAGCCCAGAGAAGCTTTTTCTCAGCGAAGATGTGAGGAGTATGCTCAATTCTTTGCAGAAAAGGTTGCCGGCATCAGGTCTGGCATCGGTTCATCCTCTCCTATGAGTGATTGCAGTGGTCGACGGGAAGTGTCTGGCACTCTGTCTGTCTGGTCAGATTTTCACCAACTGGAGTTCAATGACATTGTGAAGATCATCTAAACACTGCGTTCAACCAGTTGTAGTTTGGATCCGGGCCCCACACACCTTTCGGTGGGTTGTGTAGACGTTATCTGCCCAATCCTTGCTGACATTGTCTGGAAGTCCTTGGAGAGGGGAGTCTTTCCTGACTCCCTCAAGGAGGCGGTTGTTCAACCACTCCTTAAGAAATCCTCCTTGGATCCAGACTGTCTAGCTAACTACCGGCCTATCTCTAACTTGCCATTTGTTGGTAAAGTTATTGAAAAGGTGGTTGCATTGCAGTTGGATGATCATCTTACAACTCACAATGTCTATGATACTCTCCAATCCGGTTTTAGGAAGAAGCACAGCACAGAGACGGCTCTTGTCCGGGTATTGAATGACCTCCTAATGGCTAGAGATCGAAAGGCATGTACCATTCTGGTCCTTCTCAATCTCTCTGCTGCATTTGACACTGTAGACCATGGTGTGCTACTGGAGTGCCTGTGGTTTTTATGTGGACTGTCTGGTACAGTCATAAATTGGTTCCATTCATACCTCACAGGCAGGTCTCAGAGAGTTGCCACTGGAATTTATTCCTCTGGCACTCACTCAGTGCCTTGTGGGGTTCCGCTGGGCTCTATATTGGCCCCCATGTTGTTTGCAGTGTATATGCTGCCATTAGGAGATATCATCAGGCAATACAGTCTGAATTTTCACAGCTATGCAGATGATACTCAGCTGTATATGTCCTTTCTACCCAGTCAGAATGATGCAGTCTCCCTGCTGAATACTTGCCTTGCCGAGATCAGATCTTGGATGAGTTCCAGCTGGTTGAGACTGAATCCAGACAAGACTGAAGTGTTGGTTGTGGACCCAGGTCATCCAAGGGTGGGTTTGGGGGTTGGACAACCATCAGGCTTATTACTTGGTGGTGTAGCACTCACTACCTCAGACCAGGTGCATAACCTGGGCGTTATTTTTGACGATGGCCTGATCCTAGAATATCAGGTGTCAGCTGTTGTCAAATCCTCTTTTTATCATCTGAGGAATATTGCTCGGGTGAAACATCTGGTTCCCTTGGATGATCTTCCAACATTGGTTCTCACCTTTGCTACAATCCATCTTGACTACTGCAATTCCCTCTACCTAGAGCTTCCAGGGGTTGATATCCATCACTTGCAGCTGGTTGAGACTGAATCCAGACAAGACTGAAGTGTTGGTTGTGGATCCAGGTCGTCCGAGGGTGGGTTTGGGGGTTGGACAACCATCAGGCTTATTACTTGGTGGTGTAGCACTCACTACCTCAGACCAGGTGCGTAACCTGGGCATTATTTTTGACGATGGCCTGACCCTAAAATATCAGGTGTCAGCTGTCGTCAAATCCTCTTTTTATCATCTGAGGAATATTGTTCGGGTGAAACATCTGATTCCCTTGGATGATCTTCCAACATTGGTTCACACCTTTGCTACGATCCATCTTGACTACTGCAATTCCCTCTACCTAGAGCTTCCAGGGGTTGATATCCGTCGCTTGCAGCTGGTGCAGAATGCGGCGGCCAGGCTTTTGATTGGGACATCTAGGACCAGTCATATTACACCTGTGCTCTGCGAGCTGCACTGGCTGCCTGTTCAGTAGCAGATCACCTTTAAGGTTGGCTTGCTAACCTTCAAAGCCCTACATGATCAGGGACCCAGCTACCTGCAAGATCTCCTGGTACCTTACAGCCCCCTCCATCCTCTCCGTTCCACCAACAAGGGATTGCTAGAGATTCCCAGGGTATGATTAAAGATGTCTGGTTCTTGAGCTTTTGCTTTTTCAGCTCCAACCCTGTGAAATTCTCTACCTTGTCAGTTGAGAGAATGCCCAAAAGTCAGTAGATTTAAAATCGAGCTTAAAGCTTATTTGTTTGATCTGGCCTTCCCTAGTGATGGATAATGTAAATTTTATGTTTTAAATGTTATTTATATCGGCTGTTCTTGTTTTTATGTTAAGCGCCTTGGTTTTTGAAAGGCACTCAAAAATAAAGTTGAATTGAATTGAATTGAAAAACTCTGCCCTCTACATTATGAGCACATGTTTCAACAATAGAAAGCAATATCTAATTATATGTTCATCCACACCACCATTGATGCCTCAGGAGCTTCCATGAGCTCAAAAACAGACCAGTGGCATATGCGGGATTCAGTTCTCATCTTATGGCCTTTTAAACAAATCATTCGGACAGTTAGTGGCAACACGATGCCCAAAAGCTGAGCAGTCCTACATACACATGTACTGAGGCTTGTAGGATGTGAATTGTACTGAATTAAAATTTGTATTTATAAGCTGGAATGTCCATGGACTTATTAGCCCATTTACATGGTCATCCAGCACAAAATCAGACAAAATAAATAATACACATTAATCCAGTACAAAAATCACTCCAGGAAGTAAAAAAATAATTTTTGAATACATCTTTAAAATTTACAAAAGTTTGTAAATTCACTATTGACTGTGGCAAGAATTAAGCAATTTGGGTAGCCTAAACAGAAGGGAGCATTACATTTCAGAAGTTCCCAGAAGATAGACAGAAAACAGTGCACAACTTGCAGACCTGGTGGAAGCATGATGTTCTTGTAACAAAAACAAATTATAAAATCGAGTGGGAAACCAAAGCGACCACTGCACAGTGTGCTTCACAATAAGCACAACCATGGAGACAAGCCATACAAAAACAAGGATACTGGACTTTAGAATGGCAGACTTTGGCAAAATGGGTGAATACCTGAGGAATGCACTAGCAAATGGCCAAAAAGGAGGGGTGGAAGAACAATGGAGAAAAATCAAAACTGCTATCATAGAGGCAACAAGCCTTTGTGTGAAACAAATAAAGAAAACAAAGCAGAGTAAAAAACCACTATGGTTCTTAAAAGAGGTGGCACGGAAAAGGTTAAGGAGAAAAAGGCTGCATTCAGAAAGTGTAAGGAATCACAGAAGGAGCACGACAGAGAACTGTATCAATTAAAGCAGAAAGAAGTGGGGAAGGCAGTCAGAATAGCAAAGGCCCAAACCGAGGAAAAATAGCCAACTCAGTTAAGAAGGGGGATAAAACCTTTTATAGGTACATTAGGGAGCATAGAAAGGTTAAGGGAGGAATAGTGAAGATTAATAAAGGAGAGGAGAGGTGGGCAGAGGGAGACAGTGAAAAGGCAGAGATACTGAATGAATACTTTTGCTCAGTATTCACAAAAGAAGATGAGGAGGAGTTACCTAAACCAGACAATAGAAGCACTCTGGGTAGGGGGGTTGACACCAGTCCATTTACAGAAGAAAGAGTCCTGAAAGAACTCCTAAAACTCAAGGTGGACAAAGCAATGGGGCCTGATGGGATCCACCCCAGAATCCTAAAAGAACTAAGGGAGGACCTAGTGACACCACTGACCACACTTTTTAACAAATCATGGGAGGATGGGGTAGTGAGGACTGGAGTAGGGCAGATGTGATTCCCCTTCACAAAAGTGGGAGCAAGGCAGAAGCAGGAAACTACAGACCTGTAAGTTTGACCTCAGTGGTAGGGAAAATGATGGAATCACTTCTGAAAGAAAGAATTGTTGAGTACCTAGAGGCTGCTGGGGCACAGGACCCAAAGCAGCATGGGATTTACAGCAGGAAGTTCATGTCAGATGAATCTAATTGATTTCTTTGACTGGGTGACCAAAGTAATAGACCAGGGAGGGGCTGTGGATATTGCCTACCTAGACTTTAGCAAGGCATTTGACACAGTCCTACACAAAAGACTAATAATCAAGTTAGCCAGCCTGGGAGTGGGTTCCAGGGTGGTAGCCTGGGTAGCAAACTGGCTGCACAACAGGACACAGAAGGTAATAGTGAACGGAACACATTCCGAAGAAAGGGGGGGTTACTAGTGGAGTACCTCAGGGCTCAGTACTGGGTCCAGTCCTCTTTAACATCTTTATAGGTGACATTGCAGAGGGTCTGGAGGGAAAGGTATGCCTCTTTGCAGATGACACAAAGATCTGTAACGGAGTTGATACACAAGGGGGGGTAGAAAGGATGAGAAGGGACTTGGCAAGGTTGGAGGAATGGTCAGACATATGGTAACTTAGTTTCAATGCAAAGAAGTGCAAAGTAATGCACCTGGGAAACAAAAACCCAGGAGAAGAGTACACAATAGCAGGGGAGGTACTAACAACAACAAAAATGGAAAGGGACTTGGGGGTAGTCATATCAGATGACCTAAAGGTGGGTAAGCAATGTGAGAAGTCAGTAAGGATAGCCAGGGGGATACTGGGATGCATAGGAAGGGGCATCACAAGTAGAAAAAGGGAAGTGGTTATCCCCTCTGTGCAGACAGTTGGTGAGACCCCATCTGGAATACTGTGTGCAGTTTTGAAGACCCAATCTATGCAAGGACATAGACAGGATGGAAACAGTCCAGAGTAGGGCAACTAAAATGGTGCAGGATCTGCATCAGAAACCATATGAAGAGAGACTGAGAGAGCTTAATATGTATACCCTTCAAGGGTGTAATTATGGGGGGGACGGGGGGCACAAGTCCCCCCAACAGTTAAGGTGAACACATCTGTTACCCCCAACATTCAACCCCTTACATTGCTGTTGCTTGCTGGTGAGCTAGGAGGGATTCAGGAGTTGGAAGCCTGCTGTTCTGGGGGGGGGGCAAGTTTCACTGGTGGATCCTGCCTGGGAGAGAGCCATAAGAGACAGAGCGATGGGGGGAGGAGGCCCTTCACTGCGCAAGCTAGCCTGGCTGGAATTGGGAGAAGCAGGAGTGAGTTGCAATGGGAAGGGAGAAAGGGATGGACTGCACTCAGAAGTAGTGTAAGCATGCACCACTGACAGTAGCGAGGAGACAGGACGAGCGAGCAGAAGACTGACTGCCGGCGGCAAGAGTACTGCGGTGCTGTCGATGTGTTTGATGCTTCACTTCCCCTTCTCCTGTACTGCCTTTTTTAAAACTGATTGCTGCTGCCATGTCTGCCCACTGCTGCTAAGGAGATGCTGGTTTGCTTACCAGTACTTCATGATGTGGGAGTCAGTGGGGGGTCCTTATGGCCTGGGATTGAGTGGTGCAGGGCTGCGGGTACCTGTGGACTTAACTTATTCTGCATACTCAACATGAACAGCAGTCTGGGTAGTGCATCTACCTCTGTGTGCAAATACATTAGGGATTCTTTGGAAGATGCTCACTTTTGGCTTTCGTCTTACTGCAGCACCTCTGGGTGGTGGGAGTCATGTCTTCTGGGAGAGGGAACCTGGTTTGAGGGATCGTGGCTCTCCTGTTGTCCCTGGGTCTTGTCTACACCTATAACATCGACCTGCAGCACCCAGTGGTGTATCAGGGACCCAACAGCATTTTCTTTGGCTACTCGGTGCTGGAGCACTAGCACAACAACACGAGATGGTATGTCCATCCATAGCATCGCATGCGCTTCCAAATGTGATCCTAGTACAACTGTCTCAGCCTGTCCCATCACCCCCAAATGTGGGATGGGACACTTCCCCTTGAAATGTGAGGGCATGAATAGAAGAAAACAATGGATATAACATTCTTTGGTCATGGAGATGAAAACTCTCAAAACACTGGAAATCTATGAGTTTTTTGTAGGCTGAGTACATTAAGACCACAATGCAAGGTGGCAGTAAGGAAGCGAGTGTTCAAATACATCTCAGGTCTGTAACGATCGGTCTGCAAATCATGCACCCTGTACAGTACACAGTCTGTACTCCCTGTACATGCCTGCAGCCTCATGCCACAACCCTAACCATGCATTAATTCAACAGCAGAACACTCCTTTGTCATGGCTTAATGCTTACTTATTGTTGGCCTGCTGTGCTGTGTTGGTCATGTCTACTGTCTACAGGCAGTCAGTGTCAGATTTAAAATGCTGTGTTGTCTAGCATCTCTCCTGAGTGCCACCTGAGCCTGACTATGTCTGCTTCGGTAGGGGCTGCTGGCAGTGGGGGTGGATGTTATATGGTTAGCCTAAACATGCAACTCCAGTGTTTTCTTCTGTGTTACCAAAGTTAAAGTAATTAAAAAGAAAAAATCAGACACCCTGTAGGTGGGTAGACCGTGGATGAAGAAGTGGTGTGGACAATAAGGAAGAGCTGCCAGCCAATGACAGCGCTAGGGGGTATAAAGCATGGGTTGAATTGGTGACCAACCAACCCACCCTGCCAACCTACTCTTATCTAAAGGGTCGGTGTATCAGGAGACCATAAAGTGACCAGTGCAGCCCATCTCTCACCTCCTTGGTTGGCCACTGAATGAGAACACATGGAGCACACATCCAATGTACATTACATGGCACGCATGCAACTCCTGTACTGTACAGGGAGTGCGGATCACATACTTTACATAGACTGTGTGGCCTGTGTACTATAAAGGGACCATGTACCCTGTACAGTACACAGTCTGCACTCCCTGTACAATAAAGGGGATGAACATGCACCCTGCACTGTACATTGGACACATGCTCCATGTCTTCCCATTTGACAGCTGGCCGAGGAGGTGACAGGTGGGCTGTGCCAATCCCTGCATGATTTGCCACAGAGCTGGCCTGGCCCTTCAGGTAAGGGTGGGTTGGCCAGTGCCTGTGGTGTGGGGAGTCACTAACCAGGGAATTTGTAGCATGCTATAGGGTTGGAGATACATGGGGAGGTGCCAGTAGATAGCAGCTAGGGAGGTATGTTATGATACTGGGGCAGGGCTGACAATCGGGGGGGGGATGAACCAGTCTGTATGCCACAGAACATTATTTTACATACATGGCCAGCAACTGGAGGGTGGGGAGAAACTGTCTTCTCTTACCTGTGCATATCTGAATCGTTCCAGAACATGTGAATTGGCAGTACATTTTTTGCTTCACTGCTCGAATGAGTGAAAGGTTCCATTTTTGTGCATGCTTAGTAATACCTGAAAAAGCAGAGAGAGGCTTCGGCCTTGCTTTACTTTCAGATGTTTTATAGTGCAAGTTGCACCCAATGGCGGCTCTATAGTGCTGCTGTCCTTGACCTGCCTAGTCCTTAAATGAGTATGAGAACTGCATTTAAGTGTGACATAGCTGTATATTTTACTTGCAATGTGTGTATCCTGTGTCCTATATTGAGTATACTGTGTGTTGGGAGGGACTTGCAATAGTGACAGGCAGTAACAGAAAAATGCAATGCAAGACAATACAGTTCACAGCCATCACTCATGATTCGAGGTTGGCTGAGAGTGAGGTTGTCCCCCCCCCAACCTTTATACCAAAATTACTCCTCTGATACCCTTGATGAAAGGAGGGACAGGGAGGACATGATAGAAACTTTCAAGTACCTCAAGGGAATCAACAAAGTCCAGGAGGGTAGCATCTTTCAGAAAAAGAGATGTGTAAGAACAAGGGGGCACAATTTAAAGACAGAGGGGGGACGGCTCAGGGGTAATGTGAGAAAAAAAAATTTTCATGGAGAGAGTGGTGGATGCATGGAACCACCTTCCTGGGGAGGTTGTTGGGTCTAAAACAGTGGGGGAATTCAAACATGCATGGGACAGACATTAGGCAATTGTAGTGGGGGGTTGCAGGAAGTAGACTGTTGGTTAACTAGAATCTGCAGCTTATCCAATAGGAAGGGAAATGGGCAGACTGGGTGGGCCAAGTGGTCCTTATCTGCCGTCAAAGTCCATGTTTCTATGTTTCTATGTACATGAACAACAGAAAGCAAGTGATAATTCTGCTTGCTCTGCACTCATGGAACACATATAGATAATACTTGATACAAATGCCCTCTTAGAAAATACATCTGATAATCCACAGAGTATAGAGTTGTCTCCTTATTAGATCTGTGGTGCAAACATGAACTGTCAGCACTTATGCAAAGGGCACAAGATTTTTATCAGACTAAAACAGGACAACCTTGCAAATGGGATTTCGATTCCTAACGGTGTGAATTTGTATACATATTTTGTACTCCTGTATAAAAATAAAGATAAAGTAATAAATAAGATGCAGTCCAGCAGCAGATGAATAATCACTTGATTGAAATGGTGTATGAGCAGCAGTTGAATACAAAGCTAACCAAAATAAAGATGACCTCAAAACCCAGAACTCACAATCCTTTCAAAATGATCTCAATAGTGACTCTGACCCTGACACATCACTGAACACCTCAGACACCATCATCATCAGCACCGCTGCCTCTAAAGGCCATAGCAGTAGCAGTTCCAACCCCATATTGGCAATAGTATCACAGCTGGGTTGTGAAGAGAAGGAGGAAAAGAGGTTGTCAGCCATATGTCTGCAGAACATATGGTGATGGTGTACCTGACTGACTCAAAGGACTTTAAAATCGATGAGGTGTCATTTTTGTTCTGGGCAAGAAAGGTTCAGGAGTGGCTGTCACATTCTCAGGCAATACACTATTTAAGTTTCTCAGCCTCCAGTGTCAGTTTAAACGAGTGTTCAGCTTTTCATAGACCATCATTACTGACAAACACACAAATATGTTACTCTGAAATACTGAGAGACTCACTTAAAAGTGAATAGCTACCTAAGTGCACACATCACATCTCTACCCTCACAAACCAAAGAAGAGTCTGTATCAGATGGGCCACTCCCTAAATTTATATCTGGTTCCAATTCAGATGTTAAAAATGGAGAGGGGGAACTTCCAATATGAAGATGATAATGAAGATAACCTGCTGGATGAAACTGCCATTAATGAGAGAATCCATTAGCTCAAACTTCTAAAAATATATTTACAGTAAAAAGCACTGCAAGGCAAGCCCATGGTTCATATGGGTCTATTCCAGTAGTCCTAACTTTAGTCGCTGCAAGCATCCTCCACTGAGCCTACTCCACTGTGCCTACCATCAATCACAGCAAGCTGTTACCTCCGCTTTATATGCCAACAGGCACTATTTTTTAAAACACTGATTGGCTTACCATGTGGGCTGCAATACCTGCTTTTCTGCCAGATACATCAAACATGTCAAGTTAATTTTTTAAATGACCTAATACTTAAGCAATAAGGAATGAGGGAGTCTGCATTAGACATTTCTAATGCAGAGCCAGGGGCATAGTGAGGCAAGAGGCCACAGGCTGAGTGCCTTCAGCACCGTGCCGTGCTTTAGAAATGTCTAATGCACACCCCCCCGGAGCATCTTACTGCACTTATAAAAGGGGGCTGTGTAGTCTACATGAATGATAAAATTTAAATAAACATGTTTAAATAGTAAAATATTACAATTTTCAATGTGTTTCAATGTAAAATAGTTCCTCTGCCTGTATTAGCATTATTTGGTTTTCTTTTTGACTTTAGGACATTTGTCCTACTGTGACCACCATATCTGCAATTTAAACTTGTTTTCATGGCTACCCCCCCACACACACACACACTCACGCACACATGCATGGTGAAAGATTTGTTCTACTGTTTATTGCGTATTTTATTCTATTAATTTGAGGCTGTGAAAGGTGTTGATCAGTGCTCAGCAAGCTGCAATCCTGACATTGTTTCAGAGAACTAAGAATGAACGAGTGAGCAAGCGAGCAGGTGTCTGTGAAGAAAGATGTGATTTTGTGAAGGAGTCAGTGGGAAGAGCATTATTTGTCACACAACAGGATGCTCTCAGTGCCTGTGGGTGTGGGAAGGAGACACGATCTGGTCCACAGTTAAAATTATGTATTTTTTTCTTACACAGTTTGTATAGTGTGTAGGAAGTATGAGCACATTGCACAAGTGTTTTGACATGATTTGATTGTTTTCAGATCAGTTTTTTTCTTTTCTTTTGAAGGTTCGCTTAGGTTGCCAGTGCTGATTATACTCTGAGCGACTGGATCAAGACGTGAACAGGAGACATTGTTGTGGGAATGGGCACTGTCATTTCACTTTCTCTTGATGCAGCCATCGTCTCCATCAATACTCTTTCACTTTTAAGATTTTCAGGCATCCCTGGTCAGTGCTGTCTTCCTCTGAAGAAATACTGCCATTTGAATTAAATCTGGTCATTTAACTGTGGGACTGATGACATGGCAAATGAATACGATGTTAACTGTGGTGGCTAGTGGCTAGTGACCTGTGGAAACAAAAATGGCTGCTTTTCAAAAGTAAGCCAAGATTCAGTGTAAAGCTTTGATACCTGCCAGATGTACTGAGGCACATCTGCCCAGACTAGTTACCAGCCATGCATTAGACACTTCTAATGCATGGCTACTAACCAATCAGGATGCAGGATTTTCTCTACCCATTTTAATAAAGTGTAATAATTTGCTCACTTCTTCAATTTTTTTTTTAAATTCCAGTTAATTATATATACCGGTTTTATGGGCCTGAGAAGGTTAAGATGGCTACATTTTTAAAAGGGAGATTTTACAAATATTATTTAATAGATATAATACAGAAAAAAAATGCAAGGAATGATATGACGTAAAGAGGATTTGGCATGTGTTGCACCTTACCCATGTTCTCCCCAGTCATGGTCTGGCATAAGGGGAATTGTTATATTACATGAAAACTTGGACCACAACTTTCTGACTCCACATATAGGCATTTTGCCCTGTCCCAGTAACAAAGAGGGAATATGGGTACCTGTTTAAAGGCCAGACTTAAGTCCCCTAAAATGTTGTGACTCCCCATATGAGTGTTTGGCCCCGTCCCAGCAGCACAGTGGAAATTTCTTTATCCTTTCAAAAATGGGTTGGGGAAATTCTTGAAGCTGATTGACTAAGGTCACCAACCAACCAGTTGAGTATCAGACAACAGAGACTGGGAAATAATAAATCCCACTCTCTGTTGCCTGATTTCCTTCTTAGATCACTGCTAATAGAATTTTCAAATGGGAACAACCACCATTTTTTTTCTCGCTTACCAAGGGAGATTCACAGTGATCTCTGACGGGCACCCTACACCCCCCCCAGTCTCATTCATTTTAAGTTTTAAATAAGAAAAGACCATTCCTAATTCTTACAATTGTCTTTCCAGCTAATCGCTTGCACTGCTACTGATGTCCTGCCTGACGCCGCTCAAAACCAGCACAAAAGCACAGTAACTCAGAATGGGGTGATCACAGTTTTAAACATAAATGGTCGCAGTGCAGTTACCAACCACATTGCATTCTGAGCTCTGCATATTGTTCTGGCTGCAGTACAGTGAAAAGGAAACCATACTGGTAGTCCACTTCTGGCGGGTGGGGGTGGGAGCATACCATTAGCAACACATCTCACTGCTCTGCACACCCCCCTCCCTGCAATACTTCTGGGGCTCCATTTAACGAACTTGGGAGCCTGCTAAACAGTTAGTAAGTCTGTTAGCCATTTAATGTTGTTTGACTGGCTTTATTTAAACCCCATTGGTGTATCCATTTACTAGGCCCCCAGGTTTGGCTCATCCCATCAAATTCAACTTGTTTCACTGCAGGCAGTTACAGTGGCAAAGCAACACAGAAAGAGAAAGAAAGAGAGAGAGAAAGAATCTACTTTCTGCCGCAGACAGCGGCATCTCAACACAGCTCCATAAATCACTAGCAAAACCGAGCGTTAGCACATGAACACTATACCCAAAATAACATCACACAAAGTGCATATTTTATCTAATATTGATCTCCAGTAGCAAAGGTTGTGGGAGGAAGAGCAAAGAAAACAAGCACACTTCAAGGCACAAAAAATATGTGTATTCATAACAGAAGCACCCTCTACTGGCAGCTGTACCAGCAGAGGGACTACTTTACAACAAAACTCATTTCTATTAATTTATACTTGTTCTTAAGTAAATTTGTGACATTTAAAAATTATTTTATAAAAATGTCACAAATAACCCATTTTCTAAGCACAATAATACCCTCCAGGGTGGGCGGTATGGGCAATACCGGACCTTCCATGGTCTATAAGGCCCTCCACCTGTGGTGTCAGGCCTCATTACACCCTGGGCAGTCTGGTATTGCCCAATACCACACACCCTGTCAGGTATTATTGCTTACTTAAAGAGCTGCTGACGCCATCTGGCCAAAAGTGCTGCAGTGCAGAATTAGAATAAGCATATCCACAGTAAATCTCATACCAAAAAGTAGATTTCTCTGTTACTTCATTTTAAAGTTATTAGCCATTTTGTAACCCTGATTTCACTACCTGTTTACAGAAAGCCTGTTCCACTGAAGAGCTGCTGCTGATGTCATCTAGGGACCTTACAGTTTATTCTTCCATGTCAGCAAGCTTATAGGACCTGTTTCTCTAAAGCTGTAAAGATCACGTGCAATGGTTTTCATAAATAAAACAGACAACTTGAGTTAGTATACATTGCTTTAAAAACTATGTGTTTCAGGATTTGTAACAAAACTGACAATATGTTGTCTAAATGCCTTTTTATTGAGGTTCTTTTGCAGAACGTTGAGTCATAGCACACTGTGAGGTTTACAGACTGAATAAGTTATGGATAAAAGGCTGAGCTCATTCATACCTGTCAGTCAACTGAGGCAACTTCTAGGAATGGCAATTTAAAACATTTATCCCATCTACTTCTTAATGGGGGTGGGGCAGACTCATCTATGTTCTACTCTAAATTACAATGATCATTTTACCAGAGCTAAAACTTTCACCCCTAGCAGGAATTAAAACATATAAGGCCCATATGAAAACATATTGTAAATCAGACAATGACAAACAGTAGTATAACTAGTAGCACTCTTAACTGGCTTCAGCAGTCTGGAGGCATGCTGACTTAGTATCCAGCAACCCTAGTGAAATGGATTACACAAAAACAGCATTAAATAATACAATTTTATCAACTTTGCTACAAAACCTGGAACATGTATAGTATTTATAGCAATGTTTACTGACTGGCGCTCTCTGTTTTACTTGTGAAAACCATTGCACATGATCTCTTTACAACTTTGGAGAAATGGGTCTAATAAGCTTGCTGACAGTCATTACTAGATTTTGAGCTCCCTACATGACATCATCATCAGCAGCTCTTTACCGACACCTGCTTTTATTGCACAGGTAATGCAATCAAAGTTACAAAAGTTCCCTGGAGCTCCGTTAAGGAGGCCCCTCTACCAGATCCTCACACCATGAGGTCGGCTATGTCCTGCCATTGCTAACAGTGCCATCTTGCTCAGTAGCCCCCTCTGAAATATTAGCTCACATACAGGCCGAATGAGAACTTTAACAATAATAGTAGGCAATACACTTCAACAAATGTTTATGTACAACAGTATGATTAAACTGAGTACTATCTGCAGTATTTTGGTACATTTTTTACTCACAGCCCTTGCATGCAACAGTAGGTCATGCCAAAAGTTATTGATTCCCTTCCATCTTGCATGGAACTACCTTCCTGAGTGGGGGAATTCAAGAGTGCATGGGACAGACAAAAGGCAATTCTAGTGGGGGGGTAGGAGGAAGTAGGCTGTTGGTTAACTAGGATCTGCAGCTTATCCATTAGGTAGAGAAATGGGCAGACTAGGTGGGCCAAGCGGTCCTTATCTACCATCAAATTCTGTTTCTCTGTTTCTGAAGTTTCATTATCTAGATTGGCACTGGCTTGGATTGGTTTAGTTTGCTGATGGAATTCCCTGCTGCTTTTCAATTGGTGAACTGATGCTGCTTGTCTTTTAGCGCAAACTGCAGATGAGACAGGAATCCAAGTTGGTACACTATGTTGAGGTCCCTCAGAGTTCATGTAACCCCTTCAAAGGATTTGCGACTCAGTCTAGTTGTGTCCCAGTAGTCTGGAAACATTAAAACCTGGCTTTCCTCCAGCATAAGCGGTGCCTAATATTTTGCTGCTTGGAGCACTTGGTCTCTCACTGTCAATGAGGAAGTCACTGCCAGTATAGTTTGGGGGCTCTTCGAGGTGGTTGTAATTCTATGTGGGTTGATGCAGTAGCCTGCAGGATGGGCACAGCATAACTAATACTCACTACCTCGGGCAACCACCACTTCAAAAATGTTTTAATATCTTTTCCTTCTGTGCCTTCTGGTATGCCCAGTAGCTACAAATCAGATGAATGGGTTTGACTTTCCAACTGCTTAAGGTGGCCATGAATTATACTCTGCTCCTTAACTATTGTCATGGCCACAGACAGTGCTTTACCAGCATTTTTTGTAGATTCCTACACTGCATCGGCAATATCACCATTCTCTGCTCCACCAGTACTAATCTTAGTTGCTGCTCATCCAGTTTCTTATCGTATTTTTGATTTATACTGGTGAGCAAAGCAGCAGCCCATTGTAAAATCTGTAGCGCTGCAGGAGAATCATCTTCACTACTCTTCAGGCTCTTCTCTGTTGGTGGTTGTTTATTGAAATCTATCGGAAATTACCTTTAAGTCAGGGACTCATTTACAAAGGTTCCATGTCAGAAACAGTTACAGAGACAGTCATTACAACAGAACAGAAATAGTTTGCATACATCAGTATACAGCAAAAAGCAGCAAAATATAGTAGCCTGGCAACAGAAGACTAAAGACAGCTGTGACACAGGCCAATAAAGTGTCACTGAGGAATAGAGGTATATTAAAATAAGACAATGCAGTAAACAATATACAGGTCACCCACGGGCAATCTGGGAGGGGGGAAATTGAGGCTAGGAGGGGAGTCATGTGGGAGGAAATCCCTTGTCAAATAAAAGAAAGGAGGGATATGGGTGAGGAGGTAGGTTAAAGGTAGGAGGTAGGTTAAAACAGTCGCGGGGACTGGCAGCATGGAGGTGGTCCCTTAGGGCAGAGTTGAATGCTTCAAGTCTTGTACTAGAGACAAGCAAGTTGGGAAGAGAGTTGGTCCAAGTTGGGGCATGGTACAAGAAAGAGCATTGGAATAGGGAGGTATGGCCCCTGGGGACTTGAAGAAGAGATCTGGTGGAGCTGCGGGTGGTTCTGATGGCAGGAGCAGGCCTGATTAGCTCACCCAGCCCAGGGGGGGCCAGGCTGAGGGCAAATTATTTTGACCATAAGGCAGGTATGGTATTCTATTCTATTATCGAAGTTGAGCTAATTAATCGAGCTGTACAGGGTACATGTGTGAGTGGTATGGTCACAACCAGGGCTTTGTTTAGGGACACTCTCAGCCTGCTGAAAGAGGTGGTGTCTGCTGCCCCATAGATTAATATCCTGTAGTCAAGGAGTGAGAGAATAGAGGAAGAAAAGGCCACCTGGAGGACATCAGGAGTGAGACAGTGTTTGAAATGGTGCAAAAAGCCAATTCTAGTGTTGATCACTGAGGAGAGGAGGTGGATGTGCAGGTGGAAAGTAAGGGAAGAGTCTAGAGTGATGCCGAGGTATTTGAAGGTGTCAACTGGTTCCAGAGGGGTCATATTGGTGTTGAGGATGGTGGAGCGTATCAGTCTACGGGGGTTTTGGTAATGTACAAAGGTCATGACCTTAGTTTTCTTGTAGTTTAGTACCAGCCTCTGGTTAGTGAACCATTGTTCGGCTTCCGTGAAGGCACTCTGAAGGGAGTTTTGAAGGGTGGTGGGATTGGATTGTGAGGTGAAGAGGACGGCATCATCGGCATAAAGTAGTAAGATATCTGAGCATGCAGAGGGGAGGGAATTAAGGTAGGGGCTGAAGAGGAGAGGGCCCAGGATGGATCCCTGGGGTACCCCAGACCTAACGGGTTGACCAGGCCCTGCTGTCTGCTGATCAGTTTTAGAACTTTTTGGGCATCCCATCCTGGAAAGTTTGACAAACATTCAATGTTCTGCTCAAACTCTACCTAGCTGCTAAATGTTTACTGACTCAGCACTCAAAAATAGTACTTAGAGTGAATTGTTAAGCTATATATTCAGGAGCTTATGGAAACGAATGTTTCCTGCTGTGCTGTTGGTTCTGCCACCCAAATACTAGGTTTTTTTTTTCAACTTTATTTTATCTGCCTCTACTACCCTCCCTGTCCACTCCTTCGGACCATTGATCAACCCCCTCAGGCCACCGACACAGAGTCTGCCCCTAGAGTACCCAGTCTCTCCACTGTATTTCCTTGATGGCTAGCTATCCCCTCCCTGGGTGGGGCGAGGAAGCTCCCCTTCTTCCTCAACCTTACTTGAATAGAGCCAGCACAGCGGGGACTGCCCATGAGTCTATGGTTTCTGGAAGTCACTGATCGGTCTTCATCTAGGACCGAGGGGGGTATTTTCAATTTTTCTGTTCCCCTGTGCCCCCTAAGGATGCCGGCTCAGGAAGACAATGTGTTGACGCATGATGCTACCAAGTGTATGACAGCATCCTCCCATCCCCAACTCCAATGCCATGGAGGCATCACAGCCCCGAACGTCGGTGCTCCCAGCGACCTCAAAGGTGTCAGGTGCAGCAAGCACCCCTGGAATCCCACCCAAAGGAGGAGAGCATCCATTGGGATGCTCAATCCTTCTTCCCCCTGCCGGCCCTCGATGACCCGAGCTCATTCCCAAACCCGGGTCACCGGCGTGGTGCGAGATGTGGCGTCCATTGCCTCAACCCTCAGCGCCACCGGACTGGCTCAAATATAAGGTTTAAGTCACCCAAAATGTTCTTACTCCATGTACAAGTTTTTTTGCTCTGTCCCAGATGACGTTCTCATAAGTAGTAACATCTGATTGGCTGTAATCCTTCAAATTAGGTGTTACAACTCAGGCAAATGTCATCATTCATTCATTCATAATCATTCATTCATTACTTCATTATTCATTCATTCATTCAGCACTGAGTGAAGAGACAAGCTCATTGCTTGTATGAAGGGGTGCATTTGAGTTATAGTATGCTGATCTAACCTTTAAGTTTTGGAGTAATTGGAGGAGTAGGGAAGTAGGATGTTATAGAATTGTAGGATGGGGTTAGTTTGTTGAATTATGGGGGTTGTATGTGCGTGTGGATGAGCTGGTGGAGAGGGTAGTTAATATCTTAGAGAAGGTGGGGGATGAGCTGCCTATATTTAAGTATACAAATATGTTACTTCATCAGGAACGTGGGGGCAGAAAGAAGGCGAATGTCAGCAGGGAGCTGTGTAGGGGGAGAGGTGTTCAAATTATCAAGGAGGTGGGTGGGGGATGTGTGCACAGTGAATGGGGGACAGGTTTCAAATGTAAAAAAAGTGTTTAGGGCTGTAGAGTTTTAGCAACTGACATAGTCAGATAATGGATTTCCTGAAATGTCTGTGATCTCTCTAGAGAAATTCACCTGCCTGCCTGTCTGTAACACTGCTGTAGGGCCACCACAGAGGATCTTTTAGAAATATTGCTAAATATTTGGAAATATCTGATTATGTTAATTGCTGCATCCGTAAGTGCAGTGCTTTGCGTAGTTCTTTGCCCAGTGAAAATCACATGTAGTGACACTTCACCAGCAGTTTTGCTAGCAAATTGCCACTATGCATAGATTTTGCTGATGTGCAGTGGCACGTTGCACTACAGAAAGTTTGGAAATTCACTAAGATTTTTGTGAAGTTAAGTTCCCAACATTGCACACCTCTACTTGATAAAGAAGGGACCTTAATGCCAGCAATACTGGTGAGAATTGTCTTACGGGCAAAACCTAAGAGAATGAAAGAGGCCCACGGCAGGGGGGGGGGGACAGCAGTGTGCTCTGACTGTTAGAGTGAACAAAAAAGTGTTAAAAGCTATTTGTTCATGTTTTCAACCTTCTTGACCCTTTAAACCACTGAATCAATAATTAATAAATTTCCAGGATCCTGGCACTGAGAACACAGATGCCAAATTTCAAGTTATTCAGTTCAGGGACAGCTGCAGTATTATGGTACAGATATGTGAGTTTATGATATACTGTAAGTACCTTCTCAACCCTAATAACAGGGGTACAACAACACCTTTATAATACTGTAGAAATAGATATACAGGTATTATAGGGCATGGGTGTACCCCTATAGTTAAGGTTGAGTAGCCTGTTTAATGTTAAACCTCAGACTTTGCACTTTAATAACTTTGCCACTGATCAATACATTTGCACTGAATTTGGTATGCCATATCCTATGGGGCAGATCTGTTGATGTGGCAAGTTTCATTCCAGTTGGATGGATGGATTCTGAAATCCGGATAGTGAAAAAAAGTAAAAAGTCACCATTTTTTGCAGTTTCTTCTTTGTGGCCTTTCGCCCATACAATGTGGAATTTTGTTTTGATTTTTTATTGTAGATATAACTTAGGTAACAGAACTTCCACTGTTAGTTTGGTGCAAAAATATTAAACTGCTGCAAAGTTATTAAGTTTTTGAGTTCCCATTATATCCTATGCAAAGTTCATTTTTCAGGATAGATGTGTAAAGTTCATCAAAGGATTTGATCCTGCGAAAAAGGATTTATTCTCGCGAGAGCATTTTCTTTTTTGCGAGAAAAAAATCCTTTTTTTGTGAGGAAAAACCCTTTTTCGTGAGCTGCCGTCTTGTTTTTTTCTCCCACCAACTAAAAAGCATGGAAAACACATAACATGTTTGTCATTTTATAAAATAAACACCAGAACCTAGCTAAATAGGCCCCATTTAGCTAGATTCTGCTGGTTTTTTTTTCAAAATTAGGACCAGAAATACTTTCTCTGGGCACCCAAAATCCCATGTGCCCAGATAAGCAAGAGGAGCTTTCCACCATAGTTCTGCAGCCCAGCTGAACTCCTGCTGCCGGCTGCAGTGGGAATTATGAGCCCCTTGTTTTCACTGATGTCTACTGGCACCACTCACTCCCCAGCCCCGATAACTGCCCCACATAGTCACCCTGGTGTCTAGTGGCACCACCCACCCTCCGATCACTGCCCCCTAGTCACTTTTCAATGTAATTATAAAATCTGACACCGGGATGCCCACCCCCCCCATGCTGGATGCACTCTTCCACCTACAGTCCATTGTTTTATTAATTTGCCAACATCGGGGGCCCAATCCTCATGTCAGCATTTAGATCCTACCCCCTCCAGCAGTGTGGAACAAAAAAAAAAAATTCCTGCATGATGTATTAATCCAGTCCATCCATGGATTTATACGCAGCTCCAAAAAAATGGGTAGTAATATGTGCTTAGGTAGCTGGCCTGGTAGTGGTGAGGGTTGAGGCACTGAATGCCGTACCGCGTGCCGCGCAGGTGACCCAGGTTTGAGAATGAGCCCAGATCTCCAGGGGTTGGCAGGGGAGGGAGAGGATTCAGCATCCAGAGGACATCTCTCATCTTCTTTCCCTAGGGTGGGTTCTGGGGCTCCTCGGCACAGTAGTGACACATGGTGGAGACCGGGTGTACTACCTGTGCCTGGATTAAAAAGGGGATGAGCACGGCGGATGCTTACGGCTTCTCCATGCAGGTGTCTGCATGTCCGGCTCCTGGGGGTAACAACACACAAGGAAATATTCCCCTGAGCCTGGATAGGTGATGGTTCCTCTCTGGGCCACCACCATGCACCAATACCGGGCCTTGCCTCCGCTCCTCTCCCCTCCTCCTCCTCCTCGGCTGGCACTACATTGTAGATAGAGCACCGGATGGAGTGGCGGGCCCTGTCCCAGGGGGCTCAGACCTGTGTCTTAGGATAAATACAGACACTATTGTGCACCAAGGGTAAATTTAATTAGCAATAGCATTGTCCCCATATTCTATCGTACCATAGGATAATTTAACCACATGCATAATCATGTTAGTTGTGTATGTTTTTGAACTGGTTATGAGGTATGCTTATTCATATGTTATGTAAGTGGGATGCATTGCAGTCAGGTAAATTGGCTACGGGGATTTTGGAAACCCATATGCTATTTAGGAGGAGATTTTTAATGGTGTTTTAGGGTCCCGTGTTACTAATAAGATATGCACCACTTTCAGTGCATGACTGTGCATATGGTTAAATTACTCTATGGTACTTTGCATCACTGTACCCCTTGAGGTGAGCGAAATGTTCAAATATAGGTAAAGAACACTGCAGAGCCCACCTCCAGTGTACCAAAATATTGTCAATAACCTGTGAAAAAAGAAAACAGTTCCCCAATGTCTTTTTTTTTCTAAAACCTGGAATGAGAAAACGGCTCTTCATCAACCCCACCATACCTCTCCCTCATCCCAACCCTCCCACTGAGCACCCACCACCCCACCCCATCTTACCCTATACTTACCACTGGAGGTCGAAGGCTGTCATCTTCTGTGGACCGAGACAAGTCTGCACTCTTCAAAGCCGAACCGCAAACTGAGGAAAATAGCTAAGTGTCATATAAAATAGGTTGCCATATTAAAAGAGCAGCCCAGATTGTCACTGTCCCCACCTGATATTAGCTAGAAGGATGATGGGGTAGGATTAGGAGGAGGGGAAGGTGGGGTGGAGTGGGGAAATGATGTCACAAGGGGGGTGGGGGTATGACATCACAGTGGGAAAGGGTGAAGGGCTAGGGATAGTAGGTGATTGACAGGCGAGGTGATAGGACAAAGGTGGGCCCAGGGGAGGGGCTTGGAGGGGTAGAAAAGGGGCTACAGGGAGAGAAAATCCCTCTCTCATCCTGCAGCTGTTCCTTCAACTTGACTTGACTACAGCCGCACAGGTATTTTGAAGCTGGGTAGATAATTCAGGTGAGTTGAAGAATACAGGATGGCACCTAAGAAGGCTCCTAAACAAAAGACCAGCTAGCTCCTGGTGCAAAAAGTGGCAGAGCTGATGGATCAAGTTCAGGCCATTATAAAGGAGTCCAGGGAGTGGAGGAGGAAAGAGAGAAGAACACGAACACAAGGAAGGACCCCAGGCCCAGAAAGAGCGACCCAACAAAAGACCGACCAGGAGCAACCCAGATGAGGGTGGTGAGCCTCAGCCAGATATCAATAAGGAACCGGTGGTAGACCTGTCAGTGGAAGGCAGTCTTAAGGACAACCTGGCAGATGTGATGGAAAAGCAGGGGGAAAAAGGTTGGGAGGAGGTGGATAAAGTATGGAAGGAATTTAAGGAGGTGAAGAAGACAGAGAAAGGGGAGCAGAGTACAAGGGTGGGGGAAGGGATGAGCAAGGGCAGTTACAGGTGGCCCCGGGGATGACCCTGGGGGACCACATATCACAGGCTCTCAAAGAGAAAATATGGAAGGGAGAGTATGTGGATATGTTTGCCCTGATTGACAAGGATACAGCCGAAAGGTATGAGCATGAGGAGTCGGTGGGCAATTCAAAGATGGCAGTAGCACTGGCAATAGTGAGAAAAAACAGTGAGGATTCTTGTTATAAGGGGAAAACCTTTGGGATCTGGATGGAGGGTTTCACTCATTTTGGCACAATTATGTTGCAGAAAAAACCTGAGTTAGCCATACCATTACTCACCTATTCGGCCATCATTCGGGATGCCTATAGGGTCAAGAGCAGATACAGCTGGCTGATCTATGATGAGAAATTCCAACAAAGGGTGTTGTCACATGGGGATGTCAGGTGGGACGTGACTGTGTCAGAATTATGTATTAGGACATTGTCAGTGCAATGGGGTGCAGGCAGCAAGGGGAAGAGGGCCAGTGGGACAACAGGTGCAAAGATCTGCTGGGCGTTTAATAAGGCAAACTGCATGTGGCATAGCTGTAAATACAGACATGTGTGTTCGGGATGAAGGGGCACTCACTCGGTATCCAGATGTTGGACAGGAACACAGCTACAACACAAGGGCAGTCTTTTTGTGGTGGACATGGAGGAGAAGGGGGGATTTAATAGACAAGGGGGTAATTTCATATAGAACAGCAGAAGGGGAGGTTATGGAGGGCGATGAGTGGCCTCATACGGTGGGCACCCGTCGGAGGGTTTCCCCTCTGGAGCGATCCCCGGTGAAGGCAGAGGTGGTAATTGCATGGACTTAGGACTACCCAGAGAAATGGGCAGCTCAAATGCTGAGAGAGGGTTTTACAGAGGGGTTTAATTTATATTACTCAGGGTTAAGGAAGAATATGAGGGCTAAAAACCTGGGATCCTTAAAAGGAAGGGAGGACATAGTGGAAGGCAAGATTAAGAAGGAGGTGGCAGTGGGAGGGGTGGCAGGCCCTTTCCTGACCATTCCATTTCCTAACTTCAGGGTTTCCCCACTGGGCATCATGCCTAAGAAAGCACCAGGAGAATACAGGCTGATTCACCATCTGTTGCACCCTGATGGGGACTCGGTGAATGATGCCATGGCACCTGAAAGGAGCACAGTATCCTATGCCACTTTGAACAATGCAGTCGAATGGATAAAAGCCGGAGAAGGGATATGGGTAGCAAAAACAGATAAAGAGTCAGCTTTCAGACTACTACCAGTCCAGGAGCAGGACTGTGAGTTGTTAGGATTCCAATTTCAAGAGAGATATTACTTTGACAAAGCAATGCCCATGGGTTGTTCTGTGGTGTGCGCTACATTCGTGGCTTTCAGTACTTGGCTGCAATGGGTTTTCTCAGTCCACCACAGACAGGGGCGATCATCCACTACTTGGATGATTTCCTATTCATCAGGAAGGGGAGGGAGAACATGCAGGCCATGCTACAAAGTTCTGAGAGAATGTGCAGGGAGATAGGGGTACCTCTGGCCAAGGTTAAGACCGAAGGGCTGAGCAGACAGCTAGAATTCTTGGGCATAGAGCTAAATCTGGACCAGCAGTGTTTCTGCCTACCATTGGGCAAGGTGGAGAAACTCAAAGGGCTAATACAGGAGATTAAGGGAAAATGGAGTATATAGCTTAGAATGGTGCAGCAGGTGCTAGGGCATATGAATTTTGCCTGCAAAGCAGTGGCCCCAGGGAGGGTGTTTACCAGATGATTGGCTCAGGTGTCAGCTAAGGCCAAATTGCCACATCACTGGGTAGACATCATCAAAGGGGTAAAGGAGGATCTGTTAGCCTGGGAAGGTTTTTTAGCAAGGTATAATGGGGTGACTTTCTGGCAGGACAATTGGGAGTCAGACAAGGACTTGGAGCTGTACAGGGACGCTGCTTGGGGTTTCAGCATGGGGGCAAACTGCCAGGGTGAATGGATATCAGAAAAATGGCAGGCTCAGTGGGTAGAGTTGGGACTCACCAAGGACATAACATTTTGGATGCTTTCCCCATATGGGTGGCCGTGGTAGTATGGGGAGACCACTTTAGGATCAAGAAAGTCAGTTTCCAATGTGATAACATGGCAGTGGTGTCAGTGATAAATCAGGTTCCACTTAAGTGGTACTAAGGGTGGCACGCATGCTGGTATGGGAAGGTCTGAGGTTGAATTTGTCTTTTAAGTTGAAGCATGTGAAAGGGGTCAAGAACAACATAGCTGACAGCCTCTCACATTTACAGCTGGACAGGTTCCAGTCAATTTCCCCTGAGGGTGGCCGTCCAGAGAATGCAGGTGCCTCCACGCCTCTGGGAGATTGGATGAACTGAGCCCAGCTACTCTTTTGGAGCACATGGGCTCCTAACATGCTGAGGGCATACAAGATAGCATGGAGGAGTTTCCAGGAGTTCCAGGAGAGGGCTGGGTTGGAGGTAAGTGTCCCTGTTTCAGAAGCTCAGGTCTTAGGTGCATGGTGGGAAAATGGGAGGGGGAATGTCAGGATCCACCATTGTCATCCAGCTTGCTAGTATAGGTATGGTCTACCAACTCCAAGGATGGAGGACTCCCAACAGGAGTACAGCCATTCAGCAAGGGTGGATCAAACTACAAGGCCAGCAGGTGGACAGGTGCAGACCTATCTGCAGGGACCTGCTGGATCGGTTGAATGCCAGCTTAACACACGTATGCTCCTCAGCATACAGGGCTAGACAGTTTGCTGCCATATTTACAGTGATGCAAAAAGGGGCATTTAGGGTCAGTGAGGTGGTGGCCAAGGGCAAGTGGGACACAGAGGGTGGGCTCTAAGAGTAGGACAGCTCTTGGGTGGGGGGGCCGCAAAGTATGGCTTAGACAGTCGAAGACAGACCATGTTGGAAAGGGGATCAAAGCTGAGTTACAGCGGGATGAAGATAAGTGGGAGAATGTTGCACAGGTTTTGGAGGAATACATTGCAGTCAGGCCCCAGGGTGGGAGTTGGTTTTTCAGGACCAGCAATAGGGATTCGGCCACCTCCTCCAAGGTCTCAGCCATTTTAAAGAAGGGGATGGTATTCATTGGGGAGGACCTCAAGAGGTTTGAATCTCACTTTTTAAGGATAAGGGCAGCATCAGAGGCAGCAAGGCTTGGGGGCAAGGATGCAGAGGTGCAGAGAGTGGGAAGGTGGTCCTCCCAGGCTTACAGGAGGTATGTAAGGAAGTGAGAGTTAACATCTATCATTGTATTTTTCAGGTTTTGGATGGCACCGAGGGGTTTGTATTATCAGCCATTCAATTATCCACTGGGCAGAGCAGTGGGCTGTAACCACAGCGGGGGGTCGGCACCTGGGATAGGATCGAGAAAGGACCATGATCAAATAGCGTGGGCAAAGGGGATTGAGATGGAGACAGCTCCTGCCTTTAATGGACAATATCAGCAGGTTTTTCCCATCTCTGCATATGATCATGGTGCACACAGGGGGGAATGATTTGGGAAGCATGCCATGGGTGGTTTTGGTCCACATGATCTTGAAGGACTTTAAGATGATAAAAGCCTGGTGGCCACAGGTGACCATAGCATGGTCGGAAATTATACCATGGAGATGTTGGAAACACACTAGGGCTTTGGTGGCTGTAGACAAAGCCAGAAAATGGGTAAACAGGAAAATGACAGATTGAGCTAAGAAGGATGGGGGGCTTTACATAAAACATGAGTTGATTACACATGACACACCGGAGATGTAATAATAATAATAACTTTATTTGTTGAGTGCCTTTCAAATTATCAAGGTGCTTCACAGAATTTTAAAAACAATTCATTAAAACACAGTATTAAAATCATAATAAATCGGGAAAAGCCTTGTTCCACAAAAATGTTTTTCGTGCCTGCTTAAAGCTCCCCACGGTCCTGAACTCCTGAAACTGACGGGGCAGAGAATTTCAGAGGGTTGGGGCCGCAAACATAAAAGTGTGGTCCCCAGAAGAATTCAAAGTAACCCTTGGAATCTCCAGCAACCCCTCATCAGCCGAGCGAAGCTGTCGCACAGGGATGTAAGAAATCAGAAGCTCTTTCAAGTAGTTGGGACCAAGTCCGTGTAGAGCTTTGTAGGTTAACAAACTTACCTTAAAGGTGATCCGCCACTGAATCGGCAGCCAGTGCAGATCGCGTAGCACTGGGGTAATATGAGATGATCTAGATACCCCAGTCAATAAACGAGCAGCAGCGTTCTGCACTAGCTGCAAGCGGCGGATTTCAACCCCAGAAATCCCTAAGTAAAGGGAGTTACAATAGTTAAGGCGCGAGGTCACAAAGGCATGGACCAATACAGGCAGATCACTAGATGGAACAAGGTGTTTGATCCTGGCAATGTTCCTAAGATGATAAAAGGCTAACTTCATGACTGCCAACACCTGATAATGCAGGGTTAGCCCATTGTGAAGTACCACTCCCAGGTCACGCACCCGTTCAGAGGTAAGGATCTGAGCACACCCCAAGAATAAACTGGAGGACAAATCAGTCCTCAACCCCTCTATCCTATGTCCCGGGTCCACCACCATAACTTCAGTCTTACCTGCGTTCAACTTTAACCCACTCGAATTCATCCAGTCTTGGATTTCGGCAAGGCAGCTGTTAAATGCTAAGAGAGCACTAACCTGGTCTGGGGCAAAAGACAGGTAGAGCTGGGTATCGTCAGCATAACAGTGAAACCTCAGCCCATACCATCTTACAATGTCTTTGAGGGGTAGCATATACACTGCAAACAACATGGGGGAAAGCATTGAGCCCTGAGGGACCCCACAAGGCAGAGAGAAAGACTCAGAAGAAAAAATCCCCAAGACAACTCTTTGAGTTCTACCAGTGACCACTCAGACGGGGTCCATGTGTCAAGGGTGGGTAACACTGCACTAAACGAGGCAATCAGAGAAGCAATTGAGAAATGGCAGGGTTATGATGGGGGGGGGGTATTTGCTAGCTTTTAATTGGGGGAAGCCCAGAGGCCAGACCGATTGGTTGGTGAAACTTTAAATACCGTGCTGATGTTAAAATACTTTTTGGAGATATGTTTGAAGCGGCTTCTCAAAGAACACTAATAGTTTTGTTTTACAATGGCATTTTGGGGCATTAAATCGGGGTATTACTATTTTGCATGTCCAAGTCTACTGTTTAAAAAGTTTCAAGGTTATAGAGACAAATAGTATTTTAATGACAAGACTTAATGTTTATGTGAATTTCTGATAGGTAGTTACTTCTCTGAAATAGTTATATGGCACTGTTTTCTTGTCATTAGACTACTGGAAAAGCTTTTGAGAAGTAATGACTGGATGTAACTGAACTATTTGGGTCATAAATGCACCAGAAGAATGAATGTCTATATATTTTATGTTGTGAATATATATATAATATTGGCTTTAGGTCATGTTTTCCTTAATTTATTGAATTTAACATGTTTTTTTAGGGAAGCCATTCATACTACATATATATATATATATATATATATATATCTGAAAAATATTAGTTGAAAAATGAAAATAGAATTCTGACTGTGACAGCTATAATGCTGTGGTAGCAAGTAAGTGTGTTCAGTTATTGCCTCTGTTATGAAATATGAATTAGTTAAAATGAGGCAGCTTCATGAATTACTGAATATTTTTGTTGTATTTCTTCAACAGTTATTAATCAGACTCCCTGATGAACGGATTCTTATTCTGAAACATAGGAATTTAAGTCTGGAAGAGATGCTTTAACCCTGTAATAAATAGCTGTAAAAAACAGTTTTAAACATTTGGTGAGTGGGCCTGTTTATTCCTGTCTGAAGAACTGTGTATCTACCTAATAAAGTTTCAACATGTGAACCAAACATTGGTGAGGATGTAGCTGATTTCGGGGGAGTCCAGATGACAAAAGAGGTTGCCATATCAAAGGGGCAGCCCAAATTGTCATTGGCCCCACCTGAGATTAGCTAGAAGGATGGTGGGGGTAGGATTAGGAGAAGAGGGGTGGGTGGGGCGGTAAATGACATCACAAAGGGGAGGGATATGACATCACAGGAGGGAGGGTGGAGGGCTAGGGAGGAAGGATAGTAAGTGATTGATGGGCAAGGTGATAGGACAAAGGGGCCCAGGGAGGGGCTTGAGGGGGTAGAAAAGGGCCACAGGAAGAGAAGATCCTCTGTCTCCTGCAGCTGTTCCTTCCAACTTCCCACCCGCCCACCCAACATACAGATTACAACATGGCAGGGATCCATATTGGTTTGCGGTGAGGGCAACAGTGACACACAGGGTCTCAAGATTTGGGTTGCTAGGTAAGGGCAATGGTGGCACAGGGTGTCAAGGTTTGGGTTGCTGGGTGAGAGCAACATTGTTGAGATCTATAGGCTAATGGGGAAAAAGGGGGCCAGGCTGTATATAGGTATGACAGGGCAGGGAAGGGATCCTAATGGGGTAGTCACCTCAGGGGGGGCAGGGCTGGGGGAGTCAGGTGGGGACATCTCAACCCAGGCAGAGCTGAAAGATGGAGAAGGGGCATTGGGTCTTGGGTCTTGTACACCCAAGCCAAAGAAGAACTAAATAGTGACCAAAATGTTGTGAAGTTTGTGGATATGTGAATAAAGGAGCAACCTCAAAAGAAATGGTTGTAAATAAAAAATGTTGGTGATAGTATAATATCTAAACTGTGTTGTAACTGAGTATCAACCTAATAAAGTTTCAGCTTGTGAACCAAGCATTGATGTGGGTGTGGATGATTTTGGGGGTAGTCCAGATGACAATATATTTTAATGGCATTTTGAACTCATGTTAATACTTTGCCATTTTTGGAAATGTTTTCGCCAAATTTTCAACATAGCCTTTTTGGGACTCTACCTTGTGAACGCTATCACTGTCATCTCATTAATCATGTCTGGAAGGTGATTTTGCGATTGCTGTGTGAAATCACCTCTCAGGACTGATTATTGAAATGACAGTGCCAGTGTTCATGAGGTGGGGTCTCAAAGAGGACATGTTGAAAATTTGGTGAGAAAATTCCTAAAAATGGCAGAGTTATGCACATTCACTGACATTTTTCAATGCATGCATATAACCGTGATCATTTTATCAGTGTCAGTGGCTCAGTAGGTAGCACACTCGCCTCTGAGGCCAGGAGATCAGAGGGCTGTGGGTTCAGTTCCCACATCTGGCACTTGGGTTAATATCCCAGTACTGACACTGTAGTGCAGCATGAGAGGGTTGCTGCACTTCTGAGGTGCCGTCTTTCGGATGAGACGTTAAACCAAGGTCCCATCTGCCTGGATTGGTGGTAGTTCAGGTGGATGTTAAAGATCCCATGGCACTTATCGAAAAGAGTAGGGGAATTTCCCCGGTATCCTGGCCAAATTTCTCTCATTCACTAAAAATACCACCAACAGCTTAATCTGGTTCAAGGTCAGTTGGCATTCATCTGTATCCCCTTCCCCTGGGTCGTGCCTGAAAATAGGCAGGATTTGTCTAGTGCATTTACCTGGTCAACAAAAGCAAAATAAATAACATTTTCAATATTCTGAGTCCAAATTTTTAACATAGCCACTTTTTCACACCACTTCATGAACAGTACAGCTGTCATTTTTCACATCCTGTCCGAAATGTGTATTTGCACCTGTGGTGTACAATGATGTTTTGAGATGGATTTTAATATTTTCTCCTATGGGGTTTATAAGGTAGGGTCATAAGAAGACTATGTTGAAAATTTGGGGTCAAAATATCAAAAAATGCCAAAGTTATGATCATTTGTTGCAATTTCGCTATGCCCGCTCATAACTTTTGAAATTTTAAATATTTTGACCCCAGATTTTCAACATAGCCTTCTTATTACCCCACCTCATGTATGTCACCGCTGTCATTTTTCAAATCCTGCCAAAAATGTGTTTTTTTTGCACAGTGGCATGGGATAGTGTTGTAGTTGCAAAGAATAATGTTTTAGTGGGGATTCGAAAATTTTCTGCAACAGGTACATGAGGTGAGGTAATAAGATGGCCATGCTGGCAATTTGGTCACTGTTGTACTATAAATGGAAGTGCAGAGCCCAGAGGGCCCTGTGCTTCCACAGTTATATATATATATATATATGTATGTGTGTGTGTGTGTGTGTATAGATATATCTATATATATCTATATATATATATATATAGATATATATATATATATATATATATATATATCTATATATATATATATATATATATATACATACACACGCATCTATAGAGGGATGGAAGCTCAAGGTCTGAAGGACCCTGCACTCCCACAATAAAATAAGGATACTATTATACCATCTCAAAAGCAAGGAAATAAATTGCTAAAAACTTCCTTAATGCTCCAGTTAGGGTCAAAAGTTGGGAAATGAGGTGTTAGGATTTCCCTAACACCTCACCCTCCCAAACCAGTCCAGAGAGCAGGTGTGAGGTGTGCCTTGGGCTTCTCAAGTCTAACACTCACCCCATTCTCATAAAATCAATGCATCTGACCTTATTTACAGATGGAATGGGGTGAGTGTTAGACCTGAAAAGCCTAAGGCACACCCCACACCTGCTGCCCATCCCTATCACCTCATTTCTCAACTTTTGTCTCTTTGACCCTAACTGGAATGTTAACGATTTTTTTTGCAACTTATATAAATGATATATATACACACACAAACATATCTATATGCCAGCAGGTGTCAGGGGGTGTCTTGAGGTCACCAGCCCTAACGCTCACCCCATTCCATAAGTAAATAACCTGAAATGGTACAGTATAAGAGAATGGGGTGAGTGTTAGGGCCGATAACCCTAAGGTACTCCCCCGACACCTGCTGGTGTGTGTGGCATGGGAGTGGCATGTTAGGTTTGGAAACCCTAATGCCACATGTCCCTCCTTTTCTGGATTTAACCCTAACTAGAGCATTAATGAAGTTTTTTGCAATTTATTTACTTACTTTTTGAGATAGTATAATTGTGTCCTTATTTGCCTGTGGCAGCACATGGCCCTCCAGGCCTTGCACTCCCAAGCCTCCATAGATGCGTACATGTATGTAGCTGTGGAAACACAATAGTGATCAAGTGGTCAGTATAGACATTTTATTACCCCACCTCAGTGTACCCAATACAGAAAATTTTCAAATCCCCGCCAAAATGCAATACTGCACAACTGCAACGCCACTCTGTGCCACAGGTGTGAAAACTCATTTTGGCCAGGATTTGAAAAATGACAGCTTTGGCATACATGAGGTGGAGTAATAAGAAGGCTATGTTGAAAATGTGGAATCAAAATATTTAAAGTTTCCAAAGTTACGAACGTGCCTAGCAAAATTAGAACAAATGGTCATAACTTTACCATTTTTACATATTTTGACACCAATTTTTTAACATAGCCTTCTTATGACCCCACCTCATGAACAAGGACAGAAAAATTTTTCAAATCCCACCCAAAAGTTGAATTCACCCGGCAACCGCGAAATACTCTTTTGGGTGGATGTTGCGTAATGACAGTCATATTGTTCCGGAGGTGGGGTATCCAAAGGCCATATTGAAAATTTGGGGTCAAAATGTCAAAAAATGGCTAAGTTCTGCATAAAAGTTGAAACCCCTATTGAAATACATTGAACTGCATTTACCTTAGTTTCTCATATTGCAGTCCCCAGTTCCAGTATCAAGACGTGTCTTTGATCGGAGAGTGGGTTTTGAACCTGGGACCTGTTCAGATGAGTGAGGCTATGTGGAGGTGTACTGGAGGATGTGGGGTGGTGGGTGCTGAGTGGGAGGTGGTGGTGGGGCTAATCAGTGAGGGACCATTTTCTTTTTTAAAGGTTTTGAAAAAAAAAACATTGACGGACTGTTTTCTTCATTCTAGGTTCTGCCTGAAATCAGAGGGTGGGGGTTCCACTAGACACCAGGGAACAAAGGGAAAATAGTGGGGATGTCACTAGACACCAGGGAATAGAATAAAAATAACAGGAATGGTTATTCGTGGGTGGGAGGTGCCACTAAATGCCAGGGAACTCAGGAACAGTAATCAGCAGGTGATCAATGCCACTAGACACCAGGGAACATAACATGTGATAACGGGGAAGGTGATCAGCGGTTGGGGGGTGCCACTAGACACCAGGGAAATCAGGAACGGTGATTGGTGGGCGATTCTTGTGCAATTGTAAAGCACGTCAAAAACTCCCCTGGTTTAAGACATGACATTAGCGTCACTGGCATAGAAATAGTAACAATGGGACCAAGTAAGGGGGACATAGGGAAATTGACTGGCCATAGACAGAGTTTTTGGATTTATGAACTAAGGTCAAGAAATGCAAAATTAATTAATGACAATATTGATTTGGCTGCTTTTGTGAAAAAAAATTAGATGTTGAAATCATATTGTACCGCAGTATCAACTTTTGAAAAAAGTGTAAAATGCATAACACAATACTGTTTATATACACCGTCATTATAGGTTTATTGATTCAGCCTCCTGTATGAAACTGGTTGTTTACAATATGAAGTGAATGCCTGGATTTCAGCACACTGCAACCTACAGAAGGACCGCCATGTGATTAAGGGCAGACAGATACTGAAAAGTTGCTACATGGTGGAGGAAATATTGAATTGCAGCAGTTGTGCTGGTCCATGTTCATGTCTATGTTATTAATGACTGCCACTGGTTCTAGTCAGTGAAACCTTTTAATTTATTATTGCACTCCATTATTGGAGGCTTCTGATTGGTTGATATATTTTGTATCTCACTAATCACATGTATAAATACTGGCACTAATACAACTTCTTTGGATCACTCTGATGTAACTTGGCAGTGGCCAGGTGAAATGTTAGTGGTGTTTTTTGCAGCTTTTGCTATATCTGCTGTTTGCTCACATTGGGCCCTATGCACTATTGCTTGGAGTGGCTACGTGCCATGTATCTGTGGCGCACAGCCACTCCACACCCTTTGTGGCCCCCCTGCTGAATTCACCAGTCGGGACATGCAGCCTCTTGGCACCCAATCCCCTGGCCGCACAGACAGCAAGTCACCTGGGGCAGGCAGGGGGTGTTTCAGGAACATGCCCACACTCTGTGTCATTCACAAAGGTGCAGAGTGCTGGATGCGGGAGGCTCACTTTATGCTGGTTAACACCTAGCCATAAGGGATATGTGCCCCCCCAGGATGCCGCTGCTGGTAGCAGTGCTGATGTGGGGGCAATGCATACCCCCCACATGCTGCTGGGGTGGCTGACCAGGCACCCACCTGCCCTGAGCTGGTGGTACACATCATGCCCTTTACTGTTGTCTGCGCCCCCTTGGGCACAAGGGATCCATACCCAGACCAGGTCTAGGCATCCCATTGGATGCACACCCGGTCCACAGATATATCCTCCACACGTCTGTGCATTGGGGGGCAGGGCCGTGGACAGGTGGCAGCTGGTAGTGACCTGTAAGCAGGTGCAGAACTCCACAGGTGGGTAACATGCCTCCAGTATGTATTACCTGCCCATTTGTGAATAGGGCCCCATTGAGTGTGTGTGACGGCATTACTTGAATAAAGACAAAATTATTGCTACTACAGCACATGCTTATGTCCTACCAGTTTTCTGTTGCCATGGGTACTACATGTTTTGTGATACCTGCTTTTGTCTTGTTTCATTGAGAACCACAGCACTTGGCCTGGTGCTCAACGTCACCCTTGTCTCATTGCTGTTTTTTAAAATACAAGCATTTATGTATTTTCCATGCTTGTTAGTTCATGAAAAAAATCAGCAAGATGGCAGTTGGCATGCACAAAAAATGTTAGGTGCCCTGCCAAGCAAGTGGTGTGAAAGCAAAAACACGCATTTGTTGCATCAAATTTTTACTTTCACCACAGAACGTTATCTCAAAACCCTACTGCACATGTGCAGGTTGAAAAACACTGAAATTTAAACCTGTATAACTCTGGACCCCTTCCAGACGATGTCAAAGGCACTATTCCTGCAAGTTCGTGGAAATAAAATTCTAGTCCATGTAGGCTGTAGAGGAGAGCAAAAGAAACATGTTAAATATAGGAAAAAAGTTAGATTTTTCAAAAAAAATGGCAGCTACAGGTCTCATAATCTGCATAAGCTGCCATCACACAAATTTCCACACATCAAGACCTTGCCACCTAGACAACATGTATAAAATTTCAGCTCATTGAGTCAAATGGAGCCAAAGATACTAATGTGCAAAGTTAGGGGATTAACATTAAACTGGCTACTCAGCCTTAACTACAGGGGTGCTAGAGCTCCCCTATAAGACTGTAAACATGGCAGAAAACTCCATAAATGCAGGTATTATGGTTGAGGCAAAGCATAAAAGGCAGGGAACTGAAAAATTCCTTGTAACCTTGGCAAATCTGTTATAGTTTTCCTCTGGGTTTGAACAATCATGTGATGCAGTATTGGCATTACCCTACTTTTGGCACCCTCCATCCAAGCATCACTGTTTTAATGTTTTAATTTGTCTGACAAGACAGTGCCAAAATCAGAATAATGCCAGTTCTGGATCGCATGACTGTTCAAACGCAGAGAGAAGAACACCACACCACAGATTTACCAAGGTTCCAGAGATTTTTTTTACCCAAATTTTTAATTTCCCTTTTCATAGTTTTCCACAACCCTGCATTAAAGTAGTTATTTGCTATTTATCTCCTCATGGTTTGAAACAGACATATAACATCTGACACCTTTAGCTTTCTTCAAGCCCTTCACAAGCAATAGACTTGTTGGGCATAGCATTGGACCTGCAGCATGCTTTGCGTATAGCCTTTGGCAGCCAAGAGCTATATTTAATGCTGCATTGGGCTGACATGGTATTAATGGCTGTGAATGAATATGGGGACCAATGTGTTTTTTTTTATTCATTAGTAATTATACACCTTCAATTAAAAAAAAATATTTGCACAGGAATCCTTCACACATTTTATAAAAATCTACATGCTGTATGAATATTTTGAATATCTATATGATGGTTTTCAAACTCCTTATGCTGCAAGACAGTTTTCAAAATCTACATGTAGGGATGGGTGAAAAATGTGCAAATTCTGTGGAATTTGCTAAGTGTGGAAGTTGCCAAATTCATAAAGTTTGGTCTATGAAGTTGCCTTTTTTTGGTAAATTTACCAAAATGTCCTTGCGAAGTTGCTACTTTGCCAAACAAATTATCATTTCACAGTAAAAACTTCACAATTTTTATGAAGCCAAAATTACTGAGGTCTGTGAAAACTTTGCAAAGCTTCAGGGCCATTTCATCGGCGATGTTTACTCATAAATTCATAGCATCTCTATCTACAGTACATGCTGCATGACGATTGTAAAAATCTAAGTGCTGCATAGCTGTTTTCTTCACCTACGTGCTACAAAATAGTTATCAAAAAATGTTCACACAGGTTTTGAAGGTCTACACACTATGCAATAGTTTTCTAAATCTATGTGACACATGATGGCTTTCAGTGTAACCCCACTTCTTTTAACCTTGGCTCTCCATCTGGTCCACTCACTTTCTGGACAATCTAGCTTGTAGTCCAAGAATACCACTCAGCTGTGGCTGCTGTCACTGTTATTTTGGCTGTGAGCTAATACTACATAACAACCCTCTCTTGGCATCAGGCACAGACTGGGGGTTGGCATAGCTCAAGGGGTACCCTCCATGTCTAGGGGTAGGTGGCAACTACTCAGAAGAGCCATCCCCTGTTTCAATTAATACACACAGTCTCCAGCTATTGAGACTGGAGAATAGTGGCTTGCAGGATGACAGTTAGCATGGTTTCACAAGAGGAAAATCATGCCAGATGAACTTGATTGAGTTCTTCGATTGGGTGACGCAGGTGGTCGACCAGGGAGGGGCAGTGGACATAGCCTACCTGGACTTTAATAAGACCTTCAACACCATCCCTCACAGAAGGTTTGTAAGCAAGCTGGAAAGTCTAGGGGTGGGTGGCAAAATAACCAGGTGGGTGGAGAACTGGTTGGCGGGCAGAAGCCAGAGAGTGGTAGCAAATGGGGTGTACTCAAGGACAGGGGGGTGACCCATGGGTCAGTACTGGGACCCCTCCTTTTTAATATTTACATCAGTAATACAGCAATATAGCAGTGGGGCTGAGGGTGAGGTTGTGCCTTTTTGCTGATGATACTAGGATCTGCAATTGTTTGGACACCCGGGGGGGGGTGGAGGACATGGGGCAGGACCTGAAGACTCTTGAGGGATGGTCAGAGACTTGGCAACTGAAATTCAACACCAAAAAGTGTGCTGTGATGCACTTGGAGCATTGGAACCCACGAGCAAGATACACCTGGTGGGGAGGACATCAAAGTAACAGAGCAGAAGAGGGGTCTGGGGATTATAGTATCATGCAACCTTAAGGTAGGTAACCAGTGTAGCAGGGTGGTTGAGAAGGCAAATGGAATGCTGGCATGCATTAGCAGGGGCATTACTAGCTGAAGGAGGGTGGTACTGATGCCCCTCTACAAAACCGTGGTGAGGCCGCACCTGGAGTACGGAGTTCAGTTCTGGAGACCACACCTATGCAAGTACATAAATGGGATGGAGATAGTTCAGAGAAGGGCAACTGGGATAGTGCAGGATATGCAAGGGAAGACATATGAGCAGAGGTGTGAGGAATTGGATCTGTACACATTGGAGACTAGGAGGGAGAGAGGGAACATGACTGAAACTTTTAAGTATGTGAAAGGGATTAACAAAGTAAAGGATGGGAGTTTACTTGAAAGAAAGGAGGGGGCTATAACTAGAGGGACTAGCCTAAGACTGCAGGGAGGAAGATACAGAGGCAATGTGAGGGGGCAATTCTTCACAGAGAGTGTGGTGGAGGCCTGGAACAGATTACCAGAGGAGTTGGTGAGGGCTGAAACAGTGGAGGGGTTTAAGATGGCATGGAACAGACATATGGGGCTGAGTAGCAGGAGGAGGGTGGGCCAGTGGGAGGAGGGATGAGTAAGGGAGGGTAAGGGGCAGACTAGATGGGCCAGTGGAGTCCTTTTCTGCCACCAAGTTTCTATGATTCTATGATGATTCCATTTCCTTTCTAATCACTCCTTGGTGAGCTTTGCTTGGTCCCCTTTCCATCATGTCTGAAATAAATCCCTCTGCTACATGATGTGTTATTCGCATAGTTACTAATATATTTACAGTTACTCATATGGGAACATGGCCTCTGAATTCACTCTCTTTCGCAGCACTGCAAGACAGGATTGATTCTGACTCTAAACACACACCAAAACATTAGGGTGTCCTTAAAAAAGGTTGCACCCTTTACACATCTCAAATGAGAGCCCCATGGCTCCTCTTATATCTTACAATTCACCAGTGGGTGAGGGTATAACTCTGGACAGAGCCTTTCCTTCTCTGCCTCCTGAATCTACAAGAACTCCCACCTGGCTATACGCTTTGGGTTCATATATTTCTCAAATACTACTATGACACTACAGCGTCAGTTCAGCTGGTGTGCAGGAGATAACAGTGCTGTAAGATTTTCACTCAGGCACTCCTGGTTAATGGCCACTCTGAGTCTCAGTACCTCACATCAACCAAATGTTTACTTTCACTAGATAGTGCGCTGGGCACCAGCATGCCAGTGCCTACCTCAGCCTAGCCTCTAACAGTGGCTGGCAAACTCTCCAGGCCCTGTGCCAGAACCAGTCTCTCCCATATCTATGCCAGACTGAGATTCCCTATATCAACATTAGATCCATCTCCTACCATCAGAAGCTTAGTCTTTGGCACCATCTCCCTTACCATCTTCAGTACAACTGGTAGCATCTCATGGGACCAGACTACCAAAATTGCCCCAAAAGTGAAGAACCTGCTTCAGTAAGATTCTATGCATCACATGGATACCAGGGATGTCTCTTGAAGGGCAGTCCCTTAGGATACTCACTCACGCCCAGTGATCCCTTACACTCCCATCAGAATTAATGATTATGTACAATAAATGGCCATCAGACTCAGAGTTCACAGAGTTATCAATCCTGTCCTTGTGTCCTTCTTTGGAGGCTACCAGATGACTAGACAATGAGTTCTGTTTTTTTCACACAGACTGGATTCCCAGAAAACTGTTGCAAGTGAGAGGCTCTTGCCTCCTCAGTTGGCCTGGAAAAATACCTGCGTCAAGGGTGCTTTGAAGACATACTTGTACCATCATGACCATTTTCATACCATCACCCAAATGGGATTCTAAGTTCCACCCACTGGCTCTCAGAGGCTTTACTAATCAGTAGACTCCATGGTCTGGCAATGTAGTAAACAAGCCCTCTCCCTCTGCTGACAGGATAGGGGTTTTACATACTGTGCATGCTATACAAAGGATTAGGTTCCACTTGAACAAAAACATTCATGTACAGTAACATATTAATTACTTAAATATTAAGGGTGAAAATGTAGTGTTTGTGAAGAAGGGGTATAATTAGACAATATCTTTTTCTTAAAGAGCTAGTGGGGTGCTTTGTTAGAAACAGCCACATTCTCCCGAGGGTTTAAAGAAAGACCTGCATTATATTGTGTGCTTTTTGTATGGTTGAAGACTTCACATTATGTTTTTTAAATATATATTCACTGTCGATTTTTTCCATCTGCCAGTTGTTAGTGAGCAGCTTGTGGCATGGCTGTGATGTGAGTGGAGGGAGCTGTCAATCAAATGTTCATTCTACAAGATGGACTGTTGTTAGATGTGTGCAGGCACTGCAAATGATGCTACTGTCAGGGAAACGTAGCTTAAAACTCAATTTATTTTACATATTTGTCTGTAATATCTAAAGGTTTTAATCAATAGTGATTTTTACCACATTTTAGTCAGACAAAAAGGGTCAGTCTTTTCATCACTAGAATGGGTTATTAATGAAAAGTTAGTTACTCTGCTGTTTTCAGGTTGGGCTGTGTCTGATCGATTTTGCGGGCTTACTAACACATAACAGTTGATACTGGTGACATAATTTTTTTTTCTGAACATTAGATTTTTTCCCCACCTATCCTATATAAAGTCCAGGGTGCTACAACAATTATTGAAGTCAAGCAGAGAAGGAAAAGAGTTAATGTTGTGTTCATCATAACGGGCAGATATAATGAATAATGACATAGGGTTTCTCATTTTTAAGTGTGGCACACTAACGGCATCACTAAAACAAGCAAGCAAAAGAGTTATCGTGAAGCCAATCTACAACATGTTTCTGTAATGAATCAATTATGCTTACATTGTCTCCTACCCATGAAAAAAAATCAATTAATAAATAAATATAATGCTTACGATGTACTCTAAATACACATTTATCATCATACAGAATTATGGAATCAGAACAGTGATCTCATTGACCAGACAAGTGTACTTCATTTAACCTTTACAAACATGCTGTTAGATTCATTCAAAGAAACATAGAAACATAGAAACATAGAATTTGACGGCAGATAAGGACCGCTTGGCCCACCCAGTCTGCCCATTTCCCTACCTGATGGATAAGCTGCAGGTCCTAGTTAACCAGCAGTCTACTTCTTCCTACCCCAACCCCCTAGAATTGCCTTATGACTGTCCCATGCATGCTTGAATTCCACCACTGTTTTGACTCCACAACCTCCTCTGAAGGCCGCTCCATACATCCACAACCCTCTCTGTGAAAAAATACTCCTTAAATTACCTCTGAGCCGCCCCCTTCTATCTTCAAATTGTGCCCCTTGTTCTTGCACACCTCTTTTTGAAAGATGCTACCTCTTGGACTTTGTTGATTCCCTTGAGGTACTTGAAAGTTTCTATCATGTCTCCTCTCCTCCTTTCCTTGAGGCTATACATATTAAGCTCCTTAAGTCTCTCTTCATATGTCTTCCGTGCAGACCCTGCACCATTTTAGTTGCCTCCTCTGGACAGCTTCCATCCTGTCTCTGTCTTTATGAGATTGGGTCTCCAGAACTGCACGCAGTACTCAGATGGGGTCTCACCAGCTGTCTGTACAGAGGATAATAACTTCCTGTTTTCTACTGGTGATGCCTCTTCCTATGCATCCCAGTATCCCCCAGCCCTCCTTGCTGCCCTCTCATTGCTTGCCCACCTTTAGGTCATCTGATATGACTACCCCAGGTCTCTTTCCATTTTGTTGTTGTTAGTAGCTCACCCCATTGTGTACTCTTCCCTGGGTTTTGTTTCCCAGGTGCATTACCTTGCACTTCTTAGCATTGAATCTAAGCTGCCATACATTTGACCATTCCTCTAACCTTGCCAAGTCCCTTCTCATCCTTTCCACTCCACCTTGTGCATCAACTCTGTTGCAGATCTTTGTGTCATCTGCAAAGAGACATACTTTTCCTTCCAGTCCCTCTGCAATGTCGCTTATAAAGACATTGAAGAGGACCGGTCCTAATACTGAACCCTGCTGTACCCCACTACTAACCCCCCTTTTTTCAGAGTGGACTCCATTTACTATTACTCTATGTGCCCTATTCTCCAGCCAATTCTTTACCCAGGCTGTCTTCTTGGGACCCACTCCCAGGCTGGCTAACTTGTATATTAATCTTTTGTGTGGGACTGTGTCAAATGCCTTGCTAAAGTCTAGGTAGGCATGTCCACAGCCCTTCCCTGATCAACTACTTTGGTCACCCAGCAAAGAAATCTATCAGATTTGTCTGGCATGACCTTCCACTGTGAATCCATGCTGCCTTGGGTCTGTGCCCTCTGGCCTCTAGATACTCAACAATTCTTTCCTTCAGAAGTGATTCCATCATTTTCCCTACCACTGAGGTTAAACTAACAGGTCTGTAGTTTCCTGCTTCTGCCTTGCTCCCACTTTTGTGAAGGGGAATCACATCTGCCCTCCTCCAGTCCTCGGTACCACCCCATCCTCCCATGATTTGTTAAAGAGGGCAGTCAATGGTGTCACTAGTTCTACCCTTAGTTCTTTTAGAATTCTGGGATGAATCCCATCAGGCCCCATTGCTTTGTCCACCTTCAGTTTTAAGAGTTCTTTCAGAACCCTTTCTTCTGTAAATGGGCTGGTATCAACTTCTGTATCCAGAGTGTTTCTACTGTTTGTTTTAGGTACCTCCCCCTCTTCCTTTGTAAATACTGAGCAAAAATATTTGTTTAGTATCTCTGCCTTTTCAAAGTCACCCTCTGCCCACCCTCCCTCCCTTTATTAAGCCTCACTATCCCTCCCTTGGTCTTCCTTCGCTCCCTGATGTACCTATAAAAGGTTTTATCCCCCTTCTTAACTGAGTTGGCTATCTTTTCCTCGGTTTGGGCCTTTGCTGTTCTGACTGCCTTCCCAGCTTCCTTTTGCTTTAACTGATACAGTTCTCTATCCTGTTCCTTCTGTGATTCCTTGTACTTCCTGAATGTTTTCTTTTTCTCTTGAACCTTCACTGCCACTTCCTTTGAGAACCATAGTGGTTTCTTACCTCGTTTCGTTTTGTTTATTTGCTTTACACAAAGGCTTGTTACCTCTGTGATGGCAGTTTTATTATTCCCCATTGTTCTTCCACCCTCCTTCCTGCCCATTTGCTAGTGCATTCCTTAGGCACTCACCCATTTTGACAAAGTCAGCCCTCCTAAAATCCAGTACCTTTGTCTTTGTATGGCTTGACTCTATTGCTGTGTTTATTGTGAACCATACTGTTCGGGATGGTCGCTAGTTCCCAGATGGCTACCCACTTCACATCTGTGATCCTCTTCATCTCCATTTGAGAGAACCAGGTCTAAGATTGTTCCCTCTGAGTGGGCTCCAATACTAGTTGTCTAAGCATGCCCCTGAAGGGCATCTAGAATAACCCCACTTAGAAGTGGCTGCTGCAACTGCACTCCAGTTAACATCTGGCATATTCAGATCACCCATCAGCAATATCTCCCCTTTTTCTGCCATACTAAGTATACTTTCTATCATTTCCTTGTCCATTTCCTCCCCCTGAGAAGGGGGTCTGTATACAACCCCTGTGCAGATTGTGGTGCCATTTCCGGTCTCCAAATTTACCCACAGTGCTTCTTCTCCTCCCTGTTTACCCTTTTGTTCTGTTGCTTTGATTCCTTCCCTTATGTAAAGAGCTACCTCCTCCTCCTCTTTTACCCTCCCTGTCCCTCCTGTAGATAGTGTATCCTGGTATGTTTACATCCCAGTCATGGTTTTGTGTGTACCATGTTTCTGTGACTGCCACAATATCCAGATGTTCCTCCTCCATCAAGGCCACTAATTCAGGAAGCTTGTTACTCAGACTACGGGCATTGGTACTCATTGCTCTCCATTTTTTGATGGCTTTACTTTCTGTTGCAGCATCCCCCACTGACCTTTCTACCTCGGTCTTTTTCCCATTTAGTACCCTGTTTTGTAGGGAGAGGCTGGGATTTTTCTGCTGCTTATCAGTGCCTCCCCTGACTAGTTTAAAAGCTGCCAATGAAGCATTTAAACCAATTGCTCAAAAACTTGTTCCTTCCTGGACAGATGCAGACCATCCTGCCAGTATAGGCTGGTGTCCCTCCAGGTGAAACCCCAGTCCCCAATGAAGCCAAACCCTTGTGCTCCACACCATTTTTTCAACCACTCATTAAACTGCATGGTGTAAAGTGCCCTTGCCTCACTCATGCCATTTACAGGCAGCACCTCTGAGAAGGATACTATGTGTGCTACTTGTCTTAGACCTCTCCCCAGTTCTACAAAGTCCTTCTGCACTGCTCTAAGCTCATGTTGAGCCAAGTCATTTGTCCCTAGGTGGACAATGACATCCAGCTCAGACTCTGTGCAGGTGTTCTCGTGATCCTGAGGATGCGCTTCCTGTCCCTACAAGCCATGGCACCAGGCAGGCACTTTACTTCAGTTTTCCCTGCTCCCCAGTTCTATCCCCTAATAATTGAGGTCCCCACCAGGAGCTGCTTCCTTTCCTTGTGGCATCCTCTGCCTCCTTCCTGTGGGCCTCCCTTGTGACAGGTGTCCTCAGCCTCCTTAATCTCCTCCGTGGGTGCATCCATAGGGGAGCTGCTCTCCCCCAGAATGGTGTATGGATTGTGGAGTGAACAACTGACTGGGTGTGCCTCTGTTCCACCCTCCTCACCCTCCCTGAGCCCACTGTGGTCCAACTGCTGTGCTTTCTTTGCAACTCTGAGGTAGTGGTGGTGGCTCTGGTGCTTCCTGGATGGGGGGTTCCTTCCTACCATCCAGTCTGGCCTGGGGAAGGTTTTCTTACTGCTGTCCAGTGGCCTGAAGACAGGCAACTTCTCCCTCAGGGCAGAGAGTTGTCTGCAAATAGGGCAGCATCTCAGCCTCCAGAAAGACTTCCAGAAGACTGCTGCCCCACAGCCATTACATTGCACTACTCCCACATGACTATGTACTTTTTTGTGTGTGTGCTTGTGTGAGTGATTGGTTTGTTATATAGAATATATATATATTATACAATGTATGCGTATATTTTCAGTGCTGTGTGCTAGAGAGGATATGACATTGATATGTACCTTGCACTCTTGAGGAAATGATGTCAGAACCCCAGGTATAAAGGAACTATTTCCAGGGGTGGGTGGGGTGAGGGGTGGGAAGGGTTTGGGCCTAAACTGTGCCCTCACAAAACAATCAGCTAAGAGCTCTGACCCACCGCTGCGATGAGTGCCTTCCTGTCTGCAAGATACTATACACAACAATTTGACAGAGACAATCCCCTGCTAATCAAACAGAGAAAAATCCAGACATCCAAGTCAGACACAGGTAGACCTCCCCAGCCCCAAAACAGCCTGGTGGTTTGTGCTCTGAAAGCAGTCAGCCCCAAAATAAGTTAGCTGTGCTTTGAACTCTTCCTGCACTGAAAATCTTAAGAATTGTAACAAGACTGTCTTTTCCTGATAATTGTAAATTCCTTCTTTCACCTTTCAATTAGAAGCAGCCTCCACCTGCAGTATATCTGCTACAAAGCAAAGACAATTGAAAGGTTCCCCTCCCTCTGTTGTGAGCACAACTCGCTTTCTTGCAAATCCTACGTTCAGTATTGCAGCTCCCAACAAGAGATAGTTTGACTAGAAAAAATATTAGCTGTTCTGATGAGTTTGCTATAAACACTTGCTTATAATACTACTGTTCTCAGGTCTGTTACCCAAGCTATTGGCTGATTAAGTCTCTGTGATGTAATCACTTCCTGAGAAAGTTTGGAATTGCCTTTTAAGGCAAACAAAGATAAACACAGAAAACAGTTTACTGTCTGGGTCAAATACACAACCTGTACCTGCACTTATTTCAGGATTTGTGACAAATGTTTCGCCCAGAGTTTAAAATCTTCCTCCACTGAAAATCTTAAGAATTGTAACAAGACTGTCTTTTCCTGATAATTGTAAAGTCCTTCTTTCACCTTTCAGTTAGAAGCAGCCTCCACCTGCAGTATATCTGTTACAAAGCAAAGACAATTGAAAGGTTCCCCTCCCTCTGTTGTGAGCACAACTCGCTTTCTTGCAAATCCTACGTTCAGTATTGCAGCTCCCAACAAGAGATAGTTTGACTAGGAAAAATATTAGCTAAAAGAAAACAAAAGGGCAAAACCAGACAAATCCCATGCTGTGTATTTCATTTTAGAATACTACTATGGGGCGGGGATTGGGAAATAAAACCTCAGTTATTGTTATATGTTATTTCTCCAATTGGAATGTAACCATACCAACTTGAAATAAATCATGCTTGCTGCTTACATTCTGTCAAACTGAGCATATACTCGATCTGATAAATGTTGCGACACCCATCCACTGCATCTCTGTCTCTCTCTCTCTCTCTCTCTCTCTCTCTCTCTCTCACATGCACAGTCTCTCACTCACTGTCTGTCTGTCTGTCTCTCTCTTCTTGCATTGCTGTAAGCACAAAAGAAAAGAAAAATAAGGACAGAAATATCTCCCACTCTGTTCCTATCTTACTCTCTCTTTCCCTGCTTGAATTACTAACAGAGTGAAAAAAAAAGATTGTTGCAATAGTTACACTTTACAAATTACTTCACTTCTGCTGTCAAATTCCATTAAAAAAGTCAGTCTGGATGTGTATATGTGTGTGTGTGTGTATGGGGGAGGGGTCCATTATTGAAAGGAAGGTTGAAAACAGGAGTCACACACACACACACACACACACACATTGCACATCAATATTAGAAAGAACTGCTGTAACAAAATCATACAAGTGAAATTCAAGGCTTAAAAGATTATTAAAAACAACATGATAAGTATAGGATATAATACAATTGCACTTATCCATGTTATTTGTGCCATTTTATTTGTTCAGTGAGTTGGTGTCACAATTTACATCACATCGCATTCAGTGACAGTATGGTAGAAAGACATCAGGATGCTGCTGTTATTGTACAACTGTTTAGGTAGCCTAAGCAAATGAAATGTGTCCAGATCTCAACGAAGACATATTTTCAGATAATGTTATAACCAGCTTTTGATGTTAATATGGTGTGTAAATGATTGTAACACTCTAGGGATGTGACTCAACCTCCATCTCTGCTTGCTGTGCTATCATAACAGAAACAGAAAAGGAGAAATGTAATTATAATGAAAGCATACCACTTGCATTCCACACACAAAAAATACATAAAAAAAGAGAAAAGTGCAATCACATACACTTTCGACATATACAGAAAGTAGAAACCACTGAACATCAACAGCCTAATGAAATCACCGCACACTGTGAACTTCTGACAGAAATCTCTTGTCAGTCATCTGACAGCCTTCCCCCAATACTGTCCTGTTGTCAAACAGCAAATAGCACACAGAGCTTCACATTAGAGACTGCAGTGACATTCCAGGAGAACAACAGAAATGCTAATTATGAACTTTTTAAACAGATCAGTTTGATATTATTTTAGGACACCAGTCAAAATGACAAGTACATCAGGGACCTCTATACTGCCTCTTTAAATGTAATTAGTAATTAGATATTTTTAATTAAAAAAATATTTGTGAAGAAATCATTCACAAAGATTTTGAAAATCTACACACTGCATAAAGATTTTGAAGATAACAATTATGAAAGTGTTTCTGTGTCCTACATAAAAAAAATGTTTAAAGCTGAGAAACGGTGTATGGCTTGGCTACATCAAGATGGCAATCTAATCTCTGTACTGTATCTACCCTGCATACCATCCAACATGATCCTGTGTCTAATCAGTGTTTGAAACAGCAAGTGCAGCATACTTTGATAGTCAGTAATCTAGTGATTCTGTCAGTGCTCTGCTGGATTGGATCCCTCCTGTAATCACGGAATAAGACTCATTGTCTGTCCCACCTATAAAGTCATCCAGCTGCATAGGAAACCACCCAAGCAATGGTGACTCTGATTAATTCAGTGCCTGACTCAAACCTAAACCTGCCTGAGCACTTGGTTGCGCACATGGACAAGTTCAAAATGGCAAACCGGAGAGACTGCTGACATTGCTGAACTGTCCCAAAGAGTAAACATTATGCAGCAGAGGATCACCAACAAAGAAGAATACACAGATCACCTCATTTCCTACATTAAAGAGAAGGCCAAACCATGAAACTGCTGTGGGACTGTGTTGAGGGTTCAGAGAACCATGGTTACAGGAACAACCTGCAGTTTGTAGATTTCTCAGAAGGCTATGAGGGGCCAAGTATGAACAAATTTCTTCAAGCAGTCTCATCAGAGATTCCATGCTGCAAATGGCCTACCATATTAGAAACTGACAGATCCCAGCACCCTTCAGTCCCACAACCATATCGGGGGCTCACCCTTACCCGATCTTAGCCAGATTCCTGCAATTTACCATAAAAGAAAACATCACACAGGTGGTGAGTGAGAAAAAGTATTTGTCTTAGCAGGGATTAAAATTCAGATATTTGCTGACTGTTCACCCACATCCTTGGAGCACTGCAAGGCCTTTACTAGAGCTTGTAGAGCCTGCATGGATCGGCAACATCAGTACTCATTACACTATCCAGCAACATTGCATATTACCTCTAATGGGGTATCAAGATCCTTCAAACTTCCTGAGGTGGCAGAAGGTTTTCTTACAAGTTCTGTCCCTAACAATTGTCCAAATATCACCCTCCTGGGAGACAGATTGGAGACCGATCTGGGCCACAAGATATGGACACTACCCCTGCCCTGGAGAGGCACACTACTCCCAACTGATGATATGGCCACTGCTAGCTTCTCTGGCTTGGGATGAGGACTCATGTCTTCTCTCGCCCAAATAGAGGTGCAGGAACAAACGAAAGAAACCTGGGAGCAGAAGGACAAGAGATCACTCACCAAGGTGCAGTTGAGAAGTTGGAGCTACAGCAACAGATCAACCCCTCATCAGAATACTCCAATGCTGCCATGGAGAAAACAGATTTGCCCTGCTGAGTGAATTACTTTCAGAGTTACCCTTACTGCAGGCTGGTCAGGCCCCACTACCTCAGAAGAAGACATCAACAACCACCAAGGCAGAAGCAACAGCCCAGACTGAGCTTCCCTCTAGCAACTCAACCAGCACTGAAGACACCTTGAGGGAACATATAACAGTCAAGGCCACAGAGGGGCCCCTTTTCACTTCTCCTCCAATGGGCTGATTATAGAGGTTTTTAAGCCTCCATCATGAGACTGAAAATGTGAGGCTCTTTTATTCCCCAAGGACTTCATCACCATTGCTGGTTGGTGGAGGCTAATTACCGTTCCCCCACTGCTCTATCCAAACTGCCATGCAATTAAGGAGTCATCTTTCTTAAAGCAGAATGCACTCTTGGGAGGGGTTGTAATGCATGTTGGTGTTTTGGGTCACCATGCCTCTTTTATTTGATAAAAGAGAGAGAGAGGGAGGGAGAGGGAGAGAGAGAGAGAGAGAGAGGGAGGGAGAGAGAGAGAGAGAGAGAGAGAGAGAGAGAGACTACCTCAACCATGTTTTCTTTCCATTCTCAATTTAGACCACAGCCACAAATATACTGACCACCCATCCCACTCAAACACTTCACTGCTGGACAGGTAAGACCTCGGTGCCTTGCTGAGTATCATTTCCAAAACGATTGTTAATTTTAATCCTGTATAAACTGCCTTCTTTGCCATTGCTCACCACATTTATTTATTTTAGCTATTTTAATATGTGGTTCCAATGTATGACATAGAATGTAGGAGGGAATTGCACTAATAAACCTAATCAAAAAAGAGATTACTTCATACTTCACTGATCACCATGGTTATGGGGAGACTCCTTGGAGATATATAGGCTGGGAGGTGTGAGAGCGTCACCTATGGATACCATGAACCACAGCTTTTCAACCGGGCTATGATTATGTGTGATCCACGTGGGTCAGGGAGACTGATGTGCTGATACAGGCTGCCTGCTGTTGTCTCATTCAGTGCCACTAGAATTCAGCACAAGGCAAGGCTGAACAGTATGGAGGCAGTCTCAAACTACTCTTCTCTCCAAATAAGTTGGTAACGCTTTCACATGCAAACCAGAACACTGCAGATCCCACGGTGTAGCAACACAGTCTGCTTACCATGGTGTCTCTCTGAGAGGTTATCATGGGCACATTGACCAAGGTATGGTCAGTGCATCCTGCACTTTGGGCTCCAAAAGTAACTAGGGGGGAAGGAGGGAGGGCTGCTCCAAGGGTTCAGGCATTGTTATATATGTTACATGTTGATTAAAAAGTTTTTGCTAGCTTTACCTCAACTATCGTGTGGAAATAGATCTGAACTATGGTCACAGAGCCTAGGAAATGACATGTGGCTCACTAGGGAAAGGGATTAGAGGAGGCGGTCTAAATATATCCAAATGGACATCATGAGTAAGTGGGATATCAAGTGATGGAGAGTAATACAGTAATATGGAATGTCAAGGGGCTTAATTCCCTCTTAAAACAAAAAGGCAATGACTCATTTCAAAAAGCTTAAACCTCAAATAGCCTTTCTACAAGAAACTAGACTTTCTTCACTGTAAGCTACTAAGCTCATGAGGAACTAGGTGGGAGAAGAAGTACACAGTATGGCCCCACAAAGAAAAGGGGGGAATCTATTTTACCACACAAGAATTTGGGGTGAAAAATAGCTAAATCCATATCTGACAAGGAGGAATGATGGATACTGGCCATAGTTACAACACCAGATGGTCCTCTCTTACTGGTCAATATTTATGGCCCTAATGCAGAAGATCCTGCCTTTTTCCATTTGCTAAATCAGGAACTGTTAGACTTTAATGTAGACCATACCCTAGTAGTACTAGTTGGGGGGGGGGTCATTTGGCTCTGGATGCCAGTATGGACAGAAGTGGGGGAAGGGCTGAGCTACATGTGAATGTGGTCAATGCAGTACAGACCTTAATGGCAGAACAGCAGCTGATGGCTACATGGTGGGTACAATGCCCCAGAGTCCTGGACTTTACCTGTTTTTCTGCCCCACAAGGGACCTCCAGCAGAATTGAAATGTGGCTGTCATGTCATTCCTGGTGCCACATTTTACTGAAGCCACAGCTACAATTTACATCACAGTTCAGGTTCAGTTTATTTAGTAAAAGTGTATATAAAAAACTATAATTTGTTGCACTTATAAATTACACAACAAAAGAACATAATATTTAAAAAATTATCTACAATATATAAGAATTATCAAACGATCATTATCTGACCAAAAAGAATTTGACCAGGCCAAACATTAATTTTACTGACTCCATTTCTAAAATTTGTTTTTTGTAATATTCATCGAACTCAGCCATAGACTTGGAAAAAAGGACCTTAATACATTTTGCCCTTCGTTCTGACCAACTTTTGCAATCAAATAATATATGCATAATCTCTGGTTTAGAGATATTCTGACAGGTGCAGCCTCCACTCGCGGTTTTATAAAAGCAATTGTTAAGCTTGTGGTAAGTATTTCCCATACAGGCTAGTCTCACTTTGCAAAGCATATTTCTATGTACTTTATTTTCACATAGAGCTAGGTATTTTTCTTGTCCCCAAATCAATTTAACCTTTGAGTATAATCCTAAAGTGTCTAATTCATGAATGGTACTAAAATCTGTTTGGATAGCTATATCCCTAATCCCTTGCTTAGCATTATTTAGGTAGGTTAAAGGCGATTTTAATGTAGTAGTGGACCATAAGTCTCCACAGCCTATATTTTTAGGATATTGTTTAAGTTAGAAAACCAACAGTTCCTCAGACCCAGATCACATAAATTATTATACAATTTGACCCAACAGATTTTAGGTAGCCTATCACTATTCATTTGGATTATTTTACCCCAATAATTTATCACCCTTAACAAGATTTTGGTATTGTTAGAAAACATACCTGATTCAAGTCTAACAAAGGATGATGGGGTATCTCGAGGTTGATTCAATGTTATTTTAAAAAATTGATTTTGAATACATTCAATATTTGACTTCCCTAAGGATAAAGATAAACCCCAGATTTCAGAACCATAAAGAATTTGAGAAATTAATTTGGCCTTGAAAGTTCTTTTGAGGGCCAAAAAGGAATTATTTGCGAATTTATTCACAACATTTCTTATGGCTCCCATAGATTTATATGAATTATTTTTAAGATTGGATAGAAGAGGTTTCCATGACCATTTGGAGTCGATTTTTATCCCAAGGTAATGAAATTCTGAAACTACTTCGAGTTTATTCCCATTAATATTCCAAGGGTCTCTCTTCATCTTGGATTTTCCTAGTATTAATAATTTGGATTTATCTATGTTTAACTCAAGGTCTAACTCAGATAGTGAGTCCATAACATTGATCAAGCCTCTTCTAAGACCTAAAGGGGTCTGGGAAATAATAATTGCATCATCCGCATAAAGTAATACCTGAATTGTTTCATTATTTATAGTTGGGGCAAATGTATCTATTCTGGAAATATTGATAATAAGTTTTTCTATATATATGTTAAATAGAATAGGGGCCAATAAACAGCCCTGCTTTACTCCACTAGTTATAGGTATTTCTTTAGACAAGGCTCCATCCCTACTATACTGTACCATGGCTACTGTATCTTGATGCAAACATTTTAAAATAGACAACAAATGAGGGACAATATTTAGTTTTGCAAGTGTATCCCACAACTTCCATCTATTCACTGAATCAAAAGCAGCCTTTATGTCCAAAAAGGCCAGATAAAGGGTGCCCTTTTTGTAGTGAACATACTTATCCACAAGATAATTCAGGGTAAAGAGCAAATCTAAAGAACTACATCCTCTTTTAAACTCACATTGAAATTTGGAAAGCAGCTTCTTTTCTTCTACCCATATCTCCAGTCTTGAAAGAATTAGTCTAGAGAACACCTTTTGAACTACAGGGAGAAGTGTAATAGGGCTATAGTTTTTAGGATCTTGTTTATCCCCCTTTTTATGTAATGGGACAATAATTCCTTTATTCCAGCCAGATGGAAGTTTCAGCTGAGAACAGACTGTGCAGAATACTGGAGTGAAAATATTTGCCCAGAATTCTGGATTATGCAAGAAAATCTTGTCCGGAAGGCCGTCTACCCCAGCTGTCTTATTTCTGTTTTGGGCTAAGATAGCTAGTTCAACCTCCTTCACAGAAAGCCCTAGAGGATTTTCACCTACAGGATACTCACTGAGGCTTAGGACTTTATAGTGGCTATCTAAAACTCCACTCATATTCTTATACATTTTATTGAAATGATTGATCCATTTCTCAGCACTAATTAAACCAAATGTATTACAACGTACATCGTTACCATTATAGCCGATGGCCATCAAATTCCAAAAAGCCTTAGAATCTTTCCTAAAGATGCAGTCTTGGAGTTGTTCCCAAAGTTTTCTATTATACGTTTTCTTTTTGAAGACCAACAGCTTCCTATATTCCTTTCTTAGTTTTTTTAAAGCTCCCAACACTGGAGCAGAGGGCAGCCTAGATCTAACTTTCCCAGTTTTTTTAATTTCTTTTCTAAGCTTATGGCATTCTACATCAAACCATGGCTTCTCAGTATTAATCATATGACTTCTTTTTGGTCTCTCATAGGCACCTAGTTCATCCAAACAGGTCTTAAGTAACACATCAAATTTGTTTATTATATTCTCACCGTTTCCCAAATTGGATCCTAAGATGCTGCTTATATTACATTGTAGTTCCTCTTTCATAATTAATTCCTCCAATATTGTATTTGAAAACTCATTCCATTGGATTTTTCCTGCCAAGCTTAATACACATGTGCTGGTCTGCAATAGTTCCTGCCTTATTATTTATTTTTTTAAAATTAAAATTAGTATGTAATGTACATAACACTGGAAAATGATCACTGTCCCACATTTTATGTACCTCAAGTTTTTTAACCATGTTATATTCACTTGGCTCTATAACACATAAATCCAACACAGCGGCACCTGTTTTTGTGGGGAAAGTGTATTCTCCCAACCAATAACCTCTTGTAAGCCCATTCAGGGCTCTTAAATGAAACGTATCAAAAAATTGTAGGATAGTTTTGCCTTGATTTGTTACCCGCTTATCCTTTGAGTCCCTTATAGGGATATTAAAAACATCATCCAGCCCCAATCTATTTTTTTTTCCTCTAATCGATTTCCAATATGGCCATTAAAATCCCCTGCTAATAATAGTTTGCTTCTTGGGAATCTAGTTTTTGTTGACTCTAAACTATCCCCTAACATTTCAGTCACTTTCTGATAATCATACAATTTTAAGTCAGGGGGAATATAAATATTAAACAGTATCCAGACATTATTGTCATCAGCAATCACTATGTATAGATAAAATACATTATAAGAACCTATTTCAATTGTCCTATATTTAATGCTAATATCAATCAAAATGAGCAATCCTCCTTTTAACCATCCACATTTTTTCTCCCTATAGGTAGGGGAAGACCAGATATTGTACGCTTCTATTATTTGTTCATCAGAATTTTGCATCCATGTCTCTTGTAGCAAAATGATGGAAAATTGTTTTAGCCATCGTATACAGTCCTTATCCAACATTTTACTCTTCAATCCCACTATATTCCAACTAAGAAGAGCGATTTTATTTCTTGGCTTCCCTCTAAAGCCCAGTCAATTAGTTTCGACAGAAAGATTTATAGTCGAACCTGTACTATCAATACTAATTGAGATGTCTCCCTCGTCTAAAAAAGTGGATGGTTCTAGAGTTTCCTCATCCTCTAAAATTAAACTACTATTTATTCCTCACCTAGTTGTTTTCTGCCTCTTATCATCACCATTTCTTCTTTATTTCCCCTCAAATTGTGAACAGTTTCATTTGGCTTCATATAGGCAGTTATCCAAGGCTGTTTAAGGCCCTGGATACCCTCAATTCCACCGCTCTTTTCTGGGGGATTTTTAGACATTTCTATATCTGGGTTTTTATCTGGGGAGAATGTCATTGTTGCATCTAGGGACAGTCTAACATCTAAAATTTCTCTTTCATAGCCATTAATTTTTTCCTTTTTTCTGCATTAAGAACAACACAAACCCAAACCTTAAAGGGGCTGGCTAGGTACCTATAGGCGGATTTAATGTCCTGCCAACTGAATTTATTGCCCTAAAAGCCTTTAAACAAATTTTATTCTGTAAGTTTAAGAATATAATTGTTTTCTGATTTAACTTTAGGAAGTCCTTTTTATAAATAAAGTGGGTAATAAATCGCTTGCTATAATCAGCTGCTCTTTCTTCTCATCTGTTGTTTCCACTAAGATAACCTGGGTCTCTTTCTCTGGTCTAGAAATTTTATTACTTGGATTTCTAAAATGCACTCCGAGCTTCTTTACCCTGTTATCCGTGATAACCTTCTTCTGTACCATCTGGGCCTTAGGCTTGGTTATGATTGCAATATCCATTTGTCTCCTGTTACCCTTCTTTAACAGATACTTGGGACATTCTTCCCTCAGGATAGTTTTTTTTACTTCTCAAATAGTCTACCTTGTTGTTTTCATGGCCAGACTTCTTAACCTTTTCCTTTAATTGCAATTTCCTTTCCTTGAAATCCTTTATCAATAAGTTGATTTCAACAACTTCTTTATTTGAAATTGAGTCAGTAATTGTTTTGATGCTCCGCTCAGCTTGAATTCCTAGTTTATTCCACCGATCAGTTTTCCCTTTTTCAGTCTTTATTTTTTGAAGCTCCTTAACCATGATCTGCTCTGAAACTACATTTTCTGTTTCTATTACTGGAACCTGTAATTTCATATCAGTTCCATGGCATTGACAGTTGTCTTTTTCAGAAACATTAAAATCTACAAGAGTCCTTACAACAGTAACCAGTTCCAAAAGCTGGGTATTCCCAAAACTCATTTATTTCTTTAAATCATCAGTTTTAGATATTAGATTTTTATTTTCAACTCCATTAAACCCACCAGTCTTTTTACAGTGAGGGGCTTCATCTTTTGATATATTCAAGTGTGAATGACCCTGCTAACTTTCACACAACCACAAAGACTCTTACATTATCAGGGTTTATTAAATTTCCATCTAAGTCGCCATACTGTGTAAAAGGGGACAGAAAAGAATCAAAATCTTTCAAAAAGGATCTACTTTTTGTAAACTGTAGTTCAGGCAGATTGATATTTCTTTTGCCTTTAAAGGTTTCCCCACCTTTTGGAATTGGTTTTACAGGGTTAGCTTCCTCAGTGGTACCTTCAGACTTGTTAGTAACATTAAAAAGAAACCTTTGATATTTGTCAGGTATTTGATTCTCTTTTGCTACAAAACTAGGCACCCCCCCATGAAATCAAATAAACGTAGTTCAGGAGCTGCAACAGATGAATTCTCACATAGTGATTATCTAGTTTAGAATCTAACGATCTCCCTTTTACTTTTTCCCTCAGGCATGGTTGATTCCATTTTATATGACTCTCCAAGGCTTCTTCTAAGCTCCTAATTTTTTTTTAACAATGGGTGCATAGATGCCTGAGATTCTAGAGGTTCAGACCTTGCTGGGGATGAAGTCAGTTGTGGAACAAAGGGTTTTATTATTCTGTTATTTCTTAACTCGGTTAATAGGAGATTTAAAAAACTGTGTTTTTTTTTTTTTATTTAACCCCTTCGGAACCTTTTCAGCTATTTTAAATCTCTTTTCCCTTTTATTAAAACCTTTTTTGATATAGGTTTTCAAAACCTTCTTCATTTTCAAATCAATCCCTTTGGACTCTCAACAACGTATAGCAAATAACTACTAAAGGACCACATACTGTTTCTTTAAAAAGTCTAGGTATAATAAAAAATCAAAATGAAAAAGGAAAAACTGAATGAGAGAAACAACAAATACAGATCTTCACACCCATCAACTTCTAAACTTCTCTATAGTTCATTCTCATTTGCAGTATGTTGATGTCCCAAGAGAATGACAACAATGTCCAGTATAAAATCCAAATAGCAGGATACAAAGAAGTCTAAATGACCAGATAATCAATGAATCCAGGTGAGAATCAGACAGAGAAACCACAGCAAAGGTGAAGTCCAACTGTCCACTTAACACTGCAATTAGCAGGTTTGCGGATTTGATAATTTGTTTTCCCAGGTGCTAAACACACTAGGGTAAAAACAGAAGAGAAAAGCTGTGAGATAGTGAGATACTGCTCCAATAATCCAAAGAACAACAAGAGATAATATTTAGCACAAGCCCACAATAAATATAATAAATATATAAAATACAAAAAAAAGTGTGCACCAATGCAACAATGCAAAAAATGCCTATGAGGAGAAGTTTTATTGGGAAATATTGATTAAAATTGATTTAAATTAAAGGAAAGCCAGCCCTCTAGACCCACTGGGGGTGGGGGAACAAACCATAACACTTTAAACTGTGCAACTTACTTGGAGCCTTAGGAATTTTACTGACAATAGAATAAAAATTTGTAATATAAACAGATACACTTACTCTTGTTGTATACTTTCCCCCTATGTGGAAGAACACCTTCAAACACAATTTCCCCCATTTTGCCTCCTTGTTAAAATTCGGTTGCCATAGAACAAGAGATAAAGCAATCTCCTGATGGCTTTAAAAACGTAATAATAATCCAGGGGATTTTCAAAAGCAGCTCTCTCCAAATAAAAATGTTGGAGGAAAATACGGGGTAAAACCCAAAAGCAAAAGCAGAGTCCAGAGCAGCACGAACACACATGCACACCTTCAAAACAAGCAGGCGAATGATTGCCAAGGAAGGCGCATGCTCATTTATACTTCTATAGAGCCGCCCCTCACTAGCATATGGCTATATAGATAGTAAAAGTTAATAAGATAAACACATGAAACAATCCCTAAAAAACAGATCCTAAAATCTATAGCTTTCTATAAGCTCTAAAAACAGATTGTAAGCCGCCCTCAAAAATCCTAAAGGGCTAATGTGTACTAAAAGTGCTAGAAACAGAGATAAAAATATATAATACAGAGATATGAGGGTGTTAAAAAACTTTCAAACATAAGTAAATGTATGTAAACACATAACTTAGGATATGGTTGGTAGATCATGGAAGACAGACTCCACTGAACGTAAAGGTGTGGATAAATCCTTCTTCTCCCCGATCTGACTGGCTGCTGTGTAGTCGTGTAACAGGCATCCAATCCTGCCCGGTCAAGTCAGTTTTCACCCCCACAGCTCCACACACTACTCGCCACTCACTGGCACCCAGCCATATTCCTCGGGCTCCTACCCCCAGGCAAGACGTCCTCTCAGGACCAAACAATTCTAGAGGGAGGCGCTGGAACAAAGGGATAACATACAGTGGGCCCTCGTCAGACATGGACTGGAACAAAAACACAGCAGAGAAGAAAAAAACACAGCACCAGCAGCACTACACAAAAAGATGGACTGGAAAGAGAGCAGACTAAGGCAATGATATCATACCTTTCCTAAAATATGTACAAGCACTGCTCCCCTGCTTCTCAGATTTCCTCCTCAAAACTGAGAGCATGTAGTGAAGAAGCTGCTACCTCTCCATCTTCTATTCAGTAGCTACTGAATCCTTATTTAGTGTTTGGGGTGTGGTCAGGACCTCCCTGCAGCATACATGTCTTTTATTAGAGCCCTGGATGCCAGTATGGACAGAAGTGGGGGAAGGGCTGAGCTACATGTGAATGTGGCCAATGCAGTACAGACCTTAATGGCAGAACAGCAGCTGATGGATACATGGTGGGTGCAATGCCCCAGAGTCCTTGACTTTACCTGTTTTTCTGCCCCGCAAGGGACCTCCAGCAGAATTGAAATGTGGCTGTCGTGTCATTCCTGGTGCCACATCTTACTGAAGCCACAGCTACAATTTACATCACAGTTCTTCTGGGAAGGTGGGGAAAGTCCAACAAACCTTTCGCCTATAGGCTGAAGAGCAGGCAGGCTGCTCAGTTGATAGGGGCATGCAGGATACTACTGGCCTGTTGTATAGAAAATTCGAGGGCATAAACTCAACTATGAGGCAGTTTTATGATGAGGTATATGCCTTTTAAACCCCATCATACAAAGAAGCTATGTGTTCATTCTTGGATTCACTCCTTAGCCCATCCATTTCCCCTGGTATAAGCATCATCTTTAGATGACTCCATGACATAAGCTGAAATTCAACAACCGATTTAGTCCATGAACCCCAGAAGGGCTCTGGTGGGATGCGTTCCCTGTGGGTCTTTATCAGCAAATGTGCAATGACATATCACCCTACTTGCAAAGTGTGTTTCAGGACTGCTTAGAAAGGGGTGCATGCCACCTACTGTGAGAGTGACGGTGATAATTGTCCTCCCCCAAAAAAGACAACAACCCTAATAACCCAGGTAGCTATCAGCCTGTATTCCTCATCAATGCAAATGCCAAAATACTGCCAAAAGTCATGGCCAGCAGGCTGGAGACAGTCCTTCCAGGACTGATACACCCATTCATAGGTAGGCTTTAGTAAGGTCTGAATCAGTTAAGACCATCTTAGAGTGTTGGTTTCCTTAAGTTAGTCAGCTCAAGGGAGCCATAGTCAAACAGCTACCCAGGCAGTAGATTTTGAAAAGACATTTGACTCAGTTTAATTGCCATATCTGCTGGAAGCACTGCCAATGATGGTTATAGGCCCTGCCTTCAGGGAATGGGTATGTATCTTGTATACCTCCCCCATGGCATCAGTCCTCACAAGTGGCCTCAAGTTCACCCCTTTCCCTTGTGGAAAGGCACTTGACAGAGCTGCCCTTTATCTCTGCTGCTCTTTGTGTTGATAATTGAGCCACTGGACCAGGTTTTCTATCAGTATCCTCAGCTGTTTTTCCAACACCTATTGTCCCATAAGGCCAGGTAGCACTGCCTGCAGCACGATAGTCCATTTATGTCATAACAGAGGTGATTTTAAACGACTGACTCTCCTTATGGGACAGCAGGTGCATAAAAATAGCTGAGAATACTGATAAAACCTGGTCAAGCCATATTAAAAGGACAGCTCCTTTTATCATTTCAAATGTGAAAAGAAGTACTAAAGTAGACTCAAAATGAGAAAAGGGTATTATGCAAGTCCAGAGATAAGGGGCAATCCAAAACATAATACAAAAAGTATAGGTCAAAATTTTCCCTGCTATCATGCAATGCTGCTTTAAGCTTTCTAACTATCTAGCTGTTTATATTCTGGAATCACACAAACCCCAACTGGTACCAGTCCCCCAGTCCAGATAAGAGCCCCACAATTAATTAATTCTATCCCTGGGTACCCAGCACTAAACATTGTGGGCCTGTTATAGGTGCAGCTAGTTGGCCGGCATTGGTGTACTTAAAACAAATCAGAGTTTTGACCCTTTTCCTGGTTGCAATTACTACTTGGAAAACTTGATACTTTAGAATAGTCAGACAAACTCAGAACTTTAGCAGCGAAAGTACTTTACACTGAACTGGGCAAACACCTGATGAAACTATTTACAGTCCTCCAAATGCAGAGCAATGTTTGCTTTACTCACGGTTATGCAGCTAGTCTCTTACAAATATAGCCGAAGATTTGTAAGCAGAAGGTCTGAGATAGACATAATCAGTAATACTTGAACTTTGCTGAAGCTGTGCAACAAGGACTTGCAGCATGCCCCCTTTCTTTGCAGCATGCTTTTGCAGTTCTAGCAGGCTGGAAATTCCTCTCAGCTTCTCTAGCAGTGAGACATCTTGTTAATGTTGAAGTCACATCTGGAACAGACCAGAACAAGGACCTGGGCTGGCACGCCTCAAACACACAGGCCCAGGCATGACCCCTCAGGGGGAGGTGCAATGGCACTGCCTAGTTGGTGACACTGCCAGGCTGATTCCCCAAGCTAGCCTCACATAGCAGTCTCTTTTTTTCTTATGTACTCAGTCACTTCTGGCAACCCTTGGCATCTTAGCCACACTGCCAGCATAGCATCTATGGCTCTTTCACATCATGACACAGTCTCTGAATTCTCCACTGAAAACCCAATCTCAAAAGCCTCAGACACATCTGATTAAGCTTCACAGCAGACCATGCATCTGGTCTCTCAAGTAACCAAACTTGTACTGAAGGCACACACCTTCTTCTGGCAGAGTCTGATGCTATTACACAGTACTTTTCTCACCTAACAAGTGATCATTGGAACAGAAGAGGGGCTCTCCTCTCATGTTTAGCAGTAGACACTCGCGATTAAGGCAAATCTCCCAACCAAACAGGATTCTTTTCATCTTGTAGCCAATATATTTTGTACTTTACACTTTAGCTTCTACAAGCTGAAACACAGTCAAAATGGTTCCTCATGGACAGCATGGATCCAAAGCACCAAACAGGGCATCAAACTTTTCACAGGCATTCACTGGTAAGCTCCTTTTTCCCAGAGAGACTCCCAAAACATCTCTGTAACACTAGATCATCAAATGGACACTTTTCAGGCTCCTCTCAGGCAATCACTGGAGAGCTCCTTTCCCCAGGGAAACTCCCAGGTAACCTCTGTACAACTGGACCATCCACAGTCATTCTTCAGCTAGCAGTACACCCTATCCTGGTCCTGAGTCAATACAGGGTGACATGGTACAGAAGTGAGTACCTCCTGGAACAAGTGACTACTCTGCCCCCAAGCAGGTCTCCATCTTACTTCAACAAGAATGGCTCCATCTTACTTGAAATTCAAAGTAGCTTCATCACTCAGGAATCACTCAGAAAGCTCTCCCACAGTCCAAGGAGTTCCCGGACTCCCTGAAGGAGGCAGTGGGGACACCCCACCTGAAGAAATATTCTCTTGACCCAGACTGTCCTGCCAATTACAGGCCTGTCTCTAACCTTCCCTTTGTGGGTAAGGTAATTGAGAAGGCTGTCTTGCTGCAGCTGGACAATCATCTTGCCATCCATGACATCTATGACTCCTTCCAGTCAGGATTTAGGAAAAGGCATAGTACTGACACTGCTCTTGTTCAAGTGCTCAATGACCTCCTTATAGTGAGAGATAGGAAGAGCCGTATCATCCTGGTCCTCCTTGATCTCTCTGTGGCATTCAACACCATGGATCATGGAATGTTGTTAGAGTGACTGTAGCTAATCTGTGGACTGTCAGGTGCTGTCCTCAGTGGTTCCAGTCTTTCCTCATGGGCAGGTCTCAGAGAGTTGCATATGGGATTTCGTCCTGTGATGCATTCTCCCTGACATGTTGGGTCCCGCAGGGCTCTGTGCTATCACCCATGTTAATTACAGTATACATGCTGCCTTTGGGGGACATTGTAAGGCAGTACAGACTGAGTTTTCACTGCTATGTAGATGACACTCAGCTGTACATGTCCTTCGCATCCGAACAAGATGTAGCAGTCTTGGTATTTAACAACTGGTTGTCCGAGATCCATGACTGGATGTGTGCCAGTTGGCTGAAGCTGGATACTGACAAGACTGAGGTTTTGGTAGTGGACCCAGGTCATCAAGCTCAGGGGAACTCAGCTGTAGAGGCCGCTGGCCTAGTGTTTGGTGGATGTCAGCTGAGGGTTTCTGAACAGGTGTGGAGTCTTGGGGCATTATTGTTGATGAGGGGTTGACCCTGGAGTCTCAGGTGTCATCCGTAGTCAAGACCTCTTTTTATCATCTGAGGAATATCACCTGGATTAAGCACCTTGTTTCACCCGATGACTTATCAACATTGGTCCATGCCTTTGTGATCTCCTGGTTAGATTACTGTAACACCTTGTACCTAGGGCTTCTGGGGGTTGATATTCACCTTCTGCAACTGGTTCAGAATGCAGCAGCGAGGTTACTGACTGGGCATTCTTGATCTAGCCATATTACATCTGTGCTGCGTGCACTGCACTGGCTACCAGTTCAGTGGTAGATCACCTTTAAGGTCTAACTTCTGACCTATAAAGCTTTACATGGACTTGGACCGAGCTACCTGCAAGAGCTTCTTCACCCTTACTGCCCCTCCACCTGCTCTGCTGCACTGATGAAGGATTGCTAGAGATTCTCAGGGTCGGCTGCAGACATCTGGGGCATGAGCATTTGCTTTCGCTTCCCCCACCCTGTGGAATTCACTACCTCATCGGGTTTGTGAGTGCCAAACCATGGAGAGCTATACATCTGCTCTTGAGATGCATTTATTCAATTTGGCATTCTCCAAAAAACTGATTGATTGTTGCTGTGTTGAATTTTAAAGGGTACCTAAACAAGCAGTTTTTTAAAACTGGAAACTCCAAAATCTTGCTTCATTGCGAGGTAAAGTAAAGGCTGCTGTTTACATTTATGCTAAAACTGCATTTATGTAAATAACATAAATGTAGTTTCATAGCTTTTGAAAAATGTAAACATCAACCTTTCACTTTCAAAAAACAGCCTTGGTTTCTCCCTAAGATGTCTGCCAAGTGTGTTAAGTGATGAGTCATGATGACCTCATCGGAGCCAGAGACAGAGACCCGCATATATTTCTATAGTGCTAACTAGTTCTTCTTTCCCTCTTTGTTTTGAATTGTTGTACCAGAAAGATCAACACCATATAGTAACTCCTGGATTATTTTGATCAGTACACATGTTAGGCTATGATTTTGTTCATTTTGTTTACTTTAACTTGCAGAAAATGTTTTGCAATCCAGCTGACTTTTTCCTCGGCAAACTGCATTACAGTACAACACTTCATATACCTGATGATCTAGTGGTGATGTGATGCACTGAATTTTGTTTTTTGTAAACCAGGAGAGACACACTAAGCTGAAAGCTTGTTTACAGGTGTGGCCTGGGAGCACAAGGAAGTTCAATGACTTGCTCAGGGTCACACAGCAAAGTACTGGTCTGGTTCAGTTCCAAAGCTCATGCTCTCTTGTTAATCCACAAATAAGGCTTTCTTTTCACATGCGAACCCCATGCATCTAGCCTGCCTTCTGTTGAACACCCCACCATCCATACTCTATCCTTAGTACTGCCTGGTGCTGCATATGTGCTTATGGTCTCATGAAGAGAATTATCATACCTCAGATTGTAATCTTGTACCTCAGAGAGTTGTGCACACCTATACCGATATGCATCATCAGCTGGCATTGTTAAAAAAATGCCTCCCAAATCACTCTGCAGTCCACATTCTCAGTGTTTGACTTCTGCTCCCACAGTAAACATTGAGTGGATCACCACCCTTCTGCACAGGGAAGGTAGTATTTACAGTTCCCCTTTTGTGTTTTTCCCCACATCATTAACCAACAACTAGGTCTTCCTGGAGGGCCAAGCAATAAGCATCATGACTCACCAGAAAAACTGTTGTTCATGCCCTCATAAGGGCTGCACTTACAAAGGATAACAATGTTATTAGCAGAAGAGGCATACTAATACCTTGAGCGAATCCACCAGACTTCGAGTGTTAGTCTACTCCTTTACCTGTGATCTGCAGAACCCCGCAGGACAGTTCCCAGCAATTTTCTTCCAGTACTTTTCTGTGTTCTACTCCACAATGTGAGCTGGCTGCCTACCACCCTTCCAAATCTTGAATGATCTATACACAACTCCCTCAATACTGTCCCAACAAACATCAACCCCCCCTCCACACACATACCCAAGGGTAATCTCCCTACATGAATTCAAGTAACAGTTTAGGTGTAGCTCTGCCACTCTAAATATTTGTCATCGCTGGCTACTCTCATCTACAGTCAGGTAGTGATCATGATGTTGGCAGCCCTTCATTTCAGATCTCACAGTGATCTGCTCAACATCCTCCTTCATGTCTTCAACTAACCTGAATATAGCTGTACCCTGCTGGAATGGCCTCTTCAGTCCCTTTCTGGCATTCATTCTTCTCACCTGTTCCCCACACCAAAAACTGGTGAGTTCACTACCCTTCCGCATCATGAATGTGGTTAGTACAGTCTCCTGTGTTATTTTTACATATTAATAATAAACATAATCGTTTGGTAAGCCAGGCTGATAGCTGCATTGCACAAGTGGAAAAATAGGCTTTCCTACCCATATAAGATCTAAGCCACCTATGATTAGGCACTATTAAATGACATGCATAATGATGTCCACACCCATCATTTAGCAGTGCCTACTCAAAGGTAGCCTAGATCTTTTAAGGATAGGAAAGCCCATAATTCTCCTTGTTCCCGGCTGCTATCAGCCTGACTTACTGGAAAGATATGTTTATATTTGATATTTTAAAATAAAACGGGGACCGTACTACTTGCATTCGTGATGTAGAAGGGTGATGAGCTCACCAGTTTTCAGTGTGAGAAGGAATAGTGATGAATTAATACCAGAGAGGGACTGAGAAGGCCACTCTTACAAGGTACTGCTATATTCAGGGAAGGGGGAAGACAAAAGGAGAGAAATATGAGCAGATTACTGTAAGAAATAAAATGTGGGCTGCCAGCACCTTGATCACTATCCGACCCCGTTGTCCTGGCCAACATTCTTCTTCCCATAAAACTAGTTCATGCAATTGTCCAAGGCTGTGTGTGGATATTAATGTATGAAATGGCTGCCACTACATGTTCAGTCACTTCACTACCAGTCTAACATTGTTTGTAAAGCACTTTGGGATACAATGTGTATAAAAACCGCTATATAAATGCTGATTCTTATTATTATTATTTCCCATGGAAAAAGAAGACAAGACAAGCATATATTTGAGTTTGAAGAAAGTATGAACTCTAACGTTGGACTGCACAAGAACTTTGCTACAAAAAAGTGGTGGCTCTAGGGGGTGGTGAAAGGTGTGGCTGCAACCCCCTCCACATAGTAACATAATTGCTTGCTGCTGCTGCATTTCACTTTGTTGAAGAAGTCTGATTTATTGATTGTACAAATGTTTACATTCAGACTATGGATTACATTTATAGGCTCTGTCAAAAATGTACTAGAAAAGAATAATACCAGAAAATATAAAGGTTTACTAAAAATGTTAAAAAGTGCATATTAAGTATGCACACCACCCAGCACCCCCATTGTAGCATCCTGGATCCACTATAACCACTAGACCACCAGGTTATTCAAGATGTGTACTGCACTGTGGTTTGCCACAGAGAAAGTAGGTTGGATTAAAACACAATTTCAGCATGTTAAAGTAAACAAAATGAACAGAACCATAGCCTAACATGTGTATTATACAAAATAATGCACATGGTTTTGACCATTTGGGTGAAACAATTTTACACAAAGGGAAAAAAGAATAGTTAGCACTATAGAGAACCATATGTCTCTCTCGCCAAGTTTCTGCTAATAACTTGGCAGAAGACACCAGAAGAAAGGACTGCTGTGTGACTGAACTTCTTTGCTGGGACTATATTGCCCTCCTTCCCTCCACTCCACCCCCCCCACCCAAAGCTAGTTCTATTTTTATAGGCACGGGATTTGACTGACAACAGGAACTTCCTGTTTAGGGGCAGGAAGTGAGTGATCACAGAACCACCAAGGACCCACCATCCTAGAAGGGCAAGAGTAGCTCTCCGGCCCCCTCTAGCTGCTGGAGGTCTGCCTCTGAGCAAGTAAGTGGTCTACTGCAAAATATAGGATATTCTTGTCTCAGAACAGGACAATCAGGAGCTTAAAGGGCACACAGGCAGAAAGTAAGGAGAGAAAAAAAACAGAGGAAAGAGTAAGGATTGCAAACAGTTAAGGGGCCAGAAATAAGACATGATTGGAGTGGTGCAGTGCAGTGGCTGTGGAGCAGCAGTCTTCCGGGAGATGTTCTGGAGGATGCGGTGTTGTCCCATCTGCAGGCACCTCTCTGGGCTGAGGAAGGAAGTTGCTCATCTCCAGGCTGAGTTGGCCAGGATTTGTGGGACCTCCTCTTCCATCCAGGGACCACCAGTGCCACTGCCTTTGCCTCAGAGGTTGCCAAGAAAGAGGAGTGGTTGGACCACAGTGGGCTCAGCAAGGGTGAGGGTGGTGGAACAGAGGCACATCCCTCCCATTGTACCTCTCCACAATTCCTATGCCATTCTGGCAAAGTGTGGTTCTTCTATGGAGGCACCCACAGTGGAAACCAAGGAGGATGCTGGGAACCTCCACAAAGGAGACCCACAGGAGGGTGGCAGGGGACCCTGCAGGGGAAGGAAACAACTCCTGGTGGGGGAATCCATTGTTAGGAAGGTAGAACTGGGGGAGGAAGGGGAGAGGGAGGTAAGGTGCCTGCCTGGTGCCATGGCTTGGAGGGACAGGGAGCGAATCCTCAGGATTACCAGAGCAGCTGTGCAGGGGAGGGAGCTGGATGTCATTGTCCACCTAGGGACAAATGACCTGGCTAAGAAAGGGATTAGAGAAGTGCAGGAAGAGTTTGTGGAATTGGGAAGGGGCCTTAGTCAAGTAGCATGCAGTAACCTTCTCGGGAGGTGCTACCCATCTATGGCATAGGAGAGGCTAGGGTGTTCCGCTGTGGGATTCAATCAGTGGTTGAAAAACTGGTGTGAGCTCAGGGATTCGGCTTCATTGGGGACTGGGGTCCACCTGGAGTGATGCAAGCCTATACTGGCATGATGGGCTGCATCTGTCCAGGAGGGGAACCAGGATCCTAGGTGATAGGTTTAAATGCTTCATTGACAAGCTTTTAAACTAACCAAGGGGGGAGGCACTGGAAAGGAGCAGGAAAATCCTAGCTCCCCCCAAATAATCATGGTAGTAAGTGCGGCAAACACCAACATAGAGGCGTCGATAGGGAGAAGGGCAGGGGTAAATGGAGAAATTGACAAAGGCAAGAAGGACAGGGATGGGGCAAAAGGGAGTAAGGCCATCAGGAAATGGAGGGTAATGAGTACCAATGTCCGTAGTCTGGGCAACAAGCTACCTGAGCTGATGGCCTTAATGGAAGAGGGATGCCTGGATATCGTAGCAGTCACAGAAACATGGTACACAGAGAACCATAACTGGGATGTTAACATACCAGGGTACATAACCTACAGGAGAGACAGGCAGGGGAGAAGAGGGAGAGTAGCTCTCTATGAAAGGAAGGGATAAAAGCAACTGAACAAAAGAGTAAACAGGGAGGAGAGGAGGCACTGTGGGTCACCTTGGAGACTGGAAAGGACCACAATCCACACAGGGTTGTGTACAGACCCCATGTCAGGGGAAGGAATGGACAAGGATATGATAGAAGGCATTCTTAGAATGGCAGAGAAAGGGAGATACTGTTGATGGGAGACCTGAATATGCTAGATGTTAACTGGAGCACATTTGCTGCAGCCACATCCAAGAGCAGGGTCATTCTTGATGCCCTACAGGTGGCAGGCATTAGACAGCTAGTTTCGGAACCCACTCGTGAGGGAGCAATCTTAGATCTCATACTCTCAAATGGGGGCAGTGAGAGGATCTCAGATCTAGAAGTGGGTTGCCATCTGGAGACAAGAGACCATCAAACAGTGTGGTTCATGTTAAACTCAGCTACAGAGTCAAGCCATACAAAAGTGATGGTACTGGACTTTAGGAGGGCTGACTTTGGCAAGATGGGAGAGTGCCTCAGAAAAGCACTAGCAAACAGGCTAGAAGGAGGTGTGGAGCAACAATGGGGAATTATCAAAACTGCCATCACAGAGGCAACAAGCCTTGTGTGAAGCAAATAAACAAATCAAAACAAAAGAAAAGCCACTATGGTTCTCAAAAGAGGTGGCTGTGAAAGTCAGGAAAAAGATAGCATTCCGAAGTATAGGAAACACAGAAGGAGCAGGACAGAGAGCTGTACCAGTTAAGGCAGAAGGAAGCAGGGAGGAAGTCAGAATAGCAAAGGCACAAACTGAGGAAAAGATAGCCAACTCAGTTAAGAAGGGATAAAACCTTTATAGGTACATCAGCAGCGTAGAAAGACAAAGGAGGGATGGTGAGGCTGAATAGAATGAGCACGGTGGGTGGGCAGAGGAGGACAGTGAAAAAGCAGGAATACTGAATGAATATTTCTGCTCAGTATTCACAAAGAGGAGGGAAGTGCCTAATCCAATTAACAGAAGCACTCTTGATGGGGGTCGATCCCAGTCCTTTCACAGAAGAAAGGGTTCTGCAAGAACTCCTAAAACTGAAGGTGGACAAAGCAATGGGTCCTGATGGAATTCACCCAGAATTCTAAAAAGAATTAAGGAGGAACTAGTGAAACCACTGGCTACTCTTTTAATAAATCATGGGAGGATGGTGTGGTACCGAGGACTGGAGGAAGGCAGATGTGATTCCCCTTCACAAAAGTGGGTCCAAGACAGAGGCAGGAAACTACAGACCTGTCAGTCTGACCTCTGTGGTAGGGAAAGTGATGGAGTCACTTCTGAAGGAAAGAATAGTCAGTACCTAGAGGTCAGTGGAGCACAGGACCCAAGGCAGCATAGGTTCTGAGCGGAAGGTCATGTCAGACAGATCTAATAGATTTCTTTGACTGGGTGACCAAAGTAGTAGACCAGGGAGGGCTGTGGACATGGCCTACCTAGACTTTAGCAAGGCATTTGACACAGTCCCACACAAAAGATTAATAGTCAAATTAACCAGCCTGGGAGTGGGACCCAGGGTGGTAGCCTGGGTAAAACATTGGCTGGACAACAGGACACAGAAGGTAATTGTAAATGGAGTCCACTCTGAAGAAAGGGGGTTACTAGTGGGGTACCGCAGGGTTCAGTATTGGGTCCAGTCCTTTTTAATGTCTTCATCAGTGACATTGCAGAGGGACTGGAAGGAAAAGTATGCCTTTTTGCAGATGACACAAAGATCTGCAACAGGGTTGATACACAAGGAGGTGGAAAGGATGAAAAGGGACTTGGCAAGGTTGGAGGAATGGTCAGAAGTATGGCAGCTAGGATTCAATGCAAAGAAGTGCAAAATAATGCACCTGGGAAACAAGAACCCAGGGGAAGAATACACAATGGATGGGGAGGTAGTAACAACAACAAAAAAGGAAAGGGACCTGGGGGTAATCATATCAGATAACCTTAAGGTTAGCAAGCAATGTGAGAAGGTAGTAGGGAGGGCTGGGGTATACTGGGATGTATAGGAGAGGCACCATCAGCAGAAAACAGGAAGTTGTTATCCCTCTGTACAGACAGTTGGTGAGACCCCATCTGGAGTACTGTGTCCAGTTCTGGAGACCCCATCTCCTGAGGACATAGACAGGATAGAGGCAGTCCAGAGGAGGGCAACTAAAATGGTGCAGGGTCTGCAAGAGAAGCCGTATGAGGAGAGACTAAAGGAGCTTAATATGTATACTCTTGAGGAAAGAAGGGAGGGGGACATGATAGAAACTTTTAAGTACCTCAGTGGAATCAACAAAGTCCAAGAGGGTAGCATCTTTCAGAAAAGAGACTTGCAAGAACAAGGGACACAATTTAAAGATAGAAGGAGGGCGGTTCAGGGGCAATGTGAGAAAGTATTATTTCACAGAGAGGTAGTGGATGCATGGAACAGCCTTCCTGAGGAGGTTGTGGGGTCTAAAACTGTGGGAGAATTCAAGAATGCATGGGACAGACATAAGGCAATTCTTGTGGGGGGGTAGGAAGAAATAGGCTGTTGGTTAACTAGGATCTGCGGCCTATCCTGTAGGTAGGGAAATGGGCAGACTAGATGGGCCTAGCGGTCCTTATCTGCCGTCAAAGTCTATGTTTCTATGTTTCTATGTTTCTCTGACTTTGACTCCAATGATGTCATCATATAACACATTTAGCGGCCATTTTAGGAAGCAGGTAAGACAGTTTTTTTGAAATTAGAAGGCTGATTTTACAATATTCAAATGCTCTGAAACCACATTTAGGTAAATTATATAAATGTAGTTTTAGCATTAATGAATACAGCAGCCTTTCCTTTAGTCACCTACAGAGTCAGATTTTTGAACAGTTTGTTGTCAAAATGTTGTTTAGGTATCCTTTAAACAGTTTGGTTTTATCTTTTATATATTTATTGTTAAAGAACTTTTGTTGTAGAATTGCACTATATAAATAAAGGTTATTATTATTATTACTATTATTATTATAAAGTTGCAGGTCAATACAGCTCTCCAACAGCTAAAGGTGCAGATCTATGCAGCCCTCTCACAGCTGAAGTTGTAGGTCAGAATTCTGCAGACAAATTCCCCTAAATGTGAAAAGGCAAATGCAGGGCCATGGGGACTGTAGCTGGCAAATCCCCAAGCAGGCCATTCTCAAGCGTTGCAGCCACACTCTCTAGCAAAGGGACTGAAGCCCCCCCTCCCGGTGGAGGGGCTCTCACTGAACTAAACTCAGAACCAAAAGTCTCTTGGGTTTGAGGAGCTCTGGCCTGCTCCTAATTGGTTGAAACAACTGCCCCACTGAAAAATTAATAGTTATCAAGCTCCTTCAATGCCTGATTGGTCCTTCAAATAGGCACCAAGAAGAGTCCCTGCTTTTTTCCCCCATAAGTCTTTTTGGCAGTCTCACAAGTACTTTGATAAATTCTGGCTTTCTGATTGGCTGGGATGGGGTCCAAGGCTGCAAACATGGCTGCTATTAAACACAGTTTATATGCCGTTCACACAATGTCCCACTTCAAAGTCCTGGTGCAGCCAGAATAAACATTTTCATTTATTAATTGCACCAGTATTCTAAAGCAGTCCCTTTGCCCTGTTATACAATTGCAGAGTTTAACAATTTTATTTAGTTCCTTGCCAGCGGTTGTTGGCGAAACACACAGTCCCCAAATACAGCAGACAGGCTCATTAATATTCATAAAGTCCGCATTAATATTTATAGGGTTGGCCCCAAATGCTTATTGCTGCTCTTAAAATAATGCATTTTGTGGCTCCTCTTGTGCCTCCACTGTGTCTCTGGCCCCCAACTAGTTGATCTTGAGGACCCAGAGCACTGGAGAGGTTTTTGTTTTGCTCCAGCAGTGGCAAGAAAACAAACATGCGCTACTGCACATGTGTGGGCAGGAAGCTTGCACATTCATGCAACCTCAGCTTGGCAGTTCTGCGGCTTTGCTACTCCAGCCCCCAATTCAAACAGAAATCACTGCAGGAGCCAGATGGAGTATCCAAGGGCACACAGAACTCAGGCCAAGTGGTGGCGGGGAGATAACAGGGGATCGGAGAAATGAGTGTAACTAAGGTAGCTCCCACAGGGGGGTTACATGTAGAAATATGCTATTTGGGTTGTCAAGCCTAACTCCCACCACCTCCCCCACCCTTATTTTCCAAGGCCAAGCTACAGGTATGGGGCCATGATTCAATGGTGTGGTACCTTATACAGTGCCCACATATTCGAAATTTGAAATAGCATCACTAATCCCCACCTCCTTCCCATCCCATGCCATTGTGACCCAAGGCCAAGCTACAGGTTTGGAGTCATGCCACGAAAGTCCAGCATTTCATACACATCTGACACATTCTAGATCAGTAACTAGAATACTTGTAGGGCACAGCTAAAGGACTGTGCATCTAGTTATGTTGTGGCTTGCCTTACACACAGTACTGTAGACCCTGTGCAAAGCAGCAGCTTTTTTACAGATTTGTAAGCAGTATACACATTACACACTTGTAGTTTTGTATATATTTTCCCATATATGATGGTATCCAGTTAGTGTATATGATGCCAATTAGCTTGCTACACTGTATTAATGTGTTATTATAAAATGGGTAGAAAGAATGCTGAATTCTGATTGGCTGAGGGCTGCTTTCAGCTGGGCCATTTTCCCAGCACAACGGCCGTGCTAGAAGTATTATGTTTAAAAATGCATGACATTTTCTAAAAATTACCCATTTCATAATCGCACTAAGGCACTCCAGGGGGTGTGTTACGGTGGGCTAATGGCCCTTCTCGGGTGGTGGAAGCCCTCAGCTACACCTCGTGCGTCAACCCACCCCAAGGTGGGCCGTTATCTCACCATAACACACTCCCTGTCATGCCTTATTGCTGAATTAACACCTTAAAAACACATTAATACCAAACACGCTTTAAATCACCCAATTACACTTGTAACAAGCAACTTAACACATTTAACAACCACTTATTAAAATCTGTAACAACCACCTTATTAACTCATATTACAGACTCCTTAAAACCTCCAGAAATCTACCTGCAGAAAACTACCCTAACCTACACTAAAAACCCACCTATTACCCTCCCTCCTTCCACCCTCACTCACCAAGCAACCATGTCCCTCAAAGCTGCATGTCTCTCATTCAGGCCTTCCATGCTGCTGCTGCTGCCAACCCTGTCTACCAATGATGCTTCAAACCACAAACATTTAATTCTGCTGCCATTTCCACTGTTGCGCATTCCCTGTGCCTGAATTGATTCTCCAATGACAGACCAAACCTACTCCAGACCGCTTGCCACACTCCAGCAGACCAGTCACTGCTCCTGACCACAAACAATGGTAGTTCTGACCTCATGCCATAAAGACACTAAGGGGGAAACCTCCAGAACCACACCTCCTTTTTTAGAAGGCCCCTGCACTACAGAACACAGCAGGGACAAAACAAAGTCCTTAATAAAACCCACTACACTATGGCAAAACACTAGCAAGCACATCACAACACTATGGAAAATCCTTACAATAAGAAAATACACTACTGAATATACTGCTACTGGTTAGAAGATCCCTACACTATAGAAAAATACAGGACACAGCCAACAGTGCTGAACGTAATGTATTAAATAAAATAAAAGCTGGGAAAGTCTGGCATACACATGAAAAATGTCATCTTGGGGTCAACAAGTTCATAGAGGCTTGTGGCTTCATGGCTTGTTCAGCCCCTCATTGGTATTATTTCCTTGTATACCACATTTTACCATACTTTATTCCCTCTCTGTCTTTCCACACTTTGCCATCATTTATTTTCTCTTGCCCCCTCTCTCTCTCTCTCTCTCTCTCTCTATATATATATATATATATATATATCCAGCTATATATATATATATATTATGTATGATTTTCCTTTCCATTCTTTATATATATCTTCCACTTTTATTCTATGTATTCTATTCTTCAAAGTATTTCATATCCCATTTTCTGTTCAATTTCCCCTCTGATCTCCCTATATAACACACTAGCCAAACTACATCTGTAATCTGATAACAATACATTTTCCAATTCTGAAAAACAACTGCCCCTTTATCCACATGAAGCATTTATGAATATGCTGTTTTTTGTTGTTTGTTTTTTATGAGCCACTACACCTTAAGAAGTGTGGCACATTGTTCAGTAGGTCAAAGCAAACAGGCATTCACAGACACTGAGTTCCTTCATTTTCTATCATATGTGATCATACTGGATAACATGCACCTTCGGGATACAAAAAAGTCCTGCTGGAGTTCACAATCACTTCTTTTTGATCTTTTTGATATTGCCACATTTTGATTTAGTTCTCAAACAGTGTTATGGTCCAATGGTCAAATCAAAGAACTGTCAGAAGAGAGGTTCTGCCTCAGATCCCATATTAGCCACTGGCTCATTGAGTATAATCCTGGACAACACACTTTTCCAATCTGCTTCAGTCCTCTGAGCTGTAAAATTGTGAAAAAGCAGTACCCTACTGTAAATAAAGTAGCAACATTCTAAATAAAAGAACAGTATGGTGCAGACTGGTCTCGAGTTAAAAGACAAACAACCAGCCACAAAAGTACTTTTTTGTTAATGGGTTGCACTAGTAAGAGACATTTTTTTTTTCAAATGGATTAATGTTAGCCTCTTTCACGTTGCACATTCTAACCTGAATGAAAGCAACCCAGAGATCTGTAAACCATAGCATTTCCTTTCTGACAGTACCAGCTCCAAATGAGTTAAGAATAAATTGCTGCAATTTCCCTGGCTGCGTTTGTCCTCCCGATCAAGAGCTACAACATCCAAAAACAGTTGCTGTCATATTGTATTCATGACACACAATGTCTCTTGTCACCTAACCAAAAGCTATGTTTTCAGTTTCTTTTCCTTTTTATAACATCACAAAGACATTCTGAGGAGCTGATAGACCTGAATTCAAATCTTTTAAACTGATATTTGGATCTATGTGAATTCATGTGCTCTCTCAGCATATAAAGAATGCAGATTTTGCCAACATGGTTCTCAGAGTCCCAATGGAAACTGCCCAGAAAAAACATACTACCAAATTTACATCCGAGGCTCTGGTTAATGAGACATGGAAATAAACGGAATATCAAACAAGTTACATAAACTGACACTAATGACATATATTGTACTTGCATGGCTCAGTGTGTGAACATAAAAGCTAGTTACCTTGTGATGCTAAGAAGGAAATTCCAAGATGTATTTTACTTTATTTAATTCAAGAAAGGGTTAATGTATTTTTTATTTAATTAGGTTAAGGTTTGCAATTGAGAATGCATTCTCATTTACAATTTTGACTTTGCAAAAATAATGACACTACACAGGAAAATGTCTATTTATAGTTGTACTGAATAGTCAACTAGGTACTGCAAGACATTTTCATAGCTTGAAATGAGTTACATCATCATCACCCAAAACAATTAGAAACATTGTCAGTTGGTAGAGTAAAAGTTTGGACCATAATATTGGTATTAAGCACTACAGTTTGGACAACTTTTACAACCTGTTCAAATGAGATGGTGCTGCAATACTAAATGCTGAGGCATATTCCTGGATCTAGCAGAGTTTAATAAGAGTAGGTTAGAGGAGCATGACCAGTGAGTAGCAGGGGACACAGTGAGCAGATCAGAAAGATATTTAAGAGACTTACCCAGTGGAGTTTTGTAGATAAAGAGACTCCCATGCTGGAACTGCCTGTTGGCTATTGTGGGCCAGGCACAAACAGTGCTGTGTCCTGTAAGGTGCACCAGTAATAAACTTGATAGCACTGTGGTACAGTGGAGAGTTTAGTGGGGCATGATTTTGCAGTTGTGTGAAACATAATATTACCACAGTAGAACAACGTAAAAAATGTTGTTTTTTTACCAATTATTTCAGATTGAAAATAGATGTCTTTTGATAGAAGAAATGTAGTTTGGCTCTAAGTTTAGGTACTAAGGCAAAGCATTTCTTGAAGAACAGCTTATTATACTAGGATGATTCCTAAATATGTGCAGTCTTTGATTTACATTTAATATAAGTGTAGTTTTAATACCATTCCCTTGCTGTTTTTAAATGATTGGATAGTCAATGGTTACCAGTGGACTGGTGTCTAGTGCTAGTGTGATGTGCCAGTATCTGAACAAGTTGTTCATTTCAGTTCTCAGTCTACCTGCATACCACGCTCCCTGCTCTACTTCTCTTCTTTCTCCTTCTCCCCTTCCTTCACTAACTCCTTAACCTCCCACCCCCTCTCCACCCTCAACCCTCACCGTTTCTTCCCCTTCTCCCATCCTCCCCCTCCCTTCCTCCCCCCCTCTCTTCCTTCCTCATCCATCCTCATCACCTTCCTTCACCCCCTGTAACCTGGAGTTCCTCCACGGTTCCATCCTGTCCCTTTCTTGCTCCTCTCCCCTTTGCTTCCTCCTCCTCCACCAAGGAGACGTAGGTCCTGCTCAGTTCTTCACCTCCTTATCCTGCTTATCCTTCTTGCTGGTGATGTGGAACTCAGCCCTGGTCACTCCCCCTCCTCTATTCCTTGAGGCCTTAGTGTTTCCCACCTCAGTGCCAGGAGCCTCCCCCTAAACTGGATGGGTCTCCCGACATTCTCCAGACCTCCTCGCTATCATAGAATCCTGGCTGTCTTCCAGGATTCCTGATTCCAGCTTGGCCATTCCAAACTACCACCTCTTTATGTAGGACAGGGGTAAATGAGGGGGTGGGGTTGTCCTATATGTCTGCCAGAACCTCTCCTGCACCATCACCTTCAGGGAGGCTGCACCCTCTTCCCAGAAGTTTCTGCTAGCTAAACTCTCCTTTCCCTCCTCACTACCCATTTTTATTAGTGTTTTCTCTGCTTCACTGACAATTTCCTTCTCGTCTCTGATGGACTCACTCTCTGCTCGCTCCTCACACTCCTCTGCTGGTGAGGTCATTCTCCTGGGTGACTTCACCACTAATTGGCTTTCCCTGACCTCCAGGCCAACCACCTACAGGACTGAATCCCTTAACCTTTCACAGCCAATCTCAAAACCCACCCAACTCAATTCCCGCTCATCAAACCACACCTTCCTGGACTGGATTCTGCTTCACATCCCCACCACATTGTTGAAGCAGGCATATTTCCAGATGCTTTCAGTGACCACTGCATTAAAAATTTGTATCAGGAAAGCTCTCTCCTTCCTCCCCAAAGCACAGCTGATCCAGGTCTCTTCTGTCATTGCCCAAAGAAGCTCTGCTGAGTGACCTGGCTGCAACTGACTGGTATCCCATGCTTGCTGCCCTAGACATTAATATGGTTCTCTCCCTCTTCCACTCAGTACTTACTTCTGTCTGAGACAAACACGTCCCCATCAGGAAATCCATGGTTAAATCCTCTCACCACCCCGATCACCTTCGATCTTATCAACTTATGCAAGAACTGTGATTATACAACAGGTCTTAAAAATCCTGCTTTCTCATTGGCTGACTGGCATCTTTTCCTCATTGTAAATCCTGCAATATGCCAACAGGAAAAGGTGCCAGCTGTCAGTGAGCCTCATCAGGAACTCACCCGAAATCACTCCGACCACAGCAAAGTCAGGACTGGCAAAGACAGCAACAGACGGCGAGAGTCAAAAATCCATATTGAAGTCTCACTAAACTGTGACAGTAATAGGTTACAAAACATGGAGGAGCAATTTAACTGCTCTCATGTTCGTGGGTTGAATTGATCAGAAAAAGGGAGCAATCCCTTAGTCGTTACAGAACTAAACACATGCAAGATTTCAATAACACGGAGGGGAGGGCAGTACGATAAAACTGTTACTCTGACTGGGCTCTCCGTTACAGTTTCAAATGTGCAGATGTGGCTGCTTGCACTTGATTTTTAGTTTATTGGAAAATTGAGGAAAAAAAACATACCTAATGTTCCAATATATATTTCTCTGGCAGATATGGGTATCTAGAACTGAAAGACAGATAAGGTTAGTATACAAAAAATATATTTTTAACATTGATGTCCTGTCATACTGGTTGCCAAAACCCACTTAGTTGGGAGTCTCGCTACTCTGAGGTGATGACATGCTGATGATAGCTCCTGTAGTGTAATAGTCCCTTTTACTATATGGAAACCGTGGCGCTATGGATATTGGGGGAAGAAAAACTGATCTTGTACTATCTCCCCCTCCTGAGTCATTATGTGTTTATATGTAACATCTTTGAGAGGGAGAGTCATGAAAAAATGTATTTACTATTTTTACTGGAGGGCACAAATAGCAACAGTAGGTGGTCCAATTTATTATGGAGGCATGTTTCACAGGTGACAAAAGTTGCTGGCGCTAGGAGCCATTATGCAGCCCCACAACAACTTGCTGTCTAAGACAGGAAGCTGCACTGTGTAAGCCAGGATGCAGTGAGTCAGGCACTCGATTCACACACCAACCTGCAGCTCAGAAACATCTGAATATTTTTTTTTGCGTAAGAATAAATTTTAAAAAAGTCATTTAAAATGCAAGAAAAAAGTATTTTTATTAATTTTTTTCTTACAAAAATGAAGGGGAATATTGTATAATCACAATAAACCACTCCAGGGGTGGGTTATGTAGGGATTTACCCACCACAACTGACCTGGTTTGACCACTCAGCCTGCGACCACATGGCCAAACCACACCAGCCATGGGTAAATCCCAGCATAACCCACACCCTGTCATGGTTTATTGCTTAACCAAGCCTGGACCAAGTATAAATTATCCCACTCCCTGTCAGACCTCTTCTCCCACAGGGCTCTTAGGAACTCTTGCACTAAGGCTATATGTACTGCCAAGTCCCTCTACTTCAAGTCCAACCTCCAGAATAATCTTAATTCCCCAGCCAAATTTTGGAAGGTGATTCACTCCCTTTTTTGCCAGCCCATCTGTCTCCCCCCCACCCTCACTTTTTACGGCTGTTGCATTTTGGCTTGATTCCAATTCTGATGGCAAAACACAACATGGAAAACAGCTGATACAGAATAAAGGTTTATTACCCAAATAGTTGTAAAAAGGACAGTGTACCTTCTGGGAGTGCAGAACCTCCAGACGCCTGGTATCAACAAAGGGAAAAACTCAGCAAAAAAGAGAATTACATAAACTGTTCTAGTCAGAGATAAGAGGGTCTGTTACCTGGTAATGGGCTCATCTGCTTGGTAGAAAAGTTAAAAAAAGCATTTCTATGTGTGGGTATGGTGGTCAGCTGGCACCCAAGGCCGTTATGTCTTGCATGTACACAGTGATATGCATTACACTGACTAAAATGACTTTTAGGATGTAATGGAATGATTCATATAATATTCTGAACATAGCATTTATTTATTTAGTTTTTGTTTACCGGGTAAGTACACTAGACAAGTTTTATGCCTTATGGCTAATAGCTGTAGATAGTGGTCTAAGACCACAAATATAACTATGCTGAATAGTACACCATAGCAAGCATGAGTAAATACTAATATCCCTTATGCTATATCATAGAAATATGGTAGTCCACATTAGGGACTATGGGTCAGGCAGGACTAAACATCCCCCCCTTGTTTCCTGAATAAATAGGCAACACCACTAGGGAAAGTGTGGTTGGTTGAAGTCTAGCTGCATGGATTTCATAAAGAAATTTCAGTTGTGAATGATGTTGTCTGAGAAATTTGAGTTGTGCATGATGTTGTCTGAGCATGCAGCGTATGGTAGCAATGATAAAAATAATAAGGAAAACTTGAATAATAACAAAACCTTTAAAAGTAAATTCCAACCAAATGTTGGACAATGCAGTACTTAAATAACTATTATGAAATAGTTAATTCAAAGAATTGTCTGCCTTAGTAATGTTGATACTAACATGGATAAGGTGTGAATCCTTTCTCTCTAACAAGGATCTAAGATTCAGGGTGAGGGGGTCAATATGCACATTAAACACTGGTACATACTGTGAAATAGCATTCAGATAGTCAGGGTCACTATCAATGTAATCAAATTCCAGGGTGAGAACAGGAGTGATGACCATATGATCAGTGATAGTGAGCTGCTGAGGTACAAAACAGAAGTTGTGCATAGTGATGCCACACACCAGAGCTATATAAGAAAAAGTCTTGTAGTTGGTCACTACACAGTATTGTTTATCAGTATTGTAGGTAACTCAAACTTGAGGAAGGCACCACCTCATGACCTGACCAGGGCAGGTAATGGAGGCGTTTGTCATCTGGCTGGTGAGGCATTTCCTGTCTTCTTTTGAGGTATAAGTGATGTTTGGCTTGTCGGAAGGAGATGTGACATTAATAGTTTCATTGGCAAAGAGGTCAGTATCAAAGGTATGTGACCAGTTCATAGTGTTTGGTGAGTAACCACAAACAGACATATTTACATCAAGGATGTCACATCTGCACAAGTTGTGGTAACCCTGTTTGACACAACAGTCAGTATGTGGGGCTACTCAGGCATCCAGTTGAGGAGGAAAGACCAGCAAAGGAGGCAAGTTGATCCATTCTCTGTAGATGCTGCCCTCTAGATGACCCACGGAGTGGACATTAGCCAGCTTGTCGAAGACTGAAGATTCTTTGTTGATGATCGGAAGGGACACAGTGAAGGTGATGTACATAGTGTCCCAGAGAGTACACTGACCCATAGCATAACAGGGTCCTTGGTTCGGGTGTGGAGTTACATAGCCCAAGTTCTGTGCTGTGGCCAATGAAAAGGACACAATCCTGTCCATGCACTTGGAAGTGCATGTTAGGGTTCTGCAATAGGGGTAATACCATTTAGCCATACCTCTATCATGGATCAAATCTGGGATTTGCCCTGATTCCAGATCTTGGAAGAGATTGGTCATAGTGTTAATAGCAAAAGTGCCATAAGCTGAACACATTATTTCCCTGCCTATGTGTTGCTGTGAGTCTTCTTTATTGTTTTGGAAAATCAATTCATTGAGTTTGTTTTGGGTCTCATTGAATAAACTTGCAGTATCGTGCATGTTATACACTGTGAATCTTTCCTCCTGGGAAATACCATCAATACCGTGTAGCATGGGCTGCATCACATCCTGACCTAATTTACTGTTGAAAATTTTGGTTTGACTTTGAATTCTTCCCAAATTGACTCAGTTCCAGATTGACATTCCTGAGCCAAACATACCTATAACAGTGCCTGTAATGCCCATTATGACAGAAAATCCCAAACTCCTCTTTAGACATTTTGAGCAGAACACCCCTTGGTGTTCCATACCGTGGTGCCCAGCTACAGGGTCCTGTGCACATGCTTGATATTCTGCCCTTAAATCTAGCAACAAAACAATGTGGAACGTTGACGCATTTGTTGAGGAACATTGGCCAAACTCAACCATGTTCCAGTGAGTGAGGTTCAAAACACCAGGAACATGCATAAATCAAACATTATTAATGAGATTCCCAGGAACAGAAGTAGCGGTCAGACCACTGGATAGGCCTGAATCCATGGGTGGACATTGCAAAGGATCGTCTTTTGATGCTGGGATGACAGTAAGAAAAAAAGCAGCTGTTGCAATGGAGTGATTGGAACAGTATTGGTGCATGGTGGTATTAGGGAATGTGGTGCAAAAGTCAGGACTCATCATTGCTGTGAGGCTGTAGAGGCCTGTGTGTTGCTGGTTAACTTGGTGTATGCACAAAGTTCCACTGAAGCAAATGCGAGTGTTGAGCCAGCCTTAGAAAGTCCCTTTGGCAAGGTGGACTACTGGGATTTGCTTTCCAGCAGGGTTGTCGGTCTTCCATTCTGCCTGTAGAGTGGAATAGTCTGGAGGTACCACCATGGCATTGAAATAGGCATATTTTCCTTCATGCACAATCACAAAGGTGGATGGAAGGCTGATGGCCACCCCCTAGTAGAAGATGGTGAAGGGTGGGAAGGGAAGTAGTCTGGATTTGCAGGGTTCAGAACATGGAGAATTCTCTGGAGATCCATCTTGTGGAATTCTGACATGCTTGCCAGCATGTATGGCAGAACACAAAGGAGAATTCTCATCATTTCTGAAAAAGAAAAACACATAAAAAGGTGAACTTTCAGATCTTCCTCCCTGGCCAGGGAAAGGAGCATTAATCACCTTTGTACAGTTTCAGTTGATTGGCATGGTACCATTTGTCTATGGGGTTCTTGCAGTCTGTTATTCACACTTGGTAGACAGGAGGGCTCAATTTGCTGATGATGTCATAGGGGCCCACCCATTTGTTGGCAAACGGGTGGACAGGGGTGGAGAATTTCAGTACCATAACTAGGTCTCCTACTTGCCAATCGATGACTTTGACATTCTTGTCAAAGTACATTCTGGATTGCTGCTGGGCCTAGCCCAAGTTCTTAGCAGCAAAAAGGTAGTTCTGTGCCAGATTGTCTTTCAGTTGTGTGATATAAGCATCCACCGACACTCTATCTGCAGTGGGGGTGTTCAGATCAATCCACAGATGTTCTGATAGTCTCATATGTCTGCCAGTCATCACCTTGAAGGGTGTGCACTGGGTTGCTGCAGCTGGGTAGCTCTGATTGCCATTAAGAGTAAGGGCAACAAAGTGGCTCAACCTTTAGGGCTCTTATTTGCAAATTTCGACAACATTAGTTTGATCTGTCTTTTGGCTCTCTCTACTTATCCAGATGACTGAGAATGGTATGCGATGTGGACCTTCTGGCTAACTCCCAATAACTCCAAACATTTTGGCATTAGTTCTCCTATAAAACTACTCCCTTTACCAGAGTCTATCTTGAGAGGTAGGCCCCACCTGGTAAATACTTGATCTACCAGGAATTAGGTGGTGGCTTTTGCTGTTTTCACTTTACATGGGAAATCTTCTACCCATTTTGAGAAAAGGTTATTGATCACAAGTCCATACTTGTTATTCCTGCTGGTGTTTGGCAAGGGTACAATGAAATCAATTTAAATTGCTTTCCAGGGACCTGATTGTCTCTGCGGCAGTAATTTGGCATTTTTCTCACCAGGAATAGGGTTGTTCTGAGCACAGGTAATGCAGCTGTCCACATAATGTTGGACACCAGTTATCATACCAGGCCACCAACCTACAGTTTTCAATCTCTGCAAGGTCTTGTCTACCCCTTGGCATCCACCTGTAGGGTGTCATGGACCTGGTGAATTAATTCTGATAGGAGTGTTTTGGCGAACGCCCACAGTTTTTGATCACCAAAGTGGTATAGGACCAATGTCTGGTCCATAGAGAGGAGGAGGTTGTCAAAATGTCTTTTGAATGGGTTATTCAAAGACATTTCTTTTTCTGTTTCCTTTGAGAGGTATTCATATACCTCTTTTATCTTTGGATCTGCCATTTGCACTGCACTTTGATCCAGAGGGGTATTTTGGTCCTCTAGTGTGTGACCACTGTGTGTGGCACCATGTGGGGGCTGCATAGTCCATACCTCTCCCCCAGCACCATCTTTCGCTAAGGTGTCTGCTTGATCATTGTACTTATGGAAAGGCTCAGACTTGGAGTGGGCCTTAACCTTGTGTATGTACAGCCTGAAAACAAATTGCTCCCTTTATTTCATAGGGGTGCCTTCTGAAGAGGCAAAATCATGGGTCTTCCAGATAGGAAGAAATTCTGTGAGGGAACTGCACACTTAGGAAGAATCAAAGAAGATGATGATGTCTTCTTTGTCTTGGTCATGTATGATTTCCAAGGCACAGGCTACTGCAGCAAGTTCTGCAGACTGTCAGTGGCTCAGGGGTTGGGGGAAAGATGGCAGCAGCACTGCTCCATTCCCTGCAGCACCGTTTTTTTAGTAGCGTTTCTATTTTCAGTTTAGTTTATTCACTGTGGAAATTAATGTGGAAATTTACATTGTTATCTTTCTTTTAAAACAGTGAATGAAACTAGGGTTAATTTTAGCCCCAGTATCGGAATATTGCACTAATTTTGTGTTTTAGGACTCCAGTATGGAGTCTGTCAGTAATTGGTGTCCTGATGGCATTCTGAAAATGCTGAGCTTAATGACTCTGATAGTGGAGACGGCCTCTCCCGTTCAGCATGAGGCTGATAGAATTGGAGGAGATCGCGGAGATGGAAAGCAGTTACAGACTAAGGGAATTCAGAGGAAGAGGTCTGTGGAGGTTTTAAGAAAAAAGACTTCCAGCTGCGGTGGCCTGTGGAATGTGGAGTGCTGTAGTAGCACAGGTTGTGCTGAAATGCCTGAACTTATTATCAAGAGGTAGGCTACCTTTGCCTAGGGCATGGGGGTCCTGACTTTATATTCAATATATAAAATTTACTATGCTCAGTGGAGCAGTTTTTATCTTTGTTTTCCCTTTTCCCAGGTGACTAGAGCCTAAAGTTGGCTGGTTTCAAGAGTAACAGGCGGAGGAGACACATGGCCTTAACTGGAAGAAATATGAATTAATTTGAAAGCTGGCAATGAGTACTGAACACTTGGAACTGGTGTATGGAGTTATGACTTACTAGGTGAAGGACTCTTGGATGAAAAGCAGGAGCCTTTGCTTTTATGCTAGTTTAAGGTAATTTTGTCTCTTGCCATATAAGAAGAATGCTCCTCGGAGATAAAAACTCCCGATATGAGGGCTCGCTTTTTAGAAGTAAGGTGGATGTTTTGCAGTGTGCTCCGATTCTGTTTTAATGTCCTGTAAAGCATATATGTCTATAACTGGGAATTAGAACTTTTGTGCATTTATTCTTATTGCTGGCTAAGCACAATTATTATGACTTTCTGTTTCCTGAGTGCTGGGATTCAAGACCCTTGGCTGGAGATGGCTGCTGGCTTGACTGAATTATCTGATTTGAGGGACTCCTGTCTGAGGAGCTGAATTTGTAGATATAGCCTCAACTATGAAGCTGTAAAGATTCATGCTTCATGGTGGAGTGTTTAAAAATATAGAGCTCGAAATGTGTTGCCTTTAACGAGACTGCAAGGCTGAATGACCCCCGTGAAGTTGAAATTGGCTCTATTGATGCTTTTTATCTGGAGAACACTGACTGTTGTTTTTATAAAGGTGTTGCCTTGGTGTACAGTTTAAGAGAATTAATTTTCTTAAAGGTCTTCTTTTTATGGAGATCTGAAATATGTAAAAAGTATTTAATTTAGGCTTGAATGGAACTAAAGTTTATAAAATATTTTATTTTTAGGTATACTTTGGCAGTCGGATCCTATGTCTCTACAATGTGTCGCTGTAATCATTCAACGTATTTTATGTATGAGACAAAGCACATTCTAGTTACCTGAAAGTAAACTAATTAATTTAGTTTAAGCTGAATGAACCCTTGGTAAGTTAGAAAACTTTGAGTTTAGTGAAACTTGTTTGAATCCCTGCTGGGTTTGTAAAATGTTTTACTTTGTCAGAAGTCTTTTTGTATGTTAATTTAGACTGAAAATGTTATCTAGCTAGAAGGTAGAATTTCACTGGCTGGCATACTGGACATATGATTTACACTGCTTGGTGGTGCAGCCAAGTGTCATTGTCCCAGATGATTGTTAAGCACTATTTGATGGTAAGTAAGTGGGTAGAACACTGTTCTAATTGACTCCTTCTAGATGATTAAACTTCCAGGTGCTGGATGTAGTGAATGTAGAAAAATGCCACACAAGTATGGTGGTCGGCACTTTGCTGATACAGAACGTGTGGCATTTCATACACAGGCTTAATTCTGGCCAAGTGTTGTTTATCAGCTTGGGGGAAACCTGTGGACAGCCCTTTTGCCCTGACTGAAACATGTGCCAAAGTATTATGAAGATGGTGCCAAGAATCTGGAGGCTAGGGGCAAGATGCAGCCTGGCCATTCAGTTCTCATAGGGTCCAGAGCTTGACCAAGTGTATCATTTATGATGCTTGGCAGTATGACTAATTGCTACCATTCCAGTTGATTAGTAAGCATTGCTTACTTTGGCAAGTAATGGAGATATGTGAGAGGCCAGTTGTGCGTAGGATATAGTTCTAACTGGATCCTTTGAAATGACTGAAACTTTTGGATGCTGGTTGTAGTGAATGTGGAAAACTGCTGCACTAGTGTGATGGTCACCATTCACTGATACAGAATACGCAGCACAGAGTACACAGGCTTGATTCTGGCTAAATTTGGGTCAATATGAGGGAACCTCATGGACAGACCTATTTACTCTGACTGAAACATGCTCTATGGTATTGCCTATATGTAAGATGCAGCTGGAAATTGGAGGATGGAAGTAAGAAGTAGCCTAGTTTTGCACTTTCTTTGGAACCCAGTGGCTGACTAAAAAATATTTTTGGTACCTCTATAATGTAACTTAATGTTACATCTCCAGGAGAATTTTACATCTTAGTGCAGTATAATTATTTTATATCTTATTAGAACTGATGAATTAGGGTGATATATGTGCAATATGAATTAAATATTAAGGCACTGTCATTTGTGTGTCTGGATATGTTAGATTGGATATGAATTTGATGTTCTTCTGTGTAAGCACATTCAAATGTAACATTTAATGTTTTTTATTCTTCTACAGTACTGTGCAATACCATGGTATAACTGTATTTATTTGTTTGTTAATATATTGTAATGGCTTTTCAGCTGAACAATAAAATTTACTACTACTAAAAAAAAAAAAAAATGTTTGGCATACTGGGAAGATGTTATGGTGTACTTCCTGGACACCTCAAAAATGTCCCCTGCTGGGTACAGGACTGGGACCCCAAAGCCTACAATTTGTTCTCTTTTGTGGAAGGAGGAAGATCCAGCTCAAAAGATGCAGCACAATGCAGGATCTTTTAGGTTACTCTCAGTGATGGGAAGAAGTGGGCCTGGTTCTGGCAAGGTGGGTGGCTCTAGGCCACACTCATGGGGATCTCCTTGGTATAGGAGTCCATGTGCCAAGATGTAGGGCATTTTGGTGGGAAGCACAGTGATGTCTCGACCCTGTAGGAGGAGAGATCAATGGGTGAGACTGCTGTTAGAAACATTGCCATCTTTGATTCTGTCTGTCACTAGGAAGTTGGTAGGGGTGTGGTTGGTGTTCCATACAATAGGGAAAAACTCTATAATGGAGGTGAAGTGCTTGATGGCCCAAAAGGTCACCAAGAGATTCCTCTCACACAGAGAGTACTTCAGCTCCACAAGGGAGAGCATCTGTGAGGCATAGACAATAGGCCTCAGGGTGCCATTTTCCTTTTTTGCAAGGACAGCAGACATGCACACATCAGGGGTGGCAGTTTCCAGATGGAGGGGCAGTTCTGTGTTAGGGTCAACCAAAGCTGGAGCAGAGGTCAAGGCCTTCTTCAAAGAACTGACAGCTGGGTGTGTTCTGGTCCCCACTGTCGGGACATCTTTCTTGAGTAGCTCACACAGAGGTACTGCCTTCTGTACAAAGTTGTAAATGAAATCCTTGGAATGGTTTACCATACCCAGGAAATGTCTCTTAGTAGCCACACTGGTAGGAATTAGCAAGTCCTGAATGCACTCGACATTGTCCAGGGTGGGGTTCCTTCCTTCAGCAGTGATGCACAGGCCCTGAAAGGAGGCTTCAGAAAAGGCACAATAGTACCTTTTCAGGGTTGCACTTGAGGACTGCCCTCTGAAAGAGTGTCAAGAGCTTGTCCAGGAGCTCAGTGTGTTTCTTCAGGCCTGTTGTGGCCAAGAGGAGGTCATCCACATGTTTTAGGAGGCACTCTGATTTTGGAGAAGCCACATATGGCATCCCTCATGTGGATGTGAAAGAGGGAGGGGCTGTTGTGGAATCCAGTTTCCTAAGCTTCTTTACTGACCAGATGGGGGGATTGACTGTGGACACACAGGACCTTATGACCCCTTGCTTCAAAAGGGAGTTAATGGTGGCCCTCAAAGAGGGTAGTGCCCCTGCTGGAAAACGGTATTGTCTCAGACATTGTGGTTCCTCACCAGTGACCTGTATGAGAGTGTCCATTCTCCCACAATTATGTTTGTGTTTGGCAATGGCATCTTGATGCTTTTCCAAAATTGGTCTCAATTAAGGGACTAGTTTGTGGTGCTGGAGCATGAGGATAATGTCATACTCCGCATCATTGGTCTTTACTGCTGCTACCAGCACTTGTACACATGGGCATCTGGAATCATTGGTTACCAGGGTGGCGATGATGTGAACCGGGGTCTGACACCATCAGTCCACTTCACAGCTTAGCATCATCAGATGAGGGGTCCATTTCTCAAAGCATTTGTGCCTCTTTGGAGTATAGAGACTTGGACCACCTGCCCTCATTGGATTTGACCAATGGAGGAGTGGGTGGGATGGCAACTACAGTTCTAGATGGGATAGCTGCCATAAGCAACTGAACTTTGGCCTTAAACTGCCGAAGCCGGTTGTTTTCCTTAGCCAAATCCCTGTAAGAAGGGCCAAACTGCTGTTTTGGTCCATTATTCCCTTTCATATTCTGCTTGTTCTGCTTCTGCTGATACCACTGTTTGTTCTTGTTCGACCCTCCTTGGTTCTGGTAGGAGGGCTTCTCCTGTTGGGAATCCTTTGATTTTCCTTCCATCACTTACTGGGTGGATGACTTGGTTCAGTTCTGCACCGTGGTCACCTTAGCCTTGGAACCTGAGCCCAGGTCTCGCTCGTAAATCTGGTACATGCATTCCACTTTTTTCCATGATCTCACAGAAACAATCCCATCTTGGGAACACCACTGTTTCCACCTTCTTGCGAAGGGCGGGTTGCAGATTTTTCAGTAACAGGGATTTGTACTCGATTGATTCCCTGTCGGAATTTTCACCAGCCAGGTTTTTGCCTGCTACGTACATGAGCCTTAAGTGGCCTTTGTACTGGGCCGGGGTCTTTTTGGTGTGCTGCTTGATCGGAAGGGCGAGCATCACACCGACCATATTCAGATTGTGCACCACCAAGAGGTGGGCGGTGATGGCTTTGAACGGGGCTCTGACCTCATGTTGTATGCCTTAGGGCAGCTTGGCCCACAATGTGAGGTCCATGGTCTGTTTTCAAAACCTGTACCCTATGCTTGGCTGTAAGGCTAAGCATTTCACAGTGATTTCTCACTTTTTCCAAATGGCAGCTAAAGTTGTTGCCAGGGGCCATACGACCTATTTTGTCTGCAGTGTTTTGGATAGCTTGCGTGGACTGCAGGGCATTCAGAGAAGGCCGTTCTGCCCTGCGATGGACTTGACAACCGCTTCAGCCATGGCAGTGGCCACACCCTGAAGGAGAGTCTGCTGCTCCATCTCCTTTTGAAACAGATCAGAGGCTGCTTGTCTAAACACCCGGGCCTGACTATCGGAGATTCCAGCTTTTGTGATCGCCTTTTGGATCAGGCCCTGTACTTCTTCCCTGTCTTTCTTATTCAAGATGGCTACTGGTGGGTGAGGCCTCAACCCTCTGGCATCCCAGGGACTGCCATCTTGAATTCCTCCATCATCGCAGTCATCATCTTCTGATGACATCAGATTGATAAGCAGAGCATATGGCATAGCTCTCACATTACCCTTCAGGACTGCCAACTGCTGACTTAATTTCATCATCTTGGCTCTACACATTAAATGATTCATTCTGCCTTTGTACTGTCCCTTACTGATATGCTCTTGCAAAACTCTGTACGTGGTGCTCACCTCATGATTTTCCCTGATCTCCCTGTCCAGTGCTTCTTGGCACTTTCCAAACTCTTCTTACAGTTCCTCATTCTCACTCAACAACGTATCATTCATACCAGTAAGCAAATCATTCACCTATAACACATACTATACTTCTTAACCAGCTACAACCTTTCACAATCCTCTCTGAATCTAACAACTTCTCTGTCTTTCTCCTGTACGGTACATTGCAGTTCATTCTGAGTCTAATTTCTGAGTCTCTCAATATCTTGTTCCAGCTCCCTCCATTGCTCACCCATTTCTCAGGATTTTGAGCTCAGCTCCTTTTTCAGAGCTAGGACCTCCATTTCCGTGTCTGTAGTGCAGCATACACTGCAACAACCATTACTCCTTTTTGGTTATGTTTCTTGATTGTAGGTTTGGTCTCCGAATACAGCATACAGACATACTGTATTGGATAACTGTGCAACTGCGCGTCCCGTGCAAAATCACCCCAACCTCCATGGGAGGTTAGAAAGTTTGAGATGTGTAGTTTGAGCTCTCTGCTAATGGCTGTATTGGAAGGTTCCTCTTTTCCTGCACTAGCTGGGAGTATAAGGCATATCAAGCCACCATGTGCTCTGCAGCTAGACAGTTACATGTTTGGGATATAGAATCCAACAGACCAGTGCCGCTAGGTGAACAAGGAGGCATAGGTTCTTGTGCCTTCACTGTTCCCAGTCCCATTCCTGGCAAGGAGGGCATGTAAGACTGTCCATATGGGTTGAATGGGTGGGTGTAGGCTCGAGCATCTTTGTGACTTCTGTGCCTGTTCGTCTGTACACCTTTTTGCATACTGTTCTGTTCTGTCCGATCAGGTCTGTGCCATGGTCACAATTTGTTGGTTTTTGGCAGGATTCCAAACCTGATGGCAAAACATGACACAGAATACAGCAGACACAGAATAAAGGTTTATTCCCCAAATACATGTAAAAAGGACAGCTTACCTGCTAGGAGTCAGGAACCTCCAGACACCTGGTGTCATCATAGGAAAACCTTAGTGAAAACCAGAATTACACAAACTTATAGTCAGAGATAAGAGGATTCCTAACCTGGTAATGGGCCCATCTGCATGGTAGAAAAGCTAAAGAAAGCATTTCTATTGGTGGGTATGGTGGGCAGCTCACACCCAAGGCTGTTAGGTTTTGCAGGTGCACAGTGATAAGTGTTATGCTGACTAAAACTACTTTTAGGTTACAATGGAATGATTCATATACAGTATGTGCTAACTGTAACAGATGCAGTTTAACTCGGCATTTGTTTCTACCAGACATTTCACCACTGCCAGACGCTATGTCTGCAGTGTTATTAATTATGGTTTAGGCGGACCTGTAACTCCATATGTAGCAGCCGCCAGGGTGCACACTAACAGCAGTTATCAGTCATTCACACCTTTGTAATGTGTTAATTATAAGGCAGCCGTGTGCAATTAAATGCTCTCCCAGTATACTGTTAACAAAACCAGCCTAAGCAAGCACTAATTTGCACTAATTACACCTATTTAAGCAGATTACAGCATTGTAGCACATGCATTCTTTTAATTTAATTTTGTCTGTGCTGTGCTGTGCTGCTGTGCTATTCTGATTCTATTTACTGCTCTGCTTTGCCTACAAGATGCTGCGCAGCAAACGCACATATTTAACTTTAGCTCAAAAAGTAGAGATTATAAAATCCATAGAAAAAATGCCCAAACTCAGCATTAGGGACTTAAGCACTCACTTCTCCATTCCCAAATCCACTATCTCAGACCTAATAAAAAAACAAAGAGACTCTGGCAACCAGAACCCTGAGCGAAAGCAAAAAAGGGAGGGGAAAGATAACGACATAGAGGATGCCCTCCTCCGGTGGTTTACAACACCAGAGGGAGGGAGACATTGATTAGTGGTCCTCTTTTGCTGCAAAAGGCTAACCAGCTAGTTAGGGCTCTTGGCAGAAGTGATTTTAAAGCCACAGATGGCTGGTTGAGTAGGTGGAAAATGAGGCATAACATCTATTTTAAGAAAATTCATGGCGAGAAGCTAAATGCTGACACAAGCTCTGTCAATATCTGGTTGAGAGATGTTCTGCCAGATCTCCTCATGGCTATACACCCAAAAACATCTTCAGTACAGATGAGATAGGGCTTTTCTGGGGTGTGTTTGTTACAGAACATTAGCTTTCCGGTCTGAAACACCTGTGGGACATAAGAAAGCAAAAGAGTGCATCACAGTTCTTCTGATCTGCAACATGTCAGGTACAGAAAAAAAATATCCCATTGTTATCGGGAAAAGTGCTCAACAAAGGTGCTTTAGGTGAGTCTGCAACTTTCCGGTACTTTACTGAAACAATAAGATGGTCTGGATGATTGGCGACATTTTCAACTCCTGGTTGCGTGATTGATATTGCAGTTTACGTTCTGAAAGATAGCACTGCTGCTTGACAACTACAGCTCTCATCCCCCAGTGAATGGCTTATGGAACATTAAGCTAGCGTACCTGCCCCCAAACATTACCTATCTAACGCAACCCCTAGATCAGGGGATTACCTATAGCTTCAAGAGACACTACGACTCTCTTATGAGGGGCCGCCTGTCAGACATCTTGGATGGTGATGAGGAGCTCACCGAGACAGTTTGTGTGAGGTGTATTAACTTGCATGACTCTGTTCGCATGTTCCAACAGGCATGGCGCAAGGTGTCAGTGGAAACAATCCAGCGATGTTTCCATAAGGACGAGTTTGCTACTCACCCAGACATTGGCTTAGTCCCAGAGGAGGAGGAGCAGGAAGAGACTGAGGAGATAGATCCAGCTGGCCTAATGTCACAGACCATGGACAAGTTTTGTCTCCTAGGAAATAAGCACCAGCAGTGGGAGGTGGATGACATCGAGGAGGCTGTCGGAGGAGCGACATAAGAGCCACAAGAAGAAGAAGAGCATGAACAACTGGAAGAAAATGGTGATGAAGGGCCCATAATGCCCACTGATGTCAGCAGGGCGCGCCTTACACTGCAGACAGTGGTAGAGCAGAGGGATGATCTAGTTTTTCATTGGGATCAGCTGGCAACTATGGAGGAATGCTGGTGAAGGTACACAACTAAACTTAAGAAACAGACCCTCATAGTGGAATACCTGTCTCAACAGGAGCAGTAACAAGAGTAAGATAGACAGTCCAGCGCATAACGCACATAGCACATTTTTTAATCTTGTTTGCTTTACTTTATTATTACTTTTTGGGTTTGTAATCCATACGACAGCAATGGCTGTCTACTGCTTCATGTTTGTTTGCTGTTGTACATGTATCTTTGTTGTCTGTTGTCCATTTGGTTTCCTGCTTGCTCCCACTTGTGACCAAAATTGTTTTTTTTAATTAAAATGATGTAGTGGATGCGCATGTAATGGACAATATGCCCTGGGACAAACTAGTCCATTACAGGCGGCACATACTGTAATATGCTGATCATAGCATTATGGCTAATAGCTGTAGCTGGCATGCTAATACCACAAATATAACTATACTGAATAGTACATCATAGCAAACATGAGTAAATACTAATATCCCTTATGCTGTATCATAGAAATATTTTAATCCACATTAGGGACTGTAGGTCAGACAGGTGTATATGACTCACCAAAGTCTGACCCTCCCTCTGTTGCTGCTCACTTTAATGAGCTTTTTTACCACATATGCTCCTCCCTTCCTTCCACCTCATGGCTCTACTCCTCTCCCCTTTCTCTTCCGTCCTTACCTCTCCCCCATCTGGGGTTTGATTTTCCTCATCACTCCCCAGGAGACTCTGTTCAAATTTTCCTCACTTAACACTTCCAAATCTAGCCCAGATGGGACTGCCGCTAGGGGTGCAGAAGCAGATGGCAGCCTGAGAACAAATCTCTCTTCCTTTGAGGGCTAAATCCTGCAATATCTGTCGTTAATTCTCACAACTCACATTTAAAACACAAACTGAGTTGTGTAGGACACTGCCAGCAGCAACGAGTCATCAACATCTTTTTTCTACTCTGCATATTTCTGAAGTTGTGGAGTGTGAACTTACCCAGAGCAGACAGGGCCTGCGACCTAGAACTGGATCAGCCATTACCCTCAACTACCTGGGACTCAGCTGCGATTGAATGGATGTTTGGACAACTCCTAACTCAAATGGCTCAAGTAGCGTTAGCCACATAGAAACATAGAAACATAGAATTTGATGGTAGATAAGGACCGCTTGGCCCACCCAGTCTGCCCATTTCCCTACCTGATGGATAAGCTGCAGATTCTAGTTAATCAACAGCTTACTTCCTCCTGCCCCCCCACTAGAATTGCCTTATGCCTGTCCCATGCATTCTTGAATTCTCCCACTGTTTATGACTCCACAAGCTCCTCAGGAAGGCTGTTCCACATATCCACAACTCTCTCTGTGAAAAAATACTTTCTAACATTACCTCTGAGCAGTCCCCCCTCTATCATCAAATTGTGCCCCCTTGTTCTTGCACATCTCTTCTTCTGAAAGATACTACCCTCCTGTACCTTGTTAATTCCCTTGAGATACTTGAAAGTTTCTATCATGTCCCCCTTCTCCCTCCTTTCCTCAAGGGTATACATATTAAGCTGCTTTAGCCTCTCCTCATATGTCTTCTGGTGCAGACCTTGCACCATTTTGGTTGCCCTCCTCTGAACAACCACCACATCTGTCTATGTCTTTGTGGAGATGGGGTCTCCAGAATTGCACGCAGTACTCCAGATGGGGTCTCACTATCTGTCTGTAGAGAGAGATAACAACTTCCTGTTTTCTACTGTTGATGCCTCTCCCTATGCATCCCAGTATCCCCCCAGCCCTCCTTACTGCCTTCTCACATTTCTTGCCCACCTTTAGGTCATCTGATATAATTACTCCTAGGTCTCTTTCGATTTTTGTTGTTGTTATTAACTCACTCCCCATTGTGTACTCTTCCCCTGGGTTTTTGTTTCCCAGATGCATTACCTTGCACTTCTTTGCATTGAATCTGAGCTGCCACATATTTAACCATTCTTCCAACCTTGCCAAGTCCCTTTTCATTCTTTCCACCCCACCTTGTGTATCAACCCTGTTGCAGATCTTTGTGTCATCTGCAAAGAGGCATACCTTTCCTTTCAGGTGCTCTCCAATGTCACTTATAAAGATATTAAAGAGGACCAGTCCCAGGTCGAACCCTGCGGCACCCCGCTAGTTACCCTCCTTTCTTCATTGTGGACTCCTTTTACTATTACCTTTTGTGTCCTGTTGTCCAGCCAGTTTTTTATCCAGGCTACCACCTTGGGACCCACTCCAAGGCTGGCTAACTTGTATATTAATCTTTTGTGTGAGACTGTGTTGAATGCCTTGCTAAAATCTAGGTAGGCCATATCCATAGCCCCTCCCTGGTCTACTACTTTGGTCACCCAGCCAAAGAAATCTATTAGGTTTGTCTGGCATGACCTTCCTGCTGTGAAACCATGTTGCCTTGGGTCCTGTGCCCCACTGGCCTCTAGGTACTCAACAATTCTTTCCTTCAGAAATGATTCCATCATTTTCCCTACCACTGAAGTCAAACTAACTGGTCTATACTTTCCTGCCTCTGCCCTGCTCCCACTTTTGTGAAGTGGAATCACATTTGCCCTCCTCCAGTCCTCAGGTACCACTCCATCCTCCCATGATTTGTTAAAGAGAGTAGTCAGTGGTGTTACTAGCTCTACCCTTAGTTCTTTTAGTATTCTTGGGTGAATCCCATCAGGCCCCATTGCTTTGTCCACCCTCAGTTTCAAGAGTTCTTTCAAAACCCTTTCTTCTGTGAATGGACTGGTATCAACCCCCATTCAGAGTTTCTCCTTTGTTTGGTTTAGGCACCTCTCCCTCCTCATCTGTTGTGAATACTGAGCAGAAATATTCATTCGGTATCCCTGCTTTTTCACTGTCACCCTCCGCCCACATTCCTTCCCCTTTATTAAGTCTCTGTATCCCTCCCTTGGTCTTTCTTCACTACCTAATGTACCTATAAAAAGTTTTATCCCCCTTCTTAACAGAGTTGACTATCTTTTCCTCAGTTTGTGCCTTTGCTATTCTGACTGCCTTCCCTGCCTCCTTCTGCTTTAACTGATAAAGTTCTCTGCCCCGCTGCTTCTGTGTTTCCTTATATTTCCTGAATGCTATCCTTTTCTCCTTAACCGTCCCTGCCACCTCTTTTGAGAAACATAGTGTTTTTTTTTCCTTTGTTTTGTTTTATTGATTTGCTTCACACAAAGGCTTGTTGCCACTGCGATGGCTGTTTTGATTATTCCCCATTGTCCCTCCACCCCTCCTTCTTGCCCATTTGCTAGTGCTTTTCTAAGGTACTCTCATTTTCCCAAAGTCAGCCTTCCTAAAGTCCAATACTCTTGTTTTTGTATGGCTTAACTCTATAGCTGTGTTTATTGTGAACCGCACTGTTTAGTGGTCACTTGTTCCCAGATGGCTACCCACTTCTAAATCTGAGATCCTTTCTCCTTCCCCATTTGAGAGTACCAGGTTTAAGATTGCTCCTTCCCGAGTGGGTTCCAACATTAGCTGTCTGAGGCATGCCCCCTGTAGGGCATCAAGAATGACCCTGGTCTTGGATGTGCAGCAAAGGTACTCCACTTAACATCTGGCATATTCAGGTCCCCCATCAACAATATCTCCCCATTTTTTGCCATTTTAAGGATGCCTTCTATCATTTCCTTGTCCATTTCCTCCCCCTGAGATGGGAGTCTGTACACAACCCCCATGCAGATTGTGGTGTCATTTCTTGTCTCCAGGGTGACCCATAGTGACTCATCAACTTCCTGTTTACTCTTTAGTTCTGTTGCTTTAATACCTTCCCTTATATAGAGAGCTACTCCTCCTCCTCCTCTTTTACCCACCCTGTCCCTCCTGAAGACTATGTATCCTGGTATGTTGACTTCCCACTCATGGTTCTCTGTGTACCATATTTCAGTGACTGCCACAATATCCAGGCATCCCTCTTCCATAGAAACATAGAAACATAGAAGTTGACGGCAGATAAGGACCGCAAGGCCCATCCAGTCTGCCCATTTCTTTTTCTACCTTATAAATGTGCCATCGGCCTTTGCTCTGTCAGTGGCCTATCTATTGCTCTGTCAGTGGCCTATCTATTCATACTCATTTGTATTGCTCCCTTATGTCTATCCCATGCCTGTTTGAAGCCCTGCACTGTATTCATAGCCACCACTTTTTGAGGTAGGCCATTCCATGCATCCACCACCCTTTCTGTGAAAAAGAATTCCCTCACATTCCCCCTTAATCGGCCCCCTCTAATCTCATGCTGTGTCCTCTTGTCCTGCTATTTTTCTTATATTTAAACATGTTAGGCTCTTTCACCTTGTTAATGCCTTAAGGTGTTTGAATGCCTCGATCATATCACCTCTCTCCTCCTTTGCTCAAGGGTATACATATTGAGCTCTGTTAATCTGTCCTCATATTCTCTTCTGATGCAGTCCCTGCACCATTTTGGTTGCCCTTCTCTGGACTGCCTCAATTTGGTTAATGTCCTTGTGAAGATGTGGCCTCAATACTGCACGCGGTATTCAGATAGGGCCTAACAGTGTCTTGTAAAGAGGATTATTACCTCTCCACGACTTGTGATACCCTACTAATACACTCTAACACCCCGCTAGCCTTACCTACTGCTTTAGAGGTTTGCTTGATGATTTCAGGTCATCAGTGATGATGATGCCCAAGTCTCTTTCTTCCTTTGTGACTGCTAGCAACTCCCCTCCCAGCCTATAGGTGGCTTCAGGGTTTCTCTTCCCTATGTGCATGATCTTGCACTTCTTTGCATTAAATCCCCAGTTGCCACTCTTCTGACCATTTTGCTAGTTTATCCAGATCTCTTCTCATTCTGCCCACCCCATCTGGATCATCTACTCTGTTGCAGATCTTGGTGTCATCTGCAAACAGACAAGCCTTACCCTCTAGTCCATCTGCAAGGTCACTAATGAAGATGTTGAAGAGGACTGGCCCCAGGACTGATCCCTGAGGTACCCCACTTGTGACTTGCATCTCTTCTGACTGTATACCCTTTACCATCACTCTCTGTTTTCTGCCTGTCAACCAGTTTGCCACCCAGTCGACCAACATCTGACCCACCCCGAGCCTGCCCAGCTTATTTATCAATCTTCTATGTGGAACAGTGTCAAAAACTTTGCTGAAGTCAAGGTAGGCGACATCAACTGCTCCCCCTTGGTCCACCACTCTGGTTACCCAGTCAAAAATCTATGAGATTAGTTTGACAGGACCTCCCTTTTGTAAACCCATGCTGTCTTGGATCCTGTGCCCTATGGATTCCAGGTGTTGCACTATCCTTTCCTTAAGGAGTGTCTCCATAATCTTGCCCACTACTGAGGTAAGACTGAGTGGTCTGTAGTTTTCTGCTTCCTCCCTGCTACCACTGTTGTGGAATGGGATCACATGAGCCCTTCTCCAGTCTTCTGGGACCTCTCCTGTGCTCAGAGACTCACTAAACAGTTATGCTAATGGCTCTGCTAGTTCCACCCTTAGCTCCTTAAGTACCCTGGGATGTATGCCATCAGGTCCCATTGCCTTATCCACCCTGAACTTAGCAAGCTCTTGTAGGACCCTTTCTTTTGTGGAGTAGTGCTCATCTCCCTCCCTCCTGTGTCCATGGTGCTGAGCTGTGGGCCCTGCCCTACCTTCTCTTCAGTAAATACTGAGCAAAAGTATCTATTTAGGATAGATGCTTTTACAGGGTCCTCCTCCTCACATGCTCCCTTTTCTCCATTAAGCTTAGCAATACCCCCTCTGGACTTTCTCCTTTCACTAATGTATCTATAGAAAGTCTTGTCACCTTCTTTTACTGTTCGTGCTAGTGTTTCCTCAGTTTGGGACTTTGCCTGCCTTACTGCCTTCCCTGCTTCCCTTAGGGCAGTTTGGTATGCCTCCCTAGGGCAGTTTGGTATGCCTCCCTAGGCCACTAGTTCAGGGAGATTGTTGCACAGACTAGAGGCATTGGTACTCATCCATTTATTTTTTTATGGCCTTACCCCTTTTAGCCCTATCCCTGTCCTTAACACCTTTTTCTACATTTATCCCTGTCCTGCTCCCTACTGACTTCTCTGCCTTGGTGTTTACCTGTCTAACTACTGTGCTTTGTTGGGGGAGGCTGTGATTTCCTAGCTCCTTTTCAGTGCCTCCCCCCTTGGCTAGTTTAAATGCTTGCCAATGAAGCATTTAAACCTGTCACCTAGGATCCTGGATTCCCCCCTGAACAGATGCAGACCATGGTGCAAGTATAGGCCTACATCCCTCCAGGTGGCTCCCCAGTCCCCAGTGAAGCCAAAACCCTGAGCTCCACACCAGTTTTTCAACCATTCATTGAATTCCATGGTGTGGAATACTCTAGCATCATCCTTGCCATAGACAGGCAGCACCTCCGAGAAGGTTTCTGCACTTGCTACTTGTCTAAGGCCCCTCCCCAACTCCACAAACTCCTCTTGCACCACTGTGATCCCATTTACAGCCAGGTCATTTGTTCCTAGGTGGACAATGACATCCAGCTCTCCCCTCGTGCAGCTGCTCCCTCGATCCTGAGGATTTGCTTCCTGTCCCTCCAAGCCATGGTGCCTGGCAGGCACCTTACCTCCCTATCCCCTTCCTCCCCCACGTCTACCCCCCAATGATTGAGTCCCCACCAGGAGTTGTTTCCTTCCCCTGTGGGGTCTCATGCCACCCTCCTGAGGGTCTCCTTTGTGGAGGTTCCCGGCATCCTCCTTGGTCTCCACTGCAGGCACCTCCATGGAGGAACCACTCTTTGCCAGAACAGCATATGAATTGTGGAGAGCTACAACTGGAGGGATGCACCTCTGTTCCACCACCCTCTCCCTCCCTAAGCCCACCTTGGTCCAACTGCTCCTCTTTCTTGGCAATCTCTGAGGTAACAGTGGTGGCCCTGGTGGTCCCTGGGTGGGGGAAGAGGTTTCACGAATCCTAGCCAGGTCAGCCTGGAGATGGGCAACCTCCTCCCTCAGACCAGAGAGGTGCCTGCAAACAGGGCAGAATTGCAGTCTCCAGAATATCTCCCAGAACACTGCTGCTCCACAGCCATTGCACTGCACCACTCCCATCTTGACTTATTTTGTGTCCCTTCTCCTTTGCTTTGTATGCTTATTGTCTCCCCCTCTATGTATTTTTACACTTACTTTCCTACTGCCTATGTGCCCATACAACTCTCACCCTTCCTGTTCTGGGACAGAAACTTCCTGTAGTCTTCAGTAGACTCCTTTCTCCGTGCTTGGATTCAGATCTCCAGCAGCCGGGGGGGATAAAGAGTTTTTTGTTTTTTTTTAGGTTCCTTCAAGGTTGCTGAAACTAATGTGTCTCAGTGATCCTTCCCTTCCTACTGCCAAACAGGAAGTTCCTGTTGTCAGTCAAATTCAGTGGCTATAAAACTAGAACTGGTTTTGGGTTGGAAGGAGGGAAACTAGTAAAAAATCTGTAGTTCTGGACTTCTGTTTCTTGCTCTGCAACCAGTTCTCTTCTGCTAGAAACAGCTGGAAGCTGTAATTGGAGACAGCTGCTTTTGTACACCTAAGCTGCTAAGCCACACCCCCAATTAGATTCACTCTCTGCTCTCAGTAAATTGAGGTGATACTGCCCCTTCCTCAGAAAAAAACCTTTTTTTACTTAAATGAGACCCCCTTCTTCTAATAAAGTATCTGTTTGCTTAATCCAAACAGGTACTACTTCTGCTGAGACAGAAGTGATTAATTAGTAAAAAATCTGTAGTTCTGGACTTTTGTTTCTTGCTCTGCAACCAGTTCTCTTCTGCTAGAAACAGCTGGAAGCTGTAACTGGAGACAGCTGCTTTTGTACACCTAAGCTGCTAAGCCACACCCCCAATTAGATTCACTCTCTGCTCTCAGTAAATTGAGGTGATACTGCCCCTTCCTCAGAAAAAACACTTTTTTTTTACTTAAATTAGACCCCCTTCTTCTAATAAAGTATCTGTTTGCTTAATCCAAACAGGTACTACTCCTGCTGAGACAGAAGTGATTAATTAGTAAAAAATCTGTAGTTCTGGACTTTGGTTTTTTGCTCTGCAACCAGTTCTCTTCTGCTAGAAACAGCTGGAAGCTGTAATTGGAGACAGCTGCTTTTGTACACCTAAGCTGCTAAGCCACACCCATTAGATTCACTCTCTGCTCTCAATGAATTAAGGTGATACTGCCCCTTCCTCAGAAAAAATGCTTGTTTTTACTTAAATGAGATCCCCTTCTTCTAATAAAGTATCTGTTTGCTTAATCCAAACAGGTACTACTGCTGCTGAAACAGAAGTGATTAATTAGTAAAAAAATCTGTAGTTCGGGACTTTTGTTTCTTGCTCTGCAACCAGTTCTCTTCTGCTAGAAACAGCAACAAATCATTCTGCAGAAGTCCTGCAAGGAATGGAAACCTGGATCTTTCAAAACTAGAGCCACATCACCACTACTGAAGATCGCCTGCATGAACAAAATGCTACCCTCCACAAATACCAGGCCACTGTGACCAAATTGTAGCAAAAAATTGATGATCTCATGAGAAGGAAAAACCTCCGGTTCTTGGGTTTTCCAGAAAGAGCGGAGGGTCGGAGTACAGAGTCCTTCTTGCAGACCACATTGACTGAAATACTCCAGTTGGAACCTGGACATGTGGTGCAGGTTGAAAGATCTCACCGCACCCTTGCCCCAATGCCACAAGGTAATGACAGGCCCAGATCGATCATAGCCCAGTTCCTGGATTACCAGGACAAAGTTCTGATAATGGCCAAATCCAGGGAACTTCGGAACATCATGTAGATACTCCGCAAAATAAACATTTTTCCAAATACTCTAAAAATATTTCAGACAGTCGGCAGGCCTTCATGGAGGCCCACCACCTCATGCACCACATCAGCTTGCCATTTTTCCTGCGCTACCCAGCCACAATGTGAGTAGAACACAATGGGGTTCATTGTACTTTCGATTCCCTCGAAGCCTTAATGGATTTTCTCCACAGAAACTAGCTGGGGAAAGAGCAGCACCATACCCCATCACAGAGGCCCCCCCCGACCAGCTCTAATCGGTCTGAATAGGAAGCCTCCCTTAAAAAACACAAATGACCTGACATGGGCCTCCACACCAGGAGATACAAGAGAACTCCCAGCTAGAAGAAATCACAAGTGGCACTCATCCCGACATCATGGGGGAAAGATCATCCAACAGAGACCCTTGTAGCACCAGTCCTATTCTGCAGATGATGGAAACCGTGTAACCATCTTGTGTTGAAGACTTTGCATCGCAGAATCCCTACAGTGCACTGAGATCCATCTCTCCAGATCCCCAGCAGAAGTCTGCTGAGGGCTTACGTTATAAGCACCACATTGCCAGCCCCAACCCGGAGCCACCGGCCAGATCCTGGACAGACCATGTTGCCTCTTCCAGTAATTCCCCACCCATCTGGCAAGATCAGTGCCCTCCTCAGAAGGTGATGTTGGACAGAAGACCAGAAGATCCCACTGAGCTGAGGCCTGCATCCCCAGGTCGAAGATCACCACAAACATCATCTCTCCCAGTTGCCCACATCCATGGACAATCAGATAAGTAATCTGGGAGTACTCTCTATCTGGACTTTCTGTATATGAATTGTTGCTCAGCATGTTGTGGTTGATGGGGGATGGTGGGGATGGGACTAGGCCTTAATGTGCGATCAGCTAAAATGTATATTAGTCCGCAAAGCTTCACCACCCTTGAAGTGCAACACATGCCGGAATCCTGTCAGGCCTCATCCTCTCCTCCCAGAAAGCCCTACGTGCATCTTTCTTGGGTCTTCTCAGTGGTCACCCCTGGTGCATTGGCAGAGAGGAGAGGTGGGGCTAGGCTTTGCCCGGGGCTCAGTTATGGAATTGCCATGGCTTAGAACAACCCCCACCCCATCCCTACTTGGCATCCACTGCTCGAGCAACACACAAGGATCCTGCAAAAGTGGACCTCCTCTGCCTACGCCCCGCAACGCCCTCATTAATATCAGCTCACAGTCATCTGGCTAGCTTGGCAATGCACTAAACAGGAGGCAAAAGGCTTGCATTGATGCACTTCATAGGGAGATGATACCTTATACACACTTCTCCCTTCTCTGCCTACACGTCCCCCCCCCGTGCCATCACTCCCACACAGAAAAGACGATTACACCGCTCCTTAGCAGGCAGCCAGGGGCAGCAGGTGCAGAAGCTGGCAGTGGGGATTTCCTTTCCTTTTACCCCAGCCCCCCTGACAGTATGACCCAAAGGGTATAGCTCCCTGTACCTTGACATAGTCCCTGACTATAACATAAATGCCATCTCATATGAGGCAAATCGCCCCTTCCCCTCAATTACCTTCCTCCCAAAGGGTTTTTCCCTTTACTGTGCTCAGGGTACAGAGGTAGGCCTCAAGTGGTTAGCTGTGGCAACACATATACCCCTGTCCCCGAAAGGTAATTGCCATAGGGAAAATGTATATAGTTTAAGTTTTGTGAAATGTGTAATTCTGATAGTGTTAAATTACTGCTACTATGGATGCTTAGCTACATCTGAAACAGAATGCTACCCAACTAGACATCTTTTCCTGGGATGCTTGCTGCAGCTACCAGCTCCAGGTCCCACTTCCATGCCACGCATTTTGGGCCTGTCAGGGGTCTTGGACTCCCACCCTGCAATCTGTAAATGTCATCAAAGCCTCTGCAGAGCACTGCTTCCTTGCCTAGACCCTAATGGGTGATATCACTGCCTTTTCTTGGAATGTACGAGGGCCAAATACCCCCATAAAGCAGAGAAAGGTTCTCACACACCTGAAGAGATTGTGGGAAGATCTGACATTCTTACAGGAAACAAAACTGACCAAGGAGGGCCATGGAAGGCTAAAAATGGACTGGGTGGGACAGATTGTGCATGCCTCAGCCCCCACTAAGAAAAAGGGGTGGCAATCATTATACATAAAAAGCTGCAGTGGACGGTAGGGAAAGTGGAGAGGGATGGGGAAGGAAGATGGGCCCTAGCCTGGGTGGATACCCCTGAGGGACCATTGCTACTGGGGAATGTTTATGGCCCTAACAAAGACTCTCCAGAACTCTTTCACACATTAGCCCAAAAGATAGGGGAGATGGCCTCAAACAATGTCCCCATGCTGATGGAGGGGAGTTTCAACTTAACATTGGACCTCTTCATTGACAGAAGTCCATCAAATGTGGAACCACACCCCAGTGGTGTGGCAGCCCTGAGACTCCTTATGCAAGAATTGGCCCTAACAGACATATGGCAGGCATTCCACCCGAGAGTTCAGGACTACACATTTCATTCCCTGGTGCACAACTCTGACAGCCACATTGATTTTTTGGTTGACCTCCCCAGAAATGATGAAGGCAGCCTTGGACACTACCATCCACCCCATAATTATATCTGACCATGCCCCGATCCCGCTCACCTTCCTTCACGCATGGCCCCCCTACCTACCACTCCCCTACATGGTGATTGGATCCCTTTCTGCTGAAGTACCCAGAATTTGCACTTGGGTTACAAAATGAAGCCACTCTTTTCTTTAAAGAAAACCCTATATTAGACACTTCTGTGGGTAACACATGGGAGGCCTTCAAGGCAATAATGGAATATGCTCACAATGGGTGGAAAAAAAGGGAACAGCACCTCTCTGAATTGGAAAATGTGCTGAAAGCAGCTGAAGACCTTTTTATGGCCTCCCCCATCCCTAAACACAAGTCACAATTACTGTAGGTCTTAAGGTGATAGGCGTCAAGTATCAGGCTGCAGATAAATGAATTGGTAGCTAGGAAAGCAGAGATTTCAATTCTCCAGCTGAAACACAAATACTGGGAGGCTAGGGAAAAAGGGGGCAAGATCCTAGCATATCGACTAAGAAAACAGCAGGCGGAAAGGCACATTGCTGGTTTAGCTGATAGCACCAGATTAACCCACACCACTGCGGAAAAAATCAATAGCATCATGGCAGAGTTTTATGCCACACTGTATACATCCTCAAAGGCCCCTAACCTGGCAGGTGTGGCCCCCTTCCTACAAAAGCTAAACCTCCCCACACTGACCAGCCAGCAGTCTGTAGCCTTGAACATCCCCATAACACCAGATGAGGTGGCCTCCACACTGCAGTCTCTCAGAACTGGTAAGGCCCCCAGTGGGGATGGTTTCCCATTAGAAATCTGGCAACCAATCTGCCACACGGTCTCCCCAGTTCTCTGTCAGATCTACATGGAAGCCCTGGGGCAGGACTTTCTTCCCCCCTCCTCCTTTTGGGAGGTGGTAATCACGGTCTTCCCAAAAAAGGGTAAAGACTCTCTAAAAGCATTAAGTTACAGGCTGATCTCTCTGCTGAAAGCAGACAGTAAGGCCCTAGCCAAGCTGCTGGCCTCCAGGCTTAACCCTCTACTTTCCCAGCTCATCTATCCTTTTCAGGTTGGGTTTCTAAAAGGATGGTTTATCTCTGACCACCTCCATTCCCTCCTGAACCTAATCCATGCTGCTAAATTGCTCCCAACTTCGGCCGCGATGGTGACCCTGGACTTCGAAAAAGCATTTGACTCCCTGGAATGGGATTTTATATGCATGGTCCTACAAATGCTCAGCTGCCCCCACCCCATGCTGATGGACTCACCAGGGTTGCCCTCTTTCCACCTTGCTCTTTGCTCTGGCTGTGGAGAATTTGGCTGCAGCCCAGAGGCAAGCCCCAGGGGTCAAGGGAGTGAAAATTGGGGACGTAGAATACACAACCCTTATTTATGCAGATTATCTCCTTCTGCCCCTTGTGGACATCAAAAAATCTATCCCCACTCTTCTAGATATACTATTGGATTTTGCCCTATACTCTGGGCTTCACTTGAACCAGACCAAGACAGAGGTCCTTCCCCTAAATGTCCACTGTACCCCAAAGATGGCCACTTCCCATAATCTTTAGTGGGAACTGTAGGACATCACCTACCTTGAGATTCTAATCACCCCACACCTTTCTAAAATATGAGAGGCTGACCCTAAGCCCCTAATAGCCAGTATCTGCCTTGAGCTTGAAAGATGGATACCCTTGCAGCTCACCCTAGCAGGGAAGGTAGCAGCCATTAAAATGATTACCACTCCTAAGCTGCTATATGTAATTTTGCATTTTCTCCTGCATCTCCCCCCATATGGCTCAACAAGATAGATAATATCCTGGGTCACTTCATCTGGGAGGGAACAAAAACATTCTATGGTAGGAATAAACTTAGGGCACATTAGGCTGAAGGTGGGTGGTGTCTGCCATCCATGGTTTGAGGGCTACAATTGGGCCTTTCAGATGATGTAAACATTGAAATGGTTCACAGCACTAGATGAAGAGGCACCACAATGACTGGGCATGGAGAAGGTAGCTAGTGGAGTGACCAATCTATCCTTGCTCCTCTATAACACCCCTCCCTGGGAGCTGAAACTACACCCCACAATTAGCCCCTCTATAGAATACTGGATGAGAACCCACAAAAAATTGAAAACAGATCTCTCCCTGATCGATTATGCGCCACTCTGGGGCAACTCAGAGATCAAGATAGATGAGGCCCCCTAGTATGGCCAGCCTGGGCAAAAGCTGGCATACAGCACCTGTTGGATCTCTACATGACAGGCACCCATACAGTGGATACATTTCAGGGCCTCCGGGGGCGATTCGAGATCCCGCCCACAGACCATTGGAAATATCTCCAAATTCAGAGTGTCATGATGCAGTATATCAGACATCACTCTCTGAGACCACAGCAACAAGCAACATTCCCCCCTCCGCTCCTGGCTCTCCCTCTCTAAGGGCCGCTCAAGTGCTATATATGCAGCACTTAGATCCCAGATTCCTTTCCAATCCCAATCCCAAGTTGCTAAAGCCAAATTGGAAAAAGCCCTCCGTATCCAAATTGCCAAGAAAGAATGGGCTACGGCTTGGAGATTGGCGAACCGAGCCTATCTAGACTCTCGTAGTGTGCTAATCCAGAACAAGATTATGAAGTCCAGGTAAAGAACACCAGAGATACTACATAAAGCGAAGCTACTTTCAGATGATCATTGCTGGAGATGTCAATCCCAGAAAGGGGATTTGCTGCATATACTGTATAACTGCTTAATTTCGCTGACAAATAATATTAGCTATATCCACTGGACTGCAGTAAAGTGCCGAAATATGAAGACAGCTAATATTTTTTTGAAGCGAAAAAATACTTAGCATAGCAATATTATTCAAATGCTGAACAATGACACACATTAACATTTTATTCAACTGTGTGTGAGTAAATATCTGCATTGCCCTTTTTCTTTTCTCCTTAACCTCCTTGTCTTCCTTGTCCTCCTTGTCCTGCTGTCTTATAAATATCCTACAAATGTCCCATCCGCATGGTTCCTGTTAACAGCTCCATCGTTCACATTGCCTTAACCCCATTCCATTGTTCATACTTCCTTAACTCTGGTAGTATTGCCCCCATACAGTATTACCCTCACTCCATTTATTACCATTTGTTACCTCTGCTCGCTCCATTCTTTGTATTACCCCTCACATCTCCATGCCACCACCCCCTCGGCATGCATACTGAATTGACCTCATGGTTCACCTTAGCAGCTGGTGTCCCATCCTCATCGTTCAAATCTCCTGCGAGGGGTATCCATCGCTTTGACTATGCTACCCAAACATTGCCTTAACCCCATCCCTTACTTACTCCAGTAGTATTACTCCTCATATTGCCCTCACTCCTGCCCACTCCATTATTTGTATTACCCCACGTATCACCATGGCCCCTGGTGTGCGTACTACACCGACCTCATGGTTCTCCTCAGCGGCTAGTGCAGCCTGTCCATCTGATGTTTCAGCTGCTGCTATAGGTACAGACAGTAAAGTGGTATTTCTGGAGGTGAATCTTACTGAACTTAAACAGAGCAACATTTAAGGGATATTTGACTGTTCCTGACAATAATGGAGTAGTAAAGGCTTTTTGTAGCTTGCAGAAATAATGATTAAGGTGCTACTGCATATCTGCTAATATAAATTGACGCAGATATCTGCCATGACAGTGGAAGCATGGAATATAAGCTGAGCTGACATTTTGCATAATACAGTACTCTGGACATGTCCGTTAATCAGATCTTTATGGCAGAACGTTTGTTCCCTAGGATCCCAGATCCTTCATAAAGGTCTCCCCCAAAGGCCGGAAGTCCTTCTGTTGGCCCTACATGGTGATCCAACTTCTTTCACTTTCAAGGAGCGAAAATGGATTGCCATTACTAGTATGCTTGCAAAGCGGCTGATCCTCTGCAAATGGTGGATTTCAGATGTCTCATCGGCCCAAGAGATGATGAATGCTCTAGCCCAACACGCCACTCTGGCGAGCATGTCCCATGTGATTACAAATACAGTGCCCCAGTATTCCAAATTTTGGTATTCCTTCATAATCCTACTGAAACCCAAAGAGGGGATTGGATGAGAAATCAACACACACCCCCGCAGTGAACCCTGGGAATTCTGGTAAATAGGCCTAGTCTAAGGCACAATCCACGGCAGCATCCTATAACAAGATCTTCACAGAATGATACTACACTTCTTGCACTCTGTTTTTTATTTTCTTCTCTTCTGTTTGTATTTTTTTCCTTTCTCCTCTCCCCTTTTCCCCTCACTACACCTAATGTTCCTACCAGGTAATCTCTGTCTATTTGTTATGTGTTTTACACAGGTACTCCTATGGAACCTGTTTAACAGTAATTCACTCTAGGAAGCACCCAAGAACCCCCTTTTAGAGTTGTTCTCCAGTATGCTCCAGGTATGAAAGCTACAGTTTCTGTTTCATTTTCTATAATAGAAATGGCTGTCTATTTGAGCCTCCTACTTTCCTCCTGTAACAAGGTAGATGTTGGAAACCTGAGGGGTATGGAGTTGCTCCAGAGCGGAACTATAGATGCATGTCATAATGGTTCCTGCTATATTTCAGCATGGTGCTGATTGCCTCCAGCACAGCGCATATGCCTGTACTTGTACTTGCTTGTGACCCAGGTTATTGGGAAAATAAAAAAAATGTTAACAAGAAAAAAATAAAATAAAAAATATATCTCAGATGGCTTGGACCCTAAATTTCTCCATCTGTCAGCTCATGACAGTGCCTCCCATCTTACTCACCTCCTAAATCTCTCCTTCATCCTTTGCACTGTCCCTTAGTCTTGGAAGAGTGCCAATGTTCTCCCCCACCACAATGGGGTGATCCCTCCACTCCTGGCAACTTCTACCCTATTTCCCTCCTCCCTTCTCTAGTGAAGCTGCAAGAGAAACTAGTCTCCTCATAGCTTGCAGACTTCTACTTCTCCAACTTCCTCTCCCCTTTCCAGTCTGGCTTTAAGAAGGATCATTCCACAACCTCCTACCTACTTAGGGTCACTAACTCCATCATCTCAGCGATTGATCAGGGGAACATCACAGCTGCGCTTTTCATTGATCTAGCCAAAGCCTTTGATTCATTGTCCCACTCTCTCCTCCTGGATAAGTTGAGCTGTGCCAGCCTCTCAGGCCCCACCATTGATGTCACGGGGTCATAATGTCTAATGCAAAAACAGCTAACGCATGAACAGTGCATACAAAACAGTTAACACCAATAACACCAAAACAACTAACATATAGAATGTCTCACACAGAAACAGTGCAAGCAGGCCCACATGGTGTTACCAGGAATAAAGAGGCAGGACAATGGACATATGTGAAATGAGTGTTTACTGGTGCAGGACAAGCAATTAACACAGTGCAAAAGTGAATGTGAACCAAACCCAATCCCCCCCCATACAGATGTCCAAACACACAGAGTAATTTCACACCTGGAGGGACAGGTTAAATGTGATCTCCCCTCAGGTAGTCCACTGTGGATCACTCAGCGTAGGCTGCCACAATGCCTGCAATTCTCCTGCTGGCATCCTTACATTGCCGCTTTGCAGTTGGCACGGTGTTCCTGGCAGTTAGCTGTGAAAGCTTCACATCCGTGAGCTGCTGCTCGGTGCCCAGTGCCCTGATGAACCTCATGGCATGCCCCGAGCCATGCACCAAACCCTCTGTGCGACGCCTCTATGGCATTCATTGTATGGGTTGTACCACCCCATGCTGCCTCATACATATTCCAGCTGGTGATGGCAAAGAGAGGTCTCCTCCTCCTGGCTGTACATCCCACAGGTCTACCAACCCAGGTGTCTTCAAAGTAGTCCAGCAACTCCAAAAGCAGGTCCCCATTGGCCATGAAGTACTCCAAGTCTCACAGCTCATCAAATGCAGCATTGACATCACCTGAGGGAACAAATGCTAGTGCCATGACCATCCTGGCATGCAGGATAAACTCCGGGTCATTGGTGTAGTGTGCTGCAAACCCCTCTATGCACTTTGAGCAAGGTGGAAGAAGCATCCCTGCAGTTGGCAGCCAGGGAAGACAGATGTGAAGGCCCATAGGGCTACAAGTTCATAGTTTGTGAGGACTGAAGTCGGTGTGAAGCCAGGGCATAGGGTCTTGATCCTCTGAAAGGCAGCTGTGTAGGCAGCGGTGGTCTGGGTGATCATTAGAAAATACACTGACAGGAAGGTTGTGCCCTCTAGCAGCCCATGGATGGTATACAATTGCTAGAACAGTGGGGGAAGGGGTGACCCTGAATGTGCCATCGGCCAGGATTGTGCTATAGCTCTCGAACTGCACCAGTGTCAGCTGTGTGGCAAACACCAGCAAGCTGTTGCCCCCAGGGCTGCTGTTAAACTGAAGAAAGACAACCCCAGTCTCGGTTGTGGTGTACTCTGGGGGAATCACCAACTCACGCAGGGACAATGGCTGGGATGGCGGCCTGTGTGCTGTGGTCCTGGCCCTGGCACACATCCTCTTGATGAGGGGCATCACTGGCAGTTTCCCCATGACAGACGATGGCACACTGGATGTGCAGGCTGCCACATAGCACTGAGGGGGGCTGAGATTGCCATGCCCACCATTAACTGGACTGGTGGCCCAGGTCCTTTGCAGCGCAACCCCCCCTTCCTCTATTACAGAGTTGAGCTGTCTCACTGGACTTCTGCCCCCCTCTAAATCCTTCTGTTGCACAGTGAACCTGCCACACTGGCTCACAGCAGTGCTGTGTGCAGCTGAACTGTGTCCCTGGTTGGCCACCGACCTACACACGCACCTGATGGGGGCCTCTACAGTGCAGCACAAGGCGTGTGGTCATGATATGTGCTGTTCTGCATGGGTGTGGTTAGCTGGGTGAATTGCTACCCCCATGTTGCACTGGTGAGTCAGCAGCAGCGCTGGTCTGGGGGATGAGGAGAACAGCTGCCTCCTCTGCAAGTCATGGCTGGTGTTGCCATCGGGGGACATGGCTCGGTGGTTGGTGGGAGAGGCCATTACACTGCCTACCCTGCATCCCTTAGTGGCCATGGCCTTGTCATGCATGCTCTGGGTTCTTGCAGTGGGGGGGAATGCAACTGTGCCTGGTGTTGCGGGGTACATTTGCAGGCCACAGACAACGGGTTGGGGGTGGTCTGCACCATGGTGCCTGGTGGTGTGTGTGTCGGCACCTGCACATGTGCTGCATTGGTGGTGTGGGGCACAAGTGACAGGGCTTTGCTGTGTGCATTCACAGTGCATATTAAAAAATAAATGCACACATACCTCATAGGCCCATCCATGGGCCAGGCGCTCCTGCATGTTGGCTGTGTACTGGGTGACGAAGGGCGTACAGCAGGATGGGCTGCATTCTGGTGATCACATCCACATTTTCTGTGCTTCCTGCAATCTCCGGGAAGTGAGCACTTGTGGACAGTGGACTGTCTGCGTTGATGAGTGTGTGTTTCTGTATGCCATGAGCCTCAAACCTGTAGCCGACGATGATGGATGCCTGTCTTGCTACAGTGTGTCCCCACTCGTTACACCACGGGTGCTGCTCAGCGGGGATGGTGTATCCAACTCTCTTGGTGTGCCTTTTCTCATGCACATGCAGTGCGCTCATGAGGGGGCACTCCCCCTGAAAGAAGACACAGGGGATGGGGGTGGAATACTGACAGGGGTTTGTTTCCTGTCTTGCTGGTCTCTGTGTTGCCTTGCACTATTTTAACATGTGCAGTCTAGCCATGCACTTGTCTGACACACTACATATTAGTGCCATGCACTGTTGTGACCCCCCCACATGCGCTTTTCTGGCATTAGCTAAGATGCCCCATGCGTTGTTATAGTCATGAACTGTATTGCATGTGCTGTTTTCCATGCACTATTCTATATTGCTATATTGACTTGGTTGGCTCACGATAAAGGATGGAGGCCCACTGGGCTCCATTCTGGGTCCAGTCCTCTTCTTCTTCTTGCTGAATGACCTCCCTTCCACCTGTGCCAACTTGCATTTTCACATGTATGCAAATGACACTGTTCTCTTCACATCTGCTCCCTCAACTGCATCTCTGGAAGTCTCACTTCAGCAAGACTTTCAATATGTTCTGCACTGGTTCCAGTGCAAACAACTTCAAGTCAGCACAAAAAAATGGTGTCCATGACCTTTGGTACCTGCCAGAATCTGGGCCAGCTCGCCCCCCCCCCCCCATCATCTCTACACTGGATGGCACACTGCTTGAAGTAGTCCCTGCTTTTAAGTAGCTTGGTAAGTGGCTAGACAGCAGGTTTTACTTCTCTGCCTACACTGATGCCATCCACGTCAAACTCCATCCCACACTCCATGTCTTGTACCACAACAAGGACCGCCTTTCTCCACAAGTCCACTGAGACCTGGTCAACAAAATAGTTCTCTTGGGTTTCAGCTATCCAGATATGGTTTATGGCACCACTCCCTCCACCTCCCTTGCCAGACTGGACACCTTTTGCAATATCTTCTGCCACTTCATTTCCAGCTCACCCTCTCTGCAATGTCTTCTGCCAGTTTACCAAAAACTCACCTTGTCATACCACTGCTCCCTTTACTCCTCCCTATTCATCCTCCCTCTCCCCTCATGTTGCCAGTTACACTGTGTTTCTCTCATCTCTAAATACTGGTTTGGGTCCCTCCCATCATACCTGTCCCTTCTCCTCCCCCTATCCCCTCCTCCTCCTCCTACCTCCTCTGCTCAAGAGTCCCATGCACATTGTCCCATTGCCACCCACACTCCTCAGCCAGGAAATCTGCTTTCTCATACTGCCTACCCTCTCTTTGGAACCAGCAACCCTCCTCCATCTTTCTCCCCCCCCCTCCATAAAATGTTAGCTAACCCCCCCGTCAATCCTTTTGCTGAACCTTTCCTTACCCTTGCCTGACTTTTAATCACCCCTTACCACCCCTTTCCCTTTATCCTCATACTTCCGCCAACCTCATTAAAGTTAATCAACCTGTTTTGACTCCTACTTTCAGCACCAGCTCAGCATCCCTTAACTTTGGCACTATGCACTTTGAGTCTGTCCAATCTGCACAGATGATTTGTATGCTAATTAATTTTTCTTCCATATGCAACATTTTGCTATTTTGTCTGTATTACACTCAACTTATGCCCTGTATGTCATCCTCATTGTAACCACATCACCTGACTTGCTGTATTTTGTTTGCAATTTTGCTTCTCCCTTTCCCCTTTTAGTCTCAGCTCAATGTGCCTCTCCTGGTTACCAATTTTAAATGAACATACCACTGTTGATGATTACCTGAGCTTAACAGTTGCAGAATGGTTACATTTGTACACCAATCCTTATGCTACACAAAAAGCATTCATTAAAGTTTTTGTAGCATTTAGTAAAAGTTTAGAATCATACAGAGACCTGTGTAGGTTGCTGAAATCTGTTTATGGTACTAACAGTGCATCTTCTGCTGCTTCACCACGTCGGTAGATCTTAGCATTGTCAGTGTTTAAATGTACTGTATATGAGAACTAATAATAGTCTTGAGAAGGTCATTGACATATATTAAGAAAAATAATAGCGGACCAAGCACAGAACCTTGGAGCATTCTTTTTGAGTTTATTTGTGTGCTATGCTGGCAGTTAGAAGCTTTTACATAGTAGATACAATTATAGAACTATCCACCCATCCAGATAAGTGGTTGGGAATTTAGGCCTAAATTTACACGTCGATTTGGGTGTAGGATGTGGTTCACAGTATCAAACAATTTAGTGAGGTCTATGCAAGCAGTGGCTACAGTTTTGTTTTATTCCCCAGTGTAGCATATATCTTTCAAGACCTTAGTTATGGTGGTACTTAGACTGGGTGCAGGTCTGACACCTATTTAGGATTAGGGAATAGGTCAAATTTGTTAAGGTAGGATTGCATCTGAGTGGCTAGTAACTTCTCACAGATCTTACAGCACATGCCTTTATTGCAGATATAGGTCTGTAATTATTAGGATCAAATCTGCAGCCTCCTTTATGTACTATGTTCATGTAGGCAGAGTTTCTGTCTTGTGGCAGGGATCCCTTCTTTACAGATAAGTGTTAATTGGGATGCAATCAGATTTATAGCTACTTTTAAGAAGAGGGGCACCTGTCTGTCTGCTTTGAGTCCTTGTTCAATCAAAAACCACCAACTCTGTTAGGACTTCATCCGCGGTAATAAGTCAGAAGTTGAAATAGGAGTGATTAGTATCCTGGTATGTGAGTAATTGTAAAGTTACTTTGGCAGCAGTTGGGTGATTTTGATTAAATACCAATCCCAACTGAATAAACATAGAAATATAGATTTTGTCGGCAGAAAAGGACTGTTAGGCCCATCCAGTCTGCTCCTTGTCCCTACCTATTCTATCACCACTGACCCTAGTTGGTCACAAGTGTCACTCCTTCCCCATTCCTCTTCCTAATATGCCCCTGTTCCTATCCTACAAATGCTAGAAGCACCCAACCGTCTTTGCCACCACTACTGCCTCTGGCAGGCTGTTCCAGTCATCCATCACTCTTTCCATGAAGAAGTACTTCCTCACATCTCTCCTAAACTTCCCCCTCTAAGCTTCATTTCATGCCCCCTTGTTCTAGTGCCTTCCTTTCTCTGAAACAGACCCTCCACTTACACCTTCTTCACTCCTGTGAGGTACTTGTAAAATTCGATCACATCGCCATTCACTCTGTTGAGTTCTTGTAGCCTTTCCTCATATGACTTCTCATGCAACCCCCTCACCTATTTGCTTGCCCTCCTCTATAGTGCCTCTACCCTTTCAATGACCTTACAGAGGTGTGGTCTCCAGAACGAGACACAGTACTTGAGGTGGGGCCTCACCAGTGAGCAATACAATGGCAACACCATCTCCCTTCTTCTGATAGAAATCCCTCTTCCAATTCACCCCAGCATCCTGCTCATCTTTTCCACTGCTTTGTCACACTGCCCAGCTACCTTGAGGTCATCAGATATGATGACACCTAGGTCACTCTTTTTCTTGCTGACCGTAAGTTCTACTACCACAGTCTTATACATAGCCCCTGGGTTCCACAGTTCTAGGTGCATAACCTTGTACTTGTTGGCACTGAAATCCGGCTGCCACCCCTATACTATTCCTCTGATTTCCTTGGACCGATGTGCATTCTATCCACTCCTTCCTGAGTGTCAACCCTGTTGCAAATTTTTGTATCACCTGCAAAGAGACACACCATACTCTGAAGCTCCCCACAATATTGCTTATGAAGCCATTAAAGAGGACCGGTCCCAGCACTGAATACTGTGACACCCTACTAGTCACTCTCCTAGCACCTGAGTGGCTATTGTTTACCACCACCCTTTGCCTCCTATCCCTTAACCAGTTTGATACTCAGCTTGTCACTTTCTCCCCCAGCCCCTGGCTGCTTAGTTTCTTTACTAGCCTCCTGTGTGGCACAGTATCGAAAGCCTTACTGAAGTCCAGATAAGCCACATCCACTGCTCCCCCTTGATCCACCTCCCTGGTAACCCAGTCAAAGGAACATATACAACTAATTTGACAAGACCTCCCTCCATTTAAACAATGCTGCCAGTGGTCCTGCAATCCTTTTGCTTCCAGGTGCTCCATGAGCCTCTCCTTCAGTAGTGTCTCTATTAACTCCCACACCACTGATGTGAGACTGACTGGCCTATAGTTGCTAGCATCCTCCCAACTACCACTTTTGTGCAGAGGGACTACATCAGCCCTCCTGCAGTCCTCTGGAACCTCCCCTATCTCAACTGAGGTGCTAAAAAGTGCTACGAGAGGGGCAGCCAGCACCATGTTTAGTTCCTTTAGGACCCTTGGATGAATCTCATATGGCCCCATTGCCTTATTCTCCTTTACAGTTTCCAATCCCTTGCAGAATCTATCCACCAAGAATGGACTTGTGTCCATTCTACCCTTTCTCTGTTGTTTATTACAGCATGCTAGTCCATCCCCCTCACCCTCTACTGCGAAGACAAAAAAGAAGAAATCATTTAGTATTTCCAATTACTCTTGATCTTCCTCTGTACAGCCTCCCCACCCTCCTGATTCTCATTATCCCCACCCCTTGTCTTCCTCTTTACATGCCTGCAAAGTACATCTTATTAATGATCTACTATAAGTCTTTACGATGCTTATGAAGTACATGAATAAAAATACATAGTACACATTTAAAAAGATTACAATCATTACACACAGCATAAAATTCAGAATTACACAGTAAAAATAAAAATAACAATAGTGATAAAGTGATGATAAGAAACCCTGAGTTGTTATGAAAATTACTAAATATCCATCATATGAAAGTCAGAGATATAAAGTAGCTTAAAAACCACTTAGCCTATGCAATATCATTGGATTTTTAGATGTAAAAAGCAATTTGGTTACTTAGTCGGGGGGAGCCAAAATCCTCCAAAATTGGGCCCAACCATACTTTTCGCCTTTTTTCGTAAAGAGATCAGATCGGTAATATGTGTTTTAAGTCATCTAATGTATTGTTATCACATTTACACTAATGTGAGACAAAACCTGGCCTTTCCTGGTCACTTAGGATATAGTTTGCATTGTACAGTTCCATTCAATAGCAATATATTAGTCTCCTCTGCTTGGGGTCAGAAATAATCTGAAGATATGATTCCAGCTGATCATTGCTTTTTAGGATTTTATACCATTTATAATTACATATGGTTACATAGGTATGTACAGAGCTGTAGGTAAGACTTTCATCCATAATGCTCGCATAGAAAAATACAATCTACCTATTTCCCCTAAAATGTTTATCTAAATTTTTCTTTAACTGGTCTGTGGTAATGCGGCCTACCACCCCTAGAGGAAGTTTATTCCATACGGGAACCACTCTCTGATTATGCTACATACTGCTTCTCACCAGTTCTGCTTTTCAACAAAAGAGAGTGAGAGCAAGTAGTATATAACTATTCCCTGTTTTCCAGCCCCAGGATGTCCCATTGCTCATGGTCTGTTCAGGCTCTGAGCACTAGGCACATGTCCCCACTTGCTCTTCTGTATTCCCAGGTAAACATGTCCATCTCTGTCAGTCTTGCCCCCATAGTACCTATCTTTGAGGTCCTCAACAGCCCTAGTTGCCCTTTTTGTACCCTCTCAATCATTTGGATTTTCCCTTTTTGTAGTGGGACCAAACATGGGCTCCATATTCCAGGATGGGCCTCACCAGGGATGAATACAGTAGGACCAAGACCTCCCTCTATAATGTTTTAGTTTACTAATTCTTTCCAAGTCAGCTCTTGCAGTTTGATTTCTTAGCCTTTCTTTTATGTTAAAATTAATTTTCTTCAAAGGCCTTGAGTAAACTTCATGTAAGATGTGCCTTCATTTCAAAGGATACATAAATTTTTGGATTATTCAAATATAAGGAAAGGCAAAGTTTTAGGAAGAATAATTAATTTCTTCCTCCAAACATCATCTCGGCTGACAAGTCTCATTGAGTAGAAATAGTGATAACAAGAAGATTAGTTGTTTTCCTATAATTTGAAAATAAAGAGACTGTTGACCCAGTTCTGACTTCAATATTTCTGCAGGTACCGAATGGGGAACCATAAGCAGATAGCGATAGAATTTGTTTGTTTCTCTAACATTTTGCTATGTGTGTCAATTTCTGTTTGTGCTCAGATTTCAGCCCCATATACCATGCTTGACCTAACTTTAGCATTCACCACTTTTAGAGCACCAGGGATACAGCCTTTAGTGAGTTTGGAGTTAAAGCTCTTAAACGTGCTAAAGACAGTTTTTATTTTAGTTGTAAGCATATTCCTATGTTGTTTCCAAAGGCAATTTGTTGAATAATGTGTCCAAGGTAGTCATAAAATTTGGATGCTTTAGTTGGCTCCTTGCCAAAGAAAAGTTATTGTTTTTATTACTGTTATCAAAAATAACCATTTTGTTTTTTCTCTATTAATCTGGAGTTTATAATTTTTGCACAGTTTAACAAATGTGTTTATTTTTCATTGTAAACTGAGAAAGGATGCAGACAGAATCATAATAAGGTTACTTATGTGTTTGAAATGGCTAATCTACTGAATGATAAATTTTCAGACGTATTTAGTTTTGTGGCAAGTTCACTTGGTTTGGCGAACTGTTCTGTTATAGGGGAACCATCTGGTGGCAATCTGGAAGGCATTGGGGTGCCAAATGTTTTTTCTTGTTTTTATTTTTGGAAGGTTACCACGTCTAAGGTTTCAAAGTTAATACAATTGTTGCCTAATAAGTTTGGGGATTGCAGAGGAGGGGGTGGACTGGATGGGAGGTTTATTAAATTGGCTGCACCATACACAGTAGAAGCACTTTGCTCAATTTATAATCTGAGCCTTATCATAGGGGTTTTTCCAACAGCTTGAAAGGATGCTCAGGTTGTGATGGTGCCCAAAAAGAGTAGTGCTGTGGGTGCAGAGGATTACTGCCCTATATGTGTTCTGAATCCCCCAAGTAAAATTCTTGAGAAACTGGTTACAAGCCAGCTTGTTGTTTTTTTTTGGAATCCAGCAGGGTCCTCTGCGTCGAGCACCCTGATCAAGTTCACCAACGCTGCCCTGCAAGGATGTGATGGGACTTCCTGATGTGGGCAGTGTTTGTGAACCTCACCAGGGCTTTTGACCTGATTACCCTTTGTTTTGTCAAAGGATTCTGGAAATGGATATTTCAGATAACTTTGTGGTCTGGATTAAAAACTATCTGGCGGGAAGGTGACAGAGGGTTTCTATTGACCCAGTGTCTTCTAATTCCTGACCCCTTTTATGTGGGGTCCCACAGGGATCTATACTCAAACCCCTGTTGTTTTCATTATTCATTAATCACATACCATCTATCTTCAGTCCTAGTAGTTGTCTTCTTTATGCTGATGATTTAATACTGTTCTATCAGGGTCAAACAACTGATCACATTAACAGTGCACTTCAGAAGGATTTTCAGTCATTGTGTTATTGGTTATCCTCCAATCTTATGGTTATGAATGTGAAAAAGACCAAAACAATGTTTTCTGGCAGTACTATCAGACAGAAGGAGTATCCCATTTTGCAAATTCATGACTGCTCGTGTATAGTACTAGAGCAGGTCACTGAATTTAAATATCTCAGGGTCTTACTAGGGCCTGGTCTGATGTTTCATGCTCAAGTCAAAAAGGTTGGTAGGACCATTAACCATAAGTTGGGAATACTTTACAAGTTCAAACAATTTTTGTCCCTTGAGTCTCATAGATCCATTGCATTAGGAACTTTGATGTCTCACCTGGACAATGTCTCTTGCCTGTACCATAAATTAGGTGTGAGCAAGACCCAAGTCCTAAGTGTTGCATACAGCACTATTTGTCATTTCATTCTTTCTGCTCCCCATATGACTCATCATTGCATGATTAACACATGTTTAGGTTGGTTATCTCCAAAGTCAAAATTTCTATATTCTATAGGTTGCTTAGTTCATCAGGCCATATATTCTAAGAGTACCTTTCCTCTTTCAGATTTGGATGTGGTTAGGAATTCATTTGTTAATTTGAGGTCAAACAGGGGGATTGGTTTGGAAGTCAAAACAGTTAAAAACAAATATGGTACTCATTCAGTTGTATCTGTTGCCCCAAGTTTGTGGAATGATTTGTCATTTTTCTTATGTTCCATTTCCTCTCTGCCTGGATTTAAAGCCAAATTTAAAACTTATTTGTAGTCTTTAGATGTATGTCACAGTAATATTTGATATTGCGTGCTGCAATTTTACATATTTGTATTGTTGTTTGTCCAGGTCGGTCTGGAAGAAGGGCTTCTGCCCAGTGTCCTTAACTGGTTAACAGATTTAAAATAAAATACAAAATAAATAAAAATGTCATCAGCATAGGCTAGACAAGAAACTTTTCTGTTAAGTAATGACAGTGAGTGAAAATCAGGGTCTTCCAGGTTTTGTATGATTGTATTAATATATACATTAAACAGTAATGGTGCTAATAGGCATCCTTGCCTAACACCCCAATTAACTTTGATCTGCTTGGTTAAATCTCCCCACTTATTGTGTTGCACTGAAACCCAGTTATCATTATTTATTTATTTAGTTAGTTTTTGTTGACCGGGTAAGTGCACTAGACAAATTCTTGCTTATTTTCAGGCACGACCCAGGGGAGGTGAATACAGGTGAATGACAACTGACCTTGAACCTGATTAAGCTGTTGGTGGTATTTTTAGTGAATGAGGGAAAATTTGGCCAGGGCACCAGGGAAATTTCCCTAATCTTTTTCGAGAACCGCCATGGGATCTTTAACATCCACATGAACTACCACCAGAACAGGCAGATGGGACCTCAGTTTAACGTCTCATCTGAAAGATGGCACCTCAGAAGTGCAGCACCCCCCTCATGCTGCACTGCAATGTCAGTATTGGGATATTAACCCAAGTGCCTGGTGTGGGGATATAACCCACAACCTTCTGATCTCCCAGCCTCAGAGCCGAGTGTGCTACCTGCTGAGCCACTGACACTGTTCTAAAGCCTAATAAGTATATTTAATAGAGTAGGTTCTAACCCTAGGTCTGCCAGTGTGTTCTGTAGAATCAATCTATTTACGCTGTCAAAGGCAGAACTAAAATCTATAAATCAATAAAAAAGTTTGGATTTTTTTGATCTTGATATATTTCCAGATCAGGTGGGAAAGAACAAAACAATGTTGTATTGTACATCTTTTTGCCCTAAATCCATTTTGTTATTTGGAAAGTATCCCGTCATTATCCAACCAGGTTTGAAGTTTGTGTAAAATTATTCTTGCAAAAAGTTTTTGTGAGGAATCAATTAGACTAATAGGACAGTACATCCTTGGGTCCCTTACAACCCCTTTTTTTAAAGAGTGGAAATATCAGACTTCCTCACCAGCTTGTAGGTATATCCCCGCCCTGAATAATAGAATTGAATAATATTTTCAGGGCCTGGATCCATTTTACTTTCATAAATTTGTAGACATCCATTATAATCTTATCTGAATTGGGGGCATTATTTATTTTTGATAACATAATAGTGTTGTCTATGTCTGTATCTGTAATTAACATAGTGCATGAGGTTATCATCTGTTCATTAATGATAGCTGTAGTCAGGTCTTTGAGTTCAGTTTCATCGATCTTTGAGAAGTGGAGCATCTCATAATATTCCTTCCAAATATTTGGAGGAATGAAAGCCACAAGATCTTGGGAATATGTGTTATATCCATAACTAATTAATTACCAAAATTCGGGGGGGGGGGTCTCTTCGATAGACTGCATCTTTAAACTTGATCCACATATTTCTACAATATTTAGTCCATTCTTTTTCCAACAGTTTTTTTATATTCTTTCTGTGATTTATTTGATCTGTTGAAGTTTGCTCTGGATGGATATGTTCTGCAAAATTTCACTAGCATATGAAGTTGCTTTTTAGCATGCATACATGTCTTATTAAACCAAGTGTATTGTGATTTCTTATTCATAACTCTGGATGTGATTAAAGGTTTTATATGTAAACATAAGAGTTCCCAATTTTCTTGGATTTGCTTATAATTTTTCAGATTTTCAATCTCATGCTTTAATTTAAGGACTTGATAGTCTAGAAAAAGTTAATCCAGTAATGATTTGTGATATGCATTCCATCTGATGCTTTTATTATTCAAAAGCTCCAGTTTTCTAGTCTCTGTATTATTGTTGTAAGCATTTAAGTCTGGTATTTTTATTTTGTTTAACAATTCTAAAACCACTGAGGAATGAGCAGAATCAGAATTTTCCAATATGTTCATATCATGTATTAGGGGGAATGCTTCTAGATTAGACCAGATTAAATCTATAGTAGATTAGCCTCTGCTACTAGTATAAGTGAAGTTCCCAAGAAAGTCTCCTGGAAGTCTTCCATTTAATAAACAAAATGTTTCTGTTGAAAGCAAATTAAAGAGGCTTTCCCTCTTTTAGTATATTATTTATTTAATTAATTTATATTTCTCCTCCATCTTTTTAGCTTCTTTTTGTGGAGTAAATTGTTATTCTTGAGTTGGTGTCTAATTTGAAATTGAATAATTTGAGAAGTTTCTTTATTAAAAGGTACTGGCAAGTTTATCTGAATGGCTGTGTTGCTTTGTCTAGTTTCTGCTACTCTAGATTGAGATGTTTGTTCCTACTTTTTTCCTTTCCTTTTTTAAGTGTTGATAATTTTTTAATGATGGTTCATGTTGTAGAAGACATCAGCTCTCACGTTAGCTATTTTGTCCTATTTCCAATATAGCTACAGTATACAGTTCAACCCCAGTGGGGTTTCAGTTAATCAGGGGAATGCTTATTTTGGGGTCTCTCATATCACGGGTTGACAGCACACAGCTCAGTGCAGCAAAGACTGTACTGTACTTTTTCAACCAAGCACCATCCCCTGGAGCTCATCTTTCTGCTGCCTAAATTTGTTTTTTCCATTAGCAGATTATATCTTTTAGCCACTAGAGGGCCTGGTTATAAGCACACTTACCCAATACAATACAATACAATTCCTGTCTCATTTCACTTATTGTATGGTCAGTCAATCACTATTCATAAGTCTTTGTCCCCTCCCTCTTCTACTTCTGTCAAGGCCTGTGCTTTTAGGATCACTCCCTGTTGCCAAACACTCAGCCCTGTTCTACTCCCCTCCACCACCCTAACCTTATAAGCTCTGCACTCTCACCTTACCCTCTGTTTGGACACCTGTACCTCTTTTTGCTACGTCCATAAACACCTTTCTAACACTGCCTCTACTTCTGTTTTTCATACCCCTCAACTCCACTAGTATTAGTACCCCCCTCATTTACCAGCATCACCATTCTGTGTTGGGATATATCCCTTGGTGTACCCTACCACCATCCAAAATACACTACTGTGCTCCCATGCTAGCCTCCTTCAATAATAACCAAGATAATCTCCTACCCATCCCTGAGTACCCCCTTCCCATTCAATTACTTACACCCTGCAGTAACACACCTGCTAAAAAATCCATTAGAAGTAGATGGCATTCAGCTCACAAACTCCTTGCTCACTATCTTGCTAGGACTGCACTTCTCCTCCTGTTCCTAGCTGAGAAAGTACACCCAAACCCCAGTCCGCCCACCTCGGCATACGAATGACACAAGAAATAAGGCTCCATCAAGCTGGCGACTCTTAACATCTGCAGCCTGCCAGCTAAGCTCGATGCACTCTAAGTCTGGGTGTTACAACATAGGCTGGACGTTATAGCCCTCAATGAAACTTAGCTCTCTCCTAATGTCCGAGACAATGCTGTATCCATTCCAGGCTATGCCCTGTTCTGACTCGACAGAATTGCCAAGTGAGGGGGTGGCTACACAATTTATTTGAGGGACACTCTTAAAGGGCTAGTCATCCCATTATCTTCCTCTGAAAACAACTCTCAAATCCTAGCAGTTAAAATAATCCTAGGCCAGCAGGGAAAATCCCTCACAGTTGCATCAGTATACATCCCCCCATGTGAACATGTTATAGGCTTCCAAATGATCACAGACTTCATGGATGACAGCACCTCCCATGGTAAGACAATTGTAATGGGTGACCTAAATGTTAACTGGCTAGCTCCAGAAGCCAACCGATATAAGGATGCCATTGCTGCCCTAGACATTACTCAAATGATTGCCTCTCCCACTAGGTTTAATTATAAGTCTGGTAGTAGCTCCTTACTTGACCTGATCCTCACCTTTCATCCCAGCAGAATTACTAACACGGAGGTTCTCCCAGATGCCCTCAGTGATCACTCCCCAGTTATTTGCCACTGGACAAACAAGGCACCTAAACCTATATCCTCTTTCTCCTATAAAAGAATCTTAACAAAAGGAAAGCTTCCACAATTCCTTGCTGCCCTGTCAGCGGTTGACTGGACACCCCTTGACTCCTTGAGCAGTGTCGACCTAGCACTGGACTTCTTCATTGCCCTGTTTAACAAAGTTTTGTAACAGTTTTGCTCCCTACATAAATGCAAAACTCAATCTACCACTAATCACTGGATTAACTCTGAACTTATCTCCATGATGCGAAACCAAGATAACCTCTGGCTCCGAGCCATGGATTTAGGGAAACCACATGATATGCAGCTCTATAAGGCAGCTAGAAACCAGTGCATAATAGCTATACACAGAGCCAAGCAAGTCTTCTACAACCAGGAACTTACTAACTCCTCCTGGAGAAATAGTAAACCCTTCTGGGACAACATCAATTGCCTCACGGGTGAACCAAGCAAATCCTCCCCCACTATGATTGAGGTTAACAGCTCCATTTTACAGGATCCCAAAGAAACAGCAGACTCCTTTAATCTCGCATTCACTGATCTTAGCAGTGTCCTTCCCCCAACTTCTTTGACAACTCTGCCTGGCACTGCCTCAATAATAAAATCAATCTCCACAGTAATACCCCCATTCTACTTTAAGAGGGTATCCATGTCTGAAGCTAAAAGATATCTTAACAAAGTGCTAAGCAAAGCCAGTTTCAGCAGTGATACCCTTGACCTCAAACTCCTCTCTCTCTCCCTAGACATTGTCCTACAACCTCTCACTAAACTTCTGAATCTCTCACTCTCTCATAAACAATTCCCCCAGCTCTGAAAATCAGCAGTGATTACACCCATTTGTAAAATTGGCGATAGGTCTCTTCTCTCTAACTACCGCCCTATCTCTATCCTCCCACCACTCTCCAAGGCATTAGAATGAATTGTAGCTGACCAGTTGTCTGAACACCTCAACATATATAACTTACTCTGCCCACAACAACATTGCTTTAGGAAAGCCCATAGTACTACCACCACCCTGCTTGACTTCACCAGCCATATTCATAAGGTGATTGACACTGGCCACCTACTGGGTGCAGTGTTCATTGATTTAACTAAGGTATTTGATACCATAAACCACCAGCTCCTGCTTCACTTACTTTCCTTCCTTGGCCTATCTAGTGATGTAACTGAATTGTTTGAAAGCTACCTCTCGGCAAGGAGCCAAAAAGTCAAAATCATTGACTCTCTCTCAAGTGCCCTTCCTGTCTGCTGTGGTGTACCTCAGGGTTCCATTCTTGGCCCTCTACTTTTATGCCTTTTCATCAATACTCTTCCTGCAGCTTGCAATAATAACTTAATACTCTATGCCGATGATACAGTTCTCTTTTTCTCCCATACTGACCCATCTCGCTCTCCAAGATGCTACAGATGAACGTCATCCTAGTTGAAACCTGACTTCTCCAACATAAGCTGTTGATGATTTACAAAAAAAATAAAGTCCATGCTGTTCCACAGCTCTCACAGCAAATACAGATTCATAAACTTCACCATACATAATGAACTTGAACAACCACTTGAGCAAGTGCAGGAGTTTAAATACCTTGGTATTACCCTTGATTGCACAAAGTCTTTCAGCTTGCACATTCAACACATATCAAAATCAGTCAACTCAAGAACTGGGGTCCTCTACTGCCGCCATCGCTGTCTTACCAAAGAAGTTATGCGCACAGCCATAGCTGCCTCTGTCCTACCCATAATTGATTACGGGCATGTCTTCTACGGGGCTGCCATTGATACCACCCTAAAATGGGTCAAGACAGCCCTTAACAAATGCTGTAGACTTCTCACTGGTGCAGGGAAGCATACACATACCTGTGATCTCTACAAGCAATCCAACTGGCTCAATCTAAATAGTAGACTTGCCTACCAGACCTGCCTACTGGCTAAGAAAATTTGTCTTAACCTCACGCCCCCTGCAACTCATGCCTTAAAGTTGCCTGCAGTCACTGCACATTTTATGCACAGTTTCCTCAAACCAACGTTTATCATTCCATTCTGCCATACCATCCAGGCTCAACGTACTGTCCACACCAGGGCCCCCCTGCTGCTAAACAACCTTCTCCCTGAAATTGCAGCTGAAAACAAGCTTGGCCCATTCAAACATAAACTCCTCCAGCACCTCACTGACCTCAACAGTTGTGACTGCTCCGCCTAGGCTTGCGGCTTTGTTTCACCTCTCCCTCCTCTTCTCTCCTCCCTTGCTACCCTGCCCACTTCTCTCCACCCCTCCATCCCCTGCTACTCCCTGTCTCTCTCCCACCCCACCTACCATTCTACCCCTCTCACCTCCCACCTACCATTCCACCCCTCCCACTCCTCTACTCCTGTCTCCCCTCCCCATCACCCTATCTCTTATTGCTCCACCCCAGATTACCTAGCACTTATCTTTCTGTTCTTGCACTTACACCAATGTCAAATCCTTGACTGCCTACTCCCCTTTTCCCCACCCCCTCTTATCCCCAACCCCTTGCTCCACTTATGTTACCCCAGGATGGTTTTCATTTGTATCTGTGCCTTGCTATATATACACCTGCATTGTTACTTGTGCATTGCTATTTGCCACTGACTGTTTGCTACTGTGCTAATATTTTATTACTAAGTTAACCTCCTGACCTGTATTGTATCTTACCTCTGCTTGCTTCTATGTTAACCTCCTGACCTTGTATTGTATCTTACCACTATTTTGCTTGCACCCATTGCTGATGCGGAACCTTTGTAAAAGAACCCTTGGTTCAAAGGTATTTGAAGTCCTAGTAATAAATAAATAAAAAGAAATAAAAAAATAAAAAGAGTGGTCTTAGTTTTGGATTTATTTAAATCCAAATGATTCAGACTTACACTCTCCTGCATTTTCCCAAATGTGTAAGAAATGGTAGAGTCAATGTCATACACAGAGTCCTGGTGGCACCACTTCATCATCTACATATAGCAAAAGTGCTGAGTCAGAGACAACATTGGCTATACAGTCAATAAATAATAAAAAAAATCAGGCCAAAATCAGACCCAGTATTGATCCTTGTGGTAAACCATACTGAACCCACATTCCAGCAGAGAAGGTAATGTACTTCAGAATTTCCTTTCATTCGAATGGTCAGAGAACCAGGAATGTGATAACCTCTTTAATCTTGGTTGCTCTAGCTGGTTTAAGAGAAAGATTTTCTCCTGCTCCCAACCCCATTTGACAAGTTTGTGAAAAGCTTGGATGTGCACTCTGTGAGAGTAATGTACTTGACCTGGTGAACTGCCAAAAATGTTGGGGATGGTTGACAACCTGACAAAAAACAAAGGGGGGGAGGGTAGGAACCTGGCAGCAAGCAGCTGACACTTCACTGGAGGACAATTTATGCAAGTCTTTATAAAACAGATATTGACAGAGTTCTTTCAGGCAATAGTGGAAAATTCTTGACCTCTCAGGATGAAGTATGGTTGGCCAGTAGTTACATTGCCTTAGCCTTCAGCTTCTGGCAATATAACAATTGTCAGGCAGTAGTTAATCCCTCTGGAACAATATTTTCCCAATATATTCCTCAGCTCCAGCCAATAATTAGATTCATAAAATGGGTGTGTAAAAGCCACAAAAATACAGAGGCCCAGATAGTCATACTGTGCCAGGCTGTGGCGCAAGCCTGGGCACAGCGCAACTTGGCTGCACAGGGGCGTTGACTGGGTGATATTCAACGGAGCTGCACCATGGCACAGCATCATTGAATATTGCACCCTGGCCACCCGCAGTGTGCATGGTGCAGTGAAACTGCACCAGCACAAGTGGCCAGAGTGGAGCAGGGGGATGCTGTAGTGCAAGTTCCGTTGCACTATGCACAACAACTGCGATATTCAAAAGTGCACATGCAAATGGGGTCATAATGTATGTAAGGCACAAATGGGGCCATTTGCATGTCATTATGGCCCCATTTGCATGCAGGTGCACTGATCCCTGGTGACTTGCACCTGGTGCCCTGCCAGGTAGCAGCTGTCGGCGACCGACGCCCCCTGCACAGTGCGGCAATGTGCCCCACTGCCCAATCGCAGGCATATGTTGATGTCAAGAAAGTCCTATATCCCTGGTGGTCCAGTGGACCGCTGTCAGCCTGATCGCGGGCTGAAGTTGAAATAAATGAAGTCCAATCTCCCTGGTGGTCCAGTGGACCGCTCACAGACCGATCGCAGGCTTCAGTATAAAAATAAGCACTTCCAATCTCCCTGGTGGTCCAGTGGACCAGTCACAGCCTGATCCCATGCTTCAGTATAAAAATAAGTACTTCCAATCTCCCTGGTGGTACAGTGGACCACTTGCAGCCTGATTGCAGGCTTCAGTATAAAAATAATCACTTCCAATCTCCCTGGTGGTCCAGTAGACCACTTTCAGCCTGATCGCAGGCTGAAGTTGAAATAAATGAAATCCAATCTCCCTGGTTGTCCAGTGGACTGCTTGCAGCCTGATTGTGGGCTTAAGTATGAAAAAAAGCATGTCCAATCTCCCTGGTGGTCCAGCGGTACCCCCACCACCACTGAGCCCCACCACCCAGCTCCCCCTCGGTCAACGACAGGTGGCAGCACCACCCACCTGCCTCCCCTCATCGCCGACTTGCCCGCAGGAGGGGCTGTGGCTCACTGGTCCACAGCGGAGCCAATGGGCGCAGCTCCGTGCCGCACATTCCAGATATGTGAATGGATCCATTCACATATCTGGACTGTGTACTACAGTACAGGTTGCACGCTCATTGGCTCATGCTGTGGACCAATGGCCGTACAGCCCTACCTACGGTGTCAGTCGGTGGTCGGTGGGGCGGCAGGCAGGTGGGGTGCTGCCCACGCAGCTGACCGGGGGGAGCGAGGCGGTGGGGCTCAGTGGGCAGATGGGGGGCTACCACTGGACCACCAGGGAGATTGGAAGTGCTTATTTTTATACTGAAGCCCACAATCGGGCTGCGTGCGGTCCACTGGACCACCACGGAGATTGGACTTCATTTATTTCAACTTCAGCCCGTGATCGGGCTGCAAACAGTCCACTGGACCACCAGGGAGATTGGACTTCATTTATTTCAACTTCAGCCTGTGATCAGGCTTCAAGCAGTCCACTGGACCACCAAGGAGATTGGACTTCATTTATTTCAACTTAGGCCCGCGATAGGGCTGCGAGCAGTTCACTGGACCACCAGGGAGATTGGAAGTGCTTATTTTTATACTGAAGCCCACAATCGAGCTGCGAGCAGTCCACTGGACCACCATGGAGACTGGACTTCATTTATTTCAACTTCAGCCCGCATTCAGGCTGTGAGCGGTCCAATGGACCACCAGGGAGATTGGACATGCTTTTTCTTATACTTAAGCCCGTGATTGGGCTGCGAGCAGTCCACTGGGCCACCAGAGATATAGGACCTCTTTTATTTTAACTGCAGCTCACGATCAGGCTGCAAGCAGTCCACTGGACCACCAGGGATTTGGGAGGATCATTTTTCTATGTATGCCCACGATCGGGCATGGGGGGCGCTGCCAGGTGCAGCCAGAGCTCGGGTGGCCACCCACAGGTGGCAGCTGCCGTGTTGCACCCTGCAATATGGCAGCTCACCTGTGGGTGGCCAGCCATTGTTCCTTTTTTTTGGCTCACTTTGTGTAGCGCAAGTAGGGTTGAGCATGCATGAGCTCAGCACATCCCGGGCTGAATATCGGGATGTGCAGAGTCTGCATGGGCACACACCCCCACCTGCACTGCATACATTACTGATGCGCTCTGGCGCATCAGGATTTGTGCCAGGCACAATCCCCATTTGAATATTGCACCGGGGCACATCAGTGGGTTGTGCATGGTGCAACACTGTTGCACCATGAGCAATCCTTTTGAATATCCTGGCCAGAAAGTTTATTAGCCAAATGCATCACCTGGCCATTGATTAATTCAACACTGCTGCACACTACCCTGACAAACCATAAACTAAACTATGCCAACTTAAAAAAGCATTTGTACTTAAAACATATTAATACCCACCTAAAACCAAAAGAATAGACAATCAATCTTTGCCATGACTTCAAAGATGCACAGCAGAAACAGTTTCAGCAAACCACCAAAATGAATGATATACAAAACCCCAAGTTAGCAATATTAGGACATCTCACAGTAAGTGACAGGGTTGATTATTATTTTCATAATAGCACTGAAATTTAAGAAAAACAAAACAAAAGCTAAAGCATCTTAAAACTGATAAAGCACATCAAAGTGAATGTAACCATTTAAGAATAAAACTTCACTTCATTTAAAGTAACAGTAACATAAATTACTTTTCACTGCAGTTACTTACACTTATTTAACTTATTCTTGAACAGTTAAAATAGTTAATATGCTGCACTATAATAATCAACTTTACTGAACTAGAAGGACACAATAAATATTAATGCATACTATGTGTGGTTGTAAGGACACTCGGCCTTCAGCCTCATGCCTCGCAAACTCCCAGGGCATGCATTCATGCCTGATACAATCATGCCTAGTCATGGGTCAAAGCATGTATTACATGTATATACTGTAGTTCTCTTGATATCTCCCTAGTGGCAAAGCTACAAATGAGATAGCAACAATACAGTACCCTCAAATGAAGATAAGAATGATGTTGTAAAGTACCAGCACAGCAAAAAATATTTTTCCAAAAGCTGGCACGATGGCACTGAAGGTTGAGGCACTGGACACTGCACCTCACACCATACCAGTGACCTGAGTTTGGAACAGACTTGGGTTGCGGGAAGTTGGCCAGGGGTGAGAGGACTGACCATCTGATGGACTCCTCTCCTCTTCCAGGGAGGGAGGGTATTTTAGCCCAACTCTTGACTGCCACCAGGTGGATGCCTGTTGGTAGTGCAGGCTAGGGTAGCACAGAATAGGAGGGTCTGGTAAAAACAGGGCCATCAGTAAGCAATAAGACTCAAAGAGTGTGCATTGTGCTGAGATAACCACACACCCAGAGGCATAGTGAGACATGAGGCTGCAGTCCAAAAACCTTTGGCCCCTTGGCGTTATCTCAGGACAGTGCACATCCCTGGAGTGTCTTATTGCACTTTTAAAATGGGTTCTTAATTTTAAAATTGGCTTACTAATTACAATATACATTTTTTACCATGCAAACATTTAAAGAAATGTGTTGTTTTTAGCTAAACGAGTTCTTCCACATCCTGGGACTAGATTTATTAACTAGTTTAATTGATCCAGAAGCACATGGTTTGATACCTTTTATTAGACCAACAAAGATGTTACATAAAGAACAAAGTACATAAGCTTTTGGACTAATGAAGTCCTTCCTCGGAAGCTTATGACAGTTATTCAGAAACTCAATTATGTTTTAAACTGTATAATGGTGTGTGACAGTTGCTCACACTAGGTTAACTTTATTTTAAACCCTCTTAATGCCATATATAGAGAATTTCAGTTAAATAGTTTGTTTTTAACATACAATAATAATATTGCATTTTAACATGTACATAAGTGAGAACTGAATCCAGTGGTTCATTAAGACTTTATTCTCTGCACATGCTGAGACATTTAGAATTTATGATAGTTGAACTTTCTGCTGGGAAGGTTGTTATGTTGTTGAAATGACACTTTGACCTTGGAGGCTTCTCAACTAATAGCAAACTGGTGAGGTCTGGTTCAACTGTTTCTAAATTCAGTGATGGTTGAAATGAGTATTTTAAACCAATGAGAATACTTTCTGGATTTTCTATGTATGATCTGGGTGTTAATAGTGTGTGAGTTTCTGAATAACTGTCATAAGCTTCCGAGGAAAGACTCCTTAGTCCGAAAGCTTAAGCACTTTGTTCTTTTTGTAACATCTATGTTGGTCCAATAAAAGGTATCAAACCATTTGCTTCTGGATCTGTTCTTACAAGGACCAACACAGCAAAAACTGAATCTCTAGTTTAATTGAGGTACTTTGAGCAAAGATGTATTCCTTTGGCATTTCTTTTAAATATAAGTATAAATTTAAGATATTTTCAGGTATTACTCTACAGTTCTGGTCATTGTGTGCTTCATTTCTTTGCATGAAAGATCTGTGTGGGGGGGGAGGAGAGAGAGAGAGAGAGAGAGAGAGAGAGACTGTGTCAAATATCATGAGGCCAGAAAGTGAATGTGTCTAAAAACAAAGTGATCAGGAGTTTCTGTGCTTAGTGCTTCTATCTTCCATTTCAGTTGTAACTTTTCAGATGACAAATTGCTATCTCTTTTTTCAACTGTTTTTAAAGCTTTCCATCATTGAGTTACAAAGGAGGATGGAGGGGTCACTGGTGAGCACTGTTTTACTCAAGTGGCCATTGATTTAGTTAGATGCTGTTTTGGCATTCCCAAGCTGTGAGCAGTATATCAGAGAAAGCTGCAACAAAGGTCAGGTCAATTAAAAAAAGGAGAAGGAAGCCAACATCAAAAGTTGGCATGCTGTTTGTTTTACTATTACAAAGATTAAAAGGGTTTGTTAAAGCAGGGGAAGATAGGAATGCCCTCTGATTTTTACTGAGAGAAAAAATGACAGCGAAATGGTTTGGAAAAAGAATGCTGGAAGGTGAAATTATTTGTTGTGAGGCTAGATACTAGGATGACCATGCATTGTGTAAGTAATAACCCACAACAAGGTATGGGGTTATTGGGGATTATACAATTGCAGGAAAGAATGCTGGTCCCTGATTGGTCAGTCTGGGTGTAGACCTGGGATATTATCCCAGCATAACATCCCAGCTCTAGTCCCAGCACAATCATGACCACATTTAATATAAAAAAAAAATCACTCTGCAGCCGTTGCCACCACTAGCTTCTATGCTCCTGCAGTTTCAGTTTCTTCCTATTGCCATCTCTCTGCACTTCAAAGAGGCGAGAAGTCAGCAGCCTCATTCACAGAAATACAGTTGGGGGTGACACAGAAAGCAGCAGTAAAGTACCAAACAAAATAATTTCACCTCAGCTTCATCTCCTCACCCTGCTTCAGTGATCACTGATTTGCAGCCCTTCACTGATTCTCACTCATAAGCCGTCAATGTCCATGGCTTTTTCCCCTGAGTCAGTTACTCGAACCTTCTTTTACCCACCTCCCTCCACCTCATGACTAAAAAACTAGTTTTATTTCTTGTACCTTTTCAGTTAAAATGTTAATAAAATCCATCACTCGGATCGGCTTCGCTCCCCAGCCAATGCCTCGCCACCTACATCGTGTACCATGTACCGCTCATTTTCACTCCTGACTGCTGGCTTTGAATAGTGGCATACTGTACAGGAGAAACTTAAAAAAATGACTTTCTGGCTGGGGAGCAAGTGTGACTGAGACTCATAGTGGAACAAGGATGGGGAGGGATGGGCAAGAGAGCCATGGCAACAAAGATACTCACAGTGCCAGTGAACTGATAACAGCTCCACCTAGTGGAGAAACAGTAAAGGGACACTTTTTAAAGAAAATATGCTTCCACTTTAAAAAATGACAAAAAATATTTTAAAACTGTATTTACTATATTTTTTTTTTATTCTCACTGTAAATGAGCCATTGTATCATATGAATAATGCACTCCAGGGTAGGTGTTATGCTGGGATAATATCCCTTCTCAGGTGCTGGACCACCCAAGGCAGGATGTTATCCCAGCATAACACCCACCCTGCCAAACATTATTCCTTTATTAAACAACACCCCAGGCATGTTGAGAGGCACACAGCTGCAGGCTAAGTGCCCTCACAGCACCCGGGTGTTGATTAATCCCCAATAACCCCATACCGTGGAGTGGGTTATTGTGCTTATAACATGGGGTATGTTTAAAAGTGAAAACAAAAGTCACAAAGCTGTTTTTTCTTGCTTCAATACAGAGAAATGGTGTGTATCCTGCTGACTTAAAAAGTAGTCCCCACAAGTCATACATAGGTCATTTATTGTATGAACACACAAATGCCACAAATACAGTCCTAAGTTGATTTGTGAGATGTGTGTTCAAACGATACTTAACAGAAGACTTTGTGTGGTCTGAAGGTGCTCAATTTCTACCTCACACTTCTGCGCTGTGAATGGCTTTCTGTGGCACTATCTCTCTCTCTGTCTCTCTCACTCTCTAACCCTGTGTCTGTCCCTGTTCACCAGCGATGTGGCACTAGCTCACTGTGTCATTCATTGACATTTGCAGGTACACATAGCTTGGGCACAGTGGGCCTCTGCAAAACCTGTCTCACTCTCCCCACAGGATGGAATGCTGCTCCCTTTCTGTCTCTTTCTCTCTAGCAGCCAGTCAGCTGCCTGCTTTCTGTGTCTCTCTGTTGGGTGCCCTTTCTTTCTAGCACACTCAGCAGATGGGGGAGAGGGAGGGATGAGAATAGGTATGGGCAGACAGAGAGAAACAGCGACAGACACAGCGAGATGCTGGTTGCCAGAAAACAACTTTGCGGAAATGGTTTTGGAGGGAGGGCCAACACACAGTGACAGTGGTGCTTATTTCAGCAGAGAGACAGGAGCTGAGGGACAGCTTTGTTACACTGACAAAGGACACTGTATTACTTTCTTACCTTATGTTGCTGCTCGCCCTGTCACTGTGTCTCTCTCTCTCTGTCTCCCACTGTCAAAGGACGGTTCACTACACAAACCCAGAGCACTGTTCTATGTTTGTATGGCCCTATGTCTTCTCTCTCTCTCTCTCTCTCTCTCTGTCTCTCTCTCTCTTCCCCCTTCTGCAGAACTCCCTGAACTGCTCATGCTCTATCATCACTCTAACAGAGCAAGCTGATATCATTGGGCAGGGGGAACTCTCGGAGCATAGAGTACTCCATAGCACATAGACACAAAGGGCTCCATTTCGCTGATCACTGTGTCTCTCTCTCCCTGCAGCACTCTTCTCTCTCACTCATGTCTCTGTATTCAGAAGCACTGTGTGGCACTCATTGTGGTGGTGGTGGTGGGGGGTTCCAACAGGTGATAGGCTGGGTATGCACTGGGAACCATAGCACTGCTTATAACATGGGGTACTACATTGTCACCTCACTGCTAGAACAACATTAGGTTTCATTCAAGTGGGGAATGCTTCAATGGCTGCCTGTACCATTTCAGTTCTCCCCAAAATAAGTGAAGTCCTGCCAGTGATGAAAGTGAACAGGAACGCACAGGAACTCAGTTCCTGTACCTTTTTTTGCAGCAGGAACTGAGTTCCTGTACTTCTTTACACTGACACTGAAACTGAAATTCTTAAACCAGCAACATAGTGACAGTTTCTGGACCAGTGATCTGCAGTCAGGGCTTCCATAACATTTGACTTGTACAGCAATGCTATTTTCCTAGAAATGCTTCAATATCTCTAACTGAATCTACTAGTGTCGAATTAGATAGTTGTGTCTTGACACCACTATACTTTAGATTGAAGATCTTCATTCTGCATTTCATAATTGCCAGTGCATGAGTTCCTGTACTTCTTGTCTACCACTTGCACCACTGCATCCTACCCAGGGTTTTCCCTTTTGGGGCACTTTATAACAACTGTGCATATAACAGGGATTAATCAACAGTCACCTGATGCTGTTCCAGCAATAACGTGACTGCATTTCACTACCCCATGTTATAATGCAGATTAATGCATGATCACCTGACTCATTTTGACCAATAAAGAATTGCTATTTTACTTGTCCATTTTATAACATCCATTTTTAAGTAGGGCTGAGCACTGTGGATGGGACATTAAGTCTTTCTCTGCCATCAACTTATATGTTTCTGCATTTCTATGAACTAGCTATAATGTTTAGGGCTGAAAAGTAACTCTGCAGTACTTCAGGTATGGGAGAAAGCAAAAATGCATTCTGTCTTTCCCCATATGTGAAGGAGGGCTGCCCTCTTCATTTTGAAACATATTAATTTATTTTTATTTTCTTTAGTCATACTGATTTGATACCTTGAGGAATATCTGGATCTGGAAGATGACTGTGTGTGTGTGTGTGTGTGTGTGTGTGTGTGTTTTGACACAAAAAACAACACTAGCTTTATAAAAAGAGATGTTTACCTTTGCAGAAAATGTTGTTTTCTGTGGTCTTTACTTAGCACATACAAACACTCATAGAGTTCAGAAGCAGAACAGTTCTGCTGAGCAAACTGAGTGGGATCATTTCTCAAGTTTTATAGTGTTCTGCATGTATAGTAAAATTGCTTACATGTTTTAAGCATATCATTGTGTTTCTTGAACTTAATAAGTGCTTTTCTCCCTCTTTACCAATATAGAAGCCAAAGAAAACTAAAAAATAAATACAATGCAAAGACTGAAGACAAGACAATACTGTGCTTTCAGCTGAGCATCTAATGCGCAATGTACTCATTAGACTAAGAATGTATGGCCAGACTGGCAATGCCAACAGACCTTCTTTAATTGAACATTCTTTCTGCCAGTGTTCCATGCCTTCACCCTGCAGAGAAGAAAGACATTTAAAAATTACCGAGGCAAGTTTGTAATGTCTGTCCTTACGCCAACAGCAGCAGAAGGGATACTAATTAGAGGGTGAATTATTAGCTTCCCATGGTGCACTGCAGGGGTATTAAAATAAGTATGGTTTGTTGCTTGCCTTATAGCTGGTAAGTAGTGGTTTAATATATTCCTGTTTCTAGGTGAGCAGCAGGGGACAGTTTTTATGATCATAATTGTTGCATAATTATTGGCCTAAGGTTGTCTATTGTTAAATAAAAAAATTTAAAATAATAAGGTTTTATTGAACAGTACAAGTGGGGAATATTATGATTTATGTTTCATAATATGTTGTGTTTTTTTTATCAGATCCAGAAATTGACAAATGGGTATTGTTATAATTTTAGATATACAATATAAAGCCACAAACATTTAAGCAATAACATTCTTTCAGATTTCAAAAGAATGTTGAAAAGAGCCTTAGAATTTCCTAATGGTATTTTCTTGATGTTCCAGCTATAACATAGACTCAATGTACAATGCTTTTTAAGCTTTCATTTTCTATTCATTTTGAAGAACAGAAACCCAATAACAGAAAGCATCATAATGCAACAGGTAAAAATAAGTTGCAATAGTTCTTTAATATGTTTCTTTTTGAGAGTCTATTAAACAAAATTAAATGACTAATTAAACAGTATAATGAATAGATAGAGAGAGAGAGAGAGAGGAACAAACAACAGGAGAATGTCTTTGCAAAGTATTCTGGAGTATGGCTGTTCAGACATTCATTCTGAAAGCTCCCAAAACTGAAACTTTAAATATACCTTTATTTAGGAGAAAATATCACTTTTATCCTAATTTCCAATGATTTTTGACTTTGTTAATACTTTTGTCACTGATCATGCATGCACCAAACCATTCAACAGCCACCAATTACTTTTTTTAAGCCAAACATGCCTGTAGTTTAAGATTGCAAGAAAAGGGATGCTACTTCATCTGGCTAGACCAAATATTTTTCACACAATCCCTAGGCATGGACAATTACCAATTCTAGCAACTGTACAGTACATCATGGTTGTAGTCTGCCCTCACAAGTTGGCACATATTTTACTTGGTTCTAGGATCATTAACCTCACACAAGTAACCCAACAAAAACAAGCCCTTGGGCAATTTGCCCCTGTAACAATCCTTACCAAACAATTCTCTCAAGCAATTCACCTCAAATAATTTGCCCCTGTACAGTTAGCGCTATATGACTGTCATACTGTGTGTGTGTGTGTACATATATATATATAGGAGAGATAGATAGATAGATAGATAGATAGACAGACAGACAGACAGACAGACAGACAATCAGATGAATGTAATACTGGCACTGTAGCACCAGTATAATTTGGGCTGAGTAAAGTGTGTCATGTTAAACCCATAATAACTTTGGTGGCATTCAACAAAATAGTGCAAAATGTGGCATGCACAGTCTGTCTGTCAGGTTCTAAAAATGTGAAAAGTTGCATGACAGCATCTTGTGTTATTTCCAAGATACAGAATGTTGATTTTTAATGAAAACTATGACATTGTTTTCCCGTACTTAATACATGTTTTTGTTCTGCTTTAACCTACAACTTAGATGGTACAGAATTGTTTTCCCAATACCGTTAGGGTAGAAGCAGCCTATGCCAAGGTAATGCCTTTCAAAGGTTTCGTGAAAAAATATTAATCGGTTCCACAGTTATAAGGATTTCGTTTTTTTCTGAGTATGTTTAGTAGGGTTTTTGGATAACCCTGCAATGCAACCCAAAAATTTCTAGGGGGCAAGACTGCTTTGCATTCACACCACATAGTTGTCACAACTTGAAAATATTGTTTTTGGGTCATCATGGCCACCATCTTGTCTTTTTTTAAGTAAAAAACATGCAGAATACCTACAAATGATGTATTTTCTAAAATCAGACACCTGAACCTAGTTAAAAGGAACACCATTAGCTAGATTCTGGTGTTTGTTTGTTTTTTAAATGAGTGCCAAAAATACATTTTCTGAGCACCCAAAAATTCAGGGTGCCCAGCTTAGCAACAGGTGCTGTTTTTTTTTTTTTGGTTTGCAACCAAACAACTCATTTAAATAATCTCTCCCCTTCCCAGCTCAGCCAGCCTTCCCTTGTCATTCCTGATTCTGTTTTTTTATAATCCCTCCTCCTCCCAGCTAAGTCAGTCCTCCCTCATTATTCCTGATTCTGCTTTTTAATATCCTTCTCCCTCCCAGCTCAGCTACCCTCCCTCATTTTTCCTGATTCTGTTTTTTTTTTTATAATCCCTCACCTTCCTAATTTAGCCATCCCTCCCTCATCCTTCTTGATTGAATTATAGTAAGGAAGCAGACTGGGCTGCCCACCCCAGTACTGTTTGACCATCTCTGCCCTTCCACATCTGCCCCCAGTACATTGCTGGTGACACAAGGTCGCCCAACCCAAGTGCCACCAATCAATTACTGCTGACACTGGGGTGCAAATCACCAGTGTCAAGTCCAGTCCCTTTTTGCTTTTTTAATATGAAACTTGTAAAGAAGAAAATAGTCCTTTGTTGATTTTTTAACCTAAAAAAAAGCAAATGGTCCCTCACCAACCTGATCCCCCACAAACCCCACCCACACTACCCAGAAACCCCATTCAGCACATCATACACACACACACACACACACACACACACACACACACACTTCACCTGAAATGGTCCTTCAAGGTTGACCCACTCTCTGCACAAAAGATTTCCACATGCTGAAATCATGACTGCAATGTAAGATAATAAGGTTAGTCTGGTTAATGCATCTCAGTGCGTTTTGAACTTTTACTCATAACTTTGCCATTTCTCAAACTTTTTACACCAAATTTTCAGCATGACTTTTTGGGGACCCAACCTCATGAATAAGGTAGGTGATTCTTTTAAAATCTAAAAATTGTTCTTCAAAATCACCTTTCAGGTGGGATTTGACAATTTTCACCTACTGGCTTCATGAGGTGGGATCACAAGAAGACTATGGGCCCGATTCCAAGATGGGTCCGCTGTGGCACAGTGCGACTTGCACCAACACATATGGCATTAAAGTTTCACATTGTGCCATGGGTTCTGCCAGCTGGGATTCTGAGTTGTAACCTGCACCATGGTGCAGGTGGCCTGCACCCAGGGGAGTTTATACCACTCAAGACCCTCACAGTAACAATGAAAACTACAGACCAATCTTGCCACACCAGATTGCAGCCTTGAACCACCTCACTGGTTCAGCTACAAAGATTTGCTCCACAGGTATGTTCAGCACCAAAACTGCCTCTCAGCTAACAAAAGGATTTGAACTTATGATGCCTGATCACTGATTGGTCTCTGCTTCTAATGACTTTTACTGCCAGCTGCTGTGGCATTTATATCTACCATGGGAAGTTACAGCTGGTTCCTCAGTGTATCACTAGCTTTACTAGTGCTCAGCTCAGTTCTTCAGAACCCTCATCCCTCCTTAAAGTGGAATGACCCTTGCGCTTCTCCCTGTCCTGCATCCAACAGCTCCTTTCAGGTAGCCATTCTGGCCTATTGGGCTTCTCAGCTGTCTCTGTCAGAGAGAGTGACATCTCCCAAGCTGCCTCTGCAGATTACTCCACCATCCAGACTCAAGACTTCCTACTTATGGCAAATTCCTGCCAGAACACTAGTGGCTGCAACACTAGGCCAGTATAACAGCAGGAGTGGGTACAGGCCTACCATCAACACTGCCTCCACTATCACCCAAAAAAATAATGTTTGCAAATTACAGTTTGCTGCCTTAAAAAGAATCCTGCTTCATTTACTGTTGTGCTCAGGCAATGTCGAACTCAACCCAGGACCATTAGACACCCTTGCTTCTCCATCTGACCTGGCAGGTATCAAAGGAATGTCTTTTATGCATCTTAATGCCTGTAGTTTGCTGAAAAAGTTCACCCTTATCCAGGCTTCGGTGAGCCACACCCTACCTGACATCCTAGTGATCACTGAGATCTGGCTTAGGCCAGCCACCCCAGACAATGAAATCAATATCCCAAATTATTTACTCTTCCAAGTGGATAGGCAATCAAGAGGAGGTGGGGTGGCAATTTATAAGGGACAAATACTTAGCTGCATGCATATAAGCATCATCCTCCCCCCAAATAATTTGAGTGCTTGACCCTAAAGATTGAACTTTCTCCTTCCAGTGCACTCTGTGTAATAGGCTGCTACAGGAACCCTTCTGCTGGGCTGACTTTGGCAAAATGGGTGAATACCTGAGGAATGCATTAGCAAATGGCCAGAAAGGAGGGGTGGAAGAACAATGGATAAAAATCAAAACTGCCATCATGGAGGCAACAAGCCTTTGTGTGAAACAAATAAAGAAAACAAAGCAAAATAAAAAACCACTATGGCTCTCAAAAGAAGTGTCAGAGAAGGTTAAGGAGAAAAAGGCTGCATTCAAAAAGTATAAGGAATCACAGACAGAGCACGACAGGGAACTGTATCAATTAAAGCAGAAAGAAGTGGGGAAGGCAGTCAGAAAAGCAAAGGCCCAAACTGAGGAAAGGATAGCCAACTCAGTTTAAGAAGGGGATAAAACCTTTATAGGTACATTAGGGAACATAGAAAGGTTAAGGGAGGGATAGGAAGATTAATAAAGGAGAGGGAGGTGGGCAGAGGAGACAGTGAAAAGGCAGAGATAATGAATGAATAATTTTGCTCAGTATTCACAAAAGAAGAAGAGGAGGAGTTACCTAAACCAAACAGTAGAAGCACTTTGGATAGTGGGGTTGATACCAGTCCATTTAAAGAAGAAAGAGTACTGAAAGAACCTCTAAAACTCAAGGTGGACAAAGCAATGGGGCCTGACGGGATTCACCCTAGAATCCTAAAAGAGCTAAGGGAGGACCTAGTGACACCACTAACCACACTTTTTAACAAATCATGGGAAGATGGGGTGGTACCTGAGGACTGGAGGAGGGCAGATGTGATTCCCCTTCACAAAAGTTGGAGAAAGGCAGAAGCAGGAAACTATAGACCTGTTAGTTTGACCTCAGTGGTGGGGAAAATGATGGAATCACTTCTGAAAGAAAGAATTGTTGAGTACCTAGAGGCCAGCGGGGCACTGGACCCAAAGCAGCATGGATTCACAGCAGGAAGGTCATGTCAGACGAATCTAATCAATTTCTCTGACTGGGTGACCAAAGTAATAGACCAGGGAGGGGCTGTGGATATGGCCTACCTAGACTTTAGCAAGGCATTTGACACAGTCTCACACAAAAGATTAATAATCAAGTTAGCCAGCCTGGGAGTGGGTCCTAGGGTGGTAGCCTGGTAGAAAACTGGCTGCACAACAGGGCACAGAAGGTAATAGTGAATGGAACACATTCTGAAGAAAGGGGGGTTACTAGTGGAGTATCTCAGGGCTCAGTACTGGGTCCAGTCCTCTTTAACGTCTTTATAGGTGACATTGCAGAGGGTCTGGAAGGAAAGGTATGCCTCTTTGCAGATGACACGAAGATCTGTAATAGAGTTGATACACAAGGGGGGGTAGAAAGGATGAGAAGGACTTGGCAAGGTTGGAGGAATGGTCAGACATATGGCAACTTAGATTCAATGCAAAGAAGTGCAAAGTAATGCACCTGGGAAATAAAAATCCAGGAGAAGAGTACACAATAGCAGGGGAGGTACTAACAACAACAATAATGGAAAGGATCTGGGTGTAGTCATATCAGATGACCTAAAGGTGGGTATGCAATGTGAGAAGTCAGTAGGGAAAGCCAGGGGATACTGGGATGCATAGGAGGGGCATCACAAGTAGAAAAAGGGTGGTTATCCTCCATACAGACAGTTGGTGAGACCCATCTGGAGTACTGCGTGCAGTTTTGAGACCTCATCTACGCAAGGACATAGACAGGATGGAAGCAGTCCAGAGGAGGGCAACTAAAATGGTGCAGGGTCTACATCAGAAACCATATGAAGAGAGACTGAGAGAGCTTAATATGTATACCCTTGATGAAAGGAGGGATGGGGGACATGATAGAAACTTTTAAGTACCTCAAGGGAATCAACAAAGTCCAGGAGGGTAGCATCTTTCAGAAAAAGAGTTGTGTAAGAACAAGGGGCACAATTTAAAGTTAGAGGGGGGACGGCTCAGGGGTAATGTGAGGAAATTCTTTTCACGGAGAGTGGTGGGCACGATGGAACCGCCTTCCTGGAGAGGTTGTGGGTCTAAAACAGTGGAGGAATTCAAACATGCATGGGACAGACATAAGGCAATTATAATGGGGGGTTGCAGGAAATAGGCTGTTGGTTAACTAGAATCTGCAGCCATATCCAGTAGGTAGGGAAATGGGCAGACTGGGTGGGCCAAGTGGTCCTTATCTGCTGTCAAAGTCTATGTTTCTATGTTTCATCTCCTGTCTCACCTCAGTTCTGTACTGGGGCTCAGTTCCTTGGAAATCATTATTCTCAGCGACCTGAACTACAGTGCAACTCATTGGCGAGCCTACTCACCCAAATAAAAAGAACCTTAACAACAGTTCCCTCTTAGATGTAATTTTGGTTAGCAAGCTACATCTGTTGTCTCATGTCAGAACATTTTTCTCAGACATTAGCGATCATTGTATAATCACCACCATTAGAGCCATGCACAACCCACAGTTTGTGGCAAAGTTCTCTATCAAGAGGTACAAACGCAACTTCAATTTGTTTGCATACATCCATGACTTGAAACATTCACCACGATGGCAGGAATTCTTCCTAGCCAAAATGGTTAACAGGGCATATACTATTTTTTACGATATTTTAAGTGAGGCTTTAAATAAGCATGCACCCTTGGTTAAGGTGCAGGTCAGGAGCAGCATCTGCCATTGGTTCTCACCTGAGCTCAAAGCTTCTCTGTTAGAAAGGTATACTTTATGGAAAAAAGCCTGAAGAAGCAAGAACGACTCGGATTGGTGTCTTTTTCAGAGAGCATGTAACAAGTGCACCAAGTTGGTCAGAGCAGCCAAGGCCACCTACCATTGTTCAGAGCTAGCCTCTGCCTCAAGAAATCCTTCAAAGCTCTGGAAAACATTAAAGGACATGTCTGGACACACACTTGGTAATTCCATTCCAGCAAAAATTAAATCCAGTGGCAGCATTATCTCTAACCGATCAGTGATATTGGAAGCTCTCAATAGCCATTTTGCAATGGCAGGGCTAGCATTTGATACTTCCCCTGCCAATGACCTCCACACAGCTCAGGACCCACCAACCCACAGTCCCCCCCTCACCGAGGAGGCCTTCTCCCTCCTGCCTGTCTCTCTAAAAGAGGTGGAAGACCTACTGCTGCAAATGGATACCAGGATGTCTACCATGTGCTTGCAGTGCCAATCACTCACCTATTCAACATGTCACTCTCCCAGGGTAGCCTCCCCCCTCAATGGAAAATAGTCCATGTCATTCCTCTACTAAAAGCAGGTGACCTCTGCAATCTAAATAATTACAGACCGATCTCCCTCCTCCCCATCCTGTCTAAATTACTAGAAAAAATAGTGTGTGGCCAGCTAGGGGTATACTTAGAATCCAGAAGCCTATTAAACCTGGTTCAGTCTGGATTCAGAGCAAAGCACATCACAGCACCATAACAGCCCTAGTTAAGGTGATCAATGATTTGCTCCTAGACCTTGACAACAAGAAGTATGTCTGTGCCATTTTCATGGATCTTAATAAGGCATTCAACACAGTCGATCACAGCCTGCTTCTTTCCTCCCTAAGCACCTTAGGCCTGGACCATAAATCTATGTGCTGGTTTGCAGACTACCTCGGAGAATGGAAACAGCAGGTTAAAGCTGAAGGTGATCTTTCTCCATTAAAACCTATGCTGAGGGGCATGCCCCAGGACTCTATCCTTGGTCCCCTCCTCTTTGCAGTCTACATTAACAACATCAATGACCCCATCAAAAAAGCCAACATCCACTTATTCGCGGACGACACTGTACTGTACTTGAGTTGTCCCATGCCGGAAGCAGCCTGTGAATACCTCCATGCTGAATTTAACCTACTATAATACCTGCTCATAAACAAAAAGCTTTTGCTCAATGCAAAAAAGACAAAAGCCATGCTCTTCTCCTCCTCCCTGCATGCGGCAATTCCTGCTGGAAGGGGAGGGGGACTATCCCACAAATTACCACTGTTCTTGGAGAAACACTAGAGTATGTAGCCAAATTCAAATATCTAGGAGTTTGGCTCAATCATAAACTTTCCTTTGCTGACCATCTCGAAGAACTACAGAAGAAACTAAGGCAAAGATTAGAACTATTCTACAGAATTAACCACCTGCTCACAAAGGAGGCCAAGATTCAACTGGTTCAAGCTACCTTCCTATCTTTAATAGATTATGTAGACCTGCTCTACAGCCACTGCACTGCCTCTCCACTGGCTAAGTTAGATGCCCTCTACCACAGAGCTATCAGGTTCATTACTGGCCTTCCACTTTCCACACACCACTGCTCCCTGTACTCATCGTTAGACTGGACTTCCCTTCACTATAGAAGGAATAGAAACGCTGCCCTATGGGCCTTCAGAGCAGTGACCAACAAGCTCCCCTCATATGTCTCAGATTGTATTCCCGTAGTGTGTTAGGCACCTACACTCTCACGGAGCTATTCCCTAATTGCCCCACAAGTTCCAAGGGTCAACACTCAAAGCTGCTCTAAGCTTCTCTTTACCCACACAGTGGAACAGTTTACAAAGGAACTTGAAGCTGAGCTGCCCTGTTAGCCTGAATATCTTCAAGGTGCTCTACAATCACTACATGAAAGCACCTTGCAAATGTTTTCCTCACCACTAGCCCACTAATTCCACAGCTCCCCCTTTCCATCCTGACGCTCGCCATGTTTCTACCCCTGGCTCTCACTCTTTCTCTATTAACTCTTCCTGCTGCACCCACCCTTCCCTGTCTGCTCCAGCCTGGCTAAAGTCCTATCCCTTCCATAATAGTGTCCCAATTATCTACCCCTCCTCCATCATTATCACAATAAACAAGTACATGACAGCCATCATCACTTTCTGTGGTTTTAGCCCAATTTTTCCCCAAGTCATCGGTAATATATCCCTTCTCTTCTTCTTTACCTCTCTAACCTGCCACCCCATACATGGCCTCTTTCCCCTATATGTGTAGTTGCCAGCTGCCTCACTCAAAAGATCTCTGCTTATAACCCCTGTATGCCTATGGTTGATTGTACATCTGCTGACTTCTTCGATTGTAAAATAATGCTGTTTTTTTATTTCAGCCTTGAACTGTACTGTATACACTGTATATACTTTTTCTTCCTTGTGTATTATTGCTTTTTGAATATCTGCTTCTGTATTGTACTTTGATGTATTCATGACCAGGTCCACCTTGCAAATGAGCCTTGCTCAATGGTGCCCACCTGGATAAAGATTTTGATTGATTGATTGATTATAATGGGACTTAGCTTTGCCATGCATCACTGCTATCTGTATGCAGCTATGGGGTGGACCTCCCTTAAGTTCAGGCCAGACAGAAATGCTGCACTCTGGAACTTTAGAGCTATCTCAAAATAATTGCCGCATTATATTTCCAGCTGCCTTCCACTAAGCATAATAGGTAACTATGCACTAAGGAGTTACTCATTTATCTCACTCAAAGTACCTAAGGCTAAATCTCACTTTGGCAGAGTGGCCATAAGCTTTGCACTGCCTTCCCTATGGAGCAAATTGCAAAAAAACTCTCCAGTTGAGCATCCCAGTCTGCTTGATTGTCTTCAAGATGCTATATTCCCAATCAATCAAAGAAGTATGCAGCTGCTTTTCTCATCCAGGATCTGCATCATTGCCTGCCTTGGTACCCCACCCTGCCCAGATCCATATATAAGGCACAGGCATTTTGTGTCCTGCCCATCATCCCCTCAAGCCCTTGATGTCCTGGCTTCTTGATTTGCATCCTCATCCCCCCTTATTACTGCTATCCCATCCTAACTTCATTCCTAGCCTCCCATCTTCAGCGTAGACACTCCTAATACCCTCTGGTTGAGACAATCTCCTTGCCCCTCCCCCTGTACTCTACGCTTCCTGTATCTCCCACTTTATTTCCTTTACCCACCCCTGCACACACCCAACCTTGTTTCTCCTTTGGTACCCTCTTTAGTCCCTCTACTCCCCCCTAACCCCCTCTGTTGTCCAAATGTTATTCAGTCTACTATATTAGTTAACCTTCTTTTTTTTTACTGCATCCAGATATTGTGTGTATGTACATGTTGTCCACACCTTGTACTATTGCCTTGATCTACTTCAAGCTTGTATGAGCCATTGTTTTATTTGATGCTCTGTATTCAATATTTGTACCTACTTGTTCTGATGGTATATAATTGTGCTGCTTTGTATAATTATGTTTACTATGTTCCACTCAGGTCCATCTTGTAAATGAGCATTGCTCAATGATGATCACCTGGATAAATAAAGATTTTGATTGATTGAGTATGGTGGAAGGGGGGTTATGGCTGCAGCAGCACCCAATTCTGAAAGGGCAGCTACCGTAACCCCCAACACCATTCTAAGAGGTCCTGCTGCACTGCAGGGACTAGACCAGCAATTAGCTGGCATAAGGGGCTTCTGTCCTGCCCAAATGCCCAATGTCCACCCACAGTGCCCTGACCCATACACTGCCATGCCACACAGACCTCCACTACATTGCAACCCCCCCCCCACCCCCTGTAATACCAGGGTTCCATGTGCTGGCACCCATGACTACAATGTGCTGATGCCACCCCGGCACCCGTGCCACTCTGCCAACACTCCCCCCATGGCCCACTGGGTCTTGTGAGCATGTCTTGAGGCTGGGAGGATTATGCCTTGTCATCAGGCTTGCTGGCAGCTTGCAGCATCCAGGTAAGGTGCACCCTTTCTGTGGTGAAACCCTGGAGATGCTGCAAGTCACAGGGCGTATTTGCCATGGAGCCTGCCTGTTCTGGAATCTAGCACAGGGTCCACGGCACAGCGACACATGTCGCAACTCGCATCCACCAGCGGGAGTTGTGCCATACATTTCAGATCGGGCCCCATGTTGAACATTTGGTAGCAAAATAGGGTAAAATTATCAAGTTATGAGTAAGCATTAAAATATTTCACTTTCAGTGCTCACTCATAACTTTGCTAATGTTCAGTATTTTCCACCAAACTTTCAACATGGCCTTTTTGGGAGCCAATCTCATGATCAAGGCAGATGAAATCTTTCAAATCCTTGCCGAATGGGGATTTTACAATTGCTCCATGAAATCATGTTACAGCGTGATTTAAAGAGCTACTTTACTGCTTAAAATTAACATTAATTTTTAAAATCAGTCAAGTATTACCTTTTATATCTGAGGTGTTTTTTTCTTTTCACTATGGGAGAGTAGAAGAGTTTTTTTATCCAGTGTTAGTAGGTGCGATCCGCGGAACAGCGTACTCACTCTTACTTGCAGCTGACATATCTAGTTCTATATCCCCACTACATCATCAGTTTATGAGATTACAGAGTGTGACATCACAACTACTTAGGAAGAGCAACTAAACACCTGCCAGGCCAATCACCAGTGATGTCACTATCAGTGAGGTCACAGTGCTGATATTGTAGTGGGGGAAATGGAACTAGACATGTCAGCTGCCAGACAGAGTGCTATTCCACACATCCAGCATAATACTGTAACATCAAAAGCTTTCTAATTAGCAAACAGAAAAGGAAAAATAATCCAGAAATAAAAAGTTACAACTGACTACTTCTTATATCTTGCAGCAGTTTCCTGACTGCTATTTTTTTTTCTTCTACTAGCTGTTTAAGAATTTTCCTTCATCGGGTTCTCTCATGAGGTCATAAAAACACTATATTCAAAATTTGAGGATGAAATATTAAAACACTTTGTCACTTGGTTTGATAACACAAAGAAATCCAAAAAGGCCCATTAGAATGTTTCCTACTCCTAGTGGGTGTATTGCGTGGTTCTTATTGTCAGAATGTACTCATCTGTAGCTAGCCAGATGGCACTGAGGGTCGAGGTGCTGGATGCCACACCTCATACTACACCGGCGACCCAGGTTTGGGAATGAGTCCACGTTGTCGGGGGTCAGCCGGGAGGAGGGCAGAGTTGGATTGAGCACCTCATGGCAGCTGTCCTATCTGGTGGTGGGCTTCAGCTCTGCTTCACTAGGGAGCAGTGCAAGGAGGATGCCATTAGGTGCTTGGCAGAGGTTATGTTCTCCACAAGGCTTCTTGCCTGGTCCACAGCACTTCATGTTGGCATCCTTCAGGATGGGGACTGGGGCTTCAGTAGCTACTTCTCTATCCACCAAAAAGAAAAAAAAAACTTGTCCCACTGCAGTGCCATGTAATCCCCGTAAAAGGTGGGATGAAGCCCCAGATGGCAGGTATGCTGGCACTGAGCCTTGCTGGTAGATGGGCAATAAAAAGAAGTCTATATCAAAAAGAAAAAAGAATGTACTCGTCCAGCTCTAGTTTAAAACTACTAAATGATGTTTGGTTTACTAGCTCATTTGGAAGTTTGTTCCACAGACATGCTGATCATATTGTAAAATAATTATTTCTCTTATTAGAGTTTACCCTTAGGATCAACAATTGTTTATTTTGTGACCTTAAGTAAACAGATTTATTGTTAAATTCTTGTCACATTGAATCACAAGTTCAGGGTTATTCAGAATGTTGAACAATAATAGAAGGTCACCCCGTCTTCTTCTCGCTTCCAAACTATAGGCCCAATGAAGCCAATCGTTCCTCATAACTCAAGATTTCTATCCTATGTATGAGTTTGGCTACTCTCTTCTGAGTCCTCTCAACTAAGGCAATATCCCTTTTTAAATGGGGGTTCCAAAAAGGGGATCCACAATCTAAATGAGGTATTATTTAGGTTTTGTACAACTGCATTATACACTGGGTATTTCTATAGACAAATGTGCCCTGAATAGAACTTATTAATCTGTTTGTAGTTTTTAGTACTTGGGTACAGTGATCAAAGGAAGCTATTTCATTATTAACTATGATCCCTAGATCCCTTTTTTTATCCATTGAACAAAGTTGTACACCATCTAGGTAATAAGGTAATTTGGGGTTGTTTTTACTGAAGTGTAACACTGTGCACTTTTGGGGATTCAATTTTATTTTGTTCTGTGTATCCCAGTGCTGAACTCATTTTAAATCTTTGACCAGAGATTTATATTTGTCAGTGGTGTCTGCCTCCCCTCCAAGCTTGGCATCATCTGCAAACTTGGTAAGTGAATTTTTTTTTTTCATTTGAATTCATATCACTTATATAGAGACCAAAAAGTACCAGTTCAAGCATCAGCCCCTGGGGCACCCCACTGCTGACGATGCTCTCATTTGAGAAGTGTCCATTTATTCTGACCTGTTGTTTATGATCTGATAGCCAATTTTTTATCCACCTTACCATATCTAAGTTAAATCCCATATTTCTCAGTTTTGTAATTAATAAAGCTAAGAAACTTGCAAAATTGTGAATGTACATTTAAATGTTTCCATGCTCACTCATAACTTTGGTAATTATCAATATTTTGACTCCTAACTTTGAAATAGCCATTTTCTCACACATCCTCATAAACAGGACATGTGTCATGTTTCACACCCTGAACATAGAAACATAGAAGTTGTCAGCAGATAAGGACCTCTTGGCCCACCAAATCTTCCCAGTTTTCCCTGTCTACTGTGCCACCACAGACTCTATTCAATCTCCAGTCCTCTCCTCCTTTTACCTTACTGCCAAGATCCCCTTGTACCTGTCCCATGAATCCTGGAATCCCATCAACGTTTTGGCACCCATCACCACCTCTGGAAGGCTGTTCCATGAGACGTGTTTTTGCACTTGTGGTGCAAAATGATGTTTTGGCCACTGTTCTATAAATTCCACATATCAAGTTTATAAGGGGATTCAAAAAATGACTAACTTAAAAATCCGGGGTCAAAATGAAAAAAAAAAATATCATTAAAAGACCCCAGCAGGTAGTGTTTTGTGATATGATGCTGATGCGCTGAGTTTAGGGATGAGCTCAGTGAGCCAGATGGACCATCCATGGCTTGAGGGACAGTGCTGTTATGCAGTACCATCCTCCAGCCTAAGAAGGAAATTTGGAGGGTTGCTCAAACAGGCCCAAGTGCCATATAGTGAAAAGAACTCTTCTCTTAGAATAGGGTCCTGTACATCTGCACCCTTGAGTACCACAGGGCACTGCACATTGGTGGACTCTTTATCCTGTGCATCTGTTGCCACATGGAAATGTAAGTCTCAGAGGGCCCTGCACTTCTGTAGCCCACCAGACAGGCCTACAAATTCTTGACATTCGTTGCTGCATGGAAGTGCAGGGTCCACAAGGATGAGCATAGTGAGCCAGCTGGATGGGCCAAGGCTGGTGGGATGGTGCTGTCAAGTGGCACCATCCTCCAGCCTGAGAAGGAATTTGGAGGGTTGCCAAACAGGCCCAAGTGCCATATACTGAAGAGAACTCTGCTCTTGTATTCAGTCCTGCACCACTGCACCCTTGAGTGCCCCAGGACCCTACACATTGGCTGACTATTTGCCCTGTGCATCTGTATCTGTCACTACATGGAAGCATATGGCCAAGAAGGCCCTGCAGTTCTGTAGCCCACCAGACAGACTGGCAAAATCTTGATATTCATCACTGCATCAAGGTACAGGGCCCACAGTGCCCTGCAATTCTGTAGGCAGATGGACTCTTCCCTTGATGCAGGACACAGCGTGCCCTGTGCATTTGTATTTGTTCATGCTGTTCCTGAAGAGACCAGTGTGAATGAGGATACAGTGCCACTATCTTAAAAAGAAAGGAAATTATTTGCATAAAACTGTTAATGCACCACTTGGCATTCAACTTAATGTTACGAAAGTAGGGAAATGCAGGGTTAGGGTTTCTAACTCAAGCATGATGCCCCATAATGCCCCACCCCCCAAGCAGCAAAAGGACAAGACCACAGAAGTAATCACAGACAGCCATCATCAGGTAAGAAAAACAAACAACATACAACTGTTTCCAGATTATACATGTGCAGTAGCACTGATGTGCTACCATCATGATACAAGTGCTAGTGCTTATTCAGCTACACATGTATGTGTATGTCATACATTGTGCATGAGTGCCTGTGGCTGCAGAAATGCAGACCCATTGGGGGTCTGTGCTTCTGCAGAAAGAAGTAGTGTTGTAATATGGGTATCATGGTTTCAGCAGTGGATCAAGACATTTTTGAAGGGGATAGCAGTGTTGTCTATTGTTGGCACTGCCCCTCAAAAAAGTAAAATGTTACTTTTGAAAGCTCAGACTACTTTCAAACAGCTACTTTTTGCTGGCCTAAGGTGGTAGTGGTAGAGGGTGTTACCTTGCTACATAGCTAGACCCACTACTGCATGAGTTTCTATATGCACCTGCATAAGTGCAGGCCCCACAGGAACCTACCCTTCTGCAGCCTGAAGTCAGTGTGTATGTCTTACACCTCTGACTGAAGAGGTGTAGGCAGAAGTACTGTTTCAAGTTTGCAATTGTGGTATCATGGATTTCATGGTTCCTGCACTTGTGCAGCCAGAGGTCATGTACTTGTTTTATACCTGTGGCTGTTAAAGCACAGGCCCCTAAGGGGCCTGCGCTTGTGCAGACAGAACTGTGTGTATGCTTTACAGTGTGACTGAGTACTTGCAGCTACAGAAGTGCTGGCCCCATAGTTGTCTGTGCATCTGCAGACAAAAGAACTCCTCTAATTTGGGTATCACGGCTTTGCATGTGTACCTGCAGGGGCCTGTGTTTCTGCACACGGAAGCAGTGTTGTGATTTTAGTATCATGGAGTTCTATCTGCAGCCAGAAGTGACTGTGTGGGCTGGCCCAGTGGTGCTGAGGGTTGAGGCACTGGATGCAACACCATGCGCTATGCTGGCAACCAAGGTTCGGGAATGAGCCCAGATAGCTGGCGGTCAGTGGGGGGGAGAGAGAGAAGATTGAACATCCAGAGGACTACTCTCCTCTCTCAGAGAGGGAGGGATAGCTGTCCCACCTGTTGATCACCCTCTAGTGATGGCTGGGGGTAGATACAGGTTGGGAAGCTCAAGCCAACAGACAAGTTGGTGGGGATGAGGGAAGGGAGAAAAACAGGAAATGGAGCCAACAGGCTGCCAGTGCCCGTCCTGACACCCAGAATCTAGATTTGTGTTCTGGGTTGGGGGGAAGCTGTCTCTCTCCTTGCCCTGGCCCTATCACAGGAGGGCAACCCATGGGGGATCACTGGGAGAGTCGGGACATGAAAGGTGGTGCCAGAAATTGAGTTCCCTCTGAGGGAGGGACCAGAGCCTCCTGCCAGGCTCCCCAGAGGGAAGAAAATCAATAATAAAAAAAAAGAAGTGACTGTGTATGCCTTGCAGTGTGCTTACCACAGATACAAATCCACAGAGGTAGCACATCAGTGCTGCTGCATATGTGTCATATTTCCCTATTTTTGTGGAAGTAAACTGAACCTTAATTGGTAACATGATTTATGTACACAAGTGCTGTTTGACCTATGGTAATCTCATGAGAGGCACAAGTTAAGAGTGAGGTGCCAAGGGCAAACATAATGAGTGTACCTAAATCACGTGTCACACAAGGTGCACCCTGCATATTCCATTGATGTACTAGGGAAGGACCTTGTACTAGTGGTTATTTGGTGGGGGGTTTTTGTAATTTATTTTATATTAATAAAAATGGGCATGGAATCATAATGTTGCAGAGGAAACTGTGTAGCAAATAATACTGCAGACAAACCCGTGCAAGTCGAAATAATGTCAATGAAAACACCAACAATACAAGGACTGCACACACCCCATTGATTACAATGGAACTTTTCCTTTTTTGTGGGGACAATGCCCACTGCACCACCCAACATGGGGGAGATTCACCCCCCCATACCCCTTGGAATTAATATAACTAACTCCCAGGTGGTGTGGACTTCAGGGATGGGACGAAACACTGCAGGTGGAAAAATTCCTTTTTTTTTTTAAAGAAAAAAGAAAGTCGCATCACTATGGGACCTGTGGGAAATCAAACCATGGTCCCAGATCCCCTACACCACTAGGCACTGGTGCTCTAGCCACTCCACTACAGGAGTGGCTTGACCAGGCACTGCACCAGCAGCTTCCTTGGCACTCTGCTATTTGACCGTACAGCGACGGGGTAGTGGTTATTCCCGATCACTGTAAAACCCTTGTCGCTGTACTACCTTTAGTGCTTTCTGCAGCACGGTAATTCTTGTGCTGTTTTGGCAGCACTATAGTCACCCAGTACCATAAAAAAATGAGGATTTATTTTGTGAAACAGGGTGTTTCCATGGTTTCTGTCACTCGTCGCCATGTTCATTGCCATGGACTCCACATAGTGACAGCAGTATTGATGTGCAGATATCGTTATTGACTGGTTGACTGAAGCTGATTTCTAAAACTGCTGAAGAAAAATTGTGCTGCTCTTTAGCAGGTGACTATTTGGTTGGGGCAAAATAGAAACATAGACTTTGACGGCAGATAAGGACTGTTTGGCCCACCTAGTCTGCCCATTCCCTTACTTACAGGATAAGCTGCAGATCCTATTTAACCAACAGCCTATTTCTTCCTACCCCCCACGGGAATTGCCTTGCAGAGACACGACTTCCAGCAGAGGCAGTTGGGCGAACAGTTCATGCAGTTCACATGTTACTTATTTAAAACAATTTGGAGTTTTGCAGAGCAGCAAGTGGTTTACCATGCAATGTTTGGAATGGAAGTGAGCTAGGGGTCAGTTGGCCAAACTGAAAGTGGCGAGAGTTGGGAAAATATGTGATATGTATTGCAGTGGTGCAGTATACAGCAGTTTGCTTTTTTTAAGAGAAGAACAACCATGTTTGAGGGGGACATAACCATGTTTGGGCATGACATAGTAATGCTGCTGAAGTTAAGGCTATGGAGCGAATGGAAAGAGTGGGAGCATCCAGGGGAGTGGGAGAGATGAAGTAGCGTCTGGAGCAGTCAGATGAATGGAGGCATGGTAACAAAAACCTGTTGAAAAAGAAAAAAAAAGTATGGTAGTGGGAGAAAGGGGAGAACTAATGCTTAAGCTGACTATGTGGCAGGTGGGGTGACTGAGTGGCAGGTGGGCAGGCAACTAGAACAGTAAAAGAAAGTGGAAGACATTAAAGGTAAAATAAGTAGTGCAGGCTGGTGGGGGGAAGGTAATTATGTAGTAACTGAACATAAATGTATGATGACATAGTAACTGTGTACATAAATATAAGATTCTATATGTATCTACACAGCTACTCAGATAATTGGATTCATCACACTCCATTATGTCCAAACCTATTGCATAAATATGTAGTAGCTCTCAAAATTTCCAGTGTCAATACATTTTCACTATGTTTGTGCTACTGATGTAAACCATGAAAATACATTGTCAGTGTAAATAAGTGGGCACAAGAATAAGGGCTGTGTGTATGCCAGACACAAAAAGACACAATATCCATAAGCATATTTACCTTGTGTAGGTTAATCTTTATTGATGATCAGTTTAAAAAAAAAATCATGACCATTAAAATAAAATAAAAAACATTTAAAAAGTTCTAGGCACGGATATTGAAAGAGGTTGCACCTGGTGCAACCCCACGTTGCGCCCCGGTGGGATATTGTAAAGGCTGCCCAGCACAGTGCAAATCCCGATGTGCCAGGGTGCAATGTAATCTTATGCAGTGCAGATGTAGGGGGTGTGCCCATGCATATGCGGCACATCCCGATATTCAGCCCGGGATGTGCGGCGCATATGCTGGTGCAACCCTGCAGTGTGCCACATAGGGGGGCTCAAAGTTGAGACCCAGAAAAGTAGTTAAAAACCTGGCCACCCACAGGTGGGCTGCTGTATTGCATGGCGCAACACAGCAGCTGCCCACCATGGGTGGCCACCTGCTCACCCAGAACACTGTCCCCAAGCACAGATAACCATGGTGGTCTAGTGGAACCCCCACACCCGTAGCTGTGATTGCATGGTATATGTTAAGAAATAAATCCCTGGTAGTCTAGTGCCCCCAGTCCCCGAAACCCCAATATATATATATATATATATATATATATATATATATATATATAATACATGACCATCCCTGTTGGGCTAGTGGTCCCCTCCCACCCGAGTCCCTGATCCCTCGATATATGTAAATATGACTGTCCCCTGGTGGTCTAGTGGACCCACCCACCCATTGCCCCAATCATGGTAAACCTCCATAATTAAATGCCCTGGTGATCCAGTGGCACCCCCACCCCTCCCACCCACACAGAACCATTTGCCCACCCCACTCCCCCCTGTCATCGGCTGATGGCTGCATACTGCCTGGCCACCCACCGAATGACAGGTACAGTATGGGCTGTAAGCTCATTGGTCCCCAGTGTGGACCAATGGGCTTGCAGGGCATACTGTACTAGACAGTCCCAAGTATGCGAATGACTTCTTGTGCCAGCACAGTGCCACTGGGCCATGTGCAGTATGTGTGCTGACCACGCCATATTCAATGGTGCTGTGCCATGGTGCATCCCTGTTGAATATCACCTGGACCTGGCCCCGGCACATCACAGTTGTGCTATACCTGGGCTTGCGTCACTGCCTGGTGCAGTCTGAATATCCAGGCCAATAAAGTCCAAGCTGTCACAAGCTGTGACATTTCATTTTTTTATGTCTGGTGCAGCATTACCATCTGGTGCATCATTTAGGCGGGTTACATGAGCACCTGCTATGCCCACCAGTGCAAAGCCACATATACAGTCTTCAGTAAGTGAGGTTAGAGTGGCAAAACTTGATAGAAATCACTGAGCATGTTTCTTTATTAAGGACTGCATGTGGAGCTCAACCACAATCTCTTTTGCTGGCTCCCCTCACTTAGTGGAGCTGTAGTCTGCTCAGCATACCAAGCTGTGAACTGCTGTTTAAGTACATTTGTGGTGACATCAAGTTGTTGGAGCAGATTGTTGCAAGTGTCTGGCACAAAAATCAGGATAATATCATTTTCTTCTACCTTTGCAAGTAACTAGTAAACAAAAACAGTTTAAGTAAGTACAGTAAGTACAATAGAAGTGACCACATAGAAAAAGGTTTTTGCAAAACATGTGTACCTATTCTGTCGTATGGTCTCTGAACAGATCAATAATTAGAAGGGATCTTTATTCATCCACTAGATCTTCCTTTCTGTGGACTTCCTGTGTGTATGGAACAATCTCACATTCAATGTGGTCCACCAAGGTATCTGTGTTGGCCCAGTGGTTACTGGAGTAGGTGATATGACAGTCCTCTAGGAATGCGAAGGCAGGATGGCAAGCATTCATTGTTCCCCTTATAAATAACTTGGGAGGCAGAAAATTACCAATGCACTGCAGACTAATGTGAAGGTGACCTGCCGTTTGTCTCCCAGACCAGAGGCCTCAACTTGTTTGGGGTCTGCAAACCCCATTGTCCACAGAGAACAGGGTATCAAAGTTACTCCTGTCTCATAAAGGTTCATGACCAGGGACAGTGGAGTAAGTTCCTGATGGCAGGTGGTAGCAACCCTGCTCAGAAACTGCTCATGGAACTGTCAATAGTCAAGATGTGTTTTTTTGGGTGGCTTTCTGTGCCCTTACTCTTCACATATCCCATACCAGATAAGAACAGTCAAACTCACTTCCTAGAAAATGTCACCGCACCACCGAACTCAGTAAGTTGTTGCAGATTTTTGGCTTTCTTCACCTCCATTGCCAAAATAGTCTCAGCTCCAACATTGACCACTGTCCCTTCACAGCTGAAACGTATGATAATGTTCTTCAGCAAAGTCTAAACCTCCTCCAGTAGCAGTGGCAGTCATCCCCTTGATTTTGCAGGCAACTTGGGTGATAGTTGTGAGGGGTCTGGGCTTATTTTAAGTTTCTGTAAGTAGTCAGTTTTAAATTTTCTTGTTGTGCTTTTGTTTATATTTTGGTCAAACTGTGACTGAAACAGACACACAGCTTTGATAATGCCAGACTCCATGGCATATTTTCAAAATTCAAAGTGGCCAGAGGGCATGTAAATGCCATACTCAGTTTCTCTTTTTTTGGCAGGAGATGAGGCAGTGAGCTCAGTAACAACTGATTCTGCCACAAAGAGCAGAAAAAAGGCACTTTCACTGAGCTGCTGTGCTGTCATAATGTCTCACTTGACAGGTTTACTTTTCATCCACTAAACCAACAACATACTGATTCATGTTAAAGACAGAAAAACTTTGACCTGGCACACTGAGGGCACAACAAGGAGGTAGGAGGAAGGGGTGGGTGGGTGTATTGGCCTTCTTTTAACAGCTGTTACTGTAACAAGAAACCCATTAGTGATCAATTAAAGTAACCAGGCAACCACAAGATTAGCAAGCAAATATTAAGTGAGTACGAGATCAAGTATCTGGGCCGCACAGCTTGACAGCTGTTGGTTCATTCCACTGGGGAGTCAAACAGACGAGGCATACTGGTGAGTCCTGGCGGGACGAAACACATGTCTGTGTCTTCTGTTGGCACCCTTTGCAAACTGTGTGAGAGGCCTTTCGGCACCATGCATTTCTGCTTAAAGTTGAACCAGCATAATATTCTGTGGTGATTTGCATATGTAGCCCATGATGCTTTGCATTGTGGGGGCATGTGTGATTTTGTATTTCTTTGAAACTTGGCTTCCCAGCCAAATGCCCTTTGGGGTAACCATTGCCTCAGTGCTTGCGCTCAGATGTTCTTTGTCTTGTAACATATTACAGCTTATAAAATGGCAAGAAAAAAATATAGAAATTTCACTGGCCAAGAGACATCACCTGACTGTGCATTAAATCTCTATAAATACAGACAGGTGGTAAATCTCACCCCAAAAAAAACAACTACTCAGAGCCATTTTATAAGCATAATAAGCACATCCAGAGTGTACATCACAGGATTTTAATGCATTTCCCAGGGACATAAGGACACTTGGCCTTCAACATTGTGCCTTACTACACCCTTGGGGTGTGCATTAAAATCTTATAATGCATATCCTGTCTGGCTCATTACTTACATATTCTTACTGCTGTTTATTCTCCATTGTATTGTACATAGTAGTGACACACAAACAATGACTGATGCTGAATTGTTGTCAGAGGCAGAAGCACAAAATAAAGTTGACACAGAAATAAGTAGTTTTATAGTGTGTGTGTAAATATATATACAGTACATACAAGTATTATATATGTATAAATACTGTATATTTTACTGCCAGTATATCAGAGTTGTGTTGTTTCATTTCTTGCCCAGTTTGCTGCCTAAATTTTTGTTCTCAGGTAACTAAAAAATGGTTGAGTTGAGATATGAAACTTACAGGTTTTGTTGGTTTGATACAGAAATTAGTCCTTTATTTTGTTTTTGGCATAGCTACTCCTCCCTCACTCTTACACCCCATGCTCATTTTGTGTTTTTTTATTAATACCTTCCCCCCAGCGTATCAACCCATTCTTGCCCTCATATCTGATACCTGTTTTTATTTAATAAATAATAATACCCTCCCCCTCCTAAAGCCAGTCCTCCCTCACCCTCATGACTGATGCTCATTTTTTAAAATATCCTTTCACTCCCAGCTCAGCCAACCCTCCCTTGACTTCTTGCTCAGTGCTCATTTTGTTTTTTTTAATAATACCCTCCCAGTTCAGCCAGCCATCCCATGCCCTCATTCCCAATGTCTGCTTTTGTTTAATACATAATAATGTCCACCCCCTTCCAGCTCAGCTGACCTTCCCTCTTGCCTGCGGCTCTTTTTTTTTTTATTAATCATCACCTCCTCCCAGCTCAGCTGACCCTCTGTCACCCTCATGCTGATGCACAATTTTTATTTTTACTACCCAGCTCATCTGACCCTTTCTCACCCTATTGCCCTATGCTCATTTTGGGTTCCCTGTCTTAATGACAATTGCAGAAAGGAGATTGCTATTTGGGCAAGTGTACATTGCTGAAAATCAATTTTGGCAATGTACACTCATGGCACACAGCAAAAGGGCACTGGAGACTTAGAAAAAAATGTTTATGCGGGGGCTGTGGCTCCCTCAACCCCCACAGGGGGCTTCACTCCCTGCACCCCCCCCCCACTAAATGATTCTCAACTCCGGGAGGGTGCAAAACACACAAAAAAATGTTCCCAGACCAGGGCAAAAAATGAGTGCGCACCCTGAACCCGGCAACTTCCCAACCCTAGCCTGCCACCAACCCACCACACCACACGGCCAACTCAGCAGCCCACCACAATTGTACACCCCACAAACCCTCCCTCCCCTTCTGCCCATCGAACATCATGGTCCTTCCCCCCTGCACGCATGTATATATAGCGACATCCTGTCACTATATTCGCCGACCCCCCCATCTGGTTGACCTCCTTGCCGGTAGCCCTGTGCACATGCATCGTGATTGAGTTGCAGTTTTTGAAAGTGCTCAATGGTGGTCGCCATCATCACAGGCTACCCTCATTTTTAATAGAACTGGCAGTATAGCCTACAGGTTAGAGTAGCAAGCTGTGAATGATCTTGGTACATCTAGCAGACCTGGGTTTGATTCCCACATCCTCTACTTACATACTGTGTGACTCTGAGCAAGTCAGGCACTTGTGCCTAGTGGGCCTTACCCAGTTACCAAAGACTAAAATAAATAAATAAATAACATCCTCCCTCGCCCATCTCAGTTGATCCTCTCTCATGTCCAATGCCCCATTTTTAATAATACCTTCCCCTTCCCAGGTCAGCTGACCTTCCTTTGCCTTCATGCCCGATGCTTATTTTTATTTAATAAATTATAGGACTCTCCATCACCCAGCTCAGCCAACCCTCCCTCATCTTCTTTCCTGATGTTCATTTTATATTTTTGTATTAATACCCTCCCCAGCTCAGCTGACCCTCCCTCGCCCTCATGATCAATGCTCATTTTGTGTTTCTTGTTTTATTAATATCCTCCCCTCCCAACTTAGCATATCTCCCTCACTCTCATGCCCAGAGTTCATTTTGTTTGTTTTTCATTAATATTCTACTTCCAGCTTAGCTGTCACTCCCTTGCCCTCATGTCCAACGCTCATTTTGTGTCTTTTCTTTTATTAATACTCTCCCCTTCCAGCTCAGCAGACCTCCCGAACCATTTTGAGTAATGCTGGTTTTGTGTTTATTTTTTTTATTAATACACTCCCCCTCCCAGCTCAGCTTAACCTCCTCTGTCCTCATGCCCACTGCCTATGTACTTTTTTTATTAATACCCTCCCCCTCCAGGCTCAGCTGACTATCCTTCATCCTCATGCCAGATGCCTGTTTTTATTTAATAAACAAAAATACCATCCCCCAACTCAACCAAGCTTCTCTGGCCCTCTTGCCAGATGCTTGTTTTTTTCTATTTTTCCTGCCCTCTGTCAGATCAGCTTACCCTTCCTTGCATGCATACTTGATGCTCATGTTTTTTTATTAATAGCCTCCCACTCCCAACTCAGCCAATCCTCCCTCACCCTCATGCCAATGCTCGTTTTGTGTTTTTTAATAACATCCTCCCCTCCTAGCTCAGCTGACCCTCCCTAGACCTCATACCCAATTCTCATGTGACTATTTTTATTAATGCTCTCCCCCTCCCAGCTCAGCTGACTCTGCCTCACCCTGATGCCCATGGTTTGCATTTTTATTAATACCCTCCCCCTCCCAGCTCAGCCAACCCTCTTCTGTCCTCATGCCTGATGCTCATTTTGGGTTTTTCTTTATTAATGCCCTCCCCTGTTAACTCAATTGACCCCATCACCCTAATCCCTAATGCTCATTTTTTTTGTTAATACCCTGTCCCTTCTCAGTTCATCTGACCCTCCCTCACCCTCATTCCCAAAGCTTTTTCTAAAAATAATAGTAATACCTTCTCCCTCCCAGCTTAGCCTGCCCTCACTCACCCTCAAGCTGATAGTTACATTGTTTATTGTACAGCTGTACAATTTAAAGTACAGTAGAGTCTGGAGCCTCTTCTTTTCCTGAAGGTTTTCTGAAGGACCTTTTTCAGGCATGACCTGAGACTGTACAGAAGAGTACACAACAAGACAGTGAAATAGATACGAGTGCATAAGTATCATAATAGAGTGACATGGTGCAAACGTAAGGCATTCAGATGGCATATTAACTCAACAGTGTTTTGTAAGTCATGCAAAGCAAGTGCAGACATTAGAGTCTTGGAGATATAATTTCAACTTGGCAGTGAACATTTTAGGGGCAGGGGCAGCTCTGATAGCCAAAGACAGAACACTGCTCTGTATCTGACTGAGTTCTGGACCATGCCCATGTGTATGAAAGGAACTTTCAGTAGATTGTTGGCAGACATGAAAGGAACTATTAATGGATTGATTTGCAGAGGAGTGAGAGAAGTGGTTGTCCACATATGTGAATAGCTTGGATAGCCATTTGGGAACACTTCCATGTAGACTTTTGTGGAAGAAATTCAATAGTGTTAACTGGGTTCTGGTTTCAGGTTGCAACCAATCAAGTTGTTCAGTGTTGGTGCAGTTATGGGACCTTGGGCCCTGTAATGATGCACATTTGGCAACCTTATGGGTTAAGACTCTTTTCTTTGCCTGGATTGTGAGGAGAGCCACATCCAGAATGATGGAGCCATACTCAATCAGGGGAAGTATGCAGCTTTGGCCAATTCTGACTTTAGTGTCAGGTACCAGGTACTTTGCAATACAATACAGTAGACTCAGTTTTTGATGAACATTTCTTACAGTGTTGGTCATAGGAGCATCAAATGTAAGGTGGAAATAGTGGTAACATGAAGGTATTTGAATTCATTAATGAGTTCCAGTTTCAATCCATCTAAGGTTGGGATAGTGCAGACTTGGGAAAAATCTTCTAACCTTTTGGGATGAGCCGAGTAACATGGTTTTTATTTTAGGAACATTTAGGACCAGTTTCTCATTTCTGAAACACTGTTGAAGGGAATGGAAGTTGTGCCAAGGACTTCCTTGATAGTGATGGTGTCTTTGCCATGCACAAAGATGACTGTGCCATCAGCATACAGAAGAGTCTTGGTAGTATCACAGATCTTGGGTAGGTCTTTGATGAAAATAGCAAACAGGAGAGGGCCTAGAATGGATCCCTAGGGACCTCAGAGGAGATAGTGTTAGAAACACAGAAACATAGAAAAATGATGGCAGATAAGGACTGCTAGGCCCATCCAATTTGCCCATATACCCTGCCTTTATTAGCTGCCACTGACCCTAATTGGTCATCGGCTTTAGCCTCTCCTTCCCACCTATAGGGTTCCCTTATGCCTATCCCATGCATGTTTAAATTCCCCCACTGTGCTTGCTACCACCACCTCCTGTGGCAGGCTATTCCATGCATCCACCACCATTTCTGTGCAAATAATTTCCTAACATTTCCCATTATCCTGCCCCCTCCAATCTCATATCATGCCCCTTTTTCTTGTACTTCTTCTATATTGAAAGATGTCACCCACTTGCACCTTGTTTATGCCTTTAAGATATTTGAAGGTTTCTATCATGTGTCCCCACTCCCTCCTCTCTTCCAGTGTATACATATTGAAGTCTTTTATTCTCTCCTCATATGTCTTCTGGTGCAAGCCCTGTACCATCTTAGTTGCCCTTCTCTGAACTGCCTCCACCCTGTCTATGTCCCTAGGAAGATGTGGCCTCCAGAACTGTACACAGTATTGCAGATGAGGCCTCACTAGTGTTTCATATAGCAGTATCACCACCTCCTTCCTTCTGCTAGTGATACTCCTACCTATGCACCCTGGACAAGACTTTACCAATTTTGACAAACTGTGGCCTCACTTGCAGATAGTTGAAGAACCACAGAGTAGCTGGGCCCCTAGACCCAGCCCAGTTAGCTTCTGTATGAGCAAGTCATGGTCCACTAAATCGAAGATCTTAATCAGGGCCACAAACATGACACTGGTCAGCAGGCCATTGTCCATAGCAAGCTGTATTGTGTCAATGAAGCTGACCAGTTCTGTGCATGCCCCATGACCCTTCCAGAAACTGTATTGCACCTCACAGAGTAGCCTTTGCTGGTCTAAGTAAGAAATCAACTGATTATGCACTATCCTCTTCTGCACCTTAGCTAAAGCTGATAGTATGGAAATAGGCCTGTGGTTGTCTGGGACAGTTTGCTTGCCCTTTTTGTGCAACAGTACTACAGAGGCTGATTTCCAGGTGTTAGGGATTTTTGACAACTGGAATGAAAAAAATAAAAAATGGGGAAATGGGGAGAACAATTTGTGTGGCTTCAATTTTAAGGGATTTGGGAATTAGGTCATTGCAGCCAGCTGAATTGTCAGCTTTCAAATGAAGCTGCAGTTTGTGGATTTCCTTGACAGTGAATTTCTTAAAATAAAATAGCGGATGACTTGGCCACGCATTAGGCATGCTGGAATCCAGAGGACATACTGTGTCACACAAGGGGAGCTTGTATTTCTTGAGGTTACAGAAGTGGTCATTGAGCAAATCAGCAACAGATTTGGTATCACTGTGCTTGAGGCTGTTCACTTCAAGGGAGGGAAAGGAGGAGGCAGTTATGGGGTTGTACAAGGAGTTTATGCAGTTCTAGAATTGTGGGGGTCACTAAAATTGTCTGTCTGGTACACTTTGAGATATGCACTTTTGGCCATGCTGAGCTCATGTTTTCATTTATTCTATAAATATCTGTATGCAACTCAATCTGAGTGCAACTTTTTTTTCTTGAAGGTACTCCAGGCAATGCCTCTGTCCTTGATTAACTTGAAATTGCTTTTAGTAAGTCATTTGGAATTAAGATTTTTGACCTTCCATCTGGTGATGGAGCATGGTGATTAAGTACTGCCACAAACTCCAGTGCACAGTCAATGTCAGATATCATGTCCATAATGGACCGGAAAATGCATGAGAGGTCTTATGAGAATGCTGAGGAACTTAAGTTTTTACAATTATGGTATGTGATGTCATTTGGGACTGAATTGCTAGCTGCACTATTGTGCCATAGGCAATAAATAGTGGAGTGGTCAATGACCAAGTCAGGCAGGTGCCCATGCAGCCTTACTCTATCAATGTGGCTGATCAATATCCAGTCGAAGAGGGTGTGGTTTCCTGATTTGATGTTGATACTAGTAGGTGCAGTGAGGATTTCAGTAAAGCTATAGTCATTGATAATGTCTCTATGCGATACTGTGTTGTTGATCCAATTTAAATTAAAGTTGCCCATAATAATTAACTCAGATCAGCCTAGGATAGAAACCAGCTGGACCAAGCTCTTGAGACCCTCAGTTTTCCAACCTTTGTAAGGTTGTATACATAGCTGAAATTTAGGTTTTGATACATAAACTCAGCTTAATTAACAGCCATTCACAATCAGTAGAGGTTTAATAATTAGGGGAGAGACACTCAGCATCCAGATCAGACCTAATGCAGAGTAGTATACCCCCACCTTTTTTTAGGTCTGTCTTTTAGGTGGATCATATAATTAATTGGGCAGAAAAATGTCAGAGTCACTAATGCAAAGGTTTAACCAACTCCTGGTGGTGGTTAGGATATACAGATTGTGCACAAAGACCAAGGCATTGATTTCGGCCAATTTAGAGACCAGACTACAAACATTCAGGTACATTATCCTTAGACTCTTAGGCCACACCAGAGCTTGCTGATGGCTAAATTTAGGTCAGATGGCTCAGGGTTACCCTCCATGTCACCAAAAGGTGGATAATGTTGTATAAATGGAAACCATCAAAGTAACCAAGTCCAAACTGCATCATATGTTCAAACAGATAAAGGTGTCTTTTAGGTATCAGCCCTGGTAGAGGACTAGAGATTTGATTAGAGGCAGTCACAATGTCATGGTTGAAAGCATATATCTGGTGTTTATGGTCTGAGCCTGACAAGGGGGAGATGCACAAATTGTCAAGCAGTAGGAATAATATGCAGTAGACAATGGTAAGACAAAGATCTTTGAGTACCATGGTAGGGACCCAAGCACACTCTGTGAGAAGTCACCCTATACACTGTATGTAACAAAGTAGATAATTTGATCAAATGACAAAAGAAAAAATGACTCTTAGGTGGGGAGCACCCAGATAAGGAGGAGTAACCAATAATGTTATTGAAGCTGCCTACACAGGTATATCAGGACTCCTATGCACAGTTCAGACAAAAACAATAGAAAAAGCCAAGTTATTTATCACCAGACTAGGAGAAGTACCTGTAAGTATTGTTACATCCATTTTAACAAGGTATAGCAGACTACACCAGGTGTAGCAAACATCCTACGCATAGAATAATCATAAGCAATGCTATACAGACAATGTAGTGAGCACCCAGACAGATAACATATCAAAATCAACGGAGTAAACAATTAACTAAACAGTTAAGGTAGCTGAGAGTCATGTTAAGCTACAGACTTGGATAAAGCCCAACATTTCTGAAAACTGGAAGTGGGATATATGAACTGGCCTATACTGTGACAACTACCACACTAGATTGTATGAGGTACAGATACCAAAGGCAGTATATATAGTAAGAAGGTTGTAGAGCAACTTACCAAGTACACTGGGTCACTAGCCAACAGTGAGACATGCCTCAGCCCCTGCTGCCATGGCTGGCTTGGCAGACTCACCAATCAGCTCATGCCACTCAACACTGAGTCACTCATAGGGGGCTGCTCGGGAAGTGAGACTATAACATCCAATGAGAGGGTGGAGTGTCTTCCCCACAGTCATATTGGCTGGAGCCAGGGAAGGCATTAAGTGCATCCTGCTGTTTCTGGTTGGGGGGAGGGCTCCACTGCCCTCATGGACCCATTGAACAGCAGCCACCAGATTGGCACTGCTGATAGCCTGCACAGCAGGGGGTTCATCAGATATGCAGTCACCACTGCCAATCATGGAGGGAGTCCTGTTGCTGGTGGAGGAAGTCCTGTTGTTGGAGCTGCCTGGTCACCACCACTGGAGCCTTGCATGCCAAGGGGGGCATTATATGCCAGTAACAAAGCAGTGTGCTGACAAAAAAAAATTATTAATTTAAATAATAATAATCTCCTCTTAGCTTAGGCTGTCCTCCCTGCCTGATACAGTCATGTTACATGGACAGCCCTGCAACAGTCCCATGGCAGCCTCATTTAGCAATGCAGGTGGCAGCAGGTCCTGAGCTGGTGGAGTTTGGCATCAGCTAATCAAGGTGATTTGGCAATGAGCTGTCACTAGTCCCAATGGCACCACTCTTGGCACTTGTCCAGGCTGAGATCTAGTGTTCAAGTCAGTGCACTCCAATATCTAGTCCATCTACTGTATAAGCTCACAGAGAGGTTGGATAAGCCATTGCTGTAGAACCAGGTTCAGGAGCACATCCTCATCATCACTAAAGATCAGTCATTGATGGCAGATGAAAATCCTGTACCTCTATGGATGCCTTTGTTTTTTATGGTAGGGGAGGGAGAAAAAACAGGTATGTATGTGCAGAGAAGACAGGTATGTATGTGCAGACTATGTATATTTGACTTGGTGCCACATGAAAGGCTGGGAAGGAAGTTAGTAGGCACAGGGGCGGGTGCAAAGCTGGTGAGATGGGTAGGAAACTGGCTGCAGGGAAGGCAACAGAGGGTGGTGGTGGGTGGGGAGCTCTCACACCCAAGGGCAGTGACGAGCGGTGTCCCACAGGGCTCGGTGTTGGGACCAGTGTTGTTTGGGATATTCATTGCAGACATATCATGGGACATCAAGAGCAAGATCAGTCTGTTTGCCGATGATACCAAGGTTGGTGCGGTGGTGGATGACCTAGGGGGATGGCAGAAGTTGCAGGATGATCTGGTAAAGTTTGAAACCTGGTCAGACACCTGGCAACTGGGTTTTAATGCCAAAAAGTGCAAGGTGCTGCATTTTGGGATGAAGAACCCAAGGAGGACTTACCAACTAGGGGGAGTGCAGCTAGCCCAGACAGAGGAGGAGAAGGATCTGGGTGCTCATTACAGGTCAATGAAACACAGCACAGTGTAGGAAGGCAGCTGCAAAGGCCAACAAAATGCTGAGTTGTATTGCAAGGGTCTATCCTCAAGGAGGAGGAGGTGATTCTGCAACTGTATAGGTCATTAGTTAGACCACACCTGGAGTACTGTGCAGTACTGGCGTCCATCTGAAGAGGGACATTAAGTTACTGGAGGGTGCAGCGCAGGGTGACAAAGATGATCAAGGGTCTGGGGACTTATCATACGAGAGGAGGTTGAAGGAGTTGAACATGTACTCACTGGAGGAGAGGAGAGACAGGGGTGATAGATTGAAACCTTTAAATACATGAAAGGAATAAACAAGACTGGTACAGAGGGGCTGTTCAAAGTAAGGGAGGGGAGGGCCACCAGGGGCCATGATATGAGACTGGAGCGAGGAAGGTTCAGGAGGGAGATGAGGAGACACTTTTTTACAGAGAGGGTGGTGGCTGGATGGAATGCATTACCTGCAGAAGTGGTATGCAGTAGAATAGTGGACTGCTTCAAATGAGGATGGGACAAGACAAGGGGGAGGGTTAATGAAGGGGAAGGGTGGAAGGAAGGGGCAGCTGCAGAATAAGGGGTGCTAGCTGCACATTTGAGCAGACTTGATAGACCTCTAGGCCTTTATCTGCTGGCAAATTTCGTATGTTCATATGTTCATATTTCCAGAGAGGGAGGAACATTTTATTGGGCTACTTGTCTTTCTGTCTTTGCTGAGGATGGTGTTTAAATTGTTTATTATATAGCCAGGATATGCATGGATATGCATGACTTTGGGTCAGTAACCGGTCACTGTTTCCTTGGCTGTCTGCTCTGACTACTTGCCTATAGAGGTCATTGAGATTCTTTGCTTCTGACATCAAAACACTTTTCACAACAACAGGTAGTGATGACACAAATAAACCAACTGTGATGAAAGATATACTGTAGACAGCAGCAAAAACAGATTGTCTCATGGCTAGTGATCTTGGTTTGACTTGCTGTGCATAGCTATAAGGTAAACAGGAAAGTACTTGTATGACTTATCCCCTCCTTTGCCTCACCTTCAAGCTGACCAAGGTCTACACCCCCACGTCTTAATGGTCTACTAACCCCTAAGCCCAAGAGGTGATCACTGCATTCCTTGAACTGCAACTTACTTAAAATCCTCAGAGTGCAGACCAATTTGGGCAAAAGTTCCTTTACCCACTCCGCTCCATTTTACTGCAACTCTCTCCCTGATATGTTACGTAACTCAACCTCTCTTGGAGGCTTTAAAAAAAGGCTAAAAACATACCTTTTATAGCATTGTCAATGCAACTGTTATCCTTGACCCTGCCTTAGCATAGACTAGTCTATCTCACTATAGTACCTCTACAAATTTTTACATACTGTATGTTTTATTGTCTGCTGGTGTAATATTGTTTCTCCCTTGTACTCTGTATACCATGACCATTGTATCTCACACATATTGTCCTATCTATGGGTTATGGTCTTTCATAAATTATTGTGCAATATACTGTATGTTCCTAAATTCCCTTTCTTTGCTCACAGTTGTACTTTTGACAATGTCCTGTTGTTCTTCTACTTGCTTGTAAACGATGTTTGTAACTAATTCTAGGTCGCCCCCTGAAAAATGGATCTATGGTCTCAGTGGGCCTACCAGGTTACCAAAATCCCATAAATAAATAAAGTTAATTAATATAATAAATGTAGAAAAGCCATTAAATATCAGCTGACATGCTTAAATATTATGTTTTCCCAAAGTTTCCTGTTAGACATTGGGGGTTATTTAAGTATCCTTGGTGAAATTGCGTCTGGGAAAAACTGGGGAACTAAGACAGTGGATAGGGGACAAGCAGTGGATTTATTCTACTTTGACTTCAGCAAGGCATTCATCTAGCTGCCACACAGAAGGTTGCTGAAGAAGCTGAAGGATCCAGGTGCAGAGCAGTTCAAATCAAACCTCATACTGCCATGTGCATCTCACTTTTCACATGCTATAAAGGGTTCTGTTGAATGTATCTTACAAGTTATCTCCTGTTTTGCTCAGGTTTTCAAAGGCCATGTATAAATTAACTTACTACAGAAATTTCTTAAAAAGTAAGGATATTTATGGCAAAAAAACTGCATTAACTTTGATACTTACTAGTCAGCTGGGTATCTGCCAATGAAGTGATTTGTTAGCCCTAGAAAATGATTGCCACAAAACATATTAAAGTGGCTAACAAATTTTGAAGCCTACCAGTCAAACTGACTACCAGCTCAGAAACTGATTTCTCCCACCACGGTTGTGACACAGTGCAAAGCTACATGTCTAGCACTGTCCTACTAGGTTGTGCTCGGGATTTGTTTATTCAGTTACAACAAGACCCTTCATAATTTAGTGCACATGTCCCAAACATTTGATTTTGTTTGACCATTTTAAGTACTCTGTGTCATAACTCCACTCCCATGGGGCGGGATTCTCTGCATCACAGTGAATCCCTCTTGTGACAGGAGGGGGGAATGGGGTCAGAGATACCTTTCTCCATGTGATGGGATATAAATACAGTCTTGCATCTGTGTTCCTGGGGTAGAACTCTCTCGGCCACTGCACCACGATCCAAAAAGCCACAGGCATGTACAGGCTTTGGGCGGGACCCTATACATCCTATTACTGTGTCTTTCCCCAGAAATTCAGCACTCAATTAAAACCCCCACAGGCTCCTCTTGAGACCCTACATAATTCCTCCTCCCTTTTCATCATGAAGTCCCTAGTAACACTTCACATTTGGCAGTGTTAGGCTTTAAAATAGTCACACAGACATGGTATCATTTGAACAACTCTTACCAAGGCAACCACACAACAGACATAGGCAGAATTATTCTTAAAATAAGCCAAAAGCTTTACTAGTTAACTTAATGAATGCAGTAAATAACATAAAGACAAATAATTTTAGACATTGGTTACAAGGTATTGAAAATAAAATGGGAAATATACATAAAAAGTACACTTTAAAACTCTGAGATTTAAAGTCTACCTCAAGTCCTTAGTGGATAAATTTTGAAGTGCAAAGTCATTACAAAGGCAGATGAAAATCTTGGTTCTTCATAGTGCAGAAGAATTCTTGAAGAAAGTGTCTCTGCTCTCCTGAATGGTCAGAGAGGGTCCCAAATTCAACAGTGACAAGGCTTCAAGCAAAAAGGCAACAGTTAAAAAGGCCCAGATATCTCTCTGCATCATGGATTTAAAGGATTTTCCAAAGGGCAGATCCAGTGGACAGTGGCTGCCCTGTGACTGGCTAGCTTTCTATTTCTAAGGTTACCCAACCAATCAGAGTTTAGTATTTTATTACAATATCACAGATATGAGGTTCTTAATATAACAAAAAAAAGACTGAGATCAGCCAGCTCAAACCAGATCATGGGAACATTCCAGCCTGTCTGCTGGGAGATAGCTGAAGTTAAACTGTAGTCAATACAATCATTTACTTAAATGGTAGCCCATTTATTGGTAATGAGATTAGCTCAGTATAGACCTCTGAAAACAAAGGAAAGGTTGACAAAGAATCAACAGATGATGCTGTGGTCCATTGAAACACAAATGGACCTGCCTGCTTACCAACACTGTTTAATTAGCCTTTTGTCTCCTTTTAGATAATTTAATTAACTCTAGCCTCTGCTAGCAGAAAACATTTTTTTTTCTGTAGTAACAAGAACATCACATCTGTCTACAGGGCCCATGGTCTGTACCCATGATCCCTTGCTCTTACATTGGGCCACTATGGCATTCTCTGATGCATTTCTCACACAAACATGATATAAAACATGACCAAAACAATAAGGTATGGCTTTATCTCACTACACTCTGTGTATCATTACTATGCAAATAATTATGTTGCTTAGTGGAGGATGTACAGTATTGTATGCCAGGTAAGGTACACAATATAATTGACATAAACCTTCACAGGTATGCATCTGGAAAGTATTGTAATTACAGATCTACAATGTAATCAAACAACACACTTGTGTGGCATGACTCTGGAAATGTACTTTGCCTATCAGTCATGATAGTAGGAGAGATGGCATGGGATAGGGATTATAGTAGCTATATACAAAATTGAATATGTTGACACTGTATGAGGTACCTCACCATTTATGTATGGCCCTGTACCTACAAATTGTCCTTGGGTCATGATGGTGGTGGGTGGGAGTTACACATACAAACCCTAGTACTCTATTTTCAATCTTTGTGAAGTTTGTGTTTCATGCAACAGCAGCCCTAGTGAGCTTTAATGTAGTTTTGTCATATATATATATATATATATATATATATATAGATAGATAAATAGGCAGACAGATAGATATCTTAGGAATATGCAATGGGTGAGGTGGACATAAACCATTTATTTCTATGTGTGAAGGGGTGAGACCTTAACTCCATAACTGATGAGTGGCACAGCTTCAGTAAGTTATGAAAGTTCTGCCCCCCCCCACAAATGGAAATTAATGGTTTATTTCAACCCCACCCATAGCATGCGCAATTTAAGCACTGTATGTGTAATCTAACTGTGTTATAGTTCTGTTTGGTTCCCTTTCTGTGCTTCAGTTTCAACTGTAGTTTTTAATTTCTTTTTTTTTTTCTGTTTTTTTGCTTGACATCCCCACTGTCCCAGAGTTTAGTCTGTGTTTGCTGCTTCCCTCCTTCTACTACTACAGTATGTGGCAGGATTTCTGTCCTGGAGTTTTGTTTGAGTTTTTGTTTTGTTTGAGTGTTTGCTCTCCGCCCCCCCCCCCACCTTATAGTATATGGCAAGTCTTTTTGGTACAGTATGTGTTACTTTTTTAACTGATGAGTGAGAGTTAGAGCCTTGCTTGTGCATCAGTTGATAGATAGGTGAGAGAGAGAAAGAAAGAGAAATAGCATTGGTTGACTTATTGACAGAGTTCGGCAGCTGAGATGGAGGAGAGACAACATTTGTTGTAAGTTTGGAAAGAGAATGAGTCAGGGGTATATTGTGGGGCAGATTAGAGATCATAGGTGTTAGGAGGGGACATGATTGAAACCTGTAAATACCTCGCTGGAGTGAACAAGCTGCAGGCGTAGAGTCTATTTCAGAAAAAGGAAGGCACTAGAACAAGGGGGCATGCAATGAAGCTAAGAGATGGAAACTTTAAGAGAGATGTGCAGAAATACATCTTCCCAGAAAAGGTGGCGGATGACTGGAACAGGCTGCCAGAGGAGGTAGTTGGGGCAAAGACTGTGGGGAGCTTCAAGTATGCATGGGATAGGCGCAGGAGCATGTTAAGTAGTGGTACGGGGGAAGGGAGTGACACCTATGACCAATTAGGGTCAGTAGTAATGGAATAGGAAGGGACATGGGGCAGACTGGGTGGGCCTAAAGGTTATTTTCTGTCAACAAAATCAATGTTTCTCTGTTTCTAGGAGTTTGGGGGAGTAAGAAAGTGCAAAGGAAAGCTGGTCTCAACATGTTACCAAATAAAAGCCGTAGTCAAGATTCTTCATAGGATAAACCATTTATTCATAATGAATGTCCAAGGTGAATCACTCCAAATGTACACCCACAGTACTCCCTTCCAACAAAATCTGTTTCTAGGAGTTTGAGGGGAATAAGAAAGTGGCAGTAGAACCTGAGGGCAGAAACAAGAGACATAAATAGTTTTAAAAACCTTAATTAGCAGTTGCATTTCAGTTTGTCATGCAGTCACTTGCTGTACATTTATTTATTTATTTTGCCTAGGATTACAAATACCTTTGAGCCAAGGCTCTTTTACAAAGGTTCCACGTCAGTTACTTACAAACAACATGAGAACAACAGTGAAAAACAGTAAACAATGCATGTTACAACACAGCTATTGAAAGGTCAAGTGTTGGAAGAGTAAGGTGTAGAGGCGGAGGAGAAGAGCGGGTGGTTAAGAGAGGCAGCTAAAGTGAAAAGGAGGAACATGGCTAGAAAACATGAGCCCACAGGGATAGGGTCGGATCTGGTGCCTGGTGGTGGCAAAGAAACATGTATGAAAAGAGGGGGGGTAGGTCGAGGATGCAGCCAGTGGCATTTGTCAAACAGAGAGATGGAGAGGAGTGACGTACATGCGGCCATGAGAGTGGAAGAAGCAGTAATTGGGAGTGGGGTGGAAGTTAACTCAAAAGGGATGTACACTGAGAAATAAACAGAATCATGGTACTGAATTACTTTGAAAGATGGGGCTTCAGAAAGTTAAATTTTTGGATGTTTGTGTGATTTTTGTTGTCAAATGAACCAGATAAAGGCTGCTTTGTGAAGAAAGATGGCAGTAATAGGAGACATTTGGATTTGTGAATTTCATGCAGATAGGGTAAAAGTGATAGGGAACTGAGCAGGGGACTGGATAATGACAGCTGTCATTTAAAACAATGCTACTATGGAAAAATAAATGATGTTTCACATGTGAAACATCCTTTTTTTTTACCTAGTGGTCTGAACCGCAAAAATAGCCATTTATCTTGCTTGTTTAAATTATACATGCATTAGACAGATAGATAGGTAGATAGATAGATAGATAGATAGACAGATAGAGAGATGGACGAACGGACAGACAGGTAGGTAGGTAGATTAGATAGATAGATAGACAGACAGACTATTGTGGAGATAAACACACCACTAACAATTGATTATCTTTTACTTAACATAAAAATGGCAAGATATCATGAGCTGTCTTTCACAATCTTGCCCTTGATCAGGCGCATCCTGCACCATGGGCCGGCACAGCTCCTGGCTGGCCGCGCTATCTCCTCAGCCCACCCAGATTCAGGTACGGTCTGCTGATCACCTCAGGAAGCCCTGTTCCTAGGCTAGCCACCTAATTTCAAGAGCTTCTTCACCCCTACTGCCCCTCCTTCCCACTCCGCTGCTCCGGCGAGGGATTGCTAGAGATTACCAATGTTCATTTGAAGACCTCTGGGGCCTGAGCATTCGAATTTGCGGCCCCTACCCTGTGGAATTATCTACCTTGTCAGATAAGAGTGTCTGATGGTGGAGAATTTTAAATCTGCGTTAAAAATGTGTTTGTTAAATCTTGCTTTTTTTGACGCTGTGTAAGCCTGATACTTAACTGTGATGATTTCAGTTTTTAGCTGTGATTTTATCTGATTTTACTATTTATTGTTCTAGCACTATGGTCCTTTGTGGTGAATAGCACTATTTTATAAATAAAGATGCTTTTGCTTATGCTTATGATTGGTGGCCTTGAACCTGAAGAGGCTCCTCATTGGCTGAAGCAACTCTACTGCTCGCCTGCTACTGGACCAGCCTCAATCCATTGCTTTTTCAACACCTGGCACCCAGTTTAAGCTTACCTTGCTAAAGGGAGAATAGCCTACCAGACCTGCTTCCTAGCCAAGAAAATTTGCCTAGTACTCACTCCACCAGCATCACAGGCCTACATGCAGCCCACCACTCATGCCCGCTGCACCCACAGCTCCAACAAATCCTCCTTCGTTGTCCCTTTCTGCCGCACCTCTCAAGCTCAACACTCCTCCTATGTCAGGGCTCCCTCCCTCCCTTTGATTGGACTTCCTCCAGAAATCTCTGCAGAGAATGAGCCTGTCCTCTGCAAACACAAACTGCTTCACCACCTCACTGGTCTTAGCAGCTGTGACTGTTCCTGCTAGGCCCTACTGCCCTCCCTCCCTCCCGCTCCTCCCCCTCATCTCCTGGCTCTCTTCTTCTCCCCCCCATTCCCAGTCTTCTTCCCCATACTGTCTCCCCAACCTCTCTCCTCCATCTCAATCTCCGGCTTAACTCCTCTCTCTCCCTGCCCCACTCTCCCTCTTTCTTGGCCCATTATCCTCCATGTATCTTTCCTCTCCCCTATTCACTCCGACAGCTCCTACTCTTGACTTCCCCCACATACTTTCCTTCCCTTCCCCTCCCTTCCTTCCCTCTTCACCTCACTGCTCCCTGCTCCTCTCTCTTTCTTAGTACTCCTTCCCATACCTTCATCCCCTACCACTTCCCTCAGACCACCCCTTTTCCTCTCTAATCTGTAGCCCCTCCCTCCTATTCCCCCTCCACTACCACAGCAGTACTCATCTGTCCCTCTTTCCTTACTCCCCCTCCCTCTGTTTTCACCCATTTTGCCTTCCTCTCCTCCCCAATTATCCTTTTTTCCTCCGTTCCCCTACCCCCTGTTCTTCCCCCACTCTTCTTCCTTGTTTCCCACACCCATTTTCCCCACATCTCCTCCTTCCTCACTCCCCTGCTGTCTTTATTCCCTATACACCAGGGCCACTCATTGCACTTACTGTAGCCACTTGCACTTACATGACAATGTCACTTCAGTGACTGCCTCCTCTTGTCCTCCCTTACCCCTACCACAGCCATTCCTATCCTCATCCACTGTTCCCTGAATCATGACACTATTTTTCATATTTTTGATTTTTCATGTAACTGTTCCTCCAAACGTTTTGTTTTTACTGTTTGTATTATGACACAGAACCCTTGTAAATGAACCTTTGGTTCAAAGGTATTTTGTAATCCTAGTATTCAATCAATATACAAATAACTGAACAATAAATAAATAAATAATGATGTAACCCTCACACAATATCACTATTACACTAGTTAAAGATGTCATACTCACACCTACTTATTAAACAATTACACTGAACATTTCCAATGGCATTTCCTTTCACCAAAAATGCTGAAATACCAAACATTCTTCTTGATCTCTGACTGTACATGAAATTCAACACAGTGTTGTATAGATCCAATAAGTGCTAAATAGATGATATCACACATATCTTTATTTCTTGTGTTTGACATTGGCTATAGTAACAAAGATGTCATTCCAAATGCTAAATGGTATATAGTATAAGCCATTTAATTGGAATGTGCTTAAAGGGGATGTTTTCTTAAATGGGATAGACCCCTGGGCACAGATTAAGTGGCCATTGTAGCCTATTAGCAGTGCTTCCCTTAATAGGACTGAATAATTAATTTTAATGGGATGATTTTGAGCACCAGTTCAGTCATTTGCAGCTCCTTTCCATCTGTTTTTTAATGATGTTTAGAAAGACCATTGCAGCCAAAGGTGTTAATATTTGCTGCTAAACTGAAGAGTTCTGTGATCTACATTGGTCTCCAGCTCCTGGAACATTTATTATGGCATCAAATAGGGTTGGTCTGCCTCTTTCAGATAAAATCAAAGTTATAGAAGCACTTAAGCAGACAGGCACTTCTCTCCAAGGTTGCTAAAGAATTTTCAATTTTGAAAAACCAGGTAGGATGCATAATCCTTAACAGAGATCACCTACTGGCTGAATCGCCAGCTGAAAGCACAAGAGGGAGGGAAAAGACATGCAGGTGGAAGAAGTCCTACATGTCTGTTTTTCCAATGCTGTTAGTAAAGGAGCCCATCTGTCTGGTCTAGTTCTAAAAAAAAAGTCAATGAGATAGCCACCCATTTACAATACAGAATCTCCGATGCAACTGATGGGTGGTTGTTTCATTGGAAAAGCAGGCACGACATTGTAAGAGGAAACATGGTAAGCATATGGATGCAGATGAAACCTCTGCATCTAAATGGCTAACAAAAGGCCTCCCAACAATGCTGAATAAGTATGATCCGGTCAACATATTTAATGAAGATGAAACTGGTGTGTTTTACTGGGGTATCCCAACTGTGACCATATCCATAAGGAGGTAGAGCTTCTTGGAGGGAAAAAAAAGCTATGGTCTGTGTGTCTCTTTTGTGCTGTACAAACATGCTGGGCACTGAAAAACTCCTACTAGGTAGCACCAGTATACTTAGGGTTGAGTAAGGTGTATAATGTAAAATCCCAACTTTTGCACCTTAATATCTATGTTGGCATATGACAAAAAAGTGCAACATTTTACATGCATAGTCTGTCTGACTGGGTCTCAAGAAGTGAAAAACATTGTGGCAGCATCGTGTATGGTTTCCAAGATGTGGAATGCCAAAAAGTGAAAAAAAAAATGTTTCCAATACTTTATTGTTTTTTTGTTCTCACCTACAGCCTAGACAGTACAGTTTTTTTTTTCATGAAACATTCAAGGTTGAAGTGACGTGTGCCAGGGTAGTGCTTTTAGAAGATTTTGTGAAATAATATTAAACAGTTCTAGAGTTATAAGGTTTTTAAGTTTCTTCTGAGCATGCTCAGAAGTGTTTTTGGATAATCCTCTAATATGAAGGATAGAAAACATCAATAGTGAGGGTTTATGTGTTGCACGGTTATTGCTTTACTTGTCTTGAGGAAAAATATTGATCGTGATGACTGCCATCTTATTTTTTAACTAAAAAAAATTTAAAACACTTTAAAATTATATAGTTTCTAAAAATAAACACCTGAACCTAGGTAAATGGGACCTGTTTAACTAGCGTCTGGAGTCAGTTTTCTAAAAATATAAGCCCAGAAATTAGCTTTCTGTCCACCTGATAATCCTGGGTGCCCAGTTTAGTGAGAGGAGCCATTCCCCCACATTATCTGAATGAAAACAGTGGCACATTCTTGGTTTGTGAAGCCACAGATGGAGTCATACTGCTGGCTTCAGTTAGAGCAGTGAGCCAATGATCCTCTGCTTTTTTCTCCCCCCAGCCTCCATCTATCAATCTATCTATCTATCTATCTATCTATCTATCTATCTATCTATCTATCTATCTGTCTATCTGTCTATCTGTCTATCTATCTATCTATCCATCCTCTGTTGAATTTATGTATGTATTTCACCTCTCTCCCACTATTCAAGTGCCTATTCAGATACTCTCATACTGCTCACTGCCTCTGCCCTTAATTGCTTACTAACTTTAGTTCTGACTTATCTGTGCTCAGGCTATTTTTTATGTATATACTACTGTAGAGATCCTAGTCTACTTGTATAACTGCACTTTGAGCTCTAAAACTGACTGTATTTTGTACTTTGCTTGTTCATTCTGTATATGTGTCCTAGTACCCAATCCCTGGGCCGCACCTGGAAATGAGCCTCAGCTCAGTGTGCCTTTCCCAGTTACCAAAATGTTAACTAAATAAATATTTACCTTGCTTATCTATCTAAAGTGGACTGGGTGCCAACCCCAGTACTGCTACTTTCTAACTCCTTCCCCAGATTGCCTGCTCCCCTTCTCAATATTTAAAATTTACGATACTGGACCGGGGTGCCCTACCCTGGTACTGCATCTTTTGTCTCCCTCCATCCCCTCTGGGTCACCCACCCAAAAAGAAAGAGTTATTGGCACTAGGATGACCACCCACAGTGCCACCAAAGATCATCCCAACACTGAGGTCCCCAATCCCTATTGTCAGCTTGGGTCCTCCTTATAAAAACAAAAATTATCCTGCATTTATCTGTTTTTTTCTTTTTCATTAAACCTATAATAAACAAAATCATTCATGACTGATCTGACTCTCTGAACCTCTACCCACCCTACCCCAACCCCCCCCACTCAACACCCACTATCCAACAAACACCTCTACACATACTTACTCACCTAAAACTATTCCACACAGTAGATCCACTCCCTGATTGAAAAGATACCTTGCTGCTGGAACCGGTGACTGTGATATGAGAAAATAAAGTAAGTCCAGTTTAATGTATTTTAATGGGGTTTAAACTGCTGTCTATTCTGTCTGCTTACCTGACTCATGAACACAGACAGCAAAACAAACATTAAAAAAGAAAGAATGACTCATCACAAGTGCCAGCTTTTTCACCCACTCAGCTGAGGCAGACAATCCATGATTTACTGCAGCTCCCAATCTGTCTCTAAACCCTGCCACATATTGACTCAGATTTTTTTTCCAAAAAAAGCATCCATCTCATCCAATCAACTTTAACACTACAAAATTGATGCTGGCATCATGCCAGTGCATCCATGGCAACACCCGTGACAACAGCAGCTGAACAAAATAGACTATCACTACTTCACCAAAAGGTTCCATATAATTTATAAAAAAAAAATCTTAATACAATTCTCACAGAAACTATCCTAATGAATAAATCAGATACACAAGGGAAACCTGGTGTGAAAAATGCTTCATCTAGGCTTGTGCTGTTTTACCTCACACACCACATTCATTGCTTATGTCACTGTCAGGTTACTGAAGGTCAAACAGCACTTGTATAGATGAATCATTTATCACACAGTTTCCCTCTGTGTATCCTTGCAAAAAACTGCATTAGTGCACCAGTTAGGGTAACTCAATGCCATAAAAGTAGGGAAATGTGGTGTTAGGGTTTCCAACCCTAATGCCCCACCCCACTAAGCAGCAAACAGAAATAAATATTGGAGTTTTTGGTCTCTATAGTCCTGATGAATCAGGGAAGGGGTCTTCCTTAGGGGTTGTCAACCTTAATGCCCACTCCAGTCCATGAGCAAATAATGTCACACATGTTCTCCTTTCTTCACACAGGGCCCACAGGGCCCTACATGAAAAATGATAAAACAAATTGTGTTGGCAACCTATGGCAAGGCATATTTATCTACCTGTGAAGAGTGTATCATTATGAGGCAGTGGCTTGGAGCTGTCGTGTGCTTCGGATTGGAGCCTAAGGGCTGGGGGGTAAGGGTGAGCATCAGGGTTGACAATGCCAAGGAAGATGCCACCACTGATTCACCAGGACTCCAGAGACACAAAACCCTTTTTTTCTTCATTTTTCTGCTTGGAGGGTGGGGGTGGGGTGTTAGGGTTGAAAACCCTAACACTACATTTCCCTACTTTAATGGAATTAAGTTACCCTGACTGGCACATTTAAATTTTTTTGCAAAGTATTTCCTTACTTTTTGAGATAGTATAATCATATCCTCATTTGCCTGTGGAAGTGCAGGGCCCTCGGGACTCTGCACTCTCATACCTCCATAGACACGTACATGTATGTTGCTAAGGATGTACAGGGCCCAGTGGGTCCTGCACTTGCATTTCTGCCAAAATATCAACCAAATTGTCATCCTAGCCTTGTTATTATCACACCTCATTAACCCAGTAGTGAAAATTTACAAATCTCCATCAAAACTTCATTCTGCAGCATTGAAATGACATTCCATGCCACAGGTGTGAATACACATTTTGGCCAGGATTTAAAAAATGGCAGCTGTCACACTCATGGAGTGGTGTAACAAAATTACTAGGTTAAAAATGTGGAGTCCGAATATTTAAAACTACCAAGGTTATGAGCAGGCATAGTAAAATTTTAACATATGCGCATAACTTCCACTTTTACATATTTGACCCCAAATTTTCAACATAGATTTATTATGATCCCACCTCATGAACAAGGGGGGGTGGGAGGAGTAGCTGCATGCTGAGCTTGAGGAGTACTCAGCAGGGACCTAACATGCTCTCTTACTACTTAAAATCAGTAAACCACCATTGCCTCTCTTTTTTGGACAGTGCCTTTAATTGCAAATTTTAAAATAACTTCATATGCTTGTATGCTTGTGCTGTTGTTAGCAACTGAAACTGCTTGCACTGTATTAGTAAGGTCAGGTCCTTTCTGGACCATCCTGTGCTACAATCTAGTCTGGCTTTCTTCTGTCCTTTACTTCCCCCACAAGCCAGACAGTCTGATGGTGGCAGAGGTTGCTCCTGTGGGAGGACTGCGGAAACTCCTGTGGGGGGGCTTGCAAAGGATGGGGAGTTCTTCAGAGAGTCATGCTGCAGGGTTTTATTTAACTCTAAAAATTGATTAGCGTTTTGCTCATAAAAGTTCTAAAACATTGTGAAAATGCATAGCACTTGCCTCACTGTGTTTAACAAACATAACACTTCTAGAAAACCTACATAAATGCTTTCTGTACAGTTAGTATTGTCCCTAGAAAACAACTGCTAATCAATTATTTAAAACCCTGTGCTGGGAGCTGTAAAGACCTGAAAACACTTTCAGGTTGGGAGTCTTTCTACACTATCAGCTGACAAAAAAAGAAGCAGCTTATTTTGTCTATAGACTTAGAAGTGTACCTGAGGAAAGTTGAGGTGCTGCTGTTTAAATGGAGAAAGCCACAGTATTGTTAAAGGGAAGTTCCTGTATCTTTTCCTTAATGAGGCGTCTTCTCAGCAGGACAATCTCTGTTTAGTACAGTGCATTAGTCCTCTATGTTGTGGATTTCTATAAGATTTATTTTATTTTTCACTGTGGTTGATTGTTTTTAGATATTTTAGGAAGTTTGTTTAGTTTATTTAATTTAAATCTGAGAAGTTCTCTGATTGGTTAGAGCTGCACATGTGGCCCTCTAATTTAAAAGGGCGTATGCATGGTGTTTCCAGTCAGATTCTTCTGTGGATTGCATTCTGTGAGCAGTAAGTGTTTGATCTTGGGTTATAGTGAATGCTAAAAACATCATTTTTATAAGCAGCTACCTTTTTAATAATCATTTTATGTTTAGCTTCACTAGCTACATTTTGCAGATGCCTGCATAGGACTTTGTATTTGGTTTCAATAGAATGAGTTCCTGGCTCAGTAACATCCTTTTTTCTTCTGCTGCTTGTACTTACTATATTCTACTGCTAACCATGATTCTGTAAGAGTCAAGAATGCCAAGATATTTTTGAATATTTAAGCCAATCTGGTTTACTCTGAATTGCTTATATACGGGTAGTACCCTAAGGAAAAATATAGTGATAGTTTTTTTTTCTTTCTTTTTTTTTAACTTTTATCCCTGTGAATCCTAGAGATTAGATGTGTTCCATTGTATGTATCTAGTGAGTAATGAATAAGTATCTGACTTACATTTTAATTAATTACATTATTCTGGTTTGCCCTTAGTATCTCTTCATATTCTATTTGGGCTGGGTGGATGCAGAAGTTCAGACCAGAAAATGAGAACACCACAGGCAGAATATAAAGATACTACATTTACTGGAGAATTACTAACTGGGCCAATTACTTCATTCTACAATAACTGGACTCATAATTGAAGAACTGTTTTGTTCTGCTTTCTGAACTATGTAAGATATGCCTGATACATCAGATCCATCATTACATTGGATACATCTGATACCTCAGAAACATCAAAGTGTTCTGTTTTCAAAGAGCTAGCAAGTGTGTATTTCCTCTCAAAGAACCTACACGATTTTGTCTAAAGCCTTTTTCTGAGGATAAGACAGTGAATGAAATAGTGATCTAGGATATACTTCTCCAGGTCTATTTCTCTTATTGTTTGAGATCTGACTTATAGAAGCATTTAAATATGATACCGTGATTAAGGCCTCATGCTGATCCTCTACTATAGTTTACGTACGTAATATTACAGTAGATATTCCATGTAAGTGTATTGAATTAATGCTAAGAGTGGAATATATTTGATAGCTGTAATTTTTCTTCAGTATTTCACTATGGTAAATATGAGACTTCAGAGGTTGCAAAATAGTAATATGTCTCCTTTACAAGAACTACTTATTAGCACTAAACCGGGTTGCAGTAGGCAATCCAAAATCACTGAGCATTTGTTGCCCTGTGTTAATAAGACATGAACTCCCCCAATAAGATCAGTGTCACAAACAGAGCTGTTCCAGAGATGGAATTCACAATTGTGAGATATTAGTGCTTGTCAAACAAGTAATATTGAGCATTTGAAATATGCCAATAAAAATAAGCATATATCAGGCCCATCTAATGATAATGAACAAAATATGGGGAATATAAATCTACAGGCTAATTCTCTGGATATGGGTGCATCAGAATAGTTAAACATTAATCTATCCATTAAAAAACCTGGTGGAAAATGTTTCCAAACCCCAGAGTGGGAAAGTCTCCTAATTTAAGGGATAATGGGGATTCTGAAGAACTAGACAATATTAATGGAAGCTCAGAAAGTAGGGGAAGTTTTCAAAGTTTAAATAGTAAAAGTGGTTCTCAATCAAAAAATAATTCAGAATTAGAAGATGTGATTCAGGAATTACAGATAACAATTGAGGGCTTAAAACAAATTGAAGCAAGGGCTCAAATGCAGCTGTTAAAGTTTTGCAGCAACTGTGGTGCTCAACAGGGAGGGGCTGAAGCACAACCAGGACAATATGTGAATCAGTTTAAACCATTATGTTTAAGTGATGATATGATAAAGCTAATGAGTAACATTAATAATGCCTATCTGGCAATTATGGAACAGCTGGTAATAAATAAAAATATAATGGAATCACTGAAAGAGGATGTTGCTTATAATAGAGCAAGGTTAGATTCATTTGGCAAAAAATTCAAAACAAGGATGTAAATCAGTCACAAGAGTCTATAGAATGCTGGGTAGATACAAGACTGAGACCAGACTTTGGTATTATTGAAATTCCAGACTCTCCAGTAAATTCTAATAATCAAAAAAATTAAAAAGCTTGGAAAAATCAAAGAAGAAAAAAAGAGCTAAGCCTGAAAAGATACAAAGATCTAATCATGCTCATATTGGTGAGGAAAAGTACTGAGATGATCATGATAATATGAGAAAGGAAAGGTGCATGAAACACTTTACCGAAAGGGAGGAGCTGTTAGTAAAAATAGTTTACCCCCCCAGCTTATGCTGATATTCATAGAGGTACTGGATTAACTTTTATGATGCATTTGAGTAAATTGGAACATGAAATAGTAGAACTTAATCAGCAACTTGGCAAAATACCTCTGGCAGATGAGCTGGGTACATCATTAGATGATTACTGAAGTGAAAAAGAGGAAAATTATAAACAGCTAATTAAGGAAACAACTTACAGGCTGAAGACTAATGAAGTGATAAGGGATGGTGAGATTGTAAATTAGTACTCAGAAATTGGGACTATTAAAAACTGGGCAGATACCTATCCTCTTGTTAGATTACATAGTCCATTGAAGTAGGGAAACGTTGACCCCAGTAATTTTGAAATTCAGTTATTGGAATACTTAAGTAAAGAACCTGATATTACTTTAACAGAAGATGATATTATTGATATCAAGAACATCCCTATACCAGCAACAACGCTGGTTGATATACTATTTGTATCACCAAGGTTGGCTAAGTGTGGGTTAACAGCTTGGCAATACAGGAGAATGATTTGATCTTAACCTTCCCAAATAGAGCCTTATTTAATAAGGAAGGAATTGAGAACAAGGGTATACTGTGGACTGTCGGGGACAGTCCTCAGATGATTCCATTCTTTCCTCATGGGCAGAACTCAGAGGGTAGTATCTGGAATTTTCTCCTCTGCTTCCTTTTCTCTGCCTTGTGGGGTGCCGCAGGGTTCTGTGCTTTCCCCATGTTGTTAACAGTGTATATGCTAATATTGGGAGACATTATAAGGTGTTCTGGGCTGAGTTTTCACTGCTATGTAGATGATACTCAGCTCTATATGACCTTTGTACCTGAACAAAATGATACAATATCGGTCTTTAACAACTGTCTCACAAAGATTCAGGACTGGATGAGTGCTAACTGGTTGAGACTGAATCCAGACAAGACTGATGTGCTGGTGGTGGACCCTGGTCACCGTGTAGAGAAGTTGACTCCTGGGTCTCCTTCTGGCCTTATGTTAGGGGGTAACCAGTTGAGACCTTCTGAACAGGTACGGAATCTGGGCGTAGTGCTTGACAGTGAGCTGATGCTTAAGACACAGGAGTCAGCCATTATCAAGTCCTTTTTTTTACCATCTGAGGAATATAGCCCGGATAAAACACCTTGTTCCGCATGATGACCTCCCTGTGTTAGTTCACGCCTTTGTATCTTCATGTCTTGACTACTGTAATGCTCTATATTTAGGGTTACCAGGGGTGGATCTCCATCACCTGCAGCTGGTGCAGAATGCTGCAGCCAGGTTGTTGACTGGGTTACCAAGAACTTGCCACATAACACCTGTGCTGCGTGAATTGCACTGGCTGCCGGTGCAATGGATGATCATCTTCAAGGTCGAGTTGCTGACCTATAAGATCCTACATGGACAGGGACCGGGCTACTTGCAAGATCTCCTTCAGCCCTACCACCCTCTCCACCCACTTCGCTCCACCGATGAGGGATTGCTAGAGATTTCCAGTGTTCATCTTCAGTCATCTGGGGCCAGAACTTTTTCTTTTGTGGCCCCAACCCTGTGGAATTCTCTACCTCATCGGATCAGAGAGTGCCTGTCCACTGAGTCTTTTAAAGCCTCATTGAACAGTTATTTATTTGAATTAGCTTTTTGAAGATACTGTAACACTTGTCTATTCTGCTGCCTTTTAAATATTTTATATTTGTATTTATTACTGTATGTGTGTTGTTTATATTTGTTATGTATTTGCACTTTGGCATTTTGAAAAGTGCATTATAAATAAATATTTATTTGATTTGATTTTGATTTGATATGGTTGAAAACAAAGACAGCAGGGTGAAAAGGGCACAAGGAAAAGAGCAACCATCAAAAAGGAGACTGGCAAAGACAATGAGATTAGGAATGTCACCAGAACCACAGTAATGTTGTGGGAGGTGCTGCCCCCTGCACCCCCTGGACATAAATATAATGAACTCCACCAGAGGGCACATTGGGGAGTGGGAAGCAGATAGGCACCCTCACTGTAAAACACCCACAAGTCCCATTTTCCCATTTGAAGTGTGCCCACATTATGGCACCCTTTTTCCCATACCTTTGTTGCCATGCTTTTTTAACGGTATACCTTATGGCACCACCTCATGAACAAGACTGGTGAAAATTTTCAAATCCTGCCCAAAAGGTGATTTTGCCAAGTGACCATGAAATTCACCTTTCAGTCTGATTTGCATAATTCAACTGCCATCAAGCGCTCCTGTAGCTGTGTTTTTTGCCATTGTTCATGAGGTGGGGTCCCAAAAAGGCCATGTTGAAACTTCAGGCTCAAAATATACAAAACTGACAAAGTTATGCATCAGAGTTGAAAATCCCATTGAAATACATTGAACCACACTTACCTTATTTTCTCATATTGCAGTCAGTGGTGCCAGCAGCAAGACGTGTCTTTGATTAAGGAGTGGATCATCACCCTATGACCTGTTCAGGTGAGTGAGGGTATGTGGGGTTGGACTGGGGAGTGTGGAGTGGTGGGTGCTGAGTGGGAGGTGAGGGTTGGGGTAAAATCAGTGAGGGACCATTTTCTTTTTTTGCAGTTTAACAGAGGAAAATACATTGAGGGATGGTTTTGTCTATATCAGACAGGGATGGCAAATGGAGGGGAGCTGCTCCTAGACACCATGGAAATATAAAATAATTATGGGGATGATGATCAGAGGCTTAGAGGGTGCCACTAGACACCAGGTAATAATTACTAAATGATTATGGGGATGGTAATTGGAGGGTAGGAGGTACCACTATACACCAGGGTACCATCAAATCTTTACAGGGACAGCTATCAGAGGGTGGGGGTGCCACTAGACACCAGGGAACTATTAAATCTTTACAGGGACAGCAATCAGAGGGTGGGGGTGCCACTAGACACCAGGGAAATATAAAATAATTATGGAGAAAGTAATTGGAGGGTGAGGTGTGCCACTAGACACCAGGGAAATTTGAAATAATTACAAGGATTGTGATCAGAGCATGGGGGCTGCTACTAAACACCAGAGAAATATAAAATATTTATGGGAATAGTGATCGGAAGGTGGGGGATGCCACTAGACACCAGGGAACTATCAAATCATTATGAGGATGTTGATAGAAGGGTGCAGGTGCCACTGGACAGCTAGCAAATTTAAAATAATTATGGTGACAATGATCAGAGCGTGGGGGATGCCACTAGACACCACAGAAATATAAAATGATTATGGGGTGGCAATCAGAGTTTGAGGGTGCCACTAGACACCAGAAAAATATAAAATAATTATAGGGATGGAGATTGGGGGATGCCACTAGACAGCAGGGAAATGGCAGCTCACAGCTCTTGTTGCAGCCCACAGCATGAGTTCCAGCTATTGCTGCAGAAGTCAAGAAAGTCCCATTGTTCTCATACAGAGAATGTGAGTGAATGACTCCTCTCGCTAAGCTGGGCACCCTGGATTTTGGGTGCCCAGAAAAGGTATTTCTGGCAAATTTAAAAACAAACACCAGAATCTAGCTAAACAGGTCCCATTTAGCTAGGTTCAGGTGTTTTTTTTAAATACATAATCTGATTGTACTTCTACTGTTTGTAAGATTAAAACGGTAAAAGGAAGATAATGACCATCTTGAGTGTGTATTTCCCCCATGACAAGTAAATCATGTGTAATATTTGCATCATAATCACTAGCAATATGTTTTTTACCTTTCACAATAGATATTTCTCTGCACATGAACAGTAAATCATGACCTGTTAACACTTGAGAACTTTTTTTATTGATCAAACCTTTCTATCAATCGAGCTTGAACGTTATCTCAAAAATAATTATTATTCAAAAATTGTATACTATTTTTTCACCAAACCATCCAAAGGCACACTCTTGGCATTGTCCCCATCATCCCTGAAAATTTCATGAAGAAAGTCTAGGCTGTAGGTGAGAGCAAAAATACCCAATGTTAAATATAGGTAAACATAACAGATTATTTCACATTTTTGATGCTCCGTATCACAAAAAAAAGTGCAAGATTTCATCACAAAACTGTTGCCATCTTGAGACTCTGATAGCCTGACTGCACATGCCAAATTTTGTGTTCATTTGTCAAATGATGGCAAAATTGTTAAGATGCAAAATATTGGGTTTAAAATTGAACTGCCAATGCAATCCTAACTTTAGGGGCACTTCCATACCCCTATAATATATACGTGTGTGTGTGTGTGTGTGTGTGTGTATGTGTGTGTGTGTGTGTGTATATATATACTGTACATATATATATATATATATATATATATACACACACACACAGTGGAGCCCGCTTATAAGAACACTCCGTTTGCCACAAAAAGATGTTCTTATAAGCGGTCTGTTTTTATACACGGGCTGCCTGTTTAAACAGCTTTTTTAGCTATTCAGAACACAAGGTGGAGCTCGCATAATGCTTTAATATCGGAAAACAGTTTTCTTAAAGACCGCTTGCCCAGATATGCATCCAGAGCATAAATTTTCTGACTGCTTACAGGGATGTCCACATTGGCTGACTCTTCTCTTAAGTCCTCCTCTTCATCCTCCTCTTCATCAGACTCCTTTAAGAGTAAGGACGTCACTGGTTATTTCCTCCTCAGTAATTGTGCCCGTTGTTTCTACGTCATTGTCACAACCCTATCTAGCACTGTAACTGTGACTTGCTGATTGAAGTGATTAATGTGGACTAAAAACAATAACAATGTAGCACATTTTAAATGTTGAACCCTCATCATAATGCAGTGAGTGGTAATGTCAATTGGCACCATTTACACCTAGCTGCACACCAGGGAAGACGTTAATCACCAGAGCCAAAGTGAAACAGTTAAATCAGTTAGTTTCACTGACAGCTGAAAGTGAACTACCTCAGAAGCTGCAACAAAAAAATGTATTTTAAATGGGCTGAAAGTGATTATAAATGGGCTTTATGCCCATAGGGATACATTACTAAAAATCGGGACATAAGAGTCATGTTCTTATAACCGGGATGTTCTATTAACCGATGTTCTTATAAGTGGGCTCCACTGTATATATATATATATATATATATATATATATATATGTGTGTGTGTATATATATATATATATATATATATATGAGAAAAGCGAGAGACAGAAAGAGACAGAGAGAGGTCATTTAAAAAACTACATTAATGCATCTATTAATATTGAAGCACAAATCATACAAAGTAGAACTATTAAAATTAAAGTAATAAGTCACTTGAACCTTGACTAATTTCTGATATGGTGTTCCTTACAGTTTGAATGGTCATATTGCATCATCCATGCAAACTTTGTTGTGTTAGTATTGTGCTTTGTCTGGCAAAACAAGTGCCATGCAGCAGCTACCCCAGCCCTGCTGCCTCTGATGCAGTGCACCAAGTCTGCTCCCAAACCTGGGTCACCTGCAGTTGCATGATGTGCTGCTGTTGGGCCATCTGGGCAGCTTGAATGGGGAGTTTTATGTAAATTCACTAAATAATAACTTTTAAACTTACAAATCAATTTTCATCACAACTGCCAGAAAATTAACCCCAGGGCTAAGAATTTGCATACCAAATTTCACAGATCTAGGTGTTAAGATGGCCAAGATATAAGTTGTCAAAAACCTCTATTTTGACACAAATACTAAGCCTTAATCCCCAACCCGTAACCTCCAGTCCAAGTAAAATGTATAGCTCCAAGCTAGTGCCTCATAGTGATATGCTCCTCAAAGGTAGAGAAGTACAGTATTTCTTGCCAAATGTTGCCAGCACAATTTATTGTAGCTTTATTCACACAGGGCCCTGTCCCTGCATGAAGAAAGGAGATTATGTAAGATTTTGTTTGTTCAGGGAATGGAATAAGCATTAAGATTGACATCCCCAAGGAAGACCCCACCATGGATTCACCAAGATTCTGAAGACCCCAAACCTTCATGTGTTTCCCTTTTGCTGCTTGCGGGGTGTGGGTTGGGAGTTAGGGTTGAAAACCCTAATGTCACATTTCATTTCACTGTGACATTAAGTTACCCTGATAGTGCATTAATGAATTTATTTGAAAAGAGGTTCCTTTCTTTTTGAGATAGTGGAATCATATCCTCATTCATGTAGGTCTCTTTGGGACCTGCATGAACAGGTGCAGATGTATAGAGCCTTTTGGGCCCTGCATCATGGAAAGCCTTCAGCTGAATACAGAAGTTCTAGGCCTGGCACATTTACTCTATACACATTCATTCTCTAAACGTTCACTCTTTACACATTGACTCTTCACACTTTCACTATTTTTTTATTTAAATAAGGTTCCGAGCAAACTTTCTGTCATGAGTAAATTCAAAATTTGGATCAGCATATCTTCAGTCAGCCTCCTGCCAAATGTCAGATCTCTGTTACTTTGTTTAAAAGTTATCAGTAATATTACTCCACAGTTACAGGGTGACAGGTCAGATAATAAAAGAGCAGGGCTATACACGGCACAAGCAGCTCTGAGAGAGATGATGGAAGGGCTAGACCTCGTAGACGTCTGGAGACTTAACAATCCTGGGGTAACACAATACACTTTTTTTTCAATGCCGCACAAAACCTGCTCGAGAATAGAGTATTGGTTAGTAAGTAGTAAATTGCTCCCTTTGATTATTGATGCAAAGAGTCATACCAGGGTTATTTTGGATCATTCCCCAGTATCAATTAAATATGAGGGATATTAAACTCCTGGAGAGGGTCCAGAGGAGGGCAACCAAAATGATTTGGGGCTTGGGGGAACAGGACCTATGAGGAGAGGCTCAAAGAGCTAAATATGTACACATTGGAAAAGAGAAGGGACCGGGGGACATGATAGAGGTCTTCAGGTACATGAAGAGGGTAAATAGGGGACGAACAGTCAGGGTGCTTTGAAGGAAGGAGGAGGGGGCCATTAGAGGGCATGGGTGGAAGCTGGAGGGGGGAAGATTCAGGGGAGAAAGGACGAGGTGCTACTTCACTGAGAGGGTGGTGGAGCCATGGAATGCACTACCTAGGGGGCTGGTGGAGGCAGAGACAGTGGAGGGGTTCAAGAGGGGTAGAACAGGTACAGGGGAAGGGTTCTGGAAGCAAAATCCAATGCAGCAAGAATATCTGGAACTGGGAAGGGAGAAGCCAGAGAAGGTGAGGGGGCAGCAAGGTCAGCACCCAGGGTGGGAGCTGACCAAATGAGCAGACATGAAAGACTGTTAGGCCTATTCTGCTGGCATTTTAGTATGTTAGTATGTTAATATGTTAGTATGTTAGTATGAGCCAAGCCCAGGTTTTAGAAGAGACCTTATGTGGAGATTTAATAACCAACTCTTACAGGATTCCCATATACATGGACACCTTAAGAATTTTATAACCCGTTTCTTAGATCAAAATACTGGCTCAGTTTCAAAGATTGATATTGTTTGGGTAACCTTGAAATGTGCTATTAGGGGGAAATACATTAGAATTACATCCACAAAAGCTAAAAAAGACAAGCTATGGCTAGAGGAGATTACTAATGCCATTAGAATGACAGAACCTATCATCACTAAGCAATCAACAGAGGCGGATTTGGGTTAAGTTACATCAATTACATTCCCAATACTCTTCCATTATGCTGCAGAAAGCAGAATTAGCCCTTCAAAGAACTAAGATTAAATACCTTGAATCTGGTGATAGGGCTGGGACACTCCTAGCATTAAGAATTCAGCAAATGGATTCAAATAGAAATGTGGCAGCTCTGCAAAGTAACAAAGGAGATACTATCATTAAAGACCCAAAGAAAATTGCATCTGTGTTTAAAGATTATTTCTGCAGAGTTTATTCTATCCCTGTGGATGACAGGGTGAAAATAGATGAGATCAATAATTTTTTAGATTTTATAGCTTTAATGAGGTTGGATCCCAAAGATATAGCCATGTTGGAATCACCCATTCAGGTTTAGGAGGTGAAACAAGCAGTAGCACAGCTTGCTCCGGATAAGTCATTGGGACCGGATGGCCTTACTACGAATGTTTACAAGGCCTTTATAGAAGAAATATCCCCTATATTGACCAAGGTATACAATTACTGGTACCGTGAGGGGTTTTCTGAAGATAGCTTCCTGGAGGCCCTTGTAACTCTTATTCTAAAGCCAGGATGGGATCCAATATCCCCGAGAAATTATAGACCGATATCCTTGCTAAATGTAGATGTTAAAATACTGGCAAAGGTTTTAGCTTGTCGACTTAGTCCATTTATGCCTAGAATGATTAGTGATGTGCAGGTTGGCTTCATGAGTAATAGAGCATCAAGTGATCACATACGTAAACTCCAATATTTAATTAGACATGTGCAAGATATGCAGACCCCGTCAGCCCTGTTGGCTTTGGATGCAGAAAAGGCATTCAAAACAGTTTATTGGGATTTCTTATTTGCTGTCCTGTCAAGGTTCAGGCTACCAGATAGCTTCCTAAATTGGATCAGCTTGCTATATAGATCTCCCAAAGCACATGTATGGTGCAATGGAATGCTGTCGGATCCCTTCTCTCTGCTATGTGACACAAGACAGGGTTGCCCACTCTCCCCATTCTTATTTAATTTATATTTGGAACCTTTGATTCAGAGACTACTTATGGTACAGGGGATTAGGGGAATACAAATAGGTAATAAGAGGTATCTGGTATCTGCATATGCAGACGACCTGCTTCTTCATATGGAAGATCCAGATACAAGTATCCCAGTAATTCTACAGCACAGTTCTCAAAGGTCTTGAACTATAAGCTCAACATCTCTAAATCAAAGCTCTTCCCACTTAGTTCTAGATATCTCCCAAGCATGGCTAAAAAGTCGGGATTGTGCTGGGAGCCAAAAATGTTACTGTATTTAGGAATTAAGATTGCACGAGACATATCTACAATGATAAATGAAAACCTCAATAATCTAGTCAAAACAATTAAACAAGATTTAGATAGATGGAGTTTATTACCACTATCACTTTGGGCCAGAATTGAAATAATCAAAATGAATATATTGCCGAGGATCTTTTACCCCCTGAACATGTTGAGTCCTGATTTGCCAAAAGGCTGGTTTGGTCCATTACAAACTATCCTTAATAAATTCATATGGAAGGGTAAGGCAGTAAGACGATCATATAGGAAACTCACTGCATTAAAGAAGTTAGAGGGCCTAGTGCTTCCCTCCTTTTTTAAATATTATATGGCATCACATGTCAGTAAATTAGTTCATTGGACTCTACCGACCTTCAAGGTAGACTCCAATCAGTACGTCCCCCCCCCATGGATTCATATTGAGAGAGACCTGGTCAATAATTGTGCACTTGCACTAAATTCAATCCCTTTTATGTCCTTCAGACTTCTACCTAAATCACTCAAAAGTACACCTATTGGGTGGTCAATAAAGGTTTTACACCAGGTACAGAAGCTATTAAAGGTAAACTGGCAGAACTCACCTGACCAGCCCATCCTGCACAATAAGCACTTTCAAATACAGGGTGCCCCAATCCCCTCCAAATTCTTGGAATCCTTAGGTGGATTAAAATTGAGAGATTTAGCTCCTCAAGGGAAGTTACTAATGTATGAACAAGCCTGTGCTCGGATTCCAGAGTTAAAAGGGAAAACTTATAAATATTTGCAGATTACGGATTCAATAAAGGCCCACCTGAGAAAAACGGAAAAGTGGGACGAAGAGGGGTATGAATCAACTTCTTTATTAAAGTTAGCAGAACAGAAGCATCCAGTGTCTAAATTATATCATGAATTCTAGATCAGAGACAAAGGGGCTTCCTCCAAGATTGGTAAATACTGAAGGCAGAGATTAAGGGTTGGAGAGGATAGAGTTTGGGAACAAAATTTGGAGGATAACAATAGGTACATTAAACAAGATAAATATAAGTTGCAGCAATTTAATATTATACACAATTTGTATTATACCCCCGCTAAGCTATATAAAATGGGAAAATCTATATCGCCCATATGTAGCAGATGTGAGATTGGAGAAGGTGACTTGCATCATGTTTTATGGGCCTGTCCCAAGATTCTTCCTTTCTGGAATTCAATCTGTACTTCAGTGCAACCAATACTAGGACTAGAGCCTTTTTTCATGCCGGAAATATGCTTGCTAAATATTTTCCCTAGAGACATGGGTAAACAGAGGAAGGCATTTATGGCCATCATATTAGCAGCTGCGAAAGTGGTTATTCTTAGACATTGGAAAGAGGTAACATGCCGTTGGTGGTTGAATGGTATACAGAGATTATGATGGCATTACAGCTAGAGCGACATATAGCAAAAATGAATAACAAATTACAATCCTATAATACTAAGTGGGGGCCATTGGATGCGGTCTTGGCTGCTTGGAAGCCTTAAATTTCATAAGTTGATGAAGTGTTAACACTAATGTTTATAATATTTCCCAAGTTCCTGTCTTAGGAAGATTAGTGGCTCTCTGACATAGTAGATGCTGGGGGGAAGGGGATGCATAAAATTGAAGGGGAGGATGAATGAGTTTTGTTATTTAAATGTTAAAAAGACTTTACTGAGTATGTTAATCTCATTATCATTTATATCAAGCTATGACTAAAAATAACATTGATGTTACGTATGTACTGGCCTGATTAGGCCACATTTTCGCTGTAAAGTCAATAAAATAAATAAAAAAAAAGTTACCAGTAATTTTGTAACCCTTAATTCACTGCGTGCTCAAAAAAGACAGTTTCAGATAAGAGCTGCTGATGATGTCATAACCTGAATTTACAGCCTAGTCCTCCCTGCAAGCTACCTTATATGACATTACTCCTATGTTACTTAAAATTGCAGTTGTAGTAAACACCTGAAAAAGGAAAACTGACACTGGATGGGTCAGTGCATGCACTTCCATAATGTGTAGATGCAAGGTTCAGTATTTCAGAATGTGACGGGGGGTTGGAATGCAGCAGCAAACATGACTTCATTTATTTATTTTTACTTTAGTTGTTTAACCAGGTATAGCACACTAAGCTGAAAGCTTTTTTACAGGAGCGACCTGGGAGCACAAGGAGGTTAAGTGAATTGCTTAGGGTCACACAGTATGCAAGTGGAAGCTGTGGGATTCAAACCCAGGTCTGGTCTGCTGGATGTTACCAGATTTGCAGCTCAGAGCCTTAGACCACTGCGCTATACTGCCTCTTGAGAATGACAATGTTGTGTGCAGTTTTTAGAATACTGCAGGTTTTAGATGTCAAAATGTCTCCAGGTTGCAACTGTGGAATGCAGCAATGACACAATCTCAGAAAGTAGCTGGGACACAATTTTGGAATGTGTCAGGGATGCTAAAATTCATAATGTGGTGGTATCATATACTTTTAAATGTGGCAGAGATACACTATTTTGAAATGCATGGAGCACAAAGTTGTAGAAGGTGGCAGGGATATGTAAATTTGTAATGTGGCATGTATGCATATATTTGGCATGTGGTGGTGATGCATAATTTTAGAATGTGTCTGGGATGCTTGATTTCAAATTGTGGTGGCAACATGCAATTTCACAATGTAGCATGGACACGGAATCTCAGAATGTGATGCAGTTTCAGAATGTGGTTGTCACATCCAATTTCAGAATGAAACAGGGATGCATAATTTTGGAATGTGACTTGGATATGTAATATCAGAATGTAATGTAGCAGTGAAACTCATTTTCAGAATGTGGTGGGGATGTACAGTTTTTTAACGCAGTGGGGATTTACATTTTCAAAATGTGGCAATGACAGGGAATTTTTGAACATGGATGTTTACACTCAGTTTCAGAATGTGGCAGGAAGGTACTATTTTAGAACGCAAAATTTCAGAATGTGGTGATGATGATGCACATTTTCAGAATGTGGTGATGACCAACAATTTCAGAATGTGGCAGTGACACACAATTTCAGAATGTGGCAGCGACAGACAGTTTCAGAATGTGGCGGTGATGCACAATTTCAGACTCTTGTGGTGAAGCACAATTTCAGAATGTTGCGGTGATGCACAATTTTGGAATGTGGAGATGACGTACAGTTTCAGAATGTGGTGATGATGCACAGTTTGGGAATGTGGCAGTCACACAGAGGTTCAGAATGGGGTGGTGATGCACAGGTTTGGAATGTGGCAATGACGCACAGGTTCAGATTAAGCCAGTGACACACAGGTTCAGAATATGGTGGTGGCACACAGTTTCAGAATGTGGTGGTGGTGCACAATTTTAGAATGTGATGGTGATGCACAATTTCAGAATGTGGTAGTGATGCACAATTTTGAAATGTGATGGTAATGCACAATTTTGGAATGTGGTGGTGACACACAATTTTGGAATGAAGTGATGATGCACAGGTTAAGAATGTGGCAGTGAAGCTCTGATTTAGAATGTGGCAGTGGCACACAGGTTCACAATGTGACAATAATGCACAATTTCAGAATGTGGTGGTGATGCTAAATTTCAGAATGTGGCAGTGATGCACAATTTCAGATTCAGGCAGTGATGTACAAGTTCGGAATGTGGCAGTGACAATTTTGGAATGTGGCACTGAAACAACTTTGGAATGTGACATGGATGTGGAAATTTGGAATTTTGTGGAGATGCACCATTTCAGAATGTGGCAGGGATGTGTAATTTTGGAATGTGGCAGGGATGCATACTTTTAGAATGTGGCTGGGATACACAATGTTGAGATGTGATGCACAGTTTTAAAATATGGTGGGTGCATACAATTATGAAATGTGGCATGGACAAGCAATTTCAGAATAATATGGTGTGCCCTGTCACATTCTGACAGCATGCATCCCCACTATATTCCTAATTTGCCAGTCCCCACCAAATTTCTCTATATGTGTTACTTTTGCTTTCTGAGATTGAATGTCCCACCACATTTTGAAATGGCACATCCTTGCTACATTCTGAGTTTGCATGTCCCTCCCAATATTTTAAAATTGTGCATCACCTTGACATTCTATACCTTGGTTCAACTCTGTATTCCAGAACCACATACTGACGTGTTCTAACACATAGTGCCGTGCATCTGAACATTCTGTAAATGTAAGCACTGCAGCCAACCCTATGTCATTTTCTTTGATGATTACTACAGCTACAATTTCTTAAACTTTGGAGAAACAGGTCCTATAAGATTGTTGACAGGGAAGACTCGACTGTGAGTTCAGGTTTATGACATCATCAGTGGCTCTTCACTGAAATTGATTTGAATAGGTAGTGAAATCAGGGGTATAAAATAACTGATAACTTTAAAATGAAGAAACATAGAAACCAAATTTTTGGTATGAGATTTATTGTGGGTACGCTTATTCTAATTCTGCAATGTACAGTGGTAGTCACAGAAATGTCTTTTGGTACCCCGGCATGACATGCGGCAAAGAATCTGGTACCCCGGTATGACACTTGACATAGATGTGGTGGAACAGCAGCACAGTGTTCAATTTGCTGTAAACCAGGTGTAGATTAGCTGCCTAAATGCAATCCAGAAGTTATCCACAAGATGGCAGTCACCCACTGTCCAAGAGTGATTGCCGTCTGGAGTGCAATTGGGTCCAGTTTTTTAATTGCATGTTACCTTCACCATTAGATGTCACTGTTTAAAACTTTTAAAATACTCTTCTGTGTATAGCATTCAACAGTGTCATGTTTTGAACTCATGTTGCTATAGCAAAGACCTCCTAACCACAGTTTTGGATCTGAGAATGGGGTCCCTGGCTCTTTCTATTTACAGTGGTAGCCACACAAAAGTTTACTGCTACCGTGCTCTGTGTATCTTGTGTGGTAGTGGTATACATGTTATTCAATGGGTACCACATTTGTGCAATGCTCAGTATACCGTGATACCAGCAAACGTTTGCAAGATTACCACTGCATACTTGTTTATGTGTGTATTTATCCAATTAATCATATTTTATTACTTTAGGTTCAACTGATTTTTAAATATGGCTAATGCTGGAGCATGAGTCTCTTACCTGACCAGTTTTCAGGTTGGAAAACAAGCAAGACGGTTTAGTCATGATTTTTCCATTTTTTTTGCCTTTGGCACCTCCTATAGAGTGCATGCCAGGTATGCATGATTCATCTCAAGACAGCTATCAAAGTGTCATTGACCAGGAAGTCTAATGTTAAGTAGTTATTTTTACGTTTAAACAGAACATCATCCAATCAATTTACTTTGAAATTTCTCTTCAACACAAATGTTTAAATTATTTTTAAATTATAATTCTCAGTAAATCAGTAAGTCTATTCGAGTAACTCATTTTTATTATTGCCATATGTAAACATTTACACAGAGGAAGATTAGTCTGTGATGAATGCGGTCTTATATTATAATACACACAAAAGAAGATGCAGAAAAAAACAGTTATGACAATGATCTCACATCTGCAGCATCTTTCAGGAAAGTGTGTGTGTACAGTACTTCATATTTTATTTTTGCTGGTCATTTCAGAAACTATTCTGAGTATTAAAGTAATTGCCCTCCACTTCCCAATACACCACTTCAACATGTGGAGCTAAGTAACTCTCAAATTCTCTTAATCCCAGATGTTCAGGTGCTTAGTGCAATCGCTGTATTTTGTCTACTGGCTCTGCCATTAATAGTGAACACTGGAAATCTACAGGAGAGCAAGTATTATTCCACAGGTGGTATGGTTTGTGTATGTCAGGTCCCTGTTTTATCTGCACTTCGGACATAATTGAAATTGTGGACTAATTATGTACAGTAACAAGGTGTCAGAATATATTACACAAATAAATAGAACATGGTTAACCCAACACTTTGACTTTAGATCATCTAAATTAGATTCTTAAAACAACATGGGTATTGCAAGTCGGTTTCCACAAACATCTTTAGGCTTGCTGGTGCTGTTATTAAAAGCATTAAAATAGGCTTGCATTCAATGTGTCCATGGAATGGGTTTTGTCATTATGAGAGACAACTGGGAAGCCCTCAAGAAGAGCAAATCAGAATCATCGGTCAATCAACCTTCATTTTACCAGGAGAAAACACCACTGAGCAAGCTCATTTACAAGGTGATCCTGGAGGACAAGTTAACAACTGGAAAATACAGTAAGATACAAATAAAAAGTGAAAAACACAGAGAAGATCATAAATCACAGGAACAATAGTGTTAATGTACAGATTTGCATGAGAGCAATACTCAGTATGCATATATGGCAGAACAAGTCAATGTACAAATACACATGTGAACAATACTTAAAATGCAAATGTGGCAAAACATGGGGAGGTAGAATAGAGGGAGGCAGGAAGGGGTAAATGAGCAGAGGATGGAATAGGGATGTGACAGAGAGGGACCACGTGAAGTGTTTAAACAACAAAAAGGGGCTAAGTGCTAGAGTTGGGTAAGAAGGTTGGGTGATTAGAGTGAGGGGAGGAGGAGTAGAGGAGGATAGTGGGGGGCCATTGGATGGGGGAACTGGGTGTGGATAAGACAGGGAGGGGTCATAAGTCAGGAAGGGGTCATATACCAATCTGTTACAACACAAGAGAGAGAAGTGCTGAAGTTGGTTTCTTAAGTGTCTCAGGCTCTGTGTCGGTTTAAGAATAGCAGTTGCATGTTTCTCTCAGAGAATGATTTAGAAGGGATTTAAATGAGAAGGTCCCAATAAGTTGAGAGAGTTTTAAGGACTTCTGAAGGTTGTTCCACCGTGAAGGGAGAGTAAAGCTTATAGCAGAAGCACCAAAGCATGTTCGGATCTTAGGGATGTCAAACAGTATATGGGAATATCTATGTAGGGAATAGGCACCAATTGTGCATTTGAAGAGAACGTAAATGTGAGGAGGGAGTTTGTTAGTGATGGCTCTGTAGAACCAGAGAGATGCATTCCTCAGGCTCTTGGAGGTATGTGAAGACCAGCCTAGTTGCTAATAGAGGAGGCAGTGATGGGTGCTGTATGGAGCATTAGTGATTAATCTTAACGCTCTTTGGTACAAGGTGTCCAGCTTAGTTAGGGCAATTTTGGGGCAGTGGCTATATAACATATCAGCATAGTTGAGGTGGGGGAGACAGGTGGATTGTACCAGTCTTATTTTAGCCTCTTGGTTAAGAAGATGCTTAATGTGATAAAAAAGGCATAGTCTCTGCCTGAATTTTTTTCAGTAACCTCCTCAATATATACCGTAAATGAAAGCTTACAGTCCCACCAAAAGGCCAGGTATTTGAATTTATCCACTGTTTCAAGTGGCTCACCCAGGTTGGTCAGTATCTGCAGCTTGATATTGAACAATTTAGCAGGTGTTGCAGGTACATGGGGAGAGAGAAACATGTTTTTAGTTTTTTTAGCACTAAGCAGAAATTTAAGCCTAAGCAGGTTACTTTGAAGGGTATCAAATTCATCCTGTAGATCCTTACACACAAGTTCAAGTGTGGGTTTAGCAACATACAGGACAGTGTCATCCGCAAATAGATGAACATCTGCACTACTGATACTATGGTCAATATAATTTATGTATACTGCAAATAGCAAGGGCCCCAGAATAGATCCGTGGGGCACCCCTCTCTACAGGGTTTTCAGCGGTGAGAGCTCAGCTTGAGTTTTCACCTACTGCTGCCTGCTCACCAGGTAGCAAGAGAATAATTTCAGGGCACTTTCTTGTAGGCCAGTTTTATGCAGGCTTGCCAGTAGTAAGTCATAATCAACAGCATTGAAAGCCTTGCTAAGGTCCAAAAAAAGTGCACAGACATGGTTCTTTGAATCGAGGGCTATCTGCAGTTATTAGCAACTTTTGTAAGGGATGAGACTGGGATGTGGTTAGGCCTGAATCCATTTTTGGACAGGTTTAAGCATATTGTGAGTTTCCAGATATTTTCTCAGCTGGGAGTTAATTATTTTTTCTAACAGCTTGGAAAGGACAGGTAACAGAGAGGTTGATAGTTATTGAGATCACATGGGTCACCGTATTTGAAGAGTGGAATGACATGGGCAGTCTTCCAGATTGCAGGGAGTTCTCCTTGGGAGAGTGAAAGATTAAAGAGATGTAAAATCAGAGATGTCAGAAAGTAAGACCCAAGTTTCAGGAAGAGGGGTTCAATTAGGTCAGTGCTGGTGCTTTTTTTGGAGTCTAGGATAAGCAGGAGATCTTCCACTTGTTTGTAAGATATTGGCATGAAACTAAATGAGGGTGAAGGGTGGTGGCTCCTGGCAAAGGGAGGTGATGTGCCACCAGAGCAGTTTTGCATCCAGACTTGGCTTGTAGGCGAGGAGTCGAATGCAAGACCAGCAGTGGCAAAGTGGGTATTGAGTTGTTCTAAAATGATTTGTTTGTCTGTGAAGGTGTTGGTACCAATTTTAATTTTTGATAGCAGGTGTGAGGAGGGAATGTGGCCTTCTATATCTTTAAGTGTTTGCCAAAATTTTGCAGCATTGTTTTTTATGGTGTGAAAGAAGATTGAAAGTATTTAGCTTTCTTGACCCTTATGAGCTTTGTACACTGGTTCCTTGACTTTCTAAATTCCAGCCAGTCCTGGGCTATTTTAGTTTTTTGTGCCCTCTTCCATAAAAGGTCTCTGTCATGTAAGGCTTTTTTTTTATAGTATTGTTAAACCAGGGACATGTTCTTTTCCTCATTCTTATTTTAATGATAGGAACATGTTTGTCAAGTACTCTCAGGACTAGATCCTGGAACAAGGTGTAAGCCTCCAAGACTGATGTGGCCAGATAGAATTTTTACCATGAAATTTTGCTTCGGTCAAGCAGAAAATCTTGGAGGTTGAAGTTTCTAAAGGTCTTTTTTTGTCTGAAACTGGGAGTGGAGTTGGATTTAGGGGTTTGTCTAACACAGGCTATAGCCCTGTGACCACTAATCTCATTATCGAATAATCCAGTGTGCAAGAACTTATGAGGTTTGTTGATGAGAATTAGATGGAGAAGGGTGCTGTTCGATGGATTTTTGGTGTTCAGGCAGGTAATATCGGGGGTGAGCTGGAAAAGACCATAGATATCCCAAAGGTTTTTTAGAGGCTTTCAGCAAAGTGAATGCCAATCAAGATTAAGGTCACCCTAAATAACAATTTCAAAGTTTGAAGATTCCAGAATTTTAGTAAGGTGTTGTAATATCTGTAGGCCCCCAGACATTAGCATTAGACATATAGCAGCCAGTTAGGATTGTATGCTCATCAGATGGTAGGGAAATCTTTAAGGTGTAGCTTTCAAATTCTTTGGGCACCAATGTGGAATTGATAATGGAGACTGTATATTTATCAAGAGCAAAATTGGCAACTCCTCCTCCCCGAAATGACCTGTCTGCCATGAACACATTGTAGGAGAGAATGTTAAAACTATGGTCAGGGGTAAAACTTTTAAGTCATGTTTCATGCACTCAGCAAGCAGTTGTTTATTTTTGAAAACAATAAACAGCTGCTTGCTGTGGGCAAGTCATGCAGGCCAGGCTGTGCAGGCAAATGGGGCAATGGAGGGGGTTCACTAGCCACAGTTCATCTAAATACAGCAGACACTTGAACCTTTGAGGTGCTCCTACATAAGGTCACAGTCCACTTTTCCAAACACAAATGGGACATAATAAATTAATAGCATAATTCAGTGTCAATTCAATTTTAATGGATGCCAGAAGTGATTAGGGGTACCAGAATTAGAGGGTGTGGAGACTGCTTGATTATTTGTAGGTGTTTCACCAATGGGGTATGAGCAAAAAAAATTAAACAGGAGAGGCTTGTTGAAGTAGACACCATGGATAGTAAATATAAATTAAATTATCTCCCTCTCATTTTTGTTCTGGTTGATATTGCACCCATTATTACAACAGACAAACATAAAAGTTAGGGTTCTGTTATCCAGATACAAATCAGGGTTTTGTGCTTAGAATTGCTCATGTATCCTTAAAACAAAACAGAAAAGGCTAGTAAAAAAAGAAATCTCTAGAAACATTTGGGAAACAGTAAAATATTTTGGAATCTTACTCACATTATGCATTATTATGCTTCTTGACATTAAGTGAATTAAAGTCAATTTTGGTGAGAAAGGATAAGGGAAGGAACTTTAATAAAAGAATCCCCTCCCATCACACCCACTAGCCCCACCTCCTTCCTCCCCCATAGCACTAAAAGTAGCAGATAGTAAAAACAAATAAGATTAATAATGTTTTTGGTAGCAGGTCCCACTGCGGAGTGGTTTGCACTCTTCTTCATTCTGATAAGTATGAATGAAAACACATCCTCCTATAGTAGTAACACTTGATTGGCTGTCTGTTGACCAGTCAAGTGTTACTATTATAGGAGAATATATTTTCAGTCATACTTGGCAGAATGAAGAAGAGTGCAACCAACTGTTCCATGAGACATGCTACTGATAATATTTACAGGGACTCCATTATTTTATCCTCTGACACTGTATCAAATTCAGATATACCTAATGAGGTAATATCCAGACATGATCCACAAGAAGGAAACCAAGATACATGCACTGTCCTGCATTCAGTCCCATGATGTTAATCATTGTAAAAATAGTGTAAATCCGATATAAATTAACTTATGTCTGAACCATGACCAAACGTCTTTAATAATTATACAGTAAAAGAATGCTCACCTCTAAAAGACCTCAGGATGGAAACCACGATAACTATTAAGCCAGCTGTTAAAGGTAATGCAGCCATGGTTATGGACACTTCTAAATATATACTTGAAGTTGGGAAACAATTATCAGATAGTAACTTTAAAAAATATGACAGGAAGTACCTACTGAGAACCTTACATTGCTGGTTGAGCTTTTACTTACAGTACCTCAGACATGATCCTTTTCAAACAGTCCTACTATAAACAGATCAAGGGAGGCAGGATTATGAATTGAAATATAATGAGCAAAACCAGCATTTCATGGAAAGGGGGTATGGTCCTGAGGTTATTAATGCTGTTGTGAGAGAAGTGTACAATATGGATAGGGCAAACACCTTAGTGTCTAAACAGAGAGACAGTTCAACTGAAGCACATGAATGACATCAGTTCACTCCTAGAATACTGTTGTACAGCAACAAAAAGTCAGCATGAGGTGTCTGTGTCGTTAAAACCTAAAAGAAGCACATCTAAAGCAATACAGGAGGGAGATGAAAGACAGAGAGCCCAAGCTGAAGCAGATACAATATTTGCTAATGAATATTATAGAAGCCCTTAGACACAGTGCAAAGGTACCCACAAAAAAACTCTAAACAATAGGGCACATAACACCATAATGGCAGGTATGGCACAGGGAGAAACAAATGTGAATATTTGCACTTTAACAAGGAAATCCACATTTGTACATCAAAACATACTAACCGTGGCAGTTTTTAAACAACTCCTTGTGGTCCTTGAGTCAGGTAAGTCACAGGTCTGAAGTCAGTGGGGGAGGGAGTGGGCTAATCCCTTCACACCTATTGTTCCTAAGGTAATAGCAGTAAGTGGGTGTAGAGAAAGAGAGATCAGTTAACATGACAATATTCATTACTTATGTGTCAGTCAAGTCAAGGGAGGGTGCTACTGTGTTATTCTAATTTACAAATAATCACCACAGTTGCCTTAGTCCAGACATACTGTACTGTATTCTGTACTGTATAAGTACTCAGTAGGTACTTCATGTCATTTCCATTTTTTTTCCTATTTGCATGATGAATCTACGTAGCAGAGTTATCACCCTCAATGTAACAGTTTACAACTAATTTTGCAAGTTTTCTTTTTTAAAAATGCACTTTTTGATCTAGTATTAGCATTTGGGACAGTCACTGTAACTACAAAAGAGTCTTTAGAAGAATTTATGTTTAAGCTAACCTTATAGATGCCCTTTCCTAAAAGAGCATATTATTGTATCATTAAAATCTAAGGTCATATCTTTTGCTGCGTCAAGAGGAAAATGCACCCCAGGTCAAATACCTTTTTGAGTTACAGATATGATCTTCCATCTTATCTTTTTATTAACCCACTATAACTCTTAACAAGAAAGCAGTCTGCAAGACACGTATGATGCAAAAAAAGTACCCTTCATGATTTGAAGAGGAAAAAAAAGAATGTTGTGTCTGCTGTCCATATAGATCATTACCCTGACTTTGTCATTAGTTACACTTCTGACGAGGGATGGCGAAAGCATAAAAATATATTAGGTACATCGTTACTATGATTATATAGTTTTAGTAGCATGCAAATACACTGGTTCACAGCAGCAATAACAGAATCATCAGTCCCAGGGTAACAGTGTCCACAGGTGACTAAGCTCTGAACCCTCGCACACTGATATAAAAAAATGTACTTGTACCACTATACAGTACATGCAATCAAAAAAGATCCTTATTGTTCATTTAGTGGTTTACTGTCATTTATATTAAATTACAAGGCATCAAGGATGTGGAATGAATCACTCATCACCAGTGATTGGAATTTCAATTTCATTACAGGGGATTGGGGATGGGTGGACAACTGTCATTCAGTTTTGTGGATCAGTTTTTTTGTTTGTTTTTGTTCATCTACTCTTTTTATTTCTTGTCTGTGTGACTGAGGTTTACATATTTCTGTTTTGTTTCATGTGGAGAGCGTCTTATTTTGAATTGGAGTGTGGTTTCATGATATCTTCTTTTTTTTTATCCTCACAATGATAGCTGTGTTGCAGGATGGTTTATGATTTGATGATTGTGAGAAAATGACAAGCGTCTGATAGGCAGCAACAGAAATTCACCCAGTTAAAAGTGCAGTCAATAATAAGTGGTTTGGGAGTTTTCTTTTACTGCTCATACAAGGTTTCATCCTTATTAATTGTGTACTGTATGTGTGTTTTATTTCCGACCGGTTTGCATTTGATGTGTCTATATTCTGGAGTAAAATTGTCTGTATAACCATTCCAAAAATGAAATACATTTAACAGCAAATGCAGCGTGCAGGTTCTCTAAAACAGCCCTTGATCAGGGCTGCTTCAGCTCCCCCACAGTCAGTCAGCACCCAGCCAGCCACCAACTGAGACCAGGATGCCAGCTTGCAGCTCCTTGGAAGCTGCCTGCCCTTGATCAGGGCTGTTTCAGCTCCCCCACAGTCAGTCGGCATGCAGCCAGCCACCGACCGAGACCAGGATGCCTGCCTGCAGCTCCTAGGAAGCTGCCTGCCCTTGATCAGGGCTGCTTCAGCTCCCCCATGGACGGTCAGCACCCAGCCAGCCACCGACTGAGACCAGGACGCCTGCCTGCAGCTCCTTGGAAGGTACAGTGACAGCGCAGCCAATCGGAACATGGGTACTTCCAGCAAACCTGCTTCAATTGGCCAGGACATTTTTGCCCTGCTTCTGCCACCTGGCACTTTTCACATATAGATTTAGCTGCAACTAAGCAAAATTCAAGTGTCTAATTGAAGGATTTCAACTGTATTAGCTGGATTGTAAATTTCTACCACTGTTTTTAAAGTGCTTACAGCTCTTCTGTTATTTCCTTGCTACTGCACCCCCATCCAAGTGTCTACTTTCTCATTTGCAAATTATACTACATAGCCACTAGAGAGCTACAACAGCTGTTTTTTTTTTCTGTTAAAGAGGAAACACATTATATTTTCTACTTCCTCTTCTGCTCTAGTGGACCTGGAATACCTCTCTTTCTGGGGACCATCCGGGTTTTTTTTTTTTGCCTGTTTCTCAGGCTGAACCATGCTCATCCACTAAAGCTACAAGACTTGAAAGCATGCCCCCACTCCCATTCTATACTGGTGGAGCAGGGCCAGAAAAAGAAACAAAAGCTACAGACCAATCTTGCCACACCAGATTGCAGCCTTGAACCACCTCACTGGCACAGCTGCAAAGAGTTGCTCCACAGGTACGTTCAGTGCCAAAGCCACTTCTCAGCCAACAAAGGGATTTTGAACTTATGACACCTGATTGCTGATTGGCCTAGGCTTCTAGTGACTTTTACTGCCAGTTGTTGTGTCGTTTAGATCTACCATGGGAAGTTACAGCTGGTTCCTCGGTTTGTCACTATCTTTACTAGTGCTCAGCTCTGTTCTTCAGACCCCTCATCCTTCCCTAAAGTGGAATGACCCTTGTGCTTCTCCCTATTCTGCGTCCAACAACTCCTTTCAGGTAGCCATTCTGGACTATTGGGCTTCTCAGCTGTCTCTGCCGGGGAGTGGGACATCTCCCGAGCTGCCTCTGCAGATTATCCCCCATCCAGACTCGAGACTTCCTACTCATGGCAAATTCCTGCCAGGACACTAGTGGCTGCAACACTAGGCCAGTATAATATCAGGTGTGGGTACAGGCCTACCCATCAGCACTGCCTCCCCTATCGCCCAAAAAATGGTATTTACAAATTAAAGTTCGCTGCCTTAAAAAGAATCCTACTTCTTTTACTATTGTGCTCAGGCAATGTCAAACTCAGCCCAGGACCATTAGACACCCTTGCTTCTCCATCTGACCTGGCAGGTATCAAAGGAATGTATTTTATGCATCTTAATGCCTATAGTTTGCTGAAAAAGTTCACCCTTATCCAGGCTTGGGTGAGCCACACCCTACCTGATGTTCTAGTGATCACTGAGACCTGGCTTAGGCCAACCACCCCAAACAATGAAATCAATATCCCAAATGATTTACTCTTTCGAGTGGATAGGCAATCAAGAGGAGGTGGGGTGGCAATTTATGTAAGGGACAAATACTCAGCCACATGCATAGATGCATTATCCTCCACCAAAGCATTTGAGTGCTTGACCCTAAAGATCGAAATTTCTCCTTTCAGTGTATTCTGTGTAATAGGTTGCTACAGGCCCCCTTCTGCTGGGCCTCATCTCCTGTCTCACCTTAGTTTCGTACTGGGGCTCAATTCCTCAGAAACCATTATTCTTGGTGACCTGAACTACAATTGGCTGTCAAGTTCATCAGCTCCCTTGAAATCTTTTTGTGACAGTCTAGGGCTGGTGCAACTCATTGGTGAGCCTACTCGCCCAAATAAAAAGAACCTTAACAACAGCTCCCTCTTAGATGTAATTTTAGTTAGCAAGCCACATTTGTTCTCTCATGTTGGAACATTTTTCTCAGACATTAGTGATCATTGTATAATCACCACCATTAGATCCGTGCACAACCCACAGTTTGTGGCAAAGTTCTCTATCAAGAGGTTCAAACACAACTTCAATTTGTTTGCATACGTCCACAACTTGAAACATTTACCGCGATGGCAGGAATTCTTCCTAGCCAAAATGGTTAACAGGGCATATACTATTTTTTTATGATACTTTAAGTGAGGCTTTAAATAAGCATGCACCCTTGGTTAAGGTGAGGGTCAGGCGCAGCACCTGCCATTGGTTCTCGCCTGAGCTCAAAGCTTCCCTGTTAGAAAGGTAGAAATGGATACTTTATGGAAAAAAGCCAGAAGAAACAAGAATGACTCGGATTGGTGTCTTTTTATGAAAGCACATAACAAGTGTGCTAAGTTGGTCAGAGCAGCCAAGGCCACCTACTATCATTCGGAGCTAGCCTCTGCCTCAAGAAATCCTTCAAAGCTCTGGAAAACATTAAAAGACATGTCTGGACATGCACCTGGTAATTCCATTCCAGCAAAAATTAAGTCCAGTGGCAGCATTATCTCTAACCGATCGGAGATATTGGAAGCCCTCAATAACCATTTTGCAATGGCAGGGCTAGCATTTGATACTTCCCCTGCCAATGACTAAGGCATTCAACACAGTCGATCACAGCCTGCTTCTTTCCTCCTTAAGCACCTTAGGCCTGGAACATAAATCTATGTGCTGGTTTGAAAACTACCTCGGAGAACAGAAACAGAAAGTTAAAGCTGAAGGTGATCTTTCTCCATTAAAACCTATGATGAGGGGTGTGCCCCAGGGCTCTATCCTTGGTCCCCTCCTCTTTGCAGTCTATATTAACAACATCAATGACCCCATCAAAAAAGCCAACATCCACTTATTCGCAGATGACACTGTACTGTACTTGAGTCGTCCCATGCTGGAAGCAGCCTGTGAAGACCTCCAAGCTAAATTTAACCTTCTACAATACCAGCTCATAAACAAAAAGCTTTTGCTCAATTCAAAAAAGACAAAAGCCATGCTCTTTTCCCCCCCTTGCATGTGACAATTTCTGCTTGGGGGGGGCTATCCCACAAATTACCACTGTTGTTGGAGAATACTAGAATATGTAGCTAAATTCAAATATCCAGGAGTTTGGCTCAATCATAAACCTTCCTTCGCCGACCATCTCGAAGAACTACAGAAGAAACTAAAGTAAAAATTAGGATTATTCTGCAGAATTGACCACCTGTTCACAAAGGAGGCCAAGATGCAACTGGTTCAAGCTACCTTCCTATCTTTAATAGATTACAGGGACCTGCTCTACAGCCACTGCACTGCCTCTGCACTGGCTAAGTTGGACACCCTCTACCACAGAGCTATCAGGTTCATTACTGGCCTTCCACTTTCCACACACCACTGCTCCCTGTACTCATCGTTAGGTTGGACTTCCCTTGACTATAGAAGGAATAGAAATGCCACCCTATGGGCCTTCAGAGTGGTGACCAACAAGCTCCCCTCATATGTCTCAGATTGTATTCTCCGGAGTGTGTTAGGCACCTACGCTCTAAGTAGCTATGCCCTAATTGCCCTCCAAGTTCCAAGGGTCAAAACTCGTTTCAGCAAAGCTGCTCTAAGCTTCTCTTTACCCACATTGTGGAACAGATTACAAAGGAACTTGAAGCTGAGCTGCCCTGCTAGCCTGAATTTCTTCAAGGCACTCTACGATCGCTACATGAAAGCACCTTGTAAATGTTTTCCTCACCGCTAGCCCACTAATTCTGCAACTCCCCCTTTCCATCCTGACACTCACCATGTTTCTACCCCTGGCTCTCACTCTTTCCCTATTAACTCTTCCTGCTACACCCACCCTTCCCTGTCCACTCCAGCCAGGCTAAAGTCCCACCCCATCCATAGTAGTGTCCCAATTCTCTACCCCTCCTCCGTCATTATCATAATAAACAAGTACACGACAGCCATCATCACTTTCTGTGGTTTTAACCCAATTTTCCCCCAGTCATCGGTAATATATCCCTCCTCTTCTTTACCTCTCTAACCTGCCACCCCATACATGGCCTCTTTCCCCTGTATGTGTAGTTGCCGGCTGCCTTACTCAAAAGATCTCTCCTTATAACCCCTGTATGCCTGCGGTTGATTGTACATCTGCTGACTTCTTTAATTGTAAAATAATGCTGTTTTTTTTTATTATTTCAACCTTGTACTGTACTGTATACACTTTATATACTTTTTCTTTCTTGTATATTATTGCTTTTGTATACCTGTTTCTGTACTGTACTTTGATGACCAGGTCCACCTTGTAAATGAGCCTTGCTCAATGGTGCCCGCCTGGAAAAATAAATATTTTGATTGATTGATTGATTGATTGAGTGAGCTCCTAAAATATGACTGCACCAAATCAAGTATAATTAATATGCCTCATAAGAGGTTAAAAATACATGTGTACATGAATTGATGCAAAAATGCATTTTCATGTATCACTGATTATGATGCAGTCAAGAGATGTATACTCAGATAAAATCTGCTGCAACAACTCCAGTTATAGTATTCCAATAAGTCCACAATCAACGGCTGTGGATAGCAAATCTATAATAGGCCCTACTTTGTCTAAAAAGAATGTTAGAGATTATCAGAATCTCATTACTTATTAAATGCTCATGATCTTAAGAAATGAGATATCTGAAACAAAGTATCACCTTAATCAGCAGACGGTGTTCCTAAACTCAGTTTTAAATAAACATCTCACTGAAATTAGTCATGTTAAATTGTTTATGGAGATTGTAATACCTGATTCTGCAGTTAAACAAAGAAAAAGCTCAAAAAAATCAAAAATGAAAGAAAAGAAGAAGAAAAAAGTCAAACAAGAAGAGTAAGGAAGTAAAACCCCCTAAGGAATCAAATGGTGCAGACACCCAAGAAACTGAGTCTAGGCTGAGTCAGGCAGCATTACAAAATAACACAATACAACTTCCAAAAGATCTTGCAAATAAGGAAGTAGAATGTAATATACATAAATTATTATTGATAATTTTAAGGAAATGTAATGCCTTAGAGAGGGTTGAGATTTAATTATTGTCACTAAAGCCATACAGTATATAGCACACTGTTTCAGAGACACTAAGACATAATACATTGTGACTGTACATTTGTCAAGCATTACACAAATATCTACAGGGACTTGGCAAACCTCCTGGTCACCCAAATATTTTGGGGATCCTATGGCTCACTGAGCCACTTTTCAGGTACCTGTACAAAGACTCATTAATCTATGTTCTTGGAAAAGGGCTCATTGAGCCATCAGATCCCAAAATATTCAGGGGGACCAGGAAGTTTGCCAAGTCCCTTGTGAATTTTTTGGGTAATGTATGCAGTGGGAATTATCGGTTTAACAACGGTCAAATATGTTCAAGAATGAGGAGCAAAGCTAGAAACAAACTTCATATGGCATTTGCAGTATCCCAGAAGAAAAGCTGTAAGTTATATTTTCAGTACATACATTTTTTTTAATTAATTCTCCCTCCATATGTATTCCTGCCACACTTCACTCACTGTAAAAAATTAATTTAGTAACTGTTTCCTTTTTGTTTGTTTAGGAAATGTAGTGTGTTAGACTCTGCAGGGATAGTAGCTTGTGAGTTAGATATTGTCACTGCAGCCATATTTAGCATACTGTTGCATAGACACTATGCCACAATACATGGTTTCTCAAACAATAGACAAGTATCTGCAGGAGCCCCCCCCCCCAAATGAAGGGAACCATTCTCTGCAACTGAAATGATTCACGCAGTTCACATATATTATCTTCTTTCTCAACCCATCCTCCTCACTGTGCTGCTGACTCGGCCTATCCACAATTGCTGTTGTTAATTGTTGCCAATTTTGGCTGTACTCCCTCTCTATTTTTGATCCAAAATTTTCAAGATAGTTATTTTATGACTGCCCTTATAAATATGGCACGTAGCTTTTGTAGTATATTGGCCAAAATCAATGGGCGGTTGACCTGGGCGGGAGGGGGGAGAAAGAAGCAGTACCGGGGTGGGCACCCCTGTCCACTTAAAGGAGAACTGCTTTGATTTCAGGGGACCTACATGCTTGCAGCTATAAAGAATAGTATCTGTGGCTACTACTAACAGTGCTGAAAGTTTTAACCCCTTATTTTTTTAGCTCAGAACTATGTACAAAGTGTGCTGGCAATGTTCATTTCAGTTTCACACCACATAGGTAATGACGCATATCTTAACCCGTTGTGAAATATAGTAATTAAGAAGTGCAGTAAGCTATTAATCCTGACACATTCATAATTTTTGAAAGCGTTAAACACTGTTTCATTTTTATGTTCACCATGTGCACATGTGCAGCAAACATTATGTTAGGAGAGTGACTTTTAAGGGATGTGACAATGTCAATCTAATGCTTAGTGGTCTGCATGGGGCTCATCAGTGTCACACCAGTCATCAGTCAGGCTGGTCAAGACAGTGTTCGTGCTTACTGGGCATACACTTTGTGCAGTTCAAAGAGGAAAGCCAACCCAATCATAGGTCAGCTCTTTCCTTTGATCTACATAATGCCTCTCAGCATGCACAGCTGATCTGTCATGATAAGCCTGCTGAGGTTGAATTACACTGGTAACCCATCAAAATGGGAATTGAACTTGAGCAACTCAGATATGAGTGACTCAGGTTCAGCACTCGTTATGTGAGCTACCCTGAAAGGGTAGTGATGGGCAAAGAGCAAGGCGAACAGAAGAGCAGGAGGAAGAGTGTAAGAGGAGGGAAGATATGTGGGATGTAGTGTGGCATGAGGCTGCCGAGCTGGTCATGTGGTGTGGTGGTAAGGGTGGCTGGCTACAGTGGGTAAGGTGCTGGGGAGGGGCACAGTATTTTGTGTTTTGCGTCCAGAGTTATTTATTTTTTTAAAAGCTTCACCCGCTCCCCAACATGTGCCCCCCTGCAGTTGAGAATCTTTGGTAAGGGGGTGCAGGGTGGTGCAGCCCCCCCCCACATAAAAACAATTTTTTTTGCCAGTGTTGCCTCACTGGGAGTGTACATTGTAGTTTTAGGTTTTTAGCAATCTACACTCACTGTAATTGCAATCGTTATTTGGCGATCGCCATTATGACATGGAACCAATTACACCTTGCAAAATAGAAGACCATCCATCGATGTCTGTTGCTGCCACTACCTTACCGTCCTCCCACCAGACTCTCCCACTCAGCATCCACCACCCAACAACCCCCACAAACAAAGCACCAACACTGGGACTGACCAATCCCCAGTGTTGCCACCTTAAATAAAGAAAACCATCCCTAGTAGGATATATTTTGTGTGTGTATATATATACTGTATATATATATATATATATTAGAGGCAAAAAACTCCGTTTAATGCATTAGTTAGGGTTGTTCCACAGCGACAAAAGTGAGGAAATTCATTGTTAGGGTTGAAAACCCTAACTCCAATTTCACCCCCCCAGCACCACACACACACAGACACACACACACATTCAAGTATGGGGGAGGACCAAGTCAACACAACCAATGACAGACATCCAGCAGCAGGTGACAGAAATAACAAACAATTGTCTAAATGTACTACGAGACATCCCCACCCACCTGACCAGGTACTGCATGCTCAGTGGAGATCAACAGCAAAACTGAGGCCATGTACACCAAACGTACACATCCCTGATTGCAGCTGCACACAACGTACCACACTTAGTAGTTGCATGGCCTTATCTACCGATGCCCCACACCACACCATGACTGGTACTGTGCCGTTATTCAATATAAATGCTGAAGGTGCATGTTGACAGTTGAATAAAGGTTTTAACACTAGTGAGTATACATTAATTAATGTGCAGCTCTGTGATTGGAGTTGTAGACAAGGTTGCACAGTTAGTATTTTGATAGTGTCACCTAGGAATCCCGCACTCGCAGGCCAGAGCAGGAATTCATACAGAGTTGAGAACCACAGGAAAAGGAAGAGCATGCAGATGGATGGCAGACCTCTGTTATTTCAGTCACACAACTGTGTGTGCAGTTGTCCCTTACATGCCCACAGTCATGGAATGCTACTGCCACACTACAGAGAGGTAATGTATCCTGAGTGGATAAAGAGAAAGCAAAACTGAGGTTGTGAACATGAATGGCATAGTGACCTAATTGCTATTACAGTCTAGCTAGGACAGTTAGGAGTTGCATACCTCAGCTAGGCAATGGCCCCTAGCACGACAGACAACAGGTACTGCATCTTGAGTGGAGGGACACAGTGAAAGTGAGGCAGTGTATATAATGGTACACACCATTGATAACAGGCACTCTTCAGTTACCACAGTTATGAACTGCATGTCTTCACCCGTGGTATCCCGCCCCCCCCCCATGAACAGTTGCTGCATACTGGCTAGAACTACTCATTGCAAGTACACTCAAGTTAGTACAGGTAGGAGTTGCATGATGTAGCCAGGCAATGCTCCGTCCCTACACAGACCAGGTACTGCGTTGTGAGTGTGGAACCACAGTGAAAATAAGTCTTGGACATCAATGGTACACTTTCTTGATTGCAGTTGTGCACAAGTTTGTACAGTTAGTACTTACATAGTCTCAGTGAGGATTTCCCCCCCCCCAAAAAAATGAGCAGATACTGCATCTTGAGTAGCTAGACATAGTACAACTAAAGGACATGAATATCAACGGTACACCTTCTTGATTATAGGTACACTGCAGTAAACACACATATTAGTTGCATATGAACATACGAACATATGAAATTTGCCAGCAGATAAAGGCCTAGAGGTCTGTCAAGTCTGCTCAAATGTGCAGCTAGCACCCCTTATTCTGCAGCTGCCCCTCCCTCCCTTCCACCCTTCCCCTTCATTAACCCTCCCCCTTGTCCTGTCCCATCCCCTTTTGAAGCAGTCCACTGTTCTACTGGATACCACATCTGCAGATAATGCATTCCACCCAGCCATCACACCCTCTGTAAAAAAGTGTCTACTCATCTCCGTCCTGAACCTTCCTCCCTCTAATCTCATATCATGGCCCCTGGTGTCCCTCCCCTCCCTTACTTTGAACAGCCCCTCTGTACCTGTCTTGTTTATTCCTTTCATGTACTTAAAGGTTTCAATCATGTCCCCCTGTCCCTCCTCTCCTCCAGTGAGTACATGTTCAACTCCCTCAACCTCCTCTCGTATGATAAGTCCCTCAGCCCCTTGATCATCTTTGTTGCCCTGCACTGCACCCCCTCCAGTAACTTAATGTCCCTTTTCAGATACGGGTGCCAGTACTGCATGCAGTACTGCAGGTGCGGTCTAACTAATGACCTATACAGTGGCAGAATCACCTCCTCCCTCCTCGAGGATATACCCCTTGCAATACAACCCAGCATTTTGTTGGCCTTTGCAGCTGCCTTCCTACATTGTGCCGAGTTGTTCATTGACCCTGTAATGAGCACCCACAGATCCTTCTCCTTCTCTGTCTGGACTAGCTGCACTCCCCCCAGTTGGTGACTCCTCCTTGGGCTCTTCATCCCAAAATGCAGCACCTTGTACTTTTTGGCATTAAACCCCAGTTGCCAGTTGTCTGACCAGGTTTCAAGCTTTGCCAGATCATCCTGCAACCCCTGCCATCGCCCTAGGTCATCCACCACCGCTCCTACCTTGGTATCATCAGCAAGCAGACTGATCTTGCTCTTGATGTCCCATGATATGTCTGCAATGAATATCCCAAACAACACTGGTCCCAACACCAAGCCCTGTGGAACACCGCTCATCACTACCCTTGGGTGTGAGAGCTCCCAACCCATCACCAACCTCTGTTGCCTTCCCTGAAGCCAATTTCCTATCCATCTCACCAGCTTTGCACCCCCCCGTGCCTACTAACTTACTTCCCAGCCTTCCATGCGGCACCGAGTCGAACGCCTTACTGAAATCCAGATACAGGACATCCACTGCATGGCCCCTGTCCAGTTGCCTAGTTACCCAGTCATAGAACTCCACCAGGTTGGTTTGGCAGGATCTGCCCCATATGAAGCCATGCTGTCTGCTATCCTGTAGTCCTTTGGCCTCTAGGAGGGCCACCAGCCTCTCCTTCAGGATAGTCTCCATTAGCTTACCCACAATGGATGTGAGGCTCACTGGTCTGTAATTTCCGGGTTCATCCTTGGGGCCACTCTTGTGGAGGGGCACCACATGAGCCATCTTCCAGTCCTGAAGTACACACCCTGATTGTAGTGAGGCATTAACTAGGTCTGCCAAAGGTCCTACAAGGACCTCTGCCAGCTCCTTCAGTACCCTGGGGTGGATGCCATCTGGGTCTGGCGTCTTGTCCACCCTCAGTGCCTTCAAACCCTCCCGAACTTTGCCCTCTATGATTTCCCCATCTGTCACCCCTTCCCCCCTGTTTCTGCCATTTCTCTCCCCTTGGGTATCACCCCCCTCTTCTCTTTAGTAAATACTGAGCAGAAGTATTCATTTAGTGCTTCTGCCTTATCGCACCCTGCTTTCACCCAACCCCCCCTCCTTCCTAATCCTTACTATGTGATCCTTACAGCTCCTTTTGTCCCTGATGTACCTAAAGAAGTCCTTCTCCCCCTTCGTAATAACTTGTGCCGGCCTCAGGTCTGTAGATGCTTTGGCTCCCCTTACTGCCCTTGTCACCTCCTTTGATTCCGTCAAGTACTCCTCCCTGTCCTCCCCCTCCCTGTTTTCTTGTACTTCCTAAAGGCAGCCCTTTTCCTCCTTACCTTTTCCATGACCTCCTTGCTCAACCAGCTCAGTTTCTTAGCCCTAGCCTTCTTGCTCTGGGCCTTGCAGCAGGTTTTGGTTGCCTCCACTATCCCCAGCTTTATGAGTTCCCACCTCTGATTAGTGTCCATACTAGATTGAATTCTGGCCAGGTACTCTTTTACCACTTCCTCCATCCTCCCAAAGTCGGCCCTCCTGAAGTCCAGCACTCTTGTGCCAGATTCCACTCCTTCCTTGTCCATATCCAATGTGAGCCATACTGAGTGGTGGTCACTCCCTGACAGCGGTTTCTCCACTGTAAGTTCTCTCACAAAGTCCTCATTTGCCAGCACAAGGTCAAGGGTATTTCCTAACCTGGTTGGTTCACTGACCATTTGCAGCAGGAAGCTGTCCTAGAAGGCATCCAGCAGTACCTGCTCCCTTCTGTTCCAGGTTGTTGGGGTACTCCAGTCTACTCCTGGCATGTTGAAGTCCCCCACAATCACCACACTACCCTTCTTGCAGGTCCTCCTGATCTGTCCCATTAGTTCCCTGTCTAACTCCTCCATCTGAGATGGTGGCCTGTACACCACTCCTATTCTAGGAATCCTATTCTTGGAATCCTGGATTTACATCCAAAGTGACTCCATACTACCCTCCTCCCCTTCCTCCCTTACACACTTCAGTCCTTCCTTCACATATAGTGCCACACCCCCTCCTTTCCCAATCACCCTGTCCCTATGAAATAACGTGTACCCTGATACAGACAGGTCCCAGTCATTGTATTGGGTAGCCCATGTTTCTGTGATGGCTGCAATGTCCACCTCTCCCTCTGACATGAGCACCTGTAACTCTGCAGTTTTCATCCCAAGGCTCCTAGCATTAAGGGTAACCACTGTCCACCCTTTTCCCCCCTCCCATTCTGCCCTCCTTTACTAGCATCACCAATAGTACTTGCCATTTGTCCTTTGTCACTGTTATGGGGGGTAAGCTCATATGGTTTCCCGACCTGTGGTCTCTGCATATCTCTTGCCCAATTGCACATATTTAAATAAAATGTTTTTTTTATTCTGTATAACAGCAAGGTACTGTATAATAGCAATAATGACAACCAGGGTGTGTGTTGTTTGTGATAACGTCACACCTCAGTAATCGCATGTACTCGGTCTGTTCCCTCGTTTCCAACTAACTGAGGCATGACGTTATGCCAGCACAACAGACACCCTGAAGTTCATTACTGTTTAATTAACTGATACTTTTCACAGTACTGTATAACATTTGTGTCAGCTTTTGTTTCTTGCTTGACTTACGTTTAGGGCTAGCAACACACTCCTGCTTCACCTGTCGCACTGGTGTTTCTGCTGTCTGCCCAGCCACTGTAAGAGAGAGAGATGTTTTTTAACATATATGAAAGTGTGTCAGTTGTCTAAATGATACTGTTATTGTATTCTGAGTATAGAGAAATACTTTTAAACAGAAAGATTGAATCTATACGGTTCAGCTGCATTACTTTATTAGGCTGTTATTTGAAACGTTAGTAGTTGTTTATTAGCAGCTAAATAATAAGAGTCCTTATCTGCAAGTGATGGGAGATACTGCATGCTGAGTAGAAAGTTACACATAAAGAAAGTATATACACAGTGACATTGTATGTGTGTTGTCACAGTTTGATAAATATTTGAACTTGTAAAAAGTATATGGTATTACACATCAAAATCACACTGCCACAGGCCTTACTCTCCCACTGTACATTGTGTCAATGTATTTTGTAAGTTCAATAATGATCATGGACATCTCAGTAACATGTAAGCAAATGAATGGTAGATAACTTGGAACAGTTAGGTGTTTAATGGCATGACACAGGCAATGTCACGTCGGCTACTTATACAAGTTGTGGATAGTGTATTTGCAGTGATAGTGAAACAAATTTAATGGATATAGATAGTGTAACTATGTCAGAAAGGGTGCGTTACTGTTCCATGTTTTTTGGACAGTTACCTGCATGGCAACTGTGCAGTTATTGGTAACACAATGTATATTTCAGTTTATGAATACAAGTTTAATGTTAATAAGAAAGTAACAATGTTTAGCTGCAGTGTTACAATTATTGAGCAGTGTTGCTGTTCTCATACTACATCCTCACCCCAACATACTCTGTCCAGACACAGACAGACTGGTATTTAAGCAATAAGTCACAACATGGTGTGAGTTACTGGGGATTTACCCACGCATTGTGTGGTGTGTCACGAAGCGTAGCTGAGTGCCGTAACCACACAAGAAGTAGATTAATCAGACAATGATTCACACCCTGGAGTGCCTTATTGTGATTACACAGTGTATCCATGTCTAACTTTTATTTAAAAATGTGTATAATAATACTTTTTATAACTTACATTAGTCAGTTGTCGGTTATGCTGGATTTACCCATGTTCATGTTACATGTTTTGACCTACGAGGTTACAGGATTTTCACACAACATTGTATTATTTATAACAATTTGATAGTGACATATTCATTAAAATGCTTTTGTATAAATGGTTAAGGAATCACTATGTCTATAGCTGTGAGACATACTAATGAGTTCACTTTTGTTCAAACAGAAGTCTGTTTTGTGACTAAATACTTTGTTGTTCTCTATGTTATTCTTCCTGAGTCATTACTACTGTGTAAGGTATTGCTTTTTACTCATACAGTTAAGATGTGATATGTCTTTAATGTAAAAGACACAGGGGGGGTACTACTACTGGCAACAATTTCAGAACAACTTGCTAATAACTGAGTTCAATATACTTAGGAAATTAGTTATTCTATGTGCTCAGTGATTTTTTGTGTGTGCTAATACACAAACTATTTACGGTTTGCACTCTGTAGACTTATACAAATTGTACAGTACATACCAATCTTACAGCAGCTTTGTGGGTTCACTGCATCTAAGTGTAATCGATACAAACCTGTAATAGTAACAACAGCTAAGTTTTTCTTGTGCAATTTTCTTACTATCTGACTCGACAATAATCACGCTGTCTGTGTCAGAATGTTCAGCCTCCACAGCCTGTTCTGCAGCTGGTACTACCTCACTTCATTGTGGGGAACACCTTTAGCAATCTATTGAAAGAGAGATTGCAGACATTGCATTGAGCATGGTATTTGTGTGATTCTAATTGTTAATAGATTTGTCATTGAAACTATGGATGGTATTGATAGTTGATATTACTATCTACAATATCGATGGACAATTTTGAACCTTTGCAACTGTATGTCTAAGCTGCCCATGCACTTAAGAGAATATTGACATTTGATTGCTACAATGCAAACAGCTAATCAGAAAAATAAAAATGTTTTAGATGATTTTTAGTTATTATTATAAAGCTCTAATAACACTTATATTTTAGCTGCTGATACTGTTATGAGAACCTTACATTGATCAGCTTACTACTGTGTTTTTACAGGATCCTTTGGAGAAGTTGGAGTTATGTTACATTATCAATTATAAACTGGATAAAAAAATTGGAAAAAGCTGATTGCCCAAGAGGAATTTGAAGCCATGATGATATCGGGTTACATCATCACTGCTTCAAAAAAGCTCCGGCCATCAGCCTCCTCGCAAAAAATACAGCCGCACTGAAGTAATGCTTGGTAGCATCAGCTTCTCCTCACACATTGTCACTCGTACTTTCAAAAGCAGCATGCTTAATGCAACAAAATATAGCACTGCAAATGGCTGCCCCGGTCTGTTTGCTGCCGACACTGGTAAACAATTGGACCATGAACCACACTAGACCAGAAATACAGACTCTGTAATGTTCGACAACTGTAACCCCTTCGCGCTGCACTCTGCAACCGCTCCTCCTAATGGCAAACCGAAACCACAGCTTATGTTCTGAGTCCCCATTTAAAAGCAGTAAAGAAAGCAAGTAAAAAGACAGAACCAGGGTGACTCAGCAGAAACAGCCCTTCATGCACATTTTTACGCATTCTGTTGCTTTCTCCTTTCAACAGCTACTGTCGGTACTTCCCCATTTGCACAACTAAATCAACAAAGATGTCTACCTGCATTCCTCCCATTCAGATCATGATGCTCAGCAGACAGGAATTTAACAAAAAATAAATAAATAAATAAATCCACACAGATGTTCACTGACTCCTACATCAGTCCAGACAGTCAAACAAAAGAAAAGTTTCAAAACTCAGAGCAGTGCTGGCAGAATACAACAACAGTTCCACAAACTCTACCTACAACAGTGCCACCTGCTGCTCAGAGCCCATCAGGACCTATTTTCTGAAAACATAGCCTTCCAACACCCAATAAAAGACATTTTTTAAATGTTTTAAAAGTTTCATTATGTTTTTCTACTAAAACTTTAAAGCCTCTTCATAATAGCAATAATGCACTACAGGGTGTGGTATATCATGAGATATCATCACTTCTCTGGTTGTTGGATGCACTTTGTCTGTGTCCTTGTGCCTAACCACCTGAGCCGTGATGATATCCCATTACATACCACACCCTGTCATGCATTATTGCTCAATTAAATCATTACTTGAGGGTAATATGCCAGCCAACTTTGTGGCATACAACATTATACCCACAAGTGGTCATTAAGTAGTACATCTCCATAACTTAGCAGAGTTCATCATTGTTTCCTTAACACAATAATATTTTTTTTTTCTAGAAAACAACACGTTTAGTGACACATAGTCTCTGTACTCACAGTCTGTTAGGTGCTTCCCTGCTTCTGGTTTGCCTGCTGCCTCCCACATCTTGTAAGTGAGGTAGTACCAGCTCACATCACTGTCCGGTATCTCCTCTCTCTGTTTTCATATGTAGAAATGCTGGTGCAACAGTTTCCACTTCCATTTACACATTGTTGAATTTTTGTTTCGAACCTTATGCACAGTGCGCATATATTCGTGGATGCACTCCATATCTTTTCCAGTTTCACATTTGCTCTACAGAGTAGTATACATGGGTTTCCCCTGGCCTGGGCTGACTGAGCCAGGCAACACACCTCTCTCTGCACAATTCCATAACTCAAAGTGCTGTACAATTTTGAATAAAGTTAAGACTAACAATAATTGTCTGGCCTCTGACCTCAGCTACGTGATAACTGGAGGTGGGACTTAGTCAGAGTTGAGGTAGCAAGTAGAGTTTTATTTTCTCAGAAGAAGCCAGAAGAGGAAGGAAGGAAACATATTCAATTCAGTGCTTTAGAGTAACTGGTAATTGCTATTTTTCTTTTAAACTTAGATTGTGGGCTTTTAATGACACTGTACTTTCTTTGTTGTCTTTACTTAGAATTGTTTTTAGGCTGTTGAAAATTTAAAATGTAGTGGTGGTGTAATTCTGTGCTGTCTTTAATTGCTGCAAAATTTTAGCCCCCCCTCCCCTTCCCCCAACTCTTAATTATATGCCCTGTAAAATCTGATTGACAGGAGCTAAACACAGGGTATAGTAAGGGGTGTGAAGTAGGAGGGGCATAAGGGGGAAGAAGCCCACCCTCAGCACGACAAGTGTTTTGACTCATTTATTTATTTATTGTTTTTTTTTTAAAGAAGATTATCTGAGGATCAGTAGCAGGATTTTAGGACAGTAAATTAATAAAAAGGAACTAGGAGAGTCAGTAGCAGACAAGTAGTGGGATAGCAGTATAATTGCAGTATAATGTGGTGAGTGGTGCAATGCAGTGGCTGTGGGGCAGCCATATTCAGGCAGACCTTCTGGACACTGAGGTGCTGCCCTATCTGCATGCATCTCTCTGGACTGTAGGATGAGGTAGCCAGACTCAGAGTGGAAGTAAACTGGGTCAGGAGTACCATCACCCCTATCCAGAGACTACCCAGTACAATGCAACTTCTCAAAGGATGCCGAGAATGAGGAGCACTTGGATGACAGTGGGCTCAGGGAGGGTTAGAGTGGTCAGGCAGAGGCACATCCCAGATCCTATTCCACTCAAGAACTCATATGCCACACTGGAAAATGAGGACAACCAAATAGAGGTACCCAGAAAAGTGGAAGGAAAAGATGAGGAGGTTAGCCAAGGAGGTGACCTCAGCAGGGAAAGCAGTGGACCCCAGAGGAGGAGGAAGCGAATCCTGGTGGGGGACTCCATCATAAGAGGGATCCAGCTAGGAACACAGGAGGGGGAGGACAGGGAGGTGAGGTGCCTACCAGGCACCACGGCATGGAGGGATGGAAGGAAGATCCTGGGGATCACTGGGAAGGCAAGACAGGAGGGTGAGCTGGATGTCATTATCCACCTAGGTACTAATGACCTGGCAAATGGGGAGCCAAAGGAAGTTCAGGAAGAGTTTAGGAAATTGGGGAGGGGTCTCAAGTAAGTAGCTAATTCTATCACTTTCTCAGAGGTACTACCTGTGAGAGGCAAGGGAGAGCATAGGAGTGCATGCACCAGGAACTTTAACTCATGGTTGAAGAACTGGTGCTGTGAGGAAGGGTTTGGATTCATTCGTGACTGGGGACCCACCTGGAGGGATGGAGGTTTGTTCAAGCCTGATGACCTGCATCCATCCTGGAGGGGAATCCAAGCACTCAATGATAAGTTTAAATGCTACATTGACAAGCATTTAAACTAGCAAAAGGGGGTGGAAGGCCAGCAAGGAGGGTACCTACTTGCTCATCCCCCACAGCTAGCAGTGGCACCAGAGGAGTGGCTATCTCTTCAAAGCAGTGTGCAAAAGATGGAGATTAGTGCCCAAGAGGTGGATAGGCAGAAAAGTGACAAAATTCAGCAGAAGGACAGACAGCAAGGAGAACCAGGGATAAAGGACAACTGAGGAAGGGGCTGGAGTAGAACAGTGAAACAGTCTAGGGAGGTCAAATCATGGAAAGCCATGTGTGCAAATGCCAGGAGCCTTAGCAACAAGATGGAAGATCTGGAGGCTGTGATGGTGTAGTCAGACCTGGACATTGTGGCCATCACTGAAACCTGGTGTAATGATAACCACGACTGGGAGATGGCCATACCTGGCTACAACATATTCAGAAGAGACAGAGCAGGCAGGAAGGGAGGAGGAGTGGCGTTGTATGTGAAAAATGACATAAGGGCCACAGAGATCCAGGAGGAACTAAATGGGGGAGAGATACTGTGGGTTAAGCTGGAAAGGAAAATGGGGCCAGCCATCCCACAGGTGTGGTCTATAGACCACCAGCCCAGGAGGAAGAAACAGATGGGAGTTGATGCTAGCCATCCAAGGATGGCAGACAAGAATGAGGTAGTACTGGTTGGAGACTTCAATATTCAGACGTGGACTGGAGCATCCCAGCAGCAGCATCAACTAGGAGCAGATTTATCCTGACTCCCTTCGAGGGTGCCTTCCTCAATCAACTGGTCATGGAACCAACTCGGCAGAAGGCAATACTGGACCTTGTGCTCACAAACAGGGACAGTGTGATGGGGTAACAGTGGGGAGCACCTGGGGACAGTGACCACCAGTCATTGTGGTTTGAAATCACCGAAAAGAACAGAACCAAACCACACAAAAACATGTATCCTGGATTTTAGGGGGCAGACTTTGGAAAATTGGGAGATACTTGAAAGAGGCATTAAGGGAATGGGACAGGAGTCAGGGTTGAGGAACAGTGGGCAGTATTTAAAATGGGGATTACAAGAACAACAGAATTATGCATTAAGCAGGTTAGCAAGAGGAAAAGGAAGGAGACCATTATGGTTTTCCAAGAGGTAGCAAAAAGTGAAAGCCAAAAGATTGCATTCAGGAAATACAAAAGACACAGGCAGAAGGGGATAGGAGAAGTACCAGGAGAAGCAAAGGGAGGCAGGGAGGTCAGTAAGGAAGCCAAAGCTCAGACAGAAGAACACATTGCAAAATCAGTGGGTAGAGGGACAAAACCTTTACAGGGTACATAAGTGAAAAAGAAAGACAAAGAGAGGGATAGTGACACTGAAGGGGAGGATGGGGCTGTGGAGGATGAAAACAGTAAAGCTGACATATTGAACAGGTATTTCTGCTCAGTCTTTACTGAGGAAGAGAGGAGGGTAATGGGTCTGAAGGGGTACAAGGGGTGAGAATAGTGCAGAAATGGACACAGGTTCCTTTACGAAAGGGTCCTGAAGGAACTGGAAGTAATAAGAGTTGATAAAGCAATGGGGCCAGATGGGGTGCACCACAGGGTCCTTAAGAACTAAGAGAGGTGGTGGATGAACCTCTGGCTATCCTGTTTAGCCAATCACTGGAAACAGGGGAGGTACCCAAAGACTGGAGGACAGTAGATGTAGTCCCCTTATACAAAGCGGGAACAAAGAGGAAGCAGGGAACCACAGACCAGTCAGCCTCACCTCGGTGGGGAAGATCATGGAAGCACTACTGAAGGAGAGATTGTGGAACATCTGGTTGTCAATGGACTACAGGACCCAGGCAGCATGGTTTTGCCAGGGGGAGGTCATGTCAGACCAACCTTGTTGAATTTTTTGACTGGGTGACTAGGGAGGTGGATCAGAGAGGGCAGTGGACATGGCCTATCTGGACTTCAGCAAGGCCTTTGACACTGTGCCACATAGAAGACTACTACACAAACTGGGGAATATGGGTGTAGGCAATACAGTAGTGTGGTGGGTAGGTAACTGGCTGAATGGCAGGACACAGAGGGTGGTGGTAAATGGCTGTCACTCCACAGAGGGAAGAGTGACCAGTGGGGTACCTCAGGGATCAGTGCTGGGACCGGTCCTATTCAACATCTTCATCAGTGACATTGCGCAGGACCTAGAAGGCAGAATTTCACTGTTCGCTGATGACACAAAGCTCTGTAACAGAGTAGACACACCAGTGGGTGTAGACAGAATGAGAAGGGACCTGCAGAAACTTGAAGAATGGTCAGGGGTTTGGCAGTTGAAATTCAATGCAAAGAAGTGCAAGATAATGCATATGGGGCACAAAAACCCTGGCGCAATATATCAGTTGGGGAGGTGAGGATATAGCATGCACCAAACAAGAAAGGGATCTTGGGGTTATCATCTCTGATGACCTCAAGGTAGGGAAACAGTGTGACAAGGCAGCAGGTAAAGCAAATAGGATGCTGGGATGTATAGGCAGGGGCATCACCAGCAGGAAAAGGGAGGTCATAATTCCGCTATACAAGACACTAGTGAGGCCCCACCTGAGTACAGTGTACAGTTCTGGAGACCATACCTAGTAAGGACATAGACAGGGTAGAGAAGGTTCAGAGGAGGGCAACAAAGATGGTGCATGGATTGCATCACAAGTCCCTATGAGGACAGGTTGAAGGAACTGAACATGTACTCCCTGGAGGAGGGGAGGAGGAAGGATATGATAGAGACATACAAGTATCTCACAGGAAGGAACAGGGTGCAGGAATACACTATTTTTAAGTGAAAAGATGTACCAGGACTAGAGGGCATGGGATGAAGTTGGAGGAGGACAATTCAGAGGAAACATGAGGAAGAATTTCTTCACAGAACGGGTGGTGGACAAAGTGGAACACCCTGCCAGAGGAAGTGGTGGGGCTGAAACAATCACGGGATTTAGAATGCATGGGATAGACATAAAGGAATTCTGGAGGTCGGGGTAAGGGGCAACAGACTTCTAGGAAAACATAAACTGAACTTACAAGCTCAAATGGGCAGACTGGGTGGGCCATAGGCCCTTATCTGCCGACACTGCCTATGTATCTATGTATCTGCGACCACAAACACATTTTTACAGTTTGCCTTTTGCTGTAGAAAGCTGTAATACATAGATAATAAACAGTATATTAGAACACAGTGTTGTGAGATATCCATTTTTAAGCTGTATACATGTCATGGTGAATATGATCACACACTTAAATGTTTGTGATTGTATATTTATAGTTATATGGTGCTCATGATTGATACAAGTGATGGATTGTGTATATTCAATATCTGGTGTTCCTTTGTGGTACTGCACTGTGAGTTGCACAGTTCACTGTGTAGTGTTACTGTTAGCGCCATGCCATTCACTGGTGCTGTTTCTAGTTTTATACAGGTGTTGGTGTACATCATTGGTAAGTATGGCTGGCAAATATAGTATTGCATGGCAACTTTTTTGGGGGGGGTGATTACTAGTACTATTGCTGCCAGTAGCATAATCATATAGCCAATTAGTTTAAAACAATTATATTTTCAATTATAAGTTTCAGTGTGTCTTACACATAGAGTGAATCTAAACAGTTATTTTTAAATACAGCCATCTGTTTGCTATGTCTCTATGTGTTATGAAACTCAGAACATTTACGTGAATCTGAATGCATGTAACGGTGTGATAGGAAGATGGTATTATTTTGTATGTGTGTGTAATTAGTGCAGCTTTTCTATTTTTTGACCAATGTAATGGGCTCTTAAAATAGCCTTTTGTTTACAATTCTGCCTGCTGTTACAGCCTGATATTTTTAGATGACTGTGAGTATCCCATCTTGAAGGTCACCCAGGAAAAGGCAATTGCCAGCATGTGAGAAGTGCACGCTATCTGGTATCTAGAGCCAATCATTACAATATTTAATTTGAGGATGACATATGGTGTGCATCCCAGCCATGCGAAGGTATCCAGATATTTGAATTTTTACCTTTCTGTGAGCTCTGTCAAGCAGGTACATGTGCTGTTCTGCTTGACAAACTCTACGCTCTGTAATATCAGAAAATATGATTTTACAGGTAGGCAACATGTGCATAATAGAAGCAAGGTCCAATTTTGCTTCTGTGACTAAATCTATCCACCTTTTAGTGCCCAAATCATTGCCTCTGCGATGGATCAGCAGTATGTCTGGCCAAGCTTGAGTAGTCAAAAGTCTGTGCATTGTTGGCATGAGATGCTCCCACCTCATGCCACCTCTGCCAAACCATTTTACAGAGCAATTTGGAAGCTGCAGGTCTCTCCCAAAATCACTCCTCTGAGCATACTCTGAAGCACGCCTTACTATGCTGCTGCCCTCTACCCACACATTCCATCTGCTGTTTTCTGCCATTCTTAGCTTTTAAACTCAGAAGTGGACAGAGAGCTACCAACAAAATCAGTGTTTCACCTGCTGAGGCTAGCCATAAGTGAATGTGAAACTAATCTTTCCCTCTCTGCTTCAACACTAATTTTGTGGGCTGATACTAATCACACTGATTTGCCATGTTATTGATTAATGATTTACCATGATTGGCCAATACAGTGCATGCACTGACTATTACTACATTGAATGACTGTTCTTGCTGTCAAACACAAGTGCAGAAATAGTTTTTAGAGGGAAAAATATAACACTGCTATTGGCTACTTCAAACAATTACAACTAAACAGAAAAATGTGATTGGTTGTCTCTCTTGTTATGATACACATGCTGCTTGCTTCTGCCTCCATTTGCAGCTGTCTGTGCTAGTAAGTACTGACTAAGACTGTTTCTTTAAACTGTTATAACTTTTTTTAACAGTATGGCAGGTAAATGATATTGTCATAGTCAAATACAGCATCAAAAACATTTTGTTTAATACTATTTTTGTACTGCTAATGGTTTTTATGATGCTGGAAAGTGGATTTGAAAATGTGGTTTACTTACAGAGTAAGAAGTAGGGTATCTCTGGTTTTCTCAAAAATGGCTGCTATGTCCTTCTTCTTCACTATTCGGAGTTTGAGATTGGCAATTCAATATGGCCTGATATATGCAGCGATACATTGGTTGCAGTGTCTGTCAGTCAAATAGCCACCAGTCTGTGATTGGCTGACTGTGAAAGGGGGTGTAAAATAATTGGCATTTGCAAAACTGTCGTGTGTGCAAAACTATTATTTAACACTGTCATGCGTGTGACATCACTTTGCAACACTACATTGACAGTGTCTCACGTTCGACACCACTTTTTTTGACAGTGTCACATGCATGACACTACATTTTTGAAAAGTGTTGCATGTTCGACACTACTTTTCTGATTTAAAAAAACTGTTTTTATTAGATAGAACAGCAGTGCAGATGTTTACAATTGCAGCACTGTTTGATTTTTCACATTTTTTTATATTTATTGTCATATTTTTATTAAAGTTATGTTCGTCACTATTTGAAAACACTGTTTATTGCTTCACTGACCTTCACTTACTAAACTAATTATCTCAACAATCTTTACCATGTAGTAGTATTTTTTTGTTCTTATATGACATAGAGATGGTGCATGATAGTATGTGATGTCACAAAGACAATAAAGACATGGATTTTAATTTTCTTTTTTTCTGTACTTCCCATAGAGGTGTCTGGTTGTTCTGTAAGATTGGTGTACTGAACTGTGAATAGTGAAACATGGAAGATGCCATCTAAACAAAGACAGAAGTCTAAGCAGAGACGAAACAGGTATCACAGTAGTTCATAAGGGTGATGTGAAAGTCAGTGATGCTTGTTCAAGATGTAAAACAATTCAGTATCCTAGCAAAGGAGTGGATTCAGAGCTTTATCACTCTGTAGGGAAAGGACATGCTTGCTCAACAGCAAGGAAACAATGCGTAGCTAAGCAACAGTTGTGTAGATCTGTAAGCAGAAAAGCTACTGTTGCAAAGACACGCATAAACACACATACTATGCAGCATCGAAAATTTATTGCTGCTGATGCTTCTCTGAGGAAGCAGAAGTATTTTCGATCTCTAGCGTCTAAAGCCAAGATTGAAAGACTTATTGCTGCTGTGATGAGACATGAGTGCAGAAAAATCAAGAGTCATCTCAGCTTGATGAAATTGCACTTGAAAGTACGCACATTTGTAAATAGAGCAGTTTTTGCTCTTCTATGTTTGTAGCATAAGATGTCTCATGTACTTGAGCAGTTTAGGAAAATTGTGTATGATGTAAAGATGAGGATACAATGATATCCTGTCTTGAACCTGCACAATTTCTGTAATGTTTTCACAGGACAGTGGCTGCATACACAGCACTCAGAGGCATATTTCTGGGAGGAGTCATATTACTCTCAGAAAAAGGACAGCAAGTTGTGCATTGATGAGTCAGGCAAAGTCTGTAATGTGCTCAGTGTGTGTGATGATTCTACGATGGAGTCAGATGATGAATGTGAGGCAACTATTCAGCCTCGTAAATGTCACTGTCTCTCATGGACATGAAATGACACTTGCAACCGTAGGCAATCATCGTTTGAGAAAGTTGAGCACTTTATCAACCTGTCTGTCATTACTGAACATAAAGACAGACATAAACTGCTTGAGAGCATTGACCTATGTGAGATCCATCCACACACTGGACTTATGGGTCACTCCCTTGCATGCATAGATAGTGGTGTTTGTGACAGTGTCTTTCACCACATGTGGATGCTGGGAGTGCATCAATCAGGGATGAGGAACTTTGTGTACAGGGCAAGTTCGTAGAGTTGTCACTGAGTATACTCATCTGAATGAGTTACTGTTGTCTGGTGACATGCATGGTGCCATTCAATTTTTGAAACAGCTGTGACGTGTCAGCAGTGTGACTGATACTATGGTTACTCATGAATCATTCCTGATGGGAATTGTGTGTCTGTCCTAGAAAGTGATATTCTCAAACAGTTTGGGAAATCAATTGCCAAGACAGAAGTTTGACTCTGTATGTGTGTCATGTGAATGCCCTTGTTACAAAAAACAAATGGTCACAGTGAATATGGAAACCTTGTCACCGTGCAATGACATGTGGTTTTGACTTTCAGAATTTCTGCTGTTAAAGTCTGAGTTCGAGTTAAACCCAATCATAGTGATATTCAAGCACTGTTTTTCCAAAGTGAAGTGTAACATTCTGCCAGCAAGGTCAGTCTGGAGCAATATGGAGGCAGATGTGACACCAGGTGAGATTGCCACATTGAATATGTTTGAACGGATTCTAATTCAGACAATGAAACCATTTCAAACTATTCTACGTAAGGGTTCCATAATGTATCTTCCACTTCCTCTGCAGGAAAATGTGGAGGCTATCTCCATTGAAAACACTTTGGTTATTCTTGTAAATGTCATGCCAACAAAGTCTAAGATGATTTGGCAGGATGTTGTTAATGCTGAGAAGGTGAAGCTTACCCTTACTTGATTAAAGAACAACAATCCTTTTTTGCAGACCTTAATATTGATCACATCACTAGCGTACCTCTTCATCATGATGACTTGGACAGCACAAAGCCAAAGCCAAAGATTGAGAAGGTCAATGTGGAAACAAATGACAATGTGTATGAACAGTACACAATTCATCCACTACATGGCAGAGATCTGGTAGGGGACAACATTGATCTCTATCAAATGAAACAGGTGGAAGGTAAGCCTGTCAGCATTTGGGAGGCAACACTGGAAACATGCTGTTTCCCAGATTTATTCCCAAAAGGGTCAGGTGGCAGCCCTGATGAAAGAGAAGTGCGTGTACAGGGTGCTGAGAACTGAACAAGCCGCGTGCTCAGTAAAGATGGCAAATTCAGAAGAAACATACAGTACCTGTTTCATCTCCTATGGGAGAGTTAACTTAGCATATTGTCTGCATCTATTACCCGTACTATTCATCTGACTACTCCACTTGCTGGAATTACAGCTGCACAGTTTCTTCAGAAATTGAAGCAGAAAGATGAAAATGTGCACGTTAATTTGTCTTCTATTCTGTCAAGTCTGCGTGGCACCAAAGAATATTGGTACCGCAGATACTCTGAGGTGATGACAATGCTGTGAGAGCATGGTACAGCCACATGGTTTGTCACACTTAGTTGTGCTGAGTATGCCTGGGATGAAGTCATAGAACTGTTGAAGTGGGCAAACTCTGATGTTGAGGGTATTGCATCAATGACTCTCGGTGAGATGTGCTCACTTGACCCTGTCTCTGTCACAAGGCATTTTCACAAGTGTTTCCATGATATTCTGACTTTCATTTTGTCAAAGAACAATCTACCTCAGGTGTTGTGGAACATTTCTTTTGGAGGATGGAGTATCAGGTGCGAGGTGCTCTTCATATTCACATGTTGCTGTGGATCAAGGGTGCCCCTCCCCCCATTGAAGCAGCACAAGTGCTCACATTCATCAAGAAATACATTACTTGCTGCATTCCGGACAAGTACAACAGTCCAACATTGTGGAAGTTGGTGCAAAAGTTCCAGCGCCATATTTGTGCAAAGTACTGCCGCCGGGTAGTGAAGAACAAATCTGATTGGTACACAAGATGTTGTTTCAGATTTCCTAGACGTGTCTGTGAGGACGGTTGCATGAATGATCTGTTTTCAGCAATGCAACACCACTTGAAGGCAAAATCAACCAAGAGGGTATGTAAGTTACCCAGAGATGAGAAAGAGGTATACATCAATGACTACAACCCTACTCTTCTCCTAATGTGGCAAGCAAACATAGATGTTCAGTTTGTGGCTGACAACTCATTGGCTCTGGTGCGGTATGTCACTTCATACATAATTAAACATGAACAGACTAGCTTGCAAGATCTTTGGGAAGATATTGCTAGTTCAAGCAAGAGCCTGACATCTCAGTTGTGGTCACTAGGCTTGAAGACCCTTTCACACAGAGAATGTGGTGCTTATGAAGCCGGTGATCACTTGCTTGGTACACATATGTATGGCAAGTCTGATGCTGTCTGCTTTCTCAGTGTGAACTACAAAGAGAAGGGAAAATGTGTACTTATTCCTCATGTTGAGATTGAGGAACTGGCTGTCAATAGACCCTCTTCAAGACATATCTTGAAGAATAACCTCATTGACACATACTACCCCCGTAGACACAAAGACATGGATGATATGTGTCTATTTCAGGTGGCTAAGTGGTATGACTACAAGACAGATGTCTCACCTGCTTGTACACGTGACATTTACAAGGTCAGAGGAGTGGATGGCTGTCTTGTTAAGAGACATAAGCCTTGGCTCATTGACCACTGTAAGTTACGTCTAGGCACATCTGAGAGCAGAGAGAATTACTACTTTGCTTTGCTATTCCTATTTAGACCCTGGAGGAATTAGGCTAAATTGAAAGGTGACTGTGATACATTCGAGGAAGAGTTTAATCACAGTTACAAAACATTCAAAAGTCAATACTCAGAGATATACATACAGAGGCTAAATACTGAGAAGGAGCAGCTTGAAAAGGCACAAAAGCTACTTGAGGAGGATACGTCTGTTAGCTCACAGGACAGTCTTGATCCAGAAGGACAAGGTATCCTTGGGAAACCTCTGCCTCTGAATGCCCCAGAAGTACTCATGTCAGAAGTGGAGAGTGCCATGCAACATGGTATGCACTTCAGTGCTGACCCAGCTGAGTTGAGAGAGAGACTCAATGACCAGCAGCATGTGGTTTACTCTGAGGTAACTGATGCTGTCCAGCATGGGATACTGTATGACGAGAAGAAATGTGACTGTCTTCACTACAAATCACTGCTGATGTTTGTTAGTGGCTCAGCTGGTACAGGGAAGAGTTTCCTTACTGACACCATCATGGCTGAAATACGGACCTTGACAGGGTCAGCGATGTCTGTTGCTGTTAGTGCTCCCACCGGACTGGCAGCATACAACATTGGTGGCATGACGTTACACCGTCTGTTCATGTTGCCAGTGGAGCATGGCAAAGCAGGAGAGTATCAGAAACTGTCATTTGATGTTGCATCTCAGCTTCGTTCAATGTTTTGTAAGATGAAGTTACTCATCATTGATGAGATTAGTATGGTCTCTAATTTGATGCTTGTCTGTATACATCTACGTCTACGTCTACAGGAGATCCTGGGGACTGACTATGGAGATGCATTTGGTGGAAAAAACATTGTTGTATTTGGAGACCTTTTACAGCTTGCACCTGTGAATGCAGAATATGTCTTTGCAGCTCTTACTGTGAAGCAGACCAAGAATACACTTGGTAGCACTGGAGGTTTTAACCTGTGGGAGTTATTTACCTATGTCGAGCTGTATCAGAATATGCACCAAAGTGCTGACATGACTTACAAGGCACTGTTGGATGAAGCTCATGCAGGTTCTCTGTCACCAGAACATGTTGCAATGTCAAATGGATGAAGACTCAGGATGGACACTACATCCATAGAAACTGCATGTGATGTTTTCAGTGATGTGTGTTCCATGGGCACACGCATTGTGTGTCTTATGCCACAACAAAATAAATGCTCTGAGTTCAACAGTGTCATGTTGCAGAGGGAAAATCAATCAGTTCTCATACTACATGCTGTTGACACAGTCAGTGTCATTTTAAGTCAGAAGCTGGTAGCTAAGATGACTGAACAACTGTCTGAACTGAAGTCAGACATTTCACACACAGCTGGTCTAGAAGCTGTACTTAAAGTTTGTAAGAATGCACGTGTCATGCTACGCCGCAGTCTTGATGTGGATCATGGTATGGTAAATGGTGCCATGGGTAACATCATTGACTTTGTCTACAATGTTCAAAAGACATTTATCAAGACACTTGTCCAGTTTGACAACATGGAACATCCTGTCGAGATCGTACCTGTGTTAAGTTCCAGTTATTGAAGGATATCTATGTGAACAGGAAACAGTTCCCATTATGTGTTGCATATGCTGTTTCCACTCACAATCTCAAGGCTTGAGTTTGGATTCAGCAATGGTGGACATAGAGACAGATATTTTCAAAGATGACATGAGCTATGTTGCACATTCACGAGTATGTAGTCTTTCTGGGTTGCACATCATAACAGTTGCACCTCAGAAGATACATGCTGAGAAGCACTGTATAGTTGAGCACAACAGATTACGTACTCTATACCAGCCACAGATGTCTTTAATACCACTACTAACATATGTGGTTGTCTCACATCCTTCAGTCACATCTACAGTTGGCAACAAAAGAAAACAAGCTTCCACAACTGATGGAACTGTTCAGAGTTCTAAGAAGGTCACAATGTCAAATACAGATGTGGAGCCAGTTGTTGTTCAGAAGTCAATTGGGATGGCTGTTGTGCCTGTATTTGACAACAGTACTAGAGTTAACTGCTATGCTAATGCAGCTATGCAGGTCTTTCCCCATATGCCAGACTTTGTTGAGGCAATATTTGCTTCCCAAGACACTGCACTATCAAAGGAATTGAAGCAGCTTGTCAACATGGCTTCTGATCGGTCTAAGAATGTGCAGTCACTAACACCTCTGCGGCAAGTGTTGTGTACATATGATGGATGCAGTACGTTTGCAGCAGGACGCTACCAAGTTTATGATGGCTATCATAAACAGCCTGGATGAAGAGGGAACTTCAATGCGATACTATTTTACTGTGTCATATGTAACCAAGTACATATGTCTGTTATGTGGTCATTCAGAATGACAAACCACAGAAGACATGCTTTGGGTTTCTCTGTTTGTGCCTCAGAGTAAATCTGTAAAGCTTCGGCAGCTGTTTACTAATGCTGAAAGTGGTCACCTGTGTGTGAGGTGTGGAGGTACATGTACTCAGTCCATATGTCTTAGGACTTCATCTCAATATCTTATGCTAGTATTGCATATATCTGACTCCAACAGGCTCAGAGTTGACACACCCATCACTGATTTCACAGCTGGTAGAGTAGTATTTAACCAAGCAGTGTTTGACACTCATGCTGTGATCTACCACTGTGGCCAGTCTGTACATACTGGACATTACACTTGTTTGTTGAGGTACAGAACTGGATGGGTCAAGTGTGACGATTCAACAAGCTCTTTCAAACAGAGACTGCCACGACACTTAAAAAATGCATATGTACCGATACTAAAGAATTATGCCAATCTTAATGTGTCAGAGGAATAGTTACACAACATGTGAAAATTCCTTTACTTTGCTGTCCATTTTTTTTCTTACACAGTGAGTTTTGTCACACTGTTATTTGTTATTAGCAAATGTACAGTTGTGTTTACACAGGAAATATATCACATGGCTGTATTGCATATGTAGACTCATTGTGACTTTAAGATTGTTGCGTTGATCAGTGACACAGTGAAAATAGTTGCAGTGGTCTTGAATCAGCGCCAGCTGTTTTCACAGTCACTAGAGAAACCACACTTACATGTCTAACAAAGACCTCTGCATGTCAAAAGAGATATTCCTATCTGGTCAAACTCTTCTGCCATAGTCTTTTGTTATGAGTATGCTATATGCAGAACTGAGAAATACACTTGCCACATTTGCTACATGTGTGATTGTACTAAGGTACAATGCTTGTCCATGTGCATTTACATCACTGTGTATCATATCTTAAACTAAAGATTAACAGTACTCTCTTATGTGTTGAGAACTATGATGTGTGCTCTGTATCTGTTTTTTTTTCTTATGCTTGCATCTTGAACAAATATCTTGACTGTTTTCTGCAACAGTGCATTACTATGACTGTTTCATTTTCTTGCATCTAGATTGTATATATATATATATATATATATATATATAGATACAATGTTTAATATATTTTTCGTAGTACTTAGTACTCTGTTGTAAACACTAGTAGTATTAACTAACATATACGTTGATTGATAGCATTATAAGTATGGATTTTCTCTTACACAGTTGTAGACTTATAAAGAGTAAGAAGTAGTATGGTTATATTTGTTAGAATGACATATTATGCAGTTGCACATATGTACTGTTCTGTTATGTCATATGCCATCATTAATAACAAGTTACTGTGTTCCATTACAGATACCATTATCATTTAGTGTACTAAGTTTTTGCTTATCATATCATAAGATGTTATATTTGTAGTATTCAGTAAAAACTTGCTTTCATGTAAGTAAAAGATGTAACAGATGAAGGTGGTTAACTAGTTCTGTACCTATGTAACTATTTTTTGAACATTTATAGTGATGTATATAATACTGTTACAATATAGTTTCAGAATTTTTTGTGTTTAACCTTTCAATGATGACAACTGAGCATTTTTTTGTTCCTGATAATATTCTCTGATCACCTCTATTGAGGGGTCAGGTGGGAATTTTTCAACTGCAGTTATATTGTAGTATGTATTCACATGTACATCCATGTGTGTGTATGTATTTGTATGTCTACACATAGAATACATTAATATTAAATGTTAAACTGTTAGTTTCAGAAATATATTTATTTGTAAACCATAGCCTGTTTGTGCTGCTATGAGTTTGTAAATCACATCTGGTTGTTTGCCCACCCCAGGAACATTCACACTATCAGTCACACAATAACAACAACATCATAACTGTTTCATATGTGTTAACCATGTTCAGATGGTGATGTTATGGCTGCCCTTCTGTGTTTTTTTATTCTGTTACATGTCACTGATTTACTGTCTGTGATACTGGTTTACATGTATTTCAAGTAACAGTGAAAAACATAAATGTGGTTGTTTTGTGAGACTGATTTTTGTGCACCAGTTGGATTTTTAATTTGGCTTTCTCACAATTATTAATTGGGCATGAAATCTTTTAAAGTCTTATTTACCTGTCTTGTGTCTTTCTTTTATCATACTGTAACAGTGATACTATGTATGTTGGTGATGCTGCAGTAATGCATTTAAGCATACTGCATGATGTTCATTGCTACATTCTTTCTGTTTATCACTATGAGAATGGTATTCTTCAATGTGGGGAACATATACATTTAATATTTTGTAGGTTTATTATTTAATTAGCAGATCTAAGCTGTAGCACATGAACATTTTTTGTGTGAATACTATCAGATTACTACTTATTTAGTGAGATGTATACATATGTTGTTCAGCCTGTGTTCTGAAAACAAAAATATGTTCTTAATAAGATATTCAAAAATAATATGACAGCATTACTTCTCAAAAACACAGGAAATTCATGGCATGATGATGTATGTGTCTTGAAGTAGATCTAGGCAGTTGTATTGTACTTCTGTGTACTTATCAGTGTACAAACAACTGTTTTTCTGCAATCATGGAGTTTCATTGCTGGTGTATAGTCATGGTCCACCACCATTTGTCGTGGGGTGTGTGGCATCACTAGGTAAGGCCATGCAACTCCTAAGTGTGGTTCGTTGTGTGCACCTACAATCAGGGATGTGTACATTTTGTGTACATGGCCTCAGTTTTGCTGTGGATCTCCACTTAGCATGCAGTACCTGGTCGGGTGGGTGGGGATGTCTTGTAGTACATTTATACAGTTGTATTTTATTTCTGTCACCTGCTGCTGGTTGTCTGTGATTGGTTGTGTTGCCTTGGTCCTCCCAGCTACTTGCATATGTGTGTGTGTGTGTGTGTGTGTGTGTGTGTGTGTGTGTGTGTGTGTGGTGCTGGGGGTGAGGGGATGAATACGAAGTTAGGGTTTTCAACCCTAACACCAATTTCCTTGCTTTTGTCACTGTGGAACAACCTAACTAATGCATTAAACAGATTTTTTGCCATGAATATATATCTATATACACACATACATGTGTATATATATATATATATATATATATATAGGCCAAGATATTCAAAAGGGTTGCGCCATGCACAATAGGGTTGCTCCAGCGCAAGTCCAAAAATGCACCATTCTGTAATATTCAGCGGAAGGGCAGATGCGCCCCCCCAAATCACACTGAGCAAGACCGCAATGATAATGAGTGCATGCACAACTGAAGGGGGAGGAACCATGCATAAATGGCACAGTGCGATATTCAACAACATGCACCATGCACAATAGGGGAGCAAGCGGAAGTTGTGCGATAGTGGAAATGAGCCAAAATAAAAAGGAACAAGGGAGAGGTGCAAGAACACTACAGGGAAGGCACATGTTGCTGAACTATAGCCAGACACACAGGGAAGGACAGACACACAGGGCAGGACAGACAAAGGGCACCTTGAACCCACAGGCACAGGGAAGGTGTGGGGAGACACAGCCAAACCACAGTGCAGAAGGGGGAAGTGCCACACAGCACTGAGGCCACCAGAGGAAGGTGTTCCCAGTGCAGGGGAAGTAGCAGCCAGGACAGCGGCGGGAGCACAGAAACAGCTGCTGGGGGGAAAACAAGCCAGGGACATGGCCAGTGCCACCATCCAGATGGAGGCAGTAATGAGGGGGGTGAGAAGGCAGGCAGCAGGGTGACGTGGCCATGGAAGGGCCCGTTGGCGGTATGCCCCCAACAGGCAGTACCAAGCCCATACCAGCTTCGAGCTGTACACCAGTACTGAGATCATGGGCTGATACCACCTGAATCAGGCAATTCTGAGGTGGCTCTGTGAGCTGTGCAGTGATGTGATGCAGGCACCCACACGATGAAGCCATGCTCTGTCAGTGGAGGCAAAAGTGACAGCTTGCTTGTGCCTGGTCACCACAGGTACCTTCCAGAGACTAACAGGGGACACCACAGGCATAACCCAGTCAGCCGCATCACGCCACCTCACCCAATTCCTCAGCGCACTGCTACCACATACTGCAGAGTACATCCATTTCCTCAGCACACTGGCAGAGAGCACAGCAAACATAAAGGAGTTCCACAGGGTAGCATGTATACCTGGCGTGCTAGGGGCAATAGACTGCACCCATGTGGCCATCCGCATACCACCTGGCCTTGAAGGTGCCACATATATCAGTCAGAAGGGCTATGCAAGCATCAACTGCCAGGTGGTGTGCGATGCCAGGGGATGCATAATCAATGCCTGTGCCATGCACCCTGGGGGAGCTCATGATGCCTTTATCTGGCATGAGTCAGCACTGTGCCACAGATTCGAGAGTGGGGACATCCCCACTGGCCACTTAGTGGGTGAGTATGCAAACCACATGGAAAAACATCGAGCTTGGGAGGGGCATGGTCTGAGGTGACATGCATATTGGCCTAAATGGCCCAAGGCAGGGTGACGCTGATCTCCAAACTAACCTCCACCCTCTACACACAGGTGACAGTGGATACCCACTCCATCCCTGGCTGCTCACACCATATTGGTGGCCCGCGACCCCATCGCAGCAACGCTACAATGAGGCACATGCCACCACACACAATATCATTGAGCGGGTGTTCGGGATGCTGAAGGCACATTTCCGTTGCCTGGACATGTCTGGCAGTGCCCTACAGTACAGCCCCTCAAAAGCCTGCAGGCTATTCCTGGCCTGTTGCATCCTGCACAACATGGCCAATGACTGTGGGATAGCCATACAGGTTGAAGAGTGGGACAGCAATGGGGACGATGAGGGCGCTGGTGAAGATGGTGATGGGAAGCACCCCTTGGGTAACGGGACCCCCGACTGATCCGGCTGGCACAGCTGCAATAGGAAACCATCACAGAGGAGCACTTCAGCCAACCCAGGTAAGTCATGGGGCCATGTGCAACCACCAGTGGCAAAGGCACAACCCACAAACACACATGGACAAACACCAGGGGTGCATGCTGTCAAGGGACATGGCTGAGCATGGAACCGCACACACTGCCAGTGATGGGCAAGGTCTAACAAGGCACATGGTCATACACACACACACACCTCACAAGACATACACAAAGGGTATGAGGCACGCCGACCCAGACTGCCACCCCTAGCCACACACATGTCCACAGACCACCACGCCCACTGCCTGTCATTGTGCGTATGTCAGACACTGGGCACCATTGCACAGTGGTGTACAGCGCAACACAGGCATCATCATGCATATGCCACAGCAGACAGCAGCTGGGAGGCTGTGCAGATGGAACGTGTGAACGACACAATGCACACAGGGCAGCATCAGACAGTAGCCATGCTGGGAGACAGGTCAGTCATGTGCCAGAGTGCCACAGCCACCACAGATGCATGGGCAGCCCAACCGAGACCCGCCAGCAGTGACAGGCTGACCAATGGCCTCATGGGGTGGCACCGACAGTCCCCCAGGAGTTCCACTGTGTGAACATGACCGTGCTCGCACAGGGGTCTGCAGCACTCCGAACATGCCTGGGCCAGGCATGCTCAGGATGCCCACAACTGAACCCGGTGTTGACAAGGAGGGTGTAGCATGACACTGGAATCAGGAGATGGACATTGCACTGCTCGGTGTCTGCGACGCATGGGCAAATAACTGTGTGCCCATTGTGACCATGACAGCTGTGAATGCCTGTGTCTGCCTGTCAATGGCAGTGGTCACATCCTCCCGCAACTGGTCCATCCTTGCCAGGAGCAGAGCGGTGTCTCTGCTGCACTGCTCCTCTGCCTGGTGCAGAGCCACACTCAGTGCATCCACCGCTGTCACAAGCCGCATCTGCTGATTGACTGATGCTTGCAGTATGCGGGTGTGCTCATCTAAGAGGTCATCTGCCTGATCGGCATGCTGTCCCTCATGGTGTTTGCAGCCCTGATGGTCATCACCCCTTGAGGGTGAGCGCTGAACACCAGGGCCAGGCCTGGGCATGTCCACAGGTGGTGCACTGATGCCACCCCCTGACACTGTACCCCCATGGCCATTGGCCGAATGCTGATACTGCCCCTCCAGCTGCCACTCTCCAGGGCTCAATGGTGCCACCGCAGTGGCCACAACAGCCCCACTGTCCTGAACACACACCAGTGCTTCCCCACTGGTGCAGACAGGCACAGGTTGGGACTGTGATGTCACACAGACCTCCATGGTAGCACCACCCACAGCCATGGCCGCGATGTCACCTGCCTATGATGTTAGCTCCATCATCATCGGTGATGGATCCAGCACCAGCCTGAGTCTCAGCATGCTGGCATCCATGAACGCTGGCTCACTGGGACAGAGGAGGGCTTCCTCCGCACCTGCTCCACCAGCATCAGTCCGGATGTCCAGAGGGGCCCACCATCACCCTGACCCCTGTATGCCTGTGGAGGTGGATGGGCCCTCCTCCATCTCCATGCTACTTCCCTCAGTGGAGAAGCCCACCACCACTGACCCATGTAGATGCTCAGGAGCTGTAAGGGAAAAACAGTAGCATTAATGTATGTGACCTACCCTGCTCCCCCATTGACAGACCAGGACCTACCATGCAGTGACGGGCTACCATCCATCTGGAATCCACCACCCGGAACACCCTTGATGGCGCAATGCTGCATGCTGCCAGCAACCCACTCTTCCTGTGGGGTCAGGTGTTGCACCTCCGGCTATCCCCCACTGGTCGCAGATCATGCTGCCCTGATGGCAGCCACCTTCTCTTTAATTCTCTGCCTGACCATGCCCATCTTCTTTCCTGCATGGAGCGCTAGTGGCTGCCATGCAGGATGACAGCACACACCACCTCCTCCCATGCAACAGCATGGGCCTGTGGTGTTCCATGGTGTCCACTGCACAGCAGCTCCTGGTCGAGGTAGGCCTCAAACAGGGCATCTGTCTCTGCCTTTGTGAAGTTTGGCCTCCTCTTCCTCCCACGTCTCTGTTCCTCTTCCTCCACCTCACGATCGGTCATGATTCCTCCTGTGAGAATGACAGGTGTTACCTGTGACTGTCCAGTCCCATGCATGTCCCAAACACCACAGTGCACACTCCCAAACAGCATGCAACTCACCGTAATAGACTGCAGTAACCGACTATGGCCAGTGTAGCCCAATGTCGCATTTTTTATAGCGCAATCCATGCAAATGAGGTGAGGCGCATTTTTAAGTGGATGCAAATGCAGTGACTGCACCATTGAATGGCTGATTAGCTGATTTGCATATGCCAGCTGAATATCACGCTGTTGCGCTTTGCGCAATTGTGTTCAACATGCTGAGCCAAGGGGCGCAGTTCTGTGACATGCGCAGTACACACCTAACTGCGCATGCCCGGGTTGATGACACAGGCACCTGCCACACTGCTGATGTGCTGTGCATGGGAGGCAATGCAGGGCACGGCCACCATTGTGCCAGTGGCACTACAGCGCTGTTCACATATATGGCGCTGTGGCACTGAGGCACCGTAGGCACACTGGGCAACAGCACTGTAGGCTGCTATAGGAGGTGGCACACAGGCACCCAATCATGCTACATGCATTGGGTTCCAATCACGCTGTGGCTGTCCGTGCGCCAGAGACACTTCTGACTTGTGCCCGCCCTTTGCCCCCTAGGCGCCATGCATCAGGCATGGGTGCATCACTATCACGCTGTTCAGTGACAGCGTGATAGGGAATGGCAGTGCTGTACCATGCAGCATCTGCTCATGGCAGGACCATGCTGCCGAGTGCCATTTTGAATCCACCACATTGATGAGATGGCATGGAGAAGAGCAGTCATGTGGAGCCAGGTGGAGCTTGCCAACCTGGTGGCAATCGTAGAGCCCCATGCTGGGGCTTTGTATGGAGATGCACCCCTGGACAGGGCCAGGAGTGCAGTGTGGCAGGAGGTGGTTGACGCCCTCGAGGAGGCCACCGGTATGGGGTGCACAGTGGAGCAGTGTCACCACCGTTACAGGGACCTGAGGTGCAGGGACCTGGACCTGCTTGCCCGCCTGTGGGCATGTGCCAGGAGGGGCATGGTGCCACGGCCAGGTAGGTGCCACATCCATACACTATTATCGTCTATACAGGTATCACAGTTGCATGTGTCCGGCACATGGGGGAGCCATCCAGTGTTGGCCATGGTAGTGTTATCGGGGTGTGGGGTGGATGGGTATGGCTGTGTGGGATTGCACACACATGGGGCGGGGGGACTTTGCTACTGGATTGTAGTGATGTTCCTCTCTCCATGTTTGCATCTTAGGGCCCGAAGAATGCAGACAGGTGAGGGAGCGGAGGCACCACCTGGAGGAGCAGCAGGGCAGGAGGGATGAAGGTGTTCAGTGGTGCATGGACCAGCCTAATGATGGTGAGTGCCTTACATCCATGATTACTATTGCATGCTGTATAACTGGGCGGGCAGCGGGGCATGGCCACCATCCATTGACACCACTGCCATGCACGCAACTTGTTACAGTCAGCACTGTCTAGTGGCACTGCATGTCTGGGAGTGCATCAATGGTGGTCCATGCGTGCACCAGGCACATGGCTGTGGCACTGCCTTCACACCGCATAGCCAAGTCACTGTACGGCCATGGTGGTGCTGTGCAGGACATGGGCAGTGGGTGTATGCAGTGGTCCACATGGCTGTGGCTGCCTGGGTAGGCAGGTCTTGTGGACACGGCCACTGTGGGTGGTCACACTCCATCACAGGGGCGTGGCACATGGCTGTTTGCCATGCACAATGGGTGGGTTGCAGGGGGCTGGACAGTCACACTTATTGACTCTGCTCCCTTGTCCTAGGTGAATGATGACTCCAGGTGCTGGAGAGAGGTGTGCAGGAGCTGCTCCAGGTGGCAAGGGTGACCCTGGAGCTCTTGCAGTGAATTGACCACCACGGGGTGAGGATGCAGAGCAGAAGATGTAGGCGCCATGTGGAGGAGGACCTGGGCACGCATTGAAGACTCCGCCCCTACTAGCACCTTCTCCCTTGACCCACCCTCACACCCCTTCTTCCCTGTCCCATATGTTCACCCCTGCCCCTTACCCACCCCCACCTGTTACGTGGCCCTTCCCCCCTCTTGTAAATACTGTAGTTGTAAATAGTTTTTGTTACTTCTTTTCTTGTGGCACTGTGGCCTCCGCTGTTGTTGTCCCCCCTCCATGCTGTTGCTTGTGTCTGTTGTAGGGGATGTGCTCCAGTGTCTGTCACCTGTGCTCCGGTGGCATGCTGGTGGCATACAGCTTCATGTGCCTGCACAGGGTGGCTGGCACACCTGTGCAATGTAGGGGTGCTGGCCATGTCTACACATCAGCCGTGGCCACATGCCAATGGCTTGGTTAACCTGCTACTGTGTCCCTGTGTTGGTGTGCCCTTGGGTATGGGTGGGTGTTTGTCCATGCACTGTGTTGCATCCTTTGTGGTGCATGCTTCCATGCTACACTGTGCGTGTCTGTGATGGCTATTGTGGCTGGTGATGGGACAGGATGTGTACTTGGGAGGATGTGCAGGGTGCTGTACCACTGGAGGTGGGGTCTGGGGCATGCCCTGTCGCATGTGGGGTCCCTCATGTGGCAATGCATGGTTGGTCTCTCAGCTGTACCTCAGGGGAGACGTGCAGGGTGGCACTGTGTATGCTGTTATTGCATTGCTGTCTGCTGCCACCCACAGCAGGGTGCACATGGTGGGGATGTCTTGCATGGCTCCATGGTGCACAGGGTGGCATTGTCACAGTGGTGGTGGTGGTGGCATGCATAGGGTGTCCTGCACTGTTGGGCACTACTCCTGGGAAGGGTGTCTGGTGATTGTGGTGCAGGGTGTGCTCTGCATTGGTGGGATGGTGTGCCACAGGGTGGTCAGCCCTCCTCGTGTGCTGGTCACAGCTTGCCAGGGGGTTTGCTGTGGCACCATGGCCCGGCTGTGGGTTGGTTGCTGGTATCCATGGGCTGGTGGTTATTCTAGCTCTCCCCCAGTTGTGCAGTGCATGGGGTGTGGGGTATGATGTCTGTTCTGCTGTGTGCTCCTCTGCCCATCTGTGGCATGGGTGGTGGGCCCCTGCATCCCTGGTTGTGCTGTTGCATTGCTGCCCTGCTGCAGGGGGCATCCCTGGTTGTGCTATGGCGCATCTGGACTGCTCCACTGAGCATCCCTTTTTGCGCTATGGTGTATCAGATATGCTCAGCTTCACATCCCTGGTTGCACTATAGCGCAGGTGGTGCGATATTCAGTCGTCTGCCATAGGCGCATCTTGGTCTGTGCAGTTTTTGAATATCGCGCTTCTTGCGCATGGGTGCAGTGGACTTGCTCCTGCTGTTGTGCACTTTTTAGGTGCAGTTTGAATATCTGGGCCTTAGTGTGTGTGTGTATATATACAGTATATATATATATAGATATAAATTTTGCACTTTAATAACTTTGCAACCGTTCACCAGATGTGCACAAAATTTGGTAAGCACTGTCCTGTGGGGTAGATATCTTGATGTGGTAAGTTACTTTCCAATCAGATTTGCAGTCTATGAGTTATGGAGAGGTGAAAAAAACATATTTTCGCTCTTTGACTTTGCTTGGATTTTTCTTTGAAGTTGCCTACAGCCCAGAGGGTTTGATTTTTGTGTTTGAAGTTTTGAGGGCAGAAAGGGACTACCCCACAGATGTGCCTTTTGCTAGTCTGGTGAAAAAATAATAAGCAGTTTTCAAGTTATAGCAGTTTAAAAATTTGAAAAACTAGTTTCTGAGCATGCTCAGTAAACACTTACAGATAGCTGTATAAAGCAAAGTAGGAATTTTGCTTTGTATGGGAAAATTCCTACTTCGTATTGCTGCCATCTTGTTTTCATCTTTGCCTGAAAAAAAATTAGAAAACCTCCCAAAATGATATTCTGGAGAGGAACCAACACATGTAGCTTGCTTATTGGGACCCCATTTGGTGCATTCTGCACTTTACTGGACAAAATATGCCTGTAACATGTGTTTTATTTAATCATTTAATTCCTAGTTTCTATTGGCATAGTATGACCTAAGATTCTACTTCATATGCCAAGATACCACCTAGGATCCTGCATCGTGAGCCAATAATAGGATTATTAATTAAAAAATAAATTTGTATGCCAACATCAGGGTGACCAATCTCCGTGTCAGCACTAGACGACCCTCCATCAGAATTGGACACTGGGGAGCCCATACCCAGTGTCCTCAACAGAAAAAAACTCCATATCCAACAATGGGGTGCCTGATCCCCTGTCAGCAGTCACCCCCCCACCAAAGCAGGACACTACAGAGCCCACTCCCAGTGTTCCCAGTTATGTCATACCCCCCTCCATCACTACCAGTAGGTATCCAGTGATGATAGTGACTGTAAATGAATAACCGTTAAAAGAGTGACTCATTTACAGCGCTGCTCTGTTGGGCTACCCTGTAAGGATAGCAATGGAATGCAAAAGCAACAGTGTGGATGAATGAGGGAGGACAACCAGAAGGGAAGGGATAGTGAAGAGAAGGGGAGGGATAGGGAAGAAGGTTTGTGTGGGGTAGTGTGCAGTGCTGCCACCAAGCTAGCTGTGTGGTGTGGTGGTAAGAGTGAGGGTAGCTAGCTTCGGTGCAGCAGGTACTGAGTTTGGGGCTGAGGACTGGGGAATATTTTATTGCTGCCATAATGTTTTTTTCAGAGTGTCTCCCCCTCCCCAACATGCACCTCCCTGGAGTTGGTTATATTAAATCAGGGGGTTCAGGGGTGAAGCCCCCCATGAGGGGGTGAGGATGGGTGTAGCTCCCCTGCATAAGTACTATTTTAACTTGCTGGATGTGTTGTTGCCCACAAGTGTACATCACCATTGTGCTTTTTGGTGATGTACACTTGCTGTAATGGTGACCGCTCTTTTATGATTGCCATTATAACATGGAACCCTACCAGTACTGTCACTGTGGGACACTGGGGAGCCCACCCCCAGTGTTCTGAAATGTTTATTTATTTAAATGATGGCTGAAATAAAGAAAACAGTCCCCTGACATCTTATTTTAAAAAAATCCTGTAAAAAAGAAAACAGTCCCTCGTTGTCTCCCCGTCCCCCTCCCCATCACTACGATCCCTCTGCGCAGCCACCTGCCTGCACCCCCCCTTACCCCATACTTACCTCTGGAGGTCAACGGCTGTGATCTTCTCTAGACCAGGACACATCTGCACTCTTCAAAGCTAAACCACAAAGTGAAGAATCAAGGTAAGTGCTGTATAATGGCTGTCTGTGGTGTTTTAAACTTATGTTGATATCTCAGGCATTTTAACATTTGTGTACCAAATTTTTAACATGGGCTTTTTGGACACCCCCTCCCCCCCCATGAACACTGTCTGTCATCTCATTACTTGGTCCCAAAAGATGTTTTCATGGTTGCTGCACAGAATCACATTTCAGGACTGATTAATGAAATGACAGTGTCAGTGTTCATGAGGGGAGGTCCCAAAAGGCCCATCTTGAAAATTTGGTGCAAAATATCCAAAAATATCCTAGTTTTGAGTGTGCATTGCTCAGTTTCTATGCACGCTCATAACTTCACCTGTTTTTAGTATTTTAACTCCAGATTTTTAACACTGCCATTTTTTCACACCTCCTCATGAACAGCATAGCTGTCATTTTTCACATCTGGCCTGAAACGTCTTTTCGCACCTGTGGCATAGAATGGCATGGTCACTGTGCAAAATCAACTTTTGGGATGGATTAACAAAATCAAAGTGCCAGTGTTCATGAGGTGGGTCCCCAAAAGGCAATGCTGAAAAATTTGGTAAGAAAATTCCTGAAAATGCCTGAGTTACGTGCGTCCGTTGAATTTATTCTATGCAAGCGCACAACTTTGGTACTTTCAATATTTTGCTGCCAAATTTTTAACATAGCAATTTTATCACATCACCTCATGAACAGTACAGCTGACATTTTTCACATCCTACCCAAAATGTGATTTTGCACCTGTGATGCAGAATGATGTTGCAGTTGTGCATAATTAGTTTTGCCTTGCATTTCACAATTTCTCTGTACCAGGGTACATAAGGTGGAGTAATAAGATGGCTATACTGTCAATTGGATCATTGCTGTTGGACACATGGAAGCACCCAGTGGGCTGTGCGCTTCCACATCTACATACATATGTGTATCTATGGAGGAATTGGCCCTGAGCTCCCCTCAGTAAAATAAGGATACTATTATGCTATCTCAAAAAGAAAGGAAATTCATTGAAAAAAAACTCAGTTAATACATAAGTTAGGGTTTCTATTACAGTAACAAAAGACTGGAAATTCAGTGTCAGGGATACAAACCCAACCACCACACCCCCACCTACCCAGTCCCCACACACCAACAGGTGTTGGGGTGTGCCTTGGGGTCATTGGGCCTAACTCTCACCCCATTCATGTATACTGTAACATCTCAGCTTGTTTACACAGGAAATGAGTTGAGAGTCAGGCCTGATGATCCCAAGACACACTCCAACACCTGTTGGTGTATGGAGGGTGGGGAAGTGGGGGTAGGGTGGTAGGGTTGGTAACCCTAACATTGAATTTCCAGTCTCTTTTTGCTGTAATAGAAACCCTAACTGATGCATTAATGGAGTTTATAAAATGGGTAGGGAAAATGTTGATATCTTATAGGATGAAAAGCATCACATGACTGTGCATATATCGGAGCACGACCGCACACCTGCACTTCCCCCCTCCAAAACAATTCTGACATTTTGTAAGATAGATAAACCACTCTGATGTGTGTGATCATGCTCTGATATAAGCATTCCTTGGGTGGTTGATGCAAACCAAGGTGTATGTATATCAGAGCATGACTGCACACCTCAGAGTGGTTTATCTATTTCAATATATATATATATATATATATATATATATATATATATATATATATTGCACTAACACCCTACTCCTCCCTCCCTCTATCAGCTCCCCTTCCCATCATCAGTCACGCCCTCCCCAATCCCCCATCCTCACCCCTGACAGCTCTCAGATTTTCTACACCCTCTCCTGATCCATCTCCATCATCGCCATGTCCTCTGTGCTCCCTCCCTCCCACTGTGCCCCTATAACACTCCACTCCCCTCCCTTCAGCCCTCAGCCCAACAAAGTCTTCTTGCTGACTGCTCTGTTTTTGTTCCTTCCCCTTCTCTCCACTCTGTTACTTGACAAAACCAATAGTCTGACTGCTCAAATGTTGCTGTGTCACACTATTGGTGCACCGGCCTGTAATTCGTATTATAAACTTGTATTTTCTACCTGTAACCCCCCATACATGTTGCCATGTACATGCTCATCCTGTTACCTTTCCTCACTATTTATCAATTTGCACTGGGATTGGAACCCCATGCCCTTTTGACAATGTTTCCTCATTAATGGCTCAAGTGCCATCTAATGTTCTTATTGTCTGTGCCCTCTATTATCATCTACACCCACTGTATTCACAAATGTACACAATGCCAGCTGTTACCCAAATGTGTATACAGGCGCTTTCCACATAATTCTGTGATTCAATATCCCATTGTCTGTACTATTTTATTGTACTTTGTTTTCTAACCTATTGTAGGCTCAGACATGGAACCTTTGTAAATAAAAATAAAATGTATATATATATATATATATATATATATAGATAGATAGATAGATAGAGAGAGAGAGAGATTGCAAAACACATCATTAGTGCATCAGTTAGGGTTGAAGAGACAAAAGCAGGGAAATGTGGTGTTAGGGTGTCCAACCCTAGCATCCCACCCTGCACAGATGAAGAGGAATCGGGGGTGGCACTGGCATGTTCAGCCCTAATGCTCACACCATTCTCCTATACTGTGCCACTCAACTTATTTTCTAATGGAAGGGGGTGAGCATTAGGGCTTAAGATGACAATGCCAACCCTGATCCCTCTTCATCTGTGCAGGGTAGGGGTGGGGTGTTAGGGCTGGAAATCCTAATGCCACATTTCCTTACTTTTGTTGCTTTAACCCTAACTGATGCATTAACAGAGTTTCTTGCAATTTATGTCCTTACTTTTTGAGATAGCATAATAATATCTTTATTTTACTATAGGAGCGCAGGGTCCATCGGACCCTGCACTCCCATCCTTCCACAGATGTGCATATGTATCTAGCTGTGATGACCCTGTGCTACAGCATCATTAGAGGTGGGAGCACAGGGTCCTTCATATCCTGTACTGCCATCCCTCCATAGATGCATGTATTTATCTAGCTGTGGAAACACAGGGGCTTCCAGACCTGGCACTTCCATGCATAAAGTTACAAGCAGGCATAGCGAAATTGCAACAAATAATCATAACTGTGCCATCTTAAATAATCTTCACCCCAAATGTTCAACATAACCTTCTCATCACCTCACCGCATGTACCTAGTACAGAAAATGTTCAAATCCCTGTCGAAACATAATTCTGAGCAAGTGCAACACCATTGTATGCCACATGAGTGAAACCACATTTTGACCAGGATTTGAAAAATGACAGCTATGACATGCATGATGTGGGGTACTAAGAAGACTATGTTGAAAATATGAGGTGAAAATATTGAAAATTTCCAGTGTTACATGCGTGCATAGTGAGATTGCAAAGAATGCTCATAACACAGACATTTTTTGAAATTTTGACTGCAAAATTTCAACATGGACTTTTTAAGACCCCACCTCATGAACACTGGTATGTTTATTTCATTACTGTGTTCTGAAAGGTGATTTCATGCTGCCAGTGAGCCATTCCACATCACAGGTGCAAAAAACACATTTCTAGCAAGATGTGAAAAATGACATGTGTAGTGTACGTGAGGTGGTGTAAAAAAATGGCTATGTTGAAAATTTGGATTGAAAATATGAAAAATTGCCAGAGTTAAATGTGTGCATAGCCATATTTCAATGATCATGCATAACTCAGTTATTTTGGGGTATTTTTGCACCAAATTTTCAACATGGACTTTTTGGGATGCCACCTCATGAACACTGGCACTGTCATTTCATTACTCTGTCCCAAAAGGTGATTTCATGCAGCCACTGTGAAGTCACCTTTGGGGACCAGGTAAAGAAATGACAGTGCCAGTGTTCATGAGTTGTGGTCCCAAAAAGCACACGTTGAAAATTTGGTACCAAAATACCTAAAAAATGGCCAAGATATCCTAGAGACTTTCAAATGCCTTACAGGAATAAATAGGGTACAGGTGGAAAGCATATTTCAGAGAAAACTCTGCACAAGAAAAAGGGGGCATGATATGAGGCTGAAGGGTGAAAGGCTTAAGGTAATGTTAGGAAGTACTTTTTCACTGAAAGGGTGGTGGAGCCATGGAACAGCCTTCCAGCAGAAGTGGTGGGTGTGAAAACAATACAGGAGTTCATAAGTACATGGGATAGACAAAAGGGTACCCTGGAGATGTGCAGAGCAGGAGAGCCACAGAAAAAATAGTATCTAGGGCTGCAGCACTGAGTAGGGAAATGGGCAGACTAGGTGGACCATATGATCCTCATCTTCCGACAGAGTCTATGTTTCTATATTTCTATGTTCAAGTTCAAAACACCATTGACAGCCATTATACGGCACTTAGCTTGATTCTTCAGTTTGCTATTCAGCTTTGAAGAGTGCAGACATGTCCCGGGCCTCAGAGGATGGCAGCAGACGATCTCCACTGGTAAGTATAGGGCAATGAGGAGTGTGGGGTGGTGGGTTGCCCAGTGGGAGGGTCAGGGTGGGGAGGGTGTTGGGGAGATGGCAATGGACCGTGTTCTTTTTTCAGGATGTTAAATAAAAAGACATCGAGGAACTATTTTCTTTTTTGCAGGGACACATAAGGATATTTAGGGACACTGGGGGTGAGATCCCTAGTGTTCCACAGTACTAAAAAAGGTGGACAACAAGAATTTAATGAAATATCATGCACTACAGTAATGTTAGCACGTAACTGTCAAAATTCAACATCGGCCACACTTCCCCACCCCCACCCCTAAAACTCACAACCATGATATCTGGTCAAAATGGGAGGCTGTAAAATGAGGATAATAGATCTTATATTATGAAATACTTTCAGCAGGTGCTTGCTGTTGAGTAAATTCTCACCCCTGACCCCCCAACCATGAGCATCACAGCTTAGCAGTGAAACACAGGATAGACATGTAATATGTAATATTGTATTACATTTTATTTGCCATTTAAATGTACAGGTGGAATTATGTTATTCAGATTCATTTGACAAGTATACGGTAGATAAATATAATAAGTGACAGTGGGACAACCTCCATGGAAGAATAGGTCTGACACGTAAAAGCAAACTGAAAAGGAAAGAAGGTTATTTTAACGTAACTGAACACAGGTTGATATTGCAATCATAAGATCGGTGAAAATCATGTTTCACCACACACCACAATCACCAAACTAGGTAACATTAGACCAAGTCATATGAACGTGCTGTCTAAATATCTGATTGCTATAAACAAAAACCAAGATTACATATGTGTTTAAAGATATTAACAAGAAACAAGATAAAAAAACTAAAAAAAAATCCCTAGTTGATCAACAACAAATATTTAATCATGACATTTTTGAAACTGTGAAAATTAAAAACATGACACTGTCTGATTGCAAATACCTATTTTAAACCTAATTTGATTCCTATAGTGACCGTAAATGACAGGCAAAACAATGACTGTTTCAGCAGCTACAGAGCTGCACAGTGCAGCCTGCAGCATGAGTTCAGCTGTGGCTGCAGAACTAATTAAATCCACTGATCTCATAAAGAGAACGTGGTAAAAGGCTCCTTTCATTAAGCTGGGCACCCAGGATTTTGGGTGACCAGAAAAAGTATTTCTGGGGCTAACTATGGAAAACAAACACCAGAATCTAGCTAAACAGGCCATATTTAGCTAGATTCTGGTGTTTGTTATTTATATGACATTTGTATGTATTTTACAGGGGTTTTTTTTAGTTTCTTAAAACAAAAACAAGATGGTGGCTCACGAAAAAGGAATGTTCTCTCATGAAAAAGGATTTGTGTTCTTATGAAAAAGGAATGTTCTCATGAGACTAAATCCTTTCTTGTGAGATTAAATCCTTTGTTGAAAAAAGACAGCTATCCTAAAGATTGGCGTGTTCAGGAAAGTCACATAGGATATAACAGGAACTAAAAAACGTAATAACTTTGCAACAGATTAATATTTTTGCACCAACTTTTCACTGTCTGTTCTGCTACCAAGGTTCTTTCTACCCAACGAAAATCATGCAGAAATTCGATACCATCTGACCACAAGGTGATGAGGAAAAAACTGCAAAAAAGAGTGTTTTTTTTTTCTTTTTTAACTATCTGGATCTCAGAATCCACACATCTGACTGGAACAAAACTTGACACACCAAGAGCTCTACCCCACAAGACGGTGCATACCAACTTTTGTGTAAATCCATTGATCAGTTGCAAAGTTATTAAAGTGCAAAATTTGAGGGTTAACATAGAAACTGCTACTCAACCCTAACTATAGAGGTGCGACTGCACCTCAATAATAAAATACACATATATATATCCTGTATATATATATATATATATATTCTTGGCAAACAAACTTTGTTAATGCATCAAGTTAGGGTTCCCACAATCAAAAGTTTGGAAATGTGGTGTAAGGGTTCAAAACCTAACACCCCACCCCACCCCACCCTCCATGCCACAACAGACATCTGGGTGTGCCTTGGGATTATCACCCTAATGCTTACTCCATTCCAATAGTAAATAATCTGAGATGGGTACAGTATAGGAGAATGGGGTGAGCATTAGGGTCAACAACATTGGAAACCCTAACAATACATTTCCCTGCTTTTGTCACTTTAGTAACATCCCTAACTGATGCACTAACAAAGTTTTTTGCAATGTATTTTCTTACTTTTTCAGTCAGTATAATCATATCTTTGTCTGTCCCTTCCTGTCATAGATATGTATGTATTTGTAGCCATGGAAGCACAGGGCCCTCAGGGTCCTGCACTTCCATTCATAGGACAACAGTGATCAAATTGTCAGCATAACCATCTTATTACTCCATCTCATGTACCCCGAGTGCAGAAAATGTTTGAATCTGTGCCAAAACATAATTCTGCACAACTGCAGTGTCATTGCTCACCACAGGTTGGCAAACACATTTTGGGCAGGATTTGAAAAATGACAGCTGTGACATATATGAGGTCAGGTAATAAGATGGCTATGTTGAAAATCTGGGGTCAAAATATTTTACATTTCTGAAGTTATGAGTGGGTGTACCAAAATTGCAATCAATGGTCATAACTTAGACATTTTTTTCATATTGTGACCCCAAATTTTGAACATAGTCTCCTTATGACCCCCCAAAAACCCAGTAGTGAAATTTTTTAAATCCATGGCAAAATGCCATTCCATGCCACAGGTGTGAAAACACATTTCAAGCAGGATGTAAAAAATGACAGCTGTACTGTTCATGAGGTGATGTGAAAAAATGGCTATGTTGAAAATTTGGAGTCAAAATGCTGGGGGGGGGGGTTCCATTGCCAACATGGGGATTGGGCCTCCATTGTTGGGAAACAATAAGTCAAGGGACTGCGGGGGGCATCTGACACCAGGAGTGGGCATCCTGGTGTCAGATTATAGTAATAAATACAGTAATTATAACAATGGGAGTGTGGGGGGTGCCACTAGACACCAGGGCAAGATAAAGAGGGGAGGGTGCCGCTAGACACCAGCAATAGGGGTCAATGATCGGCTGGTAGGGGGTGCAACTAGACACCAGGGAAAAAAGTGGGCTACAGACAAAGCTGCTGCTGGCACATGAGTTCAAGTTGTGGCTGCAGGAGTCAAGACAATCCCATTGTTCTCACACAGAGAACACAGCAGAAGTGGTTATCTCACTATACTGGCCACCCAGGATTTTGGGTGCCCACAAAAGAGGTTTTTAGGCACAATTAAAAAAAACTCAGAATGTAGCTAAATGGGTATCATTTAGCTGAGTTCTGATTTTTTTATTGTATTTCATTCTTTTTGACGTTTTCTTTATTTTCAATCTCTCGCTAAAGTGAAAACAAGATGGCAGACACAATAGAGCTCTGTAAAAATACAATAGGCTCTATGTGATCCTACATGTGAAATGACAGTAGCTCCTGTTAAGACAAGAGAGCTCTGTAAAAACAAACTAGGCTGTATGTGACCTACATGCAAAATTGGAGTACCTCCTGTGAAAACAAAAGGACTTTCATGTGGAACATCTTTTTCCATAGAAAATAATGGGAAATTTCAATATTTCATAACTTTTGAATGGATTACATTTTTTCACCAAACCTTCAAATAGCACATCTGTGAGGCAAAGGCTTTCTACCCTGAAAATTTCAGGCCACCACCTAAAGCCATTTCTGAGATACAACTGTAGAAAGAAACAGCAAAAAACACGTACATTTAGGATTTTGTGACCCTCTATATCTCAAAAAACACAGTACAGATTTACACAATATTTGGTATGTCAAGAGACATACCACTAGTGATGATGCCTGCCAAACAGTGTACAAATCCATTGAACAGTTCCCAAGTTATTAAGGTTCAAATATTTGGCTTTAACATAGAAGTTTGCACTCAATCCTAACTATACTGGTACTACCATGACAGTAATATATATATATATATATATATATATATATATATATATATATATATATATATATATACACACACACACACATACATATATATATATATATAAATAGGTGCAGTTGCACCCCTAAGTTAGAGGTTGAGAGTACTTTAATGTTAAACCTCAATTTTTGTGTGTTAATAACTTTGCAACTGTTCAACAGATTTGCATGAAATTTGGAATGCACAATCTGGTATAGTTGGTCTCTTGATTTACCAAGTTGCATTTTGGTTGGACTTATGGTTTTTGTGCAGCAAAGTGCTGAAAGATGCATTTTTCACCACTTTTGACATGTTTGTTCCCTATGGGGCTGTGACCACGCTGTTTGATGTTTTAGTCTGAAAATTGGAACATTGAAAGAGTGTGTGTCAAAGTATAAACCAGTATTGGTTTGATTAAAAAATATTAATCTGCTTCAAAGTTATTTAATTTTTAATTTATGGGTTCTGAGCATGCTCAGTTCACTCCAAGAGTTATAGGTATATTTTTCAAACTAGGATTGAGCTAATGGTCAAGGATTTTGTCAGCTAGCAGATAAGTATTTTAAAAAATCCTAGTCTGTGAGGAAAAATTCCTTGTCTGTGAGCCACCATCTTGTTTTCATTTTTTCCCCCCAAACAAAATGTAGCTTTCTCCACGGGTGACTTTTTGGTGTAATGAGGCATGGGTTTTGTTCAGGGTGATGCCCTCTACAAACCCATACCTTTGGCTTGATTTGTTTTGTCCAAAAAATAGCCTTTTAAAATTTAAAAATTCTGTGACCATGACTCACCAACGATCCTAGTCTATGAGCTGACAAAATCCTAGTCCGCGAGCCAATTCTCTCTCACAAGGCTGGAAAATCCTTGTCTGTCACTTTGTGACTAGATGGTACTTCTGGCAGATGAGGATTAAGCTGACAGTCAAGGATTTTGCTACCTCACAAAAGAGGATTGTTTCTTGTACTAGGATTTTGTCATCTCATGAAAGGGGACTGGGTTTTTGAATCCTCTTTCGCAAAGTGACAAAATCCTAGTCCACGAGCTGTCAGAATCTTAGTCCATGAGTCAATCCTCTTTCTTGAGGTAGCAAAATCTTTGACTGTCACTTCATGACCAGATGGCCCTTCCTGGGGACAAGGATTGACTCACAGTCAAGGATTTTGCTACCTCATGAAAGGGGATCAGCTGACAGACTAGGATGTTGTCAGCTCGTGAAAGGGGATTGGTTTTTTGAATCCTCTTTCGTGAGTTGACAAAATTGCAGTCCGCAAACTGTCAAAATCCTAGTCCACTACTCAATCTTCTTTTGTGAGGTAGCAAAATTCTTGACTGTCACTTAGGGGTCAGATGACCAAAATCTGACTGTCAAGGATTTCTTGCAGATGATGATTTTGACAGCTCGTGGACGGGGATTGATCTGACAGTTGGGGATATTGCTACCTCACGAACTAGGAATTTGTAAACTTTTAAAAACTTTCCCACTACATTGTAACTTAATGGTTTGGTCTTTTCACTTGCAATTTTCAGGGTATTAATGGGATGCCATAGAGATGTGAATTATGCTATTTAGGTGTTGGAAAGTTAAGCGGTTCCATAGTTATGCCATCACAAAGTTGAAATTTTTCCCATAGGATAACATTGCGGCTGCCATCAAGCCTTTCGGCACCCATATCTCAAAAAGGGTTCGAGATTCAGATTTGGTTGATTTTTAGGTTATGTAGAGGTCTCACTGTCACAATTACAATGAGACTTGAATTTTTTTCTAGCTGCTACGGTTCCCAAGATATTGGCAAATTAGTGTTACAAGCGTTCCTTGCCCTGTATGGCTGCTGTATAGCTCTGTAGCTATGTGTAAGTGGGAGTACAGGGCCCGAAGGGTCCACACTCCCACAGACACATTTTGCTATGCTCACAAGAGTGGCTTGGTGGGAGCATGGGGCCCGACTTGTTATATTATACTTTTTCAAAAAGTAAGGAAATTCATTGCAAAAAAATTAATTTAATGCATCAGTTAGAGTTAAAGCAACAAAAGTGGGGAAATGAGACATTAGGGTTGATCTCCTAACCTCCAACACCCCACCCACATCCTCCACAGACCAACAGATGCCAGGGTGTGCCATGGGGTTGTGAGGCCTAACTCTCACCCCATTCTCCTTTACTGCGGTATGTCAACCTGTTTACACATGGAATGGGGTGAGAGTTGGGCCTCATGACCCCATGGCACACCCTGGCATCTGTCGGTCTGTGGAGGATGGGGGGTCGGGTGTTGGGGGGGTTAGGGGCTCAACTCTAACATCTCATTTCTCCACGTTTGTTGCTTTAACCCTACCTGATGCGTTAAACATTTTTTTGCAATGAATATATATATGTATGTATATATATATATATATACACAATTTGAAAAAGAAAACTGTCCATCGATATCTGTTTCTGCCACCACCATTACTGTTCCCCCACCTGACCCTCCCATTTAGCACATGCCACCCCACACAACCCCCACAAATATAACGCTGATACTGGGGATGCCCAATCCCCAGTGTCACCACCTGAAATAAAGAAAACTGACTCTCGTAATTTTTGTTTTTAACTATACCCTGTAAAAAATGAAAAACGGCCATCAATGTCTGTTGCTGCCACCACTGTTAGTCTCCCCACCTGACCATTCCACTTATCACCCACCACTCCACACACTCCCAAGCCCTTACTTACCAACTGGGAGTCCAGCACTGTAATCCTCTCTGGACTGCAGACACATCTTCACTCTTCAATGCCGGACTGTGAACTGAGGAAATCAGGTATGCAGTTCAATGTATTTTCATGAGATTTTGAACTTAGTGGCATAACGTTGTCATTTTTTGAATGTCTTTGGCCCAAATTTTCAACATGCCTTTTTTGGGACCACACTTCATGAAGAATGGTATTGAAATCAGGCAAATCTGTCTTGAAAGGTGATTTCATGGTCACTGTGTGAAATCACCTTTCAGACAGGAGTAGAAAATTTGTTCCACACTTGTTCATGATGTGGGGTCATAAGAAGGCAAAGTTGAAAATTTGGGGTGAAATGTTTAAAAAATAAGTTATGAGCCTAGATTGAAATTTACTAATGCAGACTATTAACTTTGGAATTTTTTTAATATTTTCACCCCAAATTTTCAATATTGCCATTTCTTCACAGCACTTCATGAATGTGACAGCAGTTGTTACTTTTCAAATCCTGTCCAAAATGTGTTTTTGCACTTCAGCAGGATTTGAAAATGTTCTACACCCTTGTTCATGAGGTGAGCTTGTAAGAAGGCTATGAGGGGTCATAAAAAGGCTATGTTGAAAATTTGGGGTGCAAATATGAGAAAACAACAAAGTTATGAGTCTATGTTGCAATTTTTCAAAGTATGCTCATAACTGTGGTAATTTTCAATGTTTTGACTCCAACTTTTCAAAACAGCCATTTTTTCACACTGCCTCATGAATGTGACAGCTGTCATTTCTTATATCCTACCCAAAATGTGTTTTAACACTTGTGATGCAAAATTATGTTTCAGCCATTGTTTTATAAATGACACCTGTCACGCTCAGACAAAGTGGTCATAAAAATATTGTGTTGAAAATGTGGAGTAAAAATGCAAAAAAAAAAACAAGTTATGAGGAAATTAATTGTTCCAATATTTACTCATAACTTTATTTTTTGCAGATTTTTACACCTAATTTGAACATATCCCTTGTGTTACCCCATCTCCTGAACATGGCAGGTGTTCATTTTTCAAATCCCCTCCAAATCTTGTTTCCACAGTCACACAGGGAAATCACCTTTCAGATGGGATTTTAAAAATTCCAACTGTCTTGATCATAACATCAGGTCATGAAAAGACCATTGGACATTTGTGGTCAAAATGTGGGAGCCCACTTTTAGCCCCAAATTTTGCATTCATGGTCTATCTGGCAGGGTCTCAAGATGTGAAAAGTTACATCATGGCATCTTATATGGTTTCTTGTATTGTTTCAAGAATGTCAACTTTTAATGAAGTGTATTTTTTCCTATACTTAATTTTCACTTAATACACTTTTTTTTTTTTGCCCACATGAGTAGTCTAGATGGTGCAGAATTTTTTCATGATACTTTCAGGGTAGAAACGGCCTGTGCCAAGGTACTGCCTTTCCAAGGTTTTGTAACAAAATATTAAATTAATCCACAATTACAAGGATTTTAATTTTTTTCTGAGCATGCTCAATAGGGTTTTGAATGAATCATCTGATACAAACCATACATTTTCAGTTCTGAAAAGCATTTTGGATTGGCATCACTAAGCTGTCAAAAATTAAAAATAGCTGTCATGAATTGAAGTTCATGACAGCTGCATCTTTTTTTTTGCAAATAAAAAAAGTTGAAAATGCCCAAAAATGATGTGTTGTAACAAAATAAAATAAAACTTAACCTAGATAAACAGGACCCATTCAACTAGATTCAGGTTTTTGTTTTTTTAACATGATGTGGAAAATAAGGTTTCTGGGAACCCAAAAATCCTTGGAGTTCAGAAAAGCAAGGGGAGCCGTTCACCTGTGTTCCCTGTATAAGAACAGCAGGACTGCCTTGACTTGTGCAGCCACAGCTTGAGTTATACTGCTGGCTTCAGTAGAAGCAGTAAGCCATCAGTCAAATGAGCTGGCATTCTGTCCCAATTGAGGTATAGATAGCTAGCTGGCTAACTAGCTATCCAGCTATCTATCTATCTATCTATCTATCTATCTATCTATCTATCTATCTATCTATATTTCTCTCTATCTACGGGGAGCCAGCCATTATGCAACACAGTAACTTGCTCTAAATGTCATGTCACAAAATACTACAGTAAAAAAGGGTTTAATTGTGGTTGAATTGCATTGTTATCTGCAGCATACTGCAGCATTACTGCATTGCATCCTCATTGGCACTACTTTATCTATCTATCTGTCTATCTATCTATCTATCTATCTATCTATCTATCTATCTATCTATCTATCTATCTATCCATCCATCCTTCCATCCATCTATCTATCTATCTATCTATCTATCTATCTATCTATCATCTATCTATCTATTGTTCCTGTCTGTCTACCTATCTTTCTTTCTACCTGATTATCCTACCTATTTTAAGCAGACTGCGGTGCCCACCTCCAGTACCACTAAATTCTACAAGCCCTCCCCTCCAGGTCACCTGCCCCTTCCCAATGTATAAAATATGAATTAAAAGTAATATAAGCCGACTGGGTGTCCACCCATGGTACTGCTTGTTTCTGCCCCATCCCTTTCCAGATCACCTACACCCACTTCATACAGGTGGTAGCACAGGGATGCCCATCCCCAGTGTTGCCAAATAGAATTTTTTTAATTTAATAAACTTTATTGAAAGTTTCCAAGAACCACAATAACAATGACAATCAACAAACAGCATAACAAGAAAATACAAAATATCAACACAAACCCGCAGCCTTCCCCCAACCCTGGAAGTGGAGACAATACCCAGTAACAAGAAATCCATATGAAGCAGTGAAGGGACCTTGTAATACCAATCAAACAAACCCATTTGAGAAACAGGGAGAACAAGAAACTCACAATCCTAGACCACATAATACAAATAAAGATATTACAAGATATATGGTGCAGCCCAAACCCAAATCAGTCTATAATGCAAAGACATCCCAGGTCCTACACATATCTGTTATCAATCAACTAGCCAAGAATATCACCTATGTAAGGGAAGGAATCAAAGCAATGGAACTAAAGGGTAAATGGGGAGGACAGGAGGCACTGTTGGTCACCTTGGTAAGCGGTAGTGGCACCACAATCTGCACAGGGGTTGTATACAGGCCCCATCTCAGAGGGAGGAAATGGACAAGGAAATGATAGAAGACATCCTTAGAATGGCAGAAAAATTTATTTTATTTTATTTTAGTCTTTGGTAACTGGGTAAGGCCCACTAGGCACAAGTTCTTGTTTTCAGGGGCAACTTGGGAGCACTGGTCGGTTAAGTGACTTGTTTGTTTGTTTGTTTGTTTGTTTATTCGCCTAACGGGTAAGCACACTGGAAACAAGTTCCTTTTACAGGTGCGACCCACATATATTGCATACAGACAATACATAATCAAACATACATATACAATGCAGCAAATTGCAGACAAAAATGTCTTTGTTACGTATAAAATTCATAAAAAAAAATTCATAAAAAACAGTTACAATTAAATTGAGATTCAAATACATCTTAATGCATCGGCAAACTTTTGACAGAACACAACCACCTAATATCTTGAGGAATTTCATTCCAAATGAATGGAGCAATATAAGCAAAGGATCTTTGTCCACTTTTAGATTTCATAAAAGGAATCTCGAGAAACCTACTGTCTGACCTATGTCTAGAATAATGACCATCAATATATGGTCTCAAAACTTTGAAATACTATGTGGAATTCCAGAGTCCATAACTTTATATATGAACTTGGCCACAGTATTGGAAATTTAATGAAACCGGTAACCAGCCCATTTCTCTCAAAATCACACAATGATGAGATGACTTAGAACAATTTAAAGAAAACTTAGCTATCAAGTGAAGTAAAGTGGATTTCTTTGAAATCACTGTCGCAGAAGCAGTGTCAGTAATCATAGCTGCATAGTTCACAATAGGAAGTAAGCAGCAATTAGAAATAACCAGCCTAGACTCAGGAATAAGAAATGAACGGATTCTGTACAAAGAACCTAATCTACAATGTATTCTTGAGGTAACCCTCAAAAAATGAGATTCATAACTTAGATGAGAATCTAGTAATACCCCAAGATATTGAAATGTATCAACATAGTCAAACAGTAATCCATCAAGAGATTTAACTTCCAAAGTACCAACCTCAGATCTCAGTCTAGGTGGGTACCAAAACCATCACCTTTGTCTTAGATTTGTTTAAGAGTAATTTACAGGCCATAAGTGAAGACTGAAAATTGCACATTTCCTCTGTTAAAGAAACACCTAGATCTCCAAATGACAAACCCTGCGTATAAATTACTGCATCGTCAGCGTAAAGTGTTAGAGAAGCATTACTAATCACACTTACTAGTTGATCAAAAACAAAGAAACAAAAGTAGCTCAAAATAGAACCTTGTGGAACCCCACACTTAACCATTACAGAGTCTGATACAGCACCCCTATATTTAACCCTTTGAAACCTATTTGTTAAATAATCCCTCGTCCAGTCCAAGAAAGACTCACCAACTCCCAATGACCCAAGTCTAGAAATCAACAATTGGTGATCAACTGAGTCGAATGCCTTGGTCAAGTCCACAAACACGGCACCCGTCAGACACCCTTTATCCATGCCATTAAGTACCGCGTTCGTGAACTCGACCAAGGCAGTCTCAGTACTCCTTCCCTTTCTAAAACCATGTTGGTTCTGCTCAGAGTCACACAGTATGCAAGTGGAGGTTGTGAGAATCAAACTCAGGTCTAGTCTGCTGGAAGTATCAAGCTCATTCACACCTCATTCCTCTAACCTCTAGGCTATACTGCCAGCCCAAAAGGGAAGACATTGTTGATGGGGGTCCTGAATATGCCATATGTTAACTGGAGCACATTTACTGCAGCCACATCCAAGAGTAGGGTCATTCTTGATGCCCTACAGGAGGCATGCCTCAGACAGCTAGTGTTGGAACCCACTCAGGAGGGAGCAATCTTGGACCTGGTACTCTCAAATGGGGACAGAGGGATTTTCACACATTAGAAGTGAGTAACCAGCTGGGAACAAGTGACCACCACACAATGTGGTTCACGATAAACACAACCATGGAGTCAAGCCATACAAAAGCGAGGGTACTGAACTTTAGAAGGGCTGACTTTGGCAAAATGGGGGAGTGCCTAAGGAATGTACTAGCAAATGGACAGGAAGGAGGGGTGAAAGAACAATCGGGAAAAATCAAAACTGCCATCACAGAAGCAATCAACCTTTGTGTGAAGTGAATAAAGAAAACAAAATGAAGAAAAAACCTCTATGGTTTTCAAAAGAGGTGGCAAGGAAGGTTAGGGAGAAAAAGATAGCATTCAGGAAGTATAAGGAATCACAGAAGGAGCAGGACAGAGAACTGCATCTGTTAAAGCAGAGGGAAGTGGAGAAAGCAGTCAGGATAACAAAGGCCCAAACCAAGGAAAAGATAGCCAGCTCAGTTAAGAAGGGGGTTAAAACCTTTTATTGATACATTAAGGAGAGAAAAAAGACCAAGGGAGGGATGGTGAGGCTTAATAAAGGAGAGGGGAGGTGGGCAAAGAGCAGCAGTGAAAAGTCAGAGATACTAAATGAATACTTTTGCTTAGTAGTCACAAAAGAAAAAGAGAGGAAGATACCTAAACCAAACAATAGAAGCACTCTGGGCAGGAGGTTCATTAACAGTCCATTCACAGAAGAAAGGGCCCTGAAAAAAACTTAAAATTCAGGGTGGATGACCTGATGGGATTCATCTCAGAATTCTAAAAGAACTAAGGGGAGACCTAGTGACACCATTGACTACCCTTTTTAACAAATCATGGGAGGATGGTGTGGTACCTCAGGACTGGAGAAAGGTGGAACTGATTCCCCTTCACAACAGTGGGAGCAAGACAGAGGCAGGAAACTACTGACCTGTTAGTTTGACCTCAGTAGTAGGGAAAATGATGGAATCACTTCTGAAAGAAAGAATTGTCGAGTACCTAGAGGCCAGTGGGGCACAGGACCCAGGACAACATGGCTTCACAGTGGTATGGTCATGTCAGACAAATCTAATAGATTTGTTTGACTGGGTGACCAAAGTAATAGACCAGGGAGAGGCTGTAGATATTGCCTACTTAGAATTTAGCATGGCATTTAGCACAGTACTACACAAAATATTAATAAACAAGTTAGCCAGCCTGGGTGTGGGTCCCAGGGTGGTAGCCTGGGTAACAAACTGGCTGGACAACAGAATGCAGAGGGTAATAGTAAACAGAGCACACTCTGGAGAAAGCGGAGTTACTAGTGGGGTACCACAGAGTTCAGTACTGGGACCATTACTCTTTAATGTCTTTATAGGTGACATTTCAGAGGGGCTGAAAGGAAAAGTATGCCTCTTTACAGACAACACAAAGATCTGCAACAGGGTTGATGCACAACGAGGGGTGGAAAGGATGAGAAGGGACTTGACATGGTTGGAGCAATGATCAAGAGCATGGCAGCTTAGTTTCAATGCAAAGAAATGCAAAGTAATGCACCTGGGAAACAAAAACCCAGGAGAAGAGTACACATTGGGTGAGGTACTAACAACAACAAAAATGGAAAGGGATTCGGAGGTAATCATATTATCCTTCTGTACAGAGAGTCGGTGAGACCCCATCTGGAGCACTGCATGCAGTTCTGGAGACCCCATCTCTGCAAGGACATAGGATGGAGGCAGTCCAGAGGAGGGCAACTGAAATGGTGCAGGGTCTGCACCAAAAGCCATATGAAGTGAGACTAAGAGCTTAATATGTATACCCTGGAGGAAAGGAGGAAGAGGGGGACATGATAGAAACTTTCAGGTACCTCAAGGGAATCAACAATGTCCAAGAGGGTGGCATTTTTCAGAAAAAGAGATGTGCAAAAACAAGGGGGCACAATTGGAAGATGGGGAAGACAGCTCAGGGGCAATGTGAGGAAGTATTTTTTCATGGAGAAGGTGGTGGATGCATGGAAAAGCCTTCCTGAGGAGGTTGTGGGGTCAAAAACAGTGGTAGAATTCAAGAATGCATGGAACTGACATATGGAAATTATAGTGGGGGATAGGAGGAAGTAGGCTGCTGGTTAACTAGGATCTGCAGCTTATTCAACAGGTAGAGAAATGAGAAGACTAGGTGGGCCAAGTGGACCTTATCTGCCATCAAAGTCTATGTTTCTATGTTTCTCTGTTACCTTAGAAAAAACTACAGAATGTAGATTGTATACAGTCTTCCCCAATTTTTATGAAAACTAGATATTCTGTGGTGTATACTAGCAATCATCTTCTGAATGCGAAGATTATGGAGTAGCTCCTGCAGCCATTCCTAGTACGAAATACACAATTGTTCCTTCCTGTGCTGCAGCACTACCCTCTTTACCAATAGGGAAATCATGGCCATATGACATTTCCTCTCCTTAACCAGGATAGTGGAAAGTCACCAACAAGGCAGATCTCGGGAGTGAAATATGCCTCCAACCCAAGCAGGGAGTCCAAGTGGGACTTAATATAATTCTACAGAAGGGCAACTTTAGAGCACTCCCAAAGTATATGTAGCAATGAGCCTGCTGCTTGCTCACATCTAGTGCAGGAGGAAGCGGCCAATTTCCCCACTTTAGAACTTGACAGGGGTGAGATAAATATTTTGGAGAATATTGAATTGGGTCAGTCATAATCTGTTATTAGCACAGTAACAATACAGCCCTCTCCAAATAAGGTCCCACTTAAACCTGGCCTGTGGAAAAAATGATGATCAATATTCAGAGTGCCTAGAAACATCGGGAAAGAGGGTAGAGAAAAGTAAAGAATATAAATGCGATACAGAGTGAGACTGTATGGTCAACTCCCTAAAGGTCTGGAGGAGCTCATCCTTATTGACTAGGCCATCTCTCCACCCCATCTTCTGACATAAGAGATGTCTGAGCTGAAACACCTTGATAATGCCAAAGAGTATTCTTACACTCAGCTGCCAATTCCCAGTGTTGGCTAAGTACCCCTGTAGAAAAAGAAAACTATCCCTCATTGATCTTTTTTTGATTTTAAAGCAACCTGCAAAGAAAAAAATGGTCCATTGCCAATCTGCCTCACACACCCCCACCCACCCAAATTGACCCCCTCAGCACACACCACCTCACACTCCTCCACACACACACACACTCACCTAAAAGTGTTCCACAGTATAGATCCATTCTATGATCGAAAACACTTCTTGCTGCTGGAACCAGTGACTAAACAAGGTAAGACCCCTTTATGCATTTCAGTGTGTTTTGAACTTTTACTCATAACTTTGTCATTCTTCAATGTTTTTACACCAAATTTTCAAGATTGTCTTTTTGGGATCCCACCTCATGAACAAGGTAGGTGATATTTTTCAAATCCATTATGAAAGGAGATTTTGCATTCACTCCCCAAAATCCTCTTTCAGGTGGGATTAAAAATGTTTTACCCACTAGGTTCATGAGGTGGGGTCATAAGAAGAGTATGTCGAACATTTGTTGCAAAAATATAGTAAAATACATCCGGCTCTCCAGCACAGTGATAGCACTACTGCTTGTGACGCTGGTGACCAAGCCTTGTGAATAAGCCCAGTGCACCAGAGGGACAGCCAGGGGGAGGTTGGATGAGTGTCCCTGGGACAGGTCTCCACCTTCAGGGAGAGGATTGGTGGCACCCAGTGCTTGGATGACACCAGGTGGAGACCAGGAGTACATCAAGCTGTGACCACATAGTAGAGGGAAGGCAATGGCAGACATCTGTGGGGCATGCACAAGTGCATGCATGGCCACGCATTGATGTCATTGCATGTCCATGCCATGGTGGGGAATATTAAAGTGGAAACCCTGTGTGCTGAGCAGCTTGAAGTCCTCCTACCCCATGCTGAATGATGCCGCAGCCAGCCCTGGGACTAAACTTGGTTGATCTCAGCCTTCCCTTTTGGGGCTACACCATGGGGGGAACACTGCTGGCCCATGTCTGGGGAGCTGCTGGGAGATGCTGATGATGGGCACAGAGACACTGAGTCAGAGAATATCCCCACCAGAAGTGCAGTGAAGAAAAAAGAACTGAAAAAAATATATATAGTAAAATGACTAAGTTTTGAGTGAACACTGAAATATTTCAACATTTGCTCAGATGGATTTTCAATATTTTGACTCCAGTCTTTCAACATAGCCATTTTCCCCAACACCTCATAAGCATGACACATGTAATTTTTCAAATCCTGGCTGAGAAGTGTTTTCACACTTGTGGTGCAAAATGGAATTTCAGCCACTGTGTTATAAATGCCACATGTTTCTGACATGTATGAGTATACAATTCCGCAATCTCAAAAAAAAAGAAAATTATTTGCAAAAAACTGTTACAGCACCATTTAGGGTTCCATTTAATGCCACGAAAGTAGGAAGATGTGGTACTAGGGTTTCCAACTCTAACTCCTCACCCACTCACTCAGAGCAGCAAAAGGACAAGACCACACAAATAACCACAGACAGCCATCATCAGGTAAGACAAACAACACACATCTGTTTCCCAATCACACAAATGCAGTAGCACTGATGTGTTGTCATTTTGGATTTGTATCTGTGGCTGTATAAGTATAAGCCCCACAGGGGCCTGTACTCACACAGCCACACCTGTGTACAGTATGTCATGCAGGGCGCATGAGTACCTATGTCTGCAGAAGCGAAGGCCCCATAAGGCGGTGGTACTGTTGCAATGTGAGTATTGTGGTTTCAACAGCAGAGCTAGACATTTTTTAGGAGAGGTAGTTGTTTTGTTTAGGGGTAGCAATTTCCCACCATAAAGTAAAATAAACTATTACCTTTAAAAGCCTAGATTAGGTAAAAACAGTTACTTTTTGCTGGTCTAGGATAATAATAGGTGTACAAGCCATTGTATATTGTATGTTGTGCATCTTACCCGATGATGGTTGTGTGTGGTTACTTGTCTTGTCTTGTTCTTTTGCAACTTGCAGGGTGGGAACTTAAATCTGCAACTCAAAAATTATTGTGCTTCTAACTCATGAACATGGTTGCTAGAATGTGTTTAATCCTGCCTGAAATGTGGTAGGAGTGGCCTGTGCCAAACAGCCTTTCAAAGGTTTTGTTCAAAACTATTAAATAGTTCTAGAGTTATAAGGATTTTGTTTCTAAGCATGCCCAGTAGGGTTTTTGGATCACACTGTAACACAATCCTACTTTTTGGATCATGAGAACATTTTGGGTTCACACCACTTTGTTGTCATGATGTGATAAACATTTTTCAAGTCGCGATGGCTGCCATCTTTTTTTTTCCAAACTTAAAAGCATGGAAAATGATAAAATTTTGAAAAAACAAACACCTGAGCCTAGCTAAATGTCTTCCGTTTAGCTTGATTCATGTTTTTCTTTTCAAATTCAGCCCAGAAATACTTTTTCTTGGCACCCCAAAATAATAGGTGCCCAGCTTAGCAGAATGAGACATTTTTTGACTCACATAGTGCTGGCCAAAAAACATCCCCTCTCAGTATTAATAACTGACACTCACAAGTGTAGTAACAGAGCTGACAGGAAATCTAATAAACATACAGGGACAGCTTCTTAAAAGCTCAGGGAACTAAGTCCTACACCGCAACTCCAGTTGCGAACCAAAATTTCCACAGCTGTGGAGACTGGTATTCTTATCTGCAGCATCTGTGGAAGATGTTATGGCTGCTAACGTAGGCTGTAATATTTTTCCACAGCTGATGAGATTTCTATGGCAAACCACCTGCAAGCTGACATAAATCGTGGAGCCTGTCATAAACCAGCTCCACTTTTGAGAATACTGTAGATGCAGGAAAAACTGCAGTTCTGCAAGTGGTAATCCACTTCCACTGAGTTTTTTCCACAGCGCCGGGATTTTTGAGAGCTTTGAGAATCTGGCCCATAATCTTTAAATGTTTTTCAAAGGACTATTTCCTCATTATTGCATCTCTAGATCCCAGCACTCAGGTCAATTATACAAAAGGACATCTGTGAACTATATATTTTTTTTATTTCACTGGCTGTCATTTAAAAATTGTTCCAAACCTCTTAGTTCTTCAGTCTATCCATCTGGGTCAGATCAGATTATCAAATAGGGGATCATGGATCAAACTATCAGTCAAGTTAGATTATGGTCCAGGATCAGATCTCTCAGTGAGAAATTATCTTATAGTTAGAAGAGAGGACTTGAAAAATTAAATTGGCAATCTTTTTATTTTTTTGAACCAAAACTGATATCTTTGAGCTGACAATGATTACTATGCTACACTGTACATCCCAAGGAGACACATTTAAGCAAATCTGATGCCAAAACATATTCACAGCTACATCTGTATTTGACTTGCTAGAGTGCTAGATTGTATGTACATTTGTAGTTAACAGTGTTGTTGGTGACATGGGTTTCAGACTATGGTGGAGTTGTAGCATGCCTGTAAACTGAGGTAAAAGGCAAGCTGCTAGAGATACTCTCTGCTGCAAAACCCTTTACATGCTGTACCCAGCAAGTCTCTGACAAGATACTGTAGGTGGCTATCACTCAATTTATTGGGAGCAGATTGCAGCCTCTTGAATGAATTGGAGGAACCCACACACATGCTAGTTTGCCTTTACTTATCAGAATATCTTAAGAAACTGGAAGAGTGCAGCGCCATTCATACATGTGGAACTTCAGGTGTCATTACAAGTTTACATTTAGGACTGATTTAATACCTGGTCTTACTAGTGATGATGCCTTTTAAATGTGAAGTTTTTTCTTCACCTAATTGCTAGTTCAGAGTTGTGGCTTACTGTAAATTATTGTAATAAATAAATATGAGAGTTGGGTCCTGGGTATTGACTGCAGGTAAGAGTAGAGCATTCACTCCTGGGGTGCTGATGTTTGAACCAGTCCCTCCCATGATCCCAGTCAGGGTACTTGCTTCCTGAGTAGTGCCCATGGTGCCAGACAGCAGCAGAACTGAAGTAGCTGGAGAGTCATGAAAGACAGTAACTTGAAGTGCCCACTTCAAATGTTGATTATTCAGACAGTGGTGTGTCCAAAAAAACATGTTGAGCCCAATTGCCACCAGCATGGGGGGGGGGCAGCAAAGTCAAGATAATCTTAGGGTCTCTGGAACTGCAGAATTAGTTAGAGAAAGGTGGTATACTGTGCTGGCAACAACTGGTAATATAAAGAGACTTGCATTCTGCCTTTGCAGCAGACCAGTTTAGAGGAGCTAAACTCTCCATATGAAACGTGTGTGTGTGTGTGTGTGTGTGTGTGTGTGTGTGTGAGTGTGTGTGTGTGTGTGTGAGTTTTCTGTGGCCTGGAGAATTTTATATGGTGATCAGGCATGTGGCACAGTCAAGATTACAGCCCTGTTGAAAGACGCATACCAAATGTGACATTTCCCTATCTGCACAAAAACATAAAGGCCAAGACCAATGTGTGACAGCTTGGTGATGCCCCTTGCACACAAAACTGCCCCCTACAGAAGCCTTTTTTTGGAGGTGCTACATAGAGGTGTTTGGCATTCTGGCATGTCTGTGTCCCTGAATAAATTGTTTATAGCACCGAACTATGTTGTATGTGACCATTTGTTTTATTGTTTTCCAAGTGCATTGTGTTACTAATCTTTTAAAACCATGGTCATAGTTTATTTACAAAATGCTTTTAAACTACTCATGTGGTGCTTAAAATGTGAGACTATTAATGGAGCAAGTTGATGGTATAGGGGTTCCATATCAATTTTATAAGTGGAAGGAGGTAGCACAGCAGCACAGCAGCGCCCACTCCAGGTGTCACTGAAGACTCTCCTGACACTTGAATGCCCAGTCTATGCTGTTTGCTATGGTCACTCGGTAAAAAAATAAAACAGTTCCTCATCGATCTTTTTTTTTTTAATCTGCAAAGAAGATAACATTCCATCAGTGATTTCAATCAATCAATCAATCAAGTCTTTATTTAACCAGGCGTTCATCGTTGAGCAGAAGCTCATTTGCAAGATGGACCTGGGTGGAGCATGAACAATTGTATATACAGGTCAACACAGGTATTTACAAGGCAATACAGATAATACTCTTTACAGAGAGGAAGAAAAAGAAGTTCATATGTACATAGAATTATACAGATGTTGTACAGATTACATGGTATTTACATACATAGAAGTGTCTATAGGAAGATAAAGCAGGTTATCTAAGGTTGCAGGAGGAAGTAGCGGAAGAAAAATAAAAATAAAATATACACCAGTGGAGAGGTGAAGGTAGAGGGAAGGGAGGGAGGTAGGAGATAAAGGCTAGGAGGGCACGGTGCACAGAGAGGAGTTGGTAAAATGGGATGTAGAGAAGGTGGATGGAGAAAAGGAGTATGTGTGAGCCCCGGGATTGAATGCTATAAAGTACGGGGCATGGTAGGATGTCACAACCCAAGGTAGTGAGCTCCTATCCAAGGTTGGGAAAGGAAGAATAAGGGGATGGAAGGGCCTAGTGTTGATAAAACAGGGGGATAAGAGAGAGAGAGAACAATTAGGCTGGTGAGGAGCAAGCTGGGGGGTCAGTACTTAAAATTGGGTCTAGGCGTAGCTATATACCAGTGCAAACACCGGTACTGGGTCTGAGTGGGTAAAGCAGTTAAATACTTCTCTGATTGTACAGAAATAAAGCATCTTGAAGGCATTTATACTGATTATAGTGCTTAATTTGAGGGTTTTTTGTAGATCGTTGAATAAGGTAGGTAGCATGAAGCTTATGGCTGCCCTGCCGAAGCGGGATTTTGCTTTGGGTACTTTAAGTGTAATAGCTGAGTAACTTCTTAACGCGTATTTCCCAATTATATTCAGGGGAAGACAGCAGGAGATATAGTAAGGCAGCTTATTAGAGATGGCTCTATAGGTCCAGAGAGTGGTGTTTCTGTGGCACCTGAACTTTAGTGATGTCCACCCCACTGCCCCATATAGGGTGCAGTGATGCATGTTGAAGGGGAGTCCCGTTATAAACCTCAGTGCTCGATGGTAGAGTGTGTCCAGGTAAGCAGTGTAGAGTTGGGGCATTGGCTGTGGGAAATCAGCGTAATCAACCAATGATAGAGAAATGGATTGGACCAGTTGTTTCTTGGCATCTCTGGTGAGAATGGTTGATTCTAAAAACAGTCAAGCCTTTGCCAAAGTCGTTTTAGCAAGTCCTCAATATGTTCAATGAAGGAGAGTCTTTGGTCTATCCAAACTCCCAGATACTTGAATTTTGTAACAAATTCTAGTTTTCTCCTAGAACTGTGGTAATTTGGGAACTGTCCCACTGGACACAGGATTAGCTGTATGGATAAAGGGAGAGGACCATCGCTTTAGTTTTTTGGCATTAAGGGTAGCTTTTTGGAGGAGTTGGCTTTGCAAAAGGTTGAATTCTGACTGTAGGTCATTGCAGGCAGCTTCAGGTGTTAGGCGACTCACGTAGAAACTGTATCATCTGCAAACAGATGGATGTTGCTTCTTTTATACAGTAGTCGATGTCATTAATGTAGATTACCAAAAAGTAAGGGCCCTAATATAAAACCTTGAGGTACCCTCTTTGCAGAGTTTTTAAGGGGAACAGGCATCCTTGAGCTTTAACTTGTTGAAGGCGCCCTGTAAGATAGTCAGTAAACCAATGCAGAGAGGGGTCCACACCTATGGTTTGAAGGGAGGAGAGGAGCAGACTATGGTCGATGGTGTCAAAAGCCTTGCTTAGATCAGGGAAACAGCACAAATAAAGTTTTACTCTCAAGATTACGCTGCCAGTCGTTAGTAACTTTGGTGAGGGCTGAGATATGCTATGTTTAGCCTGAATCCGACTGCATAGGATTTAGCAGTTCCCTAGACTCAAGGTGAGTCCTCAGCTGTGCATTTGCAATTTTCTCTAGGAGCTTGGACAGGACCGGAAGGAGAGAAATTGGCCTGTAGTTATTGAGATCGCCAGGGTTACCTGATTTGAACAGTGGTATGACATGTGCTGTCTTCCATATAGGTGGTAAGGTGCCCTGAGGCAGGGATAAGTTAAAAAGGTGGGTGACAGGAATTGCTAGTATGTGGTAGGTAATTTTTAGGAAGTAAGGGTCAAGGGTGTCGGCCCCAGCACTTTTTTTAGTATCCAACTGAAGCAAGAGGTCCTCTACCTCTTTCAGTGGGGCAGGTTGAAGCGAGAAAGGCGGCAAAGCTATCAGAGTTTCAGGCAGTTGGCTGGCAGTCTGGGAGTGAAGTATGTTTGCAGGGGAGTTATCAAATGCCATGCCTGCAGTATCAAAGTGGTTATTGAATGCGTCAAGTATATCCATCTTTTCGGTTATAGTCAAGTTGCCAGAGGTAATCTTGGTCGGGAGTGAATTTCCTGGGGACTGGCCTAGCAGATCATTGATTGTGTTCCAGAGCTTCATTGGGCTCTTTGTGGCAGAGTCGAGTTCAGATTTGAAGAAGGTGGCCTTCGATTCTCTAATTGTTTTGGTACATAAATTCCATAGTCTCCTGAACTGGTTCCAATCCTCTGCAGTGTTCAGTCTGCGCTTTTCCCAGAGCTTATCTCTCTAAGAAAAGGACTTGATCTGAGGGATGAACCATTTACAGGTGTTGGTCCTAGTTCGATCTTTAATCAGGAGCATACTTATTAAGGGCCCTTGATAGAATGTTGTGGAAGATATTGTAAGCTGGACGTCGTTTTGGCCAGGTAAATCTTGTCACTGAGGGAGTACTTAAGCTCATTTAGGTAGGCATGTTCATTGAAGTTGCGCCTGGATCTCTTCATAGAGAACTTGCTGATGGGTGCTGGGTTGGTGGGATCTTACTCCCGCAATAAAACAATGGTCGCTGGCGCTGAGAAGAAGACATCAGCGAGGAGAAGAGATGAGGTTTGCTCACCATTAGCACATCCAAAAGTGTACTTTTACTGGGGTTCTTCACGTTTGGGTGTGTTGGTTCAGTAATAAGTTGTGTCAGCCCATGTTCATCACAGAAGGATGCAAGGGGGGAAGCTGTGTTAGAGAGCCAGTCAAAGTTGAGGTCTCCTAAAATAATAGTTTCTGGCAGCCCCTGTCCCAACTTGTCACTTAGATATGACACAAGCTGTAGGCCAGCAGATGGTGGTCTGTAGCATCCTATTACGTAGAGTGCAGTAGTCTGTGTAATTTCCACTTTGAGAATTAGGCATTTGAATTCACTGGCGACAGATGCCGAGGATAAGCAGAAGGCAGAAAATTTGTCTTTAACGTAGATAACTACCCCTCCTCCTCTGGCATGCCTATCAGCTCTGAACAAGGCATAGTTGGGTATGTTTACTTCTCTATCAGTGATGCTGGGTCTAAGCCAAGTTTTGGAAATCACAAGAATGTCCAGGAGGTATGATTTACCCAGGTTTTGTATTAAGGTTATCTTTTAAGGAGGCTACATATGTTAATATGCAAGAAGCTTATTCCTTTTAAATTTGCTAGTTCTGTTGGCAAAGCAATAGCTTCTGGGGGGCCAGGGTTGAGTTCTACATTGCCTGAACATAGTAGGAGGATAAGTAGGATTTTTCTAAGAGCGCTAATTATAAGCTTGTAATTCCTGCCTTTCTCCCGTCTAGTAGATCTGATGTTTTTAGGGACTGGATAGTAGCCACTATAGAAGAGCTGATCTGTTGTAGCAAGAGCTAGTACCCCTACCACAATAGGCAGGAAGGAGATAGAAGTCTGCGTGGTGGGAGGTGGACCTTGTGGTGAGGAGTGTTATAAGTACTATTGGTATGTGTGGTCCAAGAGCAGGGTTCGAGGTATTGGTACTTGGAATCACAGAGGCAATTAAAGGATAAGTTGCCATGTGGTATACAGCACAAGGTGCCGTTGTAGACCAAACATGATGGTAGTTCAGGTGTCCAATGCTGGGCAGCTGGTATCAGCAGAAGAAGGGGCAGTATAAGGAGCCATATAGGGCCCGACATGATGGTACCTCAAAAAAGGAGCCATTCAATTAGCCCAGAGACCAGTGGGGTTGCTGGATCAATGCAGCTTATCAGTAGCTTTCCAATCCAGGTTGACCCGAATTTGATAGCATTCAAAAATATTTAGTGGTGAAGGCACAGCCAAGGAGAGCCTATGCATTTTAGTTAGGCGAGACCCTGAGAGTTGGATCCCGTTGGCTGGACAGAGAAGAGGGGGATCACGAGCTAAGTCTCTATTGGTGGGGCACTGTGCCAGGGGACGTGGACTAATATTTTGGCAGGAGCTACTGTATTTAATAATCAGCGGAGGTGGGGAGGGGCAGTCAGAAAAGTTGCGGCAGTTGCCGTACCTTGTAGGGCCTTGGGTCCATGTCTGCGGTCTTGATCATCGGCTAGAGGGGCGCCGACCACACGGTAGCTGGGAATCCCACGGCTTAGAAACTGGGAGCCTGGGAGACAGTTCCTCGGCTGAGGGAGAGAAGTAGAGTGAGGGTTAATAAAGGGGATTCACATAAAGGGTTAGACAGAACAGCAGGGAGCCCAAAATTTGCAGAACAAAAGGACGTGTATTACTTTGGCAACCAAAAGTGTCTAGGGCCAGTGCACATATGCAGGGAAAGGGCTGTAAACACTAGATTTCTTTCCCAACCACAATTCAAGTCCTTTCAATTACAGACTGTGTTAACACTTCAGCTTTTTAACATTTGTCCCAATATAAACATTTTTGGGGTTTAAAATCAAAGAGCAGAAGCCGGCTTCCGCCAGGGACCAATCAGAGCATGGTCTGAGAGGGCTCTTGCAATCCAGTTGGTTGCGTCAGTTGCCGTACCTTGTAGGACCTTGGGGCCATGTCTGCAGGCTCAAGCGTCGGCTAGAGGAGCGCCGACCACCCGGTAGCCGGGAATCCCGTGGCTTAGGAGCTGGGAGCCTGGGTGCAGTTCCTCGGCTGAGGGAGAGAAGGAAAGCAAGGATTAATAAAGGGAATTCATACAAAGGGTCAGACAGAACAGCGGGGAGTCCAAAATTTGCAGAACAAAAGGACATGTATGGTACCAGCAATGCTAAAAGAGGTAGTGAGGAGTAGTAGTAGGTGGTTGCACCCCATGGTAGTTTATTTGGTGTTGCTGGCCTGCTAAACTGCTAGCTGGTTTATAGTTGGAAGGGTATATAGTCGAATTAGGGTGAGGTCCCTAACAATATGGCAGGTAGAGCAGTAATTGAGAGGAGTTAGATGGAGTGGCTGGAGAAAAGGTTGAGAGCAAATGTGTGATCCTGTGGGTGGGACTGCTTTAAAAAGAAGAGGTGAGAAAGTGGGTCAAGTCAGGTATTGAAGACAGGGAGGCCAATAGCATGAAAATGTGCAGCAGTGGAGTGACCAATCTGCTGCTAGGCTGAGGAAAGGGTGGAGTAAGAGTCTATTTAATACTGTGAGGGGGGGTGGGTGAAAAAATTCAGTCCAGAACAAAGCACAGAAAGAGATTTCCCTGAGATCAGGAAGCGTCAGGCATTGGAAAATCAACCAAGGAGTAAAGCTGCCAATCAGTGCCTGGTTCCTCCACTGGGCATCCAGTCAAAACAGTGGCATTCAAAACCACGAGTTTCGGAGGTCCGGTGCGTACCTGAATCTGTCCAGGGGTCAGTCGGGTGGTCTGTTAGCTGTGGCCTGTTCAGAGAGAGCCAAGACCACAGGAGCAGCTTGGGAAGCCCACAGGTGGGCTGTCTGTGGAACAAGGAGGGAAACGCAGAGGATTAAATACAGCTAGAGTACAATAGCAAGCTCAGTGGGGGGCAGGCAATGGGGAAAGACAAAGCATGAGGTAAAGAGGTGGTAAATGCAGAGCAATTATTTGGAGCTAGAAGAGGAGTTAATGGGGGGGGGTCTGTGCTTTGGCACCGGGACATCTGAGGAGGACAGCAGCAGGGGGTGTAAGGAAAGGGTTTGTAGGTAAGGCAGAGAAGAAAGTAAGGTGTTTAGAGAGACAGCATTACAAGTGGGGCAGAGAAATGAATAATTGGCAGAGTGACCAGTGTGGGGAAGGGGCAGAGTTTGTCAGTAGGGCAGAAATGGAAAACTGCAGCAGTCTTGCTCAGTAGCTAGGTCAAGCAGTCAGACATCAACTACTTAAATACAGTTTGTCCAGCACTAAGTAACACTAAGAGGGCAGACTAGTGGCTTGTAATAGACTAGCTAAGCTGGCAGGTAAAGTAAGACCAATTGATGCATAACATATGTAGATTACATTAACAAAAATTCGGTCCAGAACAAAGCACAGAAAGAGATTTCCCTGATATCAGGAAGCACCAGGCGCTGGAAAATCAGCCAAGAAGTAAAGCTGCCAGTCAATGCCTTGTTCCTCCACTGGGCATCCAGTCAAAACAGTGGCATTCAAAACCATGAGTTTCGGAGGCCCGGTGTGTACCTGAATCTGTCCGGGGGTCAGTTGGGTGGTCTGTTAGCTGTGGCCTGCTCGGAGAGAGCCAAGGCCACAGGAGCAGCATGGGAAGCCTGAAGATGGGCTGTCTGAATCTGTCCGGGGGTCAGTCGGATGGTCTGTTAGCTGTGACCTGCTCGGAGAGAGCCAAGGCCACAGGAGCAGCTTGGGAATCCCACAGATGGGCTGTCTGAATCTGTCCGGGGGTCAGTCGGATGGTCTGTTAGCTGTGGCATGCTCAGAGAGAGCCAAGGCCACAGGAGCAGCTTGGGAAGCCCGCAGATGGGCTGTCTGACTCTGTCCGGGGGTCAGTCAGGTGGTCTGTTAGCTGTGGCCTGCTCGGAGTGAGCCAAGGCCACAGGAGCAGCTTGGAAAGCCTGCAGATGGGCTGTCTGAATCTGTCCGGGGGTCAGTCGGGTGGTCTGTTAGCTGTGGCCTGCTCAGAGATATCCAAGGCCACAGGAGCAGCTTGGGAAGCCTGCAGATGGGCTGTCTGTGATTTCAGCCTCCCTGCAAACCTCACCCCTCCACCTGGCCCCCTACTCAGCACCTACCACCCCCACACTCACCCCTGCACACACCCTCACTCACTTAAACATTGAGAACCACAACTGCGATATGAGTAAATAAGGTAAGTCTAGGTAATGTATTTCAATGCATTTTTGAACTTTTACTCATTTTTCATTTTTAAATATTTTTACATCAGATTTTCAACATTGGTCTGGATATTCAGAGTACTTGCACATGGCACAACTAAGTTGCACCGGCACAAGTATGAAGATGTGCCACCAAACGATATTCAACGGGAGCCACGGCACAGCGCAAATCCCATTGCGCCAATGTGCAACTAAAATGTATGCAGTGCAAGTGCAGGAGGTGTTCCCATGAATAGGCAGCACAACAGGATATTCAACCATGAAGCCAAGGTGCAAGTCTGGAACAAACCCAAGATGCGCCACCCAGACTTGTTCCCATAAAAACAGGGCGCAAACACACAAACAGCAGATGCGCAACCCTGCACCAAGAAAAGAGACAGAGAGGTGGAGTGAGAAAGGGAGAGAGGGTCAGAGAGAGAGAGAGAGAGGGAGAGTGAGAAAGAGACACAAACACAAATAGCACATCAGGGAGGCAGACAGACAGACAGACAGGCACCCATCCACCTAGAGGGACACATAAAGAGAAGGAGGAGTGGAGAGTGCACCATTTCTGATGGAGGCAGTAATGAGGGGTGTGAGGAGGCAGGGGGAACAGATCCATGGCCAACAAAGGGCCTGGCAGTGGTATACCCGACACAGGTGGTACCGTGCCTGCATCACATTCGAGAACTATACTGACACTGAGATGGAGGGCCAGTAACACCTAAACAGGGCAATTCTGAGGTAACTCTTTAAGCTGTGCAGTGAAAGATGCAGGCACCCATGAGATGTAGTCATGCCAGGTCCGTGGAGAGCAAGGTGACCACCGTCATGTGCTTGCTCAACATGGGCACCTTCCAATGAACAACAGGGGACACCACGGGTATCACCCAATTGGCCATGTCCCACCTCCTCACACACTTCCTCAACACCCTGCTGCCACATGCTTTGGAGTGCATACAGTTCCTCAGCACACAGGTGGAGCATACAGCAAACATGCAGGCCTTCCACAGGGTTGCATGCATGCCTAGCATGATTGGGGCCATTGACTGCACCCACGTGGGCATCCACATGCCACCTGATCCCAAAGGCATGGTGTATATCAACAGTAAGGGGAGCCCAATCATCAATTGCCAGATGGTGTGTGATACCATGGGGCACATCATCAATGTGTGCACCACACACCCCTGGAAGTGCACACCATGCATTCACTTGGCACAGTTCTGTGCTGTGTTACAGGTTTGAACATGAGGACATCCCCACGGGCCACCTTGTGGGTGAGTATGGCATGGGCCAGGGGCAAGTGGCGTGGCAGATCTGGGGTTGGGAGTGGCAGGATGTGTGTGGGTGCCATGGCCAGAGCAAGAGGTGCAGAACAGCATAGCATAGGGCTAACCATGTCACTCTCCACATAGGTGATAGCATATACCCGCTAAGGCCCTGGGTGCTCACCCCCTACCGGTGACCGGCGTCTCCTGTAGAGGAGCATTACAAGGCACACCCCCAGCATGTGCAACATCATCAAATGCATCTTTGGCATGCTGAAGGCACAATTCTGTTGCCTAAACAGGTCAGGCGGTTCCCTACAGTACAGCCCCTCAAAAGTCTGTGGCCTATTCCTGGCCTGTTGCATACTGCACAACATAGCCATTGACCATGGGATAGCTGTCGAGGCTGAGGAGGACAAAAGTAGTGGGGACAATGGTGACAATGGACCGAGGGGGTGCAGCCCCCCCCGGGTGGAGGGACCCCCAACTGATACAGCAGGCCCAATGCCTCTGTGACACGGTCGCACAGGAACACTTCGTAGAACGCAGGTAAGTGTTGTGGCACATATGCATGGGCCACACAGACCAGCACACCACACACATGCAGGGGCATGCACAGTGAGGGGCATGCACAGACAGTGGTGCAAAGCAGGGAAGGGGAGGCAGTGGAACACACCAACACACAGTAAGAAACACACATGCTGCACATGCATAGGCACACACAAACACACACACACACACACACACACACACACACACAGGTATGGATGGTGGCATGGGTCAGATGCAGTGCACCGGTGCACAGGCACAACCAGTGCCAGTCCACCCTCATCATGCCCACACCACACGTCCCAGCAGCTAGCAGGCACACACAAGCAGCATGTAGCGTGGCACTCAGAGGCACACACAGATGTGCAATATACACACACAGTGCCCATGGGCAACAGCAGCAGACTGCGGACAGGGCAGCACACACCTCAGGGCAGCCACGTGGACCCATGGCCACCACAGCCACATGGGCAGCCACACCATGGCTGATCAGCAGCTGCAGGCTGTGCATCAGCCATGGGGGGCATGTCAGAGGCACCCCAGGGGTGGATGTGTGGGAACGTGACTGTGTCCCCGCTGGGAGGTGTAGGTGGCCAAACAGGCTAGCCCCAGGCATGCTGGGGATGCTTACATCCTAACTTGGCATCCACTGTGATGGGGTCACCCAATGCCGGGTCCATGGGGTGGACAGCACACTGTGGGGGTGTCCCCTGTGCATGCCCACACCCAGTGGCAGCCAGCAACATAAAAGTCATCTGCAATTGCACTGGCAATGTGATCCATGGACACAGTCATGGCCTCCTGCATGCATTGCAGCCCCTCCAGGATCTGTGCAGTGCCCCATCCTGCTGCTCCACAAGCTGATGCACCTCCACCCACAGTTCACACACCCCAGTGGTGAGCAGCACCTGTTGCTCGACAGATGCCCACAGCAGCCAGGTGTGCACTGCCAGCCGGTCTGCATCCTGCGTCTCCTGGCCAGGATGCTGATCAGCAGGGGGGAACTGCCATGCTGTCCAGCCCCCCACTCTGGTAGGTGCTGGTAGGCAGCTGCACAGTGGGGCCCACTGAAGGGGGGTGTTCAGCAGGTGTACTGGCGGCAGACCCTGTGTCTGGCCACCCAGTGGCACCCACAGCCTGCTGCTGTTTCCCAGCATGCTGCCCACTGCCACCCTGCACCTGCACATCCATGCCATAACCTACATGGGGCACAGCAGTGGCACCACACACTGCTGCACCCACAGAGCTGGCAGGAGGCTGTGCATATGGGGGCATGCCACTCTGCCCTGATGCAGCCTGTGCTGCTAGCAGGGGCAACACTCCCACAATGTTGCCAATGCTGTCCAGGATCAACGTCACATCATCATTGGAGTTGGATCCTACCCCGAACCGTGTCTCTGCACACAGCACACCAAGGCTGTCTTCCTGCAGAACCACATCCAGGGTCTCGCCTGCCCCTAGGCCTAGGATGTCCACAGGCACCATGGTACCTGGCTGCAGCCTGTTGGGACCACGAATGCTGGTGAATGTGGATGGTCCATCCTCAGGGGCTGGTGCACCATTCACAGGTGCCGCAGCTGCCGCCAGCACATCCTCTGCATGGAGCTGAGCTGTTGCTGCCAGAGAAGGAAGTAGTGTGAGTGATGCAGTGCCCATGTGGCCCCCCATGCATGCTACCACCATACATGGCCAGCAGTGTGCTATGTGCGTATGTGTGCACACGTGCATATGGCATGTGTGACGGCAGCATGCATACCAGCATGCCAATGTACGCACACCCTAGCCCACTACCCATGCATTGCTGACATACATACCATGCAGTGATGGGCTACCACTCATCTGGAATCCCCCACCAGGCACATCCTCCACCGAGGTGTGGCGGATGGTGGCCGCCACCAACTCCTCTGTCAGCATCAGTGTGAGTGCGTCTGGTGGTCCTCCACTGGTGACATTCCAGGACACTCTAATGGCCTCCACCTTTTCCTTAATGCACCACCTGTCTGTCCAGACCTTCTTGCGGTATTTCTGTGCTGACTGCTGGTGGCTGCCATGCTGGTTGACATAGGCCACCACCTCATCCTGTCCAACAGCCCTGTCATGTGGTGTGCCCATGGCACGGCTCAACAGGGCCTCCCTGTTGAGGTAGGCCTCGAACAGGGCATCTGTCTCTCTCTTTGTGAAGTTGGACCTGCACTTGCATGCTGGTCAATGCTCATCACCCTCATCCTGTCCCAACATGTTGCCTCCTGTGAACATGGACAGCACAATGTGTCAGTGGCAGCATAGTCATGGGCAGTCCCACCCTGCTGTGCTGCTGTCTCTCTGTAATGTTATGGCATCCTCCACTTACCTGTCCAGGTGGCAATACTGGTCCATGGCCTGTGCCATACAGTGGCACTTATAAGGCACAATGTATGCAAATCGGGTTGTGCACAATGGTAATGATATGCTAATGCACCCTACTGTGCTGCACATTAGCTGATGAGCTCATTTGCATAGTACATCTGAATATCACAGAACTGTGCCGTGTGCGGCCTGTGGTGTGCCGGAGCAAGCATGTGGCATATAAAATGTGCATTCACGGTCCGCACGCATGCAGCATGTATGTGCACTGCATGTCCCATGGTTCAATTGTGCACAGAGCATGGAATGCGCAATGCATTGACACTGTGCATGTGGCACAGGTGCAGATCTGTGCATGCCCATGTATCATGCCATGCACCCTATTGAGCACAAGCACACTGCGGATGGTTAATGACTTCTGACCCATGGATCAACTACATGTTGTGCCCATGCCCAGCATTGCACAATGGTCCTGCATCACGCAACACATTGCGCAGCCACATGCTGTGCAATTGAGGCAGTGTGTTGCATCTTGTGCATCCTGCACACAGCAGGCACATGTGCTACACATGCAGTACCACCTCATATAGCAGCCATGGTGCAGTGCAGGGCAGTGAACTGGAGTGAGGAGGAGCTTGTGAATCTGGTGGTGGTTGTCCAGCCCTTTGAGGGGCAACTGTATGGGTTGGTACCCCTGCAGCAGGCCAGGGGAGAGGTGTGAAAAGGGTTGCTGAGGCCCTGGAGTGGAGGACAGGTGTGCCACACACTGCCGAGCAGTGCAAGCACAGATATGGTGATCTGAGGAGGAGGGCACCAGAGTGTCTCATGAGGCTGCAGGCATGCATGCAGCATGGTGCAGTTCCATAGCTGGGTAGGTTCTTGCATGTTGCCTATAAGACCAGACACATAACTGTCCCATTAGCACTGCTGCTTGGCATGGGCCGCAGCCGGTTACATAGCTGTCCAGTCATGCACCTTGTGTCATGCCCGGCCACTGCATGTGCTGTGGCTGTGCTGGTGTGCAGGCCACAGGGTGGACAGGGGTGTGCCATGCATGCAGTGGGCAGTGGGAGGGAGCAATGCTGCCATGCTTGTGTACTGATGTCCACCTCTCATCTCTCCCAAACCAGGGCTGGAGGACTGCAGGAGGGCCAGGGTGGTGGCGGAGCAGGCCAGGGCAATGCAGACCACTGATGGAGGGCAACCAGTGCCAGCAGCACAGTCCAGTGCAGGTGAGTACTCTCCTGTTGTTCTTCACTGGGGGGGCAGTGGGGTGGGCATATGGCCAACTGTGCCTTGTGCCTTGACAGCTGTTTGTGCACATGGTCCATCATGCACGTCACAGTGGCCTGGACATTGGCCACATGTACCAGCTGTTGGTGGGGTGGGCATGCACCCGGATGCCACCAGTTGTGCTGCCACACTGCTGTTGCTGTGTGCCATATGGCCAACACTGTGTGGTCCTGTGGTCACTGCACACTGATGTCTGCCTCTCTGCACTGGTTTGGTCTCCCGTGACATGGGCAGTCAATTTCCCCACTGCGGGAGCCCATACGGACCTCTCCAGGGGTGTATCCACATGCTGCCCATTGTGCTCTGTGGGTGGGCATGGTTCCCTGTCCAGTATTACTGATTACCTGCCTTGTCCCTTGCCATAGGTATCAGGAGGACTGCAGGTCAGAGGCCACAGAGGGTGCAGACAAGGCTGCTGTGCAGGATACTCGGCGTGATCATGAGGGTGCTGCATGTGATGGTGGCAATCCACTATGTTTCAATGGCCAGAGGATGGAAATGGCATGTTGGTGAGGTTTCCAGCCATGGCCGTAGATAGCTGCACTGTACCTTGCCCCTTTTACCCTTGTTAGCCCAGTTCCCCCACAGTCCCCTGTCCCGTTGTATAACCCCTGTTCTCTGTCCCCATCCCTCTTCATACCTTCCCTGTTCCTGCCCCTGTTCTTGTTCCTGTTTTGATATTTCTATTGTATAAAGCTTTTCCACCTACATGTCTGTGTCCATGTCTGTTTTGTGGGTGGTGTGTGAAGCCATTCTGCAATGCATTTGTTTCTGTTGATTCTGTTGATGGTGTTTGGGGGTGGAGCTCTGTGCTGCAACTGTGATTCCCTGCTGTGTGCAGTGTTGTGTAGCATTGTGTTGTGGCCATTGCCCAGTGTGCTGAGTTTGCCATGTGGAGTAAGGCTCACCATGGGGCTGTGGTGTGGGGTGGGCAGCGAATGTGTGCATGGTGTTGCCACACTGCCATGGTCCTCCATCTGGCCCTGTCCTCCCACTGGAGTGGGGGTGTCTGCATCCTCTGTTGTGCTCCCAGTCCTATGTAGGCTGCCACTCAGCCTGGGCCTTGCTTCCTTCACTGCCCAGCACGTCGGCAGCAGGTGCACATGTTGGGCCTGGGTGTGTTTGGCTCCATGGTCCTTGGGGTGGCCATCCATTGCACCATGGCAGTGGGTGTGGTGGTCTTGCTGTTGGGGAGGCACCGTTGGCTTCCCTGTGTTGGCCATCCTCCCCTCCTGCCTGTGCCGCGTCTGTATTCTGGGTTCCATTTCCTAGGCTTGCCCCTGTCCACCACCTGTGGATGGCCATTGGGTGTTATGGTGCATGGCACCACTGCGGATGGTTGTGCTCCCCTCACATGTGCTCCATTCTACCACCATGCACTGTGCCTATGTGTGCACTGGTGTGCCCTGCTGGTCAGGCCCTGTGCCCATTACCACTGTCCTTCCCCTAGCTGTGTCCCTGGGTCACATGTCTCTGTGCTGCCCCCCACTGTTGTTGCTCCACTTTGCTCAGCACTTCCGCGGTTGTGCTGGTGCTTCTCTTGTTGCACCATGGCGCAACTGTGGCTGCACCGCAGCACATCTCCTGTTGCACCATGGCACAACCGTGCCATATTCAGCCATGTTGTGCTGGCACAGTTTAGCATATGCACCCTCTGAATATGGCACCTGTTGTGCCATGGCACATTGGCTTTGCGCTGCGCCAGACTTGCACCTGCCTTTGGTGCATTTCTGAATATCTGGTCCCTGGTCCTTTTGGGACCCCACTGCATGAACAAGGTATGTGAAACTTTTCAAATCTATCCAAAGGGTGATTTCACAGTCCCTTCACAAAAGTCACCTTTCAGGTGGGATTTGAACATTTTCACCTAGCAGGTTCATAAGGTGAGGTCATAAGAAGACTATGTTAAAAATTTGGTTGAAAAAAATTATCCCTCATAACTTAGATCATTTTCAGCATTTTCTTCAACTAAACTTTGAATATGGCCTTTTTGGGACCCCACCTCATGAAAAAGGCATGTGGAATTTTTACATTCTGGGCTGAAAGATGATTTTGCTGTAGCTCCACGAAATTATGGTTTGAGCAGGATTTGAACATTTTCACCTACCGGGTTCATGACATGGGGTCACAAGAAGACTATGTTCAAAATTTGGGGTCAAAATTTTAAAAAAAAAGTTATTCAAGATCATATGCAATGAAATTTATAGAAATGAAACTGTCAGTATTAATTCATTAAATATTGTTATAACAACAGTGTCTGCCTAGTGTTTCATATGAAAATCTACCATTTCATACCATGTATAGCTATTTATTGTGTGGCATGTTTCAACAACACTGTTAGATGCTGAGACTTTCTGTTCCCTGTGTTAATCGGCATGTCTCCACCCTGGTGATGTCATTTGAGGTGCTATTTTCTTTCTTCAATACATAAGCTATGGAGGCAGTCACATTGCTGAGGTCTGTAAAGGCTTCTAATTCCTTGCACTGTGCCTGTTACAAGAATCTGAAAGTTGTTTGGTTGTGGTTGTGTCATGCTCAATGCCAGTAATGCACAATAACTGTTTAAATTAAATTGTATAGCCTGTGCAGAAGTCACGGAGAGTAGCACATTGATGTTAAAGTAAATGTTGAAGGTTCCCCAAATGCCTGTTACACATGGCATGCCATTGTCAGGCATGTTTCAAATGTTGAAGCTGCAATTTGTTTTGTAAAAAAATCTGTCATTCTCATTTTTTTACTGTTTGATCAGGGTTTTGTCCTCCAGTTTCTTGTGTGTGGCCACACCCCCAAAAAGATGTTGGACCAGGGAGCTGCCATTGTTTTACATACAGCAACAAGGAATTCTGGGTAATTTATAATGTTACCTTAAATGAGCCTTACTCAGACATACAGTCCCTTATGTTGCTGGTGGTGAGCAGTAATATGTAAATAAGTGTAGCAAGGCATTGTGGGTAAAATGTGAATCTGTTTTACAATTTCCATACTCTAAGATGCTGTCCCATATTTGCGTAGTGGTGTCAACAATATAAGCTTTTGTTTGTTTATTTTCACAACAATGCATTGTACATATCGGCCTGGATATTCAAACTGTGCCCAAAAAGTGTGCAATAGCAGGAGCAAGCACAAGTCTATTGTGCCCATGCGCAACAGACGCGATATTCAAAAAAGGAGCAAGCCAAATTGCACCTACAGCCAACGTCTGAATATCGCACAACCTGAGCCATAGCGCAACTAGGGAGGGGAAGCTGAGCAGACATGATGCGCTATGGCACAACAAGGGATGTCCAGCTGAGCAGTCCAGAGGTGCCATACCAGAAACAGGGAGCCCCCCAGCTGCAGAGCAATGTAACTGTACAACCAGAGAGGTAGGGGCCCACCACCCATGCCACAGATGGGCACAGGAACACACAGCAGAACTGACATCGTCCCCCCACACCCAAAGCACAGCACAACTGGGGGAGGGCTGGAATAACCACCGGCCCATGGATACAAGCAAACAACCCTCAGCCAGGCCATGGTGCCCCATCACACCCACCAGCAAGCTGAGACTGCCACACAAGGAGGGCGGACCACCCTGTGCCACACCATCCCCCCAGTGCACAGCACACCCTGCACTGTGATCCCCAGACACCTCCCCATGAGCAGTGACCACCACTGCAGGAAACCCCATGCATACCACCACCCCCACTGTGACACTGCAACCTTGTGCACCAGAGAACCATACAAGCCAGCCCCACCATGAGCACCCAGCAGTGGGTGGCAGCACACGGCAATGCAACAACAGCAGACACAGTACCATCATGCACAATCCCCCCGAGGCACAGCTGAAAGAGTGACCATGCATCGGCATGAGAGGTACTCCACACGGGACAGAGCGTGCCCCTGACACCACCACCAGTGATACAGCACCCTGCACAGTAGTCCAGTGACACACCCCAACCCACCACTAGCCACAACAGCCAGCACAGACACCCACAGTGGTGCATGGAAGCATGCACCACACCGGATGCAACACAGTGCAGGGACAAACACCCACCCATACCCAAGGGGACAATAACACAGGGACACAGTAGAGGGGCAACCAAGCCCCCAGTGTGGGCCCATGGAAACCGTGTACACACAGCTTTCAGTCCTCCATGGCACAGGAGTGCCAGCCACCCTGTGCAGGCACTGTGGACCCATACGCCACAACCATATGCCTGGAGCATAAGTCACAGACAGTGGTGCACATCCCCTGCAACACACATAAGCCACAGCATGGAAGTGGGACAACAACCGTGGAGGCCACAGTGTCACCTGAGGCAAACATGCACCACACCAGTGACAGGAGGCAACTCAGCATTGTGACGAGTACAGTGGCTGCCCTGCATGGACAGCCACCACTGACATGGCAGCAGACCTTGCAGGTCACAGACATGCAAGGGTGTCAGCTGCACAGGCCATGGATGGGTTGACAGGGGCACCATGGACACAGAGCATGCACCGTGGACCACTGCACAGAGTCATCCATTGCACAGGGAACAACACACACACCACAGACGCCAACTGATAGCTACTCCCACACCATAGTCACTTCCCCACAGACATACACACACATACCCATGACTGCACCACCCCTGATGCCATGCACACCACTGCAGCAGAGCACCTATAGCCTGCTGCAAATCAGAGACCACCACAGCATTCATATCAAAAGATTTGTGTTCAAAAATTACAAAAATAACTTTTCACACAACTGTGTACAAACATGGGGGGGAGGGACACAAACAAGGTGGGAGTGGGTAAGGGGCAGGGGTGAACATATGGGAGAGGAAAGAAGGGGTGTGAGGGTGGGTCAAAGAGGGGAAGGTGGTAGTTGGGGCATGGGGACATCAACAGCCGCCCCGGTCCTCCTCCTCCTGGCACTGATGTGTGCTCCTCCGTCTCCTCCTGACCCCATGGTGGTGTATCCACTGAAGGAGCTGCAAAGTCTCTCTCACCACCTGGAGCAGCTCGTTAATTCCCTGCTGAATTTGCAGGAGTCTCCGGTCACCTAGGACGAGGGAGCAGAGTCAATAGGTGTGACTGTCCATCCCTCTGCAGCCCACCCATTGTGCATGGCATACAGCCATGTGCCATGCCCCTGTGATGGAGTGTGACCACCCCCAGTGACCGTTTCCACAAGACCTGCCCACCCAGGCAGCCACAGTCATGTGGACCACTGCACACACCCACCGCCTATGTCCTGCACAGCACCACCATGGCCGTACAGTAACGTGGCTATGTGGTGTGAAGGCAGTGCCACAGCTATGTGCCCAGTGCACGCATGGATCACCACTGATGCACTCCCAGACATGCAGTGCCACTGGACAGTGCTGACTGTCGCAAGTCGCATGCATGGCAGTGGTGTCCATGGATGGTGGCCATGCCCCGCTGCCCACCCTGTTACACAGCATGCAATAGTAATCATGGAGTTATGCCACTCACCCTTATCGGGCTGGACAGGTCGGCGGTGATGGCCATTGTCCCACCTGGATGCTCTGTCCTCCTCCCTCCACCACTTCTCCCTCAGCTGGCGATGCTCATCCATGCCTGTGGGGGACACAAGGAGAGAAGAACATCAGTACAATCCTGAAGCAAAGTCCCCCTGCCCCAATGTGTGTGCCCACCCACCCAGCCAGACCTACCCACCCCACACCCTGTAAACACCACCACAGCCAACCTAGACTATCCCTCCCCTATGTGCTGGACACATACAACACTGTTACCCATATGGACAATACAGGTGCGGTGACGGATCCCCTACCTGGATGTGGCACCATGCCCCTCCTGGCACATGACCGCAGACAGGCTAGTAGGTCTGGCTCCCTCCTCCTGAGGTCTCCATAGCAGTGCCTGCACTGCTCCAAGGTCCTCCTCCATCTGGTTGCCTCCTCAAGGGCAGTGGGCACCTCCTGCCACACCTGGGTCCTGGCCCTGTCCAGTGGTGCCTCCCCAAACAGAGGCCCATGGTGTGGCTCGACAACAGCCACAAGGTTGGCTAATTCTGTGGCAGTCCACTGTGGGGCTCTTCTGCGTGCCATCACAATGGCTATAGTAGGCAATATGGCGCTCTGCAGCACGGTACCCCACATGCAAATGCTGCGCGGTACAGCGCTGCCATTCCCTATCGCGCTGTTACCGAACAGCGCGATAGAGGTGCACCTATGCCTCACGCATGGCGCCAAGGGGGCAAAAGTCAGGCACAGGGTCAAGGGTCTCTGGTGCAAGGCCACGCACAGCACCATTGGATGACTATGCGTATAACACGATTGGTTGCCTGACTGCCAGCACCACAGTGGACTATCGAGCAGTTGTGCCATTGTGCCGATGAAAGCCCATTGTCACAGCACCATGTAGTGACCTTCGCTATAGCGCCACTGTCACAATGGTGGCTGTGCCCTGCATTGACCACCGTGCACAGCACATCAGCAGCGCAGAAGATGCCAGCGTCAGCAGCCTGGGCATGCGCAGTGAGGTGTACTATGCATGCCATGGAACTGCGCCATTGGCTCAGCACGTTCAACACAATTGCGCAAAGCGCCAAAGCACGATATTCAGCCATCATATGCAAATCATTCGATCAGTCATTTAATGGTGCAGCACCGCAATTTGCATCTAATTAAAGTTGCTCCTCACCTAATTTGCATGCATTGTGCTATAAAAGTGCCACAAAGTGCTGCAGTGGCCATAGTTGGTTACTGCAGTTTATTGGTGAGTTGCATGCTGTGTGGGAGTGTGGACTGTGGATTCAGGGACGTGCTTTGGACTGCACAGTCACAGGTAACCACTGCTATCCTTACAAGCTGAATAATGACCGAGCAAGTTCTGGGTGAGGGGGACAGCGGTGGTGGGCGGAGGAGGAGGTCCAATTTCATGATGGCCGAGACCGAGGCACTTTTTGAGGCCTACCTGGATCAGAAGCCACTGCTCAGTGGATGGCGGAGCACCCTCCGGCCCGTGCTGCTGCATGGAAGGAGGTGGCATATGCCATGAACCTGCATGGCAGCTACCAGCGCTCCATGCAGGAGTGTAAGAAGAAGATGGGTACTGACAGGAGGAGGATGAAGGAGATGGTAGCTGCCATCAGGGTGGCACGTGCTGCAACAGGTGGGGAACAGCCAGAGATGGTGCAGCTCACACCAGCAGAGGACAGGCTTGCTGCAAGCATGCACAGCAGTACCATAGAGGGAGTTCCGGGCGGTGGCTTCCAGATGGGTGGTGGCCCATCTCTGCATGGTAAGTCATGGTCTGCCTTGGGGGGGGCCGGGTAGGTAACACGCAGTAATGTGACTTTGCTTTCACTTACAGATCTTGAGCATCTGCATGGGTCAATGTTGGTGGGCCTGTCCACTGAGGACAGTTGGCCAGAGTCAGAGTTTGGACCATCCACTTCCACAGGTTTCTGTGGATCAGTACGACAGTGGGGCCACCTGGCTGTTCACATTGATGTTGTTGAGACAGGTGTGGGGGAAGCCCTTCCTGTGTCTCAGCGTTCTGGCATCCAAGGATGCCAGCACGCTGTGGCTGTGGCTGTGGCTGGGGAAGAGACCTGCACCAGTGATGAAGACACGACCATCATGGGCAGTGACACGTGTGTGCCACAGAATGGACACACAGCAGGTCAGCTCACACCCATGGCTGTGGCTGGTGCCGCCGTGTGGGCCAGCGTGACAGCACAGTCCCAGGCTGTGCCTGTCAGCACCATTGGGGCAGCACTGGTGTCTGATCAGGACAGTGGGACTGTTGCAGCCACTGCAATGGCACTACTGAGCCCTTGTGTGCAGCAGCCAGAGGGGCAGCAACAGCAGTTGCCCACCGGGACTGGGGGCACAGGGTTCAGTGGCAGCGTCTGTGCACCGCCTGTGGACTTGCCCATACCTGGTCCTGCTGTGCAGCACCCACCCTCAAGGGGTGCTGAACATCAGACCCGTGCACACCCTGAGGGACAGGATGCCGAGGAGGCAGATGACCTCTTGGATGAGCACACCCGCCTACTGCGGGCATCGGTCCAGCAGCAGATGTGGCTTGCAACATCCGTGGAGACACTGTGTGTGGCTCTGGAGTGGGCAGAGGAGCATCGCAGCAGGGACACCGATAGGATCCTGTCACTGATGGACCATTTGTGGGAGGATGTGACCGCTGCCATTGACAGGCATGCACAGGTGTTCATTGCTGTCATGTCCACAATGGGCACACAGTCAGGTGCCCATGTGTCGCTCACACTACGCAGTGCACTATCCACTCTCCATTCCCGGTGTCATGCGACACCCACCCTGTTGACGCTGGGTTCAGCTGTGGGCATCCCGAGCACTCCTGGTGCAGGCATGTTCAGTGTGCTGCAGACCCCTGCACGGGCACGGTCACGTTCACACAGTGAAACCCCTGGGGGACCATCGGTGCCACCCCATGATGCCTGTGGTCAGCCTGCCAGTGTTGGTGGGTGGGTCTCGGCGGGGCTGCCCACGCATCTGAGGTGGCCGTAGCACTGTGCTGCGAGACTGACCTGTCTCCCAGTGCGGGCACTGTCTGGTGCTGCCCTGTGTGCATTGTGTGTTTCAGTGGGCAGTGCACGGGTGGGTGCCCAGCCCTGCACGCTGACACACAGTCCACCTGCACACCCTCCCAGCTGCTGTCCACAGGTACGTGTGCATGATGATGCCTGCATTGTGCTGTACACCAAAGTGCGATGGTGCCCAGCATCTGACACACACACACACACATGGACAGACAGTGGACATGGTGGCCTGTGGATATGTGTGTTGCTAGGGTTGGTGTTCTGGGTTGGTGTTCCTCCTGCCCTCTGTGCACGTTTGGTGCATTGTGTGTGTGTGTGTGTGTGTGTGTGTGTGTCCATCCATGTGGCATGTTGATGTTCACCCATCCCTGGTTGTGTGTGTGTGCTTCTGTGCCCTGCCACATCCCTTGCCAGCATGCACCCCTGGTGTGTTTCCATGCATGTTTGTGGGTTGTGCCTTAGCCACTGGTGGTTGCACATGGCACCATGACTTATCTGGGTTGGCTGAAGTGCTCCTCTGTGATGGTGTCCCGGTGCAGCTGTGCAGCCGGATCAGTCGGGGGTCTCATCGGCCAAGGGGGGCTGCCTATCACCATTGTCACCGGCTTCCCCATCGTCCCCATTGCTGTCCCCCTCTTCAACCTGTATGGCTATCCCACTTTCTTTGGCCATGTTGTGCAGGATGCAACAGGCCAGGAATATCCCACAGGCCTTTGAGGGGCTATACTGTAGGGCACCGCCAGAGGTGTCCAGGCAATGGAAAATTGCCTTCAGCATCCTGAACACCTGCTCAATGACATTGCGTGTGGTGGCATGTGCCTCACTGTGACATTGCTGCGATGGGGTCATGGGCTGCCGGTAGGGTGTGAGCAGCCAGGGACGGAGTGGGTATCCACTGTCACCTGTGTGCAGAGGGTGGAGGTTAGTTTCATCTTCAACTTTGGCCTGCCCCAAGCCCTGTTGGCCACACCCATGGCACCTCTGGCCATGCCCCTCCAGGCCCACAAAATGTCCATTTGGTTTGCATACTCACCCACTAGCAGTCCTGTGGGGATGTCCCCACCCTCAAATCAGTGGCATAGTGCCAACTGGTGCCAGATGTATGAATCGTGTGCTCCCCCAGGGTGCATGGCACAGACATTGCTGATGCACCCACTGGCATCACACACCACCTGGCAGTTGATGCTGGAATAGCCCTTGTGGTTCATGTATGCGGCCCCCTCCTCACCAGGTTGTGTGTGTATGGCCACATGGATGCAGTCTATTGCCCCTAGCACACCAGGCATACATGCTACCCTGTAGAACTCCTGAATGTTTGTTGTGCACTCCGCTGCAGTGCTGGGGAAATGGATGTACTCCTCAGCATGTGGCAGCAGTGTGCTGAGGAACTGGGTGAGGTTGCATGATGTGGCAGACTGGGTTATGCATGTGGTGTCTCCAGTTGGTCTCTGGAAGGTACCTGTGGTGAGCAAGCACATGCAGGCTGTTACCTTTGTCTCCACTGACAGGGCATGACTCCGTCGTGTGGGTGCCTGCATCACATCACTGCACAGCTCACACAGCCATCTCAGTATTGCCCTGTTCAGACGGTACTGGCCCACAATCTTGGTATCTGTACATAGCTCAAAGCTGGTGCGGGCTCGGTACTGCCTGTTGGGGGCATACCGCCACCGGGTCCTTCCACGGCCACGTCCCCCTGCCGCCCACCTTCTCACCCCCCTCATTATGGCCTCCATGTGGAAGGTGGCACTGGCCATGTTCCTGGCTTGTGTTCCTCCCCCCAGCAGCTGTTGCTTTGTTTCCCCCGCCGTCCTGACTGCTACCTCCCCTGCACCGGGTACACCTGTCTGTGCTGGCCTCTGGAATGTGTGGCTCCACACACCTTCCCTGTGCCTCTCTTCTGCTGTTAGTTTTCCCTGGCCTGCCCTCTTTCTGACACTTTCCTTGTCCCTGCCTCTTCCTCTGCCTCATGTGGCTTCCCTGTAGCGTTCTTGCGCCTCTTCCTTGCTCCTTTTTATTTTGGCTCATTTCCACTATGGCGCAACTTCCACCTGCTCCACTGTTGCGCACTTCGCAAGTCTTTGAACATCACACTGCACCCTTTATGCATGGTTCCTCCCCCTTTGGTTGTGCATGCCTTCATTATCATTGCGCTGTTGCTCAGCATGTTTTCAGTGGCGCAACTGCCTCCTGCTGAATATTGCAGAATGGCGCAATTTCAGACTTGCACAAGCACAACCCTATTGCGCTTGGCTCAACTCTTTTGAATATCCAGGCCATCGTATCTAGCTACAAGACTTCTATACTGAGAGATGTTGGCTCCTATTTCTTCAGTGTGCACAGAAAAATAAAAGCCTGTATACTACTTAACATAGTGAGGCACTGTGGGTACAGCAGAGTACACTCCTACAGGTCACTTCTCCCATTTTCTATGGCAAACCTCAATAAATCACTTTAAAATGATCTTTTTACCAGAACTAGCACAGCCATCCCTAGTAGGAATTAGTGCAGATAAGGTCCCTATTAAATCTAAATTATTGAAAAGCAGTGTGAGGGAATTTTTATATATCCTAAAGCTATAGTTGCTATTATATGCCTTGAAACTATGCTTGCTTTGTAAGCCATGCTGTAACAAAGTCATAATGAATGTAGTAGAAATTTCTGAGTTCATGCTGTTTTCTACAAGGTTATAGAATGTTATTGAGGTTACTTGAGGTACATTTGTAGAAACAGAAAGCAAGATAAAACTGGGCAGAACTGGTTGTACCAGCCTGAATAACAGGCTCGGACAAAGTATAAAGATAACAACATGCTTGGGCAAGCATAAGATAACAGCACGTTGAGGCATTGAAGGCAAGCTGTACGTTGTTGTATGTTGCTATGGTGTGAGTGAAACTCATTGTTTCACTCAGGTCAGATTGACCCAGGCATATGTATCAAGAAATATTGGGAAAGAAATGAAATAAGCAGTGGAAAAGTACACCTCACATTGGTATCAACTTGTTATTCTGTTACATTGGTATCAACTTTTATTCTGTTTTATGATTGGCTTATACTGAAATGTTGGTATTTTTTCAAGATAAGAAGTGCAGAATCTAGCTTATAAAAAGCTACTGTAAATTGTAATCATGGAGCTTTCTCCTTTGCAGAACTCCCGCATGCATGTGAAAGATTTGATCAAATAAAGCAACGTTAAGACAAAACCCAGTGGTGTGGTTTTTGCCCCGTGACGACGGGAGCTGTTGCTCAGGTAATACTTACAGTGAGAGAATTTGCAATCACAGTTTTGGCGTAGTCAGCAGGATGAGTTCTTCGGTCCGTGTCACCTCGTGATCGGGTTGTTTCCCTTGGACAAAAGAAGGACATTTTGTGGAACCCCATCAGGACGTGGACGCCTAGGGCCGTGACACTCATCATCACTGTAAGTACAAAATACCTTGGAGCGAGTGTGCACTATAAAGGACAGGCCTAGATAAAATGGGAAACAAGGAACAAAAGATAACCTAGGTCCAGAGTTAGTATTATCTGGACCAGCAAAATGTATGGTTGATAAGTTTGCGCAGGATCGGTCTCTGAGATAGGACAATGGCATAAGTTGACCAGGGAATATTTCCCCTATAGGTACTTTTAGTATAGATGTACTAAAGGAAGCAAGGATAGCATTGGAAGAAAAAAAAAAGCAAACAAAAAGGGTGCAAGGTAGACTGGTCAAGGTTTAGAATATGGGAAAGAGAGGCAGAAAGGCGACATGAAAATCAAGTGAGAGGGTTAATGGTAAAACAAGAAGGGGAAGATACTGAACACCGTAGGAGGGTGTTTCATCATCACGATACCCCTCCACCATATCGGCTCCCTCCCCCAACTGTTCAGCCGGGACCACAGGAAGGGGTGGTGCCAGATGCGCCACCACAACAGGTTGCCCCAGCTGTGCCTGCTGCCCTACCTGCTCAACAAGCACTGATAGTCCAGCAGGGCCAAGCAGTACAACCGGCACAGGGCATTCAACAGGCTGCCCAATTGACTAGCGACACACCTGTTCAACATCCTCCTGTGACTCTGGTGTGGGAGGCTGTGGTCACAGTCCCCAGAAAAAGCCCAAAATCCCCCACACCCGTTCAGTCGGATGAGGGGTCAGGGAGTGAAGAGGGGGAAGAGGACCTGGTTGACACAATGGAATCTATGTCACTGGATGGGAAGGTACATGGCAAGGGAGATGGGAAGCCTTGGGTATTTAGGCAAACTGATGCAAGGACTAAGGGCCCAAAACAGGCAGGGGGAAGAAAGAAACTAACACAGCAGTTGCCTTTGATACGTTATCCCAACCCACACCCCAAGGCAGGAAGACTGGCTGCCAACGACCAGCCTGCAGTCCCTAAATACATTGAAGTGGACTGCCCATGGAATCCTGAGGAGTTGAGAGAGGCCCTGAAAGATGTACCAAAGCCTCAAGATAACCTAGAAGAATATATAAAGGAGTTAACAAACTTAATAAAAATGTATGAACTGTCTACGACTGAGGTTGGAGAGTGTCTTAGACGGACATTAAAGGGCAGGTGGGAGGAAGTAAAAGAGGCCTGGGACCCAGAGAAGCCAAGGGACCAAATTATGCTACAATTTAACGTGGTGTGCATAAAACTACGGGAAAAATACAGAGATGTGACAGACTGGTCTCGCATCCGGGATACGAGACAAAAAGATGAGAAATCAGTACGCGATTACAAGGAACGATTAGAGGGGGTCTTTAGGCAATTTTCCGGTATTGGACCGGATAATCCCACACGCCAGCATCAGTTGGGTATGGCTTTTTGCACCGGACTGAGTGAGCCAATTAGATTGGGAGTTACCACAGTGTGCATTGGATGGGAGACAAAGAAAATGGCCGACCTAGTGCCGTATGCTGAACATGCTGAGAGACAGCAGAAGGAGATACAAAAGGAAAAGAAAGAAAAGCTGGAAAAGGCTCAGCTAATGTACTTTGAGAGAGACAATAAGCAGCCCCAACCGGGAGGTGGAAATGGCAACAGAAGAAGACAGAGAGGATGAAATAATGGAGGTTATCCACAGGGAGGAGGGGGAAAAGGGCAACCATCGGAAGGATCGGCAGGACAAAGACCCGGACTGGGAGGTGGTTTCATCTGCTTTGCTTGTGGAGAACAGGGACACATAGCAAGAAATTGTGTAAAGACAAATCAGTGGCAGCGTAATCAAGATTCCAATGCCCTCTTCCCTCCGCCACCACCCCCTCCTGCTCCACAATAGTGGCAGCCAAATCAGCAGCAAGGTTGGGGTGGAAATCCTCGGAATCCTCAGTTCTGGACTAATAATGTTGGCTTTGCCAATGACAGCTGAAGGTTAGAGGAACACTCCCCTTCCCCTTTCACAAATGCTATGTGCTTCAACAAGCCGAAGGTAGTCAGTAATAGACTTAATAATCATGAACACCAAGTTGACCTTCTTGATAGACACAGGTGCCTCGATGTCAGTAATTCAAAGAAGCAAGTTAAATGCACCCTTATCCAGTCGAATGGTGACAACAATAGGGGCATCAGGAGTACCACAAAGAGAACAATTAACAATCTCATTACCGGTTCGGTGTAGAAAAATGGAATTACAACACACTTTCCTTAGTAGCACGACCTGTTCTATGAATTTATTGGGAAGAGATCTCCTGTCAAAGGTAAATGCACACATTACTTGTACCCCAGAGGGGGTTAATATAGAAGCGCCAGGGGTGGGTTTGTATCCATGTCTGGCAGAAAGAACAGGGGATTGGCTGTATAGTTGGGAATTAACAGAACCAAAGGAGGTGGGTTGGCTACAAGAGTGGGCGGAAGTAGTAACACATGGCCAGTTGCAGTTACAGACAGATTTGCATTGCACAACACATTATGCAGTGGGAGGTTGGGACCTAACTTATGAGTGCAAAGAGTGGGGAAAACAGCCAGTAGAACAGGCCATCTGGGTGTCAGAGATATATGTGGCAAAGGATCATTGTGCAGCCTCAGTGAGGCTGAATGAAGAACAATTAAAAGTATTCCAAGAGCCATGGTCATACCGCACATTTCCATGGCAAAGAACCCCATAGTGGAAGGAATTGGGCCATGGGTAGCAAAAATGGTACAGTTGTGTGATTGGGAACATGTAGGAAGCAAGCTAATATCAAGGGCTGGAAACTGTGAAAAATACATCATTAACAGAAAGGTTAAGGTACGAGTGGATGAAAGAGAAGTGAATGTGCGAAAGGTTTGTGAAGAAATAGGCATGCAGGAGAGTGTAAGTTGGATAAATGAGTTACCAGCTAAGCTATGGGCAGAATCAAAGTATGATGTGGGATTACTGAAGAATGCACAACCCCTTATGGTCAGCCAAAGTCCTCTTACAGACCGAAGAGGCATCAATATCCAGCTGGGTAAAGAGGCGGAGGAGGAATAGCCCAGTGCATGCAGCATTAGTGGAAAGGGAGTAATCGCCCCTGCCCATATGCAACAGTAAATACACCAATTTTACCAGTGAGAAAGCCAAATGGAAGTTACCACTTTGTGCAGGACCTGAGAGCGGTAAATGAGGCAGTACATGTACGTACCCCGGTAGTGCCAAACCCGATTACAGTATTGTCATCCATTCCACATAACAGCTGTTATTTCACGGTCATTGATTTAGCAAATGTGTTTTATAGTATCCCGAGAACCCAGTAGCCAGGAATGGTTTGCATTCACCTACAAAGGGAAAAGTGGACCTGGACTCACATGCCCCAAGGCTATGCTGAGTCTCAGCAGTATTCTCAGCTCAAATGAGAGGAATCTATCTGCTTTGTGGCCCCGTCGGCAGTACCCTAATACAGTATGTGGATGATCTATTGGCTAGCCCCAGTAAGGAAGCAAATGAACAGGATACAAAGGCTTTATTACTTTTCTTGGCTGAGAATGGGCATAAAGTGTCTCGAGAAAAATTGCAATTGTGTAGAGAGCAAGTAAAATATTTGGGTCATGTGTTGTCTGGCAGTGGTAGAAAGCTAGACCCTGAGAGAATTAAGAACATAACAGCATGGCCATGCCCAGTTACCAAGCAGCAAATGATGTCTTTTTTGGGTATGGTGGGCTATTGTAGAGCCTGGATCGTGGATTATGCTATGTTGGCACAACCCCTCCATGAAGCCATATTTGGCAAGAAAATGCAGATGACTGAGGAAATCAGGTGGACACCTGATCTAGAGATCTGTTTTTCGAAACTTAAAAATGTATTGGTTACAAGTCCTTGTTTGGGACTACCAAATTATGAGAAGGGTTTTAATATGTTTGTAAATGGTAAAGGAGGTTACATGTCAGCTGTATTGACACAGGAACATGGCGGGGGACAGAGGCCTATAGCATATTACTCGAAGCGTTTGGACTCAGTGGTATGTGGGATGGTGTCTTGCTTGCAGTCGGTGTAGCCCAGCTACTGGGCGGTGTTGGCATGCATGGATCTGGTAGGATTCTGGCACTTTGATGGTGCATGTGCCTCATTCTGTACATTCTATTCTGCTGGCTCGCTAGCTCATTTAACGCCTGCACGATTGCTTCAGTATCAAAATGTGTTACTAACCATGTCTAACATAACTTTGAAAAGGTGCACCACTTTAAACCCCAGCGTGCTGCTTCCCACCCCAGAGGAGGGAGGAGCATGACTGTGGGCAAGTAATTGACTTAGACTGGCAAGCCTCGACTGGACATCACTGGCGTACCCACAAAACGCAGACTTAGGAATTATAGTTGACAGCTCGGCACAAAAGAAGAAAAGGATCCCCTTGGTAGGTTATGCAGTGTGTACTCAAAACTATGTCGTGGAAGGAGCAAAGTTACCCCGAGCGTCAGCCCAAGCTGCTGAACTCATAGCTCAGGCGAGAGCTTGTATAATAGCCGAGGTAAAACAGTTAACATATACACAGATAGTCGATATGCATTTGGGTAGCTCATGATTTTGGAACCCTATGGAAACACAGAGGGTTTTTAACAGCAACTGAAAACCTATTACGCATCTAATTTGGTAAAAATCTTTGTTAGCAATCCAGAAGCCAGAAAAGTTAGCAATTGTAAAATGTCAGGCCCATACTTCTAACCAAGATTTTGTTTCTGCAGAAATCGAGGCTGGCAGCTGCAAAGGAAGCAGCTCTTTCTGGGAGTGTTCGAAATTTCAACGTCTTTGACTGTAACTAACCAACTTGATTTATTATCAATAAAGGATGTTGCAACTTTACAACAGTCGGCCAGTGCAAAAGAGAAACGTAACTGGCAAACAAACTGTAAATTTGATGCTAGCACTAAGGTGTGGACAAACCCTGATGGCAGGCTCTGCCTGCCCTCAGCAGTATTTCCCTTTTTGGCAAAATTGACCCATGGGGCCGATCATGTTTCAAAAAGTGGAGTAGTCGATCTTGTAAATAAACATTAGTATGTTGTTGGCTTTACCATATATGCTGAAGATTTTTGTAAAAAGTGTGTAATATGTATGCAAAATAATGTTGGCAGAGGACTCCAAGTAACCCCCTCTGCCCATCCTTTTCCTACAGGACCTTTTGAACATTTAATGATGGATTTTATTGAGCTAAACCCGTGTGAAGGGTTTAAATATTGCTTAGTGATTGTAGATATGTTTTCAAAGTGGGTAGAGGCGTTCCCAGTACGGAAAACCATGGCCTGTACAGTAGCAAAGGCCCTGATTAGAGAAATCATACCAAGGTGGGGGATTCCAACCCGGCTCTCCAGTGATAATGGCTCGCATTTGCAAATGAAGTCATCAGAACCTTGTGAGGCACTGCAAGTGGATTCTGAACGCACTGTGCATACCACCCACAATCCGGAGGGGCGGTAGAAAGGGAAAATCAGACATTAAAGCTGAAATTGACCAAAATTATGGCAGATACTGGCCTTAGTTGGGTAAAAGCACTACCAATAGCCCTAATGAGTATGAGGGGAAGAGCTGGCCCCATGGGTTTATCACCTCATGAAATTTTGATGGGAAGACCCCTCAGAATGACAAATGTCCCCTTCCCACAAAACCGAATAACATTGCATGGTTTAGATAATGAAATGATTGCATACTGTTTATCTCTTAATGCTGCTTTAAGATCTCTCTATCCTAGGGTAAAAGCTGTACTTCCAGTTCCCTTGGAGGGACCCTGCATAGGATACAGCCAGGAGACTTCGTGGTTATCAAGGACTTCGGAAGAAAGAAGTGGTGCACCCGGAGGTGGCGAGGACCGTTTCAAGTGCTCCTGACTATCGCCACTGCCATAAAGATCGCGGAGAGAGAAACGTGGATTCACGCATCTCATTGTCGCTTGGTGACAGCCTCTACAGTCGATACCATTGCACAGTGAACTGAGCAACCATGAAAATTATTACATAGAAACATAGAAACATAGAATTTGACGGCAGATAAGGACCGCTTGGCCAACCCAGTCTGCCCATTTCCCTGCCTACTGGATAAGCTGCAGATCCTAGTTAACCAGCAGCCTACTTTTCCTACCCTCATCCCCTAGAATTGCCTTATGACTGTCCCATGCATGCTTGAATTCCACCACTGTTTTTTGACTCCACGACCTCCTCGGAGGCCGTTCCATGCATCCACAACCCTCTCTGTGAAAAATACTTCCGCAAATTACCTCTGAGCCGCCCCCTCTATCTCGCAAATGGTGCCCTTGTTCTTGCACCTCTTTTTTGAAAGATGCTACCCTCTTGGACTTTGTTGATTCCTTGAAGGTGCTTGAAAGTTTCTATCATGTCCCCCTCTCCCTCCTTTCTCGAGGCTATACATATTAAGCTCTTTAGTCTCTCTTCATATGTCTCCGGTGCAGACCCTGCACCATTTTAGTTGCCCTCATCTAGACAGCTTCCATCCTGTCTATGTCTTTGCGAAGACTGGGTCCCAGAACTGCACTATACTCCAGATGGGGTCTGACCAGCTGTCTGTACAGAGGGATAATAACTTCCTGTTTTCTACTGGTGATGCCTCTCCCTATGCATCCCAATATCCCCCCAGCCCTCATTGCTGTCCTGTCACATTGCTTGCCCACCTTTAGGTCATCTGATATGACTACCCCCAGGTCCCTTTCCATTTTTGTTGTTGTTAGTATCTCACCCCCCATTATGTACTCTTCCCCTGGGTTTTTGTTTCCCAGGTGCATTACCTTGCACTTCTTAGCATTGAATCTAAGCTGCCATACATTTGACCATTCTTCTAACCTTGCCAAGTCCCTTTTCATCCTTTACACCCCACCTTGTGCATCAACTCTGTTGCAGATCTTTGTGTCATCTGCAAAGAGACATACTTTTCCTTCCAGTCCCTCTGCAATGTCGCTTATAAAGACATTGAAGAGGACTGATCCTAATACTGAACCCTGTGGTACCCCACTAGTAACCCCCCTTTCATCAGAGTGGACTCCATTTACTATTACTCTCTGTGTCCTATTTTCCAGCCAATTTTTTACCCAGGCTGTCATCTTGGGACCCACTCCCAGGCTAGCTAACTTGTATATTAATCTTTTGTGTGGGACTGTGTCAAATGCCTTGCTAAAGTCTAGGTAGGCCATGTCACAGCCCCTCTCTGATCTACTACTTTGGTCACCCAGTCAAAGAAATCTATCAGATTTGTCTGACATGACCTTCCTGCTGTGAATCCATGCTGCCTTGGGTCCTGTGCCCTCTGGCCTCTAGATACTTGACAATTCTTTCCTTCAAGTGATTCCATCATTTTCCCTACCACTGAGGTTAAACTAACAGGTCTGTAGTTTCCTGCTTCTGCCTTGCTCCCACTTTTGTGAAGAGAATCACATCTGCCCTTCTCCAGTCCTCGGTACCACTCCATCCTCCCATGATTTGTTAAACAGGGTAGTCAGTGGTGTCACTAATTCTACCCTTAGTTCTTTTAGAATTCTGGGATGAATCCCATCAGGCCCCATTGCTTTGTCCACCTTCAGTTTTAAGAGTTCTTTCAGAACCCTTTCTTCTGTAAATGGGCTGGTATCAACTTCTGTATCCAGTGTGTTTCTACTGTTTGTTCTAGGTACCCCCCCCTTCCTTTGTAAATACTGAGCAAAAATATTTGTTTAGTATCTCTGCCTTTTCACAGTCTTCCTCTGCCCCCCTCCCCCCTTTATTAAGCCTCACTATCCCTCCCTTGGTCTTCCTTCGCTCCTGATGTACCTATAAAAGTTTTATCCCTTTCTTAACTGGAGTTGGCTATCTTTTCCTCGGTTTGGGCCTTTGCTGTTCTGACTGCCTTCCCAGCTTCCTTTTGCTTTAACTGATACAGTTCTCTGTCCTGCTCCTTCTGCGATTCCTTGTACTTCCTGAAAGCTTTCTTTTCTCTTGAACCTTCACTGCCACTTCCTTTGAGAACCATAGTGGTTTCTTACATCGTTTAGTTTTTGTTTATTTGCTTCACAAAAGGCTTGTTGCCTCTGTGATGGCAGTTTTATTATTCCCATTGTTCTTCCACCCCTCCTTCCTGCCTACGTGCTAGTGCATTCCTTAGGCACTTACCCATTTAGCAAAGTCAGCCCTCCTAAAGTCCAGTACCTTTGCCTTTGTATGGCTTGACTCTATTGCCGTGTTTATTGTGAACCATACTGTTCGATGGTCGCTAGTTCCCAGATGGCTACCCACTTCTACATCTGTGATCTCTCTTCATCTCCATTTGAGAGAACCAGGTCTAGATTGCTCCCTCTCGAGTGGGCTCAATACTAGTTGTCTAAGGCATGCCCCTGTAGGGCATCTAGAATAACCCACTCTTGAGTGGCTGTGGCAACTGCACTCCAGTTAACATCTGGCATATTCAGATCACCCATCAGCAAATCTCCCCTTTTTTGCCATACTAAATATACTTTCTATCATTTCCTTGTCCATTTCCTCCCCTGAGAGGAAGTCTGTATCTAACCCCTGTGCGGATTGTGGTGCCATTGTCGGTCTCAAATTTACCCACAGTGCTTCTTCTCCTCCCTGTTTTCTCTTTTGTTCTGTTACTTTGATTCCTTCCCTTATGTGTAAGGCCTCCTCCTCCTCTCTTTACCCTCCCTGTCCCTCCTGTAGATAGTGTATCCTGGTATGTTTATGTCCCAGTCATGGTTTTGTGTGAACCATGTTTCTGTGACTGCCACGATATCCAGATGTTCCTCCTCCATCAAGCCACTAATTCAGGAAGCTTTTTACTCAGACTCGTGCATTGGTACTCATTGCTCTCCATTTTTGATGAGCTTTACCTTCTGTTGCAGCATCCCCACTGACCTTTCTACCTGGTCTTTTTCTCATTTAGTACCCTGTTTTGTAGGGAGGCTGGGATTTTCCTGCTGCTCATCAGTGCCTCCCCTTGACTAGTTTAAAAGCTTGCCAATGAAGCATTTAAACCGATTGCTCAAAAGACTTGTTCCTTCCTGGACAGATGCAGACCATCCTGCCAGTATAGGCTGGTGTCCTCCAGGTGGAACCCCAGTCCCCAATGAAGCCAAACCCTTGTGCTCCACCATTTTTCAACCACTCATTAAACTGCATGGTGCAAAGTACCCTTGCCTCACTCATGCCATTTACAGGCAGCACCTCTGAGAAGGTTACTGTGTGTGCTACTTGTCTTAGGCCCTCCCAGTTCTAAAAAGTCCTTCTGCACTGCTCTAATCTCATGTTGAGCCAAGTCATTTGTCCCTAGGTGGACGACATCCAGCTCAGACTCCCGTGCAGCTGTTCTAGTGATCCTGAGGATGCGCTTCCTGTCCCTACAAGCCATGGCACCAGGCAGGCACTTTACTTCAGTTTTCTGCTCCTCCCAGTTCTATCCCTAATAATTGAGTCCCCCACCAGGAGCTGCTTCCTTTCCTTGGCATCCTTTGCCTCCCTCCTGTGGGCCTCCTTGTGACAGGCATCCTCAGCCTCCTTAATCTCTTCCGTGGGTGCATCCATAGGGGAGCTGTGCTCCCCCAGAATGGTGTATGGATTGTGGAGTGGAACAACTGACTGGGTGTGCCTCTGTTCCACCCTCCTCACCCTCCCTGAGCCCACTGTGGTCCAACTGCTGTGCTTTCTTTGCAACCTCTGAGGTAGTGGTGGTGGCTCTGGTGCTCCCTGGATGGGGGTTCCCTTCCTACCATCAAGTCTGGCCTGGGAAGGTTCTCTTACTGCTGTCCAGTGTGGCCTGAAGATGGGCAATTTCCTCCCTCAGGGCAGAGGTTGTCTGCAAATAGGGGCAGCATCTCAGCCTCAGAAAGACTCCCGGAAGACTGCTGCCCCACAGCCATTACATTGCACTACTCCCACATGACTATGCTTTTTTTGTGTGTGTGTGCTTGTGTGTGTGATTGGTTTGTTATATAGAAATATATATATATTATATAATGTGTATGCGTATATTTTCAGTGCTATGTGCTAGAGAGGATATGACATTGATATGCACCTTGCACTCTTGAGGAAATGATGTCAGAACCCTAGGTATAAAGGAACTATTTCCAGGGGGTTGTTCTGTTTTTGTTCGGACTATCGCTGCTATTTTTGCTATAGGGCTCTATATGGATACAGAGGGGGCAACTGCTCCACGTCGCCTCAGAACCATTGACATCTGAACACTTGGTGGACTTTCATGAACTTACATGCTAATAATGCTAATGTCTCTGATTGCTATGTATGCACTAGCTCTCCTTTCTCTGCAGCCATAGGGCTCCACCTAAAACCCAAGCCTGTAAATAGCACTGAGGCCAGCGAGATTCTTGGTGCCATCAGGGGAAGATTCACTAATGCCCCAGATTATGCTACAAACAAAATAAAAAACCTAACTGTGTTTCGGGGGCACGATTTTACTGCATGGTACTGCCCACCGAATGATACAAATGTGTCAACCCCGTTGTATCTAGACGTTAGACAACAGAATATATCAGCCAGGCTCTGCCTGTGTAATAAGCAACTAACCTGGAGTTTAGCACCACTGGGATGGTCCACGTGCCAATATTGTAGGCATTATAACAGCACCACCAAGTCCGAGTCCACCATAACCAACTGCTCTCAAGCAGATGCCCACACAGTACATCCTGATTTCACTGCCGTGGGCAGCCTGTCAGGTCTATACTGGGTATGCGGGGATAGGGCTTATCTTTTTCTACCTATGGGGTGGACAGGCTGCTGCTATCTAGCCACACTCCACCCTGCGGCCCATGTATATATGTACAATGCATCTGCTATACATCAGCGTGTAAGCTATATAAATCAAGTTCAAAAAAGGGAGGTGCCGGACGTGAATAAACGTGTCCCAGTGGGAGAAAAATTTGGGGCAGGAATCTTCCCATGGTGGGGTGTTGTTCAGAACATGCATTACATTGACCAGTTAAGCTATGAGTTGGAAACGTTAATTAATGATACCTTGAAATCAACTGCCTTGCTGACAGCTGAAATTAAAGCCCTTAGAATCGTAGCTTTGCAGAATAGAGCCGCACTTGATTATGTATTAGCTTCGCAAGGGGGGGTGTGCGCCATTATAGGGGAAGAATGCTGCACCTATATACCAGATAATTCCCAGGAACTGGAGCAAGTGATTGAGGGAATACAAATGCTACAGCAGCATGTTCTTAGTGAGCATGCACCTATATCTGAGGGCTGGGACCCTGGTCATGGTTCTCAAGCATATTTGGTGACTGGGCGCTACCTCCTCCACTGGGTAGCAGTAATCGTGGTGGTGATACTGGCATTATGGCTCCTGACTGTGTTGCTCAAATTTCTCTTCTGCGATGCCTGTGTAGCACCTTGTCACCACATGCCATCACTCAGCTGCACCCCTTACTACATCCCAAGGACCAAGACCCTAGCGAATTAGTCGGGGTGTTCCCGTTCTATGAGGTACCAGATGTGACTAAGATGTAATAGTTCACAAGTTGATACAAAGTATCAAAAGGGGGGAGAGTGTGAGGGAATTTTTATATATCCTAAAGCTATAGTTGCTATTATATGCCTTGAAACTATGCTTGCTTTGTAAGCCATGCTGTAACAAAGTCATAATGAATGTAGTAGGAATTTCTGAGTTCATGCTGTTTTCTACAAGGTTATAGAATGTTATTGAGGTTACTTGAGGTACATTTGTAGAAACAGAAAGCAAGATAAAACTGGGCAGAACTGGTTGTACCAGCCTGAATAACAGGCTCGGACAAAGTATAAGATAACAACATGCTTGGGCAAAGCATAAGATAACAGCATGTTGAGGCATTGAAGGCAAGCTGTACGTTGTTGTATGTTGCTATGGTGTGAGTGAAACTCATTGTTTCACTCAGGTCAGATTGACCCAGGCATATGTATCAAGAAATATTGGGAAAGAAATGAAATAAGCAGTGGAAAAGTACACCTCACATTGGTATCAACTTGTTATTCTGTTACATTGGTATCAACTTGTTATTCTGTTTTATGATTGGCTTATACTGAAATGTTGGTATTTTTTCAAGATAAGAAGTGCAGAATCTAGCTTATAAAAAGCTACTGTAAATTGTAATCATGGAGCTTTCTCCTTTGCAGAACTCCCGCATGCATGTGAAAGATTTGATCAAATAAAGCGACGTTAAGACAAAACCCAGTGGTGTGGTTTTGGCCCCGTGACGACAGGAGCGGTTGCTCAGGTAATACTTACAGTGAGAGAATTTGCGATCACAGCAGACACTGACCAACAGCAGTGAAGTTGCCAGCATTGTACAGTATTACTAACAGCAATACTACTTCTAACAGGCAAGCACCCCAAATGACATCAGCAGCCTGGAGGCTTGCTGACTCAGCATCCAGCAACCTTGGGGAAATGGACCACAACAAAAAGACACTAAAATGCATTAATTTGTTGACTTTTGTTACAAAACCTGGAAAAACAAATATGTTTTATAGCAGTTTTATTGAATGGAGCTGTTTCTTTTAGTTTAAAAAACCTTTGCATATGACCTTTAAAGTACATTGCCATTTTTCCATGATCACTCATAACCTTGGTAATTATCAATATTTTCACTCCAGACTTTCAACGTAGTCATTTTTTAACACCAGTTCATAAATGTGACAGGTGTTGTTTTTTTAAATCCTGGACGCAATGTGTTTTCTCACTTGTGGTGCAAAATTAAGTTTTGACCATTATTCTATAAATGTCTCATGTCATGTTTGTAAGGGGAGTCATAAAATGATGATCTTGACATTTTGAAGCCATAAAAAAAATTCCATATGTAGTTACAGCCTTAACACCAGTGGGCAGTACTTTGTGATGCTGTGCCAGTGAGGTGAGATAGAGGCCAAGCTCACTGAGTCAGCTGGATGGGCCGAGGCTGGGAGATAGTGCTGTCATTCACCACCACCCCCCAGACAGTGAAGAGAAGGTTCAGGGTTACCTGCATAGCCTCAAGTACCATGTAGTGAAGAGATATCTTCTCCTAGCAAGGGCCCTGCACCTGTGCATCTCTGGGTGCCAGAGGGGGTGGCTCATCGACTGACCCATGGACACTTTACCCCACATGTCTGTATCTATAGCCACATGGAAGCACAGGACTCAAGAGTGCCCAGCCCTTCTACAGCCCACCAGATAGTACCACAAATTATTGACATCCACTGCAATGTGGAAGTGCAAGGCCAGAGGGACCTGTACTTCTACAGACAAACAGATTCTTCCCTTGGCACAGGACCCAGACAGCCCTGTGCACATGCATCTGCTCATGCAGGTTCCAAAGAGACCAGCATGAATATGGCTGTAATTCCACTATCTCAAAAAGAAAGGAAATTCTTTGCAAAAGATTGTGTTAATGCACCAGTTAGGGTTCAATATAACATCTCAAAAGTAGAAAAACCTGGTGATAGAATTTCTAACCCTAACTTCTCACCACCACCCCAAACAGAAAAAGGGCAAGACCACACAAACAACTACAGATTGCCATTATCAGGTAAGACAAACAAACATACAACTGTTTCCAGATAACACAACTGCAGTACCACTGTTGTATTATCTTCGTGGATTTGTATCTGTGGCTGCATAAGCACAGGCCTCTATGCATCCATACCTGTGTGTGTATGTTGTATAATGTGCATGAGTACCTGTGGCTGCAGAAGTGCAGGCCCCATGGGGTCCTTAGATTCTGCAGTCAGAAATACTGTTGCAATGTGGGTATCATGGTCTCAGCAACACATCTAGAAATTTTTCAATGGGATAGCAGTATTGTCTAGAGGGTAGCACTTTCCCTGAAAAACATAAAATGTTACCTTGTAAAGCTCAGATAAGGTTAAAAAAAGCTACTTTTTGTTGGCCTAAGGAGGTAGTTTAGACTACCTCACTACATAGATTGATCCACTAATGCAAGATTTTGTGTATGCAGCTACATAAGTACAGACCCCACAGGGGTCTATGTTTCTGCAGCCAGAAGTCAGTGTGCATGTCTTACACCCATGGCTACAGAAGCACAGAGCCCTTCTGCAGCCAGAACAGTGTGTATGCCTTACAGTGTGAATGAGTACCTTTGGTTAGAGAAGTGCTAGCCCCATACACCATACAGCCTGTGCTTTTGCATGCATAAGAGCTCTCCAATTTGGGTATCATGGATTTCTACCAGTGGCTGCAGTGGCCTGTGCTTCTGCACACAGAAGCAGTGTTGTGATTTTAGTATAATAGATTTCTATGTGCAGCAAGAAGTTAGTGTGTATGCCTTACTTTTTGTGTACCACAGATACAAATCCATAAAGGTAGAACATTGGTGCTGCTGCATTTGTGTCATCTGGAAACAGTCATATGTTGGTTCTCTTGCCTAATTATGTCTGTCTATGGTTACTTGTGAGGTCTTGTCTTTTTGCTGCATGGAGGGGTAGGGAGTTAGGGTTGAAAACCCTAATGCCACATTGACCTAGGTTTGTGGCATTAAGTTAAACCCTAACTGATACATTAATGCAGTTTTTTGCAAAAACAAAAATATATCTATATTAGGATTGAGTAAGCACTTTAATATTATACACCCATTTTTTGCACCTTAATAACTCTGCCCTTATTCAACCAATGTACCTGAAATTTGGAAGGCAATAGTTGGTACCAGAGTCTCTGGATCCTGAAAACTGCTTGGCAATCAGATCACTGTGGGCAAAGTTACAGAAGTACAAAATATGTAAAAAGAGACAATAATTGAGACCTTTTCCTGCTCATCTATAACTAAAGAACTAGGAGGATTTCAAACCTGAAACTTGCAGGTTTGATACAGCTTGGTCTACGGTGTATGCTCTGTTTGAAAACTGAACATTCTAAGGGTAACTGAATTTTTACAAACACATTAAGAAATGCAGTTGTTTGACAAAAATGCATGTGTGTATGAGGGATCAGGGCTATCCTGACACTGCACCCATCATAAGTATCTGTTGCAGTCATGTTCATTCAGTGAGGGCAGGGCTACGTATCAGTACATAGCCCTGTTCCCGCCAAATGGAGCTGTACATGGTTTTCAGCTTGATAAGGCCCTGGGACCACCATTAGCCACATCTGTGGCCTCTTTAGTATAAGTGAGACATTCCAGTGCCAAATCCCCAGTGATGACTGAAAAATTAAAGATTCCAGAACCAAGGTGCCCACCCCCGAGGCTGGTTGAGACACTGTAATTGTTCATTGCTGAAACCAGGGTTGGTTAAGTCACCCTACCTGCCTGATCAGATGCCAACACTGGGGTTCCCAATCCCTGGTGCTGGCTATCCAACACCCCACCCCACCTGCTGCAAGTGTGCAACATGGGGGAGCCCAGTCTCGGTGTCACCAAACATCAAACCAACAATGGTGTGTCCAGTCCCAAGTGTCAGTACTTGTAATAAAAAAGGTCCCTCAACATCTCTTTTTTATTTGCTTTTAATTTTTTAAAACACAGGTTCCTGTAATAAACAAAATGGTCCATCAATGTATTTTGCACTGCTGCTGCTGCCGTTACCTTCCTCCCCCCACCTGATGCACATCAGCACACAATCACCCCCACCTTACATACATACCAGTGTTCAATGCCATAATCCTCTCTGGACTGGAAATGCTTCCTCCTTCAATGCTGGAATGGGAACTGAGGAAATCAGGTAAGTGTAGCCAATATATTTCAATGTATTTTGAACTTTTATTCATAACTTGGTCATTTTTTTTTAATATTTTTACTCCAGAGTTTCAATATGGCTTTTTTGTACCCCACTTCATAAACAAGGTAGGTGAAATTTTTCAAATCCGGCCCTTAAGGTGATTCTGCAGTCACTCCATGACATCACCTTTTGAGCAGGATTCAAACATTTTTACCTACCAGGTTCCTGAGGTGGGGTCATAAGAAGAGCATGTTGAAAATGTTGGGACAAAATATTGAAAAACAACAAAGTTATGAAGGTACATTGAAATTTTTCAGCATTCATTCATAACTTGTAATTTGCAATGTTTTGACCCCATATTTTAAATATATCCATTTTTTCACACCACCTCATTAATCTGACTGGTTTTGTTTTTCAGATCCAGTCCAAAATGTGTTTTCACACTTGTGGTGTGAAAAATTATGTTTTGACCAGTATTTTATAAATGGCACCTGTCATGTTCAGAAGGGGGGGGGGTTCATAAAACAGACTGCTGAAAATTTGGGGTCAAAATGTCACCCCAAAAAAATTATGAAGTAATGTCGTTTGCTGGGATGGCCTGTGGATCAATGGGGACCATGTTGCCTGCCCATGCCAGTGACCTGAGTTCATGTGCAAGATCAGTGAGCCATCTGAATGGCCCAGGCTAGAGTAAAGGTGCTGTGGCATGTGGCACCAGCTCCAGCCTGGGGAGGGACAGTGTAGTGTTCTGGCATAAAGACAATACCTTGTGGCAGGCTGGGGAGCCTTCCATCACAAGGGGTTGATGTGCATTTTGAGACCTGATGGACCCATGCACTGCATAGAAATGTGGGCGGTAAGAAAAATGGGGAAAAGTGTACCTGGCAGGATCAAGATCAGATTTCTGCAGGCCCCTCACCACTGATAGACCCCCTACAGCTGTCTGCATCCATCCTATAATCCTCCTTTTCAGGAACTTACCTTGTACCTTTGATACCCCCAACAGATTCCCACCATGATGCGGATTGGAGAGAGGGCAGGCTTCCATCCCTTTGACTGTCAGACACTTTGGCAGTTCATTGACCTGTCAGTGTTGCAGGGCAGGCAAAAGGTGGTAGCTTAATCCTGCATTAGTGGCAGTCAATGAGTGGAGCAACTTGCCCCCAACAACAGAAGAGTGGGCCCAGGAATTCTGAATCCTGTCTTCATCCCCCATGCTGGCCTCCACAAGCAACCCAAGTCCATTCTCAAATCTGGATCACTGCTGTGATAATGTTATGTACCCTCCCAACCATCCTACACCCGAAAACTACAATCCCTTTCCACTTAACACAACTGGCCAGTATTTTTATTACTTGTACTAATCCATTTTCCACTTTATGTCTGCAGAGCTAGTGGAATAAAGAGGATGGCATAACAAGATGCCAGCCCTGGTGTTGCAGGACATTGACCATGTGTATCAGATAAACATTTTTTATGTTTAGACTGCCATATTTATCCCAGTTATTTACTAAAGACCTGCAGATCCTTTGTGATACCATTGCCATTCTTATTTTACAGGTACTACTAGATGTTCCCTCAAGCCACCCAACCACTATCCCACAATCCTCCAGCCCCAGTTAAGAAATCTTTATTAGTAGTACTGTATCTAAGCAAGGATGGCATGGTGTAATGTTGCAACTACAAGTATTTAGACACTGTTGTCATTCACTTGTTGGTTGGTGAAGCAGGGCTAGAAATATCTCCACTATTCCAATTATTTCCTTTTGTGCAGGTTCAAAAGAGACCTGCATGAATGAAGATACAATTCCACTATCCTCAAAAAAAGGGAAATTCATTGCAAAAACTACTTTAATTAAGAATTGGGCTTGAAGCAGACAAAGGACAAAAAGTAGGGAAATGAACACACATTAGGATTTTGGATCTTCAGAGTCTTGGAGAATCAGTAGTGGGGTGTTATTTGGGGTTGCCATGTCCACCCGCTCCCCAGAGCAAACAAGGTCAGACATGATCTCTTTTCTTCACACAGGGTCAATAGGGTGCGGCATAAAGAAGGCGATGACTGATTCTGTTGGCAACATGTCTGTGGCTAGCCATGCTTCTCTACCTCCAAAGACTATATCACTATGAGGAACTGACTTGGAGTTGTACCTTTTGCTTTGGACAGGATGTTACGGGCTGGGTGAGAGGGTGGGCATTAGGGTTGACAACTCCAAGGAACACCCCATCACTGATTCACCAAAACTCCTGAGACCCAAAACCATAATTTTGGTTTTTTCATTTTCCTACTTTGTGCATGGTTCTTCAGTCCTAATGTCTGGATTAATGTAGTTTTTCATAGTGAAGCAGATTTTGCCATCATTTGTGTCATACACTGTAGTACATAAGGATAGCTAAACATTTTGTAGGCTTTGGATTTATTTCAGTCATTAAGTGCATACCCAATCTGGGTAGCACATCTGCATAGGTGTCTATGCATGCTGCTATGCGCATTATAGGGTCTACATGTGTACCTGTACACGTGTACACGTGCAGTTGCATTTTTGTGCTGGCTACAAAGCAAGCAGCACTGTTGAGGACATTGTGTGTTTCTGCATAAAAGAAGGAGTCATGGGCAGTCTTTTAGACAGGTGCTGGAGTCATCACCAAGAACAGCACATGAAGAGCATGGTGACAATGTGGGTGGTTTGTAAGTACAGTATGTTTTTCTTTTGCAGGGGTTTAATGTTTTTGTGAATTTAGATGCTGAAGTTTGAATTGCTGATGTGTAAGGGGCTTGCTGTTTGATTGTGAGTTGTAGTTTGCACCATTTTTCTTTGGGAGGTGTCATGCTAGTCTCATTAGCATTTTTATGTTGTGCTCTGTGTTTGGGACAAATAGTCAGTGTTTACAGGTTGGGGCTAAGTAGGAGTTCAGATGCTTGAGTTTAGCTTTTTTGGTGTTCGTTTTGTAGGCTTTTAACTTGTGTATGGCTTAGTTCATTAATGATATGTTTTAATATGTGAATTAGACATGTTATTGATGTGTTAAGATGTTTGCTTCATATGTTACTCAGGTGTTAATGTGGTTGTTGCATGTGTTAATAAGGTTGTAGTAAGTACAGTGGCTTTGTAGTTTGTTCTGGTGTTAATGTGTTGTTAAGGTGTTCATAGCTTGTTAATACAGTCCTAGTTAATTTGTTGTTTGTATGTCCCTTCATTTGTTTTGTATAGTAAATAATGTATTTTCTAAGGAAAATGGGGCATCCATGTTCTAGCTATCTATCTATCTATCTATCTATCTATCTATCTATCTATCTATCTATCTGTCTATCTATCTGCACTATATCTATCTACACTAGGGTACCATTTACACAGGAAGGGTATAGGCAATAAAGCCACGTTTCAAAGAAATACATACACCACACATACAGCAATAGTGCAAAGCATCATGGGAAGCATATGCAAATCACTGTCAAATAATTTAGACTGGTTTTGCTTTAAGCAGGAGTACATGGTGCCAAATGGCCTTTCATACAATCTGCAAAGACTGAGAACAGTGACATGATACAGACCTAACAGTACCTCACAGCAGGGCTGTAGCCAGGGATTTCAGTTCTGCACACCAAGTGGACTCACTGCTACCCCCCCCCCGTGTAGCCAGACAATATACAAATGTACACCAGGACTGTGTTTGTTGCCTCATTTGGTACAATAAATACAACTTCTATAACTCATGACAATGGTTGTTGCCATGCATGGGTAAATACAAATGCCATGCATTGTTCCCTAAGACACTACCAGCTCCGAGCCTGTAAAGTTGTATTGTCCATGGGATGCAAAGAGAGTATTAGTGACCAGTTCTTCTACTTTCGACTCGTATGAATAAAATTACAGAAAGGTTCAGTATTTTCTTTTTAGTTTTCATGGAAAAAGGAAGCAGTTCAGAGGCTATTTGCTATCCCCCTTAAATAAAATTGCACACCATGGAGTGCTTGGAGTATGCCTGCCTACACCCATGCCTCACAGGGGTTAACAGTGTCCAGGAGGGAAATCTCTTTCAAATGAGAAGGAGCATGAGTACTAGTGGCATATGATTAAGCTGGACCGGGAGGGGGGAGTTTAAGAGAGAGATGTGAGGAACTAGTTCTTCACTGAAAGGTTGGTAGATGCCTGAAATAGACTGCCTGAAGTGGTGGAGGCAAAAACAGTGAGAAGTTTTAAGTATGCATGGGATAGACATAGGATATATTAGAAAACAGGCAGGAAGAAGGGAGGGCCACCAGAGACCAGTCAAGATCAGCAGATAAAGATTAGGCAGAAACATCTGGGCAGACTGAGTGAGCCAAATGGTCCTTTTCTGCTGAAAATTTCTATGTTCTATGCCATATGCCCTTATGCCACAGGTGTGAGGCTGATTTTGGTCAGTTGGTGAAGATGTAGGTCCTGTCACCCTAACCCAAAGTAAATGGGCAATTCCTGTTGCATCTGTCATCAAGAAGGATGGTACCATCTCTATTTGTAAGGATTTTAAGGTCACTAACTAGGTGTTGCAGGAAGAGTAGCATTCTGTTCTGAACATACAAAATGTGGTTGCACCATTAACTGACAGGTAGGATTTCAGTACATTGTATATTTATATACAAAAGGATTTGGAATCAGATTACAGGCATTATAGCCCAGGCTACCTGAAAGAGCCTCTGTATCCTCATACACTAATTAGTCTGCCCTCTCCACTCCTCTGACATGGGCCTACTGATGGTCCCTAAGCAGTCAGCAGATTGGGCCTTTTCCATAGTTACATAGATACATAGACAGTGTCGGCAGATAAGGGCCTATGGCCCACCCAGTCTGCCCATTTGAGCTTGTAAGTTCAGTTTATGTTTTCCTAGAAGTCTGTTGCCCCTTACCCCAGACCTCCAGAATTCCTTTATGTCTATCCCATGCATTCTTAAATCCCGTGATTGTTTCAGCCCCCACTTCCTCTGGCAGGGTGTTCCACTTGTCCACCACCCATTCTGTGAAGAAATTCTTCCTCATGTTTCCTCTGAATCGTCCTCCCTCCAACTTCATCCCATGCCCTCTAGTCCTGGAACATCTTTTTTGCTTAAAAATAGTGTATTCCTGCACCCTGTTCCTCCCTGTAAGATACTTGTATGTCTCTATCATATCCCCTCTCTCCCTCCTGTCCTCCAGGGAGTACATGTTCAGTTCCTTCAACCTGTCCTCATAGGATTTGTGATGCAATCCATGTACCATCTTTGTTGCCCTTCTCTGAACCTTCCCTACCCTGTCTATGTCCTTACGTAGGTAAGGTCTCCAGAACTGTACACTGTACTCCAGGTGGGGCCTCACTAGTGTCTTGTATAGTGGAATTATGATCTCCCGTTTCCTGCTGGTGATGCCCCTGCCTATGCATCCCAGCATCCTATTTGCTTTACCTGCTGCCTTGTCACACTGTTTCCCTACCTTGAGGTCATCAGAGATGATAACCCCAAGATCCCTTTCCTGCTTGGTCCATGCTATATCCTCACCTTCCAACTGATATCTTGTGCCATGGTTTTTGTGCCCCATATGCATTATCTTGCACTTCTTTGCATTGAATTTCAACTGCCAAACCCATGACCATTCTTCAAGTTTCTGCAGGTCCCTTCTCATTCTGTCTACACCCTCTGGTGTGTCGACTCTGTTACAGAGCTTTGTGTCATCAGCGAACAGTGAAATTCTGCCTTCTAGGTCCTGCGCAATGTCACTGATGAAGATGTTGAGTAGGACCGGTCCCACCACTGATCCCTGAGGTACCCCACTGGTCACTCTTCCCTCTGTGGAGTGACAGCCATTTACCACCACCTTCTGTGTCCTGCTGCCCAGCCAATTACCTACCCACCACACTACTGTCCTGCCCACACCCATATTCCCCAGTTTGTGTAATAGTCTTCTATGTGGCACAGTGTCAAAGGCCTTGCTGAAGTCCAGATAGGCCATGTCCACTGCCCTCCCCTGATCCATCTCCCTAGTTACCCAGTCAAAAAATTCAACCAGGTTGGTCTGACATGACCTCCCCCTAGTGAAACCATGCTGCCTTGGGTCCTGTAGTCCATTGACAAACAGATGTTCTCCCAATCTCTCCTTCAGTAGTGCTTCCATGATCTTCCCCACTATCGAGGTGAGGCTGGCTGGTCTGCTGTTCCCTGCTTCCTCTTTGTTCCCACTTTTGTATAAGGGGACTACATCTGCTGTCCTCCAGTCTTTGGGTACCTCCCCTGTTTCCAGTGATCGGCTAACCAGGATAGACAGAGGTTCAGCCACCACCTCTCTTAGTTCTTTAAGGACCCTGGGGTGCAGCCCATCTGGCCCCATTGCTTTATCAACTCTTATTACTTCCAGTTCCTTCAGGACCCTTTCTCATGTAAAGAGACTCGTGTCCATTTCTGCACCATTCTCACCCCTTGTACTCCCTTCAGACCCATTACCCTCCTCTTCCTCAGTAAAGACTGAGCAGAAATACCTGTTCAAAATGTCAGCTTTACTGTTGTCATCCTCCACATGGCCCCCATCCTCTCCCTTCAGTCTCACTATCCCTCCCTTTGCCTTTCTTTTTTCACTTATGTACCTGTAAAAGGTTTTGTCCCCTCTACCCACTGATTTTGCAATGTGTTCTTCTGTCTGAGCTTTGGCTTCCCTTACTGACCTCCCTACCTCCCTTTGCTTCTCCTGGTACTTCTCCATATCCCCTACTGCCTGTGTCTTTTTGTATTGCCTGATTGCAATCTTTTTGGCTTTCACTTTCTTTGCTACCTCTTTGGGAAACCATAATGGTCTCCTCTTCCTTTTCCTCTTGCTAACCTGCTTAATGCATAATTCTGTTGCTCTTGTAATCCCCATTTTAAATACTGCCCACTGTTCCTCAACCCCTGATTCCTGCCCCATTCCCCTTAATGCCTCTTTCAAGTATCTCCCCATTTTCCCAAAGTCTTCCCCCCTAAAATCCAGGATACGTGTTTTTGTGTGTTTGGTTATGCTCTTTCTGTGATTTCAAACCACAATGACTGGTGGTCACTGTTCCCCAGGTGCTCCCCACACTGTTACCCCCATTGCACTGTCCATGTTTGTGAGCGCAAGGTCCAGTATTGCCTTCTGCTGAGTTGGTTCCATGAACAGTTGCTTGAGGAAGGCACCCTGAAGGGAGTCCAGGATAAATCTGCTCCTAGTTGATGCTGCTGCTGGGATGCTCCAGTCCACGTCTGGAATACTGAAGTCTCCAACCAGTACTACCTCACCCTTGTCTGCCATCCTTTGGATGGCTAGCATCAGCTCCCTATCTGTTTCTTCCTCCTGGGCTGGTGGTCTATAGACCACACCTGTGCGGATGGCTGGCCCCATTTTCCTTTCCAGCTTAACCCACGGTATCTCCCCCCCATTTTGTTCCTCCTGGATCTCTGTGGCCCTTATGTCATTTTTAACCTACAGTGGCACTCCTCCCTTCCTACTTGCCCTATCTCTTCTGAATATGTTGTAGCCAGGTATGGCCATCTCCCATTTGTGGTTATCATTACACCAGGTTTCAGTGATGGCCACAATGTCCAGGTCTGACTGTACCATGACAGCCTCCAAATCTTCCATCTTGTTGCTAAGGCTCCTGGCATTGACACACATGGCTTTCCATGATTTGACCTCCCTAGACTATTTCACTGTTCTACTCCAGCTCCTTCCTTGGTTGTCCTTTATCCCTGGTTCTCCTTGCTCTCTGCCCTTCTGCTGAATTTTGCCCCTTTTCTGCCTATCCACCTCTTGGACGCTAATCTCCATCTTTTGCACACTGCTTTGTAGAGATAGCCACTCCTCCGGTTCACTGGTTCCACTGCTAGCTGTGGAGGGTGAGCAAGTAGGTACCCTCTTTGCTGGCCTGCCGCCCCCCTTTGCTAGTTTAAATGCTTGTCAATGTAGCATTTAAACTTATCATTGAGTGCTTGGATTCCCCTCCAGGATGGATGCAGGCCATCAGGCTTGAACAAACCTCTATCCCTCCAGGTGGGTCCCCAGTCACCAATGACTCCAAACCCTTCCTCACAGCACCAGTTCTTCAACCATGAATTAATGTTCCTGGTGCATGCACCCCTATGCTCTCCCTTGCCTCTCACAGGTAGTACTTCTGAGAAAGTGACAGAAGTAGCTACTTGATTGAGGCCCCTCCCCAATTTCCTAAACTCTTCCTGAACTGCCTTTGGCTCCTCATTTGCCAGGTCATTAGTACCTAGGTGGATAATGACATCCAGCTCACCCTCCCATCTTGCCTTCCCAGTGATCCCCAGGATCTTCCTTCCATCCCTCCATGCAGTGGCATCTGGTAGATACCTCACCTCCCTGTCCTCCCCCCCGTGTTCCTAGCTGGATCCCTCTTATGATGGAGTACCCCACCAGGATTTGCTTCCTCTTCCTCTGGAGTGCACTGCTCTCCCCGCTGAGGTCATCTCCTTGGCTAACCTCCGCATCCTTTCCTTCCACTTCTCTGGGTACCTCTATTTGGTTGTCCCCATTTGCCAGTGTGGCATATGAGTTCTTGAGTGGAATAGGATCTGGGATGTGCCTCTGCCTGACTGCTCTAACCCTCCCTGAGCCCACTGTCATCCAAGTGTTCCTCATTCTCGGCATCCTTTGAGGCAGTTGCATTGGACTGGGTGGTCTCTGGATAGGGGTGATGGTACTCTTGAACCAGTTTACTTCTGCTCTGAGTCTGGCTACCTCATCCCACAGTCCAGAGAAATGCATGCAGATAGGGCAGCACCTCAGTGTCCAGAAGGTCTGCCTGAATATGGCTGCCCCACAGCCACTGCACTGCACCACTCCCCACATTATACTGCTATTCCACTACTTGTCTGCTATTGAAGCTCTCCTAATTTCCTTTTGATTAATTTACTGTCCTAAAAATCCTGCCACTGATCCTCAGATACTTTTCTTTTTAAAAAAAGAAAATAAACCAATAAATAAATAAATGAGTCAAACACTTGTCGTGCTGAGGGTGGGCTTCTTCCCCCTTATGCCCCTCCTACTCCACACCTGTTACTATCCCCTGTGTTTAGCTCCTGTCAATCAGATTTAACAGGGCATACAATTAAGAGTTGGGGGAAGAGGAGGGGGAGAAAATTTGCAGCAATTAAAGACAGCAAAGAAATACACCACCACTACGTTTTACATTTTCAACTGCCCAAAAACAATTCTAAGTAAAGACAGCATAGAAAGTACAGTGTCACTAAAAGCCCACAATCTAAGTTTAAAGGAAAAATAGCAATTACCAGTTACTGTAAAGCACTGAATTGAATATGTTTCCTTCCCCTTCTGGCTTCTTCTGAGAAAACAATGGCCACTTAACTGCTGTGAAATTCTTTTCCTGTATCATAGAGGGCAGCCCCTTCAATGTAGCACTTTTAAAAGTGCTAAAAGTGTTATCTGTTCACTCTAGCATTTATTGTACGAGTAGCACTAATTGTACAAGTAGCCCCAAGGACCAGGACAAATTCCATGAATATGCAGGGATGTTATATTTAAGATTTTAGATAAGATTTTAGGTTAAAAGTTCAGGGCTTGGTAAATTAATTTTAGATTAGCTTGGTAACTGTATACTGCTGTAAGTGTATTTGTACCTTTGTAAGGCACCCTGAGCTTCCAGGGTGCCAAACAAATATACGCTACCAAATTAAGCGCAGTGACAAAAGTACATTTATTAAGTGCAGGCTTGGACAGAAAAAGAGGGGTTTTTTTTCTGTCCAATCCTGCACTTAAAGGCACTTTTGTCACTGCACTTAATTTGCTAGCATGTTTTTGCACACTCCCTCTTTTTATTCACTGGTTTCTAATTTGTTCTGAGTGCTGCATATTTTTGGTGCACCAGTTCAGTCCATTTTTCAGTGTCAAACAAATATACTTACTATTTTTTTAAAGGGACACAATCATACCCAGTGGCCATCAGAGTTTGAAAGCCCTTGAAAAGCTCTTTTGAAATAGATATTGGACTCATCTGTAAATGAAAGAATTCCAGAGATATAGATGACTAAGTCTGTTCAACATTGCAATTACATTACAGCCATTTTTAGAACATGTAATGTCATTGTGGAACAAGCTGTGCCTAACTACATTGAGTCAAGGTTTCTCGACATCACCATGTTCTACAAATGACTTAAATGTAGTATTAATGTTGAAAAGACTCAGCCGTCTATAACGCTGGACTGCTTCCAGCTATAGGTAAGTCCAATGCCCCATTTGAAAGAGCTTTCCACGGGCTTTCAAACCATGTCAGCCACTATGTATGAATGTTTTCCTTTAAAATATTTACCTAGAAAAGATTGTTATGTTCCAATCAGTGACCATTTGACATCATATCCACTACAGCCTTGTTTCAAAAGGCCGTATATCAATTTCTGTCTAGCCTTCCCGGAGTATAGTGTTAGCTTGATGACTTTTTCATGAAATCAACTGATTATCAGAGCAACATTTATTATTCCTTCAGATCACATACATCACCATGGAGAGTTGCAGCTGTGGTAGGAGCACCATCTCCAGAAAGTATGACTCTGCTATGCCTTTTCATGAGGCCTCTTAAGTACTACACTAAATTCCTTCCTGATTTATAATCTGAAATTAATCCTCTCTGTCTTGTTGGGGGTGAAAAAGCAGAGGACCAAGAAAATATGAGATGGCTGCAACATTCTGACACTGAGAAACTCTGCTCTGTAATATGTTACCAAAATGGGAAAGAAATCAGAAAAAATTAAAGATAAAATCAATGAGCCTAATCTATAGGGATATTGCTTTGCTTATATAATATAATATAATCAATATGGCCAGCTACGGACAAACAAGGCTCTGGAAGACACATGATTTTTGAATATATTCCAGTGAGAGGTTTTAACCTAGAGAAAGACTGTAACTGAAGATAGAGCTCAAACAGCAGAGTGATCCTACCTCTCTACATAGTAGAAGGGAATTACCCGCCTCTCTTTGGATGTTTGTGGCTTAAGAAACTTTGCCTAGACTAGTTGTGGATCAAGGCTATGTTCAGCAGTAACCTCACTTTTGTTCTGGACCAGAAAGAGGAAGTTTTCAACAATGATCTGGGGAAGATGACATGCCTAAAAATTAAGTTATCAGTGCATCCTGATTCCCAGCCAAAATTGTGATTTGTGGTTAGCACCATATGCCTTTAAGCCACTGGTGTGAGGCTGATTTTGATCAGTTAGTGAAGATGAAGTTCCTATCACCTATAGTCCATAGTAAATGTGTAAGAAATACCTATAGTCTCTGTCATTAATAAGGATGGTGCCATCTGGATTTGTAGGGACTTCAAGGTCACCATTAACCAGGTGTTGCAGGCTGGGCATTGTCCTATTCTGTACATACAAAATATGTTTGCATTATTGACTGATGGCCAGGTTTTCAGCAGACTGGGCATAGTGAATGTTAATATACAAAAGGATGTGGAACTAGATTCCATGCATTATTTAACAATCTTGACTCAGAAAAAATACTTCCTCTACAATTGATTGCCCTTTAGTATAACACCCACCCCAGCTTTCTTTCCAAAGGCCACACATTAAATTATGTCTGGCCTCCCTAAAATAATATGCTACTTTAATGACTTCTTCAAGAAGTCAACTGAATATCTGGGGAACACTGTTCAGTTATTGAGATTACTTACATTACTAGATAAAGTTATAGCTCTGGTAGAAGCACTACCTCCATAAAATGTGACTCTGCTATGTTCCTTTGGGAGCTTTTTAACCGTGATGCTATAGTCTTTCCAGATGTAGAAAGTGTACTTAATCCTCTCTAGACCATGCTGGGAGTGAAAAAGCAGTGAGACAAGAAAAAAAAAACAGATGGCCTCAGCATTTAGACAATTAGAAACTTTGTTCTGTAACATTTTGCCAAAATGGTAAAGAAATCAAAGAAAAATAAAAGCAGTGAACCTAAAGAGAAACAGAATTTCCCCAAAAATCATAAAGGGATGGTTGTCATTTACAGCTCAAGTTTGGAGATATCAAAGCCTAGCCCAATTCATTGGTACCAGGTTAAGCAAGGACAGCTGTGACAGACAGATGAGGAAGCATGCAGGGACATGGACAAGACTGCAGCTCCTGCTGTACACAATCCACTGATTACTTTCAGTAATGCCTCAGCATTCCAACTGGAGATAATCCAGGAAGGATGCCTGAAAAGAATGGAGAGAGAAAAGTAATTTACCGAGACAGGACCTGTACCAGAGTATGCAGCTATCGGAAATGGTGCTCCTTACCACAGAATCAATACATCAGCAAATTTCATCTGTAAATGAGGTGATTAATTCATACAGGCTCCTGATAGAAGTGTTAGGTAAGTTTGGAGAGGCTCTTGCACAATGTTCAGATTAAGTAAAAGGAAATGATAAAAGAAAAGTGCTGGACATGGAGAAAACTGAAATCAAAACCAATATGGTGACCCTAAAGATTAAAGTAGAAACTGTAAATGCTATTATAAATACCCTCCTTAGAAACACATAAGTTTTCTCTTCAAAGGTTAAACAACTATGAATGTGTCCTCCAGCACTTTATCCTAAGGCTTGTCTAGTATATTTGTCAAGTGAAATTTTGGTTACGTTTGTGCTTTACAATCCAAACACTATACCACCATTCAATATCAAATCCCACAGGGGATGGTAAAGAAACTGAAATAATGCACCTATTGATTCTTCAAGAGCAAATGGAAATCAAACTCCAAATCAAAGTAAATAGCCCATCCTAAACTCAGATCCTAGAATGGAGGAAATCAAGTGACACAACATACCTGTAAAATACACAGTCATGCTTTTTGTATCAACTTTTGAAAGGGACAGGTATGCCATCCTTCAAAAGACTGAATGTAGGGTTAAAATAGTGGAAACACCAAATCTATATGCTTCCTGATATATTCCATGTACTGTATTGTAACTAAGTCAAGGCAATGACATTTCTGATAATAAAAGCTGATGTTATTCAACTTGGGGGCACTTTTAATCTTTTGATTCCCTGTATGGCACACATAGTTTACCAAGCAAAATATACTTTTCTTTGACTTTGACCAGTTACTTCAATTCACTATGTCCAGGCACGCATCTCTATCTGAAAATTCTTCTGAGTTATCCTCATCATCCAAATCTGGAAGAAACACTTCTTTGATAAATAACCTATCTGAAGCCATGATGACCTTTTCATAATTACTTTCTGCTGCAGTTGAGGAAGGTTGAAGACTGAGTTCCAATGAAAAGAAAAACTCCCTTTTCCTTTTCCACATTTTTATAGCTCTTTGAACTTTCTGTGACACAGTTCTAACAGTCCTGGAATTTTTATCTGTATGAACACTACCCAGTGAAATATTTTCTTTTCCCTCTATTGCCTTATACAACTGTCCTTTTTATAGACTAAGTACAGCTCTTCTTTCTTTGTTTTCAGTGTATTACTTGAGTAGTATACTATGCTTTAGTTACCATTTAATGATTGAAACATTGTTAATTTGTTTAAATATTAGGCCCTTGTACAATGCCCTTTGACTGCAGATTGTGGTTAATATATAGCAATAGTGATCTCTTGAAAAGATGATATATTTTTAATAACCTATGTTATTTATTTATGAATAAAGTGAATGAACTTATGTTAGAAATACTAACTGAATGTGTGTTGCCTTTTCAAACCTTTAAATTAACTCAGTTTTGTCATAATTTTTATAATCACGTATGCAATAATTGAATCTTATTTTTATTTATTGTTTCTAAAACTTATTAAAGAAATTACATTTAACAAAAGCATTAGACCTGGTCTAATGAGTGTCCTGATGCCTTCCTGAGGGAGAAGGCATTATTAGTCTCTTCAGATGTTCTTAAACACTTAACTGAATAATTACTGTGTGGGCCTTGCTCACCCTTTTCTATTCCTATGACATCTATTATTGTAAGACAGCATTGCATGTGAATGTCCATGGGGTTTTTCCACTTGCTTATAAAAGGTGCATCAGTGGTGGAACCTGAATCCATGGATGTTGCCCACTAAAAAGTGCAGAGGGAGCCAATTAAAGACTCCTTGTTATTCTTTCTAAGGCAATGGTTTTAACTAGTATGTGATACCTAACTGATGACCCAAATCTGAAACCAAAATAGCTTATTTTATACACAGATGTGCATGTATGCATATTTTGTGCACAGAAAGTTCCAAACTGTGCAGTTTTTTATTTGTGTTTGAAGTAACTGAGCAATTTAAACAAAAATTAACACTTTTACTTGTTTTGCACATAAATATTCTAGATTACACTGTTTAGAAAAGCAATTTTCAAATAATGCACAATTTGGAAATCATTGCCCACTTTCTTACACTTTATACATAAAACCTCCAGACTGGGCATTTTTGCAAACTGTTTTAAAAATGCACAATCTGAACAAAATGCACAATTAACAATTTTGCATAATATTTGTACAGACTCATGAAAATTGAGCTAAAGCAAAATTCTCAACCTTGTACAATGTTACCTGCACAGTTAAATTTTCACCCAGCACTACCAAGGATTTTTACTGAGGACATCAGAATGATTGTACTTCAGCCTTTACACCCTAATTCTGCACAGACTACCTCTTTCAGAAATTTGTTACATCTGTCCCACACTCTTTGAGTGAAAAAGTATTTTCAGACATCCCTCCTAAATTTACCTCCAACCAGCTTCAGTGGATTCCCCTTGTGTTTGTATTTACATTTAAAGGGACCAGTTTATTCCAGTTTACCCTATTAATCCCATGGCAGTACTTATATGTTTCTATCATGTCCCTCATTCCCTCCTTGTTTCCAAAGCATACATGTTAAGGTCTTTCAACCTTTCCTCATATAATTTCTCCCATAACCCCTAGATCATTTGGCTTTCTTGTTAGGGTAGCAGGGATACTATGTATGCACACTTGGGCCAAAGGGGTTACAGATGTTATGTTTGGTTTTGTCCAATAGGGGCTTCCATTTTGAATGTTTCTCTACCTTGTGTAGTGCCCCCTTTGTATGGGGTCCAACAGAAAATAAAAAAAATAAAATAGAGTACCCCCTTAGAGCCCCTCTGTAGTATGGACAGTGGGGAGTGGAGGGACTCAGTATTTAGTGTGCCCCCCATCCCAGTGCAAGGCAGTAGTCATGGCAGTTTTATATATTAAAAAAGGGGTTTTCTTTTCCCTGTCTGCCTGCTCATGCATAGATCTCCTGAGCCAGCAGCCCAAGCTGGGTCTAGCCACATGCTGGGACTACCATCCCTGCCTTGTGTGTGGTGCCTTTTTTCAAAATAGGGTGGCATTTGGGCCCAGGGTCAGGGTTTATGAACTGGAACCCTGAGCATTTAAAAAGTTAAACAAGAATAGTCTTAGTCGCAGTTGGGAATGGCACTAAGAGAGGACTGAATGGGACTGCAGCGGTGACCAAGGCTCACCTGGAGTCATTGAAGCTGGTCCACTGACTCCGTTCCCTCTCTTCAACCAGTTCAGTCAGTGGCCCATGTCATCAGTGCTGTGCCCTGCTTTTGTGGTCAGCATTTGTGGTGTGTGTTCACTTTAGCCCCATTTGTTTTCTTTTTTTATAATAATAAAAAAAGTTAAATTGGTCCCTCAGCGGCAATGCCCACAAGCGTGGCTGTATCCTCAGAGAGAGAGAGAGAGAGAGAGAGAGCATTGGGTCCAAAGAGCGTCATGGTGGAGCAAACAGCCAGCAAGGGCCAGAAAAAACAGCCTACCACCTGCCTCCAGCCCTCTTGTCTGCACCCACACTCCAAGCCTCCTTCTCCTCCTCCTTAGTGTTCACCCCAGGCCAGGGCAGAGAGTTGGAGGAAGCAACAACAACCAGGTGCTGATTGCCAGGAATGATTATTAAAACAAACAAAAAAAACAAAAAAAAGGAAAGGTATTGGTCCCGCACTGGACGGTGCAGCATGGGAAGCCACAGTCATTAAGAGTCAGGGAAAAACCCCAGCAATAAGGGACCACCCGAGGGCAGAGTTATTTATATTAATTTAAATAGGCTCCTTCAAGGAAGCAGAGGACAGAAGGCCCAATTTGAATAAATCATTATTCATTGAGGCAAGTGACACCCAGGGGTCGAGTTAAGGGCCAGCAGGCTCTATTATATTAAAATATAAATATTCAGCAGGACAGCCCAGATGGGCATAGCTAAGGGCTGTAGGCCCCATTATAAGGAAAACAATATTTATAAAGATGCTTCCTAGAGGTGGAGCAAAGGAGCAAGACAAGCACCATTCTTTAAAAAGGGGGCTAGCTTAACAATTGTTTTATTTAATCTGTTTAAATAAATTGAGCACAGTGTACTTTAGCAACAACTGAAGTCGCATTGGTGGGAGGGGGTTGCCAAGTATTTCCCACCTCCAGACCACACAAAGAGGCAGCCAAGGGCCAGAGCCAGCTAGCAAGCCAAGTAAAAGGGCTAGTAAAGGGGAAAGTGTTAAACAGGGCTCCCATGGCTAGCAACAGTACGATTAAAGTGACAAAGCTTCTGAACTGTGAAATTTGCCCTAAACTGTGTTACTTGCCCTGAACTGTACTGAACTGTGTTATTTGCCCTGAGTGGTGAAATTTGCTTCAGGGCTGTGCTATCTGCCCTGAACAATGCTATTGACCCCCAAACTGTGCAATTTGCCCCTGAACTATGCTATTTACCCAAAACAGTGTTGTCTCTAGAAATTGCTAATTGCCCTGAGACTGCCTTAATTGTTCCTTGACCCTGGTATTTGCTCCAAACTGCACCAATTACCTTCTGAAACTGCTTTTTGCTCTGAACTGTGTCAATTGCCTTATATAAACTGGTATTTACCCTTTAAGGCACTAATTGCCCTCTGCCACTAGTAGTTGTCCCAAACTGTTTTAATTATCCTCTGCTACTGGCAGCTACCCCTAAACTGTGTCAAGAACCCTCAGCTACTAGCTTTTGCCCTGAACTGTGCTAAATTTACCTACAAACTGGGTATAAGTCCTGAACTGTCACCCACTGTTCCAGAGAACTGTCAAGTTGCCTAGACAATCTGGCACAGAATCATCTCACCACTGAGCTCCAGAGTCAGCTGCATGTACATTTTCTTATGTGTATGCCTCATCAATGCATCCTGACATACTCATCCTGCCTAGTTAGTGTAGCAGATAGCTAGGAGAGGCCCAACAAGCACCCTGCTTCAACTTTGTCCCTACCCCAATAAGGTGCTCAGTAAGCATAGGAGCCACACCGGCTAATTCATAAGGGATCCTTCCCCTCAGTCCCCAGAAGATTCATCACCCCAATTGTTATTTTGCTTTTCTTTCAGGTACCACTTGCTGTTATTATCTGAAGATCAGCTTCTTGGACTAGCATCCGAAGACCTTCAGTGTGGGTCCCTATCTGAAGACTTGCATTGTTCTGGTTGCATCTTCAGTTCTGCTTCTTGTATCATCTTCAGTTCATCTCATCCTGGCATCCCATTAGAAGGCTTGTGCTGAAGCATCTCCTTCAGGTCATCTCAGCCTGGCAGCCCACAGGAGGGTTTGTGCTGGAGCCTCTTCTTCAGTGTTCCTCATCCTGGCAGCCCACCGGAGGACTTGTGCTGAAGCATCTCCTTCAGTTCATCCTGACCCAGAAGCCCACTGGAGGGTTTGTGCAGAGCCTTTTCTTCAGTGTTCCTTATCCCAGCAGCCCATTGGAGGGCTCTTGCCAAAGAATCTTCTGTTGTGTTTCTTGTTCTGGCAGCCCAAGGAAGGGTTCTTACTGAAGGATCTACATTGTTGTTCACATTCAAGTCTCGTGTCCTGGCAGCCCAAGAGAGGATTTTTTTTGCCAATGAACTCATGGCCTGTTTACCAATCCCCTCTTAAGCCCCAGTGGCCTTCTGTAGGTGCCTCACTGTAGCACCAGTACAGTACTGCAGCCGAGTTTCTCATCTGTCCTAGTATCTCCTTTTTCCTCCACTCAAAGTTTTTGTGATGGATTTGCTCATGCCAAAAGTGGATTCTAAAGTGGACTACATTCTTATGCCCCTTGTAGCACTGCAATGTTCTATAGTTACTTAAGAGCTCTTAGTGTTAGTGCTCAACCAGGTATTTATCATACAGTACTCAGAACAACAGAGAAATACAAGAGTTTAGGCCAAGGTTCACCTTTTAGACCTAAGGATTTATTGCTCATATGTTTATTTATTGTGTAGATAGTCATGATCTTGTCAGTTTCTCCTGTTGTTATTGTTGTTGATATTTTCCTCTGTAACTGTGTCATCCTTCCCTGTAGAATAAAAGGCTTTACTTTAATGGACCTCTGTGTATGACTTCTGCCTGTCCTTTGTTGGATACCTCCATCCACCCAAATAGGAACCTATAGGGTCCCCTCACCACAACACCCACTGGGGTGACTCTGGTGTTGGTAGTAAGACAAAGTTCCCTTTTTACTACATCCTCATCAGAGCAAAAACCTATATGGCAAAAATTGGTGTAGTCAGCAGGATTTTGAATATTCAAGGAGTCCAAAGCTGGAGAAGACACATGGCAAGATGTTGGGACCAGAAGGCAACAGTGGACTATACAAAGAAGTAGTAGAATGGAATCCAGGCCATTTGCATCCTTCACCTTTGATGATGCCTTATTATTTTGGAGCACCATGGCTCCTGCAGTATACTGGAGAACCCAATAGTAGTGGAACCAGTAGCTTGAGAGAATTCTGTGTGAAAATGCAAGCAATGTTTTGTCTATACCACATCCCGGGGCATCAGAAAGTTGAAATATTGATTGGGCAGCTAAGGGTAGTAGCCCACTGTGAAGTTCAATCCAGTCCATATGAAGAGAAAACCACAGCCAACCAAATCCTACAAAGGCTGCAGAATACGTTTGATACCCGAACATACTCATACTTGAAGATGACGTTTTTCTCTTGCAGCAAAGAACCCTTAGAGACACTTAAACAGTATGTGCTGAGTCTACAAGAGGCATTGAGGGATACTGAGAGGGTAGACCTGAGGGATGTTCGGGACCCTGATCAAGTTCTGACAGAAAAGTTCATCAAAGGGGTAAACAGTGAGGCCCTGGGAAGAGAGCTCAAAATGTTACACCTGCAGGACCTTGATGCTAGCTTCTTGGACTTCAAAGAGAAAGCTGTCAAAATATTGGGATCAGAAAGGTCAAGAGAAGAGGTATGGCTTACCAGCAAGTGATGGTGCCACCAGGTGCAGCATGGCCAGGATACCCCTTGGCATACACAGCATGAGAAGACTTGTGGTGACAGGAGCCATGTTCTGGAAGGCTCCCTCTTATAGGATCCACATATGGAGGGAAATCATCAGGTGATTAGCCCAGTTACTTCCCTGACCCTGACATGGCTTATACTCAGTTAGTCCAGACCTATGTACCCCACAGGATGCCTAATTAGAATGTGAGCCCCGAGCTGACTGAGCAGATTGCAACACTTACCCATAAGATGACAGAGGTCTGTCAAGAGATGCAAAGCCTCAAAGAAAGTTGGAGGAGAGAGTTGCCTAGCAACTGAATTGAGAGGAGAGAGAGAGAGAGAGAGAGAGAGAGAGAAGACATAATGACCCTCTTCCCCATCTGAAAACAGGAGAAGGACGATGTCCCATTGAACAGTTGAACAGCCAGGGGAGACCAATATGTCAGAGATGTGGCATCAGCAGACATGTGGAGAGACAATGTGAATAGACTCCTTCCAATGCCATGGCGTTAAACAGGGAGCCTTCAAGAATGCAGACCAGTTCTTGGAGTGCATCAGATCAGGTCCACCAACCCAAATAGAATGATCCTGCTTCATTGGCAAGTTCCTGACTATGATGATGAAGGTCAAAGGCAATGAACTTCTTGCTTTACTTGACACAGGATTGCAAGTCATCACCATGCAAGGGCAATATTTTAATAAATATCGGTCACCTGAGGATCTCCAATCACCACTCAAGTCTTGGATCAAACTCATAGCCAGCAATGGAGCTGAGGTCCCTTACCTGGGGTACATGGAAGTGAGCTTCCAGTTGGGAGAGACCACTCATACATAGCAAGGTATCATCATTAGTGATGCTGACAGCAACAATCTACCACCACTTATCCTGGGAATGAATTTCCTACAGAACTGCTTCAAAGACCTTGTTCACATACTCAGGGACAAAGCTAAGCAATTGCCTCCTCCTGAGAAGCATGTGCTCCAGCAGACTATAAATCTTTTACAGCATCACCACCACTTTGCAAATCCTGATGGTAAAATTGGCAAAGTCCAAGTGACTGATGTTAAGCCTGTAGTCCTGAAATGTGGAACAGCAGTAACCTTATGATGTAAGGTAAAAAAGTGAGTCCCCATGGCTAGGATTATGATGCTTTGGTGGAGCCGCACCAGAGCTGGAAGGAAGACTTGGTAATCATGGCACTGAGTGTGGCTACTATAACCAAGGGACAGATCCCTATTCAAGTGTTAAACTATGGGAACTGTCCTGTACAGCTACACCATAACCAGCAGATTGCCAAACTACTTACGATAAATCTGCAAGACATCATAGAACCCAAAGACGAAGTGAGTGTACCAGTGTTTCAACAAGCTGTAATAACTGAGTTGGTTGTGGACCCAGAAAGAACTGCTAAATTGAGTTGGATGGATGAAATGGACTTAGGCACACCTGAAACAATAGAGCAACAGAAGACAGACATGTTTCAGGTGGTGGAAAAGCACCAGGAGGCATTCAGCAAGCACCCACTAGATTTTTGGACAAGCTTGATATTTGCAGTACCACGTACCTACTGGCCAGCACCCACCTATAAGACAGCAGGTCCATCTTATTCCACCAGAGATGTATCAGCTCATTAAGGATATGCTGCAGGAGATGAAAGAGGCACAAGTGATCCGGGAAAGTCACAGCCTGTGGGCTGCACCTATTGTGCTTGTAAGGAAGCAGGATGGCAAGATTAAATTTTGTATGGACTACCGGAAATTGAATAACATCTCCCATAAAGATGCTTATCCTCTCCCATATATAGAGGACTCTAACTGCCCTCCAATCTGCTGCCATCTTCTCTACCCTCGTCCTAACCAGTGGTTACCGGCAAGTCCCAATTGCTCCCGAGGACCAAGAAAAAATGTAATTTATCACACCTATGGGCCTATTTGAGTTCACAAGGATGCCCTTCAGACTCTGTAATGCTCCCAGGACTTTTCAAAGGCTGGTTGAACACTGTTTGGGGAGCGGGAATTTCAACATCCTCTTATGATACCTAGACAACATCATTATCTATTTCAAAACTCATCAGGAACACCTGCAGCACTTGAGTGAAATGTTCAAATGACTAGCCCAATACGGACTCAAGATCAAGCCTTCTAAAGGCCACCTCTTGAAATTGCAAGTGAATTACTTGGGGCATATTGTATTTGCTAAGTAGTATCCCCAGATCCAGAGATGAGCAAATTTGTGCAAAAGTGGGCTGTCCCAGCAACAGAATGGGATACCAGAACATTCTTAGGTTTTGTGGGATACTACAGTAGATGCATAAAAGATTTTGCCAAACTTGCATTCCCATTGCATGAGCTTGCTAAAGGTTTGACTGAGGGCTGTGCACCACAGAATCACCCTGTAAAATGGACTGCAACTCAACAAGTGGCCTTTAATAAACTGAAAAAGACACTGACTTAAGAATCAATTCTGGCTTATCCTGATACACAAAACCCTTTCAGATGTACACAGATGCCAGCAACTGGGAACTGGATGCAGTGCTGGCTCAAGAACAAGATGGTGTGGAATGAGTAATAGCCTATGTCAGCCATAGCTTGAGGGGATCAAAACATAACGATGAATGCTACATCTCTTTTAAGTTAGAGTTTTTGGCACTAGTATGGGCCGTCACTGAGAAGTTCTGACATTACCAGACTGCAACCCCCTTTACAGTTTTCACTGACAATAACCATCTAGTACACCTAAACACAGCAAGACTGGAAGCTCTGGAGCAGAGATGGACTTCTAGACTAGTGAATTATCAGTTCACTATTAAATATTGATCTGGGAAAACCAATACCAATGCTTTGTGTAGGATACCTAACCAGACTGAGGTAGAGAACGATGATACCACCCTGGAGAATGTAGAAATGCTGCCCTTCCTTCAGGTGCCCATTGAGGTGGTGCAAGCTTGTTGCTAAGTCCACCCTGAGGCTAGTACCAAGCTTGAATCAGAACTTTCCAACAGTTTGGCAGAACAACGAGAAATGTGAGTACAGATCCCAGACCAAAACCCAACTACCCAACAAAACAAAACTCATAACACAAGGACAAAGTCTTGCCCCTGAAGCATGAAAAAAGGCCCAACAGAAAATCAATATAATAAAATAGAGTACCCCCTTAGAGACCCTCTGTAGCATGGGCAGTAGGGGTGGCATAGGGGGCAGATGGGCTCTGCATTAGTGTGTTCCCCCATCGCAAGGCAGTAGGCATGTGTTAAAAAAAGGGGTTCTTTTCCCTGGCTGTCAGCTGTTGCTTAGCTCTCCTGAGCAGGCAGCACGAACTGGGGCTGACTACATACTGGGACTGCTTTCTCTGCCCAGCACATGATGCCGTTTTCAAAATATGGTGGCTGTTGGGCATGGACTCAGGGTTCATGAACTGGAACCCTAAACATTTAAAAAGTTAAAAAAAGAACAGTCTTGGTGGCAGTTGGGAATGGGGCTAAGACAGGACAGGATGGGAGTGCAGCTGTGACCAAGAAGGTTTACATGGAGTGGTTGAAACTGGTCCGCTGACTCCATTCCCTCACTTCAGTCAAGTGTCATCCATCATAAAGTGTCTTGCTCTTGTGGTCAGCAGTCACAGTGTGGGTTCAGTTTAGCCCCCCTTTTTTAAAAAAATATTTAAAAAAGTTCAATCGGTCCCATGGCAGTGGCACCCATAAGCAGGGCCACATCCTCAGAAGGAGAGCGTCGGGTCTGAGGAGTGTTAAGGGAAGAAACAGCCAGAAAGACCCAGAGAAGACTGCCCACTGTCTGCCTCCAGCCCACCTGTCAGCAACCACACTCCCTGCCTCCTCCTCCTCTCTTAGTCTTCTTCACCCCAGGATGGAATGGTGAGATGGTAGCAGCACCAACACCAGATGCTGATATATGACAGTGACATGGTGCTAGGGGGAATGTGGCAGACGCAAGCTGACACATCCGTGAATGTGGGATTCTTAGAACTTTCCCAGAAGGAGAAATTCTAAGTACCCTTAGACTAGCTGGGGCTGGTCTGAGGGTACCTAGAAAATTGTTCTCTGATAGAGTTGCCTGTTTGTGGCAATGTGCCGTGGTCCCCTCTCCCTGATCCCCGAAGTCCCTGTAGTCATATGTAATTACAGTATATACCAGGGTTTTATTTAACTCTAAAAATTGATTAGCGTTTTGCTCATAAAAGTGCTAGAACATTGAGAAAATGCATAGCACCTGCCTCACTGTGTTTAACAAACATAACACTTCTAGAAAACCTATATAAATACTTTCTGAACAGTTAGTATTGTCCCAAGAAAAAAACTGCTAATCAATTATTTAAAACCCTGTATACCCCTTCCTGGTGGTCTAGTGGCCCCATCCCCAATCCCCCGATGTCCTCATAGTTGTATGTAATGATATTCCCCTTCCTGGTGGTCTAGTGGCCCTCCTCCCTAATTCCCAGTGTGGTCTGTTATAATAATAATTACTAAAGCTCCCTTTCCTGGTGGTCAAGTGCCCCCCCACCCATCTTCAATGTGACCCGTTATAATGATAATTATTAAAGCCCCTTTCCCTGGTGGTCTAGTGGCCTCCACACCCCACCCCAGCAGGTAGTGCCCGCCACCCTGCTCCACCAATCCCAAAACAGAGCCAGCAACCAAAACAGCCCTTCTCTTACCTCCATGGCCAACTGCCAACTGAACTGTCACTAAGCATGTATTGTAAAGTGTACGTACTTATTGATTAATCAATTGGCGTGTACACTTTATAGTATGCGCTCAGTCACAGTTCACTCGTTGGCCAGCCACAGAGGTGAGAGGAGGGCTGTGCCGGTCACTGGCTCTGTTTCAGGATGGGGAGAGCAGGGTGGTGGGCACTACCTGCTGGAGTGAGGGGCCACTAGATGACCAGGGAAGGGGGTTTATTAATTATTATTATAACAGGCCACATCAGGGATCAGGGAGGGGAGCCATTTGACCACCAGGGAAGGGGGTTTTAGTTACGATTATAATGAGCCACATTGAGTATCAGGGAGGGGGGCCACTAGACCACCAGGGAAGGGGGCTTCAGTAATTATTATCATAATGGAAGACATCAGGGATTAGGGAGAGGGGCCACTTGACCACCAGGAAAAGGATCTTTATTACATATTATCATAACAGGTGGCATCAGGGATCGGGGTGGGAGGACCTCTAGACCACCAGGAAAAGATCATATTAAACATTTACATATACAGACATGTTGGTGGGGACCCGCTAGACCACCAGGATCTAGAATAGTGCACGGCCATCCTGCGGCTTACAGCAAACCCTACCAGTGTGCCGTCTGTTTGGCGCACAGCCACGGTTGCCACAAGCTGTGGGACTTTGCTGCCGGGACCCTGCTTGAGAGACAATTGGGCGCAGGTTCTCTGGCACACCATACTTTAACACAAGCTGCCTTTGGTGGCAATGTGCATCAATCTAAGGGCTCTTTGAGAATCAAGCCCCTTGTTTCTGTGGGAATTTCTTCAGTAACCAATAATGGAGAGGAGAAATCTATATAAAATATATGAAATACAAGAAGAATTGTGTCCAGCTATTATGTTTTCCAACATTTTCCCAATGGTGTTAGCTACTCTTTAATGAGTGTTAGAAAAGGGAGCCAGCAATCATTATATGTTTCCCCCTTGTAAGTAAGTAAGTAAGTAAAATGTTATTTATGAAGTGCACTTTCCCTGAGGCTCAGGGTGCTGTACAAGATACAGACAGTGACAAATTAATAAATCACAATAATTATATAATCATTTAAAACATAAATAGCATAAGACAGCAGTTAGGTAAACCAAAACTAAGGGAGATACTACATCCCAAAGGCTTCCCTAAATAGATGTGCCTTCAGGCAACACTTAGAAGCCTCCAATGAGGGAGCCTCCCTCAGAGACCTTGGAAGTGAATTCCACAGTGCCGGCCCAGTTTCTTCAAATGCAGAGTCACCAGATGTTTTAAGCCGGGCCCTGGGAATTGCAGGAAGGCTCTCCTCAGAGGGGCGGAGAGAGCACTGACAGCAGTGAGAAGTCAGGAGGTTACTCAGGTAGCCAGGACCCAGACCATATAGGGCTTTATAGGTAGGAAGACCCAGCCTGAAGGTGATTCTCCACCTCTCCAGGAGCCAGTGCAGATCATGCAGGACCAGGTTCACATGACAGGACCTTGAAAGACCCATCAGCAACCTAGCCACTGCATTCTGCACTAGCTGCAGGTGACGCAGGACCCCTCCATTAACCTTGTGGTAAAGATCTCTGCAGTACTTAAGTCTGGATGTCATGAACATGTGCACCTGTAAGGGCAGGTCATCTGGCAGGATTAAGGCTTTGATCAGAACAATATTCCTCAAGTGGTAAAAACCACTCCAGACAACAGATGACACCTGAGCCTTGAGTGTCCATCAGTCATTAAGGATAATGCCCAGATTTTTCACTCTTGTAGAGGCAGCAAGTGGGGTGGGACCCAGCATCAAGCCAGTTCCTGCTCAAGCAGTCTCTGCCTCCCATCAATGACCAGGCTAAATCACCAGTACCTCCGTTTTGTCCGGGTTGAGCCTCAGCTAGTTAGAGGACATCCAGTACTTAATCTCAGCCAGACACACATTCAGTACTTTCACAGTGTCATGAGTCTGGGGTGCAAATTACATATACAGCTGGGTATCATCTGCATAGCAGTAAAAACCCACGCTGTAACATCTGATGATCTCTCCCAGGGGCAGCATGTACACTGCAAACAACATGGGAAAGAGGATTGAACCCTGGGGAACTCTGCACAGTAGGGGCTTTGGGCAGGAGGAGAAACTCTCCATCACCACCCTCTGCATCCTACCTGTGAGAAAGGACTCAAACCAGGTGATGACAGTGCCAATGAATCCACAGAGCTCCCTTGGGTGATCCAGCAACACCCCGTCATCCACCGTGTCAAAGGCTGAGGAGAGATTGTGAAGAACAAGAACTGACCATTCTCCTCTATCCCTAGCCCTGATGAGATCATTATGTGCCCTGACTAGCACAGCTTCTATGAGCTCCTCCAGTCAGGATTTAGGTATAGACACACTATACCTAAATCCTGACTGGAGGGGCTCATAGAGGTTGAAGGCAATGATGTGGGCTTTGAGCTGCAGAGCCACTATTTTCTCAATTACCTTACTCAGAAAGGGAAAATTAGAGATAGGTCTATAATTCACCAAGATGTCAGGGTTAAGGGATGGTTTCTTCATAAGAATATGAGAACAAAAGAAAAGTGTTGGCAGATGGGGATTGTGTAGTCCATCTAGTCTGCCCAAGGTGGCTACCCCCCCAATTAGAATTTTTATCCTAAGTTGCCCACATTGCCTGTCCCAAGCGAGTTTGAATTCCCTTACTGTCTTCAATGCCACCACTTCTGGTAACAATCTGTTCCATGGGTCTACCACTCTCTCAGTGAAAAAGTACTGTCTAGAGTTGCTTTTAAACTTGCCTCCACCAGATGCAAGTTATACCCTCTTGCATGTGCTGCCCTGTTTTCCTTCTGAGTTGTGTTAATTCCCTTGACATACTTTATGTTTCTATCATGTCTCCCCTGTTTCTTCTCTCTTCCAGAGAGAATAAATTATACTTTTTGAGTCTTTTCTCATATGGCTCATGATGCAGCCACTGCACCATCTTTGTGGCCCTTCTCTGCACCATCTTTAGATGGTCGATGTCCTGTTTTAGTTGAGGCCTGCAGAACTGGACACAGTACTCAAGGTTTGGCCTCACCAAGAATCTGTAGAGAGGCATGATAACTTCCTGCTTTCTGCTCATAATACCCCTTCCTATGCATTCGAGTGTACCACTTGTCTTCTGTGCTGCCTTTTCACATTGTTTTCCTACCTTTAAGTCATTGGTAATGATCACGCCCAGATCTCGTTCCATCTTTGTTTTCTCTAATTGATGCCCTTCTAGTACATACTTTTTTCCTGCATTCCATTTCACCAGGTGCATTACCTTATACTTCTTGGCGTTATGTTTTAACTGCCAATTCTGGATCATTCTTCCAGTCTCCTTAGATCAGCTTCCATACCTAATGCTCCCTCTAGCGTATCCACCTTGTTGAAGAGCTTGCATCATCTGCGAACAGGCAAACCATCCCTTCCAGTTCATCAGTGATGTCACTGATGAATACGTTGAAGATGTCTGGACCCAGCACTGACCCCTGTGGAATGCCACTGGTCACACCTTCCTCCCTTGATAATGCCCCATTGACCAAAACTCTCTGGGTCCTAGTTTTCAGCCAGTTTCTAATCCAATTTACTATTTTCTGTTCGACTCCTGTGTGTTCTAGTTTGTTAGCAAGTCTCCTGTGGGGAAACATATAAACATAGATTTTGACGGCAGATAAGGACCGCTTGGCCCACCTAGCCTGCCCATTTTCCTACCAAACGGATAAGCTGCAGATTCTAGTTAACCAACAGCCTACTTCCTCCTACCCCCCACTAGGACTGTCTTATGTCTGTCCCATGCATTCTTGAATTCCCCCACTGTTCTTGACTCCACAACCTCCTCAGAAAGGCTGTTCCATGCACCCACAACCCTCTCAGTGAAAAAATACTTCCTCACATTACCGCTGAGCCGTCCCCCCTCTATCATCAAATTGTGCCCCCTTGTTCTTGCACATCTCTTTTTCTGAAAGATACTACCCTCTTGGACTTTGTTGATTCCCTTGAGGTACTTGAAAGTTTCTATCATGTCCCCCCCCTCCCTTATTTCCTCACGTGTATACATATTAAGCTCCTTTAGTCTCTCTTTGTATGTCTTCTGGTGCAGACCCTGCACCATTTCGGTTGCCCTCCTCTGCTCAGCCTCCACTCTGTCTATGTCATTGTGGAGTGAGGTCTCCAGAACTGTACACAGTACTCCAGATGGGGTGTCACCAACTGTCTGTACAGAGGGATAACAACTTACTGTTTTCTACTGTTGATGCCTCAACCTATGCATCCAAGTATCCCGCAAGCCTTCCTTACTGCCTTTTCACATTGCTTGCCCACCTTTAGGTCATCTGATATAATTACCCCAAAGTCCCTTTCCATTTTTACTGTTGTCAGTATCTCATCCCCATTGTGTACTCTTCCCCTGGGTTTTTGTTTCCCAGGTGCATTACCTTGCACTTCTTTGCACTGAATCTAAGCTGGCATACATTTGACCATTCCTCCAACCTTGCCAGGTCCCTTCTCATCCTTTCCACTCCATCCTGCGTATCAACCCAGTTGTAGATCTTTGTGTCATCTACAAAGAGACATACTTTTCCTTCCAGTTCCTCTGCAATGTCAGTTATAAAGACATTAAAATGGACTGGTCCCAGTACTGAACCCTGTGGTACCCCACTAGTAACCCTCCTTTCTTCACAGTGGACTCCATTTACTACTACCGTTTGCGTACTGTTGTTCAGCCAATTTTTTATCCAGGGTACCATCTTGGGACCCACTCCAAGGCTGGCTAACTTGTTTATTAATCTTTTGTGTGGAACTGTATCAAATGCCTTGCTAAAAGCTAGGTAGGCCATGTCCACAGCCCCTCCCTGGTCTACTTCTTTGGTCACCCAGTCAAGGAAATCTATTAGATTCATCTGACACGACCTTTCCACTGTGAATCCATGCTGCTTTGGAACTGTGCCCCACTGGCCTCTAGGTACTCAACAATTATTTCCTTCAGAAGTGATTCCATCATTTTTCCTACCACTGAGGTCAAACTAACTGGTCTATAGTTTCCTGCCTCTGCCCTGCTCCCACTTTTGTGAAGAGGAATCACATCCGCCCTTCTCCAGTCCTCAGGTACCACCCCATCCTCCCATGATTTGTTAAATAGAGTAGTCAGCGGTGTCAGTAGTTCTACCCTTAGTTCTTATAGAATTCTTGGGTGAATCCCATCAGGCCCCATTGCTTTGTCCACCTTCAATTTACTAGTTCTTTCAGAATCCTTTCTTCTGTAAATGGACTGGTATTGACCCTGTCTCCAGAGTGTTTCTCTTGTTTTATTCAGGTACCTCCCCCTCCTCTTCCTTTGTGAATACTGAGCAGAAATATTCATTCTGTATCCCTGCTTTTTCACTGTCACCCTCTGCCCACATTCCCTCCCCTTTACGAAGCTTCAGTATCCTTCCCTTGGTCTTTTTTCACTCCCTTATCCCCTTATTAACTCATTCTATCTGATGCTGCCATTTTGGGTCGGGTTACGCACTGGATGGTTCTGACGTCATATGGCGCTAATGGGTATAATGGGTTAACAGAGTTGGCTATCCTTTCCTTGGTTTAGGCCTTTGCTATTCTGACTGCCTTCCCTGCCTCTTTCTGCTTTAACTGATAAAGTTCTCTGTTTTGCTCCTTCTGTGTTTCCTTATATTTCTTGAATGCTATCCTTTTCTCCTTAACCTTCCCTGCCACCTCTTTTGAGAACCATAGCATTTTTTTACTTTGTTGTGTTTTGTTGATTTGCTTTACAAAAAGGCTTGTTGCCTCTGTGATGGCTGTTTTGATTACTCCCCATTGTTCCTCCACCCCTCCTTCTTGCCTGTTTGCTAGTGCTTTTCTGAGGCACTCTCTCATTTTCCCAAAGTCAGACCTCCTAAAGTCCAATACTCTGTTTTTGTATGGCTTGACTCTATGGCTGTGTTTATCGTGAACCACACTGTTTGGTGTTCGCTTGTTCCCAGATGGCTACCCACTTCTAAATCTGAGATTCTTTGTCTGTCCCCATTTGAGAGTACTAGGTCTAAGATTGCTCCCTCCTGAGTGGGTTCCAATACTAACTGTCTGAGTCATGCCCTCTGTAGGGCAACAATAATGACCCTGCTCTTGGATGTGCCTGCAGGAAAGGTGCTCCAGTTAACATCTGGCATATTCAGGTCCCCCATCAACAATATCTCCCCTTTTTCGGCCATTCTAAAGATGCCTTCTATCATTTCCTTGTCCATTCCCTCCCCCTGAGATAGGGGTCTGTATACAACCTCCATGCAGATTGTGGTGCCATTTCCTGTCTCCAGGGTGACCCGGAGTACCTCATCTGCTCCCTGTTTACTCTTTAGTTCTGTTGCTTTAATCCCTTCCCTTACACAGACAGCTACTCCTCCTTCTCTTTTACCCTCCCTGTCCCTCCTGTAGATTGTGTATCCTGGTATGTTGACATCCCAGTCATGGTTCTCTGTGTATCATGTTTCTGTGACTGCCACAATATCCAGGCATCCCTCTTCCATCAAGACCACTAGTTCAGGGAGCTTGTTTCACAGACTATGGGCATTGATACTCATCACCCTCCAATTTTTTATGGCCTTATTCCTTTCTGCCCCATCCCTGTCCTTACTGCCTTTGCCTTTTTTTGCATTTACCTCTGTCCTCCTCCCTAATGACTTTGCTACCTTGGTGTTTACCTCACTAATTACCGTGTTTTGACGGGGGGAGGCTGGGATTTCCCTGCTCCTTTTCAGTGCCTCCCCTCTTGGCTAGTTTAAATGCTTGCCAATGAAGCCTTTAAACCTATCACCTAAGATCCTGGATCCCCCTGGACAGATGCAGACCATTGTGCCAGTATAGTCGTGTATCCCTCCAGGTGACTCCCCAGTCCCCAATGAAGCCAAAAACCTGGGCTCCACACCAGTTTTTCAACCATTCATTGAATTCCATGGTGAGGGGTACCCTAGCATCACCCTTGCCATAGACAGGCAGCAGCTCCAAGAAGGTTACCGTATGCGCTACTTGTCTAAGGCTTCTCCCAAACTTTACAAACTCCTCTTGCACTGCTCTGATCCCATTTCTAGCCAGGTCATTTTTCCCTAGGTGGACAATGACATGCAGCTCCCACCCCCGTGCAGCTGCTCCCACGATCCTGAGGATTCGCTTCCTGTCCTTTCAAGCCATGGTGCCAGGCAGGCACCTTACCTCCCTCTCCTCTTCCTCCCCCACTTCTACCCCCCTATTTTTTATTTAGTTTTTGTTGACCACGTAAGTGCACTAGACAAATCCTGCCTATTTTCAGGTATGACCCGGGTCAGGGGGGTACAGATGAACGCCAACTGACCTTGAACCAGATTACACTGTTGGTGGTATTTTTAGTGAATGAGGAGAAATTTGGCTAGGACACTGGGGAAATTCCCCTACTGTTTGCCAGTAGGGGGATGGGCTATCTTGATGCAACATGGCCACTTCTGAAGAACGTTTGGCAGAGAAGGAGGTGAATGCTATGGGAGAGGTAGCTATGCAGCATACCGAGTCTGGAGTTCAAGAGATTTCTACACTAGAGGGTGACAGTGATGAGATTTATCATGAAGCTATTTCTACAAATGATGGTTTTGAGTTGTCATCAGATTTTTGGAAAAAAAGCAGTGAAACTGGGAGTTCCTTATTAGCTGGAGTAGCGGAGGATCCTGTGCGTTTAAATCGTCCCGCTACTGAAGGGAGCTTGTTGGCAGACGTTTTCCCTATCACACGAGAGGGCAGGTCTGATGGATCGATTGAGGAAGTGAAAGTTTCAACTCCAGTGCTGGCTAAAAGTTCTGTACAGCCCGCTTTAGTGGCGGAGATTATCCAGCACATTATTTCTTTCCCCGAAGTCACTCAGTCAGGAGGGGTGCAGTGTTTAGAGCCTCTGAAGGAGTCACCTGTTACAAAACGGCTGGTGAATATGGATCCTGTTTCCCCCGGTTCGCCTGTGCCGGCACCAGTGAGTTCTTTTCATGTTCAGTAAGGGATTTTACAAGGGAACTTAGATAAAGAAGCTGGTTTTGTGTTCCACCCTGCTGCAGTTGGGGACATGGTTTCAAACTTTCAATCCAATACAGTGTTTCAAACGGATAAGGCTAATCAAGATGGGGTAACGGAGTTTAGCTTTGGCAGTAAGGCTACCCTACCAGTAAATACTGAAAAGCGACTTGGAACTTCTACCTTAAAGACAGTTCATAAAGCGCTTTGTCCAGGGGTACCTATTGTTCGATTTTCTTCTGGAGTAGACTCTCAACTACATGACCAGTCGTGGTCTCCACAGGGTGCACTGTTAGCAGCTGGCTGGGAAAGGCAGGCAAATGGTGTTTGGACTCCTGATTTAGCATGGGACTCATCATTTGATTTAAGTAGTCATTCTCCTGGGTGGAAACCTAGTGGAGTATCTAAGGGAACAGTAACAGATAGGGCTGTGGATAACAGTTCTCTATCTAAAATGTGCATATGGGACTTGATGCTCAAGTTGATGGTATTGTTAATACTGATGTTATTAAGAAGCTTGACACTAGTAAGACACTGCCTACTGAAAAACCACTTATGTCTCAATTATTCACCCGGGCTAAAAGGGAGGCGGCACCTAGGTGTAATGCAGTCTGTATAAGATACAAAGGGGGTCTGGCTGAGAGGCCAGACCGATATTTTGTGGGGAAATTTTTGATAAAAGAATCATTGCGGTTCTCGCCTAGAGATGTGTTTGCTTTCATCAACATATTGGGAGAAGATAATTATGACGTCAGTTTTCGTTCTGCTAATTTACTAGATTTGTTTTGGGAAAGGTATGGCCAGGTGAAGTTCTCCCCAACGTGGACTCCCTTTTTAGTTGTTCCCCTCTCACAACCTTCGCTTAAACATGTTACTGTTATGTTTAGGAATGAAGGAGTCCACGTTGAGGATATCACTTATTGGTTATCCCAGAAATGTGATATTCAGGGTGACCCAGAACCCATTTTGGATTCAGAACGGTTCTGGACCAGAGGGTGGAAATATACAGTAAAATTATGCCAGTCAGAGGTGGGAGTTGAACATATCCCCAATTCCTTTTTGTTGGGAAGGGATAGAGGGGTGTGTTTCTATAGTGGACAGCCCAGAGCCTGTTATAAAAGTGGCTCCAAAACTCATCTTTCTAGTGTCTGTGACGGTCCAAGATGTGATAATTGTGAGGAGGTGGGTCACGTCACAATACAGTGCAATAATCACACTAAATGTGATCTTTGTGAAGGGCTTGAACATTCCATTAAAGAGTGCCCCTGGGCCGTACAGAATAAGGCCTGTTGTGGAAGCACTGACCTGATTATTCAACAAGCCCAAGAGGCTATGGAGGGAAAGATAGGTGGAATCTCTGATATGGGTCCTCCCTCATTTCCCTCCAAACCGGCTAAGTTGCCCCCTGTAGCAGAGGTGCATCTTTCTTTACCCTCCCCCCCGAGTTAACATCTAAATCACTTATTATAGAGGACATAGCTCAAGCTGTAGACTTATTGAAACCTGTCAGTTATACAGATACTGCGGACAAAACAGTCACTGTTTCGGCCTCCCAGTCACCATTACCTCCAAGGAGGTCTAATAGGAACTTGAAAGTGGTTCCCATTCCAGTTAATGAGCCATTGGAATCGCAGAACCCCTTTTCTGCCCTTTGTACTACATGGGGAGATTTGGAAATGGAAGTGGGAGACTCTGATTCTCAAAAATCAGTGCAGGATACTTTAGGGGTCCCCAGGGAAGATTATAAAGACAAGAAAAACAAAAGGAGAAAAAAATGAGGTGAAGTTTTACTACGTTGGTTGTAAGAATGGGATTTCTTTGGGCTTCGTTGAATGTGCATAGTATTTTAAATAATATCAAACGGAAGGCTATTTTTCATTTGATGCATGAGCAGAATATTTCTATCTGTTTTGTGCAGGAGACATGGATATTCTCTAAGGATCAGATTCGCTCTTTTACATACGATTGGCCATGGGGACCTTCTTATTGGTCCTTTGGCAGGGAGAAAGCGGATGGTATTGGGATTATGTTTAACTCATATCAGTTCATTTTACATAAGCTTATTGACTTAGTTCCCGGAAGGGTGTTAATTATCGATGGCGGGTGGAATTCAAAATCTTTCAGGTTGATTAATATCTATAATCCCCAGAAGAAAGCATCCAGGATCTCCTGTATGAAAGATATTCAGCCTTATTTGGTTACTACTCTACCTATACTTTGGGGCAGAGATTTTAATTGTAGTATAAAGTCAACAGGGGCTACTTCTACTAAAATCTATTGTGACTCGAATTGTTTACAGTCGATTATTAAACTGGCGGACCTTACAAATTGTAATCAGTTAGAGAATAGGGGCTCTGGATGCACCTTCTTTAAAGGGCTTAAGGGAACTCAAATTGATTATTTGTTTACTTCTAAAAACCTTCAGGCTACGGATTTCAGAAGAATTCTGGTAGAATTTTCAGATCATATGCTGATTCAAGTAGAGGTGGAAGTTGATTCTTGCCGATATTATAGGGGACATAGATGGAAGCTAAATACTTCCATTTTACAGGACATGTTTGTTATGAATTCTATTAGATTTATTTTGCAGGCTAGATTGTCTGTAGGTTTCTTATATTCAGACCTAGGGACATGGTGGGACGAGACAAAGCATGATTGTATTCACTGGTTTAAACATTTTGGGACACGTCAAAGGAATTCGAACTTTTTGTCTTATTTAAAGTTACGTGCCCATTTACAATAGCTACTTTCAATAGCAAATATTTCAAGGCAAGATTATTCATCACAGATTGAGGAAATCAAGACACAAATGAAGCAGTTTCAATATGACCGGGTTAGAACATTGCAAGCCCTTATGAATAATCATATGAAAAAATCTGTTATAGGGGACCCATATGTTTTATGTAAAACGATTCATGATTCCTCAATTTTGGAGTATTTAGACTCAAATGAAGGTAGAATTGAAGATACAAGTGCAATGAGTACTTGTATTGAAACTTATTTTCAGGAGCTTCGGCCTAAATCTTATCCATCTCTTCAAAAATACAGAATTACTTGGGGCCTTTACTCCACCCTGATGTAGATCACACTATGGTGGAGGGCATGACCAAGCCATTTTCTTCACAGGAAATTGAGGCAGTTATTTCTAACCTGAAGAATGATATTGCTCCGGGTTTGGACGGTTTATCCAATCTGTTTTATAAAACCTTTCACACGGAATTAGTAACTTGTCTAACTTTAGTTTTTAATAAATTTTTGACAGGGGAACCTATCCCAAGCTGTTTTACAGTAGGTTTACAGATTTATATTTTTAAATCTGGCAATAAAGGGGACATACATAATTGGAGACCTATCACTTTGTTAAATTCTGACTATAAAATTTTTACCACGTTGATAACGAATAGGCTTAAAACTTGGGCAAATGTTGTCATTTCACCTGTACAGCATTGCAGTTTACCCAATAGGAAAATTCAGTCCATTCTTTTTATAATTAGAGACCTGCTTGAGTCTTTGTCTACGACGGGTTGTTCTGGGGGTTTGATTTCTCTTGATCTTGAAAAAGCTTTTGATAGGGTTAGTCACCCTTTTTTGTTTACTACATTAGAATTTTTAGGACTTCCTACCATATTGCTTTCTTTGATTAAACAGTTGTACGCATCAGCTAAGGTACACCCCATTATTAAAGGAAGAGTGGAGAAAGGGTGGGTCGTGGAGACTGGGGTTCATCAAGGCTGCCCCTTAAGTTCATTATTATACATCTGTTCCTTGGAACCCCTTATTAGGGCAGTCAGTATAATACCTAAGTGGGACGGTTTTCAAATACCAGGATCAAACTCTTTTTTGACAATTCAGGTGTACGCAGATGACGTATGTCTTTTTTAATTTAATCTGGATCAAATAGGAAGTTTTTTTTCAAGAGTTCCAGCAATACGCTGCTCTCTCTAATGCCAAACTTAACTATATCAAATCAAAAGGATTGTTGATGGGTTGTTCTTATCAGACTCCGATTGAATATATGAATATTCAAATATCAACAGAACCCATTACTGTTCTGGGAGTTGTTTATGGCACACAAAATCTTCCAAATGATAATTGGGTAAAGGTACTGGATAATGTGGGATGGAAAATAATGAGATGGAAACAGTTTCGGTTTACGAAACTAAAGAGAGTTCAAATATTAAAACAATTTATATTACCTTGTTTACAGTACATAGCTGTACTCTATCCCTTACCTTCTCACTTAGAAACAAGGCTTTATAGCCTTTGTTTCCAGTTGTTTTGGGGCAATAGACTCAACCCGGTCAAACGTTGTTACACATATTTAGATAAAAATAAAGGCGGTGTAGGTATGGTTAACCCAGTTGTTTTCTGTCATGCTTTGTTTTTGTCCCATTCTTTAAAAGAATGTTTCAAAATTCATGTCAAGCAGGAGGGTTTGTGGTTTTGGGCAGTGTTGGGACGGTATTTCGCTGCTTGGCTCCATTGTGCTCCAAAATTAAACTATAGAATCTCCCTTCCTGCATTTTTTAGGCCTGCTGCTCAGAAGCTTTATAAATGGAAGCTAACTAAAACCCAAATAAGCGGGTCTTCATCCCAGAAACTGTATAAAGAGGTCATGGCTCTTGTTCATCCTATGGTTCCTGGTTTTAAAAATTGTCCTTCAGTTTCAAATCATAATGTGTTAGATCAGTTAAACAACCCTCGCCTACCCCCCCCCACATGTGGGAGGTACAATGGCTTATTATGTATGGATGTTTGAACATTAGAGCAACGGCAAAATATAAGGCAAAAGAGGAGAGGATTTGTCCCTTTCTGGAATGTGTAAATAAGGAAGAAACTATGGAATGTTTTTTTCTGTCTTGTTCATTTTCTACAAAATTATAGGGTTATTTAGCAAGGAAATTGTCTATGGATTGGTTAGCAAACCCAGTTTATGATTTATTAGTCATAGGGATTTTTCCTTAAAGTTGAAGGGCTATGAGAAAGGGACATTAAGGGTTTTTATTGCTTGTCTATGGTTTTGTTTTGTGGCAAGCATGATGCCAATGGGTACTGTATCAAAAAAAAGACCACAAGGGAAGGGTTTTGTCAATATGTTGTTACTGAATTACAAAAAGTTTATATTAAAGATATGCAATTATATGATGCCGAAAAAGTCAAGAAATGGTGGAAAGGGTTCTCGCATATCATAAAGTTTAAATAGGAATATTATTTTTTCACATATTTCTACATTGTATATGTGATTATGCCTAGAGATTTAGTACATTACTTTCTTGTATGTTTATTTTTTGCTTTACCAATAGTTGTATTTGTATTTTACATTTTTTTTCTGTATACATTGTAACATGCTTTATTATAATAAAATTCCCCCTACTCTGCTTCCTGTGAGCAGGGGGGACCCATTTTCCTGTGGAACCAAGATGGCTGCCGCTGGACATGCTGTGGAGGACATGGAGGTGTTGGAGGCAGGGGAGTTGGTCTCCTCCCCTGTCTCTGGATTGCCAGAGACCTCATCGATTCTTCCTCAAGCTTCTTCTAATGGATCTAAGTTGCATGCATCTCCCAGTTCATTTCCTTCCTCAGAAACCTCGATGGATCAAAGTAAGCAAACAATTGTTTCTTCCCAGTCTGTTCCTATACTGCAACAGCTAGCATCTACTAAAGAGTCTCTACATAATACTGAATGTTTACGACCTACAGATGTGGACGCTTTGCTATTACTTGAGGAAACACACTATCTTACAAAGAAACAGGAGCTTTTAGCACTTAAGAACTCAGCTTTGCAGCTGCCTACTGATTCTGACTCACTGTTGCAGACTGCTGTGTCAGATGCCTGAAAGACAGCCTTGACATTTCCACATTCCAATGCAGTCTGTTCGACAATTTCTTCTGCTTCTGCTGCGGAAACTTCTCCTGAAAACCTTGCTGTTTCCCTCTGATCTTCTTCCATGAACCTCTGTGTCTGACTTGCCCCCTGCAGAGGTTGTTCCTCGGGGAGACTGGTCAGTTGACTGTGCTCTTGTTTCAGCAGGGTGGGAGAGGGATCCGGTTGTCAGTACCTGGCACTCCGGTCCTTCCCCCATTCGGATCACCCCTGCAGACGCCCCAGCTATTTCTCCTGTGCAAGACCAGTTGGATTTTATGCTAACGCCTGCTTTGCACTTAACACAGAATCCAATTCTCAATTTACCAGTTTCCACTTCTCCTGCAGCTCTGTTTTCGGACTCCGACCATCTTCACCAAAGTTTACCACCCCAGGGTCTTGGTCTACCACCTCAACAGACTGAACGACTGACTTCTCTTGCTTCTACATCTACTAAAACGTATGCATCTTGTTTTTCTGTTCCCACCCAACATGCTAAGAGACACAAGGCTGTCAGATTACAGTATTTGGGGGGTTTACCTGAAATGCCTGATAGGGTTTTTGTTGGGCATACTTTGCTTAAAGACTCCATGAAATTTGCTGCTTATGATATCCACGCATTGATACATGTTTCTATTGAGTCCCATTTTGATATAAGTTTTAAAACCTTAAAAGGTTTAGAGAAATTTTGGTCCCAATTTCATCTGTTGAAAAATACCCCTTTATGGTCACCCTTCAGTGCAATTCCTTTAACGAAACCTGCACAAAAGACTGTCACTATTCTGTTTAGAAATGAAGGTGTTAGTTTGAACGATATTACAATTTGGCTGAAACAAAGATGTACAGTGCTCTCTGACCCTGAAGCTATTTTTAATGAGGAAAATCTGTGGATGGGAGGGTGGAAGGTTAGGGTTATGCTCCGGACTACTGATACTGGTATTCAACACCTACCCAATAGTTTTCTGTTAGGCAGGGATAGGGGAGTTTTGTTCTATTCTGGACAACCTAAAGCCTGTTATAAGTGTGGTTCCACCTCTCATCTCAGCAGCATTTGTGACACTATTAAATGCACTGTTTGTGGTGGTCTTGGTCATGCAGGCTCACAGTGTACTGAAGAACCTCTCTGTGTTTTATGTGAAGACCTGGGACATACTTTTCACCAATGTTCCTGTGCTGCCCATAATTCTCCTACTTTAGCTGATGGAGAGGAGCAATGGCTTATTATTACAGTGGCCCAACGTTCTAACATTAAGGGTCCCTCTTCTTTTACTTCTACAGTTGCCCCCTCCCCCTCCTACTACTGTACTTTAGCTGAATCACATAGTGTTGTTTCCACTGCCACTGTAGTAACTGCTGGGGAGGATTTGACTGAGCCTGTCCCACAACCTGTTACATTTTCTCTACCTCCCCACCCTCCTTCTTCCCCAGTTCTTCCTAGCTGTTCTACTTCAGGTGGCTCTTCTATGGGACCCCCAGCTCCATTAGAAACAATGGAACCTTCCCATTCTGACCCTTTTACTACACCTTCTAGAATTACAAAGGGTTCAAGAAAGTTTGGTTCACCTTCCTCTAAGGCTCAGAGGGTAGAGACTCTCCTTTGATGAATAAATATGAATTGCTGTGACATACTTCTGAAAATAAAGACTCTGACTCTTATTCTGTCCAGTCCTCTCACCCTGAACTTACTACAGATACTGAAGTCCCTATCAACAATGTGGGATCCCAAAAAAGGAAAGCCAAGGCCAAGACAAAACATAAAGAATGTACCCCGAGGAAGGGTGGACAGAGGTGATTGCTATGCATATGTCTACTTCTTTTGCAGTACATACTGTTAATGTTAACAGTATAAAAAACAACATAAGAGGGATTCAGTTTTTTCATTTTTGTCTTGCCTTACTGCTGGTCTCATACTTCTACAAGATGTTAGATTCCTTTCTTTGCCTGAAATTTCTAGGGCCCAAAAATCCTGGCATTTAGGCCCCTCCTATTGGTCATTTGGACAGAAGACATGTTCTGGGGTGGGTATTTTGTTTAATCTTCCTAATGTCTCTATTATTAAGATTCTAGATTTATGCCCTGGCAAAGTATTATTGATAGACTTTAGGTTCCTTTCTATCCCTTTTCGGATTAACAATATTTATGCCCCACAAACCAAGTCTCTTAGGATTGAACTCTTGAAAGTGGTTCGACCCTATCTTTACACCTCTATGCACGACATTTTTGGTGGTGATTTCAATTGTAGGTTATCCACTAAGGACAGGTCCTCATTCTCAAAAACCACTAAATTATTTTTTGATACCACTTTCTCAAAAATCTTTTATTTTCTGAAAAACTGAAGGATGCTTATCTTTCCCTCACCCAGACACATACCCTTACCTTTCATAAAGGCTCTTTAGCTACCCGGATGGATTTTTTTTTTGTGTCCTTTTTACAAACTTCCACTGCTGAAGTACAGGTGGCTGAATTTTCAGATCATGATTTGCTTACCATTTTTCTTGGTCCTAAGAATGTTGCAACTTTTGGTCCTGGCACTTGGAAATTTAATGTTTCCTTATTGGAGAATTCTCTGTTGTTAACACTTCTTAAATCTTTTTTTCAAAACAGAAAATCGGTGTTTTTTTCTTTACGATGATCCTTGGTGGTGGTGGTTAGATACAAAGAAGGATTTGACGAAATTACTGAAATCCTTTAGCAAAACCCATCATGAAGATTGTTATTTCACATACCATAGGACACAACATCAGCTGCAAAAACTCCTTACCCTTTCATATACCACTAGCCAGGATTTTTCTTCACAAATTAGTATCCTGAAAAAATCTTAAATGGAATATCACTCCAAAAAATATGCTTCAATGCAACAACGTCAACGTTTTAGTGTAAAAGGTGCCTATGATGTGATCTGTCCATTTGCATATTTTTCTAAACAGATTATGGGGAGAACCATTGATACTATTGTGACTGAAGCTGGTCATACAATTACTGATTCTAGGCTTATCCAAAATGATGTGGCCGAGTATACTCAAAACTTATTCAGTCCATTCCCTATATGTCTACACGATATATTGACCTTCCTTAGGCCCATTTCTGTTCCTGATGTGCAACAATCAGTATCTGATATGCTTGCTTGTGATATTCAGGCACAAGAAGTAGTTGAGGTCATCACAATTCTGCGATCTGGAGTATCTCCAGGCTTGGATGGCCTTCTGAATGAGCTTTATAAATTGCTTAATATTGAGTTGAGCGTGGAATTGGCCGCAGTTTATAACTTCCTTTTAAAAGCTGATACTTTACCATTAAATTTAATATGGGTAGTACCTTCTATATCCATAAGAAAGGAGACAGAAAATTACTGACTAATTGGAGCCTCTTTGCCTATTGAATCTAGGACTTTAAAATTTTAACTAAAATTATTGCTCTCTGTCTAGCAAAGCTGGCCCCTCTTGTTATTTTGGAAGCTCAATCTAGTAATGTTCCAGGCAGAAGTATACAGAATCATGTCCTTTTATTACGGGAATTGGTGGAACATGGCAATTCAAATAGGTTAACAGGCCTCCTGTATTCATTGGATCAAAGACAGGCATTTGATTCGGTGAGTCATGACTTTTTATGGCAGGTTTTGAAACATTATAGGGTTCCTGTGACTACTCCCTCCTGGTTATGCTTATTATATTCTATAGCCACTTCTATCCCTCTTGTTAATGGCTGGAAGGGTCCTTTGATACCTTTAAAGAGAGGTGTTAGACAAGGGTGTCCACTCAGTCCCCTTTTGTATATCTTTTTTTTGGATCCCTTACTTCGCACCATTAAACAGCACACAATGTTAGGCCTATTTGTTCCTTACCACTTTCTTTTTTAGCCTATGCTGATGACATGAGTTTAATAGTAGCTGATATTCCTTCAGCAGATGCATCTCTCCATCTCTGTAAGTCCTTTGGTCTTGTTTCAGGAGTATCCCTGAACTTGGAGAAATGTGTTGGTTGGCGGCTTGGATCTCAGCAGTCGAATGATGTAATAGTTTCCAGTACTGCACTTTGTGACACCCCTATTAAGATTTTGGGCATTCTATTTGGCTCAGGTCCTTTAGACATTCTCAACTGGACTCCCAAACTGGACCTAGCGCAGGCCAAAGTTTCTCTTTGGAACACCTGGAAACTCAGTAAAAAAAAGAGGGTTTACTTGATAAAGTTTCACTTGCTCCCAATTTTTTGGTTTTTGGCTTCTGTTTTTCCCCCTCCCCGTGTTTTGGAAACCAAACTTCTGAGTATAATTTTTCAGGCCTTATGGGGCGTTCCATTACCTGCTTACCTTTCAAAGAAGGTGGTCTTAATATGATACACCCATTATTTTTTTATAATAGTTTCTTTTTTGTGACTAATCTTAAACCACTTTTAGTTAATTATGATGTGGGATGGGAATTTTATTTTTTCCAATCCTGTCAACCCTGGTTTCATCTTTGGGACCTTAACACTTTGAAACAGGTTAAACATGTATCATCTACCTCTTCTTATCTTCGCGATACCTTTTGCCGTTTAAAACAATGGAAGATTACTAGCCATATGATTATGACTCAAAATAGGAAAGCCATTTATATTTTTTTGATAGATACCACTTGTGCAGACCTTGTAATTTTTTCCAAATGTCCCCCTACTTCCTTACCTGCTTTATACACACTGTTAAGGAATCCTCACATCCCCCAGAAGATGTGGGATCTACATTGGCTTAGTTGTCATGAACGGATCAATATTAAGGCAAATCATAAACATAAACAGCTGAATGAAAGATTGTGTTCCAGACCTTTATGTGTAAATCAGGATGAAACAATACAACACCTGTTTTTTCTTTGTTCCTATATCACTGGTTTTTGGTTATTTTTAGCGAACAGATGGAAGGAACCTTTATTTACTTCTGTTACTTATGAGATGTTATTGTATGGCAGGTTTCCAGCGACCTGAAAAAAGTGGAATATTGACACTCTAAACTTATTGTTTACCATCATTAAATGGCATTTATGGACTGGTCGCTGTCTTTTCACCTTGCAGCAAAAAAGATATGTCCCACTTACTGGTGGTCCAAAGTATTGAACAGGATTTAAAAGATGTTTATTTTTCTGAACTAAGAAGTTTGTCATCTGGATCATTGTTTGCTTTATGGAAATGCTTACCATGGGTGACTGATTCTGATTTTCCTGTTACATGAGTCTTTTGTATTTATTTTTGTCAATGTGATTTTGGTTTGTAGTTTCTTTGTCAATAAATATTCCCCTACTCTTTTTTCGATAAGTGCCATGGGATCTTTAACATCCACCTGAACTACCACCATTCCAGGCAGATGGGACCTCGGTTTAACGTCTCATCTGAAAGATGGCACCTCAGAAATGTAGCACCCCTCTCATGCTGCACTACAGTGTCAGTACTGGGATATTAACTCAAGTGCCAGATGTGGGAACTGAACCCACAGCCCTCTGATCTCCTGGCCTCAGAGGCGAGTGATTGAGTCCCCCACCAGGTGTTGTTTCCTTCCCCTGTGGGGTCCCATGCCTCCCTCCTGTGGGTCTTCTTTGTGGAGGTTCCCAGCATCCTCCTTGGTCTCCACTGCAGGTGCCTCCATAGAGGAACCACTATCCACTAGAACAGCGTATGAATTGTGGAGAAGTACAGCTGGAGGGATGCACCTCTGTTCCTCCACCCTCTCCCTCCCTGAGTCCACCATGGTCCAGCCTCTCCTCTTTTTTGGCAACCTCTGAGGTAGCGGCAGTGGCCCTGGTGGTCCCTGGGTGGGGGAGGAGGTTTTACAAATCCTAGCCAGGTCAGGCTGGAGATGGGCAACCTCCTCCCTCAGACCAGAGAGGTGTCTGCAAATAGGGCAGCATCGCAGCCTCTAGAATGTCTCCCAGAACACTGCTGCCCCACAGCCATTGCACTGCACCACTCCCATCATGTCTTATTTTGTGTCCCTTCTCCTGTTTCTCTGTATGCTTGCTCTCTCCTCTCCTTACAACTCTCATCCCTTCTCTTCTGGGACAGCAACTTCCTGTGTTCTTCAGTAGCCTCCTTCTTCCTTGCTCAGAGTCAGACTACCAGCTGCTGGAAGGGAGAAAGAGCTACATTGTTCCTAATGTTTCTCTATGATACTTCCCTTCCTTTTGCCAAACAGGAAGTTCCTATCATCAGTCAAATCCAGTGGCTATAAAAGTGGAACTGGCTTAGGGTGGGAGTGTGGAGGGGTGGGATGGAGGGTAATTAGTAAGAAAAATGTTAGCTTTTTTAGTCAGCTGCTTTCTGCTCTACAAGCAAGATTTCTGTCTTCCAGAAGCTAGCAGCAGGAAGTCATAATTGGAGTCACTGGCTTTTATGCTGCCTAGGTCACACCCCTAATTAACCTCTTTCCCTCCTACTGATTTAGCAAAATAAGTTGATACAGTACCCTTCCCAACACAGAAGCACACACTGACTTTCTTTATTTTCTTTTTTAAGCCTAAATGAGACCCCCTCTATTTCTAATAAAGTATTTGTTTGCTTAATATCAACAGGCACAGACTCCTGCTGAGATAGAAGTGTTAAATTAGTAAGAAAAATTGTAACTTTTTTAGTCAGCTGATTTCTGCTCTACAATCAAGATGTCTGTCTTCCAGAAGCTAGCAGCAGGAAGTTGTAATTGGAGTCATCTGCTTTTATGCTGCCTAAGCCACACCCCCAATTAACCTCTTTCCCCTCCTACTGATTTAGCAAAGCACGTTGATACAGTACCCTTCCCAACACAGAAACACACGTTGACTTTCTTTCTTTTCTTTTTAAGCCTAAATGAGATCCCCTCTACTTCTAATAAAGTATCTGTTTGTTTAATATCAACAGGCACAGACTCCTGCTGAGATAGAAGTGTTAAATCAGTAAGAAAAGTGGTAGCTTTTTTAGTCAGCTGCTTTCTGTTCTAAAAGCAAGATTTCTGTCTTTCAAAAGCTAGCAGCAGGATGTTGTAATTGGAGTCACCTGCTTTTATGCTGCCTAAGTCACATCCCCAATTAATCTCTTTCCCCTACTACTGATTTAGCAAAGTAAGTTGATACAGTACCCTTCCCAACACAGAAACACACACTGACTTTCTTTCTTTTCTTTTTGTAACCCTAAATGAGACCCCCTCTACTTCTAATAAAGTATCTGTTTGCTTAATCTCAACAGGCACAGACTCCTACTGAGATAGAAGTGTTAAATTAGTAAGAAAAATTGTAGTTTTTTTAGTCAGCTGCTGTCTGCTCTACAATCAAGATTTCTGTCTTCCAGAAGCTAGCAGCAGGAAGTTGTAATTGGAGCCACCTGCTTTTATGCTGCCTAAGCCACACCCCCAATTAACCTCTTTCCCCTACTACTGATTTAGCAAAGTAAGTTGATACAGTACCCTTCCCAACACAGAAACACACACTGACTTTCTTTCTTTTCTTTTTGTAACCCTAAATGAGACTCCCTCTATTTCTAATAAAGTATTTGTTTGCTTACTCTCAACAGACACAGACTCCTGCTGAGATAGAAGTGTTAAATTAGTAAGAAAAATTGTAGCTTTTTTAGTCTGCTGCTTTCTGCTCTACAAGCAAGATTTCTGTCTTCCAGAAGCTAGCAGCAGGAAGTTGTAATTGGAGTCACCTGCTTTTATGCTACCTAAGCCACACAGCCAATTAACCTCTTTCCCTTCCTACTGATTTAACAAAGTAAGTTGATACAGTACCCTTCCCAACACAGAAACACACATTGGCTTTCTTTTCCTTTTTTTTAACCCTAAATGAGACCCCCTCTACTTCTAATAAAGTATCTGTTTGCTTAATCTCAACAGGCACAGACTCCTGCTGAGATAGAAGTATTACATTAGTAAGAAACATGGTAGCTTTTTTAGTCAGCTGCTTTCTGCTCAGCAAGCAAGATTTATGTCTTCCAGAAGCTAGCAGCAGGAAGTTGTAATTGGGGTCACCATTTTTTATGCTGCCTAAGCCACACCCCAATTAACCTCTTTCCCCTCCTACTGATTTAGCAAAGTAAGTTGATACAGTACCCTTCCCAACACAGAAACACACACTGACTTTCTTTATTTTCTTTTTTAACCCTAAATGAGACCCCTCTACTTCTAATAAAGTATCTGTTTGCTTAATCTCAACAGGCACAGGTTCCTGATGAGATAGAAGTGTTAAATTAGTAAGAAAAATTGTAGCTTTTTTAGTCTGCTGCTTTCTGCTCTACAAGCAAGATTTCTGTCTTCCAGAAGCTAGCAGCAGGAAGTTGTAATTGGAGTCATCTGCTTTTATGCTGCCTAAGCCACACACCCAATTAACCTCTTTCCCTTCCTACTGATTTAGCAAAGTAAGTTGATACAGTACCCTTTCCAACACAGAAACACACATTGGCTTTCTTTTCCTTTTTTTAACCCTAAATGAGACCCCCTCTACTTCTAATAAAGTATATGTTTGCTTAATCTCAACAGGCACAGACTCCTGCTGAGATAGAAGTGTTAAATTAGCAAGAAACATAGTAGCTTTATAGTCAGTTGCTTTCTGCTCTGCAAGCAAGATTCCTGTCTTCAAGAAGCTAGCAGCAGGAAGTTGTAATTGGAGTCACCTGTTTTCATGCTGCCTAAGCCACACCCCCAATTAACCTCTTGCCCCTACTACTGATTTAGCAAAGTAAGTTGATACAGTACCCTTCCCAACACAGAAACACACACTGACTTTCTTTCTTTTCTTTTTGTAACCCTAAATGAGACTCCCTCTATTTCTAATAAAGTATTTGTTTGCTTACTCTCAATAGACACAGACTCCTGCTGAGATAGAAGTGTTAAATTAGTAAGAAAAATTGTAGCTTTTTTTAGTCTGCTGCTTTCTGCTCTACAAGCAAGATTTCTGTCTTCCAGAAGCTAGCAGCAGGAAGTTGTAATTGGAGTCACCTGCTTTTATGCTACCTAAGCCACACAGCCAATTAACCTCTTTCCCTTCCTACTGATTTAACAAAGTAAGTTGATACAGTACCCTTCCCAACACAGAAACACACACTGACTTTCTTTCTTTTTTTAACCCTAAATGAGACCCCCTCTACTTCTAATAAAGTATCTGTTTGCTTAATCTCAACAGGCACTGACTCCTGCTGAGATAGGAGTGTTAAATTAGTAAGAAAAATGGTTAGCTGCTTTCTGCTCTACAAGCAAAATTTCTGTCTTCCAGAAGCTAACAGCAGATGGTGTCAAAGGTCTTGCTGAAGTCTAGGTACAGCACATCCACTGCCCCACCCTGGTCCACTGTTCTGGTAACCCAATTGAAGAAATCAGTCATGTTTGTTTGGCACGAGCACCCTTCTGTGACATCATGCTGTTTGGGGTCGAGTTTTCCAGTTTCCTTTAGGTAATCAACTATTCTCTCCTTTAGTAATGTCTCCATAATTTTTTCCACTATAGAGGTCAGGCTGACTGGGTGGTAGTTTCCTGCCTCTTCCTTGCTTCCACTTTTGTGCAAGGGCACAACTGTTGCCCTTTTTCAGTCTTGAGGTACTCTGCTGCTTTCCAGAGATAGATTGAACAGCTCAGCTAGTGGTGCAATTATTTCTTCCCAAAGCTCTTTTAGTATTCTGGGGTGGATACCATCTGGTCCCATGGCTTTATCCACCTTAACTTTGCTTAGCTCTTCTAAAACCCTCTCTTTTTTGAAGGGGCTTGTGTCTGCCCCTCCACTATCCTGCTCTGTCTTACTTAGTGTAGGTCCTTTGCCAATATCTTCTAATTGTGAACACTGAGCAGAAGAATTTAACAACTCTGCTCTATCTTCATATTTCTCTAATAGCTGGCCCTCCTTTGTTGCTAGTCAGACTATTCCCCCTTTACTCTTCATTTTTTCTCTTATGTATCTATAGAAAGTGTTATCTCCCTTCCTAACCCCTGTGCTATTCTTTCCTCTGTTTGGGCTTTGGCTATCCGAATTGTTTTTCCTGCCTCTTTGAGTTTGTTTCTACATTCCACCCTGTCAGTTTCTCCTTTTGTTTCCTTGTACTGCTTAAAAGCCCTTTTTTTTTTCTCATGATTTTGGTTGCTACCTCTGTGGAGAACCAGAGAGAGGGTTCTTCCTTCTTTTGGCTTTGCTGATTTGTCTTGTGCATTGCTCAGTGACTGTGTTTAAGGCATTCTTTAAGTTCTTCCAGCAATGTTCTGCATCCCCCTTGTTACTGGTGTCAAGCATGGCCTTGATCCTGGATTTCATTTTGGAAAAGCTTGCTTTCCCAAAATCAAGTATCTTGACTTTTGTGTGACTTTTACCTTCCTCTTTATTTACTGATAACCAGACTGACCTGTGGTCACTTGGTCCCCAGACTGATACCCACATGAACATCTGAAATCCTGCTGCTGTTTGTGAGCACCAGGTCCAGGGTTGCTTTGTCTCTGGTGGGTGAGTCTACCAGCTGATTTAGACCTGCCCCTCCCCCACAGCATGAACAGAACTTCTCTGCTCTGCTCTGTGGCTGCTGTATATGAGGTTCAATCCACATTTGGCAGAAAGAAGTCCCCGACAAGCATCAACTCACCCCTGTATGCCATCACTGAGATGGCTTCCAGGAGCTCTTTGTCAATTTCACTTTCCAGGGTTAAGGGTCTGTATATAACTCCCACCCAGAGGGGGGCTTTCCCCTGCTCCCAAGGTGACCCATAGGGTCTCTGTTTTACTGTGCTTCCCCTGGATCTCTGTTGCACAGATCCCCTCTCTTACATACAAGGCCACCACCCTCCTTTCTTTCTCTCCCGGTCTTTTCTGAAGAGTGTGTAACCTGGGATAGTAGCATCCCAGGTGTGGTTGGTGAAGAACCAAGTTTCTGTAATCACGACCCAGTCCAGTTGTGCCTCTGCCACCAAGGCTGTGAGTTCAGGGATTTTGTTTGGTAGACTACTAGTATTGATGCACATAGCCTTCCACCCCAGTAGTCCTTTTGCTGTGAATCATTTCCTTGTTCTGATCCTAATTTTTTGTGTCTTAATCACTTTATGCCTCTCCCTAGTGGACCATGCTGGGCAGTGTCTTTGCTATCACTGCTGTTGGTATCTTTGTGGTAGCTAGGTGCTGCAGAAGCTGACGCTGGGGGAGGGGTAGTTGGTGACCTTTGAGATGTGAGGGTTGCCTGTGGCTCCTCCCCCTCAATCAGTTTAACTGAGCGATATGGACATAGAATTTCTGTCTGAGCACTCAAGATCCCCCCCCTTGTAAGATGCAGGCCATCAAATTTAAAGAAGTCCCTTTCCCAGAAAGTCAGCCAGTTTCCTAGAAAGTGATGCCCTCTTTCTTTGCACTAGTTTTCTAGCCAGCTGTTAAGTTCAGTGATGTCCCTCTCTCTGATCTTCTGCCTGCTATCTCCTTTTCCCCAGACAGGCAGAATCTCTGAGAAAGAGATAGTGGACAAAAGAGAAGCTAGTTTGTCACCTAGCCTGGTAAGATTTTGTTTTGTTTCTTCCACAGATTGACTGGCTAGGTCATTTGTACCTACGTGGAGGATGACCCACATGTCTTGTTCCACACTGCATACAATTTTCTCAATGCGATCCGTGTCCATCCATGCTGATGTGCCAGGGAGGCACTGGACCACAACTTTGGTCTGGTCATAATGCTGAAGTTGAGACTCTACTTCCCTTATCATGGAGTCTCTGACTATCAGTACTGGATTTTTAATGTCTTTTTTAGTGATCTGTGTGGTAGAGCGCACATCTGCATTGGGCTCCTACTGCCCTCAACACCTGCTTCTTTAGTAGTCCTGGAGGATAGTGGCATGTATTTATTTGATGTGTATAGAGGTGTGCTTCCCTCCTTCATTATGGGTTTAGGATTTGTCCTACAAGTTCCTACTATTTGCCAGCCCCTCAGCCAGTTTGTCCTTTGGGGTAGGGTAGCTGTGAGAGTGATTTTCCAATTGTTGATGTTATATTGTTACCCATTGAGGACTGATGGAGTTTTTGAAGGAGGTAGCATATCTCAGTCCATGCTGCCTGGATCTGAGACCTTAGGTCTTTGAAGGTGAAGCATGTATAATAGTACCCCACCCTCAGGACAAATGCTCTGGTGAAGAGTGTTCCACAGTTGTTGCAGTTTACAAGGTCCATAGCTAGTGGCAGTTAGCCTTAATTATGTGGAGACTCCCAGACAAGCAGGAGAAACTTCACCAGTGCCTCTTTCAGAGTACTGGGTAACAACCCCTCTGAAAGTGAGCACTGGACAATCTCAGCAAACACTAGGCAAACAGACTCCACACATCCCACAAAGAGACGTGTTGGGCCCAGGTCCAGTTCACAATATGTGGGCCTTAACATTGGGATTACCTCACAGAACTCCTCTACCTCCACATGCCTAAACTCACTCCAGGAAAATTGAATATTTCCATCTGACTGCTGTGTGGCTGTGACTGCCCCACTGGACAGATCCTGGATCTGATAGAGGACACTCTGTCAGAGAAGAACAGAGCAAACTCTTCACACGTATTGACTAAAACTACACCTTTCAGCTGCAGACAGGCCAGATGGAGCAGTTTATCTGCAGTCCAAAAAAGCTGAGCCAGCCTGTTCCTCCCTGAAGAAATCTCCCTGGATGGACAGGAATGCTTCCTTCTTCAGGAGGTAGTATAGCACAGTGGTTTAAGTCTCTGAGCTGCAGACCTGGAGACCTGGGTTTGAATCTCACAGCCCCCACTTGCATACTGTGTGACCCTGAGAAAGTCAATTAACTTCCTTGTGCTCCCAGGTCACACCTGGAAACAAACTTCAGCTTAGTGTGCCTTTCCTGTCAAACAATTTCCCCTTTCCCCTTCCCTTTATGGGAGATTACTCTTTATGAACATATGAAACTGCCAGCAGATACAGGCCACGTGGTCTATCAAGTCTGATCAAGTGTGCAGCTAGCAATCCTTTATACTGCAGCTGCCCCTCCCTCCCTTCCCCCTGTCATGATGACCCTCCCCCTCACTTTGTCCTATCCCCTTTTAAAGCTGCCCACTGACTTGCAGGACACCACCTCTTCGGGTAGCACATTCCACATAGACACAACCCTTTCCATGAAAAGGTACCTCCTCATTTCTCTCCTGAATTGTCCTTCCTCCAATCTCAGAGCATGCCCCCTCATGTCCCTCCCCCAACTTAAAAATCCCCTTTGTACCAGTCTTGTTTATACCCTTCATGTATTTAAAGGTCTCAATCATATCGCCCAATTCCCTCCTCTCTTCCAGTGAGTACATGTTAATCTCCCTCAGCCTCTACTCATAGGGTTTTCTTCCAATCTCATGATCATCCTTGTTGCTCTGCACTGGACCCCCTCAAGTAATCTAACATCTTTCTACAAGTATGGGCACCAATACTTCACACAGTACTCCAGGTGGGGCCTCAACAATGACCTGTACAGGGGCAGGATCAACTCCCTCCTCCTGGAGGTGATTCTTCTAGCATACACCCTAGCATCTTGTTGGCTTTAGCTGCTGCCTTTCTGGACTGTGCTGAGTGGTGCATTTGCCCCATTATTATCACCCCAAGATCCTTCTCCTCCTCTGTAGCAGCTATCTGCACCCATTCCAACTGATAACACCTCCTTGGGTTCCTTGCTCCCAAGTGCATGACTTTGCACTTCTTAGCATTGAACCCCAGCTGCCATGTGTCTGATCAGTCCTCAGGTTTTGCCAGATCAACCTGCAGCTCCAGCCACCCTACTGTGTCATCCACCACCACACCTAGCTAGGTGCCATCTGCAAAAAGACTAATCTTGTTTTTAATGCCATGCGAGATGTTGGCTATGAAAATGGCAAACAAAAACAACACTGGACCCAATACTGAGCCCTGTGGCACCCCACTCATGACAGCCCTTGGAGCTGAGAGTTCCTCTCCCACCACTACCCTCTGTTGCCTCCCTTGCAGCCAGTTCTTGATCCAAATCGCCATCTTTGTCCCTGCTCCCTGGTATCCCAACTTGCTAATTAGCCTCCCATGTGGCACCAAATCAAATGCCTTGCTGAAATACAGATACAGGACATCCATCACATGGCCCTTGTCCAGTTCCCTAGTCACCCAGTCATAATAGTCAATCAGGTTGGTCTGGCAGGATCTGCTGTGAGAGACAAACTCATGTTGTTTCCCATCATGGAGACCATTACCTTCTAGAAAGGTTGCTAACCTCTCTTTCAGGATTGTTTCCATTAACTTTCCAACAATAGATATGAGGCTTACTGGTCTATAGTTGCCCGGTTCATTCTTGGGTCCACTTTTGTGGAGGGGCACCATGTGAGCCATCCTCCAGTCCTGGGGTACCACCCTGTTTCCAGAGAGGTATTGAACAGGTCTGACAATGGCTCTGCCAGGACCTCTGCCAATTCCTTCAGTACCCGGAGGTGTATGTTGTCTGGTCCTGGTGCCTTATCCACCCTCAGTGCCTTAAACCTTTTAGTACCCTGGCCGCTGTGATTTCCCCATCTGTTACCCCTCCCCCTCATGCTTACCCTTCCTATTCCATGAGGCATTAACCCATCCATTTCCTTAGTAAATACAGAAGTATTCATTAAGCATTTCTACCTGCTCTGCCCCTTTCTCTGCCCACCCCATCCTTCCTGATCCTTACTATTTGATCTTTGCAGAGCCTTCTCTCTTATGTACCTGAAGAAATCCTTTTCCCCATCCTTGATGCCCTGTGCCAGTCTAAGATGTCTGGAAGCCTTGGTTGCCGTGACTGCTCTGGTCACTTCTCTAAATTTCTTCAGGTACTTCTCTCTATCCCCCCCCGCCTGGATCTCTTGAATCTCCTGAAGGCTACCTTTTTTGCCCTCACCTTTTCCAAACACCTCCCCACTTAACCAACTTGGTTTCTTGGCCCTAGCCTTTTTGTTTTGTGTCTTGGTACAGGATCTAGAGACCTCTGCAAGTCCTAGCTTGATGACTTCCCATTTCTGGCCAGCATCCATGTGTGGATGGATTGCAGCTAGGTGCCCGGCCACTATTACCCCCATCCTCCCAAAGTCAGCTCACCTGAAGTCCAACACCCTGGTCCCTGTTCCCACAGCCTCCTTGCCCATGCTGAGTGAGAAACACATTGTGTGGTGGTCAATCCCTGCCAGCAGATCCTCCAATCCTTAGCTCTCAGACAAATTCCCCATTAGACAGCATGATGTCCAGAGTGTTGCCTAACCTGGTCAGCTCATTTACTATCTGTACCAAGAAGCCATCCTGAAAAGCCTCAAGGAGGACTTGCTCCCTTGTGCTTGAGGTGGCTCGGGTGCTCCAATCCACCCCCGCAGATTGAAGTACCCTATGATCACAGTGTTACCCTTCCCACTGACCCTTCTGATCTGCTTTGCTAGTTCTCTGTCTAAGTCCTCTGACTGAGACGGTGGCCTATGCACCACCCCCATCTTAAGGGTCCTGTTTCTTAAATCCTGGAATTGTATCCATAGTGTATCTGTTCTACCCTCCTCCCCTTCCTCCCTGGCACGCCTTATCCCCTCCCTCACATAGATTGCCACCCAACCCCTTTCCCCTATCCCTGTGGTATATTCTGTACCCTGGGATCACCAGGTCCCATTCCTGGTATTGGATGGCCCATGTTTTGGTGATGGCAGCTATGTCCACCTCCCCCTCTGCCATGACAGCCTGCAATGCAGCTGTTTTGTTTCCCAGGCTCCTTGCATTCAAAGAGACTACCTTCCAATATGTGCCATCCCTTCCCTTCCACCTTTGAACACTATCGTTATCAACACTGTATGTTCCCTGCCTTATTCCATCCCTACTTGTATGGGGAGTAAGCCCACTTGGCTCTCCTACCTGGAGACCTTGGTTGAATTCCACCCAAATGCCTCCCCCCACACCTAGTTTAAATCCACTGTGGTTTCTATATACTCCCCCATTTCCATTTTAATACCCCTGAGCCCTCCTTGCTCAAGTGTAACCTGTCCTGGGCATACAGGGTGCTGCTATCCCAAGTTCTTCCCCATCCCCCCACCAGCCCATACCCTTTGGTCTGACACCAGGCTCGCAGCCAAGTGTTGAACTCCTCTATTCTCAATTTTCTTGCACCACTTGCTCTGGGTACTGGGAGTACTTCCGAGAAAGCCACTGAGCTCCCTGCTTCCTCATACAACTTCCCCAGCTCCAAGAATCTCCCCTGTGCCTCTTTGACTGTGTTCCCCTCCAGATCATTTGTGCCCAAGTGCACCACGATATGAGGTTTCTCCCTCCCCCTCTGCGCACTTAAGAATAAACTATCCTCCCTACCTGCTGTTATTCCTGGTATGCACTCCACCCATATGTGACTATGCTGTTCACCTTTACTCCCCCATCTCACCCCTTTTAGTATTGAGTCTCCCAGCACTGACTCCACCCCTTTTCCCTGTTGTAGCCCCAGCCTCATCCCATTTTCCTGGCCTCTGTTCTGAATCTTTACCCCATCCTGCATATCCCTGACTCCCCCTGCCCCACCTGCCTCCTCCCCAGCCCCTTCCATTACCCTGTCCCACCCCACTGCTTCCCTTGGCTGACCCACCCTCCACTCCCTCAGTGCACTCCCCACTTGAGCCCCCTCATTCCCATCACCACTTAACCTTTGCTTTCATTCCCCCACCACTGCTTTAGTTCCCCACTTGCCCTCCTCCCCATTTCACTCTTTCCATTACCCATCATACCTCTGTCTCCTCCATCTGCCATACTACTGCCCTCTGGGATGGCAGTACCCCCCATTCTTCATGCCCTATCCATGAGTTCCTCCCGCTCCTTATCCTGCATTATAGCCAGCACTGAGAATCTATTGTTTGACACCTGTACTCTGCCCTGAACTACCCCTGGCAAACTGTTCTGAGACTTCCATTTTCTGCCAGCTATTGGACCATTACTACCCCTATTCACGATCCTCTTCCTACCCCCTGGTTCTGTACTCATAGGTTCCTGAGTAGGTGGAAATATTGGTCCTTTCTCCCAACCCCCCTTCTCACCCCTTGGTCTGGGATATCTGCGAACCTCTGGGACACTCCTATGTGCCCCAGGTCCTGGATGGTTCCCCCACACTGCCCCATCCCTTTCCTTAGCTCTGTCCTTAACCAACTTATCTCGTCCCTAAGCTGCTCAAACTGCCTGCACACCAAGCACCCTCCGCTCTCCATGCCACCTCTAAAAAAATAGCTGTCCCACAGCTGTTGCAGCATACCACCCTCCCCTTATCTTTGTCAGCCATCCGACTCAGCCCTGTGCCCCTAGCTGTAGGTTGTCTGCCATATCCCCTATGCTCTTCCCACCTTCTAGGTTTATCCATGATATATGTGCAACCCCCCTCTTCCTCACTGATCCATATCTCTATATAGCATAACAGATTTTGCTTTGTCCCCACTGGATCTCAGGGATGATTAGGACATGTTAGTGGCTGCACCTAGTTGTGCAATCCACCAGTCCCACAGCACCACCCAATAAATGTGGATCTGCCTGGGTTGGGTGGGAGGAATGGGGAGGGTGGGTTGGGCATACTTTGAATACTATGAGAGTCAATCAGCCTCTTGCACAACAATGCACCTCAGACCCTTCCTCAGGCAAGAACAAAAACTTCTCTGTAGTTCATCCTCCTTCAACTTCCAGATCCAAACTGAATCCATTAGCTAAAATGGCTCCTGGCTAGTTCTCCTCCCCCAGCCTTCCTCCCCCAAGGCTAAATCTGTTTGCAGTGTCCTGTGTAACTCCCACAGAACAGAATAGCACTCTCAGTAACAGCTCAAATCACAAACAGCACTGATTAAACTCCCTAGTCCATCTCACCCACCCATTACAAGCTAGTACAACAACAAAATCAAACAGCAGGAACACATACTTCCCCTGTAGTTCATCCACCCTCAAACAGCAGGAAGAAACACTGCCCTGCCATTCACCCTCCTTCAGCCTCCAGATCCACCATAGTGAGTTCTTAAAGGCAGTCTATTCTCCTCTGATCTGGACTACAGGCAGCAATGCTTCAACCTCAGACCCAGGTCTTCATCTCCTTGAGTGCCCCATCAAGCCATGGGGCTCTCAGGCAAGAAGACCTGGGTCATATACGGCCCAGTGCAATAGATTTGCGTGCTGAAGTAACAGCCCTATTATAGGCTGCTACCATCTTACCCGCACCTGCCTCACAAGCAACACTCACCTCCAAGAGGTCCATTACCACCAACAGTCCCTCTGGAGACAACCCCCTTTAAAAGGTGGTAACGGATCATCTCCACAGAGGAAGGACTACTGAGTGAGACCTTGAATGAGAACCCTACTGTGCAGTGATCTGACCAAACAACTGGATCATTCTTGAGATCAGTGATCTCAAGCCCCAGTGAGAATACTAGGTCCAAAGCGTGCCCATGTCTGTGAATCGCAGTAGCAAACACTTGTGCAAGACCCAGGGAATTCATCATCAGGAGGAAGTCTTGTCCAAACTGCAATAGATCATCATTGATCCAGGCACTGAAGTTGCCCAGGATCAACCACCTGGGTGAATCCAACACCATCTCAGCGACAAAGTCTGCACCTTCCTGCAGAAATTCATCCTTGTGTTCCAGAGGTTGGTACACAGAAGGATTCTGCAACCTGCACCCAGACCCTAATATATAACCACACATTCAAATGATGAAGCAGAGAGAGAGAGAGAAGTTCAGGTCAGATCTAAAACAGATGGCCACACCCCCATCCCTGTGATCCCTCTTCAGGCAGTGCACTATGTAGAATTTGTCTGTGATAGATACCTTCAAAACTAGACCAGCATCATCTCCCAACCAGGACTCCTTAATTGTAACCAGACATCATCTGTGAGCCTCTCTAATTGAGATACAGATTTCAGAAGGGACACCGAATCCAAAAGTAGGGAACAGTTTGGTGTTAACCAACATTTTGTGATTGTCTTATATGCTGTAGCTATTAAAATGCCCATAAATGGCCAGCCTGTTGGTGCAGCGGTTGGATTTCCACTAGCGACACCGGCAACCCGGGTTCAGTAACGGACTCAGGTTGTCGGAGGGCCGGCCAGGGAGAGAAGGATTGAGCATTCCATGACTGCTCACTTTCTCCAGGGGAGAGGGTGATGGAGTGATCGGCCCTGTGACGACACCCAGTGGAGGCTGGGTTACACCACAAGCACTGATGCCTAAGCAAGCGAGTGGGTGGGGTGGACGCAGGTCATCATTGCACGTCCCAACCCCCGCTTAAAGAAGGAAAAACTACACTGCTGGCCACCAGGATGATAGAAACATAGAATTTGATGGCAGATAAGGACCACTTGGTCCACCTAGTCTGCCAATTTCCCTACCTGATGGATAAGCTGCAGATTCTAGTTAATCAACAGCTTACTTCCTCCTACCCCCCACTAGAATTGCCTTATGCCTGTCCCATGCATTCTTGAATTCTTCCACTGTTCCTGACTCCACAATCTCCTCAGGAAGGCTGTTCCATGCTTCCACAACCCTCTCTGTGAAAAAATACTTTCTAACATTACCTCTGAGCCGTCTCCCCTCTATCTTCAAATTGTGCCCCCTTGTTCTTGCACATCTCTTCTTCTGAAAGATACTACCCTCTTGTACTTTGTTAATTCCCTTAAGATACTTGAAAGTTTCTATCATGTACCCCATCTCCTTCCTTTCCTCAAGGTTATACATATTAAGCTGCTTTAGTCTCTCCTGATATGTCTTCTGGTGCAAACCCTGCATCATTTTAGTTGCCCTCCTTTGAACAGCCTCCACTCTGTCTATGTCTTTGCGGAGATGGGGTCTCCAGAATTGCACGCAGTACTCAAGATGGGGTCTCACTAACTGTCTGTACAGAGGGATAACAACTTCATGTTTTCTACTGTTGATGCCTCTCCCTATGCATCTCTGTATGCCCCCAGCCCTCCTTACTGCCTTCTCACATTGCTTGCCCACCTTTAGGTCATCTTATATAATTACTTCTAGGTCTCTTTCAATTTTTGTTGTTGTTATTAACTCACCCCCCCATTGTGTACTCTTCCCCTGTGTTTTTGTTTCCCAGATGCATTACCTTGCACTCTTTGCATTGAATCTGAGCTGCCACATATTTGACCATTTCTCCAACCTTGCCAAGTCCCTTTTCATTCTTTCCACCCCACCTTGTGTATCAACCCTGTTGCAGATCTTTGTGTCATCTGCAAAGGGACATACCTTTCCTTCCAGGTGCTCTCCAATGTCACTTATAAATACCTTAAAGAGGACCGGTCCCAGTACTGAACCTTGCGGTACCCCGCTAGTTACCCTCCTTTCTTTACTGTGGACTCTGTTTACTATTACCCTTTGTCTCCTGTTGTCCAGCCATTTTTATTATCCAGGCTACCACCTTGGGACCCACTCCAAGGCTGGCTATCTTGTATATTAATCTTTAGTGTGAGACTGTGTCAAATGCCTTGCTAAAATCTAGGTAGGCCATATCCACAGCCCCTCCCTGGTCTACTACTTTGGTCACCCAGTCAAAGAAATCTATTAGGTTCATCTGACATGACCTTCCTGCTGTGAAACCATGCTGCCTTGGGTCCTGTGCCCCACTGGCTTCTAGGTACTCAACAATTCTTTCCTTCAGAAGTGATTCCATCATTTTCCCTACCACTAAAGTCAAACTAACTGGTCTGTAGTTTTCTGCCTCTGCACTGCTCCCACTTTTGTGAAGTGGAATCACATCCACCCTCCTCTAATCCTCAGGTACCACCCCATCCTCCCATGATTTGTTAAAGAGAGTAGTCGGTGGTGTTACTAGTTCTACCCTTAGTTCTTTTAGAATTCTTGAGTGAATCCCATCAGGCCCCATTGCTTTGTACACCCTTAGTTTCAAGAGTTCTTTCAAAACACTTTCTTCTGTGAATGGACTGGTATTGATCCCCCTTTTCAGAGTTTCTCCCTTGTTTGGTTTAGGTACCTCCCCCTCCTCTTCCATTGTGAATACTGAGCAGAAATATTCATTCAGTATCTCTGCTTTTTCACTGTCACCCTCTGCCCACACTCTCTCCCCTTTATTAAGACCCTCCCTTGGTCTTTCTTCACTCCCTAATGTACCTATAAAAGGTTTTATCCCCCCTTCTTAACAGAGTTGGCTATCATTTCCTCAGTTTGTGCCTTTGCTATTCTGACTGCCTTCCCTGCCTCCTTCTGCTTTAACTGATAAAGTTCTCTGTTCTGCTCCTTCTGTGTTTCCTTATATTTCCTGAATGCTATCCTTTTTTCAATAACCATCCCTGCCACCTCTTTTGAGAACCATAGTGGTTTTTTCCTTCATTTTGTTTTGTTGATTTGCTTCACGCAAAGGCTTGTTGCCTCTGCAATGGCTGTTTTGATTATTACCCATTGTTCGTCCACCCCTCCTTCTTGCCCATTTGCTAGTGCTTTTCTGAGGCACTCTCTCATTTTCCCAAAGTCAGCCTTCCTAAAGTCCAGTACTCTTGTTTTTGTATGGCTTGACTCTATGGCTGTGTTTATTGTGAACCACACTGTTTGGTGGTCACTTGTTCCCAGATGGCTACCCACTTCTAAATCTGATATCCTTTCTCCTTCCCCATTTGAGAGTACCAGGTCTAAGATTGCTCCCTCCTGAGTGGGTTCCAACACTAGCTGTCTGAGGCATGCCCCCCTGTAGGGCATCAAGAATGACTCTGCTCTTGGATGTGCCTGCAGCTAAGGTACTCCAGTTAACATCTGGCATACCTCTCTAACTACTGTGTTTAATGAGATCCCAGGCTGACTCCTGGACCTATCCCGTTGTCTGCAGCACTTGGGCCAGTGCCAGAACCCCACCCTTGGGTGTAATCCAGGAGGTATCCGGGAGTTATGGCTCATGTGGGAGTGGGAGTGGAGGGGGCCATGACCTGGGCTGATGGCTCGGTGGTAGGCAGCAGGGAAATAAATAAATAAATAAAATGCCCATAAATGATTTGCTCTATTAGATTTAAATTTAGGAGGCATCTCTCCCAAGACTGCTTATTTAAAATTGGGTTCAGAATTATAACCTGTATAAGCACCCCAACCCAGGTTGGGCTTACCTTATGGGGCTGCAGCCCCACAGGGTCCTCATTCTGCCTTCAGTCCTCCAAACTGTTGCATCAGAATCAGAGGGCTTTAATCAATGGTTCCAGGAGGGGATTCGGCCCTGCTTACCCAACTGGTGTCCGCGGCTGCAGCCCCCATAATCCCGGGTCCTCGGCCAATGTAGAAAAGGGGCAGAGATCTGTAAATGTGTTACCGCATCACGGGACACTGTAGGGAACAGTTACTCTGTCCCAGGAGCAGCAAGGAAGGGAGCAAGCAGAAAGTGAACAAAAAAGATGGGCACCATGTGCCATCTGCACGTGCGTGGCCAACAGAACAGGAAAATTTAAAGGAGCTGCAGCTCCAAATGTCTCAGGCAGTAAAAGGGCACAAGAATGGGCACCTCTGTATTGGGAACCCCTGTGAGCTGAAGAGGGCTCCCTCAAAATGAATAAAGGGTGTCCTGGTTCCTACAAGGGAAGCAGAGCCAGGGCCTAAAAGGATTGATCCCTGAATGTGCTTTAATTAAAATAAATGGGCTATGTTTGTTTGGGATTGAATGTAAATAAATATGGTGGCCCCCATTGGACTCTGTCAGCAGGGGGGCTGCTGGGTAATGTCAAAAAGCAACCTATAAGCCCAGGAAATTGAGCAGCCAATCACAATGGGACTTTGAAAAATTATAAAAAGGACTGTGGGCCCACCAAACAGGAGATTCCCTAGGCCTAGAGATTCTGTAGAGAGACCAGAGGTGGAGAGACTGCTGTGAGCTGTTATGTCCTTGGGCCTATTTGTTTGCCTAACAGCCTTGCTGGCCCCAGTATTGGACAAGCTGCAGAGTGCCTGCAAAAAGCAAGTCACCAGGGGGAAAAGAACTGGACAGTGTAAGTGATTCTCTGGGTCACATTTGAACCTGCTTCTGGAGGTTCTAGACTTAATAATTTGCAGCCTGGAAAGATAGAATATTGCACTCTGAAGCCACCTACAGCCTGGAATCTGAGAACTTTGCATCCGAGATTATAGAGACTAAGCCCACTGTGATCCTCATCAGATGGGTAAGAGTTTTTGAGGCTGTGTTACTGTGTTTAGCCAGAGGAATTGTGTGAGTTGGGGCCAGAGACTGGGCCAAAGCCCCACTGCTAGTGTGCATCTGGAAGCTACTACCAAGCAAATTGTTTCACCTGTTTCTTATATGGTTCTTATTGTAATTTGTACCTGATCATATTTCTTCATATATGTCACTTTCATTTTTCTAATAAAGTATATCTGATTTTTAAAAAAAGAGCTGCTGACAAGCAGAAAAACGTCTTGGGATTTTCCAGCCTGGCTGGTCCCCTAGATCACCGAAGAGACCACCAGAGAGGAAGACGTTGAGAGGCCTGTCAGGTAAACACTGTATGCAAAGGCCTCAGTGGTGAAGAGTAGAAAGGTCTGACAGGTGAAGACCAGTTGTTTGTTGGCAACCTGCTGTTATGGTGCATCACCCACAACTCCTGACACCAACACGTTACTATTGAAACAAGTTTATGCAAGACCTCCTTTGAATCTACAAACTGTAAGTACCTCTAGGCTGCAGCTCAGGGGAGTTCTTATTTTGCTAGCTAGTTAGTAAAGGAGGTTATGTCCTGGGCAGGACTGTGCTAAGATTAAAGCTGTGCCCCACCCAGGCAGAAAAGTTAAAGTTTGCTTCTGTCTAAAAGTTATTGGGTGCCAACGAAAGTATTCTGTTCCCAGTTACAAGACTGTTTATCCCCACTGCATCCATGATTTTTGGAGCAACTCGAGTGAGGTACCCACCGCCACCTATTGACTGTTTCTAACGGCCATTTGGGGGGAAAGCAGGGTGCACCCACAGGTGGGAGGAGTGGGATACAGTGTGGGGTATAGTTATTGTTGCCATTTATTATTGTTGTACTATTTTCTGCCCTGTTTACCCCCTGCATATAATAAAGCAAAAAAGTTGGTTTATGGGGGGGGCGCTGTTGAGCCAGAGCAAGATGGCTGCTTTTAGATAGTGCTCATCAATACGTCTTGCTTTGGGAGCTAAAAGGGACTTTTCAGTTATCCTGGACAACAATCTGTGGCTGTATCTATACCGGATAACTAGAGTGACCAAATGGGAAATCCTCAGAAAGATAGGAGCCAACATGATGGAGCAAAATCCAAAAATGCCCCTGCTCCCTCTGCCACGTGGTCTATGCCTCACCATCAGGTCGCAGACACGGAGAATGAAGGAGAGTAAACGTTACAATCTATTGGTCTAAAAATAACTAGACTAATCTCTTCTGTCTCAGGATTGGCAGATAAAATTGATGGCATTGCCAACAGACTTACCAACCTAGAAACCACAGTTGATTTGGTTTTGGCTGAGTCCTCAGAAGCCAAGAAATGATCTGATGCAGCTATGGACGCAATTACCAATGCACTCAAGGAAAACGTCCATCTGCAGATGAGACTGGAAACCCTAGAAAATCAAACTAGGGCCATGAATATTAGTTTCTTAGGCCTCCCGAAGGGTTGCAGGGAGACCACCTGGTTCTGTTCCTGCACAATTGGCTCCAACAGCAACTTGGGGAAGATGCTATACCACACATCAGGGGAATACAGAAGGCCTACAGAATAACAGCCAGAGGTAGGCCAGAAAACCCTGAGGCTCCACGTGCTGTCCTAGCAGTAACGGACAGTGTGGCGGCCAGAGATTATCTATTGGCCCTTGCCCGACAGCATAAAATGCTTCTGTGTGAGGGGGAGACAGTGCGAATGTACCCAGATATCAGTTTTGACACTTGGCAAAGGCAAAGACAATTCAATGGAACCAGGGCACTCCTACACAAGGCAGGGATTCAGCATAGTATCATCTTTCCTGCATGGCTAAGAATAACTCACCAGGGCAAGAGCTTCATTTTCTCAGACCCGAAGGATGCTAACCGGTGGACTCAGAAACAAGCTCAGAGAAGAAGACGTAGAGTGGAACAGGAAGAGAACTCCTCAGATGATGACGAGTCATGAAAAAAACAAATGGATTACTTTAGTGAGGAGTGAAGAGAGTAAGAGAAACCTTATATAAAAAGCTATACAACCCCTAAGAATGGGCATGAGTACCAATTCAGAATTGTACGAGGACAATCACTTTAAGACATTGTATTTTTGTCTCTCGTTGTTGTGATCACAGTTATTGGGCTCCAGCTGAGTCCAACAGGTTAAAATTAGCCGCTATTGTATTTGATCACTGCTTTATATTCGAGGTTTGATCGTGGTTCACCAGGTTCAGGAAATTATAGCAGTTGCAGTTATTTGTCACATACTATGATAGCTCCCATTATAGTTATTATTAAACTGATATAGCACTATCATAATGGAAATAGCACCTCATTGTGGTCTTACTCAAGATGAAGCTTGGACCTCCTTATAGTCCCTCTTTGGAGGAGACAGACTGCTTGGACTCTATATATTGGAACTGTACAGCATCTTACCATGCAGTTCATGGGCTTTAAACTCAGCTTTTATGTATTGCATTTAACTTGGCATAAAATGTAAAGTAGTCCCCCAAAATTAATCCCCCAAGATGTATCTTACAGCAGTAGAAGACTTATTTTATTGTATATTATGAGGAGTGGTGACCTCACTGTGTTCAGTTTGTACTCACATTCGATATGTCACTGCTTGGAATGTATTCTAATTGTTTATGTGAAACAATAAATACAAAGTATAAAAAAAAAGAGTTGGTTTATGATACAATTTAGTATTTCTGGTTATTGGAAAGTGTATGCTTTTACTGTGTGGGAAAGGTACTGTAGGGGCAGTTACTGTATTTTCCTGGGAGGGGTTGGTAACCTGCAGTTTATCCACTGGTATCCTATATCACTACCCCAGGTGGAGGCACAGCATTCTTTCTTCTCCTGTCCACTTGTGAATCCAGGCTGGCCCCCTTGGAGGAGTGTGCAGGGTGTGCCTGAGAGCCCCAGATACAACCTAGTTGAGTTTGGGGGGCTGCTACACCTGCTATTTCCTGAAACTTTGGGGCTACTTCACTCCAGAAAGGACAAAGGACTGGGCAATTCCAAAATATATGGTTTGGACTCCCTGTATGCCCACAGCCCCTCCAACACAAATTATTATTACCTGATGGGTAGTAGTTGGTCGTAATAGGTTCAAGAAATATCATATTACTCATTTCCACCTATATTCTTTCCAGTTACTTCAAGCTGATGAACAAAACGCCCCCTCCCAGATGTTGTCCCACTCTTTTGGTTTAAGTGCAAATTAGCCCTGGTTTCCCAAGCTACCTAACAGGGGGACATTTTGCATCCCTGTTGGTTCAAGAAAAACTCTTCATGTCAGAAATGTATTTTTTTGGTTATACAGTTCTCACCTGCAGTTTCTAAATATACTAACAACAAAGTGGCTCCATTGCTGTGATTTGGAAATTACTAACCACCTGGAGAAGGAGACCACCTGTAGGTACCTAAAAAGTGTGCATTTGTCAATTGATATTCCCTTTTGTGTTAATCAAATGGCTTAATTCTACCCCCCCATGTGAACTGAGCAAACTGATAGAGGCACAGCCCGTACCATCTAGAAAACTTTGTTTCCATTTGAGATAGCATAAATATGGCACACTAGTCCAGTTGTGTAATTCTGGATAATTTATACAATATTCCTAAAACTCATTTTATTTGTCCCTAATTAGTGAACATCTGCCATACTCATGGATTGCTTCAGTGCTTGAGGATCCCCCTTTCCTGGGTGACAGCAAAGAACCTAAATGGATCTTGGCCAACATTGCCATGTTTTTCTGTCTCCAGCCAGATATTGTCCATCCCACACTATTTGTATTCCAACTGTGGTGATAGTTATGCTACTCTATAGTAACCCTTCAAATCCAGCAGGTCCAAACCCCCTTTCAGCTTGGGACATTGCAGCATGTCTCATTTCAGCCTAGGATGTGTCCCCCCCCTCCAAATAAAGTGGTGCAGGGCTTTCTGAATTTTCTTCCAATCTTCCCTGGGATCCTGAGTGGCAAATTTTGATACAGAAATAAGAACCTCAGAAGAAAATTCATACGTATTGTGTCATTTTTCCCCATAAGGGTCAGAGGGAGAGGCTCCTATCTCTTTAAATCAGTCAATATATCTGACATCAATGTGCCATAATTTAACTTGTAATATCTAACAGTGACCAGAATCTGAATTCCAAGATACCTGAACAATGTGATTACCCACTTAAATGGAATTAAAGCTTTCAGTTCTGGAGTCTATGTCCCACTAATAAGCATTACTTCCATTTTACCTGTATTTATCATGAAACAGGACTTTTTCGTATTCCTCCAAAATTCTGGGCAGAACTGGAAAAGTCACCACTGGATTATGGAGACGTAACATTGAATTGTCCACATATAATAATATCCTGTTGTCAATCCCTGCTGCTATTATATACCTTCCAATTCCGGATTAACTCTCACAAAGGCAGCCAAGGGCTCAATACTTATGGGAAACAATATCAGAGACAAAGGGCAGCTCTGTCTCATACCCCTACAGATTTACAGAGATGTGGGTGTCATACCATTGAATTTAACCAGTGCAGATAGGCTGGTATGTAGTTCCCTGATCCAAAACAGAAATGTATCCTCATATTTAAACTGCTGCAGTGTAGCATAAAAGAATTTCCGCTGTAACTTATCAAACATCTTTTCTGTGTCAAGATTTTCACTGTTTGTCCTTCAGTTTACTCCCTTTATGCATGATGTTCAGACATCCTCTAACAATATCTGCCAGGTGCCAGAAACCTGATTGATCAGGGTGTACCGGTTTCTATTACACCCAGTTGACTCTATTCATTAGTATTTGTGTGAAAATGTTCGTATAGACATTTAACAATACTGGATGATGTGAATCACACTGCTTTACCAGGTTTAACAAGAATAGAAAAAAAGGCCTTATGCCAGGAGTCAGGAAACTTTCCTTGTTCCTGTCCTGTGTTGAATACCTTAGTGAGTATCTATGCTAAGGAAGATCTAAAAGTTTAAAATAAAATCTGTATTGATCCCATCTGACCCAGGGATTTTCCAGGCTTCAAATATTTTTTTTGTAAGTAAACTTTGTTGTAGAAAAAGTATCAAGAAAAATATCATATGAACAAAACCACCAAAACACAGAACAATATTCAAATCTACTATCACTTGTTCCTGCTCTTCTACTGTAATGGGACCATCAATCTGTTGTCCATCCTCCATGAGAGAGGGGAAGTTCCACCCTATCCAAAAGGTTCTGCGTGTTATCCTGTCCTACAGCTTGTTCTGATGGGCACCAATACAATGACTCATAATAGTTTCTAAAGTGACCTGCAATGTCCTTTGGAGTTACTCCTGCCCCCCCCCCGCCCCCGCCAATCAGGAACTAAATGCATTTGATGTATTGGTCTGCCTTTGCTTTCTGCAGCCAAAATGCCAGCAAACAGCCTGCATTGTTCCCATGCTCTAAATGTAACTGGCTACTGTATCTAAGTTTGCCCTCTGGTTTTTGATCCAGCTATTCTAGTAATCCTTACCTGACTGATTTTACCTGATCGACAAGCTACACCATTTTATTAGCCTTATCCTGATCCTCTAGCTCTTTCAAATGCTTTTCCAATTTATTTTGAAGCTCCTCTGCTTGCTGTTTTTAGTGAATGCATAAGAGATGACCCCCCCCCCATAAAGTGGCCTTTGCTGCATTTTTTTTTTTCTTTCTTTTTAAAATGTTTTGCCAGGAAATACACACTAAGCCAAGGCTTGTTTCCAGGTGCACCATGGGAGCACAGGGAAGTTAAGTGACTTGTTCATCCTGGCCCAGTGGTGCAGAGGGAAGAGGCACTCATATCTCACCTTCCACCATGCCGGCAACCAGGATTCAGAAATGGGTCTGAGTCTCTCGTGGGTCAGCTGGAGGGAGGAGGATCGAGTGTCCCAATGGATGCTCTCCTCCTCTGAGTGGGGAGGGCAGACTGTACCACTCAAACACTGCCACCTAGGTGACTATATGTGGCAGTGCAGTTTGAGGTAGTAGTTCCGGGTGGGGGACGCTCCCTAATGGAAGACATCAGCACATCCTATGACATGCACATGTTGAGCCATCACCTCCAAGGTGCATCCATGGATCGGGGAACAACCAAGAACACAGAATAACATCACCAGTGGCAGGATGACACCCCGTAGTACTTCTCAGACCCCACACTGCCCACAAGGCACAGGGACTACTGAACCAAGCAAGGCCATCTGGATGGGGATTGGGGAACCTATGACAGCACTACCACAGGGAGAAATCTGTGGAGGAACAGGTGGCCCCCACAGGTAAGTTCCAGAGACATCGGGTGATGGAGTTGGGGTGTCATGAGGACCGAAGGGGGATCATCTGGTGAGGGAAGGAAACAAAAAGGTGACTTGCTCATGATCACACAGTATGCATATGGTAGCTGCTGGATTCAAACCCAGTTCTCCAGGTTTGCAGTTCAGTGCTCTTAACCACCATGCCATATTGCCTCCCTGGATGCTATACTGCTATTTGGCCTTAACATTAATCACCCTATAATCAACAGTAGAAGGTAACCCTCTATCGAGTATCTGTCACCAATAAGTTAAAATCCTCATTATTCAGCAAGGATGTGTATATCCTCCAAAATGTGGTCAGACTCCAATCTCCTAGTTCTAGTTTTAGAGATTGAGCTGCAAGGTCTTTATTGCCAATAGGATGACTGGTGCAATCTTTAAATTCAAACAGATCTATTTTACTGCCTAAAAACATGACAATGCATGAGTACATCTTCTGCTTATTAGAATAAAATGTAAACTTTTTGTTTAAGGGATGAAGCTCTCTCCAGATGTCAATCAAGACCATCTCCACTAGTCCTGCCCTAACAGCACTACCTCATCATTTTATTGTTTACAACATTGCCCAAAGTCTAGCCTAAGTGTGGGTTTATCATACAATTAAAATCCCCCACCCACAATATTACAATGCCATTTGGCAATCAGGCAGCCTTACCAAACACTCTATGAAAGAAGGAGGGGGGTATCCTGGTTAGGGGCGTAGATATTTAGGAGGTGTATGGGGAGGCCAAAGATCATGCCAGAAACTAACACCAAACGGCCATTTTCTAAGTTTTCTGTATTCATTATATTAAAGGGAATATTCTTACAGAGTAAAATTGCAGTATTGGTCTTCTTCTCTGAGGTATGAGAAGATGCCACCACTGTCCTCACCCAGGCCTTTCTAAGCTTCTGATGTTCCACATAAGATAACCTAGTCTCTTTGAGAAAACCAATGTCACAATAGAGGTTCTGAAACTGAGCCAAGGTCTTAGTATGCTTCGCCACAGCATTTACACGCTTTACATTCAGGGAGGTAAGAATTAGGATCCCCATAGTCTGCCTGTAAAACTACTTAAAGAATGCTTTTAACCCCTGATCTGAAAGTGTGAAATTCCCCATCCCTGGCTAACAATCATCATAACTTCCATGTGTGGTAAACTGGTTGTCAGAAATATTGAACCAACAATAACAAGGAGAACAAAAGAGAACATTACAACAAGCCCAAAAAGAGCAATAAACTGAATACACCTTTTAGAAGTATGGAAATAAAACAGAATAAGTATGGAACACATGTGCACCTCCAAAGTGTGGAGTGCCCCTCATGTTCCCATGAGGGGTGCAATGAAATTGCAAGCTGTTTGTGATCTCAGGCAAGCCTGATCTGCTAGCATGGTATCAGATAAGAGTCAGTAGACTCCGGCAGCCTGCAGTCCAAGGACTGAGGAGTTTGTAGGTGTTACATCACACCCCTAAAGACCTGCAGACAAAACCATTATATGCAACTGTAACTTTGAACCTCAACCCCCACAGTTCCTCCCACCACAGCCCTAAGTCCCAGCTAAAATGCTAGCAATTTAGGCAAACCTTTGCCTTTTATCTGAGCTGGTAAAGCCTGGTTTCTTTTATGGTCCCTCTTTCATGGGTCAGACACAAATCCTGGCCAGACTGAATAGTAAGACTCCCCCCTCCCCCAGCACTCCAGATATATACCCAGCTTGCCACTTCATGAGACTTAGAGAGCCAACACCTAAATAACCACTTCAAAAGCATGCTTGTACCTGAGACAGAGGTCAATGTAATGCTCTACCACCTCTTACCTCACAGCTATAAATGCCAAGGGCTGAATTACTTTCTCTCTATCTCGCTCAAGTCCCTGGCTGTGAACAGTCCCAAAGTGCTGGCACCACTGAGGCACCTCAAGCCAGGCACACCCTCACCTTCCAGGGTTCTCTAGTTGTATCTGCATCATTTATTGACCTGCCTGGGACTGACATAGAAGCACCAGCCAATCGCCATCTTCTGATGACACCCATGATGCTACTGTTTCATGTCAGGTGCCCGCTCTGTGAACTGTGATACTTTGGCACACCAGAAGGACCCCAAATCCCTTGGTAATCCTTAAAAATACACTAGTAGGCCTGGGGGCTGTGGCAAGTCATCCCCACCCCTCCCAGTCACAGTCTGCTCTCTTCCTTCCCTGCTCTTCTACTCTCATCGGTCCACACAAATAGCCTGCTGTGTTCATTGGAATTAAATTGAACATTAGATGCAACCAATATGTGGTAATTATAACAGCTTAAAATGTCACTTTGATGAGTTCAAGAAAGGCAGAGCAGTACCAGACTTTTTATTTCCCTCCCACTGCCAGACTCAATGAGAATTAAATTCAAGCATGTATCCAGGGGGAGTATCTCTCTAAACTAAGCAGTTATCCCTCTGTTTATGAGAGGTCACTAGAGAAAGTCAAAGACCTCCCAGTCAGATTATGGTCGGGTTGTAAGCTGGCAGGAGAAACAAACATGCATTCTGTGTAAAACAGAGTTTTACACACATCTTTTAAAGGAGTTTCATAGTAGTCATCGAGCCTAACTACTCAGCTGTGGCCATCATATTGTTAGCTGCCTAATATTTATCATCTAGGAGTTCTTTCATATTCACTTTAAGAAGGGTAGGGAAATTGTTTCCTGTGGTGTTAACCCACATTGGTCTTCCTGCTTTCTGCCAGGCCACTGTTGCAAGGCCATGCTCCAGGCCTTCTATCTCCAGGTCGGGGCACTCCAACCCAAGTTTCCATAGTGTTGGCACTGCTTCTCTTAACAGTTCAAAAGACTGAACTTCTCTCTCCATGAATATGTGCAGCTGGGCTGGATAGTTTAGCTGACTTTTAATTTGATTCTCCTTGTCCTGTTTTATAACCTATCTCACTGCCTTACTCTTTCCATTTAAGAGGTCTGAAAATTCCTGATCAAAATATGACCGTTAGCCATTAAGTTGCAGGCCTTTAATTTTCAATGCTGTTTGTAAAATTAGTTGGTGCTTAGGGTGCTTCAGCATCTTAAAACTATAGATCTAGGTGGTGCTTTCTGATTGGTCAGCTTCTGGGCTAGGAAACTGTGGGCCGATTCCACCAGAAGAGTGAGGTTGTCTTGTATGTGTAGCACTGTGAGAAGGATATGCTTAAGGAAATCAGTCATTGGCAGGAATGGTATTTCTATCTCCTCAGTAATACCATGAATTCTGAAATTATTTCTCTGAGCACAATTTTCCTGATCATTCGTCTTAGCCAGTAAATTCCTCTCTCATTGTAACAAACAGAGACTCATCCAGTCATGCATGCCATCAAGTCTGATTCATTGTTTATAGCCGCTGCCGTAGCTGCAGTTTTTTTTATCTATTTTTTCCATTGGCTTTAGATCAGTCAAGGAGGACTCAACCCAATCACTCCCCTCCTCCATGCTGAGAGTAGGCGAGGCAGGCCTGCTGCCTGCCCAAGTGCCTGTCCCTGAGTCTGACTTCATCAGAGCTTTAATTTTGGTTGCTTGCATCTGGGCTTTTCTAGCTTGACTCAGTTACATCTCCTGCTTCAATGTAAGTCAGTACTGAGCAGTTAAAAGTCAAACAGAAAGGTTTTAATAAGGCTTTGTCTGCTGTGATCCTGGTAGCTCAATAATCAAGCTGCTATTCCTCCCCCAATGTCACAGGAAGTCACCGTCCTAACTTTCTATAAGCAGTTATACACGGCATAGACCCAGACATCTGCAGCTGAAATGGTAACATTCCTCTCAAGCTTACACCTACCTTCTCTCTCCCAGGAGCAGAGAGAAGATTTAGATAAGCACTTCCGGGAGTCAGAACTGGGAACAGCCATATGAACCATGCCAAGTGGCAAGATCCTAGGACTTTATGGCTTCCAGGTAGAATTTGTTACAGCCTTTCATCAGAAGCTCACAAGTACGTTAGCCTCTGAGCTCCCAGAAGTGCATCAACTGAAGTGGCTGACACAGTCAATGCGCACCACACTATAACTGTAATACCCAGTCCTTGTAAGGTTCCCTACGCTTGTAGAAGCTACTATCCAATCTCATTAATCATGGTGGACTGTTGAATATCTGCAAAGGTATGGCGCAAAGGCTCAAAGAAGTTCCCCAATGCTGATCAATAATGATCAGGTAGGCTTCACCCCGGGTGGTGAGGTATGGATAACACCAGAAGGCTAATAAATTTGGCAGGTCAAAATCACAAAAATAGATACAGTTCTTGTAGCACTTAATTCCAAAAAGGCATTCAATTGGGTAGAGTGGCTTTACTTGTTCCACACCCTCAAGCACTGTGGCTTTGGGGATAGTTTCATACATGGAATGCGGACATTGTGCAATGGGGTGGCAGCAACTGGTAACATGAATGGAACCATATTGGAAGCCTTTCCTCTGAAGAGAGGCACCCAGGCAATGCTGCATGCTATCCCCTCTCCTCTTCGTGCTGTTATTAGAACCTCTGTTACAAGCCATCAGATGGCATCCTCAGGTTCATGGTCTTAACATGGTAGAAGAACATAAAGCACAAGTATATACTAACATACTATTTGCCAGCAGATTAGGCCTTATGGTCTATCGAGTCTGCTTGAACTTTAGATCCTTAGTTGGGTGCCGAGACCCTCCCATCCCTTGTGCTCCAGAAACCCGTATCATCCATCCCCACCCCCCTGGGACAGGACATCATCTGATACATCCACTTTCTGTGTCTGTCCCATCCTCTCTTGAAGCCTCCACTGTGGATCTCTGAACTAGCTCACCAGGCAGTGCATTCCAAAGGTCCACCACCCGCTCAGTGAAAACCTCCTCCTCTTTTCCCCTTACCCTTCCACCTTCCAACTTCAAACCATGCCCTCTGGTGATGCCTCCCTGCTTTAGTCTAAAGATCCCCTCCATGTTTACCCTATGTATTCCCTTGAGGTACTTGAAGACCTCAATCATGTCCCTCCATCTCTCCTCTCCTCCAGTGAAAACAGGCAGAGCTCCTTAAGTCTGTCCTCATACGTCAAATCCCCTAGCCCTCGTATCATCTTTGTTGCCCTCCTCTGTACCCTCTTTAGGAGCTGTATGTCCTCTTTAGTGTGGTCTCCAGTACTGTACACAGTACTCAAGGTGTGGTCTAACCAGCCCATTGTACAGCGGCAGAATCACTTCCTTGCTCCTAGAGGTGATCCCCTTACGATGCATCCCAACATCCTGTTTGCCTTGCTAGCAGCCTCCTGCACTGCTCAGAGTTATTCATACATGCATCCACCATGACCCTAGGTCTTTCCCCTATTGAGGCCTCCAGCGCCCCTCCCAGGGTGTACCTGTGTTTAGGGTTTCCCGACCAAGATGCAACACCTTGCACTTGGTGATATTGAAATTTAATTCCATGTGTGAGCCCAGCTTTCCAGGGTGTCCAGGTCCTTGCAGGGCCAACCTCCCCTCTTCTCCCTCAACTACTGCTCCCATCTTGGAGTCATCCACGAAGAGACTCTTTTCACACCCTATACCCTCCCTGATGTCCGATATGTATGCATTAAACAGGATCGGACCAAGGACCGAGCCCTGCGGTACCCCACTACCAACCTCTCTAGGGTTCGAGAGCTCCCCACAGACCACTACTCTCTGAGTGCATCCAGCTAGCCAGTTTTCAATCCATCTGACCATCAAAGGGCCTACCCTAACCCCATCAGTTTCTCCACCAGACCATTGTGGGGACAGAGTCAAACGCCTTGCTGAAGTCCAAGAATAATACATCCACAGGCTACTCCTGTCCAGTTCTGATGTTACCCATTCATAGAACTCCACAAGGTTGGTTTGACATGATCTACCTGGCACAAACCCATGTTGCCGACTATCCAGACCTCCCACCTCCTCCAAGTACACCCCAATCGTTCCTTAGTATACTCTCCATTAATTTTCCCACCACCGAGGTCAAACTGATGGGTCTATAGTTACCAGGTACTTCCCTCAACCCCCTTATGGATTGGTACCACATTGCCTCGCCAATCCTAGGTACCCTCCCTGTCTCAAGTGACCTGCTGAAAAGCTCCGCCAGGGTGCAGCCAGTATGTCCACCAATTCCATAGTACTCTCGGATGAATGCCATCCGGCCCAGGAGATTTGTCTTTCTTTGGGCCTTGAGGGCTAACCACACCTTTTGGCAGAGATAGCATCATCCATCCCCTCCACCTTACTGGCCTTTTTATCTTTACCCAGATGTGACACCCTTGGGGTACCTCTCTCTCCCTCTTGCTCCATTTTTGTTGCTCCCCTGATCCCACTTACTGATGTTTCTATCCCATTCGTGCCTTGCTTTGTAGATATCCCATCCCCCTCCCTAGTGAACACAGAGGCAAAGTACTTGTTAATTACCTCTGCCTGGTCCCTCGCCTCTTCCACCCACCCTCCTTCTGATCTCAATCTGCTGAGATGGCCCTTAGTTTTTCTCCACTCCCCAATGTACCGGAAGAACCCCTTTTCCCCTCCATGTATCCCCTGTGCCAGCCACTGCTCTTTACTGGACTTTGCTCCCCTCACCATACGGGTGACTTTTCTAGATGCAAGCTGGTACATTTCCTTATCCCTATCCCTCTTGTTGTTTTATATTTTTGTAGGCCCTTCTTTTCTCTGACTGCTACCTGTACCTCACTGGACCACCAGCATGGTTTATGTGACCTTGCTCCTTACGTTTCAACTTAGTGCAGATCCTGACTGCCTCATGAAGTCCCCGTTTTATGACCTCCCATCTCCTTTCCACACTTGTCATTGAGGTAATCCCCATCAAGTGATCCCTGAGAATATTTCCCATGCCCATGAAGTCTGCCTCCCTGAAGTCCACTGCCAGTGTCCTAGATCTCACCCCCTCCCCTGCTTAGTTGAAACCAGACAGTATTGTGGTCGCTCCCAGTCAGGGGGTCTTGTACAACCATGTCCCTTACCAGATCCCCATCTGCCAGAACCACATCCAGGACATGCCCCTCCCTTGTGGGCTCCATCACATGCTGTGTTAAGAAAACATCCTGGAAGCCATCCAGCAGCCTCTGCTCCTTGGCCACCTTAGAGGACATGGTTCCCCAGTTTGTACCTGGCATATTAAGGTCCCCTATCAACACCACTCCTTCCCCTTTTGGTCCACACTGGGCAATGATGTTGTCCAGCAAACCATCCTCTAGAACCTCACTCATCCCGGGGGGCCTATATGCTACACCCAGCTTGACCTTATTTCCTGCTGAGGATCGTAAAGTGACCCATAAGGCCTCCACGTTTCCCTCTGCCTCTTCTACCCTAGCAATTTCTATGTCATCTCTAATGAACATAGCCACTCCACCCCCTCTGCCCTCCTTTCTATCCTTCCTAAGCATGGTGTACCCCCGCACGTTTGGGTCCCAGTCATGGTTTTTGTTGGCCCACGTTTCCATGACCGCCACATCCACCCCCTCGAACAGCATGGCCTGGAACTCTGGCAACTTGTTTCCCAAGCTCCTGGCATTTACTAACACCAACCCCCACCCTTATCCCAGATTCTCTTTGTCAACCCCACCCAGATTCCTTATACTTCCATCCTCCCTCTGCTCCTCCTGAAACCTCCATCCCAATCTGTTTCCCCCTTCCCCTTGGGCGTGAGGCTACTCCCCTCATCTGGAGGAGAGGGCTTCAGCCGCCCTCCTTATCCCTTTCCCCCTCACAAGTTTAAACCCCACCTTTCTTGTATGTAGTCAGCCATCCCCTGTTTAAGGACTTCCTTCCCTAATGGGGCAAGATGAAACCTGTCCTGGCATATAGTCCCTTATCCTCCCAAACTCCATTCCAGTTCCCTAACACCCTAACCCACTCCCTTCACCCCACTTCCTGAGCCAGTCATTAACCTCTGTGAGCTTCATTTTTTTCTCCACTGAGGCCTTTGGTACTGGCAATATCTCCGAAAAGGAAATGTTGCATCCATTATCCCGACAGACTCTGGCAAGTTCTTGGAACCTTGCTTGGATTTCCAAAATGCTATTTCCCTCTAGATCATTAGTTCCCAAATGCACCAGGAAATCCGGTTTCCCTCCACAATCCCTAACCATTTCATACACCATGAACTTTGCTCTGTGCAGTGTCAGCCCAGGGATACACACTACCTTCACCTGGCTATGGCATCCACCCCCCTGTCCCTCCCACTGGATACCCCTAATCATCGAGTCTCCCAATAATAGAACCTTAACACCGCCATCATCCTTATGGTTACCTCTACTATGCCCTCTCAGCCCCCCTTCCCCCCCTTTATTCATGATCTCAATTTCATGGGAGTCTTCCTGCCTTACTAGAGACCCGCTTGTCACCCTCCCCTTTCTGCCTCCCTTGCTATTTTGCCCACTTAACTCAAACTCCCTCTGAATAGGTGTCCCCTTTAACCCTCTCTTATCTGAACCATTTATCCTGGCCCTGATGGTGTCTCCTTCCCCACACCGCCATCCTCCCCTTGTAATAGTACCCCTGCCTCCAGAGGCTCTCTGTGGGTCCCCTTTAGCTAGGGCCCCATCCTTGGTACTGACCCCCCTGCTGAAAGGGGGCTCCTCTCCCACCTCCTTGTCTCCCAGTTTCTCTCCAATCATGCTCTCTCTCATGTCTGGAATATGTTGCATCTCCCCCATTTGCTTAACATATATGTTTCCCCTTCTCCCTCTGGGACTATTTCTATCCTTTCCATTGCCGGTCTGTGATGCCCTATGGGTATCAGACTCCCTCCCCCCGGCCTCTGTATAAGTTTTCTCATTTCCACAAACCCTTCTTCCCCTCTAGGTTGCTTAGTAGCTCAAATTTATTGCGACACTCTATGTCAGCCTCCATCAAGTAACCCGAGATTCCCTGACTGCACCTCTAAACTGCCCTCTTCTTCCCTCTTGCTCTGTTCACCTTAGAGCTCCCTTCCCACAGTCTGCTGCTTTAGGCTTCTGCACAACAGCCCTCCTGACTCTTCCCTCCACTATCTTTGTATTCAGAATGTTCACCCCATACGCTTCCCCTTAGCATCAACTTCCCTATCTAAGGGTCCTCTGTCCCTAATATTCCCCCTCCTGCTTGCTGTAACATAACGTCCTGTAATTTCAGAGCGTTGCCCCAGCCTCCCCTCAGCCCCACCCTTCTGCTGCCCATATCCACACCCCTTATCCTTGGACACCCCCAGCTCCCCCAGCTTACTCCTTAACCAATATACCTCACTCCTGATACAAGATAACTGTCTACAGAATGGGCAGCCTCCTCTCTCAGGCCCAATTTAGAATTATTGCCATCCCACAGCCTGTACAGCCTAAAACCTTCCAAAGATGCCTGCCATGGTGGAATATGACAACCTGTTTATCCCCCTCTGTTTATAATGGCACACCTCCTTTTCTCAGTCCCTTTCCTGGAATACAGTTTCTCTCTATACTGACTGTAGTTATTTACAAACCCAATTTCAACCCCACCAATAAAGTTCCAAAGTCTCACAAACACATACAGTCCAGTGTGTGTTCGGTCCCTCTAACAGTGTGTGTAAGCAGACATCAGGTACCATATGATGTCACAGGCCCACCAGCTGCTGTTGCTTCAAATTTCAGTCCTAAAACAGAAATACTCAGCCTTTCAATCCCAACCCCAGTGGTTTTTCAGTATTTAAGAAAGCCTACAAAACAGGGTGGGTGGGAGGGCTCTTACCAAACACCAGGCAAACAACACATTTAAATTTCCCTCTAATTAACCCTGACAAACAACTGTCCCCAAACCTCAAAAAGTTACAATATCACAGCCCAAGTAACAGTTCTAATTCAGGGTAATAATTTTTACTACATAGAGCTAATTTCACTTACAAACTATTCCAATATTTCAGTTAAAAACAGAATATAAACCCAGAGCTCTGTCCAACCAACCATATGCAGAAAATGTTCTACTGACTCTAATCTGCTCACAAGAGTCAATCCCAGCCTTCCTGGAGCTAACACAGAAGGCTGGTACTCTCTTGAGCTACTAATTTAATATGTCAAAATTCCCTGCCTTTTATCTCATGCAATAAGATGTAGAAACTCCAGAGCATCCCTTGGGGACTCACTCCAGCAGAACAGCATCTCTGATACCTGCATATTGACTTGCTGTGGGATACAGAAAATCTGGGCCCCCTGAACATCAACCCCATCATGAAGTATTAGAAGCTGACCTGGCACAATGGAGCCACCTCCACCTCTCAAATTGGGGTACAGCAAATGTCTAAAACAAATTATGGCCGACCTCAAAATCCAATATATATTGGATAACCTTCCTCTCAATCTCCCCCAGAGGTTATATGCACAATTGCAGAAACAGTTATTAAGCTTCTTTTTGAGAAAATATGCTAGAAGGCTAAGTGCCAAGAAGCTACAGAGAGACCCAACAAAAGGAGCACTGAACATCCCGGACATTATCCTTAAACACAAAGCTCATGCCATGTTGCAATTCAGGCAGGCAGCACCAATAACTCTGCAAAGCCCTCACCTGAAATGAGTATGTGTGAATCACATGTACTAGATTTCCCATATAACAGCTTCCTATTCTGATCAATCCCTGGTCACCCAGCAACCAGTTAAAAAATTCAGCATGCCAAAACATTGCGTTCTTAGGTCTTCAAAACCACTGACTGGACACCATGGTGTTCCCCTCACTTCCCTTTAAAGAATAACTCCAACCAGGGCATAGATTCCAAACCCATACTTTGGTGGGTCTGGGAAGAGAATGGAATAAAGCAGCTAGGAGACCTTTTAGATAGGGAATCTAGAGCGCTGAAATTCTTTGCCCATCTTCAGATACACTGCAACATCCCATGGCAACAGCATTGGAAATATTTTCAATTCTGAAGTGCCCTACAACCAGAAATGGATAAGCATTATAAAACAGAACTACAATTCCTTAGACACTGTACTAGATAAAGGGCAGAAGGGTCTCCCGTCGGCAGTCTTATCTATACATTCTTCCTTTTATGCACCTGACCTGACCATGATTACCCTGAGTAGGTGGAATGAGGAAGTAGGGACACAGCTCTCCCTGCAACAATGGCAGACATTCTGAGCCATAATAAAGAGAGCATTAAGGACACCAGAGACTGTTTTACACAATTCAAAATCCTTCACAGGTGGCACCCCTGAAACTGCACAAATGGTGACTATCACCATTGGATAGGTGTTGCAGATACAGCCAGGAAGAAGGAATAACTACCCATCAGCTCTGTTCATGCCCCAAACTTACCACTTACTGAGATATACAGCATACTTGTACTGTACTGCTACAGTCACCAGCATAACTCAACCATGTATGGGAACTCCTGGGAATTGACCCTACCAAGATGGTAAACACTGCTAACCCTCTCAGGCGGCTTGCAGAGACACTGACCACTTCTAAACACATTTTACTACACCACTGGAAACAAACACCCCCCCCCCCCCCGGGATGAAAGAATGGCTGGTTGAGGAGGGTTACATAGTTAGCTTCAAAAGAGTCCAATGTACTACCAGGAATATGATGCCCACTACTAGGAAAGGTGGGTGAACTATGAAGAATCTGATACGGAAGTTATTAACTAATGTAACAAGCAGAACAGAGAACAGTAAAACAGCTATGCTATGTAATGTTTTAGTAAGACTGTTTTAAACTTAAAAGGTTATTAGTACCAATGTATCACATTTAATGTGTCAATTAACTATTAGTGTTGTACCTCCAAGGGGTTATACCCCAACCAGGAATTTCTTCTGTACTATGCTTGTATCTGTTGTGGATTAACTTAATATTCACTAAACTTTAAATTAAAAAAAAGAAAATGGGCTGTGACATATAACAACATTTATTGTTTTGCCTTGGCCTTGAATTGCCATACATACCATCACACATTGTACTCTAGGACTGGTTAACTTTCTCCTCATCCCTCCATGACCACGCACTAGATGGTGTCATATACAATTTTTTAAAGGACAAATTGCCCTTATCCCTTAACTTTCTCCACCTGTCAGTGCATAGCAAGTACTCGCTAAGCTCTACTGATCAAGTCCACTTGTCCTTCCCTATAAAGCATACAAATCTTTGGGATAGTGTATTTCCAGCATTGTTCCTAGGTTATGGAAGTCTATTCCACCTGACACATACTCTTGTCAGACTTCACAAGACTTACATTGTGGCTACCATAGACACATACATAATGAATTCATTTGTTCTTGTTTTTAACTAAGTGCACTCTCATGATGGTATTCCTGTATTTGCACCTGATCTATTTTTTGTGACATCACCAATAGATGTTTTTATGATTTTGTATTTTTAACAGTTCTTTTTCTTACAATTCTACTGCATTGTATACCCTCATTTTTTTATTTATTTGCTTCCCACTTTCTGCTTATTGTATTACACTTCTAGTAACTGTATGTATGTGTAACTACCTTTTCCCATGTTCTCATGTACAGTATGCATATACTGTTGCTATTGTACAGTCATTTCCTTTATATCCTCCCAGATCATGCCTGAAGGATGGAGCATGGAGGGCTGGTGCATAGAGCAGCTTGGCCAGCAGCATTGGAGACCAGGATTGTAAACCTGGTCTCCAAAATGTTTCGTACATTTGGGACTTTTTTTTTTACATGGTGCCATGGAAACAGTATTCCACGGCCTCATGAATTTTAACTTTCCCTGTGATCCACTCCGCCTCCCGAGGAGAATCCTTCAGTCCACGGGCTGTAGGCAGAGCCCCTCACGTTGGGGTGGAGCTCCCACAAGAACAAAACCGTTGCTATTTTTACCACGCATTTCTTGACCGTGCAATTGTTGTCAACACTGTTCTGACCCAGTGCCCTCTCTCCTGGTACAACAAAGCGTTGCATGCTGTCAGGATCAGTGGCTGCATCATCTGCCTTTTGGCTGGGTCACCCTTCTGGGGCCCTCCCCATAAAGCAGCAAATAGTTGTGTTGAGCAATATCCTATTTTGTTGCTTGATTACTTGAGATTATCACCTCATATAATACAGTACTGGCATATACTGTAATTTCCTAAATCCCTTGAGTGCAGAGCTTTCTGAGAACTTTACATCACATACTTGGATTACAAACTATACCCAGTCCACCTTAGTGTGACTACAAGATAATATAGTTAGTTTTTTCTTACTGAATATATTTTCATCATTTCACATATAAGCAGTAAAAATAAAGTTAAAAAAAGCAGTAGTCTAGTAAAATCAACAACTATTGACTTTAAAATGCTATTTCTTGGAAAATTACATGATTTTTCCCTGTCATGTTTACTTTTGGGGTTCCCACATCTTTTACTCTGGAGTTACTCATGTTAGAACAGGCAAAGACAGACTTTCTGAATTTATTCTACAATTTGTGTAATCTGCTAATTGTATAATCTAGTAGGACTGATACATTCTACTTGCAAAATACTGCATAGTTCTCATTGATACGTTTCTCTACTTGGGATATTTTGTATATGATCAAACTGGGTTATTATAAATCAGTTATTTTCAGCATTTGTTGTATTACAGTGGCATTTTTTTTACTTACGGATCACTAGTGATGCTTTTCCTTGCCAAATACCCAAATCATGCTAATTTATAAATAGCCTTTAAGAACAATAACTAAACTGGTTCATAGCCTTTGGCAGTTTTAAACTGAGCATCACTGCTAGACTGCAGCTTTAAACTGTACAACTGAATTTACATGATGCTTATTGGAGAGGTCACTGGGATTATTAAAAGTGAAAAATATATACCTTTGTGCAGAATTGATGGAACAAAAATATGGATCATTAAAAGAGCAAGTGTCAATCACGAAGGTGAAAATGCACGTTTCAGCTAAAAACGTGTTGTTGCTATTTTTCCGTATTACAGGGAAATGCCATGGATTTTTAATGCTTAATGAGCCCATCAAGCTTAGAGTTCATTGACTGTAGCATTTCAACTAATTGGCTACAGTATTTTCTGCCTTCAAAGGTTTTTTTCTACAGAAATTCAACAGTGGCAAGGACAGTCAGCATCTTGCTTGAACTAGATCATTTCAATTGTGCAGGGCATTTTGTGTGGTATTTCTAAAGAAGGCAGTTAAGACAGTATGTCAGAATGGATCTGTTTCATCCTGCCAAGGCTGACATTTCCCTTGACAGCTAACAATAGAGCTGATGCAGGCAGTGGTCAAGCAATAATCAGTTCAAGACTGTTTCTTTATTCCATATAAGCGACTGTTAGATGTACTCGGATAAGATCACATCTTGGGGAAAAAGAAACTAGTGATTTTATTAATTTTGACAGTGATACAAACCAATATGTGATCTTTACAGAAGTCATATTTGCAGATTTTCATTATTTGAGGTATCAACCATAGATGGAGTAACCATCTGGTGTGAATGTCACCCTCCCAAAAACATGGTTGATTCTGAAGTTCCAAGCTGAACCAGTCTTCTTTTTTTCTTTTTTTTTTTTTGTGCACGGGGAATGATTTCTTCTTTTTTCAGCCCTACCCCCATGCATACTCCATCATTCTACAGGGATGATCCTCCCTGGTGTTCCTCTCTGGCTTATCCCCCAGGGTAGAGCTTCAGTGGCCTCCCCACTTACCCCTTTGGATGCCACGTTTGGTGTCTGGGGAGGTGCCATGGTCAGCTGGGGTGGAGTCAGGGCAAGGTGGGCAGCATTGTGCATGTCTGGCATTTTGTGATGCTGGTAATGGGAGAGGTGTGACATGCAATGATGCCGGGGTGTGATTAATGTTATGCATCTGTAACACCTCTCAGCACAGTGAGTTCCAGCTTGCTAGATCCCCAGTCTCTGCTAGGGGGTCATACAGGCACCAGCAGCTTCCCCGCTCCACCCTCTCAGAGGACGAGAGCAGTCCATGGGACACATGATCCTCCTGCCCTCTGGGCCAGTCATCCAACACCTGGGCTCACATCCGAACCCAGATCATCAGCATCACAAGCAGTAGTGTTCTCACTGTGCAGGCAGGCCAACTAGCCTTCTTTTTTATATCAGTGATATTATTTTACATTGCTATGAAAAAAACAAACATACCCCCCACCCCCAGTTATGAACCTTGGTACCAAAAATGGTGCCAAATTATGAAATCATGGTTACAGGACATCAATGCAATCTACTATTCTTAGTCAAAAAAAAAGACCTGAAGTCATCTTGATTGCACACTGCTAGCAGTGTCAATTTTAATGCCAGTGACCTGGGTTCCTACCCTAAGCTCAAATCAACAGAAAGCTGGCAGGGAAGGATCCTGTGTCCCTGAGGATGCTCTCCTCCTGTGGAGGGACCATCCAGCCCTCACTGTAACACTGTCACCTGACTGACCATACATGGTGGTGCAGCTGAGTACTGGAGTGCCTGGAGCTAGGGCTACTGGGCAGACAGCCACTTGCTGGAGTATTCAAGTGAACATTTATCTTATTGCCGCTGTACCTTGGGAAGAAAAGAAGGGGGAAACCTTCTGACAACTGGATGACATTCTGTAATTGATTGCTTTTTGGGGGTCTGTCACTGAAATTAGTGTTTTGCTTCTTTGTTGGGGAAACATACAGGAGAGGCCTTCAGTTACTGGGATGGGGGAGACTCTGTCGTTTGCTTAGCAAGCACAGAACAATTAGGTGGCAGCATGATATCTTTGTGTGATGGGGCACCCTTACCTGGCAAAATTAAGATCTAGTTATTTAGAGGGCTTCATTAAAAAATACCTCCCCACTAATGCTGTTGTCCTAGCCAATCAGAAGGCTAGGATTTACTTAGCCATTTTCTAAGTCATAAGATAAGGCATGGCCGGGGTGGCCCTTCCTCCTGTGTTAGTTGCAGCTGAGGTTCCATGTTACATAATGTAGTATCATCAGTCAGTTTTCTAAAGAAGCCTGATATTTAATTTGGATGGCGACTGTGTGGTTGAAGTCTTTGCAGCTGCATCTGAGTTGATACTTTTATACTGTCTTTGTGCATTTCTATAACTTAAACCTTTTAAACATGATATATGAATTTAAATGTGTTTAGACATAAACATGCCCACTTGAAGAAACATGTTGTTTATGGTGCTGCCCTGTTGTTGGTGAAATATACAATTTGAAATACAACAATTGCAAATAGAGTTACAATTTTTAAGATATTTTAAAACAATTACATTCATCTTGAAATATAATGTTATTTGAATTTTTCTTGATCATGTGAGCATAGGTAATATCATAGAATGGAAGAGAGAGCATTTAACACGTTTTTGGTCATTTATTTTTTCAAGATAGTCCCAATGAGAAGTAGCATATTTTCTGTGGGGGTCCTGCTACTACCAGTTTTACAGTTGGGTATATTTAAAAAAACAGGAGAGGTCAACTGACTTGCTCAAAGTCACATAGTAAGTCCATAGCTATGATAGGATTCAATCCTGGCTCTCAATTCTGTGTTCTAACCATTGGGTCAGACTGCCCTCTGAATGGTTGTCACTGTGGAAAGCACATGAACAGCAAGGTAACTATTCATTTGAAAAGTTATTTTAATAAACATTTTGAAAATTTCCCTAAAGAGAGTCATTTATAATTTTACCAGGCAAGGGATGCCTGTTCCAAGCTGCAGGGTACATGTGCCTATTTAGAAAAGCTCTGGACAGAGCCAACATGATTTCTAATGCAATAGCCTGATTAGTGATATAGAATAATGGGTAGCATATTTGTAAATTACTTGTCGTATGATTGTGATGAAAAAAATCCCACATTTACTGGACAACAGGGAAAGCGTTATGGAGCATGAATTCAACTGCCCTCCAGGAACAACTTGAAATGGGGAGGGTCAAGCAGCTGATATGCAATTGTATCGATTTGTACACAATGTATAGCGTTGCATTACTGCTCTGCTGTGGTCGGCACCCAAATGATTTTTACCATCAGAGGGGTTAAAACAGAAAAATTCACCTGTTCCAGTTTGGCAGCCAGGTAGCAATCAAGCATTGCTCATTGCTATATATTACCTCTTGCAATGTCCCTGAAGGACTGCATGCCTGCTCTACTGGTGGTGTAGCCATTTCATTACAGTATGGATCTAACATCTCATAGGGATGCACACTTTGGTCTGTTGTTCTGAAGGGCTTGTATTTATTTATTTAGCTTTTGTTGACCAAATAGGGTACACTAGGCATACATATACCTATTTTCAGGAATGACCCAGGATCCCAAAACAGCTCTCATCTCTCACTCCTCCCTGTGTACTACTAATAATCTTTACAGGTGCGTAACTATGGACAAATCCCATTGTTAGAAAAAAGGGTTACTCACTTTTAACTTTGTTTCTTGTACTCAAATTCATCTATAGCTGCACATTGCCCTGTGCTATGCTGAGTAAGGTACATGGTTATAGCTGCTTGTAAGGTACTTTTCCCCTTCGGCAGAAAAGATTGGATGGTTGGAAGGAGCCTTGCTCAAGTAGATAGGGGTGGGATGGGGTGTTTGCAGCATGGCATAAATCTGTTGGATGGTTCCAGACACTGGCTTCTTGAGCTGTGATATTGTAAGTGTGTGACTATGAAGGAATACCACTAGAAGGAGCAGTTACAAGTAAGAAACTCTTGTCTCTCACTTCCCCTGTCATGAGGGCAGTGTTCAGTGCTCCAGCATACTCTCCAGCGAACAACTTGATGTGGAAACACTATGAAAGGATCAATTCCCTCTCTCACTACTGTAACCCTGAACATCTTGGTAATTATATCTGGCTAATAATTTAACCATTCAAGACACTTTATCCAGGTCACCATTGTACAAATCTTATGTTATCCCCATTACCTACCTGGCCAAAAAAAGTGAAAAAGCCAGTGGAACCAAAAATTACAGATAGAAAAATAGTACAAATTTTAAGAAGTAGTCCATTGTAATGTTTTACTTCAATGGGTTTATACAACTTAGTGAGGAGTTATGCTTGTGCAACTTCATAGATAGTCTGATAGTATTTGAGTGAATGTGTTGTGACTGTTATGCAGATACTTTGGCCGTTCACAATTCCTGTCCCAAGAGGAACTACCACCCTGTCAGAGTACCTGTGAAGGCAAAGGAACCCTCTTGAGGAGGGTTCCACCCCTAGAGGTGCCACAGGAAGATAATTACTTTAGTCTAAAGATACCTTAGTCAGGATCCCCACCGGGAGAGACATATGCTTCTGGAGGGGGAGAGGAGGATGGTGGGACAAAGAAACAATTAGGGCTGGGAGAACTTGGTCAAGTTCTGTCACTTATTAAATAAGAATTGGAACACGGTGGAATTCTGATTTATTCTGATTAGTTCTGATTATTTATAAATACTTGAAAAAAATGCGATAAAATGCTTAAAAGCAGACAGAGTCAGTCACAGATGCCCAAAGGAAACAATTTAATGCATGATTTGTATAAAAATTACAGTAAAACTGCTAAATAAAAGCAATGACTGCTAGCTGTTTCATGGCTGGCTCTACTGGTGACATATCCTGTTCAGGCCTGTTCATGGCATTGAGTGTGCTGGGAGAGAGGGAGAGAGAGAGAGAGAGACACAGACAGAGACAGACAGACAGATGCAAGCACTATTTTGCTTGCCCGCCTGCCCTGTATAGTGTACACACACTGCACAGCCACACTGAGGCCAAGATTATTTTTTTCATTTGTGATTTCTGTGACTGTAAAATTTCTGTTTGCCCCCAGTAGTCTAGTCTCTCTCTCTCTCTCTCTCTCTCTCTCTCTCTCTCTCTGTGGATGGCACAAGTCAGCATTTATTTTGCCAGCCCGCCCATGCCCTGGGTCTGTACAGTGTACACAGACAGCCACAGTGAAACCATGAATACACTTTATTTGTGATTTCTGTAACTATAACATTTCTCTTTGTCCCCAGTAGTCTAGTCTCTATCTCTCTCTCTCTCTCTCTCTCTCTCTCTCTCTCTCTCTCCTCCTCCTCTGGATGGGACAAGTCAACATTTATTTTGCCACCCTTCCCATGCCCTGGGTCTGTACACAGACAGCCACAATGAAACCAAGAACACACTTTATTTGTGATTTCTGTGAATATAACATTTCTCTTTGGCCCCCAGTAGTCTAGTGTCTCTCTCTCTCTCTCTTTCTCCTCCTCCTCCTCTGGATGGCACAAGTCAACATTTATTTTGCTAGCATGCCCTTGCCCTGTTCACAAACAACTCTCCTCTCCCACTCTTTACTACTTATTAAGTCGATCTGCACTCTTTTGCCATGGATGAAAAATTCATGGAGAGAATAACAAGACCAACAACACAGTTGACCCGAGAGTCACTGACCGACCACAGCAGCTGCAGGCCAAGCTCAGATCCTCCCACCATGTGACTGTGGTCCTCCAGTTCCTGGACTCAGCTCCACCTGCCTCTCTTCAGTCATTGGTCCACCTGGCGCCATCCATTCCTCCAGCTAGAACTGCATAGGCAACGGCATGGCAACTAGTAGTCTAGTTCATACTAAGGTTCATACAAAGGACAGTGAAGAGCAAGGAGGCTGGGAAGCCCATGAGTGCTCCTATACTATCAAATTGCATACTAAATATAGTAATACGTAAGTGTCTGTCCTGAAAGTAAAAACATATCAAGACGTTTCTTGAATTCTTGTTTCAATTTGCTGATAACAACATTTAGGGGCAATTTGTTCAATGGTTGTATAACCTGTAGGGTGAAGAAGAATTTTCTACTTTTGTAATGAAAGTGTTTCCCTGCCAGTTGTAGGGGATGTCCTCTAGTATCATAAGAGTAGTTTTTAAACTCTAGACCAAGTTCTGACTTTAAGTATGGGTCACTTATAATATCAAATAAAAATAGTAAATCACCCCATAACTGGCATGTTTCAAGTGACATTAGAATAAGGGAAACAAGTCTAATATTATATGGTGTATTGTATAAGCCACGTATATCTTTAGTAACATAGAAACATAGACTTTGACGGCAGATAAGGACCGCTTGGCCCACCTAGTCTGCCCATATTCCTACCTAGAGGATAAGCTGCAGATCCTATTTAACCAACAGCCTATTTCTTCCTACCCCCCCCCCACAAAAATTGCCTTATGTCTGTCCCATGCATTCTTGAATTCTTCCACAGTTTTAGACTCCACAACCTCCTCAGGAAGACTGTTCCATGCATCGACCAACCTCTCTGTGAAAAAATACTTCCTCACATTGCCCCTGAAGTATAATTTTTTTGCACTTTCTCTAATTGGGTGCAGTTTGGATTTTTTATAAGAGCACCACAACAGGGATGCATATTCTAAGTGAGGTCTGGCATAAGCTCAAAACAAAGGTATCATAATGTTTGGGTCGTGGGGAATTGATATTGTGTCAGATAGACCAAATGATCTTATTTGTTTTACTGGTAATTTAACTTGGTTTGAATGCTGCAGGTTATTTGAGATGATGATTCCTAGATCTTTTTCATCAGAGGTACTCAGTAAAGTGGTATCACCCAGAGTGTATGGAGTGTTGTGATTTTGAGGTCCCATATGCATAACTTTACATTTTCTGACATTAAGTTTAATTCCCTGTTTGGTTAACCAAAGATTTTACTTAAGTCTCACTGAATGGTTTCAGCCTGATCTAGGGTTCCACAAGGGCCACCAATTTTGACATCATCTTCATATTTTATGGATGCAGAGGTGCAGGTGCTAGTCATATCTGAGATGAAAGCCTGAAAAACGCAGGGGCCCAAACCTGAGCCCTGAGGCATCCTGCTAGTGACAAGACCCACCTCAGAAAGTTCACTGTTAAAATGAGCACTCTTTGAGTCCTACCAGTTAACCAGTTACATCTCCAAAGTATTAGGGAATTATTTATAATGAAATTTAGTCATCTGTCCATTAAAGCCCAGTGGGGCATAACATCAAAGGCCTTACTAAAGTCTATAAAGATAACATCATATGGGATTTTCCTATCAAGCTCAGACAGCCACAGTGAAACCAAGAATACACTTTATTTGTGATTTCTGTGAATATAACATTTCTCTTTGGCCCCCAGTAGTCTATTCTCTCTCTCTCTCTCTCTCTTTGTCATCTGGATGGCACAAGTCAACATTTGTTTTGCTAGCATGCCCTTGCCCTGTTTACAAACAACTCTCCTCTCCCACTCTTTACTACTTACTAAGTCGATCTCCACTCTTCTGCCATTGATGAAAAATTCATGGAGAGAACAACAAGACCAACAACACAGCTGACCCGAGAGTCACCGACCAACCACAGCAGCTGCAGGCCAAGCTCAGATCTTCCCACCATGTGACTGTGGTCCTCCAGTTCCTGGACTCAGCTCCACCTGCCTCTTTTCAGTCTTTGGTCTGCCTGGCGCCATCCATTCCTCCAGCTAGAACTGCATAGGTAATGGCATGGCAACTTGGGGGAGGGTGCCCAGGGCAGGAAGAGAAAAAAATCCCAACCCATTAATATTTTTTCCCCCCACCCCACATTGGGGCACCAGGCAATGGCATGCAGAAAAAAAGCCTTGCTTTCCACTGATCCAGAACCGGACTTCTGTGGCAAAGTTCATATTTATCCAGGTCCATGGATTCAGGGTTCGATCTGGGGGTCTGGATATTAAAGAGAACAGTCTGCCCAGCCCTAGAAATGATGCATCTGAGTGAGACTGAAGGAATCTGACTTAAATAGCTAAGGCTGGGGGCATGACTGCTTGCTTCCACCCATTAACTGCAGTCATAGCTTTTGATTTCTAAAGTAGTTTTTTTTTTCCCTTTTGCTCATTAGTATGTTTTCTAGGTGATAGTATTATGCTGGGTGTGTGTAATAGTACTCTTCCTGGCAGTTAAGGTATCTAGTTCTATTCTTCCCACTGCATCATCAACACTGTGATCTCACCGACAGTGACATTACAGATGATTGATCTGGCAATTACTGAGTGGCTCTTCCTGAGCAGTTGTGGAGTCACTGTCAGTGAAGTCATAGTGCTGATGATGTAATGGAAAGAACAGCACTAGATATGTCAACTGCCAGCCAGAGTACTGTTCCACACATCACACCTGCTAACATCAGGTAAAAAAAACAAACTTCTAATTAAGTTAAGGGAAACCAAAAGAGTACCTCAAATACAATAGTAATAGTTCACTGCTTGAAAAACTAGTATTACTTTAGAAAATACACTAGCCCTTTAAATCTGAGTATATCATGATAGCAGATCAGATTGTACAAACATGTTTATTTATTTGTTTGTTTATATTTATCATTAAATTAGTGACCAAGAAAAGCACACTAACCCAAGGTGCAACCCAGGGGAGAGGGACAGGGGAAGTTGAAATGCAGTCAAGGTACAATAGTTCAAGAAACAAAGTAGAATGGTGCAGAAAAGATATATACAGAATAATAAAGGTGCAAAATGTACAGTGTACTGCATTAGAGATGGCAAATTAGTCAGGTGTCAGAATAAAAGGAGCTGCAAAAACAGCAACTAGAAGATTGACTAGAAGGAAGAGGGAGCAAAGTGACCTCTAAGGAGGTGCTTAAGAGAAAGGTGGGATGGGAAGAGGTGGAGGAGGGTAATAAAGTTTTTCAGAGTGAGGGTGGCAGACCAAGAAAGTAGTTCGACCAGTGGATGTTTTGCAGCAAGGGATAAGAATGACATGAGGCTCAGAGCAAAGGAGTGAATAGAATGAAGAGGCAGGGGGGAAGGAAGGGGGGAGGTAGGGAGATGAACCAATACTTGCAGAGACACAAGTAGCAATAAGTAAGCAGGAGAGGTGATATGAGGAACAGATATTTAATTTTCATGCAGATATTTGTAAGAAAAAAGGACAAGAAGAATAAAAACAGAAGATCCTCTGTGGTAAGCTTGTTGGGGATGGCGCCCCCAACTCTCAGAACTCTAAAATGGGTGGCATGGATCCCTCATTTTGGACTGGCATGCAGCAGGGCCATTTTCCCCAGTTCTGCCCACCCTGAGATGCCAATAGTGAACATGCATATTGCAGTATATAACTGGCATGCATGGTGTGCAAGCAAAGCCCTGCATCTTTCCTCCCCATGCCACCTCAGCTGACTTGCTCCATCTGTGGTTCCCCACAAGGTGCTCCTACAGCAGGGATCAGTTGCAGTCTCACCTTAAGGATGCATGCATCCTATGGGACATTGAAACAACCTCCCCCTCCTAGCCCTCCAGTGTCCTGGGCTCCTTTTTAAACCCATCTCACCAGCATTAATAGTAGCAACTTTGCTGCAGGGCTTCATAACCAACATTCAGATCTGTTTAAAGAATAAAGCTATTAACCACAGTTTTCCTATTCTGTAGGGTCATTGTAGCCCTTTGAAAGCAGCCATGCAGTGGCGTTGGACAAAAAATCTGGCCCTACCATTTTTTTAACTGTTAAAGAGTCAAGAAATCTTCCAGTTCTATTTGCAAGTAAAATTCTCCAGTTCTACCAAAATCAAATGTTTTAAATTTGTTCATTATCTTAAAAACAAAGATGGTTACCCCATTTGGCTTAGATATAGCATTATGGACCTGACAAGGGTTAGGTTTAGAAATATAATTGAGAAAATAAATATAGCTATAAGGTGTGATGTGGACAGCTAGTTTTGAGTGCTGTATCATTTTTTCTTAATACAAAATGTATTACTGACTGTCTCGGCTGAAAAATCTGGTATTCTTAGAATGACCTCACTCATCCACCCCCCCCCCCAGGTTTCAGTTGAAAGATGAAAAGCCATGAGGAAATGCTAAAACAGCATGTGAGATCACACACACAGGTTTTAGAGACAATGTGTTACATGGCAGGTCTGAAGCTAATGACAGAGTAGAACAGACCTTGATCAAGGATATCCTGTTTTATCTAAAGTTAATTACAGGCTGGTAGAAGCTTGATTTGAGCATATCCATTTTATGATGGTTCCAGAGGAAGAAAAACCGGTTGTGATATATTAATGCAAAAATCATAAAGATGCTTTCACGTCCTGGAAGGGGGGAAGCTTATCATTAAGATCAAAGAAGTGTCATTTGAAGGACATGAATTATGCTGAAGTTGCAGAATGTAATACTTTAAAAAGACATCCTATTTTTCTATAAGATATATATTTTTAATATATAATCTGACAGAGGAGGAGCTAGATGACCTCACACAAAAGGAGTTGGCAAATACAGTTTACTTTAAGGAATAATTCTGTTTTACTTACACACTTTTACCTAGACTCTGACAACAAAAGATCTTGAGCACTTGTAAACAGGTATTTAGAAAGAGAGTCAAATCTAAGTACTATAAGTAGGCATTTGCACTGTTTAAACCTTGTTCTTTTAAAAGATGTGTATATTTTATGATATAAGAGTTCTGTATTTTGTGTTTTACATATTTTTATCTATTTTAGTAAAACTCTTTTTAGAGCACATTTGGTCTGTCTTTCATTTCTTTTCATTTGTAAGAAAAGTATATCTGGTTATAGCAGACACTTAGCATAAGCTGAATGGTGATACCAAACTGGAAAGAGAAGCATTTTAAATCTGAGGTCTTTATTAAAGTTTTCAGGGTTCATCTCTGTATACCTGGTTAGGTTCCCATAGGCAAAGATATCTGGCCCCCCAAAGAAGAAATATCTGAACCTGTGCATTGGGTATGCTAATAAGGGGTTCACAGTTTGAATCCCTCCAAGACTTGAGACCAAAGGTTGATCCGAACTCACAAAACAGACAAGAGGGTTACCTTGTTCTGTTAAACTGTTCACAAGACTGCGCTTGGAGGTTGGCACTTTGGGAGTAGAGGGCCTGACCTGCTGAGTGGGTTTGTGACAGACTGGTTGGCAGTGGTGGCATCATTTTGGTATCACAAGCTTTTATTGTTCTGTGTCAGCTTGAGACCATAAGCTCTCGCAAAGGAAGAAAAAGACAGAGTTTTATTTCAAAAAGAAAACAGAACTATATAGCACTTGGCGTACAGTCAAGTTCCTACCCATTCTTTTTTCCTAAAGCACAAGTCAGAGTAGCCGTAGTCAGGAAATAAGATGGCTTCTGACTACAGCAGGCACACTGTAGATTACTTCAAGCAGTTGTGCGGGGACAGAGGAGTCCCGTTCAAGGTGACTGCCAAAAAGTAGAACCCCATAGAGGTCCTGATGGTAGCAGATACCCAGAGCAGCAAGTCACTGACCTTGACTGAAAGGGACCAGACCTCAAGTGTGGTAGGGCTATCGGCCAGTGCTGTGTCCAGGTCCGGTAAGGAGGACAGCAGGGCCACTGTCAGTGAAGGGCCACAGCAGCAGGGGATCATCACCAGTATCCTGAATTCAGAGGTACTCAGGCTGCAAATTGAGTTGCGCAGGATGGAACTGGAGGCAGAGTGAGAACAGAGAGAGGCGTACCATGAGGCAGAGTGAGAACGCTGAAAGGCAGAGCGAGAACAGAGAGACGCAGACCATGAGGAACTTGAGCACCAGCGAGATGCAGAGGAGAAGAGAGAATGAGAACACCGAGATGCAGACCATGAGGAGCAGGATCGCCAGAGGCAACACGAACTGGAGAAGATACGACTCTGACCAGCGGCACCAGGACAGGTAAGTGGCTTGGGTTTAACTGGAATTGCAGGACTGGGTAACAAATTGAACTCCAAATTAATAGCTGAATTTAAAGAGGGAGAGGACATGGATGCCTTTTTAAATTATTTTGAAAAAGTTTGTATTCAGACTAAAATTCCTAGAGAGTCCTGGAGCTTCCAGCAATCCCCGCTTCTTACCAGGAAAGCTCGGGATGCATTTGGTCAAATGGACAATGAGGACAGCAATTATTATAGCAAGCTAAAAGCTGCACTGTTAAAAAAGTTTGAATTAAATGCTGAATCATATAGAGCTAAATTCCAGAAGCTCAGGAGAAGCCCTGATATGAGCTACGAGGAGCTAGCTATGAAACAACGTCAGTTTTTAAAACGTTGGTGGGAAGGAATTGAGGCAAACTCTGTTGATAAAATTGAAAATGTGATTTTATTAGAACAGTTTTATTGGGCATGCCCAGCAGAGCTAAAAACCTGGCTAGAGAACAGAGATCCCAAAACAGTGCAAGAGGCTGCTGAACTCTCGGATCACTATGCCAAGAGCAGACCTGCTCTGACAGTGAATTGAGTGGGTGTGGCAGTGCAGAAAGGGAAAAGTGCACCTTCAGGGCAGCTAAAACCCTCACTGCCTCCACCAAAACCAGTTAGCCCCAGGTTTCAACTAAAAGATTTCTCTGAAGTAAGAAATGCCTGTTGGTTGTGTAAAGAAACTGGGCATATTGCCAGACAGTGTCCCAAAAAGGTGAGCCATAATACACAACAGGGTGCTAGAAAAGAAGTGGGTTGTTTGTGTGTCCCTGGAAGCATGTCAGTGAACATGAGGGAACAAATGCACCCAGTCATGGTAAATGGTGTGCAGACACAAGGATTAAGGGACACAGGGTATCCCTGACCTTGGTAAAGGGGGATCTGGTACAGCCTGGTCAGCTTATATCTAATAAATATGTCACTGTACAAGGGTTTACTGGTGAAGAGAAAACATTACCCCTCGCTAGTGTTCTCTTAGACTGGGGTGAAACAGGGGGATCTGTACAACAGGTGGCTATAGCCAAAACATTAGTTGTGGATGTGATCCTGGGTAACAATCTCCAACAGGCAATGGTATGTGCAGTTACCCGTAGCCAAGCAGCAAGGGAAAATTGTTGTTCCCTGAACCCCACAGAAACCAGTGTGGAAACCACTGAGAGGCTTGTTCCCCAGCCGGTGTCTCCAGATGAGGAGACTGATAAAAAGGGGGTAGAAATTTCCCTAGTAGAAAGTGACCACACAGCTACGGAAGGTTACTCCGAAGAGGGAGGGGTAACCCATTGTCAGAGGGTTGGGATTGACAGTGATCCTGAGGGCCCTGATGCTAGTACTAGGGACCCTAGTTTAGTGACTGAAAGGGACCTGTCCCATGCCTTGGGAATGTGTGAGGGGTTTGCAGCTGCTCAGCGAAGTGACCCTAGTTTAGAGAAGCTGAGGGCTTGGGCAGACTCGGATGGCACACAGGGAGGTGACAGCTGACATAAGGTTTATTGGGAAAATGGACTTATGTATATGCAGGCAGTACAGACAGAGGGAGGAATGCTAGGCAGGCAGCTTGTCGTTCCCAGGGGTATCATGAGCAGTTGCTCAAAATTGCACATGATATTCCCTTGTCTGGTCATCTGGGAATCATGCGCACAATGCAGCGGTTGGCCCAGAATTTCTACTGGCCTAACTTCACCCAGCAGGTGAAGGAGTATTGCAGGTCTTGTCACCGATGCCAAGAAATAGGGAAGGTGGGCAAGAAAACCCAAGCTGCCCTGATTCCATTGCCCATAGTGGAGGAGCCATTCCAGAGGGTGGGAATGGATATTGTGGGGCCTTTAAATACCCCCAGCTCCTCAGGGAAGAGATTCATCCTGACTGTGGTGGATTATGCCACCCGGTACCCAGAGGCAGTCGCCCTATCCTCATTGAGGACAGACAAAGTGGAAGATGCCTTACTTGGGATTTTCTCCCATGTTGGGTTTCTGCAGGAGGTTATCACAGATTGAGAGGGTTCCTTCATGTTGGACCTGATGAAATGTTTATGGGAGAAGTGTGGGGAGGTGCAGAGATGCATGACACCGTATCACCTACAAGGCCATGGATGTGTGGAACGATTCAATGGTACCCTAAAGTCAATGGTCCAGGCATTTGCTGAACAGCATGGGAGGGACTGGGAGAGATACCTTCTCCACCTGTTGTTTGCATACAGGGAGGTGCCCCAAGAGTCGACAGGATTTTCCCCCTTCAAACTCTTATATGGATGCCGGGTACATGGGCCCCCAGACTTGATCCGGGAGGACTGGTAAGGCAAGCACACCACCCAGGGAACTCCCATTGTGGATTATGTCCTTAGGTTTAGGGAGAGGCTGAAGGAGCTTATGGGGACAGCCTAGAGCAACATGGCAGCTGACCAACAGAAACAAAAAGTGTGGTACGACCGCAGAGCTAGAGCTCACTCATACATGGTGGGTCAGGAAGTCATAGTCCTTATTCAGGTCCGGAAAGACAAGCTGCAAGCTCAGTGGGCAAGACCGTACAAAGTGGTTAGGAAGGTAAATGACGTGAACTACATTGTGGAGTTACCTGGCAGAAGACAGACAGAAAGGATGTACCATGCAAAAATGATGAAGCCATATGCAAATAGGGCCAACATGGTGTTTGCAGTGTGTAGTCATGGGGAGGGGACAGACAAAGGAGACCCCCTACTGGACTTGCTGGAGGAAAGCAAGCAGAAGTCCTCTGTGGAGGCAGTAAAATTGTCTCCCCAGCTGTCCCCAGACCAGATCCAGAAAGTAAGGGAGGTTTTAGCAGGCTTTGCCCTGTTGTTTAGCACCAAGCTTGGACTAACCCCCTTAGCAACGTACGATGTGGAGACAGGGACAAAGACGCCCATACAGCGGACAGCATTTCGGGTTTCAGAGGCTGTCCAAAAGGACATTAGGAGGAACGTGGAGGAGATGCTGGATTTAGGGGTAATCCAGAGATCTCACAGCCCCTGGGCCTCACCCATAGTCCTTGTACCCAAGCCAGATGGCTTGACTCATTTCTGTGTGGACTATCGTGGACTGAATGCAGTCACGAAGTCAGACACCCACCCGATGCTCCGGATAGATGAACTCCTGGACAAGTTGGGAGGGGCGACCTACTTTACGACCATTGACCTGACAAAGAGGTATTGGCAGGTAGAGTTGACAGACAGAGCTAGGAGAGGTCAGCCTTCATCACATTCGATAGGCTTATTTGAGTTTAAAATAATGCCTTTGAATGAAGAATGCCCGCCACTTTCCAAAGGTTGGTGAACCAGGTGTTAAATGGTGCTGAGGAGTACGCCGTGGCATACCTTGATGACATTGCCATCTTTAGTACCAGCTGGGAGGAACACCTATCCCACCTTAGGGAAGTGCTGGGCAGGATACAGAGGGCCGGGCTAACTGCCAAAGCTGAGAAGTGCCAGGTGGCTATGGGAGAAGTGGCATACCTCAGGCATGTGGTAGGCTGGGGAAAACACCAACCTAACCAAATAAAGATAGAGGTGATCCAGGCATGGCTCAGACCAGAAACCCAGAAGCAGGTCAGAAACTTTCAAGGGACAGCAAGGTACTACAGGAAATGTGTACTCAATTACAGTGCCCTGGCTGCTCCCCTATCTGACCTGACAAAGAAAAAGATGCAAAGAAAATTACCTGGGGGCCAGCCTGTGAGGAAGTCTTTACCAGACTAAAGGAGGCACTGTGCAGTGCTCCTGTTTTGACAAGTCCTGACTATAGCAAGACCTTTATAGTTCAGACTGATGCCTCAGATGTGGGTATTGGAGCAGTACTGAGTCAGACATCCAGCCAAGGGACAGATCACCCAGTAGTGTACCTGAGTAGGAAGTTGCTTCCCAGGGAGCAAGCGTACTCCACGGTGGAAAAGGAGTGTCTTGCCATAGTGTGGGCCCTAAAGAAATTAGAGCTATACTTGTATGGGTAGCATTTTGTGGTGCAGACTGACCACAATCCCCTGGTTTGGCTCACGAAGATGGGGAAGAACAATGGGAGACTGCTAAGATGGAGTCTTGCTTTACAAGGGTATGATCTAAAAATCATACATAGGTTTGGAGCGAAGAACCAGAACTCAGATGGGCTGTCTAGGGTCTATGAGGAGTGAACTGATTTGAGAAGCTTACCCCATGTAGGGGATAGAACCCCAAATTCAGTCTAGGTGGGGAGGAACTGTGACGTGGACAGCCAGTTTTGAGTGCTGTATCATTTTTTTTATATAAAACGTATTACTGACTGTCTCTGCTGAAAAATATGGTGCTCTTAGAATGACCTCACTCATTCCCCCCACCCCACCCAAGTTTCAGTTGAAAGATGAAAAGCCAGGAGGAAATGTTAAAACAGCATGTGAGATCACACACACAGGTTTTAGAGACAATGTGTTACATGGCAGGTCTGAAGCTAATGACAGAGTAGAACAGACCTTGATCAAGGATATCCTGTTTTATCCAAAGTTAATTACAGGCTGGTAGAAGCTTGAGTTGAGCATATCCATTTCATGACGGTTCCAGAGGAAGAAAAGTAGGTTGTGATGTATTAGTGCAAAAATCATAAAGATGCTTTCATGTCCTGGAAGGGGGAAGCTTATCATTAAGATCAAAGAAGTGTCATTTGAAGGACATGAATTGTGCTGAAGTTGCAGAATGTAATACTTTAAAAAGACATCCTGTTTTTCTATAAGATATATATTTTTTATATATAATCTGACAGAGAAGGAGCTAGATGTCCTCACACAAAAGGGGTTGGCAAATACAGTTTACTTTAAGGAATAATTTTGTTTTACTTACACACTTTTACCTAGACTCTGACAACGAAAGATCTTGAGCACTTGTAAACAGGTATTTAGAAAGATAGTCAAATCTAAGGACTGTAAGTAGGAATTTGCACTGTTTAAACCTTGTTCTTTTAAAAGATTTGTACATCTTGTAATATAAAAGCTCTGTATTTTGTGTTTTACATATTTTTATCTATTTTAGTAAAACTCTTTTTAGAGCATATTTGGTCTGTCTTTCATTTCTTTTCATTTGTAAGAAAAATATATCTGGTTATAGCAGACATTAAGCATAAGCTGAATGGTGATGCCAAACTGGAAAGAGAAGCATTTTAAATCTGAGGTCTTTATTAAAGTTTTTAAGGGTTCCTCTCTGTATACCTGGTTAGGTGCCCGTAGGCAAAGATATCTGGCCCCCCGAAGACAGAAATATCTGAGCCTGTGCATTGGGCACACTAATAAGAGGTTCACAGTTTGAATCCCTCCAAGACTTGAGACCAAAGGTTGATCCGAACTCACAAAACAGACAAGAGGGTTACCTTGTTCTGTTAAACTGTTCACAAGACTGCACACGGAGGTTGGCACTATGAGAGTAGAGGGCCTGACCTGCTGAGTGGGTTTGTGACATAAGGGACAGTATGGAAGCACCTGGAAAATGTGATCAAATAAGCATGCTAATATTTGTATTAGGTGTAGCTAGATACTAGCTTGTTGGAAAAACATTTTTGTTGCACTGCTGCCTTAAAGCAGCAGTAATTGTTAGTCATTTTGTTGCTTTTTTTTTTTTTTGTTAGAAATAATTTTATTCCTGGCCAGAACATCAAATTACCTATTTTTCTTTTTATTTTCTTTCATTCCTACACTAAGATACAGGATTTTGAAGTTTTTAAAACTACTCATTGCTGTACCATGCTCCCCCATGAAAAAATGTAATATCTTGGTACAGTGTCCTGCTGTTTGCCATCAGAAACATGTAGTAACGCCATTCTAATACATCTGCAGTATGAATCTAGTATGTACACTCAACAGGTAACCCCAACAGAAGAGGTTTGTTAAAATTGTGAGTGGCAGGCATCTTTAATGATGTGCATCATTACTTACAAAATTAGCTATAAAATTGGCTTTAAAAATATCTGGGACAATTCAAAATACACTGAGGACTGGGTGGCCTGCCAGTGTAGCAGTAGTCCTACCGCTAGTGACACCGACGACCCGTATTCAGAAGCGAGCCCAGGATGCTGGAGTGCTGGCCAGGGAGGAGGATCGAGCACCAGTATGATTGCTCTCCTCTGGGGGAAGGGTGGGCAGAGCCTAGTGCTTGCCTGGCCCCGGGCAGCAGCTGGGGGAAAGGCAGCCTGGGCCGGAAGGTTGGGAGGTGTGACATACTTTGGTGCTCATTGTGTGGGAGCACGTGGCATGATGTCATGGCATGCCATGCCTCCCAGGGGACAGAACATCAGAAAGTATCAGTGGTCGGATGCTGGTGGGCACTCACAGGCCCTGCATCTGACTAGCTGGGCTCTCCAGCCCAAACTGGATCCAGACTATAGTGATGAATGGGGACCCTCCCCCCCACTGACTCTGCCGGGGGTGGAGTAAGCCCTGGGGGAGGAGAGCTGGCAGTAAGTCTCAATAGAGACCGGGGTCACGGAGATGGGGCACTTACCCGAAGGAGGGCCTTCTGGGGGAGGAGGAAAAAAGAATACACTGAGGATCAGTCTAAGGATGTCAGAAATATATTGTTGCTGATTAACAAGTACTGCTGCTTTAAAGAAATAACTGATAAAATACTAAATTCTGTTATGACAATACATTTCCAAGGCCAGCCCAGTAGTGCATCAGTTCTGCTACTGCTCATTATGTCAGTGATCCGGGTTCAGGAATGGACTCGCCTTGCTCAGGGGTTGGAAGGGGGAGAGGGGATTAAGCATTCCAGGGATAGCTCTTTTCCATCGGAGAGGAAGGGATAAAGCATTCCACTGTTTGTCTGCCACCTGCTGGAGGCCAAGACACAGCACAGGGGAATGTAGCAAGGGGAGGAGTAGTCATCGGATGCCAGCATGCACGCATGCCATTGCACATGTATGTGCACATCATTGCATGTCTGCAATGTTTGGGACAAAACCAGGAGCAGGAGAAGAAAGCCCTGGCCTGCTACTGTGCTGGTATTTTCCACAGGCCCACTCATGGCCAACATGACAGGCCACCCACCACTATCATGGTCCTGGGCCAATCATGGATAAAAGATTAGTCCATAACACAGTTGGAAATGGGATAGGAAGGGTGCCATCGGACAAGCTGGGGACCGAGAAAAAGCTTGGTGCAAAGAAAACAAAACAAATTTTCCATGCAGTAAGGCTCGCATTTAACAGGGCTGCAGTATCCCTGAATTATGTCGTATTAGAAACGTGTTATGTGTCCTGCTTATCTGTTTTCCTTTCAGGTTAATATTGGTTCAGAGTCAAACACAAGAAGGTTAAGAAACATTCTGGTGTCTGAGCAGATTTTCAGACAGTTTTATTACAAAATAATTTTTGTGTAGAATAAAATGTCTGCACGTGACCGTACTGACACTAGAGATCTATGAGAAGGAAAAATTAATTTCAGAGTAACATGAATTATGGAGTACCCATCCTCTGTAGTATTCAGGGTATTTGGCCTTGGCTTGGAATGTTTGCAAAAAATGCAATAACTTAAAAAAACTTTTAAAAATTCTCGTCCTCTCCAGTTGAACAGGGTTACTGCCATGATCATACCCTTCCCTCACCCCAGTGATCTCCATCCTTCCCACTTCTCCATTCAGCACTTGCCTAAAGATAATGTGTCAGTCTTCTGACACTGTGCCAGATGTGGACAGTGTAAAACTAGAAAGATACCCCTCCATTCCCCCCCCCCGCTTGATCCTCCAGGCACAATCAATATAAAAACAAACCTATGTCTCTCCAGGTTGCAGGGACTAGTCCCATGGCCTCCCCCTCCCTTACCCCTGTCATTTCCAGCTCCCCAGCCCATTTTCACATACCAGATTGATTGGAAAAAAGAAATTCTGGGCTCCTGGCACATGGGTGACAAAAAGCTGGGACTCTGTGTTTTTTATGATGCTCCCCTGTTGTACTGTATAGCTACTGCACTAATGCACTTACATACTGTATTGCACACGAATCACTTTAATAAATGTGTTTAACAGTAGTACCTATTTTCAAATAGGGTAATAGACCCAGTGTTATAAATTACAGACCAATCAGCCTGACATCAGTTCTTGATGAACTAATAGAGAAATTAATAAAACAAGAACTAGAAAAAGAAATCAAGGACAAAGGGCTAGCTGACCTAACACAGCACAGATCCAAAAGCAATTGATCGTGCACACCAAATATGCTTTCCATTTATGAAGAAGTAAGCGCAAGCCTAGACAGTACTATACCATGGCTACAATATACTTGGATTTCTGCAAAGCTTTTGATATTGTATCACATGACATATCAAAATTAAAGGCAGCGCAAATAAACAGAAACACAGCAATAGGGATCAACAACTGATTAGAAAACAGATCCTAGCAGGTACAAATCAAGGGACCATGTCAAACAACAGAGAAGTGACCAGTGGTGCACCACAGGGATCTGTGCCGAGGTCGGTACTCTTTTCATTCTTCATCTGGAATCTCTATAAAAATGTTAAAGGACCCCTAGTTAAATTCGTTGACAACACCAAACTTGAAGGGAAGGTGCACAACCTATCGAATAGAGAAATAATTACTAGAGATCTCAGACATGTTGAAATATGAGCTTAGAATAACTGTACGCAGTTTAAAGCAGCTGTGCAACAATCTGGTGAAACTTTTGACACATACTTTTTTATGCTATTTTAGATTGCCACTTACCTCCTGACTTGTATGATACCCTTCTTTTCACAATTTGTGTCTGCTTTAGTACTTTTTCTCATGTCCGAAAAAATAAAAGGAACACTCCTTTTAATATGGCTCGGACCAGGTGTTCATCAGTATTTGCAGCTGTTTTTGAACAAATATTGTTCTGTAAGGTCAGAAAACACTGCGTGTTGCATAATTGTTAATTTTAGCCCCAACAAAAGTGATATATAAACAGCAGATGGACAAAAGCAGCTGAAAATACTGATGAAGACCTGGTCCACACTATATTAAAAGGAGTGCTCCTTCTATTATTTCAAACATGAAAAAAGTACTAAAGCAGACTAAAATAGTGGAAAGAAAGGAATCATACAAGTCAGGAGGTAAGTGGCAATGTAAAATAGCAGGAAAAAAGTAAAGGTCAAAATTTTCACCAGATTATTGCACCTGCTGCTTTAATAATAAAAAAATATCAAACAGGATTATAATGGTAAGAAAACTAATAAGGTTGAAAAACTAAGAGACTTGGGGATCATAGTAAGCGAGGACTTAAGCTTCAAAAATCATTGTAATAAAATGTCTTGTTTAGCAAATCGACTGCTCAAAAACATGAAATGCACCTTTGCTACAAAACAACAAAGAGCAAACCTTTTTCTAAGACTGTTGCAATAGCATTTTTCTAACTTTTCCTTTCCTGTCCCATCTTTTCTTTTTCTGGCTGTGGGATGGCCATTCACAGTCACCTTTTCCCTCTAGCTGTTTTACTGTTCATTCTCTTTCCATTTCAGACATTTTCTTTAGTCTACATATTGGCAGTCTGAAAATATGACACCCCCCCCCAATAAAAATAAACCCTAAGCAAAGGACCTTGTGGTTATTGAAATACAGTCAGGCTGTTGTATATTCTGTTGCTGTTAGCAGTATATCAGTATTAAAACACATACTGAACAATGTGTTGAATCTTTGTAAGTTAGGCTGTTTTCTGACCTGAACAAACAATTTAAATGCAGTTACAAACACTTGTGTTCCCCAAGTTTATGCCTGATCCAAACAACAGTGTTAAACAGTTCATACAAAATGACCCTGCCAGATTATAGCAGTTTCAAGCACTTTGGTGCCTATTTACTAAAGGAGGTGGGGTTATGTGCAGAAGGCAAGTAACGCCCCCATTGCAGCTCTGCACCCTTGGGAGTTCCACATGTTGGCCATATTCTCGAACACCGGCCAATGCGTGGCTCCTGTCTGTGGCCCTAGCCCTCGGTACACAGGTTCATGGGGGCGGTCTGCGGCAGAGCTGTGGAGCTGCAGACCCAGGTAGGCATCCAAACAGCTGCTCATCCTGGGTCCCTTGTTGGATACCCCGCGCTGTAGGGCACCATGTTGCCAGCAGGTGCAAACATGCCTATGGCACAGGGGAGTGGGGGTCCCCCAGATGAATGTCCTTCAGCCTTCCCAATGTGCTCCAATGTCAGGGATGGCCTCAGTGTGGGGTCTGTTGACCCCCACCATTCCCGCTGCAACCAGTGGTGGCATCTTGGGGGGTATGTAACACTTACAGTTGCTTTCAGAAGGCATAGCCATCACTCCCCCATGCACTGCACCTGCTCCATCGTGAATGGCACAGAGTGCAGACACGCCCCCTCTGTGCTGGACCCCGGGCTGCCCCCACACAGAGCTGTGCATGGGGTTTCAGCTGCATGGGGGGCATAGTGGGATCACGCACTGTGCATGGCCAGGATGTCTATTCACTAATGCGGGTGCAGGTGGGCTATGTACCAGGGTTACGTAGCACGTAGCCCATCTGCACCTTTTGTGAATACAGCCCTTTCTGTTTTTTGTTTGTTTGTTTTAGCAGTGTCATAAAGAAAGAAGAAATTATGTCTCTCACCTGCTGTATGCTGGTATCCGGTGACTACATGCAGTCTGGGTGCTTGGAGTGGGTTACCTCATTTTCAGATTGATAATAGTTCCTACTGAAGGGCTGTTCCTGGCCACAGGGCAGTGATCAGGGCAGGACATAAAGAACATATATATACAGTAGCTATTAAACTGTTATATCTCTTATACTAATTATTTTAAGTTCAGATATGAGCCTAAAAAGGTCCATATCCAAACTGCTGTTGGTGTGTCTGCTTTAACTTTATGTTTTACCATTTGTACCTCTGTTTCAAAACCTAACTGGAGGAAGGGGTGGCTTCAGTGATTAAAAGGGTGGGTATAAAAAATCCAAAGGAAGATACAGATATCAGATCTGCTCAGTAGCTGCCTTAGCCTTGGCAGAGGGAAGATCTCAATCCCTCTCCTGCTGCTTCCAGGAGGAGCGGAGTATCAGAGATCCAGGAGTGAAAGTCTGAGGGTCACTCCTAGAGCAAGGGGAGATTACTGCTCCTATGTTCACTCGTCACTGGACTTCTAGCCTGCAATTGAATGTGAGATTGACTTTTATGTTATTTACCTTTATTCTGAATTATTTTGAGTTTGATTTACTGCCTGATTATGAGATCTCCTTACATAAAACCAGACTGAGGTGTGTTACACCACAGGATATGTGTCTTCACCTTCTTTCTGCACCCTCAACCCCATGACATTAAGGTTTCACAGTAAACAAATAAAACTAGACATTAACACCAAAAACAGCAGATGTGGGTTACTTACACAAGGAGCCGATAGAAACTGGAATGGACTTGCTAGAAATATAGTTGAAGCTGTGGCCTTAATATCTTTTAAAAAGAAACTAGATAAACATACCCTGGGAACCAGATTGTGATGTCAGATGTAGACAAGAAAACAGCACATAATGACTTGGGGACAGGTATCCTTTTCATGCACAGTTATTGTTCTCAATTGTAAAGAAAAAGGGAAGCTAAATTAAAAAGGACATAAATTATATGCTTAAATCTGCCTAACAATTATGTTTTTTTTTTCTAGTTTAATCTGAGGCATGAATAGCTCTTTTTAAGCACTAACCAACTTTCATAAAATCCTGTTGTCATACCTAGAAAAAGAATGAAAGAGACATGGTTGTGCAAAATAAACGAAGGCTGTGTTTGCAGTCTTCATTTCACAGTATGGTCTGCCTTTCTGAGTAAAACATTACATAGAATGCTATTAGATATTTCAGACTGATAAGGTTTCATAGGAACAAAAAGCACAATAAGATTTCCAAAGTAATCCCAAAATGTTACAAGTTTCTATAGGACATGTTCACAATCTTGGGGATGTGAATCCATTGAGTATGCAAATAAAATCGTATACAGTTTCTATTAGGACTTTTTCCTCAAAGTCAGAAAAAGTTGAAGTATCCAGTGTCATTCTAATATCCAGGTAGCCTCACAGTATACAATGACACATGTAACAATTACTGGCAATTAATTAGCGTGTGTGTGTATATATATATATATATATATATATATATATATATATACACACACACACACACACATATATACATACACACATTTGTGGCATATTATTGCAGTCATGTGTTTTCAGACATATTTGTATCCATTTCATAAAGCTTTCCTGGTTGAGGGCTATACAGACGCTATAAAATGATGTATTCCAGCAGGAAGCAGCTACTACTAAGAATGCTCTGTCTCCTGCTGTTTACAGATTCTGGAACTGCCAGTAGCACTCCTTTATAAGAATTCATGGATCATTGTGAGACATAATGGCACAGAAGGTCATGGAGTTAAAAAGGGGCCTAGTTCACTCAGGGCTTTGCATGTTAAAATCAATATCTTAAAGCTGATCCTTCACCATGCCAGCAGCCAAACACAGATCTTTAATGAACCCCAGAGGATGTCGAAACCCTGATTGTTGCATTCTATGCCTTCTGCAGCTGTTGCCAGGATGCCCTCTTAGTCCATGTTACAGTAGTTATGGCATGATGTGATGACTGTGTAAATTAGAGTGGTTTAATAAAGCATTCAAAAATGTTCTGCATTTATTGGGGGAATAAATGCATCAAATCAAACAGAATTAGTACATAAAATCAAGAAGAAAAACAGAGTACAAAAATGAGAAACAAATCCATATAGCAAATGTTAAAATAGTTAAGTAACTCAATATCTGACTGAAAGACATAACTAAATAAGATAAATTAGAGGAGCTTATATATGGCACCATAGCTAAATCTCATGTCAGTATTACAATTTATGTTGGATCTTACACAGTGCCCTATAAGTAAAATGAGCCATAGCAAAAAGTTTCTATTTTTGTTCCAAGAATAGCAAGAAATCAGTGTCCTTGGATTTACAAAATCTACTTTTGGAAATATACATTACAGGTTCAGGCCAGCTTGTCCTTCTGATTTTCATTTAATAATGGTTAAGTTTTAGTGAGGCCTTCTGTTGTGTGATTGGGGCTGGGGATATTCTGACAGTAGAACTGAGCAGAGATTTACATTTTGTATTCCATCCATAGAAAACATTCCATCTATTGAATGTAGGAAAGACAGAAAAGAAACAGGATGGAAAAAAGAAGAAAATAATATAAAAATGAGGAAAGGTAATTAAATAAGCAAATGGGGTGGGTTGGAGGAAATAAAGTGTTTAAGGGATAATTTAAAAACAATATGTATTTTGCTCTGCATAATAATCAAAACTGAGATGAGCCAGCCCATCAGCACAGTGGCAGTATTACCACTCTCGACACCAGCGACTTGGGTTCAAGAATGAGCCCAAGCCATCGGTGGCTAGAGGGGAGGGAGTATTGAGCATCCCAGAGAATGCTTTCATTTCCCAGGGAGGAAGGGTCTCATCCACTGTTGCCACATCACCCTCTGGATGCAGGGAGTGGTGGGTTCAGCGTTACCATGGGAGTGGGAGGAGCCACACTGGCTGTGTGTGACATCACGCAGTCACATGTGTACTTGCAGCCCTCAGTCACATGGCTTCTGATGGGCAAGGGCAGAAACCAGAGGAAAAAGTGCCCCACACCCAATGATGAAGGATGAAGGGGATGAAGAGGGGTGGGGTGGTAGGTATAGAGTGTATGTGCTGGACCAACTGGATATACCTGTAGGGTTACAGGGAATTAGTCCCTGGATGTAAATAGTTTGTTCTGTTTTATTAGTCATAGTTACTGTTGCTACAATGAAGGTGACTAGTCAGATCAATGTACTAGATGTTCAGTCAACAAAATATGCACTTAAGTGAGGGCTCCTTATGGGACAGTACTTTGCCATTACGCCAATGTGAGGCATCCCTTTACACTCCTTATTTTTACCAAGAACAACCCAATATGGCTCCATCCAACTTAAAATGTACTACATGGAATGTGAAGGGCCTAAGCAACCCTATCAAAAGAAAAGTGATTCTCAGCCAACTTCGGAAGCAGATGGCCATGATAGCAACAGTCCAGTAGACTCAACTTACCGAAGAAGAAGCTCTGAAGCTTAAAATGGAATGGGTGGCTATAGAGGTACATACCACCTTTTCCTACAAAAAAATGGTCTCTTCATATTATTTCACAAATGTTTGCCATGGCAGATCTCCTGACATAGAGCAAACCCAGAGAACCATTGGGTGCCAGCAGCAGCTAAGACCCAATAAATGGAGCTGTTTATCTGTGAAGTTTATGACCCCAATGACACTGACTCACAATTCTACACCGTCCTAGCCCAAACCCCAAGTAATTTCAATAAGGGCAGTTTGCCTATTATGCTAGAAGGGTACTTTAATATCCCTCTGGATGGAGTACTGGACAAATCCACCCCTTCAGTAACCCCCCTCCCCAGCGCAGAAGGCCTTGATAGCCTTGCAGATGGATTTACACTTTCAGATTATTGCTATCTGCTCACCTCGCTGACAAGGACTTTACCTTCTTTTAACCTGTGCATAAATCTTACAGTAGCATAGACTACTGGCTCCTCTCTCCTACTATCATTCAGTTACTCTCCTAGGCAAGTACTGGCAGTATGCACTTGTCACACCATGCCCCAGTGCAGGGTATGGTTAACCTCTCTCCCTCCCCAACTAAATCTCCCATGTGGAGGTTTGACCCAATGCTGTTTAAGGATGATACTTTCTGCTCCCAGGTGGTGCAGGAAACCAAGTCTTCTTTTTAGTTTAATGACTCACCAGAGATCTCTCCAGCATTTATTTGAGAGGCATACAAGGCATTTATCGGGGGAATCATTACTCATTATGCTTCCTGCAGAAGAAAAGCATAGGAAAAAGAAGAAAAGAGGTTGCTACAGGAGCTGGCAGCAAAAGAAACCACTTTTAAAAATAGTACTGACACCTCAGAATGACAATCTGAGATCTACTACCTGCCTAAAGTACACGCTGATAATGTTCATATCCAGGAAGGTGAACTAGCACACGTTTGGTTAAAACATAGATTCTTGAATGAAGAAGAGATAGTGGGGAAGTTCCTTGCCTAGCAGTTTACAGTTTCCTAGGATGAACAGCATATTATGGTACTCAGTAATACCCAGTACCACTGTTCCACTCCACTCCCTGAAGGATATCAATTCCAGAATGAGAGAGTGTTATGTGGATCTGTACTCATCCCCGCAGTCCCCATTTGACTCTGCTAAGAGGGATTTCTTGCCAGTCTAAAAATACCATGCCTAAATCCAACCCAACAAAAGCTTTAGGGAAGCCCATCAATGACCGAGAAATAATAAGAGCGATCAAAGCCCACTCCTCGTCCAAAGCATCAGGGGATGATGGCATACCTGTGGATCTATATCAAATTGCACCTGATCAAGTAACAATGGATCTCAGGTAAGTGTTCAAGTGGACATTTGCAAATGGGTGTCTGCCACTCAGCTTGAGAGGGGCAATTATTATGGTATTGCCCAAAAAAGATAAGGATGGCACCCTCTGCTCCAACTATTGCTCCATCTCTCATATAAATGCAGACTGTAAGGTCCTGGCTATGGTGCTTGCCATGAGGCTGGAAGGCTTCCTTAAACAATTGATGGGTTTCATCAAAGGCTGGGTCAAGCCTGATCAAAAGTGTTCCCTGCTTACGCTTATGAAGGCTGCACAAGAATCCCAAGTAGAAGCTGCAGTAGTTGCTATCAGTTTCGAAAAGGCCAGTTTGAGTTAACTGGGCCTCTCTCAACACCACTCTACAGCAGTTTGGTTTTGAACTGGATTTCCTCAAATGGGTTCAGGTTCTATACACTGACCCAGTAACAAGGGTGGTCACCAATAGCCTGGTGTCTCCCTCATTTCCTTTGCAAAAGGCACCCAGCAAAGGGTGCCCCTCTTTTACCACTGCTGTTCCTGTTGGCCATAGAACCACTGGTAATTGCTATCAGATCACATGCTGATATTGCAGACTCTTTTAAGTGCTAACCAACTTTCATAAAATCCTGTTGTCATACCTAGAAAAAGAATGAAAGAGACATGGTTGTCGTGGTAGGCCAGGACTCATATTCTACACTGATGTATGCTGACAATCTCCTGGTGTTGCTTACTTCTCCTGACTCTTTGGTGCAAGCCCTTTCACAGGTACCCCAGCAGTTTGCTGAAGTGTCAGGCCTTAAGGTGAAAAGGAGAAAGGCCCAAGTACTCCCCATCACTATTAAGTGCAGCCCTTCCCCCTTCACCCAACAAGAGCTAACATGGTCACAGGAGGGTATCACTTACTTAGGGATCAAACTCAGTGCAGACGTCCCCTCCATTCCTAAGCTAAATCTCACTCCATTGCTTCATGCCCTCTGCATGGAATGCTACTGGTGGAAAGTGTTACATTTATCCCTGGCCAGTAAGACAGAGTCACACAGGATGATCATCTGAGCTAAGCTGCTCTATCTACTCAGACATCTCCCTTTGCTAATCGCTAACTGCTGGTTTGCCAAAATGACAAACTCTTTAGGGCCTTTCTATGGAAGGCAAGCCACAGAGGTGTAGTAGGGAAAGTTGTGGGCTCATTGGAACAAGGGGGATGGGGCCTTCAATAGTTAAAATGGTATCACTTGGCATTCCTTGGTGCACAAACCCTCCTGTGGTTTGAGGACAACTCAAAGTGCTCTCCTGTATAGCTCCTGTATAGCTTCCAATGCAGTAGCAGATTGTGAATAACTGAGTATTTTATTATACAAGCCCTTCCCACAAAGGACCAGCTCATATTCCAGCATTATAACCTCCAGGCAAGGATGGAAAACACTGGGTAAGATGCTCAAAACAAACTTAACACCTGTTGAAGTTATGCCTCTGTGGGATAATAGCAGAGTCCTAACTGATAAGAAACCCCTATCATGGGAGGCCTGGAAAGAAAAAGGGATTTACCATGTCTGAAATCTCCTGATCTGCCATTCCCACCAGCTGCAGCCCTTTGGGTACCTCTGTGCAAACAATAATATTACTAGGAAAGATTATTAGAGATTCCTAAAAATCTATAGTTCACTAAAGGGGATGATATGTTCAGCTGTTCCCTCTGTGAGCAATTCCCTGGCTTCTTCCCCTCTTGGCTGATCCAGAATATCCAGAGGCAGGTGTTATTTATAGATGTCTCCAGGATGCCGAACCACTGCAAATCCTAATAGCAAAAAGTCACTGGGAAATGGTACTGGTTGTTGAGCTGTCCCCCAGAACAATGGTGAAGGTGTTGGTCTAAAGCTCATACAATCTGCAGAGATGCTAGAAGTCACCTGATCCAAAATAAAATCCTGCATTATTGGTACAGGACCCCCAGATCCTCCATAAAATGGGCCTGAGCCATCAGATCTGTGCTGTCAATGCCACAGACCAAGAGGATCATTGTTGCACTTACTATGGAGCTGTCTGGCTCTAACAGACTTCTGGAAGGGCATGCATATTTCCTGCCAGTCCATCCTAGGATTTTCCTTCCCTATCCCCCCACTTCGGCTACATTCTTTGCCTGCCACAGGAAGTGCCTCGCCTAACTCCTTACCAAGAATGTTGGCTAGGGGCTGTAGCCATGGAAGACAAACATCTCATTTTGCAGAGGTGGAGGACTACAGAATCTCCTTCACTACTCACTTGGTAACAAACGGCAGCAACCCCAGCTCACCATGAATGCCTCAGTCTTCTTGCTATAGGGAAACAATAAGCATGCACCCACATATGGGGCCCCTATTTGCAGCACTGTACTAGTGTCATAATGTGATGGAGCTCTTACTGGTATAAAAGACAAAACTCTGTTGTGCCTCTTTATGGCCCCATGACCACACTGACAGTACTGTTTCCCTTTGTAATGCTATGTGACCACCAAAAAACTCTGGTATGTATGAACCATGTATACCTATTAAGATGCCTTTCTCTTATGTCATCTTAATGTTGCATGTTGTACTGTTTCATTTTGGTTTCGGGTCAGTCTATATTCTATTCTTCATTTCTTATAAAGTTATGTAGATAAAGATGTAATTGGTTGCATTGCGATCAACAGAATTAACTACACGTATTACATAGTTGTTACTATGAGCAAACTGTACCCACAGATGCTGTACCGTACCTGAGTATTTTTTCTGAAAAAATATGTAAATAAAAATGATTAACCACAAAAAACAATGATATGACACCATACCCGGTTTCAATCTGATGTTTTTTGAACCACTGATAGTGCTTAGCATTTTCAGGAACCTAAAACCTAAATGTCTGTCTAACTAACCTTGGCTGCCACAAAGAACTGTTTCACTGCTCTGTGACCAGATGAACCATACGTGCTTGCACCATAATAATGATGGGACAACTTTAGAAACCCAAGAAATGGCTAAAAGCTTGGGGTATGTCACGAACAGCATAGGCAGCTAGCGCCATACTGGCTTGCATTTTTATTTAAACTTACACAGCCTGTGACTCCTAGCCAGGTGTCCACAGCCTCATTTTAGGGATTAATAATATTTCAAAGTTCTCTGCATGTAGGAAACTAATTCAAAACCTCAGTTGACCTTTTTTTTATTTTCAAATTCCCCACGCCAAGGGAGCATGCCAGGGAGGGGTAAAATATTTTTTCCTTCTAAACACAAAGTTATTATAAAAATAAAACATAAATGGCTGTGTGTTTATGAAGCTTTTTTACACACCCTGTGTGTGATGATCACATAAACCTGTCAAGCTTCGCCCTCGAGGTTTATGGGTTATAACACTGCAGGTGTGCAAAAAAATTTCATAACATACAGTCACCTATGCATTATTCTGTTTTAATGTTATACAAAGGAGAGTGCTGGGGCAATAACATGCTGGATTGCTTACCTTTCCTTGACTGACTAGAGGGACTAGTACCCCAGTGGAGCAAGCATCTAACATTATACTTTGATTCTTTATGACAGTAACTAGATCTGTGAGGACTTTCACTACACCAATCTAGGTATGCCTGGAAGACCTCAGCAGGAACGTTGTCATAACCAGGCAAACACAATGAGCCATGAGCTCAGAAAGAGATCATTCAGCACAGACTAAAAATCCAAGTCCAACAAAAATTCATGTTCAGCAACACAAGTAAGCCAAACACAGCCAGACAAATCAAAGGCTAAATTATATATATATATATATATATATACATATATATAAACTCATAGTTTATTGGCAAACAGAGAGCAACAGCACAAAAAGCCCCAGTGCTTTGGGTCTGAGATGTGACCCATGGCTCTTTGTGCTGTTGCTCTCTGTTTATCAATATACCATGAATTTGTTTACCATATAGCTGACTTTTAGCCTTTGATTTTCTGGCTGTGTGAGGCTTACTAGTATTTCTTTGTCATAAACAAGGATTTTGTTCCTTTTCTGTGCAACAATTGCTGGTTTAACTTCAACTTTATTAACTGGAAGCCAATTCTTATAGTCTGTCTCCATATTGGCATGTTTATACCTTGAGAAATTGAGACCTTTTTCTTCTGTACTATCACGTACATTTCAGTGAAATATTGTAGCCAGGTCCAGGTGTTGATGACAGACAATGTATTTTATATTTAAGCAGTAATACACAACAGGGTGTGTGCTGTTGTGCAATAATGTCATGCCCCAGGTGAGCTGAAGTATGAGGTCACAGGCCGAGTTCGTTCAACACCTGAGAAGTGATATTATTACACAAAAACACACACACACACCACTGGAGTGCATTACTGCTATTATACAATGGCTCATTTGTAGTAATAAAAAACAGGATTAAAAAATACTTTTAGAAAATAGATTCTTGCATACTTAAAGAAAAATAGTGCTGCTGTAATGTTTTTGTCCAGTATGTGGTGCTGTTTTATTGTGTGGCTTGCTAGTGTCTCTGTCCTCCCCTTTTCCGCAGCTTTGTGTGCCAGTTTTGTGATTCTGCAGCAAATTTTATTCCCCAGTCCTACTGATTGCCCTGGTGGTTTGAACAAGGATCAGGGACCAGAGCTGACTTCAGGAGTGCGAATCACTACATCTGGTAGTTCGGATGTGATTATAAGTACCACTAAGCAAAATATAATTTCTCTACTGTACCACTTTGTTTCTAAATCTGGCTTCATTCATTTCATTTTTATGTTTCTTTGCCTGGCCATAAATAGTGCAGTCATTTGTTTCGGGAAACAAGTGGTATGTGGAGTGAGTGCGGCACTTCTGAAAGTGCTTATGCTACCATGATCACCAAGTGGGGGAACAGAAATGCTGTTTCAGATGATGGCTTTGTTTTAATTTAAGATTTTTGTAATTTGAGGAATCAGGAGAGGCAGGAGGATTATTGTGGTTGTTTGTGAACAAAAAAATAATGAGAGGGGAAAGTAACGGGTGTCTGGAATCAAAAATGTAAGTAATGATTTTAAACACGCATTTTAAATGTGAGTGGGTCATGTGTGTGCCTGGATTTAATACAGTGAAGTTATTGTCATACAACTTCACTGATCCTGGGGCACACTGACCAATCAAGGGCTTAGAAATGTTCTTGCCATTGTATAATTATTAATTAATCCCTTAAGCTACTAGGTTCCAAAATGCTCTACTATCCTTTTCCTTTAATACAGTTTGTAATAGTATCCATAACCGTGCATTATGTATTTTTTCCTTAAGCATGTTTTTGTAATCTTTTCATATGCTGAAAAAGACCAGCCTATGATTTACATCTAGTGGCTTTTTAGCTGTGTTTTCCACTTCATATGCAGTCTTCTTCATTTCCATACATCCATGTCAAAACATTTATTGTTAGCCTTTCTGGTACTTTGATAGGACCTTTCTGAGCTGGACAGGGAACTTGCCACCATATTTAGAATGCTGTGATAAAAATCCACAGTTTCTCTCTGCATACTGGAAGTAGAGACATTCCCAGAAGCCTTAAGAAGCAAGTTCACTTTGACATCTCCATTGCAGCCTAAGTCTAAGATTTTCTTGATATTAGGAACAATTTATGGCTCCCATTTAATCTTCTTACTATTATAAATGACCATATTCTTATTTGCAGCCATTCCCCTTACTGTGGCTAAGTTATACCTTGTGTTTGATTCAAAATGTAATGTTGCAGACATCAGAAGATAAACATTTTCCCAAACATCAGGTACAACAAATTTCTTAACCTTCTCAAATGAAAACACATTGATTAAACACAATTCCAATGCACTACCTTCTGAAGGAGGAGAGAAAGTGATATTTCCCCTCCTGTAACCTTGACGTCTTCCATTCAATAACATCATAGAACTTTTAGCAGCTATATCTAAGAGTTTTAGACCTCTTTTATTCACTCTCCTGTCTGGCAAAACAAAGGGAAGCAGGAAGGAGGGTGAGGGTACTAAAGCATTAACTGAGGCAAGGATAACTAAGGAGGTAAAAAAGATGACACAACCTTCTTCGGGTATGTGAGTGAAGAAAGGAAGAATAGGGAGGGATAGTGTGATGCTCAAGATGTGATGGAGCAGGAGGTGCTCTGTGAAGAGTGCTCTACTCTAAAGGTGGTGAAAAGAGATGAGCACGGCACCAAGGTCTGAATTATGTGGATAGGATAACTGTCATCCAGACAAGGAGAGGCAGGAGTCAACTTAGTGCTTCGATGCCCACAGGGCATTTATTTTGTACCAAGGGTAGATAGACACAGTCACAAGAAGGAGGAGGGGTTGCCCGAGAACAATAGGGCAACAAACAGGAGAATATTTTTATCTACCACTTCTAAGGTTATTACTACAAGAATAAACTTTAGGCCTACTGCCACACTTATTCTGACACTAGTTTATACTTCTATACTCTAAATTATAAATCAGGTGACATAAGCTACTCAGCACTGCATTAGGGTATTTAGCATTACACATTTCCATAAGAGTCCAGATATTACAAGAGTCCAGAGATCCGGCATCTTTGTGTACACAATCGTTCTTCGTTGGTAGCTACAAGGGAAGTAAAACAGAACTGTAGAACCCCAATCTCAATTCCCAGCAAGGACCTAGTTAAGGCCACTGGGGTGGTGAGAGATTTGGTAAACAGACCATATATCTTTGGCAAAAGCCCACTCTCTCCAAGGCTGCCAGAATGTAGAACCAGAGCAACTGGTTCCTGAAATAACACACACTGAACGCAAAGGGTTCCTCAGCCAAAACCCACTTCCAGGGTTGCCAAGGACGAAGATAGATCAAGATCTGCGTGGCTATGAATCCAATGGAGGATTACCACGACCTGACTGATGCTGCGGCACTCCAAGGGCCAGCAGAACTCGGAAGGAACTCTGACAGGACCAGGAACCATAAGAATCTGAAGAGATGATGGTTGAGTCTGCAATCCTAGGATCAGGAACTAACACAAAACAAAGAAACGGTGGCCGCGTCCCGGACTGGGCTTCGACGGACTCGACTTTCAGCGAACGACCAGGTGGGTCGCAGACTAGGTTCTCCAGGATGAGCTCACTCTTCTGTAGAGGCCGACCAACTCCGGGACATCTGGAACAGGAACCATATGGAATGACACTGGCACGGCTGTCATGATGCGTTTTGTCGGACGTACGTTCAAGCTGTGAAAACAAGAAAACGGCGGGTACGACTTCTACGACTGGCGACAGACTCAACTTCGGTGGACGACACTGACGGATGGGATGAGCTGATGGATGATCTCCCAGGAGTGAAGAATGCTGAGGGGACATCTTCTTCTGAGTAGAGACTGATTCTGCGTACGTGGTGTTACAGACCACCCTATGAGACTGCAGTGTGGTAGAAGATTGAAACTGTCTTCGTACAGTAGTAAACATATAACTGAAGAATGCCCAAAGAACTGTGGAATGATACAATAATTTGCCGGAGGAGGGCAAATTATAACTTCAGGGGTAATTATTACTGATAAGGGCCAATGTCCAGGTGCTTAGAGCAATAGTTCAGGTACTTAGACCAATAGTTTGGGTACTTAGGACAATAGTTCAGGTACTTCGGACAATAGTTCAGGTACTTAGGGCAATAGTTCAGGTACTTAGGACAATAGTTCAGGTACTTAGGGCAATAGTTCAGGTACTTCGGACAATAGTTCAGGTACTTAGGGCAATAGATCAGCATAAGCAGTATAGTAATTTTGGTAGAAAGAGGCCAGGAGTTATATTTTGTTTTAAACTGAAATATTTGAATAGTTTATAAGTGAAATTAGTTCTGTGTGTTAAAAATTATTACCTTGAATTTGAACTGATACTTGGGCTGTGATATTGTAGGTTTGGGGATAGATGTTTGGCAGGGAAAATTAGAAGGTAATTTAAATGTGTTGTTTGCCTGGTGTTTGTAAGAGCCTCCCACCTACCCTGTTTTGTAGGCTTTCTTAAATACTGAAAGCCACTGGGGGTTGGGATTGAAGGCTGAGTATTTCTGTTTGGGACTGAAATTTGAAGCAACAGGAGTTGGTGGGCCTGTGACATCATCACGGTACCTGGTGTCTGCTTACACACACTGTTATGGGACTGAACACATACTGGACTGTATGTGCTTGTGAGACTTGGGAACTTTGTTGGTGGGGTTGAAATTGGGTTTGTAAATAACTACAGTCAGTATAGAGAGAAACTGTACTCCAGGGAAAGGGACTGAGAAAAGGGGGTGTGCTATTATAAACAGAGGGGGATAATCAGGGTGGCCATATTCCACCATGGCAGGCATCTTCGGAAGGGTTGTAGGCTGCACAGGCTGTGGGATGGCAATAATTTCAAATTGGGCCTGAGAGAGGGAGGCTGCCCACCTGTAGACAGCTATCTTGTATCAGGAGTGAGGTATATTGGTTAAGGAGTAAGCTGTGGGAGCTGGGGGTGTCCAAGGATAAGGGGTGTGGATATGGGCAGCAGAAGGGTGGGGCTGAGGGAGGCTGGGGCAACGCCTGAAATTACAGGACATTATGCTACAGCAAGCAGAAGGGGGATATTAGGGACAGAGGACCCTTAGATAGGGAAGTTGATGCTAAGGGGAAAGCGTACAGGGTGAAAATTCTGAATTCAAGGAGACTGGAGGGGGAAGAGTCAGGAGGGGCTGTTGTGCGGAAGCCTAAAACAGCAGACTGTGGGAAGGGAGCTCCTAAGGTGAACAGTGCAAGAGAGGAAGAAGAGGGTCAGTTTAGAGATGCAGTCAGGGGAAACTCGGGTTACCTGATGGAGGCTGACATAGAGTGTCACAATAAATTTGAGATACTAAGCATCCTAGAGGGGGAGGAAGGGGTTGGTGGAAATGAGGAAACTTATACAGAGGCCGGGGGGAGGGAGTCAGATACCCAGAGGGCATCACAGAACAGCTATGGAAAGGATAGACATAGTCCCAGAGGGAGAAGGGGAAACATATATGTTAAGCAAATGGGGGAGATGCAACATATTCCAGACATGAGGGAGGAGAGCATGATTGGAGAGAAACTGGGAGACAAGGAGGTGGGAGAGGGGCCCCCCTTCAGCAGGAAGGTCAGTACCAAGGATGGGGCCCTAGCTAAGGGGACCACTGAGAGACCTCTGGAGACAGGGTACTATTACAAAGGGGGATGGGGGTGGGGAAGGGAAACCATCAGGGCCAGGATAAATGGTTCAGATAAGAGAGGTTAAAGGGACACCTATTCAGAGGGGTTTGAGTTAAGTGGGCAAAATAGCAAGGGAGGCAGAAAGGGAGGGTGACAAGGGGTCTCTAATAAGGCAGGAAGACTCCCATGAAATTGCGATCATGAATAAAGTGGGGAGGGGGCTGAGAGGGCATAGTGGAGGTAACCATAAGGATGATGGCGGTGTTAAGGTTCTGTTACTGGGAGACTCGATGATTAAGGGTATCCATTGGGAGGGACAGGGGATGGATGCCATAGCCAGTGAAGGTAGTGAGTATCTCTGGGCTGACAGTGCACAGAGCAAAGTTCATGTGTATGAAATGGTTAGGGATTGTGGAGGAAACCGGATTTCCTGGTGCATTTGGGAACTAATGATCTAGAGGAAAATAGCATTATGGAAATCCAAGCAAGGTTCCAAGAACTTGCCAGAGTCTGTCGGGATAACGGATGCAACATTTCCTTTTCGGAGATATTGCCAGTACCAAAGGCCTCAGTGGAGAAAAAAATGAAGCTCACAGAGGTTAATGAATGGCTCAGGAAGTGGGGTGAAGAGAATGGGTTGGGGGTGTTAGGGAACTGGAATGGAGTTGGGAGGATAAGGGACTATATGCCAAGGACAGGTTTCATCTTGCCCCATTAGGGAAGGAAGTCCTTAAACAGGGGATGGCTGACCAGATACAAGAAAGGTGGGGTTTAAACTTGTAAGGGGAAGGGATAAGGGAGGGGCTGACTAGAAGCCTCCCTCCAGATGAGGGAGTAGCCTCAAGCCCAAGGGGAGAGGGAAACAGACTGGAGGTGGAGGTTTCAGGAGGAGCAGGGGAGGATGGAAGTATAAGGAATCTGGGTGGGGTTCGACAAAAGGATCAGGGATAAGGGTGGGGGTTAGTGTTAGTAAATGCCAGGAGCTTGGGAAACAAGTTGCCGGAGTTCCAGGCCATGCTGTTCGAGGGGGTGGATGTGGCAGCAGTCACGAAACGTGGGCCAACAAAACCATGACTGGGACCTAAATGTGGGGTACACTATGCTTAGGAAGGATAGAAAGGAGGGCAGAGGGGTGGAGTGGCTATGTTCATTAGAGATGACATAGAAATTGCTATGGTAGAAGAGGCAGAGGGAAACGTGGAGGCCTTATGGGTCACCTTACGATCCCCAGCAGGAGATAAGGTCAAGCTGGGAGTAGCAAATAGGCCCCTCGGGATGAGTGATGTTCTAGAGGATGGTTTGCTGGACAACATCATTGCCCAGTGTGGACCAAAAGGAGAAGGAGTGGTGTTGATGGGGGACCTTAATATGCCAGGTACAAACTGGGAACCATGTCCTCTAAGGTGGCCAAGGGCAGAGGCTGCTGGATGGCTTCCAGGATGTGTTCTTAACACAGCATGTGATGGAGCCCACAAGGGAGGGCATGTCCTGGATGTGGTTCTGGCAGATGGGGATCTGGTAAGGGACATGGTTGTACAGGACCCCTGACTGGGAGTGACCACAATACTGTCTGGTTTCAAATAAGCATTGGGGGAGTGGGGTGAGATCTAGGACACTGGTAGTGGACTTCAGGGGGCAGACTTTATGGGCATGGGAAATATTCTCAAGGATCACTTGAAGGGGATTACCTCAACGACAAGTGTGGAAAGGAGATGGGAGGTCATAAACGGGACTTCATGAGGCGGTCAGGATCTGCGCTAAGTTGAAACGTAAGGAGCAAGGTCACATAAACCATGCTGGTGGTCCAGTGAGGTACAGGTAGCAGTCAGAGAAAGAAGGCGGCTTACAAAAATATAAAACAACAAGAGGATAGGATAAGGAAATGTAGCTTGCATCTAGAAAAGTCACCCGTATGGTGAGGGGAGCAAAGTCCAGTAAAGAGCAACGGCTGGCACAGGGATACATGGAGGGAAAAGGGTTCTTCCGCACATTGGGGAGCGGAGAAAAACTAAGGGCCATCTCAGCAGATTGAGATCAGAAGGAGGGTGGGTGGAAGAGGCGAGGGACCAGGCAGAGGTATTTAACGAGTACTTTGCCTCTGTGTTCACTAGGGAGGGGGATGGGATATCTACAAAGCAAGGCACAAAGGGGATAGAAGCGGCAGGGAGTGGGATCAGGGGAGCAACAGAAATGGAGCAAAAGGGAGGGAAAGGTACCCCAGGGGTGTCACATCTGGATAAAGATAAAAAGACCAGTAAGGTGGAGGGGACGGATGATGCCATCCCCACCAAAAGGGTGTGGTTTGCCCTCAAGGCCCTAAAGAAAGACAAATCTCCTGGGCCGGATGGCATTCATCCGAGAGTACTATGGGAATTGGCGGACATACTGGCTGCACCCCTGGCGGAGCTTTTCAACAGGTCACTTGAGACAGGTGGGTACCTAGGGATTGGCGAGAAGCACATGTGGTACCAATCCATAAAGGGGGGTCGAAGGAAGTACCAGGAAACTATAGACCCATCAGTTTAACCTCGGTGGTGGGAAAATTAATGGAGAGTATACTAAAGGAACGATTGGGGTTTACTTGGGGAGGTGGGAGGTCTGGATAGTCGGCAGCATGGGTTTGTGCCAGGTAGATCATGTCAAACCAACCTTGTGGGTTCTATGAATGGGTAACATCAGAACTGGACAGGGGTAAGCCTGTGGATGTATTATTCTTGGACTTCAGCAAGGCGCTTGACTCTGTCCCCACAATGGTCTGGTGGAGAAACTGATGGGGTTAGGAGTAGGCCTTTGATGGTCAGATGGATTGTAAACTGGATAGCTGGACGCACTCAGAGAGTAGTGGTCTGTGGGGAGCTCTCAACCCTACAGAGGTTGGTAGTGGGGTACCACAGGGCTCGGTCCTGGGTCCAATCCTGTTTAATGCATACATATCGGACATCAGGGATGGTGTAGGGTGGAAATGAGTCTCTTCGCGGATGACTCCAAGATGGGAGCAGTAGTTGAGGGAGAAGAGGGAGGTTGGCCCTGCAAGGGGACCTGGACACCCTGGAAAGCTGGGCTCACAATGGAAATTAAATTTCAATATCACCAAGTGCAAGGTGTTGCATCTTGGTCGGGGAAACCCTAAACACAGGTACACCCTGGGAGGGGAGGTGCTGGAAGCCTCAACAGGGGAAAAAGACCTAGGGGTCATGGTGGATACATGTATGAATAACTCTGAGCAGTGCAGGAGAGCAGCTAGCAAGGCAAACAGAATGTTGGGATGCATTGCAAGGGGGATCACCTCTAGGAGCAAGGAAGTGATTCTGCCGCTGTACAATGGACTGGTTAGACCACACCTTGAGTACTGTGTACAGTACTGGAGACCACACTTGAAGAGGGACATACAGCTCCTGGAGAGGGTACAGAGGAGGGCAACAAAGATGATACGAGGGCTAGGGGATTTGACTTACGAGGACAGACTTGAGGAGCTCTGCCTGTTTTCATTGGAGGAGAGAGAGACAGGGGGACATGATTGAGGTCTTCAAGTACCTCAAGGGAATAAATAGGGTAAACATGGAGGGGATCTTTAGACTAAAGCAGGAGGCATCACCAGAGGGCATGGTTTGAAGTTGGAAGGTGGAAGGGTGAGGGGAAAGGAGGAGGTTTTTCACTGAGAGGGTGGTGGACCCTTGGAATGCTCTGCCTGGTGAGCTGGTTCAGAGATCCACAGTGGAGGGCTTTAAGAGAGGGTGGGACAGACACAGAAAGTGGATGTATCAGATGATGGCCTGTCCCGGGGGGGTGGGGATGGATGATAGGGGTTTCTGGAGCACAAGGGATGGGAGGGTCTCGGCACCCAACTAAGGATCTAGGTTCGAGCAGACTTGATAGACCATAAGGCCTAATCTGCTGGCAAATAGTATGTTAGTATGTTAGTTTCACAGTATAGGCAAATCGAACACTCTCAAATGAACCCCTGTTTCTATATGTAGGGTCTTCTGGAATAGGATCCCTTTCAGTATGTTGTGGCTAGGGAATCCTTTAGTACCACTAGGCTGGCTTGCCCTATTCCGCTAGGCCGGGGCCTCCCTTTAGTACCACTAGGCTGGCTTGCCCTATTCCGCTAGGCCGGGGCCTCCCTTTAGTACCACTAGGCTGGCTTGCCCTATTCCGCTAGGCTGGGGCCTCCCTTTAGTACCACTAGGCTGGCTTGCCCTATTCCGCTAGGCCGGGGCCTCCCTTTTATACCAAGCTTTACCTCAGACCTAATGCCCTACCTTTACCTCGGGCCTGATGCCCTACGTTATCTTGGGCCTGGTGACCCACTTTATAATGGGCCTGGTGCCCCTCTTTATACTGGGCCTGATGCCCCACGTTACATTGGGCCTGGTGCCCCTCTTAATTATGGGCCTGGTGCCCCACTTTATAATGGGTCTGGTGCCCCTCTTTATACTGGGCCTGATGCCTTACGTTACATTGGGCCTTGTGCCCCTCTTAATTCTGGGCCTGGTGCCCCTCTTTCCTTTGGGTCTGGTGCCCCACTTGCAACTGGGCCTGATGCCCTACATTATATTGGGCCTGGTAGCTGCCTTGTTTACACTGGGCCTGACTTCGTCTTTAACTGTATTGCCTTTAAATCTGCAGACCCTGAACCTGCTGTCAATTATTTGGTGAAAATCCCGCCTGAGTCCCGCCCCTTATGAATATTCAATAGGCCTTTGAACTGGCCTTAATGCCCTGGCCCCTCCCCGTGGGCGTCACTATGCCCCACCTCCAGAAATGAATATTAAATCAAGGGTCCTAATGACCCGATGCCCCCTGAGGCACTCAGCCGCCTCTTGTAAGCGCCTACTGTGCTTTTTACAACCACTACAGTCCCCCCTTTACAAACAGTCGGTCAGCACTGCGTGTGCTGCCACCAACTCACCGCTCTGCGGTCTTGAGGAAAATTGCTGCAGTCACAGGGAGGCAGGAGGTGAGTTGGCAGTGGGAGGGAGCAACAGGCAGCAAGAGGGATGACTCGGGGGGCCTCCGATGGCCGAAAACGATGCGGTGCTTCTCTGCCGCTGGCGTGGGACCAGAGTTTGACTCTGAAACACTCGAGGGACTAAAAAAAATAAACAGAGGGCTTTTAAGCCCAAAACACGGAGAAAAACAGGCGTTTTCTTCTTCATGGTGCCCCGATGGCACCACCGACCGTACACTGATGCAGCGCAGGATATATTCGGTGGACTGGAGGAGGGGACTCACCAGGGAGTCAACAGGACTGGCTTCATAACCCCAGGTAAGCCACAAGTCCCTGTTGCACTCCTGTGATCCTCTCTACTCCACAGTCCAGCTACAACTGACTAACTGTACAATTGTTATTCAAAGTTAAACCTGCCTGGGTTCTAGATTGGCTGAAGTGGAATGCTGTGCATGAGCCACTCAGCACAGCATTCTATCCAGGCCATTATGACATATATTGCTTTTTAAAATCTGTCTTTTGACCAGCTGTAAGTGCACAAGGCACTTTTCTATTATTTACAATGTTTTCTCTGTACCAGGAGGTTGAATCTTTTATTTCTCAGGGGCCCCCTTAGCATTGTACCCTGCTGCCTACACCTGCAGCAGGTACCCTGAGCACCTGTGGACTCTTACTTTATTTATTTTATTTTAATTTTCTGGAATGGTCTAACTTTGGGGCATTACAGACAGTGATAATCAGGAGGGCAAGGGGAAACTGCACAGAGGAAGACCAAGAGAAATCGGAAATACTGAACGATTACTTCTGCTCAGTCTTCACAGTAGAAGGTGGGGGATGGACCAGCATGCTGCAGTAAGCAACAGGGAGAGGGTGAGTGGACATAAGTCCATTCTTAGTGGAGAGGGTCTGGAAGGGATTGGAAGCCTTAAAGGAGAATAAGGCCATGGGACCAGATGGGATTCATCCAAGTGTCCTAAAGGAACTGAGCACAGTGCTGGTCACCCCTCTAGTAATGCTTTTTAGCACCTCAGAGGAGATGGGAGAAGTTCCAGAGAACTGGAGGATGGCTGATGTGGTCCCTTTGCACAAAGACGGCAGTAGGGAGGATGCCAGCAACTACAGGCCAGTCAGTCTCACATCACTGATGGGGAAGTTAATGGAAACACTTCTGAAGGAGATGCTTGTGGAGCACCTGGAGGGAAAAGGACTGCAGGACCATTGGCAGCATGGCTTCACAGGTGGAAGTTATGTCAAACTAATCTCACAGATTTCTTTGGCTGGATTACCAGGGAGGTGGGTCAAGGGTGAGCAGTGGATGTGGCCTATCTGGACTTTAGTACTGGACTTTTATTTTCTAAGTTTAAGCCTGGACTGCTCTGTCAGTACTGTTTCTGTAACTACTGCCTGTTTATGTTTCATTTTTGTCTGTATTTGTTTACCCTCCACCCCCTGTAACCGATGTGGAGCCTTTGCAAAAGAGTCTGTGACTCATAGGTTTGTAATTCCGATTGTACTCAATAAACAAATAAACAAATAAATAAATAGTAAGGCTTTCGACATTGTGCCACACAGGAGGCTAGCTAAGAAAATGAACAGCCTGGGGATGGGGGAGAAAGTGACAAGCTTGGTATCAAACTGGTTAAGATACAGAAAGCAAAAGGTGGTGGTAAATAGTAGCCACTCAGGCAATAGGAAAGTGACCAGTGTAGTGTCACAGGGTTCGGTGATGGGACCAGTAAGCGCAATTCCATCCATGATCAAAGCGCTGTAAAATAAATATAAAAGCAAATAATAAAATCAAAAGCACATTAAGATAACTATCTTAATATAATCAGTAATAATCAGTAATACAGTAGTCAGGATCTGGGAAAGCCATATCAAACAAATATGTTTTTAAAGCAGATTTAAAGCTTTCCATGGTCAGGCATTCTAACCCGATGAGGTAAAGAATTACAGGGTTGGGCCACAAAAGCGAAAGAACAGGCACCAGATGTCTTAAGTCGAACCCTGGGAATCTCTAGCAATCCCTCATTGGTGGAGCAGAAAGGGTGGGAAGGGTGGGAAGGGGAAAGAAGATCTTGCAGGTAGTGTGGTCCCTGACTGTGTAGGGCTTTATAGGTCAGTAACCTGACTTTGAAGGTGATCCACCAATAAACTGGCAGCCAGTGCAGATCACAGAGCACAGATGTGATATGGCAAGATCGAGGTAAGCCAGTCAACAACCTGGCTACCGCATTCTGCAATAGCTGCAGATGGTGAATATCAACCCCCGGCAGCCCTAGGTAAAGGGCATTACAGTAGTCAAGACGGGAGGTCACAAAAGCGTGGACCAAAGTAGGAAGGTCCCCAGGCAGGACCAGATGCTTAATTCGGGTGATGTTCCTCAGATGGTAAATAGAGAATTTTACAACAGCAGAAACCTGAGGTTTCAAAGTCAGACTGCTGTCAAAAACAACGCCCAGGTTTAGCACCCGGTCTGTCACAGGTAACTGGCTCCCACCAAGCCAAAGCTCAGATGGCTGACCAGGCACCATGCCCACATCCTGGCAGCCTGGGTCCACCACCTGCACCTTGGTCTTATCTGGATTCAGTCTCAACCAGCTGGTTCTCATCCAGTCCTGGATCTCAGAGAGGTAGCTACTGAAGACTGAGACAGCACCTATATAGTAGGGTGCAAAGGACAAGTAGAGCTGAGTGTCATCTACAGAATAGTGAAAACTAAGCCCATACTGCCTTATAATGTCTCCCAACAGCAGTATATATACTGTAAACGACATGGATGACAGAATGGAGCCCTGCAGAACCCCACAAGGCAGGGGGAGAAGGGCCAAAAAATAAATTCCTGACACCACTCTCTGTGTTCTGCCAAAGAGGAAAGATGTAAACCATCTGAGAACTGTTCCAGACAATCCACAGAACAACTGCAGTCTCTCCAACAGCACCTCGTGATCCACAGTATCAAATGCTGCAGACAGATCAAGAAGAACCAAGGTGGTAAGGCTTCCTTGATCCCTAGCAATCAGGAGATCATTAAGAACCCAAACAAGGGCCATCTCGGTACTATGCCTCTTCCTAAATCCAGACTGGAGAGGACTGTAGACATTGTAGGTGGATAAGTGGTTCTCCAGCTGCACCACAACCACCTTCCCAATAACCTTGCCCAAAAGAGCAGGTTAGAGACAGGCCTGTAGTTTGCTAAGTAGTCCAGGATGAGGGAAGGTTTCTTAAGGAGGGGTATCACTACTGCCTTTTTCAGGGGGTCAGGGAACACCCCTGTTTCCAGCAAAAACCGCACTATCTCAGCTAGGACTGGGCCGATGACTTCTATGCATCCCACCAGGAAATGTGTAGGGCCAGGGTCCAAACTACAGTGGGTAGGGCACATACTCTGGATGACCCTTACAATGTCTATGGTCTTCAGCAGATCGAAATCAGACCAGACAAACCGAGCACAAGTAACCTTCTGTCGACCACTGCAAAGTCCATTAGAGGGCGTTGAACGAATATCAGACCTGATGGTGGCAATCTTATCTATGAAGAATTGAATAAACTCATCACACTTAGTTCGTGAAAAAGCTCCCCGGGACTGAAGACAAACTGGATTGCACAGTCTGTTGACAGTCCAGAAGAGCTGAGCTGGTTGATTCTGCACAGCGGCAATCTCCCAGGGCAGGAATTCTGCCCTCTTACAGGAGATTACCAATTGATAGTCTTTGTAATGAGCCATCAATCTAAGTTTGTCACTCTCCATGCCCAGTTTTCACTAGCGTTGCTCTAACCTTCAACCATCTTGTCTCAGCTCCTTTAAAGTCCCATCAAACCAAGGGGACCTGGGGCAGAGGGTGAGAGGGCAAATATGGACAGGAGCAAGGGAGTCCAGGGCTCCCGCTACTGCTTTATTTATTTATTTATTTAGTTAGTTAGTTTTTGTTAACCGGGTAGGTACACTAGACATCATAGCTGCCTATTTTCAGGTACAACCCAGAAGATTACAACAAAGGGTCTGTAGACAGTAGTAGATACAAGAAAACATCATGGGAACAAGTAGAAGTCAGACATAGTACACTTATACAAAATTTCAGCAATGACAGTACATTTGCAGGAATCTTTATGTAGTAACAAAACAGAAATATAAGTGCAAATAACTAACAGTCATAAGTCATACAACTAGTGAGTAAGTGCTAGAAGAGAGGGAATAGCAAGATTTCCAGGCAGGTTCGAGAGTAGTAGAGGTTGGAGCCTGTGGGCAGCTAGGAGGAACTAGTACAGGAGTGGGTGGATAGAGAACATGAGCAGGGTTCAGAGCTTAGAAGAGCCATGAGAAGCTCCAGTTTGAAGCTGTGTGGAAAAGGGGAGATTCTTAGACTCAGTGGAGGTGAGTTCCATAGTTTAGCAGCCCAGCTAGAGAAAGCATTCTCCCCCATTTTGGTTTTACATCTCGGTTGGACAAGAAGGGATTTGTCAGCTGATATCAGTGGATAGGCAGAGGTCACAGGTTTGAGCAGCAGAGCCAGTTTGTCAGGTATCTAGGAGGAGATTATATTCTTCATAAAACAGTAGGAAGTAACCTGTCGGAAGGCTGAGGGGGTAAACCATCCCAGACTGGAGTATAGTGTGCATTGGTGAGTAAGTTTGGGTAAAGACAGAGCAAAACAGCAAATGCTGTTGTAGCAGACATCCCACTTTCAGAGGAACCCTCCAGTAGTTGCCGGAAAGGCTTTTAACCCATTTGTCAATTTGGGTCTCAGGATCCCCTGTGCAATGGCCATCCTCACCGTGGATGTTAGGCTATGTCTTACCTTATATGCCAGCCCAAGTTGAATATTGACAGACTGAGGCTAGGTGCAGGTCAAAATCCAAGGCGGGATCAAGGGTTACTCCTAGGTATTTAAAAGAGGTAACTGTGTTAAGGGGAGAGCCATCAAGCTCTCTGATACTTAAGGGTCGGGTGCAGGACCGAATTTTTGAATCTGAACCAAAGAGCATAGTCAACGTTTTATTTTTATTTAAGATAAGCTTGTTTTGCAATAGCCAGCTCTGAAAGGTATTGAAGTTACTATTGAGATTCAGGTTGATATCTGAGAGGTTTGAGGAGGATGAGTAAAGAACAAGATCGCCGGCATATAGCAGACCTGAGCAAGCACCAGTGACTGGTGGGATGTAGTTTATGAAGACTGTAAACAGGAGAGGACCAAGAATTGAACCCTGGGACACTCTGATCCAAGTAGGAGCAAGAGGGGACTTAGCATCTCCAATCTGGATAAATTGTTGAAGCTCCGAAAGATCATTTTGGAACCAGGCAGTGACAGACTTAGAGAAGCCTAAGGATGACAATTGTGATAGTAGCAGCGGGTGGTCAACTAAATCAAATGCTTTTGTAAGATCAACAAAAGTAGCTCCAGTGAGAGAGCCTTTGTCCATAGCGAGTCTGACATCATTTGTAAACTGTATGAGAGCAGTAGACATACTGTGTCCCAGTTGGAAACCATGTTGGTCAGGGGTGAGGAGTTTGAAGGAGTAGAGGTAATCTGAGACCTGGGTAGCAACAATTTCTCCACTATTTTAGAGAGGGTGGAGAGGATGGCAATAGGGCAGTAGTTATCCAGGTTAGTGGTGTCCCCCATTTTGTAGACCAGTACAACTCAAGCAATCTTCCAGAGGGAAGGGATATGTCCTGTAAGAAGAGACAGGTTGAAAAGTCTAGTCACTGGAGAGACTATAGACAGTGCAATGGTTCTTAGGAATTTTGGTAAGAGTCCATCTGCCCCTGCCGATCCAGCAGGAGAGATGGACTTAATTAGGCATAAGATTTCACTCTCAGAGACTGGGTGAAGGGTGAAAGATGGGTTGGAAGGTTTAAGGTTATCCTGCGGAGTGACAGGTAAAGGTCCAGGAGGTGCAGTATAGGAGGAGAGGTCAGTAAATCTGGAGTTAAGAGCCTCAGCGATAGTGAGCAGGTTATTGCAATTACAACCATCCACGATCATATCAGAGATGGTATTGCACTTGTTTTTCCCCATGATGGTGTTAACATGACTCCAAAACTACTAAGGAGCTGACGGTAGTAATTGCCCTTAGCAGATCTAATGGAAACCTTACATTGGTTTCAGAGTCTTCTGTACTCCACCCAATCCAATGGGGACTGGGTTAGCTTAGCTTTGTTCAAGGCTTTATCCCTCTTTTTGAGAGAGGACAGGAGTGAAGAATTTAACCAGTGGGTAGCAGATCCCTGGATACGGTGCCTTTTACTGGGATATATTTGTCTTGAAGGTTCAAAAGCGTGGTAAGGAGGTATTGAGCAGCACGTTCCATATTACAAGTATTTTATAGAGGTGCCTAGTCCATGTTCTGTAGCTCCAAGATTAGGGCTCTCATCGTTTTTTGAAAAAATTCCTGAAAAGAATTTCTTGGGGGTTTAGGGCCCTAGCTTTCAAAACACAGTAAACTGGGGAGTGGTCACTGATTGAGTCTGGTAAAACTCCAACAGCACTGATCCTCTCAGGCCTGTTGGAGACGACCCAGTCTAGAAGAGACTGGAGACTGTTGTTACTAGCCTGTCTGGTCAGGAGAGTGACCAGCTGAGACAGGTATAACTTGCTGAGTTCAGCAGCATAGAGATTAGAGTTTTTCCCTAGAGAATCCAGGTTGAGGTCCTCCATAACAATGAGCTCTTGTCTACGCTTTAGTGAGGAAAGATGGTCAATCAGTTTAGTCAGGCCTGTTAGTCCATTTTTAGGAGGGTTATAGATGCACACTACATTTAGCTTCTTAGTGAGACCTAAGGTAATAACTATATCAATAGTTTCACATAGACAGGTCATGTTGACCGGGAGGACCATAATGTAAAGGTCCTGTCTGGTATAAAACAAAACACCACCACCCTTTTTAGCACTTGGACGATCACATCTGTGAAGTTTATATCCACTGATCCTACATAATGAATCTGGTATATGGGATTTTAGGCAAGTACCAGGTCCCCTGGGTCCCTGCTAGCATTTACCAAACCTGATAGGTCTAGCACCACCATAAGACCATCCGGGGTCTAGCACCACCATAAGACCATCCGGGGTCAAGCCCCTCAAAGGGTGATACAGGACCATCTCCACAGGGACAGGTCTATAAGGGGGAGCCTTGAAACTGAACCCTATAGTATAATAGTCTGACCACCTGACTGGTTCCGCCACCAGATTGGAGATCTCCATTCCTAGTAGGAAGACAAGATCAAATGAGTGACCATATCTGTGGACAGCAGAGGAAATAGCCTGTGTGATGCCCAATGAATTTATAAGCTGGAGGAAGTCCTGACCAAACTGTGAGAGTTCACCATCGATCCAGGCATTGAAATCCCCCAGAATTGTCCATCTGGGGTAGCCCAACACTATGTCAATGATGAAGTCCATGACTTCCTGCAGAAACTCCTTCTCACCTCCAGGTGGATGGTAGATGAGAAGTATCCTGCAACCTACACCTGCTCCCACAATACACTCAAAAGTTCTGGTTGCCCCACTGGAATCTCTGTAAGGCCCAGTTTTTACTTAAAACAAATGGCTACACCCCTGCCCATACAATCCTCTCTCGGGCGGTGTATCTCCAAGTACACAGCCAGAATGAGATGACTGATTCCAAAACTGGACCAGCATTTGCATCTAGCCAGGTCTCGGTGAAGCAAGCCAGGTCCACTGTACCCACAAGATCAATTATAGCCGTCTTGTTTTTATAGACCTAGCATTACATAACACTACCCGAGCAGGATAGGAAGGTGAAGCTGACTGAGCTAACTATCCACAAAAAGTGGGGCCCTTGGGTATGAGTACTAGGAAGGGAGGACCCCTGTCCAAGGCCCATTTCAGCCCCAGGGTGTCCTCACCACCCTAATCCCTAATCCACCCACTCCACAGCCCCACTAGGCCCAGAAACCCCCCCATCTCTTTCTCTTCTTCACTATCCCTAAGGCTCGACAATGACCGTAAACCTCAGTTGACAAAGGGGACAGTTGAAAGGGCGGAGGTCCCTGAGCCTGGTGGGAGAGTAGTTCCTGACCATTAAAGATCCCTGCCAACACATGGCTAAAAACAGTCAAACAGCAGAAAAGAGCAACCAGACAAAAATCAAACAACGACAGACAAAACAATCAATAAAAATTTACTTACACATGCACACTCTCACACCCATGCACACACAACCTAACACACACTGTAACAAAACCTCCCCAAAAACTTATATCAAACCCTCCCACACAAAAATAACAAATCAAGAATAAATAAATAAAATAAAGTAAATCAATAAATAAGACAGCAAACTATTAGGCAGTTCATTTCAGTAGATCAGAAAAGCAGTTCAATTGACAGTTCAAAGGAAAAAGTCACAACAAATCTGTCCACAAATAACAGAGGATGCCAGTCCAGAAAGTGTAATAAATTTGGTTCAATGGCCTATGCAGCCAGTATAGTGTTATGCTTGTGCAACTGTGTTACTTAGGTTTTGGCTGTTCGCACTCTCTATTCCAGAGGAATTACCACCCTGTAGGGGTACCAAAGACAAGGCAAACTCTAGAGGGTTCCACCCCTAGAGGTGCTATGGGATGATTCCCTTGGCTAAAGGTACCTTAGGAAGTATCCCGAGGAGAGAGGTGCTGCCACTGGAGAAGGAGGGGAGGATGGTGGGGCAAAAGAAAAGTGTTTCAGAAGGAGGCTGAGGGGAACTGCTTATATAGCTCAGAAAGTGGGAGCGGCTGGCTGCTTGTCCATTGAACCACAGGTGGAGCCTTCTAATTCAATGGCCTATGCAGCTAGTATAGTATTATGCTTGTGCAACTGTGTTACCTAGGTTTTGGCCATTCTCACTCTCTATTTCAGAGGAATTATCACCCTGTGGGGATACCTAAGGCAAGGAGCCCTCTAGAGAGTTCCACCTCTAAAGGTGCCGCAGGACAATTCCCTTGGCTAAAGGTACCTTAGGAAGGATCCCCCCCCAAAAAAGTAGTAGTATGAAGCATATAAGCAATCAGTAGTTGTGAGACATAGTACTAGATAAAGCATCAGGCAGCTCGATAATGTAGTGGTATGCGTAGCTTAGCTATGGCATGGGTTTGATGGGTTACAAAAGAAAATGAGGGGGACCTCCTAAGGAGAGAGGGAAAGGTAACAGGGACACCATCCCCCTCCATCCAACAGCAGATCCTGCCTATGGAACTGGGGAACACTATGCTAACAGTTATGACCGGAGACACAGAGGAGAGAAAAAAACCCTTTGAGGAGAAAATCTCTGGGGATCCAAGGTCTAGGTCACCTTCCCTCCAGGCTTGGGATATTTTATCTAGTGACGGCTCTGCTGCTGCAATTTGGAAACCCAATTAAAGGGAGGTGGAAAATACTACAATTTGAAGGGAAACTCTCACTCTATCCTTCTAACAGGAATAATGTGGAGGATTGTGAGATGGTAGCTCTGCAACCACCTCTCCAAGATGGGAGGAGGAGAGTAACAACCACCGAGGCACTCACCCAGCCTATAAACTAGGTGAACCAGAGGTGGTTGTAGGAAGAATGCAGTGAAGGTGCCTTGCTAGGGAACCATCAAAGACAATGGACAACCGTTATAGTAGAAATCGCTAGAGCTAAAGGAAATCACTATAACCTCCCTTCACGGTTTAGTCATAAATTCTGCAACTTGAGGTGCCGTCTGTACAGTTGATGACTGAAGGTCCACCTGGAGTGAGGACATTTCCAGCTATGGGCCAGGTGAGAAGGACCCTGCCCCAAGATTCGCATGCTCAGGCTGCAGACTCTAGGTGTAGAGCCAGACGGTTGGCTGCAGGGGAACCCTACACCAGAATGGTATGGTTGGCATGCCCCAGGGACTGATGAGGAGCTGAATGAGCATTAAATGCTGAGTCCTTGCAGAGGGCAGATGGCAGGGAGCATTAAGCAATGACGACGTGAGCAGGAGTGGATCTGGACACAGTTCAGTAAGACAGGGTAGTTCAATAGAGCTGGTTAACAGTAGTCGGACCTGCACGTAGGTCGGTAAGCAGTGTAGAGTCTACAAAACATAGTAGCAATGGTGGGACATGAACATAAGTGGGAAAGGCAGCACTATGATTGTGGGGCAAGCCAGTTAGGCATTCAAAAACCAATGAAAGTGACAAATACTCTGAGGATTTTCAGGCAGAGGGAGGATTTAGAGCATCAGTAATTAGCCACATGGGGTGACGACTCCCCAGACACTTCCAAGTCCCCACCATAGGAAAAACAAGAAAGTGATGGAAGGGGTCGAGAACCACATGCAGATATTAAAGCTAGTTTACAGCATCAGCAGTAGCCTAGCTGACCTCATGAGTATAACAGCAGCATACAAACAGGGAATAGCATCAGCTATGAGTGATAGTATTCTATAAGCATGGAATGGAGGAAAGCACAATGCTCTGAAAGCAGCTATGACCATGTGGGAGGTAGATTAAGCTGAGAAAGCATGATTGAGCGTCATAGCAAGGGTCAGAGGGAGCCTGAATGAGGTGAAAAAAATTAGGTGTGTAGCATGGGGAGCAGCTTTAGTTTGAGTAGGACACAGGTACTGATTGCAATAGCAATGGGAATAACTGAAAGCAAGTAGCTTGAGCTCTAAATGAGCAAAATAGTAGGAGCTTAGAAACCTAGTCTCACCAAAAACAACACAAAACAAAGCTAAGATACACAAATACAGAAAAAACAGGGAAGGGACAAAAGGAAGCACACAGTCGGAGGTAAAATACAAACCAGAAGCAGAAGAACAAAACACAGAGTTCCAGCAGAAAGAAGCAGCAAGGTGGGGGAAGGGGGTAGGCCCCAGCCAGCTGCAGAGGACAAATGGACAGAGCCTCTAGCTGGCAAAGAAAAAGTGCTTCAGAAGGAGGCTGATGGGAACTGCTTATATAGCTCAGGAAGTGGGAGTGGCTGGCTGCTTGTCCATCGAACTATAGGCAGAGCCTTCCAATTGTTGGAGCTCTCACCTCCTCAAACCAACTGTCCAATTTACATATATGTACTGTAGTACTCTCACTACCACTACCACATGTAAAGAAATTATTAAAACAAGTGAAAACAGAGATTGGGCACTCTTGCTGCCCTAAAAGAGTAAATCTGCTGAAACTGACCTGCTGTGAGTCCCATTCTATAATGTCCTCCTGCAACTGGACGTAACTCCCACCACTCAGTGTCTTCACTGCCTCCTCACCACTGCAAAATCCTGTAAGAGCCACATAGAGTCCAAATTACATAGAGTAATCCATGGACCAGTGCAGCACTCCTTGGCAGCCGGATCTTCCACAAACAGCTACAGCAGGCCACAAATAAGGTAGCAGACAGATCCAAAGATGCCAGCCACCCACCCCTGCAGCAGTGACCAAATCACAGCCTACCCCAAGCCCTGGGAAAAACAGCACCCATCCACCAACAGGCACCCCCAGTAGATGTATTAGAAAGCTCAGGGCACTGACCCTCTAGTCAGAACCACTGCACACCCCAAGGGAGCCAAAACAAGGTGACCAAAGCGGGGGAAGCAAACCAACCCCAGGACCCACAGCAAGAGCAAAACAGTCCACAGGCAAATGGCTCTGGCAGTCAACAACAGCCAGAACTCTAGGAGACATTGAAAGTAATCAGCTATGGATTCTGCAGAGCATGCCAAGATGACGGAAGCTTCCAGGACTTCACTGACCCCCTCCAGGCTACTCGACTCTGCACAGGGCTCATGTCAACACCAGCTTCAAGGCAAATAGTCCAGAATCACATGCAGGTAAGGAAAGCTGAATGGCAGAAAAGTGGTGGTACAGCCAGGTTACAGACAGCTGCACTGAAACCAGACTAACCAAGCAGCCGAAATAAAATTAAAACAAGTAACAACTTGAAAAATTCAAATCACAACTAAGAAAGTGCAAGAAAGTGCATAAAAATAAAACTAATGCTCTCCTGCTGCAGTGACAGTCAGCCCAGCATGGCCCCCATCCTGTTTGACAGTTCCGGCCTTCACAAAAAAATCTATTATATATTGAAAGAATGCACGTACACTGTATAGTATACTGAAACAAATATACTATATATTGAAACACAGACACTATCTATTGAGATACATACACTATACATTAAAAAATTCATATACATTGAATAGTAAAACAAATACACTATATATTGAATCACATACAATATCTATTAACTAAACATAATAGATTAAAAAATTCAACAGTAAGGACATACATATACTATTAAGCAGTACAGTGTTCAGGTAATAGAAACAAGAGAGAAAACAAGTAATGGAAGTTACTCATACAAAACAGTATACAATATTATAAGTACAGTGATCATGGAAGAAAGATAATGCACAAAAGCACACAGACGGGGGATACCGAAACAATAGTCTTTGGGAGAGGAGGAGCCAGCGTTATCCATAATATGCATAATATTTAGGTAGTGCATGAATACACATTTTGTTTTCCATATATATCATAACATTTATGAGGTAGATTTATACTACAGAGCCCCACCAAGAGGGGGGAGCAGGTGATAGAAAGGGTTAGGGACAGTCACAGGCTAAAGATTCTAACAGATGAGCTTTGAGACTGGTCTTGAAGGGACCGATCCTGGGCTCCAGGGAGACAGAGGGGAGACGCTGTTGAGTCAATGGGGGGCTCTGAATAGAAAGACTCTTTGTCCAAGGGAAGTTCGGCAGTGGAGGACTAGTAGGGAGGTCCCAGTAGAGCTATGGGAGGTTCTGACCAATGGGATGAGTTGGATGAGGCTATGCAGACCAGGTGGGGCTTGACTAAGGTGGATTTTCTTGTCCAGGGGGCAGGTATGGTAGCTAAGATGGGATTCATATGGCAATCATTCAGCAGACTTGTAGAGATCATAAGAGTGTGTCTATCTGTCACAACCCATGACCAGTCTGCATGCTTTGTTCAGGGCAACTTTGATGTGTCACAATGCTTGGGGTCATCAGTGCCATAGATGACAATGCTGTAATCTACCAGGGAGAGAACTGAAGAGGTAACAGCCAGGCAAATAGCCATTGGGGGCAGGCAGTGTTTGTGGCGGTGCAGAAGCCCAAGTCTGGAGTTGATAGTGGAGGACAGTTGTTGGATATGTGCATGGTAGGTGAGAGAGATGTGTCAAGGGTGACACCAAGATATTTGAATGAATCAACCAGCTCAAGTGGGGATTCTAGTGAGTTGGTGATGGTCCATGGGAAGTCATGATGAGGACTCTGACGAGGGGCAAAGATCATTGATTTTGCTTCCTTATAGTTTAAAACTAAGCGGTGGGAACTGAACCACGTCACAACTTCAGTGAAAAAAACTTGCAGGGCACGCTGGAGAGAATCAGGGCTGTCCCTTCTATTAGTTTTTGAATGCAACAGGTAGACAAGGTTTGTGGCCCAATGCTCCATCTTGGGACCCCTCATCTTCAGCCTCTTCTTAAACTCCCTCCCCAGCTCGTGCCCTGGAATGACCTGCTCTTGCACTTATTTCCTGCTGCACTCAGGAAAATGCTGGCCTGGTGCAAAGATGTCTAAAACTGCACAGCAGAAGGTAAACAAGGCTATCTTTTCTTCTTCAACTTCATTATGTTTTTTCCTATCTTGTTTTGCTTGCACAACTTAAATCAAATTTCAGAACATTGTGATGTGACCAAATACTTTTACAACTAATTTAAATGTTTATTCTTTTAGCTGAGTGTTGTCTTCATTTATTGTTAAAAAAACATTTATTTTGGAAGCTAATACTTATGATATTCATAACATATTGCTGCCATACCATATAAACATAGTGTATTGCATGCATTTTTCTGTTATAAGTACAATATACAGTGAATGTCTTTCTGTATACAATGTACATGTATTTTTCAGTCTATAGTACATGTATTTAAATTGATGGTGTACTGCATGTATTTCAATATATAGTGTATTTGTTTCAGCATATAGTGCATATGGATCTCAAAAGGTAAGAGTATTTGTCTTTCAACACAAACACTAGATTAGGCAGCAGTTGGTTCACCTTATATTAAAAGGCAGGCTTCTGTTTCATAATAGAGATACATGGCAGTCAGGTAGGGCACAGACGTGTAGACATAAAGTGCTGTTTTAATTTTGATTTGGTCACAAAAACTGAGTGGGAGCAACTCATGACAGAGGGCAGTGTATTCCATACTTGGGGTAAAAAGAAGATGATGTGTGGCCAACATTCTTTTTCATGGTGTGGATAAGCAGCCTTTTATCAGTTTTTTAATGCAACAGGTAGACAGGGTTTGTGGCCAGCGAGAATAGGCCATATATAGCCAGAGGGTATGAATTATGTCACTAATGGCATCTAATTCATCTGCTCTTATTAAACTATGCAAAATCAGATAAAAATGAAGATGTTTATCATATTTGTTTCACTTGATATAAGCCCCATTCTGACAGCATCAAATGGCTGCTTTGGAAAATCTGACCACCTTTTTTTAAACCTCTTACATCTGTTCTTGTCTCTATACCACAGGTTTACCTACTGTACCAGCTGCATTAAAACCTTTACAACACACATTTATAACCCACAACACTCAGCAGCCAGTCTGTAATCACACAACTGTTTATTTCTGTTTTTTAGCATATGTATAACTGATAGCAGATGCCACAACTGTTTTATCAAGAGAACAAGCTTGATCCAGGTAATTTTTCCAAACAGTGGGAATGTCTAAAATTCCAATTTTCATACATCGATGCAACGTGTGCTGAACAGGTGCTTTGTCTATTATATTATGAATGACTAAATGATAGTTGCATTTAATTGAAACAGCTCATTTTTCAAGTGACCATACAGTATGTTGTTACACATGTTCCAGGTGTGGTCATATAAAGGAGCATTTCAAAGGCAGTAAATATTTTTTTTTCTTTTTATGATGCAGGCAGATCCTATACTGCTCAGTGCCCACCTATTCCTAAGAAGAACCAGAAAAATAAGCTGGTTTTCATTGGGGGGGGGTGGTAGTAATTATAAGACAGAGAGTAATGAGTTCTGGAATTAGCCTTACAGGGACTATGGAAAGGTCAGATACTGTACATTATGAATGCTTATTGGACAGACAAAATAAGACATGAAAACCCTTATGATAAGCTTGGATAGGAGCCAAAGGATTTCATTATATGGACTTGAATAACAGTGAATCTTGACCTGAACCTGATGTAGTAAACTCAAAATAGAGACTTCCATACCTCATACTCTATACATGTTAAAATAAATGCAACTGTGACCGTAATGGAACTTGATACTAGAACAGCCACATGGAGTTCCTCTCAGAAATCTGCAGTAAAAGGTTTGGAGATATAAAACTAAAACCTTCCTGGTATCGTTTTATATTCTGTAAGAAAGAAATCCTAGATGTGCTTGGTTCTGCAACCAAATGATATAAGAAGTTAACAATCACATTGCTCTTCCCTCGTCTAGTGTTCCATGACTGCTATGCTCCTATTGCTTAACTTTAACATTGAGACAGTAACCAATCATCCAGTTTTTTTAAACTCATATTTATCTTTACTTACCATCACATGCAGTGGTGGAGAATTCCATACAACAGCTATTCTTTCAGTATAGAAATATCTCTTGCATATTGCACTATGTTACTTTTAATTGTAGGGGATGTCCCATAGTGATTATAGCACTTTGCTTAAAGTCAAATCCCATTTCTGTAAACAAATGGTCATCCATTATGATGTGCCAGAGAAACAGTAAGTCACCCAGAATTCTGTGGGAAGGTTTAAGAGGGCATGGGACAGGCACAGGGGGCTGTTGAAATGAAGGGGTGGGGAAACAGGGGTATGCCTAGGGATGCTAGGCAAATGGACAGACTAGGTGGGCCTGGAGGTCCTTTTCTGCCGATACTTTCCTATGTTTCCTATGTTTGTTTGCTCTCTGTTTAAGCCATCAGTTCTTCTCTCCCCACACACACATACACACTCTCTCGCGATGTTGCTTTTTTATTACTTGTTGTGCACTGTTATTTTCTTTTTCTTACTAGAGTTTTCCAAGCTATAATACAGAAACTATGAGAGAGAGTGAGAGTAGCATACTGAGAGGGAGAGTCACCAGCTGTATTTTTCTTAGTGCCAGGAGAGAGAAACAGACTGTGTGTGTACCGCATGGTAGGTGCAGTAGCGGAAACAGTCAGTGGTGCTGATGTGGAGAGATCAAAACAGCACTGCAGATAGAGCCCATTGTATAAATATTTATTTATTTATTTAAAGGTTTTGCCAGGAAGGCATGCTGAGCAGACTACTGCTCCATTCCAGATGCATCCTGGGGATAAAGGTGAATGGGGAAATACAGACAATGATTATACAAACATGATTGTACAGAGCATAAAAAATCAAACAGAGTGCTTGCGGTAATTAGTACAGCAGGCAAAAAGCAGGGCACATGACAACACAATATAATGAGCAGTTAGCAAAATAACAAATATATATATATATATATATTATACTGGCAGAAAGCACCAGTATAGTTAGGGTTGAGTAGGCACTTTAATGTTAACCCTCATGTTTTGCACCTTAATAACTTTGCCACCGTATGACGGATTTGCCTGAAAGTTTGCATGTGCAGTCTGGTACTATAGATCTCTGGATCTGATAAGCTGTGTTATGGTCGGATATATGGTTGTGGAGCTATAGAATGCCAAAAAATGCAAAAAAAACCTGACTTTTTGTTTTTGTGCATTTCTTTGCTCACACCCACAGCCCATATGATTTGTCTGTTTGGTCCAAAATCTTTAGAAAAGATGCAGTCTGGGTCACTGATGTGCCTTTCGAAGATTTGGTGTAAAAATATTAAACTGTTCAAATGTTATTCAAAAAACAAATTTCCCATTATAGTCAATGGGGAAAAAATATATGTGTCCCACAAAAGTTTTGCAAATGCAGCTTTACTTTCGCAAATGGCCCTTTTACTTTCATGCTGTCACCATCTTGTTTTCAGTTAGTGAGAGAGAAAAATGCCTGGTGTTTAAATTTGGGACCCTCTAGGTAAATACTGACTCTTGGGTTTACCTAGTCGGGTCCTGAGGATGCCAGCCCTACTTTTTTGGGGGTAAACCCCTCCAGATATGCCATTTTCAACATTGGTGAAAAAATGCTTTTACAAATCATGAAAGAAACTGATAAAATACTTTTGCATATGCGAAAGTTTCATGCTACTTTTTGCGAAACTTTCGTGATTTGCAAAAGGATTTAAAAAAAAATGAACGGTTGTGTCTTTTGGGCTAAAATTTGCAGGGTGGCAACCCCTGGTCCCACAGATGTGCCTTTTTGTGGTTTGGTGCCAAAACATTCAAGGGGACCAAAGTTATAGCATTCTAAAGTTGACACATTTCCCATAGGATAACATTGCGGTGTCCGTTACGTCTTTTGGTGCCTGTATCTTGAACATAAAGTGAGATACAGAGTTTTTGCTATTGGCAGCTTAGCTCACCTTCTGTAGAAATAAGTTTGGAAATCATAGATTACACCAGCAGTGGAATTTTTTTCCTAGATTCTACGGTTATGGAGATATTGGCAAAAACATGTTCCAAGGGTGCCTTTTCGGTGCATTTCAGTGTCCATATCTCGTAAACGATGCAAGATATGAATTAGGTCAATTTATGTTGCTTAGACATCTCACTGTCATGATTACAATGACACTTTTTTTTTTTGTAGCTGCTACGGTTACTGAGATATTCGCACATTAGTGTTACAATGATTCCTTGCTCTATAGGGCTGCTGTATGGCTCCGTACTTACATGTGAGTGGGCCCACGCTCCCACTTATGCATGACATTATGCAAAAAATGGACAATATGAGGGGAGCGCAGGGCTAGGAAGGCCTGCTCTCCCACTAACACATACCACTTACCAGTTACATTACACTTTCTTAAAAAGAAGGGAAATTCATGGCAAAAAACTCAGTTAGTGCATCAGTTAGGGTTCATACCACAGCAACAAAAGCATGGAAATGTGGTGTTAGGGTTACCAGCCCACCACCCCACCCCCACCTAACTGATGCATTAACAAATTTTTTTGCCATGAATATACATATATATAAATTATAGGGGCATGGTCATGCCCCTATAGTTAAGGTTGAGTAGGCACTTCAATGTTAAACTCTAAATTTTGCACTTTAATAACTTTGCAACCATTGAATGGATTTGCACAAAATTTGGTATGTGCCTTCCTGAGGGGTAGATCGCCTGATTTGATAAGTTTCGTTCTGGTTGGATGTGTGATCTTTGAGTTACTGAGAGGTGAAAAAACATGTTTTTACCTATTGACTTTGCTAGGATTTGTCTTTGAACCTGCCTACAATCCAGAGGGTTTGATTGTTTGGCATAAACTTTGCAGCGTAGAAAAGGACTAACCCACATATGTGCCATATGCTAGTCTGGTGTAAAAAGAATTAGTAGTTTTTAAGTTATTGCAATTTAGAAAGTTGAAAAAATCATTTCTGAGCATGCTCAGTAGGCATTTCAACATGGCTGCATGAGACGAAAGAGGAATCCTGCATTGTATGAGTAAATTCCTCTTTCATATGGCTGCCATCTTGTTTTCAGTTTTGCCAAAGAAATCATTTTTGAAACCTCCCAAAAAGATATTCTTGGGAGGAACCAACACATGTAGCTTGATTATTGGGACCCCTTTTGGCGCATTCTGCACTTTACAGGACAAAATATGCCCATAAAATGTGTTTATTTCATCATTTAAATACTACTTCATATCCTCATAATATGACCTAGGATCGGGGTATCATTAGCCAGAAAAATGGGTTCATGGGCCACCTCAGTTTATGCTGGTGGCACCCCCCCCACTCTTTTCTCTCAGCCTTCCTGTAATTAATATAGGCAGGGCTTATCAGCAGCCAGCAGTGCCACCAGCTTAAGCCCTGACTGAGCCAGCCCCACCTCCACTCTGTGGCATCCCCCTGCCAGAAAAGACAAAAATGTGTCTTTTTTTTTTTTATTATCAGCCACAACATTTATGTCCTGGTTTGCGTGTTCCCTCTGCCCTCCCCAAGAAGTGCCTCACATATTTCTGGCTTTTCAGCCACCGGTCAGAGTCCAATCACATTGCATTTTGTACCCTACATAAAGAGTGGTTGGCTGTTTTGGAATTGGTGGTACCATCCATAAGGTAGCAGCAAGCTGAGAGAGAGTCAGTGATGGTGAAGAATTGGCAGTTCTTCTCATCTTTCTTCTTCCATCTGGGCCATCATGGAGGAGGAGTGTGTGCAACCTGGCAGACAGGCAGGCAGGCAACAGCTGTGAGCAGATACATCTGAGCAGGAGCAGATGTCCTGGGCAAGAGCAGCAAGAAGAACAACTTTGACGCTCGATGGGACAGTTGTTGGTGGCAGCACGCCGAGTCTGCTGGGGCTGAGATGGTCTGGCTCTGAAAGACACTGCATGGAGCCAATGGACAGCAACATCAGTGGATTACAGTTGTAATGGACACTGGACTGACTACAGGTCAGTCCCAGGCAGTCAGGGGAGGACGATCGGTAGATGAAGCCTGTGTCAGCCTGCTAAGGTAAGCAGCCTGCAGGCCAGGCCAGCACCAGACTGCCAGAGAACTTGGTCTTGAGGAGGTGAGTGGGGTGGAGGGAGGTGGTGGGGCTGGGAAACATTACAGTGGATCACTAGCTAATGTTTAAATCCCCCATCCCATCTCCATAAGTGGTAGTACTAGTAGAAACTAGACAGTGTAACTGTAGTTCTTCCCACTGACTCCAATAAAATCTCCTATACTGTAAGTAAATTACTAGAAATGCCCTGTCTGACTCTAGATCTTCTGGCAGCATAAGGGTTAAGTGCCTAAACAACAACAAGATCCTGATTTGATTAGTATTGTTACTTTGAGATTGGGAGCACCCCTATTTACAATACTGTATGTTTTCCTGGAAGCCTCCCTAGCAAAACTGAAAAACTAGTGTCACTGACTGTGAAGAAAGCTATGGCTCCTAAGGAACCAATTGTCAGAATTCCAGCCCTGTGCTGGAATTTGAGTGATCCAGTCCCTTCCTGTCCCCCCCAATAATCTGCTAGCAATCTGATAGTTCTGATTTTGTTATGAAAATATGTTCAATTCAAAACTACATTTGGTATACAAATTTTGTACTCCACGTGAGAGTAGGCCTTTTGACTTCCAAAGCTATGACCTTAAGGATGTCACAAGTGAGACTGACTGCTCTAAGAAATAAGTATAAAATAGTAAAACATTTATTCTTATGGCCACTTGCCAGGCTCAAAGCACAGAAACGTTAAAGCTCAGTCTGACTCTCTCATATTGGTAAGGTACTGGAGCTACATCCAATGTGGGCATCTGGAGTTCTACAGTCTGTCTGGAAACCTGGAGAAAAAGTAGAAATGGGGAAAAAGCTGTAATACAAACAAAAGTGCTCGCCTGAGTTGGCTAATGGTGTAATTTAAATAATAAAGGAGGCACATGCGATCTAGTGGTTAGAGCACTGGCTTGACTTGAGAACCAGGAGATTACAGGTTCAAACCCAGCTAGAGCAAAGTAAAATACTGTTACTATGCGAGCTTGAGCAAGTTATTAAATCTCCCAGTACTGCAGTCCATCAAGTTGTTAAACCGGGTATATGCAGGATCCCCAACAGAAATGAAATGTTGCATTTCAGGTGGGCTGTTCTGAGTAAATAAATTGTTAAAAAAATGAAATCTTTCTAGGAAAGAACATCATTGGGCATGGGGCTGCATATTCAAAACTGCAGCCAGCAATTGCAAGATTTGGGTTTTTATAAAATGATGCTTTGGCCAGTGTGCCATTTCTGGTATGTCTGCATAGGAGGGTTCTTCCATTCTGTCATGGTTTTCTCTTTAAAGATGTTGAATAAGCTGGATCCATCGCTCCAAGTGTTGGTTGACCACTCTGGCATGATGTCAACCCAGGTTCATGAGCCAAGTAAGGGACAGCTGGAGTAGAAGCTGGTATAGAGGGCTCGGGGCATTCACATGGATTGGGAGAGGAGCTGAAGTCTGGCCATGTGTAAGGTGTGGCCATGTGGGACATGTTAGTAGTGGGAGTTAGCCATGGGTAAGGTGTGGGCTGTGTGTAGGTGGGTGAGCTGGCTGTGTGTGAAGGGGGGTTTGGTGGCTATCCTGGTCAGGAAGTGTGCCCAAGCTATTGATCTGAGTCAGTGGGTGGGAGGGAGTGGATGAACAGTTGAACAGTGGGCTTTTCGAACACATTAAAGCCAGCCAACATATCCTTCTGTCTTTCTGTGCAGATATTTCTGAGACTAAGACAATCAATATGTTCCCTGGTTCTTCAAATTAGTCACATGCTGTGTATTTATGTCAGGGTTCCAGCTCTAAAATTCCTGGTTTAACTTAGTCATCTGCTGTGTTTGTCAGCATTTCAGCTACAAAGTCCCTGTGCTTGTCTTGCAGCAAATTTCATAGCAAATGGTTCTAAAATGCACAGTTTGCCACCTATTTAATTCTTCATAATTTCTTGCAGGGGTAAATACCACCCCATGCGCAGCCCCATACACCATTTGGTTTGGGAAAAACATGTAACCTGTCTGTGTTTGTGAGCACTTGGTTCTCAGACTAAGGCAATAAGCTTTTTATGTTCTGGCTCCCTAGTTCAGATGACCTGCTTTGTATTTCAGGATTTCATCTACATAATCACTATGCTTGTCTTACTGCAGAGTTCATGGAAGATACTTCTAAAATGCACCATTTAGCACCTAGTTCTTCCACATTTCTTGCAGGGGTATATACTACCCCATGCCCAAGCACAATTTGGCTTGCGGGAAAGGGAAGTTGCTAATATTTTTCTGTCTGTGTCTGTTAGCACTTGGTTTTCAGACAAAGATGGTAAACCATGTGTGTTCTGGTTCTATATGGCACCAAATTCTTTAAAATTTCTTTCAGGGGGCGACTCCCACTCCCAGAACCCACTTTTTGGCTGAAGTCACTGATGGGCATATGTTCTAGTTCTCAACTTCAGGTGACCTTTTGTGTAGTTCAGGGTTTCATCTATACCAGGGGTGCACAATGAGTGGCCTGGGGGCCACAAATGCCCCCCACAGCAGCTGTCTGTGGCCCCCGAGGACCTAGCAGCTTCCTTGCAGTCTTTATTTTTGTTCTTTTTAGTTTCAGCAACATGTTGATAAATAAACAAACAAATAAATAGCTAAATGTATGTTTTGATTTGTTTTATGTGTACATTTACTAATTTATTGCTGGACATTTGTCACCTCAGGCCATTTTACAGTGGTCCTTGGCCAGCAGCCTTGACTCAAGTCTTCAGTCTGGCCCTCCACAAAAAAAGTTGTGCACCACTGATCTGCACAATCCCTATGCTTGTTTTGCTGCAGATTTCATAGAAAAGCTTCTAAAATGCACCATTTGGCACCAAATTCTTCAAAATTTCTTCCGGGGGCACGCTCCCCAGATCCCTTTTGGCTGAAGTCACTGATGGGGCATGTGCCCCCCGCTATGTAGAATCCTGCTGATGTCCCTGCCTGGATCCAAGTTTGTATGCACGAGATACAACCTAGGATCCTAGGTCGTGAGCCGAAAATAGGATAAAATGATTAAAAAAAACATTTTGCTGACATGGGGTGCCCAATCCCCATTTCAGCACTAGAGGCCCCCACACCAGTATGAGACACTGGGGAGTAATGCTTCAACACTGGGATGCCCACTCCCAGTGTCAGATGATATGCGCCCCCGCCAAAGCCCATAGTTTTCAATTATTGACATGGGGTGCCCAATCCCCATGTCGGCATGTATGCACCCCCCCCAATACACACACACACACACATACTAATATGGCACACTGGAAGCCCACCCCAGTGTGCCCAAATATGTATTATTCATACCTGTAAATAAAGAAAACCATTCCCAATGTCTTTACAATTTTTTTTAAACCTGCAGAAAAGAAAATGGCCCTCGTCATCTCCCATTCCCCCCTATCCCACCCTCCTACTGTGCACCCACCTCTCCACACCCCCCTGTTACCCATACTTACCTCTAGAGGTCAGCAGCAGTGATCTGTGGACTGGGACATGTCTGCACTCTTCAAAGCCGAACCGCAAACTTGAAGAATCAAAGGTAAGCTGTATAATGCCACTCAATGTCGGGGGTTTCAAGTTATGTTGATATCTCGGACATTTTTTGAGATTTTAGCACCAAATTTTCAATGTGGGATTTTTGAGACCCACCTCATGAACAAGGTCACTGCCCTCTTGAAACTCAGTCCCAAAAGGTGATTTCACGGTCACTGTGCAGAATCACCTTTTGAAACCAATTAACAAAATGACAGCCCCAGTGTTCATGAGGGAAGGTCCCAAAAAGCCCATGCTGAAAATGTGGTGCAAAAAATCCCAAAAACGGCTGTGTTATAATCGTGCGTTGCGCAGTTTCTACACATGCTCGTAACTTTGTCAATTTTTGATATTTTCACTACAGATTTTCAACATTGTCATTTTTTCACACTTCCTCATGAACAGTACAGTTGTTGTTTCTCACATCCTTCACGACATGTGTTTTCACACCCATGGCACAGAATGGCATGGTCACTGTGTGAAATAAACTTTTGGGTGGATTAACAAAATCACAGTGCCAGTGTTCATGAGGGGATTCTCCAAAAAGCCCATGTTGAAAATTTGGTAAACAAGTTCCCATAAATGACCATGTTAAATGCGTGTGTTGCGCAGTTTCTACCCGCGTCATAACTTCACAAATTTTTCATATTTTCACTCTGATTTTCAACATTACCCTTTTCCACACCTCCTCATGAACAGTATACAGCTGTCATTCTTCACATCCTGCCCAAAATGTGATTTCACATCTGTGGCGCAGACTGGCACGTTTGCTGTGTGAACTCAACTTTCGGGACAGATTGACAGAATGACAGTGACATTGATCATGAGGTGAGGTCCCCAAAATGCCTTGTTGAAAATTGGGTGAAAAAATCCTGAAAATGCCTGTGTTACGTGCGTCCGTTAAATTGGGGCACCTTTGGTGCTTTTCAGCACCTGCATCTTGAAAAAAATTCAAGATACAGATTTTTTGCTCTCTGCAGTTTAGGGCTAAGCACATGTGGAGGTTTTGAAGTCATGATTGCAACTGTAGTGGAATGTTTTCCATAGTTGCTATGGCTACTGAGGTATTGCAAATTAGTGTTACAAGGGTTACTTTTCATGACTATAGGGCTGCTGTATGTCCGTACTTACGGGTAAGTGGGAGCACAGGGACCAGAGGGCCCTGCCTCCCACTTATGCATATCATTATGCAACAATGGGTAGCATGAGGGGAGCGCAGGGCCTGGAGTGCCCGCGCTTCCACAACCACATACCAGTTACATTACACTTTCTCAAAAAGAAGGGAAATTCATTGCAAAAAAATATATTAATGCATCAGTTAGGGGTTTTATTAAAGCATAAAATGCTGGGAAATTTGACATTAGGTTTAACAACCCTACCACCCCACCCCCACCCTTCGCACACCAACAGGCATTGGGGTGTGCCTTGGAGTCATTGGGCCTAACTCTCACCCCATTCTCCTATTCTGTACTTTCTCATCTTATTTACACATGGAATGGGGTGAGAGTTAGGGCCAATGACCCCAAGGCACCCCCAATGCCTGCTGGTCTGTGGAGGGTGAAGGGGTGGGCTGGTAGAGTTGGTAACCCTAACATCGAATTTCCAGCTTTTACACTTTACTAAAACCCTAACTGATGCAGTAATATAGTTTTGCAATGAATAAATATATGTGTGTGTGTGTATATAATATATATATATATATATATATATATATATATAGACAGATAGATATATTAAGTGGTGCAAAGTGGAATAAAAACTGTGGAGGTTGCAGATTGGGTGAAGATTTAGTTTAATGTGAGTAGCCTATGCAGTTCAGGAGATAGTGTGCTAAAAATTATTTCCTAATTTTCAGGCGGTTGTGGTTCAGGAGGCAGAATGTTGAAAATATTTTTTTTTTAATTTTCAGGCATTTTGCCTTTAAACATAGCTTTAAAATGTTGTGGATTTGACAGTTCTAAAAATGGCCATTCTTGAAATTTTCTTACCAGGGAAAACATGGTATAGGGTACAGACATGAACGTTCAGTGTTATGATCTACATGACTTTAATATGTCATTAGGTCAGCTGGGCCTTTGCCCAGGTGTACCTTGTGAGATTTTTACATGAGTCAAGCCTGGGACAAACATTTCAGATGACAGGCAATTTCGTGCCCATTTTGTAACAGAAATGTACTGTCCTTGCAATGTTGCTGTTCGCAGTCCTTGTAAGAGGATACTGCTGAAGAGAAAAGAAATGGAAACTTGTAATAGATGCTGTCTTCTCTTGACCAGAAGCAGTTTCCACACCATGCCCTCCACCACTATTTCAAAAAACTATGAATGTTTGACTAGATTTATCTGCAGTATATGATCGAGATGTGCCATATCATAAACAGTTTACATCTTTGTCCTTGGAAAACTAGAGGCTCATGAGTGAACTTGCCTTGGTGTTTCTCTATATACTATATTGTCTGTGTGTTACATTTTTGTAGAAATGCTATTAATGTATACTTCTTGTGAATCTGAAAATGAATCATATGAAATTTATGTGTTATCATTTCAGTTTGTTTGTATTTGATTGTTTTAAAAACTGTGTTGAAGCTAAAAAGCAAAAATGAAGAGAACGTGTTTCGTCCCCCTAATTACCTCCAGGTGATTGTAATGGTGGCAGGGACCTATAAGAATATGTATCTTTGTTACTTGAACCACACACCTTGATGAAGGCTTTTGCCAAAGCACTGGGTTTGGGACTGAGAACCCTGAATAAAATTTAATTTCTTTATATGTGTTAGCCTGGCGTGCTCTGTGTGTGGACTCTTGTCTATTGTTTGGGGTAGCAACCCTTCATAGGGCACCCACCTGTCATCGCTCACAGCAGTACTTTGTGGAACTGCCATGTAACCTAGCAGGCACAGGAAGTCCCGGGCAGGGCTCAATTACCCAACCTGAAATGATTGGGCAAAGGATGAGAGAGCCTCCACCCTGTCTGCCAGGATTCATGCTCTAGCTCTGCAAGAGTCGAGCTCCACCCTAATGAAGCTGATCATGTGTGAAGGCATGAGTTCCAACTTGGCTGCATTGGCTAGGATGCCAAGTGAGATGCAGGTCTGGAGGGCCAGGTTCCTGGCCCACTCCACCTCCTGCCTGGAGGGATGTGCGATCAGCCAGTCATCCAGGCATGGGTAAACCCGGACCTCTCAGCACCTAAAGTAAACTGCCACCACTGCAATGCACTTGGTGAAGACCCTGGGGCCATGGACAGGCTGAATAGAAGTCATAGAGGGCTCCCTCTGCTCAGAAGTGGAGGAATCTTCTGTGAGACAGATGCATCGGGATGTGAAAGAACTTGTCCTGAAGATTCAGGGAGCAAAACTACATGTTTTGCTCTAGAGATGGTATGATCTGTGACAGAGTTACCATCTTGAAGGTGCGTGACTTGAAAAACTTGTTCAGGTCATACAGATCTAGAATGGGGCACCAGCCCCCTGTCCGTTTTGACACTATGAAATACCTGGAGACAAACCCTGGGTGTTCCAGAGGATCTGTGACAGGAACTATGACCTCCTTGAGGAGGAGATGGACAATGTCATCCCAAAGAGCTGATCAAATGCCTGCAGATACCAAGTCCTCCCTTGGGGTGTGGGCTCTGCAAGGAGTGTACTGCTCAAACTCCAGAGGCAGACTCTGACTGACCACCTGAAGAACCCACCTGTCCATGGTGACAGTAGACCAGGCAGAAAGGAAGTGGTGGAGCCAGCCCCCCATGGGAGGACCCAGGGAGGTGTGATGGGCATGGGGGAGGCACCCCTCATCCCATCACAGGGCAGGCTTGGAGGAGGGCCCAACTGAGGTGCCACCAGGGCTCTCCCTCCAGGCTTCCAGATGACTGAGGCCACCAGCTTGGGGCTGGGCTGGTTTCGCTGCAAGAGTGGAGGTGGACTGAAAGGGCTTCTTTTTCTGCTGCTTTGAGCCCTTGGGGTCCCTCTGAGCAGATGTCACTGAGTCCAAAGTGGCACTGGACTTCTCAATGTGGGTGAGGTGGCCCTTGACTCCAGGCCAGTACAAGTCAGTACCCAGGAAAGGGACATCCACCAGCTTATGCTGGGTATATGCTATGAAGGTTAAGATTCACAGTCAAGCACTGTGGTGCATGGCTACTGAAGCTGCCAGAGAGCAGATAAAGGAGTTCCCAATGTTCATGGCAGTCTGGTGCTGTTGCTTTGCTACAGCTCAACCCTGGTCCCGGACCTGTTGGACCATGGTCTGAAGGTCCTCAGGTAGGTGAGGAAGCACCTCATCGAAAGTGTCCAACAGGGCATGAGAGAAGAGGGCCATGAGAAGGGCCAAGCTCGCCTAGTGAAGGCCAAGCAAAGAGGCAGCAGAGACTTTTTTAGCTGCAAGGTCCAGCTTCTTGAACTCTTTGTCAGGTGACTTGTCAATGTCTCCTACATGACCAGAGTGCCTGATCACAGAATCAGCCACCAGGCTCTCAGCCGAAGGGTGTTCTGTGAATCCCGACATGGAACAGGTAGGGACCGCATATTTGCGGGCCATCCAGGCAGCCAGTGCTGGGCAGAAAGTGGGGCACTGCCAAAGCACCAAGGAAGAGCCAAGAATGACCTGTGCCAGAGGGAAGGCCTCCCCAAGGGTATCTCCCTGGTCCAGGATCTTGGTTAAAGGGTAGTGAGCCCATTTCTGGATGGGCTCCATTTTTATACCCATGGACTCTGAGATCAGACAGAGAAGGTCAATGAAGGAAGTAGGACCTTTGTCCATCAAGGGACACCCCACAGACTCCATGTCGACTAGACAGGAGTGCAAGGAGAAACCCTCCAACTCCAAGGAGTCATTAAAGAGTGGTCAACCACCAGAATCCCCACTGACCCTCTGCAAATGGTCAGGAGTGATGGTAACAGCCAATGGGGAAGCCCTGAGGTTGACCGAGACTCCTTGTTCGGATCACCTGATTTTAGCTGTTTAGGTGGTGGTTCCACGGGAATCAGTGGAGATGCTGGAGTCAGCTGAGTTGGGACTGTCTTGGTCAGCTCCTGAGGTGGAGAAGGCATTGGCCATTGGAGTGAAAGCCAGATGATGGCCGTTGTAGGAGCCGGGACTGGCTACATACCAGAGAACACCAGCTGCTGTGACATAAGATACTCATAGTGTCAACACAACCTTGCACCAAAGCCTCTCCTCACCTGAGGAGGATAAGGATGAAGAATAGCAGCAGCACTTCTCAGAGCATCAAGAGTGGGAGCGCTAATGTCGGCAGAGACCACTTAACCCCCAGAAGTAGAACTGAGACTGAGACCGCCGGGGGGACCGGCAATGGGGCTCAGAGGGATCCGCCAAAAGCTGAGGCACTTCTGGGTCTTGGTCAGTGACCAGAAGTGATGGGTCAGCAGACTGATCCAGCCCTCCAATGGTCTAAGTCAGGACCGGAGTCCTGGAAAGAGAAGTGTCAGCCTCCTCATTTGACAACTGATCGACCGGCTCGAGAAAAATCTCAGCCGGTAGATCAACCAGTATCTAGGCCAACTGGCCCAATGGGGTTAGTGTGGAGCTGGTGGCCTGGGCTGAAGAATCCACTTAAGTTGTATCTGGAGAGGCACAGGAATCCAAAGCCCTCGACCAAACGCATTCCCAATCCCAGCACGACCATTTTTTGGTCTCTTTTTTCAATTTAGATTTGTGCCCCAAAGAAGGGCCCTGACTGAAAGTCACTAAAGCCTGGCACAATTTTTTACATTACCCCATGAAAGAGGTGCCCAGTGAAAGCAGAACAAAGGCCGAAGCTGAGGAGGTGTGAGCTGCAGCCTGGGCCGCCACCTCCTCAAGTGCCACTAGCTGTTCGGTGGACTATGCAGCCATGGAGACTACCCAACGAGCATCTTTTGATTTGACTAGTGAGTTCTGTTCATCTGGATGGCCTATGGTAAGTCGGGCATGACAGTCCTCAAAAACAGATGGTAGGAAAGACCATCAAATGTCTCATGCCTGAGGATCATGTCCCAGGTAGTAGACACATGCTGTATGTGGATCTGTTCGGGACATCTTCTGCCTGAAAAGGCACTGATGGAACCCCAGAGCAGATTTGTCATTGTCCATCACATTCCTGATCAAAGATCAAGCCTGAAAACAAAAATTTTTAATAAGTTTTGGAAGTAAATCCATAGATTTTGTAGCAAAGGGCCTACTCAGCACGAGAGCGGTAAGGAGGGATCTTGCTTCTTCCAGTGGAAAGAAAGATCTTGTGTCATGGGGCGGAGCCGAGGAAGTTACCACCCCAGTGGGTGAGAGGAGCCAGCTTGAAGACGTTCCGGTGAAGCCTTACAGGGAAAGGCACTGCCAGAAAGTGTGGATAGAACATCATAGCCAAATCACTAGTAAAATAAATGTTCTTTACCTTCAGCTTTTCCTTGTGTAGCCTGCTTTGTGACCCTGCTTGCAGAATAACACACTCCTGGTGTGTCTGTTTGTTATGTTGATGGCCCTGGGCAGTGCATCTCTGACTCAAAGGAACACAGTGCACTTTTCCTGCTGCAGCGATATGCTTGTAACATAGTAATTTAAGACCTGAGGGGACTCTAGGTCCATCATGTCTCTCACACCCCTTTATAAACAGAGACAAAATAAGTATGCTATGCAAACACATGCCAATTTATAAGGAATCATGACTCACTCTACAGTCAAGGGTATCCAGTTATTACATTGGTAATCAGAAATGTGTCCATGCTTATGTTAAAGGCCTGTACTGTTTTCATGTCCACTATCTGCACTGGAATTCTGTTCCATATGTGCATCACCCTCTGGGAGAAAAAAGGGCCTCCTACCATTACTCCTGAATTTACCACCCCTAAGCAGTTCTAGGTGAAATAAATTAAAGCAAAATAGTGTGAGAAAGAATACAGTAGTGCAAGCAAAATGGCATAGCAAAAAGAGCTCAGTGAAATAAGAGTTAAAATACCATACAGCATGACAACATGTGGGCAGCCCAGACGAAAATAACACATGCGAACAAAACACACAACACATCAAGTGTTGCAGTTCTGAACACAAATATGTATTATGTACTGTTCAAATGTATCAGTTTCATCTGGGCTGCCAGCATGTTGTCACGCTGTGTGGTATTTTAGCTCTTATTTCACAGAACTCTTTTTTTGCTGCACCATTTTGTTTGTACTATTCTTGCTCACACTATTTTGTTTCAGCTTATTTCACCTAGAACCCCCACCCCGAGCTTTAGGGTGGGTTCTCATGTTCTGCTGCAGAACACCAGATTATACACCTCTGCTTTTTGAATTTTTTTGATACCGTTGAGTATGTAAAAGACTGAGAGCATGTCTCTTCCCAACCTTCTTTTCTCTAGAATGAACATGTTAAGGGTTTCCAGACCCTCCTCATAGTTTTTGTCCCCATACTGCTGATCATTTTGGTGGCCCTGTGTCACACCTTCTCAACTGTCTCAATGTCCTTTTTGTATTGAGGATCCCAATAACATTTTTGCAGAACTCAAGTGGGGCCTAACCAAAAGCCATAATACCAAAGCCAAGTAAACTGGCAGAATAACTTTTCTTGCTGTTCTGTTCGCCCCTCTTTTGATGCATCCCAGCATTCTGCTGGCCATCATTGCAGCATCCACACTGTTTGTCCTGCTTCAGTCCCTCATCTATTATGTATGTATTTAAAAGTTGGTAAGTGAGAAAGGCACAGTGAGACAGAGCTCGTTTCCAGGTGCAACCTGGGAGAAGGGGTAAGAGGAATATATACAGATATTTACAATCAAAAGAGTTACGATGAACCAACAATTGATGAAGAACAGTAGATCTGGCTCCCAAAATAACTTTCAAATGGCTAAGCAAGGAATATAGATCTCTACTGGAGGATAAGAAAAAGAAAGGCAAACATCTATGGCAAGATCTACAAGAAGCTATAAAAATGAAAGATAGTAAAATCTTTTGAGATTTGGTGGCATTTGGTACAAAAAATATCAAATTTAATACCCTCTCAGTCATATCCCCAAGAATTTGACTGGAGTTTTTTCAAACAAAATATGGACATAGTGATAGGATATCAAAAAATATAATACAACTTCAAGTGGTTAAAGATAGGCAGGTAAGCAGGGTTACAATAACTGGAAGTGAAGTAAGATAGGCTATTACAGTTCAAAAAAGGAACAAAGCTGCAGGAGTAGATGGGATAAGCGCAGACATTTTTCAGACTATGCCAGACTGGTGGGTCAGTAAGTTACGTTGCTTGTATAACTATATCTGTCGTAATCTAGTACTTCCAGGAGAACAGGATTATAGTTTATGAGTCCATTTATTCATAAAAGGCTCTACAAGAGAACCTGGAAACTACAGACCCTTTAGTCTGCTGTGCATGGCCTTGAACATATTTTCCAGAATTATACTGGGAAGACTGGATAATTGGGTTGGGAAATGTAACTTACTTTCTAAAGAACAGGCAGGTTTTAGGAGAAGTAGAGGCACAATGGACAACATTTTTACTCTAAACTATTTTGTGGAAAAATATTGTATTATAAAGAAAAATGTATTATATGTTGCTTTCCTGGACTTGAAGGCTGCTTTCAATAATGTGAATAGATCTATTCTATGATCAGTTCTGGAAGCCCAGGGGATAGATGGCCACTTACTGTCTATTTTGCAATGCATGCACAGAAATAATAAGGCAGATGTAAGAACAACTAGAAATGGTATGGTTAGTGAAGAAATCATTATTGGCAAAGGCATAAAACAGAGCTGCCTGCTGCACCATTACTGTTAAATTTATATATAGAACAACTTACTAAAGAATTGGATAAGATTGAATGTGCTACACCTAGTATATTAGATAGCAAAATTAGAGCTTTGCTGTATGCAGATGATATTGTCTTATGCTCATTAACTCCACTAGGGTTAAGAAAGGCAATTGAGTGCTGCTTAAAAACCCTGAGACATCTAAAATTGTCAGTCAACCCACAGAAGTCTGCAATACTAATCTTTGGTAAAAAGAGACAACATAACAACACAAATTGGATTATTGATAATATTCAGTTTCAGATCAAACAAGAATATACCTATTTGGGTGTGGTCTTTGAATCCAAAATGTCTTGGAATAATCAGTTTACCTATGTAAAGAAGCAAGCCCTAATAGCGGCAAAAGCCATCAACAGATTCTGAAAACCTTTTGCAGTCAATTCATATGTGGCGTTGAAAAGAGAATTTGATTCAAAAGTGGTTGTCACGAAACCACTCCTGGGGGTCAGGCCCACTGAGCTCACAGGTGCCCACCCTTAAAAGCAATCTGTGATGGGGGGGACAAGGATACCCTCCTCATCCTTTTCGAATGCTCACCAAGGCCATGACTGCACCTCTGCCACAAGGACCCAGGGCGTCCCTCTGACTGTGTATGAGGGCACAATACCAGTCTCAAGTCTTGTAGTCAAATATGAACCCTTCCTTGGCTATTATATAAAGAAGGAAGACCCAAGCTTCACACTCTCTTCGGGGTAGCAGTGTAAGCTGATTTGGCCTTCAACCTACAGGACATGCAACAGCCTGGTTCAAAATCCCTGCAGACTTGTCCCTGAGACTTTGGTATTCTCCCTATCCTTCCAGATCCCTTGCCGACCCTTTTCTCAATTTGGTTGCTTATGGAAGCCCCTCTAAGCAATTAACAGTTGTCAGATTATTAATAAACCTTCTACAGTCACACACAAATATAGAAATCTCATACAGGCAGAATTTATTTAGAAAAACAAAGGTTTTTACTAAAATACTTAAATAAATACAGTTACAACTAAAAAGAAATTACACTAATTTGAGTTACAGTATGCAGAAACAAAATGGGACAAATGTATACATGTCAATTCTCTAACACTGTTAGCTAAAAGTCTGCTTTGAAATTGCAGTGAATTGAAGACCAGAAAAGTGGATGAAAGTGTTCAGTTCCTTTAGTCCTTGTAGCTACAATGGATTTCAGCAGTTTGACTTCTGTGTGTCAGGTGGAGTCCACATGAGAAAGTGTCCACATACCCTGAGCTGGGGCTTTAAATTTTCTTTGTCATTTGTAGTGTCATAAAGTTTTTTCAAGTTCAGAGCAACTACTCCTTTTGGCAGTGAGATGTCACTGTTCCACTGTTTCCAAAAATCAAATCCTGACTCATAACATAACAGTCAGAGTTGAGCCCCTTTGAAGTCCCTGTAGACAGTTGACACCCAAAAGATAAAATTCACACTGTCCTGTTAGAATGGTAATCTGCTGTTCAGTTCCTGGCTAAAACATCCTGGGCATTTGAACTGGCTTAATTTAATTAGCTACAAGGAAGATTCTGCAAGGTTTATGATTATACAAACTGATTTTATTACTCCTGTTTCCTTTGGGTAGTTAATACTCTTTGATCAGTTATCCACAAGCTTTTTGATAAGAACTTGTCAGATTCCTGGCAAGCAAGGCTGGCCTGCAGGTCAAAAGATGGTCAAACCCATTTTTAAAAATCTAGTCTTTTCCCTAGATGCCTTTGTGCTGACACTGGCATGTCTTGGAATGTACATAGACACAGAATTGCATCAAAAAATATACATACAACAGAATTATATCTACAGCTAAGGGCTAGCAGCCAGGCAGCTCACCATAGTGGCAAGCATACTTCTGTATCGGTCTGAAGTTTGGGCCTTTTGTAAGGGAGCAAAAGATTTGGAAGTTGTCCAAAGCATGTTTTGTAAGCAAGCTTCTAATTTACAACAAAGAACTCCTACAGAATTAATAATAAGTGAATTTAATATAAAATTCATCATACGTATGGCACAATTAAGGGCATTGTATTTATGTAAAATATGGTGACCTTGCCAACACAAAGATTCCTAGCTAAATATTGGGCAGAAAATAAAGAGAAAAGGAAAATAGAGGTCTGGTTCTTCCTTCTAAATAAACAAATTGTGGAGCACGGTCTTACTGGAATATGGAATAAATATGCTGTGGATAATATAGAGCTATATTTAAAAATGGTGTCCCAAAGATTTGAAGATGCTTTTTTTCAGATGAAACTCGGTAAACTACACAATTTACACTTCTGTGAATTTTATTATAAACATAAAGGACCACAAAAAAAGAAAATGTCTAACCTTTTCTGAGAATGCATTACATAGAAATGCATTTTGCAAACTTAAACTGGGATTAATAACCCTTTGGGATAATCAAGTAAACTTCTTTGAGCTGGTGGACTGCCATTGTAGCTGTAATACCAATGACAAACTAACAGTTTTCCACTTGATATTTGAGTGCCCACAAATGAGTAAGCCAAGTCAGAAATGGCTAATGCCAATCTGGGGTGGTAATAGGCAAGGAAGGGATATAAAAAAGTACTAGAATGTATGTTATTCTGTGATAAAGCAAGTCATATATTCACAATGGCAAAATTTGCTGTGGCAGCATTGCATAAAGTGCAGAAAACATACAGTATAGTTAGCAATTGGTAAATGAGTTCAGAATGGCTTTCTGGATAATACTTTTAAGTTACTATGTCTTTACTTGGTATTACTCAGTTAGAAAAAAGTGAAGTAGGCACTAGACCCATCAAGACCACTTTCCCCACAACTGTGGGGGAAATCTAAATAATTTGTCCCAAAAGAAATTTGTCCAATTCAGTTTTAAATTTCTTACAGGATGACAGCTCCACTATATGTTGGGGTGTGGTGTTCCATAATTTAGTGGCCCTGAGTGTAAAATAATTCTTTCTTTTATTTGTAAATGCCCTCAGGATTTGAATTTGCCTGTTATTACATCTTAATCCATGTTTTTTGTCAGAAAATTGTAGGTTTCAGGTATTCTTCAGGTCTTCATCATTTAGAATATTAAATAATAGTAATAAGTCTCCTCTATCTCTTCTCATTTGTAAATCGTATAATCCCAAGGAGGTCACCCTTTCTTGATAGGGTAAACTTCTTATTCCTGGTATTAATTTTGTTGTTGTCCTCTGTAAACTCTCTATCATTTTTTGTCTTGTTCTAGGTATGGGGCTCAAAAGAAGACTGCATAATCTGTATGAGGTCTAATATAAGACTTATAAAGCTGAATAATACATTCTTTGTTTCATATTATGAATTATTTTTTAATAGCAGATAAAATGCGATTTCTCTCTTGGGTGACTTTAGTATATTGATTGCTCCAACTAAGCTTCTTGTTTACTATAACACCCAAGTCCCTCTCTATGTACACTGTCTTGATAATGAAATTGCATAAAGTATACTCGGTATGGGAGTTTTTCCCCTAGGGCCGGGATATTCAGAGCAGTTGCACCATGCGTGATCGGGATGCGCCTGCATAAGCATGAAATGTGCCAAAACGCAATATTCAGTGGCAGCAGATGCTCAGTACAAAATCCAATGTGCAAGAGCGCAATGGAAATGAATGCATACACAACTGCAGGGGGCGTAATCATGAATATGTGGTGCAGTGCGATATTCAACAGCAGGTGACGTGCTCAACAGAGGAGCAATCGGAAGTTGCCCAATAGCGGACTTCAGCCAAAATAAAAGGGAGCAACCGAGGGGAGGAAGCTTGCACATGAGAGGAGCCATAGCAGCAGGGAGATGGGACATAGCAGCAGGGAGTGAGGGCAACAGAAAGCAGCACAGCTGTGGCCCAGAGGTGGATGGGGGTCAAAGGGAGTGTGTGTGCATATATGTGTGTGTGTGTGTGTGTGTGTGTGTGTGTGTGTGTGTGTGTGTGTGTGTGTCTGTCAGAGGTACAGTGCATGGGTGCCACAGAGGAGGGACAGCAGAGGTGCCCAGGCAGGCCACACTGTGAGTGGCACAGGTGGTGCAGTGCCAGGGATGCACCTGGTGCAGGGGCAGGGCCAGCAGCATCCAGCCAGGGGGACCAGGTAGTGAGCCACCTGGGGAGGAACAACAACCCTGGGCATGGCCAGTGCAACCTTCCAGATGGAGGCAGTCATGAGGGTTGTGAGGAGGCAGGGTGCAGGGAGGCACAGCCATGGAAGGGCCCGTTGGTGGTATGCCCAGGACAGGCTGTACCGCGCCCACACAGCTTCAAGCTGTACAGTGACACCAAGATCGTGGGCTGGTACCGCCTGAATGGGGCCATTCTGAGGTGGCTCTGTGAGCTGTGAAGTGAGGAGATGCAGGCACTCACAAGATGGAGCCATGCCCTGTCAGTGGAGACAAAGGTCATGGCCACCATGTGCCTGCTCATCATGGGCACCTTCCAGAGACCAACAGGGGACACAACAGGTATAACCCAGTCGGCCGCATCATGCATCATCACACAGTTCCTCAGTGCAATGCTACCACATGCTGCAGAGTACATCCGTTTCCCCAGCACACAGGCAGAGTGTACAGCAAACATGCAGGAGTTCCACAGGGTAGCACGGTTGCCTGTCATGCTCGGGGCCATCGGCTGCACCCATGTTGGTATCCGCACACCACCCAGCCTGGAGGGGGCTGCATACATCGACCGCAAGTGATACCTGAGCATCAACTGCCAAGTGGTGTGCAATGCCAGGGGGTGCATAATCAATGTCTGTGCCATGCGCCCTGGGGGAGCACACGATGCCTTCATCTGGCACCAGTCTGCACTGTGCCACATGTTCAAGAGTGGGGACATCCCCACTGGCCATCTAGTAGGTGAGTATGCAGTGCCCACCAGTTGATGGGGGCAACGGGGGTGTGTGTGTGGTGCAAGAGCAGGGGTGCCATGAGATGTGGCCTGGACACAGTGGCACAGTGGACAGCCAGGGGCACAGTGACACAGATCCCCAAACTAACGATACCTCTCAACACACAGGTGACAGTGGGTACCCACTCTGGCCCTGGCTGCTCACACCATACAGGTGGCCCTTGACCCCAGTGCAGCAACAGTACAATGAGGCACATGCCATGACATGGAACATCATTGAGCGGGTGTTTGAGCAGCTGAAGGCTCGGTTCCATTGCCTGGACAGGTCTGGTGGTGCCCTACAGTACAGCCCCTCAAAGGCCTGTGAGCTATTCCTGGACTGCTGTATCCTGCACAACATGGCCACCGACAGTGGGATAGCCATTGAGGTTGAAGAGGGGGACAGCAGTGGGGACGATGGGGACGCTGGTCCAGCTGGAGGTGGGAAACCACCCCCTGGGCGAAGGGATTTCCGACTGGCCCAGATGGCGCAGCAGCACCAGGACACCATCGCAGAGGAGTACTATGGACCACACAGGTAGGTGAACTTGTCCACGAGCATGCCCTGGCCTGGGTATCCAAGCACAGCCAACAGACAGGCGGAGGCAGACACCCAGCCTGGGTCAGCGGCAGGGGTGTGTGAATGGGCAGTGCTCAGACACCATGGCGGAACACAGCAGGGCTTCACACAGTATGCACACATGCACACACACCCCATCCCCTGCTCACACAGCCACCGTACACCCACCCCATACGCCCCCACCCACACGGACCCAACAGAGCCACACCCAGAGGCAGGCACTGGTGTGCCTCAGATGCTGAGCACTGGTGCACAGTGGTGGACAGCGCTATGCTGGCATCATCATGCACACACTACAGTGGCCAGCTGCAGGGCGGGTGTGCACAGGGCCATTGTGTGTGCAGGACTGGGTACCACACCCATGCATCGCAAATGGAACACCACTGTGCACACAGGGCAGCGGCAGACAGCGGTCATGGAGGGGGTAGGGTCAGTCACGCTGCACAGTAGCACTGCCACCACAGATGCATGGGTGGCTCCGCCGAGGCCTGCAAGCCGGCACAGGCTGTTCAGTGGCCTCATGGGTTTGCACAGATGGTCCTCCAGGGACGATGCTGCGTGAACGTGACTGGGTTCATGCAGGTGTCTGCAAGCTACCAAACAAGCCCGCACCAGGTGTACCTGGTACGCCCACAGCCACACCCAGCGTTGACATGGCTGGGGTCGCCAGACACCAGGCCCGAGGGGTGGACACTGCACTCCGAGGGGGTGCGGTGGCTGGGCACACAACTGGTCAGTGAGTGTTGCCAAGACAGTTGTCACCACAGTGGTGTGCCTATCCATGGCTGCGGTCACATCCACTCGCTGCCGAGCTAACTCTGCCAGGAGCAGGGCATGGTCCCTGCTGCTCCGCTCCTCAGCCTGGTGCAGCTCCGCACAGAGTGTATCCACTGCTACCATGAGCCGGACCTGCTGATCCACAGAGGCCTGGAGCAGATGACTGTGGTCATCGATGGAGTCGTCTGCATGGGCACTATGCTGACCCATCAGTAGGACCTGTCCCTGAGGCGCAGCACCCTGTGATGATGGGTGCTGCACGGTGGTGCAATCCTGGGGTATTACCTCACACAGTGCACCATTGCTGCCCACCACCACCAGCCCCCCTTCAACGCTGTCCAGCTGCTGCCACTACCCCTCCAGCTGCTGAGTGCTGCGCATCACCAGCGCGGCTGCATCGACACCACCTACAGCACTGCCATGACCGCATACCAGTGCTGCCTTACTGGACACCACAAACACGATGGGCACAGCCACTGGTGGGAGGTCAACCGTTACAACGCTGCCCAGACAACCACCCTGGCGGTCGCCTGTCGAGGGTGCCCCCTGTGACAGACCAGCATCACTGGTCCAGGATGTACGTCATGTCATCATCGGTGCTGGAGTCGGCCCCGATCTGTGTCTTGACACACAGGACACCATGCCTGGCGTCATGCTGTAACACAGCCAGGGCCTCATCCACACCCACACCACAGGCATCAGCCCGGACAGCCATGCAGGGCTATTGGATGTTGGACCCTCAGACACCAGTGGAGGTGAATGAGTGCTCCACCTGTTCCAGGCCCACACCCTCGGTGGACACACCCACCCCTGCTGCTCCATGCAGACACTCGGGAGCTGAAAGGGAACACAGCACCATTAGCGGTGCCGACCAACCCCTGGCCCCAATCTCCTGCCACCCTCACCCGCCACCACCGTTCCTACCATGCAGTGATGGGCTGCCGCCCATCTGGAAGCCTCCACCAGGCACACCCTCAATGGCACAGTGCTGCATGCTGCTGGCCACCTGCTCCTCCTACAGCGTCAGATGTGGCACAACCCTCTGTCCCCCGCCTGTGGTGGTATGCACCGCCTGGATGGCGGCCACCTTCTCCTTGATCCTCCTCCTGTCAGTGCCAACCTTCTTCTTGCATTCCTGCACAGAACGCTGGTGGCTGCCCAGCTGGTTGACTGCACATGCCACCTCCTCCGATGCTGTAGCCCGGCCTGTAGTGTGCCCCTCTGTCCACTCAGAAGTGGCTCCCTGTTCAGGTAGGCATCGAATAGGACATCCAACTCTGCCTTGGTGAAGTTCGGCCTTTGCTTACGCACCCTCCCCTGCTCCTCATTCTCCTCATGTCCAGACATGCCTGTACCTGTGAAGATGGACAGGTGTTAACATGGACTGTTCAGTGCCACACCGCCCTTGCAGCCCACTGTCCCAATGGCCCCACAGCATGACACTTACCTTCAAAGGCTGCAATACCGATTTATGGCATGTGCAGTTCCATGGCGCCCTAATAGCACAACGCATGCAAATGAGGCCATGCGCAACTGTAATGGGATGCAAATGCAGTGGGTGCACTGCAGAATGGCTCATGAGCTGATTTGCATATCATGGCTGAATATCGCATGGCTGCGCCTTGCACAATGGAGTTGTGCATGCTCAGGTTATGGTGCAATACTGTGACATGCGCTGTCGACCCCACAGCTCGCATGCACACGCTGCCAACATGTACGCTAGTGGTGCAGCATACGCACATTGTGCAGGAGGCAGCACAGCGCCCGGCCACTATCGTGCCTGTGTCACTCATGCGCTGTACATCCTACAGGGCATATGTGCTATAGTGCAGCTGGCACAGTGCCATCATGCCCTTATTGCGCCACTGTGCCGTGGTTCCCATCACACCTCTGTGCAGTAGGCCACTGCACAGCGTTGGTGACATGCCCCTACCGGCACCATATGAGGGGCCCCCAATAGCGCAGTGGTGCTCTGTACATGGCCAGACCCATGACCCCATGGATGACCTCTGCCCTCTAGGTGCCATACAGCTGCATGGCTGCTACCCTATTGCACCTCTCGGTGCCTGCACAATTTGAATGGCAGTGTAGCACCATGCTAGCTGTGCACGTGGTCCACGTGCGCTACTGGCTGCCATTTTGATGCCTGGTTAGCGAGCAAAATGCCACACACCAGGGAATGTCATGCCTCAATATGGGGTGAGCTGGAGCTCACCAACCTCGTGGCCCTTGTGCAGCCACACACTGGGGCCCTGTTTGTCCAGGTGCCCCTCCAGAGGCCATGGACGGACATGTGGCAGGAGGTTGCGGATGGCTTGGAGGAGGCAACCGGCAGCCAGCGCATAATGGAGCAGTGTCGCCACCGCTATGGTGACCTGCAGCAGTGGGACTTGGACATTCTGAGGTGCCTGCAGGCATGGGTACGGAGGGGTGCAGTGCCACGGCCAGGTAGGTGCACATTGACCTTCACCAGTCTCATTCAACAGTCCTTGGGGCACAATGGTCACCATGCCCTACATCCAGGGGATGGGGTGGGTCAGCATGTGCGTTGGTGGCTGTGGGGGTGCACCATGACTGCCCTGCACCACCACAACTCGGACACACTGTGTGGCACGTCACACAGGTCAGGGGTGGGGGGCCTATGGTTCAGACATGTACTGATATGTGTCTCTCCATGTTTCCCTCTTAGGCCCTGAAGACAGGCGGAGAGCACAGTTGGCAGCAGCTGGCCAGGGGCAGGACCACACAGAGGGAGAGGGGCATTGGCCAACCAACACGGGTGGTGCTGCGGGGCACCAGCGTCAAGGTGACCGGGATGCAGGTGAGTACAATTTTCCCCTATACATAGGTGCATGGTGGCTTGCAGGGGTAGGGGTGTGGCATGACCCCTCTGTGCATGGCCCCTCTGGCTGTGCACCACCTGTGTTGTCCTCTGCACTGTCCTGTGGCCTTGCACATGTGGGCGGGTGTCTCGGGTGGGCTGTGGGTGCACTCTTGTGCCTGGCTGTGCCACTGCCATCACACTGCATTGCCATGATGCCAGACGGCCAGGGCAGTGGTGTGCAGTGCATGGGCAGTGTTGGTGTGCAGCGGCTTGCATGGCTGTGGTTATATGGGTTGGTGGCTCATGTGGGTGCACCCACTGTGGGTGGTTGCATGCCATCCCAGGGGCACCAGTCACTGATGCACACCATGCACGTTGGGTGGGCTGCATTATCCTGGCCAGGCACTCATACTGTTTCCGCTCCCTTGTCATAGTTGGCCATCATTAGGAGGTGGTGGAGAGGACCCTCCAGGAGCTCCTGCAGGTGGTGAGGGACACACTTGACCTGCTGCAGTGCCATGACCAGAGGTCCAGGAGGAGGCACCACAGGTGACAGGGGGCGGTGGCGGAGGACCGGGGCCACCAATAGGGCCTGATGGCCTGCATCTTTAACCCTCCCCACCTGGCCTGTTCCCCACTACCCTTGACCCCTACAATTGCCTTTCCCCATGTCCCCTGCCCCTTTTCCCTACCCCCCTTGTAGCATCCTACCCATACCCTTCCCCGATGTACATATTTGTAAATAGGTTTTGTTCTGTTGTTGTTGTACTAATACATTCATTTCTATTTACAACCGTGTCTGTCTCTGATTTGCAGCTGGTGTCTGGAGTGTTGCTGCAGTGGTTCATGGCTGCTGTGTGGTGGGGCTGGGGTGGGCATGGGTGTGTCTGGTGGTGCTCCTCCACAGGAGTGGGTGGGGGCCATGGGTTATCTATACAGGGCATGTGTGGTGTGCCCTGTGCACTGTCCACCTGTATGATGCTGGCTGTGGTGCGTGTGGCATTTCCCGGGCCCTCCTGTCGGTGTGGCCATTGCCTGTGCAGCTGTGGCCATTGCCACAGCCCTGCCTGCATGCGCCACTGGGGTCTGCATGGTCATGTGGCTACCACTGCCACATGCTCACCTGCCAGTGTGCCTTTGGGAGAAGGCCGTACCTGACACCTTGCAGACACGGCGCCCTTCCAGCAGACACTCCGACCCCATGCCTATTGGCCTGTCAGCCCTGTTGCCACTGTAGGCAGTGCCACTGGATGCCCACTTCATTCTGTCCATGTGGACTGGGGTGGTGCCTGTGGGCCAGTGGCTGTCACATGGGGACCCGCTGCATGCAGGTGGTGGACAGGTGGATGTGAGATGTCCCAGGCCCATGCGCCTGCTGTCAGTGTGTGCAGGCTCATGGGGTGCCTGCTACATGGCAGGCTCAATGGCTGCCTGGTGGTGGGTGGCCTGCAGGTTACACAGCACCATGGGATTCACACTGGCAGTGCCTATCACACAGCTTCGATGGGATGCTTGCCAGAGTACTCATGGGACCGGGTCAGATGGGGGATTTGGGTGTGCCCTGTGTTGCTTCCTGTTTGGCGTGTGCTGCCATGCCCCATGGGAGGGTGTTGTGTTGCCTGGCGGGAGCAGTGCTGTGGCAAGGGTTGGTGCATGGGTGTGGGCTCTTGTTCTGCTCCTGTGTTCGGGGGCCTTCCTACCTGTGGTGCCATCCATGGCAGACCTGGTCACATGCAGGTTCCCTCGGGTACTGATGCTGGGTCACCCACCTTGCTGTGTCTTCATTGGGGACATGGTGGAGGGCCTTGTGTGGGCTGAGGTTGTGTTGGTGGATGGTCCCACTACCTGCATTGGGTGGTCACAGTGGTGATGTGGTGGGTGTGCACTATGATCTGAGGTAACTGGATGCATAGGCATGGGGGTGGCGGACTGCCTTCATTGCCATGCACTATTTGGTCATGCATCTGGGCTAGGTGTTTCAGACACACTGTCCTGGGGGGGCATCATTGGGATGGGAATGTGACATGGGTGGGGCTTGGCCATCCTTGTGTCCTGGTCCCTGTTGGCCGGTGGATGGTCCAGGGGTGCCATGCCCAGCGGCTGGGGTCTACTGGTGTGCATCTGCTGGTGGTTTGCCACTGTGATTCGAGGGTTGGTGGTCCCTTTTGCACCCATCTGGCTGTGCTGCACATGGGGTACTGGGTCCACCTCTAGGGGCCTTGCACTGGTCGGGTGTGGGGGGGCTGGGGTTGTCTGTCCTAGTGCATGCTCCTCTGCACCTTGTGCATCCCTGGTTGCTGCTCAGCTGATTCCTGGCTTTGTCCCTGTGCATCCCTAGGAGATGTTGTGCATCATCCTGCCCGTTGCACATCTCCTATTGCGCTTATGGCCTACTCCGTGATATTCATTACATTGCACATGCGCACCTTGTCCCGCGCATGGTTTGAATATCACGCCCGGTGCACCATGGTGCACTGGATATGCGCCTGCTCCTCTATTGCGCATCATTCTGGTGCAGTCTGAATATCCCGGCTCCAGTGTATAACTGAGCACTTTTCCTTATTGAAGGCCATATTGTTCTCCTGTGCCCATGCCTCAATGATTTAGGGATCTTTTTTAAATCTGATAATTTTTATTTCTGTGTCCACCTCCAATGATATTTTGGTATCATCAGCAAATTTGCTTATCTGACAAGTTACATCCAAATGTAGGTCCCCTATAAATACACCAAAAGTGTTGGGCCCAATACGGAACCCTGTGGCACTCCACTGGTAACTGGAATATTACTTGAGGTTATATCAGCTATTCTGACATTCTTTGACCTATTTTTCAGCCATCCCTCAACCCACTTGATGGTGTAACTACTGAATTTCATCTTTATCAATTTCTTTACTAATAAGACATAAGATACCTTATCGAAAGCTTTTTTTGAAGTCCAGATAGATAATATCCACTGGGTAATTTCCATCTATATTATCACTGATGCTCTCATAGAATGCCACTAAATTAGTGGTAAATGACCTTCCCTTTTTAAAGCCATGTTGGGTATTGTCGATCAAACCTTTACTTACAATTTCTTGATCGATTTTTTGTTTCAGTATTCTTTCCATGATTTTACACATTATTGACGTAAGGCTTATGGGTCAGTAGTTTTCAGTATTATTTTTATTCCCTTTTTTATGCATTGGTATTACTGTCGCAGTACGCCAATCATCAGGTACCTCACTGTCCTTGTAGAATTTGTTAAAGATGATACTCTGGGGACATAAAAGTTCATCCAGAGTATGCTTTATGAAAAATGTGTCAATATTATCAGGGCCAGGTGCTGAGTTATCTTTAAGAGAGTATACTGCATTCTTTATTTCCTAGATTATTTCGTCATATTTACTTATATATGGATATATTGTTGTAATGGCAGTATCTTTTTTGGTAAATACTGACCCGAAATAGTAATTAAAGGTGTTCCCTATTTCAAGCCTGTTGTTAATTTCTCTCCCATTCTTTATAGCAGAGGCGGCTGTAGAATTGCTATTCTTGTTGGAGTTAATATATGCATAAAATGCCTTGGTGTTACCTTTAGATGTTGATAATTTATGTTCTGTTTGTTTTCTCTCCTTATTAATAAGGTGATTAGTAATCTTAACTTCCTCTTTATATTCTGATTTATTTGTTTCAGCTGCATCTTGTTTTTTTGTATGCCTCTCCTTTTTTTATTTGGTTTTGAATAGTGGGTGTTAACCAAACAGGTATTTTTCCCTTGTGATTTTGTGTTTTTTTTAATAGGGATATATAGTTGTTCCAACTCAAAAATAATTTCCTTTAATATCTTCCAGCATTCATTTGTCTGAAGACTAGAGAAGAGTGAGTTCCAGTTATTGGCATGAAGGGCTTCATTTATTTTATTGTAATTCCCTCGATTATAATTTAGTTGGTATGTATTTTTTTAATGTTGGTCTTGAATTGGTTTACAGTAACAATAATCATATTATGGTCACTTGTACCCAAAGGTTCTGCATTCTCCATCTTACTGATTGGCTCAGGTGTATTGGTTAGGACAAGGTTCAATATATTTCTTTCTCTGGTTGACTCTGTAACCAACTGATCTAGCTCCGAAGTGAGAAAGGTTTCAAGGAATCTCTGCTCAGTTTGTGTTATTGCAGTTAGATTTTGCCAATTTATCCCTGGCAGGTTCAGATCCCCCATGAATATTACATCTGAATTATCTGTAAGGTCGGTCATTAGTTTAATCAAAGATGAATCATATGCTGCATCTGCATTAGGTGGTCTATATATATTTGTTAGTATTAGATTTTTTTAATTTAATTGCTGTATTTGTACACAACATCTCTCTATCTCTGGTCTTTCTTCCAACTGAATAGGAATTTCTTGTGTCACGACCGTGTTTTTGACATAAAAACACACCCCTCCTCCTTTCCTATTAACCCTGTTTTTATAGTACAAATTATAGCCTGGTATAACATTATGCCATGTGGAGGCCTCATACCACCAAGTCTCTGTGACTGCTATTATATCGAGACTTTTTTGTTCTATTTTTCCAGCTAATTCTGTTTGTTTTGCAGTGTTTAAACTTCTTGCATTTCTCATAAAGAACATGAGGTTGTTTTGAAGAGATGAAGGGTCTTCTGTTTTACTCCCTTTTGGCCCCCTTGTATTTAGTTGAAATGCTGTTCAATGACAGTGATAATCTTTTTTCCTAAACAATAACTCTCCTTTTTATTCAGATGCAATCCATCCAAACTAAAAAGACTGTAATCATTATTAAATCTTTCCCAGTGCGTAATACAGGTTACATTGTATTTTAACGTCCACTTCATTAACCATCCATTTACTTCTTTAATTTTAGCTTCTATTTAACTTGCTGCTCGGGGAACAGGCAAAATTTTAAACAGATTTCAGATTCTGTTGCTTTTAAGGTTTTGACTAGGGAAATGTAACTACTCTTGATGTTATCAGCAGTAAATTTAGTTATGTCATTGGTTCCAACGTGAATCACCACCAATGGATTTTTTCCTGTGTCTTTCATTATGTTGGGAACTACTTTCTCTCTATGTCTCTAATCCATGCCCCTCTGAAACTTGAACACATTCGATTTTGTTTATCCCTTTTGCATATGTGTCCATCAATGAACTTTGTGATAGAGTCTCCCAGCACAATTACCTGTCTGACATTTGAATTTTCAGTGTGGTCATCTGTCTCATCTGTAGGTTGAGCTACGTTCCTAGTGTTTGTATCCTCATTACATTTATCTATATGCTCTACATTCAGTGTTTCCCTCATCTGTTTAGCTCCTCTTACCGAGATCTGCAGTGTTAACAGAACATTTGGATCACTCTCTACTTGGGTTGTTTGGGCCATATCCATTCCATGTTCTTCACTATGAACTTGGGCTGTAGTTATCATGGTGTTCTTCTGTTTAATTTCTAAATTATGCCCTTTATTGGTGGACTCAGAGTTACCTTTCATACTGTCTATGTTATTATTACAGTTGTTAAACTCTAAACCTGTATCACATTCTTCCTGACTTTCTAAAGGCTGAAAGATATTTTGTATTGGGATGATGAAATCAATGGCCCTTCGCCCTTTTTTAGTTTTCCTTTTGTTAATCACAGGGCTCCATTCGTCACTACTCCCATTATATTTCCTCTTTTTAATGAGTCATCATGTATTCTATTAGGGGCACTATTCAGTGAGGAGGAAGAGACTTTGATTTTGGTTAATTGAGAATTTAGGTGTTCATTTTTGGACTTTTAGTACTTCAATGCTCTTTTCTAATTCATCAATTTTATTTCTTAAGTTGGCATTCTCTACACATTGCGTACATTTCAACCCCTCAAATCCTGTACTAGACTCTAAACAAAAATTCTGGCACAAGATGCATGTCATAGCTATTTCTCCAGTGGACAAGGTAACAATTCCCTTATTTATATTCATTTTACTGAGAATTAAATATCACACAGTAGGTGCCCTGTAATCAGGAATCAGGGGCTATCTAGGCTTGGGCTTGTCAACAGTATCCTAGTGTTCACTAAGATGAGTGTGGTGCAGATACATTTGTTTATGTCACACAAAAGGATGCTGTAAATATGGGTAATAACAAACTCCTTTAGAGCAGAAACACTATAATACCTTAAATGCAACGGATGATTGAAAATAGAAAATACAGGATTATTTGCCTCACTGACCTTCATGCAGACAGTGAACTACTTCTCAAATGATGTTACCAGAGGTTACAGACCTACAATTCCCTATGGAGGTCAAAAGGTACACCTACCTCTGTCTACTCAATAAGCTGATAGTACACAATATTTCCTTATTTGTGCCTAGTTAGAGGGGCACCATGCAGTACTCAGCAGCTGGACTTCTTACACAGATTACCACTGGAATGATACCTACTTACGGTAAGCCTAGTGCTGTATCATTTACTGCTGGTGTCTTGCATGTGTTCTGCAGCACAGCGCAAAGTCCAACTCAGCATCTGCCTGGCATGCCTGATACACTTGACACATGCTAAGATGCACATGTCTTGGTGCACGTCTTTCCGTGTGACAACATGCGCTAGCCCTACTCGGGCTCACCCTGCTCACCGCAGGGCATTCTGAAATAGTGATCCCATGAATTTGAATTTTTAAATAATTGCATTTATTATTGTTGTTGTAATGTGTATGTGATAATGTAATTTTTATGCATACTTAATAAAAACAATCTTGAACTTGAACTACAGATATTTACAATCCAAAAACAGTTATATGAACAAATGATCCATGTTACAGTTGCATATCAATGAATAATAAGAGAAAACAATACATTTTGTATTGAATGAGCAGAAAAAAAGAGCATTGGATATGTGGGTGGGTGGAGTAAGACAGGGAGGATTTATGCAGGGGAAAGCTCAGGGGGTGGAGTTCAGGTAGACATTGAACTTAGGGTCAGAAGGCTAGCCTGGAGGGGGTATCAGCTAGGTAAAGAGGGAATATGGGGTATCAGTTGGGAGCCTGGGCAGGGATTCAGGAGTAGGAGGGCTGGACAGAGAGTTTTAGCTGGTATTTAAGGGAGGAAAGGGAGGAGGATGACCGTAGAAGTTAGGGGAGATTACTCCAGAGTTGGAGGAGGCAGTAAGAGAAAGCAGATTGTCTGGCACAGGAGTGTACCCAAGGGGTGGAGAAAGTATGTGAGTCTCTGAAGCAGAGGGAGTAATCAGAGGCACCAGCTGGCAAGAGTAGGGAGGAGAGGTATGCTGGGAGAGAGTTAAACCAATATTTAGCCATAAAGGATGCACAATGCAGTTGGTGGCGGAGGGGGAGAAGGACTGAGAGTGCAGAGTAAAGTGAACAATGGTGATTAAGGGGGGAGATTAGTGGTGAAGTGGCAAAAGGCATTACACAAGGTGTCGAGCTTACTGAGGGATGAGGAGGAGGGTGAGCCATAAACCACATCTGCATAATCAAATAAGGAGAGTGTGACCTGCAGATCCTTTTCTTCCTTGACTGCAGCAAGAGGAGCCACACACAGTGTATAGGTTCCACCTCTTTTTTTTCTTCCCCAAGTTTAACCCTTTGCATATGACTACATTAAATCTAAGGCTCCAGGAGTTAAATCAGTGCACCAGCATATTGAGGTCCTTCTTAAGTTTTTCCCCATCCTGAAGCCCAGCACTCTGACTAGCTTGTGTCATCCTCGAATGTACAGTTGCAGCCAAAGACTTGGTCAGCTATTTCAAAATATCTCCCAATATTTCTAAAGAGATCTTTCTGATGGCCCTTTAGTGGTACTGCAGGCAGTGAGGGAATTTCTCAAGAGGTATCACAAAAATTTCAAGACATTTCTGACCATGTCTTTGGTTGCAACTGTAAGCAGCCTGCTGGAGACACTAGTTTCCAGATTGCTGATGAAGTTGTTGAAGTGCAGAGGCCCCTGCACTAATCCCTGAGTGATACTACTGAGTACTCCACTCAGAGTAGTGTCCATCCATCATCACCCTGTTTCCTGCTCCAAAGCTGGTTAGCACTTCACCTTGTGTATGTCTCATGCATACCACCAGGCATTCAGTTAACTCCATTTTGGGAGTATTTGACTTCCAAAAATAATGCAAAAACTTTCAAAATAGAGGGGAGGAAGTCAATGACTTCTAAATGTGAAACAAAAATTTTGATGGTTCCTAAATTGCAGGCATGGAAGTCAGAAATGATGGATTTTTCTGAAAGAAATTGTATTTTACAACTAATATTTATATCAACATCCATAAACTGGTCTTTCCTGGAATACTGACTTCCAAAATGTGGGATCCGTAACATATTTTGACTTCCCAAAAATGTAAATGACTTCCAGATTTTAACTCACGAAAGTTTTAGACTTCCACTCAAAGATTGACTCAATCCTTGCATGCCACACTGGCTTGCTTTTCCAGATATTTTATCATGCACCACAATACCGTATCAAAGGCCTTACTACAATCCAGATAGACTATGTCCACAGCCCAGCCTCCTTCCATATCCATTGTCCCCTCTCAAAGAAGTTGATCATGTTGCTTTGGCATGATCTGCCCTTCATAAAGCCATGCTGAAAGTGGTCAAGAACCTTGGACTCAACCAAGTGTTCCATTTTCTGTCCTTGACAGTGGCATCCAGCTGCTCAGGTACTGTATGATCTTGCACCTGTTTTGAAGATGGCAATCACACTGACCACTTTCCAGTCCTCTAGTATCACACCTGTCTTGGCAGGCTCCTGAAACATTATTGCAAGTCGTTCTGGTTGTTCCTTTAGCTACACTGTGATCCTAAGTATATCCTGTCCTCCCATTGGGAAATACCTGGCTTGATCTTTGCCAGGTATTCAGCTGCAGGGGGGATTTCCAGTGACTGCATTGTGGCTGCCCCTGATGCTATGGCCATATGCTATGGGTCACAGAAGCACAACTGCACAAACAACACAGCATGATGGTACTGTAGATAGACATCACCAATGCATGGAATAGACACCACCACCCTGTGTTACTGCTGTTTACTAGCCAAGTCTCTTTCAGGTTCTCCAGTGGTACAGTTGCAGTAACATACATGGTCATATCTCTCCATATATTTCATGATATTTCTAAAGAGATTATTTCTGGTGGACCCTAGTGGTACTGCAGGCAGGTGGGATTTTCTCTAGAGAAATTACAGAAATTTCAGGAAATATCTGACCATGTCTTATGTTGAAACTGTATGGCCAGAGGGACATGGCTCATCCCACACCCACACTGACATCTGCACTGCATGGATGTCACTTTCCACAGGTAATGCCAACCTGCACCACAGTGCAACTGCATGCAGCATGCAGTAACCAAGGGTGCATCTTCACATAAGTAGTATTGCATGCATCTATTCAGGCACATGAAGCACTTGTGCAGCATGCCAAACACACATAACGTGATCCACTGGGATGGTAATGTAGTCTGTGCTGCTGTGGTGTGGTCCAGTAATGGTGCTGACATGGAAGTGCAGCATTGTGTTGTAGCACAAAACACAACTGAGTGTGTGGATGTGTAGCCAGCACTAGGAGTACTATCCCTTCCAGCAACTGCACATACAGTTATACCTAGAGCTCCCACCATGGTGATGGATTGTAGTCCCAGAACACTCCTGTTTACCATGGTCACTATATAGGACACGTTGTTACTGATACTCACTTCAGAATATGATATATATCTTCTCCTCCCTCATACATGTTATTCCTTCCCTCATGTATGCTGCCACCCCCCCCTTGCCTATCTCTCTGTCCCTTCTGTAGAGTTTGTATCCTGGGACCAAGAGATAGCAGTCATGGTGTGCTGTTATCTAGGTCTCAGTAACTGCCACTATGCCCACCATAAGAGGGCTTGCATTTCTACCATCTTGTTGCCGAGACTGTGGGCATTAAGTGACACCACCCTCCACTTTGACTCTGTACCACATTGCCTCTTCTGTGTATTAGTTTTATCCTGCCTGTCCCACATACTTTCCTGTTTCCCCCTATCCTTGGTTGCCCCTTTTCCCCCCTCCTCTCCCACCTGATTGCCACAGCTTTTGTGGGGGGGGGGGGTGAGGTCCACTGAGCTCCACATCTTGAAGTGTTTGGGTTCTCAGCCCCTTCCCCCTTAGCAGTTTAAACCTAGATCTTTTCACATATATTCCACTAGCTTGTCTCTTAGTTTTCTTGCTCCCTCCCAATTAAGGTGCAGTCTATCTGAGCAATATAGCCCCTTGTTTGACCATGTATCCCCCCATCCCCAATATAATTATACCCCTCCACCTTATACCAGTTCCCCAGTCATTCATTAAACTCTGCTATTCTTTTTTTTTCTGGCTGTGCTTGGAACTGGAATTACTTCTGAAAAGGCCAGCAAGCTCACAGATTCCTTGCATAATCATGCTATTTCCCTGAATCTGTTTTACACCACCTCCACCGCCTCCCCTGCCAGATCATATGTTCCAAGGTGGATGACCAAGTTAGGCTTTCCTCCCATCTCCTTCACCACTTCCTTGATCTTTTGTCCTGCTCATTCTACCTTCATTCTCAGCATGCAAGCTGCCACCCTTCTATTTTATGGGTCCCGCTTACTCCCCCACTGTATACCTTTTAATATTGAATCCCCAAATATAACCACCTCTCTGTCACTCACAGGCCTTTTTCCCTGACTCCCCATCATCTCCTCGTAAACTATTCTCCCTCCTCCTCAACCTCTCTCTGTCTTTTTCGGAAGTCTTCCTGTCTATACCACCAACTCCACCTTTTCCTGCATCTTCACTCCCCTTTGATCTCCTCTCTCACTGGTTGACCTTTTGTGATCCTGCTGTGCCTTCTCCATTTCCTCCTGTAACTCTACCCCTTCTTCCTCTGCTCCCTTCTAGCTTCCAGTCCCTCTTTGTCTCCCTGAGCTACTCCCCTATTCCTCCCCCTTGCCTCCAGCCTTCATCCTTGTGCTTCCCTTATGCTTTTCCCAGTATTCCCTCATTCCCCTACATCAGCTAGTAGTGCATATCTGTTTGATGTAGGCAGCTCAACCTGAGACCCTTGCTCTATTCCCCCTCTCCTCTCCTCCCACCTTCCCATTATGTAGATCATCTTACCCCACTGCTCCTTACCACCCGCCACCCCCCCAGGTTCCACGGAATCCTTAGGAATGGTACATCCGAGGACCTCGTAGAATCCTGTTGGCTTCTGTCCTATACCTGCTATCAATATGCCCTGAGGTAGCCCATACCTGCCCTCTTAGCTGCTGTTCATCCACCCTGCCTCTCCCTTCTCTGCATTCCAGCTCCCATCTCTCCCCTTATCTTATCCAGGCTCCTATACACTGGGCATCCCCCTGTACTCCACACAATCTGCATGAAGACTGCAGCCCCACATACATTACAGCTCACAGTCCTGCCTTCGCCTAACTATTTTGCCTTCCTGCATTCCCCCTCCTCCATCTGTTCCATTGCCTCCATATGTAGCCTATCCCACCCCAGCTGTAAGACCCTGCTTTCTCACTTAGCATTTGAAAGGTAGGGTGTTAGAAATTAGCTGCTTTCTCCTGTTTTACCTTGTATCCTATCCAATGCTAATCTCCCCTTACCTTAACACACTTACCTCAGTTTCCCATGCAGCGTAGCCTGTGGTTTATAGTCCTCCCTGTGGATGCCTTACTGATGCCCCCAGACACCACTTAGTTACAGACACCACACTCCTGTTTTGTTGCACTTATACTTCGGGATCACTCACATCAGGGGTCACTTGGCCCCTTGGGTAATTTATTAGGGCTACAGCCACCCTATTAGCCCAGCTGTGCCACATGTCCCCGGCATCCTCAATATTGCAGTCCTTCCCTCAGCCTCCCTCTTCCAGAATTCTCCCTCCTCCCAGTCCCACAGTAATAAAATTAAAACATTTCCCCATGTGAATGTTTTAAATAATTATTTTACTAAGTTTGATTGTTAGTATTACATATTGTCTTACCTTATTACTTGTATTGCAGATGATATTTTTGTACACAATGACATTGCAAAAAGGATTGCCTTTAGTACCTTATTCTATATAAAGTACATTTTACTGACTTTTTATATTTAATGTTTATTAATTTTTTTCAGAAACATACATAAACAGACAACAAACCTACTAACCTGTAGTACAGCTTAGTGTAGCAAGGTATAATCTTCAGAGGGCTGTACATTTAAACTGTCACTCTTAAAGCACTAGTGTACTGCCTAAAATTAATATTAGTTTTTAAAAGCAGTCAACCATTACCTTTTATGTCTAAGGTGCTTTTTCTTTTCCCTTTTGGTAATTAAAATATTTTTTACCTCATATTGGTAGGTATGGTCTGTGGAGCAGTACTCTGCCTGGCAGCTGACATATCTAGTTCTGTTCCCTCAACTACATCATCAGCATTGTGACCTCACTGACTGTGACGTCACAGCTACTCAGGAAGAGCCACTTCGTAGCTGCCAGGTCAATCATCTGTGATGCCACAGTCAGTAAGGTCACAATGCTGATTATGTAGTGAAGGGAACAGAACTGGATATGTCTGTTCCCAGGCAGAGGGCTGTTCCACACATCCAGCATAATACTGTCACTTAGAAACCTCCTAATGAGCCAATGGAAGAAGAAAACACTTCAGAAATAAAAAGTTACAGCTGCCTACTTCTTAAAAGTTGTACCACATTTTCCTTCTGCTATTTTTGATTCTACTAGTAAGCAAGTACATTTTTTAAAAGCAAAATGGGATCATTTAGATGAAAATAAATAAAAATAGTGAGCTCCAGGCAATGATGGCAGACACAGAGATTGACCTTGTAGCCATCACAGAAACTTGGGCCTCAGAAAATGACAACTGGGACCTAACAGTCCCTGCTTACACAATGTTTAAGAAGAATAGAAGTAAAGGTAAAGGGTGAACATAGCGCTATATGTCAGGGAAGGCATCGAGGCTATGGAAGATGGATACATCAGGGGATGTAATGGGGAGACAGAGTCACTGTGGGTGCAGCTCATGGCCTCAGGCAAGAAACTACATTTGGGGTGATCTATAGACAGCCAGGACAAAGGGAAGAGAGGAACAGGAAGCTTTGGGAAGAATTAGGAAGGGGAGTAGCAAAGAGGGGATAGTGGTGGTAGTGATGGTGGGTGATCTGAACCTGCTGGATATTGATTTGGATGTTGCAGCTGTCAGATACATACCAGGACTGTCTGCTGGTGCAGCTGGTTAAGCAACCCACCAGGTTTGCCACCATTCTCAATGTGGTGCTCACCAACTCAGAGGTGGTAGGAGGTGTGTGGGCAGTGGAGGCACTAGAGTCTAGCAACCATAACTCTATTTGGTTTGAAGGTCAATCATCTGTGATGCCACAGTCAGTAAGGTCACAATGCTGATTATGTAGTGAAGGGAACAGAACTGGATATGTCTGTTCCCAGGCAGAGGGCTGTTCCACACATCCAGCATAATACTGTCACTTAGAAAACCTCCTAATGAGCCAATGGAAGAAGAAAAACACTTCAGAAATAAAAAGTTACAGCTGCCTACTTAAAAGTTGTACCACATTTTCTTCTGCTATTTTTGATTCTACTAGTAAGCAAGTACATTTTTTAAAAGCAAAATGGGATCATTTAGATGAAAATAAATAAAAATAGCGAGCTCCAGGCAATGATGGCAGACACAGAGATTGACCTTGTAGCCATCACAGAAACTTGGGCCTCAGAAAATGACAACTGGGACCTAACAGTCCCTGCTTACACAATGTTTAAGAAGAATAGAAGTAAAGGTAAAGGGTGGACATAGCGCTATATGTCAGGGAAGGCATCGAGGCTATGGAAGATGGATACATCAGGGGATGTAATGGGGAGACAGAGTCACTGTGGGTGCAGCTCATGGCCTCAGGCAAGAAACTACATTTGGGGTGATCTATAGACAGCCAGGACAAAGGGAAGAGAGGAACAGGAAGCTTTGGGAAGAATTAGGAAGGGGAGTAGCAAAGAGGGGATAGTGGTGGTAGTGATGGTGGGTGATCTGAACCTGCTGGATATTGATTTGGATGTTGCAGCTGTCAGATACATACCAGGACTGTCTGCTGGTGCAGCTGGTTAAGCAACCCACCAGGTTTGCCACCATTCTCAATGTGGTGCTCACCAACTCAGAGGTGGTAGGAGGTGTGTGGGCAGTGGAGGCACTAGAGTCTAGCAACCATAACTCTATTTGGTTTGAAGTGACCCTTGGGACCAAAAAGCCCTGAATGAAGGCTGAGGTCCTTGATTTCAGAAGGGCAGATTTCAACAGGATTAAAAGTTGTTTCAGGGAGAAGATAGTTGGGGCAGACAGCATCAGAGGTGTGGAGGAGAGATGGGAGCAATAGGTGGGGGCATTCTTGAGGTACCTAGGTTATACATAAGAATGGTAATCAAAACAGAAACAGGCACAGCAGATCACTATGGTTCTCAGAAAAGGTCAGGGAAGCAGTTAAGGTCACAAAAAGGCCTTCACTAGGTACCAGGAGGTGCAGGGAGGGAAAGAAGGCAGAAAATGCTAACTGATAAATAAAGAAGTAAAGAGGGAGGTTAGGAAGGCAAAAGCAGACACTGAGTTGCATATTGCAGAGGGGCGTCAAAGCTGGGGAAGAGCAGTTTTTCAGGCATATTAAGGAAAAAAGAAGGGAGGAGGATTTGTTAGGCTATATGAGGGAGGTGGGGTGATAGAGGAGGACATGCAAAAGGCAGCCATCCTTAATGATTACTTTTGGTCAGTCTTCATAATGGAAGACAGTGGTCCCCTGCCAGAGAGTGGCAGAAAGGTGTCCATAAGGAACCTCAGCGATAAGTCAGCCGGTATTTACCAGTGAAAGGGTATATTGCCAATTGTAATAAATATCATATGATCACTTTATTCTAACACCTGGGCACAAGTTAGACTTGACCTAAAAAACAATCTCTCAGAAAATATTTTGACAAACATTGGGGTAAGGCAAGGATGCATTCTAGCACCGACTCTGTTTGCTATACACGTAAACAAACTGTTACTAGAACTGGCTGAATTGCAATCAGACTCTCATAAAATAAGGACTGTGCCATGAGCTGCCTTTGCATATGCTGAAGATGTGCTAATTTTTTCAATATCTGCAAATGGCTTACAAAAGAAAGTAAATATTTTATATGAGTATGCCAATACCATGGGTCTTAAAATTAATATGCAGAAATCAAAAGCAATGGTTATTAAGAGTAGATATACAAACCTGAAATTATTTATTAATAATGAAAAATCTGAAGTTATAACTAGTTCTGTATACCTAGGGCTCACATTTACAAATAGACTTTCCTGGAAACGTCATTGTGAGACATTAAAAAGAAAAGTTTGCAACACGGTTCTTGCCCTGAAAAGATCTGACAATAGATATGGGGTGGCACTATCAGACCTCTTTTGAGATCAATTGAGGCAAAATATAATTCCCAAATCCTATATAGGGCAGAAATATGGGATTATTAACATATTGATGCACTAGAAAACCTATTCTTCAAATATTACAAACTGTCCTGAGGTTCTTAAAAATGACTCCTGTGGCCTTTGTAAGGGCAGCATCAGGAATGGCTAATTTAACAGCATTAGCAGAATCAAGACTTGGAAATTTAAATTAGGGTTAGTAAATCATCAGTGGATAGACTCACAAGAAAATGTTTGCAGGAAAAATTATTTGGAGAAGAAAATGTATACAAGAAATCAACATGGTTAACATATCTCAAAAAATCTTGAATCAGTGGGTGTCTCAAATCTATTCAGTCTAATGGATAATGAAATCATGATCACAGATCAGTATAAAAAACACATAAAAATTATCAGTTAAGAAGTACAAGCAATAAGATTTGGAAAGGATTGCAGGTTCACGATTTGCAAAATGGTATAATGTTAATGACTGTGAACACCGGTACCGGTATTATCTAGCTGTATTGAGTAGTCCTGTGCAAGGAAGGACTTATGCAATTTTCAGGATTGTATTCTGTGATTCAAATATTTTGTATGCAAGACTGAATACATTGAAAGACCCCACACACACACTATGTTACTGTACTGGTGGAGATCCTGAAAATTTACTGCATATTACTCTAAGATGTCCTTGGTATAAAAATGCCAAACAAAAATGGTTAGGCAATATCCTTTCTTCCCTACACGGATGTGATGAATTAATCATATTATGGAGTGAAAGGAGGGGTCCTGAAATACGGATTTCAGGGCAGTGAGGAAGAACTGAACTGGATAGAGTGACAGAGGCTATACTACAATAGAAGCTGGCAGCAGAAGGATGACTGCGCTACTAATGTCTTGGCTATAGATATATTGCTTCTTTAACAAAGAGAACGATAACAAGAATGAGAACAATATCATTTGTACCTTTTGGCTGTATCTTTCTCTGAAATAGAACACCTATGAGAATGAGCATCCATACTTCCATTCTTACTGATAATTGAATATTTTTTTTTTATTTAGTTTTTGTTGACCAGGTAAGTGCACTAGACAAATCCTGCCTATTTTCAGGCACGACCCGGGGGAGGGGGATACAGATGAATGTCAACTGACTTTGAACCAGAGGGCCCAAATATGCTTTTTCAACTTAACCTAAACTGTAAAGAATAAACCAAATATAAAACACACTGATAATACAAACAAAAATCAGTCATTCAAATATATTGACGACCTATTTATTTATTGATTGGAATGTTCGGAGAAACACCTTTGAGCAGAGCTCATTTACAAAGGTTCCACATCTGAGTTTAAGATACACATACAGGTACAAAGCAATATATGTGGAAAGGATCATGCAAGGTCCCAAATATTTACAATATTCAGAAGTTCAATGCACAAGCTTAAAGTGAACAAGTTCCTATGTACAGGTTCAGTTATTTTTTATTTATTTATTGATTTATTGAAATGTTTCACCAAGAAGGCACACTGAACAACAAGTTGCTCATCTCCCAGTGCAAACTGCGGGGAAGAGTAATGGGAGTCTACATACAGAAAACATAAAGATAAACAATACAATGAAAGTGTAGTACGATAAGAATAACATTGAAACTTACAGGCAATGCAGCATAGTAACAATGCAGTGTTCACAAGTAATATTGCATAATCAATAATTGGTCAAGTTATTGGTGCAGGATAATACAAACCATAAGTGTATCATTAAGTAAGTTAAATACCTGACAGGCAAGGAGAAGCATGGGAGAGGTGTAGAACAGCATTAGGTTTGCGGGAACCAGGTACAGTTTGAGGAGAGGAAGTTTTGGAGGGCAGTGGAGAGGGAACAGAAGGAAGATGAGTGCTAAATTTGAGGAGGAAGGGCATTCCAGATTTTGAGGAAGTAGTATTTGAAGGCAGACTGACCTGCCAACGTGGAGCATTGAGGGACAACAATGGTCTGTGAGTCTGCAGACCTTAAAGAATGCATAGGGGGCAGAGTGGAAGTGAGGGAGGAGGATAGATATGGAGGTAGAGAACTAAGCCAGAATTTAGAAATGAGTTTGACGCAGTGAGAGAGACGTCAGTTATTAAGTGAAGGGAAGGAGAGAAAGAGTGACAGAGGATGCAATGATGAGTGTGCACAGGAGATTCAAGGGCGAAGTGGCAGAAAGAGTTGAAAAGGGGGTCCAATCTGGATAAGGTGGATTTGGGAGCAGAACTGTAGACTACATCGCAGTAGTCCAAAATAGGGAGAATCATTTTTTCAACAGTCACATGCCTGGCTATAAGAGGGATGCAATTACAGCTCCTGTAAAGGGCGCTGAGCTTGAGGCATAGTTTTTTCAGGATAGCATCGATGTGATCAGAGAAGTTGAGTTGCTGGTCCAGCCAAACCCCAAGGTATCTGAATGAGGAGGTATCCTCAAGTTGAGTCCCATCCAGGGTGTGGAAAGTGGGCAGAACAGGGAGCCGAACAAGTCTTTACCTAGTGCCAAAGGACATGGAGACTGTTTTCCCAGCTCTCAGGAAAAGTTGATGTGAGGCAATCCAGTGCTGCATCTTGTCAAAGTCAAGCTGGAGTGTGACTTCCACATCAGAGGGAGATTTTCCAGTGGTAAGCAAGACGGTATCGTCCACATACATATGGATGTGGGAGGAGGAACAAGCTGATGGTAAGTCATTTAGGAATATAGAGAGCAAGAGGGGGCCCAGTACAGAACCCTGAGGCACCATGTATGTTGCATGGCAGAGAGTTAGAGTTAACAATTCTAATTGACTGTGTCCTTCCAGTAAGGTAGGCCTTGAAACAGTTAGTAGCAGATTGTGACAGGCCAGCTGCAGAGAGGGATTGGAGTATCAGAGTGTGGGAGATTGTGTTGAAGGCCTTGGCAAGGTCAACAAAGATGGCTGTGGTGATCAATCCATTGTCCATTCCAGTGAGAATGGTATCAGTGAGCCTGTGTAGAGAGGTGGTAGTAGAGTAGTATTTCCTAAATCCAGATTGGAACAGGGTGAAGAAGTTGGAGTCAGAGAGAAAAGAGGTGATTTGAGAGAGGACAAGATGTTCCTGGAGTTTAGCAAGGGTAGGGAGCAGGGAGATGGGATGATAATTCCTGGTGAAGTGGAGTCACCACCCTTAGGGAGGGGGAGAACCACTGTGTGCTTCCAAGGCATAGGGACCTCAGCTAGCAAGAAGGAGAGGTTCAGAATTTCGGCAATTGGGTGGGTGATCGAAGGGGCAGAAAGGTAGAGGAGCTTATGGTCAAGTTCATCAGGAGAGATGCCTTTGGATGGGTTGATGGGCAGCACAGCAGTGACAGCATACTCAGGTGAGACCAAGAAAAATGAGAAGGGTGGAATCTGGTGATTTAATTTGGTCAGGATTAGTACTTTTATACTAGTGTACTGAGTGGGGGGCTAATAGGGCGGAGGCACATGAAGTAAAGTAGGAGTTGAATTCCTTGGCCACTAATGCATGGTCAGCAATGAGGGAGTTGTTTATTTTGAGGACTGGAGAGGGCAGGTGGGAGGGGGCAGAGAAGAGGGCATGAACCACTTTCCAAAATTTAGATGGGAAATTTAGATTGGTGTGGAAAGTAGAGTTGAAGTACTCTGCTTTAGCCAACCTAAGTGCTTTGGTGCAGGCATTGTGAAGTTTGCGGTAAGTTGTAAAATCACAAGGTAATTTGGTAGCCTTGTGCTTTCTCCATGCCTGATCATGTGCTCGAAGGCAGGCCAGGAGGTCTGGAGTGACCCATGGTATATGATTACCACGTATTCTGGTACATTATAGAGGGGTGTAATGATTCCGGGTGAAGAGAAATTTGTCTTTAAAGAAGACTAGGGCAGCATCCACTTGGGAAGCCGTGGTTATCAGGGACCAGTCAGTGTTTGCTAAGTCTTGGAGAATCGGGGTGATGTCAAAGGATTTAGGAGTGGGTTAGAATTATTTTGGGAGGAGATTTAGGCCTGTGGACCTTCCTGACTAGGAAAATCAATTGATGATCACTTAGAGCATCAGATAGAATACTGGCATCAATGACACAATGCGGGTGAGATGTGAGGACCCAGTCAATCAAGGTGTGGTTTTGGGTTTTATTGTTCAGTTGGCCGGGTTCTTTGATGAGCTTGGTTAAATTCTAGGAGATTGTGTAGTTACGAGCCTTGACTTGTGAGGGTGATAGCCAGTTTATATTGAAATCACCCATAATATACAGCTCACCTTTTTGAGTGTAGGAGGTGATAGAGGTAATAAGTTCAGTGGCCATGGTGAAAGGAAAGTTGGGGTGACAGTAGATACCCACAACAAAAATCGGAATAGAGATGGGCAGGGATAGATGAATAATGAGAGCCTCATAGTTTACTGGGGAGGAGGTGGGGAGGGTGACAGCATATTGCAGGGAGGAGGAGGAGCTATACAATGCCACACCCCTGCCTCTCCTAGTCCTGTCTTGTCTGACTAGGGAGTAATCGGGGATAGAGATAGTATGGTTAGGTACCTTGTTGTTGAGCCAGGTCTCAGAGAGGACTAAAATGTCAGGGGTGAGTGAGGCAATTAGGGTTTGGAGGAGGTCTAGTTTAGGCAGTAAACTACAACTACAAAGGTGGACAAGTTTGAGGCCGCTAGGAAGGATAGGGAACATTGAGGGGTTTAGCCCAGAGTTATTAGGGAGAGATCCTGGTGCATTAGTAACAGGTGATCCTGGGTTTGGGTGACTGTTTCCTGATGTGAAGAGCAGCAGCACAATAACAAGGCAGTGCAAATTGTGATTTTTATGGATTGACCAGGACTTAAAGTATTTTAGAGTACATGTTGGGGGATTATTGGGTGTCATGACTCTAAGTATAAGATTGATAAAAGCAGCTGAGGTAGGTAAGGTATGCAGAGAAGCAGTAGGGAGGAGGTGGAAATGGTTCCAGTGATGGAGGAAAGGAGCAGAGGTTATAGCATAGCTGTGGATGCAAGAGTTTATTACACTGAAGTGCTCTGACGAAGAGTCCTTGAAGTAGGAGTTGGGAGAGGTGAAACAGGAGAGGGTAGGTAGGAGTTAAAGGAGGAGCAGAAGGAGTAGCGTGGGTGAAAACATGTTGGAGGGAGGTAGGATTGCACTTAGAAAAGGGAAGGGATTAGAGATCTTTCGGTATTTCTGAGCAGCTTGTAGAGAGGAGCTCACAATATGCTGCCAAAGTAATAAGAGCAGAGGAGCACACAGTATTCTGACAAGTAACAAAAGTAGAGGAGTAAGCTTAGAAACAAGCTTAGATGACAGGGCTGACCGTAGTGGCTGACTATAGATTAAACTTGTCAGTACACAGACGCGGCTGGCAGAGGCACAAGGGAGAAATGTAGAAAGGGCAACTACACTGTGAGTGGCTGTTCAGCTGTAGGGCAGAGTTCCATGAGTAGGGGAGAGCATTTAAAGAGTGCCAGAGTGGAGGAGGGTGGGCAGGAGAAAATTTAACTTGAACAGTGCAATACAGTACAAAAAGCGCAAAAAGCCAAGCTGCACATTTCAAAGGATCCTGGAAGAGCTGTGCAACCAATGGCAGGGCTGAGAGGAAGCTCTCTGGCCAATAGCAGCCTAAGTAGTGAAGGGAGAAGCCAATAGGAGGTGCAGCTTTTGGTTCAAGGTTCAGAGTGTAGGACAGCAGTCATACTTGTACTGTCTGTTGGGCAGGGAAGCTTCAACCATCGGTGGCAAAAGAGCTGCCAGCCACTGGATGACCGATCAAGGACAGAGTCTGAGGAAAGAAAGGGAAACAACAGTTAGTTAGATATTGAGGGCAGCCATTGACTTAATCGGTGGGAGGGTCAGGTGCAGCTAAGAGCAACAGGAAGGGGGGTTAGGAACAAAGGCAGTTAAGTGGAGGGTGTCTGGAGGTAAGGCCGTGGTGCCAGAAGCAGATGACAGATTTAGAAACAAAAAGAAAAAAAAATAGAGCTGAGTTGTAAATGAGGGGGGTAGCTCAAGAGAGTAAGAATAGAACAGAAGAAAGCAAGTGTCTGGGAGAGAGAATGGAAATGGCAAGAAAATCAAAGTTTTATGTAGGAGATACTGAGGGGAGCAGAAGAACTGAGGAAAAGGAAGGCGCAGAAAATTTAAATTCAGTACTAACAGTAAAAGCACATATATTAGCCCCACACAAATAGAAAATAAGATTTCAGATGGGTTCTAATCAATCTTAAACAAGTACAGTGATCATAATACCCGAGTTCTAATTTATCTTGGACAAGCACGGTGATCCTAATAACTGAGACTATCGATACCCTTGTTACCCCTCAATAGGAAAAACTAAATTATTTCAGTTAATTGAAACAGCAACAGTTTACAGCATGAACCCAACTTTAAAATTACCCTGAAGCAGTACCATAATAATTATTATGGTTTAGCTATATTAGCAAGCAGTTACTGCATAAACCCAACTTTAAAATTTAACTTGAACAGTATAGTACAGTACAAAAAGCGCCAAAAGTTTAATACAAGGTGCAGTAGCAGCAGGTGTGACCTTGTCTATGGCTACAGCTTAGGGCAGTTGCAGAAGTACAACTTTGTCTACAGTATGCCAGGTACAGTATGTCATAGATTGCACAGCCGGGGGAGTTGTTGTTAGTAGTATCTGACTAGTGATTGCACAGGCATACATTTTGTTGAGCAAGATATTTCTTCAGGGATGATTTAAATTGGCTCAGTTTGGGTAACTCTAGCAGTGTGGTGGGGAGTTCATTTAGCCAGGCTGGTGCTCAGTAAGGGATGGTCCTCACGGCTTGACTGGTCCTACAATGTGGGACATGCAGGGAATTTCTTGATACACTCCTAGTACAGTGGTGGTAATAGGAGGTATGTAGCAGGGATTGGAGGTGGGGGAGTGAGCCCTAGTAGGCCTTCTTCCCAATTAGGCAGATTTGGAATTTTATCCTGAGGTCTAGTGGAAGCCATTTTGTATCCAGATAGAGGCTGCATATGTGTGTGAGCCTGTCTGCAACAAGGATGAGGCAACGTGCCTTATTTAGGATGGTCCTGATTCTGCTGTGGTTGCTGTCTGCTGCAGCTCCATAAATTACCAGTCCATAATCCAGGGTGGAGAGGACCGAAGAAGCTACAAGTTTCCTAGTCTCTGGTGTCATAAAGTGCTTGTGTCTATATAGAACCCCCATTTTTTTGTTTACCGTACTTACAACATGGTCTGTATGTCAAATATATGTTAGTGAGCTGTCAAGGTGTATCCCAAGATATTTAAAGGAGTTTACCTGTTCCAAGGCCTCACCATCTTTGTTGCAGATGGACAGGGGTAGAAGTTTATTCTTTCTCTGTTGGCTGGCAAATATCATAGATTTTGTTTTTTTGTGGTTTAGTAGCAGCTTCTTCTGTAGGAACCAGTGCTCAAGGAAGTTGAAGTTATGCTGCTGGGTTTGACTGGTAGTGTGTTGCTTAGTGCTGCTAGTGTAGATAACTGCATTCTAGGTAGAGCAGGATGCGGGCTCCAACACAGGCTTTAGGCAGGTCAATGATGCAGGCAATAGTAGTGTGCCCAGTACTGATCCCTGGGGAACCCCTACCATCACTGCCTTGAAGTCTGACAGGACTCCACTGACTTTCACCACTTGGGTGCAGTCTGTTAGGTAGTTCTCATACCACCCCACAGTTTCCTTAGATAGGCCTATTTCCGCAAGTTTTTCCATAAGCAGTGCGTGGTTCATGAAGTCGAATGCTTTGGTTAGGTCAATGAAAATTGACCCAACCATTTCACCTTTGTTGAGTGACTCATGTAGTGAGTTGGTGAATTCATGGAGGGAAGAGATGGTGTTGTGCATCCATCTAAACCCGTGGTGCTGGGGGCACAGTAGGTTGTAGTGATTAAGGTAGTGCACCAGCTGATCCATAACTATTCATTCTAGTGCCTTGGAGAGAGGAGAGAGAGCACAGAAATTGGTCTGTAGTTTGTGATGCATGCTTTATCACCCCACTATATTACAAAATGTAAATTCATATGTCTTGAATAAAAACTGATGAATTTTCAAACATCATCTCTATGTCTGGAATAAAAACTAATGAATTTTTAAAAATGTCCTAAAATCCTCAAGAGATTCTGTCTACAGTAGCAAATGGTCTCAGCGAGTTTCTAAAGAAAATATGCTTTATTTAAAATGCTCTACTCCCAATCGTTATAGTCTTATTCTAGGCAAAGTCAGGCATTTCTCACTCCTAGAGTATAAAGCATACCTGCATGAGTAAATTGTCAATATTTCAGACAAATACACAAAGGTCAGCCATTTATTGTCTTGTAGATTTCTTTACAAACCTTCCTATTGCACGTCTGACCAGGAGCCAGTATAACTGTTTTAATAGTTGAGTAATGTGGAAAATGACCTACAATAGTTTGCGTTAATATCCTGGCTGCTGTGTTCATTATTAATTTAAGTGTGGCCAAATAATTTACTGTAAGGACAACTAGAAGACCATTATCATAATCAATCCGTAAGATTCAAGAGTGCAATAAGGTCATTGTAGAAATAATATTCACAGTATTACATATTTTAGAAATATTCCCAGATGGAAAAAAGATTGATTATAAATCTATTTAGTATGGTTCTCAAGTGACATATATTGGTCAATAATATTGTAACCTCCAAATCCCTGATGTCTCACTCTATTGAAAGAACATAAACATGATCAGGTAAACTGTCAGCAGAAAGGCTAACCTTTTTAAGCTGACTTTACACCCCAAGAATTATAACTTCAGTCTGCTATATTTAAGTGTGGCCTCCAAAACCACTCTGGCCAGACTGGATCTCTTTTTCCACTCATTCTGCTGCTTTGCTTTAAATGCCCTTTCTTTTGCCCATCACAGCTTCCTCTACTCTAGCCTTTCTCTCATTACTCTGGATGCTCATGTCATTTTTCATTGCTCCTCATTCCTGGCTAAATACTGGCTCACCACCTACTCGCCTTACCTCTCATCCCTCCTCTACCCTTCCTCCCCTCCTTGTACATTCTTTGCATGCTCATGTCATATCCCTTGCTGTCAGTCAACTGTAGGAGTATTGTATTAAAGTGCCCCTCCTATATTTAGAACATGGGTTTACAGTTCAGTGTTGAGTATTACATAATGCATAGAGGAAAACTTAAATAAGAACCAGGCAGACTAGACAGACCACAAGTCTTTTTCTGCTTGTGAACATATATGTTTCTGTACTTTCTAACATTAAAAGCCACACAGAATTAAAATGCAGAATGACTTCTACAAAGTCCAGATCTAAAGATTCAAGATTTGTATTTAAAAACAGGAGAAAGATGACTCAACCAATTGAGCACTAGCTAATTTACAATGGTTACCTGAGATGCAACAGATCTAAACCTCTCAGCTTGTATGTCTGAAAACCTGTATCATAAGATGATGTTATAATAAATGTTTGAAGGAGGTGAGGGAACCAGCACAACGAATCTCCTTAGGAAGTAACTTCAATAGAGCAGGGGTAGCCAGCTCAAAAGTCGAATCTCCAGCGGACTTCAGCCCTAAGAGAGGTATTCTCAATTGCCCTACCACATGGACAACAGCTTCCTGGTGGGTGCATAGGGAATCAGGCGATTACTGAGATATCAGGAGCCCTGCTTGATTAGGGCTTTATATAGAGAATACTGGATGGCTCACTGGGTATTACCAGTGAGTAGTACCATCAAGAGGTTCTGGACATGTAGGAACCTTGAGAGCAAAGCTCTAGAGGTTACAGTGTCCAGAATCTTGAGATAGTAGTACTCCACCGGTAATACCAGTGAGCTATTTTTTAATATATGGATTGAGATAAGTTTTTTCCTCACGAGTACTTTTCTCACAGGCGGTCAGCTGACAGTGAAGGACTGTTGGAGTCTTAGCCGACTGCTGCACTTTCTGGTCTGTGCTTCTTTCTGTCTCCGACCCCTGCCACCCACATGGACAGTTTTGTTTTAGTCCTACCCTGTTGAAGGAGCACAAGATCTGTCATGTAAAATCCTTTTGCCATTTTTTAAACAAGAAAACCACGGAGGTACTAGGAATATTTAATGCTCGCTTGTCAGAGCCCACCACCATGTTTTTGAATCCATTTTGGCCGCCTACTGACAGAAAACAGCCAATGATTAGGCGCATTGTGCCGGTGAATGTTTGATTGACGTTTATCAGCATGAATGATTTTGGGTGTTATGTGCTTGCGCCATGCAGCATCACTGATAATACTATTGTTCAGGTCCAGAACGATACTATTACGGGACCTGAACAATAGTATTATCACTCTCGAAGTGTGGTATTATCACTTCGGGAGTGATAGTATTACGGAAAAAAAATGGTATGCTTTACTACACTATTAAATTGATGATCCATATATTAAATGGTATTAATAATACATTGTAGTCAATATACCATCTAAGTGGCAGTCAACTCAAGATCCATAGTAATGAATGATATGAGACAACTTCTGAACTAAGGTCAGGATCTTTACTACTGAGTTCTGGAATGGCTACAGATAACAAAATTGACTATCAGGTAGACCCTTAAAGATTGCACTGTGGTAGTCAAAAGCAGACAAAGGCCTGAACTGAGGTGCAGAGATCAGCAGTATCGAATAAGGGGAACAGAGTCTGACAATATTCTTGATTGGTGAAAGCAGTTCGTGACAGCAGACAACACCAGAGGAACAAATGTCATCTGTCAAGAACTACTCTTAGACTACATTCCTCCCCCACTACCTTCTGTTGTAACTCATAAAAGATGGAGAGTCTGGGACAACCACTCAGGACTCATAACTGCCTCTCACTCCCCAACAAGAGCATCCCAGTCATAACAGAATTCACAGAGTTAATTACCATTCAGTCTGAGTCCATTTAAAGCCTGAGTACTTCTAAGCACTGTTCTTTTCTTTTACATTCTTTATATTTATGCACCTTCTGCAGTGCTACCGGTGGGGGCATCCAGCCGCTGGCCCCCACCACCCCAGAGAGCAGCAGGCTCACTCGCATGATGGGGGTCTGGCGCAGCCACCCTAACCTGCCAGAGGGCCTCCCCATGCCTCTCCAAGCCGGGCTGGACTGGATCCCCCCCCCAGCATGATTCCACGACAGTCCTCTGGGTTGGCAGGAATGTGGCCATCAAGCTGCCTCAGTCTCACCCAGCCTTTTTTCCACCATTTTTCCCCTGGAGCTGACAGTGCAATGATATGCTGCGCATAAGCAGATATCTTGCTGTGCTCCTCACCATCTTGCACTGCAACTGCACTGCCCCGGTCATCACCAGGGGCTGCTCCAGCATGACATGCTTTCCCCTGCCCATCCCAGAGGGAGGAGAGCAGTCCTGGGATGCTCAATCCATCTTCTCCCCTGCCAAGCCCCAGGGACCAAATCCGTTCCCAAACCTGGGTCGCCAGTGTGGTGCAAGGTGTAGCGTCCAGCATCTCAACCCTCAGTGCCACCAGACTGGCTATAAGCACTGTTCTAACCTAGCACAGTTGACATTGTGCCAGAAGTAAAAGGCACGCACAGCTGTGTAACATCTGCACAGCATGAAACTCCTCGCTGTACTGGCTGAAGATTTTACCTAGTATAAGCATATATGCCACAAACTGCAAGGGTACCAGGACATATCCCTGAGGGACTATGAAGTCACAATCTATCAGGCATGACCAGAAAGACCAAAATTCTGCCAAGTGTTCACTACTCCTGACATACAACTAAAATCATTTCAAATTAGAGCCAGAACACCCTTCCCCCCAAAACCCTTAAGTCTGTCTGGAGTCCTGCATGATCCATGCTGCCAAAAACAGATGATATGTTATGAAGAAAAACAGAAACCTCTCCTCAGTCTCTTGCTAGGTAAATGACATTGCAGACTTTGATTAGGGCCATTTCAGTGCTGTGCTTTGTATGAAAACTAGATTGAAATGACTCAAACAGATCAATTCTGTCCTGGTGATCCACTTGCTATGCTGCAACCAATTTTTCAGCAGCCTTCACTAAAAAAAGGAAGGTTAGAGATTAGGCAATAATTGTCAAGATTGACAGGGTCTTACAATGATTTCTGAAGCATGGGTCTCACCACCACCTCCTTCAGAGGTAATGGAGCATACCCTCACCAGAGAGGAGTGGGTCATGCCTGTCAACACTGGACACAATGCCAACAATTCAGCCTTGAAAGCTTGGTTGGTGCAGTGTCCAGCTTATAAGTGGTTCAGTGAAATCCAGCAACCAGCCTGAGGACCTCTTTCTTATTCAGCTGTTGGAATTCCTCCCACCGCTGAACCAACCCAACATCTTCCTACCACCCTTGGCTTGGGCAGTGAGAGAAATGCAGTCCCATACCAACAATCTTGGCCTTGAAGAACTCATTAAATTGGTTGTAGTTCTAAATGAAGGCTAGCATCCTACATAATAGACATTCTGGATGTAACATATTGTCTATAATAAAGAAAAGTACAGATGGTCAGTTCCTCTCGGCTGCAATCAGTATGGTGCAATCCTTTTCTTCTCCATTTTGATTGCCTCCATGGGGAGAGTCTGCCTTTTCTATCTGCTTCCTTTCTGGAACACCCTACTTCTCTTCATTAACTTCTCCCTCTCCTTCCATCCACTCTTTCAAACATCTCCTGCTATCTAACTTCTCTAAACTCTGCTCTTGTGACTCCTCCCCTACTCCTCTCTCCTGTATGGATTTTTGTTATTTCACTGCCCCTGGCTATGATGTAAAAATATATTATATAAATGTTAGATAGATAGATAGATAGATAGATAGATAGATAGATAGATAGATAGATAGATAGATAGATATAAGAGGCATGGTCAGTGCCTCTGTAGTTAGGGTTGAGTAGCAGTTTCTACGTTAAACCTCAAATTTTGCACTTTAATAACTTTGTAACCAATCAATGGATTTGCACAAAATTTGGTATGCACTGTTCTTTGGGGTAGTTCTCTTGATGTGGCAAGTTTTGTTCCAATTGGATGCAGATTCTGAGATCTGGATAGTGAAAAAAGTAAAAAAAAAAAAAACTTTGCAGTTTTTTCCTCATCACCTTGTGGCCAGATGATGTGGCCTTTCTGCATGATTTTATAGGGTGGAAAGAACTTTGGTAGCAGAACAGACAGTAAAAATTTGGTATAATAATATTTATCTGTTGCAAAGTTATACATTTTTTCAGTTCCCATTGTATCCTAAGGGACTTTTCTGAACATTCCAATCTTTGGATAGCTGTATTTTTTTGACAAAGGATTTGATCTCACGAACAAGGATTTAGTCTTGCGAGAGTGATCCTGTTTCAAGAGAACAAAAATCCTTTTTCGTGAGAAAAAATTCCTTTTTTGTGAGTCGTCATCTTGTCTTCTGTTTAAAAAAAAAAATTTGAAAGGCACCCAAAATGAAGTTACATAGAGACACCAACACATGTATCTTGTTCATCCAGACTCGATTAGGTGGACATCCAGCTCTATTCCCCTGGGAATAATAGGTAAACTTAACCTGCCGGAACATATTCTCTGCCTATTCTAAAGACAATGCAGACAACTGAGTATGGACCTCCTGAAGCTGCCATAACAAGGCAGTACCCCCTCCCATTTATGACAGACTTCCAAGGAAGCCAATTGACTTTCAAGCTCTAATCTTTTTTTAACTTTCTCTTTCTTGATATGTGCAAGATACACAATAATTTTACCAAGAATAAACAGTTTCACAGCATTCCATAATACTGGGGGGAGAAATTTCAGGAGCTGTGTTTAAAGAAAAATACTCCTCAATAGCTGCTCACACCATATCCCAGAAATTTTGAGATGTCAATGCACCCACATTTAGGTACCAGACATCCCTATGAGAAGGAGGGGCCAAATCCAAACCCAAGGTAACCGGGGCATGGTCAGACAGTTGAAGTGGGTGAATTTTGGAATGGGACACCTGATGCAAATATGCAGATGGAATATACCATCTATCAATTCTAGAGCAAGTCTTATGTACATTCAAGTAAAAGTAAAATCCTGATCCCCAGGATTCAAGCAACTCCTCTCGTCATGAAAACCAGCTTCAGTTAACAATCCCTCAAGGTCCTTGGCGGCTTTTGATTTGAAAAAAACAGTAACAGCCCCCTTAGAAGAATCCAGCGCAGTGTCACTAATACACTTGAAGTCACCCCCTATAAGGCAGAAGTCATGAGCATGCTCCGCTAGTACCTGAAATACTTCAGGAAAAATGTATGCAAAGGGGTATTGGGGCAGAGACATTCAAAACATAGGACAATTCAAAAACGTCCAATTAAGTAATACCCATCAACAATGATGGACCGCCCAATGCTGGGCAGGTAAAACATAAGAATTTTTTTTATTAAAATAACAACCACTGCTTTTTTGGCCTTAGGATGAGATGAGTTATAAACTGAACCCACCCACTGGTGACGTATTCACCATGCTCAATTTCTATAACATGGGTTTCTTGTAAAAGAGCAATTTCAGGATTCAGTTTCTTTATATAAGAAAGGGTGCAGGTCCATTTAATAGGGTCATTCAACCCTTTAACATTCAGTGTAACCAAAGGAACTGGTGCCATCCTACTAATATTCCCTACACAAAAATAAACAGAAAGCCTTCTAACACTGCCCCAAACACCCCATGGCCCGCCTCCCCCACCAATTGGAAATCAACTCTCCAAGTTGAATTAAAGGCCAGAACATAACAAGTAATTATGACCACCATATCCAGTATCATCCCACTGCTGAGAAAAATCAACCCAGTCCACCATTCTATTATTCAAAATAGCAATCCAAAAAGTCAAGCAGCATCTATACCCATACAAAAAAATAAGTTAGCAAATAACTAGCGATTACTTCTTCATTTGGTAATGACTAACTAAAAAGTTAAGCATTATGCCTGATCACTGGTTGAGGAATTTTTCTCAATTAATGTTTAACTTTTGCCATCTAGCACTTAGTTGGGAATTGTTTTTCTTTACTTATTCATTAGTTAAAAAATGAGACTGAAAAATACTGTAGCTAGGAATTAATTGAAGTTTTCTACTTAAACATAATCCAGCTTGAGCGTTAGTTGTTTATATGACTTAGACACATTTTCAGTGGTTTTACTTGAAATGCAAGAAATGGCTCAGTTATTAATTACTTGAGATTTTAACTTATCATATTTTGCAGTCACAAGCTGCTTGATAATGGACTCATCTGTCCAGGAGTATGATCCACTCTAGGGGCAGCATTCACAAAAAGGATGCATCCAGCACACCTGAGACGTGCTGGTGCAACTCCAACTAGTGCATTGGCAGTAATTCTGGCAAGGGGCTGATGTGCATCACACACCACCCTTAATGTTATGTGCACAACTGGAGGGGTTGTGCAGAGCTGTTCAGGCATGGTGCACAGCCCCATTCACAATCCACATTGGAGGCACATCCCCAGAGAAAGTTCAGAGATGTGTCTCCTCAAGATAAATCTACAATAAGTAGATTAAGTGGGTATTCACCCACTGGCAGGCCACTGTACTGCAGACAGGAGTTGGCAGCTTTTCCACTCTGGCAGTCCAGTGCGCCCCCCCACCTGCCATCCCAATTGTATGCTGCACAATACAGTAGTAAATAAAACATATATGAGCCCCCTCCCTGCCCACCACTCTGATTTTATACTGCACACTGTAGTGGTAAAGGAATAATAACTGACCCCCCCCACCAGCTTGACCTAATCACACATTCACCGTAATCCCTTAAGTCAACCCCGTGGACCAGTAGATTCCCCCACCCACTCAGGAGCTCTGCCCCACCCTGCTCCCCCATCATGGCATGGTCCTAATGTCAGTGGGCAGCTCAAGCCACCTGTATGCTGCCACAGCTGCCTGCTGATAGAGCTGTCTGTGAATGACAGCTACTGTACACCTGGAAGCCCATTGGTGGATCCTGCCAACCAGTGGACTTGCAATGTGTACTGTACCCTGTCATTCACAAAGTTTCCCAAGTCTTGATAGAATGGAACTAAGATGGAACACCAGCATGCACAACATTCACTCTAGCTGAACAATGTTGGATATGGCTGATCAATGCTAGAACTGCCTCCATTACCCTCGGCCACCAGAAGCAACACCACCATCCTACCTGTCCTATGTTGTGCTGGGATTGCAGTCTTATGCTCTGGCAACTGCCAAGGCACTGAATGGTAGGGGGATCAGAGGATGATTACCAACTATGCACCCCAAATTACTTTCCTGTTACAGAATAGCAGGTGGGGTGGGGGATTACTAGTCTGATACCCTTGATCAATACCTCTGCCCGGGGGGCAGCCATATTTTCACCAATCAATGCCCCAGTACTGAAAGACATGCTTCTGGAGGATATTGCTTAGCCTTTGTGATTCCAATTGCTGCTCATCTACTGCATAGAGTTTAGGGGGATAGGTGTTGCCAGTATTCTTTGCTCAACTTGAACAACTCTGCCCTTCCCCATGCAATCTAACCCTGTTGGGCACTTTTATATTATAGTTTAGATTTTGATCTATTCCATGCCTGCCCTGACTGCCATTAGCACTCTTGCACAGCAAATGCTGCAAACTCTGTGTGCCAGATTTCTTTTCCACACCCTAGGCAATGTCCCAGAATGTTTGCCTGCATAAATCATTAAATAAATATTAAATTATATTCTATGATCCACTGAGACTCGTGTGTTGTGGACAAGATTCCAACTTGTCAGCCTGGAACAGCACACAGCTGCTCCTGCACAGTAGCATGGGGATTCGGTAGGAAAGCTATGTCTGGCCTGCCTGCTACCATCTTCCAGTGTGAAGAAGCCTGCAGTCTGATATTGGACTTTATCCAAATTGCTGTTATTGAGACCGAATCCTGAATTGGGAGAGAGTGAATTTCACCTGGGGGAAAGACTTGCCCCTGGAGTGACCAGCCAGTCAGGAATTGAAGAGAACCACAGAGTGTATGGTTTGTGCAGAGACCCTGCTTTATTGCAACTAGGCTGTCATCCGAACTGTGGTATGTAGCTGTTTTGGTTATAATTGTGCTGAATGTGTAATGTGGGTCACGATTTGGTTCCCCACACCCCTGAATGTGTCGCAGTAGCTGGATGATGCAACCAGTACCTAAAATGGACTGCAATCCAAACTTTTCACCTAGTCTGGGCCTTACCATCTCAGCCTAGACTGCCACTCATGCTGCAGAGATTCAGCCAATGAAAGACTCACTCGGGACTTTGGCTCCCTGCTCAACACCATCAAACAGGATTGACCATCATGATGCATCATGTGGGCCCTGTTTCCCCTGGCAAACAGCATGCCATCTTGAGGTTTTCATCTTGTCAATCCTGCCTCCTGGTCTGGGTACCATGAGTAACCATCAGGATAGTTCCCTGCAACAAAGCTCAAATCATTGTGGGTCATGGGTAATGAGTGCTCAAAATCTGCAATGGAGGGGATAGGGAAGGGGTTGGAGATCAGCAGGAGTGGAGGGGAGATCAATAGGGAAAGCCCAATAGGCAGAAGTCAGGCTGGTAAGATGATTGGGGGGATGAGAGAAGCAGGGCAGAGACAGGGAGTGAGGTGGAAACAGGGGGAGCAGTTGCAAGAGACACAGAGGGTGCAGCTGGAGTGTGTAAGGAGCAGGGCAGTATGAACTCTGGAGTAGAGGAAAGGGTAAAAGAGAGGAAAGGGGTAAGGGACTGGAAAAGGGGGATTACTTGTGCTGAGGATTCTATACTGAAAGGGGTTAGATGGGGTGGAAGGGGAAAAAACACAATCATATTTGGGTTGAAGATATTCCTGGGTTAACCGCGGGAAGGGCAGGGTAGTCACTGCTCAAGTGCGCATTGAAGGGTAGGAAGAACCCTCATCTAGTGTTGCACGTGGGTACAAATGACTTGGCAGGGGAGCCTGTAGAAGTGGTGAAGGGTTGGTTTGATGAGTTAGACAGGGAGTGTGAGGGGGTTGGGGAGTCGGTGGCATTCTCATGGGTACTTCCAGTACCATGTGTGAGCATGGGGAAGAAGGGAAGGATAGAGGAGTTCAATGAGTGGCTGAGAGAATGGTACCACACCAAGAATTATGGTTTAGTAACAAACTGGGGTAGGATCTGTGGGAATAGTGACTTGAATGCAGGAGACAGGCTACACTTGAGCAGGAAGGGGAGTACTAAAGGGTGGAATTGAGGGCTATATATAAACTATGGTGGATTTAAACTGGAGGGGTGGCAAGAGGACTGAGGATAGTAAAAAGGTCCAGATAGGGGAGCCTAGTGAGCTCACCCCCTAGATACAGGTAAAGGTAGATGCAAAGTGACTCAGGGAAAGGGCATGCAGGGTAGGCAGCATGAAGTGCTGAAGGCACCACCACCCTGTAATAACAAGGTGAAAAGGGTATGGCTACCAAGAGGAGGAGAGCAGACCAAGGAGAACAGGGGAAAGAGGAAGGAGGGGTACAGATGTAAGGTGGTCTCCTAAAAGCAAGAAGCCTGGGAAACAAAATTGCAGAACTTCAGGCACTCATCTCAGAGGGGAAGGTGGATATTGCTGCAGTAACAGAGACTTGGGCCACTGAGTACCATGACTTGGATCTAGCTACCGGGGTACTGTATATACAGGAGGGACCAAGGAGTTGGAAGGAGGGGTAGTACTCTATGTGAGAGAAGGGATCAAATGCATGAGGGATGAGAGGAAGGGAGGATGGGAGGACAGGGGCAATTTGGGTGCAGCTTCTGGACTCCAAGGGTAGAAAGCTGAGGCTGAGAGTGGTGTACAGATCACCAACCCAGTAGGGAGAACTGGATAGGGAGTTGGCAGAGCAGATAAGGAGGGTGTGTAGGAGGGGGAGGGTGGTGATGGTGGGGGATTTCAACCTACCAGGGGTTGACTGGAGCACCCCTGCCACCAACAATGCCAGGGAGTATGTACTCCTGGATGTGATCCAGGATGGCCTTCTGACACAAATGGTAAGTGGGACTACAAGGCTTGGTAACACACTGGACCTGGTACTGGCAAATGGTGAGGCAGTGGGGGAGGTAAGGGTTGAGAACCCACTAGCTGGTAGTGACCACCAAACAGTGTGGTTCATATTCACATTGAGTAGAGAGACTGGAGGCATGAGCATGAATTAGGAGGGTGGACTTTGGGAGAATGGGAGAAATACTGCAAGGGAGACTCCAGGATTTAAGGCCTGGGATGGATGCAGAGCAAAAGAGGGAAGTTATTAAAGCTGGGTTAACAAAGGCCACAGTAGCCTGCACCAGGGCTAGGAGTAAGAAGGGCAGAGACAGAAAACTATGCTCCTGAACAGTGAAGTGCTGCAGGGCGTGAGGGGAAAAGAGGGCTGCATATTGGAAGTACAGGAGAACAAGGAAGGAAGCGGATAAGGAGGCTTTATGGGAGTTGGTCCATGGAGGTGGCTAGGTGGGTGAAAAAAGCCAAGGCCTGCAGGGAATTAAGGTTAGCACAGGGCCTAAAGGGAGGGGAGAAGGACCTTTTTAGATATGTCAGGGAAAAGAGGAAGTGCAAAGAACACATGGATAAAGTGGGAAGGGGAATGGGTAGAAGAGGGAGCAAATAAAGTGGAAATACTGAATGAATACTTCTGCTCTGCTTTCACTAAGGAGAGGGATGGACCACTACCATTATGGACTGGAGGGGTGGATGAAGAGGGGGAGGAGGTGACAGACAAAATGATCATCGGGAATAGAGTGCTTGAGGGGCTGAGGGTGTTAAGGGTGGACAAGGCACCAGGTCCTGATGGCATCCACCCCAGGGTGCTGAGGGAGATGACGGAGGTGTTGGCTGAGCCACTGGCAGATCTGTTCAACACCTCTCTGGAAATGAGGTGTGTGGCCCGGACTGAGGGTGGCTCCAATGGTGCCCATACACAGGAATGGGCCTAGGTTTTGCCAGAAACTATTGTCAGTCGGTCTCACTTCCACATTGGGAAAGCTTATGGAGACTATACTGAAGGAGAGACTGGTGGCATTCCTTGAGCTTAATGGCCTCCAGGATGGGTGGCAACATGGGTTTGTCTCAGAAAGGTCCTGTCAAACAAACCTAATAGAGAATTATGACTGAGTAACAAAGGAGCTAGATGGGGGTCATGTGGTAAATGTCTTGTACTTGGACTTCAGCAAGGCCTTTGATGCAGTGCCTCATGGGAGGCTGGAGGGAAGCTGACTGCTGTGGGGTGGAGGAAAAAGCTGACAAACTGGATAGAGAACTGGTTACAGGGGAGGGTGTAGAGGGCAGTTGTGGGGGGGAGTTCTCGACACCCACAGCAGTGACAAATGGGGTGCCACAGGGTTCAGTGCTGGGCCTGGTGCTATTTGGGCTTTTTATTTCTGATATAGCCACATGGAGTTGGGAGCAGGGTCAGTCTGTTCCCAGATGATACCAAAATGGGGGTGGTGGTGGATGAAGAGGATGGATAGAAGCAATTGCACAAGGACCTCACCAAACTAGAGACATGGTCGGAGAAGTGGCAGCTAGGATTCCACGTGAAGAGGTGTAAGGTGATGCACTTCGGGGCAAAAAACCATATGAGGGACTACTGGTTGGAGGGGTGAGGCTAGGGATCACTGAGGAGGAGAAGAACTTTGGGGTGTTGGTAACAGTGAGCGTGAACAACTCTGTCCAATGCAGGAAAACAGTGGCTAAGGCAAACAGGATGCTGGGTTATATCGCAAGGGGTTTCCCATCCAGGCATAGGGATGTGATCCTGTCTCTATACAGATCCTTGGTCAGATCGCATTTGGAGTACTGTGCAATACTGGAGGCAACACCTGAAGAGAGATATACAATTACTGAAGGGGGTACAAAGGAGGGCAACACAAATGTTAAGGGGATGGAAGGAAAGGACTATGAAGTAGAGCTGCAGGAGCTGAATATGTGCACACTGGAGGAGAGGAAGGATGGGGAGATGATTGAAACATTCAAATACTTAAGGGGTAAAAACCTAGCACTGAGTGGGTGTTTAAACTGAGGAAACTGAGGAGGGGCATGGACTAAGGATGGAGGGGATGATTCAGAGGGAGAAGAGGAGGCACTACTTCACTGAAAGGGTGGTGTCAAACTGGAATGTGCTGCCAGCGAAGTGGTAACATGTCGAAGCTTTAAGAAGGAGTGGGACAAAGTAAGAGGAAGGGTCTGGGGGGCAGGGGCTATGACAAGTATGGGAAGGACAGTGGGGGAGGAGGCTGGGGCAGCTGCAATCTAGGGTGCTAGCTGCACACTTGGGCAGACTTTGATAGACCAGTTGGTCTGTTCTGCAGGTAGATTTGTATGTTTGTATGGATTTTGTGTCATCTGATTTATTTTGGTTGATCATTATGAACTGAGCCATCTGGCTCAGGAACATAAATTGTGGGTTAAAGTGCATGTTGCTTGTTTCTTTTCTAAGGGCCCCAACAACAACTGCAGTGCCAGCTTACCCCAGGCAATGAATCAGGCTAGCCTGAGTAATAACTGTCTACCCAGGGTGTGTGTAACTGTGCTAGAGGGCCTCCTAGTGCATGCATGTTTAACCTGGCTAAATCAGATAAGAAATCAAATGCCAGATTGCTGCCCCACCCTTGTTCATGCTCTCTGAATAAACCAGATTCTGTTCTTTCTGCATTTAACTTGGCTAGTGTGTACCTTTGTGGAGGGGATACTGTATTGCCATTGCACTGTTCTATTACAGGTCCCGTTTTACAGGGGATCTCCAGGTCCAGTGCAGCTGAACCAGCCTTGGTGGTAAGTGTGCCAAGATTGGGTTCAACATTGTATTCTGACATTAACGGTGATTGTTTACCTGCTGACCAGTGCAAGCCATTGGGGGGGTATCAGTGTCCCAAAAGGCTATACCCAGAGCAGCTACGCTACCCTTAAAACAACACTTCCGGTGATGGCACCTGTTTACCAAGCTCAGGCCCCTCAACCTGCGTCTAGTCATGCAGGCAGGGGTAGTATTCCTTGGGATAGCTCCACCTAGGGATCACTTGTTTCTCACAGAACTTGAACTAAAGAAAGACTGATGGAAGCTTTGCAGTGTTAGACTTCAGGAACTCAGACTGTTCTGGAAGTATTGCAACACTGGACTTCAGTTCATAGCCATGAAACCACCAGAACTCTAAAGAATGTGGTAATGATTGGTGAAAATGGGAGATATACAGGACATAACACACTGGATTTAATGCAAAAACTCTTCTCAAAAGGTTACATAAGGGTGACCAGAATGAGTAGGAATAAAACAAGAAAAAGTGACATCAAGCTTTTGTGGGTGGTAAAGCAAGAAGTGAGCAGTGTGGCAGTCTGCAAACCTTGATCTGGCTGCATCAAATTATGGTGAGAGCACCATGCTGTTCCCTCATGTAATGGAGAATTTAATGCAGGGCCATTGGCGCTGGTATTCATATGAACCCCTCCCCTTTCTTTGGACCTCTCTTTTTTTCTTAACCGCAACTGTAGTCCCCCCTCCTTTGCGTGGCTCTGACCATCCCCATCCCATGCTGGGGACTCTGCGCACACCACTACACATAGATGTTAATGTGGTACTTCTGGCTCTGACAGGTTACAAAGTTGGCTCAACATTCAATATTCATCAAACACAAAGACACTGCTGTGTTGCAGGCAGTAATACATTTACTAATTATGTACATAGTGTATATGAGCTAAAATGCCACAAGGCTTCTGAGGTCAGCAGTCCCAAACCCCAATATTTACTGTAATAAACTATTTCTCAGAAAAATCTCTAAAAATTTGCTAAAATAATCTGCAAAACAGACCTCCTTAAGTACAGTATTACAATGAGTTAGAATTAGTACTTCAGTAATGCTGGAAAAAACAAATTGCTAATAAATTCAAAGCGTGCTGCAACATGTGAAAACAGCAATGCTCCATGCCTTTCAGTTAACCAATAAAATGAAATTAAATGGAAAAAAGATGAAAATGAAATTGAAGGTGATCAGTCAGCACTCCAGTGCTGATGTATAGAAACAATTATTAAATCTATAGAGTCTGTATTCTTTTGGAGAAAAATACAGGTATTGACCCAATCAATACTGAAAGTGGCAATACAGGATTTTTGTACAAATTGATTCCATGCACTGACATTCTAAATAAAAAAAACTAAATAAGAGTGCATGCTTGTGATACACAAGAATATGAAAACTGAACACAACATAGATCATTTGTTTATATTTATTCATTAAAAACATTCTCTGGGTTAAGCATATGCTGTCCTGTCATTAACAACTGTTCAGACAGGCAGCATCACGACCTGGCACTACACACTGGAATGAATGTGCGTCACTTATTTCTGTCCCCCACTTACTGACAGGTGGAACCACATGTTGGCAGTAGTTGCACAACATGGGATATTATTCAGTGTGACACTGTAGATGACTTGCTGTGATGGCACAGTGAAAAGGACCTCTTCAAGCTCAAATGGATGGCAGACTGCATATTTATTTATTTTATTAATAAAAACTTTACCAGTCAACCGATTTAAAAAAAAAAAACAATGCAGTATATTACAAGCAAGACCTCCAGGAACAATCACAGCTGATCAGGTGAGGAAAACAAACTCTAAGTGTACAAAGAGACTTCTCCTTTACAAAAAAGTATACCAGGCCCACTGCAACCCTGCTTTGCCATACCTGCCTACAACACTGCTGACACACATTAAAGGTAGATCATTCTCATTTACCAGTTTTTCCTTTTAAAACCATGCCAGTTTGAACTTTGAAAAAATGGGAAAACACAGTTTGTCTGCTGAGTTGTGTTGTGGCATTGGGAGAATTGGTAGACAGGGGTAAGACTTGTGGAGTGCTGCGTACAAAGTGGAAACCGTCTTGCAGGGGCCAATTTTTTTAGAAAATCACATCTGCAGTATGGCCCTGGACATAAAACTGTAAACAAATACTTAAAAGGAAAGCCTACAGCAGTTTTCTTTGCCAGGGCTGCCTATATAATATATATTATATTGTGAGTAAGAATTGAGAATTAATTTGTCAATTTTGTATATTTGTGTTGGGTGTTGGCTTGCTGGGGCTATAATTCTGTGATTGCTGCCAGCCATAGTGCAACGCATTTTTTATTTTGTGTCTTCCAGCATTTTCTGCCTGTATATTGGTCAGGATCTAATGGGCAAGGAACTTTGGGGAGGATTGCCTGCCAACTACATCCAGTTGCACAGGCAGGTGTAACCCACAAATGGGGGTTCCCAAAAAGACTTCCAGGAGCTTGCTTGAATGCTCCAAGCCTGAATGGTGTTTGGCGTTTAAGCCATTTATCAGTAGTGTTTTAGAAGCCTCTGGTACTGTCTCTTTGAAACTGTCTGCTTGCAGACATAATTAGTTGTATGGGGACTGTGTGTTTCTTGATTGAGTACCACTCAAGCTGCCAATTCACCCATTTTGCAGTCACTAGAACAAGGGAACCTGTCTGAAAGATGTAACTGATTGCCAGAAATCATTACAGTAATAATAAAATTACAGTTTGTCTAACCTGCTTTCTTTGCGATCAGAACTGTCTGCCCTAGTTCCCCATTCTGGTTTTGAACATGCTGAACTGGACAATCAGTGTGGGTAAACTAGCTCTAAAATGATACCTTGAGACGAATCAGAACTTGGGACTCATAATCTGAGCCAGCCACAAGAGGATTGTATGGGCAGTGACTCTGGGAGATGTAGTTAGACTTGGTGCCTTTTGGACCAACAGCAGTCGTGTGAGTGACAACCAATCCAGTCAAGAACTGGGAGGGATCAAGGAAGTGCCAGTTTTTGTCTGTTGGGAGTTTCAGTTTCAGAAATCTGAAAGTGAAGGGGAAGAAACCCTGTAGCTCCTTCAATGCTCAGTTCAAAGTCAAAGTGTGCAAGGCCCAGGTTCGGTCTACAACGTGTGTAACTGCTTGTTAGGACTGGAATCGTCCTGTGAAAGAATCAAGGATCTCTGAAGGTGAAACCAGGCTCACCCTGTGAAGACTGAAGAAATTGATGCGTTAACTCCGGTCTGTCAAGACTGAATCTGCTGTGTGTTCTCCTGGTTATTGTGCAGTAGTACGATTGGGATACAGATGCAACCCTGGTATAGTGCTTTCTTTTTTTTTTTACCATATAAATGTGTGAGAGTCTCTTGGAGATCAAAAGTAGCCTGCTGACATTGAGAGACCATATCTTCTTTGGAGGTCGTGAGGACTAGTCCAGGTGGCTCCTGTTGAATTGCCACATTAAATCCAAATGGAATTACTGTACTGCTGACTGTTTAATTCTCCTTTTCACTGTGTGAAGGGCCCCTACCACTGCCACAGTTTGGACTGCACACTAGGGCTTGGGTACCCAGGGACAGTAACTGGTAGGGATAGCCGCTGCACAGAGCCATGAGTGAGATAGTAAAGTGATAAGCTAATTAGCCTGATTTCCCCTGTCCTTGTTATAACCCTAAATAAATCAAGCTGTTTGTTTCAACAAAGTTATACTGCCTGAGGTATTGTCTATGTTAAAGTACTGTGCTGTGATTGTTGCACTGTATCTTGTTTTACAGGATGTCCGGTGCCTGAACCAGCCTTGGGAGTAAGTGTATACTGTGAGAGGTAATTCTGCTATAGTGTGTGGGCCACTGGTGGGAGGAAAAAGGGAGATTGCAGTGTCCCAGAGGCCGTGACCAAGTAAGTTTAACTATACCAAACCTGACCTCTGGGTGGGAACACCCGCCATTGGATCAGGCCCCTCAACCTGTTGGTGGCAAATCAGGCAGGGTAGTAGCCCCTGAGATAGCGCCATCTAGGGGTTACATCTTGGAGCTCACGCTGGGATTGTGTGTCCTCTAGTGGCCATATTACAAACCACTGTGGGAAAAAAAATAAATAAATAAATAAATGGGTACCCGACAGAAGTGAAACATGCACCGGCTGGTGGAGTGGTGTACTGGGGAGAGATCGACCCCAAAATGCCTATACTTATCCTGGACATCCCCTGGGTATCAATAGGACACTGTAAAGGGAGTACTTTCCAAGGTGGAAGGTTTACAAAATCCTGTGTGGTGGTGGGTCGACACGCTAATCTGCTCACCACACACCTGGCCCTAGTAAGGGTTTAGGATCCCATAGATAGCTCCAAAAGTACCACAGACCATTACCCCAGAGGAGCCCTCACTGCTTGGAGATGATAACTAGGACAGTAAAGACCGAGGAGATGAGCCCCCACCACTATCTGAAACTTTTGAGGAGAATTTGCTAAATGGTTGCTGGGGAAAAGGGAAAACTGTGGAGGACTTGGAAGAAACTATTCTTGCCACCTGAGGGTGTTCCTCCCCAACACCCTCTCCTGCTCCAGTACCACGTAATGGTGGCTGAACCAATGCAGACTCCCTATTTCTGCTACCATTAGTCAGCGACTCTTACCGAAGGTTGAGGATCTTCTCTGGCACCCTCCCACCCCAAGGGAGGATGACTGGGAGACCTGGATAGACTATGTTGCCCCAAGTGCTAGAATGGCAATGCTCGGGTGGCGAAGGAGGTTAGTGAGCCTCCGAGGTCCTGCCTAGCCACCATCCGTGCTAAGCAGGCCAGTAACCCTGAAGCTGACTGCACAAGCCTCTTGAGGCCTTGGAGAATGTGTGGGGAGCCCAGATTCGTGATGAGGACCTATGGTGGAGAGTAAGAAATGCACAACAGTACCAAGGGAGTTGTTGTCTGTGTATATCTCTCGGCTGGAAAAATTGTTAAAGAATGCCTCAGAAAGGGTAGTTTGCCAGCGAATTGAACTGGACGAACCAGACTGGACAGAATCATAAGTCTGCCCCCTTCTCAGAACTGCTGTTGCTTCAGTTACGCCTGGCAAATCGACTGGAATCACCACCCTCCTATGATGAGACTAATGAGAGAGAAATTGAGGAGTTGAAAAAGGCGACCTCGGGAGGACCTGCAACAATGGCTGTGGCTATGACCGAGTGACTGAGGGTGGCCCATCAAGTGAAGTTCAGGGGCAGAGGTTGGCAGTCAATGAGTGCTCTGATAAGGAAAAAGATATGCCACAATAGAGGCCGAACTGTTGAGAGAGATAGAGAATTCAAAACAGTCCCTTTATGAAGGCACGCCTGCAAATCACGGACCCGACCTATATCCGACTGCATCTGCTATGGGGTGGGATACCCACCATATATCTCCTGCTGATAACAGCTCGAACTCGATTCCTTGACCATGGAAGTGGAGAAACTGACAGAGATGTCTCCAAATGCTTATCACGCCCGCGAGACAGAGATGGCACCAGGTTTCCAGTTAGTAATACCCGCCCTGGCTCCCGAGTGTGGCACCTCGGCCAGCTCAAACTCCAAAAAGTATGTTTTGCTATAATTGTGGGAAGGATGGGCACATGAAAGAGAATACCAATCCCAAAAGACACTGACAAAGTTGCATATAGGCTACAAGGAGAGCTTGGGAGAACAAATCAGTGGTTAAGAGGTGCAGAAATGATCCCAGTGAGGCACAAAAATGCTAATTCCGTCCTTTGTGGCAGGTCAGTTGCCCAGGCCCCCACTACCGCCTCTCCAGACTGGTCCAGAATAGTGGGTCCCTCCATAGAGACCACTGTAAAGGTAAATGGAGTGTCCTACAAAGAGCTGTATGATAGACAGTGGCTCCCCAAGTGACAATTATGTTTCAAGATTGGTATCAGAAGCATTTGTCAGGCGTACCCACTTACAACCATTGAAAGGACTGCATGTATGGGGTTACAGAGAAGCCTACCCTATTCTGGGTATATCCGAATTTGGCTGTCTTTCCCCACCTCCGTGGCTGGGTAGCCGAACAAATAGAGACCCTAACCTTAGTGTGTCCCCACTGGACTGCTATCAGTGGTGTCCCTTTGTTGATTGGAACAAATGCTCACTTATCATTCAGAGCTGGCACATTTGTGTTACTGAAAAACAGGGGTCAAGACTAGTAGAGCTTTAAAGAGTTCCGGCTTTAATTAGAAGGCCTATGAGGCACAGGAGATGCTGAAATATAGAACCAGAGGAACGATTCGAATTGTATGGAAGAAGGTCCACAGAGTCTCTGATCCCTGGCACCAAATGCCCAGTGCACCTACAAGGAGAGGTCCATTATCAAAAAGGATGTTAAACAAAATATTAATGTTGGATGCACCAAGCGATGGAAAAGTTACCAGAAGGACTGCTGGTCAAAGCTAGTATTTTGCCCGCTAGAGCCCATGCTTATGCCAGAAGGGTAATGGTCCAAGTTCATAATGTGTCTGAAAGAGACATTCGAGTAAATAGAGGTTGCATCCTGGCTAATATGCATTATGCAGAACACTACAGTGCTACCCAACAGCAAGAGTTCAAGGAAGAATGACAGAGTAACGCCTGACTTGTTTGATTTGAAGCTCCCGCTGCCAGCTGAATGGAAAGTGAGGATCAGTAGAAGCTACCCAGAGAGACCAGGTGTTTTCTTTAAAGGAATGGGACGTGCAGGATGCGTGCAAGGAGCTGAGCACAATATCCGGCTGCATGACGAAGACCATTTAGATGAGAGGTCCTCGACCCCTGGCACCTGCTGATATAGATGATGTGAGGCGGCATCTGCAAGAGATGTTAGCGGCTGGTGTAATACAAGAATCCAGAAGCCCTTATGCTTCCCCATTGTGTTGAGGAAAAAGAATGGGACAGTAAGGATGTGCGTGGATTATCGCACCTTAAACCGGCGGACTATCCCTGATTCAGTACACAATGCCCCGCATTCAGGATGCTTTGGACTGCCTAAGCAGAGAGCAAGTGGTTCTCTGTGCTGGATCTCCATGATGGGTACTACCAGATCCCGATGGCCCAAGGGACCGTGAGAAGACAGCCTTTATCTGTCGCTTGGCTTCTATGAATTCATGAGGGATGCCTCAAAGGATTTCAGGTGCCCCAGCCACTTTTCAGCGATTGATGGGCGTGCAGTGGGGGACATGAACTTACTAGAAGTGCCTGGTATACCTAGATGATGTTATTGTGTTTGGCAGCTCACTGGAGGAACATGAGAGCAGATTATTTAAGGTATTAGGATCGACTGGAGGACTTTGGCCTTAAACTGTCCAGTGATAAGTGTCAATTCTTTCAAACATCAGTAAAGTATGTGGGACACATAGTATCCACCGAGAATAGAGACCGACCCAAGTAAAGTTGAGGCCTTGACCACCTGGCCACAGCCAAAAATCTAAAGAACTGCAAAAGATTCCTGGGATTCTATGGTTATTATAGGCGTTTCATCAAGGACTATTCAAGAGTGATCCGCCCTTTACTTAACCTTACTCAAGGGTATCCCCAACCCACAAAAATACCTACCAAGAGTCAGCGTCCCTCAAGACTGAAAGAGTGTATTTTCATCCAGTGAAGTATTTGGGGCCGCTGGACTCTGATTAGTGAGACTGCTTTTCATGAGATCATATATCAACTTACCCATGCTCCAGTGCTGGCCTATGCCGATCAAGAAAACCTTACGTCCTGCACACTGATGCTAGCTTGCAAGGGTTGGGGCTATGTTGTACCAAGAGCACGAAATGACCTGAGACCGAGTGGCCTTTGCCAGTAGAAGCCTGACCCATCAGAAAGAACTATCCTGTACATAAGTTAGAGTTCCTAGCTTTGAAGTGGGCTATTGTTGACCAATTCCATGAGTACTTATGGGGCTAAAATACTAGTAAAGACAATAATCCTTTGACCTATGTGCAGACCTCAGCTAAGTTGGATGCCACTGGCCACAGGTGGCTTTCTGCATTATCTACATATGACTATGCTCTCGAATACCGAGCAGGTCTGAACCACATAGATGCTGATGCTCTCTCCCGGAGCCTGTTCCAGAATGATTGGGTCCGATTGGCAGAACCTGACATTGGGCACTCTGCGGAGATTTGACAGGGAGGAACAAATGTCCACAGGACGCAGTGGACTGCATGGTGGATAGCTCGGGACCCTCTGAGAATTGCATACCTGCTGCTTGTGCCACTTTCTGCAATAGAACATTGGTGCACTGCCTCAGCTGGACAATGACAGTATTCGGCGGGCTCAATCCCGCGATCCTATGATCAAATCAGCTTTAGAAGCCCTCTATGCAGGAAAAGATGTGTCCAAATTACGCTCCACTGATTTGAGAACTGCACTGTTATACAAAAGGTCCTAAGTTGAAACTGATCAATAAACTGTTATATAGAGAAACAGTAGACAGAGGGGACAAGTAGACAAACAACAACTGGTGCTGCCATGCCTTTCGAGACTCAGTATTGAGGTCCTTGCACAACCACATGGGGCACCTTGGTATAGACAGAACACTTGACTTGGTGAGATCCAGATTCTATTGGCCTAAGATGGGGGCTGATGTGGAGCAACACATCACTGAACTTGTGAGTCGCTGCTTACAGAGAGCTTTGCCCCAGAGAGGGCTGCCCCTTGTTAACATAACCACCAGTGCACCCATGGAGCTGGTCTGTGATTTTCTGAGTTTGAGTCAGATCAAGAAATATCAGTAATGTGCTGATGGTCACTGACCATTTCACGAGATATGCCCAAGCTTTCCCACCAAAGACCAGAAAGCATCCACTGTAGCCAAAGTACTCGTAGAAAACTTTTTGTTCACTATGGGGCTCCACAAAGAATCCATTCTGATCAGGGAGAGACTTTGAGAGTCGTCTGATCAAGAGATGCTTTCTCTGTGGGGAGTGAGAAAGTCCAGAACCACTCTTACCACCCCCAGAGGACCCACAGCCTGAGCGTTTCAACCGCCCTTTGCTAGATATGCTCGCGCACCCTGCACCCAAAGGACAAGCCTAGATGGAGCCAACAAATTAGCACCTGGTACATGCATAACTGCACCAAAAGTGATACCACTGGGTTCTCCCCTACCGCTGATGTTTGGAAGAAGCTCGACTACGGTAGATGTGTGTTTTGGGGTCTCTCTGATGGGGTTCAAGCTGACAACTATTTACAGTATGGCAAAAGTTAAAGGCCCAGCTAACTCATGCGTGCCAACTGGCTCAAACCATGGCTGCCAAAGAAATCTGGCCAACAAGAAAGGTATGATAAAAGGTGAAAGCACAGGAACTCCAGGAGGGAGATCGGGAGTGCTAAGAAATCTGGGACTGCATGGCAAACACAAGATTGCTGACAGATGCACCATCTCCCTCACATTGTAGTGGGCAAACTAGATGATCTGCCAGTGTACAAAGTAAGGCCTGAGAACAATTCAAAGATGTAAAAACAATGCATAGAAATCATTTATACCCATTGGACAAATCACAGTTGAGTCTGAGCCCCAGAAGATGCCCCTCTGGACCAGTGACTAGCAGCTGCTAAGAAAAGATCAAGAAGTCTGCACCTACAGAAGCAGAGTTAAAGTGTTCCCCTGCCAAGTCCCAGTTGAGCATGACTGTCAGTCCATATCAGAAGAAAGTGAGAGTGACTTTGAATACTATCCTTCTTACGAACTGAGTCAATTGTTTGGGGCAATCCCTAGTCAATACTGGAGACAAAGCTGGGCCTTCTGGACTGTCTATGCCCCAGCTTCATCCCTGGAGCCAATGCTCCCAGAAGAGTGAAGTGCAAAGCATCAGATCAGATGAAATGGAATCATTGTGCATGGTTGAACTGTTTGAGCTTTCAGGGAGAAAATGATAGATTAGGGGCAGACTGGTGATACACCCGAACAAGAAGAGTATTTTGAGTGCCTGACAGTCCACTGCCAGTGTCTAAAGCTCTCCATGCGAGCCAAATGTTGTGACTCAGAAACTGTAACTCCTGGAGCTGAAAAGTGCCCCAAGTTCTAGCCTCTCTACCCCCATGGGAGACTCCTGACAAGTGAGAACAATGCTGAAAATGAGGCTCAGGTGCAGAGACTGTAACAGCTCCCTAGAAAGACTGGTCGAGCTGTAAAGCCTGTGGTGCACCTCAGTTATGATTCCCTGGGCCAGCCAGTGGACCTGCCTCTCAATGTTGTCCATAAAGGTGTATGTGTCCCGAGGCTCATTGCCCAAACTGGCGTTAGTGCTAACTCAAGTTACTTGTGTTGCCCTCTAAGTATGGTGCCCTTGCCCGTCCAGCCCAAAGGTAACTGATAGGGAAGGGTCCCTCTCTTCAGGTTTCATGTACAAGAAGGTAATAACTTGAGTTATGGTACAATGTGTGTGTATATACTGTGAAAGTGACGTACTGCAATGTTTCAGAAATGGTTCTTGGTAAAATGATGTATTGACTGATGATTACATGTGTGAGCCTATGCAAATGTATATGGTTAGCAGTTGAAACTTATGGGGGTGCCTTGACGGACCGTCAAGCTTTCTGACCAGGAAGGGTGTAACCTGCAAATGGGGTTCCCAAAGACTTCCAGGAGCTTGCTTAGAATGCTCCAAGCCTGAATGGTGTTTGGCGTTTAAGCCATTTATCAGTAGTGTTTTTAGAACCTCTGGTACTGTCTCTTTAAGAGCTGTCTGTACAGACATAATTAATTTGTATGGGGACTGTGTGTTTCTTTGATTGAGTACCACTCAAGCTGCTTAATTCACCCATTTTGCAGTCACTAGGAGTGCAAAGGGAACCTGTCTGAAAGATGTAACTGATTGCCAGAAATCATTTACAGTAATAATAAAATTACAGTTTGTCTAACCTGCTTTCTTTGCAGTCAGAACTGTCTGCCTAGTTCCCCATTCTGGTTTAGAACTGCTGAACTGGACCAATCAGTGTGGGGTAAACTAGCTCTAAAATGATGCTTGAACGAATCAGAACTTGGGACTCATAATCTGAGCCAGCCACAAGAGGATTGTATGGGCAGTGACTCTGGGAGATGTAGTTTAGACTTGAGTGCCTTTTGGACCAACAGCAGCAGTCTATTGTGAGTGACAGCCAATCCAGTCAAGAACTGGGAGGAACTCAAGGAAGTGCCCGGTTTTGTCTGTTGGGAGTTTCAGTTTGAGATCTGAAAGTGAAGGGAAAGGAAACCCTGTGCTCCTTCGGTGCACAGTTTCAGATCAAAAAAACGTGTGCAAGGCCCAGAGTTCCGGTCTACAACTTACGTAACTGCTTGTTGGGACTGAATCCGTCCTGTGAAAAGAATCAAAGGATCTCTGAAGAGTAGAAACCAGGCTCACCCTGTAGAAGACTGAAGAAATTGTTGAATTACTACCGGTCTGTCAGGAACTGAATCTGCTGTGTGTTCTCCTGGTTATTGTGCCGTGTAGTGCGATTGGGATACAGATGCAGCCTGCCTGGTATAGTGCTTTCTTTTTTTACCATATAAATGTGTGAGGTCTCTTGGAGATCAAAAGTAGCCCTGCTGACATTGAAGGACCATATCTTCTTTGGGTCGTAGTACTAATTCGGGGTCGCTCCTGTTGGTGCCATTAAATCCAAATGGAATTACTGTACTGCTGACTGTTTAATTCTCCTTTTCACTGTGTGAAAGGGCCCCTCAACTGCCACGGTTTGGACTAGCCACTGGGGCTTGGGTACCAGGACAGTAACTGGTAGGGATAGGCATGCACAGAGCCATGAGAGTAGATAGTAAAGTGATAAGCTAATTAACCTGATTTCCCCTGTCCTTGTTATATCCCCTAAATAAATCAGAGCTGTTTGTTTCAACAAAGTTATACTGCCTGAGGGTATTTGTCTATGTTAAAGTACTGTACTGTGATTGTTGCACTGTATCTTATTTTACAGGATGTCCCGGTGCCTGAACCAGCCTTGGGGTAAAGTGTATACTGTGAAGGTAATTCTGCTATATTAATGTGGGCCACTAGTGGGAAGAAGGGGTTGCAGTGTTGGGGGCTGTGACCAAGTAAGTTTAACTTTGCAAACCCTGACCTCTGGGTGGAAACACCGCCATTGGATCCAGGCCCCTCAACCTGTTGGTGGCAAATCAGGCAGGGGTAGTAGCCCCTGGGATAGCGCCATCTAGGGGTTACACAAGTGTTCCAGAATGTAAGACAAAAAGTTCTATGAAGTGTTAGAGGTACCACCAGAGTAATGCTCTTGGGGGTAATGTACAGCAAGGTGATTCACTATGGTTGGTGGTACAGCTGATTTGGATATGGATACATGTGACTGATTTTGGGTGGGGAAGCTAGATTATTATGCTGGTGGTGGGGGTTTGGTCTGTGCTTGGAGGGGAGCAAGCTGAATGATGTTGATCTTGTGCAGTGTGCCAGTAAGAAGCGCTGTGCTAATGGAAGGGTGTGGACTCTGGATGTGTGGTCAGTAAGGTGGTCCCGGTGGTGTTGTGGGATGCAGTCTGTATTTGAAGTGGAGGATAGCCAGATGTGAGGTTGGATGCTGTCCATGGATGTGACAGGATGTAGTGACCTGGGCAAGCACATGTATGGGAAAAGGGGAGTGAAATGTGAGTGACAAGGGGGCTGGCAGGGTTTTAAATAATTGATTAGTAGTTTTTTTCTTGGGGCAATACTAACTGTTCAGAAAGTACTTATATAGGTTTTCTAGAAGCGTTATGTTTGTTAAACACAGTGAGGCAGGTGCTATGCATTTTCACAATGTTTTCATTGGGTTCAGAGGGAGTTTTCAGGGGGTTAGTAGTGGGGTACCGTAGGGTTCAGTATTAGGACCGGTCCTCTTCAATGTCTTTATAAGCGACATTGCAGAGGGACTGGAAGGAAAAGTATGTCTCTTTGCAGGTGACACAAAGATCTACAACAGAGTTGATGCACAAGGTGGGGTGGAAAGGATGAGAAGGGACTTGGCAAGGTTAGAGGAATGGTCAAATGTATGGCAGCTTAGATTCAATGCTAGGAAGTGCAAGGTAATGCACCTGGGAAACAAAAACCCAGGGGAAGAGTACACAATGGGGGGTGAGATACTAACAACAACAAAAATGGAAAGGGACCTGGGGGTAGTCATATCAGATGACCTAAAGGTGGGCAAGCAATGTGAGAGGGCAGCAAGGAGGGCTGGGGAGATACTGGGATGCATAGGGAGAGGCATCACCAGTAGAAAACAAAGTTATTATCCCTCTGTACAGACAGCTGGTGAGACCACATCTGGAGTACTGCATGCAGTTCTGGAGACCCAATCTCCACAAAGACATAGACAGGATGGAAGCTGTCAGAGGAGGGGCAACTAAAATGGTGCATGGTCTGCACGGAAGACATATGAAGAGAGACTTAAGGAGCTTAATATGTATAGCCTCGAGAAAGGAGGGAGAGGGACATGATAGAAACTTTCAAGTACCTCAGGGAATCAACAAAGTCCAAGAGGGTAGCATCTTTCAAAAAGAGGTGTGCAAGAACAAGGGGCACAATTTGAAGATAGAAGAGGCGACTCAGAGGTAATTTAAGAGGTATTTTTTTCACAGAGAGGTTGTGGATGTATGGAGCGGCCTTCCAGAGGAGGTTGTGGAGTCAAAAACAGTGGTGGAATTCAAGCATGCATGGGACAGTCATAAGGCAATTCTAGGGGTTGGGGGTAGGAAGAAGTAGGCTGCTGGTTAACTAGGATCTGCAACTTATCCATCAGGTAGGGAAATGGGCAGACTGGGTGGGCCAAGCAGTCCTTATCTGCTGTCAAATTCTATGTTTCTATGTTTCTATGTTTAGCACTTTTATGAGCAAAACGTTAATCCATTTTTAGAGTTAAATAAAACCCTGGGGCTGGCCATGTGGTTGGGGTAGCTGGCTGTGCTGGTACAGGGATTTATTTAACTCCAAAAATTGATTAGCGTTTTGCTCATAAAAGTGCTAAAACATTGTGAAAATGCATAGCACTTGCTTCACTGTGTTTAACAAACATAACACTTCTAGAAAACCCATATAAATACTTTCTGTACAGTTAGCATTGTCCCAAGAAAAAAACTGTTAATCAATTATTTAAAACCCTGTGGTAAAAGGGGAGGCATTGTTGGGAGGGATACTGTGCTGTGGGGTTAAGAGAAGCTGGCTGCTAGTTTTATTTGGAGGAGAGGGAGGCTGACCATGCTGGTAGGCTGTTGAGCTACTCATGTTGGTACGATGGAAGAGTCTGTTGTTTTTCGCTTGGGTGTGGTGAATAGAATGACCATGTTGGTGAAAGCAGTGGGGAAGCTGGCTCTTCTCATTTTTTCTGGTGGTGGACTGATAAAGTTCAAAAATACATGGATCTGCGCACATGGTGAAGTCTGAAAAGACTATGTACTGTCGCATGAGGTGGGCCGGCATGAAAACTGGGAAAAATGGCAGCTGCCAGTATGAAACCACAGTCAGAGCTGGCCCTGCACCATGGAGAAGTGTCATACTGCCACCAGCCACCTAGCTACATCACCCACCATCCCATGGACTAAATTTGGACCTTCAGTACAGCCACTCCCTCTGTGGGGGGGGGAAGACAGAGGGAAGGGTCATTCTTCTCATTAGCCATGGCAACCCATCCCAAGATGCTTTACAAGTTTGGCAGTCCAGAGCCCTGTCAATGGTGCAAGAAGGATAACAGCTGGTGCCTTCATCCTGCCCTGTGTCACTCAATTGCTGGAGTACTGTGCCCCCCAACCCCCAAGAGAAAATCAGTTCTAGGGGCACTGACTTTCCTTTATGATGGCTCCTGAGTGACAGAGTCCATTCTAAAACCCAGGTCGATGATGAGGTACCAGTCTGTATCCCCCTCCCAACACACAACCCACTTATTTTTAACCATTATAAGTCCTTCCCAGTTGACCCAGCTGATCAGTATTTTTATTCTTCATAGTGACCCATTTTCCCTTATATGTCCACAAATCTGACAGGATGCTGACTGGATGAAGGGGGACACTGACCACACGTGTCAGATAAGTATTGTTTTTTGTTTATCGTACATTGTTTGTCATTGTTATTTCATAAAGAGCTGCAGATCCTTTGTGACCCCATTGCTGTTTTTGCTTTACAGGTACAACTGGATAGTCTCCTGAGACCCCATTATCCCAAACTCCACTAGGGTGCTAACCTGTAATGGTGCTAACTGTAGGCTTTCACTTGCTAGGTGGTTGGTGATGCAGGGTTTGACATCTCTAAACTGTTTTTACTATTCCACCATCACGAAAGGAGGGAAATGTATTGCAGTTCACGGGTGGTTGGAGAGCACTCAGGCTTTGCCCTCATGCCTCACAGTGTACCCAGGGCATGCATTAGTGCCCCAATTCTCCATTGTGGGCAAGCTTATGACGACTATTCTAAAGGAAGGGTTAGTGGAATATCTAGAGGAGCATGGTCTCCAGGATGAGAAGCAGCATGGATTCATGGGGGGGAGATCATGTCAAACACATCTGATTGACTTCTTTGACTGTATCACTAATACAGTAGACAATGGCCAAGCAGTAGACATCCTCTGTTTTAATTTCAGCAAGGTCTTTGACTCTGTGCCCCGCTAAAGGTTGATCAGGAAGTTGGTGGATCTTGCAGTTGGGGAAAAATGGCTAGATGGGTGGAAAACTGGCTGAGGACAGAAGCCAGAGGGTGGTTGTGGGGGGAGAGTTATATGGCACTAGAGAGGTAACCAGTGGGGTCCCACAGGGCTCAGTGCTGGTTCTGGGGCTGGTGTTGTTCAGTGTCTTCATCAGTGACAATGGGGATAGCATTAAGGGCAAAATGTGCCTATTTGCAGATGACACTAAACTCTGAGGGAGAGTGGACACAGCTGAAGGGATACCGGACCTCCAGGAAGATCTGGAAAAGCTGGGGAGGTGGTCCAGGATCTGGCAGCTTGGCTTTAATGCCTGTAAATGCAAAGTTATGCATCTTGGAGCCAAGAATCCCAGGACAGAGTACTACCTGGGTGGAGTCCGAGTATCTGCATCTGAGGAGAAGAAGGACCTGGGAGTGATGATCACTAGTGACCTGAAACACTCCACACAGTACAAGAAAAAAGCAGCAAAGGCAAACAAGATGCTGGGATGCATAGCTAGGGGGATCAGTAGTAGGAGAGAGGAGGTTGTACTGTCCTTGTACAGGTCACTGGTAAGGCCACATCTAGAGTATGGAGTTCGGTACTGGTGCCCACATCTCAAAAGGACATTAACCTGTTGGAGAAGGTCCAGAGGAGGGCTACAAAGATGATAGCCAGTCAGTAGGGTGAGGCATACAAGGATAGGTTGAGGACACTGAACATGTACTCCCTGGAAGACAGGAGAGAAAGAGGGGACATTAGTGGAACCTTCAGGTACTTGAAATGGATAAATAAGATTGATAAGGAGAGTTTCTTTAATCTGAGTGGCAACCATAACACAAGGGGACACAGTTTTAAGCTGGAGGATGGGAGGTTTAGGAGGGAGGTCAGGAAGTACTTCTTCACAAAGAGGGTGGTGGATACTTGGAATGCACTGCTGGAAGAGGTCATCTCGTTGAAGACAGTGGGCAGCTCTAAGAGAGGCTGGAATAGGCATAGGGGAAAGGTAAGGATCTTGGGTAGGGGGATGGAAGGAGTGGGGAGGGAGGACAGTGACATTAGCTCCAGCTGTGGACCCTGCAATACGAGCAGACTTGACAGACCAAATGGCTTTCTTCTGCTGGCTTCTTTGTATGTTCGTACATAATTCACCCACAGTCTGTTATGGGTTATTGCTTACGTTAAGTTTGGCTATCTCCTATTGGCCACTGCTTTTTTTTCAAAGAAATGGAAAAAGAGAGCCTGGGAACCATAACGAAGTACTGGAATTTAGTTTTTTTATTTGTTACCTTTTAAAGAGCAGCTGACACCTTCAGTAGAACTTAAAACAACTATATTTAGACATAGTTCAGATTGTATTTCACATTCATTCTGTATTTTTCCTCCACACTATTTATTACTGAGGTCAGCTGCATGACAACAGAATCTTTGCTCCTGAAGAGTTTGTCTATTTCTGCTGCTTTCTCCCTACCTGAGGTCATACTGCACTAATTTGACATCACAGTTTCTCCCATGACAACAGTTTGTTATGTCACAACAGAGGATTATGACTTGAAGTAGGGGAGTCAGCTGTAGAGGTAGATGAACTCTAAGAAATAAAGATCACATATTCATGCAGATGTTCTCAGTAATAATCAATGGACCAGGAGAACTCTATAGAATATATACAGAATGCAAGCTGAATTGTACCCAAACAGTATGTTTTTCAAAGTTTTGAGGCGTCAGCAGTTCTTCAAGCTCCCCCTCCCAAAGCTTTGTTTACATTTGCAGTGCTATCGCTGGTGGGGAACTGTTGTCTGGGGCAGCCGAGGCCACACAATGCAGTTGGGCACTTCCTTAGAAACATACTTTGGCACCACCTCATTGTGAGCTCTCAGCTGCCCAAAGACATCAGTTTCCCACTGGTACTAGCGCTGCAGTTGTAAACTACATTGCGGGTGAGGGAACATTTAAAGGATAATAAAAAAATAAAAATTACAGCATATATTTAAACTAAGCATGGTTCACAGACTTTCATTTCCATTTCTTTGAATTGGAAAGCAATACCCAATAGGACATAGTCACTTCTTTAGAAATATTGAGCAGGCCATGCATTTATGGAGGACAGTGTCAGGGGGAGGGTTGTGGAACTCTGAAGTTTAAGACAAAAGGCCAAAGGCAAAGTGTGTCACCCTGCACTCGGTGAAAGCACCACATTCATTTGAATGTGTGGCCATCCGTGGGGTCCGGGTGCAGGTTGCCTGATTCTCCTGGTTTACCGCCCTTCTGGGGTGGTGGAAGATTTCTTGCAGGAGATGACTGATTTTATCATCGGGGAAACATTGGAGGCCCCCAGATGTTTAGTGCTGGGGGACTTCAATGTTTGGACCGAGGATGAATTTTCTCTGCTTGGTTACAAATTCCTCCAGATGATGTCATCTCTGGGCTTTACTGAAGGAGTTTCCTCTGTGACTCATCAGGGTGGCCACATGTTGGATCTGGTGTTCTTACTGTGGCTTGAGATAAATAGTCTCAGCATTGATCGGGTCGTTTGGTCCGATCATTGCACAGTGAAGTTCTGGTTTGGGCCCCCCTTGATAGCCCTCCCTCTGCAGAGATGGTCAGCTATCGTCCCTTGAGGGGATTGACCTCTGAGGGTTTTTTGGTGGTGGCTGACCTATCTAGTGTGGACAGTGCATGCATTGGGGGGGTGTGCATGGCAGTGGATGCCTATAATAAGGCGCTGTCTGGTGCACTAGACTCCCCCGCACCAGCCTGTGTACAACCAAAGGCCTTCTCACTTGAGGTCTCCTTGGTATGATGGGGAGCTCAAGGTAATGAAGACTTTGGGTTGGAGATTGGAGCACTGCTAGCGGAAGTCCGGCCTGGAGGTAGACAAACTGGCCCTGTATGTGCACTACAGTGCATACCAGGGGGCAATCAACCGTAAGAAGGCAGAATTCCTTTCCAGGGAGATTGCTGCTGGGAGGAACCAACCAACTGTGCTTTTTTGGACTGTGGACAGGCTTCTTCTTCCTTCCTTTCTACAGCTCAAGGTAGCCTTTTCGAACGCATTGTGCGAGCAGTTTGCTCAGTTCTTCTTGGACAGAGTGTCTGCCATCAGGCAGTGGACCAGACTTTGGCTGAAAGTGGTTGCCATGGGTGACTGGAGAGCACGCTGCCTGGTTGGGGTGAATTTAGAGTGGTGGAGGTGGCTGAGGTCAGTGATATTGCCTCCAAGCTTCAGCACACCTTTTGTGAACTGGACCCAGTGCCAACTCATTTCTTAATGAGATGTGTTGACTCCTTTGGCCTGGTGTTTGCCTTGATTGTCCGGTGTTCCTTGTTGGAGGGGGTTTTCCCCGATGTCTTGAAGGAGGCATTGGTGAGACCCCTTCTGAAAAAAACATCATTGGATCCTGACGTCAAGGCAAATTTCCATCCTATCTTCAATCTCCCATTTTTGGGTAAGATTGTGGAGAAGGTGGTGGTGCTTCAGCTTGAGGAGCATCTCATGGCCCATGATCTGTACAAGCCGCTCCAGTCTGGGTTTCTTGTGAGGCATAGTACAGAAACTGCGCTAGTTTGGGTGCATAATGACCTCCTTACGGCTAAAGATAGAAGGGAGGGGACAATTCTTGTTCTCCTTGATCTCTCTTCAGCATTTGACATGGTGGATGATCGAGTGTTACTTGACCGCCTAAGAGAATTCTGTGGACTCGCTGGCACTGTCGTCTGCTGGTTTGAGTCTTTTCTATCTAAAATGAGGCAGAGGGTAGTGATAGAGAATTTATCCTCCTCCCCTGACCACCTCTCATGTGGAGTTCCTCAGGGTTTGGTCTTGTTGCTGATGTTATTTGCCATGTATATGCTGCCCCTGGAAGAGCTCATTAGGAAGTAGAGTCTGGGTTTTCACTGCTATGCTGATGATACCCAGCTGTATCTTTCCTTTGCCCCTGGAAGATCTTGTGCAGTGGAAGTGCTTAACAGCTGCCTTGCTGAGATAAATGACTGGGTGGCCTCCAGCTGGTTGCGACTGAACCCCAGTAAGACGGAGGTACTGGTGGTGGAGTCGAACAGAGGGCGTGATAGGTTGGCCTCTGGTGCAGAGACAGTGCTTTGTCTTGGCTCTGTACCATTAAAGGCCTCCTCTAGGGTGCATGATCTAGGTGTTATTCTTCACAGTGGATTGACACTTGAGTTTCAGATGGCATCCGTTGTCCATATCAGTTTTTATCATCTGAGGAATATCGCCAGGATAAAGCCCCTAGTTCTGCCACTGGACCTCCCCACTTTGGTGCATACCTTCGTGACGTCCAGGCTTGACTACTGTAATGCACTCTATCTTGGGGTCTCTGGGGGTACCCTGCACCAACTGCAGCTGGTGCAGAACGCGGCAGCGAGGCTGTTGACAGGACTGCTAAGTAGTGTCTAGCACTCGAGGTCGCTCAACTGCACTGGCTGCCGGTTAGGTGGAGGGTCCTCTTTAAGGTGTGTTTGCTCACCTTTAAGGCTCCTACACTGCCTGGGCCCTGGCTACCTGAAGGACCTTCTTGCACCTGCTGTCTCAGTCCACTCCCTCCGCTCCTCCTCTAGGGGCCTCCTTGCGATTCAGGAGGAGGTTAAAAACTGCTGGTGACAGAGCATTTAGTGCTGCCACCCCGTTCTGTGGAATTAAACTTTTAGCCATCAGGGACGCCTTCTGTGGAGGTATTTAGGGTCACCTCATTTCTTGTCAGATCAGCCTTCCGGACTATGTTTTATAGTCCCTACTTGTCTTTTAGAAATGGATGTTTAATTTAGTTTCTACCTATTCTGATTTTAGTTGCTGTCGAGGGTAGTAAATTCTGTTTTAACTGTTTGGTATATTGTATATAAATGTTTATTATTATGTTGTTTTGTATCTATTTTGATTGTTGTATGGCACCCAGAGCCTCCAGGATTGGCATCTCTTAAATAAAACTTGCCTTGCCTTGCCATTAAACAACCAACGAGGTGAAATAATCCTCATCGTATACCTAGAGCATTGGGCTAAATGTCTTAATGCACTAACTGGCTACACGAGAAGGCAACTTCACAGAAGGAGTCTGCTAATGTAAACAAATAGTCTAAGCATGCACTCCAGCCAATCACACTGTTTAAAATGCACCAAAAGGTGAGTTTCAAACAATTTTACAATAGCAATATACCCTGTGAAGTGCAGGGCATCTTCTGGGTTATTGACCTTGGAAAGCGTAGGGCCTTTGCTTCATTAGTGTCCTTTGACAGCTTCAAATCAATAACAGACCAGGAGAAGCTCATTTCATCAGGTAATATTGTTTAAATTGGGTGGCAGTTTCTAGAGTTTCAAAGTTGTAACTGTACTCCTTGTATTTCGCTATAAAATATTGCCATGTTGTACACCCAGAATAAATAGCAAGCAAAATTTTGAGAATTACAGTTAACTTATTTAAATAACAAAATGATAGATTAAGACATTAGTCTCTCTGTTTTTTTATCTGAGTGAGAATGTTCTTAAAGGTAAACTCCTGTACCACCCCTAAGTGCAGCAGCTGCTGTAGAGACGCCCAATTAGGGTTTTTAACATAAAACTAATCATTTTATTTACCTGCTGTCTGGTGGTTTTAATTAGAAAGGCCCACTCCATTTATAATGGCTGCAGAGCCCTTGGTGGATATTTCACACACCCAGTATGGCGTCCACCACAACGGTTATGCTAATGAGGGCTACCAACAGATGGCAGAGTTGGCAGCCCTCGTTAGCATAACCTTCATGGAGGAAGCCATCCGGGGTGTTCGAAATGTAGACCCGGAGCTCTTTAGCCATTGTATATAAGGTAGGTCTTTCCAATTTCATAGGAGTTTCCCTTTGAGTCTTTTACTCAGATGCATACTAATTGATATTTATCTTGTGTTAGGCATGTACATTTAATTATTGTACATTTTAAAGCAGCAGAACTACCTAATCAGAAAGTGATCTGTTATGACTGTTGTAGTGCCACAGAAAATATGGCAGCTGCTATCTAGCACTACTGCTGTCAATGCAGCAGACAGCAGAAATGTAAATAAAAACATAGGATAACTGAACAAATTACAGGGTGATAGTACAATACTGGCGGGAAAGAGTACCAGGTACATGCTTAGCACAGCACAGGGAATAAACCGTCAAAAAAGCACTTTTTTGACATGGTACACGGCTTTAAATTCAAAGAAACATATCATAAATGCAAATTTTAGTTTTTATTTTCTTTATTGTAAGGTATTATATGCATCACATACAAATTCAGGAAACCAAAAAACTTAAATGTCACAAGAAAGGGTAAAAAGTGTTTGGGGCGCTGTGCCCCATGCACCCCTCTGAATATAGATTATCAACTCCAGGTGGGTGCATGTCGGACAGGGGGCAAAATTCCATATCGCACAAAAATTAAGTGCCACAAGCAGCAGCAGAGTTTATGCACACCCGGTCCAGAACCCTGAACCTGCTGCACAAGAGTTATCCACCCACACCACAAGGCTAGCTCGGTGGCAGCAGACACACCTGTGTCTCAAAACCCCTTCATTGTCCCTCTCCTTCCCCTCATTATCCCCCCCTGACACAGTCCACTACCCTCATGTTTGTGTACAGTTGCTACCCTTGCAGGGTAGCCCAAGAATATAGCTTCCAATATGAGTCGACATTTTTACCTGGTGCCCATATTCTGTTGCTGTACTGATGGTATACCCTTCCTTTCCTCCAGTGAGTACATATTGAGGTCTCTTAGTCCATCCTCATATGTTTTGTGATGCAAACCATGCACCATCTTTGCCACCCTTCTCTGGATAGCCTCCACCTTGTTAATGTCCTTACGCGTATGTGGTCTCTAGTACTGCATGCAGTTTTTCAAGTGAGGCCTCACCAATGTTTTATGCAATGGCATCACCCCACCTCCTACTAGTAATACCTCCTGCCTGTGCACCCCAGCATGTCACTGGCCTTCTTGCAGCCTTTGCACACTGCTTTGGTACCTTAAGGGCATTAAATATGATAACCTCTCGGTCCCTTTTCTCTTTGGTGACAGCACTTCCCCGTACCGAAGTGCATTATCTTGCACTTTTTTGCACTGAACCTCAGTTGCCACACCTCTGACCATCTTTCAAGCTTCTTCAGGTCCCTCTTCATTTTCTGCACCTTTTCTGGAGTATCCACCCTGTTGCAGATCTTGGTGTCATATGCTGATAGGCAGATCTTTCTTTCCAGCCTCTCTGCAATATCACTAATGAAGACATTGAACATGGCTGGTCCCAAAACTGATCCTTGTGGTATCATGCTTGTCGCCCCTCTCTCCCCGGATTGGATCTCATTTACCACCGCCCTTTGCCTTCTGTTTGTCAGTCAGTTTCTAACTCAGTGTATCACCTTATGCCCCATGCCCAGGCTACTCATCTTGTTAACCAACTTTCTGTGTGGGACGGTATTGAAGGCTTTGCTGAAATCTAGGTAGATTACATCTATGACCCCTCCCTTCCTCAATTTCCTAGTCATCCAATAAAAAAAAAATCTATCAGATTCATTTGACAAGACCTTCCTGATGTGAATCCTTGCTGCCTTAGATCCTAGGCACAAGTGGATTCCAGCTGTGCCACTGTCCTTTCTTTCAGCAGTGCCTCCATGATCTTCCCCACCACTGAAGTGAGGTTGACTCACCTGTAGTTCCCTGCTTCCACCCTACTTCACTTTTGTGCAGTGAGACTACATGCACCCTCCTCCAGTCCTCTGGAACCACACCTGTGTTGAGTGACTCTGTGAAAAGGGTGGCCAGAGGCACTGCTAGTTCACTGTGCAGCTCCCATAATATTTTCAGGTGTATGTCATCTGACCCCATGGCTTTATCCACCTTCAGCTTTGTGAGTTCCTCCAGAACTCTCTCCACTGTGAATGGACTGGTGTCCACTTCTCCCCCAATTGCCTCTGCTCCCCAACTGTGGTCCTTGACCCTCTCCTCCTCAGTGAATACTGAACAGAAGTATTTGTTCAGTATTTCTGCCTTGTTTAAATTCTCCCCCTTACACTCTCCCTCCTCCCCTTTGAGCCTCACCCTTCGTTTTGTTGTTGTACCTGTGGAATGTCTTGTTCCCTTTTTCACAGCCTGTACTAAACTCTCTGTCTGTGCCTTGGCTTTCCTTACAGCCTTCCCTGCTTCTCTTAGACATTCAAGGTTTACATCCCTGTACTCCTCCTCCCTTTGGATTCCCTTATGCTTCCTGAAACTTGCTCTTTTAGCCCTTACTTAGGCTTCCACCTCTTTAGAGAACTATAGCGGTTTCTTTCTTCTTTTTCCTTTGGCCACTATCCTAATGCATTGGTTAGTTACCTCCATAATGACTCATTTTAGTCTCCCCCACTGTTTCTCCACCCCCTCTATTACCAGAGCTGTTCTTAAACATCTACACATTTCATTGACGGATGCCCTCCTGATATCTAATACTTTTACCCTTGTGTGGCTTAACAGAGTCCCTGTCTCCATGCCAGACCATTCCACAGTGTATAGATCTCCATACACAACAACGCTACACCATGCACTATAGCGTTTATCATAGAGATGGAGGTTGGGGCCACCAGACACCAAGGAATGACACAATATTGGGAAAGCCAGACAAATGCCACTAGACAACAGAAAACTTTGCATGGGGTGGGAAGAAGGTGCCACTAGAAACCAGGGAGTGGTCCACATAGGATGAGCAGAAAGAGGGTGGCACTGTACAGCAGGGAATACCTGTTACAGGATGGGGAGGATGAGGCATCAGTCTTGTGCAGGGAAAGACTGTCCAAACTGGGGGGGTGTTGTTTGGTTGACGGCCATGCCAAAATTTCACAACAAAGCTCTTCCCAGCTTGCTAGTGGTTTGAAGATGATGCCCAGAACAAAACTAGCATATTGATATGCAACAAAACTGGGTAACCATCAGCATATAGAAAATACTGAATGGGTAACTATGCACAGTCAGAGTGTTCTGCCTCAGAGGGCATGTGATTCTCTCTGACTTTGAGGATGAAGCTTGAGTGGTCCATGGGAATCAGAACCCCGAGGTGGCACAACACACTGGCTTTACATAAAGTTGCTCATCCTGTGTTTTTATAGTGTATATTATTATATGAAATATGTGCATTGTTGTTTTTATATGTACTGGTTAGTGGTTATAAACCACTGCCAGTGAGTGCCCAACAGCTTTGTAAACTACATGTGTTGTTTATGGAGCTCCATAAACCATGGGCAGAACAGTACTGCAGCATCACCTGAAAAACCACCGAACAAGCTGTCCTCGTGCTGAACGTTCACAAACGCTACACAATCGGTCACTCAGCATGAGACAAGCTTGACCGCAGTGACAGTTACCCTCACAAAGCATCAAAGACAATTTAAACCAAAAAACTCCAAAAAACAGTAAATGAAAAAATAAAACATGGAGAAGTGTGATTGTATGGGGATTTTATGCACCATCTCGGTGTGTGATGCCCATAGAAACCCCTCAGGCTTCATGGGGCATCACACACATCAGGATGCATAAAATCCCCATAAACCACACTTCTCCATGCATTATTTTATATTTCTCTTTCACAGTGAAATTAACTTGTGCATGTCTCTAGAGGTTTTAGAATGCTGTTCTACCACAGAAGGCTACAATCACATTCCATGATGTTTGAACTGTGATACAGCAGCATTTTGAAAACTATAGGTTTCTATGTAGAATAGTACTTTACTATACACTGTGTCACTGCTACTGTATGCTTAGCCTTGCTCTTACTCTACCTGTGACCAGGCCTGTTGAACCCCATATGGTATCCAGCCAAGCAGCTGCTTCTTTTGCAGCTTCAGCTACATGTTCCAGCTTGCTGTTTTCCACATGGGAAATGGAAGGGCTGCATTTTTAGGAGCAACTGACATGATTGCTAGTTCCAGGCAGGCAACTCACAACATGATGGTGCCTACCGCAGAAGCTATTTTAGCCACATATCACATATTTTGGTTTGCATAAAGAGTTTAGTCCATAAAGCCCGGCTTATAATTTCCTTCTGCAAGTCAAGCGGCTACTGAGCATTGCAGCCCTAGCCCTAAAACAGCATAATGATTATGCAAGGCAACTAGCCCCATATATGTATACCTGCCAGCAAAGATGATCCAAGTATATTTAGGTGTCCCCCCTCCCCGATCCCACTGCAATGCCCACAGAGTGCCTGCAGCCTCATCCCCTACCAAATGTCATCATTATGGTGTTTTTAGGGGTTATTTAATGACTGAGAGGGTTCTTGGGCAATAAATACCAGTTTACAAAAATGCACCAGATAGGATCTGGGGCTGCAGCAGTGAGCAGGGAAATGGGCAGACTAGGTGGGCCATATGGTCATTGTCTGCTAACAGATTCTGTGTTTATTAGGGCAGAAATAGCCTCAAAAAATAAGATGACAGGACCTATGACTACACATGTGGATGTACAGACAAGTTACATTTCACAGATCTTAGATTTTTGCAGGCCCACTATTGCAGTGATGGTGCTGTACTTGCAGTGCTGAAGACCCAAGTTTTATCTTGGGAGTTGGAGGGTCAACAAGACGGAAGCAGATTGAGTTCCTGCTGGATTGCTCACCTCAGGGTGGGATGGAGAAGAGTTTGATACTGGCCAGATACTATCAGTGGCTGAGGATAAGCAGGCTGAAACCACCAGAGTTGGGAAGAGGAGAGGCAGATGTCAGGTGTACAGTGCATGGGGGCATGCTGCACTTTAGGGGGAGTACTAGGAAAATCTGTGCACTGGCTGCTTTAATGACTCCAGCTGCCTATATGCCCTGTACCTGATGACCCAGACCATGCTGCCTCTGAGGGATAGCAAGTCCTGGGGTGTTGGCTGGGGTGGTCGATACAATGGAGGCTGCCAGTGCATGAGGGAGAAATAAGATTAACTGGGAAAAAGAATTAGTTGACAGTAAAATTACTTTTAAAATGTTTTGTTGTTTGACCATCACATAAACATTTTGGTGTAGAGTTGGTGTTAAAGGGACACTTGTCAATCCTTTTTGCATTATATTATTTATAATTGAAAAAATATGTTTAATGATTGCTTACCTTCTCTATAATTCATTCAAGTTGTTGGTTGTTTTAACCACTGTGCTTTTTTTAGCTTAACTGAAATGCATGCAAATAGTGTATTTATTCCCATTTTGTTGCAAATCCTTGATCTACTCTTGTTGCATGCTTCTTGAACATTAGGAACACCCCCCAAAGAGTGCATTTACTCATGATACAATAGTCTCCTTTCCTCCCACTGCACCGTGAGTGTCTATGCTGTACTGGGAGTATTCACAGTTTCTAGAAAGATGCAAAGAGAGTTGAGGACAGTGTCCATTGAACTTCATGATAGAAAAATGTGGTCTAGTATGGGCTTCAGTTTCATTTCTAAACAGGGTATATGACCTTTACCTTTCTTTTCTGAACACATTCAGGATTTAACTCCCAAGAAATTACAAAAAAGTTAATGTTTGAGAAAGATGAAGACTTCACTGTGCAACAAGAGTAGATCAAGGATTTGCAACAAAATTCAATGAGCAGAAATGAAAGTACACCAGTGGCCTCCTGAAGAAAGCTCCAGCACCAGTAAGTAAATGTCCTAAGATATGGAAGGGGGGTGTAGTGTTGAATTGTGGTTAGTCGGACCCTCTTTCCATCATAATATTGTCTCTGAAACTGTGAAGCAGGATATCTGCATTCAAGCACAGCCACAGCCTCTGACTCACTGTGCATCCCTGAGAAAGTGATCTTGATCTCCATTGAGCTTCTGCTCCAAGTTGTAAAATTATATGAAGATGGACCCCACTGAAATGCTGCATCTCTAGGGTTTTCTTGGTCATTATGTGATAAAGCACTATTTGACACCATGCTGCTGACTGGGGAAGGGGGGATCAGCTTGAAAAGGAATATGAACAGTGAGTAATGAATAGCAGAGTATCTGAGTTGCAAAAGTATTTGCCAGTGAAAATTTGAAAAAAGGTACTTGTACGCTCCTATGTGATGGCTTCCAGGACTCCCTAAACCTCATGTAAAAAAAATAAAATGCACACCCCATCCCCTTTCTTAGTCCTGCTCTGCTTGCAGATTTGTGTGGCTAGTCAGGTCAGAGGCTGAGAAACTGACATGAGGTCAAGAGCATGTTCCGAGTACAGATTTGCCTAGTTCAGTTCTCTGAGAGGGCACTGAAGCTACACAGGGATGGGCCCATCACCCCATTGTGGCACACGGGTCTCTTCTGGAAAGTTTTACTTTACAATTGTGCCCTAACTGTGAGGATATTTTACACTGAAAGATTGAAGTTTACTCAAGAAGGTACTTAAATTGCATTTTAGGTGCATTTGCAAATCTGGTACCAATTTGAAGTGTGTATACTATAATTCCAAGGCACTTCAATAACATTTTTGGAACACACCCTAAAGGTGCTTTTCTGGAGTAATGCAGGAGTGCCCCAACTGAGAAGGTACTCCATTGGAGGTATATCGGAAACAACTATAAGGCACTTCATTAGCATTTTTACAACACACTCCCAGTTTACTCAGCACTTCTCAGTCGATTGCTTGATAGTTACCATAAAGTTGCTTGAATTTTTAGTGGCGCATTTGGAGCACGTACCCAGTCTATGTGCTAGTAAGTGACTACAAAATTACAAACAAGTGACTGCAGCTGGGTAAGGGAGTCTTTACTTGCATAAATGCAGTTTATTTCAGATAGTCATTTGGGACTTACCTCTGCCTCCTCTTTAACATTCAGGCCATCCCCAAAGGCTGTACCGGTGGGATGGAGCCTACCCCAGACAGAGACTAGTTTCTGGCTTTGGGGGGTGGAGGGGTACCTCAGGGTGCCTCAGTCAGATGTGTGGGACCTTCAGTGAGGAGTGGATGTGCTCCTACAGCTTACCTGGACTCCAAGCTGGGTAGTTTCTAACAGCACTGCTCAAATGAGCTGGTTAAAAATTAGTTATTATTAACTAATAACTATGCTTTCTATGTGGTGTACAGTTACTTAGCTAATGCTCAATAAGTTGAGTATTGATCGTGAATTATTTATTACATAAGCTCAACTAGTAATTAACAAATGCCAAACTAATACTCAATTCATGGGGATTAGTTAATTATTAATTAGGAAATAGGTCAACGACTAACTGCTGAAACTGTTAAGAATAAGTTAGCAGTAGGTTAAGCTAGGAGGAGTTAGCCACTAACTCATTTGCATGTGAAAAAATCAACCAAACCAAAGCTGTGGAATAATTGAACATTAACTAATTATTAGTGATGTGAGGCAGTTAAGCATTTGGCCTATTTTTTGTACAAGCTCAACTAGTAATTAATGAACGCCAAACTAATACTCAATTCATGGGGACTGGTTAATTCTTAATTAGGAAATAGGTCAATGACTAACTGCTGAAACTGTTAAGAATTACTTAGCAGTAGGTTGAGCTTGGAAGAGTTAGCCACTAACTCATTTGCATGTGAAAAAATCAACCAAAGCAAAACTGAGGAATAATTAACAATTAACTAATTATTAGTGATTTGAGGTAGTTGAGCATTAGGCCTATTTTTTGTATGGGTAAATAAAAATAAAATAATACATAATAGAATAACCCCCAAGAAAAACACTGAGCCAAGAGCCTATACAAATATTGTAAAAACTGTCAGAACCAACAAACTACAAACACCAATTTGCCCGAACTATGAGTCCCCCCAGGGTGAGTAAGGGCCCAAATCAGAAAAGTACCCCTCCCAACCCAAACAAGCACTAAGAAATTGAAAAATGCCCCAAACTTGCCCCCACAAATTGGCCACATAGGGGCCAGTACCACCCAGGTACACAGGTAGGCCAAACAAAGCTGAAAAAGACCTACAGGAACCTTCAAGGTTCCCTACAGAGGGAATGCCCCTCCTCCCCTAGGGAAGTCCCAGCACATAGAGGGGGGGAAAGTGAAACCACATTCCACCCATCTACTATGCTGCCCTATGATCAAAAGACTTCCATGAGGTAGTAAGCAAGCCCCAGTCCTCAAAGCCTGATACACTAAGAACATCTCCAGCTAGTATGGGTAAAACAGCAGAGAAACAAATTTCAAATTATATCATTATGCTCTGAAAAATCTCCATCAAAAGTAGTTAGCTATACAAAGAAAAAATAGTACATTACTGCAACAGAGAACAACTAAAAACATTAAGCTACATAGCATTAAAAAAAGAGTAGAAAAATAAACAATAAAGCATGCAACACTATGTACATTAGAAAATACTGCCACTCTGTGGACACATTCATAAACATCTACCACATCATATACAACCCTAAAATCAAAACAGATGGCCAAATGATTGATCAGTCCCAAAATAGATGATGTTGCAACAGTTTGATAAAACTGAAGAATGAAGAACAAAATATCCATTCCAAGTCCGAAGTTTCCAGGACCATAAAGGCTGGCAACCAGTCGATTGAACAGCAATGGCAATAGCAGCAGAAAAAGTCCATAAATGAAAATGCCAGTAGTAGATAGAAAACAACGGGGCTTCAAATCTGCCAGTCAACCCGAGGCAAATAGTGACTAATAATTATAGTCAAAGCAAAGGAAGCAGTCAAGGGAAATGCTCATCTTCTGTATCAAACAGGCCAGTACTAAAAAATAGTCTGATCACACAGGTTCATCCCTTCTGAAGGCCTGAAGGAAGGTTTTTGCCTCCTGGAGTGTCTGCTCGGAGCACCATTTCTTGCTTGAAGGGGATACCTTTGTCCCGCTATCTCTCTGAAGTTCCCTCTTCTCTCAAGTTTATATAAAGTCCATAGGCACCTCCTGGTCCAAAAGCTTATGGCCCGTAAGTTTTTGCACTGCCGACTCTGGATCATCAAAATCTTTCACCCCATCTGAGAAACTAATTCAAAGTCGGGCAGGATAAGGGTTAGAAAATTTTAACTGGTGACTCTTTAAAACTTTTAGAATGGGAGCATATGCCCAGCATCTGGCCACAATCTCCGGAGAGTAATCTTTGTCTAATCGGATCTGGTGTCCTTTATAATCCAGTTTTCCCTTTTGTCATGCCCTTGCCAGAACTGTTTGCTTAGCTGCACAGTTGTAAAATCAACATACAATCGATCAAGGCTTCTGAGAGGGACTAGCAGGTGATGGAACAAGAGCACAGTGTGCCCGTTCATAGGCAGAGGGTGCAAATAATCTGCATCCAATAAATCTGCCAACCGGTCCTGCAGAAAGAAGATAATGTCTCCCGTACCCTCTGCTCCCTCCAGAAGACTATAAATCCAGACATCATTCCCCCGTGACTAGTTCTCTAAATCAATACATTTCTCTGCCAACCAGTCCATATCTTGGAGCACCTTAAGAAGGACCCATTCTACTCTGTCCACTCGGGAGTCCATAGAAGATTGGTGCAGCTCCAATTATTTAAACTTCATGTCTAGAACAGACATATTTTGTTTTAACTTCAAAAGCATTTCTTTAGTTTCTGATCGAAATGTTTTCATTTCCTCTAAAAGACTCGCATTCGTAGGTACCACCAATGCTTCAGGAGTCACATGCTCTGGTGCAGATACCATCTCGGGTGCTGGAAGGCTTGGAGATAACTCAGCAACTGATACACCAGGTGAGCCCACCTCTTTCACCTTTTTTGTTTTACCCATGCAGTCAGGTTACTTCTCTCTATGCATCAATGTAAATAACAAGATTGGAAATGCAATGATAGGGAGAAAATATTGGGTTTATGGGCTGAGCAAATGTACTAGTGCTCCATTGCCGACAGCAGTGGAACAGGCTGAAAGTGTTTTCTTTGTGAAAACATCATCATCGGTTGACGAGGGTCTGTGTGTGGGAACAAGTGGCATGGCAGAGTGTGCCATATATTTACATATATATATCTCACATGCTTATATACACATATAAGAGATATGCGATGGGAGGCCATTGTATAAACTAATTGTTTTCACAAGTCCCCGGTGATCTTGGGTAACCTCACAAGTGGCGACACATAGCGGAGCCACAAGTGATATACCAGAGGTCACCAGGGGACGAGTGAAAATAATTTGTTTATACAACGGACCCTCATCGCATATTTGATTTATGCAATAGGGCTGCATGTGGTTTTTAAGGTTTTTCTTGTTGTTCTTTTTGTGTTTTTGTTTAGGACTATTTTGTGTGCTTTGAGTTATTGTGCGGTGTTTCCATAGTTTTGAGTGGGATGCTTGTAGTACTTTTTGATTGATTGATTGTTTTGAATGGGATGACGTTACTGTTTTCCGATTAGTTGGGATGGTGTGGGAACATTTGCATGATTGGTGTGGGAGGGCATGATTTAGTGTGAGAGAGTAGTGGTTTTTGATTGGTTGGCTTGTTTGAGTGGCATTTGGTAAGTGTTGTGTGAATGGTAAGGTAATGTGTGAAAGTGATTCTGATTGTTTTGAGAGCATGGCTTGGATTTGTGGCACAGTTTCTTTTCAGTTGAGTGTCGGCTGGTGTTTGAGGAAGATGTTGAGGATGTCGCGTGCTGTTCTGGGCCTGGTGGAGAGCAGGAGCAGGTATTTCCTGTAGTCGGTGGATGGTGTCTGGATGTCAGAAGTGGATTACCAGAGGATCTTACCTTGAATTATGTTGAGTGTCACATGTCTTGTGTTTATTGTTGGACTGCTTATACAGGTTCCCAGCAGTTCTCGATAGTTGGAGGGGGGGTACTGCACTGAGAGTTCTTGCTTGTTTTCTGGGTTTTTTTGTACCATTTGTCACCTAGAGGAGTATGTTTATTTTATGTTGCTTTGTTTCATTGAATTTGGAATATCCATTTAGGCTTTGCAGTTGTTTTTAGCCTGATAACTGGATGATTTCTGTTGGTGCTATGCCACTGTGTGCTAGTTTTTGTACAAGATGCTTACTGACTGAGTGATTAGGAAGTCTTTTATCTGTTTGGATGCTTGAGGTAGAGATCATGGTTTGACAATAGGGGAGAGTTTATTTACACCAACTGGTTGATTTTTGTACCATGTTACATTCTTAGTTGTCTGTAGATTGGTATTCACAGCCAGAAAGAAAGGGGCATTAGGGTGATTTGTTTGTTCTGGACGGTGGTTTCTGTATATCTGGCAGTTTCTCACAGGCATCTTTGTGGGTCGTTTTCTACTTTATAGACTCTAGGTTTCCGCTTTTGGGTTTCCTTCAAATTTGATCCTGGTCTTGTTTTAGTTTGTCTTTCATTTGTGTATTCTAAGTATAACTGGTAGTTTTCATTTGTTTTGAGTGTGATGTCACCCCATCTGACAGCTCTCATCTCTGTAGTCCCTGTTACTCCAAAGTACAGGCTTACTATCAGTCACATTGTATTAAGTAGGCTTTCTGGCGTGTGTGGTCCTAGTTACTGGCATTGGTAGAGTTTATCAGTGTGTCAGCTGATTTGTCTGCTGCTTTTGGTTTATCTCCTTTTCCATAGCTTTTTAGGCCTTTTTGTTTACAGAGTGGGTCTTGTCATGTCGTTTCAAATGCAGCCAATGAAGACAGTGATTCAGGGTAGTGTTTGGCCTTTAGGTGTCTCTCCAGACTCTGGAGTATTGCTCTTAGTGTGAGCGGCTCATATGGTGTTCTATATTTTTCTTGCAGTTCATGAAATAATGTTCTAGGAAGTTGTCAAGGTCCCTTGGTGCTGTCTGTTCCAGAGGTGTTTCGACTTTGAAGATTTCTTTTAGGTACTTTGTGAGGTTGCTGACATCATGGGTTTTTCTGACTGTGTTTGGATATCTGCCTGAGTCTATGAATTTTTGAATGACAGCTTGGTCTATCAGTGCTGCAGCACTTGTGCTGGGTTGTGTTCTTGTTCTGGTTCATTTTGCTTGGTGTTTCTTTCTGTCTCTGGGTCCAGATGTGGTTCAGTGTCTTCTTCAAATTGTGTCAGTAGATGGCTGAGTTCAAGTTGGAAGTCAGCGTTGTTGTGTTCCTGTGACATTTCTTTGTATTCTGGACTTTATTATTCACTTGCTGGTGTAGTCAGAAGATGTTTACTGAGTGTTGGAAAATAAAGAAAGCGTTATTTTGCTTTATAACTTGATTTCTTTCTGGTTTTGCAGTGGTTCTGTGAGGCTTTTTGGCATGGTGACTGTCATCGAGTGATTTCTTGTGAGGTTTGGTGACTGCAAGAGGTGGTGCTACAGGTGGGTCCTTTTGCATGTGCCAGTGGTAATTTGGGTATGGGAGTAGCATCTGGCTGCTTGGCATCATAAAATTCTGGCAGGGTGGTGTCGATTGACAGCTTGCATTATCACACATATGTGTGATACCTTTTGGGTTCTGAAATTTATCACACATGTGGAGATAAATTAATTTATTGCATGGATTTTGGCTGCACACCTATTGCATAAATATGTATATATATCACATGCTTATATACCACCTTTGCCACTTTCATGTAAATAATTGCTGCTTTGTCTAATTACTGATGCTCTTTGCACTTTTGGTACTTTGCACTTATTTGCACGTTCCCTTGTTGCTCAGTGCCCTGGGCTGCACCTGGAAATGAGCTCAGGCTCAGTGGGCTATTACCAGTCAACACATTTAAATAAATAAATAAACAGATGATAGATAGATAGACAGACAGACAGTTGGAAAATTGTGAAAAAGCCTTTGTTAACTAAGCACGGCCATCCTGTAAACAAGTTTATAAAGAGCCAAAGTCTCCTCTATTTTCAGGATCAATTGGTACATAACCTTTGGAATCATTGTTGTACTTGTAGAAGCTGTGAAATGAATTTAGAGAAAGCATATCAACAATGAAAAATACAGGGCATAAATAGATTCCAGAAGGACTCCCACTGAGATGTGACCTTGAGTTGAACAAAAGTTACCTTCCTTAGCATTAAATGTTACACAGCCCAAATACAGTTCAAATCACAATACTTCTTTAGAAAGACCTACGCTAACTTCCAATCTAAGTAAGAGGAATATATGGTTGAGCATATAAAAAATTGACCTCAAGTCCAAAAGCAATAGTGTTGTGTGTACTGCAGCCCTCATTTACTGTTCACAAATTAATTAATTATTCATTACCACCTTTATCAGTGAAAATGCTGTACTGTTATTAGCATGCAAACCCACATTATGCAGTTTTAGATGGCTTAACAACTGTTCAACAATGATAATTTCTTGAGCCTTTGAAGCAAAGGGCATTAGAAACAGGGTGGTAATTAGACAATGTATTTGAATCGTGACTGCTTTTTAATAGTGGATGCACGATGGCAGTTTTCAAAGAATCATCTACCATGTATTATATAAATGTTTAATTTATGATAGCTTTTGTTGGTTGAGTTAAAAATGGTAGGCATTCAAACATACATTTGACCAGTAAAAGATTCAATTCACAAAAGGATTTATCCATTCTCTCATTAAGAAACTAAGGGTGATTACAGACAATCTTGAAATTTCCATATCCGAAACTAATATTGACCACTAGGATGATGTGGTCCAGGCTCTCTACATTTTTTATAAACTCTTAGATTAGTTTCTCAATAAAATTGTAGACTATATCATCACATTTTTATTAGAATCACAATTAAGAAGATCATTTGGTTTTGGATTTACCATTTTTTGGAACCCCCAAATTTATTAGCTAGTATTTTTTTTTTTTACAATTACTTTTGCTCTTTAAATTGCCATCTTGTATTCTGCTGGGAGACATAGACATTGTTAGAAATGTAACTAAGAAATTCATATTTTTCTTTCTTGCTTCCTTTTTAAGAGTTAACAGGTCCAACTCCTCACTACACCTAGGACATGGAATATGTGACCCACAGATCTAGATTTGACTGGGGTTGGTTTGCTCAGTACAGTGTTTGGTTTCTCATTAAATTCAGTAATTTTCAGGAGGGGGGTCATAATATACCTAAGATCAAATAAGATCTCTAAATGCATGCATATTCATGGTGTGCAAAGTACTATAGGCAGACATCTGTTTGTTATTTGGTTACAAGCTACACTTGCACTTAGTTTCAAAAGTAAATGAAAAGAGTATGAGTTTACCATGTCAGAAAACACAACTAGTTACTTTCATTTTCTTCTTTTTTTGGACCTCCACTCCAGTGTCCCCTCCTTCCAGCCTTTCATTGCCTGGCGCTGCTACCCACCAGACTCACCACCCACTTCCGTGCTCCCACCCCTAGGCTTTTCCAGTTGATCCATGCTCTCTAAGAGACATGACATATTCCTTCCAGGGGCACCCTCTAATGCCGTTAGAGGAACAAGGCTTCCATTAAGGTGCATCTTAATCTCTGTAGCATGGCTGGAGAGGTAGAGCCAGAGTGTTGAGGGTCAGATGGCATTGGGAGTAGCCATGGAGGTCTTCATCTGTTACTCCTGGAACTGGGATGTTTTTCTGTGTTCAGTACCACCCATCCTCCTGCCCATCTCCCACATGTATACACACTATGTCCTGGGGAGGCACATAGAGGGTATGGTCACCCCCACCACCAAGAACACTTCTACCATGCCATCACCAGGAAACCCTCCAGGAGTGCTGTGCATCTCTTCCTCTTACCCGGTAGGAGAGTGTCCAAGAGGATGCTCCTCATCCTCCTCACCAGTAACCACTCCTGTCATTCAGGGTGTGGGACATGAACCTAGGTCACCAGCATGTCAAGTAGGTGACTGAATCCTCTGCACCATGAAGCTGGCATGTTTTAATTTTTTAGTAGTTCTTATTTGCAAAGAACAATAATGTGTATGGCATTTTTCATGGGTTAACTCACATATTGTCTAATCTGGTAGATCTCCATTAATTCAAAAAATATAGATGTTGGTTTTGAGGAAGTTAGATCAACATACAAATTAACATCTCAATAATAACTTTTTCAGCAGAATGTAAAAACAGACAATCAAAATATCTGAACATTCTATAAAGCAAATTAAGACATAGTAAGGGGTGATACATGACTGCTGAAACAATTAAGTAATTTAGTTTAACGTGATTATGATCAAAAAACTGATCCAACAAATGTATCAGCTTTAATTTACTATTGAATATCCACCCACCCCACTTCCCAACATCACCTAATTTTCACTAGCATTAAGGTTCAAATTAAATCCATCTGGACTTGCCTCAGCAAGCAAAAATATTTATTCATGCTAACCTTACATTTCTGTAAAACCCTAGAAAAATCCAAAGTATATTGGGAAATAAGTTTGTTTTTGTTTTTTTACCAATGTCTTATTAGCTAAAAATCTAATAAAATCTATTATAGAAAATAAGGATCTCTAAATCTTTCCCTGTGAGCTTTAGATACCAGTTATTAATGATATCTTGTTGAACATTGGAAGAAAATGTCTGTCCAACAAATCTGGATCAAAAACGTATCCTTTTATAATGTCTGACCATATTTGGATAAGCTAATCAATGATTTGTAAAAAAAGATAGTTTCTCTGACCCGACCATTTACATTACCTATGTGGGTCACAACAAAATCTCGTAAGGAGTAAAGATTGAAGGGATAACTTGTGGTAACATCTGTTCAGGATGTAGATACTTAAACAATGATATCAGAAAAAGGCCTGTCAGCCCATCCAGTCTGCCCCCCTACTTAACTACTCAGCACTGGTTGTAGTGGCCATCCCTTCCCTATGTTTCTGCCCTCCTTTTTCTAGCTAATCCCATATGTCTGTCCCAACCCAGCATGTAGCTGTTCACTGATTTGGCCTGTACCACTTCCTCTGGCAGCTTGTCCACCCCTCTTTTTGTGAAAAAGTGCTTATAGACATCCTTTTTAATACCCCCCGCCCCACCTCCGTGAGTTTAAGTGACTTTCTTCTCATAGAAACATAGAATTTGACTGCAGATAAGGACCACTTGGCCCACCCAGTCTGCCCATTTCCCAACCTAATGGATAAGCTGCAGATCCTAGTTAACCAACAGCCTACATCCTCCTACCCCCAACCCCTAGAATTGCCTTATGTCTGTCCCATGCATTCTTGAATTCCCCCACTGTTTTTGACTCCACAACCTCATCTGGAAGGCCGTTCCATGCATCCACAACCCTCTCGGTGAAAAAATACTTCCTCACATTACGCCTGAGCCATCCTCCTTCTATCTTCAAATTGTGCCCCCTTGTTCTTGCACATCTCTTTTTGAAAGATGCTACCCTCTTGGACTTTGTTGATTCCTTGAGGTACTTGAAAGTTTCTGTCATGTCCCCCCATCCCTCCTTTCCTCGAGGGTATACATATTAAGCTCCTTAAGTCTCTCTTCATATGTCTTCTGGTGCAGACCCTGCACCATTTTAGTTGCCCTCCTCTGGACTGCCTCCATCCTGTCTATGTCCTTGTGGAGATTGGGTCTCCAGAACTGCACGCAGTACTCCAGATGGGGTCTCACCAGCTGTCTGTACAGATGGATAACAACTTCCTGTTTTCTACTATGATGTCTCTTCCTATACATACCAGTATCCCCCCAGCCATCCTTACTGCCCTCTCACATTGCTTGCCCACCTTTAGGTCATCTGATATGACTACCCCCATGTCCCTTTCCATTTTTATTGTTGTTAGTATCTCACCCCCCCAGTGTACTCTTCCCCTGGATTTTTGTTTCTCAGGTGCATTACTTTGCACTTCTTAGCATTGAATCTAAGCTGCCATACATTTTATTTTTATCATGTAAAACTTTATTGATTTTTCAATTTTTGACACACTGTTGGTAAGATACATAACACATTACTGTCCATATCAGTGGTTCCATTCTCAGGCATACAAAGGCCAAGCACTTTATAAGACATCCAGTGATGAGGAACAAAGCTTAATAGAGAAGTAACCTAACTTAGCAGATCTAAGAGTCTTAACTAGGCTCCAAAGCAATATATAACGTGTGCAAACTAGTATTATCATACTGTATACAGCCACATACATTTATTAGGGTAATACTGAAAAGAGCAGGTCAATATAATCCAAGCAGCACATTTACATGCTAAGAAAGACCAAGAAATAGCTATCAGGTGCTTAGTGTTAAAGTGTCTAAGATTGTCAAAGGATTAAAGGAAAAGATAAGAGATAAACAGGAGATATAGTCATAGATGCTGGGGAACAAACCATGAGCTATGGGGGGGTGACTTTTTCTGTTATTTCAAACTGAGTTCAGGTAGCAGAGGGGTTTTGCAATGGGGCTGGTGTCACCATGCAAATGTGAGAGTGCAGGTAGGCTTTCCATTTGAGGTGGTAAACAACAAGTTTACCTTTGTCTACTGCTGTAAGTCTCTCAAAAATGCCCAGCCTGGCCATAGATGTCTGCCAGTGTGAGATTGCAGGAGGTGAAGATTGCCTCCATTTCAGCAAAAGAGCTCTTTTTGCTTCCATAACTGCAATGAGGACCCATGCTTTGCTATGAGAGGGAAGTGTATTTAACGTGGAGGTGTCCCCCAGTAAAAGGGGGTAGTGCTGAAGGGAGATTGATGTGCCTACTATGGTGGAGCACTCACTCAGAACTTGCGTCCAAAAGGTGTGTATTGTTGGGCAAGTCTACAATATGTGGAGTAAATGGGTCGGGGAGGAATGACATCTCCAGCAGCTGTCTTGTGGAATTATCTTACGACTGTGGACAACTGTGGGGGTCCTGTACCATCTAAGGAGAATTTTAAGTTGAAGTAATTGGCTCTTTGAGTCCTCGTAAGCTGTATGAGCCGTTCTGAGGCACTCCGACCATTGCTGTGGGGATAGGGGGTGTGGGAGATCTCACTCCCATGTGGTTTTGCTAGTCAAGGTGACATCCAGCTGGGTATCTCTAAGGGTTTTATACAGGGTGCCTACAAGGCCCCTGCTGCCTTTGGGTTGCTGGAGATTGTCCAGGCACCTCCATGGAGACTGAGATGGCACAGACTTGAGAAGAGGAGCTAAAGCACTCCTTAGCTGGAGAAATTTCCAAATATCTTGGGATGGCAAGCTGTATTTATCCCTAATCTGTTCAAAGGACATTAGTGTTTCAGTATTCGGAAGAAGGAGATCCGCTACTGTTCGGATATGCTTGGAGGCCCATAGATTCAACTGGATCAGTTTGTGATCCACCCTGATAAGGGGGTTATTCCAGATTGGAGCACAATGGAGGGGGGGTAAGCCACTCTTGGGACCCCAGTTAGAGCCATTGCCCAACTCCAGGATCTGCATGTTTCTGTCATTAGAGGTGTTACTTGATGTCCAACAGGTTGCCTGCTAGATAGCAGGGAGAAGAGAGGAACCTTTGTCGACAGGGCAGTTTCCAACTGTACCCACTGGGGATGGGGGTAGAGCAAGGGGCGAACCAGGCCATGGCCTGGGCCATCCAGAAAGCAAGCTGATAACCCATGAACCAGGGGAGGTCTAGACCTCCTCTGGTCCAATGGGCTTGCAATTTCACTCGCCCCTATCTAGGAACTCTATCCTTCCATAGAAAAAGTGCCACCAACCTATCTAGGGCCTGAAATGGTTTTTGAAAGAGAGGAATTGACAGGTTGTTAAGTAGGTAGGAGACTCTGGAGAAAATAAACATCCTAATGGCTTGTACCTTCCCTTTCAAAGTGAGGCGCAGCTTCCTCCACTGCTGTATATCGGCCATAAGAAATGCCATGAGGGGGGAGAAATTGGCTGTTTCTAAATCTTTCCAGGCTGTTGTAATAGTGATGCCCAGATAAGGGAAATGTTGCGGGGCCCAGGCAATATCTGTGCCAGCAAGACAGTGCCTACTACATTTCTTGTTTAAGGGAGAGAGCATAGTTTTCTTTTGGTTCACCATAAGTCCTGATAATGAAGCAAATTCTTGCAGGATTAACAAAACAGTGGGTAGGGAGGACTGCAGATTAGAAAGTGTGAGCAGCATATTGTCTGCATACGCATTGACTAAATATGATGCTTCTCCCACCAGGATGCAGGTAATACTTGGGGTGTTAGTAAGCTTTCTGATTAGTGGGTCCAGGGCTATAAGGAAGAGAAGAGGGGAAAGAGGACAACCCTGTCTGGTTCCTCTGTGTAAGGAGAAGGTGGTGAGGTGTCCTTATTAGTAAGAATTCTGGCCGTGGGTAGATTGTACAGACTGGATACCCAGGAATAAAAGTGGGATCCAAATCCATACAATTGCAAAACCTGATGGAGGTATGCCCATTCCAGAGAATTGAATGCCTTAGTGAAATCAACCACCAAGGCAGCCATGGGAGTGTCAGATTGTAGTGCTAACCACTTAAGGTTCAGAATAACATGCAAGTTGTCTGCACTTGACTTTCTCTTTGAGAACTCTGTTTGTGATAGGTGAACCAAATTTGGTAGGACTGGGGACAATCTGGTTGCCAACACTTTGGCCAGTATTTTGGTATCTACTGGGAGAAGTGATATGGGCCTGTAGTTTGCACATAGCAGACTGTCCAAGTATTTGTTTGGGATTAATGTGATGAGGGCCTCATGCATAGTTGGGGGAATAATGTATATTTCTGGGCTTCCTGGAAAGCTCCCAGGAGGGGGGGTGGTGATCTCGTTCTGCAGTATTTGATATAACTCTACGGACATCCCTTCTGGCCCCGGGGCCTTCCCTTTAGCCATTTGGGACAGAGCTAGACAAAGTTTGTCCTGAGTAATTGGGGCATGCAGTGTATGGGCTTGCTTTTCGGAGAGCAACGGAAGTTGTGCTCCTTGGCAGAACACTTGAAGCCGCCCATGCACATTCCAAGAGACACACTCCCAATCGGGCAGCCCAGCTGAAGTCAGAGCCATTTTTTGTTCACCACCGAATATTCAGTAGAGAAAAAGGTACTCACCCAGACGGTAACAGCAGGAGAGACAGAGGAATGAAAAGAGAGGATACCTGGCTACCGGCTTGTGCTAGAATGTGTGTCGCAAGTAACCTCTGAGGACAGGTGCTGAGAGAGAAGGAGAAATACAGTAGAGGGTGTTCTGTCTGTGACTGCAAAAAAGCCTGGACAAATCAGAGAAAGAAGAAACACAGATTATATATCTTAAGGAACTATAAACATAACAGGTAACTATCCAACAGCAAATTAGGTACAATACAATGTTGATTTCTATACAAACAGTAATTCAGTTATGGTGCCGAGTTGTACAAGTGAAAAGAGGTTAATGAGCCCTTAAGCAACACTACTTCAGATACCAAAGATATAAAGGGGAGAGGTCACACCAAACTTGGGTGATCTGTCCCAGCCCGACTCCATAAATCTGGTCCTTAGACCTGCATCAAGGAATCGGGGGAGGTCTGGCGACTGTGACCACCCTGAACTGGAGGGAACACAATCAGCCAGTAAGTAGCAGGTTGGGTCCGCCTGCTCGGGAAGTGGGGGAAGGGAGGGGTCTGTCAACCACATATTACTTATTCAGGTCAGGCACTGGATAGGAACAGCAGGTTATCAGAGATTCAAGGAAGTGATGAGGGGATAGCCAGCTATGAACGGCATAACAAAACGCCCGTAGAGGGAGCTTAGCCATTTTATGGCAGCCCAGTGGATGCTTCTTATCCTGGGTGCACTTGTGTACATGCGCTCCTTCCCTGGTGTAAGATTGCATATTCGCAGTGCTCAGTGGGTGAGGGGGGTTATTACAAGCATGCTTTTAACAGTGGGGGGAACTGGAGTAGGGAATAATAAGTGTGCAGAATAAAAAGGAGGGGGTTACCACATATATTGCAGTGGAACATTCAACTACCCAGGAGGGTAGCTATTAGTGTACAAAGCACAAGAAACTAGGGCTGAGGGGTAATTTAGGTGCCCATAGTTCATGGGTCAAGCCTCATCCATGGCAAGGTACAGGGCGGAGATAGAGGAGGGAAGGAAGAAGACAGGAAAGCCCATCTTCCCCCGGCATTGACCAAGTGGAGGGTGTAGAGACCTGAGCCAACAGTAAATTAAAGGTAGGTATATACTAAACCACCAGTTTATCACACGTCCTTTAATGGCTCCCTTTTTTCACTTGGTGAGTCCATCCTGGCTGGAGTGCAAGGCGTCGCAAGAGCTTCTGCAAATGTTTTTAAACCAGGTTTGAGTAAACCAGCATTTGCTGTCGCATCATCTTCAGACTCTTCAATCGCTTCCGCCCAATCCAACAGGATTGGGTCATCCAGATGAGCTGCCAACAGGTTCTCCATGAGGTCCAGTTGCTTTCCCTTTTCCAATGCTGGCAGATCTACCCAAAGGAATTTTGCAGGAGGAGATGCAGTGGAATTACCTTGCGCTGGGGAGCGAGGGCTTCTAGAGCACTGATGTTGCCTCACTGGGAGGGGGGAGTCGGTTGAATCCAGTAGTTTGGATGTTTGGTTGCTATTAATTAGGTCGGGATTTGAGTGAGAGACATTAGGTTGATTGGTCCCTTCGGATGATGGGGTCCAGAGCTGCCTTTGTGTGTGGGAATCTTTATTGGGTGGACCCATCCGTCTGCGATCATTGTCCCTGAAAGCAGCATTACCCTTCCTACTGGTTCCGTGTTCTGTTTGGCCCTATGGTTCCCAGAGGCATTTGGGAGAGGTAGTTCCTGACAACATACTAGGCCAGTGATTTTGAATCCAGGATTCAGCGACTCGGCGAGACTCTGCAAGGAAAGATTGGCCATTTTTAGACAGGTACAAAGCAGTAAGGTTTTTGAAGTGGTACTGAACTGAGTTTGCACTCAGCACCTTTTTCAGAGGGTTGACTTGTAAGCTTTTCATTTGGCTGCAACCTCTTGGGTGAAGTCTCTGTAGAAGGAGATGATATTACCTCTCCAGGTTAGCTCCCCGACATCTCTTGTAACCCTGAGTAACCGCTCCTTAACTGAAAAACGCAGTAGGTAAGCAATTATAGTCTGAGTGCTTTTGGTGTTGTTTGGGTTTCCAGGAACACAATGAGCACGTTCAACCCCCACTGGTTCTTTCCTGCATTTACCTAGTAGCTGAGGGATCCACTCATTTAGGAACCTCTCCATGTTTGAGCCCTCAGTCCCCTCTGGCACCCCAAGGATCCTAATGTTGTTCCGCCTGCTCCGGTTTTCCTGGTCCTCCGCTCTGTGCCACAATTGGGCTAGTTTGGCTTTGTGGTCTCTGAGTTTGTGCAGTACATTTATATGTTGGCCTTCCAGCTCTTCCACATGCTGCTCAAGTACATTGTGCTGATCTTCAAGCTCAGCGGACGTCTGCAATGTTGCCTGCTAGTGAGGCGCCAATTGTGTCCACTCTAGTTAGCAGTGCCTCAAGCATTTTAGTAATGTTCGCCAGGGCTTCCCCCACCTGTGTTTTGTCCGGCAATCCGAGGGTCGCCCGGGTGGTGGCTCCCTCATTACTGCTGCTGGCATGTTCCATCTCATCAGGAGAACCGGCGACCAACCGATAGGCAGAGTGGTAGTGATCTGCCGCCGGAATTTACTCATATCCTACTTGGTTACCAATTGCCCACAGTCACTGCCCAATGGTAGGTGGGGGATGAAAGCTAGGTGCTGCTGCTCCAATCAAAACTGCGCCCGGGCCTTTACGGCCTAGTTAATAGGACCGGGTCCGATATCCACGTGGTGCGCAAGTGCTACCGGAGCACGGCCATCCCTGAAAAACTTCAAGAAGTGGTGACAGAGGTGTAACGGGGGTAAAATCAATCAAAAAAGAAATGCCTTCAGTCCAGCATAGTGTTCAGTTTAATCAGTTCTTCGCCGGGCTGGGGCATAGTGGAGGGTTCAAGCTGCCATCTTCTCTGGGTCCAAGCCACGCCCCCCCTAAGCTGCCATACATTTGACCATTCCTCCAACCTTGGCAAGTCCCTTCTCATCCCTGTATTTGAGCTCAAGGAGCAAAGTTACTTGGTGGCTACCCGATTTATTTATTTTATTTTATTTATTTAGTTTTTGTTGACCAGGAAAGGAGGACTAGACAATTCTGCCAATTTCCAGCCTTGTCTCGGGGGAGAGGATACAGATGGCTGCTGACTGACATTGAATCAGGTGAAGCTGCTGGTGGTATTTTTAGTGAATGGGGGAAATTTGGCCAGGACACCGGGGAAATTCCCTGCACTTTTTGAGAAGTGCCATGGGATCTTTAACATCCACCTGAACTACCACCAGAACAGGCAGATGTGACCTCGGTTTAATGTCTCATTTGAAAGATGGCTCCTCAGGAGTGCAGCACCCCCCTCATGCTGTACCACAGTGTCAGTATTGGGATTTATCCCAAGCGCTTGATGTCAGGATAGAACCCACAGCCTTCTGATCCCATGCAGGTACATGGATATCTTGATCATGTCAGCCCTTTTCCTCCTTTTCTCAAGTGTGTACATGTTCAAGTCCTGTTGCCTTGTCTCGTATGTCTTGCCCCCTAGTCCACTGACCATCTTGGTTGCCTTGTACTGCACTGCTTCTGTTTTCCCAGTCACTCCTTGGGTGTGAACTCTAGTACTTTGTGCAGAATTTTAGGTGTGGTCGCACCAGTGACCTATACAATGGGAGGATCACCTCCTGACTCCTACTGCTTATCCCCCTCCCTATGCAACACAGCATCATGTTTTTCTTAATTTTCTGGTAACCTGGTAAGGCCCACTGGGCACAAAGTCAATTTACTGGGTCGACCTGGGAGCACTAGGGTGATTAAGTGACTTGTTTAGGTTCACAATGCATGCAAGAAGAGGTTGTTTGAATCAACTCCATGTCTGCTGGACATACCATGCTCTTTACAGCTCATTACTCTAACTTCTAGATTGTACTGCAAGCCCTAGCTCTATTAAAATGTGCTGTTGTTTTTAGGCTGTCTGATATTATGACACCTAGGTCCTCTTTCTCCTTGGTGCTTTTCAGCCCACACACCCAATTTCATATTGCACTCTTGGTTTCCTCTCCCCAGCGAGCATCACTTTACATTTTTTACGTTGAAGCCCAGCTGCAAAATCTTTTACCAGCTCTCCAACCTGCCTGGATCTTTCATAAGATCCCTTATCCCTTCATCAAGACTTATTTATTATTAATACAGCTACAGTAATGACAAGTACTGAATCATTCTAACATAACTCCCAAGCAACCTCTGAGACTGTTAAATACAAAATTATACAAAGAAAAAAACTTATCACTGAAAGAATTTTCACAGGCACACTGCTGAAAAGCCAAAAAATATAGTGTCAGTGACAATTCAAGTTACTATGTAAAACAAGGGATCAGCCTGGTAGCTGATCCATCTGTATAATCTGTTCCAAAGACAGAAGCATGCAGACAAGACATCCTTCCTTTTCATACATGTCCAAACCCAGAAAAAAAACTACTTAAAGATTAGGATCAAAAACTTGCCTCTTGCTCACTTAATAATAAAAAGTGAATATGATTTGAAGAGTGTGTCTCAAATTATATACATGCACTGCACTTTGAAGAGAAGCAATTAGATTTCTCTGGACACCAAGAGCTCAATGGAATAAAAGTTCCTTCCAGGATACCTCGTAGGCACCACCACTGCCCAACAGGGCTTAGTAGTGCAACTACATCTTTTAAAGAGCCTCTCAAAATGCCAGCAGAACAAATGTGGAAAAAGCTAACTTTCCAGAAAAGAATTGCAGATGCCTTTGGTAACAGCGAGAGCAAAAATGGAACTGGTCCTTTCACAAACTCTCCATACCCACTCATCTCAACTTGCCTGGGACTCAGTGGGGCAAATGCTCCTTTTGATAAATCAAAAAGCCCCCCCAACACACACACGCACACAACCACATCACACACACACAGACACAGACACACCACTATCCGTACCAAAAGTGCAATAGAGTCCCCACTTCTTCTAGTGACCATAGTAAATAATAGTAGAGACAGAAACTCAGTGGAGTAACTGTTTTTCTCAGGAAGTCCAACAACCTCCCAGATCCCAATGGAACAGGAAGAGGGTGCGGTGGAACAGCCAGTCTTTCCAAAATTCAAGGAACTTTCCTACTTTTTCTTCTGTAAAGTCTCACAGCTTGCAAAAACTTGGCTGAGCGTTGCTTTCCATTGTGAAGTATACTGCTCTGCACTGCCCCCCACTGTAATCTTTCCCCAGCTTGCACCTGAAATTAGCCTTAGCCCAGAGTACCTTTCTTGGCCAAAACAATTCCAATAAATAAATAAAAATAAAACACTTATCTAAGGCCACAGACAGCCAGGCAGGAAATGAGCTGCAGCCCAACACAAATTTCCCAGGAGAGCAACCACTCTATGATTAGATCACAGCTATAGTACAAGAGAAGCAGGGGGAGTAGTGGGCAGAAAACCAAACTTAAAGTCACTTTGATGCTTATCAATGGTAGTACTATCAGTACTCTGTGATTGAATCCTTTGCAGGCAGAAGGAAAAACTTACTCAAACAAGGTGGGCCTAAAATTCAATGGGGGAAGAGTGCAGTCCCCTTAAGAGCAGAGCTGCACTGTAGCTTTGTAAGTAGCATGCCTTGTAACTCAATTGCCTCTTATAAGCTCTGCAGCCAACAAGAACAGCATCAGAGCCAGCTTCACAGTTTTCACTCTTCCCCCAGAGATTGCATAATTTAATCCAGCTACAGACAAGTGTTGTGATGGGTTGCTGAGCAAACAGCCTTCCTCAAATCAAATGGAGGTGTGGGGTGGGGACCAGTCCTCTTAAGAGCAGAGCTGCAAAAGTGGCTTACTGCATGAGTGGCCCCCACAGCAGTCGCAGGAGTCCATTGTGGAGGACACTATGGAAGTCCTTGATCTAGGTTCACAAGACTTTATATAGACCTTTTAATTCCCTTTTAAATTATTTCGCTTAAAATCATTTCATAATCCTTTTTTATGATGTTTTATCTAACTGTGTTTGCTAGAAATGCTATGAAGGTGACTGGGAGTCCAAAGGGGGATTAAGGTACAGTAGTTAGGATAGTTAGCAGTTTCTTCAGAAGAAGTAGGTAACCATAACCCAATCTGCTTATAGTTCTGAGCCTTTCTACAATCCTTTTATTAATACTCCTTGAAAGTATTCCTTGGATGCTAGAGTTTAGATTCTGGAAATCTGGCTCATGCTAAAGAAGCTCCAATCCATTGGAGCATCTGACCAAGCCCTCTCCTGGTTCCATAGCTATCTTGACAATCAAACTCAGTCGGTAGCATTTCACAAGGCCCTTTCCTCCCCCCTAAACATCTCCCGAGGAGTTCCCCAGGGATCCACTCTTGGACCTCTACTCTTCTCCCTCTTCCTAAATGATATTCCCACCATGTCCCGGTATAGCTGCACTCTTATGTATGCAGATGACCTTGTTCTCTACTCTGGGTCAAAATCGTTGCTGCCATCAACTCCACTCTCACTAATGACTTCCAATTCCTGCAGACCTGGCTCTCTAGCAACCACCAAGTCCTGAACCTAGAAAAAACCTGTGCTATGCTATTCGGATCCTCTAAGAAACTGTCTGCCCCTGCGAACAGGCTCCGGGTTCAATGCCTTGATGGCTCCCTCATCTCAAACACTGAGTCCTTCAAGTACCTTGGGGTCACTTTGGATCCCACACTTGACCTGTCTCAACATGTCAATATGGTGTGCTGTGCCGTCAATGCTAAAATTAGCGGAGCTTATCACGTGCGCCACTCCCTCACTCCTTCCGCTAGACTTTCTGTTGCGAGAGGTATTCTCTTACCCCAGCTCCAATATGCTCTGCCCCTCCTCTTTGCTGCAAACTCTGCTACACTCCACAAATGGGACACTGTCTACAACAATATCTGTAGAGTCACCTTAACTGCCCCACGTCTTACCCATCATTGTCTCCTTTACGCTGGCTTAAATTGGCTGTCACCTAAGGATATTCGAGCCTACCCCTGGGCTGCATTATCGACTCTCGTCTAGACCCTCCTGCCCTGTCTAGCTTGCCAACCTCCTGACTCCTGCCTCACACACCCGCACCTCAGGACTCTGTCCCCATGCTCTCCACTAGACCTTGCATGACAAAAATGGGTGAACAGGCATTTGCCCATTTTGCTCCCAAATTCTGGAACTCACCCCCTTATGGTGAAAACTTCATCCCTCCATCGAGAATTCAAAACTCGCTGTTCACCCACCTTCCTAGCCTCTCTGGCCAATGCAAATGCTCTTAATTTGCTTTGTCCCACTGCAGGCTGTCGGGTCTGACCCTGAGTACTACACTAATGTTCTCCCATGCAATACGTTTGTCTAGGTGGCTATGAACCTTGATGTCTTTACTGTCCTCAGCTGTCTTATGGTTACCCTAATTGCTTTATTTTACATCCTTACTATGATCTATGCCTAAAATGTACCCTTATGTAACTATTACTGTGCTACCCAATGTATATCTTGTTTTGCTCCTGTACACCTATATTATGTCTGTGCATTTCTGCATATTGTAACCAATGTCCTGTGCTCTCCCGGGTCGTGCCTGAAAATAAGCAGGTCTGTTGCCAAGCGCACTTACCTGGTTACCAAAAGCTAATAAATAAATAAATAAATAAATAGCAGTCATGCAAGTTCTTTTCAGACAGGGTGCCCTCTGTTTGGGTTGGGAGCTCCCCAAGTGGGTTGTTGCAGCTCAATAGGGTTGATTTAACAGTACACTATGGAATTCAGTAGCCATGGGGAGAGTTTAGGCCAGTGACACTGGATGAGGTGGCTAAGCTGATTTCAGAATTGTGGCCAACATTTTATGAATGAATCCAGGCCCAACTCAACTACTAGTGAGTTGTATCAGGCAGCTGGACCCAGAGTTTTCTGGGATTGTCCTGTGCTCCTTGTCAGAAGGGATCTACTGTACTGATGAAGCCCCTTCTGCAGACGCCATCTTTGGACGCAGGCAGCCTGGCAAATTATTGACCTGTCTCAAGCCTGCTCTTCTTGGACAAGGTTATTGAGAAGGTGGTTGCATTGCAGTTTGAGGCACAGCTCACTGCCTTTGACATCTATGAGTCTCTTCAGTCTGGTTTTAAGTCAGGGCATAGCACGGAGACACTGCTGGTCGCATGGAAACACAGAATGTGTTGTCAGAAAAAGACCAGTAGGCTCATCTAGCCAGTCCTGTTTTTCCTGCCTAACACTACACCCTGAACTCTAATTGGTCAAAGGTGTCCTTCCCTCTTCCCTTACCACTGTTCATTAAAACTCATGCTGAGATCCAGGACTGGATGTCATTGAGTTGGCCGAGATTTAACTCTGATAAAATGGAAGTACTGATAGTTGAGCCAGGCCATGGGGGAGAGTAGCAGCTGCTGAGACAGAGGTGGGATTTAGCTTGGCTCCTCTGGGCTGGTGGCTGCTGCTAAGGTGAGAATTCTGGGAGTATTTCTGAATGAGGAATAACACTAGAGGCTCAGGTGTTGGCAGTTGTCTGGAATGGCTTTTACCATCTAAGGAACATCTCCCTGATTAAATCCCTTGTCCCCCAATGACCTGGCCACACTGGTGCACGCTTTTGTGACCACAAGGCATGACTACTATAATGCTGTGTACCTTGCAGTCAGTAGAGGTATGTTGCAGAACCTGCAGCTAGTGCAGAGCACTGCTGCTAGGTTGCTGACTGGCCTTTCATGGTCTAGCTATATCTCCCAGTATTGCATCAACTGCATTGGCTGCTGGATAAGTGGCATATCTCCTTTAAAAAGTTAAATTAATACTTTATAAGGCCCTATGTGGGCTGGGCCCGAGTTATCTGTCAGATATACGTTATCCTTACACATCCTCATGCCCTCTCCACTCCAGTAGGAGGGCCTCCTTGTTATTTTCAGGCCAGACTTAAAACCTCAGGGAACTGTTCCTTGGACGTGGTGGGCCCAGTCCTATGGAACTCCCTTCCAAAGGCCCTGTGTGAGGCCCCCACATTGGAGGCATTTAAAAGGATGTTTAGGTTATCTCCTTGCACAGGCTTATAGGGAGTGAGGGTCCAGTGTTAAGCTGCCCCAGTACTGATTTAGCTTATACTGGATATTTATTTACGGAAATTTGTTGCATGTACTACTATGAATATTAGTTTATGGTTTGTTCTGCTGCTAACTCTGTAAATTGTAGCCTCAGTGGAGGGGTGCCACAAAGAAATAAAATCTACTTCTACTTTCCTTTTGTCTTTGGGATTGAAGCAGGTTACTTTTTCATGCACTTGTCATCAGCTTATATTATAATTAGAGACAGGAGACTTCTGCAACCTTTTGGGTGTTATCACCAAATAATAAGGATAGGGTGCTTTACATTTGTAATGTAATTTAATTTACATGGCTATTAATGTGTGGTGGTGTAAAACCAAATCCTGGATCTCCACAAGTTGCCAGTGCATCACAGAGTTTTAGGAATTAAAGGTGTAGCCTTTGCTTCTACTAACAATCAATGCCTGACAGCAAAAATAGATATTATGCAGAAATGGATAACAGTTCATGTCCTGACTTTATGGTTAATAATGAATCTTGGCTGAAAGGAAAAATTCTAAACCAACTGATAGCTGTTACTGGATATCAGTGTTGGAAGAAGGACTGAAAAAAAGAGAGAGGGTGAAAGATAATTGTTTACATCTCCCTATCTTATAGGGCTTAGGAAATAACCAGCATCACTGTCTACTGATTATGCTGATATAATAACTGGCCAGCATTTTTTCCCTAAGGGAAACCCAGTTATAATTTGTCATTATAACCCGCGAGTTATAACGGTGAACATGTGCAGGTTTCCCTTGTTCCACACATGCGCCAACTGCTCCTCTTCCTTTCCCTTTCCTCTCCGATTTTATTTAGCTCCACATGCCTGCACACTTTACCACCACTGGCAGTTGGCGGTAAGTCAACTTAAAGAAAAAACATTAACTGGGCTAATAAATGCTTAATCTTTGAAAAAACATGAGAAAAAAAACAGAAACCAAACATTGCAGCAGCGAAGCTCTGACCGTACTAAAACTTGCAGACGGCAGCTGTACAGGGATGTGGCTTTATTTTATATAATTGCTATGGTGAAAAAATGCTCCCCAGCAATCATATAAAATAAAAGATGGGGTGATGTGTTTAACTTGAGATTTTACACACACCCTCAGTGTTTGGATGCTTAAATAAACAACCTGATCTTTGCACTTGGGGTTTATGTACCATCCTATACTTCAGCTGTGTATAAAATCTTGTTAAGCAAACCACCCCATGTATTATTCCATATGTATTGGTGGCAGAAATTCACTTGACTGTGATTTAGCCCATCTGTTAAATTATTATCCCCACCCCCACCCCCAGAAACATGCCTGTAAGTGCTGCCTCTAGTATGGAAGTATTACTTTGCTGCATAAGGATTTTCACAGTTTGATTTAAATGGGAATTTTAATTTCAACTGGGATAAAGGCATGGCCACAAATTATCTGAGTGAGGTACCTACTCATCTGGGCCTTTACCCGTTAGTAGAAAAAACATTTGGCATAAATAAAAAAAAAATGAGTAGGTTCAGTAAATATATGATCCGAGTTTCCTGAGCAAGCCTGACCAGTACAGTATGGCCTTTCAGGGGTGCTAGCTAATTCTATCTCAAATCATCAATTTATTTTTTGTGTCGAAACTAAGCCCAAACAGAAAGAGTTAATTAAAATGGTCTCATATCACACATTTAAAAACTCTGATTATACCTCTTCCATACAGGAAATTAAAAATTGCAAGTGGGATAAACTGAATTTGATACTCTCAGCTGGAGAAGCATAGGAGTTTCTTCAGGGAACATTCTTAGAAATTTGCAATAAGCATGTCTAGTGAGAGCTAGAAGGGTGAAGCATATTAATTCCCTGGTGTTCATTAAAACTTTTTAAGTTACACAGGAGTATGGATAGTGCCTGGGAGACTGCAAAATAATTAATATGGAGGCTGCCTGGGCAAAATATAAAATATCATGTAATAGCTTTTGAAAGAGGTCAGATTTGTAAATTATGTGATCTTTAAACAAAATCTTTTGTCAGCTTATCACCAAAACCTCAAGAATTGTAGGAAAAACTGAAAGACTAGGAAGGGCATACAAATGCTGATCTGCCTAACTCATTTGTAATTAATGGGGATAAAATTGATAAACCATGTAGGTTAGCAAATTAGTTTAATCATTTTTTCATTGAATCAAACAATCTATTTCAGGCACCTGGACCCTTGGGAAGGTGTCAGTCATTAACCCACAACACCAGCTGTCCTACATAGAGTAATGGAGCCTTTTCATTTAAAAAAAGATTGAAGAAGTGGATGTTGATGAAGAATTATTAGCTCTGAATCTTAAGAAAGCAGGAGGTCTGGATGTTTGAGCTGTAAACTCCTGAGGTAGGCAGCTACAGTTCTAGTTAAACTCTTTCAGTATACTTACCTTTCAACTTTTTGTTTCTGAAATATGAGACACAGGCGCTCAAAACATGGGGTAATGTGGGACACATCACCACACAAGGGAACAGAATCTCAGAACACTTTGGAAACAGGTGCCTTTATTTGTATGAAGATTAATTTTGTTCTAGCATCTTAAAATATTGTGAATTTCTTCATCTTTAAAATCTGAGTTATCAGCACCTTCTCTATGAAGGCAGTGCCTTTTCCAAGTGGGATGGATATGGGTTAGAGCAAGTTTGAAAGGTAACATAGGGGTTGTTTCTTGTAATGAGGGGCAGTTGAAAGGTATGCCTTTCAGTATTACATAATTTGTCACTAAGTACTGAGGACATTCCAAATAGCTGGGACGAAATAAAGCTGGTGCCTGTGAATCTGATGAAGCTTAGCATGACTAAGCAAAATGTCATTCAGTAGCACCGGTTTGCTGTTACGGCAGTCTTTTTGCTGCACATAGGTTTGGCTCATGTAATAAATTGAAAGTTTTAAATAGAACTTTAAAGTGTGAGACCATTTAGTGGATGCTGTGTTTTTTTTACTACACTTTTCTATGAACCAGTTTACAGTATCTCTCTGCTACCACTTGTGTAGAAACTCCTGAAGAGATGATGAGTTGCTAGGCACCATGATGGCTGTTAAAGTTAGCAACACTACTCAGGTAGCACTGGACAAAGAGTTGGTGACAGTCACTGCATACAGTATATTAATCACCGCAATGCCTACAACACTATAAATCATGCTATCTTGTTATTTATTTGTTTGTTTGCTTGCTTGGATTTTGTTAACCAGGTAGGCTCACTGAGACAACAATTCCTTTACAGGGCTGTGGGCGGAGCCTACAGGCCTATTGAGATCACTTAGTAGCTTTAAAAATGGCTGACTGTGGAACCTTTCGTTGGACTTTTGGAAGTATCCTTCTGAAAGTCCAACGGAGCTTAAAACCCTCCACCATGATCAGCCACTATGGAATAACAGCCACACTATTTCGGCTGTTACGTCTGCATTTCATGGCATGAACTGCGCATGCACGCGACTTGTGTGCATACACAGTTCCTACTGGTGCCGTCATGTTGTGAATGGTAAAATGCCATTCACTGCAACTGCACATGCATGAGTGCCACGCATGCACAGTTGCGTTGCCACCACCAGCTCCATGGCATTCTGTACCCCCCCAACAACTCAAGTGGCACACTGGGAGCCCACCCCAGTGTGCCCAAAGATGTGCATCCCTCCAGACTCATGCAGTACACTGGGAGCCCACCCAAGAGTGCCTAACTTTCTTTCTTCCCCCCACCCCTGCCAACATTGAGGTGCCCAATCCCCATATCAGCATCCTGTATATCCCCCCCATCATGTGGCACACTGAGAGTCCACCCCAGTGTGCCCAAATGTTTTATTTTTCTGTTTCCTGTAAAAAAATAAAATGGTCCCTCATCATCATTCCACTCATGGTTTTTATTTCCCTGTAAAAAGAGAAAATGGTCCCTTGTCATCACTCCAGTCCCCTCCCCATCCCCACCCTCCCACTGAGCACCCATCTCCTCACCCCCACACACTTACTTTAGGAGGTTAGCACCGTCTTCTTCTCTGGACTGGAACATGTCTGCACCCGTCAAAGCCGAACCTCGAACTGAAGAATCTAAGGTAAACATGCTACCATGCCATTCAATGGGGTTTTCAACTTATGCTGATAAATCAGCCATTTCTTGGAATTTTTGTCCCAAATTTTCAACATGGGGTTCTCGGGACGCCACCTCAGGAAAACTGTCACTGTCATTTTATTACTCAGTCACGAAAGGTGATTTCACAGTCACTGTGTGGAATCGCCTTTCAGGACCGATTCACAAAATGACAGTGCCACTGGTCATGAGGTGGGGTCCCAAAAAGCCCATGTTGCAAATTTGGTGAAAAAGTTCCAAAAAATGACTGAATTATGAGTGTGCATTGTGCAGTTTCTACGCACGCTCCTAACTTCTCCAATTTTTAATATTTTCATTCCACATTTTCAACATTGCCATTTTTGCACACCTCCTTCAAAACAGTACAGCTGCCATTTTCCACAACCTGCCCAAAATGTGTGTTCACACCTGCAGCAAAGAATAGCATGCTCACTCTGTGAAATTAACTTTTGAGAGCAAGTGAACAAAATGACACTGGTACTCTTCATGAGGAGGGGTCCCAAAAAGGCCATGTTGAAAATTTGGTGCAACACCTCCAAAAAATGGCCAAGTTACACCCGGGCATTGAATAATTTCTGCGCACATGTGTAACTTTAGTCACTTGGTAGCTTTTCACAGCCCTATCGGCTCTGGCTAGAATTTGTTTCAGGAGTGACCCAGAATTAATTACATTCCACAGTCATTTACATATACAAGTTCCAGTCCATGGTAATAAAATACAGACAGCAACATAAAACAGAGTACAAACCGTATTAGCAAATGATTAAAAATCATTATAAAGTCAAGGCATATTGACGGGCTTAAGATATAATGACTTTAACACTGTGAAGTTAAGAAAGCAAAGCAGCAAGGTGAACAGCTAACAACCAGCCTCAGCAAGATTCCGGTTTGACTGATAACCTCACAGAGGTCAGTGGTGGGGGGTTAACTGGGACAAATACATTGGCTGCATGCAATCAGAATGCTCCTAAGGGAGGATTTAAGCTACTTGTGATTGGTGCAAGCCTGCACATCAGCTGGTAGGTCAGTCCACAACCTAGGGGCCACAGAGACAAAGGACCTTTTTCTGGCAGCTCTTTCAATTCCTGAGACAGTGAGAAGCAATTTGGAGGAGGACCAGAGGATTCTCCTTGTGGGATTTAAGTTCCAGAACAGAGGCAAGATTAGGGGACGGGGGAATGTACAATTTTATGCACTAGGGAAAGTGAGGAATAGTGACTCCTACTTTCCAAGGTGGGTTACTTTAACATGGATTGTGCTTTGCAGTGATGCTCCCTTTCACTAGCACCCACAGCAAAATGGGACCCATGGTGATTTAAGGTTTTCAGCTTAGTGAGCTTGGTATCTTTGAGAGAAGATAGGATAGGGGCACCATACAGGCTGGCAGGCAATAAGATACTGTTAGCTATGGATACGCAGGGTTCAGAGGTGAGGTGGGGGTTTAACTGATATAGGCACCATAATTATTGCTGTAACAGTTTGGTCACCAGTCAACATGAAGCTTATATGAAATTTATTGATGCAGTATAACTCCCAGGTACTTGATAGACTTTACAGTCTCTGTAGGGTCACCATTCAGAGAGCACATTTTTAGCAATCTGCTCCTGTCAGAGCCACTATGACAGGGAGGACCAAAGAGGACAATTTTTTTTTACATTTAACAGTAGCTTATTTGCCTTAAACTGTGATTTCAGTCTATGGAAGTTGGCTTTGTGGCCAGACTCCACTGAGTCAATGTCTGGGTGTCTCCTGTGTAGCAACACATCATCTGCATAGAGCACAACCTTGGCATTGCCACAGTGTTTTGGCAAGCCATTAATAAATAGAATGAACAACAACATAATATCTGTCAGGGAGAAGAGGCTAGCTCCCAATTTAACCAGCTGCTTCTGGCCTGTTACATAGTTACCGAACCAGGTGCTGAACAAATTATCAGTACCTAGCCCCTTGAGTCTCTACAGAAGCAATTCATGATTGGCTAGGTCAAATGCCTTTGTCAGGTCTATAAAGATAGCACCAGAAGGTTTTGTGGTTCTCTGAGCTGCAAGAAGATCCACTGTGAGCTGTACAAGGGCTGTGTCCATGCTGTGGTTCTTTTGAAAGCCATGTTGTGCATCGGTGTGCAGAGAGTGGGTTTCAATGAGTTTGGAGCTATAATAGACCAGTCTTTCAAGGATCTTGGATAGGGTTCAAAGAATTAAGATTTGCTGGTAGTGTCTACCAGTTCCTTAGCACTCCCTTTATGTATGGGAACTATGTGGGCCACTTTCCATGTGTTGGGTAGGTCACTTACTGGAGAGACATATTAAATAGTGCTTCAATAGGGGCAGCTAAAAAATGGGTTCCAAGTTTTAGCAGCTTGGGTTCTAACTTGTCATGGCTCACAGACCCTTCTGCTTGTATTCTCAGCAGTTGGACGAGAACCTCCAGTCAAGAGAACAGCTTAAAGTGCAATTCATGCCAAGATGGTGCTGGGGGGGGGCAAGACCTGATGGAGACGGGACCAGGGAAGAGCCAACAAGGAGTAGCTTAAACTGTGTTAGATCTGTAAAACATCTGTTGAAAGCATCATCTGCAAGGATGGGGTCACCGATAGATTTTGTTTTATACAATATGTCCAGGGGTACTCACTTTGCCTTTGAGAAGGCAATTAATTTGAGATCAGAACTGTTTGGGGTTTTACAGGTTTTTGGACTGTAATTTATTTAAATATGAAGCCTTTGCCTTCTTAACACTAGAGATGCAGCAAAGTTTTATTCTGTGGGCGGATATGAGGCAAAGTCACCAAATTCGCCTCCATGGAGCAATTTGTGAACATTTTTCAAATTACCCGGAATTCACCATTTATGACTTCACCTTGCTTTTGGGGTTCTTAAGTGCAAATTACACTTAAAAAACCCAAAAGCAAGTAAAGGTTACAAATGGGGAATCCCCCCAACACCAACCTGATCTATCCCTGATGTCTAGTGGTCCCCCCCGCCGATCACCGGACTCAGTTTAAATATATATACAGTGAAGCCCACCAGGATGAAGCGCAGCACTGCAGAATTCTGCAGTAGAGTTACTGCAGTAAACAGTGCAATTTCAATGGGAGTTAATCCCTTTTATCATGCAGTAAACCTATCACACTGCATTTCATCCTAGTGGCTTCACTGTATATATAAATGTATGTATATATATATATGTATATATATATATATATATATATATATATATAGATATTATAGTGGCACGGTAGTGCCACTATAGTTAGGGTTGAGGAGCCATTTCTATGTTAAACCCCAAAACTTTGCACCTTAATAACTTTGCAACTGTTTGACTGATTTGCCTGAAATTTGGAATACATGATCAAGAACCATAGGCCTTGGGATCTTCCAAGTTTTGTACTGGTCAGATATACGGCTGCGGAGTTATTAAGCTTGATCTGTGCAAGCGTTTACGCTTTTTCTGGAATTCTACGGTCGCACCTACAGGTCGTATGGTTTGTGCGACTGGCCAGAAATCTTCAGGGAATGTGTGGCCAGGGTCCCCGATGTGCCTTTCAGAGATTTCGTGAAAAAATATTAAACGGTTCAAAAGTTATTCAAAAAACAGTTTCCCATTATAAGTCAATGGGAAAAGTTAACAAAAAGTTCGACAGTGTCGCAAATGCATTTTTACTTTCGCAAATGGGCCTGTTACTTTCGCAAATCGGCCATTTTGTTTTCAGTTGGTGATCAGAGAAATGGTTGGCATTTAAATTTGGGACCCTCTAGCAACCTAATTCTTTTTGTATTCACCTAGTCGGACCCTGAGGATGCTTGCCATGTCTTTATTTTGTGGTAAAACACCCCAGAAATATGTTTTTCAAATTTCTGGAAAAAGTACTTTCACAAATTACTTTCGTGCTCATGAAAGTGTCGAACTTTTTTGCGAAAGCTTTCTCAAATTATGACAGTAGTTTTCCATCTGTGGAAAGTGACAGCGATTCTTTGGCACTCGCGCTTGCAAAAGAACCGTTGGGAGTTTTGGCCAAATTTGGAGAGAACGGAGCCAACATCTCACAGATGTGCCTTTCAGTGTTGCATTGAAAATATTACACTGCGGCAAAGTTACAGCACTCCAAAGTTGACATTCTTTCCCATAGGATAACATTACGGCGCCTGACGCATTACAGAAATTCTTTGGCACCCTGCTGCAAAATAATGGTTTGGTCTTTTTTCCTGAAATTTGAAGGGAAGACAGCCAACAGCCCACATATGTGCCTTTCAGTGGTTTGGTGAAAAAATATTACACAGTGGCAAAGTTACAGCACTCCAAAGTTGACGGTTTTTCCCATAGGATAACATTATGATGCCTGACGCATTACAGAAATCCTTTGGATCCCTGCTGCAAAATAACGGTTTGGTCTCTTTTCCTGAAATTTGAAGGGAAGACAGCCAACCACCCACAGATGTGTCTTTCAGTGGTTTGGTGAAAAAACATTACAGGGAGGCAAAGTTATGGTGCTCCGAACTTTTCTTTTTTTCCCATAGGATAACATTACGGCGTTCCCCGCACCTTTCAGGGCCCGTATCTCGGAAACGGTGCGAGATACGGACTTTTCGTCAGAAAATTCTTAGCCCCCATCAAATTAGCTAGGACAATTGTAAATAATATGACTTTTAAATTTTTTTTCTACGTCGTACGGTTCCTGAGATATAACATATTTAGTATTCCAAGTTCTCATTTTCTGCGCCGATACTCATTATTATGCATACATTATTTGTACTCACTGTCTTTCTCTATGCAGGTTTTGGGGAAAACCAGCCTGTGCGCTTACATTACTGTTACTGTTGCCCTTTCCGCTTGCGGTTCCGTACCCGTTTCACTTACCGTTGACGTCTGTGCCACCATGTGCGTTATCCTTTGTGCTTTCATTTGCGCTATGCGTTTCTGTTATTTTTTGCCATTTCTATCAACAGTACTGTTTATCTTTCTGTTTCACTTTACGTCACCATGCCCATTGACATTTCTGTTTGCAGGCACCATGTTACTCTGTGACAACACATCACGTGGCAGACCGTTCCGGTCTACGCCACCATGTGCGTTACCCTTTCTGTTCTCATTCGCGCTTGTGTTACCATGTGCGCCACTGTTAGCATTTCTGTTTGCGTTGCTGTCCCTGTTACTATGCCGCAAGACATCATGTGGTGTGCTCCTGCCCCTGCATTACATTCACTATTTCTCGTTATCATTCTCAAAAAGAAGGGTATTAGAGGCAAACTCAATTTCTATCGTTAGTTAGTCCACGCGAAAGTGAGGAATTGATGTTGGGTTGAAAGCCCCTTGACTCCCCGCCACCACCCTCTAACCGGCATTGGGTGTGCATTGGGATCGTGGTCCTAACTCTCACCCCATTCTCCTATACTTTGCTGCTTTACACATGTCATGGGGTGAGTTAGGGCTGACGATCCCAATGCACCCCAATGCTGGTTGGGGTGGTGGGGTCCAAGGGGTTTTCAACCCAACAGTGAATTTCCTAACTTTTGTCGCTGTGGAACAACCTAACTAATGCATTAAATGGAGTTTTTCTTTATCTATATATATATATATATATATATATATATATATACACATATTTGAATATATATATATATATATATATATATATATATATATATATATATATAAAATGTGTGTGTGTGTATGTGTTGTAAAAATAACTGTAATCCTCAGTGTCTAGTGCCCCCCCACTGATCACTGATCCCAGCTTTAAAAAAATTATATTTAATAATAAAATCTCTGGTGTCTAGTGCCCTCCTCCATCCACCGATTGCCAGCATCACTTTAACAAAATATACATAATAATTATTAATAATATTCCTGGTGTCTAGTGGACCCCCACCAAGTCAGAGAGTGCCCCTCCATGAAATTCAATCACCACCCCTTCCCCCCCTCACTCGGACCCCAAGCGGTGACCAGTACAGCCCTCAACTCTCCACCATGGCTGGACACCCAACTGTCCTGGCTGGAATGAATGACTGCATGCTTTCTTTGTGGCTGCAGACATGAGCAAAGGGCTGTTCTGGTGCTGGCAGGGTGGGTCAGGATGGAGGGGCCAATGTCATTGTTTCCCCATCCCAACCCCTCCCCGACAACACTATAACAGCCCTTCATTCTTGACTGTGCCCACAAAGAAAGCTCAAAGAATGAGCTGGATTGTGGCTGCATGGTGAATGAATGAGCGTGTGCTTGTGCCAGCGCATGCTCATTCATTCCAGCCAGGTGGCCAGCCATGGTGGAAAGTGGAGGGCTGTGCTTGTCACCCGCTAGGGGTTTGGGTGGGGGGGGTATGGGTGGTGATTGAATTTCATGGAGGGGCACTCCCTGACTGGGCAAGGGGGTCCACTAGACATCAGGGATTTTATTAATAATTACTATATGTATTTTTTTAAAGTGATGCCAGTGATCGGCCAGGAGGGGGACCACTAAGCACCATGGGATTTTATTAATAAATATATATTTTTTTTTAAATGGAGCCAGTGATCAGCAAGGGGACCACTAGACACCAGGGATTTTAGTTACTTTTACAACATATATATGTTTATTTAAACTGGGGCCAGAGTTTGGCGGGGGAGGGACCACTAGACACCAGGGATGTAAATGTTTTATTAATTTGGGCCAACAATTGGCAGAGGGGGTGGAGGTACCCACTAAAAGTTTTTGTTTGGAAGTGTGGAATTTTGCGGGCAAAATTCCAGACTTCTCAGTCAATCTGCCTACACAAATTTGCAAATTGCACACTGTGAATTTCACGTAATTGGCAAATTATTTGTGTAGCGAATTTTAGGGATTTTGCCCATCTCTAGTTAAGACTGGCCTTACAGAGGTTCCACAGTGTCCTATATTTTTGCCAGTCAGGATACAGGCCAGGTGTTCTAAATGTGTCCCAGGCTTTTTGCCTTGTTTTCATTAGCTTGTGAAGATCTGGTGTAAACCATTTTAGGCACAAACCTTTGACTCTTCTTTGCACCATAGTGGCATTTCTTTTAAGTACACTAAGGAAGCAGTTTATTAGAGAGTCAAGGGCAGTATTGACATTTTGAGTTTCCCAATTTCTTCCCAGTTGAGAGCAGCAAAGTCCCCCAGGAAAGCACTTTCATTAAACTGAAAGAAGTCCCTGACCATTATGGTTCTTTGAGGGGGTTTAGTAAAACCATTACTCCAAATACAAAAAGTTATGAATGATCACTGAGTGAGCTGGCTAGTATTCCAGATGTTCTGATTCAGTCTATTCTGCTTAAAAGGAACCAATCCAGAAGGGAGTGATTACCTGATTTAGCATTGAGGTGGGTGGGTTTAGCATTAATTTGATTGAAGGACAAGTCATGTAGGGGTGCCTTGAAGCCAAAAGACTACAGGGGCCATCGCTAATCCATTTGAGGTTAAAATCACCGAAGGGCAGGGAATTTCCATCACCATCATAGAATCCCTAACATGCAGGAGGATACCACCTCATTTTTGCCACACCAACTCTTTCTGAATGTAGAATATCCAGGAATGTCTTCTTCATGGGGGAGGATGGAGGGCTTAAGCCATTTTTCAGATACAGCTAGGGCATCTAGGTTATATAGGGTTAGCCATGCTTCCAGATCGGGTAACTTGGATCTGGGGCTGTTAATGTTTAGATGTACCAATTGTAGTCCTCTGGTACAAAACCAAAATGGGTTAGTGTGCAATATATTAGGGAGTCCAGAATTAGGCACTATATCTCCAGCAGAGAGTAGGTGGGACACAGCATGGTCAGGGTTGCTGCAAGCCATAGGACTTTGCTGCTGGGAATCTGCCCAATAGAGAATCAGGCGCAGAGTCCCTGGCACACCAGACTTTGATGCAAGCTGACTTTGGCAGCAGCTTGTGTCAATCTAAGGGCTCTTTGAGAACTGAGCTAATTGAGTTATTTAAATTAGTCCAACCTTATTTGTACACATCTAGGCAGGTGGTTTTTGTTGGGGATTTTAATTGCACGATAGATGTTGTGCAAGGAACTCCAATGTGCAAAAGATCTATTGTGATTCTATTCTTCTGAAACAACTGATTACTGGTGCCAGTCTAACTGATGGATATAGGGCACAGCATCAATCTGAGGGTGCTATTTGTATTTGAGCAAGTATATCCACATGAATTGATTTTTTGTTTGTCTCTGGTACTGCAAATGTCTCTGGGGTGCAGTTTTTAGCCTGTGAATTTTCAGATCGTGTTCTCTTTGGCGACACTTTACATAATGTTTCCCCGAAGGTGAATCGCTGGAAATTAAATGTCAATTTATTATCTGAAAATAGGACCCAAGTGGCTGTACGGGATTTATTTGAGGCTAGGAAATGTTTTTTGTGGGTATGACTCCCATCTAGAGTGGTGGGAGGATACTAAAAAGGATCTTCAAGTTTTTGTTTTGGTCAATTGGGAATGTCTAACGAGCAGAATAAAATATTTAAGGCACCTAGATCTTAGGTCCCAACTTTACAAGCTGTTGTCTCGGACCATGGAAAAAAGGGGCAGTTGCTCCTCACAGATTCATGGCTTGAAAGACGAAATGAGGAAGATCCAGTATGACAGGGCAGCCTCTCTAGTAGCAGAACAAAAATACCATTTGAAAAATATATCCTTGTGGAAACCCTTTTCAGGCTTGCACAGCAAGGCTGCAAACCACTAGAATAGATAGTTTACTCAATAGTAGAGGTGAGAGGGTATCCGAGATTCAGGATGTTCTTCTGGAAGTGAGCATTTTGTTATTCAGTCTATGGAACCTGAACGTTGTTCTCCAGAACTTATGGATATTATGTGGAATTCAGTTACTTTTGATGTGTTATCTGAGGATCAGAAAACACAGTTATTAGTCTACATTTCTGTTTCACCAGTTTTATCAAAAGTTTAAGCCATCTATCAGTCCCTGGGGAGGATGGGTTACCGAATGAAATTTGTGTTATTTGTGGAGATTCTATTGGAGTTTCTAGCCATTGTTTTTCAATATATTTTGAACTCTTGGACTTGTAGTACATCTTTTGGTGTTTCTTTCATAACTTTTTTATTTAGAAAGGGTGATCTGGAATCCCTAACAAATTGGTGACCTATTATCCTTTTGAATTCAGATTTTCAAATTCCGACAAAATTATTATGTAAACATTTGCAAGCTGTAGCTCACCATCTGATCAGGTCAGCTCAGACATGTTCCATTCCAGGTAGATCTATATATGAGAATTTGTATACTTTAATGCCCTATTCACACTACTGCTCTTTTTTTAAAATGTTTTGAAAAACGGTTTGGGTTTTGTGCTGGAGCACAGTTTTCAGTGCATCCACACTGCGATTCGACATCGCGCTTGCTGTTCTGAGTTCTCAGGCATGCTTGTGGCAATACTGGGCATCACAATGCATGCCAAGATACTCATGAATGGGCATGGAAATGTATTGGGATTAAAATTATATCACTGGATGCAGGAGAACATTGTGAGGTGGGGGAAGTAAGTAAATTATCCCCTTTCCTTTTTGACAACAAAACAAAAACCACATAAGTCAGTGAAGGTTGTCTTAAACCATGTTAAAGCATGGTTTGCATCTACACTACTGTTAACATGGTTTAAGGCAACTGTTTTGGTCTGAAACTGTGCTCAAAACCTGCTCCAATCAGGTTTTGAGCACAGTTTTTGAACATGATTTGTAGCATGGTTTTACTGTGCTACAGTGGGGATGTGAACCATGTTTGCTGCTCTTTTAACATTAAAAACTGCCAGTAACGTTACAAGAACTCCAGTGTGGACAGAGCCTTAGAGATGTGGTAGAGCTCAGCATGCAATGAAAGGATGCTCGGAGGGTTTTGTTATTGGACCAACGGAAAGCTTTTGACAGTACACTGCATGATTACCTTTTTCTGTTCTGTCTCGATATGGTATTTCTGCTGAATTTATTGGGTGGATCAGGACCATATATGTTACTACTATTACAGTTCCTACTATTAATGAGTATAAGGGAAATCATATCCAGTACATGGCAGCCAACCCCCAAATCCCTGCATGTCATACACCGGAACCACAACACCATCAAGCACTCCAGCACAACCCACATACATGACAGCTAACCTGCAGTGATGCATAGTCAATTGTAACAGATGATGACCTAATGCAAAGCATATCCCGTGGCATGTACACAGCCCGGTCACATGGCGAGAGCTGGGGCAATGCCAATGGTAGGCTCATCCCACCCTAAACACCCACTCAGAAGTCATCCCAGACATCAACGTCAAAAAACACAAATGTCCTCATTCGAATGCAGCACAGGCTTTAATACTGAAGAATTTCCATCCACCATTAGATGCATGTGGACTTCACCTAATGGGTTCCATGCACACAAACAGTGAGGGGATGGGAGGTTGGCAATAAGAGGCAAGCTGGGAGGAAGAGAGATCCCTCAAGTCCTTGGACACAGCCCAGCCCTTCACTGTCAGATAAGGCCATTCAACACAAAATTATTAATACAAAACAGCACACTTACCTCACTGCTCCTTTTTTGATAAAGCGAGGCTGGTTATTAATTCATATTGACTTGTTGGCACCAACCGTCAAACTCACTTGGTTCCAGCCAATTCCCAACTCCTGATTTGTGAGAATGAATCCCTCACAGGCTCATATGGTGTGGCTAGCTGGCTGCATCTCACTCACACTCTGCATAGTACCAGCAGCACCTCCAGTCACACAGGTACAGCTAGCCACTCACTGGTTTAGAGGATTTCTGCAGGACATTCCCCAGATTACAGATCCATCTTTCACACAAACAAAAAGTACCAACTTCAAGACGAGAACAAAGCTATCATTGCCAGGTTACTAAGTTACTAATCCTTCATAGAGAAGACATTCAAACATGCACTACTGCTATGCCACATTGAATAATTTAATTAGCTAAATAAATAAATCCACTACGCTGTTCTATCCTGAAAAAATGTATAGTAAAAGCTGAACCCAACTGAAAATAAGAAATTACCTCTCACTTGGGCTGTCCTGGGTAAATGCATTATAAAAATGGGTAAAAGGAGGACACCACTGAAAAAAAAAAGATCTTGCATCTCCACTGTACTATCCTGGTTAAATACAGTGTAAAAACTGGGTCAAACAGACCATGCTCCCTGACGAAGGGTTGTTTGACCTGAAGTGCCAGCAAGTAGTGGCTGTGAAAATGTCTACACTGGTGTTCCACTGAATGTCAATAAAGCTTTTTATTTTCTGAAGAAACCAGTGTCTCAAACAACATGAAGTCTTGCTATATTCTGACATATGCAGTGAGTCCCAACCTTCGAACTGCTCCGGAGGTGAAAGAGTTAACTTTCCATGCCAGGCATGGAACGCTGAGCTCGAGCTCGGTTGAAACTCTTCTGTTGTTCTTCAAACTCAAACCATCAGATTCTTTACTCCGCCTCACTGAACAGTCGCTCCGGAGATTTGTCCTTCTGCTCGGTTCATTTTGTCGGTTAAAGTATTATTTTTCTTGGTTTTCGACCAAATTTAAACCGCAACCAATCGGTTCAGACTCTGTCTGTGGTATTTGTGACTACTAGATAGGTTTTACATTAATTCTCTTCTGTGTGGAACTTATAAACGCTTTATCGGTTTGGTTTGAACTGATCAGGTTGTTTAAAATATCTTAATTTGTGATTTAGAGTGTGGTTACCGGTTCTTATCGGTTCTAAAAAAAACGGATTTAATTACATTTTTTTCCACGACCCGTGACACGGTTGGGAACCTATAAGAGGGTCTTACCTGGCAGATTGCCATAAACAGGTAAGTTTGGTTAGGACTGGCACTGTGTCTGAGAAACCCAAAAGAAAAACCGGGCCCACTGGGTTTCAACACTGCAGTGTGTGTGTGGGAAGTCTTTGCCAAAGCTGACCCCCACACCGCCTGTGTTTATTGTCTGGGGTTTGACCACCTCAATGCAGACTGCCAGATTTGTAAAAATTTTCCTGCAGCTACCCTGGAAAAGAGAGTTGGTAGGCTCAGGGAAAGGGAGGCAAAAAAGTCTGCTGAACCGGATGGCCAGCCGGTTCGGTTCCAACGAACCAGAGGAAGTGCCCTCTGACCAGGCGAGACTTCTTCGGGCAAGGAGATCCGACTTGAGGAGTCGGTTCCAGCAAAGGACTAGGAAATCAGCTGATTGGAGCCAAAACTTTCCTCCCCAACTGCTGAAGAAATGGCCAAAGCGATTAAAATTGTCCAGTCGCTTTCGCAGTTCGACTGAACGGCACCATCAGGTAAGCCCTCGCTGCCTACGGGTTCCACCGTTCAAGAGTATGATTTAGAGGAATATTATGAACCAGAGGAGGGGAAGAGGAGTAGAGAGAGTGAATGTGGATTTGAAAGTCTGGATGTGTCCATTGACCCGACATCTCCCCAGACAGACCTTCAGGAGTGTCTCCTCCTAGGCTTTCTGAGTCCCCTTCTCATTTTATGTTTTATAAAAAAGTGGCTGAAACCCTCCAGCTCCCTATGGAGGAAGCTGTGGATGATCAAGAGGAGCTTGACTATGTGGAAATGATGGATATCCCAGAGTCTAGGAGACTGTCTATTCCCTTGCATAAATCTTTTGGGAAACAGACATTTAAAATTCTAAAAACTCCTCACACTATACCTCCTGTGGAGAATGGACAAGAGGTACACATTGTCAGGCTCTGATATGGAGTTCCTTACACAACAATGCAGCCATGTTTGGGTAGTGCAGGCTGCAGCCTGTGACAAGGCAAATATTCCCTTGGCTTCACACCCCCCAGACAAGGACTCCAGGAGGATTGATGCCATGGCAAAGAAATAGTACACGGCAGCATCCTTGGGACTCAGACAGGCAAATTATATGGCTTATGTTGCTAGATATCAGAAATCCAAATGGGATACTGTTATGGCTCTAGCAAAACAGGTCCCTGGCCAGCTTGCCAAGGAGCTGGAGCAGGTGGCTGCTGATGGTATTGAGGCATCCAAGGTGCAATTCCATGCTGCAGTGGACTCAAATGATGTGTCATCAAGAGTCATGGCTACATCTGTGGCACTTCACAGAATGGCTTGGCTCAGATGTACTAGCCTGTCACAGGATACCCAGACTAAGGCCATGGATTTTCCTGTTGTGGGTAATTCCCTGTTTGGGGAGCAGACAGAGAATTACATGAAGAAAATGGATGAGTATAGGACCACCTATAGGAGTGCACAGGCCAAGGAAAGGCAGGCCACTCCTCAAAGGCAGCTTCCCAGGGTCAGGGGCAGGCCTTTTCATAGGCCTTTTTACCAAGCCCAGGCCTTCTCTTCTGCTTATGCCCAGAGGGGGTTCTTTAGAGGGAGAGGCAGACGGGGTACAAGTAGGCCTGCTTCCACCCCTCAGCCTAAAGCCCCTGCCAAGCAGGCACCCTGATGGGGTTGCCAGGACCGATTCTCAGCTACCTGTAGGGGGCAGGCTGGCTTACTTTGTCCAGGACTGGGAGTCTCTGACATCAGACAAGTGGGTCCTGGAAGTAGTAAGCCAGGGACTGGTTCTTAGCTTCAAAAAGTTTCCAAAGATGAAAACAAGATCCTTTCCACCTGCAAATCCACCAGAGGCACTTGCCCTAGAGGCAGAGGTCTCTTCCCTCCTGGCTCTCAGAGCTGTGGAAAGGGTTCCACCCCTACACCAGGGCAAAGGGTTGTACTCCAGGTACTTCCTTACCCCAAAAAAAAGACAGGAGAATGGCGGGCCATCCTGGATCTCAGTTACTTAAACAAGCACCTTTTAAAACCAAAATTCAAAATGGTGACTCTGGGAATTATTCTACCCTCTCTAAGGCCAGGGGACTGGCTAGCGTCCCTGGACCTCAAGGATGCCTATTTCCATATTCTCGTCAGAAGCTCCCATTGAAAGTACCTCAGGTTCGAGCTACCCTCAGGCCATTACCAGTTCAGAGCAATGCCCTTTGGCCTCACCTCTGCTCCAAGGGTATTCACAAAATGCCTGGCAGTAGCAATTGCTTCTCTAAGAAGGCAAAAAATTGCCATCTTCCCTTACCTGGATGACTGGCTAATAGTAGGCCAGTCCCCAGACCAAGTCAAGTTACACCTACAGATAACTCAGCAACTGCTCACCTCTCTAGGCTTCCTTCTGAATCTTTCAAAGTCAGTACTAGAGCCTGTCCAGCTCCTCACCTTCATAGGCGCAGAGCTGAACACAGAGAAAGCCAGGGCCTTCCTTCCTTTGGACAGGGCAAGGACCCTGGTCTCTCTCTGGCCTCCTCATTCACCCTGCAGGTGTCTCGACCAGGAAAGCATTTTCTACAGCTCCTGGGACACATGGCTGCTTCTACAGCAGTAGTGCAGGGAGCAAGATTTCAGATGAGGGACATTCAGTTCCATTTGAGAGCCTTTTGGTCTCAAAGGAAAGACCCTCTAACCAAATTGATCCCAGTGACTCGAACCCTGATCCAGGCCCTACAGTGGTGGCAGGATCAGAGCAATCTGAGACAAGGGGTTCCTTTCATCACTCAGTCTCACTCCTAATCCTTACTGCAGATGCATCTCTGTTGGGGTGGAGTAGCATGGGCGAATCTCACTACTAAGGGTTGTGGTCCCTCAGGAATCTCTGCTCCACATCAATCTGTTGGAACTCAGAGCAGTTTTCTAGCACTTCAAGCTTTTTCCAAATCTGTTCAGAACAAAGTTGTACAGGTCAGAACAGACAATACCACCACAATGTGTACATCAACAAGCAAGGGACACTGGTCTACAGCCTTGTGCACAGACCAATGAGTTGTGGTCTCTGGCTTACTCCTGAACACCTCCCTTCACGGCAGTTCACCTCCCAGGCAAGGACAATGTCCTGGCAGATGCTCTCAGCAGGATTTCCTAGGCCATCAAGAATGGCACTGGACCCCTGTATTGAGGTGATATTTGTCAGATGGGGCACCCCGCAGATAGATCTTTTTGCAGCCCCAGACAATCACCAACTTCCCCTTTTTTGCTGCAGGCCCCCAGTGTTGGGGTCAGTCCCTCTGGATGCCTTATTTCTCTACTGGGAAGGGAAGTTTCTCTATGCTTTTCCCCCCTTCCCTCTCCTGTTCAAAGTGCTAGTCAAAATCAGATCTCAACCCTGCAAGATGATTCTGATTGCTCCAGATTGGGCCAGACAACCCTGGTATCCACTCCTACTGTCCTTAGCAGTCCATCTTCCCTGTGTCTTCCCAGGAATCACAACCTGTTAACCTGTGCCCAGGGGCGGGTTTGGTACGAACCTCAAATCTCTCAATCTCAAGGCCTGGCTCTTGAAGAGTTAGAGTTTGCTGATTTACACCTCTCCCAAGGTGTAATGGATATCCTGAAGGCTTCTAGAAAACCTTCCACCAGGGCTACTTATAATTCCAAATGGAAGAGGTTTTCCATATGGTGCTCTGGGAAGCATATTTCCCCAGAATCTGCTGATTTATCCAGAGTCCTGAATTATATGATCCACTTAAATACCTTAGGGCTGAGACCAGCTACCCTAAAAGTGCACCTGGCAGCTGTGTCTGCTTTTATTTCAGCAGGTAAGCCCTCTTCTCTTTCAGCTCACCCTGTATTCTCCAAGTTTTTTAAGGGATTGCTTCACACCAACCCTCCATTCAGGGACCCTGCCCCCACCTGGGATCTTAATGTTTGACACGTCACGATGGCAAGATGGCGGCTGTGCTGAACCTGCTGCTGCCGCTGTGTTTCTAGCATTCAAGCGTTGCTTTATTGTTTGTTTAAACTTACTTCTCCTTGAAAGTAGTTTTTAGTTAGATAGGGTTGAAGGAGTGAGGAAGTTAGAACTTTGCGATTACGAGTGTACAAGTGTACAAGTAACGTTCCTTGCGTGGAAGTTTTTCGCTCTCCGGATTTCATTTTCGTTTTACCTGTTTTATTGGAATTCACCCAAAGTTATTGAGTCTGTTCGAGCTAATTCTGGTTGTTTGTGGCTATTATGGAAATCTCTCATGTAAGAGTCTAAGTTCACGCGAGAATAAGACTGGTTCGTGGATTTAAAAAGTGTGGAGTCGCTTGGTTAAACCATCGAAGTATCTGTCTGCTTTAAGAGGATCTGTAAGGAGGACTTGCAAGGAGGTATTATTCAACTCTGTACGGCTTGTTGCCGAAGCATCTGCCTGCCTTGCTTCAAGAGAACTTGTAAGGAGGAGGACTTGTAAGGAAGTTGTAAATAAGTTTTCCAACAGAGTACTATTTATTCCAGCTATTATACAAAGATTTTGGTTGTCCTGTTAGTGATTTTAAAGACTCTGTTGGACTTTGGTGGATATATGTGAAGTTGCTGTTAGAGAAGCGTTAGCTGCCTCTGATTTCCAACGGGCAGGGCTGCTTGAGTTTGCTCCCTGGAAGCTGGGGACCTAGGGCCTCTCCTAGACCGCCTCAAGATTTGGCTGTTTGGGCTGACTCAGGGACGTTTGTAGCTGTGGGTCGCTAGCCGGTAAGGTTGCTGTAGCCACTTTGAGAAGCAGCGGCTCTCTCGGTTTCCGACCGGGCAGGTGTTGCCCATTACCCCTTGGAAGCCGAGGACTAGGCTTCTCTAGACCTCCCAGGATTCGACTGTTGGGCTGACTGTGGGATGGTATAGCTGCGGGTCGTTGATCGGGTAAGACTGCTGTTACTGCTGTCTCAGGTAACACATTGTTCTACCTGTTTCCTGGTAAATTGATTGTTTGAAGCCTGGTCCTTGAAGTACAAGTCGCTGCTGGATTTGTGGACTCCTTCAGATCCTTTTGTTGAGTTGAGTTTGGATTCGGATCCCTACCACTGGACTTTTGTGTGTAATATTATTTATTTGGGCTTATTTGATTTTTATTTGCTCTGAACACTCTGAAAATTTCCCTGCTGTATGAGAGAGGTAGTTTTGGAGATTTTATAACATCTATTGACTGCTGCACGTGAGGTGCTTCAGTGTTTAAAAATACAAAATTATTCTAAGTTTAATATTTAATGGTATTTTATTGTTTAAGGTCAGTTTTGAGTTGGATTTATTTTAGTTTTGTATATTTTTGCCTCCTTTGTGAGAGAAAAGGAGAGCTTATTTGATAGGTGTGTTTATTTGAATTAGTTTATTAGATAATTGTTATTAAAGATGTGTTTAATGGGGTTTACAATGGTCAGGCGCTACTCTCCCACTCTGCTCCGGGACCTCCGTCCCTTTTATTGTCCTCGGTTGTCTAATGACGTCCTTAATAACTGCCGCATAGTGGGTATAGTGAGAAGGCACTTAAGGGAGGGGTGGGCCGTAGAGTGGGAGATTGAAGGGGGGTGGGCAGATAGGAATAGTTGGATCGAGGAGACGCCCTGGGGTGAAATGGGATCAGAAGAGGGGTCCTCCTTGCCTGATTCCCATACCCAAGGGCTCCACAGATTGTGGGCAGGTACCGCGTTCCTCTCTAAAAACCCATCCAACTCGGGCAGTGCTATGTAATGCCAGGTCTATTAGGAACAAGACTGCTATTATCGCAGATCTTGTTGCAACATCTGACCTGGCATGTATCACCGAGACCTGGCTGGATGAGAATGCAGGTTCTCTTTCAGACTCTGCTGCTCCGGCTGGGTTCTCGGTGATGCACTGTCCGAGAATGGATCATAGGGGCGGGGGAGTGACCATCTTTTTTAGATCAGATCTGAGTCTTGTGGAGGTGCTCAGTTGGTAATCCAGGTCTTTGAGTATCCTGGCAGCAGGTGCAGAGTTTAGGATTCTCTTCATCTCACCGTCCACCCGCGATGGTGGAGAATTCCTGAGTGAATTGCTGACTTCATCGTGACATGGCATTGAGTCTCAGATGGTTAATATTGGTGACTTCAGTGCCTGGGTCGACGATGAACTCTCGCACTTTGGAAAGAATTTCTTCCAACTTATGTCTATGTTGGGCCTGTCACAGGTAGTTACCTCTGCTACCCATATGGGGACACTTTTAGACCTGGTATTCACACTGGATTTGGATAGTTAGCAATCTGGAGGTGGAACCAAATGTGTGGACAGACCATCACACCATAAGATTCAGTTTTAGGCACCCCTAATAGGCCTGCCTCTACAGAGATGGTCCAGTATACGCCCTTTAGGGAATAAACGCAGAGGTCTATTGCAGTACTGGACCCATCTGATGTTTTGGGTGAGCATGAGTCCAGGAGACCTTGTTCTTGCTCATAATTAAGGCAGTGAGCAGGCCTTGGACCAAATTGCTCCTGTTCATGTTCATCCACTCACTCAGCGCCCAAAGACCTATGGTTTGATGAGTCTTTGAAGGAACTGAGGAGAGTAGGGCTGGCCAGAGAGGGCCTGTGGAAATCTTGCTTGATGCTGACAAACTTAGATTGATGGATCATTATATTATCTATCAATCGTACAACTCCGTAAGAAGGCAGAATTCCTGTCCAGGGAGATTGCTGCTGCGCGGAACCAACCAGCTCAACTCTTTCAGACTGTTGACAGACTGTGCAATCCACTCTGTCTACAGTCTAGAAGAGATTTTTCACAAATAAAGTGTGATGAGCTTGCTCAGTTTTTCACTGATAAGATTGCCAGCATTAGGTCGGATATCGGCCAGGCTCATTCTTCAAGGGTTTACAGTGATCGGCAGGGGGAAACAAACACCTGTGTCACCTGGTTTGACTTTGGTAGGCTGGAGTTCATGGATATTGTGAGGATTGTCCAGATTGTACGTCCAACCAGCTGTAGTTTGGATTCGGGCCCTACGCCTCTATTAAGTTGCGTAGATACTGTCTGTCCGACCATTGCTGAAATTGTTTGGAAATCTCTGTAGCAGGGGATCTTTCCTGAACCCCTAAAGGAGGCGGTCATTTGACCACTCCTAAAAAAACCTTCATTGAACCCGAACTGTCCAGCTAACTACAGACCTGTCTCTAATCTGCCCTTTTGGGTAAGGTTATTGAAAAGGTGGTTGCACTGCAACTGGACGACCATTAATTACAAATCACAATGTTCTATGATACTCTAATCAGGATTTAGGAAAAGACATAGTACTGAGACTGCCCTTGTCCGGGTTCTAAATGATCTCCTGATAGCGAGAGATCGAGAAGGCGTGTACTATTCTAGTCCTTCTTGATCTCTCTGCAGCATTCGACACTGTGGACCATGGTGTGCTTTTGGAATGCCTGCGGTTCTACTGCAGACTGTCTGGTACAGTTCTGCAGTGGTTTCAGTCTTTTCTCACGGGGCGGAGACAGAGGGTTATCACTGGAATTTATTCCTCTGATACCTTCTCCCTGCCCTGTGGGGTTCCGCAGGGCTCCATTTTAGCACCCATGTTGTTTGCTGTCTATATGCTGCTATTGGGAGACATTATTAGGCAGTACAGCTTGGGTTTTCACTGCTATGCAGATGATACCCAGCTGTATTTGTCTTTAGTCCCGGACAGGAAGATGCAGTCTCTATACTTAACAGCTGTCTATCCGAGATCAAGGATTGGATGAGGCCAGCTGGCTAGTTAAACCCGGATAAGACTGAGGTGTTAGTGGTGGACCCAGGTCACCTTGAGGTGGGTTGTGGGCTGGGCTTCCAGCGGGGCACATGGATCGATGGTGCCCAGCTCTCAACCTCAGATCAGGTGCGTAACCTGGGCGTATATTGACGATGGTTTGACCTGAAATTTCAGGTGTCATCCATTGTCAAATCTTCCTTTTATCATCTTAGGAATATCGCTCGGGTAAAACACCTGGTTCCTCCGGCTGACCTTCCGGTATTGGTCCGTGCCTTTGTTACTTCTCGCCTTGATTACTGCAATGCCCTGTACCTAGGGCTACCAGGGGTTGATATCCGCCACTTGCAGCTGGTGCAGAACGCAGCAGCCAGGCTTTTGACTGGGACATCTATGAGAAGTCATATTACGCCTGTGCTGTGTGAACTGCACTGGCTGCCGGTTCAGTGGCGGATCACCTTAAGGTCGGGTTACTGACCTATAAAGCCCCACACGAACAGGGACCGTGGGTATCTTCAAGATCTCCTTATTCCTACTGTCCTCTCGCTCACTCTGTCCTCCCGACGAGGGATTGCTAGAGGTTCCAGGGTCTGCTTAAACCTTCTGGAGCTCGGCATTTTCTTATGCTGCCCCTACCCTGTGGAATTCTCTACCTCGTTGGATACGAAGCTGCCTGACCATTGAGAGTTTTAAATTAGAATTAAAAACTTATTTATTTAAACAGGCATATGGAGAGTGATTTTATTGTGATTATATTGTTATTGTTGTTTTATGTTATATGTATGTATTTAATTGTTTTATTTGTACAGCGCTTTGGCTTTGAAGAGCGCTTAAAAAATAAATTTTACTTACTTACTTACTAATTGCTCAGCTTATGCAACCCCCATTTGAGCCTTCGTCTTCAGCAAAGCTTAAGTACTTGACTTGGAAGACTGTGTTTCTGGTAGCCATCACTTCTGCCAGACGCATAAGTGAATTACAAGCTTTGTCAGTGGAGCCTGATTTTATCTCCTTTCATAGAGATAAGGTGGTCCTCAGGACTAACAGGAAGTTCTTGCCTAAGGTGGTTTCAGATTTCCACCTTATTCAATCTATATCTCTTCCTGTGTACTTCACTAACCATTCCTCCTCTGGCGAGAGGAGGCTGCACAGCTTAGATGTGAAGGGAGCCCTTAGTTACTACATACAGCATACCAAGAGTCACAGGTTTGACTCCCTCCAACTGTTCCTCACTTATGGTGAGGTGAGTAAAGGGAAACCTGCCACTAAAAGATCCATTGCCAGGTGGATTGTCTCTTGTATCCAATTTTGTTATGAAAAACTAGGTAAGGTTCCTCCCTCAGGCCTGAGGGCTCACTCTACCAGAGGTACAGCTGCTTCCCTGACTGCTGCCAGGGACATCCCTATTCTAGAGATATGTCAAGCAGCTACCTGGAAAACAGTTCACACTTTTACCAAGCATTACTCCCTGGACATCCAGGCTTGGGTGATCTCGTCGTTGTACAGCTGTGCTTCAGAGCCTATTTCCTAAGTAGGTTCTGTCCCCTCCATGGAGGTACTGCTTTAGAAGTCTGTATACACAGAATATAGCAAGATTTATGTTGTTTGAAGAAAAAATTACTCACCTTAGTAATGTTGTTTCTTCTAATGGAGTCTTGCTATATTCTGACCTTCCCGCCTGCCCCTCTCAGAACCTCTGTTTTTTGGGATGTGGGTGGGCAGTGCAGTGTTGGCACTTAATAGGTGCCCACCTTGTTGTTTTTCACCCCTCCTTTTGGGTGACTTGGTGTTGTGTTTTTCATTTTTTGGGTCTCCTGACTTGAGTCTTTGTTTTGGGACCAAAAAATGTGTTCTTATGTTTAGTAGCTAGTTGGCTAGTGTAGGTTTACAGCTTCCACACAGGACCTCAGTGAGTTTACCTCATAAAGATCTGACAGTTTGAGTTTAAAGAACAACAGACAGAGTTTCAACTGAGCTCGAGCTCAGCGTTCCATGCCTGGCATGCAAAGTTAACTCTTTCACCTCCGGAGCAGTTCGAAGGTTGGGACTCACTGCATATGTCAGAATATAGCAAGACTCCATTAGAAGAAACAACATTACTAAGGTGAGTAATTTTTTCTTGTGGTATACTTAGGAGTGCAGATACTTGGATTTTGTCAAACAGAACCCCACTGCAGACAAGATATAACAACTCAGGTGGGCTATCCTGTGTAAATATATTGTAAAACTGTAAAAGTAGGAGCCTACAGTAGAACCCCACTGAGAAGCAGATGTTGTATGTAAGCTGATCAGTCCTGGAAAAATACATTGTACAAGCATCCAGATCACCCATCTTTTAGCTGTCTGGTATATTCCTGGTGGATGCCCCCTATAAGGGCATCTGACTCCTTCCCGACTCACCTTCTCAGGCACCCCCGCCCTGGTCACATAACGTAAACTACAGCAATAGTGATAACTGGCACAGCCCTCTGCTCGCCACCTCAACTGGTTTACATCTGATGGTCTCTGAGCAATTGCAAATTATGTACAAACGCCTGTTTTTACTGTACTCATGATCACTCACCGACATTCAGATGGTGACCGGCCAAGGTGATGAGCAAAGGGCTGTGCAGGTTACTGTCATTATTGGTGTACTTCAGTTTAGGTGACCGGAGCTGGGAGTTGTGGGGGATTGTGGGGAGGAGGGTTCTAAGCAGACGGGTTGGGGGGAGACCACTAGACTACCTAGAATGTTCAAGACAGCTAAAAGATGGTTGATTTGGGGGTGCAGGAACAACTACACCACCAGAAATATTTGAGACAGCTTCAGGGCAGGTGATCGGGGGTGAGGGACCACTAGACTATCAGGAATATTCAAGACAGCTGCAACACAGTCAAATGGGGGTACAGGAACCACTACACCACCAGGAATATTTGAGACAGCTACAGGACAGGTGAATGGGAGCTGGAGGGACCACTAGACCTCAAGGAATATGTAAGACAGCTACTGACTGGGGGGAGGTCCCACACACACATGTTAATGGGCCCACAATGGGCATGTAAATGGGCCATAGCACCTTCCATGCCCAAAGGGGTCATTAGCATGTTAGCTAAATATGGCCTACAGGAGCCCTGCCACTATACCATTTCATCCATGCTACCTCCATTGCACTCCTGTCAGCCATATTCAAGCTGGTCTGTGTCAGCATAGCACATTGTCACTATGCACTGTACTGACATGACCTCATATTTAGACAGTTTGAATGCTCCAGTTGCAGTAAGCTAATTGTCTAAATATTACCACCCAGGCAGGCTGTGTGCAAACTGCCACAGACTGCACATGGCCAGCTATGAATATGGAGGCCTATACTCCTTAGTCCAGTGGAACCCAAAGTCCATGAAACCAAGGCTCATGGGGGTAAGAAAGTCCTGCCTATAGCCTCAAGATACTGTTGTTCTAACTTGCAACAGCATGAAAGCAAACATGTTTGGTACTGACCTATGCTTGTTTGTTTGGGCAGCAAAGCATGCATAGCATTACCATGCCAGTCAAATGCTTCATTTAATACAAACAGAAAAATATCACACAAGTAAATATGTAGGAGACAATATGACAAGTGAAAGCAGATCAGTGCATTCATCTCCAGGGTCCATGCTATCACAAGTGCATAATTAGGCACCACAAAAGGGCAGGTATCAGCTAAGTGTATTCCCAGTTTAATATTGTAGATACTCTGTCTTACTGTTTACATGTTTGATTATAGTACTAAATAGAGGAGAGTCTGGCTAAAAGAAGAAAACAGAACTGAAGCCTCACTTTCCCACTTCTGAACCCATCACCCACCAGCGCCATTGGAGCTTACAGCACCTTGCAAGTCCCTGAGGGAAGATGGCCAATAGACACAGGCACCAATAAAACTGTCACTTTATTATCAATCAAATAGCATTTCCAATTATACAATGGCAATAAAAAATCCTGGAACCTGATTGACTGTCTGCCCTTGGCAGCAGTAAGTTTATCTGAGCACAACCTCACTGTATTGATTTGCCATTGCATTATAGCATTGATCTCATCTTCTTTTAAGAAACGAAGATATAATGCCACACTAAAAATCTACTAGAAACATTTTTTATTTATTTTGTATAACAATGAGCCATTGTATAATTGCAATAATGCAATCCAGGGTTTGGGTCATGCTGGGATAACCTCACTTCTGGGACATTGGATGCATTTGGCCTGCAACCTCGTACCCAACCATCCAGGCGTGAGGTAATCCCAGCACGACCCACACCCTGTTGCACATTATTGCTTAAATAAACTCCTTACAAATGCAAATAAAGTGTAACCACCCAGATTTTTCCACCGGATTATCGATACAAAAACTGGACAGAGGGTTACGTGATCTTTACTTTCCTTACTAGGGAAAGTAACTTTAACTTAGTAAACAAACAGATTTACTAAAAAATGAGGCTGCTGCTTTACTTAATTGGAGGATCATCATGATGTCTGTCTGTCCCAGCCCAGTGACCCACTGCCACAACTTGAAACCTGATCTCAGATCACCTTGTGCTCTAATAAAGTCTGTGAAGGAATTCAGCAGAGACCTATAAAACAAAGTTCCCTGACGGATGTGCTTTAAAGACTGTTCAGTTGCTAATTTAAGGCTGCTTCCTGGAGAACTACATAAAAAAAACATAATTGAAGACTTTAAGAAGTATTGGAGTACTACATCCCTGCAACAGGACATTGTTTAGATAAAAATGTGTAAAAAGATGGTTTAGGTGTCCTTTAAGACTAAAACAAGCTGCCTGTGCTGTTTACACTGAGTGTATCCACTGATTGTAATTTGAGCCAGCATGAGAATGCTGCATATAGGAAAGGAACCCCCGAGTGGAGTGATTTCAGTAGTGGAAAGATCGTGGTTCAACTCCAGAGTTGTGCTTCAGTGGGAGTCTGAAGTGCCCTTTTTTTCCCTGAAGTAATAGCAAGATGTCTGCAGGGCAAATGACCAAATCATTTCAGCTGAAAATAGTGAGTGGTGTCCCTTAACATAGTTTCATGGACAGTTGAGAGATACAGTATGGCCCACAATGCCATTATTAAAAATGGCTCATGCATTACATGATGGACAACTGTTAAATATTAAAACTCTCACTATACATGGCAAGAATATTTACCACATTCTCACTGGTGAGTGTGCCCTGTGTGTATCAACTTCAAATAGATGCATGACTGCATGACAAACAGAAATCATATTACTTCTCCTCTCTAATGGTTTCAATAACAGACACAGCTTCCCATGGGTGCAGGACCACACACATCCTCAGATCATCATCATCATCATCCCCCTGTATAAACCAACCCTTCAAAAAAAACTCTCCTTAGCTGGCAGTCATTACAGAAGAATCCATCTCTTTATATCCTGCTCATGGTCCTGCTTGTACCAATAATAGTTGACATTCCATGCCTTTCTTCCTGCAGAAATTACCTGCAGCCCCACTGTATCATGCTTGCTGAAGATCAGTGGCTTTAAAATTCCCTTCCTGTATCATTTTTGCTAGTGATCAGTAGCTGTAAAATTCTATTTTTTCTTCTCCTTGTACAAACAGTAAATGCGGCAGACTGTGGCAGGAGAACAACTGACTGCGACTGAGACTCATAATAGAGACTAAGAGAGGGAGACAGATATGGACACAGGAGAAAGAGACAGGAGACAAACAACACCACCTACTGGACAAATAGAAAACATGAACCTTTTTCAGAAAACATGCTTCCACACTCACACACAAAAAAATTATTTTAAAAATATATATTTTAAGTATTTTTTTATTATTCTCTATAAAACTATCCATTGTATAACAGCAATAATGCACTCCAGGGTATGTGTCCGTGTTGGAATGATGTCACTTCTAGGGTGGAGGAAGCATTATGTCTGCTTGTATCTTGGGATCCTCATTGACAATCAGACCTTCTTCCAGCCACGAACCCACCAGCTGGGCAGCTTCTCTGTGGGTTACACAAGGACCGCAGAATTTAAACAGACCTGACACTGTCTCAATCCTCACTTTGCATGCCAACTTCAGGAGCAGATCAGGGGGTTGTGAGTGTGGCCTGTATTTTCTGCAGCCCTCCCACTGCACCAAGCACCTCTACACTTTAGCGGACACACCTGAAATCCCTCCTCAATGGCTGGAGCTTCCTCTAACCTTGAATCCACAAATAATCCACCAATCAGATGGCTTATTGTGTTCCATGGATGAGGCTACACAAAACCCATGGAATTTAAATAGATCAGGAATGGTCTTGATCCTCACTCTGCATGCCAGCTTCAGGAATGGATCAGGAGGTCATGAAGGCAGTCTGTGTTTTCTATAGCCTTCACCCTGCATCCATCATCTCTACACTTCAGCGTCCACACCTGGGGACCTTCCTCGAGAACCTGACCTTCTTCCAGCTGCCAATCTACCAATCAGGCAACTACTTCAGTTCCTTGGGTGGGGCTTCTCCATCTTGTTCAAAGTTCACTATTCCTATAGGAGCTTTCTGAGTTGCAGTTGAGAGCACTAAAGGGCCATAGCACAAAGGGTGTCACACTATGGGTGTCCGCTGTGGAGTCAGCCATCGGCAAGCCCCACTGCCCCACTAGTGTGTGAATATAAGGTGAGTGTACCATTTCTCTTGGGCACTGCAGCACATATACTTCACAAACTTTGGGATCTGGAATCCTCCACATTGTTGACTTACGTAATTGCTAGCACTACTAGCTGAGGTATGGTTGCTACATATTAAATAATTCCTTATTCTAATGCCTGCTGCAGTGTATTGTTGTATATAAGCATGCTCTTTTAACCTAAGATGGCAGTTTGTCTATTGTAGCTCATACTAAGGACCAGGCTGGTCTGCCTCCTTGCCAAAGTTAAATGATCAGTAATCCTATGTGCTACAAATATTAGGGGCCTGGCCTACTCTCTATCTAGTGTTTGCCTTGTTCTCTGATTAATACTGATATCTGGTGCACTCCAACTGCCTATTAAAATGGATTATTGTAAATTACTTCTTATTCTTTCTTTATTATCACTTAATGTCAATACATTTTCAACTGAGACCAATGCTACATTGCCTACCAGTGCAATTTCATAGTGTTCTGCTTGTACTGATGTCTAGTTAAGACCATATATCGCTACTGACTTACAGTTGGGTATGTTATTTCTTGAAGCTAGCTATAGACACTTAGTTAAAGGTTTTTAATTTTGCCACAGTACTAATATACCTAAAAATGAACTAATTTGCTCGAATTTAGCTATTAGACAACAGGCCCTTGTTTTGTTATTCTTGCTTCTAACTGGTAACATTCAACCTAATTCTAGCCCTTTCTCAGATCAGCATGATGCAGACACTGTAACCCCAAACACACTTATTCAAATGCTTTGTGACTGGTGCAAACAAATTGTGCTAGCACTCTCCATTTGTTGCGCATGTTAGCTATATTCAGCCAGTAGCACTGCACCTCTTATTAGTTCTAGTGCTCGACTACAAACTTAATGATGCAATACTAGAAAAGGGAGGGTGGAGATATGCATAATCGGCACAGTGCTATACTTAAAGGTTTAGTGCTTCACTAGTGGCATTTAGCACAGCATAGCATAGCACAAAATAAAGGCTATAAAAAGCAGGCCTTTAGAAGGGGCAGACCCCAAAGGCAGGGAAAGGCATTGCAGCACACACAAAAATAAAATGGCACACATCACGTACCTGATGTAGACAACATTCAGGATGAGGAGTAGGACAATGCCCCCAGGCCCAGCACAAGCCCTGGAGGTGCTATGCTGCAAGCAGACAGTACTGTCCATGAGTCATATTCAGAGTCCTCAGTGATGGACAAATTGTGGGCTGGTACTGACTCACAGGCCTATGATCATACAACTGTGTGAGCTGCTGCATGATCAGCTCCAGACAAACACCCACTGCAGCCATGCAATATCTGTAGAACATAAGGTGACAGCAGCACTGTGCTTCCTGGTCACTGGAACATTCCAGATACTTCTGGGGATACCACAGGTATTACACAGTCTGCCACCTCATGGCTGTTAGGACAGTTCCTGGATGTCCTGCTGGGCCACATGGAGAAGTTCTTCATACTCCCCACCATACCAGCAGAGTGAACAGCAACCATATAACAATTATATCAAGTTGCGCCATCTACCAGCCATACTGAGTGCCATTGACTGCACCCATGTTGCCATCTGTGCACCCACAGGAGATGGGGTGGAGGCCTATGTGAATAGAAAGGGATTTCATTCCATCAACTGCCAGGTTGTGTGTGATGCAATGGGCACATCATCAACGTCCTGTCATGGTACCCCGGCAATGCCCATGATGCCTTCATCGGGCACAATGCCATTGTGGACCAGAGGATTGAAGGTAGGGATATACATAGTGGGTACTTTGTTGGTGAGTATACACCCAAGTCCTCCTTTCCCTCCCTACCCCCAATAATGTTACTGACCAATGCCCTTTTACCTCCACAGGGGACAATGCATATCTCTTGCGTTCCTGGCTCCTAACACCAGTTCCACACCATGCATCCATTGCAGAGGACAGGTACAATGCAGCACACATTACTACATGCAATGTCATAGAGCAGTTCCTTGGCGTGCTCAAGATGTGGTTCAGATGCCTTGACCAATCTGATAGTGTCCTACAATACACCACCAGAAGGCTTGTGCCATGTGTCTTGCCTACTGCATACTACACAACATGGCACTCAACCATGGAATATGCTTGTCAGCTCCAGAGGAAAACACTGCAGCAGATGCAGAGCCAGTGGATCAGGGGATGTAGGAGCAGCTCAACAGGCATGACTCCAGGACGGCTAAGATGTCATGGGAGTACACAGCCTGAATCATCACAGACCTCTTCAGACTGGAATGGTGAGTACAGAGCACACAGGGAACTGTAATGTTTTCAAAAAAATGTATTAAGGAAATAATAATGTACAGTAAATAACTTGAATAAACACAAATAACAAGCCATCCAGGTGAAGAAGGGGAATGGGCTGAAAACAAATGAGATGCCATCCAGGCAAGGGGTTCAAAGGGGTACAAAACCAAAACAATGCCATCCAGGTGGGGGGATTAAGGGAGGACAAAGCCAAATAGATGACATCCTGGTGGGGGTATAAATGGGGCTAAACCAAATACAATGCCATCCAGGTAGGATGGGTTAAAGACGGAGAAAACAAAATAAGATGCCATTCAGGTGGGGGTGTTTAAAAGTGGATGAAAACTAATACAATGCCATCTGGGGGGCTAAAGGGGGACAAAACCAAATAAGATGCTGTCCAAGTGGAGGAAGGGTTTAATGGGGGATGAAAACAAATGAGACACCATCCAGGTAGGGGGTAAAGGGGGACAAAACCAAATAAGATGCCATCCAGGCAGGGAGTTCAAAGGGGGATGAAAACAAATACAATGCCATCCAGACAGAAGGGGAGGTTAAGGGGCAAATGAACAAAATAAAAAGCCATATGGGGGGGAATATAGGTATTTTCAGAGGTGAATGAGGTGGCATATTTAGGATAGAGCTGGGAGGAAATAGGCACCCTAGGTGCATGCCATTCTACCATTGTGACATGGACGTTGCATGAGTACTGTATTCGGGAAGGTGGGAGAGTCATCATCCACTCAGTGGGGGATGGGTGGGGGAACTGTTTTAGTTGAACATGGCCATTGTCTCGTGGCATGCTGACCTCTGCCAAGGAGCAGGCCACAGCTACTGGAGCATGGTATTGTGCCGACATGTGTCAACATGTGTGGTGTCATGAGTGTCGTGAGCATGCTGGTTGTCCGGCTACCCGCACTGTGGGGCATGTTGTGATGCAGAGGCATCTGCCATTGGGTGGCACTCCCCCCCCACACTGGAATGATCAGTGCTGTGGCGAGCACCTGATGTGCCGGAGACCATGGCTGCAGCCTCCAGAATGGTGGCAATCAGTCTCGCAAAGCCAACATTCATACTGGGAGGCAGGGACTGCTGCAGTTCACTCAAGGCTTCTATATGCTCTGCACGGTGAGTCTGTACACACTGCTCATTGTCCTGCAGCATGCAGCATTTGCCCCCACAGTGGTCCGTAGCAGCTGCCTCTTGGCCACCTGCTGCTGTCTGCGTGAACTGTCCTGGGGTCAGGCTGCACCCTGGCCCATCGTGTGGCCCAGGTTTGCACTGTGTTCAGTGCAGTGTACTATTCTTATGTTCTGGGTGGCACAGCAGTGGCTGAGCTAGTGGGATTGGCCTGAGGGCAATGCAGTGGCTATGCTGGTGGCGGGGCCCTGGAGCAGCTATTGCATAATGTTTGAATAGTACAGATTTGCCCCAAACACTATCTGATTAGTGCTAACACTGGAATAGCACTAGTGCTATAGCCCCATGCAGCCCAGACATGACGTCACACATCAATATCAACATCATGATGCTGTGACAGCTTGCATGCTTTGATGTCACATTATGGCATTGCACATGTGCAGCACTTGTGCTACTCAATTTCTGCCACGTGCAGATGGCCCCCCACCAGAAACATGCATAGCACTGCACTTATGCTGAAGTGTGTTGTACAAATGGCAGGACACACCCATACAGCCAGGGAATTTTCATAAGCACAGTGCGATGGGTGGTGATATCAAGCAGGGTACTATGGCAGACAGGAAGCGGAGAGCAGTGAAGCAAAGGAACACCTAGTGGTTGGCTACAGAGTTGGCCAGCCAAAGAGAAGACCAGCTCCTGGGTGAGGGGGCAGAGGCAGCAGACAGGTCCAGGTGCAAGATCTGGACCTCTGTAGGGAGGCACCTATCATGGCGCACCAGGGTCATGAGGATTGGGGACCTCTGCAGGCACAGGTTTAATATCTTCATGGCACATGCAGCAGCTCTGGATGATGGTGGACAATGGCACTGTGCCACAACGAGGTGAGTACAGATAGCTATATGTATAGTTGCTGTTGTGTCTTGTGTGTGATATTGTTTCCTTGCTAATGTACTTCTGGGCTACTGTCCCTGAGGGAATGCGCACTGTACCAGTGTGTCCCTATTGTGTTCCCTCTGTCCTATGGGACATGCTCCACTGTATAGCCAAATCTTTCCAATGCAGGTGTATGGAACCACTGTCCCAAAAGATGTCCCCAGTACTCTGTACATTACAGGACACATTATGGATCTCGGATCCATGCACCTGCCATGGCACCAAGGGCGTATGTTACCACAGTGACACATGCTCACTGTTCATTAATGAGTGCAGTGTCAGACTGGACAACTATGTCATGTGACATGTGGTCTACATGTAGCTGGAGTGGCAGGTGCACTGAACAGCCATTAGCAGAAGCCACCATCGGTTCCATGTACACTGTCCTTGTTATGTAGCACTGGTGCCAGTATGCATATGCCATGTAATGCATGGTATACTATTATATAGGAGCAGGTGTACCACTCTTGGTCCTGCCACTGTATTGGGCTACATCTACAGTACAATATCTTTCCCAATTGTTGCACAGGTATGCTTCCTGTGCCCGTTGTATGTGGTCTGGGGATACTTGCATCCTGCTATGTACTATGAGGTGTACATAGGCTGTAGCTGACATCTATGGGTATGTTGGACAGTTGTGGTGAGGGCAACTTGTTACAAGCATTACACTGGCCTAGCATACACACTGCTAGCTCATAACTACAACAGTGGTATGTAGCATTTCAGCTGCATCTGAGCCAAGACACACCTGTCTGTGTGGGTGCCATGGCTGTACAGAATGGAAAGACATGACCTTGTATGGTTCTGTCCACCCCTATGAAGCACATCTGGTTGCTGTTGCACAGTACTGGTATACAGATGTGCATACTGTTTAAGTGTTATGGTACCGTACTATGCATTCTGCTGCATGTTATTGATCATGTCTCTTTTGTCATCCTCCACAGACATTAGGGCTCAGCAGGATTAAGCCAGGGCCAGGGAGAAAGAGCAGGCCACCAGGACCAGTGGCAGCAGGAGTTGATGCCCGGCCATGATTAGGCCCAGCATAGTCAGCCCATGGAGGAACCATCTGCTGACGTCCATCCACATAAGTACCCTGCATTGTATGTTTTGCCATCTGGGTTGCATGTCTACACTATGCTGGATGCTTCTGTAGTTGGAGATGGATGTTCATGTGTGTCTCGCCAGGCTGTACATATGCTTATGGGGCAGCACCTATACAGTTGTAGTTGAGAACACATCTTGACACTGTGGTGTGTCAGGACCTGTGCAGTCTACTGTTCTGCTTGTCAGTGTGACAAGCATGTTGCCTTGTATGTAGGTAATGTGCCTTGGCATGCAGCACACTGTGCAGTGGCATATCCCCTGGGCTGCAGACCTGGTACACCAGGGCATTGGCAGTAATGCTCACCGCCCCTGGTGGTAGACATCTCATTCTCTGTTGGGTCTGTTGTGCCACATGATTGGGACTAAGTACACAGATCTGTCTTGCAGAGGTAGGCATGGCCCATTGTTGTACCTGTACACCCCTGTGGCATGCCATGTGCAACATACAGTGCTTGTGGTAATCTGACCAAATCAGTGCCATCTCAAGTGCCACATGCACTGCATGTCACCCTATTGCATCTCAACAGAGCCGGCCTTGTGTGGTGTGGGGTCAACAGCATGGGGGGAGGCAATGATTGTCACTGAATGTAACTTCAGAGCAGATGAGGTGCTCTTTCAAACCAAGTGAACCATAAAACTTGAAGCTTGGACAATTTCATCAGATGCTTTTACTTTTCATGCTTGGCCTCCACATTCATTTCCCCAATGTTTTGCTGGCCACACCTGCCAGCTTTTTCAAGGGGAGTGGAACTATGAAGTCAAGAAATATATGCACTTATGTGACAACAAATCACTTTTTCATTAAGAACTTATGAACAATGTTGCAACAATGAAAGCACTTTAAATAAACCTGTAAACTTTTTATAGTTTCAAAAAATCATGTAAACACTTTTAATATTTGAGTCACAATATTTACAAAGTACATTGCTATTCAAAACTTCTGAGGCACATAGCCAATTTTCACCCTGCCACTAACACTACTCATGTGAACACCAGATCTCTGGTGTTGATCTGTCACATTCATACATCCCAGCCTTTTCGATCTGACACTACCAACGTTACAACATCGTGCATCAGCTGACACGTGTGATGTCATCAGTGATGCTTTAAACACTCAGCTGAGTGTTAGCTAGCAGTGGGTGACTATATGGTAGTGCAGCCACGCCTCCTGATTTCCCAGTATTGGGACCCCTTTCTTCAAAAGAGTCATATTTTTGATTCCAATATAGTATATAAGTATGAAAAATGCCTATGTTATATTCAAGTTTTAAAACAATTCATATTTTGAAGAACTCACTATACTGGGGCAGGAAGTCATATCAAAAAGTATTCAGTTATGGGTATGTAACAACTGCATTCTGACATTATAGTTTCATCGAGAAACAATAGTCCTGCTGTCCAACTAATTAAACTCTATGAGCTCAATTTTCAGAGCTCCAAGAATCCTGCAAGCCCTTGGTGCTGCGGTGCACCAATCATTTGCTACATTCTCCTGACTGGCGATTGGGATTTTCAATCCCAAGCACCAAATGCCACAAGTTAAACCAGCTTTTATCTGGTCTAACTTGTGCTATTTGGGGAACCCTTTTTATGGGTCTTGCACCAAATCTTTGGCACAAGCGGCCATAAATTCAAGAAACTGTTGCAACTCCGCCTGATGTACTAAAATTGGGTGAAGTTACATCAAAGGAATTTGGTGCAGCTGTGCCAAAAAACAGGTGTGACACAAGCCCTGCATCACCCTTTGAAAATCCAGCCCAATATTTTTAATATACAAGGATTAAGTAAAACCAATACCAACTGGTATATATACAAACATATATGTAACAAAATATGTCAAACAAATAATTTCAGATTCTATAAATTACATAAACATAAGTAGCAAAAGCTCCATAAATGACATAAAAATAAGTATCAAACACTTCTATAGTTGTTATTATGACTTCATAGTGGCATGATGGCCACTGATTTTAACACATTACTAATATCTCATCAAAAGTGTGTCATCTCTCTCTCTCTCTCTCTCTCTTTCTTTTTCTCCATATAGACAGACAGGCAGATATAATGGGTAAGAAAAATCTCTTAAAATTCAGTCTCCTGATTGGATGAAACATGTCACATGACTGTGCATTATTCCTCAATGACTACACACCTACCAGTGCGACAGCATGCCTGAACTACTTTCCACACCCCAAAACCTTCTAACCAGCAGTGATCACTCCACAGCTTCCACAAATAAGCTCACACACACACACACACAGCTGGCACACTCAGGCTACCACCCACAGGCAAAAGTTAATAAATATACCAGTCCCACAGTATAAATAATTATGGTCTTGCTCCTGTCATAATTTTTAAACAAAAGGTCATTTAAAAATCTTATGAAGTGGATCCTGCCATTTTTGTTAATGTAGAACCTCTTTCGCTTTTATGGCTGTGTAGCATGACCAAGCAGTGGCAATAGTGGTAATTCACATGCAGGCCACCTTTAAAATAAACTTCTCTCTGCTAAACATATAAAAAAAACATTTTTGTGTTTAAGTGACTTAGCTTCCTCTGTAAGAAGCTGGCATCTGTACGGAGATTTGTGCAGTACTTTCACTCTTATTGCTCAAATATAGCGTGACCAAGCATTGTCTATAACGGTAAGCAACATCCTGACAGTGGTTTAAAGTAAGTCCCTGTCTGCTTGAAAATCGAAGAGGAGATCCTAGTCTGTGAGCCTACAAAATCCTGGTCCACAAGCTTTGTCCATCATGGAGTGACCAGATAGCTGGAATTTCATGACCAGATGTCCCTGGGCATGACCAGATGTCCCTATTGGAGTGACCAGATGTACCTGATGGCGGGACCAGATGTCCCCTCATGGACTAAAATATTTTTAGCTCGCAGACTAGGATTGATCTGACAGCCCAGGATTTTGCTATCTCACGAATGAAGAATTTTTAAAGGTGTAAAAATTGTACAATTGCACAGTTCATTAACTGTTTGGTCTTTTTACTTAAAATTTACTGGGTGTTGAGGGGATGCCGTACAAGTGTGAATCATGCTGTTTAGGTGTTGGAGACTTAAGTGATTCCATAGATATGCCATCACAAAGTTCAGATTTTCCCCAATAGGATAACATTGCGGGGTCTGTCATACCTTTTGGTGCTCATCTCGAAAACAAGTGAGATACAAAGTTTTTGGTATTGGTAGCTTAGATCACTTTTAGGTGATCTATGCTGTTGGAACAAGATTTGAAACCATAGAGTAAGCCTGCAGTGGATTTTTTTCCGTGGGTTGCATGGTTAATGAGATATTGTCAAATTAGTGTCACAAGGGTTCAAAAAGTGCCTGTCCAGTGGCTTTTGGTGCCTGTATCTCATAAACGATGCAAGATATTGGTGCAGTCATTAGTTGTTGCATGCAGTACTCACTGTCACAGTTACAACAACACTTGATTTTTTTTTATCTGTTACAGTTCCTTAGATATCGGCAAATTAGTGTTACAAGGGTTCCGTGCCCTATAGGGTTGCTGTATGGCTCTGTAGCTATGCGTAAGTGGGCCCATGCTCCCACAGTTGCATATTGTTATGCAGAAATGGGTAACTTGGTGGGGCCCCATGCTCCCACCAATATGTGTTATTTTACACTTTTTCAAAAAGTAAGGAAATTCATAGCAAAAAAAATGCATTTAATGCATCAGTTAGGGTTAAAGCAACAAAACTGAGGAAATGAAACCTTAGGGTTGAGCTCATACCCCCACACACAGCCCGCACCCCCATCCTCCACAGACTGACACACTGGGGTGTGTCTAACTCTCACCCCATTCTCCTTTACTGTACCATGTCAACCTGTTCACACATGGAATGGGGTGAGAGTTGAGCCACACGCCCCCATGGCACACCCTGGCATCTGTCAGTCTGTGAAGGATGGAGGTGCAGGGGGGTGTGTGTGGGGGGGTTAGGGGCTCAACCCTAACATTTCATTTTCTCACTTTCATTGCATTAAATACAGTTTTTTACCATGTGTTTGCGTGTGTGTATATATATATATATATATCATTCTTTGCAAAAAACTGTGTTAATGCAACAGTTAGGGTTTTCCACAGCGACAAAAGCTTGGAAATTCAGTGTTACAGTTTTCAACCCTAATTCCAAGTCCCCCCACTGCCACACATATACACACACACACACACACACACACACACACACACACACACAGAACACATAACTGGGGGGTGGTACAAGGCAAGACAACCAATCACAGACACACACCATAACGCAACAGAAATAACATACAACATCTTAAACATACCACAACAGGCATCCATAATCATGTTTCACCAACTGTATCACTTCTGTTGCCATCCCAGTCTCTTGAGTGCATACACCCTTCTGCATAACAGCATACTGTAAGTAGTAAAACACATGTATTGGTGGGAGCACGGGGCCCCACCAACTTGCCCATTTCTGCATAACAGCATAGCCCCATGCTACCACCAACTTGGACATTTCTGCCTAATAGCATAGCCCCATTTCTGCATAACATCATAATATAACTAGTAAAACACATGTATTGGTGGGAGCAAGGGAGCCACCCCCACCAATGTGCCCATTTCTGCATAACAGCATAGCTCCATGTTTCCACCAAGTTATCCATTTCTGCATAACACCATAATATAAGTAGAAAAAAACATGTGTTGGTGTGAGCCTGGGACCCTTTGGGCCCCTGCACTACCACCAACTTGCCCAAAATTACCCATTTCTGCATGACAGTATAATATAAGTAGTAAAACACATGTATTGGTGGGTGTGCAGGGCCCTTCATATTCTGCACCCCCATTAACTTGCCCATTTCTACATAACAGCATAGCCCCATGTTCCCACCAACTTGCTCATTTCTGCATTACATCATAATATAAATAACAAAACACATGTATTGGTGATAGTATGGGGCCCTTTGGGCCCCATGCCCCCTCCGACTTGCTCATTTCTGTATAACAGCATAATATTAGTAATAAAACACATGTATTGGTAGGAGCATCTCAGATGCTTATAGAGGATGTTGGTGTACGCACCCAGGAGACTGGGATGGCAGCAGAAGTGATACAGTTGGTGAAACATGATGATGGATGCCTGCTGTGGTATGTTTAAGAAGTTGTATGTTATTTCTGTTGCGTTATGGTGTGTGTCTGTGATTGGTTGTCTTGCATTGTTCTGTGTTGTGTGTGTGTGTGTGTGTGTGTGTGTGTGTGTGTGTGGTGTCTCTGTGTGTGTGTATGTGTGGCAGTGGGGGGGGACTCAGAGTTAGGGTTGAAAACCCTAATGCTGAATTTCCTTACTTTTGTCACTGAAGAAAACCCCTAACTGTTGCAGTAACACAGATTTTTGAAAATAATTTCCTTACTTTTTGAAAAAGCATAGGTAAGTACATTGTCGTGGAAGTTGGTGGAAGGCAACTTGCAAATTTCTGCATAACGTCATAATATAAGCAGCGAACCACATGTATTGGTGGGAGCATGGGACCCTTTGGGCCCCGCACTCCCACCACATTGCCCAGCACTGCATAACAATATACATCTGCCATACCTTTTGAGCTGTCCTATACCTTATAATGGGATCTTCCTGCACACCCAAAAATGTGCGTACCATGGTTTTCACAATGCACATATATACTTTCCCATTAACTATAATGAGCATGCACCACAATTTAGCAACCATAACTGCCACTGACATGAAAATTACACAATCGAAGATCTATGATTAATCTTTCTACATTCCAAATTTCAGGCAAATCGGACGCATGGATTGAAGCGGAACGAACAACATTTTTATTCATCGGAGTGGTATAATTCTGTACCTGTTTAAGTTTTACACACCAAACCACTGAAAGGCACCTCTGTGGCACTAGGGCTACCTATCCTATAAATTGCAAGCCATAAGCACCACGCATAATCCTATGGGCAAAACATTAAGTGCGCCACTCAATATCTCCACAACTAATTAATTTTTCAACACCTAAACAGCATCAGTCACATCTGTAGGATATCCCCTCAACACCCTCCAAATTTCAAGTAAAAAGACCAAAAAAATTAAGAGATATGTAATTTAAAGTTTGTACACCTTTAAGAATTCTTTGACTGCAAGAATCAGCCGTGACCGCCACAAAATGGCAGACCTCACAGCCGAAAATGCACTAAAATGGCTGACCTGGCGGATGAAAGTTCTTTGACTGCGAGGGGGGGCAACTTCAAACACTTATAACTCGGGAAAGGAACAATATTTTTCACTAAACAAATACTGGCATATTCCTTAAATAAAGGGCATTCTACATTCCAAGTTTCAGACCAATCAACTACACAATGGCTGCACAGCACCACAGAGAATACAATGCACAAAAGTAGCAAAAACTGCATTTTTGTCACTTCGCTGCACAAAAACTGTACCTCCAACTGAAATGAAAATTGGTAAAAGAAGAGATGTACCATACCAGACCATGTATACCAAATGCTATCTGAATCTGTTAAACAGTCGCACAGCGGCATGAGCGGAAAACTGTGCACAAGTGTCAAAAATAAAATTTTTGCTGCTTCACTGCACAAGAACCGTATTTGCAACTGAAACAAAACTTGGTAAAAGAAGAGATGTACCTCAGCAGACCGTGTGTCCCAAATTTTGTGAACATCTGTTCAATGGTTGTACATCACCACGAGCAAACAAGTGCGCAGAAGTGGCAAAAAGTATATTTCTGGTGCATCTCTGAGCAAAAACCGTATGTACAACTGAAACAGAAATTGGTAAATCAACAGAAGTACCAGACCAGACCAAATATTCAAAGTTTCAGGCAAATCTGTTTAACAGTTACAAACTTATAAGCACACAAAAAATGTGATGTTTAACATTAAAGTGCCTACTGAACCCTAAAGATAGGGGTGCTATCACAGCAAAACACACATCTGTGGCACCATGACTTGGCACCCAGGAGATATGTGCCCAGAAACAGAATGGAATTGTACAACAGAGTCTCAGAGAAATAAACACCCTGCACAATGCTTTGCAGACATCTTGCCGCATGAGCAAATCTTTTCACACTGCACATATATATTTTTTGCCCATTGACTATCATGGAAGACAAAAAGTGGCATAATTGTTCAACGGAGCAATATTTTTTCACAAAATCTTCAAAGGGCAGCACCACAGCCCAGGACCCATGCATGCAAACAAATCAGAATCCATTCAAATGGTTTCTTGTTGCGCAGAAAAAATATGTGATCGCATTGTTTTCACAATGCACATATATATTTTCCCATTGACTATAATGACAGACTAAAAAATGGCATAACTTTGTAACGGAGCAACATTTTTTCATGAAATCTTCAAAGGGCACCATCACAGCCCAGCACCCATGATTGATACAACCAAATCTGAACCCACTCAAATGCATTTTTCACTGCTGGAGGGAGCATGGGGCCCACCAAGTTGTAAATTTCTGCATTACATCACAATAGAAGTACTGAATCACATGTATTGGTGGGAGTGGGCCCCACACTCCCACCACATTGCCCAGCACTGCATGACAATATACTTCTGCCATGCCTTTTGAGAGGGCCCTAAGTTCCCACCATATTGCCCAGCATTGCATAATAATATACTTCTGCCATACCTTTCAAGCTGTCCTATACCTTACAATGGGATCTTCCTGCACACCCAAAAATGTGCTCACCATGATTTTCACAATGCACTTATATACTTCCCCATTAAGTATAATGAGCACACACCACAATTCACCAACTGTAACTGCCATCACCATGAAAATTGTCACAATTGAAGATCTAAGATGAATCTTTCGACATTCCAAATTTCAGGCAAATCAGATGCACAGTTCAAAAGTTATTAATGCAGAATGAACAAAATGTTCATTTGTTGGAGTTGCATAATTCTGCACCTGTTTAAGTTTTACACACCAAACCACTGAAACGCACCTCCATGGCACTAGGGCTACCTATCCTATAAATTTCAAGCCAATAGCACAATGCATAATCCTATAGGCAAAGTATTAAGTACGTCACTCAATATCTCCACAACAAATTAATTTTCCAACACCTAAACAGCATCAGTCACATCTCTAGGACATCCCCTCAACATCCTCCAAATTTCAAGTAAAAAGACCAAACCATTTCAGAGATATTTAATTTTAAAGTTTTACCACCTTTAAAAATTCTTTGGTCGCAAGAATCGTCCACGACCTCGCGACCTCGCAACCTAAGATCATTTTCGGCCATCAGGAGACATCTGGTCATGAAATGTGGGCTATTGGGTTCCTCCCAGGGAGATCTGGTCCGGAAAAAATCTGAACATCTGGTCGGGAAATCGCGAAAGAAGCTCACTAACGAAAATGATCTTGCGATCAAAGAATTTACAGGCTCGCGATCAAAGATCAGTAGCAAGCCACAACCAAAGATTTTCAAAGTTTAAAACTCATTTGTTTGACACAACTGAACAAAACCACAGGCATGGGTTGACAGAGGGAAGCCCCCTGAGCAAAACCCATCCTTCCTTTAGTTCAGAAGTCACCAGTGGGCTTAGATATTTTTTTTGTTCTGACCGCAAACTAAAAACAAGATGGCAGCCATCACGACCAATAAATTTCTCACGACCAAAGATTTTTCGACCATGAGCCTGCAAATTATTTGGTCATGAGGACAGACCAAATGGCAAGAACCCTATTCTTCTTTAGCAAAACAACCATATAAATGTTACCATTCAGTTATAATGGGAGCTAAAAACTTTAATAACTTTTGAATGGCTTAATATTTTTTCAACAAACAAAAAGTGGCATATTCCTTGACCCAATCTCTTTCTACATGCCAAGTTTCGGACTGGCATATCACATGGTGGCCACACAGCATCATGGACAAAATCCCCCAAACCACCCACAAAACAGGTGAAAAGTGCATTTTTTGGTGTTTTACTGCACAAAAACCATACATCTGACCAAAACATAACTTGACAAATCAAGAGATCTACCATGCCCCACCATGCATACCAAATTTTGTGTAAATCTGTTGAATGGTTGCAAAGTTATTAACACGCATGATTTCAAGTTTAACATTGAAGTGCCTACTCAACCCTAACTATAGGGGCGCGACCGTGTGTTGGTCTGTGGAGGGTGGGTATTGGGTGAGCTGATGGGGTTGGGTGAGGGGGGTGTTAGGAGCTCAACCCTAATATCTCATTTCCCTACTTTTGTTGCTTCAACCCCAACCGATGCATTGATTACATTTTTTTTTGCAATTTATTTCCTTTCTTTTTGAGATAGTATAATAGTATCTTTATTTTACTGTAGGAGTGCAGGGTCCTTCAGACCCTGCTCTCCCATCCCTCCACAGATGCACATATGTATCTAGCTGTGGAAACATCAGGGTCTCCAGCCCCTACGTTTCCACAGATTAAGTCACAAGCAGGCATAGCGAAATTGCAACAGATAGTCATAACCATGCCATCTTAAATAATTTTTACCCCAAAAGCTCAAGATAACCTTTCTTATCACTTCACTGCATGAACCCAGTACAGAAAATGTTCAAATCCCAGTCAAAAAGCAATTCTGAGCAACTGTAACACCATTCTGCGCCACATGTGTGGAAAAATATTTTTTGCAGGATTTGAAAAATGACAGCTGTATTATTCATGAGGTGGTGTGAAGAAATGGCAATGTTGAAAATTTGGAGTGAAAATATATTAAAATTCCAAAAGTTACGCCCGTGTGTAGAAAAACTCCAACAACCGCGCGTAACTCAGGCTTTTGTAGGTATTTTTGCACCAAATTTTCAGCATGCCCTTTTTGGGACCCCACCTCATGAACACTGTAATTTCATTACTCAGTCCCAAAAGATGATTTCATGCAGCAACTGCACCATTCCATGCCACTGCTGCGTAAACACATTTTGGGCAGGATGTGAGAAATGACAGCTGTCCTGTTCATGAGGTGGTGTGAAAAACTGGTAATGTTGAATATTTGGAGTGAAAATATTCAAATTTGCCAAAGTTACTCATGCTCGTAGCAAAATTTAAATGACAGTGTGTAACTCGGGTGTGTTTGGGTATTTTTGGGAGCCCACCTCATGAACAGTGATACTGTGATTTCATTAATCCATCCTGAAAGTTGATTTTGCACAGCAACTGTGCCATTCCACACCACAGGTACAAAAACATGTTTTAGGCAGGATTTGAAAAATGACAGCTGTACTGTTCATGAGGAGGTGTGAAAAAATGGCAATGTTGAAAAGCTGGAGTGAAAATATTAAAAATTGACAAAGTTATGAGTGTTTGTAGAAACTGCACAATGCATGCTCATATTGCAATCATTTTGGGAATTTGTTTGCACCAAATTTTCCACATGGGCTTTATGAGACCTCCCTTATGAACACTGGCACTGTCATTTCATTAACTTGTCCCAAAAGGTGATACTGCGCAGTGACTGTGAAATCATCTTTCGGGACTGAGTAAAGAAATGACATTGCCAGTGTTCATGAGGTGGGGTCCCAAGAACTCCATGTTGAAAATTTGGGGTCAAAATTCCTAAAAATGGCTGAGATATCAATATAAGTTGAAACCTCTATTGATAGCCATTATACAGCATTTACCTTGATTCCTCAGTTTGTGGTTTGGCTTTGAAGAGTGCAGACGTGTCCCGTCCAGAAAAGATGACACCCACCAACCTCGGAGGTAAGTATGGGGTAAGGGGGTAAGGGAGATGGGTACAGAGGGGGTGGATGGGGAAGGTGAACTGGGGAGATGACAAGGGACCATTTTCTTTTTTTCAGTAAAAAAAAGATGTTGGGGACAGTTTTTTTTTTTTTTTACAGGTTATCATTTCTTTTTTTTGGAGCACTGGTAGTGGGCTTCCCAGTGTTCCACAGTGATTGTGGTGGGGGGTTTCTTTAAATGTCAACACAGGGACTGGGCACCCCTATGTTGGTGAAAATAGAATGGGGTTGGTGGGGGCATCCGACACTGGGGGTGGGCATCCCAGTGTTGGAAACAACAATTTAACTATTTCGGCACACTGGGGTGGACTCCCCAGTGTGCCACAGTAGTAGAATGGGAGAGATAAATTGGGCATCCCAATGTCAGCTATAATAATAAAAATTAGGACTAGCTTGGGGGGTGTGGCTCGATGCAGGATTCTGCATTGAAAAATGGCAGTTCAATGCAGGATTCTGCATCAAATATTGCTTATTTTCCGACACCAGGGGTGGGCATCCCGGTGTCAGAAAATATTTATAAATATGTATAGGGGCAGGGGAGAGGATCAGAGGTTGGGGGGCCACTAGACACTGGGGAATGAATTAAAAAAGGGAATACCTCCCTGTCACAAGTTACAGCATTTTGTTTCCTCCCCTCGCCAAGCAAGAAAACAAAATGGTGGCCAACAAACAAGGATTTTCTCACAAAAAGTGATTTTCTGATATTTCTGAATCCCTTTTTGCAATCCCTTTTTGTGAGCTGTTCACGACTAGGAAACCTTGATCGAAACTATGCATCTATCCCAAAGACTGAACTGAGCATGCTCAGGACCCAAGATCTCAAAATGTAATAACTTCAGAATGGATTAATATTTTTTCATCAAACCAATGCTAGATTGTTCCTTAGGATAACCACTTTCTACCCAGAAAATGTCAGGCCAAATGTCCAAACAGTGTGGGTGCAGCACAATGAGGAAAAACAGGGAAATATTTGCAAAAATTAGTGAAAAATGCATTTTTTGATGATTCACTGCACGAAATCCACAAATCTGATCCACTCAAAACTTGGTAAATCAAAAGATCTGCTGCCTGACACTGTTCATGCAAAATATTGTGCAAATCTGTTAAAAAGTTGCAAAGTTATTGATGTGCAAAATTTGTGGTTTAATATTAAAGTGCCTGCTCATGGTGTCTAGTGGCACCAAAAAGATGGGGAAAAAAGGAATGGATGGTTTTGTGCATGGGATCTTTAGCTCTTCTGGTTTTGTGCCTTGTGCTCTACGCCACTGGGGATGTACAGGTAGTAGGGTTTTTTGCACATTTATGAAATGTGGAATGATGTGCATAGCTGGATCAAAAGTGGATGTGCTTTGTGTGAAAATGTCCCATGTGCGAAAATGGATGAAGTGTAATTAAAAAAAGATAAGGGGAAAAAAACACTGAGTAAAGGGTAGCTTCAAGCCTTGGACCCTTGGGTCTTGAGTTCCTTCATTTTTTCCTCTGCTCCACCGAGGAAGTAGGAGCAGCAGGGTGTTTTTTTTTTTTTTGCATAATTATGAAATGTAGAATGATGTACATACTGTAGCTTAATTGAAAGTGGATGTCCTTTGTGTGAAAATGTTCCATGTGTGAAAATGGATGAAGCCTGATCGAATAAAAAAGATAAGGGGGAAGAGCATTGGGTTGGAGGATAGGTTGAGCTGGGGACCCTTGTTCCTTGGGGTCATATGCCTTGTCCTCTGCACCACAGAGGAGGCAGGGGCAGCAGGGTGTTTTTTTGCATACTTTTGAAATGTGGAACGATGTGCATAGCTGGATCGAAAGTGGCTAACCTATGTGCAAAAATGTTCCATATGTGAAAATAGATAAAGCCTGATTGAAAAAAGATAAGGGGGAGGAAAAACACTGGGTAGGGGGCGGGCCTCATGGATGGGACACTTGGGCCCTAGTCTTGTCCTCTGTGTCACAGAGGAAGTAGGGGCAAGAGGGTGTTTTTTTGCATACTTATGAAATATGGAGTGATGTGGATAGCTTGATCAAAAGTGGAAGTACTTTGTGTGAAAATGTTGTCATAGCTGTCATTTTTCAAATCTTGGCCAAAATGTGTTTTTGGACCTGTGGTATGGTATGGAATGGCATTGCAGTTGTGCAGAATTACATTTTAGCAGGGATTTGACAATTTTCTGTACTGGGAACATGAGGTGGGGGTAATAGGATGGTTATGCTGACAATTTGGTCACTATTGTCCTATAAATGGAAGCACAGGGCCCAGCCGCATACATATACACATCTATGAAGGGATGGGAGCCCAGGGCCCAGACAGCCCTGTACTCCCACAGACATAAAAGGATATGATTATGCTATCTGAAAAGTGGCAAAAGCAGGGAAATGTGATGTTAGAGTTTCCAACCCTAACAGCTCACCCCCACCCTGTAAACACTGGCAGGCGTTGGGAGGGTGCCTTGGGGTCATCAGCCCTAATGCTCACCCTATTCTTCTATGCTATATCCATCTCAGCTTACTTACTTATGAAATGGGATAAGCATTAGGCTGACAACCCCAAGGCACCCCCCCAATGCCTGTCAGTGTCTGCAGGGTGGGGATGGGGTGTTAGGGTTGGAAACCCTAACACCACATTTCCCTGCTTTTATCCCTTTAGTAACAACCCTAACTGATCCATTAATGAAGATTTTTTTTTGCAATTAATATACCTATATATATATATATATATATATGTGTATATATATATATATATATATGTGTGTGTGTATGTATATATATATATACACATATATATATACTGTATATATATAAATCATATATATATTTGGGAGACCATTTTTGTTTCAGCAAAAGTGTCCAGTCTGTGTCTTCATTCAACTAATGTGAACTACTTAAAGTTCCAAACGTTTCAATCCAGAATGCCTCCCTTGAAAGGTTTGGGATGTTAAATAGTTCACATGGGTTGAATGAGGACATGCCATTATGAAATTGTAGAAGTCAGCCCACCAGCACAGAGGTTGCGCTTACACTCATGATGCCAATGACTGGGTTTGGGGAGGAGGTGGCAGTCAGAGGAAGGCTTGGGGAGAAGGATCATGGGTCTCACAGAATGCTCTCCTCCTTCTCTGGGGAGAGAGGGTTTCATGTCCCACTGATTTACCTCCACCTGGGTGACCACAGGTAGTAGTGCAGGGGACCAGTGAAGCAAGCCCACAGGTTGGCTGCATCCAGCCTCACCAGCAGCCAGTCCTGATGCATGCTCCTGGTGGGGGAAGGGGTGGGCAAAAAATTGGGAAAAGAGCACACAGGTCAGACAGATGACACACCTCTGGTGGTCCACTCTCATACCAGACCCTGGCTGCACCACTCCTCAGACCAGCCCACACGTTCCACTCCACCATGGGTGGACCAGATGACTGCAGAGAGCAAATGGGGAAAAAAGTCTGATGGTGTACCCAGCCCCAGGGTATAAGCTGGGGGGGCAGCACAGGTGTGTGTTACAAGTGGGTGTGGGGAACTAGATGTGGTCACAGCAGGGATTCCAGCAGAGGGGGAAGCTTACTTGGTTGTAGCAGAAGGAGGTCCCAGCCTGTGGCCCCTGACAGAGAATAAACAATACTTGAAAAACAAACATTTGTCAATGCCAAATGTTGTCGCTCTGGCATTGGCATTGGCAGTGTCAGAGCTAGAGATGCATAATAGGAATGGCAGTGAATTATTGAAGTGATGCCAACCCCACCCCTACCCTCTAGAGAGTGAGAGGCATTGGGGTGTGCCTTTGGATCATCAGCTATAACACTCATGTCATTGTACCTAACTCTACCCTGTAGACACTGACAAGTGTCACGGTGTGCTTTGGGGTCTTTGGGCATCATACATACCCCATTCCATAAGGAAATACGTGGATGTGGGTGCAGTATAGGAGCATGGGGTGAATTTTGTGTCTGAACAGTGCAAGGCACACCACGATGCCTGTCAGTGGCTGCAAGGTGGGGGTAGGGGGTGGAATGAAATTAGCATTACATCTAATGATCCCAAGTCACACCCCTGACACCTGTCAGTCTGTACTGGGTGGGGTGCTATAGTTGGAAACCCTGACACCATAGGCATGTGGTGGTAGTTTCACTCTACATTTTCAACATGGGCTTCTTGTCAGGCCACCTCATGAAAAGCAGCACAATCACTTTGTTAGCTGAAAGGTGGTTTTGCACAGTGACTGTGCAATTTGGTGACAGAGGGACAAAAACACATTTTTGGGCAGGATGTGGAGAATGACAACTGTATTGTTCATGAGGATGCATAAAAAAATGGCAACGTTGTAAATCTGGAGTGACAATATGAAATATTGGTGAAGTAATGAGCATGCATACAAACTGCACAACACACGTCCGTAACCCAATTATTTTTTGCAGTTTGGTAGCCACATTTGTAACATAGGCATTTTGGGCCCTCCCCTTATGAACAGTGGCGCTGCAATTTTGTTAATCTGTCCCAAAAGTTTATTTCCCACAGCGACCACACCATTGTGCACCACAGGTGTGGAAACACATTTTTGGCAGGATGTGAAAAACGACAGCTGCACTGTTCATAAGGAGGTGTACAAAAATGCCAGTGTTGAAAATCTGGCATGGAAATATTGCAAATTTCCGAAGTTACAAGGGTGCGTGGAAACTGCTCAGTGCACACTTGCAACACAGTCATTTTATGGACTGTCGGCACCAAATTTTCAACATAGGCTTTTTAGGACCTCTGCTCGTGAACAGTGTCACCGTCATTTCCTCAAACTGTCCTGAAACCTGATTTCACACAGCGACTGTGTTATTCTGCGCTAGACAAGTGAAAACACATTTTGGGCAGGATATGTAAAATGACAGCTGTACTGTTCATCAGGAGGTGTGGAAAAAATGCCAATTTTGAAAATCTGGACTGAAAACATTACAAATTCATGATGTTATGAGTGTGCATGGAAACAGCGCAACACGCACTCATAAAACAGCCATTTTGGGGAGTTTTGTCACCAGATTTGCAACATAGGCTTTTTGAAAGCCCCCCTCATGAACAGTGGCATTGGCACTTTATTACTCACTCCCGAAAGGTGATTCCACATAGTGACCATGAAATCACCTTTTGGAAATGAATAATGCCATGACAGTGCCAGAATTCATGAGGAGGGTCCCAAAAACCCCATGTTGAAAATTTGGTGCCAAAATTCCAAGAAATGCCTGAGATATGCATCAAAGTTGGAAAAACCTTATTTATTCCATTATACAGCTTACTGGCATTTCATCAGTTTGCAGTCGGCTTTGAAGAGTGCAGATGTGTTCCCGGTCCACCGAAGACAGTCACGCTGGACTCCAGAGGTAAGTATGGGATAAGGGGGGGGTGTGTGGGGAGGCAGGGTGCGCAGTGGGTTGGTGCGGGTTGTGAGACGGAGGCAGGGAGACCACCGAGGGACTGTTTCCTTTTTTTACAGGAAACAAAAAAAAATCACAGGACCATTTTTTTTCACAGGGGCATGCTGGGGTGGGCTCCCAGTGTGTCAATAGAGTCTTTTTGGGGGTGGCAGCTGTAGCCAATGGGAGATTGGGCATCCCTGTCAGAACATAACAAAAGGGGGGTTACTTTATGCCGACGGGGACTGGGCACCCCCATCAGCACACAAGGAAAGTGGGAGGCAAGAGCTGAGGGGGATTGAACACCCCCCTTGGCATATAACAAATGGGGGGGTTCTTTATGCCAACGGGGAGTGGGCTCCCCCATCGGCACATACATTGGGGGCAGGATAAGCTGACAGAGGGATTGGGCACCCCGGAAGTTGGCAGTTTGGCTGGCAGTGTGCCGCCATGTTTCTGTTGCCGGGGAAGCACGTTGGGAGGTCCACTGCATGTGACGAGCTTTGCTCACATTGCAGCGGACCTTTCCTTATATGTGCTTGCCACATTATGTATGCATGGTGTGGTGCTGGCATGCAGGCTGATTGGGGAATGAGGAACGCACCTACTGATGCGTGTCCTGCATTCACCCAACAGTGACCGTGCCTCCAAATCTGTACTACCGTAAGATGTTGGCTGTGCAAGTGCACCAACATAAAAACAGAAGAAACTGCAGCAAATGTAGTTCCCCTTCTCTTGTTAAGTGGTATCCTGTTTAATTGGCTGCACATGTCACAATAGTGATGCTCCTTAGTAGAGTTTAATATAAAACATACTGATCTATTCACCAGATCATCCAATGTTCCTAGAATGCTAGCCACAGCATGATCATATACTGGGTCTCCAAAATCAATTATTGGGAGGAGCATGGTACTGTATTTATAACTGTATATGACGTTTCTTGTGAAAGGAACTGTCTACACTTATACAAGTAACCAAGTCAAGGGCCTACTCTTTCAATTATTAGAATTTATATTATGACCCCATTTCATTTTGGCATATAGTTATATCACCAAATATTTGTACTGTAGGCAGGGACTGTCTAAAGAGACGCCCCATTGATGGTACAATATCAAGAGGTTCAGGCAGTACATTTAGTTACATTTAACTGCAATCCTTGATGTATTTGCTGCAAGTGCTGTCTCGGCTCCTGTTTTCAGACATGCCCACAACTGTTAATCTTCACCATTTCCTTGGCAGAATTTTTGTATGTAATTGAGGAAGAAAATAATTCAGTCTAATTGTGACTGTAGTTTTATTAACCTTGGGAACTGGTATTTACACTAAATCACAATGTGTGTGAAACTGAGCTAAAATAGACTCATACATTACTATGTTATGGTCAGACAGGCCATTTGAAGGCAGGAGTACTAGCCGCTAATAACAAACTCCAACCAGAGCCAATATGACTGCAGCTGAGCTTGCAGAGGTCCTGTTTCCTCCATTTGCTCACTGCTACTGTGGCCCAAGCCCCTGATGCTCCGTGAGTCTCTGTCCAGCCCCAGGTAAAGTTTTCCTTGTAAAGAGGGGCCGGAGGAGCAGAATGTGTAAGCTCATGGTCTGCACATGTGCGATGTGTGCATCTGTTTTCTCACTGTGTTAGCTGCACATCACAAGCTACCCTGGTGTTCCTGGACCCCAAGATCAGTTAGTTAGGGTCTGGAGACAAAAGGGCTGTGGTAGAGAAGCCATGAAAGTATTTATTTAAAGACTGCCAATGAGCAGAAGGCAGGCAAAGTTCATTAATATTCATGAGTAGTTCATTAATATGTATAAATGCAGTCCTATAGCGCTCATCGGTGCTCTTTAAATACTTTTGCAGCTTCTCCACCACAGCCCTCATGTCTCAGGACACCATCTAGCTGATTGCGAGGTCTGGGAGCACTGGGGGAGCTCCAGATGCGCTGCTATCATGGCAAGAAAACAGATGTGCACCACTGCGGATGCGCAAAATACCATTAACTAATGCAACGTATTTTTGTTTAGGTAAAGACCAGTACATCAAGACAACTGTGAGCAGAATAGCAGACAGTTTAATGTGTTTGATTGATCGTGCTCTGAATCTGTCTGTTTCAGTAAACGTGACTGCGTTTTAGAAAATGCTGGGCTGAACAAGTGGAACAAACAGGGACGGGACCAGACAGCCGGAAAAGTAGTGCGCCCATGGGGGGGGGGTTGTGCCATTGAGTTCTGTGGGTTGAGTGGAGGAATTTTGGAGTTGCAGAAGTATAATGCAGCTCCAGAGTTGTACTGTTTGATATCCCATTTTCTCAGCTACAGCAAGAAGGCTGCAGGCTTTGCCCGCTGCAGCCTTAAAAATGATGTTAATTTATGAATACCAAATCTAATACAGCCACCCCTTGTGACTTTACAAAGAGTCTGAATTAAATCTTGTGAAAATTTGAAAGACCTCACTATTAACTGAGTAAAATCATTAATATAGCAACAACAATGCTTGAACCAGAGTATTTTGCTTTAACATCCTCAATGTGTTAATTTTAGATGGTCAGAAAGCCATTTTTTGCTTCCAAAGTAACCTTGCACAAATGAGAGGATTACATTTATGGAGCCCTATTTAGCTGTACTTTTAACCATAGTGTTTCAAAATTGTATCTTTCTAAGTTCTTCAATTTCATAAATGGTAGCTTATCTTTAAAGTAGCATGCCACTCCATGCCACCCTTTCCTATGCTTTCCTTTAAAACATTGTACCCTTAACTTAACATCTTCATTGTATCATAAATGGAGGACTGTTATGTCAGGTGTAGACACTCAACCAAAGCAGATAAAGTCTAATAAAAAATGGTATGTTGTCATGAAAACATGCATAGTTATAAGGAAAATGATGGGGGCTACATGTCTGTATATATATATATATTTAGAAAATTACATCCAGAGATGGCACAGATAATATGTGAAATACAGAAATATAAGACAGGAGATGCTGGAAGGTTTGATACCTTTTATTGGACCAACAAGTGTCTTGTACATAGATGGAATTCTACACAAGCTTTCAGGGCCTCACAGATCCCTTCTTCAGATGAATCATCTGAAGAAGGGTTCAATAAAAGGTATCAGACCTTCCAGCACCTCCTATTTTCCAAGGACCAATATGGCTAAATTCTCTTCTTACAGAAATATAAGACAAAATGCATCTAAAAATCCTGCTTTTCCAGATTTTTCCCAGAGATATCATGGTTTATTTAAGAACTCTGCTTTTAAAAGATGTTCTCCCATGCTTTACTTCTGGCAACAAAGTGTTGTGGAATAAGTTGTTAAATGATCAAAAGGACTTCTCTAGTAGCAAAAAGGAGAGTTGTAGCAATTCACATCTCTGATGGCCCCCTAAATTTTAATCACAGGGACCCTCATATTCCAATCTTTTTTTTGTGCTGCACAAATCTGGTTTGCACTAGTTCAAATGGCTGATTGTGCATAAATGCAATATTCAGATGTTAGTACTGCACCGGCCAGTGGTGATAGTGTATGTGCGCTAAAGTAATGTGTTCAGCACACAAAAAGGGGCACTGACATGAATATTCAGCGCAGTATGATATTCAACAAGTTAGCGTTGCACTACTGCATTTATCATGACTTAGTGCTGCACAAATACAAATTAAGATTTATAAAAAGTAGGTCTTAACCAGAGCAAATCCAGAGACAGATCCCTAAACTACAAAAATAATGGAAGTCACTGTGTATGTGATGGAGGTTGTCCTGAAGAATCAGGAGGAAAATGCCCCCCTGGGTCACATCACAGGCCCTAGAGACACTGTGCTCCAAACAAACAGTACCGTCCATAAGTCACATTCAAAGTCCTCAGTGACTAACAAACCGTGGGTGGGTACAGGCTCAACAGGGTCATGTTCATGCAACTGTGTGAGACACTGCATAAGCAGCTCCAGATGGACACCCACCATAGCCATGCAATGTTCATAGGTCTCAAGGCAGCACCGTGCTTCTTGGCCACTGGAACATTCCAGATACTGCTGGGTAACGCCACTGGTATCACAAAGTCTGTCACCATGCACCTGTTGAGCCAGCTCCTACGTGTCCTGCTGGTCCATGCTGGGACATTCATCATATTCCCTAAGACACCAGCAGAGCAAACAGCAATCATGCAGCAATTCTATCAGGATGATTACCTACTGGCTGTATTGGGTGCCATGGGCTGCACCCATGTTGCTATCTGTGTACCGCCAGGCGATGGTGTGCAGGTCTATGTGAAGAGAAAGAGCTTCCATTCCATCAACTGTCAGGTAGTGTGCAATGCAACAGGTTGCATCACCAATGTGCTGGCAAGTTACCCCGGCAGTACCCATGATGCCTTCATCTGGCACAATTCCATCCTATGCTAGGAATTTGTAGGTGGAAACATAAACATACCCAGTGGTCACTTTGTTTGTAAGTATGTACCCAAGGCCCCAACACTGACCATAGCTGTCAGTGATGTCACTAACCAATGCCCTTTTCTTACACAGGGGGCAGTCCTTATCCCCTGCATCCCTGGCTGCTAACACCTGTCAAATGACCTGAATCCACTGCAGAGGACAGGTACAATGTGGCACACATCGCAACATGTTATGTCATTGAGCAGGTCCTTGACATGCTGAAGATTCAGTTCAGATGCCTAAACCTTTCCGGTGGTGCCCTACAATACAGCCCTCAGAAGACCTGTGCCATATATTGCAGTGTCAGTGGCTCAGTAGGTAGCACACTCACCTCTGAGGCCAGGAGATCAGAGGGCTGTGGGTTCAGTTCCCACATCTGGCACTTGGGTTAATATCCCAGTACTGACACTGTAATGCAGCATGAGGGGGGTGCTGCATTTCTGAGGTGCCGTCTTTTGGATGAGACGTTAAACCGAGGTCCCATCTGCCTAGATTGGTGGTAGTTCAGGTGGATGTTAAAGATCCCATGGCACTTATCGAAAAGTGTAGGGGAATTTTTTATTGAGAAAACAAAACACCATGGTTTGAAACCTTATTACATACAAGAAAAGAAAACTTATACAATATGACTTTACAAATAAGTTTTACAAACAAACCTTTCAAGAAAAATACGTCTAATCAAAGATATTCCCCAAATATCATAAAGCAAATAAAATTATAGCAAAAAAAAGGTTATAAACACTTCAAAAATAAAATTTTTACACCAAAATCAATTAATCCACATAATATGTTTCCAAAAACTCTGAAAAATTTTGTTCTCCACGGTTCAAAACTCATAAGTTTTTGTTTACCTACTGCTGATTCTATCCGATTAAAAATCACACTATTTGGAAGAAGAATATGCTGTAAAGAAAACTGACATCTAGCTTGCCACAGGTGATATTTAATATATGCAAAAATCAAATTTAAGGTACTTGGATGATATCTTCTCAAAAAACGGAATAATCCCCAAATCTAGGCTCTGATAGGTTATATGTCTCAGAACACCCCAATCCCAATCGAATGGCTAATCGGACCAAAAGAAATTACATAAGGGCAAAGTAATAAGAAATGTTCTAAAGTTTCAGTCTGATCCACACAACCTGGTCTAAGGCACATCCTATCCATAATTTGTTTATGTTTTAAATTACCTAACTCCCAATCTCCCATGACAACAGAGCCACTGCTCATCCCACATATTTGAGGTATCCTATGATCCATTAGGAGACGAAGGGCTTGTGACAGATTAGTAGAGGGTACAAAAGGAAAATCCACTTGAACATAAAAATAATTTGTCATAATTTAATAAAATTCTTTTCTAGAAATGTTATGTAATTGTGCCTTTCTAGCTTCCACTCTTGTAATTTCCTTACTGCAGAATCCGCATGAAGGAGCCACTGCCGTCCTGCTTTTTGGAACACCCCTCCTTCCCAATTAGACATAAAGGTGAAAATAACAACTGTGTCCATGCTGACCAAGGATGATCCTGAGGTTTAATCTCTTTTGAAAGGTCGAATCATAAAAAGGAATGATAAAAACAATCGGATTTATCATCCCTAATCCTCTTGATTTACCTTCAAATAAGTGAAAGTCTGCTTAATGGGGCTTAAACGACTACCCCATACCATTTGAAAAACACTATATAATCTTGTTTCAATTGAAACAGGTACCGGAAAATTGAACAAACATGCAAAAAAATGGGTAATAAGAATTTTTTAATAATAAATACCCATTTCTTTTTTGAAAAACCCAGGATTTCCATTGTTGAACCTACCTCTCGGCTGTAGCCAAACACTTTTCCCAATTTAACACAGCTAAATCCCCCTTTCCAAACATTAGGCCTAGAATGTTAATAGTATCCGAAACTATAATACCCCCAACATTTTGGAGGCAAGGAGCCTCTCCGACCGCTAAACATTTACATTTTTCTAAATTCAGCTTAGTACCATTTAAATCCGAAAAGCAATTGATCATTTTGATAGCCTCAACACCTGACTGAACATCCGCTATTAATAAACAAATATCATCTGCATATGTAGAAATCTTCTGAAGAGGTAAAGTAAGTGATGGAGATAAACCTGAATTGACCTGTTATTTTCAATTTCTTAAAAGAGGTCCAATACAAATGCATATAATAAAGGACTGATAGGACAACCCTGCCGCACCCACATTTCAAACGATTTCCGAGCCTAAAACATTATTAATACTTGACAAGAAATCACCTTATGATATAAGATATTAAGATACTGAATAAAAATTTTGGGAACCCATACCTTCCCAAAACCTGAAAAAGAAAATTATGTGACACTGAGTCAAAAGCTTTGGCTTGATCTAACACCAAAATAAATCCTGACAGTTTTTTTTGCAATCCGAATTCACACATATCCCGTAACAGTTTTAAATTCTGTTGAATTGAACAGTGAGGGATGAAACACGTTTGTGCTGGGTGAAGCACCCCTTTCACTACTACCTGCAATCTTTTACATAAAACAGTAGAAAGAATTTTATAATCAGTATTCAGGAGACTAATTGGTCTCCAATTACCAAAATCTGTGATATCACCTGTTTTAAAAATAAACGTTAAAATGGCCAAATTAAATTTCAAATCTCCAAATCCAAAATTAAGAATGTCATTAAAGACTTCCATCAATATACCACCCAAATCTTCCAAAAAGGTTTTATAAAATTCGTTTGTCAATCCATCTATTCCAGGAGAAACTCCCACACGAAGAGAACTTATAACGGCTTGTACCTCCTGCAAGGTGATGGGCTCTTGTAAAAGCTTAACCTCAGCCTTGGAGATAGTAGGAGCCGAAAATTTCAAAACCTCATCCCAAGATGAGGAGGGAACAAAAACCTTCCCAAACTGAGAAGAAACCTGACCCTCTACCACCGCCAACATTTCTGCGACTGAAGTTTTTAAATTCCCATAAGAATCTTTAAGCCCAGACATAAGCCTCCTCTCAGTTTTATGTTTGCATGCCCTAAAGAGATCTTGAAAGGGTTGTTGCTGTGTATCAAACTTTAAACTAGCTTGAAGTGCAGCTGCCCTTTGGTATTGGTAATTCAGCATATTTCTTTTAACCATCTTTAATTGAGATTGAACCTCTTTATCCCTTGGGTGTGATTGTAAATTATAGTATTGATTTCTACAGTCTAGGTACTGTATATATTCTGATGAACCTTTCCTTTTCCATAAGCTATAAAAATTTTTTAAAGCTATCTTAGTATCTGTCCACCATGAAATCCAATCTGAGAAAACACCGCCACTGATTTTCGATAAAATAAAATTTTTAACTGAGCCAAAATACAACTTTGATAATAACAGGAATTTAACATCCATCTGCTAGCAAAGGCCGGAAATACGGTCGGAATCTGATGCAAACTCAGAGAAACAAATAATGCATTATGGTCTGAAAAGTCACATGGCACAACCAAACAAACCAATGGTATTAAGTATTTAGAAAGGAAAAAATAATCAATTCTTGTTTGAAAAGAGGCCCTTTTATAAGTAAAGCCTGAAGAAGAATGTAATTCTCTAAAAGCATCTTTTAATTTTGCTACCTCCACTGTCTGTGCAAGGGCATGTGAATCACAATAAGTTTTTTGTTGAATCCCATTTTTTTACGAATATCTAGACTGCAGTTCATATCTCCTCCCCAAATTATGTGTTTGGAAGTGAATAAATAAGGTTTCAGCAGATTAAACATAGCAATTCGTGCTGTTTTAACTTGAGGGGCATAAGTATTAATCAGTCTAAAATTAAAACCATATATTGAACAATCCAAAACTAATACCCGGCCGCTGTACATCTATCAACCTAGTTACTTGAACCGCGGGGTGCGAAAACAGGATACCTACCCCATCTGCCACATCTTCCCCAAAAGACCAAAAGGACGGGCCTTCCCACCAAAGTTTTTTAACTTGAGACACCTCCAATAAGGAAGATAAATGTGTCTCTTGAAGAAATATGACATCAGCCTTAGCATCCCTACATTGCTGCAGGCCAATCAGGCATCTCTTATAGCTTTTCAAGCTACAGCAATTTAGTGATACAATTTTAACACAGGCCATAGACAATACAGTTTAACAATTCAGGGTTTTTCTTGCTTCCTCTTTCTACCCTTTTTCTTCTTCCCTTCTAATAATTCCATACCTCCCTCCTCTTCAATCTCCATTCCCTGGTTTTCATCCAGTTTTAACAAATCTGAACCCACCTCTCCCTCAAGATCAGACAGAACTGCGAAAGAATTTTGAGTAGCACAAACCCCTCCTGAACAACTACTAGCACGTGTTACTCTCCTCGGGGTCTGAAATGGAATGTCCATCGAGGTTACCACCGACAAGTCTTCTATAGCCGGAGGCCGAACAGAGGACTCTGCATCACGGAAAGGGGGGACAAAATCTGTTGTGGGACCAAGAACCTGGTTTGATCCTCAACATTTCCTCTTCACAAAGGTCAACAACTGGAACCTCCTGGACCACTGTTTGCCCTCTACCACCCATAGACATATTCCCTTTATTTCTCATATTAGACTGAGAAGGCAATCCCTACCTTGGCCTGAGCAACAAGTCTCTTTGTTTAAGCCCCCCTGTCTATTTTGTCCTGCCCAAGGACATTGGTGATATGCATGCCCCACTTCCTCACATAAGTTACATCGAAACTCATTCCTACAAACCTCACTGTCATGATCTAATTCGCCACATAAAGCACATTTAACTTTATCACAAGCACTACTTAAGTGCCTACGACTACCACATCTGTAACATGCTTTCAGCTGCCCAGGATAAAAACACACACCATGATCTTTACCTAGGAAAAAACTATTCGGAATATGCATAACTTCATTATTTTCCACATGCAATTTTACTTTAAATCTCCATGCCCCAGTCCACATCCCTTCTGTGTCTAAAATCGGCTCTGGAGGGCCTAGAACCATACATTTTTGTTCCAACCAGTATGAAATATCCCCACATTTACCCTTCATTCCTAAACATAATATTTATCATTTTAAATAAAGGTTTCAGAATTGAATAGCCATAAAGGTAAACTATAACGGCAACACTTATAAATATCATACTTATGCCAAAATTTCTCTAAACCCGACATTTGTTTAAAACTAATATCAAATGTATCCTCTCCCTAATATTAATTAGAGCATAAATGTCAACAGGTAGGAAGTTCATAGAGTCCATTAGCAATTTCCTTGCCACATATAGTCTATCAGGATGCTCAGGTAATCCCTCATATCGAGCCGAACTGCATTTCTTCTAGGGCTTGTTCCAGTTTATTTCTTTTGAAAAGGTCCGAAAACGCTGGCCCCTCCTTACCTCCTGATCTTCTGATAACAAATCAGCTGAGCTCTGTACAGTTGAAGCCCCCAGTCTTCTGTAAATTTTCAGCTGCAGAGCTTCCATAATTTATAACAGTCTGCCCCTTCTCAACCTGCTTTTCTACAGTCATAGACTCACCCTCCTTCACAGTTTTCTTATGGGACCTGAACTGCTGGGGAAATGACAACCATGCCGGATCAGGAACCCATTTTCCATTTTCTTGATGAATCCATCCAGCTCATGAGTAGCGCCGCCTCCTCCGACCACTCAGTCATCGGGCCCTTCATTTTGCTCGCATTTCCTGTCCCGCCTGAAAACCCAGTCGACTGCACCACTTCCTTCGTTGATACCACAATCCTCGTGATATCGGGAGGCTGTAACTGGATTTTGTTCCGGTGAGGATCCGAAATACTGCGACCGCAATCCTCCATCAGAAGCGACTCCTTCAGTGACCTCTCCTTGACCGCATCCTCCCGATCCTTTTCTGTGGCAGCAACCTCTCTCTCCATCTCGCTCCCGACAATGACCCACAGAGCCTCTACTTCTTCCATGACCCGCACACTGGTAAGTCTCGTAGCAGGCCTCGCCTGCATCTCAGATTCAGAAAACTCCATCTGCAGCTCCTCTGACTGCGAGCCTTGAAATCCTCGGACTCCATTCCTTCTGCTCTCCACGCCATCTGTACTCATCAGGCTTCATCTCGAGTGGCCATCGCCTGGTCAATGGCCCCCATTGGCTGCAACGCTGCAAACAACGAAGCAGCATCAGAGTAGGGAATTTCTCGGTGTCCTGGCCAAATTTCCCTCATTCACTAAAAATACCACCAACAGCTTAATCTGGTTCAAGGTCAGTTGGAATTCATCTGTATCCCTCTCCCCCCGGGTCGTGCCTGAAAATAGGCAGGATTTGTCTAGTGCACTTACCCAGTCAACAAAAGATAAATAAATAAATATTCCTTGCCTGTTGCATACAACATAACATGGTGCTAAATTGTGGAATATGCTTGCCAGTCCCATTGGGCAATGTTGCAGCAGAAGCAGAGCCAGTGAACTAGAGAATGCAGTAGCAACTCGATAGGCATGACTCCAGGATGGCCAGGAGGTCCAGTGACTACATGGGCTGCCTCATTGCAGATCTCTACAGACCCAGATGGTGAGTACAGAGCACACAGGCGACAGCAATGGTTTAATAAAATGTAACAAAAAAGCATGTCAAAACAATACAGTGACTAATAAAAAGAATTGCAGAAAAGGGGGATGTACACTAAAGCATAGCCATCCAGGTAGGGGGTATAAAAAGATGGATTTAAACAAAAGCATAGCTATTCAGGTGGCAGGTACAAAAAGTGATGTAAATAAAAGCATAGTCATCCAGGGGTATATATAAAAGGGGATATAAACAAAAGCATAGCCATCCAGGCAAGAGAGGGTTGGGAGAGTAAGAAACATGATTTGTGACAAGTGGAGGCAGAGTGTGACAAACCTTGGGTAGGGCATAGGTGTGACAAGCACCTCAAGAGTATGTGGGGCCCGAACCCCCACAAAGGACACGGTGCTGGCACATGCAATCTGTCCATGTGGGCAGCACGGAGTACATTGTCCATGCAATGGGGATGTGTATGTGGATAGCTTGAACCACCCATGGCCATGGTCACAGCTCCATGGAGCACTGACTGCACCAAGAAGCAGGCAATGGACAGGGGTGCATGGCATCTGGCTCCATGGGCCTGCATGCAGGGTGTTCTGAGGATTCTGGGCATATGTGTGCCCACACTGCAGGGAGTTGACAGATGATGAGGTGTCTTCTGTGGGGTGACATTCCCTCCACTTGAACGGCCAGTAGTGAGGGCAGCAGCTGCATTCCCAGAGACCATGGCTGCAGCATCCAGCACAGCGGCAGCTGCAATATCAAAGCTGGTGGCTATGGACTGCTCCATTAAGTCAGCCTCTAAGCTCATGATGTGCTCTGCATGGTGAACCTCTGCATGCTGCTCATGGGCTTTCAGCATTGTCTTCATGTGGCCCGTCTTGGCCTGCAGGCCCTCCTGAGCCCACATGGTAGCCTGCAGCAGCTGCCTGTTGGCTGCCACCTACTGTTGACATGGACTATATCGAGAGACAGGATCAGGCTGCACCTTGGTCCGTTGTGTGGGCTGGGGTGGCACCACAGTCAGTGCTGCACCTGGAAGAGTGAGCCAGGTCATCACAGTGGTGGCTGGGCTTGGGGGGATTGGCCTGTGGTGGTACAGCGGTAGCTGGGACAGGGGCATGGGCTTTGGGTGGCACAACAGTGGCTTATCTGTGGAGTAGGTGTCTGTGTCTGGGCCCCACTGTCTGGGAAGCTGGTAGGGATGGTGTCCACTGGTAGCAGTATTGTGGTAAGTGGACAGTCCCTGCTTCTGTTCTGCCCCTCAGAGAGGTCTGAGCAGAGCCAGGAGTCATTCTTTTGCTTCTTGTCATTGACAAATGTCTCTTTGTCACTGTTCAGGTTATCTTCCAGTGTCCCAGCTGAGGTGAACCAGGGGGTAACATCCTTCTTTACTAGCCAGGTTCACCCTAATTTATCATGTCCAACACAATGGACTGGGCTGTTGAGTGAAGAGAGGAACATTTCTGAGTAATGCGTATACCAGTGGCTGGACAATGGCAGCACGCAAGCCCAGTATACTAGGTACAGACACACATATACCACCCATGCAGTGCAGTGCCCATACACCCCCAGAGTTGTACACATCACACACACCTCCCATCACTAGTGGTCATACAGTATATGATACTCTGCAGCAAAGTAAGGGATTTCCCCAGCGACGTCCACATCACCAGGATATCTGGATACCACCAGGGGGCCTAATCCCCTAATTGTGTAACCCATACAACAAGTACACCATTACAGAAAGTGCATGCAGTAATGAGGATTCATGTACATTGTGTACCGTGGCCCATGCCACAATGGCATGTGCCTCTCGTGACAAGCATGCAAGCTCCAACACCACTAGAGCATGCACTCATCCAACCTCAGTGTGCTGGGGCTACTGCAGTTACCCGCATGCCTGAGTTGGTCATACCAGGCTTCCATAACCACCTCCAGAGACCCCCATTGTTACAGGCTGCAGCATGACTAACATCAGAACCTTGGAAGGGGCTAGGACTTAGTCATTTGGGGCCCACCCCCTGTGCCAGGAGGTCAGACTGCACACTGGCCATGATGTCCTTGGTGTGGCACTGAAGGTCACCTGCCCTCTTCTTCACTTCCTTCACCATTTAGTCCCTGCATTCTATGGCATTCACAGATTCTGTGATATCCTGCTAGGCCTTTATGATGTTGTCCCTGGTCCCCTTATTGTGGCCCATCAGTTGGTCCCTGGCCACATTCTGTATGCATGGGCCAGACCATGACCTCCTCTGAAAACCTCCTTTTGAATATCCTCTCATCCTCCCTCATGACACCTGTTGGAAAGGGGAGGAAGGGCAGCACTAAGCATTGTATACACACAGCAGAGCACATAGCACATGTATAGTGGTGTGCAGACCCCACTTCCCCCAGCCGAGACACTTATGTGTCACTGCAGGGCAGGATCAACACACACAGCAAGCTGCCTGCTAACAGACTCAAGAGCATGTGCAGATGAAGCTACAGGCACTTCTGGACACAGCATAAACCCACTGCTATGAAGACCCCTGCCCCTGCTGTAGGCCATTTCAAATTATACTTACCCATAGCCACCTACAGTACCTCTGTGGAAGCTGAATGGTGCTGGGTGCTCCTTTTATATGTTCCAGGCACAATTAGGCATGCAAACAACTGAATACATTCCAGTAATGACATGCAAATGTGTATTTAGGGCATGGGCTACGTAATTAGGTAACCCACATATGCTGTTTGAATATTACATTTTTGCAACTAGCACTATTACATTAGGGCAGCACTAGTACTATAGCCAATGCAGCAATGTCCATGACATTGTGTGGCACCTGACAACATCATAGGACTGTGTGGGCATGAGCACTATAATGTTATGCTATGCCTTGTGCATATGCAGCATGATGCTGCACATGCATACTATGCATCCAGGATGCCCATTGTCATCTGCATGCAATCAAACATCCCCCATCAAGAACCATGCTTAGCACTGTGCAAATTGATGTGATGACAGGTAGGGGGAGCATAACCATGACAGCAGAAGGCAGCCATCAAAGTAGGGTGAATGGTCCTCAGACACACGTCCATGTGGGTACCTTGCATTGTGTGTTTAGCAGTCTATGTTCATGTCCACACAATGCCATATGTTTTTAGTAGGGGAGAGGCGTATGTCCATGTGTGTGTCTCAGCAGGTTGCACACATGCCTGTAAGGGCAGCATCTTGGCAGTTCTGGATCTCAGTGGACCCCCATCTTGCCCTTGGGGCACTACCATGAGCCCCTCATTTCATCCCTGATCAATGTTAAATAAATTAATGGTAGACTCGATTTCCCGGTAGTCTAGTAGTCTCTTCGACTACCATGATCATTGTAAAATAACAAGACACCCCCAGCTCACGTAGTTCAGTGCCCCATCGATGCACCACTATATTGTATCACCACCTGTGGTTCAGTGGCCTCATCTGTGCAGTGCCTCACCATCCCATTTCTCAATTCATAGTGGTTAGCACCGGCAGCCTCTACCATCCTGGTTGCCACTGACCGAGCCTGAAATGAGTGTGCATGCAGCACGTGTTCATTCAGAGCCTGGTCAGGGTCTGGCTGCAGTGGTGAGAGGTAGGCTGTGCCAGTCGCTGGCCCTCTATGGGCTGGGGAGCAGGGTGGTAGGGACTGCTGGGTGGGTGGGGGCTCACTAGACCACCAGGTGGTAATTGATACAGTAATTTTGGGGTCATCGGGATCAGGGGGCACTAGACTACCAGTGAAATGGGTGTGATGCTTATTTATTTTACAATGATCATGGATCAGGGAAGGGGGGGACCACTAAACTACCAGGGAAACAAGGATAATATTTATTTCTTTTAACAATGATCAGGGTTCGAGGAGTACCAGGGAAAAGGGGGTGATGTATATTTATTTTACAATGATCGTGGATCAGGGAGGGGGCCACTAGACTAGCAGGGAAATAGGGGTAATGTTTATTTATTGTACCAACGATCAGGGTTCAGGGACAGAGGACAGTGGTACATTGCTACTACCTGGTCAACTCCCCCAGTGATGAAATTTCTAAGTACCCTTAGACCAGTCAGTGCTGGTCTAAGGGTACATAGAAATGTCACCACTGGGGAAGTTTTATGAATTGTGATTCCAGGGATTTAGTAGTCTGTGTCTGCTACAAGCCCCTGATGCAATGCCACAGCACAGTGTATGGTGCATGGGTGGCACAAGTATCATTAGGTGCAGGCTGTGTGTGGTAGACCCAGCATGCCTTTGTGAATTGCTCCCGGGACATTGTTTGGTGCAAGGGGCGGCTTACACCAGTCATTTGGATGCAAGCCCCTTGCACCGCCCTGGGAACTTTAAGAATCAGGTCCTACTACTTTCAGAAAAGTAAAAAATAACAAAGTGCTACAGCAAGACACTGACAAAACATTTCAGTTCTAAAACAAATCAAGAATTATTTTTTTCTTTTTTTTTTAAACAAGGCAGGGATTAAAATGACAAGGTAACAGAGATAATGTAATATTAAGTGTAACAAAAACTGACAGAACACTATTACTTTAAGAAAAATATAACTAAAAAATAACTAAAACTGCTACAGAAAGATACTGACAAAATACTTCACTTCTAAAACCAACTCAAAAGGTTTTTTTTTTTCTTTTTTTTAAACACTACAGGGATTAAAATGACAGGACAACGGGTAATTTAATATTAAGTATAAAAAAAGTGACAGAACACCATTACTTTAAGAAAAATATAACTAACAATAACTAAAACTGGTACAAAAAGACACTGGCAAAATACTTCACCTCTAAAACAAACCAAAATATTTCCTTTTCTTTTTTTTTAAACACTACCAGGATTAAAATGACAGGGTAACAGGTAATTTAATATTAAGTGTAATAAAAGGTGACAAAAAAAACTACTTTAAGAAAAATATAACTTAAACAATAACTAAAACTGCCACAGAAAGACACTGACAAAATACTTCACTTAAAAGCACCAAACTAAACCACAGAAATAAAAATGAGAAATTACTGACTGCAAATCAAAAATAACGAATAAGGAAAGAGTGAAAAAACCAAAATATAACACAAATCTCCTGCTTAGTGAAAAAAAGCTCCAGGGCCAGGATTCACAATATTTTGCCCCTGTGCAAACCTGGTTTTGAACAAGCAAACCAGGTTTTATGCCAAGCTGATATTCACAGTAGCCCAGTTTGTGCTCTCACACCAGGTTTGCACCGGGGCAAAGTGTGGGGTGGGGGGGTGAAATGCAAATGAGGGGGGAGACCTGAATATCAGTGCAGTCTGATTCAAAGAGCATTTGCTCCGCGCAAGGGCCTTTTGTGTGGTCCCCTTGCGTAGAGCAAATATCATCGACCGAGACCTTGCCTTATCCCACTCAACCCTAGTGGTTGTCAGCGCTACTGCAGATTCCCCCCATGCTGATCATCGGTCTGATGGTACTCATAACATTTTCCCTGGTGTCAGTGGTCCCCCCAGAAATTGTGGCCCAATAGTTAGTATATCATTTCCCTGGTGCTAGTGGCTCCCCCCCCCCACCGATAACCAGCCTGATATTACTCATAACATTTTCCCTGGTGCTAGTGGACTCCCCCCTGCAAATTGTCAGCCTAATAGTTAGGATATAATTTCCCTGGTGCTACTGGTCTCCCTCCCCTGCTGATCGCCAGCCCAATTGTACATAGTGATTTCCCTGATGTCAGTGGGCCCACCTCCCCACCCACACCCATGCCTGATGTTCATAAAAGTATTCCCTAGTGTCCAGTGGTCCCTTCCCCCACCCGCATCCATGCCTGACATTTATAGAAGTATTCCCTGGTGTCCAGTGGTTCCTACCCCCACCTGCACCCATGCACGATGTCTCCGTCATATACCCTGGTGTCCAGTGGTTCCCACATCCTGTTCTCCTGTAGATGACTATGACACCATGCCCTAGCATCCACTGTTTTCCCCCCTCCATTTTTCTGATCTTTTGTAAATAAAATATAGAAAAAATATATCCCAGTCCCTGACATCTAGTAGATCCCCCCCTCCCTATCCCAGATCCCCTGTATATGAAATCTATTCTTCCTGGGTGTCTAGCGGACCCCACCACCCTGGCAGGTTGTGGCCCCATCCTCACCCTGATCCGGCAAATGGCACAGACCTTCGCACTTCACCATGGCTGGCCACTGACTGACCTCATTGACATCTCAGTAGGCAGCCAGCTGTGATGGAGTGTGGAGGGCTCTACAGGTCACCGGCTCATGGTTGGGATGGGGGGGGAGTGGGGTGAGGGGTCCACTATACATGGTATCCTGAGCATAGAGAGAGACTCAATTTGAGAGAGAGTCAATTTGGGCAGGTCAAAATAGCAGAGTGTTAAATGAGCTCCTTTATTTTAACAGCACATGTTAAGTTCAGCGCTGTAGTTTCGGCAATCAGCAATATAGGGAGTTAGTTTTTGAAATATGTAGGTAGCTGTTTGGATGGCCAGATCTGGGCTGGCCATGTAGCGTACTGGTTGCAGTCATTGCCTGTGTGGCTAGCAGACCCGGGTTTGAGACTGGCTGTGTGGAGAGGTTTGTTTTTTTATTCCTGTTCCACCCGTCCTCCTGACTTTGTTTCCCTCCACCCCCAGTTTAGAAATATTTTATTGCCCCCTCCCCAAGTTTGTATGTGTCCCCAAGTCAGTTTAACCCCCTCCTGAGCATGAATATTTCATTGTCCCCCAACGTTCTCCACCTCCTTATCTTGTGTCCCCCTGGAGAGTATTGCCCCTTCTGAGATTTTCTCTGTCCCTTAATTGCATCCCCTGCCCCCACCATGATAGTTATTTTAATTGGGGGAAGTGCAGAGGGTGGAACCTCCCTCAGAAAAAGTCACTACAGCTGTTTTCTGTTTTTGGAGCATGCTTTACTGCTCCTCGCCGATTTGCTTTTGGCTGTTATTTCTTCTCTTTTTTGTCGGTGCCATTTTGTAGGCCCTCTTTTGACATGGAACTGCTAGACATCAGGGAATGGAATAGATTTCATATTTGATTTCATTTACAAGGAATCTGGGATAGGGAGCGGTCTGCTATTTGTCAGGGATTGGGATATATTTTTCTATATTTTATTTACAGGGGATCAGGAATAGGGAGGAGGAGGAGAACAGTGAGCACTGAGGAATGGTGTTATTTTCATCTACAGGGGATCAGGGTGGGGACCACTGGACACCACAGTATATGATGGACACAATGGGCATGGGTACAAGTGGGGAGAGGAACCACTGGACACCAGAGAATACTTCTACAAACACTGGACATGGGTGCAGGTTGAGGGAGGGACCACTGGACACCAGGGAATACTTTTATAAATGTTGGGCATGGGTGCAGGTGGGGTGGAACCTCTGACACTAGGGAAATCAGTTTTACTATAGTGAGGTGACATCTGCCTCGCTGACATCCCTGACAGCGACAGCCACAATACTGAGTGTTGGCATTGCACTGTCTGGGATACCACAGTGTTCTATCAGAGGGCTCCACCCCCCAAACCCCCCATGTGGGGGGCTCTGCCTCCCAAACTCCCCGGTCTTTAGGGATACAACTCCAAGTCGGAGTTGTCTCGGGGAAGGGGGGCAAAACACCAGGCGATGCAGTCCCGGTGCCAGCAGAGACCATCACAGCAACCCGAGGTATTTCCTCAAATCCTGTCGCTGTGATGGTCTTTCCTGTTGCAGTGTCGCCGTGCGGTCGGTACACCTGGAAATCATTATGTACAATTGGGATGGAAATCATCAGGGGGACACTTGCACCAGGGAAATGATATACTATCAGGCTGGTAATCAGCAGGGGGGACCACTAGCACCAGGGAAATTATATACTATCGGGCCAGTGATTGGAGGGGTGGATCACTAGCAGCAGGGAAATTATATACTATACTAACTGTGGGGCTGACAATCTGTGGGGGGGTCACTAAACTTCAGTGCAGCCTATGTAAATGGGTCCATAATGGGCATGCAAATGGCCACATAGCCTCTTGCATGCCCAATGGGCTCATTTACATAGCTGCTTTTGTGAATTCAAAATAGTGCACCGGCACTATTCATTGCAGAACCATTCTCCAGGATGCATGTCAAGGGTGCTAGTGAGGTTAGTGGTAGTGGTAATGGGTTTAGCTCTGACTTGTCCTGGCCCTATTCAAAGTTGGATAGTGCAGGTGTATTTTCTGACTGTGAATAGCAGCCTTTGACACCTGGGCAATCACAAAGAACAACGCAAATGTTTGCGCTGTGCTTTGCAATTTTTTCGTAAATGTACCCCCAGATCTTTCTGGACTGCCTTGCTTTACACTCACCCTGTACCACACCACTGCTTCACAGACAGACACAACAGAAACCACTACTGTACAGTAAATAGTCAGCAAAAAAAAATAAACAAAAAAACAAATCTAGCAGCACAAGGCTCTCTACAAAACAATTGTGAATGATTTGCACTCAAAAAACTTGGTTTAAATTGTTTTCAAACATTTTTCTTCCAGACAATCACACATTCTCTCATACTCTGTCTTCAGAAGACTGCACTGAAGACAGCCTCCTCGTGGCACACAGCCTGTTTCAGCAACATGCAACCTCCAGTCCCATGGTACATTGTAAACTTTGCCTTTGTACCAAACTTCGCGGGTGAAGTTACATCGCATTTCACAAACTTATCAAGCCACTGAGAATTGGAACTTCATAAGGCAAATTAACTTTGCAAAATAAGGCAAATTTGCAAATTAATTCATGAAGCAACATTTTCAAACTTTGCACATCACTACTTGCAACAGACAAACTTGGAGCTGCAGAATACCATTGGAAGTGCTTGGGCCACAGCAACATGTGATGAGGAGAATAACTCCTCTCACATCAGGGCTATCTAATTATATTATAAACAACATGTTAGCCTACTACTGCAACCCAGTTGCCCCCAGAGGCAGAAGCTGGAAGCCCCTATGTCAGAGTGTGCCATGCAGCCATTGCCATTATCTCCCATCCCTGAAAATACTCACATGTACAGGATGGTGTAAATGGCTGGGCATTTCATCATAGCACAGCATTCTGATAATCACAAGATATATGCCCCATTATACAATGGCAAGAAAGAAACCTGGCTTCTGATTGGTCAGTTGGCTGTCACAGCAGGGATGTTATCCTGGCATGACATCCCTGCTGATTGTTTGCTGGAGCTCCATTGTTTCATCTTCTCTTAAGAAACAAAAATATCTTTTCACACCAACAAAAACATTCTTTAAAATTATTTTTTTTTGTTATAAAACAACAAGCCATTGTATAATAGGAATAATGCCCTCCAGGGCGGGTGTTATGCTGGGATAACATCCCTTCTTGGGTGTTGGACACCCTTGGCCGGTGGCCTTGGGCCCAACCACCTGAGGTGGGATGTTATCCCAGCATAACATCCACCCTGTCAGGCATTATTCCTTTAATAACATTTTATAATTGCTTAAGTCAATTGACAGTATAAGAACATAAATAGGAAACTATGCAAAGTTAACACAATGCTGACACAGACTGCAAGGTAAATAGGGCAAAGTTCTGATTATTTATGGGTTTTGGTTATTGTCCCTCATGTTTCTTGTTCATCTTTGCTGTCTTCAGTCCCTTGCCATTTATCAAAGTCCTTATGAATAGCTTCCAATGTTTTGCTTGCATCCACTGGGTCACCACATATAAAAACTTTCCTTGTGTAGATAATTTTCAGCCTAGCTGGGAGCTGCAAGGCATAGGCAATGCCCAGCTCCTGTAGGCCTGCACGAAGAGTGTTAAAGCTGCACTTTCATTGTCAAGTTAAGCAACTGAGATCAAGTAAACAATGTAGTGTCAAGCCATCTGCCAAAGTTAACATTCTGACAGATTTAGCGTTCTCAAGGAACAGGTCCCTAATGTGAGCCCCAATGGTGGTGATTAACATGGTTCTTGGGACATCTGGGTTACTGGGTCGGTGTCAGGGGGTTATTCTGTATGCTCTAACCAAAAACTGGTCTGTCTCAAGGTTTAAAATCTCTTTCAAGATCATTTTCACATATCCAGGGACTTTGTCCTCTCCACCCCCTCAGGGATACCCAACACACTAAGGTTTGCTGCCCATTCTCTATCTTCTAAATACTTAAGATGTGCTCTGAGTATCTTACTCTCTTTCAGGACCACCAGTACCACAGCCTATGATTTGTTGGCTCTGTCCATAATGGCTTTCTGTTCCATGATTTCTCCCTTGATTTTGGTCTCCACTACTGAAACATGGGAGTTAAAGTCATCAACTTTCTTGTCGAGCTATCGTACTGCCCCTGCACTGCTTTCATGGTGGCCTCCAAGTCCCCGCCAGTTGTGTCGATCAGTCACCAGTGATACGGTCACTGGTGGAAGAGGCTTGCATCTTCCCCTTCCACCTTTTCTTTTGTTGTTTTCATTGTGGCCTCCCTATGTTCAGATCGCTCACAAAATGCATGAAGTAAAAGCTTTCACTATACTCTGTTGACTTTTTCTGGTCCAATGTGTCCCATTCTGTTGAAATAGCTCAAATTTGAGTTTAAAATAGGATTAGGTGAGAGCATGTCAGAAGCATCCTCTTCTGTCGGCTGCTGGCCATGCCCCCTCAAAGCATGAATTTCATGGCTCTACCCTTCCCACTTTTACCTACAAAGGGAGAAGAATAGCTGGGTAAGGTGTGTTCTGGAGGGTTCCACAGCTTCCAGTTGGAGGACATTTGGCACCTTTTGATATATAACCAGAGAGGGGGAAAGAGGGAGAATTCCCTGGGAACCCCTGCTTCTCCTCACCCCACAAGGGTGGGAAGAGGCCCTCCAACAACAGCACTAGGAGGTAAGAGCCATCTAACCTTGCCCCAATGGGGAGTATGTCACTCAGTCCTAATACAAGAGGCAAGTGGGAGCAGATGTGGGCCTTCTCTCAAAGGATGTCACTGGGATCCATGCAGATCCACTCCAAGATAAAAAGCAGAGACCAGAGTGGGAGTATATCTCCATGAAAAGTTAAGGTGATGAAAGGTACCAATGTAAGCAGAGCACACCTCTAGAAAAGTGCTGAAGCCTGTTTGAAGTATACTGGGTTATGCCAGGGTAGAGGTGACCGATAAGAATTGGTTATCAGCAAATTCCACTAAGTTTGGGCCAGGTAATGGAGCCCATTGTGAATAGTCATTAAGAGTATGGAAGCATGATGCAGAAAGGTGTATGCTGCAGCTGGACCAACTGGTGCAATAGAGCAGGGAACCAGAATCTAGTTTTAGTAGTTATATACAGTGTCACCATCTGGCACCTCACAAAAGTGCAGGCATTGCAGCCCCCTGGGTAGTGTCTTGTCCTACCTGAAAAGAGTCCCACCATGCTCCATCTTGTGGGAAATCCCCTATGGGCCCACATTGTGGGAGAAAAGTAAAATGGCATGTAATCTATTTAAAATGTTGCAGTGCCCATCTTGTACAGAGGGTAGAGTGACACCAGGTGAGCTGTCCCCAAATAAACTTCACTGAGAGTGGGTCTGAAACTGAGTAATCTTTGAAGGACCTGTAACAGCATGAGGTTAAACAGACAATGACCTATGTGATCCCAGCTCTCAGTATGGACATTTGGTTGTTTGTGGTCTCCTTGTGTTGGTGACTGTGTAGTTTCTCTTGCCCTTGGTCCCAGTTTCCCAAGCCTATGGTGGATGTATGCAATGCAGGTTTCTTGGTCAACACAGGCCTTCCTTGGGTAAGAAGTGCCATTTACACACCTAGACACAGGCCGGGACCAGGTTTTATACATCTGTGCTCTCCACCAAGGGATCTGAAAATCTCCCTCTCCCACCTGGCCCTCAGCCAGTCTTAATATGGTCATACTGTTTCTCATCCAGAGAAACAGTAGCGAGGACACAAAATAAGACATGATAGGAGTGGTGCAGTGCAATGGCTGTGGGGCGGCAGTGTTCCGGGAGACATTCTGGAAGCTGTGATGCTGCCCTATTTGCAGGCACCTCTCTGGTCTGAGAGAGGAGGTTGCCCATCTTCAGGCTGACCTGGCTAGGATTCATGAAACCTCCTCCCCCACCCAGGGACCACCAGGGCCAATGCCACTACCTCAGAGGTTGCCAAGAAAGAGGAGAGGCTGGACCAGGGTGGGCTCAAGGAGGGAGAGGGTGGTGGAACAGAGTTGCATCCTCCAGCTGTACCTCTCCACAATTCATTCGCTCTTCTGGTGGATAGTGGTTCCTCTATGGAGGCACCTGCAGGGAGACGGGAGGATGCTGGAAACCTCACAAAGGAGACCCACAGGAGGGTGGCATGGGACCCCACAGGGAAGGAAACAACTCCTGGTGGGGGACTCAATCATTAGGGGGTAGAAATGGGGGAGGAAGGGGAGAGGGAGGTAAGGTACCTTCCTGGCACCACGGCTTGGAGGGACAGGAAGCGAATCCTCAGGATCGTGGGAGGAGCTGCATGAGGGAGGGAGCTGGATGTCATTGTCCACCTAGGAACAAATGACCTGGCTAGGAATGGGATCAGAGAAGTGCAAGAGGAGTTTGTAGAGTTGGGAAGGGGCCTTAGACAAGTAGCGCATACGGTAACCTTCTCGGAGGTGATGCCTGTCTATGGCAAAGGAGATGCTAGGGCACTTCTCACCAGGGAATTCAATGAGTGGTTGAAAAACCTGGTGTGGAGCTCAGGGTTTTGGCTTCATTGGGGTCTGGGGAGCCACCTGGAGGGATGCAGACCTATTCTGGTGCGATGGTCTGCATCTGTCCAGGGGGGAACCAGGATCCTAGGTGAGAAGTTTAAATGCTTCATTGGCAAGCATTTAAACTAGCCAAGGGGGGGAGGCACTGAAAAGGAGCAGGGAAATCTGAGCCTCCACCCACAAAACATGGTGATTAGTGAGGTTATTAGGGAGCAGAACAGATTTAAATGTAAAAAAAGGCAAAGGCGGTAAGGACAGAAATGGGACTAAAAGGGGTAAGGCTGTCAAAAAGTGGAGGGTGATGAGTACCAATGCCCGTAGTCTGTGTAACAAGCTCCCTGAACTAGTGGCCTTGATGGAAGAAGGTTGTCTGAATATCGTGGCAGTCACAGAAACATGGTACACAGAGAACCATGACTGGGATGTCAACATACCAGGATACACAATCTACAGGAGGGACAGGGAGGGTAAAAGAGGAGGAGGAGAAGTAGCTCTCTATGTAAAGGAAGGGATCAAAGCAACAGAACTAAAGAGTAAACAGGGAGCAGATGAGTCACTTTGGGTCATCCTGAAGACAGGAAATGGTACCACAATCCATATGGGGGTTGTATACAGACTCCCATCTCAGGGGGAGGGAATGGACAAGGAAATGATAGAAGGCTTTCTTAGAATGGCAGAAAAAGGGGAGATATTGTTGATGGGGGACCTCAATATTCCAGATGTTAACTGGAGCACCTTTGCTGCAGGCACATCCAAGAGCAGGGTCATTCTTGATGCCCTACAGGGGGCATGCCTCAGACAGCTAGTATTGGAACCCACTCGGGAGGGAGCACTCTTAGACCTGGTACTCTCAAATGGGGACGGAGAAAGAATCTCAGATTTAGAAGTGGTAGCCATCTGGGAGCAAGCGACCACCAAACAGTGTGGTTCACGATAAACACAACCATACAATCAAGCCATACAAAAGCAAGAGTACTGACTTTGGGAAAATGAGAGAGTGCCTCAGAAAAGCACTAGCAAGCAGGCAAGAAGGAGGGGTGGAGGAACAATGGGGAGTGATCAAAACAGCCATCACAGAGGCAACAAGCCTTTGTGTAAAGCAAATCAATAAAACACAATGAAGGAAAAAAACGCTATGGTTCTCAAGAGAGGTGGCAGGGAAGGTTAAGGAGAAAAGGACAGAATTCAGGAAATATAAGGAAACACTGAAGGAGCAGGACAGAGAACTTTATCAGTTAAAGCAGAAAGAGGCCGGGAAGGCAGTCAGAATAGCAAAGGCCTAAACCGAGGAAAGGACAGCCAATTCTGTTAAGAAGGGGGATAAGACCTTTTATAGGTACATTAGGGAGTGAAGAAAGGCCAAAGGAGGGATACTGAAGCTTAATAAAGGGGAGGGAATGTGGGTAGAGGGTGACAGTGAAAAAGCAGGGATACTGAATGAATATTTCTGCCCAGTATTCACAAAGGAAGAGGAGGGGGAGTTACCTAAACCAAACAAGAGAAACACTCTGAAGACGGGGGTCGATACCAGTCCATTTACAGAAGAAAGGGTTCTGAAAGAACTAATAAAATTGAAGGTGGACAAAGCAATGTGGCCTGATGGGATTCACCCAAGAATTCTAAAAGAACTAAGGGTAGAACTAGTGACACCGCTGACTACTTTCTTTAACAAATCATGGGAGGATGGGGTGGTACCCGAGGACTGGAGGAGGGCAGATGTGATTCCTCTTCACAAAAGTGGGAGCAGGACAGAGGCAGGAAACTACAGACCAGTTAGTTTGACCTCAGGGGTAGGGAAAATGATGGAATCACTTCTGAAGGAAAGAATTGTTGAGTACCTAGAGGCCAGTGGGGCACAGGACCCAAGGCAGCATGGATTCATGATGGTAAGGTCATGTCAGATGAATCTAATAGACTTCTTTGACTGGGTGTCCAAAGTAGTAGACCAGGGAGGGGCTGTGGACATAGCCTACCTAGATTTTAGCAAGGCATTTGATACAGTCCCACACAAAAGATTAATACACAAGATAGCCAGCCTTGGAGTGGGTCCCAAGGTGGTAGCCTGGATAAAAAATTGGCTAGACAACAGGACGCAAAGGGTAATAGTAAATGGAGTACACAGTGAAGAAAGGAGGGTTACTAGCGGGCTACCGCAGGGTTCAGTTTAATGTCTTTATAAGTGACATTGCAGAGGAACTGGAAGGAAAAGTATGTCCCCTTGCAGATGACACAAAGATCTGCAACAGGGTTGATACACAAGATGGAGTGGAAAGGATGATAAGGGACTTGGCAAGGTTGGAGGAATGGTGAAATGTATGGCAGATCAGATTCAGTGCAAAGAAGTGCAAGGTAATGCACATGGGAAACAAAAACCAAGGGGAAGCGTACACAATGGGGGTTGAGATACTGATAACAGTAAAAATAGAAAGGGACCTGGGAGTAATTATATCAGATGACCTAAAGGTGGGCAAGCAATGTAAGAAGGCAGTAAGGAAGGCTGGGGGATACTGGGATGCATAGGAAGAGGCATCAATAGTAGAAAACAGGAAGTTGTTATCCCTCTGTACAGACAGTTGGTGAGACCCCATCTGGAGTACTGTGTGCAGTTCTGGAGACCCCATCTCTGCAAAGACATTGACAGAGTGGAGGCTGTCCAGAGGAGGGCAACCAAAATGGTGCAGGGTCTGCACCAGAAGACATACAAAGACAGACTAAAGGAGCTTAATATGTATACCCTTGAGGAAAGAAGGGAGAGAGGGGACATGATAGAAACTTTCAAGTACCTCAAGGGAATTAACAAAGTCCAAGAGGGTAGCATCTTCCAGAAAAAGAGATGTGCAAGAACAATGAGGCACAATTTGAAGATTGAGGGGGGACGGCTCAGAGGTAATGTGAGGAAGTATTTTTTCACTGAGAGGGTTGTGGATGCATGGAACAGCCTCCCTGAGGAGTTCATGGAGTCAAGAACAGTGGGGGACTTCAAGAATGCATGGGACAGGCATAAGGCAATCCTAGTGGGGGGGTAGGAGGAAGTAAGCTGTTGGTTAACTAGGATCTGCAGTTTATCTGTTAGGTAGGAAAATGGGCAGACTAGGTGGGCCAAGCGGTCCTCATCTGCAGTCAAATTCTATGTTTCTATGTTTCTTAATATGGGATTCTGGGTGGCAATTGTCTGAATTAAAAATCGTACTGTGATCTGTGGGAAGACTACTAAATGTATTACTTTTCTGAGTTAAAGTGCCATTCCAACGTTCTCTTGGGAGATAATTTTTCTAGCCCCAAAATATGTATCGGAACATGTAGATTACTAACTTTATACAGCTAATTCAGGAATTCAAGAGTGAAATCCCTTTGGAAATTGTGGTACACATCGTTCAATGGTTACCACATAATCAACCAATGTTAATTGTACCCTACAAATGTAGAGCAAGAGATACACAGCATTACATATTGTCATATTGTAACTGTAAAGTAAACAGATTTTTTTTTTATTTTAAATGTCTTATTTTTTTTGTTTGCAACACAGTTTCAGTTAACATGAGTTGTATGGCAGATAGTTTAGGAAAAAAAGATGCTGCAGCTTTAAGGCAAAGTAAACATTCAGCTTATTGGCAGGAGTTCACTAAGATAAAACTGTCAAGCTGAGTGATTGATACATATCACTGTGGTTGGAGGTTGATGACACCAGCTGGCCTCATACTTCATCCAACTTGCCCATTAAACCTGCCTCACTGCTCTGAATGAGTTTTATATTGCTGTTTCTTTGGCAAAACCTTGGGATCCTTTCAAGCCACACAATGATAACAGTTCAATATATTGTGTATGATTTTATCAGCAGGAAGACAGAGCTGATTATAGTACCGTCTTTCATCACTGAGTGAGTAAATGGTGTAGACTTAGACTAAGTAATTTGGTCTCTGAATGATCTGGTTACAGCAGTGCCTTTAGAGGCCAACCTGGGTAGAAAATATTGATCATTTCATCTCCACAGCTGTTAAGTCTCACAAGATAGCAAAGGGATAAGTGAGAAAAAAAACAAGAGAGAACAAAACTGTGAAATATGTGCAATTGATTAAGTGGCTGAGGCCTTGTTTTGTGCTAGACATTGATTCTCATGGTCTATTTTTTATTTGATTGATGACAAGGGTGTTTCATGTCCACATGTGCCACAATAATACTTTATAGCCATGTGTGCAAGGACTGAACTTAATGAGAACAATTGGAGGTAAGATCCTCTTGTCACATATGGCTGATTTTTTAGAGCAGGTTTTAAAGTTTCATTGTGCTCTGACTAAACAACCATTAATTAAATCTGGTTGTTTAAATCTGTGAAGCTCATAGAAGAGCATGTGCAGTGTGTCTGCTCAGAGGGAAACATTTGGGAAACAGTAATCAACAGGACTATTACATCATGTCAAACATTTTCGAACAAATGTTAAATAGCAAATACACTTTGTTGCTGATAAATCTGTAATTTCCATATCTTTGTGTATAAAGTGCTCAAAATCTTTACAAAATGCCACTACAGGGTTAGGTATAAACTAGTTTTTATTATATAGACACCTATATTAGAAATAAAGCTAAAAAGACAAAGAACCTTGTACAAACAGTGCCGAGGCACGCATTATATGCAAAAAAGGCAGTGGCAACAAAGTCAGATTTCAAAGAAATAAAAAAAAAAATCACAGATGCACCATAATACAAAGCATCAAGGGATATGGTATCCAGTGATATGGGTGAAGCAAAATGAGTGACTCAGTTTGTGCACCCGCAAGGAGAGCAACCATGAAAGTATAGCGAGTGGGCATGAATAGCGAGGTAGGTGGGACAGAATAGCAAATGTTGCGGGGGATAGGAAGTGTAGAGGTGACAGGTGAAGGAGTGCAATTGAGTGGGCTCCTGCTGAGCTGGCCACCTGGCATGGAGGTTTGGTCACCGCTAGTGGTATGCATGGACCTGGGTTCAGCTCTGCTTATAGGTGAAAACTTTTTTCATTTTTAGTACTTTAAAATTTTGTATCACCCCCTCCTTTGTTTCCCTCCCTTCCCCAGTGTCTGCCCCACCCTGGAGTTGATTATATTAAGTCAGGGGGCATGGGAGAGCTTGCGCATCACAGATAGAGGTGCAGGGGCCCCCCCCGCATAGAATTAAAGACCACAGTTTTGGTGATATTGTATTCGGCATAGTGCTGATCACTGTTTATGTTTTGGCTGATCAGCAGTAGCCATTTTGCGAGTCATGATTTTGTACTCACTCATATCACATGGAACCAAGGAATATACAGTATATGCAAATCACCATGAAAATTTAGGCTGCTTCTGCTTTAAGCAGAAATGAATGGTGTCAAAGGGTCCCTCCCACAATCTGCAATGGCTGAGAAAAGAAGACACTGACAAATGTTTCATCCTATTTAGGACTTATCAGTGTGCCTCATATTTATCTCACTCCAGGGGAAAAACAAACAGCTCTTATGTGGTCTTATGGGTTTGGGTCATGGTGGGTCCAAAATAAGAAAGCTAGTTAAAAAGACAAAGCACCTCAGTACAAAAGCACTGAGGGAAACACTGAGGCAAGAGTTACCCTAAAAAAGGCATTGGCAACAAAGACAGATTTAAAAGAAATTCAAAGAAATACAAAATCACAATCTGCAGATGAGGTACACTGATGAGTCCTGAGTGAACTATAACACATGCCTGTGTCTTCTGTTCTAAGCCTTTGCAAATTGTATGAGAGACCCTTAGACACCATGCATTCCTGTTTGAAGCAGAACCAGTCAACATTTTCATGGTGATTTGAATATACATCCCATGAAGCGTTGCATTATGAGGGAATGTGTGATTTTGTATTTCTTTGAAACCTGGCATTGTTGCCAGTGCCATTTTGGGTAACCCTTGACTCAATGCTCAGGTGCTGAGGTTCTTTATCTTTTTAACTAGTTTTCTAATTTTGGGCCCACCATGACCCAAATAAGTAAGACCCCATAAGGGATGGTTCATGTTTCGCCTAAGGTGAGATACAGATGAGGCATACTGATGAGTCCGAATCAAAATGAAACATGTATCTGTGTCTTCTGTTCTCAGCCTTTGCAAGTTGTGTGAGAGGCCCTTTGGCATAAAGCAGAACCCACCTAAATGTTCATGGTGATTTGTAGATGCATTCCACAATGCTTTGTATTATGGGTGTGTATATATGTGTGTGGTTTTGCATATGTTAGAAATATGTGTCTAATTAAGGAACTATATTTTGAATTGAAAATTTGACGGTTACAGTCAAGCAGTGTAATCTTTAATTCAAGGTCAGAATTAAAACCTTTTTAAGAGTGCCACCAATGGTCCAATGAGATTGCATATTGTGCTGCTCTGCACATTACCTCAATTTAGAAGCACACTGGGGTCACTTGAGTTGGGAGGGGGGAGGTTAGGGCTCATGTGGTGGCTGCCAATGTCAGGGCATTTCTGCTTGAGGAGAGCAGGTCAAGTGCAATCAGTGCCACAACAATCCCTGAAGAGGGCCAAGGATCTTGTTTCCTGAAAGGGACACTGGGAACCATTAGTTCACTCATGCCATGCAGGAGATGCTGCCACCCAGGCTGATGGCCAGCAGTCCTGTCGGGCCCTGAATCATGGATGTATTATTAAATCAGAACTGCATTGAACTTGTAAGTCATTTTTCCCAAAAGAAGATATTTTTTTGAATGCTGGTTCAAATTTTGTTTGTGCCATTTTAAAACAGTATGCTGTAGTTCATGTCCCTCTCAGCAACATGGTTCTATAGTAGAACACAGATGTATTGTATCAGCAATGGAAGAGCTGAGTAAGAGTCATAAATTACATCATACCATTTTAAAATTGCACTTACTACCTTTGTGTAAATCAGAAACACCCCCATGCATTACTAAAAACCCTATAGAGATGGAAAGTAACAGAACTGTAACCACTATTTGAAAATCAACTTATAGGGGGAAATGACTAACAGATTCAGCACAGTTCTTCTGTGAATACTACAGAGTTCCTAATTTTCCATACATGAAACAGATTTCTCAACTGGAGGAGGTGAGTAGGAAGTCCCTTAGCATAATTTAGCTGGCTAGCACAGTTGTGAGTCATAACACTTTCAGGGCAACAGTGGCAGTAAAGTTATACAAGTGTTGCTCCCCATAAACACCATCCTGCCTTTATCATTATTCTCTGGTCACAAATGCTTGGCAGCTGGAGAACAGAGGGCATGAAGGAAGAAAACACAGAATTTTGTTTGAGTCATATTCAAACTTCATTAAGCCATCAAAATATAATCACCTATGCTGTATTTTAAAGTGTTTTCTTTTTCGAAAAAAAATCATTATTGAGACTACAGGGACACAGTTAAAACATATAACTTGTATAAATAATGCTGGTGTCTCCATACACTTGAGTGAGAGAGAAAATGTTTCTGCAGCATGAAAATCATAATATAGCACTTGTAAATGTTGATATGCAGTAGTTAGATGAATACATTGGGCATTTTAGACAGGGATTTTTAGAACTGATCTATCAGCTGTATTTTCATAGCAGAGATGTCCACGATGGTAGACCATCAGTTAGAGCACAGCCTTAGAAAGCAGAAGATTCAGATTTAAGTCCTTCTGAAGCTACTTATGGACTGTGTGGTCATGAATAAGTCAGTTACCCACTTCATGCTTCTGTCCACCATGCAATAAGATTAGGTAAACAGCATGACCCTACTGAAAGTGACATACAGCAGTGCCTCATAGCTGAGTTACCCAAGGAAAATAGATAAAAATATGATCCTGCACAGCATTCTGTGTTCGGGACTTCAGATTTAAACTGCACAAAGGGTTACATTTACTGTATAACTGACTGTCGAGCTGCATCTGACACAGCCTATTTAATGTTTTACCCTTCAGCAGTGCATTTGCCAGGGGGAATTTGATGTGCTCTCAGATATTTTGTGCATCCTTGCAACTGCATCAATCTGTGGAGATGTTGTTAAAGAGTAAGTATCAGTTTACATGTAAATTTTTCAGGATGACTGTCACTTGTGATGTTATTACAGCTGACCATAGTTACAATGTTGCCTTTTTTTCTTTCTTGTTGCTTAAAATATGATATTTATACAGTCTCCCTCCAACTTCCTTAATGGTGAGAGGCTGGCAATTAGCATATTCAGTTTTACTTGGATTTGGGACCCATTAATTCGATTCAGCTTTGATATTTTGGATGAATAACTTCAGTTCCCAATGAAATAGTGTCATTGTGTAAAGCAGACTACAAACATGGGCTGTGATTCACTAAGGTACGGTCCCCACATCGGAGAACCACATAGAGTGAATGCGCCACACTACACCTGTGGACAGCTATGTACTGGCATTATTCACTATTGCTGGCTGCCTGTCCATGGGCCCACCCCCTGGCATGCAGGTACACAAAGGGCAGATGTGGGTGGCCCACTGAACTGAGGCAGGCATCCAATCGGATGCCCATCCTAGGTCCCACACTGGATCCCATGCGCCATGGCATGGGTCCGTGGAGGTGAATGCCACATGCAGGTATCCACCACACCTGCCCTGGACCCATATGCAGAATACACCCTTCCCCCAGAGCCCCAGCCTGGTCCAAATGACAGTGACAACCCCCCAACACACCCAGGCAGCTGAGTGGGCAGGGGTGGTTCTATGGCAGGGGTCTGATGGCAATCTGCCCCAGCTGGTGTTCGGTTGGCTGGTGGCATAGGGTGTGTGTCCCACATACAGCTGGTTTTCATTCACATACCCCAGCCAGACACTTCGCACCACTCTGCACCTAAGTGAATGGGATGGAGTGCGGCCACGCCCCTGGTACTCCCCTGGACCACCCAGGGTGCATGGCTGTGGGATCGGGTGAGGGATCATGTGTGCTTAGGGTTGTGCTCCTGTAGTGAATGCTGCCAGGGAGTCCACAGGACCCCACTGTGCGGCATTCCAATATAGAGTGGGACACATCTGCCATACACTCCTTTGTGAATTGTGGTCATGGTGAGTAATAAAAGCCTTCAGGTCAGCAATGAATATGTAGTACTCTTGCTTCCCTGTGGCAGGGAGTGTTGGCATACCACTGCTGTGTTTGTGGTGGTGTGATGAGATCTACAACCACTAAGTCTACATTAGCATGGCCTACTTAGTTAGAGTAATACATATTCATTGCTGACATTAAGGCTAATATAGTCCTGTAGTCTCTGCTTTACATCAATGCTAATTACTATAATTTCCTTGGCACAATAGGTTTTTAAATGATATAATAACCCTCCTTTAAAAAAATAATTCTTTAAAAAACACACAAAACCAATAAAGCTTACTCAGTAAAAAAAATACAAAACAAATTTAACTAAATTTAAGGTATTAAATAACTTTGTAATATTTTACCATTTATCAAAGGTAGATATATATATGTACAGTATATGTGTGTATATATATATATATATTCATGGCAAAAAGCTCTGTTTAATGCATCAGTTAAGGTTGTTCTACAGTGACAAAAGCAAGGACATTTGGTGTTAGGGCTGAAAACCCTAACTGCGCATTTCCACCTCCCACCCCCCACCACCACACACACACATATACATGCAAGTAGGGGAAGGACCAAGGCAACACAATCAATCACACACAACCAGCAGGAGGTGTATACCTGTGTTACCGTAGCAAGTAGGTAAGAAATCTAACTTCAGGTATCATACAGTATTTCCAAACTTGTTTCAAGAGGTTAGTTCACCTAAAGGTAAAACAAGGTGGCAGTAGCAAAAATTGTGTATCGTGCTACATTTTCAACATATGGGTGGCGAAAGGCATCATGGGTGCCGAAATGTTAGTCTATGGGAAATTGCTCAATTTCAGAACAGTGTAACTTTGTCATGCTTAAGTATTTTAGTACCAAAGCAGGAAAAGACACATCTGTGGGACCTTGGCTTGCCACCCTGCAAATTTCAGCCCAAAGGATCTAACCATTTGCTTGCAGGATGATGGCAAAGATGTGCAGTCATCAGGAGCATACTTTCGCAAAATACTGTCACAAACACGAAAGTGTAGCAAATGGAACACACAACAGTGTCGCATTTGTGAAAGCATGCAAAATAGTGTTGTAAAATACTATCACAAACACGAAAGTGTCACAAATGCATAGCATGACACTGTCGCATTTGCAAAAGTGATTTTTGAAAGTATTTCAGGGAATGTGGAAAATCCTGCTTTGGGTCTTGTACACCCCAAAATACCATATGTGTAGTCTGTGTTATGTGTTGGTGGCAGTGTGTGGCCCAAGATGGCCAGTTGTCTATAGTGATATGTGTTTTGTGGTGTGTGGAACATCTGGTATCAGAGTTAGCAGTGATGACCCCATGCCACAGTCCGATGGGAGCATGGGTGTGTGGTTTTGTGGTTTAGATAGTTGTATGTTATTTCTGTTACCTGCTGCTGGTTGTGTGTGATTGGTTGTGTTGCCTTTGTCCTTCCCCTACTTGCATGTATATGTGTGTGTGGTGGGGTTGGGGGGGAATGCTAACGGTAATGCAATAGCAAATGATAACACAAACGCAAATGGTAAAGATACATAAACGCAAACTGTGACGGTACCGGAAAAGGAAATGGAAACGCAAACACAAATGGTAATGGTAATGTAAATGCTAATGATAACGGTAACGATGACACAAACGCAAATGTAAACACAAACAGTAAAGCAAATGCAATCATAAACACAGACACAAATGGTAACGGTAATGCTAACGGTAAGGGTAATGCAAATGCAAATGGTAACGGAAGCGCAAACGGTAATGGATAGAAAACCGGTAATGGTAACTGTGAACCAAACATAAATAGAAATGCAAACGGTAACACAAACATAAACAGTAATGCTAAAAGTGATGCAAACAGAAACGCTAATGCAAACGGTAATGGAAACGCAAGTGCAAATGTTTACACAAATGATAATGGAAGTGCAAACGTGAACGCAAATGCTAACGGTAATGCTAACTCACACGCTTTATGTTCAAAAGAGGTGCATTCAGAAGCACAGGGAATACAAAGAATGTGGGCATAATAGTGGCCATCGGACAGGAAAATGAGCACTTGGAATACTAAATTGCTTATAATTCAGGAACCGTATGACGTAGAAAAAAAATTAAAATCTCATATTATTTATGACTTTCCAGGCTAGTTTTGCACTTATCCCCCCAACAGAGGACTAAGAATTTTTGCGAGGAAAAGTCTGTATCTCGAACCGTTTTCGAGATACAGGACCCAAAAGGCACGGCAGACACCGTAATGTTATCCTATGGGAAAAATCATCAACTTTGGAGTGCTGTAACTTTGCAGCCCTGTTATATTTGTGCACCAAACCACCAAAAGACACATCTATGTAATGTTGGCTTTAGTCCCTGCAAATGTCAGCCCAAAAGACCAAACTGTTTACAAAAATTAAAAAAGCATATTTCTGGGGTGTTTTACCCCCAAAAAAAGACATGGCTAGCATCCTCAGGGCTTGACTAGGTGAACACAACAAGAATTGTGTCCCTAGAGGGTCCCAAATTTAAATGACAAGCATTTTTATGACCACCAGCTGAAAAAAAAAACAGCTGAATCACAAAAGTAAAAGGGTCATTTGTGACACTAAAAACTGCATTTACGACACTTTTGCATAGTTTAACTTTTCCCATAGACTATAATGAGAGTCAGTGTTTTTTTGAATAAGTTTTGAACCATTTAATATTTTTTCACAAAATGTTTGAAAGACACATCGGGGACCCCAGCTGCATCTTCTTTGAAGTTTTTGGATCGATTGCACAAACCATGCGAGCTGTAGGTGTGAGCAAAGAAATGTACAAAACCCAATAATTTGTGTGTTTTTGGTGCTCTCTAGCTGCACAACTGTCTATCCAACGATAATGAAACTTGGCAGATCCAGAGACTTATGATACCAGACCATGCATTCCAAATTTCATTGAAATCCGTCATCCGGTGCCAAGTTAGTAGAGGAAAATTTCAAATTTACTTCAAATGGGCAGTCAGCCTTTTCATAGTGGCACTGCGTGCTCTATATATATATATATATATATATATATATATATATATATATTCATAGCAAAAAACTCTGTTTAATGCATCAGTTAGGGTTGTTCCACAGTGACAAAAGTGAGGAAATTTGTGTTAGGGTTGTCACCCTTGCACCCAACACCCACCCTGCACCCACCAACAAGCATTGGGTGCATTGGGTCATCAGGCCTAACTCTCACCCCATTCCATGTGTAAATAAGCTGAGGTGGTGTAGTATAGGAGTAGGGTGAGAGTTAGGCCCAACAACCCCAATGCACACCCTGATGCCTTTTGTTGGGGTGGGTGGTGGGTGGCAACCCTAACACTGAATTTCCTCACTTTTGTCACTGTGGAACAACCCTAGCTGATGCATTAAACAGAGTTTTTTGCCATGAATTTCCCTTCTATTTGAGAATGTGCACTATAAATAGTGAATGGTATGTAGTGGTGGGAAGGGCCCCGTGCTCCCACCATGCTTTCCATTTGTGCATAATAACCCTAACAGTAACAGTAATGCTAACAGTAATGGTAACGGCAATGGTAAATGTATCCTAATGGGAATGTTAATGCTAACAGTAACGCCAACGCTAATGGTAACGGTAACTGTAATGAGAACAGTAACAGTAATGAAAATGCACACGCAAATGGTAACGCAAACGGTAACAAAAATGCAAATGGAAAAGGTAATGCCATTGGTGACATGTAAGGAAACAGTAACACAAACGGTAATTCAAACGCAAGTACAAAAGCAAATGGAAATGGTAATGCAAACGGTAACGGAAACACAAGCGCAAACGTGAACACAAACACAGATAGTAACGCAAATGGCAACAAAAACCCAAACGCAATGGTAACACAAACAGAAATGCAAATGCAAGCTCAAATGCAAATGGTAAACGCACATGGTGACACAAACAAAAACTCTATATGAAAATGGTACCAGAAACGCAAACAATATCGGTAATGCAAACAGTAATGCCAACGGTGACTCAAAATGAAACAGCATCGCAAACAGTAATGGAAATGCAAGTGCAAACATAAACACAAACAGTAATGATAACGCAAATGGAAATGCAAAAGTAAACACAAATGCAAATGGTAATGGTAATGGCAATGGTGACGCACAAGGAAACAGTAATGCAAGCAACAACAGAAACGCAAGCACAAATGCTAACAGTAACGGAAACACAAACACAAATGGTAACAGAAATGGTAATGAAAACACAAACAGTATTGGTAACACAAATGGAAACACAAACATTAACGGTAACAGCAACGGTGATGCCAAAGGAAACAGTAACACAAACGCAACCAAAAATGCAAATGCTAATGGTAACGCAACAGTGACACAAACAGAAATGCTAAGGAAAATGGTAACGGAAATGCAAACACTAATGGTAGCAGTAACAAAAACAGTAAAGGTAACGGAAACCCACACGCAAATGGTAATGAAAATGCAAACAGTAACGCAAATGCAAGCAGAAATGGTAACACCAATGGTGACGCGAAAAGGAAACAGTAACACAAACGGTCATGCAAAAGCAAATGCAAGTGCAAAAGCAAATGGAAATGGTAACGAACACGGTAATGGAAACGCAAGTGCAAATGTGAAACCAAGCACAGATGGTAACGCAAACATCAATGACAACACGAACAGTAATGGTAATGCAAACAAAAATGCAAGCCCAAATACAAATGCAATGGTAACGCACAAGATGATGCAAATGGAAACGATAACACAAACGGTAATGAAAACGCAAACGTAAACACAAATATTAACACAAATGGTAATGGAAATGCAAATGGTAATGTAAACACAAATGGTAATGGCAACGGTGACGCACAAGGAAACAGTAACACAAGTGACAAAGGAAATGCAAGCGCCAATGCAAACGCTAATGGTAACAGAAATGCAAATGGAAATGGTAAAGCAAATGGTAATGAAAACACACACGCTTTGTGTGCAAAAGAGGTGCATCCAGAAGCACAGTGAATACAAAGAATGTGGGCATAATAGTGGCCCTCAGACAGGAAAATGAGCACTTGGAATACTAAATTGCTTATATGTCAGGAACCATATGACATACAAAAAACCAGTTGGGGACTAAGAAGTTTTGCGATGAAAAGTCCGTATCACGAACCATATTTGAGACATGGAACACAAAAGGCACTGCAGACGTCATAATGTTATCCTATGGGGAAAATTGTCAACTTCAGAGTGTCGTAAATGTACAGCCCTGTAACATTTTGGCACCAAACCACCAATAGACACATATGTGTGATGTTGGCTTTCTTCCCTGCAAATTTTAGCCCCAAAGACCAAACTGTTGTTTTGCAGCAGGGTGTCAAAGATTTCCTATTGTTTTGGGCATAGTGTAGCAAATTACTTTCACAAATCACTATGCTTTCGCAAAAAAAATCATGAAAGTGTCGCATTTGCGAAATTACTTTGTGACACTACTTTTTACAAAAAATTGCAAAACATATTTCTGGGCAGTTTAACCCCTAAAAAAAAGACATGGCTAGCATCCTAAAGGCTCGACTAGGTGAACACAACAAGAGTTGTGTCCCTAGGGAGCCCAGATTTAAATGCCAAGCAGTTTTCTGACCACCAACTGAAAAATAAAAGTTGAATCACGAGAGTAAAAAGGGTAATTTGCAACAGTAAAAACTGCATTTGCGACACTTTCGCATAGTTCAACTTTTCCCATAGACTAAAATGGGGAACAGTTTTTTTGAATAACTTTTGAACAGTTTTATATTTTTCACAGAATCTTCAAAAGGCACATTGGGGATCCTGGCTGCATGTTCCCTGAAGTTTTCGGACTGATTGCGCAAACTGTGCGACCTGTAGGTGTGAGCAAAGAAACGTGCAAAAATGCAAAATGCATGCATTTTTTGGTGCTGTTTTGCTCCTTAACCATACAACCGACCGTAACGCAACTTGTCAGATCCACATATCTATGATACCAGACTGTGCATCCCGAATGTCAGGCAAATCCGTCATACGGTTACAAAGTTATTAAGCTGCCAAATTTCAGATTTAACTTTATATGGGATACTCAACCCTAACTATAGTGGCACAGTAGTGCCACTATAATATATTATAGTGGCACAGTAGTGCCACTATAGTTAGGGTTGAGTACTGCATTTAAGGTTAAATATCAAATTTTGCACCTTAATAGCTTTGCAACCATACAATGGATCTGCCTGAAATTCTGCATGCTCGGTCTGGTGCCATAGGTCTCTGGACCTGCCAAGTTTTGTCTCAGTCAGATGTATGGTTGCGGTGCTACAGAGCACCAAAAAACAAATAAATTACAGATTTTTGTGTGTTTCTTTGCTCGCACCTACAGTCCGCACGATTTGTGCGATTGGTCCAAAAGCTTCTTAGGAACATGCAGCCAGGGTCCCCATGTATTTTTTGAAGATTTCATGAAAAACTATTAAACAGTTCAAAAGTTATTAAAAAAACACTGAATCCCATTATAGTCCAAGGGAAAAGTTAAACTATGCAACAGTGTCGCAAATGCAGTTTTTACTGTCACAAATGACCCTTTTACTTTCATGATTCAGCCATTTTCTTTTCAGTTGGTGGTCAGAAAAATGCTTGGCATTTAAATTTGGGACCCTCTAGGGACACAATTCTTGTGCTCACCTGGTTGAGTCCTGAGGATGCTAGTCATGTTTTTTTTGGGGGGGTAAAACACCCCAGAAATATGCTTTTTTTTTTCAATTTTTGTAAAAGTAGTCACAAAGTACTTTCGCAAATGCAACACTTTTATGATTTTTTTTGCGAAAATGTCGTGATTTGCTAAAGTAATTTGCAACACTATGCCCAAAACAATACGAAATCTTTGCCACCCTGCTGCAAAACAACTGTTTGGTCTTTTGGGCTTAAATTTGTAGGGAAGAATGCCGACATCCCACAGATGTGTCTTTTGGTGGTTTGTGCCAAAATATTACTAAACAGCAAAGTTATGGCAGTCTGAAGTTGACAATTTTTCCCATAGGATTACATTACGGCATCCGCCATGCCTTTTGGGTCCTGTATCTCAAAAACGGTTCGAGATACAGACTTTTCATCTCAAGAACACTTAGTCCCCCACTGGGGGGCTAGGTGCAAAACTATCCGGGAAAGTCATAAACAATGTGAGATTTAATTTTTTTCCTACGTCGTACAGTTCCTGACATATAAGCAATTTAGTATTCCAAGTGCTCATTTTCTGATCTGAGGGCCTTTATTATGCCCACATTCTTTGTATTCACTGTGCTTGTGGATGGACCTGTTTGGGACAGAAAGTGTGTGTGTTTGCATTACTGTTACCATTAGCGTTTGCGTTTAAGTTTCCGCTTGCGTTTCTATTACCGTATGCGTTAGCGTTTCTGTTTGCATCACTGTGTCTGTTACCATTATGCTTTCTGTTTAATTTTGCATTTATGCTGACTTTTAATACTGTTAAGTTTCGCTGGCCACTGTTGGCATTACTGTTTGTGTTTCACTTGTATTACCGTTACCGTTTGTGTTTCTGTTACCATTTTCATTAGCATTTCCATTTGCATCACTGTGTGTGTTACCGCTTGCATTTGCGCTTGCGTTTGCATTTTCATTTGCGTTACTGTTTCCTTTTGCGTTTTTGTTTGCGTTAACATTACCATTTTCATTTTTGTTACCATTTGCGTTATCATTTGCGTTTCCTTTACCGTTAACGTTTGCATTTGCACATGTGTATCCGTTATCGTTTGCATTAAAATTTTCATTTGCATCACCATTACCATTACCATTTGCATTTGCATTACCATTTGCTTTAATGTTTATGTTTGCCTCAACATTACCGTTAACGTTACCACTTCCCTTTGCATTTCCATCAATGTTGGTGTTGCAGTTAGCGTTAATGTTTGCGTTTACATTTGTGCTTACGTTTCTGTTACCGTTTGCATTAGTGTTTCCGTTTGCATCACCTTTACCGTTACTGTTTGCATTTCCATTTGCACTTGCATTTGTGTAACCGTTTGCGTTTATGTTTACGTCACCATTAGCGTTACCGTTACCGCTTTGCTTTGTGTTTCCATCAACATTAGCATTATGGTTATTGTTACCATCTGCATTTACATTTGTGCTTGCATTTCCATTACCGTTTGCATTAGCGTTTCCATTTGCATCACCGTTACTGTTACCATTTGCGTTTGCATTTCTGCTTGCATTTGCGTTACTGTTTACATTTGCACTTACATTTACGTCAATTTTAGTGTTATCGTTAACGCTTTGCGTTTCCATTAACGTTAGCACTATTGTTACCGTTACTGTTTCCGTTTGCACTTGCATTTACGTTACCGTTTACATTTGCAGTTCCATCACCGTTTGCGTTATGGTTTGCGCTTGTGTTTCTGTTACCATGTGCATTTCCATTTATGTTTGCGTCAATGTTTCTGTCAGCATTTTTGGTTAAGTTACAGTTACCATTACCATTTCCTTTTGTGTTTGCATTTGCTTCACCGTTACCATTAGCGTTTATGTTACCATTTGCATTACAAGTTGTGTTTGCATTACCATAACAGTTACCATTTGCATTTGCATTCACGTTTCTGTTACTGTTACAGTTACCATTAGTGTTTGCGTTTCACTCACCATTACCGTTTCTCTTAGCGTTAACATTAAGGTTATTTTTTTATTTATTTATTTTAATTTCAAACTTTATTCAAGTTTTCAAAGTACAGCATGACATGATTACATAACATACATACACATGAGAAAGCAAATCAGTTACCAGTCATGCCCCCCCGTCCCCCCCTCACCCCATGGCTTCACACTGTCAAGTCTTATATACACCTTAAGTGCCCTGGCACCTGTTTTTATCAATTCAAATCCATGTGCACTCTGAATGCCAGTTTGGTGTTTTTGGAAAAGTTTGTGCTGGTACTTTGTTTATTGGTTCCTGCATAGTTTTTTATGTTACATTGGAATATGAATAAAGGAAGCTGATTGGTGCACCAGGACTGAAATGAGAAAGTGGTGTTTTTTACACAGCCAAAAGGTCATGAAAAATTTAAATCTCCATGAATGGGAGATGAGTGCTGTTCTGTATTTTGAACTCGTGAGTTACTTTCCATTTGAACTTAACACTACCATGCCAGAGAGCTCTCTAAGTATAATTGACCTGGACAATAAAACAGGATGCTTCCCTGCTGATGCCCAACCCAGAAAGCATCACTGCAATGCCTTTTCTTCCCTTGACTGGCATGATCTTGAAGGTACACTGAAGTATCCAATTCTCAGTATGACACAAGCTAACCAAAACCTCCCACTCTGTATATTGCTTTTGCACCTTCCCCTTTGTTGATCTGTGGACAACTGTTGTTTACAAACTGTAATGCCGTATACCTCTGTTTTGCTAACAGTTGTATTTTCAATCCTGTACCTGTTTTAATTGTACTGTACTGTTCTGTTCTCCCTTACTTTTTGTTTACTGTAATTAATCCTGGCTCACCCTTGAATAGGGTCATTGTCACAGTGAGCTCACCAAGTTACCAAAGTCCCACAATAACATAAATGAAATAAATAAATAATAGTGTGTTATCCTCTAGCTGTAGGCCCACATATCTGATAACCCCCTTTCCCCTCGATCTTTTACCTTGGTCAGGTCTGGAACCCTTTTATAAGGGTACCCATAAATATTCTGGGTATTTTTTTAGGATTGTTCACAACCCCTGAAACTCTAACTTCTACTACCCTACTGTTTGAATGGGCTTCTGGTAACCTATGTACTGCTCTATTTTCCCCTTTGTCCTATTGTTTATTGTATCATATGCTGCCCATATGCTTGACCCTGTTTTAGTCTTTCCTGGTGCTCACCACTGCCTCACCATGATTGTCCTAGGACACCAGTTCCCTTTTTGAGGCCTCTGTGTCTTACCTGTGATCCTGTTTGACCTTGAGCATAAGTCCAGCAGAACTGTGGATTCCCCGTGGACACCCCTGCAGATGCTATCCTTCTGGAATCTTCACTCTCAGGTTGCTCACATAAGGAGTTAGTTGGACCTGTGGTAGTTAAATAGTGAACTGCTTCCATTGATTCACCTCTAGCAGAACCCACCCTAACCTGCCAAGAATGCCCTCCTTCCTGGTGACATCCCTTAACCCTGATCTCACACAAAAGATGTGAAAATTAGACTGTTAATGCAGCAATTTCTAAACCAATTAAAAACAAACCATTCCCCTTATCTTAATGCAGCTGAACTAGGCTGATGAATGACTTTCTCTTTCTACTATGACTAAAATGAAGGAAAACTAATGTTCTTATGAACTATGACCACTAGGACTGAGTTGCCTCTAGCAGAATCTACCTCTCACCTGCCCAGAATTCCCTCTTTTTTTGGTGACCACCCTTAACTCAGTCTCCCAGAACAGATTTGAACATTAGGCTGTTAATACAGCAAATTACAAGCCCATTAACAGCACAACCTTCTGCCTTACCTTAATGTAGCTCAGCTAGCCTGGTGCGTTACTCCCCTCTCTCCTTCAGCAGACTGATCTAATGCTTCATGCAGGGGCCTGAGCAAAGAAAATTTAGGAGTGATCTCTTGCTTCACTCAGAGCCCCATGTGAAGAGAGTTATGACTGATCTCATGGTTTGCAGTGGGCTCACAAGGCTGTGTGAATAAAGTTACAACTAATCATTCAGGCACTAAGTTCTGTAGCTTGAATCAGCAGACATGTGAGGCATGACCCTAGACCCTAGACCCTAGACCTTTGGCTTTGGGACACAATACTAGTGGCTATAGAATGGAGGGTGGTGTTCCAGTTGGAACCCCTAATGCCACATTTCACTCCTTTTGTGGGTTGGGTTTGGAACAATAAAGTTGCATTAACATAGTCTTGGTGATATATATGTACAGTATGTATAATTTCCCTACTTTTTAGGCTTCAACCCTAATGGTGCATTAACAAAGTTTTTTGCAATGACTATATGTAATAGATAAACAACTCTGAGGTGTGCAGTCTCACTTTAATATATGCATGCCTTAGTGTGCGTTGTTACACACGAGGCCGCAGGCTGAGTGCATCAACCACCCAAGGTGTGCGTATATCAGAGCACGACCACACACCTCAGAGTGGTTTATCTATCTTATAAAATGTCAAAATTGTTTTGAAGGGGGGTAAAAGTGCAGGTGTGCGGTTGCGCTCTGATATAAGCACAGTCATGTGATGCTGTTCAGCTAATGATATTGCTACAATTTCCATAACTATTTTATAAATATATACATTTATATATATAGTCACTGAAGAAAACTTTGTTAATGCACCATTAGGGTTGAAGCCTAAAAAGTAAGGAAATGAGATCTTAGGGTTTCCAAGCCTAAGATCCCACACCCACTCTCAGCTTTCAACCTGAACACCCCACCCTCAGCCTCCAACCCTAGGGCCCCACCTTCACCCTGCATGCAGGAATAGATGTGGGGGTGTTCCTTGGGGTTGCAAACCCTAATGCTCACCCCATTATTTTATTCTGTGCCCATGTTAGGTTATTAACTGTTGAAATGGGGTGACCATTAGGTTTGCAACCCCAAGGCACATTGTGGACTCTGGGAGTGGACTCCCCAGTGTCAAAACAACTGGCAAGGGTGGGGGCTTATAGCACCAACAGCGGGATTGGGCACCTGCTGTCAGCAAATAAAAGCAGAATAATCATTGCCAGTAGTGGGACTGGGCAACCCACTGTCAGAAATTAGCTTGAATTTTCACAAATATGACATGGTGTTCGAAAAAGGACACACCTATTTTCGTACACACACCATGATTTGCAAAAGTATGGTACTTTTGTGCTGAACACTTAACTTTTCCACAGGAAATAATGGGAAAATAAAAATTGTTTTAACTTTTGAACACATTAATATTTTTCACCAAACTTTCAAAAGGCACACCCTGTGACTCAAAGACATTATACCCAGAAAATTTCAAAGCAAAACCTAAAACTGTTTCTGAGATACAGGTGGACAAAGAAATGTTACAGAACTGGTAAATTTAGGATTATTTGACACTCTGTATCTCAAAAACTGCAAAACTGATTCACATAAACTTTGGCATATCAAGATACCTGCCCCTACAGATTATGCATGCCAAATTTTATGCTAATCTGCTGAATGGTTCCAGAGTTACTAAGGTTAAAATTTCAGGTTTAACATAGAAATGTGCACCCAGCCCTAATATACTGGTGCTACCTCGCCAGTATAATATATACAGTATATAATAGATAACCCACTACAAGGTGTGCAGTTGTGCTCTGATATATGCACACCTTGGTGTGCATTCAACCACCCAAAACGTACATAGATCAGAGCACAACCACACACCCTGTAGTTGGTTATCTAGCTTATAAAATAGCCACAAACATTGGGGTTGGAGAAAAAGTAGTTTCTTCTTGCACAAATAAATGTTTAATTTACAGTAGCTGATCTGGTTGATCCTGCAATAATTGTGATAGATTTTAAGTAGTAGTAAAACCTTTTTTATTTATACAGGCAATCATTTGATAAGCACATTCTTTTTACCATAGGGCTACTAGAGCCCTGTTTTCATGATAATCCTGTAGATGACATACTTCAAGTTACAAATCTAATAATAAAAAATGTAAAAATCCACAACATAGTACTTAAACAATACAATCCCATGTAACATGTAGACTATGTACTCACAACAAAACTCTAACATTTGCATTCATGTATAAAATTCTGATTCAGTTTGGATTTAAAAGAATCTACAGACATGTTCAAATCCCTAAGGTGATTTGGGAAATTATTCCAAGTAATTGCAGAGTGATATCTAAAGGTCATTGCTCCAAATTTGTTTCTAGCTTTAGGTATCTGCAACGTGTTTCTTTTCCTCAGACAGAATTTGTGGTTAGTCCATTCTAATGATGTTATTAGTTGCTGGTGTTGTACTGTTTTAAGTATTTTAAAAAGCAGAATGGACCATGCTCTATTCCTTTTGTTTTGTAATGAGTTACAGGCCAGTTCCTGATACAGTGTACAGTGATGAGTGTACCATTAGGGTTGACGCCTAAAAAGTAGGGAAATAATATTTATCTTGTTGATCCTGCCTTGGTTTTTTATACAAAAAGTGATTAGAAACTGTATCAGGTTGATCCTTTGATTTTTAGAGTGTCTTAGATTTTAATCACTTTCACTTTTGTTATTTTACTGTAGCATGACCTGGCAGTGTTAATGCTGGTAAAAGATGTGCTGGCAGAGGTTTAAAATAAGGGATTTTGTCTCAAAAAGTATGCAAAATTATTTTTTCCACTTCAGGTTGTTTTAGATTTTCATAAAGGAAGCTGCCAACTGTATGTATGTTTATATAAATATATAAGACAAAGAACCTCTGTGCACAAACACTGAGGCAAGGGTTACCCCAAAGGGCATTTGGCTGGGAAGCCAAGTTTCAAGAAAATACAAAATCACACTTGCCCACACAATGCAAAGCATCATGGGCTGCATATGCAAATCACCGCAGAATGTTATGCTGGTTCAACTTTAAGCAGAATTGCATGGTGCCAAAAGGACTCTCACACAGTTTGCAAAGGGTGCTAACAGATGCTGTTAGCACCCTTTGCAAACTGTGTGAGAGGCCTTCCGGCACCATGCAATTCTGCTTAAAGTTGAAAAAACTCTGTCAATGCACCAGTTAGGGTTGTTTCCACAGTGACAAAAGTGTGGAAATGCGATGTTAGGGTTACCGCCCCACCATCCCACCCCATGCCCCAATCCTCAAATCCCTAACTCCACATTCCACCACCTCACCACACACACACACACATGCAAGCAGTACAAGATAAATCCATCATCATGGTCCAGCAACCATATGAGTTCTGCTGCCATCAGAGTACCTTGTGGGTACACACGCATGCTGGACAACCATGGGAGATGGCCCACAGTAAGCATTTGTTTGTTACAAACATCAATAACAAGATTTTAGCAGATGCCTGTATTTCAATTACTAAGAAATGATGAAACACACAGTATGTTATCTATAGAAAGCTGTATTGGAAAGAAGAGTTTGGATAACCCTAGCAACATGCAGTTGACCATTGCATATGTTTTTCTGGTAGAGTGAGTCAGTCCTAATAGGAAATGGTAATAATAATAAAAGTAGTGTTTTGAAGTATGTTTTACAAGCAATATGTGACAGCAGTAGTTGTAACATCCAAAGCAAACCATAACATGGTGCTAATGAGTATTTCCAGGAAATGCAGCAGTATTACAACATGTGATGGTACTACAATAGTTTCATACCTGAGCAGTATGTGAAAAGTACTATGTATGTGGCAGCTGTGTCTGTCCTGCTATCACATGCCTGTGTGGTAGCAGTGATACCTGCAGCGAGCAAATTGTTGAATTATGACACATAAAAATCAATATTTAGAAAGTTTATGCAGACTAAGTATGAGAAAGGTATGGCAGCTATAATTTGTCATCATACAGTGCTGGTAGTATAGAGTCGATCATACTATATTTGTGATTCATAACATAGTGTTATCTGAAAGTAGTACAGTGTTGTGATTATTGTGTTTGCAGATGTGACTGACTAGTATAGTGTCTTACAATCTTACATGTGTTTTCCATGTGTGTGTGTGTGTCTGGGGAGGTGAAGGTTGGTGGGAATGCAGAGTTAGGGGTTTGAGGATGGGGCATGGGTTGGGGTGGTAACCCTAACATCGCATTTCCACACTTTTGTCATTGTGGAAACAACCCTAACTGATGCATTAACGGAGTTTTTTGCAATGAATTTCCCTTCTTTTTTGACAAACTGTAATATAAATAGTAAATGGTATGTGTTGGTGGAAGCGTGGGGCCCTTCGGGCTCTGCGCTTCCACTTACAAATAAGCATGGAGCCATACAGCAGCCCTGTAGGGCAAGGAAGCCTTGTAACATTAATTTACCCATATGTGGAGAACCGTAGCAGCTAGTACAAACCTGAAGTGTGGTTGTAATCATGAGAGTGACTAGTTCCTGCAACATTAAGTCAACTGAATCTGTATCGCACATTGTGTCTGAGATAGGGGCAGCAAAAAGCACTGTGAATACAAAGTCTGTGGGCGTAACAGTGGTCCTCGGACATGAAAATGAGCAACTGGAACAGTAAATTGCAAATATCTCAGAAACCATGCAAGGCAGAAAAAAAATTCAAATTTCATGGATTTCAGGACCCTCCAACCTAGTTCTGAGCTTTAAGAATTTTAGCGACAAAAAATATGTATCTCAAACCATTTTCGAGACACAAACCCCGAAAGGCATCACTGATGCTGCAATGTTATCCTATGGGAAAATGGATGAACTTCAGAATGCTGTAACTTTGGGCCCCTGCAAAGTTTTAGAACCAAACCACCAAAAAGCACATTTGTAGGACCAGGGCTTGCCACCCTGAGAATTTCAGCCAAAAAGATCAAACCATTTTGTTGCAGGAGGCTGGCAAAGATTTGCAGTTATTTTGAGCATACTTTTGCAAAATACTTTCACAAATCACAAAAGTTTTGCAAAATAAATCATGAAACGTTCACATTTGCGAAAGTATTTTGTAAAAGTATTTTCCGGAAAAAATATAAAAACATATTTTTGGGGGGTTTAATCCCCCAAAAAAGATATGGCTAGCATCCTCAGAACCTGACTAGGTAAACACAACAATCAGTGTTTACCTAGAGGGTTAAACGCCAGGCATTTTCTGTGTCACTAACAGTAAACAAGATGACTGACTCACAATAGTAAAATGGCCATTTGTGACAGTAAAAAGAGGCTCTCATGAAAGTTTTGTAATTTTTGTTAACTTTTCCTATTGACTATAAAGGGAAATTAGTTTTTTAAATAACATTTGAACAGTTTAATATTTTTTCACCAAATCTTCAAAAGGCACATTGGTGACCAAGGCTGTATCTTCCCTGAAGTTTTCAGACTGAACGGGCAAACCGTGCAGGCTGTGGGTGCGAGCAAAGAAACGCACAAAAAGTCTGTTTTTTTTTGCATTTTTGGGTTTTCTGTTGCTCTGCAACCATACCTCTGACCATAAATGCAACTTGCCAGATTCAGAGATCTATGGTGCCAGACCATGCATGCAACATTTCATGCAAATTGTCATACGGTGGCAAAGTTATTAAGGTGCAAAATTTGAGGTTTTGCATTAAAGTGGCTACTTAACCTTAACTATATTGGCACTACTGTGCCACTATAATATATATATATATATATATATATACATATATATATATATATATATATATAATAGGTACTGTCGCACCCCTATATTTAGGGTTATGAAGGCACTTCTATGTTAAACTTGAAATTATGTGCGTTAATAACTTTGGACCCATTCAACAGATTTGCATGAAATTTGGTATGTTCAGTGGGGCATGGTAGATCTCTTGATCTGCCAAATTTCATTTTGGTCAAACTTACATTTTTTGTGCACCAAAATGCTGAAAAATGCACTTTTTGCCAGTTTTTTCTTTTTTTGGCATTTGTCCGTGGTACTGTGTGGTCATTGTGTGGTGTGCTGGTCTGTAACTTGGCACATAGAGCAAGCTTGGGTCAAGGAACATGCCACTTTTTGTTTGGTGAAAAAATATTAATCCATTCAAAAATTATTAAACTTGTTATCTCCCATTATAAGTCTATGGAAACATTTATATGGTTATTTTGCAAACCAAAAAACACTCTCATGAATCAAAAATTTCAGGTTCAGCTGGCTCGGTGGCACTGAGGGTTGAGGCGCTGGACGCCACACCTCGCGCCATGCCAGCGACCCGGGGTCGGGAATGAGCCTGGGCCATCGGGGGTCAGCAGGGGAGGACTGGGATTGAGCATCCATAGACTGCTCTCCCAGTCCTGGGGTGGGTTGGGAGAATCTCGCTGTGCTGTAGTGGCTCCTGGGGATGCTTGGGGCACTACAAGTGCTGGCAATCTGGAGGGGGAAATACAGCGGATGTCAACACGCTGTGCCCGGACGTCATTGCACATCTACGTTTCAGAGGACCAATTGGAGGAAAATGGCTGGGCGTGACTGTGCAGCTTGATGGCCGCGCTCCGAGCTGCCTGGAGGACTTTGGTGGAATCCTGTTGGGGAGGGTCCGGGGCTGTCATGGCTAGCTGAGGCAGAGGGAGAGCCCTCCAGCGGGATGGCAAGATGGCCATCCCGGATCCTCCTGGGTGCAGTCTGAGCTACCCAGTTCTCCGGGCAGGCGGAGCTAGCAGCTGGATGCCCCAAGCCGGTAGTGTGCTGCAGCAGGTGGCAAAAAGCATTACATAAAAATATGGGTCACATATATTTTTAATCCTTATGACGCAGGAACCATTTAATATTTTTTCACCAAACCTTTGAAAGACATTACATTAGCACAGACTGCAGGTACCTTGAACTTTCATGCAGAAATTCAATACAAGGGGCTGTCATGAAACTTTCCTCATCTTGGGACTCTGAAAGCCTGATCGCATGCCAAATTTTGGGTACTTCATCAAATGATGCCAGAGTTATTAAGATGCACAATCTGGGTTTAACATTAAACAGCCTACTCAGCCCTAACTATAGGGTGCTACCGTGCCCCTAACATGTATATGTATATATATGTACAGTATATATATATATATATATATATATATATATATATATATATATACATTGCAAAAAAAACTTTGTTAATCCATCAGTTATGGTTAAAGCGACAAAAGTAGATCTCACCTCTATAGTTAGGATTGAGTAGCATGTTTAATGTTAAACTTCAAATGTTGCACTTTAATAACGTTGACAAGCAAAAAATGAAACCTGGCACACCATTAAAAATCTGCAAATCAGTAGTGCTATACAAAATGAAAGTACAGAAATGGACACAAAAATAGAAGTACCCACTAATGGCTATGATTCATATATCGGATGCTAACACACAGGAAATATGAAAAAGCATGAAAGAGATGTTCAGTTACTTACATTTTATGTAAGTAACTGGACATCTCTTTCATGGTTTTTCATATTTCCTGTGTGTTAGCGTCTGATATATGAATTCATAGCCGGCAGTGGATGCTCCTATTTTTGTGTCCATTTCTGTACTTGAATAACTTTGCAACTGATCAATGGATTTACACAAACTGTGGTATGTGCAATCCTGTGATGCAGATCTCTTGATGTGGGAAGTTTTATTCCAGTTGGACATGTGAATTCAGAGATCTGGACAGTGTAAAAAGTCATAGTCATTTTTTAAGGGGGGGGCAGTTTTTTGCTCATCACCCTGTGCCCAGACAGTGTGGAATTTTGGTGTGAGAGCAAGCCCTGTGCCACTGAGGGCTGAGGTACTGGATGCCTTATCTCACACCATGCCAGCGACCTTGGTTTGGGAATGACCTCAGGTAATCAGGGAGCCAGTGGGGAGAGGGAGAGAGTGGGACTGATAAGCATTGGAAGCTCTCCCCTCCCCAGGTGGTTGTCCACCTCCCTCACAGTTCCACTCCCATCAGGTGGAGGTTCGATGGGCAGCATAGATGTGAGAGGGCAGTGGTGATTTCTACGGGTGGGGCAGAAGGGGCTAGTACCCAACATGCACCCACCATGCACGTGCACACATGTGTCTGCTGGGATCCTGGGTTCAGGATGAAAACCAGGGAAAAATACCACAAAAAATCTAAATAAAAATATATATATCTATATAAATATATATATAATTCTGGAAAATCACCAAATTGAGGCCTTGCATCCCAAAAACTCATTCTCTCAGCAATGGTACAAGCTAGAGACATAAGGTTTTCTATTTCTGATGCAGTGTGACCTGGGCTACTACCACAGATACTGCACAGACTGAACTGAAACCCCAAAGTCACACAAGAAGTACACAAACAGCATAACTGTGGTCCAAAAATGCTGTAAAAATACCCCCATGGACCTGTAAAAATGCAACATTTAGGTCTGTGTACCTCAGGCATATCATGTGACAACACCCCACCATCATATTGCATGGAAAAGCATGATTTGGTTGACATTACATAGTTTGTGACACATTGTCATGTTTTTTATTGGTCTATACCTCACAATACAGTTTTGGAAAATCACCAGATTGAGGCCTTGCCATCCCAAAAACTCATTTTCTCAGCAATGGTACAAGATAGAGACATACAGTATTCTGTTTTGGATGCAGTATGACCTGGGCTACTACTGTATACACTGTATGGACTGATCTGACACCCCAAAGTCACACAATAAATACACAAACATCACAACTGTGGTCTAAAAATCTTGTAAAAGTCATGTCCGGCCACCACTGTGGACCTGTAAAAATACAACATTTAGGTTTGTATACCTCAGACATGTTTTGTGACAACATCCCAACAGCATACTGTATGGAAAAGCATGATCTGAGTTGGCAGGTTCCATGTCATATCAGAGATGGCAAAACAGCGATTGCCGTTACAGCGACTGTACATCACCAAAAAGCAAACCAGTGATGTACAGTAGTGGACGACACCACATCTGACAACTTAAAACACATTTATGCGGGGCAGCTGTGCCCACCCACACCCACCAGTGGGGGGCTTCACCCCCCACACTCCCTGAACTTAGATTACTATCAACAGGGAGGGTGCATGTCGGGAAGGGGGAGACAGTCTCAAAAAAAAAAATATGGCCACCGAATAAAACATTTTCTCAGTCCCCAGCCCCAAACCCAGTGCCTGCTCCACCAAAGCCAGCCACCCTCACCGCATTACACAGCTGGCTTGGTGGCAACAGGCCACACTTCCCCACACAAACTCTCTTCCCTATCTCTCCCCTTGTGGTCACCATTATAACCCTCCCTCACTCATCTTTACCCTCACTGTCCCATTCTGTTGCTATCCTTACAGTGTAGCTCATATGCGCAGCACTGCAAATGAGTCGCTCATTTGAGAGCCGCTTATTTTTAGTTTCTATTATCACTGGATACCAAGTCAGCATCACATAGTTTGCGATACATTGTGTTTTAGTTGGTCTATACCTCACAATACAATTCTGGAAAAACACCAGATCGAGGCCTTGCCATCCCAAAAACTTATTTTCTCAGCAAGGGTACAAGATAAAGACATAAGGTTTTCTGTGTTTGATGCAGTGTGACCTGGGCTACTACCACAGACACTGCACAGCCTGAACTGAAACCCCAAAGTCACACAGTAAGTGCACAAACAGCACACCTGTGGTCCAAAGATGTTGTAAAAATCAAGTTCAGTCGCCCCTGAGGCCCTGTAAAAATACAAAATTTAGGTTTGTGTACCTTAGGCATGTTATGTGACAACACCCCAATATCATACTAAATGGAAAAGCATGATCTGGGTTGGTATCACATAGTCTGTGACACATTGCCATGTTTTCTGTTGGTCTTTACCTCACAATACAATTCTGGAAAATCACTAAATTGAGGCCTTGCCATCCCAAAAACTAATTTTCTCGGCAATGGTACAAGACAGAGACATAAGGATCCTGGTGTTCAGTGGCAGCCCCCACCCTCCAATTGCTTCCCCCAGCAACCCTTTACTAACAATACAAGTCTATGTTTTCTAGGTTTCTATTATAGCACCTTGTGCCTGTCAGAATATCGCATCGCAAGCAAAACATAAGGTGACACATTTTTCAAAAACATTTCTGCAACTCTGTGCAGATAGCAAAACTCTTTTGCAAACTGCATCCAGAGACTGTTGAAACCCTTTCGGTTAGACAAACAGCAGCCTGGTAGAGCATGGTTTTTAATACCTTGCCCCAGTTCAGGCCATACCCATCTTGCAAGAGCAGGAAACAAATGTTGCTAAAAGTTAGATCACAGGGGCCAAAATACAGATTTCATTCATTACCCAGGCCCAATCCTCTGATACTAGCTATTTACCATGGCAAGGTATGTCCTGGCGCTGCAACATCCTCAGCTTCTTTTAAAATCCAAGCACCAAGAACTGGCACCGTATAAGCAGGGGACTGAAGCAAGAGTCCAGCTCCTGTTTAATTTTTAATATACACAATAAAACGCCACAGTGGTATCCCCAGGATGAAACGCACTTTTAAAGCTCTCTGCAGTATGCTGCAGCAGACCTACTGAATAAAGCAATGTAATTTCAATGGCAATTAGTCCCCTTTGTCATGCAGGAAACTGTGGCATTCACTTCATCCTGGCAGTGTCACATTTTCCTGAATGACAAAGGGGTCTAATTACCATTGAAATTACATTGCTTTATTCAGTAGGTCTGCTGCAGCATTTTGCAGAGTGCAGCAAAATGCTGCAGAATTGCACTTCATCCTGGGGATGCCGCTATTCCCTGCTGTCTAGTGGCATCCCCAACACTCCACTTACTGTCCCCTACTCTTCTTATCATTAAAGGAGAACTGCACTGAACCTGAAAGTCTTTTCTCCCAGTAAATGCTTTTTTCATTTATTTGATCCATTTCTGTTATTGTTCCATCTTTAATGGCCTTTCAGTAAACACGGTGGGTGTTCCTGACTACCACACTGCTGGTAAGTGCCATTTTAGAATGGAATGATGTAGTTTGTGTCCCCTTTGGGCCACAAAGTTCCAGAGCAGAACATGAATGCATTGTGAAAACAACGTAAATTCTTTAACAAGGACATAACCTACATCATACTGTTCTAAAAGGTAGCACATGAGAAAGGTGACTGAGTATGGGTGACCGTCATAATAGCAGCCCATAAAACAGCTCTTTCCTTGTGGGTGACCGTTGGGGGATGGTGACTGCCTACACAGCAACGGTAGGATAGAAGATGGGAAGGAAAGGTGGGCAACAGGATGTGGAGGGATGGGAGACAGAGATGTGACCCATAGGGAACCTGCTTCCACTGAGCAAGCCATGTGTTGTGGTGGGTAGGGTGCATGGCTCTGATGGAGCAAGTCCCAGGTTCGGGACTGGGGCCGGGTGTGCAATTTTTGCGATTCCGACAGCTGCGTGACTTAGATTTTTTTTAAGCTGGTATGTGCCCCCCTCCTTGACATGCATCCCCTGGAGTTGAGAATCTTTAGGGGAGTGTGGGGGGTGCAGCCCCCCACATGCACAATTCCCAGTAGTCTTATTATGCGAATCGCCAAAATTGTTTTTGGCGATATTGCAGGTCGGGATAATAGCAGTCACCTTTGTGCAGTCACTATTATCTCATAGAATTGTTCTAAAATGGTACTACCCACTGGAGTGCAGGGCCGGCCTTAACAATTCTTGACAACTTTTTTGGAGTTGTGAGTGAGAGAGAACAGAGAAGATTATCATGGGACACCAGTAAGGTTGCCACCTGTCAGTTTTTTTACCTGCTTATCAGATTTTTAGGGTCTCTATCAGGAAATCCAGTTTTGCTCTGTGCTGGTCAGGTTTTTGAGCCATTTTGAGTACTCACATACTTTTGAAACAGATTGTGCCATATTATTCATTGTTTCAGCTACATGTCCAGGTTTCAAACAAGTTCTCTTGTCAATATAGCCCTTTGTTTGTGAAAGCAGTCGACCTGGGAGGTGTAAAGTATGGCCATTAACACCATTAGCACTTACTTATCCTAATCTTTTCCACTGCAGCAAAGCTGCCCCCATCTTTTGTAACAGTAACAGAGCCAGCTGACTTTCACTTTCATTAGCTGGTAAACATTTTTATCTCTAACAAAATGTAGTCATAAAGTATGGGCCCCCAAGGTGCAGGGGCACAGTTTGCACTTAGCTAAGGCCAGCCCTGCTGGAGTGCAAAGCAAAAACACCCAGTGAATTTACTAAAAGGCCAGTTTGGAAAGGCCATGTTAAACATTTGGTGAAAAAATTCCAAAAAATGCTCAAGTTACACGTGTTCATTGCAATCTTTTTCTGTACATGCATAACTCTGGTAATTTTCTATATTTTGAGTCCAAATTTCAACATAGCCATTTTTTTCACACCACCTCATGAACAGTAGAGTTGTCTTTTTTCACATCCTGTCCAAAACATGTTTCCACACCTGTGGTATGGAACGTTGTTTTGGCATGGATTTTAATACTTTCACCTATGGGGGTTATGAGGTAGGGTCATAAGAAGATTATATTGCAAATTTGGGGTCAATATATCAAAAAATGCCAAAGTTATAACCATGCATAGCAATTTTGCTATGTCCACTCCTAACCTTCTGAAATTTAAAATATTTTAGCCCCAGATTTTCAACATAGTCTTCTTATTACCCCACCTCATGTATATCATAGCTGTCATTTTTCAAATCCTGCCCGAAATGTGTTTTTGCACCTTTGGTGTTGAATGGTATTGTAGTTGTGCAGAATTACGTTTTGGTGGGGAATTGAAAATTTTCTGTAACAGGTACATGAGATGGGGTAATAAGAAGGCTATGCTGACAATTTGGTCACTGTTGTCCTATAAATGGAAACGCGTGGCCTGGAGGACCCTGTGCTTCCACAGCTACATATATAGCCCTGTGCTTCCACAGCTACAGTACATTATATATATATATATATATGTACACACATACACACAGAGGGATGGGAGCAAGGATACTACTATACTATCTCAAAAAGTAAGGAAATAAATTGAAAATAACTGCATTAATGCATCAGTTATGGTTAAAGTGATGAAAGTAGGGAAATATGGTGTTAAGGTTTTCAACCCTAACACCCCACCCCACCAACAGTATAGACCAAGAGGCGTTGGGAGGGTGGCATTGGGGTTTTCAGCCCGAGCGCTCACAACATTCCCCTATGCTGTACCCACCCAGCTTATTTTCTAATGGAATTGAGTGAGCATTAGGGCTGACAACCCAAATGCCACCCTCGATGCCTCTTGGTCTCTGCAGGTTGGGGGGGGTGTTAGGATTAAAAACCCTAACACTGTATTTCTCTATTTTTGTTGCTTTAATCCTAAGTGATGCATTAATGCAGTTTTTTGCAATATATATATATATGTGTAGATATTCTTTGCAAAAAAACTGCATTAATGCACCAGTTAGGGTAACTTTATGCCACAAAAGTAGGGAAGTGCAGTACATGTGTTTCCAACCATAACACCCCCCCAACCCCCAAGTAGTGAAAAGAAAACACATTTTGGTTTGGGTCTCCATAGTCTTGGTGAATAAGTGGTGGGATCTTCCTTGGGGGTTGTCAGCCCTAATACCCAGTACATTCCATGAGAAAACAACATCACACATGATCTTCTTTCTTCACACAGGGCCCATAGCAAGGAGGGGTGAACATTAGGGTTGACAGCCCCCAAGGAAGACCCCGCCATTGATTCACCAAGACTGCAGAGACCCAGAACCCCAATTTTTTTTTTCCTTTTGCTGACTGGGGGGATGGGGGCATTAGGGTTGGAAACCCTAAAGCCAAATGTTCCTACTTTTGTGGTGTTAAGTTACCCTAATTGGTGCATTAATGCAGTTTTTTGCAAATAATTTCCTTACTTTTTGAGATACTTTAATCTTATCCTCATTTCCCTGTGGATGTGTACATGTATGGTGGTGTGGAAGAGGACAGTCATGTGCTTATATTTCAGCAAATACATGGAAACAAAATTGTCAGCATGGAAATGATTGAAGGCATCCTTGGGATGGCAGAGAAAGAGGAGATATTGCAGATGGGGGACCTGAATATGCCAAATGTTGACTGGAGCACCTTTGCTGCAGCCACATCCAAGAGCAGGGCCATTCTCGATGCCCTACAGGGGGCATGTCTCAGACAGCTAGTTTTGGAACCCAGTCGGGAGAGAGCAATCTTAGACCTGGTACTCTCAAATGGGGATGGAGAGAGGATCTCTGATCTTGAAGTGGGTAGCCATCTGGGAACAAGCGACGACCAAACAGTGTGGTTCACGATAAACTTAGCTGTAGAGTCAAGCCACACAAAAGTAAAGGTACTGGACTTCAAGGGGGCTGAATATGACAAAATGGGAAAGTGCCTCAGAAAAGCACTAGCAAACAGGCAAGAAGGTGGGGTGGAGCAACAATGGGGAAACATCAAAACCACCATCACAGAGGTAACAAGTCTTTGTGTGAAGCAAATAAACAAATCAAAAAGAAATAAAAAAACACTATGGTTCTCAAAAGAAGTGGTGGGGAAGGTAAGGGAAACAAAGATAGCGTTCAGGAAGTATAAGGAAACACAGAAGGAGCAGGACAGAGAACTGTACCAGTTAAAGCAGAAGGAAGCGGGTAAGGCAGTCAGAATAGCAAAGGCCCAAACCGAGGAAAAGATAGCCAACTTGGTTAAGAAGGGGGATAAAACCTTTTATGGGTACATTAGGGAGCAAAGAAAGACTAAGGCAGGGATACTGAGGCTGAACAAAGAGGAAGGTGGTTGGGCAGAGAGCAACAGTGAAAAAGCAGGGATACTGAACGACTACTTCTGCTCAGTATTCACAATGGAAAAGCAGGAGGAAATACCTAATCCAGTCAATAGAAGCATTCTGGATAGGGGAGTTGATATTAGTCCTTTCACAGAAGAAAGGATTCTGAAATAACTCTTAAAACTGAAGGTGGATAAAGCAATGGGGCCTGATGGGATTCACTCCAGAATTTAAAAAAACTAGTAACACCACTGACTTCTCTTTTTAATAAATCATGGAAGGATGGGGTGGTACCTGAGGACTGAAGGAGGGTGGATGTGTTTCCCCTTCACAAAAGTGGGAGCAAGACAGAGGCAGGAAACTACAGACCTGTCAGTTTGACCTCAGTGGTAGGGAAAATGATGGAATCACTTCTGAAGGAAAGAATTGTTAAGTACCTAGAGGCCAGTGGGGCACAGGACCCAAGGCAGCATGGATTCATAGTGGGAAGGTCATGCCAGACAAATCTAATTGATTTTTTTGACTGGGTGACCAACGCAGTAGACCAGGGAGGGGCTGTGGACATGGCCTACCTAGACTTTAGCAAGGCATTGACACAGTTCCTCACAAAAGTTTAATAAACAAATTAGTCAGCCTGGGAGTGGGTCCTAGGGTGGTAGCCTGGGTAAAACACTGGTTGGACAACAGGACACAGCAGGTAATAGTAAATGGAGTCCACAGTGAAGAAAGGAGGGTTACTAGTGGGGTACCACAGGGTTCAGTACTGGGGCTGGTCCTTTTTAATGTCTTTATAAGTGACATTGCAGAGGGACTGGAAGGGAAAGTATGTCTCTTTGCAGATGACACAAAGATCTGCAACAGGGTTGATACACAAGGTGGGGTGGAAAGGGTGAAAAGGGACTTGGCAAGGTTGGAGGAATGGTCAAATGTATGACAGCTTAGATTCAATGCAAAGAAGTGCAAAGTAATGCACCTGGGAAACAAATACTCAGGGAAAGAGTACACAATGGGGGAGGGTGAGATACTGACAACAATAAAAAATGGAAAGGGACCTGGGGGTAGTCATATCAGACGACCTAAAGGTGGGCCAGCTATGTGATAAGGCACTAAGGAGGGCTGGGGGATACTGGGATGCATAGGGAGAGGCATCACCAGTAGAAAACAGGAAGTTGTTGGTCCTCTGTACAGACAGTTGGTAAGACCGCATCTAGAGTACTGTGTACAGTTCTGGAGACCCCATTTCCACAAAGACATAGACAGGGTGGAGGCTGTCCAGAGGAGGGCAACCAAAATGATGCAGGGTCTGCATCAGAAGACATATGAAGAAAGACTAAAGGAGTTAAAGATGTATAGCCTTGAGGAAAGGAGGGAGAGGGGGGGACATGATAGAAACTTTCAAATGCCTCAAGGGAATCAAAGTCCAAGAGGGTAGCATCTTTCAGAAAAAGAGATGTGCAAAAACAAGAGGGCACAATTTGAAGATAGAGGGGGGATGACTCAGAGGTAATGTGAGGAAGTATTTCTTCACAGAGAGGGTTGTGGATACATGGAACAGCCTTCCTGAGGAGGTCATAGAGTCAAAAACAGTGGGGGAATTCAAGAATGCATGGGACAGTCATAAGGTAATTCTAGTGGGGGGCAGGAGGAAGTAGGCTGTTGGTTAACTAGGATCTGCAGCTTATCTGTTAGGTGGGAAAATGGGCAGACTAGGTGAGCCAAGTGGTCTTTATCTGCCATCAAATTCTATGTTTCTATAGCCTTGTCGTTACTCCCCTTCATGAACTCCATGCTGAGAATTTTCAAATCCCTGCCAAAATATCATTCGGCACCACTGCAATGTCATTCCATGCCACAGGTGAGGAAACACATTTTGGACAGGATCTGAAAAATGACAGCTGTCACATTCATAAGGTGATGTAAAAAAATGACTATTTTGAAAATTTGGGGTGAAAATATTTAAAATTACCAAAGTTACAAGTGAGCACAGTAAAATTTCAATGCAAGTGCATAACTTTACCATGTTCACATATTGTGACCCCAAATTGTCAACACAGCCTTCTTATGACCCACCTCATGAACACGGGCAGTGAACATTTTCAAATCCCACCAGAAAGGTGATTTTGCCAAGTGATCATGAAATCACCTTTTAGGGTGGATTTGTGGATCTCCACCACCATTGTTCATGAAGTGGGGTCTCCAAAAGGCAATGTTGAAAATGTGTTGTCAAAATATGCAAAAATGGCTACGTTATGCATTAAAGCTGAAAACCCCATTGAAATACACTGAAGAGCACTTACATTAGTTTCTCATATTGTAGTCGGCAGTTCTAGCAGCAAGGTGTGTCTTCGATCAGACGGTGGATCTCCACCCTGTGACCTGTTCAGATTAGTGATGGTGTGTGGGGGGTGTACTGGAGGGTGTGGGGTGGTGGGTGTAGATTGGGAGGTGGGGGTCAGATCAGTGAGGGACCTTTTTCTTTTTTGCAGGTTTCCAAAAGAAACATTGAGGGACTGTTTTCCTTATTTTAGATAGGGATGATGATTGGAGGGTGCAGAGTGCCACTAGACACCAGGGAAAGAGCAAAAAATGGGGACAGTGATTTGAGGGTGTGGTGGAGTTAGGCTACACCCTCGGCTGGGACTGATGGACTACTTTTCTATCTCCTTATTTCCTAGCTACCAAAATGTCTATTGCACAACAGTTAATGCTTTTCTTCTTTCTCCCTCCTACTCTAGGTCAGCCACCTGGCGTAGCTCTTTACTATCCCTACTAAACTTCCTACTAGTTCCCTCTTTTCATTCTTTTTCCATTTCCATCCATTCAGTCTCTGGAATGATACCAAACACCTAGAGAGGTGTTGTGTAAAGTTCATGAGGGCATGTTGTGTACAAAAAGCATGAAGGCTATTTTAAATGGGAATAAATACAGTTAATAAAACCTTTTTAAATAAAAAGGATTCAGAAGCCATATAAAACAATAATAATTTCATGATTAGTACAGTTATAAGAAATCCTTAAGGTATTTTCATAAATTCACACTATTAACCTGTTAATATATAAGGTTCTATGTATGAGGCTGAACAAAAGAATGTGGCATGCTTTATAAAAGTGCTTAGTCACTGTGGATCAGAGATATAGAGAGTCAATATCTGTGGCGATATACACTATACCTTTAACTGAACCAGGAAGTCTCCTGAAGCAAAACCCCCCCTTGGTTTTGAAACAGCATGTCCAGACATGTAAATAGAAAGTGTTAGCTGGCCCGGTGGCGCTGAGGGTTGAGGCACTGGATGCCACTCCTCGCGCTACGCCAGCGACCCGGGTTCGGGAATGGACTCGGGTGGCCGGGGGTCGGCAGGGGAGAGGGAGGATCGAGCGTCCCAATGGATGCTATCCTCCCTCAGGGGTGGGAACCATGAATGCTTCCGCATTCTACATCACCCTCATAGCCGGTGGAAGCACCGACAATAGAGGGGATGGAGGCGGCTCCGTCTAACGGAGTCAGGGAGGGGGGATGCCGCCGACGCATGAGGGCTCTGGCGTGCATCAGCACACCATCACTCGGGACGTATGTCCCAAGCATTCGACGTCCTAGGGGGTAGGGAACGTAAGGGGAGAAAAATGGAAAAACTCCTCCGGCAGCCCTAGATGAAGGCCGCCCTAAGTCCACCCGGGACCACCTGCAGGACAGACCCCACTGTGCAAGGGAGAGGAGGATGGGCACTCTAGGGGCAGATCCCCAAGGTAGGCAAGGGAGACATGAGCGGACGGAAGGAGGGGGCTCCGGAGGTAGTAAGGAGGGATAAAGAAAGAAAGTAAAAAAAAAAAAAAAAGTGCTCAGTTTGGTGACCCCACCAAAATATATAAAACCTTTTTACTGAGTTCACTTCAGTTCAGTCCAGTTGAGTTCAGTCTTGAGAGTGAAGGAGAGAGGTGCTACTGTAGACAAGTTTTTAATGCAGATGAGAAGGGTCTTAGGAGCTCTGAGATCCAGGACTGTATTATATGAGAAACTACTGATGTTAAGTAGTGATTTTCTTTGCAATTTTCTTGTTTTCATTTATTATTTTTCTAACTTTTGAAAAATAAATATCACACCACAGTGTATTTTAAACTTATAAATTTACTTTGTCTGAAGTTTATTTCCACACTTTGTGACAGAGGGTGGGGTGTGCCACTAAACACCAGGGGAAGAAAAAAATGTCAGGGACAGTGATCAGAGGGGGGTGCTGCTAGACACCAGGGAAGACAATAAAATAATGAGGACGGTGATTAGAGGGTGGGGTGACACTAGACACCATGGAAATCAAAATTAATTATAGAAAGAGTGATCAGAGGGTGGGGGTGTCACTAGACACCACAGAAAGACAATACAATAACAGGGACAGTGATAGGAGGGTGGGGGTACCACTAGACACCAGGGAAGCATTATTCAGAACAGCAATCTGAGGGTGGGGTGTGCCACTAGACACCAGGGAAGCATTATTGAGAACAGGAATCGGAGGGTGGGGGTGTCACTAGACACCAGAGAAACATTATTGGGAATGGGGATCAGAAGGTGGGAGTGCCATTAGATACCAGGGAAATATTATTTGGAATAGGAGTCAGGGGAGAGCCACTAGACACCAGGGAAACTTACTCTATAAGATTAAATGGAGCTCATTGCAGTGAGAACAAGATCTGCAGCTCATTCCTCCCACTGCAGCCCACAGCATGAGTTTCAGTTGCAGCTGCAGAAGTTAAGAAAGTCCCAATGTTCTCATGTAGAGAACAATGGTGAGTGGCTCATCTCACTAAGCTGGGCAGCCTAAATTTTGAGTTGCCCAGAAATTGTATTTCTGGAATTCTTTTTTATAATCAAACTACAGAATCTAGCTAAACAGATCCCATTTAGCTACATTCATGTGTTTATTTTTTAAAATTACATCTTTTTTATGTATTGTACATGTTTTTTAGTTCAAGGAGGAAAAAACAGTATTGTGGTCTCACAGCACAAAAAATGCTTTGTAAAGTGAGAAGCAAGTTGTGAGAAACTAAAAAAAAGAGTCCTACGACACAGAATTTTTCATTTTGCACCGGAATGTTAACTCAGAAAACCTACTGCGCAGGCTCAGAACAGGAAAACACAAAATGTCAAAGCCTTATAACTCTGGAACCGTTTAATATTTTTTCAGCAGGCCTTTCAAATACACTGTCTCAGGACATGAGGTGTGGGCCCTGTAAGTTTGGAGAAAACATTTCATTCCATGTACACCGTAGTTTATAGCAAAAAAATATGATAAGTATAGGGAAAAAAATAGCCATCTACAGAAAAATGACATATGCAGATCTCAAAAACCACACAAGCTGCCATGATAGTGCTTTCTACAGATCGAAACCTTGCCTCCTAGACAACACATGCAACCTTTCAGATGATTTCATCAAATGGTGCCAAAGATATTACTGTGCAAAGTTAGGGGTTTAATGACGAACATCATACTCAACCCTAAGTATACTGGGGCTACCATGCCATTATAATATATTAATTGCAAAAAACTTAGTTAATGCACTTGTGAGGGTTAAACCAACAAAAGTAGGAAAATATGGCTTTAGGGTTTCCAATCCTAACACCCCACCCTACAGGCAGCAACAGGAAAAAACATTACAGTTTGACCTCTCCTGCATCTTTGCAAATCAAGCGTGGGGTGTGACTCAGGGTTTTCAAACCTAACATCACCCCATTCCATCATCAAAGAAGCTGAGATGTGTAGAGTACATGAGAATGGGGTGAGTGTTAGGGTTGACAACCCTGAGGCACACCCCATACCCGATTTGCGAAGATGAAGGAGAGGTCAAACTGTAATGGTTTTTCCTGTTGCTACCTGCAGGGTGGAGGTGGGGTGTTAGGCTTGGAAACCCTAACATCACATTTCCTTACATTTTGTCTGTTTAACCCTAACTAGTGCATTAACAAAGTTTTTGCAAAGAATTTCCTTACTTTTTGAGATAGTATGATTGTATCCTCATTTGCTTTTGGAAGTGTAGGGCCCCCTGAACCTATGGGAAATTGCATTTTTTTACATTTTTTATGCATTGAGTATTGTCCCTAAATGATTGGGGGATGTCTGTTATCTGTGTAGTACTTGTTTGGACTTTTGTTTTTATATATAGATTGTCTCTTAAGTCCAAATATTGAGGGAGTTATGGCTTCTTAAAGTTACAATTTTATCCTATGAGAATTTGCATTTATTAATGTTTCTGCTTTTTAATATGGCCTCTAGATATATTGGGGGAGGATTATGAAGTATTCTTGTGTACACATTAAGACCTCTGTTTTCATATATAGATTGTCCCTTAAGTCTAAATATTGAGGGAGTTATGGTTTCTTAAATGTCCAATGTTATCCTACAGGAATTTGCATTTTTAATGCTTGTGTTTTTTTATATGGATCTAGGTATTTTGCTTGGGGGAGGAATGTGTTATTCTTGCAGTACTCATTAAGGCATTTGGTTTGATATATTGATTGTCCCTTAAGTCCAAATACTGAGGGATTTATGGCTTGTTGAATTTAAAATGCGTAAAAAAAATGTCCAAAATCCTTTCTCCTATGAATGAATCTGTTTTCATATGAAACAAAAAACCCATACAAGAAAGGATGACATCAAAAAAAGAATAGGGAAAAAACTAAGTCCAAATTATTTTTTCATATGAGGGCATCCTTTTTAGTGTGAATGAGAAAAGCATACAAAAAAGGATCCCTTCATGTGAAAAAAAGAATCCAGAAAAAAACTCAGTCCAAAATCTTTTTTCATATGAAGGGATCTTTTCTTGTTTGAATGAAAAAAAAAACATGCAAAAAAAGAATCCCTTCATTCAAAAATAGAAATCAGAAAAAACAACGAAGTCTTTTTTTATGAAGGGATCCTTTTCATATGTTTTTTTTTTTCATTCATATGAAAAAGGATCCCTTCATACAAAAACAGAATTGGGACTTCAGTTTTTTTTCTGACTCCTTTTTCATATGAAGGGATCTTTTTTGGTATGACTGAATTCTTTTTTCGTATGGCCATAGGAAAAAGTGGAAGCAAGTCGTGAAAAAGGATATAAAAATGTAAAACAAAAACCACGTTTGGAGGTCATTTTTCCAACAGTTAAGTGCAGAATTCACCTAACTGGGTTCTGATGACCAAGCTACTGTGTTGATGTCTCCGTAGGATGTCATTTTTGTGGGTTTTGAAAATTTTTTTTTAAACTTCAACAAGACGGTGGCCATGGAAAAAAAGATTTTTTTCCTTATGAAAAAGGATTGGCCCATGATAAAAAGGGTACTTTTTCATATGGACCAGATTCTTTTTTAGTTCCAAGCAGCTATCCAAAAGACTGTACTGAACATGCTCAGAACTGCAATTTTAAAACTGGATAATTTTGGAATGGATTAATATTTTTTAACCAAACCAGTGAAAGACACATCTGTGGACCAAGCCCTTTCTACCCTGAAAATTTCAGATTAAAATGCCAAACCATCTGGGTGCAATCTGATGACAAAAAAAACAGAACTTGGTATTTCAAGAGATCTACCCCCATTAGACTGTGCATGCAAAATTTTGTGTATATCCATTGAATGGTTGTGAAAATATTGAAGTGCAAAATTTGAGGTTTAACACAGAAACCCCTGCTCACCCCTAACTATAGTGGCATTATCACACCACTATAATACTCTCAATCATTTATCTCTTTACAACACTGGTACTAGGTGTCTTCACCCATTACCCCCTTCATTTAAGTGCCATTTCTCAATTGTTAATTTCTTTGTGTGGTCACCGTAGTCTGTGGCTTCAGATGTGCCAAATTGGGACTGTTATATGTTATGACTTTCCTTAGTTATATCAGCCCCAAGTAATCTCCACCTGTCCTGTTTTTGTCATGTTTGTTTTTATTTTGTTATTATGTTTACTATGCAGACTGGTACAATTGTCATGTTTCCAGCCATTTTTCAGAACCCACTTTTTTACTTTCACTTTAGCTTTTAGCACTTGCAGTGTTTTCTATATTTGTTTATTTTTCTTGTTTTCACAAATCACTTTTATCCGGGTTTTGTACTGGCCATTCATGACTAGTGAAATGGAACAAGTGACTAGAAGACCACTGCCAAAGGGGTCAGCCAATAGACTTATAAGTGAGAATTAATTTTCTTGTTGTAGGTATTCTTGGCTTCTTTTTGATAGCTATGCATGGCTACTATACTATACAATACTTAGGGGTTCTTATTTATTCTTACATTACAAAATTGAGATTTTGATGCTGTATCACTCCTTCACACACACACCCCAACCCATAGTAGTTCCTCTACTATCCTGCCAATATTGTACTGCTCTGCATATTGAGGTTGCTTTTTCAGATCTTCTGCCAGTTTTTTTTTCTTTTGTTTAAATCTCCTTGTTCTTTGTAAATTTTCTTAGATATCATGTTTATTAATTCAGTGCACCCAGGTGGGCCATATTAAAAGTTCAATATTCTGGCTGCCACAAACTGTACTTTCACTGTTGCCCAATTATATGATGAAAGTTGTTTGTTGGAAAGCACAGTTCTAAATTAAGGCAGTCTCTTTCAATAACACTTTTAAATTCAGTAGCATAGTGATTGTACCCCATCCCCTTAGGAAGCCTCAGTGTTAAGAGGCAAAGTTCCAAGCAGTTTGAGTCATTTCTCTCTCTGTGTCCTTGACTTGGTGCCATTAAAATAGTTGTGCCATTTTATTTAGGTTGTTTTCTTTATTTCACTCTAGACTGTGAGTGCTACAGGTTGAGTGTTTTTGCAACAGTGTCTGGATTCTAACCTCTGATCTCCTAGTTCACAGTTCAGTGCCCTACTCATGAAGCAACACTCCCTTCTAGTGACTGTCCTGTTATGTTAGTGTCATGTAAACCAGACCACTGACTGTCTGTGGCCAACCACTTACTCAAGTAAACCAAATTATCCCCCTGTCTGTTGTTTTTATACCATTAAAATGTTTTGTTCTGCTTTGAATCTTGTCATCATACAATAGTGCTGTGTTACTTTTTCCACATTAGTATGGTTTTAAGAAAGAAGCTGCTGAGCAGTGCTTAGGACTTTGTGAAGTCTTTTTGATCCTAAGCACTGCCAACTCTGAGGTCAGTTGAGAAGAGTCAGGTGCTTTTGAAAAGCATAAACAAACATAATAAAAACTGCTGAGAATAAAGTGATAGGAATGGTTACAAAGATTCTACAATGTTATGTTAATGGCAAGGAAAGCTGTAGCCTTTTTTCCTGTCGAAGTAATCACACATAAAAAGGATTCAATAACTAGACAGGCTATTAAAACAGTATTACATGATTGTGCTAATATCTTTGTTGTACACATTATACTACAATGAGGATGAAAGTATTTTGCTATTTTAACATATCTTCACCAAAGAACTGAATACACACACATACGGGGCGTGTTTACTGTTTTAGCTTACCAATAAATAAAGTTTGGAGTTTATTATTTAGCTATTTTATTTCTGGAACCTATTTAAAATACAACAGTATCTTTTTATAGTACATGATTATTTTAACCAAATTGGTCATTGCAACTTATCTTATTAGGCTTGACTTGCTTTTACTGATTACAAAGCATGGCATATTGAAAGTTTAACATTGCCACAGTGTCCATACACTTATTTCTAAAAAGTTCACAGTGACACATATCTTAAAAATCCTTACTTATAATGCCAAATGATACATTACAGGCCAGAATTAAAGGAATTTTACAATTCAGTAAAAGTAAGAAAGATTTGGCAATTGGATTAATGACATTTAAAAAAAAATTGAAAAACTGCTCTTGTATAGGGATATGTTGCAGAAAATTAAGAAAATAGTCTACTCCCTCATGAAAGATGATCAGGCAACCCTCTAATCATTTCTACCATGATAGCTGTATTCACAAGACCCACCGATGCCTGGCCATTCAAATGTGCCATGGAGAGCACAGGGCCCCAAGACAGCTAGAGCCAGTGTTGTTGCTTTGCCAAACCATAACAGCAGTGATTACATCCAATGCAAATACAGCATACTAACATCGCCACTGTTAATATAGTCCTGTTATTTTGAAAGAACAACATTTAATCTGCATTAAGATGTCTTTCAAAGCAAACACAACGGCTTTCCATCAACAGGCAATGGTTGTGTGAGGTCAAACTGCATAATGAAGAAATTCCCCCCAACGCACACACACACACACACACACACACACATTAAAAATGGCTCAGTATATATGAAAAGCAAGAGAAATATTTTACTTCAGTTTTGTTGCAAAAATTACACCTTTTTACAGTCAACACTTACAGCACAGTTCTAGTTAATTTCTGTCTTGGTTTGCTTGAGAGTAATTTTCACACATTCTTCAACTTTAACCATCAGCACCAGAATCTGGACTTTACACTTGGTCATTATGGACTGGTACTTGAAAGGCAAAGTGGCGGCCAAATTTCTGCCAATAAGTATCATGCAGAGGGTTTCTGTACTTGCAGTCATGCACAGCACATATCACAGAAGCCCAGAATTTGCACCAGAAGTTGCTGAATTTCAACACTTGCAGGATGATGGAGCTGCCCCACAGGGGTACCATGAAGAGCCCCATCACCAGGTCAGCACATGCCAGCAAGGTGATGAAGGAGGTGATTGCAGTGATCACCAGCAAATTGCCAAGGTTATGGAGATGATGATGATGATGATGAGAGCCCTCACCATACTCATGCCCACCAATCACTTCTCCCTGGGGCAGGAGCAAGGACAGCCCCATTATGGTTTGTACTGTCCTTGCAGCTAATGTTTGCCTTTGAGGCAGAAAGGGTCACCGTGTTTACAGATCCCATTGTCCTTACAGAACAGTCACTGGAAGAATATTAACAAAAATAGAAAAGGATAAATCCAAAGTAAATACAAGACTATGGATTTATCCTTGTCTTTTTTTTCTTGTTCTTCTAATGACTATTCTATAAGGACAATGGAATCTGTAAGCACAGTGTACCTTTCGGTCTCAATAGCAGATGTTTGTTGTGAGAGCTGCCACTTGCAACCTTCTTAGATAAGTGATTGTTATTCATTTTTAGAGCTGCAGTGGGAGGAGCCTTGCAGAACTTGTGCTATCAGAAAAGGACTCCACATTCTTTCTGACTGAGCAACTTGTTGGAGTTGCACCACAGTTACCTGTCTGCATCCATGGAGCACTCCACTCACACTGCACTAGTTTAATTTTTTCTTTTAAATTTCCCCTGTCCTGATCATGACACTGGGGGATTGGACACCCCAAGTGTCACTCTTATGTTTCTGTGAGGGTGCTGAGAGGGAAGGTCGGGTGGGGGCGATAACTCTAATACTCTAAACTGAAAGAAAAAATAAATGGCGATCACAGCAGAACATGGCACACTCTGCCACGTCCAAGATGGCTGTTGCACTTTACTGTGCATGCGCTAGTAGTCATGCATGCACAATACAGTGTGGTGGCCATCTTTGACACAGCAGAGTGTGCCATGTTCTGCTGTGACCACTGCTTGTTTTTTCTTTAAAATTAGAGATATCCCCCACCTAACCATCCCTTTCAGCACCCCCCACAAAGAAACATAAGAGTGACACTGGGTGTGCCCAATCACCCAGTGTCATCATCAGGACAGAGCCATTTTTTTTAATTAAATTATATCTACCCCCCCACCTGACCCTACCTCTCAGCACCCACCACCACCCCCTGAAACATAAAAGTGACACTGGGGGTACCCAATCCCCCAGTGTCCCGATCAGGGCTCTGTTTGTTTTCTTTTACATATTTCCCCATCTGACCTCCCTCTCAGCACCCACCCCACCCTCCATAAACATAAAAGTGACACTGGGGTGCCCAGTCCCCAGTGTCATGATGAGAATCCTGGGTCCTGTTTTTTTTGACACATGTAAATAGAAAACTATCCATTAATGTCTTTTGCATTGTTCCATACCCCCACCTGACCCTTACACTCAGCACCCACCACCCCACACCAAAGCCCTTATTTACCCATCAGAGATCCAATGCCATAACCCTCTCTGGACCATAGACAAGTCTTCACTCTTTAAAGCTGGACCATGAACTGAAGAAACAGGTATGCAATTCCGTGGATTTCAATGGGGTTTTGAACTTAGTGGCATAACTTGGGCGTTTTTGCATATATTTGGCCCAGATCTTCAACATGCCTTCTTTGATACCTTACGTCATGAACAATTGAACTGTCATTAGTCAACTCTGTCCCAAAAGGTGATTTTTATGGTCCCTGCGTGAAATCACCTTTTGGACAGGAGTTGAAAATTTTCTCTGCCCTTGTTCATTAGGTGGGGTCATAACAAGGCAACATTGAAAATTTGGTGTAAAAATATTAAAACCTAGAGAGGGCACTGTTGAGCTATTGTTAGAGCTAGATGTGTTTGTTAAGAGCTCTGCAATTTTGGACAGAACATCTGAAGAAACTTACAAAAAAGTGGATACATTTGACTGAGTTTTTTATATTCATTTGGATGGAATTTCTGTCATCAGATATGGAGAAATTTATTTCCCCAAAACCCACCAGGAGAGGCATTCTGGCCTGAGGGCCTATCAGAGGAGCCAGAACAGGGGTCTCCCTCACTGCAGTAACCCACCCAGATGCGGAAGAAAAACCAAAGGCATCACAGAAGCCCACCCTTGTCTCAATACAAGCTTTCTTGAATGAGTTTCAAGCTGAGGTGAGGCAGTCAACTTCTCATATTGAGAATTCACTTTCAGACATATCTATTATCTGTACTGCTGTGGAGACATGGATGGAGACAGTGGAGAAATTGATTGAGAATAATGAGGGGGAGATGAAAGCCATTTCAGCTAGTGTCTTTACCTTAGAGGGAGCTACAAACACAGCACTACATGAGCAATTGGCCCAAATGTCAAGACTAGAAAGTTTAGAAAATAATATGCTCAGGAGAAATTTGAGGCTAATTGGGTTCCCTGGGACAGTGACAAATGCCAAATTGAAAGAAGCAGTACAGAAGGCACTGACAGTCATTTATTTCAATCGAGCCTTCTCCTTCTTTAGAATTTGTTTTCACCCGGCTCCCCGTCAACCTAAAGATTTGTTGAATTTAACTCGACAACCTGGGGCAAGATACCTGATAGTTACTTTTCATACTCTCGCCGAAAGGAACAAAATTCTTCAATTAGCCAGACAAAAAAAGCAATTTTTTTTTATGAGGGCCAACACATTCATTTGTTCCCTGACTTCTGTATGCAGACCCAACATAGGAGAAAGCGCTTTCTGCCTATACTGTTGGAATTCAAAGAAGCTGGAATTACTATGGTTTGACTTGCACCTGCTTGTTTAAGAGTCCAGTTCCAGGGTAAGAATTATTATTTTGATTATCCTGATGCTGCTAGAACTTTCTTTGAAAGTAATGTTAAAATTTCTGAAAATATTGGCTCAGACTTTGAGGATAAGGAGGCACCAAGGTGACTGAGTATCTTCTCATTTGAAGTTTGAACTGTGTCTTTCAGAGAACATAGACTTTGAATATTGATTTAACTTTCAATTTGCTTATACAAGGGTCCTGAAACTAAAATGGATTTAAGGGGATAGATGCCTATTTTTGTTATAAATATGTAGTAGGGTAGTTTAAAGCTTGGAGCATAAACTAACTTATTTTTTCTTTTTTTTTCTCTCAATGTGACTGTAAGTAATAATTTGTTGATTATTTTTTTTCTATATTTAATCCACCCACAAAATAAAAACCTCCTTTTTGTGCCTTATTTAGTTACAAGGAATAAGGAGGATATCATGTTTTTAAAGATATAATTTTATTGTAATTAAATTTGAATGTGAAAAACTCCTGTCTTAAGGAATAATTAAAAATAAAGTACAAAATAATATTCAAAAAGCAACAAAGTTAATGAGTCTATGTTGAATGTTGTGAACGTAGACTTGTAACTTTGGTAATTTTCAATATTTTTACCACAAATTCACAACATAGCCATACCTTTACAGCACCTTATGAATGTGACAGCTGTCATATTTCAAATCCTGTCCAAATTGTTTTTTACATCCTGGAAGGTGATTTCACAGTCCCTGGTTGAAATTGCCTTTCAGGAAGGAAATTAAAGTTTTCTCTGACATTGTTCAAGAGGTGGGATCATAAGAAGGCTATGTTTTCAATTTGGTGTGAAAAATATTTAAAAATAAAAAAGTTATCAGGCTATTTTGAATTTTACAAACTCAGGCCTGTACGTTTGGTAATATTCAATATTTTTACCCCAAATTTTCAACATAGCCATTTCTTTACAGCACCTCATGAATGTGATAATTGTCATTTTTCAACTCCTGCACAAAATGTGTTTTTTTTATCCCAAACGTTGATTTCACAGTCCCTGCACAAAATCACATTTTGGGACAGAGTTGAACATTTGCTCTGCCATTGTTCATGAGGCGGGGTCATAAGAAGACTATGTTGAAAATTTGGGGTAAGAGCCAGCCCGTCGGCACAGTGGTTGGATTTCCGTCTGCAACACCGGCAACCCAGGTTCGGGAACTGACTCGGGTCGCTAGAGAGCCGGCCGGGGGAAGAAGGATGAAGTATCCAGGGACAGCTCTCCTTCTCTGGGGGGAGGGTGGGGATGTGCACTGGTGCATGCTGACTCCTAGCGGAGGCTGGGAGCACAGCAGTGATGCCTGGGTACAGTGCTCAAGGGGGAGTGACAGACATCAGCATATGCCTTGACGTCAGGATGTCATTCCCCACAGAAAACCAGGAAAATGCTGATCTCTCTGTCCTCTGCTGCCTCTGATCCCATGACCAACACACCTCAGCAGTACCCCGGGCCAATAAAGTAGTGCAATGGCCGCCCCACCAGTGCCTTCCCCCTCGGAGGAGGGGGACCCGTCCAGCGAAGGGATATGCCGGGTTACCTGGGGGGACTGCCATATGAGGTTGGTAGCTGGTGTGGGAGTCAGGGCAGGCAGTCAGGAGGGGCAATGGAGACCCAAAGGAATGGGCAGCCAGGAAGAAGGGGAGGCACAAAAAAAAAAAGAAAATTTGGGTAACAATATTAAATAAACAACAACGTTATGAGCCTACATTGAATTTTGTGAATGCAGGCTTGTAACTGTGGTAATTTTCCATATTTTTACCCCATATTTACTGTATAGCCATATCTTTACAGCACCTCATGGTCCAGCTGTCATTTTTCAAATCCTGGCCAAAATGTTTTTTTACATCCCGGAAGGTGATTTTGTGATCCCTATGTAAAATCACCTTTTGGGCAGGAGTTGAAATTTTCTCTGCCACTCTTCATGAGGTGGGGTCATAAGAAGGCTGTGTTCTCAATTTGGTGTAAAAATATTTAAAAACAAAAAAGTTATTAGGCTATGTTGAATTTTGCAAATGCAGGCTCGTAAGTTTGGTAATATTCAATATTTTAATCCACATTTTAAACATAGCCATTTCTTTATAGCACCTCATGAACGTAACAGCTGTCATTTTTAAACTCCTGCACAAAATGTGTTTTTGCATCTCGAAAGTTGATTTAGTGGTCACTGCATGAAATCCCCTTTCAGGCAGGATTTGAACATTTGCTCTGCCCTTCCTCATGAGGCAGGGTCATAACAAGGTTATACTGAAAATTTGATGTACAAATATTACAAAACAACAAATTTAGGAGCCTATGATACATTTTGCTAATGAAGGCTTGTAACTTGGGCAATTTTCAATATTTTTACACCACATTCCTCACCTGCAGCTGTGTCAGATCTGGTCAGAGTTTTTTTTATTCACTTCTCCTTTAAATCATAAGCTCATTGTCTACTGGATTTCTGCTAATTTGATGTTCTAAACTCAGAAATGGCATGCCTGTGTGGGAGTTAATTATACAGTAGTAGCCTCAAATCTTCCAGCCAACTGCTGCAGAGGCACACAGAGGAAGCTGTGAACAGGTTAGTTTGCAATACTTCCTTGTTGATAAGTTTAATTTGGCTACTTAAAAATCAAGTAACTAAACACAAATCACACACTGGTCCATGTCCTAAGTATAGATTCAGTGTACTGATATCCAACCACTCACACCGAACTTCACATGTGATCAGTAAATGGTCGATGCTTTTTTCCATTACATACTTTCCAAAGGTTAGGTGACAATTGGTGCCCCTCCAGTATGGGCACACGTGCACACACACACAAGCACACACATCTCCATTTTTGTTCCCATCATTTTCACACACACACACACACACATACACCCTTTGGAATTATCCCAAATCTGATCCCATCATCTTTTGCCAAGCCATGTATTTTTGTCAAGAAATGGGGCTGCTGACCAGGCTAGACTTGTCATTAAAGAATTGTGGGCAGCATATGTTTAGTGCTAAGGATGGCTTCTATCAAGTTAGATTACATTTGGAATAGTTTGTTTCTCTTTGAATAGTTTTAACATTATGGGACAAACATCAGTAAATCTTCAGGGAGCAGAGGCATATTTGTGCATAAAATATATATCACCAAGACAAATGCAATGCAGTTGAAAGCTATGCTCTCAGGATGGAGGAAAGAGCCCAAAGAATACTCAGAGTCCACTCAGTCTGCCTTCATATGAAAAAAAGCATTTGGATTTAGTTTTTTTCCCATTCTTTTTTCACATGAAGCTATCCCTTCTCATATGCACATATGAAAAAAGAAAATCAGTTCATGAAAAATGATTTTTAAATGTAAAAAAAAATACATGTTGGGGTAATTTTTCCAAAGCCTATGTGTAGAATCCACCAAACGGGGTCCACATGTGTTGGTGTGTGTACAGCATGTCATTTTTGTGGCTTTTGATTTATGTTTTCTTTGGAAAAAAATGGAAACAAGATGGCAGCCATACAAAAAAGGATTTTTTCCTCACAAAAAAGGATTGGTCCCATATGAAAAGGGATTCTTTTTCATATGGACCAAATTAATTTTTCATTCCAAGCAGCTATCCAAAAAAGTATACTGAGCCTGCTCAGAACCAACATTTACAATTTAATAACTATAGAATGGATTAAAATGTTTACACCAAACCAGCAAAAGACACATCTATGGGCCAAGCCCTTTCTGCCCTGAGAATTTCAGACCAAAATTCTAAACCATCTGGGTACAAAGCAATGACAGAAAAGGCACAAAACAGTCATTTTATTTACATTTTTTCACTATCTGGATCTCAGAATCCAAACATCTGAGCAGAACAAAACTTGACACATCACGAGATCTACCCACAAAATCATGCATGCAAAATTTCATGCAAATTCATTGAATGGTTGAAAAGACAATAAAGTGCACAATTTGAGATTTAACATAGAACCTCCTGCTCAAGCCTAACTATAATTGTGCTACAGCATTACTATTATATATATATATATATATATATATATATATTATTTGCAAAAAAAAATCCTTTAATACATCAGTTAGGGTGAATACCACAGTGACAAAAGTAGGGAAATGAGGTGTTTGGGTTTCCAACCCTAACACCCCACCCTTAGAGTTCCCACCCCTACAACTCTCCCCATCCCCCACCATCTACAAACCAACAGGCATTGGGGTGTGCCATTGGGTTGTCAGACCCAACTCTGTCCCCATTCCATGTGTAAACAAGCTTACATGCTACAGTATAGGACAATGGGGTGAGAGTTAGACCCAATGGCACACCCTGATGCCTGTTGTTGTGTGGAGAGTGGGATATGGGGAGGGTGGTAGAGTGGGAACCCTGGGGGTGGGGCATTAGGGTTGGAAACCTTAACACCTCATTTCTTTGCATTTGTCACTGTGGTATTCACCCTAACTGATGCATTAATGATGTTTTTTGCAAAGAATTTTCCTTCTTTTTCAGATAGTATAATTGTATTATCATTTTACTGTTGGAGTGCAGGGTCTTTTAGACCCTGTGCTCCCACCCCTCCATCCATATAGTATAACAGTGCTCCTGTCCCTCCATCCAGATAGTACAACAGTATCTACATGTCATCCCTCCATCGAGATAGTACAACAGTGTCCATATGTCACAGTGGGAGTGCAGGGTTCTTTGGACCCTCTGCTCCCATCCCTCCACAGATGCACATATGTATCTAGCTGTGGAAACACTGGGGTCTCTGGCCCCTGCGCTTCCACACATTAAGTTATGAGCAGGCATAGTGAGATTGCAGCAAATAGTCATAACTGTGCCATCTCAAATAATTTTTACCCCAAGTGTTCAACATAACCTTCTTAGCACCTCACCACATGCACCCAGTACAGCAAACTTTCAAATCCCTGTCAAAATGTAATTCCGCACAACTGTAAAACAGTTTTTGCACCACAGTTGAGGAAAAACATTTTTAGTAGGATTTGAAAAATGACAGCTGTACTTTTCATGAGGTGGTGTGGAAAAATAGCAATGTTAAAAATGTGATGTGAAAATATGAAAATTGGCAAAGTTACAAGCGTGCATAGAAATTGCGCAATGCATGCTCGTAACACTTTTGCTTTTAATTTTTTTACCAAATTTTCAACATCAGCATTTTGGGACCTCCTCTCATGATCAGTGCAACTGTGATTTTGTTCCTCCATTCCAAAAATTGCTTTTGCACAGCAACCGTGCCATTCTGTGCTGCAGGTGCGAAAACATGTGCTAGCAAGGATGTGCAAAATGACAGCTGCACTCTTGATAAGGAGGTGTGAACAAATGACAGTGTTAAAAATCTGAAGTGAAAATATAAAAAATTGGCCAAGTTACGAGCGTGTGTAGAAACTGGTCAATGAACACTCATAACGCAGTCATTTTTGGGAATCTTTTCACCAAATTTGCAATATGGGATTTTTGGGACCCACCTCATGAACAGTGGCACTTTCATTTCATGAATCAGCTCTGAACGATGATTCCATGACCACGCAATCACCTTTCAGGACTGAGAAACTAAATGACAGTGCCAGCGTTCATGAGGTGGGGTTCCAAGAACCCCATGTTGAAAACTTGGTGCAAAATGTACTAAAATTAACCAAGATATCAACATGAGTTGAAACCCCTATTGACTCCCCTAATATGGCTTACCTTTGATTCTTCAATTTGCGGTTGGGCTTTGAAGAGTGCTGACATGTTTCCCGGTCTGAGGAAGATGACAGTGCAGATCTCTGGAGGTAAGTATGGGGCAAGGGAAGGGTGCAGGGAGCTGGGTGCATAGAGGGAGGGTGGGGATGGGGAGGAGGAGGAAACAATGAGGGACCTTTTCCTTTTTTGCAGGTTTAAAAAAAGACTTCGGGGGACAGTTTTCTTTATTTACAGGTACAAATATAATTTGGGCACACTGGGGTGGGCTCCCAGTGTGCCACATGACTTGGGGGGCCATACTTGATGCCAACAGAGGGATTGGACACCCCAGTTGGCAATAAAAGATAGTGGGGGAAAGGGGCATCAGGGAGTGGGCATCCCAGTGTTGGACAGTTAAAAAAATCTATTTATCTGGGCACACTGGGGTGGTATCCCAGTGTGCCACAATAGTGTGGGGGTTGGGGATATACACTGACATGGGTATTGGGCACCCCAATGTTGGTGGTAAAATAAGGAATTCAGGGGCAGAGTACTTTGATGCAGGATCCTGCATTGAAATTATCACAAATTTTGATGCAGGATTCTGCATTGAAGAAAAGACATCGGGGACCATTTTCTTTATTTGAACAGGGTTTAAAGTAGTATGACATTAGGGCACACTGGGGTGGGCTCCCAGTGAGCCAAATAAGTGTGTGTGTGTGCAGGGGATACATACTGACATGAGGATTGGCACCCCATGTCGGTGCGAACAAAATGGGTCTTCCTTGACTCTGCAACCAGCAGCAAGAGTTCCAGTTGCGGCTGGTGAAGTCAAGAAAATACCGCTCTTCTCATACAGAGAATGGGCTACAAGCTATTCTCTGGCTGAGCTGGCACCCGAGAGTTCAGGACTTGTTTGGGACCAATTAAAGAAAAAAACATCAGACTACAGCTGAATGACTCTTCTTTAGCTATGTTCTGATATCTTTTTCTTTTCAATTGTATTTAACAGTTTCTGCAAATGAAGATCCTTGCTAAGTGGCAAACAAGATGGCTTACACAAGGCAGCTCCACCTTTTGCACTAGGGTGAACTTTGCAAGGAAAAAACTACCTTCTTTTTGCAAAGAAGGTGGTTCTTTGTGCAAAATACTCTTATCATCTGAAAGTTCTAACTTTTGTGCTAGCTCCACCTTTCACACTAGGGTGAATGTTACAAAAGAAACAGACCTTTTTGCAAAGAAGGTGGTTCTTTGCGCAAAGTACTCCTATCATGGGAAAGTTGTAACACTGTGCAAAAGTTCTAACTTTCGTGCCCGACATATAAATTTTCCCATAGGAAATAATGGGAAAATGTAAAATTGTATAACTTTTGAATGGATTAATATTTTTTTCACCAAACCTTCAAAAGGCACATCTGTGACCAAAAGGCTTTATACCCTGAAAATGTCAGACCCAAACCTAAAACCATTTTTGAGATACAGGTGGACAAAGAAATGTAATAAAAGTGGCAAATTAATGTTTTTTTTTTTGACAGTTTCTGTCTCAAACACCAAAAACACAATTTACACAACATTTAATAGATGAAGAGAATTCCCATAGAGAGTATGCATGCCATATTTCAGGCAAATCCATTAAACAGTTCCAAAGTTATTAAGGTGCAAAATTTTGACTTTAACATAGAAATGTGCACTCAACCCTAACTATAGTGGTGCTACTGTGCCACTATTTTATATATACATATAAATATAACAATATTTATCTCTCTCTTTCTCTCTCTCTCTCTCTATATATATATATATATATGTATATAGTATACTGTCGCGGTAGCACCAGTATAGTTAGGGTTGAGTAAGCACTTTAATGTTAAACCTCAAATTTTTCACCTTAATAACTTTGCCACCATATGACGGATTTGCCTGACATTTTGCATGCATAGTCTGGCACTATAGATCTCTGGATCTGGCAAGTTGCATTACAGTTGGATGTACAGCTGCAGAGCTACAGAATGCCACAAAATACAAAAACTGACTTTTTTTGCATTTCTTTGCTCGCTCCCACAGCCCACACGATTTGTTTGTTCAGTCCAAAATCTTCAGGAAAGATGCAGTCTTGTGGCTGGATTCAGAAAGGGTCACCACAAGCTGCGACAATGGCAGCTTGTGCCAACCATCCCTGTGACCTGGACCTTGCACCCGATTCAGGATCAGAGAGGGTCCAGGGGTCTGTGTCCTGTGACCCATGGCAGCTGTGCAAGGTAGGGTGCAGCTCCCAGGTATGCCACAGGTCACAGGACAGGGTAAGTGGCAGATGCACCAGATGAGGTGAGCCATGGCACCCTCATGCCCACCTCTGATCCCCAATAAGGTGTGGGCTTCAGCCCCATGCCCTCTTGCCATGGCCCCCCCAAAGAAACACTTGTAACTGCCCTGGTGGCCCAGTGGTCCCCCACCCCCTCCCAGCAGTGCCAGCCCCCCAAACACACACACACCTGGTGAGTGAGTTGGCAACTGGCACAGCCTTCCCTCACCACCATGGCCAGCCACTGACTGAACTGTGCTATGATCGCGTACTGTACATATATGCACTTTGTGAATGACAGCCGCTATCATTCACAGAGTACTTATTACTACAATACACAAACTTGGCACCGTTCAGTCGGGGGCTGGCTGTGGTGGTGAGTGGAGGGCATTGCCAGTTGCCAGCGGGGTATTGGGGGTGTGAGGGGAGCTCACTGTTGGATGGGGGTATGGGGGGCCACTAGACTACCAGGGAATTATGGGGATTAAAAGGGAGGGATCTTGCTCCAGGGCATGTGGGGGGGCTCACAACATGGGTGTGTGTGTGGGGTCTGGGCATTGGGGGTGTTTCACACACCCATCCTGGCACAATGTGTGCCATGCCTGGGACCTAGAGCCTCTGGGGGGGCTGTAACCCACAGGGAATGTGGTGCTGGGGCACAGTGACAACCTCCAGTGAATGGCAAAGTCCACTTAGACCACTTTTTCTGTGACATAACTGATATTTGACAGATGTTCACTGGTGGTTGTCTCTGAATCCAGTTTGTGGATGTAGTAGCCACCCTACCTGAATAGGGTGAAAATGCTGCCATAAACCCCCTTATGCCATGTCGCAAGGGAGTTTATGGTGCATAGGTGCAGTTGGGCGCAGGCAGCCTGCAGCATGTTGCAGGTTGCCTATGTGAATCCCGCTGGGATGCAACTGAGGACTCAAGTGCTACTTGCGCCATTTTTTCCAATGCAAATTGCCTTGCATTCTGTTTTGCCTTTTGTGAATCCAGCCCTTGGACTCCAATGTGCCTTTCAAAGATTTGGTGTAAAAATATTAAACCGTTTAAAAGTTATTCAATAAACAAATTTCCCATTATAGTCAATCGGGGGAAAATATATATGTTTCACAAATGCTCTTTTACTTTCGCAAATGGCCCTTTTGCTTTCATGCTTTGGCCATCTTGTTTTTAGTTAGTGAAAGAGAAAATTGCCTGCCATTTAAATTTGGGACCCTCTAGGTAAACACTGACTGTTGAGTTTACCTAGTTGGGTCCTGAGGATGCCAGCCCTATCTTTTTTTGGGGTAAAACGCCCCAGAAATACCATTTTAAACATTGGGGAAAAAATACATTCTCAAATCATAAAAGCAACGGCCAAAATACTTTTGCAAATCCAAAGGTTTCATACTACGTTTTGCAAAACTTTCATGATTTGTGAAAGTATTTAAAAAGAAACTGCAAATCTTTGCCATCCCCTGCAACAAAACGGTTGGGTCTTTTGGGTTGAAATTTGAAGGATGGCAAGCCCTGGTCTCATAGATGTGCTTTTTGGTAGTTTGGTGCAAAAACATTAAAGGGGCAAAAAGTTTCAGCATTATGAAGTTGAGAAATTTCCCATAGGATAACATTGCAGCATCTGTTACGCCTTTCGGCGCCCGTATCTCAAAAACTAAGTGAGGTATGGAGTTTTCACTATAGACAGCTTAGTTCACCTTTAGGTGAACTAATGAATCTGTAGAAATAAGTATGGGAATCATAGAGGACACCTGCAGTGGAATTTCTTTCCTACTTGCTACGGTTACAGAGATATTGACAAAAACATGTTCCAAGGGTGCCTTTTCAGTGTATTTCAGTGCCCGTATCCCAGAAATGATGTAAGATATGAATTCAGTCGATATATATTGCATGAAGTACTCACTGTCATGATTACACCAGCACTGGAATTTTTTTCCTAGTTATTACGATTGCTGAGATATTAGCAAATTAGTGTTACAAGGATTCCTTGCCCTGTAGGGCTGCTGTATGGCTCCGTAGTTATGTGCAAGTGGGAGCGTAGTGACGGAAGGGCCCACACTCCCACATATGCATACCATTACACATAAAATGGGCAATATGAAGGGAGCACAGGACCTGAAGGGCCTGTGCTCCCACTAACACGTAACACTTACTAGTTACATTACACTTTCTCAGAAAGAAGGGAAATTCATGGAAAAAAAACTCCATTAATGCATCAGTTAGGGTTAATAGTACAGTGACAAAAGTTTGGAAATGTGCTATTAGGGTTCAAAATCCTAACTCCAGATTCCCCACACACACACACACACGCACACACACACGCAAGACACATGCAAGATTGTAAGACACTACAGCATTCCATCACATCTACAACCACAATAATCACAACACTGTACTTATTTCACATAACACTATGTAATGAAAAAACAAATATAGTATCATCGACTCTATACTGCCAGCACAGTATGATGACACATTATTGCTGGCATACCTTCTTCATACAATGAGTCTGTACACATTTTCAAAATGTTGACTTTTATGTGTCATTATTCAACAGTTGAGTTGCAGCGGGGGGACCTGGAAAAGTCAGGGTGCCTGGACGATAGACAGCATGGATTCATCCCGGGGAAATCGTGTCAGACAAACCTTGTGGAGTTCTATGACTGGGTGATGAGTGCCTTGGACCTGGGTAGACCAGTGGACATCCTCTTTCTAGACTTCAGCAAGGCATTTGACTCTGTTCCTCATGTGGGCCTGTTGGATAAGCTGGGAGAAATGGGGGTGGGGAACCAGATGATCAGATGGATAGGCAATTGGCTCCAGAACCAGACCCAGAGGGTCATAGTTGGTGAGATAGTCTCATCCCCAAGGAGGGTCATTAGTGGGGTCCCACAGGGATCAGTCCTTGGGCCCCTCCTGTTCAACACCTACATCTCTGACATAAGGACAGGTATCAGGAGTGAGATGAGACTCTTTGCAGATGACTCAAAACTGGGGGCAGTGGTGGATGGGGAGGAGGGGAGGGTGACCCTACAGGGGGACCTGGAGGCTCTGGAAAGATGGTCTAGAAAGTGGAAGCTGAGGTTCAATGCAGGGAAATGCAAGGCACTGCACCTGGGGGCCAGAAACCCGGGCCAAGTGTACACCCTGTGGGGGAAATGCTAAAAGTCTTGATGGCTGAGAGGGACCTGGGGGTGGTGGTGGATGTCAAGATGAACAACTCAGAGACTTGTAGGTGAGCAGCAGCCAAGGCCAACAGGATGCTGGGATGCATCGCTAGGGGGATCACCTCCAGAAGGAGGGAAGTGATACTCCCTCATTATAACTGCTTGGTGAGGCCGCACCTCAAGTACTACATGCAGTTTTGGAGGCCACACTTAAAGAGGGACATTAAACTCCTGGAGAGGATCCAGAGGAGGGCAGCCAAAATGATTTGGGGCTTAGGGGACAGGACCTATGAGGAGAGGCTCGAAGAGCTAAATATGTACACATTGGAAGAGAGAGGGGACCTGGAGGACATAACAGAGGTCTTCAGGTACATGAAGGGGGTAAATAGGGGAGGAACAGTCAGGGTGCTTCGAAGGAAGGAGGAGGGGGCCACTCAAGGGCATGGGTGGAAGCTGGAGGGGGGAAGAGTCAGGGGAGAAAGAAGGAGGTGCTACTTCACTGAAAGGGTGGTGGAGCCATGGAATGCACTGCCTAGGGGCTGGTGGAGGCAGAGATGGTGGAGGGGTTCAAGAGGGGATGGGACAGGTACAAGGGAAGGGTTCTGGAAACAAAATCCAATGCAGCGAGAATATCCGGAACTGGGAAGGGAGAAGCCAGAGAAGGCAAGGGGGGCAGCAAGGTCAGCTCCCAGTGTGGGGGCTGACCAAACGAGCAGACGCGAAAGACCATTAGGCCTATTCTGTTTGCATTTTAGTATGTTAGTAGGTTAGTATGTTAGGTATTACTGCTACCACTTGGGCATGTGGTAGCAGAACAGATTCAGATAACACATAGTGCTTTTAAGATACTGCTCAGGTATGAAACTAGCACCATCACACTGCTTATACTGCTGCGTTAGCTGGAAATACTCATTAGCAGCATGTTATTGTTAGCTATGGATGTTACAACTGTTGCTTTCACATCTTACTTGTAAACTATACTACAAATAATTACTTTTATTATTACTATCGTTTGTTATTAGGACTGACACACTGCATCAGAAAAATAAATGCAAACATCCAATGACTGTTGGTAGGCTTATACTAACTCAAAGTTCCAAGAAATTATCTGTGGATAACATACTGTGTGTTTCATCACTTCTTCACTATTGAAATATAGGCATCTGCTTAAATCTTGTAACACAAAATGTTTACTGTGGGGCATCACCCATGGTTGCCCAGCATGTGTGTTTACCCCCAAGGCAGTATGATGGAGGCAGAACTCGTACAATTGGTGACTCATGATGATGGATGTGTCTTGCAGTACATTTAGAGAGTTGTATGTTACTTCTGTTACCTGATGCTGGTTGTCTCTGATTGGTTGAGTTGCCTTGGCCCTTCTCCTGCTTGCATATATATGTGTGTGTGTGTGTGCATGTGTGGTGGGGGAATGTGGAGTTAGGGTTTTGAACCCTAACAGCACATTTCCAAACTTTTGTCGCCGTACTATTAACCATAACTGAAGCATTAATGGAGTATTTTGCCATGCATATATCTATTTATATATCTATATCTATCTATCTATATACTGTGTGTATATATATATATATATATATATATATATATATATATATATATATATATATATATATGAAAACAAGGTGCTGCATCAGCATGTGGTCTAAAAGCAAAATAAAATGGATATATTAAATGCACGCTGAAAACAGAAAATAGAGGTAAAATCTACATTTTGACCTTAGGTCTTCCTCAGGAAATATCTAAAAGAGAAAAACAAAGTTAGTATAGAAGGGAGGTAAAATGAGGGAGATATAAATATATATATATATATATATATATATATATATATATAGGAGAAGAAGTGATACATGGCAAGATTAAGAGACAATCTGTGAAACAAAAGGTGATGATGGGAAAGATAAAGCATAATAGGAGTGAAAGAGCTAGAGAAGTCCCCAGGTGGGGATTAATTAACAGGGCCTAGTAAGAAGGCTGAAAGGTGACAAATGTGTGGGAAGGAGACAGAGATGGAGACTTATGATGAAAATGAAAAATAAATTTAATGTGTACAGATACAAACAGACTTTAGGGAAAATAAGGGGTGACTGAAAGATGTTAGTGGAAAATAAGTCTATCATTTAAACCAGAGGGCTGCTTGGAGCCAAGGCGAATGATCAGCTTGGCTTCCATGTTTTTTCTATGGTCAGAATCCCAGAAGCCCTGCTGAAGGACACAAACAGAAAGGTCATTGACACTGTTGTCCCTGGAGATAAAGTGGGATACTATGGATTTAGCAGTGTCACCATTCCTGACTGCTCTGTAATGTTCCCTGAAATGGTCAGCAAGGTGCCTACCAGTCTCTCTGATGTAAATAGCTGTACACTTCCTGCAAAGAATGCAATATACCACATTAGTGGAGGTGCATGAGAACTCCTTTTTGATGTGAAAAACACCTGTAGGCCCCCAAATTTCAGTCACACTGGAAATAAATTTACAGGTGCAGCAGCTAGTCCTGTTGCAAGGTTTGGTTCCTGGTAGGGAGGAACCGTTAGGAGTAGGTAGGCTGCTTTTAACCAGGAGATTCCGCAGGTTAGGTGGCCAGCAGTAGGAGGCAATAGGTGATTCTCTAAAGGAAGCACCAATGTTAGGGTCAGTTTGCAAAATTGGAAAGTTACTGGTGATGATCCTGTGAAGAGAAGGTGTGTTCTGATGGAAAAGAAGCACTAGTGGAATTCTCCATTGTTCTTGCGTGACAGTATCCTTCCTGCAGAGGTCAAGGTTATGGGGCATGTTACTGACCCAGGAGAGTACTCTGTCCACTGTGCTTTTAGGGTATCCCCTGTTGATAAAAAAATTGTGCATTATTTGGGTCTGCTCAGCAAAATCATTCTCCTCACTGCATAACCTGCGAAGTCTAAGAAACTGAGAATAAGGCAGGCCATTCTTGACATGCTTAGGATGGAAGGAGCTGTGGAGGAGGAAACTGTGAGAGTCAGTGGGTTTGTAGTAAACTGATGTCTTCAGACCAGTATTCTGTACTGACAGTTGGATATCCAGAAAAGATAGTGTAGAGGAGGATACTTCAACAGTGTATTGAAGGGAAGGATGGGCCGTGGTAAACTTGTCAAGGAAGACTTGGAGGGTCTCCCATCATCTTTTTGTTTCACACATTCTCTCTTAATCTTGCCATTTATCACTTCTTCTCCCTGAGCCTCCCCTTTTTTCTTTCCCCATACATATATATATATATATATCCCTCATTTTACCTCCCCTCTACACTAACTTTGTTTTTGTCTCTTTTAGATATTTCCTGAAGAAGACCTAAGGTTGAATCATTGATTTTTAACTCTGTTTTCTATTTTCAGCTTGCATTTAATATAACCATTTTGTTTATATATAAATATATATATAAACATATACACATATATATGTGTGTGTGTGTGTGTGTGTGTGTGTATATATATATATATATATATATAGATAGATAGATAGATAGATATATGTGTGTGTGTGTGTGTGTGTGTGTGTGTGTGTGTATGTACTGCATGGTTGGACCCTCGTCCTAATAGAAAAAGTTATCATATATTTTCCCATGTTTGATGTTATCTAATTAGCATATTATGACACCAAGTAGTTAATTACACCATTAACGTATTCACACCTTAATAACACATTAATACCCAAAATAATACTAATTGCCCCATAACACATGTAAGAAACCCCTTAACAACACATGTAAGAAGCCCACAATAAAACATGCAACAGCCACCACAAAAGCCTGCAAACTCTACCTGCAGAAAACAACCCAAGACTACACTAAAAACCTATCCAAAACGTTCCCTCCCTTCTCACTAATCAAGCAGTGCTGTCACACTAATCTGCAGCTCCCATATACGGTAGGCCCTCTATGCAGCTATTGCTGTCATTCCATCTAGTCCTGGTCCCATGATGCTCCCAGTGTGTATCGGAACAGTAAAGATTGCTCCTGTTATACATACAGTCTTTCCTGATCACAAACCAGACCGCTTCCCACCAGACCACATGATGCTTCCAGCTGCATGCCACTTCTGACCACATGCCACTTTCCAATAGATTGTAACAAACTGCACTTGCCTTCAGGCTAGAGGGCAGACCCCCAGAGCCATGTCTCCTTTAATAGGAGATCCCAGCACTATGGAAATACTAAAGGAACAAAACAGACAGCCTTAGCAAACCACACTTCACTACAGAGAAACACTAGCATTGTATTACTAATACATTATGGAAAAACCCCTAACCTATTGAAAATCTCTATCCACAGTGCATAACACTACACTACAGAAAATCCCTACACCATGGGAAACACTGGACACAACAAACCATGTCCAGCCTAATGCATTATATAAAATAAATTATGGCAAAGTCCAGCATATTAGTAAAATAATACCACCGTGGGGTTCAACAAGCTGATAAAGGCCACAGCCTCTGTGCTCATGTATTTATGGCTTGTTAAACCCATCAATGAAACATAGAAACATAGAATTTGATGGTAGATTGTTCCACCTACTCTGGCCACTTTTTTTTTCTACATCCAGTATCTCCGCAGACCCTAATTGATCTCAGGATCTTTCTCCTTCCCTCTCTTTCCTTTCCACTAAGATACCCTTATGCCTGTCCCATGCATTCTTGACCCCCCCACACACACACCAGTCTTCACCCTCACCACCTCTGCTGGAAGGCTGTTCTAGGAAGCCACCACTCTTTCTGTAAAAAAAATACTTCTTTACATCTCTCCTGAACCTACCCCCGAGCTTCATATCATGTCTCTTTGTTCTCAACTTCCTTTTTTTTTCTGAAAAATACTTACGTCCTGTACCTTATTTACCCCTGTGAGTTATTTAAAGGTCTCCATTATATCCCCCCCCCCGCTCTCTTCCAGTGTGTACACATTGAGTTCCTTTAATTTCTCCTCATAGGACTTTTGATGTGGAACATTTTAATTGCCCTTCTCCTGACTTCCTCCACTATACATCCTTCTTGAGAGTTGGTCTCCAGAACTGAACATAGTACTCAAAGTGGGGGTCTTATTACTGTTCTGTATAAGGGCAACACCACCTCCCTCTTTCTGCTGGTGATACCTCTTCCTATGCACCCCTGCATCCCACTAGCATTCCCACTACCTTGTTGCACTGCCTGGCCACTTTTAAGTCATCTGATATGATTAATCCCTAGGTCTCTTTCCTGCTTAGCTGTTGTCAATACCACTCCATCCATTTTGTACTCTGCCCATGGGTTTCTGTGTTATAAGTGCATTATTTAATACTTTTCACATTGAAACCCTGCTGCCATACCGTTGACCACTCCTCAAGTTTTCTTAGGTCTGTAAACATCCTTTCCACCTCCCCCATGGAACGTCCACCATGTTGCAGATCTTGGTGTCATCCACAAAGAGTCAGACCTTCTGTTCCAGCTCCTCTGTGATGCCACCTATGAAGATATTAAAGAGAACCAGTCCCAGCACTGATCCCTGAGATACCCCCTTGGTCACCTTCCCTTCCTCAGAGTGAGCTCCATTTACCACCACTCTCTGTCACCTATCCCCTAACCAATTTCTTATCCAGTTTATCACCTTTGGTTTCACTTATAAGCTATCCAGCTTGCTTACTAGTTTCCAGTGTGGAACTGTGTCAAAAGCTTTACTAAAATCTAGAAAAGCCTTGTCCACCACTCTACCCCTATGTAATTCCTCGGTCACCCAGTCAAAGAAATCTATCTGACTCTTTTGACATGCCCCCCCCCACACCATGAATCCTCAGGTTTTGTAATGCACTGGATTCAAGATATTTCACAATCTTTTTCTTCAACAGTGTTTCCATTAACTTTCCCACCACCGATGTCAGGTTGACTGGCTATAATTGCCAGACCGATGTCAGGTTGACTGGCTATAATTGCCAGTCACCTCCCTGCTTCCACTTTTGTAAAGTGGGACTACATGTGCCCTCCTCCTCCTGTCCTTTGGAACCACTCTAGTTTTCAGTGCCCTATTAAATAGGACTATGAGAGGTGCAGCTAGTACCTCCCTGAGCTCCCTCAAAACCCTCTGATGCACCTCATCTGGCCCTACTTCTTTGTCAACTTTCATATTAGCGAGTCCATTCAGGACTCTCTCTTCAAAAAAAGCCTTAGTGCTCACCTCTCTCCCTTCAAAGCTCCTGTTATTTTTTTGGAGATCATCACCTTCTCCTCCCTCTGTAAACACTCAGCAGAAATATTTGTTCAAGATGTCTACCTTTTCCTGGTCCCCCTCTGCACAGCCTCCCTCTTCCCTTTTAAATCTTACAATTCCTCCCTTTGTCTTCCTCTTTTTGCTTACATACTTAAAAAATGTCTTGCCCCCTTTTGTTACCACCTGGATTATTCTCTCTTCACTTTGCACCTTCGTGCTCCTTACTGCTTTCCCTGTTTCCCTCTCAGCCTTTATCCATTAGCATTTATAAAACTGTTTGTCTTTTCTAGTAATAATTTTCTAATGTTCCAAATAGATTTCTTTTGTATTAAAAGTATAAAAGGTTTTTTCTGTTGCATTAATATCTACTTATAAATTCACTTTCAAGTTCTAATGTAAAAGTTACATGCTATTAGATGCACTTTTTTAAAAGCTCCATAATGACTTTGCTGGTGTAATATATTAAGACATATGATGTCATGCATGAATTATGCAAATGAGCTAAGCTTAAAAACGTAGCATCCACCTTCACTAGCCTCACCCCCAAGAAAGACTTGCAAGAGTCGAGGCACTAGGGGACAGCACCAAGGTTTAGTCTGACAAAAAGCTGTATACCTTTCATGCTGTACGCTGTAAGTCAACTAACTTTTTCTCTAAAAATTTGAAATTTGCAACCTCTGGCTTCAGCATGCTTTATTTTTGTCCTGAGAGTGCGCACTGTTATCTGAGTAAGTTTATCTGTGTGGAGGTTAGCCACCTCTTATAGTGCCGCACCAAGCCATTTTTGCTGCATAGTGGAGGAAAACTGTGGAATTTATTTCCTTCTGTTTCCCCCTGCTACACCTCCCTATCCTCCTCCTCCCTCTGCTTCTCCAAATACCTTCTGAATGCAGCTCTTTTTGCCTTTACCTTTTCTGCTACCTTTTTTGAGAACCATAGTGCTCTCTTTCCTTTTGCACTTGTTCAATTGCTTGGTGCAGATGTAGATTGGCTTCACTATGCCCCCTTTTAGCTTTGCCCACTGTTCCTCTATCCCCCATCATCCCCTCCTGCCAAGTCATCCCTGAGGCATTCACTCATCTTTAGTAAAACTGCCCTCCTGAAGTCCAGAACCCTCACCCATGGTACTATTTCCTTGTGTACCACATTTTACCATCATATAGTCTCTCTCTCTACACATATATACATATATAGTTCTGTGTATTTATTGTACCACTGTATATGTACTTATCTCAATATATCCTTTATATTGTACCTCTGTATGGTACTGTACCTTATTTGAATTTCATGTTATTGCCAGTTGTGCCCCTATTTTTTGTATGAATTGAACTCTTATAGTGTTATTGTTTTGTATTTATCTGCCGTGCACCCTAATCACAACTTGGACTTGGAAAAGATGCTGAGCTCAATGTGTTTTTCATGGATATTGCTTAATAAAAATAACATTTCTGAACAGGAGTTCATAGTTTTTAAATCTCACCATATCCTGTGGCTCACTGTATTCCCATGAGCAAGTCAACTGGCCAGCCACTCTGCCAGTTGCTCCATCTATAACATTAAGTAAAAGCCATACCCTACTATAAATCTGCTGCTGCATCTAAGCTGGGCTATTCTGGGTAAATAAATTGTTACAAAATTAAATGTATCTTAAAGCTTAGGGCTGCATACTTACTGACCTTTTCTTCAGCCTTCATTGCTTCATAGGCATGACTTTACTCAAGTGACGCAATCACGTTAGCTATGGATTTTTGGATGCTAATTAGAATTCTGAGCTCCACTCATTACTGTTGTTTGTAATTTGGAAAAAAAACATATATAAAGCAGCTATATAGTGCAGGATGTGGAAAAAAGAGAAAATGTTTCTTCTTCAGCACTGTTATTAACATTTGAAAAACTCTGGAATTTATATTTTCTGAACATAGGATACATCCTTTAGTACACAGACTTTATTAACAATGGCATGCAGTTACAATGTGCTTTTTTATATAATGACCCTGATGTCCTGTTGCCACTATGACCATTTAAGCTATTTTTAAAACAAAAATAGAGGCTTTCAAGGCCATCACTAACATCTTTATGCTTCCAGCATCTGGCTTTGCTACCAATGAAAAATCCAAGGTCCCCAGATCTCTTTAGATGTGCTGAGATCAGAATCTATAGTTCGTTATTACTTGGAATTATTATGCTGAAATACACTTACCTTAACCTTATCATAAATATGTTATTTAAAGCACTCAAAATGCCAACTAACGTGTACTGTAACACTTGAGACTTCACTAGCCCGATTTAAAATAAAAAGGAACAAAACAGTTACAAGCAGTCTTACCATAAAAAGAAGACACATAAGCCAGTTTCAATTAAATTTTACACGTATTCCAGACTAAAATAAAATTATATTATCACCAAATGGTCAACATTTACAATGAGTGTAATTTATTTACTAGCAAAAGAAGGAGGAAAGAAGGAAGGAAGGAAGGAAATAATTTTTTTTATAGAGATTTTTATCTGAATTGCATCCAGAAGTGTTTTGCAATGCAGGAGGAGAGAAAAGCTGTTGTTATCATTGTGTACAAATAGACTCAAGCATCACAGAGATAGATTTGAGAGAAATTAGAGGCATGATAAGCATAATGTGGTCAAGTGACTTGCTTAAGGTCAGATAGTGAGTAAGTGGCAAGTGTTGGATTACAACATGTGCCTCACTGCCATGTGCTCTAACCACTGGGCCAAACTGCCTCTCTTGGTTTAACATTATGGTTTAAAATATCATACAGCAATCTATCATAACCAAGAGGGTCATAATGGCATCATAGGTAACCAATAGCAGTTAGGACAATTTTAATAACTAAGGTTTAAAGGAGAAACAAACACTCGAACTCTAAACTGTGATAAGCCAATTGGCAAATCTTCTGGAAATGTATTTGTCATTTATCCTCAATTTATAATAGGCCACATCCTCACATTCAAGAATTCAGTGACTAGATTTTATGGGCGGGGGGGGTGCTTTTTATTACACTGCTTTACCCTGAAAAAAAAAACCTACTGGCACAAAACTAGTGAGCCATGTATTCCAAATATATACATGTAAAATGTGGTTGCTTTTGCAAAGTTTAAAACACTTGGCTTGGCAGACAAAATGCCTACTAAGAACTTTTACAGATATCACCAGACTTTGTACCGAGTATCTTTTGCTATACATCCTACAAAATGTAACACAAAAGCACTAACATAAAGGATAGCCAAGTATACAAACTACATCAGCTGCACTGCTCATGCAAACATCTTAACCTCACCACAGCATTTATTCAGTGCAAGCAAGCTGTTTGCTCCTCATGGAATTCTTTAATTGTTGAAGTGTGGAGAAAAGTGAATGCAGTTATGCAAGATGCAGAATTTCTTCCTTTGTGGAAAAAGTATGCATTATTTTTATAGAATTGTTGTAGAATTTGGCAGTGCCATTGGGCATTTTTGCTGCCTCAGGGTGTAATTTTGCAAGCAAACATCTTTTGTCATTTCTGCAGTGTAGTGGTAACTCTTGCTCTCATCAGTCTCTGATCAGTCTGCTGTTGAAACTATGCCTTCTCCTTCAATGGCTATCAAAAAAGACAATGAACAAACTTTTTTATTACAGCAGCAATTAGTATCTTCAGATGCTGACACATGCATAACTGACTAAGCAAGAAGAATTAAGGAAAATATGGAAGGAAGGGGAAGGGCAGGGTTAGAACTCAGATTCTCCTGCATATTCATTTTTTTAAATACATTTCCAATGAACTTGTGGTTCTTTACATGCACTCTTTCTGTTTATTGTTTTAGATTAAGTTTCATTTATTTCATTGTTTTTCTTTTGAAAATGTGCTGTATGAGAATGTGATGTAGATGTGGGATACTGTAATATGGTAAAGTGAGTACTCTGCTTCCTTGTTGCTACCTTCAATGGGGTAGTACCAATAATCTTATTGGTGGAATCCATTCAAATGCTTTGGAATCACCCCCTACCTTAGGTATAAAATCTGGGGTATCTGAATTCTAACCCCTTCCCCTGACAAAGAGGCATAGAGACCTCAATGCACTGGGGCTGTAAGAGTTCATCAACTACATGACTCACTAATGTTTTGAGACTAGGAACAAACTGTTGAAAGTGGACTGCATAGCAGCAAGCAAATTTATGCTTTCAATTCTTGTCAGTAATAACATTACCAGCTGAGTTAATCAATTGTTGTGAATAAATACAAGTAGAAGAGCAATTCATGTACTTCAGAGTAATTTGTACTAAAACCGGCCACAAATTCTGTTTGGATTTCCAGTACTTCGAAGGATGTGCATTCCAGTCACTATTTGACTCTGCCAGGTCCATCTTAAAAATGGTCTGTGCTGAGGCTGCATTAGAAGAACTAGATCAAGAAGTTCCTATCTTGCAAGTGACTTCTGAGACCTGAAGCTGAACTATGCAATTGTGGACACTGCTATTTTTTGATGGTGGTGAAGAAAAAGACCCTGGAACAGTGGCCAAAGAAGGGGAAGAAGAGAAAAAGAAAGCTACTGGAACACCAGAGGAGGAGTCGCCTGATGCTGTGCTGTATTGTGAAAAAAGAATGTTCTAAATCTGATTCTGTACTCTGTTCCATGACAGAATGCACTTCATCAATTATTTCTTGCCTGTTTATCTCAAACAAAGTGCCGTCATCATTCAGCAGTAGCTTTGATTTGTATCATGGCCCCAGAATTGTTGCTTTAATTTCGGGGTCAATACTTAGGCATTTCACATAGTTTTTCATTGTTATCAACTTTTTTAATTATACATTTGGTCAGATCTTTTTGTATTCTAGCAAGTAGCCTGCTTGTGTCAGCAGTGGCTGCATGTGGGATGGAATTGTTTGCAATCTCCAAACTGTCCTAATCAGATTCAAGTAGTATTTTAAAATTTTTATGAAAGTATCTCCTGGCTCAGAGTTGCTGTGTTTACACTCAGCTCTCTGTTAATTTTCTCAAATACTGGAGAAGTAAAATTACAAACTCCATGGCTGGTCCACTCACACAGCAGTAGTACTACTGCTTACGATACCAATGACCCAGGATCAGAAGCACTCTCCAGAGTCAGAGGGACAGCCAGGGGGAGGAGAAGTATTGAGTGTCCCAAGGACTGCTCTCCTCCTCTGGGGGGAGAGTGGGGAAGTTGCCATTGAGATACTGACCCCTTATGGAGACCAAGAGTTCAACCACCAGCGCTGTACCTAGCTGGGACACATGCCAGATGTCAGGCATGAGTGCCACATACATCACTGCATGCCACGCCTTCCCAGGGAAAAACTGAGGAAAACTGCTTGGCCGAGCAATGGAGGACATCCACTCCACCATGCCTCACACAACTGTCTGAGGAGCTCAACCCTCCCGGATCAAGTTCGGGCATTTGTCAGGGAGTTGGGACTCCTCCCCAGCAGCTCTGCTCAGGGAAGTGAGCCAGAGGGCAGTCCAGGGGTAAGAGGTAAGCCCCAGAGATAGTAGGTGGCCAGGGTGGACTAATGAATGGCTTGTCAGTCATAAAAAGCATACTAAATAAAAACAAAATCATAAACTCCAGCATGGCCCACTGTGGTGGAGTGATACAGATGTTTGCATTACTAATTTTATTTTCCAAGATGTACTGTCTGACAGCTTTCTTATGTTCCAGCAGCCTTGGGAATATGAGAAAGGGTGAATTCAACCTAGTAGAAATGTCACTGATCAGTCTGTGCAAAGGTAATTTGTGGTCCTCCTGTATTTTTTTAAATGAGCAACGGGCTTTGCTTGAGTGATGAAATGTGCAGATTCTTCTAGCAGTGCTAACAAGAGCCATAATGTACCTGTCCTCATCAATAAAACTGTGAACTATTAAATTCAAGCAATGCACAAAGCTGCAGATGTGAAAAAGCCCCCATTCTCCAATGCATTCCTTGTGCCTGACCCATTATCTGCAACTGTAAAATCAACTGATAGTCCCTCTGATGTGAACCATTGCTGTATTGGTTGTTTGCACTCCTCGTTGATGTTGTGTGAGTTGTGCTCAGATGGAAAATAAAACATTCTTAGAATTGTAAACTGCTTCTGACTGCCCCCACAAGAATTATCAGCAAAACATGCTGAATGTGCAGTGACAGACATGAAGGGTTCAAGCTGAAAGCTTGTTCAGATACCTATTGTGTGATGTAACATCCTCCCAACAGCACTGGCCAAACCCTGTGTCAGATTTTTACATACAACATTGTAGAGATCTGGAATCCATGTTTTCATATAATTTAATTTCATTTTATTTGTTTTACTCATAAACACTCCATTGAGCAAAGCTCGTTTGTAAGGAGGCCTAGGTTAAAGGCTGTTGAGGAAAAATATTTTCTTGACAGTATATTATATTGAGGTCCAATGCAAACAAATAATGTCCAGAGTCTGCTGTTCCTTATAATGTTTTCTTTTTATTTCAATTCACTTCACCCCTACGTTTCGCTCCTATGAGCTTGATCACGGGGCTTCATTAATATCTATTCAGAAACAAATGAATATTTAGTTACACGTCTTAAAAACTATTAATTTCAAATAATTCTTAAAGTAATTTTACTTCCACTTCATATATCTACCTGACGAGTATGTTTCTATGAACTTTGATACTTTGAACTTCAAAGCTTAACTTACTTTCAACTTCTTCCTAAAAAAGAAAGTATAAAATATAATACTATATTTTAAAGATGCTGATAGCTGCAGTCATGTCTTTACGTAACAAAAGTTATAATAACTTTAACACCCCCATAGCCCGCATACCTTGGGAAACAAACGTATATAGCTCTGCACTCTGTGTATCTTTAGTTACTCTGAAAAAACAAAGAACTCCGTATAACCAATATTGTTTGTCTGCCAAACACAAATTTCAAGTACAATACTAAGCAATGCATTTGCTGTGATACGAATTTTAACTTACCCACTTAGTAATTGCTCAATACATGTGTTCCAGAGCACTGTAATTTCCTTTTACTTTTTTAATTTTAGACCGTCGCTATTTTTAAAAACATTTCAAGTTAGGCCATAATGGCGTGTGCTTGCAAGAACGCTATGGCGTTGTAATGTTTCCCTAGGCTGCTATCCCTCTTGAGCAGCCTGAATTTCCCGTGGGAGTGACGTGTCACTTCCTGAAAGCAAATGCATTGCTTAGTATTGTACTGGAAATTTGTGTTTGGCAGACAAACAATATTGGTTATATGGAGTTCTTTGTTTTTCCAGAGTAACTAAAGATACACAGAGTGCAGAGCTATATACGTTTGTTTCCCAAGGTATGCGGGCTATGGGAGTGTTAAAGTTATTATAACTTTTGTTACATAAAGACATGACTGCAGCTATCAGCATCTTTAAAATATAGTATTATATTTTATACTTTCTTTTTTAGGAAGAAGTTGAAAGTAAGTTAAGCTTTGAAGTTCAAAATATCAAAGTTCATAGAAACATATTCATCAGGTAGATATATGAAGTGGAAGTAAAATTACTTTAAGAATTATTTGAAATTAATAGTTTTTAAGACATGTAACTAAATATTCATTTGTTTCTGAATAGATATTAATGAAGCCCCGTGATCAAGCTCATAGGAGCGAAACGTAGGGGTGAAGTGAATTGAAATAAAAGGAAAACATTATAAGGAACAGCAGACTCCGGACATTATTTGTTTGCATTGGATTTCGAAGCACCCTTCAGGAGTTTGTGATTCACACAATTGTTCACCATTACCCAGATATCGCTTTGTTTATTATATCAAGGTTCAAGGTACCCTAACAGTTGGCTGAATCCCACATGTTCTGCCATGTTATATGGTAGAAAGTCAGTGGCTATTATCTCTAAAATGTTCTTTGTTCTAATCCCAAGAATCTCTTACTTAATGGTTATACTCTTAGCATATCTCCTAGGAGACAGATGCCCTGGAGACAGAACCATATTCTAATTAGCAGAATTGAGAATTTAGAACAGAGGTTTGAAAAACTCTGCAGCCACTTTCCAGTCTGGCAGTTGCCAAATTTGTTTCTCCATCTGGAGAGAATGGTCACCCTGAGATGAGCTCCATTACAACTGGGTTTCCAGTTGCTTATTTATTATAAATAAATATTTAATTAGTTTTAAACATATTCTGTTATACTCTGCATTAGTTAGGGTATTTTAAATTGAAACACTTGTCCTTCTGGATCACGATTGGATTCCTGAGAACCAGAGACCACCTTTTGGCTACCTTTTTCTATTTTAATCTGTTTTTGTTACATTTATCACTTACCTGCCTCCTTTTAGTAAGTGTTCCTGTGTTTTTAAGCCATGCTGTACAGAAACTGAAGCATTTTCACTTTCCATTTCTGCCTGTGCCCTTTCACCCAAATTAATCACATCATGTACAGGAAGCTGTGATTTGACCATTGGCACATTGTATAGGAGGTAAGAACTTCCTGCTTGCACAAGGACACATGGCTGCATCCACAGCTGTGATTCCATGGACCACATTCCAAATGAGAGATATCCAGTATCACCTAAGAGACAGATGGTCTCAAAGATGGGATCTACTCTCAAAACTACTGCCAGTAACAAAAACACTGGTAAAGTCACTAGAGTGGTGGAAGGAAGAAAGAACCTCACAGAGGGTATTCTCTTCCTTCAGCAATCACCATCAAGTACTCCTGGAGTGGGGTACCCAGCTACAAGACCTCATAGGGAGTGGCACACAGAGTCCAAAGGAGTCACTGGAACACATCAATCTTCTGGAACTCTGGAGTCACTGAAACACATCAGCCTCCTGGAGCCCAGGGTAGTGCTGCTAGCAATGCAATCCTCCTCCTCCCAGCTACAGGGTCAGTCTGTCCAAATCAGAACAGACAATGCCACAACACAGTATTGTATAAATATTCAGGGAGGGACAAGCACCTCAAAACGGTGTACAGAAGCAATGAGGATCTGGGACCTGGCTTATATCTTAGAAGCAAACATTTATGCAGTGCCTTTTCCAGGATAAGACAGCTTCCTGGCAGATTCCTTAAGCAGAATCAATCAGGGAAATCATGAACGGGCCTTGAACAGACTGATTCTGTCCACAGTGTTCAGAAGGTGTGACACTCACACAACAGACTTGTTCACTTCTTGTATTCAGGGAAGTTCATAAATTGGACCTGGGTATCTTTATTTCTTGTGTAGTGTGTTGGGTGAATTAAGAAAAACAGTATGTGTTGTATAAACATGTATGCTACCCCAAAATTATCAAATATGATAGAGAATGAAGTATTTGAGAAGGTGCCACAAATTCTGGCTTTTCTTCATGAAAAATTTAGCTCTACTCCTATTTGTTTATTGGGCAATGTTAATGCAAGAGTTGTGAATGGCCTGGAAATATATTCCTCTTGTTGGGAAATTGATGATACTTTAGCCATACTGGTCAGAAACTCGATGGACAAGAAATTAAACAAAAGGGGGAAACTATGGCTTAACATAGCAGGAGAGAATATGGCTGAGAATTTTAAATGGGAGAACCAGGGGAGACTACCACAATTAATATCACATTTCTCAACAAAAATGGGGAGGGGGGTTGTCAATCATTGATATCGCTCTAATCAATGTTTTTCCTACTCTCTAAAAAAATAATCTGGTATTGGAAGAGTGGGATAGTGACCTCTTTCCTATATCTGTTACCTTGTTCTGCAGTACTACCAGGATTTAATAATGATCTGAAAAAATAGAAATGAAGCAGATTAGGCTGGCAAGATGGTACTGTATACAACAAATAGGATATCCTAAAAACCAAGTATTTTTAAATTGTAGAAACAGGTTTACTGAACAGTGGACTCAATATAAAAGAGGATTAGTAAAAACTACTGCAGGGTTATAAAATTGTTGTTTACAGGACTCAAGTCAATTTCTACCTCTCCTTTTAACAAGTGGTGACATAGAATTGAATTCGGGTCCCAAACATTTCCCAATCCTCCAAATAACTCATGAAAATGTAAGGAACCTGGTGAAGAAGGTTGATGCTTTCAGAATTTGGGCAGATGGGGTTCAGTCAGACATAATGGGGATTACCAAAACATGGCTCCATGAGTGTAAAAGTTTTATTGTTAACAATTAATACTGTAATTACAAGTATAAAATATACAATAAAAACAGTCAGTTTCACAATTATCACAAATTACAATAAATATATTTCAATAACCTTGTACACTTCTATTTATATAATTTAAAAAAGTAAACAGATTTATTTTATTTATTTATTTTGGTCTAGGATTACAAATACCTTTGAGCCGAGGCTCTTTTACAAAGGTTCCACGTCACAGGTTACAACAGGACAACATTAATGGCAGTATAAACATTGAAGTAGGTTCAAAGACAGCACTTTAACAGCACATATACTGTACTTAATAAGGAACTAGTGATAAGAAGAAAAGGGAAAAAAGAAGCAATGGATGGCAAGAGGCAGGGGGTCAGGAGGGAGAGGTAGAAGGGCATGGGAGGGCAGGTGGGTCAGGACAAGGAGGGGGCTGCAGCCAGGTGTTGTTGGGGGATAAGTGCATAAGAGGGGCCAGGTGTAGGCAAAGTATGAAAGAGGCAGTGGCCCCTCAAGGTAGACACAGGTGGTGGGAGTTCTGTTAATTAGTCAAGGCAGTCACAGGTGCTGGAGGTAATGAGTGAGTGGCGGAGCCTGGATTTGAAAGCACCGAGCAAGGTGGTGGAGGTGGTGTCACTAGAAAGACCATTTAGCCAGCTGGGAGCCCTATAACAATACTATAAATATTTCATACTTCCTCATATTGTACTTTTTTATTAATCTACTTAGCTTCCTGTTTTACATATATCTCAAAATAATTTCTGTATATGCAATTTCTTTGTTTCTATGATTCTGAAAACTCTTGAAACATTTTCTAAATGGAGCCTATTGTTTGTTTTTTAGTAAATAATTAAATTGGTACATAGGTTCCATATCTACATTCATTAGGATATCTTTCAGATGTAATTTTCTCTAATAATTATGCAACAGACACAGTATAAGAAGATGTTTTGGTGTGTCTTCATCTAATCCACAAATACACATATTTGTGTTGGTAATGCCAAACTTTTTTTCAAGGTATTACTATCCACATATCCAAATCTAAATTTGGTATAGGCCTTGCTCTTTTTAGAATTTCTTATTGTATTTAAGTATTGATACATACCAAATTGTCTCTTAAGATTTAAGGCCAACCATGAACTTAATTTATAGTTTTTAGCAAGTCCAAATTCCTTTTGGATGTGTGTATCCTTAATCCTGGTCTTAATAATTTCATTAATCTCTCTCTAATGGGAGTCCTGGTACTCTCAGTCAGATATTCTAATAAGGCATTTTTAATTTTTCTAATATATGTGTGCTGGGATAAGTGAAGCTATCCTGAATTTGCAATAACACTTCTTCAATGCATATTCTTGGTAGTTTATTTTTGTGCATATTATACACTTTAATCCAATATGTCACTAGTCTTTGCTCTACATTACACCTAATCCGTAGTTGTCCTTATTCCTGTCTAGACAAACATGAAGATGCCCCATTTGGTAAACCAATGTATGTTTATAAAATGTATTCATTGTGATTTCTAGTCCTTCTGTTTTCTCCATCCCCCAAATCTTGGCCCCATAAAGTGTCTGTGAGTGAACTTTTGCATTTAATACCTTTAATCGTCCTTTAACTGAGTGCCCTCTATATTTATAATTAAATCTCTCTAATAATGATAACACACAATCTACTGTATCTTGTGGGTTACTGTAGTTATGTGTTCTTTCCAGTTAAGATTATATGTATATAGTATACCTAACTGACAAAATCTTGTTACATATTCAATTTCATGATTATTGCACTTCACAGAACATATCCTGCCAGATCTGATTGGGCTTTTATTGAATATCATACATTTTGTTTTACCATAATTAATCTTTAAAGAGAGTTTACCACCCTCATTGTGGAACTTGCCCAGACTCTTCTTTATTCCCATGTAGCTTGTTGAAATTAGGACAATGTCATCGGTGTATGCCAAGTAGGGGCACCTCCTGGAGCCCAGTCTTGGCATGTGCAGCTATGGATCCCCCAATCCCTCAAGAACCTTGTTCAGGAGTATGTTAAATAGAATAGGGAAGATAACACATCCCAGTCTAAGACAAATATTAGTTGGAAATTTGGATGTACAGTCTCCTTCATTATTATATCTGATTAATGTGTAATTGTCCTCATATAGATTTTTTATTAAATTCAAAATTGCTGTATCTAGGCCATAACTACCAAGTACTTCCCAAAGTTCTTTTCTAATTACTCTATCAAACGCAGCTCTGAGATCAACAAAAACACAGAATAATCTTTGTTTTTATTTTAATGCATTTGTTTATTAAGTGAGTTAATACAAAGCACTGATCCAAGATTGAATGGCCTGGCATAAAACCAGCTTGAGCTTTGTCTAATACCCTGTCTTTATCAAGCAACTCCATGATTTTACTGAATATAAATTTTGTAAACAATTTTTGAGAGGTGTCTAATAAACAAATCGGTCTATAATTACTTGGTTCTGTACAATCTCCATTCTTGTATATGGGATAATTATATTCTGTGTCCAAGTCTGAGGTAGTATACCTGTTTGGATTATGCTGTTAAATAAACCCAAGAACACTGGGATCCATAAAAGTGGATAGTCTAATATTATGTCCATTGGTATTCCATCAGGGCCTGGTGCCTTATGTCTTTTTGCCTGCTGTATTTCCATTATTACTTCTACTACTGTAATTTTTAGGGTATAGGGTCCATTTATCTCTCATCTTAGACTGATTAGATTCCTGATTATAAAATAATGCCCTGAAATATTTTTCCCATGTTGAGGGATCTATATAGCTTTCAATTTTCTTGGGTATCTCATCCCATACTTTTGCTTCCATTTGCCAGAATTTCTTGTTGTTATTTTTTCTTGTAACCTTTTCAAACTGATCCCACATCTTTTTCCTATACTTACTCCTTCTTTCCCCAATAATTTCTTGTATTCTTTCCTTTGTTTATTCAGCCTTATTTTATTAATCTTTGTTGGCCACTTATGGGTAAATCTAGCACATCTATTTAATTCCTTTTTATGTTTTTTACATTCTGCATCAAACCATTTGCTCCCTTTCTTTTCCTTACTTATAGTTACTTTTAATATGGCTGATGAGATATCCCTCATGACTTCTACAAATTTTATAATGTATTCCTCTTTCGTCTTCTGTTGTTCTATTTTTATTATTTCTTCCCTAATTCCATAATCAATCAATAATTGAACTGATTTGAAGTCCTGTAATATTTCCCATTTTATCCCCTTTTTTACCCTTATTATCTCTTCATTCCTTTTCAAACAATTCTTTGATGAAGGCCAAAGGTCTATTTTTATTTCCAAAGAGCTCTGTTCACTATCAGTTCTTAATCCGATTCTGAGATTGTCCAATATTGCAAGTAAGTTTACTGAAATACAGCAAAGGTCAGTTATTGATGGCCCCTACTACCCGTATAGGTAAATGCCCCTTTTATTGTCATCCTCTGTTTAACCATTGATCATTATCATTCCAGTGTTCTCCAATTATTTAACTAGTTTGAGCCCTCTTTCACAGCTCTTTAGATCCTTACACTTCCTTACTATGTTTAGGGTATATGGGAGTCCAAAGCTGCACATTCATTGGCCAGGTCATCTGGTAGCTCTAGGTTGTGCCCCACCCTGGCATTAAAATCATCCATCATAATTATTCCACAACCAGGGTAATTTATAAAACAATTTTCTATAAATGTAATTAATTTCTCTATGTCACCTTCATCTATGTAATTAGACCTCTTCGGTGGAAGGTAGACGTTTCTAATAGTTTTTTTCTTATTTACTACCACTTGAACTGGCAGAATATTTTCTGAATCCAGGTTTAATTCAGTGTGCACTACTTTATCTATTAATTTGTACCACGTGATGAGTCCCCTCAACAATCTACAGTACTTTCTAAAACTTCTTGCCACTCTTTGAAATCCTTTATGACCATTTAATTTTAAATCTTTTCTTTTCCAATTCTTGGAGACAAATACAGTTAAACTGAGATATATAATCTATAAATGATGAATCAGTCAATTTATCCGTTATACCTGCGATGTTCCAAGATATCATGTTATACATGTTCGTACCCTTCTTCATTTTCCTAAGTTTTGTCTTGATCCAGTAAATGTCAGTCTTCTATGTTCTGTAGTGTCTGAAATCTATTAGCTGTCTTAATCAGATTTAACCAGTGTTCATTACTCTGATCTTCCAATTTTCTTTCTACCACTTCTATCTCTCCATGTAAAAATATTTCGACCCTGTCCAATATTTCCATTTCTGCCAGAATGTATTTATAGTCCCTTTCATTTTCTGCCCATACTGAGATTTTACCATTTTTTCCCATCTTTTCACTTTCTTAACCATTTTATTTAAGTTATTATCCTTTGTCAAATTCTGCAACATTTCAAAAACCTTAGATTGAATGTTTGTATTTAGTTTCAGATAAAAAAATATTCAGTCCATAGATTGAAATAACTAATTTATTCCCTGCTGTTGCTTGGTCAGTACTACTCCTATAGAACTCTGGAAAAATTGATGTTATACCTATTGTGCTGTCTATTTCAATGCCCTGCTCTCTCATTTTTTCTTTTTGATTCTCAAGGATGTAGTATTGGTCTGAAAACAGTAAACTAGTTCTGTATCTATTAATAGTCTTATAACACTAAATTTTGCCATTAAGTTATCACAGCTTTTATTAATTTGTAAAACTGAGCCCATGAATTGCTTCAAGTTTTTGTTTAGTTTTATCCCTGTTTCTTCTAGCATGATTGGGACTTTAAATAAGGGAAGGACAAAATCGGTCTCCAGATTTCTTTTTAAAATATCTCTGAGGTTATTTTTAAGTTCCTTTTCCTTTTGTCTCTCTTTCTCACCAATCTTCTTCCTAATTTCTCTTTCATTATTGTGAGACTTGTCCTTATCCTCTCTCCCTATATTTTTTATACTCATTGTTTGATGTTTCTTCATTCCTTTTTATCTCTTTTGTCACTATTCTTTTGCATTTTAAATGTCTCTTTTTTACCATTTTTTGTATCTGTATTCTTCCTTACTTTCCTTGAGGTTTTTTTTCTTATTAGGTTTTGATTTATTTCGTAGAATGTTTTGCCCTCTTTCCTCCCTCTTTTTTTTATTTGAACTTTTGGTATCCCTCTTTTATCTAGTTTGGAATCCTTCAAATGTGTATCTTGGACCCTCTTCCTTTCAGAACTTTTTTATTTTGTTGTTCATTTTATTCCCTGTTATTACCTCATTAATTCCTAATGAAATATCCATCTCCATTTTTTGTTTATTTCCCTTACATTTCTTAGTTTTATATTTGTTTCCCTTTAACTTTAAAACATCTTCCCTATGTAATTTTTCTTGTTCTATTCCCTTTTCCCATATCTCAGAGTTCCGGGATCTTAACTCCTCAATTAGACTGTCATGAAATTCATGTCCACTAGGCAACATAACTAATTCAGTTTCAAGTTCAGTATTATTTCCATACTCTGTTATCTTAGAGTCTGTTTTACTAGACATCTCATTATTCATTTCTAGTGTGGTCTCTATAACTTGAACCTCTTCTGATGTTATACCCTCCTCCCTATTTTGAGTTACTGTCATATTCATTAGGATGTCATCATTTTCTGATTTTTTATTAACCATTATTTCAAACATCCAGTCACTTTTTTTATTGTCCATGCAGATTCCTTTTACAAACAACAGATTCTGAAAGTTCCGAATCAATTGTTTGTAAATCTTGGCATTTGCCAATAAAGGTTCCCTTAGTGTATTTACACATCCTCTGGGCAATATATCCAGTGGTTGTATGTTAAATTCAATTGGGCTCATAAAACAAGTAACTTTTTCTGAGGACCATGAGGCTTCAGTGATCTCTGTCTCAGAATTCTTAGAATTATTTATATTGTTGTTGTTTTTTTGGCTGAAGTAGTGGAGAACTACACTTATCAATAAGTCCCATCTTCATTCTGTTAAATTCTCTCATTTTCTTTTCAATTCTATTGTTAGTTTGTATTGTTTCTTTTATACTCTCCACCATTTTACACACTTCATCATTTACTAGCTCAATTAACCCTGGATCTTGGGTGAATGACACATGGGATCTCAACTGGTCTGTCTTTGGGGAGCTATTCATGTTAATTGTTGGAAAACTTGTAGCACTATCTTCCTTTAATTTTTTTTCCTAGTGTAAAGGTCTGTTCCTATTTTTTCCATAGTTTCCAAATTAATGGTTGTCATTTTCAGCCTGTTTATAGAATTAAAATCTCAGTTCTCAAAAGAAACATTTAGCAGGTCTTCACATTCTAGAGTTCTCTTACTTTCCCTTTCAGTTTCCCCCTTGACCATCACCCTATTCCCTATCAAGTGCTGGGTATCTGTATCTGCTGTTGTTTCCATTATTTCTGTATCTCCTAGAGATCCAGAAATTCCCTCACTACTTATACCCTGAGGGTTTCTATTCCCCTTATCCAGCTTACTTAATTTTTCTATTTTATTTTCTTTATTGATCTTACCCCTTCTAGTCTTAACAGGCATGTTTAATCTGCCTTTGCATTCAAAGTTCTAATTAAGGAAAAGGTAGGTGTAAATTGAAAACAGAGAACAAAAATGCAGTAAATTGATGTACCACTGTTTACATTTCCAAATCTAACTGTGATCTTAAGGGGTACAATACTGAAGAAGGAGAACTGTAGACAAATGCCTTTGCTTAAATATATATTGAGTTGCAAATTATAGTCCACTAAATTTAATTTACTCTTGTAATTAAATAAATATGTTACTTTTGACAGGACAACGGCCTTGTAGTCAATGTTCTCCGCTTTATTTTCTGTTCTGTTCTTCAATCCCCTTTTCATAGGGAAATTTGTTTTTCTTTATTTTCCACTTTAATAAGAATGTTTAATGTTCAATAAGTCCTTGGATGTTCCTCCTTTTCACAGTTCCTAAATTCCTTCACCTGGTACAACTAATAGTGATTTGGCAAGCGCCCAATCCAAATATATCTTGGAATAGTTTTCTTCTGTCAAAGTTTCCCCTTTTTCTGGTTCCAAGCAGTCCACTTTGATAGCACGAGATTTGGGGGACTAATACACAGGCTAATAATGCAAGAATAGTAATAACCTTTATCTTGTTCTTAAGTCTATATTTAACTTATAATGGTGCTACTATTTCAGGTTCTCTCAGGTTCTCCCAGAAATCTAATATTGTAGACCTCTCTACAGAGCTCTCAATTAGGATTAATATACCAGCTTGGTTCTAATTGTTCTAATTGGCTTAATTATTTAGTTATTTTAAATACTTCTAATATGTACCCCAATATTTACCCCAGCGATCTTAACTTATACTCTGCTTTAATCTCCTATATATAAAAAAGAAATAAAAAAACACACAGTGCCTTTTGTGAGGAAAAAAATATTTACTTGGGCTGGCCCAGTGGTGCTGAGGGTTGAGGCGCTGGATACCACAACTCGCTCCATGCTAGCGACCCGGGATCAGGAGTGGATTTGGGTCACTGGTGGGTCGGCCAAGGGGAGATAGGCTTGAGTGTCCCATGACAGCTGGCCTACTATGGGGGGGTTGAGGCCAAGCCCACACACTTGCCTGACACCTAGCAGAATCTCAGAGTACTGCAAGCCCTTATTGGTATAGGATGGGCAGCCACTACACAGCGTGATGTCGGTGCTCAGCGTCTTGATGTCAGGGGTCTCATGCTATAGGGGAGAGAGAAAGAGGAAAAATAGCCTGCCATCACTGGGAAAATGGAGCTCCAGAGATGTGCCCTCACTGTGCCTTCACCCGCCCGATGGCCCCAGACAGTCAAAATGTAAGTAATGGGGTATAGGGGCTCTGCCCCATCCTCACTCGGGGGTACGCCATAGCTCCATGGGGATCCAGGGGTTATTCAGGTAGGGTGGAAGGCAGAAGGATGTCTGCCTAGGAGCTCCTGATGGGTTGAGGATGGCAGGCTGGGAAGGTGGAATAAATTGAAATAAAAAAAAAGACGTACTTTTTAACTGTAGATTGTTGCAAAACCTTGCAATTCAGTGGAACAGAGAAGGCTCGCTATTCACAAAATCACCAGATGGCAAATTTAAAGGCTCCATGCTTCTTTTCTTAACCAGTTTTGAATGCACCAATGCCTTCGATCTACTGTTCATTCACCATTTTCAACAAGCTACTACTTTTACTAGCTACTTATATTTAAAAAGGGCTTGCTCAAATGATTTCAAAAATGGCACTGCACCATGAATTCCCCTCTATGAGCTGAAAAAAGAGCAGAAAGGTAACTTGAAAATCAGTAGATTTGGCTAAAATCCTGAAATACTTGCACACCATGCCCTCCTTGGGTGCTCTTGCTGGTGCGTAGCTAGAATGCTGCGATACTCTAACCCTAGACTCTGGAGCTTGTGCACTAATAACTTCTAAGTCACGTGCAAGCAATCTCCAATAGGGAATGTAAAATCACTTCCTGTAAAAAAAATAGGAACATTTCTTTAATTTTTAATTTGATCTTTCTTTCTTTCTTTCTTTCTTTCTTTCTTTCTTTCTTTCTTTCTTTCTTTCTTTCTTTCTTTCTTTCTTTCTTTCTTTCTTATATTTATTAATATGATTATATGTTAAGGTTTCCAATGACAGCTCTATATTAACACCTAAGTATCTAAAAAAATAAAGGTGTATGCATAAACACTTCTTCTGTCGTGACTCTACCTACGAATCGAGATTCGGCATGCTGCCTATAATACCTATAGTGCATATAAGACCCTATAAAGGAATCTTAAACTTAAACAATCAAGCAATCAGAGACTTGCACAGGGCACAAGATACAAATCACAGAGTATGAAACTCTCTAAAATTTGTTAAAAAGCTTTTAAAAAATTAGGTATTATAAATAACTCTCTGGCGTGCTAACTTACAAAGCTAACACTACTTCAAAGGCTGTGAAACAGTGACACAGTGAAACAGAAAAAACAATTTAGTTGTGAGCCTGAGCTCCTTTACTTGCACATGAGCTTTCTGAGCACACCCTAAAATAATTTCTAAATGCGTATACAGATAAGCCTTAGAATACTGCTGTGACTATGGTGATGTCTGTGGCTGCTGTGGTTGTATCAGTTGTAACAATGTAACAATGGGATAATGTTACAGAACTTTACCACTACTCTACCAATACGGCAATACTATAGTGATACCATAGCAATAAATAACAGTAATAACAGTAATTTCAAAGGTACCGCAATATTGCCACAGCACTACTAAACTAAAAATCAAATGGGTATTTTAAAATGTTGGAAGATGTTGACAGAATCCCTGGAAATAATGTGGATCTGTAAACACCACAAAGGCAGGCTGATAGGCCCCCACAGGTTTCACAGAAACTCTCCCTCAGTGAGTTCAGCTCAGTTCACCACTATGACTCCTTCCTCTACCAAGGGATGTTCAGAGGCCTGTCTTCACATGCCAGGGATTCCCCTCATACTTTTGGATTTTTCTGCTCCTCCTTTCTTCTTTTTTTCCTTACAAGACATCAAAGCTAGACTAGAAAGGTTAGCAACAACAACTTCTGTTTAGGCAAAGATGGCATACATGTTGTAGAAGTTATTTAAGCAGTTGCTAACTCCTGATGCAATTGTTTCTCCTCAGCGATTCAGCGTGTATCTGCAATCTCCTTTTTTGAGTAGAAGAATGTGTCCATGAAGAAACTGAGGACAGAGAAGTACAGATTTAGGGATATGGACTAGTTAGGAAAGATGGGGTAAAAGAGGAGGGGGAGTTATTCTGTAAGTTAAAGACACCCTGAGCCCGTTTAGGACTGTTTATTTGGAAAATCTTGAAAGCATGGGCTGTATAATTGTGGAACTAATATCAAATAGACTAAAGATAGGGATAGTTTATGATCCCCCCATACAAAATTAGCCCACTTTGACACATTAGTGGCTAAGTTATTGGATACTGTACAACACTCGGATTTCATTTTAGTGGGTGATTTTAATGCTAACTGGAAACAGAAAAGGGGTATTAAACTAAAAGAAAGCCTTGACATCCTGGGGCTTAGACAAGTGATCCAAGGGTCAAAAAGATGGATGAAAAATGTGGATCAGTATTTTGTTTTGGCCCTCTTGTTTATCTCCCTTGATTTATTGGTTAAACACGTAGAAGTGATGCCCCTAAATTTGGGGTACCACTGTCTAATTAAATGAATATTGGAATGGACTAACCTCCATAAGACTGAGACTGTATCTTATTGGGTAACTAGCCATAAAATGTTTAATGTAAGTGCCTTAGGGAGAGTTTGCATAACTAAAACTGGAATAGAATAACTTTGATTCTTGAACTGGACCTTGCTGTGCAGGATTTTAATAATACACTAATCTCTATTGCTAATAATCATGAGCCTAAGATACAAAGGATTAAAAACAAAAAACAATTACCATGGATAACAGACAAAATTAAAAAATATTTGAGAATAAAAAGAAGGCTATGGGGAAAAAAGCAAAAAGACTAAACACCCTGAATAATGCAACACTTTAAAAAAATAGAGAAATAAGTACATACAAACCATCAGAACTGCCAAAACCCAGTATTATAAAACTAATATTGCAGCAGTAAAATATCCTAAAAGATTTTGGTACAATATAAAGAAACTCCAAAACTGAGCTAGTTCTAGGACCCCGATACAGTTGGTTGAGAATAGTCTAATAATAGAAGATCAGAAGAAAGTGGTAAACATGCTAAATCAGTACTTTATAGAACTACCTGACCTGGGACTAGAAAACCCAGGATTGGTACTTCTGATATACAACTCTACAAGATAACCCAGAAAGCTGAAACAACAGGTAATGGGAGACTGTCAATCATGATTTAGATTTAAGGAAATCAGAAACAAAGATGTTGAAAAAGAGTTAAATAGTTTGAAGATCGGCAAATCTGGTGGAGTAGATGGGGTGGAGGTTATATTTTTGAAATTAGGAGCTGATATTTTGGCGCTGATAACAACATACTTATTAAACTGGAGTTTATGTACCTCAGCTTATCCTGAGGTATAGAAAATAGGGAAAGTTGTATTAATTTTTAAGAGAGAAGATCCTTTAATTGCTTCAAACTATAGACTGATATCCCTGCTTCCCTTATTATCCAAATTAATGGAAACATTTGTTAATAGGCAGTTCTGTCAGTACTTGGACCAATATGGATTGTTAACTCACTGTCAATATGGATTCAGAGAGGGAAGGTCCATGGACATGGCTCTGGTTGACTTTAATAACCTAGTGACAACATCTATGAAGTCAGGTATGAGTACCAGGCTATGTTCGTGGACCTCAGTAAGGCAATTGATTTAGTGGATCATGGGACATTACTGCAAAGACTTTATGAAATAGGAGTCCATATTGAACCATTACATTGTTTAAAATCATACCTGGCAGTCAGAAAGTAATATGTATCAGTGAGAGTAATGACATCAACATTGGGAGAGGTAAAAATGGGAGTACCTCAGTTCTCCATCGTGGGCCCTTTACTCTTCAATGTCTATGTTAACAGGTTACCAAAGGTACTGAAAAACAGTGACATACGCCTGTACATGGATGACACAGTTTTGGTGACATCCACCGAAAGCCGTACCTCCCTTGAACAAAAATTACAGGAAGACATGTTTAGGATGAAAGGATAGTTTATGGAGTCAAGATCACTGATGAACCTTAAAAAAACACAATGTATGAGCTTTACAACCAGGTTTAAGGAGATGTCAGTAAAAGATTTAAACATTTTATTTAGAAATAATCAGAAAATTGTAAACACAAAGAACTACAAATATCTAGGGGTGTTAGTAGACAAGAAATTAATGCATGAAGATCTTATAAACACAGTAGTAAAGAAAACCAATCAGAAACTGGGAGCGTTAAGAAGAATTTCATTATGTCATGAAAAAGATGTGAAACAAAACTGGCACAACTTTTAATTCTAGTACTAGACTATGGGGGATTGATTTACAGAAACACATCTAAAAAGTATTGAAAAAGACTAACAAAACCTGTTACAAACTGGCAAGGTTTGCTCATTCCAGTAAGTATGGCACACATCACTATAAGGTCTACACAGAATTAAATTGGATGGGTCCGGAATAAAAAAGAAAAATTAGTTGGTTAACCTGGTGCTACAAATTGTTACAATCTAGAAATAATCATCCACTGTGTCACCTAGTATGAACATAGTCAAGTCAAGTTAAAAAATATTCATTAAGAGAAAATATACTGCAAATGCCTTGGTCCAGGATCTGTAAAAAGTTTAGTGATATTACACTACAAACCAGTACAGCAAAGTCAAGGAATGAAATATCTATGGAACTAAGGGCAAACAATGTGTTACATTAATTCCAGTCAGCTTTGAGGAAGCATCCTCAAGTTCAAGTTTCAAGTTCAAGTTTATTTGCAGGAAAGCTCCATTGAGCACACTCATTTACAGGGAGGTTCTGGTAGAACAATGCAATTAACAATACATTACAATGCAATCCGTAAGCACATAACAAGAGGTAGGAATTTGTACATAACAAGAGACAAGAGTTTCACTACAATATATTGACATAGCAATTTCAGTAATGAGAGGACAACAATATAATGGACTTGGGGGACAAGGGGTTATCTACAATCAAACAACAGGAGATAAGTACATCAGGATACAATGGTGAGACAAGAGGTCATACCCTGTGCTGGTTTGACCAGGGAATTTATTATAGGGGTAAATCTAAGCAATGGAAAGGCATAGGACTGAGTGCTAGGGAGGATCAGAATTGCTGAGGGTGAAGAAGTGCTTACTATTGGCAGCCGAGGAGGGAAGACTGTGGCAAAAGTGATTACTGATGGCTGGGTTGAGGAGGGGAGACTGTGGGAGGGAATGGGGTGAGATGGGTAATAAGTGCTGACTAAAAGGTCAGTCAGGTGGGATAATCTACCCACTGAAACAGTGACAGGTGTCCTTGAAAAACTTGCTGAGCAAGGATTTAAGGGAGTTGACAGTAACTAGTTCTATGAGCTTGATAGGGGCTTGTAGTTTGTTCCATGCCACTGGGATGACATACTAATTGCAGCTCTGCTATGAAGTGTGTATGTTCTGGGCACATCTAGTAGGATGCAGTTATTTTTGCACAGGGAGTAGCAGCTGTGGGATATGTGGAAGAGGGAGGCGATGTAGGGTGGAGGTTTATCCAGCAGAATTTTTAAGGTCCAGGTGCCAGATTGGAGTATCCTTCTTGTTGTGAGGGAAGATCATCCCACTGCTGAATAGATGGCACAGTGGTGCATTCTATAAGGTGCTTTGGTTATAAAGTGTAGGGCACGGTAGTATAAGATGTCAAGCTTGTGTAGGTTAGATGCAGCATTGCTATTGTAGATAATGTCCACATAGTCAAAGAGTGGAAGGAAGGTGGCTTGTTTTAACCTCTTCCTAATGTCTTCTGGAAATAAGGTTTTGTTCCTATAAAAGAACCCCAGCCGTATTTTCAGTTTTGCATACAGAGATTCAATGTGGGCAGCAAAGGGTAATTTGCAGTCCTGCCAAATTATCCATGACCTCAAGGGTGTCACCTTATAGGGTTGTAATTGGTGCCAACGTGGCCTGGTTGAAAAGGGAAGTATGCACATGAGGGGGGATGAAGTACATGGTCTTGTTTTGTTTGACATTTAGTAAGAGTTTAGAGTTTAGGATGTTGTGCTGTAGCTGATTAAAGTCATCCTGCAGTTCATTATGTATGTCTGCTAAGGAGGGCTTGGAAATGTGGAGTACAGTATCATCTGCAAAGAAGTATAATTTGGAGTTATGGATGTTGTTACCAAGGGAGTTAATGGAGATGTAAAACAACTATGGTCCTAGGATAGAACGTTGAGGGACCTCTCTTGTAAGTGGTGGGGGGGAGAGGAGCCTGTCGGCTTTAATACGTTGATACCTACCTGAGAGGTAGCTGGTGAACCAGTCAATAGTGTTGTTGTTTAGCCCATGCTCTTTCAGTTTACAAAGCAGGAGATTATGGTCAACATTGTCAAATGCTTTACTCAAGTCTAAAAACACAGCTCCTGTTGTGTGTTTATTATCAATGACAGTGAATCAATCATCTGTCACTCTTGCTAAAGCTGACTGTGCTGTGGTAATGTCTGAGCTCTGATTGCAGGGGGTTGAATAGGTTTGTGTTTTTGAGGTATTCTTTTAACTGTGTATTAACTAGTTTTTCTAGTAGTTTTGACAGGACTGGGAGGATGGAAATTGGTCTGTAATTGTTAAGGTCACATGGGTCACCTGATTTGAACAATGGTAGAATAAAGGCCATTTTCCAGCAAGAGGGGACCACTCCAGTGGAGACTGACAAGTTAAAGGTATGCATTATTGGGGTGGTTAGGTGATGGTACCCTAATTTTAGAAATGAGGCCTCGATGCCATCAGCACCCGCACCCTTCTTTAGATCCAGTATTTTTAAGAGGTCCTCAACTTGCTTGCAAGGTACTGGGGTGAGGCCAAAGAAGTTGTAAGTGCTAGGGTCCAAGGAGGTATCCAGTGGAGTGGGGCAGTCAACAAGCCCCGCAGCTGGAGAGGAATCAAATGCCAGACCCGATGTCGTGAAGTACTCATTTAACTTTTCTAATATGTCACCTTGATCAGAAATTGTGATGCCATAAGAGGTGATTTTACTGGAATGGAAGTGGAGGGGGTTCTATGGCCTTTGACAGTTTTGAATGTTGGCCAGATTTTGGCAGAGTATCTTAAATCATTATGTAACTGCTACACTTGAATTTATTGAATTATCTATGTGTAACTTTCAGTCCCCCTCTAGGAAATTTTCAAGACTATGATTTTTGAACAGTTTGTGTCATAGCAATTTGGAATTTTCTTGTTTGCAATATGTTGATGGTAACTTCTGTTTGGTACAGGGTCATATGTGTCATCAGTTTTCATAGGAAATGAAGGGCAATGATGAAGGGGTAGGGATAGCTTTTCAGGTAGTAAATCTAATTATGTGACTAAAAATAATGGAAAATTGTGTATCAATAAAAAATGTTTAATGTTTCTATCATATGAATATAATCTAGAGGTTCATGAAGTAACATAATCATAAAGTCACAATTTTGACCCGACAGCTTTGGAAATCAAATGGACTGTAGATGGGGATATATGAATATTGAAATGGTTGTTTCAGTAGAAAATAATTCTGGAAAAAGCAAAATAAATAATTTTTATTTATTTTTTCAGGACTTGCTTCCTGTAGCACTAAAAGCATGTAAATCGAGGCGGACAACCCGTCATACTGTAGAGAAAATATGCATAATTCACGACAGCAAGAACGAGTCTGACATAATAATAAAACCTTTGACATTGACCAGTTGGTCCAAAATTGAAGAGATTCCACATAGGAGACAATTGTGTGATGACCCAAGTATCAGACATGATGACAGAAGAAAGAACATACCTGTTGAACTTGATGACAAGACATGGGTATCACAGACGGTGCTACCAGTCATTTAAAAATGTCAAATACCTTAGGAAAAAGAATCAGATTGATGATGACACAGAGGACCAACAGCCTTCAACCTCCCAAAGGAGCAGAGCTGAAACACCCTCTCAAGTGTTATTTCCTTTGAACCAGTGTATTATATGTGGAAAAAGAGATAGGTGGATTTCTGGAGGGGAAAAAAAAGACAAAAACTAGGGAAAAACTGATGCAGTGTGCAACAAAAACTGCAGAGATATCTGTCAAAGAAGCAGCAGAGGTGAAAAAAGATGATAATCTACTATGCAACATTCAAGATGTTGATTTTATTGCAAGGGAGGCTCATTATCACAACTCTTGTCTTCGCGATTATACAAGGAAAGATGACAGAAATGCAGTAGTGGACCAAACTAGTAAAAGTGTCAAGCAAATCAGAGCCCACGAAAAGGCATTTGAGTATATCACTGAATATGTTGAAAAGAATATCATCAGAGGATCACAGGATGAATGAATGACAATGTTGCATGAGAGGTATTATTTGTTTATGCAGGCTCATAACCCAGCATTCTAATGATATAATAATCCTAATGATAAAAGAGACAAGTTGAAAAACAAGTTGATCAAACACTTTGGTCAGAGGATAAGGTTCTGGCAGCCAAACTTTAGAAGTGAACTTGTTTACTCTGATGAGCTCCGAACTAGTCAAGCTGTGGAGATTGCATTTGAATCTGCTACATCAGATGACAGGAGACTTGACGAGGCAGTGACTCTTTTGCATCTTCTCATCATAGATTCCTTCAGGGCATCACAGGAGCTTCCTTGGCCACCATCTTCAGGTTTCCTGAAAACAGCACAGTTTTGGACTCAGTATATGGACAGAATCTGGTTGGTGCTTAGGTTTCTGCATGCTACCAAGGAGAACAAACTTGACCTGCACCTAGCATGTGTTGAACAATTTGCCCTTTGCTTTTTAGCCTGAATTACCAAAACTATGCAAGGTATCTGTTTATTTTCTGATACTCCTGAACCTACAGCATTCTCCTCCTAGAGCTGATGTCTTGCTGCGGAATGGTGGGTTCAGTGTGTGTAGATCCGATGTGCCAGCATCAAGAAATGCTGTTGATCTGACCATTGAACAATCAATCAACATGCCAAGTCCAGTGGAGGTATTGTTGGATTCAGCAGGAATTATCCAGCCTATTACCAGTAGTGTGTAACAAGGCATGCCTGAGCAAGCTATGTGACTGCCACACTTGAAACTGCTGGAATAGTAGACCAGAAGGTGTCCATTCACAAAGATGCTAGGTCTGCAGAGATGGCCTGCAGTGAGAAGGATGTACAGAAGCTGATTAATGCATTCAGAAACTTCATCAATCCTTTTGAAATAGAAGTCAAAGACACACTATTCTGTCTCTCATTGGGTGCATGAGTCCCAGGAGATGTTGAAAATGACTTGCTCATTGCTGAAAAATGGGGGGAAAGAAGCCTTTCAACAATTTGTGAAGGCAAGGCTTGTTGACAAAATAGTTCCCTTTCATGCACTCTTGAAAAAAGTAGTCACTAAAGACATTTGCTTCTCTTCAGCAGTCGAAGAAACTCAGATCCTCACAAAAGAAGATTGTTCAGGTGACTGCACAAAGAAACCTCTTTGGGCAGCTGCTAATGCTTTTAGAACAGAACAACCTTAGCATGGAGAAGGCCCTCTCATATCTATTGAGTCCACTGCCATGGCCATTAGCAACTTCAAATGGCGTACCAGTGAAGACAAAAAAAATCCACCTTTTCACAAACTTGAAGATGAGACAGCACACAGTGCAATGAATTGGGATGAAGACAAAGTTTACACCTGTGATGGCAATGCACTTCTCCAGTCAATAACTGGTATACCACAGACATTTGGAGAGGTAGCTGAAAAGGTTTTCGGTACATTACCAAAGGTACAAAGGTTGGACTTTGTAACAGACACCTACAAATATAATTCCGTAAAGTCAGCTGAACACAGAAAACGAGGAGCATCAGATTCTTACTTGGTGAAAGGTCTATCAACAAAGGTGCCAAGAGATTGGAAATCCTTTCTCACAAACAATGACAAGGCAAATTTGATCAAGCATCTTCTCAGTGAGTGGAAAAAGGAAACATATGCACCAAGACTAATGGGTGGTCAAACCTTTTTTGTCTGTGAGGAAAACTGTATCTCTTTGACAAGCCTTGGCAGAATCACAACACAGAGCTGCTCTGAACTGGAGCTTTTTTCATCTCAAGAAGAAGTGGATATGAGAATATTGCTTCACTGCTTTCATGCAGCGGCATCAGTATTCTCAGCTGACGTCATCATCAGATTACCAGACACAGATGTATTTCTGCTGCTGCTGTACTATGGTGATCAAATACAGAAGAACATCTGCTTTGACACAGGAGTGGCAAATAAATGTCAACTTTTGAACACCACCAATTTCTATAGTTTCAATGGCATTGCAAAGTACTCATGTACACATCAATATGACGTCATTATTATTTGACTTATATACATAGACCTAAATCAACAAAAACTACCTCTACCCCATCTTTGTTTTTTCTTTTCTGATATACAGTGGCTACACGTTAGCCTGTAGCAAACAAAAGCTACCATTGCCAGATGGCATACAAGTACATTCTGAACAATTATAGTGTAAGCTTCTAAGAAAGCAATGTCCTCAAAATTACCTATGGGGGGATGGGGCAGTGATAGCCCATGGACTATCGTACTGTTTTTAGATACATGTTATTTTGTATTAAATGTATATTGTACAGGGTATTCTTGTTGAAAACAAGGATTCATTCCCAATGCTTGTTTCTGTATAAAAATAAAATGCTATCAATCAATCAAAACCTTGGATTGCTCTACCGAGAGGCAATATTTGTATTCCAAAAGTATTCCAGGTGAAGCAGGAGATCACTTGGTCATCCTGAATAAGAAAAAGATAATTTGGAATCCTTTCTGTAATGATGAAGTAATTGCATTGCTAACAGAGTATAAGACTATAATAGATTGTGTTAACCAACTAGAAAGAGGAAGAATTGTCATTGAGGATAATGGTGTGTGCAATATATTTGTCTATCTTGAACAGATATTTGATACTATACTGGGATCATTAGAAAATTGGGATAGAGTCCAGTATTCCCAGAGGATCTTGAAAAGGAATGGATGGTATGATGGGGCATGTGAGAAGTTAAGAAAAGCTGTGACAAAAGCTGGTAAGTTCAGCAAGGGTAATTTCAATATTTGTTCTAGAGAGGCCTATATAAATCTAAAAAGAATATAAAACTTGGCTAAAACATAAGAAATCTGAAAATAAAAATAAGTAGTGGACTAGATTGCAATATAATGTAGCAACCAAAGACAGCAAGCATTTGGGGAATTTAATTGCTCATGGTACCAATAGCAGGGAAATTACTAAGGAATGTATTATTATGCCTAAGACTTGGTTTGGATATTATAGTTCCCTGTTTGGTCAAGGGTTGCAATCTATAAACAACAATGAAACTGGGGAACTGGGGACACGGTGGACCCATGGCCTAAAGTAACTGAGGCAGAGATGATTTAGGCCATTGAACAGCAAAAAAATAATAAATCACCAGGTATAGATATGGTTCCTGCTGAGGTATTTAAAGTTAGCCCTGAATGGTGGGTGAAAAATTCTGGCACCCATATTTACATACAATAATAATAACCTTGAATTACTGTCAGGTTGGAATGTAGGTTTAATAATTACCCTGTTCAAAAAAGGGGATAGGATTAATCCTTCTTGCTATAGGCCCATAACTTTGTTATGCACCTCGATGAAAATATACACCAGAAATATATTGTCAATTTTAGAGTCCTGTGTTATAGAGAAAGATTTAATCTCACTATATCAAGCGGGATTTAGAAAATGTTACAGTACAGTAGACCACAGATTTACAGTAGATTTTTTGATCCACAAATATGTGGACTTTAAAAAGCAAAAAATGTTTTTGGCTTTCTAGGATGTCGGCTCGACCTTTAATAATCTGAAAAGTTCAAGACTGTGGGAAATTTTTTTTTTTGTGCCAGACCCCAACTCAGTTCAGCACCCACCCCTTCCCTCAGCCCTGCACTCACCCTCTCGGGACTTACCTTGGGTGGTGTTCCTCCCAGGTTTACCCCCCAGGGTGGAGCTGGTGAGTAGGCATGCTCCTGATGGAACTGAAGCTCGGTTCCCAGCAGACACCTCTGCTGGTGTTCCTCCCTGGTTTACCCCCAGGGCAGGGCTGGGCTGTTCCTAATGAAATTACAGCTTAGTCACCAGCTGAGTGCCACATGCAGTGATGCAGGACTTGCAATGCAGGGCATCATTCTGCAGTTGCCATTTTTGCTGTTTTTTTCCACAGGAGGCATGGAGTGCAATGACATAAGGTGCCAGGGTGCCAATGTCTGGCATGCCTCCCCACAATGCAGGCTCTGGTAGCTGCTCCCCCCAGCCTCTGCCAGAGGTCAATCATGTGCCAGATTCTCACTCACCCTCCCCCAGAGCATGAGAGCAGTCCATGGAATACTCAATCTTCCTCTAGCAGCCGGCCCTCTGACTCCTCAGGCCCATTCATGGCAGAAATGCCACCACTGTGCTGGCAGGCCAGTGAGATTGTAAGAAATTCTGACAGATTTAGGACTTAAGAGATTTTTATTAATTCTTAAAATGTTACACAGTCAGACATCTGTAAGGATAAGACTTACTAGAGAGGGTGCAGTAACAGAACCTATTTTGACTAATAAGGGTGCTAAACAGGGGTGTCTACTTGCCACCCGGTTGTTTTCTCTCTGTATCAAAACCTTGGTCAAACAATTACAACATGTAGACATCTACAGCCATCAGAATTACACCAAGAAGGTGCAAATGCTACTGTATACATACGATATTATTCTGCTCTCAGGAATGCAGGTGGTCTTCAAGAGGGCTCTGGAAGCAACATTTGATCATCTGAAGTCCCTGGATCTAATAGAAAATGAAAAAAGAGTAAAATTATGACTTAAGGCAGTAAGAGGGAGCATTGTAACTCCTGGTTGGTAAATGACTTACAGACAGAGTAAGTTACAGAATTAACATATTTAGGCATTACATTTAATAAAAAAGCTCATGGAAAACCCATCTGCTAAAAGTTAAAAAGGCTGGGATTAGAACTTCTACGTTCATCAACAGGTCTGCAAAACATTTCAGGGGAAATTTATTTGTTGCAATGCTCAAAGTCTTTGAAGTGAAAATAAATAATGAGATATTATATGGGGGCAAAATCTCTGGTAAAGACCATACAACATTTTTTTATGAGAATGAAGTTAGGTTTTCTGAATGATCCCCAACTACACTCCTAAAATTGGACTCAGGCCTGAAATCTGTGGAACTACAAGCTATAAATGGGGTTGTAGGCTACTAGAACAAAATAATGAAAATGGAAGAGTATAGGTTGCCTAAATGATCTTGGGAAGAGGTGAGAACAATGAATTGCACCAAAACATAGAGGATATTATATGGGCATTGATGGTTAACCGGTTTGTTAACCATCAAGAGGTTGCCAGGGTGACCATATAAACCTCGAGAGCTAAGGTTGAGAGGTTTATGTCACCATGGCAACCTCAAGATGGGTTAAAAAAATGGTTAACCATCGATGTACCATACATTATATTTTATAGTGTATGGTACCATTTAGTTGTTTTTTTAGTAAAGAAAGCAGTTCCTTACTCAATTTCCTCACCGCCGTGGCCGTTTCAATGCTGTCTGATCCAGTTGCGTGCATGCCCAGACTGTTCACGGTTGTTAACCCATTGATGTGACATACCATCGATGGGTTAACAACATCGTGACATCACATCAATCGTAAAATGTTGTTACAAAAAGGAAGATTTCTACCTATAACAACGTTCTACCATACATTATATTGTTTATCTGCTCGATAAGACACTGAAGTGTATGGGCCTGAGATCAATATGACTTCTGGAGGTATATGATCTTCCAGATACGTACACTACTGTAACAAAACAAAGATTAGATGATAATTGTTTTCCAAAGGATTTAGCTAGGTTGGAAGCTCTCCCTGTGCTGAAGCTATATAAGAAGGTTAAAACAAATGTAAAAATTGAAAGTTACTTGGAATATGCCAAAAATATATTAGACAGGAAGGCTCTGTGTTTCCTGAGATTTGGTCTGTTGCATGACAGTAAAGGCTGGCAATGTTACTGGGCTGCATCCAGGCAAGACCATAGTTGTAAATGTGATATGAATAATAGGAAAATTATTGCATGTCTCCTGTTTGATTGTCCTCTTCTGGAGAAGAAAAGGGTAAAATATATTTCTCCCTTCATAAAAAATAAGTACAATCAAAATGGAAACCAAAATTGAAAAGTTATTGGGGGGGATTCACGAAACAATCTGAAAGTGGAAAACCTTCCCTAAGTCCCCAAAAGTTCCGTAGCTGCAGAAAAAAAGGGGAAATTGCTCTGAGTGCTATACACAAAACTTCTGCAGCTGCAAAAAAAATACATTACAGACTGTGGAAAAAAGTGCAGCTGTGGAAGTTCCTGAGGAAACAAAGTCATTGATAAGTATGGCACATCCCCTTAAAGGCTATTCTCAGCCAGTGTTTTTCCGCAGTTGCAGAAAAAATGTTGCACACATAAGAGTGAGGTGTAACACTCCCTGAGCAAAATGCAGTGCCCCAACAATTGAAATACAATTATAGTGGAGGTCAGGCAGAAGTAATGGCAAACCAGTGAGTGTATATCAGTGGTAGTTGTTACAGCAACACTAGCACACATTGCCATTGAAAGACAACAAACAACAACCACCAGACCCAGTGCAGCCCATGAAGGAACCCCACAGGCAGTAAAGGCTGAACAGCATTCAATGAGTGCTGCTGCAGCAGGAAACAGACACACTCCAGAGAGAGACACAACCATCAGTTACAGATGGCGACTGTGGTGCATGGTTTTGCTGGTACCAGTGGTGCTACAGTGGGCCCAGTTGAGGGAATGGTTGCTGGTCTCTCTGTGGGTACTTTCAGCTACATCTATGGCAAGACTGTCAAAGTCTGCTGTTCCAGCTAATATGGATCACTGCTGTTTTGCCTCTTAAGCCTTTTCTGCAGCTGCGGATCCGCAGTTGTGGATTGTCAGCACTTTCGGAATTTCCACAGCTGCTGAATTTCCGCAACTTCTGTTTTTTTTATGTATTTCCTCACATGTGCAATTTTTCTTTCAGAATATCCTGCACCACATTTCTGCAGTGCTGCAGGCCTTTTTCCCACAGCTGCAGGATTTTTGGCTGTCTTTGTGAATCTAGACCCTTAGTTTCCGGTAAAAAGGTTGTCTATTATGCCCTGGCTAAATTTGCATGTAAAATATACATTGTTATCAAAGAATGACTTACACTGCTTTTAACTGTTTTTGTTTTTGTAATTTATTCAATTTTACATGTGACAAACCATCTGTTTTATGTGTGTTTTCTTAATAAAGAATCTAAATCTACTTATAAAAAAATAATTATCGTAATAGTCATATTACACCATGTCTTGGGGAAACAGTCAGCTTCCACAGATTTTGCTGCAGATCACCAGCCAGAAGGACAGTCCTAATGGATGCCCTGGTCTTGGTCTGTACTGGGAGTTTCCTATATGCCTTTACACCCTTTCCACTCATCCAGAAGACATTCCTGAAACTCAACAGGGAACCTGCAACAATGATCCTAATAGCTCCAGATTGTGCTGGACAGACTTGGTATTCAATCCTTCTGGACCTGTGCAGCAAGTCTCCAGTCAGCCTGCCACTGAGTCACAGTTTGCTGACCCTATCTCAGGGCAGGATAGCATTCCCAAATCCCAAGACACTACATATTTTTTTTTATTTAATATGCTTTATTCAGTTTTTAACATTATGAAACTAACATTCGCAACCAAAAAACCAAAGTACATAAAATATCAAATGACACGCAAAACAAGAATCATATAACCATACATACATATCTACCAAACCTTACATCCCCCCACCACCACCCTCGGCATCACTGAAGATTAGGTAAACCTTTAGGAGCACAGCAAAACCAGAAGTATATACACTTGTCATCCTTGATACTAAATACTGTATAAAGTGTGTAACCTTTCCCACCTGCTTCTATAGGCAGGCAGCCAATGATTTATGGTTGCAGTCATTCTTTCCACCCTCAGACTGGACAAAAGCTCATGAAGCCACTCTGCATAAGTTACAGTAGCGGAGTCCTTCCAGTGTCATAGAACTACCACTTTAAGAGACAGGGCTATCAGGGCCATGTAGTAGCTTCATTGTTTAACATTTACTCCAGAAAAAATCCCCAATTAGACACACCTCTGGGGTAAAGAGATCACCAATACCCAATAGAGGATCTGCCTTTTGGTGAATGGTGTCCCATAGGGCAGCCATGTGGGGGACAATCCCAGAAAATATGGAATAAGACACCTTCTCCCTGGTTGCATCTCATACAAATTGAGGTGGAGAGCTTACTCATCTTGCACAACTTGACTGATGTAAAATAGGAGTTATGTAAGATAGAAAATTGCATTAGTCTCAATCTGTCCTGAGTAAGGTAGAAGTGACAAGCATTCCAGAGTTTACTCCAGTCATGGACCCTACAAGAAAACACCTCCCTCCAGTAATGTGAGACCCCATCCACCATAAGAAAGGCTAAATTATAAAGAGCTGGGTATATCTACAAGACTGCATGTGGCTGTTTGGCCAAATGGGCTATGACTTTAATTTCTTCACCCAACTTGCTGTCACCTCTTAGCTGCAAACATTTGGATACCAACAGGTGTCGAACTTGGACTATCTTAAATGCCCCTCCCAGCATTGGGAATCTCCTCATAATCTCCCCCAAGGAGACATATGAGGTCCCTTCCAATAGGTCACATGGGTTGATATCCCCCATTGTTGTGAGCCATGAAGGAGAGAGGTAACCTCCTATCTTGAAATTGGGGTTCCTCAGTAATGGTTGGTTGGGATATGTGGTATGTTTATATTTGAGGAAGGAACATAATTGGGATTGGACTTTAACAGAGGTTAGGACAGGAGAATCAAGTTGTACCTTAGGGAGATATTTCATCCTGATAGGCAACATGGCTTCCCCAGTGACCTCCAAAGAGTTCAACTGCTCAAGCTCTGTGAGAAGCCAGATGGGAACATAAGGGAAAGACAGGGAATCTTCTACAGGGGATAACCAATGAAGATACTTGCTCACATGACTGGCCCTGTAATATATTCTGAAATCTGGTAAATGCAGGCCTCCTTTTAGGCAGTATAGTGCAGTGGTTTAAGGCTCTGAGCTGCAAATCTGGTGACATCCAGCAGACCAGACCTGGGTTTGAATCCCACAGCTTCCACTTGCATACTGTGTGACCCTGAGCAAGTCACTTAACTTCCCTCTGCTCCAAGGTCGCTCCTGTAAAAAAGCTTTCAGCTTAGTGTGCTACTCTTGGTTAAACAACTAAAAAAAAAAACTTGGATGCCACCAGTTTGTAGTAAGCCCTTCTTGGAGGTTACCATTTCCAGATAAATTCCGTGATAGTTCTATGCACATTTCTAAACCAGGAAAGTGACACCCAAAGATTCAGCATGTGACTGGGATAGAAAATTTGTGGCAGAATATTCATTTTGACCAAGCTAATTTGACCCTACAGAGACAGCAGGAGCCCAGCCCACCGAGCCAGGTCAAGCTGAATAACATTACGCAGAGAATCAAGGTTAAGCTGTTTTATCTTACCATGGCTTCTAGCTAAGGAGATACCTAAATATTTCAGATGGCTAGAAGACCATTGCAAATCCTGTATCCCCTAAGACACCCTTATGAGTTCTGTCATTTAGTGGGAAGACCTGGGTTTTCTTTAGGTTCACTTTATAGTTGGACCAGTGACTATACTCTGCTATAGTATCTAAAGTGTCTTGGATGGAACTGGTAGGATGAGGGAGATGCAATAAAATGTCATCAGCATAGGCCGACAGCTTAAGGTCATAGGATCCCACCTTAATGCTTTGTATTTTGGGGTTCTCACGGATCTTGGACAAGAGGGGCTCCAGATACAGGTTGAATAATAGGGGATATAAGGGGCACCCTTGTCTCATCCCTGAGAACAAAGGAAAAGAGGAGCAAAATACTCCATTGCAATATATCTTGGCACATGGATTCATATATAGGGCCCGGATCCAGTGAATGAACAGGGACGGGAAACCTGCTCTTCACAGAACTCCAAACAAAAAACCCCATTCATCTATATCAAAAGCTTTCTCTGCATCCAGGGACACCAGAACAGTGGGCTGCTCTGAGCTACTGGACATGGAGAAAACATGAGACAATTTGCAAAGATGGTCCGCTGATGACCTACCCACCATGAAACCTACTTGGTCTAGCCCAATTAGGGAAGGCAATACCCTAATCTGTCTATTAGCCAACAATTTTGAGAGGATTTTGATATCACTGTTAAACAGGGAAATAGGCCTATAACTTGAGACCCTGTTGTCAGGTTTCCCAGCCTTATGAATGACCACTATCAGGGCCTCCAATAAGTCAATGTCTGATGGAGCCTCAGTAAGAATAAAGGCATATAGCTTAAAGAGCCATGGATCTAACTGGTCTATGAATTTTTTTATAAAAATTAGAGGAGAACCCATCAGGACCAGGAGCTTTGTCAAAAGGGAGACTCTTAATTACTCCTCAAATCTCTGCCTCTGAATTGGGAGAGATCAGGGCCTTTTTGTCATCCTCTGTCAGAAGGGGAAGGGGGATTGACTCCAGGTATTCATCAATTTCTTGAGGGGATGTCGGTACAGACGTGGGCCATTATAGCTCACAGTAGTACCTTTTGAACTCCCCTACAATTTCCTTCGGAGTAAGTTTAGTCAAGCCATCCATCTGGGAGGTAATAGCCGTCACAGCCTGGATGACTCCTGCCTCTTAACTCAGAGGGCCAATAAGTGACCAGCTTTTTATCCTTGGTCTATATATGTGGATCTAGACTTCAAAATGAAGTACTCTGCTTAGTCTCTTAATAACTCATTATATTCTTCTCTGAGTTTAACAAGTCAGAGTCTGATGGACTCCTCTGATTTTGAAGACAGCTTATCCTCCAGGTCTCTGATCTGGAGTAGCAACTGTGAAGTATGTTCTCTGGCCTTACATTTCTTGGTTACCACAATTCGTATACATTCTCCTCTAATTTAGCATTTTAGAGCAGCCCATTCAATATCTGCCTTACCTGTTATCCACAAGTTACTGTATTTGTGTAACAGTCAATTGACTAGGTTAGTTGCTTAACTACTTGATCATCTTTTAATAAGAAGTTGTTAATCTTCCAAATGGTTTCCATTTGCTGATGGGCCTTTAGGGGAAACAAACACTAGGTCAGGGAGTGATCAGACAAGACTACAGGCTCAATGTTGCTATCAAGCAGGCCTGATAGTAGTGATCTACTAATGTCCAAGTATCTTGAAAAAAAAGATGTGCCACAGGAAATGCTTTTCTCAAGCTGGAGCTATGCTGCCACCCATATGTGAGTAATCAGCCTGAAAAATGTCTCTACAAAAAAAAAAAAAAAGAGTCATCTGGGGGCACAATGGAATAATGGACAGCACTGTAATTCTTCTCCAAAATAAGCTTTATTCATATTTCTTTAAGGCCCATTGCTCGATGTTTCACCTACACCATGTAGGCTTCATCAGGAGGTGCCTCTTAATATCCTATTAAATATACAAATATACAAATCAGTAATACTGTCCATGATGCAATTTATACAATCCACTATTCTTTAAAAAATGTCTCATGTATGGTACCTCTCACTTCTTAAAGAGCTCCTCTAATATTTAATCTCACACAGTTTATTACTTAATAGAATTCCTAAAAGGTTTTTACACAGTATTTATAAAAGCAAAACATTCCTTTAATAACTATTGAAAACATCTATTTTCCTTTTTAATAACACACACCAACAATACTTAATACAATTTATCAAAAGATGCTACCTATTATTTACACATTCATTACAGTTATAATGTGTTTTAAATAACTACAAAATATAAAAGACAGTTTCTAAATATGTTGACATCAATATCTATTCATTCAAAAAATGTTGACTAACATCACATACATAATGATGTTAGATAACCTTGAGACCTGTGTGCAAAGCTTAGTCAACCTAATCTGAGAGAAGCACTTCTGGCTCTTATTCAAGGAAACATACCCCACTAACAGGAAAAAGCTTTATAATATCCTAATATTATGGTTATTTAAATGTCTGATGAAACTATACACAACTTCCATTAAACAAAATGTGGGACCTTAGAATACCTACAGTATTTTATCAATGGCTTGGCTTCCCTTTGTACCATAAAAATTCCCCTCTGAATGGGGATAGGTCAATCCTGATTGTTATTTTGATAAAGACTTCCCTGTAAACACATATGGTAACTCTTTTATTTTATCATTCATCTTCTCATTTTAATTTATAATTTACCTCTGCTTTTATATTTATACTATTCTAGTCATGCATAACTTTTACTAGCTCAAATATTATAACAATCACACTCATGTTATGGATCCCTTAGATTAACTTTATACTTATATGAAATGTGTTAAATTTAAACACCGCTTTTCTTTAACCTCATATACGCTGTTATATGGACCACTGTCCTGGTACTAGATACTTTTAAAATATAGCCTGCCCACTAAATTCAAAGAAAGATCTTTATAGTACCCTTATATTTGTTGTTTCATTTTCCTATTTTAACCTTTTTACCCTTCAGGGGCTTCTTTCAAAACAGTAGTGATCTGCTAACCAGAAAGTAATCAATTCTGGAAGATGTACCATGCAAAAAGAGTATGCTGTCGTATTAGGGTTAAGCACTCTCCAGGGATCACAAAGCCCCAGGTGTTCAGTCATGTCCCTGATAGCTCTTTGGGCAGGAGACAGCCCCTGGGTTCTCCTATGAGATTTGTCCACGTCCAGGGCAAAGGGGAGAGTCTAGTCCCCCACCAATAGGATTGGAAGATTAAAGAAGGGGGAGAGGGCCCCAAGATATTACATCTGAGGGCATAGTTCTTGAGGAGTTAGAATACTCTGGAATAAATCTCTCAGAGTAAGTCCTAAAGGTGCTTAGACTTTCAAGGAATCCAGCAACCAGGAAAACACATTCCCTAAATGGAAGCAGTTTTCTTACTGGTGTACCACAGAAGAATAATCCCAGTAGAAGCAGGGGTACCTACAGTCTTGGAATACCTAGTACTCCTTCGGTATTTAAGCCTAAGGTCTTCAACACTAAAGGTGCACTTAGCAGCAGTGTCAACCTACATATCAGAAGGCAGTGAAAAGTCACTGGCCTCTCAACCTAGTTTCAAAAGGTTTTCTTAAAGGCCTCAGTCATATGTACTCACCAGTAAGGGACCCATTCCCTCCATGGAATCTCAATGTCTTCCTTGCTAGGCTCATGGAGGCTCCTTTTGAGCCTATAGACACTGCTGACCTGAAGAATGTCACATGGAAAACCACATTCCTGATAGCCATGACCTCTGCTAGGAGGGTGAGTAAACTACATGCCCTCTACAAAGAGCCAAATTATATAATCATCCACAAGGACAAGGCAGTCCTAACAACTAACAGGAAATTCCTACCTAAGGTAGCATCTGAGTACAACTTGAACCAGTCAGTAACACCTCCTCTGCTTTATCCAGAACATACTTCCCCAAGTGGGCAAACATTGCACAGCCTTGACTTGAAAAAGAGTTCTGGGTATATACATGAACCTGACCAAAGGGGTCGGGTCCAAAAACTATCATCTTTTTGTTACCTGTAGTGAGGTTGACAAAAGTAAACCAGCAGCCAAGATGACTATCTCACACTGAATAGTCTCTTGAATACAGTTTTGTTATGAAAAAGCTGGATAAATACCATCCAGAGGCCTAAGGGCACAATCCACAAGGGGTGCCTCAGCCTCCGTAGCAACCACAAGGGGCATTCCACTTTGGACATTTGCAAAACAGTTACCTGGAAAACAGTGCACACTTTCACAAAGCAGTATTATCTGGACATACCATCCAGAAAAGATGCCAGCTTTGGAACTGCTGTCTTGAATAACCTTTTTCACAAGTAGGTTCTGGACCCAGTTTCACAAGGTACTGCTGTATAGCCTGCTTAGAGAGTAACTATTAAGTGAGGGATTCCTGGGGTTAAAACAAAAAGTTACTCACTGTAGCAATGTTGCTTCTTCTTGTCGATCCCTCAGTAAAATTACACTCTCCTACCTACCTCCCCTTCTGAAACCTGAAAATACATTTTCACAATAATCAGTTAATTTTACTTAGGTTACTTGAGCATTACTACTGCAGTTTCTCTATAACTGTAAATTGCATTTTTTATTTTTTTACATATTTTACATTTACATGTCTGCTTCAGTTTGATTTTTCTTCAACAATTCTGAAATTTGAAACTTTTTAGTAGCCTTTCAGCTACATTTAGCAGCCACCATTGTACTCTGGCTATAGAAACAAATCTGGCAACTGTCAGACTGGAAGGTGGCTGGAGAGTTTTTCAAACCTCTATTCTAAATTCTATTAATTAATATAGGCTTCCGTCTCCAGAGCATCTGTCTCCTGGGAAATTATGCTCAGAGTGTAACCATGGTGAGGGATCTCAGAGAAGAAACAACATTATTGCGGTGAGTAATTTTTTCTTATTGTAACATCAACAGGGTATACTGGCAGCTAGCTGCTACTAAATTACAACAATTAAAAACTATGCACTGTCCTCTTCTCTAACTCTAATCTGAGGTTGCCATACATATCAGTAACTATACCGTAAGGAAAAACTTTACATTATGCTCAGAAATTAATCAGTATTCATCATTCATGGCTTAGGCTTACCTCAATCTCCCACCCATCCCTGACACTGCTTTTTCATTTCTCCTTGTTGGCTGCTCTAGCTAGCCTCTCCCTATATTCTGTTTCTATTAACCCCCATCACTAGCTGACTAACCTACAAACAATAATAACATAATTTTTATTGAACCTTACCTTAAGTTATTTTTCTGGCCAAGGAGGGAAAAGGGTCCTCTAAGTTGATCCAATTCATGAGTCTGGGTTCCGGCTGCTGTCTGTTTGAATTCTTAAAATTTTCAGTTATTTGCTGCAGTAGCTGCCTGCAACAAATATTAATTATTGTACAGTATAACTAACCAGCAAGTCAGGTTAACTTGTGATTAATCACTTTTGTGAATATTTTTATGATTAAGCTGTGCTGCTGCTCCAACTATCAGTCCTGCAATGCTCAGGCTGGCAGGCTACTTCTGTGGATTGGAATGTAGTTTATCTCATCTCGAGGCGAGAGGACTCAGTGGGTGATCTCTGTAGGGCTCTAACAGGCTGGCACTAACTTGCAGACACAGGGCTCTATTGGACTTGATTGACTGGGGCAGTGTTCTGGTCTCCTTTTGCTCTCTTGAGACAGTCAGACCTGAGGGGGAGGAAGATAATAAATTTTGCCATTTGAAGCGGGCGGGAAACAGGCTAGGAGCTATCAATCCTCCCTGCTGGCTGCTTTATTGCCTCTTTAAACTGTACACCATCTGAGCTGCTCCAGGTACAGATGAGCACACCCAATGTTTGTGTGACATCAGATTGATTGGTGTCTGTATCTGGAAGGTGGCCGAACGCATTCTCAAACAAGCCACAAGGATGGAACCATAGAACTAACACAGTGCGAGTGTCAGCAGCAGGGGGCAGTGATGAGCAGTCAGGTCAGTGACTCAGCAGTATTAGGGATGTGCAGCAGGATGATTGGGATGTTGGGGCAGGGGGGAAAACTGGGATGTCCCAAAAATTCAGGACACTTGAGAGCTATGTGTAGTCCTACCCCCACTGTGATGACAAGAATGGCAATAAATGAGCTCAGAGAGGAAGCAATAACAAACTCACTCTCTCTGCACAACTTCATGAATGGAGAGCTAACCTTTATTTTTGTCTAAAAAAGAGCAGTCCCCTTTATAAAACTGAGAGTCTCATGCTACTAAATTATTGCAATGCAAAAGGACAACTAATAGCATAGTTGCTGCACCATTGGATGCTTGTAGGAACTAGAAAGTCTCTCTCCCAACCTCGCTGTATAATGAAAAATCAGCTGAGTTTCCAAGTAGCCTGGCCATGGACTGGGAAATCCAAAGGGGGTAGATCAGTTGTCAGAGCAAGAGTGGGCTAGGGTGAAGCAATTTGCAAAAAATCATTCAAGGCAGCAGTATTCTTTAGCTGGCAAAACATTTTATCATATATTTTTTTAGCAAACATGTATTTCTGATGCCCGAAGATTCATGCTCAGTGTATTTTTAGTTTTTTCAGATATTGTTAAAACAGCTTTTACGGCTGATTTTGTAATTAAGAACTCATCATTAAAGATGGCCACAACTCACAATTTTTATAAATCTCTTCCACTGAGGCTACCTGTTGAATGTGCATGCTAGACGTACACTGTAAATGTATTAGGAGGATGCCATCACACTTTTCTGATGGTAAAGAGCACAACGCTGTACCAAGATATTTAATTTTTTCATGGTGGACAAAGAGAAGGAACTTTTCAAAACTTCAAAATCCCATATTAAGGTTCAGGAATAAAAGAAAATGAAAAGAAAAAAGTGTATCTTGATATTTTGTGTCAGGAGGAACATCATTGCTGAAAAAAAAACTATATGGTTACTAACACGACTTTCATACACACTGTTTCACAAAATGTTTTACATGGCACACAAATTCCATACTGGTAGCACAGGGAATGTAGAATAGAATACCATTTCCATTGCCCAACGTAGCCAGACATTGAATGAAAAATAAATCTGCCCCCTCCCCCAACCACCTGATGGTTCCAGTGCCCAATCCAATCCATTAAGAAATAAAATAAATCTGTCCCCTTCCCTCAATAACCTGACAGATCTAGTGCCCAACCTGTCCTATCAGGGAATAAAAAACAAATCTGGCCCTCTCCCCTCTCCCACAACCTGACTGGTCCAATACTCAATCCAGCCCATCCGGGAATAAAAAAATATGTCCTTCTCTCCCAAACTACCTGATGGGTCTGATTTGCAACCCAACCTGTCAGGGAATAAAAAAATATATCTCTCCCCCACCAACAATCAGATGAACCCAGTGCCCAATGTGGCCCATCATGGAGTAAAAGCATCTGTCCCCTCCTCCAAACTTCCTGACAGGTTCACTGCCCAACCTGGCCCATCAGGGAATAAAACAAAAAACCTGTCTCCCTCCCTCCCTCAACAATCTGAAGGGTCCGATGCCTAGCCTGGCCCATCTGAGAATATTCAAAGATAACCCTTTCACAACAACCTGACAGGTCTGGTGCCCAGCCCCACCTGGCAGAGAATAAAAGCAACATGGTCATCTTCCCCACCTAACATATCACCAGGCTGGTGCCCAACCTGGCCCATCAGGGAATAAACAAAATGGCCCCCCTTTCCTCCAACTACCTGATGGGTCCTGTGCCCAAACTGGCCCATGTATTGAGTCAAAAAGAAATGAGGAGGAGCAGCAGCAGAGCAAAGAGCAGAACACGGGTCAGGTAGGGTACTGAAACACTGCTTTCCCAATGCCCATCCACTCAGGTCACAGTTAGGTGCTCAATCGCTGCAAGGGAAACTTGGGGCTGCAGCTGCTGCACTGCTGCTGGTAGCAGCCTGTTCAAGCATTACACCTCCCCTGGCCTACAGCACACTAGCACGGGAGAGCAGACTCAAGGGAACTGATGGCACACACTTCCAAGGCCATAATCCCAAGTAACAGTGATCCAACATGTGTAGTGCCCAACATAGTCTCTTAGACAGGGCAGGCCTTAAGAGTAGATGAACTAGGCAGTTGCCTAGGGCACCATGCATCAGGGGGCACCATGAAGGGGTAATACATTCTTTGTTTTTTTTTCCTATGAGTATCATGGACAATGGTAAATTGGAAAGTGTTCAGATTTTATGTGTTTTTATTTGGGGGGGACTGGGAGTTCATGTGCACTGACAGATTTTGACTGAATAGCGTCTGCTGCAGCCATAATGCTCATCTTGTTGTGACAGTCTAGTCTAGGACTCTTGATTTCAGACACTACGCTACTGAGTCCTCTGCTCTACACTCGCCGATGATGCACCACCAACCTAGGCTGTGACTGTCTGCAACTGGATGACTGCTGTCTGCTGCTGAGCCTGTTTATTGTATGCCATTGGCAATTTGGCATGGCATCAAGGACAGCAGCCAATTAAAGTAGCAGACAGCAGTAGCATGCCCATTAGCACCCTGCCTATCGCACCCGTCTCATCTGTCATCGACCCATCCCCTTCCTTTAGCACCAGAATTTTTGTGACTGTTGTGCACATTGCACGCAGCGCACCATGTTGTGAGAGACTATGTGAAAATAGTTTCTTTTGACTCTCAAAGACTCTCGGAAATTGGATTTGGAGCCATCACTTCAAGTCGAGCAGTGTCCAGTCCTGCTTTGTGACGTGAGTGGTCCTCCTTTGAAGTTGTGGCTGTTGTGTATGTATTTTTTTTTTTTTTTACTGCCTAGCCAGCTACCACAAAGCAGATAGTTGGGAGAGAGAGAGGCAGCATTGCAGAAAAGCAAGAGATTTAAATTCTGGACTGTTTTCTCTTGTGTCAGGTCAGGACACACAACGGGGGAGTGAGTGTGTGTGTGTGTGTGTGTGTGTGTGTGTGTGTGTGTGTGTGTGTGTGTGTGTGTGAGAAGAAATGGGCATTTTTGTCACAATTTGCAGGGCAGCAGATGCACCAGTCATGAATAGAGACTAGAGTGTCTCAACACCATGGGTTATAGTGTACTTGAGTGAAGAACATGGGTATGGGTTGTGCCAGGATGGCACACTAAATTGAGTTGACTTAGGCATGTACGGTGGGAGTCGGGACATTTTTTACTCTCTCAGAATCAGAAAATGATCAGTCACTCGCTCGCTCTGACTGGTGTCCTCTGGGTTGGCTCTCTGGCCCCGGGGATGGGTGGGGATAAAAATTCCTGTACTGTCTGGTACTACAGTCTTCGACTGAAGGATAGCATAGCATGCCACAGTCTCATTGCTACTGGCAAGAGGTAGTGATAGTGCAACGGAGTGAATGAGAAACAGAGAAAGAGACGAAGAGAGAGGGTGGTGCTGCTGCAAGCCTGCACAACAATGAATGAATGTTGTCACTATGGGGTGATCTGTCTCTCTGACTGCCTCTTTCTCAGTGCAGGAATGCTGCTCTCTTGTTTGTTTTGGTTACCCCTCGAGTTTCCTGCTTGTCTGGCTGGCAGCTGCAACCCTCTTGATCTTACAGTAAAGAGAATGTTAATCTACTTCTTCAGTTGTTCAGTGATAATATTTGCCTTTAAATTTGTTAGTTCCTCCCTTTTGTAAAGGCAAATTCTATGCCCCAAGTTGTGACAGTGAGCATTAAATATTTTGTTTTACCTAAACAGTGATCAGTAACGTCACTATGCAATGGGTCAGAGTGAGATGTGCACTATGAGTAAGCACCACATTTTAATTTGTACAGTCATATGTAATATGCAGTTGCTGGTCTTTTACTTACAGGAGGCACTTTCCATGCCTGTCCAGTGAAGATCAACAAAGCTGGGCAGTGGGCACTGGCAAGGCAGAAGAGTAGGGCATCTGTGGCAAATGGCAATTACAGAGATCATGATAGCAGAGTTAATGGGTTGGGTAATGAGTAATTAACATGGGAGATGGTGAAGATGTGCATGTAACTTCAGTTAACACCGTAGGGGCAATGATGCATTATGTATGGCATTAAAATAACACCCACCACTGTCCCATGGCAGTTGACTATAGTCACTTAACAGCCCTCTCTCCCCATTACTCAAGGGCAGCAGAGCAGGGTTTAAATTTTAATCTTCACTTCTATTTTCATGATTTACAGGTTGCATGCACTGCTAGCACTGACAGTCTGTCAGAAGAGCGCTCATACTATCTCTGATGTGGAGCTTCTGGGCAGGCAGGGGTTACATCCATGAGCTATACTGGTGGGGTAGAAAAGGAACAGAACTCACAGCTGGTGTGGGAAGTGACAGTGGTGGGGGAGTCAGTGTTTATGGTTTGTTCTAGAATGGTCCTGTTATTTGTATTAAGTTCTTGTTCTGTGGTTCTGCTCCCCCTCCCCGTTTATTTTTTAAGCAATGTACCATGACAGAGTGTGGGGTAATGCTGGTGTGGTTCAGTCATGAGGTCACAGGTCAAGTGAGTAAAGTACACCAGAAGTGGGTAAATCTTGGCATTACCCCACACCCTGGAGTAGTGTATTGTGATTATACAATGCCCCCTTACAGTTTGTGCTAAAATATTAAGAAAAAGTAGTTTTTTTGTATTTTACATTAGTTTTGTGTAATGTGTTCTTGCATCAAAAAAAAAGTAGTTCTAGTGGCCTCGGTTGCTTTGGTCTCTCTCTCTCAGTGAGCGCACACACACACACACTCTGTCTCTCAGTGAGCATTGGGAGTGACTTCCCTTTTTTCAGGCAGGCTTTGATATATTTTAATGGAAAATAACCAGAGGACTAAATGCAGCAGGTCACTTTTGGGGGGGGGTTGTGTCGAGTTAACAAGAGAAGCTGAGGGGGGGGCACCACTGGCAAGTTTGCCTAGGGGCACCATATCCCTAAGGCTGGCCCTGCTCTTAAAGAAAAAGAAATCTGCCTCTCCTCCCCCACTCAACTACCTTATGAGTCCAGGGCCATACCAGGACCATCAGAGAGTTTAAAAAAAGTCTATCCTCCTCCTCCCCTCAAAAACCTGATGAATCCCAACCCATCCTGGCATGTTAGGGAATTAAAAAAAACTCTGTCTCCCTTCCCCAACTACCTGATGAATCTGATGCCCAGTGTGGCCCACCAGGGAATACATAACATATGTCCCTCTCCCCAACCCCCAACAACCTGACAGATCCAGTGCCCAACCTGGCCCATCAGGGAATACACAACATATGTCCCTCTCCCCCACCCCAACTACCTGACAGATCCAGTGCCCAACCTGACCCATCAGGGAATACATATGTCCCTCCCCCCCCCACAACTACTTGACAGGTCCAGTGCCCAACCTGGCACATCAGGGAATACATAACATATGTCCCTCTCCCCCCAGATACTTGACAGGTCTGCTATCCAGCCTAGACCATCAGAATACAATTAAAAAAATGGGGTAACTATAAGTGAGTTCGGTGCTGAGGGGATGAAGCAAATTACCTGGTGTTGGGTGGACCTGAACCACTGTACACAGTGTTGGGAGCATTACTGAAAAGCAGTGCCACTGCATCAAAGCCCTCCCTGTGGGTACTGAATACAAAATATCTGTAAAACTGACATTGGATGTGGTCCCCACATAACTACAATTATAACTGTGAGACTAGTGAGACAGTAAGTCCTGCTATAAATAAACAAACAACCATAAAGCCTGCTATAAATAAACAAACAAACATAACAACATTAAAAAAACAAGCAAGACATGCTGTGTTGGCACCAGTCAAATCTTGGTATGTTTTGTATTTGATGTGGAATGATGCCATTCCGAGTGGTAAAATGAGGGACGTTCCTCTCAATGTGGAGCAGTTGAAAAGTATGAGGATATTAAGTCATCTCAGGTACAAAGAAATGCAAATGACTTTGTCCAGAATGACACAAAGGAACAAAGACCACTTCAGCATAAAATCTCTACCTGAAGGCTGAGAATGTAACAGGAGGTTGGTGTGCAATCAAATTCACTATTTTTATTGGGGATGTGTAACATTTTAATGTGTTAGAAGTCTGTTTCATGTACGACACACTGTACAGAATCAGGAAGCTTCAAACCCAGAGAGCTATTATGTCAGACAGGTCAGGAAAAACAATTAGTGTGCAGCTGTGAATGAATGCAGAGGCAGGCTAATGAGGGTTTACTGAGCAGACATAAATCTATAAGAGAAGCAAGTCTCAGTCTCCATCAAGTTAGTCAGAGTAAGTCTTTCTGGGGCATTTCGCACTCTTGACAGATTCTGACAAAAGAAGGCAGACTGAAATCTGGAAATTGGAAACTATTATAACTCATGCTGTTAACCTCTTGAACAAATCTAGCAGACCTGGAACTACTGTAAACAAGCATTTGTCAATGCTGAATATTTGCTTGCATGTTCCTATTCCAAAGGCGGTGTTTGTTTCCTTAAATCTACCTCAGTCTATCAATATATGTCATTTAGAAGTTCAATAAATACTCACATCTAGCCTCCTCAGCGATAAGTTGAATTAAAGTAAGAATCATTAAATTATTGACTTCTCCTACCAATCCTCTTTTCACATTGTGTTCAGGCACTTTAAATTACAATCAACAACAACGATAAGTATGTTTCACAAGTAACCAGAACATCAAAATGGCTGATGCTCTGCATTAGTGCAGGGAATACTGAAACTTCTAACTGGGAAATGCTTTCTACTAACCCATCAGTATCATCCAAAACTAGTACACCTAGTAAACAAAGAAATGCACACAAACCATTTTGCATGGCAAACTGCTAAACTTTTTTTTTCAACACCACTTATATCAAGCCTTCGTAAAAGTACAGCTCATGCATGCAGATTTGAAGGAAAGCAAAAAAGAATGTAGTAGCTGCTGATAGAGAGGTCCCTTTGGACAGGTAGCTACAGCTGCAGACAGCTTACCTGTTCTCACCAGGCATTCAGGCATTCAGTCATCTGCTCCCCAGCAGGCAGATGGGCAGCATAATACTTGCAGGTTTCTAGGACTGTGGCAAAACATGCATGTCACACCCAAGGAAACAAAAGCAGGAAAGAATTAAAAAAACACTAGGTGATGTGTGAGCCACACCAAGGGCGGGTGTCCAGATTTAAAAACAACTCCAAAATGTTGACAAGTGATCCCAGCTTGATTCGAGCAGGTCAAAGGTGTTGATTTGTATGTACACACCCTGATAAACAGGCTGCCCCAACAGAAACTCTCATGGTCCAGCTTGCAAGGGCAGCAGAAGGTGTAGCTGCTGCTCACTCCTGGCTATATATACCCCCACCCACCCCTGATGCCCTATTTATACTAGGCATGGGCAACCAAATTTGGTAGCTGGTTTGAGTACTGCAGGTATTGCCTGTTTTTGGCCGGGTTGGCTAGTTCAGGTAATGTACTACCCTACCTGACATAACAGTGTAATTCTCAGGTCAGGTAGTTTGACATGGGTAACAGGTAATGGGTAAAGGGTTTCCAGACTGGAAACAGACATTAACGGGCATCCTGTGGGGTCCTTCATGGAGCTTACAGCAGAATAGGACCACATGACACCGGGCTGACACCTGATTGGTCTGTAGTGTCTAAAGGGCTGTGCTCTGTCAGCTGCCTGTATGGTGCAGATAGCAGTCTGGAAACAGCTCCATGGGCACTTGCAGCAGAAGACTTGTGTTTTGAATTGATTTTTGAATCAACAGTTGAAAACCTACACTACACGAACCATGAGTCAGACAGGAGTAAAATATAGTAGGGGACTAAACCAATCTCAGGGGGAGGGCATGAAAATATCTCAGGGGGAGGGGCAGGGGGATCAGCCTCAGCCAAGGAGGTGGTGCCAGGGAGAGAACAGAGGACTAAGATGGGGAATAGAAAGATAGACAAAAACAGTGGCAGATGTTTCAAAATGTAAAAAAAAAGTTGAAAAATGTGAAATGACACTGTTTGTTAGGTGCCCCTGAGCCCTATAATTTATTACTGTGACATAGCTACACTGCCTGTCTCTGCAGCATAGTGAGAGCCTTTTACAGCTGTATGGCACTGATTGTTAGGGGCCCCTGAGGCTCGAGCACTGTCATTTATTACTGTATGGCATAGTCAGCTACACTGTGTGTCCCTGCAGCATAGCGAAATCCTTTCACAGCTGTATTGCACTGTTTGTTAGGTGCCCCTGAACTCTGCCATTTATTACCGTGTGACATAGTCAGCAATACTGTGCATAGTGAAAGCCCTTTATTTATTTATTTATTGAAGTCTTAGAATTACAACCCTTTGAGTCAAAGACTCTTTTGCAAAGGCTCCACGTCAGATTTACAAACAGACAGGTTAAAAAAAATTACAGGAGATCAATACAGTACATTATACATAGGATAAGAGTATACAGATAATACAGTACATTATGCATAAGTGCATCATAAATGTGGATGGAGTGCATGGCAAAGAAACAACATGGTGAGAAGATTTAAAGCAGACAGGATATAAAACATTACAGGAAATTAATACAGTACATAATTCATAGGATAAGAGTATACAAGTAATGCAGTACATTATACATAAGTGCATCATAACTGAGGGCGGAGTACATGCTTATGAAACAAACATGGTGCAGGCAGTGCTAGCTAACTATGTAAACAGATAGGAAATTAAAGAAAAGAAAGGGAGACCAGAAGGAAGTCAGTTAAGGAGAGTTGTGAGACAGCTGGGGAGAAGGTAGGGAGAAAAGTTGAGTAGAGGGATGTAAGGTGTAGAGAAGGAGGAGTAGGAAAGAGTGCAGGTAAAGAATGAGTAAAGGGCAGGAGGGGAACAGAGTGAGGAAGGAGAAATTAGATTGAGATAAGGTGGGGAGGAGCAGGGGAAAATTGAGGGACAAGCCATGAGCAGTCCCAGATTGACCAGTAAAAGTTAGGAGCAGTTATAACTATTCACAGAGAGTAGGTGCTGGTGAAGTTTAGTTTTAAAGGGGCACAATTTAACTGTGGAGGAAACCAGAGGAGGCAGGCCATTGAGCAGGACAGGGGCCCTATGGAAGAACGCTTGCTGCCCTAGGGATGTCTTACAGCAAGGATTAGGCAAAGGACTTCATCAGAGCTCCTAGTAGAACGAGGGGTAGGGGCAGGAGAGATGAGCTGCTGGACCGAGGGGAAGGGGAGAATGAGGTGGTAAGCTTCTTGGCCAACAGGCAGGTGTGATAGTCAAGCCTACCCTTAAAGTTTAGCCAGTTCACTAGACTGTAAAGATTGCAGGTATGGGTTAGCTTTGATGCTCCTGTTATGAGGTGACATGCTTTATTGAGAGAGAGTATTATTCTTTTAAGAGCAGTGTCAGATACAGATTCATAGATTACTATACCATAATCCACTAGGGATAGAATGGAACTAATGACAGCCAGGCAGAGGGCGTCATTTGTTAGGCAGCTGCTATACCTGTAGAGGAGGCCGATTCTGGTGTTTATTGCCTTGCAAACCAGATTAATATGTTCTTGGTAGGAGAGGGAGGAGTCTAAGGTGAGCCTGAGCTATTTAAAACTCCCAACCTGCTCAAGTGATGAGCTTGTGGCTGTATTACATTGTTAATGTGGTGCCCCCAAGGTCTGAGCCCTGTCATTTGTTACTGTGTTGCATAGTCAGCTACACTGTGTGTTTCTGCAGCATAGTGAAAGCCTTTTATAGCTGTATTACACTGTTAGTGTGGTGCCCACGAGACCTGAACCCTGTTATTTATTACTGTGTGACATTGTCAGCTATACTGTGTGCCTCTGCAGCATGGTGAAATCCTTTTATGGCTGTATTACACTGTTTGTCAGGTGCCCCTTAGCCCTGTACTTTATTACTGTGACATGGCTACATTGTGTGTCTCTGCAACATAGTGAAAGCCTTTTACAGCTGTATTACTCTGTTAGTGTGGTGTCTCAAGGCCTGAGCCCTGTCATTTGTTACTTTGTGGCATAGTCAGCTACACTGTGTGGCCATGCAGAATAGTGAAATCCTTTTACTGCTGTGTTACACTGTTTGTTAGGTGCCCCTGAGCCCCTGTCATTTTATTACTGTGACATCGCTACACTGTCTGTCCCTGCAGCACAGTGAAAGCCTTGTACGGCTGTATGGCACTCTTTGTGAGTTGCCCCATAGGCCCGAGCCCTGTCATGTATTACTGTGTCACATAGACAGCTACATTGTGTCTCTGCAGCATAGTGAAATCCTTTTATGACTGTATTATACTGTTTGTTGGGTGCCCCTGAGACGAGAGCCCTGTTATTTATTACTGTGACATAGTCAGTTTTAGCTAAACTGTCTCTGCAGCAGTTAGTGAAACAATATCCTTTCACAGCTGTCTACTATGTCTCGTGTTTCCCAGTCTATGTCTACTAAAAGGAAGCACAGTGCTGCTTCACATGCAACTGTTAATGATATGGACAATATGAATCATACCGCTAATATGAACATATGAAGAAGTCAGCAGAAGAAGGCCATTTGGTCTAACAAGTCTGCTTGTATTGCAGGGTTCACAGCTTGAGCTACTCCCCCCATTCTCCCTACCCATGATCCTTACCTTCCACTTATGCCTATCCCAGCCTCTCTTAAAGCTTCCCACTGTCTTCAATGAGATGACCACTTCTGGCAGTACATTCCAAGTGTCCACCACCCTCTCTGTGAAGAAGTGCTTCCTGAACTCCATCCTAAATCTCCCACCCTGCAGCTTAACTTATTTGCTCCCAGTGGCCATTTTGGGTCAGCTCTAGCAATGGATGGTTCTGATGCCATATGGCATCTATGGTAACAAATGTGTTAAGATTGTGCCCCCTCATGTTATGGTTGCCATTCAGCATAAAGAGACTCTCCTGATCAACCTTATTTATCCCTTTCAAGTACTTGATGGTCCCAATCATGTCCCCTCTCACTCTCCTGTCTTCCAGGGAGTACATGTTCAGTGCCCTCAGCCTCTCCTCATATGCCTTACCCTGCTGACCCACTATCATCTTTGTAGCCCTCCTCTGGACCTTCTCCAACAGGTTAATGTCTTTTTGAGGTGTGAACACCAGTACTGAACTCCATACTCTAGATGTGGCCTTACCAGTGACCTGTACAAGGGCAGTATAACCTCCTCTCTCCTACTACTGATCCCCCTAGAGATGCATCCCAGAATCTTGTTTGCCTTTGCTGCTGCTTTCTTGCACTGCGTAGAGTGCTACATGTCACTAGTGATCATCACTCCCAGGTCCTTCTCCTCCTCTAATGCAGTTACTCAGATTGCACCCAGGTAGTACTCTGTCCTGGGATTCTTGGCTCCAATATGCATAACTTTGCATTTTTTGCCATTGAAGCCAAGCTGCCAGATCCTGGACAACCTCCCCAGCTTTTCCAGATCTTCCTTTAGGTCCTGTATCCCTTCAGCTGTGTCCACTCTCCCGCAAAGTCCTGTATCCCTTCAGCTGTGTCCACTCTCCCGCAGAGCTTGGTGTCATCCATGAATAGGCACATTTTGCCCTTAATGCCATCCCCAATGTCATTGATGAAGACATTGAACAACACAGGCCCCAGCACCAAGCCCTGCAGGACCCCACTGGTTACCTCTCTGGTGCCAGATAACTCTGCCCTCCCAACTACCCTCTGGGTTCTGTCCCTCAGCCAGTTTTCTACCCATCTGGCCATCTTTTCCCCAACTCTGAGATCCACCAACTTCCTGATCAACCTTTTGTGGGGCACAGAGTCAAATGTCTTGCTGAAATCAAGAAAAAGGATGTCTACTGCTTGGCCCCTGTCTACTGTCTTAGTGACACAGTCAAAAGATCAATCAGATTCATTTGACATGATCTCCCCTCCATGAACCCATACTGCCTAGCATCCTGGAGACCACGGTCCTCTAGATATTCCACCAACCTTTCCTTTAGTATGGTCTCCATGAGCTTGCCCACAATGGAGGTCAGACTGACTAGTCTGTAATGAAGATCATAACGACAATAATAATAATAAGATCATCAGGACTGTCACTAAATGTCCTGAACAAAAAAAGCATATTAGCAATGAAATGATAGTAGAGTTTCAGAAAGAACTGACAGGAGTTACTCATAGAGGTAGTGAACATTTTGCCACATGTGCCAAGATACTTCAAGCTGCTGAAGCAGCATGCAAGGAGGCATTCTCCCCAAATATAAGCTCAGATGTTGAGGCAGCGAATGCTGATAAAGATGGTGGTGATAGTGGAGATTGGGAATGGGATAGCCCAAGCTATGTCCCACTTAATGATGATGACAGCACTTCCAGTTCTTCTGAATCTTGTGGCGATGAGATCGGTAGTTTTGATGAGTGGGTAGCAAAGGATGCCATTGTAAGGCATGACAGGCAAGTGCAGAAAAAAAGTCATTTGCTAACCATAAGAAGAAGAAGAAGATGAGTATGAACATGAACAATTCATTTCAACAAGGAAATGACAGTGTAGGGTTTCCTCCAGGTCCCTTGACTGTATAAGAAATGGTGCCATGCACCATGACAGAAAGCAAAAAAAAGATAAGTCTTTAGTGCGGAATTTATTTTATATTGACCTTGCAGACAACTCTTGAGCTATATACAGTCTTTGCAAAAAGAGCATCAGTCCTGGTGGCAAAGCAGAACATTTTGGAACATCAGTAATGATGTGACATGCAAAGGAAAAACACACAATTGAGTGGGGTAGGGCAAGGGACAGTAAGGTGGGTATGGGCGGTAGTGGAGGTAGTGGTGGTGGTGACTATAGTGACAATGAACTGGAAGCAGAAAGTGACATTGAAACAGCTGATGTGTCCTTGCAGTCTTCCCAGACAAACCGATTGTTTTCAGATACCATCAAGTACTGGAAAATCCCAAAGTAGTACTCCACGTGAAAAAGATGTGAAAAACACATTCTCCCCAAATTTAAAAATATCTTGTCAACTAACATTAAAAGAAAGTGTTGTGAGGAGATAAAAATTTACCCACAAACATCCAACATGCCAGCAGTTAAAGAGAGCCATTGCAGAGCTGTTTGCTGTTGACTGATTGTCAGCTCCCTTTTGCTCTTGTTGCCCAACAAGGTTTTCTCAAGTTTGTGAACTGGATTGAACCACAGTACACCATTCCCTGCTATACATATTTCTCAAAAAAGGCTGCTACACAGTTGGATGACTTGGTGTGTACTGAAGTCATTAAGCAGTTGAAACTCTCTGAGGTGAAACAGGTTCACATAACTACAGATATATGGACCAGCAACCAAACAATTGACTACATGACTGTTACAGCTCATTGAGCAAGTTTTCAGTCAGAAAAAAATAATCTCCACTCTTCTGTAAACAGTAGGAGGCAGGCTGTAGTATGTGTTACCACTTTTGAGGAAAACTATACTGCTGTGAATATTTTATAGGAGCTGGAAAAACAATTCCAGAAATGGCTTGCTCCATATTCCTGATCTCCAGGGTTTATGGTGTCAAATGATAGTTCCAACATAGTCAAAGCTGTTAGAGATGGCCACTACCAACACATACCTTGTTTTGCACATTGTTTAAATCTTCTCATCCATAATTTCTTAAATGGAAACAGAAATGCTGGAAACATGTTAGGTCTTACTAGGAAAATATGTGGGCATTTCAGCCACTCTGTGAAAGCACAAAAAAATCCTGAAGGGGTGCTGCAGGTACATTAAAGCAAGAAGTTCCAATCCACTGGAATTCAACATTTTACAAGTTGGAAAGGCTTCTTGAACAATAAAAAACTTTGCATTACTACACCATGCAGAATCAAAGTCAAATAGGTAAAGCAGACGTCATGCTTAGTTCCAGCAGTTGGAGTCTACTTGAATCTTTGGTTACCTTATTGGAGCTATTTGAGGCTGCCACACATGATGTCAGTGCAAACAGTGCAACTCTGAATCAAATTCTTCCTCAAATAAAATTTCACATTTTCCTTGATGACAAAAAGAAAGATTTTCAGTCAAATGAAGACACCACCGCTGTTATGCTGTCAGATGACTTGAGTCTCACACTGTTGACTGATCAGTAAGAATAAATGCTATGTTTAAGAATGACACATATGTGTTGGCTACATTGCTAGATCCCTGCTTTAGGAGAAACATTGAAGCCATTCTTTCAGCAGGGGAAGACATTTAGAATTGGAGAGACCTTCTGCTAACCAAATGTGACATTGCCCCACCAACACCATTAACTGATGTACAGCAGTCAGGCTCTGCTGAATAATTAGAGACTGCGCCTCTGGCACAGACAATAGCACATCTATAAATTCTTCACAATCACCAGTGCCATCAGCAAGGGAAAGAACATCTACAGCTACTTCTCATGGATCCTATTGTCAGTTTCATAAAGGCAAATCAATTCTGAGTCACCTACAATGGCATGGACTCATATCCTGTAAAGAAAGTGCAGCTGGTTCATCTGCCAGACTGTAACCGTCTCATGCAGTACAATAATCCTGAAGTACAATGCAGACCATACTGTGATTGGTCTTGAGGAAGACCCATTACTGTATTGGAAACAAAAGAGACAATATGGCCAAATCTAGCAAACCTTGCAATAATGTACCTCCGTTATCCATCTTTAAGTGTATATTCAGAATACATATTTAGTGCAACTGGAGGAATAGTCACTGACCACAGAACATTGCTAAGTCCTGCAAATGTGGAACAACTTACATTTCTCAAAATGAATGCTGACAATTTCCCAATTGTCCCAAACACTGAATTATGTGATTCTGACCCTGAACATGAACAACAGCCTGCAAACAGTGATACTGAATATGATGACTAGGTTGTATACGAAACAAACAGAAAATCCTGTGTGTAGTGGCGTACTGCCAAATTTGGTAACTTAACACTGCTAACACATCTCTCTCAGCAGTTGCAACTGTCCCTCTGAAATAAACCCTGCCATGGTCACAGACAGTTCATGGACAAACAGGCATATTTGTAATTTTTCTGACAATGTTGGCACCATTATTTAAATTTGAATTTGCTTACTTTTTTAATTTTTTACATTTTCTCATCAAACGTGTTCCACATGTCACATACTCTTCCAGTCCTGCTGTACATAAGCATTACACAAATCCTGAAAACACTGTTGCTAATAACATACAGGCCTTATATCATAGTTGCTACGCAGTTTCTTCCATTATCATCACTTTCCCTCAGTTTTACTATCATTCTCCTTAGATATGTATTACTGAAAAAATATTCCGTCACCACTGCCAGCCACATGTGCCACACTATTCTTAGTTTTGTCAGTCACTCATTTATTATGTTTGATGCCCGCCATGGGTATAATTTTTGGAAACAGCAGAAGCCTTACTCAGAGCAGTTGCAACTCTCGTACCTGCCTCAGCAATGCCTGCCATGGGTATAATTTTTGGAAACAGCAACAGGCTCAGTCAGAGCAGCTGCACCTCTTGTACCTACTTCAGCAATGTCCACCATGGGTATAATTTTTGAAAACCTAACAACGTAATACAGCAGTCTTTCACATTTTTGTCATAGTCAGGGTAGGTTAGTAGGGTAGTTGAATGGGTAGAGTTGTAACTACCTGACCCTAAACAACTACCCATTTTCCATTAGGGTAATTTAGGATAATTTGGAGGTACCCATAGGTAGTGCTTAGGATAAATTATTTTACTACTTGCCCATGCCTAATTTATACCCCCAAACCTCTGGCACTTTATATATACTACCAGACCATGAGTGCTATATTTGAACTTCTTGGATCAGTGACTCACTAATTTATACCCTCACTCACCTACCCATGGTGCTCCTTTTATGCTTCTTATACTGGTGCTGTTGTATTTGTATCCCTAGGACAAGTGGTTCCTTTTTTTTATTTATTTTTTTTTGCAAAGAATAATTTAATAGGGCACTTTCCATCATGCAAATAAAGACAATATAACAATCAAGGAATGAAGGGAAATTCAATAATCCCAATACAATGAAAAATTAGAGATGTGATATATATATCATGAAACATCTGAAACTTCTCACTTCTAGTAAAAAAAAAAGCTAAATAAAATAATTGTTGACCAGTCTTCACACTTTTTATTATATAGCTTCCAAACTGCATCATAATCAGCAAAGTGATTATTATTATACAGTGCACTTAGGAAAAGTTGTTTCTACTGTATCTCTGGAAATTTTGAATTAATCCCTGATGATTTCCAATATTTTAAATTGAACCTTTTGATGGCCATTGTATTAGCTTTAAAAATTGTTCTGTAGCTTTTCTTTATCCTTTGAGGGTTATACATTTTCAAAAGTGTAACTGTACTATTGTTCCAATTACATGATTGGAAGCCAATCCTTTCTAAAAGTGTGAAAGACTGGTTCCACCATTCCCTGCGCCATTTGCAGTCCCAAAACATATGTATAAGATCAACATCCAAATGTTTACAAAACCAACATTGGCTTGAATCAATCATTTTCATTTTATGCAGCCTGAATAGTGAATAGTAGGCTCTAGTGAGAATTTTATACTGGATTGATTTATCTCTTGTTAACTTATAGCTGTAGATTTGGGCTAATGCCAGCAACAATTGTTGTTCTGGTATTATATGTTTTGTTTCCTTCTCCCATTGTAGTATTTTTTTTTATATAATTTAAGTGCATTTGGGGGAAATTCAGTGTATATCCATGGATATAATTTGAAAGTTTTGTTTGTGGAGTTAAGTATGTTTTTTAGTTCCTGTTCTATGATACAATTATTGGGAGCTTGTTCCCATCTTTGATAGTCTTTTTTGTATAGAGAACTTATTTGATTAAAGAAAAAAAAGTCAGAATCTTTTAATTGAAATTTATGTCTAAATGAGCTCCAAGAGAGTTTAATTCCATTAGAGTACATATCTTCCCATTTTCTGATGCCTTTTTGAATCCATTGTGCATTGTGCAACATTTTACCTTGTAAGGTGAAATTAAGATTCAACCATATATTGTTTAATGAGAACTTTTAACTAACCAATTAGATATTTTTAAGAATTTCTGTAAAATTTTGCATCAGTTCTTTTTTTTTTTTATTTATTTTTTTGATAACCGGGTAGGTGCGCTAGACATGAAAGTGACTATTTTCAGGCACGACCCGGGAGGTCAACAACAAAGGGAGATAACAGATTACAAAGATTACAATGTCAGGAGCTGCATAATACATTTCAGGCAGACCTGGGATAAGAACAACATAGAGAGATGACACTTACATAGAATACAGGGTCAGAAGCCATACAATACAAAGCAAGCATAAGGTGAGATAACTTCTTAACAATACTGCTTTTGGATTTTGCTCCTAATAAAGGTGAAAAAAAGTATATTTTTGATGTTTGATTGTTCTTGAAAATGAACTTTCAGGATCTGATTCTCCCATTGTAAATTTATGGTCTTTAAATGCCTAGCATATTATTAGTTTTATAATAAAAGAATAGTAACAAATCTGAATGTCTGGGCATGCCAGACCACCATTTGCCTTAGATAGACATAATGTAGACCATGAAATACGAGGTGTCTTGTTATTCCATATGGAATTGCTAAACATTTAATTGATTTTTTTAAACCATTGGGCTGGGATTGGGTATAGAATAGATTGTAGTTTGTATGAAAGTGAAGGAACAGCTACCATTTTTATTAGTTGTACTTTTCCCCATATTGATAAATGAAATTTGCTTCAGTTTTGAAATTGAGATTTTAAAGAACTGTATAGCGATTCAAAATTATAATAGTACCAATCCTGTAATTTTCTTGAAATAGTAATTCCTAAATAAGTCATGCCATTGGGTTGTATTTTGGCTTTTATTATTTTTTGAAAATGTTCTGGTTTTGGTATATTAAAGGTAACATTTTCCAATTTTGTTCCATTAATTTTATATCTGGCTATCCTGGAGAATTGGTTAATTAATTTCCTTAATTCAGTCAAGCTTTGTGTTGGGTCCTGTGCCAGAATTAATAAATCGTCTGCATAAGCATTGTATTTTATTTCTAAGGAAGCTACCTTAATGCCCAAGATAAGGTGGTTGGCTTGTATTTCTTTTAATAATAGTTCCTGTCCTATTACAAATAATGAGGGGGTGGCAATGGGCAACCTTTCCTTACCCCCCAATATAAGTTAAAGGACTAAGAAAGGTGACCATTAATTTTCAATTGAGCATAAGGGGCCAGATATTCAAAAGAGTTGAGCCATGTGCAATAGGGTTGCACCTGCGCAAGTCTGAATTTGCACCATTCTGCGATATTCAGCAGGAGGCAGTTGCACCCCCGAAATCATGCTGAGCAACAGCGCAATGATAATGAAGGCATGCGCAACCGAAGGGAGAGGAACCATGCATAAATGGCGCAGTGTGATATTCAAAGACTTGCACAATGCACAACAGTGGAGCAAGCGGAAGTTGCGCCATAGCGGAAATGAGCCAAAATAAAAAGACGCAAGGAAGAGGTGCAAGAACGCTACAGGGAAGCCACATGAGACAGAGGCAGAGGCACAGACAGGGCAAGTGGCAGGAACAGGGCAGGCCAGGGAAAGGCCACAGCAACAGACAGGCACAGGGAAGGTGTGGGGAGCCACACAGCTCAGAGGCCAGCACAGGCAGGTGTACCCAGTGCAGGGGAGGTAGCAGCCAGGACAGCAGGGGGAATAAAGTAACAGCTGCCAGGGGGGGTGAATGCAAGCAAGGACATGGCCAGTGCCACCTTCCACATGGAGGCCATAATGAGGGGGGTGAGAAGGCGGGCGGCAGGGGGACATGGCCGTGGAAGGGCCCGTTGGTGGTACGCCCCCAACAGGCAGTACCGAGCCCGCACCAGCTTTGAGCTGTACAGTGATACTGATATTGTGGGCCAGTACCACCTGAACAGGGCAATACTGAGGCGGCTCTGTGAGCTGTGCAGTGATGTGATGCAGGCACCCACATGACGGAGCCATGCCCTGTCAGTGGAGACAAAGGTAACAGCCTGCATGTGCTTGCTCACCACAGGTACCTTCCAGAGACCAACTGGAGATACCACAGGCATAACCCAGTCGGCCACGTCATGCCACCTCACCCAATTCCTCAGTGCACTGCTGCCACATGCTGAGGAGTACATCCATTTCCCCAGCACAGCGGCAGAGTGCACAGCAAACATACGGGAGTTCCACAGGGTAGCACGTATGCCTGGTGTGCTAGGGACAATAGACTGCACCCATGTGGCCATACACACACCACCTGGCCATGAGGGGGCGCCGCATACATGAATCACAAGGGCTATGCCAGCATCAACTGCCAGGTGGTGTGCGATGCCAGGGGGCGCATCATTAATGTCTGTGCCACACACCCTGGGGGAGCACACGATTCATTCATCTGGCACCAGTCAGCATTGTGTCACAGATTTGAGAGTGGGGAAATCCCCACTGGACACCTAGTGGGTGAGTATGCAAACCAAATGGACAAATCTAGGGCCTGGGGGGGCATGGCCAGAGGTGCCATGGGTAGTGGCCTACATAGCTTAGGGCAGGGCGATGCTGATCACCAAACTAACCTCCACTCTCTACACACAGGTGACAGTGGGATACCCACTCTGTCCCTGGCTGCTCACACCCTACCAGTGTCCCACGACCCCATCGCAGCAATGCTACAATGAGGCACATGTCACCACATGCAATGTAATCGAGCAGGTGTTCGGGATGCTGAAGGCACGTTTCCATTGCCTGGACACCTCTGGTGGTCCCTACAGTACTGCACCTCAAAGGCCTGTGGGATATTCCTGGCCTGTTGCATCCTGCACAACATGGCCAATGAATGTGGGATAGCCGTACAGGTCGAAGAGGGGGACAGCAATGGGGATGATGAGGACACCGGTGATGATGGTGATGGGCAGCCCCCCTTGGCTGACAGGATGCCTGACTAATCTGGCTGGCACAGCTGCACCGGGACTCCATCACAGAGGAGCACTTCAGCCAACCCAGGTAAGTCATGGGGACATGTGCAACCACCAGTGGCTAAGTCACAACCCACAAACACGCATGGACACACACCAGGGGTGCATGTCATCAAGGGAAGTGGCAGGGCACAGAAGCACAACCACAACCAAGGATAGGTGAGGATTAAAATGCCACATGGACGGACACACACACATGCTCACACACAACACACCAAACGTGCACAAAGGGCAGGAGGCACACTGACCCAGAACGCCATGTGCATGTGTCAGATGCTGGGCACCATTGCACTTTGGTGTACAGCACAATGCAGGCATCATCATGCACACGTAACTGCGGACAGCAGCTGGGAGGGTGTGCAGGTGGACTGTGTGTCCGTGTGCAGGGCCAGGTACCCACCCATGCACTGCCCACCGAAACACACAATGCACACAGGGCAGCACCAGACAGTAGCCACGCTGGGAGACAGGTCAGTCTCGCGACACAGTGCCACGGCTGCCACGGATGTGTGGGTGGCCCTGCCGAGACCCACCAGCACTGGCAGGCTGACCACTGGCCTCATGGGGTGGCACCAATGGTCCCCCAGGGGTTCCACTGCTTGAACATGACTGTGCCCACGCAGGGGTCTGCAGCACACCGAACATGCCTGCACCAGGAGTGCTCGGGATGCCCACAGCTGAACCCGGCATTGACAGGGTGGGAGTCGCACGACACCGGGAACGGGGGGTGAAGAGTGCACTGCATGGTGTGAGTGACTCTTGGGCACCTGACTGTGTGCCCATTGTGGCCATGACGGCAATGAACACATGTGCATGCCTGTCAATGGCAGCGGTCACATCCTCCCACAAATGGTCCATCCATGCCAGGATCCGTTCGGTGTCCCTGCTGCGACGCTCCTCTGCCCACTCCAGAGCCACACACAGTGCTTCCATTGATGTCGCAAGCCGCATCTGCTGCTGGACCAATGCTCACAGTAGGTGGGTGTGCTCGTCCAAGAGGTCATCAGCCCCACAGCATCCTGTCCCTCAGGGTGTGCAAGAGCCTGATGTTCAGCACCCCTTGAGGGTGGGTGCTGCGCACCAGAACCAGGTCTGGGCATGTCCACAGGTGATGCACAGATGCCGCCACTGAACCCTGTACCCCGAGGCCCCGTGGGCGACTGCTGATGCTGCCCCTCCGTCTGCCGCACACCAGGGCTCAGTGGTGTTGCCGCAGTGGCTGCAACAGTCCCACTGTCCTGAACAGACACCAGTGCTGCCCCGCTGGTGCTGACAGGCACAGCCTGGGACTGTGCTGACATGCAGGCCCCCACGGCGGCACCAACCACAGCCATGGGCGCAAATTGCCCTGCTGTGTGTCCATCCTGTGGCACACACGTGTCACTGCCCATGACAGTCATGTCATCATCACTGGTGCCAGACTCTGCCCCCGGCCACAGCCACAGCGTGCTGGCATCCATGGATGCCAGCATGCTGGGACACAGGCAGGGCTTCCTCCACACCTGTCTCAATGACATCAGTGTGGACAGACAAGTGGCCAAACTGTCGTACAGACCCACACATACCTGTGGAGGTGGATGGTCCCACCTCTGACTCCATCCCACTGTCCGCAGGCCCACCACCGCTGACCCATGCAGACACTCAGGATCTGTAAGGGAAAGCAAAGTCGCATTACTGCGTGTGACCTACCCCGCCCCCCCCGAGGAAGACCATGACTTACCATGCAGAGATGAGCCACCACCCGTCTGGAAGCCACCACCTGGAACTCCCCTCTATGGCACTTCAGTGCATGCTTGCAGCAAGCCTGTCCTCCACTGGGGTGAGCTGTACCACCTCTGGCTGTCCCCCACCTGTTGCAGCACGTGCCGCCCTGATGGCAGCCACCTTCTCCTTTACCCTCCTCCTGTCTGTACCCATCTTCTTCTTACATTCCTGCACAGAGTGCTGGTGGCTGCCATGCAGATTCACGGCACATGCCACCTCCTCCCATGCAGCAGCACGGGCCTGAGGGGTGCCCCGCCGTCCACTGAGCAGTGGCTCCTGATCCAAGTAGGCATCGAAAAGGGCCTCGGTTTTGGCCTTAGTAAAATTGGCCTCCTCCTTCTCCCACCACTGTTGTCCTCCTCTCCAAGAACGTGCTCAGTCATTATTTAGCCTGTAAGGATGGCAGTTGTTACCTGTGACTGTGCAGTCCCATGCATGTCTCTGAATCCACAGTCCACACTCCCACACAGCATGCAACTCACCAATAAACTGCAGTAACTGACTATGGCCACTGCAGCACATTGTCGCACCTTTATAGTGCAATCCATGCAAATTAGGCGAGGAGCAACTTTAGATGCAAATTGCAGTGCTGCACCATTGAATGGCTGATCAGATGATTTGCATATGACGGCTGAATATCACGCTGTTGCGCTTTGCGCAATTGTGTTGAACGTGCTGAGCCAATGGCGCAGTTCTGTGTCATGCGTAGTACACCTCACTGCGCATGCCTAGGTTGCTGACGCAGGCATCTGCTGCACTGATGACGTGCTGTGCACGGTAGGCAACGCAGGGCACGGCCACCATTGTGCCAGTGGCATTATAGCGAAGGTCACTACATGGCGCTGTGGCAATGGGCCTTCATAGGTGCAATGGCACAACTGCATGATAGTCCGCTGTGGCTCTGGCACACAGGCAGCCAATCATGCTACACACATTGTCGTCCGATGGCGCTGTGCATGGCCTTGCGCCAGGGACCATTGACCCTGTGCCCGACCTTTGCCCCCTTGGCGCCATGCATCAGGCATAGGTGCACCTCTATTGCGCTGTTCGGTAACAGCACGATAGGGAATGGCAGCGCTGTACTGCACAGCATCTGCACGTGGGATACCACGCTGCATAGCGCCATATTGCCTACTATAGCATTCGCAATGGCGTGGAGAAGGGCTGCTCCCTGGTCTGCAATAGAGTTGGCAAACCTGGTGGCCACAGTGGAGCCACAACATGGACATCTCTTTGGAGAGGCCCCCTGGTTAGGCCTAGGTCTCAGGTGTGGCAAGAGGTGGCCACAGCCCTAGAGGCGCTGACTGGCAGGGGCAGGATGGCGGAGCAGTGCAGGCACTGATATGGTGACCTTATGAGGAGGGAGCCAGAGCTACTGGCCAGACTATGGTCACGTGCCAGGAGGGGCACAGTATCACGACCAGGTAGGGGTTCCGTCAACACACTGTTATCGTCCATATGAGTCACATTGTTGTTTGTGTCCAGCACATAGGGGAGGGACTGTATGGGGTTGGCCGTGGGCGGTCTTCACAGGGGTGTGGGGTGGGTGGGTCTGGCTGGGTGGGGGCACACTCCTTGGGGCAGGGGGACTTTGCTTCGGGACTGCACTGATGTTCTTCTCTCCTTTTTGTCCCCACAGGCCCGGAAGAGGTACGCTGCTTGAGGGCGGAGCACAGGGCAGTGGAAGCCACAGCCAGGCAGGCAGAGGGTCCACAACAGCCACCCGACTGTCCCAATGAGGGTTAGTGACAGACATCCATGATTAATATTGCATGCTGTGTGACAAGGTGGGCAGCGGGGCATGGCCACCATTCACTGACATCACTGCCATGCACGCCACTGGTTATGGTCAACACTGTCCAGTGGCAATGCATGCTTGGGTGTGCATCACTGGTGGTGCATGCATGCACCAGGTGCATGGCTGTGCCACTGCCTTTGCACCACATAGCCATGTCACTGGACAGCCACAGTGGTGCTGTGCGTGACTTAGCTGGTGGGTGTGTGCAGCGTTCCGCATGGCTGTATGTGCCTGGGTGGGCATGTCCTGTGGACGTGATCACTACGGCTGGTCACACACCATCACAGTGGTATGTCCCATGGCCGTATGCCATGCACAGTGGGCGGGCTGTATGGGGCTGTGCATTCACACCTATTGACTGTGCTCTCTTGTCCTAGGTGCGAGACATCTGAGGAAGATTAGAGACACCCTGAGGGAGCTACTGGCCCTGGCCCGGGAAATGGTGACCATCCTGCGGAGGATTGATGAGGCGGGGGTCCTGAGGAGGTGCTGAGTGAGGGGGAGCCAGAGCCTGGACCAGCATGGCCAGCATTAGTCTCTTGTCCCTGACCTCCCATCCCCCCTGGACCCACCCTGCCACCCCTCCTATCCCATCCCATTTGTCCACCCTTTCCCCCTGACCACCCCCACCTTTTTTGTGTCCCCAACCCATGTATATAGTTGTTCTTATTGATGATATGGTCTGGGTTTTCACTGCTATGTGGATGATACCCAGCTGTATATGTCTTTTGTGCCCGGCCAGGATGCTGCCTTGTCGGTATTTAATAACTGCCTTGCAGAAATTCAAGACTGGATGAATGGGAGTTGGCTGAGGTTAAACCCGGAGAAAACTGAGGTGTTGGTCGTGGACAAAGGCCAATGTGAGGCGGGTTTGCCAGATGGATCACCCTCAGGATTATGGCTTGGAGGTGTTCAGTTGGCAACCTCAGATCAGGTACGGAATCTTGGCGTAATAATTGACGACCGTCTGACGCTTAAATCTCAGTTGTCAGCGGTGGTCAAAACTTCCTTTTTCCATCTGAGGAATATTGCCAGAGTGAAGCACCTGGTTCCTCCAGAGGACCTTCCAACGTTGATCCATGCCTTCGTTACCTCCCGTCTTGACTACTGTAACTCCCTATACCTAGGGCTATCGGGGGTTGAACTTCGCCATCTGCAGCTAGTGCAGAATGCGGCAGCCAGGCTGTTGACTGGATCTTCTAGATCCAGCCATATAATGCCTGTGCTTCGTGACTGCACTGGCTGCCAGTGGCTTGCAAATCACCTTCAAGGTCGGTTTTCTGACCTATAAAGCCCTACATGACCTGGGACCTACCTACCTGAAAGAACTCCTTTGCCCCTACTGTCCCTCCCCCCTCCGATCCACTGGCGAGGGATTGCTAGAGATTCCTAGGGTCCGTTTGAAAACATCAGGTGCTAGATCATTTAGTTTTATGGCACCGACCCTATGGAATTCTCTACCTCGTCAGGTGCAAAATTGCCCGACCGTCCTTAGTTTTAAAGGAGCTTTGAAGACCCACCTTTTTAGCATAGCTTTTAATGATTTATATTAGTTTTAATTTTATTGTATTTATTGTTTGAAATGTACAGGCGCTTTGGTTTTAAGAAAAGCTCCTTTTAAAAATAAAGTTGAATTGAATTGAATTGAATTAAATAGTTGGTTTATTTATTTTTATAATACATTTAACTTTTCTATGAATACCGTGGTGGTCTCTGATTTGCAGTGGGCTATAGGTGCTCAGCTGCAGTGGTGTGCATGGCATCAGGGGTGGTGCAGTCATGTGTATGTGTGTGTGTCCGTGTGGAGGTGTCTATGGTGTGGGGGTAGATATCAGTCAGTGTCTGTGGTGTGTGTGTGTTGTTCCCCATGCACAGGATGACTGTGTGCTGTGGTCCATGGCGCATGCTCTGTGTCCATGGTGCACCCATCGGCCTGTCCATGGCCTGTGCAGCTGACACCCATGCCTGTCTGTGACCTGCATGATCTGCTGGCATGTCAGTGGTGGCATTCCCTGCATGGCGGACACTGTACTCGTTCGCTTTGCTGGGTTGCCCATGTCATTGGTGTGGTGCATGCCTGGCTCAGGTGGCACTGTGGGCAACACGGTCATTGTCCCACCTCCATGCTGTGCCTTGTGCGTGTTGCAGGGGATGTGCCCCACTGTCTGTGGCTTGTGCTCCGGGTGACTCATGGTGGGGTTTAGGTCCATGATGCCGGCACAGGGTGGTTGGCACTCCAGTGCCATGGTAGACTGCAGGTTGTGTGTACACAGCTTACATGGGCCCACGATGGGGGGCTTGGTTGCCCCACCACTGCGTTTCTGTGTTGTTGTGCCCTTGGGTATGGGTGGGTGTCTGTCCAGACCCTGTGTGGCATCTGGTGTGGTGCATGCTTCCACGCACCACTGTGGGTGTCTGTGCTGGCTGTTGTGGCCAGTGGTGGGCCGGGGTGTGTTACTGGAATATTGTGTGGAGCGCTGTACCACTGGGGGAGGTGTCACTTACACGACCATCCAATATGGGGTCACTCTTGTGCCAACGCATGGTTGGTCTCTCAGCAGTACATTGGGGGACTGTGCGTGGTGGCACTTTGTCTGCCGTTGTTGCATTGCCGTGTGCTGCAACCTGCTGATGGGTGCTCATGGTGGGGCTGGCTTGCATGGTTCTGTGGTGCACAGGGTTGCATTGCCACTGTGGGGGTGGTGGCATGCATGGAGTTCCTGCAGTGCTGGTCACTGCTCATGGGGGTTATCTGGGGTCACGGTGCAGGGTGTGCTGTGCACTGGGGGATGATGTGGCACAGGTGGTCCGCCCTCCTTGTGTGCCAGTCACAGCTTGTCGGTAGGTGTGATGGGGCACCATGGCCAGGCTGTGGGTTGGTTGCTTGACTCCATGGACCAGTGGTTATTCCAGCCTTCCCCTGGTTGTGATGTGCTTGGGGTATGGGGGAACAATGTCTGTTCTGCTGTGTGTTCCTGTGCCCATCTGTGGCATGGGTGGTGGGCCCCTACCTCCCTGATTGTGCTGTTACATTGTTCTGCAGCTGGGGGGCTCCCAGCTTGCACTATGGCATCTCTGGACTGCTCAACTGAACACCCCTTGTTGCGCCATAGCGCATCATATCTGCTCAGCTTCCCCTCCCTAGTTGCGCTATGGCTCAGGTTGTGCGATATTCAGACGTTGGTTGTAGGCGCAATTTGGCCTGCTCCTTTTTTGAATATCGCGTCTGTTGCGCATGGGCACAATAGGCTTGCGCTTGCTCCTGCTATTGCACACTTTTGGGTGCAGTTTGAATATCTGGGCCCAGGTTTCTTACATATTGTTTGTATATACTTTATGAATGGAAGGGGGAGATTAAAATTTCCATTGCTTGGCATAAATATGCCCATTCCATCATGTCAAAGGCTTTGTCCAGGATTCCCCCCTTTTCCCTTACAAAAGACAGATACCATTGTTTGTTGTTGTGTTCAGATTGGCAATTTATTTATATTCATAATTCCATATTCCATTTTCCATTTCTTTATTACCATATTTTCAGAAATTTCATTTATTTCCATCCATATATCAATCTCTGATTTTCCCTCCCCCAGGTGAAAACCTGGGTGCCTTCTTCTTCTCCTTTTCCACTAGGTAACGGTGAAAACCGAGACCGCTTTCTCCCTCATCTTCTTCCTCTTCTTGTGTTATTCCTTTTTCCTTTCTCCCCTCCCCTCCTCCCCCCCTTTTCCCCCTGCCATCCACCTTTGATAGTCCATAACCATATTATCACCTGCCATCCACCTTTGGCAGTCCAAACTGTCCAACCGGACGCGTCTGTCATCCACCTTGACAGACCCACCATACAGTCCCATCTTCACTGTCTTCCCCTCTTGCTCTGCCTAGTAGGGTGGGTGGGAGGAATCAAAAACTCCAGCAAAAAGTGGCTAAGGCCCCTTGTGCTGTCCCTTATGTACCTCCCTTCGCCCTTCCCCTTCCTGTTACCTTTCTATTGTTCTGGCCCTTAGCCCCTCCCCTTCCTTCCCCCTCCACTCCTGAGCACAACCATTCCATGACAGAGGGAAGGGGTGCACCAGGACAATCTGGTCTGCCCCTTAAAGGGCAAACTCCATTGTCCCGGATTCCCCAATTTTCCCTCACAAAAGACAGAGACCATTGTTTGTTGTTGTGCTCAGATTGGCAATTAATTTATTTATAGTCATAATTCCATATTCCATTTTCCATTTCTTTATTATCATATTTTCAGAAATTTCATTTATTTCCATCCATATATCAATCTCTGATTATCCCTCCCACAGGTGAAAACCTGGGTGCCTTCTTCTTCTCCTTTTCCGCTAGGTAACGGTGAAAACTGAGACCACTTTTCCTTCATCTTCTTCCTCCTCTGTGTTATTCCTTTTCTTCCCCTCCCCCTTTTTCCCCACTAGCCAGTCTCCAGCTTATGCTGGATGGCTGACTTCCATACTTAGGGTATCATTCTCCCTTACCTCAGGGAAGATCCTTTTTTTTTTTATTTCCCAGTTTTTGCATGTTTTCTCCATGCTTCTATAAAGCCCATTGTTTCTGTATTGAACATGTCTATGGCTAGGTCTGACAGGTGCACACCGTCTGACCTGTAGAAGTCTTCTACCCATTCTTCTAACCCCGCAGTATTACCTGTCCTCCCATATGCCTTACCAATGTCCCCACCCTTCTATTCATCTTTCTCCTGGCCTTCTCCACCCCCCTATGGCTGTGCTCCTGCCTCCACACCCTTCTAGGTATCATATCTGACCAGGTGAGGCACACCTGAGGCCACCACTGTCGTATTGCCCCTAGATCCCTTTTCATCTGTAAGTATGTGTCTACCCATGGCCTGCCTGCAAGGTCGTTACCCCCTAGATGTATAATAATTAGGTCTGGACTGGGGCACCGTCCCTTGAGTTCCTTCAAGGTGGGAAGCAGCTGTGCCCATCTCATCCCCTGCATGCCATGCCAGACCAACCTACACTGTTTCACATCTTGGTACAGCTGCTTTTCCCCAGCCTTCTTCTCTGCTCTTTTTCCAGCCTAATAAATATAGGAATGGCCGCAGATCCAGACTTCCGTGATCCTCCCTCTACCTATGGGGTTCATGGAAAATTAATTATTTTACACGTGCTCTTAGTGTCATCTCCATATTATCCCCCCATTTTCTTTTTGTTTGCCCTCCCCCTAACTTTTCCATTTCTTGCCCCCCCCCCAGACCTGCAATTCCAACCAGGAGCACCACCTTCAATTTTTTTTTTTTACTTCAGTGCTCTAATGTATCTCTTATAACTGGCAGACCGCCAGCGCCCTTTTTCCAAAATGTCATTCACTGATTCTCCCATTGCTGCCCACTGTGAGGCAGCCCCAATCTGTAGGGAATGGGATGAATAATTAGCCGGGTCTTCCCCCATGAATTGCATGCCCTTTTTAAACAATACTGTGACTTGGTAGCCGGTGACCCTTTTCCCATCACCATGTACAAATAACTTTCCCATCCTGGTCCCATGTTCTGTGGAGAAAGCCCACAGAGCCTGTACTGGGCAAACTCTACCTGCCCCTTCAGTGTCACTATGCAACCTTGTCCTCTCTGATCCGTTTTTGACCTCCTGATCTTGATCCGTATCTCTTTCACCCCCCAGCTTACATCGTTCCATTCCAAGCCTCCTTCCTTGTCTTCTTTCCCATGGCCTACCACCTCACTCCCTCTCATGGCCCCTGCAAACATTATTACATAAATTATGTGAAATAGCTGGGCCTCGGCCTTTGATCTGCATATTACCGGGAGCACATCCTTTAGCTTTATTAGCCACTGCTCCCCTATTGGCCTCCTATTATCTCCTGGCCCATGTTTCAACCTACCCCATCCTTGCATCATTCTCCTGATGAACAATGATTTTGTCAGGTCTTTCCACCCCTTTAGGCTGCGGATAACACTAATCCCTGCCGGATAAACCCCCATTGTGGTGTGGGCGGTCCCTTTTCACCACTGTTCCATGGTGAACATTCCCAACTGTTCCTCTGTGAGTGGCCCACTTACCTCCATCTGGTGCTCAGCCTTGAATGTTTGAAACACCCACCAGACCCCATCGTAAGCCCTCAGAGTCCGAGGCACCCATGAGCTGCGAAACAACAGTTCTGCTCCTTCTTGCCAACATCCCAGATGTTCGTTGGTATGGGTACTTTTTGTTTGTTTCTCTGCCGCTGGCGCCAGCCTCCAGAAATGGTCCAGCTGCAGACAGGAAAGGCTGTCAGCCAGGGTATTGTGTACCCCTTCTATATGTTTTGCTCTGAATGACATGTTCAGCTGCAAAACCCTTAACACTAAACGTTGTAATACTTTCATGACCGTCTCTGACCTGGCTCCCCTGTTGTTTAGGACCTCTACCACTGCTCTAATATCACACCAGAATGTCACTTTCTGATCCCGTAGTTCCTCCCCCCAGACCAGGGTACATGCCCATATGGGCATGATTTCCAGCAATGTTATATCTGTTATTTTCCCATCCTTTACCCAGCTATCAGGCCATGGTTCTGCAAAGCACCTGCCCCTCAGGTAACCCCCCATACCAAACCCCCCAGCTGCATCTGTGTAGAGATCGAGGTCTGTGTTGTACACCCACTCTTCTTGCCAGAATGAACAGCCATTATATTCCTTCAGGAATTCCTCCCATATCCCAAAATCTTCTCTGACACCTCTTGTCAGGTCCACCCAGTGATGTGGTCTGGTGACCCCTGCTGAAGCCCTAGCTAACCTCTTTATGAACGCCCTCCCTGGTCCAATGGCCCTGCAGGCAAAGTTCAGGTGCCCAAGTACTTGCTGAACTTGTTTCAGCTGCACCCTTCTCCTGCTGGTGTGTACTTGAATTAATTCCTTCAGTTTCCTCACTTTGTTGTCTGGCAGCCTGAATATCTCTTTTGGGGCTTCTATCTCAATCCCCAGAAACTCCATCACCCTGCTGGGCCCTTCTGTTTTCTCCAGTGCCAGTGGCACCCCCTAGCTCCCTGCATAATTCCTGAAACTTGCCCAGCATCCTCTGTTTCTCCCTTTTTTCCCTCCCAATGAAAAGGAAGTCATCTAGAAAATGAATGACCATTCTATAACCCATCTTTTCCTGGAATATCCTTTGCAAACACGTGCTGAATGATTGAATGTCGCACAAGCTATGGAACATCCCATTGGCATGGATTTGTCAAAATAATACTGCTCCCCAATCTTAAAACCCAATAGATCCCAGTCTTCTCTCCTGACTGGCAGCAGTCTGAAAGTGGACTCAATATCTGTCTTTGCCATCCATGCGTCCTCAGTAGCCCGGATTATCCGAACTGCATCCTCTAGTGTCTCATATGTCACTCTACTGTGTTCCTCCCCGAAGAAGTCATTCACCGAATCCCCTTCTGGATAAGACAGGTGGTGAATCACCCTGTACTCTCCCTCTTGCTTCTTGGGTACCAAACCCAATGGTGAAATCCACATATCTCACGGGGGGGGTGTCGAATGATCCCTCTACCCTCCCTGCTGCCTTTTCTTTCTCTACCTTCTGTCTCAACATTTCTTCCTTTCCTTTAACCGATCCCGGGTTGCTTGCCTCTCTTGCTTGCCTGGGCCCCACACACTGTAGTGAAAACCCCATGCTAAAACCTTGTATAATCATCTCCCGCACTCTTCTGTTCGGATATCTGTCCAAACAGGCTGTCCATGCCTCTAAATTGATGGGGGGTTCTAGCTACCCTGAACTGCTCCTTGTCCATCCCCCCTTTCTATTCCCCAGCCCCTCCCTCCCATCTTGTGCAGGGTTCTTCTGATCAGTGATTCGGACCCTGCCTGCTCGTGTTCCCTCTGCCCCTCCCACCCTTATTCCATGTCTGCCCTTTAAACCCCTGTCCTTCCCAAAAGAACTGTTGACCTGACCCTTGTCCCCTGTGTCCCTGTGCCCCTTGAGTCCATGCCATCCTGCATCTGCTCGCCAGGTGTCCTCCACCACATTTTGAGCAAGCATGCCGAAAACGACATTGAGGCCATGAGCAAAAGGCCCTGTTGTAGGCCCAACAACATCTCTGGAGTGTTGATCCTTTCTTCCCCCATTCCCCCTTCGGGTGTGGACTGATCAGTGACGTAGTCTGTCCATAAATCTAGCTGCTTTGTGTCCCATCACACATCCCCAAATGTTGCCATTCTCTGTCGAAAAAATTCGTCATAATATAGCCACCCCACCCTGCCTTTTACCTTTGCCCTCCTTATTATCAAGGAATACGTGATGAGCGGGATGCCTAGCTCCGGCCTTTTCTCCAAGACAATGGCTGAGAAATTGGCAAAACCCACGAACCATCCATCCCCGGTCTTTCCCTTCATGAACTTGTCCTCCTCCTTTTTCCCCAAAAGCACTATTGCCGCTGCCATTTCACTCCTACCTATGTTCTCAGCCTCCTCATATTTTGCTGCCGATTCCTGGCTCACCAACGCGAATATATTCACATACTCCGCTTTCCATATTTTCTCTTTCATGGCCAGTGGGACATGCTCTCCTATCCTCATCCCGGGTGCACCTATCTCCCTTGTACCTTTCCCTTCTTTTTCTGCACTCCCTTCATTACTTTTTGGCACCTCTTTCTCCGTCCTAATCTCTGCCAGAGCCGATTCCATCTGCCCTAACCCTTCTGTCTCCAGCGCCGATACAATTTGACCTATGTATTCCTTTATACTACTTTATACTATCTCCCACTGCGCTGGGTGCGTTACCTGTAACCTTGTCTGGGCCGTGCTGCCTGGCATCTTCCAAATGCCCCCTTTTTTCTCCCTGTGGTTGAGGAGGAGGGTGAACTACTACGGTTTGTGGAGGAAAAACCACGTTCTGGGGATCTGGCCCGGGTTCACCAGGGAAGATCCTGCCTTGATTGAGGGGAGGTACTGGTGTTCCCGAGTCTATAGGCTGCAGAGGTACTGGATCAGCCACCCTGGGGGGTTCCACTGCAAGCGGTGGTACCCTAGTGGGGCTACGTGGCCCTTCGGCTAGTCATTTCCCTCTGCCCCCTTTTTACGGGCCTGCTTTCCTTTTCTCCCCAGGTCTCCCTGGTTCCTCCCCTTCCACCAGTTCCCACATTCAGTTGGCCTTTTCTGCCAATTCGATTATGGCCCTGTAGGCATCTTCCTCCTTTGACGGCTTGCTTTTCTTTGGTGCCATTTTCTTCGCTTTTCTCTGTGAAGACAACTACAGGAAGAGAACAAGAGTTATTTTTTTACCTACTGTATATTACCATATATTTGTGTCCCCCCTTTTTTTTGCACCCTCGTGCCCGCTCCTCTTTCCTTTCCATTCCCACGTGCCTCCTTTTTCTTTTGTATCCTTGCGCTTCTGAGGTTTTTTTTATAACCTCTTTTTAGCTTCCATACCCGTATGCCCCCCCTTTTGCATCCCCTTGTTTCTCCCGTGCCCACTCATGGGCCACCAGCAGCCATTGCTGCCTTCCTTAATGAAAATGCCTCTTCCCTGTGTGCCACTGGGGTATGCATACCCTCCTTTCTTAAGCAGTTTCACTCTCCCCTTAATCAGCTCCAACTGGAGGCTGCCATGAGGACCTTTTGGGTGGGGAAGCTCCCCGGCCCAGCAGCCTGTGTGTGCCTCATGGCCCCCCCTTTTCCCCCCTGTTAGCCAGCCTCTCCTGCACAAATCCTCTGCTTTCCTTGTCTTTTTTCTTTTCCCAACCCCTTCTGTTCCTTTTCTTCCCTTCCCCCTTGTCCTCGTGATCATCACGCAGTGTGTGACGTCATGCCGTGGGTCGCTATAGCATGCTTCAGCTACTCCATTTACTGGGCCTCTCTTTGTTGGCAAAATCCCTTAAAAACCTCATCCTTGTGGCTAAAAACCCTCTCCCCTATCCCCCCAGAAAAACACTTGCCTCCCAGCCTACCCATGGCATGTGCCGTTGCACCACATGGCCACCTGCATCAGCCCCACACAAGTCCTGTTTGGGCCTCTTCCCATTCTGGTCTCCCCCACCCCATGCTCAGTAGCCACATTTTCTTGGGCCTCCCTTGGCCAAGAAACAGGGCCGCAAAGTGTTCCTCTTTTGCCATGTGCTCCCATCGTTGCTCCATTTTCTGCGCTCCTTTCTCCACGACCCTGCCCTTTAAACACCTCCCTCACTAGGCCACACCAGCCAAAATCCCCCTCTTGCTATCCCAAATTTGCAGCCATGTGCTGCTACCTGCTCGTTCACTTTCTGATCCATTAAACAGTTTGTTCCTTTAGTTGCCTCCCTCGTGAGGCCCCATGCCACCAAAACATCACTGCTTGTTGCCTCCAGGACTTCCAGCCCTGCGCTACAATGCTCCCTTCGGCTTAAATAGCCCCTAGCCTCCCATCACAATCCCTCGCTAAGCCCACACCAGCCAAAACCCCTCTCCATGTTGCCCCACAACTTCCAATGCACTACGACGCTCCATTCGGCTTGCATAGCCCTGTCCTCCAGTCACACCCTTGCTAGGCCAATGCCAACAAAAAACACTACTGCTTGTTGTCCCCTCAATCCAGCCCTGCACTACAAAAATGCTCCTTTATGGCTTGAATAGCCTTGCCCTTCAATCTTCTCCCTCACTTTGTCAATGCCAGCAAAACGCCACCGCTTGCTGCCAAAATTACTTCCAGCCATGCGCTACAACGCTCGTTTCTCTTCTGAACCTGCTCACTACAGGAGCACTACCTTCTGGTTTTTTGTCCAAACATCTCCTCACCTAGCGTCAGGCACAGCTTTCTCCAACTCGCTACTGTTCTGAGTGCTTCAGTACTACCTCATACCTTGCTAAGCCATGTAATTGACCACAAACCCCCCCCCAAACACACACACAAGAATTTTTCTTTTTTTTTAAAAACTACTAGCATCCATCTCATCCTAATGCTGTAAAGTGCTTCTGTCCTCCTCTATTATATGAAGACTTCCAATAGTCAACCACGTGGCCCCCAAACATCTCTTTCTCCTTTCATTATTATATAAATTTTTTTTTAAAACACATCCAAACCTCATTATTCTTTTTTTTTACCTGTTTTATCCTGGTGCACAAACCTCCACCAACAATTATGCCAATCTGACATGCTGCAGCTTCAGTAAAATCAAAAACTCCAGCAAAAAGTGGCTGAGGCCCCCTTGTGCTGTCCCTTATGTACCTCCCTTCGCCCTTCCCCTTCCTGTTACCTGTCCATTGTTCTGGCCTTTAGCCCTTCCCCTTCCTTTGTCCCTCCTCTCCTGAGCACAACCATTCCATGATGGAGGGAAGGGGTGCACCAGGACTGGTCTGCCCCTTAAAGGGCAAACTCCATTAGTAATGTCTAATGACAAAAACAAAGCTTGTGTGCCTGAGTCTAAAAGGTATTCTCTTATAAACTGTAATTTAATAAGACAGGATTGTATATAACTTTCTGGCATAAAACTGGACTGATTTGTATGAATAATAGATCCTAAAATAGTTAGGATTCTATTATTCAGTATTTTGGTGTATATCTTGTAATCTGTATTTAAAATTGCTATGGGTACATAGTTTTCTTTTTTTATCTCTATTCTGTTTAGGTATTAATGAGATAAATGTGTGATTAAAAGAGTCTGGCAGAATATTTTGTATCTGAATTTGATTAAAAAGAGATTGTAACCAAGGTCTTATTGATTTACAGAAAGTAACATAAAATTCCAAAGTGAAGCCATCTCGGCCTGGGCATTTGCCTTTTTTCATACTATTAAGTGTATCCATGATCTCTCTTTCAGATATTGGATTTGTTAGACCTTCCCAGTCTTCTTCCTGGATTTTTGTATGGTGGAATTTCTCATAATAAAGTATCTCTGATGCCGTAGGGTTCCATTCTGATCTATATAATTTTGTGTAAAAGTCATAAAATTCTGCTTCTATCTCCTCTTGGGAAAGACACTTTTGGCTGTCCGATTTTATAATTAAAGTAATGTCTGATTTACTTTGACGGTCTTGAATTCTGTTTGCTAATACTCACCCTATTTGGTCACTGTATTGGTTCCATGTTTTATTTCTTCTTGCCCATAGAAATTTGATCTGGTAAATTTTGGTTGAATCAATAAACCTCCTCAACTCAATCAGTTCAACTGCCTTATCTAAGTTCCCATTTTTAACCTCTAGCCCCAAAGCTTTGAGTTTATCCTGAACTTTTTTTGGTTTTGTATTCTATTTTTATGTTTACACGATACTACTGAAATAAAAATGCCCCAGATTGTAGCTTTCAGTGCATCCCAGCTCTGTATAATATTGTCATTATTAATTTTGTTTTCTATGAAAAAAATTGTAATGGCCAATTCTGTCTGTCCCTGAGTGGATTGATCTGTCAACAGAAAATTATTAAGTCTCCATATGTTAGATTTTCTTGTAGAGCCTTCAAAATGATGTCAGTTGAAACCATATTATGGTCAGACAGTATCATAGGTTGTATACATGCCTCTATTGCTGTACAAGAGACTAACAATTCCCTGGATACAAAAATATAATCCAGACATGAATACTTTTTATGTCTTGCTGAGAAGAATGTGTAATCTCTAGTATTGGTATTTAGTTCTCTCCAGATATCTACTAGGCTGAGCAAGTCCAGAAAAACACCTAATTGTTTGACTTTGTATTTGCCCCAAGAGGAGAAGGGAGATGATTTGTCCCATGGATCTTTAACTGGGCAATTATAGTCACTTCTTAGAATTATATTAAAACAGTCTAGCTGGTAAATAATTGTATTAATTCTGGCCAAAAAGTTGTTAAAACCTGTAAATGGTGCATAGACTGAACATAATGTAAAAAATTCCCCTTCTAATTTTACTTTTTTTTCTTTTTCTTTTTTAGACATTTGGCTCAGAGCGTGGGTGCTTCAATCATCATCATATCTCATGAAGTCTTATTACCTCTCATCATAGCCATGCCAAATTGATAATTGAAATGTAATTTTTTGTTACTTCATATATAATATTTTGGGTCTTTTGATCCCTATAACATTGGTTCCCCTCTTTGTTTACATTAAATTATCCAAAAAAGGCATCCAAATGTCCAAGTACTGATTGATCTTCCATTAAGTATAGAGCCTTATCAATCTTGCTGGAATCTAACATTTTACTTATCCATTCTAAATAGACTGGAGGATCTGGGTCCTTCCATTGTTGAAGAATTATTTTTTTGCCACTAAAAGACCCAAATTGAACAATATTTCCTGAGTGCTACATTCCCCTTGTGGCTCTTCTTGTAAACCAAATGTAATTATCCCAGGATTGAATGGAAAATCTTATCTAATTATTCTGGAGAGGGTTAACCAAACTTTACCCCAAAAATTGCATAGTCTGGAACAGGTAACCAACATATAGAGTAAGGAGCCTTTAGAGTTCATGCATCTCTGGCTCAACACAGACAGAGCATTATCAAATTCATGCAATCTAGCTGGTGTAAGATAGGTTCTATGCATTGTATTAAAATGAATTTGAAGAAGTTTATTATTTTTCACTGGAAAGACAGTCAAGTTAATAAGGTTATCCCATTATAGTTCAGAAATAATTGTCCCCATATCCTTTTCCCATGCTTCTTTTGTATTTTTTAATCAAAAGAGGATATATTCCAAAAGTGAGACATAAACCCTGGATATCAATTTTTTATTAGATTATAAACTATAAGATAATGTTTCTGGGGAGAATCTAATAAAAAAAAAGAATGTTTGTTTAAAAAAAAAATTCTTTAGTTGGGTAAACTGCCACCTCTGGTTTTCTGAAACCCCAAACACCTGTTGAAATTGTGTGAAAGTCATTATCTGAGCATCTAAATTTTATTTATTTATTTTTATTTATTTTTTGTTGACCGGGTAAGTGCACTAGACAAATCCTGCCTATTTTCAGGCACGACCCGGTGGGAGGGGGATACAAATGAATGCCAACTGACCTTGAACCAGATTAAGCTGTTGGTGGTATTTTTACTGAATGAGGGAAATTTGGCCAAGACATCAGGGAAATTCCCCTACTCTTTTCGATAAGTGCCATGGGATCTTTAACATCCACCTAAACTACCACCAATCCAGGCAGATGGAACTTCGGTTTAATGTCTCATCCGAAAGAAAATACAAATCACTCACAGAATGAATAGTCCTATCAAAATACCATTTTTGAGATGTGGGCCCATTCAATGAAGGAGGAAATAGGGGGTTATTAAAGATAGAAGAAAGTTTTGAGATCTTATTATTCCAACCCATTAGCTTAAGAACCTGTGCTCAAGCTGTAATAGTAGATTTTGTTGTATTTAATACCAAGCCTTTGTTTAATTGAGGAGGGTCAAATGATAGATTATTAATAAGAGGAAGGCCCCCTAAGTTACATTTTCCTCAGCAAATTCCCGCAGTATGATTATCCTGTTTATGATGAAACCAGAAAAAAACAATTTCTAACTGAATGGCTAGATAGTAAAGCCAAAAATGTGGGCAGCCCAACTCTCCTTTTTCTTTATTTTGTTGAAGTCTGTCCAGAGCAACTCTAAGGCGTTTACCCATCTGAAGAACTATTCTAATCTGCTTATCTAAGTCTGCAACAAAAAAAAACTTTATTCAAAACTAAGGGAATTGATTCAAATAGAAACAATAATTTTGGAAGAATATCCATCTTGAGAATATAAATTCTCCCAATTACGGTTAAGGGAAGATACTGCCACTTTTCCAAATCTTTCTTAATTTTAGAAAGAAGAGGGTCATAATTGAGTTGTAACATTCTATTAGAATCGAGAGCTAACAAAATTCCTAAACATTTCAACTGATTCTTACAGATACTTCTTAAATCACACAAAACTCCTAAACATTTCAACAGATTCTTACAGATACTTCTTAAATCAGGATTCAAGAGGTTCTCTGGGTTATCCAAATAGAGCATTTTGCTTTTCCCCCAGTTAACTCTATAGCCTGACAGCTCACCGTACTCCCCTAAAATATTATTTAATACTGAGTATGTTTGCTCTGGGTTAGCAAGGGATATTACTATATCTTCAGCATATCAAATAATTATTAAAAATGTGTCCTCCACTTTGATGCCAAGTGTCTCACTGACTGATCTAATTTTAATTGCTAGCGGCTCCAAAAACAGAGCAAATAGCAGAGGGGAAGTGGGCAACCCTGCCTAATACCCCACTGAAGTGAAAGAAAAGGAGGAAATAAGTGATTAGTTTTAACTCTGGCCCTTGGTGCTGAGTATATTAATTGTATCCACTTTAAAAAATGTCTCTCTATACCAAAACTTTTCATAACTTCTAGCAAGAAAGGCCACTGGACCCTATCAAAGGCCTTCTCGAGGTCTAATGACAAGAGTGCTATGTCCAATCCCGTGAAGGCCTGAATAATATTGAGAGCTTTTTTAGTGTTGTGCTGTTACCTCCTGCCTTTAATAAATCCTACTTGATCTAGATGTATTAAGGTTGGGAGTATACCAGACAGCCTTTCTGCTAAGATTTTGTCAAATGTTTTGTTCTCACAATTTAGTAGGAATATTGGCCTATATGAGCCACAAAGATCTGGTAATTTATCTTTTTTCAAGATCAGAGATATATCAGCTTCATTAAAGGAGCTGGGAAGCTTACCCTGGTTCAAAAAATGTTTTATCTTTGATAAAGGCATAAGGGTTGGAGCCAGATTTTTATAGAGGTCAAAAGGAAGGTCATCAGGCCATGGGCTCTTTGAGGTGGGAAGATCACCAATTATTTGCATAATTTCTTCCAAAGTTATATCCACGTTCAGGGTTTCTATATGATTAACAGAAGGCTTGGTAAATTCAGACAAGCTAAATAATCCCTTATGGAGTGTACTGAAACATTGTGCTCAGGTGTGTATAATTTTTCATAAAAAGATTGAAAAACTGCATTCATTTGTGCTTCCTCAAAAAGCTGTTGCCCACCATCCCCCCGACAGATGATATTTTGTTCTGATTATACTCAGAGTGAAGCTGATACGCCAATAGTTTACCTGGCATGTCGCCTTGATAATAATATTTTGCCCTGGCATTATACATAGCTCTATCAGCCTGGCCCTGAATGATATTTTCCATTTTATTCCTAATTGCAAAAACCTTTATTTTTGCATGTTCAGTACCTAGACTTGCATGGTCATCTTCTGCAGAGGACAGTTCCCTCTCCAGGACCATAAGAGCCTCAGCAGATTTATTTTCCCTATTTCCTACTTGAGTCATAATCCACCCCCTTAAGTAGACCTTTAAGATTTCCCATATGGTCTGAATGTCAAATTCCTCTAAACTATTCAGTTTCAAAAAACAATGTATTTTCTCTGTAATTTTAACCTTAAAATTACTGCCAGACCATACTGAGGTATCCATTTTCCAGAAACACTGAGGAAGTATAGCCTGATGTTCAAGAATTAATTCCATAATTAGGGGAGCATGGTCTGAGACCCTTACAGGCTCATAAAAAATGTGTAATAAATTTCAACAGAGTTTCTGAGAGACAAGAAAAAAGTCAATTCTAGAATAAGTATTATAAGTTTTAGAATAATAAGAGTACTTATTAAGATTAGGGAACTTTTGTCTAAAGGATCCACTAAATCAAAATCCAAAGCAAAATCTTTTACCAGCTTTACTGTGTTTTGTTTTCTTTCTTGAGCAAGAGGTGCTCTATCTATTAAATTGAATGTAAAATTGAAGTTTCCTCCAAGAATAATTGTTTGACTAAACTGAGACAATTCCAGAAAAAAGTTTGTGAAAAAAGGCGTGTCTTCAGTATTTGGTCCATAAAGAGAGTCAAAAGTTATATTTTAATTCTGATATAAAATGTCTATGAGAATAAAACACCCATTTGGATCAATTACTGTTTTACTTAAAGAATGAGCCAAATACTTTTTAATATAGATAGCTGTTCCCCTTGCTAAGTTTGAAAACGATGTATAGTAACCATTTGCCTTAAATAAATTACCAAAATAAGCAGCATCTTTTTATTGAAATGCTTTTCTTGGAGGAGAAGACAATCCATTCTTCTATTGTTAGCAATTCTAACAACTTTTCTTATCTTAATTCTGTCTTTGCAGCCATTAAGATTCCATGACATTATTTTAAATGGAAGCATTTAGATTTGAATAAACCCACACCATAAACCCCTTCCCTTCTGCTCTGTTGTGTTGTGCCAGAAAGACTCACTCCAGCTTTTGTATGTTTGCCTCAATTTAATTTTTTTGTTCTCATCAAAAGCCTGGATAAAAAATTGGCTAGACAACAGGACGCAAAGGGTAGTAGTAAATGGAGTCCACTGTGAAGAAAGGAGGGTTACTAACGGGGTACCGCAGGGTTCAGTACTAGGACCGGTCCTTTTTAATGTCTTTATAAGTGACATTGCAGAGGAACTGGAAGGAAAAGTATGTCTCTTTGCAGACAACACAAAGATCTGCAACAGGGTTGATACAGAAGATGGAGTGGAAAGGCTGAGAAGGGACTTGACAAGGTTGGAGGAATGGTCAGATGTGTGGCAGCTCAGATTCAGTGCAAAGAAGTGCAAGGTAATGCACCTGGGAAACAAAAACCCAGGGGAAGAGTACACAATGAGGGGTGAGATACTGACAACATATAAAATGGAAAGGGACCTGTGGGTAATTATATCAGATGACCTAAAGGTGGGTAAGCAATGTGAGAAGGCAGTAAGGAAGGCTGGGCGATACTGGGATGCATAGGGAGAGGCATCAATAGTAGAAAACAGGAAGTTGTTATCCCTCTGTACAGACAGTTGGTGAGACCCCATCTGGAGTACTGTGTGCAGTTCTAGAGACCCCATCTCCACAAAGACATAGACAGAGTGGAGGCTTTCCAGAGGAGGGCAACCAAAATGGTGCAGGGTCTGCACCAGAAGACTTATGAAGAAAGACTAAAGGAGCTTAATATGTATACCCTTGAGGAAAGAAGGGAGAGAGGGGACATGATAGAAACTTTCAAGAACCTCAAGAGAATCAACAAAGTCCAAGAGGGTAACATCTTCCAGAAAAAGAGATGTGCAAGAACAAGGGGCACAATTTGAAGATAGGTGGGGACAGCTCAGAGGTAATGTGAGGAAGTATTTTTTCACAGAGAGGGTTGTGGATGCATGGAACAGCCTTCCTGAGGAGGTCATGGAGTCAAGAACAGTGGGGGAATTCAAGAATGCATGGGACAGACATAAGGCAGTCCTAGTGGGAGGTAGGCGGAAGTAAGCTGTTGGTTAACTAGGATCTGCAGCTTATCTGTTAGGTCGGAAAATGGGCAGACTAGGTGGGCCAAGCGGTCCTTATCTGCTGTCACATTCTATGTTTCTATGTTACCTCCCTCTGGCTCTGTAGTTTCTGCAACTTTTTGAAGAGGCTGTGTTTCTCTTTTCTCCATTCCTGCCTTTCTTTGGGCTGACTCAGCTTCCAGTTCTGCTGCTGTTTGAACAATTTCAGCTACCCGACGGTACCGTTTTGACATGCCCGAGTTTATTACCCGGTCGGTACAAAGGGCCGTGAGGTACTGGAGATATAGAAGAACCGCTGACTAAACCTGAAGAAGGAAATGACCGAAGACCAAAAGTGGGTAAGGAGATAAAGCAGGTCGAGAAGGGGTATAAATTAATGGACATAACACAGTTTAGCTGGGCATTCTTTCAAAACAGAGCGAGGGAGCAGCATCCTACTCCACACAGCACAAGTTAGAATGAACGCTCTGACATGCACAGATGTATTTTCACCTCTGTCTCCAGTCAGGAATCTATCTTTCTAATTTTACTTTGACTGCCACAATTCATCCTTGTGAGTCTGATGCAGAATCTACCACTGTGCCTTTAAACTGTTTAGATGGCATTATCAATACACCAGCACTCTTCTTTGTGCAACCAAATGAGAAATAAATTCTGCCAGACCACCTATTTTTTATCCTATCTAGTTCCTTCTGATTGAAAAATACTTTCTGAGGTAATAACACATCCAATTCTATCTTCCTTATTCTTGTCAGAATGCGGTATCTCTTGATGGAAGAGTTAAATATGTTAATATTCCAGGTCGCTATTTTTAATGAAAACACCATATTAAATAGCCAAAGACCCACCTTTCCTTCCCATTCCTTACATAACCTTCAATTTGTGACAATGTATGTCCAAAACATAAGCTTAAAACAGATATTGGATTAAAAACCAACATATATTCCCAGGAATGTGCCCATTGTCCCCGCTTCTGAACTCCCCTCCATGATTTTGCCAAGGACAATTGTCTGGTGACCATCCCCACCACTTGGTAACAATATGTGCAAAAAACTCAACCCCAACCCCCCCCGGCAACACCCAACCTGAAACACACAACCTGTAGGGAAATGATTATTTGTTATAACTACCATAGTCCAAGAAATAATCAGGAAGTCTTAATTTCAGGTCTCAAATAGCATCAGAAAGTGATTCATATAGCAGAACTTGATTATTCAAGAGGACCTTGAACTTTGCAGGATGTATAACATAAGCCTTAAACCCCTTCTTCCAGAGGTGTTGCTGCAAGTTGTTAAAAATTCTTCTTCGGTCCCAGAGCTCTTTAGAATAGTAATTTCTTTATGTGATTTGTTGCTCTTTCTATTAAAATTTTGAGTTTTTATAGTAAGCTTTCATAATTAAATCCTTCCCTTCTGACATCAGCAACTTTGGGATTACTGATCTTGGACCTAAGCTCCCTTGTGTGGGTCCTAGCCAGTGAATTCTGTCGATAACTGGGATTTCCAGGCTTTCTCCTAAAAGGCTTCTCAGTATTTCTATAGCAATATTTTTCAAATATATTTTCTTTTCCCATTCTTGTTCAATTCCAAATATATGAATGTTTTTACAATGGGCACCATTTTCAAAATCATCCAGTTTATATTGCATATCCTGAAGCTTTTTCTGAAGTGTTTTAAGGTCTTGAGGAATAGGTTGCATGAGATCCTCCAGCTGCGATTGACGTAGTTCTAATTCACTCATCCTTTTAGTCCCTTGTTCCATTTTGTGTTCAATACTGATAAGTGAGCCCTTTAAGTTGTCTGTTGCTTCTACTACAAGCTGTAGTTTTTCTAAAGATGTTTGAATACTTTGCACATTGTAGATTAATTGTTTTGCCCATTCGGGGGTGTCCTCTTCATTTGATTTTGATGAATGTGGCTTTGAAAAGTTCCCATTTACCCCATGTGTGCCACCAGAGAATATGTCAGTTATAGCTGAGTCATTTGGCTCCTCTTCTAGTATGGTGTTAGGTTCATCTAATATATCTGTATTATTTTGATTAGATTGTGGTGTTTTACTGTTAGATGCTGCATTCCCAGCTTGTTTCCCCTGTTCATCTGTTTTCTTTTCTTGGTCTTTTTTGGGTGGCATTTTGTTAGATATAAGGCCTGTTGTACTGCAACAATTTTTAAAGGTAGCAGAAGCTGCTTATAAATTTTTTTCTTGTTCTGTGGGGTCTCTTGTTTAACTTCAGTTGGTAGTTTTTCACAAATTTTAGTTGATTTCTTCTCTATAGCTTGAAATATTTTGCTCAGACTTTTTTGTCTTGTTTATTGCTGTCATTAGACATAAGGTATATCTGCTGAGTTACCAAGAATTGTTTTGGGTAAATCACTCAGCTCAGCTGCACATAAAGGTGAAAATAAGTTAAATAAGGTAAAGTCATAAGAACGGGCTCCATTCATATCAGTTTACACAATCTTGAGCAAGCTACAATTAATTAAGAGACTTGTCATGTAGTTGGGACCTCCCAACCAAAATAGTCTGTAATGTGTCCACTCAACCTGTCTCTTACATCAGTCTCAAATTCACTTAGTTTTGCTATTCAACAAAAAGGAAAAAAGTTGCTCAAGTCACAGTTCCCTGTGTTCTGGGTGGTGGTTTCCTCGATACTCAGGTCCCGCTTATGTTTCAGTGGCCTGCCTTTAAATCATCCCATACAGGTCTTGCTCATTCTGTAATTGCCTCTGAGAGCACTTTGTATTTTTTAACAGAAGATTGAATTACCTGTAGCAATAGTTAGGGTGCTCCTCGAAACTGTCTGTTCAGCTGGATCTGTCTGAGGGCCGCAAAACCGAGTGCTGAACGCCAGGAGCTGACTGGTCATTCATGGGGCATATTAAAAGTTGTTCCCTAAGCTAGCCAAAATGCTGCTTTTCCTTTCCCATCCAACAATTATCTGCCAGGTCCTGAGAGATTCTCTGGCCACTGTCCATTAGTCCCCCAGTGAGGACCAACATCAAACCATTGAGATAACACTGGCAAATTCGGCAATATTTTATTTGACTGCCACCTTCCCAAAACCAAAACCTCTGTTTCACCACAAATGAGAAAGAAAAAAGGTTTTAAGTCTCACGCCCCATTAGCCACACTGAGTAAAGAGCAATTCCATAAGTCGAGTACTATCAAAATGCCTTGTGTGCTGGAGTGGGAGGTAGGGCGAATGAATGCCTAGTTCAGCATGCACACATTGTCTGTTCCCTACTCCACTGAAAATGTTCTCCCCCTAAGACCAGTGGTTCCTTATTATATACCCCATAGTGCCCATTCATATCCCCCTACACCAGCAATACAAGTTGTCACTAGCCAAATGGCATTTTAGGTCTGGCAGTATAGCCTAATGGTTGGAGTACTGAGCTGTGAATGAACTTGGTACATCCAGCATATCTGGGTTTGATTCCCACAACCTCCACTTGCATACAGTGTGACTCTGAGCAAATCACTTAACCATTCCAGTGCTCCTGGGTTGCCCATGAAAATAGGCTGTGTGCTCAGTGGGCCTTGCCTGGTTACCAAAAAAAAATTACTAAGCCTTTTTGTATTTAGCTACAAATCATATTGCTCACGTAGCTAAAATGATACTGCAGATCAACATAGTGATGTTCTTCTCTTTGAGTTAATAAGTAAAGGTACCAATTAGCCAAAATGTTATAGGATATTTGATTTTCAAACACTGAACCAATGTCCACTGTATACCCCCACCTGTGCTGTATTTATATAGCCACTGCCCTAACTATACCACTGAAATCCCATCTGGCCAGGTGCCATTTTTATACACCCAGTGCCCCACCTGGCCCATTGGTCTATTTATAGCCCAACACCTATGCCTTATTTATACACCCAATGGCATACTTATACCCCGTATCACCCAGCCTGTTGCCCCACCTGGCCCATTGCCCTATTTAAATTTCCCATCTGCTCCCCATCCCCACCATGTAGCAACCCAGTGTCCTATTTATACCCATGTATCCTTTCCAGCCCAGTCACAGCTCACCATTCCTCACCTCTCCAGGTCCTGTATGTACCAAGGAAGCTGGGATGGGACCCTTCTGGTCCTCTCAGGCTCCCCCTTGTCAACAGTGGTGGCTTGGTACTCCACTCCTTCAGATTCAGCAACTGCTCAGTTCAGTACTTGGCTCCCCTGGTGCTGACAGGCTTGGCTCAGCTCATTTCTACTCTGCTACCCTGGTGTCTGTAGGTTTGGCTTGGTACTGCTCTCCCCCATTGTACGTAGGTTCCACTCATTATTGTGGTCCTCTAATGTTGGCAGGCTTAGCTTGGTACAGTACTCCCTGCATGGCTCCAACTGGGAATGCAATGAGACTCCACCCTGCCCATTACACAAACACTGTTCTGTTCTGCTCCATTCAGTGCTTCCTGTTCTTTTACCACCAGCTACATCCACTTGAGACATATGTTCAGTCCATACTTCTGGTCATTGAGGGCCAGATCCCCATGGTAATGGGGGTGGTGGATGGAAGAGCTGGGATGAGGAGGAAGATGAGAGATAACTTCCCTTCTGCCTCCCTGATTGACCTCTGGACATGGTGAAGTGGAAGTTGTGGAACAGGGACACATAGAGAGGGGGCAGTAAAATAAAGACAACATTTTGTCAGTTTGTCAAACAAAACCAAGAAGCACATGAAACTATTTGGTCATGTAGGTGTGGATCACACAGAGGGGCTGAGACTGACTGGCTGGTTGAAAGGGTCTGTCTGGTTGTTGAGGGCCTGATCACTGTGGTGGTGGCTGGAGGAGCCAGGATGAGGAGGAAGATGAGGTACAGCTATGTTGTTGTCTCCATGACTGATCACTGGACATGGTGAAGTGGAAGTTGTGGAACAGGGACAAGTAGAGGAGGGGCAATAAAATAAATAGAACACTTTGTCAGTTTGTCAAATAAAAACAAGAGACATACAATGCCAGTTTGTTGGGTTGATGTGGATCCCACAGAGGGGCTGAGGCTGACTGACTAGTTGGAGGGGTCTGTCACTGAGGCTTACTCAACTTCTAAGCATGACAAGATGTGTATTGACACTGAGGATAGGGACCCCCAGTGACATGTGTTGTTTGGCAGCACCAGGGGTGGGCACCCCAGTGTCACAAGCTGTGTGTTAGGGGGACACAGCAAACTACCCGACATTGGAGGGAGGGAGGGAGGGAGGATTAGGAGCATGCTGATCATGATGTCACTCAGCTAACTGCTGGGTGGCACGTTGTAGATGAGAGGATGCAGCCAAGCTCATGATAGGGGCAGCTGCATCCTTGCAACTACACAACATTTATGCACATCAGACAGGCTGAACAGCATCGCTATCAGCATGCTCCTCATTGATCTGTCATTGGTGCATCTCCTGCAGCCTGAGCTGCATTGCATACCACATTGACACACCTCTGAAGCCTTTACTCTGCAAAGTAGGCACAAGATGTTCACTTCATGCTGAGCACTCAAGCAAACATAAAAACTAGGTAGTTCTAAAAAGGAAAACTGAAACACATGGACAACAGTAAACTGTGCCAGCAAGAGACGGTCCAAGTGCACATGCTGAAGAAAGCCACTCTATGGTATCTTTTAAATAGTAGTGCCATCCTTTTATTGAGTACATATATAAGAGTTGCAGCCCAAGATAGTGGTAAAATACATTCAATGCGTGCTTTGTCAAGGGTGAAATAATCAATGACAAACATTGTGCTTTTATAGTGCCCCCTCCTGACTTCAGAAAATCCTCATGCAAATTTATAATGTGCAAATGATTACATCAATTAATTAAGTAAAGACATAGCACAATCCCTGACATTAAACAGATACTACAACAAAGATAAAATCTTGGCTATTGCTGTAACATTCAATACTGTGTGCCACACTAATGTTATAAATCCCTCACTAGGATTCTCATATTTGTCAATATGCTTTAAACATTCCAGTAGTAGTCAACAATGCTAACACATAATGCAGGGAAAAAAGGACACTAATATCTGATAATGACTTGCTAATAATAATGAACATTAAGCCATGAACAACATATGACCATATAAGCAGGTCTATAGACAGGTTACAATACTTGAATGGTAAACAATATATATGCACAGGATAATTGTGATTTAGCTGTTTCATATATGTTTGTATACTGTTACAATTGTCTTTCGTCTAACGTTGATGCATAGCTCTAAAGTAATAGCTTGAAAAACTCATTAACTTACATCAAATATTGTGTACCATTCAAGTGTTTTAGTCTTTCTATATAATTGTTCATATGCTCATAAGTTGTTCATTTAGATTCAAATTGTATTTATTATTTAAAAATATATGAAGGAAAATATAGCAGAGGCACAGAAGTAGTAACATGTCTAGTATGTAAATCTACTCAGGTTTTATGTCAGTCATTTGAAAATACAGATACTGAAAAATAGTAGGTTTGCATATAACTAGAAAAGGAAATTTGAATTGCAGGAAAAAAATGTTCTTGCCAGCTCTGAAAATATGAAACAATGTTGAGCCTGTTGCAGAAGAGTACATTTTTTTATTCAAGCTCTGTAATATATGCAATAGTTACTGGTCCAGATACAAAAATAAAGCTCTCTATAGTAACTTTTAAATAGTAGTACCTATAAATAAATATACAAAAATAGCAACCCACAGTAGTGGTAAAAATACAGTCAACATTTCACACACTGAGGAGGCTAAGGAGCGCCTGAGTAAAATGTTACTCCTTGCCTCCGAACTGTGGCATCATTCAGTCACCAGCAGCAGTTTTCCTCCGATCACAAGACGGTGGTTTCCTGTGTTTTTATTTTTGCTTGTACACTGATGTAATAAAACAGTCAGCTAAAATATTTCATACCATGTGAGTTAAATCCTTGTTGTGGGTGTTGTGATTGTTTCACTCTGCTTTGCTGATTTTCTCTAGCACCATGGCAGTTTTCTGGTGCTTGCCAGATGATCTGTTCAAAAATCTAAATGAAGAAGTATCTTTGTCCCCCATGATGTCATAAAGAGATTATTGCTAGGACCCACACTTGGAGTACTGGATGGGCGGGGTTAGGCTGGCCACTGCTGATGCAGAGTGGGATCTGTTGGTCATGATCAGTAAATGCGTTTACGCACACTTACCCACTGCATTGTGGTGTACACTGCTAAACTCCACCGGCACTGCTCCCAACTGCTGCTTACACTATTCTCATAGCGAATCAGTGCAAGATCTGTTTCAGACCTCCTGTGGTTGCCACAGCATTTCTGCCAGGGTCAAGAACAAAAGACGAGTAAGGGTTGAGGTGGCATACTGCACTGAACTGGATATGCCAGAATTAAAGCACTCCAGTTACACGTTTCATCAGAATGCAGGTACCAGGGTTTCTTAAAACATTAGCAAGGTGCTGTCACTCAGAAGGAGCAGTTAGAAGAATACTATTGTGAATTTATTAGAAGTCCAAATAATGGCGCATAGGAGGGAGGGCAGTGGTGTGTCATGGGGCTGCCCCATTGCAGGTGGAACAGCATGTTTACATGCCAGCAAAAAACACTTGCAGCAGTACACAAACCACCAAAATAGGGATCATTCTGAACCATAACAAAGCCACTTGCAACACTTTCCATCAGCTTATGATGCCTGACCTGCAGCAATGGAACCCATCTGCAGTAGTAGAGATCATATAGTATAAATGGCCTAGTGTCTCCCTCAAGCAAACTGTCCAGTGCAATAAGGCATGCAGTAAAGCATCGAGGATGCTGGGGTGTTATGGAGAGGTTTGATAGCAGGAGAAGTGAAGTGATACTGCCCCATACAGATCACTGGTAAGGCCTCATGTGGAATACTGTGTCCAATTCTGGAGCCCTCACCTAAGAAAGGACATAGATAGGCAGGAGTCATTACAGAGGAGGGTCAACAAAATGATCCAGGGCAAGCAAGGCACATCCTACAAGAAACTGCTGGTGGGTCTGAACATCTACTCACTGGAGGCCAGACATGAGAGGGGAGACATGACAGAGACATATAAGTTCTGAAAGGTTATTAGAAATAGAGACGCAGTCACAAGAGGGCATGATTGAAAGTTGGTGAGGTAAACTCAGAAAGGATGTGAGAAAGTTCTTCACTGACAGGGTGGTGAAGCTGTAGAACAGATTACAGGCAGATATAGTTGAGGCAGGTATGCTGAATGGGTTCAAATATGGCTGAGATAGAGCAAGAGGACTTATAGTCCCATGGGGAGAGTACCAGAGGGGGGCTGGTTGTTGGTTGTTGGTGGGTGGCAGAGGGGGACAACCACCCTGGACACTAGCCCGGGGGATGAGCTAGCATAATATGTGCAGACTTGATTGACCATCATTCTCTTTCTGCTGACAGTTTCTATGTTTCTGGGACATTTAAAAAAAGGGAAACCGGTGTGTGTGCTCTGATTTCTAAACAAATGTATCTGTATTTCTAGAGCTGACTTAGGGCCTGATCCACAAACCTATCTGTGCCTGTGGAGGGGTGCTTGCACAGGATTGTGGAGCATGGATATCCCACTCCACAAATGCAGTGATCTCTGCACATCTATAGCCTCTAGGTGAGTGCCCCTTTCACACCTGATGCCCTGCCACCAGTGCTCCTACATGAGCAGCCAGATCAGGGTAGACAGAATGGAGGGGGTAGGCATGTATCCAAATATGTTGCACATTTCCATGCTGCAAAAGGCCATCAAGGGGCAAAGGCTACGCTACCCAAGGGGCTGCAGTAGCAGTTGCATGCTGTCCTATGCCTGGCCACATGGCTGTCAAGAGGAAACAATCCATGGCCACTCCACCTATCACCAGCCCTCGGAGCCTCTACAGAGGGTTGGGAGCTATACAGGCTGGTGCAGAAACTAAATGTAAAACTATGCCAACAGTGATATGATGGTCCTTGAAGGGTTGCCATCTCCTGCCAGCCACAGTTCCATGCGAAGACAAGGCTCCACTAGTGAGCTTGCCAGGGCATCCAATTTGATGCCTGGGGTCTGGTTCAGCACCTCTTCCTGACCTGCCCCAGCTTCTCCGCACAGCATTCCATATGGGGCTACTGGGGTACAGGGTTTATGAATGCTGGCAAGCATGCTGGCTTCTCAGGGTGCTGAGCAGTGCACCCCAGCAACATGGAGTTTGTGGGGACCTGGTGTGCCCTTGTGGACTGGTTCTTTTGGCAAAAAAAGAATTGAATAAGTAAGGAGTATCACACAATAGAGTGTGAGTTAAAAGGTTTCTTATCCTGCTTACAAATATATTTTAATTTTGCTGAAAACATTATACTTTGTAATTGGTTTTCTCTCTGGAAAAGGGTATTAAGCATAATATGTTATTCTACCTTGTGTGACCAGATTTCAACCACTCAGAAAGAAAGATTATTTCCAATCTAGTATGCAAAGGTAAGTAGTATTGCATTATTTCATCCAGGTATTTAACTGGAGTTGAAATAAACCAGAATTTTAAGAAAATCCATTTAGCTTTTTTAAAATAAGGCTTTATTTATTATACTTGATGTTCTGTAGATCAGTATGTGTAGTGAGGCGCCATTCACCAAAATTACATTAATTAATGTGATGGCAGAGGACACCGTGGTTTCTTTGTTATTATAATAACTGTCTTAAATCTTAAGTATACTTGGCATAAACAGTTCCAGTGTGCTAATAAACACTGAGGCCACAGGCCTGGGAGTTAATTAAGCACAGCATCAAGAGTTGTTTATGCTCAGTAATATCCGTAGGGATAAGAGTACTGCTGCAATATTCCATATGGTGAAAAGTGGATCTCAGGCCTTCAGTCAGTGAGTCACACTTGAAAGCAAACTGTTTATGTTGTCTTGCCATGTCACTGTACTTTTTACAATGACTCTCCAATCAGCTATGTAGGTAACAGGCAGTTATTTTATTTGTATTTTTTTTATCAGGAAAGGCACATTAAGTTGTGACAGCTTGTTTCCAGGTGTGTTCTGGGGGGTTACATGAATCTGTTTTTACTGATGGGGGAACATTGGGCATGGCACCTGGGACCCCCCCAGTACTCTTCATCAATCTTTTACTTCCCCCTGGACAGTGACCAGAGATGGGCAGAAAGGACCTCAGTTTAACATCTCATCTGAAAGACTACACTTCAGCAGTGCAGAGCAGCACCCTCCGCCCCACCCCGTACTGCACTACTCTGTCAGTTATGGGTATTACCCTACGTGAATGGTGTGGGGCAAGAACCCACAACCTTCTGATCGTCTGGCCTCAGAGGCAAGCATGCTACCTACTAAGTCACTGAAATGCAACAACAACAATGCAGCTGTATTTATGGCAGATGATAAAATAACTGGCAACACTATTTCAGATTCTGCTTTTATGTATTATACTCCCTCATAATATTTTAAAAGATGCATTTGATTTAGTTTGCTATATGAACTTTGCTTTGAATTTCATTTTTAGAGCTATACCCTAAACAGATGCAGAAAAAATCTAGACTCAGGTTTATGTTTCTAAAACTGTAATAGTAAGCAAGAAACACGTTTTACAGTATGTGTTGTAAGAAGAATACCATCAAAGCAAGCTGGAAGTACAGCACACATGACAAACTTACATGGCCATTGTTTTAAAATGCAAATAAATTTCATTACTTGTCAAACTGCCATTCCAGCCTGAGGGGAATGTATATTTGTCATGTAACACACAATGTGGAGAGCCTTGATTTCCAACAGTGAACTGAAAATTGAAATTGGATATTCATTATGTTAGAGATCTTGGCATTCATAAGAATATATTCATGAATTAGTCATTCGTGTTTTAAGCATAAAATCTATAATGCAGATTTTGATGCATACGCCATGAAAATGCTGACATCGGTCATTAATTCATGTCACTTTAAACTCCTCAAGTTTGGAAACAGAGATACATTAAATTGTAAATAGTTGAATCAAATATTCAGTGCTATCAAAAAATAAAAGTTAATAGCCAACAGAACTCAAACTGTGTGTCTCTACCTGTTAGCAGTGTTCAGTAGTTAGTTAATGAAACAGTTACGAGCCACAGGATCTTGGGACTGCCAAGTGGCTTTTAAATTATTAGCACTAATTAGGTGAATCAATAAGGACTGAAGAATGTATTAGCAGTAATTCAGAGGTGAGCATACCTGCATAGATATGTCAAGATTACATTTCCAAACAAGCAGTTATCATAGACGACCCTTCAGCCCAGTAAGCCATGTGTAAAAGTAGTACATCTTTATTACCACGGCTCACTAATTAATATGTAAAGGTTGCTGATCACTGCATAATTAAGCAATGTGGCATGCTTTTCTAGCTGTCTATTGCAGTGCTGCAATGGATAAAATCATTAATAGCTTAGCTGGTGCGTAAATGAGTCCAGAGACTAAAAAACTACTTACTGTCGGACCACAAAGCAACCTAAAGTAATTATAAGAATAATATCCTCCAAAGGGGCTGTTATGAGCAATGTTGAATTTTCCCTCAAAATGACTGCTGCCTTCTTTATCTCCAGTTTTCTTGTTAATTAGTCTGAAAAAAGGTAGCAAGGCTAATTAACTCTCCACTGCTGTAATCTAAATATAAAGCTGGAGAAACGTGCTGAGGCGTTTCCCTGTAGGCAGAGAGTTGATGATAAAGCCCTGATTCTGTGTGTTTCCTGGGTTCTCAGTTGATAGACAGTACACAAGATCAAAGATCAGGTCAAGTTTATTATTGCACAAGACCTTTGTCACTGCAAGATCAGTTTTTTTTTTTCCTGGATTTAAAGATTCAAGTCTGTTTCTTTTAGTTGCTATTTTAGGTTGCTGTCATATAAAAATAAGTAAGTCATTTTGGTTATGGATGGGCAGGTTAGCTGTGAGTGACCCAGTTCTGATTCAGACTCTGAACGAAGTTTCTGATTTACTCCAGCTTGTTTAAAAAATGTGCATTTTCCAGGCCAGATCAAAAAAAGGTCAGTAATAGATCCAGGCTGGAACAAATGATTGAACCCGATTACCCCTACTACTGGAAAAGCAGCAGTTCACAGTATGGCAAGCATATACCTTTTTATCTTGTTTTGGATTACCCTTTCTCTCCTGGCTAGTAAGGTGCCCATTTCCCCCATTTTCAGTCTGCTTGCACATTTTTTTACCTTTTAAATATATACTGACACACATTTGCTGTCACAAGCTTTTTGCAATATTATCTGCTGTATTTCAAGGTCCATAGCATAACTCAATTGTTCTTGTGATAAAGATGTGCAGCAGAGGATGTTCTTTGACCATATGGGACCCTGGGGGCATCAGGGCTAACTTTGGTCATGAAACATAAGCTCTGACATGGTGCACATAAAATGAAATGTGGAACTATGTAAACAGATCTGGAATAACAAAATGAACAGCCGAGATTAACGTCTGAAGTGGTTGCAAAGGAGTGTAGAATGCAATACAGTGTATACACATTATTAACGTGAACCTAAGAGCATTTGAACATACGAAAAGAGCCAGCAGAAGACCACCTTGTCTATTGCGTCTACTAATAATGATGCAGGGTCTAGTCTTACACTTACACCATTGATCCTGCCCCCCCAGCCACCCCTCCTTCCCCCTTCCCCCTTTCCTTGGTCCCAAGGGTTCTCTTTGTGTTTGTTCTAGGCCCTCTTGAATGCTCCCACCGTCTCAGGTCTACCTCAGCTGGCCAGGCAGCATTCTCACACCAATTCCCCAACATTTGGAACTCCCTCCCTTCACCCATCCACCATGCTACCTCTCCTCCAGCCCTCTCCTTCCTCCAAAAGACTGATTTCATCCCTAACTGCACTTGCACCTAACTTTCCTCCCTTCCTTGCCTCTTCCTAGTTACTCATGTGGCACTTACTTTCAGTTCATTGTTTGTTAGCTGCTTAATTTTTTGTTTAAATTATTTTAGCTCATTGCTATTAGTTTACACTTACTACTTTCATTTTTGTCATCCTGATGCTTGGTTGTACTCTCCCATCCAAAAGTGTGTTATCTGTACATGCTTACTTGTAATAATAATAATAATAATAATAATAATGATAAATATTTATTTATAAAGCACAGTATCAAAATATCAAAGTGCTGTACAATCACATTCTAAAATGGAAAAACACAAATAAATAAGTAAATAAACTCTGGCATTGTTAAATTTAAATAGACAATATTAAAATACTAAATGCAGATAAAAAGAAAAACATACTAGTCAACAGGGAAAGCACATCCAAATAGATGTGTTTTTAAAGCAGTTTTAAAGCTCTCCACTGTCTGGCATTCTCTCACCTGATGAGGTAGAGAATTCCACAGGGTGGGGGCAGCAAAAGCAAAAGCCCAAGCTCCAAAAGATTTCAAACGCACTCTGGGAATCTCCAGCAATCCCTCGTCAGTTGAGCGGAGTGGTCTAACGGGGCAGTAGGGACGCAAAAGCTCTTGTAGGTAACTTGGACCCATATAGTGTAGGGCTCTAAAAGTTAGCAAGCCAACTTTAAAGGTGATCCACCACTGAATTGGCAGCCAGTGCAGAGCGTGTAGCACAGGTATAATATGACTGCCTCAGGTAGACCCACACAAAAACCTGGCTGCAGCGTTCTGCACTAGCTGCAGGCAGTGGATATCAACCCCAGGAAGCCCTAGGTATAGGGAGTTACAGTAGCCAAGATGCAAGGTCACAAATTTATTGTAATATACTGTACTTTGTAATTTGATTTTACTCCCTGTTCCCTTCCCCCAGGACACATCTGGAAACTAGCATTTCAGTGCTCAGTATGTCTTTCCTGGTAAAACATTTAAATAAATAAATACATCTTTGCTGATACCACCTCCTCTGGCAGTTCATTCCAGGTGGTCACCATCCTCTCCATATAGAAATGTTCCCTTACATGCCTTCTGAATCCCCCCCATCAATTTTTGACTGTTCCCCCCTAATGGATTGTGATTTCGTTCATTTTAAAGAGACCCTCATTTTGCACTCTGTTAATTCCCTCATTTACTTGAAGGTTTCTATCACATCCCCCTCTCTGCCTCCTCTCCTCCAGGGAATACATCCCAGGGCTCTCAGCCTCTCCTTATAGGACCTATCATGTAGCTCCTCCATCATCTTGGTTGCTCTCCACTGGACCCCTTCCAGCATGCCGATGTCCTTCTTAAGGTATGGATGCCAGCACCTCACCCAGTATTTTAAATGTGGTCTCACCAATGACCTATACAGTGGTAAAATGACATCACTCCGCTTGCTACTGAATCCCCTTGCAATATAACCCAGCATCCTTTTAGTCTTCACCACTGCCTACTTATACCGGAAGGTGTGTTTCAGGTCACTTGTAATCACCACTCCTACATCCTTTCCTTCTTCGGAAGCATTTACCTGAACCTCTCCTTTGTAATACTCTGCCCTAGGGTTCTGCTTTAATAAGCTCTTTCTCTGCATCATTTAATGTTTCAAATTGTTATTGTGTTTTTTCCACAATTTTGTACATATTTACAGGAAGTAAACTCCAAAGTCACACACATTTTTAGGGACTGGTCAGAATGGAGTTATAGGCAGATCAAAACCTGGCCAATTGACCATACTGGGAACAAATGACTGTGATTCTCAGAGTCAGAATTATACTGGCTTTTCAGGGGTGGGGGTAGAGGGGCTGATCTGTCACAGAGTTGGTCTGCTCATCCCAATTTTGACCACCGTCACTACAGACGTTTCCTACTTTTAATGCATTTTACTGCATTCTCCAGCATAGTTTGAAACACCATACTGTCACAAATAATTAAGCAATAAGCTGTAAGGGGGTGTGAGGTTATTGTGAGATATAATCACATCTAGTGACTCTGAACACAAGGTGAACCTATTGTAAGCATGGTAATCAACCAAGGTGTAGTTGTACCTCACTGTAGCATCACACCTCATTCTTTCTTGTGATTACATTATAAGTTGTTGCTTCATATTTCAAACCCAGACACTCTAATAGGAATACATGTGTCAGACTAACTCTAGTATACCTCCAAATGCACACATGTTGCTGTAATGCCACAAACAAATAAGACATTGTGCATTTATCTGAGATTGTCAGAAGTCTAAACCTTGTTTTGCAAAGCTATTTCATCTATTAATCCATTACACACACAGTGTCCCCATTTGAGCTAAGAGAATTACCTTCCATTAAAAATTAATAACTCCTTGATCACACAACCCTGCAGTGTAGCCTAGTGGTCAGAGCCCAGAGCTGTGAACCTGCAGACACAAAGACCTGGGTTTGGATCTGACAATTGCCACTTGCATACTGTGTAGCCTTGAGCAAATCAGTTAGCCTCCCTGTCCTTAATTCTCTCCTGGGTTATATCTGGGAACAAACTTTGTCTCAGTGGGCCTCTCCTACCAAACTAAATAAAAAATAAACAATTGGCCTCATAAATTTTAGATGAGGATGCTCAGTTTGGCCATCTTTTGCTATTACTAGATTATGCCTTCAGAAGATGTTAGTCAGAGAAATGCTGACTTATTCGAGGAAAACAAATTAAAAGTATGCTGCTGACACTAAGAATCTTGTTTTTGTTACATTTGGATGGTCCCATTGTTCTTTTGGTGCCAGCTTTATATAACCCCTTCATTACAATCTGTAATTAACAGCAATTGGTATCTAAGCCATTTCCCACTGTCAGTGGTGTGCCGAGTTTAAAATATTGGCTTCATGAATTAATTTGCAAAGTCACTGCAGTTCCCAAAGTTAATCCTCCTTGCCATGTGTCAATTCACAGTATAAAAATAACTTCACAAATTGCAAATTTGATAACTTCACCAGCAAAGTGGGGCCCACAGGTGATGTTCGCTATGGATTAGGGAACTGAAGGCCACATGGTGTTGAAATGAGTTGTATGCCATGTGGAGACTGTGTTAAGTGTAATCTTCTGAAGGCAAAATTTAAGAAACATCTGTCCCTGCTTGACTGAGCAAAAAACCTTTAAAATATATCCAATAACTGAATTTTTTGAAACAAAATCACTCGCAAAAAGAACTAGAGGCATTATGCAGGTATTAGTGTTCTTTGTTTCCATTTTTGCTGACTTATTGCTGACTTATTAGGGCTGCAGTGGGCGGAGCCCTACAGACCTCCTGCAGTCGATCGAAAAAGAAGATTTTTCTGACTGAACAACAGTGTAGCATTGCCTCACAGTCACCTCTACATCCACGAAGCACTCTGCTCTCTCCATTAGCAGTCCCACAGCTCTATTTTGTAGAGGTCACGGAGGACCCAGATATAGTCTGCTGTGTCCAAGATGGCGCCAAACTGTATTGCATATGTGTGACTACTTGCACACATGCAGTAGAGTTCAGTGGCCATTTTGGACACAGCAGGCTGTGCCATATTCTGCCGTGACCTCCTTTTTGTTTTTATTATACATATTTTTCCTCCCCCACCCGACCCTCCCTCACAGGGTGCCCAATCCCCCAGTGTCATGATCGTGTTCCATCCTGACCTCCTTTTTGTTTTATTACATATTTTTCTTCCTCTCCACTTGACCCTCCCTCTTAGCACCCCCCACCCCACACTCCCCCAGAAACATAACAGTGACACTGGGGGTGCGCAATCCCCCAGTCTCATGATCAGGAATCCTCTGTCATTTTTTTCTTAACCCTGTAAAAAGAAAACCATGCATCAATGTCTTTTGTAGCCATTACTGTCCCTCCACCAGACCCTCCCACTCAGCATCAACCATGTCACACCCCCAAGCCCTCACTTACCCATTGGCGGTCCAACGCCATAATCCTCTCTGGACCACAGACATGTCTTCACTCTTCAAAGCCAGACTGCAAACTGAAGAAACAGGTATGCAGTTCAATGTATTTCAATGGTGTTTTGAACTTAGTGGCATAACTTGACCATTTTTCATATTTTTGGACCAAATTTTTCAACATGCCTTTTTTTGGGACCCTGCTTCATGAACAATTGCACTAACATTAGGCAAATCTGTCCTGAAAGATGACTTTATGGTCCCTGTGTAAAATCACCTTTCTGGCAGGAGTTGAACATTTTCTCTGCCCTTGTTCATGAGACAGGGTCATAAGAATGCTATGTTGAAAATTTGGTGTAAAAAATTAAAAAACAATAAAGTTATGAGCCTATGTTGAATTTCGCGAATGCAGGCTTGTCACTTTGGCGATTTTCAATATTTTTACTCCAAATTTACAACATAGCCATATCTTTACATCACCTTATGAATGTGACAGCTGTCATTTTTCAAATCCTGGACATGTTTTTTTTATTTTTTCATTCCCAAAAGGTGATTTTGTGGTTCCTACAAAAAAGTACCTTTCAGACAGGAGTTGAAAATTGTCTCTGCACTTGCTCATGAGGCGGGATCGTAGGAAGGCTATGTTATAAATTTGGTGTAAAAATATAAAAAAAAAAGGCCGGCCCGGTGGCACTGAGTGTTGAGGCACTGGATGCCACACATCACACCACGCTGGTGACCCGGGTTCAGGAATGGACTCGGGCCACCGGGGGTCAGCAGGGAGGGAGAAGGATTGAGTGCCCAGTGGCTTGCTCTCCTTCTCCGGGTTAGGACAGCATTCCCCACTGCAATACCTCCACCCACTGGGAAACTCAGGGGATGTTGGTGCAGCACGGAAATGCCACTACATTGGGTTGACACTGGCAGAGGACTGGAACAGCCGTACATCTTGACGTGCGCTCGACTCCTTGTTCCTCATTGCACACCAGCGTCAGGGGGAAGTATAGAGGAAAAATCCCTCCAGATGGTCCTGGTGATGATTCTCTGCTCCGCTTCCATGAAGCCAGTGAGCAGACTCCACTGTGTGCGTACATCTCCCTGAGGTCTAGGGAAGGTAAGAGGGTGGGCTTCCTTACCCTGCCCAGGGGGATAACCGGGAAACTAAACTAAATTAAGGTGGTGTGCACTCTAGGGGCAGACTCATAGGTGGACTGCTTAGCGGCAGCCTGGGGATCCAAGAGATAGGAGGGTTTGGGGCAGTAGTAGGCAGATAAAACATTGAGTAAAAAAAAATTATGAGGCTATGTTGAATTTTCCAAACACAAGCTTGTAAGTTTGGTAATATTCAATATTTTTACCCCAAATTTTCAACGTAGCCTTTTCCTTACAGCAGCTCATGAATGTGACAGCTGTCATTTTTCAACTTCTGCCCAGAATCTGTTTTTGCACCCCGAAAGTTGATTTTGCAGTCCCCACGTGAAATCTACTTTATGCCAGGAGTTGAACATTTTCTCTGCCCTTCTTCATGAGGCAGGGTCATAACAAGGCTATGTTGAAAATTTGGTATAAATATATTTAAAAACAACAAGTTTATGAGCCTACATTACAGTTTGTGAATGCGGGCTCAGAACTTTGGTAATTTGCAATATTTTTACCCAAAATTTCTTGGCTGCAGCCTTATCAGCTCTGGCCAGAGTTTATTTAGTTTAAGGTAGTGGTTTGGTTTTGTTTTTGCCTAGTAAAGCACTGCTGTACGGCGGAGGTGTTTCAGTTAGCAAAGCAGCTCAGAAAGATCAGTGACTTTGAATGTTTTTTAATGTGGGCACTTGTCTGTGTGCAGCAGATATCTCATATTTGTTTTCCTCAGTCTTTAAGTAAGCAATAAGACACAATGAGATGTAGGTTGTTGCCTGATAAGAGCAAGCCCCAGCTGTGTTGTAAGGCATGGGGCACTTGTGCTGAATGCCTTCAGTAGCTGGGAAGTGCTCTTATCAGGCAACAACCCACACCTCAGAGTGTCGTTTTACACTTATAAAATGGGACCCTGTGAAAAAAACATAAATGAAATTAAGTCAATTAGTTTAAAAACAGTAAAACATATCAAAGCAGAAAGGTAGTCCTCCAATATTGTATTTTAATATCTGGTACACATTTTTGTGGTATTACCTTTTTATTAGACTAACTGAAGAATTTTTACACAAGCTTTCAAGACCCCTCAGGTCCCTTCAACAGGTGCAGAGAAAACTAACCAGCATTTCAGAATATATGCAAGAGTCTGTGAATCCCAGATTCCTTAACAATGTGGAGGGTGTAAAGGAAGAAATTTAATACGATACCGGTGACTACCAGGAAACAGGCCTCATGTTACTAAAATGTGAGAGATCAGACACACAAATGGTGAGCTACATCATGGTTTCGCACTGGAGATGGTGTTGATGGCTACTAGAGGGCAGTGGTGTCTGTGTTATCAGTTGCAGCAGCTCTCTGTCTCATATTCATGTCACCATATCATGCTTGAGAGTTCAATTATTGTTGTTTTGGCTATGTTTTTGTATTCCCAGAAAGTTATGCTGCATTGTTTTGTTGAGGTGTGCCACAGATGGGAAACTCATGGTAAAATGGTAGTATTTGATTCTGGCCAGGAAAACACTGTACCAATCCTAACTGTGGTGGTAGCAACAACACTGCAGGTATTCATCAGCATGCCCTGATGGCAATGAATAGTGCAACTTGATCACACATGGATCAGAAAATGCCACAAGTACTCCAGACTGAGACTAATCAGTGGCTGCACCCCCATTCACTGAAAGTGGTCTCATTATGAACAATAATGGCTTGAATGTCATGAGATGCATCAGTGAAGGGGGTTCCACAGGGTGCCATGCCTGGCACACTGTCTTAATATCATTGTGCAGGGGTTTCTAGCATATCCAGATATCAAGTCCATGTTGACTGTGGCCCGTTGCATCTGTGCCCGCTTTGCCTGTTCCAGAAAGGCCCGTGATCATCTCAGGTACCAACAGATCCAAAATAAGATGCCTTACCATTGTATGTAGCTTGAAATCATCAACAGATGGAATTTGACACAGTACATGATTGAGCACTTGTATGAGCAATACAAAGCCATCTCAGAATATCTACTGCTGTACACAAGTTATAACAGTGCCAGAGTATCCATATCTGTGACAACATACCAATGGTGATTAATGGATGGCCTGATCATGATTCTCAGATTATTGAAACATGCAACACAGGCAGTGAGTGGGGATACTGCCTGTATCAGTCAGGCCAGCCCACTTCTACAGGTGCTGAGGCAGATGCTGTTGAATGTACAGCAGGTGCTAGAGGTAAGTGGTGATAAAGAAAGATGTGCCTTAATGGAACACATGCTCCATGTCTTGGACTGCAATACCCCTATTTAGGCCCTGCCTATTCTCTACCTTTTACCTGTTCTGGCGTCCCTCTTGGCTGCCAACTCTTTCACCCCAATTTCTACCCTATTCCTTAATATCTTCTTATTTTTTTATTATTTATGTATGAGCTCTTACTTAGCGGAGACTATATGGGATTGTTGTCTCTTCTCATTCCAGTAAAGCTTATCATTATGTACCTTTGCATGTTAATTATGTTGACCGGTATGTATAGGCCCATATTGACTGGCACCTTCACAATGTTTTTTTTTGCTTTTTTTTTGCACCGCTGTCCACCGTAATTTTAACCTTATGAAGTGTACTGTATTGTATTAATGCCCAGGACCACCTTGAAAATGAGCTTGCTCAATGGTGTTTATGTCTGGTTAAATAAAGTGATTGATTGATTGATTGATATTTCTGGCATTGTGCAGTCTACAGATTTTGGGATTGCCACCATGCTGGACACACAATATAAATGGGCCCAGTCATCAATACTTAAAGGTGAGCATGATCATATCCAAAATTTAACTGGGCTCTGATGTTAAATTCACAGTTATGTAAGGCACAACATGAAACTGAACAGAGACTGGGTATTGCTACCACCTCACATGGTAAATGGGGTGATAAAACGTGCAAGGGAATGGAAAAAGATAACCACAAATCCACTTTGAGATGTTTTGTACAATGTGGGAATTGAAGACATGGAGAAGGAGGAGGAGGAGGCAGCTGATGAGACAGCAGGACTGCAGGCAGCATGGTGGGTGGATGTATATTTAGTGAACATGAGGCACCTTACCATCAGAAGAGCCCTTTCTGTACTAAAGCAGTAAGGTCAATGATTGGCCAGCACTGGCCTCAGTAGCAATCAAACACCGGAGTTGTCCATACTTGAGTGTGAGTGTGGAGAGGGAATTCAGTTCAGCAGAGGCTATTGTGTGGGCAGGCATACAAAACTGTCCCCTAGAAATGTTGGCATGCTAACATTTATTAAAATCAATGGCAATGCAATCATGTCAGCATTCCTACCACCTGAAGGTGGCAGTGGTGGTAAAGATGAAACTGAAGAGTCTGAGGTTGCCAACAGTGACAAATTGCCATCTGCTGAGGTAGATCAAGCACATACGGAGAAATAATTCCCAATGTGGGGGACAACTCCAGTCTAGAAGATTGTGAGGACTGCTTCCTTGATGAGGATGTTTGAAGCATGAGAAGAAATTTGTTACACACATCCTTTCATTCTCATCAGTCAGATCCTTTTCTTTATAATTTAGTTTTGTTTTCCTGTCATTATATTTTCCCCAGAGTTGTTTTGCTGTTCCATACATCCATCCAGTTACCTGTCGCTGCCCTCTCCCATGTGATGCCTACAGACAAAGTACAAAATCAGTGAACACTGCATCATTAAATGCCAAGTTTGCCTATAATAACATTGGCCACTGCCACCTCCACCACATGCATCCAGACTGAAAAAACCCAGACACTTAAGCCAGCATAAATGCCATTACCAGCCATGCAGACCATGCATCCTTCAGCGATCAAGACACTGCCTCCTTCTCCTCCTCTGACATGCTTGTGTCTGCCACATCAACCAACAACATGGGCCACCACTGCATCCACCCCATGCATCCAGAATGAAAAACCCTGACTCTTAAGACAACATAAATGCCATTGCCTGACACACAGACCAGATATCATCCAGGAATCAAGACACTGCCTCCTCCTCTGGCCTGCCTGTGTCTGGAACAACCACCAATGACATGGGTCACTGCTGCATCTATCACATGCATCCAGACTGAAAAACCTGGGCTCTTTAGCCAGGGTAAATGCAACTGCCAGCATGCAGACCATGCATCCTCCAACAATCAAGACACCACTTCATGCTCCTCCTCCAGCCTACTTGTGTCCTCCACTTCCACCAACAACATAGGCCACCACCACCTTCACCACATTCATTTAAACTGAAAAACCTGGACTCTTAAGTCAGTATAAATGCCATTGCCAGCTTTGTAGATCATACATTCTCCAGGAATCAAGACACTGCTTCCTCCTCCTCTGGCCTGCTTGTGTCCTCCACATCCACCAACAACATGAGTCACCACCAGCTCCACCACATGCATCCAGACTGAGCAACCCTGACTCTTAAGCCAGCATAAATGCCATTGCCAGGCAGACCTCCAGCCAACCAGCCTTCACACTTCTCCTGTTCCTCCTCCTCCTTCTCTGTTTGGGGCACCTTCATGCCATTTCAGGGTATGGCCATCACCAATGTTATGGAAAGTATCCTTTCCAAAGGTTATGCTTTATTTATTTATTTATTTATTTTTGTTTGTTTTGTTTTGTTTCCATTCACATGTGCAACACAATAGGGAGTGTATTAGAGTCTAAATGTCTATCTTGTTTTCACAGGTCTCCTTACATTCTGTCATGAAAGCCTCCTTCTCCTCCAGTAAGCAATCCATCCCCATCTTCTCCACCAGATCATCGGTGTGGTCAAAGTTGCAGGCTCATGCTTGGCCCTCCTCCTCCAGCTTCTCCACCACTGTGTGTAGTCTTATTAAAGTCATCCCATCCTCTGTATCCAGCATAAATACTAGTCATCAACCTAATGTTGCTACCTGATTCTACATTGTCACACAACTGAAAAATACCTGAAACAAAAGAAATAGGAACCGAAAACAGAGAGTGACATACAAATAACATTCAGGAATTGAAAAATAAAAATGGAGAAAAAAAAGAATACTTACGTTCCCTGGTAGGAAACACCACTAAATTAAATAACAAGATCTGGGATGGACCACGTGGCAACAGGATTTCATCACTCTAGTGATAAATACCAGAAAAGAGAGAAACAGGAACATAAGATGTTGAAAAAGACACTGTTTCCACACCCGCCCACCCACACAAAAAGTAAAAAATAAAACATTAATACTTACCTTTGCTGTTAGGACAAACAGCAATACTCAAAGATCATCATCTGGATATGTGTCCTAAGGAGGCATTATAATTTCATGACAAAATATCCAGAATTTATATGGTCACTATGGTACAAAGAACAGATGCTGTGGTGAGAGACTTACACAGTGCAGAAGAAGCATATTAACTGAGGGAGCCCATCTCATTTTGTTTCCTCATATGAACATTTCCATACAGAAGAATTTATTAGACTGAGAATTTGTGGGGACTAAAGTTCATCCCATATAGTGCATTATAAGAACTGTGGTGGTGGTGGGACTGACACACAGCATGGCATCAAGTACAGTAGCAGCATGCTGCAGCCTGAAGCATTTTTCTGGAGGTTGAGAAAAATTCTGGGAGTACATACTTTATTTATAGTGTGCTTTTTGCACCATTTCCCCTAAAGTGCATTACAAGAACTGTGGTGGGAGGACTGACACACAGCGCTGCACATTGTACCAGCATGCAGCAGTCTGACATATTTTTTCTGGTAGTTGACAAACATTCGGGGAGCACAGGCTTTATTTTTGTTGTGCTTTTCTCACAATTTCCCCTAAAGTGTGTTACAGGAAGTGTAGCAGGGGGACTTACCCACACAGCAGCATATTGTGACAGTATGCAGCAGCCTGACATATTTATTCTGGTAGTTGAAAAAATTCTGGGAGCACAAAATATATGTATATTGTTCTGTCCACACCATTTCTCCTACAGTGCATTACAAGGACTGTGGTGGTGGGACTGACACACAGTGTAGTACATTGTAGTAGCATGCAGAATCCTGATGTATTATTCTGATAGGAAAAATTCTGGGAGAACATAATTCATGTATATTGTGTTTTTCACACCATTTCCCATAAAGTGCCTTACAAGAAATGTGGTGGGAGGACTGACACACACTGCAGCAGTTGTAACAGCATGGAGTAGCCTGTTGTATTTATGCTGGTAGTTGAGAATAATTCTGGGAGCACAGAATTTGTTTATGTTGTGCTTTTCTCACAATTTCCCCTAAAGCACATTACAAGAAATGTGGTGGTGGGGGGACTGACACACACAGCACAGCACCTTGTAGAAGCATGCAGCTTCCTGACATATTTTTCCTGGAAGTTGTGAAAAATTCTGAGAGCACATAATTTATGTAGATTTAGCTTTTCACACCATTTATCCAAAGTGCATTACAAGAACTGCAGCAATGGGACTGACACACAGCACAGCACTTTGTAGCAGCATGTAGCAGCCTGACATATTTATTCTGATAGTTTAGAAAAATTCTTAGAGCACAGAATTTATTTTCATTGTGCTTTTCACACCATCTTGCTTAAGGTGCATTACAAGAAATGCAGTGGTCGGATTGACATACTGCACAGCACCTTGTAACAGCATGAATCAGCTTGACATATTTATTCTAGTAGTTGAAAAAACTCTGAGCGCACCAAATTTATGTATGCTCTGTTTTTCTCACCATTTCCTCTAATGTATATCACACAAATTTTGGCTGGGGACTGACACCCAGTATAGTACCTTTTAGTATCATGCAGCAGCCTGACATATTTATTCTAGTGGTTGAGAAAAACTCTGGGAACACAGAATTTATATAAGTTGTACTTTTCTCACAATTTCCCATGAAATGGATTGAAAGAAATGTGGCAGGAGGACTGGTGCACAGTACAGTGCCATGTAGCAGTGGTGGTACTGTACATTACTATTTCATCATTTCTTGTTTGGGAGAAAGTTTCAAGAAGTGATAAATTTATATATTGTGCTTGAGCACTTGTGTTAACTAAAGTGCTTCACAAATACTTTGCATGAGGGTTACTTGAACAGTGTAGCAGTAGCTACCATCATTTAATAATTTCTAGTTTGGGAGAACATTTTGGAAACTGAGAACAATGAAAAAATGGCTGCATGGAGGGAGAGAATTAGTCCAACCAGGTGACTGGATGACTGATATAGTGCAGAATCACCTGTTGGACTGAAAGCAAATATTCAGGGACCAGACAATTTTTAATATGGTTGTTGTAAAATGCACTATATGTGCAAACAACAGTGCTTTACAATAACAACAGTAGTGAGAAAGAAATAATGATATGGTGCATAAACAGCACCATTAAAGAAAATATAGATAGAAAACACATGTTTTTTTGTTAAGGAGCAAGAGCACTAAGACATAAATTAAGATGATAAAGAATGGAGTCAAGCATTAAAAGAGAAAGACAGGAATAGAGTGTCAATATTTTTGTATTTTTAAAACATATATTGTATATATATTAAGACCAAATTGAGCCTAACTGGGGTACCAGTTGAGAAGGCCACTTCATTTGAGTGCACTGTGGTAACTGGTGTGGGGTGCAGGATAGCTCTCATCTACCATCCACCAGGTGATGAGAAGCTGTTCCTGCAGGAAGTAGCAGACTTCGCCGCCGACATGGCATTGGAGTTGCCCAGACTGATGGTTCTGGGCGACTTCAATGCCTGGGTTGATGATGAATCTTCGCTTTTTGGACAACACTTCCTCCAGGTGATGACATCACTGGGCTTCACACTGGTTGTTTCCTCAGTTACTCACAAAGGTGGTCACTCTCTTGATTTGGTCTTCCTCCTGGGGATTAAGGCCTCTGACGTGGTGCTGGAATCTGTCGGTTGGTCCGATCACTACACCGTTGGGTTAAATTTTTCGGCCCCCCTGGGTAGGTTGGTCCCTGTGGAGATGGTCAGTTATTGCCCTTTGCGAGATGTGGCCCTGACGACCTGATGCCGGTGATTGACCTCTCAGTGATTGGCGAGACCAGCACAGATCCTGATCTGTTAGTCATGGCCTATAATAGGACCATTTCTTCAGCTCTCGATCTGATTGCTTCTGTTCAAGTTCACCCCCTTCCGCTTCGCCCTGGGGCCCCATGGTTCGATGGGACTCTGAGGGAGTTGCGTAGGTTGGGGCATAGGTTAGAGCATCACTGGCAGAGGACTGCCTTGGATGCCGACCACCTTATTTTGTTAGAGCATTATAAACTCTATCAAACAGAAATTTCCCATAAGAAGGCAGAATTCCTGTCCAAGGAAATTGCTGTTGCATGGAACCGACCGGCTCAACTCTTCCAAACTGTGGACAGGCTGTGCAACCCAGCCTGTCAGCAGTTCCGTCGAGTTTTTTCACAAAGTGAGTGTGATGAGATTGCTCGTTTCTTTGTGAATAAGGCAGAAGTGCCATCAGCTTCACTCTATGGGGGATGCTGTTGGTCAGTGTTTGGCCACAGAGCCCGCATTTTCCTGGAGTACCTTTGATCTGTTGGAGTTCGTGGACATTATGAGGTTTATCCAGGGGATGCATCCCACTTTCTGTAGTTTAGACCCACACCTACTTCCCTGATTTTGGGTTGTAGTGATATCATTGGCCTGGTCTTAGCTCAGATTGTCCGGTGCTCTTTGGTCTCAGGTGAGTTTCCTGGCTCCCTGAAGGAGGCGGTGGTGACACCCCTCCTGAAGAAAGCTTCTTTAGACCCGAAGAACCTAGCGAACTACAGGCCTATCTATAACCTTCCTTTTGTGGGAAAGGTTATTGAGAAAGCTGTGGCAGCTCAACTGGAAAACCATTTAACCATCCATAATTTATATGAATCTCTCCAATTGGGTTTACGTAAGAGGCATAGTACTGAGACTGCTCTGGTTCGGGTGCTCAATGATCTCTTGATGGCGAGAGATTGGAGAAACCGCTCTATCCTGGTAATCCTTGATTTGTCATCAGCTTTTGACACTGTGGATCATGGGGTACTGCTCGAGCACTTGAGGTTCATCTGTGGGTTGTGGGGGACAGTTCGCAGATGATTTTCATCTTTCCTCACCGGTAGAACTCAGAGAGTTATCTCAGGGATATTTTCTTCTAAGTCTTTCTCTCTGCCTTGCAGGGTACTTCAGGGCTCGGTGCTGTCTCTCATGTTATTTGCAGTGTATATGCTGCCCCTCAGAGACATTGTAAGATGGTATGGGCTGAGGTTTCACTGCTATGCTGATGATACCCAGCTCTACCTGTCTTTTTCCCCCGACCAGGCTAGTGCTATCTCAGTATTGAACAGCTGCCTTGTAGAAATCCAAGATTGGATGAGTTCCTGCAGTTTAAAGTTGAACGCAGGAAAGACTGAGGTTTTGGTGGTGGACCCGGGTCATAGGACAGAGGGGTTGAGGACTGATCTCCCCTCTGATTTAGTCCTGGAAGGGCCCAGATTCTTACCTCTGAGCAGGTGCGTGACTTGGGAGTGGTGCTTGATGATGGTCTGACCCTTCGACATCAGGTGTCGGCAGTCGTCAAGCTGGCCTTTTACCATCTTAGGAACATTGCTAGGATCAAGCACCTTGTTCCGTCCAGTGACCTGCCTGTTTTGGTCCACACATTTGTGACATTGCGCCTTGACTACTGTAACTCCCTTTACCTAGGGCTTCCTGGGGTTGATATCCACCGCTTGCAGCTAGTGCAGAATGCTGCAGCACATTTATTGACTGGGGTATCTAGGAGAACTCATATTACCCCAGTGCTGTGCGATCTGCACTGGCTGTCTATTCAGTGGCAGATCACCTTTAAGGTAGGTTTATTAACTTACAAAGCCCTACACAGACAGGGTCCTGATTACCTGAAAGAGCTCCTGGTTCCTTACACCCCTTATGACAGCTCCGCTCAGCTGATGAGGGGTTGCTGGAGATTCCGAGGATTAGTTTAAAGTCATCTGGTGCTCGCACCTTTAGGTTTGTTGCCCCTACCCTCTGGAACTCTCTGCCCTATCAGCTACGGGAGTGCAGGACAGTGGGGTGCTTTAAGCAGGCACTGAAGTCCTTTCTGTGGGGTAAAGCTTAACCCAAATGTTGTAGATTTTATCGGCTTTTATTGTACTTTCTGATTTCATCCAATTGTGCAGCACCTTGATTTGTGAAAGGTGCTATATTAAATAAAACTTATTATTATTATTAAGCAAAGAGGGGAAGAAAGACTACAAGTCAATAGGAGGGAGTATCTGTTAAGCAATGGATGGGGTTAAAAAAGTGAGGATCAGTGAAGAGGTTTGGAGAAGAAAGGACTGAAAAAACCATAACTGAGTCAAAATACTAAGGACTAGATGGAACAGCACCTGCACCACCACAACAGAGCTCGTTCATCACCTATGCAGCATCATGGCGAAGGTCCCCAATCTCTGCTTGCAGCTGTGCCAGCTCCATGTGGTAGTTGTTGGTGTTGATGGTGCTCATGGCTCCATGTGGTGGTTGCTGGTGCTGGTGGTGCTCATGGCTCCATGTGGTGGTTGTTGGTGCTGGTGGTGCTCATGGCTCCATGTGGTGGTTGTTGGTGCTCATGGCTCCATGTGGTGGTTGTTGGTGCTGGTGGTGCTCATGGCTCCATGTGGTGGTTGTTGGTGTTGATGGTGCTCATGGCTCCATGTGGTTGTTTTTGGTGTTGGTGGTGCTCATGGCTCCATGTGGTGGTTGTTGGTGCTGGCGGTGCTCATGCCAGTGATGTCCCATATCCCTGCCTCTCATTATGGCTGCTTTTCCTATGCATATGTAGCTACAATGAACATGGTTAAACTTTGTGCTGTCCCCTCAGTGGCACAGAAAGACCATTACCACCATCACCACCACCACCACTTACCACCTCCTGTTATCTGGCCTCCCGCTGGCTCAGGTGGTGGATTTTCAAGTGTTTCTGTTGCCCTTCGGTGTCTAAATGGCTGCCCTTCTTCCCATGATTGACCAGTGTTGCATTTGATAACACTTTCAACCTTGGGGTCCATAGTGAAAAATTCCCAAACAAGGGAAGACCTGTGCTGCTTCCTTGCATGGGGTACTGAGGAGCCAGAGGATGAGGAACAGGGATGTGGCACCTCAGCTGGTGGTGGTGGTGGTACCACAGGGGGCACAGGTGGTTCTGGCTGCTGCTGTGGAGTCGAGGGGTGCTGTGTAACTGGAGAAACTGGGAGCAGCTGCTGCACTGGGGGTTGCTGCAGTGCTATGCAGGTGGCTGCTGGATAATACCTTCTGCTGTTCCTATTGCCTGTGTCTGGACCAGGCACTGTTAAGTGCAGGTGTGTGACTCCACCATGAGTCCAAACACAACCCTGCCTAAACTTCATCACAAATATAAACAAAAGAGTGAATGAGAGAGAGAGGACAGACAGAAACAGGCAAACTATAGAAGAAACAAAAACTAAACTACTCCATAGAACACAAAGAATTAAATAAGAATGAGAAAAAAAGGATTCAAAAAGATGTTAAAGTAATGTAAATTGTTGATTTATACAACAAGTTGCTGCTGAAAAAGTTTCTCAGGCTCCTATCACTTTCACTGACTAACACTGCAGAACTGAAGATGAAGCAGACTGACTGTATATACCATGTGACCTGCTGAAGAACTTCCATGTGACCTTGAGGCACTGTTGTATACCACTGACCTCATTCTGAGAAACTTCACCCAGTTGCACCCTAAAGGCAAAATTGTAGGTGAAGTTGCCAGGCAAAGTTAATAAAGACCACTTTCCTAGGGAATGGCAAAAATCTGAAAAGGTGATGTTGTGTTGGTAACTTTGCATGAAATTCACCTGAGAATTAAAACTTTGCAACATCTATACCCATCAAAGAGCTATAGAGTAATTAACTGTTACGGGTTACATATTACAAACATATGGTCTTCAAATACTTTTAAAATCAACCTAAAAAGATACCACAGAGGGCATGCTTTAAGCTGCCTTTGTCTCCCGATGAACCCCAGGTGTTTATTGTTTTTTCTGAGGGATGAAAGTACACAGGAAATCATAGACATGTTACTTTTTATGTGAAGGGTTGCAGTGTTGACTGACATAACCAGGGTTACATTTGTGTTTGTGTTCATTGAGATGGATGGGGGAGCACAGAGTATCAGGGATGTTGCTGTGTTAAAGCAGTTAGGCGGCCAGTACACACTACCATTGAATTATTTTATATACAGTATTAATTCTAAAATATTTTTTATACTAGGTAGACTCTGTGGTTTCTTACATACAAGCCAGAAATATCTCTTTTACATGAACCTGCATAAGTAAACTGACTCTGGATACAGCAGTTCACTTCTAGGGCAGCTCAGGAAAAAAACACTGGGGCCACAGCACTCTAAAATGTCACAGTATCAATCAGACAAAGCTTGGCTGCTATGTATTGTGGTTATTGGTTATAGGAGACTGTCTTGTTTTTTTTTTTATTGTAATACATTATGCACAGTAAGTGCACTATAATATGGATTGAGCACTGCCACTTTAAATTCTACAAGTACATAAATGGGTAGCCTACCTACGATGTCAGCCTTTTGAAAAGCACATGGATTCTGTGCGAAAGGTCAGGCTGGTATGGACAGCTGCTTGCTGTCATTTGGAATTTGCACAAATAAATGTTTGGCACTTTATCCTGCTTAACCCAATGTGAGCATATTTACTTCTTCCATGCAGTGCAGTGGAGCTTTATGTGACTGACTCTGGATTCACATTTGAAACAATGTACCTGCAGGACTAAGCATTCAGTCACCAATCACATAACTATTTCCTGTACTGATCCATTGTTTCAGCATAGATGTCAGCCTAACCAAGAGGATTTAACTAATCTACAAATTTAGAAAGTTAGCAGTGACATTGCACAAACAAGAAACACTAATACACATTACTGTTGTTTAAAAAGTTACCACTTTAACACTTTAAAAACAGAGATACATTAAGAAAACAATGATTTGTTTATTCAGCAATAAAATACAACATATAGAATAATAACTATCAGGCCACATCCAACAAGGCTGCACTTCCATTAAAAGGATCTGATGACAGCATAATCCATGAAGGCAACACTTGTGTGGTTTACAATATCATGAGAATCCTGAGATGGACTTACATGTCCTGCTCAAATTGGTTTGAAGGCTGTTTTATTTTATAATACAATAATGGTTCTACAGTACTATCCCTGGCGAAATTTTCCTCATTTACTAAAAATACCACCAATAGCTCAATCTGGTTCAAAGTGAGCTGGCATTCATCTGTATCCCCATCCCCCCGGGTCGTGCCTAAAAATAGGCAGAATTTGTTTAGTGCACTTACCCGGTCAACAAAAACTAAATAAATACTTAATAATGAAGAGTTCTGGGGTAAAATACATTCTTTTTTTTGCACTCACTGCAGCTAGGGTATTTACCCCTTCAGCCATTTAATGCTGTCGCTCAACGTGGTCCTCCAAGGTGACGGCAGACGAAGTGTGGGAGGACTGTAGCTTGCCCCCTACGGAGGGGCCTCCCTGATGGCGGACAGAGAGGAGACCAACATCACCCTGAAGCCCACACCCCAGCCCGTTGGGCTTTGTTCAGCACCGGGACCCGGTCAACAGTCGGCAGCTTCTTGCTGCTGCAGGGAGGGAGATTGTAACTTGTAATTCCCCACGGGAGCGGACGTGCAATGATGCACCAGCACAGCACGCACAAGCTCCTATGCGTGCCCACAGGTCATCCACCACTCCTGACCCCGAGAACTAGTGCATTGGCCACTCTTCCCCTAGTCTCCACCAAGGGACTGTAGTGCAGTGGGCTAAACCCCTTGACCCTCCCCAGTAGTGGAGAGCAGTCCTCCGGATGCTCAATGCTCCCCTTCCCCTGCCAACCCCCGGTGGCCCGAGTCCGTTCCTGAACATGGGGTGCCGGCATGGCGTGAGGTGTGGCGTCCAGCACCTCAACCCTTAGTGTCAACATGCCAGCAAAATACATTCTTTTTAATCTAAATTAGACAACATAACAGCAATCTGAAATGCTGAAAACACAGTACATTGAGCATAAATGGCAGCTAACGTAATAGCAAAACCAAGGCTGCTGGGCAGTACATTATTATGTTTTCAGTGCTGGAAAATAGTGAACTGATGAAAGAAAGTTAGTTAACTTATAAAGTAACACTGTTATAAAATTTCAGTAACCAAAACAAATGCAAAGTTCTGGAGCTGTGAGAGATTCAAAATCATGGGTTATATTTTCTTGGTATTAGAGCATGAGATCATGATTATATCTACTGTATCAAGTTAAAAATACAATACAAGTTTAAGTATTACTTTGAATTAAGTGGCTTAAATTGTAGTTAAGAAACTCATTGCTGGCTGGGATTTTCAATGAGACCTGCCCATTTGTTAGACGGCCTAACAGTGTCCAAAGTTTGCATCCAAAACACACAGTCAACTGCATCCAAAAATGGGTTGCATTCAAATTAGATGCAACTGCATCCATATTTTGCTGCAGATTGTGACGTTTGTCATAAATGGATCCAAGTTCAGAAAATAGCAGCAGGGCTGCCTAGACACAAGAAAATGGATGCAAAAGCAGCATGCATTTCCACCCATGTCCAATCCTTTTGAAAATCCACCCCCAATGTCTGTAGTAAACAAGCTTTTGACACTTAGTAAGATGTTGCTAGGACTCAACAAGCAGTAATTTGATAATAAAATGGATATAATGGATACATAATTGGACATTTGAGAAACTTACTGTAAGTCAGTTATTCTTACTAGACAGGACTCTTTTTTTTTATTTTAAGTGTTTATGCTTCTTCTCCAACCATCCCTGTCTGGTCTGCTTCCCAGCCCCATCACTCATCTTCTCCAGGTACTTGCACATCATCTGCACCCCATGGCTTAACCACATGGCAGAGCCTTCAGGGTTCCACTAACCCCTTTAGTGATCCCCTTGCAGACCCAGTGGAGGTGGAGATGGGTCACATGGTCAGTGGTGCGGGATCTGTGAGGGGCAGACTTGCACCCTGCATTGGTTGGGACTTGTCTGCCATGTTTCTGTCCTCATCCCCTAGAGGCATGCACAGCATGTGTGGAATAATGTCTCAGACACATGCAGCATACTCCTGCCATGAGGGCAAACTCCCCAGCCCACCAGCATGAGCCTGCTAGAATATACTACCTCCCTTCCCCAGGCTGGAACACATTGCCACTGGCAGAGTGCGTCCCCTAGCCTGGCTGCCTGATCTCTGGTTTCTGTGTTCTCTTTTGAACCTGGGTCATTGGCAGTGAAGTACAGCATGCTTACATTGGACCATCAGGCAGCCACTGTTGGATGGACATCTTGACAGTTGAGAGCTAGCTAGACCATAAAGACATGAGCTGCATTAATTGAAGCAAGAAGAAACAAAAGCATAGACAAGGATCCCAGCAGAGTAGGAATCAAGGCAGGTACGGCCATGGGAGATGTTATGGGGTGATTGTATGTAGAGTTACAAACACAAAGATATGGGACAAAATGAGCATTCTGGGTCAAGCAGAACACCAAAGCTCTACTTAGGTTAGGTCAAAGATAATGAGTGAAGTGAAGGATACTGACTTGGAATTAACAGAACTTTTCTTGTACAAGAAAAGGAATTTAATTTCAGGCATAGTGTGGTCTATTCACAAAAGGGTCTACTGCCTACACACCACATATCTGAGGTGCATAGGCAATCCTATGCCTGAATGCCATACAGTGGGGTCCAGCATACCCCAGGTGGCATGCATCACAGGTGCGCTAGCACCTTATGTGCTGGATCCCCATCTAGCCATGCGGTGCCATGCTGGGGTAGGCTAGATGCCTGCCAGGGGGGTGCCTGAGCAGCACGCATGCATGACAGCACTTGCATGTGGGACTGGGGCAGAAAAATGTGCAATGGAGGGACCCTGCCAAAATTATTTATGTGCTCCCCACTGGTTACCAGCAGGGTGCAGCGGCACCACGTTTTCCCCAGCACTCAGCTGCCCCAGTACACTGGGCTGCCTGGGAGGGCAGAGGGTAGCAAGTTGGACAAACACCCATTGTTTATTCTTAGTGGGCTACGTGCATTCCCAGGATCCCCTGAACAGATGGGGATCCACTATGTGAACCAGGATGGGCATCCCATTGGATGCCCACCAGCATCCTGTGCTCTGCCCCATGCAGCCACATTCCTCTGCTGTGTGACTGCATGCTGGGGCCCAGAGGTGTGGTCCTGCAGCCGGCAGTCATGAATGCCGGCATGTGCACATCTGCACACCAGTGTAAAGCGGCATGGGTGGGATATGTATGTTTCACGTGTACTTCCCATCCATTTGTGAATAGGGCCCAATGAGCTTTAGATAACTGAGTTCAAGCCAGGCATTAATGTCATCATGGCATGATGATAAGGAGATAAGGACGGGGTCAAGGAAAGGAGCAAAGGACATATAGAGCTGGGAGGAAATGAGTTGCCATAAAGGAAAAAGATAAATGGAGACGGGAGAGGACTTAAAATATAGCCAGGAGGAATGCCATACAGAAGAAGGTATATGGATGAGGTGCTGCTAGCCCCGAGACAAAATCGGACTAGTAAGAAAGAAAAAGAGGACAGTAAGGGATTAAAGACAGCAGCATAATGTTGAAGGCAATCAAGGAAGACAGAGTGGTTAACAACATCAGTTATGAACTGGTTGCCGTAAATGGAGAAAGCTGATTGGTCGAGAGTTCTTTGAACCCATGATGATATCGGGCTACATCCTCATGGCTTCAAAAAACCTCCAGCCACCAGCCTCCTCACTTGCAGCCAAGTTTCTCAGAGTGCAAGGTTGCCCAGATTCTGCAGTCTGGAGCAAGTCAGAAATCCAAAGGGCTGCTGTTAAAAAAAAACACAGCAAAACACATCAAATCCTCATAACCCGTCGACTGACCATACACTAAAACATGCTATCCACAGAACAGTGGCACAGCACTGCCATGCCAAGCAATAAACAACAATGGCCACTCTCCATATCAGGTGGGCTGGCGCAACTCGCAGCTCGAGCGACTATTCAAAACAAACAGACAAGACAAAAGTACCCCAATATCGCCACACTGTGTGCCTGTTTTTTGTTTCTAAAATAGTTTCATTGGCCAGCCGGTGGCTTCAGCTTTCATCAACCACTCCAGGTGACTTACCAAGCAACTGCCATTATTCCCATTCACATCGCACTTCATGCCTCTCACAGAATCAAGTTTAAAAAAAAAACACACACACATCTTCATCCGGGCAGCGGACTGGGTCAAACACAGGGAGAATAGTTTACTTCTTCGAGTAGTGCTGGGAGACAGAGCAACAGAGTCACAGTGTATCTCCTCCACACACTCGATTTACAACAGTGCCACCTGCTGCCTAGAGCCCTCCAGGAACTATTTTATTGAAAGATACTCCTCCAACACCCTTAAAAAAGGCATTTCAAATGGATTTCAGTGTTGTTTTTTATTATGATTATTATTATTTTTTACTGATAAAACTTCTAAGCCAGTTCATAATAGCAACAATGCATTCCAGGCTATGGTATATCATAGGATAGCATCACTTCTCAGGTGTTGGATACACTTGGCCTGTGGCTTCATGCCCAACCACCCAAGGCATGATGATATCCCATGATATACCACACTCTGTCATGAATTATTGCTTAAATGCAATACTAAGATCCAGAAGGATAACAAATAACAGATCACTGTTGTTAGATGAGATGAGGAGATTGTTAACAACATGGATAATACCAGTTTCTATGCTGTGGCCAGGATGGAAACCAGATTAAAATGGATCTAGTATTTTTTATACTAATAAAGGTGGTCAGAAAAGAAATAGAATGCCAACTTCTCAAGGACACTGCTGAGGAAGCAAAGGTTAGAGATGGAACAATAGTTTGAGACATAGGCAGGACCAACAGAGATTTTTGAGGTGAGGGGTTACAGTAGATTTGAGGGCATTGGGAAAAGTTCCAGAGGCAAATAAGTGGTTCATAAGTGAAACAATATAAAGGGCAAGAGTAGGGAGACTTGACGAGACCAGACAAATGAAGGAATAGGGTCAAGGTAAACGTGGTCTTTTTCATAGCACAGAGGATGCTGGAAATCTCCTCAGGGGCAGGGCACAGTGCATTAGAGAAATACGGGTGGAATGAAAGGGAATGGCAAGACTGGGTGTGGGGGGACAGTGAGAGGAGAAGAGGAGAGGGTGATGAGGCAAATCATTGAGTAGAAAAATGTGATGTCTTCACATTGGGAGGGCAAAGGGTGAGTGGGTAGAGTAGGGCATGAAGGAGAGAATCACTTGTATTTTTTTAATTTTAAACTCTATTAGAATTTTTGATATCCAACTGCCAATGGTAAAATGTTTAAAATAGAAGGTATAGACAAGTCTGTGAATCTAGACAATGCAGTCCAACAACAAAAAATTAAAGTACAAATCAAAACATGCAAATTCCCCATAATAAATTGTTCTGTTACCCCCCTGCCCCCTCCACCCTCTCTACTCCCTTAATTTAAACAAAAGGGGCTACTATTTAATAATTACACAGAAAATTAAGAGGAATATTTGAGACCTCATGAAACAATCTAAAAAGGGGATAGAATTCTGTAATTTTACAATGAAAAGCCAAAGTGTATCGACCATGAATAATGTACATAATGATAAATACATAGTCTAGGAGCTAGAATTGATGGCTATTAATTACTACATCGGGTAGGTTACCCCATTTATGGGTAAAGCCCTCTAGGTTATATTTCATACTTGCAATAAGACGTTCTGCTCTTAAATTATAGAGTATTTCATTTCTCCATTCTAAGAAAGAAGGGGTCTGGTGATCTTTCCAATGATTCAAAATAACTTTCTTAGCTGTTAAGGCAATCATAGATATGTTAAACTTAGAAATCTGAATGAGGATATTTGATAAGTTACCAGACAAATCTGTGGAGTGAAAAACTCCCCCAATCCAAGCTCATAACCTATTTTATCCTTAAGAGCAGACCAGAAGGAAATAACCAAGGGGCATTCACAGGAGATATGTGAAAGAGATCTGTCATCTATTCTGCATCTAAAACAGCCCTTAGTATCTAAAAGACCATAGTTGTAAAGTTTTAGTGGAGAAAAATAGGCATTGTGTAATATCTTGAATTGAATTCGTTTTAGTTTATCATTAGAGATATGTTTGTGTAAATCCCTCCAAATTGAAATCCAATCTATGTTAGCATATACCTGATTATCAGACCAGTATATTTAGATATGGGCAGTAAACAGCACACCTTAAGAGTGAGAAAATATTGATATAATTTAGAGATAGGATGTGTTTTTTTGGAAAGGGACAAAACTTCTTTTATAACTGACGTATGGTCTTCTAGCCAAAGTTGAGCTCCCAAGTGGGAAGTAAGGATTACTTTTAACACAAACAGCTTTTGATAACACCCCCTACCTAATTTAAGTTCTACTCTTAATTCTTCTTGAAAAAACATTATGTCACCTCTTTACAGATCTTTAACTCGAAGATTTTCATGTTGTGGTAACCATCTTTTATCAAGCGGTTTCTTATTTAGGCTAAACTTGCAGTTATATAGTATAGGTTGATCAATGTCTTTAACAAGGGATATTTGAGAAAGGTCAAATAACTGTTGGAGACATCTAATTGAGAGTCCTGTTGAAGTTTTCTTAAGATGACAAGGTAGTTTTTCAGATAAGAAATACAAGCATGTTACAGGTAAAATGTTATGATTTTGAAAAAAAATTATTTCAATGGTTACCCATAGTGGACAACAACCATCTATATGAGTAAAGTGAAACCATTTGGTTAATTCAGTTAAATGACTAACTAAGTAACATAGAAGGAAATTAGGAATTTTAAATCCACCATGATTTTTAATACAGGTAAGTTTATCGTCAGCAATTCCAAGGGGCTTGTTTGACCAAATAAATTTATTGATTGTTCAGTGGATGGTTTTAAACCACGATGGTGGAAGAGAAATATTCAGGTTATTTAGGGATAAAAGAGTCAGGAGAAGATGTTCATTTTAATAATGCTAACCCGGCCTGTCAGCGATAAAGGGAGTTTTTACCATCTGGTAAGGTCTGATTTAATGGTTAACAGATTCGAGAAGTTCATCTCATACATCAGTCTCTGGTCTTGTGATATCATTAAACCCAAATATTTTAAATGCACTGGGGACCATGCCAGTCCAAATTTAGTTATTACTTCTTTAGTGATATTTTTATTGAGGGGTAAAACTGAAGTTTTGGATAAATAAATTTTGTAATTAGAGACCTTGATAAACTGTTGAATAGTGTCTGGGATAGCAGGAATTGAAGAGTTGGGGCGAGTCACATGGAGAAGTACATCATCAGCCAATGCTGACAGAGTTAACATCTGTGACCCTATGGTAATGCCTTTAATGTGTGGATTATGCTTGAGAAAATAAAGTGAGGGTTCTAGGTAAAAGATGAAAAGGACTGGGGAAAGAGGACAGCCTTGTCTGGTACCAGAACTAAGCAAAACAAGATGAGAAAAAAGACCATTTATAAATAACCTCACTGTAGGATGGGACTATAGTATTCTTAACCAATCTATAAATTTGACAGGAAAACCATATTTCAATAAAGTTTCTGATAAAAAGGGTATATTAACCCTGTCAAGGGCTTTCTCTGCATCCAGGGAGACCAAGACTGCAGGGATCCTGACCTCCCCCGACGCAGAGAAAATATGGGAAAGTTTCCTAAAATGATACGAAGCAGATCTTCCAGGCATAAAGCCCACTTACTCAGATTTAATTCGAGTAGCCAAGATTTTTGCTAATAATTTATTATCTCCATTAATTAAGGAGATAAGTCTGTAGTTTAAAACACTTTCCTTGGATTTACTGGGTTTTGGAATTAAAACAGTGACTGCTTCCAATAAAGCGCAGTCAGATATCCCCTTCTCTAGAATATAATTAAAAAGTTCTCAGAGTAGTGGGACCAATTCAGCCTTGAAAACTTTGTAAAAGTTCTGAGAAAGACCATCCAGCCCCGGAGACTTATCCAGTTTCAAGGAGTTAGTTGCTTCTTGTATTTCTTTACTGGCGATAGGACATTCTAATGCAATTGCAGATCGTTTTGCTAATTGGGGACATGAAAATTGTTTTAAATAGTTACTATATACTAATGAAGAACATGAGTTAGTTACTGGGTTATATAACTTGTTATAATATTTTTCAAACTCAGCAACTATGGCCCAGATATTCAAAGCACAGCACCAGGCACAAAGCCATTGAGCTAGTCTAGCATCGAGTTTGCACCCAACAGCAATATTTAAAAGGACAGTTAGCGCCAGCGCTAGGTGTTAGCACCGATGCTAAACCAAAATGTGTGCAGGGGAGGGGCCCTGAATGCCGGCGCATCAGCATATTCAAATGTATAGCGCTGCACTACAGGCATTAGCGTGACCTGTAGCGCGGCACTACTTACCACCTACAAAAAGCTGCCAGTAATGCAGCGGTAATGCTGTGGCAGTGGTGCCCCCCCATCATGGACCCTGACCCCTGTGCCATGTAATATGAACACATTTCCCTGGTAGTCTAGTGGTCCCCCAACCCCCCATTACATATCCTGACCCCCATTTACAGTAATATAAGAAACATTTCCCTGGTAGTCTAGTGAGTTTCATTCACCAGCACATGTATCCTGGCCCCATTTCCAGTAATATAAAAAATGATGTCCCTAGTAGTCTAGTGATGTCTCAAGATGAGCCTGACCCCATCCACTATAGAATGTAGATCTGATACTCTTGTAGTCTAGTGAAATTTTCCCCACCCAGCAGTGATGTTTATCATCAAGCCAATCAGGGACTGTCAGATCAAAGCCAGCCTCTTCTTTCACCACATCGACTGAGGTGAAATTTTAATGAGCACTATTCGCATTCCTCAGTCAGCAGCCAGCCATGGTGAGAAGAGAGCTGAGCTGGTCACCAACACGATTCCTGATTGTTGCTTGGGATGCATGGGAGCGTCACTACTGGGTGCAGGGAACCACTAGACTACCAGGGTATAGTCTGCTTTTCTACAGTGGATAGGGGTCAGGATACATGCGGGGGGTGGGGGGACCACTAGACTACCAGGAAAATTATTATTATATTGCATGAAACAGAGGTCGGGATACGTGCTGGTGGGTGGGGGAACCACTAACACCAGGTACACTACCACACTATAGCGGCTATGGGGGTCAGGATCATGCGCGGGTGAGGGTGGGGGAAGGGGACCCCTAGACTACCAGGGTGTGCAACCGGCATATATAACAATAGGGACCATGATGGCAGAGCATACTGCCTGGCCCAGCCAGTCTGCCCAGTTCCCTATTGAATGGATATGCTGCACACCCTATGTAACCTACAGCCTATGTCCTCCCACCCCCATCAGGTGTGCCTTATGCCTGTCCCATGCATTCATGGGTCCCCCCACTGTGTTCCACCAACACCTGCCATGGGGTGCCTATGTTGTTGGGGATGGCATCTACAAGGGCACATATGACCAGTGGATGTGTGTGCCTATATATATATATATATATATATATATATATATATATATGTGTATCATTTGTATATCTAGCTATGTGTCACATAGTTATCACTGTCTCCCTCTCTCTCTCTCTCTCTCTATATATATATATATATATATATATATATATATATATATATACATGTACCTTGTGTTGTACAGCTTGCAGTGCTGCATGGGGAGGTTGTCTGTTCTGTTTGTGCCTGCCAGCACACAGTTTCTGTTACTTCCAGCCTGTACTTCCATGCTGACCAATAGGGGATGCTGTGGGCATGCCTTGGCCTACAGCGTCCAGCCTGTACTTCCATTCTGACCAAAAGGTGGAGCTGTATGCTCCATGCAGTAGCACCAAGCAAACTGCATGGTAATGTATGCTAAGCAGCAGTTAATGAGATGCAAATGTGCCTGCTTGCCCACGGATTATCTAAGTAGGCTAATTTGTATGGGAGCTTTGAATATGGCTCTTGTTTGCCCCGGCCTAATGTGTTAGCACTGTGCAATCAGGTTAGCCCGGGCAAACGACACGTCAGCATAGCACAGTTCTGCAGTGTGTGGCTTGCATTGTTGTTTGCAGATGTTGTGGGTTTTCTCTGTGCAATCACACACAATGTTCTCCACCTGCAACACTGGCTTGCTTCAGGGTGTACTGGGCTGCAGTTGCAGTGTGCACTTCTCTGTGCAATCACACACAATGTTCTTCACCTGCAACACTGGCTTTCTCCAGGGTGTACTGGGCTACAGTTGCAGTGTGCACTTCCCTGTTGCTATATTCATTGCTGTCTTATTCCTGGGCTATGTTTGCCCTGCACTCCCAGACCAGTTTGCCCAGCTTCCTTCACATATTATATTCAGCAGGGTTAGCACCAGGCTATTCCTTGTGAATATGGCAGGCGATTTGGGCAGAGCAATGTTTGCATGCCGGGCTGTACTACATGAGGCTTGGGACAAAGTTTTGAATATCTGGGCCTATATGTTCAGGATGAATCTTGACTGTACCATAATTTTCCAAAATTAAGGCTGTAATATACCTATTCAATTGAATGTTACCTAGTCTATTGGCTAATAATTTAGAGGGTTTTTTCCCCCTGATCTAAATAAGATGCCCTAGTCTTCAACATAAAATATTCAACTTTCTCTCTTGTTAAATTAGCATTAAGTATCGCTTAAGTTTTGTAGCATGATTAATTCCTGTTTGTTTAAGATAAAGTACCTTTAGCTGCTAACATTTCTATAGCATCTAGTGTTTCTTTGAGTTTGGCTTTCAATTTTTTTTTTATGTTTGGAAGGCAGTCTAATAAAAAGCCCCCCGATGAAACATTTAAAGGAGGCCCAAATAAGATCATACCTATCTATAGAGCCAGAATTACAGAGCCAGAAGGAAGTTATCTCTTGTTTAATATAATTGACTATAAAGCTGTCTTTTAGTAATTGATTGATTAATCTCCGCAACCTTGGCTTGGGCTGTTGGGTGTTATTTAAAATAAGCATTAACTTTACTGGTGAATGATCAGACAATACTCTTGGGGTGATTAGAGAATCTAAAACTAAAGGCATTAATGTTTTACTAATTAGATAAAAGTCAAACCTAGAAGATACGTTATGTCAGGGGGAAAAGAATGAGTATCGCTTTAATTCCGGATGTCTGGTTCGCCATGGGTCACATAGGTTAAACAGATTTATAAATTCTAAAAGGGATTTAATATCTGCTGTATCTTTAATTTTAACCATTAAAGTTCCATCTTGTTTAACATCTGGAATGATATTCCAATCCCCCCCTAATATAAAGGTATATTCCATATAGGGAAGTAATATATTAGTGCTGCTAAAAAGCTTTCAGAGTAGTAGTTAGGGCCATAAATACTGCCCAACAGAACTTTATAATTATTGAGCTCTCCCCCCACAATAACAAAGCTACCCTCTGGATCTTGAAGTAAACTTGTTAGTAAATGGAATCCTGTTATCAATTAATATGGCAACTCCTTTTTTATGAGTAGTTTCTCCAGCCCGTGTCCCATAGGTGAAGCCCATTTTTGTTAATTGGCTTACTTCTGTTTTCAGGAGATGGGTCTCCTGCATAAAAATAAGTTGCCCTTGAAGAAATCTTTCATGTTTTAATAGTTGCCATCTCTTGGTTTTATCTCTTGCTCCTCTAATATTCTATGTTATTAGGTTAATACGTAGAGATATTTTTTTGTTTAACCATTTTTAATTTATAGAAGGTTATAAATTTAACCCAAATTGTAGGTCTCATTTTGAAAGCACAGTACATTTCCCCTCTGTAAACCCTCATTAATAAGGCTAAACACTAAATAACTAAAACTAACTAAAGTACTCCCTGATACCTAATACCTACCCTCCTAAAATAATTTTGTGTGAGGCTCAGACTTTCAGCCTACAGCTCTCTGCACACCTTTGATATGACTGTTGATAAATTTCAAGTGATTTGAAGACCAAAAGGTAACTGTCAAATGGTAGATAACTGGGCATTATTAAATCAATTTGCCCAAGATAGTCTGATATAACTTATGGATAAGGAGTAAAACAATTATTGATACTAAAATTATACAACTTGGTATTAATTAGTACCATGCATTAGGTTAACCCTGGTTAATCATATCTAGTAAATCATGCTGTTGTTTTAATAAGTAGGCACTATCACAGTGAAACAACCACAATTATATAGCATTGTGATTTCAATTAACAAAAACAAATTAGCCCTTCCTGTCTATTACTAACAAAAAAAAACTTATAACCAAACACTATAGCAGTTAAAAAGCCAATTGAATAAAGAAAAAAAGTCTTACAGATACAGTACCTTAACTCTATAGCAATTACAGGTATTATAACTCAAAACTTCACTGTGAAGATTCATAATAATACAACCTAACTGGTACACCCAGTTCAACTAGGAAAGATTTCCCAGTGGATGTGATGTAAAAACACTATCCTAAACTGAATATGAGTGAGGGCTTTTGTTGTATAAAAACTGAGCAGCCAATGAGCTTAAGTATTTTTGGCAGAGTTGCTTATCAGAAAAATGTTGAGCTTACCAACAATAAGTAATCTTTAAAAGAGAGGATCATGAAAAATGTAAATTGTGATAATAAAGTCATTATAAGAAAAGAAAACTGTTAAATTCCATTTAATATCAGACCATAATTAGAAGATTCATTTTAAATGCAGGATTGGGAAGTCACACTTAATGCTGAAGATAATAACTGCAGTAAATCAAGATACTCTGTGGTATGTTTCAAGTTGATTCCAGGAGATGGTGTGAGCATCACAGTATAAAGTCTCCCAGTTAAAATAAAAAAAAGAAACAGCAGAGCTAAATATCTAAATAGGTTCTGGGGTGTCCATACAATGACACCTCATGCATGCTATCAACTTCCTCCCCATAAATCCAAATATTTCGACAAGCCCATTGGTATGTAGCTGCATATCAAACATGCCAGTTCAGAATTCACCCACCACTGTAGCCAAAGGACAAACAAAGGATCGCTATTAATCACTCATTGCCACAGCCCAGGAGAAATAAGACTGAGTATTTCAAAATGTAGGACAGACGGAAGTCACTCCAGATTGTCAAGTTGCCCCAAAGTACTTCTCTTGATCCAAATATACTGATCTCTTGAAAGATGACATCTATCAATCTGTAGCAGCGTTAATAATCCCTTTCATCATGCAGCTACACCTGCTCTGTTGCAGTATGTCTAACTGATATCATTGTCATCTTATACATTGGCTTAATGTAAGTCAGTTGCATTACCTAATGGGTAGGTGCAAGACTGTTTGCTCAAATATCGCCCCTTGCCACATGCCGAATTAATTCAGAATGATCGCTCCAAATCTTCAATCAAGCTAGACTGGCTTTCCAATGCCATGGCTCTCTGAGTGTTCTGTCAAAGCCAAACTCTTGTGTAATCTACCATTAAATCTAAATAAACACCTAAAGTTTAATAGCCACTAGAAAAACCTCTGTGCTTGCTTCTCGCATCTCGGATCTTTTAACTCTCAATTGCATGGAACCAATATGTAAAATTAAACAAAGCCTTCTACTTATAACAGGAAGCAGCATCAGGATCAGCCCATCTTCTGTCCATTTATCGAAAAAGTAGTATATTTATTTATTTAGTTTTTGTTGACCGGGTAAGTGCACTAGACAAATCCTGCCTATTTTCAGGCACGACCCAGAAGAGGGGGATACAGATGAATGCCAACCGACCTTGAACCAGACTAAGCTGTTGGTGGTATTTTTAGTGAATGAGGGAAATTTGGCCATGACACTGGGGAAATTCCCCTACTCTTCAGTGGGGGAGTCATCGAGTGGTCGGACTGATGGAGGTTCTCAGTCCAACCCTGGACATCGGAGGAGAAGCACCTGCTGTTGGAGCTCCAGAGCTTTTGGCTCAAATGCCTTTATTGCCTGCAGGAAGCCTGCAGGGTACGGCTCAAGATATTGCTCTGGAACCAGACATGATGGATGATGTGACAGACCAAGAGGTGGAAACACCAATGGAGACAGAAAAATTACAGGAGAAATTGGAATTAAAAAAATCACAATTGCTTGCCATGATTTCAGAGGCAGAAAGAGACTTTGCTATATGCCAACAGAAATTAGAAGATGAACGGAAAAAAAGAAAAAGGTCAGGAGCAAGTCCTTTATCAATGGGACATAAACGTTTGCCAGTAAGTAAATCGCCTACTTCTGAAACTGGGGTTTCTTATATGAATGCTCCTACTATAGACAATTCAGTTGGTACACCTGATTTTTCATTTAACTCAGTTCCTGAATGGGCCCCAGGTGATGCTTTACAAAGGGCAGGATGGTTGTTACAAAACAGAATATCAGTTCCTGATCCAGCGATACCATTACCTGGTTCCCCAGAATATGCCTGTTCAAGCAAAAGGTTTCTGAACTTGCCAATGAGTCTCACTCATTGGTTCTAAGGATTTACTTTTAAAGTCCCAAAAAAAGCAAACGGAGGCTGTGCAAATGATTGAGAATGAGGGCGAAGACATCTCTCAGCTAAAGGCAACCTCCATAGTTATGGAACGGTCTAGCTCCTTGCTTAAATCAGCGATTCTGATATCTGCTCCCCAAGAAGATGATATTTGTTTGGATTCTGCTCGGGAAGAGGAAGCTCTTAGACCAAAGGTAATTTCTGAAGCTTCTTTACCTATAGGAGGAGACAGGTTTAGGCCCCGACCACAACAAAGGCCTTCTGACTCGAAATCCTATGCTGGGCTGTTCCATAAGCAGGCCGAAGCAGCCAAGCATAGATTTTGATACGCTTAAGATATCAGGGTAAAGCCCCTGTAGTTCCAGACTAGCTGTGAGTAGGCAAAACTATAATACTGGACAGCTTGGGGTTTACTCCAGCTGATGTGTATGCTTTTATACACTCTCCTGGAGACAAAAATTACGACATAACCTTTTGTACTATGCAGAATTTGGACAAATTTTGGAAGGTTTACTACACAGTGAAAGACATGGAGAATTGGAAGGAGTTTTTGGTTATCCCCATAACAAAGCCTACGAGTAAAATAATTACAGTCTTATTTCGCAATGAAGGGGTGAACATAGCTAACATCACATATTGGTTGGAGAAGAGATGTACTTTATTTGACCGACCAAAACCTATCTTAGATGATAATGGATTTTGGACTGGGGTGGACTTTTCGGGTTCAGTTACCTCACACGGACTCTGGTATACAGCATCTCCTGAGTTCCTTCTATTTGGGGCAGGATAAGGGTATTATTTTTTATGCCTGGAAGAGCATTTATGTTGGATGTTGAAATAAGAGGGTTATCGTGTAGATTACTGAATGTATATAATCCACAGACAAAATGTTCTAGAATAGAACTAATGAAAAAGATACAGCCTTTTTTACATACGGGAAGACAAATATTTGTGGGAGGAGATTTTAATATAAATTTCTTACACAAATTAGATAAAGGTAAACAATACTGTGATAAGGCCGTCCTGAAACAGGTTTTGTTTAATGCAGGTTTGCAAGATATACAAGACAGTATAAAACAAATTTCTAAACCCACTTTTTTTAAAGGGGTACTTTTTTCACGTATAGATTTAATATTTGTTAAAAAAACTTTACAGATAGATACTGTTAAAATTATACCGATAGAATCTTCAGATCATTTATTACTTGGTCTGTCTATTACATCCACTCCAGCCAGGAAGACAGGACAAGGATACTGGCGGTTAAATAGTTCATTGTTAGAAGAAAAAGATGTTAAAACTGAACTACAAGTAATAGTGCAAGACAAACTATCCACTTTGTTTCTTTATGAAAATATAAGCCTGTGGTGGGAAGACTTTAAGAATTGTCTTATTGTTTTTTTTTTCACAAATGGGGAAAAGGAAAGCTGTTACTAAAATGGAGAAATATAAACAACTCCGGAATTACTTAGGGGTAATGTTAACTCAGCAGATAGATGAAGCAATAGATCTAAGTAAGGAAACAGGGGTCATTAAGCAAGAAATGGGAGACTTGCAATATGATAGAATTTGTTCCTTACAGAAAGAGCAACAAGTTGGTACTCAAGGGAGAGCTGAGTAGGTAAATTCCTTTTTTACGAGCTGATGTAGGATAGAAAAAAGCATTTTTAGTGGTTTAACTTCGAATACAGAAATTATACAGAGAGATAATAATAGTATAATGGAGATCTTGGATGCATATATTCAGAATACTTTTAGTCATTCAGTAGAGGAATCACAAGAAGTGGTACAATTACTGCAGGTAGCAGATCTTCCCCAACTAACACCTGAACAGAAGGCGTTTCTTGTGGTTCATTTTACCATGACAGAGATAGAAATGGTTATTCGTTCTTTACATAAAGGAGCATCCCCTGCCTCTGACGGGTTATCCAATGAACTTTATGTGGTTTTGTGGGAGTTAATGCATAGAGAATTAGTACAACTTTATAATTATTTCCTAATGGATTATAGTTTACCAATCCAATTTTATGAAGGGATAATGATTTTCTTATATAAAAACAGAAACATAGAATTCATTGAGAATTGGAGACCACTTACACTATTAAATACTGATTTTAAGATATTTTCTAAATTACTAAATAATAGATTGACACAAGTTATGAATGATTTAATTAGCCCTTGGCAATTTAGCGGGGTTCCAGGGAGACGGGTTTCAGATGCCCTTATTTTATTACGTGAACTTATGGAACCCTCAAATAATGTTTTAGAGGGAAAGGAACAGGATGGTTATTTAATTAGTTTGGACCAAATGAAAGCGTTTGATGAAGTTTCACATTTTTTTTTTTTATGGTCAACCTTAAACGAGTATGGTATTCCAAACGAGTTTATTCAATGGATTCATTTGTGTTATGCCTTGGCTTACGTAATCCCATATGAAAATGGATAGGGAGGGAATAGACATAATATTTTAAAGGGAGTTAGACAAGGGTGTCCCCTGAGCCCAAGCCTGTATGTTTTTGCTTTGGATCCTTTATTAAGGATATTACAAAAATCTCCACAAATTTACGGCATTAAAGGCTATAATGAACATCAATGTAAAGCTTTAGCTTACGCCGATGATTTATGTCTAATTTTAAAAGATGAATCTTCTTTACAGATTGTTTGTGAGGTGATACAATCAGTGGGAAGTATTTCAGGTGCCAGACTTAACTTGAATAAAACTAAAATAATGAAAATAGCAGGATACCCGCAATCCCAAGAGTGGGTGGGAGGGTACCCGGTAGCTATGGAACCCTGTAAAATATTACGGTTATATTTTGGTGTAGACAATATGGCACATTATAACTGGGATAAGGCTTTAAATAAAGGGAAAATGAAAGTTGCAGTTTGGAAATAAATGGAAGGTATCAAAAAAGAAAAGGGTGTATAATATAAAAACCTTTTTGGTTCCTCTACTTTTGTAAATAAGTGTTATTTTTACATTACCTAAAGTATTGGAAGTCCCCTTATTAGGTTTATTTTTTATACATTTTTGGGGGAGCAGGTTGAACCCGATTAAAAGAATTGTTGTATACTTAGGGTTGCGAGAAGGTGATGTCAATATGTTAAACCCAGTAGTGTTTTTTTTCATTTTTTTATATTCAAATTTGGTCCCTTTATTAGGTCATAGCATTACATTATGGGGGACACGGAGCCATTTAACCTTAACAGGTATATTAAAGGAATGGAAGGGAAAGGTTTTTCTCCATAAAAATAAGAGGAGTCCAAGATTAGTTAAAAGATGGGAAGGGGTTTTCGATAAGATAAAATTGTGGAACATTGGTTTTGAACAAGTCCAAACTATGACACGTAAGCATTTATATAAATATATTTTGAATATACACTTTATTGAATACCCATTTTCAACTTTTACAAAACAAATCAGTTGTGTATATCAGAATACATATTAGACAGCCGTATTCCCATTCATATGTGGGATACAGTATGGTTGGGTATTCATAATAGAATTAATGTTAAAGGGAACCAAAAATATAAGGGAATACAGGAACGTTATTGTCCGAGAACAGAATGTATTATGAAAATAGAAACAATGGATCATTTATACTTCCAATGTGCTTATGTGGTTAAATTCTGGGATATTTTAAAACATCGATGGAAAAAAAAATGGATTTTTCCCCCTGAATCGGATACATTGTTTTATGGAATCCCACAAAAAAAATGGAACCAAGGGTTTTGGGTACTTTTCGATTAATTTATGTGCATTTATTATATTGGATTTGGATATACAGATGTTGTTTAGTGTTACGACAGCAATTGATTTCAGAATTAGAATTATTCTATATTTTACAGTCAGATTTAAATTCCCTGAGACAAAAAGAATATAAGAAATAAGACATACAAATTTGTTCAGCATATTGGGAACAATTTGATTTTATTTCATTTGTTTTCTATTAGTTTATAAATAAAGGTTTGAAGGGAAAAGTATGATGTTATAATTTAAATATAATAAGATTTAATATTTAACAAGTTCTATGGAATTATTTTGTATTGGATTATTGTTTGTTTCGTATTTGTAGGATTTAGTTCAGAACTACAAAAAAAAACCTTCAGAGAGGAGGGTGAAGGGGTGAGGAAAAGTTTTTTCTCATGTTTAAAATGGTTGTATGAATTAATACTTATCTTTGTTTTCCTTTTTGTTTTTGTTTCTCTATATGATTTAGTATGATGAACTACTGATTTGCAAATAGTTATGATTTTGTCTTGAATAAATAAAAAATTCCCCAACTCTTATAGTGGGAAGGGGGAGGGGGTGGGTTTATACTGTTTATCTTATGTTTATTGTCTTTGTATGAATTAATACTTATTTATGTTTTTTGATTCTTTCCTTATTATGATTATGTATGATATAAAATTGATTTATATAACTTTGTTATGATTTGTTCAGATTTCAATAAAAATTCCCCTACTCTTTTCGATAAGTGTCATGGGATCTTTAACATCCACCTGAACTACAACCAATCCAGGCAGATGGGACCTCGGTTTAACATCTCATCCAAAAGAAGGCACCTCAGAAGTGCAGCACCCCTCTAGTGCTGCACTACAGTGTCAGTACTGGGATATAACATAAAGGCATCAATGGACAAAAATTAAATATTTAATTGTCTATATAATAGTGCAATTCACATTCCAAACTTTGCAGAATAATTCTATCCAACTGAAATGTCTCTGTTATTAGAAATAGAATAATTTTTTAAAGAGATCCCAAAACATTTTGTTCAGTTCTTTTAAAGCCTGCTCAGGGTTTTCAAAGGTATAATTGAAAGTATTATGTTTAAAACAGAGTTTTGCCAGATAGATCATTTTAAACTTGATACCAGCCACAATTAATTTATTTATTATTGGTGAAAATAATTGCCAATGTTGCCGAACTTCCTGTGGCAGATCTTGTGTTATTCTTATTTTGTGATTATCCCAATGCAGGTTTTGATTTGACTTTGTTTTCATTAGAACATGCTGCTTGTCTAAGTAATTTAAGAATTTAATTATCAAGGGTCTTGGTCTTTCATTCCCTGTTGACATCAGCCTTAGAGATCTATGCACTCTCTCCACTATATAGGATTGGCTGTTAGAAGAGGGGCCAGCAGCATTTTCTAGAACTGTCTGGGCAAAATGAATGGGGCTATTACCTTCCAATTTTTCAGGTATGCCAAAAATTATGAGATTGTTTCTGAGGCTCCTGCCCTCAAGATCTTCTAGTTTAGCTTCAATTTTCTTCAGTCTATGTCTTACAGCATGGATTTCAGGCTCTGTTCGGTTACACCAGTCTTCGATGGAAGAAATTCTGGACTCTGCATCACCCACTCTTCTGGTAAGTTCCTCTGTTATAGTTTTCATATTTTTTAATTCCAGAAGAATAGTAGCCATTGGTTCTTTGATGGGTGTTATTTCAGAGAGAAAGTTTTCTTCTGTGAGGGCCATAGAAGTTGTAGATGCAGTCAGAGCCTTTGATGTTGTTTGTTCAGATCTTTTGGAGCTAGAAGATCTGTCTGGCATTGGAAGTGGAGTGTGTCTTGGTGGAGCTGCTCTCATCTCAGCATTAATTTTCCAAATAATTTGTTATAGATCAATGAAATAAATCTTCCCAGCTGTAAATGGAGCCTTTAGGTAAAATTATATGCTAAAATTCATAGTTGAAGTCAGAAAATTAGGAAGAGGTAAAGAGAGAGCTGCAAAAGTGCTGCTACTCTCTCTGAAGCTTCACGGGATCATATGGAGAGAATCACTTGTGTGAAAAGAGTGCTAGGTTTGCTAGTGGCTTTACAAAACTAAGTGTCCAAGGAGTTTGTATTTAACACACCACAGAACGTTGCTGTAGCAATTCAGTTGCTATTTCCAAATTTCAGGATGAGCCCTATGGGGTATCCACTGGGTGGTGGGGTTATTTTATTTACTAGCATTTCTCTTTAACAACTGAAACCAGCCTGATATTGCCCCTAGATTTATTTTTGGTTAAACCAGGCTGATTGATAGTTTTCCCTCTGACAGAAACAGCTGAGCATTGCCAAGACTGGAGTGAGAACCTAATTACGAATATACAAAGGAGCCAGCAGAAGATGGCCATTCAGTATATCGTGTCTGCTCATGTTGCAGGGTCCCCAGCTTACACTACTGACTCTGCCCCCCGTCCCCACTTCCACCTTACAGTATCTGCCCCCCAAACCCCATGGTTTCCCCTTATGCCTGTCCCAAGCCTTCTTAAAGCTGCTCAATGACTTCACTGAGACCACTTCCTCTGGCAGTGCATTCTAATTTGTCACCACCCTCTCTGTGAAGAAATGCTCCTAAACCTCCTTCCCTCCTTCCAGCATTAGACTGTGTCCCCTCATGGTTTGGCTGCCTCTTAGCTTGAAGAGAGACTCCCTATCCACCCATTTATCCCCTTCAAGTATTGGAAGGTCTCTGTCATATCAACCCCCCTCTCTCTCCCCCCTCTCCTCCATGGAGTACATCCTCAGGGTTCCCAACCTATTCTCATAAGATATACCCTATAGACCCACGATCATCTTAGTTGCTCTCCTGTGGACCTTCTCCTGCAGGTTGATGTCCTTCTTAAGGTATGGACACCTGTATCTTACTCAATACTCTAGATGTGCTCTCACCCATGATCTGTACAAGGGCAGTATAACTTCCATTCATCTCGTGCTGATTCCTGTGGCTCTACACCCCAGCATCCTGTTTGCATTTGCTGCTCCATTTTTGTACTGCAGGGAGTGCTTCAGGTTGCTAGTTATCATCACTCCCAGATCCTTTTCCTCCTCTGCTGCTGCTACTCTGACCCCCATTCCCCGACCGTACTAGGTTCTTGCATTCCTGACTCCAACATGCATAACTTTGCATTTCTTTGCATTGAAGCCAAGTTGCCAGATCACTGATCATCTCTCAAGTTTGTGAGGTCCTTCCATAGGTTTTGCATCCCTTCCACTGTTTCTACTCTCCCAAGGAGTCTGGTGTCATCCGCAAAGAGGCACATTTTACCCTTAATGTCCTCCCCAATGTCATTGATGAAGACACTGAATAACACCAGCCCCAGCACTGAGCCTTGCGGTACCTCACTGGTGATATCCCTGGTGCTGGATAACTCTTCCCCTACCACCACCCTCTGAGCCCTGTCTCTCAGCCAGCTTTCTGCTGACCCTTGCAAATACTTCCAGGGCACTAGGTGCATAAAATACTCACCTCTATGTGAATGCTTTATTGCACAGAATCACTGGGGCTGACCTATGAGAGTGTACCTTGCTGTGAGACAAGCGCCTTCCCCAATACAAATCTAAGAATTGCAGAGCTTTTAAATATCTGCATGAACAAGTGTGAGTAATTGGGAGTGCTTGGGTGTTAGGCAACAGCAACAGACAAGAATAAGGAAATGTTTGTGTAGTTCTACTAGCACAGAGAACAATAGGGTTGGGGAGAAATTGCTACAATGTGAATAATATTGTGTTTTAAAACTATTGGCAGACTCCTCATATGAAAGGAAAGTGCCTAGGCTGCTAAGAGTGACTTTTTAATTATTATTTGAAATGTTAGTTTGGGGACATCTGCTGACCCCTGCAAACACTTCCAGGGGCACTTGGGGCATAAAACACTCACCCCTACACAAGCGGGGTGAGTGTGAGAGGGGGCACATGCCTTGCAAATGCTGAGATGTGTGCAGAGACATGCACATTGCATGTCTTGCATGTCCTGTGGTAACTGTGGGAACTTGGGCAGCATACTACGATATATGGAGGTAAGATTGTTTGATCGAAAACAACTCTAAGTCATAGAGATTGGATCCATACTTCCCATAAGAAATTAGTACTGCAAAAAGTGCTCCATAACTTAATGCAAATAACTTACTTGGTTCCTGTTAATGGGCCACAAAATATTAGACTGCAACTAATTGTTGTGTCTGGCAGGGCTGTGAGTTGTAAACTAAAAACTTGTCCTCTGCACCAAGTTGTTCTCAGTTAATAGTAGTTCTGAAGTTCTTTTTAGGGCTATTGAATGTTCACAGTGCTCCCAGTTTGTTTGTGTTTGGTAGGATTGTGAGTGGTAAACTAAAAACTCAACTATTGAACAATATTATTTCTCCCAGTTATAAATAGTTCAGCAAGCAGTAATCCAGTAGCTGCAGTGAAATTGCTGAAACTAATGTATTAGATGTTTTAACTTTAATGGTTCATGAGGGATCAATAACTAAATACTTGATATGTGAAATGTTTGCACCAAAGCACAATTCCTCCCCAAATATGGATATATGCAACAAATGTCAGTTTCTAATGATGCTTCATAATGAAAATGTAAAGTTAAGTGGGCAACTAAAACAGGTGCAGGAGATTGCTCAGATTCAGACATTTGTTAATATGTTGGACCCTGCAGAGACTCAGTTACCCAATAACAATAAAACCAAAAGAAAGATACCTAGAGGTGAGGTTGAAGCTAGTGGAGAAAACTCTGACCAAGAAAATTGCCAAAAAAAGTGAAGAGAAGATGAATCCAAGTGGCAGAAAATCACACATCCAAAAAAAGCTGTAGTTAAACAACATAATGTACCTCAGATTCAAATGCAAAATAGAGTCTCCACTTTAGTAAATGAGGAAATCAATTTAGTGGATAATCCTAACACTGAACATTTGGTAATTGGAGATTCCATCATTAAAATGACTGACAGACATATTTGCCAAAAGCACAAAGACACCACAACGGTAACTTGCTTACCAGGAACCCATGTGCAAGATGTTAGTAAAGTGTTAGAGAAGATTATGTTACTAGATAATTCTGCTATATTCCTACATGTTGGTACCAACAACATGGGTCACACACATGAAAAAGATATCTGTAGCGAATTAATTGAAATTGGAAAGGATATGAAACAAAAAGGCCATAAAGTAGCAATTTTTGGCCTTCTCGTTGTTCCCAGAGCACACCCCTTAAAAAATTAAACAATCCAAAGGATTAATACTAGACTTCAAAACTGGTACATTAAGGAAAATCTGTTATTTATTAGTAACTGGAGACCATTTAAGGGAAAGTATGGACTATATTCAAAGGATGGGCTCCACTTAAATGATAGTGGGTCAAGGTTGTTAGCAGAGAATCTGGAACAAACCCTGAAATTGACATGATGACAGTTATAACAGTCAGGTACCAGACAGATTAACAAAAAAAAGAGCTCATAAGAAAAATAACTTAACTAGGAACCAGTTAGAAATCCTCTCTTTCAAAGTTAGGAGTTTAAATAATAAACTGAACAAATTAAAGGCTCTAATTAATGAAAAAACATATGATATAATCTCTATAACAGAGACATGGTGGTCTGATGAGGAAGAAATATGGTGAATGCATCTGGAAGGGTATCTATTATTTTCTAATAACAGAACTGGAAAACGGGGTGGTGATGTTGCAATGTACATAAATAATGCAATTAATTCTATTGACATATCGCACAAAATACGTGCAGAAAATTCAGATACAGAGACCTTATGGGTAAGGATTAATGGGGGAAATCGCAGTCGATCATATTGGGGACCATCTGCCGTAGTCCACCTTCCAAAGTTGAGATCACCGATAGTATAATTAGAGAGTTTGAAAAAGCTGGAGAAACTGCAGAATTTCTAGTGATGGGCGATGTAAATTACCCAAATATTGACTGGAAAAAAATGACAGCAACTGGCAATAATGATAGAAAATTCCTTGAGAGTTGTAATACACTTAATCTGGAGCAATATATAAAAGAAAAACACCACAGGGCATAACGTACTTGATTTAGTATTGGGCTCAGAAAATCTATTGGTCCAAGGCTACACCACTAGTCCCCCTATAGGGAATAGTGATCATGAATCAGTAACTTGTAAAATCAATTATGAGAATGTAGTACAGCAGGGTAAAAAAAAAATATTTTTATGAGAACACCAAAAAAATGAAATAATTAAGGAACTGGAGCAACTGGATTGGACAAGAATATCGTCTAATAAATTGGTACTTCAAATTTGGGATATCATAAAAAATATCATCCCAGGATTAAGTGAGACTCACATACCTTAAACAATTAAATGTAATAAATCTGAAAGAAATCCTATGTGGCTTAACAGAACTGTACAGAAACTAATTAAGAAAAAAACAAGTGTTACAAAAATTTTCTGAAAAAAAAACAATATTAACACTAAATATGCCTTACAAAAGGAACAACAAGCTTGTAAAGAAGGTAGAAGGCATGCGAAAATGAATGCTGAAGAAAAATTAGCTAGAAATGCCACTAAAGACAACTATAAGATATTGCATGCCTACGTCAAATCTCTCAAAAAATCTCAGAGTCATGTGGGTCTTTTAAGCATAGGAGATAAGATCATATCAGAAGACGCAGAAACTGCCACCATTTTTAACAACTACTTCTGCCAGATGTATGGAAAAAAATCACTTAATACTCAGGATATCAGTTCTTCTTATCATAATAGCATATAGTTTGAGTTAGATGATATTAGACAAAGAATATCTAGTTTGAAGCCAAATACATCTCCAGGTCCTGATAATATCTCAGTAAATATGCTACAAATTATGATTGATTATATCATCCACCCCTTAAAAATGTTATATGAACAATCAATAAACACTGGGGTGATACCAAATGACTGGAAAATGGCTCACGTTGTGCTTATTTACAAAAAAGAGGATAAGACCAATGTGAAAAATGATAGACCTATTAGTCTGACCAGTGTTATTTATAAGATTCTGGAGGGACTGAGTAAGGATAAATTGCACTCTTCACTTGACCTTCAGGACACAGATCAACATGGACTTAGGAGTGGTAGGAGCTGTACTACGAACCTTCTTTGTCTTTATGAGCATATCAGCAGAGTCCTGGATAAAGGGGTGCCATGTGAAGTAATCTACTTGGATTTTAGCAGAGCCTTTGATTTAACCCCACATGGGGCAGTTATACATAAACTTAGGTTATTATATGCAGACCCACATCTTACTAACTGGATAACAGAGTGGTTGAACAACAGAAAGCAGAAAGTGTTGATTAACGGCCATCCTTCAGAGATAGGAGAGGTGACGAGTGGTGTGTCGCAGGGGTCAGTGCTTGGACCAATACTGTTTCATATTTTTCTTTCTGATTTGACAAATAATTTAAATTGCTGGGCTACCAAGTACACCAATGACACAAAAATTGGTGGGCCATGTGGCACTTCTGAAGAAGTTAATCTCATTCAGCAGGACCTTGACAGTGTATCTGAATGGGTCAAAATATGGGGTATAACATTTAACTAGGATAAGTGTAAAGTTATGCATATAGGAAAAAAATAATAAAATAAATTATATACTCTGTGGTAATGCTCTAAATCCTTGTTCATTTGAAAAGGACTTAGAGTATTTCATATCCGATAACTTGGGTACTGATGATCATACCCAGGCTGCTGTCAAGAACTGTAACAATATTATTTGGTCAATAAAAAGAAACATCACAAGTAGGAAAAGTTCAGTGATGATGCCATTGTATCGTGCATATGTACACCCACAATTAGAGTATGCATTTCAGATTTGGTACCCCATAAGAAAACAAGAAAGATATAAACTAGAACAGATACAAAGGAAGTTTACAAAAGCTATAGAAGGTCTGGAAGGACTAGATTGTGAAGACAGGTTAAAAAACTGAATCTTACGTTGATAGAAACTAGAAGGTTACGATCTGATCTCCTCTTTATGTACAATATCATGCAAGACTTTACTCTGCTAAATTATCTTGGTATTGAGTTTAAACAGAATAAGAAATATATAAGGGGCTGCCCCTTACAAATACAAGTTGTAAGAAAGAATAAAATGGGTTTTAAAAATAAGTTAGATCAACACTTATTAAGTGGCACTAACCTCATGTATTTTTAGGTGACAACTGGTGCAAATATGGGCCTTGCCTACTGGCTCCATCTCTATCTCAGCATGAACCTCAGTATGAGCTTTCTACCCACTTGGTCATTTTCTCCCCAAGCCCGAGATCTGCCAGTTTCCTGATCAACCTCTTGTGGGGTAATTAGGGCAGCCAGCCAATGCATGAAGGAAGTGAATAACAGCAGAGGGAAAAAGAAACATAGAAACATAGAAGTTGACAGCAGATAAGGACCGCAAGGCCCATCCAGTCTGCCCATTTCTTTTTCTACCTTATAAATGTGCCATCGGCCTTTGCTCTGTCAGTGGCCTATCTATTCATAGTCATTTGTATTGCTCCCTTATGCCTGTCCCATGCCTGTTTGAAGCCCTGCACTGTATTCATAGCCACCACTTCTTGTGGTAAGCCATTCCATGCATCCACCACCCTTTCTGTGAAAAAGAATTTCCTCACATTCCCCCTTAATCGGACCCCCTCTAATCTCATGCTGTGTCCTCTTGTCCTGCTATTTTTCTTATATTGAAACATGTTAGACTCTTTCACCTTGTTAATGCCCTTAAGGTGTTTGAATGCCTCGATCATATCACCTCTCTCCCTCCTTTGCTCAAGGGTATACATATTGAGCTCTGTTAATCTGTCCTCATATGTCTTCTGATGCAGTCCCTGCACCATTTTGGTTGCCCTTCTCTGGACTGCCTCAATTTGGTTAATGTCCTTGGGAAGGTGTGGCCTCCAATACTGCACGCAGTACTAAAGAGGGATTATTACCTCCCTCTTACGACTTGTGATACCCCTATTAATACACCCAACACCCCCCTAGCCTTACCTACTGCTTTAGAGGTCTGCTTGGATGAATTCAGGTCATCAGTGATGATGATGCCCAAGTCTTTCTTCCTTTGTGACTGCAAGCAACTCCCTCCCAGCCTATAGGTGGCTTCAGGTTTCTCTTCTATGTGCATGATCTTGCACTTCTTTGCATTAAATCCCAGTTGCCACTCTTCTGACCATTTTGCTAGTTTATCAGAATCTCTTCTCATTCTGCCCACCCCATCTGGATCATCTACTCTGTTGCAGATCTTGGTGTCATCAGCAAACAGACAAGCCTTACCCTCTAGTCCATCTGCAAGGTCACTAATGAAGATGTTGAAGAGGACTGGCCCCAGGACTGATCCCTGAGGTACCCCACTTGTGACTTGCATCTCTTGTGACTGTATACCATTTACCACCACTCTCTGTTTTCTGCCCGGCAACCAGTTTGCCACCCAGTTGACCAACTTCTGACCCACCCTGAGCCTACCCAGCTTATTTATCAATCTTCTATGTGGAACAGTGTCAAAAGCTTTGCTGAAGTCAAGGTAGGTGACATCAACTGCTCCCCCTTGGTCCACCACTCTGGTTACCCAGTCAAAGAAATCTATGAGATTAGTTTGACAGGACCTTCCTTTTGTAAGCCCATGCTGTCTTGGATCCTGTGCCCTTATGGATTCTAGGTGTTGCACTATCCTTTCCTTAAGGAGTGCCTCCATAATCTTGCCCACTACTGAGGTAAGACTGACTGGTCTGTAGTTCCCCGCCTCCTCCCTGTTACCACTCTTGTGAAGCGGGATCACATGAGCCCTTCTCCAGTCTTCTGGGACCTCTCCTGTGCTCAGAGACTCACTAAACAGTTCTGCTAATGGCTCTGCTAGTTCCACCTTTAGCTCCTTAAGTACCCTGGGATGTATGCCATCAGGTCCCATTGCCTTATCCACCCTGATCTTAGCAAGCTCTTGTAGGACCCTTTCTTTTGTGAAGGGAGTAGTGCTCACCTCCCTCCCCACTGTGTCCATGATGCTGAGCTGTGGGCCCTGCCCTACCTTCTCTTCAGTAAATACTGAGCAAAAGTATCTATTTAGGATAGATGCCTTTACAGGGTCCTCCTCCTCACATGCTCCCTTTTCTCCATTAAGCTTAGCAATACCCGCTCTGGACTTTCTCCTTTCACTAATGTATCTATAGAAAGTCTTGTCACCTTCTTTTACTGTTCGTGCTAGTTTTCCTCAGTTTGGGACTTTGCCTGCCTTACTGCCTTCCCTGCTCCCCTTAGGGCAGTTTGGTATGCCTCCCTATCTTCATCCCATTGTGTTCCCTTATATTTCCTGAAGGCCAGCCTTTTGGCTCTGACCTTTTCTGCTACTGTATTTGAGAACCAAAGTGGTTTCCTTCTTCTTTTGCACTTCCTTTTCTGTCTAACACAATGGGATGTTGCTTCAAGTATTGCATCCTTAATGCTTGCCCACTTTGCCTGTACCCCCTCACCTGTGTTTCTTTTTGCCAGGGCTAGCTTAACTCTGTTGGCCATCTTATTAAAGTCAGCTCCTCTGAAGTCCCATATTTTTGCCTTGGAATGGGTTGGTTTAGATGTAGTAGCCAAATTGAACCATACCATGTGATGGTCACTGGCCCCCAGGTGACCTTCTACCTGGAGATCTGTGATCCCTTCCTTGTTAGTACTAGATCTAGGATAGCCCTGTCTCTCGTGGGTTGCTGTACCAGTTGTTTGAGGCCCTCCCCCTGCAGGGAATCCACTATGTGTCTAGTTCTGGCAGATGTTCCTGCTGGTATTGACCAATCTGTATCCGGCGTGTTGAAGTCTCCCATTATCAGAACCTCCCCTTTAGCTGTCATGTTTTGTATATCTTTTAACAGTAATGTGTCTATGTCCTTCCCCTGGTCTGGGAGCCTGTAGACAACCCCAGTTCTTATGGCTGTCCCATTTCCTGTTTCCAGGGTGACCCACAGTTCTTCTGGCTCCTTATGTGTATTCTGAATTTCTGTAGCTTTGATATTTTCATTGACATACAGGGCCACTTCCTCCCCCCCTTTTTGCACCTCGGTCTCTTCTGAACAATACATAGCCAGGTACTGAAGTCTCCCAAGTGTGGTTACTGGTAAACCACGTTTCACTAATTGCTACTATGCCCAGTTTAGCCTCTGACATTATTGCCTGCAGGTCTGGGATCTTATTTCCCAGGCTGTGAGCATTTGTGTACATGATTTTCCATTGGCCAGATTTTGGTGTGTTAGTTGTTGGGTGAGGTTTGGCATTACCCCTGTGCGTCGTATGGGGAGACAAACTTTTTTCCTTACCTGGTGATGCAAATGAACTGCAAACATGCTGAATCCCTGTTTGACCACTAGCTAAGGGGGGAGGGATGTTCTTCCCATTCGATGTATGGGGTGCTGCACCCCTCTCCCCATTTGCTAGTTTAAATATTCTGCAAAGACATCAAACTTCTGCCCCAATGCACTGACTCCCTCCTTAGTCAGATGCAGTCCATCAAATTTAAAGAACTTTCGCTCCAAGAACTGTTGCCAGTTCCCTACAAATCTGTGTCCTTTTTCCTGGCACCAGCCCTTGAGCCACGTGTTTAGCTCCCCTATCTCCCCTTCTCTGACCTTCCGTCCATCTGCTCCCCTCTCCCAGACTGGCAGGATCTCAGAGAATGCTATGGTTCTCTAGGGAAGTGACAAAACTGGTGAAGAAAAAAGGGTGGCATTCAATTGGTATAAGGAAACATAGAGGAGGAGGACAGGTAGGTATACCAAATAAAACAGAAGGCAACATGACAGACAGTAAGAGGAGCAAAGGCACAGACAGTGGAAAGGATTGCCAAAGAGGTAGCTAAATGCTAAATGCATAAACGAAAAGAGCAAAGCAAGGGAAGGTATAGTGAAAATTTGGAGGGTGGCAGAAGGAGGATGCACAGAAGAGGACGAAGAAAAAGCTGCCATCCTAAAAAGGTGCTTCTGTTCGGTCTTTCCAGTGGAGGGAGGGAGGGAGGATGGTCCACCAGAAATACCAGAAAATGGGGTGGACGCAAGTCCATTTTCAGAGAAAAGAGTCCTGAAGGAACTTGCAGCACTGAAGCTGGACAAAGCTATAATGAATAAGATGAATCTGATTTCTTTGGACGACCAGGGAAATAGATTGGGGGAGGGTAGTGAGCATGGCCTATCTGGACACTAGCATAGCCTTCAAGCTGTGCCACATAGGAAACTATTAAGAAATTGAGCAGTCTAGGGGTGGGATCTGAAGTGGTAAATTGGGTTAGAAACTGGTTAACAGATAGGTAACAGAGGGTAGTGGTTAACGGCACTCACTCTAATATAGGGAGTATGACCAGCGGAGTACAGCAGGGCTCAGTAGTGGGACCAGTCTTCTTCAATGTCTTCATAAGTGGCATTGCAGAAGAACTGGAATAGAAGATATGCCTTTTTGCAGATGATACCAAAATCTGCAATAGTGTGGACACTCAGAAGGAAGTGGAGAGAATGTGCAGGATTTTGTGAAACTCGAGAAGTGTTCAGGGTACTGTATACGCACCCAGGAACTCAGTATTGGATGGGGAGCAGGTACTGACAGTCACTAAGCAGGAAAGGGACCTTAGGGTTATCATAACTGATTACCTAAAAGTGGCAGGGCAGTGTGACAAAGCAGTGGGTAGGGCTAGTGGATGCTAAGGTGCAGAGGGAGGGGTATCTCTAGCAAGTGAAGGGAGGTGGTCTTGCCACTGTATCACTCACTGATGAGACCTCACCTGGAGTATTATGTCCAGTTTTGGAGGCTGCACTTCAGAAAGGACTTAGACAAGGTGGAGGAAGTCCAGAGGAGGGCAAGTGAAATGGTGTAGGGGTTGCAAGAGAAGCCAAAAGAAGAGAAACTGAGGGATCTCAACATGTACACCCTGGAAGAGAGGAGAATAAAAAAAGACATAATAGAGACCTATAGTACATGTACCTGAACAGGGTGCATGAGGAGAGTCTCATTCAAAGGAGAAAGAGAACCAGGATCAGTGGGCATGTGATGAACCCTAGCTATCCTGCGGTGCACCACCTTTATCGGCCAATCATCATTCGCCTATAGGTTCCCAAAACTCTGAAACTCAATGCCTCATCAAATCAGGCACTCCTCCTCCCCATGATCCATCTCTTCCTCCCTTTTCAACTTCCTCTCCCCAACCTGCAACTGCTCCTAATTCCCCTCTGCATTCTCCCTTCCCCTCTGCCAACAGTAACTGTCTAGCACTTAACATGAGACAGAACATAATGTGTTATCTTCACTTCTACATCTGTTGTATTAATAGGTCTGTTTTGTGTATTTACACTACCTTTTGCCCTGGGGGTACCAAAACGTTTTGTTTATCTCTTGCTGCATTTTCAAGTTTTATATGCCTGTTCTGATGCTTCCTGTTTTTATTACCTCATGCAAATGTGTTTTTTATCTTGTAAATGCAATGCTTTCCTGTTTTACTACCTCATGTAAATGTGTTGTTTGATTTATTGTGTATATGTGCTGTTTGATTTGATTTATTGTACTCCCATGTTCCCCTGCCCCCAGGATGCTCCATGAGATGAGCAATTTTATATTGTTCAGTGTGTGTTTCCTGGTGAAACTTTTCAATAAATAAATAAATAAGAGGGATGTGAGGAAGTACTACTTCACTGAAAGAGTGGTAGATGCCTGGAGCAGACTGCCAATAGAAGTGGTGGAGGTAAAAACAGTGGGGGGGTTTCAAGCGTATGTGGGAGAGACACAGGGGTATATTAGTAAATAGACAGGAAGGAGAGAGGGTCACTAGAGACCAGTTAGGGTCTGCAGAGACAGATTAGACAGAGAACACCTAGGCAGATTGGGTGGCAAAGTGGTCCTTTTCTGCTGACAAATTCTATGTTTCTATATGTTTCAGTCGGCTCTCCCTGCTCCCACCAGGCCTTAAGCGAATACATGTTTAGGACCTCCAGTCATTCCTCATAGGATCTGCCCTGCTTGGCCTGGATCATCCTGCTGACCCTTCTCTGTACTGGCTCTAGTCTGTTGCTGTCCTTCCTAAGGTGAGGACTCCAGAACTGGGCACAGTACTCTAGATGAGGCCTCACCATGGATCTGTACAGTGGCAGAATTACCTCACTTCTCCTACTGAAAAAAAACTCCCTATACAACCCAGCATTCTTGATTCCCTGCTGTATATTTTATTGTAATGACTTGTTTGCTTTAGGGAGTAATTTATTATGACCCCCAGACCCATCTCCTCTGTTGAAATGTCCATTCCAGCTCCTCCATCCACTACCCTATGTCTGGATTCTGTCTACATAACTGCATTACTTCGCACTTCTTGGTGTTGAACCTCAATTGTCAGACTTTAGATAATTTCTCTAATTTCTTTAGGTCCTTCTGGAGCTCCTGCACCCCTTCCTCATGATCCACCCTGCTGCATAGCTTTGTGTCTTCAGCAAAGAGGTGCAACTTTCTGTGGATACCCTCTCCAATGTCACTTATGAACATATTGAATAGGACAGGTCCCAGTATCAATCCTTGTAGCACTCTTACTCTTGACCTCTCTGTCCCCCTATTGAGCCCCATGCACAACTGCTCTCTGTTACTTCCCTGTTAACCAATTTCCTACCCATCGAACTAAATCCTGCTCCACTCCCAAGTCTTTCAACTTCTTCAGCAGCCTCCTATGTAGTAGAAACATAGAATATAATGGCAGATAAGGACCAACTGGTCCACCTAGTCTGCCCATTTCCCTACTTGGTTTGGCATTCCCTACCTTTATCTGGACTGCTGTTCCCCCATTGTGCTGTACAGCAGGGTGCCTTTATGCTTATCCCATGCACTTTTGAATCCCCATACTGTTTTTGCTTCCACCATCTCCGCTACTAGGCTGTTCCATGGATCCACCACCATCTCTGTGAAAAAATACTTCCTAGCATTCCCCCAATCCTCCCTCCCCCCAGCTTCATGTTACGTCCCCTTGTCCTTGTGCACTTTCATCTCTGAAATATGCTCCCCTCCTGTACCCTGTTTAGTCCTTTAAGGTATTTGAAAGTCTCCATCATATCCCCTCTCTCCCTTCTCTCTTACAATGAATAGATGTTTGGTTCCTTGAGTCTTTCTTCATAAGGCGTGTGGTACTGTGCATGTATCATTTTTGGTGCTCTTCTCTGGACTGCTTTCATTCTGTCAATGTCCTTTCTGAGATGCGGTCTCCAGAACTGAACACAGTATTCCAGATGAAACCTCACCAGTGATCTATACAGTGGCATCACCACTTCGCTGCTCCTATTGGTTATGCCCCTTCCTATGCATCCCAGCATTCTGTTTGCCTTTGCCACTGCTTTTTGCATTGTTTGCATGACTTCAGGTCATCGGATATGATATCCTCCAGGTCTCTCTCCTGACTTGTGGGGACTAGAACCTGTCCCCCCCCCCCATCCTGTATTCCTCTCTTGGGTTTCTGTGTCCCAAGTGCATAATCTTGCACTTCCTAGCATTGAAACCCAACTGCCAAACCCTTGACCATTCCTCAAGTAGTCTTTGGTTATGTCTTATTTTATCTAGCCCCTCCTGTGTGTCGACCCTGTTGCAGATCTTGATACCAATTCGCTGGCCTTGCAGAAGTCAAAGAAAAGCAAATCTACGACCTGTCCCCTATCAATCACCTTTGTGAGCAAGTCAAAATACAGTATGGCAGAATTGTTAAATATGTCATTTTGTTAATTTCACATTCCCAATCCCAGCCAGCAGTCAGTGGAATTTAAGCTTCACGCGTCTACCCGCATAGCTAATCAGCTGATCCTTGACAGCCTATGTAAAGGCACAATGACATGGGGCTGCCAGCTATCCATTAAAAAAATGCAAACAGATTTACCACAGCTACTGCTACTAAGACTATAGCTTCATAATGTCTCTTCATAAATGGCTCTCCTGCAACAAACTGCAAAACGTGAAAGGGATACAGAGCTTGCGGTTACCAGTAATCTGCCAAAACTCTCAGCAAGACAGCCAATATCCCTGTTCTTGTTGCAGAATGTGTGGCATCAGAACTTGCTGCAATGCAGCCTACAGCCAAGAAACGGAGGGCAGAGTATGCCTGATACTCTCCAGATGTGCAGTTGGGGTCAGGAAGCATGCTGCAGAGTTTGGAGAGTTTGAGGTGATGAGGGTTGTCCGGTTTTCCAACTGAAAATATTGCAGAACAGTGAACAAGAGTACTGTTAGAAAATTCAAACTGGACTATCTAGCTAAACTTCACTTTAAGTATGATCCAACCTTACTGCTATCACAGCTCCCAACCAAATGTAGAGGCTGCCCCACTCTTGTGATGGATGACCTAGAAGCAGAGCTTAAAAAATCATAGAAGGTCTCCAAAGATAATGGGCAGTAGTTAATGCTCGTGTTGTGCTTGCAGTGGCAACTGGTCTTGTAAAGGCACACAACCAGCAATTGCTTTTTCAGTGTGGTGGTAGCCTCTCACTGACCAGGAAATGGGCTTGGCAGTTGCTGAACAGGATGGGCGACCACAAGTGCAAGGGTACAAAGGCAGATAGAAAAACACCTGATGACTTTGCTGTTCTACAACTGAACTTCCTCAACAGGATTGCTAAGGCTGTCAGAAAGAACTGATCCCTGCTGACCTTGTGATAAACAAAGATGAGACTAGTTTGAATTTAGTCCCAGTTGACTATGACCAAGACCAGTGCAAAACAGGCAGAAGTCACTGGGTTAGGGGACAAGAGACAGGTCTCCCTCCTTCTTGGCTGCATATTATTTGGTTCTTTGCTTCCCTTCCCAACTGATTTTTTCAGGGCAAAACATTGAACTGCCACCCTGTATACAAGTTCCCCAAGCCATGGTGAATAACTCACTCAGAGAACCACTGGGCAAACACTGACACCATGCTCCTGTATACTGACTCTGTTCTTGTGCCCTACATTAACAGTGTAAAAGAAAGGCACGATTTGCCAGCAAAGCAGCAAGCACTGCTTATCATGGATCTGGTTAGGGCAAACAACATGGCAAGTGTGTCATAGAGCAGAAGAATCACAGATTGTACCTGTAGTCATCTCTGCTACAAGTACTGACCTGTTACAGCCCCTGGACCTCACAATAAACAAGATTCTAAAGGACTTTATGAACAACCACTTCACTGACTGGCATGCTGACATGGTCAGTAAGCAGATCAAGTCAGAACACACTGTCTGATAACATCACCATGGATCTCTCTATGCCTAATCTGAAAAGTGCAGTGGCTTGATGCATCCATCGGATTCTGGCAAGTGGGCATGCCGGAGGCACACCAAGAGTGCCTCACTACAGAAGATCCCCAGGAGAAGACTAATGGATTAACTGAGTAACTGAGCCTGACAGAGACTGCAGCTATCCAGCTGTGCTCTCATTCAATGAAGTCCAAGTACTGTACTTTTTAGTAACTTTTTACGGGTATACAGTTGCTTTTTATTTGCCTTGCCATTTTTGTAGCCATGGTAGTCAAGGTAAGAGAAGTGCTACTGCATGTTTGCAGCCAAAGTACTGTGGCTTTTTTTGTTTTGCATGGTCACCCCACTGCTGAAATCACAAAATGGACCACATCCTTTTTACCTGCCACAACCTGCTCAACCCATATCCTGAACAATGGTGCCAATACTAGATCCTTGAAGCCAAGGTAACTTTGACTTTGACATTTACATAGCTTTTCTCCCAGTGAAGATAGGGTCCACTTCACCTTTTTTTTATCCTTATGCAGGTTCCTGATTTGTTCTGTCATATGTCATTAACTTTTAATTTCTTCACCCCCACCCTCCACCACAGACTACCACAATGGGACTGTTGGGAGGGGCAGTGGTGTGGACTTACGACATCATCCCTACTCAAACGGCCTGTCAACTACACTTGAACTTTTAGAATTAACTTTTTATTGGTACGATGAGGACCATTACGAATGACTTGCACAGATGGTTTGTGTGCTCTCTCACACACCCATAGTTGAATTGGCTTTATCAGATAGGGCAGTGGGTGTAACCTACAGGTGCCATTCAAGCCTCGAGCTATACCCCTGTATGTTGACATAACACACTGGTCAATTATTACACCCTGAGCAAAACTCTATTGGGCAAACTGCATAACGGTATTTCCCACAATGAGCAAACTCATAGTTCTGCAAGCCAACAGGGATGTTCAGCTGTTCACCACACTTCAGTGAACCATGGACAATAAGTGCTGGTTATCTCTATTCTCTCTGCTCATTCACTGGATTTCATGAATGTGTTGTGTTCAGTATTTTAAGTTATTTTCTACTAGCTGGGTTAACGCTATCTCTGATACTGCATTTATTGGCTTTAGATGGAGGTTTGATGTTTATGTGCATATTTCCATGATCCCTGTGATGGCCCCAGACTGTGTTTGGCCTATCCAGTCACCAGGTCTAAAATCGGGGGGTTGAGCAGTGCACTTCTCCTCCCACCTATAGCCCATCTTCCACATATTACCTACCCACTCCCTCCCACCCTCTGGCTACAATAGGAGGGCGGTTGTGGTTATGGTGCAGTCACAAGAATACGTAATTTGTCTCTTGTTCATTTAACACTTTTTATGCTAAACAGAGATGCAATAAAATTTTATTTCACTGGCAAAATTATGGCAAAATTGCCAATTTCGTCCAGGAAAACATTTTGCGTAATCATGGCCTTTCAGCAAAATTTCACGGCCAAATTTTGCCTTGAATTTTGCCCTGCACTTCTGAGGCAAAATTAGGCTTTTCGCTCTGCTGGTGGTAACATGATTGAGACTAAACAGGCAGGAAGTGAGTGGTTCATTTCCTGTGCTAAATATCTCGAGGAAGCAGGCAGCATCTATACTCCCTGTGACTGCAGAGTGCACTTTTATACATAAATTACTTAATTTGTGCTTGTTTCTTTTTTTTGTTTTTTTTTGAATTGGTGGTGTTTGTGGGCATAAAGGAGAATGGTAGAGGCAGTGGGGCACCTGTAAGCATGCTTCAGCTAACCATTAAAAATGAAATGCCATAGCAGCAGGAGGCTTTTGGCCCCAGCACCCAGTAGCAAACTGTGCCCCCTCCGCAGCAGCAGCAGGAGGAGATCATGGCCCCTCCATCACAGCAGCAGCAGGAGACAGTGCCCCCTCCCCAGCACCAGGAGGATACTGTTCCTTTGCCCCAGTAGCATGAGACTGTGCCCCTTCCCAAGCAGCTGGAGGAGTCAGTGCCCCCCCCATGGCCCCGTCATCCCCAAAGTTCTACTGTCTGGGATTTTTCTTACGTAAAATCGGTGGGTGACCCAGTGGTCACCTGCAATCTATGTGGGCAGGAAGTGCTTCGAGGAAAGTGTGGTTCCCACTTTGGAACAACCAGCCAGTGTAGCCACATGGTGCACCACCACCCAGTCCAATGGGACCTCAAACTGCAGGAGGTGGTGGCTGCATCAACTGAAGCTGTGAGGAGCAGTGCGGATGTGAGCATTGAAAGGGGTGAGTAGGAGGGAGGTATGACTGGACCAGTTAAACATTCTTGCTAGGCTTACCATACCAGAAAGCAGCAGCAGTCAGGAACATCAAGACCCCTCCAGGGCCCCCCCATCCAGAGCCAACAGCAGCAGCAGCACAAGCAGCTGCTGCACCGCCAGCATTGCCAGTGACACATGTGGACTTATCAGTTATCCTGTCTGAAGCCCAGCATCTCCAACAGGAGTTAAATGATTTCAGACAGGAATTTAGTGATTCCCGGGAGAAGATTTCTAAACTGCAGTGTGAAGTTGTCAAAATCATGGGCATCCTGTCTGAACTCTGTGGTGGCCCCACTGGCACTTAATGTGGCAGCACAAATTAATTTGTCTTTTTTTTGTTTTCATTTTTCTGTCCTCTATTCTGCTGTTTGTATGTTACCCCCTTTAAAAAAATAAGAACAAAAAAAATATATATTCTGTCCTATTTAATCTACATTCATTCCTTAAGTCCTCTTGTTTCTTTATTTTGTGTGTAAAATAATTTTTTTGACCATTGCTGTTGTGTTTGTTACTGTCTTATGCTACCTGCAGAATTCAGTCCCTTTTCTTGTTCTCTGTATTAGTTCTTTTTTTTTCCAGTTGTTTAACCAGGTGAGACACACTCAGCTGAAAACTTTTTTACAGGTGCAACCTGGGAGCATAGGGAAGTTAAGTGACTTGCTTAGGGTCACACAGTATATGCAAGTGGGGACTGTGGGATTCAAACCCAGGTCTCCAGATTTGCAGCTCAGAGCCTTAAACCACTGTGCTATACTGCCTCCCTGCTCATTGTTGTATTACCCTTGTCTTCCTGATTCTGCTTGTCATTTGTTATGCTTATTCTGTACTGTGTCCGTGTACCCCTCCCCTAATAAACATCTTATTAGCCAGCCCAGTGACACTCAGGGTTAAGGCGCTGGATGCCACACCTCACACCACGCCTGTGACCCGGCTTCAGGAATGAGCCCGGGTCATCGGGGGTTGGCAGGGATGGGGAAGGATTGAGCATCCTACAGACAGCTCTCCTTCCCCGGGGAGGGGGTTTCCACCAGCTGATGCACTGGCGACCTCTAGCAGTGGCTGGAGGCACTATAGTGCATGGCTGCAAGATTACAGGGGAGTAAAGCTGCGGCAGACGTCTTTCGGGGGGGTGGAAGCGTGCACCAGCTGAGCTGGACGTCATTGCACATCCCAAGCTTCAGGGGAAACAAAGTAAAAAATTCCCCCTATAGGCGGGTAAGGTGATGGCAACCATCAGGGGCCCAAGGCCACACATCCAACATCGGCCATACCTTCACCTCTCACTGGGGATCCCGGGGCCTCTCTGTGAGGATGGGAGAGTCTGGTATCCTGAATCATGGAGGACAGTTCAGACGGGCGGTGGAGCTGCGGAACTGAGTATGGGAACCGAGAGATGCCCCGAAGGTAGGCAGCATAAATAGAATCGACAAAAAAAAAAAAATAAACATCTTATTCCCTTATTATTTGTGGTGTATGTTACAAGGCTGTTGGCCATCTGGGCCTTGTGCACAGACTAGTGCGTATTTTATGGAATTCAAATACTTCATGTGAGTTGTTTCAACTCAAAGTTAGAAGTACTCACCACAGCATATGTCCATAAAGTGCTAGTTCTTTATTCAATTTTCTAGTGTGGCAAGTAAACAATGTAAACAGTGCTTCCATATAACCAAGTTAAAAACGCCTGCTCCTCCAAGGCACCATCATTCCTTAAATGTACCATGAAGTACGGTGCCTTGAGGGAGCGGGAATTTTTTTATCTTAGTTATATAGGAGCATTTTTTACATTGTTTACATGCCACACTGTAATAAAGAAAGAGCACTTTATGGATATATGCTTGTGGTGGTGATTACTTCTTACTTTGAGTTGAAGCAACTCACATGAGGTGTTTGAATTAAAAAAATACGGACTTTGTGCACAGGGCCCTAATGGATGGCAGCCTTCGGCAGGTGCCGGCCTTTCCTTTGCAAATTCCATGTATGGGGAATGCAACTGAATTGTTGGTCAGTGATATGTTTAGTTAAAGTTATGTTGAAGGTGTCACCTGCTGTTTAACATGTTCCCTCCTCCTATCCACAAATGTCAAGTATTGTGCCTATTAAAAAAACTGTTTCACAATGCTATGTGATATTGCATCACATATTGTTGTGTGCAACATTATGAAGATGTAACACATCTGGTGCCAGTACTACCAACATGCCCCAGAAGGCCAGAATTCCAGAAATGTTTCCCAAACATTTTATAGTAAATTCAGACCAAAATCTTGTCTCAGTCATGCTGCTATATGTTACACGCCTTTTACCTGGACCAAAACATGGTGTTTGGCCCACTGTTTACCAATGGTTTCATGCCTTATCTTGGTGGTGCCACTGCGTAACATGGCCCAGAATTCCAGAAATGTTTCCCAAACATTTTATAGTAAATTCAGACCAAAATCTTGTCTCAGTCATGCTGCTATATGTTACACGCCTTTTACCCGGACCAAAACATGGTGTTTGGCCCACTGTTTACCAATGGTTTCATGCCTTATCTTGGTGGTGCCACTGCGTAACATGGCCCAGAAGTCCAGAAATGTTTCCCAAAAAATGTTACAGTAAATTCAGACAGAAATTCTCTGTCATGCAGTTACATGGTTCTCATCCACCTCCAGGACCCAAATCTGCTGTTTTCTACACCATTTCAAATGGTTTTCAGGCCTAATCTTCATTGTGCCTCTGCCTAACATGTCCCACAAGTCCAGAAATGTTTAAAAAAAAATGTTACAGTAAATTCAGACTGAAATCATGTCTCAGTCATGCTGTTAAATGTTGCACGCCTTCCACCAGGACCAAAACGTGGTGTTTGGCCCACAAACAAAGTCGCCTCCAATAATCATGCAGGGACCACCACTCTCTTGAAAACTATGTAGTTTTTTATATAGTACGGGTCAGGTAGTAAACACTAGTCATGTAACAGGCAGGAAAGGGTTAATATGGTAAGCAAATTAAGTAGAAAAACAGGAATTCTGCAATGCAGAGGCTAGATCACAATTTTAATTTCTGTGAGCAATTGAACAATGCAGTGTACCTGGAAATGGACAAGTGATCAATGTACATGAATACTACCGATAAAAAAAATAAAGCACAGAAGTGATTAAGCAAAGGGAAACAGGAACAGAACTGTTCAGAATAAGTAACTGTTCAGAGAAAGTTAACCAAAAAAGGGTCAATATGTAAGAAAATATAACAAATAAGTAGCACACCAACAAAAATATTAAGACTTAAAAGAAATTACAGAAACTCATTCACAACTTGTGAAAAATCTGTCAAATATTAGGAAGTAGCCTGCTCTGCTTTCACATACACACACACACACACACACACACACACACACACACACACACCCCACATGGTCAACCCTCCCCCACACAACTCCTTCACAGACACAGAAAAAGAGAAAACTGAAAACCCTGCCTAAGTTTAACTAAGTATTATCCAAAGATACCAAAACATAAAAATGTTCACTAGCAGCACTAGGAACTACATTGAGATTCTGGGAGTAATTAACTTTCAAAAATCAAAAATAAAGAGTTTTTTGAAGGGTTTATTGGCTGTGATGCACCACACTGAACCGCTTTCTGACTCAACAGACAATATACTGTGCAGGAAACAGCCTGTACATGACATTTCAGCTATTTACCCAGAATGCATTGCAATTTCGCAGGTGAAATTGGAAAACATAGGCAAAATGTAGAGAAATTTGGCAAAATTTCGCATTACGTGAACGCGAAATCAGAGGCGAATTTACGTTTCGCCCAGGTGAAAAATTTCACTTAATGCAAAAATTATGTGAAATATTTCGCTAGGCAAAATTTTCCAATATCACACATCTCTAATGCTAAACAATCCTTCCTTCCCCTCCCCTTTTTTAGGACGATCATTTTTTATATTCGGTATCCTGACTTGAGAAGTTTACAGCTACGTAGTACAAATGGTGTGCAATTACCAAATCTCTAACCTGCTCTATCTCCACTCACACCTTCCCCTCACCCCCACTCTTGGAGTTCACCTTTTATTTATGGAGTACTGGCCTGGCTGCTGTGAGGATGGTTAGTGGCCTATGATATTCTGGGACCTGAACCAGGATATGCACTGGAATTTTCATATAGCAAAGTTGGGTTTGCCTCCCTCATTCTGGAAATCTATGGTAGAAAGTGATGGGGGAGTGTGGATGTCTTATAATATCTACAGGCACCCCTGACAGAAATGTCCTTTCAAGATACCCCCCCACACCCCATACATCAGAGCCTTACTCCATTGGCCCTTATCACCTTGTACATTCTCCACCAACCAATGAGCAGAGCAGACACTTATTTGGTTTGCCTTTTAGTGGTATTGTCTTCCACGATCCCTATTTTTCATCACTCCTCGCCACTACCCCACCCCTATCCACCATATTACATATCTAAGCTCTTCTGGATTTCTTTACTCTCCTGTCAAAGTGGCAACAACACCCCCATCCACACACCACTCTGTCCTCTGCATCAGCAGTGGCACCAGAACCTTCACAACCCATCTGAAAAAGTTTAATGTTGCAAAAACATTTGATCTGTTTTGTGTTTTCCTCAGTGTGCACCTGTTTTGGTGTGTTGTTCTGAGTTCTATTGGTATTTTTGTAGCTGGCCCCCTCACCTATCAGGGCCTGAGTGCATAGAGGTCAGTGCCCTTTCCTTTCCCCCATGACCTCTGCCACCAATCTCTTCCAAGGCTCACCACCCTTTTAAGTGAAGAAATTTCTCACATCCCTCTTGATTTTATCTTCCACCAATCTCCAATCATGCCACCTTGTGACTGTATATCTGTTTCTAATAAGCAGGTCCTCATAATTTATTCTATTTATACCCCTTAAGAACTTTCATTTTTTCAATTTAATATACTTTTCTAAATGTTTCCAAATAACAAAGGTACAAACTACAACACCAGAAACAAATTGGCATAAGAAAGAAGTGAAAAACTCTGATACAATAGTACAAACAAAGCCATATGAAACAAATACAAATGTCAGTGTCAGTGGCTCAGCAGGCAACACACTTGCCTCTGAGGTTGGGAGATCAAAGGGCTGTCAGAGGGCTATGGGTTCAATTCCCACACCTGGCAGAGGGTTGTCAGAAGGCTGTGGATTCAATTCCCACACCTGGCACTTGGGTTACTATCCCAATACTGACACTGTCAGTGCAGCATGAGGAGGGTGTTGCACTTCTGAGGTGCTGTCTTTCAGATGAGAATTAAACCTAGGTCCCATCTGCCTGTTCTGGTGGTAGTTCATGTGGATGTTAAAGATCCCATGGCACTTACTGAAAAAGAGTAGGGGAATTTTTTATTAGCAAAAAAATACATAACATCAGTGGAAAATCACAAACCCAAACTCATTTTAAACAATGAAAAGAAAAATAGTTAGGAATCCCTCCATCAAAAAATAAAGTTCCCCCAGAAACATAGAAAAGAAAACAGAAAATAATACAGTTTATACAAGTTTCAGAAAAACTGAAACCTAATGTCGTACCCCTGAAATCACAAGAAATTACCCCAGCCAAAACACATCTCCATAAGTCAGCAAATTTCCCTCTATCAAATTGCACATTTTCCTTCTGTTTAAGTTGATTCAAAGAAGCTTCAACACTTGCTAACAGTACAGACATTGGAGTATTTATGTGCTGTAAAGAAAATTTACACCGAGCCTGCCACAGATGATATTTAAGACAGGCAAAAATAACATTTAAAGTACTTGGATGATATCTCTTATAAAAACCTGTGTATTCCCCTAAAATCAAGCACTCATACTGGACATACTTAATAGGTCCCCAGTTCCATCTAAGTGAACAATCTGCAGATAATTTCTGTGCAAAGGAGCAAAGAATATAAAAATGCTCTAGTGTTTCCTCTTGTTCCCCACATTCAGGTCTCAAACACATTCTGTCAGTTAAAGGCTTGTGCTTCCAATTGCCTTGAACCCCTAATCTGCCATGACAGCTCAACCACTGTACATCCCACATATGCTGTGGAATTCTCTTATCCCGTAAAAGTTTTAAAGCAGACTCCAGCTTAATGGGAAGACATCTAGGAAAATCTGCTCTAGGGGAATGGACCTTATCCATAATCTTGCCATACAGAGCTTTCCGTTAAACATTAAAATAAGTAGTTTTACTGAAACCCCACAGTCTCAATTTCTTAATGGTAGGCAATGCAAAACCTGCAGCTGAAACAGACTTCCGTAATTTGGGTACCTCTGTTATCCAGTTATCCAGTACCTCAGTGGTATCCATAAAAACCCCAAAAAGACCCCTAGTCCATGGATCCCAAAGGTTAAGGGCCCCCACAGGTTGACTGAGGGATGAAAAAATAGAAAAAGAATGAAAAAACACCACAGGATTAATCATCCCTAAACCTCCCTGTTTAACAGGAAGGTATGTGAAATCCCTTGTCACAGGATTCAACCTGCTTCCCCAGATCATTTGGAAAAAAACACTAAAAAGTCTTGTTTCTAAAGCACAGGGAACAGGAAAAACATGGGCTATATATAAAAATAGAGGAAGTAAAAACTTCTTAACAATTTAAACCCTCTTCAATTTTCCAAAACCCCAGGATTTCCACCTAGACACCTTCTGTTCCCCTACACAAAGCTTATCTTCCCAGTTAAGGAATACCATATCCCCTTCCCCCCCAAAAAAACAATATTTTAAGGTGTTGCTCCACCACCCGTATGCCTGCTATAGTACAGATTTTATCCCCAGCACCAATTTGTAGTGCCCTGCTCTTATCAAAATTTAAACCAGCTCCTGAAATTTGAGCAAAATCCTCAAAATGCTGCAAAGCCTTAAGTCCAGACTGAACATTTGAGACCAAGAGGCAAACATCATCCGCATAAGCAAAGAGTTTCTGAGCAGATATTGCCCTATCAGGTGATAAACCCACAATATCAGTGTCACCCAAAATGACTCATAAAAGGGGATCAAGACAAAAAATATACAACAAGGGGCTGAGTGGACATCCCTGTCTGACCCCTCATCGTAACACCACAGGTTCTCCCAAAGAATTATTAACAGAAGGAACAGTAATGGCCTGGCTATATAAAAGTTCAATCCAGTTTTGTAAAATAGAAGGAATCCTATACTTAGACAGGACCTCAAATAGAAAATCATGAGAGACATTATCAAAGGCTTTAGCCTGATCAAGTGCCAGTACAAACCTTCTCAACTTACCCTGTTTCCCATATTCAAAAGCATCCCTTAATAATCTTAAATTAAGCTGTATATTTCCCCAAGGGAAAGAACAAGTTTGTACTGGGTGTATAAGTTCCTTAGCCGCCTTCTGTATTCTTTTACATATAACATATGATAAGATCTTATAATCAGTGTTCAGGAGACTGACTGGCCTCCAATTCGTGAGATATTTCCTATCACCCCCTTTAAATAAATAAATCATAATGGCATCTGTGAACCTCGAAGGGACCCTTCCTGAAGTCATCATGTCATTATATGGGTCCACCAAAATCCCACCAAGGGCATCCTTAAACATTTTAAAAAATTAGTCAAACCATCCTCCCCAGGTGAAACACCATCTCTCAAGCGAGAGATGGCATCCAAAACTTCTAAAAAGGTAATAGGGCCATCGATATCATGAAAGGTCTGCTCCGAAAGCATAGGGGTAGGACAGGTCACTACCTGATCCCATGTAAACCCAGGAATAAAAGCCATCCACAAAGAGTTATCTAGAGTATCCTTTAAAATCTCTAATAGCTCAGTCTTCATATGCTTAAAACCCCCCGCAGCATCAAATAAACCTTCCATCACTTTATGCCCCATTTTAAATTTGCAAGCTTCAAAGGGATCAGAAAAAGGCAGAGCATTTGTCCCAAATTTAAATTCAGCGGTTAATGATGCCGCCCTAGAAAAATGGTATGCCCTCATTTTCCCCTTAATAATATCAATCTGTGACTTGATTCTGCAGTCACAAACATTAGGAAGAGACATTCATTAATACAATTGATCCCTATTTCCTTGGTACAAAATATAATCCTTATTGCAGGTACATTTTCCCAGTTTCAAAAAGAGGGCCTTAATGTCAGATTTGGTGTCCATCCACCAAGTACCCCAATCCTCATACAGATCTGCGACTGACTTCCAAAACAGGAAGCATCTTTCTACCTGTAGTTTAATTTCAGCTCGTAGCAATAAAGAGGAATTTAACTTCCACTGCCTTGGAACTGAAGGAAAATTAGGTGGAATATTCCCCATATCAAGGGTAAAGTGTAAAATATTATGATCCGTAAACTCACTAAGAGACACAGTCATCTTTAAAGCTTGTAAATGTTTTGAAATAAAAAAATAATCAATTCTAGTGGAGAAAGCGCTTCTCCAATAGGTAGCTCCACCCTCTTTGTATAAAGACCTGTAAGCATCATGAAACAGACTTTTCCAGTACTCCCTTTAAAACATGGGAATCACAAATTAATTTTCTGTTGCAAATTATCCTTAATTTTGACGTCCAAACTACAGTTCATGTCACGCCCCCCGATTACCGATTTGTTAGTAAAAAGAAAAGGTTTAATCTGATTAAACAAATCAATTCTGGAACTTTTACTTTGAGCTGCATATGTATTTGGAAGCCTGAGAAAAAAACATTAAAAGTACAGTCAAGTATCATGGCTCTGCCTGGTACCAAGTCTACACAACGACGCACCCGTACTTCAGGCTGTCGAAAAAGAATACCTAACCCATCTGCCACATCTTCCCCCAATGACCAAAAAGAAGGAACCCAGGGCCACAAACATTTGGACTGTGTAATATCAAGGACAGAATTAAACCTGGCCTCTTGCAAAATAATTATATTTGATCTTAATGTTTTAAGATAACTAAACCAAGTCAGCCATCTTTTAGCATTTTTAATGCTAGAAGTGTTGCAAGAGACCAAGTATAAAGATGCCAGGAGGTCAAAATGTTAAAAGGAAGTTAAACAAGTTCTTTATCCTTTTTCCATTTTTTCCTTTTTTTTTTCCGTTTCCTTAGACCCTGCCAAATCTTCCTCACACTCCATTTCAGATACAGCTCCCGAAAAGGAAGAAGTATCAGAATCCAAACCTCCATCAACCTCCAGTAATACTTCAAAAGAGTTTTTGGTAGACAGAGGGGCAACAGAGACAGGAACCTTACTAGAAGATCTAGTGGCATGTTTCGAAGGAACCCCAATACCAGCAGATGAGGGAGGCATAATAGACCCTACAATCCCTTCTCCAGACATGCTAGGGGTTCCAGAATGACTACCTGCACTGGTCTCAGAAGCAGAATCCCCCTGGCCTGTTCCATGTCTATCCATACCTTCATTCGGAGGTGGTGGGGGTGCTGGGGTGGGGGTGGGGCTGGCTCGGAGGGTATGGCCTAGGAGGCCTATACCTATCCTGTGCTTCAGACACCAGATCATCTTTATTAAGGCCTCCCTGTCTGTTCTGTCCAGCCCAGGAACACTGATGATAGGTATGACCATGTTCCTCACAAAGGTTACATTTATAAACATTTCTGCAAACAGCACTAGTGTGATCATAGTCCCCACAAATGGCACAAATTACCCTGTCACAAGTGCTACTTAAATGTCTGCTACTACCACACTTGTAGCACACCTTAGGTTGTCCTAGATAAAACACCACCCCTCTGTCCTTCCCCAGAAATAAGCTATTAGGGATATGCTGGATTTCATCCCCCAACATCAGCAATTTAACTTTAAAATGCCAGTTCCCCATCCAGATGCCCTCTGAATCAATGATTGCAGAAGGAGGACCCAAAACTTGGCATTTCTTCTCTAACGAGAAATAAATATCTACAACATTAACTCCCTCATTCCTAAACATGATGTTAAAAGTCTTATAGAGGGGTTTAGTAAGGGGGAATGGCCCAAAAAGGAACCCATAATGGTAAATGCTTTAAAGATTCATATTTCCTCAAAAAAACATCAAGTCCAATGAAAGCTTTGAAGCTGATATCAAAAGTGTCCTCGCCTCTGATATTAATCAAGGCATAAATATCAGAGGCTGCAAATCCCATAAAGTCTTTTAAGAATTTTTTTGCCACATATTGTCTATCAGGATGGTCCTGTAACCCACCCCTGTAGCGCAGTCAGACTGCATTTTTTCGAGGCAACTGGTCCACTTTATTGTTTTTAAACAAGTCCGAAAAGGTTGGGCCAATTAATTTCCTCTCCTGCCTAGAAGAGTGAGGAGTGCTATCAGACCTTGTAGTATCATGCAACAGTGCCTCAGGTCCCCCAACCATATCTCCAGTAGCAATAGTAGGAGAAGCCAAAATAATGTTATTATCAGACAAACGCTCGGGTACCATAGGTGGTTGACCAGAAAGGCAAGGTTCTAAAAGCTCACCTTGTGAAAAAGACATCCAAGCTGGATCCAGCACCCATTTTCCATCCTCAGTTTGCATCCATCCAGAGTGGAGTAAAGAATAATCCTTTGACCAGCTCTCTGACTCAAAGGGAGCATCTATGTTGGGAAGTCGAAAAGATTTCTGCATTCTTTCTGCCGTAGTAGCGCCGACATCAGCCCGAGACAGCTGAGGCGCTACCCGCAGTTTGACAGAGTTGGAGGCTGCAGCTGACAGAGAAGACTCAGCAGCAGTTTCTGGAGAAGCTAAACCAGCTACACACTCCCACACCTTGCACCCTGAACTGGACAGAAGGCTCTACTACAGGCTCCAAATTTCCAGGTAGTTGTGCTAGTTCAGAAACACCAGAATTAATAAAGTCACCAGCAGAAACATCCTGATTCTCCATTCAAGCATCACCCATAACTTCCACAATCTGCTCGCAAGGCTCTTCCATAATTACAAACTGAGCTTCAGGCCGTGGCTCCGACCACAACTGACGACCATTCTCCTCAGTCGCCAGCCTGAGACTGACAGTAGCCTGCTCTCACAGCAGCAAGTCCCCCTGCAGGAGAGTAGGAGAATTTCCCTGGTGTCCTACCCAAATTTCCCCCATTCACTGGAAATATCGCCAACAGCTTAATATGGTTCAAGGTCAGTTGGCACTCATCTGTGTGGGGGAAGGGTCAAGCGGGGGGAGGGACAGCTGCAAGTGAGAAGCTAGCTGCACACTCGAGCAGACTTGATAGACCGTGTGGCCTTTTTCTGCTGGTAGGTAAGTAAGTAAGTAACCATCCCAAATATCCCCTCTCACCGAGCCCCCCCACCAACATTCCCCCCACTCCTCCTAACATGGAGCACAGCTAGGCAGTCTCGCACACACAGCTAGACAGGCCTGCACACACAGGCAGTACACAGCACAGCACCTGGGGAGCACAGCAGGACCGCGGAGCCCTAAAGGCTGTGAGACCCCACTCCCCAAGCACACACAGGCAGTACACAGCACCTGGGGAGCACAGCAGGGCTGTGGAGCCCTAAGGGTAGTTCAGCAGCCTCCTGGAAGAGCTCCTTTGTGAGGGGTGTATTTTCTGACCTCCTATCCTGACTGATTGTTTTTCTGGCATTCAAGATTTACCCTCTCTACCAGGATTCTCAACCATTTCTTCTGCTGCTTTAAGACACACAGACTCTCTGGACAGTCTGTGTTTTCAGCATTGCTGCACACAGCTGAGCTCTCTTATAGCCTGATGAGTAATCTAATAATAATAACAAAACTTTATTTTTATGGCACCTTTCCAAAACCAAGGCACCTAAACAAATTTAAAAACAAACAACATATTGCACAAATTACAGCAGCTTAGTTAATACACAAACATCTAAACAAACTTATGAAATTAAAATAAAACAACCAATCAGTCGCTAAATACTTGGTGCCAAAGATGAGTTTTGTGGGCTAGTTTAAATCCCACCACAGTCGTCCACTCACATAACTAGCGGGGTAGAGAATTCCAAAGAGAAAAGGCCGCATGCATAAATACCAGGGCCGCCGTAGGATTTCAAGCACACTCTTGGAATCTCTAGCAACCCCTTACCAGCTGAGTGGAGCAACCGCCTAGGGTGGTAGGGTACCAGAAGCTCTTTCAGGTAGTCAGGGCCCTGTCCACGTAGGGCTTTATAAGTCAGAAGACCAACTTTAAAGGTGATCCGCTATTGTACCGGCAGCCAGTGCAGACCGCACAGCACCGGAGAAATATGGTAGAACGAAGAGGTTCCTGTCAAAAGCCAAGCTACTGCGTTCTGCACTAACTGCAAATGGTGGATTTCTACCCCAGAAAGCCCTAGATACAGGGAGTTGCAATAATCCAAGTGGGAGGACACAAAGGTGTGAACCAGCAAAGGAAGGTCACCGGACAGAACAAGGTGCTTAATCCTGGTGATATTCCTTAGATGGTAAAAAGAGATCTTGATGACGGCTGACACCTGAGAGTGTAGGGTCAGCCCCTCATCAAAGATTACCCCCAGGTTACGCACCTATTCTGAGGCTGGGAGTGGTAAACCCCCAAGGAAAAGCCCTGAGGGAGAACCTACCCCGGACCCCCCCATCTGGCGTCCTGGGTCCACAACCAGCACTTCAGTCTTTCCCGAGTTCAACTTCAACCAGCTCGAATCCCTGCTTGTCCCTGAACAGGGCAGTTCCAGCTCACCCACGGTCGGCTGGCACCCAGCCAGCCACCGACCAAGACCAGGACACCCGCCTGCAGCTCCTTGGAAGCTGCTTGTCCCTGAACAGGGCAGTTCCAGCTCACCCACGGTCGGCCGGCACCCAGCCAGCCACCGACCAAGACCAGGACACCCGCCTGCAGCTCCTTGGAAGCTGTTTGTCCCTGAACAGGGCAGTTCCAGCTCACCACGCAGTGGCGGCACCAGCCAGCCACCGACCAAGACCAGGACACCCGCCTGCAGCTCCTTGGAAGCTGCTTGTCCCTGAACAGGGCAGTTCCAGCTCACCACGGTCGGCCGGCACCCAGCCAGCCACCGACCAAGACCAGGACACCCGCCTGCAGCTCCTTGGAAGCTGCTTGTCCCTGAACAGGGCAGTTCCAGCTCACCCACGGTCGGCCGGCACCCAGCCAGCCACCGACCAAGACCAGGACACCCGCCTGCAGCTCCTTAGAAGCTGTTTGTCCCTGAACAGGGCAGTTCCAGCTCACCCACGGTCGGCCGGCACCCAGCCAGCCACCGACCAAGACCAGGACACCCGCCTGCAGCTCCTTGGAAGCTGCTTGTCCCTGAACAGGGCAGTTCCAGCTCACCCACAGTCGGCCGGCACCCAGCCAGCCACTGACCAAGACCAGGACACCTGCCTGCAGCTCCTTGGAAGCTCTTGTCCCTGGACAGGGCAGTTCCAGCTCACCCACGGTCGGCCGGCACCCAGCCAGCCACCGACCAAGACCAGGACACCCGCCTGCAGCTCCTTGGAAGCTGCTTGTCCCTGAACAAGTCAGTTCCAGCTCACCCACGGTCGGCCGGCACCCAGCCAGCCACCGACCAAGACCAGGACACCCGCCTGCAGCTCCTTGGAAGGTACGGGACAGCGCAGCCAATCAGAACACGGGTGCTTCCAGCAAACCCACTCTGATTGGCAGGAGTTTTCCCCTGCTATAGACACCTGGCACTTTGTTAGACTTTCCATAGAACTAAGGACCTTTCTACTGTGTTATTAGGAGTTTTTCTACTGTATTTAGCTGGATTGTAATTTCTACTACTGTTTTAAATTGCTTACACCTCTTCTGTCTGACTGCTATTCCTAGCGCCCCCCATCCAAGCACTCTGCCTTGGCTCCGATAAGTCTAACTACTTTTTTTTTTTTTTTTTTTTTTAAGTGGCTGTTTTCCATTAGCAGGTTATACAGACCTGCCACTAGAGGATTCTTGGTCTTCACATAAATCACCGTATTCTTTACGTAGGCAATATGGCCTGCATTATCATTCTACTTCTTTCCCGGTTCTGCTACAAGGGGACTTGAGTCTGAAGGGTGGATGGCCACTAACTAAGCTGCTCCTGCTCTCCTTGTTCCCCTTTCTGCTGTATTTTCTCAGCTAGGTTTTAAATGGGTACCTAGGTGGGCAAATTTCTTGCCTAGAAAATATTGCACTAATACAAATCACGAGACCACTCAATCTGGGACCATGGCTCTCCTTATTGTGTTTTTATTGCTCCTAAGGTGCAGAGTTTTCAGCAATACAGTGCAATTCGAAGTACCTCAATGCAATTCAGTTCTCCAATGTACCTTATCAATACCTAATGTTATAACAGTCTACCGTGCAGACACTCTGTCATTCTCCTCTCCCCTTTTAGCCTATTCCCCTGGTTAGCCTACACTCCTTTGCTACTGTCCTCACCTATGTCTACCCAAGCACTTACATTGATCACAATCAACTGTCACTACAGTGGCGCCGCCTCTTGCGCAGCACGATATGGGTTGCCACAAAGAAATAAAAAAGCAGTCTCCATTCTTATAAGCTCCTTAAAGAAAGTTATACTTCTGCTTCTTCTCTGCTCAGGAAATGTGGAGCTCAACCCTGGCCCCTACAACTTACCTCGCCTATCGAATTTGCTGAGGCCACAGGTCTCAAAATGATGATGGTCAACATTTTAAGCCTGCCTAAAAAACTTGTACAGCTGCAAGCCTGGGCTGCACACGTTAACCCAGACCTTATCATAATTACTGAGTCGTGGTTAAAAAAGATGAACACTGATCAACAAATATCACTGCAGGGCTACAATTTATTTAGAGCAGATAGAGAGTCTAGCGGCAGGGGTGTGGTTATCTATGCCAAATCTAAGTACTTGGTCACCAATATTAGTTGCAAATCTCTAGCCAAGGCATTTGAGTTAGTTTCGATGAGCCTTCATCTCCCCTCCTCGGAATGTATCACTATCCTAGGGGGCTATAGACCCCCGTCTGGTGGTGATGAAGTCCTTAATCTTTTGAAATCCATGTTCAGCAGATGCAAAAACTGAAACAATATTTCTAGGAGATCTAAATATGGACTGGCTGTCACCTAAATCACATGGCCTCAAATCTCTTTGTGCAGCTAGGTCTTGGGCAATTAGTCAGAGAACCTACTAGGAACAACACTCTAAATACTGCCAACAGTTCCATTCTAGATGTGGTACTAACCACCCATCCACACAAAATATCTCATTTGGCAGTGTTTCACAATGACATGGGCGATCATGGAATTGTTGCTTGCATAAGATCTCAAATTAAGGCCAGGCTGCCACAGCTTTATAACAAAAGATCCTTTCGCAAATTCAGTGCAGTAAACTTCCTATCTGACCTGAGCATGATCAGATGGCAAGATCTTTACCTAGCCAAAGATGTCAACAAGGCAGCTTGCATCCTTAATGACAAACTCACTACAATAATAAATAAGCATGCCCTTTCATCAAAGTATGGGTGCAGAACAATTCCAATCCCTGGTTCACCTCGGATCTCAAGGCAGCCCTTATAGCTCGAGATAAGCTCTGGGCTAAAGCTAGACATTCAAAGAATCTTCAGATTGGCAGGCCTTTAGAACAGCCAGGAATAACTGTGTGAAAAACTTTGCTCTGCTAAAGCTAACTATTATATTTCTACTCTCGAACAAGCTAAAGGTAACCCTCATAAAATATGGAAGACTATCAAAGCTATAGAAGGACGGCCCATGGCCCCTCTGTCCCAACAAGATAATCATGAAGTGGCAAGATTGTGGAAAACAAGTCCCTAATCCTGGAACTTAACTCCCACTTTGCCACAGCTGGATTAGCTTTTGACTCGTCACCTTATGCTGGTGCTGCGGTGAGCCAGCATACCCCTCCCGCCACATCTAGTCCTGGACCCAGTCCCTTCCAACTGCGCGAGATAACTTATAAAGAAGTAGAAGATTCTCTTCTTAACTTAGACACCAAAAAAAGTGCAGGGGACGATGGCTTGGAACCCTTTTTCCTAAGGTCAGGCTATGCCCATCTCACTGCCCCAATTCTCCACATCTTCAATCTTTCCATTACATCTGCTACTGTGCCGTCCTGCTGGAAATCAGCACATATCCTCCCTCTATTTAAATCTGGTGACCCATGCAATGTAAACAACTATAGGCCTATCTCCATATTGCCTATCCTTTCTAAAGTTCTCGAAAAACTGATCCATATTCAGTTAAAATCTCACTTGGAAACCTTCTCTCTCATTAACCCAGCTCAATCTGGCTTCCGGGCTAATCATAGCACAATCACTGCACTAGCAAAAGTAACCAATGATTGGATCTCTGCTATAGATGCTAAGAAGGTAACTGGTGCAGTCTTTTTGGACCTCAGCAAAGCTTTTGATACTGTTGATCACAAACTATTAGTCAATTGCCTTGCAAAGTTGGGTGCCACATACCATACCACCCAGTGGTTCTCTAGCTACCTAACTGGAAGATTCCAAAAGTAAAGGCGGAAGCTTTTTTTCTGCTGCCGTGCCAGTTGCAAGAGGAGTCCCCAAGGATCCATCTTAGGTCTATCTTGTTTCTCTGTACATCAATGACTTAGATGCTAACATATCTCGTCCAATCTGCACTTTTTGCAGATGATACTGTTGTATACTTCTGGCTCCATCGTTATCTGAAGTCAAGGGAGTGCTTCAAGTGGACTTCACACAACTTGAGCATAATTTAATAAAGGCAAAGCTTCTGCTCAATGCCAAGAAGACTAAAGCAATTATATTCTCTCGCAGTGCTGTCTCAGGCCCCCCCAATACTCTTGCCCAAGACTTCATTGTCACCACGCTAAACGAGCCTCTGGAAGTTGTAACCAAATTTAAATATCTAGGTATCTGGATCGACAATAAATTATCTTTCAGTGACCACATCGAAGATGTCTCTAGAAGGCTAAAAGCAAGGTTAGGTTTCTTCTACAGAAATAGGCCCCTTTTCCCCCCTTGAAACTCAAAACAAGCTTGTACAGGCCACTTTTCTACCCCTACTCGACTATGGCGATGTAATCTATTCCTCCACCACTCTTGCAAATCTAAGTAAACTGGACATCCTTTATCGCCGTGCATTCACAGTTTCATTACCAACTCCCTTACCGTTCACCACTGTGACTTATATGCAGCTGTTGGTTGGACATCCCTAACTACTAGACGCCTGCTCCATGCTGGGCTGTGGACTCTTAAACTGCTCCTGCAGAAATTGTCAAGCTATCTCTCTTCCCTTATTAGTATCTCACATAGTGCATACTCGTTAAGAAAATCTGACTTTATTATGCTTGACATACCAAGGACACGGACTTCCTTTGGTAAACGTGCTATTGCATATGCCCTTCCCTCCATTTGGAACCAATTACAAACCGTACTGAAACTAACTAGCACAGTTTCAATAAACTTCTACAAATCGCTAAGTTCAGCCAAAATAAAAGACACCTGTAACTGTCATTAAGTCTCTTCCTTCCCATGTGTGCCATATTTATCCACTGGTAAGGTATAATTGATTTGTCATATTAACTGCTTTCCTTCCCCTTCTACTCCTGGCTTTTCTTTTACGCTCCACTGCTACTCTATCAAATTTCTCCTCCCTCCCATATCAGTTGTAGACTGTTGTTTGTTCTAGCTGCCAAAATACTGTATATTTGATTTGATTTGATTAAATCAAATCACACCAGTCATCATGTTTCATTTATCAGTATGCGACCTATAAGTCGCTTCCCTGTCTTATATCAATGTTTACCACCTGCGGTCACCCTGTGTGGTACCCTTGTATGTATATCCAGCCTGCATCATGTAACGTGTATTTCATGTATATACTGTTATTACCGATCTGTGTTTGTACTTTAAGTGTTTATGTCACAGGACCTCCTTGTGAATGAGCTTGCTCAATGGAGTTTTCCTGCAATAAACTTGAACTTGAACTTGAACTTGAATCCATCTACTCCTGGATTTCTGCCAAGCAGTTATTAAAGAATGAGAGAGCTCCACTCTGGTCGGGTGCAAAAGAAAGGTATAGCTGGGTATCATCAGCATAGCGGTGAAACCTCAGACCATACCTCCTTACAGTGTCTCCGAGGGGCAGCATATACACAGCAAATTTTAAAGAAAAATAAAATTCACACAGAACCAATGTGTGTTTCAAAAGCTTAGAAAAACTGTGTCCATGTTGTTGACTTCCCACACCTTTCCACAGTTTTGGTGTCACAAGTGGAATAGTTGGTTGTCCAAGGTAGCCAGGGGAACCAGCAACTGGTACCAGACCTGGTACCCAGACAACAATGGATAAGGCTGACGAAATTGATGAAATGAAGCTGAGAGCAGTAATATGTGCCCAGATGGAGAGGACTGAAGAACTGTTACACCCAGGGCTGGCATTTGAAGTTCAGAGAAGGCCCCAGAAAGACGAGAGCTATGAGGAGGATGAAGAGCCAGTGCCTTGGGAGAGACATCAGGAGCCCAGAGAAGATCCACCTAAAGTCCTGCTGGATTTATTGCAATGGCTGGTGGTCTGCCAGATGGAACTCGAGAGGCAAAGAGACCTTGACCTTCAAGAAAGAGAGAGGGAGTGCCGAAGGCAAGATCTCAGGTGGGCAGACACTATACAAATGCTAAAGAACATGGGGACGGGGTATGGATCTAGTGGGGATGGGGCAAACCCCAAACCCAAAGATATAAAATTAATGAAAATGACTGCATCAGATGACATAGAGTCATATTTGGAAATATTTAAGAGGGTGGCTAGGGCATGCGGGTGGCCTCCCAATCAGTGGGTAGTGCGCCTAGCACCCTATTTGATTGGAAAAGCCCAGATAGCATATGGGAATATGGACTCTCACTTAGTAGATGATTATGATTTGGTCAAGCATGAGATTCTAAAATGATATGACATAAGGGTATTTAATTAGAAAGAAGAATGTAAGACGCTAATGATAGTACAGAATATTGTTAGTGTAATTGAATATTCCTGTTGTTTTGAAGAAACAGGGACCCTGGGGTGGAGCTTCTAAGTAAGAGTGGGTGGAAGCTCCATCCTACCCAACTTTGTAGTGGGTAAGTTGTCTTGAAAACCAGTATCGACATGGGGTCATAATGTCGCAGACGATACCATGCACACCACAACTGTGCAGCAGCAAACAGTATGAAAACCTGTTTAACTGTTTTCCTTTTTTTGTGGGGGGGCTTTGCCCCCCCACACCCCCATACTTATTCTAATCAACTCCGAGGGGGTGTGGACATAGGGGCAAATAAAATAATAAAAGTAAAATATTCCCATGCTGGGAATGAAACCTCATTCCCCAACCCCAGCTACTGCAGGGTCGGGTGCTCTAACCACTCTACCATGGAAGTGGCTCGACCGAGCACCCGACCGGAAGTGTTCATATCCACTTCCTCCTTCATGATGAATGTCAGGGAGTAGTGATACTTTCATATTGCAGTAATTCCCCTGTAACTCTAAAGGCATGCACTCTACTCACAGCATGGTCATGCTGTGCACAGTTTTCTCCACACGGGAATGACCTGATAGGTGTCTTGAAAACCAATATCTAGGTCATGACTGTTTTTCGCTTATCCTTGGAGGTATGTGGCAGATCCCCCCCCCCCCATTGCGGTAAGGCATTTCCTCTTCACTATTTCCCCCTTCTTTAAGCCTACCACAGTAGCATTTTCTATTTTTGTAGTCTAGCTTGACTATTTCCCTTTTCTACTATGATGGGGTGACCTCCCACTGTAGTATCTAATACTATTCTTCCCCGCTGTTTTATTCCTTTTTCCATCCCTGGTGGTATTTATTTCTGTAGAACTGGTGTTTTGCCTCCTACCTGTACACAAGCCCTTGTTTAGGGGGCAGAAAATCCTTTAGGTAGTTATTAATGTACAGGTTTATTATTACATAGGGTTGTTTGTCCCAAAAATAAAAGTGAACTGTTGAACAGAAACCTATGGAGGAGTTAGCCAGCTCCATTGATATGGTACTGGACCTTAAGCCTACAGGGACACCTGTGGCACATGGTTTGGTCTGAGTGCCCATAAAAAAGGAGAGTGGCACCTGCATTTGCAGGAGAAGAATGGTGGTATTGATATGTAAAATAGTGTGTAATTACACCCATAGTTAAACATATTCTGGTGCCCCTTTTGTTCCGGGTGGAGCATAAGTTATTAATGTGTATCGCTTTTTGAAGCTATTTTAGCTCCCTGAGAGTGAGGCTATAAAATGATAAAAGGTGCTGGAGGCACACAAGAACAGTACAGATGCCGCGTTGGTGCAATTGTCCTGAGGTGGACAAGTTAAAATGCTATAGCGGCGTTTAACAGAAAGCAATCTTTCCCTGCAGAAAGCTCTACGCTTCTTCAGTTTTGACACAGGCACTAGCGCTTAAAGCAGGAGAGTGAGGAGAATTTAAAGCACCGCAAGCTGCATCTCCCAAAGCATAACAGAGCAGTAAAAGAGCTCCGGTGGTGACGCTATTGGGAAAGGTGTGGCGCTCAGGTTCCAGAAGTCAAACTGGAACTAGCGCTGCATACCACTATAAATATTAAGATACCAAAAGGAAAAGGCTCATTAAGAAAAAACTCTAAAGCAAAGCTAGCTTATAGTAAATGAGGAAAAAGGGCCGTATGGATGCCCTAGTTTTGGGACAAAACAGAAACAAGGCCCAAATGAAATAGCAAGCCATCGACTGACGATTTCAGCCTACAGAACATTGTCCTACCATAATAAATGGACTCCTGCCCAACTACAAAATGACAGAGTAAGAGAGAACATGCTAAAAACTGTTTTAAATCACCAAAATACAGTCTTTTAAAAGAGTTACAGACCTAATAAGGGTAGGCTAACCCCAGGTCCTTACCTGCTTATGCTGTCCTGTGATATGCCCAAAGGAAGCAGCGGGCCCAATTAGAGGCTTATTTATAAGGACATGGACAGGCAATAATACTATCCTGGGTGGGAAGTTAAGTGTCTCGTCAGACTCTTAAGTATATTTAAGTCCAAGTACTGGCTACAATGGGACAAAGATTGAAAATGATAATACAGTTTGCTTGTAAGCTTTATTATGGTTTGATCCAGCTGATCCCCTGTTTTGCAGTATTAGAATAGTTTTCTTCTGTAAAATACAATGGGGTGGATTAGCTGACCCTGTGATGTCAGAGGCTGGTCCTATATAAGCACCTCTGGTGCTCAGTCAGTCAGATGAGCCTAGGTAAGCAGTAGGGAAGTAAGTACTGCAGAACCGTGTAGCACAGAAGATAGTGGAGAGACTGTTTGGAGTGTGATTATCCACTCTGTGGCAGCACTGCTAGGGCAGAGCAGTGCTGATGCTCAGTTAGAGCTACTTTATTTTTATTTTTTTTATTTTATTCTTTTCATTTTGTTGATTCTGAGTTAAGAATTTTAAAGAAAAATAAAATTTACACGGAAACAATGTGTGTTTCAAAACCCTAAAAACTGAGTCCATTTTGTTGACTTCCCGCACCCTTCAACAGGCTCTTATAAATAAACCTACTGAGAGTTCTTGAAGTATCAAACCAAAGGTAACGTTTGTTACACAGTTTTTCTCCACAGGCTGATAGAGTAAAACATATTGGGCCGGATATTCAAACTGCACCCTAAAAGTGCGCAACAGCAGGAGCAAGTGCAAGTCACCTGCGCACATGCGCAATCGTCGCGATATTCAAACATGGAGCAAGGCCAATTGCGCAAGCAGCCAATGTCTGAATATCGCACAAACTGCGCCATAGCACAACCAGGGAGGGGAAGCTGAGCAGATATGATGCGCCATAGCGCAACCAGGAAGGGGAAGCTGAGCAGATACGATGTGCCATAGCGCAACAAGGCCAGCCCAGCTGAGCAGTCCAGAGGCCCATAGGGCAAGCAATGACACCCCCAGCAGCATAGCAATGGAACAGCACAACCAGGGAGGTAGGCAGAGGCCCACCACCCATGCCACAGATGGGCACAGGGACACACTGCAGAACTAACAATGCACCCCCACACCCCAAGAACAGCATAACTGGGGGAGGGATGGAATATCAACCAGCCCATGGGGACAAGCAAAGAAAGCACACCCCGGCCATGTTACTGCAGCACACCCACTGGCAAGCTGAGACTGCCACACAAAGGGGGTGGACCACCCCAGTGTCCAGCAGCCCCCCTGTGCACAGCACACCCTGCACTGTGACCCCAAGACACACCCATGAGCAGTGACCAGCACTGCAGGAATCCCCAGGCCCCCATCACACTGCAACCCCTGTACCACAGAACCATACAAGCCAGAGCCACCATGAGCACTCCAGCAGTGGGTGGCAGCGCATGGCAATACTGACTGAAAGCCACTCCCACACCAGAGACACCTCCCCACGACACACACACACATACCCATGACTATACCACCCCAGATGCCATGCACACCACTGCAACTGAGCACCTATAGCCAGCTGCAAATCAGAGACCACCACAGTATTCATATCAAAATATATATTACAAATATAACAAGAATAAGAAGAACAACAACTATAACTATGTACAAATATACAAAACAGGGGTGGGGTATGGGTACAAGGTAGGGGTGGGTAAGGGGCAGGGGTGAACAACCGGGAGAGGGAAGGTGGGGTGAGGTGATGGGCAGCTACTGCCTGCCAGCCTACTCTCCTGCCACCTGGTGCTGGGCCCAGGGCCTCCTCCTGCACCTCAGACCATGTTGCTGTAGGTCCAGCAGGATGGCGTGAGAATCCATCGCCACCTGTAACATCCACCGCAGCGACCTCTCAATGCGGTGCAGGATCCGGACACCTAGGACAAGGAATCAGAGTCAATGGCTGTGACTGTCCATAGCCCTGAAGCCCACCCATCATGCATGGCATTCAGCCAAGTGCCCCACTCCTGTGATGGACTGCACCCACCCACAGTGAAAGTGCACAAGACATGCCCAACCAGGCAGCAACAGCCATGTGTACCACTGCACACACACACACCGCCCATGACCAGCACAGCACAACCAAGGCTGTCCAGTGACGTGGCTATGTGGTGGGAAGTCAGTGCCACAGCCATGTGCCCAGTGCATGCATGGACCACCAGTGACACACTCACAGATATGCAGTGCCACTGGACAGTGCTGACTGTCACACGTCGTGTGCATGGCAGTGTTGTCCATGGATGGTGGCCGTGCCCCCCCCACAGCATGCAATAGCATCCATGATGTAATGACACTCACCCTCATCAAGCCGCTGCATCAGGTGCTGCTGCAGCTGCGGCTGCTGCTGTTGCTGCTGCTGCTGCTGCTGTGGCTGTTGCACCCCTCCTCCGCCAGCCACCCTGGCACCGCCATCCCATGCCTCAGCCCGTGCCTGCCTCTGCTTCTCCACGCCTGTGGGAGACAGAGGAAGAGAAAAACATCAGTGAGATCCCAAAGCAGACAGCCCCTTGCCCCACTGAGTGTGCCTGCCCACACATCCAGACCCAAACAGCACACACCTGTAAACACCCTCACAGCAAACCCCAGCCCAACCCATCCCCATGCGCAGATTACATTACACAGTCACCCATGCAGACAATACAGGTGCATACACAGCACACCCACCTGGCCTGGGCACAATGCCCCTCCTGGCACGCAACCTGAGGCGCGCAAGCAGAGCACGCTCCCTCCTCTGCAGGTCGCCGTAGCAGTGCCTGCACTGTTCAGGGGTCCTCCTCTGCTCAGTGGCCTGCTCCAGGGCAGTGGCGACCTGCTGCCACACATGGGTGTGTGGCACCTGCAGGGGCACACCCTCGAACAGTGAGCCATAGCGGGGCTCCACCACAGCCACCAGGTTGGCCAACTCCAAAGCCCCCCATTGTGATGCTCTCCTGCGTGCCATTGTCAAACTGTACAGTGGCAATATGGTGCTCAGCAGCACGGCAACCCCACGTGGAAATGTTGCGCAATATAACTCCATCACTGCCTATCGCGCTGTTCGGACAGCGCCGCCGGTCCACATCACGCTGTCACCAAACAGCGCGATAGAGCCATACACGTGGCAGACGTACAGCGCCAGGGGGCAAAGGTCGTGCACAAGGTCATGGGTCAGTGGCGCAAGGCCACGCACAGCACCATAGGATGTCCACATGTCCTGCGTGATTGGACACCTGCGTGCCAGTGCCACAGTGGACTATTGCGCAGTACTGCCACTGTGCCATGTGGTGACCAGCGCTGTAGCGCCATTGGCACAATTGTGGCCATGGCCTGAATTGCCAATCGCACACAGCACGTCATCAGTGTGGCAGATGCCTGCATAAGCTACCCGGGCATGTGCAATGCAGTGTACCACACAGTCACAGATATGCGCCATTGGCTCAGCCAGCTCAACCATATTGCGCAAAGCGCAACAACGCGATATTCAGCCGACACATGCAAATCATCTGATCAGCCATTCAAAGGTGCAGTGGCGTGATTTGCATCTCATTACAGTTGCTCCACTCCTAATTTGCATGCATTGCGCTATAAATGTGCGACATTGGGCTGCGCTGGCCAGATTCGGTTACTGCAGGTGAGAGGTGGGTTGCATGCTGTGTGATGTTCTGGACAATGGTCATGGGATAACGCTGTAGACTGCACAGTGACAGGTGTCCATGTCCACCAATACAGATCGACATGACCCAGCAGAGCCAAGGTGAGGGTGAGGATGGTGGGCGGAGGAGGAGGCCCAACTTCACCACGGCAGAGACAGAGGCCCTCTACCAGGCCTACCTGGAGGAGGAGCCACTACTGAGTGGATGGCGGGGCATCCCTCAGGCCCGTGTGGCTGCATGGGAGGGGGTAGCTCGGGCAGTGAACCTGCACGGAAGCCACCAGTGCTCCGTGCAGGAATGCAAAAAGAAGATGGGGACAGACCGGAGGAGGGTGAAGGAGAAGGTGGCAGCCCTCAGGACGGTACGCATGGCACAGGCGGGGCCAGCCAGCGGTGGTGGAGCTGACCCGGCTGAGGACTGACTGGCTGCATCAATGCAGCGGAGTGCTATTGAGGGCATACCAGGAGGTGGATTCCAGACAGGTGGAAGCCCATCACTGCACGGTATGACATGGTGGTGGTGTTGTGGGGGGAAGGTTGTTCACATGTACTCACATGTCCTCACTTTCTGTTACAGATCCTGTTCGTCTTCAGGGGACAGTGGTGGTGGGTTCAGGCAGTGAGGAAGACCTGCTGGACTTGGAGGAGGGTCCATCCACCTCTGTCACCAGCCAGCATGCACTGCACCAGCATGCACGCCGGGTTGCCAACTCTGTTGTCAGTGAGTCGGGTGTGAGGGGTGCACAGCCTGTGTCTCAGCAGTCTGGCATGCAAGCATGCCAGCACTCTGTGACTATGGCTGTAGCACATACCTGCACCATTGATGATGCAAGGACTGCAATGGGCAGTGACATGTATGTGTCCCATGACGGACACACAGCAGGCCAGCATGTGCCCCTGGGCCTAGCTGGTTCCGTGTGTGCCAGCATGTCGGCACAGTCCCAGGCTGTGCCTGTCAGCACCAGTGGGGCAGCACCGGTGGCTGTGCAGGTGTCTGGCACTGTTGCAGCCACAGCAGTGGAACGAGTGGTCCCTGGGGCACAGCGGTTGGAGGGTCAGCAGCAGCAGTCACCCAGCAGGTCTGGGGGTATAGTGTCCAGAGGTGGCACCTGGCCACCGCCCTTTGATTCGCCCATTCCTGGTCCTGGTGAACAGCGCCCACCCTCAAGGGGTGTTGAGCATCAGGACCTTCCATACCCTAGGAGACAGGATGCCGTTATGGCAGAGTACCCATTTGAAGAGCACACCCACCTGCTGCGGGAATCAGCACAGCAGCAAAGGTGGGTTGCAACGTCCATGGAGGCACTGTGCATGGCTGTGGAGCGGCACAGCAGGGACTGTGCTCTGATCCTTGCAGAGATGGTCCATATGTGGATGGATGTGACCGCCGCCATTGAGCGGCAGATCCAGGCATTGGTCGCTGTCGTGGCTGCATTGGGCACACAAGCAGGTGCCCCTGTACTGTGCACCCCTCACAGTACACTCTCCACTCCCCATTCCCGGCATCGTGCGACACCCAGCCTGTCGATGCCGGGTTCTGCTGTGCACATCCCGAGCACCCCTGGTGCAGGTATGTTTGGCATACTACAGACCCCAGTGCGGACAAGGTCGCGATCACGCAGTGGGACCCCTGGTGGTCCATCGGTGCCACCCCATGTGGCCCCTACTCAGCCTGCCAGTGCTGTTGGGTCACAGCGGGGCCGCCCATGCATCCGCGGTGGCCTTGGAACAGTGCAACATGACTGACCTGTCTCCCAGTGCGGGCTCTGTCTGGTGCTGCCCTGTGTGCAATGTGCATCATGATGGGCAGTGCACTGGTGGGTGCCCTGCACATCACGCTGACATACGGACCACCTGCACACCATCCTGACTGCTGTCCACAGATGCGTGTGCATGATGATGCCTGCATTGTACTGTACACCAAGGTGCAAGGGTGCCCAGCATCTGACACACGTACTTGGACAGTACAGGTGGTGGGTGTGGTCTATGGATCTGTGTGTTTGCTATGTCTGTTCCTGCTCTGCTGTGCACCTGCCCATGTACGCTTTGTGCCTGGTGTGTGTGTGTGTGTGTGTGTGTGTCCATATGACTGTTCACCCCTCCCTGATGGTGTGTGTGTGCCTGGTCCCTTCCACTCCCCCTGCCGTCATGCACCCCTGGTGTGTTACTCTGTGTGCCTGTGGGTTGCGCCAGGACAGAGTTGGTTGCACGTGGCCCCTTGACTTACCTGTGCCATGCATAATGCTCCTCCATGATGGTGTCCCGGTGCAGCTGGGCCAGCCAGATCAGTCGGGGGTCCCGCCGTCCAAGGGGGGGCTGCTCATCTATCATCACCGCGCCCTGCCCCATCGCTGTCTCCTCGATCTGAATGGCTATCCCACAGTCTTTGGCCATGTTGTGCAGGATACTACAGGCCAGGAATATCCCACAGGCCTTTGAGGGGCTGTACTGTAGGGCACCGCCGGAGGTGTCTAGGCATTGAAAGCGTGCCTTGAGCATCCCAAACACCCACTCGATGATGTTGCATGTGGCGGCATGCACCTCATTATAGCGTTGCTGTGATTGGGTCATGGGGCGCCGGTATGGTGTGAGCAGCCAGGGACGGAGTGGGTATCCGCTGTCACCTGTGTGGAGATGGTGGAGATGAGCATCATGTTCAGGTCCATATTGCCAATATCACTGTGTGCCACTGTTCTGCCAACTCAAACCAAGCAGCTATTTGCCATTCACACTAACATACACACAATAACAATACAATAAGTACAGCAAGCCAAAGCTTTATTATAACAAAATATAATACAAAAGGTTATACATCACCGATTCAATAAAGCATCATCCAAGCCCTCTTCCAATGGCTGGGAAGCCCCCTTGTCAGCCTGGCTAGGAGTCTCTCGAACCGGGAACTGGCCCCACAGCGATGCGTCCACCCTGCAGGAGAGGCTTCTAACCAGGCATCTGGAAAGTCCCATTTTATATGTTTTATCTGGTATTTAGAAATGCTAAACCATCATGTCCTAAGCACTGGCCAGGTGCCCAGAACATCACGAGTTCAGCATGACAAACACCACTTATTCTCATAATAAATAGTTGGCATTCATTAGATCATCATGCCCTAAGCACTGGCCAGGTGTCCAGAACATCATGAGCCAAACAATGCCAGAGATTCTCACAACATCTTGTATCGCGACCTTCAAGTCAGCAAAATACACTGTCTGAAGCAAAACATAATAATGAGGCTATCTAAAGAGCAAAACACCAATTAAATGAAGCAGCATGTAAAATGGAGTCACAATACAAAATGGAGTATAAAATGACATACATTACATGAAATAGCATACAAAATGGAGTGACAATAATCAACATATTATACTATCACTACATTCGGTCCTTTGATTATTGTAAATATGATTTGTATGATATTGGTACCATAGCAAAATTACTACGAATATAACATGATAAGTAACAAGTCCAAATAAGCAAGATAATTGTCACTACAGCAATGATTATCAGAATATTTAACACTTTTGTAGCTGATGGAGACCATCCTGTAACACGGTCCTCCACACATATTCATTATTACTCATTAAATCACTCTGGCCTTATTTCTTTGCATTATAGAATACATATATGTCTGACAGCATTCTGTCCAATCAATAAATCGCGAAATATTTTCTGCTACTCCCATTCCCCATACCTGTGAAGCATTAAATAACTGCAAGAACTCAAAATCATCCATTGAGCTTGTAAGTTAATTAAGCTAAATACATCAATTCCTACTGCCTGAAGCACCCTGTTAGTCAGTGTTTCTATATCAACACTATTTAAAATTCCCATGCCTGCCCCTACTCCACCTAATAGCGTATCATACCAAGCTCTTTTATATTTGCATTTTCTACTAAACATAAACGTTATGTTAAAATGGATTACACTTTTCTGATACCGCTGCACTACTGATGTACATGTGGATGGAACCTTAACTATACTATCATTGCTAATTACAGGATGATTTTTCAACACTGTAATGTGATCTGCCCAAGTAGTTCTATTAGTTATTGCAGTAGCATTCATGCAGAATAACGTGTCTATGTCAATCAAAGTAATACTTGCATTGAAAATGTCTGTTTGATTCATGCAGCAATCAAGTCTATGTTGTACAGTCACCATGCAACTATTCGTAAGTTGCAGCATTTAATACAGTCTTATTCTGCAAAGAGATTTCATCTGTTTCGTAGGCATATTGTCCTGAGCCACCAGTTGTCATCCAGAGATTGACCCCTGGTGAAAATGTCATGTTCAGTACCACACACTTCTGTCCGGATGGGCAGCTAAAGTTCCCTGGGTTCTATCTTTGGTATCATTTTTCCAACTCCAGGTTCCTTTATAACCAGTGTCATTACAGTTAACCTTTGAATCCTTCCTCCAGGGGTAACTAGCTCTGCCAAATGGACCATAAGACACACCAGCATTCCTTTTAAAATCCATTGCTGGACCTAGAAAGACACAAATTTCATTATTCTCGAAGATAACATTTATGTGTAGGCACGTATTCCCATTTTTCTTCCCTGATCTGATAATTAACACTGTGTTGTCTCGTCCGTGGCTATCACCTCAGCTGGTTCAGGAGGGCCATTTGGGTTTGTAACCCATATTTTGCACCATTGTTAAAACCTCCTGTAGATCTAAAACCTTTATCCCCCCTTGCTGTTAAGAGTGTGGGGGCTTGTCCCTTTATAGAGGTCACTTTGTAAACTGGAATAATTAACAATTGAGCCACTCTGTCATACTGTTAAATCAACAGATTTTGTTCTCTACTATTCAACAAAATTACTTTCACTTCTCTTTGATAATCACAATCAATCACCCCTCCCAAAATTTGTATTCCCTTGAGGGCTAGTCCTGATTTAGGTGCTATCCAACCAAAATGTCTCGGTGGAATTTGTTTTCCAATACCAGTTTCTATCACTTGAATGTTTCTGCTGTTTATTCTGTATTCTTGAAGGGCATGTAAATCAAGTCCAGCAGCTTCTGGGGTTGCCCTGCAAGGAGACAGAGCTCCTGGTGTAATTTCCCAATATAACACTGTTTCTGTAGTTAAGTAAGCCTGCACTTGCAAATTAGGAGTTATCATTCGCATTAAGGGGTCTAGATTCTCCAATTGGTCTATTATTTAAAATCTGTAATGCTTCATGCAAATTCTCTTTCCATTTTTGTAGGCTCTCCCCCCAATTGTCCTTTCACAATATGAGGGATTGGTCTTTGTTGCCCATGTTGGCATATAGGACACTGAGCAATAACAGTTTTAACCAAATCCAATGTTAGGGGGTACACCCCTACTATATGCCCACCTGTAAGTGGCTTTCTCTCCCAAATGTCCACATTTTTGATGTGCCCATTTTGCCAGCCCTGATAACTGCTGACTTTGAGTTTCTTCAATATCCACTGAAAGAATCTTAGCTTTTTCATCTGCAATAGAATTATACCATTGTTCTAGTGTATCTGAAGCACAATGAGCATCAACATGAAATACAGTGGTCTGAGTATTTTGCACCATAGTCCATATTTCCTGCCACAGTTCTTTTCCCCATATTTCTTTCGAATAAATTTTCCACTCATCCTTAGCCCAAGTGGGCAGCCAGGTTGTTAAACCATTGGCTACAGACCATGAATCAGTATAAATATGACATGTACCTTGCAACCTTTGTGGATATTACACTGGAAGGGAGGAAGGGTAGCTTACCCCCTCCCTCCAAGCTCCTACTGGTGGAAGACACAGCTCGAATACTGTAGCAATAAAAAAGGTTAGCTGTGAAACACAGACAAACAACAAAAACAAACACACATCAGTTTAAAAATAAAACAAGATTATTTCCATAGGATAAAAGAAGCCAAGCGTCCCTGGGTTCCCTTATCCTAAGCATGACAAAATGTCCAGATTGATGGTAATACCGTACGTACGTATCTCTGTAGATGGTAAACTCTCAAAAACAGCTGTAATAGTCCTTTTTTCAAAATTGTAAAAGTTTGTTCCTCTTCACTTAGAATACTAGTTTTGCAATAAAAAGTCAAATTACATGGTTCACTCTTGGTGTGCTTTCATGAAAACCTACATTTTGTGTGAAAAGTTGTGCTTTAGGCATGGAATACACATCAAGTTTGAACTGGTAGTAACATAAAATGTTGAAACACAAGAAGGTCAAATAACGTGCAAAGGTCACAGTGTGCATGCAAGGGTCATTCAAACCCAGCCATTCCTGTAGTGTCCTTGAACACCACCAATATTAAAATATCTTTACACAATAAACTGCATACAAGACAGTACACACACATACATACACAAAAAAGAAATACTTAAACAAAATAAGACTGACATTGTTTCACACCAATTTGCTGAGGTAATGCCCATAGTTCCATTAGAAAACTGTATGTGGTTTAGATATATGTGCTGCCTCCTGCCTGTCTTGTAACACTGACAATTTTAAACCAACACATTTATACATATTGCCATGCCAAATCTTTTCAGAACAAAACACTGTTTAAACACATCATCTGTAAGTGAACACATCTCGTATAACATGATTACACCTTTTGGCACATAACTAAAATATGGCACTCTGCCATTTTGCAAAAGTTTCTGGTTTTAACTAGAAGTATGATAAAGCCATTTATAGCTGTTAACATTACATTTTCACCTAGCAGTGGCTTGGCAGTTGCTTGCAAACTACAACTCTTTCTGCACATTGCAATCTATATGACGTCATAATTCTTCACCATCAACACTACCTGCTTCAACCAACGACTACAAACAAAAGTTCTTCACTGACCCTATCTAGGCAGCACAAATGTTCCATTACAAATAAAGCCAATTAAAACAGTCAGCTATGAGGCAAAGAAGCTTCTTCTCTCTTTTTTTTTTTCTGTAACATGTTGTGCACTGAAGGCAGTCAATCCTATCTCGCAACCTTGACAACAGAACATAATTACAGAACACAGATATAAGCTAGAAAATATGCATGAGAACAGACAGACATAAAACAACTTTGAATAAAATAAAATTCAGACTTACCCGGTGCCAAGGTATTTTTCTTCTTCTTTTCCGATACACTAGTCTAAGTAAGAAAACTGACTGCAGGACCTTCATGATAATTTCCAAACGCTGCAGCTATTAACTCTTTCAAAGGTTTTAACCCTTGCAAAGGTTGTTTTTTGGCCATTTTAGTAACCTGCCAAACCAAGTCTTTTTCCAGAGCTCTGGTTTGCAGTTTAAAAACAAAACAAACAAAATCTCTAACAGTACTAGGTTGAGATCCATCTGGTAGAGGTCCCCAGTACTTGGGTTTAGGATCAAATGTATACAGAAAACTTGAAACTACACAGATAGGCAACATGGGGGAGGATTTCAAATCATCCTGTCTGTAGTCACCTACTGTGCGTACATCCACAGTAGTTTATTTTCTTTTCTAGATGTTGCTTATCTAACTTTACTTAACCAGCCGCTGCTTTTCTCCTAAAAGCAGCCTGAACTGTGAAAGCCATCATTGGCTCTAACAGTATATACTTGCAGCAAGCACAAATTACAAGTACAAAGGGCAGTTGCCCTTGCTTGTTTGAGAGACTTTTCCTTAATACATCTTTCCACATATTCTTTCACAGTTTCATCAAAGAGAAAAGATAAAAAAAAAGAGCTCATCCTTTTTCCTAAAAATAGACATTTTATTTTCGAATCCTGCCGACTACGCCAAAAATGTTCTGCCAACTCAAACCAAGCAGCTATTTGCCATTCACACTCACATACACACAATAACAATACAATAAGTACAGCAAAGCCAAAGCTTTATTATAACAAATATAATACAAAAGGTTATACATCACCGATTCAATAAAGCATCATCCAAGCCCTCTTCCAATGGCTGGAAGCCCCTTGTCAGCCTGGCTAGGAGTCTCGAACTGGAACTGGCCCCACAGCGATCGCCACCACCTGCAGGGAGGCTTCTAACCAAGGCATCTGGAAAGTCCCATTTTATATGTTTTATCTGGTATTTAGAAATGCTAAACCATCATGTCTCTAAGCACTGGCCAGGTGCCCAGAACATCACGAGTTCAGCATGACAAACACCACTTATTCTCATAATAAATAGTTGTCATTCATTAGATCATCATGCCCTAAGCACTGGCCAGGTGTCCAGAACATCATGAGCCAAACAATGCCAGAGATTCTCACAACATCTTGTATGCGACCTTCAAGTCAGCAAAATACACTCCGCAGCATGTGGCAGCAGTGCGCTGAGGAATTGGGTGAGGATGCATGACGTGGCCAACTGTGTGATGCCTGTGGTGTCCCCTGTCGGCCTCTGGAAGGTGCCCGTGGCAAGCAGGCACATGCAGGCTGTCACCTTGGTCTCCACCGACAGAGCGGGACTCCGTCGTGAGGGTGCCTGCATCACATCACTGCACAGCTCACAGAGCCGTCTCAGTATTGCCCTGTTCAGGTGGTACCGGCCCACGATCTCTACATCTGTGTACAGCTCAAAGCTGATGTGGGCACGGTACTGCCTGTTGGGGGCGTACTGCCGACGGGCCCTTCCGTGGCCACGTCCCCCTGCAGCATGCATTCTCACCCTCCTCATTACAGCTTCCATGTGGAAGCTGGCACTGTCCATCTCCCTGGCTTGTGATCCCCCCTGGCTGATGTTGCTCTGTTACCCCCGCTGTCCTGACTGCTACTGCCACTGCACCGGGTACCCCCACTGGCCTCTGCAGCCTATGGCCCACACAACTTCCCTTGCCTGCCCTATTCTGGACTGTCACTGCCTGTCTCTCTCTGTCTGTCTCACTTGGCATCCCTGTAGTGTTCTTGCACCTCTTCATTGAGCCTTTTTATTTTGGCTCATTTCCGCTGTGGCGCAACTTCCGGCTGTTCCGCTGTTGTGCATTGCGCAACCCCTTTGAATATCGCATTGCGCTCTTTATGCAGGGATCCACCCCCTTCGGTTGCGCATGCCGTCATTTGCATTGCGCTGTTGCTCAGCCTGTTTTCAGTGGTGCAACTGCCTCCTGCTGAATATCACCGAATGGCGCACTTTCGGACTTGCGCATGCGCAACCCTATTGTGCATGGCGCAACCCTTTTGAATATCCGCCCCATTGTAAAAAAGCACTGGAAAATTTACAGGGTGACAACAGATTTGATGAAATAAGCATTATTGCCCCAAGAACTGCTTACAAAAGAGGCACCAGTTTAAACGACAAACTCGGGCACACTGTTACTGGCTGAAGAAAGAACAACCACCTGGTTACCTAAACCCCTAGAAGGAAATCATAAATACAGCCACTGTGTTCATGGCAACACAAAAACAATGAACACTTTTGCTCACCCTGAACTGGCAAAAGGTTTATGATCGAAGAATTTATAAACTGCAGTAAAGAAAGGGTCATTTGTGCACTGACATGTCCCTGTGGGATATATTAGATAAAGTTCACAACAGCAGTGCTCCAAAACCTTAAAGAAAACACACTGGAAACTATGTTGTTAGTGTACTGGTATTAGTACTATGATTTAGTCTGTGACATTTCACCCAGCACTCTAGTGTATCACCATAAAGCAGAAGCCCCTAGCACCTCGGCATACAGCCTTCCAAAGGGGTGTATACAAACTCACTAGAGTATCATTCATTTATAGTACAAATCTGTGACATCATCAAAAACAACCATTGTGATTGGACATTTACAACATTTAAATTTTCTTAGAAAAAGATGACATCAAAAAAACGTATTTACATTTATAACCAATAAACCTACTAGCATCTGAAAGGCTGATACATAGCCAAATCTCCATTATGAATATTCTTTTATACATTCTCACTTATAAATCCATAATCTTAATGTCTATGCACTTAAGGGACCTTATTTACAAAGATCAACCTCAGGGCTTATTGTTTTTTGAATTCACATGAGTAAGAGGTCATAATTACTGGAAAATTCTAATGCTGTAGTCAAAGGTAGAAGTCAGTGGATCCCTTTCATGACAAAAATTATACTGATATCTCTCATATATTGTCCATTATTCTAGAAAGGTAAATTAGAGACAGGCAAAAACACCTAAAAATAGAAAGAAAAATATACTATTATGTTATACTCAGTTATTTACACATTGCATTAAGTCAGCATCAAAACCAAATACATCCTACTGGTGGAAGGGGTAGAGGGGAGGTATGGGAAGGGAAGGGGGAAGGAAAAAGAAGGGGAGGGAGGGAGGAGGGAAAAGAGGGAGAGGAAAAGGGGAGAAGGGAGGGAAAAGGGGTAGCAGGATTTCTAAAAAGGTATATTCAGATACAGCAAAACACCCATTATTACCTTTATTATACAGGATTTATCTTCTATCTCTCAAAAAAGGTTTTAAATCCCACCTTTCATTTAGACCACTTGGTCTTAAAGTATTAACTTTAAAAATCTAATATTACCCCCCCCCCCGGTCTCTTAACCCATTCCAGAGCTATGAACCTAAAATTTCTTAGATCAGATCCATGGCATTTGGCAAATTCTACATTTCACTGGTGAAATTCTCCATTTCATGTGGCAAAATTCCACATTTCGTACCTGCTAAATATTTCACTGAATGTGTTGAATTTTGCAGTCTAAGAGATAAACTTTTGAACAGAGAAACATTTTGAATTGTTACTCTAGATACAGTAAAACCATGTGGCATGAATTATTCTGTGGAACCATATAATTTATAGATTCAATTATTCAGTTCTGTATGTAGTGTTGTGGATGTGTTATATTTTTGTCAGTACATTATGTGTCCTTAGGGTTTGAACATTATCTTTATTGGTGTATAAAATGATATATTCTTTAATGGTATATAAAATGGTATATTTATTGGCGACTGTATTTAATAATATAGAATAATCAATTTACAACTTGCATTTTCTGCATAGTGATTAACTATTGGTGTTCTGTTTTTTTACTAAGATGGCATTTGTCTAAGATGGCATATATCTGTTTTAGAAAGGTCTAGATTTATAGATTTTTTAACTGACATAGATATATAGAATGTATTATTTACTGTAGGTTAATTAATTACTAATTGGGACTAGAGAAGTTGTGAAGTTTTACTCCATCTGCGAATTCCCCATCAGAGTCACCAAATTCTTCCCACACAAAATGTCATGAAATTGACTTCTGGTGCTAAAACTTCACCTGTTAACTTCGAAGTTAACTTCAACTTTTGTTAGTAACTGCGAAGATAATTGGTTTCTGTGTCAAAACTTCACCGATTAACTTCGAAGGTAACTTTGACTTTTGTTAGTAACTCTGAAATTAATGAAAAACATGGTTTGTCACATGATTCACTTACTGCAGGTCACATGGGAGACTCCAGGCAGGCAGGAAGGAAGTGAATGTTTCACTTCCATTTCAGCAATTGTATCTGAAGGAGTCAGTCTGCAAGAGAGTCACTGAGCACTTGAGAAGAAACCTCTTTATATATCTTCTTAACATTTTAGTATTTTACACCTTTTTGAGTTCTATTTCTCATTTTTACTATAGTTTCTGAATTTATAAATTGTGCTAGTCTATACTGTTTTTTTTCTCACTTCTTCTTACTCTCTTTTTCTTTCATTTTCTTTACTTTTTTTGTAATGGAGGGGCAGTGTCAGGACTCGGAGTCATTGAGACAGGGTGTGGCTGGAACACCAGTTATTTACCTTAGCAGGCATGCATTTACCAGAGGGACTGCTCCCCCCGCAGCTCAAGAAGGGAGTTCTGCTGCTGCAGAGAAGCAGCAACTACAGAAACAGTAACAGCAGCAGCCAGAACCACAGCAGCAGCAGGAACAGTAGCAGCAGCAGCCACAAGTCCCCCCCCCAGGAGGAGCCTGCCTCCTCCTCATATGGTGCTTCCCTATTCCCACAGCACTGATGTGGAAATGTTTTGATGTGCACCTTGCAGATGAGACAGCAGCCATCTGCAAGGTATGTGGGCACTGTGTGAGATGGGTGGAAAAAAGGAAGCCACATTGGGATGGGAGGCCAGAAGGCTCACCTCCACATCTACCACCCCAATGAGTGGAGGGCCAAGGAGCAGGATGTGGCTGCATCACATGATGGTGGTTTTGGTGATGGCCCGGGGGAAATGTTGTTGTGCAGCGGGAGGTCAGCGGTGATGTTGCTGTGAGTCGGTTTTGCAGCCATAGAATGAACCACAGCAGTACTCAGCCTGTACCTCCCAGACAGCAGCGTGCACTATCAAATCATTATGGCAGTAATGACCCCATGATACCTGACACACATGGCAATATGGCAGTTTTGTGGGCCAAGCTGCAGGCTCTGAGGCATAATTTCAACACTTTCCGACAGGAAGTGATGGCTCGGCTAGGCAATGCCATGTCCAGCCATGAGAGGATCCTCAATCTCCTGGCCAAGCTGCATGGTGGTGGTAGTGGGCATGGCTTGGCTTCTAGCAGTGCTGGTGGGGTCATCTGAGTGGTTGCCAGAAACTGTTTTTTATATCTAGTCATTCTGTAATCTGTGTTCTTAATTTCTCCACCCTCTAGTCCCCCCATTAAAAATAAACACCAAAAAAATACAAAAAGTTATAAAAAGTAAAAAAAGAAAACGTTTCTGTTGTTTTCATGTCTTTTTTCTCTATCTTCTTTGTCAGTATTGTCTCATTCATTTGGATGCCCCTTGCCTGTCCCGTTCTGTTATTTCTTTAATCTTTTTTATACATGATGAACCACTTTCCTTCCTTTTGTTTTTGTTACTGATTCGTATGTACTCCCACTATTCACAAATGTCAAGTATTTGCCACATTAAATAAATTGTTTTCCGATAGTATGTGATGGTGCATGACTGGTAGTTGTGTGCAACCGCCAACAACCCAAAGAAGTGCAAACCATAACCCAAACATGAGCTATTCTCCTGAGAAGTTCAACATAAATCTGTTTTAAGCACTTAACATATTTACTGCATTTGCCAGAAATGTCCAGTTGTGTTCCCAGAGAGAAAATGCTTCCCTTCTGTCAAATACTGTTGCTGCACACACCTGAGAATGTGGTGCAAAGCAGATGTGAAACTTGTAAGAGAACTTAAACATATTTATCGCACTAATCATTTTTGGGCGAGCCACCCCCCCCCCATCACCACCACCACCACCAGTACTGTGCCAGAAATGTAAAGTTGTGTCCCCGGAGAGAAAACTCTTTCCTTCAGTCAAATACTGTTGCTGCACACACCTGAGAAGGTGGTGCAAAGCAGATGTGAAACTTACTAGAGAACTTAAACATATTTATCATGCTAAACATTTTTGGGCCTGCCACCCCACCAGTACTTTGCCAGAAATGTGAACTTGTATCCCCTAGAGAGAAAACACTTCCCTTCTGTCAAATACTGTTGCCACATACACCTGAGAAGGCAGTGCACAGCAGATGTGAAACTTACTAGAGAACTTAGACATATTTATCGTACTAAGCATTTTTGGGACTGCCACCCCACCACCACCACCAGCATTGTACCAGAAATGTAAAGTTGTGCCCCCAGAGAGAAAATGTTTCCCTTCAGTCAAATACTGTTTCAGCACACACCTGAGAAGGCGGTGCAAAGCAGATGTGAAACTGCGAGATAGCTTACACCTATTTATCGTACTGAACATTTTTGGGCCTGCAATCCCTACCACCACCAGTACTGTGCTAAAAATGTAAGATTGTGTCCCCAGAGAGAAAAATGCTTCCCTTCTGTTAAATACTGCTGTTGCACCATGCATAGAAGTCAGGCAAAGCAAGATTAGAAAAATTCAAGAGGAGTTAGATTTTTTTATTTTTGTTTTATTTAGTTTTTGTTGACCGGGTAAGTGCACTAGACAATTCCTGCCTATTTTCTGGCACGACCCGGGGGAGGGGGATACAGATGAATGCTAACTGACCTTGAACCTCGAACCAGATTAAGCTGTTGGTGGTATTTATAGTGAATGAGGGAAATTTAGCCAGGACACTGGGGAAATTCCCCTACTCTTTTTAATAAGTGCCATGGGATCTTTAACATCCACCTGAACTACCACCAATCCAGGCAGATGGGACCACGGTTTAACATCTCATCCGAAAGATGGCACCTCAGAAGTGCAGCACCCCTCTCATGCTGCACTACAGTGTTAGTACTAGGATATTAACCCAAGTGCCAGATGTGGGAACTGAACCCACAGCCCTCTGATCTCCTGGCCTCAGAGGTGAGTGTGCGACCTACTGAGCCACTGACACTGCAAATTGATTGCAGATAATTGCATAGTGGTGCAAGGCTGAGCTTTGATCATCCCATCCCAATAACATAACACAAATATCAAGTGGCTGTGTTTACATTGAGAATGGAGTAAATAGCTTAAGGAGATGATGTTTTGCTGCTGCTGCTGTTGTTTCGGAGTGGGAGAAACAGCCTCTTGCTCGTTGTGGATTCATGATGGTATATAGACATAGTGCACAGCTAAGTGCCTTTTTTAGTGTAAGTGGGGGGGTTATTGTTACTCTTCGGAGTCGATTATAGACATACTGCTCTTTCATTCATTTTCAGTTATTTGTGCTGATGTCATCATACTGCTGGACAGCTACGACATAGATGTTGTTGTCATGCACAACATAGGCCAACCACAAAGGTAGGTATTTTTTTTTTGGTGAGGGGGACTTGCTTCTGTACCATAATTGATGCATTAATTGTATTTGTAAATCACTGTCTCTGCTCTTCTGCCTTACAAGTATTCCTTGTGCCTGTATTTTTTTCCAATGATGGGCTTGATTCACCAAGCAAATGATGTTGACTGAGTGACCCCGGGTAAGGGTACCTGCCAAAAGGGACACAAACAACAATCACTCGGGTTGAAGCACAATCAGAAAAGTGATTTTTGTTTCTTAAGAAAATACTGGAGGCCCCCTTAACTCGCAGTCAGGAAAGTGATTTTTTCCTAAGGCAGGTGTGCCGACAGGGACACATGAATCACTTGGGTTAAATTGCAGTCAGGAAGACAGTGATCTTTTTTTCTATTACATGTGTGCCGATGGGGACAGAAACAACAATCACTCTGGTTAAAGTACAGTCAGAAAAGTGATTTTTGTCTTAAGAAAATACAGGGCACTGGGCCAGTGATTTTTTTTTACTGAACACAAGTATGCCTTTGAAATTGCTGCTACCCTCCCCCACACAAGCCACCAAACCACTACTTCTCTGTTAAAACAAAACTAAATACTTGTAGTAAAGAATACAGGAGAAGATAAACACAAAAAGTACTGCATGTGCACAGGGCACTCACAAACCCAGTTTTGAAGAAATTTAACCAACAAACTTATCTTTTATATTATGTTATATTTAGATTTTGACTCCAGGCTGCTACAACAAGCACAAGCTATGCTCTCTAGCTTCTCATTGGCTGTTTAGCAACATGTGACCTCATAACCCATGGTACATTGCAAACTTTGAATATTATACAAAACTTTGATGGCGAAGTTCCAGTTTCACAGATCTGATATACTTTGCTAATTGAATTAACATGCTGTGACAGAAATGAGAAGGGAGGAGTTAAAGGCTTGGATTTTTGGCTGGGATTTTTCTAGCAGTCTGAAAAAAAACACAGTGGGATTCTACTGCCCAGCAGCATCTATATAAGGTGACATCCAGGTTGTAAATCTTAGAGAGAGAGTGACCAGGAGAGATAAGTGCACCTACACACACACACACACTCACACAGAATTTGAAAGGATTGGATAACTCAAATATAAACTGGATGTTAAATTGATTTAATTTGATATCTGTAGGACTGTTTAAACTGATAGGAACAATTAAACAGATACATGGTAAATGGTTGGTGCATTCAAAGGGGAACAAGAATTATCTATTCAAACGGAGACTATAAAAAGTGCAGAAAGACAGTTACAAGAGGAGTTCTGCTGGATTTCTATCCAAGAGGTTTTAAGCTTTGAGCCTACTCATCTAACTACGTCCATGGGAGCTGACAGATAGCATAGGGATTCAATTCCTCTCCAAGGGTAGTAGAGGGTAAGAAGAATAACATATCTTAGTTAATAGTTTTTTCTTTTTGTCATCTGTTATTTAAAAACATGTGTTTACTTTTCCTGTAACAGTGTTATTCTCTTGTGTTAGACATGTATATTCTGTAATGCAATTTTTGACATGCTGTTAAGTAAAAAATTATTTACTTACTCAACTGTTGTGGCTGTGATTTAAATTATTCTAAGGTATTTTATGGTTTCCACTGGCTGAGTCAAAACTCTGTTTAGCATCCCCCACCCGAGAGACACACTACCAGGCTTTGATCTGTGCAATTACATGTCTGACCTCCCAGTTCTGTGCAAGTGGGAAAGTAAGTTGCTGGAGGACCCAGCTGGTGGCAGCAGATAGTAAAAGACAGACACCTTTCTGAAAGCTGTTTCAGCCCAGAAAGAGACAGGTGGCTGTCACAAATTGGTTGGCAGTGGTGGTGTGACTGTGGACTTTTTAGCACACTGAAATGCAGAGTTAGCCAGTGGAATTTTTACTTTAACAGTTACGAAACAGGATATATAAGAAAGTACACTTGTACAACTGTTTTTTTTTGTTTTGTTTCTAGTTAGCACAGTTTAGTGTAGGTTGAAAGAATGAGCTCCAAGGAGTACGACTCACTTACTGTGCAACAGCTTTGTGACAAGTGCCACGAAAAGGGGTTCCAGCTTGAGGGTCTAAAACAGAAGAAAAAGGCAGACATCATAGCCACCCTGGTGGATCATGACCAGAAGCAGAAGATCCCTGGGAGTGAGTCAGGAGCTGGTGCAGCAGACCCCCCAAATCAGCTTGCTGCCCTGCAACTGCAATTGTTTTTGTGAGACAAGGAACTGGAGGCGAAAAGGCTGGACTTTGAAACAAAAAGACTGGACCCAGAAACTGAGAAAAAGAACGTCAGCATGAACTCCAGAGACAACAGCACAAGAAGGAAATCATGACCCTGTGTAACCAGCAAAATGTGAGTTATGGTGGAGTGAGTTTTCCTCATGAAGCCAAAATTAATTCTAAATTGTTTCCTCAGTTTAGAGAAGGAGATGATCTTGATCTATTTTTAAGGTATTTGAGAGAGTGTGTGAGCAATTTCAATTGGCTAAAACTCCATGGTCAACTCATCTCACACCCTTACTTACGGGGAGGGCTTTTCAGGCACTTACTAAAATGAGTGATGAAGACTGTGTTGATTATGATAAGGGTAAAACAGTGTTGTTAAAACATTTTGAATTAACTCCTGAGGCTTACAAAAGGAAGTTTAGGGAGATAAAGAAAAGTCCAGAAGACAGTTATGTGGAATTGCAGGTTTAGTGGTGTACTTACTTTGACAGATGGGTGGATTGGGCAAAAGCAGACACTGTGGAGCTCATCAAAGATTTGTTTGTGAGTTAACAATTTCTTAAAATTGTACCTGAGGATCTGCGTGCAAGGATCCTAGGCAGGGCATGCAGCTCCTCAAAGGAGGTGGCAGCAAATGCTGACCTGTACATGGCTAGCAGGCCATACACACAGTGTAAGTCTCACAGTGGGGGGAGCAGCACATGGTTCTAAGGGGTCCCATGGGGGGCAGCCCAAAGGAAACCAGCCTGCACCAAAGGGATCCAAGAGACAGGGCCCAGGAAATGTCATATTTGCAATCAAGTGGGGCACTTGAGATATAACTGTCCTAAGAAAATGGTTAAGGGGCAAAGGACTGGGGGGAGGGAGTGATCAAAATAGCACTGATCTGTTGGTAGGGTATGTGCAGCCTGAAGAACCACACTCCTCCTCCAAGCATATGCACCCTGTTGTAGTTAATGGAACATTAACCCAATGACTGAGGGACACAGGCACTTACATCTCCCTGATGAGGCAGGATCTTATCCAGGTGGAGTAGATGCTGCCAGGGCAATACTTCAAGATCTGGAGGGTCACAGGACCAGCAGTCCAAATAGCAATGGCTTGAGTCTTCCTGAGCTGGGAGGGGGGCCATGGAGAAAAGGAGGTGGGGGTTGTAGAGGATCTCCCTGCAAATGTGATCATTGGGAATTATTTTGACCACAGAGAATCTCTGGTGTGTGTTATAACATGCAGCCAGGCAAAAGGGCAATCTTCTGAGGGTGAAGAGGAAGTGACTCAAATGAGTTCAGATCCTCACTCAGCAGCTGAGGAAGTGGCTAGCATGGGGAAGGGACTAGCTAGAAGCAGCAGTCCTTAGCCCCAGTCACAAATGAAGGAGCACACAGGATTTCTTTCTGAAGGGGAACTGGGAAGGGTTAGACAAAAGGAGCTGGGTGCTGTGCAGCTGGCTGATCCTACATTGCAAAAACTGAGAGAAATAGCTAATAGGGCTAAGGGTCCTCGGGGGTAAAGAGTCAGTATACTGAACAATGGGCTGCTGTACAAAGAATATACAGCAGAGGAAGGGCTAGATGGTGAGGTGTTCCAGCAGCTGGTAGTCACTAAGGTTCACCACCCACAGCTTTTGGCCCTTGCCCATGATATCCCTTTTTCCGGCCACTTGGGTGTGAGACATATGAAAAAGTGGCTGACCAGCAATTTCTTCTGGCCTAGTACTGGCAAGGATGTGACAAATTACTATAGGACTTGTCCACAGTGCCAGAGGGTGGGAAAATTGGGGGACAAGGCCAAGTCATCTTTGTTACCCCTGCCCATTATTGATGAACCCTTCAAGAGGGTAGCTGTGGACATAGTGGGGCTATTAAGCACCCCAAGTCACACTGCCAAGTGGTATATCCTGGTGGCAGTTGATTATGCCACAAGATACCCAGAGGCAATGGCCCTATCATCCATTGAGGAGCAACAGGTGGCTGACGCACTGTTGGAAATATTTAGCTGGGTGGGCTTTCCCCAGAAGATACTGACAGATTGGGGTGCCAATTTCATGTCAGGATTAGTGAATAGTTTGTGGGAGAAGTGTTAGGTAAAGCAGTTGAAAACCTCCCCATACCGTCCCCAAATTAATGGTCTGGTGGAGCAGTTTAATTCAACCCTGAAGACCATGTTAATGACTTTCGCTGAACAGCAAAAGAGGGAATGGAACAAATATTTGCTGCACCTCCTATTTGCATACAGAGAGGTCCCACAGGTGTCCACAGGGTTCTCACCTTTTGAGCTCCTGTATGACCATAGGGTGAGGGGGGCCCCTAGATTTGGTTTGGGATGAATAGGAGGGTGATCATGCCTCCCAAGGGGAGTCTGTTGTGGAGTATGTCCTGAACTTCAGGATCCACTTTAAGGAGCTCATTGGGCTTGCTCAGGAGCACTTAGCCACTGCACAACAGTGGCAGAAAGTCTGATATGACCAAGGGGCCCAAGCCAGAGAATAAAAGGTGGGACAGCGAGTGATGGCACTCGTCCCTGTCCAACAGAATAAACTGCAGGTAGCATGGGAGGGGCCATTCTCCATTGCCCAAAAGGTTAGTAATGTCAATTACATGATAGAGTTACCTGGCAGGAGATGCATGTGAAAGGTGTATCATGTTAACATGCTGAAGCCCTACTATGACAGGGAAGAATTGGTCCTTTCTGTGTGCAGCATCCCAAAAGAGGAAACTGAGGCTGATCCACTGGTGGACCTGCTTGGGGAGGCCCGGGTCAGATCCTCCATGGACAACCTCACCCTCTCTGACCAACTGACACCAACCCAGGTGCAGGAGACTCAGGGTGTGTTGTGCGAATTTGGGGACATGTTCACAGGGAAACTGGGGTACACCAAGTTGACTGAGTATCACATGGATACTAGGACTCAGGTGCCCCTGAGACAGTTCTCCCTACAGGGTACTAGAACAGATTAAGCAGACTGTGAAAGAGGAGCTCAAGGAGATGCTGGAACTTGGAGTAATCCAGGAATAGAGTAGCCCCTGGACCTTGCCCATGGTACTGATTCCCAAGAAGGACAGTACCACCTAATTTTGCATTGACTACCAGAGGCTCAACATCTGTTTTGAGTCAGGCACCTATCCCATGCCCAGAACAGATGATACCCTGGAGCGACTGAGAGGAGTCAAGTATCTGACCACAATAGACCTAACAAAAGGCTACTGGCAGGTACCTCTGACCCCTGCAGCCAGGGAGAGATCAGCTTTTGTCACTCCATTTGGTTTATACGAATTCAAGGTAATGCCATTTGGAATAAAGAATGCACCTGCAACCTTTCAACAGCTTGTGGATCACATTCTGTCTGGGGCAGGTGAGTTTGCACTGGCGTATATGGATGATATAGCCATATACAGCCAGACCTGGGAGGAGCATATCAAGAACCTGAGCAAGTCACTTTACTTCCCTGTGCTCCCAGGTGATACCTGTTAACAAGCTTTCAGCTCAGTGTGCCACTCCTGGTTAAATAATAATTGGAGAATGTGCAGGAGGTGTTCCACAGACTGAAGGATGCAGGTCTGACATTCAAGGTGGAAAAGTGCCAGACTGGTATGACAGAAGTTTCCTACATTGGGCAATGTGTAGGTAGCGGACTCATCCACCTGGAGCCTGCCGAGGTCGATGCCATCCTGGCCTGATCTGACCCACTCCTACCACCAAGAAACAGGTAAGGGCATTTGTGGGGACAGCAGGGTACTACCAGAGGTTTGTCCCTCATATAGTGATCTGGCTAAACCCCTGACAGACTTAACCAAGAAGGGAAAGCCAGATAAGGTGCAGTGGACAGAGGGCTGTAAGGCTGCTTTTCAGGAGCTAAAGAAGGCCTTAAGTGGGCCAGCTGTATTAGCCAGCCCCAATTACAGTCTAAAGTGTATTGTCCATGTGGACACCTCAGACCATGGGCTGGGTGCCATGCTGAGCCAGGTTACCCAGCAGGGAGAGGAGCACCCGGATGTGTACCTCAGCTGGAAGCTTCTGCCCAGGGATGAGACCTATGCCACAATCAAAATGGAGTGCTTGGAAATAGTGTGGTCCCTTCAGAGGCTGCAGCCTTACCTATATGGGAGATAATTTACTGTGGTCACAGATCATAATCCCCTAATCTGACTTCATAGGTCAAGTGGGCAAAATGGAAAACTACTATGCTGGAGCTTGGTATTGCAGACATACAACATGACCATCCAGCACTGCAGTGGTAACCAAAATGCCAGTGCAGACGGGCTATCTAGGCAGGTCTAACAGCATGGCTGGATACTTTAGGCACTTCCCAGTAGTTGCTTGAACAGATGTGTCACTAGAGGTGGCCCAAAGGACATGCCTTCATCACCTAGGGGGGAGATGTGACAGAAATTGGAAAGAAGGAGCTAATAGCTTGGATTTTTTGCTGGGATTTTTCTAGCAGTCTGAAAAAAATCACACTGGGATTCCACTGCCCAGCAGTATCTAGATAAGGTGACATCCAGGTTGTAAATCTTAGACAGAATGACCAAGAGGGAGGCGTGCACCTTCACACATACTCACGCTCACACAGAGTTTGAAAGAATTGAACCACTCAAATATAAACTGGATGTTAAATTGATTTAATTGGATATCTATAGGGCTATTTAAACTGATAGGAACAATTAAAACAGATACATGGTAAATGGTTGGTGCAGTCAAAGAGGAACAAGAATTACATTAATTGATTTATTTCATATTCAAATGAAGACTATAAAAAGTGCAGAAAGACAGTTACGGGGGAGTTCTGCTGGATTTCTATCTGAGAGGTTTTAAGCTTTGAGACCACTCGCCTAACTACATCCAAGGGAGCTGACAGATAACATAGGGAGTCAGTTTCTCTCCAAGCGTAGTAGAAGGTAAAAAGAATAGCGTATCTTAGTTAATAGTTTTTTTTTGTCATCTGTTATTTAAAATGTGTTTACTTTTACTGTAACAGTGTTATTCTCTTGTGTTGGACATGTATATCTTGTAATGAAACATTTGACCTGCTGTTAAGTAAAAAAGTTATTTATTTACTCAACAGCTGTGGCTGTGATTTAAATTATTTCTAAGGTATTTTATGGTTTCAACTGGCTGGGTCAAAAATCTGTTTAGTATCTGACCACCTGAGAGACATGTTACCAGGTTTTGATCTGTGCAATTTCATGTTTGACCTCCCAGTTCTGTGCAAGTGAGAAGCTAGGTTGCTGGAGGACGACGCTGGAGGCAGTGGATAGTCAAAGACAGACACCTTTCTGAAAGCTGTTTCAGCCCAGAGAGAGAGGTGGCTGTCACACATGTGTCAGAGTTTTTGAATTTGAAATTCAGTGAAACTAAAAATAGGACTGCGGAAAACTTTGCGGATAAGTTAAAATATGTGAGCGTTTATGCAGAGTCAATTTTTGCAACTTCACACATCTCTAATTGGGACTCTATTTATGGGCAAGGAGTATGTTATAGCTGCACTTTATTTAGAATATAAGTACACAAAAGTTTGAACACATAAGGGCAGCTATTCTTTACACCATATATTCTGATGATGATGTCAGTTTGAGATGTTGAAATGTAAATGAATGTGTGTATGCTGGCATGGGGCGTTCTATATCTGTGGGCTAGTAATTTACCAAAGGAACCACTAAAAGACCATCTTTGAAAGAGTGAAGCCTCAGCTTGCATTTGATGTTACTGCTTTTGATGCCTGGTAATATATTTTTGTAACATTAAAGTCTACACTGAATGGAACTTTAGGAGTGCTGACCTACTCTGTGCCATAACTGGCACGTGTGTGCTTTGGAATCCACTGGTGATATTCGCCCCATCCTATGCAATCTTTGAGGAGTGTAATAAATATTATGTACAATGCGGAATTTTGTGAAATGGTACCTGTCCTGTTTAATAAACCTATAGAGTCATTTCCATAACACTTGCCACTTCCTGGGATCTAGCTGCAAGTCTAGTACTTGTTGCCAGTAAAAACAAACTCCCTATAAGCCATTAGGGTCAATAGTCTGAAAACAGCTATAGAACTCAGAGGCAGCACGGGGTTGTTTGGCTATCAATAAAAACTCCAAAAGAAGGGGGTTTGGTTGAGCTTTCAAAGGCCGTGAAACCAGAAAATTGGTAAGCCCCCTACCCCAGGAAAGTTGGAGGTGTTTAAAGGGATGGTATACTGGTATGGAAAAACATTGCTGTATTATATCAGCAGGACATACCTTATCATTGAAAAAATCAGTGTCCAAGAAAGCTTGTCAGAGTGGGGGACAAAAATTCAGAGGAATGAGATGATTGGCTATATAGATATTGGAGTTCAAGAAGAGTGGCTGAGAAAGATCTCTGGCCAGTCAACCTTAAGATAGATACATAATTGTTTGAGGGCTTTGAGTGACCATATAAGGGGAGTATTGTGTAGCGACGAGGGAAGGGAGGAGGATGATGGATACAACAAACTGGTAAATTGTATACCATGTTTAAGGCATAGTTGGGATTCCAATGAAAGCCATAGGGGGCAATAGGCTCAATAGGGAGGGGCGCCTAAGGGGTGGCCCCACCTAACAAATTTGTTGCTATGTAAGGCACAATAATATAAAAAGAAGTCAGGGAGACGGAGACCTCCTCTCCCATTAGGGGCAGTTAATTTAAAGTAGGCCCACCCAGCGGCTCCCTACTTCCATAGAAATTCCAGCAGAAGACCTTGGAGCCGAGAAAAACAAATTTTAGGAAGAAAAAGGTCAAGCATATCCATGGAGTAGAAGATACAAGGTAAAATATTCATTTTAATAATATTAACTCTACCCCACAGGGAGATAGGGAGGGCCATCCATCTCTTTTAGTCCTCTTTTATCAGCAATTGTCTGAGTGAAAGATTCTGTTTTTCACGTTTGGAGATTGAGCGGGATATTTGAATCCCCAGCTAAATGATGGCTTTAGGTTCCAGCAAAGGCCCAAATCCAGAATCTGCTGCTTGGAGACATGGATATTTAAAGGCAGGACCTGAGTCTTGTCCAGGTTAAGTTTGTAACTGGTGACTGCCGAAATGTTTGGATTTACCCCAAGGCTGATCAAGGGGATTCTATATGCAGAAGAAGATCGGCTGTATAAGCTGAGAGTTTGCATCTGGACCCTCCTACAGCTATCCCTCAACTATTTGGATTATGTTGGATGTTTAAAAGAAGAGGCTCCAGATACAAATTAAAAAGAAAGGGGAAGAGTGGGCATCCCTGCCGTGTACCCCATTGGAATAGCACAGGGGCAGATAAAACCCCATTGCACTGAATTCTCGTGGTGGGGTAATGATATAAATTTTTGTCCAAGTACAGAAGGTACCTGGGAAGCTGAATTGCCAAAGAGTGGCAAAAAGAAAAGACCAGGAAACTTGATCCAAAGCTTTTTCCATGTCCAGGGAAACCAGGACCGCTGGAATGCTGTTCTCCCTAGATGCAGAAATCAAATATAAAGGCTTATGTAAGTGGTTGCTAGAATGGAGCCTGGACATGAAACACACTTGCTCCAGGGAAATTAAGCTATCCCAAACCTGCAGTAGCCAGTTAGCTAAGACTTTGGATAGGATTTTGAAATCTAAATTCAGGAGGGATATTGGGCGGTAACTGCCTGGGAGCATCCCTGCCTGGTTTGAGAATTAAAGAGATCCAGGTCTGTGTGATAGAGGATTCAGTAAGGCCTAAAGAGAAGAGATAATTAAAAAGGTGGGTTAAGGAATGGGCTAGAGTATCTGAAAAAGTAGTATAAAAGATATTAAGAAGACCATCCGGGCCAGGGACCTTCTCCTTTGGGAGCTGCTCCATAACTAGCCAGACTTCAGCAGTCATTATAGGGGATTTTAGTAAATCCTGTTGTTGACTGGACAAAGTAGGAAAAGTGAGAGATTCTAAGTAGTCTTCAATGTGCTGTGTATTAACAGAGGAAGTAGAGTCCTGAGCATATAAAGAACTATAATATTTTTGAAAAGCTCCTGCAATGTCCTGGGGGTGGCTCAAAATTGGCTCCTCCAAGACTCAATATTGCCTTAAGTGAGTCTAACCACTTCAGGCAGAGGGCCAAGAGTTTCCCAACTCTCTCTCACTCTCTCCCACATCAGGTACCACATTTTTGTGCATTGTAGGACATAGTCTGCCTTTTCAGCCAATAGCATATAATATTGTGCTCTGAAATCACTTAACTGGGACCATATGGTCGGGTCGGAATGGGAAGAAAGAGAGTGCTCCAGGTCATGAATCTGAGAGAGAAGGTCATCCAACTTCTGGGTACGGTGTTTCTTAGCCATAGTAGTGAGTCTAATACAACCCTCCTTACTGCGCACTTCAGTGCTGCCCAAAGTACATCAAGGGCCTCAATTGAGCCCTTGTTGTCCTTCAAAAAATTGTGAAGATATTTTTGAATTGAGTCCCAAGAATCAGGATCCTTGAGAAGGAGGGGATTGAGATGCCAAATCTTGTCACAATCCACCTGTGGAGGAAAAAAGTAATCCAACTGAATTGAGGCATGGTCTAAAACGACCATGGGCTGTATGGAACAAGCCAAAAGTCTTGTTAAAGTATTCTTACTAAGAAAAAGTTAATATGGGAGTAGGAGGAATGGGGAATTGAATAGAAAGTGTAGTGATGAGTAGAGGGGTGTAGGACACACCAGGGATCCACTAATCCTAAAGTGTCCATTAATTCCCGTAATCCCCTTTGTCCCGGGAAGAGACCTTTCCTACTGTAATCTGAGCAGTCCAGCTCCATTTGTAGAACCAAATTCCAGACTCCCCCCAGAAGAATGGGCAAATGGGTATAGAATTCCATCTGGCTTAGAATATCTGAAAACAAAATGCAGGAAATTGGAACTGGCTCCATAAACAGTTCCCAACAAGACCTCTGTTAGGCCAAGGCCACCATGCAAAAATAAATGGCCTGCCGGGTCCCAAAGTTCTCTAAACAGGCTGAAAGGGATGCATTTGTCAATTAAGATGGCCACCCCCCTTTTTCTTTTGCTACCGCCCGAGCCAAATGCCTAACCCACCCATTCCATGCGAAAAAGTAGGATGTCCTCCAGCCGGAGGTAGGTTTCCTGAATGAAAATCAGCCCTGGCTGGGACTTCTTTAAATGCTTCTTTAAGTGTTTCTTCTTTCTATCCTGGCCCCCTTTAATGTTCCAAGAGAGAAATCTAAAAGATGTGGTCATACTAACTGAGAGAATATAAAAGAAAAGAATTAAAGAAACATCCTGTTCCCCTTCTAAAATCAGACTCAGACCCCATTGTGATCCAAGCCCACCCTAACCCATCCCAGAAGAGAAACATAAAACCCAACACAAATGGAGAATCCTTAAAATCCCACACCTGGTGAGACAAACAACCCCCGCCCCAATAAGCCATATAACATAGGTATCCCAAGAAAACCACTAACCCCCCCCGGTCCGAATGACCGCACTCCTAACAAAGCCAAGTATGTGATTTGTTCAGAGATCCTTCTCACAGACCTCTCCAGTACCCCCTCTTAACAAACCCAAGTCCCCTGACCCTCAACATGGGTGTCAGGAGATTCCATAGACAATGTCTACTACAGAACACAGATTAGCACAATACATTAATTCAAGCGTACCCAGTAAAGTATCACCATCTAATAAAAAAAAAATAAAAAAAAGGGGGGAAATAAAAGCTGTCACAGGCCATCTCTTGGGGTGGAGTATAACATATTGATACTAGTAGCAAATTAAATAACATGTGAAATACTAACATAAATTTAGCATGCAGAACATCAAAACCTGGAACCATTAACAAAACATTACCCCAGCCGATCCCCAACTTGGTATAATTACAGCCAATAATATTGTCCTTTGCCATCAAAAGCTCTCCCAGATCTTCCAGGTGAAATGAAAAACAAGAAAGGTCTGGCATAAACAGTCTCTTAAAGTAGTGTCCACACAGTCCTAAATCTTAAATATAAATAAAATTAGCCCCATAAAACCTCCAGGGTGTAATATCAGTAGGACAAAGAGAAGGCAGCGATGGAAATTGGCAAAATAAAATACAAAGAACCATTAGGGCTGCAAGGTAGTCATTAGAAAAATGTCTTAAAGTACTGCTGTCTAGAATGTTCCAGATGCTTCTGACCATAAGTAATGCACCTGCTCAAAGAAATTAAAGTAACTCTGTAGTGTAGCAGTCCAAAGTCCACTCAATAACAGAAAGTAACCATAGCATCAAAATAGGATGTCATAAAATAAACAAACAAAGAAGTTACCTCCATAAGTGCATTGACTCCGTCTGAGGCCAAAGTTAACATTCAAAAACAGATGAAGCAAACTAGGCAGGCACAATTAAAGACAAAGCCATGATCGGAGCAAAAAAAAAAGTACTGTTTGTAAGACCAAGTTAGTTGACCGAGTAATAAAAGCACATGGGCAAGCCCCGAACATATCCACAAGAAGAAATAATCCTCTGTATCAGGAAAAGGGAGGGGAGTTGCCCCCCAAGGTCCGAGATGCCTTAATCAACTGGACACTAGCCAATCCCATCCATATTAATAGTCCCACACAGGCTTCACATTGTAGTAAGAAAAATAAATGTTCAGGCACCTGGGATTGCCCATTCCAATAAAAAGAAAATATCACACAGCTCACAGGGTATCCTCCAGTTCAATAGGTCATATAGAGATGTCAGCTCTCCAGGTAACCCAGATCAGGTAGCCTTAAAAGGTCTGGAAAAATAGTGGATAAATCTTGGCGAGCTTGCTCAGCTGAATCAAACCCCTTCTGCTGACCATTAATATTAACTTGTAGCTTCGCTGGGAAGAGAACCTGAAACTTGATGTTAGCAGCAATTAATTTAGAAACAATCAGGTGGTAAGCTGCCCTTTTTTGTCATACCACCGCTGGAAGGTCTTGAACAATACGGATCCTGGCACCTTCCCAAGTGACAGATTGCAGCTCCTTTATTTTAGTAAGCATGAACTGCCTATCAAGATAATTTAGGAAGTGGAAAATGAAGGGGAAAGGGGTTCTATTAAAGTGGGCATAGCCCGGAAAAAGAGATGCACTTGCTCTATCACATATGCCAGGCCATTAGGTGAGGGGCCCACTAACTTTTCACATAACATCTTGGAGAACAAGACAGCATTGGGACCCTCCACCTTCTCCGGCAGCCCCAAGATCATGATGTTGTTTCAGCGTGAGCATCCTTCTAAGTCTTCAACTTTAGATTCCAATCGGGTTAACTGCTGGTGCAATTTAATGACCTCCTGATCCAACTTGTCCCTCCACTTATCTAATGATGCCACTTGGGCCTCTGTATCCCAGATCCATTGGTTGAGGGTCTCCATGGCCAAGCAGATAGCCCTGTAGCTCGCTGGTTAAATTTTGGAGTGCATTCTTGACCAGAGAAAATTCAAGCAAGAATCGTTCTTTGGTCGAGGCAGCAGAATAAAACCCTAATTTTGACTCTGGACTCACTTGTCCCTTAGAATGCTTGACGTTCTCCTCTCGCTCCGATGTTGCAGGCGGGGTGTGGTGCAGTGGGTGATGCCTGCTGCATCTCCAAATCCATTTTTTCCAAAAAGCACTGGTGGTCAGAAATCCCAATGTAGAAAGGACCATGATAATTACCAAAACGCACCAACTAGGTAAAAAATGTTCAAAAATAATAGAAGTTATAGCAGAGAGGGAGATGCTGGAGATGCTGCTGCCTCTAGAAGCGCATCAGTAACTCCTAACCCTTAAGAACTTGAAAGTCTCGATCATGTCCACCCTCTCCCACCAGTGAGTACATATTCAGGGCTTTCAGCAGTTCTTACTAGGATCTGCTCTACTAACCCTGAATCATTTTTGTGACTCTTCACTGTACTGATTCCAACCTAGTGATGTTCGTTCTCCAGTGAGGACTCCAGAAATGGTCTCAGTACACCTGGTGAGTCCTCACCAGAAACCTACACAGAGGCAGTATCACCTCCCCCTCCTACTGTCAAAACTCATCCCCATACACAACAGCATCCTAGATGCCTTGTGGGCTTTATATACTGGCTGGTTTGCTTGAGTGTGTCATTGAAGAGGATTCCCAGATCCCTCACCTCTGCTGAAGTTGCCAGCTTAACTCCTAGTATTTAATACTCCTTGTCTGGATTCTCATTCTCTACGTGAAACACAGAACAGAAGCGTCAAGCATGGGGAATGAATGGAAAAAGAGGAAATCATCAAGCAAACAGCTAACAAAATCTGGAAGGCCATGAGTGCTAATGCTAGAAGTCTGGGAAATAAGATTCCATATCTGGAGGCCATTGTGGCAGAGGCTGACCTGGATGTTGTGGCCATTACGTAGTCATAGTGCACTGACAACCATGACTGGGATATGGCACTGCTGGAGGGGTTGCCTGCTTGTTGCACAGGGGAGAGGATTGCATAATGTGATCACACAAGGGAAGATTGTTTTTTGATTATGTACCTGTACACAGGAAGTCTCAAGCCAGGATGATTGTGTCGGGGGAGGAGTGATCGCATAAGGAGATACTGTGATTTTATTAGCTTCCATTTCTTTCCTCAGCAGTGCCAGGGCATGCATACCTATCTATTGCTGCTCTACCATCTCCCCAAAGCTGCTGGTATAATGGAAATGTTTGCATAATAAACTATTTGGGCTAGAAATGCACTGTGGAATGTAACTGTATATTTATTTCAATAAAATGTTCTTATGAGCATGTGCTCAGTTCATTTTAATTGCCTCAGAATTTGAATCCAGTAGCAGAATTGCTGCAGAATGGCCACAGAATCAGCAGTTGTTCTCCTACAGAAAATATGATGCCCTGCCGCAGAATGTACAGTAGGTCCACATTGCCGCACTGAGCACAGGGCACTGAAAGCACAAAAAGAACCCCCATACTTTTAATTTGCTTCCTTTTTGAAGCTCTCTCAGTTCCTCAGCACCCTTTGTTTTAATATTTATTTATTTTATTTACTGGGTAGGTGAGTTTTTCCCCAGAGACTTTTTCCAGGCATGGCCTGAGCCATGAAGATGGCAACACAGTTGCACAATAGGAATGCAACACATACAGGACAGAAATGTACACAGGTACATATTTAACAATTGTTAACAGCAGCAGATATAAATATAAAACTTCCCCAGTACCATTTGTAAAACTTACACCCTTGTGAAACTGAGGAAGGCAGAATATTAAGTGTGCATAGTGCTGGTGGAACACCGACCAGGGTGCACAGCTCCCTTCTACATTCTCTTTCCACTGCCCTACACTCTGCTGAGGCGGCAGCAGTTTGGAAAGTGATGATTTCTTTTTGTTTATTTATTTTGATTTTAGGTCCTCTGTCAGCCCCATTTTAACTAATATGATGGCCCCAAGGGGTGGAGTACAGTCCCTTTAGTGCAGTTCCACCTGTGTACTGCTGACTTAGGACAGGCAGCATGGACTGCTTCCTTCAGTACCCCAACATTAGGGGCTATTCCCATTATTGTTCCCTAATGGCTATCTGGACTTGGGCATGCACCAAGCCACAAGATGAAGGACAGCCTTGTTTCAAAATTTTAAAGTAAACTTCTCCTGGGACATGTGTCCCCTAGTCACCCACTCAGCCACCCGATGCTCTGCAAGTGTATCACTGACCTGCAGCAGCAAGCAGCTAACAGTCCTGAGAAGCGAGAGCTGCAGCTCAACAGTTTGAAACCTCAAGCTGAGGCACTCCACTGCTTGTCCTACTGGAGCTCAGCAATTTCCCTGCAAAAGCAGTCTGTTAGGGGAGCAGCAATTTTAAATGGCATGGCACCTTCTGTCTCACACTTTCAATCTCTTTCTGTCTCTCACTCTCCCTCCCTCCCTCCCTCTCCTCCCTCCTACCAGTAGCAGTACAGGCAGAGAGTGAGAGTGAGAGAGAGAGCGCAGGATACCATATTTTATTGTCCCAATAGGGAGACCATATCTAAATAATCCAAGCCCGCCTCGCTAGCCATTTCGGTGGCCACCAGGGCATGTGCTTTACAGATCACTTGTCTGCTCCTTTATTGGGGGCACTCACAGAAAAAGAAAAAAAAAGAAGATAAAAACAACAGGAGAGGACAAACGAAAATCAAACAGAGGACCAGTACATATGGAGAAGCAGGGGGAACAGATTGACGGGACAGAACAAAATATTTTAGCTCTTATTTAACTTGGATCATGAAAGGGTCTTTTCATGGCAATCACACTTATCACCAACAACTATCCCCCAATTCTTACATGTGATGGGGCTTCCTCACCCTATCACATGTATCATCATGCACTCTGGTTAACATTTGCAGTCATTGTGGTGACACCCAAGCCAAACTTGTCTGTCACTAGAAACCCTCTTCCATTACCAATCAAAGCCACAAATGACATTTAGCTCATCTGTCAACCCCTGTTCAGGTATCATGTCTTCAGCAATTATCTACACATCCATCAGAGTCTCTTTATTCCCTATTCCAGGCTGCACCAGTGATTTCCATACTGGAGTTCTTTCTGTTCCTACTATCTCAGTCAGTTGTCTAAATCTCAGATCAGCTGCAACGGAGCCAGACGTCTTGGATGCATGAACTCATCCAGTCTGAGGCAGCCATTCTCAATTAAGGTTAAGCAATGGAATCTTCAGACTTCAAAATGCACACTGGAGCTGGTAGTTGTAAAATAATTGATGAAAAGCTTTCTTATTAGTCCATTTGCATCATCCCTGTTTCCTACATTCTGTATCAGCCCTGTTGGGACTGTAACCCAAAATGTTTCTGGAAAGAAATGTTTGATTATCTGTCTATCATCCTCCTACCCTACTACACATCCCAGACTGTGTCCCTTAGCAGACAATTCATTAGCTTGGGTGTGCATTGATGATGCAGTCAAATACATTAAACTAGTTAGTACCAGAGCTGGTTATTCTAAATAGACATTCAAGATGCCTTTTTAACTCCTAGATATTCATCTTTCATTATGGCACATCTATGGGATTGCTTAGAAAAAGCAATTATATATCACAGTCAATTTGATCTTCGGATGTAAAAGCAGTCCCAGCCTCTTCAATACCTTCTCAAGTTCCCTCTGCTGGATCCTGTTGAACATTTACAGATGCTCATTCAGCTTGAATCTCCTCAGCTTCTTCCTCCTTGTGGACGCTCCATACTCTCCATTTGCTACCTCAATCTCTTGTCTCCATCGTTTGTTTTCCTCTCTCAGTTTACTGCTAGGGGACAATAAAACTCTAGGCCCAGTTACAACTTTTGAATTTTAAGGCATCACCCTCGTCTCCCTCTGCATGGAAGCCCATCTCAGTCTTGACAAACTGCTCCACATCACTGAACTGGTCATGTCTTTTGCATCTAGGTGATGCTGCACAAAACAAGAATGGTTATCTTTAATAGAATACCCCAATTTTGTGATGAGAACTAATCCCCAAGGCAGAAGTTTTCTTTCTTGCCATCTCAATCTGGCACATTCAGTCATTTCTCTAGAACACCATATCACCATCACTGTCTCCACCCATTCAGACCTCGCCATGTGGTCAAACGCTTTCTCTGACAAAATGGAGTATCTATCTTTTACAAGGATCCATCTCCTGAATCAAATGTTGAGATCTTCATTAATGCTACCCCCAACTTATCATTTCAATGCAGTCTGTGGCGTGTCTGCTTGCCTGTCCATGGCCATCCGACATCAGAGGCCTCCCATGTTTTCAGTCCACATCCTTCTTGTTTGAAATATATCCTATAGTAGGAGCCACTTTCATTTGGGGTCATCTGTGGAAAAATCAGATAGTCACATTTTACTCAGACAGCCAAGCAGCAGTAGTCATCATTAATAAAGCTCCATCTACCACCCATTCCACAAAGAACTTTCTGAGAAAATTATTATTAAAGTGGACTTCTTTAACACAAACATTTAGAATAGAATGTTTGTACATACCTGGTCCACCTAACTTCCTTCTTGATTGTCTTTTTCATTTTCAGTTCTAGCAATGCAGAACTGCTCAACTTCAGACCGATGAAGTGTTGAGTTCTCCTCCATCATACCAGGAGCTTCAAATAATATAACCATGTACCTCAGCTATGCTTCTTCAACAGTGTAGAATGCGCTTGCTGTCTCCACTAAAGTCAGTTACAGAATGGCGTGGAAGAAATCTGTTAACTTTTGAGCCTTCCAATCCGTGGTCTTCAGTAGTATTCTGTTCCTCATATTCTCTCACTCACATAATACTGCTCCCAAGTATTCAACCTGTAAGCCATTACTATCAAACACTACTTCTCTATCTTTCAGTTTACCTTGATTTCCATCTATTCTGTTTTCACATGTTCATATTTATCCTGTCCCAGCAGTCAATGCCTTTCTTCAGTGCCAGAGCAAATCAACTCTACAAAGACCACCCATTAGGAAGCCTGTAGATTATGTTTTGTGTTACAGATTGATTGATTTCTTAAAAGATGGAGTCTTCAGTTCCTTCACAGAACAAAATTTTCCAGAGTCTATGACCTTCACCTTCTTTGGATTCTTCAGACCTGTAGGATTTACCTCTCCCTTGGCCATTTTAAATTCTGCTACTCATTTGACAAATAAAGTCTTAAGAAAACACCTTCAGATCACTTTGTTCTCTCTTTAAGATCAAAAACAGACAATGTCAGGGGGGTCCACATATCTTATTACCCAACAAACTCAGTATGGTATTCCATTACAGTCCTTAACTAACTCCAATCAACAAGACAATCATCCTGACATCACTCATCTTCTTCTGTTTTTTGAAAACCATCTCATCATGACTACTTCTTGGTTCATCTGAGATGGCAGACTGTTGATATCTTGTTTAAGCCTCTCTTCATCACTGCTCACTGGCCATTCATTTGTGACTGAAGCAGCTACCTCAGCATTCAAAAAGATAATTCTGGCTCACATCATCAGTATTAAGGATCATTGGACTTCTTCAGGCTTCAAAACATACAACAGCTATCCAAATTCTGAATTTCACCATGCTTACCAACAACTAGCTTCATAAATTTGTAGATGCCTGGAGGGAAGGCTAACCTAGTACCTTTAGTACCCAAGAGATTCCCAACATGGGGATCTCTCTCTTCCCTGTTATTGGGTCTATTCCATATGTTGGAGGAGGTTGGTTCTGCTTTATTCTTATTCTTTTGACCCACTCTATGGGGGTTGTGGATTATCAGTGCTTAGTTGCCTCTTCTCCAATTTCATGGCATTCCTTTGCCTTGCCCAAACTTGTGGGTGTCATGCGGATTGTCCAGGGTATGCGCCCTATGACCGGTAGTTTGGATCTGGGCCCAACTTCCTTAATCATGGGTTGTTGGGATTTGATCGGCCCAGTTCTGGTGCAGATAGTCCAGTGCTCCATGGAATCTGGTGAGTTTCCAAGCTCCCTGAAAGAGGTGGTGGTTATCCCCCTCCTAAAGAAAGCTTCTTTGGACCCGGATATTTCTGCCAACTACAGACCAATCTCAAACCTTCCCTTTATAGAGAAGGTGATTGAGAAAGTAGTTGTGGTACAGCTGGACAACCACCTGACCATCCATAACATCTACAAACCTCTCCAGTCTGGTTTTTGAAAGAGGCACAGTACTGAGACAGTGCTGGTTTGGGTACTCCATGATCTCCTGATGGCGAGAGATCAGAGAAGCCATTCTATCTTGGTTCTCCTTGATCTTGCCTCAGCCTTTGACACTGTAGACCATGGGGTACTGCTTGGATGCCCGAGGTCTGTCTGTGGACTAACAGATTTGGTCCTCAAATGGTTTACATCTTTCCTCTCTGACAGGACTCAGAGAGTGGTGTCTGGGATTTTTTCATTGGACCCATTTCCCCTGCCATGTGGTGTCCCTCAGGGTTCAGTGCTATCCCCCCATGTTGTTTGCAGTGTATATGCTGCCCCTTGGAGACATTGTAAGACGGTATGGGCTGAGATTTCACTGCTATGCTGATGATACCCAGCTCTACCTATCCTTTGCCCCTGACCAGGGTAGAGCTGTCTCTGTATTTAATTCCTGCCTCGCTGATATCCAAGACTGGATGACTTCGAGCTGGTTAAAGTTGAACTCTGGAAAGACAGAGGTGATGGTAGTGGCCCCAGGTCACCGGATAGAGGGGTTGAGGGCTGGTCAGCCCTCTGGACTTGTTCTGGATGGTTTGCAACTCCCGTCCTCTGAATGGGTGCGAAACCTGGGGGTAATGCTTGATGATCAGCTGACGTTACAGGCTCAGATGTTGGCCATCATGAAGTCTTTGTTTTATCATTTTAGGAATATCTCCAGGATTAAGCACCTTGTTCCGTCTGGGGATCTACCTACCCTGGTCCTTACTTTTGTGACTTTGCACCTAGATTATTGCAACTCTCTGTACTTAGGGCTGGATGGGGTTGATATCTGCTGCCTGCAGCTCATGCAGAACACGGCAGCACGATTGGTGATGGGAGTTCCTCGATCCTCTCATATTCATATCATATTAGCTGCGTGATCTGCACTGGCTCCCAATTAGGTGGTGGATCACCTTTAAAGTTAGTTTACTGACTTATAAAGCCCTACATGAACAGGGCCCTGACTACTTGAAAGAGCTCCTTGTTCCTTACTGCCCAGTGCAACAGTTGCACTTGGCTGACAAGGGGTTGCTAGAGGTTCCGAGGGTGTTTTTGAACTCTTCAGGGGCCCATGCATTTATGCACGTGGCCCTGGCCCTCTGGAATTCTCTACCCTGCCAGCTTCAGGAGTCCATGACTATGGGGGGTTTCAAGCAGGCAATGAAAATGTATTTGTGGTACCATGCTTTTGGTGGCACAGTTTAATTTTGGATCCTCTGATTATATTATTTTATTGTGATTCTGTGTTTTATTATGATTTCTTATTTTTTGTACAGCGCCTTGATAACTGAAAGGCACTTTCGAGAAATAAAATTAATTATTATTATTGATTATTTATTTATATAATGGACTTTTGTCTGTTTCAGCTACCTGTTTCGTTTAGCATCAAGAAGCAGCTCCTGGCACCTCTACTAAGAGTGGAAATCAAGTGAAAACAGTCAAGCCAAATAAACAATAACGTAAGTAATAATACACCAGCCCCAACATGGCTGGCAGCCACACACTGAATTGATTAATTTATGTTGAATACGGACTTAACTTGTGTTGGATATGGACTTAATTTGTACCAAATATGAACTAAGTTCTGTGGTGTATGGGCTGGTAAGACTATAGTTTTCCTATGGAAAAAAGGCCTACTATACCTCCTTAGGGACCTTCAGTATCAAAACTAGATGTAGGCTGTTTTCTTAGGTACATTGCCCACACTGACTGATCGTCTCTGCACTATCTGCCGCTGGTGCCTTAGTTGTGCTTTCTTATTTTACAGCCATTTTCTCCTCCCTGCAAGCTAGACATGTCCCCTTTATAAAAAGTAGGGTAAGATGCACTACAACAAATGACTCCACGGGGCCTGCCTTCCCTTATGAAAGCCAAGGACAAGTACTGTACAGGGCTTTCTTTAACTCTTCACATGTTTTGGCAGATCCTGAATACAGGAAGCACAAAAATGTCTGTAAGAAGTCCATAAAGTATGTGCAACAGACAGTGAATTTTGTAGAGCCACTCTGCTGCCCTCTGCAAGGGGCCCACGGAACTTCTGGAGGAACAATAAAGTTCTGTCACAGAGCACATCGATGACCTCCTCCTAGGGGTGTCAATTGCAACAATCCATTAATTATTGCAAATGCTTTTACCAGACTGCTCTCAGACCTGTCAGCCTTTACCTCCCAGTTCTCACATTATACTATGAAGGATCAACCTGTGTCTCTTCCTCCTGTCCGTACCCCTCTTCCCCTTTCTATCTCCAGACTGTAACAGCTGATGAGACTGGTAGTCTCCTGAGTAGTCTCTTCCCCTACTAGTGCCAGCTATGGCAGTATGGAATCAAAACTCATTCCGATGAGTAATTGCTCCCATATGTTCAGTTTATCCTTGCTCTTTGGCATATCTCCTGATACATGGAAAGTAACCAAAATTGTCCCCTTATTTAAACATTGTGAACAAAGATGTATAGAAAACTATAGCCCCATTGTGATCTTGTCCACCCTCAGCAAGCTCATAGAGAAGGTTGCAGTATACCAGTTGACCGGGTATCTCTACTTGTATGACCTACTAACCCCAGAGCAGCACAATTTCCAGAAAGGACACAGCACCACCACTGCCCTTAACAAAGTTACTACTAAAATTAGGGTTGTTATGGATCAAGGCAGGTTAACAGAAGTAGTCTTTGAAAACATCTTATAGAAACATAGAAATATAGAACCTGACAGCAGAAGGGGACCACAAGGTCCATCTAGTCTGCCCAAGAACATAACTGGTGCCTTTTCCTCTTTCCTCCTTTGCCTTTCTGTATGCTACCTTTATGTCTATTTTATGTAGTTTGAGAACCTCACCCCATAAATAAGTCAACACTTAAAAAGCTTGTAATATTTTTGTGTTTTATTGTTATTTCTTCTCATGTTTTTCAATCTTGTATCTTACTTTGGACTGTGTACAACCATATAACTTTCAAACTTAGATTTTGCATTTCATTTTTGGTTACACTGTACTCATCCATATAGCTTTCAAACTTAAGTTAACATTTCAGGACTTAAAATTGTCCCTTCATCAGAACTTGAAAGCTGTAACAAAATCAGAATAAATCAATTATATCGTGATATATTTTCATCAACCTGTAGAAAGTAACTTCATTAATATTTTTTCTAATGTTTGGACCATACCTCATGAAATCTGTGCAGTACTTCTTAGATATAAGTTCCTTTATAACAAAGCCTTTTGTAAGCTATAAGAAAAATTGTATATAATCATTCAGTTAGTTTTATTTTTACTCTTTTTTTAGCGGGGGGGCTACTAAGATTCCAAAAGTGTTTTTATTTTAATATTAATCTCCCACATTTTTTTTTCTCATACCTTTTAATCCAAATGCCAAGGTTACATGGGATATTTGAGCTATTATTATTTGATCCTTGTCCTGCAAAACATATATAGTGCTATTATTTTAGATACTACCCAAATACTATAAGTTTGTTTCAAAAACATTTAATTTAAATCATATTCTGGCTTACCCTTTCTTTTTCTAAGGAGTTTGCTCAGTGTAAGCGGATAGTCTTTAGATAGTACTTCCTTATTTTTTAATCCAAAATTCACAGAACGCAATCCGCCATTACTCAGAACGCAAAAAAACGGGAGTTATTCTGACCATTGCTTGACTGTGCAACATGAAGGAAGCTGTACCATGGGAATTACACTGAGGATACAGCATGATGAAGTCGCCGTAATGACTAATTCCCTTGGTTCGGTCTAATTAGAGAAACCACAAGTTGCTCACAGGAGCTGGTTGTGGTCCTTCCTTCAATTAAGTTCCAGCCTATCATCATGTAGTTCAAGCGGAGGCCTTTGAACTACCTACCTTTATGTTCTGTGATTCTTATTTTAAGAGATCGTGATGTCTGTCCTATATAATATTTTGAACAAGGACAAACAATACAATAAATAACGTGATCGGAACTGCGTGTAATAAAGTCTCTAATTTCAAATGTTCTTTCTTGACAGGTACTTTTGATACATATAGTCTTCATACAATTATTACCATGAGTGCAGTTCCCACAGTTGTAAAAACCTTTTATGTCACTGTGAAGCCATGTAGTAGGTGGAGGGTCTGGTTTCCAATGCTGTGTTTTTATGATATGATTTCTGATGTATTTCATTTTTCTAGCTGTAGTCCAGGGTTTCTCTGCAAAAATGATGTTACCTTGTTCCGTAGTTTGTAACAGATTCCAATTTTTCAAGATTATATTTTTAATGGAATTAAAATGTGCAGAATATGTAGTACTCATATTTATTTTATTAGTTTCAATGTCTCTGTTCTTTTCTTGTAACAAGTAGTTTCTTGGTTTACTATTAGCCTTTTGTCTTGCTTGCTGTATAGTCTGTTTGTTATAACCTCTTTGTTCAAATCTTATGGAGAAGTGATCTAAATTATTTTCACAAAGCATCTCACTTCCACTATTTCTTTTAACTCTTAACATCTGTCCATAAGGAATACTTTTTTTCAGACTTGTAGGATGAAAACTTTTTGCACAAAATATTGTGTTTTTTTCCATTGGTTTCCTTTAAAGATCTGTTATTAATTTATTATTTTGAAACATAATCATTATCTCTAAAAAAAAGGCACTTTTTCCATGTTGTATTCCATAGTGAATTCCAAATATTTGGTGCAAGAGTTAATATAATGATGAAAGTCTTGTAGTTAATGTGTTTACACAAGTTGGATTCCTTTATAGGAAGGTATGTTCAAAATGGGAGGTTAAACATGTTGGTCTTGAATATATTGGGCGCAGATGCAATTTAGCTCCATCAGGAGTGTGTTTTTCATTTTTAGAATAGGGTTTACGTAAGATTAGATTGTTTTTCTCATATGAAGGTATATTTAAATAACAGGCTAACCCTGAATAGAACGAATGCAAATAGCATTAGATTATTTTTATTGAAAGATATCTTTTTGTTCTAAAAATATGTTTGAAAATGGGAGGCCAAGGATGTTGACCCTGAGCATTATATATGCTGTGAGTTGCTATTTTTCTGTCTATAGGAATGTCACAGTTTTCTGACATAACATTTATGGTATTTATATAAAAAGAAGAAGCCTTTTTGAGATATGGGCATGATAATACCACGTTGTATAAACAAAGAATCTTTTTTCCATTTTTATCACAAGCCTTTTAATTTTACAACAGTTTGCTTCTGACAAAGGTAGGTGGTTCAAAGGCCTCCGCTTGAACTACACGATGATGAGCTGGAACTTAATTGAAGGAAGGACCTCAAACAGCTCCTATGAGCAACTTGTGGTTTCTTTAATTAGACCGAGCCGAGGGAATTAGTCACTACGGTGACTTCATCATGTTGTATCCTCAGCGTGATTCCCATGGCTCGGCTTCCTTCATGTTGCACAGTCAAGCAACGGTCAGAATAACGCCTGTTTTTTGGCATTCTGAATAATGATGAATTGCGTTCTGTGAATTTTGGATTAAAAAATAAGAAAGTACTATCTAAAGACTATCCACTGACACTGAGCGTACTTCTTAGAAAAAGAAACAGTAAGCCAGAATATGATTTTAATTAAATGTTTTTGAAACAAACGTATACTGTAGTACTTGGGTAGTATCTAAAATAATAGCACTATATATGTTTTGCAGGACAAGGATCAGTTAATAATAGCACAAATATCCCACGTAACCTTGGCATTTGGATTAAAAGGTATCAGAGAGAAAAAGTCTGGGAGATTAATACTAAAATAAAAACACTTTTGGAATCTTAATAACCCCCACACTAAAAAAAGAGTAATAATAAAACTAACTGAATTATTATATACAATTTTTCTTATAGCTTACAAAAGGCTTCATTATAAAGGAACTTATTTCTAAGGAGTACTGCACAGATTTCATGAGGTATGGTCCAAACATTAGAAAAAATATTAATGAAGTTACTTTCTACAGGTTGATGAAAATATATCATGATATAGTTGATTTATTTTGATTTTGTTACAGCTTTCAAGTTCTGATGAAGGGACAATTTTAAGTCCTGAAACATTAACTTAAGTTTGAAAGCTATCTGGATGTATACAGTGTAACCAAAAATGAAATGCAAAATTTAAGTTTGAAAGTTATATGGTTGTATACAGTCCAAAGAAAGGTACAAGATTGAAGAACATGAGAAGAAATAACAATAAAACACAAAAATATCACAAGCTTTTTAAGTGATGACTTATTTATGGGGTGAGGTTCTCAAACTACATAAAAGAGACATTCTAGTTCTGGATTTTTTTGAGTCACTCCCCCACATTTTACATATATAAAACCTTTTTTCTAATACAAGGACCATAAGGAGGAGACAACTATCATTTGAGTTTGACCTTTATGTCTATCCCATGCATTCTTGAACTCACTTACTGTTTTGACCCCCACTAACTCCTTGGGTAGGCTATTCCATGGGTCCACCACCCTCTCAGTAAAGAAGAACTTCCTTGTATTACTCCCGAATCTCCCTCCCTTCAGCCTCATGTCATGCCCTCTCATTCTCCGGCTCTCTTTCAATTGAAAACAATCCTGAACATTAATTTATTTATACCCCTCGTATATTTAAAAGTCTCAATCATGTTGCCACTTTTCCGCCTCTGTTCCAGGGAGTACATGTTGAGTTCCCTCAGCCTGTCCTGGTATGCCATATGGTGCAGTCCCTGAATCATTTTTGTGGCCCTTCTCTGTACCATCTTGATTCTATGTCCTTTTTGAGGTGCAGTCACCAGTACTGTATGCAGTACTCCAAGTGGGGTCGCATCAGCGTCCTGTAGAGTGGTAACACCACCTACTTCCTGCAATTCATGATTCTCCTCCCGATGCAGCCTAGCATGCACTTATCTTTAGTGCCACCTTTTGCACTGTTTACCCACTTTCAAATCTGATATAATGAACCCTAGATTCCTCCCCTGGCTGGTGGAGGCTAACTTCTCTCCTCCCAGGTAGTAATCCTCTTTGGGATTGTTTCTGCCTAAGTGCATGGCTTTGCTATTTTTGGCATTGAATTTCAGCTGCCATGTTTCTGACCACTCCTCCAGTTTCTTCAAGTCTGAAGTCATACTCCTCACATCCTCAGGAGAGTCCACTCTGTTGCAAATCTTGGTGTCGTTAGCAAATAGATATACTTTACCTTCCAGCCCATTTGCAATGTCTGCTATGAACACATTGAAGAGTAGGGGACCCAGTACCGAACCCTGTGGTACCCCACTGGTCACCCCCTCTTAGCTAAAAATGCCCCATTTACCTGAACCTTCTGTATTCTTTCTCTCAGCCAGCTACTCACCCACTCAACCACCTTCCTGCCCATCCCCATGTTGTCCAGCTTCCTTACTAGCTTTCTGTGTGGAACAGAGTCATGGGCTTTGCTAATGTCCAGATAGACATCTAATGCCACTCCCTGATCTACTATCCTTGTAATCCAGTAGAAGAAGTTGTCCAGGTTAGTATGGTAAGACCTACCTGCCATGAACCCATGCTGATTTGGGTCTTGCTGCCCACTGGATTCCAGATATGTTATAATTCTCTGTTTGAGTAGTGTCTCCATCAACTTTCCTTTCACCTACATGAGGCTTACTGGACGGTAATATCCAGCCTCCTCCCTGCTCCCTGCTTTGTGAAGCAGGACTACTGTTGCCCTTTTCCAATCCTCTGGCATGGTCCCAGTCTTTAATGATTTGGTAAATAGTTCTGTTAGGGGTGCTGCTAGTACACTCCCCAGCTCCCTGAGAACTCTAGGGTGAATCCCATCTGTTCCCATGGCCTTGGCCACCTTTAGTTTATTTAAAGCTTCCAAAACTTGAGCCTCTGTGAAGGGGGTTGTGTCAACCCCCAAACCCTGGGTGTTGCTGCTATGCAGGCTTGGCCCATCCCCTTCGTTCTCTTTGGTGAACACAGAACAGAAGTATTGGTTTAAGAATTCTGCTTTCTCGTAATCTTTTTCCATCAGTTTCTCTCCAGTATCTGCTAGTCTAACTATCCCCCCTTGTTTTCCTTTTTTTCCTTTATGTACCTAAAGAAGGCTTTATCTCCCTCCTTTATCCCCTGTGCAATCCTCAGTTCAGTCAGGGCATTAGCCTTCCTTATTGCCTTACCAACTTCCCTCTGTGTTACCTTATAGGTTTCCTTACTCATCTTTCATTGATGCACCAAACTTTGTGTATGCCTTCTTTTTCTCCCTTACTATTGCAGGCACCTCTCTGGAGAACAAAAGTGATTTCCTTTTCTTATTTGCCTTGCTCATCCTTCCGATGGACAGTTTAGTTACCTATATTATAGTTCCTTTGAGATACTGCCACATTTTCGTCTACTCCTTTCTCTTACCTGTATCTAAGACTCTCTGCCAGGCTATCTCTTATCTTCTGAAAGTCTGCTTTTCTGAAATCTAAAAGCCTGATCTTGGAATGACTAATGTCATCACTAGTATTTACTTTACATCCCACCTTGCAGTGGTCGCTATTTCCTAAGTGGCACCCCACCTCTACCTCCTTTACCTTGTCACTGTTAGTTAAAACCAAGTCCAGAACAGTTTCACCTCTGGTAGGAGTTTCCACAAGCTGCCTCAGCCCTGCACCCTGTAGGGCCATTACAAAGTCACTTCCTCTTGATGAAGATGCTGTACAAGATTGCCAGTTTATGTCTGTCAAGTTAAAATCCCCCACTATTATTGTCTTGCCTTTGTCTGTCATTTTAAGGACTGTCTCTATCATTTCCATGTCCCCAATATCCCCTTGTGATGGGGGCATTTAGATGACTCCTATTCCAATGGCTGCCCTTGATCCTGTCTCAGCTGTTACCCATAGTGCTTCTGACTCATCCAGGATCCCCTAAATCTGGGATCTCTGTAGCCTTGATTTCCTCCCGAATATATAATGCTACCCCACCCCCTTTCCTACCCTTCCTGTCTCTTCTGTACAGGTGGTTGCCTGGTCTCAAAAGTTTTTGACATGGCTGATCATAAGCTACTTTCTTCCAAGCTGTACACCCTGAGTTTGTCTAACCATGAAGTAGCCTGGATTGCAAATTACCTACAGGACAGACAACAAAAGGTCAAATTTAATAGGGCCTTATCTGAGTTGGCCCCTGACAAACTATGTGTCCACCAACATTCAATTCTTAGTCCCATCCTTATCTCCCTGTTTATAAATGTGCTCCCTTGGGTGCCTGTCCACTGCAGCACTAACATATGCTGATGACCACATACTTCTAATCAGCTAAAATAATGCTAAGCTTATCAGTTCCCACCTGAAAGCTGACTTCTGTTGCATCCAATCCTGGCTTGCTGCAAGCAGTCTGGTGCTTATTGTAAAAAAGACCAAAGCTATGCTCTTTGGATACCAAGCTAAAATCAGATCATGTCCTGAACCCCTGGACATATCATGTGCTGATGACTTCCCCATTACTACTGTTCAGTCCTTTAAATATCTTGGGGTCACTCTTGACCACCTTCTTGACTTTGTCCAGAATATCCCCAGTGTGTGCAGGACAGTTAACAGTAAACTTGACATAACCTACAGAGCCAAGCACATCCTTGCCCCAGCAGCACATTTTGCTCTATCTAGAGGACTACACCTACCCTGCCTAAATCATGGGCTCATTTCCTTCATTCATTCTACAAAATCGTTTTTTTTAAATTGGATGTTGACTATAAAACATAGATTTGCTCTATCAGTGGCCCACCTCACACATCACTTTGAGCTCTATGATAAACTTGGCTGACTGCCTCCTGCTAACAGTATCATATTTGCTCTACGCTGTTTCACTGATAAGGTTATTAAAACCATTAATCCTTCTACTGTAGCTAAGCTGAGCTGCTAAAGAGTGCTAACAAGTGTTACCCACTAAGGTCAAATGACATATCACTGCTTGCTGCCCCCAAAACCCCATGCAGCCAAGGCCAGACTGGTGGAGCTGAGAGTTGAGGCACTGGATGCCACACCTCACACCCCACTGGTGACCTGTGTTTTGAGGTGAGCTCAGGCTGCTGAGAGTAGGCAGAGTGGAGGGCTGAGAGATGATTGTAGTGACTTCTTGGCTGCTCTAATCTTCTGGATTGGGGAGGCTACTTTCCACACTCTAGACTGACATCTGGTGGAGGCTGGATGTCAGACCAAGGGAGGTCTGGGGAACTGATGAATGTTGGGTGGTTGGAAGGAGCACACAGCTTCTGGGAGCATGCACACACACACATATACATGTGCTCACCTGTGCACTGCTGTTCTGCATGGGACAGGAGGAAAACCAGAAAATCCTATGTCTCCCCATGGCCAATTGTGATAAACCCCAATGCCCTCGAATCCCGTTCCTCATTGATCCCTGAAGGGGGAAGAGGATGATGTGGTTGGGACAAGAGTAGGGCCCAATAGCAGGTGTAGGTGGTCATAGGGATAAAAAAAAACATAACACATATAGCCATGGAAGGCCAGGTCTTTGTCATCTGTGCACCTAAGTTTGGCATTCCCTTCCACTACTTGTCTGTAATGCACCCTCAAACTCACTATTCAAAAGATCCCTCTGGGACTACCTGAAGGTAGACTATGCCTGTAGCTGCACTTTGCTGTTGTTATTATTTCCTCCTCACTGACTGTCTCCTGTTTGTATGTATACTATTGGCTTCTTCTCATTGCTCTGTATCCTTGGGTTCTTTTAAAAAAACTCTTTTACATGTTTGCCTTATTGCTCTACTTTGTAATCTCTTGGGTTGCACCTGAAAATAGGCATTTTATTTGTCTACTGTGCTTACCTGGTTAAAAAAACAAATAAATAAATTGGAGTGATGGAAGTAGTTACAGCATAGCAAATTGCATTAGTCAGTTTGAATATATATTCCATCAGTTGTACCACTAACTATAATGGCCCTATCATCATGTAATGGCTGTCAGTATGTTTCCTGGTGGTTCAGAAGGCACATGCTCTTTTATATTTACATGCCCTCATTATCTGGTAGGCAGTTTGTGTGTTACTTTTTACTTCTTCCTCATTAGCACAGCTAGCTCTGCTAATTTGTGTTTATACTGATGCATGTTCAATGGTTGCACTTTTTTAAAAAGGTGTCAGTTTGCCGTTGTGTGATTTACACAGCTGGATCCACTCCTGTAAGATTTTTTTTTCTCTTTGGCCTTATTTCATGAATCTGCTTGATATTTCTATTTACTAATTAATCAAGGAATAGTGCCTGCAGAACTGGGCATTTTCTAGGGATTAAAATCCAGCTGGGTAGGTTGCTGATGTCCTGAGGAGCAGCCAAAGGCCATTAAACCCAGCAAAGCAATTAATCCCAAGGCCAGATGCTGACCAGCTGCCTTGCAGTCAGACCTTAATGTTTCCCATTAACTACATGTTGACAGAGTTGGTCCCAGTGTTGGCCACACCTCAGGCTAACCCTGAGTAGTCCAGACCCTTAATATGCTTTCAACACCCCTCCTGTAGGTTATTGGCATACTGAGGGCAATGGAGTTCCTGAGTATCTCCCAGGCTTTGTAATCACTAACTCCTACAAGAATGCCAGAACCTCCCGCAGCTGTTTTCCACCGTTGGCAACAACTCCTGAAACCTCTGCCACAGATTGTCAGCAATACTGTTGCTTATACCAGGAACAAGTATAGCCTTAAACTAAATGCTGAAGAGCAGGCACCTAAGGAGGAACACCCACATCAAGTCACCCAGTGAACACTTCACCCCCATCTGCCAGCTGATGATGTGGACCATCACCCATTTTATTCTTCTGAAAATCACATTCTTATCCCAGAGGTAGATATCCCACACTATTAATGACACAATAATGGGAAAGAGCTCCAACAAGGTGTCCTGCTTTGTCAGGCAACTCTCAATTTAGGAAACCAGGCACTGCTTGGAACAGCATGACACTGCAACATAAGTCCTGAAGCTTTTGTATACAGCTCCAGATCTTTGCCAGTGGGCACAACAGGCCAAATGAACACTTCATTATAAAATGGGTAGAGAAAATACTGTGTTCTAATTGGTTGGCACCAAAGTGTTGACAATCAGGATGCAGCACACCAATAATGTTGGTGCCTTTTTTATTTATTTTAGTTTTGGATTACAACCTTTGAGTCATGGGGCTTCTTTACAAAAGCTCCAAGTCAGTTGTAGACAAAGTACAGGTGCAAGAGACAAAAGACAGTGTGATAACAATACAGAGGTATTACAGGTGCAATAAACATGAAACAACTATGGCGCTAGAAGTTACAATATTTGCAGCAGTTACACAGTAACATAGTAGTTTCAATATTAGTATAGGAAGTGCTATAGCAGGTTACAGTAGCCGCCCATGAGGGCGTTGTCCAACAGGAGGGGGGGAGGGATGGTGCAGGCTGTTGAGGTAGGGGGTAGAAGTGCAGGAATGTGGAGGAGGTAGCTGACTAAGTAGGCTGTATTAAGTGCAAGGTGTGGGGGCAGGTAAAGGGGCATGTAGCAGGATGGAGGAGCTGGTGGGAGGGGACTGAGAGTGATGAGAAGAGGATGGCCACCAGCTAGTAGTCAGCTGAGGTACAACTTAATAAGGGCTTAGAAAAGGGAGAGAGGGGAAAACATGTAAAGTGCTGGAAGTTTGGGGAGTGGCGGTGTGAGAGCAGACATGGTAGGGAATTCTAGTCCAGTGTTGGTGCCTGCTGGGCAGTCACCATACAATAGGATGGAGTGAGAGGAGAGGGGACAGAGAATCCTTGGGGGAGAATGGAGAAGGTTGCCAGAGGCAGTTGTGGTAAGGCTAGGATGGGCAGTCACAAAGGTTTTTGCTGGCTAGGTGTAAGTGCAGGCTTCTTTTAAAGGGACCTATCTTTTCACACTCAATAAGCTGGGCAAGGAGTTCACTGAACCAATGAGGCCCTCGGTATACAAGTGTTCTCTGGACAAAGGTGGTGCTTTTGAAGGGGGTGGTGAGATCACCTTTAGTAGTGCTCCAAGTCACCTGTGTTGAAGAGGACCACTGGAAGAGCACAGCAGTTAAACCAAGCAAAGCCTTTTTCCTTAAAAGACAGGCCTGGTACTTGACCCTTAGGTGTAGTGGGAGCCAACCTGCTTCAGAATATAGGCTACAGGTACACATGGGTGAGTCTGTGGGCCCCCATAACTAACCTGTAGGCTTTGTTAACAAGGATCTTGATACTTTTCAGGGAGGAGTCTGAGCCAGCAGAGTAGATCACTAACTTGTAGTCTACAGTAGATAGCACTGAGCTTTGAGTGACTAGTCTCAGAGCAGGATTTTTGAAAAATCCTGACTGTCATTACACACATGACTAATATCTTTACTCACTGAAAAATCATCTAAACCCTAAAAATAAAACTCACTGAAAATAAAAAGAACAGACACATTGATTAGATGTTCCTTTTATTCCTTTCTTTTACATTCCCATCCTTAAAGTGATTTAGTCACATTCCGCAAATGCCTATTTCACATAGTATGCCATTGCCACCCATTCTTCAGATGCTAAAGCTAAAATTTGTTTTGTAAAAAAATCTTTCATAGTAATTTTTTTATTTCTGCCCACCCTCTAGTTTTTTGTGTGCAGCAACACCCCCAGAATAGAAGTAATGCAAGGGAACTGTCAATGTTTTACATACAGTAATAAAGAGATCTGAGTAAATCACAACGTTGACTTAAATGTTCATTAATCAGAAGTCCAGTCCCTTATTTTGGTAGTGAGGACTGCAGAATAGCACCTAATATGTAGACATATAACCTAGTTCTACGGAAGCTTGAAGAAGCTAAGTACATGTGCATATGGAAAGACTAGGGGGCCGTAAGCTCTTATCTGCTGTCAACATCTATGTATCTATCTATATATATATCTATATATATATATATATATATAGATATATATATATATGTATACATACACTGTGTGTATATATATATATATATATATATATATATGTATGTATGTAGTATGATATATATATATATATATATATATATATATATATATATACACACACATATATATACATATATATGTAGCAAGGCATTGTGGATACAGTGCATAGCTGATTTTTTCTCCCTTTTTAAAGTGCAGTCTCCTATGTCAGTAATGTTTACAGCAATACAGTCTGTAGAAAAGTTTCTGGAAAACTGTTTTTATAATTCAGAGAGGCCAAAAAAGATAATTTGCCAGTCTGTGTAGATCATGTTTGACTTTTACTGGCTGCTGGTGAAGTGACAGGTCTGAAGTGGCAGCTCCTATCAGAATGTGGGAGCATGATACTTTTCTATGTTTATATTATAGGGCCTGAATGACTGTAAGTAGTTCAGGAGTGTAATTATGGGTCAGACTACCTTTCTTTTTCTTTGTATCCAGCTTCTGCTACGAGTCCAAAATTGAAAGAAAAGGACATCTGCAACACCAAGACTGACCAACAGAGGTCTCTGTTTCAACACAGTGCTTAAAAACTTTGTTTCCCTTGCATGATGTCAGGTTGGGGGTTGCAGCACTGAGAAAAAAGGGGCAGGGTTATGCAAATGAAAAGCACAGAAATAAAATATTTTTTTTCATGGAAAACAGCACTTTTTACAGTTTGAATGGTAGGAGATTGATTCACAACTCCTACAGGTTACCACTCCCATTTGCTATGGCAAACATGACAAAATCATCTTAAACTGAAATACTAATCAATGTTTTATTTTTTTTAGCTTCTTTAATGACCATAGATCCCCCCATACTCATACCTGCCTACCAGGGACATATTTGCTACTTGCCCTGACTTAGATAATACTGAATGCCTGACTTTGCTGAGCCTTTATGTTGTGCATGTTTGTATGGAGAGAGGAGGACATTCCGAGAGTAGAATTATGCAGAAGTTTGAATTCCTGCATTCCATGGTAAACAAATATTCCATTTGTTGAATGTGTGAACAGACATATGCATGACAGCTAGGTAGGGACTACTTTTTACTAGTAACTTTAACTCCTTGCCTCCTAGAAACGCCTGTAGGTGTCAGAAAATCTAACTGCAGTGTGTCCCAGAATGCCTACAGAAGTCACCTACAGACTTCCTAGAAACATCTGGAGAAGTCACTCACATGTTTTAATATTACTTGCCAGCCAGAATTGATTAGAATTGACTGCATAGTACCATTAGAAAGGTAATGTTGTGCTGAACAACTTTGCCACTGACACTTTATGTGTATCATGTTCACTTTAGGAGTTATTCATATTTGTTTAAGACATTTTGTCCATCTAGAACCACCGAAGCACTTTGAAGAAAACACACATTCTGGGTATCTCAGCCAGTATAAACAAAAACCAGGTTGAGTACAGTTGATTGCATAGAACTGTTGGAAAGGCAATTCTGTGTGGAACAACTTTGCCACTGATACGTTGTGAGTATCATGTATACTTTAGGAGTTATATGCATTTGTTTATGGTATGGTGTGTATGGTTCAGATTTGTCCCTCAAACCTCATCAACACACCTTGACTCATATGGGGAAAAATTATGTTTAATACTACAGAAATAGCTGTTTGTTTTACAAACAAATTATTACAATTATATCTAATGTCTGGGTGCTTAATTTGGTGTTGATATGTTACATATTTCCCAACAAAAAAAGGTTTATGGTACATTTTTTAGTGGAAAAAGTATTTTGTTTTGCTGTTTCGACCAGCACAGAAATAAAACTAAATTACCTGCTATTCTTTGCATACTACCATTGGAAAGGTAATTTTATGCTGAACAATTTTGCCACTCATACTTTATGTCTAGCACTTACGTTTTTTGTGCTATTAGCATTTGTTTTCGACATGCCAATTATGGCTTGGTTTTGCTTAGAAAGGCCCAGGATTAACTGTTAACAGTATACAGAACACAAGTGCTGAAACTTCAGAAAGCTCCTGTGGAGGCAATGAGTTAAACAAAAGCAAATATCTGTTATTAATAAGAAATGCTGGCAATTGTTTTTGTCTTTTAAATGTTCTTAGTTTACCCATTTTATAAGCACAATAACACACTTTGGGGGTGCACTATGCTGACTGAACTGCACTTCCAGGTGCTAAATGCAATCTACCTGTGGCGCCATGCCTCATTACATCCCTAGGCGTGCACTGGATAAGTATAATGCACACCCATCATGCCTTATTGCTTACTTGAGTGCAACAAAAAAGGAGTGCAAGACTGTGACATCTTCCCTCATTCTCTCTGATACCTGAAATTGTGATGAGGCATGCAGCACCCAGTCCCTGCTTTTATGATACGCCTGAGGAAGGTTTGACCCATGGGGATGACTGTGCAAGCAAAGTTGAGATGGCCAAGGAGCTGTTGCAGCTTATGCAAGGTGATCTTTTTTTGCCAGCCATTCCCAGAGGGCTTGGATCTTTTCAGAAGGAAGCTGAAACTCAGTCACCTGGAAATTGATGTCCATCCCCAAAAACAACAGGGTGGTGCTGGATCTTTCTATTTTTTTTAATGACAACAGGACATCTCTTGAAATATAGTCAACTGGTGTCTACAATTCCCCTACCCCTGCCTTCCTGACAAACAGGAAATTGTCCAGGTAGTGAATGATATCAGACATTTTTGGGCACTACCCAGTGCAGAAACATATAAAACTGCTTAAATACTTCATATGCCACTACACAGCCCATTGGCATATGGTTACCCACACAGTACTGGCCCTCAGCACCATGAAAAATGTGTTGATATGATCACTGATAGAGTCCCCCTCAAGGTAAGACAGGTGATCAATCATCATGAAGTGACCCAGAGTCTTTTATGGGACCAAACCAAGCAGCAACAAATGAAGACCTGTAATGGGACTGGAAGGTCAGTGCCCCCACTAACCCTCCCAATGGCACTTTCTCTGCAGTTTTGCCCAAATAAGGTCCTGTCTGTCCCTGACTGATTTCACGTTCTCAGCTATGTACCCCTAATGTGGGCCATCGTACAGGATCCTGAAACCTCTGAAAAATCCATGTCACCAAGGAACAAGCATTCTCTTTACCTTGAATTTCTTGTTAACACACTAGTAACCCATTTGAATTAACAATATGCTGTATGGTTTAAACACTCCAGAGCTCCTAACAGTGTCAACTTAGCTGGGAAACAGCAGTTTAAGTTATTTGATGCTGTAACATTTTTTTACAGAACTAATAGGATTTTGATAGAAACCCACCTAATTGCAGTAACATTGCATAAAACATAGTACATGAAAGGTGGAATGCAACCAAACATCAGCCAGCAGGACCCAGCTTCATGTCTGTGCTTTCCCCCAAGAGGCTGACTTCATGGTTTTAAACAAGCCAACTCAGCTCAAGCCTAACCATGGGCCAGTTCCAGCAGGGAAGGCAAGGTGACACATGCAGAAGCATGCAGCATGCTACCACGTGGCCCGTCTTCTTAGTGCTCCTTGCACCAGTGTTTAGCTGAGTTCTTATCCTCATAAGATTGAAGCTAACAGTCCATAATCCATGTGCACTTGAGAGATCTGCGTCACCATAGAGCAGGGCGGGTAAAACTGGATGCTGCTCTGACTGGATGCACAACTGAACATCCAGTGACTCTTGCTCTCTCTCTTTTTTAATCATAGTTCTTCTCCCTCAGCTCCCCACCTTCAAAAGCTAAGCATATTCTGTAGCCTTCATGGTGCACACCGCATGTACAGTAGCAGAATGAGGCCAAAACTTCTATAATTAGACTAGAATACAACATTTTAAACAGAGCTCTGTACTTTTCTCACCCCCACCACCACGTAAGCCAGATATCTCTCTCTCTCTTTCTCTCTCCCTCCCTGTTTCTTCTGCCCTCATTTTTTTTTTATTTTATCAAAAAGCAAAACTCAGTCAGGCCTGCATGCTATGGGGAGTAAGGGAAGTGAGAAAAAAGCTCCAAACCCAGACAAAGCAGCCTCAGCTGCAAGGGTGACCCCAGATAGCAAGCCCACTTGGTCTCTTGCCCAGAAATGCCACAGCAACCACAGCAGCCCAGCGTATCACAAAACTCCATCTTCAAAGGAAAAGATCAGCCACTGTCTTTAAAATTAAACTGTAGTGCTACCATAATTCTGGTAACACTTTAGTTCTTTAATTACGAGTTTTGCCAGAGGGGTCCACTGAAACAAAAACTAATTTCTTGTGCAACCTGGGGAAATGAAAGGGGGAACACAAAGTAAATATGTTCAAATAAATATGTGCCATATCCTGTATCCAAGTGACTGAGCAGGCTTGCTATTGCTCTATCTTCCAACCTATCGCAAATATAGTAGAGCCTCAAAAAGCAAATGCAGCTCACAGAAAATGTTGGAAATAGACGTTACCAAACAGTGACCTCCCGATTCAGAGTCTGCTGGAATTCTGGCTGAAGAGCGTGAGCAAAAGGGATAGCTGTGCCCTTGCTAAGCTTTATAAGCCCCCTTGTTCCACCCCTCCTGGTGGAACCTCCCACCCAGTAGGTGGCCCTACCTGGTTCTCTGCCTGGGAGAGGCAAACTTCCTGAGCTACACCTACCTAGTTCAGGTATTCAGGGGAGGGACAACAAACAAATCTTTTTCTGCCACAATGCTTTGCAGCCTTCAATGCTTTGCAGTGACACAGATTATCATAGCTCTGCTGAAAAGGTAGGGGTTTTAAATTGCTTCTCTACCCTCTGCATTGTTCTCTGTTCTGTAGCTCTATACATAAAGTGTTTGAGTTCTGAAAAACAAAGTAGGACTCTGGAACTCTCAGAAATGTTTTAAACTTCAGCCTTCTGACAAAGCTCCTGACTAGCGAAGCACAGTGATAGTCTTTGCCAGAGAGGCCTTGCAATTTTCAGCCTCTTCAGTATTTTTACTGCTAGGTATTGGATTTTATTTTTAAAAATACTTGAGGACTTTGACAACTGCTAAACATTTTACATTTTCAGTGCTCCCAGACAGATTTGGCATTTTCTCTGTAACTCCAAGGTGATTTTTCTGTGTTTTCTTGTGTTTTGCATTGTTTCCTACCGAAGCCAAATTGCTCTGTTTTCCTGTATAACCAGTGCAAGTCTATGGGAAGAATTTCCCCGTAGATGGCTCCAAATCCCTGTAAAGCACAGGAATCTCTGTAGCTCTGGAAGCCCTGCAACTTACACTGTTGCATTGAACAGCTGCACTTCACTATACATGAGACTGGGATTTGCATCAGTTTTCATAAAGGTGTGGACTGGGATTCTTTTAAACAAGTGCTGTTTTCACTATCAAAGTGCTGATATCTGCTAATGGCTTCTCCTTTTCTGTGAGCGCACTTCATTCAGTTGGAATTTTGACAGCCCTAATGGCAAGACCTGTAACTGTTTTGCACAGTTTGCTTGAAGTGCACAGACACCACTGAATATCAAAATTATCACATTTGTAACATGTTAAGAATGTTAAATGTACTGTGATCACACCTGGTGCGTGATGGCTCAGCGCTGACCTGAGGGTTTTTTAATAGAAAAAAATGAAAATAAAGTCAACTAAACTTCATTTTAGGAAGCTCGTACACCAGCTGTGCTCCCACATTGTGTTCTTTTCAGTGTTAATACTGCAGCTCAGTATGGTGCTTTCCAATCTACTCACTGTATGACATCCACATGATGAATAACTGAAACATATGAGAGGTTAGCACAACAAATATATGTATAATGTTGAATATGAAATTTAAAATACAGATCACAAAAGTGTGAGCCATTATTAATGCGAGTCTTTTAAAGAGAACTGGATGAAAATATTCTTTTTTCCACCAGATAGCCTCAACATCATTGATATTCAGCAGAGGAAATGCTGTGCCTATAGGAGGTTTTAAAGGTTATAAAAAGGCCCATTGAACTGTTAATAAGAATGTTCCCTTAGCCAATGAACCCCCTGTACTTTGGAGATTTCAGTACATCCTGTTCAGCTGTCTGTGCTTGTTCTCCTGTGTGCAGATAAGGAATACCAGGTTTTGTGTTAGAGTGGCTGGAAAGGTAATTATGCCTAAAGATGCAGTTCTCAGATCTCTTCTCTATGCGTCATTCTTTTTACTTATGAAATAAAATAACATTTTGAGTAACAGCAAAGGCTTTTCTTCATATGTAAGCAGAAACCCTACATCTACAACAGTTAATTAAAAAAGTGAATAAGGTCTGCAAACAGCATCTTGTACTTGGAAACCAAGTTTTTCATTCACAAAAGTACATGTACAGTAGGTCTCCAGATGCATCATTTTAACACGTGTATTTCCAGTGCTGACACTTGCAGTTCAGTTATGGGCAGCATTTCTGGCATAACCGGAGAATTACATGCCTGAAAAACATCTGCTTGGGTTTGTAATCTGTGGGCTATTACTTTGTTATTTGTTTATGTTATGGGACCTTGCCCTAACACCTCCTGTTTTTTGCCAGGGGAGGGTGGGAGGGCAGAGCACCACAACATAATGAATTAAATAAGGTTTAAAAAAAAAGTTTTATCCTTACTCAACCTACACAATATGTAGGGAATAAAAATTACACATTCCCAATTATGCAATACATTATGGGAAATATATGCAGATTACAATGAAATCATTTGGATTGATTCTGCTTTAAGCAGGCAAGTATGGTGCCAAGTGGCCTCTCAGACAATCTGCAAAGACTAAAAACAGAAGGCACAGATACATGTTTCAATCTTCGCAGTACTCATTACTGTGCCTCAGCTGTAGCTTAGCCTAGGAGAAGGTGTGAGAGCCTTATGATGATCTTACTAGCTTGAGTCATAATGAGCCCAGAATAGGAAAGCAATTTAGAGGACAAAGAACCTGAGCACAAAAGCACTGAATCAAGGATAACCCTGAAAGTCACTGGCAGTAAAGCCAAGTTTTAAAGAAATATAGAATTACACATGACCCAATAATGCAAAACATCATGGAACGCATATGAAAATCACCATCAAAGAATTTAAGTGGCTCTGCTTTAAGCTGGAGAGTATGGTGCCAAATGGCCTCTTACACAGTGCCCTTTCAGGATAAACTTTGCTTCTGTGCTGTGGTCTGTGTCTTCTAGTATGTAGGCATGTGCAAGACCAAGATGCAATTATGTCTGGGTCCGCAATTCTCCAGTTGTAATGCCCTTCTTGAGTGCAAATTATACAAAATAGACAGTAAACTGAAAACCATTCTGCTTATTTCTGTTGACTAGCCAGATGGAAGTTAAAGTTCACTGGCACTATTTTGAAAAAAGTGAGGGACAATCCCCATGACCTCTTCTTTCCTAATACAATTGGTTCTGCAGCAGTGGTCCAGGTGCATTTAAGCTGTTGTTGATGACACAATGGCTGTCATATGTCCTGTAATAGCATTGTCTGGGTTTTTTGGTGTAAAACATATTTTAACATGGTGTGTGCATGAAAAACACTATGTAAAATCAAATTACATTTATGTATATAGTCCTTTGTTTCAGTCCTTTTAACTCTCCCTCCCAAATATCATCAGGGCTTGATTCTTGATCACTAGTGTTGTTGCAGAGTAGTCTTAACCCTTGGGCTCCTGACAGAACTAGAACATTCTGGTACTCTGGACTGATATAGCAGTCTGCATCACAGCAAGGGTTAAGGACCAATTTATGCTCATGCTAAGTTTGCAACCTTATAAATCTGTTAAATGGGGTTGCACATTCTTCCTACAGGAGGTGCTTCCACAGTACTTTGTGTAACGCTGGAAAGAGAGGCGGGGGCCACAGTTCTTATAGCCTACAAAGCCATCCACACAGCACCATGGCTTTCACAACCCAGGTCACAGAGTCACAGACTTTAATGGTCTCACTGAATTACAGTACACTAAAAATCAGGTGGCAATTCAATGAGACTACATACAATTGTGTGAGCTGGGGTGGGGGGATGGAATGGGCCATGAGAAGGAAGAGGTACTGTTGAATCCAAGGCATACCACAGATGTGTGGAGACATGCAATGGTGAGGAGGAGATTGACTTGGCAACTGGGAAGGGATTGTATCAGTAACTGGAGGGATTACACTAATACCTGGAGGATTACCCCAGCAACTGGAGAGATTGGATCAGTTTTGAGGGAATTGTTTTGATATGAAAAGCTTCGATATGGTGATGGGAGACTGCATTAGATGGTCGGGGGGGTGCAACAAGTGATGGAGATGCTACTTGGCATGAGGGAGTGCTTGGATCAGAGACAGGTGGGGGAAGGGCCCATGCAAAAGGCAGTGCTTCACATTATAGCATTACATCATGCACATGGGGCATACTGTAGAATTATACAACACTGAATCTGTGAACAGTCATCAGAAAGTTAGCAAACTCTATCCTAAATAGTATCAATTAACATCTGGATTGGCAATTCGCATGTAGTGCACATGCGGTGGTGACTTGGCCCCGCCCCCACAGTATGAGCATGCATTTATGCATCACAGTGCAGTGAAATTGTAGTGCAACAATGTAGTTATTAAGCACCTATTATGTACCCGATTTATGGCTTTGAGTCAAGCCCAAATTCTTACCCTTGTAAGTCCAGTGGGTACATTAAAGTATATTAGGCGTTAGTTGGTTAGTTAGTCAGCAGTCAGTTTCTGTCAGTCAATTTATTGCAATTGTAATAACACAATTGATGTTTATACAATATATATCAAACACCCCCACAAAAAATGAATTTGACACTCAAAGCTCTACATAGAAACATAGACATTGATGGCAGATAAGGACTGCTAGGCCCACCCAGTCAGCCCATTTTCCCTTCCTGCCTCAAAAACCACAAACCCTACTTGATCTCCAGCTTTATTGTCTTTCCTATCGCTAGGGTTCCCCTATGCCTACCCCATGCATTTCTGAATTCCTCTGCAGAGTTAGCCCCCACCACCTCTGCTGGAAGGCTGTTCCATGCATCCACCACCCTTTCTGTGAAGAAATACTTCCTCATGTTACCCCTTAGTCTACTCTCTTCCAGCTTCATGTCATGTCCCCTTGTTCTAGAACATCTCTTTTTCTCAAAGATGCTACCTTCCTGCACCTTATTTATATATCTGAGATATTAGAAGGTCTCTGTTATATCCCCCCTCTCTCTCTCTCTCTCCTCCTCTCCAAGGTATACATATTGAGGTCCTCCAGTCTTTCCTCATATGACTTCTGGTGCAGACCCTGCACCATTTTTGTTGACCTTCTCTGAACTGCCTCTACCCTGTCAATGTCTTTACAGAGCTGTGGCCTCCAGAACTGGACACAGTACTCCAGATGGGGCCTCACCAGTGATTTGTACAGTGACATCACCACCTCCTTTCTTCTGCTGGTGATACTTTTCCCTGTGCATTCCACTACCCCACAGGCTCTCCCCACAGTTTTGGCACATTGTTTGGGCACCTTTAGGTCATCTTATATGATTACCCCCAGATCCCTTTCCTGTTTGGTGGCTATCAGTGTCCTCCCCATCATGTAAGCCTCCCCTGGTTACCTGTGCCCTAAGTGCATGATTTTGCATTTCTTTGCATTAAATCTTAGCTGCCACAGTTTTGACCATTCCTCTAGTTTACCTAGGTCCCTCATCATCCCCCCCCCCCAGAGTGTCTGCCCTGTTGTAGATCTTAGCGTAATTTGCAAAAAGCATACCTTTCCTTCCAGCTCCTTCACAATGTCACTTACAATCACATACAATATTGCACATGTAGGTCTAAAGCACCAATATCTTTTGACATCTCCACATATCATATCTTCACAATCGAAAGGGCAAGGAACATATTTTTTAACTGAAAGCTTGTGCTCTGGGGACCCTTGTAGACTGAGCTCCAGCACATTGTTCCTTTTACCCGCTCCTTAATCCAAACATGAAATTGTACTGCAGTGAATAATACTTGCCATAGAGTTGCTAGAACTTTATCTCTTTAGTGACATTATACTGCAGCTTTTTCAGGGCTTCTTAGTGTGGGTTATTAAAACATGACAGCACACAAAACTAGGCACTAAACCCAACACTTAAAGTTCGAGGTGAGTCTTCATCTGGGGGATCCCCTAACGAAGACTCACCATGAGGCGAAGCACTGGGGTTAGTGCCTAGTTCTCTAAAAGAATTATTGCATTCTATTTGCCTGTGTGACCTAGCGCTACTTTAGTGTGTTTGTTATGTTCCAAAATACAACCATTTGAGTGCAGAAGTTTTGTGTGCCGTCGTGTGATTTCTTAGTCTACCTGCACCCACCTAGTTTCCTGAATGCACGTAACCTTGCACCTTTACTGGAACAGGAGAAGTTTTTTGTACATTTTGTAAATTCTGGAAAACTGCATTTATGGTCATTACAAAATGCAGTTTCAGAGTTAATGTAAACAACAGCCTTTCCTTTATAAGACTACGAAGCCATTTTACAAATTTTATGTCAAATTTGAAGGTTTAGGCATCCTTTAAACTAAAAAAACAATGACTGAGCCCTAACAGGTTGACTGTGTCACCTTCAATTGATAATACATTGCAATACATGCAGATTACCTGTTGGGAGGTGTTCAGAAAGTTGATAGGGAAACATGGAACAATTGCTCAGAACAACAGGTGTCTGGATCAAATCAGATAAATCAGATATCTAGAACCGGGACAGTAGTACCTAAAATAAGAACAATGTTACAACGAAACAGAACTAGATCATGGTGCTTGGGAACTATTTCATATCCTGCAGAATTCACTATGGATATGTCCCTTGATGCCATGAAATATTACTTCAAACAGTATCTATCAGTCTCAGAAAAGTGGTCTTTACTCCTGGGTGGTTTTGAGATACAGGTGCTTTATTTTTAATATGCATTTGGGAACGAGAAAAAAATGTCTCACAGCTATGTCATCTCTATAAAGAGGCATCTCCAGGTTTCACTGCACTATATTTTGGTCAATTCTGTTTCAGTCTGTTGACAGAACATTGATCCTTGTTTTATAAAGGTCAGTACTAAAAGCTTTGGATTCACAGCTCCACTTATTACACACACATGGCTTCCCCTGAGATCCTTTAGACTTAGGTATTTGTATTCTGCCCCTCTGTGTGACACATTTTCTGTCTTAAGGAGGAACTTCAGCGATGGTCCAAAAAATTACAGCTTGTAGTCATTATATGCAGTACTAGACCTGAAAGGGTGTGTGCATTTGTGATTTTTGGCCAAGTTTACTCTGCTTTCCATAATTTGGATTTGTTTTTGAGCCCTGCTGCACTTGTCTTTGATGTTTAGCTGCTGGGCTGCTGTCTCCTGGTGACATCATTGTAGGACAGGGGAGTGACTCACACTGTGCAGTGCCACGCAGTTGCAACAATGTTGCAAAGGAAACCTACCTGTACTCAGTATACATACTGTGTTCACCCTCCCCCAAGACACCCTGTTAGCAATGTATTGTGCCAAAATCCAAATGCCTTGTCAGTATGTTTTTTTTTTTTGTGAAATTGACTCTACCCTGCAGTGATGTCAGCAGTACAACCCTAGGTCCACAGAAACACCAGGCTTGTTATAGAAGCCCTGGTACACCCTGCAATTTTTAGCAACTCAGAATGCAAAAACTAACTGCAGCAGACAGTAATGAAATGAACCAGAACTGAACCCCGGCAGTCGAGAGGGCTGCAAGGCATAGCCCTCCCCCACAGGTCGCTCGGACAAGCGGCCACCAAGTAGTTTACAGCACAGCAAACTTGCCTGATTCGGGACCTCTACTGATCGAAACTGGCTTTGCTTTTTCAAATGAACCATGGCACCATTTTTTAAGAGGCTTTATATTGTATTGGTCAAACAGTGGAGATAATTATATTTATTGTAAGAAAGTTGCCTTGCAGAATAATTCCTTCCCTTTAAGATGGTTTGTTAAATTGCTGCTTGTGCATGATAGAGCTACCTAGTGATGCTGTTTAAGTAACTAAACCTCTGTACTGTTTGAGCCCCCAAAAGAAAAAAAAAAAAACGAAAGAAAATCTCCCAACCGCTGCTGTTCCATTTTAAAATTAATCCTGTTTCAGCATTCAATCGTTAGTGTAACTGCAGGAAACCCCCACCCTCCTAATCCCTACATAAACTCACTGTGTTTCTCCTTCTCCTCCACAGAACTGAACCCCGGCGGTCGAGAGGGCTGCAAGGCATAGCCCTCCCCCATAGCTCGCTCAGACAAACGGCCACCAGGTAGTTTACAGCGCAGCAAGCTTGCCTGATTTGGGACCTCTACTGATCGAAACTGGAGTTTACCGTGAACGCATAGCTGCTCTGCTCCCACCACCCACCCTCAGTTTGCTTCCAATTTATAGCGATTAGCACGTGAGCTGCTGAACCAATCACCCCACTTTGCCATCTGCAGCTTATACTGGCTGAACACTAGAGGGACCCTGCTTGTCTAAATCCTCCTGTCTTTCTACCAGAAGATTAAAATGACTCCTTTAGCTCCTGCATTATTCATGCTTTTCCTCCTCACCCCTACCCTGTTACAAAAAAACACTATTCTAAATCCCCCTGACACTGCGTCTTACATTCTTATGCTAGCCTTCCATCCACCCTACACTCCCTCAAACCCCTCCTTACACCCACCTTTCTCCACTAACACCCCTCACATGCTGTTTCACTTATCTGCCCCAGCTCACCCCCCACCGACACCCATATCCTCTGTGGACTGCAATATCAGGTGGTACCCCCCTGTACTAGCCCTGCCCACCCTTTGCTCCCTTCCTATCCCCTGCACTGCCTCCCTTAAATCTGCCTGGCTGCCCAAACATCGCTACCACCACAACCACAGTCCCTTACTCCGACTCACCATTCTACTCCTCCTGCTTTCTGGTAATGTCCACCTCAACCCTGGCCAGGACCCATGACGCGCCTCCACCGGTCTGGCCTCCTCAGATTGCTTCATATATATGAATATCTGTATTCTACCAAAAGACTGCAGCACTCAATGTTGGTCACCCAACACAAGCCTGACATCCTTGCAATTGTTGAAACCTGGCTCTCCCCGTTGACCCCTGACTCGATGGTCTCCTCCCTGGCTTCTCCCTTCAGAGATCGGCGTGGGTAACGCAGGGGTGGTTGTGCAGTCTACCTAATGAATTCCCTCCTGGGGCATGCCTTATGCATTCCCAAAGCTTGATCATGGGCCCAAGCAATTACCCCTGAAAATCTCCCCGTACCCAGGTCGAGGTTCTCTGTACCCCACTACGGCCTATGTACCCCGATGAGATCAAAATCATGCTATCCGCTCCCTCACTGATTACCTCAATACCTTGCCACGCAAAACGGAACAGCTCATAGTGGGAGATCTCAACATTAACTGGCTCAGTGCTACCTCAGCTCAAGCTAGAGATAACCTCATGACTCTTGATCTGTCCCAACTGGTGACCCAACCCACTAGATTTAACCAGTCTAGTGGGACCAGCATGCCCCTTGACATTGTGCTCTCTAACCGCCCTCACAAAATAAAGGACCTTAATGTATTGCCCAACTCCCTCAGTGACCACTCACCAGTTCTCTTCCTCTGGTCCTGCACTGCACTCAAAGCCATGCGCCCCCGCCCACTGTCGCTGCTTTTGCCCTGGGGGTCTACGCAAACTTAAGCGTCACCTTGCACAACTTGATTGGTCCCCAATCTCTCACGCAAAGGATATAGACACAGCCCTTGCCTTCCTTACCAATGTCTTCTGCAAGGCTTCAGGATGTTTTGCCCCTGTCACCTGCACTAGTACTAAGAAGCACCCGGCTGCCTGGATATCCCTTCTGATCCATCAACTGAAGCAGCGTGATAACCTCACAGCGCAGTACAGGCTAGCTGCAGTACAGGCAAGCCTACAATGCTGCACGTAACCAGTGCACCTGGGCCATAAGAAAAGCCAAAGCCTGCCACTGCCAATCTACCTTGACATCCACCTGGGGCAATGCCTGCACCTTCTAGAATAACGTGAAAGAGTTAAAAGGGTCGTCCCGCTCCCCCCTCCCTCTCAGATGATCATAAATGGCACTATCAATGCTGACCCCTCCCGTATCGCCAACTGCCTTAACGAAACCTTCACTGATCTAAGCTCTGTTCTCCCGGCCCACTTCTTTGACCCCATACCGGTCTGCAACAGTCCAGCTGTTGCTCGTCCCCCCCTTCCTCTTTAGGACTATCTCACCACAGGACTCAAAGCCAATCCTCCTAAAAGCTCTCTCCTCCCGCAACCCTAGTGATGACCCCCTCGACTCCTGGATACTCCGCCGAACTTTGGATGTCATGCTAGTCCCCCTCACTAACCTCCTCCACCGATCCCTGTGTCTCAGCTGATTTCCGGGGGCTTGGAAACAGGCTGAAGTCATCCCTATACACAAAAATGGAGACCGTACTGTCTCTAATAACTACAGACCTATATCCGTCCTCCGGCCCCTCTCCAAAGCTCTCGAAAAATAGTATCTGCTCAACTTACAGCGTATCTATCCAGCCACAACATCCTGTGCCCTGAACAGCATGACTTTCGCCCTGGTCACAGCACCACCACAGCTCTATTGGAATTCTCCCACACTATACTCTCTGCGTTAGATTCCAGAGAGTTGTCTGGGGCAATGTTCATTGACCTGTCCAAGGCCTTGGACACTGTGAACCACCCACTTTTGCTAGACACCCTCTGTAAAATGGGGCTGTCTGCTGGCCCATTAGACTGGTTCTCCAGCTACCTCGGTGGTAGATCCCAATGCGTCAAGCTGACTGGTGGCCTATCCTCAGCTCTGCCTGTACATTCAGGAGTTCCACAAGGCTCCATTCTGGGCTCCACATTATTCAGCCTCTTCCTGAACTCTCTTCCCAGCTCTTGTACCAGAAAACTGCTATTATATGCAGACGATGCCGTCCTACTCTCCTCGCACCCTGACCCAGTCACTTTCCAGAACAGCCTACAGTTCTCCTTCAGCCAAGCTGAAAAATGGTTCCTCGACCACTATCTGGTACTGAATTTCAAGAAAATAAAAGAAATGATCTTTGCGTATCACCAAAGTAGCTCCAAAAATGCCCCTCTCACCATCCTCCCCATCACCGACCATCCTCTTGAGCAGGTATCTACATACAAATACCTGGGCATCACCTTTGACTCAGTTTTCTCTTTCCATGCCCATGTCAGTGCCCTATCCGCCGCCATGAATGTCCAGATTGGGCTCCTGTATCAACACAAAGACTGCCTCCCCAGCTTCGCCCTGCGGTTGGCCATCATTTCCTCTGTCCTATCATTAGTTGACTATGGCCTCCCCATCTACACAGCCGCTGGCCCCACTGTCCTCACCAAAATCCATACTTCCATCAACAAAGCCTGCAGGCTCCTGTCTGGTGCCCCTAGTGGAACCCACACCTGTCAGCTCTATACTACCACAAACATACTCAATCTGGAAGAACGACTGCATTATCACACTGGTATACTAGCAGAAAAGACTCTTCTTGGACTGTGTCTCCCGGGTGTCTCGGCACAGCTCCAGCTTGCCTTCCAATCGGCTGCTACCCGAACTGCCAGCATAGCCACCTTCTTGGTGCCTAGAACCAGGACCTCCCTTGCCCAAAGGTCCTTCCATCCCGGAGCACCGTCCTGGTATAACTCCCTCCCCATGCACATCTCAAGCACCCCTAAAATTGGCCAGTACAAGCTGCCCTACGCAACCACCTTCTTAGCACTCGGAAGTATATTTTGCCCACTGTAGGGCCTGTCTTTTCCCCTCAGGCTCGTGAGCCCACCCACTCTATTTTTACACTGACCATAGCCTGCTTGGCCAGCTAGGATCCACCAATGAACCTTGTTCTATACCATGGAAATCTACCTATGGGTTAACTATGTATAGGCCTTGCCTGCATGACCAGCTAGAGTTCTACCTATGATTTTTGTCTTGTACCACCAGAAACTACCCATGTTTAGGCAATGTATAATGTAATATTATATTCGCACCTGTCTTGTCTCACCCTGTCGGTACCACACTGCTGTTACCCTCCCTTGCGACGAGGTGCCTTTGTAAATGAGTCTATGACTCAAAGGTTGTAAATCCGACTCTTGAACTAAATAAAAATAAATAAATAAAATACAATTCCAGAATCAAGGCAAGAAGGGGTAATTTATGCATGGAAGTCAAAAGGACTGGTGAAGGTCCTCTTTAAGAAATCACAAGAATCTCTGTACATCTTTAGGGCAATTCTTCCTATTTTTGTAACTACTGTATACACTTAAGTTTGGAGCATTCCAGCATTTATGTATTCCTTCACTGCAACAAAACACAGTGGATACACTACAAAGTGAAGACACAAACAGTGCTTTTCATCATTCTTATCTTGTAGTGCTCGCCTGACAGTGGGCACCCCATCAGCTCTCCCAAGCTCAGAATTCTAGACAGAGATAAATAAGAAATAAGATCAAAGCTGCCTAGTGCAGATGCAACATCAGTTATAAGACACATATAGTGTTTGTGTTGCTGCAATCATTTTAGGCTTATCATTTAAAAAAAGGATCAAAACTTCTTATGCCATTAAACTGTCACAGTCCCATGCTTCATTCTTTTCCTGTATGTTGTAGAAGACATAAGAAAGCTTACTGATACAGCGAAGTCAATAGTCCTGATATTCACCAGACTTAAGACTTTTCACTGTAAGGCCCAAGTCTGAATGTCGGCACTGCAGAATGGGGTGTTCCATGGCATCTGTCCTGTGTGGAATTCCCTTGTTACCCGTGGTTTTGACATCAGGCCTGAAGTACTCTTCTCTGCAACTCCAGTGCCAGCACAGCCATGAGCTAAACAGCTTGAGGGCATGGCTAGAGGTGAAACACCCTGGACAGTGGATTTTAATCAAATGGCTGATTCTCTAATACGCTAGGAAAGTACAGCGTGCATTGATGTACCGAATCAGATGATGGTATGACCGCTCTGCTGCCATATTACCTCATTTGTCTGTTTTTTAATGATTAAACATTTAAAAAAGCAGAATGATATAAATGGCTTCAGAAGGGATTATAACCATTTTTTTCTTTAACATTTTCAGCATCCCTCCCTATTTGTATTCCAGGCACGCCACAGGCTGGCCCCCTTGCAGAATGTTTATATGGCAGAGTTCAGCAGTGTGTATGCTCAGATCAGAGCCTTTGAATCATGCTGTGGCAGTCATCATGATAGCACAAGTCTGCTTACATACCTCAAGGGTGCTTATTCCTCACCTAAAGTGCTATGCAAGCCTTATGGATAAGACTACATTTTTATTATTTTAGGACATGGGAGGCAACTACACCCAGCCTCAGCACCACTTAACTAGCACTTGTACCACTTGACCATTCAGTACCATCATGCTATCATTCCCCTCTGTGAAGGAGCCTGCAGGCATTACATGTTGTTACCATCCACATACTGTACGTATTGCCAGTTTTGACTCTGACACCAGAAATAATTAGCCATTTGAGTAAACTTCATATTTATTTGGCCACTGCCTCTTTTGTTTATGCCATTTAACCATATTAGAAACTTATTTTTTTTCAAATGGCACCTGCTAACATTATATAAAAACACAAGCCAATAGTGGCTAATATAATTTTGGGGGGGGGCAAATGACTCTGTGGCAAATACCTAGAGCCTACACAGGTTGCTGTTGTGCACACATGACTAGGAGGGAACAACTTCAGAAAATAATAAACGTAAGAAGAAGGAAAGTTAACATGTATACGAATATATAATTTGTGTATGCAATTCTGTCACTTACAGTAGATAAATGATTAGCCCAGCTTATGTAATTATTAAGATGCATTTTACACAAGACATTGACAGATGTGAGCGTTATACTTTATCTGAAGCATCAAGTTAGGATTCTTTCCCTTTTTGCTATTGATTTTATGTACATGTACTGAATTTAAATATAGCAATAGTCAGTATTTCAATACCAGATCATTTAACACAGCAGTGCATGTTAGTGGTGAAAATCTTGATCTATACTACTTTATTCTTTTTTTCTTCAGCACTTTTTTCACATTTGAAATAATAAAAGGCATGTTCTTTTTAATATGGCTTGAACCAGGTTTTCATCAGTATTCTCAGCTGTTTTTGTACACTTGGGCCTCCATATTCAAATGTGCTGCAAAAATGGCAGATGTGCCACGCACAGGAGGAAATGCACGACAGCGCGATATTAAGAAGACCAGGGTGCGCTGCACAAACAGGGATGCACAGTCGTCTACCACATATGGATATGGGGCAGATAATGGGGCATGTACATGAATATGCCATGCAACTGCATACTGCACCAACGGTGTATTGCACAACACATGTGCGTGATCGCACAAAGTTAGGTTTCCAGAAGGCAGCCCTAAATTGGCAAACCACTCAGTGTCAGGTGCAAGAAGTGCACTGGGAGAGAGGGAGACAGTGTGTGGGACAGAGACAGAGAGTGAGCTAGAGCCAGAGAGTGAGGAGAGATGGGGAGAGGGACATGCACCACACACACACACACACACACACACACCGACTGCAGACAACAAACGCATGGTGTGCCAGGTGTGTGGAATGGCTGCAGTTATGGCAGATGTGAGGAGACTGGGGGAACAACAGGCAGGCTGATAGAGGGCCCATAGGTGGTATGCTCAGCTGAGACGGTACCGTCCTGCATCACATACGAACAGCTGACAGACACAGAGATAATGGGGCAGTAACGTTTCAACAGGGCACCTCTGGGATAGCACTGGGAGCTGCACCATGGTAAGCTGCAGGCATCCACAGAAAGACTCCATGCTATAGCAGTGGTGACAAAAGTCACTGCAGCTATGTGCCTGCTTGCCATAGGTACCTGCCGGTGACAGCAAGGTGTACCACAACAGGAATGGCTTCCACTCGATCAGCTGCTAGGTGGTGTGCAGTGCCACAGGAGGATTCATCTATGTGTATGCCAACTACCCTGGGAGTGCACATGATGCCTACAGTTGGCACCAGTCTGACCTGTGCCAACAGATCATGTCCAGGGACCTGCCCGGGGGCCAACCTGTGGGTGGGTGCAGTACAACAGAAGCACAGGTGTACACAGGGTGCAGCCCTGGAGGATGTACAAGGGGCACAACAGGCCTCCGGGCAGCAGGGTGTGCAAACATGCAAGTGTAGGGGGGTGAAACATGGACAGTGTGACAGGGGACTGAAGGCCAGGGGCACAACAACAACAGCATAGGAAGGGGCGGCTGGCCAAGGAACACCTGTGGTAAGGAAACACGCAGGTATGGTGTGCGGCACACGCAGATGGGGATTCATCCCTAGTAAGGTTTGGTCACCTCTGCCTGCCAGACAACATCACTGGTGTGGGAACACAGTCACAGGCAACTGCCTGTCAGCAGGGCTTTATGCAGTATGTGGTGGCCACAAAGTATGCAGTGTGACACATACAAACAATGGGAGAAAGGCCTACCTTACAGGCCTCATTTCCTGGTGTGCACCACATCGTCCTGGTGGTGCATCCCTGCCCATATGCTACTTCACATGACAATGGGATGAATAGCTTCAGGTAATGAGAGGCAAATATCCAGGATGGGTACAGACTGTGTAATGAGCCCATTTGCATATGTTGGCTGAATATTGCAGTTGTCCATGCTGCACAAACTACGGCCCATCGCACATTACATCTTGCCCTGTTGCTCTGCGCATATTGCTTTGCATGATCATGCATCCATGCTCTGTTCAGCTGTTTTTGCACGCTTGCATGTCCATGTGCCCCTGCTGAATATGGCATTGTTTTTCAGCCGCGCATGTACTTGCGCCACGCATCCCTTTGCATGGCGCATGTGTCTGGCTTTGAATATGTCCCCCTTGCTGTTTTGCAAGATCAGGAGCAGGGAGTTCATTATATAGAAACATAGAAACATAGAAGTGGACAGCAGATAAGGACCGCAAGGCCTATCCAGTCTGCCCATTATTTCTACCTTGTGAATATGCCACAGGCCTTTACTCTGTCAATGGCCTATCTAGTCATACTCATCTGTATTGCTCACTTATGTCTATCCCATGCCTGTTTGAAGCCCTGCACTATATTCATATCCATCACTTCCGTTGGTAGGCCATTCCATGCATCCATCACCCTTTGTGTGAAAAAGAACTTCCTCACATTACCCCTTAATCGGCCTCCCTCTAATCTTATGCTGTGTCCTCTTGTCCTGCTATTTTTCTTCTATTGAAACATGTTAGACTCTTTCACCTTGTTAATGCCCTTAAGATGTTTGAATGTTTCAATCATATCACCTTTCTCCCTCCTTTGCTGTAGGGTATACATATTGAGCTCCGTTAATCTGTTCTCATATGTTTTCTGATGCAGTCCCTGCACTATTTTGGTTGCCCTTCTCTGGACTGCCTCCATTTTGTTAATGCCCTTGTGTAGGTGCGGCCTCCAGTACTGCAGCCAGTACTCCAGATGGGGCCTAACCAGTGTCTTGTAAAAAGGGATTATTACCTCCCTCTTACGACTCATGATACCCCTACTAATACACCCTAACATCCCTTTAGCCTTATCTACTGCTTTAGTGGTCTGCTTGGATGATATCAGGTCATCTGTGATGACGATACCCAAGTCTTTCTTCCCTTGTGATTACCAGTAACTCCCCTCCCAACCTATAGCTAGCTCCAGGGTTTCTCTTCCCTATGTGCATGATCTTGTACTTCTTTGCATTAAACTCCAGTTGCCACTCTTCTGACCATTTTGCCAGTTTATCCAGATCTCTTCTCATTCTGTCCACCTCATCTGTATCATCTACTCTGTTGCAGATCTTGGTGTCATCTACAAACAGCCAAACCTTAGCCTCCAGTCCATCTGCAATGCCACTGATGTAGATATTGAAGAGGACTGACCCCAGGACTGATCCCTGAGGTACCCCACTTGTGACTTGCATCTCTTCTGACTGTATACCATTTACCACCACTCTCTTTTTTCTGCCCCGTCAACCAGTTTGTCACCCAGTTGACCAACCTCTGATCCACCTGAGCCTATCCAGCTTATTAATCAAGCTTCTATGTGGAACAGTATGGAAATCTTTTCTGACGTCAAGGTAGGTGACATCAACTGCACCCTCTTGGTCCACCACTCTGGTTACCCAGCCAAAGAAATCTGTGAGATTAGTTTGACAGGACCTTCCTATTGTAAACCCGTGTTGTCTTGGATCCTGTGCTGCTATGGATTCCAGGTGTTGCACTAGCCTTTCCTTAAGAAGTGCTTCCATAATCTAGCCCACTACTGAGGTAAGACTGACTGGTCTAAAGTTTCCTGCCTCCTCCCTGCTGCCACTCTTGTGGAGAGGGATCACATGAGCCCTTCTCCATTCTTCTGGGTCCTCTCCTGTGCTCAGACTCACTAAACAGTTCTGCTAGTGGCTCTGCTAGTTCCACCCTTAGCTCTTTAGTACCCTGGGATGTATGCCATCAGGTCCTGTTGCCTTGTCCACCCTGAGCTTAGCAAGCTCTTGTGGGATCCTTTCTTTTGTGAAGGGACTTGTGCACACCTCTCTCCCCCCGTGTTCATGGTGCTGAGCTGTGGGGTTCTGTTCACCTTCTCCTCAGTAAATACTGAGCAGAAGTATCTATTTAGGATAGATGCTTTTCATGGTCCTCCTCCACACACTCCCCTTTATCCCCTTTGATCTTAGCAATACCCCCTCTGGACTTTCTCCTTTCACTAATGTATCAATAGAAAGTCTTGTCCCCTTCTTTTTACTATTTGTGCTAGTGTTTCCTTGGTTTGGGCCTTTGGCTACCTTGCTGCCTTCCCTGCTTCTCTTAGGGAAGTTTGGTATGCCTCCCTGTCTTCGTCCCACTGCGTTCCCTTATATTTCCTAAAGGCTAACTTTTTGGTTCTGATTTTTCTGCTGTTGTTTTTGAGAACCAAAGTGGTTTCCTCCTTTTGCTCTTGCTTTTCTCCCTAACACAATGGAATATTGCTTCAAGTATTGCATCCTTAATGCTTGCCCACTTTGCCTGTATCCCCTCAAAATGTGGAAAAATTGTATCATACAAGTCAGAAGATGGGTGGCAATGTAAAATAAAATAAAAAATGAATAGATCAACATTTTCACTGCTACCATGCACTGCTTCTTTAAAGAACTGCTGATGCTGCAAAGAAAACTTTGAAAAACATAATATTTAGGTACAATTTAGCTTGCATTCCATATATATTCAATATATTTCTGCTCCCCATAGCTCATTAGTGAGAACTTTGCATGGAAACATGTTCTGTATCCCTTAGAGTTCATCTGCCTCTTTAACTTACTTCCTACTTCATGACATAATCCTCTGTTGTGACATCACAGTCTGTTGCCATGGGAGTCATTGTGATGTCACAAGCAGAGCATTATGACCTCAAGTAAGAAGAAAGCAACAGCAATAGATGAACTCTTCAGGAGCAAAGATCCTGTTTTCACACAGATGGCCTCAGTAATAAATAATGAGGAGGAGACATACAGAATAAATGTGAAATACAAGCTGAACTGTGTCTGAATAGTATGTTTTGTTCAAGTAGTTCTAATAGCATCAGCTGCTCTTTAAGTTGGCTTTCTGAAAGTAGTATGCTCCCATAAAATAAGTATGTCAAAAGATATCATGTTGCATTCTGCCAACATTCCAATTTAGTCAATTAGCTATAAAAGCCATTGCAGTGTTTACTGCAATTACATATCAAATACTGGGGCTGTGTGAACCTCCTGAAGTTCAACCATGTGAACTTTGACTGCCGAACTGTGTAAAGTTCACCAACATTCTCTTAATGGCAGACTAGTTCCTGATGGTTTGACCATAAAAGAGCATTAGGGCATGGTATAAAATGAAATATAACAGTCTGGGCAGATGAAGCACCCAAAACAGCAGGATGTTGCAGTGGGCTATGTTGAGAGGTACTGGTTCCAAAAATTGTGTCTATTCAGTCAGTGTCAACACAGACAATGCTACTGTTGTAGTAAACAAGAGTATGTGGCTAACAGTCCTTAAAATAAAAGGGTTATAACTGTAAGGCCTATGTGTGCCCACAAAATATCAGTACAGTATCCCACAGCATAGGCTACTGGGTCCAAAAATTGTGTGCCCATTAGGACAGTGCACCACATGATCATTGGACAAGGCTTCCCGTTATGCCACAGATAAGTGTTGCACACACAGGTTTAATTGGCAACATTGTCCCAAAAAGTATTAATTCAGCCTTTGTAAGCCTATATAAAGCCTGTGTAAACCTGGCAAAAATTCATAAAACATTAGTCTGAAGAAGACTGAGTGAAGACAACAGTACAGTGTCCCACAATGTGGGCTACTGGTTCCAAAAATTGTATACTGCTTGGGACAGTGTCACACATGGACAAGGCTTCCCGTTATACCATGGATAAGTATTTCACACACTGGTTTCATGAGCAACATTGCCCCAAAACCTTGTCATTTGGTCCATGTACTCCTGGCAAAAATTCACAAAACATTAATCTGAAGCAAACTGAGTGAAGATGACAGTGCGGCATCCCTCAGTGTGGGCTACCGGCTCCAAAAATTGTGTACCCATTGGGACAGTGCTACACATGAACAAGGCTTCCCATTATGCCATGGATAAGTGTTGCACACTCTGGTTTCATGGGCAATGTTGCCCAACAAATTATTTATTCAGCCTGTGTAGACCTGCCAAAAATTCACAAAGCATTTATCTGAAGAAGACTGATGGACGACAACAGTGCAGCATTCCACAGTGTGTGTGTGTGTGTGTGTATGTAAGCTACAGGTTCCAAAAAAAATGAATGGGAACAGAAGCCCTCTCTATCCACCTCATTATCCTCCTCCTCTATCTTTAGCCCAGCTGGAAGTGTAGGAGAGTCATCATCCACAAACCATGGCAAAAAGGGTTTGGAAAAAGGGGAAGGTTAATTTTTTTTAAAGTGAGAATCTCTACATTTTGGGATGAAAGACATGTTCTCCTGTTGGTATCAATACTGCCTGGAGCACTGAAAATTCTCTCAAGTATGTACTTGCAGGTGGGCGACTGAGGTGTTTAACAGATACTTGTGTCAAAGAGGGCCAAATTATCTTTTTGGTATCAGTACAATACAGGCTCATCTCCTTCTGCAACTGGCACATTCTCATCCAGGTAGTCCTGCACCACTTTGTTTGCTAGCATCTCAGGCAACAACGTGCCAGAAAATGACTTGCCATGCTTTTCTCATCCAGTCATAGTCATACAATTGTTCCCATAGTGCTTTGTCATCAGTAGCCGTCTCTCTGGGAGTATAGTAGCAGAGCAGCAGTAGTAGTAGTAGGTTGACTCGGAGACAAAAATGAGTGACACCTGTGACGTTCAGCACTAAGCAGTGGAAACACATTGTGATCCTCCTTTTCTCTCCTCCACCTGGCCTGCCAGTGTGATTGCAAGAGATGATGATGAGTGTTGTTCTTCTGCTCTCTTTGTATTTCTGTTCTTGTTTTGTGCCATACATACAGAAGCCAGATGGATAAGCCAGGCTTTGTAGGATTCCTGATACTTACAGCATTCTTGTGCATCAAAGAATGTCTCAAGTGTGCCTTTGAACTGAAGGTCTTAGAGAGTGGCCACAATGCAGTGGTCATCTGTATACATTTTTGAAATGCATGTGTCATTCCATAAATGTGATCTTATCTTTTCTACTAGATTGAGAGCAGTGGTATCCACCTTTTATGTATTTGTTTTTGGTAATCGGGGGTGGTGCACTAGACATATAGATGCCTATTTACAAACACGACCCGGCTTTTCCTCATACTGAGTTTTCATACGAGGAAGTCGCAGGTTAATGTGGGCAGTGAGGGAGAGTACCTGGCTTATACTAGCTGCATAAGCACTTATAGCACATGTGGTCTCCTTGAACGGCTTCATAATAGTGTAGAGGGTCTCAATCAGGTGCCACTGATTATGTTTACCTCTCCCTTTCCAGTACCACGCTCAACAGCATATTGGTGGATAGCCTTCTTTTTTTTTTTTTTAAACAAGTCTTTATTGATTTTAGGTTTTACAGACAGTAAACAGACATACACACATAGCCCGGAATCCGGGGTACACAGCCCCAAAACTGGCCGTGCAAACTATATACATTTAACTATATACATATGCAGAGGAATCATCACCCCTCCCCGTCCCATTTGTCACAACTTCATCCCTAGTTAAATTTAAGGCCTATAGGCTACCTATTTCCTTTCTCTCTAGTCAATATTTACTTAAGCCCTCTGCATCCTCATAGGCATTCCTTCTCTACATTGTCTGCATTAATACTAGCCCAGGTAGGAGTGCATTCCCTCTGCATCCCTCGGGAGAAAGAGAGTCCCCAAGTCATCCTTAGGTCTGGCAGACCCTTATCTATATTATCTTCTAAGCCCCCACCATTTCACCCTTCATCCGTTAATAACCCTACTAGACTTATCCAGGAAGTTAAATACCCTTTGATCTAATCAGCCAAGATACTTCAGCTAGACACTGCCCAGCAGACAGACCTGCGCCAAACCATCTACTTCTTGTAGAGAATATATTGCCTCCAGAGCTGCCCATCTTTTAGTATATACCTCCTTTTTCCCTTCTGCATATAGATGCCTCTTGATTCCAGCTAGCGTCCCAGTAAGGTCCTTTAACCATTGACCATAACTATATAAATGACCATCCTTCCAATGCTGGACTACATAGGATTTAACTACTCCTACCATCAGGGATACGTGATATTTAGCATTAGCTCCAGCTACTAGTGACAGGTCCCCTAGGACGCAGATCTCTGGTTTTATAAACTCTGAGAAATCCGTTAATGGGTCCATTCGCCTACTTATCTCAACCCACACTGGTGATATTTTGGTACAGCTCCACAATACGTGTATCAAGTCACCCCTCTCTGTACCACACCTAAAGCACAGGTCTGTCTGCTTTAGGCCCCTCTTACATAGTTTCACAGGGGTGTAGTATATATTTGAGACAATAAAAAAATGTAATTTTTTATACTTGGGTATCACAATATACCTGGCATTATTCCATACATTAGCCCAATCGATTACTACCAGGGCTAAAACGCTATCCCAATAATTCACTGCCGGAGGTGCCCTCGGTCCCAAGAAGCTAAGAGTGATTTTATAGACCTGTGATAAGATCCTTGAGGTTGGATCAACCCCCTCCAGATCTTCCCAACTAAAAGATTCTTCTATGAACCCCCCTAACCTTCTTAGCTCTCCCTCCAACATGCTTGTGAGTTGTAATTTTGGAAAATACGCCATTCCGTGGCATTGTGGTGGGAGAACCACCTTAGAATCTCGAATTACATCTTCTAGTTTCAGGCCTAGAACCCAGTTAGCCCACTTCCCTTTAAGTACCCTATTCCCTATGAGCAAGTTAGGATTGCCCAGTAAAGGCTGCTTTATGGCCTTTTCTGATCTCTTTTCTGAACCCTAGTCAAGCATGATCACCAGGCTTCTACTGTCTTCACTACTGGGTTTTCCCTATCTCGCTAAAGCACTTAGCTATATCATCATACAGTGGGGTCTCTAGGAAAGTCCTGCCTCCTTCATCATTTGAGTCTCCAACTGAAGCCATTCCAGGATGTAAGCCTCCCCTGTTCCCTTTATTCCATCGAGTCATGAGACCCAACTGGCCCGCCACATAATACAGGTGGAGGTCCGCAGCTTAATCCCCCATGAGAAGCAGGTAAGCGCAGGGCTTTATATTTTCTCCTGGGTGGTTTAAACTTCCATAAAAAATCTGAAATTAGCTTTTTAACCTTGTTAAACCATTTTTTAGGGATATAATATGGAGCTAGATAAACCGGGTATAACAATCTTGGCAGTAGATTCATCTTGATCAGCCCAAGTCTTGCCATAAAATTCAATGACTGCTTATTCCATCTTGTTATATCCCCCTTGATTCCTGATATTGTCTCTTCCATATTCACTTCCGCCCCTATCTCAGGGTTTCTGGTAATCCAGATGCCCAAATATTTGATCTTATCAGGCATCCATTGAATTTGGAGCTGGGCAAAGTCTGCCTTATATACATAAGGGGTCAGCGGGAGGATTTGGGTTTTAGTTAGATTCAATGCATAGTTGGATACCCTGGCAAAGTGCCTTATTAGCTCCCTTACCCTTTCCAATCCATCTGCTGGGTCCCGCAGGTGTAGGAGCACATCATCAGCAAAAACTGATAATTTTAATTCCCGCCCCAATATCTCAACCCCCCTAACATATTTATCATTATTTATTATCCTCAGCAAAGGTTCCAAATAGATGTTAAATAATATTGGGGAGAGGGGGCACCCTTGCCGGGTCCCATTTTTCAATTGTATTTCTTGAGACATGTAACCATTGCACAACACTCTAGCAGAGCGGGCAGCGTACAGATTTTTTATTCCCCTAAGGAGACTTTGGGGAAATCCCATCCTTTCCATTGTGGCAAACAAAAAAGCGTGGGAGACCCTATCGAAGGCCTTTTCTGCGTCTAAAGATATCAAGGCTAGGGGTACTTGACAATCTGATGCATAGTGTAAGATGTGGTGCAACTTCCTCAGGGCATCATGTGCTCCCCTCCCTGGCATAAAGCCTACTTGTTCCCTGCTAATCACCCCGCTGCATTCCGCCATATTCTGTTGGCTAAAACTTTTGTAAGGATCTTGATGTCCTGGTTCATTAATGTTATCGGCCTGTAACTAGACAATACATCCTTAGGTTTATTTAGTTTCGGAATTAATGTGATATAAGCCTGATAGAGGGGGGGATGATAAACACCCTCTTGCATTACCTTGTTATAGAATTCTTGGAGGAGAGGCAAAAGAATATGTATATATGTTTGATAGAACTTAGCTGTAAGGCCATCTGGCCCTGGCGTTTTACCCACCGGTAAAGATTTAACAACCTCCAGAATTTCTGTTGCCCCAATAGGTGCCTCCAACTCTGCTGTTTGTGCAGCTTCCAATACCGGCAAGGGTATTCCCTCTAAAAGGCATTAATTTCTCATCTCCACATTGTTTTCTAGCTGGTATAGGTCCTTGAAGTACATTGCAAAAGTATCTGCAAGTTCTTGAGGATCTATTATATATTCCCTCCCTGGTTAATTGCTGTTATTATCCTACTAGCCTCCCACTCCCTGACTCTGGATGCTAACAATCGTCCTGGAACATCACCCTTCAGGAGATATTTAGCATTGATTTTAGCTAACCAAAGTCTACCTTACTGTAAACAATATTTTCTACTTCCCGCCTTAGACTTTTGAGGTTCCGGTCAATTTCTTCCGATGATCCTCAATGGAGCCAAGAGCTAATAGCCCCCATAATAAAATCCTCTTTGCTCTTCTGAGTCTGTTGTTTCGAGCTGTCAAGTCTTGGGCCTTACCATGAATAGTACTTTACAGGTTGGCCAAGCTAGCTTTTGTCAGACAGTGTAGGTAATTGCTGATGTATGATTTCTATTAAAGCACCTTCTAAACTATCCTTAGCTGCAACATCTGACAGAAGAGCATACGCTCAGCTTCCATAGGAAGGGCCTGGGGGGTCCTGATATCAATTCCCATGATAACACTATTGGGGAATGATCAGAGAAAGTTCTGTTCTCTACTGATACTCCCTTTACTCCCAAAAGCACCTCCCTATTAACTAAAAGAAAAATCTATCCGAGAATGAGTCTTGTGTACTGCTGAGTAAAAGGTCATCATGTTATTTCCTATGAAGTGGGACCGTATCGGATCCACCAAGGCAGTGGCCTCTAACAACTTATTCAGGGCCACTTGGGCTTTCGATAGGGGTCTATTAGTAGTTGGAGACCTGTCCTCTATATTATCCGCAGTAATATTCCAGTCTCCTGCTAAGATAAGGAAGTGTCCCATATAACCAGCTATGTCTCTCTCTAGAGAGGCAAAAAATTCTGGATTAGAAGGGGTTGGTCCATAAATAGAGGCTATCGAGACGACCCTTCCATGCATGAGACCCGAGATAAATATGGCTCTACCATCTTCTCTTGCTGATACCTGTTCTACAGTAAAGGGGTACGTTTTTCTAATTAAAATCACCACCCCACCCGAGGCTCTTTCCTTTCCTATGCCAAAAACCTGCCCCACCCATATTCGCCTCAGACTATTCAATTCTTCAGTCAGTAGATGCGTTTCCTGCAGGGCGGCGATTTTGCACCCATTTGATCCAGTTGTCTCAATATTACCATTCTTTTACATCTACCCCTGAGTCCTTTAACATTCCACGAGATTATTTTAACATTTGCCATGAACCTAGCTTAACATTTGCTTTGGGGCATTTAATCTCCAAGATTCGGTCTGGCTCTGCCCGTTTTACTCTCCACCTGGGAAACTCTCTCTTCTCCCATATCCCTATCTCTATCCCTCCCCCCCCTACCCCTGCCCCGATTCCCTAGATCCTTCCTCCTCCTATACGTCGGATCTTCGATGAGCTCCCTGTTCTGCTGCTCCCTTACCCCTCTACAATCAGCTACAGCATTTGAGAGGGCCCTACTCCCGCCTTACAACTGGTTCCTCTTTGTCACCCTTAAGTAACCACCTATAATACTCTAGATCCAATATCAATTGACCCTGTCTACTGGATCATTAACTCCAACAAAACACATAGTAATCTTACATACCCCAGGTATTGCTACTCCAGGTTATCAACTTTCTAAGGTAACAGTAACTATTAAATCCCTCTCCCCTTCAAAAGATCACCCCCCCGTTAGCAATTTCTCCTTATATCCAGCACTTCCTAGTCCCCAAACTATTCCCAAGTCTTTCAGTGGCCTTCTTGCCATCGACTGCATTCCAGCCCATTTCTGGTCTGTTCTCGAGGAATATGAATAGTTGAAATCAGAGGGCCTAGCTAGGACACCAAATGCAGGGGGGGCGCCAGTAAGTCTATCCAGACACATTCCAACCAGAAACCTGCAACCTTCTGTTCTCGCTACTAATTCCCCGGATTATCACTTCTCCTAGTGCTGCTAATGCTAGAGAAATATTATTTTATCCCTTCTTTTAAGTGCCCACCTTAAAGTTCCTATTTCAGATCATTTCTCACACAACCATAATCCAAAAATAACATTCCAATAATAATGGCCCCTTCCCTCATCTTAATCAGGTTTTCAAGCTTTCCCACAACCTGTAATTATACACATAGATCAGGAAACCGAAATTAGATGGATACACCACCCTAAACAAGTCCCCAGGAGTCCAAGTTAGTCCACATTACAACTTTCCTTAAGCTCTGTTTCGCCTCAGCTCAGTGCTCTGAATAGCTCAGGGAGTTCCACTCGTAGCCCTTCCAGGGCCTTCTTCGCAGTAAGAAAGTGCTTTTCCCCTGATTGAAGTCGCACCACCAAAATGGCAGGGTATACAAGACGAAACTTGATTCCAGCTAGATATAACTTCTTTTTGATATCTAGATATTCTTTCTGCTTTTCTCTTACAGAAGGGGTATGATCTTGAAATAACCACAAGGTGGCCCCATTCCATTGCATAGGCTTCTTCTGTCTTGCTGCAGATAGAACATGCATCTTTTCCTTATAGTTGAGAAAACGCATGATAATTACCCTCGGTCTTGCTCCTGGTGGGGGAATTTCTCTTAACGCTCTGTGTGCCCTTTCCAGATTATAGGCATCTCCATAAGGTGTGAGGCCAAACATTTTAAGCAGCATTGTGATTGGTTGGGCATCCATGGCACTCCAGACATTACCTCATGGGTTTTAGCCCACCTGATAGGCTAGTGATGCACATGACCCTAGATCAAATTTCTGGTATATCCAGGTCCCGGAAGCCCCTGCTCTCCAGTCCGAATTGTGCATCTGATCAGGCAACTAGCACACCAGGAATCCCTGTCTGCTCCATACAAGGTGGGCCTTAAACTTGTAGAAATCTGGACTACTCTAGAGAAAAAGAAATGCAAGCGATTTGTTTGGTACTGGTTGTTTTGTCCATCTTGGGACATTATACATTATAGATGTGTAGGAGATTGGGATATAACCTCTGCAAAGACAGATTTTGGTCTGGAATTAATTGTTACAGCTTATCCCTGTCCAGTGCCTTAAGCCCTGTTGTTGTTCCTTTGATTATCACAATGCATTTAATGCAAGAAATAGCCTATAGCATTTTTTCTTTCCTGTAAGTTAGTAAGTGCTTTTCTCTATTTGAAGGGATGGTCTCCCTCTAAATCCTTCTTTTGGTGTTGTTTTGCGAGGTTAATTGATGTTGTTTGAGAAAAGGATGGAAGAACGCCACGATATTGTGCGCATAACAGCCGGGGGGGGAGTCTGGTCTCCCGATTTCAAAATATTCCCTCAACCTCCTTGTTTGTTCCTCCAAAAATTCCTGGTTGTTTGGTCGTTTGTGAGCGAGTAGCAGGATTCCCTGCTCTTGGGCCTTTGGGCCTACAGCAGCCGCCTGAGCCCCCACGTGGTCTCCCTCCTCTTCTCCCTTCCCCCCCCACCGCCCCACGCCTGCTGGCGTTCGGTTTTTTTCTTGCCTCCGCTCCTTCGGAGGCCCCATCTGCTCCCTGGATTCCCCGCTGGCCTGCACGAACCTCAGAGCGCGTGCTCCCAGCTCCATCCACCGCCCTGGGCCGCACGCTGGTTCCGCGCATTGCGCGAGGTAGGCCTCCAACCCTCCACCTCCACGTGGTCTCCTCCACTCCCCTGGGCCTTCCTCAGTAAGGAGGAGGAGGGTTAGTACGGGGGGTCGGTCACTCCCTAAGGCGAGCTCTGTCTACGGAGAGCGTTCTCTCAGTGGGGGTCCTGGGCCTATGTCCAGCGTTTCTTCCCCTCCCAGAAGGGGGGGACACCTTGCAGTAGCCAGCCTGCCTAGGGCCTGCTCCCTTAGCCCTAGCACCTCCCATCGTATCTCTGGTCTCATACAGGCTGAGTGGCACGGTAGGTGAAATCACTGGCTCCAGCGCCAAGGGGGCAGGGTTCTCTTCCCTTTAAGAGGATAATTCTTAAAAGGCCCTTCAGATATAAAAAATTCCTTGCTCCAAGTCGGAGCGTCACACCTGGGGCAGCGCGTGCGACCGCACCTGAGGGGTCCCTCCCACAGCGACCCTCCCGGACCATGGTCACTAAGGCACACAGGTGCCTGTCTCTTCTCCTCCTGGGTCCCTCACACAGCGACCCAGGCTTAGGGGATGGTGCCCCCTGGACCAACTAAGCTGCTACATCATGGGTCCCTCCCCATAGTGACCCATGCACGCCTGGTTTTCTCCGCAGCAAATTCTTTGGGCAGAATCGGCCTCCCACTCCATGGGGGGGGTTCCTCACACAGCAATCCCCCGCCCTCTGGCCGCTTCTCAAGGGAGCTCCACAGATGCCAGGAGACTTCCGTTTCTGTGCTGAGTCACGGGGGACAGTAGGCTCCCCCACGGGGCAGTATACAGATCTGATCTAAGGCCGTTCTCTCTCTTTCTCTTCTCTCCCAGATGGTTAAAGCGAAGAAGTGTTCCACTTGCAGCACCACCCTCCTGCCTCAAACCCTGGGCCCCTCTGCACCGCCTGCATACTCGACGATGATGACTCGTCCATAGAACAAACATCCCCCATGGGGCCCAGCAAGCCAGGGCCCAGCGGCCCCACATGGATGGACCCGGGTTCCCTCCTGATCCAGAATCAGCAGGCTGCTGTCGCCATGATGGAAAGTCAACAGAACTTTATGTTAAAAATAATGGAAAAACTCGAGTCCCTCACCCATCACAGAACCGTTCCAGTGATCCCGGAACCGGACAAGGCAGGGGGGCAACCGGAGGAACTTCCGGAACGCGACGACACATTGCCGGAGAATCCTCGCGAGGACGCCGAGGAGGACAAGGACACTCCCGAGGAGGAGGAAGGGGTAGAATCAGATGAAGATGAAGCAGAACACCCCACCACGCTGTCCCTCACTTCAAAATTGTGCTCCTTTGACACGGTCCCAGGGCTCATGAAGATTATCAAAACCACGATGGGGTTCGACATTGAAGAGAGTAAGCCCGAGTCGAAACTCGACCCCATGATACAGCTGAAGGTGTCGAACCCCAAGACTTTTCCAGTATACCCAGCCATTGAAGAGATCTTCAATAAAGAATGGCAATCCACGGAACCAGGCAGAATGCCCAACAAGAAAAACCTGGACAGAATGTACCCGGTACAAGAGGAAAGATCTGGTCCCTGGTGTAAAGCCCCCACCATCGATCCCCAGGTAGCGGCCCTCAGCAAAAGAACAGTGCTACCATGTGGGACAATAGCTCTAAAAGACCCTACAGACAAGAAGGTGGAAGACATGCTAAAGAAGGCATTCAAAATTGAGGGCACAGCAGCAAAAGCGGCTACTACCGCCATCTATACAGCCCAGGCTCAGATCCGTTGGCTCGAGGAACTTCAGGAACAAGCCGACCCGAAATCCAGGGAGGCAGAACTCTTAGAATGCACCTTAGATGCAGCTAGGTACCTGGCCGACATGGCAGTGGACACCCTGCGCCTCCACGCCAGGGCCACGGCTGTCACCAATCGTGCCCAGAGAGCATTATGGCTAAAATTGTAGGATGCTGACAATGAATCTAAAAACTTGTTGCAGAATTTGCCTCTGGGGGAGAAGTACATATTTGGTGAAGGGCTACAGGATTTCCTAAAACAAAAGAAGGAGGAGGGTAGAGACCTCCTCAAAAGTAGACCTAGGTACAATTATCTTCCCTCTTCAAGGCGGAGATTTTGGAGTGGAAATAGGCCATACCAACCCGGCAGGGACTCAGCACAACACAATGGTCCCTTTCGGGGCAGGGGGGCATCCCACAGTTCCCATAACCCCTATCCACAGACCTATCATCCTTCCTCCTTCAGAGCCGCGGGCAAAAGTTCGGGGGCCGAGGTAAAGGTTACAGGGGGAAACAACAGTGACTACGCCCCTCCAACTACTCGCAGTCAGGGACCCTACCCACCCGTGGGTCAAAGACTCTCATTATTCTCAAACCGGTGGCTCAACACAACCTCGGACAGGTGGGTCCGGGAGGTGGTCACACGGGGTACTCCATAGAACTATCCCACCACCAAATCCCCCACAGATTCGTATCCTCCCCCTTAGCCAAGAGAAGGGTTACCCCTCACCAGGTTCAACGCATCCTGTTGGATCTAGTCCAAAACAGGGCCATCCAACCCGTTCCCCGACAGGAACAAAATCTAGGGGTTTACTCAATATTCTTCCTCGTATCCAAGAAGTCAGGGGAACTCAGACCTATTCTAGACCTAAAACATCTCAACCAGCATGTGGTGTGTCACAGATTCAAAATGGAGACAATACGTTCAACCCTACACAGTCTCCGGGTAGGCGACTTCCTGACATCCATAGATCTCAAGGACGCATACCTCCACATTCCTATCATTCAAAGACACAGGCAGTTCCTTCGTTTCCACATCCTGAGCCACCACTTCCAGTACCAGGCCTTACCATTCGGCCTCACGTCAGCCCCGAGGGTCTTCACCAAGGTCTCCATAGTCCTGGTGGCCAGACTCAGAGAACAGGGACTGGATATCATACCATACCTGGACGACTGGCTCATTCGAGCACGTTCCAGGGATTAGGCCCTGCAGGACACAGCGACCGCCTTACAGGCGCTCGAGGAGCACGGTTGGGTGGTCAATTGGGAAAAGAGCCATCTCAACCCCATGCAGCAGATCGAACATCTGGGTGCGTTGATCAACTCGGCCCACGGTTGGGCAAAGCCATCCCCCTCGAGGGTCACCAACCTGATGACCCTGGCCCACCAGATGAAGGCCCACCACCAGACAACCATGGGTCGCATAGCCCAGTTGTTAGGATGCATGGCGTCATGCATAGACCTCATACCCTGGGCCAGGTGGCATATGCGCACGCTCCAGACATACATCCTTGCTTGGGGAGCTCCAAACGAACTCAACCTGCAGGTCACTGTCCCACTACCACCATCAGTGAGACTCTCACTAGCATGGTGGACAGTAGAGTCGAACCTCATCAAGGGAGTCCCCCTGGAGGCCTCCTACATGGCCACAATAGAGACAGACGCGAGCCTGTCCGGTTGGGGGGCCTGTCTGGGAGACTCAACAGCCCAGGGTCTATGGTCACTAAGGGAATCCAAGCTGTCCATCAACATTCTGGAGATGAGGGCAGTATACCATGCTCTCAAGGCCTTCAAACCCCTCATACGCGGTCAGTCGGTCCTGATACGCTCCGACAATCAGGTCACAGTGGTCTACATTGCAAAGCAGGGCGGAACCAGGAGCAGAGCCATGTTGAGAGGCAACATCAGTCCTGAATTGGGCTCAATCAAACCTCTGCCATCTAGGCGCCACACCTTGCAGGAAAACTCAACGTACGCTGGATTGCTCCAGCAGACAACAGGTGCACCCAGGGAATGGCGTCTGCACCCCGATCTATTTCGGATGATCCAAAGGGCTTGGGGACCCGTAACCATGGATCTCATGGCAACACGGGAGAACTCACAGGTCAAGGATTATTACTCTCGATTCAGGGAGAGTCACTCCCAGGGAACCAACGCCCTATCCCAGCCATGGAGTCGGGATCATGCTTATGTGTTCCCGCCTCTCCCCCTAATTCCCCAGGTCCTAGCCAAGATACGGGCATCCCGTCTCACCATCATTCTGGTGGCCCCGTATTGGCTGCGAAGGACATGGTTCGCCTCCGTGCGCGAGATGTCCATGGCCAGCCTCAGACTTCCTCACCGAGCAGACATGCTCTCCCAGGGCCCAGTAGTCCACCCGGCCTCGCGGACGCTGAAGCTCACGGCCTGACTCCTGAAAGGAGGAGACTAATAGAGGCAGGCTACCACGATTCCGTCATCAGTACCATGTTACAGTCCAGATGGACCTCCACCACCTCCACCTACAGTAGACAATGGTCTATTTTCTCGAGGTGGTGTGAAGAAAGGGGTAAGATACCCGAGCAGGCTGACATGGCTACCATCTTGCTATTCTTGCAGCAAGGAGTGGACAAGGGCCTGGCTCACTCTTCCCTCAGGGTACAGCTGTCAGCCATAGGAGCGGCTACTGGGCCCATCGGGGGGCACAGTCCGGGAGCTCACCCCGATGCTCGGTGTTTTCTAAAAGCGGTGGAGATACTTCACCTAAGACGCCACCAACTATCGCACCTGAGATCTCCTCACTAGTACTGAACACCACTCAGTTCGGCCCCCTACGAACCGCTCCGGGAGGCAGATCTATTCTGGGTTGGCCTCAAGACGTGCTTCCTAGTGGCCATCTGCTCTGCCAGATGGATCGGAAACTTGGGGGCTCTATCTTGCTCGGAACCTTATACGAACTTCACTCCTCAAGGAGTCCGCCTCCGAACGGTGCCAGCCTTTCAGCCCAAGGTGTCCATGGCTTTCCACAGGGAACAGCCCATTGAGCTGCCCACCTTCCTTGCGGACACACAGCAGCGCACTCATCTGATCCCACACCACCTGGATGTCAGTTCCACCCTCTCCATCTACATAGACAGAACGCGGCCCCTCCACAAGACGGAGAGGTTATTTGTTGTCACGAAGGGCCAAAGGCAAAGCAGGGCAGCCTCTAAGTCCACGATCGCCAGTTCGCTAAGGAGAACCATTCACAATGCTTACCTAGCAAAGCAAATGATACCTCCTCAGGGTATTAGGGCCCACTCTACCAGGGCAGTCGCCACATCCTGGGCAGAAAGGGCCAGCGTGTCTTCCGAAGACATATGCAGGGCAGCTACTTGGAGTTCCCTGCACATGTTTGCTAGACATTACAGACTCGAGCACCTGCATGCCATCCAGCCCACTTTCGCCACACAGATCCTCCTAGCAGCAACCTCGGCCCCTCACTCTTAGACCACTCTGCTCCCGCCCTTGGGTACTTCACTGCTTCTTATCTACCCATGAGTAATGTGTCTGGAGTGCCATGGATGCCCAACCAATCACAATGGGTGTTTACTCACCTGGTAAAGGTGATTGTGTTGAGTGTGGCATCCATGGCACTCAAACCCTCCCATCAGAGTGCTCAGAGTGACCAGGACCAAAAAGTGCGTTAGCCGGCAGCGGAGAGAGGGATGGAAAGAAGTTGCAGTGAGAATCTCAGTCGGTCTCTTCGGGATCGAGTTTAGATTGTAAATAATAGGTATAATAAATTTGGCCTACTGGTCTCTGAGACTACGTCGTAGTTAGCCCTTTTTCTTTCATGGCATCATGTTGGTCTGCCTTGCATTGTTATTGCTTCTTTTTCCCTTTGCCTTTCTTACTAACCTTGATTTCAGCTATGGAAGATTCGAACTGGAGAGCAGGGGCTTCTGGGACCTGGATATACCAGAAATTTGATCTAGGGTCATGTGCATCATTAGCCTATCAGGTGGGCTAAAACCCATGAGGTAATGTCTGGAGTGCCATGGATGCCAACCAACACAATCACCTTTACCAGGTGAGTAAACACCCATTTCTTGAATGTAGGAGATGCAGTCTGACCCTTCGGCTCTCTCTGGCAACCCTGCCAGAATTAAGTTGTTCCTCCTACTTCTCGATTCTTGGTCTTCAATTCTCTCTTCCAGCTTTTTAATTTGCCTTTTAACCACTACCAGCTCTTGCTCCGCAGTGGAGAGTTTCCTCTCTTGAGATGCAAGTCAGACTTCAGCATCACCCATCCTCTGGGCTAACAATTGCAGCGCTGGCTTTACTTCTGCAAAGTCCATGACTAGCCCCTTCAAAAGCTGCTTAATTTCCAGGATGTCTCCCCCATTTGGGCTGGCTCCCCCATCTGCGTTTGCCACTTCTTCCTGGTCTTCTGGGGTTGAGAGCTGTGATTTGGGCTGTTTGGAGGCTGGGGCCCTTCCAGCCAGAGATTCGCCCATCTCAGGATCCATACTACTTTAGTGTCACGGTCTGACTCTACAGCCGGCTGCTCACCGTGAATCAGAAGCCGAATAGCGGATATCGAGTCACCACTCGCCAATACCACGTCCGGGAGCCTTGCTAAGCCTAACGAACCCCTTCTGCAATATTAAATCAGCCTTGCAGTGCTACGAGGGGTTATTTAATAACTGAGGGGCCCAGGAGCAGCGCGAGGGATGTCTTACCCGACCGGACTCATCACGTGATCCCCCGTGGATAGTCTTCTGTTGTTCTAGCAGCCATTCCACCATGTAATAGGTGGAATGCCATCTTGTTGCCACATCTTGTTTCAGGTAGTGGATGAAAAGGTGATTCTGTTGCTGAATGTTTCATAGCAGCATCCGTGCCTTTATAGAATGGCTAAAATGACCACAAACATTTTTGGCCAGACCTACACGTCTGCACAGTGGTGCACTCATCATGTCAGAATCCCTGAGCTACAGATTTATACAGTAAGCAAAACATGGAACACAGATGCCACAGATACACAAAAGGTGACTGCAGATAAGGACCACGTGACCCACCTAGTCTGCCCCTTTTCCCTACTTGATCCATTACCGCAGACCCTAGTTGATCTGTGGCTTACCCTCTCTTCCCTATTGCTAGAGTACTCTTTATGTCTATCCAAATCATTCTTGAATACCCCTACTGTTTTTTCCCCCACCACCTCCGCAGAAAGGCTGTTCCAAGCATCCATTACTCTTTCTGTGAAAAAGTACTTCCTTACGTTGCCCCTAAGCCTACCCCCCTCTAGCCTCATATCATGCCCCCTTGTTCTTGTACACCTTCATTTCTAAAAGATGCTACCCTCATGTGCCTTGTTTATGCCCCTGATGTACTTGGATGTTTCTATCATATCCCCCGGAATATGTATTGCAGTCCTCTAGTCTTTCTTCATATGACTTTTGGAGCAATCCTTGCACCATTTTTGCTGCCCTTCTCTGGACTGCCTTTATTTTGTCTATGTCCTTCCAGAGATGTGGCCTCCAGAACTGGACACAGTACTCCAGTTGAGGTCTCATTAGTGATCTGTACAGTGGCATAACCACCACCTTTTTACTGCTGGTGATACATCACCCTATGCACCCTGACCCTAGCATCCTACTGGCTCTCCCCACAGCCTTCTCACATTGTTTGGTTACCTTTAGGTCATTAGATATGATTATCCCCAAATCCCTTTCTTGATTGGTGGCCATCAATACCTCCCCCCTATCTTGTACTCCTCCCTTGGATTTCTGTGCCCCAAGTACATGATTTTGCTCTTCTTTGCATTGAATCTTAGCTGCCACACTCTCAACCACTCCTGAAGCTTGTTTAGGTCCTTTCTCATTTTTTCCACACCCCCTAGAGAGTCGACCTTGTTGCAGATCTTAGTGTCATCTGTAAAAGGCATACATTCCTCTCCAGCCCCTCTGTAATGTCACTCATGAAGACAAAAAAGGGACTGGCTCAGCACAGATCCCAGTGGCACCCCACTGGTCACCCCCCTCTCCTCAGATTGAATGCCATTTACTACCACCCTCTGTGTCCTGCCACTCAACCAGTTTCTGACCCAGTTTACCACCTTGGGGCCAATTCCCAGGCTGCCCAATGTATTTATCAACCTCCTAAGTGGGATGATGTTGAAGGCCTTGTTGAAATCAAGGTAGGCCACATCCACCGCCCTTCCCCTATCTACCTCCATTGTCACCCAGTCAAAGAAATATATCAGATTTGACCTTCCCACTGTGAATCCATGCTGCCTTGGATCCTGTGCTCCACTGGATTCAAGAAATTTTGCAATCCTTTTCTTTAGCAACGACTCTATTAATTTCCCCATCACTGAGGTCAGACTGACTGGCCTGTAGTTGCCAGCCTCCTCTCTGTTCCTACTTTTGTGGAGAGGGACTCCATTTGTCTTCCTCCAGTCCCCTGGAACCAACCCTGTCTCTATCATGTATATGACCCCCACTGTCAAATGCCTTTACAATGTTCTTTGCATTATCTGATACTATAAAACCTGATGTCAATTAGTGTGGTGTCAGCCATTTCATCAAACTTCTGTTAAAGGAAGTGTAACAAGATTTCTGCATGACGGTGACTGTCAAACCCAGCAGTACATAAAGCTGCCTGCTTGTGGAGGTTGAGGGGCCCTGGTGACTTGTGACTACCACTGCTTCTGGCATGTAACCCAGAGGAGGAGGAGGAGGAGGAGGAGGAGGAAGAGGAGGGGAACAAAGAAGGGAAATTGACCCAATGGGCAGTCACCACCATGTAATCACTAGTCTACCACTGGTCCACATGTCAATGGTGATGTGGATGTCTGGAACAAATAATGCCTTCAGAACATATTACACAGTCTTGTAGACACTCTGATGCAAATCAGGAAGAGCCACTGTGTAAAAGTAGATAGGGCTGGGCACGTGATACCTTGGCATTGCAACTTCCATTAGTGATAGTAAACCTGTGTTACTCACAAAGAACAATGTCAGAAAGTCTGTGGCCAGCATTTCCACAACTGCTATTGTTAACTTTTTTACCTCTAGTCTGTTGGCTTTATATCTCTGGCCCATTTCCAGGGACTGGACCAGTAAGAGTTGAGTGCTTTTATTCCCCCCTGGATGTGACAGTTGGTTCCTATTTTTACCACCCCCTGGGTGTTGAACTGGCTGAGGGTTTGCAGCTCCTTGGAGGTATGGGAGTCCACGGGTGAAAAAACTGGTGAATGACGATATTGGAGTTGTGCATCAGCTACCACTTGAAATACTTTCTTTCTCCTCTGCTATGCATCGTCTGCTAATGTTCTCCTCCACTGGTCATCATCATTACCATCAGCTTCACTGCCTGGTGGTGCTATGGCTCATGTCATGCTTTGCTATGCCTTCTCATACTTAGACCTGTGGGACTTCAGCAAATGCCTTTTCATGGTAGATGTTCCTAGCTTTGTTCTCTCCCTGAATCATCCTGTCTTTACATAAAATATACACTACATGTGTCTGTGATTCTTTGTCCACATGAAAGAAATCTCACACCACGAATGTCACCAGTTTGGTCTTTCCTCCTGGCACTCTCAGCTGTTGTCTTATGGGCAGGCTACTGTGGGCTGCTTCAATATCATTACCCTCCTCCTCCTCTTCCTCTACCAGTTCTTCAGGTTCAGGGAATGGTTCTTCTTCCTCTACCATGTGTCCTGAGCAACCAGTTGTGCCTGTGTCCTCCTTGTCTTCTGTCATTTCAGATACTTGTTGTGTTTCCCCTTGTTATTCTGTGGCTTTTGGTTTTTTTGTTGTTGTTTGATTTTTTTGTTTGTTTTTTGTTTTACCACCACTTTGGGTCATTTTGATCCCTTATGTGCACCTGTCCCAAGTCAAGCTCCCACATGTTCCACCTCCTCCTCCTCCTCCCAAGAACTGCTGCTGCTGCTGCTATCACTTTTATCAGGTATATAATCACAATCTCTGTCTCTGCCAAATCACTTTGCTTCTCCTCCTCCTCCTCCTCCTCTGCATGTGTCACTACCTGACACACTCCTGTCTTATGCCTTTTTTCATGCAATGATTGCTCATGTTGCAACCCTTGCAGTGCCACTGCAAGTGGTTCCTACAATGTGTGATACTTTATGGAGTGTTCGAGCACTACTGTCTTCTTCCTCTACACTTGTAGTTCCCACTGAGGCAAAAGGTCTATGACCAAGCCTACTCTGATTTGGTTTTTCTTCAGTGTGACTGGATGATCCCATGCCATCACCTCCTTGGCATGTCTGCTTTTCCACTTCCTAATGCTTGCTACAAGACTCAGCCACTTGGGTGATGAATGATGAAGTGTAAGACTTTATTTTATTTAATTTTTTGTTGTTTTTATGTTCCTATTTTCTGATTTTAGTTTTTAATTCTTTTTTATTAATGGAATGCTAACAAGGACTACCAGTGACAAGGCACCAACTCACTACTAGCTGGCACACACTTGCTGTCCACTGATAAGATCACATTGCAACAGCACAGCTCAGGATGATACACACACAGGCTGCTTCAGTACTCAAGGAGGAGGAGGAGGAGGAGGAGGAGGAAGAACTTCAGAAACGTGAGGGAATATGGAGAATTGTTTTTTATTTTGATTTTATTTTTTACTTTTTTATGAGATGTCACCAAGGTGCCAACTACCATGATCCGGCCACTGGAACACTACTAGATGGCACAAATGTGCTGCCCACTGCTCAGATCACACCATGGTAGAACAGCTCAGGACAGCATGCCACTGCTTCAGGAGTCAGGTGGAAGGAACCACAGCAACTTGAGGGAACATGAAGACTGACAGCTTCAATTTAAAAAGTGCCACAAAATGAAAAAAATAGTTTTCCTTATGGAATGCCATTAAGGTGCCAACTACCAGGGGCTGGGCACCAGCATACCGCCAGCTGGCACACACTTGCTGTCCTGCCCAGATCACACTTCAAAAAACTGCTTCAGGACTCAGAAGGAAGAGGAATTAGCTACTACAAGCAAGCCTGCAACTTTGGCGAATGTAAAGAGTTTGAAACTGCCACAAAAACAAAAGTGAAGCCATGAACATGAATGAAGAATTATTCACATTTTTTATGGGATGCCACCAAGGTGCCAACTACCAGTGGCCAGGCACTGTTCTGCTGCCAGGTGGTACACACTTACTGCCCAGTAAAATTAGTAAATAAAGGTAACTCCCCAAAAATATCGTGCCTCAGGCTTCTGTCAGGGGCTTCAGTCAAAATCTGTTTGTACTTGTATGAACTGCTGAAATACAAGTTCTTCAATGAAAAAAAAATGTGTACTACACTGCTGAGATTAGGCAACAAGTGGACACTGGCAAACTGCCACCTTATGCCCCATCTCCCACTGCCCAGCACCAAGTACACTCCCCCTCCAGAATCCAATCTCTCCTGAGTCTCCCCTCTCAGGCAAGACCCTGGTCCCAGAGGCCTGCTGGAACACTACTACTCAGCCTGCCTTTTTTTTTTTTTTCCTCTTAAATATACCCCTTCAGCAGTCCTGCTGCTGCAGGACTAGTGTATGTCGAACGTTTGAAGATTTTCTTTGATTCAAAGAATTTTCTTACTAATCTAACTAGAAATAAATCACCACCCTGCCTGAGTTACCTAACAGCTCCACAAGGAGTGTGCGAGTGAGCTTTCTTGCTGGCTCACATGGTGGAGCTGAGTCTAACTTCAAAACGAGGTTGTGACTCACACTGTGCCCTAGTTAACTGTTTCAGGAGGAACTACGGTTTGTGGTTCAACTGGTTTGCCTGGTCAGCAGCATTCGGACCAGAGCGAACCAGTCAAACCAAAAGTTCGCCTAGTTCCCCTAATAGTTTGCCACAGTCCGAAAGAATTGAACACCTGAAGATTGAGGTGTTTGATTCTTTTGTAGAACCAAACTTGCAGCCCTAATCAATATATATGTCTGCCAGAGGATTTCTGAAATTATTAACGGTTGATGCGATCTATAATCTCTCATCTTCCAACTAAATTGGATTTTTGTTTCTGTTCATAAGGTTTTGTCATGTTCAAATGCATCCATGCATCACGTTAACATTTTAGACATTTGTTATTGTTTTTACTTCAGAATGTATACTGCATGTGAAACTGACAAAAAAGTTTTGCTGATAAAACATAGTTATTGTAAAAAACTGCATGAGAGCATCAGTTAGATGCTTTAAAGTCATTTTTTTAAAATGACTTTCCTTACTTTTCTGAAAGAAAATTTTGTAAGAGATACACACTACTATGTATTGAAAATTGTTGATACTTTGATTGGCATACAGTGGCTCATCTCAGTGCCACTCTTCACTCATATCTAAGCTTGTGCCAAGCAGCCCTGGTAGTACTGTGGTACACCCTCCCACACCCCCTCCAAAAGCCAATCATGGTGGTAAATGGTGTCTGGAGAAGGCAAGGTGACTGGCGGGGTGCCTCAGAGCTCACTACTAGGCACAGTCCTCTTCAATGTCTTTTTAAGTGACATTGCAGAAGGGATAGAAGGGAAAGGATGCCTGTTCATGGATGACACCAACATTTGAACAAAGTAGATGCACCGGAGAGTGGGGGGTTTGGAAAAAATGAAGGATGATTTGAAAAAGTTAGAAGAATGGTCAAGGGTTTGGCAGCTGGGTTTCAATGCACAAAAGTGCAAAATGATGCATTTGGGGCACAGAAACCCGGGGGCCATGTACAGTACCAACTGGGGGGGAGAGTACTGGCAACCATCAAACAGGAGAGGGACCTGGGGTAATCATTTCTGATGGCCTGAAGGTAGCCATGCAGTGTGATAAGGCAGTGGGGAAGGCTAGCAGGATGCTCAGGTGCATAGCGAGGGGTATTACCAGTATGAAGAAAGAGTTAACATTACCCCTGTACTGATCACTGGTAAGACCACACCTCGAGTACTGTGTCTAATTCTGGAGGCCCCACCTCTGGAAAGACATTGATAAGGTGGAGGTGGTACAGAAGAGAGCTACCAAAATGGTGCAGGGCCTGCATCAAAAGTCCTATGAGGAGAGACTCAAGGAACTGAATATGTACTCTCTGGAGGAGAGGAGGGAAAGGGGGATATGACAGAAACATTCAAATACCTCACAGGTACTAATAAGGTACAGGAATGTAGCATTTTCCATAGAAAAAGAAGGTTGAGGGGTCACGCTATGAAGTTTGAGGGGGGAAGCCCCATGGAAATGTGAGGAAATATTTCTTCACTGAGAGGGTGGTGGATGCCTGGAACAGCCTTCCAGCAGAGGTGGCAGGTGCCAAAATGGTGACAGGATTCAAGCATGCATGGGACAGATACAAGGAGACACTGGTAGTAAGGCAAGTGGAGGAGATGACTGGAAATCAAGTAGGGTCTGCGGTGGCACAGTAGGCCAGGAAAACTGGGCAGGCTAGGTGAGCCAAGAGATCCTTAACCGCTGACATCTTCTATGTTTCTATGCCCTGGCATACAGTTGTTCCCCCTACCACACCCTGTCCTGATACAAGCATATCTGGCATCCATAGCCCACCCTCATACACTCTGCCCCAATCCAAGCATGCCTGATGACCAGTGTCATCCTCTCCCAACCCTGGCCCAATGCAAGCATCTCTGACATCCAGTGGCACCCTCCCCCACACCCTGCTCCAGTCCAAGGACCCATGGTTTTCAGTGGCACATGTTGCACACATGCCCTAATACAGACATCTCTGGCATTCAGTGGCACCCTGCTCCCACACTCAGTCCCAAACTAATGAATCCCTGGGGCTTAATTTTCAAACAGAGAACAATGATGCAAGGTGCCTGCTCCAAAGGTGTATGACGCAAGTGGCACTGTGCGTCATAGTTTGCGACAATCCTGATTTTCAAACACCGGCTGCAACGACATCAGGATGCCATGTGGCAAAGCCCCCTGCACCACCCTTGTGGCAAAAGTGCCCCTGAGCCAGGGGTGGTTGCACCATGGTGGTGCTGCACCATTCACTTATTTGGGATTCTATAAACCCTGCCATGACAGCAAGAAGGGGTTCAGGTTAGACCAGTTAGGAGGTTATCTAAGTGCCCTGTGCCACTGCTGGGCAGGGTGGTGACTGGGGGGGCTGCAAGACAGGGACTGGGGGTATAAGGAGCACAGGGGTGGCATAAGGAAGGATGGGGACACAGCAGCAATGGGATGGTGCTGAGGTGGCACCCTTCAGGGGGGCCCTGCAAACATGTAGGCAGCTGATCAGCCCAGGTATGTGGGGTTGGCAAAACAGGACCAGAACCCAGCCACAGGTGCACACAGCCCAGGCACCTGTCCCAGCAGTACCACTTACCAGAACACCATAGGTGGGCAGCAGTGGCCGCAGGCTGTGGGGTGCTTGTGGTGAATGAGAATAGTCCCAGGGCACTGCGACAGTGCCTTGGTACTCGGCCCACTGTGGGAAGGCAGGCTGCTGCCCGCCTATGGTGTTGTGGTAAGTAGCACTTATGGGGCAGGTGCCAAGACTACATGCACCTGTTGCTGAGTCATGGTCCCATCTTGCCAGCCTCACATACCTGGGCTGATCATCTGCCTACACCTGTGCAGATCTATCCCACGGGAGTGCCACCTGAGTACCCTCACATTACCACTGTGCCCCATCGCTCCTTATACCACCCACTATGCACCTTATGCCCCCAGTCCCCATCTTGCAGCCATTTCCCCCCCACCTCCACGGCCCCTCGAGTGTTCTGCTGGATGGGGGGGTTGACAGAGCCTTCTGCCGAACTCCACAGATGAGCCACATGTCCAGCATAACCCTGCTGATGTGGCAAATCTCAGGTCTTGGACGCAGGGACACTCATTTTTTTTTTAAATATGGTGCAGGATCCCTAATGCAGCCCGAGACTGCCACAGCCCTAAATCACCGCAAATTGCAATGATCTAGGGGCTGTTTGAAAACTGAGCCCCTGACATCCAGTGGTACCCCCAGCCCCCCAGCCTCATCCATCCCCATGAGACACAGTTCCTGATATCCAGTGGTACCCGCCCAATACAAATCACAACCACCTCATTTGGTAACCACACCAAATCCTCCTTCCACCTTCCACCTTCTCAAGTGCAATTTATAAAATAAACCAAAGTCTGACCAGTTTGCACTCCAGAGGCACAGTAGAAAGCACACTCTCACAAACAGATGAATGAAGATAACAGCTTTATAGCTGGTAGTAGCAGTGTGTTCAGAACACACTACCAAATTTATGAAACACATGTACACGGTGTATTTGATACATCCAGGTTTGTGATATTTATTGCAAACTGTGATTAAAGAAATATATGCTGGGTGCTTGTATTTCATAAATCACATAATGTGATTTATTCAAGTGACAGAAGCTGAGGAGGTGAGTGAAGGGTTTGTTGCTGGCCATCTGAGGGGGTCTGGGATTGGGCTCCCAGTGCCAGACACTTCTAAAGGGAAACATGCAATTAGGGATTGGCTCCTAGTGCCCGCATGGTTTTGTTTAAATTTCTGACACCCAGGTTGGGCTCCGGTGTAGGGAGAGGGTTGGGGGGGCAGGAGCATTCCACTGTGGGTGCTCTCCCAGTGGACACACTGAAAAATTGAGTGTTGGTGGAAGACACAACCACCAGGGATGGGCTCCTGGTGGATGGGTTTGTTATTCCTTATTTTATTTTAATAAAACATTTACCAACACCAGGGCAGGGCTCCTGGTGTCAATTTTAGGTAAGGGAAGGAGACCAGGGATAGGCTCCCAGTGGCTGCAACAAGCAATTAGGGATATGGGGCAGAAATGGCCAGGGAGATGGATTCCTGGTGACAACATAATGGGAGAGCTTTGCCCATGATTTTGTGTGGGGAAATAAACCACAGGCCAACTATAAGCCAGCCTCTCCCAGCTGCCTACGCTCAGAGTGTTTGAGCACCTGAGCTGCTGGGGGTATGCCAACTGAACAGCGAAATCACTCACAGCGACAATCTCGACAGATTTTGAGATTGTCACTGTGAGCACACCAGGCAAAATTTCACCCTTCTTCTTTTCGCCCCCTTCAAAACAACTCCAACTCAAAGTTAGTAATCTATAGAAGGGGGGTGCAGGGGTGCAGCTCCCGATAGAACATACACAATGTATGACAGGCAAAATTTCACCTCTTGACATTGGGGATCTTGCCATACCAAACTTCGACAACACTGTAGTTGATTCAGCATAATAGAATCGTGGCTGCATGGTCCCTATGGCTGTGCTCTCCTCCTGGCTCATTCTTTTCATTTTCTCACCGCTTCATTCTAACTGCAGCTTTTGGGTGCTGCTGGACTTTCCTCCACAGTTTGCCCTGCTGCTTCCCAGTCCTTCCCTTCTCATCTCTGTTCCCCCACCACCACCATCCCATTCTCCCACCTGCTGTTCTCTTCCTTTCTCTTTCTACCTCCTGTCTTGCCACCCTTGCGCCATTTCTTTTTGTTGTCCTCCTCCCAGCTTGTACCTCTTTCCTTTCTGTCCTGTTTCTGTTCCTCCCAATGGGGTTTCATTCCTTCCAGTTTTTTTCATGCTCTCGCTCCTTGAGCTAATTTTTTTGGAGGGGCCTCTTCAGCCCTGTTTACATATCGGCAGCGCTCTGGCATAGGTGCTGTTCCCTTCCCACTGTGCTCGCTGCTTCTCCAGCAATTGACTGCTTACACAGCCTGCCCTCGTGGCACTGTAGGTCGCTCCCAGGAGGGACTATAAATTTGTGGGAAGATAAAAGAATAAAGCCTTTAAAGTGGAGCAAGCGCAGCAAAGCATCTATACCAGAATTTAACATGCTCACTCCGATACTGATCCCCACAAATCTGTCGGATTAAAAAAAGTATCCGAAGGGCACTTAAGACACTCTGGAAAGTGTGTACACTGCCGACTTTGCAGTGCATCAACCCATGTGCATGGGCTGATGTGCTGCAAAGTTGGCAGTGTAAACAAGGCTTTCGTTCCACTCCATCTTCTGAGCTGTCTCCTCTTCATGACTCGCTGACATCACCACCCAATCTGAAGCTCCGTGCTGCTACCGCATTCTTCTCCTCCTATCCTACTCTGCCACAGTTCTGCTCTCCCACACCTTCTGCAGTTCATGCTAGCTGTTTCACCAGCCTCAATTCCTAACACCCCCCTCGCTAACCAAAATTTTACAGCAAGGATTATAGGTGCTCTATTGAAGCTGCAGGTAGCAGCTTTAACATTTACAGTACTATGCACAATTATAATCATGCTTTCAGTCTTCCTTTCCTAAATCTCAACAACACATGGCCCTTTACTGCCTAATCTAATGGCTACCACATAACTTTGCTCGAGCTTCATACATTATATAACATTTTCTCAAGTTTTGAACCATTCCAACTATTTCCTTCATTCATTTTACACCTAAAGGCTCCAAGGAAGTTAATAACACCAATGTAATTCAGCTACTCTCAATCATCTCTGTGTGCATTTAATAAGGAAACAATGAGCATTAACCCATCAAATGAATTTAATATAGCCATTCATAATAAACTAAAGGTCCATAACCCTTCTATTCAATCCAACTCAAACAACAGAGGGGGTAGTTCCACTCCATTTCAGATCAGCTCCTGCTCTATAACACTCCTTCTTCCTGCTCTTCTGCTCCTCAACTCTTTGCTACCTCAGTCTATGTTACCACTTCCTAGTCTGCTATTTCATACCTTCTTATTATTCTCCTCTGCCTCCATTCCTCTGCCTAAGCAGCCAGTCTGCTCTGTCCTGTTCCTAAGCAGCCCTCACCAGCAGCCCTACCAGACTCTGTCTTTCTAACTTGTACCTTCAGGAGGTCTACAGGTGTAGGTAGGGTTTGACTTCATCCACTAGAGGTGGGAGTCTGTAACTGCAATCAGTCAGCAGCAGATCAAACTAATGTCTCATTCAAATCCAAGCAATTTCAAATCATCACCTCTCAAGGCTCAATTTCATCCACCAGATGTATGATTCTGCAAATCCAATCATATCCAAAGCACCAGGGCTCGACTTTGTCTGCCATACGTACGATACTGCAACTTCCATTTCATCAACTACATGTCACACTTAAGTTCTTCAACTGCTTCCAGATTCAGGACTCAACTTCATCCATTAAAAGTGAGCTTCTGCAGCCTGTGAAGCTGAAGTGAACAGCCCATTGGAAGGATCCATCCAGGACAGTGTTTACTAACCATCCTAGCTACCTGGGGTTTGTTCTTCTCTTCGATGCCACCAATGGCAACAATTCCTCTTTGACTTGCAAGGGAGTATGCCATCCTTTAGTTTGTAAAGACACGAGTTTCTCTGCTTGAGATTCATTCCTCTGAAGTGCACTACAAATTAGCATATTAGCATGCTGACCTCTCTCCTCATCTTGTCCTCATCATCATATTCCAAAGAGATTCCCCCAGATTTCTTCATCTGTCTATCAGTCATGAAAAAATCTCCACATCTACTTCCATGAATTCTCTACTGTCCTATGGATCATACATCTTCAAATCCAAAGAAGATCCTCAGGTTGCCCCTCTGATTTCTTCAGCCATGCATCATTTACAAAACATCTTCACTCCACACTTCATAAAGCCTACACTACTCCTAGTACTTCATCATTTTTATGTTCCAATGAAGGTCCTCAGGGCTCCACTTGGACTTCCTCAATCAAGAATTCATTCTGAAAAGTTTCTTCACATTCAGATTCTGTGAAGCCTCTTCCTGGTTTATCATCTTCAAAGCTGGTCAACAGTCCTCAGAGTTCCCTTCAGACATCTCCAGCTATAGATCTGTTTAACAGTCCTCTTCATCCATATTCCATTGGACTCATTTTTTCTGCTTTAACAGACTCTTGTACTTCAGCTTCAGCCTGGAAACAAAACTGATTGATTTATGAATAATGCTAACTCTCAGCTCCTGGAGCATATGCACCTATTCTGCTCATTCCAACTGTCCCCTTCTGCCAACTGAATTCCATGGTTGTGCTCATATCAGTCGCATCAGAGCTTCAATTGCATCGTATGTCTCAGATCTTGCCTTACTCATACCTTACTCCAGCCTCCATCTGCAATACCCACAGCCAGCCATAAGGTCTCCATTCAGTTCAGCTGCCAACTTGATGGAAGCCAGCTACTCTTAAATTTATTGGTTCCATTCAACTAATCCCAGGTTCCCTCTGCAGAATTACCTTTGAAGAAAGGAGGCAACCTCAAATCCCTTCATCTAGTCTCTTGATACTTTCAATCAGAATAAATTTCTGAAGAAATGTTGAGCTCTATCAATGTCAAATTTCGAGATTAATCTGACTTCATTTTGTTTCACTTTCAGCCTATGTCCCGATGTGTGTTTCTTGCACTTCAGTCTATCCAAGAGAACCTGGACTGGTATTCATACTTCATGGTAGACAGGCATCATATAAACAGCTGCAATTCTTAATAATCATTGTCTTCTCCTGAGCCTCAGCTACAGGAGCCTTTGTAATACTCTCTGAATAGAACCACTGATAACAAGCAGTTTTGCCATTACCACACTAGGCAGCAAGCATGCTTTGCACCCTCTATTCTTTTTAAAGCTGACTACATCTCCTAGTATCTCTTTCTGCTCAACTTGGATTAGGAGACAGACTCCTTAGCTATACAGAAAGCAAGCCATTGTCAAGTAACTCTTCTTGTCGAAAGGCTGCCCTGTCTGACTCCCTTTCTGCGCATTTGCATTCATGGGGGAACTCATGCTTAATATATGCATGCAAAAGTAATTTGTCATAGATTATGGCAATCACTCCATTTCATCATCCTGCTTCTGATCTTACCACCTGGAAAATATTCTAGCATGACTCTAATTCATGGCTATCCTTCTATTAAGCATTTCTGAATCACTGTCTCCTGGTTTCCTATGGATCCACTTTTCAGACCTTTCAACATCCACTCTCATTGAAATTTGCCTGTCAAACTACCAACCAACAGTGGATATCAGCTATGGAGCAGATCTTAGCCTAATCCATCACTTTGTTCATACAGAAGTAGACTGGTTCTCCATAACTCAACTTACTCAGCTTGTCATATTTCAGTTACATGACCAAGCAACCAATGCTGCAGCTCAATGTCAACACTAGGGCTTTTATTGCATCTGTATAGCATAAAACTTACTCATCAGCATGGTTATACTCTCCTGTAGTCCACCTTAGTGCCTAAATATCTAAGCATATCACTGCTGGAATAAGAATTTGCCCTCTGTTGATTATGACTTCTACCATCAGCCTCGAAATCATATCATAAGACTATTAAGCTCTATCCATTACAGATTCAACGCTTCTCATCAATCCACCACATGCTTGCTTAAAAATTCTTCAGAAAATCATTCGTAAAGTCCTGAGATGACTTCCTATTGATGGACCTTCATTCTGAAACTTGTCAGACTTGCTGCTTTATGTTAATTTCACCCTATATAGAATAGTCCAATCTCTGCAGCTATTGCTTAACTTCCTTATCCCAGGAAGTTTACTATTTTATCACTGTCATTAAAATCATTACATCTTGTTGCTTCCATCTTCAAAGACTGGTAATCATTTCTATAACTGCTGATTACATATTACCTGATTTATAATAACTGGTGCCAGTAGACCTCTCGATCAACTCATATATATCTCATTTGGCTTTGAGTCTTTTCTGACCTCAGTCATTCATCAGCAAGGTTGCCCAGATGATCCATGAACCATCTGAGAATTCTCCTTCAATGGCTTGGACTGAATCCTAGGACATTTCTGCAGATCAAACAGCATCGTAAACATCAAACATCATTGAGTTGGAGGAGATAGTCTGTTTTGGGCCTTCTATTCCCTATTGCTGCCTGGCTGCTCTACTAAGGGTAGGAAAAGAGAAGGGTCAAAGTTAAGTATACACAAGTACTAATCACTATTCACAAAACATTGAATGGGAGGGCTTTTCCTGTGATTCAGTGTGGGGGAATAACTCCTCCCACAGTCCAAATATAAGCCAGCCTCTCCCAGCTACCTATACTCAGAGTGTTCGAGCACACTCCATCCTCCCCTCCTCCTTCTCTTCCAGCACTTGTCTCACCCTTAGTGCTGGGCCTTTTATTCCCTATCACTGCCTGGCTCCTCTACTAAGGGTGGAATAGAAAAAGGCCAAAGTCAAGTGTACACAAGCACTAATCACTATTCACCAAACACTAAATCCTTTTTTTTAAATAAATAAATATTTAGTGACACTGGTGTGGGCTCCTGGTGTCAGATTGGGGTTTGGCTGCAGACTAGTGCCACCATGGATGGGCTTCCAGTGGCCACATTCTTTTATTTAATTACACTGTCTGACACTGGGTTGGACACCTGGTGTCAGAAACTTAATGAGATGGCCCATGCTGACAACCAGGGATTGGCTCTGCCTCCTGTGACCACATTATTCTCAGTCTTTCTTTATAGGTCATAAACCGGGAAGTAAATGCTTGCATATGCAAAAATATCTTTAGTCCCTGGTTTCAAAGTGCACTGTGATTGCAACTTTTGAGTAGTGTGTGACTCTGACAATGGGTTATGAAAGTGGGACGTGAATTGCCCTCATCTGACTTAAAGCTGTTTTTTTTTTTCATTCTGCTCATGTGCAGACTTGTTTAGTTTCTCTTTCTTGTTTACATTTTTGTTTTGTTTTCAAAAAAACAGCACCTTTGGGGCAGGATCTAAGGAACTTGCAAGTTTCATGTGTCAGATCCCAGCCATTTTTATGGCTGCAGTGGTCGGAGCCCTGCAGACATCTTGCTTCAAAAAGGGACTCAACATTACTTAGGTTCACAGGTTATGGATTCAAGTCAATTAGCTCATAGGAAAACAATAGACTTACCACTGACAGTGAATGTATCCTAATTTATTATCCCCCATGTACAGATCTAATTGGTGTTTAAAGGCAGTCATATTGGTTGCACCCACCACATTATCTGGCAAGGAATGCCACATATTCACCACCCTCTGATTGAACCACTGCCCCATTTTTGTGTTCCTATATGTTTTCCTTTTCAATTGATACCTGTGCCCTCTTAGTTCTCTACCCTGATGTTCCTTTCTAATTAGACCTGATGATTCCAAGATTAACTCATCCTGAATAGCTCTAAATACATAAGATAAATCACCTTATATTCTATGATATCCCATGGAATACATACCCAGTTTTCTTACCCTATCCTTATAAGCCCTGTCCTTAACATTATACACCTTTCTCATTAGTTTTCACTGTACACTTTCCACATTATTACTAGCAGCTATACTACAAGGTGAACAAAAAAGGGGCACCATATTCTAAAACAGGTCTCACTAGTGACCCATAAAGTGGGACCAACACTTCACAGCTCCTAGTGCAAATGTTTCTTAATATGTTCCCCAGGATCCTATTTGCTTTTTTCACACACTCACCAGATTGCTTGTTAAAGCTCAAATTATCAACAATTCATACTCCCAGATCCTTCTCATTCTCTGTCGATGTAATTATGTTGCCATTAATAGTATAGTTCGTCTTCGTATTATTAGCACCAAAGTGCATCACTCTACACTTAGTTTCATTAAAGACTATTTTATGCTCTGAAGCCCAGGCAACCAGATTGTCAGGTTGATCCTGTAGTTTTCCCACAGATTCTAAATTATTTACAATAGCCCTCACCTTTGCGTCATCAACATATTTACAGTGCCATGCCCCATCTCCCACCTGCATTTTGGATATAAACAGTCTGAACAAGACAGGCCCCAGAATCAATCCTTGGGGGACCCCACTGGTCACCCTTCCCCACTCTGACCAGTTTCCCCATATACCAACTCTTTGCTTTCTCTGATCCAGTCATGACCCTATCCAGGCAATCAGTTCCTCATCAATACCCATCATCTTTAATGAATTCAGCAGCACATTGTGGGCAACTGAATCAAAAACTTGGAGTAGTCCAAACATATCACATCAACAGACATACCCCAGTCAAGTGCCTTGCTCACCTGTTCAAAAAAACCGAGAAGGTTAGTCACGCATGACCTGCCTTCCACGAACCCATGCTGCGCTACATCTGCCAGGCCAAGCTGGCTCAGATTTTCCTCCAGAGGCTCCTATATAAAACCCTCCATAATTTTTCCCACTACTGACATGATGCTTATCAGCCTGTAATTGCTAACCTTTGTCTTATCTCCCCCTTTAGTATGGGTGTAATGTGTGCCTTTCTCCACTCATCAGGTACTCTACCCTCATTTAAGGATACACTAATCATTAAAGTGAGGGGCTGAGCTAACTCCTCTGCCATTTCACTTAGGAAGTAAGGATGAATGCCGTCTGGTCCACCAGATTTATGTTTATTTAACTTTCTTAACTTATCCCTTACCTCACTGTCCAAGATATTTTTTAAAGTCTTTTGTTCCTTTCTCACCTTCTGACTACTGCCAGGATCATTTTGATCTTTAAATACATTCAGAAAATATTCATTAAATTTTTCTGCCATCTGTTTTTCATACACCATAACTTCATTCCCGTCCTTTAATTTTACAACGTGTTTCTGCCCTTTTCTCAGACTTCCTACATAACTATGAAAGCGTCTACAGTTGTCCTTTTTAATGGATGCCAATCTTAATTCTGCCTGAGTCTTGGCCTTTTTGATGGCACTTTTGCATGATCTAACTTTTCTTTTATACTTCTCCCAATTCTCATCTGTTTGGTTCTTTTTATATTTTTTATATGCTCTTTCCTTTCTTTTCACTATTTTCTACACATTAGTTGTAAACCATTTAGGAATTCTTCCTCTGTCATTATACTTAGTTATGACTAGCACATACTCTTCAACACAGTCTATGATTTTCTGATTTATCTTCTCCCATATATCTTAAAGGGACAGGTTCTTTAATTACCCTTTCTAATTCCATAGGTCTAACACCAACTTAATCATCCTAAAATTAGCTTTTTGATAATTTACTATCCAGGTTCTACCCTTCTGGTGTTTTATTTGTACATTTATAGTAAACATAACCATGTTGTGATCACTTGCCCCCAATGGATGTAATACTTCAACTTTTTCTAGGGCATTTTCCATATTACTAAGAACCAAATATAGGGTGTTATTACCCCTAGTACTATCTTTAATGTACTGTTCCAATCCATTCAGTTAGCAATATTCTGAGAATCTTGATTGCCAAAATCCAACTGTTTTTTCAGTACCCCACTCTATTTTGGGGAAATTAACCCCCCCCCCAGCAATATAGAATCCCCCTTCAGTTCATGTGATTCAAGAGCATCCATGAAGCTTATTTTTTAGTATCTGTCAAGTTAGCTGAGCAATAACAAAGCCCTATAGTTATGCCTCCTTTATTATATTTGACTGTAATCCAAGTTTGTTCTACTTCCCTCCATTCTTTATTCATTCTAATTTCCTGGGCATTTAAATTTGTTGATACATATAAAGCAGTTCCTCCCCCTCTTCTCCCCTGTCTAGTTGTCTGGGAGTAATCATATCCCTGTTTATAAAATGGGCTTTAAAATCCCTTAACCTGATTGGCTACAACATCTTCTGAGCCGTGTCCTTATCAGAAGATATTGTAGCCAACCAGCACTACCCTCCTGTCCCAAGCCCCACTACAGCAACAAATCACTGAGCTGTGCCAACCCAAAAGAAAAATACAGGCTGGCACAGCTCACAGTGGGAAAATGGCACAATCTCTGAAGAAAACAAACCAGCTGTTATGGACCCCCCCCATCACCAAGCTCAAAGTATAGTGAAGCAAACAAAAAATGTAGAAAACAAACCCTAACCTCTGCTCCCCGAGATTCGAAAACAGTCGATTAAAATCTCCACTGTCCCAAAATCTGCTCGCAATGCAACGAGCATCCCGCGTGCTGAAAAGAAACAGCTTTTCACCAGTACGTGACACTCTCGATCCCGATCTAACAACTGTACCTCCCGCACCTTCCAAATCCACTTTTACGGCACATTTGAAATAAATATAGTCCTGATGCTCAGCCCATAATTATCTCCATTTCTGCTCTGTGGTTTCATTAAATCACAAAACCATTTTAAAAATCATGAACCCGGAAGCAACCATGTATGGTGGCTCCAAAGAGACACACTCGCTCCCGATCAGCCGGCCGTCCGTTCTAAAAGAAAAAGCAAAAAATAATTAAAACACAAAGGTGAATAAAAGATAAAAGAATACCCTCAAAACACACACACTTTCTGTATCTTTGCTGTGCGAGGGGGCAGCGGGGGGGCAAATATCACAGCAACTACTACACCCCATATAGCACAGACTCAGTCCTGCTGACTGTAAATAAAACAAATGAAAAAAAAATTCTTTGAACGTTTCTCTCGTGAGTGGTTGCATTGCAGATACACACACACCACCCTTCTAGTACTTTACAGCAATAAAAATGTACTAAACATTACAGCAATAAAAATTTATTAAACATTACAGCAATAAAAAGTGGGACTATTTTATGTCTACATGATTTCAAAACAACAACTGTTTGTGTATTTTAAAAGTTACAAATAAAAAAACCTGTTCAATTAAATAATTTAATAAAACCCATTTTATAAGCGCAATAACACACTCCGAGGTGTGGTTTATCGCCTGATAAGAGTGCGCCCAGTGGCATAAGGCACCTGGGCGTGCTCTTATCAGGCGATAAACCACACCTCGTCATGTGTTATTGCTTGCATATCATCTATCCAATCTTTGTCTGTGAGCCACATTTCAATAATACAACAAATATCTATCTTTTTCTGGTCCATAACATACTTTATCTCATCCTTTTACTTCAAAGCATTCTTTCCCACTGAACTACATTTTGGACTTGCAGCACAGTATCCTACGCAAGATAACTACACCAGATAAAAGTCCCTTACCAAATAACAAAGTGTGTTTCCTTTGCAGTTACAACACCTCTCCTACTTTGCCAGAGTCACATACCAGTCATTAGTCCAGAATTCCTTTACACAACATCCCAGTTCTGTCTGTAGGCAGTAAGGGTTAACAGTGCTGTGCTCAATCGGTCATTGCCATGGTGTTTCCTCTTAGGTTTTAAATTTCACACACACACATACACACACACACACACACACACACCACTGTGTTTTAGCCTTGCTTTGCTACCATGGACTGACATAGACCAGCACTCCTTTACATTCCAGTTCTATCAGCTACTGCTTAAATTGATCCATGGTCTGACTTTCTTGTATACAACAAGGTAAAGAGTTCCATAGGGTTGGGGCTGCATATGCAAAAGTGCAGGCACTAGATGACTGTAACTGGACCCCAGGAACCTCCAGCAATCCCTCATCCATGGAGTAGAGGGGCAGGAGGGGCAGTAAGGTTGCAGAAGGTCTTGCAGGTAGCCAGGCTCCTGCCCATGTAGGGCTTTATAGGTCAGCAAACTGACCTTGAAGGAGATCTACCACCTAACTGGCAGCTAGAGCAGATAGCGGAGCACAGGTGTAATATGACATGACCTAGATAGGCCAGTCAACAACCTATCCACTGCATTCTGCACTAGCTGCAGGTGGCAAAGATCTACCCCCAACAGTTCTAGGTATAGGGCATTGCAGTAATCAAGGTGAGAGGTCACAAAGGCATGGACCAGTGCTGGCAGATCACCAGGGGGAATCAGGTGCTTAATCCTAGCAATGTTCCTCAGATGGCAAAAAGAAGTTCAGACCACGGCTGACACCTGCCACTTAACCTTCAAGCCACAGTCCAAAACAATGCAAAGATTCTTCACCCGATCCGAGGTGACCAACTGGGAGTCCCCAAGCCATAACCCAGAAACCTAACTGGATCCCCCCCTTGCCCCCCCTGCAACCAGGTTCCAGAACCAGTACTTCAGTCTTGTCTGGATTCAACTTCAACCAGTTAGCACTCATCCAGCCTTGGATCTCAGCAAGGCAGCTGTTAAATATGGAGACCGACTCTTGCTGCTCGGGAGCAAAAGACAGGTATAGCTGGGTATCATCTGCCAGTCCATACCATCTTATAATGTCCCCCAGTGGTAGCATGTGTACCATGAACAGCACTGGGGACAAAACAGAGCCCTGCGGTACCCCACATGGCAGGGGCATAGGTGCCAAAGGAAAAAATTCCTGACATGGCCCTCTGCAACCTGCAAGTGAGAGTGAGGAATGATTTAAACCAGTTGTGGACAGTACCAGTCAGTCCACAGCAAACCCTCAGGTGATCCATCAGCACCCCATGGCCCATGGTGTCAAACACTGCTGATAGATCGAGGAGACTCAGGATGATATGTCTTCCCCAATCCTGCACCACTAGGAGATCATTCAGCACCTTAACAAGGGAACTACTCCATCAATTAAAGTTTCCTTAGCACACAATTTGCATGAATTTTCATGGAAATGTAGAAACCGATATTTTCAAACACCTGCAACTCTTACAAAATTTCTTCCAACCCAGTTTGGTCATTGCTAAAGGCAATGAGGGAATACCCTGGCTACACATACACATTTTTGGGGGGCGTGCCCAGTGTTTGCTTCTTTTTGGCAGCAGATAGGGGACCATATAGATAGTCTACATGGAGAAAGTGGACTGATAACACCAGAAATTGTGCTTTTGTCCATTTGTCCACTTGGAAAGAGAATCTCAACTAGCTCTAGGATATATGTTATATTTTGGTGGCTAAATAAGCAATAACTGGATGGAGACAACCGCAGCCCCTCACAATTACTATTTGGCATGACATTATAAATAATCTGTATAAAATGGAGCTGCTCTCAGCTTAATGTACTGGTCAAGTATCACAATTTGAATTGAAATTGAGAAGTTGAGTTTTCTACATCACGGAGGAAGATGGAATATTTGTTCCATGATTCTGAAAGTTCACAGTGGTTGAGGGGACATGCTTAAAGAGCAAATGGGAGACAATTGTTTGGACTGTTGGAGCAGTCTGGACCTCAGGACTTGTCACATGATAGAGATAAGTAAGGTTTCAAAACCCTAGATTAATACAGTCAGCCAAAGGCAGAGTTTGCCACACTATAACGAATGCAACTGTATATGATACCTAACTTGTTTGGACAACACAATCTTCAGTATCTTGTGATATTGATTGTAAGGGTAATTGCTTGAAATGCATACCATCTCTGTGGTTTTTAAATAAAGAATTAGAAAAAGAGAAACCACCCCAGGACTGAATCCTGTGGCACCCCACTCATGATCTCCCTCTCCCCTAACCTGGCCACGTTTACCACCACCATCTGCTGTCTCCCCCAGCCAACTTCCCATCCATCTAACTAGATCATTTGCTATTCCCATATCCTCTAGCTAACATGGCAGAAGATGAGGAAAAGAAGGTTCAATATGGGTAGAGTGGATTTAGGCATGACACCACACTCTATATCCTTGTAGTCTAAAGTGGGAGGATAATTTTCACAAAGATTTCTTGGTGGGCAGGAAAGGGGATACATACTTTTTTCCTGTACAGTGTGCTTAGCTTAGGGAGACATTTGGCATGGATAGCATCGGTGAGGTGGGAAAAGTCAAGGTGATTGTAAAGCCAAACACCCAAGTATTTAAACAAGCAATAATACTTGACACAGTGGGCAATATTAGGCTATAGTGGACTGCCCAGGGGTGCAATGAGGCCTGATGCTGCAGGTGCAGGGCCTTATATCCCCCAGATGGTCTGGTATTGCCCATACCACCCACCCTGGAGGGTATTATTGAGTATAAGAAATGGATTATAGCCTAGGTGACAGATTTTAACAAATGAAAAATAAAACTATTAAGTCAAAACAAATTGAGAGTAATGTTTTTTTTTTGTAAAGTAGTCCCTCTACTGGTATATGTGCCTGAAGAGGGTGCTGCTGTGTTTACAAGCCCTTGGTGAAGTGAAAGCAAGTACTAAGTATGTATCCCCACATGCTGAGCAGTAACCTCAGTTCCACGTAATTATGTGAATACTTTCATTTTCTTTCTCATTTAAACTTGCAGCTGCCATTTACACTCCTGTTGAAATTTGATTGCACCGACGGTTGCCCCACTACAAACTGTCACAGACCATGAAACGAGTAAAGTCCTGCATCTGAGAGAACAGCATTACTTTCTGATTGCCGGTCCTGCAGATGGAGATGTGGTGCCAGGTAGCAGCAGCACCAAAAGTGGGTGGGGGCCAGCATCCCATGATAGTGTCAGGAATAGCATCTGACTGCTTAGCAACTATGGAGTGAGTGAGAGATCCAAAGAGTAAGCACTTTAATGACACTAGCACTAAGGTCTCTGTATTTGTTAGGGTTTTTTTTTTAAATAAAATGATTAGTGTTGCAGAGTGTGAGTGGGGAAGCTATGAATGAACACGATCAGGAACCATAAAGTGGTCGTGATCAGGAATGGTTAGGGAGTGACGTAAGACCATGCTTAATTCTATCGAAATGAAAACAAACTCTGGTCAAAGCTGAAATGGCTGTGGAAAGCTTTTGGGATGCTTCTACCCATTATTTCTAATGAATTTGCTCAATGCAGATCTGCCGAGAGGTAGTTTCAATGTGGTTTTCCTTTTACACAATTTTACAATGTAGTTTCCTAGAATATTCCTACTGATTGCTATATCTTTAGCCTGGATAGTTCACAGAAGACATGGCGTCTTATTTTTGGGTGATGGAGTACTAGCAGTAGGACACTGGAATGTGTCATACATAGGTATGAGATGTGTGCGGGTGATAATGCCCAGTGGCCATATACCTCAGGCACTCTCATGCGGATCCATCATCCCTGTGTTGTAGCACTGCTAACTGTGGGTGAAAGCCAATGCTGTACTCACTCACACAGGTCCCGGAACAGGCATGTTACAGCTGACCTTCCATTTGTTTGTACAATCGGGGAACTGCAAACGCACTATCCATAGCCTGGAGCATACACTACAAATGGCATTGCTGGATACTGCACCCCATGGCACCCAGGATACCTCAGCAGTCTGGAGGGTGGCATGTTACACAGGGGAACAGGGAAGAGTGTATGACAGCAGGAAGATACAGCATCAACAAGGCATGCATTTGAGGTATGTCAATTCCATCTTACAGTCTTCCAGAGACACACACACAGCTGTATACACTGGTGGGTCCACAGCTTGTGTAGTGTCACAATGTATGATACAGCCACTTGGGTCATTCTAGAGTGCAGGTCCCTGGCCCAGGTCCAGTGCAGTCAGCGGTTGGCTGTGGTAGGGTGTGGAGGGCAGTTCCAGTCTCTGCAACAGGTCAGGTATGGGAGGAGCAGGGTTGTCCATGTATCAAGGCAATAGGTGGGGGTCCTCTATGCTATGGATATGGATCATGGTTTCCTCTGGTGTGACTGGGTCCAGGGGGACCCTACACTATGGAGCTCTTTGGGGCTGGAGTTGGATCAATCAGGGATGTGGGGGGTACATCTAGTCCACCAGGGCTGCCAGGCTGCTGTGCACCTGGGTGCATATCTGCAACCCACCTGTGGGTGGTTGGCTGGGTTAGGCCAGCTATCCATGGCCTAGCTGTGAGCCACACTGCTCTGGACTGTGAGGGCCAAATTTCCCACTGAGTATGCTGCAGCACAGCATATGCATGGGAATGCACCCTTGACTTGCACAGCATACTATCTGTGTGCACCCTGGCCCATTCCCTTGCAGCAGGCACATCCCGCACATTTGAATATCACACTGTGGTGCATTATTGGAGTTGCGTGTCACATCTTCCTTTTCCACCAGGATGTGCTGTGCATCTCCTTTGAAAATGGGGGCCTGGACTAGGCTACCCTGAAGAAATACATTATCAAAATGGGAAAATCATGACCCCACTGAAAACAAGATATTGCATCTAATCTGGGACAGCCTGAGTAAATAAAGTAAAAAAATGTGTAAATGAAGATCCCTATGACAATGAGATGTAGCATCTCCCCTGCACTATCCAGAATACAAAATATAGGATAAGAAATATTTAAAGGATACCTAAACAACATTTTGACAACACACTATTCAAAAATCTGACTCCGCAGGTGACTAAAGAAAAGGCTGCTGTATTCATTAAAGCTAAAACTACATTTATATAATTTACCTAAATGTGGTTCCAGGCATTTGAATATTGTAAAATCAGCCTTCTAGTTTCAAAAAAACTGTCTTACCTGCTTTCTAAAATGGCCGCCAAATGTGTTATGTGATGACATAATTGGAGCCAAAGTCAGAAAGATATATGGCTCTCTATAGTGCTAACTAGTTATTTTTTCCCTTTGTTTATAATTGTTTCACCTAAATGGTCAAAACCATGTGCATTATTTTGTATAATGCACATGTTAGGCTATGGTTCTGTTCATTTTATTTTTTTAACATGCTGAAATTGTGTTTTAATCCAACCGACTTTCTCTGTGGCAAACCACAGTGCAGTACAAATCCTGAATGACCTGGTGGTCTAGTGGTTATGGTGGATCCAAGATGCTACAGTGGGGGTGCTGGGGTGGTGTGCATGCTTAATATGCACTTTTTAACATTTTTATTAAACCTTTATATTTTCTACTATTCTTTTCTAGTATGTTTTTTCCAAATGTAATCCATAGTTTGAATGTAAACATTTGTACAATCAATAAATCAGACTTCTTCAACAAAGTGAAATGCAGCAGCAGCAGCAGCATGCAAGTATGTTACTATGTGTGTGTCGGGGGGGGTGCAGCCACACCCTTCACCACCCCCTAGAGCCACCACTTTTTTGTAGCAAAGTTCTTGTTCAGTCCAATGTTAAGAGTTCATACTTTCTTGAAACTCAAATATATGCTTGTCTTGTCTTCTTTTTCCATGGGAAATAATAATAAGAAGAATAAGCATTTATATAGTGGTTTTCATACACATTGTATCCCAAAGTGCTTTACAAGCAATACTAGACTGATAGTGAAGTAACTGAACATGTAGTGGCAGCCATTTCATACATTATAAAAAGGGTCTGAGAAATAGAGATTTTTGATTGGTTGTGAATGTTCTATTAGCCCTATGTTAATCTTTGATTAACATACATGTACAGCCTAATCATATGCTGAACAAGGTTTAACACTATATAAAAAACATTTTTATTATAATAGCAATAAGGCACTCCCAGGGGTTATGTTAATGGTCAGTTAATCACCCTCTGGGGGCATGTAGCACTCCGCTACGCCTCGTGCCACATTACACCCCTAGAGGGTGATTAACAGACCATTAACATAACCCCTGGTCATGCCTTATTGCTTAATTAATATCCACACACAGCCTTGGAAAATTGCATTAACTGGTTTTATGGGAAGGGGAATGTTGGCCAGGACAACGGGGTCAGGTAGTGATCAAGGTGCTGCTAGCCCACATCTTATTTCTCACAGTAATCTGCTTAGATTTCTCTCCTCTGTCTTCCCCCTTCCCTGAATATAGCAGTACTTTGCAAGAGTGGCCTTCTCAGTCCCCCCCTCTGGTATTCATTCTTCACTATTCCTCCTCACACCAAAAACTGGTGAACTCATCACCCTTCTCCATCGTGAATGCAAGTAGTAGAGTCCCCATTTTATTTTGACATATCAAATGTAAACATATCTTTTCAGTAAGTCAGGCTGATAGCAACAGGGAACAAGGGGAATGATGGGCTTTCCTATCCTTAAAAGATCTAGGCTACCTTTGATTAGGCAATGCTAAATGATGGGTGTGCACATCATTATGCACATCATTTAATAGTGCCTAATCATAGGTGGCTTAGATCTTACATGGGTAGGAAAGCCTATTTTTCCACTTGTGCAATGCAGCTATCAGCCTGGCTTACCAGACGATCATGTTTATTATTAATATGCAAAAATAACATGGGAGACTGTACTAACCACATTCATTTATTTATTTATTTAGCTTTTGGTTACCGGGTAAGTACACTAGACAAGTATTATGCCTATTTTCAGGAACGACCCGGGAGGGTACAACATAATGGTACAAAGACAACATATCAAATACAAGTTGACAGAAAGGGCATAATGGTACAAAGACAACATATCGAATACAGGTTGACAGCATGAGCAATATTGGATAAAAATGCTGAGGTCACAACAGCATAAAACAGCAAGGCAAGATGAGGGAATACAGTTGACACATCTTACAGAGAAGTAGAAGGGAAAGGTACAGTGGGCACATATTACAGAGAAGAAGAAAGCAAGGGTACAGCTTATGGCCAATTGGTTACGAGTATGGTGAGTCAATAACTTATGATAAGGATACCAGGTTAACAAGGCCGGGGGACTGCAGGCCAGCAGTTCAATCCAGGTCAGATGGTGGTAGTGGAGCGGAGCGGACGGTAGTAGAGTCTGGGCTGCCCTGTGAGGGGTGGAGAAGCCCTGGGGAGGCTGGGACAGTCACGTGCTGAGGCTTGCTTCAGGAAATCCCACATGGATTTTCGGAGGCACTGATGAGAGGGGGCCAGGCGAACAGGTTCAGGAAGGGAGTTCCAGAGTTTAGGTGCACACACAATGAAGTCCCTAGCTCCCATAAGGGTTCTTGTGGCAGGGACTTTGAGCAACCCCTGGGCCTGAGACCTTAACGAGTAGGGGGAAGAGTCAGCTGGTGGAAGGAGCTGGGCCAGTCCCGGTGGAGTACCCGTTCTGATCACCTTACCCGTAAGGCAACCTATCCCAAAGTCCAGGTATCTGGCTGGGGAGAGCCACCGGAGTTTATTATAAAGCTCACAGCAATGGGTGAGGCGGGGAGCTGCTAGGGCGAAACGGCAGATATTGTTGTATGCCGTGTGCCACCTGGTGAGATGAGCCTTTGAGGAGCAAGCAAAGATATGCAGACCATAGCCAAGGGAGGGAAGAAGGACTCCTCTCGCTAGGGCAAGCCTGGCCGCAGGGGTAAGGTTGTACTTGGCCCTGTAGGCCAGTCCCAGCTTACAGTTTACTGTTTTGCAGGCTTTAGCGATGTGACTTCCCATATCGAGTTGTGGGTCTAAGGTGACCCCTAAATACTTGACCGAGTTCACCACAGGGAGGGAGGAGCCTTCCGGGTTGGTTATGTTCAGGGGGATGTTGAGGCTTTTATTTTGGCAGTAGAGCCAAATAGCATGGCCTGGGTTTTTTTTAGGTTCAGAACCAGTTTATGGTCCGTCACCCAGGACAGGACCTGATTAAAGTCCTCGGACAGGCTCTTGGTGAGAGTGGCCGTGTCACGGGAGTGGGCCAGTATCACCAGGTCATCTGCATATAGGACGGTTCTGCAATTTGTTGTCACAGTTGGCAGTTGGTTGATGAAAAGGAAGAAGAGAAGGGGACCAAGGACCGAACCCTGGGGGACACCTGATGTGACCGGAAGGGGTATGGACAGGACTTTATTGAAGCAGGTCCATTGTCTTCTGCCATACAGGTAGCCAAAAAACCATTTCATAGCAGTAGGGGAAAAACCAAGTGACCCCAGCTGTTGACAAAGCAGTGCATGGTCAACAAGGTTGAAGGCTTTGGAAAGGTCAATAAATATAGCTCCAGAGAGCTTGCCCTGGTCCATGGCTGATCTGATGCCAGTAGTGACCTCGATCAGGGCTGTGGAGGTGCTGTGCCCCCTATGAAAGCCATGCTGAGTCGGGGATAGTAGCTCATGATGCTGGACATACTCTGAGAGCTGTTCAGCCACTACTTTTTCGAGGAGCTTGCTAAGGGATGAAAGGCTAGCAATAGGACAATAGTTGTCCAGAATTTTGGGGTTACCCTGCTTCAGGACAGGGACTATCCTTGCTTCCTTCCATATATCAGGGATGGTCCCCAGTGACAGGGATAGATTAAAGATATGGGCTACTGGGGTGGCAATGTGGGAGGCCCCAAGTTTTAGAAGCTTGGGCTCCATGTTATCTAGGCCGGGGCTTGAGTACTGGGAAAGTCCAGTTAGGAGTCTCTGTGTGTCAGAGATTGACACTGCCCTGATGTAAAATAATGGATGAGAGGGGTGAGCCTCCTCCTGGTTGGAAGGAGGGGGGGAGGTCAGCCCTATGCTGGGAGGGAAACGAGCAGTGAGGGCCGAGAGGTTGGAGAAGTGCACATTTGGAGAGTTGGCAATAGTGAGGGGATTGTTGCAGGAGATGCCCTTTAAAATCATGTCAGTTACCCCTGGGTGGGAGGAGCAGCTGACTAGGGTTTTTATATTTCTCCAAAACCTCCTGGGATCATTAGAAGAGCTAGCGAAAGCAGACTTACAGAAGTCGCTTTTTGCATTCCTGATAGCCTTCTTGCACTCGTTTCTGAGGCAGAAGGCTAGTGAACTCACCTGTTTTCGGTGTGGGGAGCAGGTAAGAAGAATGAATGCCTGAGAAGGACTGAAGAAGCCATTCCAGCAGGGTACAGCTATATTCAGGTTAGTTGAAGACATGAAGGAGGACGTTGAGCAGATCACTGTGAGATCTGAAATATGGGGCTGCCAACATCGTGATCACTACCTGACTGTGGATGAGAGTAGCCAGCAGTGACAAATACTCAGAGTGAAAGGGCTGCACCTAAACTGTTACTTGAATTCAGTGTAGAGAGATTACCCTTGGGTTGGGGGGTGTTGACGTTTGTTTGGACAGTATTAAGGGAGTTGTGTATAGCTCATTCAAGATTTGGAAGGGTGGTAGCCAGCCAACTCAAATTGTGGAGTACAGCACAGAAAAGTACGGGAGAAGAATTCCTGGGAACTGTCCTGTGGGGTTCTGCAGATCACAGGTAAAGGAGTAGACTGACACTGGAAGTCGGGTGGATTTGCTCAAGGTATTAATAAGCATCTCCTGCTAATAATATCATTATCCATTTTAAGTGCAGCCCTTATGAGGACATGAACAGCAGTTTTTCTGGTGAGTCATGATGCTTATTGCTTGGCCCTTCAGGAAGACCTAGTTGTTGGTTAATGAGGTGGGAAAAAACACAACAGGGGAACTGTACATACTACCATCACTGTGCAGAAGGGTGGTGATCCACTCAATGTTTACTGTGGGAGCAGAAGTCAAACACTGAGAATGTGGGCTGTAGAGTGATTTGGGAGGCATTTTTTAACAGTGCCAGCTGATGATGCATATTGGTATAGGTGTGCACAACTCTCTGAGGTACAAGATTACAATCTGAGGTATGATAATTCTCTTCATGAGACCGTAAGCACATATGTGGCACCAGGCAATACTAAGGACAGGGTATGGATGGTGGGGTGTTCAGCAGAAGGCAGGCTAGATGCAGGAGGTTCACATGGAAAAAAGCCTTATTTGTGTATTAACAAGAGAGCATGGGCTTTGGAACTGAACCAGACCAGTACTTTGCTCTGTGACCTTGAGCAAGTCATTACACTTCCTTGTACTCCCAGGCCACACCTGTAAACAAGCTTTCAGCTTAGTGTGTCCCTCCTGGTTAACAAAAAACAAAATTCAGTGCATCACATAACCACTAGATCATCAGGTAACTGAAGTGTTGTACTGTAATGCAGTTTGCCAAGGAAAAAGTCAGCTGGATTGCAAAATATTTTCCGCAAGTTAAAGTAAACAAAATTGAACAAAATCATAGCCTAACGTGTACTGATCAAAATAATCCATGAGTTAACACATGGTGTTGATCACTCTGGTACAACAATTCAAAACAAAGAGGGAAAGAAGAACTAGTAAGCACTATAGAAATATATGTGGGTCTCTGTCTTTGGCTCTGATGATGTCATCATGACTCAACACTTAACAGACTAGGCAGACATCTTAGGGAGAAACCAAGGCTGTGTTTTGAAAGTGAAAGGCTGATGTTTACATTTTCCAAAAGCTATGAAACTGCATTTGTATTATTTACATAAATGCAGTTTTAGCATAAATGTAAACAGCAGCATCTACTTTACCTTGTTATGAAGCCAGATTTTGGAGTTTGCAGTTTTAAAAAAACTGCTTGTTTAGGTACCCCTTAAAGGACGTCTACTCTAAACTGAACTTCACTGTGGTCACTGACATAAACAAATAGTTTCTTTATTGTAACAATCATACAGGAGTGTGGTGTGCATATTTTATGGAACACATACAACCAGAGGTGAGAAAGAATAAGTGCCTTAACTGAGACTTGAACCCAGGCAGCCCAGAATACTGTTCTGATCACGCTAACTAACTGTGCCACTGAGACAACTGGAACCTGAGCCATCTCCGAGCACATTACTCTTTCTCAAATGCAGAGCCCAATGGCAACACAAATATTTACTTGTAACAATCACACAGGAGTATGGTGTGCATATTTTATGGAACACATACAAACAGAGGTGAAAAAGAATAAGTGCCTCAGCTGGGACTTGAACCCAGCCACCTGGTAGTATTGTGGCCATGAGGATGATGTGTAGTAGTGTGTGTGTGTGTGTGTGTGTGTGTGTGTACAAAACATAGGATAAAAATATTTAGAGGAAATCTACTCTAAACTGAACTTCACTGTGTTCACTGACATAAACAGTTTCTTTATAACATATTAGAATGCAATATTTATTTTGAATGTTGTGGCCATGAGGATGGTGTGTACAGAGTGAGTGTGTGTGTGTGTGTGTGTGTGTGTGTGTGTTTGTTGTAGCTCAATATATTTTTTCCCAAAAAGCATAGTAGAAAATGACTTCTGATTGCTACATAGTTAGTCTAAGCAGTTCACCGAAGACCTGGCATATGTCTGAGACAGTGCTAATCAGATAATGTCTGTAGAGGTTAAAAAAACAGTATAAATCATAGATTTTCTGGGAAAGGGTGACATTTATGAGGTATGAATCTTTCTTGAAAGACAATACATTCTCAAGTGAAAATAGTATTAAGAAGCTGTTTAAATGCTAAGTATTCAAATGTGCAGTCTGTTGCATTCTGAAGGGGGTAAACACATTTCCAGTTTAATAAGCAACCAATATCTAACAAATATTTAACAAGCTGTTTTAGTTTCCTAATCTAATAAGCAACTTGGAGTTATGGCTCCAACATTCTTAACAGAAAGAAGGGAACATTTTATTTCAGTTGGCATGGAAGGATACATTGAAATATCCAAAATGTGTGTGCTACGATACTCCATTTTCCAGCTACAGATAGCAAGGTGGCTGTAGGCTCCGCCCACAGTCATAAAAATTAGAGGGAAGGATTTTAAATGTGTGCAAGGCTGTTACTTTGTTATTTGTTTTACTTTTTAGGCCAAGAGGTGACTGGGGTTACTATTGTTAAATCTTCCTAAGTGAATAAACAAATATAGCAGTCTGGCAGAATTTGAAATTTCAGCGGGCACATTAATATGTGTTATGATAGGGCAGGTTGGCACAGGGAATGTTATGTCCCAATCTCTTTTGGTAGTAAATGTACCCACTTGTCAGGGGTCTCAGTCAATCAGAGATCAGTATATTTGTAACCCATTTTCTAAAGGAGGATACACCTCTAGCTGTGAGCCATCTAAGGCCATGAAGACTGGGGGGAGACTATATTCTATCCAGACAATGCTTGGTGCCAAAAGTCATGTATACCAGCTCACTGGCATTCAGAGTCAACTGACTGGCACAGAACCAGTGGCGGACCATCAGCTTTAAGAGTGAAGAGGCCACTGGCAAGAAGCACTGTGTTGTCCATGTGCACATGGATCTGGGAGGAGCAACTGGCCTTAGGGAGGTAATTTTAGAAGATCAAGAATAGGATAGGGCCAAGGACAGAGCCTTAGGGAACTCTAGATTTCATATGGAGAGGAGACAGAGGGAGTTTCTTAGGAGACCGGCCTTGGACCTTCCTGAAAAGTAGGAGTTAAGCCACTTGACCACACTGCCAGAGAATCCAGGACCTGGTATGTCCAGAAGGACAAGTTGGGCAACCATGTTAAAAGTCTTAGCCAGGTCATCAAAATAGCAGTTGTGACAAGAACCTAATCTGACCCCTGCAGGGTGGAGTGAGTGAGTGAGGAGTGAGTCACAGCAGTGAAGTGATGGTGGAGAGTGACTTTTTAAACTCTAAGAAGAGGTAAGGAGGGTAACAGAGTCAAAGGGTGAGGAGAGCTGAGAGCACCAGATGCTCTTATATCTTAGCCTATGCAGAAGAAGTGAGATAGGGTGGCAGTTACTTGGAGCAGTGGAGTCACTACTTTTGTACAGTGGCATCATCTTGGCCCTGTGCCTAACAGAGACTGAACCCATGTTGATAGAAAAGTTAAGGATGTCTGATTTGGGGAGATAATAGCAGGGGTGTTGAAATAAAGAAGTTAAGGGTCCAGTCTATAAGGATCTTTGCCTTTGGAATGGATGAGAGATTATGAGGCAGAGAAAGGAGCAGCAGGGGTGGTAGGAGAGGAGGAGAAGAACAAGTGGAGTAGGGGTGGGGGAGGCGGGGTAGAAGGGGTGAAGTAGAGAGAGGGGGACGGTTAGACGATTAGGCAGCAACCTTATTCAGGTGTGATATTACTGAACAAGCTAGGTTGAAGAAAGGGTTGAGTGACTGGGTGGGAAATTAAAAAGCGACAACCTTCCACAAATTAAAGGGGTAGTTAATGGTGTTCTGAACATTGGAAGCAACGTATTCTGACTTGTCTAGTCAAGCAGTCTTGGTACAGGCATTATGAACTTATGGGGAAAGTGTGGCCATTTCTGATTGTATAGTCAGTGTAAAATGGCATAAGAATTGTGGCAGGTGGTGACTCAGATATTTTGCTAGCGCAACTACCCATCTTTTCTCAGTTATTGGGAAAACTAGAACTTAGTGTGGCTGCCTTGGTGATCTAGGAAAGAGAAAAAGGACACCATGACGAGTCTGTTCCAATAAAGCTCAAGTACAAATATCTACCTATTGGAAGTGAGATTCACTCACTGTATTGATAGGCTTTGCAAACAGGTATTTTAATAATACCTTGTCAACGTTTCAAGGTCTAAAGCCTCTTTCTTGGAGCTTAGCAGTTAGTGTCCCTTTTGGTGCAAGCCCACTTTGTCTAATCCAAATCATACAAATAGTTATGTTAATAATATATCTGTGATTCAAAAAGTGTCATGGATTTATTATTAAATGCTTGCTTGCAAAATCTTTCTGTACAGTGACTATCATTTTCAATAGGCAGATAACCTTAATGATTTGGATTCCAGGACAGTAAGTCTCCTTCCCGATTGTACTGTAGTCTGTTCTCTATTATAGGTAAAGAGGATGTTGAAGATGTCTGTTGGCTAATCAGGAGTATCATGTCGAGACATCTTTGTGTTCAAGAACTGCGCAGCAAAACTGAGCAGTTCTGGAATGCAAAGATGTCTCAAGATGGCATTCTTGATTTGTCAAAGGACATCTCTAACATCTCATTTACATTTTATTAAGCATTTTCTTTTTTTTTTTTCTAACGGTTTGTTCTCTGGTGTTCTCTTTTTATTTCTTGTTTCGCTCAGTAAGCTCTGTCAGCTTGCCAAAAATCATTACTTCTGAGCATCACTGTGCTGAATTAGCACAACCAGCTTGCCAGAATTCATGGCTCCTCACCATCACTGTAATAGGCCAAAAACAGCAGTTGTAAAACTAAAAAAAAATATTTTTTAACTTACATAGTATTTCCACAGTGGTGTCCTCCAGTGTGCATTGTCTTGCTACTGATATGATCAACTGCTTTCAAAGCCGCTGCCCATTTTTGTCAGACTCAGTAAATGGATTAACTACTGAGACACTTGTTTAAATGATAATAAAAATTGAACATGGAATGCGGCTGTGTGCTGAGGCTTCAGCATGAGAAGTTTGTTAACTGTGTAAGAGGTTTTCACATGCTGCAGCCACTTACATTGGCTCCTATGTGAAACAAACTCTGGTCAGAGCCAACAGGGCCGCTTGAGAACAGTGAGCCCAAGTCAAACAGTACTCAGGGCTCCCGCCACAGCTGACGCCATACTTGTATGGTTCTAGACGTGCCCAAAATGGCCACCGTGACCACAGTGTGCATGCCACTATACTCGCGCACGCGCAGTGACATCATAGTGATCATCTTGGGCACAGTAGGCTTCTGCAACTGCAGAAGCGATGGGCAGCCAAAAAATAGTGTGGCCAAGGAGGGGGGGCTAATGCAGTTGTGGAAGGGAGGTACAATGTATACACAATACAATACAACTGACTGCACCACTGTGGAAGGACAGACCAGAAGAATCTAGCTACGTGCTTCCAGAGTCTCTTTTCTCTCCTACCTCATAGCAATATGCCAAAAATATAAAGCTGTAAATGTGGTAAAGGATCTGAGGGTCATTGTGTACTGCAAGTTGACATTCAAACAACAGTTGCTGATGGTAGAATGCAATGTTTTTTTATATCTCCATAACATCACCTGGATCAAGCCTCATTAAGTACCCACTGATATAATGATAGTCCACTCCTTTGTCATCTCCAGACTGGACTATTGTAAGGCTCTATACTAGTGTTAGCAGAAAACACAATATCCGTAAAACTCAAGCTGCACAATAAAAAAGCTTTATTAAATACAAATCATGAAAAATCATACTACCACATAGCGTACCACTTATCAGCCATCACAGAACAAAAGACCCTCTTTTGTTCTGCAGCGGCCTGATATGTGGTATACTATGTGGTGGTATGATTTTTCATGATTTGTATTTAATAAAGCTTTTTTTATCGTGCAGCTTGAGTTTTACGGATATTGTGTTTTCTGCTGCTTGCTTCTTTATCCCGCACACTCCTAGCAGTGGAGCTATTTTGTTTTGTGGTCTAAACTATGATTATCTGGAGGCTTGATGCACTCCCTGCAGGTGGTCAAGAATGCTGCAGCTGAGCTGGTGGCAGAAACTTCTCAAAGTCACCACCTCACGCTGGACCCACTTGCTCAGCGCTGGCTGCTGCTTTGGTGGCACATAACCTTCAAGATCTATTAGTTAACATTCAGGGTCCTACATGGTTTGAGCCCTGATTACCCTTAAGGATCTTACATCACTACCAATCCTCTCTGCTCCAAAGATGCAAGCATGCTTCTGGTCCCTGCTCATAGTTCAAGCAGTTGGGGGACAAGGCTTTGAGGGTTGCTGCCCCTACATTATGGAACAGACTTCCACTGAGCATTTATTCTGCCTTTACCGCGAAGGCTTCTAAGGCCTCACTGAAAACTTTTCTTTATAGCCCAACCTACCCAGAGTAACAGTTAGGATCTATTTATTATTTAATGTATTCTTTGAATATATGCTTGGGGTAATTTTTTTTTCTTCTGTTGTATTTAGGAGTTTTTACTATAGTAAGGCTCCCTGAGCCTTTGGATGGGACGTAAAATAAACTTGCCTTGCCTACAGGTTACAGCAATAAGTTGTGAAAAAAGCTTGAAACCTCTAGTAGACCTGGGTTTGATTTCCACAACCTCCACTTTCATACTGTGTGACCTTGATCAAATCAGCTCCCGAGCCACCCTTGTAATAGACCTTTTGCCGAGTGGGCCTTACCTGGTTACCAAAGAATAAAAACATCCATTGTTCTACCATTGATCTCTTCTGTACTGCACATAGTATTTATGACTACTCATAAGTATTTCCTAAAGTAATAGTCATATTTGAAAGAAACCTGGCATTATTTTTCATTACTACATTTGCTATATGTATGCTAAATAAGAATTAAATTGGTCATGCATTTTTAAACATTTTGGTATGTATTGTACCAGAGATGAACCTGTTATAACAATATAGTGTATGGTTACATTTTGCTGTACATGGATTTCCATCTTAACTAAAAAGTTACTGTACCACAGTTGAAAGGTCATGGAAAGTTGTTGTACCTTGCCGTGATACAACAGCTTCTGTAATTAGAATGGAAATAAGCATTCCTGCCATTCTACTTTCATTCCCCCCAACAAACAAAAACACACACCCATGCACAAACACATCCCAAACCCTCCCTTAACACAATATCTTCTGTTGTTTCATCCTTTAATAACAGAAACCCATCGCTAACCCGGAAGGGTTTTAGCAGCTGGGTTACAGTGGGTTTCTGTTTGTTTTATAAATAATAAAAAATTAAACCAAAGATTATTTGTTAAGAGAAAACACAGAAGCATTTCTTTTACTTTATGTTTCAAACCATATGCCAAACAAGATAACACATGAGGAACAAGCAGTTTGGCGGTGTTTATACCTCGGGTTCTGATTGACATCAGGGACCTCTGGAGCTTTACTCTTGAAGTCCATATGATGCCATCAGAACTCCTCGATGGAAACACAGCCTTGCTGTATATGGTGCCATTGAAATATTCTCCATATAGTTTAAATACACAAGCCATTCCACACCTTTTTCAAGAGTGTTTATATCTTACCTAGCCACCATTTCAAACAAGCTGACAAATGGAAAATATTTTGACTTTATGTCAGTGTCAGTTTGTTTACAGAAACAAAAACTAAAAATTTTTTTTTTTTAATATTATACCTTTATTAGTTTTCTTTTTACCTAAACTATTCAGAGCCTAGTAAAGACATCATCTTTGCCAATCATACACTATAATTTTGTATCTACTTTTTGATGGCAAGCATGACACACTTTTAAAATTCTCTAGACATGATTTACCTGTTTATCTATTCATATGAATCATGGATACAACCAACTGAAACTGTTACCTCATTTTCTGTAGGGTCTCGGGACAAGAGGTTGCAAATATTACAACAGTGGACAAAAATATATTAATTATACAGTATACAATACAAATGGACACAAGACAGATGACTACTGAAATTATCCTAGAGCTGCACTTTAAAAACCTGAGCATTGACTGGCAGTCCGGTATGAACCAGGAAATTATTCAAATGCTTAGGAGCAAGTATCCATTTTGGTTCATTTCTCTGAACCATGAAAAGTTGATTAGTCACACATCTCATTGCACAAATCAAAGGATATAAAAATTACAGTATTGTTCAAATAGTTGAAGGGTGTCCCCCTAAAACATTTATAAATAAATGCTTACAGCATGCCATTTATGCTTTGGCCTGGAGCCGATTAATTTAAATGATACCCCACAGTAGTGCAGGGTTATACAAGTGAATCAACAAATTCCTGTACTCATAAACTCTGAGTCTGAAGATCAAGGTGTATCTGGAGGAGGCATACATTTATTTGTGTTTATATACAGCTACTGTGTGGATGGTTACAATAATACTGCTAGTTCTTTATCAAACTTTCAGGTCCCAATAGTCAGTGCACCAATAACACTATCTTGCATAATGTTGGCAACCTGGGTTCAAGTAAACATCTGGATCACTGGGGGCTTACCGGATGAGGTGGGGCTGAGCACCCCAGCAGATGCTCTCCTCCTACTGGATGGGTGGATGACTGAGACCACCATGCAAGGGCCACCTGAGTGATCAAAGGTGGAGCTGCAGGTGGCTCTCCTGGGAAAGGCATGCATCAACTGGTGTCATGCAAGCATTCATGCCAACAGATGGAAAACCCTGATCATAGCAGGATAGCTAGTGACCCCTGGAAGGCCCCATGCAGTCCACTTGGCACTCCTCAGATACCTGAATTCAAATTCCATGGGGGCTTGTTGGTGGGAAGGGCAAGCCCTGGATGAACCAAGGAGTGAGGTGAGTCCAGGAGACAACAGATGATGTGGCTGGGGGAATCACCGTGATGGGGGCTGGTCAGAGACACGGGGCATATGCATTAAATAAAAACACCTTTATAGTCCCAATCCACAGCAGGTCTGCAGAAAAGTGTGCAAGTTTCTTTTTAAGTGAACTGTATTGAAGAAGATTTCTTGGAAAAAAATACAAAGATAAAAAACAATCGAAAACAAATGACAACAAAATATCCCCCCAGCTCACTCCCTCCACATCTGGTCCAGATATATCCAATTTATAGAGGGAGGAGACACAAATGTAAGACATGATACAAATCCGAGTGAGTAACAATATGTAACTGTAACACAGATTGAGAGAGGAGGATCTCAACACTTGGCAACAGGCATCATACGTAAGAGCTCCTATCTTTTATAACCATATCACGTTAGAATGGTGAAACTTTGACAGCGAAATCCAGTACAGCAACAACCTCAAAGCTGTCACTGTACTGGACCCACTGGCAAAATTTCACAGATTCTGAGTGCCCTCCCCACAAACTCTGACTCAGAGTTTGTTATATTAGAAAAGGAGTGTGTGGGGGTGAAGTCCCCCACATGAGGGGTGCGGGGGGCACAGCTCCCTGCAAAGAAAGCACTCAATGCTGGACAGGCAAAATTTCACCTGTCGACATTGTTTCCATCGCCGATCCGCATTTTGACAACTTTGTTGTTGATGCAGCTTGGTGGAACGCTTTTACAGTCAGTGACCAGTGTGCAGAGGTTCTGTGTATTATTATAGAATGAAATGCACTGAAAGTGACACCTTCGAAGAGCCTCAGAACACAGCTGCAGGGTGCAGAAGTGGAGCATGAATACCCATGCACATGAGGCATGATGAGCCATGGTCAAGAATGTAGGGCTGTTCCTGTTCTCCAAACCTACAAAGCACTATTAATACATTCTCATGTGCATATGCACATATACCCAGCTATGCCACACAGAGCCCTGCCATAGTCAACTACACATCCCCACATGGATGGAATACTCTTGCCCCTACTGAGTCGCTGATAGAATCCCTCTTATGGTATTAGCCCCCAGCAACAAAGTATGAAGATCACCACACAAATACATTGCAGAATTCAGAGTGTTATCATCACCAGACCTCAGTGATAATACGGTATCCCTGGGATGAGATGTCTAGAGTTAACCAGTAGATGCCACAATCATATATAAAGATCATGCCCCAGGAGCTGTGCACACATAGCAAACATGTTCTATTATACCCGGCATGTGTGCACTCAGCAACGATGCATTCAAATTGGAAAGCATGTGGCCACAGCCCCTGAGCACAGCAAGCACCACACATACAAACATACGTACGTACGAACATATGAAGAAGCCAGCAGAAGAAAGCTATTTGGTCTATCAAGTCTCATGTGTTGCAGGGTCCACAACTTGAGCTATTGTCCCCCCATCCCTTCTCCTCCCATCCTCCCTACCCATGATCCTTACCCTCCCCCATACCTGTCCCAGCCTCTCTTAAAGCTGCCCACTGCCTTCAACAAGATTACCCCTTCTGGCAGTGCATTCCAAGTGTCCACCACCCTCTCTGCGAAGAAGTGCTTCCTGACCTCCCTCCTAAACCTCCCACCCTCCAGCTTAAGACTGTGCCCCCTCATGTTATGGTTGCCACTCAGCTTAAAAAGACTCCTTATCAACCTTATTTATCTCTTTCAAGTACTTGAAGGTCCCAATCATCTCTCTCTCTCTCTCTCTCTCTCTCTCTCTCTCTCTCCTGTCTTCTAGGGAGTACATGTTCATGTTCACATGGACACATACCACACAAAACATGATGCTCACAAGAGTCATTGCATTTACCAGAGGGTAACATCTTTCAGAAAAGAAGATGTTCTGGAACAAGGGGGCATGACATGAGGTTGGAAGGGGGTAAACTAACATGAAACATAGAAACATAGAAACATAGACTTTGACGGCAGATAAGGACCACTTGGCCCACCCAGTCTGCCCATTTCCCTACCTACTGGATAAGCTGCAGATTCTAGTTAATCAACAGCCTATTTCCTGCAACCCCACACTATAATTGCCTTATGTCTGTCCCATGCATGTTTGAATTCCTCCACTGTTTTAGACCCCACAACCTCACCAGGAAGGCAGTTCCATGCGTCCACCACTCTCTCCGTGAAAAAGAATTTCCTTACATTACCCCTGAGCCGTCCCCCCTCTAACTTTAAATTGTGCCCTCTTGTTCTTACACATCTCTTTTTCTGAAAGATGCTACCCTCCTGGACTTTGTTGATTCCCTTGAGGTACTTAAAAGTTTCTATCATGTCCCCTGTCCCTCCTTTCATCAAGGGTATACATATTAATCTACGACCCTTAAGGTGCACCTGGCAGCCATCTCTGCTTACCTGGCGCAGGCAGGTCAGCAGACACAGGAAAAGGTGGTCTGGTGCTTTTTCAAGGGCCTAGATCACATATTCCCTCCAGTGCGTGAACCACCACCACCGTGGGATTTACTGCTGGTTTTGGCAAAACTCATGGGCAAGCCATTCGAACCGATGCACAAGTGTGAGATGTCCTGCAGCCCCACCCTAAATTCCTTCCAAAGGTAGTATTGGAGTTCCATCTTAATCAGGTGTTGACTCTGCCTGTGTTCTACCCAAACTACACCTCGGATGCCAAGTACAGGATCAATACTCTGGACCTGAGACAAGCTCTCTCCTATTACAAGGAGAGAATGGCGGAAGTTCGGGGAGAGGTTCACCAGCTGTTTGTCACCTACGCTGAAGTCGCACCTGGCAGACCTGCAGCAAAGTGGATGATTGGCAGGTGGATCACTTCCTGCATTGATCTCTGCTATAGGTTGGCGGGTAGGGAGCCTCCCATAGGTCTAAGGGCTCATTCCTCCCACCATACCGCTGCGTCAGTGGCTGCTTCCAGGGACATCCCTATCCAGGAAGTCTGTCAGGCTGCTACCTGAAAGACAGCAAACACCTTCATCACACATTACCATATCAACCTTGAGTCATGCCGGGATGCTGGTTTTGGGGCCTCAGTTCTCCAGTCTCTGTTCCCTAAGTAGGAGGTGTGCACCTTGCCTCCCTCCTCCCAGAGAACTGCTTGGAGTCTGCCAAGAAGTGCAGATAAACAACTTATCCACGTCCCTAGAAATACAGATTACTCACCTGTAACAGTAGATCTTCGACGGAATGGTCTCTTGCAATAGGTTATTACTCTTGGGACTTCCACCAGGTGGTGCTATCACACAGCAGCTTTCTTCCAGTAGTCCTCTTCAGGGACCACCCACATGACACTTCCTCCGCCTCATGAGGAAGTATTTCTTCATGGAAAGGGTGGTGGATGCACGGAATAGACTCCCAGTGGAGGTGGTGGGGGCAAACATGGTGGGCGAATTCAAAAATGCATGGGACAGGCATAGGGGAACCATAGCGATAGGAATGAGAAGGTAAAGCTGGAGTTCAAGTAGGGTCTGTGGCTTTTGCAGTAGGTAGGGAAAATTAGCCCAATGGTCCTTATCTGCCATCAATTTCTGTGTTTCTAGGTTTCTTTTTTTTTTTTTTATATCAACAGCATTTCTCTCTCTGTGGCTCGGCCTGCCATCATCCAGCCACAGTTCTCTGCACCCCACTTGGTCCCTGGTGGCTCATTCATACAGGGCTAAACACAGTGCCCGTGGCAGGGACCCACAATCACGGGCCATGGGGTCTGGATCTAATACCCAGATGTGATTTTACTTGGGTCCATGGGTGAGCAGAGGCATCGCCATCAAGCCGTCACAACCGACTGCCATTTTCCACTGTTTTTTTCTCCCCATAGGAATACTGATGTGCAATGACGTCTTTGCACAACATGTCAATGTTCACCGTACTCCTCCCTCTAGATACATCATGACTGTAGTGCCCCTGATCTCCATCAGAGGCCACTGCAGCACAGTGCAAGTCCAGAACCCAGCCCAGGGAGAGGAGAGCAGTCTACAGATGCTCAATCCACTCCCTCCCCGGCCGACCCCCAACGACCCAGGCTCCTTCCCAAACCCAGATCACCGGCACAGCATAAGGTGTGGCATCCAGCACCTCAACCTTCAGCACCACTGGGCTGGTTTGTTTCTATCTTTCTAAATTATATTCATATGTTGTGTGAACACAGGAGAAAACAAAGGAAAACATTGATGGGGAAAATGTCCACTGGATTAAGTGCAATTGCAGTCAGAGTAGCCTTCAAGTAATCCCAGAGGGATCTTCTAAATAGTGAGTGGGAGGGAGCACTACAGACAGGTAGAAGGATGGAGTTCCAGAGCCTAGAAGCACAAACAGCAAAGCTCTGGTTTCTCATAACTGTCTGAGTTTAGGGACAGCAAGCAGTGGCATACCGCTAGATGTATTGGGGTAGCTCAGGGTAGCCCCCCCTTTAACTGTTCAACTAGGATAGGATGAGTAGAAGTTCTGATCACTTTATCAACAAAACTGCCAAGGGCACATGACTGTTTTCTGGGCACAGCCACCTCACTTTTCCATAGAGCTCACAGTGGTGCATAAGATGAGCTGTTGACAGGGCGAACCTACAGACATTATTGTAAGTTACATCCCATTTAAGCAAAGAAGGGTTTTGCAGTGTGAGTGACAATAATAACCCTATAGTTTGAGCTGGGTAGGAGCACTCCGCTAGACATGCCACAGAGTGAGAATAAACTTGGCCATGTAGGTCATGCCAAGTTTGCCATTTACTGCCCTGCAAACATTGGGGATGTGTAGGGAGAAGTCAAGCGGGGGGGGGCAAGTGAAACTCTGAGATTTTTAAAGAGTGGGCACTTCCAGGGACTTGAGACTTGATCTTATTTTAGCTTGGGATTCAAACAGCATAATCTGCATAATTTTATTGGCTATATGGTGATGTCACCATGCTGTCCTATTGCTATGACTAGGAGAGAGAGAGAGAGAGAGAGAGAGAGAGGACTCTGGAAGCATGTGATTGGATATCATGAGGGTGTCCATCTACTGAATACTTCAGCTGGACATGAAAACAAATCTCTGCTTCACCTCCGCAGTGCTGTTCCATTGTCTTCCCTCCCCCATCCCTGCAGTAGCTGCACTATTTCATTGCTCCTGACTTGAACTTCTGAGACTTCAAATGGTCACTGTCAGGGTTTTAACCCCTTTGTGTGTGTATGTGTGTGTGTGTGTGTGTGTGTGTGTGTATTTTACCTCTTCTTTTGCATTCTTTGGTTTTCTATCTTTCCCATGTGTGTATGTGTGTGTCTGCAAGTCTTGTCTGCTTTTATGTTAACCCTTACAGGACTGATCTAATAGTGGCATTCTATTCAGTTTTCTTCATGCAGAGGTAGCTGCTAAGATATTGTGATGTAGGCTGCATGCATTGAATCCAGCTCCTTGTACATGTCTGATTACTTGGAATTTTTGTTGATTTGTACCTCCGTTATATTCAGATAATCCCCTCACTGCTTTTCTAGGCTGGGGACCTTGGGCTGGATTCACAAAGCAGCCAAAAATCCCACAGCTGCAGGAAAAAGGCCTGCAGCACTGCAAAAACGTTGGTGTGGGATATTCTGAAAGAAACATTGCACACGTGCAGAAATCCGTAAAAAAACAGCAGTTCCAGAAATTCAGCAGCTGCGGAAATTCCACAAGTGCTGAAAATCCGCAACTGCATATCCTCAGCTGTGGAGAAGGCTTAGGAGGCACAACAATAGGTGATCCATATTAGCTGGAGCAGCAGACTTTGACAGTCTTGCCATAGATATAGCTGAAAGCACCCACTGCCTCCGATGGAAGGCTGTTCCAGGAATCCACCACCCTTTCTGTGAAGAAGTACTGTCTCACATCTCTTCTCAATTTACCCCTTCCTGCTTCATAGCATGCCCTCTTGTTCTAGAGCACCTTTTTTTCTGAAATGTATCTCCCTCCTGTACCTTATCAACCTCCGTAAAGTATTAAAAAGTCTCTATTATATCCCCACTCTCCCTACTCTCCTCCAGGATGTACATATTGAACTCTTTTAGTCTCTCCTCATAGGGTTTCTGATGCAGACCTTGCACAAATTTTGACAGCCGTCCTCTGGACCACCTCCACTCTGCCTATCTCTTTCCAGAAATGTGTATCCAGAACTGGACACAGTTCTCCAGGTGGGGTGCTATACATTGACCTATACAGGGGCAACACCACCTCCCTTTTCCTGATGGTGATATCTCTACCTATACACCCCAGCATCCCACTAGCCCTCTTGACTGCCTTGTCACATTGTCTGGCCACCCTTAGGTCATCCAGTATCATTACCCTCCAAATCTCTTTCTTGCTTAGTCACTGTCAGTATCGCTCCCAATATTTTGTACTCTACCCCCAGGTTTCTGTGGAGCAGATGCATTACTTTGCACTTTCTTGTGCACTAAAAAACTAGCAGCTTGATTCCCAGTCAAAGAAATCTATCAGATTTGTTTGACATGACCTTTCCCATGTATGTTGAATAAGTCTGTCAGAGGTGCAACTAGTACTTCCCTGAGGTCCCTCAGTACCCTTGGATGCACCCCCTTTGGCTCCATAAAGTAGCTTTGTCCACTTTTTTGAATGAAAAGTAACTAATAGAGCATTAAGATCTCAAAATGGGCCAGCCCGTCAGCACAGCGGTAGTGCTACCACATGCGACACCATTGTCCCAGGTTTGGGAACGAGCCTGGGAAGGGGGAGGGCCAGCCAGGTGGAGGAGAAGGTTCGAGCATCCATAGGACAGCTCACCTTCTCTGGGAGGGAGGTGGGATCAGACTCGGTGCTTGACTGGCCTCTGGCGGAAGTCAGAGGCACAGCAACCACAGAGCAGACAGAGAGGGTTGGGGCATGGGGACGTCGGCGGAGACACCTTGTCATTGGGTGCACACCACACTCCCAGAACAGCAGATAAATAATGCCAGAATGCCAGGATGAAGGAGCACCAGTGCAGACCCTAATGACTCCAGCCTGCCTGAACCACCGGGGACCTGATGAAACTAGAAGTGTCTCAGGATGTACAGGCCCCACCTTGTACCCACCTGGGGGGTACAGCCACGGCTCCACAGGGGTCCTCCGTAGAAGTCAGGTAAGCAGTGAAGTGGTGCTGACACATGAGCATCTCCTGATGGAGTGGGGTTCCAGCATGAGGGAGGAATATAAATAGAAATTTAAAAAAAAAAGATCTCATAATGCTATAACTTTAACAATTCCCCTATGAAAAACTGTAAAGAAACAGACAGCCTTTAAGCAATTGACTATAAAAATATGGAATACTCTCCCAGATAGCATGAGGAATCTGAAAAATAGATATAGTTTTAAGACATCAGTAAAAAATGTTGTTAAAAATGATGCACAGTACAAATGTACTTGTCAGGGTAAATAGGATGTTGTATGTCTAACTTAGGACTATGAAGTGTGTCCTCAAATGATTGATTGAGTGTTGGTCTTTTAACTCTAGTGCTGTATTGTCTATATATAGATATTATGTTGCTAACACCATAATTTATGTATATATGTGTGTAAATACACCACCAGTATGCCTCTGTGATTGTGGGTTATACAGTAAATGCGTGTAATTCAGATTAACTGTACAATAATGTTTAGTGTATCTTTTTATAGATCCAGGTCAAGCTTGTAAAAGGGCCATGTGACCCAGCACTGTTTACGTGGTTAACAAAATTTTAAATAAAAAAATAAAAATAAAATAGTTCTTTCTGAATTCTGTCCTCAGAAAAGGGACTACTATCCATTTCTCTCCCCTCAAAGCCCTTTGTGCATTTCTGTGTTCCTTTTCCTTTGCCTTGAACTCTGAACACTGAGCAGAAGTATTTGTTTAAGATGTCTGCCGTTTCTTGGTCCCCCTCTGTACAGTCCCTCCCTTAACCATACGATCCATCCCTTTTCTCACTAATATACCCCCCAAAATATCTTGTCCCCTTTTGATACTGCCTGAGCTATTCTTTCCTCACTTTGTGCCTTTGTACTCCTTACTGCTTTGCCTGCTCTGCTTTTCCTGATACACTTCCCTAACCTCCTTCCTCTGGGTCTCCTTATACCTTTTGAAACTTATTCTTTCAGCCTTTACCTTTCTGCCACCTCTTTCAAGAACCATAGCAGTCTCATCTTCTTTTTGCTTAAGCACGACACTTTTTGTGTCCTGTTTTTTTTGTTGCCTTCACTATGCACTCTTTTACTTTGACTCACATTTTCTCCACACACACACCCTACCACAACCACCACAAGTCATCACCCCCTGCCATGTCATTCCTGAGGCTTTCAATAATCTTTGTACTCTCAGCTCTTCTTAAAATCAGGACCCACCCCCTTATGTGGTTGGAGACTGCCCCTGTTCTTATATTGAACTACACTGTATGATGATCACTGGTCCCCAGATGACTTCCAACCTTGATATCTGCAGTACTGTCCCTGTTAGTAAAAACCAGGTCCAGTATAGCCCAATCATGAGCAGGTTCACTGACTGCTTGCCTGAAGCAAGTTGCCAACTGCTGTGGAGGAGAATGGACATCCTCCGTCCTCTCCACTTCACTGCAAACACACCTCAGACCTTACCAAACTCATCCTACTCCTGCTGCTCCTCAGAGCAGGTGACATTGAGCCCAACCCTGGTCCAACCCCTGCTCTCCCCACTGACCTTCCCAGAGGCCTACATGTGGCTTACATTAATATACAAAGTCTCTTACCCAAAACTGACCTGCTACAACCTCTCATGGTCTCCTTCCTCCCTCCCTGATGTTCTAGTAGTTTTTGAATCTTGGCTTTCTGCCAGTATTCCTGACTCCTCTATCACCATCCCTGGTTACTCCCTTTCTCGCCAAGATCATGCCACAAAGGGAGGCGGCATCACCATCTACCTTTCCTAGGAGGCAACGTAGTGCAGTGGGTTAAGTTTCTGAGCTGCAGATCTGAAGTCCTGAATTTGAATCCCACAGCCACCTTGGTGCATACTGTGTGATCCTGAGCAAGTCACTTTATTTCCTTGTTCTCCCAGGTCACATCTGGAAACAAGCTTCAGCTTAGTGTGCTACTCCTGGTTAAACAATGTTCCCTTTCCCCCTTCCTTCCATTCAGTCAATCCCAGTGCTGACTGTCTCATCCCCTGCTGCCTATGAACTTCTCATCCTGAAACTCTCCTTCTCTTTTTTCCTTCCTTCCCATTTTCATGGCAGGTGTATACTGCCACCCAGAGCTTTCTCCTGCTTCTGTTACAGAACTATTAACCACTATCTCTACTCATGCCTCTGCTGGGGAACTTCTTATTGTAGGTGATTTCAACTTTAACTGGCTTTCACACTCTAACTCTAAACTCTGCCAAAGCATAATGTCCCTGCATCTTATGCAACTCATTTTTGTCACTACCTGTCACAATCCCCTTTCTCAGAACCGCTCTCTACTGGACTGGGTTCTTGCTACTCACCCACACTGTATCATTGGCACTGGTACCCTCCCAGAAGCACTTAGTGATCATCATATGGTTTAGTGTGTTCACAAAATTCACCGCCCCAGAGTCCCCCCAAAAAAGTATCCAAATCAGGTCCTTACAATCAATTGACTTATCCTCACCACACATTTTATATACTGGGTTAAGCCTTTTTAAAGGCAAAATTGACATTTTGTTATTTTAAACACTAGCTCGAAACCGGAGGTAGCAAGGGAATGCACTTCTGGTAATCGCACTTAAAAACAACCGCTGAGCAAGCGGGCAATCATTAAATATACCTTGAATTGCTCACTGAACCTTTGTTCTTATAAACTATTGAACTGTTGTGTGTTTTTAGCAGAACTGTAGCTTGTAGGGTCTTTACTGCGTAAAAGGGTTATTCCTTAGTTCTAAGCCCTCTCACTGATACAGGGCGGTGTGGGACATTGGTGGACTGGAGGCATTTTATGGTAAATCTTGCTACCAGTCCAAACCTTAAACCCTGAACACTGCATCTATTTGTGGGGCGGGGCGAGCGTGCGTGGAGACGCATGCAGAGACACGTGCATCCTGTGCGTGTCTACTGTGTCCACTGGGGACACCAGGACCAGGACAGCTGAATTAACATATTTACAGCTAAGGTAATTAAACCATCAATAATTACCCTTGTGTTTTAACCATCTTGAAATCATGAAGAAAGCTAACAAAGTGTGTTCTGTTTGCAAGATGAATACCACTGGTAAACAGGATTCTAACTTTATTTGTGATAGATGTATCTTGGTAAAAAACCTACAGGAGGAAATTAAAATGATTACAACCAAGTGAGAACATTAGCTCTGAAATTAAAGCTTTAAAGGAGTATATTGATCGTATGTCATTGCTGGTAGAGGCAAATACCTCTTCCACAAAATGTCTGGGAGGCTCCTTTTCTAATGATCCACCTTTAAATATTTTACCTATCTCCATTTTGGCTGAGCATCCTATGACTACCTCTACCCCTAACTGTTACTGTCAAAGATCAAACTAGACATCCTATAGATGCCGAGGACTGGACCTTGATTCCTCCAAAAAAGCTTACAAAAAACTAAGTAATCTTGTTCCCAAAACTTATACAACCCCATTATCTAATTCTTTTGAACCCCTCCCCTATCTGGCTGAGGATTATTCTAAAAGTACCCCAGGAACTATTAAACATGTAACTGACACTTCTAATAGAGAAAGTTCTAAAGCACAATTTGACCATAAAAAAATTGTTACCACACCACTCAAAATTTCTCAGGCTCCTGCTCCCTTGGCTACCTCCCCAGAGCCTCAATCTTCACAAATCCCTGATGTGCCTTATTCAAAAAAACAGGTATATGTCCTAGGAGATTCTATAATAAAATATGTTGATCTCATAGTATATAATCCTGACAAGGAACATTGAACTAGCTCTAGTTATAGAGGTGCAAAAATCGCAGACCTTGCATCAATGATTAAACCCATTTTGTCATCTGGCGGGGAAAATCCTTTGGTGGTTGTCCATGTTGGTACTAATGATGTTACATGGTCCCCACTTCAACAGATTAAACAGGACTACATTGCTTTATACAATCTTCTAATGGAACGTGGCTGCAGTATATGTCTCTCCAAAAGTTCACCTATTCCAACAGCAACTAGGCATACCACTAACAAAATAAAAGCATTAAATTAATGGCTTCATTAGTGGACCTACCATCAGGGCATAACTTGTTTGACCCATTGGGAGGAATTTGATGATAGGCCATCCCTTTTTTGCTGGGATGGCTTGCATCTTAGTAGAAGGGGCAATACAACCCTGGGACAGAAAATAGCAACTTTCATAAAAAATCATTTTAACTGACAGAAAAGGGGGAGATTGGGACACCCCCTATATCTTGCATTGTTAGTCCCTGCCCATCATTCTGAACAAACCTTAATATTCTTTCCCTAAACGCTCGATCATTAATGATTACTAAACATGTAGAACTTGAAATCCTGGCAAAAACTGTAAACCTAGCTTTAATAGCTATTATTGAAACCTGGGGTAATTCGGATAAAAAGTGGAGTGTAGAAATCTCTGGCTTTAAGCACTATTTTAAAAATAGAGTGGATACAAGAAAAGGAAGAGGGGTTAGTCTATGTGTAAGAGATGATATCTCATCATATAAGTCAACGATTATTGTAGAATCTAAAAGTGTTTGGGTCCATATTAGACTCACTGGTATCCCCCAGTTTCTTATTGGAACCTGTTATCGTCCTCATTCTTCTGATATTGACCAAACTAAGCAACTTTGTAATTAAATCACTCAGATAGCTTGTAAAGACCCAGTTCTCATCTTAGGGGATTTTAATCTTCCTACCATAAATTGGGACACACTCTTATACTAACCAACATAATGAACAAATTCTTTCAGTCCTAGTTAATCTGGGCCTTACTCAAATTGTCAGAGAACCGACTAGGAGAGTAAACATACTGGATCTAGTTATAACCAATCCTGAGACCCATATATCTGACATTCAACTACTTAACCCCCTGGGAAATAGTGACCATATGTCCCTATTTTTCTCTATCAAACTGCCCTTACTACCTAAAATCAATAAACTTAAAATACAACTATATAATAGAGCTACTTTTAAAAGCATTAACCACCAGTTAAAGGCCCTTAATTGGGAACAGATACTGTCTCCACTGAGGAGGCCTGGGACTTTCTAAAAACAAAAATACTTGAACTTGAAAAAGACTATGTCCCAGACAAATTCAAGTACAATAATAAAAGGAAAATGCTCCCTTGGTTTAATGGTGATATTAAAAAACTAATCAAACACAAAAATAAAATATTTTTAGTTCTAAAAAATGTTTACCTGATCAGAAAGACACTATCTTATCTAGATACAGGGAGGTGGTTAGACAATTAAAAATGGTAATTACTTTGGTAAAACGCAATTTTGAATTTAAAATTATTCACACTAAGGATTGTCATAAGGTGCTGTACACTTATCTAAATGGTAAGAAAAGTAATAATAATATGATCGGCCCTTTAGTCTGTAATAACATTACTATAACATCTGATATAGAAACAGCTACAGAACTAAATAAAAATTTTTCATCTGTTTTTTCTCCAGAGTTATCTAATATCTCACCTATCCCAGTAGGATTAAACTTAGAGTCATGTAAAATCTTTTCCCAGGCTATACAGTGGGTTTTTGATTCATTGAAACAATATGCAAGCTCTAGCCTTGATAATATAAGCTCTAGATTCCTTATAGGGACAAGGGATGCAATTATCTTGCCTTTGACTATTATTTTTAAAAAATCACTTTATGAATCTTCAGTTCCAGCAGATTGGCGCACAGCCATTCTTACACCTATTTTTAAACAGGGCTCACATTCCAAAATTGAAAATTACCAGCCTATCAGTCTTACATCGATACCATGTAAACTCATGGAAAAAATAATTAAATAACAATTAGAAAATGAAATGTTAACTTTAAATATTAACGATGTGTATCAACACGGTTTCAAAACAGGATTTTCATGCACCACAAATATGATCTCCTTCTATGACTATATTAGTTCTAGCCTTGACTGTAATATACCTATGGGTGTTATTCTTTTGCATTATAGCAAGACATTTGATAAAGTATCACATGGTATTTTGATTAATAAATTTAACCATTTAGGTTTTTCAGCACCTATGATATCTTGGATAAACAACTGGCTGAGTAAAAGAACCCAGAGAGTGAGGGTGAATGGTGCATTGTCAGAAGTGGGAGTAGTGGCTAGTGGTGTGCCTCAGGGAACTATTTTGGGCCCAGTGTTGTTTAATTTGTTCATCAGTGATATGTACATCTCACCAGATAATATTATGGTTAAATTTGCAGATGATACCAAACTTGGGGATAAGGTTAATACCTTTACTAATTGTCATAATTTAAGATCTGATCTTGCCTTAATTGAGCAATGAGCATATATCAATAAAATGCACTTTAATATATCTAAATGTGTAGTACTTCATTTGGGAAAAGATAACCCCAAACAAGAATATTATTTAAATAACATTATCATTAGGACATCTTGTACTGAAAAAGACCTGGGAATTTTGGTAAACGATATAGTATCCTCTACTTCTCATTGTTCCAGACTTGCAAATCAAACTAATGCACTATTACATAGAATAAGTAAAACATTTATTTCCAAATCGGAAGAATGCCTTTTAACTTTGTACAGATCATATATAAGGCCTTATTTAGAATATGGATCTCCATTTTGTAGTCCTTATCTAAAGTCAGATATTAATAAAATGGAACAAGTCCAACACAGAGTCACTAAGCTAGTACCCCACCTTGCACACTTAGAATATGATACTAGACTTCAAAAACCGGGACTACATTCACTTAAGTGAAGGCGAACTAGAGGTGACCTTCTGAAGTTGTTTAAAATTCTTAAATCCCCAGTTCAAATGGCCCAATGTGGCATTGTTTATTTATTAAGGAAAATTGCGCCAAGACTTCATAATAAAAAACTGGAAGTTAAAAAAGCAAATAATAATAAGAGGCTAAATTTCTTTACTATCAGATCTCCCAGGATATGGAATATACTACCCTAGGATATTGTTGATTCATCATCTATCACAATTTTTAAGAATAAATTAGATAAATGGATGGATGGACGGGATATGGGTTAATGTTCCATTTATATGGAGGACAATCTCGATGGGCAAACTGCCTCCTTTTGTCCTATAAACCAAGTAAACATTGATCTGCTTTCCATTGACTGGTCCCCTATCTTCACATTCAGTAATATCAATCAAGTCCTACAATATTTCCAATCAAAATTTTTACTAGTCTGTGATCAGCATGCCCCACTAAAGAAAACCAAGGTCAGAAGTTCTCACCTTCCCTGGATCTCGGCTGAAAGTTTGGCCTGCCTCCATGCACATGACCTGGCATGGAAGTCTTATAAGTCCTCTAGCACTCCAGCTAATCTTAGCAAGTACCATGCTTTGAGGAACTCTTGTACTAGAGCCACCAGGTTACCTAAGGCTGAGTTATTTTCTTCTGCATTTCAGAGCAATCTTAGCAACCCCTTCAAGTTCTGGAAAGTAATACACATATACGAACATATGAATGTGCCAGCAGAAACAGACCACCCGGTCTATCTTAGTCTGCTCGAGTGTGCAGCTAGCACCCCTAGTTTGCAGCTTCCCCACCCCCTCCCATTTCTCATCTCACTACCATCCCCCCACCTCCCCCACCCTAACTCTCCCTGTTCCCTGTCCCATGCCCTTTTGAAACTGTTGACAGATTTACATGATACCACCCATTCTGATAGGGCATTCCATTTTGCTACCACCCTCTCTGTGAAATAGTGTCTCCTCATTTCCTTCCTAAATCTTCCCCCCTTTATTCCTAGCGCATGCCCTCTGGTGACCCTCCCCCTCCTTAACTGATAGACCCCATCTGCCCCAACCTTATTGATGCCCCTCAGATAGTTGAATGTCTATATCATGTCCCCCAGTCCCTTCTATCCTTCAGGGTGTACATATTCAGGTCTCTCAGCCTGCTGTCATAGTCTGTCCCTTCCATTCCACATATCATCTTTGTTGCCCTCCTCTGCACCCCCTCCAGTAGCCTGATATTACATTTTAGGTATGGCCTCCAAAACTGCACACAATACTCTAAGTGCAGTCTTAGCAGCAACCTGTAGAGGGGCAAGATCACCTCTCTTCACCCGGATGAAAAAACCCTCGCTATGCACCCCAGCATTTTGTTTGCTTTTGCAGCTGCTCTCCTGCACCGGGCAGTGTTCTCCATAGTCACTGTTATCATTATCCCTAGGTTCTTCTCCTCCTCAGTGATCCCCAGTGATCCACACCTTCTTCCACACCCTCACCCAGTCCCCTCCCCAGTTCTCAAGGTGGGTGATTCCACCTTTTCAGACCCTCCTTCTGTGACCTCAGCTTTCAGCTCCTATTTTACCACCTGTGCTTACCCACTCCTCTCTGCACTCTGCTACTCCCCTCTCCCTCTTTCTCCTTCCTTCCTCCCTTTTTCCCCCTTTTCTTTCTCACCTATCACCCCTGCCTTGGCTCTTGAAGCCCTTCTGGCTCTCAGCCCCCAGAAAGGTGGGAGCCCTTATGGGCTTGATCTCAAGCTCCTGCACCTCTCTGTACTGGCTATTGCCATTCCTGTCTCCTTCCTGTTCAACCTATCATTTTCTCTTGCATTAGTTCCGTATACATGGAAGCATGCAACTGTCATTCCCCTTCCTAAAGGAGGTGACTCCTCTTCTCCTAGCAATTTCCACCCAATCTCTCTCCTCCGAACCTTATCCAAACTTAAAAATTGCATAGTTTTATCTCAACTCTCCCCTTTCCTCGACTCCCCCTCCTTTTTCACCCCCTTCCAGTCTGGCTTTTGCAAACATCACTCCACCACTTTCTCTCTCCTCAGGTTCACAGATTACATCCATTCTGGCATGGAACAAGGCTTCCTCACTGCTGCCATATTTGTTGATCTAGTGGAAGCTTTCAACACTGTCTCCCACCCTCTTCTCCTGGACAAACTAAAATCAGTGGGTCTATCTGACTCCACAACCAGGTGGTTCAACTCCTAGAATTGGAGACTATCTCCCCTCCCCACCTATACACACCGGCATTCCCCGTGGTTCCATCCTTGGCCCTTTGCTTTTCTCCATATTCCTCAATGACCTCCCCTCAGTGTGCTCCTCTGCATTTATCCACATGTATGCAGAAGACATGGTCCTGTTTTCCTCTGGCTCTTCTCCATCGGAGTTACCATCTAGGCTTCAACTTGATTTTGACACTGTCCAGAAATGGTTTGGGGCTAATCAACTATCCCTTAACGCTAAGAAATCAGTCTCCATGTGTTTTGGCACACAGCAGAGGCTTTCTAGATTCCCTTAACTCCCCACCTTCTTCACCCTGGATGGGGGAAAAATTGATGACTTACCATCATTTAAGTATCTCGGTGTCTGGCTTGACCACCACCTTGTTTTTCTCAGCACATAGATGCCATGTATAAAAAACTCTACCCTAAGCTCAGTGCACTTTTTAGGAACAAAAGCTGTATCCTATATATGCCTGCCGGGACATCATCACTAAAATGATCCTCACCATTTTTGATTATGGTGACTTAGGCTATGGTGCTGCACCTAAATCCACCCTGGCTACACTAACTCCCCTCTTCCACTCCTTTTGCCATTTTGCCTTGGCCTGTCTCCCCCCCCCCCGGACTCACCATTGTTCTCTGTACATTGATCTCTCTCCCTCCCTTCCTTGAATGATCTCCATCTCATCCACTTTGACACCTTTTATTTCTAAATTCTGGGTGGCTTTGCTCCCTCCTTACCACAGCTCTCTCCTCTCCCCTATGCCCCCCTCCACATACTCTCTAGGTAACTCAGGTCATCATTCTTTTTGGCTCCCCTCTTGTAAATCCCTTGCTGGCCAGTCTGGTTTCTCCTTCCACCTGCTGTGGAGATGCTTAATATCTGTCTGGCCGAGATTAATGACTGGATGGCCTCCAGATGGCTGTGACTAAACCCCAGTAAGATGGAGGTATTGGTAGTGGAGTCGAACAGAGCTCGTGATAGGATGGCCTCTGACACAGGAACTGGGCTTGTTCTTGGAACTGTGTCATTGAAGGCCTCCTCTTGGGTGAGAAATCTGGGAGTGATTCTGGACAGGGACTTAACCATGGAGGCTCAAATATCCTCCATGGTTCATATCTGTTTTTACCATCTCAAAACATTGCCAGGATTAAGCCCTTGTTCCACCTCTGGACCTCCCTACCTTGATACATGCCTTAGTCACATCAAGGCTTGATTACCTGTAGCGCTCTATCTCGGGGTCGCGGGAGGATCTCTCCGCAGACTGCAGCTGGTGCAGAGCGGCTGCCAGTTCGGTTGACTGGACAGCAGAAGTACTGTCATATTACACCAGTTTTGCATGAACTGCACTGGCTGCCAGTCAGGTGGAGAGTCCTCCTTAAGGTGGGTCTTCTCACCTATAAGGCCCTACACTGACGGGGCCCTGGTTACCTGTCAGACCTTCTGCTACCTGCCCCCTCCCCACGCCCTCTTCGTTCCTCTAGTGGGAGCTTCCTGGCCATTCCCAGAACTCGGTTGATATCCGCTGGTGAAAGAGCATTTAGCGCCATGGCTCCTGTTCTGTGGAACTCTCTGCCAATTATGGTCAGGGAAGCCCCCACAGTAGACACCTTTAAGGCCCAGCTGAAGACTTTCCTTTTTTTTAAAGCATTTGAGGTTTTAATTGATATTTATGGTAATGTTTCTGATTTTGATTCTGTATTTTTATTGTGTATAAATTGTATATTTGTTATTTATATATGGCTGTTTTAAGAAATTTGTACGGCGCACAGAGCCACCGGGATTGGGCATCTTTTAAATAAATTTTTGCCTTGCCTTGCCTTCCCTTGCCACCTTCCTAATCTTTGGAACTCCCTTCCACTAACAATTCACTCTGCCACCTCCAAATTCTCTCTTTCCTCTTTTCTCCAAGGCCACACTGCCCTTCCAGTAAATGCCCTTAACCCCATAGCCCTGCACTTCTCCTTATCTACTCTGACCTCTATACTTCTTGCCACCCCACTTCATCCCCCCTTCTCTCCCCTTTCCCCTCCACTGCTTCCTCCCACTCCCTTACTTCTTTCTCACTCTATCTCTCTCTCTCACCCCAGTAATCACCCTTTCTACCCCTTTCTAATCCTCAACATTCTACTCCCCCACCCAGCCCACCATAATCTATTCTCTTCTCCTCTCTCTTTTACTCCCACCACTACTTTACCTTTTCACCCCTCCTTCCTCTCTTTCTCACCCTCTTCTACTTACCTTCTCTACTACCCTTTCCTATATTTGTGACATTACTGTCTTGCATGTGCCGGGTACTTTGTACTTCTGATATTTAACCTACATTATTATTTGCTCTGGTAATGTATATTATTGTACATACTGTGTATTGTTGTATTGTTATTACTGTGCTTCTACTTGTTTGTACTTATCCCTTACAGCCTCCCCCAGGACGCATCTGGAAAGGAGCTTTGTAGCTCAGTATGTCTTTCCTGGTTAATCTCTTTTAAATAAATACAATAAATAAATAAATGAATGATCGGTCCTTGCAGAGACTCCAGGATATTCCTGCTCCTAGCTGATGCTGTAGCTGAAAAGTTCCGAACTACATCTGGCAGCTTGAAGGCCTCCACCAGCAACACTTCTCCTTTTCAGCCCTTTTGCCAATTGCTTTTTATTTTTCTTTATCTGAGTCCTCCTTTGTGTCAGAGGCCTGAAGATCACTTCTGTCCAAACAGTGGCTCTGTTTCTCTACTACAGAGTGACCCATGTCACCTCAACCACCCTGAATTCCCTGTACCATTGTCACTTTTACATTGTCCTTCACATAAAGCACCACACACCCTCCTTTCTTCTCTACCCTGTCTCTTCTGAACATTGTGTAGCCTAGTATGACCATGTCCCAGACATATTTGTCAGTACATCATGATTCAGTAATGGCCACAATAGTCAGGTCTGCCTCCACCATGATGGCTCCTAGATCTGGGAACTCATTTCTCAGACTCTAGCATTGTCAAACATCACCTTCCATATTTTGTTACCCTTTTTCTTGTTGCTGTCTCCTTTTTCCAATTGTTTTCCCCTTCCTTACATTTCTCCTTTGACTGCTCCCTTCTCCCCCCTTCTCCTTTGCTAACCTACTACATCCTTGAATAACTTGCATTCTGGTGGGACTCTCTCCCCTGAGAGCTCTCTACTCTCTATCTCAGTTTGTGGTGGGCCACTTGCTACCTCCCTTATTTTTTCCATCACCCCTTCAACTGCTTTAAATGTCCATTGAAGTAACATTTAAACCATCCACTGAGGACTACAGTTCACTCCTGGTTGAAATCTGGCCATCACCTCAGTATAGGCTCTTATCCTTCCAGGTTGGACCCCAGTCCTGAGTGTAGCCATACTTCTCCTCTCAGCACCATTTCTTCTACCATTACTTGAAAGCCTTGGTGAGCAGCTGCCTCACCTTTCCTATATAGTACAAGATGCACTTGCTGCTCACATTTTAAACACGTAGAAAACAAAGTATCAACCCCATAAATAATCTAAATTTACCAAAAATGACATTATACATGGACCTGACTATGGCACTTCAATTTTATGTTTAAGTCCATGATAAGTACTTGTCAAGTTAATGCATTAGCAGCCCTGGTAGCTCTGATCAGACTTTGTTACATTAAGGATTAGCCTGCTTACAGTAAGCCAGCATTGGATACAGCAGAAGTCTGCATTCATTTGGGAATTGATGGACATATTATCATTTTAACTAGCAATAAGCACTATATCATCAGTATAAAGGGTGGAACTGCAGTGAGCAGGCACCCAGGGGAGGTCACTTATCAACAGGGAGAATAAGATGGGTCCAAAAATGGAACCCTGGGGGACATGAAGTTTGACAGGGGTTTGCACAGAGAAGGTCCCTGTGAAATTTGACCATTTGTTATCTGCCTGCAGGTGATTTGCATATCAGGCTACAGCATGAGCAGGCAAACCTAGGAAGCAAAGCTTAGAACAAAGTAGCTTCAATGTTTGTGGAACAGCAATGGGGTATATAGTGCTTGTGTAATGTGTAGTACTTTTTGTGGCTTTACTCTAGTCCCACCCTTGAGTAGTAGGTATATAGGTAGTAATTTGTAGGAAATAGAAAGCCTATGAACAAGGGTGAGAAGAGTGCTGAAGAAGGCGGAGGAAGGGATGGTGGTGGACAAAAAAACACTCCCTAAGCAAGGGAGGTGCATTAGAGGAGGGCTTAAGTAGAGGTTGTGGGAGGAGCTATTCCCCACATTGAACCTTAGGCCAAGTCCTCCCATTCAATGTTTGTGGAATAGCAATGGGGTATATAGTGCTTGTGTAACTTATAGTACTTTTTGTGGCTTTACTCTATTCCCACCCTTGATTAGTAGGTATGTAGGTACTAATTTGTAGGGAATAGAAGGCCCAAAAAGATACCTTCTCCAACTCATGGAGAGTATGACCCCCTGGCACTCAGGAGAGGAAACCCCCCCAGGTGGAGGAACCCTCTGAGGACCCATGGCAGGTGGTCTGCCCATCCTCTAGGCATACTTAGAGGAGAAGGACATAGGTTCTAGTAACCATAGCTAATTTAAAGGTGGTGAGCTTCTTGGAGAGATGATGATCCACCATCGATCCATATATGATGCAGGTTGAAAGATGATCCTGAGGTTGCAGAGTAGGTCTTTTCTGAAGGAGAGATAGAATCCAAGTGTGAAGTAGATTCAGGTGAAGGAGGGCTAATGAAGTCCAAGTTTCCAAGATGATGAATGATGCTTGTCCCAAGGGATTGTGAGGGTATAATGAGCAGAGGGAACATGACTTCATTGATAGGTTACTAGACAGGGAAAAGTGAAAATGCTGTGGTACAAGAAGTCATTGATGAATGATCCAACATGTGAAAGGTTTGCCTGTCAAGGTATGGTCAGGAGGCAAGGAAGTAGTAATGAGCGAGACATCACTAAGGAAGATTCCATGAATTAGAAAATGGGTAGGAGAGAGTCTTTGAGTACCCTGGAGATGACAGTTCATTTTTGATCCATAAATGATGCAGACTGAATGATGATCCTGAGGATGAAGGGTAAGTGTTTTCCAAAGGGGTGGTAGAATCCTAGGTGTGGAGAGATCCAGTTGAAGAAGGGCTAATATAGTCCATATTTCCAAGGTGGTGAAAGGTGCATGTCCAAAGGGATTGTAGGGGTGTAATAAGTTAGGAGAGCACAATTTGACTGGTATACAATCAGACAGTAAATGATGGGACTTGTGATGACTTGTAAAGTCGTGGGTGAATGATCCAGTTCATGTAAGGTTTGACGTTCAAGGTAGTCTGGAGGTAAGGAATTTCTTAGTGAGTGATAAGTGGCTAAGTAAGCATCACAGAGTAGAAATGGGTGGAGGACAGTTTTGAGTGACTGATGGAAAAATGCCATAAGCAAATAGTAAATGAATAGAAGACGATTTGCAGAAGCAGTCCAGATGGTAATCTAATGTATATGGGAATGATTGGAAGTTCAGTATAAGGGATGGATGGCTTCTTTTTATTTATTTTATTTAAACAAATTGGATTTACAACCTTTGAGTCTTAGACTCATTTCGAAAGGCACCTCGTCACAGAGAGGACAGAGAAAAACAGTGATACAGAGTTGCAGAATGCAGACAGACATAGTTACATATAATTTGTGTAGTCTATTTACATTTTTACATATGAGTTAGACATAGTTACATATATTTTGTGCAGTCTATATACATGGTTACATATTAATCAGGGTAGGATACCCAGATATACTGTTGTCTAGTAGGGAAAAGGGATAGAGGAGCCAGTGAGAGGGGAGGGGGAGGGGGTGAGTGAGAGCAGTCCAGCAGACATTGTCAAGATTGCATGTCCTGGAAGGCAGAAGGGCACTGATTAGAGACAATTACAGCAGTGGGTGTTGAAAATGTGGCTCTGAAGAGCAGTTTTGAATGGGGCAATTTTGGGAGTATTGGTAATGTTGACTGAAAGGGAGTTAAACCAGGAGGGGGCCCTGTAGCAGAAGGATCTCTGAGCTTAGGATGTCCTGCTTCTATGCACAAGTAGGGCAGCCTTGTCTGAGCTGTGGGTGGAGATTGTGGGGGAAGCATGCTGAAGGAAGGCTGACACACCGGGAGGGGAGAGCCTGAGCAGAATTTTCTTGGCTAGTAGGCAGGTCTGGTAGGGGAGTCTGTCTTTGAAGTTAAGGAGATTGGTGGTGGAGTAAAGAAGGCAGGTATGGGTGAGACTGGGGGCACCTATCAGGAGCCTGCAGGCCTTGTTGAGTGAGAGTTGGATCTTACTGAGTGTGGTGTTGTTTGCAGCTCTGTAAATAGGTAGGCCATAGTCCACTAGGGACAGGACAGAGGATGTGATGCCCAGCCAGAGAGCATCAGGTGGGAGACAGTCCTTGTGTCGGTAAAGGAGGCCAATCTGGGTGTTGGTGGCAATTGAGAGGGCATTAATGTGAGCGTGAAAAGTGAGAGCAGTGTTAAAGGTAATCCCTAGGTATTTGTTGGTGGATACTTGCTCAAGGAGGTGTTGAGTGCTAGGAAGGATAAGGAGGGGGGCATGTCTTGCTTTGATTTGGTAGTGGGAGAATAGCATCAACTTAGTCTTCTTAACGTTAATGACAAGTCTATGATCCCTGAACCACTTTTCTGCTTGGTTGAAGAAGTGTTGGGAAGAGTCCTGGAGGGACGCAGATTTACTGTGTGTGGCATAGAAAATGACATCATCCACATATAGCAGAATTTACAGGAGCAGGCACTGGGCAGGGTGTTGAGGTAGAGACCGAAAAGTAGAGGGGCCCAGTATGGAGCCCTGGGCAGACAGGTCAATTGTCAGACAGGGTCCCATTTATTTTTATGCACTGGGAATGAGCTGAGAGGTAGCTAGAGCACCAGGCAAGGGGACCAGTGGAGAAACTGATTTGGTAGAGGAAGTCAAGTAAGAGGGGATGGCAGACAGTGCCAAAGGCCTTTGAGAGGTCAATGAACACTGCTCCAGCAAGATTGCCAGAATCTAGGGAGGAGTGCAAGAAGTTCAAGAATTCTAGTAGGGCTGTGGCACTGCTGTAGCCTGTGTGGAAACCATGCTGCTCAGGGCATAGGATGGCATATTTAGTCAGATACTCAGTGAGCTGTGTGGCCACCACTTTTTCAATCACTTTGGAGAGTGGGGGAAGAATGGAAATTGGCCGAGAGTTGCTGGGGGTGGACCTATCACCACTTTTGTGAATGGGTGTGATGACAGCCATTTTCCAGACACTGGGGAATTCACCCAGGCAAAGGGATCAGTTTAGTATGTCCACTAGGGGGTTAGGACTTCATCCAGGACTAGTTGTAGGATCCTGGTGTCCAGAGGGTCATTGCTTGGGCTATTGCTGCCTAGTGCTTTTAGAAGGTACGGTCTGGCTTCTAGAGTGGATATTTTGCATAGGTGGAACAGAGGGAGTTGCAGGACAGGGGACTGAGATTCAGGTAAGGGGTCAAAGAAACTACTGGGTAGGACAGAACTAAGATCCATGAAGGTGGTATTAAAGCAGTTTGCTATATTGAGGGGGTCCATGGTGATAGACCCATCAATAGAGAGTTGGGATGGGAGGAGAGTGATTTCCCATTGAGATCCTTAATTTTGTCCCAGAAAGTCTCAGCTGACCCCCAAGAGGAGGTAAGGGTGGACTGGTAGTGGTCTGCCTTGGCCTTGCGGATGGCCCAAGTGCACTTACTGCATGTGGCATTGTAGGCTTGTCTATCCACTGCTTGTCTACTCCGTGGCTATGTGCCAGAGGTTGTCCCTCACCCTTAACTTTTGGAGCAGGGAGGGGGTGACCCATGGCACATTTTGTTTTTTGGTGTGGAGTCTGGTAAGAGGTGCATAGAGATCATAGGCTTTGCTAAAAGCCTGTGTAAAGAGGTCGAGTGCAGAGTCAATATTGGGAGCTAGGTTGATGGGGGACCAGTCAATCTGGGTGAGGTATTGTCTAAGTTTTTTCAGGCCACCAGTGTGGAGGCACCTGTGAAGACTGGTTTGAGCCACTGGTTTGGGGGTTGAGGAGGATCAGAGGAATAGGACAGGGGAGTGATCACTTAAAGAATCAGGGAGAATTTTTATGTCCTGGACTTTATGGGGGCAGTTGGAGACTATGATATCCAGGAGGGTGCTGGTTCCACTGGAGGGGTTGAGTCTAGTGGGCTGGGAGACTAATTGGGTCAAGTCGAGGGCAGCGAAAGAGTCCCTTACTTGGGAGGCAGAGGTACCGATCCAATTGACGTTAAGGTTCCCTACTAGGACTTGTTCTGCTTTGTGTGGGAGAGTAGAGAGATAGTCTGTTAGTGACAGGATTGCCAGGTTCTGGTTCCTTGGAGGAACATAGAAAACTGTAATGTAGAGTGGACCCCTGGTGGCATCAGGGATGATTTTGAGAATGAGCACCTGGGCTCCATTTTCAAGCTTGGGAGCATGTGCGCATGACCAACAATGGTGCCACATATGAACACCACACAGCCACCCCTGCATTTGCCTACTCGATCCTCCCAATAGAGGGTGTACCCAGGGAGTGAGACAAAGGAGTCGGAGGTTATGATGTTCATAACTTTATATGTAAATACTCTGCTGGTACTCTGCTTGAAGTAAGTGTGGGTATTTTTAAGGTGTAATTGTCCAGAAGATGCACTGTGGTGAAAAATGGTTGGTTAAGATTACAGGTAACCTGATGCCAAAATACTTGAGAGAAACTTGGATGCAGATATAAGGAAGAGTCTATAGGCTGAATTGGTAGTGAGGTTGATTAGTGTAGGATGCCATAGGGTCTTGGTGCTATGGCTGATTGAGACTGGTTGGGAGGCAAGACTGAGGTAGTGTGTTTGCCTTGACCGATACAGATTTCTGGATAGAAGTCAGGAGAGCCAGTTCTCAGTGATAGTCTTTACTGCAGAGGTTAATGAAGATAATTAATGAAGAAGAGGCTGTAGGGTCTGATGGAAGAGTGGTTAACTTAGATGAAGGTACTAGATGAAAAGATGCAGATGATTGTATAAGAAGTGGTGATGTCCAGAAGTGAAAATGATAGTTTGCATGGCATGGAATTAGTAATTAGCTAGGCAGTGGAGCTCCCACGACGAATGTTCTGGAAGGCATCTGAGAAATTCTTAAAACAAGCATTGTCGATTGAGAAATAGGAGTTGAGTAACCTGGTTAACAGAGTCAGTGTTGGAAGACGAGGTTGCAGAAGGTAAAATGGATGATGTCCGTAGTTGAATGGGCAATCTTGCATGTCCCTGTATCCATAGAAGCGATGCTGATTATGAAGTCAGAGCATAGCAGAAGGATTTAAGTCCTTTCCATGTATGAGGATGGCCAGTGAGACAAGGCAGACCAGGAAGTCATGGTGATTGAGTGGACAGGAATCAGAGAGTACATCCAATAGAGATGGAGAAGATCTTCCTATTGTCCAGGTGAATGGGATTCTATGAATGATCGTGAGGAGCTGATTGGGCAGCATAAAAACTCTATGATGATGTAAGAGTCTATGAAGCATATTAGCCAAGGGATGTTTGCTGGCAGTAGTATTTCTCCAGAGTAATGAATGAGTGATCCAATGAGTAGTGGAAGGGTACTGTTAGAATGGCCAGAGTAGGAGTATGAGATGGATCATATGGAAGAGGAGATGACCGGGTAGGAATACTGGTCAGATATAGTTACAAGGCCCAAAAGAGCCACAGCAAACACTACAAAGCCCAGAGCCTGCAAGGTGGAGATGAAAAGGCAGTCATCCAAATGGGAAGGAAGTCCAAAGGAAATCCTGATGAACTGAAGGAATGATCCAGGGAAGGTGATGGGTTAGGTGAAGCAGGATAATTTCAGAGCAGGAAGGTATAGGACTGGGTCAGCTCTTCAGTGAACAGCAGTGAAATGCAGGAAGGCTGAAGCAAGGCATCAGAGGATGATCCATGGAAGGCCAAGGAGCCAAGCCAAGCATCAAGAGCAACTGAGTTGAGATACAGGAGTCCCACATCTGACGAAGGCTGTGAACGACTAGAGAAAAGGATGGAAGGTGCTGGAATGATGATGGATGAGATTCCCAAATCTGCAAAACAAAATGAGACCATATAACAGCCAGCCAGGGGACCTGCAGCAAAGAAGTCCATGAGGCAGTCAACCTGGATTGAGAGAGGAACTGAACAAGCCAGCATGATCCATATCATGAGGGAAATTAGGCCAAAGGTGTTAGAAAATGAAGGTTCATGGAAGTGTAGGATGGAGACTGGAGAGGAAGGAGAACATTCAGAGCAAAGGGGTCCTGTATCAGGAGAGAAGCTGAAGTTGTGCAGGAGGCAGAAAATGCAGGGGGATGAACTTTCAGGTGCAGACATAGGCTCCTAAGTGAGAGAGTTGAGGTGAGAAGATCGGGACATGACATGCCAGATAATTCATGATGGTGGAGGCAAATTTGGTAAATGGTTCAGGTCCAGGAGGGAGCAGCAGGCAGTGGTCCTGTTGAGAGCTTCCTAAATCAAAATGGACGGTTGCAGAAACTAGCTTCCAGTCTCAGTAACTGAGGAGAGGTAACCAGTAACCGATACCACTTGGCAGCGGTAGATGGAGGCAACTGAGAGGATGAAATCTCACTCCAGATGGGAGTGGCATCCTGGTGTGAGCCAGAGATGGCATGGAATCAGTGGTGTCACAGAAGCAGGCAACCAAACCAGGCAGTCTGAGCATGAAGATTGACATATGAAGCCTGTAGGAAAAGTTGGGAGGTGGAAGGCAAGTGAAGTAGAAAGGTCCCATTCCCAAAAAGAAGCAGCAACCCACATTGAGTAGGGAAAGCAGGAGGCAGAAACAGTCAAAGCAGATGCAGGCTCCAAGCCATGTTCATTTGTGAGATGCGACCATGTATCAAGGCTGCAGACCAGGAAGGATGGAGAAGGTAAGTCAGGCAAAGTCAGGTTCCTGACAGGAACAGTAATCAGGTAGCAGGCTGAGAATGCATATAGGTGAAGCAGTGGAATGGAGAGGCAGACACCCATGAGGCAGGATGGTCCTGACTTGAAGTAGCTAGGCATAGGTAGGATGATGAGAGCATATAGGGTGAAGAAGTCCCATTCCTGAAGGGAAGCATCAACTGGTATGTGGTAGAGAAGTCATGGTAAGGCACAGTAGATTGTAGATATGGCTCCCATCCCTGGTAGTCAGGGCAAGCTAACCTACACTCGATGCGGCAAGCAAAGTTAGGGATGGAGGATGTCCAGTTGATAAGAAGTAGGAGTTAGTGATTGGAACAGAATCCCATCCCCGGTAGACAGGGGAAGTCTACATTCATGCAGCACCTCAAAAGGCACGAGTTAGGGATGAAGTCCAGAGGACTGCTGGTATAGGCTGGCTGAAAGTGCAGAACACTGCTGTAGAAATAAAGTAGAGTAGAGAACTGAATTGAGATGTGCATTAATGGATAGTACACAGGTATGGGAAGACATACTTAGCAGGATAGGAATGGTGGGCATATGAACAGGCATTGCAGAAGAGAAGGTCTGGCAGTGGAAGCAGCAAAAGCATGGGAATAAAGATCCCACTGTGAACTGGAGCAGGAACCAGGGGAGCAAAATAAGTGGGTGCAAGTGACTGAGGTCATAGGCAATAGAAGCGAGAAGGCTAGGACAACTAGGTCCTCCTGAGGAGTGTAGCATGATTGATATTGCTAAAGGGTGTCCATAGATAAGGAGAATCAGGAAGAATATTATGAGGAGCAGGCAGGAGACAATCTCAGCTCCCACATAGAATGTGTCCCAAGTGCAACATGTTACTTATGAGTCCTGCTCATAGTTCAGGTTCTTGGATGCTAGTGCTGAGTAAAGAAAACACAGGCAAGCAAGTAATAAAAGAAATATTTATTACTATAATACTCATGCCAAAGCATGTAACAATGAGTTGTAAAGAGGATGATTTCCACCAGTCAGCCCCGGGGTTACACGTATTAAACAAATCTAAACACAAAATGAACAAATGTATGGAAAGAACACCAAAATCTCAGAGACTGGGGAGGGGCTGGCTGGGCTGATAAGAATGCAACATTTGAATAAGGCAGACAAATACAATTGGCTATAATGTAGAGAGTGTATTATCTGGGTGGACCCCAGGAAGCAAGAGTGCATCGTTGGCATATATCTTAGAAATTCATAGTCAGCAATAGAATAAGTGTTATCTGTTTCTATTTCCAGACAATGAGTCTGGAAATACTTGCAACGTAATCACAAAAGCACATAATGTGTCAAATAGTGGAAAACTACAGAATATGAGTGATTATGAGTATAGCAGAATATATGGCAGAAACATATCATATAGGTAAATGCATTAAAGACAAATATGAGCATAGCAAATATAATAAAAAACACTAATATAAGTAATAAAACAAGATAAAACATTATAAAACTGTGGTAAGGCACTAATACTTGTAGGTGTATTAGGTTACGGTTACATGGGGGTCAGTCGGTGGGCTATAACCAAGGCATAGCAGTCCCCTCTTTGTTGCCTTGCTCAAAAGGCAACACAACAAAAAGAAGAAGATTCTGTGTAGTAATGGTATGTCTTATTTTGTTAACAAGTCCAAGTTACAGGACTTGTAAAGGAAATCTAGTTGTTGTCTGTGTTGTTGGGTTCGCCAAAGACAGCAAAGAGTTAGTATTTCGAAGAGGGTCAAACAGATTGAATTATAACAAACATTTTAAATGTAAATTAAACTGTAGGGTTTTCTAAAAAGAAACCAATATCATTGTTAATTAAATCATTCAAAGATTCAGTAGTTTTCGCAATATCATTACTAATGTAAATCAACTGAGTATCAGTACGATTGAGGAGCGATTGAAGAGACAGATTCAGAGGTCCTATATGGACATTGAAGATAGGCAAATATTGATATAGAGCATTCAAGTAGTCTGGGTCAGACTCAATGATGTCCATTTCCATAGAACAGACAGGTGTGATCACTGTGTGACCAATAATAGTTCATAAATGGAGTGTGAGACAAAAATGTGGTTGAAGAATGTCACATTTTTTATCACCATAGCAGAATGTTTCCGGGTTGGATACAACACAAAATTCTCCAGCAAATGAATAAGTCACCTTAGCAGACAGTACAATCCATTTGCAAAAACGAGCAGGACAAACAAGGTCAATGTTGTTGTCTACAATCCATGCCCCAAAATTTGTTCCAGGGATAGATCCACAGTTTCTTCCAGTGTCAAAAGAAGAATCAACAGGTGTCAAACCATCAGTATTAACACCAAAGTTCCATAAAGAGATGTTCAAAGTTTATTTGTTCAGAAGACCCAAATTAGATGCATACAACTAATCCAAGTTCATTGGTGAATATCCACAAACAGGGCAGATGACATCCAAGACATCACAGCTGCAGAGAAGATGATACCCCTTCCAGGCATAGCAATCAGTATGAGAAGCAGCCCAAAGAGTTTAGGGTGGAACACCAACAATGGAGGAAGATCTAGGTGTTCACAATAAATGTTACCATCAAGATGACCAATAAAATGAACAGTTGCCAGACAGTCGAAAATCACTGATGAAGAATCAAATTGCGGTAAGGAGATGGTAAATGTCACATAAAGTGCATCCTGGATTGAGCATGAGTGAGATGCAAAGCAAGGAGAAATGTTCGGGTGTGGGGTTATATATCCCAGATTTCTTGTTGTTGATAACGGCATAGATAACGTTTGTTTCAAACATATTGCCACACATGACGTAGAGGAACATTGAGGGCAATTCCATCATCCAAGATGTTTATCGTGGATGAGATCCAGAATATGTCCAGATTCCAGATCAAGTAACAATTCCTTAATCGTAGTTTCAGTGTGGGAACCATACACAGTGCATAAAATTTCCTTTCCAATAGAATGTTTTTCTGCTTCCTTATTGTGAGCAGAAATCACTTGATTAATTTTTAATCTTGTGTCCTCAAACCCTTCAAATATTTCTTTCATATTATAAACTGTGAACCATTCTTCCTGGCTTAGACCATCTACACCATGTAACAGTTGTGGGAAAATGTTATATTTAAATGCTTCATCAGTTTTAGACAGTTGGGATTTTAAATTGACTATATCAGCCCTCTTCCAAATAGACATACCAGAACCAAAGAGGCCTGTGACAGAGCCAGTAGCTGCACCAGCAGATATCATATCAAAATGTTTATAGCGTTTTGGTTTACCTTTTTTTACAGAAGATTTAGGGCGGGTCTAAGGACTCTCCTAAATTCAGTGCTAAGGATCCCTGTTAAGGGGTCACTAATGCATGTTTAATACACAGCAATAATATCAGTAAGTAAAATGTGAAAAAAACTTGAAACATTTGTTTCAGAACATAAACCAAACAATTTCATGTCCCACAAGGAGAGGCTCAAAAGAACAGGAATGTGCATGAACTGCACAGTATTAATCAAGGCACCCGCTAAGGAATTGGCAATTAAGCCACTGGGTGGACCCGGTGTTTGTTTGGGACATTCAGTTGCCTTGATAAACCAATCTTGATCTCTAAGAGATTCAATTTTAAGTATAACTTCTAGCTGAATACTAGAATGTGCCAGGAAATGTAAGATACAGAATATTTGATCATCATAATTTTAAAAATTTTTGACTGTCATGCCTTTATATGTCTAGTTGTTTTGTAAAATAATAAAGTTTCAGTTTAAAAAAAATTGTAATTATTGCATGAGCTAGGATCAAACCAATCTGTAATGTTATACAGACCAGAATGAGAGGGTTTTGCATGACGGATGAAAAGGGTACCGTTAGGTACCAATTTGGTACTGGGCCATCCTTCAAAAGTACTATTAACCAGGCGGGCTACTTGTACTTTTTTTCATTGTGATCTGTATGCCATACAGTATCAAGGTTGGTTTGATCTGAGGTGGTAACCATAACATTCAGTAGTGCTTCCTCACCCTCCTGAACGATGATTTTTGGACTTGTGACAACAATTTGGGTTCCACGAGGCATCACCTCATTGGTTTTGATGTTGATGTTAGACACCCCAGAATCAGGGTCATAGGGAGATTTATGATAGACCACACAATGCGAGGTCATGAACAGGACTCCATAAAGGAGTAGGTGTTGGGTCACCATCTTAGTTAGGTACCTAAAAGAAGAGAGAAAAGAAAAGCATGATTAGTTCAGTACTATTCCGCCCTGTGGGGTGAGGAAAAGTAGTTTAATCTCCTTTATATAACTTCATCTGATTGACATGTGGCCATTTGTCAGTGAGCTTTTTATTATGTGGCAGTCTAACTTGGTAGACTGAAGGGCTGAGCTCATTTACAATAGGATAGGGACCTTCCCATTTGTTTTCAAAAGCATGAGTAGGAGCAGCAAATCTGAGAACCATCACTTGATCTCCGATCTGCCAATCCACATCATGGACTGTCTTGTCAAATTGTATCTTTGACTGTTTTTGGGCCTTGCCTAAGCATTTTGCAGCAAACAAGAGTATCAGTTGGATGTCTTGTTTCAGTTTCTGGACATATTTGTCTACTAATACTCTGTCAGTAGTAGGAGCACTCAAATCCAGAAGTAGATGTTCTGGTAGTCTCATCGACCTTCCGGTCATGACCTCAAATGGGGTACATTTTGTACTCGTTGAGGGTGTAGCCCTTATTGCCATAAGGAGGAAAGGCAATAAGGAATCCCAGTTCTTGGGTTTTCCTTAGAAAATGTGGATAGCATAAGCTTGATCTGCCTGTTTGCCCTTTCCACCTGTCCTGATGATTGTGGGTGGTGAGGGATGTGAAACTTCTTACTGACTCCTAGGAGTTTCAGAGTTTCCTGCATCAGTTCACCTGTGAAACTTGAACCTTGATCAGAGTCTGCCTTCAAGGGGAGACCCCATCTGGTGAAAAGCTGTTCTACCAGAACCCTGGCAATTATTTTGCAGTGTTGTTTGTCATTGTGAATGCCGTTACCCATGTAGAGGATATATCAGTGACCACCAATGCAAACTTGTTGTTGTTGTTTTTGGTTATTGGGAGTGGCCCAATGTAATCAATTTGGATGGAATTCCAGGGGCCTGGGTGCCTCTGGGGTAACAATTTGGCATTTTTCTTGTCCAAAGTTTGGATTATTCTATGCGCAAATCAAACAATTATTGATGTAGTGTTCCACATCATGTTTCATGTATGGCCACAATCCAAAAGTAGTTAGTCTATCCAGGGTTTTTTCCACTGCTTGATGCCCTCCAGTAGGAGTGTCATGCACTTGATGAATAATATCTGTCTACAGTTGTCCTGGAATTACCTACAATTTCTCAGAATTGTTGGGGTTATGATACCATATGGGTAGGTTATCACTGGAGAGGTGAAGGTGATTTCTTACCGACTTGTAAGGTCTGTGTGGTGGAAGTTCCTCCTTAGTTCCTTTGCCAAGGAATTTGAATACTGCCCTCAGATGAGGGTCATGTTTTTGTGTGGATGCTAGATCTAGTGGTACATAAGGTGTAGTTTGCTGTTTCACAGCAGCAACACATACAGTACCTGTAGTAGAGGGGGGTTTTCAGCTCCCATTTGTCCCCTCCTTGAGCGCCAGCTTTTGCAAGAGAGTCAGCATGGTCACTGAAAGAATGGTAGGGCTCGCTCTTAGAGTGGGCACAGACTTTATGAATGTACAGTTTATGCTTAAACTATTGTGCTAGTGTTGCGATGTACACCAACAAGTCTCTGTATTTTACAGGTGTACCATCAGAGGATGCAAAGTGTGATTTCTTCCAAAATGGTAAGAATTCAGACAGGGAGAAACAGACCCAGTTAGAGTCTGTAAAGATGATTGTGTCTGTAGTACCTTGTTTTAGCAACTCCAGAACAGAAGCCACAGCTGCCAATTCGGCATACTGTGAGGAAATGACAGTACAGTTCCAGGCAATGCGGACTGTGTTATTGTCAAGGTGCACAATGAGTACCCCAGATCCCGCTACCTGATCCCAATTGTTGTATGAAGCTGAGCCATCAGTGAAAACATGACACAAGTTGGTGTTATTTAGTACTTCCGGTGTTGTAGGAAGAAAGGATCCTGGGTCCAGCAGGTCAGGCAATTGGAGAGAACACTCATGTGTGTCAGCCGTATATAATGGGCCAACAGGGATGGCAATTTTGTAGAGTGTACAGTAATGTTACGATCCTGTAAAAGAAGAGACCAGTGTGTAAGTCTGGTGTTAGAGACAGAGACATCCTTGACTCTATCTAACAACAGAAAATTAGTGGGCGTATGATTGGTATGCAGGACAATGGGAGCATAACCAATGATGTATGAAAAGTGTTTCACAGCCCAGAAAGTAGCAAGAAGATTCCTTTCACAAAGATTATACTTTCTCTCCACTGGAGAAAGCATTTGTAATGCATAGACAATAGGCCTAATTTGTCCATTGGATTTCTGTGCTAGAACTGCTGAAATGGCTACATCTGTAGCTGCTGTTTCCAAATGGTAGGGTAAAGATGGATTTGGATTTACCACAGCAGGAACTGAAACCAGTGACTGTTTTAGGCTGGTTACAGCTACAGTCTGTGTTGGACCCCATGTCCGGGGACATTCTTTTTCAGTAACTCATACAGAGGCAGAGTCTTGTATGTGAAATCATGAATAAATCCCTAGAGTAGTTTACCATGCCTAGGAAATGTCTGAGTGTTGCCACACTAGTTGATAAGGGCACGTCTTGTACTCCTTGAATCTTATTCAAGTCTGGGCTTCTGCCTTTTTCTGTCATGCAGAGGCCCAGAAAGGTGACTTCTTTCTAGCACAATTGTGCTTTAGAAGGGTTGCACGTGAGACCTGCCCTCTGTAAGAGAGTCAGTAGCTCATCAAGTAGAACCAAATGTTCTATTTTGGTAGCTGTGGGCAAGAGCAAATCATCCACATACTGCAGAAGGCATTCAGGGGTGGAAAATCCATATAATGTATCTTTCATGTGTAAATGAAAGAGGGAGGAGCTGTTAAGAAACCCCTGAGGGAGGCAGGTCCATGTGTACTAATGCCTTTCAAAAGTGAAGGCAAATTTATATTGGCTATTCTTAGCCAATGGTAAAGATCAAAATCCATTGGAAATGTCCAATGTGGTGAACCATTTGCAGTCAGGTGTTAACATCCTTAACACATCTGGTGCTGATGCCACTCTTGGGGCACAGCTTGGGGTTACTTGATTAAGTTTTCGATAATCAATTGTGAGTCTCCAGGCCCCAGTTGGTTTCTGCACAAGTAAAATGGGGGAGTTTGTGGTTGAAACACATGGTCTAATCACTCCCTGTTGGAGTACAGACTGGATAGTCTCTCTCAATGATGGCAGGGCTTCTGCAGGAAAAGGGTATTATTTTTGTCTAACAGGGTCTGGGTCTGTTACTTCGATAGATGTTTTCATCATGTCATAATCATGTTTATTTGCTGTAAACACATCTTGGTGTTTTGAAAGTTCATGCTTCAGCTCACTATATGAGTCATGATCCTTGTGGATATCTATGATGTCATACTCAGTGTCATTGTGTGTAATGGCAGCCAGGACATGTGAATCACATATCATGATAGTATGGTACTGGCCTGGAATCTGAATCATTAGCCTGTTGGCTAAATCCACAACACAGCCATGTTGTGCAAGGAAATCAATCCCTAAAATACTAGGATGATGACATAATACCATGAGCTCAAAAATGAATTGGGTGTTTAGAATACCCACTACCACTGGAATGGGAATGGACTTGTATGCCTGCAATATGGTACCATCCACACCTTGAGCACTGGTCCACCATCCGGTGGACCAATGTGAGGAAGCTGGATCCTCATCATGTAGTACTGACATAGCTGCTCCTGTATCAAGCAGCATCACCTGTTGACAGCCCCCTACCATGGCCTCTACACAAGGCCTTCCACTTGTATCCACAACCAGAGGGTAAACAATGTGGACTGGGGCCTCTAATTGTAATTGTGATGTGTTAGCCCCCCCCCATTAGTTGTGCAACCATTGCTTGCACTTTCTAACCAGTTCTGGCTTTATTCACATTATAAGCTGGAAGTAACTGACTTTGGCTAGTACTAGCCACTGCTGCCACAGGTGATGCTACAGTGGCAGGTGTCAGTGGAGAGGGCTGCATGCTAGGTGGAGCTGGTGCTGGTAGTGTGGGGTGTGAGGGTGGTGTTAGAGCAGTAAAAATAGGCTACAAGACCTGGACTATTTCAGGCCATGTACCCCTCCATCATGGGCTGGAATGCTGGAACAATCACTGCCATGATGCAGTCACTACCAGGGGCTCTAGCACATTTAAAATGATCTAATGTATCCCTTAACCTATGATTTCCTCAGCAATCTATTTGTATGGTGGCCCAGTCCAGTAATTCCTGCTGCCTTTAGTAGTCCCAGATTGATTAGCATTACTATGCTTCTTACCCTGATATTTGTTCTTGTTATACTTGTTACCATGCCCATTTTTGTTGCCCCTCACCTTGGTCGGGGTAGTGGTGGCAGCTGAGCTGGATTGTGCCCTCCCCCCTTCCACTGCAATAAGTGGTGATGCCTCCGGTAGGCTGCTGTATTGCAGCAACCTTGTTTTTGTCTTTAGAATTGAGAGATCGGATGTGAATCTGATACAGCCTCTCAGTTACTGTTTGAATTTTACCAAAAGTGTCCTGTTCTGGGAACACTGCACACTTAACCCTCTCACATAGGGCTGGTGTCAAGTTTCCGATATACAAATCCTTGTATTCAGTCCGGTTTGTGTTATGCTCCTTCTTTGCAAGGAGCTTGCCTGAGTGATAAGCTATCCACAAGTGGGAATGTTATGAGGCAGGGGATTCTGTAGCCTGTTGTCTCACATTCAAGGCTAAACGCACATGCACAACTCCTGGGTTGGCAGCAGATAATAAATTAGTACAGATATCATCAAAATCTATGTTATCACCATTCCATACAGCTGGCTTGAGTTTGGACAGGAGACCAGGGTCGATTGTCAGCCTTAACACTTTCACCTTACAGTCCTCTGGAAGACTAAGCATTTCACAGTGTGAGCTCACATTTACCAGATGGCAGCTCAAATTATCATTAAGCTGCATATGCCCAATGCTGTCAGCAATCTGTTGTGCTGAATGGGCAACCTGCATTGGGTTGCCTGTAGGTGGCTTCTGGTCAGTTTCTAGAGCTACAACTCGGGAGGTATTACGTGCAATTTCTGCAGCAGTCTGTGCTACAGACTTGAATACACTTTCCTGTGAACTAGTTTCCTTTACCATTTTATTAACCTCTTCATGAAATCTGTCTCACTGCTCTTCAGTGATATCCATCCTCAGTATAGCCTCATCAATCATAGCATTAATTTCTGCTCTGTCTTTTGATTTCAAAACAGCAATTGCAGGAGGGTAGGATAGCTTTAGTTTATCCTTGGCTTGCTGCCATCGGCCATTTTATTGTAGGGCACAGGCTGCATGGGTGCGGCCATCTTGAAAGAGGGTACTGGCATGACCATCTTGGAGCAGGACCTCCTGAGGGTGGCCATCTTGTTGTAGGTCAGTGCCATTTTGTGGATGGCACTGCTACACAAGATGTTGACATCCACCTCCATTTTGTGAACTAGAACATCCACCATTTTGTGACAAAGCAGGAGTAGGGACAGCCGTGGGGCTAGCCTACTCTGATTGATCTTCTGAGCCCTCTGTATCAGAGTTCTCTTCCCAGAAGAATAAACATCAATGGGGGCATAACTAAAGCCCTTCATACCTTTAATATGACCTTGTAAAAGGAACAACTGTTGGTGTAACTTTGCTACTTTAGCAAAACATTTTTCATGGTTAACCTTTGCATTTGTAGCAAACAAACCTCCAGACACATCTTTCTGTAACACCCTATAGGCTGCCGACACCTCAACATGATCTAGCCTTAACTGTTCTAAATCATGACACCCCTATTTGCAATCAGCTTTCAGTTCATCATTCTCCTGAATCAATGACTCATTAGTATTGGACAGTAGATCATTCATTTGTAAAACTTGCTGTCTATCAAGCTGCAGTTTATCATAAAGTTCACTCAACTCAAGCACTTTCATGTTACCGTGTTCATCTGAAGTAGCTAACAGGCAGTTTTACTACTGACGTAATGCCTGCAGCTCAGATTGAAGTACGTTTACATTCTTCGAATGCTCTGCATTTTATTCACCAACAAATTTCTTATAATCAGTAAAATGAGACTTCACAGAAATCAACCTCTGTAATGAAGCCTCTAACAATGCTAATAACGAAGCTAGGAGCAGGCCGTTAGTGGACCGCTTGTTAGTTAACAGTCTGAGTGCAATATACTGCACACATATCAACTTAATTGGATCCAAAATATCTTTGATTAACTCATCTTTAGTTAATTCATTATAGCACTCCCATCCACCATGCTAACATACTAAAATGCCAGCAGAATAGGCCTAATGGTCTTTCGAGTCTGCCCGATTGGTCAGCCCCCACCCTGGGTGCTGACCTTGCTGCCCCCCTCACCTTCTCTGGCTTCTCCCTTCCCAGTTCCAGATATTCTTGCTGCATTGGATTTTGCTTCCAGAACCCTTGCCCTGTACCTGTCCCAGCCCCTCTTGAACCCCTCCACCATCTCTGCCTCCACCAGCCCCCTAGGCAGTGCATTCCATGGCTCCACCACCCTCTCAGTGAAGTAGCACCTCCTCCTTTCTCCCCTGAATCTTCCCCCTTCCAGCTTCCACCCATGCCCTCTAGTGGCCCCCTCCTCCTTCCTTCGAAGCACCCTGACTGTTCCTCCCCTATTTACCCTCTTCATGTACTTGAAGACCTCTATCATGTCACCCCGGTCCCTTCTCTCTTCCAATGTGTACATATTTAGCTCTTCGAGCCTCTCCTCATAGGTCCTGTCCCCCAAGCCCCAGATCATTTTGGTTGCCCTCCTCTGGACCCTCTCCAGGAGTTTAATGTCCCTCTTTAAGTGTGGCCTCCAAAACTGCACGCAGTACTCAAGGTGTGGCCTCACCAAGCAGTTATACAGAAGGATCATCACTTCCCTCCTTCTGGAGGTGATCCCCCTAGCGATGCATCCAAGCATCCTGTTGGCCTTGGCTGCTGCCCTCCTACAAGTCTCCGAGTTGTTCATTTTGACATCCACCACCACCCCCAGGTCCCTCTCAGCCATCGAAACTTGTAGCATTCCCCCCCCCAGGGTGTACACTTGGCCCGGGTTTCTGGCCCCCAGGTGGAGTACCTTGCATTTCCCTGCATTGATCCTCAGCTTCCACTTTCTAGACCATCTTTCCAGAGCCTCCAGGTCCCCTGTAGGGCCACCCTCCCTCCTCCCCATCCACCACCGCTCCCAGTTTTGAGTCATCCAAAAGACTCATCTCACTCCTGATTCCTGTCCTTATGTGTCAGAGGCGTGGGCGTTGAACAGGAGGGGCCCAGGACTGATCCCTGTGGGACCCCACTAATGACCCTCTTTGGGGATGAGACTATCCGCCAGCTACAACCCTCTGGATCCGGTCCTGGAGCCAATTGCCTATCCATCTGATCATCTGGTTCCCCACCCCATTTCTCCCAGCTTATCCAACAGGCCCATGTGAGGAACAGAGTCAAATGCCTTGCTGAAGTCTAGAAAGAGGACGTCCACTGGTCTACCAAGGTCCAAGGCATCTCGCCACCCAGTCATAGAACTCCAAGGTTTGTCTGACATGATTTCCCTGAGATGAATCCATGCTGTCTATCGTCCATGCACCCTGACTTTTCAGGTCCCCCCTAGCCTCTCCCGGACAATGCCCTCCATCACCTTGCCCACACGATGTCAGGCTGACAGGCTGTAGTTCTCTGCCACCTCCTTGATCCCCCCCTTGTGGATAGGCACTATATGCGCACCTTCCAGTCCTGGGGCACCCACCTGTCCTCAGAGAGATGGTGAAAAGCTCCACCAGGGTTTCACCAGGACATCTGCAAGTTCCTTCAGCACTCTGGGATGTAATTTATCTGGCCCCAGTGCTTTCTTCATCTTAAGGGGCTGAGGCTTCCTCCTCTCTCTGCTGTGATTCACTTCCAGTACCTCTTCTCCTGCTTGCCCTCCCCTTCTGCCAGTGATGCCTCTCCCTCTCTCCCAGACCCGCCGATCGGTAAGGGTCCCCCTCCTCAGTATCTCTGTCTCCTCCCATGTATGATGCAGCACCCCAATTTTCCTGGGTGAAAACTGAGGTGAAGTACTCATTTAGTACCTCAGCCTGCTCCCCCAGGTCTTGTGCCCATCTCTCCCCTGATTTAATTCTGCTAATCTGCCCCTTCACCCTTCATTTTTCCCCAATGTATCTAAAGAACCCCTTGTTCCCTCTCCTGATTTCCTTGGCCAGGTTCTGCTCCTTCCTTGCCTTAGCCGCACTCACCACCCTAGTGGCCCTTCTAACAATCAGCTCATACTCCCCTCGATCCCTTTCATTCCTTGAGCACTTGAATTGCCTATAGGCTGCCTTCTTTCCCTGCACCACCTCCTGGACCTCCCTGGTCCACCAGCAGGGTTTTCGGGCCCTACCGCATTTACGTCTTACTCTTGCACAGGTGCTGGTAGTATCTTGCACCCCTCTCCTGATGATTTCCCACCTACTATCAGCGTCCATGTCTGACCCAATCCCATCCAAATGCTCCTTAAGGATCCTTCCCATTTCCTTAAAATCCGTTCCCCTGAAGTCAGTTACCTCCGTCTTTGTGCAGCTTTCTAGCCCTCCTAGGTCCAGGCAGAACCAGACCACATGAAGTGCGATAAGTAGAGATATCTTTTCTCAACTCCATGCTAATTACCATAGACATGTCTAATAAGCAGGGGACACCTTAACCATTTGTTGGTCAGCTGCTGTGTTCCGAACCACAGTAGATGAACACTGGCAAATGGGTAGGCATGTGTGGATGACTTTAAAAGACAGAAAAAAGTTACCACAAACTGCTGCGTGTTTTTTATTTTTTGTTTCTCTACTCACTCCGCTGTTAGTGTAACCAGTAGACAAAGGCAGCCTGTCTGAATAGAAGCAGGGGTTCTTGGTGTCTTATGAGTCACACTGGAAAAATACAGACTGAGAAGAATTAAACAAAAGCCACATACAGCAACTTGCCTGTTATGAATTCCTTACTAGCCACAGTATTAGCCACGTGTCACCAATAATGTTACTTATGAGTTCTGCTCATAGTTCAGGTTATTGGATGCTAGTGCTGAGTAAAGAAAACACAGGCAAGCAAGTAATAAAAATAAATATTTATTACTATAATACTCACGTCAAAGCATGTAACAATGTGTTGCAAAGAGGATGATCTCCACCAGTCAGCCCCGGGGTTACATGTACTAAACAAATCTAAACACAAAACGAACAAACGCACAGAAAGAACACCAAAATCTCAGAGATGGGGAAGGGGCTGACTGGCAGTAACACATATATACTGCTGATAAGAATGCCACATTTGGATAAGGTGGACAAATACAATTGTATATACTGTATTACCCCTTATTTTAGCGGTTAATTTATTTACGCGATATCCGCAGGTAGGTATCAACAAGTGAAAATTTATTCATAGCGATTAATGTTTTACAGCATTGCATTTTTATTTGGTAGCGTGGTGGTCACAACACTGGTCTCAGGGCAACGGGGTTATCGTTTATCGTTATCACTGCACATGGAAAAGCGACGAGTAGAGAGTGTGCTCCTACCAGTGTGCTTCTACTGTGCAGATCTGCACAATAGTGTGTGGTGAATGATGGAGTTAACGCTTCACTTTGATGACTGTAACTTGCCTAACTTGTGTTGGTGGTGGAAGGGGTTCATTGTCACTGCATAGGGAATGGCGACGAGTATAGAGTGTGCTCCTACCAGTGCGCTTCCTACTGTGCTGATCTGCACATTTCAGTGTGTGGTCGAATGAAAGGGTTTGCGCTTCACTTCAATTAACTTGCATAACTTGTGTTGGAGGTGGAAGGAGTTTCATTGGTGTGCTTCTGAGTGCTTAATGTACAGTACTACTGCTTGCTTGCTTGACTTTACTTCAAGGACTTAAAAGCATAAACTTTATTGGAATAATAAATAAAAAGAAGTCAAGTTTCAGTAGTTGAGGCACTGAATGTGTGCTTCCATAATTCCAGCCTTTCAGAATCCTCAAAGAATTTCATCTTTTCACTCTCTCACTTTGCTAATGCTTTCCACCAGCCAATGAGCATGCTGTAGTTTCAGGGACTGCATTCTTAAATCGATGTTTATTTCCCCTGATGCACGTCCATTTGTAAGCTGGTGTGATACTGCATCGGTGTACCATTTTGTGAAGCACTGCTTGAGCTCATCCTTTAGCAACTTGTTTACAGTGAGGTCCAGAGGCTGGAGTAGTTCAGTGCACAATGCAGGCACGAAAATCAGTATAACAGCATTTTGCTCCAATGCTTCCAAAACCTCCTGAGTGGTATGCCACCAAAACAGATCCATTATTAGCAGTGATCTCTGTTCAGCCGGTAGTTCCATCTGTCGTTTGATTTTATTACAGTAAGGGATCAGAACATCACTGATAAACTGAAGCATTGTGACATTACATGCCCAGTGGTTTTCTGAATGGCTGATTAACCAACCATCAGGGAATTCAAATGCAGGGTGGCAGTTATTGGTTTTGCCCTTGTAAATGATCTGAGGGGGTAGAAGTTCACCAATCATTGAGACAGCAAGCATTACTGAGACCTGCCTCTTGTCGCCCAATCCACAGACCTCTACCTGTTTAGACCCTGTAATTGCCATGGTCCACTGGCTGCATGGAACTAATTGTACTCCAGTCTCATCCAAGTTGATAACTAAAGTTGGAGGGATCAGTTCTTGGCTGCATGCTAATGACACCCTGCCAAGGAATTGTGACTTTAGGTCATTAAAGTCGAGGGGTGTTTTACGTGCTGCCTCTGTAGCTTTTCTCTTTTAGTACCCCATGTGACTCAACAACTTCCAAGACCACTGTCGACTGAAAGAAAGGTGACCACCATTCTCAGACAAGAAGTTGGGGTTATGTGCTTTTACAACGCCATATGCGATAGCAGACACTACCCTGGCATTAACTACTGCACCCTCTGACCTCAGACTTTTTACAATTTTTTTAAGCTGCTCTTCAACTTCCTTGAGAAGCAGTGCAGGTCGTCTTTGGGGTTTAGTGGGCAGCTCAGGGATAAGTTGACTGGGGTCTGGGGTTTTGCTGAGCTCAGATAGGTAGTCTTTCTTAAAACCTTACACAGTACTTTTGTTCATGGTACCCTCGTATTTCTTATTGTAGTGACAAATAGCATTCATAATACCATTCTCAACAGCATGTTTCCCAATTTCAAATCAGATAGCTGCACTGTACCTTCCATACTCTCTCCTGCGCTTTTTAGCTGGGGGACCGGACAGCTCACCAGACAGCTCGCCGACAACAGACTCAGCAACTTGGAGGGAGACCAAAGCAGATTGGCTCAGGGTTTCTGCATTAAGTGGTGTCCAGATAAGTCCCTCTTAACAGAAGTTTTCTTGGAAAGCCAGAAGAGAAGTGACATCTTGAGTTTTGTTGGCTTGAAGTACACAAAAGGCTAGAAATACAGTCGCCATTCTTTCTCAGCAATTTGTAGACTGCTAGCAACTGACAGCTGACTTCCAGGTTTGCCGAGCACCGTAATAGTGCTAATAATCTTTTACGCTGAAAAGTCTGTGCGCACAGCCATGCGGAAATTTAGTCGAGCAGTAATAAAGCGTTATACAGTAATATACAGAGTGTAATATCTGGGTGGACCTCAGGAAACAAGAGTGCACTGTTGGCATATATCTTAGAAATTCATAGTCAGCAACAGAATAAGTGTTATCTGTCACAAATGCACTCTGCAGATCAGGCCCTCTGCTCCCACAATGCCAACCTCAGAGTGCAATAGTGTGAACAAGTAACAGACTGGGTAACCCTACTGTCTACTTTGGGTCTGAATCACCTGTTAACCTCAAGTTCTGGAGGGATTCAAACTGTTAACCTTATGCTAGCATACCCAATTACAGGCTCAGATATGTACCCTCTTCTGGACTGCAGTACAATATTTTGCCTGGGGCACCTAGCCAGGTGTCCAAAATGAACCCTTAAAACTCTATAAGAGACCTTAGGTATATTCTTGCCTTTTCCAAGCTTAGTAACACCATCAAGCCTTTTAATAGCTGTCAGACTTAATCATATATACATCACATGCAAAAAGAAACTGAGAAGACACCCAGGCAGTATTTCAAAGAAAAGGCCGTTTACTAAAAATATGATAAAAATGGTAAAATTAAACACAGAACAATATATCATACAGCTTACAATCATGTAAAACAAAAAGGAAGTTACAGACAAAACACTCCTACCACAAAGACTTAATTTCTTTCTATTACATTTCTAAGTGCTTTCCCCATCAGAGCCTAGAATCATATGTCACAATCCCATATACAATGTTTAATTTTTAACTCTGTCTGTCCCCACCCCATTTTGATGAGGTCAGCTAGAACCTCCCTTAGATAATTTCTGACATAAGTGTCTCTGAGGATGCGGGTCATTGCTTTGAAAAATCTGTAACTAGCCATTTCCAAAATATGACAGTCTTTAATTAAACATTTCTCTTTGAACTTAACAATCCCACACTCATGTCCTCTTACGATGATTTCCTGTGCTAGTGTGATTTGAGGGATTTTATTACTCTTCACACATTTCTGATTATATGCTAAAAGGAGAGGAACTAGCCCAATTTCTCTGCCTCCTGTAACGTCATAAAATTCACATTTAGTTTCAACTCCAAAAGCATGGGCATGTCATAAAAAGGTAATAAAATACCCTTCTGTAAGGAAGTCTTCATTAACTGGTTCTTCTTATCTGTTTTACAACATCCTGTGGTTTCATCTACTGACCTTGAAAGTTAAAGGCCAAATCTTTCACACAATGACATTTCATACACAGACTATTTATTTATAAGATAAATATCATACAGGTAACCAGAAGCAGGGGCAGAGCATCACATTATCTGTTTTTATTTCCAGACAATGAGTCTGGAAATACTTGCAATGTAATCACAAAAGCACACAACGTGTCATAATAGTGGAAAACCACAGAATATGAGTGATTATGAGTATAGCAGAATATATGGCAGAAACATTTCATATAGGTAAATGTATTACAAACAAATATGAGAATAGCAAATATAGTAAAGAACACTAATATAAGTAACAAAACAAGATAAAACAGTATAAGACTGTGGTAAGGCACTAATACTTGTAGGTGTATAAGGTTAAGGTTACCTGTGGGTCAGCTGGTGGTATATAACCCAGGCATAACAAACGTGAGTGTCGTAGGTTGGCTCATCTGTTAACCACCCCCCACCCCCATCACCAGACCACGAGCAAGCTGAGTAGGGGCAGCAGAAAGCTGCCCTTCAGCTGCTGCCAGACTATAGATGACTTCAGGAGCAATGCACAGAGTAGACATAGGTTGGCTAGTGGGTTCCCATAAATGCATCAGGGAAGTTACACTCTCCCCCCCTCACTATGCACTGCCTACCTTTTACACAAGTGCTCATTGCAGACACCTTGAGCAATGGCCAGTCTGGTATTGACAGATTTGCTGATTGAAGAAAAGAGGCTGGAAAAGGCAAGGATCAGGTTCTGGAGTTATGTCATTTTATTGGAATTCCTGAACAAGGGAGAGCTGAGAGCCATCCTTACAGTAGAGAGACAAAGGGAATGCTACTGAAGTTGCACCATGCCATAAATGCAGAGCATGGCCCAAGTTTCAGAGGAATGAAGGAGAAATCATTATCTATAGGCCAGGTCCATATCAGGGAGAAGTCAGGGTTAAACTGGTACTGACTACAGATAGAATAATATATTGGAAGTGTTGCAGTGGCAAACACAAGAATGGCAGCAGCAGCTGGGTTTGAGAACTCTCGAGTGCAGTGTACTGGTACACAACAGTTTGTTTTGCGTTGCTTTCATTCCTGACCATCACCAAAAACAACAGTAAATGTTTTAGAGAGGTGATGGAAATAGAAATGAAATGCTGCAATGAGAAGCTGGCCTTGGTCAGTGTGTACAGACTTCACAAATCTGAACCCATGGTACTTATGGGAAAGAGAACTGGATGCTACTGAGGAAATGGTGAGAGAAACCCAAAGCAAGCACCAACAGGTAATGAGGAAGGAGTGGAAAGCTGAATCAGGTGCTGGTGGAAATGCTTTGTTCGACTGGATAGGCGAAACAAAAGTCAATTGGGGTGGCATATGGTAGGGTTCTGCAGTTCTCTGCCTGCCATGGAGGAGTCAAGGAGGAGATGGGAAGAGTCAGCAGGGACAGACAGGAAGCGGCGACAGGAGAGTGGGGTGGCAGGAGCTGGGGATGCTCAGGGGCATTGAGTGCTAAGGGGGGAGCTTGAAGCCCAAAAGGAAAGGTGGAGGGGAGAACCAGACACCAGTGGGAAGGGAAAAGAGTGGAGGAAAAGGCAGATATCACAGCAGTCTGTGACAGAGCCCAAACAGGAGGAGTCCCAAGCAGCAGAGACACAGAGGGGTGCAGGGCATCCAGGTAAGCTATGATACAGAAAAAAAGGAGGGGGACAGGACAAGGACAAAGGCAAGTAAAAGGCACAAAATCAGAAGAAAAAACAATGAGGGGGGGAAATGGGTAGGGGAAACAAACGAGACGAGCAGCAGAGCACAGGAAACAGCACAGTCACACAAGCTACACAGGGGGCCCAGGGACAAAAAACACTCCCTAAGCAAGGGAAGTGCGTTAGAGGAGGACTTAAGTAGAGATTGTGGGAGGAGCTATTCCCACATTGAACCTTGAGTCAAGCCCTCCCATTATGGTCAACCATGTCAAAACTTTTGAGAGATCTAAATAGATTGACCATCAGCTTGCTGTAATCCATGGCAACCCTAATTTTGCAGCTGATTTTGGCAAGGATAGTGGAGATGCTATGCCCTTTCCAGAAGCCATGCTGCTCTGGTGTTAGTAGATCTTAGTTACAGAGATATTTAGTTAATTAGGATGCCACAATCTTCTCTAGGAGCTTGCTGATGGCAGATGGGATTACTACCGAATGCTAATTTTTTTATAAGTTTTGAGCCATCTTGTTTAACTACGGGAATGACTGGCTGCTTTCTACACATCAGGAGCTACCCTAGTGCATGGAAATAAGTCATAGGGCTAGTGGAGCCAAAACAGGCAGACAGGGAAATAATACAGATTTTAAGAAGTAGCCAGTTGTAATTTTATATTTCTGAAGTATTTTTCCTTTTTCCTTTTGCTCATTAGAAAGTCTTCTAAGTGATAATATTGTGCTGGATGTGAAGAACAGCTCTTAGCATGGTCACTGGCATATCTATCTCTATCCCCACCAACTACATCATCAGCACTATGATCTCACTGACAGTGACATCACAGGTGACAGACCTGGCAGCCAATGAGTTGCTGTATCTAAGCAGCAGTGATGTCACAGTCATTGAGGTCACAATGCTGATGATGTAGTTGGGGGGGACAGAGATAGATATATCAGCTGCCAGGCAGAGTGCTGTCCCACACATGACACCTAATAACAGCAGGTAAACAATCTTCTAATTAACCAAAGGGAAAAGAAAAAGTACTTCAGCTATAAAAGGTAATGGTTGACTGCTTTTAAAAACTAATATTAGTTTTAGGCAGTACACTAGCTCTTTAAAGACATGGGAGACGGGCAAGGCAAGGATGGAGGCACCCAGTCAAATACATTTTGGCTCCGTATTATCCAAGTCAACACTAGTGTAGGGGAGAGACTACCCAGGACTATATCAGTCACTTCCACTGAAACAGTTTTGAGATAGAAGGGGGGATGGAGAAGGGACAAGAGGAAGGGACAAGGCGGGTCCTGTGCAATGAGGCTTGAGAACTGGGAGGTGAAGGCTGACAGGTCAGAGAACTGCATGTTGAATGCATTTGCAGTCATTAAGGAATTGCTGAAATTTACCACCACCACCACCACCGCCTTAGGAGGAGGTCATTGGTATGTTGTGATACTAAGCCTTCTACCACACTTTTAATGTTACACCTAAAGTTCTGGGGGTCCCTGGCAAAGGCATGGAGAGTGGATCTACAAAATTCACTTTTTTCCACACATATGGCCTTCATACAGACATTTGTGAGTCACCTGCGTTCAAGAAAGTCTGTCATAGAATGAGTAGTCTTAAAACTAGCTTAACACATATCCCTGGCTTTCTAGAGGTACAACAGGTCATTGTGGATCCATTTAGTGCCAGTGTCCCTCACTCTCTTTTGATAAGTGGGTATGCTTATCTTACAGAGAATAGAAAATAGCAAGGACATTGTCATGGGCAACTGAGGCATCAGCAGCAGACAGTGCAGCTGACCAGTCGAAGAGGGCAATATTACTTTGAAAGGATCCTATATCTACTTTAGATAGGTCCCTGAGGAGAATGACCTTGGGAGAGACTCTGGACAACTTAACTTTCCACACATACTAAATGGAGTATAGTCAGAAATAGCATCTAGTAACGTCAAAGACTGAGGGATCTTCTCAGTCTTATTTGACAGGATCCAATCTAAGAGGGTGTGCTGACTCCCATTGGGGTGCCCATCTAGTGAGGAAAGGAATAAGTTGCTTAAGGCTGGGCCCAGCAAGCAGAGGTTCATAGTTCTTAAGATTTCTCCCCAACCAATTTGGATTAAAATTAGCCATTATCAGCATCTCACTTGAGCCCAGATTTTTACCAGTATTGCCTAGAAGATAATTAAGACCATTACATCCACCCGAAGAGGGATTATAGGTGCACGCCAGGTGGATTTTGTTGTTGTTGCTCAGGATGAGTTGCACATGAAAAATCATAGGCCAAGGGGAAGGTGAGTACATCCTGTGTCAAGGAAACTTTTAGGGGAATTCTGTAATATTAGTAGAGCGCTCCCTCACTTCTGACCTGGGCAGTCTAACCTAATAAGATTAAAGCCTGGGAGTGCACAACCATGTTTGAGATAGAAGGCTTAAGGCAGGTCTCAATCAGGCCAAGAATATTAGGGTTATAGTGACCTACCCAGGCAATAAGTTACACAAGGCTGAATAGAAGACTTTGGGTAGTTATGCTACTTTAAGGCTATGTGTATTATGCCAAGCAGGCAGGTCTGCACATGGGGGTCAGGCCCAGATTTGGATTCAACGTCCCCAGCTAGAACAGTGTGAAGGATTGACAACCAATGGAGAGGGATTACAACCAACCATCCAAAAGAAGCTTAAGGGCAGCATAATTTAAGCTTTATAAAATGGTGCAAGAGTGCAGTTTTGTGCTTCCTAAGTAGTCAAATTCATTGCCAGGACCTAATACAGCAAACAATGAGGTTAGAGTATGGAAACTCAGCTAAGAGGTCAAGTTGGAGGGCACCAGAAGGCACAGGGACTTGGAGGTAAACAAAGATAACCTGCAGATCAAGCAGGGTCACATCAGTGCTTGCAATTAGATACATTTTTACACCAAGGGCAAGGCTTATGTGGGTAACTAACTTCTGGAACAATATCAACAATGCAAGGCTAGGCTAGGTGACATAAGGTATAACTAGGCATTAGAATATTTGTGTCACTAACCATGGTCAGGCAGTGGTGACAGAGCTTCTTTAAGTTATTTGCAATAGTTATTAAATACCATCTTGACTGTCCAGCAGCATGTATTGCTCTAGTTTTGACTGTCCCAGGAGATTCCTGCAACTTCTCCATTCCTTCAGTCACACTCATTCTGGGCCCATGTGGGAGGGATTGCCCTTCATTCCAGGCCCAACTCCACCTAGGATGAACTTGATTGGTGTGCAAGTGTCTGTAGCGAAGCCTCTTGATTGGAGGAGGCCAGGTATTCAATTGGATGGGGCTCCCAGAGGGTGAAGGATGTGATTGGTCAATAGACAGGCAGATAGGCAAAATGCTTTTCCAGCATTTTTTTTTTATGATTTAAAGTATGTAACATGGAAACAAAGAAAATTATCAGCAGAAGAAGGCCTCAAAGTCTATCATGTCTGACATGTGAGGTGGTACATGCACAGCAAGGGTCAATAACCATCCTCCTTCACACCCTGTCCTCCCATCTCCTATAGCCAATTCTTTATGTTAATCAGCCCTTAATGTCTGTCCCATCTCTTCTTGAATCCCTTCACCATTTCTGCACTGATTATCTATCTGTGTGGGCAGTTTGTTCCAGTTTTCCACCACCCGCTCTGTGAAGAAGTACTTTCTAATATTCTTGTTAAACCTACCCACCCACACCAGCATTTCTTTCTTGTTCCCTCTTTTATTCTGATGTGCTAGTATGTTTATAAATATCTTTTGCTCAAAAGATATTACTCTTTTGTCAGAGAACATTAATATGCTTTTATTGGCAGGAAACTATTTTTATGAGATGATATGTTATGGGGTGCCTGCTGCATTTGCATTTGTCGTAGTTGATGGCCAGTGAATGTAACATTAATATTCATATTCCAGAGCAAGTTACTATAATTGTAAAACTGAGTGACAAGAGCAGTGGACAAGGAGCAGGCTGTTGACATATTATACCTGGATTTTAATAAAACCTTCTATTCGATCCTTCATGGATGTTTGGTGAAAACAACTGTGGGATTTTGGGATTGGGGATAAAATAATGGGTTGGGCACAAAAAAACTGGCTAAGCAGGACAACACAGAATATAGTACTGAATGAAGAGTCATCGCAGATCAGGGAAGCCACTAGTGGGGTGTCCAGAGGTCAGTCTTAGGACTGGTTCTCTTCAATATGTTCATTTGTAACATAGGTATGTGAGTCCAAGGAAAGATATGCCTCTTTGCAGATAACACCAAGATCTGGGGTAGAGTGGACTCTTTGGAGGGGGTAAAGACAATCAAGAGGGATCTGGAGAAACCGGAGGGGTGATCTAATGTTTGGCAATTAAAATTTAATGCAAAGAAGTGTAAAGTTATGCACTTAGGATTCAAAAGCCTGAAAACAGAATACAGGATGGGGGTGGTAATAGACAGCACTGTAGAGGAAAAAGACGTTGGGGTACAGCGGTAATGATCATGCATACTTTATAGGCAGCAGAACAATACAATAAAGCAATGGGAAAGGTGAATAGGATGCTGGGATGCATAGGTAGAGGGATCACTAGCAGATGGAGGGAGGGAGGGAGGTGATAATGCCCCTGTATAGGTCGCTGGTCTGATCTCACTTGGAGTCCTAACCCACACCTTAAGAAGCACAATGAAAGATTGGAAGCGGTGCAGAGGAGGGCTACCAAGATGACCCAGGGACAGCAGGGGAGTTTGTATGAGGTATGTATGGAGGATCTGGACATGTAAAACCCAGAGGATAGGAGGAAACAAGGGGACACAAGACATTCATGGTATCAACAGAGTGGACATTAGGGACTTGTTGACTTTATGTAGTAATACTTCCACCAGAGGGGAAATCCATTAAAGTGGCTAGAACGAGCAATAAAAAAGATATCACAAAGTACTTTTCTACTGAATGTGTGATAGCATAAATGGAACACTTTTCCAGACAAAGTCATGCATTGTGAGACAGTTGGGTTGGGGTGGGGCTTTATGAGGTGATGGGACAACTATATGGGTATAGTGAGGTTGGATCTGCTGGGGGAGGCAAGGGGAGGTTAGAAGGACTGACAGAGGCTCAGTCCAGTAGACAGGTAGACAAAGGCACACTTGATGGACTGTTGGGCTTTTTTTCTGCTAACATTTTCTATATTTCTATGTGTGTAGTTCTGTATAATTTATATTTCAGATTATGTATTTCATTGCTTCTGTTGATCCATCTAGTTTTCATTTATTCTTGATCCCTTTTTAACATCAACATTTAAAATCCTTCTTATTAATCTAGCTAAGTCAAGCTAGATGACTTGTTCTGGTATTGAATATTAACATTGAGAAACTACTGATCCAATATGTCTTCAGACCAGAAGGTCTTATCATTTAAGACATGCCTTTTTCGCTGTGATGGGCAGCGTCTTTAAAATGCACTTGTATGAACACACTTCATAGTAATTACAAGGCATTTCACTGTCCATCTACAAACAAGACTAACTTCATTTAAAAATGTGTACCTTTAACACTGCTGACAGCATAGCAACTTAATTGTACCAAGTAACCAAGTTACACCATTCAGCATGATTTTGCCTAACATGTCAAAAGAATATGCAATTTTAGATTTTATCCACCTACGTGCATCCTATCTTATGTTATAAAACCTCACTAAAGTTACAAATCCGTTGCAGATTCATATAATATCCTCTATGTATTTACTGCATGCTGCAGCCCAATAGCCACTGAAAATCTTTATAGGTGCTACAATACTGTATATAGTAAGAATATTGCACTGCAAACATGTTAAATGATGTTTCTAAAATGTCAGCAAAAAGATTAATTAAATTTGGGGTCTCTACTGTTGCTGCAAGTTGTCAGCTGTAAACATTCACTTTTCTGAATTTATCTTAAATAGAATTAAGGTTAATGGCACTTTCAAAGGGATCAGAAAATGATAAATTGTATCTTAATGCGGGAAGTCAAAGGCTAAACTCATTATTGCTCACCACAGGTCAGCCTTAACCTCAGGATTAATGCCATAAACAGAACAAAAACAGTTCATGGGCATATATATAATGACCAGGGAAAAACTCTCAGAAGAATTAAAAAGGTGAAATAATGCCACCTAGTGTTAGAATGCAATATTTAATTAAAATGAACCTTATATGTTAAACAGGAGCAAGTATTTTTTCAGATAACAGAACTGTTTATTTGCTGGTACTTACAGTATTATTCTTAGGATTGGCATTAATAAAATGTATTTTCTTGTATAGATACATTTTCTGTAGTTATTATGTTTGTATTGTTTCTAATTATTATTTTTATCCCCTTAACAGTTATGTAACTATTGGTATATGTTTTGCAAATCAGTGATTATAAGGATTCCTATATAAATGATATTATAAGCCCTGTAAAACTAATAAACTTGGCAAACAGTTCATTAGAATCCTTAAATATAATTAGCTGTAGTGGGAAAAATACATAAGGGATGTTTATTTAATCCCAATGATCTTTTTATTAAAGCTGTTGTTTGTTTTTTGTTTTGTTTTTACTTTCACCAAGCCTCTAAATATGAAAGGGTGACTGCTAGGACCAGATACTTAATTGGGCTGCTTCAATCTAGAGGAATGGACCAATAGATTTTATGAATGTCAATGTCTTGCTGGTATTAATATTCAGGAGTTTTCTTATGGTAATGAAGATGTAATCTTCAGGTTTATCATTTATTAAAACAAAGTTCCTCCATTAGACAAAAAAGTGTCAGAAATCTTCAACAACCTTGCCTACCCCCTGCCCTCCAACAAAAAGTGTAGGTTTCTTGTGGGACATCTATTTTTCCTTTCATCCAAGATACAGTCTTTAGAAGGGCCCTGAAAGAGGCCTTTTTTCTACTCAGATTCAGAAAATAAAAATATGCTACCAAATTATGTTCAGCACTGCCAGAATAAAAGTAAAATTAAATTCCTGTTTGCTTCTTGAAAGAAATTAAACTTATCTTCTAATTGCAGAGACATACTGTATTGTTTGGAAATAAAGTAGGTCTTAAAATACAGCAGTTCATCCCTAGAACTGCAGGATGTCAAAACTGTTGTAACAACTTGAAGGTTAAAACAATATTTAGACAGCAAGAATTGTGACATTTAAAAAGTAACGTGTGCTTGAATGTTGTCAGACACACCCATTATAGACAGCCTGTCTTCTCAGTTATGTGTTGCAGTAAATATGACTGCTTAAATAAACAGCAATGTGTTCTACAAAAGGAACTGAAAGTCAATAAAAAACTAAATATTCCATTTATCTTCTCCACATTCAAAATGGAATGCAGTGGTCTGGTCCTTCATCACAAGTAACTATGTTTTCTCAACATTGCAATTAAATTAAATGTGCATTGTTTTAGCTAGCTCTTGGTCTTGCTGAACATCATAACCTCATACTAAATATATTTTCATCAGCATTTAATGCTTAGTAACTGTAAAATAGTAACCAAATGAATATAGTTCATAGCAGGGATAAGAGGCCCCTTTTTTCAGTACAGCATGTGTACCTAAAACTATCCTCTTATTTTTTTCTTCTATTTTTCTACCCTTCTGCTATGCATTGTGTAAAATATGTATTGTTTTAACTTATTCAGTATCAAGTTTTCTGAATACTAAAAGGGTGCATAGTGCAGACATGATGGTGTTTGCACTAATGCTTGAGCTGACAAGTATAAGCATGCACTCAAAATGAGAGGGGGCAGAATAAGAGGAACATTTAAAAGCATACTCTGCCTAGAGGGTGGTTAACACGTAGAAGAGCCTACCAGTGAGCTTGTGGAAGCTAGCACTATTCAGGCTTAGAAAGCAGGGCTAGGGAGATTGCTTATGGGAAATGGCATTAAAGAGCTTGTGACATCTCCAGGAAAACTTACAAAACAGAACATTTACACATACAGTATTTCTGCTTACTGTTCACAGTATTTCATAATTCATCTGTATTTATCTTTGCCTCTTATTTTACTGCTGTATTAAAGATAGCCATTTGAATATAAAATCCTTCTCTCTCAGACTGCACCTGTTGTTTCTGCCTGTCTACAAGTGATGTCATAGTTTTTATGAGGCACAATTGCTTGCCACAGAAATGATTATGATGTCACAAGTACATGGCTATGCTATAACACATAGACAAACTGCAGAAGCAGGTGGAGTCAAAAGGACAAGTATCTTGTTTCCATACCAATGCCCTTAGCAAAAGAGAATAAGGAGGCAATTAAAAAGCAAATATAGAAAACACAACTAGAACTGTATCCAATGTCTAATGTTTTCCCAGAGGTATCATAGGCTACTTAAGGGCTACATAACATGGGTAGGAAAAATGTTCCAATTGATAAACTTGTATGTGTGTCCATGTTCAAATCTGGTACAGTCACTGCCAAGTGGCAAGAAGGGCAAACAAGATGGACTCTACATCCCTTCCATCATCACAATACTGTGTCACTATTGAGTTTGCCCTTAGTCTTCTCTCTTTAGTGTTTATTTGCAGTCCACTGCTAAGTTTCTTTGAAATTCTGTGATGTAACAACCAAATCATACCAGGAGGGTATACTGTATATGATTAAGAGGAAGATAAAACATATATTTGAAAAAGGCTACAACATTTCAGTGCATTTAGATTAGAAAATAAGGCTAAAAAAGCTAATACTTTACATAATTTCTGAAATAGTAACTACCATACAATATCAAGAATATTTATGTAGTGCTTTCCATGAACACATCTCAAATTTCCTGTACAATAAAATAAAAAGCTAAGCAGCTGTACAGACAATTATCAGCATAGGAGAAGAATAAACTTTAACATTCTTTTAAAAATACCAAACAATTTTGCTGCTTAAATTGCAGCATAGAGACCATGTCATAGCTAAGGGTAATGAGATTTATGAATTCCTAAGCATTAAAGGTCAGTTTATGATGTGGGTAAACCAGAAGACTACAATTAGATTAATAAAAGGTATGGGGTTGTAAGGAATATGAAATAAGACAGCCTACAACATAATGAGGCTCTATACCGTGCCGGGTCTTACAAGTCAAAAAAAAAAAGAACACTGAAATATGTGCACAGTATAACAGGAAGCTGGTGTAGGGATTTGAATACAGGAAACACAGAATCAAAGAGTTTTGTAAAAGTAATGAGTTGAGCTGGTATAAATCTGGACCAAACGAAGCCTCTTCCGAAGACAGTCTGGGAGGCCTGCCTGCATAGCATTGTATTAGTTAATTAATTAAATAATAAAGAAAGTGCCAGTAAGAAAAACTTAATCTGGGGATACAGTAGGGCTGCATAAATATATTTTCATAGCAAATACAGGAGGTAAATGAAAGGAAATGATCCAAAATGCATTTAAGCTTCTAATGGCTCCAGCCAGAGATAGAGATGTTCTATGAAATGGCACTGCAGTGGCAAGGCATAGGAGCCTACTGATATTTTGATCCTACTAATAGGACCTCCCATTTTTAAAGAGCAGCCAATGCCTCTGAAAACTTCATAAAACACAATATTTAGACATAGTTCAGCTTGTATTTCACATTAGTCCTCTGTTTCTCCTCGCCGTTGTTACTGAGGTAATTTGCCTGTAAACAAGGTGTTTGCTCCTTCAAAGTTCATTTGTTCCAGTTGCTCATATCCTGCTTGGGGCTCAGTATTCAAAACTATGCCTGCCCCCACTTGCAAGGAGGCAGTATAGTGCAGTGGTTTAAGGCTCTGAGCTGCAAACTTGGAGACCTGGGTTTGACTTCCACAGCCCCCACTTGCATACTGTGTGACCCTGAGCAAGTCACTTAACGTCCTTGAGCTCCCAGGTTGCACCTGTAAACAAGCTTAGTGCATCTCTCCTGGTAAAAAATACATATATAAACAGCATGCAAATGGAGGTGTGCAAAGCAGAGCCCAGAGAGCAGTGCAGATTGACTGACACTGAAGACAGCTCTAAATATAGCAAATGGGCAGTGCAAACAGCTATATCCAGGGCTTCAGTTAAATCCATTTTGGGAGTATGTGACTCCAAAAAATAAGGCAAAAACTTCTAAAATAAAGGGGAAGGAAGTCATTGACTTCCAAATGTAAAAATGGTCAACTTCCAAAACTGAATGTTCAGAAGTTAAGAAATGGTGGATTTTTTCTAAAAAAAATTTGTATTTTACCATTAATGCTTTGTATGGACATCCATAAATTGATCCTTCCTAGTATATAGGCTTTCAAATTGAGGGATCTGGGAAGTATTTTGACTTCCACAAAATTGGAGTGACTTCTAGATTTTGATTCATGGAGGTATGTGACTCCCACTAAAATTGAACTACCTGAATCCCTGGGCTACATCACGACATCATTGCATTTGCATGGTGCATTGCATGATGTGCAAAAGCAAAACCATTTAGCACAGTGGGCAAATTTGCTATATTCAGCCAGGCTATGTAAATAAGCCTGATTGGGCAGTCAGTGGCCAAAACAACACATTAGCTTGTCATTATAGCTGGATATGCCTATATTTACCTGTTAAATTGCCTGGACTATTAAAAGGGGATCAGAGCACCCCCCCTCCCCAACACAGCACACTGGAACTGCAACCAGGACACTGCAGAAATAAAATCCCTTCACTGGAAACAACATCCACAGGCACAGATAGGTGCTCTGCATGCCATACACATAATAAAACTTGTTGATGGTGGGGTACATCACAATGCAGGAACATGGGTTGCCCGCAGTGCAGCAGAAAATATATTACAACAATGTGTGTTACCTCACTTAGGATGCTGCTGTTAAAGAATATCCTCCCCGCCCCCAACTGTTAGGTGTGTCCCAACATTGTGCATCACTCTCACACTGTCTGGTCACATAAACCCATGTGCCAGCATCACAGGGGTCAACAGACGACATACACATTGCAGGGCATGGATGGCAAGGTCTCTGTACATGCATGCGACAATGTTTGGTGGGGGGGGACTGCATTAATGCCACATGTGCTTGCATGGCACAACCAGCACTCTTAGACACCATGGTGTCAGGTACTGTCCCTGTGTTGGCCTTTTTGTCTGTCTTACACCTGCAGTGCGGGACATCATCCATGGCAGTGGGCTGCAAGGGAACATCAACACTACAGGCCTGTATGACACACACTTGTTGCCCCATGTCTGTGAGGGTAGCTTTTGTGCTCCTGGAATGTTGCCGCCTGTCCACTGCATGATGTTGGTTAGGTTGCATTTGTTACGTACACACCAACAGTTATGTGGTGTTCCACATTGGCCATGCGCAGAACAATAATGGCCTATGACAGGCTGGCAGTGGGCATTGTCTGACCCCATCAACACAGGTACATGGTAGACAACAATGCTGCAATGGTGGTTCAGACTGGGGAAGCACACACACACACACACACACACATATGCTACTCACACACCAGGCACTGATCACTATCTTACAACCTTCTCTAACAAGTGCCTCTGGTCAAGGAGAGAGACTGCAGGCACACAAGCTCTCCTGTGAAGAACTTAAAACCCTAACTGAGGCACACAAAGCGAGGGTAGGTCCCTACTGACATGAAGCTGTGCCATAGATGCCACTGTCAGTTAAGTGTGGGAGGAGATCACTGCAGCAGTCAATGCTGTAGGTGGTCGGGGCTGACCACTGGATGTGGTGTGCAAGCATTTCAGAGACCTTCAGCACCATGTCAAAGAAAATATGGCTGCACTGTGCCATGCGCAACTTGCAACTGGAGGTGGACACCGGCCATAGGCAGTTGCAAGACCACTTTACCCTGCAGGGGAGGTGGTGGCATCCATGTTGCGGCCGGTGGAGGTGGCAGGTGTCCCTGGAGGTGGCTCTGAGTCCCAGGCTGTGTCCTTCCAGACATGTAAGTACACTGTTGGGGCACATATGTGTGTGCATGGGTACACATGTAGATCCTGCAAGTGCTGAGGCACATTGCAGCCATAGTCATGACACTCATGTTGTGTTCTTTTTTCAGCCTAAAGTGCTCTGTGAAATGGGCTTCTGCTGTGTTTACCAGGTGTCCAGCACAGCAACATCTGCCACAGACAACATGATGGGTACTTCCTTGCACATCGATACCCTGGCATGTAACCATGCACATAAAGTGCATGTCACATCCGCTAAGGTGATTGCCATGTGTGTTGGTGCATGCTGCCACTTGTGCTGTGTATACCACTCTGTGTATGGTTTTGGCATTCGCTATGGGTGGTGGTGTGCATGTGTGGGATACATTGTTAGTGGGTACTGTTATGCATGCAGAAGCCAACATCCCTGGGTAGCTGTGTGGCCAGCTTAGGTGCGGTGTGGTTCATGCTTTAGTCACCTGTTGCAAAATAACCATGGGTGGCAGAGACTGGACCACTAAGGCATGCATGAGACATCACTGGGACTTGGCTAATGTGTAATGAGTGACACACTGACAGTGCACGCCTATCTCTACAGTGCAGGATACATCATCCAGGAAGGAGGAGGCTGGGCCATCCACAGAGGTGAACCACCCAGAGATGATGCCAAAGCAAGAGGAGGAGGCCCGCTGAACTTGTTTGTAGAGGAAATGGAGGACAGTGATGAGGACACATATGTGCCAACACATCAAACCTGGAAGCCATAGCTGCCCGGGGGGGTCTCACCAACCCTGACCTCCCCACCTCCTTGCTCAGCCAGTGGTGCCCTATAGTACAGACACACCTGCTAACAGCCACACCACTGGGAGCAGGATTGTGTTACTGGGGGCAGCAATGTCCCGGGGGACAACCACCACCTCCACCACTGGGGTGGTCTCCACATCCTTCACCTCCCACACCACAACCCCTGCACAATGGGTGAACGTGGGCAGCCATCATGATAACCTATCATCCCACACCCACCATGTGCATAACACCACATCCGCTGAGAGGCCTTGCCACCTCCTCCGCCCACCCTGGACGTGGTGCATGCACTCCCCACTCAGTACCCATGCCAAACAGCACATACTGTCCCAAAGGACAGTGTACCCAGAGACAGGCTACTTCTGACTCTCAGAAGCTGGTGCAGTCTGCCATACAGTTGCAGTCAGCCACACAATGTGAGCAGTGGCAACTCCACAGCATATAATGACCCAATGGAGTGGCAGATTGGGATCAGGAAGCACACCAGCAACACAGACATCCATGGGCACTCCCCGAATCCCTGGGTATGACCTGGACAATCCATCATCAAGCTAGAGGCATGCACAAGCCAGGGTGATCTCATACCCACAGACATCACTCTTCCCTTCCCCATGGCCCATGAACCCTAAAGACAGGGGTCGCAGACACCAGTCCCTGCGCACCTGCGGTAGACAGGGAACTTGAGTTTGGAGGCCACCCCTGCCTTTATCATTCATCCCCTGCCCCCTTCCCATGTCCTGGTTTTGTTTTCACAGGCATCTCCACCACCTCTAGCCCTGTCCCTCCTGTTACACACACATGGGTGACCTTCTGCCATCTCCTCCTCCTCCTCCTCCATGGCCTGTTCCATTGGAAACAGCATATGAGTGTTGAATACAGCCATTTCTGCTCTGGCTGCAGTGTCACTGCCCACCTCTAGGGTTTTTCTGGAGTAAGTCAGCCTTTTTATATGTGGTATTTGTGCTGCTCAAACATGTTATGCAAACTCACTTTGCTCAACGCTAACGCACTGAATTTAGCATAGCACTTGTATTCATGTCCACACCCCTCTCTTTGCATGGAGCATAAATTATCTATTTGCCTAGTGCTATTTCATTTTGTCCATGCTAATCAGGCTTTTGAATATAGCACAAGTGTGCAAATGACATGCACAGCAAGTGCAATCTGTTTGCCCACAGGGCAAAGTTTTGAATATTGGGCCCCTGGGGCCAGATATTCAGAGCTTTGCACCTGGCACAAAACCATTGTGCCATGACTGTGCCACATTAGTGCCATAGCGCAATATTCAAAGGGTGAAATAGTGCTGGCACAAGGCCATAGCACTGGCGCTAAAAGATAATGTCTGCAAGGTGCAAACTGAGGGTCGGGGACATGCATACTGATGCTAAGCTATAGTCAAAGGAATAGCGCCGCACAAGGGCAATTAGCACCACCCATTGTGCAGCGCAAGTTAACGCCTATAAAAGGCAGGTCTAAACTCAGGGCAGCTCGTGGGAGGTGGCATGGACACACAAGGAAGAAGATGGCTGTGGCAAACAATGCTGTGCTAGCCATACTTATGGCTGAAGTGCTGGAAGAGGAAGAGAGGGAGCAGGTCCACCCTGGCCCACACCACAGGCCAAGGAGGAGAAGATACACTGCACACAGGCTGTACTGGCCTAAAGTGTCATTTGAGACACTCCCAGATGACTACCTTGTGGGCCAGTACAGGATGGACTAGGTTCTAATGAGGCAGCTCTGTGCGCTCCTTCATGATCAGCTGCAGAATAACACCAGACGCAGCCATGCAGTGACCGTGGATGAAAAGATGACGGCTGTGATGTGTTTCCTCTCCACCAGATCCTTCCAGACACTGGTGGGTGACACCATCGCTGTATCACAATCTGCCACCTCATGCTTTCTGACCCAGTTCCTGGATGCTTTTCTACTGCATGCTGGCAGAGGAGCGCAGAGAAATCATGCAGTAATTCTATCAGGTTGCACACCTGCCAGCTGTACTTGGTGCCATTGACTGCATCCTTGTTGCAATCCATGCACCACCTGGTGATGGTGGAGATGCGTACCTGAACATGAAGGGCTACTACTCCATCAATTGCCAGGTGGTGTGTGATGCAACATGGTGCATTATCAATGTCCTTGCACAGTACCCAGGCAGTGCCCACAACGCATTTATCTGGCACCAGTCCAGGCTGTGCCAGACATTTGAGGATGGCCACATACCCAGTGGGCACATTGTCGGTGAGTACAACCAGCAGGCATGACACAGCCCACCCTTGTAGTGGGACAGTGCAATGAGAATGCACACATGGGTGGTGGGGGGGGGGAGTGTGATAGGCAGCCAGCACAGTAGCGCAGCAGGCAGTCATGCTGTATCAGTACCAGTAGGACATTGCTAACATAATGTAATGTGTTCAGAGGGGACAGTGCCTATCCCTGAGACCCTGGCTCCTAACACCAGTCCACCAGCCAGCAACAGTGGCCTAGGAGCAGTACAATGAGGCACTCGCTGCCACCAGGAATGTCATTGAGAGGGTCTATGGCACACTCAAGATGCATTTCTGCTGCCTGGACCAGTCAGGCAGTGCCCTACAATATCACCCTTGGAAGGCCTGTCACGTATTCCTTGCATGATGTATGTTGCACAACATGTCACTGAACCATGGAATACGCACACCTGAACCCGAGGAACATCCAGACAGCAACACAGAGCCAGGAGTCATGGGGATGGTAGAGCAACTTGAGAGGTGGGACTCCCATATGACCAGGAGGGCACAGGAGCATAGAACCTATATCATCGAGACACTAGCACGGATGTCCAGGTGAGTGATGACAAATAAGACAACAAACATGCATGCAATGCCCTTTCAATGTTGACCTGTCAACATGTACAACACACAGGAATGTGCAATTTTTTTTTTCAGTTGTTTTATCAGGAGTAACACACTAAGCTGAAAGCTTGTTTACAGGTGTGACCTGGGAGCACAGGGAAGTTAAGTGACTTGATCAAGGTCACACAGTATGCAAGTGGGGCTGTGGGATTCAAACCCAGGTCTCCAGATTTGCAGCTCAGAGCCTTAAACCACTGCGCTATACTGGCTCCCAACTGGTGACTAACAGTGAACATAAACACAAACAAAGGTGCAATGATGAAGGGGGTGGTATGTGTCTGGTGTAGCAGAGGTGTATGTGGGTGGTGTGTGACTGTGACATGAGTATCTGTGAGTGGTGGTGACATGCCCTCAGTGCCATCTCCCACCACAGGCCCTGACAGAGTCACCATGGCGAACACTGTAGGGGGGGGAGTCCTGTGGGTAGACAATGCGGCAGGTGATGACACCAGTGTAGATGTGGCTATATTGCGGCCGTGTCCATGGTGCGGACTTGCTAAAGTCAGTGACCCATGATGGGCAGTCCTCTGTGCATGTGCCACAGTGCAGGCTGTGCTGGATGACCCCAACTGCCTACCACCTGCCGTGGAGGCACACTGCAGAGCACCACTGGTGTGGCACTGGCCTGTACTACCTGTCTGCAGCTGGGCACCCAAAATTGCCTCCCTAACAGTGGCAGTGAGGTCCCTCATAGCTTCGGTGGATGCATTAAACCCATGGTCAAGGTCAATGTGGTGCCATTCTGCACAGTCCTCCACCTGCTGCTAGGCCCCTAGGAACAGGAACATTTCTTGCTGCACCTCCCTCCTGAATGCATGTGCTCCTGCTGTGCAGCTGACTGTGAGTCCACAGCACTGTGAAGGAGCATTCGCGTACCCGTGTTGTCATACCACGTGTGGCTGAACACCCTGGTTGGGGGGGGGGGCTGGGGTATGTGCATTGGCTGCATGTGGCGTGCAACAGGCTTGGCTGCCAGCTGGACCATAACAGCCTTCCACGACACCCCTGTGGAGGCAAGTGCATCACCACCTGACCCACTGCGTGTTGTTGTTGTGTCAGGGGGTACTGTTTGACTGCCGCCTGCCTGCTGACCATCCCTGGTGGCATTGGCAGTGCTGTTTGTGTTGGTGGTTGTTGCATTGCTGTTATCCAATGCTACCACAGCTGTACAGGTCCCAGACAGTACCGGTGACCCTGGCAGGACCAAGGGCATGGCCCAGCTGGCAGGTGATGTGTGTGTGTGTGTGGCAACCCCTGGCCATCGCTGGCAGCCATGGAGAAGTCCTCAGGTCCAATGGAAAATCCCGATGGTGAGTCCCCATCCCCAAATTCAATGTCCACTAGGCAATCCAGCCCTGGTACATAGGTCTCATCATCATCTTCAAAATCTTCATTCTCTTCATAGGCCATGTCTGCAGCTGACCCCCTTGAGGTGTGACCTGTAGCTGTAGTATCCTGTCACTATTCCCCTGCAGGCCTGAACAGAATGGTCTTGGCTGGCCGTCATAGCCTCCCTCCACCACATGGGCCACTGCTGCCTGTCCGATCGTCTGGGCTGTGGAGCAAGAGAAACATATTGAGTCCACTGTACACAGCACAGTGTGCCCATACCACTGCCACCACATGCACAACACCAGGGTGTTCGCAATATCACACAGTGCCAGTCCCAACTCAGTGTACCATGCCCACACACCACCACAGGCAAGGTGCACAGGGAACCACACTCACACCATGCAGCACAGGGTGCATGTGAAGCCCGGTTCCCACTGTGTGGTAGACACACCCACATGCATGCATGTTGGCTGCCACATGATACCTGTGGGACCTGCACCACAGACAATGCCCCATGTGGCGTAACATGGCACAGCATGGTGCATAAGCACAACCGCATGAGACATGCATGTCACGTGGCACAGCCCACTTGTGTGGCCATCATGGCCTGCAATGACAAGCACATGCACCACACATGCCCACACACTACAGAAATAGGCCATGGTATACACAACACATCCGGGACAGGCATATGCACACGGCTTTGCACGTTAGGCATCAGACATGCCCCACCACAGTTGTGGGTCCTACAGGACACCCAGATGTCAACATGCGCAACACTAGCCGCATGGCCTGACATTCACATGCTCTATGCAGATCCAGCAGTGTCTCACATCTCCCACCCTTCACACCCACCAGGGTCACTGGGCTGAGTGTGGATACGATGACATCCCTTTAGGGTCCTTCCTTCTCAACTTAGCCTGCATGGGATCACCGCCTGTCCCCATCAATGACCTCAGCTGCCATGCCTCTTACTCCTTGGCATGCCTCTACAGATCATGCCACTGCTTCCTACAGGCATCCACGCTCCACTCATGTCCACCCACCACATTGACCTCTGTGGTGATCTCTACCCACATTAGATGGAAGGCGGCATCAGTATTCATGTATCGGCACATCTGGGCCAGCCTGTCCTTGCATACAGTCACCAGGGCCTTTAGTTCCTCATTGGAGAATGTTATACCCATAGGCGCACATGTCCTTCATTAGCACCTGTGTGGGGAGGAGAACTGTTGTGAGTGACTGCCAGTACCATGGCATGCATGTGTGTGTGTCTCTGCATGTGTCTGTCACAGCCTGTGTATGGCCCCCTTATGTGTGTGTGTTCCACAATGTGTGTGTGCCACCAGCCATGGCAATGCACAGTTGTAGGGTACACTGCCATCCCTGTGGTACCACGGCACCAGCACCAGGCATGGACATGTCTCACAACTGACAGTCAGTACCACAGGATGGCAGGACCATGTCATTGTCCTGAAGAGGCTGCACACATGGCTGCACACATACAGCAGCTGCAGGATCACACATGTGGTTGTAGACCATTGGTGGTGTGGCCTTGCTGTGCCCAGTTGATCCTGTCAGGCTGTGGGTGTGGCATGATGCAAACATTCAGGTGCTGGTGGGTGACCCAGGTGTGGACTGCTGTGTACCGTGCAACTCAGCACAGCATGTGGCACCTGTGGTATGTCCATTCGTGCCGCCAAACCCACCAATGTGGGCAGTCCCAGAGCCAACAGCTCACTGAAGATCACAGGATGCAGGCAGGGCCTGTTACCAAGGGCCAGATGACTGACACAAGTCCACAAGTGCGACAGCCATCCAACAGTGCATGGTGATGCCTGTGCAGTAGACTGTGTCCTGCACATGTCCTGGCATGTGTGTAGCCAGTGACACACAAATGGTGTACCAATGCTGCATAGCAGCATACCCTAGTGCCTGTGATGAAGGCATTGCTGTGTGCATGTGGTGCACCCCACCGTTACCCAGTTGCTGCAGTACTGCTGCGATGTATACTTCACTGTATGTGCAGTCACCACCACACACAGACAGGCCAACAGACATGGGCCTGTCCCCCACACTGCACTGTGGCAGTGTGCACCTGTATGCAGGCCTTGCAGCACTCCAGCACTCAGGTCTGCAGTGTTACAGGGGTTTACATCATTTGAAGCACAGCCGGTCCCCATCACACAGTAACAGTACACTGACATGTGTCTGCGTGCACACTGATCTGCCATACAGTACAAGATTGTGGTCACAGTGTCCTACATACCTGGATCCGCTTGCTCATCCTGCTGGGACATACTGTTGGAGTTGTTTACCTCTGATGGTCTTCCTCCATACCCCTGCTATGCCTCACAGACCTGCAGGTGGAGCCCTGTGAGGCCTCAAATAGCCCGGCCAGGCAATCCACATGCTAATGTATGCAGATGAGGCTATAATGAGGTGCTCCATCGGGGATTTGCCCTGTGAATAACTAATCAGGGTAATTTGCTTACGGCCCTTGAATATGGCAAAATTTAGCCCTGGGCTAATGCATTAGCACTGGAAGAACCATTGGGGCTGCGCTACACAATCAGCGCCACGCAAGTGCACTTTGTGCCATGTCATCTGTGCATGCGCAATGATGTGATGATGTGTGGGTCACGGAGGGGTCACACATGCACAGTGGCACACTTTTGGGCTTGTGTGGTGCTAAACCATTTTAGCACCACCCACAGTTGTACAGCGTGGCACAATTGCGCGAGTCCCCCACTTCCTGTGCCACTGTGTGTGCTGACAGTGTGAGAGAGTGTTGGTAGTGCTAGCAGACACATCAGGGTACAATGCCTGACTCCAAAAGACAAAGGGCTGTGGTGCAGAGGGACCACAGTTGGGGTGAGGCTGAACTGGCCAAACTTGTTCAGCTGATAGTGCAAAGGGACTGCCAGCTGTTTGGGGGGGGGTCAGTGAGAGGGACAGGCCTAGGTGACAGGTTTGGGTCTCTGTTGCCCACCACCTGCCCCAGAGGACAGGTCTTACAATTAACGGGGAGCAGTGCAGACACAGATATATAGACCTGCAGTGCCAGGAGAGGCAGCACCTGGAGAGGTTCAGGAGGATGGTTTGGGAGGGGACCATGCCTGTGCCAGATAAGTGTCCAACACTGTCATGACACTGCTGTTCACATGTCACACTGGTGCATCAGCTTAGTGTGGGTACATCTGTGTTGGGATGCCACACAATCTCAGGGTGGGGGGTGCACTTGGACCAGGCCTCTGTGTGTTGTACATTGTGACCAATGCAGTGCCTCTGTGGTAACATGTTTTCCATGTCGGGGGGGAGGTTGCTGTCATGGTGTGTGGTGTGCGCGCACACTACACAGCATGGCCCACCATTGGTGCACAGGTCGCTTCTGCACACAACACATTTAGGCATCTCATGCGCCAGGGGTGTGTGGCAGTGTGGCTTTCACAGCTGTCTTAGCCTTGTGGTTTTCTGTGGGGTGGTGCAGTCCATGCAGTCATGACCACTTGTTCTCCCTTCCCTCTGCAGAGCGCAGCACAGACTGAAAAAATGCTAGCCCACCAGGAGGGGCCAGGACAGCAGCCGTAGGGAGACAGACACGAGTGACAGACAGCTGGATACTGCACATGAGTATACCTACAAGCCATTTACATGCATTGCTGCTGCATGGTGGTGGGTCATGGGTATTGTGGAGGGGGGATCTCTGGCGGCCACTGTCTGCTGCCATGCGTGGGTGTGGTACCACACTGCAGTTTTGATCATTGCGTGGGAAGGCTGTGCCTTGGCTGTACAGGCTGTTGATGACATTGTTGCCAGTTTCTGTTGGCTTGTTCCTGGCCTGTGTGCCCTTTGATGGTAGTGTTGTATGGCATAGTGCCTGTACCTACATTACAGTGGGCAGCATGTTCCAACTGTTGCATTGCATTCCTGTACTGTTTGTGCTATAGGCCGGGGGGGGTTGTTCTGCTGTCTGGCAGCCAGGACGTTGCTCAGACATAGTGCATGTTCCCAGACATGTGGGTGTCCCTTCATGTGTGCATGGGGTGGCCATGCTGTATTCCACTGTGGCTTTCATATGCATTGCTTGTGGCACATGCATTGCTTTCCCCTGGGTACATGGCCATGGTTGTTGGGACATGTTGTCCACCCTGGGGCATCATCCTGGAGGGTTGCTGTGCTCCACAGTGATGGTGCATCAGCCTTGCATGGTCGTCTTTCTGCCCATAGATCCATGGAGGCACTTGTTCTGGGCCACCAGGCCTGAGGAGGATGAGGGGCGGGATGATCTGTTGTGGAGGATAGCTCACCAGCAAAGAACAGTTATCGAGCAGCAGGTTGTTTTGATTTCTGAGACAAGGAGGGTGGCCAGGATACTGGAGGAGCATCTCTCTGCACCCAGCACAGCCCCAGCCAGCGAACCATTGAGGACACTTTCCTTGTTTAACACCTTTCCCTGTCCCCCACCCCCTTTGTAGCTGATTTACATTTCAGCCTTCCAGTTTATTGTTCCCTGTTTGATATTTCCCTTCCCCAGTTTATAGTTTGGTAAACAGTGTTGCTTCTTGTTGTTGTTGTTGTTTCACTTTTAATACACCTTTTCTGCTTTTGCATATCTGTTTCCTGTACCTTTATTGGTTGTCTTGTTATTTCATTCTTCTTGTCTTTGGGTTCTAGTTATTGGCACATGTGTGGTGTCATGCCATTGCCTTTGATTGCTGTCTTGTCACTCTTCGTTTTCTCCACTGCTGTATGCACTTGTGTACACTTTCGGGGCTGCACATCTTTGCATGCTTACCCAGTGGACATTTGGTTCCCCTCTGCACTGTGCTGCTGTTGCTTTTTACAGTGCCTCCCTGCTATATTGTAAACCTGTCTTTGTTGTTATATTCAGCGCTGTCTTCTTTGCCAGGCTATATTGCACTGCATTTACAGCTGCATTTGCATGGCTTGCTTTACACGCTATATTCAGCAGATTTAGCCCTGGGGCTATTCCTTTGAATATACAGTAGCGTGCTAATGGTTCCGGGCTAATTTAGCATGCCGTGCAGTACTAATTGTGCCCTGGGGCTAAGTTTTGAATATATGGCCCCTGATATCATAATACTGTACTCTACTTGTGACATCACAGTCATGCTCATGGAAACAGATTGTAATGTTGCAATAGATCATTATAACTTCAAGTAAGGAATGAGCTGCTCAGACAGATAAACTCAAAGAGATACCACTCCTGTTTTTGTGCAGATTTCCTCTATAATAAATAATGGTAAGGAAAAAACTATAGAATATACAAGAAATAGAAGCTGAATGGTATCTAAATATTATGTTTTTCAAAGTTTTCCCAGAAGCATCAGCAACTCTTTAAGTATCCCCCAAGAAATGTATAACTTAAAGAGATTTGCAAATGTTTTGTGTGTGTGTGGGGGGGGGTGGTAAAGCTTTCTCTGTGAGGAAGCTTAGTGCAGCAAAAACCAACCTGTGTACATTTGATCATTTTTATCTGACCCCTTGTCTATAGGGAAGGGATCGTATTTTGGCCCCGAGGGGCTGCTGAGCCGATCACTTCCCTTCCTGGTGCTCGCCCCACCCCTACACTGGCATATGCTCTGACACAAACACAGGGAGGTGCAGGACCATGTTCCTCATTATAGTCAATGGGATGAAACTATAATGCAGATTTCCATATGTCAAGCAGTAATTGGCAGGTAATTAAGGACAGCGTTTGATTAACAAGTCCACTGCTAATCAAGCACTGTTCTTAATTACCCAACAATTGCCAATTAATATATACAGATCCAGAAGCAAATGATGTGATACCTTTTATTGGACCAACATAGATATAACAAAAAGATCAAAGTGCTTTAGTTTTCAAATCAAGAAGTCCTTCATCAGAAGCATAATGACAGTTATTTAGAAAAAACAATACTTTTAACACCCAGATCATGCAGAAAAAAAACAGAAAGCATCCCCATTGGTTTAAAATACTCATTTAAAAAAACAGAAGATGATGTCAGAGAAGCTTAACAGTACCATGTCACCTTTAGCTGAGAGAGTCTAAGGGTCAGAGGTGCTTAGTGCAGAAGACATACAAAGAAGTCTACTGCATATAAATTAAATTGACTTATAAGACAACAACTACTTGAGCAGATGGCTCTTAAATCAAATTATGAGTGTCACAATGTGTATAAGACTGCAGTCACTGAAAAACAACCCCCACTCGGATTAAAGACATACTAAAATTGTCAGTTAAAAACAAGCATCACAAGACAGGACTACAAGAAGTGTCTATGTACTGTATACATAACATACAAAGAGCAACCAGTAAAGTTTTCTTAAAACGATCTGTAGTTACATACTGTACGATATCTAAAACTTAGCTGGTCCCATTTCCCAACTATACTCTCCAGCTAGATATTATGCCCCTTAAACTTCAAACACACATACAGTAATCCCTAAAAGTCTTACTATTTGGAATTCATTAAAAAATACAGACAATTCTATATATGCAGAACAACTCTGTCGTAGGACCTCTGAGAAATTGAGAAATCACAGGATTCACATGTCATATGCCAAGAAAGCGGTTTTGAACAAAGAGTTCACTGAAATTGTTACCACACTGGAGAGGATGTCTGTTGAACCTATTCAGGGCATCTTGCAAGAGATACGCATTAACTACCAAAGGACCGTAAGAGAAGCCATGCTTATCAAAAACAGGAAACTGGATGCCCTTCAACATACCATACTTACTAACAACCACGAAGAACATAATGGAGTGATTGAAAAACAACACCACACAGATAGGCACCTTTCAATTGTTAATGTGTCCAACCACACACTGACTACTGGGGAATTAAATGTACTTCCAAAGGGCCTCACGTTCTGCCCAACAAAACCACTGGACAAAATACAGTTTTGTGGTGAACTGGAGGAATACTTCCGCAGATTGAGACTTAAAGAATCCTATCATTGCAAGGAAGAAATCACCAGTAATGAAGACATCACAATCATTAACAATTTAATGGATAAGAAAAATAAATCTGAATTTACCCCCTCAAGTGGGCGTAACAAAAATCTAGACAATAACATTCATTGCTTCCACCAGCAAGTCAGTGGTCAGATCCTTACTAGGCAAAAACAGGCCCGTTATAACCTCTCTCCACTGGAACGGAGAGCTATACAGACACTGAAATCAAACCACAACATTGTCATCAAAAAAGCAGATGAAGGCTCTGTGGTGGTGGTGATCTTAAACAGAGAAGATTATATTAATGTAGCTAACAGACAGCTAATTGATCATACCTACTACAGAGAACTGGAGCGTGACCCAACTACAAGATATAAAAAAGAACTACATGACTTAATTGGAACTTTTCCAAACCATGTCCAAAAAAAACTAACTGACCTCATCCCTGCTGAGCCCAAGCCAGGGACATACTACATGCTGCCTAAAATACATTCATCTGGCAATCCGGGAAGACCCATAGTTTCTGGTAATGGTACCCTGACTGAGGGGATCTCAGGGTTTATAGAAACCATCTTGAAACCACTGGCTATGGAAAGAGACAGTTATATCCAGGACACTACACACTTCCTTCATGTACTTTCTGGGTATAAGGACTTACCACCTGATACCATTTTAGTGACTATGGATGTAACATACCTCTACACTAATATTCCACACTTGGATGGCATTTCAGCCTGCCTTAAATACATACAGGAGAAAGGACTGGAAAAAAACATCAACCCTGACTTCAACTTCAATGGTAAACATTATGTTCAAACTATGGGAACAGCAATGGGCACCAGGATGGCTCCACAATATGCCAACCTCTTTATGGCAGACTTGGAGGAGGACTCCTTAAGGCACTGTCCCCACAAACCACTAACTTATTTCCATTACATTGATGACTTGTTTATTATTTGGATGGAGGGCACAAATGCACTTAAAGATTTTCATCAGGAACTTAATAACCTTCACCCTACCATAAAGCTTACCCTGGAGTATTCCACCACCAATGTTAATTTTCTGGATACCATGGTCACCATTAAGGATGGAACCTTACATGCCTGTATTTACAGGAAGCCAACAGACAGACAGAAATACTTACACAAGAAAAGTAATCACCCAAACCACACAAAAAAATCTGTCATGCACAGTCAAGCACTTCGATGTCACGGTATCTGTTCAAATGAGGAGGACAGAGATACACATTTGGTTCTGTTGAAAAACACCTTTATTGAGCAGGGGCACTTTTCCAGAGAAATTGACAGGACAATAGAACGTGCAATACAAGTGCCAAGACAACAACTACTTCAGTATAAAGAAAAGACAGCTACAGACAGAATACCCTTTGTAGTCACATATTATCCAGACCTTGAAATTCTGCATAAGGTTATTAAGGACCTCCATCCAATATTTAGCAAGGATGAGACCCTTAATTATATTTTTAAGGAACTACCATTACTATCTTTTAAACAACCACCAAACTTTGCCAGACTAATTATTAGGAGTAAGCTTTCCCCAGAACAGAATACTATGACACTGAATGGTACACAACCCTGCAATCAATACACCTGTAAGACTTGTGAGCGCATTTCCACTTCGGACTGTGTGGTTACATCACACAACAGACAATTCAAGGTACATGGGAGTTATACATGTACATCACATGTTGTTTATTTCATTCAGTGCAAGAGATGTCCTCAAATAGGTTATGTTGGAGAGACAAGCCAACCACTCCGCACTAGGATGAACTCACACAGACATACTATTCAAAGGAAGATGACTGAAAAACCAGAGGGACAAAATGTCTCTAAGACTAACCACTCAATTTCAGATATGTCAGTAATAGTCTTAAAAGGAAATCTCAAAAGCACACAACAGAGATGAGCTTTTGAGATCAAACTTATTTTACGTCTCAATATGGTAGCAGATGGGATGAACAAAGATTTGGGTTTCATGGGACATTACAGGATTTAACATCCATAGACCTCTTCCTCTTCAGACTGACATATTATAGGACTTCAGCACGTGTGGTTTGTGTGTGTGTGTATGTGTGTGTGTGTGTGTGTGCATATGTGTGTGTGTGTTTGGGGGGTATGTGAATATGGCAGGTGTGGAGCTTGCTGTCACATTGAGGTAGGCTTCTGTTTAGATACATGGAGTTACAGTGTGTTACTCTTACTTCAGACACATAATGAACATTAATTCCTTCTTACAATTTACCTTCTTCCAGGAGTGGGGTTGATTCCATATTCAGATTCCCTAGCCTGTTACTGTACATACAGTAGTACTATTACATACTGTCACATTTTTTAACTCTGAACATATTGGGGTGCGAGATCTCATTTGCATGGGAATCCTGGACAGATCTATTTACATTAGGCTAATATTGTAGTGATTTGTGGAAATGTAGATATGTTAGGACTCTTGTTTTACACACATACTGTATATTTACTTCTAGCTATCTTACCCTGGGGAGGGTGGAAGTTTTATTTAATTGTGGTTCTATTCAGAATCCTTGGACTGTTACTGCACAGATAGTAGTATGGTTACACAGTGTCACATTTTTACTCTGTAGATATTAGGATACATGATCCCTTTTACTTGGAATTTCATGGCAAGTTGAATTCCTTTGGGTAGCAATTGCAGTGATTGATGTGAAAGATGGTACATTAGGAGTGTGTGTGTGTGTATCTCCTTAAAACTAGTTATCTCCCCCCCCCAACAATATGGGGGTGTGGGGTGGGGGTGTTGTGTGTATGCGGGGGCAGAGAATTTAATTTTAATTTTTATTTCTTGTTCAGATTCCTTAGACATTTTCAGTACATCAAATTATTATATTATACACTGAGAATTTATTGACATCTGTACATATCAGGCTGCATGGTCTTAATTTCTTGGTGGTCTTTGACAAGTAGTTTTTTGTTGGACACTTATACTGTCAATTTATATTTATGTTATCATTTATAAACTCCTGTTACTATACTATAGGCTTTTGAAGTTTATGGGGCATTACATCTAGCTGGAGAGTATAGTTGCGTAATGGGTCCAGCTAAGTTTTACATGTCATACAGTGTGTAACTACTGATCTTTTAAGAATGCTTTACTGGTTACTCTTTGTATGTTATGCATACATAGATGCTTCTTGTAGTCCTATCTTGTGGTGCTTGTTTTAACTGGTAATTTTAGTATGTCTTTAATCCGGTTGGGGGTTGTTTTTCAGTAACTGCATCCTTATACACATTGTGACAATCATAATTTGATTTAAGAGCCATATGCTCAAGTAGTTGTTATCTTATAAGTCAGGTTAATTTATATGCAGTAGACTTCTTTGTATGTCTTCTGCACTAAGCGCCTCTGACCCTTAGACTCTTTCAACCAAAGTTGACATGGTACTGTTAAGCTTCTCTGACAACATCTTCTTTTTTTAAATGAGTATTTTAAACCAATGGGGATTTTTTTCTTGGTTTTTTTCTGCACAAAATCTGGGTGCTAAAAGTATCGTTTTTTCTAAATAACTATCATTACGCTTCTGATAAAGGACTTGTTGGTCCAAAAGCTAGAACACTTTGTTCTTTTTGTTACATCTACATTGGTCCAATAAAAGGTATCAAATCATTTGTTTCTGGATCTGTTCTTACAAGGACCAATACAGCAAATACCAAATCTATTTTTAATTACTATATAGGAATCTGCATTAAATTTTGTCCCATTGATTGTAATGGTGCACACGGTCTCAAGCCTCCCTGTGTATACATCAGAGCAAATGCCAGCAAGGGGGCAGGGAAAGCACCAGGAAGGGAAGGGAAGGGATCAGATTGGCAATCCCTCAGGGCAAAAATACACTCCCTTACCTAAGGACAAGGGGGCAGATACAATTAGCAAACCTACACAGGTAAGTTTTCACCACAATTATCTTCTTCACAGAGGAAGCAAAGTACAGCGTTGGCAAATCGCTTTAATGGATCACTATTATTTCTCCAGCTGCTGCCACATACAAACAACACACCCACCCCACACCCCCATATCGTGGGGGGGAGATAACTAGTTTTAAGGAGATACACACACACACACACTCCTAATGTACCATAATTCACATCATTTCTTGTTAACATAGTTGCCCATAAATAATTCTATGACTTTCCTTCAAATTCTTTTGATTTTGTTTTTTTTGATATCCAAAAAGCTTCATAAAGATAAATACAGAATATATAATACTGGAGGAAAATAAGGTGTAACTATATCACCACTAATAAGAAAATTGATCACATAGCAGGATAAGCTTTCATAGTCATGCCCAGTGACCCAGTGGCAATGTGTTACATCACAGTGCAGAAGGCTTGGGATTGTAAATGACTAAAAATGTTAACTTTATGAGCCAGACGAGAGGAGACATATTCAAGAAGTGATGCCTTTGCTCTTATTATATGTTATTGCTAGTGGCAAGTTCACAAGCATTCCTGGCACTGGCTTCATAAGAATGCTCCAGATTTAAAGGACCATTCAAAAGTCCTGGAAGTTGTCCAGTGAACCCACCCCTTGTTGAAGCATCAGCAACATTCAAAATGTTGGGGAGTTTGGTTATTATGGCTGAAATGATACCCATCCAGATCTAATCACAACACTGTGCCTCTCGACTGCTGGTTCTGTGACTGCTCTCTCTTTCTCTGTTTCAGGGATTTCTGGTTTGGTCACATTGGTAGTACTGATGGTACCAGTTCTGCCTCATCTGGTGAATCTCCAAAAGGCAAAGGCTGTCCATCATCTTCGGATCCTTGCCTGTTTCCCTCTCCAGAGTGAAGAACAAAGTGATGTCTATTGTGCTTCAACAGACCATGTGGACTATGCAAAACATAGGAATGATCAGACAGCTGTTCCATGGCCTGTGCAGAAATATTCTTGCCCAGAATCCAGATTCATTTTTCTCAGGCTGAAGCTGTTGCAAAGCACAAGCTCTGTGTCTTGAATCAGATACTTCTTTGTATTTTGAGCTTGAGGCGTGCGTATCTTGGTCTCTGGTCTAGTCTGAAGATTTTCTAGTCAAAAGAAATGGTAGAATATGACTAGAATTCTTAACTTTCAACCCATCAGCATTTCTGCGGAACTGTATTTGTTTGCAAGTAATATAGCTTAATAAAATTAGTCTGGTATGGGTCCTCAGTTTTCTTTGGAAGTCTCATTACCTTTTGGACAGATGTTACATCCTCTGTATTGCCTTGTGGATATCACACGCTGCTTGTAAGATATGAAAATCAATAGTCTTTTGTGTAATCCTGAGATGTCAAACAACTGAAGTACAGACCATTGAATGATGCAAGATTTTTAGTCATGATATGATGAGCAAAAATAGCTTTCATGTGTCCGATTACATAGCACATTAAAGCAAGGTTCAGTTGAACAGCTTTAATGTACCTTGATTGGGAGTCAACGATTGCAAGAAAACTGTGCCACTTTTGCCATGGTCTGTGTGGAAATATAGATGGAACCAATGGCTATGCCAGACTGTTAAAGAATTTGAAACAGACATTGTATTAGTTTATCAGAATTTGTTAGTTGTGCAACCAGTCCAGGTCACCATACATCTGTTGTGCTCTTCTGCAGCATTTTTCAATGCCCTGGTGTCCCTGGTGGAGTGGTCTTAGGGTGATACCTCTCAAAAGTACTCAATCTTGAACTGTGTCATTCATGCCATAACAGTCTCTGAGTATCTGGGCCCTGAGCTGTCGATGATTAATCATTTTGGGAAAACTTTATGACTTGTTGGCAGACTTGGTCTTTCTGCATTTGCTAATTTGATTAAGGTTGCTGTCAAGTGCTAGAAGAGCGTATCTTGTTTGAGCAAGACAGATGCTTGTTTCTTCCATGACACTGCCATCTACTTTCAGGAGTTGTCTTTTGAGAGGCATTCTGAACAGTGCATTGGAAGTGGAAGTACCTGCCTGGAACATAAACAACAGTGTAGGCATCTCTCACCAGCCATATACAGAACCTCATCCTTGGAGGGAGTTTACTTAGGGTCCTGGTAATCAACAGACCTGCTAGAAGCTAGCGATCTGTCCTCCGAATAAAGTGTCCTTCCACAAGGTAACAACTGAAGTGTTTAAATGCCCACATAAGGGCTAGTGCAGGGGTGTCCAACCTTTTCAGGGTCGTGAGCCACATTTAAATTTCTGAGTAAGATGTGAGTCACATCAGTGTGTGGCCCATACAATACCCAATGTGTGACCCTTTCCATACCCATATTTATCTATATTTAGCCATATTTAGGAGTTTAAAATAATAACATAGTCATAGTAAATAGTCAATAATCATATTTTATGTCACAATATTTTTTTAAAAATTGTTATAATTTTAAAATAATTAATCAGAGCAGCTCTGGAGCTTTAGATTTGCTTGCAGACTTAGTAAAATCATCTTGTTGAGCACTCAGTGCACTTTTCAGCTCCTGTACTTTGACTCTTCTCAAATTAAAAGACTGTGACATGTACTTGACACATAGTTTACAAATCCCTCAAGAGCCACATCAAATTGGTTCAAGAGCAACATGCGGCTCATGAGTTACAGGTTGGAAACCCCTGGGCTAGTGTCTCTTATTCAATTTGCAAGTTGTGCTGTTCCATTGGCACAAGCACCACAAGGCATACAACGTCTTATAAGTTTCCAGTGGTTCTCATACTTTTGCATCAGGACTCCTCCTAGTCCAAAAGATGATGCAGCTGATTCAACTTTGGTTTCTTTGTTAAGATTGAATAAGGGTAGGTCTGGTGGTGCTACAAGTTAAGCATTTAGAGCTTCAAGTCCCTGCTAATGAGCTAGACCCCAATTCCACTGGTTCACTTGAAACAAAAGTTTTTGCAAGGCTTTTGTTTTCTCCACTAGTACTCCTATAAGTTTCCCCAGTTGGTTGACCATTCCTAGGAAACCAGGGATTTTGGAAACATTTGTGGTATGTCACATCTTCTGAATAACTGCCATTTCCCCTGGATTGGGCTGTTTTCCTTTGTCCAAGATCATCTGTCCCAGAAATTGGACCTTGATTTTCCTGAATTCACATATCTTTGCATTCAGTGGGATACCCACATTCTGGACTTTTCTCAGTGCTACATATACTCTCTGGTCATGTTCCTCTCTTGTTCACCCAAAGACAAGAATGTCATCCATGTGCCACAGAACCCCATTCAAGCTTTTCAGGACTGGGCACACTCTATGCTGGAAGTTCTCAGGAGTGGACAAGATGGCAAAGGGCAGTCTTTAAAAACAGTAGCCTCCAAGGAGCATGATAAACATAGTCAATTTATCTGATGCCTTTGACATGTAACCCCCCCCCGACAGCAACACCAGTGCAGCGAACGACACTACAGCACCACGTCACTGCTGTGTCCGCACTGGAACCCAGCACTGTCTGTTGGGGTCTTACACTCCCCCAAAATGAACTCTGACTCGGAGTTGATAATCCTTAGTGGGGGATGCAGGGGCACAGCACCCTGCATGGGGTTGAGGCAAAGCCCCCAAAAAACACTTTGTGTTATTTGGAACCAGCAGCCGACCGCTAAAAGCAGTCAATCTGCTGGTTTTGCTACCTGGTCATTCGACAACATTTTTGTCGGCAACCAGTTGTGAATCCCCTTTGACAGATGTACCTGTCAGAATCTTCAACTGGTGTAAAGCTTAGTAAACAGAGAATGGTGTCTCCTAGTATCCCCAACATTTACTTCACTGAAGGAAGCATGAACTTCTCAAGCTTGGCTGATTTGTTCAGCTTGGTAAGGTTGACATAAATAAGTATAGCACCATGTAGTTTATAAACCACTACTGTTATGGGACACCAGCCTGAGGGTCATTCAACCTGGGTGATCCCTCACAGGTTATCCAGTCAGAATAGTTCTTCCATGATTTTGGGCATCAGTTGAACTGAGATCCACCTGTGTGCTATCAGAAATACTGTATGGCAGGCTAGCCCGGTGATGTGGAGGGCTTAGGTGCTATGTGCCTTAGCTCCTGCTATGCCAGTGACTCAAGTTTGAAAACAAGATCTGGTTGCCAGTGATCAGCCAGTGTGGGAGAGGATTAAATGTCCAATGAACTGCTCTCCCCTCCTGGAGAAAGGTGGTTTTTCAGCCCAGCCTTATGCTGCCACCAGGTGGAGGCCTGGTGGCATTGCAACTGTGGGTGGCACAAACGGATGGGCCATTATGATGTGTGGTGTGGGTGCCTCCACAAGCATGCCGGCATGTCTGTCACTACTGTATGGATCCTGGCCTACGTTGGATGAGGTACTCTTCTTTGTGTTGCTGAATAAAGTTGGGAACTGTTTAAGTCACCTGCTTTGTTCGGTATTATCAAGTATAGAGAGAAGATGAAGCATTTTGATTGTTTGTCTGCCTAGCAATTGGGTATGGAGGTTCCTGGTCAGCACATACAGTAAAGTATTTACATACAGGAAGTATTTTTTCACGGAGAGGGTTGTGGATGCATGGAACAGCCTTCCTGAGGAGGTTGTGGAGACAAAAACAGTGGGGGAATTCAAGAATGCATGGGACAGACATAAGGCAATTCTAGGGGTTGGGGGTAGGAGAAAGTAGGCTGTTGGTTAACTAGGATCTGCAGCTTATCCATTAGGTAGGGAAATGGGCAGACTGGGTGGGCCAAGCGGTCCTTATCTGCTGTCAAATTCTATGTTTCTATGTTTTTAAATGTCCTCCTCACCTTCATTGCAACCTTTGTTAATGAAAGCAGTGAACACTCCGCGTACATCTAGAGTGTGCCTTCTTTGCCCTGCCAGCACTTTGCTTGTTGCCCTCAAAGAAACATAGAAACATAGAAGCTGATGGCAGAGAAGGATCACATGGCCCATCCAATCTGCCCTTTTCTATTGCATTGCTTTCACTGAAGACCCCTCCAGGTCTATGGCACTTCATCTGCCACTTCCTTATCTGTCCCTTATGACACCCTTGTGCTTATCCCATGCTTTTTTGATCCCACCACTCTTTTTGCCCCCACAACCTCTGCTGGAAGACCATCCAGGCATCCTCCAGCCTTTCTCTGAAGAAGTATTTCCTCACACCTCTCCTAAACCTACCCTCTCCAGCTTCATATCATGACCCCTTGTTCTGGAGTACCCTTTCCTCTGAAAATACCTCCCACTTGTACTTTATTCATTCCTGTGAGGTATTTAAAGGTCTCAATCATATCCCCCTCTCCCTCCTTTCCTCCAGGGTGTATGTGTTCAATTCCTTTAGCTTCTACTCATAGGCCATTTGATGTAGACCCTGTACCATTTTGGTAGCTCTCCCCTGGATGACCTCCATTCTGTCTATGTCCTTCATGAGATGTGGCCTCCAAAACTGAACACAGTACTACAGGTGAGGTCTTACTAAAGACCTATATAGTGGCAACACCACTTCCCTCTTCCTGCTGGTAATACCCCTATCTATACATCCCAGCATCCCACTAGCTCTCCCAATTGCTTAATTGCATTGTCTGGCCACCTTCAGGTCATCTGATATGATTACCCCCAATTCTCTTTTTTTGCTTGGTCACTGCTACAATTCCCCCCCCCCCATTTTGTACTGCACCTCCAAGTTTCTGTGACCCAAGTGCATTATTTTTCACCTTTTTGCATTAAACCTTAGATACCAAATGTTTAACCACTCCTCAAGTAGTTTCAAGTCTCTTTCCATCCTTTGCACACACCTCCCGGAGTGTCCACCCTGTTGTAGATCTTGGTGTCATCCACAAAGAGGCCAACCTTCCCTTCCATTTCTTCTGCTATATCGCTAATGAAGATGTTAAAGAGAACTGGTCCCAGTACTGGCCCTTGCAGTACTCCACTGATCACTCTCCCCTCCTCAGAGTGAACTCCTTTCACCAACACCCTCTGTCTTCTAGCCCCTAACCAGTTTCTTACCCAGGTTACCACTTTGTTGCCCACCCCCATGCTACCCAACCTGTTTACCAGTCTATGTGGAATAGTGTCAAAGGCCTTGCTGAAGTCCAAGTAGGCCAAGTCCACTGACCCCCTGATAAACACCCTGGTTACCCAGTCAAAAAAATCTATCAGATTTGTTTGGCATGACCGCCCCTCTGTAAAGCCATGCTGCCTGGGGTCCTGCAGTCCACTCGATTCTAGGTGTTCCACAGTTCTTTCCTTTGATAGTGTTTCCATCAGTTTCCCTACTATTGATGTAGGGCTGACAGGCCTGTAATTTCCCACCTCCACCTCCTTGCTACCACTTTTATGAAGTTGGACTATGTCTGCCCTTCTCCAGTCCTCTGGGACCACCCCAGTCTCCAGTGAACTGTTAAACAAGTCTGTCGGAGGGGCAGCTAGTACCTCCCCAAGTTCCTTTAACACTCTTGGATGTACCCCGTCTTGCCCCATGACTTTGTCCACCCTGTTTAGCAAGTGCTTTCTTGACTCTCGCTTCAGAAAAGAGATTGGTGTCCACCCCCCCCCGCCAATATCTTGGTGCTTATTTGTGGTCCCTCCCCTTCCCCCTCAATTCTGAATACTGAGCAGAAATATTTGTTTACGATATTTCCCTTTTCTTGGCCCTCCTCAGTATAGTCCTCTGCCTCCTTTATTAATTGTGCAATCCTTCACTTGGTCTTCCTTTTCTCGCTGATATATCTGAAAAATGTCTTGTCCCTCTTTGATGCTGTCTGATCTATTCTTTCCTCAGCTTGTGCTCTTGCACTTCTTACTGCCTTGCCTGCCTCCCTCCATCTCCCCTGATACACTTGTCCTGCTCTCTCTGAGTCTCCTTATAACTTCTGAAAGATGCTGTTTTGGCCCTTTCCTTTTCTGACACTTCCCTCGAGAACCATAATGGTCCCCTCCTCCACCTGCTTTTTCTTATTTGCCTGACATACAGGTTTGTAGACTTTACTATGTTCTGTTTTATTCTGGCTAATTTTCCATCCACCCACCGCTCGACATCTCCCCCTTCCAGATCTTGATGGATGCATTCTCCTATCTTTCTAAAGTCAACCCTTCTGAAATCCAGAACCCTCAACTTTGTGCAGCTGGATTCTGCTGTTGTTCTTTTTTCTTTTGTCATTTATTGCACTTTCTGTTACCACACTTCCCAAGGCTCAGCTCCTGCCACCCCGAGCTCTGACCATCACCACGGCTTACCTGCATTGTCGATCCTGATCCCAGGCTTGCCCACTACTGGATGGGGCCATCCATTGGCCTGGAACCTGTGGACTTGAAGTCAGAGCTCCAGCAGGCATCCCCTCCAAAGGAACCCCCTGGCTTACCCCCCCAGGGTGGGACCACAGGACCAGAACACGTCAGTGGAAACACATCACTCAGTTGCTGGGCAGAGCCATGGGGAATGAGCGGACACGGAGAGCAGAGCATCACAGAGGGAGGTGGCAGCATTTTTCTTTTGTATAACTATCCCCAGAGAGGAGGAATGTGCAATGATGCAACAATGTCTGTTCCTCTTCTCAACAAGTCAGGTGCTGGTTTTGTTGTGGAACCCCCCCCAGCCTCTGCTAGAGGTCAGCATATCACCCGACACTCAACACACCCTCCCTCCCAGAGAAGGACAGCAGTCCCCAGAACATTCAACCCCTCTCCCCCTGGCCAACCCTCACACTCCTGAGTCCATTTCCAAACCTGGGACATTGGCATTTCGAGTGGAGATCTTTCCTCTGCACCAGCGGGCAAGCCCTCTGCTGCTGTTCTAATATTAAACCATATTGTACAATGGTCAACGGCCCCCAGATGACTCCCTACTCTGGTATCCACCACAGTGTCCCTGTTTATAAGTACCAGGGCCAGTATTACCCCACCTCAAGTGGGTTCACTGACAAACTGCCTGAGGAATGCCCCCTGCAGGAAGTCCAAGATGTCGCTGTTCCAAGCTGATGCTGCAGCAGGTAGGCTCCACTCTACATATGACAGATTAAAGTCCCCTATCAGCACCACCTCCCCTTTTTTAACCATTTTGCCTATGTCTTCCAACATCTCTTTGTCTATGAACTCTCCCTGTGTCAAAGGCCTGTATACCACTCCCATGCGAATAGTGGTTCCGTTTCTAGATTCGCGATTGATCCACAACACCTCAACTCCACCGTTCTCCCTATACCTCTGTCACTTTGAAGTTTTCCTTAATATATAACACCACTCCCCCACCTTTCCTTCCTACCATATCCCTTCTAAACATTGCGTAGCCAGGTACTGTATGACCATTTACCAGTCATGGTTGTTCGTGCACCATGTTTCAGTGATGGCCACAATATCTAGGTCTGCCTCAGCCATAGTGGTCTCTAGGTCTGGAATTTTATTTCCCAGACTTCTAGCATTGGCACACATGGCTGTCCAGATTTTGTTATTTATTTATTTTTATTCATTGAAATGTTTCACCAGGAAGGCACACTGAACAACAAGTTGCTTGTCTTGTGGTGCAACCTGGGGGAAGGGGGTACAGGGAGAATACATATAGCAAAAAATACATAGCATACAATCCCAATACTGAGTGTAAACAATGCACAAAATACAAGATGCAACAATGGAAGGAATAACAGGTAGCAATATACAACAAAAGGGAGAAGTGACAATTAATTGTACATATACAGTAAAGTGCAAGTACTAGTGCACAAGTGCAGCTGTCTAATATATGATACAGACCTAGGTAGGGGCCGAGTACTAAAGGGACATCAGGATGTAGTAAGTGAGAGAAAAACAGGTGCAATTATTGGAGAGGACTTTATGAAGGGCAGAGGAGAGGGAATATGAGGATGAGGAATGATGGATTTGATGTGGAAAGGCATTCCAGATTTTTGGGAAACAATGAGCGAAAGCTGACTGGCCAGCAAGAGTAGAATGGTGTGGAATTGCAAAAGTGCAAGAGTTAGTAGATCTTAAGGAGTGGGCGGGTGAGGGAGGTGGGGAGAGGGAGGAGGATAAATACAAAGGAAGTGAGCCAAGCCAGTATTTCGAGATGAGTCTGGCACAGTGGGAAAGGCGCCTATTAGTAAGTAAAGGGAACGACAGGGCGTGGTAGAGAACACAGTGGTGAGTGCATACAGAAGAGTCCAGGGCAAAGCTGCAGAAAGACTTGAAAAGGGGATCTAATCTGGATAGGATGGATTTGGGAGTAGCACTATAAACTATATCACAGTAGTCAAAAATAGGGAGAATCATCTTTTGGACAATCTCGCACCTGGCCGTAAGAGTCCTACTCTTGTCCCTTCTCATGTTGTCTAGTTGTCCCCCCTTCTTCTCTTTTGCATACTGTCTGCTTCTCTTCCCCACTTCCTCCCATGCTGATCCCTTGTACCCTTGGTTGTCCTTCATTTTGGTTAGCATCTTTTCCCCCAGAAATTCTCTACCCTACATCACAGCCTGAGGGGGGGCAGTTTCTGCCACCCCTTTGCCTTCTGCCAGCCTGCTTGGCTAGTTTAAATGCCCATCAAAGTAACACTTAAACCATCTACTGAGGACTGTTGCTCCCTTCCTGGATGGATGCAGGCCACCCCCTAACAGTACAAGCTCTGATTCCTCCAGGTGGAGCCCCATTTCCCAATGTAGCCATCGCCCTCCTCTCTGCACCATTCCTTAAACCATGAGTTGAAGGCCTTAGTGCTGAGCTCCCTCTCCTTCCTTCTGTTGTAGACAGGCAGTACTTCCATAAAGGCTACAGTGCAAGCTACCTGCCTAAGACCCTTCCCCAGCTCCCTAAACTGCTCTTGCACTGCCCCTGTCCTTTCCAGAGCTGGGTCATCTATTTTTTTAATTTTTTTTTCAGTTGTTTAACCAGGAGTTTATCCCCAGGTGGACAATGACGTCCATCCCCCTTCCTTTCTATAGCCCTCATGATCCACTGGATACACTTTCCATCCCTCTTAGCTAATGCTGGCAGTATAGCCTAGAGGTTAGAGGAATGAGGTGTGAACAAGCTTGATACATCCAGCAGACCAGACCTGAGTTTGATTCTCACAACCTCCACTTGCATACTGTGTGACTCTGAGCAAGTCACTTAACTGCCTAGTGCTCCCAGGTCACCCCTGAAAACAGGCACTTGTGCCTAGTGGGCCTTACACTGTTACCAAAGACTAAAATAAAATAAATGCACCAGAAAAGCAATTAACCTCCCTCTCTACCCTTTCCTTTCCTGAACTCTATACCCCTGACAACAGAGTCCCCCACTATAAGTTGCTTCCTTCTTCCTTGGGGGTCTCCTTCCCCCCTCCTGGGGGCTCCATTTGGGTGGTCCTCCACATCCTCTCTGTCTACCACCTTGGGTGCCCCTTCATGGAAATCCCGCTCCACCAGAATAGCATAGAAGTTTCTTAGTGGCACTGGATGAGGAGTGTGCCTGTTACCCACTCACACCAGCCTTCCAGATCCTACCACTCCTTCCCTCCTTGAGCCCACCTTAGTCCAAGCACTCCTTCCTTCTGGCAACCTTTGAGGTAGTGGTGTCTGGCTAGGTGGCCCCTGGGCAAGAGAGAGAGATAGTCCTACGACTCCTTGCCAACATGACTTTGAGTCTCACAACATTCTCCTGACTCTGCCAGTGCTGTTTGGAACCTTGAGACCTCTTCCCTCCACCCAGAAAGATGCACACAGATAGGACAGTGCTGCAGCCTCTAGAATATCTCCCTGTAGACTGCCACCCCACAACCGCTGCATTGTGGTACTCTATGGAGTGGTACTGCAGTACTATATGGTACTGTATGGGGTGATTACCACAGTCTCCTTTACAGTTTCTGTCATGGCAGTGACATCTGTGCCCATGCCCATTTTGAACTGTTCCTGCATCTTGTTCATATATTTTTTCACCCTTACTGCCATTGCCTAGGTTGGCAACAATGTTTTCTGTCTACAGTTTTGTACCTCATCCTCACTCCCTTCCCTCCAGCCTTTTTGGCATGAGATGTGCCCTAACAGCCTCAACAATGTAGTGTGCAGCTGCAGAGGAGCAATCTCCCTGACCCACCAGCAGGGGTGGCAATGTTGCTGCCAACCCTCCGTGGTAAAGGTGAGCTGGGTTCTGGCAACTGCCTGTGGCCTGACCAGGGCCCAGACATGATGACAGGAGTCCACTCCTGAGCTCTGGTTATCTGCACGGCTGCACAGTATTCTGCTGCTGGGCCATCAGGATGGCAAGCCAACATCTTGCTGATGAGGAATGGCATGTCCCCGCTCATCCTTGGGCCCGAACCAATCACAGCAAGGCCTACTCTGTTGCTTACTCTGGTACCTCTTGAAGTTCATGCACCATTGATTTGGACCATTTCATTTATTTATGTTATTCATTGGTGACAAAATAAGGCCTGGGCACACAAGGCCCATTTACAGGATAGTAGGCAAAGGGCACAAGTGTAATAAATAACAGACACATAAGGTAATCAGGTTGAAATACATACAATTTGTGCAGATACTGTAGTTGGTACTAATTATTTTTCATCTAAATCTGTGCATTTCTATTAGCATCACTTCTGAGCTAGAGCTCAGGTAGTATTAAACTAAGGTAGAGCTAAGTCATCCAGACCAGTTTCCCACAATCTACTCTATAAGATTCCATGATAAATTAGGTCAAAGACCCTAGTCAAGCCCACACAGACAATGACTATGGGGGGACATATTCAGAACCAGACATGTGCGCCGCACAATGAGATGCATGGCACACATCAGTGCACGGGAGGAAAACAATGCAGTATTCAGCAGTGTTGCATGAATATGCAATTGCACAAACACAGCTGAAAAGACCATGGATGCGTGATCACACAGAGCAACACGGCAAGATATAATGCACGATGGACCATGGGTTGTGTGGTGCGGATTACTGCAATATTCAGCCAACATATGCAAATGGGCTCATTACACAGTCAGTGCCCATCCTGGATATTTGCATCTCATTACCTGTAGGTATTTACCTCATTTGCATGTGAAGGAGCAGATGAGCAGGGATGCACTACCAGGACAATGTGGTGTACACCAGGTACTGCAGCCTGAAAGGTAGGCCTTTCTCCCATTGTTTGTGTGGGTCACTCTGTATGCTCTGTGACTGCCATATGCTGCTCCAAGCCCTGCTGACAGGGCAGTAGCCTGTTACTGTGTCCCCACAGCACCAGTGATGCCGTCTGGTAGGCGGAGGTGACCTAACCTCACTAGGGATGAACCCCCACCTGTGTGTACCGCATGCCATACCTGTGCATTTACTGTCCACTGGTGTCCCTCAGCCAGCTGCCTTATTCCATGCTGTCATTGTGCCCCGGTCCTCGGTCTCCTGTCACACTGTCCATGTTGCTCAGCCCCCCACACTTGCATGTCTACATGCCTTGCTTCCCATCGGCCTGTTGTGCCCCCTGTATATCCCCCAGGTCAGCACCCTTTGTACCCTGCATACACCTGTGCTGTTGTTTTGCTGCACTCACACATGAGTTGGGCCCTGGCCAGGTCTCCTGACTCGAACTGGTGGCACAGGTCAACCTGGAGCCAACTGTTGGTGTCATGTGCACTCCCAGGGTGGTTAACATACACACAGGTAATTCACCCTGTGGCAGTACACACCACATGGTGGTTTAATGAGTGACAGCCCTTCTGCTGTGGTACATCTTCCTATCACTGCCAAGTATCCATAGCAAACAGGTACATGGCCACAGAGACCTTTGACTCCACCACCATGGCACGGCATCTGTGTGTGGGTGCCTGCAGCTCCACATGGTGCAGTCCCCAGAGCTGTCTCAGAGGTGCCCTGTTGGGTCGGTACCATCCCACATTCTCCGTGTCTGTCAGCTGTTCGTATGTGATGCAGGGATGGTACCATTTCTAACTGGGCATACCACCTACAGGCCCTACGTCAGCTTGCCTACTGTTTCCCTAGCCTCCCCACCTCAGCCATGACTGCAGCCATTCCACACACCAGGCATGCCATGGGTCTGTTGCCTGCAGTGTGGGGTGTGGGTGTGTGTGTGTGTGTGTGTGTGTGTGTGTGTGTGTGTGTGTGTCCTTCTCCCTCTCTCTCCCGCTCTGTCTCTCTCTCTCTCTCTCACACACACACTGCTTCCCCCCCCCTCCCACTGCAGTTCTTGTGCCTGACACTGAGTGGCTTGCCGATTTAGGGCTGCCTTTAGTAAGCCTAACTCTGCGTGATCGAGCACTCGTGTTGCGTGAAGCACTGTTGGTGCAGTCCAGTTCAATATGTGGTTGCACAGTGTATTCATGTACATGTCCCCATTATCTGCGCTGTATCCATTACTGGTGCACAAGACGCATCCCTATTTGTGTGGCACACTCTGGTCTTCTCAATATCGCGCTGTCGCACATTTCCTCCTGTGTGCAGCACATCTGCATTATGCATCAATCATCTGCTGTGAATATGGGGGCCCATTACTAAGCCATTCTCCTGGGCTTGAAATATATCACTGGTGAACTTAACCAAGGTTTTAGTTCTACCACAGTGTTTCCTAAAGTCATGCTGGTACACTGCTAAGAAGCCAAGAAGATTCAGGTAATCCTGCATCTGAGTGTAAATTAATCTTTCTTGACTCTTACCTAGGATGGGCAAAATTGACCTAAGGATATACTTATCTACTAGTGATGTGACGCCACCTCTGTGAACTGGAGTTACCTTGGCCACCTTCCATGTGTCAAGGACAATCCATGTAGAAAAAAAGTAAAATAATTTAGCTACAGTTATGAGGGCTGCAATTACAGGGGAAACCAGCATTACCAGCCATGGCTCCAGGCTGACACTTCCAGCAGACATCTTAGATTTAATTTTCCTCAACAGCGCTAGCACTTCCTTCTTATTCACAAACTTAGAGTGAAATTTAGGAGGACTGCAGACTGTCCGAGCTAGCAACTTTGGATTGTCGGCAAAGGTTTTTTTTGTGAAAGCTCAAGTTAATAAAAGGCAAGGCAATTTTATTTACACAGCATCCTATACCAGAGTCTCAGGGCACTACAAAACATACATCAAAAGCAAATAAATGATTATATGATAATTCCCACAGATAAACAATACAGGATAAATTAAAGACACTCAGCAACAGATCAAAAATTGGAGGTATTACTACATAAAATCGAGTATAATTTCCAAAAGCTTGGTCAAATAAATAACTTTTTAATCCCCTTTTAAATGCCTCCACTGAGGGGGAACTCCTTAGATGGAAAGGCATGGAGTTCCAAATAATCAGGGCCACCACCAAGAATGCTTTTTCCACAGATTGTTTAAGATGAGACCTCTGGATGACCAACAATAATTCTGTGGTGGAGCAGAAAGAGTATACTAGAACAGGAGGTCTTTTACATAGGCAGGGCCTGATAGTATCCAGTGAAAATGGTGACTGAAATTGAGCGAATCAGATTTGAGCAACTCAGTCTCAGCAGCTGTAGTGTCAGCAACCCTAAAAGGGTAGCGACGGGGAAGGACAGGACAAAGGGAAGAGCGACAGGCATGCCGGAAGAGGAGGGAAGGTATGTGAGGGGTGGTGAGGTGGGAAGCTGCTCAGCTGGCTGTGTGGCATAGTATTGAGGGGTGGCTGGCTACAGTGGAGAGAGTGCAGGGTTCAGGGCTGGGGAGGAGCACAATATTTTGTGCTTTTTTGGAGTGGGTGTTAATTGTTTTTTATAGTTCTCCCCCTCCTTGACATGCACCCCCCTCCAGAGTTTGTTATTATTAGTGAGAGGGATGCTGGGGGCTTTATTTTCAGTGATGTACACTCACCCTAATGGCGATCGCAGTTTTGCGATTGCCGTTATCACACAGAACTGTGCCTGATCCATGCAGATTGTTGCATGTTAACAAAGTAATCTTGAAGGTGGTGTGCCACCTAACTGGAAGTCAGTGCAGCTGCCATAGCACAGAGGAGATGTGATCCCTATATGACCCCCCTGATATCCACCTGGCCACAACATTGTAAACCAGCTGAAGGCGATGTACTAACCCTCCAGATAGCCCTAGGTAAAGAGCATTACAATAGTCCAGCCTTGATGTCATGAAACCACGCACTAGAGTCACCAGTAGAGATATGCGAAGTCCGCGAAATTTACTCCACAAGGTAATTTGTGGTTTTCATGGAGTGATTTTGTGAGAATTTCACAGATTATGCCACAAAACGTGAAATTTTTTCTGTGAATTTCACATTTTGCCCTCAAAATTCAATCTTCGTGGTAAAAAACTTTGAATTTCATCAAAAATTTCATGCAAATTGCTCAAATTGAAGTTCTAAAATTTTTCCAAAACTCCACGAATTCCGCGAATTGGGAATTTACGTTGCTTCTCTCAGACTTCACAGGTGAAGTTTAACTTCTCAACATCTCTAGTCACCAGATCCTCTTGCCCAAGATAGGGTTTAATTCAATGAACTATTCTTTAACTGAAAAAATCCACTGAGGACCACAGCTGACACCTGATGTTCCAGTGTCAGCCTTCAATCCACAGTGACTCCCAGATTCTTCACCTTGTCTACAGCTCTCAGAAGGGTGCCAATTGGAGATGGTAAACTGACCACACCCAAACTTCCAGCCTACTCTTGAGGACCTGGTTCCATCAGCAACAACTCCATCTTGGTCGGGTTGAGACCCAGCAAGATGGAGGCCATCCAGTCAGAAATTTCGTTAAGGCATTGCTCCAGCACAGTGACAGCCCCCCACCCATCTGATGTAAATGACAGGAACAGCTGAGTATCCTCTGCACTGTAGTGAAAACTCACACCGCACAGTCTGATGACCTGTCCTAATGGCAGCTTATACACTGCAAACAACATAGGGGACAGAATCAAACCCTGAGAAACCCTACAGCAGATGGTAGCCAGCTACGACAAGTCAGAACCCATCACAACCTGCTGCAATCTGCCAGAAAGAAAGGACTCAAACCATTTCAAAGTTGTCCCAGCAAGTCCTCCACATTCCCCAAGGTACTCTATTAAAACCGCATGGTCAACAGTTTCAAATGCTGAGGACAGCGTCAGGAGAATGAGGATAGAATGTTCTCTCCATCCCTCGCCAGGAGAAGCAGGTCATCAAACACCTTGATGGGCACAGTCTCGGTACTGTGGCAAGGCCTGAAACCCAATTGAAACAACTCATAGATGTCTTACCTCTCAAGGTGAGCCTCCAGCTGCATCACCACCACCTTCTCGATAACCTTCCTTAAAAAAGGAAGGTTCAAGACAGGCCTGTAATTAGCCAGCACATCTAGATCAAATGATGGTTTTCTCAGTAGCGGTCTCACCACAACATTTTTAAGAGCTGAGGGAAAACAATCTTCTGAAAGGGAGCACCAAATAATGCCAGCAAACACAAACCCAAAGCCTAACAGCAATCAACCAACAGCTGTGTAGGCCTCCGGATTCATTGTACAGTAGGTGAGGCACAGCGCTGCAATCACCTCAAGGACATCCTCCATAATAACTGGCCAGAACTCACTGCAGACCCATGCAGTGCTCATGTGCCTCTTATCCATACCACTGCTGGCTCATGACAGGTCACTTAGAGAGATCCCATCTTGAATGGAGGACATTCTGTTCAGAAAGAAAGATTCAAACAATTTCCCAAACTGTAGACTGTAAGAAAAATTAACCTTTCCACAGTGCAGAAGAGCTGAGCAGGCCTATTCATTCCTGAAGCTATAATCTGTGACAGGAACTTTGCCTTTTTCAGGGTTACAGTACTCGAATAATGCCTATAATGTGATCTCAGAGACATTCTATCCTCCAACAAGTGGATCCTCTCCCAGGAATGCTCCAACCTCCACCCAGTCACCTTCAAGTGCCTCAACTCTTCATACTACGGTGACTCACAACAAAAGATCAGTGGACAGACACGGATCAGTGAGGTGGAGACATGTGCCACCATAATAGCCAAACTATAGCCATTAATGACTGCCTCCATTTGTCCATCACATGCTGATTCTATACCCGAGATGTCCAACACTGCCCACATTTTTGCAGCCCCAAAGCACATCTTGGATGGTACCACCTCAACGGGGGGGGGTGCCTGCAAGGCAACTAACAATGTAGGAATCCAACCGCCACATTAAATCCACCCTGACATCAAAGATACTCAGCCCCACAGTGAAGACGAGGTCCAGGATATGGCCATGTTCATGGACTGTGGTGGAAACAAGCTGATTAGGGCCCAGTGAATCCATGAACTGGAGGAACTGCTGAGCAAAGTGCAAGGATTCATCATCAGTCTATACACTGAAATCCCCCAACACAATTAACATGGGCATGTTCAATCATAGGTCAACAATGAAGTCAGCAAATTCCCATAGGAACTCCTGTTCCTGCCCCAGAGGATGGTAAACAAGGAGAATCCTACACCTTACACCCTCATCTCCCTTCACAGCCACATATTCAAACAACCCTGTCTCTTGCAATAGGTTTTCTATTTAATCTCAGGCTAATAGGGGGCATCAGCTGTAATTAAAGGCTAAAAGAGGACTTTACCTCCAGAGGAAATATTAACAGGGGTTGTTCAGATTCCAAGTCACAGAATTATGATTTTTGGCTTTGCAGTCTGAAAATCGAGATGCCAAAAATTACATGTTTTTACATAGAAAATTAAGATTTAGAATTTGGGATTTCCAAATGAAATTCTGATTCTGATATACCTTTTTAGAACTGGGACTGGAATCAGATTCTGAATCATAAATTCCTTAAAAGAAATCCTTTCAGATAGGCATTAGTCAATTCCGAGCATCCCATATATTAACTATCCCAGTCGATTCAGGCCCCATCACTAGGTGATTAATGCTTCTCTAAAAACCTCAGGGGTCATTAAAGATTTCCATTTGCTGATGCTTAAAGTAATAATTTCTTGCCACTTTTAAGGCAGTTTTGCATTCATTTCTCAGCTGCCTATATGTGTTCCATTCAGACTGGGAACATGTTTTTTTAAACATTACCCAAAAGGTGTCCAGAGCATTCATTAATATAAACAGTTCACATGTGAGCCATGTACTACCTGTGTTTTTAATGTCAGTTAGTGAAAAGGGCATGTATATTCACAATTTTTAAAAGCACAGTCATAATATGGGGAACAGCAACATTTATGCCATTAAAGGTATGCAAAGCTGACCAGCAATTTGAATTTAGACTGTTCCCTAATGAAGATAATTTTTGGTGGATGCCTTGGTGATCTATTACTCCAGACATAAAATACAGGAGCGTGGTTACTTAGGGAGTCCACAAATTGGCCAGCTGACAGTAGCCTATCCTCCCAAGACACCATTAGCTAGTCCAGTAAGGTGTGCTTACCAGTTTTAGTATTCAATTTGCTCAGCTGGGAAATTACCAGAGTTAAATTTATTTCTTCTAACATAGCTGAGCATGTAGACACTTCCCATCCAGCCCAGTCTAAATTCAAATCTCCCAAAATTAATAGTTCAAAGGAATGTCACTTAGCTAAAGATTTTATCAGATCTTTCAGTACTTGCTGACTTCCCAAATTGGTGTTGGGGAGGGGTACACAGCAGACTGCCAGTTTTTTTCCCTATACTCAAGCAGAATTGCGTGATAGATTTTTACACAGAGATGCCTCAGTTGTACTGGTCTGCAGTTTAGTTTCCTGTTAGCTTTGCCTGACATGAGACAGAACTCCTTATCCTCTTTTGGTCCAGCTATCCTTGCAGTACACTGTATATCTAGGTATATCAATTAAAAAGTTGGTGATTTTCAGTTTAAGCAATGTTTCACTAATAATCAGACTGTCTGGGGAGTATGTTTTAGACTATCCCTCCAGTTCAGTTGAACCCTTGTAATGCCCTATCTTTTGGTATGTATGGTAGGTGATGTTTTTTGCTGGACACTGGGCTTTTGGGTGTGACAGTAATTTCCCACATTTTCTCTATTGTTTCTTTCTGTCCATTTCCTGGCAAGGTATCTCCCTTCATCTCTGATCCTGTGTCCTTTCTGAAGTTAGATAGGGTTTATTTAGCGTGCCCTGGGTGGAGAAATATATGCACCACGTGGCATACAGCCATAGGGTGTTCTGTTCTGCCCTTTGGCCTGTCCCAGGTCAAGAATCTGACTGCTGTTTCTGTAGATTTGCTCTTTTGGGACACTGTGATGGCCTTCTCCAATGTAAAGTTGTTGTACAACTGCATGTATTCAGCCATCTGCTGTCTTGGAGCCCCAATATGATTTAGCACTGGATCAGTCCATTTCATATGTCCCCACAGCTACAGTGTTACACTAGGGCATACAGTGCTGTAATAAAGTCACCAACCAGTCCACCTTCTTCCTGCTTGTGCATATGAAATTTGGCCCTTTCGTAGATTACATTTCTGGAGCCTGTGAAACATTCACTCAGTTCTTCCTGGACTACGTCATAGTTTTTCTGTTGAGCATCTGTCAATGTTATCACTCTGAGGATGTTGTCAGTTTTGTAAGCCATGCATTAGCTCAGGGTGTTCACCTCATCTTCCTCTGGTGACACTGCTAGGCTGCTTACTTGAGGAAACCTTACAAAGCAGCTGAGCCATTTTGGGAACTCATCTGGGTTGGTGAAATTGAATGGTTTAGGTAGTTTAATTTGATAGGTTGTTGGTGTTGCAACAACGTGTGTGTGTGTGTATGTGTATATACATGTGTAAATTTACTGCTTGGGAAAGGTGCTGGATTGACACCACCTGAAACTGAAGCCTTCTGTTTATCCATGTGACAGGTACAACATGGGCAAATGCAGAACAAGCTTCCCCGCACAGCCCTGCCAACATACCTCAAACCTGACATGAAGGAACCATTACATAGGTTAGAGGGTATTTCAGACTCCATGCCCTTTTAATCCACGGCTTCATGTGATACTGCCAACAGTAGTGCTGAGTTATGCCAGCTGTATTGGTGGTTTTGTGATGTGGGCACTTGTCGACTGGGAACTGAACTGAAACTACCACAACTAATTTTACATAGGCCCCTGAATAACCCTCAGATAATAATGACTTTTGGCCACTACTGACCTGGACTGGATTTGAACCAGTAACCTAATGGTGAAAGGCTCCTTAACCTAGTAGCAATCCATGGAACCATCCAGCTTCCCTTACTATGGTAGGTTTATTTAAATAAATTTATAACTTGGGTTGAGAAAAGGGGGACTGCTAACTGGCCAAACAGCATCACCTGACCGTGGATTAAATTCACTGTTTAATCCACAGTTGGGGTGAGATGGCTGGCCAGCAAGATCCCCGGGCAGAGCGAGACTTGTTATCTGTTAGGAAATACAGCACTGAGAAGCAGCCATTAAAAATCCAGCTAAGCTAGAGAGAGCGGGAGTGGTAATTTCATGGCCACCTGTCAGTGCTGGATGCAATTACCTGTTGTGTTGTAAGTGCTGTGCTGAAGCAGTAGTAGTAGCAACTGTACCCCTGTCCCACATACGTCCCCCATCCCGGTATACCATTTCTGTGTACGTCAGTGACAGAAGCAGCATCTCTGTGTTGCTGTCAACCCCAAGCAAGTTGTAGCCATAGGGAAAGCACACAAGCAATTGCAGGGCAAGTTGCCGAGAGACAGTAGGAACCCCCCCAAGCAAGAGACAATAAAGAAAAGCACCCGGCTAAGCCATGCACACTGAGAATGAGGGGCACAGTCTATTCAGACATCTTGTTTCTTCATGCACAGCTGTCATTGTGCTCCATCTTTGCCTACCGTGTGAGTTTCTCCATCTGTGTAATGTCAAGAGCCGTAGCCTAGATTGGGGAGCAGGGCAGGTGACAGGAGCAATGCAGTTTCAAAGAGCAGTACAGCAGTAAATGAGTGGGGTGACAAGAGCAGTCAGTGATCCATCAACAGTACATGGGTAACTCAGGACATCTGCTATAGTTTCTACCTCCATTGCCACATGAATGGCAGCAGTATCCTGATGTGCACATGGCTACTGCTGTGCAGCAAATGAAACCGTGTGTGTCAGCAACAGTACCCACAGCCACTGACGGGGTGGGGGGAGACCAGAACACTCTCTCCCTTTCTCTCTCTCATTGAACCCTGCACCTCCTTGTGCTGTAATTCCAAATTCCTGCATCCCCGATCATGTGTTGGGCATGAGAAAGAGAGAGTGACCATTGTTCCCAGTGAGAGAGTGCTGCTTGCCTTTGCATATTGTTGTAGCTGCCATTTGTTGTAAGTGTGCAAAGGCCAGTGCAGTTGGCAATACTGACCTGGTTTTCTGTAGGGCAAGAGAGTACCGAGAGACAGCGAGCTGACAGAGGGACACAGAGACAGCAGAAAATGGGAGAGATGAGAGAGAGGGAGAAAGACACACAGATAGAGTGAGCACCTCAGCGCAGTACTGTCATCAGAATCTCAAAGATGTGAGTGTGTGTGTGTGTGTGTGTGTAGTGCATGTGTGTGTGTGTGTGTGTGTGTGTGTGTGTGTGTAAGTAAGATTGGGAGGCAGTATAGCGCAGTGGTTTAAAGCTCTGAACTGCAAATCTGGAGACTGGGGTTTGAATCCCACAGCCCCCACTTGCATACTGTGTGATCCTGATCAAGTCACTTAACTTCCCTGTGCTTCCAGGTCGCACCTGTAAACAAGCTTTCAGCTTAGTGTGCTACTCCTGGTTAAATAATTAAAAAAAAAAAAAGATCCTCACAGGTGCCTTTCAGCTCTGGCTGGCATGTGTGTGTCTGTGGGGGGTGAGGAGGGGTGGACAGTAACAATGATAGGAAGTGTAGGAAACAATATTAGCGAGGTGCCTGTCAATGTGTGTGTGTGTGTGTGTGTGTGTGTGAGAGGGGGTGCACAAGTAAATGTTGTTGTCAAGCTACTAGACACTGTTATGCACAAGAAATGTCAGAAGTCCTTGAGGAACTGTATGTGTGACATTTCCATGTGCATTACAGGGCAGCAGTATGCATTACTTGTTAGGGATTATTTTGCAAGGTGGCAGGATACATTACCTTTCTTGCTGTTTAAAGGGGGGAAAACCCTATTACTGTTTTTTTTCCGTGTTCTGCACGTAACCCATGTTATAAGTGCAATAACCCACTCCAGGGTGTGGGGTTATAGGTATTTAATCCACGCCTGGATAGCTGTGAGAACACTCAGCCTGTGGCTTTGTGCCTCACAACGTAGCCCAGGCATGGATTAAATGCCTATAACCCTATACCCTGCTGTGGGTTATTGCTAATTTATTCTGCAGATTTTGTACCCATTTAAAAAAAAATTGGTGCATCCCTCTTTACATTTTCACAGCCTCAAGCAATTTTGTTTTTGTCGGTGCACCACTCAAGTTTGTATTGAATAACCAGTGGATTAAATAAATCTTACAAGCAACAACTCTGTCTGGCTTTTGGATTACTTCTAACATGCAACAGAGTTCCCATGGTGAGTGTGGTACTTCTCTGAACTTGTTTTTTTTTTTTTTATACTACCCTTCTCCTCGCAGCTCTCCCCCTCTTCAGGAGACACCTACGGCCTTTTCAGCCCTCGCTCACCTACCTGGTGACTGGTGCAGTCCATCCCCCATGGAGCCGTGGTTATACCCATCAGGTGGGTACGGGGCAGGGGCTTTACACCCGAGACATCTGTATTTCGTCAGGACGCTGTCTCCAGGCCTGGTAGGGGCATTGAAGGTCAGGGCCTGGTGCTCTGTCTACTGGGAGGCTGCGCGTTTTTTTTCCATTTTTCTCTCGGCGTGCCATGTCCCCGGACGTCAAGGCGCTGAAGCGCTGACATCTGTCACGTCGCCCCTTTGTTAAGCATCGGACTTGTTGTTCCTCGGGTCTTCACCCGGGGCCAGACAAGAGCCGAGCTCTGGCACCCCCCTCCCCCCAGAGAGGACGAGCGGTCCCTAAGACGCTCAAGTCCTCTCCCCCCGCCGGCCCTCCAGCTCCCCAGGCTTGTTCCTGAACCCGGGTCACTGGCGTTGCAAGCAGAAATCCAACCGCTGCACCAGTGGGCCGGCTGAACTTGTTTTGTTGATTAGGGACCTGGAAATCCCTGTATCTGCACTCCTCCTGCACTGCAGTACACACATCTTCCTGCTGCCACTGTGTGTTTGCCTTTGATGTAGCAGCAATGAATGCCATTGCTTGTGATGTTTGGGCCAGAATAGGGAAAGTCAGTTTTGGGTATCACTTTTAAACATCAGCTCTCCTCTGGACTTATTTGTTTGTTTTGTTTATTTAAAATCTGGTAAGACCATGGGCCAAGCCAGGAGCCATTTTCATGGGCAACCAAAACACATAACAATAAACTTTACAAGTGATAAAACATATTAGACAATATATAAAATAAATAAACTGCTAAACAAAAAACAAACTCTAACTATTAAATCATTTGCAGTGACTGCAAGAAGATAATTTTTCAAAGGCAAGTGTTAAGCTAGGTACAGAGGTACTGGCAATGGCTAAAAAAGTTGGCAATGAGTTGTAGAATGGAGGTAGTTTGTAGAAGATAGTCTATTGGCTAGTGGTGGTCCTTATTCTTGGTATAGAAAAATAACAGGATATGGATGAATGGGTTGAAAAAGAATTAACATGATTTTTAAAAATGGAATGAAAGGAAGTAGGGACATAATCCAGAGTCACCTTCTTAGCAAGAAACCCTATCTGTAATTAGTATCTCTGGTCCAGTGGAAGTCAGCTCATCTGATTATAAGGTACACAATGGTGGGGGCAACATGGTAATTGTGCTGCAGATCTTGCCACTTGATTATAAAGTGTCCTTACCCTGGACAGCAATCCCTCCCAAGCTGAATAATAAAATATAATGCCATAGACAGTTACCTGGAGAAGGAAGCTCTGTTACAGTACTAGGCTTCCTTGCTGAAGGTGCAAATAGTGAATTTAACCATCATAAAGCTCTCAGTCTTTGTTGAACTGTTTTTACCATGGGGTTTATATGTGGTTTATAGGAGAGAGAGAGATGTCCAGGGTAAGGCCAAGATATTTAAATTCCTTAACTTGCTCAATTTCTACTCCATTTAGGGTACTTAATGAAAGGACGGGGTCAACAAGCAGCCTGTTTTTGTGATAGTAAAAATCACTGACTTTTTTTTGTTTATTTTGTTTTTGGTTTTTTTTGCATTCAAAACCAGTTTATTATGTAAAGAACAGTTTTTCAGATTCATGGAATAAGATTATAATAGTTTCCACAAATGAGGTATACTAGACCCGCTTGTGAGGATCACTGTGTCATCAGCATAAGGACACATTTTAGTATTATTACAAATGGAGGGTAATGTATTCAAAAACAAACTAATAAAAGAGGGCCCAGGACTGATCCCTGGGGAACATCCAGTACAACAGGGGACCATGAAGAAAGGTGACCCAACATTTTTTGTTCTTTGTGTGCATCCTTGAAGGTAGCTCTGACACCAGTCCACAACATCACTGGACATGCCCAGTCTTAAATCGTGGTTGACAAAGTCAAAGGCCTTGCTGAGGTCCACAAAGATGGCTGCTGAAAAAAGGACCTTTTCAAGGTCCTCATGAACCGTCTGCATGAACCCCACCAAGGCCATCACCGTGCTATGTCCTGGACGAAAACCATGTTGGGCTGGTGTCAGTATATCATTCTAAAGCAAGAACTCTGACATCTGCTCAAAAACAATTTGTTCGAGTACTTTAGAAAGAGGAACCACTAGAGAAATAGAAACATAGAAGTTGTCAGCAGATAAGGACCTATTGGCCCACCCAGTCTGCCCTATTTTCCCCCTACCTACAGTGCCACCACATACCCTACTTGGTCTCCGGTTTGCACTCCCCCATTGCCTTACTTCTAAGATCCTCTTGGGTTTATTTATTTATTTATTTAAGAAATCAGTTTACAACCTTTGAGCCAGAGGCTCGTTTCAAAATACTTAGGTCACATAAAGACATACATTGCGTTTCGGTTACATAGCAAGATTTGCAAAAAAAAATCAATAGGCATTCACCAGAGGTGCCACGTCACATTGTGGTCAGACAGATACAATTGGGTACAGGGTACATGTAATTGACAACAGGTATTACACAAATCGGTATGAAGTGAGCATTCTGGTAGATAAACATTGAAAACAGCTGGCACTGGCCAGGTTAAACCTAGGCATGGTGTACAGGGAAGTGGTGGAGGGGATGGTTGGGTGGAGAGCTGCCCGGGGGGCATTGTCAAGAGAAAAAGTGGTGGAGGCTATGTTCAGAGACAGGAGCAGTTACAGTGCTGAAGATGTGGTTCAAGTGCGGTTTTGAATGTGGAGATGGTGATGGCATTGGTGATGGTGGCAGGGAGAGAGTTAAACCAGGTTGGGGCTCATAGCTGAAGGACCTCTGGCCACAGCTGGTTCTTGTTCTGGGGACCTTTAGAGTGGTCTTGTAGGAAGACGTGTTGCAATGGTGGGGGCTCTGGTGGATGGATGCCGTTACCCCAGCGAGAGAGCCAGTAGGGTTTTTGGTGAGAAACAGGTCTGGTATCGGAGCCGTTCATCCAGGGTAAGCAGGTTAGCATCTCCATATAGCTGACAGGTGTGTGTGAGCCTGGGGGCACCAGTAATCAATCTGCACGCTTATTCAGGGTTAGGTGAATTTTGTTGAGTGCAGTGGTGTCAGCAGCACCGTATACTGGTAGACCATAGTCTACAAGGGACAGAATGGACGATGTAACAGCTAGCCGGAGAGCATTTGGGGGAAGGCAGGTTTTATGGTGGAATAGTATGCCAAGCCGTGTGTTGGTGGCGGATGTTAGGGCATCGATGTGGTTGTGAAATGTGAGGGCTGAATCGAAGGTAACCCCAAAGTATTTGTAGGAGCAGACTTGTTCTAGTGGTTGGTTGGTGCTTGGAAGGATATAGAGTGGGTGGTTGCTAGCTTTGTTTTGGGGGTGTGAAAAGAGCATAGTTTTGGTTTTCTTAAGATTGATGACGAGTCTGCGCTCCTTAAACCAAGCCTCGGCACTGTTGAAAGACTGCTGTAGGGAGTCCTGTAGGGAGATGGGATTACGGTGAGTGGCAAAAAGGACAGCGTCGTCTGCATACAGCAGAATTTTGCCAGATCATGCACTGGGCAGGGTGTTCAGATACAGCGAGAAGAGAAGGGGGCCCAGGATGGAGCCTTGGGGGACCCCAGAGAGAATGGGACGGGTATCGGAGAGTGTGCTATTAATCTTGACACACTGGGATCGAGTGTCAAGATAGCTAGCACACCATGCCAGGGGGCCAGCCGAGAGACCAGTGAGGCAGAGTGCATTCAGCAGCAGTGGATGGGAGACAGTGTCGAAAGCCTTTGAGAGGTCAATGAACACTGCACCAGCTAGGGAGCTGGTATCCAAGGAGGAGTGTAGGAAGTTGGAGAATTCAATAAGGGCAGTGCTGGTACTGTGACCATACGGAAGCCATGTTGCTCTGGGCATAAGATGTTATGCTTAGCCAGATAATCTGTGATTTGAATGGCCACCACTTTCTCCAGGGCTTTAGAGAGGGGAGGGAGGATGGAGATTGGCCGGTAGTTGTTGGCCGATGACCTGTCACCTCCTTTATGAATAGGTGTGATAATGGCTGTTTTCCAAGCTGTGGGGAATTGCCCCAGGCAGAGTGACAGGTTAATTAGGCTTGTGAGAGGTGCAAGGACTTCATCTAGCACCAGCCTGAGGATGCTGGGGTCCAGTGAGTCACTGCCGGGATTGTTGCCATTGAGAGCTTTGATTAGGATGGGTCTGGCTTCCTGGGTGGAAATCTTTCGCAGGAGGAAGCTGGGGTGCTGGGGGACAGGGGGAGTTTGGCTGAGGGGAGGGTCAAAGAAATTACTAGGGAGGACTGAGCTAAGGTCAGTGAAAGTGGTGTTGAACCAGTTAGCTATGGTGGCAGGCTCGGTGGAGGTTATGCCATTTCTAGTGAGCTGGGATGGGGCAGGGGAGCAAGCTTTACCATTGAGTTGCTTAATATTATCCCAGAAGGTCCGGGCTGAGCCCCAGGAGGAGTGTAGGGAGGCCTGGTAATGGTCTGCCTTGGCTTTCCTGATGGCCCATGAGCATTTATTTCGGGCTGCATTGTATGTTGCCTATCAGACAGACGACCTGTTTCAGTGGCAAGGTGCCAGAGGTTATCCCGGTTTCTAAGTAATTGTAGGAGGGCGGGCTAACCCAGGAGTGCGTTCTGTTTTTGGACCGGGTTTTGTTAAGGGTGCAAAGAGATCACAGGCCATGTTGAAGGTGTGAGTGAAAAGGTGAGGGCAGTATCAATGTTGGTTGCCTGCTGAATGGGGGACCAGTCTATCTGGGTGAGGAGTGCCTTAAGTTTCTTCAGCCCACCAGGGCGGAGGCGCCTTCGGAGGGTGGTCTGGGCTTTAGGCTTGGGATTGGGGGCTACCCAGTGGAATAGGATAGGAGAGTGGTCACTCAGGGAGTCTGGGAGGACCTGGATGTTTTGGATTTTATGGGGTCGGTTAGTTATAATAACATCCAGCAGGGTGCTGGTACCACTCTTAGGGTTAAGTCTCGTGGGCTGGGTGATGAGTTGTGTCAGATCTTGGGCGGCAAATGAGTCTCTGGTGGTGGATGAGGAGGTGCTGAGCCAATTTACATTAAGGTCCCCCACTAGGACTTGTTCTGCCTTATGGTGGAGAGTGGCTAGGTAGTCCGTTAAAGATATCAGGGCTGGGTGCTGGTTCTTTGGGGAGCGTAGGCTGTGGTGAGATAGAGGCTCCTAGAGGTCTGGGGTGAGTCTGAGGGTAAGGGCCTGGGCCCATTTATGAGGGTAGGGGTGGGGAGTGCATGTCCAGGTATTGTGTCCCTGGTGTAGATTGCACAGCCTCCCCTCGTTTACCTCTCGGTCCTCGGTATAAGGTATAGCCTGGGAGGGAGACAAATGAGTCAGGAGTTGATTTGGACAGCCAGGTTTCAACCAGGGCTATGATGTCTGGTTGGTGAGCCAAGGCCCAGCACTGTAGGGCGTCAAATTTCTTCAGCAGGCTGCATATGTTCATGGAGGCTCTCGGAGGCACCGAAGACCAGTGGGCTGAGTGGGTGGATGGGAGGGGCAGGGCCTGGGTTGGGTGTATGTTCCCTGTTGGGAGTAGAAGGAGGAGAAGTGCTCTGGTCAGCGGGAGGCAGACGGAGGTTCTGACAGGAGGCGATAGAATAAGGAATGGGGTTTGGTTGCACAAGGGGTGGGTAGGGTAGCACAGGCAGAAGGCTTGAGTGATCAAAGTGCAAGGGGGCTGTAGGGGAGGACAGGTGATGTCTGGAAGGGGGTGAGGTGGAGAGGAGCATATGGGATGTGTGAGGAGGAGGGAGGGGTAGAGCAGTGGTAAAGGAGGAGGGAGGACAGGAGGTAGGTAGGAACACTGGAGTAGTGAGGCTGAGGGTTAATAGGGACACTAGGGTATGCGGAAGGCAAAGGGAGGAGGAGGAGGAGGAGAAGAGATAGACTGGCGAGCAGGGGATGCATGTGCATAGTTGGGAAGGCTGGTGGAGCCGAAGTGAGGAAAGAATGGGGGGACTAGGATGAAAGAGGGGAGATAGTAATGAGAGATCACCTCTGAGTCTAGTTGCTGCTATGGTGTGGTGGTAGTGTATGTGCCTGAAGTGCATAGAGTACCAGGTTCAAGTCTAGATCAGGGTAATAGGAGAGAGCTAGACTAGTGGCTGTAGCAGCAGGGAGTTGGGTTCAGGTTTGTAGAAGCACTTAGATAACACTTTAGTTGTGTCACAGGGTTAGTGCGTTCTTTATAGTTATGAAATCCTGAAGTAAAAATATGCAGGTGTTCTAGGTGAGTGGTGAGTGGTTGGGTCTATCCTGTGCATTCTTGTATCCTGTAAACATTTTAGCCCCCACCACCTATGCTGGGAGGCTGTTTCAAGCATCCACCTCCCTTTGCATGAATAAGTACTTTCTCACATTTTTCTCTCAGCCACCCCCCCCCCAGCTTCATAGTGTGACCCCTTGTTCTAAAGCATCTTTTCCTCTGGAAAATGCTCCCTTCTTGTACTTTGTTTATACTTGTGAGGTATTTGAATGTTTCTATCTTATCCCTTCTTCCCCTCCTTTCTTCTAGTGAGTACTGTACACATTTAATTCCTTAAGTCTTTCTTCATAGGGCTTCTGATGCAGGCCCTGCACCATTTCGGTTGCCCTCCTTTGTACTGCCTCTACCCTATCTATGTCCGGAGGTTAGGCCTTCAGAACTGGACACAGTACTCGAGGTGGAGTCTCACTAGTGATCTATACAGAGGTATTATTACCTCCCTCTTTCTGCTGGTGATACCCCAGGGGGTCTATGCATCCAAGCATCCTGCTAGCCCTTCTCACTGCCTTGTCACACTGTTTAGCTACCTTCAGGTCATCAGAAATGATTACCCCTAGGTCCCTTTCCTGTTTTGTAACTGCTAGTACTTCTCCCAGTTGATACATTGCCCCCGGGTTTCTGTGCCCCAAGTGCATGATTTTACACTTTTTTGTATTGAAGCCCAGCTGCCAAACCCATGACCATTCTTCCAGCTTTTTTAGATCTTCTCTCATTCCTTCCACCACCCCTGGTGTGTCTACTGCGTTGCAGATTTTGGTGTCATCCATGAACAGGCATACCTTCCCTTCCAGTCCTTCTGCAATGTTGCTTTTAAAGACATTGAAGAGGACTTGGGCTAATACTGACCTTTGTTGCTCTCTGCTGGTCACTTTGCCCTCTCCAGAGTGGACACCATTTACCATCACCCTCCGACTCTTATTGTCCAGTCAGCTCTCTACCCATCTTACTACTTTAGAACACACTCCCAGGCTTCTCAGCTTGCTCACCAGTCTTCTATGTGGAAAGGTGTTTAAGGCCTTAGTGAAGTCTAGGTAGGCTATGTCAACTGCTCCCCCCGATCCACCTCCTTGGTTACCCAATCAAAGAACTCGACCAGATTTGTCTGGCAAGACCTCCCCCCAGTGAACCCATGTTGCCTTGGATCCTGAAGACCATTGGAAACATGGTATTCCCCAGTCCTTTCTTTCAGTAGTGATTCCATTATTTTGCCCACTACTGAAGTCAGGCTGACAGGCCTGTAATTTTCAGCATCATCTCTGCTTCCATTTTTGTGAAGTGGGATTACATCAGCCCTCCTCCAGTCTCCCATGACATCTCCTGTTTCTAGTGACAGGTTGAACAGGACTGTCAGAGGTATAGCCAACTCCTTCTTGAGCTCCCTCAGTAACCTGAGGTACACCCTGTCTGGTCCCATTGCCTTATCTACTTTTAACCATGACAATTCCTTTAGGACTCTATCTACTGTAAAAGGGCTAGTGTCCACCTTCCTTCCCTTAATGCCCTTGTCTTTTATCATTAGCCCGCTACCTACCCCCCCTCCGTAAATACTGAACAGAAGTATTTGTTCAAAATGTCTGCTTTTTGGTGGTCCTCTTCCACACACACCCCTCCTCCCTCTTTCAGCCTTACGATCCCTCCCTTGGTCTTTCTCTTTTTGCTTATGTATCTAAAAAAATGTCTTGTCCCCTTTTTTTACTGATTTTTCACTTTTCTCCTCTGTTTGTGCTTTTGCACTCCTAACTGCCTTCCCTGCCTCTTTTTGTTTCTCCTGATAAGTCTCCCTCTCCTCCTCTTTCTGTGTTTTTTTATACTTTCTAAAAGCCAGTTTTTGTGCTCTTACTTTTTCTGCTGCCTCACTACAGAACCATAGTCGTTTCTTTTTTCTCTTGCCCTTGCTCACCTGCCTGAAACAGAGATTTGTAGCTTTTTCAATTAGATAATAATTTTGAACATTTGTTGATTCACCAGATTTATAAACAGGGACAACAACTGCACTTTTCCAAATTACCCGAAACTGACCAGAACAAACTGACAAATTAACTTTTTTTTGCTAAAGAAAAACATATAATGTCTGCAGTGATCCTCATGAGCCCAAAGTCTACCACATCCCCACAAGTCGAGGGCTGTGCATATAATTTCGTCAAATAGGACATGACCTTCCTGGGGGTCAATACCCTAAAGTAAAACCTTGGATGTATATGCATGAGAAGAGAAGGGGGGGGGGTCATCATCACCACCCTTAGTAAGTCCTTCAGCATCATTAAGGATATAATTTGTTAGATCAGGAAAAAAATAATTAAATTCCATAGCTATAATTTGTTGCTCTTTCAATCTCCTGGTTGGTGTAGCTGACATCTGAGGGCCTGGTTTGTATTTTTTGCCTAGAATTTCATTTAATAGGTCCCGGTAGCGGCAACATTCTTCCCGGCAAAACGTTTTTGTTTTTCAATTAAAAAAATGCTGTTTTGACTTTTTAATCAAAGACTTGCAGTTATTTTGAGCTTGTTTGTATGTCACAAGGGATGCTGAATCATAAATGCCTTCCATTTAATATCTCTTTCTCTCATTAGCTGTAACAATTTGGGAGTTACCCACTGTTGTTTATTTCTCCTAATCCTTAGCTTTTTCATAAGGACAAATCTGATGTAGGCTGTGTGAAAGCAAGAGCAAAATGCACTTAATGCTTCATTTACATCTGTGAGATGGCTCAGAAAGGTTCAGTCAACTAGAGAATGGGCCTTCAGAAATGTTTTAATGTCCAGTTTTCTAATATTTTATAAAATTACTATAAATTGGGTGAACAGATTTCGTTTTGGTGCTCCAGAAGCAATACACCAGGCTGTGGTCACTGAGACTATCAGGCAAAATGCCTGATTGTGTTATTTTTGAGTTATCAGAGACAAGGACACAGTTTATTGTTATTGAGGGGCCAGTCTTATAATGAACCCTAGTGGGGCCATCTGTTATCTGAGTGAGTCTATAATTAACAAATTCATCCTTATACTTTGAAGTAGTCTTTCCAGACTAATTTAGGTTTGTATCTTCCATAATAATTAACTCACGGTTGACAGGAATAAATTTCACATGTGTGCAGATGAAATCAAATCCATCATCCTGGAATTCAGGTGGAACATAAATAACTGCTAATGAAGAAAATGTATGTCTCCCAGGACCAAAGTTAATGCTAGGAATTCACAGGACTTGGAACAATTTTGTAGCTCACTCTGGATCACTGTAAAATGGTTTTTAACATAAGACATAGAGGATAGTGTATGGGCATTGGTAAACAACAACTCGATGCTCCCTTCAAGTGGTTGACATGACAACATAGATAAACCTCGAGAGCCCGGCTCGAGAGGTTTACCTAAGTTGTCATGGCAACCACGAGAAGCAAGCATAGAGTTGTTGTTCACCAATGCCCATACATTGTCTTTTATGATTTATGGGCATTGGTGCCTTCAGTTTAGTTCACTATATTGTATTTTACAAAATACCATCAAAAATCCTGCCCTCCTTTCACATGTGCTTCTCGTTACCATAGCAATCACTGTCTTACCTTGATCCACATAAACCAAGTCACTGAGTGGTTGATTAAAATACAGCTTTATTTTGGTCAGGAACAAACATGAGTAGCAACAAAATCGAAGCATTTACATTTTTAGAAAAGCGCACAAACTCTGCGACATTTTTTTAAAACTGTCACTATGCTCTGTGAGTTTCAAACAAGGGGAAACAAGCGATCAGCAGGGCTGTCACAGCAACTACAGTGCGTGGGCATTCCTTTTTGTTATACCATCATGGTGACATAGCCATGATATTATAACAACATCATGACATCACCGCGATAGTACAACAACCTTGCAAAGTGATGAAAAAAAAGTATAACAAGGCTCTCCCATACATTATATTTTTATAATATATGGTTGTTGTTTTCTTGAATGGAACAGTCAGCCTTCCTAAGAGTCATAATACTATTGTTTTGACATCAGAAATCCATAATAGTATCAACCTGACATCAAAACAATGTTATAAAATGGACATTAGTAGAAGGTGTAAATCAGACACATTCATTGGTCAGACAGTGTCACCTGACCATTCATTAATGCTCAGTATACAAACAGTGGCTATGCCAATCTCATTATTCTCCCTTCCGGTTTAGTCCTGGGGGGACCCAGATTCTTACCTCTGAACGGGTGCGTGATCTGGGAGTGATGCTTGACGATGGCCTGACTCTTCGTCATCAGGTGTCGGCAGTCATCAAGCTGGCCTTTTACCATCTTAGGAACATTGCTAGGATCAAGCACCTTGTTCCGTCCAGCAACCTGCCTGTTTTGGTCCACGCATTTGTGACATCGCGCCTTGACTACTGCAACTCCCTCTACCTAGGGCTTCCTGGGGTTGATATCTACTGCTTGCAGCTAGTGCAGAATTCTGCAGCACATTTGTTGACTGGGGCATCCAGGAGAATTCATATCACCCCCTGTGCTACGCAATCTGCACTGGCTGCCTATTCAGTGGCAGATCACCTTTAAGGTAGGTCTATTGACTTACAAAGCCCTACACGGACTGGGTCCCAAATACTTGAAAGAGCTCCTGGTTCCTTACACCCTTCTGCGACAGCTCCGCTCAGCTGACGAGGGGTTGCTGGAGATTCCGAGGGTAAGTTTAAAGTCATCTGGTGTGCATGCCTTCGGGTTTGTTGCACCTACCCTCTTGAATTCTCTGCCCTGTCAGCTACAGGAGTGTAGGACAGTGGGGTGTTTCAAGCAGGCACTGAAGACCTTCTTGTGGGGAAAAGCTTACCCTGAATTCCCTTGATCTTTTCTGTATTTATTGTGTTCTGTTTTATTTGATTGTACAGCGCCTTGATGTGTGAAAGGGCGCTATATCAAATAAAATGTATTATTATTATTCTATGACATAAAGCCTAATATGACATAAAGTAAGATCCCTGCCTTTACATTCTCCAGCAAAAAAAAAAAAGGCGCCATTGTGAAAACTGACCGAAGTGAGAGAACATAAACAGCAGAAGTGACAGGTGAATTTCATACCGATTTTGATCTCCTCCAAGGAATGAGTGAAGAAAATGGGATCGGAACACAATTCAATACCCTCTTCCAGCATAAAAAGTGTAAGTTCATAAATCACACCCCACTTTAACTGTAAAAGTTACAAGTAAGAGAGAGTGGCTCAGCATGTGGCTCAGCATGATGTGTTGTCACAGACTGTGCCCAGCTGTGCTGCCAGTACAGAAAAATGCAAAGTCAAATGTTATCATACCAGACTTCCTGCAACCCAAGTTCCCCAGTACCTTCCGACTATAGAGAGAGATGCTCCTGCGCTGCTGCAGCAGTGATCAGGAAATCGATGCATTCTTCCAGGATTGGCTCTATCAAGGGGGGGGGAAGGCAGAGGTCAGGCACACAAACATAGCACAAAAAATGGTCTTCTAATTTTAGTAAATAATGAAGTAAACAAGTAAGTCTTTCTTTAAAATGTGCCTTTATTGATTGGAACTAATTTCCAGCGTGGAAAAATAACACCAAATTCCACATGTTTTATACAGTAAAAATTATTATTATTTTTTTTTTACTTATTGTAACCCATTTTATTAGTGTAATAACCCATTCCAGGGCATGGGTATACTGGGCATTAATGCACTTCCAGGTTGTTGGAGGTCACTCAGACTTTGCCCTTGTGCCTCACAATGCACCTGGGACATGCATTAATGCCCAGTATACCCATGCCCTGTCGTGGGTTATAGCTTATGTATTACAGAAGAGAACAGCAACATCTCTCATGCTCAGCTGTTCTCAATGCTCATGCCTGTCACGGCTTTCAAGCCTCATTTCAAAAGTGACAGGAGCAGTGCAGGACAGCTGAGATGGTGGGAGTTCGGTCAAAGACAACCGTACATATTCCTGAACGTTTTTCATGTTTGGTACTGACAGAGATAGTACAGTCACTGATCCAGTTAGTACTGGCATTTAAAAAACAAAATGAGGAGAAAAAAACAGCAACCATATATTACAAAAAAACAACAGATGGGTGTCCATCTATTACAGTTGCTCTAAATCCATCTCGGGATTCCTATGATGAAATAAATCTTTTGAGCCGCACTCACGAGGTTTATGACATCACAGGAATCCCTCGATGGATTTACAGCACTGTAACAGATGGATGCCAATTTGTTATTCTGTTTATAAAATTGCTGTTAATATATCCAATGAGGTGAAAATGTTGAACCTAATGAGGTGGAATTAGAGAGTAACGAATGGTGCCTGATGTAGCATGGGCGAAAAAAAAGAAGAAGGGAGGAAAACATTTCAGTTACGACTAGTAATCAGTTTGATCCACTCTTTGATTTAGAAGAGGAAAATGGTGATGATGGTGCAGCAATGGAAACTTGTATTACTTACAAAAACAGAAGGGGCAGAACATCATCCCTACTGTTGACTCACAAATGCAGACAGGAACCAATAACAAGAGTAATTCACTGTCAGGGTATTCAAGCAAAGAAAATATTATTCAGATTCATGCAATTATTAACACCATGCCAGACAAGCAGCAAAAAAGGTTATGTAATCAAAGGAGCATAATCACAAAGACATAGTGGTACTAGGAGATTCTATCCTGAACTCTATGGATAGATACATTTGTAGAAACAGAAAAGAATCATCTATGGTCTGCAGCTTATCTGGGGCTAGGATTCATGATATAAATAAAAACTTGAATGGACTCTTGAAAGGTACTAGTAAACCAATAGTAGTACTACATGTTGGTGTGAATGATGTTGGGAGAAGGAATCTAACAGATATTCAAAGACAATTTGAGCAAGTAAGACAATTATTGCAGCAAAAGGGCTGCAAAATAACAATTTCCAAAATTCTCCCTATACCATAAGCTGGAAAAAACAGAATAACTGAGATCACAAGGCTAAATAGGTGGCTTAAACAGTGGTGTGGGTGGGAAGATTTCTACTATTCTAGAAATAGGAGGACTTTTGAGAGAGGTTACAACCTTTAGGCTGCTGACATACTCAATTTTAATAGGCAGGGCTCTAGGGTTTTGGCTGAATTAAGAAATAGAACAACACAATACTTTCAAACTAGACAGAGTGGGGAAGGAGGGTGGAGATACTCATATTGCAACAAGTAAGGAAAACAGAAATGGTAACAAAAAGGACCAGGAGATTTGCTTTGTTAGTTATTGCAAGGAGCTTGAGAAATAAAAAGGATAGACTTGAATACACATTCCATAGTAAAAATATAACTATCTGTGTAGTTACAGACACTTGGTAGAAGAATGAACAATGGGGAACGCAAGTAGATGGATATCAACTATTCAACAAGGACAGAGAACAAAGAAAAGGGGGAGGTGTGGCAATTTATATCAAACAAGGAATGGAAGTATAAGCCATTGAGAAATACAGCACTATTCAAGGGGTCGAGCAAACAAGGGTCAAATTACTACCAACAGAAAATGACAAAATCATATTAAGGGTGTGTTACAGATCCCCTTCCATTCTAGCAGATCAAAATATGGAATTTCTTAACCTAATAAAAGAGCAAGACATGGGTAATAAACTAATAATTATGGGTGATTTTAACTGCCCTGGTATACACTGGATAGATAGAACAACCGCTACCCCTTTTGAAGCACAACTGATGGAAATCTTTGATGCCCTCAATTTATAAAAGTATGTTATAAATAGTACCAGAGACGAAAACCAGTTGGATTTGGTATTAAGCAATCTAGAAGATGACGTAAAAGATTGTACAATAAGGATGCCTCTAGGAGCAGTGACCATTGTATGGTGCAATTCGCAATTAACGTCAAAACAAATGCACAAATAGGAACAACCAAACTGAGTTGTTTTGGTAGGGCTGGTTACAAGGCTATTATAGAACATTTGAGTAAATGGAATTGGAAAAGGGAATTTCCTGGACAAGACAGTGAGAGTATGAGGATAATCTTTTAGGCTTAACTGAATAACTGTATTAGTTATTTCATTCCACTTGTCAAAAAGTATAATAGTAGTGGCAGGGTACCTACGTGGTTTACAAGACAGATAAAATATCTTAGGAAGAAAAAGAGGGCCACTAATATGGCAAAAATAAAGGGAGCTCAGAATTAATGGACTAATTATAAGAACAAAGTAACAGAATGCAAAAAGCAAATTAAAGTTGCAAAGAAATCTTTGGAGTACAAACTAGCATCAGTTACAAAGGGTAATAAAAAAGCATTTTATGGTTATGTAAATAGCCTTAGAAAGACAAAGAAAAACAGATAGGCCCAATATGTGTGGATATCGAAACTATTTCAGATTATACTAAAATGGCTGGTATTTTTAATAACTTCTTTCAAAGTGTATATCAGAACAGGGAGGTAATAAATGTATCCAATGGAATTAATAAGGAAAACAGCATTAAAGTCGCTGTTTCAAATGTGAGGACCAGATTGCAACAATTAGATGCTAACAAATCTCCAGGGCATGATGGCTTCCACACTTAACTACTCAAAGAAATGGCTGAAGTACTGTACAGTAATAGCTGAAACATTAGTCCCAATCTTCCAAAAATCTTTCCAGGAGGGAAGAGCAGTCAAAGATTGGAGAATGGCACACATTACCTCAATTTCTAAAAAAGGAAATAGGGACGATTATAAAAATTGTAGACCTGTAAGTCTGACCTCCTCCATTGGTAAAGTTCTAGAGGAATTAGTCAAGGATGAAACTGAACTTCACTTAGACACAAATGGTATAAGAGATCCATTATAACATGGATTCACAAAAGATAGATGCTGCCTGACAGACCTACTATTCTTCTTTGAACCTACCAGTAGAGCGCTGGAAAACAATTTACCAGTGGAAGTTTTATATTTGGATTTTTCTAAGGCCTTCAATACGGTATCTCATATGGAGTTGATAAAATCAATGGAGGAAACAGGATTAAATTGAGCATTAGTAAGTTGGATATTGTCATGGTTAAGTGAAAGAAAACAAGTTTGTATAAAAGGACACCACTCTATACATGTTGAGGTGACTAGTGGAGTTCCCCAGGGTTTGGTACTGGAACCAGTACTGTTTAATATTTTTGTGTCCTCAATGAACTGTAACAGTGAGGTATGGCTGTACAAGGTTGCCAACAATGTCAAAATGGGAGCTATAGTGAATAGTGATGACGATACAAGGATTTTTCAAATGGAAATTAACAAGGGTACATGACAATTCGCTCCCCTACATTTCACTCCCAACAATTCACTCCCTCATCAACTCACTCCTCCTCAAATCTGCTCCCATCAATTCACTCCTGTCCCAGTGAGCTCCTTTAACTTGTACCTTTAGTTAACTTCATCATGTGTCCTATTATTTCTTTTTCCCCTATTTAACGTAATGTTTTGTTTTCAGAGTGTACTTACAAGCCTTGTTCAGTTCACAGTTTTCAGCCCAGAAAACACCATCTTCTGTTCACTGGCTCTTTCCCAGTATACTCAAAGCTCATCTGCAAGGAATTCTTGTTTCATGTATTACTATTTTTTCAGTGTTATCATTATTTTTCTCTTATGTGGTCTCAAATCCGCTCAATCCTGTCAATTCACTGAAAAAGCTCATTTATGTATGTTTGGTGATACTAGTATATAAGCAGTATACATAACAAAGATATTAGTACTGTCTTTGACCAGCTCGCATTTCATTCTGAACCTGTCTAAACATATAACACTCCTCAAGCAAATAAATTGCATAGGATATGAATGCTTTGAAAAATGTTGGTTTTTTTGGGGGTCATGTAATGCCTCAGAGTGGGTAAGATGTGTAATTCCCAGCTCCACTCCTCGGCTTCCCAAACTATCAACCTTTTTCCCCCAATTGACTAGGAGTGGCACTCAGTGATACAGTTTCGGTCGGCTTATATTCACTGCCACCTCCGATCGCTATTTTGGGCACAGATCACTTGGTAATCCTCTTTCCTTGCTCTCCGAAGTATGGAGATGGAGATGCAGCCTGTGGGGCTGGTACACACCTCTCCAAATATGCCGGAAATAGGGAAAGCTGCTAAAAAATCTAAAACAGATACGGCGACTGCTCCTAGACCAACTGCTTCTTCTATGCCACTCACTGAAGAAAAAGTCCTTATAGAGCTGTCCCCAATCAAGGAGGCTTTGTTGGGGATCACAGCACAGCTCACGGGCCTGCAGGCTACTGCGGACACACTAACGAGGAGGATGGGAGACGCTGAGGCTAGGGTCAGTTCTTTGGAGGATTGGCAGGGTAGGCAGGATTGAGATGCGACCACCATGTGCTGCAAGATAGCCAAGCTTGAAGAGGAGGTCGAAGACCTAGAGGGCCGTAGTCAGAGAAACAATTTGCTGTTAATAGGGTTACCAGAGGGGGAAGAGGGTCAAAATCCAGTCCTGTTTATTCAAAAATTCTGTACCAAGATTGCGGGGCCCTCCCCTAACGGCCCTAGCTGTATTGTTGAACGGGCACTCAGGGGGCACTTAGGCCAATACCCCCCCAAATTCTCCACCTCACCCCCTGATTTTCAAACTACTTAATTACTTGGACAAAATGCATATCCTGGCCAAGCTTTGAGACACGAAAGAACTCACCTGGGAGGGACACAAAATAAGAATCTCCCAGGATTTCCCACATTCTGTCAGGCTCAACCCTTATATCTCCAAATTTATTGCAGCTGGTATCCAGTTCCAGATGTTATACCCAGCCAAACTTCAAATCACGCACCAGGGCTCCCCAAGACCATTTGATTCTGCAGCACAAGCAAGGCTGGAGCTTCCAACCCTGTTCCCGGATTTGTTTCAGGCTCCTAAATTACTTTCATCTGGCACTCTTGCAACTGCCTGTTACCATTTATTGAGACTTTTACTTAATTGAGAGTATAGTTATGCACCTGTTTTTCTGTTCCTGTACCTCAAGCTGTGCTCACTGTCGGATCCCTGGATTTGCCAGGCATTACACCTCCCCCCGGGGTTCACAAAGAGCTGGGACCTATTGCAGTGATGTATGGACTCCACTATCACCAGAAGCTGTGACTCGGAGGGCTGGCATCATTTTTGCTGCACCAGATGACTATCTCCATCTGGAATGGGTACAGCCAAGACATTGGGATGCTAGGGCACCTGGAGACCTCCTGGGGCAATGTAAGGTAGGTGCCCTACTTGTGGTACTGTTGGGGATGAGGGCCCAGGCTGGGTGGATTCCCCCTCTCCTCAGTTAGAGCACACCATGACATAGACCTCTGCAGGCCCCTGTATGTCTTTGGGAGCTGGGGTGAGATCCAGGAGAGGATAGTCCCCTCTCGGCCCTCCCCTTAGGTTGATATACCAGGAAGTGGGGCCGTGCAGTAGTGGCAGGAGTTCATGGGCCCCCTTGGTTGATACAATATTTGTAGTTAACAGTGCCTTCACCCCATGCAGCAAGAGTTAACTCAGTGGGTCTTGGAAATGGGGAGGTCCCCCCCCCTTTTCCCCGGGGACCCTCTTATGTCTCCTTCCTGGGCTTTTGCTGGCGGAGCTATTTGCCTCAAATGTGCCAGTCTAACTCCTGCTTTAACCATTGTGGCAGCTCCAAAGTGCTGATCATCCCTGAGTTGGAGGACTGCCCTTAGGGAGGCTAATTGGGATGCTGGCATACTGTATTTGCTAGAGGTAGGGGCCCTATTGTCTCTGTTGATTAACACAGAATGGTATTGGTGTGCTTGGTGATAGGAGGGGGCTGTCCTGGCCTAGAGGCCCTTGGTCTCCGGCGGTCAGCTCGTGGGGCCTCGGATCTTCCCATCCGGGCTGGCTCACAGGGGTCTGGGCTTCAATGCGTGCCATGCCCTGCTGGTTTACTCAACAGTAGTGGTTTCAGCATCCGTACTTTTCTTCACCTGGTGCTCGTGAACTCTGAGGGTCTTTTTAGCCAATTTCATTCCACCAATGAGAATATGAATGGACTATGGGAGACTATGTTGTTCGTATTTCACAAAGACTATGATTCTGCTCTGGGGGGTTGTTTGTTGAGGGTATTAGAGCTTAATCTTTTTTCATGTATTACTTAACGAAGTAAGGGAGTCAAGAGGGAGTGGTGCCTGCACTGAGGGAGTACCACATCACATATGCAGAGAATGCTGTCGTACGGCCTTTAGGGCTGGGGGTAGCTATATTGTACATAGTTTATATTGTAAGGGGGGAAGTGTTGTTAGTCTTGGAGAGTTCCGATGGGGGAAGGGGGAGGGAGTGGGGGCATGTTTGTTGGATTTATTCTTACTTTCACGCCTGCAAGGTTTACTGTTTCTTCTATGGTTTTCTACGGAGAAAGCTGGGAGATGCAGAGATGCTAGAGGGGTGGGTAGCTTGTTTAATGGCTTCTCTCTACCCCTGGAGAGCAGGATTTTCATTTTTCTCACTAACATTTAGGTATGGGAACAGCATTTAAATTCCTATCTTGGAACATAAAGGGGGCTAATGCCAAACGCAAGTGTTACATGATTCCCCATCACCTTAATAAATACCATCCGAATGTAGTATTTTTACAGGAAACCCACTTAAAACAAGATGATTTCCTGCTCTTTCATAGGGAGTGGGTCAGCCAAGCTTTTGTGGCTGGTGTCAGCAACAAAAATGGTGGTGTAGGCATCTTAATTAACAGAGGCACCTCGTTTCAACTAATAGACGAAATCCTGGCTCCTGAGGGTCGATTGCTACTTTTATGTGGTCGCCTTGGGCTCACAGAAGTAACCTTGGGGTGCATCTATTGACCCAATTTTGAGTCTTCTAGATTTTTTTCTAAACTCTTGTCTCATCTCTCTTCCCTTCCAGCCTCCGGCCTGATTCTAGGAGGTGACTGGAACCTGGTCCTTTACAATGACATTGACAGATCAGAAGGGTGCCGTTGAGGCCTTTCTCTGGCTCAAAGGGGCCTTCACAAGCTGACGGATACCCTGGGGCTGGAAGACCCCTGGTGGATACTACATCCTTCAGATAAGCAATATACCTTTTATTCTAACTCTCATAAATCCCATTCTCGTATTGACTTCTTCCTGACTTCTCTGTCGGTTCTCCCTGGGTTACTGGTGTGTGATATCCTCCCCATGGTCCTTTACGATCACGCCCCAGTCTACATGGAGCACTCTCTAGGGGGGATGGAGGCTAAGGACAGAACCTGGAGACTTAACTCGACTCTTCTAAGAGACACGTTGGTGACCCAGTGCTTAGTACGATTCATAGGTAATTTTTTCGCTCAACTTCCTCACTAGACATGCTATGGAGGCAGCGAAGTGTGCCATTTGGGGGGAATGTATTAGGCTAGCCGTCCAAGCCAAGAGAGTGAGAGAGGATGCCACCCACTGCCTGCTTCACCAAATTAGGGTGTTAGAATGGGAACTCTCCTCCTTAGCCAGTCCGGACTGCTGGTTCCGGCTTAATGCCCTACGTGCGCAATATTTGGGGCAGCTAGCTGAAAAAGCAGATTTAACACTTCAGCGGGTTAAACTTCACTACCTGGAATTGGGGGAAAAGGTGGGGAAACTGTTGGCCCTGCGGCTTTGACAACTGGAAGCCAAAACCAAGATTCAAGGCCTGTAGCTGGTGTTGCCTGGGTCACTGGTAACCAAGCCCCGAAACATAGCAGCAATTTTTAAGCAATACTACGAATCCCTCTATACTCCAGAGGACTTAAATTCCGATGATGCTCATGAAATCGATACATTTCCGGATTCTGTACCCTTACCATCTCTCACCCCAGAACAACAGGCGCTCTTAGCGGCCCCAATTTCTGTCTCTGAAATTAAGCAAGTGATAGCTCAACTTCCTAAAGACAAGGCCCCGGGTCCGGATGGCTTCTCAGCCTTGTTTTATGCAACCTTTCAGAATGCTTTGGCCCCGTTTTTATCCCAACTCTTCAATGCTCTACGTTCCTCAGGTTTGTCTGACTGCTCCTTTATGCAAGCATGGATCATGGTTCTCCCCAAACCGGGTAAGTCCCACTTATGCCTGGTAACTACGGTCCCATCTCCTTATTGAATTCGGATATTAAGATCTTAGCTAAAGTTTTAGCCAATCGCATGCATCAGGTCTGGCAGAGTTTGCTGAGCCATTCACAAGTGGGCTTCATTGCGGGGATAGTTTCTTCTGATCATACACATAAGGTGCTGCACCTCATGGCCCAGGCAGAACGCAGCTCCATCCCTTAGGTGCTAGTCTCGTTAGATGCTGAAAAGCATTTGAGCACGTTTCTTGGTCATTTCTTTTTGCAGTGCTGGCCAAATTCAGTGTTCTCTCTACCTTCTGTGATTGGATTCGAGCACTATATTCCTCCCCCATGGCCACAGTGTGATGTAACGGTGTTCTCTCAGAACCATTCCCTTTAGCTCATGGTACCAGGCAAGGTTGTCCCCTTCCCCCTTTCTTTTCAATCTTTATCTTGAACCCCTCATTTGCTCTCTACAAACATGTCAAAAAGTTCAAGGTATCCAAGTCAGGCAGCTCTCACTCTCTGTCTCAGTCTATGCAGACGACCTTCTTCTTCATCTTGAGCATCCACAGTTCTCCATCCTGCCACCCTACAAATTATTCAACGCTTCTCAAGGGTCTCGGGCTATAAGCTCAATGTGGGAAAGTCCTCCATCATGCCTTTCAACCATCTTGTTCAAAAACACCGGGTTACTGGCTTGGGTCTGACCTGGGGGCCCACCGCACTTACTTATCTCGGGGTCAAGCTACCCCACATCCTCTCACACATGTTTAGACTCAATCTTTCACCACTGCTTTCTACTATTAAAGCTGATTTATGCTGCTGGCAACACCTTACAATGTCCCTGTGGGGTCGAGTAAGTGTAATCAAAATGAATATTCTACCGAGATTGGGTATGTTAGGTCTTTACCTTACTAAAAAATGGTTTCTCCAGTTGCAGTCTCTCTTATCTGACTTTTTATGGCAGGGCAAAGCAGCTCAGTGGGCATTCTTGAAACTTACTTATCCGAAAGATATAGGTGACTTGCGCCTCCCTAACCTCTTTCTGTATTATTGAGCCCTCCATAGTAGCAAAATATTCAGATGGAGCTCCAACCCCATAGTCGAGCATACACAAGGGTATGTTCCTCTTTGGTCAACCTTGGAGCAACAACTTTGCCTGTCCCAGGGCCTAGATTTGCATTCTTTTTTCTACAGTAAACCTTCTGCGCTTCCTCCCTCACTTAAACTACCTCCCCTCTGGTGACCTGTTAAGGCACTGCGCCAAATTTGCTCTTATCTTTCCATCTCTCTTAGAAATGACGTGGACCAGCCAGTACTGGGAAATCCCAACTTCAGAACTGCAGACCATCCTATTCCACCAGCTTTCTGCCCTAATCTGTGGATGACACTAATTTCAACATTACTGGTAGATGGTAACCCACCCAGCCAAGCAACCCCTTCTTGATGCAGCTTTCCAACTGCATGCGGTTTCTCAATTCTACAAACTGCTGCAATCGCATGATCCTCATCTACCATCTGGCATTTGCTTCTATTGGCAGCAGGCACTTAGCCTCTCAGTAACTGCCACAGATTGGCAGAGTTTGGTGGAGACTGTATAAATTTATAAAGCAGGATAGGCTGAGGCATCTGCAATTCCAAATCCTGCACAACATGTACTTCTCTCCTGCTCATTTATACCATATGGGGAAATGCAACTCGTCTCTTTGTCAGGTATGTGGTACAGAAGTAGGGACCACCAAACACTTATTCTGGGACTGTGACCAGGCTTCCATTTTGTGGCAGAAAATCAAAAGCTCCCTTGATCCCATTTTGGGGCTAGAGTTATACTTTACCCCTGAAATTTGTCTCCTAGAGCTTTTTCCAAGAGATATGATAGGAGTGCATCAAGCGCATATGTCTATCATTGTGATTACAGCAAAACTTGTACTTGCCCATCACTGGATGAATCCACAGACTTCACTATTCTGGGAGTGGCACGCTGAGCTACTCCAAGCATTGGAATTAGAGAAACACATAGCTAGAAGGAATGGCAAAGTATCAGCCTGTAATGCTCGCTGGGGTCCATTGCTGGCCCTAGCCCCCCTTACGTATATTGTTTGTGCTGCCTCCGGGGAATGGGGGAGCGCTAACTCCACCTAGTGAATAGTTTTAACCGCCCATACTAGTCTGTTCCAGGGTAGAGATCCTTTTTTTTTTTTCCATCCTCTCCTAATTCCTGCTTTATCTTACTATAATCTCATATCCCTGCATCACCGCAGTACATGTCCTTGGGGAGGGTGGGTACCAGGGGTGGAAATTGGGGGTAGGGAGGGTAGTTCTTACATTATAGGTAGAGATAGGTTTTAGCTTGATTACCTGGGCCTCATGTAAGACCCAACATGCTTATCCATGGCAATTTTTTTTACAGGCCCTTCAAATGTACAATGGATAGTTCCCTATTGCTTAGTGGGTTTGATGTAAGCCTCTTTATTTTCATTTGCTATATTATAAATTGTCTTCCACTGTATGGGCACATACATTCTTCTGTTTTCATGTTTGTTCTTTGTCTCTGTTGTCATAGAAACACAATAAAGTATATTAAATTATAAAAAAAAATTTTGGTTTTAGGTATAAAGGAAGATTGGTAAAATGAATATCAGTTTTGAATGCTAAACTCAAATCCTCCATTCTATGTGCTGTGGAGATCTAGGGAGAAGGGGACTGCACTGCCCTGTTTGAGGAGCTCACGGGGACATCATTTTTTTGGGCTTTGAATATTGTAATATTGAGGTTGTTGGTTACCAGAGCGGTTTGTGCTTTGAAATGTCAGACTCTTTAATGTGTGGGCTGAACTTGGGAGCCGGCAACAGAAGGAGAACATCAAGAGGCCTCCATGTCACTAAGCATCCGGGCTATGGACAAGATAGAGAAACCTTCTATTCAGATTGGCATGCAGCTTTACAAGAATGTTCAATAGCACTACTATTCATGTTATTAAAGATTATTATGCTCAGCAGCCCATTATACAAGAGGAATTTCAAGCTAAGGAAGCATCAGTTGTTCAGTTTGGTGGAGCTCACTGGAATAGGACAGGACAGGATGGGAGTGAATTGTTGGGAACGGATTTGAGGAAGAGCGAGTTGACATGGGAGTGAAATGTTGGGAGCGAAATGTGGTGGAGCAAATTATTGTGTTCCCAATTAACAACATAGCAGAGTGGGCTAAACAGAAAAAAAACAAGATTTAACATCAAGAAGTGTATGGCTATGCATTTTGGTGCAAGGAACAAAAGGGCAAGTTAATATTTTGATGGGAAGGAGATAACATCCACCAATACAGAGAAGGACTTAGGAGTAGTAGTTTCAAATAGATTAACCTTTGAATCATAATACAGCAGCATAGTTAACAAGGGAAATAAGTTATGGGAGTGCATCAAGAGAAACATCAGGAGTAGGGCTAGAGAGGTGTTGATGCCCTTGTACACTTCGTTGGTGAGGCCGCATATGGAGCACTGTGTGCAGTTTTGGGCACCACATGAAAAAGGGGATGTGAGGAGACTGGAGGGTGTTCGGAGGTGGGCCACTAAGTTGGTTGCCACATTAAACATCTGTATTATGAGGAAAGGTTGTGGGATGTGGGGTTGTATTCTCTAGAATACAGAAGGATGAGGGGAGATCTTTGCTTAGTATACAGGACACACAAAAACAGGAATTTGTGGGAATGCATAGGATTAGTATCCAAAGAACAATACAGAGGCATAGGGAGTAATGATTTATCTTTAAAGGGTGAGCATTATAAAAAAAATACTAGGGGGGCATAGATCAATTATAGAGTGGCCTCTGTTTGGAACTGTCTCTTAAATGAAGTAGTGCACAGTAGAGATATGAAACATTTTAAGAAATATTTGGATGTATTTTTACTTAGTAGGAGAATATATGGATATACATTCCCTCACTAAGTAAAAATACATCCAAGATTCCTTAAAATGTTTCATATCTTTACTGTGCATTACTAAAATATATGGATATGTTTAAATAATATCATGTCACTGTGTCTAACACTACTGGACTTGTATAAACTCTAAGATCCTGAGATATAATCAAGCATGTGTGCTCCAGATGATGCAATCTTAGAAACAGAGAGCAGCATAACTGCAACCCCCATATGTCTAGAGGCTGTCAATGAACTCAGCACTCATAAGGAGTGGGAAAAAATGTAACTTGGCAGCAACACTACAGTTTCCAGTTTTGAAGAAGAAGGAGGTATTAAGACTGTGTTCTACCCTGGAGAGGTTGAGATGCACTGAACTCAACACCTCTTGTAGCATTATCACCCTCAAAACCTACCATGAACAGAAACAGGTACTGAAGGGCCTAAGGATTACAAAAATCTTTCAGGGGGTTTGAAGGAATTTAGAGGTCGTAAAGCATGGGAAGTGGCAGCACTTGAACGCGGTATTAAATGAATAAATTGTTGATAGCAGAAGACACTACAAAACAGTGCAAGATAAGCCAGGAAATACAAGAAGTCAATAAACAGCTTTTAAAATTTCAGAACCATCCCTGTTTAATGAGCTGGATCATGGTTTAAAAAGCAAGCTTAACAAGCATGAAAATTAACTAATAAAGTGTAAATAAAGTGAGCTTGAATGTGATAATGCAGACTTCACTGAAGGTAGAGCATTTACTTGGCATAAATGCACCTGTTTACACAGTAGAGGGCACTCAGAGTCCAGGAACAGACTGTCAAGAGCAACACAGATTGCTAGTCAGAGCTGGGACTCAAGCAGGATTGATACTGAGGAAAACTACACCAAGGAAAGTGAGGAGGCAACATCTTCTAAATCCATTTCTTTTTTAGAACAGGACAGCCTAAACATGTCAAAGAAAAGGAAAAAGCTCAATCAGAAAGGCCAAAAAGAAAAACAAAGAGGGGAAGACGGGGGAGCGGGGGCAGGAATCAAGGGCCCCAAAGATCGGCAGGAAGATCAACAAATTAAAATTAATTTAACAGACATCACCTTCCACAAGTCATAGAGTTCTTGGTTTTCTTGTGGATTGAATTTTGCACCACAGACAAAACTGGACCAATTTTCCATTCAGGTGTATCTATTTAAGTTCTTCTGAGGAATACAGCTTAAATACATTTTTGCAGACAGCCTCAATGAAAACAGCAATATGGGCTGCCCCGCAGATATCAAGTTCCATCACTTAGCATGAATGTACTGACTCAGCAATTGTTCTAGCAATAAATTCAAGTAAAGAATTATCAAGTGACATGGCTATATCTGCTGAGGGGAAGAATAGACTACACAAGATCTGAATAACTTAGACCTTCTAGAGGCTCTTTATAACAATGAATCACCCTGATTCAAGTGATTCCATGTCTGAGAGAGAACAAGTATATGATGTCAAAAACTGTAATATGATTCAAGAAGGCATGGGATAGGCATAAGAGAGCTTTAATGGTGAGGAAAGGGGGTGAAGCCAGAGATCAAGTAGGGTCTACGTTGTTACAGTAGGTAGGAAAAATGGGCAGACTAGGTGGGCTAAGCAGTCCTTATCTGCCATCAATTTCTATGTATCTATGTTTTAACAGTGAAAACATAAGAGCCATTAGAATCTCTGTGCTTGAAACTAAGTTGTAACTCTGCCCTAGCTCCTTAAATCCTGCTATTAAGACATTTGAAAATGCAGTCATCAGAGAGACTGAAAAATTATTCATTGATGTTACTCCTTTGCATGTCAAAGTCTTACTATGGAAGCACTCTAAGCTCTAGATGATTTGAAAAATATGCCTAAGATAATCATTAAACTGGCAGATAATGAGAGAAATGTCATGATAATAAGTAAGTTTAGCTGCAGAAGTGCTGTCTTTGACTTACTTAACGATGAAATGAATTACAGATTGCTACCCTCAAACACCACTGATATTTTTAAGAAACAACTCTTAGGTCTGCTTAAGTGAGGGAAGGCACATGCACATATTACTGAGGATGAATTCAATTTTCTATGAACCAGATCACCTCTGATCCCCATCCTTTACATTCTTTCCAAGATGCATAAGTGTATGGAGAGCATGCCAGAACATCCAATTGTGTCTGAGATGGGATCCCTGTCAGACATCCTTTGCAAATTTGCTTTGAACTGGTCCTTGGGTCTGGGAAACCCCATTCAAGAGCTGACATCCTTGATTTTAGAAGGGCAGACTTCAACGGGCTGAGGGAGCTGGTCAGGGAAAAGTTAGTTGATGTGGACAACATGGGGAGGTAGAAGAGAGTTGAGGGCAATTAAGGGAGCTATTCTCAAGGCATCTAAACTATGCATGAGAACAGTAACCAAAAAGAACAGGTTAAAGAGACTATTGTGGGAGAGAAAGAACAAGGAGAAGCACTCCACCCTCCTTAATGTGCAGCTGTTTAACAACCAACTGGAGAAAACAAAAAATATCCCACTCAATTGATAGGGACTCTATATAAGTTATTTAAAGTGCATATCAGGAACACTAACTAGTTACCCCTATGTATCATCTCAGCTAGTGGCTTCCTCAGGGGGTGTGGCTGGCTTGTAACTATAGTGATTAAATAGCATCATCAATGAATTCTAATACAAGTAATTAAAAGTGGTTTGCATGTGAACAGCAAACAATTGCTATAATGTTACAAGGAAAGTGAAATGTCAATTGTCAATGATTCATTTCAACATCCACCCATGAAAAAATTGCTACAAAAAATTAAAAAAAAAACTTTAATAAGACACGTTGTACACAGTGACTTAAGTAGAATAAAATCTCACAGTTCATTGTCACTTATTTCAATCCATCACTCATTCTCTCCACATGACAAACTACACTGTTATGCCGGAATCATATGTATAAGAACAGTGGTACAGTCTGCTGGGTGGGGCAAGATAAACAGAAACAGTCACTGTTACTAATAATACCACAACCATCAGCCCACACCATATGTTGTCATCTTCTTCTCCCCCAGCATTTCACAATAAGTGAGTGGGGAAGAGTAAAGGACCATATATGCAAAAAGCACTGTTATTGCAAAAGTGCTGTTTTTATTCCATTTTAATGAACCAACCTGTCATCAGCTCACATTATGTCTAACCATTTATAAAAGGTGGGGCATGGTGAAAAGAAACAGTGACTGCATCTAATAGTATTGTTCACCAAGAGCCCTCCTACAGCTCACATCATATGCTACAATTAAATTGCCAATAAACAGTAAAACAGCAACAGGGATAAAATGATATGCATACAAAAAACACAATTAAAGCAAAAAGCATTATTTTCATTGTATGCTCAAAGGGCGCAACAGTGATGGTTTTTAAAAATCTAGCTGAAAATGGACTTAAACATTTTTTGACAATCCAACCTTTTACCATTTTAGCAACTTAAGCAACAGTGAGAGAGAAGCCATCAAAACTCTACAAGAAGACAGGGGGCTCATAATAAAGTGGACAAGGGGGGGCAGTTGTCCTTATGGATAAGGATGACTATGTGAACGAGATTAAAAGACAATTGGGAAATCAGGATTTTTACACAAAACTGACATACAATCCAACATGGGAATTTAAGTTTCGGACAGATGAAACAGTAGAAACAGCATTTATGATAGGGGACATAAGTAAAGCAACTAAAGAATTCCTGAACGTAAAAAACCCAATAAAAGCAGCATTTTACGTTTTACCAAAAGTCCACAAAACCTTGGACAACCCCCCCCCCCAGATGACTGACCATGAGTGGTTTGGGCTCACTTACAGAGTCAATATCACAATTCTGAGACTCTTTTCTCAAACCCCTAGTAGAAAACCTACCCTTGTATGTCAAGAACACAAAAGAAGTTTTGAATCTTTTACCTAACATCTCCCTAGAAGAAGATATACATATAATCACTATGGATATAGAGATGCTCTATACCAACACGCCCCTCAAAGGGGCACTGGATGCTGTAGCCTTCTACTTGAATATATCATAAAGAATGAACACTCCACCCACTGACTTCCTATTGAAACTGCTTGAATATGTCTTAAAGTTTAACATGTTTGTTTTTGATTGTGACATGTTCCTACAGGTTAAAGGAACAATAATGGGGGCCACTTGTGCCCCCTCAGTCACAAATCTTTACGTTGGGGAAGTGGGAGGAGGTAATCTGGGATGACACAGTGAATGCATTTCTTCCTAACATCATGGTATGGAAAAGATATATAGACAATGTGCTGGTCATCTGGAAGGGAGATATGGAGATGTTTAAGGATTTTGTAGCATACCTGCATAGGTCTAATCCACACTTGAAGTTTATGTTCAGTAACAGCTAGGCCAGGAGCTTGTTTCTAGACCTAAGTTTAGTTAAAAACCAAGAGAACAGGATTGAAAGTGAATTGTATAGAAAAGAGGTGGATGGCAACACCATTCTGCAGGCATTTTTTTTTCCCCATGTAGATTTATTTATTTTTTTGTCAATAAAATGTTTTATTATGTATACAAACTAATAAATTACATATCTTTAAATCAATGTACAATCATGAAAGTCATTCATCTCTGAACTTTTAAATATACAATACAATAAAGAACAATCATACTTTTAGTACAATGCATTACTAAATATTTATCATATATAGCTATAATGTTCAACAAACTGTATATTCCAACAGAGAAAAGAAAGAAAGGAAGACTGCGGGAAGAAAGGAAGCAGAGAAAAAAGAGAAAAAGAGAAAGAAAGAAAGAAGAAAGGGCACGGACAGAAAGATGCTACTGCTGCAATCTAACATATGTGGAAACCAAACACTCAAGAGAGCAGAGCTCTATGTTTACTATCTAATAAAGAAGGATTCAACCAAAACTCTAAAGCTCATTGTGTTGTGAAGTTATTTATCTAACAACATTCTCTTCAGAGAACAATGATATAATGTACCCCATCTAGCATTAAACATGTACCCCAAATCTCAAACTCCTAAAGCTAGTTTCTCAGCCTTGAGATTTTCAATTATCTCTGCTTTAAACTCTTGAAAAGAAGATAAAGTCTCCTCCACCCAATATTTAAGCAATATATTTCTGACTGAGAACCCAATTAATAATAAAGAATATTTCTGTTATCTCGTCCAACTCAAATTTTCATCAAGATTTCCTAAAACACAAGTTTCTACATTTACGTTATCGTAAATCATTGTAGAACTCTGAAAAAAGTCTTAATCTGATCCCATAAGGGTTTAACCGAGTCACATTCCCAAAACATATGCCCCAATGTCCTGGTCTCAAGTCCACATTTAGTACAATTAGGAGAAATCTGCAATCCCATTTTGAATCTAAGATGTGGTGTAAAATACAAGTTGTGAAGAGTTTTAAAATATGTCATTCTAAGATTAACTGCATTAAAGGCCCTAGCAGAGAGTATCCATATTTCCCCCCAATCCCAGTTGTCTGTACTTACCCCTAAATGTCGATTCCACCATCTTATAGGTTCCGTCACCTGTCCTTTGGTACATTCTTAAAGAAGACCATACATATTTGAGATTGATGGAGAGGAATGTAGGAACCCCAAGAAGCTATTAGTATTCTCATCTGGGGCAGAATTCAATTGAATAGCTGAATCAGTGGCCACTTTTAGTTCTTCATATAATAAAGTGTCTTCCTCTTTTAACCCATACTTTCCCCTTAACCAAGAGAAGGTTAAAAAGGTGTTTGCCCTAACAATATCTTGAACTTTCACCACTCCCATCAGTAACCAATCATAGTTGAGAAAGGTAACCCCTTCCCATGTAATATTAGCATTTTCCCAAACTGGCTGTTTTTTTTTTCAATTCAAAAGATTTAAAGGAATAAGAGATTTAACATATCTTAATACCCTAAGAGAATCCTGTATAACCTTTAAGTTTCTTATCTTTAGTTTCCTGGCATGTAGCCAAAAATATACCTAAAGGGCAGTTTCTTAGAAACAGATGTAACTGCAGTACAGAGAATGCTTTTGAAACACGAGCTGCTGATTTAGCGGGGAGGCTTTTAGAATGTATGTTTTAAGGTGGAGCTAGCCCTTGTGGGGGTACCTGTGAGGGTCACCAGGTCCTTTGAGCGCATCATGGGTGCAGGTGTGGGTTGCAGGATCCTTCTCATCTACCATCCACCCGGAGATGAGAAAGCTTTCCTGTAGGAAGTTGTGGACTTCATGGTCAACATGGTGTTGGAATCCTCCAAGTGGCTGGTCCTGGGGGATTTCAACGCCTGAGTCGATGATGAACTCTCATTCTTTGGTCAGAACTTCCTCCAACTGATGATTTTGTTGGGCTTCACACAGGTAGTTACTTCTGCAACCCATATTCAGGGTCACTCCTTGGATCTGGTGTTCCTCATGGGGATGGAGGTCACCATTCTGGTGGCGGAACCGGTCAGATGATCCGACCATCACTCTATGAGGTTCAGCTTTGTGGCTCCCCCTGTGATACCTGCCCATGTGGAGATGGTTCAGTACCACCCTTTATGGGGTGTTACCCCTGAGGGTTTGATGGCAGTGCTGGACCTATCAAGTAGACCACTGGAATGCTCGGATCTAGGGGGGCCGGTACTGCACTATAATAGTGTGGAGGTTAGAGCCCTGGATTCTGTAGCTCATTTCCGGGTTTGCCTGCTCCCTCTTCACTTTCAATCCCCATGGTTTGATGGGATTCTGAGGGAGTTGAGGAGAGAAGGGCGAAGGTTGAAACGTTGTTGGTGGAAATTTGGTTTGGAAGAGCATAGACTTAGGTTGATAGTCCATTATTTGGACTATCAATTAGCAATCTGCCATAAGAAGGCAGAGTTCCTGTCCACAGAGATTGCTGTAGCAAGGAATTGACTGGCTCAGCTCTTTCAGACTGTGGACAGGCTGTGCAATCCAGCCTGTCTTCAGGGTCGGAGAGCCTTTTCACAATTGCAGTGTGAAGAGTTTGCTCAATTCTTTGTGGATAAGGTGTTCTCTATCAGGTCGGAGATCCACTTGACTCACTCAAATGAGCATGGCGGTGGTCGGTGTGAGGACACAGGCACCCAGTCTACATGGATGAACTTCGACCAGCCAGCGATCGTGGACATCGTGAAGATGGTTTGGGGTATGTGACCGACTTGCTGTAGTTTGGATCCTGGTCCAACACGCGTCCTTGTAGGGTGTGTGGATGTTATCGGATCGATCCTCACTGAGACAGTCTGGTGTTCATTGGATAAGGGTGTGTTTCCAGCCCCCCTGAAGGAGGCAGTGGTAACACCTCTTTTAAAGAAATCTTCCCTTGACCTAGACTGTCTTGCGAACTACAGACCTGTCTATAAACCTGCCCTTTTTGGGCAAGGTTATTGAGAAGGTAGTCGCGTTGCAGTTTGATAACTTTCTTACCACCCATGAGGTCTATGATCCTCTCCAGTCCAGTTTCAGGAAGAGGCATAGTACCAAGACAGCTCTAGTTCAGGTACTTAATGATCTCCTGATAGCGAGGGATCGGAGGAGCCGTTCGATCTTGGTTCTCCTTGATCTCTCTGCAGCATTTGACACCATGGATCATGGGGTGCTGCTGGAATGCCTGCGGCTACTCTGTGGCCTGTCAGGGACAGTCCTCAGTTGGTTCCATTCTTTCCTCATGGGCAGGACGCAGAGGGTGGTATCGGGGATTTGTTCCTCGGCTCCCATCTGTCTTCCCTGTGAGGTGCCACAGGGTTCTGTGCTGTCCCCCTTGCTGTTCACGGTGTACATGCTGCCATTAGGAGACATTATAAGGCAGTACGGGCTGAGTTTGCATTGCTATGCTGCTGATACTCAGCTATACCTGTCCTTTGTACCCGAACAGAACAATGCGGTCTCAGTCTTTAACAACTGCCTTGCCAAAATTCAGGATTGGATGAGTTCTAGCTGGTTGTGATTGAATCCAGATAAGACTGAGGTGCTGGTGGTGGACCCTAGTCGTCAGGTAGAGAGGTTGACTCCTGATCAGCCATCTGGCATTGTGCTAGGCTGCAATCAGTTGAGACCCTCTGAACAGGTGAGGAATCTGTGTGTTGTGCTTGACAGCAAGCTGACGATAAAAGCCCAGGTGTCAGCAGTCGTTAAGTCCTCATTTTATCATCTGAGGAACATCGCCCGGACAAAACACCTTGTCCCGCCCAAGGACCTTCCTATGCTGGTCCATGCCTTTGTGTCTTCCCGCCTTGACTACTGCAATGCTCTATTCCTAGGTCTACCAGCGGTGGACCTCCATCACCTGCAGCTGGTGCTGAATGCTGCAGCCAGGCTACTGACTGGCCTGTCTCGAACTAGCCATGTCACCCCTGTGCTCCATGAACTGCATTGGCTGCCTGTGTGATGAAGGATCACCTTCAAGGTCGCGTTGCTGACATATAAGGCCTTACACGGATAGGGACCAGGTTACTTGCAAGACCTCCTTCGACCCCATTTCCCCCTCCGCCCTCTCCACTCCACCAACGAGGGATTGCTAGAGGTTCCCAGGGTCTGTCTTCAGACTTCGGGCGCTAGGGCGTTTTAATTTGCAGCCCGACCCTGTAGAATTCTCTACCTTGTCGGATTAGAGAGTGCCTGTCCACTGAGACTTTTAAGTCTTCCCTGAAGACATATTTATTTAGTCTAGCCTTCGGTGATAATATTTAATTTATGAGACTGCTGCCTATTTTATATATTTAAATATGTTTTATTTAATTGGTTATTTATATGTGTTTTTGTATTCGCGCTTTGATACTGGAAAAGTGCGTCACAAATAAAGTTTGATTTGATTTGATTTGAATGACGCTACAGCAAGAGAAAGGTAGAAGCAGCATGGGATGATGCCAAACAAAGAGACACAGATAGCCTCCTAATGAACAGAGCACCCACAGAAGCAAAAGATGATAAATTGAACTTTGTCACTGTTTACTCAGCACAGGCACACAAGTTGAAGGAGGTTTTAGCCAAACACTGGCATGTACTTTCTGCTGACCCAGGCCTAAGGAGCATCAGGCAGAAATCAATAAGAATGAGTTACAAGAGGGCCCTATTTTGAGAGATTTACTAGTACATAGCCATTACAGGGACACACAACCTGCAACCTGGCCGAGACATCTGCAGAGATGCTTTAAATGTAGAAATTGCACACATTATGAGAGTGTTACACAGACTAAGGATTTTACCAGTTGTAATGCCAATAAAAGGTACCAGATAAGACAGTGTATCACATGCAATACTGATGGTGTAATATACCAAGCTACCCGCGTGTGCAAGGCGTTCTGTGTGGGCAAGACTACCCATAGCTTTAAAACAAGAGTCGGAGAGCATATACAAATAATTGCCAAGAAAGATGGTACATATGCTACTGCAGCCCATGTTAGAGGAGCTAGTGACAATGTGCAACATGTCTTCTCATTTAGAGCCATTGTCAAGGCAAGCAAAAACCCCCAGAGGTGGGGATTTTGATAATCTCATGTTGATAAGGGAGAATTTTTGGATCCTGATGCTGAGAGCTAGTTAAAAACCTAGGTTAAATACGCAGCTTGATCGGTGTCCTTACTTAAGAAAATGTTAAAGTAAAACCTTAGAATCTGATGTACTTTACTGATATTAGCAACTGAGAATAAAATATATGTTTTCATTAATGCACAATGAGATGAAGTCACATTAAGTATAAGATTTTTGGATATTTATATAGATGTGGCATTAAGCACTTTATACTCCGTTCTCCTCCCCTCCCCCCTTTCCCCTGCGTCCATATCCTAAATGAGCCAGAAATTACCTATTTTAACTGGTGTATGTAAATACTTTATTTATATCTATTACTTTGGTGTGCACATTTACATGAGGCTTGTTGATGCGGTGACTGTTTTTTTATTATTGATTAAAGAATTTTTGAAAATGTTTTAACCAATGGGCAGCTATGAGGTCACTGAGTCACATGCCAGGTGTTTTAGGATTTAAGTGTTGTTTGTTTTAGTAGTCCTCAGCCTTTGATAAAAGACTTGTAAGTCTGAAATGCTTCAGGCAGGACTATGGCCTGTCTACCATGTCTGAATAAATTGACAATATGATTAAACATTCTGGTCTTGGCGTCCCTTTCTTAAGGTAGTGAGTGTTCAAAACAATGTTGGAGAAGGAATCGTTTTTGGTTTTTAGAGCACTACAATCCCAGTGTGTACTTTTGTAGCAAAGATATGCTCAAAGGGACACTGCCAGATATTTACTTACTTTAACTGGTGGTATCACTAAACATGCCTTCAGTAGTCCCTGAAGCCATACAGTATGCATAGCAGCAGTATTTTTCACCGAAAGTAGTTTAAATAATTTTACATCAAAAGGAAACCCTCTCATAGAAACAGAAAAATAGAATTTCATAGCAGATACGGACCAATAGGTCCATCCAAAATACCCATTTTCCCTACCTATAGCAAAAGCCGCAGACCCTACTTGATCTCAGGCTTTACCTTCTCGTTTCTATCGCTAAGGCTCCCCTATGCCTGTCCCATGAATTTTTGAATTCCCTCACTGTGTTTGCCCCCAGCACCTCCGCTGGGAGTCTATTCCATGCATCCACCACCCTGTCCATGAAGAAATACTTCCTCACGTTACCCCTTAATCTACCCCCTTCCAACCTCATGTCATGCTCCCTCGTTCATGAACATCTGCTTTTCTGAAAGATGCTACCCTCTGGTACCCTATTTATACCCTTTGGATATTTTTAGGTTTCTATCATATCACCCCTGTCTCTCTTCTCTTCCAGGGTATACATATTGAGGTCTCCCAGTGTCTCCTCATACGACTTTTGGTGCAGGCCCTGAACCATCTTTGTTGCCCTTTTTTGAGCTGCCTTCACCCTGTCTATGTGCTTACAGAGATGCGGCCGCCAGAACTAAATGTAGTACTCCAAACAAGGCCTCACCAGTGATCTATACAGTGGCATCACCACCTAATTTCTTTTGCTGATGATATCTCTGCATATGCAGCCCAGCATCCCACTGGCTCTCCCCACAGCCTTGTCATATTGTTTGGCCGCTTTTAGGTCATCAGATATGATTACCCCAAATCCCCTTTCCTGTTTGGTGACCATCAGTATCTCCTCCCCCATCATGTAATCCTCCCCTGGGTTCTTGCACCCAAAAAGCACGAGTGTGCACCTTTTTGCATTGAATCTCAACTGCCACACTCCAGACCATTCCTCCAGTTTACGTAGGTCCCTCCTCATTTTTTCCACCCCTCCCGGAGTGTCCACCCTGTTGTAGATCTTAGTGTCATCTGCAAAGAGTCACACCTTCCCCTCTAGCCCCTCCGCACTGTCAATTATGAAGAGATTAAATAGGACTGTCCCCAGAACTGATCCCTGTGGCACCCCACTGGTCACCCTCCTTTTTCAGATTGAGCTCCATTTACCACCACCCCCCTGTCTTCTATCATTCAACCAGTTCCTAACCCAATTTACTACCTTGTGGTCCACTCCCAGGCTGCCCAGCTTATTCACAAGTCTTCTATGTGGAACAGAATTGAAGGCTTTACTGAAATCCAGGTAGGCCACATCCACCGCTCACCCAGATCCACTCCCCTCATCACCTAGTCAAAGAGATCAATTAGATTTGTTTGACATGACCCTCCCACTGTGAATACATGCTGTCTTGGATCCAGTACTCCACGGGATTCAAGGTGTTCCACAATCCTTTCTTTAAGTAGTGATTCCATAATTTTCTCCACTATTGAGGCGAGGCTGACCGGTCTATAATTTCCAGCCTCCTCCCTACTACCACATTTGTGAAGAGGGACTACATCTGCCCTCCACCAGTCCTCTGTAATCATTCCCATATCCCATAGTCCCCTTAATATTCTAGGATGTATCCCATCCAGTCCCACTGCCTTGTCCACTTTTAGTTTTGTGAGTTCTTTTTGGACTCTGTCTTCCGTAAATGGACTGGTGTCTACCCCCCTCCCATATTTGCTCATGTTGCCTAACTGTGGTCCGTCATCTTCTCCTTCGTTTGTGAATACAGAACAAAAATATTTGTTCCGTATTGATGCTTTTTCCAGGACCCCTTCCACACACTCTCCTTCTTCCTCTTTAAGCCTTATAATCCCACCCCTGTTTTTTCTCCTTTCACTAATATACCTACAAAAAGTCTTGTCCCCTTTTTTTTACCTCCTGTGCTATTTTTCCTCTGTTTGAGCCTTTGCACTCCTGACTGCTTTCCCTGCCTCTCTTTATTTATCCAGGTACTTTACCCTGTCCTCCTCCTTCTGTGTTTCCTTGTATTTACTGAAAGCCATCTTTTTTGCCCTTACCTTTCCATTCACTTCCTTTGAGAACTATAATGTTTTTTTCTTTCTCTTGCCTTTGTTTACTTGCTTAATGCATGTGTTTGTCGCCTCCACTTTGGCTCCTTTCAGATGGGCCCACTGCTCCTCAGCTCCCCTCCAGTCATCCTTCCTTGCCAGGGCATTTTTGCGACATCTCCCCATCTTAGTAAAGCCCACCCTCCTGAAATCCAGGACCCTCGCCATTGTGTGGCATGACTGTGCCACTGCACTCATACTGAACCACACCATGTGATGATCACTAGATCCCAGGTGTCCACCAACCCTGACTTCCACAATTCTGTCCCCGTTGGTGAGTATCAGGTCCAAAACTGCACCCTCTCGGGTGGCCTCTAGCACTAGCTGCCTGAGGCCTGCCCCTTGCCCCTTGCATGGAGTACAGGATGTCCTTGCTACTGGCTGCGGCAGCAGCTGGTATGCTCCAATCCACATCTGGCAGATTAAAATCACTTACCAGCAGCACCTTCCCTTCAGCTAAGATCATGTGGATGCATTCCTCTAGAACCCTGTCCACCTCCTCCCCCTGTGCTGGAGGTCTGTTTATCATGTCCATTTGAATAGCTATGCCATTGTCCATCTCAAGGGAGACCCACAGTACCCCTGCCCCCTTTGCATTCCCTGTATCACAGTCACTCTAATACCCTTCCTGACAAAAAGAGCCAACCTGTCTCCCTCTCGGTCCAGTTGTATTTACTGTGCCGGCTCCCAAAGTGCGGTTACATTTCTACATGTTGTTGAAGCACTAGAAGGGTTGTGCATGTGTCACTATGTCTGAGTTCAGCTAAACACATTTTTTAAAAGTACATGTAAAGAAAGCTGAACTTGGGAAAGTGCCTGTTGATATGAAATGAGCACTTAAAGTTAGAAAAATCATGGTCTTACTCTCGAGTCGTGGTACTGTGCATGAGCAAATGCATATGCATATCCCCAGTATCAGTATGGGGATACGCATATGCATTCGTGCATGCCTAGTATCATTGCTCGAGTTTAAGACCATGATTTTTCTAACTTTAAGTGCTTGTTTCATATCAACTGACACTTTCCCAAGTTAGGCTTTCTTTATACTGTTAAAAATATGTGTTTAGCTGAACTCAAGTATACTGAGGCATACACGGGCCTTCCGGCACTTCAACACCATTTAGAAATGTGACTGCGCTTTGGCAGCCTGTGTGGCAAATACAAGACTTTGGTGTAAAATTATTTAAACTAACCACTTTTGGTGGAACATATTGCCGCTATGCATACTGTATGGCTTCAGGGTCGCTGCAGGCACTGAATGCATGTTTAGGGATACTGCCAGAAAAAGAAAATGGCTAGCAGTGTCTCTTTAATCATAATTTAAATAACAAGCCCACTGACAGCTCACAATGCAGATAACCAATTATAAGAAAGGGAAAGGGGGCCGCAGTAAAAATACAATATTTGCATTTGAGACACAATAAGTGAGCAAAGTGGCCAAAATAATTTACATACAGAAAGCACTATTAATGTAAAAGTGCTATTTCAATTATATATTTAATCATATCTAAGTATTTTACATGCAGAAAGTGCTATTGATGTAAAAGTGCTATTTCTATTATATATTTAATCATATGTACTGTAAGTATTTTACATGCAGAAAGCGCTATTGATGCAAAAGTGCTATTACTATTATATATTTAATCATATCTAAGTATTTTACATGCAATCAATCAATCAACTTTATTTAACCAGGCATAAACACCATTGAGCAAGCTCATTTTCAAAATGGTCCTGGACATTAATACAAAACAATACATAGTCACAGATGTGATAAATCAAAAATGCAAAAACATTGTAAGAATAAAGGTCAATATAGGCCTATACATACTGGTCTGACATAGATGTGAACAGTTATAATTCATGAAGAAAAAGTTTACAGGAAAAAGTGAGGAGCCAACAATCCTAGATTGTCACCAGTTTATTGGTAGTAAGTAGGGAGAGGGAAGGAGGAGGGAAGGGTATGTGAGTGGGAGAATATAGGATGAAGAGGGCCAGGATTAGAGGCAATAGGCTAGTAAGTGCTGGTTATCCCTTACTAGGGAAGTGAGGTGAGTGAGGTTCTGGATGTGGAATTCGTGAGAGGGACCAGAGGCTAATGGCTCAGAGTCGTCTAAAACAGTTGCATGTCTCCTTCAGAAATTCAGCTATCAGAGCTTTGAATGTGAATAGACCTGAAAGTGAGGAAATCTTTAATGAGCTTTGCATGGTATTCCATAATGATGGGAGTGAGAAATTGATTGCGGCCGAGCCATATGTTGTTTTCACTCTAGGAATCTGGAAGCAGAGTATAGAGAAATGTCTCAGGCCATAAGATCCCTTGGCCCATTCGAAGAGGCTCGAAATGTATGCAGGAAGATTATGAGAAAGGGCTCTATAGAGCCAAAGGACAGCATTTCTTTTCCTCCTAGTTGAAAGTGAGGGCCAGCCCGATTCCTGGTACAATAGGCAGCGGTGAGTACGAAGGGGTAGGTTGAAGATAAATCTTAGGGCCCAGTGGTAAAGAGCGTCAAAGTTTGTTGAGCACCGTTGAGGGACAATGTTTGTAGAGAAGGTCAGCATAGTCCAGTACAGGTAGGAATGTGGATTGTACTAGTCTCTTTCTAGCTCCTAAGGTAAGCAGATGTTTAATATGATAGAATAAGCCTAACCGCTGCCTTAGTTTCTTCAAGACTTCATTCAGGTGGCACAGAAAGTTAAGCTTATTATCCAGCCAGAACCCTAGGTATTTAAAGGTTTCAACTATTTCAAAGGGTTCATCTAGAAGCATTAGAATCTGGGGAATATGTATTGGTCCGGAGACTGCTTTGGTGAGAGAATCATGGCTTTAGTCTTTTTGGCATTGAGGAGGAGTTTGTGTTTGATGAGATTATATTGGAGAGTAATGAAGTCCTGCTGTAAGTTCTCATAGGCCCTGTCCAAGGAAGAATTTGTGGTATAGAGTACAGTATCATCTGCAAATAAATGACCATTAGCTGAGCGCAGATGAATGTCCAGGTTATTGATATAGATTGCAAAGAGGATTGTATCCAGTATGGAGCCTTGCAGGACACCTCGTAGAAGGGTTTTCTGTGGGGACAGATCACCTGCAGCTTTGACTTCTTGTAACCTGTTGGTGAGGTAATTGGAGAACCATTTGATTGCAGGACTATCGAGACCGATATTGCTCAGTGCTGTAAGCAAGATGTTGTGGTCCACAGTATCGAAAGCCTTACTAAGATCAAAAAAAAGGGCAAACACATGCTTCTTAGAATCCAGGGCAATTTGCCAATCTGTGGTTACTTTTGCAAGTACGGATACAGTGTTATGTTTGACTGTAAAGCCGGATTGTGCAGGGTTTAGCAGTTCTTGCGAATCCAGGTGTTCTCTAATTTGGGCGTTGACGATTTTTTCAAGAAGTTTTGACGGAACGGGTAATATAGGCCGGTAATTATTCAGAATTATGCAGAAAGTGCTATTGATGCAAAAGTTCTGTTTCTATTATATATTTAATCATATCTAAGTATTTTACATGCAGAAAGCGCTATTGATGAAAAGTGCTATTTCTATTTTGGGCTGGATATTCAAACTGCGCCATTCTGAGGCGCAAGCCCTTGCGCTGCGCAAAATAGTTGCGCAGGGGTGTGGCTGGGGCGATATTCAAAGGAGTTGCACTATTGAGCAACTCCTTTGAATATCACCCCCCAGCCACAGCCACTGTGCATGGCGCAGTGGAACTTGCGCCACCGCAAGTTCTCAGAGTGGAGCATTCAACTTGCGGTGGTGCAAGTACCATTGCGCCATGCGCAAAATCACGATATTCAAAAGGTGACATGCAAATGGGGCCATAATTCATGCAAGGCGCAGGGGCCATTTGCATCTGATTATGGCCCCATTTGCATGCCATTAGCATGTAGGTGCGCCGATCCCGAGGGCTTGCGCCTGCGCCTGCCAGGCAGCAGCCGTCGGGGACCGACGCATGCTGCAGCCCGATCGTGGGCAGCAATGTGGCTCCCCCACCTCCTCCCGTACATCTCCCTGGTGGTCCAGTGGACCAAAATGCCCGATCGCGGGCGGTATGTTTAAAAACTCCCCCCGTTCACATCCCTGGTGGTCCAGTGGACCGAAATGCCCGATCGCAGGCACTAAGTAAAGTGAAACCCCTCCCTTGTGCCCGATCGCGGGCAGAAAGTAAATTGAACCCCCAACCCCGAACATGTCAGTCCTCAACGCGGAGAAAGTAAATTGAACCCCCGAACATGTCCCTTGTGCCCGATCGTGAGCAGTAAGTAAGTGACCCCCACGAACATCTCCCTGGTGGTCCAGTGGACCATAATGCCCGATCGTGGGCAGAATGTAAATTGAACCCCCCAAACATCTCCTGGTGGCTAGTGTCCCCACCCCACCCACCCACGGCCCACACCCGCTCCCCGGCGGCGGTGGCAGCATCCACCCACCTGCCGCCCGCTGCCGCCACCCGCCGACTGACTGCCCAGTAGGGCTGCCGCCCGTGGTGCAGAGCAAGAGCCAATGGGCGTGCAGCCCATACTGTACATGACAGTCAGATTTGTGAATGAATCATTCACAATCTGGACTGTCATGTCATACTCTGATATGAGCTGCACGCCGTTGGCTCTTGCTCTGCACCAATGGGATGCAGCTCCACCGGCAGTCAGTCGGCGGGCGGCGGGCGGCAGGCGGTGGGATGCTGCCGCCCGCCGCCGCCGGGGAGCGGGTGGTGGGACTTGTGGGTGGGGTGGGGGGACACTAGCCACCAGGAGATGTTTGGGGGTTCGATTACATTCTGCCCGCGATCGGGCATTACGGTCCACTGGACCACCAGGGAGATGTTCAGGGTGGGGGTCACTTACCTACTGCCCGCGATCGGGCACAAGGGACATGTTCGGGGGTTCAATTTACTTTCTGCCCGTGATCGGCAAGGAGGTTTCACTTTACTTTCTGCCCGCGATCGGGCACAAGGGAGGGTTTCACTTTACTTCTGCCTGTGATCGGGCATTACGGTCCACTGGACCGCCAGGTATGTGAACGGGAGGTGGGGGGGAGCCACATTGATGCCCGCGATCGGGCTGGTGGGGGGGGAGTACACTATGCCCGCGATCGGGCTGGGGAAGGCACAGGGACTGAGTTGGGGGCCAGCCACAGGTGGCAGCTGCTGTGTTCGCCCTGCAATGCAGCAGCTCACCTGTGGGTGGCCCTCGACAACCTTTTTTGGCTCAAGGTCCTGCAGGCTCAGGTTGGGGTTGCGCCTGCACAACTCTGCACAGCCCGCTGAATATCGGGCTGTGCAGTTTATGCATGGTTCCTCCTCCTGTTGAGCATGTATTCATTTGCATTGCGCTGTTGCTCAGCCTGTTTTCAGTGGCGCAACTGCCTCCTGCTGAATATCGCAGAATGGTGCAATTTAGGACTTGAGCATGCTCAACCCTGTTGCGCATGGCACAACCCTTTTGAATATCTGGCCCTATATATTTAACCATATGTAAGTATTTTACATGCAGAAAGCGCTATTGATGTAAAAGTGCTATTTCTATTACATAGTTAACCATATGTAAGTATTTTACATGCGGAAAGTGCTATTGATGCAAAAGTGCTATTTCTGTTATATATTTAATCATATCTAAGTATTTTACATGCAGAAAGTGCTATTGATGCAAAAGTGCTGTTTCCTTCCCACCCTATTTCTATTATATATTTAGTCATATGTAAGTATTCAATCCACCATAACCTCACATACTGTGAGACCATTCTCCACCCCACTAGACTTTACCTGATACAAAACCCTCGGTACGTGTACCAGATTCCAGCAAATTAAAAATCCGCAATAAACATTATTTGAATAAACTGAATATCTGTCTGTGTAAGACTGTCAAAAACAGATAGGTATAAAACATCAAAATGTTCATGAAATATATTTTAGCATTACTAAATCAACTTTTCTCATTGGTACCAAGATTATAAGATACATGATGCAGATGATGCAGAAAAAAAATAGATCACTGTAAAAGAAAGGTTTGAATTTAATTTGGTCATTGAGACCCTCAATGCATCCAATAACATAGTCCACTTCATTGCTCTTTGGAGAAGAAGGTGTGTTCAGTTCTCACCTTGAATAGAGGCAGAAACATGTCCGAGAGGTCTAAATTTGAACACAGTGGTCTTAGAACCATGTACTTCCCTGAAGTGTGCACCCAGGGCATTTTCATTTTTGTTGACAGTCGTTATTATATGCTCCTGGATGGAGCACTTCAGGGGCAGATAGTGCGGCCAACATAAACAAATTTCCATCAGCATGAACAAACATAGACACAAAACTGTTTCTGACAATCAGTATAATCATTTAGTGCATAGATGTCCCCTGTTTTAGGATGTTCAAACCTACTGCCTGTACATGCAAAATTATAAATATTGCAACATCAACACCTGTTAAATCCTGTCCTTTGAGATACTGGTGTCTTTTTTTTTTTTTTTTGCCACAAAATGAGTACTAGTCACATGGCTACCTATAGTTTTGCCTCTCCTGAAATTGACTCTGGGGGAGGGTCCCAACGATGGGTGCAGTTTTGTATCTATGTCTGCTGCTGCTCACACAAATTTGCTTATGTTTGCTGCGCTATCCACCCTCGAAGTGCTGTATTCATAGGTATCATAGGTATCATAGGTAAATTTCAAGCCAGGGATAGGAATTACTAACCAAATAGGCTTGCCTTCCATATTTTAAAAATAAACAAAAAATTTGCTATTTCCAAAATGATCATCAATTCCCTTTTTAAATACATTCATACTAGAACTATTTGATGTCTCTGCTGGTAAATTATTCCATGCCCCGACCACTCTCAAGCTAAACCAATGTTTCCTAAAATTATGCACCCAAGTTTGTTGATATAGTTGTTTTGTATGTTTCCTTTTACTAATTCTTCCATGATTGAACATGATGCCCAAGTCCATTAACAAATCTACATCCTCAATATTTTTATATAGAAAACATAGATCTCCCCTCAATCTACGGTAATATAGTGAATAGAGGTTCAGATTCACTAGTCTTTCCCAGTATACTTTACCTTTCTGTCCCTTTATTTGTTTAGTCAATCTTTTTTGAACTCTCTCAATGGAAAGTATATCTTCCCTATTGTAAGGGGCCCAAACCCTTGCACAATATTCCAAATGCGGTCTAACCAAAGCAACATACAAGGGAACCAAAACCTCACTCCTTCTACTTGCAATATATTTTAAGATACAATTTAGGATCTGAATAGCTTTTTTTAATTGTTTTCTACAATGTACCCTAAATTTTAAATCATTAGTAATTATAACGCCCAGGTCTTTTTCCTCCGTAACAACTCCCAAATTTATATTATCTAATTGGTAAACTGCTTCATTATTTTTCTTACCCAAGTGCATAACCTTGTATTTGGATAGATTTAATTCAAATTTATTCAGGTTTGTCCATTTATTTATTAAATCTAACGCTTGTTGTAGTGCGACTATTTGCTCATCATTTGATGGAACCACACCCAGTCTACAATCATCGGCAAACTTGTACATCCATACATTTCTATTGTTAATTTGTAATGAGGCAATGTACAAGTTAAACAAAAATGGCCCCAAAACCGAACCCTGTGGCACGCCACTAGTAACAGGGGCCCATTGTGAGTATTCCCCATTTATAACCACCCTCTGTTTTCTATCCCAAAGCCAATCTGAAATCCATCTGCAGATATTACTAGGCAATCCTATGTTATCCACTGCTAACAATAATTCTTTATGGGGTAGTTTATCAAAAGCCTTGGTGAAGTCCAGGAATACCACATCCATAGGGCTTCCAACATCCATTTCTCTATTCACCTTATCATAAAAGGATAACAAATTTGTCTGACAGGATCTGTTCCGTACAAAACCATGCTGGACTGGATCTACCAGATCATGTTGCTCAATATGTTCCACAAGAATATCTTTGATTATTCTCTCCAAGAGTTTCCCTAGTATCGAGGTCAAACTAATAGGCCTAAAATTACCTGGGTCTGTACTTGGTCCTTTTTTGAAAATAGGCACTACATTTGCCAATTTCCAATCTCGGATAACCGAACCAGAATTTATTGATTGTTGAAAAATATATGTTATAGGATGTACCAACATATCCGCCAATTCCCTTAATATTCTGGGATGTATACCATCAGGGCCAGGGGATTTATTAGTGTTTAAACCAATTATTCCTTTATAAATATTTACTGGACTCAAAATTATTGTCCCAGGTTCAAAGGGTCTACTTATACAGTGGGCATGTGTATCTTTATGTTTATATACAGAACAAAAATAATTATTCTGAATATTTGCTATTTGCTGGTTAGTCGCTGGAAGACCCTCTTCGGTAAGAAAGGGGCCTATACTGTTAGGGGTCTTCTTCTGATTATTAATGTATGAAAAAACAACTTTTTTATTATCATGAACTCTATTAGCTAAGTTTGTTTCATATAAGGCTTTAGCTTTTTTTATAGCTATTTTAACTTGTTTCTGAATTTCTTTGTATTCCGTGATTAATTTATCGTTCTTTAAGACTTTCAACTTTTTATAAAGCCTATTTTTTTTATTTATTAATTTTTTAATTCCAGTAGTACACCAAACAGGTTTAGTAGTTTTATTCGTCTGGTATTTAATAATTGTGGGAACAAAATCATTAGTTAATTGGTCAATTTTTGATCTAAGGGAATCCCATGCATACTGTACAGGTTTGTTGACAAATTCCTGTCTCCAATCCCATTTACCCAATTCCATTTTCATCTTATGGTAATCGGCTTTTCCAAAATTAAATTTAGTAGTGATTCCCATAGGTTTACTAGAATCCATTTCCTTAATATTAAATAATACAGTGTTGTGATCACTGTTACCTAAAGGGGAACTTACATTCACGGAATTGACTACCTCCCCCATATTTGTAAATATTAAATCAAGGATATTATTTCCTCTGGTACTCTAAGGGGCTAATTGCTCTAATTCCCCTTGATCCATTACATCTATATATTGCCTTTCCAGAGGAAAGAAGCCAATACCTTTAGTCCAATCAATGTTAGGTAAATTAAAATCACCAGTCAGCAGAATCCTTGTTGAGTAGTCCAAATTACTAAGGGTACCCAACAAGAACTCATCGTCTTCACGGGACATAGATGGGGGTCTATAAAGAAGGCCCAGCATAATTTTTAGCCCATTTTTAGGTAATAAGTACACCCATAAAAGTTCAATTGGTCCTGTGTCACATTTAATTACTTCCGAAACAATATCTTTATGTATATATATAGCTACACCACCTCCTTTTCTATATTTTCTACAGTGGGAATAAAGTTTATAACCCTCAATTTCTTTCCCCCAATTATCCTTACTATCCCACCATGTTTCCATTATGAGGGCAATATGCACATTGTTATTGTGCAGAATTATTCTTAGTTCATCATGTTTATTCTGCAGACTACGGGCATTAATTAGAATAGCATTCCATCCCACACTATTCAAAGGAGATCAAGTACTTTGACTATGTTTATTTACTATCCCCACCCCGAACCAGTTTAAATGGAAGTTTGTGACCTCTTGAATTTTCTTCCCCATTACCCTAAGCCCAGCATAACTTAAGTGGATACCATCATTTCTAAAAAGAGTTGGTCTAACGAATGTCTTTTCATTATCCATGTACCCAACTTCTTCTTGTAGACAAAAATTTCTGATGTTACTGTTGATTGTTATTATATGATTGTTTTTAAATATTTGTTTACCCTGCATGGGGATAATCCCTGATATAATGATTTCACTTCCTTTTCTTTTGACTATATCAACTGTAGTCTTAAAATGTGTTTGCATACAGTTCCAATGTGTTTTTCCCACATCGCTGGCCCCCACATGCAATAGGACCAAAGGGGTATTTGTATTTTCAAAAAATCCATCCATCAAACTAGCTATATCCTGTACCTTTGCTCCAGACAAGGAGCTAACTGTGGTATGTTCATTTCTATTAGAACATACATATGTGTCTATTCCTTTTAGAATTGAGTCCCCAATTATGAGTATATCTCTGACCAAAGGTTCTTTAAATTTTTTTATGGTATATTTACTTTGATCAGGGATAGTACTTTTATCTTGATTATTGCCCACAAGATTAATAATCTCACTTGGTTCAACTGTTTCACTTACTAATATATTTGGCTCACCATTATCTATATTACTCATAACTGGTTCATTTGGTACATCTATGTCAAGACAATCAAACCTATTTTCTATTTCTATATCTGGGTGTGGCTGAAATAAAATATTGCTGTCATGCGTGGATGTTGGCCTTATTTCTACTTTATCATCCAAACAATCTTGAGGTCCTGTACTATCCATCACCAGGGATTGCCTGTTACTAACGTCGCATACAGCTTCATTTATGAAGTCTTCCAGTTTAGATATATCCTTATAAGTTTGTAATCTTGCTTCCAGAATTTGTATCTCCTTAATTAAAGCAAAGTTTTCATGCATTTGTCACAGGTGAATTCTGAGTTAATAACCTCTTCTACATACATAAGACACTCCCTACAGGTTTTTTTGCCCTTCACTTTCTTACTCCTAGTTTGTGCCATTTTATTAATACTTATTAAATCTAGCTTACCAGCCAAACGAAGTATACACCTTTGCAGTCAGAGTTTTCCCCAGTTAACCCAGTGTACCCAGCGGACACAGCAGACATGAGACACGCGTGTCTCTGCACGCGTCTCTGTGCATGAAACGCGCTCCACTCTGGCTTGCTCCACTCACCGGAGAGGCTTCTTTTAACAGTGGAAACCCGGAAGTGACCCGGGATGCTCGTTTTGTTAAAAACACAAATTTTAAAATATTTAGTTCCAAATGGTAACTCCCAACCTAATTAAGGTCTGAGATGTTTGAAGGAGTGCAAATAAGTTAAAATAATTAAGTTTCTATCAGTCTGTAGTTCGTTTCAGATAGCCCACGAACTACAAGACTCTCTTCCTGTTTGAGTGCAATTACAGGGCTCAAAAAAGAACGCTAACGTTATATTTTTTATTTACTTCAATCTCAAGTTTCAGGAAACACAGATCACACAGTTCTCTACTATTTCATGTTCAAAAATTGTATAAGCTCTAAGCTCCGCTCTCCGGAGAGGCTTCTTTTAACAGTGGAAACCTGGAAGTGACCCGGGATGCTCGTTTTGTTAAAAACACAAATTTTAAAATATTTAGTCCCAAATGGTAACTCCCAACCTAACTAAGGTCTGAGATGTTTGAAGAAGTGCAAATAAGTTAAAATAATTAAGTTTCTATCAGTCTGTAGTTCGTTTCAGATAGCCCACGAACTACAAGACCCTCTTCCTGTTTGAGTGCAATTACAGGGCTCAAAAAAGAACGCTATATATTTTTTATTTACTTCAATCTCAAGTTTCAGGAAACACAGTTCACACAGTTCTCTACTATTTCATGTTCAAAAATTGTATAAGCTCTAAGCTCCGCTAGCCGGAGGCTTCTTTAACAGTGGAAACCCGGAAGTGACCCGGGATGCTCGTTTTGTTAAAAACACAAATTTTAAAATATTTAGTTCCAAATGGCAACTCCCAACCTAACTAAGGTCTGAGATGTTTGAAGGAGTGCAAATAAGTTAAAATAATTAAGTTTCTATCAGTCTGTAGTTCGTTTCAGATAGCCCACGAACTACAAGACTCTCTTCCTGTTTGAGTGCAATTACAGGGCTCAAAAAAGAACGTTAACGTTATATTTTTTATTTACTTCAATCTCAAGTTTCAGAAAACACAGATCACACAGTTTTCTACTATTTCATGTTCAAAAATTGTATAAGCTCTGAGCATATAAGAGCGATTGTCAACAAAAATGGAAATAATGCCCTGGGTGCACACTTCATGGAGGCATATGGTTCTCAGACCACTGTGTTCAAATTAAGACCCTTGAGCACATTCCTGCCTCCTGTCAAGGTGGGAACAGAATGTGCCTTCTTCTCCAAAATGAAACAAAGTGGATTATGTTATGAGAAGCATAGAGTTCTCAGTGTCTCAATGACCAAAATGATTTCAAACCTTTTCTTTAAAGTGATCTATTTTTTTCTGCATCATGCATCTTATAATCTTGGTACCAATGAGTAAGGTTGATTCAGTAATGCTAGAATATATTTTGTGAACATTTCAATGTTTTTTACCTATCTGTTTTTTCAGTCTTACACAGGCAAATATTCAATTTATTCAAATAATGTTCATTGTTGATTTTTAATTTGCTGGAATCTGGTATAAGTGTGGAGGGTTTTGTACCAGATAAAGGATAGTGAGGTGGAGAATGGTCTCATAGTCTGTGAGGTTATGGTAGATTGAATACTTACATATGATTAAATATATAATACAAATAGGGTGGGAAGGAAATAGCACTTTTGCATCAATAGCACTTTCTGCATGTAAAATACTTAGATATGATTAAATATATAATAGAAATAGCACTTTTGCATCAATAGTGCTGTATGTATGTAAATCTTTATGCAAGATTATGGTGGGCTGAATACTGAAAGAGCTGCTGACGCCTCGAAGAAAACGTTAATAAAACATAATATTTAGGTACAATTTAACTTGCATATGTATTATATAGATTTCTCCTCCCCATTTTTATTATTGAGGAAATTTGCATGAAAATATGCCCTGCATCTGTAAGAGTTCATTTGCCTCTTTAGTTTACTCCCTACTTCAAGTTGTGACATCACAATCTGTTGCAATGGGAGTAACTGTGATGTCACAAACAGAGTATTATGACCTCTGGTAGGGAGAAAGTAATAGGAATAGATGAACTCTTCAGGAACAAAGCTCCTGTTTTCATGCAGATGACCTCAATAATAAATAAGAAAAAATTATTCACCATAGTAATGTTGTTTCTTCTAATGGAGCCTTGCTGTATTCAGACATAATGCAGTTAGCCCCAGCACTTGAACTGCCCTGGAGAGGAAAGAGTTAACTCCATGCAGAAGCATGGAACATTGAGCTCGAGCTCGGTTTTCAAACCTCTGTCTGTGGTACTTTCCAGTGTAACCATCAGATTCTTACGAGCAACTAACTAACTAGGTACTAAAATATGGAAATTGTTTGAAACATGTAGCCAAAAGGCAAAAAATAGCTTTGGGGTCCAAAAAGACTCAAGTCAAGAACCCAAGAAGAAACAAGGTAGTGACAATTTAGGCTATAAACATAAGAATAATAAACATAACAGTTACCCCACCAAAAGGGAGGGTACAAGGTACACCCCTGAGGTGCAACACTGTACCTGCCAGCCCACTTCCCAAAAGCTGGTTCTGAGATGGGAGGCGGGGGGGAGGTCTGAATACAGCAAGACTCCATTAGAAGAAACAACATTACTATGGTGAGTAATTTTTTCTTCAAACAACATGAAGTCTTGCTGTATTCAGACATAATGCAGACTACCAAGCAGTTCCATATAGAGGAGGGAATGCAGAACCTACTTTGGGAACAGGCTCTGCAGTACTGCTGTGCCAAACCTAGCATCACTCCTAGCCTGGATGTCCAGGGAGTAATGCTTGGTGAATGTATGTACTGTTTTCCAGGTGGCTGCTTTACAGATCTCTAACAAGGTAATATCTCTGGCTGCAGCTAGAGAGGCAGCTGTACCCCTAGTGGAGTGAACCCTCAGGCCTGAAGGGGGTGTTCTACCCAATTTGTCATAGCAGAATTGTATACAAGAAACAATCCACCTGGCAATAGATCTTTTAGTGGCAGGCTTACCTTTCCCCACTTCACCATAAGTGAGAAACAATTGAAGACAGTCATTTCTGTGTGCCTTAGTATGCTCTATGTAGTAGCAAAGAGCCCTTTTTACATCCAAACTGTGTAATCTTCTTTCCCCTGAAGAATAATGGTCAGTGAAAAACACAGGGAGCAATATGGACTGGTTTAGGTGGAAATCCAATACCACTTTAGGCAAGAACTTCCTATTAATTCTTAGGACCACTTTATCTCTATGGAAGAATATGAAGTCAGGTTCAACTGACAGGGCCTGTAATTCGCTAATCCGCCTGGCAGAAGTAATAGCTACCAGAAACACAGTTTTCCAGGTCAAGTACTTCAATTCAGCCGAAGCCATAGGCTCAAAGGGTGGCTGCATCAGCTGAGCAATGCAGACATTAAGATCCCAAGTCGGAGGAGGCTCCCTAAAGGGAGGGTTAATGTAGAGCAGACCTTTGAAAAACTTTCTGAAAACAGGATGAGATGCCAGGGAAGATCCCTTCCCTGCTGAGAGGAATGCAGAGACAGCTGCTAGATGAACCTTCAGAGTGGCAGGCCTAAGGCCTAGACCATTCAGATGAACTAGATAGTCTAAGGTAGTGGAAATGTCTGCAGAATCAGGCAGGATGCCTTTCTGAGAGCACCAAATACTGAACCTCTTCCATTTGGAATTGTAAGTTTTTCTAGTGGAAGGTTTCCTGGAGACCTTTAGAATATCCAGAACTCCCTGAGAGAGATGAAGTGCTGTATATTCTAACTCTTCAAGAGCCAGGCCTTGAGGTTGAGGGACTGGAGACTGGGGAACCAGATCTGCCCCTGGGAGGAGGAGAGAAGATTGTATCTCCTGGAAAGACACAGGGGACGTGACACAGCCAAGGACAACAGAAGAGGATACCAGGGCTGTCTGGCCCAATCTGGAGCCACCAAAATCACTGTGCAGGGTTGAGTTCTTATCTTGATCAGAACTCTGAACAGGAGAGGGAAAGGAGGGAAGGCATAGAGAAACCTGCCCTTCCAGTCCAGAATGAGGGCATCCTGGGGAATTGTCCCCAGGACTGGAGGTCTGCAACAAAACAGAGGAAGTTGATGATTGTCTGGTGCTGCAAATAGATATATCTCTGGGATGTCCCACCTGGAGAAAATGATCCTCAGAATGTGAGGATTCAGGGTCCATTCGTGATGTCTCTGTGAAATCCTGCTCAGGGCATCTGCTAACACATTGTCTTTCCCTGGAAGAAGAACCACTACCAGGGAAGTCTGAAGGGAATAGGCCAGAGACCAAATCTTCATGGCCTCCGTGCACAAGGCTGTGGACTGAGTGCCTTCCTCCTTGTTGATGTACCACATTGTGGTAGTGTTGTCCATCCTGATTTGGACCACCTTGCCCTTGACTGAATCTGAGAAGGTCTGAATGGCTAGGAAAACTGCCCTGAGTTCCAGGAGATTGATATGAAGAAGACACTCCTGCAGGGACCAGATTCCCTGAGCTGTTAGGGCTCCAAGGTGGGCTCCCCAGCCTAGGAGAGAAGCATCCGTAGTCAGTACTACTGATGGAACTTGAGGGAGAAATGGAACCCCTTGTCTGAGGTTGTCCTGGTCCAGCCACCACTGGAGAGCTTGTACCAGAGTTCAAGTCACTGGAATCAGTTTGGAGAGTGTCCCTTCTCTGTGACCAAAGGACCTTAGATGGAACTGAATGTCCCGCATCTGAAATCTGGCTCCTGAACCACTGCAGTGGAGGCTGCCATGTGGCCCAAGAGTTGGAGGAACTGTCTCGCTGGAAGAGAAACCTGAGGCCAAAAGGAGGAAGTGAGGTCTACTAAGGCCTTCACCCTTGTCAGAGGAAGGAAGGCTTTTGCTTGGACAGTATCCAATACCACCCCTATGAAGGTAAGAAGCTGTACTGGTTTGATGACTGATTTTGGCAGATTTAGAAGAAACCCCAGAGAACTGAGCAAGTCCTGGGTGGTTTGCAGAGCTGCCCTGACCTGATCTGATGACTGCCCTACCAGCAGCCAGCTGTCCAGATATGGAAAAATGGTGATACCCTGTCTTCTGAGGTAAGCCACCACTACTGCAAGGCACTTTGTGAACACCCTTGGAGCTGATGTTAGGCCAAAAGGCATGGCCTTGAACTGATAGTGGCCTGAAGGCAACTCGAACCTGAGATATTTTCTGCCGGAGCACCTTATAGGGATATGGAAGTAGGCATCCTTGAGGTCCAGTAATGCTAGCCAATCTCCTGGCCTTAAAGAGGGAAGGATTATTCCCAGAGTTACCATTTTGAATTTGGGTTTTGATATGTGTTTGTTCAAGTACTTTAGATCCAGGATGGGTCGCCACTCACCTGTTTTCTTTGGGGTAAGGAAGTACCTGGAGTACAGGCCTTTTCCCATGTGTTGAGTAGGAACCTTCTCTATGGCTCTGAGAGCTAGGAGAGAGGAAACCTCATCCTCCAGGGCAAGGGTTTCTGAGATTGATGCAGGTGGAAAAGACTTGGCCCTCCTTTTTGGGTACCTTTTGAAACTGAGGGCCAGACCCTGGCTTGCTACTTCCAGAACCCACTTGTCTGAGGTAACAGACTCCCAGGTCTGAAAGTATTAAGCCAGCCTGCCTCCTACTGGGATTGGGGAGTCGACCCGGTCTGACACCTCAGCGTGTCTGCCTGGCAGGAGCCTTAGACTGGGAGGAGGAAGCAGTCCTGCTCATCCCCCTCCTGACCCTCCCTCAGAAAAAAACCCTTTGTGGGTAAGAAGAGGAGGCCTGGGCTTGGTAAAAAGGCCTGTGAAAAGGCCTGCCCCTGCTCCTGGACTGCTGCTTTTGAGGAGTGGCTTGCCTTTCCTTGGCCTGTGCACTCCTGTAAGTTGTCCTGTATTCATCCATTTTCTTTATGTAAGCCTCTGTCTGCTCCCCAAACAGAGAGTTACCAACTACAGGAAAATCCATAGCCTTAGACTGGGTGTCCTGTGATAGGCTAGTACATCTGAGCCAAGCATGCCTCCTGAGAGACACAGATGTAGCCATGACTCTGGATGCCACATCATTGGAGTCCACAGCAGCGTGAAATTGTACTTTGGATGCCTCAATTCCATCTGCAGCCACCTCCTCCAGCTCTTTAGCTAGCTGGGGGAAGGCCTGTTGAGCCAGTTTCAGAACCGTATCCCACCTGGACTTCTGGTACCTGGCTGTATAGGCCATATAATTTGCCTGCCTGAGTCCCAAAGAGGATGCCAAGTATAGTTTTTTGGCCATGGCATCAACTTTCCTGGAGTCTTTGTCTGGGGGGTGTGAAGCCAAAGGAATGTTTGCCCTGTCACAGGCTGCAGTCTGCACTACCCCAACATGGCTGCAATGTGAATAAAGGAACTCCGCAGCTGAGCCTGATAACATATACCTCCTGTCCATTCTTTTATCTACAGGAGGTAAAGAGTTAGAAGTCTGTAGAATCTTTTGTGTCTGTTTCCCCAAGGACTTATGAAGGGGGATAGACAACCTTTTGGACTCTGGGATGTCCATCAACTCCACAAAATCAGGCTCCTCTTCCTCCTCAGCAGCTTCAACCATAGGGAGCTGGAGGATTTGGGCCACCTTCTTGTAAAACAAGAAGTGTGAAGGGGACTCAGAGAGCCTGGGAGGAGAGATATCAGAGGGCCTGTCTGGGGAGGTGTCCGGTTCAATGGGCACATCCAGACCCCCCTCGTCGTCATCATTGTCATCATCGTCGGGATAATCTTCATCTCCCTCCCACTCCTCATAGAAAGCATCCAGATTGTAATCCGAAGGAGCCGGTTCCAACTGAACCGACCGCCTAACAGGCAGTGCTGGTTCGGACGGAACCGGGCGAAGCCACTGGACAATACTAATTGCTTTGGCTATCTCATCCATGGTTGGAGTATGCGGTACTGGATCCGAACCGGGAGATTTTCGTTTCTTTTTTGATGGAACTGACCCCTCAGAGTTGGCTCTCCTTTTGCCCGAGGAGGTATCACCCAAGTTAGTAGGCACCTCCTCAGGTTCGGCCGCAACTGAACCAGGCTGGCCATCCAGATCCACGGACTTCTCGGCCTCCCTTTCCCTCAACCTACTCAGTCTTTTTTCTAGAGTGGTTTTGGGAAAGTTTTAGCAAATTTGGCAGTCTGACTGGAGGTGGTCAAACCCCAGACAATAGATACAGATGAGGTGGGGTTCGGCCTTGGCAAAGGCCTCCCCACACTCAGTACAGTGTTGAAACCCAGTGGGACTGGTTTTCTTTTTGGGTTTCTCAGACATGACCAACCTACCAAAATTACCCTATAGAAGCTTTCAAGCCAGGTAATACCAACTGATCGGTAACAACCGTGTCACGGGTTTGGAAAAGAACCGAGAAAAAGCCCGGTTCTTTTGAAACCGATCGGTACCGGAACACCACACTAATCCCAGAAAGACAATATTTAAAATTAGAGAATTCACAAGGTGGTTCCTAACCAGACCGACCGAAAAGAAACCAAAGAGACAAACGATTTCCACAGTTAAATAAAATAAAAACACAGTCACTGCCTATCTACAACACTACCTGTACCGTAGCCAGAGGCTGGAAATCCGAAAAAACAATAAAGAAATGTTTTTTAAACTGAATGCTTTACTATACCGAACCGAGCAGAGGAAATCTCCGGAGCGACTTCACTGTTAGGCGGAGTAAGAATCTGACAGTTACACTGGGAAGTACCACAGACAGAGGTTTGAAAACCAAGCTCAAGCTCAACGTTCCATGCTTTTGCATGGAGTTAACTCTTTCCTCTCCAGGGCAGTTCAAGTGCTGGGGCTAACTGCATTATGTCTGAATACAGCAAGACGTCATGTTGTTTGAATGGGGAGGACAAACAGAACTAATGCAAAATACGAGCAGAACTGTGTCTAAATATTACTTTTTGTTAAAGTTTTCCTAATGGTGTCAGCAGCTCTTTAAACATGATTAAATATAGAATCATAGATTTTGACTGCAGAAGGAGACTACCAGGTCCATCTAGTCTGCCCATTGTCTTTTAGCCTAGCCTTCTAACTGCCCTTGGGTTTGAGGGCTCCCTTGTATCTGTCCCAAGCATTCTTGAAACCTACCACTGTGCTTGCCCCCACCACCTCTGCAGGCAGGCTGTTCCAGGCATCCACCACTCTTTCTGTGATGGAAAACTTCCTGGTGTTGGTGGAGAACTGCCCTGCTTGCAGCCTTAGATCACGGCCCCTGATTCTGCTGCCTTTCTTAAATTGGAAGAGATCATCTATCTGCACCTGGTACTGAATGTTTCGATCACGTCACCCCCTCTCTTCTCTGATCCAGGGAATACATGTTCAGTTCTTTCAGTCTATCCCCGTAGGACATCTCGTGCAGTCCCTGAATCATTTTTGTTGCCCTTCTCTGCACTGTCTCCACTCGGTCAATGTCCTCTTTGAGGTGGGGCTTACAGAACTGGATGCTGTACTCCAGTTGAGGCCTAACCAGTGATCTATACAGCAGCAGGATCACTTCCCTCTTCCTGCTTGTGATTGCCCTCCCAATGCATCCCAGCATACCGCTGGCCTTTAATGCTGCCTTCTCACAGTTTTTACCTACCTTTAAGTTGTCTGAGATAATGACTCCTAAAATCACACTTTTGGGTGGAGGCAGCTAGTCTTTCCCCTCCAAGGTAATATGCCTTATTCTGATTTATTTTTCCTATGTGCATGACTTTGCACTTTTTGGGTTGAATCTCAACTGCCTTGCTCCAGACCATTCTTTCAGTTTCTTGAGGTCACCTTCCATCTTGTCCACTCCCTGCTGGGTGTCGACCCCGTTGCATATTTTGGTGTCATCTGTGAACAGACACATCTTTCCCTGTAGTCCATTAGCTATGTCCAATATGAAAATGTTGAAGAGCAGGGGCCCCAGTACTGAACCCTGGGGCACACCGCTGGTTACGCAACCTTCTGATGACAGTGCTCCGTTTACTTGCACCTTCTGGGTTCTGCCCTGTAACCAGTTTTTAACCCATCTAACTACTTCTGATCCAACTCCTGTGTGGTCTAGCTTCTTTATCAGACTACTGCGTGGAACCAAGTCAAAGGCCTTGCTAAAGTCTAAGTAGACTACATCTACTGCCCTGCCATCATCTATAACCATTGTAACACGGTCAAAAAACTCAATCAGGTTTGTTTGGCATGACCTACCTGCTGTGAAACCATGCTGCTTGGGGTCCTGATGGCTGCTAGCCTCCAGGAATACCATGATCCTCTGTTTGAGAAGTGTCTCCATTAACTTCCCCACTGTGGATGTGAGGCTTACGGACCTGTAATTTTCAGAGTCCTCCCTGCTGCCTGATTTGTGGAGCGGGACCACAATTGCCCTTTTCCAATCTTCGGGTACCTACCCACTCTTTAGAGATTTTGTGAATAGTTTAGCCAGTGGGGCAACCAACTCAAATCTCAGTTCTTTTAAGATCCTGGCATGCATTTCATCTGGCCCCATGGTTTTGTCAACGTGCAGTTTATTTAGTGCCTCCAGTACTTCTGTCTCTGTGAAGGGGCTAGTATCAACCCCCTGTCCAGGGGTGTTGTGTTTTGCCATTTCTCGGCCATCACCTGGGTCCTTCTCAGTAAATACTGAGCAGAAGTACTTGTTCAGGATTTCTGCTTTTTCTGGGTTGTCTTCTGTTGTTTTGCTTTCCTGAGTTGTAATCTTGACTATACCCCCTTTTTCCATCCTTCTTTCCTGGAAGTATCTAAAGAAGGATTTGTCTCCTCTCTTAGCCCTCTCTGCTATACTTGCTTCTGTCTGCACTTTTGCCTGCCTTATTTTTTTGCTGGCTTCTTTTATTTTCTCCTCATACAACACCCAGTCTTCTTCCTTGTTTGTTCCCTGGCATAGCTTGAATGCCTTCTGTTTTTCTTTCACTATTTTAGCCACTTCCTTTAAAAACCATAAGGGATTTTGTTTTCTTTTCACTTTGCTAACCCTTCTGGTGCATTAGTCACTGACTGTCTGGATTGCTTTCTTAAGTTTCCCCCACATGACATTGACCTCATCCACTTGTAGACCAATTAAGTTATTTCTTATGTTGGTCCTCATTTGGTTGACGTCCACCTTTTTAAAATCTAGTACTTTATTTTTGAGTGTCACGTGTCCTCAGTTATGTTCACCTTGAAGCTAACCATGCGATGGTCACTGTTACCAATATGGCATCCCACATCGAGTTCCTTAACCCTCTCAGTGTTGGTGAGGACCAGGTCAAGTATGGTATCTCCTCTTGTTGGTGTTTTAATCAGTTGACTTGGTCCTGCTCCCTGTAGTGCCAATAAGAAATCCCTGCTTCTTCTTGTTGCCGCTGTTAGCGTACTCCAGTTTATATCCGGAAGGTTGAAGTTCCCCACCTGTCTCACCTCTCGCCTCTGAGTCATTTTGTGTATTTCCTCTATCAGGTCTTTGTTCCCTTTCTGTCTGTGATTTGGAGGTCTGTAAATGACACCGATCCTGAAGGTTTTTCTGTTTCCTGTATCATTTACATATATAATAGAAATATCACTTTTGCATCAATAGTGTTTCTGTATGTAACTTTCTTTAGATCCTTTACTCACTTATTGTGTGTTAAATGCAAATACTGTATTTTTCACCTTGGTCCCCTTTTCACTTTTTTTATCTGAATGTGGGCTTGTTATTCAAATTATGATTAAGCATACAATAAAAATTACGCTTTTTGCTTTAATAGTGCTTTCGGTATGAATATAATTTTAACCCTGTGGCTTTTTAATTGTGTATTGGGTATTTAATTACAGTGTATAATATGAGCTGTAAGTGGGCTCTTGGGGAACAATACTAGTAGATGCAGTCACTGTTTCTTTTAACCTTGCCCCCTTTTATAAATGGTTACACATAATGGCTGCAATTCACTATGCCTATGCAGCCACATATCTCGGGTGCGTATGCATCCCTACATTTGAATGCCACACAACAGGGGCCAAGCAGATGTCCAGAGGCATTCACTGTTGATGCTCTAGCCAGATGCACACCTGATCTCCTGGACACCCAAGCAGATACATGCTATGGGGCGTGCCCGCAGTCAGCATGATTCACAATGGTGCAGAGTGCTGGCTGGTGCACAACATGGTATGCCTCAGGGACCCCACCGTAAGTGTCTACATGCCCCCTCAGTGGTCACTGGTGGAGCATGGCAGCAATGGGGTCCCACTGTACACTGCCACCCCAGCCCAACAGGCTGCCAGAGTGGGCTGGGGGCAGTCATTCGGGTGAGTGCCCATGGTTTACAAGGTCCCAAACTCATGCTGTCTCACACTCTCCAGCACCCGTGGCACAAGGGATCCACTCAGGGACCCCGAACAGGCATCCAATTGAATGCCCGCCTGTGTCCCACATGCAGCCCTAATCCAGCTGCGCCTCAGGGGGACAGAGCCGTGGACTGGCACCTTGCAGGGTGCTTGTGGTCATGAATCTGCACACCCTGCACCTGTTCATGGCCACGTAGTTGTGCTGCCAAGTTACGTGCACTTTCTACGTACATTGCATCTTTTGTGAATCGCGGCCAATGTGAGCTGATGACTGGTAGGTCATCTAAATGGAATAAAAATAGTGCTTCTGCAATAACAGAGTTTTTTGCATATACGATCCATTAGTCTCGCCACTCACTCATTCCGAAATGCTGGAAGGAAGAAGACAGCATATGGTGTGGGCTGATGGTTGTGGTATTATTAGTAATAGTGATTGTTTCTCAGCCCACCTCAGCAGACTGTGTCTCCATTCTTATATGTATGATTCCAGCATAACTGTGTTCTTTGTCATGTGGCGAAAATGTGTGATGAGTTGAAATAAGTGACAATGAACTGAAACATTGAGATTTTATTCTACTTAAGTCACTGTGTATAACACGTCATATGAAAGTTTTTTTAAAAACAATTTTTAACAATTTTTTCATGGTGGATGTTTAAATTAATTAATCGCTGGCAATTGCAAATACACTTTCTTTGTAACATTGTCACAAATTTTTTGCTGTTCATGTACATATCACTTCTAATTACTTGTATTACAAGGGTGACACTATTTAATCACTACAGTTAAAAGCCAGCCACGCCACTTGAGAAGGCCTCTAGCTGAGGGGATACGAAGGGATACCTGGTCAATATTTCTGATATACACTTATAATAAATCATGTAAAGTCCCTATCAGTTGAATGTGCTATTTTTTGTGTTTTCTCAAGAGACCATTATGGTTCTTGGCAAGAGTCAAGGAAGCAGTGAGAGACAAGAAAAAGGCCTTCTACAGGTATAAATGCTGCCCAACTGTTGGTGTCTAGGGGTATGCAGGTGGAACATCCATGGGAGGGAACCACAATGGAAACATCAAAACTGACTTACGTTTTTTCTTTCTTCAGGACTGGGGTGCAGGCTTCCTCCACGGGCACTGGGCTAGGAGGCAAACTGGGTTAGAATCACAACATACCAAGGCAGGCATTAAAAGTCAAAACAACAGTTGAAGACAACAATGGATCCTTTAATAATAACTTGATTATTCCATAGAGTATTTTTCTAATATGGATGCAATATCCCATGGAGGGGAACATTTTGGACAATGGAATGGGAAGTCCACTACATCAGTGTCTGTGCAATGTCCATAAGTCCATACATTTCAGTGTCCATATTCCGCAATGGGGCCTTATGGCTGCCCATAATAATGGGGTAGCATGCAGTAACCATTTTTAGAGCATTTAAAACTGGACACTCCAGACAGCATTGATTCTCCTATTGCAGATGCAAACCTAGCTACCTTCCACTGACTACACTCACTCCAGCAGGATCCCACTGTGTCTCAGTTCCACTGGCATCCCATCCCATTACAGAACTGCAGTCTTAATCCTTAAGTTGACCACCATTCCCTATGGTCACTTTGGAGCAAAACACTCCTCTCCATATGGGCAACATATACTGGGAGAGTCGCCCTGCCTAATGCTCCCAAATGCCTTCAGCTGAATCATGTTCTAGGCCTCATCCCTCCCAGATGCTTAATGGGTAGTGGTGGTTTCCACCATGAACATGAAGTCCCTTCTGTCCTCTCCTCTGGTTCGATTCCCATGGTGGCTAGAGGCAGATAACCCCCTCCCCACACTTCCAACTGGTCAGCACATACCACCAAAGGGGTCTCATAAACAACAGCCACCGCCACATCCTTGATCTGTCTCCATCAGCTTCCATACAGAGAAAACAGACTGACCCTCGGAAGCAGGCAATTGGCCCTGCTCCTGCCTTCAGACTGGCTCCCTCAGCCCATGCGTTTCCACACAGGCCAACTGAGTCTGCCGCCAAGGGTGCTCCCAACCAATAACTGACCAGCTCCTCCACAGGAAAGGAAAATTAACCCGTTAAGGAGTCTAAGCCCAGGGACCTTAAAAGAGACAAATGCTTCCCAATAACCCACTGTAGGTTCTCTTCCTACAGGGGGTTACACTTCTCCCCACTTTTAAAGCTCGACACCCTCAGCGAGTATCCCAGGTCATCTACCAGCCACCCCTCCCAGTCCCACGGCAAGAAGGGTATATGCACTTCCCTCCCACCTGGTCCCAGAGAGGCTCATGGCTGTCTCACCACAAAGGTGGCAAAACTCACACTACACAAGCTTTGAGGCCCCTTGAGTTTGATGCAACAAATTAATTTGAATTCCCCTGGCCACCCACCCTTCTGAATCCTCAGGATAGATTGCCGAAGCACCCAGTGAGTGGTGCCCCAGATCTAATCAATGCTAACCCAACCTCTACCTACTGGGATTGTGCCATTTCTAGCTGCCTCTCTACACTGCCACATTCCCCTGACTACCTAAGAACAGAATTTCACCCTATACACTTCCCCATGGTTGGACACTGTTTCCCCAAGATTAGAATGAATACAACACTACTGGCCCACTGGGACTAAGAGTTACTACAGTATAATCATAATGTAAACAATTTGTTTCTTGTGTTTGTTTTTCCTTTTTCCAAAAGGCAAACATTTTTTTCCAATAGGCAAGCATTATTAAACAGCACAACTTTAACAAGCTGTTTTATTAAACAGCAAATCTTTAAATGTCTTGCTACTCATACCATGGGGGTAAAGGCAAGTTTCAAAAGTACATTGCAATAATTTCAGCCATGTGCAAAGCCAACAGGCTAATTCACTTTACCAAATAACAAGAAAAAGAGTGGTCTCACCCATCTGTAGATCTCCTGTGGGTGGCTCAGCAAGCAGCACTCTAGATGCTTCATGCCTCTCAGACTTTTGCGCCAGGCTTCTTAACAATGGTCAATGTAGTGCAGAGGATCTGGCTTGGTGCAGGGACTTCCAAATGAATCTGTGGCTTCCTCACTGTTCCTTGTTCTTGTCCCATCCAAATCTTGGATAAAAGCATACTGTTTCTTTAGGGTCAGCTCCTCGTAGACACTGCTTCCACAAATCCCCTTCATGATCCTCTGTGCCTCTTGCAATGCCAAGGTGGAGCTGTAGGCATCCAAACCGTACTTTCTGTAGATCTTCTGCAGCATGGCAATATACACCCACTCCTTTCTTTTCAGCTCTATAATGTCCCTGAGCTGCTCTGGCAGATACAGGTATTCATACTGTGGCTAATCCTGCTTTACTCGTCTCCATACTATCTCTGCCTGGGACCACTCAGGTAATCTCCCCATAGCCATCCTAGGTGCTCTTCCCAAAGGAAGTCACACATCCTCCTAGTATTTGCACTCTTCTGATGCTCTCTCTCCAACTCTCTACTAGAGGTCCCAGCACAGGGCCTAGTTTTGGGGGTCACATCTGAAGGAGGGTCCCCAGGCACCAACATGACATCCGAATAGCAGTCCGTAGGGGTATCTCTGGACTATTCCTCCTCTCACACAGCATCCACATCTACCTCATGTTTATCTTCTTTGGGAGCTAATTCCTTGTTGCTGATGGGGCAGGTTGTTGTACCATTGGTGAAAGGTTTGGCTGGATGCTGGCTGGAGGGGCTTCAGGCAGTGCACCCAAAGGGGCAGACTGATGGGTAGCAGAGGTTTTAGATTGTGGTAGCTGTCCTGCTTTACCCCCAGATGATTGAGTGCTGAAGTTCTTGGGGGTTAACAACTTGTGAGATGGCGCCACCTTGAGGACAGGGGAAATACGCTGATAGCTTGCCAATGGTTTCTTTGGTGATACTGCACTGGCTTGGCGGGCTCCAATTTTTCAGCCATTACAGCAGTCTCCACTTCTTCCCAGCAGAGTGCAGCCTCCAGAAGCGTCTATCATCCTTTTGCAAAGACCTCCTCTGACTTAGCTGAGTGTACAGACATGCTCTCCCACCTCTGGGTACTAGTGGGAGATAACAAACTATGGGCTCTCTGCCCCGAATCACAGCACCCAGCACTCACAGGGATAGACTCCACCTCCGGGCCCCAGTATTTACACAAGGTGCACTCCAAGGAGGGGGCTGATTTCTCTATGGCTTCACACAGCCACCTGAATAGTTTCAATGGCAATTTAACATTCATTTTTAAAGGGTTCTCCGACATTTTAGGTGTGGCTTTAACTTGTTACCCACTGAAACAATAGTAAAGAAAGAAATTATCACCTTCCAGGCCCAGCTCACTTGCTCTGACTTTTCTTTCCCCACCTGTGCCCCTTTTATGGTCTCAGCGCACAAAAAATCAAGCAGGCTGCATTGCTCACTAGGTCTCCTGTCTTCTGATCAGCAGAATGAGTAAAAGGTACTTACTGAGACAGTCCACTAAAAGTCCAGGTGTGTGGACAGAGGCCACCCAAATGGGCACAAGGATAACAGGAGGAACACTTTATTTTTAACAAAAGAAAATAAGAAATCTTGATTTGGGAACAAATACTCACTCAACTGACACACAGCTCCTCTGAATAGGCACATCCCAGCAGAATGGTGAGCAGTCTTCAGCCACGCCCCTTTTTGAGCAATAGACCAATCACCTACATGGGTTGTAGTTGATCTTCCCCTCATTTGCACAGTCCTCACAGTGTCAGACCACAGGTTCCCTTCTGCCAGTTTAGCAAGGTGTGAAATTCCACAGTTCAGTGCGAAATTCTACAGCTCCACAGTGTCATTTTCTATTCAACTTTTCAATAGCAAAAGTCCAAAACAGTCCATAACTTCCCCCAGCCATCACCATGGGGTTATTTGATTACAGAGGACACACTAAATCCCAGATGAGTCCCTACTTGTAGCCCCTCTCCCTGATATGTAGGGGTATGCAGGTGGAATGTCCATAGGGAGGGGGAACCACAACAGAAACTTTAAAACTGACTTATACGTTTTCTTTCTTCGGGACTAGGATGCAGGCTTCCTCCATGGGTGCTTGGCTAGGAGGCAAACTGAGTTAGAATCACAACATACCAAGGCAGGCATTAAAGTCCAAACAACAGCTGAAAACAACAATGAATCCTTTCATAACTTGATTACTCCATGAAGTATTTTTATAATATTGATGCAATATCCCATGGGGGGGAATAGGGAAATGCACTGGGAAGTCGCTACATTAATGTCCATGCATTGTCCACGAGTCCATACATTTCAATGTCCTTATTCCGCACTGGGGCCTTCTGACTGCCCATAATAACAGGGTAGCATTCAGCAACCATTTCTAGAGCATTTAAAACTGGACACTCCAGACAGCATGGATTCTCCTGTTACAGATCCAAACCCAGCTTACCTCCACTGGCTATACTCACTCTGTCAAGATTCCACTGCAACTCACTTCCATTGGAATCCCATCCCATTACAGAAATGCAGTCTCAAACCTCAAGCTGACCACCATTCCCTATGGTCACTTCAGAGCAAAACACTCCTCTCCATACAGGTGGCACATACATACAAACATAAAACCACAGAAATTGTCGGCAGATAAGGACCGCTAGGCCCATCCAGTCTGCCCGTAGGCCCTATACATTATATGTGGCCACTGACCCTATGTGATCAATGGCTTTTCACCACTCCTTCCCTCTCCTCTCAAGCTTCCTCTGTGCCTGTCCCAGGCATGCTTAAACCTCTTCACTGTGCTTACCCCCGCTACCTCTTATGGGAGACTATTCCAAGCACTGACTACGCTTTCTGTGTAGAAAAACTTCCTCACATTACTTCTTAATCTACCCCCTTCCAATTTCATATTGTGCCCCCCTTGTTCTAGTACTTTTTCTTAATTGGAAAAGGTCCCCCACCTGCACCTTGTTTATGCCCTTGAGGTACTTGAAAGTTTCAATCATGTCTCCCCGCTGTCTCCCTTCCTCCAGTGAGTACATACTGAGGTCCCTTAGTCTCTCCTCATATGTTTTATAGTGCAAGCCCTGCACCATCTTTGTTGCCCATCTCTGGATAGTCTCCACCTTATCTATATCCTTGCACAGGTGTGGCCTCCAGAACTGCATGCAGTACTCCAGGTGAGGCCTTACCAATGTTTTATACAATGGCACCACCACCACCTCCCACCTCCTGCTAGTAATACCCCTGCCTATGCACACCAGCATGCCACTGGCCCTCTCTACCGCCTTTATGCATTGCTTTTATACCTTAAGGTCATCAGAGATGATAACTCCTAGGTCCCTTTCCTTTTTGGTGACAGTCAGCTCCCCCAAACCTGCAGCTCTCCCAGGGTTCCCTCTGCCCAGATGCATTATTTTGCACTTCTTTGCATTGAACCTCATTGGCCACATCTCCAACCATCTTTCAAGCTTCTCCAGGTCCCTCTTTATTTTCTGCACCACTTCTGGAGTATCCACCCTGTTGCAGATCTTGGTGTCATCTGCAAACAGGCAGACCTTTTCTTCCAGCCCCTCTGCAATGTCACTAATGAAGACATTGAACAGGACTGGTCCTAGTACTGATCCCTGTGGTACCCCACTGGTCACCCCCTCTTCCCAGATCATATCCCATTTACCACCACCCTCTATCTCCTTTCTGTTAACCAGTTCATAACCCAGTTTTGCACTTTGTCTCCTATGCCCAAACTACCCATCTTGTTAATTAGCCTTCTATGTGGGACGGTGTCGAAGGCTTTTCCTGAAATCTAGGTAGGCGATGCCTAGTGACCCTCCCTGATTTATTTCCCTAGTCATCCAATCAAAAAAGTCTATTAGATTCATTTGACATGATCTTCCTGCTGTGAATCCATGTTGCCTCAGATCCTGAGCACCACTGGATTCCATATGTGCCACTATCCTTTCTTTCAGCAGTGTCTCCATGATCTTTCCCAGCACTGAGATGAGGCTGACCGGCCTGTAGTTCCCCACCTCCTCCCTACTGCCACTTTTGTGCAATGGGACTACATGTGCCATCCTCCAGTCCTCTGGAATGACACCCATGTTGTGTGACTCTGTGAACAGAGCTGCCAGAGGCACTGCTAGTTCCCTTCACAGCTCCTTTAATATACTTAGGTGGATGCCGTCTGGCCCAATGGCCTTATCCACCTTCAGCTTTCTGAGTTCTTCCAGAACTCTCTTCACTGTGAATGGACTGGTGTCCACTTCTCCCCTCCCATTACCTCTGTAACCCAACTGTGGTCCTTGACCCTCCCACTCCTTAGTGAATACTGAGCAGAAGTATTTGTTCAGTATTTCTGCCTTGTCCAGATCCTCCTTCTTATACTCTCCCTTCTCCCATTTGAGCCTCACAATCACTACCTCCCCGGTTTTTCTTCTTTCACTGATGTACCTATAAAATGCCATATCCCCTTTGTTTATAGACCATACTAAGCCCTCTTCTGTCTGTGCCTTCACCCGCCTAACAGTCTTCCCTGCTTCTCTTAGACATTCAAGGTACACCTCCCTGTCCTTCTCCCTTTGGCTCCCCTTATATTTCCTGAAACCTCAGCCTTTTAGCCCTGACTTTGCCCCCACCTCTTTGGAGAACCATAGTGGTTTCCTTCTTCTTTTCCCTTTGGCCACTATCCTAACGCGTTGGTTTGTTATATCCACTATGGCTCCTTTCAGTTTCTCCCATTGTTCTTCCTCCCTCTCTATTACCTCTCCCATCTCCAGGACTGCTTGTATAAATCTACCCATTTCAGTAAAATCCACCCTCCTGAAATCTAATACTCTTGCCCTTATGTGGCTTAATTGAGTCCATGTCTCCATGTTGAACCACACCATGTGGTGGTCACTGGACCACAGCTGCCTTTCCACCTGTATTTCTTCAACTTTGTTCCCATTGGTCCATGCCAGGTCCAGAACTGACTTGTCCCTGGTTGGCTCATGCACCAGCTGCCTGAGTCTAACCCCCTGCAGGGATTCCAGGATGGCTGTGCTTCTGGCTGAAGTAGCCACCTGGGTGGCCCAATCCACATCCAGCATATTGAAATCCCCCAGTAGCAGGATTTCACCTTTAGCTGCCACATCATGTATGTTCTTCATTAGTTCCCTGTCTACTTCCTCCCGCTGTGCCGGAGGTCTGTAGAGCACCCATGTGTGTATTGCTGTTCCATTCCCTGGCTCCAGGGTGACCCACATTACCTCAGCCTCCCCCTGTCTTTTCTGAACTTCTGTAACCTTTATACCATCCCTGATGTACAGGGCCCCTCCCCAACCCTTTTTACACTTCCTGTCCCTCCTGAACAGTGTATAGCCTGGTACATTGACTTCCCAGCCATGATTAGCAGAGTACCATGTCTCCGTTATTATACTCAGGGAGTCTCCCTGCCCAGCGCTTCCAAATGCCTTTAGCTGAATCATGTCCTAGGCTTCCATCCCTCCCAGAGGCTTAATGGCTAGTGGTGGTTTCCACCGTGGATGTGAAGTCCCGTCTGTCCTCTCCTCAGGTTCAATTCCCATGGAGGCTAGAGGCAGATAACCTCCCCCCTCATTCCAACTGGTCAGCACATCCCTCCGAAGGGATCTCATAAACAACGGCCGCCACCACATCCTCGATCTGTCTCCATCAGCTTCCATACAGAGAAAAAAGGATGACCCTCTGAAATGGGCAATCGGCCCCACTCCCACCTTCAGACTGGCTCCTTCAGCCCATACTCTTCCACACGGGCCAAATGGCCAATCAGCTCCCCCAGAAAAAAGGAAAATTAACCCATTAAGGGTTGTAAGCCCAGGGACCTTAAAAGGGACAAATGCTTTCCAATAAACCATTATAGTTTCTTTTCCTACGGGGGTTACATAAAGAAAAGTAGGGGGAGTAAAAATGGGTATATTACTTACTGAAAAACAGAGAGGCAAAGAGGGCAGTTAGTGAGACAAAAGCAGACACAGAGCTGCATATCGCAGAGGGAGTCAAGAGTGGAGAAAAACATTTCTTCTGATACCTTAGGAAAAAAAGGAAGAAAGGAGAGGAGTCCTAAGCAAGTTGCGGGGTAGAGGAGGATGGGCAAAAGGCCACTATCCTTAATGATTACTTTTGCTCAGTTTTCACTAGGGAGGACAATGGGCCCTTACCAGAGAGTGGCATCAGACTGGCCACTAAGGGGGTCCCAGAGATGAGGCAGTCAATATTTACAAGTGAAAGAATCCAGAAAGGGCTGACAGCCCTAAAGATGGGTTACATCTGAGGTTACTCAGGGAGCTGGCAGCAGTACTGGTTGAACCACTGGTAGGTCTGTTCAACAGCTCACTAAAGATGGGACTAGTTCCAAAGGATTGGAGGGTGTCAGATGTAGTTCCACTGACTGTGGGGACATGGAACAAGCAGGGAACTACAGACTTGTCAGTCATCTCTATTGTAGGGCAGCTGATGGAGTCACTGGTCAAAGAGGACCTCAGGAACTACTTGGAGAGCAACAGTCTTCAGGACAGTAAATAGCACAGATCCATGGTAAGAAGGTCTTGTCAGACTAATGTAGCAGTTTTCTTTGACTGGGTGACAGGGGAATTGGATATGAGCATCGCTGTGGATTTGCTCTACTTTGACTTGAGCAAGGCTTTCTACTCGGTGCCTCACAGACACCTGCTGAAGAAGATGAAGGATCTGGGTGCTGCTAAGGTTGTAGTAAGCTGGGTAGGTAACTGGCTATAAGGGAGGCAGTGAGGATTGTGGTAAATGGGGTCAAATCAGAAAATATGGAGGTCACGAGCAGTGTACCACAGAGCTCTGTACTTGGTTTGGTTCACTTCAATATGTTCATCAGTGACACTGGTGAGAGAGTCTGAGGCAAGTTGTGTCTCTTTGAAGATTACACTTATCTCTGTGGGAGGGTGGATAGGGATGAGGAAATTGGAGAAATGCAGAGCAACTTACAAAAGCCAGAAGAGTCGTCAGATATTGGCAACTAAAATTCAATGCCAAAAAGTGCAAGGCCATCAGCCCAGTGGCACAGACAGCTGAGGTTCTGTTAGCACCTTACCTTTTGTCACTCCAGTTCCATGTCAATACAGTGACGCAATTTGAGTGACCATCAAAACGGTGACTTTATTATAGCCAAGCACATTTCAGCGCATGCCAGTTATAGCAACCAATGATACCGGCGATTGAATCCCTAAACGTGGAGCTGAAAATTATAAACCAAGACCCTGAGGCAGTCATATAGACTCTTCTTGCCATATTCCATCACGACCTCCACAAGGCACGCTGTAAGATCTCAATATCACTGCTGAATACAGGGGGTTTCAGCCCAGGACAGGAGCTGCTCTATCTGTACCTCTGTCAGCTTCTGCTCCTCCTGCAGGCATTCCACAAACTTTCATATGGAGGGGTGGCGCACACCCAGCCTGGTGTTAAAGCCACTGTGCCACCCCTTGATCACAAATTCCAGCACCTATTTCAAAACAGGTGCACAGGTATCACATGTTCACATTCAAGGGGCTCCGCCCCATACCCCCTGCCCCCTTATCTCTAGGATAACAACTCCAAAGCCCACCTGGATACTGAAGTAGTAAGCCACACCATTTTCACCATTATCTTCTAGTCTCCCATATGTGTTGGTCGCAATTGTTGTGATCACCATTAGTGGTTCACCCAAATTGGTTCACCGTTATAACTTCACTATTATCACATGATACCTGTCACACCAGTGACCAGAGTTCAGGAACAAGCTCTGGTCACCGGGATCATGGGGGATGGGCTAAAAGAGGATTGTTCAGATGCCTGGCAGCTCTCATCTCTCAGATTGGGGTGGTGGGCTTTCCCATCTCTTGGCTGCCACCATCTGGAGGCCTGGTGGCAGTGTCAACATACAGGAGGCAGATGTAGGTCAGGGAGGGTGGAGGGAGACATCGTTCCAGAATGCATGCATACCTCCACACACAAACGTCCTCCAAGCTGCTGCAGCATCGGAAGGTTAGTGGGAGAAAAATAGTGGAAACTAAGCAGACTGGGCTCTGTGAAGCCTTGGCAGGACACCTGGATCCACCCTTCCACTCCAGCTAGTAAAGCACTTCTGGATTCTGTGCTCAGCAAGGAGGACAGTCCTACCCCAGAATGTGCCATGGGGGAGCTAGCCCCCAGTGTGGGTGGAGAATAGGGGGCAGTCTGAGGAGTCCAGGGATGTGGCTAAGTAGCTGCCTGATTTGGCTCCAGAGGATAAAAACCTTTATAGAAAAAAATGTGTAAGGTGATGCACCCAGGGAACAAGAATGCCAGGACACAGTACTGGATGGGTGGGGTAAGACTTAGCACTATGACTGAGGAACGGGACCTTGAAGTTATCATCCGTAACTTCTTGAAAAAATTAGGCCAGTACAGCAAGGCATACAACAGAGCCAGTAGGATGCTGGGATGTATTGGGAGGGGTACTGATAGCAGGAGGGAACAGGCACCTTGTGTACACACCAGGAACTTCAATGCATGGTTGAAGAACTGGTGTGTAGAGAAAGGATTTGGATTCACTGGGGACTGGGGGTCCACCTGGAGAGATGGGGGACTGTTCAAGGCTGACAGATTGCATCCATCCTGGAGAGGTACTCAGATCCTCAACGAAAAGTTTAAGTGCTACTTTGGGGAGCATTTAAACTAGCCAAAGGGGAAGGGCAGGCTGGTAGACAGTGAAAATAGCTGTCCGCCCCAAAGGCTAGCAGGGATACCAAGGAGTAGGAAGGGGAGAACTCAAAAAAGACCCACATTCTAGGGAAACAGAAGAGAGATGGCAGAACGGAAACTAGTAGCATCCACAGAGTGGGATATGCAGACAGCAGGAAACACAGGAATAGGACAACAGGCAGAAACATCAGATGTCCACAAATGCCAGGAGCTTGAGGAATAAGGTAACAGAACTTGAGGCCGTCATAGCTGAGGAGAAGATAGATATAGTGGCAGTAACAGAGACCTGGTTTAATGAAAACACTGACTGGGAAGTTGCAATACAGGAGTATGCACTATTCAGGAGGGACAGAGTTAGAAAAATGGGAGTGGAGGTTGCACTGTTTGTAAAGAACACTATTAAAGCAACAGAAATATCAAGAGACAGTGGGGAGGAGGAGATGTTATGGGTAGCACTGGAGGCAAATGAAGGGGCCATAATAAGGGCAGGGGTTATCTACAGACCTCCCCCCCCCCACACAAGGGGAGGAAGTGGACAGGGAAAAGAGGAAAGCTATCTGGGAAATGTCCAACCGGGGGGGAGGTGATACTGATGGGGGATTTCAACATGCGTGATGCGAACTGGGGCATCCAAGTATCATCATCTAATAGGAGTAGGGAGGTCCTGGAGGAGCTGCAGGGGGCACTGCTGAGACAGTTCATAGATATGAACCTACATGGGAGGAGGCCACACTGGACCTGGTACTGTCAAACAGAGACAGTGTGACCAGAGTTACAGTGGGGAACCCACTTGGGGAGAGCGATCACAAACAATACACTTTGAGTTAAGTATTGGGCAACAAGCATTCCATAACAAACAAAAGTCCTAGATTTCAGGAGGGTGGACCTTAGGAAAATGGGGGAGGGAGTTAGCAGCACTCCAGCAAGGATAAAGAATGGGGAGGGGGTAGAGGAAAGGTGGAATAAAATTAAGGAGGCATTAGAAGAAGCTGCGAGCATATTTATTAGACAGGTATCGAAGAATAAGAGGAGGAGGAGGAGACCACTTTTGTTCTCACAAAAGATAGCAGAGGTGGTCAGGGCAAAAAGAATAACCTTCAAGCAGCACATAACAACACAGGGGGAACAGGATGGGGTTGTATAGGAGCAAAAGAAAGAAGCAGCAAAAGGGATCAGGGAGGCAAAGGCTCTCACTGAACAGAGCATAGCAAAGTCAGTAAGGGGGGGAACATTTTACAGATACATCAGTGAAAGAAGAAAAAAATAAGGTAGGAATATTGAGAATCATGGGGGGGTAAATGTGTGGAAGAGGACCAGAAGAAGGCAGACATACTGAACAAGTATTTCTGCTGAGTATTCACAAAGGAAGGTGAGGGAAATGGTCCACAGATAAAGGAGAAAGTAATGAACAGTCAGGTGTGGACATGAGCCACTTTACAGAGGACAGGGTACTTAAATACTTGGGCTGGCAGTATAGCCTAGAGGTTAGATGAACAAAGTGTGAACAGGCTTGATTCATCCAGCAGACCAGACCTGAGTTTGATTCTCACAACCTCCATTTGCATATTGTGTGACTCTGAGCAAGTCACTTAACCACCCAGTGCTCCCAGGTTGCCCCTGAAAACAGGCATTTGTGCCTAGTGGGCCTTACCTGGTTACCAAAGACTAAAATAAAAATAAATAAATAAAGAACTGGAGAAATTAAGAGTAGAAAAGGTTGTGGGACCTAATGGGGTACACTCAGGGATACTAAAAGAACTGAGGAAACAACTGGCTGCTCCCCTGGCAGCCCTGTTCACTCTACCCTTGGATACAGGGATAGTACCGGGAGATTGGAGAAGGGCAGATGTGGTGCCAATCCACAAAAGTGGGAGCAGGGGGAGGCAGGAAACTATAGGCCAGCAAGCCTGACATTGGTGGTGGGGAAGGTAATGGAGACATTAATAAAGGAAAGAATAGTGGAGCACCTGACCAGTAACAAATTGCAGGATCCAAGACAGCATGGGTTCACAGGTAGAGATCATGCCAAACCAACCTAACTGAATGTTTCGACTGGGTGATGAGAGTCTTGGACCGGGGGCAGCAATGCCTGTGGCCTACCTGGATTTCAGGAAGGCCTTTGATACGGTACCACACAGACTAGTCAACAAGTTGAACAGTCTAGGGGTGTGTGAAAAGGTGGCAAAGTGGGTGCAGAACTGGCTAAGCAACAGGAGCCAGAGGGTAGTAGTGAATGGGTGGAGATCAGAAGAGAGGGAGATGACAAGTGGAGTACCGCAGGGGTCAATCATGGGGCCATTACTATTCAATGTATTCATTGGAAACATCGCAGATGGACTGGAAGGGAAAGTACACCTGTTTAGAGATGACAAAAAGATCTGCAACATGGTAGACACACAAGAGGGAGTGAATAGAATGAGAAGGGACTTAAACAAACTGGAGGAATTGTCAAAGGTATGGCAGCTGGGGTTTAATGCAACAAAATGTAAGGTTATGCACATGAGGCGTAAGAACCAAGGGGCAACTTACCAACTAGGAGGGGAAGAAATGGCAACAACTAACCATGTCATCATAGCAGAGGACCACAAGGTGTCTAGTCAGTGTGGTAAAGCAGTAGTAAGGCAAGCAGGATGCTGGGATGCATTGGGAGAGGAATAACAAGTAGAAAGAGGGAAGTAATTTTGCTCCTGTATAGGTCACTGGTGAGGCCGCACCTCAAGTACTGTGTCCTGTTCTGGAGGCCCCATCGCAGAAAAGATATCAACTAGGTAGAGGCAGTGCAGAAGAGAGCTACCAAAATGGTCCAAGACCAAAGCACAGGAGAGGAGAGGAGAGTTGATTTGGTCTCAGCAGCGATCAGGACTCCCTCTTCACATCAGAGCAAAAGAGCACCAGCATCTCCCAGTGGCTTTGAGAGGCTTCAATTGGCAGGGAAGCTTGGCACTGAAAGAGCAGCAAAAAGGAGGAAAAACGTCCGCATTTTCCAGCGGGCTACTGAGGCTCCAGTGGGCAGAAAAGCTCGGCAGCACAAATTAGCCACAGGGGAGAGATAACAAGGCATCCAATCAGGATGGAAAGACTGAGCTTGGTAGCACCAATCGGCCACAGACAGGGTGAATTAAGGAGACCAATCAGGGCTGGATCGCTGAGGTTTGAAAGCCAACAAGGGCTTTAAAAATTGCGATCAGCACTTTCAGGAGCAGCACAGTAGGGGAGAGGTGACTTGGCCCTGGAGGTGATTGGAATTCACTCTTCATGTCACAGCAAAAGAGCACCGACAGAGGGGTTGAAAAATTGGCCGCATCTTCCAGAGGCTTCAGTTGGCAGGGAAACTCAATGCCAAAAGAGCATCAGCAGAAAGGAGGAAAACCTGATGGATTTTCCAGCAACTTACTGAGGCTCCAGTGGGCAGAGAAGCTTGTCGGCACAAATCAGCCACAGTGAAGAGATAGCAAGGCATCCAATTGGGATGGAAGGACTGAGCACAGCGACACCAATCAGCCACAGGCAGGGTGAATTAAGGAGACCAATCAGGGCTGCAGCGCTGAGGTTTGAAAGTCAACAAGGGTTTTAAAAAGTGCGATCATCACTTTCAGGAGCAGCACAGTAGGGGGGAGGTGACTTGGCCCTGGAGGTGATCAGGATTCCCTCTTCATGTCAGCGCAAAAGAGCTCTGACAGAGGCGTTGAAAAATTGACCACATCTCCCAAAGGCTTCAGTTGGCAGGGAAGCTCAGCACCAAAAGAGCGTCAGCAGAAAGGAGGAAAACCGGACGCATTTTCCAGCAGCTTACTGAGGCTCCAGTGGGCGGAGAAGCTCAGCGGCACAAATCAGTCACAGTGGAGAGATACAGTAGCAAGGCATCCAATTGGAATGGAGGGATTGAGCTCGGTGGTACCAATCAGCTGCAAGCAGAGTGAATTAAGGAAGTCAATCAAAGCTGGAGCGTTAAGGTTTGAAAGCCAACAAGGGCTTTAAAAGCATGATTGGCACTTTCAGGAGCACCGTAGAAGGGGAGAGGTGACTTAGTCCCTACAGCAATTGGGACTCCTGCTTCTTCCCCTCAGAGCAAAAGAGCACCAGCAGAAGGGCTAAAAAATTTCCCACCCTCCCACCTCCACTACCTCAACTATTTAAATACACCCCAATCAGGGGTGTAATTATAGGGGGGGGACGGAGGGCACAAGTCCCCCCCCAACAATTCAGGTGATCACATTTGTCACCTCCAACATTTAGCCCCTTACCTTGCTGCTGCTGCCTGCTGTGGGCTAGGAGGGACTTGGGAGCCTGTTGTGCTGGAGGGGCAAATTTCACCGGTGAGAGCCGAGAGACAGTGTCAGACAGAGAGGCGGGTGAGGGTGACAGACAAAGCAGTGGAGGGGGGGAGCCATCATTTCACAGACTAGCCTGACTGAAATGGGGGGAGCAGGACTGAGTTGCGGCAGGAAGGGAGAAAGTGACAGACCGCAGACACCACACCCAGAAGTAGCGTAAACACTCACTGCCACCAACAGCGAACAAGGAGTCAGGATGAGCAGGCAGGAGACTGACTGCTGGTGTCAAGACCATGGTGCTGTCATGTTTGGTGCTTCCCTTCCCTCCTATCTGCCTTTCTGAATGCTGCCACATCCACCCGCCTCATCCAGGAGCTGCCTGCTGCAGCTTTGCTTGCCCAATGCCTCAAGTTGTCTGCTTCATGTGGGACTCAGGAGTTGGTCAGGCCAGGAGGGAGTCCTTATCAGATTGAGTGGTGTGGCAGGGCAGTCCCCGCCTGCTGTGTGTAACTGAATTTGGGTGGGCCGGTCAGTCGGTCGGAGCATCGAGATGCACTGAGTGAGCCTGTGGAACTGTCTGCCTGGACTCAGAGGCTGGAAAAGTTTGGAACAGAGATGAGAGGACAGCAGACTGATCATGAGGCAATGGCTGCAAGCAACAACTAACTGGTAGGACTGAGTCTGGTTACTGGTGGTGCTGCAGTGGTGGGTCGTGGTTGGGGGTGAGTAGTGATTGGGGGTCAGCAACAGCAATACTCATGCCACAGGGGAATGCTATGTACAAAACTGCTGCAACATGCAGAGGAGCTGGTGGGAGGGAATTCCAATTTGCACAGTCAGAGTGGTTCTGAGCTGGCAGGGGCCACACACTATTGGCCTTTTAATTTGACACCAGTCAGGGTCAGGGAGTGCCCGGGAAAAGAAGTCTGCTGCGATCTGTGAGGCATTCTCTCTTCGTGTAGTGTAGTGTGGCTTGACTGAAGTGGGCCAGTGGCTCTACGCTGCTACCTGTGACAACCAGCACAGCAAAACAGTACAATTAACTTCTCAACTTGAGGTAATATAGCTCTAGTGTGCAAGAAGGCAAGGGCAGGTGGTGTTTAATTTGAATTACTGTATTACATTTATTGGTGGTCTTCTCTGTTGTGCTGTGTTGGTCCTGTCTACTGTCTGTAGTCAGTCAATACTGTGCTGTCTAGCATCTCTCATGTGTGCCACCTGATTCTGACTGAGCCTGATTATTTTTATTTATTTAACAAATCAGAAAGACCTTTGAGCCAAGGGCTCTTTTACAGAGGTTCTACGTCAAGTCGTAAGAATAACAAATTACAATGGTTTCAGTAAGTAGTACAACATGAGGAAAGTAATTACATAAACAAAATAATAATATGGCAAGATAAATATTATGACAAGTGCAGCCAGTGGCCTTGTCTGAAGAGGGGTGGAAGGGATTACAAGGAGAGAAGGATGGGGGTGAATTTTCGGGGGGCGGAAGGAGCAAAATAAGAGCAAGGAGGGAGCTGACACAATGTAACTTATGTAGGAAAAGACCCATGTGGGGTAGGGGGAGAGAACAAGGTGAGGAAATGGGGGGGGGAGTGGAGGGGTAGAGGAAGGGGGGATGAGGTAGGATGAAAAAAGGATGGGGATGGAAAAGGGATGAAGGAAGGAAGTGCTATATGTGGAATAGTGCAGCAACAGGGTAGGGCTATACAGGGGCGAATGGTAAAAGAGGGAGGTCCCAGCATCAACTAGGAGCAGATTTATCCTGGACTCCCTTCAGGGTGCCTTCCTCAAGCAACTAGTCATGGAAACAACTCAGCAGAAGGCAATGCTGGACCTTGTGCTCACAAACAGGGACAGTGTGATGGGGGTAACAGTGGGGGAGCACCTGGGGGACAGTGACCACCAGTCATTGTGGTTTGACATCACAGAAAGAGCAGAACCAAACCACACAAAAACACATATCCTGGATTTTAGGGGGGCAGACTTTGGGAAAATGGGGAGATACTTGAAAGAGGCATTAAGGGGAATGGGGCAGGAATCAGGGGTTGAGGAACAGTGGGCAGTATTTAAAATGGGGATTACAAGAGCAACAGAACTATGCATTAAGCAGGTTAGCAAGACGAAAAGGAAGAGGAGACCATTATGGTTTTCCAAAGAGGTAGCAAAAAAAGTGAAAGCCAAAAAGATTGCATTCAGGCAATACAAAAAGACACAGGCAGAAGGGGATAGGGAGGAGTACCAGGAGAAGCAAAGGGAGGCAGGGAGGTCAGTAAGGGAAGTCAAAGCTCAGACAGAAGAACACATTGCAAAATCAGTGGGTAGAGGGGACAAAATCTTTTACAGGTACATAAGTGAAAAAAGAAAGGCAAAGGGAGGGATGGTGAGATTGAAGGGGGAGGATGGGGGCCGTGTGGAGGATGACAACATTAAAGCTGACATATTGAACAGGTATTTCTGCTCAGTCTTTACTGAGAAAGAGGAGGGTAATGGGTCTGAAGGGAGTACAAGGGGTGAGAATGGTGCAGAAATGGACACAAGTTCCTTTACACGAGAAAGGGTCCTGAAAGAACTGGAACTAATAAGAGTTGATAAAGCAATAGGTCCAGATGGGGTGCACCCCAGGGTCCTTAAAGAACTAAGAGAGGTGGTGGCTGAACCTCTGACTATCCTTTTTAGCCAATCACTGGAAACAGGGGAGGTACCCAAAGACCAGAGGACAGCAGATGTAGTCCCCTTATACAAAAGTGAGAACAAAGAGGAACCGGGGAACTACAGACTAGTCAGCCTCACCTCGGTAGTGGGGAAGATCATGGAAGCACTACTGAAGGAGAGATTGGTGGAACATATGGTTGTCAATAGACTACAGGACTCAAGGCAGCATGGTTTCACCAGGGGGAGGTCATGTCAGGACAACCTTGTTGAATTTTTGACTGAGTGACTAGGGAGGTGGATCAGGAGAGGGCAGGGACATGGCCTATCTGGACTTCAGCAAGGCCTTTGACACTGTGCCACATAGAAGACTATTCACAAACTGGGGAATATAGGTGTGGGCAGGACAGTAGTGTGGTGGGTAGGTAACTGGCTGGGTGGCAGGACACAGAGGGTGGTGGTAACGGCTGTCACTCCACAGAGGGAAGAATGACCAGTGAGGTACCACAGGATCAGTGCTGGGACCGTCCTATTCAACATCTTCATCAGTGACATTACAGCAGACCTAGAAGGCAGAATTTCACTGTTCGCTGATGACACAAAGCTCTGTAACTAGAGTAGACACACCAGAGGGTGTAGACAGAATGAGAAGGGACCTGCAGAAACTTGAAGAATGGTCAGGGGTTTGGCAGTTGAAATTCAATGCAAAGAAGTGCAAGATAATGCATATGGGGCACAAAAACCCTGGCACAATATATCAGTTTGGGGGTGAGGATATAGCATGCACCAAGCAGGAAAGGGATCTTGGGGTTATCATCACTGATGACTTCAAGGTAGGGAAACAGTGTGACAAGGCAGCAGGTAAAGCAAATAGGATGCTGGGATGCATAGGCAGGGGCGTCACCAGCAGGAAAAAGAGAGGTCATAAATCCACTATACAAGACACTAGTGAGGCCCCACCTGAGTACAGTGTACAGTTCTGAGACCTTACCCACATAAGGATAGACAGGGTACAGAAGGTTCAGAGGAGGGCAACAAAGATGGTACATAGATTGCATCACATGTCCTAGGAGGACAGGTTGAAGGAACTGAATATGTACTCCCTGGAGGAGAGGAGGGAGAGAGAGAGGGGATATGATAGAGATATACAAGTATCTTTCAGGGAGGAACAGGGTGCAGGAATACACTATTTTTAAGTGAAAAAGATGTTCCAGGACTAGAGGGCATGGGATGAAGTTGGAGTGAGGATGATTCAGAGGAAACGTGAGGACGAATTTCTTCACAGAACGGGTGGTGGACAAGTGGAACACCCTGCCAGAGGAAGTGGTGGGGGCTGAAACAATCACAGGATTTAAGAATGCATGGGATAAACATAAAGGGATTCTGGAGGTCAGGGGTAAGGGGCAACAGACTTCTAGGAAAACATAAACTGAACTTACAAGCTCAAATGGGCAGACTGGGTGAGCCATAGGCCCTTATCTGCCGACACTGTCTATGTATCTATGTATCTATGTCCCAGTGCATTCAGCTGTCTGCAAAGATTAGGTATAGCAGTCACAAGATGCTGTTGAAACTAGGAATTGACACAGCTTCCACTTAAATGGTCTCAAGGTTGCAGTCGTCACAATCTCAGGAGGAAGAGAAACAAATAAATTAGCCACTCTAACTGCAATGGATCACTGTCGGAGTGAAATTCGACAGTAAGGGACAGTAAAAGTTTGGCTCACAGAACTTTGTGTGTTACGAGTGCCCCTCAAGGGACTAAAAAGCTGAAGGGAACCTGGTGGTAGGAGACCAAGAGCTGCCTTCTTAGCCAGATGGCAGGCTTGATATTCAATGTCAGCCTGGAGCTGAAGCCAGTTTACTTGTCCGTAAAGGTCACAGGTGTGAGTATGATACTCTGCACCAGTTAGTAGATGGCATGCCTTATTCAGAGCTGTGGTGAGCTGCCATAGGGTTGTGTCCATGGCGGTACCATAAATTAACAAACCACAGTCAATAATAGACAAAACTGAACTTTGGATAGCCAGTCTGAGGGCTTCAGTAGTAAGGCAGTGTTTGTGACTGTGTAGAAGGCCTAGGCGAATGTTAACTGCCTTGGCAACATTCTCAACATAGTGGAAGTAATAGAGTGTACTATCCAGAGTAACTCCTAGGTATTTAAAAGATTGAGTCTGATCAAGGATAACACCCGCACTATATTTAATCGCCAATTGTTTGGCTTTGTGCTTGCTGTGGGTGCCATGGAAGAGTATGACCTTTATTTTTTTGCAATTAAGCACCAACTTATGAGAGGTGAACCAAGACTTAACTTCAGTAAAACTTTTCTGAAGTTGGGCCCGAAGGAGGGTAGGGTCAGCAGTCTTTGGGAAAATGATTGCATCATCCGCATAGAGGAGTACTGGTTCGAAACAGGATGCTGGAAGATTATTGAGGAATGTGCTAAATAGAAGAGGTCCCAGTAACAATCCTTGAGGAACCCCAGAGCAGACAGGCAGTTTAGCAGAAAGGGTAGACCCTATTCTCACCTGTTGTGTGCGGTTTGCTAGATAGCTGGTGAGCCGCTTTAGGGCGTCTGATGATATATCAAGCCCAGTAAGTTGATGTGTCAGCAAATGGTGATTGACCATGTCAAATGCTTTAGATAGGTCAATAAAGATTGCACCAACAAGTTGACCCTGATCAAGAGTATGGTGAATGAAACCTATGAATTCCAGTAGGGCCGTAAATGTGCTGTGCCTTTTCCAAAAATCTTGCTGTTGGACACATTGTAGGTTGTATTTTTCCAGGTACTCCACACAAACTAGTCGGCAATAATCCTTTCAAGTGCTTTGGACAGTGGTGGAAGAATAGATATTGGCCTATAATTCCCAGTTAGTAATATGTCCCCACTCTTAAAAACTGGTGTAACCAGAGAGGATTTCCAGATCTGGGGGAATTGTGAAAGTATGAAGGAGTGATTGAGAAGCTTGGTGAGGGGGGATAGGACGTCATCTAGGGTTAGGTAAGAAGTTTCAGGTTGAGGGACTCTCTGCTTGTCCTAGTTCCTCCTAGAACTTTAAGTAGGTATGTCTTGGCCTCACTTTCTGAGATAGCTTTGAAGTAGAAACATGGGTAGGTCAAGGCCTCTTCTGAGTTGGTGAATGTATGAGCTGTGCTGAGCGGTTCAAAGAAATTTTGGGGAAGAATTTGTCTAAGGTCTGTGAAGGATGAATTAAATGTGTTGGCAATTAACATGGGGTCATGGGTGATAGATCCATCAACATTTAACATAGTTGGAGCCTGTTTGGTTGCTTTCCCAGTGATTTCCAAAAGGTTTTCCCAGAATTGTTTACCATCTGCCCAGGTCTTGGCGAGGATGTCCTTATAGTAACACGCTTTGTGCTCACAGATAGCCTTCGTACATGCGTTCCTGGCCATCTTATAGGCCTGTATGTCAGGTTGACTGACAGAGGCCCTGGCCCTATGCCAGAGGTGGTCAAGAGCTTTCATTTGAGCCAGAAGGTTAAAAGAGATCCAAGGATTATCAAGTTTCCTGATCCTACGTGTTCATTAGGACCCAGTCCAGGAGTGTGCTAGTCTCAGTCTTATAGTTTATCCTAGTTGGAGTTGTTATTAACTGGGTAAAGTTCAGGCCTGTTAACTCATCCCTATGCCTTCTGGCACCTGACGAGAACCAGTTGACATTAAAGTCACCTAACAGGATGGTTTCTACATCTTGTTTTAGACTCATGATACAGTTCATTAGGGGTTTGGGGGGAAATTTATAGACTCAGCCAATGTTGAGGGCCTTGTTGTGTGCACTGAACATAACCTTAACAGCAAGAATTTGAATATCCATAGCTGGTTCAGGGAGGGACAGTGGATGAGCCAACAATGACTCCTTTAGGTATATGGCAGAGTCACCTCCTCTTCTAGATAGTCTGCCCTGTCTAAAAAGTGAGTAACCTGGTAGGATGATGGCCAAGTCAGGGACAGATAGTCACAGCCACATTTCGACAACTGACAGGATGTTGAGGTTGTGTACTGTGACCCAAGCAGTGAGAGCATCAATTTTTTTTAACAGACTGCAGATGTTCATACTGGCCAGGACAAGCGTGCTGTGTTTTTTGTTGCCATTGACTCCACATGAAGGAGGGACCGTATTAGGATGTACACTCCCAGAGATAAGGAGAAGTAAAAAATGAGGCATTTCAGGAGTTGTCTTACTAAATAAAGGGTAAGAGTACAGAATTTCCCCTTTTTTTATACTTTAACAGGGCCCTTAGGAACAGAGAGGCTTTTAAGTAGCACAAGAACAGTGATGTTAATAGAGGACAGACTTCTTCCATGTTTCATGTGCAGCCTGCTGTAGAGCAGCTCCCATGGGAAGAAAGGGGTGTAGTATGATACATTGGCATTGGTGACCATGCCAAGTATGATATGAGGTTGTTCTGTGGTAGGGAGAACGGGGGTATGTGATGTCTGGTTCCATCCAAATGAGAGTGGGACCCACAGTCTGCTTTGGTAGGGGCTGCTGTGCTGGCCGGGTGGTTGTGGCGGGAGCAGTTATATGGTTAGCCTAACATGCAACTCCACTGTTTTCTTCTGTGTTAGGTTACCAGAGTTAAAGTAATTAAAAATCAAACCCTGTAGGTGGGTGGACTGTGGATGAAGTGGTGTGAACACTGTTGGAGGGCTTGAAAGGTGGGGATATTTAATTTTTTGTTTTACAAACAAAAAAACTGACCAGTGTAGGTGTAGTTGTTTCTCCTTCCTGAATATCATCATCGTCATCAAGTTTATTGGAAAGCAAATTGGGAAATTATTCTCATTTACAATTGCATCCAGTTTCAATACATAAAATCGCAATACAAAACATAATATATAAAAGTAAGACATATTTGGGATAAATAAACAACATTTGGTATACATTACATATTGCACACATTAATCATCAGTTGAACAGCATGTACATCAGATCATCCAAAGCTTTCACACTGTTTATGTAATATGCCAGTAATATGTGGTTTCCCTAATGGTTCATCGAATATAGCTGGGTCAGTTGAATAGAGGAGAGCCACAGCAGGGATTATGAGTCTTTGGTACTGCTCATTTGCCGTATCCATATGCCGGACCATTGTAATATTGTGGTTGGTGTTTGTATTTGTCATATACCTAATAAATTATAGTTATTAGAAAAATAATATGCCTGTAATATGATTTTTAAATCTAGAAATAGGAATTATAACTTGCAGTTTATGTTTTTTCTTGAGATCCGCCCAAGGCTGTGAAACAGATACTGACAAAACAAAATCACCTAACCTGCTGCTTTAAACATAATAAGGAGGAGCAGTCAGCCAGTGACAGCACTAGGAGGCTTAAAACATGGGTTGAATTGGCGACCAACCCAACCTTACCTAAAGGGTGAATGTGGCGGGAGATCATATGGCAACCAACACAGCCCAGCACTCACTGCTTTGGTTGGCCACCGAATGGGAACACATGGAGCACATGTCCAATGTACATTACGAACATACAAAATTTGCCAGCAGATAAAGGCCTAGAGGTCTATCAAGTCTGCTCGAATGTGCAGCTAGCACCCCTTATTCTGCAGCTGCCCCTCCCTTCCACCCTTCCCCTTCATTGACCCTCCCCCTTGTCCTGTCCCATCCTCTTTTGAAGCAGTCCACTGTTCTACTGGATACCACTTCTGCAGGTAATGCATTCCACCCAGCCACCACCCTCTCTGTAAAAAAGTGTCTACTCGTCTCCTCCTGAACCTTCCTCCCTGCAGTCTCATATCATGGCCCCTGGTGCCCTTCCCCTCCCTTACTTTGAACAGCCCTTCTGTACCTGTCTTGTTTATTCCTTTCATGTACTTGAAGGTTTCAATCATGTCCCTGCATCCCTCCTCTCCTCCAGTGAGTACATGTTCAAGTCCCTGAGCCTCCTCTCATATGATAAGTCCCCCAGCCCCTTGATCATTTTTGTCGCCCTGTACTGCACCCCCTCCAGTAACTTGATGTCCCTCTTTGGATATGGGCGTCAGTACTGCACACAGTACTCCATTATAATAATGTGGATCTTTAGCATAATTAGTTTATATATGTTGAGATTGTTTGCAATGTCTGGGGCTACAACATATGAAAATAATATTTAGGCTCTAAAGAGGAATAGGGAAGGGAAAGTCCTCAATATTTATTTATAATAAGTAAAGAAAGAAAAGGGCAAGTAAAAAGGAATTATTTTAACCCATAAAATTTATATCATATAAAAACACTGCATGAAGGAAGAAAAAATTAATATTGTATACCAGTTAGGATTGCAGAAAGAAAGGAGAGACAAAGAAATGGAAAAAGGAATGTGTGTAGGAATCATTTATCAACTATTCTGAGTGGAAAAAGATGGGTACCAGCGATGTTAAATACAAATATAAGGGCCTTAACAACAAAAGTTGATGAGCTTGCTGTGGCAGTGAGACAAAATGAGGTTCAAGTGAGTTTGATAACCAAAATATGGTGTAGTGTAAATATTCCCAATCAGGTGGTTGCGATAAAGGATTATCAGATTGAGAGGAAGGATGGATGTGAATGAAGTGGGGAAGGGATTGCATTGTATATTCATGATAGTATCCCATATAAAAGTTTAGAGGAACTAGAAACTGACAATTTTGAAATGATGCATGTAGAATGAAATATATCAAATCTTCCAAGGCAATGTAGACCATTGACTGTGGGTGGGTTTTATCACCTCCTCCCCTCAACAAACAATAAAAAACATACAGTAGAACATATAATTTGGTATTTTGATCAAATTGGGGGAAATACATGATAGGTGCAGTATTGTAATAATGGGGGATATAATACAAACAGATTGCCACTTGGAAAAATATTAGGTGAAAAAGGGTTAAAACAAATAAAGAACCTACAAGGGGGAGAACAATATTTTAGACATTATTTTGAGAAATGTAAGTAATGTTTTTGGTAAACCAATGATTGTGCCACCTATAGGGTCATCAGACCAAAGAGTAGTATTGATAGCAAATAGCCCAGAAGGATGTAAGATGTTAAGAGGTGAGGAAAGCAAATTTAGATGTAGGAAGGTCAATGAGGCAGGGAAGAGGTGGGCCTTGGATACAACAGCTGGTAAACTACAAGAAAGGAGATTTGGATATGGAAATGTAGATGATACATGGAAAATGGTAACATATGCAATTAATGAATCTTTGGATCAGGTTATGCCCATGAAAGAAATAACACAGTTTGGTGGAGACAAATCATGGGTTACAGAAGAATATAAAAATGTGATTACTGAGAGACAGGCAGCCTTTAAAAAAATTATACTGTAGCATATCATAGAATGCGAAATCAAATAAATCATAAATGAAAGTGGTTCCGAAGAAATTATTATGAAAGAAAACTAGAAGGGTTAAGGAAATCAGATCTGAGAAAGTGGTGGAAAAATACAAAAGAATTTGTAGGACCAGAAAAGCAAGTAAATTAAATTGATAAATGGAAACAAACCTGTGTTTTTTGGGATTCAGATGGAGGTGCCCTCTTTTTGACATCTTTAAATAAAATGTTGGGTGAAGTAAGTAAGGAACTATCCCCATTCGAAAAAAAAAAAAAGGATTAGAAGTAATTGTCCCAGATAGGTTGTTGGTAACTATTGAAGAAATGTCAAAAGAATTGAAAAAGATTAATGTAAATAAAGCTCTGGGTCCTGGTGCTATTCCAAATTGGATAGGGAAAGAAAGAGCAGATTTGTTAGCACTATGGGTGAGTCATATATTTAATAGGTCAATGACAGCTGGGAAAATTCCTTTATAATGGAAGCAAGCAAAGATTGTTCCTCTTCCGCTATGACACCAAAGCATATGTCTACAGATTTTAGACCAATAGCTTTAATGTGTACGGTATCTAAAGTGTGAGAATTTGTTTATTTGTAAGTAGATTATGGAGATTGTAGGAGGTTTACTGAATAATAACTAGTTTGGGTCCCTGAGGGATTTTTCAACCACTGACACCACTTTGAAATTTTTGGAATTAAGCATGAGAGCTTGGGATAATGAGAAAAATGTAAGAGCTTTGTTAGTAGATTACAAGAAAGCTTTTGACCTTATTGACCATAGAACTGTAATAAAAAAAATTGGAAGGTTTTAATATTCTGGAATGTATTGTAAATTGGGTGCATGACTTTTTTGTAGGGGAGGTCACATTGGGATGGAAGGTATCAAATCTGAGTTAGTGAGAGTCAGTGGATGAGTTCCCCGGGATGCCAGACTGGGGCCATTGTTGTTTTTTTTGTTTTGTTTTTGTTTTGTTTTTTATACTCTTTATTTCTCACTCTGCAGGCCGGGCATCCTTCCAGAGTACCCACTTGGCTAAGTCGCTACTCCCAGCCTGAACCCTCACTTGCCAGTGTCCTCCGCAGGTCCAGCCCCCCGGATCACCTCCGGGGGGGGTCCGCCTTCCCTTGGTAGCCTATTCTGTAATTAGACGGGCCTACCTGGTGTCAGGTTGGGCCGTGGAGTTCACTGGTGCGCTGGGCCAGCAGAGGGATGTGGACTTGCCCCTGGAGTCTCCTTCATCTCTCAGCTCCGCAGAGGGCCTTTATTTGTTTTTTCCCCAAAGCTCAGATGTGCAATGATGTCCTGCTCAGCTGGTGCACACTCCCGTGCACCCCGGAAAGATGTCCGCCCCAGCTTTAATCCCCTGCATTCTGTGGCCATGCACTGTGGTACCTCCAGTCTCCACCAGAGGTCACCAGTGCATCGGTTGGTGGAAACCCCCCTCCCCGGGGATGGAGAGCAGTCCATGGGATGCTCAATCCATCCCCATCCCTGCCGACCCCCGATGACCCAGGCTCGTTCCCGAACCCGGGTCGCCAGCATGACGTGAGGTGTGGCGTCCAGCGCCTCAACCCTCAGCACTACCGGGCCGACACCATTGTTGTTTTTTATTATGTTAAAAGACTTAAACACTAAAGGCCCATGTATAAAGTAAGTAGATGATATTACAGTGCTGGACATTTGGGAATGTTTTAAAGATAGTACCATGCAACTTGATTTGGGTTATATAAGGAAATAGTCAGGGAATAATTTTATGCAAATAAATCCAACAAAAACTAAGGGCATACGCTTTGGGAAGCAGAATAGATGGGTGGGAATAAAATCATTGAATTTGGGGGGAGAAGAGGTGTAAGTGGTAAATAAAGTTAAGTATTTGGGTCTTATTTTCAGAATGATTTTACTTGGGCAGAGCAAGTTCTAACTATGGTAAAATAGGCAAATAGCAAGTTATGCTTTTTAACGATTTTGAGACAGGCAGGTTTGAGTTTACCTGATTTAGTTTACTATTTTTTTATAGTAGTTAGGCCAGTGGTAGATTATGAGGCAGCAGTTTGGCATGGTGGATTGACAATAAACGAATCCGAAGAAGTAGAAAGGGTACAGAAAAGGGCACTTAGAATAATGGTAGGGTGGGAAATGAGTTATAAGGAAGCATTGCTTAAATGTGGATTGGAAAGGTTGGATAGAAGGGGAAAAAATGGCAAGAGAGACTTTTAGAAGAATGTGTGATCCTGTTCATAAATTGCATTGTTTGCTTGTACGAAAGGATACTACGGGATCTCATTTACGTGAACAGGGGATGTGGGAAAGACCATTAGTAAGGACTCAAACTTATAGCAAATCTTTGTTTGTGCATTACTTGGATATGGTTTAGTGAACATCCTTTTGAAATGTAATTTTTATGAAATGTTGGCCTGTGTGTATATATATATATATATATATTTATATGAGTGTGTGTGTTTAAAATGTTGTTTATTTTTATATGGTATAAGCACTATGTATAGTACCAATCTATGTTTTTTAATGTCAAAGTGACTTTTTTTAATTATGTATGAACTTCAACCTGCACAATTGTGTCTGGTTGCAATATTAATAACAAGAAAAATCAAATCAAAATCACCCTGACTGACCCTTCCTCTGTAACAGCATCCTTCAACAACGTTTTCATGTCCTGTGCCTCATCCCTCCTTGCCACCCTCCACTCCCACATCCAACCCACCTACTCCCCCTTCAGATCCCACTCTGCCCCCCTTCCTCCTTCTCACCCAGCTCCCCAAATGAAGCCCTTAAAGTGATTTTCTGAGGTTTCACAGATGCCTTTTTCACATAGTATGTCACTCCTGCCCATGCTTCAGACATTGAGGGTGCAATTTGTTTTATAAAAAAATCTGTCATAGTCATTTTTTTATGTTTTATCAGTACTTTGTTTCTGCCTGCCCTCCAGTTTTCTGTGTGCGGCCACACCCCCATAATGATGTCATGCAATGGAACTGTCAATGTTTTACATACAGCAACAAGGAATTCTGGGTAAATTATAAAGTTGACTTAAATGTCCGTTACTCAGAGGTGCAGTCCCTTATTATGGTAGTGGCGACTGCGGTATAGCACCTAATATGTGGACATATTTATTTATTTAAACGTTTCACCAGGAAAGACATACTGAGCAGACAAGCTCATTTCCAGATGTGTCCTGGTGGAGAGGGGAAAGGGGTACACAGTAGGTACATATGTTGCAAGGCATTGTGGGTACAATAAGAAGTTGTTTTCCAGTTTCCTTACTGTGAGGTGCAGTCTCATATTTCTGTAGTAGCTTCAACAATAAAAGCCCTCATGTTTATTTTTAAAACAAGGCTTTACGCATATAGTATCTAGCTGACAAGATTTCTTTACTGAAAGATGTAGTCTCCTGTAACTGTAGTGACCACAGAAGTAGTTGATTTTTCTGTCTACCTAATCAAAGTGCAGTCTCCTATTTTGGTAGTGTTTACAGCAGTACCGTCTCTAGAAAAGTTTCTGGAACAATGTTTTTGTGATGCAGGTAGGCCAGAAAGATCATTTACCGTTCTGTGTAGATGTTTCACTTTTACTTCCTGCTGGTGAAGTGACAGGTCTGAAGTGACAGCTCCTGTCAGAATGTGGAAGCATGATGATACGTTTCTATGTTTATGTTATAGGGTCTGAATGACTGTAGGTAGTTCAGGAGTGTAATTATGGGTCAGAATACTTTTCTTTTTTGGTGTCAAGCTTATGCTAGGAGTTCAAAATTGTGAAAGAAAAAAGGATGTCTGCAATATCAAGACTAACCAACAGAGGTCTCTGTTTCAAATCTTTCTTTCCCTTGCATGATGTCATGGTTGGTGGTTGCAGCACTGAGAAAACAAGGGCAGGGTTATGCAAATGAAGCAGAGCACGGAAATAAAAGCATTTTTTTTTTCACGGAAAACAGCACTTTTTGGCAGTTTGAATGATAGGAGATTGATTCACAACTCCTACAGGTTACTACTCCCATTTGTTATGGTAAACCTCAGAAAATCACTTTAAAGCCCTACTAGCCTTAAACCCTTGCAAAGGCAAGAGCCCAAATGGGCAAGATTCCAAGCCCCTTTATCTATCTGCTCCTGCTATATCCTCCCCCCTGGCTACACTCCTAAATCTATCATTCTCTCTCTCTTGCTTCTGTCCCTTCTAAATGGAAAATGTCAACCATTATCCCCCTTCTGAAAGGGCGTGGCTCTACCAACCCTGGTAACTATTGCCCTATCTCCCTACTCCCCATCCTAGCCAAACTGCAGGAGCACATTGCCCTTTCCCAACTCAACCACTATCTTGACTCTTCTTCCTTCTTCACCTCTTTCCAGTCTGGTTTCCGAAAGTCCCACTCTACCACCACCTCACTCCTTCGTCTTACTGACTCCATACTCACAGGTATAGATTAGGGGCTGATGATATCTGTGATATTTGTTGACCTGGCTAAGGCATTCAATACAGTACCACACATCCTCCTCCTCCACAAACTAACAACCACTGGTCTATCCACTTAAGCCACTGCCTGGTTCCACTCCTAACTAAAAGGTAGGTTGCAAGCAGTCAAAACCTGCACCTCCCTCTCCTCCCCTTCCCTATCAATACTGGAGTCCCACAGGGCTCAGTTCTAGGCCCTATCCTATTTTCTATCATTTTAAATGACCTACCTGCTGTCTGCTCTTCAACACAAATACACATGTATGTAGACAACACCATACTGTACACCTCAGGTGCTTCTCAATCAGAAGTTGCAGCCACACTGCAGCAAGATTTCCACAAGGTTCAGCAGTGGTTCCAATCCAACCAGCTGTTCCTAAACGTCAAAAAGACCGTCTCCATGTCCTTTGACACTAGGCAGAGACTCTCTAGAACCCTCTCTACCACTGTGTTCCACACACTGGATGATACGCCCTTAGAAAGTTTCTCCTCCTTTAGGTATCTCAGGGTCTGGCTAGACCAGCACCTGGAATTTTTTGTACACATGAATGCAATCCAAAAGACACTGCACCCAAACCTCAGAGCTTTATACATAAATCGTGACTGCATTTCACTACCAGTCTACCATGCAACTGTACAGAAAATGATCCTCCCCACTTTTGACTATGCTGATATAGTCTATAGTGTTGCTTCTAAGTCCATCCTCACCAGATTGGACACCCTCGTTCACTTCTGTCATTTCACTCTATCCTGCCCCCCTTTAACCCATCACTGTGATCTCTTTAAAGCCCTCTCCCTTTCCTCCCTTGATTCCTGAAGCCTCATCCACTCTGCTATATTTATTGCCAAATACTGGTTCAGGACCCTATCCTCCTACCTTACCTCTGCACTCACTACCCCCACTATTCCCCCTTATTCTCTCTGTACCACCAGTCACAGACTTCTGGCTCCCCCTCATAGGACCACCTCAGCAGGTCAATCTGCTTTCTCATATCACTGCCCCAAACTGTGGAATGCCCTCTCCCTCATCATTTGAAATGCACCCTCACCCACAACACTTTCCTCCCTACTTAAAGACCACTCCTTTGCAGCCTGCTCCTGCCCCTAACTTCTCCATACCCTTACACCTGAGACACCCATCCCACATTTCTCCTGTGCCCTGAAGATCTACATCTTCTCTCCAGTTACAACCATAGACTAACGTATCTCACTGTTATCATTGCCACTAACTGTAATTTGACTACCTACTCTCAATATGTACTTGTATCCAACGGATATCCCTATTATGTTGCTGTCCCATATATGCAGAAACAATTGCTCATTGTAAATACTTGCTACCATAAGTTCTTTATACCTATGTAAAATGTTTCCTCTGTAAAATGTTACCTATGTACCCCCTCCCTCCTCCTCCTCCCAGGATGCATCTGGAAATTAACAATTTGCTCAGCATGCCTTCTTGGTGTAACTTTTAAATAAACAAAGAAATATATAAATAAATAAAAATACCTCTCTACCCACCTAGAGTTATATTTAACCTGAACAAATCAAGCCCCAATTTCATGAACACAGATGTAAAAGGTTGCAGGCCTGAGGTGGAATGTTGCAGCACTAACGAGGCACAACATACCCCCAGTGGCAAAGGGTGCAAGCCATGCAGGAAAGCTTCAGATGAAATTTCAGCAGTGATCCTCTTCACCCCACAGGGTAGTTTTCTTTATCTAAAGGGCTGTGATGCTGGAACCTTCTACCAGATGAAATCCCAGCATCAGGATCTGTCATGAGAAGGGGCAAATCTCTCCTACAGAAACAGAGCCAAGTCTTGTGCAGGCAATTTAGTTCCAGGTTCTGGCACTGTTTGGATTTAAGGAGCAGATCTAAAAAGCTGAGCTGCAAAAAAGTAGGTCTGTCCTCTCCGCTGTTTCAGGCAAATCTGAAAAGGCAGGCTGAGTTCCAGAGCACTCTCCAGATATCCCACTTCTCAAATTCCAGTGCTCATTGGTCCATTTGCATGGGTAAACTTTCATCATGCTTCATACAATGTGCTTATACTGTCCTCGATGCTGCTGAGCCTTTTGATTGGCTACTGTCAGTATTATTTTGCCTGGTGCCCTTTGATCCCTGCCCACAAATTTGTGGGGTCTGAGTTTATCAAAATGTGGCTATGCCTATGCCTTGTGGGCCAGTATTATTATTTTAAAGTCATTCCAGCTCTCTGTGTAGCTTCTGGCCATCTAGCACTGCCTCCTTGCATGGTTTGAGCAATTTCAAAAACATGATAGCTCAGGTTCCAAAGGTCTACAGCAGGTACAGCCATGATTCACTCAGTAAGATCATGGGCAACTGTACTTTTGGGGTTTCATGCACTGAGTACCTGAAATCATATACAACTGATGAGGAGAGATGATCATTCTCTTACACATAAGGGTGCACACAACATGCCTGTGTCTATGGCCCTGTCACTTTCTGGAGATGGAGAAGTGGAAGAGGGTCTTAGAGTGTATGTAACTTTGAATATTACTGAACTGACCTCTGTAGTCTGATAACCCACACTACTGTACCATATCATGCCATTGCCTCAGTCTCTCAAGACACAGAAGCATAGGCAGACGTATCTGAACTCTGTAGTCAGAGATAATGAGATCCAAAGCTTTACTAAAAAAAGGTAGTTTGTTACATAGGATTTTTTTGTCAGATTTTTGTCTGATTGCTGTGAGTAAATCAGGATTGGCTTAGTGACCTGTATTTTTTGGTCATCTGTTCCCAAGTGTATCAGCGACCAAGGAGGGTAATCTGTTGTTGACTCCTCTTCCCATAGCTCACCATGCATGGCTTGCCTGTGCATATGTTGCTTTTTTTGTTTTTTTTTAAGCTGCTCCTAGTGTATGCACAGCTGTGTGTATGCAGTTATGGAAATTGCTGCATTTCTCAGTGGATCAGGCCTGACTCATTGACTTATATATTGTTGTGTGTCATCTAGTTCCTGCTCAGTTCTGTTTGTGATAATGGTGGGCAGTTGACTGACTCACCCTGTAGTAGCAGTGTATTTTCTGTGTGATAACTGAGGTTAATTTAATTTGCTAGGGTTTTGGTTTTGGTGTTGTGTTATACACGCAGCAACCACATAAATTTAACTGGCCATGTTAGATCAACTGAAAATGGGCTTGGTCCAGCCCCAGTAAATCATCATCTGTCCTATGGATGTGCATGGGTCAAATACTAATTCCCAAATGCTTCAAATAGCAGGCTCCTGAGTACTCATGACCAAATATACAGTATTTTTTACTACTCATAACAATTCAAGAGAAACTATTCCGCAAGAGTTCCAAATCTTGTGGAGTTTCCTGATCTAGTTAGAGGTCAATTCTGGAGCTCACTGAAGCCAGACCATGTGATTGTCTCACTCGACTGAGATAAAGAGTTGGAGACAAATGTTTCGAGCTGAGCTCTGTAGTCTGAGAGCCAGACTTGACCAAAAAGGAAAAGTTGCTACATAGACTTTTTGGGACAGCATTTTGTCTGATTGCGGTCAGTAAGCCAGGATTGGCTTTCTGACTTGTATTTTTGGAGATCCTCTTTTTCCTGGCTTGGATCATCAGGGACCAAGGAGGACAGAGTCTGCTGACTCCCCTATATTTCTGCTCATTGTGCACACAGTTCCAGTAAGTGTGTGTGTGGGGGGAGGGAGTTAGGGGAGTGGTTATTTTTTGTTTCATAATTTTTGTCATCCAGTTCTGGGCTTGTTTACATGTGCAATGGAGGGCATTTGGTTGGCTTCTCCATTACCTCCTGCAGCTCTCTGCAAAACACTTGTCTGTGTGTACAATTTTTAGGGCTGCATGGGAAGAGCCCTGCAGGCATTTTACTAGGAGAGTGAAAAGGGGTTCTGGAAGCACGTGACCGGATACCTCAGTTCTGTGGTTCCACAGTGCTGTTATCCCATATCCAGAGTGCTGCCATCAGTGCTGGTGGGTTAGTTCTCCGCTGCCCATCCCCTCCATGGGCTGCACAACCCCACCTCTATGGGGGCACTATTTTGTTTCCACCCATCACTTCCACAGTTGGGGTTGAAACAAAAGAGCCTGCCGTACCCAAGATGGCCACCATGAGCACATGCATCAGTATTACACATGTGCACTTCTGTATTGGTGGCCATCTTGGGTGTGGCGGGCTCTTTCTCATGCATGCACGGTGATTATCGGTCACTGCGCATGCATGAGTACCGCTCAAGTATAGTGTCAGCCATGGCGGGAGCACCGAGTACTTTTCATTCTGACTCACCACTCTGAAGCAGCTATGATGGCTCTGACCAGAATTTGTTTTTGTGAAGCTACTTCCTGCCTATTCAAGGCAGTCTGCACACAGTTTTGAAACTGCTGCAGTTCTCAGTGGGTCATGCTTGACTCACTGAGTTATGATTCTTGTCATCCTGTTCCAGGCTCAGTTCTGTGTGCAACTAAGGAGGACAGTTGGCTGACTCACTCTTTAGTAGCAGTATGTTTAGCTGCTGTTGGGTGTTGCTGCTGCTCACTGAATTTGCAAGGGGCTTTCCTGGGGTGTTGCATGTGTTACACAAGCACCACACACATACTGAAGGACCATGTATGATACCCCCCCCAAAAGCAGGCTTGGTATAGTCCCAAATAACACCATCTTCACTGTCAGCCCCAAGTGGTATTGAAAAAGAAGGTCATAGGTGGTCTGGTCATATTGGATATTCCTAAATCTTCTTCTCCCCTGGCAAGCCTAATTTCAATTAAAGTAGCAGTGGGGGTGAGGATAATAGTACCACAAGGAGTTTTACGGCTCCATCCTTTAAAGGAAGTAATAGGAGAGCTTTTTTGCTTGGGACTCACAGTGTTTCCAATGTAACCACCATCACAATTGTTGGCAAAATCAACTCTATCATTGCTACAACCCCAGTCACTGTGACCACCACTTCAAAGCCATGAATGCTTTCATTGTCATCACTACCGTAATTGTGGCCACTATCCCCACTGCCACAACTGCAACCACTGTCCCCACTGCCACAACTGCTGCCACTATACCCCCTGAAGTCACTGTGACCACCACAACTGCCACAGCTGCAGATACTGTCACATCTTTCACTGTCATGACTGCAGCCACAGTGACTACAACTATGACTACTGCCCTTGTAACTGGGACTACCCCAATTGTCTTACAACAATGCAGTGTTCGTATGGTGAGTGTCTCAGTCACAGATGAGAATAAGCAGTCATCTGGTTCAAAGTATATCCTTGAGCTCCTAGAGTTACCTGACACTTTTTCTGAGAGTAATAGCACCTGAGTGAGTTTGGGGATTAGATAGGGTTACCTCCTACATGCGAGAGAAGAAGCGACAAAAAAGAGTCAGCCAAAAATTATGAAAGGTTAAGGCTAGGATAGGCCAAGCAAGCAAATGGGTCACCCTCCTTTCTTCAAGGCAACTAATATATCTACCATGCTATTTTCTGTAGTTCCACATATACAGGCTCCATCACAACAACTGAGTGGGACTCCATTTGTTAGTGGGAAAAAGAACAGGGTGCTCCACACAGATCTAATGAAGGCAAAATGGGACCAGGAGCTGGCAAGGGCTGCATGATTGGGTCAAGTGGTGCTAGTATCCATGGCAGAAAAACTGAAGTGTGGCTACATTTTACACTTGCTAAAGAAGATCTCATTAGGGCTGTGTGTGCAGTGTGCCAGTGCAAGATAAGCCACAGAAAATGCATCTCAGACTTTACCACCATCTCAGTGTTGAACCACCTGAAGATGAATCATCTGAATCTGAAGCCATTATCAAGCATGGTCCCCTGTGGTGTGCCTGTCATGTCCTCATCTGATACCTGTGGCAGTCCAGATCATCCTAGCACCAGCAGTGGTGAGGTGTCACAGTCAGGCACTGACTGGTCAGCTCCCTCCATACCAGTCACTAGCTGTTCCTTCACACCAATCTCATCAAGTTTGCAGTCCAGCATTAAGCCACCTGTAAAGTTGCAGTCTCTAGTTCCACCCTCCCAACTCCCTTCCAGTGGCAATTATTCAAAATCAACATCCCCCTGCCAACATTGGCTTAGATGCCATAATGCTGGGAATATTTTTGATAGAATCTGAAAAAATTCCCTTTAAATAAATTTTGCAATCAAGATAAAAGATATGTAGATACATAGCTGGTTTCAGACAGATAAGGACTTTCATCCATCTAGTCTGCACAGTTGCTCTACTTAGTTTGACTAGATCTCCCCCTCAACTGACACCCTATAATCCCATTTGCCCAAACTATTTGTTTGTATCTATCCCATTTGGTCTTGAAGTCTTCTATACAGACAACTTAAGCCTACTCCCAGGGTAGTCTTTTTACTTGGTGCACCACTCTCTCAGTAAATAAGACTTCCTCATGCTCTGTCTAAACTGGTCTCCCTCTGAGCTGCTGGCACAGTGGAGGCACTACTGCTTATAATGCTGATGAGCCGTGTTCGGCAGCAAACTAAGGACATTTGAGGGCCAGATGGGGGAAGAAGGATAAAGCATCCAGTGGACTGCTCTCTTCATCCAGGCAGGGAGGGATACAGTGCCCAGCATATGCCTGGCCCAAAGCAGGGCCTGGGGGTAGGCAGCCAAGGACCCCAACATTAGGGATGGGAGGAGCATCAGCTGCTGATGTCCTATATGCAGACGTGTGCACAAGACTGAGTGCCACTGCACATCAACCCCTCCTGGGGTAAATACAGTATAAGGAATAACACCAGCTGGGCAGGATAAAGGATACAAACCTCTGTAGGGCCCACACCCAGTGACATGATGCATCTCCCATCCAAGGATCCATTTAGCAGCCCTCAGAGCTGCCCCTTCCAAAGGGGGGAGGCTGTGTAGGGAAGATGGGATTTGGATGGCAAGTCCATGGAATGTGGGGTGATGGGACTGGGAGGCTCAGTCCTGAAAGGTGCCTGACCAGAGGAGGTGAAACAGACCTTACTGCTATAAACTGGCCCCCTGCCAGTTTGAGGTTGTGCCCCCCCACCCCGGTGTTTGTCTGTCCTTTAAGTCTGAATAACTCACTAACATCATCTCTATTATATTCCCATGCATTTGTAGGTCTCCATCATGTCTCCTCTATCCCTCCTCTCCTCCAGTGAGTACATGCTAAGGTCTGTCAGCCAGTTGCCATTTTACGGGCACAAGGATATTCAAACAACACAGAGATAAATCAGAGAAATTACAGAGCCATTAAACACAAAGAGGTTACATGTGACCTGGCCACGGTCACATGGTGAGTAAGTGGTGATTGTGGGATTCAAACCTACAGTAAGTCTCCCAGTTCACAGGCTTAGCTCTGCACTCGGTCTCTAACAGTAACTAAACTGTTCCCATGTTAAAAAATTATTTTGATAATCTTTGTGGGCCCCCAGCTTTACATCCCAAGTGCCCCACCAAATAACTCCACCTATTTGTATTGGGATAGAACTGGAACTGCAGACAGGCTGTGGGCAACAACATACCATTCAGATAATGGGAGGAGGTGGGTCAGGCATGCAATCTGCAACCTATCAGGAGTATAAGCAAAGAATCTTAACAGGAATTGTACCCTTAGATGGGCTGTGTCCAGGCTAAGTAAACAGTAATGGCAATTTAATGGTAACCAGCACCAGTTCCAAACTAAATACCATGGCAAAGGCCTCTGAAAAAGCACACCTTGCATGAAATGCATTAGGTGAGGTAACAGCCAATGGGGGACTGATGCACTCCTGCGGTGTCTGCCCCCTTTTTCTGCCACATACTGTGATTTGTACTTCAATGCAGTGCTGCTGATATTTGCTGTGGACACTGATTCACTTATGCAATGTAATAAAACTTAATTACTGCAGGTACAGCTTTTGATATTGTCTTTGATTTTTTTTTCTGCTGTGAGAGCTATGGTTCTTAGTTTGGAACTATTGTCAGCTGCCATTTAACTAGCCAAACATATCAGGAGGCAGAGATAAAGAGAGGGCAGAAAGTGGGGTGGAGTTTACCTAGCAGCATTCTTTGGACATTCTTAGATAATTCCTGTCCCATGTCTTGACTTCACTTTTGCCCTGCCTCCCATTTGCTTCAGATAACATATCTGACCTGCCTCTTCCTGTATCTGAGCTGTCCGACCTCCCTATCAGCACAAAGGTTATTTGGATGCCCCGAGAAGTAACTATGGAGGGCATACAGAAGTGTGCCCCTGACAATTAGAGGATTATTTTTTAAGTAAGAAAGGAGTTTGTGGTGGGAGAGGGCTGAGCCTGCTTCAATTTCAGGGGGACTACCTGTCTCTAACCCCCACAGTCAGTACCTATGCCCATCCAACATTTAATTCTCTGTTAAAAATGACTTTCTTTTTGATATTCAACTGCTGATTTATAAGTACCACTAAATGTGTAAAGCATTGTATAATTCACACTATATATAAAAACATTCTATTGCATCATACTGTTTTTGTTCCAGAGGACTATAATATTAGTTTGAGATCAAGATACTATGCAGTTTCTAGTCAGAAATAGCAGTGGATATTAATAATCCACAGACTATACAAATGGCAAGAGTGCTCAGACTACCAGAAGCTGTAACAGTTGCTGAGGGGAAGTCCAGAGGAGACGCTTCAGTGATATGAAGTGTTGTGCCACTCTTGCCCTGATCAAAGACATCACATAGCAAGACCCAGCGTAGGTGTCCAGCAGCTTTCACTCTATCATAGTGTAGAAAATATGCATCCATGCACTAGTGAGCAGCAGTACAACTTACAAATAACAAAGAAAATCCTTCATATGCACATTTTCAAAGTCCCTATTGGGAAATCCCAATGCAGCTGTAATGCTTCTGCTGACATTTTAGTGGTTTGAGATGAAGGTATTAGATGTTAGAACATCAGAGGATGAGTTTTATCTGCATGGGGAAAGTTGGTGAGGCATTTACTGTATTATTACGAGGTCATGCTGCTATTCACTATTGTATGGATATACTGTATGTTCTGTTCTATGTTTGGTTAAAAACTGCTGAAGCCATATGCTGAGGCTTGATATGTAAAGCCTTTGACTGGGAGTGCTACTTCACTTTGTACTGGCGAAGAACCTGTTCTAAACTTCCTCTCAGTAAGATTAATATGTGCTGTTTGTACCTTGAAGTGGGTGACAAATGATATAACAGTACAATGTACCATGGAGAATTCTGTAATTTCTGCTAAGTATGTCTCATTGGTATATAATTTTAATTATGAACTGGGTAAGAGAAATACTGTACTGTGATTGGTGGAATCTCACATGGTCATGCTGTTATCCCAGCACACCAGCACAGGTCAGAAATGTTTAACTTCTGAGCCTCATTATTTGGTTCTAAAATAAAAAAAATTGTGGAAGTCATTTTATAATCACAGTATATATTCCAGTGTGTGCATAACTGAGGGATAACGGCATTTCTCTGGTGTATAATTTCCTGGTGCATGCCATTACCCCACAATAACGTACACCCTGTCATGCATTATTGCTTAATCAGCTCCAAGTCATACAAGTCTGCATCAGGATTACAATGCCAAGGTTCATAGGAAACATAAAATAAACCTGAATATTTTTTTTGTTGTTGTTGACCAAGTAAATGCACTAGACAAATTCTGCCTATTTTCAGGCACGACCTGTGGGAAGGGGATACAGATGAATGCCAACTGACCTTGAACCAGATTAAGCTGCTGGTGGTCTTTGTAATGAATGGGGGCAAGTTTGTCCAGGGCAACAGGGAAATTCCCCTACTCTGTCGGCAGGGGGCACTGTTGGTCTCCTGACCAAGATGGGGGTTCCTCAGTCAATGGATGAAGAGAAGGAAGAAGAGTTTCACTATGCTGGTGAAGAATTTATGGATTTAACAAATGTTAGAAAGAAGGCGCTAACCCCAATTTCGGAGGAGCAATGGAATGAGGACATGGCAGGACACTCGTGGGATGCGGTGAGACAGAGTGATCTTTATATTGCAGCTTTACCTAACATTGTTCCGGAGGTAATCTCTGAGGGTTTGATAGTGGAGTGAGGTGCAGCGAGTGATGCTGCGAGTGGGGAGATGGAAACCAGGAGTAAATTACAGCAAGCAGAGGAGCATGAAATGTATGCATAGGGCGCAAATGCTGATGTGAGTGAACAAAACAGTGAAATACAGAAATCATGGGGTGAGCAGGTTGAACAGGCCAAAAGTAATCCAGGACAGGTCTTAGTAGGGGGGGATATTGGATCTCCTGTAAGCAGGTCTGAAACACCCGATGTGGATTTAGATAAGTCCCTGGACTTTGCTACCTGGTCCCCTGATAAAGCTTTGAAGGGAGCAGATTGGCAGCTCACTTCTGATGGTCGTTAGCTGCTAGACTCACAATGGGAGTCATTTACTCAATCAGAACAGGAGAGAACTCCTGCTGGCATCGTAGAAGGGGTTTCAATGGCAGGCATGGCATCAAAGGGAGTGATTGCTGGAGCATCAGTCCCTCTGCAGGATGGTCATTCTGGGAAGGAGGGTGTGCCTCAGATACAGAGGGGGACAGAGGCCCTACCTGTGCAGAAGCTCTCCCCCCCCCCCAGGCCCAGGATCTAGAGGGGGCCTTTCAGAATACAGAAGGTGATCCTCAGGTGGGTGCTATTGAAGGTCCCTCACCTCAGGAAGATACCACAAATAATTCTCCTCCCTTTGGAGGCCAAGAAGGCCCAAGATGACAGGGTTGTACATTTTCAGAGCTGTTCAAGCACAAGCTCACTCAGGCCCCTAGACGAAATGCTGTTCATCTGTGTTATCGGGGGAGGTTATGCGTATGTGGCAAGAAAACTACTTAAGGACTCCATGTTATTTCATCCATCTGAAATCTATGCACTGATCCATATTTCAGGAGAAGACACTTTTGATCTGAACTTTAGACAACATTCTGGACTAGACAGGTTTTGGATGAAATACAGTATGCTTAGGGCCACACCTTTGTGGGCCAACTTTATGGCTATTCCCCTAAATAAACCCCTTTTAAAAATCATTATGATAATGTTTCACAATGACGGGGTGAATGTGAATGACATTTTATTTTGGCTACAGAAAAGGTATACAGTTATGGGACAACCAGAACCTATTATTGACACTAAAGGTTTATGGATGGGAAATGGCGATTTTAAATAAAACTGTTTCAAAATAATGATAATGTTCAGCACATTCCTAACAGTTTTTTTCTTGGATGGGACAGGGAGATGTGTTTTTATGCTGGACAGCCAAAAGCCTGCTACAAGTGGGACTCTCCTACACATTTAAGTAGCACGTGTGATTTATTGCAGTGTGTACTGTGTGGGGACTTTGGACATGTCAGTATGGCATGCACAAACGTTTTTAAGTGTAATTTGTGTGAGGAGGCAGGCCATGCATATCACCAAGTGCCCTGAGGCAGGCCAAAATCACACAGATGGTGTCAATCAGAATGACTTGGTGCATACGGCCCAGGAACAAACTGGAGATTCAGATCCCCCTAGAGCCGAGAGGACACAGGGCCATGCAAGATCTGTGGATAGTACCCCCCCCCATGGCTCAGACTCAGGACCCTGCAACATCTTCACTATCTATTCGACTGGAGGACCATACCCAGGATGATCTTGGGTCCACTCAAACAGTTGAACCACCCCTGAGTGTGAGTCAAACTATGAGGGTCAGTCCTTTTCTGGAACCTGGCATATCCATTTCAATCAATGGTACTCACAGTGGGACACAATAACAGGGTCTGCCTGTGCTGGCCACTCCCTCCACTGAATTCCAACTTCCAAAGGTCAGAAGGGTTACTAGGCCTTCCCTAAAACAGACAGCTGGTATGACACCTGTCCCTTTGCAGAATTCATACCAGGCTTTACAATCTAAAGAGTGGGAATCAGACCAGGAGTCAGATGTGTCCGTCAAATCAGAAAAACATTCTGACCCAGAAAAAGAACCTTGGCCACCTCCTTTGCAGGGAAAAAAAGGTAAGGGGAGGAAAAGGAAAGCTGAGAAAAAAAAGAAATGATCCTCAAGGTTTGGCACTTTCATTATAATTTAAACTTGAACGGCCACTTTACGAACAACCTCCCTCAATGTATGTAGCATAAAGAATTACAAAAAGCAATGGACTGCTTTATCTTTTTTACACACAATGGCCTTTGAGATCATTTTTTTTACAAGAAACATGGTTGAACATTTTGTTTCATAGCACACAAGTACAGAAGGGATGGATGTGGGGCCCTCCTATTTGGTCCTTTGGGATGGATCAAGTAGGTAGGGTGGGCATCCTGTTTAAGGGGATGGATTTTTCTCTACAGAGATTGGTTGACATTGTTCCAGGACTGGCTTTGTTGTTGGACTGCACCTTTAGGGATATTTCTCTGAGACTGATAAATACTTATGCACCTCAGACTAAGTCAGCAAGAATCGAACTCTGAAAAGATTAGGACTTTTTCACATACATGTAGACATGTACTCTGGGGTGGACATGAATTGCGGACTTGATTTTCCAATTAGGGATAGTGTACAACGGAAGGTTTACTGTGACTCGCATGCACTACGTAACATACTAGCTACGGCGAACCTTATGGGCGCTTATAGGAAATTGCATAAAGATGCAGGGTGCACATATTTCCGTAATAGATTTTCCACCAGAATAAATTATTGGTTTTGCTCTAGAGTTTTAATACCTCAGTGTTTCACTATTATTCCTTGTGAATTTTCAGATCACATGGTTCTGGATTGTACCTTTAGTTTGGCAGACATCCCCCACGGATGTTTTCTTCACCACGTAGATGGAGGTTGAATATTTCCGTATTGACATAAGACCACATTGTGCAAGAGTTACAGTATTTGTTGTATCTTAGAAGCACTGTGGTGGAGGTGTATGACAACTGGTGGCAATGGTGGACAGACACAAAATTAGACATTAAGAAACTAATCACCCATTTGGGGAAAGTAAAGTCAAATACTGATTATATTAAGTATTTAGAGTGCAGGAATAGACTATACAGATACATGTCCTCTCCCCAAAATAACAGGGTACAGGCATTGGAACACATTAAAGAATTGAAGGCTAAAATGTTTAAGTCCCAGTATGATAGGGCCCAGTCGTTAGAAGCAGAGTTGCAGTATGGCATAGTTAGCCAACCAAGCTCTAATTCCTACTTAGCTTGCAAACAAAGATTGGAATTGACATTAATGACTGGTTTACAAGACAGTACTGGTATTTTGCATACAGGAGATTTTGACCTCCTACAAATAGTTCAGCAACATGTTAAGGACTCCTTTGGAACCCCATATCAGACATAAATTCACCCTAGGGAACTAGGACATATACCTTTACCCATAATAGAAGAGGGACAATTGGCTGAATTAAATGCAGACATTACTATTCAGGAAGTGGAAAGAGCTATCAACTCTTTGAAAGATGGTTCTTCACCAGGTCCAGATGGACTACCTAGTGCTGTTTACAAAAAGTTTTCTGATATTGTGGCTGAACCTTTAAGTATTTTATATAATGAAATGTTATCAGTATTCCCTGCAGATGCTAGTTTTGGGGATGCCATTATGATCTTTCTTTTTATAAAAAGGCCAGAGGCAATTGTTAAACTGGAGACTGATCGGTCTATTGAATACAGATTATAAGATTCTTTCAAAAATATTGTGTTTGAGATGACAAAAAAATCAGTGAACGTTTGATGCATCTGGGACAAACCTGTTCCATACCGGATAGAAACATTACTTCAAACTTAACATTTATAAGGGATGTATTTGAATATGATAGAACTCATAAGGTGAATTGATACCTACTGACTTTGGATCAGGCGAAGGCATTTGACAAAGTCTCACATAAGTATTTGTTTCAAATCCTGCAACGCTATGGAATAAGGGGCAATATGCTGGCTTGGCTTCAGTCTTTATATTTCAAGGCTAGAATCATTCCATCTCTAAATGGGTTAATGGGAGATCCTGTAGACATGAAAATAGGGGTTAGAAAAGGGTGTCTGGTAAGCCCTCTGTTGTACACTTATGCCTTGGACCCCTTTACATGTCTCACTTTAATAAATGCTAAAATCAAGGGCCTTGGCCCAGGGTGTGGATTGAGGGCAGAAAAGGTGGCAGCCTATGCAGATGATGTTTGTTCTTTTATACAGTCTGTAGATGAAGGGAAAGAGATTTTTAAATTATTGGACAAGTATTCACAGTGGTCTGGGACTCAAATTAACAATGCTAAGAGTCAGGCATTGAAAATTGGTTCTCCTATAGAAGAGGGTCAAACGCTGAAATCTTTGGGAATACCTATTGCTCAATAGACAGTGGTTATATTGGGATTACACTTTGGGGAAGGTAATCTTCAGGTGATAAATTGGGGGAAAAAATACAAACCTGCGAAACAAAGGTCCAGGTGTGGAAGACTTGGAAATTCTCCAAACAAAAAAGAATACAGATTATAAAAAATGTTTTACTCCCTATATTTACATATTTGCATTTTATTTATCCACCACCAGTTTGTTTTGATACAAGATTGTTTAGTTGTTTTTTTCAAATGTTGTGGGGAAGTTGGCTTAACCCTGTTAAATGTGACTATACCTATTTGCCAATTAAAACAGGAGGTTTGAGCAAAATTAACCCTTTTTTTTTTTATTCTTTTTTCTGGAGCTCCACGATTAAATTTTTGTGGGATGAGGAAGTTACCTCATGGCAGGAATGGATCCAAGCACTGTTTCAGCCATATTGCCGTACATGGCAGGATTTGACCCCGAAGCTTTACACAGTGATGCAGTTTCCTCAATATGCGGAAGCTTCTTTAAGGAAGCTTCGACAATGGAAGCGAAGTAGATCTGTAATCCAGAATTCAAATAGGAAGCAACTTTATTATCAAGTTATAATTACTCATCAGGCAACAAGGGTAGAATTTCTTAAGTGCCTGCCCTCTAAGCATTCACAAGTCCTGTTGTTATTACAAGATAAAAGAATTCCAGTGAAAACTTGGGCTGTATTATGGCTTAGTTGTCATGGTAGATTAGGTCTCAAAGGGAATCTAAAACATAAGGCTCTGGAGAAAGGTTTTGCCCTAGAGGGGGGTGCCTACAGGTTGAGGAAACACAAAGCCATTTTTTAAGGCTGCAGATAGGCGGAGCCTGCAGCCCTATTGCATCAGCTCTAAAAATTAGCTACAGGATTCAGACTGAAGAACACTTCCTATGGAGTCTTCAAATGATCCTTCCACTACTTTGCAGCCCTTCAATTTAACCCTTGCAGTGCTGCAGACTAAACATCTGTGCAGAGCTCAGTCCAAAAGATTAAAGGAAAACTGCATGTTAAAATCAGGAAAATATATTTTTACCATCCATTGTGTGTTCTTAGTTCATCCCAGTGTTATTTTTCAGCTCAGGCTGTGTGAGGTGTTTTTTCTAACTTTCTCTTGCTATTTTATGGCCCTTGGGGGCTGCCATTTACCTTTCTTTTATTGCTTCTTGTCCCAGATAGTCTTCCCAGAGTGCCCTCTGCTCTGAGGTCTAATAGCCCATTCATCTGACCAGTGTCTTGTTACAGTGTCTCTCAGTCACAGCACAGAAGTAATACCACAGCCAGGAATCACACCGCTTGTCATTGTGTAAGTACATGTTTCCTAAATATTAGTACCTTATCCAGCTGTTTTCTGCTTGGTGGAGAGAGAGAGAGAAGGAGAGATAGATAGATAGATAGATAGATAGATAGATAGATAGATAGATAGATAGATAGATAGATACATACATAGATACATAGATACATAGATACATAGATACATAGATTTTTGTGTGTGTGTATATATATATAAGCTGTTCACTTTTTAGAAATACTTGTCTGCATTGATTTACTATCTTAGTCCCTTTCTGGTTTTGCACCAGTGGCAAGTAGCAGAAATGGAACAGCACCTTATTATTGTTTATAGTAGCCACAAGATAAAAGAATATATGGAGCATTGGAATGGTTTCTATGGTTTGCAAACATCATGGAGCACAACAAACAAGTCTGTCTGCTCCAACAATGCTAATTTACACACCCCCAGGTCATAGCAGAGGAGAGAGTTTATATCAGCAGCACTCACCGCTGCATGCAACCTGTATATAAACTGTTACTTTGCTTAGACTCGTGCTCTCCCTCCCTTTTATTAGACATATTCTACTTTGATTCAGTTGCTCTTGTCCTGTGTAGAAGATTCATGCTTGTAGACCACTGCAATCCTTTTAAAGCAGTTGTCATCCACTGGCTAAGTAGTCTGCAGTATTTTTGTGTTCATGTGATCTGCACCAGAAGCCCTCTGCATGATTTCATCCTGTTTTGTTCTTAATACCAGCTCGTATCATTGCCTTCCACTTTAAATATTTAAAGAGCAGCTTGCTTGCTAGTGGCATCTTCTTCCCATTGGTGAAAGCGCTGCCAGATGCTGCATGGTTTCTATTTGTGTTGGTGTGTGGTGGGGGAGGGGATAACAGGTGTTTGGTTCATCTGCAGACAACCTGTGTGAGATTTTCAGTCAACTGGTTTGACACACTGCATAGCTGTTGCATTCCCCTGCCAGTCCAGTCCTCAGTATTTTGTGATTTTATTTAGGTCTCCTTCACTGGATTCTAGCCTTTGCTATTTTATGCCATGTCATTTTATATTGTACAGGATCCAGATGTCGAGGACTGGAATGCAATGAGACAGGCTGAGATGTCAGTTTGGCCTCCTCCCCAAACAATAAACACACACACACACACACACACACACACACACTCCTATATCCCCAACACCTGCTAAATAAGCTGCAGTCAAACCGCTGTACTGCATTCTTACATTTGTGTGTGTCTGGTTCACAATGATTGCATGCATATGTAGCACACCACTCAGTCATACTGCATACATTTAGAACTGCCAAAACATGGGTTAATGTTACTTCGAGGTACACGGACATTTGGCAACTGTAAGCAATGTGTACGGTCCTGTCCCACTGAGTTAGTACCCACCATGGCTCCACCTCAATTCCCTTGACATCTTCTTACCCCCCACCCCACATGCTATGATGGCACTATTATGCAACAGTTCAACAGTGAAGTACCCCCCCCCATTACCAGTCATGGCAGAACATGCTTCAATACAGTACATGAAATATAGGTCTTCCCTTTGTATCATTCGCCACACAGTAATAACCTATACTGCATACTGTGCAATATACCCGGCCCCCTATGCCCGAATAAGCACTGGTGACACCATAAAACCCTGGGCATCTAGTGGCCCACCACCACCAACTGGTATTTAGTAACCACCACCCTATTCCCCCCCAGACTTGTACCATGATTTACTGGCACATCCCTCCTCACACCAACAAGGCAAACCACCAAGATAACATACTGTATATATTTTGCATGTTTACAGTTCCGTTGTGCGTCTTGCTATGGGAGTTACAGGAGTGCTGTGCCATTAACACCATCTGTTCATCAGACTGTGGGTTAATAAGGGTAATGTCAACTACCTGCCTAGTGTTTGGTGCCACTACACCAGGCAGTGCTGGTGTCTTCAGAGCTTATTTGTACATAATGGGAATGTGTATGGGACCTTAGGTCACTGTGGCAAACTGGTATATTGTGCTGCACACTTAAGATGGTGATTGTTGGGTGGGCCGTCCAGTAGTAGGATACTGGGGAATGGCATATACTAAACATTTATGTATATTGCAGACTGTGGCATACTATTTATTGCTGTCTTATGTGGTAGTGGTGGTGTGCTGTCTGCCAATGCCCTGCCAGTTTGTGTGAATGGCTAATACCCCACCACCCTTCAGCCTGTGTGTCACACCTCTTGGCCAAGCCAGTAGGGTCTGGACTCTGTCCTGTAGAAAATAGGCCAGAGTCCAGTATGTCACTTACTCATCTTGTAGCATGTTATTCTAATGTCATAACTACTTTAGTAGTATGACAGCTTCTGTATTCAATCAGCTTCCTGTCCCACAGATGTCAATTCAATGTCCCATTAAACACTGTTTGCAACCCGAGTATGTTAGACTGTGATGATCAACTAAACATGTGCCACATGCCCAAAAATAGGATCTCTGACTGTCCCTGTGCCAACCTTTGTTCAATACTCCACCTCTTTTCTGACTGTTGCCTTTTCTTACTTGCCATACTATTTCTGTCTCATCCTCGGTGGTTGCACCTTGTTGTGCACAAACTGATCCTTGGTTACTGAAAATGTGGTGTTAGCAGAGTGTTGTACTGGTACCTAATGGATTCCCGACTGTTCTACGCGAACCCTGCAACACACTACAGTGCCCACTATCAAGTTGAGTTCCCTAGGTTAAAAAAGTGTAAGATATTATGTATTTATAACATGGTTTTCTCAACATGGGATATGAGATACCATGTCTGTCCATTGCTTGCGTGAGTGGCTGTGGTATGCGGACATGCATTGTACTTTTTCCTTCCGGATGACTGGTTAATGTTTTGTTTCTGCATCTCTGTTGACATGCCGATTTGTAATGTGCTTCTATGAACTTTACACAGAATCACTGGGTCGTCCTTCAGCATGCCACACTGTCTTGCATTTGGTTGTGGGACACACATTGGGAGACTACCAAAAGGAGTGTCTGTGTATCTTTTCCCTAAAGATACAAAGTTGGCAGAAATTTGGGTGAGAAGATGTCATACTGATGCGGGCAACATAAAAATGTTTGTCAGCAAGCAGCTGAAAGAACACCGCAAGAAGTTCAGTATTTGCTCTCTCCACTTTGAAGACAGCATGTTTGAACACGACTTCCAACTTCAGCTATTACCACCAGAATTTCACCCTAGACGATTCACCTATCAGCGCAAACCAGAAGCTGTGCCTACCATTTTTGCAACCTCGAACCACAGTGAACGACAATCTTCATTGCATCATATTGCTTTCGCCAGTGCGGAGAAAAATGGTATGTAAAACAATCATACTTTCCGTGGCGTTGCCTCTGGTGATGTTATTTACAGTTCTATTTTGACAGTAGTTGCATCTTTTACAGCTTGCAGAGGTTACTGCAGTGCACAACTCCAAGAAAAGCAACACCAGGGAAAGAGAGAAGCATAGTTCGATCCGGTTACTTGTTTCTACATGCCCTAGTTGACACCATCTAGCTTTTAACAAATTTGGATGCACCATTTTATTCTGCGTATCTGTTCTGACTGACATTTTCCCTAGTACCCTCCACCCTGTAGGTTTTGTGCATTTCTGTGCAATATTAATGTCTTCTAGTGCTTCGTTCTCACATCAATGTGCCACTTAATGCACAGTAGTACTGTATACAGTATCTTTGGAGGAAGTATATGTTATGTAAAACAGAAAACCAGGAAAAAGGCATTATTCTGTTTAAAACCTGAACAAAGTGATTGCATCCTGCCACCTGTATTATAGTCCTTCAAAATGAACATGCCTGCTCTATGTACATTGAAATGTCACACATACACTACAGACATGATCTGTGACATTTCTTGTACATAATGTTATAATGGTACTAAAGGGTTGGATATTTTCCTCCCACTGAACCAACACATCTGTCACCCACTGTGGATGCTACTGCTGTGGGTCACAAAGCATGGGCCATGGCATTTATCCTGTCAACTGTACAAAAATTGGATGCACCACTTGTTCATTGTGATTACTGTGCCACACAATCTCATTCTGTGCCAACAACATCCTGTCCACGCGTGACCAGACTGCTGTTCATCAAGTCCGCTCGCTGGCATTGTGGTGCACTGGTCACATTGTGGCCATACATATTGAGGTGGTGGGTGTGCCTGGACATTTTACTGTCTATGGAAAGTCTGATATAGATCAGCAAGGGGACATTAGATAGCAGGATCGGAACTGTGAAACAGCAGTTCTCTGGAAAGGAATGACAACAGAACAGCGTGCGCTCTGTGACAGGATGTCTACATGGTGTGCGAGTCAGGAGTGACTGCAGGACTGCTACATAGATGCTTGTGCCATGCACTGGGAGGCTTCCCAGACAACAGTGCTGGGTTAGTTTAGAAGTCTTGAGGGTGGAGAAAAGAAAGAACTTTAAATGCGATTCGGAGTGATGTGGTGCATAGAGAAAGAGTTTGGGTAGTGAGATCTTGTGGGGGGTGGGAAATGGAGCTTCAGGGTGAAATGGCAGAGCTACAAAGGTGGCAGACTCAAGATGGTTACCTTGGTATGAGGGTGTGGGTGGGAACAACTAAGGATTAATTTTGGGGTTGGGGGAAGGGGGAGTACTCCTGGTGGATTCCATGCTAAAAATGGATAAGATAGGGCAGTAAGGGAGAGAGGCACAGTCTTATATGGGTAGTGTCCATACCTGGGTTATTGGTGGGCTGGGCAAGGCGGTCACTTCAGAAGTGTGAAAGGTCTGGAATAAAGGTACTCACCTTGGTTGGAATTGTCAAAGCTGGGACCTTGGGGGGGTTCTCATTCCTCAGGGAGCATAATCCGATCGAGGGGTCTCAGGTGGCGGCATCGGGGGCACCGACCACTGATGACCACAGTTCCTGTGGCAACTATGCTGGGAGATCTGTGGGGTCATTGGCACTTAGTGATCAGAGTTGGAGCAAGGGGTAGAGTGGCTTGAGAGATGGAAGGAGTGATGAGGCAAGGATGAGAGGGGTATAAGATTTCTGCAGGGTAAAGTTTTTAATGTGAGTGAGGCAATAGATGACACTGGTGAGTACATGGGACAGAGGTTTGAAAACCGAGCTTGAGCTCAATGTTCTATGCCTTGGCATAGAGTTAACTCTTTCCTATCTGGAGCAGTTCAGGTGCTGGGGCTAACTGCATATAGTCAGAATACAGCAAGACTCCATTGAAGAAACACAACATTAAGGTGAGTAATTTTTCTTCCGCCCTTTTCTTACACTTTGAAGTGTGACTGCCTTGCCCAGCCCACTAATAACCCAGGTATGGATGCTACCCTATAAGATCAGTGCCTTTCCTTACTGCCCCATCTATCCATTTTAGCAGCATGAAATCCACCAGGAATACTCTCCCTCCCACCAACCCCCAAATTAATCCTTTATTGTTCCCACTCACACCTCCAACCAAGGTAACCATCTTGAGTCTGCCACCTTTGTAGCTCTGCCATTTCACCCATGAAGCTCATTTTTCCACCCCCCACAAGACCTCACTAATTCCCCAAACTTTTCCTAAATGTCCACATCAATTCCAATCGATTTAATGCTCTTTCTTCTCCACCCCCAAGACTCTGCTAAACCAATCCAGCACTGTTGTCCGGGAAGCCTCCCCAATGCATTGGCACAAGCATCTACATGTAGTCCTGCAGTCTCTCCTGACTCGCACACCACATGAGCACACTGTCACAGAGCTTTACTGTTCTGTTGTCATTCCTTTCCAGAGAACTGCTGCTCTGCCAGACACAATCCTGCTGTATGATGTCCCCTTGCTGGATCTACAATCAGACTTTCCATAGACAGTAAAAATGTCCAGGCGCACTCACTAATCCAATATGTATGGCCACAATGTGACCAATGCACTACAAATGGCAGTGAACAGACTTGATGAACAGTAGTCTGCAATCGTGGACAGGATGTTATTGGCACAGAAAGAGATTATGTAGCACAGTAATCACAATGGAACAAGCAGCATCCAATTTTGTAATAGCTATATGGATAAATGCCACTGCCCATGCTTTTAGTGACCCACAGCAGTAGTATCCACAGTGGTGACAGATGTGTTGACTCAGTGGGAGGAAAATATCCTACCCTTAGTACCTACATACATTATTATGCAAAGAAATGTCACAGATCAAGTCTGTAGTGTATGAGTGACATTTCAATGTACATAAACGAGCATGTTCATTTTGAAGGGACTATAAAACAGGGTGGCAGGATGAAATCACTTTGTTCAGGTTTAAACAGAATAATACCTTTTTCCTGGGTTTTCTCTATGTTTTACATAACATATACTTCCTCACAGATACTGCATACAGTACTACTGTGCATTAAGTGCTTAACTGATGTGAGAACAAGGCCCTAGAAGACATTAATATTGCAGAAATGCACACAAACCTACAGGGTGGAAGGTCTAGGAAAAATGTCAGTCAGAAGCAGATCATGAGAATAAAATGGTGCATCAAATTTGCTAAAAGCTAGATGGTGTCAACAAGGCTATGAAGAACACTGCTTGCGGGATCGAACAATGCTTCTCTTTCCTGGTGTTGCTTTTCTTGAGTCATGCACCAGTAACTCCTCTGCAAGCTGAAAAGATGCAACTACTGTCAAAAAGAACTGTAAAATAACATCATCAGAGGCAACGTCACAGAAGTATGATTGTTTATACCCTTTTTGATCCTGAGAGCAATGCGATGCAATGAAGATTGTCACCACTGTGGTTCAAGGTTGCAAAATGGTAGGTACAGCTTCTGGTTTGAGCCGACAGGTGAATTGTCTAGGTGAAATTCGTGGTAACAGCTGAAGTTGGAAGTCATGTTCAAACATGCTGTCTTCAAAGTGAAGGCAAATACTGAACTTCTTGATGTTCTTTCAGCTGCTTGCTGACAAATATTTTATGTTGCCTGCATCAGCAACGACATCTTCTCACCCAATTACTGCCAACTTTGTATCTTTAGGAAAAGATACACAGACACTCCTTTCAGTAGTCTCCCAGTGTGTGTCCCACAACCAAATGCAAGACAGTGTGGCATGCTGAAGGATGACTCAGTGATTCTGTGTAAAGTTCATAGAAGCACATTACAAGTCGGCACGTCAACAGAGACACAGAAACAAAACATTAACCAGTCATCAAGAAGAAAAAGTACAATGCATGCCATACCACAGCCACTCACACAAGCAATGGACAGACATGGTATCTCATATCCCATGTTAAAAGCCATGTTATAAATACAGAATATCTTACACTTTTTAACCTAGGGAACTCCAACTTGATAGTGGCACTGTAGTGTGTTGCAGGGTTCGCGTGAGAACAGTCAGGTACCATTAGGTACCAGTACAACACTCACTTCACTTACATTTCAGTAACCAAGATCAGTTTGTGCACACAAGGTGCAACCACCGGATGAGACAGAAATAGTATGGCAAGTAAGAAAAAGGCAACTAGTCAGAAAAGAGGTGGAGTATTGAACAAAGGTTGGCACAGGGACAGTCGCAGAGCCTATTTTGGGCATGTGGCACATGTTTAGTTGATCATCACAGTCTAACATATCGGGTTAGCAAACAGTTCATAGGACATTGAGTTGACATCTGTGGGACAGGCAAGCTGATTTCGAACATAGAAGCTGTCATACCACTAAAGTAGTTATGACATTAGAATAATACATGCTACAAAGATGAGTAAGTGACATACTGGACTCTGGCCATTTCTGGGACAAGTCCAAGCCTACTGGCTCAGCCAAGAGGTGTGACACAGGCTGAAGGGTGGTGGGGTATTGGCATTCACACAAACTGACAGGGCACTGGCAGACAGCACACCACTACCACATAAGACAGCAATAAATAGTATGCCACAGTCTGCAATATACATAAATGTTTAGTATATGCCATTCACAGTATCCTACTATCAGCCAGCAACAATCACCATCTTAAGTGTGCAGCACAATATACAGTTGTCACATGACCTAAGACCCATACACATGCCCGTATGTACAAATAAGCTCTGAAGACACCAGCACTGCCTGGTGTAGTAACACAAACACTAGGCAGGTAGTTGACATTGCCTTTGTTAACCCACAGTCCCACGAACAGATGGTGTTAATGGCACAGCACTCCTATAACTCCCATAGCAAGAGCACAATGGAAACTGTCACCATGCAAAATATATACAGTACGTTATCTTGGTGGTTTGCCTTGTTGGTGTGAGGAGGGATGTGCCAGTAAATCATAGTACAGGTCTGGGGGGGAATAGGGTGGTGGTCACTAAATGCCAGCTGGTGGTGATGGGCCACTAGATGCCCAGGGTTTAAGGGTGTCCAGCAGTGCTTATTCAGGCATGGGGGCCGGGCATATTGCACAGTATGCAGTACCAGTTATTGTATGTAAATGATACAAAGGGAAACCTATATTTCATGTACTGTGTTGAAGCATGTTCTGCTATGACTGGTAATGGGGGTACTTCACTGTTGAACTGTTGCATAACAATTGCCATCATAGCATGTGGGTGCGGGGTAAAGATGTCAAGGGAATTGAGGTGGAGCCATGGTGGGTACAAACTCAGTGGGACAAGACCGTACATTGCTTACCAGTTGCCGAATGTCCGTGTTCCTCGAAGTAACATGAGCCCATGTTTTGGCAGTTCTAAATGTATGCAGTATGATTAATTGAGTAATGCTACCATGCATGCAATCATTGTGAACCAGACACACACAATGTAAGAAATGCAGTACAGGGTTTGACTGCAGCTTATTTAGCAGGTGTTGGGGATATAGGAGTGTGTGTGTGTGTGTGTGTGTGTGTGTGTGTACATTGTTTGGGGAGGAGGCCAAGCCCAACATCTCAGCCTGTCTCATTGCATTCCAGTCCTCGACATCTGGATCCTGTACAATATAAAATGACATGGCATAAAATATAAAGGCTAGAATCCAGTGAAGGAGACCTAAATAAAATCACAAAATACTGAGGACTGGACTGGCAGAGAATGCAACAGCTATGCAGTGTGTCAAACCAGTTGACTGAAAATCCTCACACAGGTTGTCTGCAGATAGACCAAACACCTATACCCTCCCCCACCACACACCAACACAAATAGAAACCATGCAGCATCTGCAGCGCTTTCACCAATGGGAAGATGCCACTAGCAAGCAGCTGCTTTAAATATTTAAAGTGGAAGGCAATGATACGAGCTGGTATTAAGAACAAAACAGGATGAAATCATGCGAAGGGCTGGTGCAGACTACATGAACACAAAATACTGCAGACCATTTAGGCCAGTGGATGACAACTGCTTAAAAGGATTGCAGTGGTCTACAAGCACAATCTTCTACACAGGAACTCCTTTGAATATCACCCATACCCCTGCGTAACTATTTTGAGCAGCGCAAGGGCTTGCTGCTCAGAATGGCGCAGTTTGAATATCTGGGCCTCTATGTCTTGAAAGTGGGTAAAAACAGAAAAAAAACAGGATGAAGACAGTAGGCAATATAGCAATACTTTATAAACAAAGAGAAAAGGTGGGAAAACACAGTTACATAGGCAGAGGCAGATCCAAACTGCTCAACTACATTGCTGATGTTCATAAAAACACGTACATTTTAATCATATATAGGTGTTTTTCAGGTGAAATCTACCCCTTCCCCACCACCAACACCAAAAAAAGGCAACTTGGCAAGTTTTTTTCTTACTAACCTTTCACCTCAATCCTATAACAGTTTTTCTTTTATGTACTGGAACACAACACATGAGTGAAAAAACAAAAATAAAGAGAAGGTTGCCTTCAATGAAAGTATATAACTACAGTGTAATGAAAATTCAGTTTTAAACACTACTGATGTTTTACAAATTTGCAGATGTCACAGTGCATTTATATGATAATTTATAAGTTACAGAGAAAAAATTTATTTACAACCAACTCTACTAATAAATACTTTTACTGCAAAGTACTGTACTAGCTAATTTATTGCTGAGACATGCTATTTTATTCATTAATAGGGACTACTTTTTTCAGATTTTAGGTGTTGTAGAGGTAATGTATTGTACACTCTTTTGAAAATAGTAAATACATTTTAATCCCTATCAGAGTAAATCAAACTAATTCTTTTATGATAGTGGCCCATTTTATAAGTGTGATAAGCCACTCCAGGGTGTGCATTAAAGGCTTTTAATTCACTTCCCAGGGGCGTAAGGACACTCAGCATTTGGCCTCGTGCCTTAGCACATCCTTGGGGTGTGCATTAAAATCCTTTACTGCACACCCTGTCATGGCTTATTACTTACATATATGTATATGTCGACGTCTGATTTCCCTAAAGACCATGCGGTTATTAAGGCACACTTTGGCCTTCCTTTTTCTTTTAGCCGGGGACATTGAACTTAACCCAGGTCCACCTGCATCCATAGCCTCTCAACCCCCAGCATCAGCTATACACCTCCCTAAAGGACTTAAGATTGTCCACCTAAACATATGCAGTATCCTAAACAAAATAGCAACCCTGCAAACTACAGTCCTTGCCCTTCGCCCTGATATAGCAATCATCACTGAATCTTGGTTGAAGCTGCACAACCAGGATGCAGAATTCTCCATACCTGGGTTCTCCCTAATCTGCCAGGACAGACAGGGCAGAAAGAAGGGTGGCGGCACTGCGATGTATATCTCCTCCAATCTCCAGTTCTCCATAATCCCCCTGCCAGCCCCCATTCAATCTATGAACTCCCTACTAATCAAAATCCCCCTGCCTCACTCCATCCCAGTATATATCGCAGGGTCATACTGCTCGCCAGGTACACCTCTGGGTTGCATTCTTGACCATCTTGGCAACCTGAGGTCACACACGGATGGTGGCGAACTTCATATCCTTGGTGATTTCAACCAGAACTGGCTAAGCAGCGCAGCCTCCAAATCGCGTCAACAAATAAATACCCTAAACTTATCCCAGCAATTAGTGGAACCCACTCGCCTAAACCATAAATCCAACAAACACACACTCCTGGATTGGGCTTTAACTACCCACCCCCATTGGATCATTAAAGCTGGCCTACTACCTGACTCCCTTAGTGACCACCATATGATTTATATGGTGAGAAAAATCTTCCGACCCATGGCCCCCCCCCGCATGCTGCACAACAGAGCTTACAAATATCTTGATCACACAGCTCTCCTAAATGACCTCTCCAGTATTAAGTGGTCTTTCATCCCTAGGGCCACCTCCATGGATGATGCCCTGAACTTTTTTTCCGTAAATTTCCTTGTCATCTGGGACAGCCATGCTCCCCTAAGGAGATCCCGGGTAAGAGAATCCCACTTACCATGGGTAACAACTACCCTCATGGAACACCTTCATGCCAGAGACCATGCCTGGAAATATTTTAAGGCCACAGGTGGTCAAACGGCTCAGCAACACTACCGGTCATTAAGAAATGCCTGTACAAGACTCATACGACAGGCTAAATCAAATTACTTTAAAACCGCATTCAACAACAACTTCGCCCACCCCACTCAATTCTGGAAGTCAATAAAATCCCTTCTCTCCCCACTGCCCCAACCCCTCCCACTCTTAACATTACAGGGAATATCATTATTGATCCTAGCTTGGTAGCCACCGAGTTTAACTCCTATTTCTCCTCCATGGCTTCTTCCCTCCTCTCCTGTCATCCCTATCCCTTGTCCACTGCTCCCCTTTCTGTACCCACCCCGGCCACCTTCTCTCTCTGTCCAGTCTCACCTAGCCAGGTGCTAAAAATACTGCAGGCAATAAACCCATCCAAGGGTAAATGTCCATCAGGCCTTGATTCTAAAATGCTCCTGCTCTCAGCACTTGCCATAGCCCACCCGCTAACCCTGCTCTTTAACTTGTCTTTTAAACTCGGGGCAGTCCCAAACTTATGGAAACAAGCCACAGTCATTCCACTACCTAAAGGAGGGGACCTCTCCTCTCCATCCAACTACCATCCTATATCCCTGCTCCCCGTCCTAGCCAAGATTCAAGAGCGACTTGTTCTCTCCCAGCTTTATCACTATCTTGATACCATATCTTTTTTCACCCCCTAATAGGCTGGTTTCAGAAAAAAATCACTCCACCACCACCTCCCTCCTTCGTCTCACTAATGCCATCCTCACGGGAATGGACAAAGGGGAAATAACAGCTGCCATATTCATCGACCTGGCAAAAGCTTTCGACACAGTCTCCCATCCCCTGCTGCTGGCTAAACTCGCTCAAGCAGGACTGTCAAATAACGCAATTAACTGGTTCCACTCTTACCTGTCCGATAGCTCCCAATCAATCCGCATTGGCTCAACTAGATCCACCTCACTCCCTGTCACCAGTGGCATCCCCCAAGGGTCTGTACTCGGCCTGCTGCTGTTCTCTATTTTTCTCAACGACTTGCCTGCAGCCTGCCCACAAACATCTATCCATATGTATGCTGACGATATGGTGCTGTTCGCCTCTGGCCCATCCACTAGTGCCGTGACAGCCTGCCTACAGAAGGATTTTGACTCCATCCAACATTGGTTCACCTCAAACCAGCTATACCTAAACCCCAAAAAAACAGTCTTCCTCACCTTCGGCTCCCGGTCCAAAATAACATGGCTTACTGCACCACCTACATTCTATACTCTGGATAGCTCCCCACTAGAGGCCTGCACCACCTATAGTTATCTTGGGGTCTGGCTGGACCAGCATCTTGACTTTTCAACGCATATTGATGCTCTACACAAAAAACTGCACTCCATGTTGGGAGCCCTCTACCGGAATAAAAATTGCAACCCTCTACAAACTAGACAAGCAATAGTGCAAAAAATGATCCTACCTATTATTGATTACGGCGATGTCGTTTACTGTGCCGCCCCCCCTAAACTTCCTAGCTAGGCTAGATCCCCTTTTTAACTCTTTTTGCTGTTTCTCACTGAACCGCCCTCCCAACACCCACCACTGTGTCCTCTACCAATCCTTGGACCTCCCGTCTCTTCACAACAGAAGGCTGCTTCACTGCGCTAAAACCTCTGCCAAGTTCTGGTCACATACCCTCCCCTCCTACCTGTCATCCTCCTCAACTGCCTTCTCTCCAACCACCTATGCTCTTCGAAATATTGATGCTAGGCTCCTACACATTTCCCACAGATCCACCCGGTCAGGCCAGGCTGCTTTCAGCTTCAGGTTGCCCAAACTATGGAACTCCCTGACAGCCGATATTAGACACTCCACAAGTACTCCTCAACGGAATGCTCTTCTCAAATCGCACTTCGCTACCAACTGCAACTGTAACCCCCCCTTAGTACTCCCCCATTACTCCAAAAACCCTCCAGCTGTGTAGCAACTAGTCTGATTCTATTTTGTCGGTCTGCTCCTTATGCATGACTTGTAATACAAAAAATATGAAATGATTTTGTACCTACGCAACTGTACTAGAACTGTCTCACCCATTGCTTGTTTAACTTACTATGTATGTTCCTGTTTTCTTCTGCTGTAATTTCCGTACCATTGTAACTCCCTACCCCCAGGGTGCATCTGGAATTGAGCAATACTCTGCTCAGCATGCCTTTCCTGGTAAATCTCTTAAATAAATAAATAAACATGTGTGTGTGTGTGTGTATATATATATATATATATATGTGTGTGTGTGTGTGTGTGTGTGTATGTATATACATATATGTGTGTGTTTTAGGTATATGTATGTATGCATATGCATATATATATATATGTGTGTGTATATGTGGGTATGTATGTATTGTGTGTGTGTGTATATATATATATATATATATATATATATATAGAGAGAGAGACGAGAGAGAGAGATGTATATGTATATGTGTGTATGTATGTATGTAAATGTGTGTATATATATACATATATATTAGAGGCAAAAAAACTCCATTTAATGCATCAGTTAGGGTTGTTCCACAGTGACAAAAGCGAGGAAATTCGATGTTAGGGTTGAAACCCCCTTTGCACCCCTCCAGCCCACCCCCCCAACTGGAATTGGGGTGTGCATTGGGGTCATCGGCCCTAAGTGTCATTGGCCTCGAGTGAAGATAAATATGATATCTTCACTCAGGCCATGTCATATTCTGTTTATACAAACATATGTTTGGGCTGAATTGTAATGGAACCCCTCCCTGAACACAAATCAAAACACACCCACAACCCAGAACACAAGGGATAATGTTCTCAAAAATAAAAACATATATATGGTAGATTCTACCAGTTTCAAAATATAATGTTATTTGGTTGATCCTGCCAATTATTTTTTTCTAAAATTGTAATTTAAGCACTTATCCAGTTGATCCTGCCACTGTGATAGTCAGCGGAGCATATTACTTTCACTTTCCCTCTTCCAAGTAGCGTGACCGAGCGGTGTGAAGATCGACCCCTTAGGACATTACAGTAGTTTATAATAAAGAGCTCTGCACCCATTTAGTTAAAAAAACTGTGCAATTCTGTTTTACTTTGTGAGAAATTGCCGACTATGTTCAGAAGACAGAGTGTGAGTCGGCAGCGTCATAGAAGCAGGAGGACTCGCGAGCGTTCGTTGGAAGTGGGAAGGTGAAAGTAATATGCTCCGCTGACTATCACAGTGCCAGGATCAACCAGATAAGTGCTTAAATTACATTTTTAGAAAAAAATAATTGGCAGGATCAAAAAAATAGAGGTAGGGGTGTGTGTATGTGTGGGGGGGTTTAGGGGGGACAAGTTTTAAACAGAGGAGATGGGGCAATGTACAGTGACAGACTTTCAGTTTCAATTCAATGATGTATAGGAACGTGGAGATATCACTATGACGTATAGGAACATGGCTATATCAATGATATCTTCATGGCCATAGTGATATCTCCATGACCTGTCTCAGATACTACTTTTTATCCATGAATTTATTCCCAAATATATGTTGTATAAATATATATATCACAAACACATATATATGTAGATATATGTATAATTTTATTTTAATGTCAACTTGCAATTAGACCTAATTTCAGGATTTTGTCTTTCATTGACTGTGCTCTTTATAACACAAGGACACTTGCAATGAAAGTTGTAAGCTCATCTTACATGTATTAGGGAGAATAGTATCCCAAGGTTTTTCTATCAGTAGAATGCTTTTTTGAAACTTACTGAGACAGTTTAACATTTATGTGAGAAGAGCTCTCTACTTGTTGATAATTATTGATAAACTTTGCCCTTCAGGAACTTCTCAGCTAAAAGCATACTGGTGTTAATTAGCTTCTCTGAAGTAATCTGCTGTTATGTTTCAAAGGTACTGTAAATCATTGCTACATACAGACACACACACACACACACACACACACACACACACACACACACACACACACTGGGAGAGATGACCAAGCATGTAATTTCAGACTGCTCTACAGTTGGGTGCTGTTATTTGTCTTGCAGTAGCTCTAAAAATGCTGCTTACCAAGTTGGATTGAAAAGAAAAAGTGTTTCTTGTAGTCACTGAAGAACTACAAGGCTGCCAAAAGAACTAGAATTAAAGGAAAACTGCATGTTAAAATCAGGAAAATATATGTTTTACCATCCATTGTGTGTTCTAACTTCATCCCAGTGTTATTTTTCAGCTCAGGCTGTGTGAGTAGGGTTACCACCTGTCCCTATTTTCGCAGGACAGTCCTGATTTGGGCAGCTGTGTCCTGCAAAAAAACATGAAAAATGCTACATGTCCTGACTTTATAGTAGTAAAAATATTTTCTAATTTTCCACTAAACGTTGCAGAAAACTATAATACCTTAACTAAAATACCTTAAAATGATAAGAAACAATAGAAGCAACTAAGAAACTACAATACTTAGCCTTAATTCTGATTATGTAGAGAAAACAAGTCTGTTGTATTGGTCGAGGTTATTTACTGTCCTGCGAAAAATCATGTTTCAATAAGAAATGTCCCACTTTGGGCTTCTTAAAAGGTGGTAACCCTATGTGTGAGGTGTTTTTTCTAACTTTCTCTTGCTATTTTATGGCCCTTGGGGCTGCCATTTACCTTTCTTTTATTGCTTCTTGTCTCAGATAGTCTTCCCAGAGTGCCCTCTGCTCTGAGGTCTAATAGCCCATGCATCTGACCAGTGTCTTGTTACAGTGTCTTGTTACAGTGTCTCTCAGTCACAGCACAGAAGCAATACCACAGCCAGGATTCATGCTGCTTGTCATTGTGTAAGTACATGTTTCCTAAATATTAATACCTTATCCAGCTGTTTTCTGCTTGGTGGAGAGAGAGAGAGAGAGAGAGAGAGAGAGAGAGAGATAGATACATAGATTTGTGTATGTGTGTATATATATATATATAAGCTGTTCACTTTTTAGAAATACTTGTCTGCATTGATTTGCTATCTTAGTCCCTTTCTGGTTTTGCACCAGTGGCAAGTAGCAGAAATGGAACAGCACCTTATTATTGTTTATAGTAGCCACAAGATAAAAGAATATATGGAGCATTGGAATGGTTTCTATGGTTTGCAAACATCATGGAGCACAACAAACAAGTCTGTCTGTTCCAACAATGCTAATTTACACACCCCCAGGTCATAGCAGAGGAGAGAGTTTATATCAGCAGCACTCACCGCTGCATGCAACCTGTATATAAACTGTTACTTTGCTTAGACTCGTGCTCTCCCTCCCCCTTTTATTCGACATATTCTGCACTTTTGATTCAGTTGCTCTTGTCCTGTGTAGAAGATTCATGCTTGTAGACCACTGCAATCCTTTTAAAGCAGTTGTCATCCACTGGCTAAGTAGTCTGCAGTATTTTTGTGTTCATGTGATCTGCACCAGAAGCCCTCTGCATGATTTCATCCTGTTTTGTTCTTAATACCAGCTCGTATCATTGCCTTCCACTTTAAATATTTAAAGAGCAGCTTGCTTGCTAGTGGCATCTTCTTCCCATTGGTGAAAGCGCTGCCAGATGCTGCATGGTTTCTATTTGTGTTGGTGTGTGGTGGGGGAAGGGATAACAGGTGTTTGGTTCATCTGCAGACAACCTGTGTGAGATTTTCAGTCAACTGGTTTGACACACTGCATAGCTGTTGCATTCCCCTGCCAGTCCAGTCCTCAGTATTTTGTGATTTTATTTAGGTCTCCTTCACTGGATTCTAGCCTTTGCTATTTTATGCCATGTCATTTTATATTGTACAGGATCCAGATGTCGAGGACTGGAATGCAATGAGACAGGCTGAGATGTCAGTTTGGCCTCCTCCCCAAACAATAAACACACACACACACACACACACACACACACACTCCTATATCCCCAACACCTGCTAAATAAGCTGCAGTCAAACCGCTGTACTGCATTTCTTACATTTGTGTGTGTCTGGTTCACAATGATTGCATGCATAGGTAGCACACTACTCAATTAATCATACTGCATACATTTAGAACTGCCAAAACATGGGCTAATGTTACTTCGAGGAACACGGACATTCGGCAACTGTAAGCAATGTGTACGGTCTTGTCCCACTGAGTTTGTACCCACCATGGCTCCACCTCAATTCCCTTGACATCTTCTTACCCCGCACCCCACATGCTATGATGGCACTGTTATGCAACAGTTCAACAGTGAAGTACCCCCCCCATTACCAGTCATAGCAGAACATGCTTCAATACAGTACATGAAATATAGGTCTTCCCTTTGTATCATTTGCCACACAGCAATAACCCGTACTGCATACTGTGCAATATACCCGGCCCCCCATGCCTGAATAAGCACTGGTGACACCATAAAACCCTGGGCATCTAGTGGCCCATCACCACCAGCTGGCATTTAGTGACCACCACCCTATTCCCCCCCAGACCTGTACTATGATTTACTGGCACATCCCTCCTCACACCAACAAGGCAAACCACCAAGATAACGTACTGTATATATTTTGCATGGTGACAGTTCCATTGTGCGTCTTGCTATGGGAGTTATAGGAGTGCTGTGCCATTAACACCATCTGTTCGTGGGACTGTGGGTTAACAAAGGCAATGTCAACTACCTGCCTAGTGTTTGGTGCCACTACACCAGGCAGTGCTGGTGTCTTCAGAGCTTATTTGTACATAATGGGCATGTGTATGGGACCTTAGGTCACTGTGACAAACTGGTATATTGTGCTGCACACTTAAGATGGTGATTGTTGGGTAGGCCGTCTGGTAGTAGGATACCGGGGAATGGCATATACTAAACATTTATGTATATTGCAGACTGTGGCATACTATTTATTGCTGTCTTATGTGGTAGTGGTGGTGTGCTGTCTGCCAGTGCCCTGTCAGTTTGTGTGAATGGCTAATACCCCACCACCCTTCAGCCTGTGTGTCACACCTCTTGGCTGAGCCAGTAGGGTCTGGACTCTGTCCTGTAGAAAATAGGCCAGAGTCCAGTATGTCACTTACTCATCTTGTAGCATGTGTTATTCTAATGTCATAACTACTTTAGTGGTATGACAGCTTCTATGTTCGAAATCAGCTTGCCTGTCCCACAGATGTCAACTCAATGTCCCATGAACACTGTTTGCAACCCGATATGTTAGACTGTGATGATCAACTAAACATGTGCCACATGCCCAAAAATAGGCTCTGCGACTGTCCCTGTGCCAACCTTTGTTCAATACTCCACCTCTTTTCTGACTGTTGCCTTTTCTTACTTGCCATACTATTTCTGTCTCATCCCTCGGTGGTTGCACCTTGTTGTGCACAAACTGATCCTTGGTTACTGAAAATGTGGTGTTAGCGGAGTGTTGTACTGGTACCTAATGGTACCCGACTGTTCTACGCGAACCCTGCAACACACTACAGTGCCCACTATCAAGTTGAGTTCCCTAGGTTAAAAAAGTGTAAGATATTCTGTATTTATAACATGGCTTTCTTAACATGGGATATGAGATACCATGTCTGTCCATTGCTTGTGTGAGTGGCTGTGGTATGCGACATGCATTGTACTTTTTCTTCTTGATGACTGGTTAATGTTTTGTTTCTGTGTCTCTGTTGACATGCCGACTTGTAATGTGCTTCTATGAACTTTACACAGAATCACTGAGTCATCCTTCAGCATGCCACACTGTCTTGCATTTGGTTGTGGGACACACACTGGGAGACTACTGAAAGGAGTGTCTGTGTATCTTTTCCCTAAAGATACAAAGTTGGCAGAAATTTGGGTGAGAAGATGTCGTACTGATGCAGGCAACATAAAAATATTTGTCAGCAAGCAGCTGAAAGAACACCGCAAGAAGTTCAGTATTTGCTCTCTTCACTTTGAAGACAGCATGTTTGAACATGACTTCCAACTTCAGCTGTTACCACCAGAATTTCACCCTAGACAATTCACCTGTCGGCTCAAACCAGAAGCTGTGCCTACCATTTTTGCAACCTTGAACCACAGTGAGCGACAATCTTCATTGCATCGCATTGCTCGTCAGGACTGGAAAAGGGTATGTAAAACAATCATACTTTCTGTGACGTTGCCTCTGATGATGTTATTTTACAGTTCTATTTTGACAGTAGTTGCATCTTTTACAGCTTGCAGAGGAGTTACTGCAGTGCATGACTCCAAGAAAAGCAACACCAGGGAAAGAGAAGCATTGTTCGATCCCGGTAAGCAGTGTTCTACATGCCCTAGTTGACACCATCTAGCTTTTAGCAAATTTGGATGCACCATTTTATTCTGCGTATCTGCTTCTGACTGACATTTTTCCTAGACCTTCCACCCTGTAGGTTTGTGCATTTCTGTGCAATATTAATGTCTTCTAGGGGCCTGTTCTCACATCAGTGTGCCACTTAATGCACAGTAGTACTGTATGCAGTATCTGTGGAGGAAGTATATGTTATGTAAAACATGAGAAAACCCAGGAAAAAGGTATTATTCTGTTTAAACCTGAACAAAGTGATTGCATCCTGCCACCCTGTTTTATAGTCCCTTCAAAAATGAACATGCCTGCTCTTATGTACATTGAAATGTCACTCATACACTACAGACTTGATCTGTGACATTTCTTGTGCATAATAGTGTGTGGTACTAAGGGTAGGATATTTTCCTCCCACTGAACCAACACATCTGTCACCCACTGTGGATGCTACTGCTGTGGGTCACAAAGCATGGGCAGTGGCATTTATCCTGCCAACTGTACAAAAATTGGATGCACCACTTGTTCATTGTGATTACTGTGCCACACAATCTCTTTCTGTGCCAATAACATCCTGTCCACGCGTGACCAGACTACTGTTCATCAAGTCTGTTCACTGCCATTGTGGTGCATTGGTCACATTGTGGCCATACATATTGGGGTGGTGGGTGCGCCTGGACATTTTACTGTCTATGGAAAGTCTGATATAGATCAGCAAGGAGACATCATACAGCAGGATTGTGTCTGTGAAACAGCAGTTCTCTGGAAAGGAATGACAACAGAACAGTGTGCGCTCTGTGACAGTATGTCTATGTGGTGTGCGAGTCAGGAGAGACTGCAGGACTACTACGTAGATGCTTGTGCCATGCATTGGGAGGCTTCCCAGACAACAGTGCTGGATTAGTTTAGAAGTCTTGGGGGGGGGGTTGAGAGAAGAAAGAACATTAAATGCGATTGGGAGTGATGTGGTGCATTGAGAAAGAGTTTGGGGTGGTGAGGTCTTGTGGGGGTGGAAAATGGAGCTTCAGGGTGAAATGGCAGAGCTACAAAGGTGGCAGACTCAAGATGGTTACCTTGGTTGGAGGGTGTGAGTGGGAACAACAAAGGATTAATTTGGGGGTTGGTGGGGAGGGAGAGTATTCCTGGTGGATTTCATGCTAAAAATGGATAAGATGGGGCAGTAAGGGGGAAAGGCACAGTCTTATATGGGTAGCATCCATACCTGGGTTATTGGTGGGCTGGGCAAGGCAGTCACTTCAGAAGTGCGCTGAAAAGGGCCGGAAGAAAAAAATTACTCACCTTAGTAATTGTGTTTCTTCTAATGGAGTCTTGCTGTATTCTGACTATATGCAGTTAGCCCCAGCACCTGAACTGCTCCAGATAGGAAAGAGTTAACTCATGCCAAGGCATAGAACATTGAGCTCAAGCTCGGTTTTCAAACCTCTGTCCCATGTACTCACCAGTGTCATCTATTGCCTCACTCCACATTAAAACTTTACCTGCAGAAATCTTATACTTCTCTCATCCTTGCCTCATCACTCCTTCCATCTCTCAAGCCACTCTACCCCTTGCTCCAACTCTGATCACTAAGTGCCAATGACCCCACAGATCTCCCAGCATAGTTGCCACAGGAACTGTGGTCATCAGTGGTCGGTGCCCCCGATGCCGCCACCTGAGACCCCTCGATCGGATTATGCTCCCTGAGGAATGAGAACCCCCCCAGGGTCCCAGCTTTGACAATTTGGCAATTACTAAGGTGAGTACCTTTATTCCAGACCTTCGCTTCTGGCATGACCGCCCAGCCCACCAATAACTCAGGTATGGACACTACCATATAAGACTGTGCCTCCTTACTGTCTTCTTATCCATTTAGCATGGATCCACCAGAGTACCCCAACCCCAAAATTAACTTGTTGTTCCCACCTACACCCTCATACCAGTAACCATCTTGAGTCTGCACCTTGTAGCTCTGGTTTTCACCCTGAAGCCCATTTCCCACCCCTGCAAGATCTCACTACCCAAACTCTTTTCTTGCGCACATCACTCAATCGTGTTTAAAGTTCTTCTTTTCCACCAAGACTTCTCAACTAACCCAGCACTGTTGTCTGGGAGTTTCCAGTGCATGGGACAAGTATCTATGTAGTAGTCCTGGAGTCACCCTGACCGACACCATGTAGACATCCTGTCATAGAGCGACGCTGCTCTGTCATTCCTTCGAGAACTGGTGGTCACAGTTCGATCCTGCTATTCATGTCCCCTTTTGATCTATATCAGACTTCCATAGACAGTAAATGTCCAGTACACTTCATTACTTGGTTATGTGGCGGCTATAATGTGACCAGTGACCACAATGCCAGCGAGCGGATTTGATGAATAGCAGTCTGGTCACGCTGCAGGGATGTTGTTGACAGAATGATTGTGGTACAGTAATAAATGAATAAGTGGTGCATCTAATTTTGTAATAGATGTCGATCTATGTCTATGCTTTGTGATCTACAGCAGTAGTATCCACAGTGTGTGACAGATGGTTGGTTCAGTGGGAGGAAAATATCCAACCCTTAGTACATAATATTATGCAGAAATGTCACAGATTGTGTCTGTAGTGTATGTGTGACATTTCAATGTACATAGAGAGCACAGTCTATTTTGAAGGACTATAACAGGTGGCAGGATGTAATCACTTTGTTCAGGTTTAAACAGAATAATGCCTTTCCTGGGTTCGTTTTACATAACATATATTCCTCCGAAGATACGTGTAAGTTGTGCATTAGTGGCACATTGATGGAGAACAATTAGAAGACATATTGTACAGAATGTACAAACCTACAGGGAGGGTTTAGAAAATGTCTCAGAAGCAGATATGAATAAATGGTGCATCCAACTTTAAGGCTAGATGGTGTCAACTAGGGCATGAAACCTCTATCGGACGAACTATTTCTTCTTCCTGTGTTGCTTTTTCTTGAGTTGTGCACTGCAGTAACCTCTGTAAGCTGCCGTCAAAGAATGGTACAGGTTGTACCAGAGGCAACCGCACGGAAAGTATGATTGTTTACTACTATTTCCGTACTGGTAAATGCTATGCAATGAAGATTGCTGCTCACTGTGGTTCGAGGTTGCAAATGGTAGGCACAGCTTCTGGTTTGCGCTGATAGGTGAATCGCTCTAGGGTGAAATTTGGGGTAATAGCTGAAGTTGGGTCGTGGTTCAAACATGCTGTCTTCTGTGTGAGAGAGCAACACGAACTTCTAGAAAGTTTTTCAGCTGCTTGTTGACAAACATTTTATGTTGCCCGTCAGTATGACATCTCACCCAAATTTTGCCAACTTTGTATCTTTAGGAAAGATATAGACACCTTTGGTGGTCTCCCAATGTGTCCCACAACCAAATGCAAGACAGTTGGCGAGTCGACCTAGTGATTCGTGTAAAGTTCATAGAAGCATTACAAACGGCATGTCAACAGATGCAGAAACAAAACATTAACCAGTCATCCGAAGAAAGTATGTCGCATGTCGTGAACACAGCCACTCACGAAGTAATGGACAGACATGTATCTTCATATCCCATGTTGAGAAAACCATGTTATAAATATACAATATCTAATTTTTAACCTAGGGAACTCAACTTGATGGTACTGTAGTGTTGCAGTTCGCAGAAACAGTCGGTATTATTAGGTACCAGTACAACACTTCACACCACAGGAGGGCAGTTGGCGCCTTAAAACATGCTGGAGCAACAGCGCAATGAAATGAAGGGCATGCGTTAAACCCGGCATGGATCCAGGCATAAAAGACCTCAATGTATATTCAAAGACTTGCGTGATGCGACAGCGGCACAGCGAAATTGCGCACTAGCGGAAATAAGCCAAAATAAAAAGGCTCAAGGAAGCGGCGCAAGAACACTACCAGGCTGCCAAGTGGGGGGGAGAGAGAGACAGAGACAGAGACAGAGACAGAGACAGACAGACAGACAGCAAAGGGCAGGCAAGGAAAGTGTGTCCCATAGTCTGTAGAGGTCAGCGGGGGGTGCCCGGTGCAGTGGAAGTAGCAGTCAGGACAGTGGGGGTAACACAGCAACACCAGCCGGGGGGGTCAGAAGCCAGGGAGATGGACAGTGCCAGTTTCCACATGGAAGCTGTAATGAGGGGGTGAGAATGCATGCTGCATGGGGACGTGGCCGTGGAAGGCCCGTCGGGTACACCCGACAGAGTGCCATCCGTGCCCGCATCAGCTTTGAGCTGTACACAGATGTAGAGATAGTGGGCGGTACCACCTGAACAGGGCAACACTGAGACGGCTCTGTGAGCTGTGCAGTGATGTGATGCAGGCACCCTCACGGCAGTCACGCCTCTGTCGGTGGAGACCAAGGTGACAGCCTGCATGTGCCTGCTACGCCACGGGCACCTTCCAGAGGCCAACAGGGGACACCACAGGCATCACACAGTTGGCCACGTCACGCATCCTCACCCAATTCCTCAGCGCACTGCTGCCACATGCTGCGGAGTACATCCATTTCCCCAGCACCGCGGCAGAGCGTACAGCAAACATGCAGGAGTTCCACAGGGTAGCACGTATGCCTGGCGTGCTAGGGGCCATAGACTGCACCCATGTGGCCATCCGCACGCCATCTGGCCCCGATGGCCACACATATTGGAACAGAAAGGGATTCTCTAGTGTCAACTGCCAGGTGGTGTTTGATGCCACTGGGCGCATAATCAATGTATGTGCCACACACCCTGGCAGAGCACATGATGCCTTCATATGGTATCAGTCTGCACTGTGCCATCGATTTGAGAGTGGGGACATCCCCACAGGACATCTAGTGGGTGAGTACACATGTATGGAATGCAAACTCTGGGCAAGGGTGGGAATGCCACAGGTGCCATGGTAGTGGCACACAGGGAGATGGCCAATATGGACCTGAACATGACACTGATCTCCACTATCTCCACACAGGTGACTGCGGATACCCACTCCGTCCCTGGCTGCTCACACCGTACCGGCGCCCCATGACCCCAGCGCAGCTATGCTATAATGAGGCACATGCCGCAACACGCAACATCATAGAGCGGGTGTTTGGGATGCTCAAGGCATGCTTCTGATGCCTAGACACCTCCGCAGTGCCCTACAGTATAGCCCCAAAAGGCCTGTGGGATATTCCTGGCCTGTTGCATCCTGCACAACATGGCCAAAGACCATGGGATAGCCGTACAGGTCGAACAGGGGACAGCGTGGGGGGACGCCAGTGGCGCCCGGTGATGATGGTGATGAGCAGCCCCCCTAGGACGGAGGGACCCCCGACTGATCCGGCAGGCCCAGCTGCACCGGGACACCATCACAGAGGAGCACTACGCACAACACAGGTAAGTCAAGGGGACATGTGCAACCAACACTGTCCATGCGCAAACCACAGGCACACATGGGAACACACCAGGGGTGCATGACGGTCAGGGGAGTGGAAGGGTCCAGGCATACAAACACACCATCAGGGAGGGGTGAGCACTCATATGGACACACACACACACCAGGCACAGAGCGTACATGGGCAGATGCACAGCACTGCAGAACCGACATTGCTAACATACAGCACCACCGACCATCCCCACCACCCATACTGTCCAAATGCGTGTGTCAGAACCTGGGCACCCTTGCCTTGGTGTACAGTGCAATGCAGGCATCATCATGCACATGCACCTGTGGACAGCAGTTGGGAGGGTGTGCAGGTGGTCCGTATGTGGCGTGGTGAGCAGAGCACCCAGCGGTGCACTGCCGCAGCACACATTGCACACACATGGCAGCACAGACAGGGCCGCATGGGAGACAGCTCAGTCATGTAGCACTGTCCCACGCCCAGCGGATGCATGGGCAGCCCGCCATGACCCAACAGCACGGGCAGGCTGAGCAGGGGCCACATGGGGTGGCACTGTTGCACCACCGGGGTCCCACTGTGCGAACGCGACCTTGCCCACACAGGGGTCTGCAGCATGCCGAACAAACCTGCACCGGGGTGCTCGGGATGCCCACAGCAGAACCTGGCGTCGACAGGCATGGTGTCGCATGATGCCGGGAACGGGGAGTGGAGAGTGCACTGTGTGGGATGTGCAGTACAGGGGCATCTGACTGTGTGCCCAATGCGTCCACGACAGAGACCACTGCCTGGGTCAGCCTGTCAATGGCAGAGGTCACATCCGTCCGCATATGGACCAGCTCGGCTCGGTCCCGAGCACACTCCCTGCTGTGCCACTCCACGGACACAGACAGTGCCTATATGGACCTTGCAACCCGGCTCTGCAGCTGTACTGATTCCTGCAGCAGGCAGGTGTGCTCATCCAATGGGTACTGTGCCCCAACGGCATCCTGACCCCCAGGGTGTGGACGGTCCTGATGCACAACACCCCTTGAGGGTGGGCGCTGTTCGCCAGGACCAGGAATGGGCAGATCAAAGGGCGGCGGACATGCCACTGCTTGACACTGTACCCCAGACCTGGTGGGTGACTGCTGCTGCTGCCCTCCAACCGCTGTGCCCTGGGTCCACTCGTTCCACCGCTGTGCTGGCAACAGTGCCAGACACCTGCACAGCCACGGTGCTTCCCCACGGCTGCTGACAGGCATGGCCTGGGACCGTGCCAGCATGCTGGTACACAAGTTGGAACCAGACAGGCCCAGGGGCACGTGCTGGCCTGCGTGTGTCCGTCATGGGACACACAACCATCTGCCCATTGCGGGCCTTCTATCATCAATGGTGCAGGTCGTGCTACTGCCATGGTCACAGCATGCTGGCATGCTTGCATGCCAGACTGCTGAGATGCAGTGTGCACCCCCCACCCGTATCACTGACACCAGAGTTTGCGGCCCAGCGTGCATGCTGCTGCAGTGCCTGCTGGCTGGTGGTGGAGGTGGATGGACCCTCCTCCATGTCCAGCAGGTCAGCATCACTGTCTGGACCACCACCACCGTCTCCTGAAGACGAACAGGATCTGTAACAGAAAGAGAGTACATGTGAGTGCATGTGAACAACCGCCCCCAAACACCACCACCATGTCATACCGTGCAGTGATGGGCTTCCACCTGTCTGGAATCCTCCGCCTGGTACGCCCTCAATGGCGCTCGGCTGCATGGCTGTGACCAGTGTCTCCTCAGTTGGGGTCAGCTGCAACACCACTGGCAGGCCCCCGCCAGTGCCAGCACGTGCCGCCCTGAAGGCTGCCACCTTCTCCTTCAACCTCCTGCGGTCTGTCCCCATCTTTTTCTTGCATTCCTGCACGGAGCGCTGGTGGCTTCCGTGCAGGTTAACGGCCTGAGCTACCCCCTCCCATGCAGCCCTTGACGGACTGAGGGTGCCCCTCCATCCACTCAGCACTGGCTCCTCATCCAGGTAGGCCTGGAAGAGGCCTCCGTCTCTGCTGCTGTAAAGTTGGGCCTCCTCCCTCGCCCACCGCCCTCACCCTCACAATGACTCTGCTCGGTCATGGCGATCTGTATGGGGGGAAGTGGACACCTGTCACTGTGCAGTCTACAGCATTTTCCCATGACCATCGTCCTGAACATCACACAGCATGCAACTCACCTCTCACCTGCAGTAACCGAATCTGGCCAATGCAGCCCAATGTCGCACATTTATAGAGCAATACATGCAAATTAGGAGTGGAGCAACTATAATGACATGCAAATCACGCCACTGCACCCTTGAATGGCTGATCAGATGATTTGCATGTGTCGGCTGAATATCGCGAATCTGCGCTTTGCGCAATACGGAAGAGTCAGCTGAGCCAATGGCGCAGATCTGTGCCTGTGTGGTAGACTGCATTGCGCATGCCCAGATAGCTTACATAGGCGTCTGTCACGCTGCTGACATGCTGAGTGCGATCGGCAATTCAGGCCATGGCCACCATTGTGCCAGTGGCGCTACAGCAATGGGCACTATATGGTGCTGTGGCACTACTGCGCAGTACTCCACTGTTGCACTGGTACACAGCCGGTCAGTCGCGCAGGATGCCTATACGTCAGATGGCACTGTGCGTAGCCTTGCGTCATTGCCCATGACCTTGTGTATGACCTTTGCCCCCTGGCACTGTTCGCCTGCCATGTGTACGTCCCTATTGCGCTGTCAGGTGACAGCGCTATGTGAAGTGACGGCGCTGTTCGAACAGCACGATTGGAGCCTGTGGTGGTCTATTGCACAACATCTCCACGTGTGGTTATGGTGCAGCTGGGCGCCATATTGCCTGCTGTAAAGTTGGTGCCATGGCTAGGAGGAGGGCGGTGTCCTGGAGCCAGCTTGAAGTGGCCAACTTGGTGGCCCTAGTGGAGCCCCACTATGGGGCACTTTATGGTGAGGCGCCCCACACCATTGCCCGGACCCAGGTGTGGCAGCAAGTGGCCACTGACCTGGTGGGGGTCACTGGACAGTGCCGGTCAACTGAGCAGTACCGGTACTGGTACAGTGACCTCCGCCGGAGGGATCCTGATCTGCTGGATCGGCTGCGGTCACGTGCCAGGCGGGGGCGTGGTGCCTAGGCCAGGTGGGTGTGCCATATATGCACCTGTATTATCTGTAGGGGTGTGTGTGTGTTTTGGTGGCTGTGCATAGGTGATGGCTCAGCCACGGTTGGCTGTGTCAGTGTGTGCAGCTGTGAGATGACTGGGTATGGCTGTGTGGGCAGGCACTGTCACTGGGGCAGGGGGCAGTCTGCTTTTGAGTCACACTGATGTTTGTCTCAACATATGTCTCCCACAGGCCGGGATGTGAGGATGTGGGGCAAAAGTGAAGAGGGCCGTGCCAGGGACCCATTGCCAGCAGGGGTTGGAGCCCACCAGCAGCAGCAGCACCAGCAACAGCGCCAGTCAGAGCTGCTTGAGCAGTGTGAGTATCATGACTTCATGGATTCTATTGCATGCTGGGGGGGGGGGCCAGTAGCCATGCACAATACAAACATGCAGGAAAGGGGAGGTCATAATTCCACTATACAAGACACTAGTGAGGCCCCACCTGCAGTACAGTGTACATTTCTGAGATACTCACGTAAGGACGAGAGTGGGCAGAGAAGGTTCAGAGGAGGGCAACAAGGATGGTGCATGGCTTGCATCACAACTCCTAGGGAGACAGGTTGAAGGAACTGAACCTGTACTCCTGGAGGAGAGGAGGAGAGAGGGATATGATTGAGACATACAAGTATCTTACAGGGTGGAACAGGGTGCAGGAAACACTATTTTGAAGTGCAAAGATGTTCCAGGACTACAGGGCATGGGATGCAGTTGGAGGGAGGACGATTCAGAGGAAACATGAGCAAGACTTTCTTCACAGAACGGGTGGTGTACAAGTGGGACACCTGCCAGAGGGAGTGGTGGGGCTGACGACTCACGGATTTCAGACTGCAGGATAGACATAACGGAATTCTTGAGGTCAGGGTAAGGGCAACAGACTTCTAGGTAAACAAAGTAACTACAGGCTGAAATGGACAGACTGTGGGCCATAGGCCCTTATCTGCCGACACTGGCTATGTATCTATGTCTGTAGGCACGACACAGGTGACATGCACTGTCCAGTTTCACAGCACGTCTGTGTATGCATCACTGGTGGTCCATGCATGCACTGGGCACATAGCTGTGTAACTGGCATCGCACCACTGCCACGCCACTTGCCAGCCTTGTTTGTGCTATGATGGACATGGGCAGTGTGTGTGTGCAGTGGTGTGCATAGCTGGTGCCGCCTGTTTGTGATGGCCATGTGCATGTTCACTGTGGATGGGTGCATGCCATCACAGGTGCGGGACATTGGGCTACATGGCTTGCAGGTTGGGTGGTGTTCAGGGTTGTGGTCAGTCACAGCCATTGACTGTGTTCCCATTTTCCTAGGCCTCGAGGTTCTCCAGAGGATGGCGAGGGATATCAGGGCCATCCGACAGCTTGTGGCCCAGGACAGCGACATCCTGCAATCCGTTCACCACCATGGCGTGCGGAGGAGGCGGCAGAGACCTGCAGGACACCGGCAGGAGGACGGGCGGCCGGCTGGCCCATGACCTTCTACCCTTCCCACTTCTCCCATCCCTACCACCCTGCCTTCCCTCTCCAAGTTTGTCATCTCTAACCCTTGACCAACCCTACCTTGTACCCGTCCCCCCCCTTGTAAATAGTTGTACTTGTTCTTGATAATGTTTGTTGTTGTGAAATACATTTTTATATTTTTATATGAATAATGTGTTGGTCTCTGATTTGCAGCTGCCTATGGGTGCTCAGTTGCAGGGGTGTACATGCCATCTGGGCTGGTATGGTCCTGGGTATGTGTGTGTGTGTGTGCGTGGGGAGGTATCTCCAGCATGGCAGTGACTTTCGGTTGGTCTTGCCATCTGCTGCCACCCACTGCTGGGCGCACAGGGTGTGTCTGGCTTGTAGGCTTCTGTGCTGCATGGGGTTGGCGTGTGCTGGGGGATGCATGGTTTCCTGCAGTGCCAGTCACTGCACATAGGTGGTGTCTTGGGGTCACAGTGCAGGGTGTGCTGTGCGTGCAGGGCTGATGTGCACTGTGGTTGTCAACCCCTGTGTGTGGCACTCTCAGCCTGCCAGTGGTTGTGCTGGGGTGTCATGGCTCTGCTATGCTTTGTTGGCTTGTCCCCATGGGCAAGTAGATCATCCGTCCACCCCAGTGATGCTGTGCTTGGGTGTGCAGGTGTGTGTGGGTTCTGCAGTGTGTTCCTGTGCCCATGTGGTGGCATGGCTGGCGGTGGGCCCCAGCCTGCCTCCCTGGATGTGCAGTTCCATTGCTCTGGGGGGGCTCTGCTTGCGCTTGGCACCTCTGGAATGCTCAGCTGGGCTGCCTGGTTGCGCCAGCAACATTTCGGCTCAGCTTCTCTTTCCTGGTTGCGCTATGGCGCAGTATGTGCGATATTCAGACGTTGGTTGCTTGCGCAATTTGTTCTGCTCCATGTTTGAATATCGCACCTGTTGCGCATTTGCGCAACTGGTTTGTGCTTGCTCCTGCTGTTGCGCTCATTTTGAGCGCAGTTTGAATATCTGGGCCACAGACAACAAAGGTCTGTTTTAGAGCAAGAGACTCCATTATCTCACTGTCAGGACAAGCAGAAGAGATTTCCCTGATGAACAGGTAAAGATAGAAGGGGGATTTTTCATTGTCAGTAAAGAAACAGTTGTAATGAAAACTATAAACAATAATTAATGTTTCTAATTTATTTATGTGTGTAAGGAGAGTGTGATGATCTGGTAAACAACATTTAATTAATTTGTTTTATTTTTTATTTAAGGTAGTTTTATTTTTAGGGCCCAGTTGAAGGTTTTTACAGTGTCAAGGTAGCAGCCATGTTTGTGATGAAAGATCAGTTCTGGGTGCAGGGGGACTGATAGAAAATAGTTCTTGTTGTAGGGGAACTGATTTGCTCATTGTGTGATGTGGTTTAGGACCAGGATTACTATGCGTATACAGGGATTTAATGTACAGTCAGCTGATGTCTCTTGGCCAATGAGATTTCTAAATTTTTTCTTGCCATTTTATAAATATATATAAATTATAGTGGCATGGTCATGCCACTATATTTAGGGTTATGAAGGCACTTCTATGTTAAACTCAACATTTTGCACGTTAATAACTTGGACTCGTTCAACGGATTTGCCTGAAATTTGGTATGCACAGAGGGGCATGGTAGCTCTCTTGATCTGCCAAATTTCCTTTTGGTCAGACTGATGGTCTTTGCGCAACAAATCACTGGAAAATGCACTTTTCGCCAGTTTTGGAGGCAGTTTTTGAGATTTTGCCCATGGCCCTGCGTGGCCATTGTGTGGCATGCCAGTCTACAGGATGGCTCATCTGAAAGAGCTTCAGTAGCTGAACATGCTGCTTTTTGTTTGGTGAAAAAATATTAGGCCATTCAAAAGTTGTGGCACTTTTAAGCTCCCATTATAAGTCAATAGGAAAATTTATATGGTTTGCGAACAAAGAATGGGATTTGGGCTATCTCGTCCCACCTGGTGGTCAAAGAATTTTCAGCCTTGCAGTCAAATAATCTTTGTCCCCAAGAATTCTTTGATCGTGAGGTCCGCCATCTTGTTTTTTAAATTCCGTCTGAAAAAATCTAATAATCTCGGCTTAGGGGTCACTCCTGGAGTAAAATCTGCATGGGTTTTACTCAGGGTGCTTCGCACTATCAACCCATGCCTTTGATTTCACCTAAAATGGTAAAAAAATAGAGTTATAAGGTTTTAAATTCTTTGATCGCGACTCGCTAACAATCTTTGATCACATGCCTGCAAATTCTTTGATCACGAGATTCTTTGATCGCGATCTTGCATTACGAGGTAAAAATACAATTTTCTCAGCTCAGGGGTGGCCTAGGAACACAAATGAGGGTGGGTTTTGCTTCAGGGGGCTTCATTCTATCAAGGCATGGCAGTCGTTTCATGTAATTCTGCCTAAAACTCGAGTTTCACCATTTTTTATTCTTTGATCGTGAGCCTGCAAATTCTTTGATCGTGAGATTCTTTGATCACGATCTTGCATCGTGAGCGAGGGACAAGATGACCCTTTGAAAAATTCTAATTTCTCAGCCCAGGGGTGGCCTAGGAACACAAATGAGGGTAGGTTTTGCTCAAGGGGCTTCTTTCTATCGAGACATGGCAGTGGTTTCATGTAATTCTGCCTAAAACTCAAGTTTCACCATTTTTTATTCTTTGATCATGAGCCTGCAAATTCTTTGATCGCGAGCCTGCAAATTCTTTGATCGCAAGATTATTTGATCACCATCTTTGATCGCGAGGGAGGAACAAGATGACCAGATTCTATAATGGAATAGATAGGCCAATTTTCACAATCTTTAAATTTAAATATTGTGGAAACAGTTTGGTCTTTTTACTTATATTTTGGAGGATGTTGACGGCATGTCCTATACATGTGAATTACGGTGTTTAAATGTCAGAGAAAATATTTTTTTTCTTAGATATTGCGTGACGCAATTTACATTTTGGGAACAGTGTTTTGCATTATGGTAATGCCTTGCAATTGATAGGTTACCTAGCCTTAGTGTCGTGGATGTGCGTTTATATTAATCTTTTCAAGACCTATGTAATTAATAGCATTGGAACTCTTATAGTTTTATACTTGTAGAAAGGGTAAATGAATGCTAGGCAGCTAATGTTTTAGGCATTTTCTGAGGTTGCAAGGGGCATCCTAGGGAATTACAAAGAATCATAGCAGTGTCAACTGCAGTGCTCCCAGACTGAACAAAGCATTTCCCTGTAAGGCAGCCTCCTTTTCCTTGTATTTTCCATGTAAAACTGTTGAAATCTCTCAAGCTTTGCTCCCAATGTTCTTATGTCTCCAGAACCTCTTGATGGTATTTTTACATTGTTGCAATATACTGGCACAGCCAGATAGCCTGGGTGAGATGCAGTATGTCATATTCAGTGGGGTCATACTTTAATCCATTTTGGCAATGTACTGACACAGGATAGAATTGATGAGATGAGGGCTCTTATTTTTAGAGGGGTCCTAATTTTACCCATTTCTACAACGTACTGATACAGGTTAGCCTGGCCAAGATACAGTATCTCATTTTCAGTGCGGTCTTACTTTTACCCATGTTTGAGTTCCAACAGAGGATACAGTATCTAACTGCAGAGCAGTTCCAAATTACATCCTTGGCCATCTCTCCCAATGTGTGTTTGTCTGTATCAATGATTTACAGTATTTTCTCTGAAGAATTGATTTATGCTAACCCTTTCAGGGACCTATCTAATTAGTGGCATTGAAACTTTTATGGTTTTATATTTGTAGGAAGGGTAAATGCTAGGCAGCTAATGTTTTAGGGGGGTTCAGGGGTTGCAAGGAGCATCATAGGGGATTACAAAGAAATCATGGGGTGTCAACTGCAGTGTTCCAGGACTGAACAAAGCATTTCCTTGTAGGGCAACCTCACTTTCCCTGTGTTTTCCATGTAAAACTGGGACAAAACTCCTATACATTTTCCTGTATGCTCAAATCAATACATGCACGCAACTAACTTCATTATGCCTGTCAGTAAAATTGCTATAACAAATTTTAAGGCTGTGATATGTGTTCTTTAGCCCTGTTACAAAGTATTGACATAAGATAGCCTAGCTGAGATGCAGTATGTCATATTCAGTGGGCTCATACTTTTATCAGTTCTGGCATAGTACTAACAGTCAGGTCAGGTTTGTTGAGCTGTAGTATCTCATTTTCATGGGGTCCTAATTTTACCCATTTTTACAATGTATTGATACAGCTTAGCCTGGCTAAGATGCAGTATCTCATTTTCAGTGGGGTTTTACTTTTACCCATGTTTACATCTGCGTGCAATGTACTGACACAGGACATATTTGCTGAGATACTAATGGCTGCTGTATGCAACATGGCAGCACTGACTTAAACTATGCATATGTAAGTATCACCCACACGTAGTCATGTCAGTGCTGCCATGATACGGCTGACTCCAGAGCAAACAGCACATGTGCGAGTATCAATCATGTGCAGTTCTATAATCTCAGCAGTATCAGTTACATCTGACTCTGGTGTGGCAAGAGCACGGCATATTCTTTTCAACACTCTTGTCACTCCTAAAAGCTCTCCACAGCTGTATTGGCTCAATGCTGGCAAAGGCTAATGGATGGGCAACACTGGGGACCACTCAACTGTCTTCATGTCCACCGGCTTTATTGGCAGGTCATTTTAGAAGGCCACCACCTTCTGGAACAAAATATGCTTCCTAATGTTACCCCTAAACTTGCCATCTGTTACCTTCAGAGCATGTCCCTGTGTCCTGCTGGAGAACATATCCATATGTTCAATCCTTACAATATCCATAAGATTGGGACGACTGAGCTCATGTCCCATCTTAGTCTGCTGTTCCACAGAGACAAGCAAAAAAATGAGGAGCACCCACATATGTAGAAGCACCAGGACCACAAACATATTATTCAAGTCCTTTATTTAACTAAAGTGAGAGGGTGCACTCATTACAGAGCATGTGGTGGTAGCTGAGCCCTTCTGAAAACTATCATTTCCTGACTCTGACAGGTGTCACTGAGTGATTCACTCATGATGCCTTGCAGGGGCTGGGAGAAGCATTACTTTCAGAGTGGCTCAATCATCACTTTTTATGCTCATTGTGTGTGGGTGCACTATGCACGCTACTTAAACAAATAATTCTGAATATTTTTGTGGTCCTAGTGCTTTCTGCATAGGTGGGTACTCCTCATCCTTTTGCTTGTTTCAGTTTTTTCATTACTGAGCACCATATTACTTGATCTGCTGCTCCGGATCCATTTTTTGCTTTGTTCCACATGGAGAGGACAGTAATAACTATTAGTAAACATAAATGTGGATATTATCTGTTAGACCCTTCTAGGTATTCCTGTTTTGAAAATACAACTTCCTCTTACCAAAGGTATCCAAAGCAGAAAGCCCACCAGCAAATTTCTTTTTATTTTTGGTGCTGAACACATTCTTTTTACTGCTGCAGTAAATGTAAACACTGGAGGAAATATGAAGAAACTGATAGAGGGAAGTTTACAAAGGGAGTCAGTTGACATTTCATTGTCAGGGACTGCATAAATATGCAGAACTACAAAATACTGCATAAATTTACTACCACTAAGTAAGTGGCAGATGGTGGGGGGAAGGGGTTGTCAACACAAAAATGGGGCTTGGTTTGCACCAGAGAGGAGTGAGAAGATCAGTTTTCCTATGTGGGACAGTGACCCACAAAGTGTAAAAAGTTGAGGTTATTGAAAATATGATGGATCATAATGATCTACATAGCCCATTTTCTTAACACAGTGATTTTGTCATCAAAGAAGAAAAAAGGTGGGCTGGAATTGCAACTATCTGACATTTTTCACAATCCCCCACTCAAAAAACAATACCGACACCAACTTGCTGCACTATGAGACTGCACCAAAGAATTTAGCATCTATGCCAAGCTCCATGCTGCATTCTTTTAGCAGGATCTTTATAGAGTACAGTACCACAATACATTTTCTTTACCTCACTTTCATCTGAATGCACCCTGACCCACCTTCTGCCCTGATATCATCATATTTAGGGCTTGGTTATGTCAAGCTGTTTCCAAAGTTCCTCCCCATGGACCAAGTTAAACTTTTTCAATGCCAAAAAAAGACTAGCACTACATTCCATGGCTTTAAATAAATGTAATATGGGGTGGTATTATACTTTGCGTATTCTTGTATTCTGTGATTCTAGTATGTTCACCTATTAATTTATGAGGCAATGTTGAATTTTGCAAATGCGGGCTCATAACTTTTGTAATATTCAATATTTTTACCACAACATTTCAACATAGCCATTTTCAAATAGCGGCTCATAAATGTAACAGCTGTCATTTTTCAACTCCTGCCCAATATGTCTGTTTGCAGCCCAAAATTTGATTTTGCAGTCCTTGCACAACATCACGTTTATGCCAGGAGTTAAACATTTTCTCAGCCCTTCTTTATGAGGCAGGTTCATCACAAGACTGTGCTGAAAATTTGGTGTAAAAATATTTAAAAAAAAAATAATTTTCAATATTTTAAAGTCAGATTCCTCTCCTGCAGCCCTATTGGCTCTGGCCAGATTCATAGATTCATAGATGTATACAAGTTCAGAAGGCAGGTGCCCATATATGAACTCACCACCAACTGATTCAGCAGTGGAAAGAAAATTTCCTGTCGCCCATATAAGAATCAAGTCTTTTCTTAAATTGTTCAACATTGTTACTATTAATAATGTCTATCGGTAGTGAGTTCCATATAGAAGGAACTCTCTGAGTAAAAAATCTAGAACGCTTATTAGTTTTACATAATGAAATTTAAAGTTTTGAGTTATGTGATCTAGTATGGTTATGTGTGAAGTGCTTTTCTAAACTAATTGTGTTCAACATGTATTCATTTTGAAAGGCCTTAAAAGTATAAATCAAGTCTCCTCTTAATACTCTATATTCCAAAGAATACAGTTGTAAAATTTTGAGTCTGGATCCATAGTCTATATCAGACATATTGTCTATCCTTTTTGCGGCTCTGCGCCAAACCCTTTCTATCATACTTAGATAACCAGTTGAGGTTGGAGTGCAAAATGAAGCACAGTAATCCAAATGTGGACAGACAAGGCATGACTATAAAGGCAAAAATGACAGATGGTTTCCTACTTTTAATACAGTATGTCTTAAAATGCTACCTAGGATCATATGACATTTTTTGACAGTTTTGTTAGTATGAGAATTACATTTTCAATTATCTGATATTGTGATACCCAGATCCCTTTCTTCTGTTGTGACCATTAGATTCACATTTTGTATTGAATAGGTAAACCTATGATTGTTATTCCCCATATGCATTACCTTGCATTTTGCCACATTGAACCTCATTTTGTCATTCACTGCCCAAGTAGTTAGTCTGTTTAAGTTTTCTTGGAGAATATTTGCAGATGAAATGTCATTTACTATGCAACCTAATTTACAATCATCGGCATATTTGTGAATCCAGACCTCTTTAGACGTTTGCATACTGGAAACCAGAATATTAAAAAGAAGAGATCTAAGAACAGATTCTTGTGGTACTCCACTAGTGACTGGACTCCAGTCAGACTCATGCCCACGTATAACCACCCTTTGTTGTCTGTTATATAGCCATGATGAAATCCATTTAATTAAGTTAACATCCAAGTTTATATTGAAAACCTGATCAATCAATATCTTGTGAGAAACAGTATCAAAGGCTTTTTCAAATTCCAAAAAGATAATGTCCACTGGAATGCCTTTGTCCAGAGCATCACTGACTGGTTCAAAGAAACTAATAAGATTTGTTAAGCATGACCTGCCGGGAGTGAATCCATGCTGAGAAATACCTATACAATCGGTACTTTTAATGTGATTGGAGATTTTAGTTTGTATTAATCTTTGGATAATTTTACTGATAAGCGATGTTAGACTGATGGGCCTGTAATTAGATGTCAACTGTTTATTGTCACCTTTAAAAATAGGGGTTATATTTTGCCTCTCGCCAAGATTGTAATACATTACCATGGTTCACAGACACATTAAATAAGTAAGTGAGGGGACCAGTTAGTTCTTTTGAAAGTTCTTTTAAAAATGTCAGATGTATACAGTCAGGTCCAGGAGATGTGTTGCATTTAATTAAATTAATGGCCTTTAAAGTGTCTTGTTCAGAAAAAAAATAAGAAAAAACAGATGTAGGTTGCTTTTGGAGATGCATAGATTCTTTAGGACTAAATATGCTTGCAAAGTACTGGTTAAGTTCTACAGCCATTTCTGTTTCACTAATAATGAATTTATCATTTAGCTTTAGGGGGCCAATTCCTATATGATTTTGTTTAAGGGAGCCAATATAATTATAAAACATTTTCTTATTGTCTTTGATGTTATTAACTAGATTTGTTTCTAACTTTTGTTTTGCCATTTTTATTATTTGCTTAGTTTTTTTTTGCAAGTATATTAAACTTGTACCAGTCTGAATCTTTTTTAGTCTTATTATTTATTGTAAGCACGGTGTTTTTTGTTAATGATACGCTTTATGTCTTTGGACCACCACATAGGTACTCTTTGTTTACTATTATTATTATATTTGACTCTGTCTGGAATCCAGGTATTTAGACAATGGTCTATTTTGGCCTTTATTTTTGCCCATATATGTTCAAGGTCAAGATTTTTCAAGACATTTGACCAATTCCACGAGGTTAAGTACCTTTTTATACTAATATAATCGGCTTTATAATCCTTTTTAAATTTACTTATTCCTTTATTACAATTTACTTGTCTTAAGATATCACATGTAATCATATTATGATCACTATTTCCCAGAGGAGGTAATATAGCTGGAGAAGAAAATAGGTCAGTATTGTTTGTGAAAATGAGGTAAAGTATGTTATTGTTCCTAGCAGGAAGATGTACCAATTGCTCTAAATCAAGTTTGAAAGTGGTTTCCAAAAATTGTCTCACAAGGGGACTTTTAGTTTCAAAAGTTTCCCAGTTTATGTTGGGGAAATTAAAGTCGGCAAGTATCATTAAATGACCATGTACAGCTTTATTTTCTAACTGGTTAAAAAAAGCCAAGTTGTCTTCTTGATTTAAACTGGGGGACCAATAACACAAACCGACTGTTAAGATTTCGTGGCCTAGCTCAGTCTTAGCCCATAATATTTCTGCTGTGGTGTCATCAAGAATTATCTCATGGCAGTTAAATTTATTAGATATATATACTGCCAGACCCCCACCTCTATTATTCTGTCTGTTCTTTAAAAACTTAGTAAAACCAGATATGTCTGTGTTCCAATCATTATCTGAAAACCACGTTTTGGTGATACAACAGATGTCAGTTTCTCTACTAACAAGAAAATGCCTTAATTCATTCAATTTATTTGTTAAACTATGTGCATTGGTTAGTAAGATTTTTATTTCCCTAGCACTTCCCTGGTAAATAAAACCTATATTCAAAACATTATTACCATAATTAGGTACAGTATTAATGTTACTCAACCTAGATTTAGAGTTTATTTTCCTTTTTTTCTTCCTTGAGTTTATATTTTTGCCAAATTTTAATTTGCAGTTCACATTACTCTGATTACTCAAGTATTTTTTTTGCTAAAAGTATTATTTTGGATTTGTTTACGTCCCCCTCCCCCCATCGCTTAGTTTAAAACTGCATCTGTGTAATTATTAAGCTGGTGACTGAGAAGTTGTGACCCTACTTTATTTAAATGAAGCCCATCTCCATTGTACATTTCAATATTTCCACTATATTCTTTGCAATGGGTTATACAATTAATAGTTGGCTTTAGGCACCATTGTCTGAGCCAGTTATTTATCTCTTTTAGGATGCAGTTTTGTTGATATGTTGCTCTGGAGATTGGGAGTATTTCAGAAAAAGCAAAGTCACAGCCCAAGTTTACAAGTTTGTTAGTTAAATTGATGACTTCCTGCTTAATTTGTTGGGGTGTTTTTTTATACAATGTCCTGACACCAAATTTTAATACAGGGCTTGGCTTCCAGATGGAATTGGCCATGTCTTAAATGAGTGAGATATGAGGTGTTCATTTTGGAGGATTATACTGGTTGTTTATAACTTTATCATCCCAGTACTCTGAATGTGATATTTACCTGCATTAAGTTTTACTTATGGAAAGCAAGGTGCCAACTTTTAACTCAACAGCTTAATACCTCTGTAATCTCCTTGGCATCAATGATTGAATCTACCCTGCTACTTGCAAAAGCCTCAGACTACAGGAGATTGCCTAAGGTCTGAGTGAATGTTCAGTGGAGAAGAATTGTGTGGATACCTTAGGATAAGAGAGTGTTTCCAGTCTGGGTACAAGACTAGGCCCAGTGGGGAGGGGGTGACAGGATTTCAAATAAAGGCAGGATAACTGTATAACTTTTGAGTTCTGAAAGGCATGCCCATGATTATGATTTGTAGGGAATATACTGTGAAGATAACAGGTTTTTCTATTTTTCTTTATTTTTTGGATATGATGTGTATGAAATAATTTGGAGAATGAATTGATTTTGCAGTGTAGTATTCTAAAGAAAACTTTCCCTACCCTTGTATGGGGGAAGGGAAAGAGTTTTTTTGTTTATATATAAGCATAAATTATTCTTTTTTGGTTTTTACAGTCAAGGTATGATGCAATACCAATATATGTTGTTGTTTTCTTTCTATATGATTTTATATGAAGTAATATAATTGTTTTTGTATATATTTTTTTTTTTTATAAAAATTCCCCTACTCTTTTCGAGAAGTACCATGGGATCTTTAACATCCACCTGAACTACCACCAGAACAGGCAGATGGGACTTCACTTTAACATCTCATCCAAAAGACGGCACCTCAGGAGTGCAGCACCCCCTCATGCTGCACTACAGTGTCAGTACTGGGATTTACCCCAAGTGCCTTGTGTGGGGATAGAACCCACAGCCTTCTGATCTCCCAGCCTCAGAGGCAAGTGTGCTACCTGCTGAGCCACTGACACTGACTAAAATTCTGACTAAAATCAACAAATAAAGCATTGTTTCAAACCTCAACCATAACAAACACCAGGATGACCCACGTCCGTGACTGGGAACAATATCAAGTGATACAGGGAAAGTTACCATCCAGGCGACTAATTTCAAGATCTGGAAAAAAGGACCCAACTCAATCCCTGCTACTCTGTTCTTGACGATTTATTCCATTTATGACAACCTGAACTCCCTGACATTTCACAGGTTGACTGCATTATGACCTTCTGTTGCAAATGGATGCACATTTTATAATTAGCAGGAGGGCTGTCAATGTCACAGACAAAGTTATGGCATGCATTTGCCTCTACATATTACGCTTTTGAAAATTCCACCCCAAGCCTTCAATGACTGTTTCCAACCATACCTCTCAGCTGCTATGCATTTCACATACCACTGTGATTTTCGCACTCAAATTTACTCTTACTCTGCAAAGGTTTACTGATGTTCCTAATAATGTTAAAGCTATTTCTGGACACACAAACTATTAAAACATGGAACTAAATTGGTAGAACCATTCATTAACGCTTAACATATGGGGCCCACTATTCTTAAACATAGTATTCTTAAAGTAAGAAACTGCTGCACATTCTGGCCATTTGCTCTGAATTTTGAAGGCCAGTGCTTTGCATTTCAGTGCTGAAAGGTTGAGAGGTCGGTTTCCAACCAGTCAACCTCTTCAGGTCCTAGTGTATGGTGTTGAGCTTTTTTCATTTGTTGATGACTGATTTTAAACTGCATCCTGGATCCATGGAAAGTTCAGGTCACTTTTTAATCTCTGTGGACTGCACCACATGAGGTGGTGCTGATGTGGTATTAAGAATACCATTCAATCAATCTGTTTGGGGTATTCCTGTCATTTTAACCTAACATACAGTAGCTGTATTGTGTTCCTTCTTGATTGTCTCTAATCTAGTTTAAACTACAGTATAAGACAGTTTGGACAAAATTTCAAAACATGCTACCAGTCAATGGCTTGGAAAACTAAATTCCATGTGAAAAGTATAATCAGCAGGGTTACCCTGTCTAACCGTCTACAGAACACCTAATGGATGGTATTGCCAAATTACAGCCAGGATAAGAGAAATGAACACTCTTTTATACTGTAACTCTTAAAAAGGGAAATGTTGCACACATACTACAAAGTAGATACAGAGCCACTGCACAAAGATGTTAAATTAGCTACAAAGGCTTGAATATTAAGTGTTGACTGTGTGCGCTGTGCTGACAGGAGCACGAGGCCACAGTTGGCACATAGCCAGCTCTGGGGCAATATTCAGACAGTTATCATGCTCTGACTGGAGCGCACTAACAGTCTGAATATTGCATTGTGTTGTCACAGCACATAAAGTCAATGCACTGCACTGATCCAGTCACAGACTGAATATGGCCCACAGGGGAGCTCAGTGGAGATAACATGACCCAAACAGAATAGTGCAAGGGCTCCTGTGGACCATATTCAGCCCTCACATGCTAACGTGGCCATTAGGCATGCAAGGTGCGATGGGCCATCTGCATGCCCATTATGGGCCCATTAGTATGTGTGCACTGGATGCCCCCACACTCAATGACCCATCCTTTACAGATATTCAAGTTCCCTGGTGGTCTAGTGACCCCCCCCAGTCACTCATCCCTTACTGATATTCAAGTTCCCTGGTCATCTAGTGGACCCTGATCTCCTGTCCCTTACTGAAATTCAAGTTCTCTGGTAGTTTAGTGGCCCCCACCCCAAACAAGCAATCAACCCACCTGGCCCACCCACTCCAGACCCTCCACCCTGTATCCCTCCACCCCGGACACCAACCATTGCCAAAAAAACAGCATGTGCTACAGCAACTGACACAGCTCTCCACTCACGACCTCAGCTGACCACTTTCTGTATGATATGGAGTGATCACATGCCTACTGTTGAAGTGATCAAGTAACCAGGGGGTGTGGGGTCTACTATACTACCAGGCAGTGCAGGACAGGATGATTGAGCACCTCTGCACTGGGACAAGGGTAGAGTTTTGGTAGTGTTAAACAACACTGCCATAGAGGCTGTTTAGCACTGCCAAAACCCCTGAATATACCACTGAATGCAGTAAGCATAGGGGATCCCTCATTTGAGGGGTTACAGCGATATATATTCTGTGCAGTGGTGCTGTCAGGTCAGTGCAGTGCACCAGAAGCCTTTAAATATTTTCCCTGCCCTATTAGCCAACACTGTTTACAGTTAGCAAGGCACTAGCCTGGTTAGTGCCGCACTAACCATTTGAATATGGGGCCCAAAGTCTTTGAACATTGGAAACACAAAACTTGCCTAAAATATTCAAAAATTCAATACTGCAAAGTGATTTTTCTTCAAAGTAAAATGTACTGAATTTTGAAAGAATAGGGAATCTTAGTTCAGAGCCAAAGCCTAGGACCACAGTTGGCTGGGCAGAAGATGTATAACAGTTCACTGGAATGCATGATCCGTAGGAGTGATGATTGGAGCATTTGCCCCACTGTCCCCCTTTGGTGGCAAATTGGGAGAGAAGTCATATATCTGCAGACCCCTCCTTGAATAACCTGTGATATATGGTGGGACACTAGAATGTCTGTGCTTGTCAAACTGGTCAAAATCAAGCAGGAGTGCTCTTACTGTTTGTCTCTTCCTCCTCAACTCAAACTGATATGTTAGTCCTTTCTCCCAGGTTGACTGCTCAGAAAGCCCACTGTGAAATACATATAGGTAAGCTGTTAGATGGGGAGAGGTATACAAGAGGCTGGCACCAAGGACTAGCTGCAGGAGGGTGACATAATAAGAAACCATAGGAAGAGAGGAGGACTGAGGGAGAAAAAGGAGTCAACAAAATCAAAAGAACGGTATGGAAATGTGTGAAGAACATAACAATTTTGTGTGTTATCACTTTGTAAAAATAAGGGTTACTTGTCAAATGAAAACATAAACAACTCTGTTACATTTTAAATAAGCTGCAAAAACAGTTTTAATGAAAACATCTTTTCTTATATTGCTAATGCAAGGCTTCATCGAAATGGGCTAGACTCACCATTGCAAATGTATTTAATTCAGCTTTACAAACTGCAGTTCACACAGATGGCTGTTAGAGTTTGTTTAATTGGCTTCTAGCAGAAATCTGTATGAACTAAAGGCTGTAATGCTACATTATGTTGATTTGGATTGCAGAGGATAGCATCACAATGGAAATTGCTAGAAATGTAATGTTTAATGAATGTTCAATTTTCTTAATCAAAGCTATGCCACTGTAAACTGTTTGCACCTGCCTAAATCCATAGAGCTTGTGGATTTTCATGCTAGTGTTTTTCTGCTGCTAATCACAGAAACGTAACTATATCAATGTTCACCCCCAAGTACAACAGAAAATCCATCCTGGGAGTGTGCTGCAGATCCCAAGATACTGCTGAATTAGAGCTTACATTACAAGATCTCTGATTGAAAACTACATTTCCTAGAGCTAAACAACAATCAAAAACTAGTTTGCATAATGTTTCAAATATCAATCAATATACCCTAATCAAGTTAACTATTCTTGCAGTTGTCACTGCCAGATTTCAGATGGAAAACTAGAGTTCCCATAATTAAGGAAAAAAAAAACTTTCATAATAAGTCCTATTAGCACTCCAGGTTCAGAAAACAAATGTTCTGATTAATGCAAACATGTATTTTCTAAAACAGTATGACTCTCAGTCGTCCACACACACACACACACACACACACACACACACAATTAAGCAGTCATAGATGACAGGGTGTGGTATACCATGGGATATCATCTTACCTTGTGGGTGCTGTGAGGCAAGAGGAAAAGCAAAATATCTTGAACCACCCAAGAAGTGATGATCTCCTATGCTATGCCACACCCTGGAGAGTATTACTGTGATTATAAAATAGCCTTGAAATGTTAGAATGTGGCTGATCTTTGTATTCTGTTCTGACCCATGATGATCCACGATGATACGCTTAGCTATAGTCATAGGTCACAGACTGTTTCTGCCAATCAGCTTTTAGAATTTCCTCAATCAATTGCCCAAACAACAGCTCCACAATTAGGTACCCACACAGTCCCATGTAACTACCGTTTATGCCTTGACACCATGGGTGCTGCCATACAACCACCTGTAGCGAAACCATGCCCCACACCCCTCACGTCATGCCAGCAATGCCCAGTGGCCACCCAGCAAACAAGCACCACATGCAGTGAACCAAAGACCACATGGACATAGCATTGTGCAGTGCATGTCATTTATTCCCAAGGCTCACCATGTGAATATGCCTGATACACAGGTGTAACCACAAACATGAACTGCATGTACTACACAGCACTCTCCATAGCAACAGGGTATCAATGTTCCCATGGACAGGACTCAATGTCAGACACAACGTTCATACAGGGAACAGCACCTGGCCCAATAGCTGACGGCATGCATTCTGCTGCCACCAGATGCCACACAGACCCTCAGTAGGGCATGTAATACAGTATCCTCAGTGCTTGCTCAAAGGACAGCTGCACCCTGTGGCACTAAAGCAAACATGAAATGTCTAGTCCAGCCCCAGAATGGTGGCCTATGCTACATCCTCTCCCTGAATCCCAATGTTGTTGAACTCCATACTGCTGGCCCTGGATGGGCTTGAGGATGGCTGTGTGATGGCGTCTGGTCCAAATGGATGCACAGCCCTCAGGCAGAGCCTGCGCAGAGGTCCTCAGAATGCCTGGAAAAACACAGATAGGGGACACCACACCACATCAGTTCCACATCCAGGCATGCCACACCCACCAAGCAGCACATCCCTGTTACAGAAAATCCACTCTCCTCAAGCTGTGTGCTCTTCAGATCCATGAGTCAAGTGCAGAGAGGCGGGTTGCTAGCACTAGCTAATCCATGCAGTCCTAAGTTACTCTGTACTCTGTGACACAACAAATAAGACTTACAAGGTTAAATTCCCCTTGACGAAAACCATGCCTTGGTCGAAGCGCAGGGGAGTAAGTTTGAAGGTCAGTTGTACCAATATCTACACCACACTGAGGATTTGTGTGTTATTTTGTACCAATAAACTAACAGTTGGATTTGGAATGTAACCTTGCAAGTCTTATTCGTCATGTCACAGAGTGCAGAGTAACTTTGGGACTACATCCCTGTTACAACAGGGTGGTTGGTGGTAGCAACGGAGCAATGACTGCCATGCCCACAGACACAGGGCCCTGTAAAGGAAACCCAGATGAAACAGAACATGCCTCACCACACAAGGGTAACATGTGCTACCCATGGTGTTCCATCCCTGCCCACCATCCTCCCGTGGCATGACAACCCTGTCCATGGCCATATCTTCCTGTGGCATACATATACACACTTACTGGTGAGGGCACAGCAGTCCTCTACAGGATCAGGTAGTCATCCCAGTAAGCATGGCCCTCCCTCCACAAGCCCTCTGGTAGTCATATTGATGAACGGGACAGTCTGTGTGCCATGACAGCCATACCAGCACCATGCTGCTCCTCCAGTTGCTGTGACATCCTTATTGGCCTTCCAGCATGACCCTGCCTGGTGTAGAAGGGGAATATACATCAGCACCATAGTTTTACACATAGTGCTTTCCCCAGATCATGATGCTCACCTGAAAGTGCCATGTGACATTCCACAGCCAACCCATGTTGTCCCGGTAGGTCATCGTGCTAACCCAAATGAGGCTATGGCAGCCCAGGCATGTGGGACAGTGTTAGATGCCATCACATTAAATCACTGACAGACACACCACCTACAGGTACATTGCTCCTGCTCGATCCCTCCATGACCACCACTTACTGCCTGCTATAGGCCACACAGGCACCAATGTTCTAGGGATGTGCATGACACCCCCCTTGTGGGAGACACACCTAGATATGAATGTGGCTGAGAGGCACCCATGGCCAATGAGATCATTGCACAGGTACATAAGTGTGTGCTACAGCCATGCCTTAGACCATAAGAACCTGACTCAGATCACCAGGGCCAAGCCTCCAAACCAAACATGATGTGCCCCTCATATCTCCTACAAATATTAGTGTTAGAGGATGAACTGCTGTGGGAGAAGAAGTATGTAAGGTGACGCCAGCCATGACTCTACTGTCCACGGCTGCAGGCGACCTGCCTCTTACATGGCCAGCACCTCAATCATTTCCACCTGGACCATGATGTCATTCAGGACCTCTACCATTTGATAGGGTCCAACAATACTCCTACTACAGCACCGTCATGTGCACTGACCACAGAGGAAAAGCTACTATGTGCCCTGGCATACTATGCCACGGTCTCCTTCCAGAATGAGCCTGGGGATATGATAAGCATCAGTTAGCCAGTCAATGGTGTCCCATGCACCACATTGGGTGATAGATGCCCTTGTCAGCAATGCCTCCAGCTACATATCATTCCCAGCCACCAAGCAGGCCATGTGGACCATTCTTCCTGAACATGCTCAGGGCCATAGACTGTACACACATGGCCCTCCATCCCTGACTCAGAATGAGGATGCATATCACAGCAGGAAGGGGTTCCATAGCATTAATGTCCAGGTGACATGCAATACTGATGGTGTCATCACCAATGTGTTGGCAAAGTACCCAGGCTCCTGCCATGATGCCTACATATTTGACCAGCCACATCTACAGGCATTGTTTGAAACAAACAGTGGCCATGAAGGATGGCTGATTGGTGAGTGTATGTGTGGAAGGAGATGTTAGTCCATCCCTGATGTGGTGTACCATACCTAACTGTATTCTATTCCTTTCCAAAGGTGATGAGGGATACCCCATGCAGATGTATCTCCTGGTATCTTTCCTGTCACTGACTACTAAGGCCGAGGAGACGTACAATGAGGCACACCATCTGACTCATTCAGTGGTGGAGCATACATTTGGCATGCTGAAATGCTGCCTGGACAGCGCTAGTGACACCATGATGTTGGCAACAAGGAAGGTGGGTCAAGTTTTCATCGCATGCACAATGCTGCACAACATGGCTGTACAACACCGCAGACCCATGCCAGAGGACACAGCTGATGTGGATAGGCTGGATGTTTACAGTGTTGCTCTTAGAGATGTGCCTGCAATAGAGTTCAGCACTGTGATGGTGAACTGTCTGGGAGGGAGTCACAGCATCTACTAGTGTGGAGTGCATTCAGTGGTTAGGGTGGACTATGGGGTAGACATGCAACAAGGGCATATTGACCTTGCACGGGTGGTGGGCTGACATGGAAGACTGCCGCAGTGATATGAACAGGATACTGAAGGGTATGATCCTTGGGGGGGGAGTGCACAGTGATGTGACATGTGCATCGCAGGTATTGTGATAGGTAAGGTAATGCACTGGTGCACAGCGCCAAAACCGTGGGTATAGGGGGTGGCCACTTGTATCACAAGGACATGACTACTTGAATGTGTTGCACACTGGAGGCATGTCCCATTCCCTATCCACTGTACAGACAACCTCTACAGCACCTCTTAGTGACACTGATACAAGGGCAGTGGTGAACAGTGTACATGCCAGCTTCATCATGGTACTAAACACATGCAGACCACATGGCTGGAGGGTGGGGGGATTGTCCACAGCAAGGGTGGGGGGGGACTACTGTCCCCTATCACTATGAGTAGAGGAGCATGTGACAAGATGCTTGGCACAACCACTTGCACTGCCATCATGTGTGGCGCCATGGGAAGACTGTGCTCTCTGTTGTTGTGCACCTGTGAGATGCCTCTCCAGGTCAAGCACATCCCTCGGGGTGAGGTGTATGAGTGGGCATGTGCCTGGGTGATGGACTCATGTAGCTGGACACTGGCCTCTGCAGTGGGCAGTCACTGCCAGTGTGAATGATTCACAGGTTGCCTTTCAAGTACATCCCTGATCTGGCTCAGCTCCCCAAGAATCTCTGCCACAATCTAGGCCATCTGCTCTGTGTTTTCCCCTGTAGCACATAGCCACTCAAGCTGGCAGAGCTTGGAGTAGTGATGCCTGAGCATACTGGTTGTCCGGCTACACCTTATGTGGCCTCATGATCGGGGACTGGGGGACAGTGGACAGTGGAGTTAGTGTCTGTACCCTTGGCCCCAGAGGCTGTGGGCTGTGTTGCAATTGGGGCAGACTTGTGTGTTCTGCCATGGTGTGCCACATGGAGTGCATGTCTCCACTGGCATCTCCTGCAGTTCCACAAGGTCAGTGTCTGGACGTGGCAACACTGTGCCACCATCTGCCATTTCCTGTTCCACAGACCGTCTTCCCCCAGGTTTCTCCATATGCATACCATGCTTTAGATCCTGTGTTGCCTGTCAGTCTGGTGAGCCTCTGGAGGAGAGAAGGGAGAGTGGTTAATTGTCAGGCATGGCAATTTGGCTGTTGATTCATTCATGTGCAGCTGTCTGCTGTGGTGGTCTTTACCTACTATGTCCACCTGCAGTGTGCTGTCTGTGGTGGGTGACAGTGGCATGGGCTCATCCTGTGGGCACTCAGGATATGGATAACCGACATCTATGGAAGGGTGTTACAGCACTCATACACTGTGATCCAGGTGGACTGACACATGGTAAGGTGTCCATTCCATCCCCCTTCCTGTCTAGCATCTCCTCCATCAGGGTATCTGCCACAATCAGGGCTGTCTGCTTTGTGTTCTCCTGGGTAGGGGGGGGCAAAAAGTGTGTGGCTTACTTTTGAGAATTTGGTTGGGGAGCTAAGGTTACTCTGGAGGTTGGATTTGAAATAATTTGATTTTGCAGCTCAGACAGTCTCAGTGCATTTGTTTCTCAGGGCCCTGTAGTAGAGACGATCAGGAATTTTGAGGGATAATTTGTACCTGTCCTATGCGAGGTCATGGGACTTGCACAGATCGATGACTTCAGAGGAGATCCATGGGAGATGGGATGATTTAACAATGGATTTCCTGAGAGGGGCATGCAGGTCCCAGACTGAGAATTTGGAAATAAAAAGTGAGAGGGCCACAACAATGTCAGAGGCCTGGGGGATGGCTGACCAGTCTGATGCAATGAGGTCACTCAGGAGAGTGTTGATATTCAGCAAATGGAGGCATCTGGACTAGCTGTATTTAGAAGCAGTGAGGGATGGAAGATTTTCCTGAGTCAGAACATCATGCAGTGGTCACTGAACATGTAAGGCAAGATACCTGCTGCTGTAAGACAGTTGGGCTAGAAAACAGGACCCAGTCCAACAGGGTATGATTAGAGGAGTGAGGACTGAGCCGAGTGGGCTCAGAAATAAAAGCAACAAAAACTGCCTTATGCACATGAAAAAATACAGCACCTTGAACAAAAAGGTATTCCAACTGGCAAAAAGGTGCGTAAATAATTAAAATAACACAGAAAATTCTATTCAGTGCTTTAACGTGTTACTGGCGGATATACAGCAAAATACAGTTACCCCAGCACTTTGAGCCCAATGCAGGCTCTTTGTCAGAGCGAGGCGTGACTCAAACCACAGAATACAAGTGTCAAGAAACTACTTAAAGAGATATACACCAAATATCCAACAAAATATACCAGTGCATACCTAAGTGAAGAATCAAATTTCCAAATGTATGGAACCTAAATGTTATGATTCATAAAAAGATTAAATGTACCCTATGACTAACAGGCTAATAGGACAACTAGATCACTAATTACATTAAATAGACAAGATATAGTTCATTTACTGCCACCAGGATCCAAAACATTACAGCTTCTCAGTATAGGTATACTGCTCAAATCTGCACAGTATTAATTCCAGTAATTGGAGAAAATCTTTTAGAAAAAAGGGTTTATCCAAAGTAGTAAAACCTAACTTCTATAAAGGACTTGTATAAAGGATCTTTTGGAAGCAGCTTGGGACCCAAATCAAGGTTGCAAGCAGATTCCAAGGTCTCCTGAAAGAAAGATTAAACAAAGAAACCAACTAGTCAGTATCACAAAGTCAGTGCAAAAGATGAAAGCTAAAAGAAAAAACAATAGCAAAATAGGTCTAGGAAACAGGTCAGTATAGCAGCATCTGAAATTATAAATAAGGCAGAATGTCTGATGCATCATTTAGTCCCAATGGGTACACAGCCCCAAGTGAGAAAATGGGACAAATGTAGGGACTCAATCTTTTGGATGGTAGTTCTGGATGTAGGTGAGAGCCATTTAACATTGAAGTCACCAAGGAGAATGAGCTCACCAGAGGAAGACTGTGATGTTATTTTGGACAGATCCTCAAATAGAGAAGTAGGTGTGATTTTGGGAGAGGCATAGTAGACCCCGACATAGATGGGTAGGGATGAGGTGAACATGTGCCTGACGAGGAAGAATTCATGGGAGGAGGGTACAGACTACCTGAAGTACAGGGTGCAGGAGATGCTCTGCTGAACATAGTTAGCAATGCCTCCATCATGTTTCCCTTGTCCTGCCTGTAGAGAAGGAAGTCAGGAGGGGACAGACTGGAGTCTGGAATCCTTCACAAGAGCCAGGACATTGAGATGCAAAGGATGTCTGGAGAGTGTTGTTGGATCTAAACAGAGAGGAGATTGAGTTGAGGGAGAATGCTTCTAGCTCTGAAATTAATAAAGTGAAGGCCATTTGTGGAAGCAAAGGAGAGGTAAGGGGTAGCAGGACTGAACTCAACATCGCCAGACAGAAGGACAAGCAGAAGAATGAGGAGATGGATGGAGTGGTATTTCTTCCCTTATCAGCAGGGGGGAGAGCAGGGAGAATGGGGTAGTGAGAGGAACAGAGGGACTAGTACAGTAAGTCCAGATTGAGGGAGGAAGAGGGATAGAGGGAAGGAACCCAGGGTGGACAGAGTGGAAACACAGCATGGGGTTAGGAAGGGGAAACACAGGAGAAGAGAGGGAGGGAGAGGGGGAAGGTAGCTGAGTTGAAAGGTGGGAGTGAAGGGGGGAACAGGAGGGGGAACTGGAGAAAGCAGAAGAAGATAAGGAACATGATAGTAGTCAGCAAAATACAATCAGCAACATGAACATGAATAATGCAGGAACTTTAATGCCAGTGAAATGATAAGCAGTTAGGGAGCTGAGACAAAAATGCAAGAATTACAGCAGTCATGGGAAACCAAAATAAATATGTAATAAAACAGAACACCCTGATAGGGTGCTACTAGGAGTCACACACAATGAGCACATTTAGTGACAGCCTGGAATAATAGGAATAATCATATGCATAACTACAGTAAATAAGCGCATGGTACACAAAATATCATAGAGATATTAAATAATGAAACTGCTAGTAAATACAATGTAGTGTAAGCACACGGGTGTGCTTGAACAGGGAGTATATTTATATAGCAAACATACAGTATCTGAATTGAGGTAGAGCGAAACCTCAGGATATAGACTAGAGAGCACTGCCATGGTGGCACAGTGGGTCCACAATGGTTAAAAGGTACCAGGGGATATAGTACTCACATCAAAAGAGGTGGCAAATGATAACTTTGGCAGTCTGAGGAGCAGCGTGGTCAGACGAACGGCTGAATCACGGCTGACTCCAGGCAGACTCCCCGATGTCCTTAGCACTTGGCCATTCACACAAGGGCTACAGCACAGAAGGGTTTCTTGAGGTAGGCAACTAAAGAAGGGGACAGCCAAACCACCTACGAGCCACCCGATTGACGGTCATAGAGGACAAACAGCTGCAGGATGCTAGAAATAGGAGGGAGGGAGAGCCAAAAGATGGAAGCAAGTTCTCACTCTACCCCTGTAAAAGCAGGAGAGTCTGATGCAGAAAAGAAGCCAGAGGTAGATACAGCAGTCCTTAGCGCTGTTGGAATCATGCCAGTCCTTTCAAAAGCCACCCATGAGCCACCTAACTGGCAGCCGAAACAGAAGCTGCAGAGGGTCCGAGGAGAACAAACAGCTGCAGGAAGCTGGAAACAGGGAGGAGGGAGAGCCAAAAGATGGAACCAGGCTCTCACTCTACCCCTGTAAAAGCAGCAGGGTTCAATGCAGAAATTCAGATATGGCAGTCCTTAGCACTGTTGGAATCATGCCAGTCCTTTCAAAAGTCACCCACTTGCCACCCGACTGGTGACCATAATAGGATCTGCGCGGGGGTCAGAGGAGAACAAATGGCTGCAGGACGCTACATAGATACATAAAATCTGTTGGCAGATAAGGACTGCCTAACCCATCCAATCTGCCCCTGCCCATTTTTACTACCTTTCCATACGTTGTAGACTGTAGCTGATCTGCAGCCTTCACACTCTTCCCTGTTTCTAGTATTCCCATGTGTCTGTCCCACGCATTTTTGAATTCCTCCACCGTTTTTGCCCCCACCACCCCCACGGGGAAGCTATTCCATGCATCCACCTCACTTTCTGTAAAGGAGTACTTCCTCACATTGCCCCTGACTCTACCTCCTTTCAACTTTGTTATTTCCCTAGTTCTAGGGCATCCTCTTTTCCAAAAGATGCCACCCCCTTTAAGGTATCTGAACATCTCTATCATGTCCCTCCTCTAGCTCCTCATTTTCAGAAAATACATATTAAGGTCTCCCAGACTCTCTCATATGACTTCTAGTGCAGCCCTTGTACTATTTTAGTAGCCATTCTCTGTACTGCCTCCACCCTGTCTATGTCTTTCCTGAGATGAGGCCTCCAAAACTAGTCACTGTACTCCAGATGAGGTCTCACTAATTATCTGTACAGTGACATCACCACTTCCGTTTTTTTGCTGGCAATGCCTCTCTCAATGCATCCCAACAACCCACTGGCCCTTCGTACCACCTTTTCACACTGTCTGACCACCTTTATCAATCAATCACTTTATTTAACCAGGCAAAAGTCACCACTGAGCAAGCTCATTTTCAAGGTGGTCCTGGGCAATTGTACAAAAATAATAATACAATACCGTACAGTACAATACATATTCACAAGTAAGGTATACTTAACAGTAGTGTAGACTTTGAACAAGCAGAATCATAAGGCTTCAAACACTGGCCTGCTAATGTGTGATGATGTGCAATACATATAATAATTTACTGGAGAAGGAGAGAAAGCTAATAATCCTGGTCACTCTACCATGCAATTGTAACCCCCCCGTTACCCAGGGTTACTAGAATTCCAGTAAGACCTAGTGGTAGGCAGGGAAGGCAGCTTGTGAAACTCCAGTTAAATGGATTTCACACTGTCTCACTCTGTTCTCAGTCTCAGCTGAGACTGAGGGATGACATCATTTTTTGAACTGTCGCAGCTGCATAAGCCACACTGGCATGTTGCAGTTGGAGGTTAGAGTAGAATGTTGGGGAATTTGAAGCCAGTCTGTGTACAGTCTGAGAGAGCGAGACTGTAGTGCAGCAGAGTGTGTGCAGGCTCTCAGAGCTTTAAGCTCTGTTTTAGAGCTACTTTTGTTAAGGTGTGTGTTTCCACCTGAAGAGGAACACAGGAACTGGTAATTGAAGTGGTGGAGACTGCTCTCAATGGTTCAAAGCCCTATCTCTGAGGGGATGGGGGGAAGGTGTCTGCCTGTTTTCCAGGGTCAAACCCCCCTGGGTCCGGCTAAGGGAAATAAGCTGCCTGTCTGAATTGTGTTGAGGCACCAGAAGCTCTGAGAGGAGATTCCTTGAGGAGGAAACACCTGTGGGGCACCTGCAACCAAAGGGTGAGTTCGCTCTGAAAAAGGGACCAGTGTTTTCACCTGAAACAGAATAAAGCTAAAGGGACTGTTACTGTGGGGTCAGAAAAAGACTGCCAAGTACAGTTGGAAGATGTGGGGATTGAACTGCTTAACTCTGTGGGGGGGTGTAGAGTAATGGACAAAGTCACTTATTAGTATGTTCAAGTCCAGCACAAATGGAAAGAAAGAATGTGGGGATTGGACTGCTTAACCTGTGGGGGGTCTAGAGTAATGGACAATGCCACTTATTTTAAGTATGTTCAAGTCCAGCACAAATGGGAAGCAAGACAAGTAGATTGAATGTGAAATACATTTAGTAAGAATCTACACAGCAAAGTGCTAAAGGATGAGGTGTTTACAGTCCAGAGAAATGGCCTGGTATGAATTGAGGGAGCAAGAGGTGGGAGACCCCCCATCAGTAGTAACAAATTCACCTCTATGGATTTGATCTGAGATACCTGTTGCTTTCTCTCAGGTACTTGGCCAGTGCCTGAGGAAAGTACCCAGACATGGAATTAAAGAGGAAGATTCCCTGATGGAGCCGAGGTGCTCTTAGGTGGTTTAGGGAGCCACCAGAAAATATTTCCATGAAGACTAGAGCAGTGTACAAGTTTGGGCTGTGTAACCCAAAGCAGCGTACAAGTCTGGGCTGTGTGTCTAGTGTGTGGTAGAGCCTGAGGGCTAAAGTGATGAGGATGTATTCTGGTCTCTTTTAATCTGCATTACCAGGAGTGTAGCCACGTGGGGGTCCATCTATGCTTTGTTTATTCTGTTTGGACGTGAATAAAAGCCACACTTTAGAATCCCACTTCTGGTATTAGACATTACAGTTATTGCTTCCTGTGTTCGGAGTTACTTGGGTGCCCCTGTGCAGAGTAGCCAAACCTAGCCTTTGTGCCAACTGACATATTCCTCCCTGAACCCAGCCCACCTGGTAGAGCTGTCAGATACAAACGGTATACCAGCCTAGGGTTACACAATGGTAGAAGACCAGAAGAGAAAAGGCAATAGGGAGGAAGCAGAAAGACGAGGGTGTGGTATGGTGGGTCAGAGAAAAGAATACTAGGAGTGCTAGAGTCCCCTAAAATAAGATTTTTGGTAAAAGATTTGTTATAACAGTTGCTAATAGGGCCAGGTGTTCTGTTCACTGTCCACAAATCATACGCTCAGAGGTTGGCACTTTGGGAGTAGAGGGCTGACTGGCTGAGTGAGTTTGTGACAGACTGGTTGGCAGCAGTGGCATAAAAAGTTTGGTGGTGTAAGCTTCATTGTTCAGTGTGTCACCTTGAGACCATTTAGCTCACTTGAAAAAAAAAAAGAAAGGCAGTGTTTTATTTCAAAAGGAAACAGAACTATATCCTTTGACTTACAGTTAAGTTCCTACACATTTTATTTTTTTTCTCTGAATTGCCAGTCAGAATAGTATTAGTAGTGAGGGAAGAAGAAAATGGCTTCTGACTACAGCAGACACACTGTAGATTTTTTAAAGCAGTTGTGCGGGGACAGGGGAGTCCCATTTGCAGTGAAAACCAGTAAGCAGAACCTCATAGAGGCCCAGATGGTAGCAGATACCCAGAGCAGCAAGTCACAGACCGTGACTGAAAGGGACCAGACCTCAAGTCTAGAAGGGCTAGCGGCCAGTGAGGGGTCCCGAGCCGATGAGGTGGACAGCAGGGCCACTGTCAGTGAAGGGCCACAGCAGCAGGGATGAATCACCAGTATCCTGAATCCGGAAGTTCTCAGGTTGCAACTTCAGCTGCGCAGGATGGAGTTGGAGTCCCAGAAGAGGAGAGAAAGGGAACAGTGAGAGGCAGACCGTGAGCAGCATGAGTGCCAGCGAGCTGTAGAGGAGAAGAGAAAGTGAGAATGCAGAGAGGCAGATGAGAGGAGAGAAGAGCACTAGTGGCAACATGAACTGGAGAAGCTACGACTCCAACCAGCGGCACCAGGGCAGGTAAGTGGCTTGGGTTTAACTGGGACTGCAGGATTGGGTTACAAATTGAACTTCAAATTAATAGCCGAGTTTAAGGAAGGGGAGGACATGGATGCCTTTTTAAATTCTTTTGAAAAAGTTTGTATTCAGGCTAAAATTCCTAGAGAGTCCTGGAGCTTCCAGCTATCCCCGCTACTTACAGGAAAAGCTCAGGATGCATTGGGTCAAATGAACAATGAAAACAGTGATGATTACATCAAGTTAAAAGCTGCACTGTTAAAAAAGTTTGAATTAACTGCTGAATCATACAGAGCTAAATTCTGTAAGCTCAGGAGAAGCCCTGATATGAGCTATGAGGAGCTAGCCATGAAACAACATCAGTTTTTAAAACGTTGGTGGGAAGGAATTGAGGCAAACTCTGTTGATACAATTGAAAATGTGATTTTATTAGAACAGTTTTATTGAGCATGCCCAGCAGAGTTAAAAACCTGACTAGAGGACCGAGATCCAAAAACCATGCAAGAGGCTACTGAACTCTCGAATCGCTATGCCAAGAGCAGACCTGCTCTGAGAGCGAATGGGGTGAGTGTGGCAGCACAGAAAGGGAAAAGCATACCTTCAGGGCAGCTAAAACCCTCCCTGCCTCCACTGAAACCAGTTAGTCCCAGGTTTCAAAAAAAAGATTTCTCTGAAGTAAGAAATGTTTGTTGGTTATGTAAAGAAACTGAGCACATTACCAGACAGTGTCCAAGAAGGGCAAGCAATAATATGCAAAGTAGTACCAGAAAGAAAGTGGGTTGCTTGTGTGTCTCTGGAAGCATGCCAGTGAACATGAGGGAACACATGCACCCAGTCATGGTAAATGGCATACAGACGCAAGGGTTAAGGGATACAGGGGCATCCCTAACATTGGTAAAGGGGGATCTGGCACAGCCTGGTCAGCTTATACCCAATAAATACATAACTGTACAGGGGTTTACTGGTGAAGAGAAAACATTGACACTCGCTAGTGTTCTTCTTGACTTGGGTGAAACTGGGGAGACTGACTGTGCAACAGGTGGCTGTAGCCAACACATTAGCAGTGGATGTGATCCTGGGTAACAATCTCCAGCAGGGGGTGGTATGTGCAGTTACCCGTAGCCAAGTGGCCAGGGAAAATTGTAGTTCCCTGAGCCCCCCAGAAGCCATTGGGAAGATACTGAGAGGCTGGTTCCTCAGCCTGTGTCTCCAGAGAGGTAGACTGATAAAAAGAGGGTAGAAATTTCCCAGTAGCAAGTAACCACATAGCTACAGAGGGTTACTCCGAAGAGGGAGGGGTGACCTCTTGTTAGAGGGTTGGGATTTACAGTGATCCTGAGGGCCCTGATGCTAGTGCTAGTGACCCTAGTTTAGCAACTGAAGGGGACCTGTCCCATGACTTGGGAAGATGTGAGGGGTTTGCAGCTGCTCAGAGGAGTGACCCTAGTTTAGAGAAGCTGTGGGCTTGGGCATACTTCGAGGGTGCACAGGAAGGTGATGGCAGACATAAGGTTTATTGGGAAGATGGACTTATGTATACCCAGGCAGTACAGACCGAGGGAGGGATGCTAGGCAGGCAGCTTGTCATTCCCCAGGGATATCGTGAGCAGTTGCTCAAGGTTGCCCATGATATTCCCTTGTCTGGTCATCTGGGAATCACTCGCACAATGCAGTGGTTGGTCTAGAATTTCTACTGGCCTACCTTCACCCAGCAGGTGAAGGAGTATTGCAGGTCTTGTCACTGGTGCCAAGAAATAGGGAAGGCGGGCAAGAAAACCCAAGCCACCCTGATTCCATTGCCCGTAGTGAAGGAGCCATTCCAGAGGGTGGGAATGGATATTGTGGGGCTTTTAAATACCCCCAGCTCCTCAGAGAAAAGGTTCATCCTGACTGTGGTGGATTATGCCACCCGGTACCCCGAGGCAGTCGCCCTATCCTCACTGAGGACAGACAGAGTGGCCAATGCCTTACTTGGGATTTTGTCCCGTGTTGAGTTTCTGCAGGAGGTAATCACCGATTGAGGGGGTTCCTTCATGTCAGACCTAATGAAATGTCTATGGAAGAAGTGTCGGGTGGTGCAGAGATGCACAACACTGTATCACCCACAAGCCAATGGACTTGTGGAATGATTCAATGGTACACTAAAGTCAATGCTCCGGGCATTTGCTGAACAGCATGGGAGGGACTGGGAGAAATACCTTCCCCACCAGTTGTTCACATACAGGGAGGTGCCCCAAGAGTCAACAGGATTTTCCCCCATTCAAGCTCTTGTATGGACGCTGGGTACATGGGCCCCTAGACTTGATCCAGGAGGACTGGAAAGGCAAGCACACCACCCAGGGAACTTCCATTGTCGATTACATACGGTTTAGGAAACGGCTGAAGGAGCTTATGAGGACAGCCCAGAGCAACCTGGCAGCTGGCCAACAGAAACGAAAAGTATGGTACAACTGCAGAGCCAGAGATTGCTTGTACATGGTGGGTCAGGAAGTCATGGTCCTTATTCCGGTCCGGAAAGACAAGCTGCAAGCTGAGTGGACAGGACTGTACAAAGTGGTTAGGAGGGTAAATGACGTAAACTGCATTGTGGAATTACCTGACCGTAGACAGACAGAAAGGATGTACCATGTTAACATGATGAAGCCATATGCAAATAGGGCTGATATGGTGTTCGCAGTGTGTATTCATGGGGGGGGATGGACGTAGGAGACCCCGTTCTGGACTTGCTGGAGGAAAGTAAGCGAGAGTCCTCTGTGGAGGCAGTAAAATTGTCTCCCCAGCTGAACCCAGACCAGAACCAGAAAGTGAGGGAGGTTTTAGCAGACTTTGTCCCCTTGTTTAGCGCCACACCTGGACTAACCCCCTTAGCGACACATGATGTGGAGATAGGGACACAGACGCCCATACGACAGACACCATATCGGGTGTCAGAGGCTGTCCAGAAGGACATTAGAAGGGAAGTGGAGGAGATGCTGGATTTAGGGTTAATCCAGAGATCCCACAGTCCCTGGGCCTCACCCGTAGTTCTTGTACCCAAACCAGATGGCTTGACCCATTTCTGTGTGGACTATTGTGGACTGAATGCAGTCATGATGTCAGATGCCCACCCAATGCCCCGGACGAATCAACTCCTGGACAAGTTGGTTGGGGCAACCAACCTTACGACCATTGACCTGACAAAGGGGTATTGGCAGGTAGAGTTAATGAACAGAGCTAGGGAGAGGTTGGCCTTCATCACTCCGTTAGGCTTATTTGAGTTCAAAGTAATGTCTTTCAGAATGAAGAATGCCCCGGCCACTTTCCAAAGGTTGGTGAACCAGGTGTTAAATGGTGCTGAGGAGTACGCCGTGGCATACCTTGATGACATTGCTATCTTCAGTACCAGCTGGGAAGAACTCCTTTCACACCTTAGGAAAGTGCTGGGCAGAATACAGAGGGCCGGGCTCACTGTCAAAGCCAAGAAGTGCCAGGTGGCCATGGGAGAAGTGGCATACCTCAGGCATGTGGTAGGCCAAGGACAGCTGGGTCCTAGCCAAATAAAGATAGAGGTGATCCAGGCATGGCCCAGACCAGAAACCCAGAAGCAGGTCAGGAGCTTTCTAGGGACAGCAGGGTACTACAGAAAGTTTGTACCTAATTACAGTCCCCTTGGCTGCTCCCCTAACTGACCTGACAAAGAAAAACTGCCAAGGAAAATCACCTGGGGCCCAGCCTGTGAGGAAGCCTTTACTAAACTGAAGGAGACACTCTGCAGTGCTCCTGTTTTGACAAGTCCAGACTATAGCAAAACTTTTATAGTTCAGATGGATGCCTCAGACTTGGGTATTGGGGCAGTACTAAGCCAGACATCCAGTGAAAGAAGGGATCATCCCATTGCCAACCTGAGTAAAAAACTGCTTCCCAGGGAGCAAGCGTACTCCACTGTGGAAAAGGAGCGCCTTGCCATAGTGTGGGCCCTAAAGAAGTTGGAGTCATACTTGTATGGGCAGCCTTTTGTGGTGCAGACTGACCACAACTCCCTGGTTTGGCTGACGCAGACAGGGGAAAACAATGGCAGACTGCTCAGATGGAGTCTTGCTTTACAACGGTATGATTTGAAAATTGTACATAGGGCCAGAGCCAAGAATCAGAACTCAGATGGTTTGTCCCATGTGTATGAGGAATGAACTGATTTGAGAAGCTCATCCCATGTAGGGGATAGAGCCCCCAAATTCAGTCTAGGTGGGGAGGAACTGTTACACTTGGACCACTGATTCTGATCCATGTATCAATTTTTTTTTGTATTACATATAATTTATGTAAGGGAAGGGTAGTCAGAAGACCCACAGTCTTACTGAACAGACACACCCCAAAAAAAACAGGGATAAGTTCAAAGAACAGGACATAGCTAAATCTGCAGCTATTTAAAATGCAATTTCTTTGTTAAATTTTCTTTGAAGGCAGGAACCAATGTATCTACTTTATAATGCCCTCAGGGAGATCCTTTGACTTGCAATAGTTGCCAGGAAGAACTTGTGTTGGGAAGGGTGTTGCAGGGAGCCTTTGAATTACATCAGAAAGACTTTTGATATGTAGATAACAAGGATCCAGATGAATCTGGAAGGTCCAATACACATTCCCAGAATGCTTGGGAAGGACATCACTGCAACTGTTTGTGTGTGTGTGTGTGTGTGTGTGTGTGTGTGCCATAACAAAACCCAGTTCTGACCAGTTAGCCTGAGGAGAAGAAATTGAGTATGTCACTTATCATATTTTTTTTATCTTGTTGGGACATCCTGTGCTGTAAAATATAACTTTTAATACTCCAAGGCGGAGTTTAATGACCTCAGAAAGGAGGCCGGCTCAGGACAGTTTTTATCCAACTAAGCAAGCCTTAGAGAGACACATTTGATTTTTATTTCTGACTGAGAGAAGAAAGACAACATCAGCACTGTAGGAGATAAGTATGTGGATAAGAGAACTTAGTTTGTACTTCAAAAACCTGTTTTGTTTTTAATATTGTATATGTTTGGGATATTTGTTCTGTATTTATTGTTCTGTTTTGATATGTTAAAGTAAAGATATATTTTATAACGGAAACTGCCTAGAGTGCCTTGACATTTCTTTTTATTTAAGTGGAGCTTTTAAAAGGTTACAGTTAACACTGTGTATGGGCTTATTGATATACCAAACCGGGAAATGGATAGAGTTCTCTAAAGTCTTGCATAGCGTTCTAAGGGTTCATTTGAAAGACCTGGTCAGGTGCCCGTAGGCAAAGATATCTGGTCCCCCAGAAACAGAATTATCTGAGCCTGATAATTTGGTACGCTAACAAGAGGTTATCAGTTTGAATCCCTCCAGAACTTGACACTAAGGTAACTTGAACCCACAAAACAGACAAGAGGGTTACCTTGTTCTGTTCACTGTCCACAAATCATATGCTCAGAGGTTGGCACTTTGGGAGTAGACGGCTGACTGGCTGAACGAGTTTGTGACAGTATAGATATGGGCCAATAATTATTCAAATCGCTCGGATCCCCTGATTTGAATAGTGATAGATAGAATGTAAGCAGTTTTCCATGTCGATGGGAGTTCTTCAAGTTTCAACGAGGTGTTGAATAAGTGGGCAATGGGGGCAGTCAAGTAGGAATGGCCATGTTTTGGGAAATAAGGATCAATATTGTCTGCACCTGCACTCTTTTTGGTGTCCATGGTTAGTAGTAGGTCCTCTACTTGTTTAAATGTAACTGTATGAAAGCTAAAAGTAGTAGTATTGGGTTGGTTAGTGTTAGAATGAACATTAGGGTCGGAAGTGGAGTCACCTGGTAGGGTGATTGTACTGATAGGTGAGGCATCAAAAGCTAGCCCTGCAGTGACAAAGTGTTCATTAAACTGCTCAAGTATATCGACTCTGGTTGTGTAGGTGTGTCCAGCGGATATAATTTTGGATGGAAGAGACGTGTCAGCATGTTAACCTTCAACCTCTCTGAGAATATTCCAGAATTTGGCTGAGTTGTTTTTATTGGCTTCTAGTTCTGTTTAGAAATATTTGGCTTTTTCAGATCTAATTAGTTTGGTGCAGGTATTTCTAAAGGTGCAGAATGCTAACCAATCTGCCTCCAGGTGAGTTTTCCTCGCTCTTTTCCCTCCAATAGTCCCTGTCCTTGAGTGCTTTTTTCAAAATGGGAGAGAACCAGCCAGGAGTCTTTTTTTATCTAATCAGTTTTAGCGGAGCATGTTTGTCGATTATTCCCAATAAAAGGCTATGGAAAATATTAAATGCCTCACTTTAGGTCCTCAGATATAAGCACTCCTAGATCCCTCTCCTATTTGGTGGCTGACAGTACCTCCCCCCCAACTGAGTACTCCTCCTTCAGATTTCTGTGCCCCAAGTGCATAATTTGCACTTTTTTTTGCATTGAATCTCAGCTGCCATGTATTTGACCATTCTTCCATCTTCCATCTTGCTTAGGTCATTTCTTATTTGTTCCACCCCCTTCCCCAGTGTGTTGACCCTATTACAGATCTTTGTGTCATCTGCAAAGAAGCACACCTTACCCTCTAGCCCCTCTGCAATGTCACTTATGAAGACATTAAAGAGGACTGGGCCTAGCACCGATCCCTGAGGCACCCAGCTGATCACCTTCCTTTCTGCAGACTGAACTCTGTTCACTACCACCATTTGTGTCCTACCACTCAACCAATTTCTAACCCAGTTTAACACTCCTGAGCCAACTCCCAGCTTGTTCAATTTGTTTATTAGCCTTTTATGCAAGATGGTATTAAAGGCTTTATTAAAATCCAGGTAGTTACATCTACCGCCCCTCCTTGATCTATCTTCCTCATCACCCAGTCAAATAACTCTATTAGGTTTGTTTGGTAAGGCTTGCCTGCCATGAAACCCAAGGCACACACAAGGCATGACAGGTGCACCCAAGGCATGACAGTATGTCCTTATATACCACACCCTAGAAACAGGAAGGGGAGATACAAAAGATGGAAGCAGGCTCTCGCTCTACTACTGTAAAAACAGCAGGGTCTGATGCAGAAATGAATCCAGAGGTAGACACGACAGTCCTTAGTGCTATTGGAAATACACCAGTCCTTTCAAAAACCCAGAATATTAGTACAATCAGAAAATTAGTTGTTCTACATTTCATACTTATACACAATTCAACAAACATAATAAAATATTAATATTAACATACCTCAGATTACTAACACACTGCAGAACAAAATGGTTACACTGCAGAAGAGTGAAGGCATAAGCAGATTAAAGAACCATCTTTTTGCCAATAAACCCAACCTGGTAGCATTGTACTGTAACTTGCTCAACCTTAAGGAGCAGGCATACAAAATGATAATACCAACATGCTACAGAGCACTCACAGAACATACAGTATACTATTAATTTTTAAATAGAAACTGTGGCTTCTATTAAAGATTTGCATTTTGAATTTATATTTTATTGAACAGGAGATGCTGGAAAGTTTGATACCTTTTATTGGACCAACAAGAGTCTTGTACAAAGATGGAATTCTACACAAGCTTTAGGGGGCTTATAGGTCCCTTCTTCAGGTGAATGACAAACTGAGCAACAAAAGCAGTATTTATATAAACTGTGGAGCAAGGTATAAAAACAGTAGAAGAGAATTACAGGAAAGATAGAATGGTAGGCAGGGTGAAGCTAAGATAAGAGAAGAAAAGGAACACAAAGCAATTAAGCCCTGAGGTAAGAGTCTATAAAAGTTGCAAAGTGAAAAACAATAGGATGTGTGAGAAGAACTGAAGGGGGCAGGCTATGAAGGAACAGAGCATCTGAAAATAAAAGGATTCTAAAAAGGTGACAAGACAGGAACACAGATAAGAAAGATGCAGGATGTTAGCAGGAAGGGTAGGAGGTAGGGAATGTTAAGAAATGAAATGAAGCCTAGCAGGAATGAAATTACAGAAAACATAAAAGGCCTGGATAGACAAAGTGGTAGTTAAGTATACACAGTGAAGTGTGAGATGGGGAAGGGCTTGGTTGGATTAGGCTGAAAGGAAAATGTGAGAGAGGCAGGAAAATAGGCAGGAACACAAAAGAAGACAGAAAAAACTATGGATAACAAGTAACAAAAAAAATTACAGTTTACCACAGTGTGTCATAAATCCAATGTCCCAATTCAGTCCACAAAAGTCTGATTTAAATTGTTTAATATATTTAAGTTCCCATGTCCTTCTGTCCTGTGTGTTTTTGAAACTGCCTAATAATATCAGGACAGATAAGTCAGACAGAGAATGATCTTTTTGTGAAAAATGGTTTCCTAGTGGTGTGCTACTAATCTTGTTTATTATTATGTGTCTGTGGTGGTTCATCCTGGTTTGCAGTGGTTGCCTAGTTTCCTCAATATAGCGTCCATCTGTGCACTTCTTGCTCTGAATTAGGTAAACCACATTGCTGGATTGGAATGTGTAGGATCCATGGCACCACAATGTGCCAATCTCTTCATTTACTTATTTATTTATTTATTTATTTTTCTTTTTGCTGACCGGGTAAGTGCACTAGACAAATTCTGCCTATTTTCAGGTATGACCCGGGGGAGGGGGATACAGATGAATGCCAACTGACCTTGAACCAGATTAAGCTGTTTGTGGTATTTATAGTGAATGAGGGAAATTTTGGCCAGGACACTGGGGAAATTCCCTTACTCTTTTCCATAAATGCCATGGGATCTTTAACATCCACCTGAACTACCACCAATCCAGGCAGATGGGACCTCAGTTTAATGTCTCATCCAAAAGATGGCACCTCAGAAGTACAGCACCCCTCTCATGCTGCACTACGGTGTCAGTACTAAGATATTAACCCAAGTGCCAGATGTGGGAACTGAACCCACAGCCCTCTCATCTCCCTGATTCATGGCATGTCTAGAAGAATATTTTTTTAAACAACACCCTTATAAACCATCAGTCTATCTCAGATATATAGATGACATATTCCTGATTTGGACAGAAGGTAAAGACACCCTCAAAAAGTTCCATCATGATTTTACCAACTTTCATCATTCTGTAAAACTCTATTGAATACTCCACCACCAGCATACACTTTCTAGATACCACAGTCAGTATCACCAATGCTGGACATATACAAACTGCTCTTTACAGAAAACCTACTGATAGACACTGCTACCTTCATAATTCCAGTTTCCATCCTAGGCATACAAAGAAATCTGTAATCTACAGACAGGTAATTCGATACCATCGAATCTGCTCTGATGAGAGAACAAGAGACAGCCAGCTTTCCTCACTTCAGAATTCTCTGATCTAGCAGGGTCACTCCCCAAGAGAAATTGACAGAGAATTTGAATGGGCCATACAGATACCACAAGACAACCTGCTGGAATACAGGCAAAATGTTCAAACTGATCGCATACCCCTAGTTGTCACTTACAGCCCCATGCTAAAACCCCTCCAGCAAATGATTAAGGAACTGCAACCCTTGCTGAGTGACAATGAAATACTGAAGGACATCTTCCCTGAACCACCTGTAATTGCCTATAAGCAGCCCCCCAACATCTCAGACATAATAATTCACAACAAACTCACAGCATATCCTAGTAACTAGGGAGCAAGAGGGACAACACCATGCAACATGACAAGATGTAAGACCTGTACCCACATTAGCACACAGACCACCATCAAGACAAGCCAGAACAGCACAATAAAAATCAATGGATCCTACACATGCCAATCCAGCAATGCGGTTTATCTAATTCAGTGCAAGAAGTGCACAGATGGATGCTATATTGGAGAAACTAGGCAAGCACTGCAAACCAGGATGAACCACTACATACACACAATAATAAACAAGATTAGTAGCACACCAGTAGGAAAACATTTTTCACAAACAGATCATTCTCTGTCTGACTTATCTGTCCTGATATTAAGAGGCAATTTCAAAAACACATGAGGCAGAAGAACACGGGAACCTAAATATATTAAACAATTTAAATATAATTTTTGTGGACTGAATCAGGACATTGGATTTATGACACACTATGGTAAACTGTAATTCTTTTGCTACTTGTCATCCATAGTTTTTGTCTCTCTTCTTTTGTATTCCTACTTATTTTCCTGCCTGTCTTACGTTTTCCTTTTAGCCTAGTCCTACCCAGCCCCTTCCCATCTCACACTTCACTGTGTATATTTACCTACCGCTTTGTTTATCCAGGTCTTTTATATATTGTGTAATTTCATTCCTTCTAGGCTTCATTTCATTTCTTAACATTCCCTACCTCCTACCCTTCCTGCTAACATCTTGCATCTTTCTTATCTGTGTTCCTGTCTTGTCACCTTTTAAGCATCCATTTATTTTCAGATGCTCTGCTCCTTTATAACCCCCCATTCAGTTCTTCTCACACATCCTATTGTTTTTCACTTTGCAACTTTTATAGACTCTTACCTCAGGGCTTAATTGCTTTGTGTTCCTTTTCTTCTCTTATCTTAGCTTCACTCTGCCTACCATTCTACCCTTCCTGTAATTCTCTTCTACTGTTTTTATACATTGCTCCACAGCTTATATAAATACTGCCTATGTTGCTCAGTTTGTCATTCACCTGAAGAAGGGGCCTGTGAGTCCCCGAAAGCTTGTGCAGAATTCCGTCTTTGTACAAGACTCTTCTTGGTCCAATAAAATGTGTCAAACCTTCCAGCATCTCCTGTTTTTCGAGGACCAATATGGCTAGATTCTCTTTTTACCAAATATTTTATTGAATACTCAATAAACATGGCAATACAGCAATAGTTGTCCAGGGAAACATCAGTATAATAGCAATCACTGCAACATGAACAATACATGTTAGCTGTTAGGTTGATGTACAGTACATGCTAGCTTTTAGGTTGATTTAATTACCCAGTCTAATGTAACAAGATGTAGAGGAACAATTTATACAATAATTCAAATTATAAAATGGATAGGAGAAATCCTAGAAGCTGACTGGCAAAGCAGTCTTTGCATAGTAATAATACCTCAGTATATCATCACAGCTCAAAACTGATTACCAAGCTCAGCCATTTATTATCACTTTGGGGCACTTCATAACCACAATAATACACGTTAGGGTGTGGTAGGTCATGGGATGCCATTACTTCTTGGGTGGTTGAAGGCACTCAGCATTGCCTTGTGCCTCACAATGCACCCACAGCATAACAGTATGTCCTTATATGCCATGCCCTGTTGTATATAATTGCTTAAACATCCACCATTCACCAAGTTCAGCAATGACCTAGAGGTAAAATAAAGTACGTATCCAACATGTGAATTTGACACTTAACTATTACTGTTGTTTGTTCCTAAAAATTATAATACAGTTACGATATGTGGCCCCTATCAAAAAAGCATAATTTCCCCTGAAAATGCATGAACTAGTAGTGCATTAACTAATTAACTGTTACTAAGAAGTGTGTGCACATGGCAAACAACATTATTTCGGTTTAATCTTGGTTGGTGAGTTAATTTGGAAGGCCACACCAGAAGGTGGCAGCATATAACAAACTTTAAATGGTAAATAATCACATTGTTTATCTTTATGCCCAAAAGTCCATGGCTAACTAGAAGATGCCATGTGGCAAGTGCCATCTTAGAATTTACAAAGCCTAGTGGAGTGTTAATATTAAATTTCAACTGCAAATTTGGCCCTCACAGTTTGTGCCTTTCATAAAAACATAAATGTCTAAGAACAGAAAAAGACTCATGGCCCAAGTCTGTTAAGCTCCTACCCAAGTCCCCACCAGTCTAGCACTGATAAGTCTTTATGTGAAGCCCATCATTCCTCAGTTCCACATGGCCAGTCCTATTGCCCCCATTAGTGCCATCTTTTCTCCTAATCATGTTCACCCATCCCATGTGCCTATCCCATCCCATCTGGATACTAGCAACTGTATGTACATTTGCCAGCTCCTATGGTAGACAATTTCACTTTTCCACTACCCTCACAGTGAAAAAGTTCCTCCTCATGACCACATCACTCCTAAATTTCCCACTATCAGTTTAAAGTTGTAGCCCCCTGCATGGGGCTTCTCAATAAGCCTACTATTGCTGGTAATCTACCCTGTTTATACCCCTCATATTCTTAAAAGTTTCAGTCATGTTCCCCCCCCCCCTCTGGCCTCTAGAGAGAACGTGTTGAGGTCAGCCAATTTTTTCTCATAGGTCCTCCCCTGCTGGCTGTGACTCATTTTGGTCTCTCTCTCTCTCTCTCTCTCCCCCCTCCCTTGGACATTTGTGTAATCTCTGTTGGTCCAATAAAAGGTATGAAATCACTTACTCTGTGCATCTTGTTGTGCAAGGACAAAATACGGCAACAAACATTTTTCTTCTTTCCTTTGGACTGACTCTAGGCAGTCCTTGTCCTTTTTTAGGTGAGGGTTCCAGAACTGTGCACAGTACTCCAAGTGTGGTCTCACCAACAACCTGCACAGGGGTAGAATCACATCCTTCCTTCCATTTGAAATTACCTTCCAAATGCATCTCACCATCCTGCTGACATTCCCATATGTCTTGCTACATTTATCTGAGGTTTTAAGGCCATCACTTAATATAACTCCAAGGTCCTTCTCCTCTGTTGCCTGTTCCAGCCTCCCCGCAATCTAACATTCATTTCTCAGATTCCTCTTCCCAAAATGTATAACTTGTTGTTGTTGTTGTTGTTTATTAAGGAATAACCACTGAGCATTGGCTCATTCGCAATGGTGACCTTATAGCTGTACAAAATTATAAAATATAAATTACAATACCAAAAAAAATCATAATAATTTTCATCACAATTCAACTATACATCAATAACATTCACAAACATGCTCACACAAAGATAGATGCTGTTTTAACATAGATACAGAAGGTGACGGCATATATAACCTACGGAATTCATGCGGAAGTCTATTCCAAAACAAAGGAACAAATTGGCTAAAATATTGAAGGGAGCACTTAATTTTAGTAAAAGGAACAGAAAGTTCCTGCACAAAAGCATTTCTCAATGATGGATCAACAGGCCTAAAAGATAATTTGTTATACAAATAATCAGGAACAAGGCCCAGACCACATTTATAAGCAAGTATGAATCTGTGATTGTCCCTTCTTTGTTTTAATGATACCCAACCCAAGGATTTATATAAAACACAATGATAGCCCTCCACCGGACATTTCATAATCAAATGAGCCAAACGATTGTAGAGTATATCCAATTTATGTAGATGCTCAGGAGTTGCACCAGCATACAAAATATCTGCATAATCAAATAATGGAAGTATTTGTATGGTAATTACAATTTTCATTGTGGCCGAATCCAAACAATTTTTATTTTTAAATAAAAAACCTATCCTCTTTCCAATTTGCACAACCAAATTTTCCACATGAATATTTCCTGAGGCATACTGGTCAAGCCAAAACCCTAAATACTTATATGATTCAACATTTTCTATTGCAACTCCAGAACTATTTGATATTACCATCCTATGACCCAACTTTATTTTGAAGGGGGGTCCAAACAACATGGACTGTTATATTTAACTTCAATTTAGAATCTAAAAAAAAATTTTGCAATGAATCAAAATTACTTTGTAAACTAGCTTGGATTTGCGAAACCGAATCATGAGAAAAATAAACAGTAGTATCGTCTGAGTATAAATGATAATTAACTTCACCTAAAACTTTACTAAAATCTTTTAAATATAGCAAAAAGAGAAGAGGTCCCAAGACAGAGCCATGTGGGACAACCCTTACTACCTCTAATGAAGAAGAGTCTTGATGACCAATAGATGTAAATTATTTTCTATTACTCAAACAAGAGTAAAACCAGGTCATGGCCTCATTACCTAAACCCAGCTTAGCCAATCGCAATAATAATATTTTGTGGTCAAGTTAGCAGTTTTCAGTGTTAAATTTCAGTCAAAAAGGGTGCAAGGGGGTGGGAGATCGAACTTGATCACGTCTGGGGAAAATATTCAGGAGACCCACCAAGACAGAGTTCCAAGAACAAAGTCAATCCAAAAACAAAAGAGCAGCTCTATCACCAGTTAATCACGCTTCAGACTTCCAAGTTCTTAGATATTTAATTCATTTTTGTTTTTCATTCTGGCCACCAAACCTGCTCGCCCTGTTTCGACGCCCAAACTGCCAGCTTTTTCAAGGGGAGTCATTCTATGAAATATGAAAAAATATGTACAATTTTATTATGAAGTACATTAGCAGCAAGCCACTGATGTACTTGATAATAAAATTGAAGTCTGAAGTGTGGTTAACCGGTGATAGAGTTACTCTTTTATTTTTGTGTTAAAGTTCAGTTGCCAAATCTTGAATCGTGCATACTAAGATGCATACTAAGGTGTAAGGACCTGAAAAGGCGGTGGTCCTATATGTGCTCCTGACCATTACCCACAATATGATAAGTTGTTTCCATTTAAAATACACTTATCAAGGTTCCTTTTGAATTGCTTTGTGTCTTTACTAAGTATAACCTCCACTGGGAGTCTATTCCTGGGGTTCACCACTCTCTGCGCAAAAAAGACCTTCTTTTTTCTATATTGAATTTATTAGCTCTTAGCTGTAGCTGGTGACCTCTGGTACCTTTATTTTTTGAAGTTAGATTGAGTTTGTTTAGAAGATGGTTATAGTGCATTAAATCATAACACAATAACATATCCCCCAATCCTTCTTGTCTTGAGTGACATCAGGTTTCATTTTTTCAGCCAATCCTCATATGATAATCCCTTGCAACTTCAGATCATTTTGTTGTTTGCCTTTTTAAATTTTCCACTCTGTCTGAGCTTCCCCTTTTAATTGGTCCCCATAGAGGGCTTCCATAATCTAGAAGTGGCCTCATGTCTTTCCAATTTCTCCAGATTTTTTTTACATCATTTATACCTTTATCACTATCCATCCTGCCACCTAATTTAGTGTCATCTGCAAATAGATACATCTTGCCATGGATCCCTACTGCAATGCCACACATGAACGCAATGGAGTACCAAATGTAGGACCTATCCCTGTGGTACCCCACTACTTACCCCCCGACCTCAGAATACGAGCCACTTTGTACCACCTTTTGGGTTCTCCTCCAGTGCTAATTCTGTGCCAACCTCATGACTTTCTACCCCACTCCCATGTCCCCCAATTTCTTTACCAGCTTTTTATGTTGCACAGAGTAAAATGCCTTGAGGAACTCCAGGTACAGTACGTCCAGCACTTGGTCCTTGTCCACTGCCTGGGACATGGCATAGAAGGTTCCACCATCAGAATGCATCAGCGGTAGTGCACCCGTCATTAGGGCACCAGTCAGCAATTTCACTGATCACTGTTTATGCAGGGGGCTACACCTCCTGCGCCCCCACACAACACCTAAGGATTTCAACTCCAAGAGTGCAGACCTCGGGGAAGGGGTGGTAAATTTCAGTTTTTGGTGCCCTAATGTTGGGTGCAAAATGCCGGCACCCTGAATGGGTGCAGTGGGCACGGAAGCATTCTATGAGGTTCTACTGACAGGACCTCCCCTTTAAAGAAACATGCTGAGCTTGTTGTCCTGGAGACTTCATGACTTCAAGAAATTCACCAGCTGTTCTCTAACTATAGACTCATGGAGCCTCTCACTATGGAAATCAGGCTAAAAGGTCTATAGTTCCCTGGATTTCTCTTATCCCCACTCTTTTGCAGGGGGACTATGCCACCTACTAGTTCCTGGATCTATACCAGTCTCAAGCAACCAGTTAAATTGGTCTGCCATGGTTGCTACCAGAGGCTACCCATCTCCCTGAGCATCTGTGGGTGCAACCCATCCAACCCCAGGGACTTACCAACCTTTAATATTCTCAGACCCTATAGCATTCTTCTTAGGTGATAATTCCCATTTTAATTTTTGTTTCCCACACAACTTTGATGCTACACTCCGACAGTGCCTTCCCTTCTCAACTGTAAAGACTAAACAGAAGACTTCATTCAGAATATCAGCTTTTTTCTCATCTTCCTCCACCCATTCCAACCTTTCTCAACCTCTCAGTCCCCTCCTTATTCTTTCTCTTTCATGTGATATACATAAAGAAGGCCTTATTGTTATCCCACGCCCTTTCTGCAATTTTAAACTCTGCCTCTGCTTTGGCTCTCCTCATTGCCTTACTGGCTTCCTTTACCTGGCTGAGGTACTGCTTCCTACTTACTTCAGTCTGGTCTGCCATATACCTTCTTATGGCTAACCTTTTGGCTCTCACTGCTGTCTCAACCTTCCCAGAAAACTATATAGGCCTATTGTTCCTCCATCCTTTCCCTATTTGCCTGTGCCATTCCTTCGATACATTACGGATCCTGTTTGATAAATGCCCACTTGCTCTCTATCCCTACTAGTAGGAAAGATCACTCTAGCCTTTATCTTATCTCCATCTTCATCTCCTGAATTCCACTTTCCTGAAGCTTAAGATCAATTCCTGAAAATTCTGCCTTTCTGTTTCCAGGGTTACAGGTGTGTCAAATCGCACTGTGTTGTGGTTACTAGTCTCAAGTGGATCTTCTTCTATTAACGTCCCAGTGCTGTCCCAGTTAGTCAGAACTAGATTGAGTATGGCCCCATCCCTTTTCAGCTCCTTCACCTGCTGAGTCAGAAACAGATAATAATAATAAATAATGATAATAAACTTTATTTTTAGAGCGCCTTTCATGAACCAAGATGCTGTACAATAACAAACATATAAAAACAATAAAATACATAGCAATATGACCAGATAACAAAATAAAAAATATCTAAAATAGCTAAAATAATCAATCTGGGTAGGCACTAAGCCACAAATGTATCTTCAAAGCCTTCGTAAAGCTCTCCACAGTTGTGCACTCATATATCTGATGGGGTAGAGAATTCCACAGGGTTGGGGCCGCATACATAAATGCATGGGCCCCTGATGTCTTAAGATGTACTCTGGGAATCTCTAGCAACACCTTGTCAGCTGAGCGGAGTGGCCACCCAGGGCAGTAGGGGTACAGGAGCTCTTGCAGATAGTCCAGGCCCAGTCCATGCAGGGCCTTATAGGTCAGAAGCCTGACCTTGAAGGTTATCCGCCACTGAATAGGCAGCCAGTGCAGTTCACTCAGCACCAGCGTGATGTGACTCGAATGGGGAATCAACTGCGCTGCAATGTTCTGCACTAGCTGCAAATAGTGGATATCAACCTCTGGAAGCCCTAGGTAAAGGGAGTTGAAGTAGTCAAGGTGCGAGGTTACAAAGATGTGGATCAACCTTGGAAGATTGCTGGATGGAACAAGGTGCTTAACCCTGGCGGTGTTCCTCAGATGATAAAAAGGTAAAAAGGGGACCTGATGACTGCCAACACCTGCAAATGCAGTGTCAGCCCGTCATCAAGAATCACCCCCCCGGGTCTTGCACCCGTTCAGCGGAAGGAAGCTGGATACCCCCAATACAAAATCTGGTGAGTTGATCAGCCTCCAACCCCTCTGTCCAGCAATTCAGATTCACTACCATCACCTCAGTCTTTCCAGAGTTCAACTTCAATCAGCTGGAGTTCATTCAGTCCTGGATTTCTGTGAGGTAGTTGTTAAATACCAAGCACGCACTATCCTGGTCAGGTGCAAAAGATAGGTAGAGCTTGGTATCATCAGCATAGCAGTGAAACCTCAGCCCGTACCATCTTATAATGTCTCTGAGGGGCAGCATGTACACCGCAAACAACATGGGGGACAACACCGAGCCCTGAGGGACCCCACATGGCAGAGAGAATGGGTCAGAGGAAAAAATCCCTTACACCCCCCTCTGAGTTCTGCCAGTGAGGAAGGACTTAAACCATCTGAGAACTGTACCAGACAGGCCACAGATCAACCTCAGGTGCTCGAGAAGCACCCCATGGTCCACGATGTCAAAAGCTGAAGAGAGATCAAGAAGTACCAAGATAGAACGGCGCTTCTGATCTCTCGCCATCTGATCATTGAGCACCCAAACTAAAGTGGTTTCAGTACTATGCCTCTTACGAAAACTGGACTGGAGACATTTGTAGATGTCATGGATGGTCAGGTGGTTCTCCAGTTGTAGTACCACAACTTTTTCAATTACCTTCCTAACAAAGGGGAGATTTGAGATCAGTCTGTAGTTTGCAAAGCAGCTTGGGTCCAGAGCAGTTTTCTTCAGGAGAGGTGTCACCACTGCCTCCTTCAGGGAGCTAGGAAACTCACCAGACTCTAAGGAGCACCAAACTATCCTTGCTAGGACCATAGGTTCATAGGTAGTATACACGATCGAGGGGCAAGCCCATGATCATCATGCCACTTATGCTAAGTGGGTAACATACTTAGAATCTCCCATATATATATATTGGGTTTTAAATTGATTTAAGTTTAAACTATTCACTACAACATAAGGTAAAGAATTCCATAGTGGAACTATACGTTGAGTAAAAAAATTAGCTCTTTTTGTAGTTCGATTAATGGATAAAATTAATTTTAAATTAAGCGAGCAAGTTTGAGCTGTAGTAATATTCCATTTTAAGTGTAATGTTTCGAACAAATATTCATCTCTGGTTGCTTTGTAAAGTAAACAAAGATCTCCACGTATCGATCTGTATTCCATACTGTACAAGTTGAGCCTTTTAAGTCTTTCTCCATAAGATAAGTTGCTCAAACCATTTATGTTCTTAACAAATCTCTTTTGGACCTTCTCCCTAGATACTATATCTCCCAGCAGTGTTGGAGCACAAAAAGAGGAGCAATACTCAAAATTTGCTCTTATAATACTAGTGTATAAGGGAATCATTATTGATGGTTCTCTGCTTTTAATGTTTCTAAATATGCAATTACTAAGACTAGAATTCTTTTTAATGGTGAGATTTAAGTGATCAGTAAACTTTAACTTATTATTTACAAGAACACCCAGGTCTTTCTCATCTGTAATATGTTTCAAGCTATAGTTCTCTATAGAGTAATTAGCACATATATTGTTACTACCAAAATGCATCACCTTGCATTTATTGATATTGAAATTCAATTTATGACGATTAATCCAACCAGATATATAATTCAAATTATCTTGGAGAATAGTTATGGACTCGAGTTGTTAACAACCCTCCCAATTTAGCATCATCTGCATATTTAACCATCCAATTACCACATTTGATATCCATACCGCAATTAGGATGTTGAACAGCACAGCCCTAAGACTGATCCCTGCGGGACTCCACTAGTAACAGTGGTCCATGGGGACATGAAACCCTTTAGAACAACACGTTGTCGCCTATTGGATAACCAAGTCATTATCCATTGAATTATGTATTTGTTAAGGTCTAAATTTATTAAACAATTGTATAGTATATCATAAGATACAGAATCAAAGGCCTTTTCAAAATCTAGATAGATGACGTCAACTGGTAAGCCATAATCCAGAGCTTCACTCACAGGTTCAAAAAAGTCGATCAAATTGGACTGACATGATCTACCAGGTTGAAAGCCATGTTGAGTTGTGTCAATTAGACCTTTATCCAAGATATGGGAACTAATTTTGCCTAAAATTAACCTTTCCATGATTTTACATATTGTGGAGGTAAGGCTAATAGGTCTATAGTTATGCACATCCTTTTTGGATCCAGATTTGTGTATAGGAATAATCATGGCATCACACCAATCCTTAGTCACATATCCCTTGTGCAGTGATTCGTTAAACAAATAGGTTAATACACCAGCTAGTTCCCTTGACAAATTTTTTATAAAAATGGCTGGTATTCCATCAGGTCCAAGTGATGTAGAGGATTTTAAAGAATTTAGGATGACAAAGGTTTTGACCAGGCCTACGATGTCACAACAACCCATTATCAGGGAAGTTGACCCGGGCCCAAACTATAGCATGTTGGGTGCATACCCTGGGCAATCCACATAACAGCCACAATTTCTAGCCGGTCGAATGAACTCCAGGTAAACCGAGGAGAAGTGATCGTGCACCGACCGCTATCAGTTCCCACAGAGTGAGCCGGATGGATCTCTGCCCTGATGCTGGCCACCTTATCTGCAAAGAAGCAAGCAGGCTCATCACACTCAATCTGTGAAAAGGCTCTTTGAATCTGAAGACAGGTTGGGTTGCACAACCTATCCATGGTTTGAAAGAGCTGAGCCAGTCGATTCTGAGCAGCAGCAATCTCCCCAGACAGGAACTCTGCCTTCTTACGGGTGATTGCTGATTGATAGACTTGATAATGTTCCATCAGTCTAAGGTGGTCAGCTACCAGGGTGGATTTCTGCCAACAACGTTCTGGAAGGTTTCAACCAGCATCTGGATCCTGGTTCTCTGTGCCCCAGGAATGATTCAATCCACAGCTGGTATGTTGAAGTCACCAAGATGCACAACTTCCCCTCCAGCTGCCACCTTCCTGAGCTCCTCAATGAATGGTGTATCAATCTCTTCAGATTGACTAGGGGACCTGTAGATAAACCCTTTTTTTCAGAATCGGCTCAAACATTCACAGCTCTCATGCCCCAAATACAAAATATTTACAACCCTTTTGTTGTTGAGTTGTCCAAGCCATCAGATTCCTCTACTTGGCTAGCTTGAAATTCCACTGCTGTTTTAATAGCCCAGCAGCCCACATCATTGGGATCCACAAATTGTTGTAATGGTAGAGGATCTGGAGTTGGGTAGGTGGTACCAAGTGCACTATACCCAGAGATCGAAGTTGCTGCCTAACAGCATCAAATTACTTCCTGTTTGTCTTTGTACCAAAGGAGCAGTCTGGGAATGTCACAGCATGGGTGTTCAGGAAGCACACAGACAGGCAAATCTTGAGGAGAACACAGTGTATGTATATATTTTTATGAAGAAACATGCAAAATAAAATGACAAAAGACTGGAATATCATTGAAACAATCAAATTCTGGAAATGTGGAACCTTTCTGGGATACTGGGTGGCAAGTCCAAAGTTTCTGTGAAGCAATCTGTGCCAACAAGGTCTCTCCAAGAGTTACAGTTCCATCCTTCAATGCCTCCAGCAAGTAATCTTTCCACTGCAGTGCCAAGACACCAGCTGACTCCAATTCCAATCAGCAGGGATTCTTCTAGAGGAAAACCCCTGGCTCCTAATTCCCATAGGCTCTACAAAACATCAGTCTTCACAGAAAGTACTAGAATGTACTCAACTGTAATATAGCAGTGAGCATAACAAACAGACAATGCATTTAGTGCAGTCAGTGTTATTCAATATCAAAACTCTTGTCTTATTACTAGAAATATATAAGAAATAGCAACCACCTACAAAATATTTACTAATTTAACTAGAAGTGTGGTACATGCTGTCTGGATCAACTTCTATAATATACCAGTAATTCTGCTGCACTGTTTTTCTTTAGCCACAAGATGGCACTATACATCTAGTTACTGCTTCACTGTTTCTGCCTACATTCTATCACTTCTTTCTTTTTATCAGCTTCTGTATTGAGCTACAATGCTCTTTGGCAACTGGTACCAAACGAACTACCCTGCTAATGGGGAGGGAAGTAGAGTATGTTACGGGCAACAAAGGAAAAACAGAGGATATAGGACAGAAAAGATGCACAAGAGACCCTTTCAGGCCAGATCAGGGGTGAAACAAAGGACACAGGATAGAAAAAGGACACCACTGCCCCAAACAGAGAAAAAAGGGGAATCTCAACCTCTCTCTTTCTCTCCTTTCTGTATTTCTAATTGCTTAAACAGTGATAGGAGACATCAAGCCCATCACATACCCCCCCCAACTTAAAAACAAACCCAGTCGGGAATGGACCTGGGTGCTGGAGGGCCGGAGGGGGAGAGAGGGCTTGAGCATCGGATGACTGCTCACCTTCTCTCGGGGGGAGAGGGGGAACATGACCTGGCGCTTGCTGACTTCTGGCAGAGGCTGGGGGTACAGCAATGTGCTCGGTCCCATTGACTAATGGGGCAAGGTGAATGTCGGCATATGCCTTGATGTTTGTGGCATGCCACGCTCCCCGGGGAGCAAATGGGAAAAGAGCTCCGAGGCTGACTAGATGACGGTCAGCAGCTCCTGCGAGACCCCAAGCAGTCCACGGACCATCTCAGCAGCACCCAGGCAAAGAACTACGCTGGCTACCCCACCAGTGCCTCCCCTCTCGGAGGAGAGGGACCCACCCAGCGAAGGGTTACGTCCAGGTTACCCAGGGGGCTGCAATGTGGAGTGATGGGTGGCAGCATCAGGGCAGTGAGGCAAGCGAGGGGGCATAGGAAGGCCTGAAGGAGAGGGGAGCAAAAAAAAACCAGAAAAAAAACCCAGGAGGGTTTTGACATATTCTCCACTAATACATAGAGCTAAGGGAATTCCTTCAACCCTCACCAGGAATCCAGTTCCCACGGACCCTAACAAAGTGCAGAGATAATCTGCACTGACATGCATCAAACATAATATTGATGCATATATACATCAGAACACAAATGCACTCATCAGTGCAATTCCCTGAGAACCTCCCAGCTTCTTCAGAGCCATGTTACCTATACTTTTCTAAAACCATGCAAAAACTCACTTGATAAGTCATCAGATATGAACTAATACTGCTACATCATACAGTTTTTTTTTATTTCAACACACAGTTGCATTATCCAGTTTCTGCATTTTCACTTACACATTTGCCCCATATCTTTATAGAAAGTCTGTGTTTTTGTGCATTACCTCTGGTTTATGTTCCACTTTGAATTTTTAAGGCTGGAGATCCCGGTACCATCTTGCAACCCTTATATTGTTAGCCTTCATTTCCTAGAGCCATTTTAAAGCATTGTAGTCTGTTAACAATGTGAAATCAGCTCCAATCAGATGACATTTTTTTTTTTTCACATTATTTAACCAGGTGAGACACACTAAGCTGAAAGCTTGTTTACAGGTGCAACCTGAGAGCACGAGGAAGTTAAGTGACTTGCTCAGGGTCACACAGTATGCAAGTGGGGGCCGTGGGATTCAAACCCAGGTCTCCAGATTTGTAGCTCAGAGCCTTAAACCACTGCGCCATACTGCCTCCCTGAAAATGCAATGACTCAATGGCCCATTTTACAGCAAAACACTCCTGCTCAATAGTTGAATAACTTTCCTCTCTATCGCTGCACTCATGACTGATCTAGATAATGAGCTGTTCTCTCTCCTCACTTTTTTGGCTCAACACAGCCCCCAGCCCAACCTCTGAGGCATCTGCTTGAAGCAAGAATGATTTGGAAAAATCCAGGCTTTTCAAAATTGCCAAAAAGAGTAAACAGGCCTTTACAGCATTAAAAGTTTATTTACACTCTGGATTCGCTTTATTGGGTTTGTTCTTCTAGATCAGATCTGTCAGGGGTATAGCTAACTCTGTGAAACCTTTAACAAGATGTTGATAATAATAATAATAATAACCTGCTAAACCCAAAAATAATTTTACATGCCTCTTGGTTTTGAGTGCAGGGCTGTTAAGGACTGCCTCCACTTTGGATATTTCTGGTTTAACTTTACCATCTCCCATTACATATCCCAGATATCTGGTCTCCACCATGTCTATGGTAAGACCAACTGTTGCAATATCAGATAACGCCCCTTGATGTGTGACAAGCGGTTCTTCCAAATGGGGCTAAATATCACCACATCATCCAAACAGGCAGAACTATACTGGTGATGTGGGGCCAATCCCTTGTCCATCAAATACTGGAATGTGGCAGGCGCCCCATGGAGATAACATGGCATTACAGTGAACTGGAGCAATCCCATAAGGGGTAGCAAAAGCAATTTTTCTCTTGACATGGTCTCCAGCAGAATTTGCCAGTACCCTTTTGTTATGTCTAGCATTGTTATGTACTTGGCACATCCCAGCTGGTTGACAATATCATCCACCCAGGGCATCAGATAACTGTCAGATTGAGAAATGTAGTTTATTTTCCTAAAAGCAATACAAAGATGGATTCCCCCCTTCCGTCTTAAGCACTATAACAACAGAAGGGCACAAAAGGCTGCTTGCAGGCTCAGTAATCCCTAGTGACTTCACTTCTTCCAGCTCTTCAGTTATAGTCTGCTTTTGTTTTTCTGGGGTTCTGTATCCTCTCTGCTGCATAGGTGGAGCTGACCGTGTATCAGTATTGTGTTCAACCTAATAAACGTTTCTTGGAGTCATGGTGAACACAGCCTCAAATTCCTGTAATATCTCCCTAGGTGTTCTGCTATAAAAGAGATCAAGGGGGGACAGGCCTGTAGACACCTGGTGCACCTCTGTGTAGGTGAACAGCAAGTAAGGAGGCAGTATGGCATAGTGGTTAAGGCACTGAGCTGCAAACTTGGACACCTGGGTTTGAATCCCATCAGCCCCCACTTGCATACTGTGTGACCCTGAGTAAGTCACTTAACTGCCTTGTGCTCCCAGGTTGCACCTGGAAACAAGCTCTGGCTTAGTATGCCTTTCGTGGTTAAACAATTTCCCCTTCCCCCATCTTATATGGGCAGACTAGATGGGCCAAGCAGTCCTTATCTGCCGTCAAAGTCTATGTTTCTATGTTATATCAGCTAGATGCCTGGGTTCCAGTATGGGATTTATCTTTACTTGGGGAATGTCAATATCAGAGCTGCTTTTGTCCAGCCTGTGACAGGCTTGTTCTAATTCTCCATCTTCCTGTTCAGGAAGTAAAGTACACTCAGGTTGGAACAGGTCTTTATTCTCCTCTCTCCTTCCAGAGCTTCAGCAGGTTGGCATGATAAATACGAGACCTACGCTTGCCTGGGATCTCTATTTCATAGTCCATCTCTCAAGTCCTACCCTCCACTGCGAACGGCCTTTGCCATTTTGTCAACAATTTGTTTTCATGTAATCTTAGTAGTAACAAGACCTTATCCCCAGGGTTAAAACATTTGTCCTTCAACCCCACATCATAGTATCCTTTCTGCCTTTCCTGAGCTTGTAGACAATTTTCACTGGCAATCTGAAAGTATTTACCCAATGGCTGGCATAAGTCAGTGATGTACTTACTGTACCACATTCTGTTTCTGATCAGTTTTACCGTACCACATCTCCTTTACCACATCAAGTGGCCCGCTAGGTGTTCAACCATAAAGGAGATCAAAGGGGAACAGGCCTGTAGATACCTGGGGTACCTCTATGTAGGTGAACAGCAAGTTAGGGAGATTAAGGTCCCAGTCTTACCCTTCTTCAGACATATATTTCCTTAGCATTTTTCCAAGTGTCTGATTAAACCGCTCTAGCAGCCTATCCATTTGGAGATGGTAGGGTGAAATCCTAATGGCTGTTATTCCTAGCAACTGATACAATTCCTGCGATATCTGGGAGGTGACAATTGTACCCTGATATGTTAGAATAACTTCATGCATACTCACCTATACTATCCCCCGATGTCTAGGGATATGATGGTAATTGTCCATGGGGAAGGGGCACCCACAACAGCAGAAAACCTCCCCAAGACGGTTTACGTCTACCCAAGTCCATAATTGGAAATTGGGGGGGGGGGCTGCCAACCCCGCCAGTGCTGGGCTGAAAGGGAAAACAGTGGTTAACAGCATTAACAGTCCTTAAAGAACAAGAACACTCTCTCTTACTTAAAAGGAACAATGAGATCCCACTTTAATAAACCTGATGCAAAAAGGTATGGCCACTCCATGGAGCAATTAATATTATTACAAAGGGAAACAGCACATTACTCCAGACCACGGAGGTCACACAGTTACTTTAGTCCCTTCACACAAAGTCTCTTCATGGGGCATGAACCAGATGACCCCCAAATCTCAGGTAGCTCAGTTCGTCCTGAAATAAAGAAAATTCATGGTGCTGCAAGGTTACTTCCCTCACAGTCCCAAAATGTACTTGCTCCCATCCTCTCCACTGGGCATGGCCTCTCACCTCAGGGCCATTGCTCCACTATTCCACAGGTCCACACTGCTCATTAAGGCACTTCAGCTAGCTTCTTACCTTGGGACTACTGCTACCTTCTCCCAGTAGCCTGTCTTTCAGATTGGAGCATTCTACCACTCACTTTGGAGCCGATACTTTGTCAATCTCCAGGCTCACACTCTCCATGGATGACAGCCCCACAAAAATCCTGTGGTGAACCGTCCCTATCTTGGCTGTCATTTTGCTCTCTCTCGGACCTCATTTTTCACAACCATGCTTCTACAGTGGGGATGGCTCCCAAAACCTTTCCCCTCAATTGGGTGGGGGGGTCCATTGGAGCAGCCGTCACCATGTCCCACAGAGATCTAAACTCTTCACCTGTTCCCCGAGAGAAAAACTGTCCCACTGCTCAAGAGAGCAACTGCTCCACTCAATCTCAGTCAACCAACACTCTCCTCCTCTCTTTTCCTGTGCTCTCCCTTACATTGAGTACTGCCCCCAGGGTACTCCCGAGCTTCCAGCTGTCCCCCTGGGTGGCAAACTATCAGCCCCTTAAAGACAGGGATGAAATGTCACAACCAAATATTTTAAACTGGTACATGTCCAAATGCACAGGAAGGATGCCTCTAACCTTACAAGGGGGTTACAACTTTCCCCTGACTGCCTCCCAAAGTCACAGGAGAGCTGGGCTGCTCACCATGAAGCTGGGAAACAGTGGAAACCAAAGGTCATTAATAGCAGTTAGCTCAGCTCTCCCATATGACTGAGCCTAGTCCCTAGCCACCCACCCACCAGACCTTTTGGACAGATTGTCTATGGCCTAGGGTAGTGTCCCAGGCCCAAACATGAACCTAACCCACCTCCCTCAACTCAAAATACTGCCTGATGCCTGTTAGGGACTCTCCACATGTGTACCTCCCCGTTTGAAACTGTGCTAAGCCCAATAGCCACTATCCAAATATGAAACAGATACACTAAGTACCGAAAATCTAAACACTTAATCATACTGTAACACTGATGCATGCACAATTATATTAACTGGCAACATTCAGTTTCTTAAACATGATTAACGTGCACATAGCCTTAAGGCCAATGGTTAGAGCAACAGTGATCAGGAACTGTTAAAGAACCCCCCCCCCCAAAGTCTCGGGTTTAAAGGCTGAATGGCAACAAGTCACAGAAAGGGTTGCTCTCACCCATTAAGTGAAGTCCATGGAGTATTAGACATCACCACTCTTCGGGGCTTTACTGAAGCAACGTTACTCCCTGCTAAAATAGTAGTCAGGGTGGGGCTTTGTGCAAGGGTGACCATATGAGATGGTGACTCCTTGACAGTATTTAGTATGGCCACCATCAATGCCCTTGCAGCATGGTGTAGTTCTTGAGCAATGTGAGTCCCTCGAAAATACTTCGGGCATTAATGCATTTCGCAATTCACTGGGCTTCTTGCCGGGAACGTGTGGAGCTGTTAGCATGCAGATTGTATTTGCGGTACAGTTTACCCAGGATGCCACAAAACACCCAGTCAGACCTCTTCTCTTCTATGATATACCAGACACTTCCTGGTAGGTAGGGATAATTGTATTGTGGAAACTCCTGCTGCACATGGTGCCTGACGTGTCTTTCCGTCTGTGACCATTCAGGCAAGCGGCGAATGATCGTCCTCGGGGCCTGACCTTGTGGGAGCCATACTCCATTGTTGTACTCCCATTCTCTGGCAAGTCCCTGGCACTCTTTAGGTCCAGATGGGGGGGCACCATCCCCCGTGGATTCCTTAGGGGGTGACATCACACAGATGAGTAAGGGGACCCTGCATCTCTCTCTAAATCCCATTCACCCTCCTCCTCACTCTCCGCTTGAGTTTCGGCCACACCAGCCTCCTGATTCCCATGCTGGACATTCACAGATCTCTCCACTGGTAGGCTCCATGGTGGGGGTGAACTAGCAGACGGACCAGGGGTCACAACTTTAGTAGGTTCAATCTTTGTCATAGGCCATGAGGACAAAATAGTCTTATGGTTCAGTTCAAGCTGCTTCACTCCGGTGTCTAACTGGGCCAAAATCCACTGGGGTCAACAATCGGGTGGGAGACTCATCCATGGGGGCTGCTCGTCCCCTTCCATGACCACGACCTCATGCTGTACTCTCCAGTGCGGTCGTTTCTTACTTGACTTCCATCAAAACAGCTTCAGTGATGCCAGTGGGTTTCAGACAAACCGCTAAGTCCTCCCAACCTGCCATGTTGATGTCATCCGAAGTCATGGAGGTGATGGATTGACTCAGTCCAAAACCAGGCGAACTAGGACCTCAACATAAGCTACACACAAGAAGCAGTGTCACTTATTGTGACACAGAGCACACGCTGCAGGCACAGTTGACTTTCCCACCAGCTCCCACATCCACTGAAACATTTCTGGGGGTACAGTGACACCCGATGCTGACTGTGCTTAAGCCATTCTGGCGCAAATCTGCTTACACAGTCCAAGACAAACAAAGATCACAGTCACAGTGGCCAAGTCCCCAACAATCACCAACTTACATGGTGGTCCTCCATTTCAGACACAAGCACGAGGCAGCAGGAAACATGGGCTCTGCCCAACCAAAACCAATCAGTCCAATCCATGAGTCTCGCCCCAGTTTATTTGCATGGTGCTCACATATGCCAGGCATAGGATCCCATCCAGCAGACCCTTTGGTATCCCACAGCTGATCAAAAGAAGCGAATTGTACCAGTTCACAGTGACATGTCAGTTACACAGCTGCTCAAGGCAAACTCTCCATCTCATCCAACAGCTTCACCCAGCACTAAGATTGGGGTCCAGATGGGTCACAGACACCCCAAAACACATCCAAGACAAGCCCCCACATGTAAGCCCACTCATCCCCAATGTCTAGGGAAATGATGGTAACTGTCCATGGGAAGGGGCAGCCACAACAGCAGAAAACCTCCCAAGACGGCATACACTTACCCAAGTCCATAACTCAATTGGGGGGAGGGCTTGCCAACCCCACCAGTGTTGGGCTGAAAGGGAAAACAGTGGTTAACAGCATCAACAGTCCTTAAAGAATGAGACCACTTTCTCTTATTTAAAAGGAACAATAACATCCCAGTTTAATAAACCTGATGCAAATATGTATGGCCACTCCATGGAGCTATTAATATTATTACAAAGGGAAACAGCACATTACTCCAGACCACGGAGGTCACAGTTACTTGAGTCCCTTAACACAAACTCCATTCATGGGGCATGATCCAGATGACCCCCAAATCTCAGGCAGCTTAGTTCATCCTGAAATAAAGAAAATTCACAGTGCTGCAAGGATGCTTCCCTCACAGTCCCAAAAAGTACTTTATGGCCTCTCACCTCGGGGCCATTGCTCCACTATCCCACAGGTCCATTCTGCTCATTAGGGAGGTTCAGCTAGCCTCTCACCTCAGGGCTACTGTTCCCTCCTCCCAATAGTCTATCTTTCAGGAGCATTCTGCCTCTCACTTTGGGGCCACTGCCTTATCTATCTCTAGGCTCACACTCTTCATGGATGATGGCCCTACGAAAATCCTGTGGTGACCCGTCCCTATCTTGGCTGCCACTTTGCTCTCTCTCAGACCTCATCTTTCATGACTGTGCTCCTCCAGCAGGGATGGCTCCCAAACTTGTCCTTTCAATGGGGGGGGGGGCATTGGAGCAGCCACCACCACCATGTCCCACAGAAATCTAAACTCTTCACCTGCTCTGAGAGAAAAATTGTCCTGCTGCTTAAGCAGGTAACTGTCCCATTCAATCTCAGTCAACCAACACTCTCCCCCCTCTCTTTTCCTGTGCTAGCCCTTATATTCGGTACCACCCCCAGAATACTCCCGAGCTGCCAGCCGTCCCCCAGGATGGCAAACTATTAACCCCTTAAAGACAGGGATGAAATGTCCCAACCAAATATTTTAAACTGGTGCACGTCCATATGTACAGAAATGATGCCTCTAACCCCAATGGGGGGGGGTTACACACCCAACTAAAAATAAGGGATAGTTCCTCAGGAACCCGAGAAGCAGCAATATTTATAAGAACCAGTTCTGGGTATCATGTACAGTAGCATAGTTGCTGAGAACTAGAATGAATCTGTTGCTTTTTCTACTCTATTACAGGGGTCCAACTATATTCACAGTGACCTGCCAGAAGGGTACATCAACCACAGGTATTGGCATGAGGAGCATCTTTTCTTTTTTCTCACTGTAGCCACTTTTTGGCACTCCTCACACATTTGACAGGAACCTGCTACCTGCTGCTGTATGGATGGCCAATAAAACCTATGAAGCAGCCTGCTTAAAGTACACTCTCACCCCAGATGACCTGTCAGAGGGATGTCATGCGCCAGTCTCATCAACTCCTGCCTATATGTTGAAGGAACCACCAATTGTTTGCATACCTCCTTAGTTTGAAGATTGATACAGTGGCAGTCTCTGTACAAAATCTAACTTTTCAACACCAATATAGGTTTCTCCACATCCACAATCCCCACCTTAGCAAACAATGGAGGCAGTATAACGCAGTATAGCACAGTGGGTTAAGGCTTTGAGCTGCAGGTCTGGAGACCTGGGTTTCAATCCCACAGCCACCTAGGTGCATATTGTGAGGAATGGTCAAAAGTATGGCAGCTTGGATCCAGTGCAAAAAAGTGCAAAATAATGCACCTGGGAAACAAAAACCCAGGTGAAGATTACACAATGGGGGGGGAGGTAGTAACAACAACAAAAATGGAAAGGGACCTGGGGGATAATCATATCAGATGACCTTAAGGTTAGCAGGCAATGTGAGAAGGCAGTAGGGAGGACTGGGATGTATAGGGAGAGGCATCACCAGCAGAAAACAGAAAGTTGTTATCCCTCTGTACAGGCAGCTGGTGAGACCCCATCTGGAGTACTGTGTCCAGTTCTGGAGACCCCATCTCCGCAAGGACATAGACAGCATAGAGGCAGTCCAGAGGAGGGCAACTAAAGTGGTGTAGGGTCTGCAAGAGAAGCCATATGAGGAGAGACTAAAGGAGCTTAATATGTAAACCCTTGAGGAAAGGAGGGAAAGGGGGGACATGATAGAAACTTTTAAGTAACTCAGTGAAATCAACAAAGTCCAAGAGGGTAGCATCTTTCAGAAAAAGAGATGTGCAAGAACAACGGGACACAATTTAAAGATAGGGGGGATGGTTCAGGGGCAATGTGAGGACTTTTTTTTTCACAGAGAGGGTCGTGGACACATGGAACAGCCTTCCTGAGGAGGTTGTGGGGTCTAAAACTGTGGGAGAATTCAAGAATACATGGGACAGACATAAGGCAATTCTTGTGGGTGGTAAGAAGAAATAGGCTGTTGGTTAACTAGGATCTGCAGCTTATCCTGTAGGTAGGGAAATGGACAGACTAGGTGGGCCAAGCGGTCCTTATCTGCCGTCAAAGTCTATGTTTCTATGTTAAGTCACTTAACTTCCTTGTGCTCCCAGGTCGCATCTGGAAACAAGCTTCCGCTTAGTGTGCTACTCCTGATTAAACAATGTTCCCTTTCCTTTCCCTTTACCATTGTTATGTGTAGTGCAGCTTTAAGAAATGTTAGACAATACAGCTTTAAGAAATGTACTTCCTGTGAGCCTGTGAGTCTTTGTGTGTGTGTGTGTGTGTGTGTGTTGAGAACAGTTTTCCCTTGTGATTGAACTGAATAGAAGTAAACAGAGAAGGCCTAGATTTATGTGTGGCATGTTTTTCTTATTACCAAGACCCTGGTGTGTTTAAGGTACTTATTTTCAGCCACCAAATAAAACAAACTGGCGACAAGGATGGTGAAAATTTTCATATCTCCAGCTTACTGAATTACACCATTTTGCGACTTTCTGCATTGGAGGCAAGTAAGCAATTTGGAACTGTACGATATTATGGAAACTTCAGCCAGCTTTGAGATTTTTATAGGAACAGACTGGGATTCATGGTCCAGATGGTTTGATCAGTGGTTATTACTTAATCCTGCCATACAAGCTGCTAAAAATGAACACCTACAGGATAAGCTTATTTGAGCTGCTTTTTGTACTTTCTTGGGAAGTGAAACTTTTAAACTTTTATGCAGTCTGTGTGTACCGGACCAGCCCGAGGATTTGTCATATCAAGAGCTAAAGTCTAAATTGAATGCACAATACAGTTTAACAACTTTTCCAAGGGCTGAACATTATAAATTCTACAGTTACCAGCAGAAACCAGGTCAGTCATTATAATCTTATTTAGCTGAGATCAAACACTTAGCTCTCACATGTGCATGACCCAATCAAATCAGATCACCCATAGGGTGGCTGTCTCCCTCTCCCAGGGCTGAGATACAGATATGGCACACTGATGAGTCCAAATGTGAATGAAACATGTGTCTGTGTCTGCTGTTCTCAGACTTTGATGATTGTATTGCGAGGCCTTTTGGCACCAAACAATTCTGCTTAAAGATGAGCAAGTCCCAGTTAATTCATGTGCATTTGCATATGCTTCCCATGATGCTTTGCATTATTGGGGCATGTGCAATTTGTGTTTTCTTTAAAATTTAGCTGTGAGGCCAATATCCTCTGGGATAACACATACCCCAGTGCATTTGCTCTGGTGTTCTTTTGTAGTTCTTTTCTCTCTCTACTTTGGGCTGCCCATGACCCAATCAAATAAGAACCCCCATAGAGTGACTGGCTCCCTCACCCTGGGCTGAGATACAGATATGGCACACTGAGTCCAAGTGAGGATGAAACACGTGCCTGTGTCTGCTGTTCTCAGCCTTTGCTCATTGTATTGTGAGGCCTTTTGGCACCATGCAATTCTGCTTAAAGATGAGCAAGTCCAAATTAGTTAATGGGCATTTGCATATGCTTCCCATGATGCTTGCATTATTGGGGCATGTGCAATTTGTGTTTTTTTTTTATAAGTTTGATAGTGTCATACTATTTTCTGAATTGTTGACTTATGTACTTTCTAGCTAAGTCAGGAGGGATTGTTAAGTGTAGTGCAGGTTTAAGAAATGTTAGACAGTACAGCTTTTAGAAATGTACTTCCAGTGAACCTGTGAGTCTTCCTCTGTGTGTGTGTGTGTGTTGAGAACAGTTTTCCCCTTGTGTCTGAGCTGAATAGAAGTAAACAGAGAAGCCTAGATTTCTGTGTGGCATGTTTTTCTTATTACCAAGACCCTGATGTGTTTAAGGTACTTATTTTCGGCCACCAAATACAACAAAAATGTCATCATTTTTAAGATCAGTTATCAAGTCCGTCATGTTCCAAGGTGACTTAATCTATGGCTCTTCTGCAGTGTTCCTCCTTCTAGCTGCTTTGGCCTTTCTGACCTACGTCTTGGTCTTAAGGAATACCATAGATTTGAATAAGTCAAGAGTCCTCAAAGGGGAAAATATCAACCAGCTGTTGTTTCTGTTAGGCCTTGACTTGCACTCTAGTTGTCACTGCAGTCACATCAGAGGAAGGATCCAAGTCCTTATTTTGCAGAACACAGTCAAGTCTCAGCAGGTCATGGCCTAGTATAACAGGTACTGAAAAATTGGGGATTACACCTACCTTCACCTGAACCTATTCTCCATTTGAAATGAGTACTAAGAATGCTGAATCCTGATTGGTCGAGAGCTACTTTCAGATGGGCTGTCATCCTAGCACAGCAGCCCAGCTGAAAGTACTCCCAGACCAACAGACTCAACACACACCTTTAGAGCTGTCCACCTCGCTCGAGCCACCCGCCACACACACACACGCACACACTGTGCATCACATGTCTTAAAAAAAAAAAAAAAGTATGGTTGACTTTTATTTTTTGACTGCACATTTCATCACAACAAACTTTTCCTTTCTAAGTCAGCGTTTTTCAAAAATTACCTTTTTCTCTTCAGACACTCCAGAAGCCCTTACATATACCGCCGACTGCGTTGTCTCAAACTGCCGTTGAATGTGACTCATTTCAAACTGCTGCCGACTGCCTCATCTCAAACTGCCACTGAATGCGGCTCATTTCAAACTGCTGCCAAGTACAGCTCTTCTTCATACAGCCCAAAGGGACTGCGATGTCTGAAACTGGATGCCTCAACAGGACTGCATCACCTGAAACTTCTAACGAATGTGGCTCTTCTAAAAGTCCCTGACAGGCCCATCACTGCCATTATTAAAACAACAGGAAAAAAAAAACAGCAGCTTAAATGCAGGTTTGCTGCCACCTCCTGGACAAACACTAAAAGTGACATCTAAGACTAGGACTACTTTTTTCCATAATGCAATTTAGTTTAAATTGTTTCCGTTTTTACTGATTTAAATTAAAAAGCAAAAACTTAAAACAAAATCTTATTTCCTATTACTTATGAATCTATTTCATAATCGCAATAAGGCACTCCAGGGGGTTCGTTCTGGTGGGATAACTGCCCTTCTTGTGTGGTGGAAGCACTCAGCTTCGTCTCATGCTTCAACTTGAGGCGAGCTGTTATCCCACCACAACGTATCCCCTGTTGTGCCTTATTGCTTAATTAATGCAGAGAAGCACTGCAGTAGTGGGGTAACAATGACAATCCTCACAAACACATATCACCCTTGTTCCAGGACCTTTAACAGACCCCTGATTGAGGACATCCTCATGGAATGGACCACAGTCTGTGTACTTCCACTGTCAACCAGCCCCTAGATGTTTTGGGAACCAACCCAAACTTCCATCAAGTATGGTCCCCAATTAGCTAGAGCAAGAGTTACAGTAGATGTTTTTTTAGTGGGACACCTCCACTTTATATGTCCCTTTTACCCACATTGATGACAAACACTATCAGGTCTATGTGTGGAGGATGGTACTTTATTACCATTTTTATTGCCGTGTGCGGGGTGTGGCTTAGAGTGTGACACTTTAGGGGTTTGAAAAGATCTTACCAGTCTCTGATCCCTATAATCTTTTCTAAGGGTGGTTGGTGTAGTTTGTCAAGCAAGCTGGAAGTCCTCTGCAAGCTTGATGGCCTGTTCACCGCCAATGCTCTTTTACCCAAACTTGCAGGTCCTCTGGTAGAACCTGAGTGAACTGTTACATTATGAATTCTTCAGTGACTTGTTATGCTGTGTGCCCTCCTGGTTGAAGCCCTTTGCAGTTTAGTTCCTTAAGCCCCATGAAGTATTCTCGTGGATGGTCATCTGCTCAGTACTACAAAGCTCGGAACTTCTGTCTGAACAATTCACTGCTAATGTCGTATCGCATTAGGATGGTGACTTTGACTCTAACATAATGGGTAGCCATGGTGGTGTGGTGGTGTCCATATGACCATAGACAAGTTGTGCTTGGCCAGTAAGATAAGGTACTAGAGTATGAGATGACTTACCCACTGATCTCTGGACCACTGGCATGCTATAGCCACCCTCTCAAAAGTCATGAGATAGGCCTTGATGTCATCGTCCTGGCCCAGTTTCATCAGCATCATGTCTCCCAACATACTGCTACTATCCCCTTCAGTTGCACATGGCTTAGCTGTTTATACAGCATTTTGTACAGTCTCTAGCAATTTATGGATATGTTTCATTTCATGTACTCTCTCGTGACTTGCCTCTTTCTGTCTCAGAGTTACCAATTTGAGAAGTTCAGTAAGTCCCACAGGAGGGGCATCTTTTCCATGTTATGTTTTTTTCTTCTTTCTTTTTCTCTTCTGCTTCTATGTCCACCTCAGTTGCTGTTGCGCCCATCAGCCTTGATGGGTTCTTAGGATGACCCACTGGCTCTTCCTTGAATTTTGTAGCCATGCTTCTGGTCACCACACTCAGAGGAGCAAAGGAAGCCCTTCTTCCTACACCATGTTCTTGTCCTTGCGGTATCCACAGTGTGCATTCCTTGATTCTTGGCTCAGCACTTTAGCCATCCAATGACCAGTAAATCCCACCTCTGACATCACATTGTCATAGCATAGGTGTTCAGGAACACATGGACAGGAAAATCCTATAGAAAATGCAGTAGGCATGTACTATTGGAAGAAACAAGCAAAATAAAATAATAAATAAAAGGGAAAGGGAAGAATAACTATGTAGTCAAAGTGGAATAAGGGGGGGAGGATGGGGGAAAGGAGGGGTGGAGAAGAGTAGGGAGGAAGAGGTAGTGCAGGTAGTGGGGTGATGATGAAGATGTATTAAGGTATTAGGGAGGAAAGAGGTATGGAATGACGGAGGGGCAAAAAAGGGAAGAGGAGGTGGAGGAAGGTAGGAGGGAAAATAAATAATTTAGGCAGGGGTAGAAAGCCCATGAAAGTGTTAACTTGACTGGGTGCCCAAGATATGGACATGAAGCATAACATTTTACTAATCAATAGAGACCACAGAGACCGCAAATGGTAGGAGTAAGGTAAAGGCAAATTAGCGGTAGCAATCACAGGTTGCCAGTGAGATTAGATGCTGATGGAGTTTTTTCTTAAAGGAGCCCAGCAAAGTAGCATTGGTTATTGTAGAAGCGTGGGAAATAACAGATGTCCAGACCAAAGGTTTAAGATGCATAAAAAACGCAACGGTATGCGTTTGTCAATTTATTTCCAAAAACAAAACAAAACAAAACAAAAAAATATTCTTAACTTAAAGTTCATAGAAAGGAAAACAATCGGTGTTAGTCCTCACACCCAAAAACAGGAAATACTTCTTTCCACAGACTCCTGAATTGCCTTTTCCTTTCCTTTTGTCTGTACAGCACTTTGTGTGGAAACACACACAACCTTCTTGCTCTGTGGTCAGTCGAATACTGACTCTCCTCTCTCTATCCATCTACACAGGTCTCCTAGTGGAGGTTTATATACTTTCAGAAGGGTGTGTCTTGAACTGAGCCCTCCCTATTGTGACATCACATTACCTGAATACTATAAAAGCAGCCATTTTGTAGGCTGCCATCCCTATAGCAGGACCTCAGCAGGAGAAGCAAGACATTCAGGTACACATTCATTTTGTTTTAATACAGAAAGAAAAGAAACACTTGTTAAAGACTGAATTAAAATCTGCAGCCTTGGCAAGGAAAAACAGATGAGGTGCACGCTCCCTATCTGTCTTCCTTGCAAGGCTTCAGGATTCTATTTGCTTTTAAATGTAATTGCCAGAAAGTAAACATGCATTTATTTAGACAACAATTTAGTAAATCTTTTTTACAGTAGTCTCTTCTAACATATTTTCTTTATATGTGCTGCATAATGCTTGTTTTATGAAATTCCTCAGCTAAATTTCAGCTGACTGCTTTTCAGCTTATCAAGATTTGGATGCCAGATTGTTTTAAAGATAATCAGGGACAGTAAAGAAAGGTTTAAAGATTGCCAGGTTGGCCACCCTGACAAGAAAATTAGGATATATACGAATATAGAAGCAGACAGGATAGAGTGAAAATTGAAAAGTATGGGGGGGGGGGGCAGCTTGTAAATTCTTGATATTTCTCTTCATAACAGGACCCTGTTACAGTTATGTCAGGAGGCAGGGAGTTGTACCACTGCGGAGCTCTGTATGCGAATGCACATTGTTCGAAGGTGGTGCGGCACCATGGGATTCTGAAAGCCTATTTGCCAGAGCTTCTGGTACTGCGTGGGTTATGTGCAGGGGAAAGAAGGGCCATTACGCCAGGGGATAGCAGTCCCAAGATGACTTTTTTTTGCAAGCAGGCATGATTGGTATTTGAGCCTGCTGTCAAATTGTAACCAGCTAACCTGGGCATAAAGATCGGAGGTGTGTGTCAAGCATGCGGCATCAGTAAGAAGGCAGCATACTTTATTTAAGGCTGTTTTGATACGTCGAAGGGCAGTGGCTGTAGCCGCACCGTAAATGGCAATACCATAGTCTGTAAGAGAGACCACAGAACTGTGGATGGCAGTGTTCAGTGCTTCTGGAGTGAGATTATGTTTGTTCCTGTATAGAACTCCTAAATGCTGGTTAATAGCTTTGGCTATTCAGTCGATGTGCTGGGTGAAAGACAGGGTAGAGTCAATAGTTATACTCAGGTACTTGAAATGGTGAACCAGTTCAAGAGGGGAGTCAGTGTCATTAATGATGGTAAGTAGAAAGGTTTTGTGTCTGCTTTGGGAGGTCAAAAACAACATTGAATTAGTCTTGTTATAATTAAGAATGAGCTTATTATCCCAAAACCACTTCTCTGCAGATGTAAAGGATCGCTGAAGTTGGTCCTGGAGAAGGTGAGGGTCCATGTTCCTGGTAAAATGTACAGCGTCATCAGCGTATAGAAGTATATGGTTGCAGCAAGCTCCTGGTAGTGAATTGAGGAAGATGCTAAAAAGCAATGGACCCAAGACAGATCCCTGCAGTACTCCAGAGCACACAGGCCTACTATCAGACAGGGCATTACCAATTTTTACCTGCTGCATTCGACTGCTTAAGTAGCTGGAGAACCAGCTTGTAATGTTGGAGGAAAGACCAATAGAGGAGAGTTGTCTGATGAGGCAATCATGGTTGACAGTGTCAAAGGCCTTGGTAAGGTCTATGAAAGTTGCCCCTACCAAGAGCCCTTGTTCCAGAGGGTTATTGATAAAGCCTGCAAACTCCAGGAGCACAGTGATGGTACTATGCCCATGCCTGAACCCATGCTGTTGGGGACATTGGAGTTGGTAGTTATCCAGATACTCTACGAGTTGGTCGGGCACAATGCACTCCAGGGCCTTAAAAATCGTGGGAAGAATAGAGATTGGGTGGTAATTTCCCTGCAGTGCAGTGCATCGCCATTCTTCTGCAGCTGGGTGACCACTGCTGATTTCCAAAAATATGGAAATTGTGACTGAGAGAGTGACAGGTTGATTATTTTGCTAAGAGGTGTGAGGATTTCCTCGAGGGTAAGGGCAACAAACTTTAAGTCCAAGGAGTCCCCACTGAATCTAGCTTTCCCCAGTACCTTCTTAAGATAATGTCTGGCTTCATTTATAGACACTGCTTTGAAGTAAAATGGTGTGTGGTCTCTGAGTGGGTTCTGGACTGCAGTGTACATTCCTGAGGGGATAACTACGAAGCAGTCAGGGAGAATGATGTTGCTATGGTCTGTAAATGCTTTGTTTAAAGCATTCATGATAGCTTTTCGGTCTGTGGTAGGGGTGCCATCGATGTTCAGCATGTTTGGGGTAGTTTTGGGGTCTTTACCAGAGGTGTCTTGGATGTTCTTCCAGAATGTCCTGCTATCGTTCCAGGAGGTGGAAAAAGCTTCTTTGAAATATTGGCTTTTAGCAGAATGGATAGCACGGTGACACTCATATCTCACTGCTTTGTAACTTTGTAGGTTAGCTTGTGTCCCCAGTGCTACAGAGATGTTTCAGAGGCAATCCCTGTGTTTTAGTAGATCAAGAAGAGCAGGGGTGATCCAGGGATTATGGGTTCCCTTGATTTTTGTAGTTTTGAAGGGGGCATGCTTATCGCAGGTTGCATTAAAGAGGTCAGTGAAGAGTTCCAATGCAGTGTCAATGTTACTGGCTAGACCAATCCATGATCCTCAGGTTAGCTTTCAGTAGCTCGAGGTGTCCCAGAATGAGGACCCGGCTAGTGACAGCTCTGGCAGGGGGCTTGCAGTAGTTATTGGACCAGTAAAACTTGACAGGGGAGTGATCACTAATAAAGTCAGGTAGGACAGAGGTGCCCTTGATATTATTCGGCCAGTTAGATAGCATCCAGTCCAGTAAGGTATTGGTCCCAGTTTTGTAGTTCCTCTGGCTGGGAAAGGTGGATAGCAGATAATGCATCCTTGGCATCAGTGGCATTAGGGGAGAGCCAGTTTATATTAAAATCACCAAGCATTAGAAATTCTTAGTGAAGGCTCATCCCTCTTAAGGCATTTATGAAGGATGCAAAAACAGGTTTAGTGTGCCTTGGAGGGATATAAACAGAAAGCATGGTGAGTGTTTTGTTGTGTGCACTGAGAAGCAACTTAACAGCCAGCATTTGGATTAAATCACCACAACCAGGGGTTGGGATCCCCAGGCCCTGCAAAGTGTCCTTTACATAGATCACACATCCACCACCATGCTGAGTAAGGTGATCCCACCTAAATACTGTGTAGCCAGGAAGTAGGATTGCTGCATCAGAGACATTAGGAGTGAGCCAGGTTTCTACTACCGAGAGTATGTCTGGATTATGTCTGGCAGTCCGTACTTGTAGTCTGTCAAGTTTTGGAGGAAGGCTGCAAATGTTTAGTGATGCCACTGTTAGACCACCAATATTTCTTAGTGAGTGGTTTGAGCAGTGGGGAGGTCCAGGGTTAGGATGTATATTGCTCAGGAGCAAGATGAGCAGCAATATTAGTCTTCAGGTATTCCTTAAATAGATTTTTGGAGCGAGCGTGTGACCTGCGGTTATCGTGCTGTCGTGTGGAGATTCCCTGCTTAAAGGAGATTTGATAGAAGATTGCCAAGGCGGCATGCAGTGGGGATGATAGAGCCGAGACCCATCGGCATACAGTGAGCTTCCATGTAGCTTATATGTGGAGGAAGTCAGATTTAGGGAGGAGGTTTTGGTACTATGGGTATTGGTCATGGCACTGGTTGCTCCCGAGGGGGCAAATAGACACATGCCTGCAATTAGGAGTCCTAAGAGTGTGAACAGGGCCAATATGGTGGTTCCACAAGCTATGAGAGTAGTTGGGTAAAACATATTTGACTGGCGTAACAGGGAAGGAAAGGAGAATATGATGTCAATTCCTTTGATATAGCTTCCCTGCTAACTTAGGCCCTTAGAGACAAAGTACATGTAACGTTGATTTAAATAAAAATGCGGATGGTAAATTACATCCAGAGGAAATTATGAACTGCTGAGATCCATCATCACAGAATGCGTTAAAATTCCTGAAAGGTGATAAACTGTGGCCTGGGCATATGCAAGATGTGAAATAATTTTGTCTGTATGTTTTCTCTGCTGTTCAAAGTCCTCAGACAAGTACAGTTCCTTTAGGAGCAGGTCAGATGAAAATGTTGATTCAGTCGCAGGACCCAGCATCACCAAGTTTGTCAGACTTATTTGCCAGACATTTTTCCCTTGGGATGGCTTCCAAAACACTGATTTAAAATGAAAAAGGCTGGTGATACCTGAAAGAAATGATGAGCTGCTGAGGTCCAGCATCACAGAATGCGTCAAAATTCCTGAAAGGTGATAAACTGTGGCCTGGGCATATGCGAGATGTGAAATCCATTTGTCTGTATGTTTCCTTTGTTCTTCAAAGTCCACAAGTACAGCTCCTTTATTTTTTTTTTTTTACCTTTGTTTTACCAGGAGAGACACACTAAGCTGAAAGCTTGTTTACAGGTGCAACCTGGGAGCACAAAGAAGTTAAGTGACTTCTCAGGGTCACACAGTAAGCAAGTGGGGGCTGTGGGATTCAACGCCAGGTCTCTAGATTTGCAGGTCAGAGCCTTAAACCACTGCACTATACTGCCTCCTTTAGGAGTAGGTTAGACAAAAATGTTGATTCAGTTGCAGGACCCAACGTCACCAAGTTTGTCAGACTAATTGGAAGACTTCTTTTTCCTTGTGATGGCTTCCAAAAAGTTGATTTAAAATGAAAATGCTGATACCTGGTGGTGGTGATGTTTTGCAGAAATTCAGTCCAGGAGACTTTCATAGATGTTGTGTGCAAGAATGGCATAGGTACTCCAAGCAGAAAAACATGTAAATCCACAAACGCTAACCTACAGACACAGACAAAAACAAACAGCCACCCACACAGCCCCAGGAGGCGGAGTTGATGCACTGTTTTCTTTTGCCACAAGATGACATTATATAACCAGTTACTTCACTGTTTCAGTATACATTCTATCACTTCCTCTTTCTTTTTATCAGCTTCTGTATGGAGCTACAATGCTGTTTGAGCACTGGCACAAGGCAAACTGCCCAACTAATGAGGGGAAGGGAGCATTTTCTGAGCAACAGAGATTAAACAGAGAGGACAGGACAGAAAGGAAGCACAAGAGACCCTGCCTGGACAGACCAAGTCTTTAACAAAGGACACAGGATAGACAGAGGATTCCACTGCCTGAAACTGGGGAAGAGGGATTCAACATCTTTGTTTCTCTTCTTTCTGTATTTCTAATTGCTTAAAAGTGATAAAAGATATCAGGCCTATCACAGGGAACACTCTCACAATGTGTTCCTCAAAGTGCATGTCCTGCTTGGTCCAGGAAATGTCCACCACAGCATCTTAAATGTTCACTGTTATGAGGACTGGGCAGGCCAGATCTGTGCTAGTGCCTGCCTTGCAAACGTTCACTCTGTAGACCCTTCTGATTAGGTTCCTGTACCAAGTTTTGCCTAGTTACAGCACCTCCTGATGAAAGTTAAAAGAAAAGTCCCCTCAACCTATTTTCTGTATACCTCTGGAGTTTGTAGCCATGAACAGTGATTCCCTCTCTTATAACCCTCCCTCCCCCATTTTATCCTAATTTACATTCAAATAAAGTTGTTTCACTCTGTTCTGCCCTGGTGTGGAAACCTGTTTGACACCATTGCAAAGATCAAGACCCCACTCATGCAAGGCATCATGGCAGTTGATAATGTGCACATGCACAAATTAGCAGAAGTGCTATTGTCAGTCAGTGCTGCTGTATGTCTTCTGAAGTCCCTGTTTTCTTGTCTTGTTCGGGCCATCAAACTTTTCAAGGTAAGTTCCCTAATGTTTTCTGTTGTTTAAAGTGTGCCAGAGTTGGAAAAATGCAGTTGAAAGGATACTGGTGCTTGTGAAGTTTTGTTATTCAGCTAAATAATTCCTATGTGCTAGGAGCTCTTTCCTTACTTCCAGTCCTTTTGATGTGCAAATACACATTATCAACTCCCATGTTTCTGTAAGCTCCCATGTTTCTGTAAGGTCCCATGTTTCTGTAAGCTCACCCCCTCTAGAGGTATGATGGTGAATGTCCATGGAGAAGGTCAGCCACATCAGCAAGAACTCCTTCCAAGATGGTTACATTCACCCAGGTTCCTGATAGAAAGAGGGTGTCAACCCAGCCCCTCCATTGCTAGGCTGGAAGGAAACAGTGATTAAACAGCATTCACAGTTCAAGAAGAATGAGGTTGACTTAAAGACATTCCCTGGTGTTTCAAATTCCCATTTTTCTGATACATCCAAAAAATGTTTTCAAGGCTGTTTTCTGGCACAGATACATTCTTAAATATATGTAAGCATTATAATGAGTTACCGGTATCTTATTATGTCATATCCAGCTAAGAATAGATACAGAGTGTTAGCGAGGGAATTAACTCCCACAGTTGCAGCCATTTGCAATATTCAAGGCACTTTACATAGATCACTGTCTGTCTTTGGTTACTCTGTTTCTTTTATATTAATGTCCTTATAATTCGGCATGTACAGTACTTTTGAATTATATGAATAGCTTTTTGTCAAGTTTTATCTTTTATTGGGATGTTTCAATGTTTGTTTGTTTTTGTCCTGAGCCGACCACCTCTGAAACTGCAACTTTGAAAGAAGATAAAACTAAAAGAAGCACTGCAACCCCTACATTTCTTTCTTCTACTGTATTTACAACCATATTCTTCATCTATCAAAAAATTATGAAAATGAGATTTGACTGGACTGGTTTTACACATAAAACCATAAAAAAATTTCCCCCATTTTGGGGAATGTTCGTTCAAGAGAGTGTCATAGTAGTGGCTATTTACTCTTTATTTTTGCATTTGTGGAAAAAATGAAGCAAACATGACACGTGTTCTTGTTTTACTTCTTCTTTCACATCCATACTGACACCTAAAACATTGATGCTATAACTACATAAAACAATCTCACTCCTTATGGATTTTTTTCCATAGGCAGGGATTAGGTCTTACCGTATAACTGAAAAACAAACATGGAAACCCATGTTTGTTTTTTTTGGATTTTAACTGTTTAGATGACCACCATGTAGTGGGCAAAAAATGATAAATTTAACAAGAGGTTGCTGATACACCAGGGAACATCCTTAAAGAACAAGGGGATCCCAAATTTAATGAACATGGTTCAATAACAATACAGCCACTACATGAAGTAGTTCATATCTTAACATGGGGGGGGTGGTAGCACATTTTTATTTCTTGACTGTGGAGGTCACATCATTGATTGAGTCCCTTTATGCAAAGTCCATTCATGGGCCATGATCCGTACAACCCCAAATCCTCAGGCAGCTCCATTCATCCTATAGCAGAGAAAAACACACATCACTGCAGGGTTGCTCTCCCACACAGTCCCAAAATATCATGTTCCCATCTCCTCAACTTAGCCTGGCCTTTCACCTCGGGGCCAGTGCTTCACTATCCCATGCGTCTAAATTACTCACTGGGACAGTTTAGCTAGCCTCTCACCTCAGGGCTACTGCACCCTCCTCTTCCCACTGGTCTATACTTCAGGTCGGGTCATCCAACATCCCATGGTGACCACCTGCACACTACATCCCAGGCTAGCCACTATCCTTGGGCGATGGTCCCACAGAACCTCATGGTGACCCATCCCCATCGCAGCTGCTACTCCTGTTTCCCTCAGGTCTCATCTCTCTCCCATCCTTCCCACCGCGAGGTTACTCTTCACCACCCCCCAAACAGGGGGAGTCAGAATTGAGCAGTTGCCAAAACATTCCTCAGCTGCAATATTCGTTTGCCTTCCCAAGAGAAAACTATTCCGCCACTTGAGTGGGCAGCTGCCCCAAATGACCCTGGTCCCCACTTATCAGCTCCCCCTACTTTTTCCACACCCTCTCTTTATATCCAGCACCACCCTGGGGTGCTACAGTGCCATCAGCTCCCCGGTGCAGCAAAATTATTAACCCTTTACAGGGATGAGAAGTCCCATACAATATGCCAATGGTGAACACCCAAGTGCATAAATCAGGTACCTCTAACTCCACAAGGAGATTACAGTTCCTTTTAGGAGTGGCGTCAGGTCCTTTGCAATGGCATCAAATAGGTTTTCACACCCGGGCAGAACACAGTGAAGCAACTTCATTTAAATTAGGATGAAATTAGGTGGATGCAAGAGACAGAATTATTGTTCATGCCTACACATTACACTGGCAAACAGAAAGAAAAGTTTGTGGGGACTTTCCCTTTAAAATATTACAACCTTGTCTACTTCATGCAGGTTGACCAATCTGATATTGAGGGCTCTGGTTACATTTTCAAGAGCCTTCAGCCAGCTCTAAAGATGGTGTTCTGTTGTGTTAATTTGTCTGTAGTCACCTGTATTTTAAATGATTGCTCCTCTGCCTCCTTTTCTACCAATGTAGCCTGCTTAACTTTTACATCTATGCTGCCCATCCACTCTAAAATTTTAGATTTTTTCAGTTTCATGGTCCCCATCTCTAACCACAGCAAGCACAGATTACCAAGGTGGGATAACATCCCCCCCCCCCCCACAGGCTCAGATTTGCAAGCTCCAGCACATCTCCTGTTGTCTGAGGGCCCTGTTTGCTGTTTCTGGACACCCTGTGATGTGTGTGAAGAACCCATAGCTTATGAGTGGTATCAGTCAATGTGGCACACAGTTCTGAACAGGAATCTGACACTTAAATTGCCTAGTTCAGAGTTTTCAAATATTTTTTTTATTGAAGTACTGTCTTTCCAGGCAGATCTAAAGTGAAACATGCCCTGTTTCTTGTTTCTAGCACACCCCAAATTTTGTATTTTACTTTAGTCTTGTATTCAAGGGTGACATCATTCATTTCAACTGTGCCATATTACAAAAGAAGGCCCTCATTTTATCCCTTTACCACTGCTTTGTTCTAAATCCATCCATCATGAAAAAGGTGCTGCTCACATGGGTATGCTCTAAACTCAGATTTTAAATCAGAAATTCATAAGATTACGTGATGCTAAAGCCAAATTAAACTTGGCACAAATAAAGGCATTCATTTTTCTCGGTGTTCTGAGCATGTACAGTATCTTCATATTTGATTATGTGCCCCGCATTATGAGGGCCAGTGTCTCACATTTCAGTGACAAAAAGATGAGACGTATAGATGGTTTGTTTTGAAAAATCAAACTTAACACATCCTGGGACTCCTGGATTTCATTAAATATATTGTTAATGGCATTCTTCATAGAAAAATAAATACATTTCATCAGCTATGACTGATATGTTTGATATGAAATAAAATACTAATCTATTTACAGAGATACAAATCACGGAGAGCTGATGCAGTTATACAGGAGCTGGTAAGAAATGCTGTCTGTGCTGTGCATGGTTCCCATCTACATTGCTTTATCTGACGTGATTACAGACTGCAGCTTACAGTATATTCAAGGTCAGCTTTTATTAAAATTGTCAATGTGACCTGCGGCTTTTATTCTAGGGTGGCTTCTAATCAAAGATAATCATCTATATAAAGGAAACTATGCTAATGTTGTCCTTCCATTTTCGGGGTGTTGTCGGAACAGTTTGTCAACACAAAATTCTTCTTTACACAAGAACATTTTTAACATGGGGGGAGGGGACTGCTCAATTCCAAAAAATGTAAGGGTAATAGAAGTGTCCTGCTTAGCATCTAGGAAGTAGGTAACCACTGCATAATCCAAATTTCTTTCTAGGAAGTAAGTAACCACTGCATAATCCAAATTTCTTTCTAGGAAGTAGGTAACCACTGCATAATTCATATTTCTTTATATATTTATTCTGTCTTTTTATTTGTTAACCAGGTGGGTACACTGGTCCCAGGGACCATTTTCAAGCATGACTTGGGCCATCAAGATGGCACATAACAGTGAACAGTGTAAAACACATACATGGCAAGAAATGAGCATGGAGTGACACAGTTGATTGCTCAGTCATGGGTGCATACCACTCAGCAATCAATAAATAAATACAGAAATACCACTTCAAAGACAAGATGAACACGTCAGGTTAGGACGTGACTCCAGACAATAAATAAAAATAATGTACGCAGTGAACAGAAAATGCTACAAAATGTCCAGCGGGGCTTTAAAAGCACAGATCTAAAACAGTCCCTTATTCCTGTGTCAGGGGGTGTACCTGTAGGCAGAAGTAACTAAAAGGGCACTTCTAAAGTGCAATTTGAAAAGGGAGTTTGTGTCTAGAGAGCGGAGGGAAACTGGCAAGTTGTTCCAGAACCTAGGGCTGGCAATGGAAAAGGCTTTTTTGGCCCGTACAGGTGGCAGCCCAGGCATGTTCTAGGAGAAGATGTGAGGAGGACCTGAGACTATAAGAGCCAGACTTGGGCTTGAAGATGCTAGACAGTGTGGAGGACTCTATCCTGAAATGATTTGTCAACAAGGCTGCCTAGTAGGTATTCACAGCAGCCTTGCGAGTGGACCCTGTCAAGAGTCTGGTAGAAGGAGTAATGATGAGTGGTGTAAGGGCCAATGAAGCAAACCTACACATGCTGTGGTAGGTTGTGTTGGCTCTGGACAGGTTAGAAGATGAGGTTTGGGGGAAGACAGGGGAGCAGTAGTCCCAAAGGAGGAGTAGCATACCCTGGGCTATGACCAACCACACTTCAGGGGTCATAATGTTCGGTAGCCTGAAACAGACACCCAGTTGCTGATTCACATGCTTAACTGTGAGCCCATTGTAATCTGAGGTCAGGGAGGGGTCAAATGTGGCCCCTAAGTATCTGAAGGCAGTTACCTGTTCCAGAGGGGTTCCATCCTATGTCTCAATGTTCAAGGGGTAGGAGAGACCAGTGCCTACTGGCTAGTTGGTGAACCTGGGTTTGGACCTGAATAGCATCAATTTACACGAAATGTCCATGTTTTATTTCCCAAATATTTTAAGTGTCTTTAAAAGGGAATACTGGCACCAAATATACAAATGTAGTGAGAGGTAATTAGCTAAAATACCAAATAGTTTTCCTTCTTACATTACTGTATTTTAAAGAGCCCCTGATACTGTTGTGACAACTTTGAGAAAATGTAATGTTTAGCACAAGTAAGCTTATATTTTAATACTGTTTCTGTATTTTTCATTCTTCTTTATTACTAAGGACAGTTGTATGTAAACAGGATCACTGCCCTATCTGTTCTGGCTGCTTACCTACATATGACATCACAGTCATGTTTATGACATCACAGTCTGTTGCTGTGGGGATAATTGCAATGAAATAAACTGGGAATTATTTATTTTATTTATTTATTTATGTAAAAGTTGCTAACCAGGAAAAGCACCATGACCAGAAGCTCATTTTCAGGTGCAACCCAGATTATGATGTCATATGTAGGATAGCAGAAAGAGCAGATAAAAGCTAAGGGACAGTAAGCCTCTTTCATACAGCTGTCCTCAGTAATAAAGAAAAAAGGCACATAATTATAGAAAATACATGAACTAAAAACTGAACTGTCTAAATCTCACATTTTTCCAGGTTTTTCTAACGGCGTCAGGGGCTCTTTAAAGCATTTATCCAATTAATTCTGTGACCCACCCAAATTTCCCACTGTCTTGCTATAAACAACATCCCAGTGTCCCTCATGACTGACATTACTAAGGGACTCCGACACAGGGGAAACCAAAGGGCTGTAGGTCATTAAATCATGTGCAGCCAGAATTGGGTCAATCACAGTGCCGAGTGCTGCTGAGACTGCTGGTACCACTCTCCCCCACCTAATTTAATGGACTACAGTCCTTTGGTTCACCCACCCCCACCCATGTCCCTTGCTAACATTAGCCATATTGGGATATTATTTATACATCAAGACTGTGAGGGGAGGGTGTTACATGATCAACCATGGAAATGCTGTAAAGTACAGCAAAGTAAAAAATAAAAGTAAGTGGATATTTTTGCTAATTTGTGCCTCCCAGTCCCTCTACAATTATTTCAGCAACATAAGCATTCCCATTTCAGTGTACTTTGCTTGTGTGCCCTAAAAAACTACTTTGGTATGTGGAAGACCAATAAGATTCTGAAGGAAATGTACAGAACTGAAGGAGACACTGATATAGAAAGACATTTAAAATAAGACCCGGTGAAGAAGTGGTGCAAGGTTATTTTTCTGAAATAAGTCTATATTGAGCTATGTGATTATAAATACTGTACCTGATAAGACATGCTAGAAAAGGGCACTAATAATAAAAAGGCACAGTGGAGGAAGGGAAAAACATATGAACACATGAAAGGTCATCAGATGGTACGAAGATCTATCAGGTCTTCTCAATGCAGAGCTTATGCACGTATGCTACATGTTGCTCCACCCCCTCCCCAGTCACCGTAACCTTCTCCTTGAATCTATTCCACCCTCTTTTTAAAGTTCCCAATGTTCTAGGATTTACTACTCCCTCTGGCAGTGCATTCCATCCTACCACCACCCTTTTAGTGAAGAATAGCCTTCTGGCTTCCTTCCTGCTAATTTGTAATTGTGCCCTCTGGTGTTCCTGTTCCCACTTTTGGGAAGAAGATCCTCTATGTCAACTTTATAAATGCTTTTAAGGTATCTAAAGGTCTTAATCATGTGCCCTCTGTCTCTGTTCTCTCCTCCCTCCTCCAATGAGTACACGTTCAGGTTCACCAGCCTCTGTTAATACTGTATATCATGCTGCACCTAAATATCTTGGTCACTCTCCTCTGTACTGCATCTATCTGGTTTATGTCTTTCCTAAGGTAGGGGCTCCAGTACTGCACACAGTACTCCATATGTGATTACAGTATGGACCTGTACGGGGCCAAATGACCTTTTTTCCTCCTGCTGGAGAACCCCCTTGATATGCAGTCAAGCCTCCTGTTCACCTTTTCCGCCATCTTTTTGCATTGCATTGACCATTTCAGGTCACTTGTAACTGCAATCTTCAGGTCTTTCTCCTCCTCTGAAACTGTGACCTTCACACCAACACTGTACTCAGCCCTGGGGTTCTTATGCCCTATGCACAGCACTGTGCACTTTTTAGCACTAAACCCTAATTGCCAAATATCACACCGCCTCTCCAACCTTGCTAGGTACTACCTGTGATACCTTACACCCTCCTCAGTGTCCACCTTCCCACAGAGCTTGGTATCATCTGTGAAAAAACATATCTTGCCTTGGATGCCACCCCCAATGTAGTTGATGAACAGACTGAACAGGACCAGACAAAGCACTTACCACGATGGGACCACACTAGTAACTTCTCTCATCCCAGAGTGCTCCCCCCACCACCACATACAGAGTTCTGCCCACTAGCCAGTTTGTCACCCACCTGGTTAGTTTCTCTTCTGTCCATGTATGTACCAGTTTTTTTGATTACCCTCTTGTGGCAGCTAAGTCAAATGCTTTGCTGAAGTGCAGGTATAGTATGTCCACCACTTAGCCCTTGTCTGCTGCCCTAGTGAGTGACACAAAGAGGCTGATCAGATTTCTTTGGCATGACCTCCCTGCCATGAAAACAATAAACTCAACCATTCTTAACTTTTGGATGGTTTCCATCAGCTTGCCAACAATTGATATCAAGCTGACTGGTCTATAGTTCTGTAGTTTAATCATACTATATTTATATTATTTTTATTTGTTTTGAAAGTCGGATTTACAACCTTTGAGTCAGGGACTCATTTACAAAGGCATCTTGTCGCAGGGAGAGTAGACATGGTAACAGTGGTAACATACAGGTGCAATACAGATAACAAAAAGAACACAATATAACAGTGGTTTAGAGGATAAAGTTACATGCAGTAAATAGCAATCGTATTAAAAAAAAAAGGGGGGGGAAGCAGTCCAACAGACATTGTCAAGGCTGTGGGCAAGAAACGAGGAGGGGCCCCAACATTAGGTTGATTAAGGGCAACTACAGCTTCAGGCGCCAAAGAGGTGGTTACGGCGAGCGACTTTAAAGGGACCAATTTTGGTAGACTTAGTGACAGAGGGTGGGAGGGAGTTGAACCATGTGGGGGCACAGTAGTGGAAGGACCTTTGGGCTAGGGAGGTCTTGGTACGGGGCACCAGAAAGGTGGCCTTAACTGAGCTATGGGTGGCAACGGATGGGGATGCAAGTCACAGGGACGCGGTGACCCCTGGGGGGGAAGAGTCCTAGCAGGGATTTTTTGGCAAGTAAGCAGGTTTGGTAGCACTGGCGCTCCTCCAAGGTGAGCAGGTTGGCGGTGGAATAGAGCAGGCAAGTATGGGTGCAGAGGGATGCACCAATCAGGAGCCTGCAGGCCTTGTTTATCGAGGTCTGGATTCTGGTGAGGGCGGTATTGTCAGCCGTGGTGTAGATAGGTAGGCCGTAGTCCACTAGGGACAGGACAGAGGAGTTGATGGCCAGTCGGAGAGCAGTTTGGGAGAGGCAATCTCTGTGGCGATAGAGAAGGCCAATCCAAGAGTTTATGGCTGAGGACAGGGTATTGATGGGGTGTGAAATGTAAGATCCAAGTCGAAGGTGATGCCCAGGTACTTGTAGGATGACACTTGCTCGAGAGGGTGAGCATTACTGGGGAGAATGCAGAGGGGGGCATTTTTGGCTATATTCTGGTGATGCAAAAAAAGCATAGATTTGATTTTTTTGAGGTTAATGACCAGCCGGTGGTCAAGGAACAACTTTTTGGCTTGGTTGAATGTGTGCTGCAGGGATTCCTGTAGAGATGCGGGGTCAGGGTAGGAGGCAAGGAGAACTGCATCATCAGCATAGAGTACCATATCGCCCGAGCAGGTGCTGGGGAGGGTATTGAGAAATAGGCTGAACAGAACGGGGCCCAAGATGGAACCCTGGGGGACCCCCGAGTGAACAGGCAGGGTATTGGACAGGGTGTTGTTTACCTTCACGCGCTGTGATCTGGCAGAGAGGTAACTGGTTAACCAAGCCAGTGGGCCAGGGGAGAAGCCAAGTTGGTGGAGGGAGACAAGTAGGAGGGGGTGACAGACAGTGTCAAAGGCCTTGGAGAGGTCAATGAACACTGCATCCGCAACATGACCAGAGTTGAGAGCAGAGTGGAGGTGCTGGAAGAACTCCAGGAGGGCTGTAGTGGTGCTGTGTCCAGGGTGGAATCCATGTTGTTCTGGATACAGTAGGTCGTATTTGGCCAGATACTCGGACAGCTGAATGGCCACTATTTTTTCTAGTGCTTTGGAGAGAGGGGGAGAATGGAGATGAGCTGAAATTGTTAGGGGAGGTTCTATCTCCACTCTTATGAATAGGGGTGATTTCTGCAATTTTCCAGGCACTTGGAAACTGACCAGTACATAGTGACCAGTTTAAAAGGTTGATGAGAGGGGCTAGTACAGTATCTAGAACTAATCAGAGGAGAATCCTGGAGTCCAGAGGATCACAGCTGGGGTTGTTGCTAGCTAAGGCTTTTTGCAGATGAGGCCTGGCTTCAAGGGGTGATATGGCACACAGGTAGAAAGGGAGGCGACCCAAGGTTGGGGGGGGTGGAGGCAGGGATAGGGTCGAAAAAGTAGTTGGGGAGGACAGAGCTTAGATCTGAGAAAGCCATATTGAGGCACTCAGCTATGCGGGGAGGATCAGTAGTGATGGTACCGTCTATGGAGAGTAGTGATTGTGGGGGGGAGCGGATCTTTCCATTGAACTCTTTCATATTGTCCCAGAAGACAGAGGATGAGCCCCAAGTGAATTCAAGGGTGGCTTGACAATATCTGGCCTTAGCCTGCCTTATAGCCCAGGTGCACTTGTTACGTGCTGCATTATAGGCTTGTCTGTCAGCCAGTTTGCCTGTCTCGACAGCAATATGCTAGTGATTATCTCTTTGTTTCAGTGTTTGGCTGAGGGATGGGGAGATCCATTGGGGCATTGTGTTTCTTGGTATGGATTCTGGTCGGGGGCGAAAAGGTCGCAGGCCTTGCTGAAGGCACTGGAGAAATGGCTAGGGCAGAGTCAATATCCATTGCGAGTAGGACTGGGGACCAATCAAGTTGGGCTAGGTGCGTTTTTAGCTTTCTGAAACCCCCTGGGTGAAAGCACCGGTGCGAGGTGACCTGGGACACTGGTTTTGGTGTGGGGGATGACCAGTGGCAGAGGATAGGAGAATGGTCACTAAGAGAGTCTGGTAGTACATTAATATCCCTGATTTTATGGAGGTGGTTCGACAGAATTACATCTGGGAGGGTGCTGGAGCCGCCTGACTGGTTACTGTAAATCTAGTGGGTGAGGTAACTAGTTGGGTCATATCTAGGGCAGTGAAGGAATCCCTGATATGAGTGGCAGTGGTACTCAGCCAATTGACATTAAGGTCACTTAGGATGAGCTGCTCTGCCTTGTGTGGGAGTGTGGTGAGGTAATCAATAAGGGATTGAACAGCTGGTCCCTGGTCCCTCGAGGGTATGTAAGAGACAGTGAGAAAAAGAGGGCCCCTGGTTGGGTTAGGGGTAACCTTGAAGGTGAGGGCTTTGGCACTAAAACTGAGCTTGGGGGCAGGAAGAGCATGGCCTTAAAGTGTGTCACTCATAAAGACTGCACACCCACCGCCATGTTTGCCTATATGGTCTTCGCTGAACAGAGTGTAGCCAGGGAGGGAGATAACGGAGTTGGGAGTTTTTCTCGAGAGCCAGGTCTCAACTAGTGCTATAACATCAGGACAATGTTGTACAGCCCAGCGCTGGAGAGCAGCAGATTTTTTTAGGAGGTTGCAAATATTCATGGGTGCAATGCTGAGGCCAGTACTAGAGTGGGGTGTGGGGTGGCTAGTTGACAATGGCCTGGGGTTGGGGTGTATGTTCCCAGAGAGCAGAAGGAGTAGAGCAATTAATCTGATGAGCAGTCTGTGGCGACCAGGACCCTTAGCCAGATACCGATGCAAGGTCCTACTAGTGGGGGTACAAGGGATGGGTAGGGTGCAGAGGGTAGGTATGGCAAGGAAGGGGTGGGCTCAGGGTGTCCCGGGGAGGGGTACTGGTTGGAGGTGAGTGCCATGGAGAAATAGGGGTGTCCAGGGTGGGGAGTTGGCTGCTGTGGGGTGGTAGAGGGGGCTCAGGTTGGAGGTAGGGGGCAGGATGGGATGTGGGCAGAGCAAGAAAGGTAACCATGAGTAGGCTGAGTGTGATGGCCATAGTGCACATTCCTATTTCCATTGGGGGGGTAAAGGGAATAACTGACCTTCAGTGAGTGTGACTGCCACTGTGGAGTAGTTTATTTTTTTCTTCAGAGTACAATATGCTAAAAGTGAGAACGAGGCAGGGGATAACGGTGATTAGAATAGGAAAAGGCAGATGCAAGTTTGGAGGATTAATAGGAAAAATAAGATGCCTGTAGTGGCAGATCAGTATAAACTGCAAATGGGAAAATGGGCACTGGGTTCACAGCTAGCAAACTGGACTTGAGCTGCTTTCCTGAAGCGTACCTGGAATCTTGCTCTTGAGGGCAGACTGGGGTGCATCCTACAGTTGGCTGCACTCAGCGCCAGACCGCTAGTGCAGAAGATGGAATCCCCCTCAGGGAATCCTGAAGAGAAAAGAAGAGAAGGGAGAAATCAGCTTATATGTACCAACGGAACAAAGGCTTCAGAGTTTGGGAGGCAGGCTATGTAAGAAGACAAAAGAATTTTATAACAAGGTGAGAAATTAAGGGTGCTAAATTAGCCAGAGAGGGAGAGAATGGCTATGGGAGTGGCTGGTATTAAGCACCGGCAGCGTCACCAGTATACAGAGGAAAAGGCGAGTGGGGTTGGGGGGGTAGATGGGAGAAACAGCAATTCAGCAGTTAGACAAAGCAGTTTTTAACTTCAAACTTTGTTAATACTTAAATAGCTTAAGGCAGTTGAAACACTCCAAAAATGCTATAGTTTCCTACTCTTAACTATTCAAAAGAGGGGTTGTAGTTCCCTACACTAACAATTAAAATTCAGCAGTGGGCACAAAGACACATCACAGATTTAGTTGCAGAGGTTAGGAGAAAAGAAATTTAGGCAGCAGACAGATGAGCTCCAGGGGACTGTGCCAAGCAGTTCAAATCTCCATGAGCTGAAGCCAGTCAGGGAGAGACGGAGTGCTGAATCTGCCTATCATTTCAGGCACCATCCACCAACTGGGTTCTGTAGACTGTAGACTATAGGTCTGCTCTTGTTCAGAGCACCACATCAGCTGTCCTCCACTCTCACAGAACCACCCGTGTCCAGCAAGTGGTTAAACAAGCCAACCAGGGACACTACAAGGACTATAGGTACAAACTACTCACTATCCAGCACTTCTTGAGGTGTAGTGAATCCAGAGCCGTTAAATATTAGACACAAGAGATAAAGTTCCAAAACAGGTTCCAGCTTTTATTGCTTCACAAAGTTTCAGGTACTGGGAACCATTAGCATTTGATGGCTCTGGATTCTTTACACCTCAAGAAGTGCTGGACAGTGAGCAGTTTGTGTCTATGGTCGAGTTAGAGGTGTGCCACACCTCGTCCGTGCACTCAATTCATCTGTGAGCACTGTGGTAACTTTTGTTTTGTTTGCACTGCATGGACTACTGGCAGCTGTACCAGCACCCTCGGGTGTACACCATCCAGCCCTGGGGACCTGGCCATCTTGAAGGTCTTAAGCACTGTGAGGACTCTGTTCTCTGTTGCTGTTTCCTTTCTCATCCCCACTGCTCCCATCCCTATTTTCCCTGTGGTAGTGGCACCTCCTCCTTAGTGAAGACAGATTAGAAGTATTCATCCTTCTTTTCCCTGTTGGTCCCCCTTTCTCAGCTTCACTATTTCCTCTCTTGTTCTTTTTTTCTCCTGGATATATTGGAAGAAGGTCCTGTCACCCTCTTTGACCCCCTAGCTGTTCTTAGTTCTGTCTTTGCCTTAGCATACCTTACCACTCTGCATATTTTGCCCAGTCCTCTTCCTTCTGGGACTTCCTGTGTTTCCTATAAGAAGCTTTTTTCTCCCTGTGCTGACCAACTCCGACGGCTTTTTTCTCTTGCTTCTTTTATCCTGCTGCTTAAGGCAACTTGCAGTGACTGCCTGGACACTCTTCCTAATTACAAGCCATCTATCCTCCACACCCATGACCTCCCTGAGTTCCATCAGTCTTTTCCATAGGATCTTACCCATCCAACCATTCTGAAGTCAAGAACATGTGTTTTCGTGTTCAGCACTTCATGTTTCATGTCCACCTGAGGCAATAAATAGATACATAGACACTGTCGGCAGATAAGGGCCTATGGCCCACCCAGTCTGTCCATCTGAGCTTTTAAGTTCCCTTTATGTTTTTCTAAAAGTCTGTTGGCCCTTACTCTTGACCTCCAGAATTCCCTTATGTCTATCCCATGCATTCTTAAATCCCGTGATTGTTTCAGCCTCCACTACTTCCTCTGGCAGGGTGTTCCACTTGTCCATCACCTTTCTGTGAAGAAATTCTTCCTCACGTTACCTCTGAATCGCCCCCTCCAACTTCATCCCATGCCCTCTAGTCCTGTAACATCTTTTTCGCTGGAAAATAGTGTATTCCTGCATCCTGTTCCTCCCTATAAGGTACTTGTATGTCTCTATCACATCCCCTCTCTCCCTCCTCTCCTCCAGGGAGTACATATTCAAGTCCTTCAGCCTGTCCACATAGGACTTGTGATACAATCCCTGTATCATCTTTGTTACCTTCCTCAGAATCTTCTCTCCCCGTCTTTGTCCTTGCATAGGTAAGGTCTCCAGAACTGTACACTGTGCTCCAGGTGGGGCCTCACTAGTGTCTTGTATAGTGAAATTATGACCTCCCCTTTCCTGCTGGTGATCTCACTGCCTATGCATCCCAGCATCCTATTTGCTTTACCTGCTGCCTTGTCGCACTGTATCCCTATCTTGAGGTCATCATAGATAATAACCCCAATGTCACTTTCCTGCTTGGTGCATGCTATATCCTCACCCCCAAATGATACGTTGTTCCAAGGTTTTTGTGCCCCATATGCATTATCTGCACTTCCTTGCATTAAATTTCAACTGCCCCACCCTTGACCATTCTTCAAGCTTCTGCAGGTCCCTCCTCATTCTGTCTACACCCTCTGACATGTCCACTCTGTGACAGAGCTTCATGTTGTCAGCGAACAGGGAAATTCTGCCTTCTAGGTCCTGCGTAGTGTCACTGATGACAACATTGAATAGGACCAGTCCAAGCACTGATCACTGTGGTACCCCACTGGTCATTCTCCCCTCTGTGGAGTGACAGCCATTTACCACCACTCTCTGTGTCCTGCTGCCCAGCCAATTAACCACCCACCACACTACTGTCCTGCCCACACCCATATTTCCCAGTTTGTTTAATAGCCTTCTATGTGGCACAGTGTCAAAGGCTTTGCTGAAGTCCAGATAGACAATGAGCACTGCCCTTCCCTGATTCACCTCTCTTGTCACCCAGTCGAAAAATTCAGTGAGGTTGGTCTGGCATGACCTCCCCCTGGTGAAACCATGCTGCCTTGGGTCCTGTAGTCCATTGACAACAAGATGTTCCACCAATCTTTCATTCAGTAGTGCTTCCATGATCTTCCCCACTACCGACGTCAGGCTGACTGGTCTGTAGTTCCCTGCTTCCTCTTTGTTCCTGCTTTTGTATAAGGAGACTACATCTACTGTTCTTCAGTCTTTGGGTACCTCCCCTGTTTCTAATGATCAGCTAAACAGGATTGCCAGAGGTTCAGCCACCACCTCTCTTAGTTCCTTTAGGACCCCGGGATGCATCCCATCTGGCCCCATTGCTTTACTGGCTCTTATTCCTTCTAGTTCCTTTAGGACTCTTTCCTGTGTAAAGGGACTTGTGTCTATTTCTGTGCCGTTCCCACCCCTTGTATTCCCTTCAGGTCCATTACCCTCCTCTTCCTCAGTAAAGCCTGAGCAGAAATATCTGTTCAGTATGTCAGCTTTACTGTTGTCATCATCCACATGGCACCTGTCATCCCCCTTCAGCCTCTCTATCCCTCCCTTTGCCCTTCTTTTTTCATGTATGTACCTGTAAAAGGTTTTTTCCCCTCTAACCCCTGATTTTACGATACAATCTTCTGTCTGGGCTTTGGCTTCCCTTATTGACCTCCCTTCCTCCTTTTCCTTCTTCTGGTACTTCTCCCTATCCCCTTCCGCCTGCGTCTTTTTGTATTGCCTGATGCCACAGCGTGTGGGAATAAAAATCAGATGAGGTAAATTTACAGGTTTAAAACACACCATGGTGTGATATTTATTTTTCAAAAGTTCAAAAAATAATAAATGAGAACAAAAAAGTTGCAAAGAAAATCACTACTAGTAGTTTCTCATATAATACAGTCCTGGATCTTAGAGCTCCTTAGACCATTTTCATCCGCATTCAACAGCTTGTCTGCATAAACAGTGAACCTCTCCTCCTCTCTCTCAGGGCTGAGCCCCACTGGACTGAACTGAAGTGAAATCAGTGAAGAGGTTTTTATATCTTTTGATGGGGTCCCCTGAATGAGCCCTTTCCCATTTACATGGCTAGACATGCTGTTTCATGTCTGAACATGTTGTCTCAAAACCAAAGGGGAAGGGGTTGTTTCAGGGGATTTGCTGGTTCAGTTAAAGGTACAGTGTATATCTCCACAGATATTGATCGTCTATATCTCTGATCCACACTGACTCAGCACTTTTATAAAGTATACCACATTCTCATACATAGAACCTTCTACAGTAACAGGTTTATAGTGTGCATTTATGAAAATATCTTAAGGATTTCTTATAACTGTGCTAATGAAATTATTATTGTTTTATATGCTTCTGAATCCTTTTTATTTAAAAAGGCTTTATTTGTATTTATTCCTATTTAAAATAGCCTTCAATGTTCTTTTTTTGTATACATAATGCACTTATGCACTTTACACAACACCTCTCTGGGTGTTTGGCATCATTCCAGGGACTGGATGGATGGAAATGGAAAAAGAATGAAAAGAGAGAACAAGTAGGAAGTTTAGTAGGGATAGTAAAGAGATGCACTAGGTGGACAACCTAGGTAGGGGGGGAAAGAAGAAAAGCAAAGAGAAAAGTGTTAACTATTGTGCAACAGAAGTTTTGGAAGCTAGGAAATAAGGAGATAGAAATGTGGCCCATCAGTCACAGCCGAGAGTGTAGCCTAACTCCATCACACACCTCCCTCCTTAAGAAAAAAACAGTTTTCAAAACTATACTATTTTTTCAAGAACTGCCCTCTCAGTCATAAATATTCTACCAAAACAGTAGAATGGGGGGTTGGTTGAAACTTTCTCTCACCCACTATGAGAGCTTCACCCCAGGGTCCCCTAATCATAAACAAATGAAGGAGGACAAAATGTCACTATACAGACATCCTTCTTAAATACATATCTTGGGGCTTAATTCACACAGATACTACCTAGTATCCTAAAACTAAACATAACAGTTTCCACATTCTGTTTACTGCAACTCAGACATTTCATATGTAATATCTGGCACCCATCAATAGGCATAGTTTCAGCACTCATCACTTGGCATTGTTTTAGAATCCATCACTTGGCATCATTTCAGAGCCCTGTGCATCCACTATCATACCTTCATCAGTACATTAAAAAACAAGAGGAAGTAATACACAGCAGTTTTATGCTGACTTCTAGCTTCCTCCATACCTATGACCTGGCATTGTTTCAGCCCTGTGCACCCACTACCATACTTTCATTAGTACATTAAAAAACAAGAGGAAGTAATACACAGCAGTTTTATGCTGACTTCTAGCTTCCTCCATACCCATCACTTGACATTGTTTCAGAACCCATCACTTGTAATCATTTCATACATTTAATTTATTCATTTCCCTTTCATATATTTTCTGGTACACAAGGAACCTTCTCATGCTGAACATCAACCAGCCAGTTCCTAACTCCCCAAACCTTTGGGGTTTCCTTTCAACCCTTACACCATGCTGGTACCCTCAACTGACTGTACTCAGCACCAGCCTTAAATGTTATAGTCATTTTAAATATTACATGTTTCATACATTTCATCTCATATCACAGGGGGTTCAAAAACATGGGAAAGTCCCTTCAGCCACCATGGTGTCTTCCCTGTTACTTGTAGTATTCACCCCAGTAGGCATTTGTCCTGAAACAGTCTTACCTGGGACCTTCATCTCATCATCTTCCAAGCAACAGCTACATAGAAAAATGGGCAACAATGGGATCTCAAATGTGGCTCCCAACACAGGTTCCATCAGGGGTCCTCCTCCTATAGAACCCATGAATCCTGGTCCTCTGCCTCCATCACAAAATCCTCCAGTTGGGAACTGTCCATCAGCACCTGGCAGCGGTGCTCCCCCTCTCTCTGGCGCTGGTCTGCCTCCACGTTCCATAGAACTGCAATCCAGGCAATAGCTCCTCTCCAGTTCTCCTCACCTGGGCTCTGGTATGCACACTGGTAAGTCCCTCATCCTTCAACAGATCCTTGGCATCCACAAGATCCTGGAGGTATGCCATCCTGCTCTTTGACCCTATGTCTGGATACCAGGGCTGGTATCTGGGTACTAGTCTCCCCCTTGTTTCTCTGGACAACCAGTACTATCCCACTATTGACACCAAGTTTGTCACAGCGTGTGGGAATAAACATCAGATGAGGCAAATTTGCAGGTTTAAAACACACCATGGTATATTTATTTTTCCAAAGTTCAAAAAATAATAAATGAAAGCTAAAAAATTGCAAAGGAAATCACTACTCGACATCAGTAGTTTCTCACATAATACAGTTCTGGATCTTAGAGCTCCTAACTTTTCATCTGTATTCAACAGCTTGTCTGAACAAACAGTAGAACCTCTCCTCCTCTCTCTCAGGGCTGAGCCCCACTGGACTGAACTGAAGTGAACTCAGTGAAGAGGTTTTTATATGTTTTGGTGGGGTCACCTGACTGAGCCCTTTTCCATTTACCTATCTGGACATGCTGTTTCATGTCAGAACATGTTGTTTCAAAACCAAAGGTGAGGGGTGTTTCAGGGGATTTCCTGGTTCAGTTAAAGGTACAGTGTATATCTCCACAGATATTGATTATCTATAGCTCTGATCCACAGTAACCAAGCACTTTTATAAAGTATACCACATTCTCATATGTACTGTAGAACCTCATACAGTAACAGGTTTATAGTGTGAATTTATGAAAATACCTTAAGGATTTCTTATAACTGTACTAATGAAATTATTATTATTGTTGTATATGCCTCTGAATCCTTTTTATTCAAATGGCTTTATTTGTATTTATTTCTATTTAAAATAGCCTTCATGGGGTTTTTTTGTATACAAAATGCACTTATGCACTTTACACAACACCTCTCCAGGTGTTTGGTATCATTCCAGGGAATGGATGGATGGAAATGAAAAAGAATGAAAAGAGGGAATTAGTAGGAAGTTTAGTAGTGATAGTAAAGAGCTACGCTAGGTGACCAACCTAGGGTAGGGGGGAAAAAGAAAAAAAGCAAAGAGAAAAGCGTTAACTGTTGCGCAACAGAAGTTTTGGAAGCTAGGAAATAAGGAGATAGAAAAGTGGTCCATCAGTCACAGCTGAGGGTGTAGCCTAACTCAGCCACACCTGAATGCAGTCTTTTTGACTTTCACTTTCTCTGCTGACTCCTTGGAAAACCATAATGGCCTCCTCTTCCTTTTCCCCTTGCTAACCTGCTTAATGCATAATCCTGTTGCTGTTGTAATCCCTGTTTTAAATATTGCCCACTGTTTCTCCACCCCTGATTCCCTCCCCAGTCCCATTAGTGCTTCTTTCAAGCATCTCCTCATTTTCCCAAAGTCTGCCCTCCTAAAATCCAGGATACGTGTTTTTGTGTAGTTTGGTTCTGCTCTTTCTGTGATTTCAAACTACAGTGACCAGTGGTCATTGTTCCCCAGGTGCTCCCCCACTGTTACCCCTATCACACTGTCCCTGTTTGTGAACATGAGATCCAGTATTGCATTCTGCTGAGTTAGTTGCATGACCAGTTGCTTAAGTAATGCACCTTGAAGGGATTCCAGGATAAATCTGCTCCTGGTTGATGCTGCTGCTTGGAGGCTCCAGTCTACGTCTGGCATACTGAAGTCTCCAACCATTACCACCTCCCCCTTGTCTTCCATCCTTTGGATGGCTAGCACCAACTCCCTGTTTCTTCCTCCTGGGCTTGTGGTCTGTAGACCACCCCTGTGTGGATGGCTGACCCCATTTTCCTTTCCAGCTTAACCCACAGTAACCCCCACCCCCCATTTTGTTCCTCCTGGATCTATGTGGCCTTTATGCCATTTTTCACATAAAGTGTCACTCCTCCTCCCTTCCTGCCTGCCCTGTCTCTTCTAAATATGTTGTAGCCAGGTATGGCAATCTCCCAGTTGTGGTTATCATTACACCTGGTCACCATGATGGCCACAATGTCCAGGTTCAACTGCACCATGACAGCCTTCAGATCCTCCATCTTGTTGCTAAGGCTCCTGGCATTGGCACACATGGCTTTCCATGGTGTGAACTCCCTGGACTGTTTAGCTGTTCTACTCCAGCCCCCTCCCTGGTTGTCCTTTATCCCTGTTTTTTCCTGCTGTCTGCCCTTCTGTTGAATTTCCCCCCCTTTCTGCCTACCCACCCCTTGGATGCTTATCTCCATCTTTTGCACACTGCTTTGTAGAAATATCCCCTCCTTCTGTTCACTAGTTCCACTGCTAGCTGTGGGGGTTGGGCAGTTAGGTACCCTTCTTGCTGGCCTGCCACCCCCACTTGGCTAGCTTAAATGCTTGTCCATGTAGCATTTAAACTGATCACTGAGTGCTTGGATTCCCCTCCAGGATGGATGCAGGCCATCAGGCTTGAACAAGCCCCATCCCTCCAGGTGGGTTCCCAGTCACCAATGAATATAAATCCTTCCTCGTAACACTAGTTCTTCAACCATGAGTTAAAGCTCCTGGTGCATGCACCCCTACACTGTCCCATGCTTCTCACAGGTAGTACTTCCGAGAAGGTGAAAGAAGTTGCTACTTGCTTGAGACCCCTCCCCAATTTCCTAAACTTTTCCTGAACTTCCCTTAGGCTCCCCATTTGCCAGGTCATTAGCACCTAGGTGGATAAAGACATCCTGCTCACCCTCTTATCTTGCCTTCCCAGTGATCCTCAGGATCTTCCTCCCATCTCTCCACGTTGAGGCACCAGGTATGCACCTCACTTCCCTGTCCTCCCCCTCTTGTGTTCCTAGCTGGATCCCTCTTATGATAGAGTCCCCCACCAGGATTTGCTTCCTCCTCCTCTGGAGTCTACTGCTCTCCCCTCTGAGGTCACCTTCTCAAATTACCTCTACATCCTTCCCTTCCACTTCTCTGGGTACCTCTGTTTGGTTGTCACCATTTACTAGTGCAGCATATGAGTTCTGGCATGGAATAGGATTTGGGATGTGTCTCTGCTTGACCACCCTAACCCTCCCCGAGACCGCCGCCATCCAAGTGCTCCTCATTTTTGGCATCCTTTGAGGCAGCGGCATTGGACTGGGTGGTCTCTGGATAGGACCGAAGGTACTCCTGACCCAGTTTACTTCTGCTCCAAGTCTGGCTACCTTGTCCTGCAGTCCAGAGAGATGCCTGCAGATAGGGCAGCACCTCAGCATCCAGAAGGTTTGCCTGAATACGACTGCCTCACATCCACTGCACTGCGTTACTCCTCACATTATACAGCACTTGTACTCCTATGCCAGTAGTTATCTGTTACTGAAGCTACAGACTGGTGATCACTCCCTCCCAAGGCTCAGAGACACTGATGCTTTTCACATGATTGCTGTTCATGTGAACTAAGTCCAGGATGGCCAATCCCTTGTTGGTGCCATCACCCATGTCATAAAGCATTCCAGAATGCATCTAGAATTGCTTGGCTCTTTCTTCTGCTGGCCTGTGGGAGGCTCCAATCCACATTCTACACAGATACTGAAGTTTGTATTGAATCTGTGGACAGCTATTGCTATCTGGGTGTAGTCTTTGATTCTCAATTGATTTTCAATAATCACATAACTGCAATTTCAGGGAAAGTAAATAAAAAGTTGGGTGCCCTGAGGAGAATGACTAAATGTTTAAAACTCAGTGACAGGAAAAGAGTGGCTGCGCAGCTCATCTTACTGACTCTGAAATATGAGGAATTAGTTTGCCGAACTGCAAATAAACAACTGCTAGACCGCTTAGACAAACTACAACATAAAATCACAAGATATATCTTGCAATGCAATTACAGAACACATCACTGTCAGTTGCTGAGCAGATTAGGTTGGTAGCCACTTGAAATTGGATGTACTACCGAATGGCTAACATTATTTCAAAAACTTAAGGTACAGGGTGCGGGAATCAGATTAATTCAGCAGCAGTGGATGCAGACAGGCTGCCTGCTTTACTATAAGCAGTGTGGTTGAAATCTTTGTACATGCCTCTGGTGAGAGGCACTTGAGTTACTGTTGCTACCATTGCTCAGCAACAGGGACATTTGCTAGGTCACTGTGAGTGCTCTCTATACCTGGTAGAGCATTCTGGGACTGTGGACGCCACCCTGTTCCACGGACCATTGGAATTACTGTTCACTGTGTGATTCAGTTCTACAGGCAGCTGTCAGGTGAAAGGCAGTGTGGTTTTCCTTTTAGAAGTCATCTGCATGACGAGGCAGTAAAGGTATTAGGGCTTTTTTTATTTTTGTCTCAAGTGCTGTGTGGCTAAATAGGAAGTGACACCACACTACTTCCTGGTCTAGAACTATAAGGAAGTGGCCCATTCAAGTGGGGTGAGCACAAGAGGGGTGAGCGCACATTCAGCACGCATGGAGACGTGCGCAGAGACACACGCATCTCTGCATATGTCTGCTCTGTCCACTGTGGACAGCTGGGACATTAGGTAAGAATTGCCTATTTCATATTATAGAAACTCATTGATTAAGCTGCTGTAATGAACATTAACGAGGGCATTGTAACCCTTAGTTCTGGGGAAGTTGCCATGTTGTGTGTCATATGCAACAAATTCTGCTTAGATAGTCAAGAAGGGCTTGAGGGGTTAAAATGTGAGCAGTATGGCCAGCTCAGTGGTGCTGAGGGCAGAGGTGCTGGTCACTGCACCTTGCGCCATGCTGGCGACCCGGGTTCGGGAGCGAGCACGGGCACCAGAGGCTGGCAGGGAAGAAGAGGGATCAAGCATCCAATGGATTGCTCTCCCTCTCCAGGGAGGAGGGGTTTACTATGGTCAGCACCCGACTGCCCCCTGGCGGAGGCTGGGGGTCAAGGACGCACGCCGTACAGTGGGGTAAAGTCTGGGGGCAGATGCCAGGACATGGGGCACATGCAGATGCATGCGCGCTCCCACCCACTGGAATCACTGCATGTCCACCAGGCTTAAAGGGGGAACAAGGAAAAGTGTCATCTCTCATGCAGCTTGATGGCCGTCCATGAGTATCTGTCGGCACCTGAACTGGATCTGGAATTGGTAGGGAGATAGGGGGAGGCTTCCTGCCACCCCACTGTGGGGGGCAAGCCGCATTAGTTAAAGGTGCGGATGAGATGGACAGTGGCTGGATCCCTGGTGGGCTGTGCAGAAGCAACGGGATGCAGAGAGGTGGCCAGGAGGATAAATAAACACTAAAAAAAAAAAAAAAAAAAAAGGTGAGCAGTGTACAGAGACAGCAACGCTTAAAATGAGGATTCAAGAGTTATAAAAAGCATTAACAGAACTTCAGGCTAGTACACAGGAGTATAATCTGGTATCATCCACACTAAGGTCAGCTTCAAATCACGTCTTACAGCAAATAAACATATCCCAGGAAGATTCCCAAAAATGTGCGAGGGATGATAGTAGCGGAGATGACGATGATTGGAGCCCTGTTATGAATACTAGGAAAACAAAAAAAAAGGTCATAGATGTATGGAATTTAATCTTCCACTTTAGAATAGATATGATATATTGGACCAGACTACTGAGAAAATGCCTGCCTATAGTCCCAGTGACCATGATAGCAGTAGCACCTATACTAAAAACTTGGTAACAGAAACAACTGAAATTAATGGTGTACAAAAATCAAGTGAAGTTACCTCCGAAGAGGGGAAGGAAAAAACAGGGGAACAGGAAGAAATGGGCAACAATATCATGACCCCAACACAGGGCTATCAGAGAGTAATAATGACATAAATCAGACACAAGCACAAGAACAAATAAAATCAAATGATAATATGGAGGCAAATCAACAATCCACAATTAGTCCCAGACAGATATATGTGTTGGGGGATTCAGTTCTTAAATACTCAGGTACATTTGTGGCAATAATAAGGAATATATAACATGCTCAAGCTATAGTGGGGCTTGGATCAGGGATTTGGACAGAATGATTCCATCTATAGTAGAGAATGCAGGCCAAAACCCTCTAGTAGTATTACATGTGGGTACCAATGATATCAACAGATTCCCTATTGAAACGATGAAATCAGATTTCATAACAATATGCAGCTACCCTGAAAAAACTAGGTTGTGAATATTGTATTTCAGAGATCTTGCCTGTGCCCAATGATAATTTTAACAAACAAGCCAAAATAAAGAAGGTTAATGAATGGCTAAGAAAATGGTGTATACAAAATAACATGAACTGCATTACACATTGGGAAAGGTTCTCCACAGACTTGGATCTGTTCAGATGGGATGGTCTTCACCTTAACAAAAAGGGTGCTGCAGTATTGGGTAAAAGCATATTGAAAACAATTAAAGATGTTTTAAACTAGATTGTAGGAGGCAAAAAGTGAAATCCAGTAATCAGTACATTAAACTGAAAAATAATTATAAAATCCTAGCAGCAAATGCTAGAAGTCAATTAAAATAACTGAACTAACTGAACTGATGCAGTTTCATCAGATTGATATTGTTGCAATCACTGACACATGGTGGGACGATTCATCAAACTGGTATAATGCTATTCCTGGATACTCTTTATTTTCCAGAAATAGATGCAATTGAAAGGGAGGGGGAGTTTGTATACATATTAAAAATACAACAAAGGTATTAGAATATCCTTTACATTATACAGGAAATGGACAGCTGGAGGGTATATGTGTCCAAATAACTCAACCTAATAAAAAGCATTTCCTGTTTGCAAACTTCTATAGACCTCCAGTATCAGACTCCTACCAGGATCAATTACTCATTGATGAAATTAATCAGTTTACCCAGAATTCTGACATTACAATCATTGGAGACTTTAACCTACCTGGTATTAACTGGAACAACCTAACAGTATAAACTACCCAGGAGGGATTATTTCCTGATTCATGTATTATGTCAGGTTTAGAACAATTGGTAAAGGTCCCAACAAGAGAAAATAACACACTGGATCTAGTCCTGACAAATTTCCCTATGGACACAATTAACATTGATGTAACAGGCCAAATAGGCAGTAGTGATCATAATGTCATATTACTGGAACTGAATAAAAATAAAATAGTTAAGAAACATACAGACTATCTGTATAATTACAATAAAGGAAAATACGACCAAATTAACAAAGCAATAAATGGTTATTTATTTATTTAGCTTTTGTTAACCGGGTAAGTGCACTAGCACTAAAATGACTATTTTTAGGCACGACCCGGGAGAGTACAGACATGCAGAAACTTAACAGGATAACAATTTATGTATGCTTTACATACAATGAGTTAAAGAGGATATAATATATCGGAACATACAAAGTAAAGCGCTTTACATACAATGAGTTAAAGTGGGTACAATATATTAGAGACATACAGAGTAGACCATTCATAAGTTCATAGGTGCCTAACTATGCAATGAATAGAGAGGACTTTGGACAATAAATTATCAGGTGATATATCATAGAAACAGAACAAGGTACACAAAAACAAAAACAGGTAATACAAAAGGAAGAAATAACCATTGAGAGCAGGGGGTGTCATTAAAGAAAAGGTCAGTAAGTGAGGAAAAAGGGAGCAAGCCATGAAATTAGATTATATGAGTATAGGTATGTGTAAGGGAGATGCCTGCAGTGCAAGATTGTATATGGGCAGGGAAGGGGAGCCGTGACAGGCTGAGGCAGTAAGAGTGTTATATAGAGGTGACGAAATACTATTGTATGGCAAGAGACGTCAGTCATTAGGTAGGGTGAAAGCAGGAACAGGTATTAGCAATCAGTTGATTTGAATGCAATTTTCTCTTAAAGCGTCCGTGGGAGCTAGAAAGTCTAATGTCGAGGGGAAGGGAATTCCACAGCTGTGGAGCCGCATGCTCAGATGCAGCAGTTCCTTTCCTAGAGTGGCACCTCGGCATATTCAGAAAGGAATTATCAGCTGATCGTAGACCATGGAGTGTGTCCTGAGGAACAAGCATAGCTGCAAGACACCTAGGGGTTTGATTTTGAAATGACTGGAGCACTATGTTCTCTGAATTAAATATCACTGAATGCTGGGAATTATTTAAATAAATTATTGTAGAACTGGAAAATGTGTATATTCCAATTATAAAATGACTCATAATAAAAAAGGAAAAGTTCCTTTATGGTTAACAAACACAGTCAGGCAACAGATACATAATAAAGAACAAGCTTTTAAAAGGATGAAAAAAAGTCTAAGTTCAATTAACCTAATAAAGTATAGGGAAGAATTGAAAAAAACTAAAAATATTAAAACAGAGAGAAGGAGAACTGAATTAAGACTATCTGTAACAAAGAACCCAAAAGCATTCTATGTTTATGTCAATAACAATAAGAACAAGGATAACTCGATTCACAAACTGGTAGTTAATGGTACTGACTTACATGATAATGGGGATATATCCAATGCATTCAATAATTGCTTTGCATCTGATTTTTCAGATAATGTTATCCCTAAATATAAGATAAACGGCAACCAGTACACACATGAAATAAGTTTAGAAGAGACTATTACATCAATAAAACAACTAAGAACATACTGCCCTAGGGCCTGATGGAATTAGCCCTATATTCCTAAGAAAAATGGTATTATCGGTGGCGTTTCCCCTTAAATTACTGTATAATACCTCCTTGTACAGTGGTACTATCCCAGATGAATGGAGGGAAGCTTTAGTGATTCCTATTCATAAAACAGGATGTAAAAATAATACAAATAACTATCGTCCTATAAGCCTGATTCCTGTCAGTTGTAAGATGATGGAAAGAATTCTTAAAAACAGACTTGAAAGCTTCCCGAAACATAACAATCTAATGGATCAGAAACAACATGGCTTTGTGGCAGGCAGATCTGGTACTACCAGTTTAATTAGTTTCTGTGAAAAAATAAGTGGTCATCTGGGTAAAAGAACACCAGTGGATATATTATTTGTGGACATTAAAAAAGCGTTCGACAAAGTATCACATTGTATCTTGATTGATAAGCTGATAGAAGTAAAACTTGAACCAATAATCATCAAATGGATAAAGGCCAGGTTGTTTAATAGAACCCAAGTTGTTAGGATATCAGACACCATCTCATACCCTATTAAGGTGACTTGGGTGTCAAAGGGCTCTGTGTTGGGCCCCGGTTTGTTCAGAATATACATCGCTGATTTACACAAAGGAATATCAGGATATATCAGCACATTTGCAGACGATACTAAACTTAGTCAGGATGTTGGTACTGAAAATACAATAGACAACTTTAGGAGGGATATTATATCTTTGAAAAACTGAGCAATCCAATACAAGATGGAATTTAATATAGCAAAATGTGCTATTATGCACTTAGGTACTAAAAATCCTCAAACCCAGTATTACCTTAATGGAACTCCATTAAAGCAAGTTCAAACTGAAAAAGGCTTGGGTATCATTATTAATTCTCTTTCGGTAAGTGACCATTGTAGACCAGTAGCCCAGACAGCAAATAGGATATTTGCATCAATTAGAAGAGCTTTTGCATCTAGGCATGAAGCATGTATTTTACCATTATATAAGTCCTATATAAGGCCACATCTGGACCATGCATCCTCTTTTTGGACTCCCTTTTTGACAAAGAATATAAAACTTATTGATAGAACAAAAATTAATCACAAGAATTGGGCATATGCCATATAAAGACAGACTTAAAGAATTAAAACTGTATGATTTGGGTATGAGAAGAAAAAGGGGTGACTTATTGCTGTTTTTTTAATATTTTTGGGGAGAAAGACCTAATGATAGAGTATAACATCTCATATGCACATAAACCGGCAAATCTGAGATGCAACACAAAACAACTTGTAGTTCCGAGGGCAAACACTAATAAAAGGAAAAAATATTTTACAATTAGAGCTGTCACATTATGGAATGGCCTACCTCAAACAATTGTATATTCAGAAAATGCACTCCCGTTCAAAACTAGATTGGATAAATATATTATGGGACAAAATACTACATAGCCCACTTTGGTGGGAAGGTAGACTCGATGGGCCTAGTGCCTTCTTTTACCTTTTGTACTGAGTTACTGAACATAGCATTTCCCAACTACTTTTCCCAGAAGATATAAATAAAAGGGGATCACTAAGAACAGTAAACGTAAATAGAATTCCAAGATAAAAGAAATAATAAATATGGGGATAAAACACTGAACTACAGGGCAACTGTATTATGGAATAAACTTCCTTCAACTATTCGTGCACTCACAAGGCCTTGAGTCTTTACCCAGGCAGTTAAAGCATTTTTCACTTTTGCTTATAAATGCACATCATTTGAAAAATGATCCTTCCTGCTAATTGTCAGCAATAAGTGTATATATTGTATATATTTTTTGAGTGTTGATCTGTCTACATGTATGTCCATGTATGTTTCAGATATATTTGCAACTTTCAGTTAAAAAAAAAACAGGACTGTCTTGTAAACTGGATTGCAAAGTTTAAATGACATGTATATCCTGTATAAAAATAAAGTTGTACCTACCTATCTACCTATATTGGACATGTTAAAGTCTCCCTCTATTACCACTTCTCCTGCCTCCACAGCCATTTGTATCTCCCCCTCCAACTGCCTGACTGTGGTTTCATCCTGACTTGGTGGTTGGTACACTACCCCTACCCTTATTTTCTTCTTCCCTAACCCTGACTGCAGCTGTATTCATAACATCTCTTTACCCTCCTTCCCATATCCTCCCTTGTGACCTTTATCCCCTGCCTAACATAGATCCCCCCCCCCACTCCAGCCCTTTTTTTCTTTCCTTTTATAGAGGGTGTATCCAGGAACAGAAATACTTCAGTCATGGTTCGGGATTGCCTAGGTCTCAATGACTGCCACTAGATCTGCTTGGCCCTCTGTCATCATGACCCAGAGGTCATCCATTTTGTTCCCCAGACTCCTGGCCTCTTTCTCAATTTACCACGTAAAACTGTGTAATGACTTTTGAACCCACTACAGCAGTAAGAGCAGTGGAACCACTAGCTAACAGTGACCATAATTCCATCTGGTTTGAGCTGTCCCTAGGGGGTGAAAGAACACACTCAAGGATGGAAGTCCTGAACTTTAAAGGGTCAGACTTTGACAAGATAAGATTGTTGGTGAGCAACAAACTAGCCAAAGTGAAGGATATAGCAGGTGTGGAAGACGTGGGGGTTTATGAAAGAGGCCATCCTCAAGGCTATAAACTCAGTGTGAAATCAGTTATAAAAAGAACTAATTATAAAAGACCCATATGGTTCTCAGCAAACTTTAGAGAAGCGGTCAGTGCCAAAAGGGGAGCATTCTGTAGGTTTAAAAGGAGCCAGGGGGAGAACTGGGAGGAACACATTCAATAAAAATAAAGAACCAGAGATGGCTGTAAGGCAGCCATAGACAGTCATGGAGCTGTAGACTGGTAAAGGGATTAAATCTGGGAAAAAACATTTCTTACAATACATCAGGAAAAAAGAAAGAAAGGAGGGCTGATCGTTAGGTTGGTAGGCGATGGTAAGGTGACTGAGGACGATGGACAGAAGACTGCCATCCTTAACAACTACTTCTGCTCTGTTTTCACCAGGGAGGGTGCAGGTCCCCCTACCTGAAAGCAGAATCAATGCAGCCACTAAGGGAATCCCAGGGATGGAAAGCACAGTATTTGCCAAAGACAGGGTCTGGAAAGGGCTGGCAGTTATCAAAATAGATAAGGCCCAGGCCCAGATGGGATGCATCCGAGAGTGCTAAGAGAGTTACTAGAAGAACTGGCTGATCTCCTAGCACATCTGTTAAATGGCTCGCTGCAGTCAAGACTAGTACCCAGAGACTGGAGAGTGGCCTACTTGGTACCACTCTATAAGGGGGGGACAGGGAGGAAGTGGGAAACTACAGGCCAGTAAGTCTCACAACTATTGTGGGGAAGCTGATGAAGACCCTAATCAAGCAAGATCTTGTGGACTACCTGGGGGAAAAAATGGTCTGCAGGACAATAAGCAACATGGGTTTGTAGCAGGGAGGTCATGCCAGACCAGTCTTTTGTCTTTTTTGATTGGGTGACAAGGAAGCTGGATAGGAGCCATGCAGTGGATCTCCTCTACTTTGATTTCAGTAAGGCATTCAACTCAGTAGGCACCTGCTGAAGACGTTGGAGGACCTTGGAATGGCAAAGGATATAGTCAGGTGGGTGGGAATTTGGCTTAAGGGTAGACAACCGAGGGTCATTGTCAACGGGGTGAGGTCAACAGAAGGGGGAGGTCATACGAACATACGAAATTTGCCAGCAGATAAAGGCCTAGAGGTCTATCAAGTCTGCTTGAATGTGCAGCTAGCACCCCTTATTCTGCAGCTGCCCCTCCCTTCCACCCTTCCCTTTCATTAACTCTCCCCCTTGTCCTGTCCCATCCTTGTTTGAAGCAGTCCACTGTTCTACTGCATACCACTTCAGCAGGTAACGCATTCCACCCAGCCACCACCCTCTCTGTAAAAAAGTGTCTCCTCATCTCCCTCCTGAACCTTCCTCGCTCCATTCTCATATTGTGGCCCCTGATGGCTCTCCCCTTCCTTACTTTGAACAGCCCCTCGGTACCCATCTTGTTTATTCCTTTCATGTATTTAAAGGTTTCAATCATGTCACCCCTGTCTCTCCTCTCCTCCAGTGAGTACATGTCCAACTCCTTCAACCTCCTCTTGTATGATAAGTCCCCCAGCCCCTTGATCATCTTTGTCGCTCTGCGCTGCACCCCCTCCAGTAACTTAATGTCCCTCTTCAGATACGGACACCAGTACTGCACGCAGTACTCCAGGTGTGGTCTAACTAATGACCTATACAGTGGCAGAATCACCTCCTCCCTCCTCGAGAATATACCCCTTGCAATACAACCCAGCATTTTGTTGGCCTTTGCAGCTGCCTTCCTACATTGTGCCAAGTTGTTCATTGACCCTGTAATAAGCACACCCAGATCCTTCTCCTCCTCTGTCTGGGCTAGCTGCACTCCCAGCTGGTAACTCCTCCTGGGTTCTTTTATCCCAAAATGCAGCACCTTGCACTTTTGGCATTAAAGCCCAGTTGCCAGGTGTCTGACCAGGTTTCAAGCTTTGCCAGATCATCCTGCAACCCCTGTCATCCCCCTAGGTCATCCACCACCGTACCTACCTTGGTATCATCAGCAAACAGACTGATCTTGCTCTTGATGTCCCATGATATGTCTGCAATGAATATCCCAAACAACACTGGTCCCAACACTGTGCCCTGTGGAACATCGCTCGTCACTGCCCTTGGGTCATGAGTGGGGTACCACAGGGAATGGTCCTGGGCCTGGTCCTTTTCAGCATGTGCAGCCCTCACCTAAGAAAGGACAAGGACAGGCTAAAGGCCATGCAAAGAAGGGTGATGAAGATGATACAGGGCCTCCAGGAGGCCTTCTACGAGGAGTGACTGAGAGCACTGAGCATGTACTCACTGGAGGTCAGAATTCAAAGGGTGATATGACTGAAACTTTTAAGTTCATGAAAGGCATAAATAAAGTGCCCCACACATAGCTATTTAACAGAAGCACCAGCTCAGCAACACACAGGCATGAATGGAAACTGCAGGGAGGGAGCTTCAGAAGGGATGTGAGGAAGCACTACTTTACTGAAAGGGCAGTGGAGACATGGAACAGTCTGCCTGTTGAGGTGGTTGGAGCAAAGACTGTGGAGGGTTTCAAACACGTGTGGGACAGCATAAGGGCACAAAAAATGAGCTCTGCTCCAAGTGCAGGGGTAGGGAAGGAAGAGCTGAAGGGGAGGAGGTAGGTCCCCGGATTGAAACTAGGTCCCAGAAAACTTTGGGCACACTCGATGGACCCTCAATCTTTTTCTGCCATCACTTTGGGTTTCTATATTTCCCAATTCCACTTTAATATGCTCCAGAACCACATCATCAACTAGGTTTGCAGTCACCCTGTTTCAGCTAACAAACGCCTTCAATTCCAGCCTAGGCCTATCTCAGTGGCATACCTCTCTATCCTGCATAGCACTGGCCTTCATAATGTGGAGCAATTAGCAAAAATGTCTTGCACTTTCCTATTTAAAAAAAAAATAAGATTAAGAATAGAGGGCACCTCACAGTCAAATCAACACAGTGGTAGAGCTATTGAGTGCAGTGCCAGTGACCCAGGGTCATCAACAGGCCCAAGTCAACATGGGTTGGCCAGGGGAAGGAGGATTTAGCATCCCAAGGACAGCTCTCCTCCTTCAGCGAGTTGGGCAGCAGGTACTGCTGCATGTTCGCCAACGGCAGAGGCTGGGTGGTGGAGCAGCAGATGGCTCACACTGAAAGAGGGCCCTGAAACGGATGTTGATAGCACGTCTTGTGCAAGCATGCATGGGTGTATCAATAAACATGAGCAGACCTTGGAGAAAAATGGAGGAACATCCTCTCCACTGGCAGAAAGAAAATGGACCCCTCTCAGGCCAGAATCTGCACTATGCACTGTGGCACCCACTCACCACACAGAAGCTCCTAACATGCCCCATAGAAGGTAAGTGATAGGGTTAAGGGGACCATGAGAAGAGGGCTGGTTGGGGGAGATCAGAAGTAGAAACAGTAAATGGAAAAAAATAGTGGGCACCATGTGCTTCTGTGTCAAGGAATGTTTGTATCAAGTTAGTTTAAGATTTTAAATCGTTTGTGTGTCCCATAATAGGTCTAACATTATGTGAAATGTCAGTATACTGTATCTTTGCGAAGCAAGGGCAAATTTGGGTGTAAAATACATAGTACTATTCAAAATGCATAGCAGTTGTCAGGTATGTGCAGCAATTGCAATGCCCTTTACTTCTTCTGTCCAAAAGAAACTTTCACGATGCATCTGACCTTCTTTCACTCCTTATAATGCTTACTCCAGAACTTACAACCTTCTGGGCTATAATTATAAATTCCATGGTGAAAATCAAACTTTTCCTTCCTGTGCTTTTGCTTCATGACATATAGAATCAGACATCATAATAATGGCCTATATTTGCATGTGGGGCTTTCTGACATAAAATAACTATACAGCCAATTGTCCTTTACCCTAATCATGCCCCATGGTTCTATGTGATAATGGCAGAAGCCAAAAGCTATCGCCGTTATGCATGATCAAGTGCCGAAAACATTTTTGCACTCTGACACCCCAGACACAGGACAACGGCACCGGGACATACATTTCATCAAGCTTTCTGTAGGGGGCTGCTCTACACACACTAGACTCCATGTGGGGGCTTTTTATTTTTTGACCCCCCTACTAAAAGATTCTCAACTCCAGGGGGTGCATGTCAAGGGGGGTGAAAACATGTAAAATTAAAGGTTCAGGTTAGGCAATAAAATCACACCAGCACCGAACCCGGTACCTCACCCACCCCAACCACAGACCAACCCCCAATGCCACGACACAGCTCAGCAACCCACTGCAATGCCACCCCTACAGCCCCTCTGCCCCCTCCCAGCCCACGCTCACCATGCTCACTCTCCCTCATGCGCGTACATATAGCAACATTCTGTCGCCCATTTTGCCCACCCCCAATCCAGTCGCCCTACCCGCCCATCTCTGTGAGGGATTCAGCGGGGAATGGGTCGCCATTACGGATGGCGCCCTTCCCCATGCACCATCCTCATGGGATACCATGCCCCATGACACAAACTTGTCGGAGGTATTCACAGTCCTTAGCCACCCCCTTGAAAGGGCATAGAGCTCAGTGCATAGGTAGTGGGGTTGGGATACCAGTCCATGCCTAATCTGCCTGCCCTGCAAGAGTAAAGTACTGTGAGATATGGCAGTTCAGAGTCAGGACTGCAACATCACTTAAGGAGATATTATATATCTCTGGGGTGCCAGTTGCTGCAACCCAACCTTCTGCACCATGGTAGAGCACCATAGAGGGCTAGGATTGCAAGGTCAATATCCACAGGGTGGGCAGTGGCTGGGCACCAGCCTGCCCAGGGGTGTAACGAGGCCTATTGCTGCAGGCAAAGGGCCTTATAGCTCCTGGAATCTGGTAGTGCCCATACTGCCTACCCTGGAGGGTATTATTGCGCTTAGAAAATGGGCTTCTTAGTTGTTTTTTGGAATAGTTTAAAACATCTTTAAAAACAGTGTAAATACTTACTTTTTATTAATAAATTAACTTTGTGTAAAGTAGTCCCTTTGATGCTGTGTTTATCACTAACTATCACTAGATGGCGCTGTTGTATTTTGTCATGAGCTATTGGGTTGCATGTTATGCCCTCTCAGCTAGCATCCACATTCAGCATCTACCAGAAGTCTGTACCCCCCCCCCCCCCGGGACTAGATCACGTTGTGAGTTGTGCATGTCTTCAAGACATCGGGGCAGAATGGAACAGGAGAGGTCAAGTAATGCTAGCAATGAGTGTCAACTGTGCTGGTATCCCTCTATTCCTTTTTTTTTTGAGCAAGTGTTTAAATGCAGTGCAGTTTTTTAGTACAAGGCACCAATGGGCGGGGGGAGTGGAGTGTGAGTGCAGGGTGGCCAAGCCAAGAAAGATGGTTACAGTAGCACTGAGATAGCTCTGTTACTAAGAAAGAGTAAGACATTGGAACAGGTGGTTTTTGGGAGGAATGAGCAATCAGAGGCATACCTGAAATAAGGTACAATGGTGCGAAATTTAAAAAATGATTGTGTGCCGGGGGCTGTATCTTAGAGTCGGTCGTGCTATATATGTGTGTGTGTGTGCATATGTGTGTGTGTGTGTGTGCGCGCGCGCGCGAGCGTGTGTGTGTGGTGGCGCTGACATGGTCTTTCCCCTCACTTAGCGAGGGGAAAAAAATAGTGGCTACTGATTTTCAAATTCAAACTGGCACTGGGATACCAATTTGATACTGAGGCATCCCAGGTTGGGACTTTTATTTCCTGTTTGTCTACTGTAAGTGAATGTACCCCCCCTGGCAGAGCTACCAGCCAATCAGAGACCAGGAATAAAAAGTCAATTTTCTAACTAGTATCACAGCACAGATGAGAACCCACCTACTCTGGAGGACAGCATCCTTGTGTACACCCGAGCCTCTTCCTGCCAAGTCACATCAGTGTTGTATGCTTGGGATGCCACCCTGGGTCCCAGCATTATAGGAGCCTACACTATCAGACTGGCCAGCAAAATAGTTCATTGTTCTTGTAAGAGTCAGCCAAGTAGGGAAGGAATGCTCCATGTATTTTCAGTGGCGGGGTTGCACAGGCATTATGGCAGCCTCCCCCCCCCCCCCAGTTTAACCAAAGTCCCCCCATACCTGAAGCCACCTACTCTAGCTTACAGTCATGCCACACATTTTGCTGCCATCTCTGGCATATACAATGGTAGCCAGCACCATTGGTAGTGAAAGTGCACCATGGTGATTGCTACTGTAACACCAGTAGCAGATGTTACTCCTTAGAAAGCATTAAGTTGCACTGTAGCACTAGCGTCTGCAATTGCATTGCGACACACTATAGTAGTGGCTATTGTTGATGGCGATGGCTGCCACTGTAGTTTTGCATGAGGAGTGAGACTGGGTTAGGAAGTCAGCAGCTGACCTTACCAGCTGGGGGAGGGCTGTGTTGCACTGTCAGAGTGGGATCCAAATTCATGGACAGTCCCCTCCATAACATGTGTAGGCTTGTGCAACACAAAGTGGTATGCAATGTATTGTGCATAGGGCCCTATATACTGTGAGATGCATTGTTCTGCATTGGTTCAAATGGCAATGTCATATACAAAGTTATTACTTTGAGGAAGCACTTTGGCCTAGCGGTTAGAGGTGCCAAGCTGTGAACTTGAAGACCCAGGTTTGAATCCCACAACTTCCACTTACTCTATGTGATTCTGAGCAAGCTACTTAGCCTATCTATTTATTTATTTATTTTATTTATTTAACAGACTTTAGGATTACAACCTTTGAGTCAGGGACTCATTTACAAATGCTCCGCATCAGAAAAAACAAATAAAAACAATACATATAGACATAGAATGGCAGCTATAGGTTACAATTTTTTCAGTTACACAATATTGCAGAATCAAGATCATCTATACATTGCATTGAATGTGTTACGGAGAGCTGTATTTTACAGTTTTCAAGAGAACAATAAGTTTGCTGATAGAGGGAAGGAGTAACAGGTTTGATATTTACAGTGAAGTAGAGAATTAGACAGATATCTTGTGAGAGCAGCCAAAGGAGGCATTGTTAATAGGTAATGTCTGGTAGCCCTATCAGTAGGAGCTCAGTGGCAGGGTGGTCCTGTAAGATGATAGACAGATGACCTGGCACTAGCTGGTACATTGGCAGTGCCATGAAGCGGGAATGTACTCTTTGAGGGTTGACTTGAAAGGTCTTAATTTGGAGATGGAGGAGACGTCGGAGTGGAGTTCATTGTACCAGACTGGGGCCCTGTGTGGGAATGAGCTTTGGGCTAAGGAGGTTCTAACCCTCGGGATGGGCCACACCTGTCAGTTGGCAGTACGGGTGTTCACTGAGGTGTGGGAGGATAGGAGAGAGGCAGGTGTATTTTCTTTGTGAGGAGACATGTTTGATAAAATAGCCTTTCATCCAAGGTGAGGAGATTTGTCAGGGCATATAGGGTACAAGTATGGGTACGCTTGTCTGCCCCGGAGAGGAGTCTGCACGCTTTGTTTATGGTCAGGTGGGTTTTGTTAAGGGCTGTGTGGTCAGTGGCCAAGTAGATAGTGAGCCCATAATCAACTAGGGAGAGGACTGAGGAGGTGACAGCAAGATTAAGGGCTTCCGGAGGTAGGCAATCCTTGTGCCGATACAGTAGGCCTATACGGACATTTATGGTTGATGATAGAGTGTTAATGTGTGAATGGAAGGACAGGCTGGAATCAAATGTAAGGCCCAGGTATTTATATGTATGGACCTGTTCTAGAGGAAGGGGAGAGTGGGAGAGGATTGTTAGTTGTGCATTCTTGGCCTTATTCTGTCAGTGGGCAAAGAGCATGTTTTTTGTCTTTTTTACATTGACCACAAGTCTTTGGTCTATGAACCAGTTTTCAATCTGGTTAAATGCATGTTGGAGGGAGGAATGCAATACTGTGGGATCTGGGTGCGAGGCAAAAAGAACTGCATCATCCGCATAGAGTAGTAGGTTGCCGGAGCAGGAACTGGGCAAAGTGTTTAGGTAGATGCTGAATAATAGAGGGCCAAGGATGGAGCCCTGGGGAACCCCAGAGCGGAGTGGCAGGGTGGTTGAGAGGGTGTTGTTTATTTTGACATATTGTGATCTAGCTGTGAGGTAACTGGTAAACCAGGAGATGGGTCCTTGGGACAGACCTATGTGGTGGAGTGTGCATAATGGTAAGGGGTGGGAGACTGTATCAAAGGCCTTTGACAGGTTGATGAAGACAGCTCCAGCTAGGTGTTTTCTATCCAGGGCAGAGTGAATAAAATTAGAGAACTCAGTGAGAGCTGTAGTTGTACTGTGCCCAGATCTGAAGCCATGCTGCTCCCTGCAAAGTACATTATGAGCAAGCAGGTACTCTGAGTTAGGTGGCTATAATTTATTCAAGGGCTTTCGAGAGTGGTGGGAGAATGGGTATGGGATGGTAGTTATTTGGGGAGGTGCTGCCACCACTCTTCAGTATTGGGGTGACTGTGATAGTCTTCCAGGCTGCCGGGAACCGCCCCAGACTTAGGGAGCAGTTAATGAGGTCAGTCAGTGGGGACAGGACTGTATCTAGCACTAGATGTAGGATTCTCATATCAGAAAAATATTTGCAATAGCAAGAGCCACTGAGTGCTTTAATGAGATAAGGTCTTGCCTCATTCGTAGAGATCACCCTGAGATGGAAGGGGGGATGCTGAGTGTTAGGGGGCGGGGCTGCAGGAGTGGGGTCGAAGAAGTTATTTGGGAGTACTGCACTAAGGTCAGAGAATGATGAGTTGAGGCAGTTGGCGATGGCCAGCGGGTCGGTGGTAGGGACATTGTTGACAGTTAGTGGGGGGGGGAGCCGGGATTTGCCATTGAGTTCCTTGATAGTGTCCCAGAACAACCGAGCATTTGCCCAGGAAGAGGCAAGGGTAATTTTGTAGTAGCCTGATTTGGCCTATTTTATGGCCCAAGTGCATCTGTTACAAGCCGCTTTATAGGCTTGCCTGTCTGCCTGTGTGCCAGATGCAACTGCTTTATGCCAGAGATCACCTCTGTGCTTTAGCTGTTGGAGCAGTGCAGGCGTGACCCAGGGGGCATTATGTTTCTTGGATTGCACTTTTGCTAGTGGGGCATAGATGTCACATGCTTTATTAAAAGAACAGGTGAAATAATCAAGGGCTTCATCTAGAGTAGGGGCCCGGGAGATGGGGGACCAATCCCATTGAGTTAAGTATTTTCTTAGTTTTGTGAGGCCTCTGGGTTGGAGATGATGCAGAGCAATATAGTTTGGTTTGGGTTTCTGTTGAAGACATGACCAGGAAAAGAGGATGGGTGAGTGATCACTTAGGGAGTCTGGAAGGACCACCAGGTCAGAGATTCTGTGGGGACAGTTGGTGAGGAGAAGGTCGATTAGGGTGCTACAGCCATTAGTGGGGTTCACCCTGGTAGGTTGGCTGACCAGCTGGGTCAGGTCCAGTGCAGCGAAGGTGTCCTTGGCGTGGGAAGCTGAACTGGCAAGCCAGTTCACATTAAAGTCTCCAACTATGATGTGTTCCGTTTTGGGGGGGAAGCCGGAAATGTAGTTAGCAAGGGATTATATAGCAGGAGCTTGGTTTCTTGGGGGGACATGTGTGACAGTAAGAGTTACAGGGGCTCCAGAGGGATCTGGAGTAAGTTTTAACAATAAGGCTTGGGCACCATGGTCTAGTGGAGGTGTTGGAAGGGTACGGCATATCATGGAGTCACGGACATACAAAGCACACACTCCACCACGTTTGCCCACTCTGTCAGCTCTGTGAAGGGTGAAGCCAGGGAGGACGACCATGGAGTCAGGTGTTTTTTTTGGAGAGCCAGGTTTCTGTGAGGGCTAGCACATCTGGCTGATGTTACAGTATCCAGCAATGGAGACTTGTCGTCTTTTTGGGTAAGCTGCAAATGTTCATTGCAGCTATTCTAAGCCTGTGGTGCGAGAGGCTAGGGCTGGGCCAGATGGGGCCCGGGTTAGGATAAACATCTATGCTCATCCACTTTTAATTTCTCTCTAAAGTTATCTCTGTACTATGAATTTACCTACCATATGTGCTAAAAATGGCCAGCAATATCCTTTCTGGTACTGTAAAGCATTCTGGGATGCAGTTTGTATGAAAGGTGCTATATAAAACCCCTTCCAGCAGATATGTTGTGTGCACAGCTTTTAGTGGAGCTCTCTGAACTTTGCATACGGATCATCCTTTAAGGACGTTCTATTCATGTGAGTGATTTGCAGTTCTTTTTTAACACAATCTGTACCTCCTGTGGTCTAAGCAAGCACCTCTTTCAGCCTTTGCTTGGGCTGCTACCCATTGCAGGAGCTCTCTGATCCATCCCTTGGACACTGTGAAGTCTGGCCTATTAGCACCATTGCAGGTGCATCCCCTTTAACATCCAGCAGCCCACAGCAAGATGGAAGGGCCCTAAGGAGACATCCGGAGGTGAGTGGAGCAGCTTTAATTGGATGGGGGCAGTGTTGGAATTACAGTGGGGCTAGCCAGGGCTTGGCTCCCCCATTTCTGAAGTGAGCCCCAGTAGCTCACGCACCACTGCCATTGACTTATAATGGGAAGTGTTGCTGAGTTTAAAGACAGCACCCTTATTGGGCATTACCAGATCACCCAGGGGTGTCATGAGGCCCGACACCACAGGTGGATGACCTTATAGCTCCTGGAAGGTCCAGTACTGCCCATAGTGCCTACCCTGGAGAGTAACACTGCACTTAGAAAATTAGCTTCTTAGTTTTTAAAAATAGTTTATAACATCTTTCAAATAGTCTAAATGCATAATCTTTATTAATAAAATAACTTTTTGTAAAGTAGTCCCTTTGATGCTCTGCTTACCACTAGCTATCACTAGATGGCGCTGTTGTATTTTGTCATGAACTACTGGGTTGCATGACATGCCCTCTCAGCTAGTGTCTATGATCAGCATCTGCCAGAAGTCTATTTTTCTTCCTCCCCACCCCACCCCGTGGACCAGCTCTATGTATTTTTTTTTTCCTGTCCTTGTAAACACGGTCAATCAATAGAGGTATCACATTGTGGATTTTGCATGTCTTCATGACATTTGGAGTAGAATGGAATGGGAGAGGTCATGTATGCTGGCAATCAGCACTGACTGTGCTGGTATCCCTCATTCCTTTTTTTAGCAAGTGTTTAAATGTAGTGCAGTTTTCTAGTAGCGGGCACCGATGGGGGGGGGGGGTGGAGTGGAGTGGGAGTGCAGGGTGGCCAACCCGAGAAAGCTGGCTGTAGTAGCACTGAGACAACACTGTTGCTTAGAAATAGTGAAATGGTGGAGCAAGTGGTTTTTGACAGGAACGAGCAGTAAGGGATGTACCCAGCTCCCAAAGCTCATAAAGTATAATTCCAGCACTGCATGGGGGCATGGCAAAGTATTATCTTCCTGACCTTAGACCACCAATTTTTCACCTCTTTTACACCTACAAGGATGCAGAGACATAGGTGCTGGCATTCCAGATGGAGCATGCATTCATCCTCGCCTCCCACTATGATCTTCCAGCTGCACCGCCACCTGTGATCACTCATATGGCAGTATCATAGCATGGATGAGAACCCACCTTCCCTGGAAGAGCATCCTCTGGGACACCTGAGCCTCTTCCTGCCAAGCCACATCTATGTCCCATGCTTGGGATGTCCTCCAGAGTCTCCAGCATAATAGGTCCCCTCCCCCACCCCGCAGCTACACTATCAGGCTGACCACCTGAATTTCTCATTGTTGGCCAAGTAGGGGAAGAAAAATCTGATCCATGTACAGTATATGCCCACAAATTAAAAAAAAAATGAGTCTAGTGTAGTGTATTTAAGTCATACAGAATCCATTTTACATCTAACTGTTCTAGTAAAAGTGAATTGGAAATGGCTTAATTATGACCTTATTTTTGGATCACAAACACATCACAGTTGTATACCAATAATCTTGTATCAGTATGGAGCTATGAAAAGGTTAAATGAATAACGTAATAAATATAATATGTGTGCCTGATGGTAAATGAAAATAAATATTGACATAGAAAAATAATGGAAGCTGAGAAGAATAGTTGTGTGATTGCACTGAGACTGTTAACTACAAAACGGATTCCTTTCATTTTGGTGTCCAAATTAATGTGGACAAGAGTGCTGCTTAGGAATAACTTGAGGCATGAAGTACTCAAGAAGAGAAGGTACTAAGAGTAAGCAATTTTATAAAAGTCAGCAGGTCACAGAATTACATTTAGAAGCCCCGTTCAACAGCATATATTACAGAAGGCTGTCCTGAGAATAAATGAAAGAGATTAGAATCAGCAGACATGAGATGCTTTCAAATTCAGGGATTGAACTGAGACTGCGTTGACATGTGTCCAGAAAGCTCTGTAGCAATACTTAAGATGGTGGTGGGGCCTATGAGAACTATGACCCAGCAACTCTGTAGCTACAAAATATTGCTAGGATGTTCAATTTCAGGAAGTAAAGTGTCAGGATTGCTCTACCAGTGCAGTATACAATTCTAATCCTAAAATAACATTTTCTAAAACAATAACTAGTACAAAAGCAGAAAATAAATTAACAGTTTGAATTCAAGAACAGTACTAAAACTAGCAGGCCTGAGTGCATATGGAGCCATTTTGGGCTCCCTACAGTTACGGCACCTGGGCCACCCCAGGAGGGCAATTTTGGTTGACTAAAGTCACAACACAGGGGTACAGCTCCCTGTTGCAACTCGAGCCTTACTTGAGCAAATGCAAGTCAGCTCAGTCAAATGTGGAACTGCTAATTAATACAAAAAGCTGTGACAAAATGGATCACATATTTATTTCTATAGGTTCTCACCAACACTGGGAACTTATGCAAATATTGCAAGGGGAACCTCTTGGGTACTGCTCTTTAAACAATTTCATTTTTTGAATTTAACTCAATTAAATTATGGCAACGGATTTATGAATGTTTAATATAAGATTGACAGAGCCTTATAGATTATATTGGCATAATTACCCTAATTTGATGTTTGATTTACAGCTATACCTAAACATTATTGAAAGAAAAGACACACACACACACGCATATATATGCAAATCACCATGAAAATGTAGGCTGAATCTGCTTTAAGCAAAGTATGGTGCCAAAGGGCCTCTCACACAATATGCAAAGGGTGAGAACAGGAGACACAGACCATGTTTTATCTTATGTAAGATTTATCAGTGTGCCTTGTCTATATCTCACCCCAGGGGAAAATGAACCAGTCTTAATGTGGCCTTATGGGTTTGGGTCATGGCGGGCCCAAAATATGAAAGCAGGCTAAAAAGACAAAGAGCCTCAGCACAAAAGCACTGAGGCACTAGGTTACCCAAAAGGAGCATTGGAAACAAAGAAAGGCTTTAAAGAAATACAAAATCACACCTACCCCCATAATGCAAAGCATCACAGGATATATATATGTAAATTATCATGACAATTTAGGATGGTTCTGCTTTAAGTAGGAGTGCATGGTGCCAAAGAGCCTCTCATACAGTCTGCACATTATACATTTATAGGGGTGCAGTAGTGACCTTATAGTTAGGGTTGAGTGAGAGGTTCTATGTAAAACATCTAACTTTGCACTGTAATAGCTTTAGTAGCGTTTGACAAAATTAGCTGAAGTGTTGCATGTGTTGTCTAGAAGGCAAGGTCTAAATCAATGGGACGTTTCGTTACTGTACTTTGAGTGGTTTCTGAGATCCACATATGTCATTTTCCTGTAGAAGTCTATTTTTTTTTCCTATGCTTAACATGGGATTTGGGTTTGCTCTCATGTACAGCCTAAATGGAATGGATTTTTTTTTCTAAAACCTTCAGGTAGAAGCATGCTGTGCCAAGGTAGCACCTTTGGAAGCTTTCATGAAAAAATATTAAAGGGTTCCAGAGGTGTAAAGATTTAAAGTTTTATTTTTTTCTGTTCTGAGCATGTTCAGTAGGGCTTTTGGGATAATGTTATGATACAGCACCAAAAATGATGCATCGCAAGATTGTTTTTGGTTTCTCACCACTTGGTTCTCACAGTATGAAATATTTTTTTGTGTGTGCTGTAAGAGCTGCCATCTAGTTTTCCCTTCAAACTAAAAACATGGAGAATCATAAAAATGGGGCAAAATAAAAAAAAAAGCACCTGAACATGACCCGTTTAGCTAGATTCTGATGTGTTTTTTTTTGGGTTTGTTTTTTATAATGGCCAGAAATACCTTTTATGGGCACCACAACAATCCAGGCTGCCCAGCTTTGAGAGAGGAGCTGTTCACCTGCATTTTCTGCATGAGAACAGTGGGACTTTCTCGAATGCTGAAGTCGCTGCTAAAAGTCGTGCTGCTGGCTTCAGCTGAAGCAGAGAGCTGGCGATCCCCTGTTCCGTGTGTGTGTGTGTGTGTGTGTGTGTGTCTATCTATCTATCTACAGTATCTGTCTGTCTATCTATCTACCTATCTACCTATCTACCTACCTATCTATCTAAAGTTTTATTAAGCGGACCAAGGTGCCACCCCTGCTACCACTTCTTCCCCCCTCCCCTTCAGGTTGTATGCTCCCTTCTGCAATGTTTTCATTAGTGTGCCAGAGTGTCCACCCATGGTACCACTTCTGCTGACCCCCTCCCCTTCAGGTCATCCACCCCGTTCCCAATATATGCATGGTGGCACCAGGGCACCCACCCCAGTGCTGCCAAACAGTAGCCCACTCTCCAGTGTTGGAATGTCAGTATCCCCTGAAAAGCAGAAAACTGTCCCTCATTAAGTTTGTTTTGTTATCTGCAAAAAAGAAAATGGTCCCTCGCAGATCTGACTGCCCCACCCCAATCTCCCACTCAGTACCCACACACCCTCACTCACCTGAACAGCACTGGGTCAGATTAGCACTAACAACAGCAGCACGGTCTAGAGCTGCACGGCAAAAATAGTGCCGATTTGCCCCCTTCCGCACTCCCTGAACTTAAAGATTCCTACTCGGGGGAGAGGAGATCACAGGGCTAGTTAAATTTCTGGGGCCAGGGAATACTGTTTCCACAGCCCCTTGAAAAAAAAACTAAGTCTGAATGTGAGTAAAATGAATAGAGACCAGGGTTAGAGCCCTGGTTGCCAATAGCACTGGCCGAGCTCCTCTGTGCCCCAGCCCTCCACATCACGGGAGAAGCTCGGCCAGCCTCCCAGATTCTGGTGCCCTTGTGATGCACCAACACCATGGACAGCGACCAGGGGAGCACTTACAGCAAGCGCTGTAAATCCCCAGTCCCTGTCCGTGTGAGCGCTTACCAGACTAGTGCCATATACTGTGGTGCTATTCTGTTAGCGCTCACTTGACAGGGTACCCACCTGAACATATCCCATAGCAAAGATCCACTCTGATCAAAGACACATCTTGCTGCTGGAACCAGCAACTGCAACATGAGAAACTAAGGTATTTTAAAGGGATTTTAACTTTTATTCATAACTTTGTCATTTTTGCATATTTTGACCCCAACTTTTCAACATGGCCTTTTGGGGACTTCACCTCATGATCTGCAGTGGTGGAATTATGCAAATCTGGCCCAAACATGATTTTGCAGTCATTATGTGAAATCACCGCTTGGACAGGATTTGAAAATCATGAGGTGGGGGTCATAAGAAGGCCATGTTGAAAATCTGGGATCAAAATCTGGAAAAATGACAATGTTATGAGCGTACATTCAAGTTTTTCTATGCTCGCTCATAACTTTGGTAATTTTAAATATTCTGACCCCAAATTTTCAACATAGCCATATTTTCACACTGCCTCATGAACGTGCCAGCTGCGATTTTTCAGATCCTGGCCAAAATGTGTTTTCACACCAGTGGCATGGAATGACGTTTCATCAGGGATTTGAAAATTTTAACCTATCGGGTTCATGAGGTGGGGTAATAAGAAGTCTTTGCTAAACATTGGTGTACAAATATAGTAAAATGCCTAGGTTATTAGTGAACATTGCAGTACTTCAACGTTTACTCATAACATTGATAATATTCAATATTTTGGCTCCAAACTTTCAACATAACCATTTTTCCACACCACCTCATAAACGTGAGAGGTGTCATTTTTTAAAATTCTGGATAAAACATGTTTTCACACTTCTGGTGCAAAATAACATTTCAGCCACTAAGCTATAAATGTTACATGTCATCTTTTTAAGGGGGATCATAAAACAATATCTTGAAACTTTGAGGTCAATATGAATAAATAAAAATATATCATTGTTAAGAAACTTTGTGTGTAGTGCTAATCTTAACCTTAGTATGCTCTGTGATCCCATGCTGGTGAGCTGAGTTTGGGGGCAAGCTCAGTTATCCAGGTGGATGAGGTGGTGGAGTGGCATTGTTATGCGACCACCCCCCCCCTCCCCAACACACACACACACCAGGGAATGAAAGGTGCAGAGTTGTCTGCATGGACCCAGTTACCATATAGTGAAGACAACTATCCTCTTGCCATAGGGCCCTGCACCTCTGCACCCACGGGTGGCTAAGGGCTCTGTGCATTGACTGACAGATGGACTCTTTGTCCTGTGCATCTATATCTGCAGCCACATGGAAGCACAGAGACCTGAAAGCCCTGCACTTCTGCAGCCCACCAGACATCCCTATGAATTATTGACATGCACTGCTGCATGAAAGTGCAGGACCCACAAGGACCCTGCACTTCTGTAGGTGGATGGAGTCTTCCCTTGGTACAGAGCCCAAAGGGTCCTGTGTATCTATATTGAGGATATAATTCCACTATCTCAAAAATAAATGAAATTCTTTGCAAAAAACTTTGTTAATGCACCAGTTAGGGTTCAAGTTAATGCCACAAAAAATAGGGAAATGTGGTGTTAGGGTTTTCAACCCTAACTCCCGACCCCATCCCCCAAGCAGCAAAGGGAAAAAATGTTAGGATTTGGGGTCTCCAGAGTCTTCCTTCATTCAGGGCCCACAGGGCCCTGTGTCAGCAAAGCTACAACAGATTGTGTTGGCAATATCTGGTGATGCATAGTTCTTTATCTTTGAAGAGTATATTACTATGAGGCACTGGCCTGGAGCTGTACCTTGTGCTACGGACAGGAGGCTACGGGTTGGGAGAAGGGGTGATCATTGGAGTTGACAATCTCAAGGAAGACCCTACCACTGATTTGCCAAGACACCAGAGACCCAAAACCCTAATATTTTTCCTTTTGCTGCTTGGGGGGCTGGGGGTGAGGAGTTAGGGTTGGAAATCCTAACATCACATTTCCCCTACTTCTGTGGCATTAACTTGAACCCTAACTGATGCAATAATTATGTTTTTTTTTTCAAAGAATAGATATATATATAGTTTCTGCAAAAAAACTTTGTTAATGCACCATTAGGGTTACTGTGACAAAAGTAGGGAAATGTGGTCTTAGAGTTCCCAACCTTAAGATCCCACCCCACCCTCGGTTTCCAACGCTAACACCCCACCTCCACCCTGCATGTAGGAACAGGCATGGGGGGTGCCTTGGTGTTGTGAACCCTAATGCTCACCCCATTCTCCATTTCCCTACTTTTGTCTCAGTAACCCTAATAGTGCATTAACAATGGGTTTTTTTTTGCAGAGAATTTTCTTACTTTTTGAGAAAGTATAATCCTAGGCTTCTTTGGTTGTGGGAGTGTAAGGCCCTCTGGGCCCTGTGCTCCCAACCATCCATAATTTCAGAGAGATTCTAATTGTATCCTTATTTTCCTGTGGGAGTGCAGTGCCCACTCCCATCACTCTAAATTCCTCTCCGTATTTGCATGGGGAGCTCAGGGCCTGAGGGTCCTGTGCTGCCATGTATGCATAAGGCCTACACTCCCATCACTCCTTAATGGTGTTCATATTTGCTTGTGAGAGCACACAGTGCCATCCATCCATAATTTTTTTTTTTAAACTTTAATCTTTATTCATGCTCTGCAGAAACAAAATTTAATTACATTTTTGGAGATCAGTGGTACAGACATTAAAGTGATGTATACAGTTGTGGATTATTTCATTGTTATTACAGTAATGTATAAGGTTGGGAGACTCTATAGCCTCAAACAGTGAGGGGTGCACAGGAACAATATTTTAACCACCAGCCCCTTTCCCTGCTGCAGGAAGAGAACCTGCTTCTGACATTTAACATTACCTGGTCTTGGGTTTTACAGTCATCAGTACAGGTACAGGACGCCCTAGCCCAGGAAGAGGAAACCCTGCACCTCCTCAGTTTTCTGCCCTTGTTGGTCCAGCTGGTTGTTGCCAAATTATCCACCTGGACCACCTCTTGAGATAGAGAGGGGTCTTCTGATTTATTTTGTAAGTAAGCTCCTCCAGGTCAGCCAGGCCTTTGATGATCGAGATCCAGTCTTGTTTTTGTGGCACAGATGGACTCAGCCAGGCTCTGGTTGTCGCTTTGAGAGCTGCTGTTGTTAAGATTGCCCAGAGATACTGTGGGTCTGGTCCCCTGATCTCCGGAGGGAGCACCCCTAGGATCAGTTCAACCCAATTCAGTGCCTGGGTGATAGTAAAGATTTCTTTTATTACTGATACAATGTCTGCCCAAAACCCAGCTAGCCCAGGGCATGCCCAAAAAATGTGCAGGTAGTCTGCTTTGCTTTCTCCACATCCCCTCCAACAACAAGACGTCAGGTTTGGATTTCTTTTATTCAGCATCTCAGGGGTGAGGAAGAAGCAGATCCTTACCTTCCAGGCAAATTCTTGCCAGAGAGGTGATCCAGTTGCCAACCCGGCTATACCAAAGATCAGTTTCCAGTTAAGAGATGGGAAACCGGGTCCTGCCTCCTCCTGCCATTTGTTTTTGATTTTAATTAAGGGGTCTGGCCTAATGGTCCTCAAAGCCTTATATAGAACAGAGATCTGTCCCTTTTGGTCTGTTGATGATTTTATTTGTTGGATAGCAACCAGTAGTGGGGCTACCCTCTCCGAGTCTGACACTTTCCTCTGGAGAGAGTTTATGTATGTTCGTACCTGAAGGAACCTAAAATTGTTTATGTTCCTGAGGCCAAATCTACTCTTAAGAGAGTCAAAGTACAGGGGCAAGGCCCCTTGGATAAACTGCCCTAGGTAAGTCAAACCCATCCTAGTCCATTGTTTGTATGTGAAGTCTATTCGGTTCAGGGGGAAGTCCTCCACCCAAGCCAATCTTTTAAGTGTCCACAATGAAGGTAGCAATTTATATTTTAGCCATAATCTATGCACCAAGTGGAGGATCTCACCCACTGAGCTTAGCCTGGGCATAGGGGGATGATGGGTCAGCAAAGGAGTCACCACCCGATCCTCAAGGGGCAACCTTCCTCCCCCCTCCTCCTCCCCCCCATTTCCCTCCAACCCGAGGTGGAGCTGGGACCGGACCACTGAAGAGATTGTTTCAGTTGCACCATGAGGAAATTGTCCTCCAGGTCTGGTACGGATCTGCCCCCCAACTCCCGCTGGGCCTGCAGTGCTTTCAGTCTGATTCTTGGTCTCTTGTTTGACCAGAAGAATCTGGAGATCATCTTGTGCCAGTCTTGGAATATAGATTTATGTACAGTATATAGAGGGGTATACATTGGAACAGATACAAAAATTTAGGTAATACATTCATAGTTATAGCTTGAATTCTAGCATACATAGGAAGATTTATCAGAGATCACTTCTCAAAATCTTTCTTAAGGGAATCTGTCATGGGTATGTAGTTTGCTTTAAACATCTTGGATGGGTGTTTAGTGATATGAATTCCTAGGTATTTCATCCCCTCAGCTGCCCAGTTTAAGGGAAGGAGTCGGCGAATGCATTCCGGTGGATCGAAGAAGAAGCTCAAAGCTTGTGTTTTCAATTTGTTAAGGGAGTAGCCTGAGTGCTTCCCAAAGTTCTCCAGGATAGGCCATATCTGTTCTATGGATTTATGGGGCTGGGATAGGGACAGCAGTACGTCATCAGCGTATAGCAGGATCTTCTTCTGGACCCCCCCACCTCTATTCCTGTAACTTCCTGTGCCCTACTGACAGCCTCAGCCAGTGGTTCGATATAAAGGGCAAAGAGAAGGGGGGAAGGGGACAACCCTGGCGGGTGCCCCTGCCCAGTTGAAACCTCCTAGACAACCCCCCATTCACTCTGACATATGCTTGAGGCTCTGTATATAGGGATCTCATGGTTTCAATAAAAGATTCAGGGAATCCCCTCTGTTCAAGTACCAAAAACAAAAAGTCCCATGAGACCCTATCAAAGGCCTTTTCAGCATCCAAACTCAACAGACAGGCTGGAGTCCGGGTTAGTTGAATCTTATCTATCATATCCAGGGCAGAGCGCACTCCATCAGGTGCCTGTTGACCCATCACAAAGCCAGATTGGTCTGGATGTATTAATTCCGGTAATATGGGATTAATTCTTGAGACTATTATGGAAGTAAAGATCTTGTAGTCCTGGTTTAGCAGAGATATGGGTCGATAAGATTCACACTTCGAAGGGCCTTTACCCTCTTTATGTAGGATTGTGATGGTTGCATGTGGCCAAGAGGGGGGTGGAAGTCCACACTCAGACCAAATGTTCGAGAAGGCCTTGTGAAGGAGGGGTACCACCTCTGGAGCCAGGATTTTATAGAATTCGGGACCAAACCCATCAGGGCCTGGACATTTGGCTGGCTTAAGTTTTTTGATAGAAGAGATGATCTCTTCTTGAGTAATAGGCCTAATCAATGCTTGAGCTATATCTGGTGGTAGGGGAGGGAGTGGGATAGAAGTTAGGTAATCAAGTTTCTCCTGCTTGGAGGTATTCTCTGCAGAACTATATAGTTTAGAGTAGTGTTCCACAAATGAGTCCTCTATCTGGGTGGACTGTTTGACTAGTTGGCCTGTGAGGGGCGAAATTATCTTGGTTATTGTAGCTTTTGCTGCATGCTGACGCAAGCAATACGCTGGAAGTTTAGTGCTTCGAGGCCCTCATAGTATCTTTGTTTTAAATAGAATAAAGCTTTTTCTACCTCTATTTTTTGGATTTTATGTAGCGACTCCCTGTATTTTTGTAGTTCCCTACCCCTAGACTCCTCCCATTTAATCTTTTGGGCATCCTCGAGTTCTTTCATCTGTGAGATTAATTTCTGTTGATTTTGTTTTAGTTCACACTTTTGGCGGGATGTTTTTGCTATGATTTTGCCTCTGAGAGAGGCCTTGATAGTATCCCAAAGTATCTGTGGTGAGACCTCTTGTTTCATGTTTTCATCTAGGGTAACTTTCAGGAAGTTTCTAAGTTCCTTCAGTGCTTCTTTATCTTGGAGTAATGAGTTATTCAATCTCCAGTGCGTGGTTCGTTTAGACAGTCCCAGCTCCACCTCCAAGAAGATGGGTTGTGATCTGAGTGAACGGTTGTGCCCACCCAGGTAGAAGGGAATCTATTCAAGTCTTCCTTAAAAGTAAAAAACATGTCCAACCAGGAAAAAACCCTGAACCTAGGGGAGAAACATGTGTATTCCCGTGCTTTGGGATATTTTTCCCTCCAGATGTCACATAGGCCCAACTGCTGCAGCTGAATTCTAAGAAATCGGGCTTGAGCTACATCTAATTTTCGTATCTGGGAGGTTGAATCTAGTGCCCTGTTTAAGACTATGTTCCAATCACCTCCCATTATTAGTGCTCCTTTGGCCTTTTCCACCACTAGCTGTAAGATATTTGAGTACACTCTGAATGGGGAACCCAGGGGGACATAAACATTGGCTAAGGTTATAGGCATATCTTGAATGGACCCCACCACGATAATAAACCTAGCTTCCGGATCCCTTATTACTTCCTGTTGTTGAAACTGTAGTTTTGCTGACAGTAATATCGCTACCCCCCTCTTTCTGCCCTCTGGGAGGGAAGACTCATATATCACTGGAAAGGACCTAGACTTAAGGTTTTGGGCCTCTTGGGGGAGAGGTGAGTCTCCTGCAGGAACACGCCCTCACAACCCTGAGATGCAACAAAATGTTGAATCCTCTTCCTCTTCACTGGGCTAGACAAACCATTTACATTCAGAGACATGAACTTAATAGTGCAGCTAGCCATAGTCCCTCCATCCGAAATTAGCATTCTTTGTCTGTAACATAGATTCTCCTAACAGTAATAACTTACAAATATAACAGGTCTGCAGAGCTTTTTTTATGGAATAAGAACCCTTAACACAACTATGTATGTAACTTTTTACTAATTTAACATGGTCAAACATTTGCTCCAGCCTCATTTGATTTCGAGCCGTGAGCTGACTTAAATTTTGAGTTACCTCGGCCAGGACTCCTCCCGGCCTGATTACCCAAAATTTGATGAATCGACTTCCAAGGGAAAGCTGACTGGTATTTGTCAGCAAAGGGTTGTCTGAGAAAACAGACCAGTATAGAGCACTCAGAAGTACAATGAGTGTAATCTACAGGGTCCTGGTACAACCAGGAGAATGGACCCTTCCCCTTCTGTCAGTGTAAGTCTGCATGACTGCAGAAGAGACAAGACCCCGACTTGAGCCCAGAGGCCGCCCACCTGAACTTTCAAAACAAAAGGACCTCAGGGGAGGGAAAATATCTCTCCTTGAGGACTAAGTATGAATGGCCCCAGGTTCTGTTCCTGAAATAATCTGTCTCCATTATTATTCCCCACCCTTCTTATTCCGAGGAACCACCTCTGCCCTCCAAATCTTCACGTCCTATCCCTCCCGAGAAGGAAAGGGCACACCCCATCAGCAGCACCCAACTATGTTCTAATCCCTCTCATTGAGAGGAGGGTCCTCAGCATCCGGGCCCCGGCTCCTGCTGGGCAAGTAAGCTAACCCAGCTAGAGGGAGAGCAGTTCGCTCCAGTGTGAAAAGAAATTTTGTATCCGTGTGCAACTCCCCCAAACCCCACTGATGTCCTGGCCCCGGACCACCCGCTAACTTGTGTGCCAGTCGAGGCTGAAGTAAGGAACCCGAGGGGCAGCACATCAATCTAATCGAAGGGCCCATCCATACAATCCCCTAGTTTATTAAAAGGTCAGTTGCCACTGGAGTCAGAACACCCAGTCCTCCCCCTCGTAGATCGATGGCCCTTAAGCTTCTATAGAGGATGCATCTATATAATTGCAAGGAGATATACTCTTAAAGGGGCAGAAGCAGATCGCTGAGCCAGTGTGGGAGATCCGGGGACTACGGGTGCTCCGAGGCAGGCCTCTCCCATCCTCTCGACTGCAATACAAATCAAGGCCCCACCGGGAGGCTCACTCCCTGACTGTTTCCCAACATCTGTCTGGAGGTCAGACCTTGGTAGAAAGGCACAGCCTACTCCTCTGCACTATAGTCTCCTCCTCGCGAGCTTCTGTCTAATTCCACCAGGAACAACCATCCCAAGGGAGGAGGACTAGAGTAAATTGTGAGGCAAAATGTCAAGGCCTCCTCAGGTGTTGTGGATAGCTGCTCCAGACCAAGGTGCTGGAGCTCTCTGCTCGCAGGATGCTACCGGCTGTGGGAGGAAATGCCCAAGCGGGACAAAGGGGGCCGGGACAGGAGGAGAGATAGCAGGGCACTGCCGAGCCTAGGCATCCAAATCCAGGGAAAAACAAGGTTACATTACCACCCAAAAGTATCTGCGGCGATGTGCCCCGCTCCATCCCCACCGAAAGATCCCACTCCCCCCTCCCCCCCCCACAGTCCGATTGGACGATGAAAGTAAATAAATACAAGCTTTATGAGCCCAAATAGCCTTCCAAGCCAGTCTAAGTCGCTTTATGAGTCCAAATAGCCTTCCAAGCCAGTCTAAGTGGCTCATTAAATTTATGAAACTTCCTACCCCCCCCCAGAGCGTTAGACCCATTCAACGTTGATCTATGCAGCTTTTTCCTCCAAGTCTATGTGCGCCTGTACCAAAAAAAAGCCACCGGGCAATAAGGTATTCAGGCCACTATGTTCATTTAGGGTTACTCACTGTGGGCCCAGCATCTGAAAAGAGCTGGTGGGAAGGGGGCCAGGAGGGTTGGAAGAGAGTTACAGGCGAGGGCATTTCGGGGAAGCAAAAGGACCATGTCGACTCAACATTCACAAAATTTAGTCCATGGGATGATTCGGGAAGGAAGAGACATCCACAATGTGTTCTTCATTTCATTGTTGCTTCAGGTGATTGGAGAGCGTGAAGAGCCAGTACACTCTGTTTCACTTGCCACTCAGTGTAGGATTACCAAGTTTCCGGAGCATGGAACCGATGTCTGCACGCAGGGTGGTCCGTGCCTGTTGATCTGCAGAACCCGATCTGGAAATTCCCTTCTGTGAGACAGACCATGCCAAGGCCAGTAAATCTCTTTCAAGCCTTTCTTTAGTTAGGGAGGGAGTCGTGATCCCCAGCTCCTCCAAATAGGTAGAGGCAGACAGGTGGTCCTTAAAAACCTTTGTGCCCTGATCCAACGTGATTTTCAGCCTTGCTGGATACAGAATTTGGGCCTTGATATTTTTAACTCTCAGTAACTTCACAATCGGCCAGATCGCCCTCCAGGCCTCCTGAACCTCCGTGGAGTAGTCATTATCGACAAAAATCTTATAGCCCTTAAAATCTAAGGGGCTCTGTAGCCAGGCTTTTCATAGTACTTCTTCTTTGCTGGCATACCTGGTGAATCGGATCACGAAAGATCAGGGCCTAGCCTCCGGATTACTTGGTGTTGGAGCCAGGGAGCGATGTGCACGGTCGAGACTCAAATCAAGGCCTTCAGGGAGAACAATAGCCAACCTGAGCAGTCTCTGGATGAAATTTATGGTGTTAGTTGCTTCGCCTTCAAGCCTCTCGGGCACACCATGGATCCTAAGGTTCTGTCTTCGGCTTCTGTCCTCTAAATCATTCAGTTTGTGTCTTAGCTCATGTTCCCGAGCTAACAGATATAGTAGAAGCCGGTCTTGTCTATCTGTTTGTTCCGAGACCACCGTAAGACAAAGTTCCATCTGGTCAGTCTTATGTTCTATTCTACCCAGGTCAGACTGGAGTTCAGAAAGAGTTTGGTCTGTTTTAGTTACCATGCAAGCTGTTTGTTTTATTGTTTCAGCAAGCTCACTCCCTTGCAGGCTGCCATGCGGCCCAGACTGGGGCGCCTCCTCGGGGGTCTCCATACTGACAGAGCTCTCTCCTTCCTCCTCTTGCAGAAGGACTTTAAGCTTTTGCGCCAGTGTTAAGAGTAGCTTCCCTGCTTTATTTCTTTTAGATTTGGCTGGGGATGACATCTCCTTTAGGGTGATTACGTTGGATTACGTTCAGTGGGCAGCAGAGCTAGCAAGTCAAGCCGCCATGTCGGGTCCTGACGTCACCGGAAGTCCCCATCCATAATTTTTGAGATATTGTATCCCTATTTCTCAGTAACAGCTCAGTGATCTCTGCGCTCCCATCCATGCATAATTTTTTTGACAGTGTAGTGCTACCCTTCCTTGCCTGTGGGACCACTGGGCACTCTGGGTCCTGTGTTCCTATTCTATAGGGTGCAGATTCAAAGAAACACATGACATTGCAATGTGATCCTATAGACAACAGAAGAAAATTTGAAACCATATAACTCAACACCAAATTAATATAGTTTCACGAAACCAGCAAAAGGCACATTGGTGGGGCAAGCCCTTCGTACAGTGAAAATTTCAGAACAAAACTGAAAACCATTTCTTCACAATGCAGTGACAAAAATGAATGGGCAAACCTCCCATTACAATGCTTTCCTATGGTAAACAAAACAAAATTTAATCCCACAGAACTCTAGACCCGAGTAATATATTTTTACCAAACCAGCAAAAGACACATCTGTGGTGCAAGGCCTTTGTAACCTGAAAATATCAGACAAAAATAAACCATTTTGTAACTGTGCAATGACAAAGAAACAGCTGTTTTAAAAAAAAAAAAGAATCCTTTTCTGCAGTTGCTTTTTTCGCAGCTTGTGGTAAAAGAAAATTCATTTTCACAAATTGTGAAATTTTCACAATTTACAGCAAAAGAAAGTCCTTTTTTCACAAATTGTGGAAAACGATCCTGTTTCACGGCATAAGTTTTCCACGGTTTTTGAAAAAGGATTTCCATGGCTACAAAAGCACAGTTATCAACAAATTATTAAAATAACCCCAGAATCTGATTCTATGGGTCCCGATTAGGTAAACACAACTGTTGGTGTTTTTCTAAAGCCTTCTATTTTTTTAGCAATTTATTTTGTTGTCATTGCTAACTGAAAACAAGATGGCGGTAACTCAAAAAACATTCTGCATTTGCGACAAAAGATCCCATGTTTATGAAACAGGATTTCACATTTGCAATCAAGAATCCTGTTTCGAGGCTCTCATATAACTTTTCCCAAAGGAAATAATGGGAAACTTCAAAATGTAATAGCCTTGGAACAGATTAATATTTTTTCACCAAACCTTCAAAAGGCACACCTGGGACCCAAGACCTATATACCCTAAAAATGTCAGACCAAAATTCCAAGTCATTTTTGCATGACAAATTGACTTTTTACATGTCTTTATCTGCCAAAAAAACATGAATGGATGTTTTGGACAGAATTTTACTTAAGCAGGAGATTTTGTTTCCTGGGAGGGAGAGAGGGAGTTCAGTCAAAAAAAATGGGAGTCTCCTTGCGAAATGATATCACATGTATGTTTATCCCTTTAATGTACTTTGTATTTTTGTAGACTCTATTTTTGTCTGGCAACTGGAAACTCTCTCAGGCAGACCCCTCTCTCACCTGTCACTCTACCACTCTACCTGGTGCTCGCCTGTTGGGAAATCAGGGACAGACATTCACCACCCGCCTGGACCAGCGGGACCCCCCCGGCTCTGAACCCCCCCAAGGTGGGGCCACCATCCTCCCTGGCACTTTATCTAGAATCTAATTTGCTGACCCAGGGCAGGGTGAGGGGTCAGGAGAGCCAACAGGACGAGCCCAGTGCTGGGTGTGTGGCGACGGTGCACTGGAGGTTGCCATTGCCTATCTCAGGGACAGGGTTTTTATGGAGAGTTTCCCCTTGAGCGGGACGGCAATGATGTCTGCATAGGCACACTGTGAATGTCCACCTCTGCTCCATCCCTACATAGCCAGCACCTGTAGTGCCCCCGATTTCCATCGGGGTCCACTAAGGAGCTGAGTAGAGCCTGCAACCCACCCCAAGAGAGGAGAGCAATCCTACAGATGCTCGATCCTCTCCCTTCCCTGCCGATCCCTGGCAGCCTGAGTCTGTTCCCAAACCCAGGTAACCAGCATGGCACAAGGTATTGCATCCAGTGCCTCAACTCTCAGTGCCACTGGGCCCCATCCCTTTAACATACTTAAATGTTTCTATCATGTCTGCGCTATTTCTTCTCAGGTCAAGTGAAAATAGATTCAATTGGCTGAGCCTATTTTTGTAAGGTTTGTGGTGCAGACCCTGCACCATTTTGGTGGCTCTCCTCTGCATGGATTCCAGATGGTCTACTGTATGTCCTTTTTTAGGTGAGGCCAGCAGAACTGCACACAGTACTCCAAATGTGGCCTCACCAAAGACCTACAGTACAGAGTGGAATGATCACCTCACACTTTCTGCTGGTTATGCCTCTACCTATGTATCCAAGGATGCTGCTTGCCTTTAGCACTTCTTTTTCACGTTGCTTTCCTACCTTTAAATCTTCTGATATCAGAACTCCTAGATCCCATTCCAGCTTTGTCTCTTCCAATTGCTGCCCTTCCAGGACATATTTATTTCTTGGGTTCTTCTTACCCAAGTGCATTACCTTGCACCTTTTGGCACCAAATATCAGTTGCCAGTTCCTGGACCATTCCTCTAGCTTTCTTCTGAGATCTTCCTCCATTCCTGAAACACCATCCTGAGTGTCTACCCCATTGCAGAGCTGTGTATCATCTGTGAACAGGCATACCTTTCTATTCAGTCCATCAGCAATGTCGCTGATGAATATGTTGAAAAGGATTGGACCGAGCACTGAACCTTGTGGAAAGCCACTGGTCACTCTTCCCTCCTGTGACAAGGTGCCATTTACCATAACTCTGTGTCCTATCCTGAAGCTAGCTTTTAACCCAGTTGACCACTTTCTGACCCATACCTGTTTGCTCCAACTTATGTGCAAGCCTTCTTTGTGGAACTGTATCAAAGGCTTTGCTAAAGCCCAGATACACTGCGTCCACAGGGCACCTTGGTCCACCACTCTCATAACCCAGTCAAAGAATTTGATCATATTCATTCGGCACGAGCGTCTTGCTGTGAAGCAATGTTGCCTCGGGTCCAATTTTTCAATTTCTTTCAGGTATTTCACTACCCTTTCTTTAAGCAATGTCTCCATTATTTTACCCACCAATTTACTGCTACCCCTTACTACCACTCTTATGTAATGGCACCACTGTGGCTTTGCTCCAGTCACGTGGCACTGAGCCATATTCCAGTGACTTTTTAAATAGCTCGGCCAGTGGAGCAGTAAGTTCCTCTCTGAGGTCCTTTAGAAATCGTGGGTGTACACCATCTGGCCCCATTGCCTTGTCCACTCTCAATTTAGACAGTTCCCCAAGGACCCTTTGTTTCGTAAAGGGGCTGGTGTCAACTTCCCATGTGTGGTGATGCGTTTTGGTTTTTGATGGACCATTACCAACATCTTAAAGTAAACAAGCAACCAGAAGCAACCAAGCATCCAGAAGTCAAAAGCAAACATCCGCACTGCTCAGCTGCATATGTACAGGCTTTATTCACAACAGAATTGTAAAACATACCGCCATATGATGGTAAGCATGGCTGTTCACTGCAAGAACCCCGACCGGTTTCGTACACAGTATGTCATCAGAGAGTGGTTCCAGAGTGTTGATCTTAGGTCCTTAAATCAGGAAATATTTCAAGTTTCATACTAAAAGTGCTCAATGCTTTAAAAAGATTAAAAGCTACAGAAATAGATACATAAAACTCATATTGTCCAAACATTTCATAACAATATCCATCACCTAAAACCAAACCACAGTGTTAAATTAGGAGCAGAAGTTCTTGCCAAAACGAAGCAAGAAATTACTTCTATTAAAATTAAAGTACCGAGCAGTGTCTCAGTCTCACAGGGGTCCCATACTGGAGGCAGGCAAGGCAATTCCTTCCAGTTCTGCAAGGAAAAAGGAAACAACATGAGTCATGTATATCACTCAAACTAAGAGGTGAACCACTGAAGTTAACAAGATAAACAGGGGCGCCGATACATTACTTCAGGAAAACAGAATCGAAGGCAATTGCATCATTTTTTTCATACATGGTAACAAATCTATTTTGTTATTGAACCCAGCGGATGTTAAAGTGCCCAGCCCACAGAATTTGAAATTATGTTGCACATTTATCTGTCTAGTCTCCCTGCAGTGAATTGCCAAAGCACTTCCAGTATCATTATTCTCAATGGATCTAAGATGTTCACCTATATGCAACTTCCGTGCTCTTGTGGTCTTGCCCATATAAAACTAGCCATATTGACAAGTTGCCTGGTATACAGCATTTTCTGTCACACAGTTCACAAAGTCCTTGATTTCAAAGTTTTTGTTACTATTACAGCTAGTGAAAGTTTTGCACTTCAAAAGGGAGCTGCACAATGTGTAATTTCCACAGGGGTAGTTACTGTACCTGTAGGTAAGACCATCCTGTTGCCACTATCCGTACTCATATATTGATTGTCACCTGATCGGTAGCTATGTACTAACTTGTCTCTTAAATTAGCACCTCTCTTAAAAACCATTCTGGGTTTAGTCTTAGTTGCTTCGTTCAACAGAGGTTCACCCTCTAGAATGTTCCAGTTTGAGTATATAATATCTTGGATCCCTTTACAACGTCTGGAATATTTGGTAACACAATTAATTCTAGGTTCACTAGGTCTAGGTACTCTACTTGTTAACAATGTGGTCCTGTCTGTTTCTAAAGCTTCCTTATGGGCTTTGTTCACAGTGTCATTGGCCTAACCACGTTCAAGAAATCTATTGCATTTCTGGTAGATTAATTAAAAAAAATCACCAACATTACTGCAGTTTCTGCGAACTCGTAACAACTGGGCTTTGGGAATGTTCTTGATCAAATGATGTGGGTGGCAACTGGATGCCAAGAAAAGTAAGATCCTATCTGTCTCCTCCCTGTATAAATCAGTTTGTAATGCGGCAACTGGATGTCAACAAAAGTGAGTTCCTATCTATCTCTTTCCTGTATAAATCAGTCCGTAATGTACCATCTTTTTTTATGTATTTGTTAGGTCCAGAAAGGAGACAGAATCGGAACCACACTGTACAGAAATTTTGAGATTAGGATTACCATGAATATATCATCTATATAATGACACCAGATGTCAATTCTACTGTAAAAAGGATTGTTCTGTCTATCATAGATAATTTCTTTCTCCCATAAACCCAGCTAGAGATTGGCAGTTGGGGACAAATGTTGCCCCATAGCCGTTTCCTTAAATTGCAGATAGAAAGATTCCTGGAACATAAAACAGTTTTTTGTCAACACATGTTTAGCACATCCTAAAAGGAAAATTTTTTTGCCCATATCCATGTTGGGGTCTAAGTTAAATTAATAATCCAAGGCTTCCAACCCTCCCTTATGGGGGATGTTGGTATATAGGGAAGCGATATCAAGGGACACCAAGTACCGTTTTTTTCTATCTGCATATCTCCTAGTATATCTAGCATTTTAGATTTATCATGGATGTAAGAAGGACATGTATGTACATACTCTTTAATGTAAGCATCTACAAATATGGATAAAGGTTTCACTAGGAACCTATACCTGCAACTATAGGACGACCAGGGGGATTTAATAAATCCTTATGTACGTTAGGTAATACATAGATGCATGTCCTAATGGAAGAAGTGGCAGTCAGATATAAGGACTCCTCATGTTCAATGAGTCCTTCACACCCAGATTCATAAATGAAGGCATCTAGAAACCTTTTGAACTTGGCAATAGGGTCTGAGGTCAGTGGCTGGTAAAAGTCCACATTAGACAGCTGTCTTGCTATTTCATCAATGTATTTGCTAGTGGACATTACCACCCCCGATCCCCCCCTTATCAGCAGGTTTTATAGTTAGTTCTTTATTTTTCTCCAGGCTCTTGAGTGCATCTGCTTCTGCATGAGCCATATTAACATAGGTGGACCTATTATCTTCTTCAAGAAGTAATTTAAACTGTCTCTTACAAATCTTCTCAAATACCCTCACTGTCTCATTGTAAGGAGGCATGAAGGTGGATGAAGGCTTAAAATGTCTTACCTCGACCTCTGCTGTTTGTGTTCCATCTCCCTGAGATTCCTTCACTGCTGCAGAATTTTCTTGGCACATTTTTATATGTTCAAAGTACACCTTCAAGTTCAAATTTCTAGTGAACCAGTGAAGGTCAATAAAAAATTTAAATGGTCTAGAATCTTGTGTTGGCAAAAAAGATAATCCTTTTTTGATAGACGTTCAGTTGTTCAGAAGTAAGTTCTATGTGAGAGATGTTAATCACAATATTTGGAATATTCAGGCCATCTTCCCTCTCCTGCCTCGGTTTCTTGTTTCGATGTTTCCTGCCCCCTCTCCTTGTCTGCTTTATCCCATGTGGTTGAACTGCCCTCTGGTCTTCTCTCTGAGTACTTGCTGTTCTTGGTCCATCTCCTGAAACTGGACTGTTCATTCTGTGCTCCGTTGGTCCACTCGTCGACTGCCCTCCTCTAAAAAAGGGTTTTCTGTTTCTGACTCGCTATTTGAGGTGTTATAGTTCGGAGAGTCACTGTTATGTTTTAATATTGACTTAGGGTGGTTGTTTGACTGGTTGCTATACCTATTACGGTTTCTGCCAGTTTTATTTTGTTTTTTGTTCCAGTCTCACACCCGGTCATTGAGGTAGTCCTGTCAGTCTCGCTCAGAACTTAGTCAATTTTGTTTTTTTTTAAGTTTGTTCTCTTCCCCCTCTTTTTTTTTGCTCCCCCAGGTCCGGGCCGGCCTCTCCTTCAGGCCTTCTTATGCTCCCTCACTGCCACACTGCCCAGACACAGCCACCCATCGCCCAACACTGCAACCCCCTGGGTAACGCGGACAGAACCCTTCACTGGATGGGTCCCTCTCCTCTGAGGGGGAAGGCACCGGTGGGGCAACCAGAGCAATTCTTGGCCCAGGTGTTGCTGAGGTGGTCTGTGGACTGCTTGGGGTCTCATGGCAGTGGGAGCTGGCGACCATCATCCAGTAGGCCGCACGGCTTTTTTCCCATTTGCTCCCTGGGGGCATGGTGTGCCACAAATGTCAAGGTGTGCCCCATTAGTCAATGGGACCCAGCACATTGCTGTACCCCCAGCCTCTGCCAGGGGTCAGCAAGCACCGGGTCATTTCCCTGCTCTCCCCCCGAGAGAAGGCAGCAGTCGCCCAATGTTTGAGCCCCTTAGTCTCGCCAGTTTCTCCAGCACCTGGGTCCGCTCTCAACCCGGGTCACTGGCATCGCAAGAGGAAATCCAAACACTGTGCCGATAGACCGCCTTTTTTCCCTTTTAATGTTTTCTTTTTTAGCTTGCCTTCCAATGCAGCAAAGTCAGGATGTTCTTTAAAGTGTGCCACAACAATCTCTTTATTTGCAATATCAGTTGTCACTTCTTCTTTTTGTTCCTCGTAATCCTTAATTACTGTTTTCATAAGAGCATCAGTGCCTAGTTGTAAGGAATTCTTCAATTGGACATAAACATGTCCCATTCCCATCCATAGCCAGGTTTATTAGTCACATGAAGGCCCCGAGGTGAGCGGGCTACACGTAAATAAGCCTCAAGGGTCAATATCCCCCAGTAGTGTCGATGCCCCCTTAAAATCACCCGCTCCAATTCCAGAAAAGCCCTCTTGATGTTGGGAATCTCTGGTTCAATATTTGGATTCTTGGTAGGGCTGCCAGCTTCTGATACCCGAGATCATGCTGAATCTGTGAGGAGATCCTCCTCTGTTGCTGCTGTAAATACAAAACTAGCAAATGAGCCAGCCGCAGCTCCAATCTAAATACCGCCAATGTAAGATGCAGACATCCCTCGGGCCTGTATTATCACTGATTTTTACAGGTGAACAAATAATAGGCCATTCCTAAATGAATTAAACAAGTCTCTTCAGTTGAGAGTACTCATGTGGAACTCCTACTGTTCACTCCAAATTGGTGGTTTGCTGCAGCCTGATGAAGTGGCGATTATGCTTCAAAATGCCCAAATGCAGCCTGCAGTAAGCACATAAGCCCAAAATGAGCAAGCAAGTCAGCAATACAGCTCAAACCACACCAAGGAGAATGCGAGAAGTAACCAAGAGTCCAGAAGCCAAAAGCAAACATCCACACTCCTTGGCTGCATATATACTGGCTTTATTCACAACAGAATTTTAAAGCATACCTCCATATGATGGTAAGAATGGTTGTTTACTGCAAGAATCCTGACTGGTTTCGTACACAGTACATCATCAGGGGGTGGTTCCAGAGTGTTGATCTTAGGTCCTTAAATCAGGAAATATTTAAAGTAACAGAGTGAATTTAAGTGCATTTCATACTAAAAGTGCTCAGTGCTTTAAGTAGTTTACAATCCACAGAAATACATACATAAAACTCATATTGTCTAAACATTTCATAAACCCCAACCAGCCCTGGCGGCTGCCTCCATAATGCCGCCCCCCCCTGATGACAGGCTTTCAACAAACACCAAGTCCCGTGGCAGCCTCCACAGCCATGAAGGCAGGCTCCTGAGCACACTCCAGCCCAGGCAGAATAACCTCTCCACATCCATAACCCTGCGTTCATGCTACCCAACTCACCCCTCATTCAGCGCAGGCCTCCGGCTCCTAAACACTCCACCCATGGCCTCTAGCTTTAGGATCCCTTCATGTCTAGCCTCAGACTTTTGAGCCCCCTCCCAGCATGTTCCCTAGCAGATCCTCACCACAGCCCTTGTGGTTGGCTACAGAATCCCATCAGCCTTAGCCCCCCCCCGCAGCTCTTGTGGCACCCCCTCATCATAGCCACTGGTTACCATGCCTATTCTCAACACTTGGGTGACATACTAAATGATAGCCCCCAGCCCCTCACCCTGGCTAATTACCGGGCACAATGCAGCAATGTAGACAGATATATGGACTGTATTATTTAAGTATATCAAAATAATCAAAATATAGGTTATATTATTTATTGTTTTAATATTGCCAAATAGATGACAAATTAAGTAATATATAGCATTTTTATTGTTTTTACTTCTACCTATCCCTGAAGACACTGTTTACACAAAGCAGCAGCTCACCAATTTTATAACAGCCCCAAAACTTTAGCTTGTGCCTGTATTGCTAACTTTGCCCAGTGATTTCCACTGGAATTGATTGCTTCATGGCTCCAAAAAAAAAAAAGGATCACAGAGGTGTTTAGCCAGTAAGAAAATCATTTTAATTAATACCTCTTTGCTCACATAACAGCTATACCACAATGTTGAGCGTGGCACTGCCGGCACTGTTTTGCCATCCACAACATGGTGCCATGCTCAATGTAGTTGCACTAGGCACCACCAAGGGGCACTACCATTGAACTAGAAGAGAAAGACTAGAATGGCAGTGCCTACCAACGCTGCTGAGTGCCAGTATGTAAAACATGCCATGATCTTGTGGATGTCAAATCTCGGAAAACGCTCATTGACATCCACAAGATTTTCCGGGAGTGCTTCGTTTAAGTTTAATTTTTTAACTAACAAAACCATAACCGTGCTTGTTAGTGGTTTTATTGGGAAGCACAGACTATGTGGCAAATAGTAATGCTGAAAATGTGGACTGTCATTACTTTAGCGTGGCAACATACTGTATGTGTTCTAAATGCATCAACTGTGCTAATTGGATTAATTGCTACAGCAAGGGCATTGACATCCATAGCAATTTCTCAGCGGGCTTCATTTAATTTTAATATTTTAACCTCATATTATATGTATAAGTGGTTTACTGTATAGCATGGACCCTGTGGCACAGAATAATGCTGCCAGTCTGCACTGTCATTACTTTATCATGGACATATACATGATTTAACAGAACTGCAATTACTGTTCTCAGTGGATTATCTACCTAAGGAAATGAACGTGAATATAAACATTCCTGGAGTTCATCGAAGGTAATTTACTTTTCTTATGATACTTAATATTATATTTCACTGACAAGTGAATTGTGCTCTGGCTAAGAAGATATGTTTCAGAAAAGAAAATGAAATTTTTGTAAACTTGGGCATGTGCAAAAAGCTACTGAAAAGCTAGCGCGGGGAACCATTCAGCCCCCACCTCCACCCTGGTCCATTTACTCCATGGATGTCCCGGTGTCCAGTGGCACTACACACACTCAGATTGGCCATTGCCATAATCGTTTAGATGTCCTTGTTGTCCACTGTCTCCCTCTGCCGTGTCAGCAATTTTCCTGGTGTCTAGTGTCACCCCCTCCTAGCGCACAACGCCATATTAATACTGATTGCTGTGGTATCTAGTGGCACCGCCTGTCCTCCAATGCCCCGGCCTGACATGCTTATTTATTTTATTTATTTATTAGAACATTGGTTTACAGACCTTTGAGTCAAAGACTCATTTACAAAGGCATCTCATCAAGACAGCAATGCATCACAACAAACAAAACAGTACAGTACATAACGCTTAGATTAAAAAAGCAACCAGTGTTACAGGAATTCACTGGTGGTACAAGCTTGGTAATAGGTAGATCACAGTATTCATAATATAGGTACACGAGTACCATGTCAGGTAGCAGTTGATCCCTGGTGTCTGTAAGGGGGGGGCTGGATGATGTGCTCAGTGCCTGGGGGGGCTGCTAGCCATTGGGGAAGCAGAGTGGCTAGTGGGGCAGGGGTCACAATAGACACAAGCGATTAACTCAGCATGTCTGGCCGGGGTATCAGAGGGCAGGTATGCCACTAGACACCACAGCAATCAGTACTAACATACTAAAATGCCAGCAGAATAGTTCTAATGGTCTTTCGTGTCTGCTTGTTTGGTCAGCCCTCATCCTGGGAGCTGACCTTGCAGCCCCCCTCTCCCTCTCTGGCTTCTGCCTTCCTAGTCCCGGATATTCTCGCTGCACTGGTTTTTGCTTCCAGAACCCTTTCCCTGTACCTGTCCCACCCCCTCTTGAACCCCTCCACCGTTTCTGCCTCCACCAGCCCCCTGGGCTGCGCATTCCATGGCTCCACCACCCTCTCAGTGAAGTAGCACCTCCTCTTTTCTCCCCTGAATCTCCCCCTCCAGCTTCCACCCATGCCCTCTAGTTGCCCCCTTCCTTTGGAGCACCCTGGCTGCTCGTCCCCTATTTACCCCCTTCATGTACCTGAAGACCTCTATCATGTCCCCCCGGTCCCTTCTCTCTTCCAATGTGTACATATTTAGCTCTTCGAGCCTCTCCCCATAGGTCATATCCCCCAAGCCCCAAATCATTTTGGTTGCCCTCCTCTGGACCCTCTCCAGGAGTTCAATGTCCATCTTTAAATGTGGCCTCCAAAACTGCACGCAGTACTCGAGGTGTAGCCTCACCAAGCAGTTATACAGTGGGAGTATCACTTCCCTCCTTCTGGAGGTGAGCCCCCTAGCGATGCATCCAAGCATCCTGTTGGCCTTTGCCGCTGCCCTCCTACAAGTCTCCGAGTTGTTCTTCTTGACATCCACCACCACCCCCAGGTCCCTCTCAGCCATTGAGACTTGTAGCATCGCCCCCCCAGGGTGTACATTTGGCCCGGGTTTCTGGCCCCCAGGTGCAATACCTTGCATTTTCCTGCATTGAACCTCAGCTTCCACTTTCTAGACTACCTTTCCAGAGCCTCCAGGTCCCCATGTAGGGCCACCCTCCTCTCCTCCCCATCCACTACCACCCCCCCAGTTTTGAGTCATCCTCAAAGAGACTCATCTCACTCCTGATACCTTTTCTTATGTCAGAGATGTAGGCGTTGAACAGGAGGGGCCCAAGGACCGATCCCTGAGGGACTCCACTAATGACCCTCCTTTGGGATGAGACTATCCCTCCAACCCCGACCCTCTGGGTCTGGTTCTGGAGCCAATTTCCTATCCATCTGATCGTCTGGTTCCCCAACCCCATTTCTCCCAGATTATCCAATAGGCCCCCGTGAGGAACAGAGTCAAATGCCTTGCTGAAGTCAAGAAAGAGGACGTCCACTGGTCTACCCAGATCCAAGGCACGCATCACCCAGTCATAGAACTCCACAAGGTTTGTCTGACACGATTTCCCCAGGATGAATCCATGCTTTCTATTGTTCAGGCCCCCCAACTTTTCCAGGTCCCCCCAGTCTCTTCTTGATAATGCCCTCCATCACCTTGCCCACCACTGATGTCAGGCTGACGGGCCTGTAGTTCCCTGCCACCTCCCTTGATCCCCCCTTGTGGATAGACACTATATGTGCCACCTTCTGGTCCTGGGGCACCCACCCTGTCCTCAGAGAGATGCTGAACAGCTCCGCCAGGGGTTTTGCCAGGACATCCGCCAGTTCCTTCAGTACTCTGGGATGTAATTTATCCGGCCCTGGTGCTTTCTCCGTCTCAAGGGACCTGAGAGCTTCCCTCACTCTCTCTCCCATGATTTCCACCTCTGCTACCTCATCCCCCTGCTTTGCCTTCCCCCCTCCTGCCAGTGATGCCCTCCAGACCCGCCAGTTGGTAAGGGTCCCCCTCCTCAGTTTCACCATCTCCTCCCATGTATGATGCAGACCCCCCATTTTCCTTGGTGAAAACTGAGGTGAAGTACTCATTTAGTACCTCAGCATGCTTCCCCGGGTCTTGTGCCCATCCCTTCCCTGTTTTAATCCTGCTAATCTGCCCCTTCACCCTTCATTTTTCCCCAATGTATCTAAAGAACCCCTTGTTCCCTCTCCTAATTTCCCTGGCCAGGTTCTGCTCCTTCCTTCCTTGCCTTAGCCACCCTCACCACCCTAGTGGCCCTTCTGGCCATCAGCTCGTTCTCCCCTTGGTCCCTTTCACTCCTTCTGGCAACATTTGGTGTAGCCACAGAACTATTAGCAAACTTGTATTTAAGCGAGCGGTGCGCCATATTTTCATAATAAATGTAACCGTGTAGTGTCCGCCATTTTCCAGAAGTCTGGACTTTACAACAAATGAAAAAATAGAAGTTTAAATGTGTCAAATCTGTGTCTTCCTTGAGAAAAGCCTAATTAGGGGGAAAGATTTTGGGTGGGTGGGGAGCCTCAGAATGTGACATTCCTGGAGATCATGGAAAGGGGCTCAGCTTGGGGTTGGGGAGCTGGTCCATGTAACTGAAGGACTGCCAAGTGTCATGAAGTGTGGTTGGCTGGGATGGAGGCTGGTTCAAGATCTGTGGCAGTGGTCCAGCAGTAGGTAGGGTGGTCTGCTGGGGACATGGGGGGGTGATCCAGTTTCAGGAAAGATCATGGCATAGGGTTGGAGTCTGGTTTTAGATGTAAAGAGAGTGCTGATCTTCGGCGAGGCTGGTCCTGGGACGAGAAGGGTTGTACAATTTCAGGAAGGGGGGTGGTCAGGGGGATGTGCCAGCTGGGATGGGTTGACTGGCTGGTCTGTATGTGGGAACAGTAGTGGTGGTGAGAAGGAAAGACCAGCTGTAGGGAGAGCAGTGGTGGGAGGTGAAGTCCAGCTGTAGGGAGGATGGTTGGTTTGTTTTTTTGGAGTTTTAGTAGTATATGGAAGAAGCTCAACTTAGGCTTGGGGCCTGAAAAAATTAAAACAAAGGCTTGGTCTGTTCTTCCAAATAAAGCATTTACTCACACAGGAAGCCAAAATGAGATTGGTCCAGTCCATCTTCCTTCCTCTTCTGAAGGTCCCAGTACTGCTCTAACTAAGCTTGACACGCATTACCACCGAGCCTAACTGTTTTTTAATCGGTGCCCCTTACTCCACTCACCACTGTTCACTGTATTCCAAGCTCAGCTGGTTATCTCTCAAACTCAGACAAAAAAACGCTGCCATCTGAATTGACAGAGCAATAATTAACAAGCTGTTTCAGTACATTTCAGACTGTCTGCCTGCTTGTACTGTGGGTAATTACCCTCTCAGGAGTCTCTCCTACATCTCCCTAGTCACCCCTAGAGTTAGAACAAAATGTGGTAGGGCCTCCATTAGCCATGCCCTCCCTGTCCTGTGGAATAACCTCCAAAAAAAAACTAAAAACAGTGACTTCTGTCACATAGGCCACCTTTAAAGCCTTTATCGCATGTACCCTAAATGAGTCCATGCCCTTATTTGGATCATTATGTTTCTGTTATTGCTCTGTAAAATTATTATATAATCTGTTATTCTCTGTTGTTCTCATGTGATCACCCAGGTCCATATTATAAATGAGATTGTCTCTCAATGATGTTTCACCTAGTAAAATAAAGATTGATTGACTGAGGGAGGCTGTTCCAGCTTCAGATAGGGTAATTAGCATGGGAGTGATTTTCTACTTGGAGGAAGAGTGGTCGGCATGATGTGGGTGACTTGTCTGCAGGCAGTGTGGTCCAGCGGATGGGTCTAGCTTCAGAGTGGATGGTCTGCTCTACCAGCCTCCAGACCAACCTCCTCCAGGCTGAGCACTGGAGCTGGAGTAGCCTTGGACCAAACCCCCAGGCCCATAACTGTCCTTGCAGCTGGACCAGTATCTCCCAATATTGTGTCACTGAGTGGATGCTGAGGGATTCTACCCAATGACTGAGAGCCAGTTTCTCAGCTCAGTGGTCTGGCTTGCCTTGTAGGACATGTGATTTATTTTGGGCCTAGGCTTGAGTACCCCAATGCAGTATACTCACAGTGGGACTCTGCGCAAGTCACTTAGTGGGGGATGCAGAGCTGTACATAGAGACTCCAATGTGACCCCCCCCCCTAGTATTTGACCACTGAGGCTCTTTGGATGTGGCAAACATGGTGATAAAAGTTAATAAAGACTAGTGGTAATTCCTCTGAGGCAGCATATCTTGCCATTCACATCACCCTATAAGGGGCGTCAAGGATGGGTAGCTTTTCTGTGGAGATATATGTGGTCCGGTTTGAGGGGCATGTAGTTGGAGAGAGGGTCCAGGGGCTGTGTTGTGGTCCAGGGTGCGTGATCAGCTTTGTGAAGGCTGGTTTGGTGGAGGAAGGTAGGTCCAGTTGCAGGGATGGTGGAGGGGTGTACTCCAGCTGTAGGGGGACTGTCAACAGGGTGGCTAGTCCATCAGCATGAAGGGTGGTCCGTGGAGTTGGCTATCATGGTGTAGAGGCGTGTTCGGGTGCTGGGGGTAATTTAACTCCAGTTACAGTGCTCCATTCCTGCTCAGCTGGGGGGGGTCCATAGACGGGACTGGGAAGAGAAGTCCTGGAGTAGGAATGGATATGATGGCCCATGGCTGTTCATCAGCATGGAGTGTGACTGGCTGTTGATGGAGGCTGTTGCAAATGGGAAATGAGCAAGGGCTCCACAGAATTTGTTTGAGTCAAGGGGCCAAAGTCTGCAAGCTCAGAAACTATTGTTTCCTGTCCTCGACATATGTAGCCCATCCCCTCTGACATCAGCCAGCCCTTACCCTCTGCTACCGCCCCAGCCTCCATCAAGTTGTCACTTGCTTTATACAAGCATTTGTCAATGCTGAAAGTTTGTTTGCTGGTATTAGCATTGGAAATGCAGGAGTTAGAGAGATGCAGAACAGGAATGACAGTGAAGTACTGAACTTCACGCCAACCCCACCTTCATCCTGCAGAGACGGACAGGCATTGGGGGTATGCGTTTGGGTTGTCGCCCATAATGTTCATGCCATTTCACTTCACCCTATCCATCAGACACTGACACATGTTGAGGTGTGCCTTGGGGTGTTCAGTTTTACAGTCATCCCACTCCATAAGGACATACGCTAAAATGGGTGCAGTATAGGAGAATGGGGTGAACTCTGGGGCCGAAGAGTCCAAGGAACACCTCAATGCCTGTCACTGGCTGCAGGGTGGTGGGGTGGGGGTGGAATGGCATGAGCATTACAGTCGGCAATCCAAAGGCACACCCTTGATGCCTATCAGTCTGTACAGGGTGGAACGTTATGGTTAGAAACCCTAACGCCCCGGGTGTTTGTTGGTATTTGCACTACGAATTTGCAACATAACTATTTTGTGACCCCCACCTCATGAAAGCATTTGAGATCTCTTCTCATGAACAGTGGCACCGTGATTTTGTCAATGTGTCCCAAACTTTGGGTTTCCACAGCGACCGTGCCATTGTGCGCCAGATGTACGAAAACACAGATCAGGCAGGATGTGAAGAATGACAGCTGTACCATTCATAGGGAGGTATGAAGAGATGGCAATGTTGAAAATCTGTAGTGAAAATATTTAAAATGCTCAAACATCCGAATGTACATGGAAACTGCGCAACGCATGCACGTAACACAGTCATTTAGTGGAATTATTTCACCTAATTTTCAACATAGGCATTTTGTGACCTCTGCTCATGAAGACTGTCACTATGATTTTCTTAATCTGTCCCGAAACATTGATTTCCCACAGCAATTGTGCTATTCTGCACCAGATGTGTAAATGCATATTTGGGGCATGATGTGAAAAATGACAGCTGCACTGTTCATAAGGAGGTCTGAAAAAATGCCAATGTTGAAACTCGAGTGAAAATACAACAAATTGGCGACGTTACCAGGGTACATGGAAACTGCACAATGCAAGCTTGTAACGGTCATTTTATGGACATTTGTCACCAAATTTTCAACCTAGGCATTTTAGGACCTCTGCTCATGAACAGAGTCAGTGTGATTTTACATACAAACATACACACGAACATATGAACATACGAATCTGCCAGCAGAACACACCAATCGGTCTATGTAAGTCTGCCCGAGTGTGCAGCTAGCATCCTAGATTGCAGCTGCCCCAGTCTCCTCCCATCAGTTCCTCCCCCACTTGTCCCAGCCCCTGCCCCCAACTCTTCCTCTTGCTTTATCCCACTCCTTCTTAAAGCTATTGACTGTCCTTTATATTAGCACTCCCTCTGGCAGCGCATTCCAACTAGACACCACCCTCTCAGTAGTGCCTCCTCATTTCCCTCTTGAAACGTCCCCCTTCCAACTTCAGTCCATGCCCCCTCGTCTCTCTCTTCCACTCCTCAGTTTAAACACCCTCTCAGTGCTAGGTTATTTACCCCCTCAGGTATTTAAATGCTTCAATCATATCCCCCCATCCCTCCTCTCCTCCAGTGTGTACATGTTCAGCTTCTTCAGCCTAACTTCATATTCCTTTCCTTCCATCCCCTTTAACATTTTTGTTGCCCTCTTTTGCACCTCCTCCAGTAACTTTATATCTCTTCTCAGGTATGGCCTCCAGTATTGCACATAGTACTCTAGGAGCGGTCTGACCAATGATCTGTAGAGAGGTAGGATCACATCCTTGTGTCTGGATGAGAACCCCCTTGCGATGCACCCCAGCATCCTGTTTGCCTTTGCTGCTGCTCTCGTGCAGTGGGCTGAGTTGTTCATGCTCCTAGTTACCAACATCCCTAGGTCTTTCTGCTCCTCTGTGATCCTCAATCAATAGTCCCTCTTCTGGTTCTTTGCCCCGAAGTGCATCACCTTACATGTCTTTGCATTGAATCCTAGCTGCCACTCCACCGACCATGTCTCTAATTTGGTTAGGTCCCCCTGCAGTTTTTTCCATCCATCCTCTTCGTCCACCACCACCCCCAATTTGGTATAATCTGCGAACAGACTAACCCTGCTCCCCACTCCGTGTGCTATATCGGAGATAAAGAGCCCAAATGGCACCGGGCTCAGCACTGACCCCTGCAGCACCTCGCTTGTCACTGCTCTGGGTGCCGAGAGCTACCCCACCACCACCACCACCCTCTGCAACCTCCCCTGTAACCAGCTCTCTATCCATTTAGTCAGCTTTTTTCCCACCCCTACTACTGTCAGCTTCCCCCCAGTCTTCCCTGGGGCACTGTATCCAAGGCCTTACTGAAGTCCAAGTACAGGACATGTACCGCATGGCCCCTGTCCAACTCATCACCCAGTCATAATACTCTTATTAGGTGGGTTTGACAAGACCTCCCTGAGACAAACCCGTGTTGCCGCCCATCTTGGAGGCCATTACGCTCTAGGAATGCCACCAGCCTCTCCTTCAGCATCACCTCCATAAGCTTACCCACTATGGATGTGAGACTTACCAGCCGATAATTTCCTGGCTCCTCTCTAGGCCCACTCTTTTGTATGTGCACCACATGGGCCACCCTCCAGTCCCGGGGCATACACCCCCATTTCCAGGGAGGTGTTGAACAGATCTGCCAGTGGCTCAGCCAACAGCTCCATCTCCCTCAGCACCCTGGGGTGGATGCCATCAGGAATTGGTGCCTTGTCCATCCTTATTGCCCTCAGCCTCCCTAGCACCCTATTCCCTGTGATCACTTTATCCATCACCTCCTCCCCCCTTTCCCCAACCCCCAGCCCATTCTGGTAATGGACCATCCCTCTCCTTAGTGAAAATGGAGCAGAAGTACTTATTTAGAATTTCCACTTGCTCCTCCCCCTTTTCCACCCAATCCCCTTCCCGCTTTATCCTCACAATATGTTCCTTGCACTTCCTCTTTTCTCTGACATACCTAAAAAATCCTTTTCCCCTCCCTTTATGCCCTGTGCAGACCTTAATTGCCTGGAGGCCTTAGCTTTTGTCACCCTCCTGGCAACCTCCCTTGACCAATTCCCGAAAGCCTCCTTATCCTCTCCCTTCTCTGTTCTCCTGTACATCCAGTATGTAGCCATCTTTGCCCTCACCCTTTACAGCACTTCCTTGTTCAGCCAGCATGGTTTCTTGGCTCTGCTCTTCTTACTCCTGGCCCTGGTGCAGTCTACTGTGGCCTCTGTTAACCCAGTCTTTATGACTCCACACTTTTGTTCTGCATCCATTCCCGGCCTTATATCTCAGAGTCTCCCTTGCAGTATTGCTCCCATCCTCCCAAAGTCCACCCTAATAAAGTCCACCACCTTAGTGCCCGTGCCTCCTGTCTCCCTGCCCAGAGCGACAACGAGCCAAACTGTTTGGTAGTTGCTACCTGCTAGTGAGTTCTCCAACCTTACCTCCCTCACTGCCTCCCCATTTGCCAGTACTAGGTCCAGAGTGCTACCAAGCCTTGTAGGCCCACTTACCAATTGCGTCAGAAGGCCGTCCTGGAATGCATCGAGGAGTACCTGCTCCTTGGTACTGCTAGTGGCCAGAGTGCTCCAGTCAACCCATGGTAGGTTAAAATTCCCCACTATCACCACACTCCCCCTTCTACACACCCTCCTTATCTGCTCTGCCAATGCCCCATCCAGTTCCTTGGATTGGGCTGGTGGTCTGTATACCACTCCCAGCTTCAGCTTTCTGCCCTTGAAGTTCAGGAGCTGCACCCAAAGTGCCTCTGTCCTCTCCTCTTCTCCCTTGTCCCTTATGTATTTAATCCCTTACCTCACATACAGTGCAACCCCACCCCTTCCAGCCACCTGGTCCCTCCTGTATATCCTGTATTCTGGGATTGCCAAGTCCCAATCATGATACTCTGTGGCCCAAGTCTCTGTCACTGCAGCAATGTCCACCTTCCCCTCTGAAAGGAGCGCTTGAAGCTCTGCAATTTTGTTCCCCAGGCTTCTTGCATTGAGAGAGATCACCTTCCACCCGTACCCCTCCTTCTCCTCACTCTTCTCCTCCTTGGCCTGTGTCCCTCCTCCCGGTAGTCCGCACCCTTTCTCCTCCTTATTCTTACCGGGTGGTGATGCCTTCTGTATTACAGTCAGACCACTCTGCCAGCCCCCTTTACCAATATCTAGGGGGTGAGCTCATTAGGCTCCCCTGTGCGGACCTTTCTACCAACCTCAGTCTTTTGGCCACCCCCCAGTAGTTTAAATCCACCTCAGTATAGATGTACCCCTCTAAACCTGCCTTTAATACTCCCTTCCCCTTCCTGCTCAAGTGTAGCCTGTCCCCCGCATACAAGTCACTATTCCCCCAGACCCTACCCCAGTTAGTCACTAACCCATCATTTTTGGTGTGGCACCAATCCCTCAGTCACTCGTTGAATTTCAATCCTACCCTTCTCACCATGCTTGCACATGGTACAGATGCCTCCAAGAATGCCACCGACTCCCCACCCCACTCGCCTGCCCAACTACTCAAACCTCCCCTCACTACTTCCACATTCTCCCCTCAAGTCGTTTGTACCCCTGCAACACTACATGAGTTTCTTCCTTCTCCGTGCTGCACATTTGAGCAGTGCCTGCCCTGCCCCTCCTGCAGTCAACCTGGGATAGATTCAACCCAAATGGCTATGCCTTTCCCCACTTCATCCCATCTCACCCCTTCAGTATAGAATCCCTCAGGACGAGTACCCCTGTTCTCACCCCCATCCTCTCTAATGCCCTTCCACCACCCCAGTATTCATTCTTCCCTGCCCCTTACCCCTGCCAGCTGCACTCACTGTGACTTCTGTATCAGTACCCCTAATTTCCACCTCACCTTTTTCTGCCTTATTCCTCCATCCCTTGAACCTCTTCCAGCCTGACTACTTCCTACTTACTACTGGGCTTCTATGTTGACCTCCTCCTCCCTGCTGATTTCCAACCCCTCTCCTATCCCCGCTGTTGTCGATTTACAGCCCCACTTCCCCTCTACCCAGACAGTGATGCCCCTCGCATCCTTCCCCCTTCCCATAGCCTTCTCTTCTCCAATCACCACACCCTCCTTCCTTACTAGCCCCTTCTACCCTTTCATCCTCGCTATCTCTTCCCCTACCTGTTGCAATCCCTCTCATGCCCTGCTTGTCCTCCCCCCTTCAGTATGTTCCTGCTCCCCCTCTTGCTCCCATAGCAGAGGCTTGAATCTATTCCTAGTCTATACCTCTCCTACATTTCTTCCCCCTATCAGTTCCCCTCTCCTACTTGTTCCCCTTCATGCCACCCCTGGTCCCATCCCTGGTCCCTCCTACCCACAGCCATCTGCTCTCTCCCTGGTACTCCTCATGGTCTCTTCCTCCCCATCAGAGCCCCTCGCCCTGGGTGCCCTCCCTCTCCTATCTTTTCTGCTAGTGCCTCTGATACTGGGGTCGATTTCCAGTCCTAGTTGTTCTTCCTCCATCCCTTGTCATCCCTATTCCCCCCAGCCTGGATGCCTGACCATACTCATCTGCTCCTGCCATGGACTCGTCCCTAACTGCCACAGTTCCTCCCTCAAAATAGCCAGTTGTCTACAGACCATACATCCCCATCCTCCAAGCCCAGCCCAGGATCATGGCAGACCCACACCCTGTACAGCCCACTACCCTTCCAAAGATGCCCGCCCTATTGACATTTGGCACCTGCCCCATTTTGGCCACCATCTTATGTTACGGGTTCTTACTCCCAGTTTCTGTGCCCTACTACAACTGTTAGGCCACTAGTTACTCAAATTCTTGGTATACCCCACACTAGTCCTCCTACTGCCCCCTTGCTGACAGGGTTAATTCAGTCTCAAATCTCATCCGTTAGATACTGCATTACTGTAGCAATCCTAAAGGCTTCTTGTCCAGTTTTCACCCCTCAGCTACCATACTTTTTGTTCTCAGCTCTCATATAGTTTCACTTAGCCCAGTTAGAAATTCTATTGCACTCCAAGTATTACTCAGCTCTGTTAGAGGTATAAACAGAACAAATAAATATGTATTATTACAGCAATCCTAACAGTATAGCTCAGTACTTAGCTCAGTTAGAGAAAGAAACAGAACTAAATCTGTGTTATTACAGCAACCCTAAAAGTATCCAATCATTGCTTTGTCTCCACCCAGAGATCCTGTTGTAATATAGGACCACAGAGGACACTGGGTGGGAGGTGAGCAAGTCTAAACTTGACAGAGCTCCGTTGAGCTCGCTCCTCCCCCTCTCTCACTTGTTCGTTCTATTTCTCCCGGCGCTGCAGGCTGCCCTTTTGTACTGGGCTCCTGCCTGCATTGGTGCCTTGTTCTGCCCACAAAGAAATCCACAGCAGTCCCAACAGAGCCCCATTAAGCTCGCTCACTCCTCCTCTCTCACACACTCGTTCTGTTTCTTCTGGTGCTGCAGGCTGCGCTTTGTACTGGGTCCCTGCCAGCATTGGCGCCTTTTTCTGTCCACAAAGAAATCCGCAGCAGTCCTGACAGAGCTCTGTTGCGCTCGCTCACTCCTCCTCTCTCACTCACTCGTTCTGTTTCTCCCAGCGCTGCAGGCTGCCCTTTGTACTGGACCCCTGCCAGCACTGGTTCCTTTTTCTGCCCACAAAGAAATCTACATCAGTCCCAACAGAGCTCCATTAAGCTCGCTCACTCCCCCTCCCTCACTCACTCACTCGTTCTGTTTCTTCCGGTGCTGCAGGCTGCCCTTTTGTACTGGACTCCTGCCTGTGTTGGCGTCTTTTTCTGCCCACAAAGAAATCCACATCAGTCCCAGCAGAGCTCCGTTGAGCTCGTCACTCCCCCCTCTCACTCGCTCATTCTATTTCTCCCAGCGCTGTAGGCTGCCTTTTTGTACTGGGCTCCTGCCTGCATTGGTGCCTTTTTCTGCCCACAAAGAAATCCGGAGAAGTCCCAACACAGCTCCGTTGAACTCGCTCATTCCACCTCTCTCACTCACTCATTCTGTTTCTCCCGGTGCTGCAGGCTGCCCTTTTGTACTGGGCTCCTGCCTGCATTGGCACTTTTCTGCCAACAAAAGAAATCTGCAGCAGTCCCGACAGAACTCTGTTGAGCTCGCTCACTCCCCCACTCACTCATTCCGTTTCTCCCAGCGCTGCAGGCTGACCTTTTGTACTGGGCTCCTGCCTGCTTTGGCGCCTTTTTCTGCCCACAAAGAAATCCACAGCAGTCCTGACAGAGCTCCGTTGAACTCGCTCACTCCCCTCTCTCACTCACTCGTTATATTTCTCCCAGTGCTGCAGGCTGCCCTTTTGTACTGGGCCTCTGCCTACATTGGCGCTTTTTCTGCCCACAAAGAAATCCGAAGCAGTCCCAACAGAGCTCTGTTGAGCTCGCTCACTCCCCTCTCTCTCACTCACTCATTCTGTTTCTCCCAATGCTGCAGGCTACCCTTTTGTACTGGGCTCCTGCCTGCATTGGTACCTTTTTCTACCCACAAAGAAATCTGCAGCAGTCCCGACAGAGGTCCGTTGAGCTCGCTCACTCCTCCTCTCTCACTCACTTGTTCTGTTCCCAGCACTGAAGGCTGCCATTTGTACTGGACCCCTGCCAGCATTGGCACCTTTTTCTGCCCACAAAGAAATCCACAGCAGTCCCAACAGAGCTCTGTTGAGCTCGTTCACTCCCCCTCTCTCACTCGCTCGTTCTGTTTCTCCCGGCGCTGCTGGCTGCCCTTTTGTACTGGGCTCCTGCCTGCGTTGGTGCCTCTTTCTGCCCACAAAGAAATCCACAGCAGTTCTGACAGAGCTCAGTTGAGCTTGCTCACTTCCCCTCTCTTGCTCGCTCGATCTTAATCTGTCCCAAACACTTATTTCCCACAGCGACCACGCTATTCTGTGCCGGAAGTGCGAAAACACATTTCCTCCAGGATGTGAAAAATGACAGCAGTGTTGTTCATAAGGAGGTGTGAAAAAATGCCAGTGTTGAAAATCTGGCGTGAAAATTTTACAAATTTGCGAAGTTACAAGGGTGCTTGGAAACTGCACAGTGCACACTTGTAACACAGTCATTTTATGGACTTTCGTCACCAAATTTTCATCATAGGCATTTTAGGACCTCTGATCATAAACAGTGTCACTGCCATTTTCTTAATCTGTCCCAAAAACTGATTTCCCACAGCGACCGTGCTATTCTGCGCCGGAAGTGTGCAAACACATTTCAGCCAGGATGTGTAAAATGAAAGTTGCACTGTTCATAAGGAGGTGTGGAAAAATGGCAATGTTGAAAATCTGGAGAGAAAATATTACAAATTTGCGACGTTATAAGCATGTGTGGAAACTGCGCAACACATGCTCATAAAACAGTAATTTTTTGGATTTTTTTTTCACCAAACTTGCAACATTGGCTTTTTGAGAGCCCACCTCATAAACAGTGACACTGTTGTTTTGTTAATTGGTTCTGAAAGGTGATTCATACAGTGACTGTGAAATCACCTTTTGGGACCAAATAACACCATGACAAAAACTGAATTCATGAGAAGGGGTCCCAATAACCCCATGTTGAAAATTTAGTGTCAAAATTCCCCAAAATGCTCGAGATATGCACCAAACCCTATTTGAAAAAACCCTATTTATGCCATTATACTGCTTACCAGCATTTCTTCAGTTCGCGATTGGCTTTGAAGAGTGCAGACGTGTTCCCGGTCCACAGAAGATCATTGCGCCGGGTTCCGGAGTTAAGTACGGGGTGAGGGGTGTGGGAGGCAGTGTGCAGAGGGTGGGCACGGGTTTGGGAGGGGCAGAAGAGACCGCGGAGGACCGCTTTCTTGTTTTACAGAAAAAAGACAATGGGGTGGTTTTCTTTTGCAGGTGTTGTTTGGTACACTGGGTGGGCTCCAGTGTACCACCTGCATTTGTGGGGAGGGGGGATTGGCCGATGTAGGGACTGGGCCCCCGTCGGCACAGAAATGATTTGGGGCTACAGATGCTGAGGGGATTGGGCACCTCAGCAACTGGAAGTGGGAAGGGGGGACTGAAGCCGATGGGGATTGGGCCCCCCATCAGCACAGAAACAGGTGGGGGGGGCACATGATGCCTAGGGGGATTGGGCCCCCCTCAGCACAGGCAAAACATAACTGTGGGGTCATTATGCTGATGGGGATTGGTCTCCCCCATTGGCAAATAAAACTGGGAAGTGGGGGACTGAAGCCGACGGGGATTGGGCCCCCCGTCGGCAAAGAAAGACTGTTTTGGGGGGTGCATGATGCTGAGGGGGATTGGGCACCCCCTTGGCACACAATGGGGGGGCATTATGCTGATGGAGTCAGCTCCCAGTTGGCAAATGTTTCACTAGGCAAGGTACCGCCCTGCAATGATGGGTCGCTCCCTCATTGCAGCAGAATAGCTGATGCTGTAATGATGAGGCGGCCCCTCATTGCAGCAGAGAAATCGTTTCAACTTGGTGGCACATTTGGAAACCAATGTCATCAGCACAGTGTGCCTGCGTTGGTCCACCAGTGCCAAGCCCCCAAATGCAGTGCCGCCATTAGCTGCCACAGTGCTGCACCTCCACAACCCTCTTCTCTCCTAAGCTGCCGCATAATGTTTCTTGCGCATGCGTGCAAGCAAACATAAAATGTAACTTTGTTGATAAAGTATTATTTTTGTGTTGAAGTTAAATGTAGATTTAGTGTAGTAGTTGTACTCCTGCACTTGGCTGCCGACTGATGCTTTGGGTCTTGTAACCATTGACCCCTGACCTTGCTAGCATGTAATTGTTTTGTGTTATTGTTAACTCTGTATCCCTTGTTACCCTTCCCCGGGTCACACCTGGAAATGAGCTTTGGCTCGTTGGTGCTTTCCCCAGTTATCACATTTTAAATAAATAAATAATACAAGTAACTGTACTTGCATGGGATGGTGGCCAGCAGCAGAGGTAAGTGGTGGTTAAGTGCCATGTGCACTGGTCCCACTGTGCTGTGCCAAGAGCACTCCTGACACCACGTTGCACAACATGTGATGCTCATCACTGTGTTGTACATGTCTGGCTGTCACTGCACTGTGCCATGTGACCTGGTGACACTGCACTATGCTGTGCCACATGCCCTGTCATCAGTGCACTGTGTCACGTGCACTGTGTCACATGCACTTCTGTCATTGCACTTCTTTATTAACGACATTGCAGAAGGACTGGAAGGGAAGGAATGCCTTTTTGTGGATAACACAAAAATCTGCAACAGAGTAGACTCATAAGGGGGGGGTTGAAAGAATGAGGGAGGATCTAAAGAAGTTAGAAGAATGAGCATGAGTTTGGCAGCTAAGATTCAACGCAAAAAAGTGCAGAATCATGCACTTAAGGCACAAAAACCCTGGGGCAACATATCAACTTGGGGGGGGGAGTATTAGCAATCATAAAACAGGAAAGAGACCTGGGGGTTATCATTTTTGATGACCTGAAGGTAGCTAAACAGTGTAAAAAGGCAGTGGGATAGGCTAGCAGAATGCTCGGATGCATACTGGAGGGGTATCACCAGCAGAAAGAGGGAGATAATAATACCCCTGTATAGATCGCTGGCGACACCCCACCTCGAATACTGTGTATAGTTCTGGAGGCCCCATCTCTAATAAACAAAATAAAACATGAAAAAACAGTTATGGAATATACGAAGGGCAGCCTAGTAGTATACTGTATCATAGTTTTCTCTTTATTACAAGAAGCTTTTTAGCAATTGGTGGGTGAGGGAGTTCAGTTTGACAGACAACAATCTGATATGGAAGTGAATTCAGGATTCAGATTTAAAATTCAAAATATTAAACAGTCATAATCTAATACAGTATACATTGCTAAGCAATGCATATTTCACTCAGAACAAATAATGTATGTAAAATATTGCTACAAATGATTTGTGCATAACAGGCAAATGTAGAAAAGGTTCAGTCTGTCATATGTTCTGGGACTGTTCCCAGGTTACACCCAGTGTACATGGTCAGTCATTAGGAATACAATGCACCTGGGCCTATGATATGGTTTTACACTGCCTGCCTGTATACTGGGCATTGTGCCTTATTGTATCCTAGTAAACCAGTGTTGTGACTAAATATTCAACCAATAACTGCATGTGAATCTTTTATTGAATTGAGGTAATGAATTTGGAGCCACTGGCACCTGCATTGTCTGTGTGGGCAAATGGCACCCACCAAAGTGCCTCCACTCTCCCTTGGGGGTAATGGGTTGACGCAACAAGGCTCCCTTGTCTGCCCGAGGCTTCCTCTGTAATTCTATCAGGAGGCTTCTGGTAGGGCCTGGGAGGTTTCCTTAAAGGGACACACTCATGCCCAGTGGCCATCACAGTCTGAAAGCCCATGACTAGCTCTTTCAAATGAGGTGTTGGGCTCATATGTATGCAGAAGCACTCCTGAGATATAGACTACTGAGTCTGTGCAATATAAATACTACATTGCAGCCATTTTTTAGAACATTGTGATGTCACAGAGGAACAAACTGTGCCTAACTACATTGAGTCAAGCACAGCTTGTTCGTCACTGACATCACAAGGTTCTAAAAATGGCTGTAATTTAGTATTAATATTGAACAGACTCTGTCATCTATAACTTCAAACTGCTTCCAGCTACGGGTATGCCCAATACCTTGCTTGAAAGACGTTTTCATTGGCTTTCAAACTATGTCTGCCACTGTACATGAATGTGTCCCTTTAAGGCAGATTAGTGACAGGCCTGGCACTCAGCCAACACCTGGGTCCCCCCCTGCAGTGCGACCGGGGCCTTGTAGACAGGGCCACCAGGGGTTCTTAATCCGAATGGAGCTCTCTTTTCCTGTGGTTGGCCATAACTCGCAGTTGTGTTTCCTGCGCACCAACCTAACAATGGTTAAGATGAGATGCAGGTCCATTCCTCCACACAGGTAAGAAAGTGTGGGCTTGGCTGCAACACACACACACACACACACAAATTTGGTTTATGCTTGTGACTCATCAGAATTCATAAAGGGGAACTATAGAGCATGGGGCAATGGTAGAGACCCCAGCAGTGGTTTTAAATGGTTAACAATAACTTAACAGGAGCCGGCACAGTGCAGATGCCTGGGACACAGAGTAATGGGTTAGGGAGCCCACTTCTTTGTGCTCAGAAGAATTGTAAGGTGGCTTGGGAGGATTGTCCAGGCATGCTGCAGATGAACAGGCTAGGGTAACCTCAAGACAGACTTCGGCTCATCCCTTTCGGGGGAAGGGGGGAGTTGGTCATACGGCCTGGGTCTTGGTGCTGCTGCTTACTGTCACTTTCTGCTAATTTGTTAGTTAAGCAATAAGGCATGACAGGGTGTGTGTGTTATGGTGGGATAATGGCCCACCTTCGGTGTGTTGAAGCATGAGGCATAGCAGAGTGCTTCCAACACCTGAGAAGAGCCGTTAGGCCACCATAACACATCCCCTTGAGTGCCTTATTGCAATTATGAAATAGGTAATTTTTAGTAAATTTTATGCATGTTTTTAAACATATTACTTTCAGCTGGGCCATTGTGCTGGGATAATGGCCCAGCTGAAAGCAGCTCTTGGCCAATCAGAATTCAGCGTTCTTTCTACCCATTTCATAATTGATGATACAGTTGTTTACACTGTACTTTAGAATGATGTAATAGCTATTGTGTGTTTTAACTTCTGTAATAATTGATGTTTAAGTTGAAACTATGTCTTAGTAAATCTTTCCAGCAGGGCCACCAGAGGGGTTCTTAATCCCAGATGGCCAAATTTAGCTGTGTTTTACTCCATTTGGCCATAACTCATGGTAATGTTTCCAGACACCACCCCTCCAAAAAAAGAATGTGGTTTGTGTTTCTGAGTCATCACAGGACTCATAAAGGGGGATTACAGGGCTGGGGTTGAGGCAGAGACTTCGGCAGTGGTCTTAAATGGTTAACAATGTCCCTACCTGGAGCTGGACCAGGGCAGAATCCTGGGACCTAGAGCAATTGGTCAGGGAGTCCACTTCCTTGTGCATGGAGGAAGGGGCAGACAGTTGGGAACACCTGGGCACACTGCGGATGAGCTGGCCTATGCTCGTCTCTACATAGACTTTGGCTCGCCCTTCTAGAGGTGGGGAATTAGGTCATAGGTCCAGAGTCTGTGTTGCTGCTTCCTCCCACTTCTTGTTAATGAGTAAGTTGGTATCATACATAAAACTCTCAGGAGTGAGCCAGTCTGGTGGCGCTGAGGGTTGAGGTGCTGGACACCACACCTCGCGCCACACCGGCGACCTGGGTTCGGGAATGAGCTTGGGCCACCAGGGGTTGGTAGGGGAGAGAGAGGATTAAGTGCCCGGAGGACTGCTCTCCTCTCTCGGGAAGGGAGGGATTGTCATCCCGCTCATCAGTCTCCCTCTGGTGGTGGCCAGGGGAGATGCAAGTCAGGAGGCACGTTGCCGGCACTGCAGTTGGTGGGGGGAGGGGTAAAAACTGGAGGAAAATAGGAGCTGGCAGACTACATGACGGCTCTCCTGCGCCTGTCCCGGCTTCCCGGTCTATCTGGATTTCGCTCTGGGGGTGGGAGAAAGCCGACACCCTTTCACCTCGGCCCTGTCTTGGGGGGGATCTTGTAGGGGAGGTCGGGAGGGGAATGGAGAGCCAGAGACTGAGTACCTCTCAGGGAGGGACCAGAGCCACATGCCAGGCTCCCTGGAATACAAACAGATAATAGAAAAAAAAAATAAAAGAACTCTCAGGAGTAGAATGAAAATTTCCCCTGTACAAAGGTGCTTTCTTCCTGGATGACATTCAAGGCCCCTAGAATTCTGCGGCCGCAGAATTTTGCGCAGAACTTGCAGTCTACCGCAGAACTTCTGCGGTGCCGCAGAATTCACTCTTCTTGTTGATTTTTTATTAATATTTCTTTTTTTCCATAGAATCTGGTTCCCTTCTCCTCTTTTTATATTCTAAACCCCCATATGTTCAGAATGTGATGTTATCATTGCTATAACATCATACATTAGTTAATAAAATGGCTGCAATCTGCAACAGAAATGAACAGTCACTTATCTACCACAGCTCCCACTGCCAGAGACGGTGGCACTGCACATCAGGCATAGTGATATTTGCTCAATCTGCACTACAGCCTAATATAGTTTTCAGTCTTACATTATTGCACTAGGGCCAACTTGAACAAAACCTTGTTAATAGTACAGACCTGTTAAGTCCATACCTCACTTTGTACAAACCTTTTTGTGCCTTTAAGGTATAGAGATGCCATCTGAAATGAATAACCAGTAAAATGAATTTAACTGTCATTTTTAAGAAAAATAAAGTAATTATGCCCAGAAAAGTGGAATATAATAATGTGTAGACCTGTTGAAAGAATAGACCCGTGAAATAAATAATTGCACTATACGCATTTTTGCCAGGGTTATTGATTACATATTGTCATTGGTTGATAGAATCACCTAAAAGTTATGGAGAAATGTTGTGTGCAGGGACAGCTGTTGGGCCAGAGGGTAGCATGCTGTGTTTCCATGCTGGCAACTCAGGTTCAGAGATTAGCTCTGGGAGCTGGCTGGACAGCACAAGGATTGGTAGAACACATCATTGCTCAGAGCCTGGGAAGGTATGGTGCAGTGTTCTGTCACATGGTGGACACATTGTGCTGGTCTGGAGAGCTCTATCTTACAATCGGTTCACATGCATGTCATGGCCTGATGGTGTTATGCAATGTGTCAGGGAACGCAGGTTGACATCAAAAATGAGTTTTGCAATAACTCCTTTATTCCATTTCTAATGGAACCTGTATGAATGAGGATGCAAGTTCATGGAAATTAAATATATATATATATACATATGTACACACACACATACACGGTATCTGTCTCTCTCACTACAAACACACACACACACACACACATTTGAATGTATGTTACAGATTGCATATAAATATATAAGTGATACACAGTGGGAACCTCATGAGTGGTGTAGAAAGCACATACAAATATATAAGTGATAGACAGTGAAAACCTCATTAGTAGAATAGATAGCATGCGTATAGAAATACCTTATTTATCACACAAGATCCCCTCTGCATATGTCATTTATGCAACAGGCTAGGACCTTAAGGGAGAGACATTTGTTTTGCTTTTTAGGCATAAAATTATTTTTATAAGTCTGTTATTTTTTGAACTAGTATTGCTGTGCTTTCCACCATCCTGATTGCTATAAAAACTGCCATGAAAGTGAAGTCAGGATGACAAGCTGTCACTGTGATGTGGTAGTTTGTTAGTGCAGCAGAACTTCCGCAGAAATTACAAACCACCGCCGCAGAAGTTGTGCGGCAAATGGTAGTCTTGCCGCAGAACTTGGTCCCTCTGTGCCGCAGAAAAGTAGGGGCCCTGATGACATTAGACAGACCAGTGTTTCTCTATGAAAAAAACCCTGTGTATGACATGATAGTGTCAGGTCACATGACAGTAATTTTCATTCTAGTCTTAAGAGTTCTATGGTAGCACATCTGCCCCTGGACTAGAAGGTCATGGGTTCTAGTGTCCCACACTGGGACTGACTCCTATCATAAACACTGGCATCTGAAGGCAGTGCTAAGGGGATGCTGTATTGTCGGGGTGTGCTGTCCATCAGATGAGATGTTAAACCAAGCTCCTGTCTGCCTTTCTGGGTGGTTGTTCAGGCGGATGTTAAAAGATCCCATGGAACTTCTTGAAAAGGGATGGGGAATTTCCCCCCGTGTCCAGGGTAAAGTTCCTCCATACACTAAAAACACACCAACACTCTTACCTAGTTCAAGTTCAGTTAGTTCAGTATTTGTATCCCCCGACAAGGCTGAACATAGGCAGTGTTGTCTAGTACTACTTTCCTGGTCAACAAAAGTACATAAATAAATACGTTACCCAATGATAATGTAATTTATAATTCAGAATGATAGAATAGTTAATGGGTGTTTTTAAACTGGTGTAATAACTGATGCTCCAGTAGCGGTTGCACTACCTTGCAGAAGACCTGGGTTCACTGCTCAAGGCATGTTCCCAGTGATAGCAACACATTTGTTGGGGGGGGACCACTGTTTCTGTTGGAGCGGCACCTTCGACAGTGATTGGTCATACAGAGTCATCATGGGTGCAGGTAACTGCTCTGACACTGGGAATGGAAGCAATGGTGGAGGAGTGTATGGGTCAGCGACTCAGATTTGGGAATTAGCCAGGGTTGTTGGAGGTCAGTGGGGGGAGGGAGAGGATGTGAGTCTAGCTGCTGCCTGGCAACTCTCCGCCTTGGGAGGGAGTTCTCAGCTCTCTCAGATCTTGGCTGCCCCCTGGTGGAGGCCAGAGGGATGGTGCCATTCCGAGAAGCATCGGCGCTAGGCCGAAGGGAGTGCGGATGAGAAGACCTGGCACTGGAGCTGCGGTGCGCATGCTTGCCTCCACGCATATGCGCTACCACTTCCGGGAGTCTCGAGACTAGGTCACCAGGGAGAAAATGGAGGAAATACGGGGCCCATCCATGGATGAAGCCTCCAGGCTGGGCTCTGGGATTCTGCCGGGGTGCGCAAGGCACAAGTCCCTGAAAGACTCTGAGCTCCGGTAGAGTGGCAGACAATCAGGACAACCTGCCTTCGGAGGATAAAAACAGTTAACAAAAAAAAAAAAGTAGGGGGTCAGAATTGCATAGAACATCTCAGCCCAGGACACTGTTCAATTCAATGTCTGACCCTTCGGCTACAAAAGTGAGGGGTTGCCTGACCCCCAACCCCCTGTCTCTGCCGCCTATGGATGGAGTGTAAATAGGTGCTCCTAGGGCACAATTCCCTGTGGGCTGTGTCTGCATATCATGTGGCACAGTAAATTGTGGCACTGCATGTGGAACATCATGTTATTGACAGAAAATGTAGCACTATGTGGTGTTAGCAGTGCACGGGGCACCTCAAAGTGCCACAACTGCATGTGGCACACTGCTGTTTTGGCATTGTATGTGGCACAGTGTGGTGTCTGCCTTGCACGGGGCACAGCGCAGTGTTGGCAGAGCATGTACCAAAGTGCACCATGTACTGCTTGTGACAGGGAGATCCAGCCACTCTTGAGGACTGACCTTTTCTTAAATCTGTTGCAAATAGTTCTTCTATTTCTTAGCCTAATCTATCCTTTACAATTTCTAGTCCATAAGGTTGGCCACCTATGGGCCCCTTTCTTGACTATGCTGCAGTGTCCTCTTTAATATTTCTATTTCTTCTCAGGTCCTTGTACGAGGAGGTTATTGTTGTGACCTCCGAGCTGATGTTAAACAACAGGCTGTGTTCCTCACTGTTAGATTTAGTATGCAATGGCACTATGTCATAAAATATCTTGATGTATATAACTTACGTACATGAAACATGTAAATGTTGAAAATATCATGGCACTAGATGTTTTTGATAAACGTAAAAAGTACTAGGTGACTGTATTATAGAAATTAAGTTACCATGGTAGAGATATCACCCCCCCCCCCCCGTTGTGTTGTTAAATGCTTGTAAATTGCAGATTGTTTTAGAGCCGTCTTGGTACCATGCATTCCTGCTGTAAACTGAGCCAGTCTGAAATTCCATGGTGATTTCACATATACATCCCATGATGCTTTGCTTTATTGGGGTATGCATGATGTTGTGTTTCTTTGAAACTTGGCTTTATTGCCAGTGCTCTTTGGGGTAACCCTTGCTTCAGTGCTTCTGCCCTGAAGTTCTTTGTCTTTAGCTTTTTTTTTTTTTTTTATTTGAGCCCCCACCACCCAAGCAAAAAAGGCCTACATAGGGCAAGCTGAATCTCAACTGAAAAGTTAGATTAGTGGGTCAGTAGGTGCTGCCTAAGTTCAGAGGAAGGACATGCATAGCCTGTTGCTGCAAACTGGTGTATTGAAGAAGGGATATGCTATTGCTGAAAGTTATTTCTTGTATTATAAATAAATATCACACAGAGATTGTGTGTTGAACCTGAAGTTCTGCATCTGGTCCATCTGTTATCCCACAACCCCTCACAGACTTGGTGTCAGAAGTGGAATAACTTGCTGGAAATGTCTATACTAGCCTAAGAAGGACATTTTCCAGTGGAAATCGCCCAGATATCCCAGGTGGACCGATGCATTGGGAATTGCCAGAGGAGAACCCAGAGAAGAAAGTCTGTGGAGTTCTGACCAGAACCATTGCTAACGGACTCAGAGAAGCTGCTGCCTGAACAGGACCTGGAAGCTCAGAGGAAGGCCAAGCCTGAAGACGACAAAGAGAAGCAAAGGGATGAGGAATTACCATGGGGTCGAGGCAGACCAACTACGCAGAGAGGCAGAGCACTGGTGCCAGGTGCTCAAGAGGTCCCTGCTGGAGATTTTGGATAAAGAATTGGAGGATGTTCAAAGTCAGAGATGCAAGTATGGAACTTGAATGAGAGACCCTAGGTAAGACAGTGCCTAGTGATACTTTGCTGGGGTTGAAGACTCCAAGGAAGCAAGAAGAAGCCTATGAGGTTGAAGGGACTTTTTCTTGTATTGATACAGCTACATTTATTAACAGTATTGACTGGGGTATACCACAGGCTAAAGATGCTAATGTTGCCAAACTGTACCATTAGTCTCTGTTGAGAAATGTGTTAATGCCTCAGAGTAAAGAATGAAGATATTCCCTGTGTTTGTGATGGAATATTTATTGTTAATAGGGACCCTGAGGCGGAGCTTCTGAAGACGGATGGATAGAAGCTCCATCCCTTCCTGGAGCTTCTTAAGATGGATGGATGGAAGCTCCATCCCTTCCTGGGACAGGAAGGTGGTAAGCAGTCTCAGATAACTGCTTCCCTCTTAAGGTTGGGGATATGTGATAGGGAAATCCTGCCACTCTTGAGGACTGACTTTTTCTTAAATCTGTTGCAAATAGTTATTTTTTCTTAGCCTAATCTATCCTTTACAATTTCTAGTCCATAAGGTTGGCCACCCCTCCCCTTTCTTGACTATGCTATAGTGTCCTCTTTAATATTCCTATACCCTCACAGGTCCTTGTACAGGGAGGCAACTGTTGTGACCTCCGAGCTAATGTAAAACAACAGGCTGTGTTCCTTGTTGTTGGATTTAGTATGCAATGGCACTATGTCAAAAAATATCTTGATGTATATAACTTATGTGTATGAAACCTGTAAATGTTGAAAATACCACGGCACTGTATGTTTTAGATAAAGGGGAAAAGTACTAGGTGATTGTATTATAGAAATTAAGTTACTGGGGTAGCGATATCAGAAAACCCCGTTGTGTTGTTAAATGCAAGTAAATTGTAGATTGATTGAGAGCCCTCTTGGTACCATGCATTCCTGCTATAAACTGAGCCAGTCTGAAATTTCATGGTGATTTGCATATACATCCCATGATGTGTTGCATTACTGGGGTATGTGTGATGTTGTGTTACTTTGAAAATTGGCTTTATTGCCAATACCCTTTGGGGGTACCCTTGCTTCAGTGCTTCTTCACTGAGATTCTTTGTCTTTAGCTTTTTTTTTTATTTGAGCCCCCACCACCCAAGCAAACAAGGCACACATAGGGGAAGCTGAATCTCAACTGAAAAGTTAGATCAGTGGGTCAGTAGGTGCTAAGTGCAGAGGATGGACATGCATAGTCTGTTGCTGCCAATTGATGTATTGAAGGGATATGGCATTGTTAAAGGTTATTTCCTGTATTATAAATAAACATCACACAGAAATTGTGTATTGAACCTGAAGTTCTGCGTCTGGGCCATCTGTTATCCCACAACCCCTCCACACTGCTACCACAGTGAAGTGCTACGTGCACAGCAGTGTGCCACATGGTATTCTGTCACTGCTCTGTGCTACGTGGTTTGTTGTCTCTGAGCTGCACCACATGCACTGCTGTGACTCTGCCATACCATATGCACTACCATCACCAAACTCTTTCACATGTATGGGTGTCAGTGCACTCTGCTACATGTACTGCCTGCACTGTACCATGTGCACCAACATTACTGTGCTGTGCCATGTGCTCTGCCGTCATTGTGTTATGTCACATGCACTGCAATATTTTCATTGCCATCACTAATGCCCAGTAGCATCCCCCGTGGTCATGTGCACTGAAGATACCACAGTGTGCCACATGCACTGCAGACACTGTACAGTGCAGTGTCAGCATTACATATGGCACAGTGCGGTATCAGCACTGCACATGACCTAGTATGACACTGGCATTGCACGTGGCCCAGTGACACACAAACACTACTCCGTGTGAAATGCACCACTATACTATTCCACGTGCTCTGTTGACAATGCACTGTGCCACGTGCAGTGCTGAGACTGCACGGTGCCACGTGCAGTACCAACACTGCACTGTCATGTGTACTGATGACACTGCACTATGTCTCCCAGGGAGGTGTGGCGTGCAATGATGTAGTGGCACGTAGAGCACTGGATGTCTGGCACGCCTCCTGAAAATCTCAATCACCGGTTGTCAGACCCGTGGTCTCTACCAGGGGTTGGTCAAATGCCGGATGCTTCTCCATGCCACTTGGAGGAGAGTATTTCTTGGATGCTCGATCCTCCCCCCTTCCCGGCTGGCCCTGTGATGACATTCCTAGCTCGTTCCTGAACCTGGGACATTGGCGTTGCAAGCAGGAGCTCTACCACTTCAAGTGTGAAGTGCTCGGCTGTGCTCTTCATTAATGTATCCCATCAATATGTGCCAAAAACAAAACAATAAATGAAGACAAATGACACAATTGAATTTTTTGTAGCATTTTAATGTATACTCCTTACTCACCATATTTTGTTATTTGTATGCATCCTAATTTGGTTTGACTCACCTCTGTTCAAAAGTGATAAGTATAGCACTCACTCTAAAAAAGATCTTATCTGGAGCCAAGCATGGCATAGTATGATGCCGGCATTGGCACGTGACACTGTGCAGTGTCTGCATTATATGTGTCAAAGTGCAGTGTCGGCATCACCATGGCACAGCAGATCAGTATGCCACATGGCAGTGTTGCATCGGCATTGCACATGGCACAGTGAAATTCAAAATCTTTATTGATTTTATAATAACAATACCAGCATTAGCACACTGAGCAGGCAATAACCTCAGATAACGCAGAATGAACTCTCTGCCATCACAGAACTGTTTCACATGTATGGCTGTCACTGCACTGTGCATCATGTGCTGCCAATGCTGCACTGTGCCATGTGCACCTCCGTTACTGTGCTGTGCCATGTACACTGCTGTGATTGCACTGTACCACATGTGCTGCCATCACTAGTACCTATTTTCATCCCTCTCTCCCCATCATATGGTACATGATCATCTGGTGTCTCGTGGCATCTACATACCTGATGCAGACTAACCAGCATGTATGTTGCTGTCACATAGAAAAATAAGGTCCTCCCAGCAACATAATAGTTGTTTAAATTATTTAAAAAAATCTCCAGAGTAACAGATGAAAGCGGAAAACAATTGCTATTCAGCCAACCTGTGTTCAGGGAAAGCAGTTAAGACGTGACCATGTTTGTGTTAGCTCTCACTTAGTGGTGCCACATTCATGGCCAACACTGTAGTGTGCCACATGCACTGCTGACATTCTACAGTGCCACATGCACTGCTGTAATTGTTCTGTGCCATGTGCACTGCCAACACTGCACTGTGCCATGTGCAGTGCCATCACAATGCTGTGCCACATCCACTGCCGACACTGAACTCTGCCCTGTGCCTGTGACACAGCGTGGTGTCAGTATCACACTTGGCACAGAGGGGTGTTGGCAGTGTAGTGGTGCAGCATGGTGTCAGTGGTGCACGTGGCCAAGAGCGGTGTCACAGTGCACATGACACAGTGTTGTATTGACATCATACTTGGCACAGCATGGTGTCAGAGTACACATGGCACAGTGTGATGCAAGAATTGCATATATCACAGCATCATGGTGAGGTATGTGCTTGGAAACACAGGACTGTAGAAGCAACATTTGCTCATGGCTGGTAGGTGGGGGGGGGGTAAATGAGTATTGTTGGATGTCATCCTGATAGAAACTCTTTCCATTTTCCTCCCTCACTTGGATAGTATCAGCCAGGGTCCCCCCTATATGGGCACAAGCAGAGGCATGGCAATGCAGGGACACTGCCATCTTGGGAGGAGGACAAGCCCTACTTGCATGGATTTCCTCCAAAAGGGAGCAGTCACAATTAATAACACTTTCTACCACCAAAATACGATGTATTTAATATGAATGTGATTTTTTTTGCACACATGATCCTTTTAGACACGTGTTTCTATGCACGTATACTCCCACAGCCCCTGCACCTCCCCCTCACCAACTACCATGGCACAGCATCTCTGCATACCCAGGACTGCATATATCTCCACATACACTGGACCACCCATTTACCTGCATCCCCCATACCCAACCCGTTCTGGCACTACTCATGTACCTCGCCTCCCCCTTCTCACCTAGCCTGGCACAGTTAATATGTACCTTCTCAACCCCACCAACAATGGCCCAGTGTCTCCACATACACACCCCCACCCCACACTGGCACGATGACTCCACATACCCAAGACCACACATGCCACTACCCACTCTCCCCACCTCTCCCAGTATGGTGTCTCCACATACCCAGGACCACCTATTTACCTTCCATCCCCACTCCCACATACACGGGAGCACATGTACTACCCCCCCAGCCTCCTAAATATCCTGGACTGAATATTTACCTCCCTTACCTCACCTACCATGGCACAGTGTGTCCACATACTCAGGAACAAACTCCAACCTCCACCATCCCATCTATCCCACAACAGTGCCTCAACATACCCTCACACCCCACACCTACCTCGACACCACTCAAGTACATTCATCCCTACCTGCCACCTATATACAGACACGTTTCTTCCACAGTCATGTGTTCCCACACACATACTCAGGCACAGTGTTTACACATACTTCTGACCATCTATGTACCTGTCCCCCACAGACCTACCCAAACACCACTCATGCCCCCCCACCTACCATGTACACATGTTGCTTCTACAGCCCTGTTTTTCCATGCACATACCCCACCTCAGGGCTGTGCACTAAGCAATTCTGACATCATATTGTGCCACGTGTACTCTGACACTATGCTGTGCCAAGTATGATGCCAACACCACACTGTGCCAAAAGCACTATGATGCTGCGCTGGGCATGTACACTGCTTACACTATGCTGTGCCACTTGCAGTGCTGACACCAAGCTGTGCCAAGTGTGATGCTGACACCACACTGTGCCATGTGCGCAGGGCACAGTTCAGTGTTGGAAGTGCATGCGGCATAGCATAGTGATGGCACTGCACGGGGCACAGTGCAGTGTTGGCACTGCACTTGGCACAGAAAAGTGACAGCAGTGCACATGGCACTGTAGAGAGTCAGCAGTGCACGTGGCACACTGCAGTGTTGGTCATGCATGTGGAACTGCTGAGTGAGAGTTACGGCTGAATAGCAATTGCTTTCAGATTTCATCTGTCACTCCAGAGAATCCTTTTTAAAATAATTCACACAACTATTACCTTGCTGGGAGGAGCTTATTTTTCTGTGTGAAAGCAGCATACATGCAGCTTGGTCTACATCAGGTATGCAGATGTCATGGGACAACAGTTGCTCATGTATCACATGATGGGGAGAAAGGGATGTGACTAGGCACTAGTGACGGCAGCACATGTGGCACAGTTCAATCACAGCAGTGCACATGGCACAGCATAGTAATGGCGGTGACAGGTGCACTGCTAACACTGCCATGGCCAGCTGCCGACCAAACTGTATCGGAGTACGTACAATATACGCTCATTGGTAATGAGCGTGTACTGTATACTGTATGTGCTTCAGCAGTATGGAGTATTGGAGGCAGTATGGCGCAGTGGGTTAAGGCTCTGAGCTGCAAATCTGGAGATCTGGGTTTGAATCCCACAGCCCCCTAGGTGCATACTGTGTGACCCTGAGCAAGTCACTTAACTTCCTTGTGCTCCCAGGTTGCACCTGCAAACAAGCTTTCAGCTTAGTGTGTCTCACCTGGTAAAATAATTGGTTAAAAATAATTGGTTAAAAACAGTTCGGTCATCAGCTGGCTGTGGTGGTGTGAGGATGGTTGTGTCAGTCGCGGCTTGGGTTGGGTTGGAAGTGGGGTAGTGGGTTACTGACTACGGTGGGCCGGCACCTAGCCCCCAGAGATGTGGGAAATTTATTTCAGTTGAATGGGATCAGTGCTCATGGAGGGGCCTACTAGACTACCAGGGAGTTTTTTTTATCACTAAATGGATTAGGCTTGGGAGGGGATGACTAGAGTACTGGGAAACCTTTTTTTTAATAATATATGGATCGTGGCTTGGGGAGGGGTACCACTAGACTACCAGGGAGAATTTATTTTTTTTTTTTTATCAAAACATGGATCGGGGGTGGGGGGGACATGCACTCGGGCCGGGTGCTTACATGCACATGAGCCCATAATGGACTTGCAAATGGCATATGTCGCTAGAGCCAGCCCTATTTTTTCGTGCGGCACATCTTTTTGCACGCACAGCTGGCTGGCTCAGAATATGTGTCCCCAAGTTCTTATTCTTAGAGGGCAGTGGGCATCTGGTAAACTTTACCTCCACCAGAAAGCCACAAGCACAGCACCATCTGCTAGCATTCATGGGCACCTGAAAGGTGCACCTGACACTCATATACAACTGGTGGGAGAGGGTATTTTCCAGTTGGAGGTCCTGGAAACAACTGTCTGGAGAGGGTACTTTTCAGTTGAGGGGGTCCTGGAAGCATGAAAAGGGTATTTCAGTATGAATTTTATGATTCAATAGAAGTCAGTTATATATCAATTATGTGCAGCATCGATTAGTTATTTTTCCTTCAATTTATACTTTTCCCACCACATCCCCTTGGGTTCCTGTGCAGATGTTGCCAGCAGCACCAGATACAGTACCTGAGTGGGCACTCCTCATTGTGTTTGTGTCCCTTGTGGAGCAGAACTGACTCTGGGCACTCCACAAAAACAGACCAACCCCTCCCCAGCAGACTGCCTTTCCTGCAATCCCCCATGAATACACAAATGAAAACCACACAAGAAAAATATCTCATCTGGGATAAACAACCTTCCATGCTGCCAATCCCCCACCCACCCTGCCGAAAATCATGTTCCTCCCTGGCCATTCAAACCACACACACAATGCTTCTGACCTCCCCATCTCTAATGTGTTACAGAGCAGTGGCTAAACTGCCTGATGGCTACAACATTGTCATTCTATTTATTTATTTAAGTTTCGGTAACCGGGTAAGTCCACTGAGACAATTGCAGTCCCTTTTTCAGGGTCAACCTGGGGGTTACAACAAGCAATACAATACAGTGCAATAAAACAGAGTGCAAAAGCAAGATAGCAATGAAACAGAAATACTGAACATCAAAACATACTATACAAAACATAAAGCAAAGAAGATGAGATAAAAACATTTCATGAAACAAAACTGTTTTTTTTCTTACAAGGCAATTAGATAATTGAAGCTACAATCAAATGACCTAAAGCTAAGGTGGGGTAAGGGGACAAGGTTCAAGGGGAAGGTGGGAGAAGGGGTGGGGGTGATGAAGGCAAGTAATAAAGATGAGACATGAACAGAAGCAGAAGCAAGCTACAGAGGCTGAGTGAGGCATAAAGAGTAGCTTGGAACGTGGGTAAAGAGGAGCAGGACAGGATGGAGGGAGGAAGGGAGTTCCAGTCAGATACTGCCGCAAAGGAGAAAGACTTGCGGGCAATGGCAAGATGCATCTTAGGCTTAATAAGTGGGGGGGGGAGGCAGATCTGAGGGCACAAGGAGCTTGTCTAAGACGTATTATCTCACTGAGGCAAGGGGGAGTGAATTTGTGAACCAGCTTAAACAAGAAGCAAAGGGAAGAATACCTCAATTTAGATACATAGGGTAGCCAGCCAAGCGAGGACAGGACATTGCATTGGTGATAGTGGGCGTTAACCCCCCAGAGCAAACCTTGACACCCTAAGCTAGGCCTGGGAGAGAAGAGATAGGGTCGAGGAATTCAGAGAACAGTAAAGGCAGGTTAGTAGAGGTATTAGGAAAGATGAGGCAATCTTAAGGCAGGAGGCAGAGGATAGGAAAGGATGAATCTGATAGAGGAGGCCTAGTCGCTGGTTCAGAGATTTTGTAACATTGGAGACAGGAGTTTTGAGAGAGACAGAGAAGTCCAATGTGATATCCAGGTACTTAAAGGAATGGACACACTCTAGGATATCACCATTGAGAGAGGTAATAATAAGAGGCGAGAGAGTGCGCAGGGAAGAGGGTAGGTGGGTAAATAGCATACTTTTGGTCTTTTTCATATTCAGAACAAGATGACTGCATCTGAACCAACCCTCAAGGGAAGAGAAGTCGGAAGCAAGTTCTCGGTTAATCAAATCAGTATTAGGAGAGGAGCGACAGATGAGTGCATCATCTGCATATATGTGTACTGATACCCCACCACAGAAGCTAGGAAGGTTGTTAATGAATAGTGAGAATAGCATTGGACCCAAGATGGAGCCTTGAGGAACACCATGAGTTATGGGTTTAAAATTAGAGACAGAGACAGCCCATTTGACTCTTTGAGAATGGCAGGACAGGTAACTTTTGACTCAGGACAATGTACTAGAGTCAAGACCAAGGACATGAAGCTGATGGAGCAGAAGACCATGATTCACCAGGTCAAACGCTTCTGTAAGGTCGACAAAGATGGCATCGGTGGTAGAACCTTGGTCCATTGCCTGGAATATGTCTTGAGGTCACTTTTATCAAGGCAGTAAGGGTACTGTGATTCCTTCTGAAACCTTGTTGATAAGGGGATAGCAGATTGTGAAGTTCCATGTAGTCCTGAAGGTGACCATATACAATACGCTCTTGGATTTTAGCCAAAGGGCAGAAGATGGAAACAGGATGCAAGTTATCAACAATTGTATTGCGTCCACCCTTATGTACAGGAATAACTACTGCCACCTTCCATTTGTCCGGGATGGTACTGGAGAGAAAAGAACGGCTGAACAGATCACAGACAGGGTGTGCAAGGGCCAGAGCATCCAGTTTAAGAAATTTAGGTTCAAGGGAGTTATGACCAGGAGAGCTCTCCGCTTTTAAATTAATAAGAAGCTTCTGGACCTCTTTGAGGGAAGCCAGTTTCAAGTGAAAAGCAGGCCGAGCCCCAGGGCTGTTCAAAGGGTATAAGTCAGAGGGGGGAGAGGGGCAGTTATCGAACATTGAAGTGTAGTTGTGAAGATCCATAAAGAAATCATTAAACCCAGACACAATGGACGAGGGGTTGGCAAGGATAGTGCCGCTGGCAGTGATAGTGCTTGGGACTTCTACAGCCTTTCCTTTTACCAAAGAATTGCTCTGTCTCCAGAATTCCTCTGGGTTGCAAAGGTACTCGATTTGCAGAGATTTGAAATGGTGACGTTTGGCTTTATGGAGGGAATTCTCACTCTTATTTCTGAGTTGTCTATATACTTGCCAGTTGGAGGACAGTCCACTTTTTTTTAAAAGTCCACCAGGCCTTGTCACGGTGCAACATAAGTACCCTAATTTCCTTTGTAAGCCAAGGAACTTTGACTCCCTTGAATCTACATTTTTTTAATGGAGCATGGTGTTCAATAATTTTAGTGAGGGAGATAATTAAGAAGTCCAAGGCTTGATTTAGATCAGGGAAAGAGTTGATAGGGTGCCAGTCGGTGTTATTGATAGAAGTTAGGAACCTGTTAACATCAAACTTTGACAAATCCTGAACCAGAGAGATCTTGGGAGGGGGGTTGGGACAATTATTTCTCCAAACACAGAACGTTGGAGAATGGTCACTTATACAGTCCGAGAGGACACCCTCAGCTTTAATCTTTTGAGGGCAATTAGTGACCATCCAGTCAAGGAGAGTGTGTTTACCAGACTTGGTACTGATACGCGTTGGATCCTGAATGAGTTGCACAAGGTTGGAGACAGCAAGAGATGCACAAATTTGGTCAGCATTAGGGTGAAGCCAGTCTATATTAAAGTCACCACAGAGTATAAGTTTGTGGCGAGGTAGATTAGCTAGGGAGGTTAGGAAGGATTGGAGACCTAGGGAAACCTTGTTTGGGGGTAGATAGGCACAGCCAATTGTAAGTTTCTTGATATTACCAAGACTATTTATTGTACTCTCACTGTATATCCTATTATACCATGTAATCCCGGGTTGCCCCTGAAAAAGGGACCTCCGGGGCTCAGTGGGCCTACCCGGTCACCAAAATTTAATAAATAATGGAAAGGAATAGGGACTCCGCGGGAGTCGAACCTGTGCTAGGATCAAGAAGTTCAACGACGTCCAGATCAGAACACCTCCACCCCTCTTACCCACCCTATCTTTTCTGAAGCAACTGTAACCTGGAAGTACCACCTCATGCTGCTTAACAGAGAGCTTGAGCCAGGATTCAGATATACACAATATATCAGGGGTCATCTGCAGGGTCCGCGCCTTGAGGTCAGCCAATTTAGGGCAGAGGCTGCGAATATTCATATGTGTCACTTTTAGGCCTTTCGGCAGGTGTAAGATATTAGAGAGGGGGTGTGGACGGGGTAGAGCAATGGGTCCCAGAATTAAGCTCAATGTGCCCAGCGCGGGCTAGAAGGATGAGTACAGATAAGTGAACCCAAGATGAGACACAGGATGAAACCATCTCAAGGGCAGCAGTACCATAGTATACGCATAACCATTTGTGAAGCCAGTGTCTGAGAAGAACAGTGTCAATCTTAGGAAGAGGAGGGATGTACAAGAGCGCAGAAGAAGATTCCGAGATTCCGGCCAGATGCGACATGGAGGGGGAGGGTTACTGTTAAGTGGAGGGTAATGTATTGATGCAGCAATGAACTGATCAGCCCAACAACAAAGAAGAAGAAGCCGATCAGAAAGATTAGCCAGCTTAGGTAATCCATGGTAATGACCAATAGAGGAGAGAACTAAGAAAGAATAGAGGGGGTATGTTAGGGTAAGGATAGGCTGCAAGAATTACAATGGAGAGAGACTCCAGATACCCAAGGTATTAAACAATAAGGAGGAGAGTCAGAATTCCGAAAAACAAAGGTATTAGTCAATTGGGCATGGGAGTCAGAAAAGAGTAGTACAGGGCTAGGTGGGTAGGGGCAGAGAGGCAAGAGCTAGAGTAAGGACAGCAGGGAAAGTGGGTAGGTAGAGAATCCATACTAGAACAACAGGTAGAGTTGAAAAATCAGGAACTATAGTACACAGAGACAAGCAGAGCTAGTAAGCAGAACAGCAGATCTAGAGGGAAGGACAGCTAGTAAGCTGGAACAGCAGGTAGAGGTGAAAAAACAGGAACTATAGTACACAGAGGCAGGCAGAGCTGGTAAGCAGAAGAGCAGCTCTAGAGGGAAGGACAGCTAGTAAGGAAAAAGCAGCAGTTCAGGAAATACAAGGGCATGTCAGACAAAAAAAAAAGGAGAATGGAAAGATTTAGGGAGTCTGCCGTCAGTAGGATAAAGTGAAGAGGAGAAGTACAACTACCGGTAAGAGGATTTTACTACCAGGAAGTTGATAACATCAATACAGGGCAACAGCAGCCAATGAAGAGGGGATAGGGTGCGGTTAGGAGAATAATTAATAGAGGACGAGGTCGGTGGTGCGGGACAAATTAATAGCAGGCTCAAGTTCCCCGGAGGATAAAAAACCATAAAAGAAAGCAACGAGCCAAAGAAAGCAAAGCAAGGACCACAGTCCAATCACAGTAGGAGCCATAAGGCAGCAACCAATCAGGCACGCGCTCAGGAATGCGCCAGCCAATCGGAGCTTCAAGATGTGGTCCCGGTCTGTGGTGGCAGGCTGACCAAGATGAGCAGTGCTTGCAGCGGGCAAGGAAAGTAGCGTGGCCATCTGGCTTCTCCAGGCGCTGCCGCCAGAGTAGAGCAGGCGATCCACCCAGTCAAGAGCTCCCAAGCGAGGGGTGCTTGCGGCGGGCAGGGACTGTAGTGTGGCCAGCTGGCTTCTTCAGCCGCTGCAGTAGAGCAGGTGATCGGCCCAGTGAAGGGCTCCTTCCTTCTAGTTCTGTGCATGCTACGCTACACTGGGGCTAGTCTAACTGATGGGAGGGTGTTGGGGGGGCTATCTCTTGTATTGGATGGTGGTGGCGATTCCACTACAAAGTGGGGCAGAGCCTGCCACCAGAAAGGGTTGACTCAAGAGCCTGCCACTGGTGCTGAGTGGACTTGGGGGGTACATGCCCCAGAATGGCTGCAGGTGAGACAACCCAAGATACATCAGTCACTCAAGGATGGCATCTATTCCCTAGAGGCACCTGTATCTGCATGCATGAGCCTTTATGTGCCACTGCTAGACATGCACCAGCCTCCCTCAATCAGAGAAGTCTATGGGTCTGGACCCCCACAACTAGCCTCTCCCCCCATCCAAGCAGCCCCCTTCCCCCCAGCTGTGGCCCTTCCACTCTCCAGATGGGAGAGAGGGAGTGGCAGCTGCAGGGGGGTGGCTTGTCTATGAGAGAGGGGTTCCTGCTGTGGGGTGGGGATAAGGTTACCACCTACTCGGTTTTTGACCGAATGATTCGGTTTTCTAGGTCCAGATTCGGTCCTCCTGTTTTCACCAATGCAAATTCGGTTTTTATGGTAGGTCAAGCAGCACCTGTTAGATTCCCCACTAACTGTTTCATTTTCTTCTCATCTGACTGCAAGCATCTGACATTTTAGTGTGATTGCTTGCTTGCAGTACATGCTAATCAGGAAGTGCCTTCAAGAGCAGGGCACTTAAAGAGCCAAATGTGTCCCTGTCTGCTCAGCTGTCACCTCTAACTTCACACCAGCAAATTGGAAGATTATTCACAGGAAGGGTAAACAATACCACCTTAATTAACACCTTCATTTTTCTGAAACCGGACAGGCACCACATTAGGGCAGCTTCCTGTCCCAGTATGGACTGTACATTGTGTTTCAGAAACTTTACCTGCTAATCCAGTTTTTTTCAGAGGTAGTACTTTTTCAGTCATTTTGAATGCTCACATGCTTGTAAAACAGATTCTGTTAAATCCTTCACCATTTTACTTGCATGGTCAGATTACAAACAAATTCTGATGTCATGCAGACCTTTGTTTGTATACCAGTCAGTCCGAGAGGTGTAAAGTACGGCTATTAAGACCATTAGCAACAAATCAAACTAATCCTTTCCAGGCTGCAGTGTAAGTATGGTCTTTGACTGCTGTGATGAGGAATGCTTTTATACCTTTAAATGTTCACCATTTTTTCTTTTAGGGTATGTCCTATATTTTAATATTTGTTACCCCTTTTGTTGTTAAATTAATAATCTAATACTTATTTTATTTCTAGCAATACTATGCTTCTCTCTCCTCAGTAGTTATTTTTGTTAATTTTCATACTACTTTGATATTCCAGGAAGACCAGCTCAGGCCTTTCAGATGAACAGCACAGAATAATGTGGCTAATGTCATGCTAAGCTACAGGAATGAGAAAAGGAAGAGAGAGAGAGCAGTAGTTGATGAGATGACAGGGACACAATCTAGATTTGATGGCACTGCAAGTTTAGGCAATTTATCAAACATTTTTCAAAACACTATTTTTTTTTTTTTTACCAGAAGACACACCCTAAACTAAAGCTTGTTTACAGGTACAACCTGAGAGCACAAGGGAATTAAGTGATTTGTGTGGGGTCACAAAGTATGCAAGTTTGGGCTGTAGGATTCAAACCCTGGTCTCCAGAAATCCAGCTCAGAGCTTCAAACCACTGCAGTATACTGCCTCCACACTACATATCACATATCATGCTATCTGCTATGTTATGACTGACGTGGAAAACAAAATAGGGTATTTAACAGCATAGAATAGTTCCTACCACTTTTAAAAATGTATCTGACATTACAAATAACTTTAGAGTAGGAGCAATGGGAGGGACAGTAGCACATCTTAAAATGGCAGATGATATTTGTAATTACATCTCGTCTACCATCACTGGTGTAGTTTATTTATTTATTGAAAGAGTTTTACCAGAAAAGGCCACCTGATCCAAACAAGCCAGTTGTCAGAGGTGTCCTTGTAGTCACTCGATTTGTCAGCTAAGCTGTGTACACAGAATGGAAAGTCCCCTGAACCTCCCTCTCTAACCCCACCAAATGCTAACACACACTGAAATTTAAAATATTTAAATCTAAATCAAATAAACCAAAAATAATAATCATGATGTAATTTAAAGAAGTTGTACACAATGTTATATCGGTAGCAATTCTGAATAAATCGAGTGAGTCAGAGTCCAAGCGATGTACTCATTAGTCATAAAAGGGGCGGGGTCTGGGAGTGTGGTTTAGTTAAGCAATATACCACGAGAGGGTGTTGGTGATGCCAGGATTTACCCACGCCCTGTGGTGTTGTTCGGTCACGAGGCGCAGCCGAGTGACCAACAACACAGCAGGCGTGGGTAAATCCTGGCATCACCAACACCCTCTCGTGGCATATTGTGATTATACAATGTCCTCCTACTTTTGGCACATAGAAAAAAATAGTAAATCAGTTTTTTTATTCATTTTCAGCAATGTATTGCTGTGTTTATTGTTCCACTGGGAAAAAATACTCCCTGGTTGCTGGAGCTGCGCTGCTACTGTGCATGCGCAGTACTGAGTTAACGTTGCCGGCTGCAGTGTGTTTTCGAGGGGCTGGGAAATGTTAAAAAATGTGTGTGAGGCGCAGAAGACAGTATGAAAGAAATATCACTGAACATGGGAGAAAGCGCAGTTTCAATTTCATCGGAGGTATGCGGTTTCCTGTTGTAGTGACTCGATTTGCCGGTCGCTATCAAGCACGGATTTTCGCGGTCTTTCCGAGTGCTGTGTTGGTGTCTGTTGGAGTGATTTCGGGGGACATCCTGATGCGGTTGATCAGCGGCTGGCACCTCTTCCCATGGGGTGATTGTAGATTTTACAACGGGAGAGAGGTACGAGTCAGCCAATCAGGACAGAGCATTTACGTTCTGTTTTAATGCCCATTGTATAATTAAGCAATTTATCCCTCCAGGGTGTGGGTACACTGGAGGATTTACCACGGCTGGTGCGCCTCGTGACCGAATCACACCAGTGGTGTTAAGTCCTCCAGTGTACCCACACCCTGGAGGGATACATTTTTATTATACAATGCTGAATGTTGTTTCTTTAATGTTTTTTAACTATGTTCTAACTGACTAAGGTCCCTACACTTCGAAAGAGGAGGTCATTTTGTAAACAATTTACCGCTGTATTTTAGCGAAGCGGCGACGGGACAAACTGCAGCAGTTTCTTTTGAAGTGAAAGTGACTGGATTAGCAGGCTATAAGGTTGGCTAGCACTTCTCCCAGTGGGTACACTGGAGGATTTATCACGGTGGTAATTGTGCCAGCCAACCAATCAGGATGCAGGATTTTGGATTTACCACATTGTACAATATTCGTTTTTCAACTCATCCAAATGTGGCAACCCTAGGTGGGGATAGGAAACTGTATGTAGTGCCTCCAAGTAGCACCTTGCCAGGGCATGATAGGATGCTTGGGGATCCCATTAGGGCTAATTTAGTTAGCCGGTGGGGTAGGGGGAGAGATGTGTGTAGGAGCCCCATAGTGCAGTGAGAGGTGCCACTGAGGAAACCCATGTTTACTTTAAGCATTCTGCCCATACAAGTTGCCAGTATAACTCAGCAGTCCCCAGCAGCCACTACATCCTGTAAATAATCCTACATCCAGCACAGAACCCACCAGTGCAGCCAGTAGCACCAGTTGGCATTACTAGGGCCAGTAGCTCCATCACAAATCCTTTGCAGAATAAGTTCCTCCCTGTTCCCCTGCACAGCCCAATCCATGACATATTTCAGACATGTTTATTGGCTCTAAAATGTATGACAGGCATCTAAAACCACTTCCGATCCATGGAAAAAAACACACCAGAGCATGCTATTATTTTAAATTGTTGAAAATGTTAACTGTAAACTACGCGCGCCGCCCAACACATATGAATGCCAATCACCCCGCTTCCGCGTTTCGACATCCACAATACGGCGGCGTACTTTACGTACTCCCCGACGCCGCGTTGCCATTCTAGTCTTCCTCTTCTAGTTCTATGGGCGTTGCCTTTCTAGTCTTCCTTTCGAGCTCTGTGCCCGACGGGACCCGCCTTCCTACGAGTCATCACGCACAGTGGGCGGATTCCCATTTTCTCGCCCTAGTAATTCTATGGGCTCGGCAGGGGCGGTGCCGAACACCGTACTCTTGCTTGTAATTCTCCGCGGGGCTGTAGGAAACATCCACAGAGAGTTCTACAGAATAACTCTGTGGGAACGTCCCTGTCAGCGTCGCTTGGCCAGTGTGCGTCCCGTGATGATGACGCAACACGAGGGACTTTCCATACTTTTTGAAAGATGATTGTCGAAATGGTTGTGAAGCGAAAGGGGAGTAATAGATGGCCATCCTGTGCTGGGCTGTGTACTTTTGGATATGAAAAGCAAAAGGCTTTTGAACAGTTCACCCCGAAGAGAGTATAAAAAGTTAAAAATGGCACACTTTGGGGCTTCGTTGTTAGTAGATGATTCAAAGTTTCATCCAGCTCATAATGATACCAACGGTACCAAAGCAACAGTCCTGGTTGTTGATGAATTTACGGTCCCTGGTGAGAAGAGAAACGAATTACAGACGTGTAAAATTAATATAGAAAAGTGGTTTAAAGTTTCATTCGCAGTTTTGAAGCACTTGGATACGTTCCCTGTTACTCGACATGACGGAAACGCTATGCGGATTTGGGTTCAGTTGAACGGGACAAACAGTGATGTGGGGAAGGCAAAGGTATTGTATATGTCATTTTTATGGAATCTCGGTATTTAGTTTTAATTGAAATGTAAACTGTCATTTCCTTTTTTCTTCAGTTTGTTATTCTTTTCAGACGCGGAAGTATACTGCAACTGAAGCGGTAGCAAAATGTATATTCCGAACTGTTTATCATAGTCATAAGCTCTTGACTGTTGCTTTGTCCTTCTTACACTTATGGAACACACCACGCATATTCATTTATGCAGTTATGTATGATAAAACAGTGCAGTTTATGTAAAGTATGACAAAACTCGATGCAGTTTCCGTAAAGCCTTGAACACAACTGCTACTGTGCTAACGGAGACGCCACAAGTTTGCAGTGCTGTACTGTTTTCTGTTCGTCCAGGGTCCTCATGACCATGTATTTTAGGGCCTTATCACTAAAGGGAAATGTGTTTAACCAGGAAAGGCACACTAAGCTGGAGCTTGTTTCCAGGTGCAACCTGGAAGCACAAGGGGGTTGAATGGCTTGCTCAGGGTCACCCAGTATGCAAGTGGGGGCTGATGGGATTCAAACTTATGTCTCTAGGTGGGCAGCTCAGTGCCCTTAGCCACTAAGCTAGATACTGGGAAAGGGGATTACATAGTTTAAAAACAATGTGGGATAGTGATAGCAATAATGGTGTAGTGAGCTGGGTGTATGGTAGTATAATTGTACTGGAATCCCAATAAACACTAAAGGCTGAGGTGTTTATTGCCATCCCCCTGCAGTTATGTTTCTTGTTAATCCAGTTTATTGTACAGTTTTTTTCTTTTATATTGCAGAAAACACCATGGGCTCGATATTCAAAAAATGTGCAAAGCAGAGCCCAAAAATCTGCACCCAGCCTTGCTCTAGCCCGGCTGCACAAAGATGCTGTATTCAGTGGAATAGTGCACTGGGGCTATTCGAGTGAATATAGGATCACATCGGCCCAGCCCTAATCCACCTAGTGCCGGGCAGTCATGGTTCCCGAAATAGGGTGTTACAATGGTTTGTGACCAAATTTTCAGTATTCAAACTTATCTATGCAAATGAAGATATATAGTACTGCTGGAGAGGGTTCAGAGGAGAGCAACCAGGATGATTCAGGGCATGGAGGGGAGGCCTTATGAGGAGAGACTGGAAGAGCTTGGGCTTTACTCGCTGGAGGAGAGGAGTGATAGTGGACACATGATAGAGGTTTTCAAGTATGTAAAGGAAATAACCAGGAGTGGAATAAAGGGCTGTTTAAGTTAAGGGGAGAAACACCAGGGGCCATGAGTGGAAGCTGGAGGGAGTATAGAGGGGAGTGTAGAGACATTTTTCACTGCGAGGGTGGAGGAGCCGTGGAATGCATTGCCTGGGAGCCTGGTGGAAGAGGGTACAGTGGAGGGCTTCAAGAAAGGGTGGGATAGGTACAAGGGGAAATTGAAACAAATGAAGACCCTCTTGGGGGCGGGGGGGGATGGAAAGGCGAGCAGCCATTAGGTTGCTGGCTTTCGAGCAGACAAGGCAGACCATTTGGCCAATTCTGCTGGCTTTTAGTATGTTAGTATGTTAAATGAGCTCATTGGGCATGCAAGGTGCTAAGGGACCATTTGCATGCCCATTATGGGCTCATTTGAATGGATAGCCTGGCATTTTAGCATGGCGCCAACCCCCCCCCACTTGTCTGGTCCCATAGAGCTATCCCTGGTACTAGTGCCCCTTGCTGATCGCTGGCCTGATGTTAATTATGACATGTTCTCTGGTCTCCCCATCCTTTTTCTGATCCCTGTAGTCGGGAGAGTAACAACATTCCTTGGTGTCCAGTGGAACCCATCCCCAATCCCCAGTATAACATAGTAAAGTCAGTCCCTGGTGTCTAGCTGACCCCCCCCCATCCAGACCCTGAGTCGGTGACCAGCACAGTCCTCTTCTCTCCACCATGTTCGGCCACCAACTGAGCTGTTGGTGAGAGTGTAGTATGCACTCAGTGACAGCTCAGTCTGCGGCTGGCTGTGGTGGAGAGCATAGGGTTGTGCCGGTTGACAGCTCTGGGTTGGGTTAGGTTTGGGGGGGGAGAGCAGGGTGGTGGGGCACCACCTGCCAGGGTGGAGGTCTGCTAGTCACCAGGGACCAGCTTTACTATGTTATACAGGAGACTGGGGATAGGGAGGGGGGGTCCGCTAGACGCCAGGGAATGGTGTTACTCTTTGATACAGGGAATATGGCAGGGGTGGTTAGGACCACTGGACACTAGGGCTCAGTAATTCAATATTGGGCATGGATGCGGGAAGGGGAAAGGGCCAAGGGACACCAGGGAGTCATTATCTAAAGATCTGGCATGGGTGCGGGTAGCGGGAGGGATCACTGGACACCAGGGAATGTCATAATTATCAGGCCAGTGATTGTTTTTGGGGGGGTCCACTAGCACAAGTGAAATTTAACTTATCATCGGGCCAACATTCATCCAGGGTGGGTTCGAGAGACCACTGGACACAAGGGACTACTGTGTTCGGGGTTGGGGTGGGGCGACGCACTTCTCCCGCCAACTGCTAGGGTTGCACTGGATTAAGTCGTGTTTTGGGTTGGCAGTATCTACTTCACGCAAGGGAACCATGTAAAATGGCCTTGCGTGGTGCAGATACTCTGAATATTGCACTGTGTCAATATTCAGGTCCTCGCCTTGTCATTTACATTACTCCCCCTCCCCGAATATTTTCCGGACGCTTACCCTGTTTGCCTTCGCTAACAGGACTTTTCAATATAGCACATCTGCGCAAAACCCAGTTTGTGCGGGCAAACTTGGACTCAGCAACTTTTGAATATCTGGCCCCAAGTGAGAAAACACACAACTATTGATGGCCACCATTTTCTCCCTGGTAAACACAAACCAATACCCCCGCGCCCTGGACTTAATCGGTCCATTTTTGTGTAGCAAAAACTTTCTTGATCACCCACTCAGTAAAATATTGAAACCATAAGGAGGAGTACAGACTGGACAAACCAGTAATTTCACAACCCCATGCCCTTTTGCTGTTCCCCATGCTTACTGTATGTCCGACCAAACCAACAGAGAAGACAAGTTGTGTGAGAAGGTTGTTTTAGATGACATACCTAACTAAAACTGACCCTGCCAAGACCCCCGTGCTCAGTGCCCTGCTCCTACTTCACGCTGTCTTGTCCTTCCTCTTTGTATTCTGACCACTGATCAGCAACCTCGGACATCTTTTAAAGAAGAACTGCACTAAACCTGAAAGTTATTTTCCCCAGTAGAAACAGATTTTTAAATACTGGTTCCGGTTATGTTACTGTTTCATTTTTACAAACTTTTTTGTTATCATAGTGGGTGTTTCTGAATTCCACATAGAAAGTAAGTACTATTTTAGAGCTGTATGATGCAGTGGCTCAGCAGGCTGCACACTTGAGTCTGAGACCGGAAGATCAAAAGGCTGTGGGTTCCATCCCCACACCAGGAACTTGGGTTAAATCCCAGTACTGACACTGTAATGCTGCATTGGGGGGCGGGGGGGTGCCGCTTCCTGAGGTGCTGTCTTTCGGATGAAATGTTAAATTGAGGCCCTGTGTGCTTGTTCTGGTGAATGTTAAAGATCCTATGCCACTTTTCAAAAAGAGTAGGGGAATTTTCCCAGTGTCCTATCCAAATTTCTTCCATTTGTTAATACCACAATCGGCTTAATCGGGTTCAGTGTCAGTTGGTGTCCATCTATATCCCATCCCCACCCCAACTAGGACAAGGCTGAAAATAGGCAGAATTGCCCAGTCAAGTCCTCCTTTCCAGATCAGCAAAAACAAAATAAATAAAAACAAAAATATAGTTATGTCCCTTGCACAGCTCTTCCATTGTTGGTACAATGCATCTGTGTTGTAATATAGAACTCTGTGGTTGAGAGGGACATAAATGATATAATGCAGTTTTGAAATGGTGCCCAACACCAGTGTGTACATCTGAAGAACCACAAAGGGTACCAGTAGGCCTTTATAGATGAAACAATAACTGAACTGGACCAAATAAAAAACACCCTGCTTCTACTGGAGGAAAATGACTTTCAGGTTCACAGCATTTCTCCTTTAAAATTCGCAAATAAAACACAGCCTTGACCATCCTGACAGTGAAAGCTGCACTGCGACAGTCTCTTAATGCCCACCATTTCCTGCACAGAAACACAGACTCTGCCATCCTGAAGACATAAGCCCTTGTGTGGCAGCATTGTAGTGCCCGTGATTAGGCTAAATAATGAGCGATGGGGATCTGAAAAATTAGCCCACCTACTTTTGGAGGGGGCGTGGGCGAGCACAGCAACAGTGCTTACAGAGGACAAAGAGGTTATGGAGACCAGTATCACTCAACAGCAGATCAGATTTCTGGCATCAGCATACAGTCATATTGTTCAGCCCACTGTCTGACTGACTAATGGAACAGTAGCTCTGCACATTGATCAACTACATGGTGTTTTCTGTGGAATAATGCAAAATATATGAATAGTTGAGATAACCTTTATCACCTTGTGTACATTTGGGGAACAGAAAGGAGCTGAAGAGGTGAGGATATGATAATCGAAGTGGGGGCTGAAGGAAAATGGAAGGGAGAGGTGACAGCACAGTGAGCAGCAGAAGTTGGGTATGAGTGCAGATGACAGTAATTTTATCACAGGGAAAGAGAAACAGAAACATAATTTGTTGGCAGAAAAGGACCACTTGGCCCACCCACTCTGCCCAAATGTTCCTGTCTAATCTACCCCTACAGACCCTAACTGGTCTCTGCGGCCCTCCCTCCTACGTACCTGTTTTCTGATGCACCCCTATGTGTGTCCCACGAATGCTGGAAGCCCCAACTATTTTCACCTTACCGCTTATGCTGGCAGTCTGGTCCAGGCATCTACCACACTTTCACTGAAGAAATATTTAAGCAATGAAGCGTGAAAGGGCGTTTGTTATTGTGGGATAATGGCACACCTTGGGAAGTGAAGCCAGAGGAGACTCACAGGGCTTTATGCACCCGAGAAGTGCCGTTATCCCTCAGTCACGCACACCCTGGAATGCCTTATTGAGACTATAAAATGGCTTCCCTGATATATTTTTTTTTTTTTTTTTTTATTTTAGGACTAAGTAATGAGGTTCAGAAAGTTAAGCATTTCTGACCTCTGTTGTTGTGCTAGGATAACAGCATGGTCATATGACTGGATTTCATCAGTCATGATATAGTATTTCTTGTACCCATTTTATAATTCCTCACAGGGTTTTAAATAAGCATTTTCAATTGATTAGCACTGTGTGCGGAAAAGTGCTACTCAATGTAGCAAATGTGTAGCAAAGGGATCACATTGATTAGCAAAATGAAAAATGTGTCCTATTTATACTAATATACTAAAATGCCAGCAGAATAGGCCTAAGGGTCTTTTGCGTCTGCTCGTTTGGTCAGCCCCCACCCTGGGAGCTGAACTTGCTGCCCCCTCTCCTTCTCTGGCTTCTCCCTTCCGAGTTCTGGATATTCTCGCTGCATTGGATTTTGCATCCAGAACCCTTCCCCTGCACCTGTCCCACCCCCTCTTGAACCCCTCCACCGTCTCTGCATCCACCAGCCCCCTAGGCAGCACATTCCATGGCTCCACCACCCTCTCAGTGAAGTAGCATCTCCTCATTTCTCCCCTGAATCTTCCTCCCCCTCCAGCTTCCACCCATGCCCTCTAGTGGCCCCCTCCTCCTTCCTTTGAAGCACCCTGACTGTTCGTTCCCTATTTACCCCCTTCATGTACCTGAAGACCTCTATCATGTTCTCTCCCCCCCCCGTCCCTTCTCTCTTCCAGTGTGTACATATTTAGCTCTTCGAGCCTGTCCTCATAGATCCTGTCCCCCAAGCACCAAATCATTTTGGTTGCCCTCCTCTGGACCCTCTCCAGGAGTTTAATGTCCCTCTTTAAGTGTGGCCTCCAAAACTGCACACAGTACTTGAGGTGTGGCCTCACCAAGGAGTTATACAGAGGGAGTATCACTTCCCTCCTTCTGGATGTGATCCCCCTAGTGATGCATCCCAGCATCCTGTTGGCCTTGGCTGCTGCCCTCCTACAAGTCTCCAAGTTGTTCAACTTGACATCCACCACCACCCCCAGGTTCCTCTCAGCCATCGAGACATGTAGCATTCCTCCCCCCCCAGGGGGTACACTTGGCCCAGGTTTCTGGCCCCCAGGTGCAGTACCTTGCATTTCCCTGCATTGAACCTCAGCTTCCACTTTCTAGACCATCTTTCCAGAGCCTCCAGGTCCCCCTGTAGGGCCACCCTCCCCTCCTTTCCATCCACCACTGCCCCCAGTTTTGAGTCATCCGCAAAGGGACTCCTCTCACTCCTGATACCTGTCCTTATGTTAGAGATGTAGGCGTTGAACAGGAGGGGCCCAAGGACTGATCCTTGTGGGACCCCACTAATGACCCTCCTTGGGGATGACACTATCCCACCAACTACGACCCTCTGGGTCCGGTCCTGGAGCCAATTGCCTATCCATCTGATCATCTGGTTCCCCACCCCTATTTCTCCCAGCTTATCCAACAGGCCCTCATGAGGAACAGTCAAATGCCTTGCTGAAGTCTAGAAAAAGGACGTCCACTGGTCTACCCAGGTCCAAGGCACTCGTCACCCAGTCATAGACCTCCACAAAGTTTGTCTGACACGATTTCCCCAGGACGAATCCATGCTGTCTATCGTCCAGGTACCCTGACTTTTCCAGGTCCCCCCAGCCTCTCCATGACAATGCCCTCCATCACCTTGCCCACCACCGATGTCAGGCTGACAGACCTGTAGTTCCCTGCCACCTCCCTTGATCCCGCCTTGTGGATAGGCACTATATGCGCCACCATCCAGTCCTGGGGCACCCACCCTGTCCTCAGAGAGATTCTGAAAAGCTCCACCAGGGGTTTCGCCAGGACATCCGCCAGTTTCTTCAGCACTCTGGGATGTAATTTATCCGGCCCCGGTGCTTTCTCCGTCTTAAGGGACCTGAGGGCTTCCCTCACTCTCTCTGCTGTGATTTCCTCCTTCGCTGCCTCTTCTCCCTGCTTAGCCCTCCCCCCTCCTGCCAGTGATGCCTCCCCCTCTCCCCAGACCCGCCAGTCAGTATGGGTCCCCCCTCCTCAGTATCGCTGTCTTCTCCCATGTATGATGCAGCACCCCCATTTTCCTTGGTGAAAACTGAGGTGAAGTACTCATTTAGTACTTCAGCCTGCTCCCCCGGGTCTTGTGCCCATTTCTCCCTTGTTTTAATCCAGCTGATCTGCCCCTTCACTCTTTGTTTTTCCCCAGTGTATCTGAAGAACCCCTTGTTCCCTCTCCTAATTTCCCTGGCAAGGTTCTGCTGCTTCCTTGCCTTAGCTGCCTCACCACCCTAATTCTCCTTCTAGCCATCAGCTCGTACTCCCCTCGATCCCTTTCACTCCTTGAGCACTTGAATTGCCTATAGGCTGCCTTCTTTCCCCACACCACCTCCTGGACCTCCCTGGTCCACCAGCAGGGTTTTCGGGCCCTACGCATTTTCATCTTACTCTTGCACAGGTGCTGGTAGCATCCTGCACCCCTCTCCTGATGATTTCCCACCTACTGTCAGCCTTCATGTCTGACCCAATCACATCCAAATGCTCCTTAAGGATCCTTCCCGTTTCCTTAAAATTCGCCCTCCCCCCCCCCGGGAGTCAGTTACCTCCATCTTTGTGCAACCTTCTACCCCTCCTAGGTCCAGGCAGAACCAGACCGTGGCATGGTCACTCCCCGCCAACGGGTCCCTACCTCCAGGCCCCCAATCTGGTCACTGTCTGCCAGAACCACATCCAGTACCCGCGCCTTCCTGGTCGGTTCCCCCAATTGCTGAGTTAGGAACGCGTCTTGAAAGACATCCGACAACCTCTGTTCCCTGGCCACCGAGGATGTCCTAGTCTCCCAGTCTGTTCCTGGCATGTTTAAGTCCCCCAACACCACCACCCTTCCCCTGCCCAATCTGCAGTGTCTCCCAACATCTGCCACCAGACTCTCCTCCAGCTCCTCTGCCAGCCCAGGGGGTCTATACATCACTCCTATGTTTACTCTCTTGCCCCCCCTTCCCCGTTATCAAGGTGACCCAAATCGCCTCCACAGTTCCCTCTGCCTCCTCTACTCCCCTATGCCAATGCAGTTTTTGACTATTATTGCTACCCTCCTCCTTCCCTCCCCCCTGTCCTTCCTGAACATATTGTAACCCTCCAGGTTCAGGTCCCAGTCGTGTCCTGCGGTGGCCCAAGTCTCAGTGACTGCTGCCACATCCACTGCCCCCTCAGTTAGCATCGCCTGGAGCTCAGGCATTTTATTGCCCAAGCTCCTGGCATTTAGCAGGACTACCTTCCACTCTTTCCCTATACTTCCATTTCCCCTGCTCGTGTTCCCATGGGGATTCCGTTTTCCCCTGGTCTGCACTTTACCAGTTGGCCTTTTCCTGCATTCATCCAGCTCTCCAGGGGGGTGGAGACAGAGTCCCTTCTTTATCGGACCCCCCTCGGCAGCCTTTTCTCCCATCCCTCCCCCTTCACAAGTTTAAACCCCACTTTTCACCAATGAACCCCTCTATTTTCAACTTAAGGATTCCTCCCCTCCAAATTGAGATGGAGCCTATCTCTAGCATACAGCTCCTTATCCTCCCAGGTCTCCCCAGTCCCCATCAACCCATACCCTCTGGCCTCACACCACTCCCTGAGCAACTGGTTTATCTCTCTAATCTTCCTTTTGTGTTCCCCACTAGCCCTTGGCACCAGCAGGATTTCCGAGAAGGAAATTGTGCATCCTATGTCATGACAGACCCTGGCAAGCTCCCTGAACCTTGCCTGTATCTCTAACTCGCTATTTCCATCAATGTCATTTGTACCCAGGTGGACCAGTATGTCCGGAGAACCCCCACAATCCTTTGCCAGATGATATACCTCGTGCTTGGCTCTGTGCACCGTTAGTCCAGGGAAGCATTTTGTTTTAACTGGCCAGGCTTCCAACTCCCTATCCCATTTGATACCCCTAATCATAGAATCCCCCAACAGGAGCACTCTGACCACTCCTTTTCCTCCATTTCTCCCCCATGTCTCTCATCCTTTCTACCGGCCCCTCCACCCAGCCGGCTCCTTGTTCCTCCCCCTATCTGGGTGCCACATGCCGCCCCCTCCATATTTACCCTGGCCACCCCTCCTCCAGTCCTATGCCTCTCCTCCTCCCGAGTATCCTTCTGTACCTCGCTAACTCCCCCCTCACTGATCACAACTGCTCCTTCTCCCCTATCCATTAAACTAGCTTGGCTTGTCCTCCCTTCCTTCCTGTCTCCGTTTAGTCCCTCCTTGCTTGTCGTGCTGCCCTGGGTTAAACCCTCAACCCCCTTTACTGTATCCTCCTTGTACTTCTGGTCCTTCTCCTTGCCCTTTCCTCCCAGTTGGTCCTTCTCCTTGCGCTTTCCTCCCTCTTCCCGTGCTCTGATCCACTGCTCCCCCCCATTTTCCTGTATTCCAGGTTCCCTACTGTTCCTCCTGCTATCCGGCCCCCGCCTCCTGCCCCCCACTCCCTTTCCATCTCTAACCACCCCTGTCATGGCTACATCACCCCTCATCCTCAAGCAGAAGAAGAGAATTGAAGCGGTTGCTGAGCGTAAGGTCCGATCCACCTCCCCGCCTTGCTTCCTTCTGTCCAGCCCCAGCAATCTGCCTACTTCACTGAGAATGTTGTCCCTCTGGCCCCCTTTGTGAGGGTCCCCAGTTACCTGCCTGCTTCCTTGGTAGTGTCCTCCTTTTGGGCCCCTTCTGCCAGGGTCCCTATGTGACCCCAGAGTATTCTCCTGCACTCCTTTCCCTATGCCCCCGCCCCTGCTGTCTTCCCCAACCATACCTCCCCCCTTCCCCCAGCTGTCTCCTAATCCCCGCAACCTACTCCCTTATCTGTGCCAGCTGGTAGCACAGTGGGCAACCACCAAACTTCCAAGGTCCCCCATCAACAGTATCCCCCCTCTCTCTGCCATCCTAAGTATGCCTTCTATCATATCTTTGTCCATTCCCTCCCCCTGTCATGGGTCTGTATACAACCCCTGTGCGGATTGTGGTACCATTTCCAGTCTCTAAGGTGATCCACAGTGCCTCCTCTCCTCCCTGTTTACCTTTTTGTTCAGTTGCTTTTATCCCTTCCCTTACATAGAGAGCTACTCCCCCCCCCTGCCCTCCCTGTCGCTCCTGTAGGTTGTGTACCCTGGCATGTCAACATCCCAGTCATGGTTCTCTGTGTACCATGTTTCTGTGACTGCTACGATATCCAGGCATCTCTCTTCCATCAAGGCCACCAGTTCAGGGAGCTTGTTGCCCAGACTGTGGGCACTGGTATTCATTACCTTCCATTTCTTGATGGCCTTAACCCCTTTTTGCCCCATCCCTTTCCTTATTGCGTTTGTCATTTTCTCCATTTACCCCTGCGCTTCTCCCTATTGACATCTCTATGTTCGTGTCTACCTCACTTAGTACCTGATATTTTTTTGGAGGGGGGGGATAGGATTTCCCTGCTCCTTTCCAGTGCCTCCCCCCTTGGCTAGTTTAAATGCTTGCCAATGAAGTATTTAAACCTATCACTTAGGATCCTGGTTCCCCTAATGGACAGATGCAGACCATCACACCAGTATAGGCCTGCATTTGTCCAGGTGGACACCGGTCACCAGTGAAGCCAAATCCCTGAGCTCTGCACCAGTTTTTCAACCACTGATTGAATCCCATCGTGTGGAGCACCCTAGCCTCATCCGTGCCATAGACAGGCAGCACCTCCGAGAAGCTTACCATGTGTGCTATTTGGCTAAGGCCCCTCCCCATCTCCACAAATGCTTCTTGTACTGCTCTGATCCCTTTCTTAGCCAGGTCATTTGTTCCTAGGTGGACAATGACATCCAGCTCCCTCCCCTGTACAGCTGCTCTTGTGATTCTGAGGATTCACTCCCTGTCCCTCCAAGCCCTGGTGCCAGGCAGGCAGGCACCTTACCTCCCTCTCCCCCCCCCCCCCCAGTTCTACCTTCCTAACAGTGGAGTCCCCCACCATGAGTTGTTTCCTGCCCCTGTGGGGTCCCAGTCTCTTGCCGTCTCCTTTGTGGAGGTTCCCAGCATCCTCCTTGGTCTCCACTGTGAGTGCCTCCATAGAGGAACTGCACTTTTCCAGAATGGCATAGAAATTGTGAAGAGGTACAACTGGAGGGATGTGCCTCTATTCCACCACCCTCACCCTCCCTGAGCCCACTGTGGTCCAACCGCTCCTCTTTCTTGGCAAACTCTGAGGCACTGGCAGTGACTCTGGTGGTCCCTGGGTGGGAGAGGAGGTCCCACAAATTCTGGCCAACTCAGCCTGGAGATGAGCAACCTCCTCCCTCAGCCCAGAGAGGTGCCTGCAGATGGGACAACACTGCATCCTCCAGAATGTCTTCCGGAAGACTGCTGCTCCACAGCCACTGCACTGCACCACTCCCATCATGTCTTTTTTTTGACCCCCTAACTGTTTGGAATACTTACTCTTTCCTCTGTTTGTTTGTTTATTTTTTTTCTTCTTCCCCTACTGACAAATCTGTTAAGGTTTTCGGAAAGTGATTCCATGCCCGAGACTATCTGCCTACCCAATGGGTCCTTCATATTGTCAATCTTGAAGAAAGTAAAAAAAAAAAATACTATTACTGTATTTTGTTTTAAAAGAAAATTACTGACTGGCGATATCCCCTGTACCATGCTAGTAGTCTAGAAGTTGGAATAACTTTATCTGGTATTTTGACACTGAGTCAGAGTTCAGCTTTATGTAAACTGTAACATTCCTGTCACTCAGTAGTGTCACTGCTTCCCTCGCGTAATCCAGTTTATTTAAAATGATAAAAAATCTTGTCATGATAAGGGAATTATCATTTTCTGGGCAAGTTCTTTAGTGACATTTCTTTCTGCTGGTAACAAGTTATGGCGCTTTAAATTCCTGTTTGGAAAATATATTTTCGACCTTGCTGACAATGTTTGGCTGATATATAGAGAATAATGCATACGTAGGGAGTTGATGTGCAGTTTTTTTACACACCCAAGGTATGTGATAGTAGAGAAACCTCAAGATCGAATCTCGAGAGGTTTCACTAGTATCACACACCGAGGGTATGTTTAAAAAACAAAAACAAAAAAAAAACTGCCTGTCAACCTTCTACAGATGTTTTATTTTTTACAATAACTGGTGCAAAAATAACTGTGGTACCTTATGGTCGTTGGTTCAAGTCGGGTAAAGCAGATCACTTTCGTAGCAGTGGAAAAAATGAACACCACTTCAGAAAAAACATTCTTTTAATTTATTTAAATAAACGCGTTTGAACAAATTGTCCAGCTTCAGTGTCTGTTGTTGCGTCATCTCAATGGGTCGGGGTCATTCCAGTCCGAAGTGAAAGTTCATGCAGCCTAGGGAACCAGTAAGGGGTAGTGGGGAAAGTGCGTTTTTGGTAGAGCATTTTTCGAGCTAGTAAATACTTAATTTTTCCCTGTCGCTGCAGCAGGCGGCAACGAAACAGTTCTCCATTGTGTAACCTTTCAATGCTCACTTTTAATTTTAGGATTACACATTGAGCTCTGTTTGTTAATTTCTTCTAAAATGGGGTTAATGTTATGAGTGGGAGTTTACGGTTGGAGAACTGCCTCGTGCTGCCTCGGTCTGTTTGATTGGTCTGGACTGCTGCAAGCTTCTCGGCGCGAGACTGTAAAAGTTGTATCAACCCGCTGGTTGATATGAGTTGTTTTTGTATCAACCTGCGGGTTGATACGACTTTTTACAGTACTCAAAAATGGGTTGATAACGGGGGTCACCAGTTATTATAATAAAAGAGCAGATCTACAGTATCGGGACAAAACACAAGATTTGGGTTTGAATTTCAGTTTGCGAGTAACAGCAGTGCTGTGTGGCACAGAAATAACTTGTAGTTCTATGTCAGTATCTCCTACCTGTAACCAGTTCTTAAATCTTTATTAAATGACGTATTCAAAAGAACTGTATTGCTCTCATCTGTAGGACTTTAACCAATTCTGTCCTCAATTGCAGAAATCAGAAAGGACCATTCTTCCCTTCTAAATTCAGTACTCTATGGTTCCACGTCATTTTCGGTAGTACCTTCCATGATGCAATCTTTCTGAGCACAGAAGAATCTTTAAATTTGATTTGTGAAATATCTCGAATAATCCGAACAGCAGGTGAGGGAACCGACCAGGGAGGCACGGGTACTGGATGTGGTCCTGGCAGACAGTGACCAGATTGGGGGCCTGGAGGTAAGGGACCCATTGGCGGGGAGTGACCATGCCACGGTCTGGTTCTGCCTGGACCTAGGAGGGGTAGAAGGCTGCACAAAGGCGGAAGTAACCGACTTCAGGGGTGGATTTTAAGGAAATGGGAAGGATCCTTAAGGAGCATTTGGATGGGATTGGGTCAGACATGGGCGCTGATAGTAGGTGGGAAATCATCAGAGAGGGTGCAGGATGCTACCAGCACCTGTGCAAGAGTAAAGGAAATGCGGTGGGGCCCAAAAACCCTGTTGGTGGACCAGGGAGGTCCAGGAGGTGGTGCGGGAAAGAAAGCAGCCTATAAGCAATTCAAGTGCTCAAGGAGTGAAAGGGATCGAGGGAGTACGAAGATGGCTAGAAGGCCACTAGAGTGGTGGGGGTGGCTAAGGCAAGGAAGGAGCAGAACCTGGCCAGGGAAATTAGGAGAGGGAACAAGGGGTTCTTTAGATACTTTGGGGAAAGACGAAGGGTGAAGGGGCAGATTAGCAGGATTAAATCAGGGGAGAGATGGGCACAAGACCCGGGGGAGCAGGCTGAGGTACTAAATGAGTACTTCACCAGGGAAAATGGGGGTGCTGCATCATACATGGGAGGAGACAGAGATACTGAGGAGGGGACCCTTACCGATCGGCAGGTCTGGGGAGAGGGGGAGGCATCACTGGCAGGTGGGGGAGGGCTAAGCAGGAGAAGAGGTACGGAGGTGGAAATCACAGCAGAGAGGTGAGGAAGCCTCAGCTCCCTTAAGACGGAGAAAGCACGGGGCCGGATAAATTACATCCCAGAGTGCTGAAGGAACTTGCAGATGTCCTGGCGAAACCCCTGGCCAGAGCTTTTCTACATCTCTCTGAGGACAGGGTGGGTGCCCAAGACTGGAAGGTGGCGCATAGTGCCTATCCACAAGGGGGATCAAGGGAGGTGGCAGGGAACTACAGGCCTGTCAGCCTGACATCGGTGGTGGGCAAGGTGATGGAGGGCATTGTCAAGGAGAGGCTAGGGGGGACCTGGATAAGTCAGGGTGCCTGGACGACAGACAGCATGGATTCATCCCAGGGAAATCGTGTCAGACAAACCTGGTGGAGTTCTATGACTGGGTGACAAGTGCCTTGGACCTGGGTAGACCAGTGGATGTCCTCTTTCTAGACTTCAGCAAGGCATTTGACTCTGTTCCTCATGTGGGCCTGTTGGATAAGCTGGGAGAAATGGGGGTGGGGAACCAGATGATCAGATGGATAGGCAATTGGCTCCAGGACCGGACCCAGAGGGTCGTAGTTGGTAGGATAGTCTCATCCCCAAGGAGGGTCATTAGTGGGGTCCCACAGGGATCAGTCCGTGGGCCCCTTCTGTTCAACGCCTACGTATCTGACATAAGGACAGGAATCAGGAGTGAGATGAGTCTCTTTGCAGATGACTCGAAACTGGGGGCGGTGGTGGATGGGAGTGGGGAGGGTGGCCCTACAGGGGGACCTGGAGGCTCTGGAAAGATGGTCTAGAAAGTGGAAGCTGAGGTTCAATGTAGGGAAATGCAAGGTACTCCACCTGGGGGCCAGAAACCCGGGCAAAGTGTACACCCTGGGGGGGGGAATGCTACAAGTCTCGATGGCTGAGAGGGATCTGGGGTGGTGGTGGATGTCAAAATGAACAACTCGGAGACTTGTAGGAGGGCAGCAGCCAAGGCCAACAGGATGCTGGGATGCATCGCTAGGGGGATCACCTCCAGAAGGAGGGAAGTGATGCTCCTTCTGTATAACTGCTTGGTGAGGCCACACCTTGAGTACTGCGTGCAGTTTTGGAGCCACACTTAAGAGGGACATTAAACTCCTGGAGAGGGTCCAGAGGAGCAACCAAAATGATTTGGGGCTTGGGGACAGGACCTATGAGGAGAGGCTCGAAGAGCTAAATATGTACATTGGAAGAGAGAAGGGACCGGGGGGACATGATAGAGGTCTTCAGGTACATGAAGAGGGTAAATAGGGGAGGAACAGTCAGGGTGCTTCGAAGGAAGGAGGAAGGGGACACTAGAGGGCATGGGTGGAAGCTGGAGGGGGGAAGATTCAGGGGAGAAAGGAGTAGGTGCTACTTCACTGAGAGGGTGGTGGAGCCATGGAATGCACTGCCTAGGGGGCTGGTGGAGGCAGAGACAGTGGAAGGGTTCAAGAGGGGGTGGGACAGGTACAGGGGAAGGGTTCTGGAAGCAAAATCCAATGCAGCAAGAATATCCGGAACTGGGAAGGGAGAAGCCAGAGAAGGCGAGGGGGACAGCAAGGTCAGCACCCAGGGTGGGGGCTGACCAAACGAGCAGACACGAAAGACCGTTAGGCCTATTCTGCTGGCATTTTAGTATGTTAGTATGTTTTAGATGTACATCAAATAAATTGGTATTTGGTTATGATATGAAACTACATTTTCATTCTAAGATGCTGATCTAATGTTCAGTTGGTTCTGTTGAAGATGTTTCAATGTATAACACTCAGTCCCTTGTGAGGTTGAAGGGATGAAGCAGTGATAGGTCACTGTCATCTGTTACTAAAAGCAGCAGGGAGACAAGTAGCTTCATGGAACCAATAAGCTGATTGGGAGAAGGAAAGATGGAAGGATAAGGGAGGGAAGGGACAGAAAGCACCAGAGGGCTTTAAGATTGAAACCAGGCAGTAGGTAGTACCTAGGATGCCAGGGGGAAGGGAGAGCATAGAGGAGGAGCAGGGGAGTGTTGGGGGATGGGTAAGGGGGGAGGATGAAGGAGAGGGGATGGGAAGGAGCAGTGGATGGTGGAAGTGAGGAGGAGAGGGAAGAAAGCCAAAAAAGGAAACTGCATTGTGAAATTAATAGTGCAAATAAATCAGCTGGCCTAGTGGTATAGAGGGTTGAGGCACTGGACACCACACTTCCTACCACGCTGGTGACCTGGGTTTGAAATCGTAACTGGGGTCAGTCGGGGAGGGAGAGGACTGAGCATCTGTTTGCCCCGCTTGCCTCTCTCGGGGAGGGGGAATCAGCTTCTCCGCTGAAACAGTGCCACCACTTTGAGGCATGATGGCAGGGCACCGGGAGCGACTCATCTGTGGATGGTTGTCAGTGGATGCTGTAGTGCATTTGCACCCCCATGTGCATGCATGCGTAGCATCATTGCACACTTCCAGCAGGGGAGCAGGCAAATGAAGCCTCGCTCACCTGCTACACCACTTGGGACCTCGGCCAGCCGCCTGGATATGCGTCTCTGGGGTGGGAGGATGTCCCTCCCCCTGACCCTATCACAGGGGTGGGAGCAGTTTGGGTATTCTCTGGCGAGTCCGAGGGAGGTGATAGACAGCAGGAGAGGTGGGCAAGGGTTGAAGAGCCCACCTGTAACCTTGCTGGGTGGGGGGGGTGGTATGGAAAAAAATAGTGCAGAAAATTTAAATACCTAGGTAATAGGAAAATGTGATGGCACAGTAACTATGGCTGTGGGGGCGCTAATCCAGTTGGGAAGAAGCAAGGGAAAGGGCCTAACCCAGATTTTGAGACTACAGGGGGAGAAGCCTGAAAAGATAATGAATCGATAGGGGTGTCTGACTGACCCAGTTATGGAGATTAACAGGGATGTAGGCCTTACCTGAATGCTACTGGGGTGTAGGTACAGGTAATGTGATGTTAGCCAGACCCAGATGGAGAAGTAACCAGGAAGTAAGTCTTTCCCAGATAAAGGCAGCAAGTGGATGTATGCCTGACCAAAACAGGGGAGGCAGACAAAAAGTAAACAAATAATAAATGATCAAGGTGGACTAGCCTAACTAGAAGGGAAGCTGACAGTTTCATTGAGTGCAACTGTGTAATCGGGGAGATTGATCCGAGGGGGGGGGGTGTGTGGATGTGACCTACCTGAACTTCAGCAAGGCCTTTTGACACCATGCCGCATAAAAGACTGCTAAGCAAACTGGGAAACATGGGGGTGGGGATGAAGTTAGTGAAGTGGGTGGGGAATTGGCTGGATAATAGGACTCAGTGGGTGGTGGTAAATGGTTCTCACTCTTCAGAAGGTAAAGTGACCAGTGCTGTGCCGCAGGGATCAGTGCTGGGTCCAGTACTCTTCAGTGTCTTTATTAGTGACATTGCAGAAGGACTGGAAGGGAAGAGTTGCCTGTTAGCTGACATTAAACTCTGCAGCAGGGTGGATAGAATATGGGGGGATTTAAAGAGGCTGGAGGACTGGCCAAGGGATTGTCATCTAGGATTCAACAAAAAAAGTGCAAGATATTATGCACATGGAGCACAAAAACCCAGGAGTAACATGCTATCGGGGATAGTATGCTTAAAGCAAGAACGGGACCTATGGGTGATCATCTCTGATGACCTCAGGGTGGGTAGGCAGTGCGACAAGGCAGCAGGTAAGGCTTGCAGGATGCTAGAATATTTTGGAAGGGGAATAGCCGGTGGAAAAAGGAGGTAATAATTCCACTATATAGATAATTGGTAAGGCCACACCTCGAGTACAGTGTCCAGTTTTGGAGGCTCCATCTATGTAAGGACATTGATAGGGTGGAGGTGGTTTAGAGGAGGGCAACCAAAATGGTACAGGGTGTACATCACAAGGCATAAGAGGTTAGGCTGAAGGAGCTAAATATGTACTCTGGAGGAGAGGAGGGATACGATTGAGACATTAAGTATCTCGTGGGGAGAAACAAGGTAAAGGAAAACCCAGTATTTCAGAGGAAAAGACGCTCAAGGGCAAGGGGGCACAGGATGGAACTGGAGGGGGTGGTTCAGAAGGGACGTGAGGAAGTACTTCTTCACAGAAAGGGTGGTGGACAAAGGAACAGCCTGCCAGTGGAGATGGTGGGGGCAGAAACAATTACTGGTTTTAAGAATGCTTGGGCTAGGCATAGAGGGATACTGATGGTCAGGAAAGGGGGACAACCTAATACCAGCAGAGCATGACGGTGCACATTCGATAGAGATAATAGGGCAGACTGGGTGGGCCGAAGGCCCTCATCTCCCGACAACTTCCGTGTTTCTGTGACAGTGAGTAGGAACTTGAGAGGCTCAAGTGGCAATAAGTGCTAGTACATAAACATTTAGACTTTCATACATCTTAAATAATTATAGACCCATTTGGATACTCCTTATTTTAGCCAAACTGCTAGAAACGTTAGTTAATAACCAACTAAGGGACTATTTGGAGGCTACTAATACCATAAACCCTGTACAATCAGGATTCAGGCCCAAGCACTGTACAATTACAGCACTTGCCAAGGTAGCTAATTAATGATTGGCTAACATCACTAGATTGTAAGCAGCCCACAGGAGCTTTGTTCCTTGATCTGAAGGAGGCAGTATAGCACAGTGGTCTAAGGCTCTGAGCTGCAAATCTGGTGACATCCAACAGACCAGATCTGGGTTTGAATCCCACAGCTTCCTCTTGCGTACTGTGTGACCCTGAGCAAGTCACTTAACTTCCTTGTGCTCCCAGGTCGCACCTGGAAACAAGCTCCAGCTTAGTGTGCCTTTCTTGGTTAAACAATTCCCACCCCCCCCCTCCCCTTATCTGAACAAGGCATCTGATACAGTAGATTACAACATACTATTACATAAACTAAAAGTAACTGGCCTGGGCACATCTGCACTTTCATGGTTTGCTAATTACCTTATGGATAAACACCAGCAAATTTAAAGCAGAAGGGGAATAATCATCTGTATCGGATCTAACAAGAGGAGTACCACAAGGCTTGATACTGGGTCCCTTGTTTACGATTTATGTAAACGACCTCAGTAGGAATATTGAAAAGGCCAAATGACATCTTTTTGTTGATATTACAGTCCTGTATTTACCCATACCAACCCTTGACAGTGTATGTTCTGACCTGCAATCTGAATTTAACCTCTTACAAATGACTCTACTACAATCTAAGCTGCTGTTAAATGTAGAAAAGACAGTTATGTTCCAGTCTTCAAATATGGCGGTATTCTTCAAAGTTGACTGTACGGGGGTGGAGGGGGATGTGGGAAGAGTGGTAGGCTGCAGTGTCTGTGTGGCAGCTATCTTCTTGGGGATTGTGTGGAGGGCTGGGGGTTGCTTGGTTTGCAGGCAGCTTTTGAAGCTTAGGGAAGAGATTAGTTGTCTAAGAAGGGTACTGAGGAGAAGGGGTGGGGCAGACTGGAGGGACCATTTGGGACCTAGGTCCCATTTAGAATCCCAGCAGATACCGTAGCTGGCAGACTCCAGGTAGAGCATGGAAGAGGGTTAATGGGACAAAATTCGCTGCCTTCTCAGGAACCTATGGGTACAGATTCAGGGGAATTGATGAAAATCAAGAATAAGGACAGAACAAAACCTGGGACAGGGAGCAATTGGAAGTCACAGAACAGCATGCCAGTGGAAGCTCGAGGCATTGGTGGGGGAGGGGGGTGAGTCAAACAACAGGTTCTCTGTGCTGGCTACACTAGATGGGCAGAAAGGGAAGGAGCTCATGGGGGGACAGGAGGAAGTAGGAGTTGTGACACAGGGTGGCTACATGGCAGCAAGCAGGGCAAGGGTATTAGAGAGTAACTCGGGGTCAAAGCTAAGGTGGTTGGGGGATGCTGAATCCAAGGGGAGAAGGAGAGGTAGTAAAATTAAGAGTGATTTGTTATTCCAGGTGGTGGATGTAGGGAGGTGGAAGACCGGATGGGGGAAGGGGCAAGGCAGGAGGCTGGTGAGGCAGGTGAGATTGGGGACACACAAAATGGACATGATTCAGGATTGTGACTGGAAACATGGGAAACACCAGAGGGTCTGCGTGAGAAAGGAGGTAGAGTCTTAATCCTGGGTGACTGAATACTGAAAAGGGTGAGATGTGGGTGTAAGGACATGAAGCATAGCCACATATGGGTGGAATGTATGCCAGGCATGACCACAGGAAGGGTGGGTCAGTTTATTCTGAAATATGCCAGGAGGGACAGGGAAAACCTCACATCTTGGTGCACCTGGGCATAAATGACTTGGCGGGGAACATGGTACAGGAAGAGATTCATGGAGCTGGGGAAGCTGTGCTAGGAAGCGGGGAGGTCGGTTGCTTTCTTGGAAGGTTCCCCCAGTACCCAGAGCAAGTGCTGCCAGGAAGCAGAGGATAGCGAAGTTTAACACTTGGCTGGGGGCATGGTGTCTGACCAAAGGGTGTGGGTTGGTGGGTGATGGGAAGGAACATGGAGCAACAGAACCTTGTATGCTCCAGACGGGTTACACTTGAGTAGGGAGGGCTCAGGGGCCTTAAGCAGAAGCTGGGGGAGTACATAGCAACAGGAGCAGATTTAAACTAGGTGTGGGGGTAGGCAGGTGGGAGGACATTAAACAGAGTCTCCAGGCAGGGGAGCCCAGCGGGTAACCACGATCAGGTGAATATACAAATACGGCTGGCAGTAAGTGTGATCAGATAGGGAAGGGTAGTCTGAGCACATACTGGAGGGTGGTCTCCTTGAATGCAAGGAGCCTGGGGAATAAGGCAGCAGAGTTGCAGGCTCTTATGGCATGGGTGTAGCCAGGCATACTCCAAGCACTCCATGGTGTGCAATTTTATTTAAGGGAGGTAGCAAATAGGCTCTGAACTGCTTCCTTTTTCCATGAAAACTAGCAAAGAAAATGCTAAACCTTTCTGTAATTTATTTCATATGAGTTGAAACTAGAAGGACTGGTCACTAATACTGTCTTTGCATCCCAAGGACAATACAACTTTACAGGCTCTGGGCTGGAATGTGGCTGTCTTGGGGAGCAATGCATGGCATTTGTATTTACCCATGCATAGCAGCAATGATTGTCATGAGATACAAAAGTTGTATTTATTGTGCCAAATGAGGCAACAAACAAGGTCCTGGTGTACATTTGTATATTGTCTGGCTACATCCCGTTTGGGGGGGGGGGGTGGCACACCCTAACAAGGGGGGTGGTAGCAGTGAGTCCACTTGGTGTGCAGATCTGAAATCCCTGACTACACCCCTGTCTGATGGCAGAGAGTGAGGTGGACATAGCTGCCATCAGTGAAACTTCTGCTACCTAATACCAGGACTGGGACCTGGTACTCCTTGGGTACAGGCTGTATTGGAGAGACAGGGAGGAAAAAGGGAATGTGTGGGGTGGTTATTTATGTAAGGGAGGGGATACAGTGTAGCAGGTAGGAAGGATAGGAAGGCAAGGTGGAGACGACATGGGTGTAAATCCAAGACTCTAAGGGCAGGAAGGTGAGATTGGGAGTCGTGTATAGACCACCATCCCAAAATAAGACATTGACAGGGAGCTAGCAGAGCAGATAAGGAATGTCAGTGGGAAGGGTAACACTGTGATTGTGGGGGACCTCAGTCTGCCTAGGGTAGATTGGAGCACTCCAGCCACCAGGGAACAGGTCCTCCTGGGGGTTTCCAGGACAGCTTCCTGGTGCAGATGGTAAAGGAGCCAACCAGGTAAGGTAACATTCTGGACCTCATGCTGACAAATGGGGAGCTTGTCGGGGAATTGGGGGTGGAGGATCTCCTGGCAGGGAGTACCCACCACACGATGTGGTTCTCACTTGGTTTGGGTAAGGAAGCTGCCAGTACCAGGACAAAGGTGTCTGATTTCAGGCGGGCAGACTTTGACAGGATAAGAGACATAGTGGCAGAGCACCTAGCCAGCATTTGCACATACGTGGATGCTACCAGAAATGGGAAATTATCAAGCTCGGCCTTGCAGAGGCCACTATCTCATGTACAAAGATCCAAAGTAAAATGGCCATTTCCAGGTAGCCGAGCTGGTTAAGCGGGGAAGTGTTAGAAGAGGTGAGGGATAAGAGAGCAGCCTTCAGAAGATGTATGAGATCCAAATGGGGAGGAGTACACAAAGAAATCAAGGGAAGTGAGCAGAGTAGTCGGGGCAGCAAAGGCATAAAGGGAGCTGAGGCTAGCACAAGGTATCGGAGAAGGAAGAAAGGATTTCTTCAAGTACATTAATGAGAAAAGGAGCTGCAAAGATCAAATTGTTAGAATCAAGAAATATGACTGGTGGGTGGAAAAGGGGGCAGACCAGGCAGAAGCATTAAATGACTACTTCTGTGTTTATCAGGGAGACTTTTGGGCCAATGCCTCAGTGGATTGGGGGGGAGGGGGGTGGGCTCAGTTAACAGGTGGGGAAATCCCAGCAAATGGGATAATGGAAGGCCTAAAAGCCCTGCAGGTAGATAAGATGCCTAGCCCAGATGGTGTACACCTCGGGGTTCTGAAGGAGTTGGCAGAGCTCCTGGCAGAGCCACTAGCAGACGTATTCATTACCTCATTGTGAACTGGGTGTGTCCCCCAGGACTGGAGGAAGGCACACGAGGTCCCCCAGCATGAGTGATTCCAAGGATGAACCAGGCAACTGTAGACCAGTCAGCTTTACATCCACTGTGGGGAAGGTAATGGAGACTATCCTTAAGGAAAGGCTAGTAACCTTTCTGGAGGTGAATGGTCTCCAGGACAACAGACAGCATGGGCTTGTCTCAGGAAGATCTTGTCAGATCAGCCTATTGGACTTTTATGACTGGGTGACTAGGGCGCTCGACAGGGGCTAAGCGGTGGATGTCTTGCATAAAGACTTCAGCAAGGCTTTTGATTAAGTGCCACATAGGAGACTGATTAGCAAGTTGAGATACCAGGCAGCAGGGGAGTAAATGGTGGAGTAGATCAGGAACTGGTTGAATGACAGGAAGCAGAGGGTAGTCGTAAGGGGGAACTCTTAACTCCAAGAGCCATAACCAGTGGGGTACCACAGGGCTTGGTACTGGGTCCAGTGTTGTTTGGCATTTTCATTGCTGACATCTTGCATAGGATTAAGAATAAGATCTGCCTTTTTGCGGATGACACAAAGATAGGTGCAGTGGTGGACGACACAGAGGGGTGGCAGGGGCTACAGGATGATCTGGCTAGACTCGAGTACTGGTCAGAAAAATGGCAGTTGGGGTTCAGCGCAAAGAAGTGTAAAGTCATGCACTTGGGAGCGATAAACTCAAGGAATCATTACAGACTGGGGTTTGTGCTGTTATGCCCTATCAAGGAGAAAAAGATCTTTGGGTGATATGACATGTCAAATGAACCTTTCAGCGTACTGCAGAAAAGTGGTAGCTAAGGCTAATAAGATGCTGGGGTGTATTGCCAGAGGAATCGTGTCCAGCAGAGGGGAGGTCATCCACCAGTGTACAGGTCATTGGTGAGGCCACACCTGGAGTACTGCATGCAGTTCTGGTGCCTCTACTTACAGAAAGATGTTAAATTGCTGGAGGGGGTCCTACACAGAGCAACCAGGATGATTCTTGGTATGGAGGACAAACCCTATGAGGAGAGACTGAGGGAGCTCAACATGTGCTCCCTGGAGGAACGGTAGGATAGAGGGGACATGATGGACACCTTTAAATACATGAAAGGCATAAATAAAGATGGTACAGAGGGAATTTTAAGATTGAGAGGGAGGAACAGTGGGGGCACATTCTAAAGTTGGAGGGTGGTAGATTCCGAAGTGAAATGAGAAGGCACTATTTAATGGAGAGAGTGGTGACAGGGTGGAACGCACCACCTGTGTAGGTGGCATCCTTGAAAACGATGGGCGGTTTTAAGAGGGGATGGGACAGAGTCAGGGGGAATGTCGCCAATGAAGCCTTGGGGGAGGGGCAACAGTTAGTACGGGCATGAAACTGGATGTGTGGGTAGGAGAGGGGGGAGCAGTTGTAGTGTAACAGACTGATAACTGCACACTCGAGCAGACTAGATAGACCATCAGGCCTGCATCTGCTGGCATTCTTCGTATGTTCGTATGGTCATACCATTTCCACACTTCTGGGGGACACACTTGAAATAGTGGCCAGTTATAAATACCTGGGCATATGGCTAGATCAACACTTGTCCTTTATTAATCGTGTAGAAAACCTTTAAAAAAAAAAAATTTAGTTTTTTTTTTTCTTTAGAAATAAGAATGGTTTTTCATTTGATATTAGAAAAAAGTTAGTACAAATCATATTCCTACCATTACTGGATTATGCAGATTTAATTTATAGTCACTGTCCTATCACATGTCTGAGTAAATTAGATGTATTGATCATAGGGCCCTTCAATGTGTCACAAACTCTCTGCCCAGAATGCACCATTGCTTCCTATGCTACGCAACGGGATGGACATTGAACACAAGGAGACTTAAAAATCTCTACATATGGGCCTATAAGCTATTAACTGATAAACTGTTGAAATGCATCACAGAACTCTTCTCTTACTCACATAGTAGTTATTTCACTGAGCAGGAATTCTTGCGTGTTGTCGGAAACTCCTAGGTTCATCACTTTCTACAGAAAGTCTGCCATCAGTAGTGTCATCCCTAGAGCATGGACTAAACTTCAAAATACACTTAAACATGTCAACTTAGTGAGTATAGGTGTGTTTTAAATCATTACTGGAAATTGAATGTGAAGCGAAATGTTCTTGTAACTAATAATACGTGAACAGGGTTGTATCTGTTAATGAAATTCTTGAATATTCGTTTGTTCTATGTTGAATTTGTTTTTACAGCTTGTTTTAGTTCTGTATTTTAATGTATATTATTTATGATATTGTTTATTGGCTATGGCATTGCAGCTGGATCTTTCTGCTCTTCAACTCTTTTGTATTTTTTTCTAATTGTTTTTACCTAGTCTGTGTGCTGTCCTACCCAGGATCTCCTTGAAAATGAGCTTGCTCAATGTAGCCTTATCTTGGTAAAATAAACTTGAACTTAAATTCCATAACATAAGTAAATAGGCAGTTACTAACAAAATTAAAAGCTACCCCCAAAACAAAAGATTGTTAGAACCTAGTACACAAAATAACAGTCCAGTAATTGACCAAAATATTGAGCAGACTGTGAGCACTGCTGACTCTGTGCTGGTGCTGCAAAGCCGTATTAGAATCACTGCAGAGAAGAGGGTTCAGCACTCAGTTCAGGACTGAAGGAAATCTATGTGTGGGCTAGAGGGGGCCCCACACCTTGACAAAGCACCAGGAGCTTTAGGGCACGAACCATTGGGGCTCCAGTGAGTCCTTTCATATGTTGGACCAGGCACTGTTTTGTTTGTTACAGTTTCTGGGATTTGCAATAAATAGCAACTTACCCTTTAAAGATACTGCTTACTAAATTTTTAAGAATATCCCACAGGTAACAACAGAGGCTTAGCACTCTAGGGTGAAATACATTTTGATGTAGAGAAAATAACACATACATACAAAACATACACAAATGATGCAGTGCTGTATATGGAGTGTTACAGTAGTAGTAGTCCAGCCTCTCTTGACGACTGCCGCCCCATGCAGGATGCCTTTATGCTATGACCCATTAAATATGAACCCCAGCGAAGGACTGTCAGGGAAATGGCTGCTGAAAGAACTGAATGGTAAACCCTTGTCTCCACCCCCCCCCCCAACGTTAGCAATGGTACTGCTGTCTCTTAGCCCAAACACACAGCTGCTATCCTGAATTCTTCCTACTCGACCTCAGTGGTATACTCCCTTCCCACTTCTTTGACCTTCCCACCCAACCCCACCCCACCATTTCACTTCAGGGTGGTCTCCCTGTCGAAGCCAGACCCTAACTTCTAAAGGCCTGAGGGCATCTCGCTACAGCGCTGACTCCCTTGACGTCAAGCTTCTACGCCTCCTCCTCGACAATGTCCTCTACTTCCTCACCTCCATCATCAGTTGCTCCCTCTGTCTTGGGACTTTCCCCTCCATCTGGATGGCTGCTGTCATTACACCAATACACAAAGGTGGTGACTGCTCCAATGCATGTAATTACTGTTCAGTCTCTCTCTCCCCCCCCCCCCCCATCTAAAGCCTTGGAAAGAATAATTTCTGACCAACTGACTGAACATCTCACTAAATCAACAGGATTAAGATTGTGGGAGGTTGGGCTCAGGAAGCAGGGGAACGGGCAGAGGTGCTGAATGAGTACTTTGCCTCAATATTTGCAGGGGCTGATAACGTATCCCTACAGCCTGATAGGAGAATAGGAGAGATGGGGGGGGGGGAGAGAGGTCAGTCTTGGTCTGAGACCATAGGATTGCAAGAGACTGGGGCACAGGCTAGACCAGACCAAGAAGGAGTAGAAAGGTTATATGAGGGAGTGGTTTGAGGGGGAGAAGTCGCAGTGGATAGGGTGAGGGAGGCCCTTCGGAATCTGAAAACTGATAAGGTGCCGGGACCGGATGGAATACATCCGAGGGTTATGAAGGAATTGGCGGATGTGCTGGCAGCCCCACTGGCTGCACTCTTTACCATCTCTCTGCGGACAGGATGGGTGCCACAGGACTGGAGGGTGGCTTATGTAGTACCTAATATATAAGGGGGGGTCTAGGGAGGAGATGGGGAATTATAGGCCGGTCAGTCTGACGTCTGTAGTGGGCAAAGTAATGGAGGGCTTTATCAAGGAGAGGCTTGGGAGGCAGTTGGAAAGGTTAGGACATCAGGATGATAAACAGTATGGCTTTGTCCCAGGGAGATCGCATCAGACCAACCTCGTAGAGTTTTATGATTGGGTGACGGGGCTTTGGATTGACATAGGCCGGTGGATGTCCTATACCTAGATTTCAGCAAGGTGTTTGATTCAGTACCTCATAATGGACTGATAGCAAAATGAGGGAGATGGGGGTGGAAGGACAGGAGCTAAATTGGGTTGAAAACTGGCTTTCGGGGCGTTTACAGAGGGTAATGGTGGGTGGAATAATATCCTCCCCCAGGAAGGTGATCAGTGGAGTCCCTCAGGGTTCCGTATTGGGGCCACTCTGGTTCAATCCCTATGTCTCGGATATAGGGAGGGGGGTTAGGAATAGGTTGAGTCTTTTTGCGGATGATTCAAAATTGGGAGCAATGGTGGATAGTGAGGAAGCGAGGGAGACAGTCCAGGGGGATCTGGATACCCTGGAAGGGTGGTCAGGGAGGTGGGGACTGAAATTTAATGCCAGGAAATGTAAGGTACTTCATTTGGGGGTCAAAAACCCTGGCCATGTATACACCCTTGGGGGGGGGGGGGGGGGGGGTCACACTGCATGCCACATTGGGAGGAAGGGATTTAGGGGTGGTGGTAGGTGTGAAAATGAATGACTCTGAAAATTGTAGAAGAATTACAGCCAAGGCAAACAGGATATTGGGTTGCATAGCCAGGGGAATTACGTCCAGAAACAGGGAGGTGATCCTCCCTCTATATAATGCCTTGGTCAGGCCGCAGCTTGAATACTGCCTTGGTCAGGCCGCAGCTTGAATACTGTGTGCAGTTCTGGAGACCGCACCTGAAGAAGGACACAGCGCTGCTGGAAAGGGTCCAGAGGAGAGCGACCAGGATGATTCAGGGCATGGAGAGGAGACCTTATGAGGAGAGGCTGGAAGAGTCTGGGTATTACTCACTGGAGGGAAGGAGAGGAGGAATAGGGGAGACATGATAGAGGTTTTCAAGTATGTAAAGGGAATAATTAGGAGTGGAACCAGTGAGTTGTTTAGGCTGAAGAAGGGGGGACTGACCAGGGGCCATGAGTGGAAGTTAGAGGAGGGGAAATTACAGGAGGAACGTAGGAAGCATTTTTTCACTGAGAGAGTGGTAGAGCCATGGAATGCACGTCCCGGGAGGCTGGTGGAGGAAGGCACAGTGGAAGGCTTCAGGAAGGGGTGGGACAGGTAGAAGGGGAAACTGAATCTATAGAAGACACTCTTGGGGGCTGGGGGGTGGTGAGGAGGGCAGCCATTAGGTTACTGGCTTTCAAGCAGACAAGACAGACCATTTGGCCTATTCTGCTGGCTTTTTAGTATGTTAGTAAATACAACCTGCTCTGCCAGCAGCAGCATGGTTTCCTCCAGGGCCACCGCACCACCTCTGCACTGCTGGAGTTCACGTCCCCCCCTTCACTCCTCACTCGGCAAAGGCCGCCTCGCTTGGGCGGTTTTTGTGGACTTGTCAAAAGCATTTGACACAGTTAACCATTCCCTTCTTCTCTCTGCACTAACCAGCTCCGGTCTCTGCCCTGAAGCTACTAACTGGTTCACCGACTACCTCTCAGGAAGATCACAGCAAGTCAGGATAGGCACTGCTCTCTCCTCCTCCCTCTCAGTCAGGTCCAGGGTCCCGTAGGGTTCCATCCTATGGGCCCCTCCTCTTCAGCCTGTTTCTTAACACCCTCCCCTTGGCATGCTTGGGGCAACTGATACTTTACGCAGGTGACGCGGTCCTGTTCACGTCCCACTTTGACCCCCAACAACTCCATCTGCATCTTCCAAAAGCCTTCTCTGAAGCTGAGTCCTGGTTCACAGAACACTGACTACAAAAAAACAAAAGTGATGCTTTTCACCAGCCCCCAGAGTCGACATAAGGACCACACCCTCCGTATCCTCAACTCCCAGTCTCAACCACTCTACCAGGTTACCTCCTTCAAGTACATCAGTATGCACTTGGACCCCACTCTTAATTTCCACAGCCATATTCATCACCTCTGCACCACAGTCAATACCAGGATCGGGTTACTCCACTGGGTCAAACCCTGCCTCACCCCTGACGCCCTCAGTCTTGCTGTCTCTTCCTCCGTCCTTGCCCTCATCGACTGCGGGATCCTAATCTACAGTGTGGCTGATACCACATCCCTCCAGAGAGTTGGAATTGCCCTCAACAAGACCTGCCGCCTTATACTAAGCTATGACCACAACACTCGTACATGTTCCGTCTACCAGCAGTCCAGCTGGCTCAACTTCGACAGCAGGCTCAAATACCACACCTGACTCATGGGGCTAAAAAGATCTCCACAGGGCCCTCCCCACGCTCACTCCGCTCCAGACACCTGCTCCCCTTACTGAAATCACCCGCAGCTCTGTTAAATCCCCATTTCTCATCCCTTGCTACTGTACCTTGGTCAGCAAACCTTTGCTTACTGAGCTCCGTTCTGGATGAATGCCACTCCTTACCCCATTATGTCCAAACCCAAACTCTGCCTTTTTAAAACCCTCCTCAAGAATCACCTTCCGACCAACAATGGCTGCAACTGTTCATAATCCCCTTGTATGCCTGACAATGGATTCTCCTCCTGCACCCCCCAGCCCCAGCACTCTTATCCAATCAAGAGTAGTTCACAGTACCTATTTGTACTTTGACACTGTCAGGCATATGTCCTGGCAAAGACTGATTCTTGATCCCTTTGTTTTATTTCCTGTAACACATTTATGTACTCAAATTGTGCATGTTTGAGAAAGAACTGGAAGGGGACAGGATCAGTTGTGTTCCAGGACAGTAGCTGCTGCTGTTGTTTTCACAGGTTCTTGTGGATTTTACTTGGTAGGTTAGTCCTTTTCTTTCTTACTTCTAAGGGGCTAGCAGGGTATTGTTTTGGGTGCTGTTGGATGTTTGTAAACTGATTTGGTGGCTGTAAGTGGGGCTCATTTTGTGGATGTTTCACTGTGTAACAGGCTGCGCTGGTAGAGGCCTATTTCTTCTGATTTAAAACCTATTTGGTGGAATTTGCTTGGGCCTAGTTCTTTGGCTGCTGGGCTTGGAGGGGAGACACAGGGCTGATACACTCTCTCTCGAGTCAGGTGTCTGCCCAATACCCTCCCTCCCCAGAAGTCTGCAAATTTATAGGGGAACACCTGCCCTGCAATTGGAGGAAAAGGCTGCAGGTGCAGCTCATGTAGTTCTAGCCACTGGGGGTAGGATTTAAAGGCTGGGAGAGAGGAGCTTTGGGAGTAGTTCATTTCCCTTATAAGATTAATGTGTTGTACTGCACCTAGTAACAGGGTTACTGGTGTACAGTGGGACTGTTTGTAAGATTAGTGGGTGACCTGATTAGGCAGTAGGGGTATCTTGGACTAGGGAGGAACCTGGTGGCTCACCCAAGGAAACCTATTTGGAAGGGGATGGAACCACACATCATTAGGGCCGGCATCTTTGGGAGGGTGGTGGGGTGCACAGGGTGTGGAGCAGCCATGATACTGGACTGGGCTTGGAAGTTCGGTGGTTGCCCAGTGTGCTACCAGCTAGCACAGCTTAGGGAGGAGGTTGCGAGGATTAGGAGAAAGCTGGGGGAAGGGGGGTGGTATGGTTGGGGAAGGGGGCTGGGAATCTCCCACAGGGTTGCACCAAGCACTGGGGGTGGGGGCATAGGGAAAGGAGTGCAGGAGAATACTCAGGGGTCACATAGGGAACCTGGCAGAGGGGGTCCAAAAGGACACTACCAAGGAAGCAGGCAGGTAACTGGGGGCCCTCACAAAGGGGGGACGGAGGGACAACATTCTCAGGGAAGTAGGCAGATGGCCAGGGCTGGACAGAAGGAAGCAAGGCGGGGAAGTGGATCAGACCTTACACTCAGTAACCGCTTCAATTCTCTTCTTCTGCTCAAGGATGAGGGGGGTGATGTAGCCATGACAGGGGTAGTTAGAGATGGAAAGAGAGTGGGAGGCAGGAGGCAGGGGCCAGATAGCAGGAAGAACAGGGGGGGACCTGGAATGCAGGAGAATGGGGGGAGCAGTGAATCAGAGCAGGAGGGGCAGGGGGAAGAGGGAGGAAAGCACAAGGAGAAGGACCAGTTGGGAGGAAAGGTAAAGGAGAAGGACCAGAAGTACAAGGAGTATTCAGTAAAGGGAGCTGAGGGTTTAGGCCAGGGGGAGCACGACTAACAAGGAGGAACTAAATGGAGACAGGAAGGAAGGGAGGATGAGCCAGGCTAGTTTAGCAAATGGGGGAGAAGGACCAGTTGCGAGCAGTGAGGGGGGAATTAGCAAGGAACAGAAGGATACTCAGGAGGAGGAGAGGCATAGGATTGGAGAGGAGGGGGTGGCATGTGGCACCCAGAAGGAGGAACAGGAGCCAGCTGGGTGGAGGGCCTGTAGAAAGGATGAGGGACATGGAAGGGGGAATGGAGGAAAAGGAGTGGTCAGAGTGCTCCTGCTGGGGATTCTATGATCAGGGGTATCAAATGGGATAGGAGGAGAAGCCTGGCCAGTTAGAACAAGATACTTCCCTGGACTAACGTGCACAGGGCTAAGCACGAGGTATATCAGCTGGCAAAGGATTGTGGGGTTCCCAGACATACTGGTCCACCTGGGTACAAATGACATTGAGGAAATAGCGAGCTAGAGATACAGGCAAGATTCAGGGTGCTTGCCAGGGTCTGTCATGACATAGGATGCCAGTTTCCTTCTCAGAAATCCTGCCAGTGCCAAGGGCTAGTGGGAAAACAAAAGGAAAATTAGGGAGATAAACCAGTGGCTCAGGGAGTGGTGTGAGGCCAGAGGGTATGGGTTGATGGGGATTTGGGGGGAGACCTGGGAGGATAAGGAGCTGTATGCTAGAGATAGACTACATCTCAATTTGGAGGAGGAATCCTTAAGTTGAAAATAGAGGGTTCATTGGTGAAAGTGGGGTTTAAACTTGTGAAGGGGGTGGGATGGGAGAAAAAGGCTGTCAGGGGTGCCGATAAAGGAGGGACTCTCTCCACCCCCTGGGGACCAGGAGGATTGTAGGAAAAGGCCAACTGGCAAAGTGCAGACCAGGGAAAACAGAATCCCCATGGGAATATGAGCAGGGAAATGGAACTATAGGGAAAGGGTGGAAGGTAGTCCAGCTAAATGCCAGGAGCTTGGGCAACAAAATGCCTGAGCTCCAGGCAATGCTAACTGAGGAGAGCAGTGGATGTGGCAGCGGTCACTGAGACTTGGGCCACTGCAAGACATGACTGGGACCTGAACCTGGAGGGATACAGTATGTTCAGGAAGGACAGGGGGAGGGAAGGGGAGGAGGGGTAGCAATGATAGTCAAAAACTGCATTGGCATAGGGGAAGTAGAGGAGGCGGAGGGAACCGTGGAGGCGATTTGGGTCACCTTGATAAGAAGGGGGGGCAAGAGAGTAAAAACAGGAATGGTGTATAGACCCCCTGCCCTGGCGGAGGAGCTGGAGGACAGTCTGGTGGCAGATGTTAGGAGACACTGCAGACTGGGCAGAGGAATGGTGGTGGTGTTGGGGGACTTAAACATGCCAGGAACAGACTGGGAGACTATGACATCCTCTGTGACCAGGGAACAGAGGTTGTTGGATGTCTTTCAAGACGCGTTCCTAACTCAGCAGGTGAGGGAACCGATCAGGGAGGCACGGGTACTGGATGTGGTCCTGGCAGACAGTGACCAGATTGGGGGCCTGGAGGTAAGGGACCCATTGGCGGGGAGTGACCATGCCACGGTCTGGTTCTGCCTGGACCTAGGAGGGGTAGAAGGCTGCACAAAGATGGAAGTAACCGACTTCAGGGGGGGCAGATTTTAAGGAAATGGGAAGGATCCTTAAGGAGCATTTGGATGGGATTGGGTCAGACATGGACGCTGATAGTAGGTGGGAAATCATCAGGAGAGGGTGCAGGATGCTACCAGCACCTGTGCAAAGTAAGGCGAATCTTGGTAGGGGCCCAAAAACCCTGTTGGTGGACCAGGAGGTCCAGGAGGTGGTGCGGGAAAGAAAGCAGCCTATAAGCAATTCAAGTGCTCAAGGAGTGAAAGGGATTGAGGGAGTACGAGCTGATGGCTAGAAGGGCCACTAGAGTGGTGAAGGCGGCTAAGGCAAGGAAGGAGCAGAACCTGGCCAGGAAATTGGGAGAGGGAACAAGGGGTTCTTTAGATACATTGGGGAAAACGAAGGGTGAAGGGGCAGATTAGCAGGATTAAATCAGGGGAGAGATGGGCACAAGACCCGGTGGAGCAGGCTGAGGTACTAAATGAGTACTTCACCTCAGTTTTCACCAAGGAAAATGGGGGTGCTGCATCATACATGGGAGGAGACAGAGATACTGAGGAGGGGACCCTTACCGATCGGCAGGTCTGGGGAGAGGGAGGCATCACTGGCAGGTGGGGAGGGCTAAGCAGGGAGAAGGGTACCGAAGTGGAAATCACAGCTGAGAGAGTGAGGGAAGCCCTCAGCTCCCTTAAGACGGAGAAAGCACCGGGGCCGGATAAATTACATCCCAGAGTGCTGAAGGAACTTGCAGATGTCCTGGCAAAACCCTGGCAGAGCTTTTCACCATCTCTCTGAGGACAGGGTGGGTGCCCCAAGACTGGAAGGTGGCGCATATAGTGCCTATCCACAAGGGGGGATCAAGGGAGGTGGCAGGGAACTACAGGCCTGTCAGCCTGACCTCGGTGGTGGGCAAGGTGATGGAGGGCATTGTCAAGGAGAGGCTGGGGGAGACCTGGATAAGTCAGGGTGCCTGGACGATAGACAGCATGGATTCATCCCGGGGAAATCGTGTCAGACAAACCTGGTGGAGTTCTATGACTGGGTGACAAGTGCCTTGGACCTGGGTAGACCAGTGGATGTCCTCTTTCTGGACTTCAGCAAGGCATTTGACTCTGTTCCTCACGTGGGCCTGTTGGATAAGCTGGGAGAAATGGGGGTGGGGAACCAGATGATCAGATGGATAGGCAATTGGCTCCAGGACTGGACCCAGAGGGTCGTAGCTGGTGGGATAGTCTCATCCCCAAGGAGGGTCATTAGTGGGGTCCCACAGGATCAGTCCTGGGCCCCTTCTGTTCAACGCCTACGTATCTGACATAAGGACAGGAATCAGGAGTGAGATGAGTCTCTTTGCAGATGACTCGAAACTGGGGGCGGTGGTGGATGGGGAGGAGGGGAGGGTGGCCCTGCAGGGGGACCTGGAGGCTCTGGAAAGATGGTCTAGAAAGTGGAAGCTGAGGTTCAATGCAGGGAAATGCAAGGTACTCCACTTGGGGCCAGAAACCCAGGTCAAGTGTACACCCTGGGGAATGCTACAAGTCTCGATGGCTGAGAGGGACCTGGGGGTGGTGGTGGATGTCAAGATGAACAACTCTGAGACTTGTGGGAGGGCAGCAGCCAAGGCCAACAGGATGCTGGGATGCATCGCTAGGGGATCACCTCCAGAAGGAGAAGTGATACTCCCTCTGTATAACTGCTTGGTGAGGCACACCTTGAGTACTGCATGCAGTTTGGAGCCACACTTAAAGCGGGACATTAACCTCCTGAGAGGGTCAGAGGAGGGCAACCAAAATGATTTGGGGCTTGGGGACAGGACCTATGAGGAGAGGCTCGAAGAGCTAAATATGTACACATTGGAAGAGAGAAGGGACCGGGGGACATGATAGAGGTCTTTAGGTACATGAAGAGGGTAAATGGGGAGGAACAGTCAGGGGTGCTTGAAGGAAGGAGGAGGAGGGGCCACTAGAGGGCATGGGTGGAAGCTGGAGGGGAAGATTCAGGGGAGAAAGGAGGAGGTGCTACTTCACTGAGAGGGTGGTGGAGCCATGGAATGCACTGCCTAGGGGGCTGGTGGAGGCAGAGACAGTGAAGGGGTTCAGGAGGGGGTGGGACAGGTACAGGGGAAGGGTTCTGGAAGCAAAATCCAATGCAGCAAGAATATCCGGAACTGGGAAGGGAGAAGCCAGAGAAGGCGAGGGGGACAGCAAGGTCAGCACCCTGGTTGGGGACTGACCAAACGAGCAGACACAAAAGACCATTAGGCCTATTCTGCTGGCATTTTAGTATGTTAGTATGTTGACCTATCTGTTGTATATTTGTCTAATGACGTGGTACCTTTGGAAATGAGTCTCTGACTCCAAGGTTGTAAACCCGAGATGTTCAATAAATAAAATAAATAAATGGCATTAGAGAGAAAAACTGACTTTTGGACTGCTGGTGAGCATTGTAAGTAAGCCTGCTGTAGAGACTAGAGTGCACTGAAATTGGAGCGGTTTAAAAAGCTCAGTCTTGGCTCAAGAAGTGCTTTGTGTGTTCTAGACAAATAGCTGTAGCTGAATCAAAAAAAAAAAAAAAAAATCTGCCAACCTAATGGTGCCAGCAGCAGTGTAATGGGCAATACCTGGGTTCACGTCCTGGCCCACAGCTTGTAGAGATTTGGGAGACGGGTTAAAATTAGGTTTTGCAGCTTCTAGCCAGCAGGGTTAGTGACTGAGAAAGTACACTGGCCCCTACAAATATTCCACTGGCCAGTTAATTGACATACTGAAAGGTTGCATCCATCAGTAGTAGACAGCAGGACTGAAGGAAAATGTGATTGGCCTTATAAAACATTTACCAGCATTTGGCCTGTGGTTGGCCAGTGCCAGTGTGTGACCCTGCTGGATGTGCAGCAGGGGTAGCCCTCTTGGATTCCAGTGGGGTAGATCGCCACTCTTATGCTGTAAATACCGCATGTGATAGGAATTGGGGAAAGTGATGGTGTTGTCAGTGACCAAGTGGCGCTTGCTTTCACCTAGGCCAGGGTCATGTAGGAGCATGAGAGCACTGTGAGGGGCTCCATATACAAAGGCCAAATTTCCAGCTGCCACTCTTGTATTTGAAAGGCATGAATGTCAGACGGATGCCTGTGATACTGGCGAAAATGAAGTAGTGCTGACCAAAATTGCAAAGCACCAACAGTGAGGAGCAAACCCGCAGGGAGCAACTACAGCATACCCCCAAAACAGTGACCAGCTGACGTGACTTTTTTATGGGGTTGCACACCTCCCCATGGGGAGTTAATATAACTACCACTGGGGAGGAACAAGTTAGGGCACAGGGACGCATCTGAGGACAGGGGATACTCCTCAGGTTTGGGGGGGGGGAGAAAGTAGGGACAGCACTCACACCATGTTTGGGGACACAAACACATGCCGGGGGGGGGGGGCAAAGGATTGGAGGGCACCAAAGTCGGGAGGGTGGGTGAAGCATCAAGAAAAAAAATACCGTACAGCCAGTCTTGAACCCGAGACGGCCAGCCCCACAAGCAACGATTGTAACCACTGCGCTATTTCGCAAGCCCGGATCTGGCACTGCAAGAAACCAGTCACAGTAACTCCCAACTGCCCAAAGTAACCTTAACATGCGCTCTTATTTCACTGTTGCTAATTTCACATTCGCTATTTTGTGTGCTCGCCCAAATTGTCTCGCTCAAATCGAGTCGCTCTTTTCACAGGATACAAATGTCACGGGGTCTGGTTGACACCCTAGCTTACTCCATTCTGATTAAGTAAAATTACTCCGAGATCAGGAATGGCAGACCCCTGCCTCTGTTCTTGCCACAAGTGGGGGTGGGGGCTGCATGAAGTTTGGAGTGGTGGCAGTGGTCTGGTAGGCACAAAGTTGACAAACAGTATTGATATCGGAGATGGAAGACAACAAGGATAAGGACCAGTGGAAGGAGGGAAGGTAGGGCTGGCCCAGTGGGCTAAAAAGATTAAATTGAAAAATAACTGAAGGAAATATTTGTAAGTTTTTATGTAAAAAGTGTTTCCAACAGTTGGCTGAGATTTGTCCATATTTGCCACAGTTCTGTTCACAAACCCATCTTTAGGCCAGGATTTGTTTCTTAAAACCATTTGTAAATTCCTGTCTGTACTAGTTAGTAAATGACAACATGATCCAAAAGGTGGAGTTTTTGGCCGAAGGTCAGGAGTGGCAGGAAATTTCTTGTGCAGCAAGATTATTAGGCTTGACAGTTAGAACTGAAATCTGAATTTTGTCCCAATAATCTTTACTAGGCCTTTAATGTGAAGCAGTGACCGACTCTGGAGAATACCCCCTTGAAGCTAGTGTATTGGGAGAAAAAACTTGGTTGGTTGTTCTGTCTGTCTGTTAAAAAAAAGAGAGATGTCGAGTCATGGGGGTGACCGCAAGACGAAAATTATCTTGAGTTCCAAACTAAATATGAAATCTGCTAAATCTGCATTCCTGCTTCTTTCACTTTATTTTGCAGGGCTTTGGCTCCAAGAACCCCAGTGACTGAACAGATCACAGTCTGGATTGTGGCAGAAATTGTATGTTGTTGGTTAGAGTCTGGAAGCAAATAAGATCTGTTTTCTTGTCTGGGTGGTGTAAACATATGTTTGTTCTGTAGACTATGGCTGATCTGTAAGGTTAGAACCTTACTGTTCTCTTGAATGTGCTCAGTAGGATCCAATTATTATGACTCTATTTTGCTTTATATTTTAGTGGTCTATATTGCTAGAATCTTAATCTGTATATAGGAAACAGCAGTTTCTTTTTTTTTTTTTTAATATATTTCATTTACCCAGGATAGCCCAGCTGAGATGCAGTATCTCATTTTAGTGGGGTCTGCAGTATTCCCAACTTCTGGTAATAGCTTAAAGAAGTACATACACATTTACAGCTACTGTGAGTCGGGCATCCTTATTAACCTTTTGATCCCTGAACCTACCAGTGACAAAATCCTTGACAAATGCCCCAGCTAAACCTTAATACACCAAACTATAAACCAGGTTGGTGGTTTTATACCATTTATTGAACCAGCAAGAAATTCTCAGTACACAAGCCTTCAGGCCAGTGCTCCCTTCTCGTGATGGTGGCTTTTACCGAAAGCCAATGCTCCACAAGAACTGTCACATACTTAACACTGTCATCTAGTGTCTGTTAATTTGAACAGTCAACTATCGCATCTTTCCTTTTTTTGGGAACACCAGAAGACAATGTTTCACCCAGAAGGTTATATGTAACATAATTCACTTGTGAGTGTAAGAAACAAGTAAGCAGTTCCTGTGCAGTGTAAAACTTTTAACTAGTAGGTCACAGACACTACCAAGGACTCCCTGAGTGTGAGGGAATTATTCAGGTCCTGTTGGTACACCTGCATTTAGTAAGCAATATCATTGAAAAAGGAGGCATTCTCTCTCCTAAGCTGGTCTCCAGGCTTCATTACAGTTGGGCTGTACCTCCTGATGCTGGCTGTCAGGTAGGAACCAAAGATCTGCAGCAGGGGGCATCCAGCCCTCCATTTCCGGCTTCCTCCAGTTTACTTCCTGTCTTCAGTGGGGCAGGTACTCTGCAGCAGATCTCATTCACATGTGGCAGGGCTGAAGAGTATTGGTACACCTGCATTTAGTAAGCATTAAAAACCGAGAAAGGAGGAATTACCTAGGAATTAATGCATGGTTTTGGTGTGGGGGGGGTGGCCTTGTGCTCCCACCACATAGCCGTGCATTAATTTCTAGGAAATGCCTCCTTAGAGAGGTGATAATAACAACATGGCTATGCCATTTGAGAGTTTTTCTAAGGAAATCAGATACTGTTGTTAAAAAGCATAAACCCTTTATTCATTTGGTTCACTTTTTATCATCATTTTGCTGATTAACAATAGCAGTAAACAAGAAATGTGCACGATGTGCATTAATATTGTGACTGCTGCAATACTGCATGGTAATGTAAGACTATACTTATGCAACATATGGTTTTCTAACATACATACTAAAAGCCATCAGAATAGGCCCAACAGTCTGTCGTGTCTACTCCATAGCCAGCAACCTAGTGGGTGCTCACCTTCCTGCCCCACCAGCCCCCGAGAGGGTCTTCTTTGACTTCAGTTTCCCCTTGTACCTGTCCCACCCCTTCTTGAAGCCCTCCAATGTGTCCTCCTCCACCAGCCTCCCGGGCAGCGCATTCCACGGCTTCACCACCCTCTCAGTGAAATAATGCTTCCTACGCTCCCCCTTATAATTTCCCCCCTCCAGTTTCCACTCATGCCCCCGGTTGTTCCCCCTTCTTTAGCCTAAACAGCTCCTTGATTCCGCTCTCGGTTATTCCTTTTACATACTTGAAGACCCATATCATGTCTCCCTGTCCTCTCTCCAATGTGTACAGCCCAAGCTCTTCCAGTCTCTCTTCATAAGGCCTCCCCTCCATGCCCTGAATCATCCTGATCGCACTCCTCTGGACTCTCTCCAGCAGTGCTATGTCCTTCTTCAGATGAGGTCTCCAGAACTGTACACAATACTTGAGTTGCGGCCTGACCAAGGCATTATATAGAGGGAGGATCACCTTCCTCCTCCTGGACGTAATTCCCCTAGCTATGCAGCCCAGTGTCCTGTTTGCTTTGGCTGCGACTCTTCTACAGTTTTCAGAGTTATTCATTTTGACGTCTACCACCACCCCTAGATCCTGCTCTCCTAATGTGGTTTCCAGTGTGACCCTCCCAGGGTGTAAACATGGCCTGGGTTTTTGACCCCCAAATGAAGTACCTTACATTTCCCGGCATTAAATTTCAAACTCCACCTCCTTGACTTTTCCTCCAGGGTATCCAGGTCCCCCGGACTGCCTCCTTCTTTTCTTCCCAATCCACCAGTGCTCCCAGTTTTGAATCATCCGAAAAGAGACTCCGTCTACTCCTAACCCCCCTCCCTATATCTAAGATAGGCATTGAACAGGAGTGGCCCCAGTACTGAACCCTGGGGGACCCTACTGATCCCCTTTCTGGGGGAGGAGACTATCCCACCAACCATTACCCTCTGTATTCGCCCCAAAGCCAATTTTCGACCCGCTTGAGCTCCTGTCTTCCCACCCCATCTCCCCCAGCTTTGCTATTGGCCCATTTTATGAGGTACTGAATCAAACTCCTTGCTGAAACCTAGGTATAGGACATCCACCAGCTTATGTCTATCCAAGGCACCTGTCACCCAGTCATAAAACTCTACAGGGTTAGACTGACATACTCTCCCTGGGACAAAGCCATACTGTTTATCATTCTGGTGCCCTAACCTTACCAACTGCCTCCCAAGCCTCTCCTTTATAAAGCCCTCCATTACTTTGCTACCACAGATGTCAGACTGACAGGCCCATAATCCTTCATCTCCTACCTAGACCCCCGTTTAAGTATAGGCACTACATAAGCCACCCTCCTGTCTTGTGGCACCCATCCTGCCTGCAGAGAGGTGTTAAATATTACAGCCAGTGGAGCTGCCAGCTCCTCCGCCAGTTGCTTCATAACCCTTGGATGTATCCCGTCCGGCCCCAGCGCCTTATCAGTTTTTAGCTTCCGAAGCTCCTCCCTCACTCTCTCCACTGTGATTTCTCCCACCCAGATCTCCCCCTCCTGCAGCCTTCCTGCCCCTTCTGGGTCTGGCCCAGCCTGTACCCTAGCCTCTTTCTGTCCTCTGGTCTCAGGCAGCCCTCTCGTTTTTGCTGGCTCCTCCTCCCTCCCATCAGGCTGTAGGGATCCCCTGTCTCCCTCTGCAAAGACTGAGGCAAAGTACTTGTTTAGCACCACTGCCTGTTCCTCTGCTTCCTGATCCCATCCCCCCCCATAATCTTATTCCTGTTGATCTGTGTCCTCTTTTTTTCCTTTATGTATCTACAGAATCCCCCCCCCCCCCGATATCCCTAACCAGGTTTTCTCCATCCCTGCATTGGCTCCCCTCTCCACTCTGGTGACCTTCCTGGCCAAGAGTTCATACTCTCCTCACTCCTTGTCCCCCCTTGAGCCTTTAAAACGTGCATAGACAACCTTTTTTCCCCTCACCGCCTCCTGCACCTCACTGGTCCACCAGCATGGCTTGCTGGTTCTACCATGCTTTCGCCTTACTTTAGTACAGGACCTAGTAGCCTCTTGCACCCCTTTTTTAATGGTCTCCCACAAGCTTCCAGCATCCATGTCCGGCCTAATCTCATCCAACCTCTCCCATAGAATCCTTCCCATACCCACGAAATCTGCTCCCCTGAAGTCTACTACTACTGTATGAGTGCGGTTCCCCCCAGGTACAACAGAAACCAGACCATGGCGTGGTCACCACCCGCCAGTGGACTGCACACCTCCAAGCCCCTTATCTGGTCACTGTCCGCTAGGACAACGTCCAATATCCACCCCTCTCTAGTAGATTCCCCCACCTGCTGAACCAGGAAGGCATCCTGAAAGACATCCATCAGTCGCTGTTCCCTGTTTACAGAGGATGTCATGGTATTCCAGTCCACTCCCGCATATTAAGATCACCCATGACCGCCACCCTACCCTTTCCAAGGTCACAGTGCCCTTTGATGTTCTTAACCAGTTTATCCTCCAGCGCCTCCTCTATTGCGGGAGACCTGTAAATCACCCCTATTTTCAATTTCTTCCCTTCCCTCATTTGCAGGGTTACCCAAATCGCCTCCACACCCCCTCCAGCCTCCTCAACTCACCACTGTCATTTCTGACTATCAGCGCAAGCCCTCCCCATCTTCCCACTTCCCTATCTTTCCTGAATATCTTGTAGCCCTCTAAGTTTAGGTCCCAATCATTTCTCTGGGTGACCCATGTCTCTGTAATTGCCGCCACATCCGCAGATCCCTCAGCCAGCATGGCCTGGAGCTTGGGCATTTTATTGCTCATGCTTTTGGCATTGATCAGGACTGTCCTCCACCCCAGCCCATCCCCTCTCCCCAGTCCCCCCAACCCAGCACAGTCCCTTTTCTGCCCAATTTTCCTTGGATTTGCAACGCAGTCCCCCCACTACGCTCGTGCCCTAGACCTGGACTTTCAAACAGCCCCCCTTGAGCCTTTCTTTTATTTGACCCTCCCCCCTTTGCAAGTTTAAACCCCACCTCTCGCCTATAAATCCTGCAAGTTTTAGCTTCAAGATCTTCCTCCTCTCCAGAGTGAGGTGTAACCTATCTCTGGCAGATAGCCCCTTATTCTCCCAAGTACCCCCCCAATCCCCCACCAGCCCATATCCCTTTGCCTTGCACCAGTCCCTGAGCCGCCGGTTCACCCCTCTAAGTTTTTGCTTGCTCTCCCCAGTTGCCCTTGGTACTGGCAGAATCTGAGAAGGAAATTTTGCTTCCTATAGAGTGACAAACCCTAGCCAGTTCCCGGAATCTAGCCTGTAGCTCACTGTTCCCTTCCAAGTCATTTGTCCCCAGATGTACTAGGAAGTCTGGGGATCCCCCTCATTCCAGTGCTAGCAAGCATAGGTGGAATTTGGCCTTGTGTACGGATAGTCCTGGTATACATTTAGCCTTGACTGAGCTGCCTTTATTCTCCCTCACCCCCTCCCACTGGATCCTCCTGGTCATGGAATCTCCCAGCAGTATCACTTTCGCCCTGCCCCCCACTTTGTTTGCCCGTTTTGGTCCTTCCAGACTTCTCCTTCTGTCATCGACCCCCTGTTTGCTCCTTCCTCTCCCGTCAGCCAGGGGATCTTTAGAAACCTGTTTTGTTCCTTCCAGGCTCATCCTTCTGTAAACTACCCCCTGGTTGCTCCTCCCTCGTCAGCCTGGGGGCTACCCTCATGTGCGTGCCCTACTATACTCCTTTTACCTACGACTGCCAGTTTGCTCCTCACCTCCCCAATCTCCCGGGTGGCCAGAGTTTGCCCCCCCCACCAGTTCTGCCCCCGTCACCCTTCTTGAGCTATAATCCTCCGATTCCCAACCTGCCCCCCCCCACTCTGGACCTCCACTTCCCACCCCATCTGTTGTAATTCTTCTACCCTACTCTCCACCTCTTCCAGTGATTCCGTTCTCAAACTGACCTATCTAGAGAACTCTCTACCGCCTCCCGAACTTCCCCAGTCTGGACACTGACCTGACCCCAGTCCTGCCTCCTTCCATCCTGGCCTCTCTCAGTGCCCCACACCATAATTCCTCTAACCTAGGCTTGTGACCTCCTCCTCCGTCCTTTCCTTGATTCTGACTCCTCCTCTGTCCCCCGCCCCTTAGCTTACTAACTGAACCTTTCAGCCTGCTCCCTCCACCATCCTCCTCCACTTCATCTGCCAGATATAATAGGGTGAATCGGTTTGTAAGTGTGATACTTGCCCCTGCTTTTGCTTTCTCCTACCCTCCCTCTTCTTGTCCCTCTGAGCAACCCCTCCCTATGGAGTGCTTCCTGTACATTTGTTGTTCTGCCCCCACACCTCTCGAAAGTGACCATATGGTCCACCTTTCCTGGATATGCCCATTTGGCCATGTCCACTTGTCCCCTGGGTTGACATTTTTGTCCACGCCTAAACACATATGGTCCATACCCCTTACTCCCCCATCCCTCCCAGCTACCTTCTAATCCCCCTGATCACCTCCCTAAGACCTCCAATTGAAAACGCACTGGGTACCCTCCGAACCTCCATGCCCAATTTAATATTATGGCCGCCTCACACTCTGTACACCCAATCGCCCTATTGAAGATGCCCGCTCTGGCAGCCCCCAAGCCCACCCTCATTTTGGGTGTGAGCAATATGGCCCCCTGTCAGCAATGCACACACACACACACACACACACACACACACACTACCCAGCAATAGTCAGTTCACATCAGGGTACCCTCTTTTTACAACAGCAAAGCCCAGCACAATACCCAGCAGTAATCAGATCACATCAGCGTGCCCTCTGTTTACATCAGCAAAGCCCAGCAGTAGTCAGTTCTCAGCAATTATCCCTCGTTCCCCACAGTATCCTGCTATCAATCCTCAGCAATCCCCTAAATAATAATCCCAATGTCCCCAAGTATTATTTGTAGCCTCCAGCAGTAACCACTATGCCCAAGCCAGCACAGAATGTAAATCTTATGCCCACCCCCCCCACCTAGCCAGCATCAAGTCCGAGCTTCTTCTTGCTCCAGTTTAACCAGTCTCACCATGCCAAACCCCAAGACTCCACCCCCTCAGACCATTTAATAGAGGTCGGGGCCTGGGTGGGTGGTGTGGGACACAATTACAACTCCTTATCGGGTAGTGAGGTGGCTGGGCCCATCTTATGTAGCACAGCCGCACTTCAAACGTGGTGCCCTCACTTCTCGATAGGTCCACTGCAAGCTCAGCTCCTCTCACTCCAGCCCTGACCCGCTGCAGACTGCAGCTGCCAGGAAGACTGCTCCAGTGCCCCTGGTGCTCTCTACAGCTGCCAATGCAGCTCCGATTCCTCCCTCTGCTGATGCGGCTGCCGATGCAGCCCTGGCTCCTTCCGCCTCGTGAGCGGCCCCCAGTGGATTCACTGCCGCCGATGCGGCTAACAACCTCTGCCCTGTGAAGCACTCCCAGCAATTACAGCTCCTTATCGGGTAGTGAGGTGGTATGCTGCTTATGTAATACTGAACACAATTCTGGTAATCAAGACGGCACTCATGGATTATTAAAATATGGTTGCAAAGATTTCTGCATTGAGCAGACAAGATTTGCATATTTTACTCACAGTGTGATTTGCACGGCTATTTGTCCTTTTGACTATTTTTTTACATTTCATTGCTGAAATTACACTATTTGTTATAACATTTCTTACAGAACGAGAGGTGGTGCCATTGTGTTTCGCTTTCCATGCACTGATTCCATGCTGCAGCCATGTTGCTAGGAGACAGGTCGCTAACCTCCCAGCGATATTGCATATTGCTGCTTTGCTTTACTTGGTTCTGCACATCCCGACACACATTTGGTAATCACTGCTGAATTGGGGCCACAGTACTGATCAACACAATATGTGATGTCTATGACGCCACATAGAGAAAATGTACTGAAATTTTCCATGTTGCAGGTTACAATGATGGCGGTGTGAAGAGACTGTCAATCGGGTGGTGGGTGGAAAACATAAAACACTATTTGTGTGTGGCTGTTATGGTACTACCACCGGCATATCTTAGGAATTAATGCACAGTAGTTTTGGTGTCACATGCTCTTTAGCCCAGTGAAATTGTGCTGTTTGGGAAAATTAATTGCCATGTTACAAGTGGAGTGTGGGCTGATGGCTGGAAGGGCCACTGGAGTGGTGGGGTGGCTGGGGCAGGGGGAGCAGAGCCTGGCCAGGGAAATTGGGAGAGGGAGGGAGGGGTTCTTGATGCACTGGGAGGGACAAGGGTGGGGGGGCAGATTAGCAGGATTGGATCAGGGAAGAGATGGGCACAAGACCCAGAGGAGCAGGCTGAGGTACTAAATGAGTACTTCACCTCAGTTTTCACCAGGGAAAATGGGGATGCTGCATCATACAGGGGAGGAGACAGAGATAATGAGGAGGGGGGGGCCCCCTTACCAATCGGGCAGGTCTGGGAGGGGGGCATCACTGGCAGGTGGGGAGGGCCAAGCAGGGAGAAGAGGTACTGAAGTGGAAATCACAGCAGAGAGAGTGAGGGAAGCCCTCAGCCCCTTAAGACGGAGAAAGCACCGGGCCGGATAAATTACATCCTAGAGTGCTGAAGGAACTTGCAGATGTCCCATGAAACCCCTGGCAGAGCTTTTCACCATCCTCTGAGGACAGGGTGGTGCCCAAGACTGGAAGGTGGCGATGTAGTGCCTATCCACAAGGGGGGATCAAGGGAGGTGGCAGGGAACTACAGGCCTGTCAGCCTGACATCAGTGGTGGGCAAGGTGATGGAGGGCATTATCAAGGAGAGGCTAGGGGGGGAACCTGGATAAGTCAGGGTGCCTGGACGATAGACAGTATGGATTCGGCCCGGGGAAATCGTGTCAGACGGGCCTGGTGGAGTTCTATGACTGGGTGGCGAGTGCCTTGGACCTGGGTAGACCAGTGGATGTCCTCTTCTGACTTCCGCAGGGCGCTTGACTCTGTTCCTCACGTGGCCTGTTGGATAGGCTGGGAGAGGTGTGGAAACCGATGATCCGGTGGATGGGCAGTTGCTCGTGGACCGGACCCAGAGGGTCGTAGTTGGTGGGATAGTCTCTTCCCAAGGAGGGTCATTGGTGGGGTCCCACGGGATCAGTCCTGGCCCCTTCGTTCAACGCCACGATCTGGACATAAGGACAGGAATCAGGAGGAGATGAGTCTCTTGCAGATGACTCCGAAACTGGGGCGGTGGTGGATGGGGAGGAGGGGAGGGTGGCCCTGCAGGGGACCTGGAGGCTCTGGAAAGATGGTCTAGAAAGTGGAAGCTGAGGTTTAATGCAGGAAATGCAAGGTACCCACCTGGGGCCAGAAACCCAGGCCAAGTGTACACCCTGGGGGAACACTAAGTCTCGAGGGCTGAGAGGGACCTGGGGTGGTGGTGGATGTCAAGATGAACAACTCTGAGACTTGTAGGAGGGCAGCAGCAAGGCCAACAGGATGCTGGGATGCATCGCTAGGGGATCACTCCAGAAGGAGGGAAGTGATACCCCTCTGTATAACTGCTTGGTGAGGCCGCACCTGGAGTACTGCATGCAGTTTTGGAGGCCGCACTTAAAGAGGGACATTAACCTCCTGAGAGGGTCCAGAGGAGGGCAAACTCAAAATGATTTGGGGCTTGGGGACAGGACCTATGAGGAGAGGCTCAAGAGCTAAATATGTACACTTTGGAGGAGAGAAGGACCGGGGACATGATAGAGGTCTCAGGTACATGAAGAGGGTAAATAGGGAGGAACAGCGAGGGTGTCAAGGAAGGAGGAGGGGCCACTGAGGCATGGGTGGAAGCTGGAGGGGGAAGATCTCAGGGGAGAAAGGAGGAGGTGCTATCACTGAGAGGGTGGTAGAGCCATGGAATGCACTACCTAGGGGCTGGTGGAGGCAGAGACAGTGGAGGGGTTCAAGAGGGGTGGGACAGGTACAGGGAAGGGTTCAGGAGCAAAATCCAATGCAGCAAGAATATCCGAACTGGGAAGGGAGAAGCCAGAGAAGGCGAGGGGGACAGCAAGGTCAGCACCCAGGGTGGGGGCTGACCAAACGAGCAGACACGAAAGACCATTAGGCCTATTCTGCTGGCATTTTAGTATGTTAGTAAGTAGAATTCATGGTGCCACAGAGTCCTTGAATTTTTGCAAGTCTGTGCATTACCCTTTCTCTGGATGTTTTGTATTCTGCAAAATCCTGCTGAGTTTCACCATGTCCCATACCCTCCCTGTTCATTTTGTTCTGTTTCTACTGTGCCTTTTTTTTCAGGAAATTCTCGCTCCCTCACTCTCATCCATAATGTTTTCCTTCAGTATGTTCTTAGCATGTTTACCCGTTTCGACTCTCAAAAGACTTATCATACTTGCTGGTTTTTAGCTTTCAACAAATGCTCAAATGAGTAAGGATTAAGCCACGAGAAAGGTTGGGTCTACTGTGGGATTAATCCATGGTCGGGGGGGGTTGGACCATGAGGCCGAAGGCCGAGTGGGTCCAACCACCCAACCATGGATTAATTCCACAGTAGACCCATCATTTCAAGTGGCTTAATCCGCTTGTAACATGGAAAGGAGTATAGCAGCTTAATTTGAATTATTACTACATGACATGAATATGATTTTTTTTAACTGGTGTGACGAGATGATGTTCCTGTGTCTTACTAATCTCTGCATGATGTTGTATTCAGTTTCTAGCGTGCACATGCACATTTAACATCTATTCAGATACTGATGTTGTTTTCCCTCAAATACAGACAAAGTGGCTACAATATCCAGCACTACTATATATTATGCTGCGTGTTCTTACTTTGTTTGCCTACTGCTTCTCTTTCTGCATGTGAGCTCCATTGCAAACTGTTTCTTTCGCTCTCTGTGGTTGCACTGTGGGTATCTGTGCTCATTTAAATATCGAGATACACACCATGCCACCCGTTTGGGTAGACACAGCTTTCTTTCTGCAATTCGCCAACTTTCACCATGGCAAGGTCATGCGCCTGTGCTTTTCCCTGTTCATAGACTGTCGCAAGTAGGGCTACGCAAACAGTTACATGCTGCTGAATACTCTCCCTCATACAACCGAATGACGCTCTCGTTCTTTAAATTGTGCTACTTGTGTTATGTTACACTGACTTTACGACTCTCAAGGTCTATCTGGTACATTAGTGGCTCACTCTTTGCGACCAAACTACATTTGCACAACAAGGATCATCACTATTAAGTTGACTCTACCACTGTCTTCGGCTCACTCCTGTCTGAGATTGTGTGCCGCGAGCAGCATCTCACCGGTCCGCACCAATGCTGTTCGGCTCCTCCAGCATTGTAACCGTGGTCTAATTATTTTTGCGCGCACCCGCTCCCTACCATGATCTACCATGGTATTAAACCATGGTTTGTGCTGTACCTCATGGTGTCTTTGCACCTATCTCAGTGCTTCATTTTCCTTTTGTTTTTTATGCCATGTTACAATTCTGTTTAAGTACTTGCTTTCCAGCTGTTAGCTCTGGAATGCCTTTTGCTTCCTTTTCATGTTGCAGTTTTTGTTTGTCTGATGCATTGTATCTCCTTTATTTCCAGTTGGTGTTTTGTGCGTCTCTGGCATCAGCAGCTTGTCAGTGTAAGTTAGTTTGGATTTCAGTCTCCTGTTCATTTGCACTTGGGCCAGTGATCCCCATTCCCCATTTAGTGTAGATATCGACACTCCATAGTTGTGAGATGTCGATTTCCCCCCCACCTTTTAACCATAACATTTTCAGTAGTCTTTTTTTTGTTTACCCCGCTTTTTCTACCAAGTTATTGGTCTGTGGGTATCTGGGTGATAACCATGATGGTTTTTTTTTTTTTTGTTATTTATTTATTTGTACATTTTGGATTTACAACCTTTGAGTCAGCGACTCGTTTGCTTCCCAGTGTTTCATTAATTTGGAAAATTCCTCACTGCTGAACTGTGGCCCGTTGTCCATCTTGATTTCATCTGGTATTCCATGCCTGCCCAGGATGGATTTGGTCTGGGCAATCAGTGTACTGCCTTTTTGTCTTCCAACCTCTCAATCTCAAAATATCTGGAGTGGGACTATTATTATGTATTAATTCTTATTCTATAGAAATGTATCTGCCACAGGTTTTGCTAAGGCCTCTCATGTATATTTCTTACGCTATGCTGTAGGTGAGTTTCATTTCATTCATAGGAAAGTAAGTTGAGCCGGCCTGATGACATTGAGGGCTGAGGTGCTGTGCGCCTTGCCTCCAGTCACACTGGTGACCCATGTTTGGGAACGTGCAAGGATTGCCAGGGGTTGTTGGGGTGGGAAAGGATCGAGGGTCTCAGGGACTGCTCTTCTGTCCCAGGGAGAGGTGGCCAACCATCTCAGCATCTGACTGCTACAGGGTGGAGGCCTGGTGGTAGTGCAGGTAGGTGAGCATCTCGAAGGGAGGGGGCTGTGGTTCTGCATTGCATGTGCACCTCCCTGTGAATGTTCTGATGTGTCATCACGACAGAGGAATGGTGACCAGAGAAACGGAGATTGGCGATAGGCAGATTTCATAAAGCCTTTCCTGCCCTGTCTCTGCCCATGTTCTTCCCACCTTATCACTGGAGCCATCTGGATATGTATACTGGGGAGCAAGATGGCCCTGGCCCCACCACAGAAGGCATTGTGTGGGGGACTTTGCCCCTGATGGATCAGGGGAGGTGGACGCCACTTGGGAGGGGGGTGTAGGTGCTTAGAGCCTGCCCCCCAGGTTTAACAAAAAAAAAAATGTGGGGGCAAGTTGAGCCTAGGTTTCATTTACAGTTGCATCCAGTACAGTTACAGAATAAATTAGCTGTTTAATCACAGTAGTGGGTCATGGAATAAATAGGGTAACAACAAACATGTTGCTGTGACAAAATATTTATTTATTTAGTTTTTAGTTTTTGTTTACCGGGTAAGGTGTCGTACCCACAAAATATGACTATTTTCAGACACGATCCGGGAGGTTACAATACAAAATTGGCAGACAAAATAAATAACAGGTATAGTTCAGAGGTAATCAACCATACAAGGAAAAATCTACGCAATGTTCTGTAACGTAAACAGTATTGCTAATACGACAGAGACAATGGCAGAAAAATACACAATAGTACAAATCATAATAAGCATACAATTGTAGTGCAGTAGAGTTTTAACACAAAATCCATGGTAAGTGCTACATATAACAGTAACAGAGGGTCCGAGCAAAATTTAAACATTTTGAGAGCTGAGGAAGGGGATGTCAAGCACCCTATGGGGGTTTAAAACAGGAACATAGGGCATGTTTGACGAGAGTGTGATGCATCTTTTTAAAAGTGATATGACTGTGCAGAGCGAACATCAAGAGGTAGGGAATTCCAATATTTTGGGGCCAGGCAGGAGAAACCTGAGGTTCCTTTTAGGGTTCTGCACCTAGGGGTGTATAGTAGAGAGAGTCCAGTAGAGCGGAGGCCATAGGTGGGGGACAGAGGCACCAGCATGCCTGCAAGAGATATAGGTACATTAATTCTAATGATGTTGTCCAGCAGACCACCAAGGGCAAGGAGTCGATTGACAGAAGGAGAAGGCCATCTAAGGTCTGCATATAGCAAGCAATGGTGCTTCAAACATGGGGAAGCCAAGGCATAATGACAGATACTATTGTACGTTGTATCCCACTTACTTAGGGTGGTTTTCGAAGCATTTATGTAGGTGACAGCACCATACGTAAGGGATGGAAGTAGTAGGATACCCCTAGAAATAGCCAGTCTAACTGAGGGGGTAAGCGTCCGACTAGTCTTGTAAACTGTTCAGAGTTCGGAGTTTACTGACTTGCAGGTGGTGTTGGTGTGTTGCTGAAAGTTGAGAGTTTCATCAAGCAGGACACCTAAATACTTGAATGAGGTTACTTTCGTAAGGGGGGAGCCGTTGCACAGGAGACGTTGAAAAGGTTGCGGTTTGTTCTAAGTTTTGTTGCAGATCCGAAGAGCATGCCGTGAGTTTTACTTATGTTTAGAATAAGCCTTTTGTTGTGGATCCATTCTTGCATTATGAGAAATGTAGATGTTGGTCAACTATTTATTTCTTCTGTGTTTGCAGAGGTGTAGTAGAGCACCAGATCATCTGCATACAAGATTGTTGAGCACCAAGGGGGGTGTTAGAAGATAATGTCAATTATAAAAATGGAGAAGAGGCCCCAAGACACCGCAGAGTTAAATTTTACCTGTTGTCTTCTATTGCTTAAGTAGCTCTGGAACCAGTTTGTGGCTTGCTCCGAGAAACCAGTGAAGCTAAGGCAATCGAGCAGAAGAGGGTGATCTACAAGATCAAACGCCTTTGGAGAGGTCAGTGAACACTGCACCAGTCGTGAGACCGTGATCCATAGTAGTAAGGGCATCATTTGTAAATTGTGTCAGAGAAGTAGAGGTGCTGTACCCCTTACGGGAACCTTGTTGAGTAGGTGATAGGAGGGTATATTTAGAGAGGAACTTGGTGACCTGTATAGCCACTAATTTCTCAAGTATTTTGTTTAATACTGACAGAATGGCTATGGGTCTATAATTATCTATGTTCTTCTTGTCACTTTTCTTAAAGACTGGGGTGACTTTTGCCAATTTCCACATGACTGGAACGTGACCATGGCAGAGAGATAGTGTAAAGATTTTAGCCAAAGGGGCCACAATAAAATGAGCACCCGGCTTCAGGAGTTCAGGCTCTAGGTAGTTGGAGCCTACACTAGTACTATCCGAGATTGAGTTTAGTAGTTTTAGAACATCAGCATTTGGAATAGCCTTAAAATAGAAGGGAGGATGTGTGGACATGTTTGTGTGAGTAATGAGTGTCGGGATGCGATTTGCTGTGAAAGAGGCAGTGTATTTGGTGAGATCAGTAAAGTGTTGAAAGAATTTGCAATGGTGGTGGGGTCATTACAGTGCTTACCATTGAGGACCATATCATTCGTGTGTTGAGACTGGTTTGAGCCCAGGAAGGATTTTACATGTGTCCAGAATTTCATTCAGAAAGATTAAACAAGGTATTGTGGATCAAAGACTTTTGAACAGTGTAACCAATGTTCACAGCTTCAGAGATCTTTGTAGAAAGGGCCATGAATGGGCTTTTGAACACTCGAATGAGGAGCAACCAGCTTAATTAGAGAGGAAATTGGGTTCAGCACCCAGTGTCAGGGTGGGACAAATCGGTTTGTAAGCTGGTGGTCAATTTGGCCACTAGCTTTTAAAATCTATTAGCCAAACCAATATTTGTAGTGGCCATCCTTTTTAAGGGCTCAAAAATCACTTTGTTGGCAGGTAGCTAAGTTGGCCAGTAACTTTCAAAATGCGGTAGCCAAACCAATTTAAGTAGCCATTGGCCACCTGGCTACCTGATTTGTCCCACTCTGCCCAGTCTGCTCTGTGCCATGCAGTCTGCTCCATGTTACTCCCGCTGCTTTACCTGCCTGTCTGATGCTTTGTGACTGTGTTTTTAACGGCTGTCTTTCAGTTTTTGGTCCTGCAGAACACAATGAGTCCTGGCGGCACTTTGCCAGAGGCGCTCTGCGAAACCATGAATTAAATAGGGGATTTAATCCACAGCCATGCAGAGCGGCTGCACCAATCTGGTTGCACATTTTTCCCAACCCATGTTATAGTATGTCTCTTGTCTCTGGAGCCCTTCCTGCCCTGACAGGGTATTTTAAGTGGTTGTCTCTGTCCTATACGTTCCTCTCCTAATCGCTAAATACCGTACTGAGTCTCCCCCTCTTTTTGCCTTGACTCTCTGCCCTGAAAAGGGCTTTCAGATATGGTTTTCTATCCCTTTCAATGGCATAATGAGTCTTACCTGGCCCCTCTTAGTTACCAGACAGCCCTGAAAATGGTATTTTATTTGCATCCCCAAAACTCTGCTGCTTGTACAAGAGCTAGTCTTGGGTTACTACAACAAGTACAACACACTGAGAAATGTGGTGTTGTGCAGAAAGCAAAAGGAAGACTGGTAACTGCACATGCACGATGACAAGGAACACATACTAACATACTAAAAGCCAGAAGAATAGGCCTGACGGTCTTTCGTGTCTGCTCGGTAGCTAGCCCCTATTGGGTGCTTGCCTCCCACCCCCCCAGCCCCCAGAGAGGTACTCCTCGTTCAGTTTACCCATGCACCTGTCCCACCCCCTCTTGAAGCCTTCCACTGTGCCCTCCTCCACCAGACTCCGGGCAGTGCATTCATGGTCCCACCACCCTCTCAGTGAAGTAATGTCTTCTACGTTCTCCCTTGTAATTTCCACCCTCCAGCTTCCACTCATGACACTTGGTTGTGCCCCCTTTCTTTAGCCTGAACATTTCTTTGGCTCCACCCCTGTTTATCCATTTCACATATTTGAAGACCCCTATCATGTCCCCCTTGTCTCTCCTCTCCTCTCCTCCAGTGAGTACAACCCAAGTTCTTTCAGCCTTTCCTCATAGGTCCTTTCTCTCATGCCCTGAATCATCCTGGTTGCCCTCCTCTGGACCCTCTCCGGCAGTACTATGTCCTTCTTGAGGTGAGGTCTCCAGAACTGTACCCCCTCTTCCTGGACAGAATTCCCCTGGCTATGCAGCCCAGAGTCCTGTTTGCTTTTGCCACAGGTCTTCTGCAGTTTTCAGTGTTATTCATTTTGGTGTCTACCATCACCCCAGGGCCCTTTCACTCATTGTGGTTTGCAGTGAGACCCCCCACAGGGTGTATACATGGCCTGGGTTTCTGACCCCCAGATGCAGCACTCTACACATCCCTGGATTAAACCTCAGTCCCCACCTTCTTGACCACCCCTCCAGGGCATCCAGGTCCCTCTGGACTGTCTCTCTCGCTTTGTTCCCGTCTGCCAGTGCTTCCAGTTTTGAGTTATCCGCAAAGAGACTCATCCTGCTCCTAACCCCTCTCCCCATATCGAAGACACAGGCATTGGACAGGAGTGGCCCCAGTACCGAACCTTGGGGAACCCCACCGAAGACCTTCCTAGAGGAGGAGCCTATCCCACAAACCACTACCCTCTGTGCTTGCCCCATTGGCCAATTTTCTACCCATCTAAGCAGCTGTCCTCCCACCCCCGTCCCCTCCCAGCTTTAACAACCCGATGTGGGGTACAGAGTCAAACACCTTACTGAAATCCAGATATAGGACATCCACCATTCTTTATTGGTCCAAGGTCCCCCATCACCCAGTCATAAAAATCTATGAGGTTGGTCTGACACGATCTCTTCGGGACAAAACCATACTGTTTGTTGTCATACAGGTGCCCCAACCTTTCCAGTTGCCTCCCGAGCTTCTCCTTGATGATGCCCTCCATTAGTTTGCCTACCACAGATGTTAGGCTGACAGGCCTGTAGTTTCTCATCTCCTCTCTAGATCTCCCTTTGTGGATAGGCACAACATGATCCACCCTCCAGTCTTGAGGCACCCATCCTGTCTGCAGAGAGGCATTGCAGAGTGCACCTAATGGAGCTGCTAGTTCATCCGCCAGTTCCTTCTTAACCCTTGGATGCAGCCCATCCGGTTCCAGTGCCTTATCAGTTTTTAGTGCCCAAAGGGCCTCCCTCACCCTGTCCTCTGATTTCTCCCTCCCAATCCACCCCCTCAATTAAGCACCCATCCCCTTCTAGGTTTGGCCCACCCAGTACCCCAGCCTCTTCTGGTCCTGTTGACTCCATCTGACCTGTGCGCTCAGCTGTCTCCCCCACCCTCTCTTCAGACTGAATGGATCCCCTGTCTTCCTCCATAAATATCGAGGCAAAGTACTCATTTAGCACCTCTGCCTGATCCCCCACCTCCTGAGCCCATCCCTCCCAAGTCTTAATCCTGGAGATCTGTGCTGTCCCTTTTCTCTTCTCCCCTATGTATCTGTAGAATCCCTTTCCACCCCTCCGGATATCCCTAGCCAGGTTTTGCTCCATCCTCGCCGTGGCTTCCCTTACCACTCTGGTGACCCTCCTTGCTGTCAACTTGTAGTCGCCTCTCTCTCCCCAACCCCCCTGGAGCGCTTAAAACATGCATAGGCAGCCTTTTTATCCCTCACTGCCTCTTTCACCTCCGTGGTCCACCAGCACGGCTTGTTGGCTGTACCATTCTTACACCTTACCCTTGTACATGAGCTAGTAGCCTCCTGCACCCCTTCCTTAATGGTCTCCCACAAGCTACTAGCATCCATGTCTGGCCTAACCTTGTCCAAACTCCCCCATAGAATCCTGCCCATGCCCACGAAGTCCGCCCCCCTGAAGTCCACTACTACTGTATTAGAGCAGTTATCCTCTTCTTCCCCCCACCCCCAAGACACAGCAGAAACCAGACCGTGGCATGGTCACCACCTGCCAGCGGGCTACACACCTCCAGATCCCTTATCTGGTCACTGTCTGTAAGGACAACGTCCAGTATCCTTCCCTCCCTAGTAGGTTCCCCCACCTGCTGCACATGCGCAGTCTATTTTTACCATGGCTTGTTTTTCATTTCTGTTGCTTGACAAAACTACTGACTGCACAGATGAGCCCATCCTGGGAGGTTGGGTTGAATGGACATCTTTCAGCATGTGACACTGTGATGTTAGGGCATCCATAGTCCAACCTTACAGGTAGCAGCATCTCCAGGGACATGGCGCTAATGGGTTTTCACTTGGTGCCTATCCCAGGGACAGGCAGAGAAATTAAACCAGCTGTCCCTGAGGAAAACCGGGCATCTGGGACAGGAAGACTGGTGGTTATTTCGACCCCTGTGAGTTGGAAATTAATGAAGGCCACAGCTTGACTGACAAGGACCTTGTTGAGTGGTGGCCTTCATTAATTTTCAACTTGTCATTATAAGATATAAAATGGGAAGGGAAATCGAGCCCCATTCATTTCAGTGGGGCGTGCCCCTGCGCTCTCCCTTGCTGGATGTCATAGTATCTCTTTTCAGTCCTAGATAAAAGAAAGGAGGAGGAATAGGTTAAATGTACTCAGAAAAATCTGAATAGGGTCATCTTTTTTCTGTCGGACACATCCTTGGATGCAGTCGCCCTAGCGAGCAAGTCACTAGCTACCAGACTCATTAGCAGAAGAAACGTTTGGCTTAAGCCCTAGGCTGTCAATTAGATATCAAAGGTGCAGCAATTCACCTTTCTCTCTCCTAAACTGGTCTCCGGGCTTCCTTACACCTGGGCTGTATCTCCTGATGCTGGTGGTAGGCAGGACCAAAGCTCTGTAGCGGGGGTGGGGTAGGAAGCCCTCCACATCTGGTTGTCTCCAGTTTACTTCCTGCCTTCAGTCTGGCAGGTACTCTAAAAGTAGAGCTCTGCCATGTGGCAGAGCTGAAGACAGCAGACTGTAAGTCATACAATTTGGATTTACTTTGGATATTTGGGGAATCAGTGATGTCTAACTGTGGGTTCCAGTCTCAGCCTTGTAAGCTGCACAGACTGGCCCCATTTCATCGCATTGTTTTTTCTCGTGCTTTTTTCTTTGGTGCCGTAGAAGTCTGTTATGGGGAATTAAAACCACGCCGGAGTGCTGAGGAAGTTTTTTTTTTTTCCCCATGATTTCTGCACTCGCCCTGGAATGCTTCTTCTCAGGATCTATCCCCTCAAGGCGGTTGAAAGCCCATGTAGTGGAAGTCAAAACCACACCAGAGGGCTTAGGGAGAATCTGGCACCCCTAAGACAGCAGCTCCGTATATTTTTCCACTGACGGGCATTCTGTCTGCAATGTCGATCGTGGATGGTGGGCCAGCATTATGAGTATGGGAGCTCGAGCTGTCGTCGACGAGCGACAACAAGCACTGCGCAGTATGAGGAGCCCCAGTCTGGTGAGAACTCTTGTCAAGGGAACTCGTAGTCGACGAGCGTTAAGGGGCATAAGGAGTTGAAACAGGTAGCTGCCCGTTAACGGCTGGCAATCCGCTCACCTCAGCCGCTGGTCGACGATGGACCTGCAGTGTGGCCATAGCAGCTCGTCGATGAGCACTATAATGCGGGAGGAGCGCTAATCCAGAGCTTTGGCTTGGTGAGAGCTTTGCTTAGTGGCTCGGTGTGAGAGCTTTGGATCGGTGAGAGCTTTGCTCAGTGTTCTGCGCCCCCCCCACCAAACCAGCAAGAAGTAATGCCCAGAGGGTTTGTCTTTCTGCATAGGCTCCCATCAGGTTGGATTCCTGTATAATCTCTTAGACATGGAATACACAAGGGGGACTGCTCAGTATTTTGCCCTTACAGGACCAGCACAACTCTTAAAGGGCCTACACAATTAATAGCAGCCTCAGCAGCATATCATCAGGAAGCTTTGAGGGAGAGATGTACACTGAATAGAGGGAAGGGGTGCCTTTTCTGGTGTGATGGGCTTGCACAAACCTTCTGGGGCAGAACATGCCAGCACTGCAAGTTCCTCGCTGCTAATTCTCCTTGGCTGGGTGGCTTTGCCTAAAATGTTAAGAATTGCAGCATCTGTGAAGGGGGCAGACACAGTGGAGGCAGACCTCGTCTCGGCTCAGTCAGATAGCCAGCAGACAGGTCAGAATAAGCAACAGCCACCAGAGAGACCCAGCAGTCCGATCTCCCCCCACCGGCACCATACCTCATAACCAAGTTATAGTGCCTTGCTCCAGATTCAGTATTCTTTGGTTGACTCTCTGGGATCACCAGATGTGAGCCCTCTCAAGAAGGTAAAACAAAGAGGACCTCACCCCCAAGAGGTAGTTGTCCTAGGAAAATCAACATTCCTCACATCACAGGAGAAGGAAAAGATCTAATTCTAGACTGGGAGACCCTAGAGGTTAATTTAAAAAAAAAAAAATCAAGATTTTCCTTGGATTACACCTGGCCTCCCACCCATCCAAAGCAGGTTTTTCGGGACATCTACTACCCAACTGGCAACAGCTTTTCCTATTCCTCCTGGCGTAAGGGAAATGGCTCAAGGAGGAGCGGCAGATCTCTTAAGTTTTTCACCTATCCGGTGCCCCAGCAGATCTCTAAGCTTCTCAGGTTTAACAAGAAGCAATCGGAAAAGTGGCCCAACTGCCGAAGAAGCTACCCTCTTATTTCAAACCTAAACAAACAGATCTTCATTGGACAGGAAAGTAGATGCTTTTTTTTGCACAGCAGACGTGTCAGAGGAGGCTGTCTGGAGCGATTCTCAAACCTTGGCTCGCCACAGCCTCAGACTTTGGCCCTAGCAGGCAGGGACCTCTTGAAGAGATGTTTGGTAATGCACCCTGAACGTTTCTCCATGTTTGGGTCAGCCCTGTAGGAGGCGGTGAAAAAATCAGGGGAGATGGCTAAGGCACACGTGCCTCAGTCAAGGCAGGGGCAGTTCATGGCTCTGAGTCCCCAGATGCAAATTTCATGACCGAGCTTATAACTAGGGTCAAACTCTTAACTTCTAGGGGGGAAAAAAGAGTATGGTTCTCCTTGCCTAGCCAATGTAACCTTGGAGAGGGCAAACCCGGTGACAAGGGTGGCATCACAGACACAGGGATCAACAAGTAGTCACAGGCTATCTGGGCCCATCATCGAGCAGGGGGCAGACTTTCAAATCTCCTCGAGGAATGGGTCCAAACCAAGTCGGTCAGACGGGTCCTACACATCACCTTCAAGCCCCCACTACCTCGTGTAGTGCCCTCCCCTATCTCCGATAACCCATCCAAAAGACAGGCGATAGTACAAACCATTACAAACCTTATACAAACGGGATATTGAGTAAAGCTTCCCCACAGAGATCACTTAGGGGGTTACTTCCTATTCTTCATAGTGCAAAATGCACTGGGGGATTCATCCTCCTCAAACTCCTGAACAGTGTTATCCACCGCAGTCCCTTCAAGGAGGAAATTTGGTCATCAACATCAGGGAACTGCAAAAGGGTTTTTTCCAGTATCCACTGATTTGCAAGATGCCCATCAGCATATTCCCATTCAGGAACTACACAAGCACTATCTCAGGTTCAAGGTGGGGGAGCAGTTCTTCAATTCAAAACTCTGCCATTTGGGTATCCCTCTGGCCCATGGACATTATTAAAGATGCCAGTAGCAGGCATAGTCCACATAAAGGCCCCACAGCTCAACCAGACAGTACATGTAGGGGCGGAGGTAGTTGCGGGCCTGTTAGCACAAGGATTTTTCATTAATTGAAGAAGGAGTTCCCTAACTCCACGCCAGACCTAAATTCTTTGGGGGGCAGACATCAGGACACAAGCCAAAAAGGTCTTTTTTTCCCCGGAAGCTAAGTTCAAGGATTGGCTAAAGCTCATCAAGGATTTTCACACAGCTCCTAAGCTGCCTGCTTATGTCTTCAGCTAACTGGGAGAGATTAAACCCTCCCTCCAGTGACAGTCTCGGAGGAAAGAGGTTATAATGGGTTGCAAGTTGGACCATCCACACTAAACCTGACTCACTACTGATTCACTACTCACTACTGACTCCTGACCAGCCTCAGGAGCTGGACAGCTCTCCTACATCGGCTGTCAGCACAGGGCAGGTGATCGCTGTTGGATACAAGATACAGCATAAACATTCTCATGATGAGCGCAGTATGCCTTGTCCCGAGGCACTCTGAAAAGCAATTCCTCAATCAGGATGGACTGATTTCAGCTGACAAGAGGACAGTGTGGGCATGCATCAGCCATCAGGGTGGTACAAGAAGCGCAGAAATGCTAAGGGACTCCCTTCCTCCTTTTCAGTGGGCTGAGCACCACGGAGCAATGCATATTCAAGGACAGGAAAATGTCACATCAGACTGGCTCAGTCGCAGGGAGATGAGGGACAGTGCCTTCCACATCCTAACAGAACAGTGGGGCAATCCTCAGATGGATCTTTTCACCTGTTGGCGGAACTCCAGGGTAAAGCAATTCTGCTCCCTTGCCAAGAACACAACAGCAGTGGCTCAGGACACCTTTTCCCTAGACTTGGGTCAGTTCGGTCTCCTGTATGCCTTACATCCAGTACCGCATGGCGGAACTCCAGGGTAAAGCAGTTCCGCTCCCAGGCCAAGAACGTACCAGCGGTGGCTCCAGGGCACCTTTTCCCTAGACTGGGGGGTCAATTCGGTCTCCTGTATGCCTTCTCTCCAATACCGCTTCTATTAAAGAGTTCTCCACAAAATGGCTCTGGACAGGGCAGACGTGATGGTAGTCTGTCCCTTATGGTTTTTCCGCACACGGCTCCCGCTTCTCATTCATATGCCAAGGGGACCACCTCTTAACCTTCAAGTTAAGCATGGGCCTTATCCATCAAGGTCTAGTTCGGCATCCCAGTTTGAACAACCTGTTGCTCTAGGCTGGAGTTTGTGAATGGAAAACTCCTAGGAGCAAGGCTTCACAGCTTTTATTATTGAAATCATGGGGAACTCTTGTGGCCCTTCTTCCTCTAAAGTGTATTGTGAAATCTGGAGGAATTTCCGGTTCTGTCTTTATTCCAACCACATACAGAACCATGCAATATAATCACCTGTACTACTGCAGATCCGTTAAGATGGGTTGCAAAAAAGGACTGCAGCCAGCCACCTTATGAGTTCAGGTTTCTGTGCTGGGGGCACTCTTGTTGTCGGATTCAGGGAAATCATTGGGTTTAAATCCCCATGTTTGGAGGTTTCTAAAGGCAGCAACATTAAAACACCATCCAATCAACCATCGCTACCACCTCGGAGTCTTAGCCTAGTTCCCAAGGCTGGGGCCAAAGCTCCTTTAGAGCCTCTCCAGGATATATCCCTCAGGCATCTCAGAATGAAGGTTGCTTTTTTCGGATAGCTGTTAGTTCAGCCAGGAGATTCAGCGACCTAGGAGCATTGTTCACCCAAGAGCCGTACACGGTCTTATCAGGCTCTGTGGTACTCCGAAGAGATCCAGATTTTTTCTTTTTTTTTTTTTAAACCAAAAGTTAGGTCTACCTTCCATTATAATTGAGGGTTCATCTTTCCTTCCTTCTGCCCACTTCCAAGAAACTGTAGGGAAAGGGAATTTTCATTCCGTGGACCCGGGATGAGTGTCGTAAATGTGTATTATGAGGAAGGAGGTTTTCACAAACTACAGGTTGTGCATTTCCACTACTGGCCGAAATTAAGAGTAACATGGATTCAAAAGGATCTATAGCCAGACGGATTCTATCCGTCACCCTCCAAGGCTTATAATCAGGCCGGAATAACCTTGCTTGGCCCTGTGAGAGCCATTCCATCAGAGCTATGGCCCCTTCAGGGGTGTACTTCATATAAGCATCTCCAGCAGATTTATACAGAGCGGCCGATTGGTCATTCATTCTAATGATTACAGAATTTTGTATGCCGGATGTGATGGAGTCGGGGGAGGCATCCTTGGGCTTCAGACAGGGGTGAACACTTTTATGGACACTTGACATTCTTCCCACCCGGGACATTTGGGGATGCTCTGCTTTTGGATATCTCAGGCGTAAGGAAGCCCGGAGACCAGCTTAGGAGAGAGAGAAATCGAAATTTAAATACCTGAAAATTTTCTTTCTCCGACGGCTGGTCTCCGGGCTTCAGATTCCCTCCCAGAATGTATATAGTTGGCTGGCCTCAGGGTCAATTATGCCGTAACTGTTTTGAGTTTTTGTTTCCAAGTTCGTAGCATTGCCTCGGGGACTAGTGGGAACGACGGAGACAACCGGATGTAAAGGGCTTCATACCCCCCCGCTGCAGAGCTTTGTCCTGCCTACCACCAGCATCAGGAGGTACAGCCCAGGCATAAGGAAGCCCGGAGACCAGCTGTCGGAGAAAGAAAATTTACAGGTATTTAAATTTCAATTTCATTGGATGGTTTTTAATATGTTAGATGTATCGAACAAGTGCATCAGGGACCTACATGGTCTGGAAAAGTGCATAAGAACTCATCTTTTTAAGGTTTCATGAGGGCCAAGAAACCTTTAGGCTATTTGAGCAGAGACGGTCCTTTCATTGTGGAAAATTTAGAAAAGTAAAGGTGGTTTCTCCTGAGATTTCTGCAGAGGTGAAAGCAGACGTTCTGACTCTTCATGTGGAGGAGGACAGCAGGGCAAGCAGTCTTGCTCCGATGGTGCACCAGCCAACTCCTGGAACAGCATGGTGTGGGCCTTGTGCAGTAATTTGCACTGGAGTTGGCTGCATTCAGCATGGGCAGGTAGGTCTGGGAGACTGTGACCAAAGAATACGTCCTAGAGATCTTACTTCAAGATGGCGCTCTTGTAGCAGGCAAAAACCATTAGGACTAAGCTGCCAGGTGCCAAGACCCCATGGAAACCTAGCTAGCAGTCTTCAGCGGGGGACTGCCCCTGACGTTGGCTCCGCCCGACTTCAGCCAGTGGTATAAAGGGGGCGGTCCCCAGCCTCGCCTTAGTTCTTTTCCCGCCGTTGACCCATTTGCATCGGCTCCTCGGACGCCTTCTTGCAACAGTTTGACCGCTTTCACACCTTCAGTGTTTCTTAGCTTTTTTTTCAGCAAAATTTCTGAATTTATTTCATGGTATCATAGTAAAAGCCAGCCGAATAGGCCCCATGATCTATCGTGTCTGCTTGTAAACCAACACTCTACTGGTAGCTCGCTCTTCCACCCCTCCAAGCCCCAGATGTGATCTTCCCTGGCTTCAGTATCCCCCTGTACCTGTCCCAACCCTTCTTGAATCCCTCCACTGTGTTCTCTTCCACCAGACTCCTGGGTAGTGCATTCCATGGTTCCACCACCCTCTCAGTGAAGAAGTGTCTCCTGCGCTCCCCCCTGAACTCCTGCCCCCCTTCCCTCCAGTTTCCACATGACCCCTGGTAGTCTCCCCCAAAGCCTGAACACTTCCTTGGCTCCGGCCTTATTTAATCCCCTTTACATACTTGAAGACCTCTATCATGTCCCCCCTGTCCCTCATCTCTTCCAATGCGTACAGCCAGAGTTCTTCCAGCCTCTCCCCATAGGGCCTACCCTCCATGCCTTGAGTCATCCTGGTCGCCCTCCCCTTGACCCTCTCCAGCAGCGTTATGTCTTTCTTAAGGTGGGGTCTCCAGAACTGCACACAGTACTCAAGATGCGGCCTAACCTTTCTACATGTTGTCTTCTCCGGCGTTGTCCATTTCATCCACGGATCGTAGAAAATCTAAATGCACCTATGACAAGCAGCTACTGTTGAACGACCATGAGGCCTGCCTTTGCTGCCTAGGCCCGAACCACGATACCGCGGCCTGTGAGCACTGCAGGGCATTCAACTCCCAGACACGGATCTGCTGCCAGAATGCCCTTAAGGTGCACCTCCTAGAAAAGCAGCTTGCTGAGATGCAGAGACAGCCAGCCAGCGGGGAAGAATCCTTCTTTGTCCTCCTCAGTTTCCACCTCCTCCACTTCTTTTTTTAATTTTTTAATCCAGCTGTTTGGTCCCCGTCGCCTCCTGCCTCCAACTGGCAACAGGGACACACATGTATTCTTTCGGTTTTCTCCCCGACCCCCAGGCCTGCGGCTGTGCGAGCATGTGGAGGAACAGCCGCACCTGTGTGTGCCAGCTCAGCCCTTCCACACCCGATGAGACTTGCTGCCCCTCCGCCTCGCTACCCACCGGACCTCCACCTGGTGGTAGCGGAACTGGGGGGCCAACCCACCCTCAGGAGATGAGAGCTGCCCACCGGCATGCTCAGTCCTGCTCTGTCCTCCCCCCACGCCGGCACCCCGATGACCCGAGGTCATTCCCGAACCCAGGTTGCCGGCATAGTGCGAGGTAAGGCGTCCAGTGCCTCAGCCTCACCTCTTCCACTTCTAAGTCACACAAGGAGAAGAAGGAGGATTCAGAGAAGCACAAACATCGGGGAAATTCCTGGGGTCGCTCCTGTTCCAGGTCTCCGCTGTACAAAACGTCTTTGTCCAGCTCCTCGTCCCATGGGGGCTTGGACCACTCTTCCTGACCTGCACACAGCTCCTCCGAGCAGTTGGTAACCAAACCACCTGACGCCAGGACGACAGCAGGAGGAGGTAAGTTGGGGTCAGGGTTTTCAGGCCCTACCCTAACACCTCTTAAGGTGAAGGCCACACCAGCTGGGTCATCCTCCACTTTAGGGGCTGGGACCAGCCAGAAGGGCAGCGACGCTCCAGCACCTGCAAAAATGGTGATGATGGTCTCATCCAGGGCCTTGAACAAGACACCCCATCGTCGGGGGCAGGCATCAGACCAGCCAAGGTGTCTGTTGCTTCCTCACCGGTCACTGCTAAGCAGCAGTCTGCTACGGGCACGCCTTCTCGGACGTCGGATCGGGCTTCGCCCTCCTCCTCCTTGCCGGGCCACTTTTTACCTATTGAAGATCTTGGGTGGGACAAGACACCTATTCAACCCATTGGGCCTTGTCTCTGCCACTGGACACCCTGACTTCGGGTGCTTTGATGTCGAGTAAACAGATGCCAGCTGGTCTGTCGGCCCCACAATTCTCCAAAGACCAGATCCAGGAGCTTTTCTCCTTTTGGTGGAATTGGGTCAAAGGGGACCTGCTCTCCCCTAAGGAACCAGTCACCGTTGAACTGGAGCTGGACCTTGGCATGATTCAGGAGCCTAAATGACCGACTCCTCCCCCTAAGAGCTGCACTCTAAACCCTGAGGAACACTGCAGTAGACCCCAACATCACCGCAGATACTCGCGTTCATTTAGTCTCCATCGTTGTTGGTCCTCCCACAGTGGACTCTGGTCCCATAGCAGTTGTTGGTCCCATAGCCGACGACGCTCTAGCTGTTAGTCTTCCTCATCAGTGGACTCCAGCAGTAGTTCTGTGTCTTTGGGCTCAGACCATTCAGATCCTAGGGGTCGCCCTTCTTCACTGTATAACAAGGACACCCCCAGGTTGCTTCCTGATGATCTGACGTTCATGGATGTCATGAGGCACATCCATGCTTCCAATGGATGGAAGACTGAAGACCTGGACCCGGAGAGGTGGAGGTTGGCTGAATACCTGAGACAGAAGGAGCCCAAGCCTCTAGTGGTGCCTCCTTTAGTGGACAACTTCCAGGACCTGACGAGATTAACTTGGAAGCATCCTTCCACCACCTCCACCATCTAAAAGAAGTCAGATAGGCTGTACAGAGCCCCTAGGGAAGAGCCTTTCCTGGTGTAACACCCTACGGCGGACTCCATGGTAATCACGACTGCTCATGATAGATCAAAGAAGCCTAAGTACCTAGGCACTCAATCACCTAACCAGGAGTACAGATACATTGACCAGATGGCCAAAAAGGTCTATTCATCCTCCACCAGGTCCCTCAACTTTCTCACACACTGTACAGTACCAGAATGCCCTGTGGGTGCAGTACCAGAATGCTCTGTGGGAGAAAGGTATCAAAATAGCACAGGCCATCCCAAACTGCACAAAAAAAAAATGAGCTCCTAGACCTCCACAAATCGGGGTCAGATGTAGGCACCCATGTCTTGCGTGCCTCATACGACACTGTAGATACGACAGTCAGAACAGCGGTCTCCGGCGTTTGTCTCAGGTGCCATGCCTGACTTTGGATTTCAGGATTCTCCCAGGATCTGCAGTCTGGCATCCTGGACCTTCCCTTTAAGGGCTCGGTCCTTTTTGGAGATGAGACGGAAAAACTGATTAATCGCCTCCAAGAGTCCAGAAAGTTCATTTGATCCATAACATCCTAGTAACTTCTTGCCAGACCCTCAATCTCCAACGGAGTCAGTGGGGGAAGTGGTATGGGGTTGCTTTTACCTCCATCTCAAGGGCAAGAGCAAAATAACATCAGACCTCTGGATTTTAAAGCTTGTAGAGAGAGGTCATACTCTGGAGTTAGAGCAAGTGCCTACGAATACTCCACTAGTGTCCTCCCCCCTCTCATGTTCCCCTGATTGAAGGGGAAATTCAGGCCCTTCTGCAAAAGTGGGCTATGGAGCCAGTCCCCCCCCGGCTCACCGGGGAAAAGGATGGTATTCTCACTTTTTCCTAGTTACCAAAAAGACCAGGGACCTTTGCCTCATCCTGGATCTCAGCTCCCTGAACAAGTTTGAGTACAGAAGGTTCAGAATGGTCACATTGCCAGGTCTGATTCCCCTCGTGCACTAGGGGAACTGGCTCTGCTGTCTAGATATGCAGATTGCATACCTGCACATTCTGATTTTTCCACCCCACAGGAGGTGTCTGCAGTTCTTCTGCCAGGGCCGGCATTACCAGTTTTGAGCCTTGTCATTCGGCTTCTCCTCCGCTCCCATAGTCTTCACCAAGTGTCTAGTAGTGGTGACTGCGGCTCTGCAGCGCCAGGGCCAGTAAGTCTTCCCTTACCTAGACGACTGGCTTCTGGCAGCTCCCATGAGGGAACAGCTAGTCCGCACTCTCGGAGACACCTTTATGCTCTTCCAGGAGATGGGGATCACCCTGAACATTCCCAAGTCATCCCCATGGCCCAGTGGGAGACTCCAGTTCATAAGGGCGGTCCTGGACATAGTACAGGTCATGGCCTTCCTACCCCCCAAGACAGGGAGGATCACTTTCAGGATCAGGCACGATTGGTATCCTTGGCTCCTCATGTCCCAGCTCGAATCTGTCAGAGACTCCTCGGTCACATGGTGGCAGCCATCCCTATGGTTCCCATGGCTTGCCTCCATATGAGGGTCCCTCAGTGGACGCTCAGGGAGCAATGGGACCAGAGGTCTGACAACCTAGATCAGCCTGTCTTGAGTCCTGAATGCCTTGCAGGCATTTCAAGCGGACTCACCCCTGGGCCCTCATCTCAATCAGACAGACATGTCTGTTGTCTTTTACATCAACAAGCGGGGGTGGGGATCGACTCACTCCTGGTATTGGGCTCTGGAACACTGCCTCGAACTCGCTGCTGTTCATGTTCCAGGCGTCCAAAACGTCCTGGCCAACAGCCTAAGCAGGTCTCGGTTCAAGGCCCATGAGTGAGAGTTCTTTCAGTCTGTAGCAGACCAGCTGTCCGACAGATGGGGCCATCCAGAGTTGGACCTTTTTGCGTCCCCACTCAGTGCCAAACTGCCCAGTTTTTGCTTGCCAGGGCCTAGAGGTTTCTGGCGAGATGCATCGTCCCTCTGGACAGGGAGGTTCCTTTACACCATCTCTTGCTTTCCCATCCTACAGAGGGTACTTCTGAAGTTGCAGGCGGAGGGAGCAATGAGGATTCTCATTGCCCCCTTTTGGCCTAGGCTGATTTGGTTCCCACTACTTCAACAGCTGGCAGTGAAACCTCAGATTCCCCTGCCTCTGAACTCACACTTGCGCTCTCAGGATCGGGGCAACTTGATCCATCTGAATCTCAAGTCCCTGCATCTTCGTGCATGGCTCCTGCAGACATAGCAGTGGTCAGATATGGGGTGTCCCTCAAGGTTGCAGATGTCTTGGTTGCAGCCAGAAAACCCTCCACTAGATCCATGTGTGCAATGAAGTGGAAAAGGTTTTGTTTGTGGGCTACCGCACGTCCGCTTAATCCCTTTTCTTGCCTCCTGAACTCCGTTCTTGAGTATCTCCTGTCTCTGAGCAGGGCCTGAGCTACTCCTCCATCAAGGTGCACCTTTCTGCTGTCTCGGCGTACCACGCTCCGGTGGAAGGTAGAACCCTCACTCAATTGCACGTGTCCTGTACTTTTTTGCAGGGCATTTTGTATCTAAATTTTTTTTTTTTAAATTTGCCCTTTTTCCTGGCAGGACCACCGGGGCCATCCGCCCTGGTCACAGCCCCTGGAGACCTCTACCTCCGTCAACTGCTGCTGGGGACCCACAGTCACCCCCGGCTTGCCCCGGAGGTGGGGCGATGGGCCACCTTTGTGACCCGGAACTGTAACTGAGTCGGGGTCCCGCTGGCGGAGGCAATGGAGGCTCTCCAGGAGGGCTTCATAGATCGTGGTCCTGCCCGCCTTTCTTCCACCAGATTTTCTCCCGGAGGAGGCGGGACGTGCAATGACGCCAGCGTCCGCCCAGCTCCCCCGCATCGGCGTCGGTTGCGTGGAACTCCCAGTCTCCACCAGGGTCCCTTATCGCACGAGTGCTGCCCGCGCCCTCCCGGAGTAGGAGCTGCCCATCGGACGCCGATCCTACTCCCCGGCCGCCTCCGGCGACCCGGATCCGTTCCCGAACCGGGTCGCCGGCCGAGAAGCGAACTCCCCGCTGCGCACGACGGGCCGGCTCGCTTTGTATCTAAAGCCTCCCATTTAAGATCCCATTCTCGTGATCTCTCTTTTGTGTTAGCAAAACTCACGCCCCCAGTCGAACCAGCCGTGGATTGCGAGCTACGCTTTCTGTCGTGTGAAGCGTTATTTTTAATTGCAGTTACTTCTGCCTGAAGGATTTTGGAACTTCAGGCTTTGATGTTTAAAGAGCCTTATTTGGTTTTTCATAACGGCAGGGTGTCCTTACAAATAAATCCTTCATTTTTGCCTAAGGTGGTGTTTGAGTTCACGCTAAATCAGGACATCCACCTGCCAGTCTATTAACCCGAGTATTCTAATCGGGGGGTAGGAGGGAGTGTTGTTGGATGCTCCGTTACTATTTGAACCACGTGGCTTCCGTAAACAAAATGGATCAATTGTTTGTTTCGTTTGCTCCCAAAACTCGAGGTGCACCAGTCTCCAAACAGACCCTGTCTAAATTGCTGGTTAATTGTATTGTCTTCTGTTACAACAAGCCCTTACCAGGTCCAGTAAGAGGCCATTCCACCGGGGGGGGGGGGCTACCACCCTCTCTCCGTAGCGTTCCCGCAGTAGCTACCTGGAGTTCGGTTCACACTTTCATCAAGCATTACAGCTTGGGCGTGGCTTCCAGACATAGGACAGGGTTTAGCCTGGTGGTTCTCCAGGGCCTCCTCTCCCAACTCTTTAGTTGCCAGTTTTCAGCCTCCTTGCAGATTTGTTCTGGTCCTTGTCATTTTATTGCTTGGGACTCTGTCCTAATGGTTATTGCCTGCTGCAAGAGCCCCATCTCGAAGTGAGATAGTACAGTTATGTAAGAACTTACCGCAACAGTAGATCTTCGAGAAGAGCTATTGCAGCAGGCATTGCTTTCCCTCCCTCCTTCTCTCTGTTTTTCTCTCACTTGCTCTCTTTCTGCTATTTTTTTTTTTTTGGGCGAAGAACCTACCCAGTTCTCCTTTGATCCTAGACTCCAGGTCTCTGGCGGGAGAACTGAGGTGGGGCTGGGGACTGCCACCTTCATACCATTGGCTGACTTTGGGTGGAGCCAACATCTGAGGTGGTCCCCCGCTGAAGACTGCTAGCTAGAAGGTATCTGTGGGGTCCTGGCACCTGGCGGCTTAGTCCTAACGGTTATTGCCTGCTGCAAGAGGTCTTCTTGAAGATCTACTGTTACGGTAAGTTCTTGCGTAACTGTACTTTCCTCACTCACTCCCCAAAAGACCATTTCAGATTCTCTCTGTGGTCAAGTGATCCACTTAAGAAGGTGGTCATTCTGCAGTGTGTACAGAAACAGTTCGACATAGGGGCCATTTAATCAGTTCTGTGGCAAGAAAGAGGCAAGGGCATGTACTCCAGATTTTTGCCCTGTTCAAAGCCTGAAGTACCTCAGCAGTTTTTTCTGGAAAACAAGGTATGGAATGGAAACCTTGCTTACGATCGTCTAGGCAGTTTAGCCAGGAGGTCATCTGATCGGCGGATCTCAAGGAGGTGTGCCTGCACATTCCCATTGCTCCATCTGCCTATAATGCTCGTCTCATTCTGTAAAAATAATTTCTAAAATTGTTTTTTTAAATCAAGTTTATGCCACCCACAAAAAAAAAATGTGAGTTCAAGGCAACTGTGTGGGCACCTGCAGTATGCTGGCCGACTTGAGAGGAAAAATAACAGTGTTCATGCTAGATGGGGCTTTAAATTCCTACCTTTCTTAAAGTCAAAGGTTATAATATACCTGAAGGAAGTTGATTGTGTCCTTTTTAGAGAATATTTTTTCACGTTAATTGTTATGAATGGGGAAGGATCCATGGTACTGAAACGTTATCTTGCCTAATATGTTGTATGCCTCTACTTGTTAATCAGCAGGACAGTAAAGAACAGCTGTTTACACAATTGGGGTTACAGAAGTACTCTGATGCAAATTAGTTGCAAACCAGAGAAGTCAGCTGCCACTTTTTTGCTGGATGGTGGTGGTGTGGAAAAGTTGTCATCAGCCATCTGTTTTTTTTTTTTTTTAACAATTTTTTTTATTTACCCTCTTCCCTCAGTGTTGCTGTTGCTTAAATTACAGCTGATCAAAATTCTGTAGTATGATTTCCCAAATGCTGTTGTTCCATAGCGCATATTGGCTAGTCTGCTATGTTACAACATTTTAATGACTGCAGTGGACTTGTTTAGTACACAGAAATATTCCTGTGTTGCAGTTAAACAAAATGTACTCTTTATAACTGAGCTGGGGAACGGTTTACTCATGTATGCATCAACTGGAGAGCACTTGTGATTCTTACAACATAAAAATTGCTGCATTGCACCAGGACTTTCATTACCCTCCTGCTAAAGTCCCTAAATGGGATTTGTAGAGATGCTGAAGCACGAAGATAAAAGTTTCGCTTCTGACCCTCTGTATGGAAAGGTTTGCATCTAATATTAGTAATTAATGTTATGTAGTATTAAGATATACTATAGATTTTCCTGACCCCAACTTTGGAAGAAGGTTAAACTGACCTTCACTTTGCTAATGCAAGTTCTACTGCTCTGTGCTTCACTATATGAAGCACAGAATTCTCCCCTTAGATTCTTTATGGCTGTTTCAGTAAGTGTGAAGGTAAAATGAGCAGTACGAATCTTTAGCAGTGCCGGTATAAATGCAGCATCTGAGTGGGTGGAGACCGTAGTTTTTATCATGAGCTGTACATTACAGTTGAAATTTTTTGATTACACTGTTATTCCATTTTCGATCATTCATTCTTCTTGACTTGAGTTGCCCTTTTTTCCTAATTTTGAGTTTGCTTTTGTTTTTAGATTTGAAATGGTGAGCAAAACTCAGATATGGCTGCCGCCTGCTCCACATTTTCCATCGTTTTTTGAGTGACAGTGGGTTGGGGTGCTCTGCAACTAGAAACCAGGGACAACAGGGGAGAACATGCTGGGGAAGGGGAGTCCATTCTGGTCCCAGTCAGTGGTTAAACTGCACTAGCCTGATTGTGAAAGACATAGGTGAGTCGTACTGCCCTAGGCAATTTGCAGTCTGCCCTGGCCCAGTGAAATAACATTAACAGTGATCCCTAGCAAGTTGCCAGTGAGTACTGTGGGATGAAGTGGTATGGAGATTTCTTAAAAGCAGGTGATATGACATGGGCAGGCCATCATGACTGTGTGTCATTTGCCCAGGGTCTAAATGAGCAGTTTTTAATATTTTTTTGAACGGCAGTGAATTAGCTGCTTGTATGTGTCCTGTGCAGCAGCAGAGTCTTAGACTGTAACCCTACCTCAAAAAACATTTTGATAGTGCTAAGTAAGGGGAACAGGCTGTAGCTAAAGTATACAAAATGGTGAAGGGGACTATTTACAGTAAGGCCATCATTCAGTTTGGGAGTAGTATAGTAAATACCACCCCCAGAAAATGAGAAAGGTAGCCTGCTGAGTTGAGTAATGTTGCTAAACAGCCCCTCCCATGATACTGTACATCCAACATGCTGGATCCTTGTTCTCGATTCAGTGTCATCAAAATGCTGTTTTGGGGCAGAGCAATGCCACCAGACTGCAAAACTGTGAGGGACACGGTGAATACAAGTGGGCTACACACAAGGTTTTTTTTGTTTTTTTTTTAATTTATTATTAATTGCTCTTTTTTTTTTTTTTTAAACTGATTATTTGGACCATGGAATGGTAGCCCTATACTGCTCAACTGTCACTGATTTTCATTTCATTTTATTTTACTAGGAGAAGCTCCATTTAGCAAAGCTCATTTGCAAGGAGGCTCCTGGTTAGGGCAGTATAATACAGAAAATCACAGCAATGACAAGTACGCAGGTTTTCAGTGATGTGCTTGATTTTTGTCTCATAAATTTCCTTGGTGCTGGCTAAATTTTGCATTTTTGCCACTTAAACATAGAGATTTGAAGCATAATATAGTGCCAGTCTAGTTCTCTTTCAGAAAATGCTTTCCACATTAAGCTACAGAAAAGAACAAGCTGTCTGAGCTGAAATTTCCACTTTTAAGATGTGCCCTTGATTTTGGTCATTTGTCTCTATTTTCATCCCTGTCTCTTAATTTGCAATAGAAACATAGAATTTGACGTCGGATGAGGACCGTTTGACCCACCTAGTCTGACCATTTTCCTACCTAACAGATAAGATGCAGATCCTAGTTAACCAACAGCTTACTTCCTCCTACCCCCAACTAGGACTGCCTTATGTCTGTCCCATGCATTCTTGAATTCCCCCAGTGTTCTTGACTCCATGACCTCCTCAGGGAGGCTGTTCCATGCATCCACAACCCGCTCTGTGAAAAAATACCTCCTCACATTACCTCTGAGCCGTCCCCCCTCTATCTTCAAATTGTGCCCCCTTGTTCTTGCACATCTCTTTTTCTGAAAGATGCTACCCTCTTGGACTTTGTTGATTCCCTTGAGGTACTTGAAAGTTTCTATCATGTCCCCTCTCTCCCTTCTTTCCTCAAGGGTATACATATTAAGCTCCTTTAGTCTTTCTTCGTATGTCTTCTGGTGCAGACCCTGCACCATTTTGGTTGCCCTCCTCTGGATGGCGTCTACTCTGTCTGTCTTTGCGGAGATGGGGTCTCCAGAACTGCACACAGTACTCCAGATGGGGTCTCACCAACTGTCTGTACAGAGGGATAACAACTTCCTGTTTTCTACTGTTGATGCCTCTCCCTATGCATCTCAGTATCCCCCCCAGCCTTCCTTACTGCCTTCTCGCATTGCTTGCCCACCTTTAGGTCATCTGATATAATTCTCCCAGGTCCCTTTCCATTTTTACTGTTGTGAATATCTCACCCCCCCATTGTGTACTCTTCCCCTGGGTTTTTGTTTCCCAGGTGCATTACCTTGCACTTCTTTGCATTGAATCTGAGCTGTCATACATTTGACCATTCCTCCAACCTTGCCAAGTTCCTTCTCATCCTTTCCACTCCATCTTGTGTATCAATCCTGTTGCAGATCTTTGTGTTGTCTGCAAAGAGACATACGTTTCCTTCCAGTTCCTCTGCACTGTCACTTATAAAGACATTAAAAAGGACCGGTCCCAATACTGAAACCTGCGGTACCCTGCTAGTAACCCTCCTTTCTTCACTGTGAACTCCATTTACTATTACCCTTTGCGTCCTGTTGTCTAGCCAATTTTTTTTATCCAGTCTACCACCTTGGGACCCACTCCAAGGCTGGCTAACTTGTGTATTAATCTTTTGTGTGGGACTGTATCAAATGCCTTGCTAAAATCTAGGTAGGCCATATCCACAGCCCCTCCCTGGTCTGCTACTTTGGTCACCCAGTCAAAGAAATCTATTAGATTCATCTGACACGACCTTCCCATCATGAATCTATGCTGCCTTGGGTCCTTTGCCCCACTGGCCTCTAGGTACTCAACAATGCAACGGTTGAGTTGTATGGGTAGTATCCTACTGTGACTTCAGTACCTGAGTTAATAAAAAGGTGTCGGCAGTTCTTTAGTTTTAGTGAGCCCTGTAAAGCACATAACCTTACAGGTATGGCAGCTGAGCAGAGAGAGACTTTAGTGTTTAGCAACACAGTAAACAATAATGTTGTGTACCTGGGAGGAACAGGCAGCTTCATTGAGCCTTGCTTTCCCAAAGGCTGTTGGCAGTTTTCCCTCTCCTGGTTGCCTGGATCATGTACACTTTAGTTTTAAGTGGGACTGTGACAGACTAGACACCCACATATTTATTTCTGTCTTTTGAATGCTGTGTTCCAGAGGCATGGTTTAAAAGTTATTGAAAATGTTGACATTAAAATACGCATATCCTGTCATTGCATTTTAAACAGCACGAGTTTTAAGGCCCCTAGAAGCAGCTTACCTCTAAAGGACTCCAAAAGTCCACTTCTCTGGATTTTTTAAAGGCCTCTGTAAAAACTGTTGGGAAGGGGATGTAACTTCTCGTTTGGAGTACCCAGCTTCACAATCCCTTCCTCTTCCTGGTTCCCCGATTTGAGCAAGCACCACCACTGTACTCTCATGTTTTGTGCTGTATTCGTTTGGAGAGTGCGTGTGCTCGCTGTGTTGATAGTAATGGGAACTGTTTTTTAAACATTAGTTTTTATATTTTACAGGACCACAGAAGTCAGAGCCGTGGATCAACTAATAACTCTTGCTAGTTGAGCCGTGGCTTTGCTTTAACTCCTGTGGCCCTAAAGATATGAGTATTTAACAACTGGTTCTTGTTACTATCCATACAGCACTCTCCAAACTAATACATCACAACATGTGGGAGTGCTGGGGTAGCACCTGTAAAATCAGGGACCAGGAAGGGAAAGGGATCAGGCAGCTGACTCCTCCGACTGAGGATTTATGATCCCTTCCCCGCAGTTATAGAGGCCTTAAAAAATTCTCTGCAGTGGACATTTGAAGTCCTTTAGAGATGGGCTGCTGCTGGGGGGATGGAAAAAAAGGTTTCAAAATGAGCACGAATGGTGCTGCTTAAATGTACCAAAGTAACATTTTTACAAATTTGTGTTTTAAACTCTTTGAAGAAAGCATCACTTCATATTTTTAAGGATTTCATATTCTTCAGCGTGTAATGTTCTGTATACTTTTTTATGTAGTATGGTGTCTTTAGTGCTTCTAATCTTGCAGCACACAGCTCATATTTCTTAACTCCATCCATGCTCTTTCTTGCTTTCTCAGGCTTGTCTTGCCCAAGTGTTGTAAGATAATGATTCTTGTAATGCTGCTTGTGCCGCCTGTTCTCCCTCACCCCAAAACATACACATGAGAACTTAGCAGTATATTTGAGTTGAGTTGTTAAATACAGCTCGGGGTAATTTGAGATGTGCAATGTTGCTAATACTGTATACCAGATCAGATCTATTTTCCGCTGTAGTCTCCACCTACCCGGTCTTGTTGGTGGAAAATGTGTGTTTTTGCTGTACGATTTGACTCTTAATTTACAGTAAGTTGAAACATTAAAAAAAAAAAAGGTCCGTAATCTAGCAGTTGTATGTTTTTCTCTGACAAAAACAAATATTTGCACGAGGATTGAACTCTTCATGAAAAACATTCACAGATTGAGTTATAAAAAGAAGCTCAGCACTTAGTACAGCACAGGTAAGTTGCTGTACATAAAACAGTTTTATGCAGAAATTCAGAACTTTTATTGAGATGTTTATTATATTACTGCCCCTTGTGTGTAGCACACTGCCACTTGTGCACATCTGCAGTGGGGCTTCCACACTACTTGTTAGCATCACCCTAACAGTGCGGCTTCCACACTACTTGCTAGCATCACCCTAACAGTGCGGCTTCCACACTACTTTTTGGGATCACCCCAACAGTGCCCAACCATAGAAACATAGAAGTTGTCAGCAGATAAGGACCTCTTGGCCCACCTAGTCTGCCCTCTTTTCCATACCTACAGTGCTACTGCAGACCCTACTCTATCTCTGGTCCCCCCATCTTATTTTTAAGGTCCCCTTGTGTCTGTCCCATGCATGCATGAATCGTGTTACCATTTAGCATCCACCACCTCCACTTGGAGGCTGTTCCAGACATCCACCACCCTTTCTGTGTAGAAATATTTCCTCACATCTCCTCTGAGTTTCTTCCCCACCACCCCAAGCTTCACAGCGTGACTCCTTGTCATCGAGCGCCTTTTTCTTTGTAAAATGCTCCCCTCATGTACCTTATTAATACCTGTGAGATATTTGAATGTTTCTGTCATGCCTCCCCTCCCTTATTTCCTCTGGAGAGTACATATTTAATTCCTTGAGTCTTTCCTCATTAGGCTTTTGATGTAGGACATGCACCATTTTGGTTGCCCTTTTCTGTACCACTTCCACCCTATCTGTGTGTCCTTCCAGAGAAGGGGCCTCCAGAGCTGGACACAGTACTCGAGGTGAGGCCTCACTATCTATCTGTACAGGGGTAACACTACCTCCCTCTTTCTGCTGGTGATACACCTCCCTATGTACCCGAGCATCCTGCTAGCTTTCCCCATTGCCTTATTACACTGCTTTGCTACCTTCAGGTCATCAGAAATGATTACCCCAGATTTTGGTGTCCTCTGCGAACAGACATACTTTCCCATCCAGAAGTTCTGCAATGTTGCTAATAAAGACATTGAAGAGGACCGGGCCTTGTGCTAACCCCTCTGGCACCCCGCTGGTCACCTTGCCTTCTTCAGAGTGACCACCATTTACCACTACCCTCTAAGATTTGTTCCTTAGCCAACTTCTTACCCATTTTACTACTTTTGGACCCACTCCTAGGCTGCCCAGCTTGCTCACTAGTCTTCTATGTGGAACGGTGTCTGAAGCCTTACTGAAATCCAGGTAGGCCACACCCACTGCTCTGCCCTGATCCACTTCCTTGGTCACCCAGTCGGAGAACTTGATCAGGTTTGTCTGGCAAGATCTCCCTGCTGTGAAACCATGCTGTCTTGGATCCTGTAATCCACTGGTCACAAGGTATTCTCAAATGTATTAACTAATAATAGTAGTGACAACATGGTTTACCTCACAGCTACTAAGGTGACCCTTGGTCCTTGTAGTAGGTACAGGCATCAACTCCTAGCTAGTGGCATAGTCTTGAGAATGCAGGGCAGCAGGACCAGCAGATTGACTGTGGAATTTTAATTGCATTTAACTCATTACCTCCAATAGCTCCATATGAAGTCTAAACTATCCATTGTTTACCTGACACAAAACGGTCACCCAGGAGGTAATGCATTAACCCTTCCAGCAATACCAAAAAGGTCACTAGAAACTCACTCAGGAACTGATCGTGTTTTGAGACTGCTGATGCTGCTACAAAAGCTCAGTTTATTGGCCTGGAATCTGATGCTTGCAGAAGTTGTGCTGTGTTCATTCAGGAGCAATTACTAGAAGACCTAGATGGGTCCTAGCTTTCTAAAACCTACAGCAAGGCAGATCTTGTCTGTGTCAGTCCTCACCATTCATCACTATTGGGTTCAGCTCCGGAGCTAGGATCCTGCGGAGACTCTTCTCCCCAGGGCTGAGTCGACAGGGCGGCACCACCGTGTCACGCCCCACGGGTGCTCTTCGTGGGTTGGCCATTAACTGCTGTCGACTCCGCCCTCACCTCAGTTGTTCTTCTCCTGCTGTCGAGTGAGGACCTCGTAAGGAGACTATAGTCAACTACGTTTTGAGGCCTAGTTCCTGCAGCTAGTTCATGTTTTTTGTCTTGGTGCTGCTTCCCTCCTGCTCGACGTTGCTTTTTTGGTACCAGATAAGATTGTTCTTTTATTAAGCGGCGTCAGGTACTGTTTGTATTTATTCATCTTTCGGTCATGCCTTGTCCCGGGGACAAGAAATCGTTGAAGGTGGGGCAGCCACCTGTGCATAGGTGTCCCTAAGGCCGCCTTTACTCCATCACGGACCAGCATGACCACTGTCTTTCCTGCCTTGGCCCGGCCCATGACATGGACAACTGCGACGGCTGCTTCTCTGTGGACCGTCGAGTTCTCAAGATGCGCGCGTTTAAAGTTGGACGTGTGCCACCGACTTTCCGGGTGGGTTTGCAGTTGGCAGGCCAAGGTCTGGAATCTCGACCCATTCACCGGGTCCCCTCCTGGTCTTATACGGCCAGTGGAGATGGGGGGCTTCCGCCAGTTTCAGCCTTGCCTTGGTGGAGGCTTCTTCCGTAGTACAGGAGGCCCAGTCTGGCCCTCTCGGGGGCCAGGTGGGAGGCACCGCATTAGCAGTCGCTTCTTCGGAAACTAAGGCTCCCCCGATGTTGAGTTCTGGGGCCCACAGGCACAAGTTGACACTGTCCTCAGCGCCATCTAATGGTGCCGCCCTTGGCTCTGGTGCCACTTGTGGTGCCGAGGCCCCAGGTGGCGCCACAGACAGTGCCAGGCCGCCCTTGGTGCCTCTTCTCCCGGGCGCCTGTTTATGGTGCCGGGAGGAGAAGCTGGGAGGCGGATGGTGGTTTTGGTGCTGTTTCTGGTCTTGCACTGCTTCTGTTCTTGGTGCCATTTGCAGCACTGGGGATGGGTGACGCCCGGACCGGTGCTGGCACGGCCTCTGATGCCATTCGTCAGGGGCCAGTGGTGCAGTTGCAGTCGTAGCCGCCTTGACCTAGTGCCATTTATGTGCTGGGGTGGGGAGACTGGTGTTGGGTGTGGTGCTGCTCCTGGCTCTGGTGCCACTTGTGGCACAAGGGCTCTGGGCGGCGCAGCTCACGGTCCTGAAACTGGCAGGGATCGTGGAGTTGTCTGTCATCGGGCCCTCTAGTCTACCTGCTCAGAGGGGGACTCGGGGTCTGATCTGGATTGGCTTCCATATTCCTTGGAATCCTCTGATCCCTCAGTGTTCAGCACCTCGGCCCCCACTCGGCCTCCCTCTGTGGGTCGGACAGTTCTGGTCGGTTCTGGGGTCAGTGGGACTGACCAGTTGGCAGTGGTCCAGGTGGCCACTGATGTGCAACCCGGAGCCACTTGTACATCTGTCCCCTCAGCTGGAGCACCCCCCCCTTTGGTGTGTCTGGACAGGCCAAGTTTGGGGCAGCCCAGGGCACCCCAGGATGGGGAGGGTACTGCACCCTGGGTAGACTTCTCGGAGTTGACTAAGGGTTGCCAGCTGATAGGCTGGTGGAGTGAGGAAAGGGCCCTTTGGGTTGAGGGTTAAGGGAGACAGGAGTCTGGTGCAGCGGCCCCTCCTGAGGACCTGTCTGGGTTCTGGAGGAGCTGTAGTGTGAGACCCACTTACCCTTCAACACCTCAAGAGGGATCTCTGCTTTGGAGGTCAGGGGCCATCCTTCTGGGCTCACATGGTCCTGGCACCTCACAGGGGAATTCTTCCCATGGGCATAGTTCCAGCCATTCTGACTCGGTTGAACGGCTTTTAGCTGCTGGGACCACCGGGTCTTATTTCCTGTTGGGAGTGTCCGTTAGGCCCCTCTGCATGGGCAGAGGCTGCACCCCTTCTGCTAGGAGCTTGGCCCCTGTGCCTCTGCCTCCATCTCCCTCTCTCCCAGGCATTCCTGGTCCTAGGGGACCCCTGACCTGGGAGTAGTTCAGGGCTTCAGCTGCACACTTCCCTTCCTATCTCAGTGCTATGGACGAGCAGGTGTTCCACTGTGCTCCCGTGCAGCCTGACCCTGACTCTCTGGACTCATCAGCCTCCTCATAGGGAGAGGAACTTTCTGTCCACTTTTCCCCCGCGTCTGCTCTCACCTCGTATCAGTGCTTCCTCTCGAGGGTGCTAGACGAGCTCCACCTCACCCCGTCCTCTGAAGGCAATCCTGACTGGGCAGCGTACGCCTTTTTGGGTGAATACAGTGCTGCCAACCTCATGGTTCCTCCTGGCCTGTCACCTTCCGGGATGTGTCACTTCGGCTCTGGCAGCACCCCTTTTCCACTGTTCCAGCCCCAAGGGACCTACGCCAGAGGTATTGAGCTCCCCTGGGGTCTCCAGGAACTATGCCTCACCCTTCTTCGGATCTAGTGTGTCTGGACACCCCTTCAGGGCTTCGCACCCCACACCATGACCGACACCCAGACTCAGACTCTGTGGATTTTGAATTCTGGGGGAGAAGGACGTTCTATTCAGCACGAATTCTCCTTTCTATAGCGTCACATCAGGCCCACTATGCTTCCTTTGACAACTTCTTGTGGTCCAGGCTAGGACAGCTTCTAGCCTCCATGCCTGACACAGAGAAAACCAAGTAAGCCATCGCCCTCTGTGCTCATGGCTTGGAGCTTGCAAGGCACCAGGCAAGGGCGTTTTACAGTGCCAACGAAGTAGCCTCCAGGATTATAAGAACAGTAATCTGCACTAGGTGGACAGCATGGCTTCGCCTATCCCGGTTGTCACCCTTGGCCCGACATAGGGTGATTTCCTTCACCTTCTGGAGAACCCACCTCTTCTCCCGTAGGGTAAGACGGCGGCTTTCGGGGCGCCTTCCCTCTCCCACTGGGAGTTCCCCGTCTCACCCAGACCAGTCACAGGCCTCTCCTGGCCTGTAGTTGTTCTCCCCTCGGTGTCTCCCCCACTGGAGGCCAAGGGACTTTGTCCCTTAGGGACGTATTGGGCCCCCTTCGAGGGGCTCGGCACTCACCCAGTAGTGATGAATTGTGAAGAGTGACATAGTTAAGATATGAAAATTACATACCTACCATAATTCTTGATCTTTCTGTGCATCTTCACCATTCATCATTAATCCCGCCCACCTTCCCCCTTGGGCCTCAGTCTCTGTGCACCTCCTCCCCCTGTGTGTCTCCCTGTTGTTCCAACTCCCTCCTCTCTCTCTCCTTTCCCTTGTGGTCAGGAGGAGGGACTCCTGAAGCAGCGCTGGGAGGAGACCCGTCCTGGGGATCCTTTCTGTCTCCCTCTCTCTCCTCTTCTTAGCCCTTGGCTCATCCCCACCCCTGGAAGTCTGGGGTAGGTGGAAAGACCGAGACTCCTGGGATGCCCCCTCTGGACCTCTTATCTTTATTTGAATGTCCCTTGGATTAATCCCTTTCCTTCCTCTTTTTGGAGTTTTTCTCCTTGGTGTGGTGGTATGGGGGGGGGGACACGCTTCTGGTCTACCTGTCGACCTCTGTGTTTTTCCCTAAATCTGTTAACTCCAGTGGGGCTATCTGCTACCTGCCAAGCAGTCCCGGCCTTCTGCCTACTGGCAGCCTGTCAGTGTTTAAAACCTTCTCCCTCTAATGGGCAGACTGGGTGGGCCAAGCAGTCCTTGTCTGCCGTCGGAGTCTGTTTCTGTTTTATGTTTCTAGAGGTCCAGGTACGCTTCAGTCTAGAGTGGAGTCCTTCCCTCCCCCCATTTCTTTTCTCTTTCTTCCCTTCCTGTCCCATATCTACCTCTTTCTCCAGAGATTGGGGCCCCTCTCTCAATCCCTTAGGCTGTTCCTCTCTCTTTGCTGTCCTCTTTCTCATTTATTTCTCCTTTTTGTTATATCCTTTCCTTTTGTCTATCCCTTGGGCTCCCTTGCCCCACACCTCCACCCCTTTTTTCCTCTCTCTCCGGCGTCTCAGAACTGAGGCGAGGACGGAGTAGATAGCAGTTAATGGCCAACCTACGAGCGCCATGTAGAATGTCTGCCTCGAGGGCAGCGCTGCCCCTGCATCGACTCCGCCTCTAGGGAAAAAAAAAGTCTCCCGCAGGGTCCTAGCTCTGGAGCTGAACCCAATAGTGATGAATGGTGAAGATACACAGAAAGATCAAGAATTATGGTAGGTACGTAATTTTCATTTCTTTGTCATATCCATTCTTCTGTCGAAATTGACAGGTTGTCTGCAGTCTAAACAGCACAGCACAGTACCTTTTCGCTTAGCCAGATCCTCAGCCAAAGCAACATTAGATTCTAATGCATAGGTTAGTATCAATACATAGGATGGGATTCGCACATAGTGTTAATAAGTTTAAAAATAGTCTCTCAGCGTTTTCCTGTTGCACAAGAAGCAAACTCACTGTTACATCATGGCCCATGACATTGGTGATATTTTATGTCTGGAGCAGTTGATTGGTAATGAGGGACTTTTGAATATTTGTCAACATTTAAACTCTGTGAAACCAATTTTAACCACAGACTTTCAGATACAAACTTAAACTACTCGAACAACTCAGTTTAGTCTACATTTGTATGGGAGGCTTGTTTAAAAAAAAAAAAAAAAAAAAAAAAATGACCCCTCGATTTCTTCTGGCTTCCATAAAAAAAAAATAATGCAGCTGAATTCTGTTTAAAAAAAAAAAAAAATTGCCAACCTTAATCTTCTTTTGTTTGTTTAAATAGAATCCGCTTCTTGGGCAGACTGTGGTTGCCTACTCAGTTTCTGTAAACCTGACCAAAAATAAAATACTTACCAATAGCTGTTCCTCTAAAAAAGTCATGTACAGAAATGAGAATTTTCTTTTGTGACTTTTAGTACCTCTAAAAGGTGCCACGTCAGAGACTGAAGCCTTCTGCTTACGCAGATGGCATGTACAGGACAGACGATTGCGTCACAAGCTTCCATACAGATCCCAAAGACGGTGTTGCCGCACAGCGACTGAACATTACGTAAGTGAGAAGGTTGTTCAGATTCCATACCCATTCAGTCTTTGGCCTCCTCTCATGTGAGACTGCCAACAAGGTGTATTGGTGGTTTCGTGACGTGGACATCTGTCCCCACTGGAAACTGAACTGAGACCACCGCAACTCATTTCACTTAGGCCACTAAACTGCTCCCAGATGATGGTGGCCCTCAGCCAGACAACCATTACCAATCTGGGCTGGTGAATTGGACTTCATTTAAGCGTCAGTTCATGTATTGTGAAAGTTTGTGCATATAAAGGGTCATAATTGGCACCAGCCCACTTGCCAGAATGCTGCTAGGTTTTCATATCAGGCTAGTTTAAAAAAAAAATGACTAGCTCTGCTGGTACATATGTATTGGAGGAGGTAATATTTCAGTAAATACATCAGTTGGCCAGTAGGTTTTTCCATCCAGCAGCTCTACTGGCTAATGGTTATAAAAGTTAATTATGACCCCTGCATATATATATATATATTTTTTATTCCTGTTTAGTGTGTCCCTGTTCTCCTCTCTTGTAAGATGCCCTCTTTCTCCTGTTGCAGGGTACTTAATCATTCCCATAGACGCCATATGACGTCTGAACCATCCATTGGTGAATCAGACCCAAAATGACCACCAGGAGCAAATGAGTTAAATAGGCAAGGCAAAATTTATTTAAAAGACGCCCAATCCCTGAGGCTCTGGGCGCCGTACAATCCATTAAAACAGGCAATTTAACATAATAAATATAAAAATTTACACATTAATACAGATCATTACAGAACTAAACATTTAAATATAAATCTTTATCGAAACATTAAATTAAATTAGATTAAATTAAATGCCTTAGAAGAAAAAGGCCTTTAACTGGGCCTTAAAACATCCACCGATGAAGTCTCTCTGACCATAGTTGGTAGGAAATTCCACAGAAAAGGGGCATGCACTAAATGCCTATCAGCCCTGATTTCAGCCTAGTTCTGGGAATGGTCAGGAGGCATTCATTGGAGGAGCGAAGAGGCACGCGGAGAGAGCAGGTGACAGAAGGTCAACAGGTAACCAGGGCCCTGTCCGTTTAGGGCCTTATAGGTAAGAAGCCTGCACTAAAGAGGACTCTCCACCTGACTGGCAGCCAGTGCAATTCACGCAGAACGGTGTAATATGACAGAACTTTTGCTGCCCGGTCAACAACCGGGCAGCTGCATTTTGCACCAGCTGCAATCTGCGGAGAGACCCTCCCGTGACCCCGAGATAGAGCGCGTTACAGTAATCAAGCCTAGATGTGACTAAGGCATGTATCAAAGTAGGGAGGTCCAGAGGCGGAACAAGGGATTTGATTCTGGCAATGTTTCTGAGATGGTAAAAACAGGTACGAACCACAGAGGATATTTGAGCCTCCATGGTTAAATCCCTGTCCAGAATCACGCCAAGATTTCGCACCCAAGAGGAGGCCTTCAATGGCACAGACCCTAGGACAAGCCCAGTTTCTGTGTCAGAGGCCATCCTATCACGAACTCTGTTCGACTCCACTACTAATACCTCCGTCTTATCGGGGTTCAGCCATCCAGTCGTTAATCTCGGTCAGACAGATACTAATCACATCCACTGCATTGGATGTTCCTGGGGCAAAGGAAAAATATAGCTGAGTATCATCAGCATAGCAATGAAAACTCAAGCCATATTTCCTAATGATCCCACCCAGAGGCAGCATGTACAATGCGAACAACATTGGAGCCAATACTGACCCCTGGGGAACTCCGCAAAGAAGCAGACTAGGTGTAGATGAGAAATTTCCCATCACAACCCGCTGCCTCCTGTTAGATGAAAAGGACTCGAACCATTTGATGACATTACCGGTGAGTCGCATAGGTCCCAAAGCGAGCAAGCAGCACACAATGGTCCACAGTGTCAAATGCTGATGAGAGATCGAGGAGAACCAGAATTGTCTTATCTCCCCGGTCTCTAGCCCTGAGAAGGTCATTCTGCACCCGAACAAGTGCAGTTTCAGTGCTATGTCTGGCACGAAAAGCCAACTGGAAGGGTTCGTATAACTCATGAGATGTGAGGTGCTCTTCCAACTGAAGCAATACCACTTTCTCAATAACCTTTCCTAAAAATGGAAGGTTAGAGATTGGGCGGTAATTTGCCTTGATCTCCGGGTCCAAAGATGGCTTCTTTAAGAGGGGTCTCACCAGAGCCTCCTTCAAGGCATCCGGAAAGACACCCTCGGAAAGGGAGCACTGTACAATCATGGCAAATACCGGGCCAACAGAGTCAGCGCATCTCATTAAAAAACACGTCGACACCGGGTCCAGTTCACAAAAGGTGTGCGTCACATTGGTTGCTACCTCAATGACCCACTATCCTCCACTGGTCTAAACTCTCCCCAACCAGGCGGAGTGCACTCAGAACACATCAGGCGATCACTGCCAGCTGTATCATTTCTGGCTGAAGGAGCCACCTGCTGGATCGCAGACACCCTATCCGAAAAGAATCGAGCAAATTCCTCACAGTCAATATTGGAAAAAAACCTTCCCGGGCCGTAGACAGACAGGATGTAAAAGTCTATCAACGGTCCGGAAAAGTGAGACTGGTCAGTTCCTTCCGGCAGCAATCTCCCCAGACAGAAACACTGTCTTCTTACGGTTGATTGTCTCCTGGTACCCAACATAGTGGGCACGCAGGGCCAGTTTGTCCGCATCCAGACGGGATCTCCTCCAGCAGCGCTCCAGTCTCCGACTCAGTTTCTTCATCTTCCTGAGCTCACCATCAAACCATGGTGACCTCAGGTAAGAAGTCCTGGGTTGTACACGGACAGGTGCGAGGGAGTTTATGGTGTCGGATAACACCTCATTATAGGTGTCATCTCCAACCACCACACCTCCCGCGCATGCATCACCCACTCTAGATAAATTCGCTGCCGCCAAAAAACCCTCAGGGGTCAAACCCCGTAAAGGGCGACAGCGAATCATCTCAGCAGGGGGAAGGGCTTATGGCGGGAGCCCCAAGTGTGAACTGGACCATGCAATGATCAGACCAGAGAACTGGATCGATCTTAGGATCACTAATATCAAGTCCCAGTGAGAACACCAGGTCCAACATGTGGCCATCCCGATGAGTTGGTAAAGTAACTGCCTGCGTCAAACCAAGGGAGGACATGATCCGGGAAAGCTCACAACCATGTCCATGACTCACATCGTCGAACCAAACATTGAAATCCCCCAGAAAAACACATCTGGGAGTTCCAACGATCAGCGATGAAATCTAGACCTGCAGGAACTCCCCATCAACCCAGGAGGCGATAAATGAGAAAGATCCTGCAGCCCGCATCAGGTCCTCCCCGGATGGCCACACATTCAAAAGAACCCGGGGCTCTCACCGGGTGCATGGTAAAGTTCAGGCTGGATCTAAAACAGATGGCTACACCGCCACCCCTTCGCTCCACTCTGGGACAGTGTACCACGGTATACCCAGGGGGGACTGCAGCCTCAAAAATTGGGCCCGCATCGTCTCCCACCCAAGTTTCCGTGATAAAAGCCAGATCGACCGACGAAACCAAAGCAGCAATAATTGCTGTCTTATTTCTGATCGATCTGGCATCTACTTACTGCCGTCAGATTTGGGGGTGATGCAGCCCACAGGTTACCTGGCCATTTGATCTAATAGGCCCCTGGGATGGACACCAAACACGACTGGCCTCTCCCATGTGCCCGTCACAACCCAGGGCGTCTCCTGGACCTGACAACTTCAATCCTCGCATGACCCAAATCAATGTTTCTTGATAATGCGTGACCAACACTATCCCTGCCAATCCCCACCTCCCGGCAACGTCTGGTAGTAACATCAGAAACCGGAAGGGGGATGAAAGGGCGCAGGTCGCGCAGCATCAAGTTAATAAATAGCTGGTATAGCATAGCAAAATGCTAAGCAAAACGGGGTAATAATGCTAACCATTTTCAGAACTGCTTAGCAGTAGTTTGCTAACCATTTTTGAGTGAGTCCATGACATATCACACAACATTAATAAAAACTATATAATTTTTTTAAATTATGCTAATCTGAGACAGGTGCTGTGTATTTTTACAACTGATTAGCGATTCCACACGTCAAACGTCTTATCAGTTTTTTTGGCTTATATAAAACCCAGTGTTAAGTCTGCTTTAGCATTTTTTTATATTTGAAATAAAGGAGATTTCCAGTAAATATGTCTGCCGCAGGTTTTCATTAATTTTTTTTTTTTAAAGTTTTCTTTTTATCCCTGGGATCTGTGGATGGTGCCCCGGGGGGTGGGGGATCACCTTAGTACTTCACCCCCCGGGGTCCTCAGCTGAGCACTGGCATACCAGGTGTCACAAGACTCTCACGACTTTGTCCCACCATACTGGGATCCTGCTTCATGCTGCTGCCAAGGTCTCCACAGGGTCAAAATTGGCACCGGCTCGCTAGCCAAATGCTAGTAGATTTTTTTCTGTTTAAGTTTCCCACACCTGAGGGCATCGGCATAAAGGACAAAAATCCAGGTGCACAGCATGTGTAAGCATGTCGCCAAGTGCGTAATGGTGCCCTCCCCTCTTGATGCTCATGTGAGCCATTGCCTCTCTACTTGTGCTTCTACTAGCGGAGGGGCAAACGGGGTGCAGGGAGGCCACCCTGGTATTCCATTCCCCCCTTTGGAGGGGACAAGCGTTCATCAGGATGCTCCACCCTCTCCCCCCCCAACCTTGCTGGTCCCTAACAATCCGAAATGGTTCCTGAACTGGAGCTTGCTCCTCCACCCCCCAACCCAGAAGGCTTCTGTATCCCCTGTGACTGTCCCAACACCTCTTGAATCCTCCACTATGCTTTCTTCCACCAGACTCCTGGGCAGTGCATCCCATGGTTCCACCACCCTCTCGGTGAAGTAGTGTCTCCTGTGCACCCCTGTACTCCCCCTCCCAGCTTCCACTTGTTCCCCTTCTTAAACCTAAAGACCTCCTTTGCTCCGCCCTTATTTATTCCTTTTGCATACTTGAAGACCTCTGTCATCTTCCCAGTCTCTTCTCTCTTCCAGTGCATACAGCTGGAGTTCTTCCAGTCTTTCCTCATAGGGCCTACCCTCCATGCCCTGAATCATCCTTGTCGCCCTCCCTCTGGACCCTCTCCAGCAGTGGTATGTCTTTCTTAAGTTGTGGTCTCCAGAACTGCACACAGTACTCAAGATGCGGCCTGACCAGGGCATTATACAGGGAATCAATCATCTCCCTCCTCCTGGAGGTAATCCCCCTAGTTATGTAGCCGACTATCCTGTTTGCTTTTGCTGCCGCTCTTCGACAATTCTCAGTGTTATTCATTTTAATATCCACCACTACCCCCAGGTCCCTCTCGCCTGATGTGGCTTGCAGTGTGACACCCCGTCTGTATGTATGGCCCGGGTTTCTGGCCCCCAGATGCAACACCTTACATTTCCCTATATTGAACTTCAATCCCCACTTCCTTGACCACCACCCCAGGGTATCCAGATCCCCCTGGAGGGCCCCTCTCCCCTCCTCCCCATCTGCCAGTGCTCCCAGTTTAGAGTTGTCTGCAAAGAGACTGCTTACTCCTAACACCCCTCCCTATGTCCGACACATAGGCATTGAACAGGAGTGGCCCCAGGACCGAACCCTGGGGGACCACACTGATGACCCTTCTGGGGGAGGAGACTATCTCGCCAACCACCACGCTCTGTATCTGGATCTCCATCCACATATAGCATTCATTTCATTGCTTATACTGGAAAGGCATATGAGCAAAATTTCCCATTTTCACACCCGTCCAGTGACAGTTTGGTTCAATAATACATATAGGTAAACATTGCATGGTTTTGGAATGAGAGTGCATGTAAAATTGGTACAATACCACATACTGTTGGGTGGAGAGGTTGTGAGATAATGGATGGGCCAGACACCGAACTTCAAGTTCAACACACAATCTGTGTGTGATGTTTATTCAAAATGCAAGAGATAACCATCAGCAATGGCACATTCCTTCTTCAGTACATCAGTTTGTAGCAAACAGACTATGCAAATGTTTCCTCTACACTTAACCAGCACTTGCTGATCTCTGATCTAACTTAGCAGTTGAAATTCAGCCTGCCCTATGCGGGTCTTGTTTGTTTGGGTGGTGGTGACTGAAAATAAAAAAAGAAAATAAATAAAAAAATAAAATAAGCTAAAGAAAGAATGTCAGTGCAAAAGCACTGAAACAAGGATTACCCCACAGGGCATTTGCAATAAGCCAAGCTTCAAAGAAACACATCTCACACATTGCCATAATACAAAGCATCATGGGATATATGCAAATCATCCTGACATTTCAGACTTCAGTTTATGGCAATTTACGTGCATTTTAAATAGTACAACTAACTTAATTTTTATCATACAGCCCCCTAGTAACTTTTTACCTTTATCAAAAACACCTAGTGCCATGGTATTTTCAACATTTATAGGTTTTATACACATATGGTATATACATTAAAATATTTTATGATACAGTGCCTTTGCATACTAAATTCAACAACGAGGAGCACAACCTGTTGTTTTTATATTAGCTCGGAGGTCACAACAATAACCTCCCTGTACGAGGGCCTGAGAGGGAAAAGGAAAATTAAAGAGGACACTATAGCATAGTTAAGAAAGGGAATGGGGGTGCCCGAAGGTGCCCAACCTTATGGACTAGAAATTGTAAAGAACAGATTAGGCTAAGAAATAGAAGATCTGTTGCAACAGATTTAAGAGAAGGTTGGTCCTCAAGAGTGGCAGGAGCTCCCTGCCTGTCACTTAATGAACATTACATTGTCAGGAATAACAGTCATACAAAGGAGACAGAACATAACAGGGAAGGTACAGTTAAAGATAACATAACTATATATTAAATTTAAAGAAAAAGGCAAACATGTGCCAGGTGAGAAGTGCAGGAAATTGAAAAGGAGAGATTGCAGCTGTTCCTGACCCACACCCTTGGCTCCATTGGAGTTTATCTTAAAAGTAGGATTTCAATGGGTTTTTGAATGATGTAAGTGTATTGCACAGGACCAAAGGTGGGGGAAGTTGTTAAAAATGTATTACCTGTGTAGGAGAGAGTGTATTCCACGGCTCCACCACCCTCTCAGTGGAAAAAATGCTTCCTATGCTCCCCTGTAATTTCCCCCTCCAGCTTCCACTTATGACCCCTGGTTGTCTCTTCCCCCTTCTTTAACCTTAACAGCTCCTTAGTTCCACTCCTGGTTGTTCCTTTTACATACTTGAAAACCTCTATCATGTCTCCTCTATCCCTCCTCTCCTCCAGTGAGTAAAACCCAAGCTCTTTCAGTCTCTCCTCATAAGGCCTCCCCTCCATGCCCTGAATCATCGTGGTTGCTCTCCTCTGAACCCTCTCCAGCAGCGCTATGTTCTTCTTCAGATGAGGTTTCCAGAACTGTACACAATACTCAAGCTGCGGCCTGACCAAAGCATTATATAGAGGGAGGATCACCTACCTCCTTCTGGACGTAATACCCCTGGCTATGCAGCCCAGTATCCTGTTTGCGTTGGCTGCAGTTCTTCTACAATTTTCAGAGTTATTTATTTTGATGTCTACCACCCCCCCCAAATCCCTTTCTCCCAATGTGGCTTCAGTGTGGCCCCAGGTTGTATCATGTGGCCCAGGTCTTTTTACCCCAAATGAAGTACCTTACATTTCCGGCATTAATTTTCAGTCCCTCCTTGACCACCCCTCAGGGTATCCATATCCCCTGGACTGTCTTAAATCAAGCTTCTTCACAATCCACAATGCTCCCAGTTTGGATAATCCGCAAAGAGACTGGGCCTATTTTTAACCCCCCTCCCTATATCCGAGACGCAGGCATTGAATAAGAGTGGCCCCAATACTGAACCTTGAGGGACCCCACTGATTACCTTCCTAGGGGAAGAGAGTATCCCACCCACCATTACCCTCTGCAAACGCCCCAAAAGCCAATTTTTAACCCAATTGAGCTCCTGTCCTTCCACCCCCAATTTTGCGATCAGTCCATTATGGGGCACTGAATCAAACGCCTTGCTGAAATCTAGGTATAGGACATCCACAGGCCTATGTCTATCCAAGGCCCCCATCACCCAGTCATAAAGCTCTTCGAGGTTGGTCTGACACGATCTCCCTGGGACGAAGCCATACTGTTTATCATCCTGGCGTCCTAACCTTTCCAGCTGCCTCCCAAGCCTCTCCTTGATAAAGCCCTCCATTATTTTGCCTACCACAGACGTCAGACTGACAGGCCTATAATTCCCCATCTCCTTCCAAGACCCCCCTTTATGTACAGGCACTACATAAGCCACCCTCCAGTCCTGTGGCACCCATCCCGTTTGCAGAGAGGTGTTAAAGAGTGCAGTCAGTGGAGCTGCCAGTACCTCCGCCAGTTCCTTCATAACCCTTGGATATAATCCATCTGGCCCCGGCGGCTTATCGGTTTTTAGTTTCCGAAAGGCCTCCCTCACTCCTATCCACTGTGATTCCCCCAATCTACTCCTCAAGCAACCTTCCTGTTCCTTCTTGGTCTGGCCCAGCCTGTACCTAGCCTCTTTCCATCCTCTGGTCTCAGACTGAGACTGACCTCTTTCTTTTGCTGGCTCCTCATCTCTCCAGTCAGGCTGTTGGGATCCCTTGTCACCCTCTGCAAGATTGAGGCAAAGTAGTCATTTAGCACCACTGCCTGATCCCTACTTCCTGAGCCCATCCCCCACAATCTTAATCCTATTGTTCTGTGTCCTCACTTTTCTCTCTGTATCATAGAATCCCCGGATATCCCTAGCAAAGGTTTTCTCCATCCCTGCCTTGGTGCCCCTCCACCACTCTAGTGACCTTTTGGCCAATAATTCCTTCTCCCCTCACTCCTTATCTCCCCTAGAACATTTAAAATGTGCATAGGCAGCCTTTCTATCCCTCACCACCTCCTACACCTCCCTGGTCCACCAACATGACCTGCTAGTTCCACCATGCTTACGACTTACTTTAGTACAGGACCTAGTAGCCTCTTGCACCCCTTCTTTAATGGTCTCCCACAAGCTTCCAGCATCCATGTTTGGCATAATCATGTCCAACCTCTCCCTTATGATCTTACCCATACCCATGAAGTCCGCCCTCCTGAAATCAACCACTACTGTATGAGTGAGGTCCCCCCAGATACAACAGGAACCAAACTGGGGCATGGTCACCACCCGCCAGTGGACTGCACACCTCCAGGCCCCTTATTTGTTCACTGTCTGCTAGAACAATGTCCAATATCCACACCTCGCTATTAGGTTCCCCCACCCGTTGGACCAGGAAGGCATCCTGAAAGACATCCATCAGTCTCTATTCCCTGGTTACTGAGGATGTCATGGTGTCTCAGTCTACCCCCCGGCATATTAAGATCACCCATAACCACCACCCTACCCTTTCCAAGGTTACAGTGACTCTTGATGTTCTCAACCAACTTATCATCCAGAGCTTCCTCTATTGCAGGGGGCCTGTATACCACCCCTATTTTCAGTTTCTTCCCTCCCCTCATTTGCAGGGTTACCCATATCGCCTCCACACCCCCTCCAGCCTCCTCCACTCCACAGACCATTATGTCATTTCTGACCATCAGCGCAACCCCTCCCTTCCCACTTCCCTATCTTTCCTGAATGCCTTGTAACCCTCTAAGTTTTTGTCCCGATCATTTCTCTGAGTGGCCCATGTCTCTGTAATTGCTGTTAACATAGCCTGGAGCTCCGGCATTTTATTGCTCATACTCCTGGCATTGATCAGGACTGTCCTCCACCCTGACTTCACCCCTCTCTCCAGTCCCCCCCCAACCATGCGCAGTCCCTTTTCTGCCCAGTTTTCCTTGAATTTGCAACATATTCCCTTTCACTCCTCACGTGCCCTAGACCTGGACCCTCAAACAGCCCCCTGGAGTCTTTTTATTATTTGACTCCCCCCTTTACAAGTTTAAACCCCACCTCTCGCCTGTAAATTCAGCAAGTTTTATTTTCAAGTTCTCCCTCCCCTCCATGTTGAGATGTAACCTATGTTAGCATCTTTCAGAAAAAGAGATGTGCAAGAACAATGTGATGAGATGTACATTCACTAAAAATACCACCAACAACTTAATCTGGTTCAATTTCAGTTGCTTACCATCTGTATCCCCCTCCCCCCAGTCGCCCCTGTAAAAGGGACTTCGAGGCCCAGTGGGCTTACCGGGTCAACAAAATTCAATAAATAAATAAAGAACAAGGGGGCACAATTTGAAGATAAGAGGGGGGGACAGCTCAGAGGTAATTTGTGGAAGTATTTCTTCACAGAGAGTGTTGTAGATGCGTGGAACAGCCTTCCTGAGGAGGTTGTAGAGTCAAAAACAGTGGGGGAATCCAAGAATGCATGGGACAGACATAAGGCAATTCTAGTTGGGGGGGTAGAAGTAGGCTGTTCGTTAACTAGGATCTGCAGCTTATCCGTTAGGTAGGGAAATGGGCAAGCTAGGTGGGCCAAGCGGTCCTTATCTGCCATCAGAGTCTGTGTTTCTATGTAGTTAAGGTGACAGTCCAGGTGAATCTCCAGGTATTTGAAGGTGCTGACTCTCTTGATTGGGTTGCCGTAGTTTATAAGAGTAAAAACAAAATTTAGGGACTGCTAGAGCCTGAGGCCAGGAGGTGAACCAGGAGTGTAGTTTACTGAAGTCATGTTGCAGTTTGTTCTGAAGGGAGAGGGGTTCTTACCCTTGCAAAAGAGGGCCGCATCATCTACATAGAGGATGAGTTCTGTGGATGAACAGTTATTGGGGAGGGGGTTGACTACAAAGAGAATAGGAGAGGTCCGACAGAAGCGGCAGAAGGGAGGAAGCTGCCAGCAATGGGCCAGTCATATTTCAGTAGTAGAGGAATTAATGGGAACCCTGCTAAAAGACAGACTGGCAGACTGTCTTGAATCCAGTGGGCTACAAGCTGACAGATAGCACTGATTCAGCTGGGAGGGGATCATGCCAAATGAATATCTAAATGTGAATACCAGTCTAGTTTGGGAATGGACTTCGGTTGTTCAGGGGTTGGCGGGGCAAGGAAGGATTGAGCGGCCATAGACAGCTTATTTTGTCAGCTGTATTTGAACACCCATTAGTTGATATTACTTTTCTTGTACCGCACATGAACGAACATGCAGCAGAAATTATTTCCAGATCTTATGTGATGCTGGGGACAAATAGCCTACTCTGGGCCACAAAATGTAAGCTGTAATGTAGTGAACATACAATGTAGCACCATAAAAAGGATTTGTAATCAAAAATGAGCTGCAGGAATTAACATTGGGGCTGAAAAGGAGTACATAATAAAGTATATAAAAAAAAATACAAATAGCTGCTTTAAAAAGTACTGCCTAACTGGTGTGCTAAAATAACTTTTTACGTTTAACAAATCAGTATGGGAAAGGGGACTGGTTGGCTCAGAGTTCTATCTACAAGTTACAAAGCTTTTTATTGTGTGGTCATTGGTTGAAAGTCTTCCCAGGTCATTAGTGACCAAAAGCTCTTTTAGTGGCCTTATGCAAAAATGAGTTGGGATCTCAGTCCATTTCCTAGTAGCTAGGTGTCTGCATCACAAAAGCACCATCATAATTTACATTAATTAGGTAATGATTGACATGAGGGTTGAGGGCTGGCCATCACACCTTGTGCCATGCCGTGACCCGGATTTGGGGCGCAACTGGGAGCCGGGGTGGTCAGGAGGAGTAGGACTGAGCGCCTGATTCCACTCTCCTGGGAGGGGGGTTCTATCCTCTGGCATTAGTGGCCCCTAGTGGAGACTAGGGGCAGCAGCTGGGGACTGTGCAATGGAGGTGGCGTCAGGTGGTGTGTGCTGACTCGCTCACGTCTCACGCGGACAGCATTGCACGTCCTGCGTCGGGGGGACAAAGGAAGATCCCTGGCTCTGGGGAGACAAGGGTGGTGCCCTGTGGACATGCCTGCACACCCAATGCCGGCTCGAACCCGATTCAGCTCTCCGTGGTCCTCCACCTCTCATGGCCCATGGGGAGAAGAGGGGGAACCCAGCATACCTGATTTCCCGGTCGGGCAAGGGTTCAGGCGGGCGGTGGAGGCATGAGATCCCATGGTCCACTGGAGAGATGCCTCGGAGTCCAGCGTTAAGAGGAGAAAAAAGAATTAGAAGGAAAATAAATAAATAATTGGCATTAATTTTCAGTCTCACATGACAGCCCAAGGACTGAATAGGTGTGAAGTCTGAACTACTGTTCTACACAGAATAGGTGTCTCCTCATTGACAAAGTTGAGGTGTGGATGTCTGTGTATGCTTGTCTTGTTACAGAGAACTTTGATCTCCCTTTTTGTCAGTCAAGTCGCTTTCATGAGCTTATAACTATCACTACAAAAACTGGTACTGCGAGGTCCTTTTAAACTTCCTGTTTTTTATTAAGCAATATTCCATATGGATGATGTTACTTATTAGTAGAGCAATACCTTTGTCACAGAAGTCATGATTTTTTCCATTTCTAGGAAAACTCCATGATCTTTGGCATTTTCTATGAAACTGCCATAGTTTTTGGTGTTTGCAGATGACCGACCCAGAGTTTAGTGCATCAGTCACAAAATGCACATGGTCCCCAGTCGGCCCCAGTGTGGTATTTTGGGGTTTGCACGTAAGGCCTGGTCTCCGTGATGGCAATGCTTTGTGCTGCTGCTTGCTACTGGACCATCAAGACAAAAACATTTTTTTAAGATAATTTTATCGCTACTGGTGTCCCAGTATAAAAATCTGTCTTAATAGAGATAATTTGTTTAGCATAATAGATCCATGGCTTTTCATGAATTTTACTGTGGTTTTCATGATTTCTGTCATTTTGATTATGTACCGTGATATTTTTCCAAAATTGCCCATGACAGAAGTACAGTTCTACTTATTAGTGACCAAAACTCATTTCTAACAACGTGGATACAGTTCACTATCCACACTCTGGCAGTCTTCCTGGAGACTGGCAAGTCATCAGAAGTCTTAAAGCTAAGCTCCTTCTGCCACTCGGGTGGTATATCCCCCGGCTCTGCCCCTTGATGTCAGATCTTTCTTTCTTCTGAAAGGGACAGGTCTCCTCCATTGCAGCTTTGTGGCATTGAAGGAATTTGAGTTGTTCAAACACTTTCTTGATGAATCCTCAACTTTACATGTCCATTTTCAACTTAGTGGACTGGCTGCATATCTAGCGGTCATGGAAGAAGAGGCAGGTGTGGCTGCGGTGACTTCCTTGTTGGTCTTGGTGCGTGTCCTGACTGAGGCCAGCATCAGAGGAGCATTCTCTCATGACTTCAGTGAAATGTGTCTGGCCCTCCAGACCTATGGGGAAAGCCCTTCTTGCTGCAGCAGGAAACTCAAAAATCGTTGCCGTCATGTTACTAGGAAAGATAATGGTCTTCCCGCTGCTTTGACTCCCCCTGCTGCTTGGTCCTTGTTGAGCTCCATTTGTTCATGGGGAAGGTCAGAGGCTCTACAGTAACCTTAGTGGGCCTGTCTACTTTGACTCTGGTCAAGCAGGCAGTCGAGGTCCTTCTCAAGCCTGTCAACTGGCTGTCTGAGATTGAGGAGTCCATTTCCCAGTCCCTGGTTTTCCTGGTCATAGAAACATAGAATTTGACGGCAGATAAGGGCCGCTTGGCCCACCTAGTCTGCCCATTTCCCTACCTGATGGATAAGCTGCAGATTCTAGTTAATCAACAGCTTACTTCCTCCTACCCCCCACTAGAACTGCCATATGCCTGTCCCATGCATTCTTGAATTCTCCCACTATTCCTGACTCAACAACCTTCTCAGGAAGGCTGTTCCATGCATCCACAACCCTCTCTGTGAAAAAATACTTTCTAACATTACCTCTGAGCCGTCCCATCTCGATCTTCAAATTGTGCCCCCTTGTTCTTGCACATCTTTTCTTCTGAAAGATACTACCCTCTTGTACTTTAATTCCCTTGAGATACTTGAAAGTTTCTATCATGTCCCCCCCTCTCCCTCCTTTCCTCAAGGGTATACACAGGGCTAGAAATAATTTTTTTGAGATGCCTGTCCGAGGGACAGGTGGAATGTAAATGTTGCCTGTCCGGACAAAGTTTTACCTGTCCACATTTTTGTGAGGTGAATTTTAAACTTAAAACATAAAATGGACTGTAAAGTGGAAAGAGAAAACTGTTGCTTTTGGGGGTTATTTTCAAGGTAAAACACTGATTGAGTCTAGTCTATTTCTGAATCAGAACTTGAATCAAGTCTGCAGCCATATGGTCTCACATGAGGTCTTCTCTTTTGTTTTCAGATTTGAACCATAGTGTTATGGCATCCTGCAGGTCAAATGTAGCAACGCTAGCATCTGACAGCTTGACACGCATTAGTTCAGATGTAGTCATAGGAGACAGACAGGACCGCCAGTCAGACTTCATCTGCCCATCAAGCTGAATCCTCTCAACTACTGCAGTTTGGATTGGGATCAGTAGAGCTATTGTGACTAAGACCAGAGTATCAGGAATCGCTGTTCATGTGCATCATTATGGAGAATTTTTGCCAGAAATCCAAATAGTGAAATTTCGAGACAGCTCATTCAGTGATTTTTTTCATAAGTGGTTTAAGCTCTAACCATTGCGCTTCAATCAAGTTTATATTATTATTGTGTTTCTTCTGTAGGTCACTGTAGTGCTCTGTGAGGGTTCTGATTTCCTCATTGCCATAAAGGGCTAGTTGGTCATGGTTACTATCTGGTAACTGTAATGGGTTAAATATACTGAATGACCGTAGGACTTTGTCTGTTTTAAAATTGGAATATCGTGAGTTAATACTTTCAATTGTAGATGAAAGAGGCTTGTAACATCACGCAACACTGCCTGTTTGGTTCTATCTATAGAATATCCCTTTCTAAGTTAAGGAAGATGTCAGATCCACGGAACTGAACCTGAGTAGTGGCTGAGCCTGTCAGTTGACTTGTTCTAGTGTCACTGTCAGCTGTCAGAGTCAGGGAGCAACAGCAATTCGTTACAGACTTTGTCAAGTTTATCCTGTGCAGGTAGTTCTCTAGCCAGAGCACCGTGCTTTCAACCTTGCTGACTATTGTTTCTACTGTTGAGCTGTCTCTCTGTAGAGTTAGACTGAAGGCCATCATGACAGAAAGGTATTCAGCCGAAACTGAGAAAGAGGACAAATCTCACAGTACTTATTGTTTTGAACAACCCACTGGCCTGATCTTTTGTTTGCCCTGGTGAGGAAGCAATGTGCTGTAAATGTACAACTAAGGCCTTGTAGCTGGACAGAATAACAGACAGAGCCCTTTCTCTGTGCAACCCACCAGGTCCCTGACACGTTAACTGGTTTGTGAATGGTGTACCTCATATTACTGGCTAACTTTTGAGACGGCCCAGTTTTGGGAGACTTATGGTATATTTTATAGATACCCATTAAGACGTCATCTGTTGTTTTCATGTATGGAATAGATGTTGCTGATTGCTTTATAGCTAGCTCCAACTTGTGGCACTGCACTGAATCCTAACAAATGAGATACATCTTTCAAAATCCTGCCAAACACCCAGTCACTTTACCCAACATGACGGGTGCCCCATCAGATCCAAAAGCAACAATTTTTTCTTTCCAGTCCAAGGTGAATTCTAAGGCATCACCTATTGAGTTATAAATGCTTTCACCATTTGGAATACAGACTGGCTGAAGAAACAAATTTAACTGACTGAAATTTTCCATTGTCCTAATATAGACTGCCTCCTCTTCTATTACTGAGGCATCAGTGCTCGAGTCACATAGGACAGAGATGAAAGTGTTACTGTTAACCAGTTTTGCATCTTTTATCCTTATTGATTCTGAAATAAAATGTGTGGCGTTGCTGCCTGTTTGTCACTTCTATAACTGACTCCGACATTTGCACCATTTACATGTTGTAATTCTAAGATGCCAGGGAAATCTGTGAATGGGCGTTCTGAATTAATCAAATAAAGAGTTGTTCTAAACAAATGTTCCACTTGTGTCGCCTCATTTTTTTCCATTTGTATTATTCCTCGTTCTGTTGCTAAGTTGGAAGGGTCTGTGTTAGACACAGTATTTTTTTCATTGGCTAATTTATGAGGTTTGGAGAGTTCATGAGCTCGTACATTTTCAAGTCTCATGCTCTTACAGCCACTCATGAAAGTGTTTGTCTCCCGTAAGTATTTTTTGCAGTATGAGCAGGTCATGCCCATGTCAGGCTCATATAGTAGCCACTCCCTATTTTTCTTCCAGGTCTCCTGGAACCCCCTTTTTCTTTTTGCCCCGGGACTCCCGCCACTTTCAACAGTAGTCAGAGTTGCTGGCATATCAGCACTGGCACTACAAGTTGTCACATCTGTGGCCACAATGGTGGTGTGAGTAGCTGGTGCTACTGAGTCTATCAGTAATGGAGAAGCAGTACACATGGAAGAACCCGAACTTTACTTCTCCTCCCTCTTGGCTTGAAACCGAAGGCTTTCCTGTAATTTTTTTAAAGCCAAACTTTAACAAAGACATTTTTTTCCCCTTTTGGTTTACTTAGCTAGTATGAATTTAAAGTACAGTAAGCACTCTGAAGACAGTGGACACTACAGTGAAGTGATGATCAGAGATATTAGAAGACGTGAACAGTCTGTTTAGTTTTCTTTCCCTCCCTGTAAAACCCCGGACAAAGGAGTTTAATATTTATATTTTCCTCCCGCTCAGATTTCACAACTAAAACCTGAGGGGTATCCTGCTGTCAACCTGTTTTGTAATTTAATCCCCTCCTCTCCCTTTGACAGTGCCTTCTTGAAGTTGTCAGTGTCACTCAGTTTTACTTTTATTCAGTTAGTCCAGTGGCAGAGCACAACAGCAGGCTGACGGGCTAGTTTAAATTAGTAGTAGTACTAGTAGTAGTACAGCAAGTCTGTCAGTATCTATCTTCAAGGTTCAAGCTCTGGAGGGCTTTACACAGGCTGAGTGAACAATAAGCTTTAATAGAGCCTTGCCTTCACCTCTGCACACTCAAGATATATTTTTATTCAGAGTCAGAGATGGTGAGACTTGCAGATCACAAGGTGTCTTTTGGCTTTGAGAGAGTTTTAGGTGTACTACAGGTACAGTGTCTGACTGCTTTGAGACTTGACTTACACTAAATAAATCCCTTGTTCACCTCCTCTCTCCTCCTCCAAGTACCAGCCGGACTGATGCACACAAACTGAGCCCCCAAATGCTAGAGCCCTGAAAAGGGCTGTTGAGAATTTGCAGAAGTCTTTTTTTTCACTTTTGAGACTAATAAATAAATCTCTTGTTCACCTCCCTCTCCTCCTCCAAGTACCAGCAGGACTGATGCACACAAACTGAGCCCCCAAATGTTAGAGCCCTGAGAAGGGCTGTTGAGAATTGCAGAAGTCTTTTTTTTCACTTTTGAGACTAACCAAATAAATCCCTTGTTCACCTCCCCTCTCCTCCTCCAAGTACCAGCAGGACTGATGCACACAAACTGAGCCCCCAAATGTTAGAGCCCTGAGAAGGGCTGTTGAGATATTTTAAGTCTTTTTTTTCACTTTTGAGACTAACTAAATAAATCCCTTGTTCACCTCCCCTCTCCTCCTCCAAGTACCAGCAGGACTGATGCACACAAATTGAGCCCCCAAATGCTAGAGCCCTGAGAAGGGCTGTTGAGAATTTACAGAAGTCTTTTTTTTTTTTTTTCCACTTTCTAAATAAATCCCTTCCCTCTCCTCCTCCAAGTACCAGCAGCCCCCAAATGCTAGAGCCCTGAGAAGGGCTGTTAAATTTCTGATTTTTTTCCCCACTCGCTCGCTAGGCCTCTCCTCACTCTGCGCTCCTCACCCTATGGCCAGACTAGTGAGAGTGAGGAGCGCGAGTCGGCGCCAGTCAGTTTTTCCCGCTCGCTGAGAGGTCAGGTGACGCTAGTAGCTGCAGTCACTTGACCCTCAGTCAGTGGGAATGGGCGAGCGGAGCTGCACTTTTCCGCGGGCGGAGCTTGGCGTCCATGACGCCGACGCCCGTCCGGAAACCTCCCGTCTGCCGCTGGGTCCTAGTGCCCAGCTCAGTACTCTGGGCTGCAAATGTAAACCGCCTGTCCCCGGGACAGGCGAACTTCAAAAAACGGCTGTCCCAGTTGGAAACCGGCTGTCCGGGACGGGTGGACAGCCGGTTATTTCGAGCCCTGGGTATACATATTAAGCTGCTTTAGTCTCTCCTCGTATGTCTTCTGGTGTAGACCCTGCACCATTTTGGTTACCCTCCTCTGAACAGCCTCCACTCTGTCTGTCTTTGCGGAGATGGGGTCTCCAGAATTGCATGCAGTACTCCAGATGGGGTATCACTAACTGTGTCTGTACAGAGGGATAACAACTTCTGTTTTCTACTGTTGATGCCTCTCCCTATGCATCCCAGTATCTCTCCAGCACTCCTTACTGCCTTTTCACATTGCTTGCCCACCTTTAGGTCATCTGCAAACTTCCCCTTGATTTTTCCCCAATTAAGCTTTCACTCTGTACACTGCTGTGAACTGAGTTTGTAAAAAAGTTTTACTGGCTTTAATATATATTTTTTTAATCCTATTTAAGACTGTACTGGGTTTACATGCTTACTGCTATGGACTTGGTTAGAAAATTCAGTGAGTTGTAAAATCTGTGTAGCCTCTGTCTTAAGCCTAAGGCTCCTGCCCTTGACTTTCATTCTTAATCATCTTCCTTTGTCCCCCTGTCCTCGGCTGTCTCTGTTCTGTTCCTCCTGCCCTCCCCCATCAGTCTGTTCTTTTGTGCTTGTTTTGGATTCCCGAGTTAGCCGGCACCTTGCCTCTGTCTGAGACTGCCCCCTGACTTGTCTTTCAAGTTGGTGCTCAGCTCTCTTTGTGTGTCTCTGTTTAGACACCCCCCTTCCCATCTGCTCCTGTTTAATCTGCGGTCTTCTTCCTTACAGGTGCCGCTTGTCCCCTTGGGCAGCGGTCACGATCCAGCCATAGCACCTCTACGGTGCAAGGAGCCTGATCCACCTCCTCCCCAAAGAGATAGATAAGGTACGACGCTTGAAAAATTGCCACAGTTTCTCTGGGCTGTGTGAATGCTGAACCGGATCATCACTTGCAATTTGCTGTTTTCAATTTCAGCACCTTCTCAGGGTAGCGCTATTGGCTCCACGCCTGTATAGAGCTCCCTGGTTGGCTGGTCTCACTCACCTGAGACAGGAGCACCAGAGACGTGTGGCTTAATGTAAGCCTGCATCCCTATACTCGGCTTCTAATTTATATTTTAATTTAGCCTGTTGTGCCTGTAAAGTAAATAACTACCATTCCCCGCTGCAGTTTCTTCCAACTGTATGTGCACTGATTCAGTGCTAGCTCTGCAAACTTCCCTTGATTTTTCGGGCCCCAGCCCGCGCCGCCGCCCCGGCCTCTTTTATATGCACACAGTCTCTGCCCACTCCTATCTGATGTTTCAATTTATTGGTTACTTACTGTCAACAACTGCAATTCCTCCCTTCCCCTTTTTGCAACTAAGTCTTCTAGCAGCTTTATGTCATTCTATCTTGCTGAGGCATACCATTTTGGTACTTTAGGTTTGCTTATTGCTGACTAGCATATCCTGTCTTGGTAAGGCACTGTATTACTTGAAAATTGTACTACAAATTACTGAAGTGTGACTGATTTGCCAAAAAACTGTGTTTATTGTCTAAAAATGTTCCCAGCAACCAAGTGTTACAGCCCCTTCGTGACTTTGTAGCTCTCTCCAGACTGCAAGGTGCCATGGAAATCACTGGCTTTTCAGTTGCTAATTGAACTGTTTTCGCTCAGACTGCTAGCATTTGTGTTGTCCCACTATTAATTCGAGCTCCTCTCTTCTTTCTCTAGCCAAGAACCCACTAGGGATCCCAGCTGTGACGCCCTCCGCATGGACCATGGACACCGGGCGGTCGGTGCTTCCGAACCAGCCGCCCGAGACCTCCTCATCGGACTCCACCGTTTGAGAGGTACGGCAAAGCCGCAATTTTTTGCACACCTGCTCATCCCCCCTCCTATGTGCTATTATATAGACCCGTTAGCATCGTCCACTCCCATCCCTGACGAATCTCCTGCCTTCTCTTTCTTACTAAAACAGTTTGTTACTGCCAGGGTTCCGCCAGTGGAATCCTACAACCAGCAGCCAGCAAGCTACCATTGTTGTCAGAATTCCCTAATTTACCCAACAACTGCAATTATGGCAGCCTCGTGGCAATTCCTCCTCCTGACTGTACTATGTATCATACCCCTTACTGGCTTATTATCCGAAAAATTTGAGACTGGGGGTACTCCACATCCTCATCCTGAAGACTGCTCGCCCAATCTGACTCTACACATCACATGTTATGCCAAGGCTCCTTGCCAACTGATCCAAGTGGACCACCTTCCTCGAAGAGCAACTATTGCAGGTTTGTCCATGCCTCCTTCCTTATCTCTAATTAATTTGAGTTACTCCCACTGGCGTTACACAGCCAGAGTATTAGCCTCAGTGTCCTTAGGCTTGCATAAATTAAAAAACAAAGCTTGACACCCCGGTTCCTGCTCCATGCCAAGCTGGAAAAAGCCTCGAGCTCATTGCCTTTCATTTGAATTCCTGAAAAAATTGCTACTCCTCCTCTTACTCTGCTCTGGCAATGTTGAGCTTAATCCAGGGCCCATAAATAAACTTACCTCCCCTTCTGAGTCACTGTCTCTTAAAGGTATTAGTTTTATGCACATTAACGTCTGCAGCCTGCTGAAAAAATTCACCCTTATCCAGGCTTGGACTGCCCATACAATGCCAGATGTGCTTGTTATCTCGGAATCCTGTCTACGGCCCTCTACGCCAAATAGCGTGACTAATATACCTGACTACCAGATCTTTAGATGCGATAGGCAATCCAGAGGAGGTGGGGCCGCAATCTACATCAAAGATAGATTCGTGGCATCAACACTTAATTCTAACTCACTGGTAGCGGGATTTGAGTGCCTGGACATAAAAATCGACCTATCCCCATCGTTAGCACTCCGAGTCATAGGATACTATAGACCACCATCTGCTGGTACTCAGCTCTTGTCCTGTCTTACAACTATCTTGGACATTAGCCCCTTGGAAGCAATTATCCTTGGGGATCTAAACTATGATTGGCTGTCGGAAGCCGGTCACCCGCTTAAATCTTTCTGCAGCTCCCTTGGTTTCACCCTACTCAACGAAGAGCCCACCCGTATCAACAAAAATAATACAGCCAAAAGTACCCTTCTAGATGTCCTGCTTGTGAATAAACCCCATTCCTTCTCCCACATTGGAACCTTTGACGCGGATATTAGTGACCATTGCCCAATAACTGGAGTTTGGGCAGCCAACAAAGTGCCAGCTACGGCCGGATGGTCTACCAGGTAATTCAACCCAAAGGCATACCTACTTGACCTAAAAAAAACTCCCCCTTGTGGCAGAGTTTTTACCTTGCTAAAACAGTGGAAACTGCATATTCTGTACTACATGAAATCATTACCTACGCCATGAATCTACATGTGCCTCTGTCAAAAATATGCATGAAGGCTAGGAAATGCCGTTGGTTTACTCAAGATCTCAAGGTTGCACTACTGTCCAGGAATAAACTCTGGAAAACTGCCCGCAAATCCCAAAAAGAGGAAGATTGGTGCCTCTTTAGAACAGCCAGAAATCACTGCACCAAACTGATTAGGGACGCTAAAGCCTGCTATTACCAAGCAGAACTAGATACTGCAGCCAATTGTCCCTCCAAATTCTGGGCCACAACCAAAGAACTGGCAGGAGCCATGTCACAAAATATGCTCTCTACAAAAATTACCTCTGACAATACAGTAATCATGACAGAAAAGAGATACTGCAGGCATTCAACACGCACTTCGACACAGAAGGCTTAGCCTTCGAAAACTCGCCTGGATGCAGCCTGCACACCCAACTTGGCATGACCCACCAAATGTTGGCTCCGTTAGTCAGCATTTCTCTTTCTCATCGGTTTCCCTCAAGGAAGTGGAAGACTTGATTCTCTACCTGGATACTAAGAAAAGTGCCGGCGCAGATGCACTTGAACCATACTTCTTAAAGATAGCATACCACATATTGGCAGTGCCTATTACTCATTTATTCAACCTGTCCCTAACACAAGGTACCCTCCCTCAAATATGGAAGATCGCACACGTTATCCCGCTATTTAAATCTGGAGACCCTTGAGACCTTAATAACTATAGGTCAATTTCTCTCCTACCTACACTCTCAAAGCTACTGGACAAAATAGTAAATGGCCAACTAAGATTCTTCATCGACAGACAAAAATTACTAAACCCCCTTCAATCCGGATTCAGAGCCAACCACAGTACAGTCTCGGCATTAGCTAAAGTAACCAATGACTGGCAACTGGAGTTGGAGCATAAAAAGCCAGTATGTGCTGTGTTTCTTGACCTCAGCAAAGCGTACGACACAGTCGACCATGACCTGCTCCTCGACTCGCTAAAAACACTAGGACGGGATGCTACTTCTCTAAACTGGTTCTCTGAATATCTGACAGACAGATACTAGCAGGTGAAAGTGGATGGCGCACTATCTGCCCTAAAACTCTTACAAAGAGGTGTCCTTCAGGGATCCATATTAGGTCCCCTCCTCTTCGTAGTGTATATCAACAACATTGATGAGGGAATCAAGGATGCAAGTATTCACTTATTCGCGGATGACACAGTGCTGTACCTGAGTCGTCCCACACCAAAAGAAGCTTGTACTGACCTACAAAAAGATTTCAACCTCCTGCAACTCCCAACTAATCAATAAAAAACTGCTATTAAACGCTAAGTAAACTAAAGCCATGTTATTTTCCCCCGCAAACTACATAAGCGCTACTGACTCCCTCCCCCCCAATAACCACGATACTGGGAGAGTGCTTAGAGTACGTTCCGAAATTCGGATATCTTGTGGTCTGGATCGACTGCAAACTCTCCTTCACCGTCCACCTGGGAGACTTGCTAGAAAAATTAAGGCAAAGACTTGGCCTCTTTTTACAGGATAAGAAGACTTCTTACAGCGGACGTAAAGAAACGACTAGTCCAAGCCACGTTCCTGTCCTTAACTGACTACGCAGACTTCATATACAGTAACTGTGCGGCTTCCTATCTTGGAAAATTGGATACGCTGTACCACAGAGCTATACGCTTCATCATTGACCTCCCCTTCTCTACCCATCATTGCGTACTATATGCCGACACGGGCTGGACCTCACTTCACTATAGGCGCAACTTTAATGCAGCACTCTGGACACTTAGAGCCCTCAGTGGCAGACTCCCTCAATACTTCGTCGACTGTCTGTCTCCGATTGTGCCCAGGAATTATTCCCTTAGAAACTGCTCACAACTCCTGCTAAATATACCCAGGGCACTCACACGAGTCGGGAGGGCCGCCTTTGGATTCTCACTCCCATCAATATGGAATAAAACTCCAAAAATACTTAAGCTGAAAACCCCAGTAAGTACCCTTTTGTTCAGAAGGCTTTACCGTGATGGCATTACGGAAATTTGCAACTGCTTTACTAGACACTAACTAACCTCCCTCCCTCAAACAGCGGTCCCCCAGCTGAAATGTGTGCCTCTGCCTCTAGCATGCCCACCAACAGATCCACAGGACTTATCGCCGAACTCCCATATCTTATTGTTTGACGCTCTGAACAGCTGCAGCCTGATTCTAGCACATGCTACCGCACTTGGGGATAATTATCATCTTTGCCCCAAAAAATATTCAGTCCCTTGTCCATCCAACACCTCCCTCTGCCCCAACCTCCAGGACCCTCCCAGTTATGCCCCTGCTACTATATTCCTCCTCTTGCACTTAGTACAACGGCAGCTTTTCTTCTCCATATGTTGCCGCGTTTTGGGGCAAAAATCGCTTTGTCTCCTTTCGTACGGTCCTCCGCCCTCCCAGTCCCTCACTCTGCTCTAACAATTGGGTCCTCTTCACTTGTGCCCCTATTCCCCACCTCTCCCTACACTATGCGCTTGATATCTTCTATTTGGTATGCCTACCCTCTCCCTAACATTTCTCACTACAAAATGCACAGTTTTTGGGCTTGGATCCAGCACATGTTCACTATCCACGACTCCTTGTAGTTCTATGTTCAATGTATATTACCTGTAAATGTGCATTTTTACTGTAATAGCAGCTATTTTTACTGTTTGTACTATTTTAACTTGTTTTTCTGTATTATTACTGTAGGACCGCAGGTCCACCTTGTAAATGAGCTCGCTCAATGGTGCCCACCTGGATATATAAAGATATTAATAGATACTGATTGATTGATCTAATATAATTACTCTTCGGTCTCTTTTGAATTTTTTGGTTGTTATTAACTCACCCCCTATTGTATACTCTTCCCCTGGGTTTTTGTTTCCCAGATGCATTACCTTGCACTTCTTTGCATTGAATCTGAGCTGCCACCTATTTGACCATTCTTCCAACCTTGCCAAGTCCCTTTTCATTCTTTCCACTCCACCTTGTGTATCTGCCCTGTTGCAGATCTTTGTGTCATCTGCAAAGAGACATACCTTTCCTTCGAGGTGCTCTCCAGTGTCACTTATAAAGACATTAAAGAGGACCGGTCCCAGTACCGAACCCTTCGTACCCCTCTGCTAGTTACCCTCCTTTTTTCATTGTGGACTTCGTTTACTATTACCCTTTGCGTCCTGTTGTCCAGCAAGTTTTTTATCCAGGCTACCACCTTGGGACCCACTCCAAGGCTGGCTAACTTGTATATTAATCTTTTGTGTGACTGTATCAAATGCCTTGCTAAAATCTAGGTAGGCCATATCCACAGCCCCTCCCTGGTCTACTACTTTGGTCACCCAGTCAAAGAAATCTGTTAGGTTTGTCTGACATGACCTTCCTGCTGTGAAACCATGCTGCCTTGGGTCCTGTGCCCCACTGGCCTCTAGGTACTCAACAGTTCTTTCCTCCAGAAGTGATTCCATCATTTTCCCTACCACTGAAGTCAAGCTAACTGGTCTGTAGTTTCCTACCTCTGCCCTGCTCCCACTGTTGTGAAGTGGAATCACATTTGCCCTCCTCCTGTCCTCAGGTACCACCCCATCCTCCCATGATTTGTTAAAGAGAGTAGTCAGTGATGTTACTAGTTTATACCCTTAGTTCTTTTAGAATTCTTGGGTGAATCCCATCAGGCCCCATTGCTTTGTTCACACCCAGTTTCAAGAGTTCTTTCAAACCCCTTTCTTCTGTGAATGGACTGGTATCGACCCCCCCCCATTCAGAGTTTCTCTCTCTTGTTTGTTTAGGTACCTCCCTTCTCTTCCGCTATGAATACTGAGCAGAAATATTTGTTCAGTGTCCTTGTTTTTCACTGTCACCTCTGCCCAAATTCCTCCCTTTATTAAGTCTCTGTATCCTCCCTTGGTCTTTCTTCACTCCCTAATGTACCTATAAAAGAGAGGGTTTGAAGGCACTGAGGGTGGACAAGCCAGGCCCAGATGGCATCCACCCCAGGGTACTGAAGGAGCTGGCAGAGGTCCTTGCAGGACCTTTGGCAGACCTATTTAATGCCTCACTACATTCGGGGTGTGTACCTCAGGACTGGAGGATGGCTCATGTGGTGCCCCTCCACAAGAGTGACCCCAAGGATGAACCAGGAAACTACAGACCAGTGAGCCTCACATCCATCGTGGGTAAGCTAATGGAAATCATCCTGAAGGAGAGGCTGGTGGCCCTCCTAGAGGCCAAAGGACTACAGGACAGCAGACAGCATGGCTTCATATGTGGCAGATCCTGCCAAACCAACCTGGTCGAGTTCTATGACTGGGTAACTAGGCAACTGTACAGGGGCCATGCAGTGGATGTCCTGTATCTGGACTTCAGTAAGGCATTCGACTCAGTGCCACATGGAAGGCTGGGAAGGAAATTAGTAGGCACAGGGACGGGTGCAAAGCTGGTGAGATGGGTAGGAAACTGGCTGCAGGGAAGGCAGCGGAGGGTGGTGGTGGTGGGAGCTCTCACACCCAAGGGCAGTGACGAGCGGTGTTCCACAGGGCTCGATGTTGGGACCAGTGTTGTTTGGGATATTCATTGCAGACATATCATGGGACATCAAGAGCAAGATCTGTCTGTTTGCTGAAGATACCAAGGTAGGCGCGGTGGTGGATGACCTAGGGGGATGGCAGGGGTTGCAGGATGATCTGGCAAAGCTTGAAACCTAGTCAGACACCTGGCAACTGGGCTTTAATGCCAAAAAGTGCAAGGTGCTGCATTTTGGGATGAAGAACCCAAGGAGGAGTTATCAGCTAGGGGGAGTGCAGCTAGCCCAGACAGAGGAGGAGAAGGATCTAGGTGTGCTCATTACAGGGTCAATGAACAACTCGGCACAATGTAGGAAGGCAGCTGCAAAGGCCAACAAAATGCTGGGTTGTATTGCAAGATTGCAAGGGGTATATCCTCGAGGAGGGAGGAGGTGATTCTGCCACTGTATAGGTCATTAGTTAGACCACACCTGAGTACTGCGTGCAGTACTGGCGTCCGATCTGAAGAGGGACATTGTTACTGGAGGGGTGCATGTAGAGCGACAAAAGATGATCAAGGGCTGGGGTACTTATCATACGAGAGGAGGTTGAAGGAGATGAACATGTACTCACTGGAGGAGAGGAGAGACAGGGGTGACATGATTGAAACCTTTAAATACATGAAAGGAATAAACAAGACAAGTACAGAGGGGCTGTTCAAAGTAAGGGAGGGGAGGGACACTAGGGCCATGATATGAGACTGGAGCGAGGAAGGTTCAGGAGGGAGATGAGGAGACACTTTTTACAGAGGGTGGTGGCTGGGTGGAATGCTACCTCCTGAAGTGGTATGCAGTAGAACAGTGGACTGCTTCAAACGAGGATGGGACAGGACAAGGGAGGGTTAATGAAGGGTGGAAGGAGGGCAGCTGCAGAATAAGGGCTGCTAGCTGCACATTTGAGCAGACTTGATAGACCTCTAGGCCTTTATCTGCTGGCAAATTTCATATGTTTGTATGTTCTGACAGAGTTGGCTATCCTTTCCTCAGTTTGTACCTTTGCTATTCTGACTGCCTTCCCTGCCTCCTTCTGCTTTAACTGATAAAGTTCTCTGTCCTGCTCCTTCTGTGTTTCCTTACATTTCCTGAGTGCAATCCTTTTCTCCTTAACCGTCACTGCCATCTCTTTTGAGAACCATAGTGATTTTCTCTTTAATTTTGTTGATTTGCTTCACACAAAGGCTTGTTGCCTCTGCGATGGCTGTTTTGATTATTCCCCATTGTTCCTCCACCCCTCCTTCTTGCCTGTTTGCTAGTGCTTTTCTGAGGCACTCTCTCATTTTCCCCAAGTCAGCCTTCCTAAAGTCCAGTACTCTTGTTTTTGTATGGCTTGACTCTATGGCTGTGTTTATTGTGAACCACACTGTTTGGTGGTCACTTGTTCCCAGATGGCTACCCACTTCTAAATCTGAGATCCTTTCTCCTTCCCCATTTGAGAGTACCAGGTCTAAGATTGCTCCCTTCCGAGTGGGTTCCAACACTAAATGTCTGAGGCATGCCCCGTAGGGCATCAAGAATGACCCTGGTCTTGGATGTGCCTGCAGCAAAGGTACTGCAGTTGACATCTGGCATATTCAGGTCCCCCATCAACAATATCTCCCCTTTTTCTGCTATTTTAAGGATGCCTTCTATCATTTCCTTATCCATTTTCTCCCCCTGAGATGGAGGTCTGTACACAACCCCTATGCAGATTGTGGTGCCATTTCCTGTCTCCAGGGTGACCCATAGTGACCCATCAACTTCCTGTTTACTCTTTAGTTCTGTTGTTTTAATCCCTTCCATTACATAGAGAGCTACTACTCCTCCTCTTTTACCCACCCTGTCTCTCCTGTAGACTGTGTATCCTGGTATGTTGGTATCCCAGTCATGGTTCTCTGTGTACCATGTTTCAGTAACTGCCACAATATCCAGGCATCCCTCTTCCATCAAGGCCACTAGTTCAGGGAGTTTGTTGCACAGACTGCAGGCATTAGTACTCATCTCCTTCCATTTATTTTTTATGGCCTTACCCCTTTTATCCCCATCCCTGTCCTTACTGCCTTTTTCTGCATTTATCCCTGTCCTGCTCCCTACTAACTTCTCTACCTTGGTGTTTACCTCTCTAGCTACTGTGTTTTGTGGGGGGAGGCTGGGATTTACATACTAACATACTGAAATGCCATAAGAATAGGCCTAACGGTCTTTTGTATCTGCTCGTTTGGTCAGCCCCCACACTGGGAGCTGACCTTGCTCCCCTCCCTCTCTGGCTTCTCCCTTCCCAGCCCGGATATTCTCGCTGCACTGGTTTTTGCTTCCAGAACCCTTCCCCTGTACCTGTTCCACCCCCTCTTGAACCCCTCCACCGGTTCTGCCTCCACCAACCCCCTGGGCAGTGCATTCCATGGCTCCACCACCCTCTCAGTGAAGTAGCACCTCCTTCTTTCTCCCCTCCTCCAGCTTCCACCGATGCCTTCTAGTTGCCCTCCCCCCTCCTTCCTTCGGAGCACCCTGACTGCTCCTCCCCTATTTACCCCCTTCATATACCTGAAGAGCTCTATCATGTCCCCCCGGTCCCTTCTGCATCATGTCCCCCAGGTCCCTTCTCTCTTGCATTGTGTTCATATTTAGCTTTTTGAGCCTCTCCCCATAGGTACTATCCCCCAAGCCCCAAATCATTTTGGTTGCCCTCCTCTGGACCCACTCCAGGACTTCAGTGTCCCTCTTTAAATGTGGCCTCCAAAACTGCACGTATTACTCTAAGTGCAGCCTTACCAAGCAGTTATACAGTAGGAGTATCACTTCCTTCTTCTGGAGGTGAGCCCCCTAGCGATGCATCCAAGCATCCTGTTGGCCTCTGCTGCTGCCCTCCTACAAGTCTCAGAGTTGTTCATCTTGACATCCACCACCAACGCCTGGTCTCTCTCAGCCATCGAGACTTGTAGCATCCCCGTGTACACTTGGCCCTGGTTTCTGGCTCCCAGGTGCAGTACCTTGCATTTCCCTGCATTGAATCTCAGCCTCCGCTTTCTAGACCACCTTTCCAGAGCCTCCAGGTCCCCCTGTAGGGCCACCCTCTCCTCCCCTCCTCCCCATCCTCCACCACCCCCAGTTTTGAGTCATCTGCAAAGAGACTCCTCTCACTCCTGATACCCTTCCTTATGTCAGAGACGTAGACGTTGAACAGGAGGGGCCCAAGGACCAATCCTTGAGGGACTCCACTAATGACCCTCCTTGGGGATGAGACTATGCTGGCAACCGCAACCCTCTGGTTCGGTTCTGGAGCCAATTGCCTATCCATCTGATCACCTGGTTCCCCACCCCCATTTCTCCCAGATTATCCAACAGGCCCCCATGAGGAACAGAGTCAAACGCCTTGCTGAAGTCAAGAAAGAGGATGTCCACTGGTCTACCCAGGTCCAGTTTCCCTGCTCCTTTTCAGTGCCTTCCCCCTTGGTTAGTTTAAATGCTTGCTAATGAAGCATTTAAACCTGTCACCTAGGATCCTGGTTTACCCCGGACAGATGCAGACCATCACGCCAGTATAAGCTGCATCTCTCCAAGTGGCTCCCCAGTCCCCAGTGAAGCCAAAACCCTGAGCTCCACACCAGTTTTTCAACCATTCATTGAATCCCATGGTGTGGAATACCCTAGCATCATCCTTACCATAGACAAGCAGCACCAATGAGAAGGTTACCGTACATGCTACTTGTCTAAGGCCCCACCCCAACCCCACAAACTCCTCTTGCACCGCTCTGATCCCATTCACAGCCAGGTCATTTGTCCCTAGGTGGACAGTATCATTCAGCTCCCTCCCTCCCTCGTGCAGCTGCTCCTGCAATCCTGAGGATTTGCTTCGTGTCCCTCCGAGCCGTGGTGCCAGGCAGGCACCTTACCTCCCTATCCCCCTTCCCCCCCCACTTACTCCCCTAATGATAGAGTCCCCCACCAGGAGTCGTTTCCTTCCCCTGTGGGGTCTTGTGCTACCCTCCTATGGGTCTCCTTTGTGGAGGTTCCCAGCATCCTCCTTGTTCTCCACTGCAGGTGCCTCCATAGAGGAACCACTCTTTGCCAGAACAGCATATGAATTGTGGAGAGGTACAGCTGGAGGGATGCACCTCTGTTCCACCACAGTCTCCCTCCTTGATCCAACCGCTCCTCTTTCTTGGCAACCTTTGAGGTAACTGTGGTGGCCCTGGTGGTCCCTGGGTGGGGGAAGAGGATTCACGAATCCTAGCCAGGTCAGCCTGGAGACGGACAACTTCTCCTTTCAGACCAGAGAGGTGCCTGCAAACAGGGCAGCATCGCAGCCTCCAGAATGTCTCCCGGAACACTGCTGACCCACAGCCATTGCACTGCACCACTCTTATCTTGACTTATTTTGTGTCCCCTCTCCTGTTGCTTTGTATGCTTACTGTCTCCTTCCTCTATGTATTTTTACATTTACTTTCCTAATGCCTGTGTGCCCTTACAACTCTTGCCCTTCCTGTTCTGGGACAGGAACTTCCTTTAATCTTCAGTAGTCTCCTTCTTCTGTGCTTGGATTCAGACCTCCAGCAGCCAGGGGAGGGGGAGAGGGAGAGTTCAAGAGGAGATGGCTCAGTCAGTGACACCAGCTGGATTACCTTGGGAGTGGCCTGCAGAGGCATTTAGTGTACTACAAGCCCCTGGAGGACACTAGTTGACATCGATCCTTGGTTGGAGGTGCTGTTCATATTCTTGAACCTGCTCGACTGGGAGCTGCCACCGTTGATTCTCCTTGATTCTCCTCAACCCCCTCGTCCACAGGCGAGGAGAGTTGCTGATTTTTTTTTGTTTGTTTATTTATTTATTTATTGAATTTTGTTGACTGGGTAGGCCCACTGAGAATAGAAGTCCCTCTTTCAGGGGCAACCGGGGGGTGGGGGGGGGAGATAACAGATGGTAACCAACAGAATTTGAACCAGATTGAGCTGTTGATGGTATTCTTGGTGAATGGGGGAAATTGTCTAGGACACTGGGGAAATTCCCGTACTCTTTACGAGAAGTGCCGTGGTATCTTTAATGTCCACATGAACAACCACCAGAACAGGCAGATGGGACCTTGGTTTAGTGTCTCATCTGAAAAACAGCACCTCAGGAGTGCAGAATCCCCCTCATGATGCACTGCAGTGTCAGCATTGGGTTTTCCCCCCAAGTGCCTGGTGTGGGGCAAGAACCCACAACCTTTTGATCTTCTGGCCTTCGAGGCGATTGTACAACCTGCTGAGCCACTGACACTGATGTAAAAAGTTTGCTCCACTGATCCGAGGTCGGGTCGTGCAGGAGCTCTTCTGGTAACGGTGGACCCATGCTAAGCAGGGTAGGGCTCTGCCGTCTGGACTTTCCTTCCATCGGGCCATTCCAGTCATTCCCACGATGGTCTACGCTTCACAGCATTCCCCTGTGTCTGCTTCTTTGCCCATCTGGGTGGAGCCACATCCACCGCAGCCTCTGTTCAGAACTATGACTAAGGAATTCCATGCTGCAGCTGGCTTGCCAGGTTGACTCTCAGTGGAGATCATCCAATTCAAGGATATTACAGTGGTCCATGATGGCAAATGGTCGAGAGACACATTTGTGGAATCCTCTGACTCCTAAGATGTGTTGACCAGGACTCGCACAGTTAGCCAAGAATGGGCCTAGGAATTGACCACTGACCATTGGCTGGTGTCTTTTGGGACTTTGATCTGACGTATGTCTAAGTCTGTGAATGTGCCCTTGGAGTTCATCCAAGAGTGGGCTAAATTCCTCTTTACTGATATACTAGATGAGGGCGATTCCTGAGGGATTGTCTTTCCTCTGGCCATCTTGGGACCGACTCTGGAACTTTGGCAGCATCCTGCCCAGCATCTCCTCTCATATGGTCTGCAAGTGTGCAGTTCTTACAGGCTCCTTTTCTGGATTATCCAGCCACCACTGTGTGGAGTGCTTGTTTTCAGACAGCCTTCTGTAAATTGGGTGGCCTAGGTGACATGAGCAAGCATCTGGACAAGGAGTCCAAGAAGATTGATTATGCAGCTAAAAAGGTATACGCTGCTGTGTTGCTGGGTCTCCATGAGGCAAGCAATGATGTCAGTATGGTGGACTTTGGTCACTCAGTGCTGGGAGTGCGGGGGAACCTCCCCCTCCATCTTTCTACAAACAAACTGTTTTTAAGGGTTGGCAGAGACCAGGGTCAATCATTGGCTAAACACCAACTCCAGATGCTTTGAACATAGGGGACTCCTGTGCCCATGCCAGGGCAACAGCCAACTCTATGCATCTTAGGCCCTGCTGTTTTTCTTTTAGACTTGGATTGTGGGCTTTTGGTGACACTGTACTTTCTGTGTTGTCTTTACTTAGAATTGTTTTTGGGCTGTTGAGGATTTAAACCGTAGTGGTGGTGTATTCTTTGCTGTCTTTGGTTGCTGCAAATTTTCGCCCCCCCCCAACTCTTGATTATATGCCCTGTTAAATCTGATTGACAGGAGCTAAACACTGGGTATAGTAGGGGTGTGGAGTAGGAGGCATACCAGGAAAGGAACAGCAGCAAGTGAAGAGGTGACTGCTCTCAGTGGAAGGAAGTAAATGCAAATCTAGAGCTTTCATTATTACTTCTTCACGATTGATATTGCATTGGGGAAGGAGGAGTAGGAGTTTGAAAAAGGTTGTGCAATGGCTACTTAAAGTCTGTTTTGAGAGGATAGGAAGGATAGGAATATAAAAGCAGTTGCTCAATATATCTAAACGTGTGCAACAAAGGAGTAAGGAAATAAAGAAAATGTTTTGCACTGATAGAGGAGGGAGAGAGGAGACTTGGGGAGTGTTTGGTATCCTGCATCTGGAAGGGTGGGAGGTCGCTGGTGGGCAACGACAGCAATGAGTAGGGTGGTAAGCTGCAACAACTGCAGTGCACCAATCTTTCTAAAAATTTCCTGGAGTGTGGGAGGATGTTTAGTGTGCAACCACATAGAAAAACTTAGGAGATTGAGGGTCTGCAGGAGGAACTAAGACAGAAGGCAGATTGGGGGTGGTTTAGTCCAATACTGGAGGGAGGAAGAAGGGGAGATGAGGGAGGGATTAAGCCAACAGTGGTGAGGAGAGGTCAGAAGAAGGGAAGCAGAGACAAGGGCCCAGGCCAGGAAGAACAATTGCTGGGGAAACCAGGTCAGAGACAAAAGACAAAATGGAAGGAGGAGATAGGGACTTGTGAGGGGAGGCAAGAAGTGTCAAAAGTCATGAAGTGGAAAGGAGAGAACAGGTTACTATGAAGAGAGAGGGAGCGGCATTTGTGAAGGGTCCAGAAAATAGTTGTGCACTGCTAGAGAGGAAGAAGGTGGAGGAGGGAAATGATGAAATTAGAGGAGTAATTGATAAATGCCTGGACCAAACTGGAGCGGGGGGAAGTTCTGCTGGGAGAATTGCAACAGGAGTAAAAGGGGGAAATAATGTGCAGGAGGGAGATGAATGGAAGCAAGCAGGGAGTAAGAGGGGTGGAATCTTAGTGCTGGGGGACTCAATACTAAGAGGAGTTAGGTGGGGTAGCAAGGGGGAGAGGCACAGTTGCATTTGGGTGGAGGCCATGCCAGGAATGACAGCGGAAAGGGTGGGACAGTCTGTTCTGAAATATGCTAGAAGGGGTAGGGACAAGCCTCATTTAATTATACATCTTGGGACAAACGACCTGTCTGACAAGACAGTAGATACAGTCAGAGGAGGTTTGAGAACTAGCACAATTATGTGAGGGGGCAGGAAGATCAGTAACTTTTCAGAGATACTTCCGGTGCCAAAAGCAAGCACAACAAGAAAGCTGAGAATAGGGAATTTAACGATGGCTAAGAACCTGGTGTTGTGCTAAAGGGTATGGGCTGTTGGGGGGTGGGAGGGACCTTGAGGACAGTAGTCTGTATGCAAGGACAGACTACACTTGAGTGAGGAGGGAAAGAAAGTGTTGAAACAGAGGATGGAGGAGTACATAGGGAAGTTGGGAATTTAAACTAGAGTGGGGGGTGCAGTTGGGAAAGAGATATGCAGAGACCACAGGTTGGGAACCATATGAGCTTACCCCGTAACAGTGACAAAGGACAAATGGCAAGTGCTGTTGGTGATGCTAGGAAAGGAGGCAGGATGGGAGGGGAAAGGGTGGAAGGTGGTTACCCTTAATGCTAGGAGCCTTGGGAGGAAAACTGCAGAGTTACAGGTTCTCATGGCAGAGGGAGAGTGGATATTGCAGCCATCATGGAAACATGGGCCACCCAATACAATGACTGGGACCTGTCTGTACCAGGGTACAGGTTATTTCGTAGGGACAGGGTGATTGGGAAAGGAGGGGGTGGCACTATATGTGAAGGAAGGACTGAAGTGTGTAAGAGAGGAAGGGGAGGAGGGTAGTACGGAGTCACTTTGGATGCAAATCCAGGATTCCAAGAATAGGATTCTTAGAATGGGAGTGGGGTACAGGCCACCATCTCAGACGGAGGAGTTAGACAGGGAACTAGCGGGACAGATCAGGAGGACCTGCGAGAAGGGTAGTGTGGTGATTGTGGGGGACTTCAACATGTCAAGAGTGGACTGGAGCACCCCAACAACCAGGAACAGAAGGGAGCAGGTACTGCTGGATGCCTTCCAGGACAGCTTCCTGCTGCAAATGGTCAGTGAACCAACCAGGTTAGGGAATACCCATGACCTTGTGCTGGCAAATGGGGACTTTGTGAGAGAACTTACAGTGGAGGAACCGCTGTCAGGGAGTGACCACCACTCAGTATGGCTCACATTGGATATGGGCAAGGAAGGAGTGGAATCTGGCACAATAGTGCCGGACTTCAGGAGGGCTGACTTTGGGAGGATGGGGGAAGTGGTAAAAGGGTACCTGGCCAGAATTCAGTCTAGTATGGACACTAACCAGAGGTGGGAGCTCATAAAGCTGGGGATAGTGGAGGCAACCAAAACCTGCTGCAAAGCCCAGAGCAAGAAGGCTAGGGCTAAGAAACCGATCTGGTTGAGCAAGGAGGTCATGGAAAAGGTAAGGAGGAAAGAGCTGCCTTTAGGAAGTACAAGAAAACAGGGAGGGGGGAGGACAGGGAGGAGTACTTGACAGAATCGAAGGAGGTGACAAGGGCAGTAAGGGGAGCCAAAGCATCTACGGAACTCAGGCTGGCACAAGGCATTAAGAAGGGGGAGAAGGACTTCTTTAAGTACATCAGGGAGAAAAGGAGCTGTAAGGACCACATAGTAAGGATTAGGAAGGAGGGGGTTGGTGGAAGCATGGTGCGATAAGGCGGAAGCACTAAATGAGTACTTCTGCTCAGTATTTACTAAAGAGAAGAGGGGGGTGACACCCAAGGTGGGAGAAATGGCAGAAGCAGGGTGGGAAGTGGTGACAGATGGGGAAATCATGGAGAGCAGAGTTCAGGAGGTTTGAAGGCACTGAGGATGGACAGGCGCCAGGCCCAGATGGCATCCACCCCAGGGTACTGAAGGAGCTGGCAGAGGTCCTTGCAGGACCTTGGCAGACCTATGTAATGCCTCACTACATCTGGGTGTGTACCTCAGGACTGGAGGATGGCTTCATGTGGTGCCCTCCACAAGAGTGGCCCCAAGGATGAACCGGAAACTACAGACCAGTGAGCCTCACATCCATCATGGGTAGCTAATGGAGACTATCCTGAAGGAGAGGCTGGTGGCCCTCCCTAGAGGCCAAAGGACTACAGGACAGCAGACAGCATGGCTTCACACGTGGCAGATCCTGCCAAACCAACCTGGTCGAGTTCTATGACTGGGTAACTAGGCAACTGTACAGAGGCCATGCAGTGGATGTCCCATCTGAACTTCAGTAAGGCATCTCGACTCATGCCACAACGAAGGCTGGGAAGGAAGTTAGGTAGGCACAGGGGCGGGTGCAAAGCTGGTGAGATGGTAGAAACTGGCTGCAGGAAGGCAGCAGAGGGTGGTGGTGGGTGGGGGAGCTCTCACACTCAAGGGCAGTGACGGCGGTGTTCCACAGGGCCTCGGTGCTGGGTCCAGTGTTGTTTGGGATATTCATTGCAGACATATCATGGGACATCAAGAGCAAGATCAGTCTGTTTGCTGATGATACCAAGGTAGGCGCGGTGGTGGATGGCCTAGGGGATGGCAGGGGTTGCAGGATGATCTGGCAAAGCTTGAAACCTAGTCAGACACCTGGCAACTGGGCTTAATGCCAAAAGTGCAAGGTGCTGCATTTTGGGATGAAGAACCCAGGAGGAGTTACCAGCTAGTGGGTGCAGCTAGCCCAGACAGAGGAGAGAAGGATCTAGGTGTGCTCATTACAGGGTCAATGAACAACTCGGCACAATGTAGGAAGGCAGCTGCAAAGGCCAACAAAATGCTGGGTTGTATTGCAAGAGTATATCCTCGGGAGGAAGGAAGTGATTCTGCCACTGTATAGGTCATTAGTTAGACCACACCTGGAGTACTGCGTGCAGTACTGGCATCCGTATCTGAAGAGGGACATTAAGTTACTGGAGGGGGTGCAGCGCAGAGCGACAAAGATGATCAAGGGGTGGGGGACTTATCATACGAGAGGAGGTTGAAGGAGTTGAACATGTACTCACTGGCAGAGAGGAGAGACGGGGTGACATGATTGAAACCTTTAAATACATGAAAGGAATAAACGACAGGTACAGAGGGGCTGTTCAAAGTAAGGGAGGGGAGGGACACCAGGGGCCATGATATGAGACTGGAGCGAGGAAGGTTCAGGAGGGAGATGAGGAGACACTTTTTTACAGAGAGGGTGGTGGCTGGGTGGAATGCATTACCTGCTGAAGTGGTACGCAGTAGAACAGTGGACTACTTCAAACGAGGATGGGACAGGACAAGGGGGATTGTTAATGAAGGGGAAGGGTGGAAGGGAAGGGCAGCTGCAGAATAAGGGGTGCTAGCTGCACATTTGAGCAGACTTGATAGACCTCTAGGCCTTTATCTGCTGGCAAATTTCATATGTTCGTATTTGAGGCTTTCCACCTTCACTGTGGATACTCGGCACAAGCTGGCTGATGTCCCCTTCTTGGGCATTGACCTCTTTGGCCCTAGGGTGGAAGAGCATCTCACATGGATCAAGAAGTCCAGTGCCTACACTGAATCTTCTTCAAGGATCTCTTTTTCATCAGTCCACACCTCTGGAACTATAGCCTCCAGGCACTTGGACCACACAGAAACATTTTTGCAAACACTCTACTAGGGGCCACCCACAACGACGTCCTGCATCAACACTTCCCATATAAATGTGGGCAGTCCCTTCCCTCCTCCGTTCTTTTCCTGCCATTGACCATACTCATCAGACCCTCCACAGAGAAGCCTCCAATTCAGTCGTGTGCTGTTTTGCCTTTTCAATTTTCTCTCCCTAGTTAACTATCACTTTTTAAAAAGTATTCATCGCCGACATGTATGTCATTGAAAGAACCAGCTAAGCTCTTTAGATTTCACTGTGTATTACCTGTTCTTGTTATTTTGATGTTTCTATTCTGTGCCTCCTTACGTGGCCCAGGTCGTGCCTGAAAACGGCCCCTAGGATCAGTGCTCCTACCCGGTTAGCAAAGTCATAAATAAAATATCATGAGTGTGGTGAAAAGATTTATTCAGATGACCTACATGACGTCTGCGTGTGCTGCCTCGGCATGTCCCATAACGTTAAGGCCTGCGAACTCTGCCTTAAGTTCAGTACTGCTACCTGGCAACACAGAAAGAATGCCCTGGAAACTCATCTCTTAAAATAGGTAGCCGGGATGGAGAAAGAACTCCAGGAGAAGACCTCCACCGCATCACCGGCCTGCTCCTCAGGCTCCAGATTGTTGAAGTCCTGGGATAAAAGTACCAGGCAACACAAGCACAAACACAGAGAGAGAAGGGAGTAAGGAGAAATCCTCCCTGGTACATTATCGGTCACCCCTGCAAGCCAGTGCAGTTATTACTGTGTTGTCAATTACATTGGCGATGAACCCTCTGGCCATTCCGGACCTTTGGCCCCTCCAAGTTGGGGCAGGCTGTGAGTATCACCAGACCTGTCAGCTGGTGAAGGACCTTCGACATCTGGGACAGCACCAGCAACAAGGGGACTGGATATGTTCACTAGACATGCAGGACACTTAACCTGCATATCAAGTTTTGTAACCCCCACAGAAAATATCTCTGGTTCCTCTTCCAGGGGGAACATTACCAGTTCAAGGTGTTGCCCTTTGGCTTATCTTCTGTGCCACTAGTATTTACTAAATGCTTAGCAGTAGTGGCAGCTGCCCACAGGAAAGAGGCACTATGTGTATTACCGTATCTGGATGACTGGCTCCTCAAAGCTCAATACAAAGAGCAACTCTGCTTGACTCTAGCACGCATCAGGCAGTTGTTCGATGCCCTAGGCATCACGGACAGTGTGCCGAAATCAGTCCTAACCCCTTGTCAGTGCCTGCAATACATAGGGGGTAGTCTTGGACACAGAAGAAGGCTTAGCCTTCCTGTCTCAGGACAGGGCCGAATGCCTGATTGTGCAGGCCCAGATGGTATACCACAACATGTATGTCACAGTCGGAACATCCCTGCTGTTGGGCCTGGTGGCAGCCACCATTGTTACGGTACCACTGGCCAGACTTCATGTGTGGATCCCTCAGTAGACATCAAGGGTCCAGTGGGACCAACACAGTGATCTAGAACAGAAGGTTCTAGTAACATATTCAGTCTGGAAGGTGCTTAAGTGGTGGATGGAGCCTGATCATCTGCTGAAGGGGGTTTCTTTCCTCATCCCCATCCCTCATCAGATCCTTACAACAGATGCCTCGGGGTTGGACTGGGGGGTTAATTTTAGACACAGGAGACATGGAGGGACGGTGGAGTGCACCCTCCACTTAAACGTCCCAGAAATGAGTTCTGTTCTGTATGGTCTACAAGTCTTCCTGACCCATCTGTGCCCAGGACATCTGTTGGTGCAGACAACGTTAGCATGGTGCACAACATACACAAGCAAGGGGGAACTCACTCCTACCCCTCATGCAGGGGTTTGGTATTGGGCTCTGGCAAATGATCTGGAAGTCTCGTTAGTTCATGTTCCAGGCATCCAAAATGTCTTGACAGGCAGGCTAAGCAGGTCTCGGTTCAGGATGCACGAGTGGGAACTGTTGACCTCGGTGGCAGAAAACCTGTTCAACAGGTGGGGTCGTCAAGAGTTGGACCTTTTTGCGTCCCCACACAATGCAAAACTGCCACTTTTCTGCTCACTCATTCCAGGGCCTGGAGTTTTCTGGTGAGACATGTTGTCCCTCTCTTGCAAAGGGAGGTTCTTTTATGCCTTTTCGTCCCTTCCTTCTAATTCAGAGGGTTTTCATCAAGCTCCAAATGAAAGGAGCAACACTGATACTCATTGCTCCCCTTTGGCCATGTCAGATCTGGTTCTCTGTACTGCAGCAGTTGGCAGTGGAACCACCAGTTCCTCTGCCCCTGTGCAAGGCCTTGCTGTCACAGGAGTAGGGAACTCTGGTCCATCTGGACCTCCTCAAAGTCACTCCCATCTCCATGCATGGCTCCTGAGAACATAGCCATTGCTAGGTTTGGGGTATCTCAAAAGGTGGCTGATGCTCTGGTAGCTTCCAGGAAACCTATCAGAGCCACCTATTCAATGAAGTGGAAGCTGTTTGCTTTGTGGGCCGCTTCTTACCAACTAGATTGCTTTACATGTCTGGTAACCCAGGTTCTAGAGTATTTGCTGTACTTATCAGATGCAGGATTGCCATAATCTTTTATTAAAGTGCACTTGATTAGCCGGCCCGGTGATGCTGAGGGTTGAGGTGCTGGACGCCACACCTCGTGCTATGCCGGCGACCCAGGTTAGGGAGAGAACTCGGACGCCGTGGGTCAGCAGGGGAAGGTTGAGGACTGAGTGTCCTTGCTCACCTCCCCGGAAAAGTAGGGTTGGGTCGGCCTGGCATGCCAGCAGCCCCCGGTTGAGACTGGGGCACTGCAGCAAGACTGGCGGCACGTAATTAGAGTGTCCAACGCTAGGCAGGGTTGCCGTGTTCCAGAGTATCGGGGGTGAAAGAGCGCAGAACAGGTAGAACACTGGCTCGTGGGACAGACGATGGCACCTGTCCCCCATGCCCTTCGCTGTGCTCTCCCCAACTGGCCTTCCAGGTCCTCCACCTCAGGGTCCTCTCCTGCAGCCAGAGTCCAACTTAAGAAGGGCGCCCAAGAGGAGGGTCGACCCACCCTGGGCAGGTGAAACCGGGGGTGCTGGCTGCGGGGGGAGGAGGCACAGCTCGGGGCCTCAGGCGGGCAGGAAACGGACTGGATGCCTGAGAGAAGGTCCCACGGGCTGTGACCGGAGGGAAACGAAGCTTAAAAAAAAAAAAAAAAAAATGCACTTGATTGCCATCTCAGTCTTCCACATGCCGATTGATGGTCATTTGGTTGCTTGGCTGGAGGTGGCCCATATATCCCTGAGAGACGTTCTGCACTTGAAGCCTCCTATCCACAGTCCAGTCCTGGCCTGGGACCTGAATCTTGTGTTGGGAAAGCTTATTTTTGCTCCTTTTGAGCCAGCTGCAACTTGGGGCCTATGCTTTGTGTCTTGGAAAGCATTGTTTTTAGTTACTATTACTTCTGCTCAAAGAATTTCAGAGCTTCAGGCTCTAATGTGTGAGCCTCCTTATTCGATTTTTCAACAAAGACAGGGTGTCTTTATGTACCGGTCCTAAGTTTCTACCAAGGGTGGTGTCTGAGTTTACTTTGAATCAAACCATCCCCCTGCCAGTTTATTTTTCTGAGCATTTCTCCATACTTTAGATGTACGTAGAATACTCAGGCAGTGTGCACCATATGAAGGACTGTAGGAAGTTCTCGCAGCTTTTTGTTTCATTTGCCCCTGGGAAAGAGGTCGCTCCTGTTTCTAAACAGTGCCTGTTCAGATGGTTGGTTAACTGGATTACTTTTGTTACAGGATGTATGGCAAGGAACTCCCTTGAGTTGTTTGTGGTTATTCAGCTAGATACATGGCCGCTTCTGATGCTTGTTTCAAGAACGTGTCTACTGCTGAGATTTGTGCAGTGGCTCTCCACATCTTCACTAAAGAACTGTCTGGAGATTGCACCCTGCCTATGATTTCCTGTGGATTCTGAGGTACATGGCATCCTTCATCAGCGTGATCTGTTGGGCTTATTAGCGGATGCAGCTCCTTCAGTGGGAGTTGAGCCATCAGTAGTCTCAGTGCCTGAGTCACTTGGACCAGTCAGTTGTAGTAGCCCAGTCAGTGTGAGGTGCCACGCAGTGGTTGCTGGACCCACAATAGCTGGAGGAGGGAATCCCATTTGTCTGCCTGGAGCCATGTGTTATGCTTATAAGAGACGTGTCTCTGGTAGGATGGGGTGCGCATCTGGAGCCCCCAGGTTCTGGTCACCTCGGGAGTCCATTCACCCCATCAACCTGCTGGAGCTTTGTGCAGTGCATCTGGCCTTGACAGAGTTTGCTCCACTGATCTGGGGTCAGGCCATGCATATCCAGACAGACAACACCACGACCATGTTCTACCTTAACAGGCAAGAAATGCACTCCCTTCCTTTGTATTGGGAGGCTCTTCGCACCTGGATCCTTATGCGCAGCCTGGGTGCAGATCTGATGAGCCATGTCACACTTGCGAACAGTCAGCTGGCAGATACTTGTAGACAGGTCAGGGAGATATTGCATGAGTGGTCCCTAACTCAGGAGGTGGTAGACCACCTGTTCTCTCAGTGTTGCACCCCACTGGTGGACCTGTTTACCTTCTGGGAGAACAGAAGACTTGGGCTCTTTTGTGCCTGCCCCCACAGTCTAAAACACTGTTGGGGGATGTCTTTGCGAGGCCTTAGACCCCAGGCCTCCTGTACACCTTCCCTTTGTCCACAGGGTTTGGCCATGGCCTGGAAGGACAAGGTGCAGATATCCTGACAGCCCCAGACTGGCCTAGATAGCTCTGGTACCCAGATCTCTTCAGCCTTAGCACCAGGCCTCTGTTGTAGTTGCTTCTCCACCCAGACCTGCTGACCAGACAACAGGGTAATGTCCTGCACCCGGACCTTCAATCCCTGCACCCGTCAGTCTGGTTCCTGAGTGGCAGAGTTCCGGGTTTTGGGGGCTTTCTGGAAGACATCCTCCATGCTTTGGAGGCCTCTCATAAGGAGTCAACTCATAAATGCTATACATTTAAGTGGAAGATGTTCTCGATCTGGTGCCAGGGTTAGAGCTAGATCCCCTGACCTGTCCTATGGCGAGTCTCCTCTGCTAACCATGGTCCCTCATTCGAGCCTGCGTGTGACACCCTTTAGGTGTACCTGGCAGCAATCTCTGCATACCAGGCATGGTATGCTATCAGTGGCCCTGGAGAAGGTGGGTGGGCACTTTTATAAAGGCCTGGACTAATTGTCCCCTCCGGTGTGCGAACCTCCGCCTCGGTGGGATTTACTGCTGTTGTTGGCAGTGCTCGTGAGCAAGCCATTTGAGCCAGCGCACGGGTGTGAGATGTCAGACCTGTCATGGAACACTGCCTTTTTTGTGGGCATCACATCAGCCAGAAGGGTTAATGACCTCCAGGCACTCATTTAGTCTCCTTACCCAGTCTTTCACAAGGACAGGGTCAACCTTCGTTCACGCACAAAGTTCCTCTTGAAGGTCACATCGGAGTTTCATCTCAACAAGGTGATTAACTCACTGGCATACTTTACAAGCCCGACCTCTGAGGCCAATCACAGGCTCCTTACCTTGGACCTGCGGAGGGCGCTGTCTTATTACAAAGCGCGTACAGCTGGAGTTAGGGGTGAGGCTCACCAGGTGTTTGTAACATACACTGAAGTTGCGACTGGCAGACTGGCAGTTAAGTGGATGATTGCCAGGTGGATTACATCCTGCATCAGTCTCTGCTATAGGTTGGCTGGTAAGGAGTCGACCAAGGGACTCTGGGTTCATTCCTGCAGACATACCGTTGCCTCGTTGGATGAATCCAGAGACATCCCCATTGTGGAGAGATGCAGGGCTGTAGCCTGGAATAAAGCACACACCTTCATATCCCATTACAGCATTGACATCTTGAGCTGTTGGAATGCTGCTTTTAGGTCCTCAGTCCTCCAGCCTTTGCGTGCCAAATAGTGGCTTGCACCTTGCCCCGTTCTCGTCTGCCAGAGCGTGGATCTTTGTATCCATGTTATTAGAAATATGGGCTACTTGCCTGTAACCGTAGTTCTACTAGTGGTATACAGTTTACATCCACACAACCCACACAAGTTCCACTGGCAAGCAGCAGCCGGATCCCTGTTTCCAGCGTGCAGAGATCAGAAGTCATGGGATGGAGTCAGATGATATACTACCCGGGTGGTTGGAGAAGCTTAGCTTGAAGACTTCCAATGACTCGCCCCTCTCCAGGTGGGTGTTTGTGTTTTTGTGTGTGTGTATGTGTCTGTCACCAGCTAGAGATAATTTGGGTGGATGGTTGTCCAAGGAACTGGTGGAATGTATATTTTGCCTGCCCCCACTTGTCCTATTAATTTCTACACCTGCTATTCTAAGGGCTTGAATTAGCTTTTTAAGTTCCAGCCTTCTTTCTAAATCCTAAGTCTTCCCCACGTGCTGCCTGCCCTGAAAATCTTTTGAATGCTTGAATTTCACTACTTTTGATTAGCTGCCCTAATTCACTCCAAAACTGCTTCTCTATCAGACAGTAGGGTTTTAATTTTGTTCACCGCCACCACCACCAAAAAAAAAAAATTCCTCTTATCAAGTGCTTGCTACTGCTTTGTCTCAAGCACCGCATACAGTGAAATGAGGGATACAGAGTAGTGAACAGCAGCAGACCCACGGCAGTGGTTGTGTGGTACCCATGCAGTTTGCAGCCCTTCCATGGCACTGTCTGCCAGCCACCTGCAGTTACTGCTGACAGTAAGGACATCATGACGTTGGTTAGATGCATGTCCTTCATCATGTGATGTAGGGATGTCACAATGTTGGGTTGACTGTCATCCTAGTCTTACAAGCTGCAATGGATTCTTCTATTTTCCAGGATAAAACACAATCCCAAATATTTGCTTTGGCCACCATGGCATTAATGAGACAAATCCTAGAACATTGGAAAGACAAAACTTTACCATTTGAGTTACAAAAATGGTGCTATACCGTTGGAGAAACTGTTTTGATAGAGAAATTCATTTATGATGTAGACGAAACAGTGGGTAATGTCTTGGGATCTCAGTGGAAGTTGATTGAGGAGAATATGCCTCCTTTATTACAAATTGGTTGTGTTTAAAATTGATTTGGAAAATGTCAAGATTGATTGCCTTTCTTAAAATAAGTGATTAATGAGAGGGAAAATCAAGTGAGGGGACCATGCTCTATACCGAACCTTGAAACGTGTGTGTGTGTGTGTGTGTGTGTGTGTGTGTGTGTGTGTGTGTTAAATATATGTTTCATATTTTTTTTACAACTTGTTTTCATATTTTTATTGATTATAATTGACATCATAAATATTGTACTCTTTGTAAACTAAAGAAAGACTATACTTTAAAAAAAAAAAAAGCCGCAGTGGATTTCTTTATCCTAGTTCTTATGATTTTTTTTCTGATGTGGCACCTGTGCCTGGGACCATTTGGGGGGCAGCTGTCCATGGAAAGGAGGATATTGACACATGCTGTGTATGTTTTATTTGGGGGGGGGGGTGCTGCTAAATGACAGTCATCGAAAACTGAGTATAAAATGGTACAGAGATAATACAGACAACATTTTTACGATATCTGTTTCTCATTACAGGAATATATCAAAGGGCTTTGTGAACCAGAATTAGAAGAAAAAGAATGCTATCCAAGGGACATGCACTGTATCTTTGTGGGAGCCAACAGTCTGTTCCTGAACTGTCTCATTCAGGACACTTGTGCTGACGTTCAAGTGCTAGAACTGGGAGTACTCTGTATTAAAGGGGGGACTGAAGCAGTTGTTATGGCCAGAAGTCACATTCAGCAGTTTGTGAAACTTTTTAAGAATAATCAAAGCTTACCTAGTAAAATGGAAACATCCATTAAGAAACGGTTTAAAATCTTTGTTGAAGAACATGCTGATAAGTATACCATGGATTTATTGCTTCTGCCCAGTTCACTTAAAGAAGAACTTCTGGATCTCATCAAGAACTTTGAGCATTGTGAAACCAAAGAGGAAGTTGTTGACCTTACAAAACCATACACTTCAAAAGCTGTTTTAGATCGTGCAATGAGCAGAACACAACCCCCTGAAATAGCATCTGAGAAAACGTCTCACTTGGAGAAGACGAGAAAAAAGGCAGGGACACCAGTAACGGAACTTGCTGAGCAAATAGACTCAGTGTTATCTGAAGCATCTCAGGAAGAATTTCATCCAGAAAATGGGAAGGCCCTATGTCAAGAGTCTTCTGATAACCAAGAGAGACTACCATGCAAAAGGAGGTGCTCTGGCAGTGAAAACAGAAATACAAAGAGACCCTTCTCTTTAGAAGAAGCAGAGTGCAGTGCCTCTGAAGGTGCTAATAAGACTGAACTGGAGGATTCTGTTCTGGAACTGTCAGACATTGGTGACTCTGACAGCTCAGTTATTTTTGTAGAGGACTGGATTGATGTTACTCCTGAAAGGGAATATAAAATTCTTGTAGATTTTTTCAAGACCATGGGTTATTCTCAAGACATAGTGGAGCAAGTCATAAAAAGGGTAGGACAGTTAGAGGAACCATTACTGCTTCTTGAGCACATTGAGAAAGAAAGTAATAAGTGCCAGAGAGGTAAAAATACTTCACCTCCTCACATTTCTGGTGGGTTGGATTCTTATTTGCAGGAAGACCAAAGGAAAAACATGTTGCAGAGAAGAACTCTTAAGATTTCTTCAGGTAATAGTGAATATAATAAACCAAAACAGGATAACAAATTATGGGTAAAGGAAGAGATGCAAAATAATATATGTAATACTTCCCAGCATTCAGAAAACAGATTAGGAGGTGGTCTATGTAAAACAAATCCTGTAACAATTACATCTTCTGTTGCAACTTTCACACCCAAAGGCAGCAAAACTGTGACTAACCAGCAGAATAAGTCTGTCATAGAAATAGACAGTATAGAGACAGATGGACCTGCAATACCCTCTTGCACTATACAAGGATTAGTACCAGACAGGGTAGAACTTGCGGAGAGCGAGTTCATAGCCAGAGGCAGTTCAGCATGCCTGCATCCTAAACCAGTTCAGAAGGAACTTGTCACACTTCAGCAGAAATCTACAGGACCCTCAAATGAACAGTCTGCCAGACAAGCTGACAGAGAGCTCCTTGGGTTTTCAAGACCCCCTATTGAACAAGCTGTTGGACGTCCCATGCTGTTTCATCAAGAGCCAACTGTAGCTCCCAGTCCTTATCTCATTGGACAGTGCCAAGACAATGATCCTATGGTTACTGGTATTCAGAGATTTTTTAATTCTCTTAAAACTCCATACAATCTGAGATTAAAGAATGAACCTGGAAAAGCATACTTAAAACACATCATTATAGATGGGAGCAATGTTGCTATGGCGTAAGTATTTGATTCAGTTTTTTTTTTAAGGAATTGTTATAGTGCATAGTTTTTTTTAAAGCAGCTTTGAAAATATGCACAAGTTTGTTTGTTTTTCTTTTAAGGCCTACTATATTTTGTATTTAAAGAGTAAGAGTGACGTGCAGTACTTACAGCAAAGAAGCGTCCACAGTAGCATAGCTTAGAAGGTTGTTAAAGGAGTCATATTCGTCATCAGGTATATCTGTTTGTCTCGTATTTGTGGGCTTAAAAGTGATTTCCCTGTAAAGTAGGAAATAGAAACAGAGCTGCACAGCCCCATCCGAATGGAAGCAAACTTAGCCAGGAAAATCAAGGGAAATGGTGACATAGACCCTGCTACTAACCTGAATGAAACAGCATTAGGGGGTAATAGACTGCAAGTTTTAGTAGTGCCAATTGTGGTATTGGTGTTTAAAAAATAATACAGCAAAACTAATACCTTCAGCATCATTGCTGTATTATTTTTCACACCAATTTACCCCCATTGGCACTATCAAAAACTATCGTTTAATACCTGCTACTGCTGTTTCAGTTAGGGTAGTGACATGATCTACATCACTGTTTTCCATAAATTTTTCAGGCAGCCTTTGCAGCTACTCGATAGGCATATACACTTTTATCTCATTTACACGGTTGCATTTGCACTGGAGCAGCGTGAGCGCTTGTGTTGCTCCGGCGCAAAGGCTGACATGTAGACACTTACCAGATTACAGTAATTTGATCCCTACGACACTCTGAGATCCCCTGGGAAGTTGGGGACACTGACTGGAACGAGTGCGCTGAGCAGCCGTTTGGGCTGGCTGCGCTGCTTGCACTGACTTAACATGAATTCATTTGTGCCTCCCAAGATTCTCCTCTGCCTCCAGTGATTCCCTCATTTCTGAAAAAGGAAGTGCAGCATTGTGAAAAGATGGCTCATTCACCAGGAGGCAGCTCTATGGGGGGTGCAAAGGGCATCAGAGTGAGGAGTTAGTGAGTACTTGGGGGCAAGGGCATTAAGGGGGCAGGCACGCAGCTTGGCGAGGAGGCATCGGGCTGAAGTCATGGCTGCCGAGTAAAGTAACATCGGCATATTGCTCATCATCTCAGCTGCATCACCGCGAACATCACCAACTAGCCGACTGCTCATGAACTTCAGCGCTACTTGCATCGGCATATATGGAACTACAGATGTCAGGCTGTATGGCCACATGGAAGCTTTTTACAAGCAGTCCACTAGGGGCTGCCCACGATTACGTCTTATGTTGACATCCTCTGTATACAAACGTGGGTGACCCCTCTCCCTCCTCAGTTCTTTTCCTGCCATTGACCGTACTCGCTGGACTCCACAGAGCTGCCACCACTTAATTCGACTGTTTTATCTAACATTTTTGTACTTTTTGTTTTCTTACCATAGTAGATTGCTATTGTCATGTATGCCGTTGAAAGACCATGCTAAACTCTTTTGGTAGTGTAAGTGCAGTGAAAAATGTATTCGGTCAACCATCACGATGCCTGCATGTGTTGTCTCGGAGATGCCCACGAAATGAAGGCCTGTGAGATCTGCCTGAAGATTAACACAGCTACCCAGTGATGCCGTCAAAAAACTCTGTACACTTTCCTCCTGGAACAGCAGGTAGCCAGAAAGGAGGGAAAGCTCCAGGGAAAGAGCTTTGCCACATCACCGAACCACTCCTTGGGTTCGCAGTCCTCTAGGGCCCGAGAAAAGTCTTCAGGAAAGCACAAGCACCGGGAGAGGGAGAGAAGCAAGGATAAGTGGCCCCCCACTCACTCCCGGTCATCACCATTTCACTCGGTGCTGCAGTGGTGACACCTCCTGCCGCACAGACCTCAGAAACCACAGTGTCGGCTCAGGCAGTGAGTTCTGCCGGGCCTAAAATGGTCAGTGAAGGCTTGTCGATGTCTGCTGCAGACACCCCCTTTGGTGTCACAAGGTGTGTCTGCAGTATAGGCCACTGTCGACACGCAGTTAGTGCTTTCCTCCTTTGCAGCGATGCTACAGCACCTTATACCACCTCAGCCTACACCAGGGAAAACAACAACAGGGCCTATCAGACCAGCTCCAGTGCTGACTGCTACTAGGTCAGTGCGCCCAACACACTCCAAGGCATCAACGTCCTCATTTCCTTCTTTGTGGCCTGCTGGGCCAGTCGACAAGGATCAGCAATACAACCCTGGCCTCCTTTTGCAAGAGGAAAAAGAGGAGGCTGAAGATGTGGGAATCCCATCTGAGACATCTGGTTCCACTACTTCCACCAGGAGTGAGGACTCCACCTTATATACTCCGAGATCCCCTCCTGAAGACCCCTCTTTAATCTTTATGATGCAGCAACTCCAGGCTGCAATGGGGTTTGATGCTGTAGAGCAAGACATCATGAAAAGGAATTTTGTGGAGTGCCTAGCGTTACCAGATTCTCCACCCCTTATCATTCCTCTTTGGGAGGCAGTATAGTGCTGTGGTTTCAGGCTCTGAGCTGCAAACCTGGAGACCTGGGTTTGAATCCCACAGCACCACCTGCGTACTGTGTGACCTGAGCAAGTCACTTAACTTCCTTGTGCTCCCAGGACGCACCTGGAAACAAGATTTGGCTTAGTGTGTCTTTCCTGGTTAAACAATTTCCCCTTTCCCCTATTGGCTGCACTAGAGAATACCACCATGGCCACCTGGCACAGACCAAACATGATTCCTGCCATGCTCAGAAAGGCGGACAAGCTGTACCAGGCCCCCTCAGGAAAGCCCTTTTTCACAGGCAAATCTGAGGTGGATTCAGTGGTGATAGATGCAGCCCATGGTAGATCTTGGGAGCTTAAGCATCCCAATGCTCTCTCCCTGGATAAGTAGTCAAGGAGACTAGACCTTCTGGGAAAGAGAACCTTTGTCTCTGCCACTCTGGGTCTTAGAATAGCAAAGTACCAGGCCCATATGGTCAGATACCCTCTGGGAGAAAAGCCAAAGATGCAGCCCAGGCACTCACAGAGGGTGCCCAGAAGCAGGAGATGCTTAAAGCCCTCTAGACTGGAGTGGACAGTGGGAAACACCTGTTAAGGTCTACCTATGACATTTCTGATGCCTCAGCCAGGGTAGCTGCATCTGCCATCTGCTTAAGAAGGCATTCTTGGTTCAAGGTGTCAGGATTTGCTAGTGATGTCCAACAATCAGTCATGAATGCCCCTTTCAGGGGATACAAGCTGTTTGGAGAAGATCTGCAGTACATCTTTCCGACCTGCAAGCTTCGGGTAGAACTATAAGGTCCGTCCACACCCTGTACCATACCCAACCAAAAAGTAGGCAGAGGGTCGGGTACCCTTTCTTCAGCCTACAAACAGACCTAGGTCAGGGGCTAGATGACAGAGCAAAAGCCAAACAAGCTCAGCTTTGTGTGCCCCAGCCTCCACCACAGGTGCCCACTCAAAAGCCTTTGGAGGTGCGGCTGCCGCTGCAGGATCTGCTTCAGCATGACTCCTTCGTAGACTCCCACCCTCCAGTACTAAATCTGGAGGTGGTGATAGGGGGTCACCTTTCCCTTCACCTGGAACAGTGGAGGGAGGTCACAACAGATGCTTGGGTCCTACAGCTCATAGAACAGGGCCACACTCTAGAATTTCTGGATTTGCCTTCAGATCTTCCACCAGTTACCTCAGCTTATCCTCCAGACCACATACCATTGCTGCTAGAGGAAGTGCACACACTCCTGCAGAAGAGGGCCATAGAACCACTTCCCCTTGGATCAAAGGAAATGGCAGTTCTACGGATATGGGTATGTTCAATCCACACTGTCTGGCAGGTTCCGTTCCACTTTAAGTTGGGCCGGAAAGTCTTCAAGCTGGCTCCTCCCACCCACCCGGGTGGTAAAACCCTCGGCTCTGCCCCATGGTGCCAGACCTTCCTTACCACTTGGAAGCTCAGGTTCCCTCCTTAGTGCTCTTGCGACTTTAGGTCAGGATCCTAATCCTTCATTTTTTCTGAAAATCGTCTTAAAATTTACAAGACATAAGTCTTCTACTTCCTTTGCAGCTGCGATGGATTCGAAATCTACTCCTGGCTTCTGTTGGTGCCCTTGCGGGCAGAAGATATCTCTGACCGACCCGCACACCACGTGTGTTTACTGGCTGGGACTTGCCCATGATCCACAGGCCTGCGATCTCTGCAAGTCTTTTTTAGCTTCGGTTCTGGAAGGCCGCACTACCAGACTACAACTGCGGCGCCCCGAGAAACTGTGTCCGATGGTGAAGTCGAAGGAGGCCCGTTGCGCACTGTCCGCGGCTGCGACCTCCACGGAGCAGCTGGAGCAGTTAATCACCCTTGAGGAGGAGTCTGCCCAGGCCGCCTCTTCTACTTCCTCGGCATCAGCGTTTATCCCGCTCTCATTGGGTTCCTCCTACACTACTTCCTTTAAGGAGCTTTGTCAGTTCTTCTCCACCAAGGGAGAAGGGCCCTCAGGGACTCACATTAATAGGTTGAAGAAAAGGGAACTGAAAGGTAAGTCCCACTGTCTACGTTCGTGGGAGTGGGAGAGATCTCGCGCCCCGCAGTGTCTGCATTTGACTTTGGTTGAGGTTGCGGCTAAGGCCGCTGGCTTTTCGGTGTCCCTGTCAGGTCAGCCGGCTGAGACACCCGTCGATGTGGTCGAGATTTGTCTCGACCCTTTTGGACGGGTTGTCGACTGGAGGAGCTGATAACCATCTTTCACCAGTAACCCCCGTGGTTACCGAGGACTTGCCTCGGCCTCCCGTGCCGAAGTCCCCGGCTAAGGACCCTGAACGGGGGAATGAGCGGGTTTCCACCACCCCCTCTTTGACCCATCATCGGCGACTCCGATGGTCTCGGTCCTCCTCCATGTTGGGTAAGTCCCACCGACATCGGCAGTCTCGGTCCCGGTATCACGGAAAGTGGCGGCGCTGCTCGTCATCCTCTTCAGAGGATAGGCTCCGGCGCAAGTTGCATCGGCGTTATGAGGACATGATGTGGCAGCAGCTCTTATTGGCCAGCAACAAGCCGACTCCTTCACCTTCCCCAGCCATTAAGTGGCTGTCACCAGAACGGCCGAAGCAGCCTCTTGCCATCGGCTCCTTGGTCGAGGAGCCGACTCCGGCACTAATTGCTCAGCCGAAACCAGCTGCTCCACCCATTGTGGTGGAACCACCACCCCTGCAACCGAAGACTGGGGCTCTGACCAAGGATTCTCGATCGGGTCAGGGCTTGCCCCACAAGTTGTCTGTCACCCTCCCCCCCGATCGGCCTTGGTGAGTGGAGGGTAGCTCAGGCACTTGGCAGCTGTTCACAGACTCCTTGGAATCTGACGACTCCTCACTCTGTTCCAGGCCTCTCGACCTGGAATTCTCCGGGGGTCTGTCGGTGGATGAGAGCCCATCCTCGTTCCTGGGAATTCTTCGGCTCATCTCAGTCTACTGGAATGCAGCTCGAACTCGTGCAGAAATGGGCCAGATATCCCCTCACAGAGATTTTGGACCGAGGGGATTGCGCCACGGAGGCCTTCCCAGTGGCCAAGGCCATTGTTGGTCCGGCGCAGGAGTTGCAGCAGTGGCCTGCATCCTGTCCTGCACCTTTAGCCAGGATGGCCTGCAAGTACGCAGTCCACACCATTCCTCTCCAGTTTTCAGTAGCACCCTTGGCTGAAGAGCTGGTAACCGATAGTGTCTTCTGGCGCCCCGGAAGCACTAGGGGCGTAGAAAAGCCCCCAGACAAGGAGTCCAAAAAGCTGGACTACTCCCGGCAGCAAAGTTTATGCTGCCTCCTCCCTAGGCCTTCTACAGGCTAGTTTGGCTTTACTGATGGCACACTTCAAACAACATGAAGTCTTGCTATATTATGACAGATGCAGTTTGTCCCACCATTAGAACTGCTCCGGAGGTGAAAGAGTTAACTTCCATGCAGTGCATGGAACTTAGAGCGCGAGCTCGGTTAGAGAAGCTCTGTTAGGGTGGTTTCAAACCGAAACCGTCAGATTCTTTACTCCGCCTCACTGAACAGTCGCCCGAGATTCCTCCTGCTGCTCGTTCATTTCCTCGGTTTAAAGTGTTTTTCTCGGTTAAATTCAACCGTGATATTTTTATTTTAACCCAAACCGATCGGTTCAAGCTCTGTCTATGGTATTGTGGTAACAGATAGGTTTTCTGTGTGGAACTTGTAAATGTTTATCGGTTCGGTTTGAACCGATCGAATTATATTAAACTTTGTTTTGAAGCCTTTTAAAACTTGTTAGAGTCTTGATTCGGTTCTTATCGGTTCTAAAAAAGCAGTTTCATTACGTTTTTCCGCGACCCGTGACACGGTTGGGAACCGATAAGGGTGTCTTGCCTGGCACTGCCATCAAAAGGGCAAGTTTTTGGTTAGGCTGGCATTATGTCTGAGAAACCCAAAAGAAAAACCGGGCCCACTGGGTTTCAACACTGTAGTGTCTGTGGGGAAGCCTTTGCCAAGGCTGACCCACACACCACATGTGTTTATTGTCTGGGGTTTGACCACCTCAATGCAGACTGCCAGATTTGCAAGAATTTCCCTGCAGCCACCCTAGATAAGAGAGTTGGTAGGCTCAGGGAACGAGAGGCCAAAAAGTCCGCTGACCCGGATGGCCAGCCCAGTTCGGTGCCAGCCGAACCGGAGGGAGTGCCCTCTGACCAGGGCCAGACTTCCTCGGGCAAACGTAAAGCTGACTCTGAGGAGCCAGTTCCAGCAAAGAGAACTAGAAAGTCAGCAGGTGTGGAGTCCAAAATCCTTTCTCCAACTGCTGCAGAGATAGCCAGGGCAATACAGATTGTCCAGTCACTGTCCCCGGTTCCCCTCGAACCGCCACTATCTGGCAAAAGGTTGGTTCGGTCGGTTCCACCGGTTCAAGAATATGATATAGAAGAGTTTTATGAACCAGAGGAGGGGGAGGATGATTATGATCAGTGTGAATGTGACTTTGAAAGTCTGGATGTGCCCATTGAACCGGACATCTCCCCAGACAGACCTTTAGGTGAATCTCCCCCTAGGCTTGCTGAGTCCGTTCTCATTTTTGTTTTATAAAAAGTTGCTGAGACCCTCAGCTTCCTTTAGAGGAGGCTTTGGATGAGTAAGAGGAGCCTGACTATGTAAGAGATGATGGATATCCCAGAGTCCAGGAGATTGTCCATCCCTTTACATAAATCTTTTAGGAAACAAACAATAAAAATTTTAAAAGCTCCTAATTCTGTGCCTCCTGTAGATAAAAAGATGGACAGGAGGTACACTTTTGTCAGGTCCTGATACAGATTTTCTTTCACAGCAATGCAGTCATGTTGAGTAGTTCAGGCTGCAGCCTGTGATAAAGCTAATATTCCCCTGGCTTCACATCCTCCTGACAAGGACTCCAGGAAGATTGATACCATGGCCAAAAAACAATACATGGCAGCATCTTTGGGACTCAGACAAGCAAACTATATGGCTTATGTTGCGAGATACCAGAAATCTAGATGAGATACTGTCATGGCCTTAGCCAAACAGGTCCCTGGCCAGCTTGCAAAGGAGCTGGAGCAGGTGGCTGTTGATGGTATTGAGGCATCTAAGGTGCAATTCCATGCTGCAGTGGATTCTAATGATGTATCCTCTCGAGTCATGGCTACATCTGTGGCTTTTCGTAGATTGGCCTGGCTCAGGTGTACTACTTTGTCACAGGATACCCAGTCTAAGGCTATGGATTTTCCTGTGGTGGGAAATTCTGTGTTTGGGGAGCAGACAGAGAATTATATGAAGAAAATGGATGAATATAGAACCACTTATAGGAGTGCACAAGCCAAGGAACGGCAAGCCACTCCTCAGAGGCAGCCCCCCAAGGGTAGGGGCAGGCCTTTTCACAGGCCTTTTTACCAGACCCAGGCCTCCTCTTCAGCCTATGTTCAGAGGGGTTCTTCAGAGGGAGAGGCAGGACGGGTGCGAGCAGGCTTGCCCCACCTCAGCCTAAAGCCCCTGCCAAACCGGCACCCTGATGGGATGCCCAGGTCGGCTCTCCATTACCTGTAGGGGCAGGCTGGCTTACTTCGTCCAGGACTGGGAGTCTTTAACATCAGACAGGTGGGTCCTGAAGTAGTGAGCCAGGGTCTGTTCTCAGCTTCAAAATTTCCAAAGATGAGAGCCAGATCTTTTCCACCTGAAAACCCTTTAGAGACTCTTGCTTTGGAAACAGAAGTCTCAACCCTCCTGGCTCTCAGAGCTGTAGAAAGGGTTTCTTCCCTATACCAGGGCAAGGGTCTGTACTCCAGGTACTTCCTTACCCCAAAAAAGACAGGAGAGTGGCGGCCTATCCTGGATCTAAGACATCTGAACAAGCACCTTTTAAAACCAAAATTCAAAATGGTGACTCTGGAAATGATTTTACCCTCCCTAAGGCCAGGGGACTGGCAGCACTGGCTAGCTTCCCTGGACTTCAAGGATGCATACTTCCATGTTCTTATCAGAATCTTCCATCGAAAGTACCTCAGATTCGAACTGCCCTCAGGCCATTATCAGTTCAGAGCAATGCCCTTCGGCCTTACCTCTGCCCCAAGGGTGTTCACAAAATGTCTGGCAGTAGCAGTTGCTCATCTAAGAAGGCGAAAGATTGCCATTTTTCCCTACCTGGACAACTGGCTCATTGTGGGTCAGTCTCCAGACCAGGTCAAATCCTGCTCAGTTACCCAGCAGCTGCTTACTTCTCTGGGCTTTCTTCTCAATCTTCCAAAGTCAGTTTTGGATCCTGTCCAGGTACTACGCCTTTATAGGCGCAGAACTGGACACAAAGCAAAGCCAGAGCCTTCCTTCCCTGGAAAGGGTAAGGACCTTGGTGGCCCTGGCCTCGTCCTTCACTCTGCAGGTCTCCCACCAGCAAGGATTTCCTGCAGCTCCTAGGACACATGGCTGCTTCCACAGCTGTAGTGCAAGGAGCAAGATTTCAGATGAGGACATTCAGTTCCATTTGAGAGCTTTCTGTCTCAAAGAGAGATCCTATCCAAGTTAATCCCAGTGACTCGAACCCTGATCCAGGCCCTTCAGTGGGGGCAGGATCAGAGCAATCTGAGACAAGGGTGCCTCATCCCTCTGTCCCACTCCTTGACCCTTACTACAGATGCGTCCCTCTTGGGATGGGGAGCTCACATAGGCACCTCTCCACCCAGGGGTTATGGTCCCCTCAGGAATCTCTGCTCCACATCAATCTGTTGGAACTCAGAGCTGTTTTTCTAGCACTTCAGGTTTTTCTGCATCTGTTCAGAACAAGGTGGTACAGGTCAGAACAGACAACACCACTACAATGTGGTACATCAACAAACAAAGGGGCATTCGGTCTTGACCTTGTGCACCGAGGCGATGAAGTTGTGGTCTCTGGCTTATTCCTGAACACTTCCCTCATAGCAGTTCACCTCCCAGGCAAGGACAATGTCCTGGCAGATGCTCTCAGCAGGATTTTCCAGGGCCATCACGAATGGTCACTGGATCCCCTAGTACTGGGGATAGTTTTTGCCAGATGGGGCACTCCTCAGATAGATCTTTTTGCAGCCCCAGACAATCATCAACTTCAACTTTTTTGTTGCAGGCCCCTAGTGTTGGGCTCAGTCCCCCTGGATGCCTTTCTCCTCGATTGGGAAGGGAAGTTTCTCTATGCCTTCCCCCCCTTTCCTCTCCTGTTCAAGGTGCTAGTCAAAATCAGGTCTCAGCCCTGCAAGATGATCCTGATTGCTCCAGACTGGGCCAGGCAGCCCTGGTACCCCTCCTTCTGTCCTTAGCAGTCCATCTTCCCTGTGTCTCCCCAGGAACCACAATCTGTTAACCTGTGCTCAGGGAGAGTTTGTATCCGAATCTCAAATCCCTCAACCTCAAGGCCTGGCCTTGAGCAGTTAGAGTTTGCTGATCTTCAACTTTCTCAAAGTGTTCTCGAAATCTTGAAGGCTGCTAGGAAGCCTTCCACCAGGGCTACCTATAACTCCAAGTGGAAAAGGCTTTCCATATGGTGTTCTGGGAAGCATATTTCCTGAATCTGTTGATTTACCCACTGTATTGGATTATATGGTCCATCTTAATTTTTGGGACTGAGACCAGCTACCCTGAAAGTGCATCTGGCAGCTGTCTCTGCTTTCATTTCAGCAGGAAGCCCTCTTCTCTTTCTGCTCACCCTGTATTTTCCCAAGTTTTTTAGGATTGCTTCATACCAATCCTCCATTCAGGATCCTGCCCTGCTTGGGATCTTAAAGTTTGCATTGCTCAGCTGATGCAACCCCTTTGAGCCTCTGTCTTCGGCAGAGCTTAAGTATTTGACTTGGAAAACTGTATTTCTAGTAGTCATCACTTCTGCCAGGCGCATAAGTGAGTTACAGGCTTTATCAGTGGAGACTGACTTTATTTCCTTTCACAGGGATAAGGTAGTCCTCAGGACTGACAGGAAGTTTTTGCCTAAGGTGGTTTCGGATTTCCACCTTAACCAATCTATTTCACTTCCAGTGTTCTTCACTGACCATTCCTCCTCTGGTGAGAGGAGGCTGCACAGCTTATATGTTAAGAGGGCCCAAGTTACTACATAGAGTGTACCAAGGGTCACAGGGTTTGACTCCCTCCAACTATTTCTCACTTATGGGAGGTTGGGAAAGGGAGACCTGCCACCAAGAGATCCATTGCCAGGTGGATGCGTCTCTTGTATCCAGTTTTGCTATCAAAAACTGGGTAAGGTTTCCCCCTCAGGCCTGAGGGCTCACTCTACCAGAGGTACAGCTGCATCTCTAGCTGCTGCTAGAGACATCCCTATCTTGGAGATATGTCAAGCAGCTACTTGGAAAACAGTACACACTTTCACCAAGCATTACTTCTTGGATATCCAGGCCAGGAGGGATGCTCGGTTTGGCACAGCCGTGCTTCAGAGCCTATTCCTTAAGTAGGTTCTGTCCCTCCTCCATGGAGGTACTGCTGTGTAGTCTGCATCTGTCATAATATAGCAAGACTTCATGTTGTTTGAAGAAAAAATTACTCACCTTAGTAATGTTGTTTCTTCTAATGGAGTCTTGCTATATTATGACCTCCCCCCCAGCCTGCCCCTCTCAGAACTTCTACTTGGTATAGGGTGGCAGTCCACTGTTGGCACATTATTGATGCCCCTTTTATGTTTGGGTGTTGTGTTTTATTTAGTTATTTTATCTTATTTTTCTGGTCCCTGACTTGAGTCTTGGTGTTGGGACCAGGAAAATGTGTGAATATTTTAGTAGCCAGTTGGCTAGTGTAGGTTACAGCTTCCACACAGAGCCTTAGTGAGTTTTGCTCGTAAAGATCTGACGGTTTCGGTTTGAAACCACCCTAACAGAGATTCTCTAACCGAGCTCGCGCTCTAAGTTCCATGCACTGCATGGAAGTTAACTCTTTCACCTCCGGAGCAGTTCTAATGGTGGGACAAACTGCATCTGTCATAATATAGCATGACTCCATTAGAAGAAACAACATTACTAAGGTGAGTAATTTTTTCTTTTCACACGCCCTTATGGGCTCCTTGGATGAGGTGCTTCCTCATCTCCCGGCGGACCTTCAAACCACGGTCAAGCAGGTGCGGGATCAGGGAAGGGCAGTGGCCAATCAACGGCTCCAAACCGCCTTGGACATTGGAGATACTTGTGCCCGGTTAGTAGCAGCCACAGTAGCCATGCGCCGCAGAGCTTGGCTGTGGATCTCCACCTTCACGGCGGATACCCAGCACAAGCTGGCAGACGTCCCCTTCTTGGGCACCGACTTGTTTGGGCCTGGGGTGGAGGGCCATCTCCAGAGGATCAAGAAGTCCAACGTTACCTTGGACTCTGTCACGTCTGCCCAGAAGGACAAAAGCAACTAGCAACAGCGTAAGCCTTTTCGCCCTTCCACTCCTCCAGTACGTCTGGCCCAGCAGCACCAGCACCAGGCCAGCAGGCTTATGCTTGGCACCCCAAGGCTAAGCCTGCTGCTTCCTCCAGCAGGAAGCCTGGAGGGAAAGGTCCAAGTGGCTTCTCGGCTGGTTCTTCCTTCAAGCCTGCCCAGTGACGGGTTGAGGGGTGCCATCCCCAACCTTGTCACGCCTCCTGTTCCCTGCGGGGTACGGCTCAGCCACTTCCTTTCCGCCTGGTCCGCTATCACCACGGACTGTTGGATGTTGGAAGTGATCTGCCGGGGTCTGCCTTTGAATTCAAGTGACCCTCCTGATCGAGCTGCCGCCTCGGGCTACGGTTCTGCAGCCTCTCTGTCTGCTCGTCGAGCTGACATAGCTCTGCTCTCCAAAAGGAGGTGATCAGCTAGGTGGCGGATCCTCCTCCATGCCCAGGTACTTCCTGGTCCCTGTGATGACGGGGCTGGCGCCCATTCTCTATCTGCACGATCTGAATAAGTTCCTAAGGCCGCGCACCTTCAGGATGGTCACTCTGGCTCAGATCATACCATCCTTGGAACTAGGCATGTGGTTTTGCTCTCTGGATCTCCAAGACATGTTCTTTCACATTCCAATCTGTCGACATCACATCGGCAATTCCTCCTGATTCAGAGCAGAGGGATCCCTCTACGAGTTCCAGGCCATGCCCTTCGGTCTTTCTCCACCTCCCAGGGTCTTCTCCAAATGCATGGCTGTGGTGACAGCATTCCTGAGGCGCCCAGGGGTTCGGGTGTATCCTTACCTGGATGACTGGCTGATAGCAGCCCCCTCCAGGTTGGAAGTGGAGCGGTCCAGAGATCTGGCCCTCCAAGTCTGCTCTCAAATTCGTCTCCTGATCAACGAAGCCAAATTGGAACTCGGACCATTGCAGGTGATTCAGTTAATTGGGGCAGAGCTTGGCTCTCTTCAAGCCAGAGCCTGGCTCCCGGCAGACAGGACCGAAGTCCTTTCCTCCTTTGCCTAATCATTTCTGGTTGGGCAATTGCGCCCTGCCCGGGACTTCCTGTGCCTTCTGGGTCTCATGGCAGCTTGCACCAGCGTGGTCTGTTGGGCCCGCTGGCATATGCGTCCCCTGCAGTGGGTGCTGGCCTGCCAGTGGTCACAGTGCTCTGGTCCTTTGGACCAACCAGTAAGCATGACCCAGAAGATGTGGGACGGCCCACAGTGGTGGCTCGTCCCAGCTCATCCGCAGGAGGGTATCCTGTTTGTCCGCCCGAGCAGACAGTCATTCTTACGACCGACGCCTCTTTGATGGGTTTGGGGGAACTCTGGGCCCACGGCCTCTGGTCCCCTCAGGAATCTCAATGCCACATCAACCTGCTGGAGCTTCGTGCGGTTCGACTAGCCCTCACCGCCTTCGCTCCATTTGTATGGGGTCAGGTGGTTCAGGTCCAGACGGACAACACCACGACCATGTACTATCTCAACCGCTGGGTGGGACGACTCCTTGCCTTTGTGCAAGGAAGCCTCTGCATTTGGTCTCTTGTGATCAGCCTGGAGGCGGATCTCCCAGCCATCCATGTGGCAGGAGCTTGAACAGTCTGGCCGATGCCCTCAGCAGGATAGGTGCTGCATTTCATGAGTGGTCTCTCCTGCCGGAGGTAGTTCAAGACCTGTTCTCCCATTGGGGCACCCCTCAGGTGGACCTGTTCACCTCCAGGGAGAACATGAAGCTGAGGCTGTTTCATGCCCGATCCCTCAGTAAGGGCTCGCTGCAGGGGGATCCCTTCTCCAGGCCATGGACCCAGGGCATCTTCTATGCCTTCCTTCCATTTGCCTTTATCCACAATGTGCTTCTCAAGGCGAAGAGGGACAAGGCGCAGGTGATTCTGGTAGCCCCAGACTGGCCTCGCCAGTTCTGGTATCCAGATCTCCTCAGCCTCAGCTCCAGGCTCCCGAGGCAGCTTCCAGCCCGCCCAGACCTGATTTCAGTCAACAGGGGGAAGGTTCTCCATCCGGACCTTCTATCCATGCACCTGATGGACTGGTTCCTGAGCGGCTAGAGTTCCAAGGCCTTGGGTCTTTCCGAAGAGTCCTCAGTGTCGTTGAGGCGTCCCGTAAGGAGTCGACCAGAAAATGCTATGCCTTTTGGAAGAGATTCTCCATTTGGTGTCAGGACAAGGGGTTGCACCCTCTTCTTGTTCATTGGCTAGCATTTTGGACTTCCTGTGGTCCCTTTCTTAGCTAGGGCTTCGGTCGACGACCCTTAAGATGCACCTGGCAACCATCTCTGCTTACTGGGCGTGGGCTGGCAAGTAGTCGTGGCGCAGGAGAAGGTGGTCGGGCGCTTTTTCAAAGCCCTTGATCACATATCCCCTCCGGTGAGAGAACCTCCACTTCCGTGGGATCTACTGCTGGTATTGGCTAAGCTCGTGGGCAAGCCATTCGAACCAATGCACATGTGCGATATCTCCCACCTGTCATGGAAGACCGCCTTCTTGGTGGTTATAACGTCAGCCAGAAGGATGGGAGAGCTCCAGGCGCTTTCCATCAAGTCTGCTTATCTGGTCTTCCACAGGGACAAGGTTGTCCTGCGCCACCGCCCGAAATTCCTTCCGAAGGTGGTGTCGGAGTTTCACCTTAACCAGGTGTTGATTCTGCCGATGTTCTACCCCAGTCACACCTCGGAGGCCGAAATATAGAAGAGCGCTCACTTTATTATAAGGAGCGGACGGCTGAAGTTCAGGGAGAGGTTCGCCAGCTGTTTGTCACCTACGCTGAAGCCGCACCTGGCAGACCTGCAGCCAAGCGGACAATAAGCAGGTGGGTCACCTCCTGCATAGATCTCTGCTATAGGTTGGCTGGCCTGGAGCCGAGCCACCCAAAGGGATAAGAGCTCATTCTACCCGCCATACTGCTGCTTCGGTGGCTGCTTCTAGGGATGTCCCCATCCAGAAAATCAGCAGGTCTGCTACCTGGAAATCAGCACACACCTTTATTTCCCATTACCACATTGACTTAGAGTCACGCTGGGATGCTGGTTTTGGGACCTCGGTTCTCCAGTCCTTATTCCCCAAGTAGGTATTGGGGGTGCACGTCTTGCCTTGGGTTAGTATCCCAGTACTGACACTGTAGTGCAGCATGAGATGGGTGCTGCAATTCTGAGGTGCCGTCTTTCACATGAGACGTTAACCCGAGGTCCTGTCTGCCTGGATTGGTGGTAGTTCAGGTGGATGTTAAAGATCCCATGGCACTTATCGAAAGGAGTAGGGGAATTTCCCCCGGTCTTGCCTGAAAATAGGCGGATTTGTCTAGTGCACTTACCCAGTAAACAAAAACTAAATAAGTAAAAATAATAAACATATCCACGTCCCTAGAAACACAGGTTACTCACCTGTAACAGGAGTTCTAGGAGTGGTATATGTTGTTCATCCACACAACCCACCCGACCTTCCTGGCTTTGACGCGCAGCCTGGCTTCCAGCGGGCTAGATCTGATGTCATGGGGCGGAGCAGAGTGTTTTACCACCCGGGTGGGTGGGAGGAGCTAGCTTGAAGACTTTCCGTCCCAACTTAAAACGGCAGGGAACCTGCCAGACAGTGTAGATGAAAAACGTATACCAGTCCTAGAACTCCTGTTACAAGTGAGTAACCTGTATTTCTGTTCTCATTTCTTTCTAGTTCTCAAGTCCACAGGGGACTTGTGGATCATTCTGGATTTGTGGAATCTGAACTTCTGTATTCAGTACAAGAAGTTTAGGATGGTCACTCTGCAAGGCCTGCTGCCCTACTTGCAAAAAGGGGATTGGATATGCTCCCCGGACATGCTGGATGCTTACCTACATATCAAAATCTAACCCCCAACAGGAAGTACCTCAGGTTCCTGTTTCAGGGGGAGCACTTCCAGTTCAGAGTATTGCCATTTTGACTTGTCATCTGTGCCGTGGGTATTTATCAAATGCTTGGCGGTTGTGGCAACAGCTCTCAGGAGAGAAGTACTGTATGTCTTCCTCATCTGGACAACTGGCTGGTCAAAGCTCAGTCCTAGGAGCATCTGTCTCACACCCTAGTGTGTACCAGATAGCTGTTCAGTGCCTTGGGGATCACAGTCAATCTGCCTAAGTCGGTCTTAACCCCTTTGTCAGCGCCTGCGATACAGAGGGGTAATACTGAACACTGCGCAAGGCTTAGACTTCCTGCTCCAGGACAAGGCAGAGCACATGATGGCTCAGGCCCAGCTAGTTTACCACAACAGGCATGTCTCAGTCAGGACATTTCAGCGATTGCTGGGTCTGATAGCATCAGTCATTGTCATGTACTCCTGGCCAGGTGGCACATGAGGATTCCTCAGTGGACATTAAGGATCCAGTATGATCAGTGCCCCAGCGATCTAGAACAGCAGGTTCTAGTAACTTCTCCCATCCGAAAGGTGCTCCAGTGGTGGATGGAACCCAGCAATTTGCTGAAAGGGGTTTCTCTTTCCTGATCCCTCCCCTCATCAGATACTCACCACAGACACTTAGGGGATGGGCTTGGGGCACACCTGGGTCCTCAGCAGATGCAAAGAACATGGACCAGAGTGGAGGCTTCCCTCCACATTAACATTCTAGAGATGAGGGATATTCTCTGTGATCTGCAAGCATTCCAGAACCATCTGTCCCTGGACATGCGCTGGTGCAGATGGTCAACATCAGTGTAGTACACTACAGAAACAAGCAAGGGGGAACTCGTTCTTATCCCCTGTGCAGGAAGCAATGAGGATTTGGTACTGGACTCTAGAACATGATCTACAGCTGTCAGTCATCCATGTTCCAGGGATCCAAAACGTCCTGGCAGACAGGCTAAGCAGGTTGCAGTCCAGAATGCACGAGTGGGAGCTGCTGACCTCAGTAGTGGAAGACCTGTTCGACAGGTGGGGTCATCCAGAGTTGGACCTTTATGCATTCCCACTCAATGCAAAACTGCCACTTTTCTGCTTGCTCGTTCCAGGGCCTGGAGTTTTCTGGTGAGATGTGTTGTCTCTCTATTGGAAAATGAGGTTCCTTTACACTTTTCCTACCTTTCCTCTGATTCAGAGGGTGCTATTCTGATTCTGATGGTTCCCTTTTTGGCCTCTGCAGGTTTGGTTTCCCCTTGCATCAACAGTTAGCAGTAGAACCCCTCGTACCCCTGCCCGTGTGCGAGGGCATACTATTGTAGGACTACGGAACCCTGGTCCATCTCTACCTCAGGTCACTCCATCTTCATGTCTGGCTCCTGAAGCCATAGCCATTGTTTGATTTTTGGTGTGTCTCCAAAGGTGGCTGATGTCCTGTTGGCTGCTGGGAAGCCTTCCACAAGGGCCACTTACACCACGAAAAGGAAGCAGTTTGCTTAGTGGGCCACTTCTCATCACTTGGATCCCTTCACTTGTCCAGTAAAGCAGATTCTAGAGTATTTATTGTCCTTGTAAGATGCAGGGCTGCAGTACTCTTATATCAAAGTGCACTTGGCTGCTATTTCAGCTTTCCATGTTTGTGCCGATTATGGCCGTATGGTGGCACAGTTAGAGGTGGCCCGTATGTTCTTGAGAGGCATCCTACACTTGAAGCCTCCTATCTGCTTGGGACCTGAATTTTTTCCTTGGGGAAACTCACTTTAGCTCCTTTTGAGCTAGCCGCAACTTGTGGCATAGGCTTCCTTTCATGGAAAGCGTTACTCTTAGTTGCTATCACTTCTTCTTGAAGGATTTCAGAGCTTCAGGCTCTTATATGTGAGCCTCCTTATTTGATCTTCCATAAAGACAGGGTGTCTTCTTGGACCAATCTGAAGTTTCTTCCTAAGGTGATGTCGGAATTTACTTTGAATCAAACTGTCCACCTGCCAGTTTATTTTCTGCAGCATGCCAGTTTTTTATTTATTTATTTTAAAGTTTGGAAACGCACCTTTGAGCAAAAATGTTCATTTACAAAGGTTCTTCGTCAGAATAACAATTTGTTTACACCATGTCAAAGACTCAGTATCATAACAAAACAGAATGAGTAACATAAGTACCATTTCAGCAATACAGAATGAACAAAAGTTAACATTCAACAGGTCAAATAATGCAAAGCATAACATAGGCACTAGGAGCTTTACAAAGGTAGCAGCCCATCTGGGCATTGCCAGTGGTTAGTCTGTGCGCTTTTATGGCACATTGGAATGGAGAAGAGGCACATGCGTGAGGAGACCGTGTGGTGGGTAAGGTGCTGGCATAATGTGCATGTGTAAGAGGGGACCTTGGAGGGGCAGAAGCACCATGATCAGATGGTGCAAGGGTTGGTTTGGTTAGGGGTGCATTTGGCAAGTGACAGTGCATGGGATGGGGTTTCTTAGGAGAATCAGCTACATTTGGAGCCAGGTAGGAGTAAATTTATAAGTTCCCATTTGAAAGGACCCAGCTTAGTTGGTGTCTTTAGTATTACCTGAAGTTCATTAAGCTAGCTTGGTGCACTGGCTAGAGCTGTTTGGTTGAATGGAACAGCCAATGTACCAATAGTCATGCCTCTGGTTGGGTAAGGATTTGGGGCAGATTGTAGGAAGCCCTGCAGCCATGGGAAATCAGGCTGGGGGGGGCTCAGGCCCATGAGGGCTTTCATGCCTAGCAGGCAAGTTTGATGTTTTATTCTGTCCTGCAGAGGAAGCCAGTTTGTGAGAGAGTAAAGAGTGCAGGTGTGCATGAGTTTCAGTCACAATTACAGAGCGGCAGGCTTTGTTCAGGACTAACCGGACCCTGTTTAACAGAGTATCTGTGGCACTCCCATAGACTGTTAGGCAATAGTCAGCTACGGGGAGGATGGAACTGTTAACTGACACTTTTTTGGCTTCCAGTATAAGGTTGTGCCTATGTTTATATAGTGCTCCTAGTTTCCTGCTGATGATGTAGACGATTTGGTTGACATGTGGTGCAAATGTTAGTCTGGTCGATGGTGACCCTGAGGTATTTGAAAGTTTCTACCTGTTCTAGTGAGTCTTTCTTACTGTTGAGGATGTTGAGTGCTTGTGCCATAGTTCTCTTCTGTGCACTTGAGAAGAGCATTGTTTGGGTCTTGTAGTTCAGCACATGCTTGTTCTGCAGGAACCAATTCTCGAGGGATGCAAAGTTGCATTAGAGGTCTCAAGTAAGTCAGTCCAGGCAGGGGTTACTTGCAGAGATGGCGGTATCATCTGTGTAAAGGAAGACAGTGGAACTAGGGCAAGCTTTGGGAAGGCTATTGATGAAGAGGCTGAATAAAGGGGGCCCCAGGATGGAGCCTTGAGGCACACTCGATTCGACAGGCCTAGCATCAGAGAGCTTACCATTTATCTTAACCTGTTGTGATCTGCCTAAGAGAGAGAGCTTTTAAACCAGAGTACAGTGTCGGCAGAGAGACCTAATATGGGTAGCTTTGTTAGTAATAGTGTGTAGTTAACTAAATCAAAGACTTTGGTGAGGTCTAAGTAGATAGAGCCCACCAGGTGTCCTTTGTCATGCTTGTGTATTCAATCAGTGCAGGTGCTGTGCATTTTATAGAAACCGTGTTGTTGTTCACACTGGACATTATACTGACTGAGGTATGAGATAAGTTGGTCAGATATAATTCTCTTGAGTGCTTTGGACAGTGGGGAGAGAATGGACATAGGCGTGTAGTTTGCAACTAACGTGCGGTCTCCACTTTCATGGATGGGGTGACCAGGGAATTGGGAATCTGAGGGAGAGGTTAAAAAGTTTATTCAGGGTGATAGCGAGCTCATTCAGGACCAGGGCAACTAGTTTCATGTCAAGTGAGGCACTTCCCATCCTTGTTTTCCCTAGTACTCACTTAACATAGCGGACTGTGTCCTTTACAGAGATTGATATAAAGTGGAATTGTGGCCTACATTGATCTTTTTTGGTGTCGTCATGGGATACAGTGGTGGCAGTGGATTTGTCTTTCAGTAGGGAGGACTGAGGTCGGTGAAAGCTTTATTGAATTAATTAGCTATCTCAATAGGGTCGAGTGTGATGCTTCCATTTCAGTTGAGCATTGTTGGTGACGTTTTATGACCCCTACCCAGGAGATCCTTTAGTAATTCCCAGAATGCTTTCCCCTTTCCCCAGCAGCTAATTTATTGCTCTTTATAAAAGATAGTCTTAGCCTGTCTGATATTCTTAGTACACCTATTCTTAGTTGTCCGGTATTCCTGCCAGTATGCCTGCTTGCTGGATTCCTTGGCTTTGTGCCATAGGTTGTCCCTGTCCCGCATTTGAGCAAGCAGTGATGGTGTAACCCATGTGGCAGAGTACCCCCGGATGACCCGCTTCTTGAAAGGGGCAAATTTATCTGCAATGGCATTAAACACAGTTGTGAGATGATCGATGGCTGCATCAATGTTGGTGGAATCTAACTGGCTCCAGTTTAGTTGGGCCAAGTGGGCTTTGAATGCACTTAGTGCGCCTTTGTGGAGTATCCTATTGTAGGTTGTTTTGGGAGTTGGCCAGGTTAGTTTGGCGGACCGACTGCACACTTAGAAACATAGACTTTGGCGGCAGACAAGGACTGCTTGGCTCACCCAATCTGCCCATTTCCCTACGTATCGGATAAGCTGCAGATCCTAGTTTTACCAACAGCTTACTTCCTCCTACTTCCCACTAGAATTGCCTTATGTCTGTCCCATGCATTCTTAAATTCCTCCACTGTTTTTTGACCCCACAACCTCCTCAGGAAGGCCGTTCCATGTATGTATCACCCTCTCTGTGAAAAAGTATTTCCTCACATTGCCCCTGAGCTGTCCCATCTCTATCTTCAGATTGTGACCCCTTGTTCTTGCACATCTCTTTTTCTGAAAGATGCTACCCTCTTGGGCTTTGTTGATTCCCTTGAGGTACTTGAAAGTTTCTATCATGCCCCCCCCCCAAATCTCCTTTCCTCGAGGCTATACATGCTAAGCTTTTTTAGTCTCTCTTCGTATGGCTTCTGGTGCAGACCCTGCACTATTTTAGTTGCCCTTGTCTGGACTGCCTCCATCCTGTCTATGTCCTTGAGGAGATGGGGTCTCCAAAACTGCACACAGTACTCCAGATGAGGTCTCGCCAACTGTCTGTACAGAGGAATAACAGCTTCCTGTTATCCACTGGTGATGCCTCTCCCTGCACATCCCAGTATCCCCCTATCCCTCCTTACTGCCTTCTTACATTGCTTGCCTACCTTAAGATCATCTGATGTGACTACCCCCCAGGTCCCTTTCCATGTTTGTTGTCGTTAAGCCCCTCCCAATTGTGTACTCTTCCCTTGGGTTTTTGTTTCCCAGGTGCATTATTTTGCACCACTTTTCATTGAATCCAAGCTGCCATACTTTTGACCATTCCTCCAATCTTGCAGAGTCTCTTCTCATCCTTTCCACGCCCCGTGTATCAACCCTGTTGCCGATCTTTGTGTCGACTGCAAAGAGGCATACTTTTCCTTCCAGTCCCTCCACAATGTCACCTATAAAGACATTAAAGAGGACTGGTCCCAGTACTGAACCCTGCGGTACCCCACTAGTAACCCCCTTTTCTTTGGAGTGGACTCCGTTTACTATTACCCTCTGCGTCCTGTTGTCCAGCCAATTTTTTACCAGGTTACCACCCTGAGACCCACTCCCAGGCTGGCTAACTTGTTTATTAGTCTTTTGTGTGGGACTGTGTCAAATGCCTTGCTAAAGTTTAGGTAGGCCACATCCATAGCCCCTCCCTGTTCTACTGCTTTGTTCACCCAGTCAAATAAATCTATTAGATTCGTCTGACATGACCTTCCTGCTGTGAATCCATGCTGCCTTGGGTCCTGTGCCCCCGCTGGCCGCTAGGTACTCAACAGTTCTTTCTTTCAGAAGCTATTCCATCATTTTCCCTACCACTGAGGTCAACCTAACAGGTCTGTAGTTTCCTGCCTCTACCTTGCTCCCACTTTTGTGAAGGAGAATCACATCTGCCCTCCTCTAGTCCTCAGGTACCACACTCTCCTCCCATGATTTGTTAAAAAGGGTGTAATCAGTGGCATCACTAGTTCTTCTCTTAGTTCTTTTAGAATTCTGGGGTGAATCCTGTCAGGCTCCATTACTTTGTGCACTTTCAGTTTTAGGAGTTCTTTTAGGACCCTTTCTTCTGTGAATGGACTGGTATCGACCCCCTATCCAATGTGCTTCTTTTATTTGGTTTAGGTACCTTCCCCCTCCTCCTCTTTTGTGAATACTGAGCAGAAGTAGTCGTTCAGTGTCTCTGCTTTGTCACTGTCACCCTCTGCCCACCCCGCCTCCCCTTTATTAATTAAGCCTCACTATCCCTCCCCTGGTATTTCTTCATTCCGTAATGTACCTATAAAAGGTTTTATCCCCCTTCTTAACTGGGTTGGCTGCCTTTTCCTTAGTTTGGGCTTTTGCTATTCTGACTGCCTTCCCCGCTTCCTTCTGCTTTAACTGGTACAGTTCTCTGTCCTGCTCCTTCTGTGTTTCCTTAAACTTCCTGAATGCTATCTTTTCTCCCTAACCTTCTCCTCCACCTCTTTTGAGAACTATAGTGTTTTTTTCCTTAGTTTTATTTGCTTCACACAAAGGCTTGTTGCCTCTTTGATGGCAGCTTTGATTTTTCCCCATTGTTCCTCCACCCTACCTTCTTTCCCGTTTTTCTAGTGCTTTCCTGAGGCATTACCCCATTTTGCCAAAGTCAGCCCTCCTAAAGTCCAATACTCCCACCTTTGTGTGACTTGACGCTATGGCTGTGTTTATCGTGAACCACACTGGTTGATGGTCACTTGTTCCCAGATGGCTACCCACTTCTAAATCCGAGATCCTCTCACCGTCCCTGTTTGAGAGTACCAGGTCTAAGATTGCTCCCTCCCGAGTGGGTTCCAACACTAGCTGTCTGAGGTATGCCCCCTCTAGGGCATCGAGAATTACCCCGCTCTTGGATATGGCTGCAGCAGAGGTGCTCCAGTTAACATCTGGCATATTTGGGTCCCCCATCAACAATATCTCCCCCCTTTTCTGCCATTCTAAGGATGCTTTCTGTCATTTCCTTCTCCATTTTCTCCCCCTGACACGGGGGCCTGTATACAACCCCGTACGGACTGTGGTGCCATTTCCTGTCTACAGAGTGGCCCACAGTGCCTCCTCTCCTCCCTGTTTACCCTTTAGTTCTGTTGCATTGATCCTTCCTCACGTAGAGCGCTACTTTCTCTCTTCTCTTTACTCCTGTCTGTCCTGTAGATTGTGTACCCTGGTATGTTGACATTCCAGTCATGGTTTTCTGTGTACCATGTTTCTGTGACTGTCACGATATCCAAGTGTCCCTCTTCCATCAAGGTCACTAGTTCAGCGAGATTGTTACCCAGACTACATGACTACAGACTAATAGCTTGGCAGAAGACACCAGGAGAAAGGACTGCTGTGTGACTGGACTTCTCTACTGGGACTAAAGAAGAAGAACTCTTGTACTTGGACCTTTAATTTAGGGTAAAAAAAAAACTAACAAAACAAAAAAAAGTGTGTGTTTGTCTGAGTTAACTGAACTGAATGGTTATCTGAACAGTTATCTAGGTATAAATCTCAGGTGATTGAAAGGACTCAATAGCTGTGAGGTTTAAATTACTTGTAGAAAGATCTAGTAAGTAGGGGGAGTGGCTTAGCTAGAAGGAGGCTACATTTAAAGACTGCCTTAGAAAGATTCTGCTAATAGCTTGGCAGAAGACACCAGGAGAAAGGACTGCTGTGTGACTGGACTTCTCTGCTGGGACTATATTGCCCTCCTTCCCTTCCCTCCAAAGCTAGTTCTACTTTTATAGGCACAGGATTTGACTGACAACAGGAACTTTCTGTTTGGGAGCAGGAAGTGAGTGATCACAGAGCCACCAAAGACCCACCATCCTAGAAGGGCAAGAGTACCTCTCCGGCCCCCTCTAGCTGCTGGAGGTCTGCCTCTGAGCAAGTAAGGGGTCTACTGAGAAATATAGGATATTCTTGTCTCAGAGCAGGACAATCAGGAACTTAAAGGGCACACAGGCAGAAAGTAAGGAGAGAGAGAAAAAAAAACAGGAAAGAGTAAGGATTGCAAACAGTTAAGGGGCCAGAAATATAAGACATGATTGGAGTGGTGCAGTGCAGTGGCTGTGGAGCAGCAGTCTTCTGGGAGACGTTCTGGAGGATGCAGTGTTGTCCCATCTGCAGGCACCTCTCTGGGCTGAGGGAGGAGGTTGCTCATCTCCAGGCTGAGTTGGCCAGGATTTGTGGGACCTCCTCTTCCATCCAGGGACCACCGGTGCCACTGCCGTTGCCTCAGAGGTTGCCAAGAAAGAGGAGCGGTTGGACCACAGTGGGCTCAGGGAGGGTGAGGGTGGTGGAACAGAGGCACATCCCTCAAGTTGTATCTCTCCACAATTCCTATGCCATTCTGGCAAAGTGTGGTTCCTCTATGGAGGCACCCGCAGTGGAGACCAAGGAGGATGCTGGGAACCTCCACAAAGGAGACCCACAGGAGGGTGGCATGGGACCTCACAGGGGAAGGAAACAACTCCTGGTGGGGGACTCCATTGTTAGGACGGTAGAACTGGGGGAGGAAGGGGAGAGGGAGGTAAGGTGCCTGCCTGGCGCCATGGCTTGGAGGGACAGGGAGCGAATCCTCAGGATTGCCGGAGCAGCTGCACAGGGGAGGGAGCTGGATGTCATTGTCCACCTAGGGACAAATGACCTGGCTAAGAAAGGAATTGGAGAGGGGCCTTAGACAAGTAGCATGCATGGTAACCTTCTCGGAGGTGCTGCCCATCTATGGCATAGGAGAGTCTAAGGTGTTCCGCACCATGGGATTCAGTCAGTGGTTGAAAAACTGGTGTGGAGCTCAGGGATTTGGCTTCATTGGGGACTGGGGGGTCCACCTGGAGTGATGCAAACCTATACTGGCATGATGGGCTGCATCTGTCCAGGAGGGGAACCAGGATCCTAGGTGATGGGTTTAAATGCTTCATTGGCAAGCATTTAAACTAGCCAAGGGGGGAGGCACTGGAAAGGAGCAGGGAAATCCTAGCCCCCCCAAAAAAATCACGGTAGTAAGTGCGGCAAACACCAACATAGAGGTGTCGATAGGGAGAAGGGCAGGGGTAAATGGAGAAAGTGACAAAGGCAAGAAGGACAGGGATGGGGCAAAAAGGAGTAAGGCCATCAGGAAATGGAGGGTAATGAGCACCAATGCCCGTAGTCTGGGCAACAAGCTCCCTGAGCTGGTGGCCTTCATGGGAGAGGGATGCCTGGATATCGTAGCAGTCACAGAAACATGGTACACAAAAACCATGACTGAGATGTTAACATACCAGGGTACATAACCTACAGGAGAGACAAGCAGGGGAGAAGAGGGGGAGGAGTAGCTCTCTATGTGAAGGAAGGGATAAAAGCAACTGAACAAAAGAGTAAACAGGGAGGAGAGAGGCACTGTGGGTCACCTTGGAGACTGGAAAGGCACCACAATCTGCACAGGGTTGTGTACAGACCCCATGTCTGGGGAGGGAATGGACAAGGATATGATAGAAGGCATTCTTAGAATGGCAGAGAAAGGGGAGATACTGTTGATGGGAGACCTGAATATGCCAGATGTTAACTGGAGCACATTTGCTGCAGCCACATCCAAGAGCAGGACCATTCTTGATGCCCTACAGGTGGCAGGCCTCAGACAGCTAGTTTCGGAACCCACTCGTGAGGGAGCAGTCTTAGACTTCGTGTACTCAAATGGGGCGAGTGAGAGGATCTCAGATCTGGGAACAAGTGGCCATCAAACAGTGTGGTTCACGTTAAACTCAGCTACAGAGTCAAGCCATATAAAAGTGAGGGTACTGGACTTTAGGAGGGCTGACTTTGGCAAGATGGGAGAGTGCCTCAGAAAAGCACTAGCAAACAGGCTAGCAGGATGTGTGGAGCAACAATGGGGAATCATCAAAACTGCCATCACAGAGGCAACAAGTCTTTGTGTGAAGCAAATCAAAACGAAAGAAAAAGCCACTATGGTTCTCAAAAGAGGTGGCTGTGAAAGTCAGGGAGAAAAAGATAGCATTCCGGAAGTATAAGGAAACACAGAAGGAGCAGGACAGAGAGCTGTACCAGTTAAGGCAGAAGGAAGCAGGGAGGGAAGTCAGAATAGCAAAGTCCCAAACAGAGGAAAAGATAGCCAACTCAGTTAAGAAGGGGGATAAAACCTTTTATAGGTACATCAGTGAGCGTAGAAAGACAAAGGGAGGGATAGTGAGGCTGAATAGAATGAACGGTGGGTGGGCAGAGGGGGACAGTGAAAAGCAGGGACACTGAACAAATATTTCTGCTCAGTATTCACAAAAGAGGAGGGGGAAGTGCCTAATCCAGTTAACAGAAGCACTCTTGATAGGGGGGTCGATCCCAGTCCTTTCACAGAAGAAAGGATTCTGCAACAACTCCTAAAACTGAAGGTGGACAAAGCAATGGGTCCTAATGGAATTCACCCCAGAATTCTAAGAATTAAGGGAGGAACTAGTGAAACCACTGGCTACTCTTTTTAATAAATCATGGGAGGATGGTGTGGTACCCGAGGACTGGAGGAAGGCAGATGTGATTCCCCTTCACAAAAGTGGGACCAAGACAGAGGCAGGAAACTACAGACCTGTCAGTCTGACTTCTGTGGTAGGGAAAGTGATGGAGTCACTTCTGAAGGAAAGAATAGTTGAGTACCTAGCGGCCAGTGGGGCACAGGACCCAAGGCAGCATGGGTTCACAGCGGGAAGGTCATGTCAGACGAATCTAATAGATTTCTTTGACTGGGTGACCAAAGTAGTAGACCTGGGAGGGGCTGTGGACATGGCCTACCTAGACTTTAGCAAGGCATTTGACACAGTCCCACACAAAAGATTAATAGTCAAATTAACCAGCCTGGGAGTGGGTCCCAGGGTGGTAGCCTGGGTAAAACACTGGCTGCACAACAGGACACAGAAGGTAATTGTAAATGGAGTCCACTCTGAAGAAAGAGGGGTTACTAGTGGGGTACCGCAGGGTTCAGTATTGGGTCCAGTCCTCTTTAATGTCTTCATCAGTGACATTGCAGAGGGACTGGAAGGAAAAGTATGCCTTTTTGCAGATGACACAAAGATCTGCAACAGGGTTGATACACAAGGAGGCGTGGAAACGATGAGAAGGGACTTGGCAAGGTTGGAGGAATGGTCAGAAGTATGGCAGCTAGGATTCAATGCAAAGAAGTGCAAAATAATGCACCTGGGAAACAAGAACCCAGGTGAAGAATACACAATGGGGGTAGTAACAACAACAAAAAAGGAAAGGGACCTGGGGGTAATCATATCAGATAACTTTAAGGTCAGCAAGCAGTGTGAGAAGGCAGTAGGGAGGGCTGGGGGTATACTGGGATGCATAGGGAGAGGCATCAGCAGCAGAAAACAGGAAGTTGTTATCCCTCTGTACAGACAGCTGGTGAGACCCCATCTGGAGTACTGCTTCCAGTTCTGGAGACCCCATCTCCGCAAGGACATAGACAGGATAGAGGCAGTCCAGAGGAGGGCAACTAAAATGGTACAGGGTCTGCAAGAGAAGCCGTATGAGGAGAGACTAAAGGAGCTTAACATGTATATCCTTGAGGAAAGAAGGGAGAGGGGGGACATGATAGAAACTTTTAAGTACCTCAGTGGAATCAGCAAAGTCCAAGAGGGTAGCATCTTTCAGAAAAAGACGTGCAAGAACAAGGGGACACTATTTAAAGATAGAAGGGGGGGCGGTTCGGGGCAATGTGAGGAAGTATTATTTCACAGAGAGGGTAGTGGATGCATGGAACAGCCTTCCTGAGGAGGTTGTGGGGTCTAAAACTGTGGGAGAATTCAAGAATGCATGGGACAGACATAAGGCAATTCTTGTGGGGGGTAGGAAGAAATAGGCTGTTGGTTAACTAGGATCTGCAGCCTATCTTGTAGGTAGGGAAATGGGCAGACTAGATGGGCCAAGCGGTCCTTATCTGCCGTCAAAGTCTATGTTTCTGTGTTTCTATGCATTGGTACTCATCGTTCTCCATTTTTTGGTAGCCTTACCCCTTTTAGCCCCATCCCTGTCCTTGCTGTCTTTTTCTCCATTGACCCCTGTCCTACTCCCTATTGACTTTTCTACCTTAGTGTTTGCCTCATTAACTACCCTGTTTTGTGTGGGGGGGGGTTGGGATTTCCATGCTGCTTTTCAGTGCCCCCGGCTAGTTTAAATGCTTGCCAATGAAGCATGTAAACCTATCACGTAGGATCCTGGTTCCCCTTCTGGACAGATACGGACCATCTTGCCAGTATAGGCCTACATCTCTCCAGGTGGACCCCCAGTCCTCAATGAAGCCAAAACTCTGAGCTCCGCACCAGTTTTTCAACCATTCATTGATTCCCATGGTGCGGAGTACCCTAGCTCCACCCATACCATAGATAGCACCTCTGAGATGGTTACTGTGCATGCTACTTGTCTAAGTCCCCTCCCCAACTCTGCAAACTCCTCCTGTACTGCTCCTAGCCTGGTCATTTGTCCCTAGGTGGACAATGACGTCCAGCTCCCTCTCCCGTGTCGCTACTCCCGCGATCCTGAGGAATTGCATCCTGTCCATCCCAGCCATGGTGCTGGGCAGGCACCTTACCTACCCCGCCATTCTACCCCCCTAATGATTGCGTAGCCCACCAGGAGTTGTTTCTTTCCCCAGTGGGGTCTCATGCCACCCTCCTCTGGGTCTTCTTTGCGAAGGTTCCCAGCATCCTCCTTAGTCTCCACTGTGGGTGCCTCCATAGAGGAACCACACTCCACCAGAACGGCGTATGAATTGTGGAGAGATACAACTGGAGGGATGCACTTCTGATCCACCGCCCTTACCCTTGCTGAGCCCACCGTGTTCCAACCGCTCCTCTTTCTTGGCAACCTCTGAGGCAGCGGCAGTGGTGCTCATGGTCCCTGGGTGAGGGAGGAGGTTTCTGGAATCCTCGCCAGGTTGGCCTGGAGACGGGCAGCCTCCTTCCTCAGACCAGAGTGGTGCCTGCAAACAGGGCAGCATCATATTTGGTGAGTGGTCACTCAGTACCTCAGGCAACACAGTAACCTCCTTCAGCCTGTCTGGGTGGGTAGTGAGGACCCAGTCTATAAGGGTTGAAGTACCTGTTTTGTAATTATTTCTGGTGCTTTCTGTGACAGCTTGTGTAAGGTAAAGATTGTGTATTTGGTCTTTGCAACCTGTGCTAGATTTTGCTTTCCAACTGACATTAAAATTACCCATTACTACAGTTTCTCGATTCTGGCTTACTTGCTTGTAATGCAAGGCAAGAGTGTCTAGTCCAGCTTGTTGCTTTCCTGGGGGAATGTAAACGGTCATAAGGGTTAGGTTCTTCCTCTCATTCCCTAATATTAGGTGCACTGCTAGGCACTCACAGCTGTCATTGGTCCCATCTAGGGTGATTTTATAACCTTGCAAGGTGTTTTTTAGGTAGACTAGGCATCCACCTCCCCGTTTACCTGTACAGTCTAACCAGAAGTGGTTATACCCTTGTAGGGAGATAGAGGTGTTGGGGGGCTTTAGAGGATAGCCATGTCTCAGGGAGTGAGATAATGTCTGGCTGGTTTTGTCTCACCCAGGTTTCAAACTGAGCCATCTTTGGCAGAAGGTTGACAATGTTCAGGGAGGCAATTTTTAAGGTTGGGGGGGGGGTTGGCCGTGCTCACCCCTAGGGTGGACCTGGGTTGGGTGGATGTTATCCGATCTTAGTAATAGGGTCTGCAGCACCAGTCTGAGAAAGTACCACCATTGTTGGTGCCTTCGTTCTTTTAAGGAACGCTGCTGTGGGCTAGGGTCTCTAGGAGGTTTAGCCCATATAGTGGTCGTGGCAGGGGTGCTGTCCCCAGTCAGTGACTTGGAAGGGCTAGTTATAGTTGAGTAGCAGAGGAGGCTTGTCTGCAGCTCACTTGCGATAGCAATTCCACACTCTGTCTCCCAAGGCATAGTTTTTAATTGGGGGTTTATTTTGTTATTAATTGTTAGATCAGTGTGCCCCCTAACCCCTGTATCTTCCTGGACATAGTCTCCACCACTCATTCACACTATTGGGAACTGCGCCGGAGGCACTAGGACCCAGCGGGAGCAAACTTTTTTGCTAAAGGGTTGGTGCCAGAGATGGAGCCGCGAGGAGCTGCACCGCGAGCCCCAGCTCATGTGGTAATGACTATCTCGGCATCAACCCTCCAACTGCCTCAGTTCCTTTTTTCCTGCTGTCGAGTGCACTTCAGTGACAACGTCGCTCTCCCGCCAGGAATCAAACTTCAGACTAGCAGCTTAGTTTTTCAGTTTTATTGTTTTGTAGTAATATTTCAAATAAGTTTCACTTAGTTTATTTATTCTTAATTAAAGAAGAAGTCTCGGCCTACATTGATGGAGTTGACCATGAGCGGGTCAGGTGACGGTAGGGAGACTTCTTATGAAAGCTGTTCAGTCAGCTGGGCTGGGTCTGGTCCACCGCCTTCTCCGGGGGGGGGGAGCTGTTTGACAACGGACAGTCCAATGCCCGAGGGGGTGGGTGGTCCCCTCGGAAGCATAAAAATAAACGGTCGCACTCTCAGCAGCGTTCGGCCTCGAGCTCTTCTTCGACCCACAGGTCGAGAAAGAGAAGGCATCACTCGAGGTCGCCCTCTGATATGTCTGCACGTAGATGATCAATTATTGGGGCTAGTTGCCGGTCTCCTCCTTTGGAGTCGCCGGTTTCTGTTTCTGGTAGCCGACGTCTTCAACATCGGAGCCCTACCCCGCCTTCTGGTAGGTCTTCAGATGAGCAGTTTCATCAGTGGGCTGCTCTTATGGAGCAGTGGGCTCGGAGGTTTGTCCAGCTGCCTGGCCCGGTCACTCAGGGGCCTTTGGGCTTCTTGGGAGATCAGGTAGGGCGGTTGAGCCTTCCTAGTTGCGCAGTGCCGTCTTCGGTGCCGTCGACTCTGCGCTTAGGTATTTTCCTCCCTCACACGGCTGTGGCACAGGGGGCCACACCGATGCCTTTATCTCCTGGTATTCATTCTTTTTCCTCAAATCCTGTTTTTCACAGTCTTGGGATATTTTCAACGCCCTCGGAGTCGATGGCACGCTCGGCGCCGTCTTCGGCATCATTGACTTTCTTGGTGCTGTGTGTCTCGATGGCGCCGTCCTCTGCGCTGTGTGCTTCGTCTGCACGCCTTCCTCGGTGCCGTGTGGCTTCTCAGCACCATCTTCAGCACCGTCCGGCTTTTTGGCACCGTGTGGCTTCTCTGCGCCATGCGGCTCCTCGACGCCATGCGTATTTTTGGCGCCGTGTGTTTCTTCGGTGCCGAGGCCTGTTAGGACGTCATTCAGCCTTCAGGACTCCTCTTTTAACCCTTTTCCTTCCTCATTTCCTTCTGATTTTCACTTCTTTCCTGTCCATACAGTCCCTCCTGGACTGTCAGGAGATGACATTGAGCCTGACCCAGACCTTAGGCTGGGTGATGATGTGGAAGGAACAGGATCTATTCCTGCTGCAGAGCCTGTGGTCGAGGACCTGTCTTTTAAGTCTCTGCTGAAAAACTTGAATTCCACTCTTTCTCTCCAAACTACAGATATTGATCCTGGGAAACTAAGACTGCAATACCTCCATGTTCCAGAGATCCCTATGGATTTGACTTCTCCAGTAGAGCCCTCCTTTGAGACCCTATCTCAAATGGTATGGAATAATCCTGCTGTCATTCCTTCGGTGGCGAAGTCCATAGATAGGAAATATGCTGCTCCCAAAGATAAACCTATTTTGACATCCCAAGCCTTTGCGGATCCTATTGTAGTCTTGGCAGAGAATGATAAGATCGTCCTTCCCCAAACTACTACAGCTTGACCTATTAACAAAGAATCTCATAAGATGGACACTTTAGGCAAGAGAGTCTTTGCTGCTTCCACCCTAGGTACGCGTATTGCCAGTTACCAAGGCTGTTTCTCTCAATATGAGTATAACCTTTGGCATTCACTCAAACAAATGGTTGAAGTTCTGCCAGAGTCGGGCAATAATTCAGAGCTTCTTCAAACCATAACCAGGGGTATCGAGTCCAACAACCAGCAGGTTAAAGCAGCTATGGACGCTTTCGATACTGCTTCCCAAGTGGCGGCGGGCATTTGTACCCGCCGTCATTCCTGGCTGCGCACTTCAGGTTTCATGAACGATGCTCAGCAACAGGTAATGGCGCTGCCCTTTGATGGTGTGTATCTCTTCGGCCCTCAAGTACAACAGGCTCTAGAGGCTACACAAAAGACTAGGTCAGCCATTAAATTGGCTTGACCTCCTCCTGTCCCCTCTCGAGGGGGTGTTAATAAACGCCAGTTTCATAACCGTCAGTCCTTTCGAGGCAAAGGCAGGGGACATTTTAATAAAAACCATGCCCCCAGCCTCAAAAGAAAATGCAGCAGAAGGCGCAAGGACCCAAAGCGCCCAGCGCCGCCTTCTGAGTCGTTGGCCCAAGTCCCACCTCAGCTGCCCAAGGGGGACTCTTCCTCAGCGGTGGGAGGTCATCTGACTCACTTCTACAATCAATGGAAGTCCATAACCTTAGACAAATGGGTCCCTACGGATAATCTGTGAAGGGTATTCCCTCAATCTTTTGGAGACCCCTCTGGATCGTCCCCCCAGACGACAGCCCAGGCTGTCAGCTCTTCAGTCAGATCTTCTTGCCTGTGAGATACAGGGCCTTCTGAACAGCAGGGCAGTGGAAGTAGTTCTGCTGGATCAACGGAACACAGGGTTCTACTCCTATTACTTTCTGGTTCTAAAGAAAACCGGGGGCATGCGCCCCATTTTGGACCTCAGAAAACTAAACAAATTCCTTCCCAAAGAGAAATTCAGAATGATATCACTAGGAACCCTGTTACCTTTACTTCATTAACATGACTGGTTAGCCTCCCTGGACATGCAGGATGCTTACCAGCACATTCCTATTCATCCAAAGCATCACAAATACCTAAGGTTCATGGCTTTGGGACAGCATTATCAGTTTAGAGTCCTGCCCTTTGGGCTATCCTCGGCTGCGCAAGGTTTTACACAGTGTTGTGCAGTTCTTGTAGCGCATCTCAGAAAAATCAGAATATAGGTATTCCCATATCTAGACGATTGGTTCTAGCAAGCCCTTCCAAACAGGGAACTCTAGATGCAGTAGCCACGGCTTCACACTTTCTCATGTCCATTGGAGTCCTGCTTAACCTAAAGAAATCGCAGCTGCAGCCCTCCCAGAGGCTCCTTTTCATAGGAACCCTCCTGAACACCACCTGTGCGAAAGCATTTCTTCCAGAGGACAGGAAGAGCGATATCCTTCAGATGGCCCGATACATAGGAGAGAGCACCTCTGTTTCAGCTTTCTCGATGCAACGGGTGCTAGGTCTCATGGCATCCACGGTGTTCACTGTACCCCTAGCACGCTTCCACATGAGAATCTCTCAATGGATGCTCAATAGTCAGTGGTCCCCAACCACTCACCCTGAGTCCTTTCTCATCAAGGTGACGGAACCTCTGAAGAGATCACTCACCTGGTGGTCGCAAGAGGACAGTCTTCTGGAAGGGTATCCCTTTGCTCCTCTGGATCATCAGATTTCCATTACCACAGATGCGTCCCTGATGGGGTGTGGAGCTCACTGTCAGACTCTCCACAGTCAAGGTACGTGGATTCAGGATGAGTCCCAGCTTCACATAAATGTCTTAGAAATGAGAGCCGACCTTTATGCAGTCCGGGCTTTGAAGGACATTCTCTGTCAGAAGAACATTCTCCTTCAAACAGACAACAAAGCAGTGATGCATTACATCAACAAGCAGGGAGGTGCTCACTTTTACCCCTTATGCAGGGAAGCGATGAGAGTGTGGGAATAGTGCTTGGAGCACAAGGTTCTAATTCAAGCGGTCTACCTGCCGGGAGTGCAGAACGAACTGGCAGACCGTCTCAGCAGAACAGAGATAGATTCTCACGAATGGTCTCTCGACTCAACCATAGTTCAGTCACTATTCAAAGAGTGGGGAACTCCAGACCTGGACCTTTTTGCATTCCCACTTAACACAAAACTGCCTCTCTTCTGCTCCAGAAATCCAGGGCCTGGCATTTTCTGTCAGGATGCGTTCAGGCTGCAGTGGACAAAATGCTTTCTATACGCCTTTCTGCCTCTTCCTCTAATTCAGAGGGTACTTCTCAAGTTCAAGTCCCAGGGGGAAAAAATGATCCTCATTGCTCCCTTCTGGCCTCGACAGATATGGTTTCCAGTACTCAACAGTATGTTTGAAGCTCCTCCGAAACCACTTCCCCTTCAGATGAACCTTCTGACTCAGGGGCCTGTGGTCCATCTAAACCTGAGGTCGCTTCACCTTCATGTTTGTCTCCTGAAGAGATAGAAGTGAAAAGGTTCAATGTCTCTTGCAGGGTTTCAGATATTCTTCTGGCTGCGTGCAAGCCAGCCACTAGCAAAACTTACACAGCCAAATGGAAAGCGTTTTTCGCTCTGGTGTGCAAAATCCTCTTTGAATCCTTTTTCCTGCCCACCAGATAAAGTTTTAGAGTACCTCTTAGACTTCTCAAATTCAGGTCTGCAATACTCTACAGTTAAGGTTCACCTTTGTGCCATCTCAGCTTATCATGAGCCAGTACTTTCCTTGTCACTGGCTCAGTTACCTGTGGTTAAGAGGTTTCTTAAGGGAATTCTGCATACCAGACCTCCAATAAGACATCCAGTCGCAGCCTGGGACATTAATCTTGTGCTAGACGTGCTCACTCGAAAACCTTTTGAGCCTCTAACTACCTCTGAGTTAAAATTTCTCACTTGGAAAACAGCCTTCCTAGTGGCCATTACCTCAGCCCTTAGGGTCTCTGAGATACATGCCCTAGTCACAGACCCCCCCTTCCCCATATACTGTATTTCATAAAGACAAACTAGTTCTTAGGACCCATCCTAAGTTTCTCCCCAAGGTTGTTTCAGAATTCCACCTAAACCAACCTTTGGTCCTTCCTACTTACTTTGCGAACTTCCAAAATGAAGGAGAGCGTTCTCTTCATTCCTTGGAAGTCAAGAGAGCTTTGCATTTATATCTAGATAGAACAAAAGACTTCCGCAAAGCTCAACAACTGTTTGTTTCCTTCAGCAAGACCCGGCTGGGTCAACCTGTCGCTATCGGATGTATTGCAGCATGGCTGGTGGCATGCCTTCGCCATTGTTATTCCATGGCGCAGGTTAAACTGGAGGGCAGAGTGTTTGCTCACTCTACTAGAGAGGTCGCGGCATCCCTAGTGGAAATCTGCAACGTGCCCATTGCAGATATTTGCAACGCGGCTACCTGGAGCTCAGTGCATACTTTCGTCAAACACTATGCCCTGGATGTCCATGCCACACAACATCTTTCTTTTGGCAGAACCATCCTTAATGGACTCCTGTCCTTAAACTGTGAGCTCTTGGTCTCCTGCCACCCTCTTGGGGGATTATTAGCTCGGTACTCTCCCATTAGTGTGAGTGAGTGGTGGAGACTTTATGTCCAGGAAGATATGGAAATTACTTACCTACCGTAATTCATGATCTTCTTGGATGAGTCTCTACCACTTATTCACACGCCTACCCTCCATCCCCCGAGCTCACCTCTGTTGTTGGTCTTCACTCCCTCAGTCTTTAGGCTGTGAAGATTTCCGTGTTGACCCTTTTTACACGGGTTGTCCGGACTGTCTTATGTCCGTTTTTTTTTTTTTGTTAGGCTATCTTTCTAGGTTAGGGTACGCTGCACCTCCTCGGAAAAAAGGTACTGAGGTGGTTGGAGGGTTGACGCTGAGTTAGTCATTACTGCATGAGCTGGGGCTCACGGTGTCGCTCCTCGTGGCTCTATCTCTGGTGCTGACCCTCCAGCAAAACGTTTGCTCCCGCTGGGTCCTGGTGCCTCCGGAGCAGTTCCCATTAGTGTGAATGAGTGGTGGAGGACTCGTCCAAGAAGATCAAGAATTATGGTAGGTACGTAATTTCCATTTCTTGGGGTGACAGTGTAGCGAGTAGTGTCACAACTAGGAGGATTCAGGCAGGTGGGGTGTTCCCCATAGGGGTGTGCATGATAACTAATTGTACCCTTGGAAAGTTAGGTGATGGAGGGGAAGCATTGCTCCATACCTTAGATGTACATAGAGTACTCAGATATTTATGTTCACCGTACAAAGGACTGCAGGAAGTCCTCACAGCTTTTTGTTTCCACTGCCCTTGAGAAAGAGGGCAAACTGGTTTCTAAACAGTGCCTGTCCAGATAGTTGGCCAACTGTATTACTTTTTGTTATAGAAATTACAGTGAGCAACTTCCTGGAGTTGTTTGTGGCCATTCAGCCAGATGCGTGGCCATTTCCGTTGCCCGTTTTAGGAATGTATCATCAACTGAAGAAATTTGTGCTGCTGCAACTTGGAGTCTTTCCACACTTTCACTAAGCACTACAGTCTGGACATTGCCTTTCAAAGAAGAGCAGGCTTCGGCCTGGCTGTGCTTCAAGGCCTCCTTTCTTAGGCCTCCAGCCTCCAGTCACCCAGATTGTCTCTCTGTCAGTACTGCTTGGAACTCGTTCCATAGGTGTAACCTGATGAGAGATTTCTTCGAAGAAGACAAAAAATTAAGTACTTATATCTTCGAGAGAATATTTTTCATCAGGTCATGCCATCCCACCCTCGATCCCCCATTGACTCAGAGCCTCTTTGCTCCTGTCCCTTTCTCCAGGATGTACTACCTGCTGTTTCCAGCCTCTCCTGATAGCCGAAAACATAATCTCTCTTCTGGTTTCCTAAGGGAGGTTCTCTGGGAATAATCTCTGGTGGGGAACTGAGGAGGGAGAGGGGTCACCCTCGTTTATATACAGAGGATGTCTACATAAGACATCGTCTGATTGCCATCTGATAGGCAGAAAATGTTTGTTTACCACCAGGGCTCCAGATAAAATTTTTGGGGTGGGTATTTTACTCCTCATTTTTAAAGTGATGTGAGTAAAAGCAATTTCAGAGGAGTACAAATGACTCAACAACGTGGACTGATGAGTATATTTTTCAAAATCAAGTATTTTTTCATGCACATGATAAAACACACATCAAGTTGTGATGTTCCATTTGTGTCTTTATAGTGCATCTACTCTCTTCAGGGGAAAAAAATATCCTGCACGTGCAGTCCAGTATAGCCACCTACACCCCCCCCCCCCAAACACACACACAGCCTCTGTGTTACTGTGTTAGTTTACGTTCACATAATATTCTATGCAGTAGAAATGAAATTAAGTCAAGTCAAGCAAGACTGGTTCAAGAAACAAATTCAAGCAGTTTATATATACACAAGAGAATGGCACAGCACACAGTATGTTATTAATTTCCAACTAAACCAGTAGAAAATGTAGGTATTCAAACAACATGAAGTCTTGCTGTATTCTGACTATCTGCAGTTAGCTCCAGCCTTTAAACTGCCTCGGAGAACAAAGGGTTAACTTTCTATGCAGTGCATAGAATGCTGAGCTCGAGCTCGGTAGAAGTCTCTGTCGGCAGCCCTTTGAAACCCAACCGTCAGATTCTTTACTCCGCCTCACTGAACAGTTGCTCCAGAGATTTCTCCTTCAGCTCGGTTCGAAAGTCTGTAAAATGTCGGTTTAAAGTTGTCGGTTTTAAGCCGAATTTGTTCCGCATAGTCGTTCTCTCTCTGTCTGCAGTACCGTGAGTACTAGATAGGTTTTGTCTTAATTCTGTATGCTGGCCATGGCACCTAGCTTCACCTGAGCTTTTTCCTTCTAAGACTGCTTGAAAGGCAGAGTAGAGAAATTTACCAGAGCAAGGGAGAAGGATTAAGATTTAGTTTGGCTAAGCAGATTTACTGTGTGGTGGTGTTTTTATTTTTTACTCACAGGGATTGCTACTGTTTGTTGCTAACATTTCATTGTTTTATTTTTTCTCTGATTCAAATTGTTGTTGCTGGTATACCTTCTTCTGCATTATTACAAGGTGTGCCTACAGGTGTGTGCTAACAGATTACTCCTGTAATCTTCTGATTCAAATTGTCTTTTGCAAGGTATACCTTCTGTTACTGCTTTATTTTTCTCTGGAGCAAAGTGTTTCTTACAGCGTATATCTTCTCTGAAATTACTGTATTACAGGTGGAGCTTACATTTTTGTGACTTTTTTATCATTGGGCTAAGCAAAATTATTGTTTGACACTGTGTTTTATTTTATTCTTGTTTGTTGAAAAGGTTTGTTGTCTCAGAGGTGTTTCAGTCTCCTTCTCACATTGAAGGAGCTAATTGCTTTTCCTCCCACAGCTCTTCCAAAGGATTAGGTGTGTATGTGGGGGGTGGAGCTGGCAAACTGTCAGTAATTTCCAACAGAAAGAAGGGTTAAAAAGTCAGGTTAGTTGATATCTTGGAGGTAGAAGACTTGGTTTGCTGGCCAAGGCACCTAGCTTCACCTGAGCTTTTTCCTTCTAAGACTGCTTGAAAGGCAGAGTAGAGAAACTTACCAGAGCAAGGGAGAAGGATTAAGATTTAGTTTGGCTAAGCAGATTTACTATGTGGTGGTGTTTTTTTTTTACTCACAGGGATTGCTACTGTTTGGTGCAACATTTCATTGCTTTATTTTTTTCTCTGATTCAAATTGTTGTTGCTGGTATACCTTCTTCTGCATTATTACAAGGTGTGCCTACAGGTGTGTGCTAACAGTTTACTCCTGTAATCTTCTGATTCAAATTGTCTTTTGCAAGGTATATCTTCTGTTACTGCTTTATTTCTCTGGAGCAAAGTGTTTCTTACAGCGTATATCTTCTCTGAAATTATTACAGGTGGTGCTTTACAGGTTTTACAGTTTTATCTAACATTAGAATAAGCTTTCAGGGTTACTGCATTTGTTATTGACTGATTGTTTCTGCTCTTACCTCCTTGTTCTTTTCGTCCGTGGTTCTTCTTTTAGGCAGGGAAGGGCCCAGCCAACCACCCACACTACACTCCTTTTATAGGGTACCACAGTTGTGACATTTCCTGTGGCAGAGCAGGAAGGGGCGGATCAGTGGAGCCTCCACAAGGTGATCTCATTTACAGGGCATAGTAATTAACTTGTTATAACAAGTTAAACAAAGCACAATTAAACCATTACTTGCATTTTTTTTCCTTCTAATTACTCTGACTAGGTTACAAACCCAGCAACTTATTTGGAATGGATTTCATTAACTGCAGGTACTGTGGAACAATTTTCAGAAGGACAGTCTTACAGGATTTAGGACACTGTCCTACATGCTGGGCCTTTGGAGATCTTAGGGCTCAGCTCCGGGCAGCATGGGCAGAGATTGCACGCCTCAAATTTCATATTGAAGAGGAAATACATTATAAGAACCACCTGCCATTTCCCCAGCATCCAACAGAAAAACCTTGACCGCAGAAGGTAGTTGGTCCAGGAGGTTGGCAGGTGGTTAGGAGGAGCAAATCAGGTGCCCCATCACTCTCTGCTCTCCAACACATTACCTCCAAAAACCATATAAACACTACAAACAGGTATCTGTCTCTATCTCTGAAATCAAATAAAGAGGCAGAAGACACTGCAGAGCAGAACACTGCGGCACAGGAGCTAGCACAACAAAACTCACCCAAATCAGGAACCAGAACTAAACAAGCACAAAGGAAATCCAAAAAACTTCTGATCATAGGAGACTCCATGATTCGGGGAGTTGATACCCATCTCAGCCAGGGTGATGGTCAGATGTCTCCCAGGTACATCAGCATGGAGAGACACTGACCGCATTGCTAAAATTGTTCACAAAGCAGGAGAAAACATTGATGTCCTAGTACACATAGGGACTAATGATCTCCGCCGATCAGTTGTGGAGACCAAGGAACACCTGACTAGGCTGGGTAACAAACTATCATCTATTTCGTCGGCATCTCCTTCTCTGAGATCCTGCCAGTCTGGGAGAGGGAGCAGATGGACAGAAGGTCAGAGAAGGGAGATAGGGGAGCTAAACACGTGGCTCAAGGACTGGTGCCAGGAAAAAGGAACAGATTTGTAGGAACTGGCAACAGTTCTGGGAGCGAAAGTTCTTTAAATCTGATGGACTGCATCTGACTAAAGAGGGAGTCAGTGCATTGGGGCAGAAGTTTGACGTCCTTTGCAGAATATTTAAACTAGAATGGGGAGAGGGTGCAGCACCCATCATCGAATGGGAAGAACACCCTCCCCTCAGCTAGTGGTCAAACAGGAATTCAGCATGTTTGCCGTTCATTTGCATCACCAGGTAAGAAAAAAGGTTTGTCTCCCCATACGACGCACAGGAGTAATGCCAAACTTCACCCAACAACTAACACACCAAAATCTGGCCAATGGAAAATCATGTACACAAATGCTCACAGCCTGGGAAATAAGATCCCAGACCTGCAGGCAATAATGTCAGAGGCTAAACTGGACATAGTAGCAATTAGTGAGACGTGGTTTACCAGTAACCACACTTGGGAGACTTCAGTACCTGGCTATGTATTGTTCAGAAGAGACCGAGGTGCAAAAAGGGGGGGAGGAGTCCCTGTAGGTTAATGAAAATATCAAAGCTACAGAAATTCAGAATACACATAAGGAGCCAGAAGAACTGTGGGTCACCCTGAAACAGGAAATGGGACAGCCATAAGAACTGGGGTTGTCTACAGGCCCCAGACCAGAGGAGGACATAGACACATTACTGTTAGAAGATATACAAAACATGACAGCTAAAGGGGAGGTTCTGATAATGGGAGACTTCAACATGCCAGATACAGATTGGTCAATACCAGCAGGAACATCTGCCAGAACTAGACTCATAGTGGATTCCTGCAGGGAAGGCCTCAAACAACTGGTACAGCAACCCACAAGAGACAGGGCTATCCTAGATCTAGTACTGACTAACAAAGAAGGGATCACAGATCTCAGGTAGAAGGTCACCTGGGGCCAGTGACCATCACATGGTATGGTTCAATTTGACTACTACATCTAAATCATCCCATTCCAAGGCAAAAATATGGGACTTCAGAGGAGCTGACTTTGATAAGATGGCCAACAGAGTTAAGCTAGCCCTGGCAAAAAGAAACACAGGTGAGGGGGTACAGGCAAAGTGGGCAAGCATTAAGGATGCAATACTTGAAGCAACATCCCATTGTGTTAGACAGAAAAGGAAGTGCAAAAGAAGAAGGAAACCACTTTGGTTCTCAAATACAGTAGCAGAAAAGGTCAGAGCCAAAAGGCTGGCCTTCAGGAAATATAAGGGAACACAGCGGGATGAAGATAGGGAGGCATACCAAACTGCCCTAAGGGAAGCAGGTAAGGCAGTAAGGCAGGCAAAGTCCCAAACTGAGGAAACACTAGCACGAACAGTAAAAGAAGGTGACAAGACTTTCTATAGATACATTAGTGAAAGGAGAAAATCCAGAGGGGGGTATTGCTAAGCTTAATGGAGAAAAGGGAGCATGTGAGGAGGAGGACCCTGTAAAGGCATCTATCCTAAATAGATACTTTTGCTCAGTATTTACTGAAGAGAAGGTAGGGCAGGGCCCACAGCTCAGCATCATGGACACAGGGGGGAGGGAGGTGAGCACTACTCCCTTCACAAAAGAAAGGGTCCTACAAGAGCTTGCTAAGCTCAGGGTGGATAAGGCAATGGGACCTGATGGCATACATCCCAGGGTACTTAAGGAGCTAAAGGAGGACCTAGCAGAGCCATTAGCAGATTTGTTTAGTGAGTCTCTGAGCACAGGAGAGGTCCCAGAAGACTGGAGAAGGGCTCATGTGATCCCGCTCCACAAGAGTGGTAGCAGGGAGGAGGCGGGGAACTACAGACCGGTCAGTCTTACCTCAGTAGTGGGCAAGATTATGGAGGCACTCCTTAAGGAAAGGATAGTGCAACACCTGGAATCCATAGGGGCACAGGATCCAAGACAGCATGGGTTTACAAAAGGAAGGTCCTGTCAAACTAATCTCATAGATTTCTTTGACTGGGTAACCAGAGTGGTGGACCAAGGGGGAACAGTTGATGTAGCCTACCTTGACTTCAGCAAAGCTTTTGACACTGTTCCACATAGAAGATTGATAAATAAGCTGGGTAGGCTCGGGGTGGGTCAGAAGTTGGTCAACTGGGTGGCAAACTGGTTGGCGGGCAGAAAACAGAGAGTGGTGGTAAATGGTATACAGTCAGAAGAGATGCAAGTCACAAGTGGGGTACCTCAGGGATCAGTCCTGGGGCCAGTCCTCTTCAACATCTTCATTAGTGACCTTGCAGATGGACTAGAGGGTAAGGTTGTCTGTTTGCAGATGACACCAAGATCTGCAACAGAGTAGATGATCCAGATGGGGTGGGCAGAATGAGAAGAGATCTGGATAAACTAGCAGAATGGTCAGAAGAGTGGCAACTGGGATTTAATGCAAGAAGTGCAAAATCATGCATATAGGGAAGAGAAACCCTGAAGCCACCTATAGGTTGGGAGGGAGTTGCTAGCAGTCACAAAGGAAGAAAGAGACTTGGGCATCATCATCACTGATGACCTAAAATCATCCAAGCAGACCTCTAAAGCAGTAGGTAAGGCTAGCGGGGTGTTAGGGTGTATTAGTAGGGGTATCACAAGTCGTAAGAGGGAGGTAATAATCCCTCTGTACAAGACACTGGTTAGGCCCCATCTGGAGTACTGCGTGCAGTATTGGAGGCCACACCTTCACAAGGACATTAACCAAATTGAGGCAGTCCAGAGAAGGGCAACCAAATGGTGCAGGGACTGCATCAGAAGACATATGAGGACAGATTAATGGAGCTCAATATGTATACCCTTGAGCAAAGGAGGAGAGAGGTGATATGATCGAGGCATTCAAACACCTTAAGGGCATAAACAAGGTGAAAGAGTCTAACATGTTTAAATATAAGAAAAATAGCAGGACAAGAGGACACAACATGAGATTAGAGGAGGCCGATTAAGGGGAATGTGAGGAAATTCTTTTCACAGAAAGGTGGTGGATGCATGGAATGGCTTACCACAAGAAGTGGTGGCTATGAATACAGTGCAGGGCTTCAAACAGGCATGGGATATGCATAAGGAGCAATACAAATGACTATGAATAGATAGGCCACTGACAGAGCAAAGGCCGATGGCACATTTATAAGGTAGAAAATAAATGGGCAGACTGGATGGGCCTTGGGGTCCTTATCTGCCATCAACTTCTATGTTTCTATGTCTATGTTTCTATGTAGCTTGTTTGATTGGTTCGCTGAACCGATCACTTTGAGTAATTTTGGTATTTTACTTTAGAGTGTAGTTACCGGTCCTTATCGGTCTTAAAAAAAAAAGCGTGTTTTGAGCGTTTTTTTTTTTTTTTAGATATCAGTGACACGGTTAGGACCCGATAAGGGAGTCTTGCCTGGCGGTTGCCATAAAAAGAGTAAGTTTGGTTAGGCTGGCCATGTTTAAGAAACCCAAGAAGAAAACCGGGCCTACTAGGTTTCAACACTGCAGTGAGTGTGGGGAGGTCTTTCCTAAGGCCGATTCCCCACACCACCTGTGTTTATTATTTGGGGTTTGAACACCTCGATACAGACTGCCAAATTTGTAAAAATTTTCCTAAATCTACCCTTGAGAAGAGATTAGGTAGACTTAGGGAAAAGGAGGCCGAGAAGTCCGCTGACCCAGATGGCCAGCCCGGTTTGGTTCCGAACGAACCAGAAGGAGTGCCCTCTGACCAGAGCGATACTTCTTCAGGCAAGAGGAGAGCTGATCCTGATGGGTCGGTTCCTACAAAAAGGAAACGCAAAGAGAAATCGACCGGTTCAGATCCAGAGGTTCATGTTCCAACCGCCGAGGAAATAGCCAGAGCGATTCGGATTGTGGAATCGTTTCACTCGGTTCTGACCGATCCGGCACCATTTGGCAGGGGTTCAGTTCGGTCAGTTCCCCCGTTTCAAGATTATACCCATGAAGATTTTTATGAACCGGAGTTTGAGGAGGAGGGGGAGTTCGAAGATGATGGTGAAAGTCTGGATGTGCCTGTGGAACTGGACATCTCCCCAGACAGACCTTCTGGTGTTTCCCTTCCTAGGCTTTGAGTCCCCTTCCCACTATCTGTTTTATAGAAAGGTGGCTGAAACCCTTCAGCTTCCTATGGCGGAGGCAGTGGAGGATCAGGAGGAGCCTGATTATGTGGAAATGATGGACATCCCAGAGTCCAGGAGACTACTTCCCAAAGGATTTGTCAAGGGGAATAGACAGACACAAAAAATCCTGAAGTCTCCCAATTCTGTACCTCCTGTTGACAGAAGGATGGACAAGAGGTACACACTGTCAGGCTCAGATACAGAGTTTTTATACCAACAATGCAGCCATGTTGGGGGTAGTGCAGGCTGCTGCCTGTGACAAGGCAAATAGTCCCTTGGCTTCACACCCGCCAGACAGAGACTCCTGGAAGAGTGATGCCATGGCAAAAATGCAGCAAATGGCATCTTCTTTGGGACTCAGGCAGGCGAACTATATGGCCTATACAGCCAGGTACCAGAAGTCCAGGTGGGACAGTGTACTGGCACTGGCTAAACAGACCTCCCCCCAGCTGGCCAAGGAGCTGGAGGAGGTGGCTGCTGATGGGATAGAGGCATCAAAGGTACAGTTTCATGCTGCTGTGGACTCCAGTGATGTGTTATCAAGAGTCATGGATAAATCTGTGTCTCTTCGGAGGATGGCTTGGCTCAGCTGTACTAGCCTCTCACAGGACACCCAGGCTAAGGCCATGGATTTTCTTGTGGTGGGTAATTCTCTGGGGAGCAGACAGAGAATTACATGAAGAAAATGGATGAGTACAGGACCACTTATAAGAGTGCTCAGGCCAAGGAGAGGAAGACAACTCCTCAAAGGCAGCAATCTAGGGGCAGGGGCAGGCCTTTTCATAGGCCATTTTACCAAGCACAGGCCTCTTCTCCCTTTTCACAGAGGGGGTTCTTCAGGGGGAGAGGCAGAAGAGGGATGAGCAGGGCTGCATCCACTCTTCAACCTAAGGCTCCTGCCAAGCAGACACCCTTATGGGTCTGCCCGGGACGACTCTCCTATTCCTGTAGGTGGCAGTCTGGCTTACTATGTCCAGGACTGGATGTCTGTTACCTCAGACAGGTAGGTCTTGGAAGTAGTAAGCGAGGGCCTGGTTCTCGGCTTCAAAAAATTTGCAAAGATAAGAGCCAGATCTTTTCCACCTGCAGGTCTCTCCGAAACCCTAGCCCTAGAGGCAGAGGTTTCATCTCTTCTGACCTTAAGAGCCATAGAGAGAGTTCCTGCCCTACAGTGCAGCAAACGTCTGTAGTCCAGGTACTTCCTTACCCCAAAAAAGACAGGGGAGTGGTGACCTATCCTAGATCTAAGATACCTGAACAAACATCTTTTAAAACCAAAGTTCAAGATGGTGACTTTGGGAATAATTCTTCCCTCTCTAAGGCAAGGGGACTGGCTAGCCTCTCTGGACCTCAAAGGTGCTTACTTTCACATTCCCATCAGGTGCTCCCACAGAAAGTACCTCATGTTCAAATTGCCCTCAGGCCATTATCAGTTCAAAGCAATGCCCTTTGATCTAACATCGGCCCCAAGGGTTTTCACAAAGTGCCCAGCAGTAGTTGTTGCCTTTTTAAGAAGGCAAAAGATTTCCAATTTTCTATATCTGGATGACTGGCTCATAGTGGGTCAGTCTCCAGACCAAGTCAAGTCACACTTGCAAGTGACCCAGCAAGTGCTCACTCCTCTAGGATTTCTTCTCAACCTTCCCAAGTCAGTACTCGAACCGGTGCAGCTTCTTACCTTCATAGGGGCAGAGATGGATACTGTCAAAGCAAGAGCCTTTCTGCCTATGGAAAGGGCAAGAGGTTTCATAGAACTGGCTTCTTCCTTCAGCCTTCCGGTATCCCGACCAGGAAGACATTTCCTTCAGCTCTTGGGCCACATGGCAGCTTCTACACAGTGGTACAAGGGGCAAGGTTCCAAATGAGGGACATTCAGTTCCATCTGAGGGCCTTTTGGTCCCAAAGGAAAGATCCCCTTACCAAACTGATTCCAGTGACTCGGACTCTGATCCTAGCTCTTCAGTGGTGGCAGGATCAGGGCAATTTAAGGCAAGGGGTCCCATTTGTCACTCAGTCTCATTCGGTGGTCCTTTACCACGGATGCTTTCCTTCTGGGCTGGGGAGCCCATCTAGGGGCCCTCACTGCCCAGGGACTGTGGTCCCCTCAGGAATCCCTTTTCCATATCAATCTCCTGGAACTCAGGGTAGTTTTTCTGGCCCTGCAAGCTTTTTCTCAGTCAGTGCAGAACAAGATGGTTCAGGTCAGAACAGACAGTACCACCACCATGTGGTACATCAGCAAGCAGGGATGCACTAGGTCCACGGTCTTGTGCACAGAAGCCATGAAATTGTGGTCCCTGGCTTATTCCCTGCAGACCTCTCTGAAAGCAGTCCACCTCCCAGGGAAGGACAATGTGCTAGCAGATGCACTGAGCAGGATTTCCCAGGGCCATCATGAATGGTCCCTGGACCCTCTAGTGTTGAAAATGATTTTTTTCAAGGTGGGGCACACCAGAGATAGATCTCTTTGCAGCCCCAGACAATCACCAACTTCCTCTCTTTTGTTGCAGACCCCCAGTCTTGGGCTCAGTCCCTCTGGATGCTCTGATTATGAATTGGGAAGGGAAATTTCTGTATGCCTTCCCTCCTTTTCCTCTTCTGTTCAAAGTTCTAGTCAAGATAAGGTCATAACCTTGCAGAGTGATTCTGATTGCTCCAGACTGGGCCAGACAGCCTTGGTACCCCCTGTTGCTGTCTCTAGCAGTCCATCTTCCCCTGTCTCTTCCCAGGAATTACAACCTGTTAACCTCCTCTCGGTGGAGGATCTGGTACCCCAATCTTTGGTCTGTCAACCTCAAGGCATGGCTCTTGAAGAGTTAGAGTATGCAGATTTGCATCTGTCTCAGGGGGTCCTGGATATTCTCAAAGCCTCTCGAAAGCCCGCCACCAGAAAGACCTATAACTCCAAATGGAAGAGATTCAGCATTTGGTGTTCCAAGAAGCATCTCTCTCCAGAAACTGCTGAATTGTCTACAGTTCTGGATTATATGGTCCATCTGAATGGCCTAGGCCTCTGACCAGCTACTGTCAAGGTACACTTGTCAGCTGTTTCTACTTTTCTGTCAGTGGGGAAGTCTTCCTCACTATCATCTCATCCTGTGTTTTGTAGATTTTTCAAGGGATTGCTTCATACCAATCCCCCCTTTAGGGATCCTGCCCCTGCCTGGGACTTAAATGTTTGCATTGCTCAACTTATGCAACCTCCTTTTGAGCCTATGTCCTCAGCAGAGCTAAAGTACTTGACTTGGAAAACTGTGTTTTTGGTAGCCATTACCTCTGCCAGACGTATCAGTGAACTGCAAGCCCTGTCAGTGGAACCTGATTTTATATCCTTTCATAGGGATAAAGTGGTCCTTAGAACCAGTAGAAGGTTCTTGCCCAAAGTGGTTTCAGACTTCCACTTGAATCAGTCTGTGTCTCTTTCTGTCTTCTTCACTGATCATTCTTCCTCCGGAGAGAGGAGGCTACACAGTTTAGATGTTAAAAGAGCTTTTAGCTACTACATACTGTAGAGCGTACCAAGGGTTAGAGGTTTGAGTCCCTCCAGCTGTTCCTCACTTATTGAGAAGTGGGAAAGGGCAAACCTGCCACCAAGAAAACTATTGCCAGGTAGATTGTGTCTTGTATACAATTCTGCTATGAGAAACTGGGAAAGATTCCATCCTCAGGCCTGCGGGTTCACTCTACAAGAGGTACAGCTGCTTTCCTGGCTGCTGCCAGGGATATCCCTCTGTTAGAAATTTGTCAAGCAGCCACCTGGACAACAGTCCATACCTTTACCAAGCATTACTCTCTAGATGTCCAGGCTAGGAGTGATGCTCGATTTGGCACAGCAGTGCTTCAGAGCCTATTCCCAAAGTAGGTTCTCTTCCCTCCTCCATGGAGGTACTGCTTGGTAGTCTGCAGATAGTCAGAATACAGCAAGACTTCATGTTGTTTGAAGAAAAAATTACTCACCTTTATTGCGTTTCTTCTAATGGAGTCTTGCTGTATTCTGACCTCACTCCCTGCCTCCCCTCTCAGAACCTGTTTTTTGGGAAGTGGGTGGGCAGGTGCAGTGTCGCACCCCAGAGTTTCTTCTTGACACCCTTCCCCCTTTTGGTTTGGGTGTTTTTGTTATATTGTTATCCTGTTTTGGGTTTCCCGACTTGAGTCTTCCTTGGGAATCCTAAACTGTTGTTGCCAGTTGGCTAGTAAAATTTTACAGTCCCCATGTAGGGTGGTTAGTGAGTTTTTGCTCGTAAGAATCTGACAGTTGGGTTTCAAAGGGCTGCAGACAGAGACCTCAACCGAGCTCGAGCTCAGCATTCTATGCACTGCATAGAAAGTTAACCATTTGTTCTCCGGGGCAGTTTAAAGGCTGGAGCTAACTGCAGATAGTCAGAACACAGCAAGACTCCATTAGAAAAAACACAATTACTAAAGTGAGTAATTTTTTCATAGCATCTATGCCAGGCAAGCTGGTTTAGTAACTCAAAGCTGTGCTGCAGGTAGGAAAACTGGATAGCTGATTGACAACAGGCACACAGCAGCAGCCCCAGTGCAGAAAAGAGGGAGTCAGTATTGTCAATAGTCACCAGCCATATGAGTGCTAGGGAAGAAGCACATGGCGTGGCACACGATCTTTCCTACCTGAAGTAGCCTTTGCTGTACTAGCAGCAGTGACAGGGGGTCCCAGCTTATATAATACTGTGTATATTGTATGCCCATTGTCTTAGCAACAATTTACACTTTACAGGAGCAACTCCATAGTGAAGTCTGTCTCTTCTGTCTACACTGTGTGCTTCTGCTGCCCCCCGGTCCCATTTCCCCAAATCTGTTACTGGTCACACATACAGCTGATCAAGGAGTTGCTTTTTTTTTCTTTTTTAAAGTGGAAGGAGGACTTAAAAGGCACTCACAGTAACCTGGTTTTAGATGCGTATCTGATATGCAAACCAGGTTAAAAAATTAGTGTAAATGCAGTTTCTGGAAGCGTAAATAAGCCCTGTACGCAGCTTATCTGGAGCACTGTTTACCGCACTTTGTCATACAGACTGACAAAGAGCAAAATGATGATCAAGATAGAAGACTCGCTAGTAATTTTCTTATGAGGACAGTTTATTTTTTCAGATATGCAATCTGATTATAGAATCACAATATACATTACTGGTTTTATTTGGCCATTATTTATCTCGTTTTTTGTCACTGTAAGTTGTGCTTTCACACACATAACAATGGTGTATTACTATGTGGAGGGTTGTAAAAGTGACAGCCATAAATCTGAATGCAGAGTCTCATCATTCCATACTTTACCTCAAGATGCCACTGTTTGTACATAATGGAAAGCATGCATCAAGAGGGAAAAAAATCTGCCAGTTGTGAAAAGTAAAAATACAGTCTGCTCTCTCCATTTCTCACCTGACAGTTATTAAGAGGGATATTCAGGTATAGTAATAGTTTTGCTCATGTCTCCTCTGTGATTACTCACATCTGTGTATTTATTTTTTAATTTAATTATTTATTCTTTGTCCAGTCATTTAGTGTCTGGCTGTATTTGGTGGTTATGGTGGTATTGTGTTTTGGAGGTTTGATTTTGTATGTGGGTATGGGTTCATGATGTGTGACAGTGTTACAGGTAGTATTTGGTCATGAGAGATAAGAGTCCACGTTGGTACGTGGTATGTGGGTGTGACATGGTTGCCATAGGGTGTATGGTGTCGTGGTGTGTTACACACTGTATGGCGGTACGGTGGCTGTAGTGTTGGTAGGTTTGAGTATGTGCATCTCGGTATGGTTTGGTAGGTGTGACATTGTGTAAGGTGTCGTGTGTGACAGACTGCATGTGGCTGTAAGGTCTGTGGGTGTCGTTGGATGAATGGGGTATGGTGTTTGTGGGTATGTCCGACTGTAGGAGGCATGGCGTCGGGTGTGATAAAGGGCATGTGGTTATTGGGTTGGTGGGGGTGACAAGAGTGCATGTGGGTATGGCGTCAATGGATGTGATAGTCCGTGTCGGTATGGTGTTGAGTGTGACACGGTACATGTAGGTATGGCATTGGTGGAGGTGACCGAGTGCATTGGGGATGGTGTCAGTAGGTGTGACAGAGAGAGAATGTAGGTATGGGGTTGGTGGGTGTGACATAGTGCGTGTGGTACAGTGTCTGTGGGTGTGACTGCATCAGTAATGTATGGGGTTGTTGGGTGTTGCTGCATGCATGGGGAGGGTGGGTGTGACAGAGTGAATGGAGTATGGGGTCTGTGGGTATGTCATGGTGTATATGGCGAGGGGTGGTTGAGTCAGTGTGTACATAGTTTATAACCAACTTGTCATGCTCTGCATATGTATAATTCATTGTACATACAACATAACATTCACTAAAGGTCCAGGATGTGTACCCTGTTTCTTACATGTGTTGTCAATTAAACTCTTAACACTCACCCCATATCCGAACTGTGTTGTTTCTTTGTTTTATAACTCTTGCCAGTGAGGCATGTGTATGGTGGTCTTGAATGGTGGTATAGGTTGGATGGTGTGATAGAAAAAATGAGATATGAGAGTTAGAGAAACGAGTGGCAGGAGGGGAGCAGGGTGAAGCTGCAAACCTCTTGATGGCAACTTGTGAGGTGCTGAATACCCTGTTGAAAGAGGAAGCTGGGAGAGTATGGTTCTGCTGTAGGTGTCAGGTATATGAATGGGGCAATAAGCCCGGTCCCCTTCTGGTGCGCCTTATGAAGGGTGGTAAAGGTGCAGCCAGGGTTACAGGGGTACAACACTGTCAAGGTAGACTACACAGAGATCCCAGGAAGATAGGAGACTGTTTTAGGGCCTATTACCAGCAGCTATATAGGGCATAGAATACCAAGCAGGGTGGGCAGATTAGTGAATTTCTGAATATGGTACAATTTTCCAAAATAACAGATGCACAGCAGGGACAACTGGGCCGACCAGTTACACGGCAAGAAATTATGAGGGCTTTTCAGAAGCTACAGAATGGGAAGACTAGTGGCCAAGACGAGTTCCCAGTAGAATATTATAGCTACTGGGAGGACAAGTGGCGAAGGTATTAAGCTAGGTCTTTGGGAAGGAGGAGTAGACCGTGGGAATCACCCTACCCAACACGTTATGATACTGCAGTTTGCCTGAGACTCAAGCAGGGTAAGGATGAACATAAGTGTGCCTCCTACAGGCCTATCTCGCTGCTTAATTGCGAGGCCTTGGCCACTAGGTTAGAAACTATTTTGCCAGATGTTATTCACCCAGACCAAACCAGATTTATTAAGGGGTGGCAGTCATATCATAACATGCACCGGCTGCTAAATATTGTTTGGAGAGCGAATCGGGAAGGAGAAGGTGGGTATTATCTCGATGGGCACTGAAAAAGCGTTTGATAGGGTGGAATGGGAATACCTGTTTCAGGTGATGTCCCGGTTTGGTCTGGGTGATCCCTATATACAGTAGATTGGGTGAGGGCTGTGTATGTAGCACCCAGAGCTTGTGTTCTGGTGAACGGGGTCTTGTCAGAGCAATTCAGCCACAAGCGTGGCACTCGGCAGGGTTGCCCACTGTCCCCACTGCTAGTCGCAATGGCCATAGAGCCACTGACGTTCGCAATAAGGGAACATCCAGGTATTAAGGGAATTGTTGGGGCACGAGGTTCTCTGCACAAGTTGGCCTTGAATGCAGATGACATGCTCTTATTCATATCTAATCCCGGGGACTCTATGCCCCCTTGCTGGAATTGATAGAGGAATTTGGGTCCTTTTCGGGATACAAGGTGAATCTGGGGAAGTCGGAACTTGTGTGCTACCCGGACCTGATGGAAGGGGATGGTGGATGGGGACTGCAATTTGCAGGGCCCAGCTGCACCTACTTAGGTGTTCAGGTGGGCAGGTCTCTGGGGTCTCTGTATTGGCTTAATTACACTGCCCTTCTAAAGACGGTAGAGGCGGATCTTCGGAGATGGACACAGCTCCCAATATCATGGCTAGGAAGGGTTAATTTAATCAAGATGAATATTCTCCCCAGAATATTATATTTGATGCAGATGTTATAAATGGATCTCACGAAAGGAGATTTAAAGAGGGTGGAGAAGATGTTCTCGGCATTCATATGGAAAGGGAAAAGGCTGAGGGCCAGCCTACAGAGGCTGAAAGTGGAACGGAGTAAGGGGGGAGTGAATTTCCTGGACCAAGGTAACTATTACTTGGCAATACAGCAAAGATATATTGCAGACTGGGTCAATCAGCCTGAGGTGGCCAGCGGGGTGGGCCTGGAGCAGGGAGATACCCCTGGGAGACTCGCAGCATACCTTCATAGCCAAGGCAGTCGGGTGTACAGGGCTGGGGGCCCTGGCAACCCGCTCATAGTACATGTGTTGGAAGCCTGGGATCAATTAAAGAAGCAGGGACTGGTACAAAGAGGCGAGACCCTACTATTGTCAGTAGCAGGCAACCCTATTTTTCTACCAGGATTAGAGGATTTAGGATTTCAAGACTGGTAGCGAAAGGGGGTACATAGCCTGGGCAGTTTATTGGTGCAGGGGGGCCTTTGCTCTTTTGATACTTTGCAACAGAACCTTCAAGTGGAGGGGCAACACAGATTTGGATACTTTCGGATCAGGGCATATGTGGGAAGCCTAGAGAGGGAGCACCCTGGGCGGTTTGTAATGGACCCCATAGAAAGCATGGTGTATCAATCTAAGGTGGACCCGAAAGCATTCATAGGGAAGGCGATTAGAACAGGGAAGCAGAGATTCCCGGATATGACGGCAAATACGAGACTTTTATGGGAGAGAGACCTGGGGAGACCTGTATCGGAGGAGAATTGGGGAATGGTGTTACCTTTACATGCTGGCATAATGGTATGTAACAAATATAAAGAAGCCTACTACAAATTTATACACCGGTTGTACTACCCACCGGTAATTGTGAATAAAGCACACCCATCGGTATCGCCTATATGTGGACGGTGCAGACAGGAAAGGGGTTGGTACATCCACTGCTTCTGGACCTGTCCAGTATTGCAGCTCTTCTGGGGGGAGGTAGTAGATGAGGTAACAAAAATGGTGGGTACGGTCGTGGAAAAAGACCCCTTAGCTTGCCTGTTTGGAGTAGAAGTTCGGGAGGACGGAGAATGGATACCCTACCAAAGGTGGATAAGGACCTTGTATGTGCTGGCTCGCCATTATATTCGGAATACGTGGGTCTCCCACACCTGACTCACAGGGCAACATTGGCACAACTTGATCCCTCAGACACTGGCCCTGGAGAGATTAACTTTGGTGGTTTGGTACAGGAAGGAGTCATTTACCAGGATCTGGGCTCCTTTTCTGTCCTCATTAAGCCCAGGGGAAGCACTGAAACTGAGGGAAGGACTTGAGGGATAGATGGTGTGAAGGTACAGTATAACTCAGGGAGAATGCTGTGCATAGGCTGGGGTTGGGATGAAAAGAGTTAAATATTACAAAATTATTCAAGAATGAAATGTATTAGGGAACAAGAGGATAGATTGTATGTATATGATGACATTTGTGTGTGTTTGTATGTATGTCAGTTGTACGTTGTGTTGACTTTTTTTTTAATCTTAAGGATATTATACAAAAAAAAATGAGATATGTGATCGGTGGGTGTGGCAGAATGCATATGGTTATGGGATTTGTTGGTGTGTCTGACTGCATGGGGGTAAAAGGTTGGTGGTTGTGACTATGCATGGGTAATGTTGGTGTATGTTAAAATGTATGTAGGTGTGGGGTCTGGGTGTGACGGAGTACATGTGGTTATGGGGAGGGGTGGGGTGGTAAAAAGCACATGTGGGTATAATTGGGTATGACTGAATGCTTGGGGTATGGTGTCTGACTGTTACTGGATGCATGGGGTATAGTGTCAGTGTGTGACTTCATGCATGGTATCAGTGGCTGTGACAGTACATGTAGTTATGGGGTTGGTGGGCAGGGACAGAATGCGTATGGGGTTGATGGATGTGACAGAATTCATGGGGAATGGTGTCGGTGGGTGTGACAGTGCTTCGGTGGATGTGACTGAATGCATGAGGTATGGTGTCATTGGATGTGAGAGTGTGCATGGTGTATAGTGTTGGTGAGTGTGACAGAGTGCATGCAAGTATGATGATGCTGGGTGTGACAGAGTGAATATGGCATTGGGTCACTGGGTGTGACAGTGCATGAGGTGTAGAGTCTTGGTAGATGTGGCTGGATACATGGGGTATGGTGTCGGTGGGTGTGACTGGATGCATGGGGTGTGGAGTCAGTGGTTGTGACAGAGTTGGTGTGGGAGATGGGTCAGTGGGTGTGGCAGAGTGTATGTCATTATGGTGTTAGTAGGTGTAAGAGTGCATGTGGGTTTTGATTGCTAAGTGTGACACGGTGTATGTTATGGTGTCAATGGGTGTGACAGTTCACGTGGGTATGGGTTCAGTGGGTGTGACAATGCATGTGTTAATGTTCAGCTTTTTTGGTAATGTATAAAATCACAAAGATTGTTACATTACACAGCAGTTTTATGGGAATGTACACAGACATAACATTAGTCGCTTAATTACATAGCATATCGTGTAAATTTAGATACAGCATATATTGCACTTTTAACTGGAGCCTGTTTTCTCTTTCATAGTGTGCAAATCCTTCTTTTCCATTTTGAATCTGGAGTTTTTTAAAATGAGTTGCAGTATTTTAAGCTTAAGTTGCTAAGGGACACCCTCATGCAGTCTGCAAACCCCCTTCCCTCTCTTATCTTCCATTATTTCTAAGCCAGTTGCGCTCTCTTTCTCCTCCCTCCCCATTGTTCTCCCCCAGCACCCCTGCTGCCTCTTTGTTACATCATACCTCTGGCTTGAAGCACTAGTTCCTCTTTGTTGTGTTCCTTTCAGGTCAGGACCCCTCCAGCACACACCTGCCGCCTTGGGAGCTCCGAAACACCACCGCTTAGACTAGCAGGTGCGAGTCATGCTCTACTTCGAGCTGAGGCACTCTCTCTCGGGAAGAGTGAACAGCGGATTTGAACCTGGCTCCTTTCCGCCAGCATACCAATGCTGGCTTGTTTTCTTACTTGTTGCTGTCTGCATTCCACAGCTTCCTTTAGTGGCGCAATGTATTTACACTAAAAATTTGTGCAGGATTTATAGTTAAAAAAAATCTTGGTCGGCTCATCGGCGCAGTGGTTGGATTTCCGCTTGCGACGCCGGCAACCCGGGTTTGGGAACGGACTCAGGTCGTCGGAGAGCCAGCTGGGGGAGAAGGTTGGAGCATCCGTGAGACAGCTCGCTTTCTCCAGGGGGAGGTGGGAATGCAGCCGGCACCTGCTGGTTCTCTGGCGGAGGCCGGGAGCATAGCAGGGCATCAGGGCTCTAATTTCCAGGGGAGTGACGGATGTCGGCATTCGCCTTGACATCAGGTGGCACATCACTCTCCAAGGGGAGAAAATGGAGGAACAAAACGTCTCCCTGGCTAAGCCAGACGACGTCTCTCCGGCTCCCTCGCTGCCGCCAAGGCTTCACGACCTCCCACCTCAGCAACACCTCGAGCCGATGCTGCAGTACGTTGGACAACCCCCACCGGTGCCTTCCCTCTCGGAGGAGGGGGACCCACCCAGCGAAGGGTAATGCCGGGCTACCTCCAAGAGATGGCGGACAGACGAGGACCTTGGGGGCGCGAAGGAGGTGCTGGCCAGGAGGAGCAGAGGAGCAAAAAAAAAAAAAATTAATTCATAGTTTAAATAAAGTGTCCAGTTTCCGATTTGCATGTTATATCCAGCTATCCCTAGAGGTCACTGTTTCCTTCTCCACACACTTGAGTATTCCTCTGACATTCGGATAGCTCTTACTCAGGCTCAGGGTGTTGGGCTCAGAGTGTAGGATGCTGCAGTCTGTTGTTTTCGTGGCAGTGATCCTAACCACCCACATTATCCTACCTCATGCTTTTTCAATAGTTCCACCTAGATACTCTCTCCACCCACATTTTTCTACCCCAAGCTTTCCCTAACCTGTTACTGTTGTATATCTCTGGGATTAATCTGAATTTCCTCATCTTAGTTGACCCAGCTTTAATATGGCACTGACTAGTACTTACATACTTGTAGTCCTGGGCACAGGCCAATTGCTGCTCACTCTCTGGCAGGATACGGGGTGGCCCACAGACCCTCTGTACTCCCATTTTTCGTGTATCTACCCCCAAGCCAACCTTAACCTTATCCTTATTGCCATATATGGGCTTAGAAAAGAGGGAGACTGCTATATGGTTATGGAATATCTGAGTCTACAAACATCCTGTCTCCCCCCCCCCCCCGCGTCACTCCTGAAATTCCCGCTGACCATTAGGTTGTTACTCGCTGGGGATATTGAATCTAACCCTGGCCGTCCATGTCCTAGTGTTCCAACTGTGTCACCTTCTATGGCTGTTTGGGCTAATGCCAAAGGTCTGAAACTAGTCCACATGACTATAACAGCCTCAGACTTAAAATGCATGAACTCGAGGTATGGATAAATATGCACTCCCCTGACATAATTGCCATTTCCGAAACCTGGCTCAAATCTAGTATCCTAATGCATGAGGTTGAGCTCCAGGGTTTTAAGTCCTTTAGACATGATAGATGTGGTAGGAAGGGTGGTGGAGTTATCATCTATGTAAAACACTCCTCAAATGCTTCCCTGGTGGCAACACCAGACCATGCCCAATGAGGTGGCGAGGCGGTGTTCATCAAAATACTGCTTGACGGGACTAAGCCCTTGCTAATAGGCTGTGTCTACACTCCGCCTAAGACTGCAAAAAATGTCTTAAAGAGCCTTCTGGCTCTGATCCCAGGACTAACTCAGTGGGAGAAAATAATCCTTTGCGACTTTAACCTCCACTGGAGTCAGCACACCATTAATGACATAAAATCCAGCTTGCTAGAGACCAGCTTGACCCAATGGATCCAAGGACCCACTAGGTTGAACATTGTCTGGAAACCACACTACATTAGGCTGGATTCTCGCTTCCAACCCCAGTAGTTTCTTACTGGCTGGGATGTTTGCAGACTGCATAAGTGACCATGCCCCTATATTCGGCATCTGGAAAAATGACATCCCAACCCTCCACCCAGAATGTTTTGGACTCAGGGATTATTCCAATTTTGACACCTGCTCCTTTCTCGAAACCCTAGCAGTGGTGGATTGGACTCAAATGAAGCTAGCCCCCAATCTGGACTCACGCCTTTATTTCTTCATCAGTAACTTCCTCTCAGCTGCCAATAAGCATGTCCCCCAAAAACAAATCTGAGTCAAGGGAAAACACGCAAGGTGGCTGTCCAGAGACCTTAAATAAACAAATGAGGGTGAGAGGCAAAGCCTGGCAAAATTAAAATCTACAAATCAAACTAAAGATTGGGTGGAATATAGAAAATTGAGAAATGTGTGTTTATATATATATATATATATATATATATATATATATATATATTAAAAAAAAAGGAACTAAAATCAGCTAAAAGGCACTACCTCCAGAACCCACAAACTAAAAGCCTTTCGGACCCCAAATAATTTTGGTCCCAAATTAACTCTTTGCTAAAAGGAAACACCACCTATGAGAAAAGTGACATAGTAGCAAATGGTGTCCACTGTACCAACCCGCAAGATGCTGCTAATGCACTAAACGCATTCCTCACTGACCTGGACAAATTTTGAAAATAGTCCCTCTGGGTCCCCCCTCCCCCCAGGATCATTTACAAGAGCAAACCCCTTACCCTAATTTTCACTTCAAACTTGCAACTAAATCTGAGGTCCTGAAATCACTAAGAAAAATCAAATCCTGTGGCTGTGCTGGGTTTGACAAGCTTGAGCCCAGACTCCTCAGAATCGCATTGCCTCTCCAATCACTTGGCTGCTAAACAGATCATTGCTTGAAGGCAGAGTCCCCACTGTGTGGAAAGCTGCCTTGGTTATTACTATCCCTAAAAGTGGGGATATTGAGCTTGTTGAGAATTACAGACCAATATCAATCCTCTGCACTCTAAGTGAAGTGTTAGAGAGGATTGTATATCAGTAGGTCCTGGAATATGTTGAATGGAACAATTTACTAACCGAACGACAACATGGTTTTAGAAAAAAAAATCATGGTACCAATTTGGCCCTGATTAGCCTTACTGGGGATATCTTCATAACTCTATATGATGGCCTTCCAACTAGTGCTGTCTTTATAGACCTCACCGAGGCATTTGACTTGGTGAATCATCAGCAGCTTATCACTAAATTAACATCTCTTGGTCTTGATCGTCTGTCTGTTCAGTGGTTCACGGACTACCTCGACGGCAGATCAAATTGTCAGATAGCACGGAGCTAAGTTCGACAAACGCCCTGTCATGGATGGTGTCCCCCAGGGTTCGATACTGGGACCACTCCTGTTTTCCTTATTTATTAATGATTTGCCTCAACATTGTGGAGGGGCAAAGGTGACCTTGTATGCAGATGATGCCGTGCTTTATAGGTCCTCCTGAGACACTGTCCAACTAAACAACCTTCTTGGTCAAGACCTTGGTCTACTTGAGAATTGATTTCTTACTAATCAATTAGTTCTAAATAGTAAAAAGACCAACGCCTTGTTATTTGGCCCTAAAAGACTGGGCCCAACCCATTCACATTTATTGTCCCCAGCTCTTTCCAATGGCTCAAAAGTTGAAGTGATCGATTGTATCAAATATCTATTATGTATACTTAAACCAAGACTGCTCCTTTAAGGGCCACATTGACCATCTGACCAAGAAACTCAACCACAAGTTAGGTCTATTATATCGCCTGAGCCCTTTCCTCACTTGTGAATCCAAACTCAAGGTTTCCACTGGTATACTTCTTCCAACCTTGCTATATAGGGCCCCTTTACTACATTCTGTAAGAAGCTGTGAAGTGCAGAGACTAAAAACACTATCACAGGATAGGGCACTTCACTGCAGGTGCACCACCACGGGAGCATCACTGCAAGGTACTATTATCTCTGAGGTGGCCTTCTCTTGAGAGCAGATTGCTGGAGCATTTAAACTCCAGCAAAATGGTGCCCTTCCTAGCCTAATTAACACATTAGCTCCCAAAAAAGAATGGGAGAACACTAAGGTCCTCTGGCAGCCAGCTTCTCGAAGTCCCCAGTGTAAGGACTTCCCTAGGACTCCGGTCCTATGCCACCTTCATCCCTCCCATCTGGAATGGTCTTCCTAGCAATCTCCAGGAATGTACCTCCATTGGGGGCTTCAAGAAGGGTCTTAAAGCCCACCTGTTGGAACTGAGCCTCTGCACCTGCTACCACTCAGTCAATTGACTCCCTGCTGCCGTCCTAACCTCATTGGGACATCAGTCTGACTGTGACTGTCTCGTGTGTATAATTGTACTTCTTCTCCTGTTGATGTTGATTGTAATTAACCTGCCACTGTATCCTAGACTGGGTCAGTATGTCTGTATTGACTGTTAATTGTGAAATGACATGTATGTATTTTGTTATGTTTATAGATGTATGTAATTAATTCCGGGTCGCCCCTGAAAAAGGGACTGTTTCGGTCTCAGTGGGCCTACCCGGTCACCAACATTTAAATAAAATAAATAATAATAATAAAACAATGGTATGAGCCATTTCCTTCTTCCAGTAAGGCCGTACAACACAATAAAATGTGTTGTATTATGATAAGTCCTCGCTATTACGTGTTCATCTTGTAATGGCCTTTTGATCTTTTCTAGACACAATATCTGATTAACAAAAAAACACCTTAAAATTTCTAATCTAAAATTGCCTAAGACATTTCTCGGCTCTTTAGCATTCTCCCCAGCATGGGCAATTAGGTCATCTAACAATAAGATAAGTACATTAGGAAACTCACTTTTTACAGTTTCTCTTTGTTTAATCAAGTTTAGTGTTTCAGAGAAAACTGACAGCAATGTTAAGTGCAGTATATACATTCAGAATAATAAAATCAGTTGTATTTACCTTAATCACAACACCCAATACATATTTATTTACTGTATTTAGCTTTTGTTTACCAGGTAAGTGCACTAGACAAAAAATGCCAGTTGTAATAGGGTGTGGGATAACAGATGGACACAACAGTCTGATATAACGTTCAATGCACCATTGGCAAGGCGCAATGTTTATTTGTTCCAAAACCAACAAAAAGGAAATAAAGTAAAAGGCTCAAACTGTGAGCAAAATAAAGGCTGTATAAAGTAAATAACATTCTGTACCATTGTGGCAAACTTAAGCATTCAGTTTCCACTTGTGTGATACGGTCTTATCAACCGTTCTCACTCCCTGGTCAGAAAACACTGACCCTGTCACACCTGTTTTCAGGCATGACACGGGAAAGTTGTTTGTAAAAGTTTATTCTTGAATTTTTCCAAGAAATGGATAACCCAGTTGAGCGAACTCATTTACAGTGGGTCCAGCATTCATACATTACATAATCGTAACATTTTACAAAATATCAACCAGATCATTAAAAAGTAAACAGTGTTACAGTTTACAGATACTTTACACAGAACAGGTATAAAAAAAGAGAACAGGATTAGCAGCAGTTTTTAGGTTGTGCAGATTCATTTAGCGTACTCCATGGTACTGTTTACTTGGACTTCAACTTAGATGGCAAACCAATCCAGGCTCTTGGACCAAGGTTGATAATGGTAGAGTTCCTTTTTACCGTTCTCAGTACTGGTAAATTCTAGGTTTTGAGCTATTCATAAATCATTGCACAATATGTGAATTTGGAACAGGTTATTTATGTAGGGTGCAGTCTTTTTTTGACAAGTACTGATATCCGAAGTGTATACTGTGCAAGTGTCTGCGATCTGCTAAGTTTATCCAACCCAGTGCTCTATACAGTGAACAATGGTGCATCTACCTGGGGAGGTCCAGGACGAAACGGGCAAACCTTTTCATGGCCACATCCAGCGTGCCCAGTTCCGTCCTGCCCCCCACCCCCACCCCAGACCACATCCCCGTAGTCAATAAGTGGTACTGTCATGCTGTTTACTATACATATTCTGGCTTCAGTTGGTATACACCTCAGCCTGTGTAAGGCCCCTAACCTGGTGTTTAATTTCTTAATCAAGCTATCTATATGTGTATCCATCCAAACTATAGGAGTTCACCTGTTCCAAAACATCTGTATTGATTTTAATCTGAAGAGTTTGTGTAATACTACTTTGCTTATTTCCAAAAATTATGACTTGACATTTCTTATTGTTTAGTACCAGTCTATGTGATTAGAAATAATCCTGTAACTTGTCAAAGTCCCTCTGCAGTTTGTTCTGGATTTCAACAGTTGATGCACCCTCAAAATACAGGACCTCGTCATTGGCGTACAAAGGGTGCCGGCCCTCCACAATAAGAAGCCCGGCCCCATTTTTATACAGATTGAAAAATATCAGTTTCAGTACCGACCCCTGGGGAACTCCTGATTTTAATATTTTTCCAACTGAGATACAAAGGGTCCTAAGGATACCAACTGTACTCTTCCAGTTAGATATTCCCTGAACCAACTCAGGGCCACCCAGTCGAGGCCCACTACTTCTAGCTTGTCCGACAGTATAGCATGGTCCAAGGTATGGAATGCCTTGGACATATCTATAAATATGGCCCCGACCAGGAGGTCACTATCCAAGGATACCTGAATATCTGTTGTCACCTTTACCAGTGCATTCGAGGTACTGTGGTGAGAATGGAAACCAGATTGATACAGATTATAAATATTGTGAAGTCCAAGAAAATCTTTCATTTGCGTCCCAACAGTCTTTTCAAAAAGTTTTGATACTATAACGAGTAAAGTTATTGGTCTGTAATTCTGAATATTTTCTATAGGGTCAGATTTATATATGGGTATAACATTGGCAGTTTTCCACACCGTGGGGTATGAACCAGTGGTGATGGACACATGAAAACTTTCTGTTATTTTTGGGGCCATTACTGGTGAGACAAATTTTAGAAAAATGGTTGGAATTTTATTTAATCCTATAGCTTTTCTTTCATTGAGTTTCAACAAGTCTTGTAGAACCTCTTTTGTTTCAATTAAATTAAAATGTTGAACTTTCTAGTTTTCCCATAAACTGTTCTTCCTCCAAACCCTGTATCTCCCCCACTGGTATATCAAAATCTATTTTAAAAAAAAAAAAAAAAAGTGTTAAATGCATCTGCTACATAACTAGAGGTGGGGACATTATTCCCTTCAATTTTAAAAGAGCCTGGTAATTAATGTATTTTTTACCCTTTTAGTTTAGAATATAGATCCCAAATTTATGTGGTTCATTTGTATTTTTAGCTCCAAATTGATACTAATTTATTTTTGCTTGTTTTGTTTCCTTAAGGTAGAGGGTTCCTAAGTTGTCAGTACTTATCCCATGCCAACTTTGTATTTGTTTTATTTGCTTTTCTCCATGCTCTGCCCTATTTCTATGATGTGAACTCTGGGTCCTCGTGTACTGTACTGTGCTTCCCACCTTTACTTATTTTTTTTTTTTCTTTGAACAGGAGCATGGAGATCTCACACTGCCATAAATTCCTCACAGAAATAGCTCCGTGCACTGTCTATGCACGGGGTTCCAGGTGCAAGTTGCAGGCTTCTCCTTATATACCGCCCTCTGAGGGTGGGATGAGAATTCCTGCAGGAGGTAGCAGACTTCGTCGTCGACCAGGTGTTGGAGTCCCCTAGGTTTTTAATCCTGGGGGACTTCAACACTTGGGTCGACGAATTCTTGCAATTCAGTTACAGCCTCCTCCAGTTAATGTCTTCAATGGGCCTGACACAAGCAGTTGCTTCTGCGACCCACCACCACCGCCATACACTCGATCTGGTGTTCCAGCTGGGTCTTGGGGTTGACAACCTCAAGACTGATCGGGTCTCTTGGTCCAGTCACTGCATCGTGGGGTTCACGTTTGGGGCCCCCCCGATAGTCCTTCCCCTGTGGAGATGATCAGCTACCGCTCTGTAAGGGGATTACACCCAGAAGGACTTTTGGCATTGGCTGACCTATCTAGAGTTGTGACAGCTTGTGTGATTGGCACCGGTGAGGCGGTGGCCACCTATAACAAGGTGGTGTTCGAAGCACTGGATGCCATCGCTCCAGTTCATATACTGCCCAGATTCTGTCACTTGAGATCCCCCTGGTTTGATGGGGGATCTCAAGACGATGAAGATCAAGGGTCGGAAGTTGGAGCATTACTGGCGGAAGACCTGGCTGGAAGCTGACAAACTGGTCCTATGTGCCCACTAGGGTGAGTACCAGGAGGCAGTCTCTCATAAGAAGGCAAAATTCCTGACCAGGGAGATTGCAGCAGGGAAGAACAGACCTGCTCAGCTTTTTCAGACTGTGGATAAGCTTCTGCATCCTGCCTGTCTACAGCTGAAGAAGACTTTTTCATCCACCTTGTGTGAAGAGTTTGATCTGTTCTTTGACAGAGTGTCTGTCCGGTCGGAGATTTCATCAGGGAGGTTAACACCTCGCAGTGGCTGGACTAGTAGGAGCAGAGACACTCTGGGAGGAGTTTAGGCCAGTGGAGGTGTCTGACGTGACTGGGGTGATCTTAGAGCTGAAGCACACATTTTACGAACTGGACCCAGCCCCACCACTTTTCTTAATGGGATGCGCCAAGACTGTTGGCCCAGTATTTGCCAGGATTGCCAGATGCTCGATGGCAGAAGGGGTGTTTCCAGTGGCTTTGAAAGAGGCGCTGGTGAGACCTCTCCTTAAGAAACCTTCCCTCGACACAGATGTCCTGGCGAAGTACCATCCAATCTCCAACCTGCCTTTTTTGAGCAGGGTTGTCAAGAAGTTGGTGGCGCATCAGCTCGATCATTGCCTTGTGTCCTTGGACATCTGTGAGCCATTTCAATCGGGTTTTCAGGCTAGACACTGCACAAAAACAGCTCTAGTTGGGGTGCATAATGGCCTTCTCAGGGCTAGAGATAAGAGACTGGTCAGTTCTTGTACTTCTCGATCTCCCCCCAGCATTTGACACCGTGGACCACATTGTGCTTCATGATCAGTTCTGTGAGTGTTGTGGACTCGCCAGTGCTGTCATCAGATGGTTTGAGTCCTATCTCTTTGATAGGGTGCAGCAGATAGTGATGGGGAATTTCTCCTCCGCCTCAATGCCTCTGTCATGTGGAGTTCCACAGGGCTCGATCTTGTCTCCAATGCTGTTCGCGATGTACATGCTGCCCCTGGGTGAGATCATTCAGCAATACAGAGTGGAGTTTCACTGCTATGCAGATGACACCCAGCTGTTTCTGTCAGTTGCTCCCAGAACATCCGGCGCTGTCAGCGTGCTTAATATCCATCTGGCTAAAATCAATAACTGAATAGCTTCCAGCTGACTGAGACTAAACCCGGATAAGACAGAGGTGCTAGTGATCGAGCCGGGTCATGGGCGTGATGGGTTGCAACCTGGAGTGGGCACAGGTCTTTCCTGGGGTCTGCTCAGTTAGTTGCTTCCCCTAGGGTGCGAATTCTAAGTGTGATCCTGGACCACAGGCTGACCTTTGAAGACCAGGTGTCGTCTGTGGTTAAGAGTGTTTTTTACCACTTGCGGAACATCGCCAAGATCAAGCCACTCGTTCCGGCCGAGGATCTGCAGACCCTGGTACATGCCTTTGTTGCCTCTAGGCTTGACTACTGTGATGCTCTTTACTTCAGGGTCACAGGAGGGACCCTCCGTCAGGCTGCAGCTGGTGCAGAACGCGGCGGCCCGGTTGCTGACAGCCTTAGGTCCTGCTCATTGACTCCCAGTCCTGCATGATCTACACTGGCTGCTGGTCAAGTGGAGGGTCCTTTTTAAGGTGAGCTTGCTCGCCTATAAGGCCCTATATGGACTGGATCCTGGCTACCTGTCTGAGCTCCTGACACCTGCGACCTCTGCTTGCTCCCTCCGCTCCTCTTCGAGGGGCCTCCTGGACGGTCCTAGGGTTTGGCTCAAGACATCTGGTGATCGAACTTTCAGTGTCTTTGGGCTGACCCTGTGGAACGTGCTACCATTTGCAATCTGGGAGGCCCCCTCGATTGGTGTTTTTAAGCAGAGGCTAAAGACCCACCTTTTTAGCCTGGCATTCACAGAGTAATATGTACCCAATCTATTTTACTAGTCATTAATTTTAACAATTGAGCTTTGATTTCATTTATCCCTGTCATTTCTGGACTGTAATTGTTGTTTATATTGTTTGTTTTTTAATTTATTGAATCTCAGAATTAAGACTTTTGAGCCAGGGGTTCTTTTACAAAGGCTCCACATCAACAAGGAATTATACAGAGGATGGAGTAACAGGCATGAATACATTGAGTACAGATAAGCAGGCTGGGTGAGGTACAATAAACCCAGGAGACATTTGAAAATAAACCTAGTAGATACAATACATAATAATACTGATATTAAGTGCTAGGATTAAACATACATAATAATACTGATAGTAAGTGCTTCACACACACACACACACACACACACCTAGGCACTCACTCACTCTCTCTCACACACACACACACACACACACACACACGCACACACCCTAGACACCCACACGCACACAGAGACACACACATCTTGATGGACACCAGGGCAGACAGAGACACAGGCACACACAGACACAGAGATGCGCATGCACAGACCCAGACAGACACTCTCTCACACACACACACACCCCCCCCAGGCACGCACAGAGACAAAGGCACACAGACAGGCACAGACACACACACAGACATACACATACACACATAGACACGCACACCCAGACAGACACTGACACACTCACACTCACACACACACACAAACTGACACACTCACACTCACTGACAGACTCACACACGCACTCACACACACACACCCCCGCACAGGCACGCACACCCAGACAGACACACCGACACACACACAGATGCGCACACACACAGACAGAGACAGACAGACACACAGACGCACACAGAGACAGGCAGACAGACACATGCAGACACGCAGACAGAGACACATGCACAGACACTCACGCAGACAGGCACTCACGCAGGCACACACTCACACAGACAGACACACTCAGACAGACACAGGCAGACACACTCACACTCGCAGACACACTCACACTCACACTCGCAGATGGACACACTCACACTCGCAGACGGACACACTCACACTCGCAGACGGACACACTCACACACACACACACACACACACACACACACACACACACACACACATAGACACTCACACTCAGACATACACTCACACTCACAGACACACACACATGCACTCGGAGACACACGCACACTCACACACACACCCACACAGACACAGGGGCACAGAGGCACACAGGGACATAGACACAGGCAGACAGACACATGAACGACACTTTGTGGCGTGCCGGGGAGCCTTCCCTCACAAGGGGTTGACATGCATGTCAAGGACTGATGGGCCGACACACTGTGCCTGGACAAGTAGGTCAGCCTGAAAGTTTTAAATTACAGTGCAGGCACAGACCTACAGTTAGTAGGAAGTCAGGCTCCCCACAAATCACTCATCTCATTGTGCATGCTTGTCACACGCACCATATATGCAAACATTTGACATTGACAAATGCTTGTTTAACTACAGAGGCAACTTTATTACCACTACTCATCTGAGGTACAGCCTCCATTACTTGACCTTCCTGCTGATTTGGCTGACTCATGTTTTTACTGTTTAAATCAATTAGTGGTTTTGGCTCCATATTTTGGTCCCGTTCTGTCATAATTTGTTGTGATTGACTTCATCTGACTTTATCTCTTTATGAGCTACCAGATCCGATGAGCTAAGACCAGGCCCTATTATTTCATTCATTCTGTTTTCCTTCCTGTTACCATTAATTAATGCAAGATTATTGTTTCAGATTTCTCTTAACAGTTTAATTTGCTCAAAGACTGGAGTTTCCACATCCACATTGCATGGTTTTATGTTGAGGAGGCAGCTTTGGTTCTATTGCACTTTTAATTGTAATAATCTTGTTTTCCCCTCCTAGCTCTAACTGGCTGCCTGGTGAAATTAGGTAGCTAGTTATTTGTTTACTTTCAACTTCATTTTTTTGTTGCATTCATTTTTTTATTTTTTATTTTTTTGGGTTGTTGCTTTTACTTGTCAAGGTTATTGTTTTCCTTGTTAATTTTTTTTTGTGTTTGGATTGTCCCATTTCTATAACAAGAAATTTATTCTTTGTCTTTAAGATATGCTTTCTTCAGCAGGGTAACCAGGAAGACATAAAATGCACAGTAATGCAATAATCAGTTTAAAAATTCACAAAACACAGTAGCTCTACGGTGTATATATAAACTTATAATTTTTGGGAGATGCTTGTTACATATAGAAAACACACAGATAATTTCCTTGTAATCTCATCGCTATGATGTCCGTGATAAACCTCTCTTAAGTACATCATAGCGAAGAGATTACAAAACGGAACGCCAGCAGTGATCACTATTCATTTGTTAGAATGTTGATTGCTTGCCCCTGCAAGCATTTCAAATCTGAATTTCACTCTAAGTTAGAGCTTGTAGGAACTAGCGATCGCGATGCAATCTGCAGCACTTTCAAACAGCGAAATGTCAGACCACAAAAAGTTTCCCTTTTCTATCCCAGTTCTAGTTACCTTCCAAGTTTTGCTCACCGCTGGGCTCTCTTGATGTATGTGAGGACAACGCACAGACATTTCCCAGCACTCCCTGTAGCCTAACATCACGTGTTGTCAACCAACCAGATCTTTCATAATGGATTTCTTTTGAAAAAGGCTTTTTTTTTTTTTCCCCCCAAGCTGTGTTTTGTATCTCTTCTTGTTGATATTTAAACAGATTGGCATTTTACACAAGTACAAATAAAATTTTGGGAGATGAATACAAACGACTTGTTTTCAGACTTCCATGGCTAAGCCCAAAACATGCAAATGAATTTGAATGAATGGGGGGTTGGGGTGTGTACCTATGTTCCCTAAATTCATACACTATGAAAGCTAATATATGGAATTTTAATTAATAACCTCACTGAAATCGCTTCTTGAGGTTACCATGACAATTTTGTAAATCTCTTGAGCTGCACTCTTGAGGTTTACAGTTGCCATAGTAATCTCTCGAAGCGATTACAGCATGGTTACTAATTCGACCCCGTACGTTATCCTCTATGTGAAATGTGTAGTTCAGAAAGATTCTAAGACAGAAAATTAAATATTCATCAGAAACAGCTAGTTGTATTAAGCATCACAAAGTCCAGTCCATCCCTATGGATTTGAGACGTGATGTGCAAAACAAACTCATATAAGCACTTGCTTCGACTAAAATGAAGTTGTCCAGAATGCTTTGGTTTAGGATCAAGTGCTACTTGATACTTTTTGCTTTTTTTGTACGCTACTTAAAGTACTTGAAAGGGATAAATAAGGTGGATAAGGAGAGTCTCTTTAAGCTGAGTGGCAACCATAACACAAGGGGGCACAGTCTTAAGCTGGAGTGTGGGAGGTTTAGGAGGGAGCGCAGAGAGCACTTCTTCACAGAGAGGGTGATGGACACTTGGAATGTGCTGCCAGAAGAGGTGATCTTGTTGAAGACAGTGGTCAGCTTTAATAGAGGCTGGGATAGGCATAGGAGGACGGTAGGGATCATTGGTAGGGATGAAGGGAGGAGTGGGGAGAGGGGGCAGGAACAGTAGCTCAAGCTGTGGACCCTGCAACATGAGCAGACTGGATAGACCAAATGGCCTTCTGCTGGCTTCTTCATATGTTCGTGTGTACTTACAGCTTTAACTTTCCATTTTCACGTCTGCATTAAGGTGTTTTGTGCAGATCATCCTAAAAAATATAGAAAATCCATAAAAGTATTGCATATAAGAACACAAAAACAAAAATCTAGCAAACTACTATTGCTCATAATACATAGGCTGCCAACAAACTAGAACTGAGAGCTATGAAATTAAATATTTGCATATAACAATTTATGGAAAGAGAAAAGAGAGTAAACTACAATGCTGCAAGTTAAGAGGATCTAGCTATATGGAGTTCGAACAGCGAACGACATTACAGCAGCAATTCGCTGTTGTCACTGTAATTTAACCGCAGTACCCTGGCACTGCTTTTACCGGGTATTGCACCCCACCCCAAATGAACTCCAACTCGGCGTTGATAATCCTAAAGTGGGAGAGTGTGTGGGCACTGCCCTGCATGGGGTCTAGGGCTAAACGCCATCCCTAAAAAGATAGTTTACTAGATGGATTTATGCTGACCGCAACTTCGCGGCTCCATTATAACCGTACTGTGATGTCGGTTGACAAAATAGCTGTCGAACTGGCGTCATGGGTCTGGACCCAGTTACAGGCTCAAACATGTTTTTGTACCCCTGTCTATTTAAAGGAGTACAGCCACTCATGCCTGTTTCAGTATAGCTTGAGCTGTTGGTGTGTGTGATAGAGTGCATGTGGTTGTGGGGTTGGTGGATGTGACAGAGTGTATGTGGGTATGGTGTCTGGGTATGAATGGATGCTTGTGGGTATGATGTGTATGGGTGGGACAGAGTGCTTGTGGGTATGGTGTTGGGTGGGACAGAGTGAATGTGAGTATGGGATTGTTGGGTGTGCCTGGAAGCACAGGGAATGAAGGTGGGTGTGACAGTGCATGTGGGTATGGTTTCACTTGATATTACATGAACTACACCACTTAATATGTGCGAGTGCCTTTTGTAAGTTCTGTTAGTATGCAAAGGCCACTGCTGCCACCGATAGCATTATAATGCCATTTGTAGACCAGCTCTTTCCCTTTGAGGCTACAATGGGCACTTGGTGGTTTCAGGGGGAACTAGGAAATAACACACTACTTGTAAGTTAAAATGCTACTTATTCCTTGAGGGGGGGGGAAATCAAAATATGGCTAGTTTAGGTACTGGGGCAGGAAGCTAATAGTCATGAGTTGTCTGCCCCAAACAATACAAGGCATCATCAGTTCTTTCAAAGGTACCACTTTGGACACTGAGGGGTCAGTAATCAGCTAAATGTGGGGTGACTGAGGAACTTAAAATATTATTACCTTCGTACTCTGCTGAACAACTGGTCTTGGTGCACACAGTACCACCTTGTAATACTCTGAACAGTTTAGAACGTGTACAGTGATTTGGAGCTGGATGATTTTTATACCTAACAAATGCTTGATATATACTATAATGCTTGACAACACCATAATTGCCATATTTCACCTACCAAGCAGTATATACATAACATACGTGGTTGCACAAAATAATTACATCAAACAGCCATCGAACGTCAACTGTCACAGCAACAGCACTCTACACCAGTATGCCTTGGCATCAGATCATGGCAAACCATCACTTCTAGATGACAATAAAGACAAAGCTACATGTTCCATGAATCGCTGGATGTCACTCACAGTGAAGACAGGTAGATCATAACACTGAATTACATTACAGTCCTTCTTTTGTAGACTGCTATGTGTCCTTCATATGTGTCCTCTTTTTATCCCCTAGGCTGAGTTGTTAAACTTGAAGTGTCATAGAAAGCTGACATTGATGCAATTCCACTATTTTCCCACATAATGATTAATCAACAAAGCTGCGGAGAATAACCTGTGAGCATCGATCAAAAGCAAAGCATCGGAGAGGTACATATGACAGTAGTATATGAACATAAATGTCATGCATAACATTCAATTGTAAGGGATTACAATTGAATACAGTGGTCAGTGCTGTTGTTTTCTATTCACGCAGGTGATTAAAGAGCCGTTCTCTCGTGTGAGAGATTCCGCAGTTGTCATCACTGAAGAATCGGAAATCGTTGAGCTGGACTTATATACTGATTTGCCAGAAGGAGTCAAATAGGTATGTTAATAGTCACACAAAAACTATTAATAAAATTGTCATATGCAGTATCATGGAATATTCATGCAAGTCTTTGGAGCTGATTGTTCTATACATGGGACAGACATACGGGAATATTGGTCAGTAGACAAGGAGTGAGGGTTGGCATTTAGGATCATTGGAGACATCATAGGCAGGGACCTCTTGTGCAGAATGGATGGGCCAAGAGATCCTTTTTTTTCTGACTAATTCTCTGCTTATATAAGTGAGAAAGTCACAAAGCTAAATAGACATGGTGGAGCAGATCAACATTCGGGCAACTACAGTGTTGCAGAATTTCAAGGAGCAGTCAGAGAATGAGATAATGAGGGATCACAACATCTATACTATGAAAGAGAGGGGAGCAGCTGGTTGAGAGATGGCAATCTATAGTTACATCCAGAAGTTCATGTATGTATTCCCTTTCAAATGAAAACAGATATGAAACATTCTAATGCAGCGAGGCTGTAAGTGGGACACTTGGGAGTGAGGTTACTCAATATTTCCTCTGAAATAGTTCTGTACAACTATAATAGACTACCAGTAGATGTAGAAGACTGAAGTTTGCTGACAGAAAGCACCTAGCTTTAACTGAGCTTTTTGTCTTCTAGTTTTGTTTGAAAGGACAGAGCAAGGTGAAACATTAAGGCTTATTTTGGCTAAGCAGAGTTACTGTTTTGTTAATATTTTGTTTTGTTCTTACAGGTTTTGCAGTTTGATCTCTCTTTCTCACATTGAAGGAGCTGATTGTTTTCCTTCCACAGCTCTTCCAGGGGATTAGGCCCACCTTACCCTTCCCGGGCTAGTCCACCTTTATAGGAGTAATTCCGGGATACTGATTTCAACTTCCTGCTTCAGGACAGGGTGGTTGAGCTTCTTACCGCAGTACTCCTTTAGCATTAGTAACTTTTTTGCACTTAGCTGGCTAGGTGCAACTGCCCCAGAGATGTGCCTTTAAGAAATATTTAAATAAGCTTAGGGCCAAGCCAATCAAAAGACAGGAGGGGGTGTGAGCTGAGTGAGAGCTGTCGAAGGCTTCAGAATTTTTTCTCCGCTAGACTGAGCAATATTGCCTCTGAGGTGTCTCCCAGCTTTCCTTGTTGACAGCCTCCTAGTGCTTATCTGGGTAAAATTTTCCCTCATAATTTATTTCCTTTAGTGTGCTGAGTGAAAATGTTACTTTTTCATTAGCGCCATGCAAATTTTTTATTTTTAGCGCGACCACGCTATTTTGACTTTATTTTTACCGCGACTATTTAGTTTAAAGCCTAATTTTATCCCGGGTGCTTATTTTAGGTGGTTTCCTTCATTTTGGGGCAAATTCTTGTGGGAACCATGGAACTAGGGAAAGTTGCCTTGTTTTGCATTTTTTTTTTTTACCTCAGACCTCGCGGGGTTTACCACGAGGCACCTGCAGTGGATTTCAAATTTAAACAGTGCCTGGGGTTTTTCTCTCTAGATTGTCAATTACAAAGAAACCTTTTTTGCTATATTACAGGACCTTGGTATTTGTGTCAGGACTGTCCGTAACAGTCCAGCAGCCACTTGTACGCAGTTCAATATTACTGGGTTTCTGTTAAGATTGGCACTGGTGTAGATCCCAGTTATACAACCAAAAACAAAGGCACTAGTAATAGACAGAGTTTATTAACTGGGGCAGGACTGGCCCGTGGCATTTCCCCAGAAACCTGCACTCAGTTTGTATATCCAGGACTGGTTTGCTTTGCTAAATTGGCAAACATAGCAGACAAACCTTTGATGATTATAGCTAAGGATAAATCAAAGGCTCCCAACGAGGGGCTGTTCAAAAGTAGTAATACCAAAAGCAGAGGTGCTGAGGAACCCTAGAGATCCCAGCCAAAAAATAAAGCTTCCAAAGATGAAATTCCTCACAAACTGAAAATAATAAGAGTGATGAAAAAAGGAAACTTGTTCAAGCCTCTGATGAAGTGGCTAAAAAGAAACAGTCAAGACAAATATGCATGGCAGCTGTTTCAGACCCTTCAAAAAGATGAGTACTCGATTTACTGGGGCTGGCAAGCAGTCTTCCACAGTTCTCTCTTCTGTAGACTGTGAAGGTGAGGCAGATGACTATCAATTTTGTGTGCCCCGACATGGCTTCTGAGGGCCTTGAGCCCCAGGAGTCCCTGAACCCCTCATCTTGGGGATCCCCCGGGTGACCATGAGGATCCTTCCTCTATGTTTACATTTATACAAAATAAGCTGGACACCCTGGACTTCCCTATGCAGGAGCCCAACCAGGATGTTGATGAAGACGAAGATTATAGGGAGATGCAGGGTCTTTTATCCTCAAAGACCCTCGTCATCCGTATCTATAATACATTTAGAAAGCATACCATGAAGGTGTTTCAACACCCCTCTTCAGTATCAGGGGTTGATAAGCGGCTTGAGAGAAAATATAAATTGTCTAAAAATGGTACCGAGTTCCTGTCTGCACACTCTAGCCATGAGAGTATAGTGCAGCAGGCAGCTTGTGAGTAAGCTTAAGTCTGTTCCCCTCTCTCCCCTGACAAGGATTCCAAGAAAATTGACTTTATAGCAAAGAAAATGTATGCCACAGCTTCCCTGCTTCTCAGACTTTCTTCTTAATGGTATTCACAGCCAAATATCAGAAAGCCATTTGGAAATCTATCCAAGCTGTTGCCTGCAGTGGATCAGATTCTATGGTGTGGGAGCTGGTGGATACGTCAAAAACTGCCCTGGAAGCTACTATGTACCAATTCCACATGGCAGATGGCAACAAAGATGCAGCCTGTAGGACGATGGCCCATGCCAGCTCTCTGAGACACTTCGCCCCGGCTTAGAACAACCAGTCTGACCACTGACACTCAGAACAAGGCCATGGATTTTCCCCTGTGATCAAAATATGTTGTTTGATTACAGAACCACTGACTACGTGAAAATAATTGATGTGTACAAGGCCTCCTGGCAGATCCACTCATCCAAGCCTAAGCCCACCACCCCTCAGAGATCCTTTCCCAAGGGAGGTAGGGGCAGACATTTTGTTCCAGGCCTTTCAATCTGCATCCCCAATCTGACTTCAGCCAGTACAGGGGGTCTTTCAGAGGCAGGGGCAGAAGGGGCCAAAGAAGAGCCACCTCTACCCAGCCATCTGCCTCTTGGGCTAAGTCCTGATGTGAGTGTTCAGGTTGCCTCCCCGCTTCTGGTTGGAGGCAGACTCTCCCACTGTCTTCAGCACTGGTCCCTCATCACATCGGACAAGTGGGTGCTAGAGATAGTGGAGAAGGGTCTGTCATTACAGTACAAGCAGCTGCCAGACCTCATGCATACCCAGGTGTCAAGACCTCTGTCCCCAACATAGATACTGCTGTTGGAAATGGAGGTACAAAACTTTCTGGCTTTACGAGCAGTGGAGAGTGTCCCCGCCCAAGAGAAGGGCAAGGGCCTCTACGCCAGGTATTTTCTAACACAAAAGAAAACTGGGGAGTGGCGACCTATCTTAGATCGCAGATATTTAAACAAACTTCTGAAAAAAAAAAAAAGCAAATTCAAAATGGTCACTCTGTCACTGGTCCTACAGTCCTTACAACAGGGAGACTGCCTAGCCTCCCTAGACTTAAAGGATGCCTACTTCCAGGTACCCATAAAGAGATCTCACAGGAAGTTTCCCAGGTTCAAACTTCCTTCGGGTTACTGTCAGTTCATTGCAGTGCCCTTCGATCTGTCCTCTGCCCCAAGAGTTTTTACCAAGTGTCTCACAGTGGTAGCAGTACATCTCAGGAGACTGGGTGTCGCTCTCTACCCCTATCTGGACGACTGGCTCATAGTAGCAAATTCTCCTTGCCAGGTCAAGAAATCTCTTTCACTTACAGAACACACTCTGGAGTGTCTGTATTTCCTGATAAATCTAAAGAAATCCTCACCCAGAACCCACCCAGCTGCTCACATTCATAGGGGCCAAGCTGGACAGGGATATGCTTTCCTCCAGCAGGAAAGAATTCAGAGTTTCCTTTCAGTGGCAGATTCTTTCACCCAGTGACAGCCAAGACCAGTCAGACATTTCCTCAAACTTCTGGGACATACGGCCTCTATGACTGCAGTAGTCCTAGGGGTCAGGTGTAGGATGAGACTCCTGCAAGCCTGTCTCAGAGAAGCAAAACATTTTCAAAGTTGATACCTGTGTCAGAGCAATTCCTGCAAAACTTACTGTGGTGGAAGAACCCTGCACATTTGCAGGCAGGGTGTTCCCTTTCAAGCTGCTCTTCCCACAAAGGTGATCACCACAGATGCCTCCCTTTTGGATTGGGGAGCTAATTTGGACAGTGCCTCAGTAAGCAGTAACTGGACTCCCGAAGAGTCACAGTTGCACATAAATCTTTTGGCACTCAGAGCTTTCGCTTCCAGCATAGAAGGGCAGGTGGTTCAAATTCGAATGGACAACACCACTGCAATGTTCTACATAAACAAGCAGGGTAGTACCAGGTCAGGAATACTCTTGTTTGGAAGCTCTGAAGCTCTGGTCTCTAGCATTCTCCCTGGGAAGTCAGCCTCTCGGCTATTCACTTCCCAGGCAAACTCAGTACTCTGGTGGATGCTGTAAGCCGCATCAGTCAAGGCCAGAGCGAATGGACACTGAACAAGCAATACTAGCCACAGTGTTCAGATGGTGGAGCACACCAGACTTGGATCTGTTTGCCCCTCCTCTCAATTTTCAGCTTCCTCAGTACTGTTGCAGGCCCCCAGTTCCGGGAACCCTTCCTGTGGATGCCCTGATCCTGGACTGGTCAGGGAGGTTCCTATACGCATTTCCTCCCTTTCCCCTGATATTCAGGGTTTTGCCGAAACTCAAGACAGCAGCCTGCATCGATGATCCTAGTGGCTCTGGACTGGCCCAGGCAAGCCTTATACCCCATGTCCTGCAACAGGCCCATTCATCTGCCTCCATCTCACTCCTTGCTGATCCTTCCTCAGACGGGAGTGCAGTACCCAGGCATACACTCTCTTCACCTCAAGGCCTCGTTCTTGAGAAATTCGTTTCCATCCTCACAGTACTCTGAACAGGTCCTTAAGATACTGAGGATGGCTAAAAAACTGAACGCTAAGAAGACTTAAGCAGCCAAATGGAAAAGGTTTTCCCTCTGGTGCAAGAGCAAAAAGATCAAACCCCTATCAGCCTCAGACCCTCAGCTGCTAGATTACCTGGTACACCTACAGGCGTCGGGCTTGAAACCATCTTCACTCAAGCTACACCTGGCGGCAATTTCGGCCTACCTTTTGGTGGGAAAGACTAAATCAGTTTTTTTCTCAAAACATTTTTAAACAGTTTTTCAAAGGCCTCTTGCACATCCAGCCTCCAACCAGGTAGCCTGTTCCTCCTTGGAACCTGAACCTTTGCATAGATGGGCTCGTGCATCCACCCTTTGTGCCTATGTCCACAGCCCACATCAGATTTGTAACTTGGAAGACTGTCTTCCTGGTAGCCATTACGTCTGCCAGGAAGATTTCAGAGCTACAGGCAATGTGCACTGAGCTGAATTACATCATCCCTCACAACGATAAAGTTGAGCTCAGGACAAATAGGACATTTCTGCCAGAGGCGGTTTGAGTTTCATTTGAACCAGTCCATTACTCTGCCTGTCTTCTTTACTGAGCCGTCCACTCCTGGCGAGCAAAAGCGCCACAGCTTGGATGTCAAAAGAGCCATCTTCACTACCTAGAGTATACTAGACAGTCTAGATGCTCTTCCACTCAGTTGTTCCTCACCTACAGGTATGTGGGTAGAGGAAGACCAGCTACCAAGAGAACTATTTCTCGTTGGTTGGTCTCTTGTATTAGATTGTGCTATGAGAAAGCTGGTCAACAACCTCCAGTGGGGCTCAGTGCCCACGCCACCAGGGGCACTGCAGCCTCGCTTGCAGCAGCAAGGGACATTCCCCTACTGGATGTCTGCAAAGCAGCTGCCTGGAAATCTGTGCACACCTTTGTGAAACACTACAGTTTTGATGTGCAGGCTGGTTCTGCAGAGCCTCTTTCCTAAGTAGGTTCTCTGCCCACCTCCCATTTGGTACTGCTCGGTAGTCTGCAGAAAAGTTACTGATGCTAAAGGACTCCTGGGGTAAGAAGAAATAATTACTCACTGCAGTAATCCTTCTTCCAAGGGGTCTTTTAGCATCGGTAAGCTCCCACCCTTCCTCCCTGGTTCACCTGTCGGAGAAGGGTTCTTTTTCACCTTTTACCAAATTTGGAGTTACTTATTGATGAGTTTTTAGCTCATGTTGCTTTTGTTTCTGTTTCCACTTTTGTGGACATTTGCATGGTTTTTGAATCCTGTTGATTCTTTTTCCGGGCATTTGCACTTGTTTTTCCTTGAAAAAATTCTGACGCCTTCAACAGTTCTCACTCGGCTCACACCCCCTCCTCCCTTTTCATTGGCTTGGCCCTAAGCTAATTTAAATATCTCTTAAAGGCACACGTCCGGAGCAGTTGCACCTAGCCAGCTAAGTTCAAACACGTTACTGATGCTAAAGGACCCCTTGGAAGGAAGAAAAGATAACTGCGGTAAGCAAATTATTCTTACAGCTACACGTAAGACCACAAGTTAGACACCTTTAGAACTGCACTCTTGCATTAAGGCAGAGTAAAGAAGCATTTGTCAATGCCGAATGTTTGCTTGCTGGCATTGGTAGTGTAGGAGTTAGAGAGATGCATAATGGGAATGGCAGTGAAGTACTGAACGGAAGCCAACCCCACCACCACTCTGCAGAGACTGACAGGCATTGGGGTGCGCCTTTGGGTCGTCAAGCATAATGGCCACGCCACTTCACCACACCCTACCTTGCAGACACCGACAAGTGTCACGGTGTGCCTTGGGGTCTTTGGGCCTTATGCTCACCCCATTCCATAAGGAAATGCAGTGAGATGGGTGCAGTATAGGAGAATGGGGTGAACTTTGGGGCTGAAGAGTCCAAAGCACACCTTGATGCCTGTCACTGGCTGCAGGGTGTGGGTGGGGGTGGAATGGCAAGAGCATTACAGGTGACAATCCCAAGTCACACCGCTGATGCCCGTCAGTCTCTACAGGGTGGGGCGTTATGGTCGGAAACCCTAATGCCCCAGGCGTTCGTTGGCATTTTCACTCCATATTTTCATCACGTTTTTTTGGGACCCCTACCTCATGAACAGTGGCAATATCAGTTTGTTAAGCGAAAGCTGATTTTGCACAGTGACTACGCCATTTGGCATCGCAGGTGCAAAAACACATTTCGAACAGGATATGAAAAATGACAGATGTACTGTTCATGGAGAGGTGTAAAAATGGCAATGTTGAAAATCTGGAGTGAAAATATAAAAAAACTAGTGAAGTCATTGGTGTGCACAGAAACTGCGCAACGCACACCTGTAATGTAATTAGTTTGGGGATTTTTTACAGCAGATTGTCAACACATGCATTTTGGGACCTGCGCTCATGAACAGCATCACTGTGATTTTCGTAATAATCTGTCCCGAACACTGATTTCCCACAACGACCATTCATTTCTGTGCCGGAAGTGCGAAAACAGATTTCGGCCAAGGTGTGAAAAATGACAGCTGTACTGTTCATAAGGAGGTGTGAAAAAATGCCAGTGTTAAAAATCTGGACTGAAAATAGTACAAATTCGTGAACTTACGAGGGTGCATGGAAACTGCGCAGTGCATGCTCGTAACAGTCATTTTATGGACTTTTGTCACCAGATTTTCAACAGTCATTTTAAGACCTTTGCTTATGAACAATGTCACTGTGATTTTCTTAATCTGTCCCGAACATTGATTTCGCACACTGACTGCTCCATTGTGCTCTACATGCGTGAAAACACATTTTGGGCGAGATGTGAAAAATGACAGCTGCATTGCTCATGAAGAGGTGTGGTAAAATGGCAATGTTGAAAATCTGGAGTGAAAATATTAAAAATTGTCGAAGTTACGAGCGTGTGTAGGAACTGTGAAATGTACGCTCGAAAAACAGTAATTGTTGGGAATTATTTCACCACATTTTCAACATAGGGCTTTGAGGGGCCTACCTCATGAAATGTGGCACTGTCGTTTCGTTCCTCTGTCCTGAAAGGTGGTTCCACGCAGTGACTGCGAAATCACCTGTCAGGATCGAATAACAAAATGATGGTGACTGAGTTCATGAGGTGGGGCCCCAAGAACCCCATTTTGAAAATTTGGTGAAAAGATTCCCCAAAATGGCCGAGATGTGCATCAAAGTTGAAAAAAAAAAAATTATGCCATTATACAGCTTACCGGCATTTCTTCAGTTTGCGGGTCGGCTTTGAAGAGTGCAGACATGTTCCCGGTCCATCAAGATCGCTAAGTGGGCCTGGAGGCATGGGGTCGGGGTTGTGGGGAGGTGGGTGCACAGAGGGTTAAGGTTGGGGGCAAGACAGGCAACGTAGGACTGTTTTTTTTTTTTTTTTTGTTTTGTTTTTTCCATTTCTCATTAGGAAGATGATATGAGACTTTCGCCACGCTGGAGTGGGCCTCGCATGGCAGCTGGAAAGTTATTTTGGGGCCGTGAAGCCATGGGGGATTGGGCACCCTGCCTGCCATACTGACATTTGCCACACTGAGGTGGGCTCCCAGCGTAGCACCTAGAAGTCTGTCTTTTTGGGGTTGCAGGAGCCAATGGGATTAGCACCTCACAGCTATAAAGACTTTTGCCACTGGGGTGGCCTCAGCGTGGCACCTGGAAGTCTGTTTTTGGGGGGCAGTGGAGCCGATGGGGATTGGGCACCCCTGCCTGTCATACAGTGTGCGGGGTGGAGGGGAGTGCATGACCACGCTTAGGGTAGGCCCCCAGTGCTACATTATGTTTGGGGGAGATCACTAACTATCTAAGACAGTTCTATATGACGACATGGCAGTTTGCATACTGCTGACGGCAGTATGCAAATTGTCTACATGTTACCACCGCTGATTGTGGCAGTGTTTCTCAGGAACTGTGTATGCCACTGCATCTGAACGGCTGTCATAGACAGCTTGGATATTCATTGGCTGTGCAGCTGCGCCTGCAAAGGAGCAGGGTATTGGAAGTGGGGAGGCACACCCACGTAAAACTCAGATGGTGGCACTATGTTTTGTGCAAGCAAACATAAAAAGGGAGGGGAGAAAAAAAGGGGGAAGTAACAATAGTTATGTTGGGAGTGATACCGTGCAGTGGCTGTGGGACAGCAGTCTTCCGGGAGACATTCTGGAGGCTGTGGTGCTTCCCTATCTGCATGCACCTCTCTGGGTTGAGGGCTGAGGGTGCTTATCTCCAGGCAGAGCTGGCTGGGATTTGGGAGACCCCCCCCCAGACTACCAGTGCCACCCCTGCTACCTCAAAGGATGCCAGTAAAGAGGGGTGGCTGGACAACAGTGGGCTCAGGAAGGGTGAGGGAGGTTGGACAGAGGTGCACACCACCTGTGGTTCCACTCCACAACTCCCACGCCATTCTGGCTGATCGCGGCTATCTCATAGGAGCACCCACAGTGGTGGACAAGATGGATGTGGGGAACCTCCATAGTAGAGACCCCGGAGGAGGGGAGGCAAGGAACCCAAGAGGAGAAGGAAGCAACTCCTAGTTGGGGACTCTATTATTGGGGGGTAGAATTGGGGGTGGGTAAGGGAGGAAGGAGAGAGGTAAGGTGCCTACCTGGCGCCTCAGCTTGGAGGGATAGGAGGCGAATCCTGAGGATCGCAGGAGCAACAGCACGGGGGGGGGGGGCTAGACATCATTGTCCACCTGGGGACAAATAACCTGGCTGACAGTGAGGTTGGGGCAGTGTAGAGGGAGTTGGGGAAGGGTCTTAGACAGTTGGCAGGCACGGTAATCTTCTTGAAAGTGCTACCTGTCTACAGCATGGGAGATGCCAAGATGCTCTGCACGAGGGGATTCAACAAGTGGCTGAAGAACTGGTGCAGCATTGAGGATTTTGGTTTCATTTGGGACTGGGGGTCCACCTGGAGAGATGCGGGCTTATACGCGAGGGATGATCTGCATCTGTCTTGGGGGGAGATCAGGATCCTGAGTGAAAGGTTTGAATGTTTCATTGGCAGACATTTAAACTAGCCAAGGTGGGAGGTGGAATTATGCAGGGAAAAACTCAACTGCCCCCCTTCCCCCCGCTGCCACCCTCGGGTCAAGATAGAGAGACAAGAGAATACAAAGGACTGAAATGGGGTAATGTCAGGGGAGACACAAGGGGAAGGGATAGGATCAGAACGGATAGGGGTGAAGCTATCAAAACATGGAGGGCCATGTGTATAAATGCTCGCAACTTGGTTAACAAGATCCCTGACCTTATGGCATTGATGGCAGAGGGAGACTTAGATATTTTGGCAGTCACTGAAACATGGTTTACAGAAAGCCATGACTGGGACGTTTATATACCTGCTGGGTACACAGTCTACAGGAAAGACAGGGAGGGCAAAAAGGGACGAGGGATAGTGCTCTATATCAAGGAAGGGATCAAGACGAGTGAGATAAAGGGAAAGCAGGGAGAAGAGGATGCACTGTAGGTCACACTGGAGTCAGGAAATGGCACCACTATCCACCCAGGGATTATCTACAGACCCCCCATGCAAGGGGTGGAAACAGATAGCATAATGCTAGATAACATCCTTAAAATGGCAAAGAAAGGAGAAGTGTCATTGGTAGTGGACCTAAATATGCCTGATATGAACTGGAGCACCTATGCTGCAGCTACATCCAGGAGCCAAGTGATTCTGGATGCCCTGCAAGGGGCATTCCTCATGCAACGTGAGAGGGAACCCACCTGTGAGGCGGTGATATTGGACCTGGTTCTCACAAATGGAGACAGAATAATGGATGTATCAGTGGGCCGTCATCTGGGATCCAGCGACCACCATACAGTATGGTTCAGGGTAAAGACAGTAGAAGAATCAAGCCACACTAAAGCCACAGTCCTTGAATTCAAGGCCGACTTTACTAAAATGGGTGAATACCTCAAGAAAATACTGGCACAGGGTGAAGGAGGGGGAGTAGAGGTACAGTGAGAGATCCTCAAGAGAGCTATAATAGAGACAGTAAGCCTTTGTGTAAAGCTAGTGAACAAAGCCAGAAGAAAAAAATCATTATGGTTTTCAAAAGAAGTGGCAGGGAAGGTTAGAGAGAAAAAAATGGCATTCAGGAAATACAAAGAAACGCAAAGGGAGGAACACAAGGAACTTTATCAGGCAAAGCAGAGGGAGGCGGATAAAGCAGTCAGAAGTGCAAAGGCAAAAATAGAAGAAAAGACAGCCCAGACAGTGAAGGAGGGTGGACAAAACCTTTTTCAGGTACACAAGAGAAAGAAGAAAGCCAAGGAAGGGATAGTGAAGATTGGTAAGGGGGGGAGTAGGCAGAGGGAAACCTGAAGAAGACTTAAATACTGAATGAATACTTTTACTCTGTATTCACAAAAGAAGGGAGGGGGTTGGACTGATATTAGCAGGTAGACATGCACAGGAAAGAGGGGTGGATACCAGTCCATTCACAAAGAAAAGTCCCCTAAAGGAACTCTTGAAACTGAAGGTGGATAAGGCAATAGGGCCGGATGGGCTACATCCCAGAATACTAAAAGAGCTGAAAGAGGTGATATTGTTGCCACTGACGGCCCTATTCAACAAATCATTGGAGGAGGGAGTGGTAGCGGAGGACTGGAGGAGGGCGAACGTGATACCCCTTCAAAAGAGTGGGAGCAAGGTAGAAGCAGGCAACTATAGACCGGTCAGTTTGACCTCAGTGGTGAGAAAGATGATGGAATCACTGTTAAAGGAAAGAATTGTAGAATATCTAGAAGCCAGAGGGTCACAGGACCCAAGGCAACATGGATTCACAACAGGAAAGTCGTGTCAAACGAATCTGATAGATTTCTTTGACTGTGTGACAAGAGTAGTAGATCAAGGAGGGGCAGTGGACATGGCCTGTCTAGGTTTTAGCAAGGCATTTAACACAGTCCCACACAAGAGGTTAGTAAACAAGTTGAGCAGTCCAGGAGTAGGTCCCAAGGTGGTAAACTGGGTCAGAAATTGGTTCAGCAACAGGACTCTGGGTGGTGGTAAACGAAGTTCAACCTGAAGAAAGGGGGTTAACCAGCGGGGTACCACAGGGTTCAGTGCTACGGCCGGTCCTGTTAAATGTCTTTATAAGTGACATTGTGAATGGACTTGAAGGAAAGATATGCCTCTTTGCAGATGACGCCAAGATCTGCAATAGGGTTGACATCTGGGGCAAATGAAGAGAGACTTAGGTAATTTGGAGGAGTGAATTAAGAGTTTGGCACTTAGGATTCAATGCCAAGAAGTGCAAAATCATGTACTTGGGGAACAAAAACATGGGAGGAATACACTGGGGAGGGGGGGTACTAACAACAATCAAAATGGAAAGGGGACCTGGGAGTAGTCATAGCAGATTATCTAAAAGTAGCCAAATAATGAGAGAAGGCAGTGCAAAAAGCCAGTGGAATGCTGGGGTGCATAGGGAGAGATATCACCGGTAGAAAACAGGAGGTGGTGATGCTGCTGTACAGGCAGTTGGTGTGGCCTCATCTAGAGTACTGCATGCAGTAGGAGGAGCAAAGTGGTGATGCCACTGTATAGATCACTGATGATGCCTCATCTGGAGTACTGTGTCCAGTTCTGGAGACTGCATCTCAGAAAGGACATGGACAGAATGAAAGCAGTCCAGAGAAGAGCAACAAAAATGATTTTTATTTATTTATTTATTTAGACAGCAGTTTGGAAAACCTTTGAGCCATAGGCTTATTTACAAAGGTACCTTGATACATGCACTGCACCACAAGCTTTATGAGGAAAGACTCAAGTAACTTAACATCTATTCACTGGAAGAGAGAAGGGAGAGAGGGGATATGATAGACTTTCAGATACCTTAGAGGAATAAACAGGGTACAGGAGGGGAGCATATTTCAGAAAAGAAAGTGCACAAGGGGACATAACAGGAGGCCGGAAGGTGGGAGGCTTAAGGGGAATGCTAGGAAGTATTTTTTCACAGAGGATGGTGGATCCATGGAAGTGGAAGTGAAAAGAGTACAGGGATTCAAAAGTGCATGGGATAAGCATAAAGGCACCCTACTGTACAGCAGAGCGGGGGAAAGGCAGTCCAGATAAGAGTAGGGATTGCCAAACCAAGTAGAGAAGTCTACAGACTAGGTGGGCTGTATGGTCCTTATCTGCCAACTTATTCTATGTTTCTGTGCAGTTCTGGAGACCTCATCTCTGAAAGAACATCGACCGGGTGGAGGCAGTCCAGAGAAGGGCAACAAAAATGGTGCAGGGGCTACAGCAGAAACCATACGAGGAGAGATTGAGAGAACTCCTTATGTATACTCTGGAGAACAGAAGGAAGAGGGGAGATATGATAGAGACATTCAAATACCTCAAGGGGATCGACGGAGTTCAAGAGGGCAGTATCTTTCAGAAAAGATGTGCAAGAACAAGGGGTCATAATATGAGGCTGGAGGGGGGAAGACTTAGGGGCAACATAAGGAAGCATTTTTTTCACAGAAAGGGTGGTGGATGCATGGAACAGCCTTCCGGAGGAGGTTGTGGGGGCAAAAACAATTGTCGAATTCAAGAATGTATGGGACAGGCAAAAGGCAAAACTAGTAGTAGGAAGGAGGAGGTAGACCGCAGATCAAATAGGATCTGGAGCTTATACAGTAGGTAGGGAAATGGGCAGACTAGGTGGGCTAGTCAGTCCTTATCTGCTGTCAAGTTCTAAGTTTCTATGCGGTATATTCTAAAACAGTGCTGCCCTTCAATCAGGCATGGGATAAACTTAAGCATGTTACATACAAGCTGTGTGCTGCTGTTTGATGGAGACCTGATGTGGTCTTCGGAGACAGAAACGGCAGTGACTAGCATGGCATACAGGATAAGCCAAGCATTCACTTTCTTCAACATCATGTTTCTATGAAAATGTCAATACTGTCCATACTGCTGGAACAAGAATAAAGTAAGTGATGTGAAGTGATATGGAATATATAGATCAGGCACAGAAGCACTAATTGATTTCTTCTTCATATTTTTCCCCAGATCATTCCTTGTCAGCGTTGTGTGTTTAAAAAAAAAAAAAAAGATAATATAATCGTGCTTGAGAAGGAAACACAGACGTAAAGCTTTCAAATGACGAAGGCACACAGTGGTCCGAGTTTGAATTGTTTTGTTGGATCCGCAGAGAAGGCCGCAGAGGATCATTTGTAGGTATTGTCACTGGAAGCTGATGTTGATGAAAATTAAACTTTCCAAAAACCTTTTGATTGCGATATTAGTCACATACAGCACTGTGACATTTCCATCAGGATTCAGCTTCGAAGATTATAATGAAGATGTTGACGACTACAGTGATTGTGTCCCAGATTCTGTTGACTGTGACAATTCTAATTGTTAAAATTAGAACTATTATGATTCTGCTGCATGTGTGGAAGTCCGGTGACTGATATATCAGTGTGTTACCAAGACACAATGTTGCCGGTAAGGTTGCAGTGCCAGAAAGGCCACAATATTCATTGGACTTCGGAGCCAACACTACACAAGGTGCCATCTGGAAACACAGAATTCTTAGCCACTGTTTTATATAGTGCCAGTATGTTTGATAGACAACAATCAGTTGCAGAACTACTGAAGCTGAAGTTCATGAACCACCAGACATACAACCGTATATATACACAAAATTTACCTTTTCCCAACAGTCCGCAAGGAGTGAATCAGCCAGCAGTTGGTATATAGAGAGATTTTTGGGGTGGGGGGGCGGAGAAGCTGATACTGTGTAGCAACAGCCGTTGCGACCATCCTGGATTTTCAGCCAAGTATTGTATATATAGCATGAGAAATGCAGGCAGTGGAAACATTGTGGACTTCAGCTTTGTGCAAGTCACAAAAGTTTCAGGTTCCACAGATGTAAAAAGGAAGGAATCACACAGTGCCTTGGTCATCTGATTTAGTGTGATGTGCCAATAAAGACTTTTGCAACTAGTCGTCATGTGCAGATAAACAAAAAATACACCCGTAACAGTAATATTGCATGTCGGTTTGATGTTTGGCAGCTTGCTAAATTGATCAAAAAAACGTTATTTTTAAAAGCCTAAAAAGAATGAAATTATCTGCTCCCCTGTGAATTTTCCATATCCGATCATTTTTAGTAGACTTGCTGTTTCTGTGATGGAGACGCTGCATTTCTGCATGAGATGGTAACATCAGTAGCACATTATGCGGTTGAGAAACCGGGCAGTAATAAAAAGTTCAGCCGATGCACACATCCAAAACTCACACACGAGCAGAAGGCTACAAAGACATGGATCAAACCACGTTCGGCAGCACTTCCTGCTGTTAAGGCTATAATTTTCAACAAAAAATTTGTGAAGGACTTCTAACCCAGTTCTGTCACACCAGAGAACTCGAGGTTTTCCACTCGCTTCTACTAAAATACTGCCTAAAGAGACAACACTTCTCTTGTGATGGCATGGTAGCAAGGCAACAGCTAGTAGTCATGGACCATAACAAGGACGTTAAAAGACCAACAGCATTCCAGACAGTGTACCCCAAAAGCAAGAAGATGTGGGTGGCAAAACCATTAAGATTAAAGAAACCTCACAGTTCTCCAATACGTGTGATAAAGGTAGTAATGTATAGCTGGAAGGAATGGAAACCACCAACTCCGAGGGCCAAAAAGACACTACTGAGCAACAGCTGGTTGCAAGGCAGAACCCAGAGAGTGCAGGTTAATGGAACGCAGTCGACAGAAAGCAGGGTGACTAGCAGGGTGCCCCAGGTCTCAGTGCTGGGGCCTGTGCTCTTCAGTGTTTTTATAGCAAACATCACTGACGAATTGGAAAGGAAGGTGTGTCTGTTCACAGATGACACCAAGATCTGTAGCAGGGTGGACACCCCAGAAGGAGTGAGCAAGATGGAAGCTGACCTCAAGAAACTAGAAGAATGGTCTGGAGTGTAGCAGCTGAGATTTAATGCCAAAAAGTGCAAAGACATGCACATGGGAAAGAAAAATCCAAGAAAGGAGTAATACCTAGGAGGCGAAAGAGTGTTGGTCTCAAACCAGGAACGAGATCTGGGAATCATAATCTCAGATGACTTGAAGGTTAGTAGGCAGTGTGAGAGGCCAACAGAATGCTGGGCTGCATTGGGAGGGGAATCATGAGCAGGAAGAGAGAGGTGGTACTACCACTGCATAGATCACTGGTCCAGTCTCACCTGGAATACAGACTCCAATTCTGGAGGCCTCAACTCAGGCAGGACATTGACTGGGTAGAAACAGTACAGAGAAAGGTGACAAAAATGATTCAGGGTCTGCAGTACATGTCCTACAAGGAAAGACTTGGGGGACTGAGTATGTACTCCCTGGAGCAGAGAAGAGAGAGAGAGAGGGGGGGACATGGTTGAAACATTCAAGTACATAAAAGGCATTAACAAGGTACAGGCACAGGAACTTTTTCACTTCAAGAAGAGCTCCAGGAACGGGGGACATGACTTCAGGCTGCAAGGAGGGAGGTTCTCTACCAACACCAGGAAGTTTTTCTTCACAGAAAGAGTGGTAGATGCTTGGAACAGCCTGCCCTAAGAGGTTGTGGGGGTCAACACTGGGGGGGGTGGAGGTATTCAAGAATGCATGGGATAGACACAAGGGAGCTCTGACTACAGAGGGCAACTACAGTGTCAAAATGGGTCTAAAACAAATGAGCAGACTAATTAGACCTAGCGGTCTCTTCTGCCGTCAGTTTCTATGTTTCTGTGTTTCTGTCTAACTAACAGAACAACCAGAAAGGGAGCATGCCATTCAGATGCACCAGCCAAGGTTCAAGAAATAAAACTGTTTGGTAATCGTACTGTGGAAGTACTTACTTTACTTAGAAATGAGACAGTACTGGATTGTGGAACCAACAGTTATGATGTCATCATTATGCAAATTGCTATCAGTGTAATTATACTCAAGGCCCCTGGAATTCTACGGTTGCAGAATTTTCCGCTGTAGAATTCATATAGTGCTGCAGAATTCATTGTTTTTGGTGAGTTTTCATTCAAATATGCAGTTTTTCCGACGTGCCGCCTCCCGTACTCATCTAGTTTACCCTGAAGCCCCGCCTCTATGCTTGGCATGTGATGTCTTTAGTGACATCACATCATATTTTAGCCAGTGGCAGGACTGCATTCTGCCACAGAAATGAATAAATCATGCCACATAAATCAGAAAATGTTGCCACAGAAGCCTAGGAGCCCTGTCACAGAAATCAGAAAATCCTGCTGCACAGCACTAGGGGGCCCTGATTATATATAGAATAATATATTGGGGGAGGGGGTTCATAACGAGAATTTAATGCACATCCGAGGGGTGGGATGCTACATAAACGCCCTTGGGGTTTATTACATCCCACCCCGAGGGTGTGCATTAACCTCATAATTAATGGGCTGTATTTTTCCCATTGAAAACGCTGTGTATTAAATGCCACAACACACGTGATAGAATCCATTCTTTTCTCTCACTACCACAATGGGGAAGCATAAGGGCTTCTGGATTCTTGTATTACACCAGCAGCTAACATCTCTTGCAGATGCCGCCTCACATCATCTATGTCAGCAGGTGCCAGGCGTCGAGACCTCTACGAAATGGTCTTCGCATGCAGCCGGATATTGTGCTCAGCTCCTTGCACGCATCCTACATCCCATTCCTTTAAAGAAAACACCTGGTCTCTCTGGGCAAGCTTCTCACTGATCCTCACTTTCCATTCAGCTGGCAGCGGGAGTCAAATCAAACAAGCTGTATGCTACTCTGTCATTCTTCCTTGAACTCTTGCTGTTGGGTAGCACTGCAGTGTCTGCACAATGCACATTAGCCAGGATGCAACCTCTGTTTACTCGAATGTCTCTTTCAGACACATTATGAACTTGGACCATTACCCTTCTGGTACAAGCATGGGCTCTAGCGGGCAAAATACTAGGCTTGACCAGCAGTCCCTCTGGCAATTTTCCATCGCCTGGTGCATCCAACATTAATATTTTATTCTTAACATCCTTTCTGATACGGACCTTCCCTGTAAGGTACACTGGGCATTTGGCGCAGGATCAGAGACTCAGGATCCTTCTTCCATACATTCGACCGGTTCCTCTGGTTCTGTTTTTTCAGCATCTCTGTGCCTCATAGGCCTTCTTAATTAAAGCCGAACTCTTAAAGCTCTACTAGTCTTTGACCCCTGTTTTTCATAACACAACTGTGCCAGCCTTCCGAACATATGAGCATTTGTTCCAATCAACAAAGGGACACCATCATACAGTCCAGTGGGGGACACACTAAGGCTAGGGTCTCTACTTGTTCGGCCACCCAGCCACGGAGGTGGGAAAGACAGCCAAATTCGGATATACCCGAATAGGGTAGGCCTTCACTTAACCCCATACATGCAGTCCTTCTAATGGTTGTAGGGTACGCCTGACAAATGCTTCTGATACCAATCCTGGAACATAATTGTCACTTGGGAGCCACTGTCTAATACAGCTCTTGTAGACACTCCATTCACCTTTACAGTGGTCTCCATGGAGGGACCCACTATTCTGGACCAGTCTGGAGAGGCGGTAGTGGGGCCTGGGCAACTGACCTTGCACAAAAGGACGTGAATTAGCATTTTGGTGCCCTCACTGGGATCATGTCGGCACCTCTAACCACTGATTTCTTCTCCAAGCCTCCTTGTAGCCTATATGCAACTTTGTCAGTGTCTTTGGGGACTGGCATTCCTTTCATGTGCCCATCTTTCCCACAATTATAGCAAAACATACTTTCTGGAGTTGAGCTGGCCGAGGCGCCACACTGGGAGCCAGGGCAGGGGTATTACTAACTGGAAACCTGGTGCCATCTCTGTCTGCGGCGTGATAAGCATTTGAGACATCTCGTCAGTTTCTCCACTTCCATGGTCAAGGAATTGAGTTTGGAGCTGTTATCAGGAGATAGATAGGTGGGTACCCCACCCCCATAGCAGATGCAGTCGATATAGGTCAGGGCCTGCATTGCAGGCGTGCCTTCATAAAGGGACTGTTTTTGAATTCTTGGATCTCTCTCAACAGTTCGCCCCATTGTGGCATATCTTTTCCTTGTCAGAGCACTCATTGACTGTCAACCTCTGCCCCTGAACTTCACTTGATGGGTCACCTCAGTCACTCGGTCGAGCACAGCTGTTGGTGCAGGTACCTCCCGAGGTCGCCTTTTCTCAACTCCTCGAATTTCTCATTAACTCATCATAGGAGGGTGGGATTCCAGTCGATTTGCCAGGCTTAACTGAAGCAACAGCAGTTCTGAGAAGGGGCAGACTTAAGGATTCTGTCCAGTCTGGTTCGGGTCCAGTTCAATCGCTGGCAAACTACCCTTTCTGAGGCATTCTTGCAACAATTTTTCCAGCCGAGAGACATACACAGACAACAACTCCCTTGGTACTGTTGTGCATTTCTTACTCTCCACCATAGGTCCTCATCAGAATCTGGGCTCCCATACACATTCTCCAAGGCCTCAAGATAGGCCTGTGCAGTGCTCTAGGGTTACTGGCCCGCTTAGCACGGATGGTAGCCAGGGCAGGACCTCGGAGGCTCTCACCAACCCTCTTCGCTTTCACCTTCCGAGCATTGCCATTCTAGCACTTGGGGCAACATAGTCTATCCAGGTCTCCAGTCATCCTCCCTTGGGGGTGGGAGGGTGCCAGAGAAGATCCTCAACCTTCGTAAGAGTCGTGACTAATGGCAGGTGCAGAAATAGGAGTCTGCATTGGTTCAGCCACCATTACGGGCACTGGAGCAGGAGAGGGTGTTGGGGAGGAACACCCCAGGTGGCAAGAATAGTTTCTTCAAGTCCTCCACAGTTTTCCCTCTCCCAGCAAACCATTCAGCAAATTTCTCCTCAAAAGTTTCAGATAGTGGTGGGGCTGATTCCTCTGGTCTTTACTGTCCTTAGTTATCACTTCAAGCAGTGAGGGCTCCCTCTGGGGTAATGGTCTGTGGCACTTTGAGCTATCTATGGATCCTTAAACTCTACTAGGGCCAGGAAAGTGTGGGTGAGCAGATTAGCATGCCGACCCACCACCACAGGGTTTTGTAAACCTTCCACCTTGGAAAGTACCCCTGCACAGTGTCCGTATTGATACCCAGGGGATGTCCAGGATAAGCATAGCATTTTGGGGGTCGATCTCCTCCCCAGTACACCACTCCACCAGCCGGTGCACAGCCACTTCTGTCGGGTACCCATTTTTTCTTAACAGTGGTTCAGAATATGGCCACTAGAGGACACACAATCCCAGCGGTGAGCCTCCAAGATGTAACCCCTAGATGGGCTATCCCAGGGCTACTACCCCTGCCTGATTTGCTACTAACAGGTTGAGGGGCCTGATCCAATGGCGGGTGCCTCCACCCAGAGGTCAGGGTTTGCAATAGTTAAACTAACTTGGTCACAGCCCTCTGGGACACTGCAACCCCTTTCTTCCCATTAGTGGCCCACACAATATATCAGAATTACCTTCACAGTATACACTTACCCCAGGTCTGGTTCCGCACTGGGACCTCTGTGAAATGAGATACAGTAACAATCACAGTATAGTACTTTAACATAGACAAATACCTCAGGCAGTATAACTTTGCTGAAACAAGCAGCTCTGATTTATTTAGGGGATATAACAAGGACAGGGGAAATCAGGTTAATTAGCTTATCACTTAATAATTCATTTATGGCTCTGTGCACAGGCCTATCCTCTATCAGTTACTGTCCCTGGGTACCCAAGCCCTAGTGGCTAGTCCAAACCGTGGCAGCTGGTAGGGCCCTTTCACACAGAGAAAAGGAGAATTAAACAGTCAAGTACAGTAATTCCATTTGATTTAATGTGGCATTCAACAGGAGCGACCCTGAATTAGTACTCACGACCTCCAAATAAGATAGGGTCCTTCAATGTCAGCAGGCTCACTTGAGGTACACAAACCTCTTCACACATCCATATAAAAGAAAGCACTATACCAGGCAGGCTGCATCTGTATCCCATCGCATTACTGCACAATACCCGGAGAACACACAGCAGATTCAGTTCCTGACAGACCCAGTGCAATTTTCAGCAATTCCTCCAGTCTTCTACAGGTGAGCCTGGTTTCTACTCTTCAGAGATCCTTTGATTCTTTTCACAGGACGGATTCAGTCCTAACAAGCTTGTTACACAAGCTGCAGACCGAACTCTGGGCTTACACACGTTTTTGACTAAAACTGCACACTGAAAAGCACAGGGCTCTTCCTTCTTCACTGCCAAAGCTCAACTGAAACTCCAACCGACAAAACTGGCACTTCCTTTGAGTTCCTCCCAGTTCTTGACTGGATTGGCTGTCACTCACAATAGACTGCTGCTGTTGGTCCAAAAGGTGCTGAAGTCTAAACTACATCTCCCAGAGTCACTGCCCATACAATCCTCTTGTGGCTGGCTCAGATTATGAGTCCAAGTTCTGATTCGTCCAAGGCACCATTTTAGAGCTAGCTTACCCCACATTGATTGGTCCAGTTCAGCAGTTCAAAACTAGAATGGGAACTAGCAGACACAGTTCTGACTGCAAAAGAAAGCAGGTTAGACAAACTGTAATTTCATTATTACTGTAAATGATTTTGGCAAACAGTTACATCTTTCAGATAGGTTCCCTTGCACTCTAGTGACTGCAAAATGGAGTGAATTACAGCAGCTTGAGTGGTACTCAATCAAAGAAACACACAGTCCCCATACAACTAATTATGTCTGCAAGCAGACAGCTCTTAAAGAGACAGTACCAGAGGTTCTAAAAACACTCATTGATAAATGGCTTAAACGCCAAACACCATTCAGGCTTGGAGCATTCAAGCAAGCTCCTGGAAGTCTTTTGGGAACCCCCATTTGCAGGGGGGTTACATATAGACGTTAGTTGTTGCAAACCAGAGCAAGAAAAATAACCTTTTAAAATGGCTTCAGGGTACTTGAGGTTTAAACCCAGTACCATACATGTACATGAGTTGTTTAAATTGTTGAACACAGTATATCAGTTTACAAAATGTAATTGTTAGTCACACATCACGGTGTATTTATGCCACTAAACTTTTTTTTATTTCTACCTATTATGTTTTAGAATTTATTTTTTTGTTGTTAATCCATGATTCAGGTGTGTTTGTAGTAAGTATGTATTTGGCTAAATGAGATATATACAAAATAACCACACCTTTTGTATGAAAGTAAGCATTTACTGTATAACAAGACAAATTTGTTTGCATTCATGAAAAAAGTTTAATAAAATGTAATATTTGTCAACATTAATTTTTCTTGGAATTTTTCCGCCATCTTAAATAATGTAACAGTTGATCAACATTGGTGGGTGGGGTGATGGTTGTGGTTGAGGAAAGTGGGAATGTCATAACAAAATCAAAGGCTGGTGTTATGTAAAGAATAATACATCATTGGGAGGGCCACAGTACTGTAATAACTGAACGACCTGTGTGGGATGTGAGGACTGAGGCACAGCCGGGTGCCTTCAGCCACACAGGAAGTGATGTTGGTACAGAACTGACAAACATCTGACTTTGGGTTGTAACACATAACATTTGCAACACACAACGGGGCATGGTTTAGTTTGGAAAAGTGAGGGACAAGTAATGCAGTCGTCCACAAGCAGCCAAGGAGTGTGCTGTGTTAACTTAGAACTCTTCTTGCCATTTTATAAATGTTGAAAGTGTAATAATCTGCAGTCTGGTGTTCTTCAGTGCTATAATAACCAGGACCTGTGTTGTGCCTCTGTTTTCACAGCTCACACCATTCGTTCTGATATTACAATACTGCCACACACCCAACTGCGGATTCTTCCTTACACAAGACATTATTCAGAAACCCCTATAATTTCAGTAGCATGCTCAAAATGATATTCCATCTTCAGTAACATCCGGAAATCTGACAATCTCCATACTTCTCAGGATACTAGTGTTGTATGGCCCACACGACACATGAGGGTATAACGTGCTGAACACGTTTTCCCAACCGTTGATTGATTCTGTATGTAAAGTGGGTGTATCCAGCCCATTGGTATAATCTGTAAAGATCATGAAAAGCAGTCATTATATGTGTAAAAGCATACGTGTGCAAATGTTGGAAAGACAGTCGGATGTATAATGAATACCACATTGCCCATACAGTTTCATGATACTGTATTTAACTATGTTTGTAAATAGTAAACATATTACTTGGGCAGTAAGGTAGTATAAGGGATTATTTTAAATGGAATAACACGACCGCGTGTGTGGTATTGTGGGCCTCCACACAGCCACCGTCATACTAAGGCACAAGACCGGATATAGAGTGCCATTTTTGCCCTTAGAAATGAATTTATCCATACTAACCCACGCACTGTAGTGTGTTATGATTATAAAATGCCTAATTGTTGACAAACATTATATAGTTGAAAAAATGTCTAATTTATTAAACAAAATAATACATTTTACAGTAAATGACATGTTCGCTTGCCACACTGCTAGCATGTTGCACAGTTGTCAGTAGGGGCATTGTACTTTGCATAGTGGCGTGACACTGATCAGCAATGTCACCACGCTAGGCTGCAAGCAAGATTGGGACTGTTTCAGTCTTGCCATCAGCAGCTTACCATCTGCTGTAACGTAATAGGTGAAAGTCCTGCTGGTCTCACTAACAGCGAGTGAGGAGTTAGATCTAAAGAGTGCAGCTGAGTGGTGCAAAGCCTGCAGGTCGGGATAGCAAGTCAGATGGATGCTTTTAGCTCATTGTCTCCTGGTGGCCATTTTGGGTTGAGTTCAGCAATGGATGGTTCCAACGCCATGTGGAGGCTATGGGACCGAAGGAGTTAGTTACAGTAAATGCATACATTGTGTTTTTCTGACACATGCTCCTTATTTGTAATACTTTTCGATGAAGTGCTGAAAGCGTACACTGATCAACATGAGGAATAAAATTTTGTCCAAAGGAGTTATTTTTTTTCAAACTTGATCGCTGCTCAAGAATGTTACACTTTTCTAAGGACTTACTTAGTGTGTTTTTTTTTTTTTTTCTCTCATGTGGTTTACTGCAAACAATACATTGTTACAATCCTGTTTTAGGCAATCTAGATTAAGAAGTGCACTTAACCAATTTATAATACATCAGCAATACATGACAGGATGTGTTGTATCATAGAATATCGTCTCACTTTGTGTGCATTGTAAGACGAGTATGAAAGTGAACAGAGAACTGCCGATACTCCATGGTACAAACCATCCAGTTAACATATTTTACCACAATGACAGCTGACAGAAAAGTAAATGGAATAATATTACGAACTGTTTGCCATGGGATTTTCAAAAACATCATGGTGGATATCGTGGAGATGTAGTGATGTCGTGCACAGTGTCTGGAAGTAAGCAAACACTGTGGAAACATTCGGTCTGTGTCACACTGGAAATCTGCAAACATACATAAAAGTAATAGGTGTGGTTTATTTTAAGTTGTGAATATGATACTTTCTTCATACACAATACATATATGCAACAATACACGACTGGGTTTAGGATTATGGTTGAATAATCAGATGCCTCTCAGGGATGTTTATGATGCCATAAGCAACATGTTTTTGACCATAATGACACATTCATTTTGAGGGTACGCTATCGTTTATCTGGTTTGGTGGTCAGTGAAACATGACTTTGGGACAGCAGATAGAGCACTTGTACAGACCACAGCTGCTGTAAATGAGGAAGTGTATATGGTGTGGACCAAGTGATGCACTGTTTGACTGTGTCAGTGGTCGTTACATTAGCAGTAACATAACATGGCACTAACAAACATGTAGAAATACAAAATAAATATTACGATTAACTTAACCTCCATGCTTGTCAAGAACTTGTTCCATCTCATGGCAGCAGAGCTTTTCTCATTCTGACAACATGCTCCCACACTTCCTACAACAGCACCACTCAGTGTTCCAATATGATCATCCTGTGTCCCAAGTTTGCTATTGAACGACAGTGAGTTCAAAACATATCAAGAGCTGTTAGTATCAGGCAGTGGTTTCTTGAGTTCAGACATGTAAGGTTGAAGTCCACTAGATGCTTCGACATCCGGGAAGTCATCATTATAGTCTGATTCAGATGACATCTTAAGGAAAATCATTAGCAAAATGTATGCACAGATTCGGAGAAGTCTCAAATGACAATTGGTGGTATTGATATAGCATTCTATACCACATTATCGTTGATGGCAGATGACACGTACTCAGACGTGGCATGGTTCCACACACACACACACACACACACACACCAGCACAAAACCCTTATAGGCTCATGTGATTAGAAAAAGATCTTATTTCAAGACATACCATGGATACAACATGCAGCAGAACCAGCCACAATATACTGCAGTAACCTGCTGTTATTGACTTGTCACAAAGTGCTGCATGACAGAAGGGCTTAGTTGCCATTGAATTAAGCTGTTCTTGCAGTATACCGCTGCATTACTATGTTGCATCCTGGCTGGCTGTGCTGTACACATGTGGTCCCCCAACACTGCATGCTGCTACATCAGTGCTTTGTCAAGTTGTACTACACCTTCAAGTGTTCACAGTTTAAATAGCTGCAGCAGTCTCAACAAATTTAAAGTACAAGTGCATTTTCTTTTTTACAATTTTACAAACTTAGAATTACATACTGCCTGCAATGGATAGTAAAGCATGCAAATGTAATTATGGGAACATTTTTTGGTGTAAAGCACTAGGAATGAGGAACATGGTATTTGTATATTTACACAAAATGAAGTAGAAAAGGTGCTCAGAAACAAGAGGTCATGCTGTGAAGCTGGAGGAGGGGTGGATGTAGGAGAGATGGGAGGACAGTTTTCTTCACAGAAAGAGTTGTGGATTCCAGGAACAGCCTTCCAGCTGAGGCGGTGGGGGCCAAAACAGTGGTGGGGTTCAAGAATGTACAGGATAAGCACAACGGAATCCGTGGAAAGGAAGAGAGAGGGAGAAAGAGCTGTAGAATGATCTGCAGCAGTAGTGTAGGTAGGGAGAACTGGACAGACTGGATGGGCCAAATGGTCCTTATCTGACATCAAATTCTATGTTTTTTTTATTTTTTAATATCATGTCCATCCCTCTTTAGAGTTCGTCCCCTTCCTTGGCTTGTGCACAATTGCCGAAGCTGCCTCCTCAGAAGTGCTGGTCCCTTCCCCATCCTGGTGGGATTCCTGAGGAGGGGCTCCTCCGAGAAGAGTTGATACTTGCTAGACATGGGCACACCTTGCAGTGTTGGTACCCTTTCTCATCTTACCCCTACTTCGCTTCCTCCTGACTGCAGTCTGTTTTCCATTATTGGACCTCTGGACCTTCTGTGGCAGTGGAGCCTGTAGCCCATGATTGATTGCTCACTCTGGCCTATTAGGCATTGATAGTCGAGCAGTGGCCTTCATTAATTTCCAACTCTCCATTATAAGGTATAAAACAGGAAGGGAAATCAAGCCCCATTCATTTCAATGGGGCACGCCTCCGAGCTGTTCCTTGCTGGATGTCATAGCACGGGGGCCTGTTGATGAATCGGGAAGCAAAGGAATCAGCTGGCCCACTTTGTCAGGGCCAAAGTACGATCCCTTGGATCTATATACACACAGTGAATAAAATATTGAAAATGGGTCAGGATGAATTTCACCGGCATAACATTTCACATACAGTAAGGCAGGTGTGAATATGAGAAAATTACTTTAAACAAGTAGTACATGCTTAATGTTGATGGCAGTTACTGAGTGTAAATCAAGTATCTAATTGGAACATGGAGCACCATATAAAAAATTAAACAGACGATGAAGCCAGCAGATAAAGGCCTAGAGGCCTACCGAGTCTGCTCAGATGTGCAGCTCTCAGTGTTGCGCACTGATGCTGCCCCAACCCTCACACCCCCTTCCTTACCAATTGATCCCATTGTTTTACTATTTCCCCTTCCCCATTTTGATTCTGCCCTGAAGGTTTATACTACCCCCCCCTTAAACCCTTCACTGATGCCCTCAAAACCAGCTCCTCAAGCAGAGCATTGCATGCTGTCACCACCCTCTCGGTGAGAAAGTGCCTTCTCATCTCCCTTCTAACCCTCCCTCCAACTTTAGACTGTCTTCTTGTAGTTCCCTCCTTTCTAATTTTAAACAGGCCCTCATGACTTACCCTGTTAATGACCTTGTAAGTATTTAAATGTCTCAGTGATATCCCTCCATCCCTTCTGTCCTCAAGAGAATACATATTGAGTATATAGAAACATAGAAACATAGATTTTGACGGCAGATAAGGACCGCTTGGCCCACCCAGTCTGCCCATTTCCCTACCTAATGGATAAGCTGCAGATCCTAGTCAACCAGCAGCCTACTTCTTCCTACCCCCAACCCCTAGAATTGCCTTATGACTGTCCCATGCATGCTTGAATTCCACCAGTTTTTGACTCCACAACCTCCTCCGGAAGGCCGTCCCATGCATCCACAACCCTCTCTGTGAAAAAATACTTCCTTAAATTACCTCTGAGCCGCCCCCCTTCTATCTTCAAATTGTGCCCCCTTGTTCTTGCACACCTCTTTTTTTGAAAGATGCTACCCTCTTGGACTTTGTTGATTCCCTTGAGGTACTTGAAAGTTTCTATCATGTCCCCCCTCTCTCCCTCGAGGTTATACATATTCAGCTCCTTAAGTCTCTCTCTTCATATGCCTTCCGGTGCAGACCCTGCACCATTTTAGTTGCCCTCCTCTGGACAGCTTCCATCCTGTCTATGTCGTTGTGGAGATTGGGTCTCCAGAACTGCACGCAGTACTCCAGAAGGGGTCTCACCAACTGTCTGTACAGAGGGATAATAACTTCCTGTTTTCTACTGGTGATGCCTCTCCCTATCCATCCCAGTATCCCCCCAGCCCTCCTTGCTGCCCTCTCACATTGCTTGCTCACCTTTAGGTCATCTGATATGACTACCCCCAGGTCCCTTTCCATTTTTGTTGTTCTTGTGTATCTACACCCATTGTGTACTCTTCCCCTGGGTATTTGTTTCCCAGGTGCATTACCTTGCACTTCTTAGCACTGAATCTAAGCTGCCATACATTTGACCATTCCTGTAACCTTGCCAAGTCCCTTCTCATCCTTTCCACCCCACCTTGTACATCAATTCTGTTGCAGATCTTTGTGTCATCTGCAAAGAGACATACTTTTCCTTCCAGTCCCTCTGTAATGACGCTTATAAAGACATTGAAGAGCACCAGTCCTAATACTGAACCCTGCGGTACCCCACTAGTAACCCCCCTTTCTTCAGAGTGGACTCCATTTACTATTACTCTAGGGCTTTTCCCTCAACCCACTCAGAATATTGGTAGGGCTTTTCCCTCAACCCACTCAGAATATTGGTATCTCTCCTCTGTACCCCCTCCAACAGTCTGCTGTCCTTTTTTAAGTAGGGACGCCAGAACTGCACGCATTACTCTTAAGTGAGGCCACACCAACGCCCTGTACAGTGGCAGGATCTCCTCCTTATTCCTTGAGGTGAATAAATTATTACTCGATAAGCATAAAGGGGACTGGTGTATTATAAGTTTTGGTTACATACCCGAGGTGTGTACTTTCCATAAACCTCTAGAGCGAAACTCGGAGCACACACTGAGGGTGTCTGAAAGTCAAAAGACAACCAAATGTTTACACCCGTCCCCCATATTATGTTTTTGATAATTTCTAGTTCTGGTCTTGAGCTGAAGGGAGTTGAAGGTGGAGTGCAAGCAGAGCAGCCATGAAACTGTGCCTCCTGGGAGGTCCTGGATGAACCTTGGCTCAACTGTGGCAGCAGCTGATTTTTCAAAACATTGATGGACATGGTTAATGCAAAAAAAAAAAAAAACTACCAAAAAAACCTTTGTATTTCAGTGGCCGTTTTACTTACCTTTGCTGCTCAGGTTAACTGTTGGAGAAGTTTGCCCCTCTAAGACTACTGCTGCTGGTAAGATGCGGTGTTGGTCTTTCCTGAAGCAAGGGGTGGAAGACATACTCCATGGTGTACAGTATTTTGGGGCAACAGCAAGGTCTGCTAAATTGCTTAATGCAGTGCAGCACCAGGCCAGCCAGTCCTTTTTGAGATTTCATACCTGAGAGACGCAACTACAAGTGTTGGTCACTGAGACTATCTTTGCATCCCAGGAACAATATAGTACAGGCACTGGGGGTGGTATGTTGGCATCTTTAGAGGGCATTGTATAACAACTGTATTTACCAGTACATGGATGGGGGAAGCAAACACTACAGTGGTGTACAGAATATGCGTTTCAAACAACATGAAGTCTTGCTATATTATAGACATTAGCAGTTTGATCCAGCTGTAGAACTGCCCAGCAGTGAAATGGTTAAAACCATTCCAAAATAGAATTTTGGCATGAGAGCAGCTCTATCTGTGTCATTTCAAACTTGAACTGTCAGATTCTTTACTCCGCCTCAGTGAACAGTCTCCGAGATTTCTCCTTCTGCTCGGTTCATTTCGGTTTAAAGTGTTTTCTCGGTTGATTTAACCGAGAATAGTTTTATTTAACCGCAAAACCGTTCGGTTCAAGCTTTATCTGTGGTAACCGTAAGTAAATGAAGGTTTTGTCTGTGGGAACTTGTGGTTATCGGTTCGGTTTTGAACCGATCAGTGGGTTTAAAACTCATTTAAAACTAAAGTTACTATTTTAGAGTGCAGTTCCGGTTCTTATCGGTTCTAAAAAAGCAGTTTATTACGGTTTTTCCAATACCAGTGACACGGTTAGGAACCACGATAAAGGTGTCTTTTCTGGACTGCCGTTAAAAGGGCAAGTTTTGGTTAGGCTGGCATTATGTCTGAGAACCCAAAAGAAAACTGGCCCACTGGGTTTCAACACTGTGATGTTTGTGGGGAAGTCTTTGCCAAGGCTGACCCACACACCACATGTGTTTATTGTCTGGGGTTTGCCCACCTCCAGTTAGACTGCCAGGTATGTAAGAATTTCCCTGCAGCCACCCTGGAAAAAAGATTGGGCAGGCTCGGAACGAGAGGCCAAAAAGTCCGCTGACCCGGATGGCCAGCCCGGTTCGGTGCCAGCCGAACCAGAGGGAGTGCCCTCTGACCAGGGCCAGACTTCCTCGGGCCAAAGAAAAGCTGGTTCTGAGGAACCAATTCCAGTAAAGAAAACAAGAAAATCAGCAGGTCTGAGTCCAAAATTCTTCTCCAACTGCTGCAGATAGCAAAAGCCATACAGATTGTCCAGTCACTGTCTCAGGGTCCGCCTGAACCACCACTATCTGGTAAAAGGTCGGTTCGTCTCGTCCCAGTGGTTCAGGATTATGATATTGAGGAATTTTATGAACCAGAGGAGGGGAGGAGGATTATGAACAGTATGAATGTGGCTGGAAGGTCTGGTGTGCCTTTGAACCGACATCTCCCCAGACAGACCTTTAGAATCTCCCATGCTGTCTGAGTCCCCATCTCATTTTATGTTTTATAAAAAGTTGCTGAAACCTCCAGCTTCCTTTAGAAGAGGCTGTGGATGAGCAAGAGGAGCCTGATTTTATAGAAATGATGGATATTCCAGAGTCTAGGAGATTGTCTATTCCTTTACATAAGTCTTTTAGGAAACAAACAATTAAAATTTTAAAAGCTCCTAATTCTGTGCCTCCTGTAGATAAAAAGATGGACAGAAGGTATACATTGTCAGGCCCTGATACAGAATTCCTTTCAGCAATGCAGTCATGTTAGGTAGTTCAGGCTGCTGCCTGTGATAAAGCTAATATTCCCTTGGCTTCACATCCTCCTGACAAAGATTCCAGGAAGATTGATGCCATGGCAAAAACAGTATATGGCAGCCTCTGGGACTCAGGTAAGCAAATTTATGGCTTATGTAGCTAGGTATCAGAAATCTAGATGGGATACTGTTATGCACTGGCCAAGCAGGCCCATGGCCAGCTGGCTAGTGAACTAGAACAGGTGGCTGCTGATGGCATTGAAGCCTCTAAGGTTCAGTTTCATGCTGCTGTGGATGTTAATGATGTTTCTCAGGGTCATGCCACATCTGTAGTCTGTAGGTTGGCCTGGCTCAGGTGTACTAGTTTGTCACAGGATACCCAGACTAAGGCTATGGATTTTCCTGTGTAGGGAAATTCTCTGTTTGGAGAGCAGACAGAGAATTACATGAAGAAGATGGATGAATATAGGACTACTTACAAGAGTGCCCAGGCTAAGGAGCGGCAAGCCACCTCAAAGGCATGTCCCCAGGGGTAGGGGTAGGCCTTTCACAGGCCTTTCACCAGACTCAGGCCTCCTGCCTATGCTCAGAGGGGCTTCTTCAGAGGCAGGGCAGACGAGGGGTGGGCAGACCTGCTCCCCCAGCCTAAAGCTTAGAAACAGGCACCTGATGGGGTGCCCAGGGCCGATTCTCCTGTACCAGTGGGGGCAGGCTGGCTTACTTCAGTCAGAATTGGGCTTCTTTTACCTCAGACAAGTGGGTTCTGGAAGTAGGCCAGGGTCTGGTTCTCAGCTTCAAAAGTTTCCCAGGTTGAGAAGCAGACTTTTCTACCTGCAAGTGCTTCAGAGACCTCGCCTGGAAACAGAGGTCTCATCCCTGTTAGCTCTCAGAGCAGTAGAAAGGGTTCCTCCCTGCATCAGGGCAGGGGTCTGTATTCCAGATACTTCCTTACCCCAAAAGACAGGAGAATGGCGCCCATTTTAGATCTCAGATATCTGAACAAGCATCTTTGAAACCAAAGTTCAAAATGGTAACTCTGGCAATGATTTTATTTTCCCTAAGGCCAGGGACTGGCTAGCCTCCTGGACCTCAAGGATGCCTATTTCCATGTCCTAATCAGAAGATCCCATCGAAAGTACCTCAGATTCGAACTGCCCTCAGGTCATTACCAGTTCAGAGCAATGCCCTTCGGCCTTACCTCTGTTCCAAGGGTATTCACAAAGTGTCTAGCAGTGGCCCACTTAAGGAGGCAGAGGATTGCTGTTTTTCCCAATCTAGATGACTGGCTCATTGTAGGCCAGTCCCCAGAACAGGTAAAATCTCACCTGCAGGTCACCCAGCAGCTTCTCACCTCCCTGGGTTTTCTGCTAAACCTACCAAAGTCGGTTCTGGAACCAGTCCAGGTACTCACCTTTATAGGGGCAGAATTGGACACAAAGCTAGCCAGAGCCTTTCTTCCCCCAGAAAGGGTAAGGAATTTAGTGGCTCTGGCCTCTTCCTTCACTCTGCAGGTCTCTCGACCAGCAAGACACTTTCTGCAGCTCCTGGGGCACATGGCTGCATCCACAGCTGTTGTGCAGGGAGCCAGATTTCAGATGAGAGACATTCAGTTTCACTTGAGAACCTTTTGGTCTCAGAGAAGAGACCCCTTTCCAAGTTGGTCCCAGTGATCAACCTTGATCCTAGCTCTCCAGTGGTGGCAGGATCAGAGCAACTTAAGAGCGGGGTCCCTTCATTTCCCTCTCACGACTCTGACTCTCACTACAGATGCTTCCTTCTGGGTTGGGAGTCCACATGGGCGACCTTTCCACCAGGGAGTTTGGTCCCCAGGAATCTCTGGCCCACATCAATTTGCTGGAACTCAGAGCTGTCTTTTAGCTCTTCAAGCTTTTTCTGCATCTGTCCACGACAAGGTGATACAAGTCAGAACAGACAACACCACAACAATGTGGTACATCAACAAACAGGGGCACTCGGTCTTCGGCCTTGTGCACCGAGGCAATGAAGTTGTGGTCTCTGGCCCTATTCCCTGAACACTTCCTCATAGCAGTTCATCTTCCAGGGAAGGACAATGTCCTAGCGGATGCCCTCAGTAGGATTTCCAGGCCATCACGAATGGTCCCTGGATCCTCAAGTGCTGGGGATGGTTTTTGCCAGGTGGGGCATCCTCAGATAGATCTTTTGCAGCCCCAGACAATCACAAACTTCCTCTGTTCTGTTGCAGGCCTCCAGTGCTGGGCTCAGTTCCCTGGATGCCCTTCTTCTGGATTGGGAGGAAGTTTCATGCTTCCCTTCCTCTCCTATTCAAAGTACTAGTCAAAATCAGATCTCAGCCTTGCAGGGTGATTCTGATTGCCCCGGATTGGGCCAGGCAGCCCTGGTACCCACTCCTTCTGTCTCTGACAGTCCATCTTCCTTGTGCCTCCCCAGGAATCACAATCTGTTGACTTGTGCCCAGGGAAGGGTTTGGTATCCGGACCTCAAATTCCTCAACCTCAAGGCCTGGCTCTTGAGGAGTTAGTGTTTGCTGATTTACACCTCTCTCAGGGTGTTCTTGAGATCCTAAAGGCTTCCAGAAAGCCTTCCACTAGGGCTACTTATAGTTCTAAATGGAAAAGGTTTTCCATTTGGTGTGCTGGGAAAAATATTTCCCAGAATCTGCTGAATTGCCCATTTTGTTAGATTACATGGTACATCTTAATTCCTTGGGTCTCAGACCAGCTACCCTGAGAGTTCATTTGGCAGCTGTGTCTGCTTTTGTGTCATCAGGAAAGTCATCCCTCTTTCCTCTCATCCTGTGTTTTCCAAGTTTTTTAAGGGATTACTCCATACTAATCCTCCATTTCGGGAACCGGCCCCTGCTTGGGACCTTAATGTTTGCATTGCCCAGTTAGTGCAACCCCTTTGAACCTCTGTCTTCTGCAGAGCTTATACCTAACTTGGAAACTGTTTTAGTGCTATCACTTCTGCCAGACGATAAGTGAATTGCAAGCCTTGTCAGTGGAGACTGACTTTATTTCTTTCCACAGGATAAGGTAGTCCTAGACTAATAGGAAGTTTTTGCCTAAGGTGGTTTCAGATTTCCATCTTAATCAATCTATCTCCTTCCAGTATTTTTCACTGATCACCCTCTCGGGTGAGAGGAGGTTGCACAGCCTGGATGTTAAGAGGGCTCTTAGTTATTATATAGAGCGACAAAGGTCACAGGTTCAATCCTCCAACTTTTCCTTACCTATGGTGAAGTTGGGAAAGGCAAACCTGCTACCTAAGAGATCAATAGCCAGGTGGATTGTCTCTTGTATCCAATTTTGTTATCAGAAAGTGGGCAGAGCCCCCCTCCCGGTTTGAGGGCTCATTCTACCAGGGTACAGCGCGTCTCTAGCTGCTGCCAGAGATATCCCTTTATTAGAGATTTGCCAGGCTGCTACTTGAAAACGGTACACACTTTACCAAGCATTTCCCTGGATGTCCAGGCCAGGAGAGATGCTCGGTTTGGCACAGCTGTTCTTCAGAGCCTATTCCCTAAGTAGGTTCTGCCCTCCTCCATGGAGGTACTGCTGTGTATTCGTTATCGTTATAATATAGCAAGACTTCATGTTGTTTGAAGAAAAATTACTCACCTTAGTAATGTTGTTTCTTCTAATGGAGTCTTTTATATTATAGACCTCTCCAACCTGCCCCTCTCAGAACCTCTACTTGGTGGGGTGCGGCAACTTAGTGTGGGCACTACTTATGTCCTGTTAGCATTTTGTCCCCTTTGGGACTTTGGGGGTGTGTATGTGTACGCGGGTGTGTGTGTTTTATTATACTTATGTTCCATTTTCATATTATTAGAATGGTGTTAGTATTTCTGGTCCCCTGACTTGAGTCTTGGGTGTTGGGACCATCAATGGTTGTTATTATTTAGGTAGCCATTTGGCTAGTGTAGGTTACAGCTTCCACACAGACCTTAGTGAGTTTGGCTCGTAAAGATCTGACAGTTCAAGTTTGAAATGACACAGATAGAGCTGCTCTCGTGCCAAAATTCTATTTTGGAATGGTTTTAACCATTTCACTCCGGGGCAGTTCTAGAGCTGGATCAAACTGCTAATGTCTATAATATAGCAAGACTCCATTAGAAGAAACAACATCACTAAGGTGAGTAATTTTTTCTTATTGTGCCATATGGGGCAGCAAACCTCATCATGGTGTAATTATTGCCTGGCCACACCCCTGCCTCGAAGTGCTCTACTGCCATACGAGAGGTTGCTTCAGGTGTACCACTGTAAGTAAGCAAGAGGAAAAGCACATTTTATAGTGAGTGGATGCAAACCCTGTAATACATAGGGCATAATACACATGTATATTATCACCTGTGTATTACAGGGTTTAAAATTCTTGAAAATCAGTGTAGTAAGAAGCTTGAAGCACAAAAAATAGCAGGCAGAATATTGTTGTAATGTTTAAAAGTAGCCCCTTATTACTTCTTCTGAATTGTTTTCTTTTTCTAGGTGCTCATTGTGATGTAGACAGCCAGTTCTGAATGCTGGATAATATTTTTTTATATAAAATGTATTATGACTGTCTTTGCTGAAAATCAAATGCCCTAGGAATGACCCCCACCCAGATTTTAGCTGACAGATGCAGGCCAAGAGAACTGCTGATAGATTAGATCACACACTGTCTTTTTAGAGACAGTGTGTTACTAGAAGACTTATTAAGGATCCTGTTTCTCTGAGCTGATTACAGAGTTGTTAAGTTAATTTTGTTAAGAGAGAATCATAAACTAGGTTTATGACGTTAAAACAAGGAAGCTGCCGCCCGGTGGCTGGAGGTTGGCGCTAGGCATACACCTTTGTCTTGCTTGGCGGCGGGTTGAGGCGGACTCGGGCAGGCGGGGAGTCGGTGGGGGAGGAGGATCGAGCGTCCCAACGGATGCTCTCCTCCCTCAGGGTGGTGACCAAGAACGCCTATGTTTGCATCCTTCCATAGCCGTGGAAGCACCGACAGTAGGAAGGGATGGAGGCGGTTTCGCTTGTCGGAGTTGGGAGGGGGGACGCCGCGCGCATGAGGGCTGGCGCATCAGCACGTAGCCACTGGACATACGCCCAAGCGCACGGCGCCCCAGGGGCGTGGCATAAGGGAGAAAACCGAAAACATCTCCGGCGCCTAGATGAAGTCCGCTCTGTCTACCCGACCACCTCAAGGACAGACCCCAATGTGCCAGGGAGAGGAGGAAGGGCACTTAGGGCAGATCCTAAGGTGTGTCGGGGACATGAGCGGATGGAAGGAGGGGGCACCGGGGGTAGGGAAGGAGGATAAAGATGAAAATAAAAAAAAAAAAAAAAACAAGGGAAGCTAGGATGTTACATAGAGGTGTAGGGTTGTAAATGACCCTGTGAAGCCTGTGTGAAGAGGGTACAGCATGAGATTAAAAAAGGTGTCATTGAAACTTGAGTTATGCTAAGGTTGCAGAATTAATACATCCTGTATAGCTGTATAGTACAGATTAATAAAATTACATCCTGTGGTTGTATAAAAATATATTTTTGTTAGATATTTGACCAGAGGAGGGGCTGGGTGACTTCATCCAAAAGGGGTTGGCCAATACTGCTTGAAAAGATTATTCTCTTTCACTATAGATACACACGTTTTATCTGACACTGACTAAGGAAACATCTGAGCACTGAAAACAGGTATTTAGAAAGCTAGACAAAATCTAAATATAATTGTAGGAATTGCACAGTTTTAAACTTTGTTTTGTTTAAAGATATGTATGTCTTCTGATATGAGTTATGTATTGTATGTTTGACATATTATATATTTTAGTAAAAACTCTAATTTTAGAGAAAACCTGGTCTGTCTTTGAATTGCTTTTCTTTTACTAAGAAATATTTATGATTCAGCAGACATATAACTTGTATGGTGGTATCAAACTGGAAAGAGAAGAGTTTTAAATCTGAGGTCTTTATTAAGTTTTAAGGGTTCATCTCTGAATACCTGGCTAGGTGCCCGTAGGCAAGGATGTCTGGCCCCCTGAAGACAGATATATCTGAGCCTGTGCATTGGGTGTGCTAGCAAGAGGTTAACAGTTTGAATCCCTCCAGAACTGAGACCAAAGGTTAATCTGAACTCACAAAAACAGACAAGAGGGTTACCTTGTCTGTTACACTGTTCACAAGACTGCGCTCAGAGGTTGGCACTTTGGGAGTAGAGGGCCTGACCTGCTGAGTGAATTTGTGACAGATTGGTCGGCAGCGGTGGCATAATTTTGGTATCACAAGCTTTATTGTTTTGTCAGCTGAGACCATAAGCTCTCTTACAAAGAAAGAAAAAGACAGAGTGTTATTTTAAAAAGAAAACAGAACTATATATCACCTGGTGTACAATCAAGATCTTACTTCGAGACACAGCTCTTGCAGCAGGTTACACCATTAGAACTGAAGCCGGCAGGCGTCAGGACCTCACGGAAAAATTCTAGCTAGCTATCTTCAGCGGGGACCGGCCCCGACGTCGGTCCCGCCTCCGACGCCAGGGCGTGGTATAAAAGGGGCGGTCCCGCCCAGATTCCTGTTCTTTCCCCGCTGATTTGCATGTCCTCTGACCCTCTCGGTTTCAGTCTAGCGCCAAGACGCGGTGGTTCAGAGCTTCCTCCGGAAATTCTTTTTCTTCAAGCAAGATTGTTGCTGATGTCCTCTCCGACCTCCGGTCATCCCTCCAAGTGTGCTTATGGGAACAGATCCCTTCAAGGACCCCCCCATGGCCTGTGTTAGGTGCCTGGGCCCAGACCACGATACCCGGCCTGTTCGCTTTGCCAGGGCTTCAACAGCCAACCAGGATCCGACGTCAGAAGGCCCTCTAGGCTTTTTTGTTGGAGGAAAACTGAAGACCATGTCCTCCAAGGGGAATCTTCGCCCAATCCCACAAGCACGCTGGAGAAAGAAGGGAGAAGGCCCTTCCAGGTCCCCGTCCAGGGCTTCGGAGTCCCGCAGCTCCGGTTCTCGGTCCGACCGCTCTCCTTCCAGGGCCAGCTCTCAGCCTCCCCCGGCTGCGGTAAGAAAGCCTTCTTCTCAGGCCAAGTCCGCCAGGCCGTCGTCGTCTTCCTCTTCCAAGGCCTTGGCGAAGTCCGGGGAGCGCCACCACCATCATCATAAGTCGGGTTCCCGCCCTTCGGCTCCCGACGTCCGGTCGTCTTCTGCGCCTCCTCGCAAAACTTTGGAGCTCACACTGTTGAAGAGACCTGTGGACCCGACGCTGGCCCGACCGTCGTCGGCCGTACGTCATTCCTCCCTGGAGCCGTCGTCAGCCAAACCATCCCAGCCTACACCGGTTGGGGACCGCGACCCTGCTCCGCCTGGAGAAGAGGGCTCCACGCCTCCGACCGATGTCGGTCAGAAGACGTTGACTGAGGAGAACTTAACGCAGCCCGAGGGACCAGACGGGCGACCCGCCTCGCTTGAAACTCCCAGGGCCTCCTTGCCCTTACCTGAGGCCCCTGTGGAGCCGACGCCAGGACCACGACCCCCACCGGCACCTGGGCTGTCGCCGGACTTTCTATAGCGGAAGTGAAGGATCTCTTCACTTACTGGTGGACACCATTAAAAGGGACATGGCCCCACCGCCTCCTCCTCCTCTCCCTCCTCCTCCGGTACTGCCCCCTTCGCCTTCGGGTCGGCAGGCCGCTACCTCCCCGGAGCCTGGATCCTCTCCCCAGGGAAGATCAGAAAACGGAGACCTCCGTCAAATCCTCTTCTGGATCACCCAGCCCCAAGAGATCCAGGAGACACACGACATTCGCCGCAACGGAGGACACGGGATCAGTCTACTCTTCCTCTAGATCCCCATCTCTCTCTCCATCCCTTCTCCGACCCACGTGAGACACCGAGATCTCCTCCGATGACCTTCGCTCATGGATATTATGCGACATATCCAGGAGAACATGGGATGGGATGCAGAAGAACTAGACCTCAAAGGTTACGCCTTGCCAAATATCTTCGCAGAAGGACTCCAAGCCTGTGGTGGTACCACCTTGGTGTCCACTGTGGACGCTACCAAGGCAGCGTGGAAGCCCACATTCGCCTCCGCGGTGCCAAGAAAGCTGATCATCTGTACAAGGCTCCTAAGGATCTCATCAGTACCTGACACAGCAGCCTCAGGCCGACTGTCTGGTCATCACAGCCTCACATGACCAGTCACAGAGGCCGCAACATTTGAGCACCTGCCACCGGACCCAGAGTCCAAACAGTTGGACGACTGGCAGGCGTACGACGCTTCCGCTACCTGCGCCTGGCCAGATCCTTGAACTACCTGACCCACATGGTTCAATTCCAGAACGCTTGTGGGAACAGGGTCTGGAGGCGGCTGAAAAGCTATCCAAGGTGAGCAGAAGGAGGAGATGCTCCAGCTCCTCTGTACGGTTCAGACGTGGGGACCTAAGTGCTTCTCGAGAGTCGACACGACCGCTGGACTCATCGACCCGAGCAGCAGCTTCTGGCGATGCTCCGAGACACTCCTGGTTACGTGTCTCCGGCTTTACCCAGGATGTCCAGAAAACATTATGGATGCTCTGCTCGAGGGAGAAGTTTTATTTGGTAATCCTTCCAGAAGTTCATTACCAAACTTCAAGAGGCCGGGAAGCGGTAAGGTGGTTCAAGCCATGTACTCGACTCCAAGCTTGGTTCCTTTCGAGGGAACCAAAGCCGCTTTCTGCTGGGCGACAGGCAGCAGCCCTGGCCCGCCACACATCAGAGGGCTCCGCCCGAGGAACCCAGGGAAACAGCCCGCTAGCCGAGGTCAGCGCTCACCTAGGCCGACCCAGCCAGCGGGCCCATCTGCCACCACAGCCTGACTCCTTCCGGCCCCCGCCCCTCAGGATCAACGGGAAATCATGGTCGGGGGTCGCATTGCGAACTTCCTGCTGGGATGGCAGTCCATTACCACCGACAGGTGGGTTCTGCAGTTGGTCAGTCTAGGCCACTTTATAGAATTCACAGAAAAGCCACCCTCGAGGCCTCCTTTGCTCTCCCGGTATCCGGGTCAGCACAGAAATTTGATCTGGCAAGAGGTACTCACACTCCTAAGAAAAGGAGCGATAGAGTACGTCCCGGAGAACCAGAGAGGACAAGGATATTATTCCCACTTCTTCCTGGTTCCCAAGAAATCAGGGGACCTCCGTCCGATTCTGGACCTCAGCGACCTCAATGTGTCGGTCGCCTACAAAAGATTCCGCATGGTGACTCTTCCGGGCCTTATTCCCATGCTGAAACAAGACGCCTTTTTAGCATCTCTAGACATGCAGGATGCATACCTGCATATCCCCATAGCTCACGCGCACCAGAGGTTCCTGCGCTTCGAGTTTCTGAACCACCACTTTCAGTTCCGAGCTCTTCCGTTCGGACTGTCATCCGCACCAAGGGTCTTTACCAAGTGCATGGCAGTCGTGGCAGCATCTCTGAGGAGACAGGGCCACTATGTTTCCCTGCACTCGACGACTGGCTTCTCATGGCCGCCTCCAGAGAGGCGTTGTTACTCGAGGTCCAGAGCACCCAGGATTTGTTCCAATCTCTGGGCATTCTCATAAATTACGAGAAGTCTCTCCTGGTACTGTCGCAGAAACTGCAGTTTACAGGCGCAGTCCTGGGCACTGTTCAGGGAAGAGCTTTTCTTCCGGACGACAGAGCGGAGCGCATCAGATCCCTCATAAGGAATTTGTCATTGAACAAGATCGTACCTGCCAGGTCGGTCCTTCGCTTGTTCGGACACATGGCTGCGGCCATTCCTACTGTCCCTTTCGCAAGGCTCCACATGCGGGTAACCCAGTGGATGCTCAAGGTACAATGGGACCAAAGGCAAGACCACTTGCAGCATCCGGTCAGGATCACGAACTCAGTCATCCGAGACTGGCAGTGGTGGCTAGTCCTCGGTCGCTCTCCAAGGGCGCCCTGTTTGTAGCGCCGTCCCCGAGGTAACCTCACCACGGACGCCCAGGTCTTGGGTGGGGCACACCTGGACGGGTAAAGTCCCAGGGTACGTGGACCCGCTGGAAGCTCATCTCCATATCAATGTCCTAGAGAGTGAGGGCGGTTCTCTATGCCCTGCAGGCCTTTCAGTCAGTAATCCCACCGTACTCTCCTGCTTCAGACAGACAACACGGTGGTTATGTATTACCTCAACAAACAAGGAGGCGCACACTCTTACCCCCTTTGCAGGGAGGCCATGAGGGTGTGGGATTGGGTAATCGGACACGGCGCAAATCTGATCACTGTGCATGTTCCCGGGATGGACAACACAATTACAGACGGCCTGAGTCGATCCCAGGCCAGAGTCCACGAGTGGGAACTTCTTCAAGAGGTAGCAGAGGATCTGTTTCTTCATTGGGAAATTCCAGAACTAAACTTGTTCGCATCCCCATCCAACGCAAAACTGCCCAATTTTTGCTCGCTAGATCCAGGGCCTGGTGTTTTCTGGAGAGATGCGTTATCCCTCTCCTGGGCGAACAGATTCCTCTACGCTTTTCCTCCCTTCCCGTTGATCCAGAGAGTTCTTCTCAAACTGCGCAGGGAGCACGCACTCATGATCCTGGTGGCCCCGTTCTGGCACAGACAGATCTGGTTCCCTTTGTTGGTGCAACTATCTCGGGAACCCCCGCTCCCGTTGCCACTCAGCTCCCACCTCCTGTCTCAGGAGAAAGGTTCACTTGTCCATTCGGACCTACGTTCATTGAACCTGCATGCCTGGCTCCTAGAGACATAGCCATCTTGCGTCACGGGGTCTCGCAAGAGGTTGCAGAGGTCCTTTCTGCAGCCAGAAAGCCGGCAACGCATGCGACGTACGCCATGAAATGGCGCCGTTTTTGTTTATGGTCACGGGCTCGTGATTTTTCCCTTAGGTTGTCCTGTTGGAGTAGTGTTGATTACCTCCTCCCTTTTCATTCAGGCCTAGCCTACTCCTCTATTAAGGTGCACCTCTGTGCCTTTTCTGCCTATCACCCGTGGACATCGTATAGTAGCTCAATTGGACGCCTCGGAATTTCTTAGGGAGTGTTACACCTTAGGCCTCCCATTAGGGACCCTGTGCTCCATGGATCTGCTCTTGTCCTGGAACAGCTCACGCCCCTCCTTTTGAACCTGCCTGATTATGGCTACGCTTTCTGTCATGGAAAACGTTATTTTTAGTTGCTGTTACTTCAGCGAGAAGAATTTCTGAGCTTCACGCCTTATGTGCAAAGAGCCTTATTTAGTTTTCCACCGACAGAGTATCCCTGAGGACTAATCCTAAGTTTTACCTAAGGTGGTCTCTTCACTCTCTCTAAACCAGGACATTGACCTTCCGGTCTACTTCCCGAGTTATTCAAATAGAGGAGAGGCTTTGCCCACACCCTGGATGTTCACCGCAGCCTGAGGTATTACCCGACAGAACTAAACCTCTCGTAGTTCTGAACAGCTTTTGTTTCCTCTGAGAGAATGACGGCCAGTCAGTATCCAAACAGTCTCTGTCTCGCTGGTTTGTCCAGTGTATTTACTGTTATGATATAAAACAAAGCCCTCCCGGGCACAGTCCGGGTCATTCTACTAGAGGTGTGGCCACCTCCTTGCAGCACTCAGAAACTCCCACCTCTGCTATATGTGCTGCAGCCACTTGAGGTTCTGTGTATACCTTCAGGCATTATAGCCTGGACATTGCCTCTCGCTTAAGGGCTGGTTTCGCCTGGCGGTGCTACAGGGTCTCCTGTCCTAGGTTCAGGACCTGGAATTTATTTCTATTTTCCTCCTCCTGGAATTTCTGGCAGTGTTACTGCTTGGGAATCAGTCCTATTGTAATTTGCTGCAAGAGCTGTGTCTCGAAGTAAGATAGTACAGTTACGTAAGAACTTACCGTAACAATAGATCTTCGAGAACAGCTCTTGCAGCAGGTACCTTCCCGCCCACCTTCCCCCTTGGAGGAGGCATGGCTCAGTCTTTCTGAGCAGGGATTTATATCTTTCTGTCTTCTGACGGCGAATCCTCGGTCTCCCATTTTGATGTCAGCCTGCGGCCGGAAGTCTCCAGCGGAGAACTGGGGAATTCATGGCGCGACTCCTTTTGTACCATCACGTCGACGCCGGAGGCGGACCGACGCTGGGCGGTCCCTCTGAAGATGGCTAGCTAGAATTTTTCGTGGGGTCCTGACGCCTGCCGGCTTCAGTTCTAATGGTGTAACCTGCTGCAAGAGCTGTTCTCGAAGATCTACTGTTACGGTAAGTTCTTACGTAACTGTACTTTCCTACCTATTTTTTTTTTTTTAGTGAAAAGTCAGAGTAGCAGTAGTTAGGAAAGATGGCGTCCTACTACAGCAGGCACACCGTAGAACAGTTAAAACAGTTGTGTGAGGACAGAGGAGTCCTGTTCGAGGTGAAAGCCAGTAAGCAGAACCTCATAGAGGCCCTGATGGCAGCAGATACCCAGAGCAGGGAGTCGCAGACCATGACTGAAAGGGACCAGACCTTGAGTGTGGCAGAACTAGCGGCCAGTGAGGGGTCCTGAGCCGATGAGGCGGACAGCAGGGCCACTGTCAGTGAAGGGCCACAGCAGCAGGGGAAGGTCACCAGTATCCTAAATCCAGAGGTACTCGAGCTGCAAATTGAGTTGTGGAGGATAGAACTTTAGGAAGAGTGACAACAGAGGGAGGCAGACCGTAAAGAACATGAGCGCCAGCGAGAGGCAGAGGAGAAGAGAGAGCGAGAACGCAGAGCTGCAGAGGAGAGGAGAGAGGAGCGCCAGTGGCAACACGAACTGGAGAAGCGGGACTGGAGGACTGGGTTACAAATTGAACTCTAAATTAATAGCTGAGTTTAAGGACAGGGAGGATATAGATGCCTTTTTAAATTCTTTTGAAAAGGTTTGTATTCAGGCTAAAATTCCTAGAGAGTCCTGGAGCTTCCAGCTATCCCCGCTACTTACCGGAAAAGCTCAGGTTGCATTGGGTCACATGGACAATAAAGACAGTGACGATTACAGCAAGTTAAAAGCAGCACTGCTAAAAAAGTTTGAATTAACTGCTGAATCATACAGAGCTAAATTCCGTAAGCTCAGGAGAAGCCCTGATATGAGCTATGAGGAGCTAGCCACAAAACGTCAGTTTTTAAAATGTTGGTGGGAAGGAATTGAGGCAAACACTGTTGATAAAATTGAAAATGTGATTTTTATTAGAACAGTTTTATTGGGCATGCCCAGCAGAGTTGAAAACCTGGCTAGAGGACCGAGATCCAAAAACAGTGCAAGAGGCTGCTGAACTCACGGACCACTATGCTAAGAGCAGACCTGCTCTGAGAGCGAATGGGGCGGGCCTGGCAGCGCAGAAAGGGAAAAGTGTGCTTTCAGGGCAGCTAAAACCCTCACTGCCTCCACCGAAACCAGTTAGCCCCAGGTTTCCAAGAAAAGATTTCTCTGAAGTAAGAAATGCTTGTTGGTTATGTAAAGAAACTGGGCACATTGCCAGACAGTGTCCAAGAAGGACAAGCAACAATACGCAAAGTAGTACCAGAAAAGAAGTGGGTTGTTTGTGTGTTCCTGAGAGCATGCCAGTGAACATGAGAGAACACATGCACCCAGTCATGGTAAATGGCGTACAGACACAGGGGTTAAGGGACACAGAGGCATCCCTGACATTGGTGAAAGGGGATCTAGTACAGCCTGGTCAGCTTATCCCAAACAAATACGTGACTGTACAGAACTTTGCAGGTGAAGCGAAAACATTGCCACTGGCCAGTGTTCTCCTGGACTGGGGTGAAACGGGGGGAACTGTGCAACAGGTGGCTATAGCTAAAACGTTAGCAGTAGATGTGATCCTGGGTAACAATTTCCAACAGAGGATGGTATGTGCAGTTACCCGTAGCCAAGCAGCAAGGGAAAATAGTAGTTCCCTGAACCCTACAGAAACCAGTGTGGAAACCATGGAGAGGCTGGTTCCCCAGCCTGTCTCTCCCGATGCAGAGACTAATAAAAAGGGGGTAGAAATTTCCCTGGTAGCGAGTGACCACACAGCTATGGAAGGTTACTCCGAAGAGGGAAGGGTGACCAATTGTCAGAGGGTTAGGATTGACAGTGATCCTGAGGGCCCTGACGCTAGTGCTAGGGGCCCTAGTTTACCGACTGAAGGGGACTTATCCCATGCCTTGGGACTGTGTGAGGGGTTTGCAGCTGCTCAGAGGAGTGACCCTAGTTTAGAGAAGCTGAGGGCTTGGGCAGACTCGGAGGGCACACAGGGAAGTGACAGCAAACATAAGGTTTACTGGGAAAATGGACTTGGGTATACACAGGCAGTACAGACAGAGAGAGGGATGCTAGGCAGGCAGCTTGTCATTCCCCAGGGGTATCGTGAGCAGTTGCTCAAAATTGCACATGATATTCCCTTGTCTGGTCATCTGGGAATCGCACTAACTACGCAGCGGTTGGCCCAGAATTTCTACTGGCCTAACTTCACCCAGCAGGTGAAGGAGTATTGCAGGTCTTGTCACCGGTGCCAAGAAATAGGGAAGGCGGGCAAGAAAACCCAAGCCGCCCTGATCCCCTTACCCATAGTGGCTAATTCCAGAGGGTGGGAATGGATATTGTAGGGCCTTTAAATGCCTCCAGCTCCTCAGGGAAGAAATTCATCCTGATTGTGGTGGATTATGCCACCCGGTACTCTGAGGCAGTCACCCTATCCTCACTGAGGACAGACAAAGTGGCAGATGCCTTACTTGGGATTTTCTCCTGTGTTGGGTTTCCACAGGAGGTAATCACCGATCGAGGGGGTTCCTTCATGTCGGAGCTGATGAAGTGTGGGGTGGTGCAGAGATGCATAACACCGTATCACCCACAAGCCAATGGGCTTGAGGAACGTTTCAATAGTACCCTAAAGTCAATGCTCGGGGCGTTTGCTGTACAGCATGGGAGGGACTGGGAGAAATACCTTCCTCACCTGTTGTTTGCATACAGGGAGGTGCCCCAAGAGTCGACAGGATTTTCCCCCTTTGAACTTTTATATGGACGCCGGGTACGTGGGTCCCTAGACTTAATCTGGGAGGACTGGGAAGGCAAGCACGCCACATAGGGAACTCCCATTGTGGATTATGCCCTTAGGTTTAGGGAAAGGCTGAATGAGCTTATGGGGACAGCCCAGAGCAACCTGGCAGCTGCCCAACAGAGACAAAAGGAGTGGTACGACCACAGAGCCAGTGCTTGCTCGTACATGGTGGGTCAGCAAGTCATGGTCCTTATTCCAGTCCGGAAAGACAAGCTGCAAGCTGAGTGGGTAGGACCGTACAATGTGGTTAGGAAGGTAAATGACGTAAACTACATTGTGGAGTTACCTGACCATAGACAAACAGAAAGGATGTACCATGTCAACATGATGAAGCATATGCAAATAGGGCTGACATGGTGTTCGTGTAGTAGTCAAGGGAGGGAGGACGACAAGGAGACCCCTTCTGACTTGCTGGAAGAGAGTAAACTGGAGTCCTCTGTGGAGGCAGTAAAATTGTCTCCCCAGCTGACCCCGGACCAGATCCAGAAAGTGAGGGAGGTTTTAGCAGACTTTGCCCCCTTGTTTAGCACCAAGCCTGGACTAACCCCCTTAGCAACACATGATGTGGAGACAGGGACACAGACACCCATACGGTGGACAGCATATCAGGTGTCAAAGACTGCCCAAAAGGACATTAGGAGGGAAGTGGAGGAGATGCTGGATTTAGGGGTAATCCAGAGATCCCACAGACCCTGGGCCTCACTCGTAGTCCTTGTGCCCAAGCCAGATGGCTCAGCTCATTTCTGTGTAGACTGTTGTGGACTGAATGCAGTCACGAAGTCCGATGCCCTCCCGATGCCCCGGACAGACGAACTCCTGGACGAGTTGGGAGGGGCGACCTACCTTACGACTATTTACCTGACCAAGGGGTATTGGCAGGTAGAATTGACAGACAGAGCTAGAGAAAGGTCGGCCTTCATCACTCCGATAGGCTTATTTGAGTTTAAAGTAATGCCTTTCAGAATGAAGAACGCCCCGGCTGCTTTCCAAAGGTTGGTGAACCAGGTGTTGAATGGTGCTGAAGAGTACGTCGTAGCGTACCTGGATGACATTGTCATCTTCAGTACCGGCTGGGAGGAACACCTTTCAAACCTTAGGGAAGTGCTGGGCTGGATACAGAGGGCTGGGCTCACTGTCAAAGCCGAGAAGTGCCAGGTGGCCATGGGAGGAGTGGCATACCTCGGGCATGTGGTAGGCCGGGGACAGCTCCGTCCTAACCAAGTGAAGATAGAGGTGATTCAGGCATGGCCCAGACCAGAAACCTAGAAGCAGGTCAGGAGCTTTCTAGGGACAGCAGAGTACTACAGAAAGTTTGTACCTAATTACAGTGCATTGGCTGCTCCCCTATCTGACCTGACAAAGAAAAAGATGCCAAAGAAAATTACTTGCGGCCCAGCCTGTGAGGATGCCTTTACCAGGCTGAAGGAGGCACTGTGCAGTGCTCCTGTTTTGACAAGTCCGGACTATAGCAAAATCTTTATAGTTCAGACGGATGCCTCAGACATGGGTATTGGGGCAGTACTTAGCCAGACGTCTAGCCAAGGGACAGACCACCCAGTTGTGTACTTGAGCAGGAAGCTTATCCCCAGGGAGCAAACGTACTTCACGGTGGAAAAGGAGTGTCTTGCCATAGTGTGGGCCCTGAAGAAATTAGAGCCATACTTGTATGGGCAGCATTTTGTGGTGCAGACTGACCACAACCCCCTGGTTTGGCTGACGCAGATGGGAAAGAGCAATGGGAGACTACTAAGATGGAGTCTTGCTTTGCAAGGATATGATCTGACAATCATACATAGGGCAGGCATTAAGAATCAGAACTGAGATGGGCTGTCTAGGGTCTATGAGGAGTGAACTGATTTAGGAAGCTCATCCCATGTAGGGAATAGATCCCCCAAATTCAGTCTAGGTGGGGAAGAGTGTGACGTAGACAGCTAGTTCTGAGTGCTGGATAATATTTTTTTTATATAAAATGTATTACGACTGTCTCTGCTGAAAATCAAATGCTCTAGGAATGACCTCTCATCCCCTCAGATTTTAGCTGACAGATGCAGGCCAAGAGAACTGCTGACAGCATTGTATCACACACTCAGTCTTTTTAGAGACAATGTGTTACTGGAAGACTTTTATTAAGGATCCTGTTTCTCTGAGCTAATTACAGAGTTGTTAAGTTAATTTTTTTAAGAGAGAAATCATAAATTAGGAATCATAAATTAGGTTTATGATGTTAAAATAAGGGAAGCTAGGCTGTTACATAGAGGTGTATGGTTGTAAATGACCCTGTGAAGCCTGTGTGAAGAGGGTACAGCGTGAGATCAAAAGAGGTGTCATTGAAACTTGAGCTCTTACTTTGAGAGGGCTCTTGCAGTAGGTAATTACATATAGGACTGATGCCGGCCGGCGGCAGACCCTCACGGAAAAATTTCTAGTTAGTAGTCCTTCCCAAGCGGGACCGCCCACATCAGGTGACCGCGCCAGACGACGCCGGTATAAAGGGGTGGTCCCAGACGCCCGCTTCCAGTTCTTTCTCACCGCCAGCTCATGCAGCGCCTGTGAAGTTCCTATCGCCAGTCCTGTTACTTCGTCGTTTTTTCTGAAAAGTTTCAGTATTTTGTATTTTATATTTTCTATCGTCAGGTGAACGTCGGTATATGTCATCCCCTTCAAAAAATAAGTAAGACTCGTGCGGCGCCCAACTGCCTCACAAAGACGGTCACTCCCTCTGCCTTTTCTATTTAGGCCCCGACCACGTGGTCGAGAAGTGTCTGCACTGCCTTCATTTCAACGCGGCCACCCGCAGACGACGCCATCAGTCTCTCAAAGCCCATCTCCTCAAAAAGAAGATGTCCGCGATGGAGAAGGAGTTGAAGAAACTTCGGCAGGCGTCGACCTCCCCTGAAGGGCACAAGAAGCAGGACAAGGAAAGGCACCGGGAGAAGGCCTCCTCCTCCGCGACTCCAGCTGGAGTCGCGGGCAAGGTATCATCCCCTCCGGGGGATTGCCCTACGGCAGCCTCCAAGGCTTTGGAGGAGGCGTCGGCCCGCCTGTCGGGTTCGCGTTTGAGCCCGCCGGGTGCCTCCAGGCAAAATGAGGCTCCAGCCCCCAGTACCGCCACAGGCTTGCGGCCTGCTGGTGCGGGCGCCTTCCATAAGCCAGACGTCGGCTTCTCCAACGTCCGCCAGGAGAAGGCCGATAATACGCCCGACCCTTAGGGGCGGCGCACGGCAGTGTCCTCATTCAGACCGGGCCTCTTCTCATCCTTGGCCCATCTCCGACGAGGGACCTCGAAGTCGGACCGCCCCTCTGGTGTCCGCCGAATCAGCCCCTAAGTCACACGTCAGCTCCTCCGACGTACGCCGGGCCTCGGAGCCTACGGCAGACCCTGCTTCGTCTGTCGTACCAGGTTCCCCGCAGCCTTTGCTGCCGTCAGGGGAGCCCGAGTCCCCCCTGCCCAACCCCGGGGATTTTTCTCCTCCGTCCCCGGACGAGGCTTGGGATCCTGGCTACCGTCCGATCCTCTTCCTACAGAGCTGGATCTGACGTTGGCTTCCCTGACGCCGGCCCCGACGCCGGCGGAGGATATTCCTCTTCCATCGGGCCCTCCACCCCACGGGCCTATCACGGTTGATCCACCCGTGGAGTACCCGGCTGGGCCGTCTGCTCCGGCAGCTCCTCCAGTGCCTGGGTATCCGCCATCCTATCCGACGCCGGTTTTCCCAGGTCCACAGTATCTAGCGCCGCAGTACCCAGTGCCGACTCCAACGATGCCGCAGTACCCGATGCCGGTATTCCCGCAGCCGGGTTACGGATACTCTCCCTACGGATTTCATCCATACAGCTATCCCCCTTCTCCTCCTCCACTGCCCCCTAGGCCACCGGTGGATCTCCAGGAGACTCTGGCCTCCTGGTGGGCTGAGGCCAAGGCTCAGCTCACCAAGGAGAGTCGAGAGTCGCCTTACGGCGACGGTGCCACCACTGCCCCGTGACGCCCCTAGACGGCACACTCCCCTCTCCGCCCGGATTCCTGGGCTTTGCCCTCGATCCAGAGAGGGGCAGGACACGTCTAGGATCCCCCAAGAACCCGCTCCTCCCCAGAAGAGCTAGGAGTCTTACTCTGCCTCAAATTCCTGCATTCACCGTATTTCAAGGCTCACTGTAAGTCTCGGGCCATGCATGGTTCCGCAGTCAGGTCTGGTCCCGAGGTGCAGTCAGCAATTCAAGAAGCACCTTTCAGGGGTTCGTGTGTTGTGGTGATGTCAAGGACATCATCACTGACTTACAGAGAGGGGACGCCCTTAAATCTGTTGATTCAATGTACCGTCCCCATCCCCCACAGCGCCGTCCATTTCGCAGATGCAGCCGGCCTCAAGCGAAACCTCAGGGAAGACGGGCCACTAAACGTCGGGCCCCCACAGCTGCCAAGCCCCAGCCGCCTAAAAAAGCAACGAGTGCCCCAGCTGCAGCGCTGCCTCACACCACCTGACTCCTTCCCTCTCCCACTGCCTCCGGACGCCCCGGAGGAACCGGTAGGAGGAAGGTTCTCCCTCGACCTTCCGGGTTGGGAGAGGATAACGTCTGATTCATAGGTGCTTCAGATCATAGCAGAGCGGCACTCCATAGAGTTTCTGCAGAAACTTCCACGTCCCCCCCTCTGAACTCCTCTTACTCAAGGGACCATCTTCCTTTGGTCAGGGAAGAAATCTCTGCTCTCCTTGCGAAGCAGGCTATAGAGCCCGTCCCTCCTCACCTCCACGGGATGGGTTACTATTCCCATTTCTTCCTTGTACCAAAGAAGACGGGAGATCTCAGACCTATTCTCTATCTCAGCTCCCTGAACCTATATGTGGAATACAAGAGGTTCAGGATGCTCTCCCTTCAAACCCTCTTGCCCCTGCTTCGGCTGGGCCAATGGCTTTGTGCACTGGATATGCAGGATGCGTACCTGCACATCTCCATTCGCCCTTCGCACCAAAAGTACCTCAGGTTTGCATTCCAAGGGGACCACTACCAATTCCGGGCGCTCCCCTTTGGTCTTTCCTCGGATCCCCAAGTCTTTACCAAATGCCTGGCGGTGGTGGCGGCCCACCTGCATACTTTGGAAGTTCAGGTTTTTCAAACAACATGAAGTCTTGCTATATTATGACAATTAGCAGTTTGGTCCTCCTCTAGAACTGCCCCAGAGATGAAAGAGTTAACTCCATACAGGATGGAGTTCTGAGCGCTAGCTCGGTTTTCAAAGCTCTATCTGGGCAGTTTCAAACTGAAACTGTCAGATTCTTTACTCTCCACTGAACAGTCGCCCGAGATTTCTCCTTCAGCTCGTTCATTTCTCAGTTCATTTTAAGTATTCTCGTTAAATTTAACCGAGAACAGTGTTTTATTTTACCGCATTTCGGTTCAAGTTCTATCTGGTAACCGTAGTACAAGGTTTTAGTCTGTGTGGAAATTGTCATTATCGGTTCGGTTTTGAACCGATCGGTTTGTTTAAAACTAATTTTAAACATTTTAAAATATATTTAGAGTGCGTGTTCCTGTTCTTATCGGTTCTAAAAAACGGATTTCATTACGCTTTTTCAGATACCCGGACTCGATTAGGAACCGATAAGGGTGTGTTCGTCTGGCACTGCCATATTGTAAGGGCAAGTTTTGGTTAGGGTTGGCATTATGTCTGAGAAACCCAAAGAAAACCGGGCCCACTGGGTTTCAACACTGTGATGTTTGTGGGGAAGCCTTTGTCAAGGCTGACCCACACCACATGTGTTCATTGTCTGGGGTTTGACCACCTCCAGTCAGACTGCCAGGTATGTAAAACTTTCCCTGCAGCCACCCTGGAAAAAAGATTGGGCAGGCTCAGGGAACGAGAGGCCAAAAAGTCCGCTGACCCGGATGGCCAGCCCAGTTCAGTGCCAACTGAACCAGAGGGAGTGCCCTCTGACCAGGGCGATACTTCCTCGGGCAAAAGAAAAGCTGGTTCTGAGGAACCAGCCCCAGTAAAAAAATCTAGAAAATCAGCAGGTCTGGAGTCCAAAATTCTCTCCAACTGCTGCAGAAATGGCAAAAGCCATACAAATTGTCCAGTCATTGTCTCAGGGGCCGTCCGAACCACCACTAGTTGGCAAAAGGTTGGTCTCGTCCGCCCCAGTGGTTCAGGAGATAGGATGTTGAGGAATTTTATGAACCACAGGAGGGGAGGAGGATTATGAACAGTATGTATGTGGCTGGGAGGGTCTGGATGTGCCCATTGAACCGGACATCTCTCCAGACAGACCTTTAGAATCTCCCCTATGCTGTCTGAGTCCCCATCTCATTTTATGTTTTATAAGAAAGTTATGAAACCCTCCAGCTTCCCTTAGAAGAGGCGGTGGATGAGCAGGAGGAGCCTGATTATGTTGAAATGATGGATATTCCAGAGTCTAGGAGATTGTCTATTCCTTTGCATAAGTCATTTAGGAAGCAAACAATAAAAATTTTGAAAATCCTAATCTCTGTGCCTCCTGTCGACAAGAAGATGGACAGGAGGTATACTCTATCAGGTCCTGATACAGACTTCCTTCTGAGCAGTGTAGTCTGTAGAGTAGTGCAGGCTGCAGCCTGTGACAGACACATTCCCTGGCTTCACATCCTCCTGACAAGGATTCCAGGAAGATTGATGCCATGGCAAAAAGTAGTATATGGCAGCCCTCTGGGACTCAGGCAGGCAAATTATATGGCTTATGTGGCTAGATATCAGAAATCTAGATGGGATAAGTTATGTAGTTAGCCAGCAGGCCCCTGGCCAGCTGGCTAGTGAATTAGAACAGGTGGCTGCTGATGGCATTGAAGCCTCTAAAGTTCAATTTAATGCTGCTGTGGATGTTAATGATGTTTCCTCAAGGGTCATGGCCACTTCTGTAGTCAGAGGTTGGCATGGCTCAGGTGTACTAATCTGTCACAGGACACTCAGACTAAGGCTATGGATTTTCCTGTGGTGGGGAATTCTCTGTTTGGGGAGCAGACAGAGAACTATATGAAAAGATGGATGAATACAACTACCCTCAAAGTGCTCAAGCCAAGGAGCGGCAAGCCACTCCCCAGAGGCACACACCCAGAGGTAGGGGCAGGCCCTTCCACAGGCCTTTTTATCAATTCCAAGCCCTCTCTGCTTTTGCTCAGAGGGGCTTTTTCAGAGGCAGAGGCAGAGGCAGATGGGGCGCAGGTAAACCGGTCCCCACCCCTCAGCCTAAGGCAACTGCCAAGCAGGCACCCTGATGGGGTGCCCAGGGTCGATTCTCCTGTACCGGTAGGGCGGTTACTTACTCAGTCAGAACTGGGTGTCCCTAACTTGGACAAATGGGTTCTGAAGTAGTAAGCCTGGGCCTGGTTCTCAGCTTCAAAAATTCCCAAAGATGAGAGCCAGGCATTTTCCACCTGCAAGCCCCTCGAGACCCTTTGCTCTGGAAGCAGAGGTCTCACCCTGTTAACCTTCAGAGCAGTAGAAAGGTTCCTCCTTCACACCAGGGCAAAGGTCTGTATTCCAGATACTTCCTTACCCTCAAAAAGACAGGAGAATGGCGGCCCATCTTAGATCTAAGATATCTGAACAAGCACCTTTGAAACCAAAGTTCAAATGCTAACTCTGGCAATGATTTTATCTTTCCTGAGGCCAGGGGACTGGTTAGCCTCCTGGACCTCAAGGACGCTTATTTTCATGTCCTCATCAGGCCTTCTCACCGAAAGTTCCTCAGGTTCAAACTGCCCTCAGGCCACTACCAGTTCAGGACAATGCCCTTCGTCCTTACCTCTGCCCCAAGGGTATTCACAAAATGTCTGGCCGTGGCAGTGGCTCATTTAAGGAGGCAAGGGATTGCTGTTTTCCCTTACCTGGACAACTGGCTCATTGTAGGACAGTCTCCAGAACAGGTGAAATCCCACTTACAAGTCACCCAGCAGCTTCTCACTCCTGGATTCCTGCTAAATCTACCAAAGTCAGTTCTAGAACCAGTTCAGGTACTCACTTCATAGGTGCTGAATTGGACAAAAGCTGGCCAGGGCCTTCTCCCTTGGAAAGGGTAGAGAAGTTGATTGTCCTGGCCTCCTCTTTTCACTCTGCAGGTCCTCGACCAGCAAGACACTTTTTGCAGCCCTGGGCACATGGCTGCCTCCACAGCCGTGGTGCAGGGAGCAAGATTCCAGATGAGAGACATTCAGTTTCACTTGAGAGCCTATTGGTCTCAAAGGAGGGACCCCCTTACCAAATTGATTCCAGTGACCCGAACCCTGATCCTAGCCCTTCAGTGGTGGCAGGATCAGAGCAATTTAAGACTGGGGGTCCCCTTCATTCCTCTCTCCCACCCCTCACCCTCACTATGGATGCCTCCCTCTGGGGTGGGAGCACACTTGGGCACCTCTCCACCCCGGGAGTGGTCCCCAGAATCTCTGCTCCACATCAATTTGCTGGAACTCAGAGCTGTCTTTTAGCTCTTCAAGCATTTTCTGCATCTGTCCAGAACAAAGTAGTCCAGGTCAGAACAGACAATACCACAACAATGTGGTACATCAATCAAGCAAGGGCACTGCGGTGCCGGCCTTGTGTACCGAGGCAATGAAGTTGTGGTCTCTGGCCTACTCCCTGAACACCTCTCTGATAGCAGTTCACCTGCCAGGAAAGACAATGTCCTAGCGGATGCCCTCAGAGGATTTCTCAGGGCACACTAATGGTCCCTGAATCTCGAAAGTGCTGGGGACAGTTTTGCCAGATGGGGCACCCTCAGATAGACCTCTTCGCAGCCCCAGACAACCACCAACTTCCACTGTTCTGTTGCAGGCCCCAGTGGTGGGCTCAGTCCCCTGGACGCCTTTCTTCTTGATTGGGAAGGGAAGTTTTATGCTTCCCTTCCCTCTCCTATTCAAGGTGTTAGTAAAATCAGATCCCAGCCTCCAAGGTGATTCTGATTGCACCAGACTGGGCCAGGCAACCCTGGTACCCACTCCTTCTATCACTGGCAGTCCACCTTCCCTGTGTCTTCCCAGGATTCACAACCTGCTGACCTGTGCCCAGGGAGAGTCTGGTATCCGAACTCAATCTCTCAACCTCAAAGCTTGGCTCTTGAGGAGTTAGAATTTGCTGATTTGCACCTTCTCAAGGTGTCCTTGACATCCTAAAGGCCTCTAGGAAGCCTTCCACTAGAGCCACTTATAATTACAAGTGGAAAAGGTTCTCCATCTGGTGTTCTGGAAGCATATTGCCCCAGAATCTGCTGATTTGCCCATTTTGTTGGACTACATGGTCCATCTTAATTTTTTAGCCCTCAGGCCAGCTACCTTAAGAGTTCATTTGGCAGCTGTCTCTGCTTTTTATTTCAGCAGGAAAGCCTTCCTCCCTTTCCGCCACCCTGTATTTTCCAAGTTTTTAAGGGGTTACCCATACCAATCCACTTCTCGGTGACCCAGCCCCTGCCTGGGACCTTAATGTTTGCATTGCCCAGTTAATGCAACCTCCCTTTGAACCCCTGTCTTCCGCAGAGCTTAAGTTTTAACTTGGAAAACTGTATTTTAGTGGCCATCACCTTGCTAGACGCTGTAAGTGAGTTACAAGCCCTTTCAGTAGAAAATGATTTTATTTTTCACAGGGATAAGGTAGTCCTCAGGACTAACAGAAAGTTTTACCTAAAGTGGTGTCAGATTTCCATCTTAACCAATCCATCTCCTTCCAGTATTTTTCACTGAGCATTCTTCCTCTGGTGAGAGGAGATTGCACAGTTTGATGTTAAGAGGGCATTGAGTTACTATTTAGAACGCACTCAAGGGTCACAGGTTCAATCCATCAACTGTTTCTCACCTATGGTGAGGTTGGCAAAGGAAACCTGCCACTAAGAGGACAATTGCCAGATGGATTGTCTCTTGTATCCAATTTTGTTACCAGAAACTGGGTAGAGACCTCTCTGGATTGAGGGCTCATTCTACCAGAGGTATAGCCGCTTCTAGCTGCTGCTAGAGACATTCCTATTTTGGAAATTTGTCAGGCTGCAACCTGGAAAACGGTACACACCTTCACAAGCATTACCCCTGGATATCCAGGCCAGGAGAGATGCTCGATTTGGCACAGCTGTGCTTCAGAGCCTATTCCTAAGTAGGTTCTGTCCTCCTCCATGGAGGTACTGCTGTGTAGTTCGTTAATTGTCATAATATAGCAAGACTTTATGTTGTTTGAAGAAAAATTACTCACCTTAGTAATGTTGTTTCTTCTAATGGAGTCTTCTATATTATGACCACCCCCAGCCTGCCCTCTCTCAGAACTTCTACTTGGGTAGGGGTGGGCAACCTAGTGCAGGTACTGTTTATGCCATTGCAGGATTTTCATCTCCTTTTGGGTTTTGGGGAGTGTTGTTTCATTGTTAAATGATATTTTTGCTGGCCTCTGACTTGAGTCTTTGGGTAGGGTCCAGCAGTGTTGTTGTTGTTGTTGCTGTTGTTGTTGTTGTTATTAGGCAGCCAGTAGGCTAGTGTAGGTTACAGCTTCCACACAGACCTCTTAGTGAGTTCTCTGTTTAGAAGATCTGACAGTTTCAGTTTGAAACTGCCCAGATAGAGCTTTGAAAACCGAACTCGCGCTCAGAACTCCATCCAGTATGGAGTTAACTCTTTCATCTCCGAGGCAGTTCTAGAGGAGGACCAAACTGCTAATTGTCATAATATAGCAAGACTCCATTAGAAGAAACAACATTACTAAGGTGAGTAATTTTTTCTTCCCTACCTAGACGACTGGCTCCTGGAGGCCCCATCCAGGGAGGAACTCCTGCATTTCCTCTCCCTCACCCAGCAGGTTTTCACTTGCCTGGGTATTACCATCAACCATTCCAAGTCTCATCTGGATCCCTCCCAGAGACTACAGTTTATCAGGGCTATCCTCAATACGACGGTGAGCAAGGCCTTCCTGCCTCCAGACAGGGCGGCCTCTCTTCAGTCACAGATTTCCCTGCTATCAGAACGCAGGAAGGTTCCGGTGAGGTCGGTTCTCCGTCTCTTAGGGCTCATGGCGGCCGCCATCCCGACAGTTCCATCAGGCCTCCACATGAGAATCTCTCAGTGGACTCTCCGTTCTCAGTGGGATCAATGAGTAGACGACCTAGATCATCTGGTTTTGATCTCCTCGACGATGGTAAGAGTCTTGCAATGGTGGATGGTTCGAGAGAACCTATTCCGGGGGGGGGGGTCCCCTTTTTCCTTCTTCCTCCCTCCGATCAGACTCTGACCACGGACACTTCAGGCAAAGGTTGGGGAGCCCATCTGGGTCCTCACCGAACCCAGGGCCTATGGTCAAAATTGGAGTTAGTTCTCCACATCAACGTGCTCGAGCTTCGAGCACTGCTGTATGCTCTCCAGGCCCTTCACCAATACATCCTTCCCGGTCACCTAGCTGTCCAAACGGACAACGTGTGTGGTGTGGTACATCAACAAGCAGGGAGGGACCCGGTCCTACCCGCTGTGCAGGGAAGCAATGAGGGTTTGGGAATGGACTACGCTTCACAACCTTCACCTCACGGCGATCTATGCTCTGGGAGTCGACAGTGTCCTGGCAGACAGGCTAAGTCGCTCGTCGGTTCTACCACATGAGTGGGAACTGGACGAAAAAGTTCTAAAAAGCATCTTCCTGATTTGGGGGACTCCTCAGATAGACCTGTTTGCCTCCTCCCAAAACGCAAAGCTTCCAACCTTTTGCTTGCTCGCTCCAGAGCGAGGCGCTTTTTGGAGCGACACTGTATCTCTAAGCTGGAAGGACAGATTCGCCTATGCTTTTCCCCCCAATTCCTCTGGTCCCTCGTGTACTGCAGAAAATGGCTTTGGAAGGAGCGAGAATGATTCTGATCGCTCCTTTCTGGCCCAGGCAAATCTGGTTCTCTCTTCTACAGCAATACTCAGAGGTTCCTCCTCTTCCTCTTCCTTTATCTCGAGGATTGCTGACCCAAGATCAGGGGACCCTGGTCCATCCGGGACTCAAGTCCCTGCAACTTCATGCATGGCTCCTGCAGACCTAGCTCAATCTCGCTTTGGTGTTTCTCCTAAGGTGGCCGAGATTCTGGTGGAGGCTAGAAAACCCTCCACTAAGTCCACCTATGCCATGAAATGGAAAAGATTTTCCAACTAGGCTGCGTCCAGGAAAGTAGAGCCCTTTTCCTGTCCTGTGACCATTCTGCTTGACTACATGCGTCATCTTTTCGACCTGGGTCTCAGTCACTCCTCTTTGAAAGTCCATATGGCGGCTATTTCAGCCTACCATGTCCCTTTCTCTGATAAGGCATTTGCCCAACTGGAGGTATCCAAAACATTTCTCAGAGGGGTCCTTCATCTCAGGCCTCCTGTCCGGACTCCAGCTCCCCCTTGGGACTTAAACTTTGTCCTCGAGAAACTTACCCTTCCTCCCTTTGAGCCTGCGGCTTCCGCAGACTTGAAGTTTTTATCGTGGAAGATGCTCTTCTTGGTGGCCATTACTTCTGCTCGCAGAATTTCAGAGCTCCAGGCCGTGATGTGCAAAATCCCTTATCTGATTTTTCACAAAGAACGAGTAGCTCTTCGCACGAATCCTAAGTTTCTCCCGAAAGTGGTAGCAGAGTCTACCTTAAATCAGTCTATTGAATTACCTGCCTTTTTCACGCAGTACTCCAACCAAGGAGAATACTTGCTCCATACCATGGATGTCCACAGGATTCTGAGATACTACACCGATAGGATCTCAGAAAGACTGATCAGTTGTTCGTCTCTTTTGCTCACAAAAGAGAAGGCAATGCTGTTTCTAAGCAATGCCTATCAAAGTGGTTGGCTCATTGCATCACTTTCTGTTATGAGAAGTACAACAAGACCCTCCTAGGTCAAGTCAGAGGTCACTCCACTCATGGAGTAGCAGCCTCTGCAGCTTGTTTCAAGAACGTGTCTGCGGCAGACATCTGTGCTGCCGCCACTTGGACTTCCGTCCATACCTTTACTAAACATTACAGTTTGGACATTGCCTCTCGCCGTAGAGCAGGCTTCGGGTTAGCTGTCTTGCAAGGCCCCCTTTCTTGAGGCTTGCAAGATTCTTTGCTACTTCTTGGAGTAGTTCCTCCTCCCGGTGCCTTTCATTTGTTCCAGACTGCTTGGGATTCTGTCCTATATGTAATTACCTACTGCAAGAGCCCTCTCGAAGTAAGATAGTACAGTTACGTAAGAACTTACGTAACAGTATATCTTCGAGAGAGGCTCTTGCAGTAGGTAATACCTTCCCGCCCTCCATCCCCCTAGGCTTTTTCAGCTCCTTTTCCATTGAGGCAAATATCTGCTTCTCTCTCGTCTGGCCTTCCGGCCTGTGGTGGAAAGAACTGGAAGGCGGGGGCCTGGGACCGCTCTTTATACCGGACGTCGCCTGACGCCGGTCACCTGACGGAGGGGTCCTAGAAATTTTTCCAGGGTCTCAAGCATCAGTCGGCGTTAGTTCTATATAATTACTATTGAAGAGCCTCTCTCAAGATGTACTGTTGCAAGTTCTTACAACTGTACTATCTTACTTCGAGAGGGCTCTTGCAGTAGGTAATTACATATAGGACAGAATCCCAAGCAGTCTGGAACAAATGAAAGGCACCGGGAGGAGGAACTACTCCAAGAAGTAGCAAAGAATCTTGCAAGCCTCAAGAAAGGAGGCCTTGCAAGACAGCTAACCCAAAGCCTGCTCTACGGCTAGAGGCAATGTCCAAACTGTAATGTTTAGTAAAGGTACTTTATGCTAAGGTTGAAGAATTAATACATCCTGTATAGCTGTATAGTACAGATTAATAAAATTACATCATGTGGTTGTATAAAAATATATTTTTGTTAGATATTTGACCAGAGGAGGGGCTGGATGACTTCATCCAAAAGGGGTTGGCCAATACTGCTTGAAAAGTTTATTCTCTTTCACTATAGATACACACTTTTTATCTGACACTGACTAAGGAAACATCTGAGCACTGAAAACAGGTATCTGGAAAGCTAGACAAAATCTAAATATAGTTGTAGGAATTGCACTGTTTTAAACCTTGTTTTGTTTAAAGATATGTATGTCTTCTGATATGAGTTCTGTATTGTATGTTTGACATATTTTTTATATTTTAGTAAAAACTCTAATTTTAGGGAAAACCTGGTCTGTCTTTGAATTGCTTTTCTTTTGCTAAGAAATATTTATGGTTCAGCAGACATATATCTTATATGGTGGTATCAAACTGGAAAGAGAAGAGTTTTAAATCTGAGGTCTTTAAGTTTTAAGGGTTCATCTCTGAATACCTGGTTAGGTGCCCGTAGGCAAGGATATCTGGCCCCCTGAAGACAGATCTATCTGAGCCTGTGCATTGGGTATGCTAGCAAGAGATTAACAGTTTGAATCCCTCCAGAAGTGAGACCAAAGGTTGATCCGAACTCACAAAAATGGACAAGAGGGTTACCGTGTCTGTTACTCTGTTCACAAGACTGCGCTCGGAGGATGGCACTTGGGGAGTGGAGGGCCTGACCTGCTGAGTGAATTTGTGACACTCATTAGATAGTTTGTCTATTATTAGAGTTGGGTGTGATGTGAAATGCAGTGCTATACCTGGAAGCAACCCAAACTAGTTCTGTTCCTCCCACAGCATCATTAGCATATGACTTCACTCATTATTACGCCAGATGCCCTGCTGCTTGGTTGGTAACGTGTGTCACAATTGTCCAGTCAAGCTGCAGGAGTTTGTCTCCTCATGGTTGCTAGTGTTACTACAGCCAGTGAGATCACATTGCTGGTGACGTGTAGGGAGGAATAGTACTGATAATGTCATCCCCCAAGTAGAGAGACGTGTTCCACACATCACACCTAGTGCTGTCGGGTAGAAAATCTAAGTAGCAAAACAGTGAAGAAAAAATTTACTTCAGATGTAATAAGGGATGGCTGAGTACTCCTCAAAGTTACTATTAATTCCAGGCAGTGCACATTTAACCAGTAGTTGTCTTAATAATGACTGGTATTTATATAGAGAGACAGGCACTGGGGTTTGTTTGTGTAGGTGAGCCCTTTTAAAGGGGATAGATGCATGATATGTCTGGAAAACAGTTTCTCCCACACAGGTATTTATAGTAAAACTGATACTGTCATTTATAAGAATTACTGTAATGTGGTGTAACTTGTAAACATGTTGAGGTTACAGTCAGACAGTTGACTTATATTGCCTCTTCCCACGTGATTCATACTTCATTGTGCAGATGCAGCATGCAAGAAGTACAACTTCTGAATTTTTTTTTTCCATCCAACGAAATGAGGCAATCCACATGTCTTTCATCAAGGGGAGTCCCCCAGTAAACCCTGAGAAGTATTCAGCAGAACCTTAGCCTCTAGTACTTTCCTCATTATGAAAACGTGAACAAAATCTTACTCAACTCATTAGGACTCTAGCCGTAAGTTTAATGAATCATATTTTATAAATCTTTCCATCTTACTGTTTGGTCTTTTTAGGGTTTTAGGCAAACAAGGAAACCACCAGGGGTGCTGATTGTAAGGGGATACCAAACAAAACAAACATTAACCAAAGCCAAGTATTTATTATGTTTGGTGCAGTCACTTAGAATTCATCAGATGTGGAGCAATTTTTGAGGGGGCACCAACAGCAGCTTTGCCTAGGGCTGGTACAGGACATGAGGCTGACCCATCTTTCCACAAAAGTGTTTTGTTTTCATTTGAAAAACCTAAACAATTTAAATTGAAACACTTGGGCTGTAATTCATTCACTGATGTTAAAGAGGCCCTTCCCCAGTCACTTTGACTTTCATGCATTGATTCTGGAATTGTATTTCATTACTGTCTGCTGCAGTTAGTTTTTGCATTCTGAGCTGCTAAAAGCTGCGGGGTGTACTAGAGCTTCTATAGCAAGCCTGGTGTTGCTGTAGGCCCACAGTTATACTGCTGACATCATTGTAGAGCAGAGTCAATTTCACACAAAAAAAAAAAAACATACCGACAAGGCATTTAGATTTTGGCATAATGCATTGCTAACAGGGCGGGGAAGGGGGAACACAGCATGTACACTGAGTACTGGTAGGTTTCCCTTGCGACATTGTTGCAATGTCATAAGGACCCATCAGCCCAGCAGCTGAACAGCAAAGGCAAGTGCATTATGGCTCAAAAACAGATCCAAATTATGGAAGGCAGAGTAAATCTTGCCCAGAAATAACAAATGCATGCGCCTTTTCAGGTCTAGTACTGCATATAATGACTACAAGCTGTAACGTTTTGGCCCATCAGGGAAGGTCCTCTTTAATGGCTTTGTCTGTCTCGATTAGGAGGCTTGCATGGCTTAGAGCCACTAACCTTACCTTAGATACCCAGGCCAAAGCAATGGATTTTCCCCTTGAGAACAACTCCTTGTTTGGAAATGAGACTGAAGCATATATGAAGAAGGTGGAGGAATATAAATCCACCTATTGGAGCAATTCAAAGGATAGGCCTTCCTCCTCTTATAGACCCCAGAGTAGGGGAGGCAGGGGTATTTTTTTTTTTTTTTTTTTTACCCCAAACCATCCTTTCAAGCACAGGCCTCTGAGCCTCAACATCAGGCCAGAGGTTATTTCAGAGGAAGGGGCAGGAGATCCATGAGAAGAGCTGCTCCTGCATCACAAGTTCAGGCACAACCCACACAGAACCGCTGATGGGCTAGTGCAGCTCACATCCCCTATTGTAGAACCACGAGCGGGTGGCAGACTGGCTCACTACATTCATGCTTGGCATTCCATCACCACAGACAAGTGGGTATTGGAGGTAGTGAGCCAGGGCCTGGCACTCAGCTTAAAATAATTTCCAAAGCTGAGAACAAGAACCTTTGCTCCAGTAACATCTGCAGACAGAATTCTGTTGGAAGCAGAGGTAAAGCATCTGCTGGCAGTCAAAGCAGTGGAGCCAGTGCCTCTAGGGGCAAAGGTTTTTATTCCAGGTACTTCCTCATAAGGAAGAAAAAAAGGGATTGGCGACCTATTTTTGATCTAAGACTTCTGAACAAACACATTTTGATACCAAGGTTCAAAATGGTCACTCTGTCAATAATCATTCCTTCATTACAAAAGGGAGACCGGCTGGCTTGCCTAGATCTAAGGGATGCTTATTTTCACATTCCCATCAGAAAATTCCTAAGATTCAGGCTGGCTTCAGGCTATTATCAGTTTGCAGCACTCCCTTTTGGACTAACTTCAGCACCAAGGGCTTTCACAAATTGCCTAGCAGTGGTTGTAAGAGTTTTTGAGAAAACAAGGTGTAACAGTCTTCCCCTACCTGGATGACTGGTTAGTAATAGAGCAGTCTCTGCTGCATGCAGAATAGTCCATGGCACTAACAAAATCTGCACTCGAGTGCCTGGGATTTCTTATAAACGAAAATAATTCTCAGCAGGTGCCACTTCAGGTGCTGGAGTTTATTGGAGCAGAATTAAACACCAGACTGGGCAGAGCCTTCCTGCCACAGGACAGGGTGAAAAGCATTCTGCAAATTGCAAGCTCATTTGTGTCAGGGAGACCCAAACCAGCCAGAGAATTTATCAGGCTACTGGGCCACATGACAGCTACCACTGCAGTAGTAATGAGCTCCAGATTTCAAATGATAGACATTTAGTTCCACCTAAGGCAGTACTGGTCTCAAAGGACAGATGTTCTGTCCAAACTGGTTCCAGTCACAAACAGCTTAGTCCAGGCATTGCAGTGGTGGCTGGACGAGCACAACCTGAGAGTGGGCATACCTTTTATAAGGGAACAGCCCTCAGTAATTCTCACAACAGATGCCTCTCTCTTAGGTTGGGGGTTCACATGTTGGAACACACAGCAAGTGGCATGTGATCCTCCTAAGAGTCTCTGTTGCACAGAAATCTTTTGGAGCTCAGAGCGGTCTACCTGGCTCTAAAGACATTTGCTCCTTACCTTCAAAACAAAGTGGTGCAGGTCAGAACAGACACCATGACCATGTACTGCATAAACAAACGGGGGTACCAGGTCAGCCCCACTGTGCACAGAAGCAGTGAGGCTGTGGTCCCTGGTATACTCCATGGGAGTATCCTTGTCAGCCATACACCTTCCAGGGAAGGACAACGTACTGGCAGACTCTCTCAACAGGATAAGTCAGGACCACCATGAGTGGTGCCTGAACCCTCAGATACTCAGTACAATTTTCAGGATTTGGGGCACTCCAGAAGTGGATCTCTTTGCCTCTGCAGAAAATCACCAGTTACCAGTGTACTGTTGCAGGCTCCCTCTCATGGGCACAGTTCCCCTAGATGCAGTGGCCGTGGATTTGACAGGGAAGTTTCTGTATGTTTTCCCACCTTTTCCTGTGATATTTAGGACCCTGCTGAAATTGACGTCCTAGATAGCAACAGTGATACTGGTGGCACTGGACTGGGCGAGACAACACTGGTATTCTCTTCTGCTGACTCTCAGTAATTCCCCCAATCCATTTGCCCAGGAGGCAAAACCTGCTAATCTCCTCTCAGGCCAGGATCCTGTATCCCAATCTCAAATCACTGAGGCTCAAGGCCTGACTCTTGAGGACTTAAAATTTACTAACCTTAAAGAGCAGGTACCTACTGTCTGGCACCAAGCTCCCCTCAAACATATATAATGGTAGATCTGCTCTACTGTTGGGGGGGGCATTAAAATTACTATGCGCTTCCTTCTGGTTAAAAAAGGAAGTGTGTCAGACAAGACTTTGTTTTTATGGGGGTGCTATAACTTTTTAACCAGAGGGAAGTGCATAGTAATTGTAATGCCCCTCAACAGTAGAGCAGATCTTCTATTATATATGTTTGAGGGGAGCTGGGTGCCTGACAGTAGGTACCTGCTCTTTAAGCTGTCAGAACATGTGCTGACCGTGCTTGGGGGCAGGAAACCTTCTACTAAGAAAACATATTCTAAGTGGAAGAGGTTCTCCATATGGTGTGCAGGTAAGGGTACTGACCCCTCCAGGGATGACTTGGCTATTCTCCTGGATTACCTTATACACTTACATTCCTTAGGCCTGAAGCCTTCAACCCTCAAGGTCCACTTGGCTTCAGTCTCTGCTTACCTGTCAGCTGGAAAAGAGAGACCCATGGCCTCTCATCCAGTCTTCAGAAAATACTTTAAAAGCCTCAACCTTCTGCACCCTCCCGAGGGAACCGGTCCCGGTCCGGAATCTGAATATCTGCAGTGCTAAGCTCATGGATGCACCATTCAAACCTATGGCAACTGCAGATTTGAAGTATATCACTTGGAAAACTGTATTTCTGGTTGCTATTACTTCAGCCAGAAGGATCAGTGAATTACAAGCCCTGTGCATAGATGTGGACTACATTTCTTTTCACAGGGATAAAGTGGTCCTTAGGACCAATAGAAAATTCCTTCCCAAAATGGTATCTAACTTTCACTTAAATCAGTCTATTTATTTTTATTTATTTATTTATTTGAACAGCAGTTTGAAAACCTTTGAGCCAGAGGCTCATTTACAAAGGTACCTTGTCACAAAAAGACAGAACACAGCACAACAGTATGTTACAACAATAATGAATACAACAATGGGGAATACAGCAAGTTGGTACAAACAGGACGATGCATACTGTAAAATTGTTAGGCAGTTCTAACTTCAAATTGGCATAAGCAGCTAAACAGGTGGCTTTGTCTGTCACGCTACCTGTCTTTTTTACAGAGAACTCCAGTTCTCCAGAAAGGAGGCTTCACTCCCTTAATATCAAAAGGGCAATTAGCCACTATGCTGACAGAACCAAGTCTTACAGATAGGGTTAAACACAGCTCTTTCTCACCTATGGTGAAGTAGGTAAGGGAAAATCTGCCAAAAAACGTACAGTTGCTCACTGGAAAGTGGCATATATACAGTTTTGTTATAGTAAAGTAGGTAAACAGGCATCTCTGGGCCTGAGGGCACACTCCACCAGGGGCACAGCTGCTTCAGTGGCAGCTTCAAGAGAAATTCCACTACTGGAAATCTGCAAAGCAGCTACATCGAAAACAGTACACACCTTCGCAAGACATTACAGCCTGGATTTGCAATCCATGAGTGATGCTAGGTTTGTTATAGTGGTGCTGCAGAGTCTGTTTTCAAAATAGGTGCTCTGCCCAACCTCCAAAGGTATTACTTGGTAGTCTGCATCAGTTTAATCATAATGAGTGATTCCTGGGGTTAAAAGAAAAAAATACTCACCATAGTAATCTTTGTTTCTTCAAAGGGATCACTCATGATTAAAGACCCACCCTGCCTCCCCTACTAGAACCTATAAAAGTTGCTCTGCATCCCTGCATTAAGGTTTTTTTTCTTACATGGGTTAGGTTAGAGACTCGCTTTTGTTTAACCGGTTGGTGTCCAGGTGGTCTCAAGTTTTCTTAGGTTTGTTTATTAAGGATGTTTTTACCTGAAAGGACAAAAAATAATATTTAACATTATTAGTTTTAGCTAGTGGGTCTTGTACCCAGTTAGGCTCTGTAAGAATCTGAAGCACTCAGAGTGCAGCAGTTGCTAGGGCAGCAGTTTGAAATTGGCATGAGCCAATTGAGAGTTCCATCATTTGCATTTAATTCCATCTCTCTGGGCAGTTAAACACAGGAGGCTGACTGCATCAGTTTAATCACAATGAGTGATCCCCTTTAAAGAAACAAGATTACTATGGTGAGTAATTTTTTTTCCACTCCCTAACTAGGTGGTCCACACTCACTGTATTGTCTCTATACAGTCACCCTAGTTAGACAGCCAGTGCTAATTTTTTCGCCTTATTCTGTTTGTGCTCCTCCTGCTCAGCCCCTATCTGCTGAGCACCCCAGCCCTGTCACCCTGATGTCCCTGGGACTTACCACTAGCCATATTCTCCCAGAGCTTCGCCCCCGCCTCCCTGATGGGTCTGCGGGTTTTTCCAACCCCCACCATGGTCTGGATCCAGTACCAGCTGGCGTAACCAGCTGGTTTGGTGCAGGGCCTGTGGCAGGCAGCTCAGCACCATCCTGTTGCTGGCTTCTCCTCCCTTACTTAACCCCCTAACCCGTGGAAGACGTAGCATGCAGTGACATCATGATGCACACCACGCGCTTCCTCACAGCGTGCGTCTGTCTGCCTTGCCGCCTAGCGTGTTGGCCCTGGCTGCTTTTCCCGCAGCTTCCACTAGGGGCCAGGCAATACCGAGTCTGCCCCCACCTCTCTTGTTCATAGTCTATCTAAATGACTTACCCAATTGTATTAAACATTCACAAATCTGGCTTTATGCAGATGATACTGTGTTGGTATCACTAGGAAAAAAACAGGAAGAGGTAGTACAAAAACTGCAAAGTGATTTCCTTGTCATGCAAGGGTACCTTTCCTCTCTGGGTTTATTAATAAACAACAAAAAAAAAAGACTGTGTTTTTTGCCCCAGAGAGGGAAAAGTGTCCCAAAATTAAAGATAATGTCCCAGGAAGGTAAGATTTTGGAGCAAACTGCAACGTTTAATTATCTAAGGGTACAAATAGATCAGTATTTACCAATTGAACAGCATGTAATCAAATCAATAAGGAAAACAAATGCAAAGATTGGAGCAATAAGACTTATATCAAATTGTATGACAAAAGAAATGAGACTGACCATGGTAAACCAATTAGTATTACCAGTAATTGACTATGGAAGCGATATTTATAGGCACACCACAAAAAAGCAATTGAATAATTTGGATGTTCTTTATAATAAGCTTGCTAGATTTGTGTTAAGATGTGATTTTAGAACACACCATTGCACAGTGTATATTGAACTTGGCTGGAATCCATTAAATTAAGGGTATTTGGTTAAATCGGATATGGGGTTTACTTAAAAGTAAATTTCTTAATAATCTAAAAGCTAAATTACAAAAGACAAACCATGGATTAAATTTAAAAAAAAAATGGGTGCTAGGGAATTGAGAATACCCAAAATAAATCGATTTTAGGGAGAGGACTTCCCAGTATAAGGTTGCTTCTAATTGGAATTGCCTTCCACCTTTTCTCCGAGATTTAAATTTCTAGGGACATCTTTCGGATGAGACATTAAACCGAGGTCCCATCTGCCTGGATTGGTGGTAGTTCAGATGGATGTTAAAGATCCCATGGCACTTATCGAAAAGAGTAGGGGAATTTCCCCGGTGTCCTGGCAAATTTCCCTCATTCACTAAAAATACCACCAACAGCTTAATCTGGTTCAAGGTCAGTTGGCATTCATCTGTATCCCCCTCCCCCGGGTCGTGCCTGAAAATAGGAAGGATTTGTCTAGTGCACTTACCCGGTCAACAAAAGCTAAATAAAAATAAATATGTTGTTCAATCCACGCTGTCTGGCAGGTTCCCTGCTGCCTTAATTCTTGCCGGAAGGTCTTCAAGCTGACTCCTCCCTACCACCCACCCGGGTGGTAAAACCCTCGGCTCCGCCCCATGACGCCAGATCTTCCTTACTGCTTGGAAGCTCAGGTTCCCTCTTAGCGTTCTGCATTTTAGGCCTGGATCAACACTCTTTGGATTTTCCAAAACTAATTTTCAAATTTACAAGACAGAGGTCTTCGTCTTCTCTTGCGGATGCGATGGACAAATCGACTCCCTGCTTCCGTCGGTGCCCTTGTGGGAAGATGATGTCCTGGACGATCCGCTTCACGTGCATCTATTGCTTGGGCTTGGCCACGATTCTGCAGCCTGCGGTGTGCAAAGTCTTTTAGCTCGGTCTTGGAGGACCGCACTGCCAGACTACTTCTCGGCACCCTGAAAAACGGTACCCACCGGTCAAGTCTAAGGAGGACTGGCTGGCAGTGTCCGGCGGCGGGGTCGCGGAGCAGTTGATCGCCCTTTAGGAGGAGGCGGACCAGGCTGCTGCTTCTTCGTCCTCGGCCGTGGCATTTATCCTGCTCTCCTTGGGCTCTTCCTACACTGCTTCTTTTAAGGAGCTTTGTCAGCCCCTCTCCACTGAGGGAGAAGGGCCATTGGGACATACCAGTCGGTTCAAGAAGAAGCATTCTAAAGGTAAGTCCCACCATCTACGTTCGTGGGAGCGGGAGAGATCCCCTTCACTGGACCATCAACTCTGTACTTCGGTCAAGGTTGCGGCTGCAGCCATGGCTTCACGGTGTCCCAGTCAGGTCAGCCGTCCGAGACATCCGTCAATGCAGTTGAGATTTTTCTCGACCCGTCGGACAGTTTGTCAACTGGAGAAGCCGACAACCCTTCTTCACTGGCTCCCCCAGTAGTTACCGAGGACTTGTCTGTGCCTCCTGTGCCGAAGTCCCCAGTTAAGGTCCCTGAACTGAAGGAAGATCGGGTTTCCCCTGTCCCCTCTCTGACCCATCCTCGGCATCCCTGAAGGTCTCGGTCCTCTTCCAGGTCCAGCCTGTCTTACCGATGTCGGCTTCTCGGTCTCGGCACCATAGAAAGTGGCATCGCCACTTGTCCTCTTCGGAGGACAGGCTCCGGTGCAGGTTGCGTCGGTGCTACGAGAACTTGATGTGGCAGCAACTTTTATTGTCTGGTAACAAGCCGACTCCATCGCCTTCTCCAGCCATTAAGTGGCTGTCTCCAGAGCGGCCGAAACAACCCCTCGTTGTAGTCGAGGAGCCGACCCCAACGCTGATTGTTCGGCCGAAACCGGCTGCTCCACCCATTGTGGTGGAACCTCCACAACCGAAGACTGGGGCCCCAACCAAGGATTCTCTGTCGGGTCAGGGCTTGCCCCATAGGTTGTCGGTCACCCTCACTCCTGATTGTCCTCAGCAGGTGGAGGGTGGCTCAGTTTGCAGACTCCTCGGAGTCTGACAACGACTCCTCCCTGTTCTCCAGGCCGCTTGACCTGGAGTCTGCAGTGGGCCAGTTGGTGGACGAGCCTCATCTTAGTCTACTGGGATGCAGCTCAAACCCCGTTCCAAAACTGGCCAAGTATCCCTTACAGAGATACTGGACTGAGGGGATTCCCCTACAGAGGCTTTTCCGGTGGCCGGAGCCATTGTTGGCCTGGCCCTGGAGTTGTGGCAGCGGCCAGCATCTTGTCCCGTGCCTTCAGCCAGGATTTCTCGCAAGTATGCGGTCCCCACCGGTTCACTCTCCGGTTTCTCGGAGCACCCCTCTGCGGATGGGTTAGTGACCAATAGCGTCTTCCGGCATTCCGGGAATGCTCGGGACATGGACAAACCGCCTGATAAGGAATCCAAAAAGCTGGATTACGCGGGGCGGAAGGTTTACGCTGCTTCCTCGCTAGGCTTTCGACAGGCTAGCTCGGCCTTGCTGATGGCACATTACTCACACACCCTTATGGGGTCCCTGGATGAGGTGATTCCTCATCTCCCGGCTGACCTTCAGATGACGGTCAAGCAGATGCGGGATCAGGGAAGGGCAGTGGCTAAACGGCTCCAAACTTCATTGGACATTGGTGACTCTTGTGCCCGGTCAGTAGCGGCCATAGTGGCCATGCGCCGCAGAACTTGGCTGAGGATCTCCACCTTCACGGCGGACACCCAGCACAAGCTGACAGACGTTCCCTTCCTGGGCACTGACTTGTTCGGGCCCGGCGTGGAAGGCCATCTCCAGAGGACTGAGAAATCCAATGCTACCTTGGACTTGGTCACATCTGCCTAGAAGGACAAAGGCTGCCCGCAGCAGCGTAAGTCATTTCGCTCTTCCGCTCCTGCGGCATGTCTGGCCCAGCAACACCAGCATCAGGGCCAGCAGGCTCACAGTTGGCGCCCTAAGGCCAAGTCTGCCACTTCCTCTAGTAGGAAGGCTGGAGGGAATGGTCCAGGAGGTCCCTCAGCGGGCCCTTCCTCCAAGCCTGCCCAGTGACAGGTTGAGGGGTGTTGCTCCCAGCCTCATCACTTCCCCCCGGTTTCCCCCGTGGGGGGACGGCTCCACCACTTCTTTTCCGCCTGGTCCACTATCGCCACAGACCGCTGGGTGCCATAAGTGGTCCGCGGGGGTCTGTCTCTGAAATTTGAGCAGTTCCCTCCCTATCGAGCAGTTGCCCCACGGGGGGCCATGGGTTCCACAGCCTCTCGGTCAGCTCGTTGAGCCGACATTACCTTGCTGCTCCAGAAGGAGATAATCAGCGAGGTGGCGGACCCTCCTCAAGACCCAGGGTTTGTGTCCAGGTACTTCCTGGTCCCAAAACGGTTGGGGGGCTGGCACCCCATTCTCGACCTGCACAACCTGAACAAGTTCCTAAGGCCACGCACCTTCAGGATGGTCACTCTGGCTCGGATCATTCCATCCCTGGAACTAGGCGTGTGGTTCTGTTCTCTGGATCTTCAGGATGTGTTTTTTCACGTCCCAGTTCGTCCGTCCAACTCATCAGCGATTCCTTCGCTTAAGAGCAGAGGGATCTCTTTACGAGTTCCGGGCCATGCCCTTCGGCCTCTCTCTCCAGCTCCTATGGTCTTCACTAAATGCATGGCAGTGGTGACAGCATTCCTGTGGCGCCGAGGGGTCCGGGTGTACCCTTACCTGGACGACTGGCTGATTGCAGCCCCCTCCAGGTTGAAGGTGGAGCGGTCCAGGGATCTGGCCTTCCAGGTCTGCTCTCAGATTGGCCTCCTCATCAGCGAGGCCAAGTCGGAACTTGTGCCATCGCAGGTGATTCAGTTCATCGGGGCAGAGCTTGACTCTCTTCGAGCCACAGCCCGGCTCCCAGCAGATAGGTCTGAGGTCCTTTCTTTCTTTTGCCCAATCATTTCTGGTTGGGCATTTGCGCCCTGCCTGGGACTTCCTGCATCTTCTGGACCTCATGGCAGCCTGCACCAGTGTGGTCCATTGGCCCCGCTGGCATATGCGTCCCCTGCAATGGGGGCTGGCCTGCCAATGGTCACAGCACTCTGGTCCTCTGGACCGGCCGGTGACGGTGACCCAGGAGATGTGGGACAGCCTACAGTGGTGGCTCGCCCCGCTAATCTGCAGGAGAGTACCTGCTTGTCCGCTTCTCGGCCGACGGTCGCTTAACGACTGATGCCTCTCTGATGGGTTGGGGTGCCCATCTGGGAGAGCTCAGGGTCCACGGCCTCTGGTCCCCTCAAGAGTTTTGATGCCACATCAACCTGCTAGAGCTTTGAGCGGTGCAACTAGCCCTCGTCGCCTTCGCTCCTTTTGTACGGGGTCAAGTGGGTCAAGTCCAGACGGACAACACCACGACTATGTACTACCTCAACCATCAGGACGGGACGCATTCCTTGCCTCTGTGCAAAGAGGCTGTCTGCACCTGGTCCCTCGTGATCAGCCTGGAGGTGAATCTCCTAGCCATCCATGTGGCAGGAGCCTCCAACAGTCTGGCCGATGCCCTCAGCCGGATAGGCGCTGCATCTCACGTGTGGTCTCTCCTGACAGAGGTAGTACAAGATCTGTTCTCCCATTGGGGCACCCCTCAGGTGGACCTGTTCACCTCCAGGGAGAATGTGAAACTGAGGCTGTTTCATGCCCGCCCCTCTCAGCAGGGCTCGCTGCAGGGGGATACCTTCTCGAGGCCATGGACTCCGGGCCTCTTCTGCGCTTTCCCTCCATTTCTCTTGATCCACATGGTGTTCCTTAAGGTGAAGAGGGACCAGGCGCAGGTGATTCTGGTAGCCCCAGACTGGCCCCGCCAGTTCTGGTACCCAGATCTCCTCAGCCTCAGCTCCAGGTTCCCGAGGCAGCTTCCAGCCCGCCCGGACCTGATCTCAGTCAGTAAGAGAAAGATACTCCATCTGGACCTTCAGTATCTGCACTTAACGGCCTTTTTCCTGAGCGGCTAGAGTTCCAGGCCTTGGGTCTTTCCGACGAGGTCCTCAGTGTTGTTGAGGCATCCCGTAAGGAGTCGACCAGAAAATGATGCACCTTCAAATGGAAGACATTCTCCATTTGGTGTCGGGGAAAGGGGTTGGACTCTTCCTCCTGTTAATTGGCTAGCATTCTGGACTACCTGTGGTCCCTTTCTCAGCTAGGGCTTCAGTTAACGACCCTCAAGGTGCAACTGGCAGCCATCTCTGCTTACCAGACACGGGCCAGCAAGCAGTTGGTGGCGCAGGAGAAGGTGGTCGGGCACTTTTTCAAATGCCTTGATCACATATCCTCTCCGGTGCGAGAACCTCCACCTCCATGGGATCTACTGCTGGTATTAGCTAATCTCATGGGCAAGCCATTCGAACCGATGCACAAGTGTGACATCTCTCACCTGTTGTGGAAGACCACCTTCTTGGTGGCTATCACGTCAGCCAGAAGGATGGGAGAGCTCCAAGTGCTTTTCATCGAGTCTCCTTATCTGGTCTTCCACAGGGACAAGGTTGGCCTTCGCCCCCAACCGAAATTCCTTCTGAAGGTGGTGTCAGAGTTTCACCTGAATCAGGTGTTGACTCTGCTGGTGTTCTACCCCAGTCACACCTCGGAGGCCGAATATAGGCTCCATACTTTGGACCCTAGAGGAGCGCTCGCTTATTATAAGGAGCGAATGGCTGAAGTTTGGGGAGAGGTTCACCAGCTGTTTGTCGCCTACGCTGAAGCCACACCTGGCAGACCTGCAGCCAAGCGGACAATAGGCAGTTGGGTCACTTCTTGCATAGATCTGTGCTATAGGTTGGCAGGCATGGAACCTCCCAAAGAGATAAGAGCTCATTCTACCCGCCATACTGCTGCTTCGGTGGCTGCTTCCAGGGACGTCCCTATCCAGGAAATCTGCAGGGCTGCTACCTGGAAGTCGGCACACACCTTTATTTCCCAAAACCACATTGACCTCGAGTCACGCCGGGATGTTGGTTTTGGGACCTCGGTTCTCCAGTCCTTATTCCCTAAGTAGGGGGTGTGCTCCTTGCCTCCCTCCTCCCTGAGAACTGCTAGGAGTCTGCCAATAAGTGTGGATTGAACAACATATCCACGTTCCTAGAAATACAGGTTACTCACCTGTAACAGGAGTTCTAGGAGTGGTATATGTTGTTCATCTACACTAACCACCCTGACCTCCCGGCTTCGACGCGCAACCTGGCTTCCAGCAGGCTAGATCTGGTGTCGTGGGGCGGAGCTGAGAGTTTTACCACCCGGGTGGGTGAGAGGAGCCAGCTTGAAGACCTTCTGGCAAGATTTAAAGTGGCAAGGAACCTGCCAATAAGTGTAGATGAACAACATATACCGCTCTTTGAACTCCTGTTACAGGCGAGTAACCTGTATTTACCTGTCATGTTTAATTTGTTTACTCACTGTTTCATCATTTTTTGATGTCATGTATTTTTGACATTGTAACAACTTGGCATTTTATATAAACAGGTATGCCTTGTAAACAGGGATTCCTGGAACCCTAATGGCTGTATTATTGTATAAATAACATTTTACCTACCTACCACCCGGAGGAGAGCAATCCTATGGACACTCAGTGCTCCTCTTGGCCAGTCTGCTGTCCCAACTTTGCTTCCAAACCCGGGTTGTCCGCATCACATATAGTATCACTGCCATTCTGCTGGTGGGCTGGCCAATCAGTCAGTGCTGATGTCTGCCCCCCCTTTCTAGGTGGTACTGTGCTTCATTTACCCAGCTACTGTCTTCAGCTGATGCTACACCCTAGCAGGGTGTCGCACTCCTCGTGTTACATTTACCAGCCCACTTTTAGCAATCACTGTTCCTCCCTCCTGTGGTGAGCTTTTTTCCAAGTAAACACGGTAGGTGATTGGTCCTAGCCATGTATCTAAACATGGCCTTAAAAGGTTTGTGTTACAATCTCATTTATTGCATATTATGTTTAATATTTGGTAATATGATCATCTCACTTGTGTCAAGCGCTGGTCAAAAAACCCTATGTCCACTGTCTGGCCAGATACCAAACAAAACATTTCTACCCGCTTGACCATAAAGTTCAGCTCTTGCTCACTTTCTGTAATGGTGCTTACATCTCCAAATTTATTTACTTCTTGTTGGTAAACTTGGGTGATTCACAGAGCAACCCAGCCCAGTAAGTTTAACAGACCCACCCTTATTAAGCAGCAAAATATGGACTTGCTCAAAAGGTCTCAGGATAATACACCTTAATGTGTGCAGCCTGGTCTCCAAACTGGCGGAGCTAAAGGCCTTGACTATGTTACATAATCCACACACATTGGCAGTTATTGACAGTTGGTTAAAACCTCATGTCAGTAACTTAGAGATTGCTCTTCCAAACTACACAGTACATAAAAAAGACATGGTAGGGAAGAGGAAAGGGTGCATTGTATTTTGTTAGATCAGACCTGGATGCTGATATTTGTATAACCACCGCTGTACCTATTACCAACTGTGGATGGTTATTTCTGCAACTGAATCTGTACGTCAAGAAATTGAACATTTGCTGTGTGTATAACCCTCTCAAGGTTGTAGTTAAGGGTCTCAAGGAAGTGGTACAGGTGGCATCTACCCTTCGTCATACTGAATTGCTAATAGTTGGAGACTTGGAGAGGCGGATCCAACATGGCCGCAAGCAGCTGCCTTTAGAGAGCTGTTCATGATGGTGTTTCAGACTTTCCATTCTCTTTACTTAACATGCAAAATTCTCTCCCCTAAAGCTGGTCTCCGGGCTCATCACTTATGGGAGGTCCTTCCTGGTACCACGTGACAGGCAGGATGCAAACAGACTTCTGCAGAACAGCAATACCCTCCCGCTTGTTTCCTCCAGACGTCGGTTTACTTCCTGCGTGTCAAGAGGTAGGATCTCTGCAGGACCTATGTCACAGGAGTGACAGAGCTGAAGACTACAACTGTGAGTGCAGACTTTATTTTTTGATGCTTTACCTGATTACAGTAGCGCTATTAAGTGCCAGCGCAGTGAACCCTGTCTCAGCCTTGCTAGCTGCACAGATGGGCTCACCGCTCCTTCCCACACTTGGAGGAGTCTCTCCCCGGACTGAAAACCGCTACTGGAGCTGGGGACAAGCAGAGCAGGTTTGCAATAAGGAAGGTCCGACACGGGGCACCTTGGAATGTTTTTCGGTTATGAAGCCCCGTTATTGCTTTAGCGATTTGCGTTCAGTTTCAACCACCAGCTCTTCAGGCCTTCAACTTTCTGCCATGCCAATGAGCTCCCGGGAATCTGGGCTGGTCGACTGGATCAGGCCCCAGATTAACCCTTTGTCAACGGCCCTGCAGATTTAGGCCGTCGACACACCTCTGACTCTGAGAGCTACCTGGAACTTCCAGTCTCTCCGATGGTTGACGTGACGCTTGCAAGCATTCACACTCTTACTGGCATCAGATTAGCCCAGAGACGACCAGGAAAGGGGGCAGAGCCTTACTTTTCTTTGACGAGCGTCAACTGGTCAGCTCGTCGGCAGGTCTTACAGATCTTCAGCCCTCAAAAGGACTATTTTAAACAGAGGCAAGGATAAAAATCTAGGGACAGAATTAAGTCTCCAGTCCAAGGGACTATTTAACACAGTGGCAAAATAAAAATTGACGGACAAAGTAAGACCTCCAAGCTGATTTCTGGGCCCTCAAGCATGTCCTCAGCTAAATTGGACAGGCCCTTCAGGGGCAGAAAGTGCCACAATGCAGATCCCCATGTTGGCAAATTTTGCTGGGTCCCTATGTGTCAAATGTGACAGTGCAACGTCTGCAAGCTTTGGGGAGGTTGAAGAGGTTTCTGTCTCTGAATCTCGGGACCTTCGCAGCCAGCCCACGGGTCAGGGGCAGTCCTCCACCTCAGAGGGGTACTGACACTCAGCTAGAGATCTAGCCTAGACCTCATAGAGAAGCTGAATAGGGCCTTCGGCCTCAACCTGTCTTACTTTGACAGCGTACCGCAGTCACCAGAGCCCAGGGTATGCAGGAAGGCCACCCGCAAGCGCACTCCCTCCCCATCCTCGGACGAGGAGGCTCCCCTCTCCTCACGCCACGTCAGGATGAGGAAGAAGGCCAGATCCAGGAGCAGATCCAGATTCAGGGATACCACTTGTGAGAAGCACCGATGGGACAGATCCCCCAGGGTCCAGCTGTTCATCCCCAGAAGAGAGGGAAATCCTGGACTCTGGCTCAGACTCCTCGCCAGCCAGAAACTTTGATTTGGACGACCTGGATTTTTTCATCAAACAGGTGTCGGGTGAGATTCATCTGGGTCCATTTTCTCTGGAACCCAAGCATGCAAAGCCAGCTTTCAGACTCTCTTCGACTTTAAAGCCAGCGACGACCTTCCCGATCCCCCCGGCCATTGAGAATCTGTTAAAGGAAGGATGGCATGGGCCAGAGCATTCCTACTCCTTTCCATGCCACCTCACCAAGTTACTGAAATTTGACCAGAAACTTACGGAGAGATGGCTAGACTGCCCCAGAACTGACCCGTTAATCTCCAGCTTCACTAAAAAATGGTTATCCCAGCAGAGGGTGGTGCCTCCCTGAGGGACCCAGTGGATAGGAAAGTGGACAACTCTCTAAAGAAGGCCTTTCAGTTCACCACAACTTCTCTCAAGGCAGCTGTGGCTACCCTCTTCTCAGCTCTGGCTGCTCTCTCCTGGGCCATTGATCTGGCATTCCAGCTAGCTGATGAGCCAGAGAAGAATAAATCCATTATGCAGCACCTGCAACTAATGGGGCTAGCTTCGGCCTACTTGGCTGACGTTTCGAAGGAGGCAATCAGGTGTGTAGCGAGAGTTATGTTTTACCAGACTTCAGCTTGACGCAACGTATGGCTATGGGCATGGGAGGTGGACACCTCCTCGAAGATGCATTTGGTGAATACCCCTTATGAAGGAGTACTTCTGTTCGAATCGGCCCTGAAGGAGGTGGTTAAGGAGTCCGTGGAAACGGCAGAAGTTTACATGCCACAATCCTGAGGCAGGAACAAGCCCAGGACTTCTGGATCCAGACAGAATTTTCGTGCCCAAAATCATTCCGGGGCTAGAATAAGTCATTTGCAGGCAGACTAACCTGATTCACCTCTTGCAACCAACACAGCTGCCAGGGTGGCAGGGGAGGCTCCCGAGATGCCATGGGCAATACCAAAAAATCACAATGAGGATTCATGGACCCATCCTCATGTAAGGGGCAGGCTTTCCGACTTTTTCGAGGAATGGGTCCACACCACCACAGACAAGTGGTTGCTAGATGTAATTCGTGAGGGTTACTTCTTAGAGTTCGAGTCCAGGCCCCCGCTGCCCCACGTAGTGCCCTTGCCAGTCTCAAGCAACCCAGTAAAAAGGGCTGCGACACTGCAAGCGATCACAGATCTTATACAGGCTGCAGCGATCTAACAAGTTCCCATTCAAGAAAGGAACAGAGGAGTGTACTCTCTATTCTTCATAGTGACAAAACGTTCCAGAGGTTTCCAACCAGTGTAAGACCTCAAGTTTCTAAAATGGTTTTGTTTGCCATGGTACATTCAAGATGGAGACTCTGTCCTCCATCATCCGAGAAATCCATTAGGGAATTTTTTAGCCTCAGTAGATTTACAAGATGATTATCTGCATATCCCCATACGGAGGGCACTCCAGCAATTCCTCTGGTTCAAAGTGGAGGAACACCAGTTTCAATTCACAACGCTGCCCTTCGGCCTGTCCACAGCGCCCAGGGTCTTTTCCAAGGTCCTTGTGACAGTGATTACTCGACTCAAAATGCAAGGGATCTAGCTCTTCTCGTACCTGGATGACATTCTCATCAAAGCCTCGCTGTACGATCAAGCAGTCCAGGCAGTGACGGAGGTCACCCAGTGCCTCTCCTCGCTGGGGTTCATTATCAACCAGAACAAGAGCTCCCTGCGGCCGTCACAGTCTCTGAATCATTTAGAGGTGAATATCAACACAATCCAGGACAAGGTTTTCTTCACGGAGTCGAAATTCAGGGAACTGAGGACACTCGATCAGCAAATTCCGAGCAGCCCAATCCCTGCCAGCTCGCTCCTTTATGGAACTCCTAGGGATGATGGTCTCTCTGGCAGACTCTGTTCCCTGGACACTAGTCCACATGCACCCTGTCCAGTCAAGCCTACTCCATCAGTGGTCTCAATCAAGGGAAGCATTGGGCCAGCGGATTCGGATATCTTGCCAGGTAAAAGATTCACTTCTGTGGTGGACCCAGCATTGCAGCACCATGAGGGGTCTCAAACTGGGGCATCCTCACCAGGTGAGTCACCACCGATGCCAGCCTCAGGGGCTGGGAGACGCACACAGAACAGCTCTTGGCGCAGGGCAAGTGGTCGCTGGTAGAGTCACACTACAGCATCAACTTGCTGAAGATGCGGGCAGTCTGCCTGGCACTTCAACAGTTCAAAGCACAGCTCTCCAACCGGGACGTTCTCATTCTCACAGACAATCTAACAAAAATGGCCTACATCAATCGCCAGGGAGGCACAAAGAGCTCTCGGATGTTGCAAGAGTCTCTTCTACTCTTTCAGTGGGTGGAAGGCAACCTGGGGAGTCTGAGGTCCATATACATTCCAGGCCAAGAAAACGTCACTGCAGATTGGCTAAGTCAAACAGACATTCTGCCAGGCGAGTGGGAACTTAAGGACAGCGCCTTCCACCTCATCACTGCATGGTGGGGCCACCCGCAGGTAGATCTTTTTGTCTGCCAATAAAATTGCAAAGTTCCTCAGTTCTGCTGTCTCACCAAGGACGAGAAGACCATAGCACAGGACGCCTTCTCCCTCAACTGGGAACAGTTCGATCTCCTGTACGCCTTTCCTCCAATTCTGATATTATCAAGGGTTCTACACAAGATTGCCCAAGATCAAGCAGAGATGATTCTGGTTTGCCCACGCTGGCCTCACGGACTGTGGTTCCCTCGATTAGCCCACATGTCTCGGCATCCTCCTCTGGTGTTCCAAGAAAGCCCAGACCTGGTACATCAGGGACTGGTGCTGCACCCCAGTCCTCTCAATCTGTCCCTCTTGGCGTGGAGATTGAGCGGGAAATTCTCAAGGAGTTAGGTTTTTCTGCACCTGTCATTGAAATGATCCAATCCGGATGTACCTCGTCCTCCAGGGTTTATTACAGAGTCTGGAGGAAATTCCTGTTCTGATTATGATCCACCGTTCTACCACATGACTCAGTGTCTTTGCCCACTATCCTTCAGTTCCTTCAGGAGGGCTTCGACAAGGGCATGCAGCCAGCTACCTTAAGAGTCCAGGTTTCGGCCTTAGGGGCACTCCTATTGGCAGACTTAGGGGAATCTATAGGAGCTCTTCCTCACGTTCAGTGATTCCTGAGAGCAGCAACATTGAAACGTCCACCCATAATACCGCCTTGGAGGCTTAACTTGGTCCTCAGAGCCCTCGCCAAGGCCCCTTTTGAGCCCTTAAAGGAGGCATCCTTACTTCATCTCACCATAAAGGTCATCTTTCTGACTGCAGTCACTTCAGCCCGCCGCATCAGTGAGGTAGGAGCTCTATCATCCAAAGAGCCATACATTGCCTTTCATCAGGATTCAGTGGTCATGTGGACAGATCCCGCCTTTTTACCAAAGGTGATGTCTCCCTTTCACTGCAACCAAGTATTGAACCTTCCCTCCTTCTGTCCTCATCCTAAGAATGAAAAGGAGAGAGAATTTCACACGTTTGATCCAAGGAGGGCTCTCAAGATTTACATGAAGAGATCTGAGTCACTCCGTAAGGCTTCAAGTGTATTCTTCCTTACTTCAGGCCAGAATTTGGGTAAGAAAGCATTAAAGGGCTCTATTGCTAGGTGGATTCGTTCCACCATCGCTATGGCTTACCAGAAGGTTGGAATCAACCTGCTTGGACCAGTGAGGGCACACTCAACCCGAGCAATGGCTACATCCTGGGCAGACTTCAGAGAAGCCTCTCCAGCAGACTTGCATAGAGCGGCCACTTGGTCATCTATCCATACCTTTGTAAAGTTATACAAGTTGGATGTTTCCGCCTCTGCTGAGGTGTCCTTTGGCCACAGGGTCCTCAAGGCAGTGGTAGACCCATGAAGACTGGACATTCTTCCCACCTAGGAAGCAAGAGGATGTACTGCTTTAGTATATCCCAGAAGTGATGAGCCTGGAGACCAGCTTTAGGAGAGAGAAATCGAAATTTAAATACCTGTAAATTTTCTTTCTCCTACTGCTGGTCTCCAGGCTCTGTCCCTCCCAGAATGTTGAAAGTCGTCCATCTGGCTGCAAGTTACACTAACTTTCCTTCTGTTTGTTCCCAAGTTATGTGTTTCCTCCGGGGTCAACTGCTATAGAAGTATTGACATCTGGAGGAAACGAGCGGGAGGGTATTGCTGTCTTGCAGAAGTCTGTTTGCATCCTGCCTGTCACTTGGTACCAGTAAGGACCTCCCAGAAGTGATGAGCCTGGAGACCAGCAGTCGAAGAAAGAAAATTTACAGGTATTTAAATTTCTATTTCTTCTTGTAATTCAAATGGCTGATAATAGAAAAGCTTTGTCCTCAAGATTGTCCGAGGAGTATATTTCTCCGCCACTTGAAAAATATTACAGATACAAAACTGGCACAAGGGAGCCTGTAGAGCTTTGGTGGGGGGGCTGCAGCTCTAGTGATGGGGCTCAGTGCTAGAGCCTACTACTACTGGGATGTCAAAACAGCTAGTACAAACACCAGCAGTGCCTCATTCAACTTTATCGGTATGTAACTCGAGTCTCTGGTAAATATCGTTCCGATTGCTAAGGAGATCTCAGTTGTGGCAAACAGACTGGAGGTGAGTCTAGACATTTTTCTAAAACAAGGAACATCAGATATATCTGCTACAACCTATGTAGCAACTATGGCATCAGGTATAATGTACGGTTTAACACCTGGAGGTAGACATTCAATTGATTCACTGGGGGACTCTTTGGAGAAGTTCTTACAATGGACTTAGATTTCAGATTTTCGATCATAATTGTCATGCTCTTTCAGAGAACCTGGATTCTTTGCCACAAGATACAAAGGTTAATCGAGAAACATGACGCTGATTGAAAAAGATTTGTATAGTCAGAAAAAAGAAATAGAGAACACTGATAATAAAGTGGTGGGAGTTGAGGCTACAGCAGCTAATTTAATTTGAGATAATTACAGTATGTCACGAAAAATTGAACTCCTGGAGAATCAATAGCGTTATAAAATCTAAGTCGTTGGATTATCCTCTGCACTTGATTCTGAGTTCCATTGACTGATGGATTTAGTTAAAGACCTATTTGTTAATGTGTTTGGTCTTCCAGCTGACAGTCTTGTGTTTATTATTCAGGCATACAGAATCCCAGCAAAGACAAAGTCTTACAAACATGAAATTAACAAACCTTGAGCCCAAACAATACCAGAATCTGAATTAGTTACCCACAAAAAATACACCAATATGATGATCTTTGTGTTCGAATCAGAGAATTGATTATTTGTTTATGCAAATTTAAAGCACCCCTCATTTACAAAGTGCAAAAATTCAATAATTTTCAGGACTATTCATACTCTACAGATTAGAGAAAAAGATGCTTCTTAACATGCAGGCAGGAATTACTAGAAATGGGAGCTGAATTTCAACTCCTTGCTGCTGCAAAAGTGCAAGTTAAATATAAAGGCACTGAACATATTTTTTTCAAAATAGATCAGCTGACTGCATTTATCAGAACTCAGTATGAGCAAGACTTAAAAAGAGAAGCTGAATCCCCTACTGCATCTGACGAAGAAATGACAATGATGATGTCATGCATTTAATCGATGTTGACTAATTGGTGCTGATGAATTTCTTAGAATTTATGTATGAAAATACTATGTAAATAACTGGACAAGTGCGGTATTAGAATACATGACTTGTAAAAACAATATCTTGATTTTCCCTTTATTTTTGTGCATCAGCTTAGACCAGTTTAATACTGAGGTTTATTTTTATGTTTCCACCTCTCCAGATGTTTTTGACTTAATATTCTTTACATATTTGGTATTGATATGTCAAAATATTGTTTGTTTTATTTTACTCATTAATTGATGTATGTAAATGGAAATTTAAAAATGTAAGTATAAAAAAAAATAGTGGGAGACTTAATTAGCTAAGCAGAGCCACAGAAATTAGAGGCATCTGATGACTATAACCTTTAGCAAATCCTTACTGCACTCACTAGGTTAAACAGCATAACAGAAAAATTTGAATATTGATTGAATATTGGTTAGCAAAGTTTTTGTCTACTGCACTTACCTGGTTAACAAAAATTAATAAAACCAAAAGAATCGGGTTATCTTGTCATTTTCCAGACTTGGTGACCATTCTGCTATTTACTGCCTTTGGCATCGTGGCTTCCTTTACAATCCAGTACAAAAGGACGTTTTATGCCGTAACTGTAAAGGATTTGAAATCCATGCATTCCTTTGCACATTGACTGGTCCTTCCTGGAATGCAGTACCAGACGTCAACAGCACCCTGGACTTCCCTGTCGCTGCTTTCATAAATATACTTGATCTCCATGCCTAGTGGTTTGAAGTAGAGTTAAAAATCTGAACTCAAAATGGTTAATTAAAAACCTTTTCAAGCTATGAAGGACATGGACGCAGCATGGGTGGGGAAGGGGAGTTGAAGAAAATCAGTTTGCAGTCTGAGTTGTCCATAGGTGCTTGAGGAATAAGTGCAAACGTGAACTTAAGAAAGCAAAAGGCATGTAATTAAAGGCCCAGCAAACTGCCTGTCTGAATGACCCCAAGAAATTCTGGAACTTTTTTAAATAATTACTCAATCACAGCCCTCTAAACTTTTGAAGTAAAGGATGCTAAACATTATTATCCACAGACAGTAGCGGACTTGTTCAATAACCACTTCTGCAACTTGGGAAAAATATAGATGCCCACCAATGAGGATGTGCAACCCGTTGACCTAAACTACTCAGACTAAGGACTAGAGGTTTAGCCATCCCCGTTTTTATCCCAGAAGAGTCAAGGAAGTCCGCCACCTGTTGACACGCCTGTAAGCAGACAAATAAGCTGATTCCTGTAGTGAAGACAGTGTGGTCTATACACCCAGGTCTCCCCCTACGGATGTCTTATTTAAGCAATAAGCCACAAGAGGGTGTGAATTATGGGGGGATTTACCACGCCATGGGTCAAACTCTATAACCCACACCCTCGAGGGGTTTATTGCTATTATACAAGGGGTTGAAGCAAAAGATAAAAGTTAATAGTTATATTTTTTTTTTGTTTTTTGTTTTTTAATGTAGTAACCTTCCTCTGTTAGTTAAATAGTCCCTCATTGCTAGGTAGAATGTGTCATCCTTGATACCCCCACCCAAAGCAGAGAGACACACACACACACACACAGATATATTTTGTTTTAATTTTGAACTTTTTTTTTGTTTTGGTTGTGACTGAATGTGGCACGATGTGAACGTTTCCAGATTTTGTACACGACAGAGAAAGAGAGGGCCATAATGGAGAGCAAGCAAGAGGTCAGCCGGGTGCAGCTCACAGAGCAAGAGACAGACTGTGAAGCTTTGTTTGTTTAAAATGTTTCTGTTCCCCGACCCCGAGGGATAGAGCAGTGTGAAAATTAAATGTTGTCCGTTGCTGCTGACCTACAGAGAAAGACAGAAGGCAAGGCTTCATTTTTTTTTTTTTCTTCACAGTTTGTCTCTCCCAGCTTTGGGAACGTGTTGTGAGCAGGTGTTGGGCTCAAACAGGCAGAGAGTGGGATGTCTTGAGCGCTGTGACGGGGGCAGAATGGGGCATTCGAGATCGTGGTTTTGTGTTCAGCTTCCGGGTATGTGGCCACAATGGTGTTCAGGGGAATTTATTGTAAACCTTTTTTCTGGCAACATTGTTTTTTTTTTTTTAAAATGAATTATGAGGCAACAGAGAGTGGCACAGCAGTGGAGAGAGTGGGGACGGAGCAGAGAGTAGGCGAGAGTGTACTGGAGAAAAAGCTACAAATTAGGTGGGTACACGGGTCGGTTTAAGGGACTGAGTTATGAAAATCCTGTTGGGTGATATCTTGGTTGAACGAGTTTGTGTTTTTTTTTTTGGTTTTTTTCAGTTGTTGTGGTTGCATAGGTACAGGGCCAGTTGGTACAATGACGTTTACCAAGGAAATCAAGATGGCAGCTCGGAAGGATTTTTAAAAACTTTTTTGCACTGTTAGTGAGATGCGGCTGACTGGCACTTTGCATTGGTATATCGTAGGATTTACCATGGGTAAAAGGTGCCAGTCAGCCAATGAGAATGCTTGATTGTGGGACCCCATTGTATAATTCAGGCTTTACTATACCTCATGCAGGACAAGCTAGGCTTTACTGCTGAGGAGCCTGTATGAATTCCTGGTGATCCTCACATCTCCATCTGTGATCATTGTACTGTGGCTGGCTGGCATAGACCCAGTACATTACTGACACTCCCTCGTAAAACTAATGAACAATACTCTGCTCCCATTGAGATTTTTTCTGCCATCCAGCCTTAGATGACACTAGGATAAATGGTTAAGCAGACAAGAATTGTTGGCATCCTCATTCATAAGTGTTCAAGGATCTAATACACAGAGTGTGTCTTCTCTGGCAGATCAGTTTGCAACTCAGAACAACAACCATATCTTAAGTATCTGCACCAGAACTCCGGGCCCATTAGCCTGGAGAACATACACAATATCCTTCGAGTGGGGAAAAGATCTGTGGTACATATTTTAGCCACTCCCTTTTCTAGAAGACATACTTAGAAAATAAGAAGATAAAAGGCATGGGTGATCTTAGTTGCTCCATACTGGGCAAAAATGCTTGATTCTTTAAACTGACCGACATGGTCAGCTCTGAGCCTATAGTTCTTCTGAGGGTTCTAGAATTCTTAAAACACAAAAAGAGGCAATAAAATTTAAAATGGAACTCTTAAATTAAAAGGGTCCCTGTCAACCCTTTTGGTATCATAACCCACGTATCCTCTCTAAAATTAATTGACGTTGCTGGTTTTATTGGCTTCCTGTCTTAGTAGAACTGAAATGCGTGCTAATGGTGTAATCATACCCAGCATTGTTTTGTTTTAAATCCTTGATCTACTTCTGTTGCATATTTCCTGAACATTAGGAACACCCCCAAATAGGGCAGCTACTCATTATTCAGTAGTCTTCTCGTCTCCCAATGCATTACGAGTGGCTAGACTGTGTTGAGAGAGTTCATTAAAAGTGCAGTGGCAGTTGATCGAGGACGGTAAACAAGTATGTTTTTGTGTGGTAAAACCAGTATGGTGTGCAGTCTATTTTGCACCTTTAAAAAAGAGAAAAGGAAACAGATTCAAACTACCAGCTACATCACCAGTCTATACAGAATGTGACCAATTACATGTTTTTTAAACTACAGACATTTTGAGGTCTGAGTGGGTTGACAGTGCCCTTTCAATGGAAGGAAATGTGGTTTACTGACTGACCTATAATGTTTTAATGTGTCTGTCTGGGTCACTCATTGCAGGATAAGAGTGGTTCTACTTGCATTTGTAGAGTGACTGAACAGCTCAGCTTCACTGTACTGTGTTCTCAAGTGACAAACATGCATTAATCTACTCTTGAACTGTAAGGAGTGGCTCCCACAGGCAAATAAAAAGATTGTATAGGCCAAACCCCTCCATCCTTGCAAAATCTCCTTATACCAACAGCTAACCCACATTCTACATGGAGTATGATAAAACAGAGCTTCCAAGTCCCACTCTGCCGCACCTCTAAAGGGCAGCGATTGTTTACCTACTGGTGGGCACCTTTGTGGCTAAATGACCTCCCTGCAACTCTCATGGCTGTGTCTGAATCGGGACCTTTTAAGTGTGAATTGTGTCCGTCACCTCACCACCCTTTGCAGGTACGACTGCCTTCTCTAAGCACTCACACTCCAGTGCCCCCTCCCTATTTGTCTGTTTCTCCTTCCGCAAGCTCCCTGTGTTGCCTCTATCTGTTGTCCTCATCCCATCCATTCCCTACCAACTCTACCCTGTTTCACCCCTCGTTACTACCCTTCCAACATCTCCTCCTCCTCCCTCTCTCCCCAGCTGCCTTTGCCCCACCTGAGCACCTCCCCTCTTTCAGTTCAACAAAGCCATTGCTCGCTGCTCCTATCTCCTAACTATAATTCCACCAAGACTATTTACTACCTCAGCTAATGTCACTCTAGTGGAATGCCTTATTATCCACAGTTATTTTTTTCCTTTTAACTACGTATACTATTTGACCATGTGCATTGTATTATCTGCTGTCCTCTTGTTTTGTGATTTTTGTTTCTTATAACTGATGTGAAACCTTTGTAAAAGAGCTTCTGGCTCTAAGGTCTTGTAATCTGATAAATAAATAATCAAGCAGAAAAAACAGCGACAACGGAAGTAGGAGGTGTGATTCATCCAGGCTCTTTTTTTGCCCCCTAAACCTCATTTGGCCACTGAAAAACTTTTCCAGCACAAAAATTAAAAATTACAGTTTAAAATACTTTTTTTTTGATATTTTCCCTCTGACTTTAGATCTAGTCCTGTGATGGCCCTAGTCAAGCTTTGTAATGAGCTCCTCTTAGTACGGGATTGTGTTGAGGTTTCTGTTTTGATTCTTTTTGACTTCTCATTAACAGTTGACACTATTGATCACCAGGTGATGGTAGAAATACTCAGGGAGTGTGGAGGGTTGGCCGGTACCCTAGTTAAATGGTTCCATTTGTTCCTCTCCGCCTGGGAGCATGTGACTGGAGTGATATTTACCAGTTATGGCCAATAGATCTGGACTATGTACAGTATATCCAAAGGGTTCTTTCTGTCCATGGTGTTTTTTTTTTGTATGTATGCTTCTACTGTGAGAATTCATTGGAAGAAAAATGATTAGGTTGCATTGCTATGCTGATGATATCCAACTGTATGTTTCCTAGGGGCTTGACTAGTTTGTCCATACAGGTGCTAGAACATCGCCTGTCTGAGATCAGTAACTGGATGGCTTTTAACTGACTGCTTCAGAATCCGGGAAAAACTGAGAAAAACTTGTGGATTCGTATGAACCAATCTCTACATTCAGGTGGAGCCTTAGGCTCCTGATTCTTAATGTTGCTCATCTTGTGCTGGAAAGGGTGATTAATAGTCTGAGAATAGTCCTTAATGAGATGCTGAAAAATGATTCTCCACTGTTTACAGTAATTGAGGACTGCTTTTACCATCTCAAGAATGTCCCAAGACTGCCCTTTTCTGGAATCTTCTAATCTGAGTACCCTAGTGCGGGCTTTTTGTTTCTTCCCAGTTGGACTAGCTAGCTGGCTATTCGGCAGTGGATTGACTGCAAGCTCCTTTGTTGGCATTCTTAACAGAGAGTCTCGCCCTGACAGATGCACCTTTGTGAGCTCTTGATCCCATATTCACCAGGAAAAGATACTCTATCCACACTTGTTGGTGGTTTACTTTCCCTTTTAAGACTGTCTGCAATGTCTTCAAGCTGGCTCCTCCCATCCACCTGGGTGGTAACTCCTTTGGCTCCACCCCATGATGCCAGATCTTCCTTTCTGCTGGAAGAAGCAGGTTCCCTCCTTGTTGCTCTCGCACTGAGTAGGCCCTTTGCTACTAAATCCTCGGATTTACTTTAAAAATGAAAAATTCCATCTTCAGGCTTTTACTTTTGGACAGCAATGGACGATGACAGGTTTGCTCCAGGATTCCTGCAATGCCTATGCGGGCAAAAAATGTCCCGAACAAATTAACACACCCCATGCTTGTACTGTCTGGACCTCGAGCATAATCACCAGGCCTGCAGCATTTGTCATTCTTTTCACCAAACCATTCTAGAGGACTGTCGTGCCTGACTCACGTTAGGCCGTTCTAGCGAACAGAACCCGACGATCAAATCGAAGGATGCCCATCAGGTGCTGAACAGTTAGCGGCTATGGAGGAGGCAATGGCCCATGTTGCAGCTTAGTCCTCCTCAGCTGTGGCCTTTTTGCTGCTCCATTTGGGTGCCTCCTTCACTGGGGCATTCAAAGACTTGTGCCAAGCTCTCCTGCCTTGCTGTCAGGGCCCCTCGTCGGCACACAAGTCAAAATCCAAAAGAGTCAAAGAAATGATATCGACGTAGATTGTAGGATCATGAACACTCTCAGTCCAGGTTTTTGATTCCCACGTTTCTCCTGATCCGACTTTGGTCAAATCTTTGGCCCAGGCCGCTGGCTCCTCGTTAGCCCCATCAGGCCAGTTGGCCGAGACATGGGTCGATCTTCGGTCAAGATTTTTCTTGAGCCGGGCGACCAGTCGTTGATCGAGGAGGCAGACACTGCTCTGTCCAGGACTCTGGTCCTGGCACAACTGGGAGGGATGGATCAGTCCACTGAGCTACTGCCTCTGGTCGTTGACCAAGACCTGGAGATGCCTTGGCGCTTGCCAACACCCTCTGAGACCCCATGCCGGTCACCCCAGTTGTCGGTCCCTGTCGAGCGACTTGTGTCGACGTCTGCACTCCTGCACTTGACACCAGGGAAAGCGCCGCCACCGCTACTCTTCATCCTCATCCTCCTCTGGTGAGGAGAGGCTTCGGCGCAGGCTGCGTCAATGCTAAAAGGATCTCGTGGCAACAGCTATTGATGGGAGGTGAGAAACTGGTTCCAGCCCCTACCCCAGGCATCACTTGGCTCTCCCCGCAGAGGCAGATGCCTTCTCTGATTCAGGAGCCAACAAATCCTGTCCCTGCTTGGCCTACTCTGGCGTCTCTGCTGATTACAGTGGAGCTGCCACCTAAACAGCTAAAAACCAGCACTCCGACCAAGGAGTCTTGGCTGGCCTTGGGTCTCCTCCATTGGCTATCAGTCACCGTCACCTCTGACTGTCTGTGGAGGGTCAGTGGGGACTCAGGCAGTTGACCTCTCTTCAGTGACGCCTCGGAGTCCAAAGGTTCCTCCTCACACTCCCTCCTGGTGGACGTGAAGCTGGCTGGGGGGCTCTCAACAGACGAATGCCCCACCTCTTTCACGAGCCGCCTCCGCCTGATCGCGGAGTCCATGGATCTCACGATGGAGTCCATTCAGAAGAGGGCTCAGTACCCTATTACTGAGATCTTGGACTGGGGAGATTCCCCTGGGGAAGCTTTCCTGGTTGCAGAGGCCATTCTTGGCCTTGCTTTGGAGCGTTGGCAGCAACCTGCCTCCTGCTCGGTGCCATCTGCCTGGATGGTCCACAAGTATGTGGTCTCTACCAGCTCCCTCTCGGGTTTCAGAGAGCATCCCTCTGCTCAGGGCTTGGTGGCCAACTCTGTGTTTAGATACTCTGGCAACGTGGGGGAAATAGACAAACCACCTGATAAGGAGTCCAAGAAATTGGACCATTCGGTGAAAAAGGTCTGTGCTGCCTCCTCACTTAGCTTTCCCAGGCGAGCTTGGCCCTCCTGATGGTCCTCTTTTCCCATGCATTGTTGAGCTCTTTGCATGAGGGTGCTCCCTCATCTTCCTGTGGATGTCCAGACAATGGTCAAACAGGTCCAAGATCAGGGTAGGGCTGTGGCCAAGCAACAACTCCAGATGGCCGTTGACATTGGGGACTCCTGTGTCCGTTCCATGGCAGTCGCAGTGGCCATGCGCTGCAGGGCTTGGCGGAGGATCTTGGCCTTCATGGTGGATACCCAACACAAACTGGCAGATGTTTCCTTTTTCTGTTCACTGACCTGTTTGGGCCCAGGATCGAAGGTCACCTCATGCGCATTGAGAAGTCCAGTGCCACCTTGGACTCTGTGACATCTGCTCAGAAGGACCCCAGGGGTTCCAAACAACAGAAGAAGAAGAAGCCCCTTCAATCCACTTCCACTCCTGCGGCCAAACCTACCCAGCCAGAAGCAGGGCAACAGGCTCAGGCCTGGCGACCTCAGCCGAAGCCAGTGGCCTCTGTCATCTGCAAGCCTGGAGGGAGAGGCCCTGGTGGGTCCTCGATCGGGCCCTCCTCTGCCTCAAAGTATGCCTAGTGATGGGATGAGGGGTGCCTCCCCATGCCCGTCACGCCATGCCTGGGTCCTCCCATGGGGGCCCGGCTTTGCCACTTCCTTTCTACCTGGTTCGTTGTCACAATGGACAGGTGGGCTCTCGAGGTGATAGGTCAGGGTCTGCCTCTGGAATTCGAGCAGTACCTGCTGTGCCAAGCCTGTGCTCCAAAGGAGGACATGGTGTCCCCAGACATTCAGTCGGCCATACAGGATGACATTGCCCAGCTCCTCCGCAAGGAGGTCATGGTTCCAGTCGTTGATCCTCCAGAACACCCAGGGTTTGTCTCCAGGTACTTCCTGATACCAAAATGGATGGGATGGCTGGCACACCATTCTCGATCTGCATGACCTGAACAAGTTTCTAAAGTCACGCACCAACAGGATGGTCACTCTGTCTCAGATCATGCCATCCCTGGAGCAAGACATGGTTCTGCTCTCTGGATCTTCAGGACACATTCTTTCATGTCCCTATTCATCCATCTCATAGATTGTTCCTCTGCTTCTGAGCAGAGGGGACCCTCTACAAGTTCCAGGCCCTGCCATTCGGCCTGCCCTCAGCCCCCAGAGTCTTCACCAAGTGCACTGTAGTGGTGGCAGCCTGCCTGAGGTGCAGAGGAGTCTGGGTCTACCCCTACCTGGACGACTGGCAGGTCTCTCCAGGCAGAAGGTGGAGAGGTTCAGGGATCTGGCCTTCCAGACCTGTGTTTCCTTTGGCCTCCTGGTCAACAAGGACAAGTTGGAACTCGTGCCCTCGCAGGTGATCGACTTCATTGGGGTAGAGCTCAACTCTTGCAAAGCCAGGGCTTGACTCCCGGCAAATAGGACGGAGGCTCTCTCCTCCTTTGCCTGATCATTTCAGTTTGGGCAATTGTGCCCTGTCCAGGACTTCGGCACCTGTTGGATTACATAGCGGCCTGCACCAGCGTGGTCCCTTGGGCCCACTGGAAAATGTGCTTCCTTCAGTGGGAGCTGGCCAGCCAGTGGTCTCAGTGCACGGGTTACTTTGACCAGCCAGTCACTGTGACCCAGCTGTTATGGGATGCCTTCCAATGATGGTTAGTCCCAGAACATCTGCAGGAAGGGATCCAGTTTGTCTGCCCAGAGCCGACGGTCATCCTAATGACTGACGCCTCTCTAGTGGACTGGGGTGCCCACCTGAGGGAACACAAGAGTCCACGAGTTCTGGACCCCCGAGGATTCCCGATATCGCATCAGTCTGCTGGAGCTCCGAGCAGTTTGGCTTGCACTTAACTGCATTTGCTCTTCACGTTCGGGGTCAGGTGGTCCAGGTCCAGACAGACAATACCACCACTTGCTACTACCTCAGCAAGCTGGGCAGGATGCACTCTCTGTGTCAGCAAGGAAGCTCTCCGTGTTTGGACCCTCGTCTGCAGCTTGGAGGCAGATCTCCTGGCCATCCATGTGGCCGGGGCCTCCAACCAGCTGGCGGACACCCTCAGCCGAGTGGGCAAGGTGTCTCGCGAGTGGTCACTCCATCCAGAGATAGTGGATAGTCTCTTCTCCCAGTGAGGCAGCCCTCAGGTGGACCTGCTCACCTCCAGGGAGAATGCAAAGCTGAGGCTGTATTGTGCCCTTCCCCTCAGCAGGGCTCGCTGCAGGGGGATGCCTTTTCTAGGCCCTGGACCCCAGGCCTCCTCTTTGCCTTCCCTCCAATTCTCTTGATCCACAAAGTGCTGATCAAGGCCAGGAGGGACAAGACACAGGTGATCTTTGTGACTGTGGACTGGCCACACCAGTTCTGGTATCCCGATCTCCTCAACCTCAGCAGCAGGCTACCAAGGTGTCTTTCCCTATGCCCGGACCTACTTTAAATCAGTCAGGGGAAGGTACTTCACCTGGACCTTCAGTCCTTGCACCCGACAGCCTGGTCCCTGAGTGGCTAGAGTTACAGGCTCTGGGTCTCTCCAAAGATGTTCTTATCATGGTTGAAGCACCCCGGAAGGAGTCGACTAAGGAAGAGGGTCTCCATTTTGTGTCAGGGCAAGGAGTTGAACCCCATGTCTTGTGGCTAGCATCTTTGACTACTTATGGTCCCTCTCTGTCGGGCCTTCAGTTAATGACCCTTAAGGTGCACCTGGCAGCCATCTCTTCTTACCAGGCGTCGGACGGTAGCAGGAGAAGGTGGTCTGGTGCTTTTTCAAAGGCATCGACCACATTTCCCCTTCGCCACATCCTGAAGTTTCTCCCAAAGGTTGTGTCGGAGTTTCGCCTTAACCAGGTGATGAATCTCTCAGTGTACTTCACCAACCACACCTTGGGGACCGAGCACAGACTCCATGCTTTGGACCTGCGGCGAGTGCTCACCTATTACAAGGTGCACACGGCTGGAGTTCAGGGAGAGGTTCGCCAGCTGTTTGTCACCTACGCTGAAGCCGCACCTGGCAGACTGGCAGCTAAGTGGATAATTGGCAGATGGATAGTCTCCTGCATTGATCTCTGCTATATAGGTTGGCGGGTAGGGAGCCTCCTATAGAGCTTAGTACTCATACTACCCGTCATACCGCTGCCTTGGTGGCTGCTTCTAGGGATGTCCCTATCCAGGAAATCTGCAGGGTTGCTACCTGGAGGTCAGCACACACCTTCATTTCCCATTACTACATTGACTTGAGTCATGCTGGGATGTTGATTTTGGGACCTCAGTTCTCCAATCTCTGTTCCCTAAATAGGGGGTGTGCGCCTTGCCCCCTCCTCCTGGATAACTGCTAGGAGTCTGCCAACAAGTGTGGATGAACATCATATACCACTCCTAGAACTACTGTTACAGGTGAGTAACCTGTTTATTCTGTCGGCCAGGGGCTTTAGGCTGTGCCGCTGTCGAGACTTAAATCTTCAGGTGACTGGACATTCTTGGCTGCAACTCCTGGCCTATAGAACACTCTTTCTAAAGAAAGCACCTTGTCTACCTATCTGCTCAGTTTTAAATAGTTGATTTACACTTACTTAATCGGGCCTTCATGATCATTCCTTAAAATTGTGGTTGACTGTAGATTAATTTACAATTCATGTTTCCGAGAAATCTTGTTTGCTCAGCCAACCCATTCAAATTGTATGCAGTAAGACATCACAGGGCACTGGCTGTCTCAGGTTACAGAATGGGCAGGAAAAATCTAGTGATCTGATTGGTCTAAACCTGTGCAGTAATTGACCAATAACCGTATGGGTTTTTGAAGTGTCTTGCAGATCTTGGAACTACACTACTTCAGAATTCTCGGCAACTGTGACAATTGGGGGGTGATGAAAATGTATTTATTCTTAATTTAAAAATGTGTTTAATCTTTTTTTTTATTATTTTGGTGCCATTTTATAAATGTAACACATTTCAGGGCTTACAGATATTGGGTAATTACAGGGTATTAAATAGCTGGTATAGCATAGCAAAATGCCAAGCAAAACGGGGTAATAAGGCTAACTATTTTCAGAAATGCTTAGCAGTAGACTGCTAACCATTTTTTGAGTGTGTCAGTGACACAGTACACAACAGTAATAAAAGTATATCAGTTTTTAAAATTATGCTAATCAGTCTGTGCCAAGTGCTATGCATTTTCACAACTGATTAGCACTTTCACGCGTCAAACTGCTAATCAGTTTTTTCAGCTTATTTAAAACCCTGTAATTATTGCACACCCCCCGCCACCACATGGTTGAAGGACACTCGACTAACGCCTTCGTGCTTCCAACCCACAGAGTGGGGGGCATGCAGTGACTACCCAGTAACTGCACACCTTGTCGTACATAATTGTTTAGTTAATGCATAGCCAGGTGCGTAGTGAGACAGGAGGCACTTGTGCCTGAGTGACTTTAGCATCTGAAAAGGCATTAACCCCCCTACAGTGACCAGGAGTGTCTTACTGCACTTATAAAATGGTTAAACAGAGAAAAAATGTAAAAATAAAAACAGTGGCAGCTTTTTTTTTTTTTTTTAATATTAAACACTGATATTTTGTTTATTAAACATAACTAGTAAAATATACTGTGGATCTTGCCCTGGCACGTTGGTAAGGGTAAGAGAGGCATTTTTCATGATCATCAAAGAACCCACAGGAATTGAAACTGTAATGTACTGTTAGGCACTCTAAGTTCTGGAAGGATGCCAGATATAAAGTGTGTGGTTCTCTTGTATTGGAAAACCACTAGAAGCTTCTGAGCCATAATTTTCCACACTCCAATTTCTCTGGCGTCCCCCCCACACACACACAAAACAGGCACGCATACACACACACACACACTCACTCTTTAACAACTATACAGAACAGTTTCATCGATGTGCACTTTCATTTTATACCTTTATTATTGTTACGAACATTTAATCTCTGCCCATTCCCCAACTAACCCTAATTTTCCGAGGCCTGCAAAAGGTTTGGAATATATTACATACCTACTACTACTACTAAGGAAACCGGTTAAGTAGTAAGCAAGGGAAGAGCTAATATGAAAGCAGTGTGTGAATCATGGTTTTGTAACCTTTAAGACATGGACAAAAGTCCCTTACTGCGTTAACCCAGAGGAAATGCAAATCATTGAGGTTCAGTTGTAAAACCACACCAGAAAGGTATCTTTCACATGTCAGGACCTTGTTTTTTAGCTTCTTCAATTTTTATGTCATTGTTATCATCTGGAGCACTCCCACCATCACTGCGGGGGTGTTCGTGATAGAGAATTATAATATTCGTTTTTGAAACTAAACTGATAGCTTCCAGTAAACCATTAATAAATGAGTAGGCCATGCTTAAGTTGCAGTTACTAATTTATTCAAGAGGTGTTGTGATTTCAAGTTTCTGATTAGGGGTATTTTCAGAAAAGAACATTGGGAGGAGGGATAGATGACATAGTAGGTTACTAATGTTAGTCATTTAGCTAGCTACATGCTAAGCTACTGGAGAATTCTTACTCCAAAAAAGGATATTTTGCTGACACAGGCCAGACATTCTGGAAATGGGCATCTTTGGTTTAAAACCAGTCATTGAACACTGTCTGAGAACTGCACATGAACAGATTGTCAGTGTGTTGTATTTACCTGATGTAGCTTTGCTTATAATTGATCAGGTGAATATTCGTAAGCATACCGGAAAATTACCATTCTTAAACTGTTCAGTGGCTGTTTTGAATGGCGGAGTTTATCATTTCCAGATATTTTTTTTTTTTGCCACGTCCAAAAAAAAATCTTGTACTCTGCATTAATGCAGTTTTCGGCAGAGAATTTTCATACTTTTATAAAAAGGTGTTGTAGTTTAACACCCTGGTTTATTAGTTAGAGCTGTAAAACAATATCCATAATGAATGTTGTTAGACTTGTGTAAGTAAGCTGTAGTGTGGATGTGTAGAAATACCGAAATTTTTTTTTTTTTTTTAGTGCATTTAATAACCATAAGGTCATTGTATAGTGTTAGAGGTAGACATACAGATGCAATGTTAGTCTTTGTAAAAACAACTTCTGGCAATTTTTTTTACCCCACGAGAGAGGGGTGTGGTGTGTGTGTGTGTGTGTGTGTGTGTGTGTGTGTGTGTGTATACATGGCACATGTCTTGGTTAGAGACAGGATTATTTGATTTTTAGGGTTCTCATCTGGTTTTCCACAGAGGTACTTCAGTTGCGTTAGGCTGCCTGTATGCTCTTCAAAGTGTTTTTGCAGGCTTACATCCATGAAAGTCTTTTCATAGCTGTTCAAAATATTTACTTGTTGTCTGCACATGATGAGAATGGCTTATATTTGACCCCGTCCAGGTAGCTTGCCAATTCTTCCACTTCCCTGTTGCTCCACTCTGCCCCTGCGCTCAGATACATAATGACACGCATCTAGGAAGAGGGCTGGAGTGAGCCCCATTAAAGTCAGTGGGGCTCCTCAGACTTACTTTTATGCATAATGATGGCCACTTCATGATTAATCAAGGCCACTGCTCAATTAATAAGGACCTTTAAACAGACGTAGTCTAATTATTCATTGCTTTGGCCATGCTTTTATGCTGTATACAAACTTTGTTCTCATGAAGATATTTACTTGCAAAACCAGTCTCAGAAAGGTGAAATATAGAGCTATTGATGCCTTATTCCACTTTGCATCTTTAGCATTGTCATTTGGTGTTTCATGAATGTCTTCTCTGGCCTAACAAGTGGCAGTGGAGAGCAGTGTACTCCACATTTGTGGAAAGGGGCAGGGCTTGGGGCAGAGTTTTGAATGTGTTTTTAATTTTTTTAAATCCTGTTGTGGCCTCATCCAAAACTGGCAGCCCGAGAGAGTGTGTGTGTTTCTGCCACTTGGCTTTTTGGGCACATCCTGAGAACCACTGATTCAGTTGTATTCAGAGTCGGCATGGACATTGCATGGTATGATTGACCTCCTAAACCTATTATCACCTTGGCTTTTTTAGGTAATTATTTTTATTAAACTAACTGAAACATTTTTACACCAGCTCTTGACACTTCCTAGGTCCCTTCATTGGGTGCAGAGAAGACTAACCAGCATTTCTAAATGTGCACAAGCGTTGTGGATCCCAGATTATTTCACAAAGCAGAGGGTATAGAGGAAGCAATATAATACAATACATGTGACTATCAGGAAATATGCCTCATGTCATTAAAAGGTGATAGATCGGACATATAACTGATCAGCTACATCACAGTGGTACCATAAAAAAAAAAGAATCAGTTGCTGAAAAAAGGTTCCATTAAGTATGCTGGATGTGTAATGCTGTCAGTTCTGACAGTTAAGCTTAGAGATGGGCAAAGTTGGCAAAATTCGCATGGCTAATCTGTGACTTTAGCGCAATTTGCAAAGTGGAGATCAATCCGCGAAGTGCAAATTTCCGCCCGCTAAGTGTGAAATTTTACCCACAGATCATGGAAGTTTGCCGTGAACAGCAGAATTTCGCAGTTCGTAGGTGAAATTCCAGCATTTGTTGGCGAAATTCTGTGGTTGGTGGATAACGAAGTCACAATAGGTGACATTTTTTTTTAATCTGCTGCCCCTGGCTGCTTCCCTTCTGACCAACCCCCCAGCTCCGTCACTCCAGTTCCCCCGGGACATGCCTTCCATCTGTGCTGTCTGCCACAGAGCTTACGGTGTTGCCCAGCCTCTGGATGCAGAGTATGCACAGGGTCGGTCATCACCCAAGGCCCGGGGTTGTTTCCTTCGTTTTCTGCCTCCTAATCCTGGGACTTGGTTACCTTATTAGATAAGTCAAATTGCTGGTGTTGTGTGAGAATGACCTTTTTTTATTTTGTATTCCTTTTTGGTAAATGGAGAGTAGACAGTCATGTGTCAATCATATTTTTTTTAAATACTTTGGGCTATATCTAAGAACTACTTTTGCAGTTCTGAACAGACTTGGTATTGATATTCCTTGTACAACCAGTGTGAAATTTTGCTTTTTAAACATGCTGTCTGAACTTACAAGATAGCATGTCACCTTTTGAGTTGGGTATGTGACAGTCACTATATTGGGTGTTAGGTGCATAACAATGGAATAGCGAAGTAGTCAGCGGGCATCTTGCACAATGCTGATGACATCACAGTAGCCCTGTGCAGCACTGAACTCATTAAAATCAAGGAAAAACTATTATGGTGGGCAATGAGTGTACATTTTGTGCTGTGGACAATTCATTTGACATAATCTTAATTTTGGTTTTAATTTTTTCGTAAAATTGAAGGCAAAGCAGCATGTTTTGTGAACATTTGGTTCAAAATGGAGGGTTCTGCACAAAAAGCTGGTGCAAAGTGTGGTTGTTTGCATGACAGAGTGGTGCAACTAGAGTTTTTCCCCCATGCAAAATGTAATGTAAGTGCTGGTTTAAAAATTACATTCAATTTTTTTTTCTTTCACTGGAAATGGAAAATCATTGGCTCTTCCAATAAACCTACACACAAACAGCTGATTTAAAAATTATAACTAGGAAACTGATGTTTGACCCAAATGCCTAGTGGCCTGACTCACAGTGCACTGTTTATAATTGCTGGTTACGGGGTAGGACATTCATAACTAACTCGTGGCTTTGCCACTCATAAGCTATGGGTTTTGCTCCCTCACACTAATAATTGCATAATTTTAGTCCAGTTATTGCATATCCCATATGTACAGCCTCCTGATAATTCCTGCTTCAAGATTCTATTAGAGAATCTGGTGCTAATTGCAGTGGTCTGAGGCACAGCTAGCTTCCTGCTGTCTGCACCTACAACCCAGGTTCAGGATCAGACCTGTGTCACCTGGGGCTTCATGGGACATTGAGTGTCTGTAGGAAAGCTGTCCTCACACAGGGAAGGGATAATGTCTGTGCTGTGGTTTGACTGTCACCTAGAGGAATCTAGGTGGCAGCAATGTGTGACAGTAAGGGACGGAGACCCCAAGCCCAGACGCTGTAGGTGTCTCCATGGTAACAGAGCACGTTCGTTGTATCATTGCATGCACATGGACTCCAGGTTAGGAAATGTAGGGGGGAAACCCTACCACAGGACAGGGATGGCCTGGTCCCTTGCAGGCACCACACAGACGACTGTGCACCTCCTTCCATGTCCTGTGGTAGGACATCAGCAGGGAAGGTAATCCCCAGGGAAGTCCGGTGACGGGGCCAGTGGGACCTGTCCAGATGGGGGCTGGTCAGAGCGACCAGACGAAAAACACAACATTGGAGGGGAGAGAAGGGAAGATGCTGTTAGAGTCTTGGCATTGGTGAGATATTTGATTCCTGTAATTGGCTGTTTGAGTTTTGGCTGATTTTTTTTTTTGTTTTTTTTTATTTTTGTTACAGACAACCAGTATGACCGACGGTTTAAATTGACGCTGTCAGACCTTTATTTTTCTGCAGTTATTTCTAAACGTGCCTGCACTGCCTGCAGCAATCTCTAAAGTGATGCAATATCCATAGTGCAGTTTCTTCCCACAGAAAATAGTTACATTTACTGATTTTACTCCAAAGTGAAACTCTCTCGATCTGCTCCTATTTATGTGGCACGCATATGCCCAATATCATGGCTCGACTTTCAGACGGTGAGTTCCCTAAATCTGAGCGCTCTTTTCTAAACAGCAAACACTTTCCTGAGTTCAGCTTTCTTTATACTATTAAAACCTGTGTTTAGCTGAACTCTGATATAATGCTGAGCACACAAGCTTCCCGGTGCTTCAGCGCCTTTTAGAAATGTGACTGCGTTTTGTCATCGGGCATGGTAAATAGGACGGGACCGAGAGAGTTTCGCTTTGGAGTAGAATTAATAACAGTAACTATTTCTGTGTAAATTAATTGCTACTATGGATATTGCATGGTTTCAGGGACTGCTGCAGGCCGTGAAGGCACGTTTGGGAATATCTGCAGAAAAAGTAAAGTGCTGACAGTATCCCTTCAAGATGCAGGTGATGTGTTATAGGTACCTAAGATCAAGTACAGATGCAAGCTGTTTTGAGTCAAATTCTGTGTAGTTTACCCAACATAATTTTTCAGTAAAACTTCTCGCACCACAATTTAATAACAATAAATATTTCTAAATGAGGTCATAGCTATATAATGACACAGAGTACACTCCATTCCCTGACCTGAATCTTCCCCGTTCCTTCATTTCCCAGTGTATCGAGGGACTGTACCCTATCTAGTGGACATACTGTAATAAAGCAATAAGGTATGACGAGGTGTGTGTTATTGTGGGATAATGGCATACCTCGGGAAGTGAGGCATGCCCCAGAGAAGTGCCGTTATCCCTCAGTTTCACACACCCTGGAATGTCTTACTGTGATTATAAAATGGCTTCCCTGATTTTTTTTATTTTAGGATCAAATGATGAGGTTCAGAAAGTTAAGCATTTATGACCTGTGCTGGGATAACAGCATAGTTATGTGACTGGATTCCACCAATCACAGTACAGTATTTCTCTTACCCATTTTATCATATGCATAACCACACCTTCCACCAATTCTGAAACCATAGAAAGCCATTCTGCAGCATTGCTGTAATTTTCTTTATCCCATTCTAAAAATATCTCTGATCATATTTTCCTAGAGTATAATTGATGGAGGATCTTGTTCTAACCATAGGAGATAGGAAACAGCACTCGTAAACACAAACTGGAGGCAAGATTTAGTCGCTTAGTCCAATTTTTTATTTGGCAGTAGTGCTCAGAGGAACACCCAAGACTAAACACTCAAGATCTGCCCATGACAAAGACCCTGTTTTGGGTTGAAGCACTGGGGCTGAGGGTGTTGTTCCTCTGAGCACTATTGCCAAATAAAAAAACTGCACTAAGCGTCTCAAACTTGCCTCGGGTTTGTGTTTAAGAGTGCTCAACTTCCTACCTCTCATGTTTGCCAGGCTGGATGCCTTACTGAGCACTGCCTCTCTCCTTCCCTGTGTGTGCCCCACTAACTTTTCTTTGTTTTGACCATAGTCTGGAAATTATTTTTTTTCTTTTTCTGTGTGGCTGCTCCAAATAGTATATTTAGGTAATATTAAAGATTTTATTTCTAATATGGGGTGGATATAAGAATGATAGGGTGGCTCCTTTGGCTGCTACTTGAAAAATACATATATTTATCAAACTCAGTATTCACATTCCTTAGAATCACATCTTGCTTCCATATTAAAACCTAATTATGCATTAATTCTGGCTTCTGATTGGTTGTTAGTTTATAGTTTCAGCTCTCCTTTGGCCTGTATCTTCAGAATGAGTGATCCATTTATAATAAAACTTTGTATTTACCTTCATTTCTACTAAGTCTTGATTCTGTCAGTACCTCTAAGAAGGTGGGTGACTCCTCCTCTTTCAAGACCACCCTTAGGTAGCCCGATTAAGGACATTGTTTGTACATTATTACTTGACTCTGGATGTGGAGGTTAAATCCTGATATTTCTGTGATGGAGAGCACTGACGAAAGATGTAGTGACATTAAATGTGCAGTCCTGTGATTGAATGTTGTGGGTGTAGACTTGCTCTTATTTCTATTCTGAATGTCTAGAAAGGTCCCTTGTCTTGGTCTGTGCCCCAGTGAGGTGGGGGCGGGGGAAAAGAAACAATGTTGTCACTCAGGCAGGTGATGCCACCACCCTCTCTCGATGATAGTGCGGAGCCTGGATTTCTGGGTCCCCTAACCCATCCACCTTCTCCCCAGCCCCCACTTAAGCAGATTTTGCCTTTGTCTCTTCCCTACTAGCTGGCCCAGCTTGGATGGGGTAGGGTTGGAACATTGGGTATCTGGTGGCCAGTGATAATGTGGGATCTAGGTCTCACAGACAGGCTGAAGGAGAGCCTGTGGTTTACTGGGTAAGAAAGGTAAAATGGAAATTAAGAAACAAAACCTTTCTTGCTGACTAACTAGCATTCTGCCGACCATTTAAACTTTTTATCACTCCAACTTTGTCTGTTACTACTGAGATTCCTCCCCATCGGAACGCTGCAGCCAGTGATGTCTGGTATCAAACTGTGTAACTTTTTGACTTGAAGGGGAAAAGTCAGCACTAAGAACCCACCAGCCAAGTTTGTGGCTGGTCCCAGTTTGCAGTCTGTGTGCAAAACGTTTTTTTTTTTTTTTTTTAGTTACTGTTTGCTGCAGTTTAGTAGACTGTATCGGGCTGATTCTGCTGACTTCTAAATTGACCTTTGCTGTAACCAGAAATCCCAGACTCCCCTGCGACTGATCTCAGAGCAGGGTTGCAGCACCGTGAGATTCAATAGCCTGCAGTGCATATAAGAGTTATAGAATCTCTGGTCATTTGTTTGCTGGTCCCCTGTCCTCCCATGGCTAAGTGCAGGTACCAAGGGCTGTGCTTACCCCCAGGAGAACAGCACAATATGTACTTACCCCCAGGAGAAGAGCGCAATATAGCAAACATCTGATCGGAGTGTATAATGCAATGCAAGCTATTGAATCTCTCACTGCTGCAGCCCAGCTCTGACATCCGCTGCAGGGGATTGTGGGATTTCTGGTTACAGCAGATGTCAGCTTGGGAGTCAACAGAATCGGCCTGATAGTCTGCTGTACTGCAGTAAACAATAAGTAAAATATTTTTTGTTTTCTTGCACTCAAAGTGCAAATTGGGACAAGTCCTACAGGGAGAAGATTTTGAGCCCTGTTACTTTGATAATGTCCATGTAAGGACCATAGATAAGCATCTGTGAAATCCTTTTACTTCTAAGGTTCCCCTGGAGATGATTATTTCCGCAGTGGTCACCTGGGATTTAACACTGATTTTCATGTTGTGTTTCAACATTAGTTATTTCTGAGATCCGACAGTTTTTTTAAACAGTTTATTCTGTTGCAGGCATGGCTTATCTAAAATCTTCTCCTGCCGTGGGATCGCAATAGCTGTGGAGCATTTTTGGAACCGGGGCCACAGAAATATAACTGTATTTGTTCCGCAGTGGAGAACAAAACGTGATCCTAATATCACAGGTGAGTATTTAAAGAAAACTATGCATAGCCCAGTAAAATTTTCAAGTGACCTTAGTTTCAAAGGCTGTGTTACAGCAATAAGAGAAAAATATCATAGCTACACCGTGTTACTTGTGTTCTGTATGTCAGAAAAACATTTCTTACTCTTTTAGCTGGGTCGAGAAGCAGACCTATATGTAAGGTAAAATAAGCAGCTAATAAAGGTCCAATTAAAACATATATTAAAAGGAGTATTTCAACAGCTCAATAGCGTAACAGCAGAGTAGATACTTGCCATGCTGACAACCAAGTTTGGGTTATAGCTGAGAGCTAGCAGTTTTTATAGCAAGTACTTAGAAAAAAGAAAACAACAAAGGAGTCCGTAAAACTGTGAGACCAAAGTGTGTGTGTTGGGGGACTTTCTATGATGGCAGCGTGGAACTATCAGTTGTTTCGGTAGGGGCAACCCAATGAAAGGGCTTTTTCCTCAGCTTTGACAGATACTCTGTCTTCAAACAACATGAAGTCTTGCTGTATTCTGACAAATGCAGTTAGCCCCAGCCTTTAAACTGCCCCGGAGAACAGTGGGTTAACTTTTCTATGCATGGCATAGAATGTTCATCTCAAGCTTGGTTGATGTCTCTGCCTGTTGTTATTTGAACTGCAACCGTCAGATTCTTTACTCCGCCTCACTGAACAGTCGCTCCGGAGATTTCTCCTGCTGCTCGGTTCAAAGTCGGTTGAACTGTCGGTTTTTCGGTCAGTTTTCTACCGAAATTTTGTTTCCGCATAGTCGGTTCAAGTCTCTGTGTGTGGTACCATGAGTACTAGATAGGTTTTGTTCTGTTTTCTGTGTGGAACTTGTAAAAAGTGTGGATCGGTTCTGCTGAACCGATCATTCAGGTAAATTTGGTACTTTACTTTAGTGTGTGGTTACCGGTCGGTATCGGTTCTAAAAAAAAAAACGGGTTTTAGTACGTCTTTTTTCCAAGACCTGTGACATGGTCAGGAACCAATAGGGGAGTCTTGCCTGGTGGTTGCCGAAAAAAGGGTAAGTTTGGTTAGGTTGGCCTTGTCTGAGAAACCCAAGAAAAAACCGGGCCCACTGGGCTTCAACACTGCAGTGTGTGTGGGGAGGTCTTTGCTAAGGCCGATCCCCACACCACCTGTGTTTATTGTCTGGGGTTTGACCACCTCGATTCAGACTGCCAAATTTGTAAACATTTTCAAAAATCTACCCTGGAAAAGAGATTAGGTAGTCTGAGGGAAAGGGAGGCCGAGAAGTCCGCTGACCTGGATGGCCAGCCCGGTTCGGGTCCGACCGAACCAGGAGGAGTGCCCTCTGACCAGGGCGATACTTCTTTGGGCAAAAGGAGAGCCAACTCCGAGGAATCGGTTCCGACAAAAAGAAAACGCAAAGACAAATTGATCGGTTCGGATCCAGAATCTCATACTCCGACTGCTGAAGAAATAGCCAAAGCGATTCATATTGTGGAATCGCTTCGCCCGGTTCCGACTGATCCGGCACCTTTTGGCAGGGGCTTGGTTCGGTTGGTTCCCCTGGTTCAAGATTATACCCTGGAAGAATTTTATGAACCGGAGTTTGAGGAGGAAGGAGAGTTGGAAGATGATTATGGTGATGGTGAAAGTCTAGATGTGCCTATTGACCCGGACATCTCCCCAGACAGACCTTCGGGTGTTTCTCCTCCTAGGCTTTCCGAGTCCCCTTCGCACTTCATGTTTTACAGAAAGGTGGCTGATACCTTCCAGCTTCCTGTGGAGGAAGCAGTGGAGGATCAGGAGGAGCCTGACTATGTAGAGATGATGGACATCCCAGAGTCCAGGAGACTGTCTATTCCCCTCCACAAATCTTTTGGGAAACAGACACAAAAGATTCTTAAGTCTCCCAATCCATACCCCATGTGGATAGAAGAATGGACAAGAGGTATACTCTTTCAGGCTCAGATACGGAGTTCCTTTATCAGCAGTGCAGCCATGTTGGAGTTGTACAGGCTGCTGCCTGTGATAAGGCAAGCATTCCCTTGGCATCAGACCCCCCAGACAAGGACTCCAGGAAGATTGATACCATGGCAGAGAAGCAGTACATGGCATCTTCTTTGGGACTCAGGCAGGCAAATTATATGGCCTGTGCAGCCAGATACCAGAAGTCCAGGTGGGACACTGTACTGGCACTGGCTAAACAGGCTTCCCCCCAGCTTGCCAAGGAGCTGGAGGAGGTGACTGCAGATGGGATTGAGGCATCTAAAGTTCAGTTTCATGCTGCTGTGGACTCCAGTGATGTGTCATCTAGAGTCATGGCTACATCTGTGGCTCTTTGGAGAATGGCTTGGCTCAGATGTACTATCCTCTTGTAGGATACCCAGGCTAAGGCCATGGATTTTCCTGTAGTGGGTAATTCTCTGTTTGGGGAGCAGACAGAAAATTACATGAAGAAAATGGACGAATACAGGACCACTTACAGGAGTGCTCAAGCCAAGGAAAGGCAGGCAACTCCTCAAAGGCAGCAGTCCAGGGGCAGGTCTTTCCAAAGGCCTTTTTACCAAGCACAGGCCTCTTCTTCCTTTTCACAGAGGGGGTTCTTCAGAGGGAGAGGCAGAAGGGGGATGAGCAGGCCTGTATCCACCCCTCAGCCTAAAGCCCCTGCCAAGCAGACACCCTGATGGGTCTACCTGGGTCAATTCTCCTATCCCAGTAGGGGACAGGCTGGCTTACTTTGTCCAGGACTGGATGTCTGTTACATCAGACAAGTGGGTCCTGGAAGTAGTAAGCCAGGGACTTGTTCTTGGCTTCAAAAAATTTCCCAAGATGAGAGCCAGATCTTTTCCACCTGCAAATCTCTGAGACCCTTGCCCTAGAGGCAGAGGTTTCTTCTCTCCTAGCTCTAAGAGCTATAGAGAGAGTACCTACCCTACACTGGGGCAAAGGACTGTACTCCAGGTACTTACTAACCCCCCAAAAGACAGGAGAGTGGCGACCCATCCTGGACTTAAGATACCTGAACAAACATCTTTTAAAGCCAAAGTTCAAGATGATAACTCTGGGAATTATCCTTCCCTCTCTAAGGCCAGGAGACTGGCTAGCCTTCCTGGACCTCAAAGATGCCTACTTTCACATTCCCATCAGGTGCTCCAACAGAAAGTACCTCAGGTTCAAGTTGCCCTCAGGCCACTATCAGTTTAGAGCAATGCCCTTTGGCCTAACCTCAGCCCCAAGGGTCTTCACAAAGTGCCTGGCAGTAGTTGTTGCCTTCCTAAGAAGACAAAAGATTTCCATTTTTCCATATTTGGACGACTGGCTCGCAGTGGGCCAGTCCCCAGATCAAGTCAAGTCACACCTGCAAGTGACCCACTAAGTGCTCACTTCTTTAGGATTTCTTCTCAACCTACCAAAGTCAGTTCTCGAACCAGTGCCGCTCCTCACCTTTATAGGGGCAGAGCTGGATACGGTAAAAGCAAGAGCCTTCCTTCCCCTGGAAAGGGCAAGAGCTCTCATGGAACTGGCCTCTTCATTCAGCCTTCAGGTGTCTCAGCCAGCAAGGCATTGCCTTCAGCTCTTGGGCCACATGGCAGCTTCTACAGCAGTGGTCCAAGGTGCAAGATTCCAGATGAGGGACATTCAGTTCCACTTAAGAGCTTTTTGGTCTCAAAGAAAGGATTCACTTACCAAACTAATCCCAGTGACTCAAACCCTGATCCAAGCCCTGCAATGGTGGCATAATCAGGACAATTTGAGGCAAGGGGTTCCATTTGCCACTCAGTCTCATTCAGTGGTCCTTACCACAGATGCTTCCCTGCTGGGCAGGGGAGCCCATTTGGAGGACCTCACCACCCAGGCACTGTGGTCGCCTCACGAATCTCTTCTACACATCAGTCTTTTGGAACTCAGGGCAGTGTTTCTGGCACTGCAAGCTTTTTCCAAATCAGTACAGAACAAGGTGGTTCAGGTCAGAACAGGCACCACCACCACAAGGAGGCACTCGGTCTACGGCCTTGTGCACAGAAGCAATGAAGTTGTGGTCCCTGGCTTATTCTCTGCAAACCTCTCTGATAGCAGTTCACCTTCCAGGGAAGGACAATGTCCTAGCAGATGCACTGAGCAGAATATCTCAGGGCCATCAAGAATGGGCCCTGGATCCTCTGGTGTTCAAGGTGATTTTCTCAAGATGGGGCACTCCAGAGATAGATCTTTTTGCAGCCCCAGACAATCACCAACTTTCTCTCTTTTGTTGCAGACCCCCAGTCTTGGGCTCAGTTCCCCTGGATGCTCTGATTTTGAACTGGAAATGGAAATTTCTGTATGCTTTTCCCCATTCTCTCTCCTTTTCAAAGTGTTAGTCAAGATAAGGTCACAACCTTGCAAAGTGATTCTGATTGCTCCAGACTGGGCCAGGCAGCCATGGTATCCCTTGTTGCTGTCCCTAGCAGTCCATCTTCCCCTGTCTCTTCCCAGGAATTACAACCTGTTAATATCCTCTCAAGGGAGGATCTGGTACCCCAATCTTCAGTCCCTCAATCTCAAGGCATGGCTCTTGAAGAGTTAGTTTGCAGATCTGCATCTTTCCCAAGGGGTTCTGGACATCGTCAAGGCTTCTCGAAAGCCCTCCACCAGAAAGATTTGAAAATCCAAATGGAAAAGATTCAGCATTTGGTGTTCTAAGAAGAATATTACTCCAGACACTGCTGAATTGCCTACGGTTCTGGATTATATGGTCCATCTCAATGGCCTAGGTCTCAGACCAGCTACTTTCAAGGTACACTTGTCGGCTGTTTCTGCTTTCCTGTCAGTAGGTAAGTCTTCCTCACTATCATCCCACCCTGTATTCTGTAAGTTTGTCAAGGGGTTGCTTCACACCAGTCCCCTCTTTAGGGATCCTGCTCCTGCTTGGGATCTTAATGTTTGCATTGCTCAGCTTATGCAACCCCCTTTTGAACCTTTGTCCTCAGCAGAGCTTAAGTACTTAAGTTGGAAAACTGTGTTTTTGGTAGCCATTATTTCTCCTAGATGTATCAGTGAATTGCTAACCCTGTCAGTGGAACCTGATTTCATCTCTTTTCACAGAGATAAAGTGGTCCTTAGAACTAACAGAAAGTTCTTGCCTAAAGTGGTTTCAGATTTCCACCTGAATCGGTCTATATCGCTCCCTGTTTTCTTCACTGATCATTCTTCCTCGAAAGAGAGGAAGCTACACAGTTTGGATGTTAAAAGAGCCCTTAGCTACTACATAGAGCGTACCAAGGGTCACAGGTTTGACTCCCTCTAGCTGTTCCTCACTTATGGAGAAGTTGGGAAGGGCAAACCTCCCACCAAGAGATCTATTGCCAGGTGGATTGTGTCTTGTATACAATTCTGCAATGAAAAACTGGGTAAAACTCCACCCTCCGGCCTGAGGGCTCATTCCACAAGAGGTACAGCTGCTTCCCTGGCTGCTGCCAGGGATATCCCTCTTTTAGAAATTTATCAAGCAGCCACCTGGAAAACAGTCCATACTTTTACCAAGCATTACTCCCTGGATATCCAGGCTAGGAGTGATGCTCGGTTTGGCACATCAGTACTTCAGAGCCTATTCCCAAAGTAGGTTCTGTCCGTCCTCCATGGAGATACTGCTTGGTAGTCTGCACTTGTCAGAATACAGCAAGACTTCATGTTGTTTGAAGAATAAATTACTCACCTTAGTAATTATGTTTCTTCTAGTGGAGTCTTGCTGTATTCTGACCTCCCCCCGCCTCCCCTCTCAGAACCTGGATTTTTTGGGATGTGGGTGGGCAGGCGCAGTGTTGGCACCCTAGCGGTGCCCCCTTTACACCCTCTGTTCTCATGGGGTGAGATGTTATTTCATTTGATTGGTTTTTGTGTTTGGGTTTCCTGACTTGAGTCTTCCTTTGAGAACCCAAAACATTATTTTTCTGCCAGTTGGCTAGTTAAAAATGTTAGTTTCCACACAGATCACCTAGTGAGTTTTGCTCGAAAAGATCTGACGGTTGCAATTTGAATAACAACAGGCAGAGTCATCAACTGAGCTCGAGATGGACATTCTATGCCATGCATAGAAAAGTTAACCCATTGTTCTCCAGGGCAGTTTAAAGGCTGGGGCTAACTGCACTTATCAGAATACAGCTAGACTCCACTAGAAGAAATATAATTAGTAAGGTGAGTAATTTTTTTCTTCACGTACATCCATTGTTTTGTGACGGGAAGAAAGGCACTTGCAGTAGTAGCATGTAGACACTGGTGGCAGATGGCAAAAATGTGCCATGTGATTTCAGCTGTCTTGGGCAGTGGGAGGGAAAGAAGTCATGAAAGGGGCAGGATTACCATTATCTTGTAAGGTCCAGACTGACAGTCTCACCTGGGGGGGTTGGGGAGTCCTGTCTTTAAAACCTCCATAGAAACTTAGACTTTTTTGGCAGAAAAGGGCACTTGGTCCACTCAGTCTGCCCAACTGTTCCCTGCCTGTTCTGCCTCAACAGTCCCTATCTGGTCTCCGGTGATGCTCCCTTCCTCTCTTCTAATATCACATGCATGCACAAAGTCATCCATTGTTGTGGTCTCCACCACTTCTGCTTGCAGTCTGTTTCAGGTGTCTGCTGCCCCTTCAGTGAAGAAATACTTCCTTACATCTCCCTTGAACTTCCCCCTCCGTCTTCATTGCATGACCCCAAGTCCTGGTGCTCTTTTTTGGTTGAAAGAGACTCTCCATCTGTACCCTGTACACTGCTGTAAGGTACTTGAAGGTCTCAATCATGTCACCTCTCCCCTCTTCCAGGTTGAGAGGTGATATGGTCAGAGCTGGAGGAGTCGGGCATATCGAAAAAGTTAAAATAAGAAATTATGATCAAGGCTGTGGTGAAGGATTTTTCTTGTAAGATGGGCATGTAGGAGGTGGAGGTGGAGGTAATGAGACATGTCAATAAAGAGCGTTAGTATGGCAGAAAACCCTGCATGTTACTTTGAGCAGTTGCCTTGCAACATGTACTATACGAGACTGTACAATAAAAGTTTGTCATTTGGCCAAAACTCTACCTCCCAAATGCAGAATCTTGATAAGTTAAGAATGCAAAATATTGTTAAAGGTGACCCGTAAAAGTAGGTGTGCAGCTGCCTTGAACCACATATTTGTTACGGGCGCATAGAGTTCAGGGTCTGTGCCAATATTTTTGAGTATCCCCATATTTAAAATACTCGCCGGCTTCTTCAGTGAACACATAGTGCTGGCGGTTTAGCATGGCAGCCAGGTTACACTCGCGTCGTGATGTTGCTAACGCCATAGCTCTTTATAGAGCAGCAGGGGAAGGGGATTTAAAATGCTCATTTTATTACTGTTGTGGGGGTCTTAATGCTTAAATCAATGTCTACAGCAATGGGCCTTTCTGGTGTTGCTGTAAATATTAATTTAAGCATCAAGACCCCCCGCAAAAGTAATGAAATGAGCATTTTAAGCCCCCTTCCCTGCTGCTGTTTAAAGAGCTATGGTGTTTGCAACATCGCAACACTGGGTGCAATACCCAGCTACACTTGCGCCCAGTCAGTCGCAACCCGCCAACACTTCCGTATTCACCAAAATGTTTTGACAGTATTTTAAAATGTTAGGATTACTCCAATAATATTACCGAAAGCAGCTCTGGACTCCCGCTGCCGCTAACAAAGGTATGTGGGACGGAAGTGGGCTGCATTAATAACTTTGCAGGTCAACTTTAATAGGAAGGTTTTGTTTTTAAATTTTATCCACTGTGCAAATATATACTGACATCCTGTTAATGTAAAAAAGAATATACATCAAGCTGCATGTTACATCTGGCTGCATTTACACAAGGGTGCTTTGGTGCCATCATAAATCACAAGTGCAAAACATTTATTTTATGATATATTTACCCAGGGTAGCTCAGCTGAGAAGCAACATCTCATTTTCAGGCAGTCCTGCATCAAAACATGAGTAGTTTATCAATGTCAGACTCATAATAATACAGATATTGAATACCATCCAAGTTACACATTGTTACGGTGGGTATTTAGGAAAAAAAATCAGCAGAGGTATTGGTAAAACTGTGAGACTGAAGTAGAAAAAAAATGTTCTTATGATGGCAGCATGGAACTGACCGTTATCTCAGAATGGTGCTGCGACAGCCGTGAAATTACAGCCTTATTCATCCAGTGGCTTCCAGTGTCCAAAAGAATCCTATAAACTAATGCATATCCCTGACTGTGGCCAACCTTTTGTGACATCACAGAGTCATCCCAATCTAGTTGATGAGGCGGACCAGATCAAGGACCTTCTCAAAATAATTCAGGCTGTGGGTAGGGCATTGGTCTGCATGGCGGAACACAAATCTCAGAATCTTTGTTGGCTTCTGAACCACAGTAATGCCACACACCACCTTCCTGCACAGTTCTTCGTATAGCTAGTAGGCATCACTTTACTCCAGGCATACATGGTCCCATGGGCCATGATGCATATGTGACTGACACAAGCTGTGTTCCTCGCTTATTGAGCTCCTCATGTGGGATGTTCTGATTGAATTTGTCCTTCTACAGTTGCTATTTTAAAGAGCCTGACTTGATTGAAATGTCAAAACAGTGGCATTAAGGTCATCGATTCTGCTAGTAGACCAGCTTTGTGCCATATATCAGATGCCAGTGTCAGGATGTAAATACAACTCTGCGTCAGTCTGGAGATACAGGCAATCTGTTTGGCTCTTCATGTCTTACAGCGCTTGGTGTGGCAGCTCAAAGTTCTCATTAGGACTAACAGGACTACAAAGGATACATTTATTGCCAGAGTATCACCAGAAGCAGCAGGATGCTGAAGGAGACCATTTTTCCCCCTGGACTGAGCAAAATAAAATTTTAGCTTAGCAGCAGCTTGCATTCTAGGACAAAAGTCTGAGCAGACCTGCTTAGTTAATAGGATATCTTACCATGAGAATGAGCACACCACAAAGAACTTGCCCACCTCCTCATAGCTCAGTGGGCTTACCAAGAATCTAATAGTTCACCAGCCACATCTGTTAAGTATTAAAATCAGACATTTGCTTCTTTACAGAGACCAAATATCCTTTTCTTGGGAATGTGTTTTCTCTAAACTGGGGGAACGCAAGCTGTTATACACTTCCCCTTGTATTCTCTGTTTCCCAGAATCCTGCACGTGAGTCAAGAGGAACAGGTCTTGGTAATATTTATCTGTCCCAATTGGCCCCACATACCGCGGTTTCCTCACTTAGTCCACATTGTGGTGGGCTCACCGTGGATGTTTCCATTCAGGGTAGACCTGCTCTTTTTGTGCCTGAAGTATCTCCATAATCTTCACAACCTAGCCCTCATAGCCTAGAACTTGAGGGACATCTTCAGCTCTTTGGGATACTCCCTTGAGTTCATAGACCAAATGAGAGTCCACATCCAAGGTACATCATCAGAAATAGCCAGTGTTTCTATTCTGTTTAAAAGATCAGAACATTCCCCAGAACAGAATCACCATTCTGGATCGGCTCACCTCTCTTAAAGCTTGCTTTGATAAAAGTCTTAGTCCCAATACTCCAAAGCCCTGTCACACTGTTGTAACATTTCTACCAACATTTTTAAAATCGATTTTAAGCACAGTGTTCAGAGTGTCCAGACTCTGCACTAACACCAGATTGTTCTGACCATGTTCCAAGGCACCATTTAATAAGCGTTGCAAGGCATTGCAGATATAGCACTGCATGCTGAGATACTCCTGATCTGGAGTGCCTTTGGGTACAGCGGAAAAGGTCAGGATTTAAATTACTAGCTCATTACAAGTCCACTGATGTGTTTAAATTCAGTTTTTGAATTGTTAGGCCAAAAGATACACATTGCCTTAACCCAAATGACTGCACAGTTTCCATCCAGAGAACACACAGAACTGCCTTCTTTTTAAAAACAGGTACTGTACCTCACAGAATGACTGGACACAACAGACTATGAAACACTCATGGGGTGGGGGGGGTGGGAGATGAGGTATGCACAAACTGTAGTTATTGCCAGCATTTATTCCATGAGAGACCGCCCAAAGAATCCCAGTGAATCGCTTCAATAATGTGAGGCTTAGTTAGGGGGCCTCCTGCCGAAGCCTCATGCTAGTGAGGCAAAGTGCCGGGATTCTTCATGCCAGTCTCTCATGAGTACCTCTCATCTTTTTTTTTTTTTTTTTCCATGAGTGCTACCATAGTTTGCTGTTGTGTACAGTTTCCGTCCACACTGCTGTTAACTCGGATATGGGCAACTGTGTCTCTCTAAAACCGTGTTTTAGCCTACTTCTTATTAGGGCTAGAACACAGTTTTTTGAAGACAGATTGTAGCATGATTTTTACCAAGTCATAGTCTAGACGCAAACCTTTTAAACTGTTTTAACAGAGTTTAAATGCTTTTAAACTGTTTTAACAGAGTTTAAATGCTTTTAAACTGTTTTAACAGAGTTTAAATGCTTTAACGGGCATGGTTTGGACAGGCCATGAAAGTCCATGTCTCAGCCTTTGGAACATCGCTGCTTGCCAACGAAATCCATTGAGTACCCATTTTTATGTCTGTCATTTATTTCAGGCAATCTCTTTGAAGATGACAATCAAGTCTGTCAGTCTCCCATGGAATCTAACCCTGATCTTCTCAAGTTTCACTAAGGCCCCCTTTGAACCTTAGTGTGATGGTTAATTTTTAAGGCATTTCCTATTAAGGACCCACATGCTGTGGCTCTTCAGACATGCATAGATTTCCTGCCTGAGCTGGTCTCTGCCTTACAGTGTAATCAAGACTTGGTTCTATTTCTTCTATTCCTTTGCCTGAAACCAGCAAATGATAAAGAATGCACGCTTATCACCTGGGATGTGGGCAGAGCTCTCAAATAGTGCTGTATCTCCAATGCACAGAACCACCCAGAACATTTTTGAGCTTGTTCATTCATACCATGGGTCAGAATCAAGGCAAGATGACAACCAAACATACTGTGCTACATGGATATGTGCCTGTGTTCTGAAGTTCCATAAACAGTCCAGTGCCAATTTCACTAAAATTATGGTGGTTTCTTGGGTGTAAATTAGAAAGATCTGCTACCTGGAGCTTTATGAACTCTTTCACAAAGTTTTGTAAATGGGATATTGCGGTCTCTTCTGACCACAAAGTTCAACAGGCAGTCATATTGTCATTTGTTTCTTTAGATAATTAACGTCTATTTGCCTGTCTGTGTTCTGTGTCCTGGTGGAATCTGATTGGACTGGTAAATGAAATGGAGACAAGTAATAATTTAAATACATGTAATGGGGGTTGAAACTGGCCCACTGTCCAAATGCTGGTGTGTTTTGTATCAGGCTAGTAAAAACCTTTTTTTGTTCAGAAACAGAAGCACAGTGCACTCACGAAAACTTACAACACTTGCAATGTGACTATAACTCAGTTACTTGCTTTAATATTAAAGCAGCAGTGCAACGAAATAGGGCAAGAAATTCAACCCTTTTTTCACTGTAAAGGAGTCAAGGCATTTCCAGTTTTATTTGATAACATTTTCTAGTGCCACTAAAATTTGAGTATTTTATGAATGTGTTTTATTTATCTTTTTCTAACAAAAAAAGAGAGAGAGAGAGATGGCCATCACATTTGGATTAGAAATAGAACTGTAGACCTGGCAATGGTTAGGACCAAGAAAAATAACAAAACTCTTGGTGTGCCACATAGGTAGTACTTGGTAGGTTTGACAGGTATGCTAATAACTATTTTTTTGTAAAAAAAAAAAAGGATTTTCATTGTACTACTGCTTTAAAGTAAAGTTGCCCATCAGTGACACCACTACAGGACTGAGCAGCCTAGCATTTCAGCCTCACTTGGTCTTCATTAGGGGACATTGCTGGGCCACTGCAAATCCCTTTTCATGTTTTCTTGTCACTAGCCCTGCTTGCATGTGCTAGAGGAGAAGACGTTTTATCAAGTTGTTTAGTTGGGCCAGTGAAACTGTCATGGGGCTAATGGATTTTTGAAGTTATTAGCCGTGCAGAAAAGGGCTTGCAGCTGTTAATTTCAACCCCTGCTGTAACTGATTCTCCCCCTGGGTATCTGCTAGTCCTGGTCACTCCTTAGTTAAAAAGACAAAGGACATCAGCATAGAACACTGCAGTAAGGGTTACATGTTTTCTCCTGGGATGAGGTACAGATGAGGCTCGTTGATGAGCTGTGGCAGAAAAGGGGAAGACCAGGAGAACTTGGTTCTAGGAGTGAAATAAAGTCTAAAACTGCTCCAGGAATAAAATGGGGGAGGGAAAGATTGTGCCTGTGTAAAATGTGTACCCTCCAAAAGGCATGAAATTCACCATATAAAGTGTAAAAATGTAACATACAATGAGAAAATGTGTTACCAGACACCTATCCAGTATGATCGGTCATGCATTAAAGGTGGTGGGTTCCCTAAGTGAATGTCTCCATTTCCAGCATTACTGATGATGGTCAATGATGAAACACTTGTCTGTGTCGTCTGTTCTCCGCCTTTGCAGTTTGTGTGAGAGGTCTTTTGCCACCATACACAACTGCCCAAATCTGAACCAGTCTAAATCTTTATGGTTATTTGCATATACATCCCATGATATTTTGCATCATTTGTGCATGTGTGATTTTGTATTTCTTTGCAGTAGTTAGTACTTTTTCTCTGTTTCTTTGCCTGTCTCTTCTTTTGTATGTGGTGGTATTCTAGGAAGAAATGTACATTTCCCTGGTCAAGAGTTGCCTATCAAAACTTCATCTTACTTGTACATCGTGGAGAAAGGGGCCATCTTTTGGCATATGACTGAAATGGATGCTTCTTCCGAGAAATAGCATGTACAGGTATTAAAATTACTTTTGGGGGGCCACCAGGACTCATTTCAATCTCACACATTCAGCAGACCCGGGTCCTCCAAATTCAAGTCCCATTTTCAGTCATGACCCTTCGGGCAGAGGGAGTCCCAAGCCATAGATTCTTCTGTGGTAGGCTCCAGCTCCCAGTTATCATTCTGAAGGTGGCTCCCTCCTCTCCAGGGCTAAATAGGAGAGTTTGGATGATCTTCGGGGATATCTCTGTCATCAGGTCACACCTATTGAACTTGGCCATCAGACACTAGGATCTCACGGAAGCTGCAGCAGTCTAGTAGGGTCAGCCAATGTCTACATCCTGCTCAGGTGGCACGTCCTTATATAAGCGCGGGTGGCCCCGCTCCTTCCTTAATTCTTTCCTGCCGTCAGCTATGTGCGCATGGACTCTGCAGAAGCTTCATTGCTCAGTTCGAGTGCCAAAATTATTTTTCTTAATCTTTGGTTTCAGCCCTTCAAATCACTTTGGCTTCAGGCTTGTAAAGTAGAGGTACAAGTCACCATTAATGACAGGTTAATCAGTTCCAGCGGATTCAGAGACCAGAGTTTGCTGTGGTTTGTCAAAAGTGTGTTTCTCCAACAGAGATCGGGGTCCCTTTATTTTGATTTACCAGATCAGTTCATGACTGAAATAGTTGTGAGCAGCATGTTTTTTTTTTTATCACTCGAAGCAAACTCCAAAGCAAACTTGGTCTCTACAGTCATTCAAATTGATAAACCTGTCAAGAATGTTGACTTGTAGCAGGACTTTGCAAGCCCGAAAAACGAGAGCGCTTCAAGTGTCATAAACAGGATGACTTTGTTGGATGTTTGTTCTCTGAGTGCATACTGTGAATAGCAGTCACACAACTTAATTTATTGAAAGAGATTTACCAGGAAATACTGAGCCATAAAGCTCATTTCCATGTGTGTCCTGGGGGAAACGGGGTGGGAATAAATACATAGTATAAGGAAAGTGCAGTAATCTGTTAAGCAAAAGGCACAGCTATGTACAGTATATACAGTAACTTAAGTGGCAATTTGCTAAACAAGAAAGATAGATGACAAAGGAGGAGAAAAAAGGGGGTGAGAGGGGAGGAGGAAGAGGATGAAAGAGTGAATAGATTGGAGGTAGTAATGAAGGAGAGAGAGGAACTAGGGAGGAAAAGGGTTGAAGGGAGAAAGGTAGTGGAAGACGGGGGAGGGAAAAGGAGGGGAAAAAAGGTTAAGAGAAAGAGTGCGGAGGTTGAAACATTTAATAGTAGTATAGAGCTTGGGGACAGGCAGCGGTTGTGGAAAGAGAAAGGGGGCAAGACATTAGACTAAGGGCAATTGCAGGTGGGGGATGTATGGCCTTGGAGTAACAAGGAAAGAGAGCATTTGGAGGAGGCAGAGCGAATTGTAAGAGGAAGAGAGTTCCAGATTTTAGGAAAGCGGCAAGCTAAGGCATTCTGTCCCACAAGGGATATACAAGAAGGGAGCGATAGCTTGAGTTAGAGAGAGAGTAAGAGGAAGGAGGCATAGGGAAGAGAACAGAGATGGGGGGGGGGGGACAGCCAGAATTTAGAGATGGAAGAGACACAGTGTGTTAGGTGGCGATCTACCAAGGAGGGGAAGGAGAGATCAGACTACAGAGAACAGTGGTGAGTACCGGAAGGACAGGACAAGGCAAACCTCCCCCCTTTTTTTTTCTTTTCTCACCCCTGTCCCCCAAACATAGGTATTTTCCGGTATGACCAGGTTGTGACTTCTACTATTGTTATACTTTTGTACGATTGCTATTTACTGCATGTAACTTTATTCCGAAACCACTGTTATATTGTGTTCTTTTATCTGTATTGCACCTGTATATTACCACTGTTGTATTTCACACTGTAACCATGTCTACCCTCCCTGCGACGAGGTGCCTTTGTAAATTAGTCCCTGACTCAAAGGTTGTAAATCCGACTTTCAAAAATAAATAACCGGCAGAAAGAGTGGAAGAGGAGATCCAGCCTGGCCAAAGTGAACTTGGGTGCAGCACTGTAAACTATATCACCGTAATCAAAGCTGGGGAGTATCATCTTTGAAATGATTTCCCGGTGAGCAGGTGAAAGGATACCGCTTTTGTTCCCTATAAAGGGCACCAAGCATGGGATGGAGTTTTCTATGAACAGTGTCTGTGTGCTGAGAGAGACAGATGCCATGGTTTTTAAAGGAGGGTACATCAACAGTTGTACCCTCATCAAGATTGTGGAAGGTGAGGAGGGAGGATAGCTTAGAAAGCCTCTGCCTGGTGCCAAAGCACATGGAGACAGTTTTTTTTTTATCATTAAATGTTAATTGATTTGAGCGGAACCAGTTCTGGATAGCATCAAAATCAATTTGAAGCCTGGATTACAACTCTGAGGAAGAAGACCCAGATACAGACAGGACTGTCATCTGCATACATATGGATAGAAGCAGAAGAACAGGCTGAGGGCAGATCATTGAGGAATATGGAGAAAAGCAATGGGCCAAGAACGGAGCCTTGGGGTATTCCAGTGTGGATAGGGAGGGGGATGGACAAAGAATCTCCAGTTCTCACAGATTGAGACCTACCTACCAGATAGGAGCTGAACCAATTAGTTGCCGAGTCTGAGAGACCTGCTGTCTTGATTTTATCAAGGAGAAGAATGTAGGAGACAGTGTTGAAAGCTTTCACTAAATCAGCAAAGATGACGATTGTGAGGTGGCCATGATCCATACCAGTAAGGATGGAGTCAGTGAGCCTGAGGAGAGAAGAGGTGGTGGAATGAAGTTTGCGAAAGCCAGACTGGAAGGGGGTAAAGGAGGAGGAGGAATCAAGGTAGGGGGAGAGTTGAGAAAAAAGGTTCATACTAAGGGTAAAGGCGCTAAGGAGGTGGGTGCCCATGTGTGCTCCTGCCATTCACCCATAACACTGCAATACATTTCTTGCCATTATTTATGCATCAAGTCTGTTTTTAAACTGCTTTTTGTCTTTACTAACTACTACTTCTATCAGTAACCTGTTCCATGGATTTACTACCCTCTGCGTAGAAAAATGCTTTACTTCTGTTTGTAAAAAATCTCTTAGGCCTAAGCTGTAGAGGGTGCCCCCTGGTATCCTGCTTATCACTCTTGAATTTGAGGTTTAGTTCATTCATCAGGTAGCTATCCTGCATGATATCGTAACATAACATTTAATCACCACAGATTCTTCTGGTTTCCAGAGATAATAAGATTTAGTTTTTGTAGACATTCCTCATATGTGATTGTCTTTATATTATGTATCATTTTTGTTGCTTGCCTTTGAATTTTTTCCATCCCATCAGCCATCCCCTTTGTGATATAGCCCTATGCTTGGCTACCATAATCTGATTGGTCTTACATATGACCTATACAATGGCATTATCACTTCTACACTCCTACTTTTAAAATTTCTTTTGATTGTCCTAAGTAGTCTTTTTGCCTTTTTAATCTGTGTATTACAGTGTGTGTCATACCTTAACTTACTGGTTATTGTTATGCTCAGGTCCATTTTCTGTTTTTCTAATTTTCTTTTTACATTGTTTGAGATTTTTTCATATGCTGCCCAATTTTGTTCTGATTTATCCTTGATATATACGTTTTCCTTTTTTTTTGTTCTTTTTTTTTTTAACTCTTTGTAGGCCATTTTGGTTTTATACCTCTGTTATTGTACTTTATTTTCTTTATATGCCTGTCACATACTGTGTTCTGTTTTTTAATAAAGTCCCACTTTTCTATAGCATCTTTATTTCTTAGATCCTGCTCCCATTGTATTGCTGCCAGGTCCTTCCAAATGCTATTTTGGCTTGCCATGTTAAAGTTCTATATCTCTCTACATCCTTTATTTAACGGAGTGTATTCCTCTTGTTCAAAGGATACCATATTGTGATCACTATTTCCAAGTGGAGCATCGATACTCCAGTTTTTATATATTCACATCATCTGTGCTAAGTACTGTATCTGATATATTTTCGCCCCCTGGTTCAATGTGGAACAATGTTCTTGCAGTTTAGATAGGGTAGGAAGAAGGAATATAGGGCGGAAGTTGCCAGGAGAAGAGTTGTCACCACGTTTAGGGAGAGGGATGACTGTTGCATGCTTCCAGGAGTCTGGGACTGAGGCAAGGGAGAATGAAAGGTTGAGAAAGGAGGAGATGGGAATGGCAGTGGCAGGTGCAGAGAGGTGCAAGAACTTGGGGTCAAGCCCATCAGGGCTGTCACCTTTCTGAGGGTTTAGCGCCAAGAGGGCCTTTAGAGAAGAAGATGAGATAACTAGCAAAATGAGAAGGGAAGTGTAGGGGGTCAATGGGGATGTAGGGGGGAGGTGAGGAGGCGGGAAGGCAGACAAGAGAGGAAGCACAGCTGGTTTAATAGGAATTGAAAGCAGAAGCAGCAGAAAGGGAGTCGGAAATAGTGGCATCACCCACCTTGAGGACCGGGGGGGGGGCTCTGTAGAAGGGGAGAAGAGGGCATGGATAACTTTCCAGAACTTAGAGGTGTGATTTAAGTTTTTCTGGAAAGATGAGGAAAAGAGCCTGGCCTTAGCTAGCCTAGTAGCACTATGTACATAACCATACATTGATACAGTTGTAAAAAAAACAATATGCTCAAAAAACCTTTTTCTGAGTCTGCAATATGAATAATAGGGCAATATGATATAAAGGACCACATTACTAGGGGAAGTAATCTGTCACTAGCTCACTGAGAAGTGCAGTATGCTCTTAAATTGTGCCACGTGTCTGAGGAATTTTAAAAATGACAACATAAATAGTTGATGCATGTAACTATGAAAAGCATATGGGTGACTAACTGTAAATAGTGATCACTGCTGCTTGTTTATTTTTTAAACTATTTTGAGCCATACAGTATGTTGTAGTAAATTGAATAGATCACATTTTTGAATGAAATCAGTTTGCAGCCTCCATGCATGCCATAATGGAGAATTTTATACCTGGGCATATGGTTTCCCAGAGTATCCCGTGCAGTTAAATTTTACTGATTAGCTGTGTCGTGTAGGTAGCATTAGCCAATCAAGAGGAGACACATCTCTGAAGTAATCCGATTGAAAAGTGAGGTCCATCATTATATACTTGCTTCCTCTTCCAAAACTCTTGTTGCCTGCAGCCAGAACAAAAAAAACAAACCGGTAACAAACCACTAATGAGAGAACAGTAAAAATATGCCACGTATTTCTTCCTCCAACACTTAAAATCCAAAGCATGGGAGGATTACAGATGGAAGAGCTTGAGATATTCTAGGGAACCAAATTTCCTGGTATGACATTTTCCATCTTGTGTGCTCATCAATTCATCTTTGTAAATTCTCTCTGCCTGGCAGTGCGTCTTCTTGGCTACTCTGGCAACCCAAGTTAAGGAGTGAACTTGAGTTGTCATGGTCGGCCAGGGAAGGTAGGATTGAGAGTCCCAATGACAGCTCTCCTGTTTCTGGGTGGGTGCACTGAGCGCTGTGCAACCTGTCAGCCACCTGGCTGAAGCAGGGTAGTAGCACAGCTAGGAGTCACTTAGATAAGGGAAGGCATGCTACCTGCACAAATATGTCTGCCTTTGCATGGCCATGACACTGATGGACAAAATCAGAGGAAAATTCTCCTGGCAGGCAGGATGACGGCAGCACATTCACAGGCAACGCACTACCCACAGTGGCATCTACCTACCAAGTGGTCCAGGACAAATGGTTGGTTATGTCTCTGAGAAGGTAGGTGTTGTGGCTGGAGGATGGGGGAGCAGCAGAAGAGAGCATACCAGGCTGACAAGACGAGAAACAGAATGGGGAAAAAAAAAGGCTCCCGTCAAAAGGCTTTCTTGAAAACAGTATTTCTGGTCCTAAAATCTCCACATTGTCCCCCACTAGCGCCAGCTGATGTGTTTACACCTTACAACATACCCAAAGGGTGGGGGAAGGAGTGAGAGTGTGTGTGTGTGTGTGTGTGTGTGTGTGTGTGTGTGTGTGTGTGTGTTCATTCTGCTTTCTCCACACTACAATCCATTTTACTTCTTCCAGAATAATTTTATTTTTTCTTGACATACTGTTTTGAAATAATCTGTCTGCAACTTTCCAAGCAAACTCTCTTCCAGATTCCTGAGTTTGGGTATGAATACAAGTCCAAATCTGTTTCCATAGTTCATTTGAGATGGAGGGGGCACTGTTAAAGAAAACAGTATCTTGTAAGGATGTGGGTACAGTTCACTATCCACATTCTGGTAGTTCTACTAGAACGGTTTGATTCGTCTGATGTCTTCAAGCCAAGCACGTCCCACCAACTGGACTGTACATCTTTCAGTTCCGCCCCATTACATCATTGCTTTCTTTCCACTGGAAGGTACTGATCGCCTCCTTTGCAGTTCTGTAGCATTCGAGGATTCCCAGAATTAGCACTTCGGTGAAAACTTTTCTTCTTCAAAACAACGATTACTTCATTCTTTCTCTTGTTCTGGACTTTGTTCATGGCAGTGGAAGTGGGGAAACTGCCTAGTGGATTTAAATTCTGCATAACATACCAAGTGAAGATATTGAAGACTGACTGCAATGTGACCTGCCTCTGCTGCTTGGTTACAGCACAACATGGAGGGCTGTGACCTTTGTCTTGCAGTAGTTCCAGCATCACTGAATGATCATGTGGCCAGACTTATAGGTCGACCAGCGGGTCCTAAAGATCAGCTGGAAAGCCACAAGAAAGTCTCGGCATCTGCCAGGTCCATCACTCGGCTTGTGACTTTCAAGAAAGAGGCAGTGACTGCTGTGGTGATTACCTCAGTGGCCTCAACATTTCTCCGATTTGGGGCCAACATTGCAGGGTCCTTTATGGAAGGCTTCCATGAGATGTGTCTGGCTCTCCCAACCTTTGGTGACACAAGCACCACCAGTGCTGGTTAAGGGATCGGGAGAGATTGCAGTCCTCCCACTCACTCGTATTCCCCCACTCCTTGACTCCTGTTGAGCTTCCTTTGGTTGAGGGTTTGGTTGCCAGCTCCTCAGTGCCCCCTTTGGGCTTGTCGACTTCAACACTTGTTGATCCAGCTGTTAATTTTTCTTGAGCTTGTCAAGCAGATTAATGAGGAGTTGATCTTACAGACCCCAGTGCTCCTGGTCCTCACCCAGGAGGGAAGTGGCCCAGGCAGTGTCCCCAACCGAATCCACTTGAGATCAGCCTCCGAAGTAGGTGCTCTTAAATATGACTTGGTGTGTGGTCTACCAAGACCCTCTGGAGACTTCTCCTCAATGTCTGCCCTTGGATAGACAGTCAAAGTTGAACTGCTGTTTGCTTTCTCAAGCCGCTCGACTGTGAGTTGCTGCTGTCGATGCTTCTCAGATCTCTTCGTCCTCAGTTGAGGAGAAGCACCGCTGCAGGATATGGATGCACTTCAGGGAGCTCCTGTAGCAGTATCGGACTGTCGCTGGCTGGGTAGGACTCCACCCTCTTTGGTTACCTGAAAGCCATCAGTCATTCCCTCGCCGGTTCATCTTCAACACATGTTCCTGACATCTGCCTCTCCACCACTGTGGGTTCAGCTGCCTCCACCACAGCTCCTTAGTGGGTGTCTAAGGGCTGCCGACTTGCTAGGCTGGTTGTCGGTGGAGATTACCCAGTCCGAGGGGCCTAGGGTGGTCCATGGTGGCAAATGGTCAAGGGTCATTTTTTTTGAGGAGTCCTCGGATGACTTATCTGTGTTATCTTCAGGGATCCACACTTTTGAACATGCTTCCATCGTGGAGGTGTCCACCAGTCATGGGTGGGTGTTTTTTGGGGCTTTCCTTCGCCTTATGTCGGAGTCCATAAATACGCCCTTGGAACCAGTTCAGAACTGGGCTAAGTACCCCTTCAATGATAAACTAGACAGGAATGATTCCCTGGGAGTTGCCTTTCCTATGGCTGAGGCGGTCTTGGGCCCAGCCGGGGAGCTTTTGCAACATCCTGCCTAGTGCCCTCCACCTATATGGTCCACAGGTATCTTTTGGGTTTCTCCAACCACCCTTCAGATAGAGGGTTGTTCTTGGTCTTCAGGATGCCCAGTGGCCAAGGGGACATGGACAAGCCCCAAACAGAGTCAAAGAAGCTTGATCATATGGCCAAGAAAGTTAGTGCGGCTTCTTCTCTTGGTCTCTGTCAGATGAGTTATGCTGTTCTGATGCCCAACTTTTTGTCCCTCCCTGCTAGGAGTGCTGGATGACCTCCTCCCTCACCTTCCTGCTGATAAGCAGGTACCGGTGAAGTTGGTCAGAGACCAGGGTCAGGTGCTGGCTATGCAGCAGCTTCAGACATTTTTTGACTTCTGAGCCCGTGCCATGGTAGCGGCTGTCACGATGCGTCGCAGGGCCTGGCTGACGCTTTCTGTCTTCACAGCCAGATACCCAGCACAAGCTGGCCAATGTCCCATTCTTAGACACCAACCTCTTTGGTCCTGGAATGGAAGGACATCTCACCAGGATTGAAAAGTCCGTTTGCCACCTTTGAGTCTGTGGCTTCTTCCCAGAAGGACCCTTAGACACAGAACTCTAAGGAAAAGATCATCCAATATCTGTACTTTCAGCCACAGCAGTCTCAGCAGCAGCCCCAGTGAGGCAATACCAAACCTGGCAGCCAGGGACTGAAAGGGTGGGTAGGAGAAGTGCTGACCATTTGCCCCAGCGGCTGGTGCCCCCCTCCAGAGCTTCTCAGTCAGGTCCAGTCCCTGACCCAGCTCCCAGTGGGGGTTTGACTGCACCACTTTTCTCCCCAGTGATCTGTCATTACTATGAACAAGTGGGTACTCGAGGTGGTAGACAGAGGTTTGCCTCTAGACTTTGAGGCTTTCCCCGCTTACCCCCTCCACACTCCTCGGTGTCACAGGACATGCTGTTCACCCTTAAGGAGGATGTTGCTGAGCTCCTTACGAAAGGAGCACTATCCCATGTCCCAACTTTCTGGCAAGTTGGGTACATGACATGGGGCTAGTGCCCCATACTGGATCTCTATGACCGGGAACCAGTTAATGCAGAAACGCAACTTCCAGATGGTCGCTGTCTGAGTCAGGTTATACTGTTCCTGGAGCAGGGCATGTGTTCCTGCTCCCTGGATCTTCAGGATACGTTCTTCCACATTTCAGTCCATTTGTCCCACTGGTGGGATGTCTGGTTCTGCACAGAGGGGTTCTCCAGGTGTGTGCAAATCAAATTTTTAAACACTTGCCCAAGGGCAGGTGAAGGTCTAAAAGTGACTTGCCCACGAAATCTTGTAATTGCCCTACCGTGAAAGATAAGACTGTAAAAAAAAAAAAAAAACATGCTATTACCACTGTAATCACAAAAAAAAGGTAATTTTGGCTTACCTTGTTACCTGATGTAGGTTACAACCCCCCACCACACACACACACGATACACAATACAGAAGCAGGACCAAACCTGTTTTCACAGTAAGATGCAAGGATTCCCAGTGCACAGATACGTACAAGAAGTATGACAGTTTCAAGCCAGACAGTCAGCAGGGCTTCCCTCCTTCCTCAGAGTGGGGCCATTGGCACTGAAGGGACTCCTGCTTTTTTTTGATCGAGTTTTACATTACACATATCTGCATGAAAAGGGATTATTACGTGGCAACTATGATATATGGGTACTAATATCAAAAGGATCTGAAGTCTGAAGACAGTTGGGTTTGGGATTAAAATGCACACTAAAAATGGTGACCAGACTGACTGAGTGTGCATGCTTCAGCTGTGTCATGGGTGGCACATTTTCAGACTGTTTGCAGGGGATGAGTAACACATACATCAGATCAGAGATCATAATATGTGCCTACTTTGTCTGGTGTGACCAGCAACAAATATGAGTCTGATTCATCATAAGTAACCCCCCTGCCCTGGGCATTATTAGGCTTAGGGCGGCAGACAAGGCAGCATGTTGGCCAAATTAGCTGAGGCTGAGCAAGAGAGGGTACCAGCAGTGAGTAGTGTGCAGGTCATGTGGTGCTGTACTAAGCAAGCCATCCATCTCGGACCATGTATGCCTCTCTCAGCCTCTTTCCTCATTAAATCAGGGGAGGCAGGGACTAAGTCAAGATAAAAAAAAATTAAAAATCTCAGGGACAAAAGCACCTAAAATTGGGGACAGATCTTAAAAATTAGTTCTGTTCATTCAGTAAGCTGACAGAACAAGGGGGATAAGTGTAAGATGAATTTCATGATTCGAAGTCAAGAACAAGACAGTAATTTTAATATTTGACATTATTTTGTAATCTGTGCTCATAGTCCCCACAGTTCTGTTACGAAAACACAGATTTAACGAGGGACATTGACTGGGCCAGAGGAAACTTTTGAGGCAAAATAAGGGTCCAAATAAAATCGTGGACAGTAGAGAGCTGTGTTTGTAAACAGAATAAACAAGAACAGCCATGCTTGCAGCCAGCAGTGCCCATTACATATTTAAAGAAATCGGAAATCGCATGGGCCAAGTCTCCCTGTCTTCTCCCCCCCCCCCAGTAGTCTCCACCTCGACGTGCACTCACCACACTCCCACCCACCCCAGCACCTCACAAACTTAAGTCATCCCCTCATCCTCTGTCCGCCCGCCAACCCTGACAAAGAAGCACAGGCACTAGCATAACTTCATCCATCCTTTTTTACTTACCTAGCTACCATCCATCATATCAACGATCATGGCCAGCCAGCAGCAGTCTGAGAACCACACTTTTGAGTCATGCATTGTCTAAACCGTATGGTAAATGGGCACCAGTGACCAGTCTGAGCAAAAGCAGTGGCTATCAAATGCAAATTAGAGCAGCAGCAAGCAATAGAATCATGTAGCAGACGAAAACCCGCCCTGTCTCAGGGCTAGGTGAAGGAGTCACAGATCGCGATCCACCATTTTGGAACACAGGCGGCAAGCACCAGCAGCCAGGCCACAGTCTACGTGAGGCTCCATTCATTTGTCCTTGGAGAAATCCCCCTCCTTGGGTCCAGGCCGAATGCTGCTGCTGCTGCTCTAACTGCACTAACTAACCAAGCCAGGTATATCAGTCCACTGCCCACATACACATCACAACATCCAATCCCTTCCCACATTGATAAACTTACTTGGAGGGAGCAGAGGGCTCAGTGAGTAACAGAATCCTGAATGAGTTAGTAGTCAAGAAAAACTATCTCTGTCTCCTTCCCTCCCTCGCACACTTTTGGCACACACAAGCAGCAGAGAGCACTTGCAGATCAGTCTTAACTGCACCACAGTACAAATGAACCATCCACCAGGAAGAAATTCTCAGTCTCACTCCAGTCTCAGAGTGTCTTGACTCTGACACACAAATTAAGCAACAATAAATCATTTGGAGCAGCACAAACTTCATGTAATTTTGAGCCAGAGGGTGAGATTACAGGAAAAGGGGGAAGTTTACTCCGACCTCTCTCCTCAGACAGTGAGTCAGTCACTCAATTCAAAACACAAATTACACCTACCAACCAACCACTTGCTTTTGATTTTTTGTTTTGTTTTTTTCTACTCTTGACTTTACTGCGCAGCAGTATAAGTTTGAGACAACCAGGCCAGTTACAAATAATTTTATCACCCACCTCAGTTGCAGAATGTCGGCTACTGCTGCTTCACTTTGCCTGCCAGTGATGATGAGCCTACAAGTGAGTCCTACGCATTGCTGCATTGGGAAGGTTTTGTTCAGTCTTTCACCTGGCTTGACTACCCAGAACCTGCAGTCATCAGGGACAAGGTCGGAGTAGCTCTCAGTGGTCTCATCCTCCATTTGATTCACTCTTCTCTCAAATCAGACCTTTCTATAAGTAGTGGCACCTACATCGAGCTGGTCTTTCCCACGTGTGGCAAAGGATTCTCCTCCCCCAAGCTCATTTTGCCCAGTGGTCACACGCCACCAAAGTTGCTAGCCAGCAGCAACAAATCAGAGGGGCAGAAGCTCTTTTTTTTGGGGGGGGGGTTAATTTAAAAAAAAAAAAAAAAAGATGACAAAAACCACTTGTCCTCTGGCTGCAGTCGACAGATCAAAGGATTTGCCCGACAGTAATTTTAGGTCAGCCTCACACATCGGGCAATGCAGTTTGCACACCCCTTGGGTTTTCCATCATCCAGGTTATGCCCTTGGGTCCTTCAGTCCTGCAGAGACTTAGGTCTGTTGGTCAACCCAAACAAGTCCAAACTGATCCCCCTGCAGATAATTAAGTTCATCGAAGCAGAACTAGGCTTTCTGCAGGCTAAGGCCTGTCTCCCTGTGGACAGAGCTCAAGACCTCACCTTCTTTGCCCAATCATTTCAGGTTGGGCATTTGCACCTTGCCTTGGATTTTCTGTAGCTGTTGGGTACATGGAATCACCATCAGCTTAGTTCATGGGAACGCTGACAGATATGTGACATGTTGTGGGAGCTGGGCTGCCAGTGGTCCTAGCACCTAGCTCGTATGAACCAGCCGGTCTTACTGACTCAGCCGATGTGGGATGCCATCCAGTGGTGGCTGATCTCTCAACATCTAGAAGGAGTCCTGTTTGTCTGCCCAGAGCTGACCATCACACTCACGATGAACGCATCTCTGGGGTGGGGATCACACCTGGGAGACCACAGAGCCCAAGAGTTCTGGTTGTCACGAACCCACTCCTGAGGGTCAGGTCCACTGAGCTCACAGTGCCCACCCTAAATGCAATCCATGACAGGGGGGAGAGACAGGGATACCCTCCTTGAATCCTTTCAGAATGCTCGCCAAGGTCACGATTGAACACCCGCCATGAGGACCCAGTTCACCCCTCTAAACTCTGGATAAGGGCACAATACCAGTCTTGAGTTTTGTAGCCAGATATGCACCCTTCTTGGTCGTTACACAAATGGGGAAGATCCAGGCGTCCCACTCTCTTCGGGGTAATAGTGTGCTCCTGATTTCGTCTTCTCCAACAGGACATGCAACAACCTGGTTCAAAATCTCTACAGACTCTCCCTTGAGATTTTGGTATTCTCCCTGCCTCTACCCAGATATCCTTTACTGACCCTTGCTTGTTTGGTTTCTTGTGGAGTGGAGGCACCCCTTAGAAATAACAGTTTGCCACAGATTAATAATACCTGTCCCACAGTTCACACACAATTTAAAAAAAAAAATCTCGCTCATGCAGGTTTTTTTTTTGTCTTTTTCCATCCGGTCACGGCTTGAGGGAACTCTCTCTGGCAACCATCACCTTGTGCCTGCCCACCTGAGATTTGCTACGGTCTGTGCCCTCTTTCCACCCCCACCTGCTGTCAGCACCCCTGGTTTGGCCTGCCCGGGGAGGGTAGCCCGTCTCCTTCCTTAGGCTCTCTTAACAAGACAGACTCTGACATGCAGGTGGAGTCCCAGCGGAGGAGATATGAGGCCATCCAAGTAGAACCTGGTGCTGGGCATGGAGGGCAGGTGCCGTTGCCTATCCCAACGAGCCGGGATTTTCCTTGTTTCTGTCCTCACCCCCCCCGCGTGCACATGGCAACCCTGCCAGCGTCGGGCACTTTGATATTTGCCGCCTGTGCTTCTGCGGTGCCCCGATCTCCACTAGGGGCTGCCGGGGCATCCCTGTACCCTCCCCCAGGATAGGAGAGCAGCCCTCCGGGCGCTCCATCCTATCCCTCTCCTGCCGACCCCCGGCACCCAAGCTCGCTCCCGAACTCTGGTGGCTGGCAAGACTTCGATGTGTTGCGTCCAGCACCTCTACCCTCAGCGCCACCGAGCCAACCTCTCATGCAAGTTTCTTAAAAAGAAGGTTTTTTTTACTAAGCTACTTATAATCATACAGTTACAACTAAAAGATGCACTAATTTGGTCACAGAATAACAGAAATAAAAGTGGAAAATATACATAAAACACACTGTAACTGTTACTTAGTCTGTAGTAAATTAAAGTCCAATGAAAGATTCAGTTTCCTTTGTACTGGCATTCTTGAGTCACAGCAGTTTTGCTTCTTGTGTAAGGAGAAGAGTGTCCCTTAAAGATGCTTTGCAAAAAAATGAGCGAATGACCCTTGTTCAGTTCTGTGTATAGCTGGAGGAAGCCTGAAGAAAAAGAACTGTCTAATCCCAAAGGGGCCTTCTTTTCTAGGCCAGTAGATGTCACTCTTGCTCTTTCCCCACAATCTCATTTTTCCAGTTTCCTTTGGTGTCTCTTCTGTCTTATGAACATACAAAATTTGCCAGCAGATAAAGGCCTAGAGGTCTATCAAGTCTGCTCGAATGTGCAGCTAGCACTCATTATTCTGCAGCTGCCCCTTCCTTCCATCCTTCTCCTTCATTAACCCTCCCCCTTGTCCTGTCCACTCCCCTTTTGAAGCAGTCCACTGTTCTACTGGATACCACTTCTGCAGGTAATATATTCCACCCAGCCACCACCCTCTCTGTAAAAAAGTGTCTCCTAATCTCTCTCCTGAACCTTCCTCCCTCCAGTCTCATATCATGACCCCTGGTGGCCCTCCCCTCCCTTACTTTGAACAGCCCCTCTGTACCCGTCTTGTTTATTCCTTTCATGTATTTAAAGGTTTCAATCACATCACCCCTGTCCCTCCTCTCCTCCAGTGAGTACATGTTCAACTCCCTCAACCTCCTCTCGTATGATAAGTCCCCCAGCCCCTTGATCATCTTTGTCGCCCTGCACTGCACCCCCTCCAGTACCATAATGTCCCTCTTCAGATATGGACGCCAGTACTGCAAGCAGTACTCTAGGTGCGGTCTAACTAATGACCTATACAGTGGCAGAATCACCTCCTTCCTCCTCGAGGATATACCCCTTGCAATACAAACCAGCATTTTGTTGGCCTTTGAGCTGCCTTCCTACATTGTGCCGAGTTGTTCATTGACCCTGTAATGAGCACCCCCAGATCCTTCTCCTCCTCTGTCTGGGCTAGCTGCACTCCCCCCAACTGGTAACTCCTCCTTGGGTTCTTCATCCCAAAATGCAGCACCTTGCACTTTTTGGCATTAAACCCCAGTTGCCAGGTGTCTGACCAGGTTTCAAGCTTTGCCAGATCATCCTGCAACCCTTGCCATCCCCCTAGGTCATCCACCACCGCTCCTACCTTGGTATTATCAGCAAACAGACTGATCTTGCTCTTGATGTCCCATGATATGTCTGCAATGAATATCCCAAACAACACTGGTCCCAACACCGAGCCCTGTGGAACACCGCTCATCACTGCCCTTGGATGTGAGAGCTCCCCACCCACCACCACCCTCTGTTGCCTTCCCTGAAGCCAGTTTCCTACCCATCTCACCAACTTTGCACCTGCCCTTGTGCCTAGTAACTTCCTTCCCAGCCTTCCATGTGGACCTAGTCGAATGCCTTACTGAAGTCCAGATACAAGGCATCCACTGCATTGCCCCAGTCCAGTTGCCTAGTTACCCAGTCATAGAACTCCACCAGGTTGGTTTGGCAGGATCTGCCACGTATGAAGCCATGCTGTCTGCTGTCCTGTAGTCCTTTGGCCTCTAGGAGGGCCACCAGCCTCTCCTTCAGGGGATAGTTTCCATTAGCTTACCCACGATGTATGTGAGGCTCACTGGTCTGTAGTTTCCCGATTCATCCTTGGGGCCACTTTTGTGGAGGTGTACCACATGAGCCATCCTCCAGTCCTGAGGTACACACTCCGAATGTAGTGAGACATTAAATAGGTCTGCAAAAGGTCCTACAAGGACTTCTGCCAGCTCCTTCGGTACCCTGGGGTGGATGCCATCTGGGCCTGGCGCCTTGTCCACCCTCAGTGCCTTCAAACCCTCTCGAACTCTGCCCTCCATGATTTCCCCATCTGTCACCCCCTGTTTCTGCCGTTTCTCCCCCTTGGGTGTCACCCCTCTTCTCTTTAGTAAATACTGAGCAGAAGTACTCATTTAGTGCTTCTGCCTTATCAGACCCTACTTCCACCCAACCCCTCCTTCCTAATCCTTACTATGTGGTCCTTGCATCCTTTTCTCCTGATGTACTTAAAGAGTCCTTCTCCTTCTTAATGCCTTGTGCCAGCCTGAGTTCCGTAGATGCTTTGGCTCACCTTACTGCCCTTGTCACTTCCTTCGATTCTGTCAAGTACTCCTCCCTGTCCTCCCCCTTTCCGGTTTTCTTGTACTTCCTAAAGGCAGCTCTTTTCCTCCTTACCTTTTCCATGACCTCCTTGCTCAACCAGCTCGGTTTCTTAGCCCTAGCCTTCTTGCTCTGGGCTTTGCAGCAGGTTTTGGTTGCCTCCACTATCCCCAGCTTTATGAGCTCCCACCTCTGGTTAGTGTCCATACTAGATTGAATTCTGGCCAGGTACCCTTTTACCACTTCCCCCATCCTCCCAAAGTCGGCCCTCCTGAAGTCCAGCACTCTTGTGCCAGATTCCACTCCTTCCTTGCCCATATCCAGTGTGAGCCATACTGAGTGGTGGTCTCTCCCTGACAGTGGTTCCTCCACTATAAGTTCTCTCACAGAGTCCCCATTTGCCAGCACAAGGTCAAGGGTATTCCCTAACCTGGTTGGTTCACTGACCATTTGCAGCAGGAAGCTGTCCTGGAAGGCATCCAGCAGTACCTGCTCCCTTCTGTTCCTGGTTGTTGGGGGTACTCCAGTCCACTCCTGGCATGTTGAAGCTCCCCACAATCACCACACTACCCTTCTCACAGGTCCTCCTGATCTGTCCTGCTAGTTCCCTGTCCAACTCCTCCGTCTGAGATGGTGGCCTGTACACCACTCCCATTCTAAGAATCCTATTCTTGGAATCCTGGATTTGCATCCAAAGTGACTCTGTACTGCCCTCCTCCCCTTCCTCCCTTACACACTTCAGTCCTTCCTTCACATATAGTGCCACACCCCTTCCTTTCCTAATCACCCTGTCCCTACGTAATAATCTGTACCCTGGTACAGACAGGTCCCAGTCATTGTATTGGGTGGCCCATGTTTCTGTGATGGTTGCAATGTCCCACCCTCTCTCTCTCTCTCTCTGCCATGAACACCTGTAACTGCAGTTTTCCTCCCAAGGCTCCTAGCATTAAGGGTAACCACCTTCCACCCTCCCCCATCCTGCCCTCCTTTCCTAGCATCACCAATAGCACTTGCCATTTGTCCTTTGTCACTGTTATGGGGGGTAAGCTCATGTGGTTTCCCAACCTGGGGTCTCTGCATATCTCTTGACCAATTGCCACCCCCACTCCTAGTTTAAATTCCCAACTTCCTCTATGTACTCCTCCATCCTCTGTTTCAACACTTTCTTTCCCTCCTCACTCAAGTGTAGTCTGTCCTTGGCATAGAGACTACTGTCCTCCCAGGTCCCTCCCACCCCCAACAGCCCATACCCTTTAGCACAACACCAGGTTCTTAGCCTTCCGTTAAATTCCTCTATTCTCAGCTTTCTTGTTGTGCTTGCCTTGGGCACCGGAAGTATCTCTGAAAAGGTTACTGATCTTCCTGCCCCTCACATAATTGTGCTAGTTCCTCAAACCTCCTCTGGACTATATCTACTGTCTTGTCAGCCAGGTCATTTGTCCCAAGATATATAATTAAATGAGGCTTGTCCCACCTTCTAGCATATTTCAGAACAGATTGTCCCACCCTTTCGCTGTCATTCCTGGCATGGCCTCCACCCAAATCGACTATATGCCTCTCCTTGCTACCCCACCTGACTCCTCTTAGTATTGAGTCCGCCAGCACTAAGATTCCACCACTCTTACTCCCCACTTGCTTCCATTCATCTCCCTCTCTCATTTCCAGCTCCTCTTCTTCCTCCTTCACATTATTTCCCCCTTTTGCTCCTGTTGCAATTCTCCCAGCAGAACTTCCCCCGCTCCAGTTTGGTCCAGGCATTTATCAATTACTCCTCTAATTTCATTATTTCTCTCCTCTACCTTCTTCCTCTCTAGCAGTACAAAACTATTTTCTGAAGACCCTTCACAAATGCCCGCTCCCCCCTCTTCATAATAACCTGTTCTCTCCTCTCCTTTCCACTCCATGACTTTTGCCACTTCTTTGCCTCTCCTCACAAGTCCCTATGTCCTCCTTCCATTTGTCTTTTGTCTCCTGACCTGGTTTCCCTGGCAAGTGTTCTTCCTGGCCTGGGCCCCTTTGTCTCTGCTTCCCTTCTTCTGACCCTCTCCTCACCACTGTTGACTTAAATCACCCTCCCTCGTCTCCCCTTCTTCCTCCCTCCAGTATTGGGCTAAACCCACCCCCAATCTGCCTTGCTTGTCTTAGTTCCTCCTGCAGACCCTCGATCTCCTTTCTAAGTTTTTCTGTGTGGTTGCACACTAAACATTCTCCCACACTCCAGGCAATTTTTAGAAAGATTGGTGCACCACAGTTGTTGCAGCCTACCACCCTACCCATTGCTGTCGTTGCCCACCAGCAACCCCCTACCCTTCCAGATGCAGGATACCAAACACTCACCCAAGTCTTCCCTCTCCCCCCTCTATCAGTGCAAAACATTCTTTTCTTTATTTCCCTTACCCCCTTTGTTGTACACGTTTAGATATATTGAGCAACTGCTTTTTATATTCCTATCCCTTCCTATCCACACTCAGAAAGAGACTTTAAGTAGCCATTGCACAACCTACTTCAAACTCCTACTCCTCCTTTCCCCAATGCAATAGCAATGCGAAGAAGTAATAATGAAAGTTCCTAGATTTGCATTTACTTCCCTTCCACTGAGATAGCAGTCACCTCTTCACTTTCTGCTGTTCCTTTCCTGGATGTCTGATTCTACTATGGCAGGTGCATATCCTTTGCCCATTTGAGGAAGTGATGTCAGAACCCCTGGTATAAAAGGAAATAATGGACCAGGGGTGGTGGGGTGAGGGTTTGGGGGTGGGACAAGCCAGGTCTTTCAGAAACAATCAGGTAGCTGAGGCCCTGGTCAGACCATTAGCACCCTTCCCCCACTCTGCACTAAAACTTTGCAGCTAGTGAAGCCAGCCACAATGAATCAAAATTCTACTCAAAGCCCCAAAAATCGGTTTGCTACCCAAAGAAACAGGACTCCAATCCAAACTGCTTCACCAACAACACATCAAAATAGGCTTGAAATTAGAAGATATAGGTCTCCAATTCAAAGAAACAGACCCAGTTAAATCACACCAATTATGTTTTAAATCAGAAGAAATGGGCTTCTACAAATGCAGCCTGTCACACAGTGAATCATCAAACAATTGAGGCCACTTATAGCTACCAAAACAGGTTTCAAAATTCCAACAGCCCCAAACAATACCCTGCTAGCCCCTGAGAAGTAGTAAGAAAGCAAATAACCTTCTACCAAGTAGAATCCACAAGCAACAATGTAAAAACAAGAAGAAGCTACTGTACTGTACAGATCTGATCCTGTCCCTCTTCTAGTTCCTTCTTGGGGGGTACAATTAACACCTGTAAGAGAATTCACACAGAGAATTCACACAGGTCTGCCAGAAAGGATGTTCCTGGTCCACTCACCTCATAAAATGCAACATACCATAACAGTTTCCTGGAATCTGAGCATCCTGCCTCTGAAGTGCATGGTTTATGACAGGTAAATGGATTTTGGCATATCTCTATTAAGGGACTTGGAAATGCAACCTTAGCTTCCTGGCAAACAGCTGCCCCTCAGGTCAGAGGAAGATCAAACATTTTTAAAAGAAATCCAGTCTCTCTCTCTCTCTCTCTCTCTCTCGTGCCCCTTGCTTTAGCACTGGTATTCTTGTGGCATGTACACATATACAAGATCACATCAAAAAAATGTATATATAACAGAATTATATCTGCAAATAATGACTGGCAGTTGGCTAGCTCACCACACTGGTCACTCCAGGAGTCCTGTCTTCACATCAGCCTGCTGGAGCTCCATGCCGTGCAGCTTGTTGTAATGGCATTTGCTCCTCTGATCAGGGGTGTAGTCATGCAACTCCAGACAGACAGTACCACGGCCATGTTTTAACTGAACAGGCCGGATGGAATTCTTTCCCTTCCACTGCGTCTGGAGGCCCCCCACACCTGGACCCTCATGTGCAGATCTCTTCATGATTCATCTCACAAGAGTGAACAGTCAGCTGCTCTCAGCCAGGTTGTAGAGACGTTGCACGAGTGGTCCCTGCATCAGAAAGTGGTAAGCCACCAGTTCATCCAGTGAGGCACCCCTTGCTAGATCAGTTTGCTTCATGGGAGAACATAAAGCTGAGGGTGCTGGGTGCTCACTCCCACTGTACAGGACACTGTTGGGGGATGCCTTCTCTCCTCTCCCTCTGATCCACAGAATTGTGGTCAAGGCCCGCAAGGACAAGGCGTGGATGATCCTGATAGCTCCAGACTATCCCAGACAGTTCTGGTCCCCAGATCTCCTCAGCCTCAGCAGCAGGCCTCCGTAGAGGTTGCCTCTTCATCCTGACCTGCTGACCAGATATCAGGGCAAGGTCCAGCACCAGGACCTTCAATCCCTGCACCTCTCGCCTGGTTCCTGAGTGGCTAGAGTTCTAGGCCTTGGGTCTTTCAGAAGATGTGCTCCATGTTGTGGAGGCCTCCTGAAAACAGTTGACTAACTGGTGTTATGCCATTAAATGGAAGAGGCTCTCCCATTTGGTGCCAAGGCATGGAGTTTAATCCCTTTGCCTGCCTTATGGTGAGAATCTTGCAGTACGTTTGTTCCATCTTTCAGTTGAAACCTTAAGGTGCACCTGGCAGCTATCTCTGCATACTGGGCGTGTGTTGGTGGCGGCCCAGGAGAAGGTGGTCGGGCATCTTTTCAAGGGCCTAGACCACCTGTCCCCTTCAGTGCATGAACCACCACCACCTTGGGACTTACTGCTGCTGGCTTTTGCTCATGTGCATGCCATTTGAGCATAGGTAGACGTGTAAGATATCACACCTGTTGTGGAAGACTGCCTTCTTGGTGGCTGTCACATCAGCCAGAAGGATTAGTGAGCTCTAGGTGCATTCAGTCCTTACCTGATCTTCCACAAGGACAAAATCGTCCTTCATTACCACCCAAAGTTCCTCCCAAAGGGAGTATCAGGGTTTCACTGTAATCAGGTGATCAACCTTCTGATATACTTAAATGAACCATCTTTGGAGGTCAACCAGGGGCTTTATACTTTGGACTTGCAGAAGGGACTCTCTCATTATAAGGAACGCATGGCTGGAGTTCGGGGTGAAGCGCTCCAACTGTTTGTAACATAGTCTGAAACTGCATCTGGCAGACTGGCAGCAAAGCAAATCATTGGCAGGTGGATCACATCCTACATAAACCTCTCTATAGGTTAGCTGATAGGTAGCCTCCCAGAGGGCTTAGGGCTCATTCCACCAGAAATACCTCTGCCTCAGTGGCTGCTTCAAGAGACATCCCCATACAGAAAGTTTGTAAGGCTGCTACCTGGAGGAAAGCACACCTTTATCTCCCTTTGCAGCATTGCCATTGTATCAAGTCAGGGTGCTGCATTTGGGGCCTCGGTTCTGCAATCTCTGTTCACCCAATAGGGATGCACACCTTGCCCCCTCCTCCCGGAGATCTGCTAGGAGTCTTCCAGAGTGTGGACAGTGAACTGTATCCACGCATTTAGAAATATAGGTTACTCACCTCTAAGCGTAGTTAGGAGTGGAATACTGTTCACATCCAAACAACCCACCCGGCCTCCTCTGGCAAGTGGTACACTGATCCCTACTTCTAGCATACAAAGATCTGATGTTGTGGGGCAGAGCCAGAGGATATACTGCTCAGGTGGTGGGATTATCTTTAAGACATCCAATGAATCAGACCATTCCAGTGTAATTACCAGAGTAGATGGGAACTGTAGAACACAGTTAAGCAGTGAAACACTCAATGGAGATGGAGTTAACAAAAAAGTACTTCATTAGAGGACAGCCGGCAAGTACTTTTTTGTTAACTTCATCTCCGTTGTGTTTCACTGCTTAATTTTGTTCTTCAGTTCGTATGCCATTTATGCAGCTGATCCTCATCTATTTGTCCGTTGGCGCACTAGTTTTTTACCTGGATGAGAACTGTATACCACTCCTTGAACTACTGTTACAGGTGAGTAGCCTATCTTTACAGCATGGCTATGTGATCTTACTCCACTAATCAGAGTACTCAGTTTATCCATGGCATGTTACTGGTAGGTTTATTTTACTGATTCATTTAAGCTTAATAAATGTTAGGCACACATGCTTCTCCTATGGCAGTCTAAACTGACACCTCCCACAATGAGGATTGGTAAAAACCAGCATGAATCTTGCACTCTAGGATGACCAATATTGTATTCTTTTGTTTGTTTTTTTGAAACAGAGCAACACTTTTTAACACAGCTGAAAGAGTTAGGTGTTCTGTCCTTCACCCCTGCTAGAACTGTCTGTGGCACAAGAATCGCTGCTCATGATGACAGGTAGGGTTGCTTTGTTTAAACATTTTCATTATCACTTCACTTGTATTGCATTTTACTAATCCATAGTTTACTGGAAAAGAGAACAGTATCTCTAAGACATCAATATCGCATATACAGATGCACTTTCACACGTCTAGACTTACGGATGTTGCTGTAACTACCAAAAAAAATGTTAAGGGAGTGCTTAATTTAACATTCTTCTGTTGCCTCCAGGACAGATAGATTATTATTAGAGAAAACAGATGTGATGGAATATGCAGTGCAGTCATCTAAAAGGAAAATAGTAGTCTTACTGAAGGATTTTGAAGGTCAGAACATCTTGAAAGTTGATTGAGAGTCTCTATCATTGTGCTGTCTACCATTGGATAACAGACTATGATGGAATGGTGTTCTGAGCCAAGGATGAGGGCAGATTACCATCATCAAAGTCCACTGTCAGAGGGTAGACATGAAAAAACGCAGCAGTTAGTCCCACCACTCTGTGACCTCAGAACACTTGACTTTGAATGATCAGTTTGTGTCTTGATATAGGTGAGGTCAAGGTTGATCTGTTTGTGTTGTGTAATTATACCATGTTGTTCCTCGTTTGGGCCCACCATTCAGTATCCCCCTAAATATAATCTGGGGCCACACAAACTCGTGGCATTATTTGCCTTATCTAGCATTATAACAGCATATCTTGTTGAACTGAGCAGGCCATAGAGGGCTACACCGTGACTCTCTAGTCTGCCCTATTGTATTTGTCACTTGACATCCCACCACAATTCCCCATGGTTTTGTGAGGAGCTGAGGTGGTGAAGACAGATGGACAGAGACTAGAGCATTCTTGGCATAGTCACACTCAGAATAATTTGGCACTGAAAATCCACTGTAGTAAAAATCAGTGGGCAGTCACCCGGAAAAAGACAGAACTCCTTTCAAGGATATCTGCTGAGGGAAAGAACTGACCAGTTCAACTCTTTAGCATGGTAGACAGGTTGTTTAATCCCCAACAAGGTGTCATTTATATGGAACAGCATTTCCTCAAGTGCCAGCATCATTCCTAGGATGGGCCTAGGCTTTTTGCCATCCTGGGGGAGTTTTCTTGGGTTTTGGATGAGAAGGAGTTCCAGATGATCGCAGCTCTGTGTCTCACCTACTGTTTGTTGGATTCAGGTCCTCCCTGGCTGCTTATTGGCTGTGGAGAGGCCTTGGATCTGATTATTCAGAGATTGTTAGGTCATCTCTTTGGAATATGGGTTTTCTGTCTGCACTGAAAAGGTCAGTGTTGAAACCTCTCCTAAAGCAATCCTCTTTGGATCCTAACATCCTTCTGAATTACAGGCCTGTCTCGCACCTTACCTTTTTGGGGAAGATAATCGAGAAGGTTGTGGCAGTGCAGTTGGAGGCTCATCTGGAAATGTATGGCATATGTGAGCCTCTCCAGTCGGGATTTCACTTTCATCACAGCACAGATACTGCACTCATCAAGGTGTTCAGTGATGTCCTCACTGCTAGGGACAGAGGGCATCTTTCCATTCTTATTTTTCTTGTTCTCACATCGGTGTTTGACATAGTCTACCATGGGGTGCATTTGAAATGCCTGAGGCATTATATTTGACTCACTGTTTTATGCTGGTTTGTGTCCTGTCTTGCTTGAAGACTGCAGCAGGTTGTTGTAAGCAGTTTTCTTTTCTGGGACAACTGCACTTGACTGTCACGTACTTCGAGGCTCGATCCTGGCCCCTGTGTTGTTTGCTGTGTACACGCTGCCATAGGGTGAGATCACTAGTATTGTCTGGAGTTTCACTAGTATGCAGATAATTCCCAACTATACTTGTGGTGTTCACTGGATGGGGTAAATATGGGCCCTGTGCTGTGTCATTGTTGGCAAGCGATCAATGACTGGATGGCCTCCAGTTGGTTAAGTCTCAACACAAGCAAGACTGAAGTGATGGTTGTTGAACCAGGTTCCTGTGGGACCGCAGTGACAAGGAGTGACACCTGGTTACCATTCCTAAATGGTGTCTCCCTTGAAGCTGTGAATACAGTTAGAAATCTGGGAGTCATTATGGACTGCAGGCTGACACTTGGAACATCAGGTGTCGGCAGCCGTCCATAGTGAGTTATTCTGTCTTTAATATATTGCCTGGATTCAGCCATGTCTGGTGGCTTGTGGCTTGGTTACGATAGCCCGTGCTGTTACATCCAGGCTGGATTACTGTACCACTCCCCACCTAGGGTTATCTGGGAGTCTGGTGAATCACCTGCAGTTGGTTCAGAACCAAGCAGCCCAACTGATCTTAGGTCTCATAAGGATCACATTACTCCAGTGCTGCATGATCTGCACTGACTGCCTGTTCGGTGGCATATTGGCTTCAAAATAGGCTTGTCAGTATACAAGGCATGGGAACTGGTTACTTGAAAGATCTTCTGCCCGACATACATCTATCCACCCTCTCTGTTCCACTGATGCTGGCTTACTGATTGTGCCCCAGTCAAGGCTGAACGTGATTGGGGAGAGAGCATTTGTGGTGGTCGCATGGTCGCACCTGTGCTATAGAATAACTTGCTACCTCACATCCTCGCTACCAGCTGAGCTGAGGCCTTTAAAAGGGCCCTAAAATTACATCTTTTCCAATTAGCATAGTGCCTGACTGGATATTATACAGGAGTATGCAGCTAGTTAGGATTTTTTTTATTCACTGAAGCATTTTATATATTCATTCATTGATCAGTTAGTTGTATAGTTGTTTTTTGTGTTCATCTCTGTATGGCACCCTGAGCCTTCAGGAAAGGGTGCCTAAAAATAAATGTACCTTGCCATTGTTGGTCGCAAGAAGGACACTGGATCCATCGAGGGTGCATGTAGCCATTCTTTATTTCCATTTAAATCCACTATACAGGCATGTAAGTGTCAAGGCAGCTGGATGCAATGCTGATCAGCAAAAAAGGTGCAGAATTATCCAAGCGTACAAACTAAACAAATCTGTGATCAAAGATGCCAGCTGGTGGTGTTACCGGATGCTTCCGCTCACTTCTACAGAGGTGATGCTCTCCAGTTCTTGAAAGTCTGTTACACAAAATATAAGGTGGGACAGAGCTCTTCTATTAAGCATTGTACTCTGTTGTCTTGATGCTTATGTGCCCGTGTACCAGATTTACATGGAAATAAAGGCTTTCTACATATACTCTTGATGGAGCCCAGTGTTGTTGTTGCAGCTGAAGAAGGAAATTACAGTTGGGTTCTTCTGAGGTCATAGAGCGGTGGGGCTGCAAGTGCTGCTTTTTACGACTGTGGGCATAGCCCAGCAGACGTTTTGCATTCAGAAAAGGGCTGATGTCATTTTTGCTACCAAACAACATGATAGTGTTAAAATAGATTACTCCGCTGAAACCTCATTACTACGCTACCTGTGTGTGTATAGGAAGCTGTACAGCACTATTTTTCCTCTGGCTTGTGGAGTTAATTGAGCCCACAGAAAGTTATTCTATGTCAGATTACCAATGGATAGTACCGACATCATAGAAAGCTGTTGGAAGTAGAATGGGTTAGCACTTCCTGGAGCTTTCTGCATAACAAATAAGCTCTGCTGTGTCCTCAGCCCCTGTGAACACCTCATTAAGCCGTTTGATGCCACCATCCTAAGAGCAGCCATTATGCTACTTTGCAGTACATTCCATAGTAAAGAGTCTCTCTGATGCCTGTTTCCAAATACTTCAACTTCATTTTCTTCAGGCAGGCAGTTCTGGGCTACTGTTTATATTCTACTGAATGTTCTTAACCTGCAGTTTGTGACTATAGGTGTTTACAACTGAATAATAGTAACCATTTTGCTTCACTTGCAAACATGTAGGTGTGTGTGTCTAATTTTTGTTTGACTTAGGTTACACATAGAATCTGATCAGTTCATAACATGCTGTATTGTGATTAAATGGACTGATAAATGGGGGCTTTGGTTTCTTTTATAAATTCATTTTTCCTGACTATGGATATACTAAAACAAAAATTTCTGAACAAAATGTTTAAAAATAAGGAGTTTAGCAGTAATTTAGTTGATGTGGTGTGAAGAGCTACTCCCTGGAAAATTACCTGGTTTGGGGGGCTGCCACAAGCAGAATGGGACTTCATGGATGGGGGAGCTCATGGCAGCAGAAGAGGCATGATGGCATAAAAAGGCATAAAAGCTTAATGGTGTGGATGTAGAGGCACCAATATTTGAGCATGACTTTGGTAGAAGACTAAGTGCGACTTGGGGGTGAGGATTCATCAGGAATTGAGTGAGTCTTAGTATTTTTAGCATAATGGTTTTCTGAAACTTCAACCTTCAATGGGTTAGACTCTTCATCCACCTGTACAGTATGTCACTAAGCCACATGCAGTGGGGTATGGGTAAAAACCAGATCACCAGACCCGGACCAGAGCTGTAAAATCTGGACTGGGCACAGCTTGTGCAAATATTGCTTATCCACTCACTCCAGATGATATGGTCTGGCTTTTACCTATCTGCTGTGATCCTGACGGTTCCATTTTCAACCATGCCAAGGAAAGGTTGAAAAACAGACTTCTAGGAGTGGACCAGATACGTAAAAGTCTGACTGAACAGTGCAGCCAGTGACTGGACCAGTAGTATTTGTTCCAGTTGCACCCAGTATTGCCAGTTTGGATTTTTACAGAACTGCTGTGGTTCAGGTCTGTCAGTCCAGTTTTTAAGCAATTAATCTTTGTTTTATACTGAAAGGTATGTGAGCAAAAATGCCCATTTACACTCATGTCCAGTTACGCATAAAAAGAGAACAGAACACCATTTCATACAATTACATAGTAAAGTACAGTATAAACAGGTCTAACATAAACAGGTCTAATACAGAGATCTTGAGCTATATATAGAAGAAAGGGGAAGCAAATAGATAACAGTGACAAGTTTACAGCATGGGATACAGTTGGAGGTACAATTCAGGAACATGAACAGTTGGGTGAAGTGTCAAAGAAGTGGTGCAAGTCCTGCAGCACCCAGATCTTGCCTGCGGATGAGCATTCCCACTGCGTGATCTGCCTAGGCTCCAAACACTGGGTCAAGGACTGTGTGCCCTCCCAATCCTTCAACCAGACCACGCAGATTAGGCACCAGAAAAAGCTCGAAGCCCACTTCCTGGAGAAGTGCCTAGCCTTGATGGAAAAGGAGCTGCAGAATCTGTGAGAAAAGTCTTCTTCTCCAATGCCAGAACCCAAAAAGAAGAAAAAGGACAAGGAGAGGCACCAAGACCAGGATAGGTCTCCATCGACTTGGTGGCGACCATCGGGTACCACTGACACCGGATGGGCCTCCACTTTGGTTAGTACCCCTACTGCCAGGTCTCCTACCGCTCCAGCGAATCAAACCATGGCCTCCCTGCCTGCTTTAATCATGGTGCAGTCCGGGCTTTTCTTGGACAACGGAACCTCTTTTGTGCTCCTTAGGCCCATATCTTCTTCAGGGTCTGTCACCAGCAGCCAGGTCATTAAGTCACTCCCCGCCCCACTGAGGAGCGCACGGTCTCAGCTGGTAAGCTGGACTCCAGCTCCGCTGTTGTCTGCATGGCCCAGATCGATAAGTCAGACATTAGCTCTTCTGACATCTGCACAGCCACAGCTGGTAAGTCACTTCCTGGTTCCTCTGGGTGCTGCACAGTTGAGGCTCTCTCGTCGGGATCGCAGGATACCCCTGACATCGAGTTGAGCCAGCTGCCAGACATGCAACAGTCTTTAGAGGATTCATCACTCCCACTGACCCAACCAGACCCTCCAGCTTGCCTGAAGATCAAGAGCCGGAGGTGGGCACTAATCTAGAGGTTCTCCTTCCTTCGCCAGGTCAGTCTCTTCCTGGTTCGCCCACTGGGCCTATTGTTAATCCCTCCGGGGACCTTCTTTTGGGAACGCCTCAACCCAAGCCCCCTTGGAATACCAGGTTCTGCCATCTTGGACTCTGGCTCCCCATACGACGGTGGGTCTTCTGTCGGGTTCTACTCATACCTCGATGCCAGGTGACCCTTCGCTGAGTCAGGGTATGTCTGGCACTCCAGCCATTCGTCTGATGCTGGATGGCCTTCTGTCAGGCCCTCAGGCACCAGATCTTCTGGTGCCAGATCCAATGCCAGCCCCTTTGAATGTCCCTATGGGACCAACGCCTGATCCTTCTGGACCTCCTGACGGACCTTAGGCCCCACCTCCTGCCAGGCCTTCAGCTCTGCCACCTGCTGGACCTGTAGGCAATGTTCCAGGCTGTCCACCCCCACAATACCCTATGTACCCTTCGCCAGGGTATCCAACACCTAGTCATCAACCCCATTATGTACCGGGGTACCAGACGCCGGGCTATGTCTAATCAAGGATATGCTCCTTCTGGCTTTCTCTACTCCTGTCAGGCTCATGGATGCCTTCAGTATCGGACACCGGGCTATCCATTATACCAGCCGCCTCCTCCACCACCACCACCACCTCCTCCTACTTCTCAGCCTCCACAGCAGCATCAGGCTGATATCCAAGCAGTGTTTCAGACCCTGATTCAGGAGGCCAGGACTCAACTAGCCTTGGAGCTTGACTGTCGGAAACCAGTGTCAGCCTCTCCTCCTGCCTCCTTTCTGACCCTAAGATCAGCCTTTCCTGTGGCTTCCCACCTTTCCGGAGAAGGCTTCTCTAGACACCAGGTCACGGATAAAACCCGGGACACTCCTCTAAAAAGAGTTCAGACCCCCAGGAGGCACTCTTCGGACTCTGACTCATCCTCCAACTCTGGTACGCATACACCTATAGAGCCCCAGCCTAAGGAGTCCCCGAGGTCCCCTTCCTTTGCAGAACTCCTAACAACTGTACAAAATGCCTGTGGCTGGGCTATCCAGGAACAGGATCCAAAGTGGAAAAGGCTTGCAGAGCATCTAGACTGACTGACACAGCTCTTATGCCCATACTGCCTTGGACTGGGCCCTATGAAGCCCTGACGTCCACTGTCTGGCAACAGCCTTCCTCCATTCTGGCTGTTTCAAAACAGGCAGACAGGATGTACCACTCCCCAGACGGGGTCACACACCTTATTGGCCATCCTAATGCAGACACTGTTATCACAGCTGCCCACCACCGGTCCTCTAAACCTAAACATTTGAGCATGTCTCCTCCTGATAGAGTCTAAGCAACTCAACAATTTTGGTTGCGAGATCCATTCCTCCTCCACCACTTGCACCCTCAGGTCCCTTAATTATGTGACTCATATGGTTTACTACCAGAAATCTTCACTGGCCTCACTCGAGTCCAAGCTGGAAGCTATCCAGGACCAGGAGCTTAAGGCCGAGATTGCCAAGACGGTGAGAATGACTAAAATCTCCTGTCATCATGCCCGAGTGGGACATATCAGGTAGCCAGGTGGCCAATGGCTACTTAAAAAAACTGGTTTGGCTTCCATATTTTGAAAGTTATTGGCCAACTTGGCTACCTCACTGCAAAGTAATTTTTGAGCCCTTAAAAGGGATGACCATTACAAATATTGGTTTGGCTGCCTGATTTTGAAAGCTAGTGGCCAAACTGGCGACCAGTTCACAAACTGATTTGTCCCACCATGCTCCCGGCCACTTATGACACAGTAGACTCAGTTGCTTGCATCACAGCTACTGCTGGCTGCATTAGGTGACATTCATAGCTCAGGGTTGCTGGCATGGCACAAGACATCCAGACCTCCATCCTGGATGCCCCTTTTCAGGGGATCCATGTTATTCGGAGGTGGTGACAAGAATATTATCACTGAATTGCAGGACCGCGGTAAATCCATCCGCGATGTCCGCTTCATGTACCAAGGGGGTTACAAGGGCAAACAGCCTTTTCGTCGGCAACAGATGCCAGACCAGAGTCTCCCCTGCCAAGTCCCAGAAGCCCCCTGGAGGAGCGCTGGCTCCCTCTCCTCGACCTCCTGACTTGTAGGAGACTCCCCTTGCCTCCTTCAGATCCTCTAGGAGAACCAGTGGGGGTTACGATTTGCCCTCCACCTTCCAGGGTCACGGGTCATAAACACGGACTCTTGGGATTTTCAGTTAATAGCAAGAACTCACACCATAGAGCTCCTAGACAGACCTACGGACAACCCCCAGGCCTCTCACGTTATCCTCCAAGGCACCTGTCTCTGATAGGGGACGAGGTCCAGGCTGTTCTGCAAAAGTCGGCCATAGAGCCTGTGGCTCTGGCACAGATAGGAAGAGGGTACTACTTCCATTTCTTCCTAGTACCCAAAAAGACAGGTGTCCCAAGACCCATCTTGGACCTCAGCATGCTCAACCTGTACGTCGAGTACAAGAGGCTCCGCATGCTCACCATCCAGAGGTTCTACCCCTGCTCCACAAGGGCCATTGGCTTTGTGCGCTGGACATGTAGGATGCATACCTGCACATCCCTGTCTTCCAGGCCCACCACTGCTTTCTTCAGTTTGCCTTCCAGGGGGAACATGACTAGTTCAAGGCTTTCCCTTTTGGCCTATACTCGGCACCTCGGGTTTTTACCGAGTGCCTAGCAGTGGTGGCTGCAGCCCTATGCCGCAGAGGGATCCAATTGTGCCTGTAGCTGGATGACTGGCTTCTGTCAGCCCCATCACAGAGCAGTCTGAGGGAGTTCCTCGCCTTCATCCTGGACCTCTTTTCCAGACTTAAAATAACAGCCAACTATCCCAAGTCCCACCTCTCCCCTCCCAGCGCTTACAGTTCATTTGGGGCGGTGCTGGATACAGTCCAGGCAGGATCTTCCTCCCATCGGACAGAGCGGAGATCTGTAGGAACAGGCCAGACTAGTAGCCAACTCACACTGGACCACATCATGGCCAATCCTCCATCTTCTTGGGCTGATGGCTGCTGCGATCCCTACAGTTCCTCTAGTCAGACTGCATATGAGGGTGACCCAATGGACTGTTCCTGTCCAATGGGATCAGCAGCTGGACAACCTGGACCACAGTGTCCTAGTGTCCGGGTACATGAAGAAGGATCTTCTTTGGTGGCAGGAGTTGTCCAATCTCTCCACAGGGGTTCCTCTTTCAACCCTCTGCTCCTACTATGACCCTTACAAAGGATACTTTGTGTCAAGGCTGGGGAGAAAACCTGGGAGACTATCGGACCCAGAGAACATGGTCTCAGCTGGAAGCGTCTCTACACATCAGTGTGTTAGAAATGAGGGCAATGCTGTATGCCCTCCAGGCCTTCCAGCCTCTTCTATGTCCAGGGACACTCCTGGTTCAGACCGGCAATATGCCTGTGGTCTGGTACCTGAACAAACAGGGAGGCACTCCCTCGTACTCTCTATGCTGGGAGGTGATGCGAGTGTGGTACTGGGCAGTCCAGCATGACCTCCACCTGTCTGCTGTCCACGTGCCAGGTGTCAGCAACGTCCTGGCAGACAGTCTCAACCACACCACTGTCAGGGCTCACAAGTGGTCGAAAGCTTATTCAAACTGTGGGGTCAGACGGAGATGGACCTCTTCATCTCCCCATCCAATGCAAAACTACCCAATTTTTGCTCGCTTATTCCCGGGCATGGTGTTTTCTGGTGAGACTTGGTTGAGTGCTAGCTTTGGCAAACAGAAATCTTGCTTTTAGAGCAAGGAGCAGCTGACTACAAAACTAGAACTTTTTTTACTAATGGATCACTTCTGTCTCAGCAGGAGTCAGTGCCTGTTGGGATTAAGAAAACAGCTGCTTTATTAGAAGTGGGGTGTCTCATTTAGGATAAAAAAAGAAGTCAGTCAGTGTGTTTTTCTGTGTTACGGAACGGGAGTTTAAGTCAGGAGGGGAGAAGTTAATTGGGGGTGTGGCTTAGGAGTACAAAAGCAGGTCTCTCCAATTACAGTTCCCTAGTGCTAGCTTTGGCAGACAGAAATCTTGGCTTTTAAAGCAAGAAACAGCTGACTACAAAACTAGATTTTTTTTTTTTTTTAACTAATTGCCCTACTTCCCTTCCCTCCACCCTCCCACCGTTAGCTAGTTCTACTTTTATAGACACTGGATTTGACTAACAGGAACTTCTTGTTTGGCAGTAGGAAGGAAAGGATCACTGAGATGTATAGGTTTCATCATCCTTGAAGGAAAAGATTAGCTCTCCCTCTCCCCCAGCTGCTTGGAGGTCTGACTCTCAGCAAGGAAGAAGACGACTACAGAAGAATACAGGAAGTTCCTGTCCCAGAACAGGAAGGACGAGAGCTGTAAGGGCACATAGGCAGTAGAAGGGGGGGGGGGAAGGGAGGAGAGAGTAAGCATACAAAGCAACAGGAGAGGGGCCACAAAATAAGACATGATGGGAGTGGTGCAGTGCAGTGCTGCCCTGTTTGTTGGCACCTCTCTGGTCTGAGGGAAGAGGTTGCTCGTCTCCAGGCTGACTTGGCTAGGATTCATAAAACCTCCTCCCCCACCCAGGGACCACCAGGGCCACCGTTGCTACCTCAGAGGTCGCCAAGAAAGAGGAGTGGTTGGACCAGGGTGGGAGAGGATGGTGGAACAGAGGCACATTCCTCCGTTTGTACCTCTCCACAATTCTTGCGCTGTTCTGGCGAAGAGTGCCTCCTCTGTTGAGGCACCTGCAGTGGAGACCAAGGAGGATGCTGGGAACTTCCACAAAGGAGACCCACAGGAGGGTGGCATGAGATCCCACAGGGGAAGGAAACAACTCCTGATGGGGGACTCAGTCGTTAGGGGGGGAGAAAGGGGAGAGGGAGGTAAGGTTCCTACCTGTCGCAGCGGCTTGGAGGGACAAGGAGCAAATCCTCAGGATCACCTAGGGGCAAATGACCTGGCTGGGAATGGGGTCAGAGCAGTGCAAGAGGAGTTTGAACAGTTGGGGAGGGGCCTTGGACAAGTAGCACGTATGGTAACATTCTCGGAGGTGCTGCCTGTCTATGGCAAGTGTGATGCTAGGGTACTCTGCACCATGAGATTCAATGAATGGTTGAAAAACTGGTGCAGAGCTCAGGGTTTTGGCTTCACTGGGGACTGGGGGTCCATCTGGAGGGATGCAGGCCTATACTGGCATAATGGTCTGCATCTGTCCGGGAGGGGAACCAGGATCCTAGGTGATAGGTTTAAATGCTTCATTGGCAAGCATTTAAACTAGCCAAGGGGGAAGACACTGAAAAGGAGCAGGGAAAACCCAACCGCCCCCACAAAACACAGTAGTTAGAGAGATAAACACCAAGGTAGAGAAGTCAACAGGGAGCAGGACGGGTAAAAGCAGAAAAAGGCAGTAAGGAGAGGGATGGGGCTAAAAGGGGTAAGGCCATCAAAAAATAGAGGGTGATGAATACCAACACCTGTAGTCTGTGTAACAAGCTCTCTGAACTAGTGGCCTTGATGGAAGAGGGACACCTGGATATTGTGGCAGTCACAGAAACATGATGCACTGAGAACCATGACTGGGATGTCAGCATACCAGGGTACACAAGCTACATGAGGGACAAGGAGGGTAAAGGAGGAGGACGATTAGCTCTCTATGTAAGGGAAGGGATCAAAGCAATGGAACTAAAGGATAAAACAGGGAGTAGAGGAGGCATTGTGGGTCACCCTGGAGACAGGATATGGCACCACAATCCACACAGGGGTTGTATACAGACCCCCATCTCGGGGAGGCAATGGACAAGGAAATGATAGAAGACATTCTTAGAATGGCAGAAAAAGGGGAGATATTGTTGATGGGGAACCTGAATTTGCTAGATGCTAACTGGAGCACCTTTGCTGCAGCCACATTCAAGAGCAGGGTTATTCTCAGTGCCCTATACGGGGCATGCCTCAGACAGCTAGTAGTGGAACCCACTCAGGAGTGCGCAATATTAGACCTGGTATTGTTAAATGGGGATGGAGAAAGGGTCTCGGATTTAGAAGTGGGTAGCCATTTGGGAACAAGTGACCACCAGTGTGGTTCACGATAAACACAGCCATAGAGTCAAGCCCTACAAAAGCAAGAGTATTGAACTTTAGGAGGGCTGACTTTGGGGAAAATGGGAGAGTGCCTCAGAAAAGCACTAGCAAACGGGCAGTGGAGGAACAATGGGGAAAAACCAAAACAGCCATCACAGAGGCAACAAGCCTTTGTGTTAAGCAAATCAGCAAAGCAAAATGAAGGATAAAAACACTGTGGTTGTCAAGAGATGGTGGGGAACGTTAAGGAGAAAAGGGTAGCATTCAAGAAGTGTAAGGAAACACAGAAGGAGCAGGACAGAGAACTTTACCAGTTAAAGCAGAATGAAGTGGTGAAGACAGTCAGAATAGCAAAAGCCCAAACTGAGGAAAAGATAGCCAACTCAGTTAAGAAGGGGGATAAAACCTTTTATAGTACATTAGGGAGTGAAGAAAGACCAATGGAGGGATAGTGAGGCTTAATAAAGGGAAGGGAGGGTGGTCAGAGGGGGACAATGAAAAAGCAAGGATGCTGAACGAATACTTCTGCTCAGTAGTCACAAAGGAAGAGGAGGGGGAGGTACCTAAATGAAAGAATAGAAGCACTCTGGATAGGGAAGGTCGATACCAGTCCATTCACAGAAGAAAGGGTTCTGAAAGAACTCTTAAAACTGAAGGTGGACTAAGCAATGTGGCCTGACAGGATTCACCCAAGAATTCTAAAAGAACTAAGGGTAGAATTAGTGACACCACTGACTACCATTTTTAACAAATCATGGGAGGATGGTGTGGTACCTGAGGACTGGAGGAAGGCAGATGTGATTCCCCTTCACAACAGTGGGAGCAAGCCAGAGGCAGGAAACTATAGACCTGTTAGTTTGACCTCAGTGGTAGTGAAAATGATGGAATGACTTCTGAAAGAAAGAATTGTTGTATTCCTAGAGGCCAGTGGGGCACAGGACCCAAGGCAGCATGGATTCACAGCAGGAGGGTTGTGTCAGATGAATCTAATAGATCTCTTTGACTGGGTGATGAAAGTAGTAGACCAGGGAGGAGCTGTGGACATGGCCTACCTAGACTTTAGCAAGGCATTTGACATAGTCCCACACAAAAGATTCATATACAAGTTAGCTAGCCTTGGAGTGGGTCCCAAAGTGGTAGCCTAGATAAAAAAAAATTGGCTGGACAACAGGACGCAGAGGGTAATAGTAAACAGAGTTCACTCTGAAGAAAGTGGGGGTTACTAGCGGGATACCGCACGGTTCAGTACTGGGACCAGTCCTTTTTAATGTCTTTATAAGTGACATTGCAGAGGGACTTGAAGAAAAAGTATGTCTCTTTACAGACAACACAAAGATCTGCAACAGGGCCGATACAGAAGATGGGGTGGAAAGGATGTAAAGGGACTTGGCAAGGTTGGAGGAATTGTCAAATGTATGGCAGCTTAGATTCAGTGCAAAGAAGTACAAAGTAATGCACCTGGGAAACAAAAAAAAAACAGGGGAAGAGTACACAGTGGGGGGGGTGAGATACTAACAGCAACAAAAATGGAAACGGAAACAATCCAAAAGTACCAGCTCACTCCCCCCCCACACACACACACACACAACATAGCGTATTTAAACTTTCCACCGCCAAAATTGGCTGTATTTACTTTTAGCTCCATGTGAGAAGTGGGTCCTCTTAGTTTCAGACTCGAATTCCAGTGTGAGTAAGCTAAATCACCAATGACAAGGTGGGACCCTTGATTTAGTCCCTAACTTTCCAATTCCTCTATGGCTAATGTATCTAATTGGCTCCTTCTACACACTGTGTTCCCATCAAGGATTTTACATAGGTGTTCAAAGGGAGCATGCTAAAAAAGGAGCACCACAGACTCCTTCAACTCAGAATGGAAAGGGACCTGGGGGTAGTCATATCAGATGACCTTAAGGTGAACAAGCAGTGTGAGAAGGCCGTAAGGAGGGCTGGCGGGATACTGAGATGCATAGGGAGAGGCATCACGAGTAGAAAACAGGAAGTTGTTATCCCTCTGTACAGACAGTTGATGAGACCCCATCTGGAGTACTGCATGCAGTTCTGGAGACCCCGTCTCCGCAAGGACATAGAATGAAAGCTGTCCAGAGGAGGGCAACTAAAATGGTGCAGGTTCTGCACCAGAAGACATACAAATAGAGATAGAAACTTTCAAGTACCTCAAGGGAATCAGCAAAGTCCAAGAGTAGCATCTTTCAGAAAAGAGATGCACAAGAACAAGGGGGCACAATTTGAAAATAGAGGGGGATTGCTTAGAGGTAATGTGAGGAAGTATTTTTCATGGAGAGGGCTATGGTTACATGGAACAGCCTTCCTGAGGAGGTAGTGGGAGTCAAAAACAGTGGGGGAATTCAAGAATGCATGGGACAGGCATAAGGCAATTCTAGTTGGGGGGGATAGGAGGAAGTAGGCTGTTGGTTAACTAGGATCTGCAGCTTATCCAATAGGTAGGGAAATGGGCAGACTGAGTGGGCCAAGCGGTCCTTATCTGCCGTCAAATTCTATGTTTCTATCAAGCGCACTGTCTCTTTGCTAGTGGGAAGGTTCTTGTATGCCTTTCCTCCTTTCCCAGTGCTTCAGAGGGTTCTCCTGAAGCTACAGGCAGAAGGGGCTCACATGATTCTAATGGCCTCTCTTTGGCCTCATCAGATTTGGTTCCCTCTGCTTCAGCAGCTATCAGTGAACCCCCCAGTACCTCTGCCTTTCTGCCATGATCTTCTGACTCAGGAGCAGGGCAGACTGTTGCATCCAGGCCTCAAATCCTGCTTGCATGGCACCTGTGGACAAATGTGGAATAACTCCCATTTTTTTTTTTAATACAAAAGTTGTCAACTGTGCAGACACATTTATAAAAATGAATTATAATAGTGAGACTTTTTGAAATATTTGACTTAACATACTCATGCTTGTCTACCCACTTACGACGTCTCCTACTTGTTTCTGTCCTTATACTAATTCCTGCTGCTTCATATCAAGGGGTGGTTGTTTTTCATATTGTGTGTGCCTGGAGTGGAGCAACAATAAAAGATAAACTATGCAATACCCTCAATAACACACCAACCCCAGTTTACTTTTACCTAACGCCCATTTTTAGGCCTTGTACAGTAAGATCTTCTTTCAAGAGAACAACTTGTAATGAAATGTAAGATTTACATTGACATTTGGATACATGCACTTTTATTATACTAATTGTGTGTGTACTGTATAGCAGTCTCTCAAAAAATCAATTAAACACATCAAATGTCTTCCTAAATGTCTCAACATTATGTTTATATTCCACCTAGTCACAACATATAGTTGTCTCAGTAGTATTTGCAGTTAAGGTACAGTACCTTCATGTACTTGATGGCCCGGTACTGTTGGGTTGATTGCTATAACAGTGCGTAGTAAAAAATTTGAAAAATATAGGTAACTGTAATACAGACGGTGGCATTATTTTTATATCTGCCCTTTCTCAATGTACCGTACTTTGATTCTGTTAGTGTATGCAACAGCAATTCATGTTTGTTTAAGCCCATAAAACCCCTTTATTTAGTTGATGCATTTACAGTCATAGTGGCTCTGCCAGAGTTTGTTTCCTTTTTACTACATGTTTTATTAGCAAAGCACTGCTATTGTTCATCGAGCAGCAATTTTTTTCTCTGTTCCCGGAGACCTCTGCAAAAGGGACAGTCACCATTAGAAAACTTCTTTTGTCCTTGGTTATTTCATGGAGATATAATTTGTGGTCCAACGGTATCTTATCCCACCTGGGATTTCTTCAAACTGGCTAGTGAAGCCACTGTTTAAGGTCAAAGAGCAAAAAGAGAACTGGGGAAATAGGAAAGTTTAATACTTCCTTCAAGCACAGTGTGCTTACATTTCTTTGTGCTAGTGCTGCTAGAGTGGAGAAAGGCAAGGCAAAGGTTATTTCTAAGGCACCCAATCCCAGAGGCTCTTGGCGCCATACGTAAAAACATACAACAAGCAGGGTAATAAAATATTATATACATATAACTATATAAAAGCAGTATCAAAATATATAATGAAACAGTATCAATATCAGCAGATACTTTTTACAGAGTTGGTCAGCTCTCAAACCTCTGGGAAGGCCAAGGCAAAAAGATATGTTTTTAGGCCCCTCTTAAACTCCCTTGACCAATGGGACCTCCCTGACATCAGACGGTTATGAGTTCCATAGGACCGGTCCAGCAACACTAAAGGCCCAGTCACCAGAAGCTCTCAGTCTGGTTCTTGGAATTTCAGGGAGGCTCTTGATCGAGGAACGAAGGGACTGGACTGAGGTGGCGGGTGTAAGAAGATCAGTCAGATAGCTAGGGCCTTATAGGTGAGTAAACTCACCTTGAAGATTACCCTCCACCTGACCGGCAGCCAGTGCAGCACTTGCAGCACTGGAGTTACATGACTAGACCTGGGAAGGCCAGTCAGCAGCCTGGCAGCTGCATTCTGCACCAACTGCAGCCGGTGAAGGATACCTCCAGAGAGACCCTAAAGTAGAGCCTTACAGTAATAGAGTCTGGATGTTGCAAAGACATGTACCAGCAAGTGCAGATCTTAGGGTGGAACTAGGGGCTTGGTCCTGGTGCTGTTCCTTAAATGGTAAAAAAACACTTTTGATCACAGTCAACACCTGAGCTTCAAGTGTCAGACTGTCATCAAGAATCACACCAAGGTCTCGCACCCTAGGGGAAGCTGTCAACATTGTGGTTCCCAGGAATAACCCAGTAACCACGTTGGAGGCACTACCATCGTGCTCTCGACCCGGCCCTATCACTAGTACCTCTGTCTTGTCTGGGTTCAGTCGCAACCAGCTGGAAGACGTCCGGTCATTGATCTCAGCCAAGCAAAGATTAAGCACTTCCACAGTGTCCGATGTTCCAGGTGCAAAGGAAAGGTGCAGTTGGGTATCATCCGCATAACATTGAAAACCCACACTGTACCACCTAATGAGCTCACCCAGGGGCAGTATATACACTGCAAATAACATAAGCGACGAGATCGACCCCTGAGGCACTCCAAATGGCATGAGCTCCGGGGAGGAGGAGTAATTCCCCATCGCTACCTGTTGCTTCCTGCTAGAGAGAAAGGATTCAAACCAGCTGATGACAATGTTGGCAAGTCCACAGTATTTTCTGAGACAATCAAAAAGCACAATGTGCTCTACAGTGTCAAAAGCTGAAGAGAAATCAAGAAGTACAAGAATTGACTTGTCTACTTTATCTCTTGACCTGAGAAGGTCATTACGCACCCTAACGACGTTTGCTGGCTCTGAAACCTGACTGGTGTGGCTCATACATATCAAAGGACACAAGGTGCTCCTCGAGCTGCTGCATCACAATTTTCTCAACTACCTTACCCAGAAACCGAAGGTTGGAGATAGGACGGTAATTTGCCAGGATGTCAGGGTTGAGAGATGGCTTCTTCAGAAGGGGCTTCATCAGAGCCTCTTTCAGGGCTTCCGGAAACCCACCTCCGACAGCAAACACCGTACAGTCCTGGTGAACACCGGGCCAACAAAACCAATGCATCTGATCAAGAAACTAGTTGGAGCCAGGTCCAGTTCACAGTATGTGTGCTTCAGCTTCGAGATGACCTCAACGACCTTGGCCACCTCCACCGGTTTAAACTCCTCCCAGACAGGCAGTGTGCCCCTGTTCCATCCAGGTCCAACACTGTGAGTCGCACTGCGGCTCATTGACAAGATCCCCTGTTGGATAGTGGACACACTGTCCGAGTTGAACTGAGCAAACTAATCACATAAAGTGACTGAAAAAGCTTTTTTTGGCTGTAGTCAAGATGGAGAAGTCTGTTGACAGTCCTAAAAAGCTGAGCTGGTCGGCTCTTCCTGGCAGCAGTCTTCCTGGGCAGGAACTCTGCCTTCTTCTAGTTGATTGAAGCTGGTAGTCAGAATAATGAGCATGCAGGACCAGCTTGTACATATCTGGCTGGGTCCTCCGCCAACAACGTTCCAACTTCTGACCCCTTATCGTTATCCCCTTGAGATCCCCATCAAACCACAGAGATCTCAAGTGAGAGGATCTGGGTCATACACGGACTGGTGTGAGGGTATTGAGTGCCCCGGAGAATGCCCTATTATATGCAACCACTGCATTGCTTGTACCCTCCACACGTACAGCGTCCACACTCGATAGGTCAGCTGCTGCCAGTAGTCCGTCGGAGGACAATCCCCTTAAAGGGCGATAGCTGACCATATCCACGGGGGCCCTGACCAGGATCTTCATTGTGCAGTGATCAGGTCATACAGCTTGATCAGTCTCGAAGTGAGAACACCAGGTTGAGCATGTGACTGTGGTGGTGGGTTCCGGAAGTAATTGCTTGCGACAGGCCCAGTGATATCAGCTGGAGGAGGTGAGAACCAAAATACAAGACCTCGTTGTCGACCCAAGCATTGAAGTCCCCCAGTATTAAACATCTGAGGGACTCCAACACTAGGTAGACGACGGTCTGCCACCTCTTGCAGGAATTCTCCCCCCACCCCAGGAGGGCAGTAGATAAGATTCCTGTAACTTGCGCCCATACCTCCATGCACCGCCACACACTCAAAAGACCTGGTCATCCCCACTGGGTGCAGAATGAATCCTAAGCCAGATTTAAAACAAATGGCCACTCTCCTGCCCCTGCATTCTGGCCACAGGCAGTGCACCACAGAATACCCATTGGGGACAGATGCCTCCAAAACCAGCCCGGCTTTGTCACCCAACCAAGTCTCCGTGATGCAGCCAGATTGACCAAGGAAATCAAGCCTGTCAGAATTGCAGTCTTGTTCCTCATCGATGTGGCATTGCATAGCACTGCCCACAGGGGACTGGTGGGTGCTGCAGCCCCTCTAGCTACCTGCCCTTTCGGTCTGGTGGGAACCCTGGGAATGGAAGCCAGATACGTCTGATCTCTCCCTAGGCTCCGTCTAAACCCAGGGTGTCTCCTGCACCTCACCACCCTGATACCTCTCACCTCCTCAGAGCCCATAGCTCTCTGCCACCGTCGACCTCCCCATTCTCTAGTAATGCTGACCTCCCAACAGTGCCTCACTGTCATAGCTGATACAAGGAAGTCTGCAAAGGGATGGAGGTTGTGCAGCTGGAAATTATTATAGGCAGTCCGTGAGGATCCCAAACCCCAGCACGCCCTGGGGGACCAGCACTACTGCTACTACTTCCTAATATCAACTTAGTCCAACTAATCTTACTCGATCTTAAATTAAAACCAGTATAAATCAAAAACGCACCCACATCCAACCTAGCTAACATAAAATAAAACTACCTAAGTAGGCACACCACACACACACACCCCCAATAACCTAATTCCAAACACTCCCTCCTCCTACAAACCACCAAATTCCAACCAGTAATAAAACCACCACGTCACGACACAACAATAAAATAGACATATAAAGTCAGAGAACAGTAATATGTGCTGTGCTGTGAACAATAGTTTCCACCCACAAGGGTTAGGTAAAACAGATTTGGAGTAAAACAATGTCAGACCAAATGGCACCAACAGTCAGTTTAGCCCTGATGTTAAATAAGTAAACAGATTTTGGAGTAAAACAATGACAAATTAAAGGACATCAGCAGTCAATTCAGCCCTGATGCTAAATACCAGATCCAGGACTCGGTGTGGGGGGTGGGGATTGGCACTCATACCACCATAACCCCAATGGAATTATTCCACTGCTGGAGCCACCCAGCAACCATCATGAAGGGCTACACGTTCAGCCAGGATATGGCACTTCTCTCAGAAGTGTCCGTATTGGCTTCACCGAGGTCTCTCAGTGTAACACTAACCCTCTCAGAGCTGCTTGCAGCTCTAAGTCAAAGAAATAGTTCTGCTCTCACCAGATCCCTTGCTGTGCAACAGAGCTCCAAGACCCAGGAAGGGCATGCAGACAAACAATACTAGGGTCAGCATTTTCAAGGCCCACAGTAGCAGAATCCAAGGAACAGATCACAAAGTCAACGCACGTGAAGCGAATGATGAGGCAGTCTTAAAATGCAGCTGCAGGATTAAGCTCACACTGACCCAGCAGGAAAATCTGAATTGAAGGCGGGCCCCTTCTGTCCGAACTAGCAGTCAGCACCAGGTCCTGGCGAAAGCAGCGGCAACCAAAATGGGGTTTTCCCAGGAGGCAGTGAAGCTAAAGCTAAAGAAAGCAGCATGCTTCGCCTGATTTGAAAGTGCCTTTGGCAGTAGAGCAGAAATCTACCCTGCACAGTGCATGGACTTGGGGCCCATTTGCCAGTGTGGATTTCTTTTTAATCCAACTTTGAGAATATTACTCCATTCTGTTTATCATGAAATAAAGACCACTGTACTTGCCAGCTGATTGGTCAAGCTTAGTTCAGCAATATTCCCCAACATGGTAGTCTTTACCCGGGGACAGAGCTCATATGCACCAAAAGGGCAAATGTAACCTTCCCAGAAATGACCTCCTTCTTGCCAGAGGCCTAGAGCAACGCACCTGCTCTATAAAGGCAAGAAAATTGTAAAACGTACTATTTTTAAGAATTTTTAGTTATGTGCCATCAAAATGTGTGCTTTTGATTAGTTCTGACCCAATAGGTTCCTGTTGTGACCTGCATTTTTTAATCCCGTGAGTCTGATTTGACCTAGCTGTCACTTTCTATACAGTATACCACCAGATAACTGATCTTGTTAGTATGTTTCCTGAGCTGAAGGCAAAGGTACAAAATAAGCTAATCAGAGTTGTTTGCCCATCCATTTTTCCAGTATAGTTTAAATTTTACTCATGGTCCTCAGCTAGTCAGAATGCAGCGGTACTGTTATTCTGCCAGAAATGTTCAGTGTAGACATGTAAACAAATCCCTGTACTGTAATTGGCTGTTATAAATCTCCAGGAACCTTTTAGCAAGTCAGAATGCAGGAAAAATATACCTCTTTTTCATGCTTAATTATGCACTTGTGTGCCTTTAGTGGTCTCGGTCATCTCCCTCAAACTGCCTCTCACAACCGCCCATTCTAGTAACATGGATTCAGTTCACTATCCACACTCTGGCAGTTCTGCTGGAGGCAGCTGATTTATCAGAAGTCTTCAAACTAAGCTCCTCCTACCACCCCGGTGTATATATCCTCCTGCTGCACCCCATGATGTCAGAACTTCTTTCCACTGGAAGGGACAGGTTTCCTCCTTTGCAGCTTCACAGTATTGAAGAAATTTTTTTTTTTTTACTTCAGAAAAGGCTCTTGCAACAGGCCATACCAGTAGGACTAAGACGCCAGGCACTAGGACCACATGGAAAACATCTAGCTAGCAGACTGCCACGAGGGACCATCTCCCGCCGTCATCAGCACAGCCTGTATAGGAGGGTGATCCCTCACAGCACCTCTGTTCTTTTCCTGTTGTCAACCCATGCACATCAGATCTCGGGGGGGGGGGGGACCTATTCTTACACCCTGTGTCGGGAGACAATGAGAGTCTGGTTCTGGGCCATCGTGCACAATCTGGAGCTCTTGGCCATTCACGTTCCAGGCATCCAAACCATATTGGATGACAGTCACAGCTGTTCCAGGTCTCGGGCTCACAAGTGGGAGTTTCTAACCTTGAGTGGTCGAAGACCTCTTCGACAGGTGAGGTTCGACCAGAGTTGGACTTCTTTGCATTTCCACTCAACGCAAAACTGCTGCTTTTTTACTCACTCGATCCTGGACCTGGAGTTTTCTGGCGAGATCCATTGTCCTTTTCTTGGAAAGGGAGGTTTCTGTACGTATTCCCTTACTTCCCACTCCTGTAGAGGGTTGTGATCAAGCTCCAGTTGGAAGGAGTGGAGAGGATTCTCATAGCTCCCTTCTGGCCACACCAGATTTGGTTTCCCCAGCTGCAACAGCTAGCTATGGAACCTCCAGTGCTCTTGCCCCTGTGCAAAGGCTTGCTCTCCCAGCCAGACCTCAAGTCCCTGCATCTCCATGCATGGCTCCTGCGGGCCTAGCTATTTCCCACTTTGTGGTTTCCTCTAGGGTCACTGACATCCTGGTGGTGGCCAGAAAGCCTTCCACCAGGGCCACTTATGCACTGAAATGGAAGCGCTTCTCCATTTGGACCACTGCTCACCATTTGGATCCTTTCACCTGCCTGGTGAATCAGGTGTTGGAGACCTCCTTTCCCTTTCTGATTCAGGCCTGGGGTACTCCTCCCTTAAGGTGCATCTTTCCACCATCTTTATTTTTTATTTGTTTATTTAGTTTTTGTTGACTGGGTAAGTGCACTAGACAAATCCTGCCTATTTTCAGGCACGACCCGGGGGAGGGGGATACAGATGAATGCCAACTGACCTTGAACCAGATTAAGCTGTTGGTGGTATTTTTAGTGAATGAGGGAAATTTGGCCAGGACACTGGGGAAATTCCCCTACTCTTTCTTCGACATGCCATGGGATCTTTAACATCCACCTGAACTACCACCAGTCCAGGCAGATGGGACCTCGGTTTAACGTCTCATCCGAAAGACGCACCTCAGAAGTGCAGCACCCATCTCATGCTGCACTGCAGTATCAGTACTGGGATATTAACCCAAGTGCCAGATGTGGTAACTGAACCCACAGCCCTCTGATCTCCCGGCCTTAGAGGCGAGTGTGCTACCTACTGAGCCACTGACACTATATCTCTGTGTATCATAAACCTATTGAGGGCAAAGCTGTTGCCCAGCTTGAGGTATCACGCACATTTCTACGGGGCATCTTGCGTCTGAAACTTCCCATTTGGTACCCGTCCCTCGATGGGACCTCAACTTTATGTTGGAGAAAACTCACTTTACTGCCGTTTGAATCATACGAACATATGAAGAAGCCAGCAGAAGAAGGCCATTTGGTCTATCAAGTCTGCTCGTATTGCAGGGTCCAGAGCTAGAGCTAATGTCCCTGCCCTCCCTCCCCACTCCTCCCATCCTCTCTACCCATGATCCTTACCTTTCCCCTATGCTTATCCCAGCCTCTCTTGAAGCTGACCACTGTCTTCAATGAGATGACCTCTTCTGGCAGCGCATTCCAAGTGTCCACTACCCTCTCTGTGAAGAAGTGCTTCCTGACCTCTCTCCTAAACCTCCCACCCTCCAACTTGAGACTGTGCCCCCTCATGTTATGGTTGTCACTCAGCTTAAAGAAAGACTCCTTATCAACCTTATTTATCCCTTTCAAGTACTTGAAGGTCCCAATCATGTCCCCCCACTTATCTTCCAGGGAGTACATGTTCAGTGCCCTCAACCTCTCCTTGTATATCTTACCCTGCTGACCGGCTATCATCTTTGTAGCTCTCCTCTGGACCTTCTCCAGCAGGTTAATGTCCTTTTTGAGGTGTGGGCACCAGTACTCAACTCCATACTCTAGATGCAGCCTTACCAGTGACCTGTACAAGGGCAGTATATCCTCCTCTCTCCTACTACTGATCCCCCTAGCTATGCATCCCAGCATCTTGTATGCCTTTGCTGCTGCTTTCTTGCACTGCATGGAGTGCTTCAGGTCACTAGTGATCATCACTCCCAGGTCCTTCTCTTCCTCTGATGCAGATACTCTTACTCCACCCACGTAGTACTCTGTCCTGGGATTCTTGGCTCCAATATGCATTTCTTGGCATTGAAGCCAAGCTGCCAGATCCTGGACCACCTCCCCAGCTTTTTCAGATCTTCCTGTAGGTCCTGTATCCCTTCAGCTGTGTCCACTCTCCCATAGAGCTTGCTGTCATCCACAGATAGGCACATTTTGCCCTTAATGCCATCCCCAGTGTCATTGATGAAGACATTGAACAACACTGGCCCCAGCACCGAGCCCTGTGGGACCCCATTGGTTGCCTCTCTGGTGCAAGATAACTCCCTCCCCCCCCAAAACAACCACCCGCTGGGTTGTGACCCTCAGCCAGTTTTCCACCCATTTGACTATCTTTTCCCCAGCTCCAAGATCCGCTAACTTCCTTATCAACCTTTTGTGGGGCACAGAGTCAAAGGTCTTGCTGAAATCAAGATAGAGAATGTCTACCGCTTGGCCCCTGTCTGCTGTCTTAGTGACACAGTCAAAGAAGTCAGTCACATTTGTTTGACACGATCTCTTCCCCCACCCCACCCCCCAAAAGAACCTATGCTGTCTCTCATCCTGGATGCCATGCTCCTCTAGATATTCCACCAGCCTTTTCTTTAGTATGGTCTCCATGAGCTTGCCTACAATGGAGGTCAGACTGACTGGTCTGTAATTCCCTGGGTCATCCTTGGGACCGCTTTTGTGGAGGGGCACTACATATGCTGTTCTCCAGTCCTGCGGTACCATGCCTGACTCTAGTGAACTGTTAAATAGGTCTGCCAGTGGCCCTGCCAGCTCCTCAGCCAGTTCCTTTAGTACACTTGGATGTACTCCATCCAGGCCTGGTGATTTGTCTACCTTCAATGCCAGTAGACCCTCCCTCACTCTGTCCTCCTCCTCTATCACTACATCTGTGTTCCCCTTCCCGCCGCTCCTCTTTTTCCCTCCTGGAGGCACTGGTCCGTCCTTCTCCCTGATGAAGACTGAACAGAAGTATTCATTTAGTATCTCTACCTTCTCCCCATTATCCTCCATCCACTCCACCCCTTTCTTAAACCTAACAATCCCTTTCTTCTTGTCCCTTTTCTCACTTATATAGTGAAAGAAAGCCTTCTTCCCCTTCTGAATTCCTTCAGCCGTCTGCAGCTCCTTCTGTTCCTTTGCTCGCTGGACTTCCTTACTTGCCTCACTAGCCCGCCCTACCTTAGGTAATTTTCCCTATCCACCTCTCTCTAGGTCTTCCTGAATCTTCTATAAGCCAGCCTCTTTTTCTTACTGCCTTGGCAACCCCAGAACTGAACCAGCTGGGCACTTTGGCCCTTGTGTTCTTACCCCTGAGCCTAACACACTCAGCGGTGGCAGCCAGTATTCCTTCCTTAATGATGGATCACCTTTGGTCCACCCCCATATCTGCTCTGATGCTCGCCAGATGGCTCCTTAGCACTTCGTCCATTTTCCTGAAGTCCGCCCTCCTGAAATCCAAGATTTTGGTCTTAGTCAGGATGCTTTCCCTGATCATATCGAACCGGAATCACGCTGTGCAGTGGTCACTTCCACCCATTGGCTCCCTGACCATTATTTCCTGTACATGCTCCCCATTTTTGAGCACCAGATCAAGAATTGCCTCAGCTCTTGTTGGTTCAGTGATGCCCTGAGTCAGGAACCCACTGTGCAGTCCTTCCAGGATCACCTGACTCTTAGCACATGGTGTGGATGGTATGCAATAGTCCACCTTGGGTAGGTTGAAGTCCCTCACAATTACTACCTCTCCTTTTCCCGCAGCTTCCAATATTTGTGAGATCAGTTCCCTGTCCCTCTCCTCATCTTGACTGGGTGGTCTGTAAACCACCCCCAACCTCATCTTTCTCCCTCTATTGGACCTTAACTGAACCCATAATGCCTCCACCTCTCCTTCGTCTGACTCCTCCCTCATGCAGCTTATTTCCTCCCTGATATAAGCTGCCACCCCCTCCCTTCCTGACTACCCTGTCCCGCCTGTATAGTTTATATCCAGGAATCGCAAGGTCCCAGTCGTAGTGTGATATTACCCAAATCTTGGTTACTGCAGTTGTCCACCCTCCTGTCTGCTAATAGTGCCTGCAGGTCGTCCATTTTGTTTCTAAGACTCTGCACATTCAGAGACACCACCCTCCACCTAGAGTCTGACCTTCCTTCTCTTCCCTCTTTTCTTCTATTCACATTTATCCCCTCTGTGTGCACCCCTCCACATATCCTTGTTATGTATTCTTCACCGCTCCACCCTTTGCTGACTGTGTTTTTGGCCCTTCCACCTCCTCCCTCCAGACCTCTTCAATCACTGTGGGGAGGGAGGTTCACTGACCACCTTCTCTTGGAGTCTGTGGGCCTGCACGCCCACTGCCTCCCCCTTCAGTAGTTTAAATTAAGTGTAGTGGTTATGTATTCCCCCAGTTTGTCCCCGAGTACCCTCAAACCCTCCCTACTGAGATGTAGCCTGTCTGGTGAAGAGAGTGCTTTGTTTGACCATGTCTCCTCCCTGTCCCAAATACAGATGAACCTCTCCTCCCTGCACCATTTTCTCAGCCAGCCATTAAAATCCTCTATTCTTCTTTTCCTAGCTGTGCTGCCCTTTGGTACTGGTATCACCTCTGAGAAGGCCAGTGAACTTCCTTCCTGCTGATCTTCCCTAATTCCCTGAACCTACTTTGCACTATCTCAACCTCCTCCTTCCCAGCTAGGTCATTGGTTCCCAAATGTATGACTAAATTAGGTTTTGCTTCAACCTCCCTTACTATTTCCCTTATTCTTGGGCCCACCTTGCCCACTGTCATCCCTGGCATACAAACTACCCTCTAGCTTGCATTTGAATACCCTTACCTTCCCCTGTGAATACCCCTAATTATGGAGTCCCCTATGATTGCCATTCTTCCATCCCCTGCATCTGTGCTCCCTGTCCTTCCTTTCTTACCTTCCGGTCTAGATGCTTCCCCACCTAACTGCTCCCTGCGCACCCTGGTGAACTTATCTACACAGCCACAGTTTATTCCCATAAATGTTTTTCCATCTCCCAATCTGCCCCTCCCCTTCTGACTATCGTATCTGCTTTCAGTTTTCCCCTTCCCATTTCCGTTCCTTTTCTCCCCCAATCCTCCACTCTGTTTTGCCTGCATATTCTTCCCTGCCCACCCTGATTAGTTCCCTCCCCTTGCCCTTGTACTCCTGCTCTCAACCCTGGGTCAGCCTGATCTCCTACCTCACCTCCTGCTGCCCCCATCCCTCCTTTCAGACAGTGGTGCAAATCTATTCAATAAAGGCATCCCTTTAGAATTTCCCACCCCTGATGCTACTCTCACATTCCCACCCCTTCCCCTTACCACTTGCCATTCTTCCACCCTGGATTCCCTAGTCCTCTGAGGAAGACATACTCCTGTATACTGGGTGCTCCTCCCCACTCCCGTCCCCTGCCTGATGGCGTCACTCCCCTGGGCATCTCCCCTTTGCCTTTCCCTCCACTGCTCTGACTTCCCACACCATACTCCCAAGCTCCCATCTGAGCAGCCTTATAGTGTATGGTGGAATGTTGTTCTGTATAGAATTCCATCCCTTTCAAAATGCTGTTCTACCACAGTTCCAAGGTCATGGAATGCTGTTCTAACCTACTGTGGTAGAACAGCATTCTAGAACCTCTAGAGACTGCATGTGTCAGTTTCATTTTGAAAGCAAAAGAACTCGCAAAACACATTTTTTCACACAGTACTATAAACTATAAAAAATACAGGATGAGCAACTTTATGCACAACCAGTGTGTTTTGCCACCTCGGGGTTCTGATTCCCATGGACCTCTTGAGCTTCGCTCTTGAGGTCAGAGGGAATCAGAATCCCTCTGTGACAGAACACACTGGTTCTGCATAGTTTCCCATCCAGTATTCTCTGTATTTCAACCCTTAGCTGCTCCAGCCTCTGACACACAGGACATCCCCCTTTACTTCACATCACCCCCAAAAAGACTGCTGCCCCACAGCTATTGCAGTTTACCACTGTCCTGCTTCCCATACATGTACCTATTCCCCCACATCCTCCTAGCCTCCGGTTATACATAATTATAAAATACAAAAATATTTAAATTACTGTCTTACTTTACCATCAAAATGTAAAAACAATCTCATTTATCTAGAACTTGGTAGGCTGCTACTTCCAGTGTTCTATCAATACTAGAACACTATGCCAAGGAAGCTGTTTCTTAGCAACCACCTGATTGTAGCTAAAAACAATATTTTTAATAAATGCCTTTTAAATCGTCAGCCCAGGAATCCCATGAAACATTGACAGAATAAGTCACAGTACCACCTTAAACAACATGCCACCACCCGGCAACAAGCCAGCTAATCCTGGTGACAAGGACAAAAATCTCAAATTGCCTATCTACTATACAAAATGAAACCTACACAAGGTATGATTCACCACAGAACAAACATGCTGACTATACTGTTCCCAACTAACATGAAATACACACATTCCACACCTTCATGTAGGCAACAAGAAGACCCTTCTTCTCAGTCCACAGACTGTATACAAAAAATATTTAAAAACTAGAAACAAAAAGTAGAAAATGTTGTCTTATCTAAGGAGCTCCACATAGACACAGCCACACTGTTGCCAGCATTTTAGAATCATCAGCGGCGAGTTGCAAGCTACGCTTTCTGGCATGGAAAGCGCTCTTTTTAGTTGCAGTTATTTCTGCTAGAAGGATTTCCGAGCTCCAGGCTCTGATGTGTAAAGAGCCTTATTTGTTTTTTCACAAAAACAGGGTGTCTGCATACTAATCCTAAGTTTTTTACCTAAGGTGATGTCTGAGTTTACTTCAATCCATCCACCTTCCAGTTTATTTTCCTGAGTATTCTAATCAGGGGGAGGCCTTGCACCATGCTTTGGATGTTCACAGAATGTTGTGGTATTACACGAACCGCACCAGTTCTTTGAGGAAAACTGATCAGTTGTTTTGTTTCGTTTGCCACCAAGAGAGAGAGGGCGTCCCTGTTTCCAAACAGTGTCTAAGTCATTATTTCTCAGGATTTGTCGTAGTGAGTCTCCCCCAAGCCACGGAAAAGATGTTGAGCCCCCCCACCACCAAAAAAAAAAAAAAAAAAAGACATTGAAATAATCTTAGGCCTTCCCATAAAAAAATGGCATATTTTGTTCAGTGTATCAGAAATAAAGTGAAGATCCTTTGAGTAGCTGGCTTTCATTTTATTCAGTTTATTGTAACCCTCCACACACACACACTTGTAACCTCTTCCCCTGGCAAGCCTATGTGCTCCACTATTTTGCCTCTCAGACCATTGTTAACCTTTGTTGCAATACCTTCATGGGTCAGACTGCTTTCTCTGTCTGTTTCCTCTCAATCTGGAATAACCATCCTATTCTTCTCTACCTCTCCTCCCTTACCGTGCTCTTTAGCAACTTCTCAGGGATCCTTTTTTCTCCCTCCTGCTCTTGCTCCTAGTACAGTACCTCTCTGACTAACCCTTGTGTTTGGGGTGTTCTGCCACCAGTCTGACTGGGCAGTTGTTATCTCTCATTATTTGTTCATTGTTCCTATTTGTTTGCACTATTGTTTATTTTGTATTGCTTAACTGTTTTGCAGTTACCTTTTGAATTGTATTTACCTCCTAGTCTTCTCCACGTACAACTGAAATGAGCCTTGGCTCAGTGTGATCTTCCTTGTTACTGATTTATAAATGAATACATAAATTCACCTACTGTTATCCTCTTTCATTTTTCCTCATCCCTTCACACAAAATGTCTAAAACTCAAAATTACAGTACTTTTTCAGACTTGATTGAGCCTCCCCGGAACAGGTTGGGGTCTCACCATTTGAGAAACCCTGGTCTAAGTGGTTAGCTAATTGCATTGTTTACTACTACCACAAGTACAACATGCCCCTTCCGGGGGTAATCAAGGGCCATTCCACCAGGAATATGGCTGCCTCCACAGCTTGCTTTAAAAGTGTGTCTGCTGCTGACATCTATGCAGCTGCCACCTGGCGTTCTGTCCACACTTTCACCAAGCATTACAGTCTAGACATCACCTCTGGGCGTAGTGCCAGCTTCGGCCTGGCAGTTCTTCAGGGCCTTCTCTCATGAGCTCTTGACTGCTGACGTGTCCTCCTCCTGGTGATGTCTTCCTTGTGATACCAGTACTGCTTGGGACTTAGTCCTGCCAGTGTGACCTGCTACAAAAGCCTTCCTCGAAGTAAGATAGTACAGTTATGTAAGAACTTACCTTAACAGTAGCTCTTTGAGAGAAGATTGTACAGCAGGCCCTGCTTTCTCTCCCTCCTTGCCCCTGCTGTTCCTTCTCTGTGCACTTTCTTCTGCTTGACTCTCAGGAACCCTTCTCCATTCTCCTTCAGCTGCCCGTACGGGGTCTGCGGCGGGAGAACTGAGGTGGTGTGGGGGACTGCTCTCCTATATAGGCTGTGCTGACGTCAGTTGACTCACATCAGCAGGGGTGCGGTCACCCGTGATAGACTGCTAACTAGAAGTTTTCTGTGTGGTCCTAGCACGTGCACATGATACATGCCTTTACTGTCTAGGTGAGCTTCACAATACTGAGGGATACCATTTATGCTGGGCCATGCTGCACTCATCCATCAAAGACCGGGAGACTTGACTTCCCTTGGTAAGCTGAAAGACAGCAAGAAGGTCAACTGCTCAGCTTGTGATAATGGATGAAGAGGTGGCAGCTGCGGTGACTGCCTTGTTCAAAGCTACTTACAGTTGAGGGGACGTTTGAGAGCTCCAGTGTAATTCATCCTCAGCTTCAGTTGAGCAAGCAGTCGAGATCTTTCTCAAGCTTATCGCTTGGCTGCCAGAGGAGATTGATGAAGAGTCAGTCTCCCAGACCCCTGTGCTCCCAGTCCTCTCCCAGGAGGGAGAGGTCCAGTGAGTGCCTCCTATTGCATTGTCTTGGGAGTGGCCTCTACCAGTGGTGTTGACTCTGAAGCCTCTCGTGCATAACTTGCTGAGGCAGGTGGTTTACACAAACCCTCTGGAGGACATCACTCCCCCTTTTGATCCTGCTTGTCTGTGCAGAATCATCAATGCTCTGAGGGGTGAGGAAAGGCATGGACGAAAGATGCATCAATGCTACCAGGAGCTTGACTGGCAACAGTGGACTATGATTGAGAGTGGTAGGGCTCTGCCCCCAGGACTTTAAGTCCTTTAGCCTTTGTCAGTAATTCCCATGCTGGTCCATGCTTCACAACAGTCCCCAGCATCTGCATCTCTGCCTCTTCGAGTGGAGCCACCTTAACTGCAGCCTCTGTTCGGGGCCCCAACCAAGAAATCTCGCCATGTGGATATACAGGCAGAGGGGCAGTCCGCTGCCGAGTGGGAGTAGCTAAACTCCAATACCATTCACAAAACCATAGAGAGCCCTGCACTCTGAGAGACTTGCAAAAGAAACCGGAATCACCAGCTAAAAAAAACCAGTTAATCCAGTTATTGAAGTAGCATACACACTGGAGGGAAACGGATCAGTGACCACAAAGATTCCCCGGCTCTTCGACCGTAGTCTTCGTCTCTGACTAAGACTATGGTCAAAGTGCCAGGAAGTCTATGTGGTCACTGACTCGTTTCTCTCCAGTGTGTCAGCTACTTCAGTAAATGGATTCATTGCTTTCTTGGTGGATCATAGAAATCTGACAGCAGAAAAGGACCCACTGGCCCATTGAGTCTGCCCTATCTTCCCCCTTCACTCATAGCACAGGCCCTCCCCTTCCCCCACCTACCAACCTCGTATGTCTGTCCCATGCCCTCTTAAATCCCCCCACTGTTTCAGCCCCCACCACTTCCTCTGATAGTTTATTCCAGGCCTCCTCCACCACCCTCGCCGTGAAGAAACTCCCCCTCACATTACCTTTATATCTTCCTCCTTCTAATCTTAGACTATGCTTTCTAGTTTTAGCCCCATTCCTTCCTTTTAAATAAGCTCCCCCCTTCACCTTGTTCATCCCCTTTATGTACTTAAAAGTTTCAATCATGTCCCCCCTCTCCCTTCTCATCTCCAATGGAGGAGGAGGAGTAGCTCTTTACATAAGGGAAGGAATCAAAGCAACAGAACAAAAGGGTAAACAGGGAGGAGAAGAAGCACAGTGGGTAAATTTGGAGACAGGCAATGGCACCACAATCCGCACAGGGTTAGAGCACAGACTTCTCAGGGGAGGAAATGGACAAGGAAATGATAGAAAGTATACTGTACTTAGAATGGCAGAAAAAGGGGAGATATTGCTGATGGGTGATCTGAATATGCCAGATGTTAACTGGAGTGCAGTTGCAGCAGCCACTTGAAGGTGGTTATTCTAGATGCCCTACAGGGGGTATGCCTTAGACAACTAGTATTGGAGCCCACTCGAGAGGGAGCAATCTTAGACCTGGTTCTCTCAAATGGAGATGGAGAGAGGATCACAGATGTAGAAATGGGTAGCCATCTGGGAACTAGTGACCATCGAACAGTATGGTTCACAATAAACACAGCAATAGAGTCAAGCCATACAAAGGCAAAAGTACGAAACGATGTAAGAAACCACTGTGGTTCTCAAAGGAAGTGGCAGTGAAGGTTCAAGAGAAAAAGAAAGCATTCAGGAAGTACAAGGAATCACAGAAGGAGCAGGACAGAGAACTGTATCAGTTAAAGCAAAAGGAAGCTGGGAAGGCAGTCAGAACAGCAAAGGCCCAAACCGAGGAAAGATAGCCAACTCAGTTAAGAAGGGGATGAAACCTTTATAGGTACATCAGGGAGTGAAGGAAGACCAAGGAGGGATAGTGAGGCTTAATAAAGGGGAGGGAGGGGTGGGCAGAGGGTGACTGTGAAAGGCAGAGATACTAAACAAATATTTTTGCTCAGTATTTACAAATGAAGAGGGGGAGGTACCTAAAACAAACAGTAGAAACACTCTGGATACAGAAGTTGATAACCAGTCCATTTACAGAAGAAAGGGTTCTGAAAGAACTCTTAAAACTGAAGGTGGACAAAGCAATGGGGCCTGATGGGATTCATCCCAGAATTCTAAAAGAACTAAGGGTAGAACTAGTGACACCACTGACTACCCTCTTTGACAAATCATGGGAGGATGGGGTGGTACCCGAGGACTGGAGGAGGGCAGATGTGATTCCCCTTCACAAAAGTGGGAGCAAGGCAGAAGCAGGAAACTACAGACCTGTTAGTTTAACCTCAGTGATAGGGAAAATTATGGAATCACTTCTGAAGGAAAGAATTGTCTAGTATCTAGAGGCCAGAGGGGCACAGGACCCAAGGCAGCATGGATTCACAGCAGGAAGGTCATGCCAGATGAATCTAATAGATTTCTTTGACTGGGTGACCAAAGTATTAGATCAGGGAGGGGCTGTGGACATGGCCTACCTAGACTTTAGCAAGGCATTTGACACAGTCCCACACAAAAGATTAATATACAAGTTAGCCAGCCTGGGAGTGGGTCCCAAGATGACAGCCTGGGTAAAGAATTGGCTGGAGAATAGGACACAGAGAGTAATAGTAAATGGAGTCCACTCTGAAGAAAGGGGGGTTACTAGTGGGGTACCGCAGGGTTCAGTATTAGGTCTGGTCCTCTTCAATGTCTTTATAAGCGACATTGCAGAGGGACTGGAAGGAAAAGTATGTCTCTTTGCAGATGGCTCAAAGATCTGCAACAGAGTTGATGCACAAGGTGGGGTGGAAAGAATGAGAAGGGACTTGGCAGGGTTAGAGGAACGGTCAAATGTATGGCAGCTTAGATTCAGTGCTAAGAAGTGCAAGGTAATGCACTGGGAAACAAAAACCCAGGGGAAGAGTACACAATGGGGGGTGAGATACTAACAACAACAAAAATGGAAAGGGACATGGGGGTAGTCATATCAGATGACCTAAAGGTGGGCAAGCAATGTGAGAGGGCAGCAAGGAGGGCTGGGGGGATACTGGGATGCATAGGGAGAGGCATCACCAGTAGAAAACAGGAAGTTATTATCCCTCTGTACAGACAGCTGGGCAGACCCCATCTGGAGTACTGCGTGCAGTTCTGGAGACCCAATCTCTGCAAAGACATAGACAGGATGGAAGCTGTCCAGAGGAGGGCAACTAAAATGGTGCAGAGTCTGCACTGGAAGACATATGAAGAGAGACTTAAGCAGCTTAATATGTATAGCCTCGAGGAAAGGAGGGAGAGGGGGGACATGATAGAATCTTTAAGTACCTCAAGGGAATCAACAACGTCCAAGAGGGTAGTATCTTTCAAAAAAAGAGGTGTGCAAGAACAAGGGGGCACAATTTGAATGTGGGGGTGGCTCAGAGGTAATTTAAGGAAGCATTTTTTCACAGAGAGGGTTGTGGATGCATGGAACGGCCTTCCGGAGGAGGTTGTGGAGTCAAAAACAGTGGTGAAATTCAAGCATGCATGGGACAGTCATAAGGTAATTCTAGGGGGTTGGGGTAGGAAGAAGTAGGCTGCTGGTTAACTAGGATCTGCAGCTTATCCATTAGGTAGGGAAATGGGCAGACTGGGTGGGCCAAGCGGTCCTTATCTGCCATCAAATTCTATGTTTCTATCCTCACTAAATATCCTCCTCATTCTGGTAAAGTCAGTTTTCCTGAAGTCCATAACCCTTGTGCTAGTCTGATTTGACTATCTCCCCATTTTCACCCTGAGCCTTACAGTTCTGTGGTCACTTGTACCTAGTCTGTCTCCCACCTCCACCTCTTCCACACTTTCCCAGTTCGTCAGGACCACATCCAGTAAGTTAATATCCCTAGTGGCAGGGACTGCGCTAACATGCTCAAAAGGAGAAAAACTACATCCTGCCCAAAACTGACCCCCTCTTTTCTTTGCCAGTGGGTCCAAATTGATGCACCTACTCTATAACAGTATCTAAAGGAAGGGAACGTGAACTGTTCACAATCTGCCACTGATTATGTTTTGACTCAGAAGGTTCCTTTTTAGATCCACATTTTCTATACCAGTGGGTCTAATTTGACCCATGTTTTAAACCTCCCATCGCTGTCACTGCCTATTGGGCTCCTTAACTAGCTATTGCATGAATACACCTTGTAGTGCCTCTAGAATCTCCCTGCTCCTTGCCAGTACTGCTACCAGGATCTCCCAGTCTACATCAGAGAATTTTAGGTCCCCCCACTAGCAGAAGCTCCCCTTTGAGAGCCATCCGTGTAACCGCCTGCATCAGCTGCCTGTCTCCTTCCTTTCCCTGCAAAGGAGGTCTGTATAATGCCCCCAGCCTCAATGGTTCTCCAGTCCAATTATCCAGTGTCACCCACAGGACCTCCTATTCCCCAGCTTCCTCCTGGTCTTCCATTGCCCTAATGTCGTCCTTTATGTACAATGCCACCCCCCCTTTTTTTTCTCCCAGTTCTGTCCCTCCCATGTATGATGTTCTGTCCCCCAAGTCTCGCTTCCTGCCACTATGTCCAGACCCTCGTCCACCATGATGGCCTCCAAGTCAAACATTTTGTTACCTAAACTCCTGGCGTTCACTGCTAAACCTTTCCACGATGTAACCCACCCCCCCCAGCCCTTCCACACTATCTTTCCCTTGGTCATACTTTTTTGAGCCCTTATTCTTCAACCGCAGTCTGGGTGGGGAGGCTAGATGCCTCCCATATCTCCTTCCTCCTTGAGTCGACTTTGTCCTAACCCCCTCCCCCCCGAATTTAGTTTAAATTGTACATGCTTTCAATAAACTCCTCTAACTTACTCTTAAGCACTGCCAATCCCTCCCCGTAGAAGTGCAGTCTGTTCAGGACAAATAGGCTGTCATCTTTCCACGTTGTCCCCCACCTTCCCAAATCCCATCTGCTTACACCACCCTGCCAACCATTTATTGAATTTCTTACTCCTTTGCTTCCTTGATGTGCTTGCCTTTGGCACAGGCAGCACTTCCAAGAAAGCAATAGACTGGAACACCATACTACAAAACCTGGCTAGCTCCCTGAATCATGCCTGCACCTCCTTTAGACTATTCCTCTCCAGATCATTGGTGCTCAGGTGCATCACCAAGTGAGTTCTTGCATCTTTCTGTTTGCCCCATGAGGATATATTGTGTCTTACCTCGAGTACCGTCTTTCCTGGCATGCACTCAACCCAAATTGCCCTTTTTCTGTCTCCCTTTCCACCTCATTTGATTCCCTTTATTGAGTCCCCTATGAGCAAGACCCTGTGGCTACTTTCTTTCTGTTTGCACTTTTTGATCTCCAGCTTACTCCCCATTCCCAACATCCTGTTTACCTCACTGTTCTCCATTTCCTCATTGTCCAGCTTCTTTCCTGGAGTTCTGCTCTCCCCTGGACTACATCTCCCTTCCCCCTCCTCCTGATGTCCCCTCCGCTCCCTCTCATTCTTGCCTCATGTTTTCTTTTAGGTTTTTTCCTGCCCTGTGTAAACTGGTACCCTCCTCCTTCCTCTTTCTGCTGATCTCCCCCTAGTCCTGAGTTTGCTATAGGCTTCCCCTCTATTTCTTCTGTGGGGTATGTCCTCCTTACAAGTGTTTCCCCCACCCTTTGCATCATTTGGAGACTTCCCTCAAGGCTCCCCCCACCAAAGGTGCCTTCCAAAACCCCCCATCTCCAGAACCTTCTTTTACACTAGTCCCACCTTCATCCACTGTGGCCACCTCGCAGATGCTCCCCTTTGCCTACTGTTCTGCATGGGTTGGCCAGTGGTGCGTCTGTTTTCCTGCTCAGTACCCTTGCTCTGCAGCCTACTGTCTGATGCACCCCCTTCGGTTACCTGCCCATTTCCTGCCTGTGCATTATTTGCTCTTTTGATCTGACAGCTTGCCACTTCCCCTGACCCCTCCCCCCTTTTTCTATACCAGTTTCTAGGTCCCCTGCGGCCTTGCTTGCTTCCTCCCTCCCCTCACCCATCACATCCCTCCCCCTTGCTCCCTCCTCCACGTGCCTTCCTCCTTTATTTCTCCAGTGCCTCTGTCCCTTTCCTGCCATTGAAATGTACCCCTTATACCCCCTATTTACTGAATGCTCTTGTCTTGACCTACTACTGGACCCTCCTCTGCTATGCCAGTCCATACTCCTCATGTACCTCCTTTCCAAATCTCCCCTAAGTTTGATAACTTTTGCCTCTATATGTGACAGTCTTTTACATACTGGGCAACTCCTCATTCTCCACAGCAGCTCCATGTAAACTGCTGTCCTGCACCCATTAAACCCCACAATTCTCTTCGATGCTGTCCTCCTCTCACATGACCCTGCCTTGCACCTCCCTCGGCTGCCAAATCCTCTGTCTGGTCCCCACCCCTCACACCTATATTTCCCCTCCCACTGCATATTCAGCTCCCCCATACCAAAATACCTTACTCAAATTTTTAAGTGTAGACTGTAAACCCTAACAGTATTCCAATATTTCAACACCTTTTTTCTGGCCCTGGTTTAATACCATTTTCACTCCCCCTCCAAACGTAAATTTCAAATTTTAACAGTTTGAACCCCACTCGCCAGTATTTCTGCACCTCCTATGATGCTCAGTTTTAAGTTTCTGATCTACCCCACTTCAGTACTATTATTCAAGGGTTGAACATTTAGACATTTAGCAATTTAGCATTTTTTTCTGGCCCAGGTTCAAAACACATTCCTCTCCACTTCCAAACATAAATTTCAAGTTGTAAACAGTTTGAACCCCCTCTCCAATATTCCTGCACCTTATATGATACTCAGTTTTAAGTTTCTTATGTACTTCACTTCCGTACCATTATTCAAGGGTTGAACATTTAGCACTTTTTTATCTGGCCCTGGTTCAAAATCCCTTCCACTCCACTTCCAACATAAATGCCCATTTTGAACAGTTTGAACCCCCTAGCCAGTATTCCTGCACTCCTTATGATGCTCAATTTTAAGATTCTTACCACCCCCACTTCCCAACTATTTTTCAAGGTTTAAACATTTTAAACATTTAGACTGGGATGTACCCAGGATGAGGCTACTGGATTGGTCCATGAAGGCAGAGATGTTTGAAGTTGAGAAACTCCACTCCGTGAATGAATTCGCAGACTTTCCTCTTTTCGCGGAGTAAATCCATGGTGCGAAGTCCAAATTTGTGCAAACATTATAACTCTGTCAGATTCAGAGTTTTGCAGTGGAGTCTGGCACAGAAGAAGCTGTTCAAAGTAAAACTGTCTGGTTTGTAGTGCCCCCCCAGCATGAGCGAATCGCCGGTCCGATCTTTCCTTGTTGTCTAATGTTCCTCTCCTCCCCACCAGTTGCCTGCTCAATCTTTCCATGATTTGTAGTGCCCCCCCCAACTTCCAATCTCTACCCTGATGTAAAAAAAGACACTTTCCCTGGTGTCTAGTGGTCCCCCCCCATTGATTGGTGGCCCAATGTTTATTATGACACTTTCCCGGGTGTCTAGTGGTCCCCCACTCGCCGGCTGCTGGCTCCGATGTTTATTATGACACTTTCCTTGATTTCTAGTGGCCCCACCCGCACCCAAGACTAATCTTGACATAATGTACCCCTGGTGTCCAGTGGTCCTGCCTCCCCCACCGGCATCCATGCCCCATCAGTTCTGCCACTCCACTCAGCCAAGTCACCCACCATCCTTGAGACCGATCTCTGCTCCATGTTCCACCATGGATAAACACCCATGGGAAGGGCTGCTGGATGTCAGCCCCAAGTCCCACAACAGAGTTTGTGTCAGTCCAGGTTAGCAGTGCGGGACCTGAGGTATGTGGCGACTGGCATCCTGTGCGGTCAGGGGTTTTCTGCCTTTTTTTCCCCCCAACTCACTGACGTCTGAAGGCTTTGAACTGGTGCACTAATGCATGCCAAGCATGCAGCATGTCAGAGCACCACTGTTACCCACCCTCGATTGCTAGCTCCAGTTTGGACTGCCAGTTGTGGTCATCCAGGTGGCAGTGAAGCCCAGACACTCTCCCACCTCCAAAAAGGTGAGCGTCCTAGGGGATTCTCAGCCATCCTTCCTTGGCTGGCCCTCTGACAACCCAGGCTTGTTCCCGAACCTGGGTCACCAGTGTTATTAACATTAGCACTGCCGTTGTATGGGTAGGTAATCCCTAGGAGGGACAGTTTCAGCACTAACATCTGAACCCAAAGTTTGGCTGCTAGGGGCAAAAAAGGGGGCAGGCAGAGGTAGTAGTGTTTCGTCAGCTTCTGCGGCTGGAGCCCCCTTTGTAGCTGTGCAGTGACAGGTTGTGGGGTGTCATTCCCCTCTCCTGTCCAGTACCTGTCCCAGCTCCTGGTCGGGGGATGGTTGCATCACTTGCCATACTGATCTGCAGTTACCGCGGACAGGTGGGCTCTAGAAGTGGTGTGCAGAGGTTTGCCTCTGGATTTGAGACTCTCCTGCTGTACAGACTCCCGAGTTCCTCAGGACTCCAGGGTGTCGAAGGAAACATCTGTGCTTTGAGCCGACATTGCTCAGCTCTTGTAGTGTGGGGCGACAGCCCATGTTCCAGAATACCTGGCCACCTAGGGATAGGTGTCCAGGTACTTCCTAGTTACAGAATAGATGGGGAGGCTGGTGCTCCCTGAACCAGTTCATGTGGAAGCACATGTTCCAGATAGTCATTCTGATTCAGATCATTCCATTTCTGGAGCAGGGTATGTGGTTCTGCCACTGGACCTCCAGGACATGTTGTTCCACATCCCAGTCCTTCTGTCCCATTGCTGGTACCTTCGATTCTACTCAGAGGGGAATTCTTTACCAGTTCCAGGTCATGACCTTTGGCCTTTTGTCCGTGTTGAGGGTCTTCACCAAGTGCATGGCAGTGGCGGCGTCGAGGGTCTTCACCAAGTGCATGGCAGTGGTGGCGGCTTTCCTGCAGCTCCTGGGCTTCAGGGTTTATCCCTGCCTGGACAACTGGCTGATAGCTTGGTCATGCAGAGGTGCAGGGATCTTGCCCTCTAAACCTCTCCGTGCTTGGTCCGTTCTGGTTAAACCAGCCAAGTCAGAGCTGGTCCCATCGCAGGTAATCATTTATTGGGGCACAACTTGACTTCCTACGGACCAGGCATCTGCTTTTACCTCCTTTGCCCAATCATTTCAGATTGGGCACTCACATCCTTCCAGGAACTTCCTGCAGCTACTGGCAAACGTGCCATCCTCCATCAGTATGATCCATTGGGTTTTCTGGCGAATACACCACCTGCAGTGGGAGTTGGGCTGCCAGTGGCCCAGCACCTAGGTCACTTGGACCTGCTAGCCATGGTGACCCAGCCGATGAGGGATGCCATCCAGTTGTGGTTGGAGCCACAGCATCAGTAGGAGGGAATCCCATTTCACCACTCAGAACTGTCTACCATGATCATGACGGATACATCTCTGATGGGGAGCACACCTGGGAGACCGCAGAGCCCACGGTTCTGGTCACCTCAGGAGTCTGGTCACCACATCATCCTGCTGAAGTTCCGTGCAGTGCGCCTGGCTCTGCTGGAATTTGCTCCCTTGATCTGGGTTCAGGTTTACAGGTTGAGGGAGTGGGGTAGCACCCACTGCTCGGACCAGGAAAACAACACTCCAAACAACCAGAGATGGTGTATAAAATAGGTTGTATTGTAAACCACCAAACAGACAAAAAAAGGTGACAGGAGCCCCGTGGGACAGCAATGCAGGAAAAGAACCTTACGTTTCACCCAGTACTCTGCTGGGCTTCGTCAGAGTGATCTAATAGCAACAGGCTATAGTGCTTATATACTGTGAGTTCATGTGTGCTCAATTGGGGGTAATTAAATAACTGTCACAACCTTATTGAAACATAATAATTCACTTAATTATTCACCATAGAAACCCTGGGAATCAAAAAGCAACTTTCATCATACAAATTCATGGGCTCTTAGTTAACTTCTTAGTACTAACTGCGATGCTTAGCTCTAGGGGGAGTCCAACAATACTTTTTAAAGGTACTCAACTCTTAAACTGCACATATTTCTTTTGCAAACCTGGTCAAAGAGTGAAACATACACAAAGACCAGTAATAAATGTTCAGTCAGCCTTATGATGAAAACCAATGAAGCACATGAGCTCAGGCACTTAAAACTTATTACTGTTATGATCAAATCAACAATGTTTTTCCAGTACAGGAAGTAAAATCCAACATTTTTTTACATACAACTGGTTATTGCATCCACACTTTTATAGCCAAATGTAATAAAGGTTAAATAAACATGAATGTTTTTTATACAAATGTTTGTGTGCAAATATACTCTCATGCTCCAACATGTACACTGCATGGCTGTTCATCATTATTTCTTACTTTACTTCAGCACTTACATTTTTTCAAAAATGTTGCCAAGTCAATGCTCTCATTCAGTCCAAGGTTAGTGCATGCACCCAACTCGTAAGTCCAGTAACTCTTCCTTTGTCCTATCATTTTTTTTTTTATATCTCCCCCTCTTGGTCCAACTTTCACTAACTCAGTTCCTAAAAAACAGAAATTATGTGAACCTCTGATATTGGAATTGATGCGCCTGACATTCGCACATGAAGCATCTCCCCTCTGTACTGCCCTTATGTTCCCCTCTCCTGGTTTTAAAGGCCCTAGTGGTGTGCCCTATATAGTATGCGTCACACTCACACTGTAGCATATAAACCACACCCTCACTATTACATGTGATGAGGTCATGGATTATGATATTCTTGCCATTAACCAGATGTGTAAATTGTTTACATGTGTTTACTTATTTAGAATACATGCACCTTCCACACCGGTGTATCCCAGATGGGGGAGGAGCCAGAGTGAGTTGTCTTGACTGTGCAGGACCAGGAACAATTCCTTTCACCACCATGTCCCTGATACTCCTGCATTTCCTGAATACCACTTGTGGGCCTGTTTTCACCAAGTTCTCCAAACTTGGTCCCAGTTCTAAAATTGACCAGTTACTACGTATGTTGTTACTAACCTGTGGGACCCTAACTGAATAGGTGGTGACAAAGGGGCAATCTTTCTTAGTCCTCTGGTCTGATTTTCCAGAATATCTTAGGGTGTCAGTTTCTATCCATTTTTGTCACTCCTTCTGTTGCACTGGCTATGCTGTGGTTACTATACCCTCATTCCACAAGTCAGTTAACATGGATGGCCCTCTTTGCCACATATTCTTGTGGTTCTGTGCAGTTTCTAAGGGTCCTCATCACTTGGCCCTTAGGGATATTAAACTTCACATGTGATGGATGGCCACTGTCGTACCTAAGTAGACTATTTCTGTCTGTCTCTTTTTGGAACAGAGTGGTGCACACATCTCCTGTTTCTGTCTTGTATATCTTCAGATCCAAAAATGTAATCTGTCTCTGTCCTGTTTCAGACTTGTACCTGAGACAGGTGCTGGTTTCTTCCATCCATTTCACAAAATTTTCAGATCCGATAAGGGTACCCTTCCATATGACCAGGATGTCAGCAATAAAGCGCTGCCGCAAATCCACTAAATGGAAAAATGGATTTGTGGTGGCGCTGTAGAGATGATCAACCTTCCACTTACCAACAAACAAGTTAGCAAAACTGGGACCATGGTGGGCCCCCATTGCGGTACCTCATATCTGTACGTACAGCTTGTCCTGAAACAGGAAAACATTTTTTGTCAGAACTTCTCCTGCTAATTGGGACAGAAAGCTGGTGGGTACCTCAGCCTGTGCCTGTTCTGATCTTGTGTCTGGAAAAAAAAAAAAGCACATAGCCTCCAAATCCTCTTGATGGGGAATAACTGTATACAATGAATTAACATCAGTAGTGGCAAAGAACCACTCTGGTTCCATTTCAGTATTTTCCATGAGGTTCGCAGTCTCTGTTGAGTCACGCACATAAGATCTAAGGTTAGTGACCAAGGGTTGGAGATGTTCATCTACAAAGATGGACAGGGGTTCTGTAAGCCACCCACGGCCTGAAATAATGGGCCTACCCGGAGGGTTAACTAATCCATTCTGTATTTTCGGTAACATATAGATAATAGGAACCACATGATAATTTACCATGAGTGTTTTAAATAATGTCTCAATTATGTACCACTTAACAAACCCCAAACCCCAAACTAAGGACAGTCCAGATCTCTTCCTTGAATTTATTTATAACCTCATCAGCTGTTGGTGTACTTCTTGAACATAAGAATCTTTGTCCATAATGACAATAGCTCCACCCTTATCAGATGGTTTGATTACTATATTTGGGTTCTCACCCAGATTTTTCAGGACCTTCTTTTCCTGTATACTACAGTTATGCCTGGGGTGCTGTTGTGGGGTGTTCCTAGGTTTATCCAAGTCTTGTTCACACTTGCGAATAAAGAGAGACCACAGGATTCATGGGTGGACAGTAAGCAGAATGACACCAAAGCCTGTTTTGTTATTTCCTGCCCCCCTTCCCATCATGTTCCCCAAGGTCCAAATCTTTGTTATGAATACATTTAAGCATGAGGTTACTGGCAAACTTGTGAAAATCTACACATGTATTAAAAAAGTTAATGTCATTGATAGGACAAAAAGACAAACCCTTACTTAGAGCATCAATTTCACATAACTAGAAAGGTTAACAATAGGTGTAGCATCAGTCTCTACATTAGATGATTGAAATGGTCTTAAGGGGTTGGGGGGAGGCATCAAGGTCCACGTGTTGTGAACATTGTGTGACAATAAACTCTCCTGCCTCTTCCTCCACGCTGCCCCCCACCTCGCCTTCTTGATGGATAGTACACCTGTTGGAAATGCGTCTTTTTCTGATGCTGGCTGCGTCGGGTACCCTGGTTGTAAGGAGGGACCTGTCCTGACTCTGATTCCCTTTCCACGGTTGGATCAGAGTCTTCTGTGTCAGAAGGACCAGTGGTATAGTCCAGGACTGTAGGGCTTGTTTGATTTCTGGTGTTAGAGTTCTCATTCTTCCTCAGGATAGACTTTAAACTCCCACCTGGTGATTTGTTCTTAGGGTTTCCCACAGTCAAATACTCTTTTGTCTATTGCTACCTCACTCCCTCATGTTGTATTGCTTACAGTGAGCACCACTGTGTTTTTCCCGGTGCTGCATGTGCTTTTTCTCACTTTAGGTTATACAGGTCCAGATGGACAACATGACCACCATGTTACCTGAACAGGCAAGGTGGGACACACTCACTTCCATTGTGCCGGGAGGCTGTTCTCACCTGGACAGTCGTGCACTGCCTAGATACAGATCTCCTGGCAATCCATGTCAAGGGAGAAAACAGTTAGCTGGTGGATGCTTTCAGCCATATTAAAGAGACGTTACACGAATGGTCCCTGAACCAGGAGGTGGTAGACCTCCTCTTCTCCCAGTGGGCACCCCTCTGGTGGATCTGTTCACCTTGTGGGAGAACACTAAACTGAGGCTGTTTTATCCTGTTGGGGGATGTGTTCGCAAGACCCTGGACCCCAGGCCTCCTATATGCCTTACCTACCTTCGTCTTGGTCCAGAAGGTCATGGCCAAGGACCAGAATGACAAGGTGAGGATGATCCTGGAAGCTGCAAACTGGCCCAGGCACTTCTGTTATCTGGATCTTCTCGGCAGCAGGCCTCCATGGAGGTTGCCATTCTGCTCAGATCTGCTGACCAGGCAGCAGGGGGAAGGTCCTGCACCTGGTCCTTCAGTTCTTACACTCATTGGCCTGATTTTTGAGCAGCTACAGTTCCAGGCTCAGGGCCTCTAAAAAGACATCCTCTGCATTGTGTAGGTGTCCCATACGGTGCTAACTCGAAAGTGCTGTTCATTTAAGTGGAAGAGGTACTCTATCTGGTGCTAGTGTAGGGAGCTTAATCCTCTCACCTGCTCCGTGGCAAGCATCTTCGACTACATATAGTCCCTGTCTCAGTCAGGACTACGAGCAGTGACCCTTAAGGTTCATCTGGCAGCCATATCTGCATACCAGACGTGGGGCTGATATGCTGACAGTGGGCCAGGAGAAAGTAGTTGGGCACTTGGTGCCCAGACCTCTGACTCCATGGGACCTACTACTGGTGCTGGCAGTGCTCATGGGCAAACCGTTTGAGCTAATGCACATATGTGATATGTCACATCTGTCGTAGAGGACTCCCTTCTTGGTGGCCATCATATCAGCCAGAAGGATCAGTGAATTCCGGGTGCTCCTGGTGGAGTCTCCTCACCTGATCTTCCACAAGGACAAGGTCATCCTTCATAACCATTCCAAGTTCCTCCCAAAGTTCATATCAGACTTTCACATTAACCAGGTCATCAAAGTGATTTTCTCAGTTTCCACCATCACTTATAATTATTACATACTTTATGCTGGTGAATGTAAATCTTTGACATTTTTACAGTTCAGTGCCAGAAGAATCGGGAAGTGGAAGGGATCGGATGACCACCGTGTTGTGGCCAACTCATATGATCCTTTCCAATTAAGTACAGATGCAACATTGATCTGTAAAAATGTCAAGGATTTACTTTCACCAGCACAAGATATGTACTCTAATAATATCAGTGATAGCATAATTAAAAAAAACTCAGTAAATCACTTCAACTTACCAGTACACTTAACCAACCTGACTTTGAAAGCTGATCACAGGCTCCACACACTGGACCTGCGGAGCATGCTCTTTTATAACAAGGAGTGCACAGCTGGTATTCGGGCTGAGGCTTGCCAGCTGTTTGTGACTTACACTGAAGCTGCATTTGGTAGACTGGCTGCAGAGTTGACCGTTGCCAAATGGATTACATTCTGCATCAACTTCTGCTGTAGTTTGGCTGGTAGAGTCACCCATGGAGGATGGGGCTTAAGGCTCATTCCACCAGACATACCGCTGCCTCGTGGCTGCTTGCAGGGATATTCCCACTGTGGAGATATGCAGGGTTGCAACCTGAGTAAAGCATACACCTTCATCTCCCATTACAGCATCGACATGAATCATCAGGATGCTGCTTTTGGGTCCTCGGTCCTCCAGTCTGTGCTCACCAAATAGGGGTGCATGCCTTGCCCCTTTCTCCCAGAGGACTACGAGGAGTCTGCCAAAGTGTGGATAGTGAACTCAATGCATGTTACTAGAAATATAGATTATTCACATATATCTGTAGTTCTTTTAGTGATATTCAGTTCACATCCACACAACTTCCTCTGGAAAGTGGCACATAGATCTTTGCTTCCAGCATGTAAAATCTGATATCACAGGGTGGAGCCTATGACTCCGCTGACTCCAGCAGGTCTGCCAGAGTGTAGATGTAAACTAAATACTGTACCACTAATAGATCTATGTTTCAGATGAGTTACATATATATTTTTTCCATACCAAGCCGCCTCTCCCTACAAAAGAGCGAAACATTTCCCAGAGCCTAACCTTCCAAAGCCAGAATGATTTGTCAAGATGACCACGATCTCTGAAGAGATTCAAGAGAGTAACCAGGAGAGCCGCTGTCCCAAACTGTCAAGTCTAAAACACAAGAAAAGGATGCAACTCAATTTGATCGTAATCTCTGTAATCTTTATTTACATCAGTCGGCCACCCTGGTCTTGACATTTGGCAGATGCTGCTTATTCATGAGCAGTAGTCCCCATGTTTATGCCCTCTTAAGTTTATAGAAAGAGGTATACTCCTACCCCCCACTGAGATCCTTTTTCAGTTATGCTTGATACATGATTGACTCTCCACATCTGATGTGATCTCTGCATCTAGATTGTTGCAGAAATGTGGGGCTTTTACACTACCAGATCTGCACCGGTGCCAGTGGTGCAGATCAGTTTCACTGCTGCAGATCCATGAGTGTAAAGAACTGACGAAGCATTGCAAGCCGCTCCCTTGCGGCAAAACGTGTTCCCTTGGTTTGTTGGGTACGCAGAGCAGAGTGCACCGGTGAAGGCGTTTTTCGCAAACGCGTAAAAACGCTGCTTTGCCTGTACTGGTGCACTCCTGTTCACGAACCCCTCTACCGGAAATGCCCCCAAAACACCAGAAGGCCATCAGGAATGCTGCACAGCCTCAGTGCGTAAAAGAAGAGAGCGGTGGTGTGAGTGGAGCAAGCCGATTCAGGTTGGCAACGCTCCAGCTCAGTGTAATGTAAAAGGGGCTATGAGTGGCATCCTTTTCTTCCATTTCCAGTCCCTAACCTTATTTCAACATTTTAATTACTTTGATGTTTATTTTCAGATTTTCAAAAGCTTATGACCGGAATAAAGCATGACAAAACAACAAACACACTAGAACTGTGTGACATATGGTGCTTTAGTTGGACAGTACTAAAATTCAATCTGCAGGAGGGGAACTGGATAAACATTTTAATACATAAACATGGCTGACTCAATGGCACTGAGCTGTTGGGGACTGCTGTGGTATGATGGCAATCTGGGTTTATGCAACTTAAATATCCTGGTACCCTTGACTGGCCAAAGAATGACCATCCAGTAGTTGCTCAGACCTCCCACCCCACCCCCTTTGCTGGCATTATCGGTCTGATCTTACTTCTGCCTCCTCCAAATAGATGGTGCGGACTGAAAGAGGAGACTGCCACATAGGATGGTGGGGCTTCAGAGGTAGCTGCATCTGTTGGAATAAGGAACAAGCCAACCAAAATGTCCAAGGTAAGCATAGCAAGGTGCTTAAAGAAATAATATACAAAAATTTAAGAAATGTTTACCAATTTTGTTATCATTAAGCTTAAAGTCCTCTGACTTATAACATTTATAGGGGGCCGGCCTGCTGGTGCAGCGGTAGAACTTCCACCTGCGACGCCGACGCCTGTTGTTTGGAAACAGGCCTGGGTTGTTGGAGGGCTGGCTGGGGGGAGGAGGATGGAGCGTCCTGGGGACTGCACTTCTTCTCTGGGGGGTGGGTTGGAACAGCATCCAACACATGACTGGCCCCTCACAAAGGCAAGGGGTCTAGCAGCACAGGAGCTTGACAGTATGGGGAGGCAGGGCAGATGGTGGCCATACCACGATGTCATTGCATGCCGCACCTTCCAGGGAGAAAAACAGAAAATTACTGCCACCCGCTGCTCCATCACAGGTCCCACACCGTCACCTGGACTGCCTCTCCCCGACCACGCTCTAACTCCGCTCGGGGGGGTGATGGAGGTCCGTCTGTGGGTGGCCCTTCCTATGGGGGTTCATCCATGGGGAACCACGGGAGCAGGTCTGTTCTGGAGCGAATGACTGGGCTGGGCAGTAGGGATAGGGCTGAAGTGGGCCAGTCAGCGGCAGGGAAAAAAAACAAAATAATGTTTGTAGGGGACCTGTTACATGCCTTATATTGAACATGAATGTTATATTTTGCAGTTTGGGCAGACAGAACTGCTCATCTTCACTTTGCTGTCCTGTTGCTAAAATTGCATAAGGTAGTGTTCTTTTATAATTAAAGACATGTATTGGGCCAGCGTAGATGGCGGTACTCTGCCTCTACCTTATGGGCTCAGGTAAGGTTGAGGGACCTTGGTCGATAGCTCCTTTGGGGATTTTTTCCCAAAGATCATAAACTAAAGTTTAGATGTAAATCATGCAGTGCCTGCACCCAGGGAAATATTTGATGGGTTGGGTAATAAGCTAGTACTACCCTCCTGCGCAACCATACCAACCATGTATGCTTCCCACTAGTACAACCAACCGAACCTCTACACAAAGCAATTAGCAGTTTGGCAAACATCAACATTTTTGTAAAAACTATAAATTACATGCGCACACAAATAATATGCTCAAGAATCAGAAATTTCAAACAAATAACATAGAGGTTTTATTGGAGAAATTGGGAACAAGTTCTTAAGGAAGTAAAGGGGTTAATGCAAACAAAATAATGACATACTGGCTGTCTAGCCCTCCTTCAACCAACACAGTTTTCTGCCCAACTGTACTTCTGGACTGCTACCCTAGTTGAATATCCCTAGTCCTAGGGAGCTCCCTGGAAGCCTGGGTACCCTAGTGTGGAATCATGGCAGGGGTGATGAAATTGTATGTGGTTGGCTGGTGGTGGCCTGCTGTGACACAACTAAAGGAAATAAAATTGTAATCCTGGACAGGTGGCATAGTCTAGTAAACAACAGAAGTTCCAAACTGTGGCCCTGTCTAACAGTGGAAAGCCTGAGTTTTAAGATCCATGGGCCCTGTTTCAGTATTCGTGGTTACACTGAGGGTGGTAGGCCTCCGTCTCTGATGGCAGTCCTAGCCAGATGTTCTTGTTTCATTCTGCAGGCCTGTGTCATATCTTTGATGGCTTCCTCTGCTGGTTGCTTTGGCATGTCACGTAGGTTCTGCTGGTCTTTCACTCTGTCGGTCTCTCTGGGTGTCTTTCGGATCCCTGGCCTCTGCAAACCCAAGGCATCACCCTCTGTAGGCAGTCCCCTGGCAGTGGTGATTAACACAGTGACTTTATTTCCTAGTCAGTTATGTCACAGTTGCACACCCCTCCAGTCTGAGCAGGGAAGAGTCTTTCAACTGTACACCAAGGCTCAGCTGTGGGGCAGCTTGTTCATACAGGCTGAAGACTTAAGCTGCTGTTTCAGTCTCCCTTCCTTTCTATCTCGTTTGTTTTCTCTCTCTCTCTCTCTGCTAGGAGCAGCAACCTCCTCCTTTTTGGCTGTAAAAGCACACATCTCCCTCCAAAGTCACTGCCCAGTGCTAGTTTGCACCTACAGATGGAAGGTCTACTTTCCACACTAGTGCAGGGCAGACTGAAGACATGCTGAAAGAAATTCCTGAGTCTAGTCAAGAGGACACAGCTTGCCCATTGGTCAAATCCTCTTGTCAGTCATTTGAGTGGGGGTCTCTGTCTGTTCTTAGGTGGCTGATTTGTCATCTGACTCCCAGCGAATTAATGAACTCCTTCTCAGTCCCTTAGGTCCTCTCTGGCTCCTTGGAATGCTACTGGAACCTGATTGGCCTTTCTAATGCCCTCTGGCCCTGTTGCTATGTTGAGGGCAATGGGGTCAGAGGGGATAAATATGGCTGCTGCATTTATGTAGGCCTGGGGTCACTAAGTCCCCAAAGTCCTTTTTCAAAAAGGTCTACTGGCCTGATATCATTATTTGTGCCTCCTGAGTGTTGTGTGGGATCGTGCCCAGTGTCCATAATACCCTGCTCATCATGTATGATCATGCTGTCCATCAGTGACTGCAGAGTCACGTTTCAGTAGTGCAGGAGGCACTGAACGGAGAGTTTCCTCCTCTCTGATCCCAGCCTAATTGCTGCTTCGGCAGTCGGAGTCCTTGGAAGCAAAGGGGTTACGGGACAGGCATCTGCCTTTGGCTGGAGCTCTGTGGAGCAAGGTAAGCCCCACACGCAGAAGGGTGGGGGGCAGGGGCGTTACAGACCTTATAAGCATATAAAACAAATAAACTGATGTTTCCTAAAAACATTCCAGTGTTTATGCAGTTTACTTGCCATTTTTTCCTACATTTCTTTTGCACTGTAATATTGATAGAGTGGTGGGTATTTTACTCTGTAATAAACATATTTGTAAGTACATAAAAACACTGCCCATTTATGAGCTTATAGCATGATAATTAATAAACCTCCAGTGTTGTACTGTCATCACTAAAGTAACAGCCTCCTGCACAATTTGGGGTTTGTGTTCAGGTTTCGTACATAAACCATGCCCTTTGAATGTAGTGGCAAACTTATGTGCTAAAGAGCAAACATTTTAGTCCAAAATGTTTAAATTAAGTTACTGAACAAAAATCTACACCACATTTATACAGTATCTTTATGTTTACAGATTTCTGCTACATCTTTCGGAAAGAACTCGAGGTATTATTGTAACCAATGACAATTTGAAAGAATTTGTAAATGAATCGCCCACCTGGAGAGACATTATTAAAACAAGGTAATTTTTTTACGTAAACCTAGGAAGTTGTGAATACTTTTAAGTTCCCCCTTTTCTAGCAACAGGAATGTGATGGATGAGATCAGGATAAAACCTCTGCGTTACAGGGAACCAATCCTGGTAAATTTACAGCTCCTCCAAAATAAGAGGAAGCTCCCTTACCCCCCACAGGAGTGCTTCTGGAAAAAAAAAAACAGCTTTTGAAATTATGCCCCTGAGGGAAGGGATCGTAAATTGTCGCTGAGGGGTTAGCAGCGTGATCCCTTTCCACTTCCCCGTTGCTGGCTCCACATTTAGCAAATGGCCACTTAAACGACAGAAAACTGTATTTTAAAATCATGCGTCATACACTGTATTGCGGCATCATAGAATATTGGAGCACAGGGGTGTGGCCAGCAACAGGGAAGTGGAAAGGGATTGTGCTACTAACCGCTTGTTGGGAATTTGTGATCCATTCCCTTCCCTTCCTTCGGGGGCATAATTTCAAAAGCTGTTTTTTGTGCAGAGGAGTTCCCGTGGAGGTAAGGGAGTTTCCTCTTATTTTGGTGTAGCACTGAGAAAGGTGCTCTTTAAGCCCACGTATACACAGTACCCTGGAACGTAAGCTATTCTAATAACACTCTGCGCTGTGCTGGTCACGTGCTTCCCAACCTCCTAATGACAGATAATTATTTTCTTCTAAGTGATTGGTTGCATTGGATCATTGCTCCACCACAGCTTGGTTTATTTCATTGTTTTTGTCGTTAGAAAAAGTAAAAGTTATTTTAAAACAGTGTAATTTAGCTCTTAGTACATCTGTGTATTGTTTCTCCTTTTGATGATGTTTCTGTTTTTTCTTATTCCACGTAGTTGTACCAGGAACTGAGAAACAGAAAAACTGCGTTTACTGTTCACAATAACTGGTAGAAAGCAGTGAATCTTACTTTGAAGAAGTCTCTTGCAGCAGACCAACACCGGTAGGACTAAGCCACCAGGCGCCAGGACCACACAAAAAACTTTCTAGCTCGCAGTCTGTCACGGAAGACCACCCACCAACGTCAGCCGCAGAAGTCTGCCTATCCCATAAAGGCGGGCAGTCCCCCGCCATCGACCCACACATGTCAGACCTTAGCAGATGCTGCAGCTACAGTGGAATGCCATTACTCGTGCTTGCCGCACTTTGTTTTCCTTTTTCCTCGAGGTTCTAACATCGAATTTTCAGTGTTTCAGCTGTTAAGTTGGCATCTTTTCAACCAGCTTAGTCTTCCGACCGCACCACAAAGTGTGCCTGCGGCAAACAGATTCCTAAAAAAGACAGCCACTCTGTCTCTCTCATCTGCCTAGGCCCCAGCCACAACACCGAAGCCTTCCAGATTTGCCAGAAATTCAACCAGGTCACTCAGTGACACTGTCTTAAGACTCTGGAGAGCCATCTGATAAAGCAGAAGTTGGTTGCGATGGAAAAGGAGCTGCAGGCTAGCAGTCCTCTAGGACTTCAGTTTCCTCTCAAAAATCCAGTGAGAAGCACAAGCCCTGGGACAAACACCAGGAACAGAAATGGTCCGCTTCCTGCTTGCGGTTGTCCCAAACCCTCAACCACGTTGTGGTCATCCTTCTGGAAGGTTGACCCATTCAGACCCGCCAGGCCTCTCTTCTAGTGAGCTCCCGGTGGCTCAGCTGCCCACCTTCATTGCCATTTCTGGCGGCAGCTCCTTGGGTCAGGGGATTTTGTCTCCTGTCTCCCAACCCCTGACACTCAGGCCCATCTTATCCACAGGCTCTCAGCCGGTGTTAGTCTTTTGGGCGTCCGTTCCTCCACCCCAACCCACCTGGCCAAGGTATTGCCTTTGTCGGTCCCCTCCTCTTGGCCCAACATCAGTCCCACAAGGCAGCGCCCGCAGCAGGCTACCGCCACCACAAGCATCACCTCTGCCTTCACCTGGGAGGTCTCCTTCCTCCCAAGCACCTGCTTCTCTGGCTAGGCCTGCACCAGCGGATCCTTTGCCTGGATGCTTCCGGCCAACACCTGCCTGACCACCATCAGTTCTGCCGCTGCCCCTGCCTGTGGGCATGACATCGGTGTCACCCCCTCTGCAGCCCACGCTACAGCCGACACCCACTGGCCCACCACCAGAACCTCAGCCGGTGCTGGGTGGTCCTTTTCCAGGGTACCCTACTCTGGCCCCACCGCCGTCATACCATTATCCAGCACCTTCTGAACCCTACCCACCGGTATATAATTTTCCACCTCCGGTGGACTACAATGCCCTATTCATAGCATGGTGGTCTTTTGTCCAGAGGCAGACCCCTGCTCAAGGCTGCCTCCGATGTCTCCCGCCCCAGAACCCGCCTGGCTGGGCTGGACCCAGCGACCCACGAATGTTGGGGTCCTCCAGATCTCAACCCGATGTCAGCTCTGTTTCTTGCCAGTATGAGCACCTGCTGCCAGCATCTGACCAAGATCGTGAAACCAGTGAGGATGACTCTGATTGTTCCGGGTCTTCCTCCTCGCCAGGAGCATTATCGGATGGGTAAGACCTCCTAGGGTGTTTCCTAAATCATCCCCCCTCCCCCCGATCTGTCTTGTATGGACACCACACGCCACATCCAGTCCATTATGGGCTGGAAAATGGAGGAGCTGGATCCAGAGAGGCATCGCCTGGCTGTCTATTTAAAGCAGCAGGATGCTCTCCTGGTGGTGGTGCCACTCCTGATTGACTCCTATGAAGACATCACCAGTTTTACCAGCAGGGGCATGGAATCACCCCTCTTCTACTTCTCTGTTGCCTAAGAAGGCGGACTGCCTTTACTGTGCCTCTGCTGGTAAACTTTTTTAGAGGGCCACCCTAAAGCTAATTCAGTGGTCATAAATGCTCATGACCATACCAAAAGCCAGAGCACCTCGGTGCCACCCCGGACAGGAGTCCAGGCAAGTTGGACCACCTCGGTCAACAAGTTTTCGCATCCACTACCCTGGCTGTCTGGACCATCAGTTACCTGGCCCATAGGATCCACTATCAGAATGTCCTCTGGGATCAAGCCAGGGACCTGGTGTAGGCCTTAGCCGAATACCCTCTAAGACGCAACTCGCCCAACTATTGAAGTCGGGCTCTTACATTGGCAACCACGTTCTTAGGGCTGCCTACGATGCTGTGGATGCCTCTGGATGAGGGGCGGTGGCTGGGTTTTGCCTCCCATGCCATTCGTGGCATTGGTTATCTGGGTTTGCCTTGGATGTGCAGGCCAGCATTTTGGACACCCCCTATAAGGGCTCCATCCTCTTCGGGGGGGGGGGGTTCAAAACATAATCCCCACCCTTCTGGAGTCAGGTTGGGCTATTAGGACAGTTCATTCGCTCTGCGCTTTACAGCGGGCCAGCATCTGTTCTTTCGTTGGTCCTCCCATAGTCCCGAAACCAGCCTGCCAAAGGCCAGGGCAAGCGCAAGGCAAACTTGGCCCCTGCAGCTGCTGCTGCCAGAGCCCATCTGACACCTGCTGCCGCCTTCCCCACTCCCGCCTCCACCTCCTGACTCCTTAGCTGACCCCCCCCCAAGCCGGCGGTCTCGGGAGGCGGTCAGGGGTCGGTTTTCCCTCCACCTAAAAGAGTGGCGTCAATTGACCACGGACAATTGAGTGCTTCAGATCATAGAGCACGGCTACACACTGGAGTTTCTAGAGTGTCCTCCAGAAAATCTTCCAGTAAACTCCTCTCTTCCCCTAGTCCACTAGCCCCTAGTCTGAAAGGAAATTCAGACTGTCCTTCAAAAAAGAACCATCGAGCCCATCCCGCCAGCTTAACAGAAAAGGGTGTTTTACTACCATTTCTTCCTCATGCCCAAAAAGATGGTGGATCTTCAGCCCATTCTGGACCTGAGCCATCTGAATTTGTACATCGAGTACAAACGGTTCTGAATGGTCACTCTCCAGGGACTGTTACCCCTTTTGCACCAGGGGGATTGGCTGTGTTCTGTGGACATGCTGGATGCTTACCTGCACATCCAGATTTTTTTCTGCCCATCGTCACTTTCTCTGCTTTTATTTTCAGGGAGCCCATTTTCAATTCCAGGCCCTCCCTTTTGGCCTCTCTTCGGCACCCAGGGTCTTTACAGAGTGCATGGCGGTAGTTACGGCAGCTCTGAGGAGGCAGGGCTTTTATGTGTTCTCTTACCTGGACGATTGGCTGCTAACAACCCCCTCCAGGGACTGCCTGGTTCAGGCTCTCAGATATACCTTTCGTCTGTTCCAGGCCGTGAGGATCACCATCAGTCTGCCGAAGTCCTGCCTCTCCATTTGCCAGGACCTTCAGTACATAGGTGCGATTCTGGACACTACCCAGGGCAAGACCTTTATGCCCATGGACAGATCAGAGCGACTGACGAGTAGGCCCACCTGGTTTCCTCCAGTTGTCTGATCCCCACCAGGTTTTTCCTGCGCCTTCTGGGCTACGTGGCAGTGGCCATCACCACGGTCTCCCTGGCTCGCCTGCACATGAGAGTTCCCCAGTGGACCTTGCAGGTCCAGTGGGACCAATGCATGGACAACTTGGACCAGTTGGTTCTGTTCTCCAACCTGGTCCAGAGAGTTCTGTCATGGTGACTGGAGCAGGCCAACCACCTTTGGGGAATCTCCTTTCAACTCTCGACCCCCCTGTCAGATTCTTATGACAGATGCATCCAGCCTGGGATGGGGTGCTCATTCTGGCCAACAACCAGACCCAGGGTTCCTGGACGGACATGGAACTGAATCTCCATATCAGTGTACTGGAGATGTGAGCGGTCCTTTATGCTCTGTAGACCTTTCAGACTAATCTCCTCACTGGTACACTGCTAGTGCAGACAGACAACATGTGCGTAGTGTATTACATCAACAAGTGGGGGGATCCATTCTTACCCCCTATGTTGAGAGGTGATGAATGTCTGGTATTGGGCCATCAAGCACAGTTTGGAGCTCTCGACTGTACATGGTCCAGGCATCCCAAACATCTTGGCTGACAGTCTCAGCCACTCCAGTTCGCAGGCTCACTAGTGGGAGCTTCAGACCTCTGTGGTTGGAGATCTCTTCAACAGGTGAGGTCGTCCAGAGTTGGACCTTTTTGCATCCCTACTCAACGCTAAATTGCCGCTTTTCTGTTCGCTCAGTCCTGGGCCTGGAGTTTTCTGGCGAGATGCCTTGTCCCTCTCTTGGAATGGGAGGATTCTGTATGCTTTACCTCCCTTCCTGCTCCTTCAGAGGGTTCTGCTCAAGCTCCAGTTGGAAGGGATGGAGATGATTCTCATAGCTCCCTTCTAGCCACATCTGATTTGGATTCCCTTGCTGCAGCAGCTGGCGGTGGAACCTCTGGTACCTTGCCGCTGTGCACTGGCTTGCTCTCCCAGGACCAGGCCACACTAGTCCATCCAGACCTAAAGTCCCTGAATCTCCATGTGTGTCATCTGTGAGCCTAGCTGTTGCCTGCTTCAGGGTGTCCTCTAGGGTTGCAGACGTCGAGGTGGTGGCTAGGAAACCATCCACCAGAGTGCTAGGAAATGGAAGCGTTTCACCCTTTGGGCTGCTGCACACCAATTGGACCCTTTCACCTGCTCAGTGAATCAGGTGTTGGAGTGCCTTCTTTCCCTTTCGGACTCTGGCAATGAGGTACTCCTTCCTCAAGATGAATCTTTCCACCATCTCTGTGTACCATGCACCTGTCGAGGGCAAAGCTGTTGCCCAGCTTGAAGTGTCCTGCACTTTCTTGCTGGGTATTTTGCATCTGAAACCTCCAATTCGGGACCCAGTCCCTCCATGGGACCTCTTTTTTTATGTTGGAGAAACTCACTTTACTGTACATCCCTTTAAACCGTTCGCGAATTGCGAGCTGCACATTCTGTCATGGATAGCGCCCTTTTTAGTTGCTGTTACTCCTGCTCGAAGGATTTCTGAGCTTCAGGCTCTTATGTGTAAGGAGCCTTATTTGGTTTTTCACAAAGACAGGGTGTCTTTGCGTACTAATCCTAAATTTCTTCGTAAGTTGGTGTTGGAATTTACATTGAACCAACCCATCCACCTTCCAGTTTATTTTCCTGAGTACTCTAATCAGAGGGAGGCTTTGCTCCATACTTTGGATGTACATGGAATCTTGTGGTACTATACACACTGGACCAAGGTTTCTAGGAAATCTAAACAGTTGTTTGTTTCATTTTTCCCCCAAGAGAGAGGGTAGGCCTGTTTCCAAACAGTGTTTGTCTAAGTGGTTAGCCATTTGCATTGTTTATTGTTATCTGAAGTACAATAAGGACCTTCCAGGAGTAAAGGGCCATTCCACTAGGGGTATGGCTGCTTCCACAGCCTGTTTCAGAAATGTCTGCTGGGGACATCTGTGCTGCTGCCACCTGGAGTTCTGTCCACACCTTCACTAAGCACTACAGCCTGGACATCGCCTCTCGTCGCAGGGTCAATTTTGGCCTAGCAGTACTCCAGGGCCTCCTCTCCTGAACTCATGGTTGCTGATATGTCCTCCTCCTGGTGTTTTTTCCGCCTGGTCATGCTGGGAACTCCTTGAGACTCAGTCCTATCTGTGCTGGCCTGCTGCAAAAACCTTCCTTGAAGTAAGACAGTACAGTTACGTAAGAACTTGCTGTAACAGTAGATCTTCGCGAGAACCTCTTGCAGTAGGCCTGCTTTCCCTCCCTCCCTCCTTCCCCCTGCTGTTCCTGGTTCCATTTGCACTTCTGCCTTTTCTTCTTTGGCTCTCTGGAACCTCCTCGGTTCTCCATTCACTGCCTGCTTGGGGTCTCTGTCAGGAGAACTGACATAGGTGTGGGGGACCGCCCACCTTTATAGGATAGGGCGACGTGGGCAGTACCCTGTGATAGACTGCTAGCTAGAAAGATTTCCATGTGGTCCTGGCGGATTAGTCCTACCAGTGTTGGCCTGCTGCAAGAGCTTCTCTCAAAGATCTACTGTTAAAGTAAGTTCTTACATAACTGTGCTTTTCAAAAAGAAGAAAATACCTGACTTGTGTTCCTAACGACTAGGATCTACTGTAGAAATAATGTGCTTCTGCCACATCTTGAAACACAATATGTAAGTAATAACCCACTCCAGGGTATGCATTTATTGGGGATTAATCAACACCTCAGGTATGTTGTGAGGCACAAGGCCACAGGTCAGTGCCCTCACAACACCCGGGATGTTGCTTAATCCCCAGTAACTGCACACCCTGGAGTGGGTTATCATGCTTATGACATGGGGTGTTTCAGCAAAAAAAAATTAGCAGAAACTGTTTTAAAAAAAACTTGAAAATACAAGAAGTGTCCATATGTCATTCTGAGCTATCAGACAGTTTCCAACAACTAATGCAGATTTAAGTTATGTGATGAACACAGAAATGCCAGAAAACCATAACATGATTTCTGACATTTCTTGTTCATAACATACAGTCTCCCGGGAGAGCGAGAGAGACTGGGACATAACATAGAGCCAGGAGAATGCAGTAAGTTTAAATGTCAGCCTCTGTGTCTCTCTGATTAACACACGGACACGCTGTCAGTCTCCGCCCCCCGGAGTCGGTAAAATAAAGTGAGACTGTTCTTGCGAGAGACAGATGTCTGAATTTCAGGATGGTGCGGTAAGCAATTACGGGCATTGCATGCAATTGCTGCTGAATACTACCGAACGGCATGCGGTGGGTAAGAAAAGGCACAACTCTAGCACACTCAACTACAGAGAGAGAAAGAGACAGAGAGAGACCCCCACACACACAGAGGAGACTGCAGTAACTTTGAATTACATACTCAGTCGGGGTGTGAGTGTGGCTGTGTGTGTGTGTCTCTGTCAAGTTACCACTGTGGCGCTCTCTGTATGGTAATGTGCTACACGTGGACCTTGCACACCACAGCGCTCATGCTGTTCCCTGACACTCTCTCTCACACGTGCAGGGGAACAGTGCGCAGCTTATCACCGACTGTACTTTAAATCCTGACAGCCGCACTCAGGAGGACAGGGAGCAGACACCACTGCAAGGAGGAGCGGAGATTTTCGTTGCGGTGGGCGGATGCCGGCGTGCATCTCTCTCTCACTTTCTGTAATCATATGAAAATGCCAGCAGATACAGGTCTATCAATCTATCTAGTCTGCTCGAGTGTGCAGCCCTTGAGTCTTTCAGACTGCAGCTGCCCCCCGTCCACTGATTTTGCCCATGTATCCTTCACTCCCACCCTCTGCCCCCCCATGGTGTGAACCCTCCCTCTGAACCTGTCCCACCCCCTTTTGAAGCTGCCCACTGTCCACAGTGATAGCACGTTCCACCCTGCCACCATTCTTTCGATGAAATAGTGCCTCTTCATTTCCCTCCTGAAACTGCCTCCTTCCAACTTCAGACTGTGTCCTCTGGTTTCCCTTCCACCTTTTATTTTGAAAATACTTCTGGTGCTTATTCTTTTCATACCTTTCAGGTACTTGAAGGTCTCAATCATGTCCTCTCTCTCCCTTCTGTCCTCCAAGGAATACATATTGAGCTCTCCCAGTCTCTCCTCATAAGGTTTATCTCCCCACTTCCATTACCATTTTCATTGCCCGGTGCTGCACCCCTTCCAATAGCTTGATGTCCTTTTTCAAATGGGGCACCCGTACTGCAAGCAGTACTCCCAAGTGCGGCCTCACCAGGGACCTATACAGGGGCAGGATGACTTCCCCTTTCCTAGAGGTAATTCCCCTTGAGATGCACCCCAGCATTCTGTTGGTCTTTGCCACTGCCTTCCTGCACTGGGCTGAGTGGTTCATTTCCCCTGTCACTAGTACACCCAGATCCTTCTCCTCCTTTGACTTGGATAACTGCATCCCCCCCAACCAGTAACTATTTCCGGGGTTCCTGGCTCCCAAGTGAATGGCTTTGCACTTCTTGGCATTGAACCCAAGTTGCCATGCGTTAGACCATTCCTCCAGTTTTTGCCAAATCCTCCTGGAGTACTGTACTGCCCTGCCTTCCTCTTCATCATCCTCTGCACGGATCTTGGTGTCTTCGGCAAAGAGACTGATCTTACCCTTTATCCCTTCTGCAATGTTGGCAAAGAAAAATGTTAAACAGCACTGATCCCAGCACTGAGCCCTGTGGGACCCCGCTTGTTAGTGCCCCGGGCTCAGATACCTCACCCCCACTACTGCCTTCTGCTGTCTATCCTGTAAACAGCTCCTGACCCATCTAACCAGTTTCCTCCCCACTCCCAGGTTGCTTAGTTTGCTGGTCAGCCTACCATGTGGCACCAAATCAAAGGCCTTGCTGAAGTCCAGGTATAGGACGTCCACTGCATGACCCTTGTCTAATGCCCGTGTCACCAAATCGAAAAGTCCACCAGGTTTGCCTGGCAGGATCTGCCAGAGACAAATTCATGCTGTCTGCTGTCCTGGAGATCATTATCCTCCAGAAATTTTACCAGCCTTTCCTTGAGAATAGTTTCCATTAGTTTTCCCACACTTGAGTTTAGGCTGACTGGTCTGTAGTTCCCTGGTTCGTCCTTGGGCCCACTCTTATGGCGGGGCACCATATGCGCCACCCTCCAATCCCTGGGTACACATCCCATTACCAGAGAGGCGTTGAACAGGTCCGCCAACGGCCCCGCCAGGACTACTGCCAACTCTCTCAGTACTCTAGGAAAAATTCCATCAGGCCCAGGTGCTTTATCAGCCCTCACAGACTCAAGGCCCTCCAACACCCTTCCCTCTGTGATTTCCCCATCAGTGATCCCCCACCCCCCAACCCCGGCCTTCCCCTTTGGTGCAGGCCCATCCCTCTCTTTGGTGAATACTGAACAGAAGTACTTGTTTAGTACTTCAGCCTGCTCTGCCCCCTTTTCCACCTACCCACTGCCATTCTTGATCCTAACAATCTGATCTTTATTCTTTCTCTTCTCCCTTATATACCTGAAGAAATCATTTTCACCTTCTTTGATCCCGTGGGTCTGCCTCAGTTCTCTCGATGCCTTGGCTGCCCTTACAGTTCTACTCACTTCTCTGGATTTCCTCACGTATTCTTTCCAGCTGGATCTTTTGTAGGTTCTAAATGCAGCTCTCTTTCCCCTCACCCCCTCCCCTACCTCCTTGTTCATCCAGCTCCGCTTCTTGGTCCTGGATTTCTTGCTCTGGCTTTTGACACATGTGCAAGTAGCCTCAGCTAGGCCCTGCTTGATGATTGCCCATTTTTGCTTGGCATCCATGTTCGGGCGGATGCTAGCTATGTGCCCTGTCAGTATACTACCCATCCGGCCAATGTCTACCCTTTTGGAATCCAGGACCTTAGTCCTTCTAGTGGCTCCCTCCTTACCTAGATTGATTGAGAACCACATTGTGCGGTGGTCGCATCTCGACAGGGGTTCCTCCACCCCATCATCTCTGACTTGCTCCCAATCCTCCAGCACCAGGTCCAGGATGTTCCCTTTCCTAGTTGGATCTGTTACTTTCTGTGTCGGGAAGCTATCCTGGAATCCTCATCTCCGTGTCTCTCTGTCGCTCTGCCAGTGCCCAAGGTAAGAGACAGCGCTCTCTCTCTGAGCACTGCATCTCGCTGCTCGCTCTGTGCAGGTTTTTTTTTGGGGGGGGATGTAGAGACCTGAAGCACCAAGGGTACACTGGTACGGGGAAACAGCAGGCGAATTACAGATGAGAGACAGATGCAAACACACACAGACAGAGAGAGAGAGGGAACACTGCACCACTTTGGATTTACAAGTCACGAACCAGTCTCTCTTTCTGTGCCACTGACTTTCTAGGGGCTACTACTCAGAAACCCACCAAAGGTTCAATAGCAGATGGCTGCACACTACTGTGAACCATCTCTACTGACGGGGAGTTGGGAGCTGTTGTGCCCCAGACTGACGAAACACACTGCCGGAGCAGGCTGCCTGTCAACAGGCCCACTTCTTTCACTGTCTCTCTTTTTCAGATACTGCTTCTGAGGACGGAGCGGACATGGGGGGGGCGAGAGGACAACAGTCATGCCTGAATAGGGTGGCATGGACATCGTCAGCTTAGGGGGGCAAGCTTGCTTTGTCTACATCTACTGGTGACTCTGCCTGCAATGCTAGGAGCTGCACTGCACATATCGGATGGGAGAGGAAACAGAATCACTCGCAGCACCACTAACTGCCATTGCTTCGTTGCAGTCAGTCACACTTGTAGCATGACAGACAATGTCGGTGCTACTTGACTTTGTACTGTTTTTGAGAGCCTGTCCATTGTGCCGCCTGTCACCATTCTGCTGTGATTTTGCCACTACAGCGATGTGTATTAATGCCTGCCACTTGCAGCAGAGTTGCAGACCAATAACAAGTGCAGCTCTGCCCACTTATCTCTCACTGCTGCCGCTTCACTGCAAACTGTGCGTATATTGGGGATTAATGAACTGTCACCTGATGCTGACCTACAAATCTGGTGACTGTATTCCCCTACCCCATGTTATAAGACATATTTAATTGGTTCTCTGTTACTCTTCCTGTCTGTTCTCATATTTGGGGTCTGAAAATTGTACTGAAAAAGAATTGGACCTACAGGTTTTTAAGTGCGAGTCCAGTGGCAAGGGTGTACCTAAGGAAGGTAGGCTTACACAGTGCTACAGGTGTCTAGGAAAAGACCACAAATATTAAAATTACACATCTTTTACCATTTTCTCCCAAAGACACAAGTAAGGAGAGAAACTATACAGTTTCCTGTGTCTGCTCTGGCATTGATAGATTCTAAGGAAAGTTTCCCTGGTGAATAGGTTGGGAACATTTTTAATAAAAATGTTCAGTCACAGTCCCTCCAAAATAACCTCAGAAATGCGAGGCTTCAAAAAAGACAGGGAAAGAGCATAAATGCTCCACAGAGGCATGCTCTGATAAAAGGGACTTTAAAAATAAAAGATATGCTGAGGAAATTCATCAGTATTCAGATGGCTATATATAAGAAAGATAACTGGGGTGGGGGGAAGAAGCAGGATAGCAGGAGCAGAGGGAGGACGGGCTACAGAAAATATAAGGCCATGGCAACTAATGCCTGCAGCCTGGAAAATAAAATCCCAGACCTGGAGGCCTTGCTAGTAGAGGTGGACCTGGACGCAGCAGCAATAACAGAGACATGGTACTCTACAAATCATGGGTGGGACATAAATGTACCGGGTTATGCGCTGTTCAGGAGGGATAGGGAGGGTAAAGGGGGGGGTTGCCCTGTACATCACAGAGGATATAAAGGCAACAGAGGTGCAGGGTAGACGGAGAGAGGCTGAGGCACTGTGGGTCACCCTTGAACCTGGCAATGGCACAGCAATATGCACAGGGGTGATCTACTGGCCTCCAACACGGGAGAAAGCGGACAAGGAGCTAGTGGATGAAATACACAGGATGGCAACTAAAGGTGAAGTTCTGCTGGGTGATTTCAATATGCCAGATGTGGATTATACCACCCAGGCAACTGCTTCAACCAGAAACAGAAGCATCCTAGATTCCTACAGGGGGCATGGCTCAGGCAGCTAGTGCTTGATCTCACCAGGGACAAGGCGATTCTGGACCTAGTACTGACCAATGGGGACAGAATCGCAGAAGTCCAAGTAGAAGGACAACTGGGGGTCCAGCGACTACCACATAGTGTGGCTTAGCATGGAGACGGGGACTCAGTCAAGTCACACAGAGGCGAAGGTTTTAGATTTGAAAAAGGAGGACTTCACTGAAATGAGGAGATGTGTCAAAGTAGCCCTGGAGAAGAGGGAGGTGGGGGGGTGAAAGAGAAGTGGAGGCACCTAAAAGGAGCTGTAGTGGAAGTGACGAACCAATGCATCAGATTGGTATCCAGAGGTAAGAAAAGAAGGAAGCCACTGTGGTTCTCGAAAGAGGTAGCAGATAAAAGTAAGGGCTAAAAGGGCAGATTTCAGGAAATATAAGGTGACCCAAAGGAGAGGAAGACAGGGAGATGTACCTAGTGTGTCTAATGGAAGTGGGAAAGGCTGTTAGGAGTGCAAAGGCAAAGACTGAGAAAGGATTAGCATGGAAGGTGAAGAAAGGGGACAAGACATTCTACAGGCACATCAGTGAAAGATGAAAAGCTGGGGAGAGTAAGGCCCAAAGGGGAAGAAGGTGATTGTAAGGAGAGAGACCTGAAGAGGGGAAAGATCAGAGACCGCAGTTGGCCAACAGTTATGAAGGTGGGGGAGGGGTGGACACCAGCCCATTCACAGCAGAGAGGGTCCTGCAAGAGCTCAGAAAACTGAAGGTGGACAAAGCAATGAGGCCAGATGGCACACACCCAAGGATATTAAGGGAGCTGCGAAGAGAGGTAGCAGTGCCATTGGCAGCCATGTTCACTGAGTCACTCAACACAGGAGTGGTCCCAGAGGACTGGAAGAGGGTACATCTAGTCCATCTACACAAAAGCAGTAGTAGGGAGGAGGCAGGGAACTACAGACCGGTCAGTCTCATCTCAGTAGTGGGTTGAGATCATGGAGGTGCTGCTTAAGGAAAGAATAGTGGCACTGTTGTAATCCAGTGGTGCCCAGGATCCGAGGCAACATGGATTCACAGCAGGAAGGTCGTGTCAGATGAATCTAATAGATTTTTTTGACTGGGTGACAAAGGAAGTAAATCGGGGGTGGGGGGGGCGCGGCAGATGTCACCTGCCTCAGTTTCAGCAAAGCCTTAGACACCATCCCACATAAAAGGCTGGTTAACAAGATGGGTAGTCAGGGTATGGGGCACAAGTTGGTAAGCTGTGTTAGTAACTGACTAATTGACAGGAGGCAGAGGTTGGTGGTAAATGACATCCAGTCCGGGGAGAGGAGAACGACCAGCGGGGTATCTCTGGGATCAGTCCTTGGGCCAGTCCTGTTTAATGTCTTCATTAGTGACATTGTGGAAGGGCTGGAGGAAAAGGTCTGCCTGTTTGCAGATGACACCAAGATCTGCAACAGGAAGAATACTCCAGACAGGGTGGAGAAAATGAGGAGGGACCTGGGGAAGCTTGAAAAATGGTTTGAGGTGTGGCAGCTGAAACCTAATTCAGAGAAGTGCAAAATAATGCACCTGGGATGAAGGAACCGTTGGGAAAGCTACAGGATGGAAACGGGGTGGGGGGGTTGCTGACGATCATCAAGGAAGAAAGGGACCTGAGAGTTATTATTTCAGATGACTTAAAAGTGTCTTAAGCAGAGTACAAAGGCTGCAGGTAGGGCCATTAGCATGCTGGGGTGCATAGGCAGAGGTATCACTAGCAGAAGGCGGGGGAGGTAGTGATGCCATTGTATAAAACACTAATGAGGCCTCACCTGGAGTACTGTGTGCAGTTCTGGAGGCCGCACCTTCTGTAAGGATATTGACAGGATGGAGGCATTCCAGAGAAGGGTGACTAAGATGGTACAGGGGTTGCACCACAAATCGTATGAAGAGAGATTAAAAGATCTTAGTATGTACTCGCTGGAGGAGAGAAGGGATCGGGGGATATATTAGAAATATTTAAGTACCTTAAGGGTATAAACAAGGGGTCGGAGGGGGACACCTTCCAATATAGGAGGAGTGCAAGAACAAGGGGGCATGATATGAAATTGGAAGGTGGTAGGTTGAGGGGAAATGTGAGGAAGTTTTTCTTCACAGAGAGGGTGATGGACATATGGAATAGTCTGCCACAGGAGGTGATGGGAGTATGCAAAGGAGAAGGATTTAAGCATGCCTGGGACAGGTACAAGGGAACCTTAGATGTGGGAAGGAGTGGTGACAAGCAGCTGACCATTTAGGGTCAAGAGGCCGCAAACAAGTGTAGGGCTTACAGACAGACTGGATGGGCCTGGCGCTCCTTATCTGCCAACAATTTCTATGGCAAAAATTCAGAAAAAAAACACAAACACCTGGACCCAGTGACTCCTTTTTTTGCAGCCTAGCCTGCAAAAAAGTAAATGGCTTCCGTGGAAGATTTTTAACAAATGTGACAGTTCTTTCAAACAGTGAAGGAGTAGGCTACAGAGCACCCAGCTGATCATCCTTCCATGATGAAGATGACAGCTTTGAGGAGGAGGAAGGGGAACCTTTTGCCCCTGGTGATGATAACTTAGGTTCCCCTCCCAGAGAAATTGATTATTCCACATACAGTGCAGTCCAGGTTCACCACCCAGAGAAATTGATTACTGCACATACAGTGCAGTCCTGCTCATCCAAACCCTCACAGTACTTCAACTCCCTTTTTAACAAACTTCCATGTTGTCACTCACCAGTCGGCTGTTAAATTGGTGCTGTCTGTTCAGTTTGTTTTTCTAGCTACAATTTTTGCGTTTTCTCCACATTTTCTCCCTGACCTGGGAGCCCGGCAGTTACGACAGTGCATGTGTGTGGAGGCGCGCACACTCCGGGCGCTGGCTTGGCCCTTCCACCCCACCCTGGCAGTTGCCTCTGCCCCTCCCGCCCACGCTACCCATCGATCTCCACCTGATCGGAGCGGAACCTACCGGGGCAGAGCTGCCTTTTGGCTGTTCAGTCCTGCTCCATCCTCCCTCAAGTGTCAAGGCTGTCCAATGACCCAGGTCATTCGGACCCGGTCGCTGGCGTGACATGAGATAACACGTCCAGCAGTTCAGCCCTCTGTGCCACCGGGCCGGCTTGTTCAGTTTGTTTATCAGTTTCACCGAGGCTCTTGCTGATCTCTGAGTTGTATGAGTTGTCAGATCTTACTTCGAGGGTATCTCTTGCAGTAGGCTTTCACCGGAAGGACTGAGCCATCAGGTACTAGGACCACACGGAAACCTTTCTAGCTAGAAGTATACCAGAGGGGCCACCCACTTCTGATGTCAGTGCCTGACGTCAGCGTATCCTATATAAGGCATGCAGCCCCCATGCCGCCCTCAGTTCTTTCCTGCTGTCAACCAGCGCATGTCGGACCACGAACTCTGCTACAGCTACAGTCGATCGCCTGATTGATCGTGTGATTATCATTGACTGTGTTAATGCCGCCGGTAGTCACAAGCTGAAACCACTGCTGCTTGGGAAGTCCAGCAAACCTAAATGTTTTAGGCGCGTCAGTATGGCAAATCCTCCCCCATGGTAAGATAACCGATGGAATGCTTGGATGGATGGCAGTATCTTTCTTAGCTGGTTCAGAGAGGAATTTGTTCCAGCAGTAAAATACCACCTGCTGAGCAAGAATCTGCCCTGAACACAGCCCTGCTGCTCGATAACTCACTAGTGCACCCATTAATGCCTGTTATACAAACACGAGAGGGCACCATTAAATGTGTTTCTGCCCCCAAACACTGCCTGCAAGATACAGGCTTGTGATGTGAGGATCTTGGTGATTTTTAAGAGGCAGTACAGAAAGTGCCTTTTATAGATCGTCCTCTCAGACACCAGTGAAGACATGTCACTGCATGATATTGTGAAATTTATAACCTTAAAAGATATAATCTCCATGACTGGAGATGCATGGCATAATGTTCGTGCAAAGACCATAGCCAAAGCATGGAGGAAATTAGGGGTAGCAATGCCAGATCAAGAGACAGCTGGTAACAGAGACTGAAGTTCAGCAGGCAGAGCAGACTGAACTGAGTGATCCAGATGTAGACCCCGGGGAGACCGACATAAACTCCAAGATCACTGCATTGGCAGAAAACCTCACTGCCAAGCTAAACATCTCACTAAGTGGTGAGGATATTCCGGAATGGATTCAATATGAAGAGGACAGACACTCACTACTCACTGATGACTGTATCATTAACCAGCAGAGCAAGTCAGTTACCACTGTAGAGCAATAACAGTGACAGCAGGTAAGACTTTGAATCAGTAGCTATACCAACACACTCGGAGGTGGTGGAGCATTTCTCAAGAACCTGCGGTAAAATGGAGAACCAAACTAACTGCGATCCAGTGCACTTAATGCTTGTTAGAAACCTGAGAGCAAAAAGCCACACACTTAGGAGCCCTACAGCAAACTTCTGTTACCAATTTGTTTTATTAAAACCCTGAAAAAGTAAACACGAATTAAGAAGAAAACAATGAGTGCTGTAGGAAGTAATACAGCGCTGTATTGTTATACAGTAGCATTCACTTAGTGTTAAGCACGTACAGCACTGCAAAAAAAAAATACACACTTCACATCTAACCCTGTATTGCATAAGCACTTCATTATTTTGTACTGTAATATGCACTCCGAACACCCCTCAACCCCATTTCCACGTTTTTTTCTAAATCAATAACCACTATCACATAGAAAATCAAATGACCACCCCGATTATCCGAACTCCCATTTATTCAAACTCCAAAATTGTCTCCAGGGGAGTTTGGATAAATGGGATTGCACTGTACTTCTCTGTTTAAGGAAAGGCTAATGTAGGAACACTGCCAGCAGTCAAAAGAGAGGCTGACATGTCGAGTCTAATTTTTCTAAAATATTTGGTCTCACATCTACAAGGAGACTGAGTATACTTAAGCAAGACAATTAAAAAAAGGGCAAAGAAAATATTAGTTATAAGCATCAATGAATGCGGTTAATAAAATAATAAAAAAAAGATATATAGTAGCTATACATGGATCAGAAAACCTGAGTATTCAACTTATCCAGAAGGTTTAATGTAGGCTGCTGCTTGTAAAAAAGGCAGAGCTGTTATCTCTTTTGAGGGTATCTCCTCTGTAGAGCCATAATACATTGAACTATAGCTGTCAGACACAATAACTCCATGAGGAGTTGGGATGCCAATGTTAAGCTGGCTGCCCCCCCCCCAACGCATCTATCTGTATTAGGCGCACTGGCTGTAATAACCTTCAAGTTCAGTCCCAGTAGCAACATGCCGGACCTACCATGAAGTCGCTAGGCAGTGAATTCGACCTGTAGATACGGGAACAACCCAACTGGCCAGATCAGTAGTTGGCTGCTGGAGACAGCAGCTGCATCACCAAGAAACAGAAGTCCAAACCAGGCAGGCTGACAGGAACAAAGAAGCCAGCCTCTGCTAATCAGACAGGAGAGGTAGTGGAAGAGATGCACAGAGACCACCCAGACAGCCAAATGAGCTATCAAAAGCAGACTGTATCAGCCCGGTGGCGCTGAAGGTTGAGGCGCTGGACGCCACACCTCGCGCCACATCGACGACCCGTGTTCTGGAACGAGACTGGAGTCGCTGGGGGTCAGTGGGTGGGGGAGAGATTGAACATCCGGAGGACTGCTCTCTCTTCCCGGGGGAGAGTGTTGGAGATGCTCACTCATGGAGCGACTTCTGGCGGTGACCGGAGGTTCGCCAACTGAGGAGCGCGGTGAACACCAGGGGTGGGCGGAGCTATGGCACTATGTTGCCTCGCTGGCCATGCTCCTGGAGGGGATAGGGAAAAGAAAGAAAATACCCCAATCCTGGGGATAGATGAAGGCGCCTCAACCTTCACAGCCCACACTCCCAACTCCGGGCCGTCTCCTCACTCCTCCCAGGCTCGTGTGTGCTGGGTACTTTGCCCTATAAGATAGTGCGCCCTGGACGGATAGGGCGGCCCTACCTTTGGAGGGTTCAGACCCGGAGGTGGTACTTGGCGGCACGAAGGGGAGAGGAGTGGTCACGGCAGGAGGTAGAGGCTGGGAGCTCCGAGGTCGCTGGAAGGAGTTCTCCAGGGTTGGAGATAAACAAAGTTTAAAAAAAAAAAAAAAAAAAAAGCAGACTGTATAATGGAAAAAGTCCTCCAAGAGTGGGACAGAGGCTATACAAAGAAAAAGACAGCACATATGCACACCTTTCCTGAAAGACAGGATTTACTTAAACCCAGACAGTTTTAGTCAGAAACCCTTCTGTGATTCAGGCACTCCTCTCTATCGCTGTCAAGGCTTTATCACCCCTGACCATTTGGAGGAAGATTTCCTATATGCATTCCCACCTTTAATCTGAGTCAGAGATGTGAAGGGTAGGGAGATACACAAGCACACCAGTGTAGAGCCTGGGTGTGACAGCAGGGCAGCCAGCCCATGGAACGACAAATGCAAGAAAGCTACCAAATTCCAGTAAGTCACTCCTGTGAAGAATAACATTCAAAACGAGTATGTTGCAACTTGCAAATGTTGTGTATCAAATACTATTGATCATTAGATGGTGTGCAGGTTAACAGACCACTTAAGTCCACTGTGCCCTGGTGCTTTGTTTGTTAGAGCTTTGTCAGAGTGTGTGGTATTGGACTAAGGCACCTCTTTTTAAATCACACTACCCATCACTGTGAACCAATCATTGGAGGGGTTCATTAACATGAAAAATGGTGTGATTCAGCAGATGGCTCTAGAGGGGCCACAGCAAGTGAACACAGTGCATAAGTATACAATTACAGTAACATGTTCAAAATAGCATTGTAATCAAGCAATAGGATTTGTGTGCTGCAAAAAAAAGAGTAGTAGATGGGGCTTGGCCGAACTCAGTTGTAAATCAGTGATTAAATAGCAGTGATGCAACAGTTCTCAAGCAAAGCAGATATCTAGTAAAAAGAACCAAAATAAATAATCTTGTAAATTAAATTACTAGCATTCAAATGTTATGGCTCAAGTGTTGCTGGGAGTTCCTAAGACTGGAATCGGGTGGAGGGACCACTGGATGCCAGGGATACATGTTAATATTACCAGGACTGGGATCAGGTTGGGGGAAGGACCACCGGACACTAGGGATACATGTTAATACCAGGACTGGGATCAGGTAGGGGAAGGGACCACTGGACACAAGGGATACATGTTGTTAATACCAGGACTGGGATCAGGTAGGGGGAGGGACCACTGGACACTAGGAAAAATGTACATTTCTACTGGGACTGGGATCGGGGGGGGGGGAGCACCACTGGATGCCAGGGACTATGTATATTTCTACCAGGACTAGGGTCAGAGGAAGGGAAGAAGCCACTAGCACCAGGGACAGCAATGGGCATGTAAATGGCCCCTTAGCACCTTGTAACAGTATTGGGTCAAGGATTCTGTTAAACATGGAGGGAGGGATGGGAGTTCAAAACAATAGGGTGGAGCACACTCATGCATAGATGCCTTAATGGAAACCCTATAGATAGACACATTAATCCTTCTCTACATTCTCTATTAGGATAATGATAGGTTCTTCAGGTTTTGTTATGAGTAAGTTTAAGCATTTAAAGATAACATTCTTCCAAAGAAAAATGGTAATTTAATAGTAGGTTTCTGTAAATGTTATTCCTGTTGTATCTTCATTTAAAAGATCTTTCATTAGGAGGCAAGTGAGTATGGGACCATCACAGTGCAGAGAGCATTATTTGAATAATGTAAGATCTTCATCAAGGACAATCTCCTCCATTGGGCCACACCTTTGAAACTGTAAATCTTACTTCGAGATAGAGCTCTTGCAGCAGGCTATCACAATTAGGACTGTGCCGCAGGCACTAGGACCACACGGAAAAACTTCTGCCAGCAATCCCAGCTGGGGTCCGCCCCCGACGCCGGCCCCGCCCCAACGTCGGGCAGGGTACAAGAGGGGGCGGACCCAGCTCCACCTCAGTTCTTTCCCGCCGCGTACTACGCACGTGAAGAGCTACTGCTTGTGTTTCACCAGCGAAATTATCTTCAATCAAGATTTTCTCTCGTTTTCAACGGTTTTTTTTCCTACGTGTTGTTACCGACGCCTGTACTTCCACCGTTTACGGCTTGGTTTTTTCTGACTTTTTCATCGCCTCGGCCTACTGTCGGTAGCCGGATCCGGCGTTGGCGTTGCTGTCACGTCCTATGGGTGTTCCATGTCTTCCCGGGCGTCTCTAACCCCCGAACACGTTAATAAGTGCGAATGCAGCCAGCAGATTCCCGCCAAGGACGGTCACTGGCGGTGCGTTTTTTGCTTGGGCCCGGACCACGACACTGCTTCCTGTGCCGCCGCCTTCCAAGCATTCACGAGCCGGACCCGCATCCGACGCCTGAAGGCCTACCTGTTGGAGAAAAAGATGGACCTGCACTCCTCCAAGGGGAAGAAGAAGGAGAAGAAGCGCCACAGTAAGGAGCGCAGTCGGTCCCGGCACCAGTCCCGATCGCGGTCGCGACCTTCCCCGAAAAAGGCCCGTTCTTCGGGTTCGGGTGAGTCGCAGCGCTCATCTCAGGCTAAGGCCGGCCCGTCGGGGGAGCCACCAGCCAAGCCTAAGGTGACTCCGCTTAAGATCTCCTCTAAGTCCGTGACGGTACCTGCCTCGGCCCTACCATCTACGGCACCGGCGCCGCCTGCTGAAGGTGCACCTCCGGAGCGTAAGGTCTCTCCAGGGCCCCCTGTCGTTACCCCGTCGTCGGTCTCGGCACCGACGCCGGTCGAAGGGGACAAGGACCCGGGGTCGTTCGTTCCTCTGCCGACGTCCCCGTCACCCAAGTCCTCTTCCCCCCTGGGCCTATAGGATAGCTCGCCCTCGCGTCCCGCCGTGCCTGAATCTTCCTTCCCGCAGTGGGCGGCGGACATACTCTCCAAGGACGAGCTGAAACAGCTTTTTTCGTTCTGGTGGGGGCAGGTACACCACCGTACCACCCCGTCGCCGGCCCAGACACCGGTACCTGATCCTGCGGGCGAACCACAGCCAGAGGGCGAGGCCTCCCGTTGAGGTCCCAGGCGCCATTTTTCGCCCCTTCTAGGAGGCTTGTTCCGCGCTCGATCTCAGAACCACCGGCGTCCGCTCCCTGGATCCCACTGACCGGCGTCGTTTGCGGTCTCCTTCTCTGAACCCTTCCCGCGCTAAAGCGAGAGCAGTTCCAACGTCAGTCCCTGACCGTCATCGGTCTTATCATCAGGGACCGTCGTCGGTCTTTGGACCGTCGTCGATCCCCTATGACGACATCAAGCGTAGGCATGGCCATGAGGCAGATCAGACCATTCGTCGGATGGTCGGTCCTCCTCTGCATCTTCATCCTCTTCCTCCTCCCTCAGCCTTAAGCGCTCCCTGAGGAGAAGGACATGCCTCGCTTCGCCTCCAGGCGATCCCACGTTTTTGGACGTCATGAGGCATATCCAGGATTCTAATCAGTGGGATACGGAAGACCTGGACCCGGAACGCAGGAGATTGGCCAAGTACCTGAGGCAGAAGGAGCCAAAGTCTTTGGTTATCCCTCCTCTGGTGGATACCTTTCAGGACCTGACTAGATCCACCTGGCTGCACCCAGCCTCCATCCCGGCGGTCCCCAAGAAGTCGGACAGGCTTTACAAGGCGCCGAGGGCGGAGCCTTTTCTGGCTGAACACCCTCAGGCGGTTCCTCTGTGATCACGGCTGCTCACGACAAGTCTCGACAGCTGCGTCACCTCAGCTCTCAGCCTCCCGACTTGGAGTCCCGTTATTTGGATCAGGTGGGCAAGAAGGTCTACTCTGCCTCCACCTGCTCCGTTAGATCCTTGAACTTCCTCACGCACATGGTGCAGTTCCAGAACGCGTTGTGGGAGCGGGGTCTTGAGCTCTGGTACAGGCCTTGCCAGACTCCGAGAAAGAGAGGAGCTCCTGGCCTCTTACAGTTGGGCTCGGACATTGGCACTCACGTTTTGAGGGCCTCCTACGATACCGCAGATATGGCGACCAGAGCTGCCGCTTCCGGGATTTGTCTCCGGCGCCATGCCTGGTTGAGGCTTTCGGGCTTCCACCAGGATCTGCAGTCCGGTATCCGAGACTTGCCATTTCAGGGTACCGTCTTGTTTGGTCAAGAGACAGAGAATCTGATCTCCCGTCTCCAGGAATTGGGCAAGTCTGTCTGGTCGGTCCATCAGTTGTACCGTGGCGACCAGCGACGCCCCTGTCACCGTCGGCTTTTTCGGAAGTCCTCAGGCTCTCAGGCTTCAGCCCGTGGTTCCCAGCAGGGACAGAGAGGCGGCTTCGCGGGAGGCGGAAACCAGCAGTCTGGTGGACCCTCTGGCCGTGGGCCCAAGTCCTCCCAGGCCTCTCTCCCCACCCCGGTTCAGCCCAATGACTCCTCCCCGTGGTTAGGCGTCCAGGGGCCGGTCGGGGCAGCTTCTCCCTTCACTTGAAGGGTGGAGCTCTATTCGACAGATCGTTGGGTCTTGGGCGTCATTCGAAGAGGTCATACGCTGGAGTTCACGGAGTTCCCTCCCAGTACTCCACCAAAGCGCTCCCGTTATCCTCCTTCACACATTCCACTTTTGGAAGGAGAAATTCAGGCCCTCCTGCACAAGAGAGTGATAGAGCGAGTTCCCATGGAGCAGTGGGGTCACGGGTTTTATTCCCATTTTTTTCTGATCCCAAAAGGCGGGGACCTTCGCCCCATTCTGGACCTCCGTCCCTTAAATCTCTTCGTAGAGTACAGGAAGTTCAGGATGGTGACTCTTCCATGCCTCCTCCCCCTACTGCAGCAAGGGGATTGGCTCTGTTCTCTCGACATGCAGGATGCGTACATGCATATCGGGGTCTTTCCTCCCCACAGGAAGTATCTGAGGTTCTGCTTCCAGGGGGAGCATTACCAATTTTGGGTGCTCCCGTTCGTCCTTTCTTCCGCTCCGCGAGTCTTCACCAAGTGCCTGGCAGTGATGGCTGCGGCTCTCAGGCACTCAGGCCATTATGTCTTCCCTTACCTCGACGACTGGCTGCTGACAGCCCCGTCACGGGAAGGCCTCCTGCGCTCTCTCGTAGACGCCTGTACTCTCTTCGAGATCTGGGGATCACCTGAACTTAAAAGTAGTCCTGGAGCCCAGTCAGCGTCTCGCCTTCATTGGGCGATTCTGGACTCCGTCCAGGGCAGAGCTTTCCTCTCTCAGTACAGGGGTCTTCGTCTCCGAAGTTTGGCAGAACGGATTTCCATAGCACCTCGGGTTCCGGCTCGGAACCTCCTCAGTCTACTGGGGCACATGGCAGCGGCCATCCCGGTTATCTCCTTGGCCCGCCTCCACATGAGGATCCCACAATGGATGCTCAGGGTGCAGTGGGATCAATACTCTGACAACCTGGACGCATTAGTCCTGATCTCGGAGCCAGTCAGGAGAACATTGCTTTGGTGGATGGACCCCGCCAACCTGGACAAGGGGGTCCCCTTTCATCCGGAGCCTCAGGTCAGCGCTAACAGCGGATGCCTCTCACCTGGGTTGGGGCTCATCTCAGCGGCCACCGCAGCTGGGGGTCTGGTCGACCAAGGAAGAGTCTCTCCATATCAATATCCACGAAATGCGGCGATCCTCTCGCCCTTCAGGCGTTTCAAAGAGACCTGGTTCCGGCTCTCTTCTCATTCAGACGGACAACATGGCGGTCGTGTTCTATCTCAACAAGCAAGGAGGCACTCATTCCTATCCTCTTTGCGGGAGGCGATGAGAGTCTGGTACTAGGCACTGGAGCAGGGCCTCTGTCTATCCAGCGGTTCATGTTCCAGGAGCCCTCAACAGTCTGGCCGACGATCTCAGCAGGTCATTGGCCAGAGCGCACAAGTGGGAATTACTGCAATCCGTGGCAGATTGCCTCTTTGGCAGGTGGGGCGTGCCCGACCTGGATCTCTTTGCGTCACCACGCAACGCCAAGCTGCCTCGCTTTTGCTCACGAGAGCCTGCGCCTGGCGTTTTCTGGCCAGACGCGTTGTCCCTTTGTTGGGCCGGGAGGTTTCTTTATGCTTTTCCACCCTTTCCCCTCATCCAGAGGGTCCTGCTCAAGTTGCAGGCAGAGGGGGCACGCATGATCCTTGTGGCACCCTACTGGCCCCGACAAATTTGGTTCCCACTCCTGCAGCGGTTGTCCCAGGAACCTCCACTCCCGCTGCCCCTATGCTCGCACCTGTTGTCCCAGGACCAAGGTTCTCTGGTCCACCCGGATCTTCGATCCCTGCACCTTCATGCTTGGCTCCTTCAGACGTAGCACTGACTAGATACGGGGTCTCCCCGGAAGTGGCTGAGGTCTTGGCATCTGCACGCAAGCCCTCTATGCGATCGGCTTATGCCATGAAGTGGAAGCGTTTTTGCCTTTGGGCCTTGCCTCGGCATTTAGACCCAGTCCATGCTCTGTGAACTCCGGCTTTGCAATACCTCCTCTCTTGTATGAAAATGGCTGAGCCATTCCTCCATCAAGTGCACCTCTGGGCAATCTCTGCCTACCATGCTCTGGTGGGTGATAGAGCCTTAGCCCAACTAGATGTGGCCCGCACTTTTCTTCGGGGGGTCCTCCACATGCGACCTCCCATCAGGGACCCTATCCCACCCTGGGACCTCCTTTTTGTGTTGGAGAAGCTTAGCCTTCCCCCTTTTGAACCTGCAGCGACGTGCGAGCTGCGGTATTTATCTTGGAAAGTTTGTTTTTTGGTTGCTGTTACTTCCGCTCGATGAGTTTCCGAGCTGCAGGCTCTGATGTGTAAAGAGCCCTATTTGGTTTTTCATAGGGAAAGGGTTTCCCTCCGAACTAATCCCAAGTTTCTTCCGAAGGTGGTCTCGGACTTGACCCTCAACCAATCAGTTGACCTTCCTGTTTATTCTCCTTCTCCCCCCAGTAGAGGGGAGGTTCTCCTCCACACATTGGATGTCCACAGGTCCCTGAGGTATTACCTCAGCAGAAAGAGTCAACACCGTAAATCGGAGTAACTCTTTGTGGCCTTTGCGCCACAACGCTTGGGTCAGCCGGTGTCCAAGCAGACTATTTCCAACTGGATAGTCCATTGCGTGTCGTTCTGTTACGAACATCACCACAAGCCCTTACCGGGTCCGGTAAGGTGTCACTCCACCAGGGGTGTTTCAGCCTCTTTTGCTGCGATGAGGAATGTCACCATTCAGGACATCTGTGCGGCCGCGACCTGGAATTCGGTGCATACCTTTGTCAAGCATTACAGCTTGGATATCGTCTCCAGACGCCGTGCTGGCTTTGGCCTGGCGATTCTACAAGGACTCTTGTCCTAAACGGCCTCTGGAGTCCGTATATTCCTCCTCCCGGGGGTGACTGCCTTTTAACTGGGGTACTCCTTGTGACTCAGTCCTAATTGTGATAGCCTGCTGCAAGAGCTCTATCTCGAAGTAAGATAGTGCAGTTCAGTAGAACTTACCGTAACAGTAGATCTTGAGAGGAGCTCTTTACAGCAAGCCTTCCCTCCCACCTTCCCCCTCGGAGTGTGCAGGTTCCTTCTCTTCTCTCCTCTAGGATGAGTTTCATCTCCTTCTCTTGTCAGGCCATCTACTGGGTACTGGCGGGAGAACTGAGGTGGAGCTGGGTCCGCCCCCTCTTGTACCCTGCCCGACGTCGGGGTGGGGCCGGCATCGGGGGTGGTCCCCAGCTGGAATTGCTGGCAGAAGTTTTTCCATGTGGTCCTAGTGCCTGCGGCACAGTCCTAATTGTGATAGCCTGCTGCAAGAGCTCCTCTCGAAGATCTACTGTTACGGTAAGTTCTTACGTAACTGTACTGTCGTTGGCACCACAACCACTAGGAAACTTTTGTGGGAGGTCATCCACAATAATGTACTATGTCCCCATCTATATAACGTGGGTGGCCCCATCACTCCTCAGTTCTTTCTCTCACTATCGGCTGCTCATTGGATCACACTGAGAAGCAGTGCCATTGTTTTTCCAACTATTGTTTTTGCTTTGTTGCCATTGCATGTTGCTATCGAAAGAGCCTATATATAAGTTTTGTAACTCAACAGGAAAATCTACAAGGATGACGCTCATTCTGCCTGTGTCTGTTGTTTGGGTTTATTCCATAAAATCAAGGCCTACGAGATCGGTGAGAGATTAAACCAAGCCACTAGGAGATGCTGTCAGAAGCTTCTAGAAATCTTTATTGTGAAAAAGACTATGGACTCTGCCACGAAAGCAGCAGGTTCCACGCTGGCTTCTCTGTCCAGATCGAAGACAGCCACTGACGGTAAGTCACCACGGTGTTCAGCAGTGGTTTAACCACTGCTTTAGTCGAAGTTCTGGGACAAGGTGAAGAACAGGTCGACAAAATCGTCCAACCATCATCTCATGAAGCAAAAGGAAAAGGTGCGTTCGTCACTGGTAAGGTGCTGGTCTCTGCTACATCAAGAGGGTAAGTCCCCAGAGAGTGTCATTGTCTGTTGCTGTCGCCTCAACTACAGTGCCTTCCCTTCCCATCCATGAGACAACAAGGTCAGAACTTGGCCCAGGCTCGCCTGCCAAAAAAATAGCTCCCGCTGTCAGTACTAACCCCTCAACTAAAGTCATTGTCACCTTGTCACAAGGTGTCATCATCTCTAAGATGGTGCTGCCTACAGTGTCTGAATTATTTTGTGGAGCATCAACACTGTAAACATCTTCAACAAAGGGCCAAACAACTTTAAAGCCGTGCCCACTCTCCAGCCCTGCAGCTAGTCTGGATGCCTGCTCCTGCATTTTTTTTTTTCACTGAAGGAAGCAGGGGGATTTAAAAAGAGCGTTCACTTCAGCTTCCTCCCTGTTCTTCAGCCAAGGACCTGCCTGGGGTCACGAGGGCTACATCAGCTGGATTCGGAGTCCTTCCACTGCACCAGTGCCTCCCAGAGCTGAGCCAACTTGCCTTCCTGACTTGCGCTTCTTGTAGCTTCAGCCCTGCAAACAGCTGCAACAAAGGGTCAGTCAGCTTTCAAGCTATGCCCACTCTCCTGCCCTACAGTCAATCTGGATGCATCCTGCTTCTGCACTGTTTTATTGAAGGGCCCAGGGGGGTTTTAAGAGTGTTCACTGGGAACTGCTTCAGCTGCCTCCCTGCTCTCCCACCAAGAGACCTGATGGTGTTACAGTAGCTACATCAGCTGGATTTGGAGCCCTCCCCCTACACTGCTGTGCTGCCACCTGGAACTGAGCCAACCTGCCATCCTGACCAGCACTCTATTAAGCTTGAACCCTGCAAACAGCTTCAACAAAAGACCAGTCAGTTTTCAAGCCTCGCCTACTCTCCTGCCCTGCAGCCAGTCCAGATGCCATCTGCTCCTGCACTGTTTCACTGAAGATGCCATGGGGACTTAAAGAAAGGGCTTGTTTGAATTGCTTCAGCTACTTCCTTACCCTCCCACCAAAGACCTGATCAAGGTTGCAGGGGCTACATCGGCTGGATTCTGAGCCCTCCCCCCACAACACACTGCTGCCTCTCTGAGCTGAGCCACCCTACCTTCCTAACTAGGACTCCATGGAGATTCAGCCCTGCAGACAGCTTCAACAAAGTGCAAATCAACTTTCAAGTCACACCCACTCTCCTGACCTGCAGCCAATCCGGGTGCTGCCTGCTCCTGCACTGTTTCACTGAAGGGTCCAGAGGGATTAGAGTTACCACCTTTTCAGAAGCCCAGAGTGGGACATTTCTTACTGAAATATGATTTTTCGCAGGACAGTACGTAACCTTGACCAATGCAACAGACTTCTTGTCTCTCTATAATCAGAATTAAGGCTAAGTATTGTAGTTTCTTAGTTGCTTCAATTGTTTCTTGTCATTTGGATGTATTTATGTTGAGGTATTGTAGTTTTCTGCAACATTTAGTGGAAAGTTAGAAAATATTTTCTCTACTATAAAATCAGGACATGTAGTATTTTTCATGTTTTTTTTTGCAGGACTCAGCTGCCCAAATCAGGACTGTCCTGCGAAAATCAGGACAGGTGGTAACCCTAAGAGGATTTAAAAACAGCGTTCATTTGAACTGCTTCAGCTGCCTCCCTGCTCTCCTGGTGAGGACCTGCCTGAGGCCACGAGAGCTGCATCATCTGGATTTGGAGCCCTGCACTGCGCTGCTGCCACCTCCCAGAACTGAGACGAACTGCCTTCCTGACCAGCACTCTGTGGAGCTTTAGCCCTACAAACAGCTTCACCAAAGGGCCAGTTAACTTTCAAGTAATGCCCACTCTCCTCCCCTGTCACCAATCTGAACACTACCTGCTCCTGCACTGAATCTCAGACCCTCCTCTTAAGAACTGCACCTTTCAAGCAGTTCTCCACGCTGCGGTCCCTCCATGCTAAGGGCTGCAGTGCAAAGGGTGAAGAAGGAGGAGTCTGCCATGAGTCAGTCGTCAGCCGGTCATCCTTCCCTCCTGGTCTCCCATCTTCAAGCATCCCTTGGACTTCTTCTGTGTCTGTAAATTTTTGTTCTCCTCTTCCTGCAGTAGCCATACTGAGCTCTTGGGACTTCGCTACTTATTACTGTGGCTGTTAGACTACTACCACTTTATTTATTTGCCTGGTTAGTTTCCTAGTCATTTGCTTATTTGCTTAAATACCAGGTATCCTAGCTACACCCTATCTGGGCATACTTTTATTTCTGTTTACTTAATGTTTGCAGTTCACGTTATCAGTTGTTCTCACCAATGTATGCTTGTTAGCTAGGGGATTTCAGTTTTTAGAGTAAGCTCTTCTGTGTCGATGATACTCCTTACCTGGACTTCTTTATTATTAGTGTCTGATGTACAGTTTTGTTAATCTGCCTTAGTTGTTTACGTAGCCCTGTTAGTCTGCTTTTTTTAGTCATTCAGTGCTGCTGTGCTCATTGGTAATTTTCATCTATGCTATCTGGTAACTAAGCACCTTGCCCTCTTTCTCTGCATTCTTTTCCTCCTCTTCTACCTCCTCCCCACTCTGTCCCTCTCCCTCCATCTACTTGTCTCCCACCCTCCCCTTCTCAAAAATTCGTGGGATAGGCATAAGGGATACATAGTGGCAGGGAAAAAAGGGTAAGCAAGGAACGCAGTAGAAGGTAGGGAAAATGGGCAGACTGGGTGGGCCAAGTGGCCCTCATCTGCTGTCAAACTTCTGCGTTTCTTCCCCCTCCCTATTCACCCTTGTCTCCTTCTCACCCCCTTCCTGAACCTGGAATGCCTTTGCCGAGCTAATCTTTCCCTTCCCCGATCCCCCCCTTCTCCTTTCTTCTAAAGGGACAAGCCCCACTTCGTCCTGCTTCTTATCCTGCTCCTCCTGTGTGGCAATGTGAAAACTAACCCATGTCCCTCTCCTCCTCTCCTCTCCCCTTCCTCAGCTCCCAAAGGCCTTAGCATTTTCCATCTCAACGTTAGGAGCCTCCTCCCTAAAATTGATCTCCTTAACATCTTGTTTTCCCAACACTCCTGATCTCCTCAGTGTCGCTGAATCCTGGCCGTCCTCCAGAATTCCTGACTGTAGCTTGGCCCTTCCTGACTACTACCTCTTCAGGGAGGAGCATGGCAGATGGGGCAGTGGTGTTGTCCTCTATGTCCTCCAGAGCCTGTCCTGCACCATTACTCTTAGGGAATCTGTACCTTTCTCCCATGAGTTTCTCCTTGCTAAGCTTTCCTTTCCCTCCACCTTACCCATCTTTGTTAAGAGTTTTCTATGCCTCGCCTAAAATCTCCCCCTTCCCTCTGACTGACTCGCTCTCTCTCTCTCTCACACTCCTCCCCCTGTGAACTCGTCCTCCTTGGGGACTTCAATATCAGTTAGCTCTCCCCAGCCTTTAGGCCAACCTTTCTCGGAACTGAGTCCCTGAATCTCTTCCAACTCATTACCAAAGTCACCCAACACATTCCTCACTCCCCTAATCAGGCTGTCCTGAATTGGGTTCTTTGCTTCCACCCCCACCACTTTGTTGCAGCAGGTATTCTGGGCACCTTCAGCAACCACTTCACAACTGTCTGTGTCAGGAAAGTCCAGCACCCTTCCTTCTCCCCCAAATACATCTGGTCTAGGTCCCTCCGGTCACTTCTCAATGCTCACCTTAACGATTTTGCTGCAGCGAATTGGTCCCCCATCCTCTCTACCCCTGACATTGACGTGGCCCTCCTCTGTTGCATACCAAATTTACTTTCATCTGAGACAAGCATGCCCCCCTCAGAAAATCCAATATTAAATCTTCCCACCACACCTGGATTACTCCAGAACTCATTATCTGTGCAAGTCCCTTGACCTAGCTTGGGTCCATTTCAAATTATCCCGCTCTCTGCCTGACTTCCTTTCCTACTGGGTGCTTAGAAGCACATGCAGGAAGACTATCCACACTGCTAAATCCCTCTGTTTTAATGCCAACCTCCAGAATAACCTTAACTCCCCAGCCAAATTCTGGAAGGTGAGCCAGTCTCTTTTTGACCACCCTGCCCAGTCCACTCCCCTAGTCCTCATGGTTAATGGTCCACCTGTCTCTGACCCTCCCTCTATTCTACTCACTTTAACAAGTTCTTTACTACTTGTGCCCCCCACCCTCCTGGCTCCTCTCCTCTTCCCCCTTCTCCACACTCCTCTCTGCTTCACCCTTTTCTGGGGTTCCATTTCACCCCATTGCTACTCAGGAAACATTGCTTGCCCTTTCCTCACTCAGCCTGTCTAAATCTAGTCCTGATGGGTGGACCCGAAACTTCTTCATCTTTCATTCAAACAACATGAAATCTTGCTATATTATGACATATGCAGTGAGTCCCAACCTTCGAACTGCTCCGGAGGTGAAAGAGTTAACTTTCCATGCCAGGCGTGGAACGCTGAGCTCGAGCTCGGTTGAAAACTCTGTTGTTCTTCAAACTCAAACTGTCAGATTCTTTACTCCGCCTCACTGAACAGTCGCTTCGGAGATTTTCTCCTTCTGCTCGGTTCATTTTGTCGGTTAAAGTATTATTTTCTCAGTTTTTTGACCAAATTTAAACCGCAACCGGTTGGGTCAAGCTCTGTCTGTGGTATTGTAAGTACTAGATAGCTTTTACATTTAATTCTTCTGTGTGGAACTTGTAAACAGTTATTGGTTCGGTTTGAACCGATCAGGTTGTTTGAAATATATTAATCTGTCTTTTAGAGTGTGGTTACGGTTCTTATCGGTTCTAAAAATAATGGATTTTAATACGTTTTTCCCGACCCGTGACACGGTTGGGAACCGATAAGAGGGTCTTGCTTGGTGGATTGCCATAAACGGGCAAGTTTGGTTAGGACTGGCACTATGTCTGAGAAACCAAAAACCGGGCCCACTGGGTTTCAACACTGCAGTGTCTGTTGGGAAGCCTTTGCCAAGGCTGACCCCCACACCACCTGTGTTTATTGTCTGGGGTTTGACCACCTCAATGCAGACTGCCAGATTTGCAAAAATTTTCCTGCAGCTACCCTGGATAAGAGAGTTGGTAGGCTCAGGGAAAGGGAGGCCAAGAAGTCCACTGACCCGGATGGCCAGCCCGGTTCGGTTCCAGCCGAACGGAGGGAGTGCCCTCTGACCAGGGCGAGACTTCCTCGGGCAAAAGGAGAGCCGACTTGGAGGAGTCAGTTCCAGCAAAAAGGACAAGGAAATCAGCTGGTGTGGAGCCAAAACTTTCCTCTCCAACCGCTGAAGAAATAGCCAAAGCGATTAAAATTGTCCAGTCGCTTTCCCCGGTTCCGACCGAACCGGCACCATCAGGTAAGCATATGGTTCGGCCGGTTCCACTGGTTCAAGAGTATGATTTAGAGGAATTTTATGAACTGGAGGAGGGGGAAGAGGAGTGTGAGGAGAGTGAATGTGGATTTGAAAGTCTGGATGTGCCCATTGAACCGGACATCTCCCCAGACAGACCTTCAGGAGTGTCTCCTTCTAGGCTTTCTGAGTCCCCTTCTCATTTTATTTTTTATAAAAAAGTGGCTGAAACCCTCCAGCTCCCTATGGAGGAAGCTGTGGATGATCGAGAGGAACCTGACTATGTGAAAATGATGGATATCCCAGAGTCCAGGAGACTGTCTATTCCTTTGCATAAATCTTTTGGGAAACAGACAGTAAAAATTCTAAAAACTCCTCACACTATACCTCCTGTTGATATGAGAATGGAAAGAGGTACACATTGTCAGGCTCTGATACGGAGTTCCTTACTCAACAATGCAGCCATGTTGGGGTAGTGCAGGCTGCAGCCTGTGACAAGGCAAATAGTCCCTTGTCCTTACACCCCCCTGACAAGGACTCCAGGAGGATTGTTGCCATGGCAAAGAAACAGTACATGGCAGCATCCTTGGGACTCAGACAGGCAAATTATATGGCTTATGTTGCTAGATACCAGAAATCCAGATGGGATACTGTTATGGCTGTAGCAAAACAGGTCCCTGGCCAGCTTGCCAAAGAGCTGGAGCAGGTGGCTGCTGATGGTATTGAGGCATCTGAGGTGCAATTCCATGCTGCAGTGGACTCTAATGATGTGTCATCAAGAGTCATGGCTACATCTGTGGCACTTCGCAGAATGGCTTGGCTCAGATGTACTAGCCTGCCACAGGATACCCAGACTAAGGCCATGGATTTTCTTGTTGTGGGAAATTCTCTGTTTGGGGAGCAGACAGAGAATTACATGAAGAAAATGGATGAGTATAGGACCACCTATAGGAGTGCACAGGCCAAGGAAAGGCAGGCCACTCCTCAAAGGCAGCCTTGCAGGGGCAGGCCTTTTCATAGGCCTTTTTACCAAGCCCAGGCCTCCTCTTCAGCTTACGCCTAGAGGGGGTTCTTTAGAGGGAGAGGCAGACGGGGTACAAGCAGGCCTGCTTCCACTCCTCAGCCTAAAGCCCCTGCCAAGCAGGCACCCTGATGGGGTGGCCAGGGCCGATTATCCACTACCTGTAGGGGACAGGCTGGCTTACTTTGTCCAGGACTGGAAGTCTCTCACATCAGACAAGTGGGTCCTGGAAGTAGTAAGCCAGGGACTGGTTCTCAGCTTCAAAAAATTTCCAAAGATGAGAACCAGATCCTTTCCACCTGCAAATCCATCAGAGGTACTTGCCCTAGAGGCAGAAGTCTCTACCCTCCTGGCTCTCAGAGCCATGAAAGGGTTCCACCCCTACACCAGGGCAAAGGATTGTACTCCAGGTACTTCCTTACCCCAAAAAAGACAGGAGAATGGCGGCCCATCCTGGATCTCAGATACTTAAACAAGCACCTTTTAAAACCAAAATTCAAAATGGTGACTCTGGGAATTATTCTGCCCTCTCTAAGGCCACGGGACTGGCTAGCGTCCCTGGACCTCAAGGATACCTACTTCCATATTTTCATCAGAAGCTCCCATCAAAAGTACCTCAGGTTCAAGCTGCCCTCAGGCCATTACCAGTTCAGAGCAATGCCCTTTGGCCTCACCTCTACTCCAAGGGTATTCACAAAATGCCTGGCAGTAGCAGTTGCCCACCTAAGAAGGCAAAAAATTGCCATCTTCTCTTACCTGGACAACTGGCTCATAGTAGGCCAGTCTCCAGACCAAGTCAAGTTACATCTTCAGATAACTCAGCAACTACTAACCTCTCTAGGTTTCCTTCTGAATCTTCCAAAGTCAGTTCTAGAGCCTGTCCAGCTCCTCACCTTCACAGGCGCAGAACTGAACACAGAGGAAGCCAGAGCCTTCCTGCCTTTGGACAGGGCAAGGACCCTGGTCTCTCTGGCCTCCTCATTCACCCTGCAGGTCTCTCGACCAGCAAGGCATTTTCTACAGCTCCTAGGGCACATGGCTGCTTCTACAGCAGTAGTGCAAGGAACCAGATTTCAGATGAGGGACATCCAGTTCCATTTGAGAGCCTTTTGGTCTCAAAAGAAAGGACCCTCTGACCAAATTGATCCCAGTGACTCGAACCCTGATCCAAGCCCTACAATGGTGACAGGATCAGAGCAATCTGAGACAGGGGGTTCCCTTTGTCACTCAGTCTCACTCTTTGATCCTTACTACAGATGCATCCCTCTTGGGGTGGGGAGCTCACATGGGCGACCTCACTAGCCAGGGACTGTGGTCCCCTCAGGAATCTCTGCTCCACATCAACTTGTTGGAGCTCAGAGCAGTTTTTCTAGCACTTCAAGCTTTTTCCAAATCTGTTCAGAACAAAGTTGTACAGGTCAGAACAGACAACACCACTACAATGTGGTACATCAACAAGCAAGGAGGCTTTCGGTCTATGGCCTTGTGCACGAGCAATGAAGTTATGGTCTCTGGCTTATTCCTAGACACCTCCCTTACGGCAGTTCACCTCCCAGGCAAGGACAATGTCCTGGCAGATGCTCTCAGCAGGATTTCCCAGGGCCATCACAGAATGGTCACTGGATCCCCTGGCCCTGGAGGTAATATTTGCCAGGTAGGGCACCCCGCAGATAGATCTTTTTGCAGCCCCAGACAATCACCAACTTCCCCTTTTTTGCTGCAGGCCCCCAGTGTTGGGCTCAGTCCCTCTGGATGCCTTAGTTCTCAACTGGGAAGGAAAGTTTCTCTATGCTTTTCCCCCTTCCCTCTCCTGTTCAAAGTGTTAGTCAAAATCAGATCTCAATCCTGCAAAGTGATTCTGATTGCTCCAGATTGGGCCAGACAACCCTGGTATCCACTCCTACTGTCCTTAGCAGTCCATCTTCCCCTGTGTCTTCCCAGGAATCACAATCTGTTAACCTGTGCTCAGGGAAGGGTTTGGTACCCGAACCTCAAATCTCTCAATCTCAAGGCCTGGCTCTTGAAGAGTTAGAATTTGCTGATCTACACCTCTCCCAAGGTGTAATGGATATATTGAAGGCTTCTAGGAAACCTTCCACCAAGACTACCACAATTCCAAATGGAAGAGGTTTTCCATATGGTGCTCTGGGAAGCATATTCCCCAGAATCTGCTGATTTACCCACAGTCCTGGATTATATGGTCCATTTGAACACTTTGGGGCTCAGACCAGCTACCCCAAAGGTGCATTTGGCAGCTGTGTCTGCTTTCATTCAGCAGGTAAACCCTCTTCTCTTTCAGCTCATCCTGTATTCTCTAAGTTTTTTAAGGGATTGCTTCACACCAACCCTCCATTCAGGGACCCTGCCCCTGCCTGGGATCTTAATGTTTGCATTGCTCAGCTTATGCAACCTCACTTTGAGCCCTTGTCTTCAGCAGACCTCAAGTATTTGACTTGGAAGACTGTGTTTCTGGTAGCCATCACTTCTGCCAGACGCATAAGTGAATTACAAGCTTTGTCAGTGGAGCCTGATTTTATCTCCTTTCATAGAGATAAGGTGGTCCTCAGGACTAACAGGAAGTTCTTGCCTAAGGTGGTTTCAGATTTCCACCTTAATCATTCTATTTCTCTTCCAGTGTACTTCACTGACCATTCCTCCTCTGGCGAGAGGAGGCTGCACAGCTTAGATGTGAAGAGAGCCCTTAGTTACTACATTGAGCATCCCAAGGGTCACAGGTTTGACTCCCTCCAACTGTTCCTCACTTATGGTGAGGTTGGTAAAGGGAAACCTGCCACTAAAAGATCCATTGCCAGGTGGATTGTCTCTTGTATCCAATTCTGTTATGAAAAGCTGGGTAAGGTTCCTCTCTCAGGCCTGAGGGCTCCTCTATCAGAGGTACAGCTGCTGCCAGGGACATCCCCATTCTAGAGGTTTGTCAAGCAGCTACCTGGAAAACAGTTCACACTTTTACCAAGCATTACTCTCTGGACACCCAGGCTAGGAGTGATGCTCGGTTTGACACAGCTGTGCTTCAGAGCCTGTTTCCTAAGTAGGTTCTTTCCCTCCTCCATGGAGGTACTGCTGTGTAGTCTGGATATGTCATAATATAGCAAGACTTCACGTTGTTTGAAGAAAAAATTACTCACCTTAGTAATGTTGTTTCTTCTAATGGAGTCTTGCTATATTATGACCTCCCCCCCGCCTGCCCCTCTCAGAACCTCTGTTTTTGGGATGTGGGTGGGCAGTGCAGTGTTGGCACTTAGTAGAAGCCCACCTTGTTTTTTCACCCCTCTCTTTTCTGGGGTGACTGGGTGTTGTGTTTTTCATTTTTTGGGTCTCCTGACTTGAGTCTTTGTTCTGGGACCAAAAAATGTGTTGTTATATTTAGTAGCCAGTTGGCTAGTTTAGGTTTACAGCTTCCACACAGGACCTTAGTGAGTTTAGCTCGTAAAGATCTGACAGTTTGAGTTTGAAGAACAACAGACAGAGTTTTCAACCGAGCTCGAGCTCAGCGTTCCATGCCTGGCATGGAAAGTTAACTCTTTCACCTCCGGAGCAGTTCGAAGGTTGGGACTCACTGCATATGTCATAATATAGCAAGACTCCATTAGAAGAAACAACATTACTAAGGTGAGTAATTTTTTCTTTCCTGCCATCATCGCCCCCCCTTACTCGCCTCCTTAACCTCTTCTTCTCCCTCTGCTCCTCAATCATGGAAGATTGCCAGAGTTCTCCCCCTTCATAAAGGGGATGATCTCTCCTCCCTTGGCAACTTCTGCCCTATCTCTTCCTCCCTTCTCTTGCAAAGTTGCAAGACAAACTTGTCTACTCCATGCTTGCTGACTTCCTCTGTTCTTCCAGCTTTCTCTCCCCTTTCTAGTCTGGTTTTCATAAGCACCACTCCACCATCTCCTGTCTGCTGAGGGTCACTGACTCCGTACACACTGGGATGGTTCAGGGGCACGTCGTGGTGGCTGTTTTCATTAGTCTGGCCAAAAGGTTTGACTCGGTGGCCTGCTCACTCCTCCTTGACAAGCTGAGCTCTGCCAGCCTCTCAGTGCCCGGTATTGGCTGATTCTGTTCCTACCTCACAAGCCATCAACATTCAGTATAGGTAGGAGACCTCCTGTTACCTCCCCTTCCTATTCAGGCTGGAGTCCCACAGGGCACCATCCTGGGTCCCATCTTCCTGAACAACCTCCCCTCTGCCTGCGCCTCACATATCCATATGTATTCAGATGGCAGAGTTACCTACACCTCTGGTCCTTCGACTGCGGTGGTGGAAGGCTTGCTTCAACTAGACCTCCACAGTGTCCTGCACCGGTTCCACTCCAACCAGCTCCAGGTCAACAATAAAAAAAACTGTCCATGACTTGTCTGTCCCTGTCTTCACCACCCTGAATGTTATCCCTCTTGAAGTGGTTTCTTTCTTCAGGTATTTCAGTGTGTGACTAGATAGTAGACTTGACTTTTTTGTCGACATCGATGCCATCCACTGCAAGCTCCACCACAAACTTGGTACCTTGTACCGTAACAGACTGCTCATCTCCCCAGGTCCACTGGGAGCTGATTACCACAATGGTTCTCCTGGTCTTTGACTATGCAGTTGTGGTCTGTGGCACTGCCCCCTCCTCTTCCCTTACCAGACAGGACACCCTCTGTAATGCTATTTGTCAAACTCACCACTGCTCCCTCTACTCCAGCCTATCCATCCTCCCCCTACTCTCATGTCACTAGCCTTACTGCACCTCCATCTCCAGATACTGGTTTGGGTCCCCTATCCTCACTTCTGTCTCCTAGTCCCTCTGCCTTATACTCCCATCCCTTCAAGGATCCTTGCACCTTTTCCCTTCCCTGCCACACTCCTCTTCTGGGCAGTCGGCCTACTCCTGTCGCCTTCCTTCCCTCTGGAAACTGCTCCCCTTCTCTCCATCTCTCCCCCTTCTCCCTTAGGCACCAACTTAGACTCCTCCCCTCCCTCTTCTGCCAGCCCTCTACCTCACCCTCTCTCTGGGGGGCCATTACCACCCCTGTATATACATTATTCTCTGTGTGGAAGAGATTCTCAAATTGATGTGCCCCCAGAAAGATAATCCCAAAGCAGACAGGGCAGTCTAAAATTATGGACTACCTAATACACCTGCAAACCTTAAGTTTGAAACCTTCCACCCTGAGAGTACACCTGGCAGCTGTCGGCTTACACATCAGCAAACAAGGACAAGTCTTTGGGCTGACAACCTGTTTTTCCTAAAAGTGTTTTCAAAGGCCTAAACCAGCTGCACCCTCCTGTGAAGAAACCAGACATTCCCATGAGACTTGAACATCTGCCTTGTCCAGCTGCTTGAATCTCCCTTTGAGCATGTGGCCATAGCAAACCTAAAATATGCCACATAGAAAACTGTTTTCTTGGAAACCATGACATCTGCCAGGATGGTAAGCAAGCTGCAAGCCCTCTGAACAGATAAAAACTACATTATATTCCACAGGGATAAGGTAATCCATAGAACCAATAGGAGAGTCCTACTGAAGGTAGTTTCAGAATTCAACCTAAATTAATCCAATGACCCTTCTTGTTCTCTTTCCTGAACACTACAGTACAGGTGAGTAAAAATGGCACTGTCCTTCTACATAGACCGGACAAAGGATGTCTGATGCATACAACTCTGTTACCTATGGAGAGGTTGGGCAAAGGTAAACCACCAGCTAGAAAGACTGTCTCTCATTGGATAGTTTCCTGTATACAGTTCTGTTATGAAAAAGCTGGTAAAATAACTCTGAGGCCTATGGGTATATTCCACAAGGGGTACCTCAGCCTATGTGGCAGCAACAAGAATCATCCTCTTTCAAGAAATTTGTAAAGCAGCTACATTGAAAACAGTGCACACCTTCACAGAGCACTGCTATGTGGACATACAGTCCAGTAGGGATGCCAGTTTTGGAACTGCTGTCTTGCAGAATCTTTTTCCTTAATGGGTTCTAGACCCATCCCCCAAGGTACTGCTAGTGAGTCTCCACTTCTTTGTAAGGCATCATTGATAGATTCATTTTGTTTGAAGAAAAAATTCCCCACCGTAGTAAAGGTGTCTCTTCTCAGGGATCCATCAATGAGCCATACAAACCCTGGCCCTGCTTCCCCCTCTAGAACATGAAAATGGGTTCGTACAAGAATCCGCTCTTGGCTTATAATTGCCTGAACATTACTTTGTTGCAGTTTCACAAAATGTTGGATGTGTGGTCATTTCTTGACAAATGTCTGCTAATAATTTATTTGGGTTTTTGGATATTTTTTTTTTTTAATGTTTACTGACTCAAATAATTGTGATGGCCACTAATCCCCTGGCTATAGAAACAAATCTGGTGTTAAGCTAGTAGGGGGAGTGTGACCACAGTGCAGAGTTTGAACTTGTATTCTAAGTTTTAAAACGTTAACATGAAGTTCTATCTCTGTGGCATCACACTCTGGCAGAATGATGCACTTCAGCTGAAGCTACCAACAGTCCCTGTTTTAGGCAGCATGTCCCAGTGTCCCCACAAGTTTTGCAAAATGTCACTTGTGTCCTTTTTTTTGCTTACCTGTCCCAGTTTTGTCCCGTTTTTTTTTGCTGTCTGCTAATCTGTGAGTGACAGTTATTTCAGCACCACTGTGGTGCTGCTTAGGCTGGACAGCAGTTTGCAGCTTCAACCCCTGTGCCTGTGTTGCACTGCAAGCATGTCAGTGGCAGCACAGTAAAGCATGTTCCTTCCTGTTAGATTAGACTGGGTAGTAGTGCAAACAAGCACATGTGGATGTCTCCCTGCCAGCAGCTGAGAGGGACTCCAGACAGAGAAGAGACCGGCAGCAAGGAACTAAGGTACCTAACCTGATCAGCTCTAGGGAAGTGTGTGAAAACAATCTGGTGTGGTGGTGGGAGTCACTGAAGTGAAGTTTGCTCAGCAGATGAGGTGAGTGTGAGCGGGTTGGATGGGACTGTCAGGAGGAGCAACACATGCAACTCGAATGTCTGATCACAATTTAACACAGGTTTGCTTTTAATGAACTTTCTGTACATCATGATTTGGAACTTGCCGCTGCAGAATGATGTATTGTTTTAAGCTGAATGTTTGCTACTGGTGTTACTGTGGGGCAGCATGGCCAGAGCGAGCAGCAAAATGTAATTTATTGTGCACAGCGTCGTCTACAGCGGTGTCCGTGGGAGTGACACGGTGGGGGAAGGGGGGTCATGGTTAGGATGGACCGTCCCAGTTTTAGGCCTCGTAAAGTTGGTAGCTTTAACTTTAGCAAGGCTCACTGATGGATCCCTAAGAAGAAACAGCATTACTGTGTTGAGTAATTTTTTCTTTCCACCCTTTTCTGTTGGTTTGTGAAGACACTGTGTATATGGAGTTTGCTGGCCCTTCTTTTATTTTATTTTTGTATGTATTTGGTAACCGGGTAAGTGAGCTGATCTGAAGGACCATTTTCAGTCACCACCCAGACTACAAGATGGCAATCACATGAGTCAAAAACAGTACAGGCATGAGCACGGGATAAACACACCTCAAACATGAGGTGATGAGACAAGAGTGTACAGTAATAGCTGGTTATACAAACAATAGTAGCAATAGTACAAGTATAAAACAATAGCAACATGTGATTACAACAAAGTAATAGTAAAAATAACATACAGTAGCTACTTGTGAAATACATGAGACATTTACAAGTTAACATCAGGTACCCAAACAAAAGAAGGATGTGCAGAGACTGACAGACTTCAAGGACTGCTTAGTGATCCAAACAGGACAGTCGAGCAAAAGTGCATAAGGTACTGGTGCAATAAGAATATTGCAAAAGTGCAATGAGATACCAGTGCAGAAAGATACTAGGGAGCTTTAGGACGTAAGAAAATGGAGGTGAGAAAGGGAAGGGCAGGGAGGTAGGGGCAAGCAGCGAACAATGTCGTTATAGAGCATAGACGGTTAGTAGGCCCTAGTGGTGGTGTGGAGAGCATTTTTTATATGGACCACTAGGGCTACCTTATGCCCTTGGTTAATGCATAGGGTACTCACAGGCTTATTTTATGCTGCTCATCTCCTTGGTGAAAAAAGGTACTGAAGCATTTGGGGGCTGGCAGCGCTGAATAGCATCAGGTACACACCAGTGGTGTGCATGTAGGGGCTACTTTCACCATCTGACTGTCGGAAAAGTTCTGGCTCCCATGGGATTCTGTCACCTCCAGCCCAGACCATAAATGGTAGTCTGCTGAGAAGATATTCCGGAAGGTCAAGAGTTACTGTAAGTATGTAACTTTCATTTTTCTCCTTCCTTCCAGGGTACTATAAGCCTTTGGAAGTATGTGGCTGTGGATGAATCCACATTGTTAGAAAAAAACTTACTTGAAGCTGTTTCTTCTAGTGGTAATACACCTGCTCCATTACTTGTTATCTAACTTGTTTTAACTCTGTTGTGATTTACTTGTAATTGCTCGTGCTTCCAGTCTGTTCCTATTCCTGTAAGATGCTGTAAACCTGCGGTCAGTGTGTCATCTAGATGGTCGGGTCGTGCTTGAAAATGGGCCCTGGGACCAGTTTACTTACTCGGTTATCAAATAAATAAATTAAAAAAAATAAATTCACCAATAGCCATCCACTATCCTTCTGCATGTTCTGTGTTGGGGACGGTAAATGACAGACTACTTTTAGGGTGCTTTATTGGGAAAGATTTGATAGTTAAAAGGAGTCAGGTGAAAGGTGTGGAGGCAGTGCATGTTGTGCTTTTCAAATCTCTTTGACATCCCGGGGAGCTGCTTCTCAAGCTGGACTTCTGCTAGTGTGTGGCTATGAAAAAAACTGCTACAAGAATCACAGTTACAAGTAAGTAACCCTTTATTCTAGACCACGGAAAACATTTGTGTGCACTATAAAAGGGTTTTTATAGAGTTGCTGGATTTAGCCTTAATAGTATAATCCCATCCTTGAAAATAGCAAAAGAAAAAACAGTGCAAGAAATAGGGTGCATGCCATTTGTGTAACTCCCACTAACATGAATAATGTTGGTGTCCGTTGTGAAGATATGTTAAATATATTTTACTGTTAAATGTTTAATGAATGGTCACTCTAACCTCATCCTTCTAGACTGCTTCAGTTCACATTTGTTGGAGACATCTTTATGGTGCCAGATGATCCTCTTGGAAGAAATGGACCTAAGTTGGAGCAGTTTCTTTGTAATGAAGACTATATTAGGTATTGCATAATTTAATATTTCAAGTTTGAATGTTTCAGTCCATTTAACACTTGTTAATGTGTAAAATCCTTATTTGTTTTTTTAAATTCCATTGCAGAATTTCTGAGAATATAGTTTATTTCTATTTGTGTGTGGAAACATCTCTACTTACACAATAGTTGTTTTCAAATTCTATTCCTACACAAACCTCCGTAGTGTTTCCCTGTCAATTCCATATCTGTGCATCCTGTTTTGCACCCACTGGTTAATTCTGCCAAGTAGGGACTTCAGTGGCATACCTCTCAGCATTTTATTGACAGGAGCTTCTCTGCAGTGCAAGATTACATTTCCATGTGTATTCCATGCTCCTCACAAAGACAGGCTTTTGTATAAATATTAAAGAGCAGTTTTCCTGGTAGAAAATATAAAAGGTACCAAGGACCCTTACCTGCCCTGAAGTCCAATGATGCTTAAAAATATATATTTTTTTTACTGTAGGGTTTTTGGAAGGGAAGTGGTTGTGTTTAGGCTCCGTGGAGCCGAGAGCCCAATCCCTTCCACTTCCTGATTCGGAACCTTGCCCCTGTGCTGTCACATTTTGTGATGCAGTAGTGGTGAGAGCACTGGGGCGTGCTCCGTAGATTTCAATGGGGCCAGTTTTTAAATGACTTTGATAAATATTTGAGAAGGTTGATGCTAACAAATCCCAGCCAGTGCTTGCCTTGATTTGTTAGAATCGGCCATCTAAAGTATTTAAAAAAGTAGTTTAAAAACCCGTCCAATTGAAGTCTGTGGAGCCCACCCCCGTTGTCTCTCCCCACTATTGCATGAGAAAATGTAAGAGCACAGGGGCAGGAGATGGAAGGGATCGGGCACTCTGCTCCACATAGCCTAAATACAATCCCTTCCACCTCGAAGCTTTACAATTAAAAAAAAATATTTTCAGTTGTCACTGGACTACAGGACAGGTGAGGTTTCTTGGTGCCTTCTGTGGGGGGGGGTTGTAATAGAGCATGAAAGATGTTTTTTAAATTGCACTGCAAGAGGAGTTTCATAAACATCTGTCTCTCTATGCAGTTGAATGTGCCCCAGAAAGTCAGAGCAAAGGTTTGTGTCACCGTACTTACTGGTACCCAAGTGGACAGGGGAATGGCACCCTATCCATAACCTATGGATCCTGTATAGTGTCATGCTTAAGTTTCGTATGGTCATATCCTGTCTGTTGAGCAAGGGGCATGGTTCTAGTCCTTAGAATCTAAAATGCTTATTTTTACATACTAATCTAAGATGCTTATTTTTATATACTGATTTGACCATCTCACAGGTGATTCTTCCAGTTTTGGGTGAACAGAAGCGTATCAGTTCTGTGCAGTGCTTTGTAGGCTGTTCTCTGTCTTTACAGTGTTTAGACACATTTTTATGTATTAAGCATTTCTGTTCAGGTTGCTATACAAAGTATAACATGGCCGAGAACGTATACACAGGGCAAAACACATGAACCATAACAAAACCTTAAATAGTTAATTGTTTAACACTACCTATATATGGTGCAGTGAGTGTCAGCCATTATATGTTTTAGAATAAAGAATCTGGCAAACGCATCAGTCACAAAATGCTTGCGTAAAGAGCCATAATTTTGTCAGCTTTTAAAACAATTTGATGCCCGAATTGAAAAGAAAAGTTTGGTAAGAGGAAGCATCTCTGTGGTGGCAGTGTTCCTTCGTTGCCGAGTGGAATGGTGATGTAAAGTATTTCGTTATCTCAGTGATTTAACATAACAGTCAGTGCAGGAAGGAGAACAATCTTGGGACCTGGAAGTCTACACATTCCACTGGGGTTCCCCTCAACCTTGGAAAGTGTCTATTGAAGCAAAACAAAATCTGAGCATTTCGTCTGGTTGTAACGCAGAAAACACAACCATAAGGTTTTACATCAACAAAAAAGGGCGAGCCAACTCTTTGAGGCTCTCCTAGGAAGCTCTGAAGACTGGAGTTGGCTCACTCACTCCAAATGCATCTGCTGGTGTTCCGTGAAGAGGCTTGACCAGTTAGCTGGCAGACAGACATTCTCATCCCTTTTTTGGGGAGCTGTCTCACAAGTGTTCACTGAATTCACAGGTGGTCCATGCTCTTTATGGAAAGTGGAATTCTGCAGGTGGAGCCATTTGCCTCTTAGGAGAACAGTAAGCTTAAGGCTAATCTTAAAAAAATCAAGCTCCTCCATAGAATCACACTTTCTTCTTGGAACTGGTGACACTAGGACCCAGTGGGAACCAGAAATGTTTGGGCCAATGATGCTGGTATATGGCACTAACATACAGCACCACACATGTGCCTTCAGCATATAAAATAGAGCCAGACCAATCTACCTCAATAATAGTGCACTGCTGACCGAGTCTGGGACCAAAACATCTGCTTCAAGGACATCTCTCTCCATTAAGCCACACAGATGGAACTATAAATCATTGGCATCAGGACCAGTCGGAAACTTTTGCCAGCTGGGGCCACAATGCTGGCTGTATAACATATTATCCCTCATAACTCATTATTCCTCAGTTCTTTCTCCTGCTGTCAACCGCTCAATGGATCAGCCAGCCAAGAATCAACACCAAAACTCAACATCACTTCGCTGATTTTTTTCCTACTACTTTTTTCCCCTTGGGGCCCCTGGTCAGCCCTGGTGTCCTCACATCCGTAACTCTGGCCACCGTCCGACCTGCACCGGTCTCCCACTGAGGGCAAACACCGATTACCCCACGGCTTGCACACACACACCCGTGGCAGGGGGCAACCAACTCCCCCACCACGTCGGATCCATACTGGTGATCCCCTCCTGGAGCCAGCTTGGGTACGCTCGAATAGCCATCAAGCTGCTATGACCGAGGTGCCCCTTTTTTCCATTTTCTTCCTACAGAGGTGGAGTGTGCAATGCCAGCAAGGGGTGTGCCGCATCCACACGCAGTGCGCACATTGACTGCCCTTACTCCGACCCCAATCTTTCAGGACCAGGTGTGTCAACACCTAGCCTGTGCTAGGTGTCAGGCTACGCCAGACACTGTACCCCATCCCTCCCCGGGAGAGCAGAGCTGTCCTAAGGACACTCAGTTTTCTCCCACCCACCGGTAACCTGAGCTTGCTCCCGAACTTGGGTCCGTGGCGCGAGGTGTGGCATCCAGCGCCTCAACCCTCCGCGCCACCGGGCCAGCACTTTGCTGATCTTTAAGTTATTTTTTAAATATTCTAAAATAATTATTGTATGCCACTGTTGATTGGGAAGGAGCCTTTATTCCATCTCTGTTGCTGCAGCAAGATAAAGATTTACAGGGACAACCCTCCCACACAGTGTGTCTGTTGCTTCGGCCTCTTGCTGGACATTAAAAATTGTGCCATTTGCCAGGCCTTTAACCAGGCCTCGAACAGACACTGTTGAAAGGCTTTAAAAGCCTTTCTTAAGAATATGGAGATTGCGCAGCATTCACTGGCTTTGATGCCGGCTTCGCCTACCTACTCCATCAACCAAAAGACCCAGGCTAGGACCTCGGATTTGCTGCCTCCCTTCCAGCCATCTCTGAGACATCAGGGTTGGGTTTGAGCACTGATTCTGCCTCTAATAGCAGATCTCGGCCGGTTCTACTGGGCTTCAGCCCAGTGGTGGTTTTGTTGTTGACCACTAATATGGGTGTCTGAGACCTGCAGGCCATGTTACAGACCTTATCGGTTCTGTTTATAATTTTTTGCCTAGTGCCCATCAGTCAGTGTCCTCATGGCTTCCGGCCAGTCCTTCAACGTCCCTGAAGCCAGATTTGGGCACTGTGGATTTGGCTCCTTTTGTTGACCTGATGCCATCTCCATTGATGCAGTTGTCATTATCACTACCTTTTTATTAAAGATGCTGCAAAGTTGGGAACTTCCTCAAGCTTTGCCAAGCTCCTGACTGGCTGCACCAACTTTGCCATCTCATTTTTCTTTGGACTTTTGTAAAAGGAGAAAAGCATCCATCGGTGAGGAGATGTCCACTCTATTCACTGTAAATATCCATAGTGGCATGACAACTTCTTTGCCTTTAGTAAAACCTGATTGGATGAGCAATTGGATGCATGGGGCTGGGCGGTTCTGATTGATTTAGGGTCTGATGGGGTGGCGGAAGGCCAGGGTGTTGCTTTTGGCACATGAGGGAGGGAAGGGATTTGAACTGGGAATCACTTTATTAATATTTAATCAGATATTGGTGGCAAACTTTTTTTTTTTTTTTTACAAAGCCACTTTTTAGTTTTTCGTAAGTGAAATGCCATTTTACTCGGCGAAAACTACATGAAGTAGCACTTCATCAGCGAATTTGCTGGTGTAGTACTACTATGCAGATGCAGAATTTTTGCTGTGTGAAGGAGGCACTTTGCTGTGCCAAGAACACATGAAATCACACTCTGCAGTGTCAGGGAGCTTTGCACATCTCTGTTGTGAGCTTTGATACCCTCCTCTTCCTGATGATATACTCTGCCCCATCTCTCCCCTCTCTTAATGCCTGGTGCCTTTCCCATTGTGTTTCCTTTATTTCTAAATTCTAGTTTGGTGCTCTTCCCTCCTACCTTACATCCCTCTTATCCTGTCCTTCTGATTTCAGCTACTCTCTCTGCAGTAGTACTTTTCCTTTCCTGTTTATTCCTTCTAGAAAAACTACTGCTGGTCAGTCTGTCTCTCTTATCAGTTCCCTAAGCTTTGGACCTCTCTCCCCGTCATTTCACTCTGCTTCTTCTGCTTTCTCCTTAAAGTCTCTTCCTAATGACTGTTTTCCTCCCTCCTACAATTGTCCATGACCACGTTTTCTAATTCGCACATTGTATTCGCCCCCTTCCCCCAATAGTTTGCCTTGTTCCATTACACGGTCCTTATTTGAAATGTATTACCTTCACTGCCAGGATTCAGTTTGTACCTTATGTGCATATCTTTTATACTGTTGATTATGCTTCTGTTTTGTTGTATTTTATATGATTTTCCACATCCCCTTTCTGCCAAGATGCATCTGGAAACAAGTTATCGGCTCAGTATGTCTTTCCTGGTGAAACTTGAGAGAGAGAGAGAGAGAGAGAGGAGGAAGGCAAGGCAATTTTATTTCTAAGGCGCCCAATCCCGGAGGCTCTGAGCACCATACACAATAAAAACAGAATACAAAAATAACATTTGTGCAGTAGCAAAATCTTTAAAACAACATTCTTAAAAGTATAAATATAAAATGTGAAATAGCTGAGGGTATGGGGGAGAAGACTTAATCCCCAAAAACCTTACAGAAGAGATGGGCCTTAAGCCTCTGCTTAAAGACACCAATGGAAGGGGCCTTCCATATTGCAGCTGGATGAGTATTCCACAGGGTCGGCCCAAAGACACTAAATGCTCGATCACCAGAGGTCTTGAGTCGAAACCTGAGAACATCCAGGAGGCCCCTCGAAGCGGAGTGGAGGGTGCAGGCAGAGGTCGCAAGCACAGGAGCCCAAGACAGGTAGCCAGGACCCAGCCCATTTAGGGCCTTATAGGTGAGCAAGCCCACCTAGAAAAGGACCCTCCACCTGACCGAGAGCCAGTGAAGAACACGCAAAACTGGGGTCACATGGCACGACCGAGATAGTCCCGCCAGTAGCTGGGCTGCCACGTTCTGCACCAGCTGCAGCCTGCGGAGGGTCCCTCCCATGACCATGAAGTAAAGAGCATCACAGTAGTAGAGTCTGGAGGTCACAAAGGCATGTACTAGTGTTGGCAGATCTTCGGGCGGAACGAGGGGCTTGATCCTGGCTATGTTCCATAAGTGGTAAAAAACACTCTTCACAACAGATGACACCTGATCTTCAAAGATCAGTCTGCTTTGCAGAATCACACCGAGATTTCGCACCCTCGGGGAAGCAACCAATGGAGCAGATCCTAGGAAAAGACCAGAGTCCGCTCCAGGTAGCAACCCACCATGCCCGTGACCCAGCTCAACCACCAGCACCTCTGTCCTGTCCGGGTTGAGTTGCAGCCAGCTGGAAGCCATTCAGTTATTGATTTTAGCCAGACAGATGTTAAGCACATCAGCCACACCGGGTGTCGTCTGCATAGCAGTGAAACTCCACGCTGTACTGTCGAATGATCTCACCCAGGGGCAGCATATACACTGTGAACAGCATCGGCGTCAGGATCGAGCCCTGTGGAAGGAAGGAAGGATTCTTTCAGTACACCCTGTTCTGGAGGATGCCACTATAGCTACCTGTCATAACTAGTGCCCTTCCTGGTGTGCCCTGCAAAGCGAATAACCAGTATCTGGCTCCAAACACAAAAGCCTTCTACTTGGCTCAGCCTATCTCTGGTTATTATGGCAACCAATGACTGGTCCAAAGTACCATGCCACGTGAGTTCCCTTCCTCTGTGCAAGGAGTCCCTAAGTTGGATGCAATAGGCAGCAGGATCTGTGCATCAATATCTCTGGGTCTTAGGAATGCTGATTATGGAATACTTTCTGAATGATTCCATGGTAACAGATGGGTGCCCCATCTCCCATTCTCTTCGCACTGTGTATTGAGCCTTTGGAGAAATGGTGTGGCAAGCTCTGGAAATCGGAGGGATTTATGCAGGCAGTAGAGAGAGCACAAGATTGCTCTCTATGCAGACGATTACCTATTTTTCTTTACATCACCGGATACTTCTGAACCGACACTGCACAGGGACCAGTAAGAGTCTGGGGCCATCTTTTGATATAAAATAACCTAGAAAAGTATGAGGCAGTTAAAATCAGTGGACAGGGCCACACAAATTTCTGGGACGGGTCCCCCTTTAAGAGGGTACAAAATGGTACAGTCCGGTATCTGAGGGTGAGGATAAACATTAACTTGACATCCCTATTTAAACTAAACTACAGTAAGCTGCTGGCAGAAGTTAGGGCAGATATTGCAAGATGGGAGTTGCTCCCACTAAGCCTGGGGAGGGGGGGAGCAGGGTAATGATTCCAAAGATGAACGTGCTACCCTGATTTTTATTCTTGGTCTAGGCCCTTCCAGTCAGGATTCCAGAGTACTATTAGAAGGTCCAGCAAAAGCTGACCGTGACATTTTTATGGGCAGCTAGTGAACGCCGGATTAACAGAAGTCTCCTCACCCAACCCAGAGAATGATGTAGCTTGGTAATGCTAGACTTTAGGCTCTATTACTTAGGTGTACAGTTGGCTCCAATAATCTCTCGGTTTAAAGAACAAAGATACATGGGGTGGTATGAAATAGAGGCCACGGCCCTACTACCAAACCTGAGTTATGCTGTGCAGACATGTAAACTGACCGCAGGACTCTGGTCTTGGATTGTAGACCCATTGTTGGGGCATAGCCCTTATACGATGAGCAAAACAAGAGAACTGTCAAATAATCCAAACAAAATTGGGTCTCTCACAGTGATAACTGGAGATCTGGAACCCCCCCCCCCACAACCGGAGCATAGATCCTAGTTGTATAAGATGGAACAAGCATGATCTGGTCAGAAATGCATAGCTGACATGTGGAGGAGGCTGCCTATCTTTTGCAGACTTGCAGCAACAGTGTGACCTCCCCAGTGAGGATTTTTTTTATATTTACAGAAGAATCAGAATTACAAACCTTTGAGTGAGAGACTCCTTTGCAAAGGCTCCAAGTCAAGATAACAGTAAAACTAAAGAATAGAAAATCATGTACAGCAGGATGAACACTATTGGATACAACAGTCTGAGGATAGTGGAAGTACCCCCGGGTCTACCATGGAAAACATAGATATACAGAGTTATAATATATACTGAGAATAAAACAATAATGGCAATAATATACATTGTAGTACTGAGAGTAAAACAATATTGGTAAAACCAGGAATTGTTATTAGCTTGTCCAGTCGGAGTTGACCTTGTTCAGTGGAATGGAGGGCAATGCCAGAGGGTTAGGCATAGTCACAGGCACAGGAGAGGAGGTGAAACTCTCTTAGGTTAGATTTGAAGGGGTCTAATTTTAGTTCCGAAGCAATAGGAGCAAGCAGGTCATTCCACCAGCGGGGTGCCCTGTAGAAGAAGGCTTGTTGCCAAAGGGACGTCCTACAGTGGGGAACTAGTAGGGAGGATTTTGAGGCGCTTCTGGTAGCCCTGGGTTGAGGAGTGGGCAGAGTTTAGTGGAAATTTTCCTGGCAAGCAGGCATGAGTGGTATTTAAGCCTGCCGTTGAAATTAAGCCGGTTTGTAAGCCTGTAGAGGTCACAAGTATGGGTCCACCTGTCACACCCAGCTACCAGTCTGCAAGCTTTGTTCAGGGCGGTCTTGACATGGTGAAGAGCAGTGCTGTCGGCCACACCATAGAAGACTATCCCATGGTCAATAAGGAAGAGGACACCGCTAGGTGGAGTGCTTCAGGTGGCATACAACGTTTGTACCTGTATGAGTCCAATTCTGGAATTGATGGCCTTGCTTTGTAGATGGATGTGTTCATTGTAGGTAAGGGAGGAGTCAAGGGGAACACTCCGGTACTTAAAGGATTTAACTTGTTTCGGAGGGGTGCCCTGATAGTTAAGTACTTGTAGTGGAAAGTCCCTGTAACTGCTTTGGCGATTGGCGAAGACCATAGCTTTAGTTTTTTATAATTCAACACAAGTTTGTGTGCAGTGAACCATGCTTCAGCTTCCAAGAAGAAAAGTTTGGGGGGGTTTGAGTGACTGCAGAAAATGACAGTGTCATCCGCATACGACAGCATCCGACTGGAGCAGGCCCTGGAGAGTGAGTTCAGGAACAGACTAAATAGGAGGGGCCCCAGGATGGAACCCTGGGGAATCCCTGAGTGAACAGGGAGGCTGGTGGATAGGGTTGAGCTAATTTTGACCTGTTGAGATCTGTCACTTAAGTAGTGCTCAAGCCAGGAGGTGGCTTCTAGTGAGAGCCCCATGGAGGGCAGGGTCTTGAGGAGGGCATGATTAACAGTATCAAATGCCTTAGGTCTATGTAAACAGACCCTTCTAAGTGTCCGCAGTCTAGGGCTGTATGAATAGCGGTGGTGTATTCCAAAAGGGCAGTGGTGGTACTGTGACACTTTCTGAAGCCATGTTATTAGCAGAGCAGGATGTATTTTGACAGATAATCGGTGAGTTGGTCGGATACAATTTTATCTAGAGCCTTGGTGATCGGGAGAAGAATGGAGATGGGGCGGTAGTTATTCGGAGAGGTACAGTCACCACTTTTTAGTATTGCAGTGACAACTGCCCATTTCCAAAGGGTTGGGAACTGGCTGAGACAGAGGGAGAGGGTTAGAATTGTGGTAAGAGGGGCGAGGACAGTGTCAAGGGTGAGATGGAGGAGTTTTAGGTTGAGGGTGTCACCACTATGACAAGACTTGCCCAGAAATTTAGTTAAGTAGGATCTGGCCTCATGGGTGGAGACTGTCCTGAGACAAAAGAGCGGAGTATTAGCGGGGAAGCGGGGAGGAGGTGATGGCTCCGGGGGAGGGTTGAAGAAGTTAGGGGGAAGGACACTACTAAGGTCAGAAAATGTGGAATTAAGAGTATTAGCTATGTGCAGGGGGTCTTGAGCGAGTGTTCTATTAACGGTGAGTTGGGGGGGGTGATGTTTTACCAATGAGTTCCTTAATGTTTTCCCAGAACTTGCGTCCTGAGCCCCAAGTGGATGAGAGGGCCTCCTGGAAATGGGCTGCTTTAGCTTTGCGTAGCTCCGGGGTACATTTATTTCTGGCTTTCCCGTAGCATTGTCTATCTCAAGGTCGGCCAGAAGCAAGGACTACATGCCAGAGATTGTCCCGGTGGTGCATGGGGTCAAGAAGTGCCTGGGAGATCCAGGGAGTGTTGTGGCCTTTGATAACCTGTTTTGAGACTGGGGCAGACAGGTCACATGCGGTGTTGAAGGTGGAAATAAAAAGAGAGAGTGCACTGTTAGTGGACGTGGCTGAGTCAGTGGTGGGGCCAGTCACAGTTCAGGAGGTGATTTTGGAAGTTGTTCGGGGAACCCTTTTTTAGGCGTAGTTGGTAAGTAATTATGGGGGGTGGATTTCGGGCTTTGTTTATCTACTGGCAGAGTACGGGAGAGTGGTCACTTAAGGCATCAGGGAGCACTGTGACATTAGTGAGCCGGTGGAGACGATTAGTAAGGATTAGGTCGAGCAAGGTGGCCATCTCAGTTTTATGGTTGAGTCTAGTGGGGGAGAGAATGACTTGTGTAAGATCCATTGCTGCAGTGGTATATTTGAAAGGGTTTGCCGCTGACAAGAGCCAGTTAACATTAAAGTCCCCTAGAGCAGTGATTTCACATTTTGGGGGCAATTGGGCGATGCATTTGGTCACTGCATTGAAGGCCAACCTTTGATTTCAGGGCAGGATGTTAACTGTCATAATATGGAGGAATTTGCCAGAGTTGCCCACAATCAATTTTATTGTAAGCATGGGCCCCATTTTGGGGGGGGGGGGGCTGGTTGGAACAACTAGGGTTCAAAGAGATTCATGAATGTATAGGGCACATCCTCCTCCCCTTTTGTCCAGTCTATCTTCCCTAAAGATTACCTAGCCACTGATGGCTACTGTTGAATCGGGTGTCACGGGGAGCCAGATTTCAGTCACTGCCAATAGATCAGGGTAATGTTGAACCGTCCAGTCTTGTAGAATGTCATGTTTTTTAAGCAGGCTGCAAGCGTTTATGAAGGCAATCAGGGGCCACACCTGCCCCTGGTGGAAGGGGGCCCAGGTCCAGGGTTAAGGTGTACATTTCCAGATAAGAGTAAGAGCAGGAGGGCATGATGTAGAAGGGCAGTTTTAAGTAGCTTGGATTTCAAAGCACGGTTGCTGGGATGAAACAAATGAATAGTGCCTACTACAGGAGTCTGGAGAGAATGGACATGGTGTGATAGGAGAGCAGATAGGGGTAGCCAGGAGGGAAGCAGGTGGAGGTGTTGCCATTGGGGTCGAGTAAAACTAGATAGGAGGGTAGAAGTGGTAGCACCTCTAATGTCAAGGGAAGGGGCGGAGATAAGTGGGGCCAGTGACTGCTGGGGAGGTCTGGAGTAGAGGGAGGAGGCAAGAAGGAATAGCAGACAAAATGAGAAATTAAGGTTCCAACTGGGATCCATTATAAGGGGCCAGAGTACCACAGTGGGGGGGGGGTAGAGGAGGACTACGAACCGGAGAGAGAGAGAGAGAGAAGATACAAGCTAGCAAGGATAGGGACAACAAATGGCAGTATTGAAGTGAGTCTGGCCAAGTAGCACGGTGGTAAGATTACCGACTATGGAGCCGAGGGTGCAGGGTTCGAGACCCAGGGCAGGAGAGATATTAGAATGCAGAGGATTTGGCCAGAGTTGAGAGTAGGAGAGACTGAAAAAGGTAGGGTAGAGAGGCTGTTGGGTGGTAGAGAGGGAGGAGAAATTAGGCTAGAATAGATAGAAAGATGGCTCAGTACTGACCCCTGGTGGTCAGAAGTGATAACTTGCAAATAGGAATTTGGACACTTAGAAAAATCCATAGGTGTCACGTGACCGATGATAGCAATAAAGAGGGCCGGCCTGGGGAGGGGGTGGCAGCTGGGGTGACACAAAGCGTCGATGGGTAAACACCCCTTACAGAGTCCAGCAGAGGAAGAAAGAGGGTGGTTTACCTTAGCAGCTCTCTCTGTCCGCTCCCAGTTCGATCACTTGTTGCTTCTGTGTGTGGGGTTCCAGAGAGGCCCTGTATAAAGTGGAAGGAACAAAAGAAGGATTAGGTGAGGTAAACAGAGGCAGGCACTTACAGACTGACTCCCCAGGATCAGCAGAGAGGACAGGAAACCTGTTCCAAGATGTTGGATCAAGCCTGACTGAAGCAGAGAGAACACCAGACCACGCAGTCTCAGGTAGGCCTTAAACAGCACAGCAATTTAATGCAATAATCCCCACTAAGAACAGCCAGAGTGACACCTGAAGGTAGTCAGACACTAATTAAACAGCACGACACACTGCGTTCAGATCTAACACAGCCAGTAATGCTCTGACATACCCCCAGAAAATAGTACAGTCACTGCACTTAAAGTACCCAATCCCACAAGAGCTGTAGATATTTGCAAGTCTGACACTGTCTTCAAAGGGTGGGGAGATTTGCATAACTTACCAGAGCCTTGACACTCCTGGAGAACTTCCTGAATTGGATAGCAATGCTGCAAGGCAGGGGAAGGGTTGTTTCTGCAGACTGTTAGTCTCTACAGGGAGAGAGCCATGCAGACCTCCATAGGCTAAAAATAACCTGGTAGGAGAAAGCCCAGATAATCCTCACAGATGAGGACTGGAAGAACATGTGGAAAAAGGGGTGGCGGGTCACCTTGTCCTCAGGCTGGAAAGAGTTCTGGTGGAAGTGTCGCACGCAAGTCTTTCACACCCCCACAACTACCATGCACTTCTGCCAGGGGAGTAGTGGCCTCTGCTGGGGGGGTTGTGAGCAACTGGGAATGCATTTCCACACTTTCTGGAAGTGCCTGCAGATAAAGGGATACTGGGAGGAGATGCATACCACACTCACTGAATGTAGGAGTCCTTCAAATACCTTGTGCTTGAGGTTCCAGTGCCCTAACTAGGAGGCAGTAAAGCATAAGACCTCCTGTGTGCCATTGCAGTGAATAGATCACGGGTCTCCTGATTAAAACCAATCCCTCCCATCCACGAGATGTCATTTGGAAGGGTGACGGAGTTGTACCATATGGTGCAAAATACTGTCACATGGAGGTTCACGGTGGAAAAATATGAGATTCAGTGGGCAAGGTGGCTGACAGCAAGGGCGGGGGGGATGGACCCAGGAGGCGGAAGCTGCAGTAGTGGTAACAGAGCCCTGACGGGAGGAAACCTAGATGAGCCTGCCTTGAACCAAAGGGGCGAACAAGGGAGGCTGCTAGAGAAAAAGGGGAGAGGAACTGGAATGGCATTAAGGGTTTGCACCCCAGGGATACAAGAAAACAGTGAAGTGTTATGGAAGACCATGCAGGACTACAGGACCACAACAGTTTGTGTTTTTTTTTTTTTTTCCAGTAGTAGTTTGGTTTACTACCTTTCAAGGTGATGGGACACCACAGCATACTATTCATATGTATTTAAAAAATGTTGCCATGTGATTTAGCTCACCAGTGACTGGAAACCTGCTCTCTGAAGATGTGCATTGGGCCAGTGTCGCCATCCCACATATGTGATGCTCAAGACTGGACTACTACTACTACTTGTATGTTTGTGTGCTGCTTCTTGAATAAAGCGAATAAAGCTGGATTTCAAAAAAGGATTTCTGATTATCCAGCATACATGATCAGATACTTAAAATCTGATGGCAGATAAGGACCGCTTGGCCCACCTAGTCTGCACATTTCCCTACCTAACGGATAAGCTGCAGATCCTAGTTAACAAACAGCTTACTTCCTCCTACCCCGCACTAGAATTGCCTTATGTCTGTCCCATGCATTCTTGAATTCCACCACTGTTTTTGACTCTACGACCTCCTCAGGAAGGCTGTTCTATGCATCTACAGCCCTCTCTGTGAAGAAATACTTCCTCACATTACCTCTGAGCCGCCCCTCTCTATCTTCGAATTGTGCCCCCTTGATTTTGCACATCTCTTTTTCTGAAAGATGCTACCCTCTTGGACTTTGTTGATTCCCTTGAGGTATTTGAAAGTTTCTGTCATGCCCCCCCCCTTTCCTCAAGGCTATACATCTTAAGCTCCTTTAGTCTTTCTTTGTATGTCTTCTGGTGCAGACCCTGCACCATTTTGGTTGCCTTCCTCTGGACAGCCTTCACCCTGTCTATGTCTTTGCGGAGATAGGGTCTCCAGAACTATACACAGTACTCTAGATGTGGCCTTACCAACTGTCTGTACAGAGGGACAACAACTTCCTGTTTTCTACTGGTGATGCCTCTCCCTATGCATCCCAGTATCCCTCCAGCCCTCCTTACTGCCTTCTCACATTGCTGGCCCACCTTTCAGTCATCTGATATGACTTACCCCCAGGTCCCTTTCCATTTTTGTTGTTGTCAGTATCTCACCCCCATTGTGTACTCTTCCCCTAGGTTTTTGTTTCCCAGGTGCATTACTTTGCACTTCTTTGTATTGAATCTAAGCTGCCACATATTTGACCATTCCTCCAACCTTGCCAAGTCCCTTTTCATCCTTTCCACCCCACCGTGTGTATCAACCCCGTTGCAGATCTTTGTGTCATCTACAAAGAGACATACTTTTCCTTCCAGTCCTTCTGCAATGTCACTTATAAAGACATTAAAAAGGACTGGCCCCAGTACTGAACCCTGCGGTACCCCACTAGTAACCCCCTTTCTTCACTGTGGACTCCATTTACTATTACTCTCTGTTTCCTGTTGTCCAGCCAGTGTTTTACCCAGGCTACCACCCTTGGACCCACTCCCAGGCTGGCTAATTTGTTTATTAATCTTTTGTGCGGGACTATGTCAAATGCTTGCTAAAGTCTAGGTAGGCCATGTCCACAGCCCCTCCCTGGTCTACTACTTTGGTCACCCAGTCAAAGAAATCCATTAGATTTGTCTGACATGACCTTCCTGCTGTGAATCCATGCTGCCTTGGGTCCTGTGCCCCACTGGCCTCTAGGTACTCAACAATTCTTTCCTTCAGAAGTGATTCCATCATTTTCCTACCACTGAGGTCAAACTGACAGGTCTGTAGTTTCCTGCCTTGCTCCCACTTTTGTGAAGGGGAATCACATCTGCCTTCCTCCAATCCTCAGGTACCACACCATCCTCTCATGATTTATTAAAAAGTGTAGTCAGTGGTGTTACTAGTTCTTCCCTTGGTTCTTTTAGAATTCTGGGGTGAATCACATCAGGCCCCATTCCTTTATCCACCTTCAGTTTTAGGAGTTCTTCCAGAACCCTTTCTTCTATGAAAGGACTAATATCAACACCCCTATCCAGAGTGCTTCTATTGACTGGATTAGGTATATCCCCCTTCTCTTCCTTTGTGAATACTGAGCAGAAGTATTCATTCAGTATCCCTGCTTTTTCACTGTCGCTCTCTGCCCAACCACCTTCCTCTTTACTCAGCCTCAGTATCCCTGCCTTACTCTTTCTTTGCTCCCTAATGTAGCTATAAAAGGTTTTATCCCCCTTCTTAAGCGAGTTGGCTGTCTTTTCCTCGGTTTGGGCCTTTGCTATTCTGACTGCCTTCCCCGCTTCCTTCTGCTTTAACTGGTACAGTTCTCTGTCCTGCTCCTTCTGTGTTTCCTTATACTTCCTGATTGCTGTCTTTTTCTCCCTAACCTTCCCCGCCACTGCTTTTGAGAACCATAGTGTTTTTTTCTTTCATTTTGATTTGTTTATTTGCTTCACACAAAGGTTTGTTGCTTCTGTGATGGCGGTTTTGATGTTTCCCCATTGTTGCTCCACCCCACCTTCTTGCCTGTTAGCTAGTGCTTTTCTGAGGCACTCTCCCGGTTTGACAGAATCAGCCCTCCTGAAGTCCAGTACCGTCACTTTTGTATGGCTTGACTCTACAGCTAAGTTTATCGTGAACCATAGTGTTTGGTGGTCACTTGTTCCCAGATGGCTACCCACTTCTAGATCTGAGATACTCTCTCCATCCTTGTTTGAGAGTACCAGGTCTAAGATTGCTCCCTCCCAAGTGGGTTCCAAAACTAGCTGTCTGAGGCATGCCCCCTGTAGGGCATCAAGAATGGCCCTGGTCTTGGATGTGGCTACAGCAAAGGTGCTCCAGTTAGCATCTGGCATATTCAGGTCCCCCATCAGCAATATCTCCCCTTTCTCTGTCATCCTAAGAATGTCTTCTATCATTTCCTTGTCCATTTGTCTGTATACAGCCCCTGTGCGGATTGTGGTGCCATTTCCAGTCTCCATGGAGACCCACAGTGCCTCCCCTCCTCCCTGTTTACCCTTTAGTTCTGTTGCTTTGATCCCTTCCCTTACATAGAGAGCTACTACTATTCGTTTTCTACCCTTCCTGACCCTCCTGTAGATTGTGTACCCTGGTATGTTGACATCCCAGTCATGGTTCTCTGTGTACCTTGTTTCTGTGACTGCCACAATATCCAGCCATCCCTCTTCCATCAGGCACCATTTTGGGGAGCTTTTTACCTAGACTATGGGCATTGGTACTCATTACCCTCCATTTTTTATGGCCGTATTTCTTTTTGCCCCATCCCTGTCCTTACTGCCTTTGTCTTTCTCCATTTACCCCTGCACTGCTCCCTATTGACTGTCCTATCTTGGTGCTCACCTCACTAACTACCCTGATTTTTTTTTTTTTTTTTTTTGGGGGGGCGGCTGTCAGAACAGCCTATGGAAATCTGTCTAGACTATGGCTGACAAGCCTGATAGTCCCACTAAATATAAGTCTAGTAGACTGTTGCCTATGATCTAGATGCTAGGAAGCATACCTGGGGTTCAGCCTATGAAGCTTCTGATGCTTCTGCCCATGTTGCTTCCAATAGCATTTCCCTTTGGCACCACTCGTGGCTTAAGGTAGCTGACTTTGCTATTGATGTTCAGCAATCCATGCTTAATGCCCTTTTCATGGCCAGAAACTATTTATCCACGACATGGAGATGACACCTTAAGGGATCTGCAATCCTCTAAAAGGACTCTGCATTCCCCTTAAAACCTTCATGCCTCAGCCGCATGGTCGAAGTTCCTTTCATAGTCCCTACTCTTGTCCTGCCTGTGGCTACTCACATGCATTGGGGTATGGGTTCCAGTGTACTCCAACCCCTTTTCCCATGGCCCCTGGTGCCCATGCCACAGCCCCCAAGATCTGGATCTCCCCTTTGGACCATGAGAGGAGGGCTGTCTCTCTCCCCCTCCCCCCAACTTCCTTCAGATAAGGTGAAGTCAGGGCCCAGTCAGTTATGTGGGGCCTGTAGTGGCATGAGCTTCATCCTCCTAGCAGGATGCCTTTTTCCATTTACTCCTCTGATCCTTACCACCTTCTTGGTGTCTGACCATGCCCCATCAGACCTTGCATGCTGTAGTGTGCCACTGCAGGAGAGGCAAGCTCCATGGTCCACCACAGGGGTAGCTAGAGTGGCAGAACTCAGCGCCATCCCTCACCAGCTGACAGTCCTGTTGCGCAGCAGCACCTCCCAAGCCTGAAGATTGCCCAGTCGGCAACCCGGGCTCACTGACTGACCTGGTTCGACATTGTGGGAGCAAACGGAGCTACCACTGGGCAATCGAGTGCCCTTCGAATCTCCTTTTTCTACTGAAGTGAGGGAGAGAATGGGACACATGGGTCCTGGACATTATTCAACCGGAGTATGTCCTGGAGTTCCCGCCTACAGGGCATACTCCTGTGAAATAATGGAGTATGCCTTGGAGTTACTGTCTACCCCTGCAGTGCATCCTCCCCCTCCCTTATCTTCCAATTCACCTGTTCTTCCTGTTAGAGGAAGTTCAGATGTTACTGCACAAATGGGTTGTAGAACCTGTAGTTCTGGCGGAACTAAATAATGGCTACTATTCCTGGTACTTTTTTTGTTTTGAAATGGACAGGAGATCTGCACCCTGTCATGGACCACAAGGCATTGAATCTGTACGTTGAAAACAAAACTACCTTCTTCGAGGCTATATCCTCCATTAGGCCACACCTTTGGAATTATAGCTGTCTGCACTAGGACACCACGGAAACTTTCACTAGCCGGGGCCGCCCACGATGATATACCACGTCTGTGTCTGTATAAGTGCAGGTGGCCCCATCCCTACCAAGTTCTTTTCCTGCTGTCTCATCCTCGTCAGACCTGCTGAAGGAAACGCTATCAACCTAGCCTGTGATTTTTGTTCTTTTATTTTACTAAAGTGTTTATTTTGTTTTCTCTGCATGCCGCCAAAGTCGAAAGAGCTTTTATTTTGGTATTATAAGTGTGGAGATAAAATGTACAAAGACACGCATGCATCTGTATGTGCTGTCTGGGCCTGTCTCACAACTTGAAGAGTTGTGAGATTTGCCAGAGCTTCAACCAGGCTACAAGGCGACACCACAAGAAAGCTTCTCTGTCTCATAACTTTGAAAGCCATGGACAAGGAATAGGGCCCAAAGTGTACATCTCCCTCACTGTCGGCTGAGAAGCAGCCACCAAAGTCAAAGAATCAGGACAGGGAATAGTCAGTGTTGTAGCTCTCCTTGTCATCCAGCCACAAGCAGAGAGAAGAAGAAAAGGTTTGGGCTTGGCTTAGGTGCTACCATACCTACTGTAGATGGTAGGATATCATCGTTGCTGGGTCAAAGCCCGTCAGCACAAGTAGTCCTGGCCCTTTTACAGGGTGCCGTTGACTCTCAAGCTGTGCTGGCATCATTCTTAGAAATGATCAGACATATTCTGGACGGACTACCAATACAGGCAGTTATTTCACCGATGGGGCCTCCTGGTACTCGGCTCTCATCAAAGCGTCTACTAGCATGCTGCAGATTCCTCCCTCTCATCCGCCACCACTGTTGGCGGTGCATTCTCTGGCTCCCATCATTGACAGAGATGATGACGAAGTAGAATATAATCCTGACCTCATAGTTTTAGAGGAGGAATATGATGGAGAAAAATGTGTTGCACCTCGTTCTGGTTCTGCACTCTCATTCTGCAGCGAAGACTCTGTGGTCTGTACCCCACAATTTCCTTCTGAGGATCCAGCTTTTCAAGCCATGATGTAGCAAATGCAGTCTGTCATGGGCTTTGTGTGGAAGAGGAGGATTCCACAAAAAGAAGTTTAATGGGATTTTTGGAGATGCCTTGCACACCCTGCATTAGAAGAGGCTGTCTTTTGCTGCATGGCACAGACCAGACTTACTGTCTGCAGTTCCTAGAAAGGCTGGTAAGCAGTGTCCAGCGCCATCTGCTAAGCCTTATTATGCTAACCAGCCAGAAACTGACTCTGTGGTCATCATGGTTGCACATGGTAACTCTAGGGCACCTAAATACATGAGTTCTTTGCCTCCTGATAAAGAATCTTTAAGAGGCTGGATGTGATGGGCAAGCGTACCTATGCCTCTGCCTCACTGGGCCTTAGGATTGCAAACTACCAGCTCCATATGATATAATATCAGAGCAGCCTGTGGAAAGCTGCTTGTATAGCAGCCCAGGCTTTGCCTGATGGCTCTGCCAAGAATGAGTTACTTAAAACATTATCCTCTGGTGCTGAGGTTGGCAAACATTTGCTACGCTCAGCTTATGATGATGTCTGTGATGCTCCTCCCAGGGCTGCTGCTTCAGGCAGTTGCATGAGGAAATATTCTTGGCTCAGAGCTGCTGGCTTTGCCAGCAATATACAGCAGCCAGTTTTGAATGCCTCTTTTAGAGGGGTAGAACTGTTTGGTTATGATGTTGAAGAAGCCTTACATGGCCTTCAGACCTCAAAAATGACTCTAAGGTCTGTAAAGTCTGTATAGACCACTTCTGCTAGGGATCATGGGAGGGGCTTCTCTTGTCATCCTGCTGCTAGAGGTAGCCGTACCTACCATCAGCAAGGCCGAGTCAAGGTAAGGAAAGTGGTCCCCTGCCAGCTTTCCTCCCCCAAGTGCCTATATAAAAGCACCCAAAGCAGTAAGGACTGGTGGCACTGCTCCCACTGGTTCTGCCTGGCTCTCTTCTGGATACACCTTCACCTCCATTGTTGCCTCCAGGGGTGGTTTTGGGGGGCAGACTCTCCCTGCATCTGTGACAGTGGCAGGATGAGTGGGTCCTGGAGATAAATGCAAGGGGGCATGCTTTGGAATTGTTAGAAACCCCTCCAGATCATCCTCTGCCTACATCCTCTCATCTTCCCAGGCCGTTAGCCTTCTGAAGGAATAAGTTTAGACATCATTCCAAAAACGTGCTATAGAACCAGTTCCTCCACAACAGAGGAAAAAAGGGTTCTGTTCCAGATACTTCCTCATCTGAAAATGGACAGGGGATCTGCACCCTAGATCACAACTTCTGCATTGAATACAAAAAGTTTTGAGCCTGCCTGTCAGCGCAGCGGTTGGATTTCCACTTGCGACGCTGGCAACCCGGGTTTGGGAGTGAGCTCAGGTCGCTGGAGGGCCAGCAGGGAGGAACAGGCTGTAGCATCCATCGACAGCTCGCCTGTTCCGGGAGGATTGGGAAGCAACTCAGTGTTTGCCAACCCCTGGCAGAGGCTAGGTGTCTAGCATTACACTGAGCGCCTCGGTGTTTGACTGGTCCCCAGGCGTAGGTCTGGGGCTCAAGCGACTCTTAGGCAGCTAGTGGGAGGGCGTTGCATACGTCGGCGGTCATGCCTTGACGTCTGGGCTACTGCAACACCCACGAGAAACCCTGAAAGAGCCTGCCACCTCCAGGGAGACGGAGAGCTGGAGACGTGCCCACGATGTGCCTCCACTTGCCTGACTGCTCCAGGACTAATGAAACGTAATTCTCGGGGTGTTTGGGCCCCACTTCATCCCCACTTGGGGGAGGGGGTTAAGCCACAGCTCCATGGGGTCTCGGTGGCCGCTCCAGGTAGGGGGTGTGGCAGTGGGATGTCTGCCTTGGCTCTTCCGATGGGTCGGGAATGGCAGGCTGGGGGGAGAGAATAAATAGTAATTTCAAAAAAAAAAATTTTTTTGAATAGTATCCCTGCAAGCTCTGATTCTGCTTCTGCTTTGTTCTCTGGACATGAAGGATGCATACCTTCATGTCAAGATCAAGAAATCCCACAGGCAATTCCTCTGCTTTGTGCTGGAATGAGAATATTAGCAGTTTAGAGTATTGTCCTTTAGCTTGTCTTCTGTGCCACTGGTCTTTACCAAATGCTTGGCAGTAGTGGCAGCAGCCCTTCACAGGGAAGACCTGCATGTGTTCCCCTATCTGGACGACTGGCTTATGAAGGCCATATCCAGGGAAGCTCTACTACATACTCTGTCTCGACACGGCAGTTGTTTGAAGACTTGGGGATCACAGTGAATGTGCCGAAGTCTGTGTTGACTCTCTGCCAAAGACTGCAGTACATAGGGCAAATCCTGGACACAGATGGGATGCGTTTCCTGCCATAGTACAGGGCAGACAGTCTGAATGCCCAAGCACAGTTGGTATACAGGACTCACTGTGTCTCTATGAGAACAAGGTTATGGCTCCTGGGTCTCATGGCTGCAACTGTAATGATTGTGCCATTGGCCTGCCTTCGGGGTCCAGTGGGATCAGTTGATGGACAAGCTAGACCAAATGGGTTTTGTCACATCTCCGCTTTGCAGAGCATTGCTGTGGTGGATAGATTGCGAAAACCTAATAAAGGGTGTTCCATTCCTTGTACCAACATCTGTACAGATCCTCATGACAAATGCCTCAGACTCCAGCTGGGGTTCTCATTTTGGCCCTTAAAAGGCACAAGGGTCGTGGACCAAGGTAGAGGCCAAACTGCATATAAATATCCTGGAAATGAGAGCTGTCCTGTTCAGCCTCCAGGCATTTCAGGGGCATCTTTGGCCCGGTCCTCGTTTTATCAAGATGGACAAGCCAATGGGAGGCATTACATACAGAAGCCAAGGGGATTTGGATTTTAGCATAATGGATTGCTAACAGGGTGTCTTGGTGAAGAGGCACAACAGTATGTACACCTAGCAACGTAGTTTTCCCTTGCAAAACTGCTGCAACTTCACTGTACTGCAGTGTGAGTCACTCCTCTGTCATATAGTGATGTCAGCAGAACAGCCTTGGATCCACAGCAACACCATGCTTGCTGTAGAAGCTCTGGTACACCCTGCAGTTTTTAGCAGCTCAGAATGCAAAAACTAACTGCAGAGGACAATAATGAAATACAGTTCCAGAATCAATGCAAGAATGGGTAATTTACGCATGAAAGTCGAAAGGTGCTGACAGCAACGCATCTTCTCTCACTTCCCATAATTTGTTACAGAGGCAAGAGTAAGTCAGTTTTACAAAAAAAACATACTGACAAGGCATTTGGCGTAATGCATTGCTAACAGGGTGTCTTGGGTAAGGGGGACACAGTATGTACACCTAGTACTGGTAGTTTTCCCTTGCAAACTGCTGCAGCTGCACTGTACTGCACAGTGTGAGTCACTCTTCTGCCGTATAGTGATGTCATCAGGAGCCAGCAGCTGAACAGCAAAGGCAAGTGCAGCAGGGCTAAAGCAGGACTCAAAAACAAATGCAAAATATGGAAGGCAGAGTAAAGACTGGACAAAAATAATAAATGCACACACCCTTTCGGGTCTAGTGCTGCATATAATGACTACAAACTAACTTTTTGAACCATCATGAAAGGTGCTCTTTAACATCCTTAACTTTGTATGGAGCCCAGAACTGGACACAATACTCAAGATGCGGCTGCACCAAGGCTAAATACAATGGAAGCAAGACTCTTCTGCCTCTACTTTTATTCCTAATTATACATCCCAGGATGCCATTAGCCTTACTCACTGCTGCTTTGCATTGCTGTGTGGCAGTTAAATTGTCTGTCACCAATACCCCTACATCTCTCTCGCTCCATTTCTGATACTGGGATTGGTGAACCATATAGGTGGAATTTGGCTAGTGGGTTTTTGCTCCCGATATGCATTATCTTGCATTTGGCCAAGTTTAGGGCAAGATTATTTTCGATTACCCGTGTCCTCATGTTAGTTATCTCTCTTTGCATGTCTTTTATAGCTTGATTACCGTTCACTATGCTACCCAGTTTGACATTGTTTGCAACCTTGGTTATCCAGCATGTGTTTGATGTTTGCAATGGGGACACAAATACAGTATGTCAAATAGAGTAGATCCTAAAATGGAACCCTGTGGGTCCCCGCTGGTTATGTCTGTCCATGGAGACAGGTGGCCAGCTACGCACACCCTCTGTTTCCTACCATCCAGCAAGGATTTAGTCCACCTAACTACATTAATGTCCAGTCTCATTTCTATTAATCTTTCTGAAAGTTGATTGTGTGGCAAGGTGTCAAATGCCTTGGAGAAGTCAAGATACAAGACATCAACAGGTAAACCCTCATCCTATGCACCACTCACCGGTTCAAAAAAATGAAATAGGTTTGTCAGACAGGAGCGACCATTCCAAAAACCATGCTGGTTAATATCAGTCAGACTGTTCTTGCTAATATGGTCACATATTGGATACTTAATTATGCCCTCAATTAGCTTCTATAACCTCAGTAATGCTCAGAATATTCCTAATTTTATGCTGTAAGCCTGGAGGGTTGGACTGCCCCGGAGAGATAGAACACATGCAATGGATGTAACACTTTGCACGTGAACATCTTTCAAACACTGCCTCTACTAACTGCCTGTGTTCTAAACCTCTTCAGATTTTTCTCTCCGCCTGAAAAGTCTGGTCGCTCAGAGCTTCGTTCGTCCACTTTCTTCTGCGTGAAGAAAACTTCAAATTACTACTAGAAGTATGTTTTGTTTTCATTTACTGCCTCTACTATATTGTTTTGTATTATTTACTTAGTTTACGGTTAAATTTGTTGTTTTTCCCGGTTCCTCTCGGTTCAGTATAACCGTGGGTGAACCGGGTTAGTTTCTGTTAAAATCCGGGGTTCTCTGATTAAAGAACCGCCTTAGTTTTACATTTAGGACTTGTTTTATTTAATTTGCTGTAACCGATAATTTTCAGTTACCTGAACCGCAGACCCGGTTCCATACCACTACATCGGTTTGGTTCCATCGGTTCCTTTTCGGTTCCGGAACCAATCATTTAAAAAAAAAAAACTGTTTTGTTTAGTGGTTGGGTTTTTCTTTTTTCAAAACATCATGTCTGAGAAACCCAAAAAGCGAACTGGTGAACCCGGTTTTAGGAATTGTTCCCAGTGTGGGAAACTATTTGCTAAAGCAAATAAACACACTTTATATGTGATATGTTTGGGGTTTGACCACCTTAAGGAGGAATGTGAAGTATGTAAAACATTCCCAGACAAAACTCTGGAAAAACGCCTTTGAAAGGCTCAAGAAAAAGTCTGGCTCTGACCAGCCCGATATCCCAAGAATCTGTGGCTGAACCCACATCTGCTTCTGTGCCTGCCCCTGGGACAGGTGAAAAGGGCACAAAATGAGCAAATGAACCGGCTAACTCCCCGGTTCCTTCTAAGAAAACAAAAAACTTAAGCACACAGAATCCCCAACTGTCAAACCGGGTACTTCTGTGCCTGTTATGCCTATACTAACGGCCAAAGAAATTGCTCAGGCAATAATTCAATCTTTACAGGCAATAGTTCCTCCTCAGCAGCCTCCTGCCCCTTCCCAGGGTCCCCAGGCTGGCAGCAATGTGCATCCACCCCTCAAGATAGAGGGGACCAATTTGATGATGATGAATATAGTGAGGAGGAGGGACCAGTCGAACCAGATGTGTCCCCTGAACAGGACTTTGGTTCGCCTCCCAAGGGTGACTGAGGATTTTCCATCCCATTTTACTTTTATAAGGAGGATGACAGATTCACTAGACATTTCCACTACCGAGCAAGTTGAGGATGAAGAGGAGGTAGAGTATTTGGAGATGATGGGGCTGACACCCACCAAGGCTCTACTCCTACCAGTGTACAAATTCTTTAATAAGGATGCTTTAAAGATTCTCCAAACACCAAACTCCACTCCTCCCATAGATAGGAGGATGGACAGAAAATATCAATTGGAGAGGGAGGGAGCTGATTTTCTCTTCTCCCATCCAGATCATCAGGAGATAATTCAGCAAGCTGCTTGCGACAAGGCCAGGGTCCCTCTGTCCTCACATCCTCCAGACAAGGATTCCAGAAAAAATGACAGCATGGCCAAAAAAGGATACCTGTCAGCCTCTCTGGCTATGTGTTCGGCTACCTTCCAGGCATATGCTGCCCAGTACCAGAAGTCACTGTGACAGTCGATCTTGGCTATGTCCCAGAAAGCTCCCTCACCCTTGTCAGATGACCTGGCTGAAACTGCCAGGTTTGGGTTAGAGGCAGCTAAGTACCAATTCCAAATGGCTGCTGACACCAATGACACTGCAGCCAGATGGATGGCGAATACGGTTGCACAGAGGAGGTTTGCATGGCTCAGGGCCACAAACCTTACTCAGGATTCCCAGTCTAAGGCCTTAGATTTTCCTCTAGAGGGAAGTTCCCTCTTTGGGGAGTCCACTGTGGCATACATGAAGGTGGATGAGTACAAGGCCACTTGCAGAAGCAACTCTGCCAAGGAGAGAGCTTCACCATCCACCAGGCGTTACGGAAGGGGAGACCAGGGCAGATCCTTTTATACCAGGCCCTTCTTCCAGCCAGTGGCCTTACCCTAGTACCAGCAGTATCCACAACAGGGATACTCCAGGGGAAGGAGAGGCTCGAGGCGAGGGTCTCAAGCTCGGCCTCAGCCACAATCAAAACAGACCCCCTGAGCCACAGGCCTCTTCCTCCCTACCTGTGGGAGGCAGACTGTCTCACTTCCTCCATGCCTGGCTGAGAATCACCACAGACAAATGGGTTCTGGAGGTAATGGGTCAGGATCTGTCTCTAGAATTCAAATCCCCTCCTTCTCAGAAAATCAGAGTATTCAGCTCTCCCTCACTAGCAGAAAAAACACTACTAGAGTCAGAGGTTCCAGACCTGCTACAGCTGAAAGCAGTAGAACCAGTTCCAAAGAACCTGAGGGGAAGGGGTTTTTATTCCAGATACTTCCTAACTACAAAGAAAAGTGGGGAGTGGCGGCCTGTTCTCGATCTCAGAGCTTTAAACAAACATCTAAAGAAACGAAAATTCAAAATGGTAACACTAGCTGTGATTTTGCCAATGCTCCAAAAGGGAGACTGGCTGGCATCACTGGACTTAAAGGATGCCTATTTCCACTTCTCTATAAGGGATTCTTACCGGAGATATCTCAGATTCAGACTCCCTTCAGGTCACTACCAGTTTTCATCCCTGCCTTTTGGCCTTTCTTCGGTCCCAAGGGTATTCACAAAGTGTCTAGCTGCTGTAGTAGCACATCTTCAGAGTCAAGGTATCACTGTTTTCCCTTATCTGGACTACTTGTTAGTGGTGGAAAAATCCCCACTGAAAGTACAGCAGGGTTTAAAAGTCACTCAGGACCTCCTAGAATCCCTGGGATTTCTAATCAGTCACAAAAAGTCTGCTTTCATCCCCACACAGGTGTTGCAGTTCATAGGAGCAGAAATAAGTACCTTACAGGCCAAAGCCTATTTGCCTCTGAAGAGAGAGTGCAAAGCCTTCAGTCAGTGGCAAACTCCTTCAGCTTACACAAAGCAAAAACTGCAAGACAGTTTCTCTAGCTACTGGACCACATGGCTGCAGCCATAGGCACAGTGCAGGGTTCCAGATTTCACATGAGGGACATCCAGTTCCATCTCAGGGCTCACTGGTGCCAGAAAGAAAGACCCTTTTTCAAAACTCATTCCAGTAACAAGGGCACTGTTACAGGCCATCTTGTGGTGGAAAGAGGAATCCAACTTAAGAAAGGGAATCCCCCTTCAAAAGGAGAACCCTTTAGTGGTTCTCACAACAGATGCATCCGTATTGGGCTGGGGCGCCCATCTAGAGCAGCACACCACCCAGGGTACCTGGTCAGCTGCCGAGTCCCTTCAGCACGTAAACTTACTGGAACTCAGAGCAGTTTTGCTAGCTCTACAGGCTTACTCGTCCCTATTACAGGGCAAGGTGGTACAGATCAGAACAGACGATACCACCACATTGTATTACATAAACAAGCAGGGAGGCACCAGGTCAGGCCTCCTTTCTACATAAGCCATACATATCTGGACTCTAGCTTACTCTCTGGGAATGTCCCTACAGGCAGTTCATCTGCCAGGGAAAGACAACATCCTGGCGGATGCCTTGAGTCGAATCAATCATGCCCATCATGAATGGACCCTAAACAGACAGGTGGTACAGGTTATTTTCAGAAGGTGGGGCACGCCACAGGTAGACTTGTTCACATCCCACCAGAACCACCACCTCCCCCAGTATTGTTGCTGACCACCAGACCAGGGCACACTCCCTCTGGATGCCCTAACCCTGGATTGGTCAGGGAGGTTCCTGTATGCTTTTCCTCCTTTCCCTCTAGTTCACAGGGTACTGCTCAAGCTCGGTTCCCATGCAGTATCACTGATCTTGATAGCTCCAGATTGGCCAAGGCAGCCATGGTGCTCTCTTCTGCACTCCATGTCTGTCACAAATCTGATACACCTCCCTCGAGGCACAATCTACTGACTTTCAACCAGGGTACTCTGTTGTATCTGAATCTCAAGTCCCTCAACCTCAAGGCCTGGCTCTTGAAGACATAGAATATGCAAAATTGAACCTTTCTCAATCTGTCTTACGCATTTTGAAAGCTTATAGAAAACCTTCTACTATGAAAACCTATTTTTCTAAATGGAAGAGGTTTTCACTTTGGTGCTCTAGCAGATCACTAATACCAGGACAGGCTGAAATTCCAGTTGTTTTGGATTATCTCTCTCACTTGCATTCCTCTGGTTTGCAACCCAGCTCTCTGAAGGTTCATTTGGCAGCTGTCTCTGCTTACCTCTCTGCTGGTTAGCCTTAGCCTCGGATCCTACCTTTAAAAGATTCTTTAAGGGTCTGAATCATTTACATCCACCCCACAGGGCACCAGTACCAGCTTGGGATTTGAATGTGTGTATAGCTAAACTCATGGGCTCTCCATTTGAACCCATGGCTACAGCTCATCTAAAATATGCCGCTTGGAAAACAGTTTTTCTCGTGACAGTGACTTCTGCAAGAAGGATCAGTGAGCTTCAGGCTCTTTGTATAGATCAGGACTATATCTCCTTTCATAGGGATAAGGTAGTTCTTAGAACAAATAGAAAATTCCTCCCTAAGATAGTCTCAGACTTCCACTTAAACCAGTCCATCACTCTTCCTGTCTTTTTCACTGACCACTCTACCTCTGGTGAAAGAAGACTCCACAGTTTAGATGTGCAAAAGGGCTCTGTTACTACATGACAGCCACAAAAGGCCATAGCCAGGACAGAAAGCAGCTGTTCCTGACCTATGGGGATGTGGGAAAAGGTAATCCAGCCTCTAAATGGTCCGTTTCTCGATGGATAGTCCAGTGTATCCAGTTCTGCTACACAAAGGCTGGGAAGGAGCCCCCATCAGGATTGAAGGCCCATTCCACAAGAGGGACAGCTGCTATCTTAGCAGCTGCCAGAGATGTTCCATTACTAGACGTTTGTAAAGCAGCTACCTGGAAGACAGTACACACCTTTACAAAGCATTACAATCTAGATATTTTATCTAGGAGCGATGCTGCGTTTGGCACAGCAGTCCTGCAAAGTCTGTTTACAAAATAAGTTCTGTGCCCACCTCCAGCGACACTGCTTGGTAGTCTGCATAAAGTTAGGAATATTCTGAGCATTACTGGGGTTAGAAAAAATTACTTACCATAGTAATCTTCTTTCTTCCCAGTGATGCTCAGATATTCATAACTTCCTTCCCTACCTCCCCTTCAAGAACTTCAGCCTCTGCACTCCGCATGCTGGTGCTACCCTTATTATACACCCTTGGAGTGTTTTTACCCTGCACTTGTCAATAGTTTGGGTAAATCGGGTTTCATTGTGTTCTGCCTTTTTGTGGGTGTTTTTTCTCTGGCATTTTGTTCTAACCATTATTTAATAGTTCTCCAGTTGGCGTGTCATTTTTAACCCTAATATAATTACAGTACTATATAACTCTGGGCCTGCTTTCAGGCTCCATCTATAAAATCTGAAGAGGTTTAGAACACAGGCAGTTAGTAGAGGCAGTGTTTGAAAGATGCTCGCATGCAAAGTGTTCCATCATTTGCATGTGTTCTCTCTCTCTCCGGGCAGTCCAACCCTCCAGGCTTACTGCATAAAGTTAGGAATGTCTGAGCCTCACTGGGAAGATTACTATGGTAAGTAATTTTTTCTTACTCACCATCGATGTCCAACTAATTGGTCTAAAGTTACCACATTCTGATTTTGATCCCCTTTTGTGTATAAGTATAATATAGGTTTCTTTCACATATGTACTGCTGTACCTTCTTCTAAAGAACTGTTTAGAATGTCGACAAATGATCCTGCTAAAACAACAGCAAGCTGCTTTAACATAGCAGGATGCAGGTTGTTCGGGCCTGGGGATTATGTATGTTAAGTTTGTGTAGTCTTTCAATCACATCCCTTCCAGTGATAACAAACTTGTTGGGCAATCCCTTTAATAATTGTCCCCTTTGTTCTAATGCAACATCACTTCTGGGAGTGTAGATACTAGTAAAATGTTCGTTAAAAGCAGTAGCCATCTCTTCCTCACCTTCACCTTTTATAATCTGGCCATTAACTAAGAGAGGCTGGAACACTGGGAGCGCTCTTTTAGCACTGTTGACAGAATTAAAGAACGTCTTCTATTGTATATGTCCCACATGAGACCTCAGCCATGTCCACCTGGCACCTTTCGACTTTGACAGGTAATCCTGCCTTCTGTATCCTACCCAACATTTCCCTAGATCTGGCAGCTCCTCCTGCCCATACCCCTTTGTCAGATCTGTGGTTGTTAGGTAGGTTGCCCCATTTGTCCAACAGCTCATCTGTACAGGGCATTGGATGGGCATCTGACTTCGTAACTGCATTGAGTCCACACAAAAACAGGTAGACTTATCTGGCTTGGGGACGAGGACTACAGGTGAGTCCCAGGGACTGTGGGATTTCTGGATTACCCCCAACTCCAGCATTTCCTCCACCTCCCTTCTAATGTCCTTTAGGACTGCCTCAGACACCCGGTAGGCTGTCTGTCATATGGGTGCTTGCTTCCCCGTCATGGGTTGCTGAGGGGGTCCGTCTGGGCTTGGCTGCAAATAAAGGGGCAAAGTCCTCTAAAGACCTCCCTTACTTCCTGGGTCTGTTCTGGGGTCAACTGGGGTGACAGTTTGATTGTCTCCTCCGATGACTCCTGCTTGCTTTCCTCTAGCAAGTCCAGGAGGGGGTCGTCTTCATCCGTCCTCTCCCCAGGACTACAAGCCGCAAATACCATATCGGCCCTATTTACATATTGCTTCATCATATTAGCATGGTACATTTGATGGGTATGTCTCCTGTCAGGCAGTTCTACAATGTAATTCACATCACTTACCTGTCGGACTACCTTGTATGGGCCCGCCCACTTGGCCTGCAGCTTGTCCTTCTGTACTGGAATGAGGACCATTACTTCCTGGCCTGTGCTGTACGAGCGAGCTGTAGCTCTGCAATCATACCTGACATTTTGCTTCTGCCGAGCAGCTGACAGGTTGCTGTGGGCCATTCCCATACGCTCCTTCAGCTTCTCTCTCAGCCTAAGGACTTACTCCACTACAGGAGTTCCCTGGGTGGTGTGCTTGCCTTCCCAATCTTCATGGATCAAGTCTAGGGGCCTGTGCACCCTACATCCATATAAGAGTTCGAAGGGGGGAGAACCGTGTCGACTCTTGGGGCACTTCCCTATATTCGAACAGGTGGGGAAGGTATTTCTCCCAGTCCCTCCCATGCTATTCTGCAAATACCTGGAGCATCGTTTTTAGGGTACCATTGAATATTTCCATGAGCCCATTGGCTTGTGGATGATAAGTTGTCGTACGTCTCTGTACCACCCCACACTTCTCCCACAAAGACTTCAACAGGTCCGACATGAAGTTAGCCCCTTGGTCAGAGAGAACCTCCTGTGGGGGAACCCAGCACGGGAGAAAATTCCTAGCAAGGCGTCTGCCACCTTGGGTGTCTTAATGGAGGACAGGGCAACCACCTCTGGGTATCACTTGGCATAATCGACCACTGTCAGGACAAACTTTTTTCCAGAGGAGCTTGGTGTACTCAAGGGTCCCACAGTATCCATTCCTACCCTCTGGTATGGCTCCTCCTCAATGGGCAAGGGAAGTAGGGCAGCTTTTGTTTTACTACCTTCCCTCCCTATCTGTTAGCACCGGTGACAATACCTGCAATATTCCTTCACCTGCTGGGTGAAGTTGGGCCAATAGAAATTTTGGGCCAATCACTGCGTGGCGCACGCGATTCCCAGATGTCCAGACGGGGGGATCTCTTGGGCGACCTTGAGCAGCTGCCTGCTCATCACCTCCTCCCTCTATCCTCACATCCTGTGTATACAGCAATCCATTGTCCCAAAATACCCTCCGTCTCCCTGTGTCCTGTCAGTCTGCACAAGCCCTCAGCCTCTTCAAACTAGGGTCTCCTCTGAGTAGCTGCAAAATCTTCACATTTTCCCAAAGCATGGGACGTGTCCCCCAGATTTCCTAAACTGGGGTCCGTAGCACTAGCGTCAGGGCATTGAGTCACTGCCATCCCTAACCTTCTGACCAATGGTTACCCTTACCTCCTCAGAGTAACCTTCTGTAGCTGTTTGTTGAACATCTACTTGGGAAGCCCTACCTCCCTTTCACTGTTCTCCATGTCAGAAGACACAGGCTGGGGAACCAGCCTCCTATTCTCTTCCACAGGTGCTTCTGTAGGGTTCAGGGAAATACAAGGGGCCTTAGCCGTCTGACTGCGGGTAACCGCACACACCAGTCCCCTGCTGTATATTATTCCCTATAATCACATCCATAGTGAGGCTATCTGCCACTTCCCCTTTGTGTACCCTCTCTCCTGTCTCATCCCAGTCCAGGAGAACACTAGCTGGTGGCAGGGTTTTTTCCTCCCCTGTGAATCCCCTCACAGTGACAGATTGATTAGGTATAAGCTGTTTAGGCTCAACCAAATCCCCTTTTACCAGGGTAAGACTGTGTCCCTTAACCCACTGTATCCCATTTACAGTAACCGGGTGTATGTGCTTCCTCATGTTCACAGGCATACTCTCGGGTATACACAATGCACCCACCTCCTTTCAATGGACACTTTTTCCACTCTGTGCCTTTTTAGGACACTGTCTAGCCAGATGCCCTGGCTGCTTACAAAACCAACATTCATCATTCTCCCCCCCACCAAAGACCTCCCTTCTTGTTAACTTAGGGCTTCCCCCTTTCTGCAGAGACATTGAGGGTTTTGACTGCCCTGAAGGCGTGCTTTTCCCTTTCTGTGTTGCAGCACCTGCTTCCCCACTTCATTTTAGGGCAGGCCAGCTCCTTGCATGGCGATCAGAAAGCTCAGTAGCTTGCTGTGCTGTTTTGGGATCCCGGTCCTCCAGCCAGGTTTTCGGCTCCACTGGGCAAACCCAAAAGAACTGTTCTAAAAGTATAACTTCCTCAATTTTCCCCAGAGTTTGTTTCCACCCCCTCCCACCAACGCTTTAAAAACTGTCGTTGCTTTGAGGCTTGTTCTTCAGAGCTCATGTCAGGGCTTTTTCGGAGTTTCCGGAATTTTACCCGGTAGGCCTCAGGAGTCAGTTCATACTTTTTAAGTAAAGCAGCTTCAAGTTTTTAAAAGTCTTGGCTATCATCATTATCCAGGTGGCCTAGTTCCTCATTCCCTTTACCAGTAAGTAGCAGGGATAGCTGGAAGCTCCAGGACTCCCTGGGTACCCTGCCCTGGATACAGACCTTTTCGAATGAATCCCCCCCCTTTAAATTTCAGTATTAATTTGAAACTTAATTTATTCCCCAGCCCTGGAGTTTCAGGTCTGTCGCTGCCACTTGCCTCCTCTGGCACTGGTCGCTGGGAGTCTCAGCTTCTTCAGTTCAGATTCCCTCTGGCACACTTTTCCTCTCTCTCAGCCCCTCTCTGAAGCTGTCTTTCTCTTTCCGCAGCCTCTCTATGAAGCTGCCTTTCCTGCAACTCCATTTCGAACCTCTTCTGCTTGAACTCTAGATTCCTCAGCTTAAATTGTAGCTTGATCCCTTCCAGCTCCAGCTCTTTGGTGGCCTTCCCTTGGCACTGTGGCTCTGGTTTCCCTCTGCTCTCGCAATCTTCCTCCCTGGGACTGGACACTGCAACATCCATGGCACCCCCACGCCCAAGGTCTGGTCCATTTCAGTCACTGGCTGTTACTCGAGGTCCTGGGCAGTCTCTTGCTCATCAGCTACCACAGGAGCCTCCATGAAGATCTTTTTGCGTCGCCCCTCATGATGGACCCCTCTTTCCTGGCACAGCTGCTTCGGCTCTTCTACAGTGTAGTCGCTATACTTGAAAATCTATGTTCCCTACACTACCACTAGTATGTCTTTTACTTGCAGCCAAACAAAAACAAAACAGAGTGGGAACTATATCTTGTAACCAATTTGCTCTTTTCCAGTTTTCTGCCCTCTTTGTGTATGGTTGTTCAAACAGTTCGCCAGTCACACCACTGCTCACCAAATCTGTCACAAGTCCACTCCCATGGGGCGGGATTCTTTGCATCACAGCGAATTTTCTCCATGCAAGGGGATACAAATAGTCTCAAGTCTGTGTTCCTGAGGTAGAGCTCCCTCAGCCACTGCACCATGAACCAGAAAGTCACAGGTGTGTATAGGCTTTGGGAGGCCTTATCCACCCTGTTACGGTGTCTTTCCCCAGAAATGCAGTGCTCTGTTCATACCCCCACAGGCTCCTCTTGGGACCCTTCGTATTTTCTCCCCTCCTTTCATCACAAAGTCCCTAATGGTACTTCACTTTAGGTAGTGTTTTGGCCCTTAGGCGATCACGCAGGCATAGTATAGTCTGAACAACTCTTACCCAGGCAGCACACACAAACGACATAGGCAGAGTTATTTTAAAATAAACCAAAGGCTTTACTAATTTAATTAATTAGAAAACCGTAAATAACATAAAGGCAAAATAATTTGGAGGTTGGTTACAGGATATTGAAAATAGGAGGAAAGTATACATAAAAACCTACACTTTAAACTCTGAGGTTAAAAGTCTACCTTGAGTCCTTAGTTGGAATTTGGAAGTGCAGAGGTGTCCTTAGAAGTGTGGTAGTTGAAGTATTGGCTTTCAGTGATCCAGGAGAAATTGTCTCTGTCCTCCCAACAGACAGGCAGAGAGGGTCCCACATTCTTCAAGCAAAAAGGCAACAAAAAGCGTAGATACCCCTCTGCATCCTGGTTTTTAAAGGGATTCCAAAGGGCAGATCTAATGGATAGTGGCTGCCCTGCGATTGACTAGCATTTCAGTTTCTATGGTTACCCAGCCAATCAAAGTTCAATATTTTATTACAATGACACAGGTATGCAGTTTTCTAAATATATAAAAATGAGGTTAACCAGTTTAAACCAGATTTCTGAAGGATAGTCCAACCTCCCTGCTGGGAGACTGCTGTAGTTAAACTGCACTTAAATACAGTCAGTTAACTAAATGGTGGCCTATTCATCTGAGAACAAGATTAAGTCACTGCAGACTTCTCAACACAAAGGATGCCCAGACGTCCCAACTCCTCATAAGGTTCTGTCCTTTCACAAGCAAGTGGGCTCACCTGGCCTCCCAGCTAGGCTTCATTATTCCTTTGTCTCCTTTTATTTTTATTAGTCTGGCTATATAACATACACAGTACACTACCCATATAGGTAGGCATACAGATAGCTTATAGTCACTACATTGTAATGTTTACATAATTTTAACAGTAAGGATTTTATAAGCCCCTATCACATGGTACATCACTTGGGGGAATAACTTAAAGTTAATACAAACAGTTCCAAACATTAGTGTTCAAACATGCCTTTGCTGCCATGAGCAGGGATCTCCGTCTCATCTTTATATTAAGTTTAGGTACCCTGTTTATCAGGTAAAACATCCCCATACCACCTTAGTGATTTCTGTATATTTATACTCCAGCATTACTCCCACAAAAGAATGCAGCCTAATAAACTTCATTTAACAGTAATTCACTAGCTGTGTTTGATAACAGATAATATATGTAGCTTAATTAACAAAGATAGAACCAGAACATTAACTTAATCGGCACGCGTCTGCCACATACAGTTATCATGCATATTTGTACGGAAGGCGCATGACTGTTTAATTGTAGCGCCAAAAGCAGACCTCTGACTAAGGAAGAGTGGCGTGCTGCTTACGAAAACAAGTACACCATTGAATGAGGCCATGTTAATCACACCCTTCCTTACCCAACCTCCCTTTAGCGCAGTCCTGATATTGTTAAACCAACTTTAGACAAAAAACTTTGCCCAACAACATGTTCAAGGCTAGGGTACAGGGTTATCCAAATTCAAATGTCTTGAAAGTTGAAGCGCAGATAAGGTCTCTCTGTCCAGATTGTTACTCACTACCTCTGGCGTCACTATCAGAGTCTTCTCCCCTCGCACAAAATTTCTTTTCTGTTCTGTCCACCAATTTACTTGCCTTTCCGGGGTCTGCAAACTGATATGCCTTCTCCTCATACATTATGCACAGGCTTGCGGGCATCAAAAGTACAAGCTGAACTCAGAGTTGCCGCAGGTGGGACCGGACACCGTCAAAACTCTTTTGGCATTGTCAGGTTGCGTAACTTAAGTCTGGAAATATATAGGCTTTAGAACCTTCCCAATCCAGAGTTCCCAGTTTTTTGGCATACCTAATAATAATGTCTCTCTCATGAACTGATCCCATCACCACTAGAAGGATACGCGGTGGAAGTATGTTGATTGCTGTGCGGCCTCTCCTGCCACATGTGCTGATCCGGTATGCTTTTATTATTGACAGTGGATCTGGTCTTTGTACACTGTCCTTATAAAAGGTGGTTAAAAAGGGCAACGGATCTTCCCCCTCCACACCTTCAGGGATCCCCAGTATCCGCACAAGATGCATTTTCTAGGGCTTGCAGTTGGCGCCGAAGCACCACATTCTCTTTCATCAGCCCCATTGTTACAGTTAGCGCTGCTGTAGCAGTCTTGGAAGCAGCATTATTTTTCCCCCCCACCATACACACTTTAGTGTCCAGCACCTTGAATTGGGTCGTGAAATCCTCCATTTTTCGAGGCTCTGGATCGCTTTTGGGAGTGCTGCATTGGAGGGTTTTGGAAGTGAGTCCTCCCCTAGTCCCATGCTCTATTCCTTACTGGTGCCCGATTTTGTATCTTTTAGTCAAGCACCATCTGCCCCACCTCCCGTTCTATTGCTTCTGCCCATAACTTTAGTTCTGTAGATGTCAGAGATTCCAGACCAAGGTCGTTCCGTTCATGAAAAGTTCTGTTCTCAGATTAAATATTTATTAATGCAAAAATTTAAGTTTCTGTTTATCAAATTAACAAATTAGGCTACTTCTTGTGGAGCTCTGCTAAGTAGCTGCTGAAAGCTTGGCTGCTGGTCACGCCCCCCTTTTTTCTCTTTTTAGATAATTTAATTAACTCTAGCCTCTGTTAGCAGCAAAACAGTTTTCCTGCCCAGTAATAAGAGTTCCAACATTATTCTAGGGCCCATGTGCCTGTACCCATAATCCCTTGCACTTACATTGGGCCACCCTGGTATCTGATGCATTTCTCACATTAAAAAAATATATATATATATGTATAAAACATGATCAAAACAATAAGGTATGGCCTTCTCTCTCCACAAATGGTTAGACCATTGAGCGAAACTCATTTAAAATGGTGACCTAGAATCTTAGTGCGAAACAGTTACATTACACATAAGTTTCACACATACACAAGTTACATAAGTAAAGTACAGTACAGTACAATAAATTATAATAATAACTGGCTCTGCCTTTTTCCCATAGGGAAACCGTGGTGTAATTTGCCGTTATAAAGGAGCGTTTATAACAGCAAACACTCGCACGATTTCCCTTCCTGTCTTGCTCACGCAACAGCAAATCCAGCGAGCCGCCCGCCCGCTTCATGTTGCTCGAAACAGAAGCGCCGCAAGAACTCAGTGGTAAGTCCTTTTCTTTTCTTTTATCCCCTTATATCCTGAAACACACACAGTCCTGAAGAAACGGAAAAAAACAGTTTAAAAATACAAAAATCTCGGCACGGACTTAAAGGACTGACCGTAATAGAATACACAGAGAGCTGTATATAATTGCCGAGCAAAAGGAAACAATTATATAAAATAAAAATGGGTTTAGGTGCTCAAACTCGGTTTACACACCCTTGTTGTGGGATGCTTTTTCTAGCTTCGGGCTTCGACCTCAGGGTTCATGTAGCATCCCACAACTCGGATGTGTGTAAAATCTCATAACACACCCGACCCATGCTTTATTCTATATTTAGTGCATTCAATGCACAATCTTATCTAAATCAGCCACAACAACCTTTAACTAAACTAGCTACCTTATCTAAAAACCCTTGCTTTACAACATTTAATGATGGAGGTTTAACATCCAGCTGTCGAAATTTGAGGTAAATGGCCTCCTCATAAGATGGGGTCATCCAGATTTGAACCTTTTAACAGCCCCACAAAGTGCAAAACTGCCGCTTTCTGGGGGCGTGGATATGGTTCACTATCCACACTCTGGCAGTTCCACAAGAATGGTATGGTTGGCTGGTTGTCTTTAAGCTAAGCTCCTAACTTACTGCCTGGGCAGGCAGCATGACATGGCTGGGTGCAGGCTATGCTTAATCATGCCTCCTGAGGACAGGAAGCTCTTGTCTCTCTCTGCTCTTAGCACTGTCTCTCGTGTGCATCCTGGGTGCAGATCTTCTGGAGATCCATGTCACTGGACAGGACAGTCAGCTGGCAGACACTCTTGGCCAAGTAGGAGAGACGTCACATGGGTGGTCCCTGAATCAGGAGGGGGTGAACCACCTGCGCTCACTGTGGGGCACTCCTCTGGTAGATTTGTTTGCCTCCTGGGAGAACAGTAAACTGAGGCTGTTTTGTGCATGCCCCCCACGGTTTGGAACACTTTTACAAGATGTCTTTGCAAGGCCATGTATGCCTTTCCTCCCTTCCCCTTGATTCACAAGGTGGTGGTCAAAGCCCAGAATGACAAAGTGCAGACGATTCTGATAGCTCCAAACAGGCCAAGGCAGTTCTGTTACCCAGATCTCCTTAACCTCAGCAGCAGACCTCTGTAGCGGTTGCCTCTCTGCCCAAATCTACTGACTGGACAACAAGGGATAGTTCTTCACCTGCACCTCATGGCCTGGTTCTTGAGCAGCTAGAGTTCCAGGCCTCACATCTCTCGGATGATGTACTCCACATTGTGGAGACCTCCCAAAAAGAGTTGACTCTCCGATGCTATCCTTTTAAATGGAAGAGGTTCTTCATTTGGTGCCAGGGCAAGGAGCTTGCTCCCCTTGCCTGCCCTGTGGTGAGCATTTTGGATTACCTGTGGTCCCTCTCTCAGCTGGGACTATAGATGACAGGATGGTAAGCAGACAGTGGCCCAGGAGAAGGTGGTTGTGTGCTTTTTCAAGGGCATGGACCACCTGTCCCTTCCAGTGCGTAAGCCTCCCGCACCATGAGACCTCCGGCTGGTGCTGGCTGTTGTCATGGACAAGCCATTCGAGTCTATACCCAGATGTGAAATGTTGCACCTGTCATGGAAGATGGCCTTCCTGTTAACCTTTTTGTCATTCAGAAGAACTGGGAAACTCCTGGCCCTCTTAGTGGAGTCTTCCTACCTGGCCTTCCAAAGGGACAAGGTCATCTTTCACCCCAACCCAAAGTTCCTGCTGAAGGTAGTATTGGAGTTTCGCCTTAATCTGGTGATTAACTTGCTGGTATACTTTACCAACACATCTTGGGAGGACAACCGCAGGCTCCATACCCTGGACCTGCGGAGTGCACTCTCTTATTATAAGGAGCGCACGGTGGAGTTCAGGGAGAGGCTTACCAGCTATTTCATAACTTAACATACTGCATCAACCTCTGCTATAGCTTGGCTGGTAGGGAGCCTCATGTAGGATTTAGAGCTCATTCCACCAAACCACTGCGTCAATGGCTGCTTCCAGGGACATCCCTACCCAGGAAGTCTGCAGAGCTGCTACCTGGAAGTCAGCACACACCTTCATTTTCCACTACCACATCTACTTTGAGTTTCACCGGGAAGTTGGTTGGTTTTGGGACCTCGGTTCTTCAGTCTCTGTTCGTCAAATAGGGGTGTGCACCTTACCATCTCCTCCTGGAGAACTCCAAGGAGTCTGCCAGAGTGTGAATAGTGAACTATATCTACACCCCTAGAAAAATAGGTTACTCACCTGTAACCGTAGGTCTTCGAAGGGATCTCAGTCATCCGGTCACACCGTAGGAACTTCACTGTCGGTGAAGCAGGATCCACAGGGAAGATTTTCCAGCAGTACAACTGGGGCCGCCCATACTGACGTCATCAACCCTAAAAAGGCGTGAGCGGCCCAGCTTCCTCCTCAGTTCTGTCCCCCGGAGACTAAAGGAGCAAGCTCGAGCCACAGGGGACCGAGGAGAGATAGAGGTGCCCAGGCTTAAATAAAAGGCTGTATACACCAAATAACCAGTCTGAGCAGAGGACCTCAAATGGGGGGATGGTGGATGGCAAGGCAGATCTGATGAAATGAGATACCCACGAAGATCTACTTTTACAGTAAGTTCTTACAGAACTGTTCTGTCTTCTTCAGGGGTATCTCAGTCATCATGTCACACTGTAGGAACGAGTCCCAAGCAATTACAAGTGCATCAGAACAGTCTGGGAGGAAGGCAAAGCGAGGCCTAAGACAGAAAGCCCTGGAGAACAGCCCGACCGAAGCCTACTTGGGCTCTGAATGCAGTGTAGAGACTATAGTGCTTGGGGAAAGTATGGACGGTACTTCAGGTAGCAGCAGCACAGAAGTCAGCCACGGAGACCCCTTTGAAGCAAGCCACAGAGGTAGCCATACCCCTCGTGGAGTGAGCTTTCACCGTCCCTAGCAACTCCTTGCCACATTTGTTGTAGCAGAACATAATACAGTAGGCCAACCATTTGGACAAACATTGTTTGGAAACCTGAACGCCCTTGGTGAAAGAAACAAAAAGCTGCTTTGACTTTCTGCAGTCCTTAGTTCGCAGCAGAGAATATTTCAACATTCTGCGCACATCTGAAGTATGGAGCAGTGCTTCCCCTGGATTTGCACACTCTGGGAAATAGGTAGATCGATAGATTAGTTCAGGGTAAACTCGGACACCACCTTGGGGAAAAACTTAGGATTCATGCACAAAGACACCCTGTCTTTGTGAAAAATCAAATTAGGCTCTTCACACCAGAGCCTGAAGCTCTGAAATCCTTCAAGCAGAAGTAATAGCAACCAAAAATACTTTCCATGAAAGAAAGCGTAACTCGTAAGTTGCAGCTGGCTGAAACTGAGACAGGGTTAGTTTCTCCAAAACAAAATTTAAATCCCAAGCCGGGACAGGGGTGTCAGTTGGAGGATTCAGGTGGAGGATGTCCCTAAGGAAAGTACAGGTCACATCCAGTTTGAGCCATGGTACGCCCATCCACGGGCTCGTGAAAGGCAGAGATAGCCGACAGGTGTGCCTTGAGGGAGGAATTCTGGTGGCCTGAGTCCGACAGTGATATCAGGTAATCCAAAATCTGGCTCACTGGACATGTGAAAGGGTACAGATGGTGCTTGGCAACCCAGATGGCAAACCTCTTCCATTTCATTGCATAGTTGGCCCTAGTGGAGGGTTTCCTAACCGCCATGAGGATGTCAACCACCTTCTGAGAGGCCCCCAAATCAGGCAATGGCTATATCCTCAGGAACCAGGCATGCAGATGCAGGGACTTGAGGTGTGGATGGACTAGGGTCCCCTGAGCCTGTGTCAGCAGATTCCTGCAGAGGGGCAGTGGCCAGTAGAATGTGACCAGGATCATGCAGGCCCTCTCCATCTGCAGCTTGATTAGCACCCTCTGAATCAGAGGAAATGGAGGGAAGGCATAAAGGAACCTCCTGCTCCAGGAGAGGAACAACTCATCTCGACAGAAAACTCCAGGCCCTAGATCTAGTAAGCAGAAATTGGACAGTTTTGCGTTGAGTGGAGATGCAAAGACGACCTTATCTGTCAAACAGATCATCTGTGACGAATGACAGAAGTTCTCATTCATGCATTCTGGACAGAGTCCTGCTGAGGCTGTCTGCCAGGGTATTCAGCATGCCTGGGGCATGAACTGCTGAGAGTTCCAGGCTGTGGTCCAGTGCCTAGTACTGATCCTCATTGTTTCCCTACAAGGGGGAACAAATGTGCCCCCCCCCCATTCTAACCCCAGTAATGCTCAGAATATTCCAAACTTTATGCAGTAAGCCTGGAAAGTTGGACTGCATGGAGAGATAGAACACATGCAAATGAAGGAACACTTTGCACGTGAGCATCTTTTAAACATTGCCTCTACTAACTGCCTGTGTTCTAAACCTCTTCAGATTTTTCTCTCTGCCTGAAAAGTCTGGTCGCTCGGAGTTTCGTTCATCCACTTTCTCCTGTGTGAAGAAAACTTCAAATACTACTTATGAGTATATTTTGTTTTCATTTACTACCTCTACTATTTGTTTTGTATTATTAATCTAGTTTACATTTAAATTTGTTATTTTTTCCGGTTCCTCTCAGTTCGGTATAACCATGGAGGAACGGGTTATTTTCTGTTAAAATCGGGGTTCTCTGATTAAAGAACCGCCTTAGTTATATATTTAAAACTTGTTTATTTTATCTTTTGTAACCGATAATTCTCGGTTACCAGAACCGATGACCCGGTTCCATACTGCTACATCGGTTAGGTTCTATCAGTTCCTTCTCGGTTCCGGAACCGATCATTTAAAAAAAAAAAAAAAAAGCTTTTGCTATTAGCAGTTGGTTTTTTTCTCCTTCTAAACATCATGTCTGAGAAACCCAAAAAGCGTACCAGTGAACCCGGTTTTAAGAACTGTTCCCAGTGTGGGGAAGTATTTGCTAAAGCAGATAAACGCACTTTATGTGTGATATGTTTGGGTTTTGACCACCTTAAAGAGGAATGTGGATTTCCGGTGCAGCTTCCGGATAGATGGCTGCTTAGGCATCGTGCTCCAGACTGCTCTCCGCCCTTCAATTGATAAAACGGACGATCACCCAAATAATCCAGATAAAGAGAGATTCAGTTACCTATGGGTGCAAATAATCTACGCGTGGGACCAAATAGATTTGTCACACTTCGCCCCGACACAGAGAATTCGGAAGGAGACGCAACTGACTCCAGAGCTTTCACGCACCTACAGCAGGCGTCTAGGCCCAAGAGACGGAACAAGCCTAAATTAAATCAACCAACTAAAATGGAAAGCAAACTAGATAAAATATTGCAGGAACTCCAAGAGTTCAAATCAGACTTCCATAACTTCAGACAAACACAAGAATTGTTCCAAAAAGACCTGGCTGACCTACATTCTGAAGTAACCTCTCTCGATAAAAGGGCACTAGAACAAGCTGCCATCACATTACAGTTGCAAGATACCCTTAACCAAATGGCTCACCTCTGCCAGCTTACGGTCGACAGACAAGACTCCAAAAACCGCAGCCGTCGTCAGAGTCTGCGGATATATGGCATCCCTGAAAACAGTGAAGGTCCGAATCTGCTTGACTTCATGGAGACTTTTCTTCGGGAGGCCCTCACTTTACCCACGGACTACAATTTCGAAATTGAAAGACTGCCTCTAGCTTTAGGCCCAAAGCCCACACAGCCGACAGCACGCCCTAGATCAATAATTATCAAATTCCTTCGCTTTCAGACAAAAGAATACATTTTAAATGAGCGTGGGCCAAATCCCGCCTCTTTTATGGAGAACACCGCATGTTCGTGGATAACGACTACGCCTCGCTCACCGTGCAACGCAGACGGGCCTATATCCCATTATTCCCAATCCTCAGGCAACAAAAACTCAAATTCAGAACGGCTTACCCCAGCAGACTGATAGTCCAATATCCATCGGGGCAACAACTGTATAATGCCTTTGAGGAGGCCTGCACAGACTTTGAGGAGCGTGGTCTTGCTGTTCCCCAATCCACCCGCCCACCAAGGAAACTACCCGAGAAATGGGACTCTCAAGAACGAACATCAGCGAGGCAACCGCCAGACCAGACAGCCACCATAGCTGCAATCAAGAAAATGCTGGCACAATTCTCCAGACAACCGGATTAAAATATCCCAGAATTTGCAGAGCACAGTAAGTGAGGAGAGCTTTTTTTGGGCGCCGAGGATCGATCCCACAGACCACAATGCTGGCTAACTTAAATGTGGTTTGACCCAATTACTCTCCTCGTTGGATGTACTAGTAGTGGTACTGTCGCCTGAGGGAACTCTGGGTCCCTGTGTCTTCCTGTTGGGGGCGGAGGGTGCGCCCTGTATAAGGTAGGACCGCTGAGCACATCAAATTGGGCTATGGAGGTGTCAGGTGATGAAGGGTAACCTTGCGTGGATTTCAGGACTGATGGAACTCGGGGATCGAGTGAGCGGGGGACGAGCCATACATAATTGACCATGGAAAGTCCTCTTGAGGAATCTCTTAACTTGGATGCTTTACCACCAGACGAAACCGGGCAGGAGAACATAGGCCCTAGATCTAAGGGAGGCTCACTCGCTCTGATTTTTTTCCCTGCTAAATAGGAGATTGACAGAGGAGTTCAGTAACTGTGATGGGTTAAAAGACTCTCGTGGCTGATCAATCTGCTTGGGCCCGAATACCCACCAGGACTGGGAGAACACATTTAAATGAGCTCCCTCGATTAGTCTGCATTGGCTCGTTAAATAGAGCGCAGTTAAAGGGCCTTCTCAGCCTGGTAAAGTCAGGCGACACACACAGACCTTTCACCCCGATATCCTGAGGTGGAATTTATGGTCGATGAGCTCGCCCGCTGTCTCGTCTCCCCAGGGCACTTGGCCTGGAAAATGCCCAGAAAGAAGGCTAGAAATGTTCCCGCTCCCCTAGACGCCTGTTGTTCCCCATGAGACATGAGACTCTGTTAGTTCTCCAGCCGGGGTTCTCCCCTGTCCCTCCCCCCTCACGGAAGTGGCGCTGGCTTCGCTCTGGTCTAGCTATCAAGGAGTAGAGAAGTGGGTTCTACGGACCCCCCCCCCGCTAGGTTTGAGGCCCTCCATCCTCGCTGTGCAGACACATCTGAATGGGTTTTCCTCTTACTACTAACTACCACTGACCCTTCACGTTAAGGTCTCCACAATTATGGGGATCTGTACTCAGAAATATCCCCCATAAATCACAATCAACCTGACGACCCACTGATTAATAAAAGGCCTCTCCTGCATTACCCAGGGCTACCATACCTCCAGTGCACCTGGAACACAGTAAAGAAGCAGATGCCCCCCCCCCGTGGGGGAGACCTGGGGAAGGCCCTGCAAACCAGGGGGTCCACAGGGAGTCCTAACAAGCACATTCTTCCTCCCTGGATCAACCAAAAGAGACATTGGGTATTCTGCCCAGAGCTGGGCTGCCTGCCTTCTGGGGGGCATATCCTATCAAGGAAAGGACCTATAGTCCTGCATGTCTGAATAGCAGAACCTGAGGAGGGGGGCTGGAGGTGGCTCTACCCTGACCCCGAACCCAGGAATAGCGGAGGGTTGGGGGGTGGGAGTTGAGCCCTATACGACGAGGCTGGGAGATACCCTTGTGGCTCAGAACCAGTAAAGGACACGCAATATCATGAGATGGCTCAAGGGGGGAGAATATTGTCCCATTAGCTTCTAGACAGGTAGGGAGCACAGTTTTCCTGGTTTTCCCCGCTAAATAGGGGTTTGTCAGAAATGCTTGATACCAGTGATGGACTGATGGGATCCGGATCGCTAAGCCCATACATAAAAAGGAGATAGGGCTTCCCTACTATGATGACACATGCCCAATAAATTGGGCATAGTCATAGAACATCCCCGGCTTTGAGAAATGGGGGACAATGGAGGGTCTACCTCACTCAGAAGGTGCCAAGGGTCATTAGGATACTAGACCTAACCAGGGTGACACGCATGGACCCTCAGGCGGGAGGGTGCAGCTTTCGCCCCTCCCCACTCCCCGGAACTAGACAATATGGAGGACACCGTGATTTGGGTACGAGGGGTCATTTGTCATTTATCCCCTCCCAGGCATTCCTATTCTTGTGGAACACACGAGACATGGACAAATTTCAAAATGGGATTTCCTCTGAGTACCCTTCTCTCACCATCCTGACATAGTCCCGGCTCTGAATCCTTCCTACAAGCAGAGAGCCTGTGGGTGGTGCTCCTCTGGGACCCTCCAGGGGTTCCTAAGCTCCCCCATCCCTGCGACCTATGTATAACAGAGAGCCTCTCTCAAAGGACCCCCAGCTTAATTTGATAAAGCAGATTTCACTACAAATATTCGCTTTTCTTCCTAAACGAATCGAGGTAGTTACCTCAACCTACAAACTTATACTAAGAGCCCTCTGACTCCTACCCCCGGAGTAACACCCTTGACTCCAGAACTGTACATAGACTCCCAGACCTCTCCTTAGCAAGGGAAAAATCCAGACAGGCCATATACCCACAGAACCCATGGAAAAATCCCTGAGGTGCATGGTCATAATAAAACCCTGAAATGGGAGGGATCCAGGAGAGGGATATATGGAGCTGTCTTTATATGCCTAGGGGACTCCCATGCTGCCAAAAATGGAGGTCGTCCGACCTGGATATGACCATTTTTTTTCTTATGATCTCCCCCGCAGACTCTACCTCATTTAATGGGGGATGGTCTGGAGATCACTACATAAGCCAAGCACAGACCATAAAGATCCTGCACCTCCTCCCCCCGAAATCTTCCCTATTCCCTACCAATTATAATTAATTTGTTTCTACCCCCGGTTTTTGTTACCTCCACTCTCACCCTCTTCCCTACCAGATTTAGGGACAATGGTTTCCCCAGGGCCCAACACCAGTTGGTGAAGAGGGAGCCCACTCCTGAACGGCCAGTGGTCCGTTCCCTAATGCCTGCTCTAGTTGAGCACGCATTAAAGGAAGTCACACACAGCCCCAGAATAGGGGTTTGTATATAGTTTTTAGTTTAACCCATTGGGTAAATACCCTCACAAGCAAGCCCAGTTGGCAAGCTAGGTTTTACATATTTCCTCACTTTTGGCCAGTTCTTTTTTTCTGTTTTCTAGTATTGCTATCGTTATTTTTGGATCACATAGAACTGCACTTTTGTTTCAGGTACAGATCTTATTGGTTGAATGCAATTGAAAGTCCTGGGGAGTGGGGGGTGTTGGCACCTGGGGGAGACCCTAACGGAAATGGAAACCCACATATAGATAATAATGCAAAACCCCTTTCAACTTATATCACATAATGTGAACAGAGTGGCTGGCCCCACCAAGAGAGATCGGACACTTAGAGCTCTTAAAAAAACTGAATCCAGACATCCTCCTTTTACAGGAAACTTGCCTCTCCTCGGAGGAACATCGTAAGTTACTCAAATTTGGGTTCGCACAGATTATTGAATCTGCATATCAGAGAGGAAGGAAAAGGGGCTCAGTAATTTTAATACCGAAACATTCTAAACTACAACTGTTGGATCAATACACTGATAAAGAAGGCAGACTGGCACTGGCAGTAGTCGGACTAAACCAACATATTTTAACAGTCTCCTGCCTTTATATTCCACTAGGATCAGATGCCTCCACCATATAGCATCTAATGGATGCCATTCTGGTTAGGCAACAGAGAATTCTAATCCTTGGTGGAGACTTTTAATTGCCTCCTTAACCCCTCCCTAGATTCATCGGCGACCCGACCCCCTTCACAATCAGGACAAAAACACTTGCGACGCCTTATACAAGACGTAGGCCTGGTTGACGCATGGCATCAACTGTACCCCTCACAGCGAAAATTTGCTTTCTACTCCCACGCCTTTAAACACTATTCCGGACTAGACTATTTCTGTCTAGGAAAGGAACACCTTGATCTAATTTTGACTGCAGAAATTCATAATATATGTCTATCTGACCATGCCCCCATTATCTTGACCCTTAACATTAAGAAAGATAAAATAAACACTCAATGGAGATTCAATCCATCTCTTTTCTGGGTGGGATAAAGAATTCCGAGACCTATTAGACAAATGAATACCAGAAATAATTGGAGATAATACCTCATCAAAAACTGTTCCACAAACCCTCTGGGATCCCCTTAAAGTAGTACTCAGAGGCTACATTATAGCCTACGCCTCTCAAAAGAAAAAACAGGCAGAGTCGAATTTACTAACCCAGCACTTAATTTCTTACAAGAGGCCCACATGCAGGGAGATACTGATCTCCTTCCTCTGATAACACAAACACAAGTAAAGATCCAGCAATTACTGACTGCAAAAAACGAGCAGGCCCTGGCGTGGCAGCGGCAACGTTATTATGAAGGAGGAGCTAGAGCATCCAAACTTCTGGCCTCCGCCTCAGAAATCAAATGCAACAACGCACTATTCCCAAAATAAAGGACCCAATATCAGGCCTAACCAAATATTCAGCACCACAGATTTTAGAGGCATTTAAAAACTACTACCAGAAGTTGTATTCCTCCTCCACCCCCCCCCCCGAACCACATAACATTCCTAAGTTTTTAGACCAGTTGCATCTTCCAGTGCTTTCAGAGGATCAACAAAACCAGTTATAGAACTGGAGCTTCAAAACGCAATTCGGAACCTTAAAAATGGTAAGTCCCCAGGCCCGGATGGTTTCGGGGTGGAATTCTACCAAAATACATGGGATCTATTAAAAAACTCACTTCTCCAGGCGCTAACATCCGCGTACACTACCTCTTCTTTTCCTATCTCCTGGAGACAAGCCACAATCTCAGTGATCCTGAAACCCCCAAAACCCCCGCATCTATGCGATTCATACCATCCTATCTTGGTACTCAATCAAGACTATAAAATAAATACGAGCATACTAGCACATAGACTAGACTACATCCTTCCCGCATGGATACACCCAGATCATTCAGGATTCAGTACAGGTAGACAGACCACCAATAATATCAAAAGAACATTATATCTTATGGACCATGCCCAACCTAATAAATCCCTTCTGCTAATATTAAGTTTGGACGCCCAAAAGGCTTTTGATATGGTCTCATGGGAATGCCTTCAAGCAGCATTACAGAAATTTAATTTCCCAACTATTTTTAGAGACACAATTAGCGGAATTTATACAGGACCAGAAGCGGTTGTAAAGTTAAATGGTTATCATTCAGAGCGCTTCTCCCTGCATAGGGGCACTCGACAGGGCTGTCCCCTTTCCCCATACCTGTTTGCCATCTTTGTTGAACCTATAGCCCAGTTTCTTAGACAGTCCTCCAACCTGCACGGATATGAAATTCCAGGCCACTCATATCATAAATTAGCATACTGTGCCATTGACCTTTTAATCTATATTACTCGCCCAGAGGAATCATTACCTACTCTATTTGCCATGTTAAAAGAAATAGAGACTCTTACCGGATACACTATAAACACTAGTAAATCAGAGGCCATGACGGTGCAGTCCCCCCTCTCTTCAGACTTTACTCAGAGATTCCCATTTAATCGGGATAAAACATACCTGGGAATCAAAATCCCCCCAAAACTAAAAGAACTTTACAACCTGAACTATTCTTCCACCCTCTCCCGAATAAATTCAGATCTCCAGAAGTGGACCCCTCTCCCACTGTCTGATTGCTAGGGTGCAATCCATACAAATGAACTCTATCCTGAAGGTCTTGTACTTACTACAAAACATTCCTTTACCTCTCACACAGAGACATACAATGCTGGAACAAAGCCACTAGCAAATTCTTATGGGGGAATCAACAGCCTAGAATAGCTATGGCTAAGTTGCAGAGCCCCAAGGAGACAGGAGGACTGTCCCTACCCAATATTTCCCTCTACTCGATGACCCCACTTCTTACTAACATAACTACCTGGCTGTTGCCTCGAACGCAGATCCCAACTTGGGTATCATTACAGCAAAATCTGGCTTCGCATCCCCTGTCCTCTTCACAGGTATTCCAACCAAATAATAGAACCCGTATGCAAGAGGCCTCTCTATTTAACTAAGAGATGCTTCATACCTGGACCCAATATCTGGTGCACCTGTCACATAAATTTCTCGCCTCTTGGTTAGGGATCCCAGCCGAGGACCCCTCTTGGACCCCGGCAGGGCTAGATTCCACTTTCTGTTTTTGGGCCAGAAAAGGACTCCGATTTACTCACCAATTCTACGCTAATGCAGTATTCAAAACATTTGATCAACTTAAACAAGAGTTCTCCCTACACCAGTGCGGCTTTTATAGATACTTACAAATCCGTCACTTCTTGAATTCAAAGATCGTGCTGGATGTCTCTGATCAAATTATCCCACCCCTCTGCAACCTCTTGACACAACTGGAAGGGGGAAGCCCCCGTAACCATTTGATCTCTCAATTTTATAAAGCCCTACAGGGAGCCCCATCTCAGGTTATGGACCTGGTGCAATTTCACTGGGAAGCCGAACTTCAGATGGATCTGACTAAGGTAGACTGGCTCCAGATATGGAGAAGACAGCATAAAACCTCTAGTTCATACACATGGAGAGAATATTCATGGAAAACAGCTTCCAGATATTTTCGTAAACCACAGATCACAGCTAAATTCTTGGCTGGCGGGGATTCCTCATGTTGGAGGAAATGCAAATGCGAGGTAGCCACCCACACCCACATTTTATGGTCGTGCCCAGTATTAGCCACACATTGGGCCACCATAAGCGTCAGAATAACACAACTCTTCCCGACACTGACCGAACTCTCTCCGGCAACGAGTCTACTACTCCACTACCCCCGCTCCTTTAGAAACCCACACCAGATATACCTCCTCAACGTTCTATTAGGAGCAGCCAAGAATTGTATAACTAGACTGTGGCTCCAGCGAGAGTCTCCCACCATTCCAGCCTTGGAAAACACAGTATACGATGTATACAAACTTGAACACGTGACCGCAAGGATTCATAATAAGGTTCCCGAGCTGATGAATAGATGGAATCCCTGGTTCCTCTCGATTGATCAGTTCAGATCAGACCAAATACCTTAAACCTCGAACTTGGTCAGGAACCCGAGGGGAGATCAGATTGTTGGGGTCCAGCCAGCCCTAGATACAGATATCCCCTTTAGAGCTCCTTCAGCAATAATGGATGATGGATTGCCAACCTGCCACTGTCACCTGAATGGGCTTCCCCTTGGTGCCGGGGCCACCCCCCCCCCCCGATATTTTTTTTCCCCTCCTTTTTTTTTAATCTTTACTTACTTATTTGAAGATGTACTTACCTAATCTCCTAACCCAGGAGACATTTTATGAAGTACAACCAGACCTAGAACAATTGCTGATGTAAATTCACTCTTACGTAAGAAAGGACTTGAATGATCTTTCAACACTATATAACATGTTAAATATTAATTCTCAATTCATGTATATTAACATTGATTTATATGTTAATTATAGAGTCCACATATCCCACGACTAGATACTATGTTAGTGAAACTCGCAATTTTGTCATGTAAAGTACAGTTTACTTCTGTATGATTCTAATATGATCCCTAACATGTTAAAAATGAAATAAAAAGGAAGTTTAAAAAAAAAAAAAAAGGGAATGTGAAGTGTATAAAACATTCCCAGATAAAACACTGGAAAAATGCCTGGAAAGGCTCAAGAAAGAGTTTGCAAAGGGTCCCTCTGGCTCTGACCAGTCGATACCCCAAGATTCTGTGGCTGAACCCACATCTGCTGCTGTGCCTGCCCCTGAGATGGGCGAAAAGGGCACAAAACGAACAAATGAACTGGCTGACTCCCTGGTTCCTTCTAAAAAAAAAAAAAGTAAAAAGTTAAAGCACACAGAACCCCCGCCTGCCAAACTGGGGACTTCTTGCCTGCTGTGCCTGTACCAGCGGCCCAAGAAAATGCTCAGGCCTTTAAAATAATTCGATCTTTATAGGCAATAATTCCTCCTCAGCAGCCTCCTGCCCCTTCCCAGGGTCCCCAGGCTGGCAGCAATGTGCATCCACCCCCTCTAGACAGAGGGGATCAGGATGATGATGATGATGATGATGATGATGATGATGATGATGATGATGATGATGAGTACAGTGATGAGGAAGGACCAATTAAACCAGAAGTGTCCCCTGATCAGGACTTTGGTTCGACTCCAAGGGTGACTGAGGATTTTCCATCCCACTTTACTTTTATAAAGAAGATGATAGATGCACTAGACATCTTCACTACCGAACAAGTTGAGGATGAAGAGGAGGTAGAGTACTTAGAAATTATGGGACTGACACCCACAAAGGCTCTTCTCCTACTGGTGTACAAATTCTTTAAGAAGAATGCCTTAAAGAGTCTCCAAACACCAAATTCCACTCCTCCCATAGATGGGAGGATGGATAGAAAATATCAATTGGAGAGGGAGGGAGCGTACTTTCTTTTCTCCCACCCAGACCATCAGGGAGTTATTCAGCAAGCTGCTTGCAACAAGGCCAGGGTCCCTGTGTCTTCACATCCTCCGGACAAGGACTCCAGAAAGATTGATAGCATGACCAAAAAGGGGTACCTGTCAGCCTCTTTGGCTATGCGTCAGGCTACCTTAAAGTCATATGCTGCCCAGTATCAAAAGTCACTGTGGCAGTCAGACCTGGCTATGTCCCAGAAAGCTCCCTCGCCCTTGTCAGATGACCTGGCTGAGACTGCCAGGGTTGGGTTAGAGGCAGCTAGGTACCAATTCTGAATGGCTGCAGACACCAGTGACACTGCAGCCAGATGGATGGTGAATACGGTGGCACAGAGGAGGTTTGTATGGCTCAGGGCTACAAACCTTACTAAAGATACCCAGTCTAAGGCCTTGGATTTTCCTCTAGAAGGAAATTCCCTCTTTGGGGAGTTCACTGTGGCATACATGAAGGTGGATGAGTATAAGGCCACTTACAGAAGCAACTCTGCCAAGGAGAGAGCTTCACCATCCACCAGACCTTATGGAAGGGGAGGCCGGGGCAGGTATTTTTATACCAGGCTCTTCTTCCAGCCAGTGGCCTTACCCCAGTACCAGCATTATCAACAACAGGGATACTCCGGGGCAGGGGAAGGAGGGGCTCGAGGCGAGGGTCCCAAGCTTAGCCTCAGCCACAATCAAAACAGACCCACTGAACCACAGGCCACTTCCTCCCTACCTGTAGGAGGCAGACTGTCTCACTTCTCCATGCTTGGCTAAACATCACCACAGACAGGTGGGTTCTGGAGGTAGTGGGTCAGAGTCTGTCTCTGGAGTTCAAATCCCCCCCTTCTCAAAAAATCAGAGTATTTAGCTCTCCCTCATTAGCAGAAAAAACACTGCTAGAGTCAGAGGTTCAAAATCTGCTACAGCTAAAAGCGGTAGAACCAGTTCCAAAGTCTCTGAGAGGAAGGGGTTTTTATTCCAAATACTTCCTAACCACAAAGAAAAGTGGGGATATGCAGCCTGTTCTCGATCTCAGAGCTTTAATCAAGCATCTAAAGAAACAAAAATTCAAAATGGTAACTTTAGCTGTGATTTTGCCAATGCTCTAAAAGGGAGACTGTCTGGCATCACTGGACTTAAAGGATGCCTATTTCCACATCCCCATCAGGGATTCTTATCAGAGATATCTCAGATTCAGACTCCCTTCAGGTCACTACCACTTTAAAACCCTGCCTTTTGGCCTTTCTTCGGCCCCAAGGGTCTTCACAAAATGCCTCGCTACTGTAGTAGCACATCTTCGGAGACAAGGTACCACTATTTTCCCTTATCTGGACGACTGGTTAGTGGTGGGAAAAATCCCCACTGCGGGTACAGCAGTATTTAAGTCACCCAGGACCTCCTAGAGGCTCTGGGGTTTCTAATCAATCACAAAAAGTCTGCCTTCACCCCTACACAGGTGTTGCAGTTCATAGAAGCAGAAATAAATACCTTACAGGCCAGAGCCTATCTGCCTCTGGAGAGAGTGCAAAGCCTTCAGTCAGTGGCAAATTCTTTCACGTTACACAAACCAAAAACTGCAAGCCAGTTTCTCCAGCTACTGGACCACATGACTGCTTCCATAGGCACAGTGCTGGGTTCCAGATTCTACATGAAGGACATCCAGTTCCACCTCAGGGCCCACTGGTGTCAGAAAAAGGACCCTTTTTCAAAACTCATTCCAGTAACAAGGGCACTATTACAGGCCCACTTGTGGTGGAAAGAGGAATCAAACTTAAGACAGGGAATCCCATTCAGAAGGAGAGTCCCTCAGTAGTTCTCACAACAGATGCATCCCTATTGGGCTGGGGCGCCCATCTAGGGCAGCACACCACCCAGGGTACCTGGTCAGCTGCAGAGTCCCTTCAGCACATAAACTTGCTGGAACTCAGAGCAGTTTTGCTAGCTGTATAAGCCTTCTCTCCTGTAGTACAGGTCAAGGTGGTACAGGTCAGAACAGACAATACAACCACAATGTATTACATAAACAAGCGGGGAGGCACCAGGTCAGGCCTCCTTGGCACAGAAGCCATACGTATTTGGTCTCTAGCTTATTCTCTGGGAATATCGCTGCAGGCAGTTCATTTGCCAGGGAAAGGCAACATCCTGGTAGATGACCTGAGTCGAATCAACCAGGCCCATCACGAATGGACCCTGAACAGACAGAGGTGGTACAGGTTATTTTCAGGAGGTGTGGTACTCCACAGGTATACTTGTTCGCATCCCACCAGAACCACCACCTGCCCCAGTATTGTTGCAGACCACCAGATCAGGGCACACTTCCCCTGGATGCCCTGACCTTGGATTGGTCGGGGAAGTTCCTATATGCTTTCCCTCTGGTTCACAGGGTACTGCTCAAGCTCAGATCCCATGCGGCATCACTGATCTTGATAGCTCCAGATTGGCCAAGGCAGCCATGGTACTGTCTTCTGCTCTCCAGGTCTGTCACCAAACCAATACACCTCCATCGGAGGCAAAATCTACTGACCTCCAACCAGGGAACTCTGTTGTATCCGAATCTCAAGTTCTTCAACCTCAAGGCCTGGCTCTTGACATAGAATATGCAAAATTGAACCACTCTCAATTTGTCTAAAGCATTTTAAGAGCTTACAGAAAACCTTCTACTATGAAAACCTATTTTTCTAAATGGAAAAGGTTTTCACTTTGGTGCTCGAGCAGAACACTGATACCAGGCCAAGCAGAAACTCCAGTTGTCCTGGATTATCTCTCCCACTTGCATTCCTCTGGCTTGCAATTCAGCTGTCTGAAGGTTCATTTGGCAGCTATGTCTGCTTACCTCTCTGCAGGGGCAAGGGTAACCTTAACTTCAAATCCTATTTTTAAAAGATTCTTCAAAGGTCTGAATCATCTACAACCCCCTCACAGGGCACCAGTGCCAGCTTGGGATTTGTATGTGTGTATAGCTAAACTCATTGGCTCCCTTTTTGAACCCATGGCTACAGCTCGTCTAAAATATGTCACTTGGAAAACATTTTTTCTCGTGGCAATGACTTCTGCAAGAAGGATTAGTGAGCTTCAGGTTCTCGGTATAGATCAGGACTATATCTCTTTTCATATGGATAAGGCAGTCCTTAGGACAAACAGAAAATTTCTTCCCAGAGTAGTCTCGGACTTCCACTTAAACCAGTCCGTCACTCTCCCTGTCTTTTTCACTGATCATGCTACCTCTGATGAAAGAAGACTCCACAGTCTGGATGTAAAAGGGGCTCTCAGTTACTACATAACAGCCACAAAAGGCCATACATAGACGGGACAGAAAATAATTGTTTCTGACCTGTGGGGATGTGGGAAAAGGTAATCCAGCCTCTAAAAGGTCCATTTCCCCAATGTATAGTCCAGTGTATCCAGTTCTGTTACACAAAGGCTGGTAAGGAGCCCCCATCAGGATTGAGGGCCCATTCCACAAGAGGGACAGCTGCTACCTTAGCAGCTGCCAGAAATGTTCCATTCATGGACATTTATAAAGCAGCAACCTGGAAGACCGTACACACCTTCACAAAGCATTACAATCTGGATATTCTGTCTAGGAGTGATGCCAGGTTTGGCACAGCAGTCCTGCAAAGTCTGTTTCCAAAATAAGTTCTGTGCCCACCTCCAGTGATTCTGCTTGGTAATCTGCATAAAGTTAGGAATATTCTGAGCATTACTGGGGTTAGAAGAAAAAAATACTTACCATGGTAATCTTTCTTCACAGTGATGCTCAGATATTCATAACTTCCCTCCCTACCTCCCCTTCCAGAACTTCAGCCTCTGCACTCCGCATGCTGGTACCACCATTATCATTATACAACCTTGGAGTGTTTTTGCCCTGCACCTGTCAACAGTTAAGGTGAACAGGGTTCATTGTGTTCTACCTTTTTTGATATGTCCCTGGCATTTTGTTCTAACTTTGTTGAATTGTTGATCTCTCCAGTTGGAGTTTTTATTTTTACAAATGTTATATTATTGGAAAACTCCCAATTTTAATAATAAGATTATAGTACTGTATTACTCTGGGCCTGCTTTCCAGGCTCCTTTATAAAATCTGAAGAGGTTTAGAACACAGGCAGTTAGCAGAGGCAGTGTTTGAAAGATGCTTATGTGCAAAGTGTTCCATCATTTGCATGTGTTCTATCTCTCCAGGCAGTCCAACCCTCCAGGCTTACTGCATAAAGTTATGACTATCTGAGCAGCACTGGGAAGAAAGAAGATTACTATGGTAAGTAATTTTTTCTTTGTTGATATAGTAGGCCACACTGAGATTGACTGAATCAACAACTGGCCTGGAGAGAGGTGGTTCTGAAAGGCCTGCATGGCATATAGAACCGCCTTCATCTCAGGGATGTTTATATGGAGGGACCCAGGTCCCGTTCCCCCCCACACACACACACACACACACACACTCAAGCCAGAGGCATCCGTAGTTAAAATCTACTGGAGAGACAAGATCAGGAATGGGACCCCTCTTAAGAGGTTTTAGTGTTCCATCTATCACTGGAGCACACTGTGGACCAGAGAGGAGACCAGCACTAGCTGTTCAGGTCATCTGTGCGCTGGTCCTACTGCACTTGGAGGATCTACTGGAGCACCCGCATGTGCAGTCTTCTGCATAGGGAGGTGGTGACAGTGGCTGCAGCCATGAGGCCTAGGAGCCTGAAGTAAACCCTCGAAGAAACATAACGGCTCTGTCTGGAGGCAGGAAGGCCTTGTCCTGTGCTGAGTCCAGAACTGCCCCTATATACTGCAGCCGCTGGGATGGGATCAAAACAGACTTGGGCAGCTTGACAGTAATGCCCAGGGAGTGGAACAACTGGAGGGTCTTCTCCAGAGTTTGGAGAAACTGATCCCTGGATGGGGCTTTGAGGAGCCAGGCATCCAGGTAGGGGAAGATCTACAGACTCTCTCAGCAGAGAGCAGCAGCCACCACTGCTAAGCATGTTGAAAAAAACCACGGTGCAGAGGATAAGCCAAAGGACAATACTGAATTGGTAATGTTCACCTTGAAAAAGAAACTGGGTTTGCAGTGGACACACCGAAATATGCAGGTAAGCATCCTGCATATCGAGGGAGCACAGGCAGTTGCCTGTTTGAGCAGGGATAGCAGCCCTGGGAGAGTGACCGTGCAAAACCTTTCGTATTGGATGTATAGGTTGAGGTTGTTCAGGTCTAGAATAGGCCTCAGGTCTCCTTTTTGGTTTTTTTGGGACCAGGTAAAACCTGTAATTTAGAACCCTTTGTTCTGCTGCTGCCTGGGCACAGGCTCGATTGCCCTTTTCTGCTGAAAGAAATGCACCTCCCCCCGAAGGACCGCTGCATGGTCTGGAGAATAGGTGGAGGGCACCAGAGTCGTCTCCGGGGATTGCTTCTAAAGCTCCAGAGTATGATCCCTTTCTGTAATCTGAAGAATCTAAGCATCTAAAGTTATGGTTCTGCAATGACTGAGATGGAGAGAGAACCGACCTCCCACCAACACCTCTTGGTCCGGAACGAGAAGAGGGTCTGGTAAGGAGTCAGGCAGTGGAAGATCCCACCACTGGGGCTGATCTGTTGCCTCTAGGTCGCTTTGCAACAGGTCACGAGGAGGATGAGGGGTAGGCAAGGAAGAACTGGCCTTCCATTTACCTTGGAGGCATGAGCTTGCACTGGACTGGTGGGATACCTTGTGAAAGAACAGGCCCTTTCTGCTGCTGGCTTGGTATGGTAGAGCGAATGGATGGATTTAATAGCCTTACCAGAGGCCTGCAATTCATTAATGATGTCCTGGAAATCAGGCCCAAAGAGCTATGAGCCATTGAAGGGGGCATTAAGCACCTTCTGCTGGACATCTGCCACGAAACCCGATAGCCTGAGCTGGGCATGCCTACAAAAGCAAATATCTGTGGCTGCAGCCCCTGGCACCAGTGTCAGATATATTGTATGAGGCCTGGGGGAGGTGTTTACTAATATCCGACTTGGAGTTGAGGTTCCCCAGATTGATAGTTCTGGGGGACTTCAATGCCTGGGTCGACTATGAACTCTCGCATTTTGGTCAAAATCTCCTCCAGCTGATGATTATGCTGGGCCTAACACAGGTGGTTACCTTCTCGACCCATATAGGGGGTCATTCATTGGATCTGATCTTTCTTTTGGGTATGGAGATCACTGACTTGGGGGTGGAACCTGTCAGCTGGTCTGACCATCACACCATAAGGTTCAGTTTCTGGGGCGCCCCCCCCCAATAGGTCTGCCCCTATGGAGATGGTTCGGTACTGCCCTTTAAGGGGTATTAACCCCAGTGACCCTAACAGCGGTACTGGATCTGTCGAGCTTTGCATGAGTCCAGATGATCTCGTACTAGCCTATAATAAGGCTGTGGGAGATGCTCTGGACAAAATTGCTCATGTTCGTGTTTGGCCTCTCACCCTCCGTCCAAGGAGCCCTTGGTTTGATGGCTCCTTGAAGGAGTTAAGGCAAGTTGGCTGAAGGCTGGAGAGAGCCTGGCAGAAGTCGGGCCATGATGCTGACAGGCTTAGGTTGATGGCACATTGTGATAGCTATCAATCAGAAATCACCCGTAAGAAGGCAGAGTTCCTGTCCAGAGAGATTTCTGCTGCACAAAATCGACTGGCTCAGCTTTTCCGGACCGTGGACAGATTGTGCAATCCAATCTGTCTTCAGCCCAGAGAAGCCTTTTCTCAGCTGAGATGCGAGGAGTTCACTCGGTTTTTGGCAGATAAGGTTGCCAGCATCAGGTCCGGCATGGGTCCGACCTCTCCTATGGGGGACTGCAGTGGTCGATGGGAAGTGGCATGCCCTCGGTCTGTCTGGTCAGATTTTCGCCAGCTGGAGTTCGGGGACATTGAGAAGATCATCCAAACAATGCAACCAACTAGTTGTAGTTTGGATCCGGGCCTACACCTCTTTTAGTAGGATGTGTAGAAGTTATCTGCCCAATCCTTGCTGACATTGTCTGGAAGTCTTTGAGAGGTCTTTCGACCCCATGTAAGAAGGCGATGAGTCCGACCACTCCTTAAAAATCTCCTTGGATCAGATTGTCTTGCTAACTACCGGCCTATCTCTAACCTGCCATTTGTTGGTAAGGTTATTGAAAAGGCAGTTGCGCTGCAACTGGATGATCATCTTATAACTCACAATGTCTATGATACTCTCCAGTCTGGCTTTAGGAAGAGGCATATACGGAGACTGCCCTTGTCCGGTGTTGAAAGAACCTCCCTAATGGCTAGAGATCGAAAGGCATGTACCATTCTGGTCCTTCTCGATCTCTCTGCTGCAATTGACACTGTAGACCATAGAGTGCTATTGGAGTGCCTGCGGTTTTTTTGTGGGCTGTCTGGTACAGTCCTCAAGTGGTTTCATTCTAACCTCACGGACAGGTCCCAGAGAGTTGCCACTGGAATTTATTCCTCTGGCGCTCACTCCCTGCCTTGTGGGGTACCGTAGGGCTCCATTTTAGCTCCCATGCTGTTTGCAGTGTATATGCTGCCATTGGGAGAAATCATCAGGCAATACAGTCTGGGTTTTCACTGCTATGCAGATGATACTCAGCTGTATCTGTCCTTTCTCCCCGGTCAGGGTGATGCACTCTCTGTGCTGAATAACTGCCTTGCGGAGATCAGACTTTGGATGAGTTCCAGCTGGCTGAGACTGAATCCGGATAAGACTGAGGTATTGGTAGTGGACCCAGGTCATCCGGGGGCGGGTTTGGGAGCTGGACAACCATCAGGTTTGTTACTCAGTGGTATACCACTCTCTACCTCCGATCAGGTGCGAAATCTGGGCGTTATTTTTGATGACAGTCTGACCCTAAAATCTCAGGTGTCAGCTATCATCTAATCCTCTTTTTACCATCTGAGGAATATTGCCCGGGTGAAACACCTGGTTCCTCCGGGTGATCTTCCAACATTGGTCCACGCCTTTGTCACTACCCGTCTGGACTACTGCAATTCCCTCTACCTAGGGCTGTCTGGGGTTGATATCCGCCGCCTCCAGCTGGTGCAGAACGCGGCAGCCAGGCTTTTGACTGGGACTTCTAGAACCAGTCATATTACACCTGTGCTCCGTGAACTGCACTGGCTGCCTGTTTGGTGGCGGATCACCTTTAAGGTTGGTTTACTAACCTTTAAAGCCCTACGTGATCAGGGACCCGGTTACCTGAAAGATCTCCTGATTCCCTACTGTCCCCTCCGTCCTCTCCGTTCTGCCAACGAGGGATTGCTGGAGATTCCCAGGGTTCGATTAAAGACATCAGGATCTCGTGCTTTTGCTTTTTCAGCACCAACCCTGTGGAATTCTCTACCTCGTTGGTTGAGAGAATGCCCAACCGTCAATAGTTTTAAGGTTGATTTAAAAACATATTTATTTAGTTTAGCTTTTACTTAGTCACGGCTGACATATTTTAACGTATGAAAATTTGTTATTGTTGTGTATATGTTTTTTGTACAGCGCCTTGGATTTGAAAGACGCTATATAAATAAAGTTGGATTGGATTGGATTGGTGGTGTTTACTAATATCCTCGGTGACCTGGGGGGACTTAAGGACCTCCTGTTTCTGGGAACATTCTGGGAGGGCCGGAGCAGCCACGCTGTCCTTCTTCCATATGGTATTCTGGTGTTTGACCTTATCAGAGAAATAATTAGCAATCCAGAGTCCCAGACTAGAGGAAGCATAAACCCTCTTACCCCAAAGGTCGATCCTCCTGGATTCCCGGTCAGGGGGAAGGGACTAAGGTGTTTAGGCACCTTGGGCCTGTCGTGTACCACTTTGATGACCACAGAGTCAGTCTCAGGTTGGGCAGCACAATAGGGCAGGCTCTGGGGGGCATGGTAGAGCTTATCTGTGCTCTGGGGCATGGCAGGAACCATGTCAGGGAAGTGTCATGCTGCACTGGTGGCATTCCTTAGAGCTGGCAAAATGGGAGGAATGACCTTAGGAGGAGATTCTGGGATCTCCAAAAAGTCCACCAGGTCTCTTCTGGTGGCATCCTTTTCTTCAGTGTAGAAGCCTATAGCTGTAGACAGCTGCTTCATAATATTGAAGAAGGTAGGGTCTTCAGGATGGGACCTAGGAGCATGCTCAACAGAGTCCTCTCTCAGCGTGGCTCAGTTGGTAGCACATCCAGCTCTGGACCAGAAGGTCTTGGGTTCTCGTCCCACACTGGGATTGGAATTACACCTAAAAATTGCTGGCATCCGAGTGCAGTATTGGGGGGTGCTGTACTCCTGGGGTGTGCCATCCTTTCGATGAGACGTTAACCTGAGGTCCCTTCTGCCCATCCTGGTGTTGTCTTTGTGGGGTGTCCAGGTGGAAGTGAAAGAACCCAGGGCACTCTTTGCAAAGAGTAAGGAACATTCCCGGTGTCCTGGCCAACATTCCCCTTCCCATAAAAACTGGTTCATACAATTATCCAGGCTGTGTGTGGGTGATGATGTGCGATATGGCCGTCACCACACATTCAGTCACTTCACTACCAGTCTAGCATTGCTTGTAAAGTGCTTTGGGATACACTGTGTATGAAAAGCGCTATATAAATGCTGATTATTCTTCTTCTTCATTGAAGAAGCTGTAGACCTGTCTGAGGAAAGAGGTTCCTCCTCCTCTTCTTCCACAGGGAAGATAAGATCAGGATAGTATTCCTCTTCGAAGTCGACCCTTTCTAACTCTGGGTCTGATGAACATGGGACCGATGGCCCCATGAGGTGCACAGGCCAATAAGGCCAAACCGGCTTCAACAATGACGGAGTGGCCAACAGTGCCCGGGACACTGGTCTGTGTGCACCTACCTGGTGCACCAGAGTCGTGGTCAAATGGGTTGGAATAGTATTTAGTTCAACGGCAAGTAAGGGTTGCGTCAACAGCAGAGGGGTCATCAGGACAGGGCGTGATGAACCATCCGTTGCATCTTGGGAGCCCAAATGCCCTGGTGTCTGGTGACCTGGAGAAGCATCAAGCCTCAACAGAGGGGCTGGAGTCAATGAACCAAGGGATGACGGCCAGTCTCCCTGAGAAACGGGAGGAGGCGCTGTCGGTAGTGGCCTGGCAGGAGCAGAGGTCTAGACAGTGGAAGGCATCAGCACAGCTGCTGCCAGGAGGAGCGGTCCCGGTCGCAGTCTTTCTTACGACTTTTCCCCCAGGACTTGCTCCAGGCCTTCGAGCTCTATGAATCTACCAGCGACTGGGAAGGAGGGACCCCGAAGGACCCCTGCCCAGAACTGGCTACCTGTTATTCCATAAGAAATTTCTCCAGAGCCTTTCTGCATCGCCTTAGGGTTGTGAGGTTGCATTTTTGGCAGAGCTCATAGTCTGAGATATCGTGGTCAGGCCCAAGACAGTAGACACAGAGGCTGTGGTCGTCTGAAGAAGCAGTCTTCTTTCTCCAGTGGCAGTGATGGAAGAGAGATGTGGAAGGTGTGACTCTCGACATAAACAGGGTAAAATAATCTTTCTTAAAAGAGATTCCTAAAAGCTAACACTGAAGAAAAGCGGAGGCAAAAAATGGTGCGAACTGCGATGGAGCTTCTGCGGAGACCCATGAGAGAGGAGTTGATGGCGAGAAAGAACTGAGGAGGGAGCAGAGCCGCTCATACCTTTATAGGGTTGATGACATCGGCAGGTGATGTTGGCGTGGGTGGATCCTGCTTCACAGACGATGAAGTTCCTATGGTGTGACCTGATGACCGAGATACCCCCAAAGAAGATCTTACCATTAGACCTTATGCTGCAAGTGTCTTGTTTCAATTTGGGAGATTCTTTTTTTAATAACTTGTCATCCAAACAGAAGTTTGTTTTACATCAGGGGGAAACCAGCCAAAATCAACATACATAAAGCAGTGATGGGCTCCATGATTTGCTAGTAGTGCAAAGTGACAAATATTTCATAAAATATTTAATTTGTTTAAGGCTGATTAAGAAGCAGTGATATAAACCAGCTGGCCATACTTAAGTAATTGCTTTAAAATTCCCCTGCAGTAGCCAGGCGGGCTTCATTTGTTAAGTTCTGTTGTAGTCAAAATACCATACACTTTGGCAAAGAGATACAAATGAAAAAGGGGATGGTAGTGTGCAATAGGTTTCATTTACTCCTGCTCCTGTAAATATTTAATGGATGATGTACTGCTTTTATACTGATTGCATGTAGGTACAAGAGCCTTCCTTGTTAGCTGTCCAAGTTATACAGTATGTTTTTTTTTATTCTTTTTATTATATTTGTACAATTGCTATTGACTGTTACAAACTTTGTAATGATCTTTTAATGATCAAATAGTACACTAAACTATGCCATACTGAGGTTAGAGTTCAGAGATTTACTGTTGTGTAATGTGTGGGTTTCAAAGTTAAGTGAAAGGTGCAGCACAATACCCAGGCACTTAAAATTTAAATCATCTTCATAGGGAGAACTGGTTTGCTGTTGTGAGGTTACTGTCATCGGTATTAATGTTTTGTATTGAATCAAAGAAATGTCCTTGGTTGTTGTTTTGTTTAGTACCAATCTACTGTTAATTACCCAGTCCTGTATGCTTCTGTTATCATTGTTCATTTACACGTTTAGATCTTTCAAGCCTTCGGATTTAGTGTACACAATTGTCATCTTCATATAGATTTGGTTTTATTGATCAGCAAATAAGCCATTACAATATGCTAAAAATTAAGCTAGTTCATGACAAGCCATATAATGCACAGCATAAAACCAGTTTTAAATACCACAGTTACACACATAATCAGTTACCAGCAGACAGACCTATTAATGGTCTGGTTCTCTTGTCTGTGCCCGTGAAATGTAAAAATATAATACATATAATATTTCCTAAAAGCACAATCTAGTAAGGCAGGAATTGTGTTAATCAGTATTTCCAAGTTGTTGATTATCCTAAAAAGTTTCACATCAGTAGGAATATTAGAAATACAAATTTTTGCTGTATTTAGCAGAAGTGAAGTCTTAAACTCAGCATTTCTACTTGACTGGAATGCAACAAAGAACACACGCTTTCCATTGATGAGATTCTACAGCCACTATTTGTAGTACTCAACAGAGTTTAAATGAATGAGATAGTAGACCCTTAGACCTTTCATAATTTAAATAACAGCTCTCCAGGGATATCACATGCTTCAGTTTTGGCCCTAAAGGGTCCATATGTCTGCATGAACACTGAATTTAAGTTTGGGGTCTTAACTTATCAGGTCCACCCTGCTTCAAACATTATACTGATATGTAGTTTGTATTTAAAAGCAGCAGCTCCTACATTCATCCAGCTCTTTCTGCAACAACAGTATATAAAGGCGCTGTGCTAACATCAGCTGTAAAGCTATGTATTGACATGAAACGCCACAGAATAGTCTTCTCACTCCAAATTGATGGATTGGTAAACAAACAGTTCAAGGCCATTGTTCCTCAATCAGGAGTCCACCTGTTTAAATTTTAAATCCACGGCTTAAATTCTAAAACATATCTGTTAACATGTCTGTTAATTGAAGGCTCAATACAAGGATCCGTCCCTAAGGCCTATAATTAGTGTTTGGCCACCTTCAATTCAGAACTGGCTTAATATACCAGAAACTGCAATGTTTGAAATTTTAATTTCTCAGCAGAAAAAAAATAACGATTGCTAAAGGAGACAAGGTTACCTCATATGGGAATAAACTCTAGGCTGTCATCCCATTACTTTTACAGTGTACAAAAAGTTGAGCTCCAGGAGTTCTCCAAAATCCCATCTCTGTTCTCTTTTCTTGCTGCAGAGGGTCCGATGCAGCCAGAGAGTCCTATCTCCAAAGGCTGTCCTCATGATCCCGAGAGCTCCCTATTAAAAATATTTTCCTTCAGAGGACCTCCTTCTCCAAAAACCAGGGGTCTGACTGTAGGGAAAGACACAGAGAGTGCATACTCCATCATACATAATTTCTGTTTTCCTTCCACCATGTTTCCTCTTCCACCAGATACCGTCAAACATACACCTGTGGAAAGGTAAGAAGGATAGATGCTCCTCTGAGCGTAATACATTTCATATAGATAGGAGTACTAAGACCCCTGCCCCAGGCAGTGCTGGCATACCTTTAATCAAATCCATTTGAGCTTGTATTTATTTTCCAATAAACCATCTCATCTCTCATCTGGTAGGAGGCATCCAGAATCAGTCAGGGTGATTATTCAAAACTTTATGTGGTTCAACCAATCAATAAAAAGGCCTGCATAAAGCTAAAAATACAAAATACAGTGGTTTCCGATTTAACAGCGGCATAGCTCAAACTGCTCATTGGTAATGAGAACTGGCTTCTAAACTCTTACCCATTCAAGAGCTCAAGGCTTACAGCATGGGTCTTATTCTTACTTGGCAGTTATGATACAGGAGCTTTCCAGCAAACTTAATACAGCTCAGCGCAGTTTCTTCTCATCCAAATTCGGCTTATGTCCACAGAATGCCGAAACAAACAAGCAACCAAAACTGTCACTTAGAAACAGAAGCTGCTCTGTGGCTATTAGACTTCAATGGGAGAGCATTTCCAGAGCTATGAATTAAAATATACAAAGTAAAATGGGTTTCATTTACAAAACCCACTACAAAGCGTTTTTATAAACTAGTCTCAGATCAAAGTTTGTATAGCGGGGAGCGGAGCAGCACCTCGGCCATCTTGCCACTCCGCACCCCCAAATACTCATCTTCATATAACACTGTGCTGTAACAGGTACAGGAATAAAGTAAACTGATATTGAACAGAAAAAATAGTACGGGCCCTAGTATAGGGAGGGCCCTGTGGAACTCCTGTATTTACATCAAAAGTGTAAAGTTCTCAGTTGTAAGTTGAATGCTCCCTAAGAATTACATTTGCAGTCACCTGACTGTGAGCACAACTCAAAAAGTGCTATGTAACCTCAATGGTAACCAACTTGAACAAATGAATAGTTTCAAGTACCTCGGTGTAGGCATCGATGAGGCCTTGACCTTTGAATATCACACAGAAACAGTAACTAAGAGGGTCCACCAAAAGTTGGGGGCCTTTTTTTTTTTTTGTAGGATTAGGAACTGTCTGACCCCAGAGTCCAGGAAACTTCTAGCTAATAGTTTCCTGTTCTCTATGGTAAACTATGGACATATGGTTTATTATATAGCCAGTGATACTGCTGTTTCAGAGTTGAGTGACCTATAACAGTATATGCAGATTTATTACCAATTTACTAAGACGTATCCATCGCTGTGATCTGTATTCTGCCGTCAACTGTTTGCCATTGGATGACAGGTTTATGTCAAATGTGATTGTTAATGAATAATAATTCCCTGGGTTTACTCCCTAAAATTATTTCAGCCTTATTTAAGAATAATTCTTACTCTTGTGATACCAGATCAGCCCCCTTTAGACAATACATTGTCCCTGCTTCAAAAATATTGTAGTCAGAGGTCTTTTTTTATAAAGCTCCATTGTACTAGAACTCCCTCGCAGTAGAGATTAGGGATATTAACTCTATTTCCATTTTTAAAGGTCTAGTTAATGATTATTTTTGTCTGAAAAGTATGTGCCAATGTTTTCATACTGATTTAGTTTGTATCAGTATGTGTAACTGTGTTTTATGGTTGTATGTTAAACTTGTTGCTAATGAAAACGGGCAGTTATAGAAGCTAATTGTCTTACAAGTATAAAAAATAAAAATGAAATGAAATAAGCAGCAGATAAGGATGTAAGTAAAAGAATATTCAACCAGCCATCTCACTAATTGATATTTAACACTTATAATTTTACTGTTTTTGTGGATTTTTTTTGTTTGTTTTCTGTTGGCTGAGACAGTTTAAAAAAATTTAAAGGATAGCCATTACAGAGAGACTGCCTGAATCAGTGTGAAAGCAAGAACTGCTGGCGGTTATTATCCAGTGCTTTAAGTCAAACAGCCACCAAATTTATTATTTGAGGATTGATAACCAGAAGAGGCACACTGAGCCGAGGCTCGTTTCCAGGTGTGACCTAGGGAAAGCATTACAGGAGGAACAGTGGGAAAAAAAAATTATAAAGGTACATAGCCTGGTACAGACAGTGCAGACACAATACTGTAAATAATACGTCTTCTAGGGACGTGAATATGTTGTTAAATCCACACTTACTGGCAGGTTCCTTGCCGCTTTAAATCTTGCCGGAAGGTCTTCAAGCTGGCTCCTCCCACCCACCCGGGTGATAAAACTCTCGACTCAGTCCCATGATGCCAGATCTTTCTTACCGCTTGGAAGCTCAGGTTCCCTCCTTTGCGCTCTGCGTTTTAGGCCTGGATCCAAACTCTTCGATTAACCTAAAACTAATTTTGAAATTCACAAGACTTAGGTCTTTATCTTCCCTCGCAGCTGTGATGGACAAATTGACTCCCGGATTTCGTCGGTGCCCCTGTGGAGAGAAGATGTCCCAGACCGATCCGCACTCCACGTGCGCTTACTGCTCGGGGCTTGGCCATGACTCGCAGGCCTGAGACTTGTGCAAGTCCTTTTCGGCTATGGTCTTAGAGGATCACACTGCCAGATCACAACTTGGGCCCCCAGAGAAATGTTATCCTCCGGTCAAGTTGAAGGAGGCCCATTGGGCGGTGTCCGCAGTTATGGGCTCGGCTGAACAGCTCGAACAGATGCTCGCCCTCGAGGAGGAGGTGGCCCAGGCCGCATCGTCATCAAGCTCGGTCGCGGCATTTATCTCGCTCTCCTTGGGCTCCTCCTACATGGCTTCATTTAAGGAGCTTTGCCAGTCACTGTCCTCCAAGGGAGAGGGACCTTCAGGACATTCCTCTCTGTCCAAAAAGGACTCTAAGGATAAGTCCCACCGTCGATGTTCGTGGGAGCGGGAGAGGTCCCCTTCCCCGGATAGTCGACACTTGACTTCGGTCGAGGTTGCAGCTAAGGCCGCTGGCTTCACGGTGTCCCAGTCAGGTCAGCCAGCTGAGACACCCGTCGACACGGTCGAGATTTTTCTCGACCCATCAGACGGTCTGTCGAGTGGAGAAGCAAACAACCCTTCTTCACCGGTTCCCCCAGTGGAAACCGAGGACTTGCCTGTGCCTCCTGTGCTGGAGTCCCTGGTTAAGGTTCCTGAACCGAGGGAGGAGCCGGGTTTCCCCGCCCCCTCTCAGACCCACCCTCGGAAACACTGAAGGTCTCGGTCTCGGACCTGAACCAGGTCCAGCTGATCCCACTGACATTGGCAGTCTCGGTCTCGGCACCATGAAAAGCAGCAGTGCCGCTCATCTTCGTCATCGTCCTCTTCGGAAGATAGGCTCTGGCGCAAATTGCGTCAGCGCTACAAGGATCTAATGTGGCAGCAGCTCCTTTTGACCGGGAATAAGCAGACTCCATCACCTTCCCTGGCCATTAAGTGGCTGTCACTGGAGTGGCTGAAACAACCCCTCGTTGTAGTCGAGGAGCCGAAGCCACCCATTGTGGTGGAAACCCCCGCCTCCACAACCTAAAACCGGGGCCCCGACCAAGGATTCTCAGTCGGGTCAGGGCTTGACCCATCGGTTGTCGGTCACCCTCACTCCCGATCGACCTTGGCAGGTGGTGGGTGGCTCAGGCGCTTGGCAGCTGTTTGCAGACTCCTCGGAGTCTGACGACGACTCCTTGTTCTCCTAGCCGCTTGACCTGGAGTCCACCGAGGGTCAGTTGGTGGACAAGAGCCCATCCTCGTTCCTTGGAATGCTTTGACTCATCTCAGAGTCCACTGGGATGAAGCTCGAACCCGTTTCAAAATGGGCCGACTATCCCGTCACAGAGATACTGGACCGAGGGGATTCCCCTACGGAGGCCTTCCCGGTAGCTGAAGCCATTGTTGGCCCGGCCCTGGAGCCATGGCAGCGGCCAGCTTCTTGTCCAGCACCTTCGGCCAGGATGGCACGGAAGTATGCTGTTCCCACCGGTTCACTCTCCGGTTTATCAGAGCACCCCTCTCCTGAGGGGCTCATGACTGACAGCATTTTCCGGCATTCCGGGAACGCTCAGGACGTGGACAAGCCTCCTGACAAGGAGTCCAAGAAGTTGGACAACTACGGGTGGAAAGATTATGCTGCTTCCTCCCTAGGCCTTCGTCAGGCCAGCTCGGCTGTCCTGATGGCACACTTTTCACACGCCCTTTTGGGCTCCCTGGATGAGGGGATTCCTCATCTCCTGACTGACCTCCAAACTACAGTCAAGCAGGTGCAGGATCAGGGAAGGGCGGTGGCCAAACAGCAGCTCCAGACGTCCCTGGACATTGCTGACTCGTGTGCCCGGTCAGTAGCGGCCGCAGTGGCCATGCACCGCATAGCTTGGCTGCAGATCTCCACCTTTATGGTGGATACCCAGCACAAGCTGGCAGACGTTCCCTTCCTGGTTACCGACTTGTTCGGTCCTGAGGTGGAGGGGCATCTTCAGCGGATCGAGAAGTCCAGCGCCACTTTGGACTCGGTCACGTCTGCCCAGAAGGACAAAGGCTGCCAGCAGCAGCGTAAGCCCTTTCGTCCTTCAGCCTCTGCGGCACGTCCAGCCAGGCAACACCAGCATCAGGGCCAGCAGGCTTGCACTTGGCACCCCAAAGCCAAGACTGCTGCTTCCTCCAGCAGGAAGCAAGGAGGGAAAGGTCCAGGCGGCTCCTCGGCCGGCCCTTCCTCCAAGCCTGCCCAGTGACGGGTTGAGGGATGTCGCCCCCGACCTCGTCTCTCCTCCCTGGGTTCCCCCCGTGGGGGGACGGCTCCACCACTTCCTTTCCGCCTGGTCTGATGTCACCACGGACCACTGGGTGTTGGAAGTGGTAGGATGGGGTCTGCCTCTGGAATTCGGGCAGTCCCCACCCTATCGAGCCGTCGCCCCATGGTGGGGGGCTACAGGGTTCACAGCCTCTCTGTCGGCTCGTCGAGCCGACATTGCCCTGCTCCTCCAGAAGGAGGTGATCAGGGAGGTGTCGGATCCTCCTCCAGACCCAGGGTTTGTGTCCAGGTACTTCCTGGTCCCAAAAAAGACGGGGGGCTGGCGCCCCATTCTAGACCTACACGACCTGAACAAGTTCCTAAGGTCTCATACCTTCAGGATTGTCACTCTGGCTCAGATCATCCCATCCTTGGAATGAGGCATGTGGTTCTGTTCTCTGAACCTCCAGGACGTGTTCTTACACGTCCCAATCCATCCGTCTCACAAGCGATTCCTCCGCTTCAGGGCAGAGGGATCCCTTTATGAGTTCCGAGCCATGCCCTTCGGCCTTTCTCCAGCTCCCAGGGTCTTCACCAAATGCATGGCAGTGGTGACAGCATTCCTGCGACACCAAAAGGTCCGGGTGTACCCTTACCTGGATGACTGGCTGATTGCAGCCCCCTCCAGGTTGGAGGTGGAGCAGTCCAGAGATCTGGCCCTCCAGGTCTGCTCTCAGATTGGCCTCCTCATCAACAAGGCCAAATCAGAACTCATGCCAACACAGGTGATTCAGTTCATCTGGGGCAGAGCTCGACTCTCTTTGAGCCAGAGCACGGCTTCCGGCGGACAGGGCCGAGGTTCTTTCCTCCTTTGCCCAACCATTTCTAGTTGGGCAATTGCGCCCTGCCCGGGACTTCCTGCGCCTCCTGGGCCTCATGACGGCCTGCACCAACGTGGTCCATTGGGCCCACTGGCACACGCGTCCCCTACAATGGGGGCTGGCCCGCCAATGGTCACAGCACTCCGGTCCTCTGGACCAACCAGTGATAGTGACCCAGGAGATGTGGAATGCTCTCCAGTAGTGGCTCATTCCAACTCATCTGCAGGAGGGTATCCCGTTTGTCCACCCAGAGCCGACGGTCACTCTAACGACCAACGCCTCTCTGATGGGTTGGGGTGCCCATCTGGGGGAGCTCAGAGTGCATGGCCTCTGGTCCCCTCAGGAGTCCCGATGCCACATCAACCTGCTGGAGCTTCGAGCGGTCCGACTAGCCCTCACCACCTTCTCTCCGTTTGTACGGTTCAAGTGGTCCAGGTCCAGACAGACAGCACCACGACCATGTACTATGTAAACCGCCAGGGCGGGACGCGCTCCTTGACTCTGTGCAAGGAGGGCTCTCCACACTTTGTCCCTCATGAGCAGACTGGAGGCGGATCTCCTAGTCATTCATGTGGCAGGAGCCTCCAACACTCTGGCTGATGCCCTAAGCCGGATAGGTGCTGCATCTCACGAGTGGTCTCTCCTGCCAGAGGTAGTACAAGATCTGTTCTCCCACTGGGGCACTCCTCAGGTGGACCTGTTTGCCTCCAGGGAGAATACGAAGCAGAGGCTGTTCCATGCCCGGCCCCCTCAGCAGGGCTCGCTGCAGGGGAATGCCTTCTCAAGGCCATGGACCACGGGCATCTTCTACGCCTTCCATCCTTTTCCCTTGATCCACAAGGTGCTTCTCAAGGTGAAGAGGGACAAGGCGCAGGTGATTCTGGTAGCCCCAGACTGGCCCCACAAGTTCTGGTATCCAGATCTCCTCAGCCTCAGCTCCAGGCTCCCGAGGCGGCTTCCAGCCCGCCCGGACCTGATCTCAGTCAACAAGGGAAGGTACTCCACCCGGACCTTCAATCCCTGCACTTGACAGCCTGGTTCCTGAGCGGCTAGAGTTCCAGGCATTGGGTCTTTCCGACAAGGTCCTCAACATTGTTGAGGCATCCCGTAAGGAGTCGACCAGAAAATGCTATGCCTTCAAATGGAAGAGATTCTCCATTTGGTGTCAGGGTAAGGGTTGGACCCTTCCTCCTGTTCCTTGGCCAGCATTCTGGACTGCCTGTGGTCCCTTTCTCAGCTAGGGCTTCGGTCGACAACCCTTAAGATACACCTGGCAGCCATCTCTGCTTACCAGGCGCAGACTGGGAAGCAGTCAGTGGCGCAGGAGAAAGTGGTTGGGTGCATTTTCAAAGGCCTTGGTCACACATGCCCTCCGGCGCGAGAACCTCCACCTCCGTGGGATCTACTGCTGGTACTGGCTAAGCTCATGGGCAAGCCATTCGAACCGATGCACAGGTGTGATATTTCTCACCTGTCATGGAAGACCACCTTCTTGGTGTCTATCACGTCAGCCAGAAGGATGGCAGAGCTCCAGGCGCTTTCCATCGAGTCTCCTTATCTGGTCTTCCACAGGGACAAGATTGTCCTGCGCCCCCAACCGAAATTCCTTCCAAAGGTGGTGTCGGAGTTTCACCTTAACCAGGTGTTGACTCTGCCGGTATTCTACCCCAGTCACACCTCGGAGGCCGAATATAGGCTCCATACTTTGGACCCTAGAAGAGCGTTCTCTTATTACAAGGAGCGGACAGCTGAAGTTTGGGGAGAGGTTCGCCAGCTGTTTGTCACCTACGCTGAAGCCACACCTGGCAGACCTGCGGCCCAGCGGACGATAGGCAGGTGGGTCACCTCCTGCATAGATCTCTGCTACAGGTTGGCGGGCATGGAGCCTCCCAAAGGGATAAGAGCTCATTCTATCCGCCATACCGCTGCTTCGGTGGCTGCTTCCAGGGATGTCCCTATCCAGGAAATCTGCAGGGCTGCTATCTGGAAGTCAGCACACACCTTCATTACCCACTACCACATTGACCTTGAGTCACGCCGGGATGCTGGTTTTGGGACCTCGGTTCTCCAGTCCTTATTTCCCAAGTAGGGGGTGCGCGCCTTGCCTCCCTCCTCCTGGAGAACTGCTAGGAGTCTGCCAGTAAGTGTGGATTGAACAACATATCCACATCCCTAGAAATACAGGTTACTCACCTGTAACAGGAGTTCTAGGAGTGGTATATGTTGTTCATCCACACAACCCACCCGACCTCCCCGGCTTCACGCAACCTGGTTTCCAGCGGGCTTGATCTGGCATCATGGTGCGGAGCCGAGAGTTTTATCATCCGGTGGGTGGGAGGAGCCAGCTTGAAGACCTTCCAGCAAGATTTAAAGCGGCAAGGAACCTGCCAGTAAGTGCGGATGAACAACATATACTACTCCTAGAACTCCTGTTACAGGTGAGTAACCTGTATATCTGGTACAAGCTAGGAACAAATTAAAGTGCAAGTATTCATACAGTATGTTGTGTAGTACAAGTGCAAGGGAAAAAATGGAAATAAACCATGAAATCAGTGCAAAGGCAAACAGTGCAGTGAACTAGGGATCAGTTTAGTCATGGACAACCAAAAACCTGAGCTATCTTGATCACTGGGTGGGCGGACTCCTTGAGGAGGCAGGTGCAGGTGGATGGTGGTAGGAGTTTTAGCAGGTGTCTGAAGGAGCCTGAGGTGGAGGAATGGCAGAGGGATAGGGAGAGCCATTTCCAGAGTGTTGGTAGGTGATAGGAGAAGGCAAATTGCCCAGCAGAGGAACAGGGATGAGAAGTAGAGAATATTCTCGAGTCCTTGTAGTGGACCATGGAGCAAGGGGAACAGGAGAGAGGACTGAGGGAACATAAGAAGGAAGGGAACCAAATCAGTACTTGGAGATGAAGAAGATACAGTGTGACTGACGACATGAAGAAAGGGGGAGGATGGAAGGGAGTAGAGGGAGCAGTGGTGAATACGTTGGGGGGGGGGGGGAGTTTAATGCAAAGTGACAAAAGACATTACAGAGGGCGTCCAGTCTGACTATGGAAATGGAGAGGGCTACACCATAGACCACATCTGCGTAGTCAAAAAAACCGGAGCACCATTTTGATGACTAGCCCACGGCAGACCAGCAGGGGAAGACGGACTTTATTACTGTACAGGGCACCCATCTTAGGACGGAGTTTCACATAGATAGCATCAATGTGGGCTTGAGAAATCATACTTGAAGGATTACACAACTTCAAGAGGGGAGCCATTCAGTGTGGAGAAGGCCAGAAGTCTCAAGAACCTGGCCACTTTTCTTGTAGTGTTGACCTTGAAATGGTTGGAGTGGAACCAGCGCAGGACACTGTGGAAATCCTGCTGGAACAGGTCTTCCACAGGAGCAGAAGAGGAACAAGAGGTGAAGATGTCTCTATTACCTGCGTACGTGAGTATATGCAAGTTGACATGGGCGGAGGGGAGGTCATTCAGAAAAATCAAGAATAGGAAGGGGCCAAGAATTGAGCCCTACAGAACCCCAGCCTGGATGGGAAGGGTTCATGATAACATGCCTCAAACCTGTACTGACTATTGGCAGCCCATTAGGTAGAGACAGAAACCATTCAACAGCAGGAGCTGGGAGGCCTGCTGAAATCTGCTTTTCCAAGAGGAACAGGTGGGACACACAGGCTTTGGCCAGATCGATAAAAATGGTGGCTATGATGTGCCCCGATCCATCCCTGAAAAGATGGGAGTCAGTGACATGCAATAAGAGGAGACAGTGAAGTGGTGCTTCCAGAAGCAAAACTGGAATAGTGAGAGGAAATTGGAAGAGGTGAGGTGGTCTAGAAGTCTATAGTAGCTTTCATGTTACTAGTGCTGCAGCCAGGTGGCAGACACAAGAGTCTGCATCAGAAGACGTTCCTGGGAAAGATGCTCTAGTTTCATGACCAGTGTTAAGCAAATATTCATGAATGTCCTTTTCTGAAGGGACATACCTCACTGGCCAAAATTTAGAGGGGCTAGTTAAAGAGGTCTGTGACAAAAGGCCAGCAAATATGGCTTTATAGTAAATCCAACCAAAAGGGCTTTAGCCAATAAGGCAAGTCCAGGCTGTTCCAGCAAAAGTAACCAAAGCAGAAAACAGCATAGCAAACACAAGCCCAGAGCGCAACCCTCTGACCAGTTGCCAGCCCCAGTCCACCTCAGCTGCTTGATGTAGACCATTCATGAGGGGGAACACCTGCTTCTGTTCTACCGGTAGCGGGAAACCTTTACCATGGAGAAATGTTTTCTGGAAATTATCTGGGACAGGTAGTCTTCGGAACCAGTAGAGCACCATGTGGATCATCCACCAAGAACGTTTTTGTGACTTCATAGTCCCATGACTTAGCAGCTGTCTTTGGATGAAATTGGGTTGTCACAGAACAAGACAGCGAAGAACCTTCCAGAGTCACAGAAGAGCAATGGTTTCTACTCCAGATATTACATCATTCCCAGAAAGATGAATGGCAAGCATCTGATCCTAAATCTCAGACACCTGAACCTGTGAGTGAATTGGAGAATGTTCAGAATGGTGTTCCAGGGTTCCCTGCTACCATACCTAAAGCAGCAGGACTGGTTGGCCTCTCTGGATTTGAAGAATGCGTGTCAGCTTATTCTGCCAGTTTAAATCACTGCAAGTACCTCAGGTTTTATGTGCCATCGAACATTTTCAGTTCAGAGTCCTGCCACTTCGGGCTAACATCAGTGCCACATGTCTTTACCAGGTGTTTCAGTGTTCTGTAGCTTTCCTATAGAAAGCTAAGGATGCAAGTGTTTTCTCTTCCTGAGTGACTGGTTCATAAAGAGCCTCAGAGAGAAGCAGCCAATACAACTGACATGCTGTTTCCTTAGATCTTACTTCGAGAGGGTTCCTGTAGTAGGTCTTCATAGATAGGACTGTGCCCCCGGTGTCGGGACCAGCGCGGCAAACTTATAATTAGCAATACATAGCGGGGGACTGCCCCCAGCATCACATGATGGGACGTCAGCGTGACAGTATATAGGGGGGCAGTCCCCACGCCCACCCTACAGTTATTTCCCACCATCGACCTATATACGTCGGACCTCACAGTGAACTCTGCTACAGTCGACCACCATTTTCCAAGTATTTCTAGTTATTTTTCCTAATTCTTTTCCAGTAGTTAATGCATGTCTTCGCGTAAACCTAAGAAGTAGTACTGACAGTGCAGCGCTCAGATTCTGCACGGGGATGTTTGCTCTCGCTGCGTCCTCTGCTTAGGCCCAAAATGCCAGGTTGACTGTGACATCTGCCAGTCCTTCAACCAGGTCACGAGCCAGAAAGAACCTTAATGCTCACCTTTTGAAAAAACACCTTGCATCGATGGAAAAGGAGCTTCAGGAACATTCATCCTCTTCCACCTCAGAGTGCAAGAAAAAGTGACGGGACTGGTCCCCGTCCTCTTCTACCCAGTGTCTCCAGGCAGCCGACGCTACTTCAGGTGGGGCGTCCACCTCAGTGAGTACTCCTCCTCCACGGTCGCCGTCCGCTCTGTCGGATAGGTCACTGACTCCCCACTCCCGCCTTGGTCAGTGGGTGACAGGGGTGTTCCTCCTAGGAGGATTCTTCTTTGGGGCCTGTTGATTGTTCTCAGGCCGATCAGTCACCCTCCGGCTCCACCACCAGGTGCACGGCCTTGGTCAGTAAGCCGGACTCCAGCTGCTCTGCTGTCCACCCAGCTGCGACCGATAAATCGGACGCTGGCTCCTCCAACGTCTGCTCGGTCGAGGCCGATCAGTTGGTCGCTGGCCTGTCCAACGATTGCTCGGCTGAAGCTCTCCCGTCAGGCCTGTCTCTAACACCCTATGTTGCACAGAGCCAGCTTCCAGGCACTTCCTTGTCTCGCGAGGGTTCTCCCTTGATCCACTGCAGCCCGACCACTCGTTTTCCTTGGACCTCCAGGACATGAGCACCTCTGGCCAGGGGATTCCTTCCCCACGTTGGGTATTCTGTCCGGGCGTCCTGCTTCTCCAACGGACCCGTCAATGGGTTCTCTATTCTCTACCCGCCCTCTCGCGGTCTCGGATCAGGCGTCGGGGCCTCTAGACCCGGCGCCAGGCCACTTCCCGCCTGCATCCTCCAAACTCTGGAATGGCCTCTGGATTTCTTGCTCAGGCGGGCCCCACGCCAGGCCTTCAGGAGTTCAAGCGGGTCCCTAGGCTTGCTGGGACCCTCATGCTTCCAGTGGTCCCTTGGCCCGCTGCCTTCTGGGTCTTCGGCCCCTTCCCCATCTGGCCCTACAGGCTCGAACTCTGGCTACCTGCCACCACAGTTCCCCTATTACTCGGTGCCAGGGGGGCCGTCATCGGCCTATCCGGCTCCAGGTGGCCCGTTGCCGGGTTACCCATCACATGAGCAGACGTCTGGGTACCTGACGTCAGGCCATATGTACCAGGGGTACCATCATCACTACCCTTATTGGTACCAGGCTCCTGGTTACCCACCATATTCTCCCTAGGGCTTCCCAGGCTGCCAGCCTCCTCCTCCGCTGCCGCCTCCTCCTCCTCAGCCAGAACCACAGGGGTCAATTCTGGCCTGGTTGAAGGATGCCTAATTGCAGCTCCTGCAGGAGCTGGGGCACCTTCATTCGGTAGTGGTTTCTACCTCGACCCATAGGGTAATTCCTAGGAGCCCATCCCTGATCTATCATCAGTTGTCAGACAGGGACTCTGGCAAGCGCCCAGCTGAGGCCCTCTCGTGCGTCAGCATTACGGAGGAGGTTCCAAACATTTCTTTGCCCAGCATACCAGAGTCTTCAGACTCGGAAAAAAACTCTGACTCTGAAGTTTACTCAGAGCCTCATTCCCCAATGTAACCACAACCCAAGGAGTCTTCCCAAGTCTCCGCCAGAGGACCCGTCATTTGCGGATCTCCTTAGATCCATCCATTAGGCTTGCGATTGGGCATTCCAAGAGATGGATCCAAAAAGGAAGAGGCTAGTGGAGCACCTGGATTTAACCAATGTGGACCCCCTACCCATCCCACCTTGGACGGGGCCATACGAGGACCTAACATCCACAATATGGCAACAACCATCCTGTATTCCTGCAGTCTCTAAAGAGGTCGACAGGACCTGTCATCCCCCGGAAGGAGGCCACCTTACGAGTCTACCTAAGGTTGACTCAATAGTCATCACAGTGGCCCATGATAGGTCCGCTTAACCAAAGCATCTGAGTGCTTTACCTCCGGACAAAGAGTCCAAGCAGATGGACCAGTACGGCCGCAAGGTCTACGCTTCCTCCACCTGCACTGTCCAGTCTCTTAATTATGTGGTCCACATGATCTCATTCCAGAAGTCTGCTCTGACCAACTTAGAGAAAGAGCTTCAGTCTATCCCGGATGAGGAACTCTGGAATCAGCTGTTGGACAAGGTGAGGCTCAGCAAGTCTTCTTGCCGCCACGCATAGCATGCCACCTATGACTCGGTAGATTTGGTGGCCCAATGCACCATTTCAAGAGTTTGCCTGAGACGTCTGACATGGCTCTGTCTTGCGGAACTGGCACAAGATGTCGAAACCACTCTACTGGACTCCTTCCTGTTTGGCGGTGACACAAAAAAATATTATAACAGAGCTACAGGAGAGTGGCAGATCCCTGCGGGACGTCCGCTCCATGTATCGCTCAGGTCAAAAACCCAAGCAGCCTTTTCATCATCCAAAAAGAGATGGAACAGACAGAACCAGGACAGATGCCAGGATAAGCGCTGCACCACTGGTTCTGGCATCCAGACCCTTCAGGCAAAAGCCCAGAAGGCCGCTGGAGGCAGTAAAGTGGCCCTCCCCTCCGCTTCCTGACTCGAGGAGACCCTGCCACCTCCTCCCATCTTCTCAGAGGAACTGGTGGGGGGAAGGTTCGCCCTCCACCTGGACGGGTGGGAGAAAATAACCGCCGATGCTTGGGTCCTTCAACTCATTGCAAGAGGGCACTTAATTGAGTTCCTGGACAGACCCCTGGATAATCCTCCAGGCAGGTCTTGTTACCAGTCAGGTCACCTGGGTCGCCCCTGAAAAAGAAATCTCTGGTCTCAGTGAGCTTACCTGGTTACCAAAATCTAAATAAATAAATAAATCTGCTATTCATTCAGCAGGAAATCCAGGCTGTATTAACAAATCAGCCATAGAGCCTGTTCCTCTCGGGCAGACAGGAAGGGGGTATTATTGCCATTTCTTCCTGGTGCCCAAAAAGACAGGCGATCTGAGGCCCATTCTGGACCTCAACCTGCTCAACCTCTTTGTGGAATACAAGAGGTCCTGCATGCTTACCCTCTAGGGACTCCTACCCCTACACCAACAGAATCAATGGCTGTGCTCGCTGGACATGCATGATGGCTTACCTGCACATCCCTATCCTCCAGGCCCACCGTCGTTTCCTTTGGTTCACCTTTCAGGAGAACAACAATCAATTCAAGGCCCTTCCCTTTAGCCTCTCTTCAGCACCCCAGGTTTTTTACCAAGTGCCTGGCGGTGGTGGCTGCAGCCCTGTGCCACAAGAGGATTTACATGTTCCCATACCTGAACGATTGGCTGTTGTCAGCCACGTCTCAGGACAGTCTGATGGAGGTGCTCTCCACCACCCTGGACCTCTTTACCCGGTTTGGAATCACTGTGTACCATCCCAAGTCTCAACTCTCACTCTCTCAGCGCCTCCAATTCATTGGAGCTGTGTTGGACACGGTCCAGGGCAGTGCCTTCGTACCTCTGGATTGGGTGGATACTCTGATTCAACAAGCTTTGTCTGTGTCCAACTCTCATTGGACCACAGCATGCTCCATCCTCCACCTGTTGGTTCTAATGGTGGCTGCCATCCGCACAGTTCCATTGGCCAAACTGCATATGAGGGTGACCCAGTGAACCCTCAGAGTCCAGTGGGACCAGTGCTTGGATGACATGGACCACAGGGTCCTGATCTCCAGCAGTATGAAGAGGGATCTTCTCTGGCGGCAGGAGCCGTCTGGCCTCTCCTCGGGGAGGGGGGAGGGAGGGCTCCTTTTCTTCCCCTGTCTCTTTCCATGACCTTCACAACCGATGCCTCAGGTCAGGGTTGGGAAGCCCACCTGGGAGACCATTGATCTCAAGGGAGATGGTCTGCGCAAGAGGAAAACTTGCACATTAAACGTCCTAGAGATGAAAGCAGTTCTCTATGCTATCCAGCCATTTCAGCCCCTCTTGCAACCGGGAACACTCCTTATCCAAACCGACAACACTGCCACAGGCTGGTACATAAACAGACTGCAAGGCACCCGATCATACCCCCTCTACAGGGAGGCGATGTGGTTGTGGTACTGAGCAGTCCAGCTTGGCCTGTATCTGACAGCAGTCCATGTCCCGGGAGTTCACAGCGTCCTGGCGGACAGTCTCAGCTGCACCATCGCATGGGCACACAAGTGGGAACTCAAGCAGGAGGTAGTGGAAGATATCTTTGATCAGTGGGGTCAGCCAGAAATAGACCTCGTTGCCTCCCCATCCAATGCAGAACTACCCAGCTTTTGCTCGCTCGTTCCCAGGCGTGGTATTTTATGGCGAGACGTGCTGTCTCTCTGTTGGACAGGGAGGTTTTTGCACACTTTCCCTTCCTTTCCAATTCTGCAGAAGGTTCTGCTGAGCTCCAAGCAGAGGACGCTCGCATGATTCTCATAACTCCCCTCTGGCCTCTGCAGATCTGGTTCCCCCTGCTACAGCAGCTGGCAGCGGAACCCCCAGTACCTCTTCTTCTCCTTCATGACCTCCTTCTGTCTCTGGAGCAGGGAAGCCTGGTGCATCCAAGCCTCGGGTCTCTCCACTTGCATGCGTGGCACCTTTGGACGTAGCTATCTAACATTTTGGAGTCTCTGCGCAAGTCGCCCAGGTCCTAGTGGAAGCCAGAAAACCGTCCAGTAGATCTACATATGCTATGAAGTGGAAGAGATTCTCCATTTGGGCCATGGGCAAGGACCTGGACCCCTTCTCATGCTTGGCACCCCAGGTCCTTGAGTACCTCTTGCATCTGTCTGATTCAGGCCTCGGTTACTCTTCTCTGAAGGTCCATCTTTTATCGGTTTCCGCCTACCACTTTCCGGTAGATGGCAAAACCCTAGCACAGTTGAAGGTCTCAAAAACCTTTCTCTAAGGGATCCTTCACTTAAAACCTCCAGTCCGTAGTCCAGTTCCCCCCGGGACTTAAATTTTATTTTGGAGAAACTTACTTTGCCCCCTTTTGAGTCGTCCGAAAATTGTGACGTGCTATTTGTCTTGGAAAGCTCTCTTTTTAGTCGCTATTACCTCAGCTTGAAGAATTTCAGAGCTTCAGGCCCTTGTTTGCAAGGAGCCTTATTTACTTTTCCACAGAGACTGGGTGGCTCTGCAGTCTAATCCTTCCTTTCTTCTGAAAGTGGTTTCAGAATTTACATTGAACCAAGATGTTCAGCTGCCGGTTTATTGTCCCAGAGTATTCCAACAGGGAGGAATACTTTTTGCACATGTTGGACGTGTACAGATATTGAGGTACTGTATCTCTCGGACCAAGGAGGTGTGCAAATCTGACCAGTTGTTTGTGGCTTTCACACTCAGACGTAAGGGAACGGCCATCTCTAAACAGTGCCTGTCCAAATGGTTGGCTAATTGCATCTCGTTTATCGATCAGAAGTACGAGAAACCCCTTCCAAGGGAAGTCAAAGGTTACTCGACCCATGGCATGGCTGCTTCCACAGCCTTCTTACGGAACATGTCCACTTCGGACATATGTGCTGCAGCCACTTGGTCTTCAATCCATACTTTCACCAAACATTGCAGTCTGGACATTGCCTCTAGGCGTAGAGATGGTTTTTGACTTGCTGTCTTGCAAGGCCTTTTATCTCAATGGGCTCTCTAGTGGGTAGACATTCCGCTTTCTGGAACTTAGTCTCCGACTTGTTTCTTCTTGACTGCTTGGTATTCAGTCCTATCTGTGAAGACCTGCTGCAGGAACCCTCTCAAAGTAAGATATAGCAGTTCCGTAAGAACTTACTGTAACAGATCTTTGAGAGAGATTCCTGCAGTAGGTCACCTTCCCCCAGCTCTTGTTTTTCCTGTCCCTTTTCAGGGCTACTACCAGCAGCTCCAGGCTCTAGGAGTTATGCTTCTTTCTCCCATCACCCTTACAGGGATCTTCAGGCAGGAGAACTGGAGGGTGGGCATGGGGACTGCCCCTGTATACTGTCGCGCTGACGTCCCGTGACACCGGGGGTGGTCCCCCACTATGTATTGTTAGCAAGAAGTTTGCCTTGCCGGTCCTGATGCCAGGGGGCGCTTTCTTGTCTGTGAAGACCTACTGCAGGAACCTCTCTCGAAGATCTACTATTACGGTAAGTTCTTACATAGCTGCTATTTCATGGGTGTACTGAAGATGCCCAAGTCTCAGCTAGTTGAAATAAGAGATTTCAGTTCATAGGAGCAGTCCTGTGCTAGTCACTCTGATGGCCTGTTACATTACAATGTAGAATCAAGTCTCTGTGCACATTATGCAGAGAATGCTGGGACTCATGGCAGTCGCTGTCTTTTTAATGCCCCTTGCAGGGCTACACATAAGGACCTCTCAGTGGATGTTTAGCAGGCAGTGGTCTCAAGCATCTCAACCACTGGATCACCCCATATGAGTGACGAGTCTTCTCGCTTGGTCTCTTCTAAGATGGACCTTCAAGGACAACACCCTCACAGGGCTCCCATTTTCTTCCCCAGAACCCTAAGTGACTGGGATGATGATTGCATATTGTCTAGGTTGGGGAGCCCAGGAAACCTGGTCTGTCTGAGACTAGCATCTCAACATAAATGTTCTGGAGAGGAGAGCAATATGGTATGGGCTGCAAACTCTTGTCAGACATAGCTCAAAATATGGTAATACATTTCCAGACAAACAAAATTAGCACCTTTATCACAATGGCAATGATGATTTGTGTGTTCCTGTTTACTAATATTTGTTCTTGTAAAATATAGGACTGAGCAGAAAATTTACCTAATGTCAGTAGTTATGTGAAATGGATAGCTATAATTGGGTGTACTGAAATTTGACGGATACTAATGTAAATTGGTACATATGATCTTACCACGTAATGTTAGTACAATAGTTGTCCAGCTAATGTAATTGCAAATTGAATAGTAGTGCACTATTTATGCAATAGTGGATCGGAATGATAGTGCAATAGTTGTGCATATAATGAAATCAGTTATGAATTATTTTGCACTATATCTGATGTTTTTTCCTGTTCAAATATAAAATGTTTTGTATTTCTTGAAGGTGGTATTATAAATTTTGTCTACTAGGGTGCACCACACCTTTACAAAGTGCCAGGGAGTGGAGGCGCAAAATATTGGGGCTCCAGTGGGTTCACTTTGTTTGAACTACATGCTGAGCTTCTTTAAATGAATAAAGAGTTATACTGAATTGGAAAAGCAACTGCATCTTTTATTTCTGGATCATTGTGCTGGATCCATTTCCTTTGCACTGGCTTAAGTTTACGAGCACCATGCCAAAGAGTGTCCTTTTGTTGAAATGGCGTGTAATAGGAGGCCATGCTACTGCAGACCCAAGATGTCAATCATGATACACAATGGATATAATTATTTAATCTGAGTCTTTGGGAGGATAAGCAAGCCAACAACAGATATTACACAGAGTGAGACCCTAGGACTATCTGGATTGCTATTAAAAAGAATTGCACTTTAAATCCAATTTTAGAAGTTAACAGCAGTGGCAGAGTGTAACAGCTAGAGGAATGGGTAGCAATAAAAGGGAGCATTTGCCCTTTATGAATAAATAGGGCTAAAAGCATGATGGCTGTTTTGGCAACAACAGACCTTATGTTGTGATGCGAGGAGTGCCTAGGGGTCTGCAGCTAATCAAAAGCACTGCATTTGGCAGGGGCCAAAAAAAATCTCTTTATGGAAGAAAGGAATGAGGAAATAAACTGAGTGAAGACACTTCTGAGTTTTGCTATCTCTCCCGATTTTAATGAATACAAATGCAACCTGGATTCTATAATTGAGAGACCAGACAAGGAAATAAAGGCTAACAAACAGCGTAAGTTTGTGAGGGACAAACACAACTAACAGTAAGGTGTTTGATTGGCTAAAAGACTGAAGTCCATTCTCAAAAAAATGAGACGTTGTGGAAAGTGGAGAAACAAGCTCAGAGAAATTGGACACTTAGTCTGTATATTTTTTTAGTCGACTCATCCCAATCACCAGAGACCATGTAGGAGCCCAGAGAACATGCAGTGATAAAATGCAAGACAAGAGGTGGCAGGTGTGGAATACAGCATCAGGTGCTAAAGAGGGAACTGAGACAAAAGCAAACAAGTCCACTTCAACAAGAGGCACAGATACTGATAGAGAGGAGTGAAGAACCACCTGAAGATATAGAACTTGGCCGTGCTTTTGATGTAGTTAACTTGTCCAGCCTGCAACTTACAGATACTCAGATCAAGGTCTTAGATAAAGGTCCAAGTTTTGTGCCATCACAAGGGTTCAGTAAATTGTGAGACATAACCTGAATTTAAATTTGCTCAGATTCTTAATTTAAGGTGTTTTGTCAGTCCTAATGTGATGTGTAGATACCCAGTTATATAAAATCCCACAGGGAAAATAAGTGAAGAGAACAATGTGCGAGTGAGTGAAGATGGTGGAACATAAGAAAAGCAATCCACCTTTTGTCCAGCCATAAATCTAGTGGTACAGATGACTCTTAAAACATGTGAGAAAGATCTGTAGGAATACTATTCTGCAGATAACAGAGGAACATACTAGAATTTGTCTAATGAAGAAACAATAGCCCTAGAACTGAAAAAAGTGCTGCACTAACAGTCCAGCTTGTGGAAAAAAGTGGCAGGCAGTGCCGTAGTCCTAGACAAGGACACATACTGTATAGTAGCTTTATTTCGCTGGAATTTTTATTTCGCTATAATCGCTACTCTGTATCAACCAGCGAAATTAAGGAGTCAGTGGAATATATAAGATTGCTAAGTTTACACTGTGTTGTACCACTACATTTTAAATCCACCTCTGTCCTGATCTGCACCACTCACCCAGCCGTTCTCTCGTCGACACACATCCATTCTAGCTCCATTAGATACCCAAGTAGATACGACACAACTCAAAAATTAATTCAATAATCTTTATTTTGATATGTATTTAAAAAGAAAGCAAACAGAGATGATGAGGTTGTTCCTGCCCTTAGCCACGTGGTTTAACATCCTGACTCCGCGACATTGTGTCCTCCTCATCATCAGCTTCGCTTCTAGTTGGCATGGCACCTGAAATCCTCAAACTGTGGACAATGTTTTTAAGTTTTCCTCCAAATCTGTCAGCAGCATTGTTGGTATGCCTCTCTGCTTTCTGGGCAGCACAGGAGGGAACTGTTCCTGAAAACTCAAGCGCTAAATCAGAGTGGCGCGATATCACTCGAACAGGTGAAACAGCGAAATAAACGGGACGCGAATACAAGGTACTATACAGTATATCCTGGAAGTCAGCTGACAGCTGGGGAAATACAAAAGTAAATGGCAAATTGTCTGGTGACCCAACACTGCCATTTAAGAGAAATGTAGAAGATCTTATAAGAGATGCTTTTGAGAGGGGATTGATCGCCAGTCAGGAAAGGGATTTCCTTGTAACTGAACATCTGTTATGAACAGGGGTATGTGTTCTGCCCAAAATACATAGCTCCTTAGTGACCCCACTCGGGAGACCTGTCATTTCTGGCGTGGGTTCGCTAACAGAACCTCTCATGATTTATTGTCACAGCAAACCTCTAGAGGTGAATTTGAGGTCATATGTCTAGGATACATGGAACATATTAACTTTGAGGATGTCCACATTGAGAAAGGTAGCCTGTCAGCAGTGCTCAGTGTGGAATTCTTTCAAACTGAGCCCATTTCTCAGTAAAATATAATTGCGGTGGATTTTTATTGACAATGTCATCATGGTTTGGCTGGGAACGGCAGAGGTGCTGGAAGGGAAGCAAAGTTAATGGAGTCATGTTTGAGCTTTTCAGAATTGTGGAGTCTGGTGGAAATCAACTTTTTGGGTATTAAGATTAGGAGGAATGACTCAGAAAGGGTAACCACTACTCTGTATTGAAAACCCATGGACCATAATACTTTCCTGGTTGTGAACAGCTGCCACCCCTGCCACACCATCGCTAATATACTTAAATTATAGTTTTTGAAAGCCAAGAGAAATTGTAGTGAGCAGGAGGAATACGTGAAGCAAGCAGAACTTTTGGAGGACAGCTTGTGAGACAGAGGTTATGGGGAACAAGTCATAAAGAAGGCAAGGCTGGCAATGGATGAGTTGGACAGGGGGTGCTGTTTTGAAACTAAAAGGACAAAGAGAAGGCGTTGAATTAAAGAGCACCTTTCTTGGTGCTCACACCAGAATCTATTAAGAACTCTTACCTGCTTCCAAGTTGTATAGTGCCAAAATCAGATTTTTTGCTTGCCCCTATTTTGGAAGAGAAGGGATCATAATTTGGCTCAGTGGAGCTGAGCCGCCAATCCCTTTCCACTTCCTGATACTGCGATCTGCCCATTTTTCCCATGTCACTATATGGAGACCACCAGGGCGCGCTGCACAGACATGAATGGGGCCATTTTTTAAACACTCTTTTACATATTTAAGATGGCCATCGCGAACAAATCAAGGGAGCTTGTTAGCTGAGCAGTGTCCTTGATATGTTCGTGATGGCCATCTCAAATATGTAAAACGGAGTTTAAAAAAATGGCCCCATTCATGTATATGGAGCACCCCTGCACTCTCCATATAGTGACATCAGAAAAAATGGAAGATCTAGTATTAGGAAGTGGAAAGGGTTGGTGGCTTGGCTCCACAGAGCCAAATTACAACCCTTCCCCTTCAATAGGGGCAGAGGAAAAATTCAGGTTTGGCACCATATGACTTGGGGGCAGGTAAGGGTCCTTCATGGTTCTTGTGGGGGGAATGCTGAAAGACCAGAAAGGTGCTCAGTAAGAAGATGGAACCTAGACTGAGGAGTGCATCAGGAATAACCAGGAATCGTCTGTGGGCGTGCTGATAATTTGCAAGACAAGCTAATGCATAGTGCACAGGTGGTGGGGGGAAAAAAACACATTTTGTGACCCCCCCCAAAAAAAAATCTGGATTTAGGAAATGTGGACTGTTATATAACTTTGAATACAAGAATTCTTCTAAATCCAAAGGGTGGGCAGACAGTGGCCATAAAAATGTTCAGAAGTTGCGAAACCACAAATGTAATATACATAAGAATGTGCCTGTATGGGGCATTTCATGTGGGTCACACAAAGTGTAAAGGAAAGGATTGATGAACATGTGTGCCTATTGCTCAAACAAAAATAGAAAAAAATGCCCTGGCTGCCTATGTGGAGGATATGGGAGGTGGTAAGGAACATAAACCAATGTTTGTGGTGCTAGAAAGAGTGTCCTTAAGACAAAAGAGTTGGGCGACACTGAGAGGTTACTGGCCAAGCCCAAGGCCTATTGGATATATCATATGTGGGCATTAGCTTGGCCAGGCCTTAATGACCAGATATAATTAGCACTTGCATTATAATGCTTTGATGATTTGATTGTTCCATTTCTTTACAGATATTTTTTCCGGTGAAACACAGGATTAAGCAGAAAATGAAGCCAATGTCTGCAGTTATATGAAATGGATAGTTACAATAGCCAGTACCGAAAATGATGATATATTGATATAAATTGGCCCATGTGATCTTACATCCTAATATTATTTACTGCAGTATTTGTCCATGTAATGGAATACTGAATTGAATAGTAGTGGTATATTTATGCAGTACTAAATCCAAGTGATACTACAATGATAATGCATATAATGAAATCAGTTATGAAATTAGTATAACTTCTATTTATTTTGCACTATTTCTGTTGCACGCCCCTAAGGTGGTACTATAAATGTTTGTTAGAGGAGGACACACGCCTTGACAAAGTGCCAGGGAACTGAGGTCTAAAATGTTCGGGCTCCAGTGGGATTGCTTTGTTTGTATTCTATTCTGAGCTTATTTTAAATAGAGTTTAAATAAACTGCTGCACTGAATTGAAAGAGCAACTGCATCTTCTGTTTCTGTAACTTATCAAGTAGGCAGCAGGACGTGGTAGAGCACTACTTCACAACTAGGGTATGCAGGAGCTACATCTTTTTGCTTTTCACCACACACAACCCAAACCCGCTGCTGTATTGCTCAAGAAATCTGGAGCATGGAACTTTGTGACAGAATGCATTCAGCCTGCAATGGACAGGACAGTTTCTCTATGCCTTTCTGCCACTCCCACTGATTCAGAATCCTCAAACAGGAGGCTACCAAGGGGCATATGATCTTAGTAGTACCATGTTGGTCACAGCAGATACCTACTACTCCAGTACTAGGGCCAGTTGCCAACCCCCGAACCATTGATCTCTACATCTCCAGGCTTGGTTTGTAAGAATGTAAAAGTCAACATATTCAGTGTGTCTGAGCAAGTGTATGAAGTTCTACTGGCAGCAAGAAAACCATTCACTAGGAGACCCTACAGCGGCAAATGGGACTATTTCACTATCTCGTGTGCAGAACGTCTGTTGTTCCCAACACTTGTCCTTGGGACCAGGTGTTGGAATACCTCTTGGACATTTCAGAATCTGGCCTGGAATAATTATCACTCAAAGTTAGTTTCTCAGCAGTTTTGGCATATTATAACATGGTAAATTGACTTTCAGTGGCGTACTTGCATGTCTTCAGGAGGTTCCTCAGAGGGATGCTATGCTTGTGACCACCAATAAAGAAATCAGTAGCCAACTGAGGTCTAAATTTGGTGCTGGGAAAGCGGACTCCTCATCCCTAAGCCAGCTGCCACAAGTTAGTCGAAATGCCTGTCATGGAAAACTGCTGTATCATCTTAGTAGCTGTCACTTCGACTCGTAGAGTCTGAGTGGCAAGCCATAGTAACTGATCTCCATTACTTGGTATTACACAAGGATAGTATGGTGTTCCAAACACACTCTTAAATTGCTGAAGAATGTGGTGTAGGAGCTCCATATTTAGTTCTAGTAAGAACCGCTCAATAGGATGGGTGCCAGTGACATGTTTCAGTAACCAGAAAGTGCATTCATAGCACTCCTTCTACAGACACAGTGAAATTGTCCAAGTATATCCAGTTTACCTTTTATTTGTGGATCACAATCTTCCAAACACACAACACAAACAAGCAAAAAACCATCCCTTTTGGAGTAGGTAGTAACTGGATATACCTGGATTGTTTCACTGTGCCTGTAGGAGGAGTGCCGTGACTGCGCTTTGAAACTCCATATTTACCCAGTCCTTGGTTTTACCAGCTTTCTTCCCCACAACAGAGGATCCTGGAGAAGTGTTGATCCATTCTCTTAATGTAAGAAGAGTCCTTCGCTTCTGCCTCATTAGAACCAAAGAGAACAAACAGTCTTCTCAGTTGTTTATCTCAATCCCAGTCATAAAGGAGTCCGAGTTTCAAAACTGCCTGTCCAACGGGGTTTGCCAGTTGTATTCAGCACTGCTACTCCTTGGCAGTTGAGCAATAGGAAGGCTCCATCAGTGCCTGTTCCACTAGAGCAGTAGTCACCTTGATGACTTTTTACTTAGATCAGTCACTATTGTAGAGATATGTATAGTGTATGGTGGAATGCAGTTATGCATGGAATTCCATGCCTGGAATATGCTTGTTCTGCTGTAGTAGTAACATCATTATGTTATAACGTATGGTAGAACATTGTTATAGGTAGAAATCTACTTTTTTATAGCAATGTTTTACCATTGATGTGACGTCACTATGTTGTTAACCCATCGATGGGTTAACAACCGGGAACAGGCTGCGCATGCGTGCAACTTGATCAGGCGGCTATGAAACGGCTGTGGGGTAAGAGCATGACCCGGAGCAGAGCGGCAGTGGCACAAAAAAACTGCAGTAAGGAACTGCTTTCTCATTTTTTAAACATAAATGGTACCATACACTATAAAATATAATTTATGGTACATCGATCGTCAGACGTTTTTTTAACCCATTTTGAGGTTGCCATGGTGACGTAAACCTCTCGAGCTTCAATCTCGAGGTTTACATGGTCGCCCTGGCACCCTCTCGATGGTTAACAAACCGGTTAACAGTCGATGACCATACATTATCCTCTATGTTCTGCTGCAGTAGTGATGTCACTACTGCAGCAGAGCAACTTGGAATGCTGCCACATAGTTGCTTTCCTCTATCCAGTTAAGTTGAGAGTTTTTTTTTTTTTACTTGAACTTGCAGAAACATCTGCAGCACACTGTGTCAGTTAAAAAAAAGAAAATGTTAACATATCTATTCTTCATTGTCTTCACTGGCTGGTTGTGTGTGCTTTTCTATGCCGTGTTTCCACCATACACTGTAAAAGATTGTGTACAAGTAGTCTTACACAAACAAGGATATTCTTGTATCTCGAGGTTCCTTTGGTAAACAGAGCACCTCTTGAGCTGTGCTATCAAGGTCATCTGCTACCAAGGAAACCTCTCAATACAAGAATATCCTTGTTGTGTATGACTGCTCATACACTATCCTCTATATGGCTGAAACACATTCACACTTTAAACACTACACCCAAGATTTACAGTCTCGAAAAAATGCAGTTTTGGGGTTGGCTATAACTTCAAAGTTTGCTCTCCTCATGAGCTTGGTTTTTGTCTCCAGCCACACCATTGAAATCTCCATATTTGATCTTCCATAGTGACAGAGTTGCCTTTTGTCCCCACTCAAAGTTACTGTCCAAGGTTAGTGTCAGAGTTTCACCTGAACCTTTCATTGGTGTGACCTGTGTTCTATCCAAAGCTACATGAATTGGATACGAAATGTGCGCTGCGTGCACTCGGTGTCCAGAGCACTGCTATTTTACAAAGAGCTCACAGCTGAATGTTACAGTGACATACTCCAGCTGTTTGTCACCTTCAGTGAAGCTGCTAAGGGAACGCCATCAGCTTAGCAGACATTTACCCTGTGAATCCCATCCTGCTTTGACATCTGCTACGTGTGTTTGTTAGTTAAAAAGGTTTACCAGGAAAGACATGCAGAGCTGGTAATGTCTCATTTCCAGATGTGTCATTGGGCGTGAGGGAGTAGACAATACAGTAAGGTACAAGAGTAGTAAAAATACATTCTAGATGCATGGATATAGTTCATTATCCATACTCTGGCAGTTCCACTGAAATAGTCTGAGGCAATATAGCTCCCGACCCCACCCCGTGATGTCAGATCTTTTTTCCTACCAGAACAGGTCCCCTCCTTCGCAGGTCTCGCTTAGGATTGATTGTGCCATTGGCAAACTTTGTTTTTGAAGTTTTTTGTGTTCTTTGGATCTATTTCCTTGGTTCCTTTGACTCCTCTCGCAGATCATCAATAGAGCAACAGAAGCCAGGGTTCAACTGGCCTGCCAGTGCAGCATTAGGACTACCGCTTGCGACGTCAGCCAGGGTTCAGAAGCAAATCCAGGGTGTCAGAGGGCCGGTCTGGGGAAGAGAATCTAGCATCTGTAGGACTGCTGTCCTTATCCTGGGTGGTGGTGGGTGGGCAGAGCCCAGTGCTTACTTGGCCCCTGGCAGTCCCAACGCTTAGGCCACTTGGACCAGCCAGTCACAGTGACCAAGCCAATGTGGGAATACCATCCAGTGGTGGCTGATGGAGCTGTTGGTCTCCTGGGACAACGCCAAACAGACTTATTTTTTTGCCCACCCCCCCATAGTCCAGGACACTGTTAGGGGATGCCTCCACAAGACCCTGGACCCCCAGGCCTTGTGTACGCCTTCACTCCCTTCCCTTTGATCCACAAGGTAGTGATCAAGGTGCGGATGATCCTGAGAGCTGCAGACTAACCTAAGCAGTTATGGTAGCTGAATCTCCTCAGCCTTAGCAGCAGACCTCTATGGTGGCTGCTTCTACGTACAGATCTGCTGATCAGACAACAAGGAATAGCACTGCACCATTCCCGCACCTCACAGCCTTGTTCCTGAGTGGCTAGATTTCCGGGCCTTCAGATGAAGTGCTTCATGTTGTGGAGACCTCCCAGAAAGAGTCAACTTGTTGGTGCTATGCCTTTAAATGAAAGAGGTTCTCTATTTGATGCCAGGGCAAGGGCCTTGATCCCCTTGCCTGACCTGTGGTGAGCATCTTGAACTACCTCAGGTCCCCCTCTCAGCTCGCACTGCAATCAGGCATTGGCTGGTTTGCTGACAGTGGCTCAGGAGATGGTTGTTAGGCACATTTTCAAGGGCCTGGACCACCTGTCCCATTCGGTGTATGAACCACCTCCATGGTGGTACTTACTGCTGGTGTTGGCAGTGCTAATGGGCAGGTCATTTAAGCCCATACAGAGTTATTTGATGTCGCAACTATCATGGTAGATGACCATTATGTCAGCCAGATGGATTGGGGAGCTCCAGGCACTCTCAGTGGAGTCATCCTACCTGGTCTTCCACAGGTACAGAATTTGCCCCAGCTCAAAGTTCTTTCTGAAGGTTGTGTTGGAGTTTCACCTTAACCAGGTGATTAACATACTGGTATACTTTAACCCATCTTTGGAGGCCAACCACAGGTTCCATAGGTAGCACACCACCACAATAAAAATTCTACAGCAAACGTCACCACAGTGACAAATCTCGCCAGGTCGAGATTGGTCACTGTGGTGATCTCTTTGACATGCGACACCGTGACTCTGGTGTTTCACCCACCATGAGCCAACTCCAACTCAGAGTTGGTTAATTAGAGGTGGGTGGGGGGGTGAGGCAAAGCCCTGCATTGTTGTCAATATTCTGCCATGGAACCGGCTCCATACCCTGGACCTCCAGAGGGCACGTTTTTATTATGTTGAGCACACGGCTGGAGTTTGGAGGGGCTCTCCAGCTGTTTGTCACTACACTGAAGCCGCATCTGGCAGACTGGCAGCAAAGCGGATAATTGGCAGGTGGATCACATCCTGCATCAGCCTCTGCTGTAAGTTGGTAAAACTCCTCCAGGTAAGTCGCTGCACTTAAGTGTAAACAGTGTGGTGTGAACAAGGGGTGACTGACCCCAAACACACAAATCTTCTTCCACAGAGTGTGCACAGCCCACAAGAACAAATGTGGACCAGGCTGTAATTTTCAGCAAAAATAACAGATTTATTGAAATACAAATTAAATGGTCACTGCCAGTCACAAAAGGTGAGCAGACAGCCGCAGTGCTTCACCTGTGAACAAGACTTTATCAGGGGGCGAGTTCACAGACAGTTCAAAGTTTATATAGTCCCCACTGATGACATCACTGATTACATCATGAAATTTAAATGCAACAAAAAAGGTTTTTCTATGTGAATTAAGTAAAATAAAATACTATCAAAATACATGGCGTAGTGAATTTCGATTAGTTTTACTACATGTGCAAAATAATGGAAAATTCAGACGTAGCTTATTTTTACATTGATTTAATAAACTTGTTTCTAAGGTGCAGGCAAATCCATTCCGTGTCTGTGTAATGTCATCACCCAATACTTTCAGTGGCTAATCCCGGGAATCCGCTCCTAGACCTTCATGGTAGAATGCATTGACCTTGTTGCCTGGAGAGAGAGAACCACAGAAAGTTAATTTTAAATACACCTGTCACCCTTATCTTAATAAATCAGATTCACAGAGTTATTTTTCATTCTTATTATATATATCTTACTGCTGATTTTTCACATCTATTAAGAGGTTACATAAAACAAGGAAAGTTAGATCTAGACACACAAATTAAATGCTGTACCTCTCCTATTCCTAAATCATACAGCCACGATGTTGGGGTCATGAGCTGGGAATGCATCGCAGCCCGAGCGGGACTTGAGTCTTGAGTATTGGCTACTCTTATGATGGTGTAGGGTCAGGAAACTGCATGTTCAGGATGCTGAATGGTTGGGAAGATAAGGTGTGAGGAGAGAACAGGTATGTAGGTGGGAAAATTAATTCTTCAGATAGGGTTTCTGATCCCACATTTTGTTCAGTCCGTGTAGGTTTGCCATGTTCAATCTAAAAATTCAATAGCTTTCTTGTTTCAGAAGTACATTGAGACGATCACTCCCTGTTTCCACATTTAACTGTTTCAATTCCCATGAATCTAAAATCATTTGTGTTGCAGTTATGTTTTTCAGCAAAATGTCCCACGGCCTTGTCCAGTCTCCCATTAATAATATTACGTACGTGTTCCTGGATCCATTCCTTGAATGAACTGTTCTCCCTACATATCCAAGACCGCATGTGCAGCAGATGAGATAAACTAAAAAAAAACTGTTGCATGTAATCAAATTTCTGATTTTTATGTCCACATTAATTTATAAAATCTCCTAAATCTTCACCTGTGTTAACATATTGACATATATTACAGCTGGAGCATTTGTAATTTACCGATCATCTCATGGGTAGCCAAGTACTCTGTGCTGCTTCCCTGCCAGGGAAGTGACTATGTACTATTTTGCCCCATCTACTTGGTGCCTTTCTAAATGTAACCCGAAAAAAAAAAAAAGTTACGATTGCGCCCCCCCCATTGTATAATCCCCCAAAAGAATAGGCCAGTTCTTCCAAATGATATTAATTGCACCAGAAATGTTGTTCTAGACTGTGGCAAATGTTAAGAGGCTCCATTCTTTAGTCTGTGGTGTATCTCTATTGCTGTGTACCAATCTCATGTCCTTCATCTCATTATATGCATTTTTCAGTATGTTGCCCTCATACCCCCTCTGTAGAAACTGCTGTTCCAAGTTCACATGCTTGTGTTTCAAAATCTATATCCTCAGTGCAATTCCTACGGATGCAGAGCATTTGGCTGTATGGTATGGAATTTTTTTAACTCTTTGAGTGTGCACTATCATCCCTAAGGACCGCATTCGTGGCTGTTGCCTTCCTGAAACCTTTTGTGGACACCTTTTTTTTAACACTGCATCTCCTGTCAATACAATGTCCAAAAAGTTTACACTCTGATCCCCTATGGTGCAGGTGAATCTAAGATTCAAATCATTTATATTCATCCACTCCACAAACTGTTTTGCTGTTTCTTCTCCCCCCCCAGATACATAGACAGTCATCAGTGTATCAGAAGCATTTCACAGTGTTTTCTAAAAAAGGGTTAGTTGTGGGATTCTGTACAGTAGTTAACTCCCAATGCCCTAAAAATAGGTTGGTATAGGGTGGGGCCATACATGCCCCCGTCGCTGGCCCACAGGTCTGGAGGTAATAGGTCTTGTCAAATTCAAATGCGTTGTGAGTTAGAACAAGTTCTGTTGCTTCAGTTAGGAAATTTACTGGTGTTTCACTGTTAACTACATTATTTTCCAAAAAATATTTGCATGCTGTAATGCCATCATTATGTCAAATCGATATATATATATATATATAGAGCTTCACCAATAATTGTGAACCTCATTAATTGTTCATCGCATTCTACATCTAGCAATTTGTTAATAGTATCTCTGAGTAATGAAGGCAGAGTTGTGACTGAGTACTGTAAAGAGAAGTCAATGAAATTACCTTTTTTCTCAACGAGTGATCCAGTGCCCGATACAGTTGGTCTACTGGCGATTCGTGACACATTTGTGCACTTTTGGTAGTGCATACAGTGTCAGTGTGATGAGATGTACATTACACATAAAGTTAAATTCCTCTTTTGTTATTTCACCTACAGTTACTGCCTTCTGTAGCATTTTCAACTTGTCAACTTGTCTGTTTTAAATTTAGGAATCGGGTTCCCAGGTAATTTTTTTAATAGTTCTCCTCCACTGTTAGTAGGTCATAAACCATTTCTTTGTATTCATCTGTATCCAGTATTACAATGTTGCTCCCCCCTTATCTGCTGACTTAATTATTTCATTCATGCTAGAAAGTTCATTCAGAGCTTTTCTCTCGGGGGGGGGGGGTAACATTGCAACCAGGGGCTTTCTTCTTTGTTTCAAGCAGGTTCTGAATATGCTGTAACACAGTTTTCTTGTATGCAACAATAGAATGATTACAAACATTAGGACAAAAGTCTGATTTACCTTTGAACATTTGTTTCCTGATTCTGGTGAACTCATTTATAAGTGTCCCAATCAGCAGTTTCATTTTCCTGCCATCATTCCATTAAAGTCTCCAAATTTCTCATGTCCATAGAATCAAATCCAGTTTCCAGTGCTTCAGGAAAAGTCAGGAAGAAAAAGATAGCATTCTGGAAGTATAAGGAAACACAGAAGGAGCAGGACAGAGAGCTGTACCAGTTAAGGCAGAAAGAAGCAGGGAGGGAAGTCAGAATAGCAAAGGCCCAAACTGAGGAAAAGATAGCCAACTCAGTTAAGAAGGGGGATAAAACCTTTTATAGGTACATCAGTGAGCGTAGAAAGACAAAGGGAGGGATAGTGAGGCTGAATAGAATGAGCGATTGGGTGGGCAGAGGGACAGTGAAAAAGCAGGAATACTGAGCGAATATTTCTGCTCAGTATTCACAAAGAGGAGGGGAAGTGCCTAATCCAATTAACAGAAGCACTCTTGATAGGGGTCGATCCCAGTCCTTTCACAGAAGAAAGGGTTCTGCAAGAACTCCTAAAACTGAAGGTGGACAAAGCAATGGATCCTGATGGAATTCACCCCAGAATTCTAAAAGAATTAAGGAAGGAACTAGTGAAACCACTGGCTACTCTTTTTAATAAATCATGGGAGGATGGTGCGGTACCAGAGGACTGGAGGAAGGCGGATGTGATTCCCCTTCACAAAAGTGGGACCAAGACAGAGGCAGGAAACTACAGACCTGTCAGTCTGACCTCTGTGGTAGGGAAAATGATGGAGTCATTTCTGAAGGAAAGAATAGTTGAGTACCTAGAGGTCAGTGGAGCAGAGGATCCAAGGCAGCATGGGTTCTGGCAGGAAGGTCATGTCAGGCAGATCTAATAGATTTCTTTGACTGGGTGACCAAAGTAGTAGACCAGGGAGGGGCTGTGGACATGGCCTACCTAGACTTTAGCAAGGCATTTGACACAGTCCCACACACAAGATTATTAGTCAAATTAACCAGCCTGGGAGTGGGTCCCAGGGTGGTAGCCTGGGTAAAACATTGGCTGGACAACAGGACACAGAAGGTAATTGTAAATGGAGTCCACTCTGAAGAAAGGGCGGTTACTAGTGGGGTACCGCAGGGTTCAGTATTGGGTCCAGTCCTTTTTAATGTCTTCATCAGTGACATTGCAGAGGGACTGGAAGGAAAAGTATGCCTTTTGCAGATGACACAAAGATCTGCAACAGGGTTGATACTGAGGTGTGGAAAGGATGAAAAGGGACTTGGCAAGGTTGGAGGAATGGTCAGGCGTATGGCGGTTCAATGCAAAAAGTGCAAAATAATGCACCTGGGAAACAAGAACCCAGGGAAGAATACACAATGGGTGGGAGGTAGTAACAACAACAAAACAGCAAAGGGACCTGGGGTAATCATATCAGATGACCTTAAGGTTAGCAAGCAATGTGAGAAGGCAGTAGGGAGGGCGGGGTATACTGGGATGTATAGGGAGAGGCATCAGCAGCAGAAAACAGGAAGTTGTTATCCCTCTGTACAGACAGTTGGTGAGACCCCATCTGGAATACTGTGTTCAGTTCTGGAGACCCCATCTCCATAAGGACATAGACAGGATAGAGGCAGTCAGAGGAGGGCAACTAAAATGGTGCAGAGTCTGCAAGAGAAGCTGTATGAGGAGAGACTAAAGGAGCTTAATATGTATACGCTTGAGGAAAGAAGGGAGAGGGGGGACATGATAGAAACTTTCAAGTACCTCAAGGGAATCAACAAAGTCCAAGAGGGTAGCAACTTTCAGAAAAAGAGACTTGCAAGAACAAGGGGACACAATTTAAAAGATAGAAGGAGGCGGTTCAGGGGCAATATGAGGAAGTATTATTTCACAGAGAGGGTAGTGGATGCATGGAGCAGCCTTCCTGAGGAAGTTGTGGGGTCTAAAACTGTGGGAGAATTCAAGAATGCATGGGACAGACATAAGGCAATTCTTGTGGGGGGCAGGAAGATATAGGCTGTTGGTTAACTAGGATCTGCGGCCTATCCTGTAGTTAGGGAAATGGGCAGACTAGATGGGCCTAGCGGTCCTTATCTGCCGTCAAAGTCTATGTTTCTATGTTTCAGGAACTTCCATCTCTCATATGCTTGTCATGTCGAGATAAACATTCAAGGCGCTGGAAACGAGCGAGAGAGCTGAAGGGGGAGCTGCAGTCGGTGTGGGAGAACAGAATGGCCACATCGCGGCCAAGGAAGGAAGGAGTTTGCCATAGTCTGCGGCAGGAATCTGCAGAGCGGCCCTATTGGCTGCCGTGGAAGACGCCATTTTTTTGCCTGGCTTTTTCGGCGGATCGGCCATTCGGGGCCAAGGAGGCAGCAGCCAGTCACCACAGGAGGCACCAGTTTTCAAGTGCAGCCAGGCTTTAAAAGCCAGGAAGCCGGATGCACATCTTTGGTGCTGAAAGCGAGCAAGGGAGCTGCAGTCGGTGGCGTGGGAGGACCAGAACAAAGGAGTTTGCCATAGTCAGCGGGTATCTGCAGAGCGGCTGTATCAGTGGATGTGGAAGATGCGGCTCTGCCTGGCTTTTTTTTCCTCCCACCTCCCGTCCCGTCCCCCAACTTCTATTAAATACAGGAGGAGGAGGAGTCTACAATTGAGAGGCTTGGGGATTGGTCAAGGGGCATCTGTAGACCCCAGAGCTGAAAAACCTCTCAAGTTTTCAGGAGCACAGTACTGGTGAAGTTTGCAGCATGGAGGTCTCTGGATAGACCAAGGGGCCTGACTGATACTTCCAGAACAGGGCTGATACCATTTAACTTTTTCATTACTCTGGAACTACCCCTGATCCGCTCACTGGGACCAGGAGGCTGACTGGAATTTTGCAGCAGGGCTGTGTCACTTGAACTCTCTGGGACCTGACATAGACTGGATTTGAACTGCTGCAAGGGGTGGTCCTGGGCTTGGTTGAATACAGGCTAAAGTCTGAGGAGCAACTGTGAAGGGATGATCTGTACAAGGGGCTGACTGGTCATAGACTGGATTTGATCTGCGGCAATTGGGAAGGGGATCGCCTGAGCCTTGATGTAAATCTGGGCTAAAGGCTGGGGGTAACTGTGAAGGAATTATCCACATGAGGGGCTCGACATTTGGGAAATTGGATCTGCCCAAGCTCGGGGGGGGGTGGAGACTGCTGAACAGGGCTATTCCTAAACAGCTCGGGCAGGGGTGAGTCTGAGCTAATATCTGGGCCAATGGTTGTATGGGATACTCTTCACTATTAAGCTGCATGAAAGCTTGTCACAACTAGATAGGGAACAAATTGACGATTAGACCAAATTGCATATTATGGTGAACTGCACAGCTAGGTGGGACCAAATGGCTGAAACAAGATGAGGGTATGCCAGGGGACAAGGGTACAGGGGCTGGGGCGATGGAAGGAACGGCATACAGAGGCAGCTGGGGTGGTAGCTCATGGGCAGGGGAGAGGACGGATCGCGAGATGGTTGGGAGGAAGGCTGGTGGGATGCAGTGACTGTCGGGCTGCTCTGACCATGAGTATGCTGTGGAGACTAGGGTACTGCCCTGTATGTGCCAGGTTAACCAAACTGGAGGCAGAGTTGTGGAGACTTGGGTACAAGCTGGATAGATAGGTGAAGGGCATGGGTGCAAGGGGGGGGTGCACACACAATGCAGACTGGAAGGGATCTGAAAGGGGGGGGTTGGAGGGACAGTTGGAACCCCGGAAGGCCAGGCCTGCCTGGGGGGCAAAGACGGGACGAAGGAACTAGGGGACTGGACTGTGTGGATGGTAAGGGGTGGCAGAGAGTGTGGGCCATTGGGAAAAGGGGGGTAAGGAGGCTACAAGGACCATGGCTAGGGGGCAGACATCGCAGGAATGGGAAGCTGGTAAGCGCACTACTGGGACGATCTCAGTTTCAAACAGGTACTCACCCCTTGCAGGATCTGTGAAGGGCAGGAGTCCAGGCAGGGACTCAGGTGAAATGGAGGGTGCAGGGGGAAGAGACTCAAGGGAAGAGGAGATTGGAAGTGAGGAGAGGGGCAGGGGGGGAATGGTGGCACAACTAACAAAGGATCCAGGGCAAGTTTGGAAAGTAGAGCTGGCGGTATGGAATGCTGGGAGGAAGGGGTTTTGAGGAAGGAGGAAGGATCCCAGGCGAAAGGGAACCAGAAGGAGGGGGGGGGGTTAGTGCATTCAACAATGGAGGTGGAAATCTGTGATCACCAGAAGGGCAGGTGGGGGAGCAGGGAGAAAAGGAGGTGCAGGGGGCTGCTAGCATCTCCAAGCCACTTAGGAGCTCGCAGGCAGGAGATCAGCACGTGGGAAGATGGGAGGAGAGTGTACAAGGGGCAGAGGATGGGAACGAGAAAAGTGAGAGGATAGACAAAATGCGGGTGGGAGATTACCAGAGTATAGGGAAGAGGAGCGACGAGGGCCAGCAAGGTAGTTCGGACACTGGCACCTCAGGGGAGGAGAGCAGGAGTGCGGAAAACCCAAGGGAAGGTAGGGGTAAGTTGCTTCTGATTGGGGATTCCATTCTAAAGGGAATCAAGTGGGGCAGTAGTAGTTCGGTGTGGGTGGAGTGCATGCCGGGGATGACTGTGATGGAGGGAATCCACCACATACTGTCATGGGGAAGGGACCAAGATAAAATGTGCATCTGTTTTTTCACCTGGGAACAAACAACCTGGATGGCAGCAGTCTCATGGTGGTACAGGCCAGGTTTAAGGTGCTGACTAGATTCTGTGGGGGGCTGGGCTTTAAAACTCTAGCCTTTTTGGAGGTTTTCCGAGTACCTAGAGCCAGCACGGACTGAAAGATCAGGATGAAAATGTAATGATTGGCTGGAAAGATGGAGTAGGCAGATGGGATATGGGGGACTGGGGGACAACTTGGAAGGACGTGAGCCTCTACGCTCCAGACAGGCTGCACCTCAGTAGAGATAGGTCAGCCGCGCAGAAGTGCAGGCTGGGGGAATTCTTTGTGAAGTAGTATAATTCAAACTGAATAAGAGGAGGGCTGGATTTGGAGCCATGCTGCACCACGGCAGAGATGTGGAATCCAAGCCCCCCCCCCCGCCGGGGAAGGAATACAGAGATAGGCACTGGGAGGGCAATGTGGGGAGTGGAGGAAGTGGAAAAATGGTGGAAGGGCTTGGTGGTAACGCTAGGAGTTTGGCAAACAAGATGGAGGGTTAACCATCATTGCTCAGGATGGGCTGGACATTATAATGGTCACTGAAATGTGGTGGACGGAGTTTCACACATGGGAGACTGTGATTCCTGGCTTCAAACTGATGAGGAAAGACGGGAAGGAAAAGAGAGGGGAAGGGGTGGCCTTGTACATCAGGGAAGATGTGAAGGCGACAGAGGAGCAGGAGGATGGCGGGGGGACTGAGCTACTATGGGCAACAATAAGCAGAACAATGGGTGAATCCCTGAGGCTGGGTGTGGTGTACAGACCCCCCCACCCGGGGGAAGAGCAGGACAGGAAGATGATACAGGACATAGCAAGAATGGCCCAGAAAGGGTAAGCGATACTGGTAAGGGACCTGAATCCCCCTGACGTCGACTGGACCATCCCAGAAGCAGCATCGGCCAGAAGCAGGGACATTCTGGAGAGGTGCTGCAGGGGGCTCGCTCCTTCTTCAGTTGGTCAAGGAGCCAACTAGGGGGAGCAGCCTACTAAATGTTGTCCTAACTAATGGGGAGAGCACAGAGGATGTGATGGTAGGGAAGGAGCTGGATACTAGCAACGACAGGGCTATTAGGTTTAGGGTGAAGGAAATATGCAGAACAAGTACAACAGTGCTGGACTTCAGGCGGGCAGACATTAGTAGGATGAGAAGGTTAGTGAGGGTATGGGGGAAATTAATGAAGTAGAACAACTATGGGGGGCTATTAGAGACAGGGTCAGAGAGGCCACACACGTGTAAGGGGTGAAAAAGGGAGCAAGAAGTAGGAGGCCGCTGTGGTTCAACAGGGAGGTTGCGAGGGTGATAGGGGGCAGAAGGCATTCAGGAAGTACAAGGGATCGCAGAGGGAGGAGAACAGGGAGGTCTACAGGGAAACTAGGAGGTTAGCAAGGAGGATGATTAGGAGGGCAAAGTCTAAAATGGAAGAACTGATAGTGAAGCAGGTCAAGGGGGTGAAAAAGACATTCTTCAGATATGTGAGGATAGGAGGAAGACTGGACAGGCGATCGCAAGGCTCGGGGGGCAGGGGGAGCCAGTAGAGGAAGACTGCAGAAGAGGCAGAAATACTGAGCAAGTACTTCTGCTTAAATCTTACGAAGGAGGGGAAGGGTAGGGGACTGGATTTGAGGAAAAGGGGAGCGTAGGGGTGGAGATGAATCCTTTTAGAATAGAGAGTGTCTGGGAGGAACTGGGCAAGGTGAGGGTGAACAAGGCCATGGGACTGGATGGACTGCACCTGAGTTATCTGGGAACTAAGAGAGGAGTTGACCCCACTGGCTAGGCTGTTCAACCTGTCCTTGGATGCAGGAAGTGTGCTGGAAGACTGGAGGAGGACTACAGTCGTGCCAGTACACAAGGGGGGAGCAGGAAAGTGAGGGAAAACTGTCATCCTATCAGCCTCACCACACTGGTGATGAAGGTCATGGAAATGGTAACAAAATACCTGGAGGGGAACGGACTGCTAAACAACAACCAGCACGGGTTCACTAAGGGGAAATCCTGCCAGTCCAGTCTAATAGAATTATTCGGTGGGGTGACCCGGGAAATAGACCTACAGGGGCAGTGGACATGGCCTGTCTGGACTTCAGCAAGGCCTTTGACACCGCCCCCACAGAAGATTGGTCAACAAATTGGGAAGCACAGGGGTGGCGGACAAGATAACTAGATGGGTGGAAAACTGGCCAGCAGACAGTACCCAGTGGGTGGTAATAAATGGGGTGCACTCTAAGACGGGGAAATTGACAAGTAGGGTGCCCCAGGGGTCAGTGCTGGGACCGCTCTTCTTCAGTTTCTGCCTGATTTTCTGCCCAGTTTTACTTACTTTATTCTCCCTGCTGTTCTCTTGTTTTTGTTTTAAGTTTCATATGCCCAGTTAAGCTAATAAGGGCTGAAAGTGAGTCAGTTAGAGCGATTCCAGGAGTGATACGGGGGCGTCTGAAATAACTGCAAAGTGTGCACTGGGGCCGTTTTGTTTCGGTCCCACTACCGCTCTAAATGAATAAGTTTTGCTGGGCCTTCTGTCTTTGTTTTTCCCTACATGGACTTACTTGGGATTTATTCTGACTCTTCCAGAGGCAGTTTGCTGTCATTCCTTTTGTCTATCTTGTCCTGTTTTGGTCTAAGCTGACCAAGAACTAGAGGGGAGAAAGTCGTGGAGAGGTGGCGGACTGTTGGGGGGGAAATAGACTGGCTGCGACTGGCATATAGTGTAAGGGAAGATTGCCTGGATTTTGGTTTCAGCTGTGGATTAAGCTACCAGTCGAAGGTCCTACGATGGCGTTTTGGTAGGCGCGGGAGGTGTGGAGCAGTCTGGTGCAGTTAATGGGTGGTCGCGACCCTGTGGGGTGTCTGGTTGCTGAGGCACGTGGCTGCAGGGGGAATTGGGCTTCGTGCCGGCGGGCCAGACCTCACAGTTCTTTAGGTTTCTCCGGCGGGCCAACTGGTGGGTCGGCGCAAGCGGGGATCCTTAGTGGCGGACACGGGCATTTTCAGCCGCAGTCCCTCATATGGGATTTTTTGGGCCCCCGCTCCTGCACTAATCAGACACTGAGAAGAGGACACCTGCTTTAATTTCCTGCCTACTTATGGTCAGACCTTTTTAACTTTATTACTTGCTTTGCTGCTATTTATTTTGGAAGGCAGTGAGAGTACCTGTGTCTTTTGTCAGACTTCCATGTACGAGAGTTCCTGGGGGCTGAAAAATCATTTGGGACATTGACTTCACTTGGCCCAGGGAGTGAGAGTCCCTGTGCTTAATTGACCTCCTTAGGTTGTGAGAGGGCTGAAGATTTTTATTTCTTTTGTTTGATTTGTCTCACATTTTTGGATTTAAGTTACAGTTACAGCATTAAGGAATTTTATTATTTTTTTTTTATGATTGGTTTTTTTCATGCTGGCCTAATCGCTGTCCTGGACTCTGAGACCGAGTTACTCATATTTTATTTGTATTTTAAAAATTAATTTTAGCGTATTTTGTGTTATGAGTAGTGGGTGATTGAGAGTATTTATTATATTGTTTGATTATATATTTGAAGTTTTAACCTGTCAATTTATTTTAATTTTTATGGTGGTTTAATTGTTTTTTGGGTTTGTTTCTTCCCAAGTGAGAGTTGTGGGAGTATTTTATTTGTTTTGGACTTTGTTTAAGTCAGTTAGTTGGGGCTTTCTTTCTTTTTTGTGTTGTCTTGCCTAGTTTTGTTCTGATTGGGTTTAACATTATGTGTTGGAGGCCTGCCGCCACGATCGTGCGTCATTCATCCTCTACCCTTCGCGCCCTCCGCCCTTTCAAACAACATGAAGTCTTGCTGTATTCTGACAATCTGCAGTCAGCTCCAGCCTTTGAACTGCCCCAGAGTGTAGAGGGTTAATTTTCTATGCAGTGCATAGAACGTTGAGCTCGAGCTCGGTTGAGGTCTCTGTCTGCAGCACTTTGAAACCCAACCGCCAGATTCTTTACTCCGCCTCACTGAACAGTCACTCCAGAGATTTCTCCTTCTGCTCAGTTCAAGTCGGTTAAAGTGTTGGTTTTTCCACTTAACTCCCATAGTATTACGGTTCAGGGCTCTGTCTGCGGTACAGTAAGTACTTTAGGTAGTAGTTCTGGGTTATTTGGGGAAATTGTAAACAACTTTTCTCAATCGGTTCGGCTGAACCGATCTAACATATTTGAATTCTGTGCGTTTTTCTTTAGTGTGTGGTTACCGATCCTTATCAGTTTGAAAAAAAAATTGTGTTTTAATGTTTTTTTCCAATACCCGTAATACAGTTAGAAACCGATAAGGGAGTCTTGCCTGGCGGTTGCCAAAAAAAGGGTAAGTTTGGTTAGGTTGGCCATGTCTGAGAAACGCAAGGAAAAAACGTGGCCCACTGGGTTTCAACACTGCAGTGAGTGTGGGGAGGTCTTTGCTAAGGCCGATCCCCACACCACCTGTGTTTATTGTCTGGGGTTTGACCACCTCGATACATACTGCCAAATATGCAAAAACTTTCCTAAGTCTGCCCTGGAAAAGAGATTAGGTAGACTTAAGGAAAAGGAGGCCGTGAAGTCCGCTGACCTGGATGGCCAGCCCGGTTCGGTTCCGACCGAACCAGAAGGAGTGCCCTCTGACCAGGGCGATACTTCTTCAGGCAAGAGGAGAGCCGATCCTGAGGGATAGGTTCCTACAAAGAGGAAACGTAAAGAAAAATCAGCCGGTTCGAATCCGGAGTTTCATGTTCCGACTGCTGATGAGATTGCCCAAGCAATTCGGATTGTTGAATCACTTCGCCTGGTTCCATCCGATCCAGCTCCGTTAGCTAGGGGTTTGGTTCAGTCAGTTACTCCGGTTCAGGATTACGCCCCTGAAAATTTTTATGAACCAGAATTTGAGGAGGAGGGGGATTATGAGCAAGATGATGAGTATGATGGAGCAGAAAGTCTGGATGTGCCCAGTGAACCAGACAGACCTGGTGTTTCCTTTCCTAGGCTCTCTGAGTCCCCTCCCCACTATCTGTTCTACAGAAAAGTGGCTGAAACCCTCCAGCTTCCTATGGAGGAGGCTACAGAGGATCAATAGGAGCCTGATTTTGTTGAAATTATGGACATCCCAGAGTCCAGGAGGCTGTCTAGTCCCCTACACAAATCTTTTGGGGAACAGACACAAAACATTTTAAATTCTCCAAATTCTGTACCTCCTGTTGATAAAGAATGGACAAGAGGTATACCTTATCAGGCTCAGACACAGAGTTTTTCCTATCAACAATGCAGCCATGTTGTGATTGTGCAGGCTGTTGCCTGTGACAGGGCTAATGTTCCTTTGGCTTCACACCCCCCAGATAAAGACTCCAGGAGGATGGATGCCTTGGCAAAGAAACAGTACATGGCATCCTCTTTGGGACTCAGGCAGGCTAATTATATGGCCTATACAGCCAGGTACCAGAAGTCCAGGTGGGACTCTGTACTGGCACTGGCTAAACAGCCCCAAAAGCTGGCCAAGGAGCTGGAGAAGGTGGCTGCTGATGAGATTGAGGCATCTAAGGTACAATTTCATGCTGCAGTGGACTCCAATGATGTGTAATTAAGAGTCGTGGCTGCATCTGTGGCTCTTTGGAGAATGGCTTGGCTCAGATGTACTAGCCTCTCACAGGACACCCAGGCTAAGGCCATGGATTTCCCTGTGGAAGGTAATTCTATGTTTGAGGAGCAGACAGAGAATTACATGAAAAAGATGGAGGACTATAGGACCACTTGTAAGAGTGCACAGGCCAAGGAGAGGCAAGCAACTCCTCAAAGGCAGCAATCTAGGGGCAGGGGCAGGACTTTTCATAGGCCTTTCTACTAAGCACAGGCCCCTTCTCCCTTTTCACAGAGGGGGTTCTTCAGAGGGAGAGGCAGAAGGGGGATGAGCAGGGTTGCATCCACTCCTAAGCCTAAGGCCCCTGCCAAACAGACACCCTGATGAGTCTGCCCAGGTCGAGACTCCTATCCCTGTAGGGGGCAGGCTGGCTTACTTTGTCCAGGACTGGATGTCTGTTACTTCAGACAAGTGGGTCCTGGAAGTAGTAAGCCAGGGACTGGTTCTCATCTTCAAAAAATTTCTGAAGATAAGAGCCAGATCTTTTCCACCTGCAAGTCTCTCCGAAACCCTTGCCCTAGAGGCAGAGGTTTCATCTCTTCTGGCCTTAAGAGCCATAGAGAGAGTTCCTACCCTACAGCGGGGCAAAGGTCTGTACTCCAGGTACTTCCTTACCCCCAAAAAAAGACGGGAGAGGCGACCCATCCTAGATCTAAGATACCTGAACAAACATCTTTTAAAACCAAGGTTCAAGATGGTGACTCTGGGAATAATTCTTCCCTCCCTAAGGCCAGGGGACTGGCTAGCCTCCCTGGACCTCAAAGATGCCTACTTTCACATCCCCATCAGGTGCTCCCACAGGAAGCACCTCAGGTTCAAGTTGCCCTCAGGCCATTATCAGTTCAAAGCAATGCCCTTCGGTCTAACATCAGCTTCCAAGGGTTTTCACAAAGTGCCAGGCAGTAGTAGTTGCCTTTCTAAGAAGGCAAAATATTTCCATTTTTCTATATCTGGACGACTGGCTCATAGTGGGTCAGTCTCCAGACCAAGTCAAGTCAAACCTGCAAGCAACTCGGCAAGTGCTCACTTCCCTGGGATTTCTTCTCAACCTTCCCAAGTCAGTTCTCGAACCGGTGCAGCTTCTTACTTTTATAGGGGCAGGGCTAGATACTGTCAAAGCAAGAGCCTTTCTTCCCCTGGAAAGGGCAAGAGTTCTTATAGAACTGGCTTCTTCCTTCAGCCTTCAAGTGTCCCGACCAGCAAGGCACTTCCTTCAGCTCTTGGGCCACATGGCAGCTTCTGCAGCAGTGGTCCAAGGGGCAAGATTCCAGATTAGGGACATTCAGTTCCATCTGAGGGCCTTTTGGTCCCAAAGGAATGATCCTCTTACCAAACTGATTCCAGTGACTCGGACACTGATCCAAGCTCTTCAGTGGTGGCAGGATCAGGACAATTTAAGGCAAGGGGCCCCATTTGTCGCTCAGCCTCATTCGGTCGTACTTCCCACGGATGCTTCCCTTTTGGGGTGGGAAGCTCATCTGGGGGCTCTCACAGCCCAGGGACAGTGGTCCCCTCAGGAATCCCTTCATCATATCAATCTGCTGGAACTCAGGGCAGTTTCTCTGGCCCTGCAGGCTCTCTCTCAGTCAGTGCAGAACAAGGTGGTTCAGGTCAGAACAGACAACATCACCACCATGTGGTACGTCAACAAGCAGGGAGGCACTCGGTCCACAGTCTTGTGTACAGAAGCCATGAAATTGTGGTCCCTGGCTTATTCTCTGCAGACATCTCTGATAGCAGTCCACCTTCCATGGAAGGACAATGTGCAAGCAGATGCACTGAGCAGGATCTCCCAGTGCCATCATGAATGGTCCCAGGACCCTCTGGTGTTGAAAGTGATTTTTTCAAGATGGGGCACTCCAGAGATAGATCTCTTTGCAGCCCCAGGCAATCACCAACTTCCTCTGTTTTGTTACAGACCCCTAGTCTTGGGCTTGGTCCCTATGGATGTTCTGACGTTGAACTGGGAAGGGAAATTTCTCTGTGCCTTCCCTCCCTTTCCTCTACTGTTCAAGGTTCGGGTCAAGGTAAGGTCACAACCCTGCAAAGTGATTCTGATTGCTCCAGATTGGGCCAGGCAGCCCTGGTACCCCCTCTTACTGTCCCTAGCTGTCCATCTTCCCGTCTCTTCCCAGGAATTACAACCTGTTAACCTCCTCTCAGGGGAGGATCTGGTACCCCAATCTTCGGTCTCTCAATCTCAAGGCATGGCTCTTGAAGAGTTAGAGCATGCAGATTTGCATCTGTCCCAAGGGGTTCTGGATATTCTCAAAGCCTCTCGAAAGCCTGCCACCAGAAAGACTTATAACTACAAATGGAAAAGATTCAGCATTTGGTGTTCTAAGAAGCATATATCTCCAGACACTGCTGAATTGCCTACAGTTCTGGACTATATGGTCCATCTTAATGGCCTAGGCCCCAGACCAGCTACTCTCAGGGTGCACTTGTCAGCTGTCTCTGCTTTCCTGTCAGTGGGAAAGCCTTCCTCACTGTCATCTCACCCTGTATTCTGTAAATTTTTCAAGGGATTGCTTCATACCAGTCCTCACTTTAGGGATCCTGCCCCTGCCTGGGACTTAAATGGTTGCATTGCTCAACTTATGCAACCCCCTTTTGAGCCTGTGTACTCAGCAGAGCTTAAGTACTTGTCTTGGAAAAACTGTGTTTTTGGTAGCTATTACCTCTGCCAGACGTATCCGTGAATTGCAAGCCCTGTCAGTGCAACCTGAGTTTATCTCCTTTCATAGAGATAAAGTGGTCCTTAGAACCAATAGGAGGTTCTTGCCCAAAGTGGTTTCGGACTTACATTTGACTTAGTCTGTGTCCCTGTTTTCTTCACTGATCATTCTTCCTCGGGAGAAGAGGCTACACAGTTTAGATGTTAAAAGAGCCCTTGGCTAGTACATAGAGCGTACCAAGGGTCACAGGTTTGACTCCCTCCAGTTGTTTCTCACTTATGGGGAAGTGGGAAAGGGCAAACCTGCTACCAAGAGAACTATTGCCAGGTGGATTGTTACCTGTATACAATTCTGCTATGAGAAACTGGGAAAAATTCCACCCTCAGGCCTGAGGGCTCATTCCACAAGAGGTACATCTGCTTCCCTGGCTGCTGCCAGGGATATCCCTCTGTTAGAAATTTGTCAAGCAGCCACCTCGAAAACAGTCCATACCTTTACCAAGCACTACTCTCTGCATATCCAGGCTAGGAGTGATGCTAGGTTTGGCACAGCAGTACTTCAGAGCCTATTCCCAAAGTAGGTTCTGTCCCTCCTCCATGGAGGCACTGCTTGGTAGTCTGCAGATTGTCAGAATACAGCAAGACTTCATGTTGTTTGAAGAAAAAATTATTCACCTTAGTAATTATATTTCTTCTAATGGAGTCTTGCTGTATTCTGACCACCCTCCCCTCTCAGAGCCTGTTATTGGGAAGTGGGTGGGCAGGCGCAGTGTTGCACCCCAGGGGTGCTTCAAGCACACTCTCCGCTTTATCTGGATGAATTGTATTATAAGCTTTTATTTTGGGTGTTTTAGTTTTGGGTTTCCTGACTTGAGTCTTCCTTTGGGAATCCAAAACTTTCTGTTGCCATTTGGCTAGTTAAAAATTTTACAATTTCCACATAGTTAGTCAGTGAGTGGTTGCTCGTAAGAATCTGGCGGTTGAGTTTCAAAGTGCTGCAGACAGAGACCTCAACCGAGCTTGAGCTCAACGTTCTATGCACTGCATAGAAAATTAACCCTCTACACTCTGGGGCAGTTCAAAAGCTGGACCTAACTGCAGATTGTCAGAATACAGCAAGACTCCATTAGAAAAAATATAATTACTAAGGCGAGTAATTTTTTCCTCATTCCCCCCCGTTGCAGTTTTCAATTTACGAGCACTGGGTATTGCTCGCCGAGGCGAGGGTGCGCATGGTGGAGGATAAATGAGTGGGGCCGTCGCCTTGGGGTTGTTAAGCCCAGAAGACTCCCTGGGGCGAAATGGAACCTGGAACGTGGTCCTCTATTAGTAGTTTCCATACCCAAGGGCACCACCAATATTGGTGGGCAGGTAGCTCGGGCGGCCCTGGAAGCCTGTCCAACTCGAGCAGTGTTATGCAATGCCAGATCCATTAAAAAAAAGACTGCAATTATTGCAGATCTTGTTGGGACAGCAGATCTGGCTTGCATCACCGAGACCTGGCTGGATGAGAATGCTGGCCCCATGTTGGAGGCTGCAATTCCAGCCAAGTACTCGATTAACACCGAGATTGGGGGCGGCTATGATATGTTTTAAGACCGAATCTGGCCTCACGAGTGTACCAGTCGGGGAGGCTGGGTCATTTGAGTGTACTGTAATAGCAGGTGTAGGTTGTAGGATCGCCCTCATCTACCATGCACCCGGGAATGAGAAGTGTTTCCTTCAGGAAGTAGCGGACGTCGTGATCGACATGGTGTATGAGTCGCCCAGGCTGATGGTCCTGGGCGACTTCGATGCCTAGGTCGATGACGAACTCTCATAATTTGGATAACACTTCCTCCAGTTGATGACATCACTGGGCTTTACACAGATTGTTACCTCTGCTACTCACAAACATGGTCACTGTCTTGACCTAGTGTTCCTCCTGGGTATCAAAGCCTTCGATCTGAGGGTGGAACCTGTCGGACGGACCGATCACTACACAGTGGGGTTCAGTTTTTGCGCCCCCCCCCGCAGGCCCACCCCTGTGGAGATGGTCATTTACCGCCCTTTACAAGATGTAAGCTCTGAAGGCCTGGCGGCAATGCTTGACCTATTGGCGCTTCCTGGGGCAAGCAGTAATCCAGAGGCTTTGGTAGTGGCCTATAACAAGGCCATTTGTACAGCTTTGGACACTATTGCTCCTGTCTGTCTTCTTCCTCCCTCCCTTCACCCTCAGTCCCCTTGGTTTGACGGGACCTTGAGGGAGGTGCAGCGACTAGGACAAAGGTTGGAGCATTGCTGTCGGAAATCCGCCCTGGAGGCCGACCATCTTAGATTGATGGAACATTATCAAGTCTGTCAATCTGCTATCTCCTATAAGAAGGCAGAGTTCCTGTCTGGGGAGATTGCGGCTGCTCAGAACCGACCGGCTCAACTCTTTCAAACTGTAGACAGACTGTGCAACCCAGCCTGCCTGCAGATTCAAAGAGCTTTATCACAAGTGGAGTGTAACAAGCTTGCTCGATTCTTTGTGGCTAAGATGGCTGACATCAGGGTGGGGCTTCAACCAGCACACTCTATGGGAGATGCTACCGATCCGCGCTCGGTCATTCTCCTTCACTTTTCCTGGAGTACCTTCGACTGGCCGGAGGTCATCAATGTCGTGTGGATTGTCCAGGGTATGTGCCCTACGTACTGTAGTTTAGTTCTGGGTCCAAACACCCTGATTATGGATTGTTGTGATATCATTGGCCCGGTCCTAGCACAGTCTGGTGCTCCCTCAAGTTGGGTGAGTTTCCTAGCTCCCTGAAGGAGACGGTGGTGACACCCCTCCTGAGGAAAGCTTTTCTGGACCCAGGCTGCCCTTCTAATTACAGACCAATCTCTAACCTCCCCTTTGTGGGGAAGGTGATTGAGAAAGTAGTGGCTCTACAGCTGAGAGAACCATTTGAGCATCCATGACATCTACGAACCTCTCCAATCTGGTTTCTGAAAGAGGCATAGCACGGAGACTGCACTGGTTTGGCTGCTCAATGATCTCTTGATGGCAAGAGATCAGAAAAAATTATCCATCCTGGTCCTTCTTGATCTTTCATCAGCATTTGACGCTGTGAATCATGGGGTTCTTCTCGAACGCCTGAGATTCATCTGTGGCCTGTCTGGTACAGTCCTCAGGTGGTTTAAATCTTTCCTCACTGGCAGAACTCAGAGGGTGGTGTCAGGGATTTATTCCTCTGACCCAGTCTCCGTGTCATGAGGGGTCCCTCATAGTTCGGTATTGTCCCCCATGTTGTTTGCAGTGTACATGCTGCCCCTCAGAGACATTGTAAGACAGTATGGGCTGAGGTTTCACTGCTATGCTGATGATACCCAGCTCTACCTGTCTTTTGCACCCGACCAGGATATTGCTGTCTCGGTATTTAATAACTGCCTCGCTGAAATCCCAAGGTTGCATAAATTCGAGCTGGCTGAGGTTGAACTCAGAAAAGACTGAGGTGATGTTTGTGGACCCGAGTCGCTGGATGGAGGGGTCGGGAGCGGGTCTGTCTTCAGGACTTTTCCCAAGAGACTCCCGACTTCTTACCTCTGAACGGGTGAAAAACCTGGAGGTGTTTCAAACAACATGAAGTCTTGCTATATTATGACAATTGCAGTATGACCGCAGGTTAGAACTGCTCCAGAGGTGAAATAGTTAACTTCCATGCAAGGCATGGAATCTTGAGCGCGAGCTCAGTTAAGGAAGCTCTGTCTGCTTGCTTTCAAACCAAAACCGTCAGATTCTTTACTCCGCCTCACTGAACAGTCGCTCCGGAGATTTTCTCCTTTTGCTCGGTTCATTTCGCAGTTTAAAACAGTTTTAAAGTTTGAAATTCCGTCTTTATTTAACCGCAACCGTTCGGTTCAAGCTCTGTCTGTGGTAACGTAAGTAATAGATAGGTTTTACATACGAATTCTGTGTGGAACTTGTAAAACATTTATCGGTTCGGTTTGAACAGATTAGGTTGCATTTTTAAATTGCTAGTCCTTTTTAGAGTGCGGTTCCCGGTTCCTATCGGTTCTAAAAAAAACGGATTTCTTACGGTTTTTTCCACGACCCGTGACACGGTTGGGAACCGATAGGAGAGTCTTGCTTGGCGGATTGCCATAAACGGGCAAGTTTTTGGTTAGGCTGGCATAATGTCTGAGAAACCCAAAAGAAAAACTGGGCCCACTGGGTTTCAGCACTGTGAGGTCTGTGGGGAAGCCTTTGCCAAGGCTGACCCTCACACCTCCTGTGTTTATTGCCTGGGGTTTGACCACCTCGATTCAGACTGCCAGATTTGCAAGAATCTCCCTGATGCCACCGTTGAAAAGAGAGTTGGTAGGCTCAGGGAAAGAGAGGCCAAAAAGTCCGCTGACCCGGATGGCCAGCCCGGTTCGGTGCCAGCCGAACCTGAGGGAGTGCCCTCTGACCAGGGCCATACTTCCTCAGGCAAACGAAGAGCTGGCTCCGAGGAGCCAGTTCCTGCAAAAAGGACTAGAAAGTCTGCTGCTGTGGAAAAAGTCCTTTCCCCAGCAGCTGAAGAGATAGCCAAAGCAATCCAAATTGTCCAGTCTCTTTCCCCGGTTCCTGAACCGTCCCCATCTGGGAGACGTTCGGTTCATCATGTCCCATCGGTTCAGGATTATGATTTTGAGGAATTTTATGAACCATGGGGAGAGTAATTATGGTCTGGAAGATCTGGACGCCCCTATTGAGCCATATACCTCTCCAGACAGACCTTTAGGGGTTCCCCCCCCAGGCTTTCTGAGTCCCCTGCTCATTTTATTTTTTACAAGAAGGTTGCTGAAACTCTTCAGCTTCCTGTTGAGGAAGCTGTGGATGATCAGGAAGAGCCTGATTATTTGGAAATGATGGATACTCCAGAATCTAAGAGACTGTCTATTCCCCTTCATAAATCTTTCAGGAAACAGACAGTAAAAGTTTTAAAAACTCCTCATTCTATATCTCCTGTGGATAAAAGGATGGACAGAAGGTATACCTTATCAGGTTCTGACATAGAATTTCTCACACAGCAATGCAGCCATGTGGGTGTAGTGCAGGCTACAGCTTGTGACAAGGCAAATATCCCTAGCTTCACATCCTCCTGAAAAGGACTCAGGAAGATTGATGCTGGCTAAGAAACAGTACATGGCAGCATCCTTGGGGCTCAGACAAGCAAATTACATGGCTTATGCTGCCAGATACCAGAAATCCAGATGGGATACTGTTCTGGCTCTAGTCAAACAACTCCCTGACAAGTTTGCCAGGGATCTGGAACAGGTAGCTTTAGATGGTATCGAGGCATCAAAAATGCAATTTCATGCTACAGTGGACTCTAATGATGTATCTTCTAGAGTTATGGCTACTTCTGTGGTTCTTCGCAGAATGGCCTGGCTCAGATGCACCACATTGTCTCAGGATACCCAGTCAAAAGCCATTGATTTTCCTGTGATTGGCACGTCTCTGTTTGGGGAGCAAACGGAGAATTATATGAAGAAAATGGATGAATACAGGACCACCTATCGGAGTGCAGAGGCCAAGGAAAGGCAGGCCACTCCTCAGAAGCAGCCCTCCAGGGGCAGAGGCAGGCCTTTTCATAGGCCTTTTTATCAGGCTCAAGCCTCCTCTTCTGCCTATCCAGAGGGATTCTTTGGGAAGAGGCAGGAGGGGTTCAAGCAGGCCTGCTTCCTCCTCAGCCCAAAGCCCTGCCAAGCAGACACCCTGATGGGGTAGCCAGGGCCGCTTCTCCTCTACGCGGTGAGGGGCAGGCTGACTTACTTTGTCCAGGACTGGAAGTCTCTCACATCAGACAAGTGGGTCCTGGAAGTAGTAAGCCAGGGACTGGTCCTCAGCTTCAAAAAATTTCCGAAGCTGAGGGCCAGATCTTTTCCTCCTGCATCTCTATCGGAGGCACTCGCCTTAGTCAGAGGTCTCCACCCTCCTCGCTCTCAGAGCCGTGGAAAGGGTTCCACCCCTACACCAGGGCAAGGGGTTGTACTCCAGGTACTTCCTTACCCCAAAAAAGACAGGAGAATGGCGGCCCATCCTGGATCTCAGATACCTAAACAAGCACCTTTTAAAACCAAAGTTCAAAATGGTGACTCTGGCAATCATTTTACCTTCCCTAAGGCCAGGGGACTGGCTAGCATCCCTGGACCTGAAGGATGCCTACTTTCATATTCTCATCAGAAACTCCCACTGAAAGTACCTCGGTTCCAGCTGCCCTCAGGCCATTACCAGTTCAGGGCAATGCCCTTGGGACTTACTTGGCTCCAAAGTATTTACCAAGTGCCTGGCAGTAGCAGTAGCTTGCCTAAGAAGGCAAAAGATTTCCATCTTTTCTTATTTGGACGATTGGCTCATTGTAGGACAATCCCCAGATCAGGTCAACCTACATCTTCAGATAACCCAGCAACTGCTTACGTCACTAGGTTTCCTTCTGAATCTCTCAAAGTCAGTACTGGAGCCTGTCCAGCTCCCTAACCTTCATAGGCGCAGAGCTGAACACCCAGGAAGCCAGGGCCTTCCTCCCTCTAGACAAGACAAGCGCCTTGTCTCCCTAAGTCTTTATTCACCCTGCAGGTCTCTCGACCAGCAAGGCATTTTCTGCAGCTCCTAGGGCACATGGCTGCTTCCACAGCAGTAGTGCAAGGAGCAAGGTTTCAAATGAGAGACATTCAGTTCCATCTGAGCGCCTTTTGGTCACAAAGAAAGGATCCTCTTACCAAACTGATCCCAGTTACTCGAACCCTGATCCAAGCCCTTCAGTGGTGGCAGGATCAGAGCAATCTGAGACAAGGAGTTCCCTTTGTCACTCAGCCTCACTCGTTAATCCTTACAACAGATGCATCCCTCTTGGGGTGGGGGGCCCACATGGGCGACCTCACTACCCAGGGACTGTGGTCCCCACAGGAATCTCTATTCCACATAAACCTGTTGGAGCTCAGAGCAGTTTTTCTAGCACTTCAAGCTTTCTCAGAATCTGTTCAGAACAAGGCCGTGCAGGTCAGAACAGACAACACCACTACAATGTGGTACATCAACAAGCAGGGAGGCACTCGGTCTACGGCCTTGTGCACCGAAGCCATGAAGTTGTGGTCTCTGGCGTACTCTCTGAACACCTCCCTTTCGGCAGTTCATCTCCCAGGCAAAGACAATGTCCTGGCAGATGCTCTCAGCAGGATCTCTCAGGGCCATCACGAGTGGTCCCTGGATCCCCTGGTTCTGGGAGTGGTATTTGCCAAATGGGGCACTCCGCAAATAGATCTCTTTGCAGCTCCAGACAATCATCAACTTCCTCTCTTTTGCTGCAGGTCCCCAGTCTTGGGCTCAGTCCCTCTGGACGCCTTAGCCCTCAGCTGGGAAGGGAAGTTCCTCTATGCCTTTCCTCCTTTCCCTCTCCTGTTCAAAGTGCTAGTCAAAATCAGAGCCCAGTCCTGCAGGGTCATTCTGATTGCCCCGGATTGGGCCAGGCAACCCTGGTATCCTCTCCTCCTGTCCTTAGCAGTCCATCCTCCCCTGTGCCTTCCCAAGAACCACAATCTGTTAACGTGCCCAGGAAGGGTTTGGTACCGTATCTCAAGTCTCTCAATCTCAAGGCCTGGTTCTTGAAGAGCTAGAGTTGCTAGCCTACACCTCTCTCAAGGTGTAATGGATATACTCAGGGCTTCTAGGAAGCCTTCTACCAGGGCTACTTATAACTCCAAATGGAAAAGATTTTCCATATGGTGCTCGGAAAAGAATATTTCCCCAGACACGGCTGATTTGCCCACAGTCCTAGATTATATGGTCCATCTAAACACTTTAGGGCTGAGACCAGCTACCCTGAAGGTACATTTGGCAGCTGTCTCTGTTTTTCTTTCAGCAGGTAAACCCTCTCCTCTTTCATCTCACCCTGTATTTACCAGGTTTTTTAAGGGTTTGCTTCACACTAACCCTCCATTCAGGGACCCTGCCCCTGCCTGGGACCTCAATGTTTGCATTGCTCAACTCATGCAACCTCCTTTTGAGCCCTTGTCTTCAGCTGAGCTCAAGTTCCTGACTTGGAAAACTGTGTTTCTGGTAGCTATCACCTCTGCCAGATGCATAAGTGAATTACAAGCATTGTCAGTGGAGCCAGACTTTATCTCCTTTCACAGAGATAAGGTAGTCCTTCGGACTAATAGGAAGTTCCTGCCTAAGGTGGTTTCGGATTTCCACCTTAATGAATCTATTTCTCTCCCTGTTTACTTCACTGATCATTCTTCTTCTGGTGAGAGAAGGCTGCACAGCTTAGATGTAAAGAGGGCCCTTAGCTACTACATAGAGCGTACCAAGGGTCACAGGTTTGACTCCCTCCAACTGTTCTCACTTATGGTGAGGTTGGGAAAGGGAAACCTGCCACTAAAAGATCCATTGCCAGGTGGATTGTCTCTTGTATCCAATTCTGTTATGAAAAGTTGGGTAAGACTCCCCCCTCAGGCCTGAGGGCTCACTCTACCAGAGGTACAGCTGTTTCTCTGCCTGCTGCCAGGGACATCCCTATTCTAGAGATATGTCAAGCAGCTACTTGGAAAACGGTACACACTTTTACCAAGCATTATTCCTTGGACATTCAAGCTAGGAGGGATGCTCGGTTTGGCACAGCTGTCCTTCAGAGCCTATTCCCTAAGTAGGTTCTGTCCCTCCTCCATGGGGGTACTGCTGTGTAGTCTGCAATTGTCATAATATAGCAAGACTTCATGTTGTTTGAAGAAAAAATTACTCACCTTAGTAATGTTGTTTCTTCTAATGGAGTCTTGCTATATTATGACCTCCCTCCCTGCCTGCCCCTCTCAGAACCTCGTTTTTGCGCTGTGGGTGGGCACCACAGTGTTGGCACTCTGTTTTTCTTGCCACTTTGTTGTTTTGCTTCACCCTCCTTGGAGTGAGTGTGTTTTTATTTCATTTTTGGGTCTCCTGACTTGAGTCTTTTTCGAGACCAACAAGTGTGTTTGTTAGGGTAGTAGCCAGTTGGCTAGTGCAGGTTTATAGCTTCCACACAGAACATTAGTGAGTTTTAGCTAGTAAAGATATGACGGTTTTGGTTTGAAAGCAAGCAGACAGAGCTTCCTTAACCGAGCTCGCGATCAAAGATTCCATGCCTTGCATGGAAGTTAACTATTTCACCTCCGGAGCAGTTCTAACCTGCGGTCATACTGCAATTGTCATAATATAGCAAGACTCCATTAGAAGAAACAACATTACTAAGGTGAGTAATTTTTTCTTTTTGATGATGGGCTGACACTGCAATCACAGGTGTCGGCAGTCGGCAAATCCTCTTTTTACCATCTGAGGAACATCTCCAGGGTTAAGCACCTAGTTCCGTCCGGTGATCTTCCTATGCTGGTCCACGGCTTTGTGACCTCGTGCCTTGATTATTGCAACTCCCTTTATCTAGGACTATCTGGGGTTGATGTCCACCGCTTGCAGCTGGTGCAGAACGCTGCAGACCTGTTATTGATGGAAACTCCCCTGACTTGTCTCATCCCTCCGGTGCTGTGCGAACTGCACTGGCTGCCAGTGCAGTGGCGGATCATCTTTAAAGTCAGACTTTTGACTTATAAAGCCCTAGACAGACAGGGCCCGGACTACCTGAAAGAGCTTCTGATTCCTTACTGCCCCAGGCGATCACTCCGCTCGGTTGACGAGGGGTTGCTAGAATTCCAAAGGTATCACTTAAAATCTTTGAGGATCCATTACATTTTATGTCTGTGGCCCTAACCCTTTGGAATTCTCTACCCCGTCAGCTTTGGGAGTGCGCGACCGAGGAGGGATTTAAACAGGCCTTAAAAACCCATCTATGGCACCTAGCGTACCTTGTCTGATTTTATTGAAGTCTGAATTCTATGGTAATTTGTATTTAACTGTGTTTTACAGTATTTTGTTTTACTGTTAAGGTGCCTTGATTTTTTTTGAAAGGCGCGATATAAATAAACTTATTGCCGGCCCGTCGGCGCAGCGGTAGCGCTACCGCTCGCAACTCTGGTGACCCGGGTTTGGGAACAAGCCTGGGAGCTGGAGGGCCAGCTGGGGGGAGAAGGCTGAGCATCCGTGGACTGCTTGCCTTCTCCAGGGAGAGGAAGGAGGAGACAAGGTTGGAACGGCGGACACCAGGCGGAGGCCATTCCAGGAGGGTCGGGCATGCCAGACGTTAGTGGAGCTCCGCCTCGACGTCGGGGCGCCTGGCACGCCCAGGAAAGAACAGGGGAAAAAACACCACCTTCGCTCCGGGTAGACTGAGCGCCAGCACAGACTTCAATGGTCCCCTGCCTGTCCCATGCGGCAGCCCTGACGAAGTGCCATTAGTTTGGGGTGCTTGGAGCCCCACCTCATCCCTGCCTGTGGGGAAATCCAGGACTACATGGGGGGACCGCCGCAGGGCTCCAGGTATGGAAGGAACCAAGGCAGATGCCAGGTGCTCCCGAAGAAGCGGAGAGCAGGAGGCAGGGGTAGGCGGAAAAAATAGAAAGTACAAAAAAAATAAATAAACTTATTACAAATGCGACATAACAGACGGACTGGAGGGGCGGGTTGCACTCTTTGTGGATGACATGGTGGGGGGGTGGAGGACATGAGACCGGACCTGAAGGCACTGGAGGAGAGGGCGGACACCTGGCAGCTAAACTTCAACATTAAGAGGAACATTAGGGAGGCAGTAGCGCAGTGGTTTAAGGCTCTGAACTGCAAATCTGGAGACCTGGATTTGAATCCCACAGCCCCCACTTGCATACTGTGTGACCCTGAGCAAGTCACTTAACTTCCCTGTGCTCCCAGGTTGCATCTGTAAACAAGCTTTCAGCGTAGCATGTCTCTCCTGGTTAAACGGGGGTTGGGGGTGCTGTCATGCACCTGGGACACAAGAACCTGAGGGCAGGGTACAAAATGGGGGGGAAATCAGGACATCAGAACAGGAAAAGGGCTTGGGTATTGACCTTATGGTGGGGAAACTGTGCGCTATGGCGGTGGGGAAGGCATGCGGGATGCTGGCAAGTATAGGCAGGGGAATTATCAGCAGGAGGAGGGAAGTACTGGTGCCTCTGTACCAGGCTATGGTGAGGCCGCACCTGGAATATGGAGTGCAGTTCTGGAGGCCTTACTTGCGTAAGAACATAGATCTGATCAAAAGGGTTCAGCGAAGAGTAACCAAGATGGTGCGAGAGATGGAGGGCATACCATATGAGCAAAGATACAAAGAGCTGGAGCTGTACACACTGGAGACCAGAAGGGAGAGAGGGGACATGATTGGGGCCTTCAGATATGTCAAAGGGATAAAAAAGCTGGACCCAGGAAGATTATTCCAAATGAAGGAGGACACCATGACAAGGGGGCATGGCCTGAGACTACAGGGAGGACACTTCAGAGGGAACGTGAGAAGAGAGGGTGTTGGATGCCTGGAATGGGCTTCCGAATGAGGTGGTGGGGGTGGATACAGTGACGGAATTCGAGAGGGATTGGGATAGACACAAAGGGTTACTGGGGAGTGAGGTGGGTATCCAAGGAGGGAGGCGGGTGGTTTAGAATGGGGAAAAGGGCAGACTAGATGGACCACAGGGTCTTTTTCTGCCATCAAGTTCTATGATTCTGTCTCCTCTGTTTTAGAAGTCATCGTCCCATCTGTGTCTCCTCATGGGTCTTGAGGCTGAATATCAGTAAATCCCATGTTGTCTGTAATGGGATGATTAGGTTGTTAATGGCAAAAAAAAGTACTTAAGTTTAATTTTGGAAAAAAACGAGTCAGTGTGAATCTGAAAATCATTGTGAGAGGGAGTTGGGACAAAGTTTAATCCCTTTTTGCGTACTGATATCTGTTCTGTTGTTGGTGTGTACTTGGAGAGATTCAAGATCTGTAGTTTGTCTATTTCTTCTCCTGTAGAGTTCTTTTCAGGACCAGATTTTGAGCATCCTCATCCGCTCTGTCCATGTCTCGTTCTTTTTCTTTTCCTGTTCTTTGGTCTGTCAATTCCAGGTTAAAGTCGGATGTCCTCCTTTATAAAAACTGAACCGAGTCTTTTCTTCCTCCCTCGGAGCTTTTCTTGTCAGCGGGGAGACTCCTACTTCTATGGCTCCCTCTGCTAAACGATCTTTTCCTTTTGTTCTCATTTAGTGGCCAACTGAAGATGTTACCAGACGGATAATCATTCTGGTCTTTAATGAGTTTGGTTTGTTTCCTGTCAGTTCTTTTTCTTATTTGTTAACTTTAGCACTCAGTATCAGTCAATGAAAATCTTTATTTAGCCAGATGAGCATCATTCGGCAAGCTCATTTTCAGGATGAACCTGGACATTAAACAATAAGACAATGTAGGACATAGAGGTTACAGCAGTACCAGTCAGCGTGAGTTGAGCTGGATTCAGGACAATTAACAATATAGTAACAGTCAAGGAAGAAAGTATATGGCAACATAGCAACAGAACCACAACATACTGTAAAAGCTACATAGACAATATTTACATATAGTCCCTGGCACTGAGCAGGGGTAATCATAGATGGATACGTACTAGTTGTTGGTATATGGCAACATAGCAATAGAACCACCACATAACGGCTGCATAGACAATATTTACATATAGTCCCTGGCACTAAGCAGGGGTAATCATAGATGGATACATACTAGTTGACGGTGTATGGCAACATAAATAATGAAAAGTAATCAAAAAGTATAGGCATTCCACTAGGAACAGAGAATAGTTGCATATTAGACCTGGCACTGAGCACAGTTCAGCATGAGTGGATACCTGTAACTATTTGGGATAAGGTGAATGTGGACTGGAAGGGGGAGAAGGGATGAACAATTTGTCCAGATTCTCAAATTATTTTATTTTATTGAAAGTGGATACAAAGTCTTTTGCTTTTACAAGCTCTTGTGTAATCTCTCCGTACTTTTCTAAATCTGCTTTGATTATTAATTTCAGAAAGCAGATGGAGCAGTCTTTTGCCAATTTTGACCAATCCTCTTTGTATTTGAAATTTTTAAGACTGCAATAAGATACTCTCAGAACCCTTAGGCATGTGGAACTAAACCTTTTTCAACATAGGTTTCCAAAGTTACGATATTATAGGATATGTTTAGTTCCACAATTAATAGCTTCTCCAAGTTTTGGAAAACTTTTTTCAGGTTGTACTCACCAAAGCCTTCTCCGTCTCCAGAGCTTTCTCCATTGCCAGTACCTGAGAAAAAAATCATGTGCCTGTCTCCTCCTATCCTGCAAGATCTGTGTTGTTTCCAAACTGAAAGTTGCATTTTTTTTATTTGTAGTCGACGTAGTTTCTTGTCTTGACATTCTCCCCCAAACATTGGTTGAGGTAAAAACTTCTTTCCTCTGGATGAGTGTAGCAATATTCCACCTTAATTTTATTCCCCGTAACCTTCAGTTAAGTTGCTCACTCTCAACGGTGTACTGGCACTCTCTTCATTGTTAGACAGGCTTTTCCATACCTGCCACGTTCGCAGCCACAGTAGCTCTGTAAAACTCCTCCAGGAAAGTCACTGTACTCAAGTGGTTAACGGTGGGGTGCAGACAAGTGGTGGCTGACCCCAAACACACAGATCTTCATCCACAGAGTCTGCACAACCAACAAGAACAAATGTGGGCTAGGCTCTAATTTTCAACAAAAAATAAATTTATTGAAATACAAATTTTTTGGTAATAGCCATTCACAAAAGGTGTGTAAATAGCCCCAACACTTTGCCTGTGAACAAGGCTTCATCAGGGGGCAGGTTCATAGATAGTTCAAAGTTTATAGTTCCCGCTGATTACATCATAAAATGTAAATGCAACAGAAAGTTTTTTTCTATGTAAATTAAATCCACTCATAGACCTTCATGTTAGAATGCTGCAGTGACTTTGTTGCCTGGAGTGACCATGTTGCCTGTACTATTTTGTCCCATGTGCTTAGTGCCTTTTTAAATGTAACCTGGGGAGAAGTTCCTACTGCCCCTTCCACTGTATAATTCCCCCCCCCAAAAAAAATTGTATCTGTATGATTTAGGAATAGAAGAGGTACAGCATTTATTTTGTGTGTTTAGCTCTAACTTTCCTTGTTTTACGTATCCTCTTAACAGTTGTGAAAAATCAGCAGTAAGGTATATATAATAAGAACGAAAAATAACTGTGAATCTAATTTATTAAGATAAGAGTGACAATGTATTTAAAATTAATTTTCTGTGGTTCTGTCTTTCTCTCCAGGCAACAAGCTCACTGCAGCATTCTACCATGAAGGTCTCTGTGCGGATCCCCAAGATTAGCCGTTGAAAGTATTGGGTGATCACGTTACACAGACACGGAATGGATTTGCCTGCACCTTAAAAAGCAAGTTTATTTAAATAAATGTAAAAATAAGCTACTATGCCTGAATCTTCCATTATTTTTCGTGTGTAATAGTAAACTAATTCAGATCCACTGTCATATATTTTGATAGTATTTTATTTAATTTACATAGAAAAAAACTTTTGTTGCATTCAGATTTTATGATGTAATCAGTGATGTCATCAGTGGGGACTATATAAACTTTGAACTGTCTTTATGAGCCCGCCCCCTGATGAATCATACATACATAGATACATACATAGAATCCTTGTTCATAGGCAAAGCGTAGGGGCTGTCTGCTCACCTTTTGTGACTGGCAGTGACCATTTAATTTGTATTTAAATAAATTTCTTTTTTGCTGAAAATTACAGCCTGGTCCACGTTTTTTTCTCATTGGTTGTGCAGACTTTGTGGAAGAAGATCTGCTGTAGGTTGGCTGGTAGAGAGCCTTCGGTAGGGCTCAGAGCTCATTCCACCAGACATACTGCTGCTTTGCTGGCTGCTTCCAGGGACGTCCCTGTACAGGATTGCTGCCTGTAAGTCAGCACACACCTTCATTTCCCACTGCTGCATTGACCTTGAGTCATGCTGGAATGCTGGTTTTTAGACCTTGATTCTCCAGTCTTTGTCCACCAAGTAGTGTTACATACCTTGCCGCCTCCTCCTAGAGAACTGCAAGGAGTCTGCTAGAGTGTGGATCATGAACTGTATCCGTGCCCCTAGAAAAATAGGTTACACATCAGTAACCGTAGTTCTATGAGTGGTATACAGTATATCTCACTTTAACTGCCACATAACTCACTCAGCCTTCTCTGACAAGTGGCACACAGATCCCTGTTTCCAGCACACAAGATCTGATGTCACGGGGTGGAGTTGAAGAATATACCACCTAGGCAGTGGGAGGAGCTTAGCTTAAAGAAGTCTGGGAAATCAGAATGTGCCAGTGTAACTTCCAGAGTGTAGATGTGAACTATATACCACTTAGAGAACAATGGTTACAGGCGAGTAACCTGTTTTTTGAGCAGTCACGATATTCAAGCTGGTAGATCAGTGCGACCTAAAATAAAAGGTCAAGGACAGCAGAGTAAGGTACAAGTGCAGTGCATTACCAGGTGCGAACTCAAGATTAGGAGCAGATTACAGTAATACCACCCACACTGTGAAGGTGCACAACTAATCAGTGCAAGTACAACACAATAAGCAGGCCCCTTTGTTTTCTGCAATTCTGTGATTGCAGCAAGTGCCTTGAAAACCAGCCTCTACTGCAGAAACAGCATGTGTGGTGCAGTGAAGATGGCCACCTACACAGAAAACCACAAAATGAATGGCTAAAATGATTGTGAGCAAGCCTAAAATTGCATAAGTGTGAGTTTGCTGGGAGCTCCATTATACAATCTATAAAGGGTTTCTGCTGGGTACACTGACAGTTATGGCCAACAAATTATTTTTAAGTAGGGATTGAGTTCAGGCAGATAAGCAAACCAAACCAAAGTAATTCAGCCACACAGAATCCTTTAATGTCTTTTTCATTGATAAGTCACATCAGAATTCCCCACATCAAGACCCATTTTGCCCTGAGGGGCTTCTTCAGGGGTTGTGGGTTCTTTATTAAATAAAAACATTAAACAAAAATTAGTTGTGACCGTTAAGGTCTAAGCCTTGCATGGACTGCAGAAATCGTATAAGTCCATACTTACACCATTCAGATCAAAACATTCTTACTTTTTCATAGTCTTGCAGAACTATTTTATTCTCAGAAGTGCAGGTCAGTATAGGTGCCACCTGTGCAAAATTAAAAACATCCTAAGTAGTAATCAGTAATTAAATCTTCATATACAATTCATTATATTTTTGTATCGAACTTCCTTATAAGGCACCCTAATTTGTGCTCAGTCATGCAGTATATGCATATTCTGGTGAGCTAAATATTCATTTAAGTAATCATTAGTGTATTTACACACTCTGTGCTCTCTATATAGAATGTCATTCTTTTCAGCAGTATTTAAGATAGTGATAAAATCAAATATTTTTTCAAAGATCTCTCCCTCCATTGAGATTGAGCCACATCCTGGAACTGTAAGCCATTGGTGTCAGGACCACACCGGAAATTTTTTGCTGGCAGGGTCCTCCCACATAGACATACCTCATCAGCGTCTATATAACATGGGCATACCCAGCATCCCTCAGTTATTTCTCCCGCCATCAACTGCTAGTCAACCCACCTCTGCTGAACAACAAAGCAGTTCAAGCATGCATGGGATAAGTGCATGGGTATTCTGGCAATGGGAGGGATAGGATTGAGGACCCCCCAGTACATGGACTCTGCTTGGGGGCTTTCAGTGGGCAGACTAAGTGGGCCAAACAGTCCTTATCTGCCAGCTACTTCTATGAACCAATGAAGAACGGCTTTGAACTTTTGCAAGTATTTGCTTTACGTTGCTACTTCTCTAAATTTATTTTAAAACTTTATTTTATGCCACCATTGAAAGACAAGAAACTGCTGTTCCATTATTGCCATTGCTGTGATGTTGAGATTTATAAAAATGACGACCACTCCATTTGCATCTGTTGCCTTGGTACAAGCCACAACGTTAAAGCCTGCTCAGTTTGCTAGAGCTTGGAACAGGCAACCAGATGTCACAGGAAGGCTTTGGCAATGTAGTTAAAGCTTCAAGAAATGGAGAAATAGGTTGCAGCCACTTCTGTTCCTGGCTCACTGTCAGCATGTCAATCCCCACAGTCAACAGCAGCCATCACAAACTCATTCAAGAAAAAGGATAAATCCTCTAAGTTGGTGGAAAAGCACTGCCATTCCGAGAAGGAGAAACAGTGCAAGGAAAAGGCCACTTCCCCAAACTGTTCCCATTCACCTCAAGGAGGAGGAGGTAAGCCTGCTGACAAAGAAGGGTACCCAGCTCCAACCACGAAGTGTGCTCCCCCTGGCCCAACTGTCTCTGACCAAGGTCGGAGTCCCGTGCTGGCTTGCCTGTTAGAGCTGTTTCTGCATCTGTTGCTGCTGCCTCCATCGGCGCAGTTAGTTGGACTGTCGTCGACCTTACCATCAGTGTTCCAATTCTTAGTCCCGGGTTTAGTGCTGGACCCTGAATGGCCTCCAGTGACATGACCCCCCCATTGACAGCTTCTCTTCATCTTGTCAACCCTCAGCTGCATGACGGTTAATGACGACAAACCGGAATATAATCCGGAGTATATGAATGACACCCTCGGCTTGACTATCATTAAGTTTACCATTGATGTTCCAGTTCTTGTTCCCTGCAGTAGTGTTGGCCCTTGAATGGCATCCATTGATGGGACCTCTGTCGACAGCTTCTCCCTTGTCTCCTCATCCTGTCAACCCTCAGCTGATAACAGTTGACATCGATGATGAATTGGAGTATAATCCATAGTACAGGTAAGAAGAGGATGATGACAAAGGGGCTATAAATGATGTTAGCTTGAGCTCCACTCTGTACTCTTGCTCAGAGGAGAGTGTGACAAATAATCCAAGGTCTCCAACTGCGGTTGCCTCATTTCAAGCCTTCCTGAAACAGGTACAGCCTAAATTCAGGCTTCATGCCGAGGAGGAGCATTCCTGCAGGAAAAATGTCTAAGTTCTTGAAGATTTCTGCCTCCCCTCCAGTAAACACATCTCCTGTGCATTCTGCACTTGAGGCTACCAGTCTGGCTGCTTGGCATAGGCCAGCTCAGTTGCTAGCAGTTCCAAGAAAGGCTGATAAACAAATATCCAGCTCCCACTGTTAAGCCCTATTATTCATCACAAATCAAAACGGACTCAGTGGTGATTATGGCTGCTCATGACAGATCAAAGGTTCCCAAACACATGAGTTCTCTCCCTGCTGATAAGGAGTTAAGGATACTGGATGTGATGGGTAGGAGAACTTCTGCATCCTTTGACCTAAGGATTGCCAGCTATTAGATGTACATGACAGAATATCAAAATTGCCTTTGGAAGACTATGCCACTCTGGCAGAAAAACTGTCAGAGGGCCAGGACAAAATATTGGCACAGAAGACTATTGGCTAATGGCCAGGAGGCTGGTAAGCACCTGTTAAGGTCTGCTTGTGATGCCTTGGAAGCTTCTACAAGGGCTGCTGTCTCTGGTATCTGCCTTTACCACCTCTCTTGGCTAAGGGTGGCTGGTTTTGCCTCAGACGTGCAACAGTCTGTAATGAATGCTCCATTCAGAGGCAAACAGTTGTTTGGTAATGACGTAGAAACTGCATTAAGGGATTTACAGTCCTCAAAAATGACTACAAGATCCCTGCATACTTTGAACCCTAAACCCCGGGGAAGAGATTGAAGTTGTGTTTGCAGGCCTTATGCCCACCCAGGGCTATTTAAGAGGCCCAAGACGTGGTTCCCAACGATTTCAACCTTCCACTTCCCATACTGAAAATCTCCCTCCTGGTGCCCATGCTAGACTTAGGTCATACCATTACCGGCACTTTCTGAGCACTCTTCACTTCCTTCAGCCTCACTGCCTCAGAAGTTTTGATGGCGGCGGAATCTTCCTTTTCCTACCAAAATGGAGGGAGATCACTACAAATGCCTGGGTCCTGGAGGTGGTTCAGCAAGGACATGTTCTACAGCTCCTTACTGTTCCTCCAGTGAACCCCCATCGCATCACCCAACAGATATCCTTCGGGACATCTTTCCCTCCTACTGGAGGAGGTTAAAACCCCTCCTGTGCAAAAGTGCTGTGGAACTGTCCCTTTTTCAGAACAGAACTTGGGCCATCATTTCTGGTATTTTCTGGTTCCAAAATGGGCCAGGGGATCTCAGGCTCATATTAGACCTTCTAGGACCGAATCTATTAATCGAATACAAAACGTTTCAAATGGTCTCTTTGTAGTCCCTCCTTCTCCTCTTGCTAACAGAGGATTGGATGGTTGCTCTAGATAGGAAGGAAGCATATCTTCATGTCAGAATCCAAACGTTGTATAGAAAATACCTGTGTTTCTTGCTTCAGGGCTCACACTACCAGTTTCTTGTCTTGCCCTCTGGTTTGGTCTCTGCACCACATGTCTTTACCAAAGTATTTGCCTCAGTGGCAGCTGCCCTTTGCAGAGGCCTCTATGTCAATTGCTGTAACCTCTGTTTTGGGAAGCCATTGTCTACACACTGTTTTGGACCCATCTATTTGACCAGTTGAGTATACTTGTCAGCAAACCGAAGTCTGCCCTTAATCCTTGCGAGAGGCTCAAACACATAGCAGAATTTCTGGACACAGGTCTGGGATGGGCGTTCCTACCCTGTGACAGTTCTACATCACTGGTGTCCCAAGCACAGCTGATATCATCCAGCGACTATGTCTCGGCCAGATGCCTTCTGAGGCTAATAGGCCTGATGGCTGCTGCAGTACTAACTGTCCTGCTAGCTCATCTTCACATAAAGATCCTGCAGTGGTTCTTCAGGGCGCAGTGGGCACAGCATTCTGACAAGCTGGCATGTCTAATACAAGTGACTCCTCCATTTCATCACTCTCTGCTCTGGTGGTTGGACAGCTCCAGCATAGAGTTGGGGTCCCTGTTCTTCAAACAACTTGAAGTCTTGCTGTATTCTGACAAGTGCAGTTAGCCCCAGCCTTTAAACTGCCCGGAGAACAAAGGGTTAATCTTTCTATACAGAGCACAGAATGCTGAGCTCGAGCTCGATTGATGTCTGTCTGTTTCCCTTTGAAAGCTAACCGTCAGATTCTTTACTCCGCCTCACTGAACAGTCACTCTGGAGATTTCTCCTGCAGCTCGGTTCAAAAGTCTGAAGTGTCGTTTTTTCATCAGTTTCCAACCGAAAAAGTTTCCTGCATAGTCGGTTCAGTCTCTGTCTGTGGTACCGTGAGTACTAGATAGGTTTTCTACTGTGTTTTCTGTGTGGAACTTGTAAAAAGTGTGGATCGGTTTAGCTGAACCGATCATTTTTGCTTAATTCTTGTGTTAACTTTAGTGTGTGGTTACCAGTCCTTATCGGTTCTTAAAAAAAAAAAAAAAACTGTGTTTTGAAATGTTTTTTTTCCAAGACCCGTGACACGGTTAGGAACCGATAAGGGAGTCTTGCCTGGCGGTTGCCAAAAAAAGGGTAGGTTTGGTTAGGTTGGCCATGTCTGAGAAACCCCCCCAAAAAAAACCGGGCCCACTGGGTTTCAACACTGCAGTGAGTGTGGGGAGGTCTTTGCTAAGGCCGATCCCCACACCACCTGTGTTTGTCTGGGGTTTGAACACCTCGATTCAGACTGCCAAATTTGCAGAAATGTTCTCAAATCTACCCTGGAAAAGAGATTAGGTAGACTGAGGGAAAAGGAGGCCGAGAAGTCTGCTGACCCGGATGGCCAGCCTAGTTCGGTTCCGACTGAACCAGGAGTGCCGTCTGACCAGGGCGATACTTCTTTGGGCAAAAGGAGAGCCGATCCCGAGGGGTTGATTCCGACTAAAAGAAAGCGCAAACAAAAATCGTCCGGTTCAGATCCAGAAGTCCATGTTCCGACTGCCGAAGAAATAGCCAGAGCAATTCAGATTGTGGAATCGCTTTGGCCGGTTCCGACCGATCCGGCACCTTTTGGCAGGGGCTCGGTTCGGTCAGTTCCCCCGGTTCACGACTATACTCTGGAAGAGTTTTATGAACCGGAGTTTGAGGAGGAAGGGGAGTTTGAAGATGATGATGGTGAAAGTCTAGATGTGCCTGTGGAACTGGACATCTCCCCAGACAGACCTTCAGGTGTATCCCCTCCTAGGCTTTGAGTCCCCTTCCCACTTTATGTTCTTCAGAAAGGTGGCTGAGACCCTCCAGCTTCCTATGGAAGAGGCAGTGGAGGATCAGGAGGAGCCTGATTTTGTAGAAATGATGGACAGCCCAGAGTCCAGGAGACTGTCTATTCCCCTCCACAAATCTTTTGGGAAACAGACACAAAAAATTCTGAAATCTCCCAATTTTATACCTCCTGTGGACAGAAGAATGGACAAGAGGTATATGCTATCAGGCTCAGAAACAGAGATTTTATATCAGCAATGCAGCTATGTTGGAGTTGTGTAGGCTGCTGCCTGTGATAAGGCAAGCATTCCCTTGGCTTCACACCCCCCCAGACAAAGACTCTAGGAAGATTGATGCCATGGCAAAAAAAGCTGTACATGGCATCTTCCTTGGGACTCAGACAGGTGAATTATATGGCCTGTGCAGCTAGGTACCAGAAGTCCAGGTGGGACACTGTATTGGCACTGGCTAAACAGGCCTCCCCCCAGTTAGCCAAGTTGCTGGAGGCAGTGGCTGCAGCTGGGATTGAAGCATCTAAAGTTCAGTTTCATGCTGCTGTGGACTCTAATGATGTGTCATCAAGAGTCATGACTACATCTGTGGCTCTTCGTAGAATGGCTTGGCTCAGATGTACTAGCCTCTCGCAGGATACCCAGGCTAAGGCCATGGATTTTCCTGTAGTGGGTAATTCTCTGTTTGGGGAGCAGACAGGGAACTACATGAAGAAAATGGATGAGTACAGGACCACCTACAAGAGTACTCAGGCCAAGGAGAGGCAGGCAACTCCTCAAAGGCAGCAGTCTAGGAGCAGGGGCAGGCCTTTTCATAGGCCTTTTTACCAAGCACATGCCTCTTCTTCCTTTTCACAGAGGGGGTTCTTCAGAGGGAGAGGCAGAAGGGGGATCAGCAGGACTGCATCCACTCCTCAGCCTAAGGCCTCTGCCAAACAGACACCCTGATGGGCCTGCCCGGGTCGACTCTCCTATTCCAGTAGGGGGCAGGCTGGCTTACTTTGTCCAGGACTGTATGTCTGTTACATCAGACAAGTGGGTCCTGGAAGTAGTAAGCCTGGTTCTCAGCTTCAGAAAATTTCTGAAGATGACAGCCAGATCTTTTCCACCTGCAAATCTCTCGGAAACCCTTGCCCTAGAGGCAGAGGTTTCATCTGTTCTGGCCTTAAGAGCCATAGAGTGAGTACCTACCCTACACTGGGGCAAAGGGCTGTACTCCAGGTACTTCCTGACCCCAAAAAAGATAGGGGAGTGGCGACCCATCCTAGACCTAAGATGTCTAAACAAACATCTTTTAAAACCAAAGTTCAAGATAGTAACTCTGGGAATAATCCTTCCCTCTCTAAGGCCAGGGGACTGGCTAGCATCCCTGGACCACAAAGATGCCTACTTTCACATTCCCATCAGGTGCTCCCACAGAAAGTACCTCAGGTTCGAGTTGCCCTCAGGCCACTATCAGTTCAGAGCAATGCCCTTTGGCCTAACCTCAGCCCCAAGGGTTTTCACAAAGTGCCTGGCAGTAGTAGTTGCCTTTCTAAGAAGGCAAAAGATCTCCATTTTTCCATATCTGGACGATTGGCTAATAGTGGGTCAGTCTCCAGACCAAGTCAAGTCTCACCTGCAAGTGACCCAACAAGTGCTCATTTCTCTAGGATTTCTTCTCAACCTTCCCAAGTCAGTTCTCAAACCAGTACAGCTTCTTACCTTTATAGGGGCAGAACTGGACACAGTCAGAGCAAGAGCCTTTCTTCCCCTGGAAAGGGCAAGGGTTCTTATAGAATTAGCCTCTTCCTTCAGCCTTCGTGTATCTCGACCAGCAAGGCATTTTCTCGAGCTCTTGGGCCACATGGCAGCTTCAACAGCAGTAGTCCAAGGGGCAGGATTCCAGATGTGGGATATTCAGTTCCATCTGAGAGCTTTTTGGTCTCAGAGGACGGATTCCCTTACCAAATGACTCTGACCTTGATCCAAGCCCTTCAATGGTGGCAGGATCAGGACAATTTAAGATGAAGGGTCCCTTTTGCCACTCAGCCTTATTCAGTGGTCCTTACCACGGACGCTTCTCTTCTGGGCTGGGGGCCCTCACTGCCCAGGGACTATGGTCCCCCCAGGAATTCCTTCTCCATTTCAGTCTCCTAGAACTCAGGGCAGTGTTTCTGGCCCTGAAAGCTTTCTCTGTTAGTGCAGAACAAGGTGGTTCAGGTCAGAACGGACACCACCACCACCATGTGGTACATCAACAAGCAGGGAGGCACTCGGTCCACTGCCTTGTGCATGGAAGCCATGAAATTGTGGTCCCTGGCTTATTCCCTGCAAACCTCTCTGGTAGCAGTTCACCTTCCAGGGAAGGACGTGTGCTAGCAGATGCACTGAGCAGGATCTCTCAGGTCCATCACGAATGGTCCCAGGACCCTCAGGTGTTGAAAGTGATTTTTTTCAAGGTGGGGTACTCCAGAGATAGATCTCTTTGCAGCTCCAGACAATCACCAACTTCCTCTCTTTTGCTGCAGACCCCCAGTCTTGGGCTCAGTCCCCCTGGATGCTCTGATTCTGAATTGGGAAGGGCCATTTCTGTATGCCTTCCCACTCCTGTTCAAAGTTTTAGTCAAAATAAGGTCTCAACCTTGCAAAGTGATTCTGATTACTCCAGATTTGGGCCAGACAGCCTTGGTACCCCCTGTTGTTGTCTCTAGCAGTCCATCTTCCCCTGTCTCTTCCGAGGAATTACAACCTGTTAACAGCCTCTCAGGGGAGGATTTGGTACCCCAGTCTTCAGTCTCTCAATCTCAAGGCATGGCTCTTGAAGAGTTAGAGTTTGCAGATCTGCATCTTTCTCAGGGGGTTCTCGATATTCTCAAAGCTTCTCGAAAGCCCTCCACCAGAAAGACTTATAACTCCAAATGGAAGAGATTCAGCATTTGGTGTTCTAAGAAGCATATTTCCCCAGATACTGCTGAATTGCCTACGGTTCTGGATTATATGGTCCATCTTAATGGCCTAGGCCTTAGACCAGCTACTCTCAAGCTACACTTGTCAGCTGTTTCTGCGTTTTTGTCTGTGGGGAAGTCTTCCTCACTATCTTCTTATCCTGTGTTCTGTAAATTTTTTAAAGGATTGCTTCACACCAGTCCTTCTTTTAGAGACCCTGCCCCTACCTGGGATTTGAATGTTTGCATTGCTCAACTTATGCAACCTCCTTTTGAGCCTATGTCCTCGGCAGAGCTTAAATACTTGACTTGGAAAACTGTGTTCTTGGTAGCCATTACCTCTGCCAGGTGTATCAGTGAATTGCAAACCCTGTCAGTGGAACCTGATTTTATCTCCTTTCACAGGGATAAAGTGGTCCTTAGAACCAATAGAAGGTTCTTGCCCAAAGTGGTTTCAGACTTCCATTTAAACCAGTCTCTCTTCCTGTTTTCTTCACTGATCATTCTTCCTTGGGAGAGAGGAGGCTACACAGTTTAGATGTTAAAAGAGCCCTTAGTTACTACATAGAGCATACCAAGGGTCACAGGTTTGACTCCCTCCAGTTCCTCACTTATGGAGAAGTGGAAAAGGGCAAACCTGCCACCAAGAGAACTGTTGCCAGGTGGATTGTGTCTTGTATATAATTCTACTATGAAAAACTGGGAAAAATTCCACCCTCAGGCCTGAGGGCTCATTCCAGAAGAGGTACAGCTGCTTCCCTGTCTGCTGCCAGGGATATCCCTCTTAGAAATTTGTCAAGCAGCCACCTGAAAAACAGTCCATACCTTTACCAAGCATTACTCTCTGGATATCCAGGCTAGGAGTGATGCTTGGTTTGGCACAGCAGTACTTCAGAGCCTTTTCCCAAAGTAGGTTCTGTCCCTCCTCCATGGAGGCACTGCTTGGTAGTCTGCACTTGTCAGAATACAGCAAGACTTCAAGTTGTTTGCAGAAAAAAATTACTCACCTTAGTAATTATGTTTCTTCTATTGGAGTCTTGCTGTATTCTGACCTCCCTGCCTCTCCTCTCAGAATCTGGTTTTGGGAAGTGGGTGGGCAGGTGCAGTATTGCACCTCTGGGGTGCCCCTTTTACACCCTCTTCTTTTGTCTGGGTGTTTATTTTATTATATTCCTGTTTGGTTTGGGTTTTGAGTTTTGGGTTTCTTGACTTGAGTCGTCTTTTGGTAATCCAAAACTTTTTGTTGCCAGTTGGCTATTAAAAATGTTTTACAATTTCCACATAGAATAGCTATTAGAGTGTTGCTCGTAAGAATCTGACAGTTAGCTTTCAAAGGGAAACAGAGACATCAACCGAGCTCGAGCTCAGCATTCTATGCTCTGCATAGAAAGATTAACCCTTTGTTCTCCGGGGCAGTTTAAAGGCTGGGGCTAACTGCACTTGTCAGAATACAGCAAGACTCCAATAGAAGAAACATAATTACTAAGGTGAGTAATTGTTTCTTCTTGCCAGCCCCCCCTCTTGGTGATGACCACGGATGCCTTGGGCCCAACTTGGGGTGCCCATTTGTACCCCTTTAGAACTCGAGGTCAGTAGGACCTTCTGGATACAGTTCTGCACAGCAGTACTCTGAATGTGAGGACTGTTCTGTGTGGTCTGCAGGCTTTTGCAGCCCTCCTTCCAAGGAGCCTGCCGCTGATCTGTACAGCCAGTATTTCGGTGATAAGCTACATCAGCCAGCAGGACAAAGTTCATTCATAACTCTCTGCAGAGAGGCAATAAGAGTTTGGCACTGGGCAGTGGACTGCAACATATTTCTGTCTGCCGTGTTCCTGCCTAGTACCCCGAATGTATTGGCAGATCGACTCTGTTGGTCTTGTGCGTTTTGCCATGAATGGATACTCTCGGACTCTGTCATGGACATTCTTTTTGAAAAAAGTGGTTGTCCAGACATAGACCTGTTTGTGTCTCCATACAACACAAAACTGACCCATTTCTGCTCGTTCGCTTCAGGGCCTGGAGTTTTCTGGCAAGAGCATTGTACCTCTCCTAGAAAGGGAGGTTTCTGTATGCTTTTCCCCTGGTTCCTGTGATACAGAGGGTTCTTGTTCAAGCTATAGGCTGAACCAGCATCCTTAATTTTGGTGGCCCCTTACTGACCCAGAAAAATTTGGTTTCCTCTGCTCCAGCAACTAGCATTTGAACCCAGTGTCCTGCTCTCACCTACGAGCAGGACGTCTGACACAAGAGCAGGGTGCTCTAGTGCAACCAAATCTGCGATCCCTGCACCTCCACATGTGGCTCTTGAGGACAGAGCCCTTCTACTTCGGGGTCTCCCTGGCAGTTTCTGAAGTTCTACTGGTAGCTTGAAAGCTGTTTATGCGTTACACATACTTGCAAAAAATGGAAACATTTTACAGTTTGGTGTAGTGCCCGTGCCCTTTATCCTGTTATGGGTCCAGTACCTACTGTTTTGGACTACCTCTTGTCCCTTAAGGACTCTGGACTGGGATATTCCTTGTTTAAGGTCCACCTGGCCAGAGTGTCTGCTTTTCCTGCCCTCAGAGAAGCCAAAACAGTGTCCCAGATGGAAGTTTCCTGTAGATTATTAAGAGGTATTCAACTGTCGTACCCCCCCAAAGTCTACCATCCGCTTCTGATATGGGACTTTGGTTTGGTCCTAGAGATCCTGACTGCACCTCCCTTCGATTCTGCCACTACTTCTGAACTGCTTTTCATCTCTTGGAAGACCCTGTTCCTAGTTACTGTGACATCTGCTAGATGCATTTCAGAGTTGCAGTCTCTGGTTGCAGACTCTCCTTTTATTGTTTTTCACAAGGACAGGATTATATTATGCAGTAATCCTCATTTTCTCCCAAAGATTGTGTCTGAGAGAGCACTAAATCAGACTGTCGACCTTCCTGTTTATTTCTCAATGCCCATGGATAGTGGGCAGTCCATCTAATGCTGCAGTGGTACCTAGATCATGCTAAGGTTTGTAGAAAATTCTCACAACTGTTTGTAGTGTTTGCACCCAGGATGGTGGGCTCCCCAATTTCCAAACAGGGTCTGTCCAAATGGCTGGTCAGTTGTATTATGTTCTGTTACCTGAAGCACAGTAAACAACTTTCTGGTCCCATTCGTGCTCATTCCACTTATGGGGTGGCTACCTCACTGGCTTGTTTCATAAATGTATCTGCTGCTGACATTCCTGCTGCTGCCGCTACTTGGAATACTGTTAATACATTTACTAGACACTACAGTCTGGATATTGTCTCTTGTAGATGTCCTGACTTTGGCCTCAGTGTTCTACAAGGCCTCCTTACTCAGAATCATTAGAGCCTGCTGTCCTCTCTCTGTACTTTGTACTGCTTGGGAATCATTCCATAATGTGGCTCAGTGGATAGAATCATTACCATAACAGTAGATCTTCGAGAGAATCTTGTCCATTGAGCCATAGATTTCCTTCTTTCCCACCTTGTTTCGATGGGAGGTGCCAGTGCTTCTCCTATGACGCCTCAAATGGCATCTGTACTAAGGTTCCCATATCCTGCCCTCCTGTATGCCTGGTTTGGTCCTGGTCGCTTCAGTCACTTCCGGTCCGATGATCCTCTGAGCCTGTCCGCAGTGGGAAACGGGCATGCTGGAGATACCCATATTATATAGATGCTGATGAGGTGCATCAGTGTGAGTAACCCCATTCAGCAAAACAAATTTCCAGGTGGTCCTGATGCCAGTGGCTTACAGTTCCATAATGTTACTGAATGGAGGAGGTTCTCTGGAAGATCTACTGTTACAGTAGATAACTATTCTATGTGTAACACCATTGTTCTATCATTTAATCTCACATCATCAGAAAGCATTTCTTCATAGCACAGTCTGTCAGTGGAATAACCGGTCAGCATTTACTAAGGGCACTGAGCGCTGTTCACTGTCAGCTTTTATACTGCCAGCCATGTGAGCAAGCTGACCAGTGCGATCTCTATGCTGCTGGATGCATGATGTCAGTGTATCTGGATGGCATGCAAGCCCCTGACACACTGGCTTGCTGTTGCTATGAAACAGCTTGCAATGTAGGTGTCACTGCCTTATAGGGGTGGGTTTTAATGGGAGGGAGAGCCTACTCACTCCTTTGTGCTGGTCATATTTACAATATTCAGTAGACACAAGAAAGCCCCTAGATTACAGTTCGGCTATGGGGAGCATGATGGCTCCCACATATGCCAATCTCTTCATGCAATTTTTTGAGCAGTAGTTCGTTTTGTGCCAGTTATATAACCCATTTTTTTAAAGGTATAAAGCTCTCTAAGCAGTATATTGATGACATTCTTTTATTATGGGATGACACTAAGGAGCAACTTGAAAAATGTCATGAATTTGTGAAAAAGAAGACACAGTATTTGAAATTCAGTTTTGTTTACAATAAAGAACATATACCATTCTTGGATCTTATAATTTACAAGGAAAGGATTTGGCAAACAGACTCTAGATAAAAAGCCCTGAAGGGAAAACACTGCTTCATGCTACTAGCTTTCACTCCAAAAAACTGATAATGCCTTCTTTACAGTTGTTGAGAGTTAAGAGAAATTGCAATGATGAAGAGCTTAGACCGGTTTGTGCAGAGGGGTTACAGATGCAACACAGTACAAAATGCCATAACAAAGACAGAAATGAGAGAGAGACAGACAGAGGAACTCATCTGGGAAGAGAGAGAACACACAGGAAATGAAGTGAAAGAACAATGCATGTCCTACAGTATTCAGAATTTATGAAGGACGTCACTAAAATTATAAATAAGAATTGGGACATTGTTAAATTTTGGGGTATACTGAAAATCTGCCTGTTACATAGCATTGCATCAAAAAAGGTCAAAACTGTCAAAAAATAAGGTGGTACACACACACACACAGGTCAGTTGCATAAAACTGTGTTTGCACCCTGTGGGAGGTGTTGCCACTGTGGTAACACTTCCTGAAAAGACATCTTTGAGCACCCCTGGACTAACGGAATATTCCCTATTAATGAGATGCTGAATTATGACAGCTGCTTTGTGGTTTAACTAACTCATCTTTGTGCAAAAATATATTGTCAAAATTATAAGATATCTCAATAAGCGCATTGGAGAACACAAAAGCAGCATAAGGAACAATAATGGAAAATTGTCTGTAGCGACATATTTCAGTCTGGAAGGACACACATCTGCCTACCTTTGCTTCTGGGGCATAGAAAGTGTCCCAGAACCTAGGAGGAGTAGTGTCAGGAACCAAGGCCCTTGAAAAGCAGGAGATGATTTGGATTTTTACACTGGGAGCATTAAATAAAAATGTTGATATGAACGAGGAGGAAGACTGGCTGGCATGCTGGTAAAATTAAAAACAAAAACAGAGCACCCACATGGAACACCAGCACACAGTAAATACAGGGCAAAGAAACAAGATTTAGCCTACCTCCATTTATTACATATTCAAATGCATGTAACGAGTGGAAAAAACATCCCAAATGTGAGTGTAGAAGACACGGCCACAGTCACTTAGGATGGCATCAAGACTGCCTTACACTTCACCCAGCTGCTCCGTCCTGGACTTCATCAGAGACTTTGCACTTGAATATGTAATAAATGTGGGTAGGATAAATCTCTCCCCCCCCCCAGTATTTACTGTACATTGGTGTTTTGTGTGGGTACTCTATTTTTTTTGGATGTGTTTAATTGTGACTGATGTATAGTAGTACCACAACTTTTTCCTGATGCTAGCCTATTATGTTCATGTTTTGCTCACATTTGTAAAAGCCTTCTACCAGCAGCTGGTATGCCAGTGTGCTGTTGTTAATGACTCGTACAGCTAATTGTAAGAGTAACTGTTATATAAGAATTGATGTATGTGGCCCCTTGTATAACAGGGATTTCTTATTAGATATAGGAAATAAGGTTAGTTCATACATGCACTTCAGTTTCCCAAAAGCTGATTCTCTGACCCTCTCCCTCCATTTTTGGAGTTATTATAGATAGCTTATTGCAAGTGTCACTTTATGCAGATTGATATACAGTATTTGGGGATTATATTAAAAATTCCCTTTTATCAAGGCTTAGGATGAACCCCTAATCTCAGAGCTTTCATGTGTCAATTGAAAAGAGAACACTATTGTGAAAATGGCCAGCACAAGGGAGTGAGTATCAAGTGGACTCTCCTGCTATTGAAACCTGCCCTTAGATGGCAGTGACTCCTACATTGTGAGCTTTTGCAAAGCAACAGGAAGCCAATGTCAGGGTTGTGCATGCCATCAGGATGCCACGACTTCACATGTCATGCTTCCAGCAGTGCCCTGGTTTGCTTGCTGTAGTGGTCCACCAATTAGTGGGGCAACCTTTTCCCAATCCAGTGGTACTCAGCCCTGAATTATGACCGTTATGGCTTTCTGCTGGCAGTACAAAAGCTGAAAGTAAACCGAGTTCACGGAGCTTATTAAATACAGAGTGCTTTTCCCATGTGAGGACTTATGAGGTAGCCCTGAAGCGTGCCCAAACAGCGACACTTTTTATATTGCTACCTCCAAAAGTTTTGATCTGTTTATAAGAGGAGTCTTAACATTGCTTCCAGTTGCCTGCTTGTTTGTAGAAATGTGTCTTCTAAGAAAGGTTTTTAAGAGCTTGAGAGACTATGGTATGAAGATGATTTGACACTAAATGATAGGGGATAAACAAGAGTGTTATGAATATCTCATTTTAATACTGTTGAAAAGAATAGCATGTTCTATCTAGTGAGAACAGTGTGTGTAAATAGAGAATTACTAATGATTTTCTAAGTGAATAGTTCACCATGTTATGCATATACCACATAACTGAGCACAGACTTGAGTGCCTTATAAGAAAGAGGAATACAAGAAATGGTTGTTACTAAGGATGTATTTAATTTTGAACTTGTCATACCTATACCATGCTGCATTTTGTAAGAGTAAAATGGTTGTTCTGAGAGAGTAAGAAAACATAAGGATGTTTTGTACTGAATGGTTTTCAGCATAAAGTTATGATATTTGCAGCCCATGCTATTCTTAGATTTTAATGAACTAATCTAGGTTTTATGTTTAACAAAGGACCCACAATCTCAAGAAGCCTCTAAAGGTGAAATGGGTCTTGATGTGGGGAATTCAGATGTGAAATATTAGGATTTTTCTGTGTGTGGCCAAATTTCTTCGGTTTGAGCTCCATTATACATCCTTGCCCCCTTCCTGTTGCAGCGGTCTATGAAACAACTCCTTTCCAGTCCCGTGGTACTCAGCCCTGAATCATATGAGCATTATGGCCTTCTGCAGACTTTGAGGAAACTTCAGGAAGTCTGTTTGAGGGGAAAAAAAATTTGTTTCTGTTTTCTGGTTGTATCATTGTGTAATGAAAAAGTATGAGTAATTATTACAAAAGCACAAAACCAAGGCTTCATGAACTTGTGTCTAATGTAAAATGGTCTAGGTGCTCTTCATCATCCCAATGAATCTTTACAGTGTGGGAGAGAAGATGTGAAAGCCAAGTGGTATTAATGCAGATGCCACCACTGGTGTTGAAGTGAGCGAGCAGGTGGAAGCAACTGGAGCAGCGTTGCAGCACAAGTGGGCATCAACCAAGCGGGTTGAAGAGAGCCATTGGAGCAGCATTGTTTTGCAGCCTAGCTGTGCTGGTCTTCAAACAAGTTAGCAGGGGTGGGGAGAAATCCACAGGTACATCGCTGTGGTAAACCATCGGTGGGTCGTGGGAGGGAGTCATGGGACAATAAAATAAAAAAAAATTCCCCCATGCCCTACTTCCAGTCCAAATCATGGTGCCAGAATTGCTTTGTATTGTTGCTTATATTCAGTTTACATCACATCCAGACAACCCACCCGATATCGCTTGACTAGTCGTGCTCTTCTGCTGCTGGGTTCAGCATCCAGATCTGGAGAGCTAGGCAGTGGACACCTGATGGCATGTGACTGGGTGGTAAGAGGAGTCGGCATAGAATTCGTATCAAGGCAGTGATGCTCAGTAATACTGCCACATTGTTGATGTGAACTTAAAACCAGTGGCAGAACTATGGTTTCCAGTAAGTTACCTTTTCTTGGAAGGGTAAGGTATTTATTTGTCCTTGCTTAGCATCCAGGCGTGTATGTATATATATATATATATATATATATATATATACACACACATACACATACACACACGGTCTCATGCATGTAACCTCAAGAGTTCATGGGCAGCATGGCAAAGAGCCAGGGTTTTTTTGCTTTGTGAATCTGTGGATCAGGAAGGGAGTGTACTTCCCTAGTAGGGCCAGTCAATGTGCTTTGCTTCTTTCCCTGATATATATGTGATTTATAAGGTAGAAAAAAAAATGGTCAGACTGCATGGACCTTGCGGTCTTTATCTGCCGTCAACTTCTATGTTTCTATATTTTCTAACATGATTCACTCTGTTAATCCTGTACCACTTCAGTTCAGCCGTGGCCACCCTTATTGAGCATTTACTCTTCCAGTAGAAGGACACACTGTGCCTGAGGATAAGAAAGTGGACACTGTGTAGCATAGAGTCTGTGAGCTGGCAGTGACCACCTTGTGCCTAAGACTAATCTGGCGAGGGTCACATTCCTGATGCCTGTGTTATTTGGTAGTCTGTGTAGAAGTCATTGAAATACCTTGTAGAATTACAGAAGCTCTAACTTCCACTGGATATGCTGGTACAAGACAGTAGAGACATTGGGTTCCAAAACAGGGTACCCTTCTCCAGAGCATCACTGCATAGCTATGGATTCCACAGAGCATCCTGTGTCAAGCCCCACTTTCCTCATCCGTTGAGTTTATGCTTGAAAACCAATCAAAAAAAAACAAAAACAGGTGTGGGCAGGTGTCCTTGCAAGCATCAGTTCTTTTGAAATGAGGAAGGTCCACATTTCAGTTGCTGGGTGCTGGAGGTTGTGCACTTCAGATACTTTTATTAAGGGTCAAGTTTAGCAGTGGCCCAAGGCCAGAAGTTATTGCCTTGGCCAGGGTGTCTCATCTATTCCTGGCCCAGTTGCACAGGATCCTGTGGACCAGTGAATAGGCTCAGATGGAGCAGCAGCTTTAGCCGGGGTCATGCAATGTGCATGAAGGCCATGATCACATATTGGAAGTAAACACCTCTTAATGAATGTATGTACACATAATGAAGGTGCTGCTGTGTATGGTGTCCATGGAATGGTAACTGTTCTTACAGCTGCGATTGGCTGTCCATTGTCAGACTTACCTGGCACCTGACCTCCTCAGATTAGCTTGTAAGGAGTTACCAGCCTGGTAGTGGTGATTGGAGAACAGTTTGCAGGGGCAGGTCATGCAGAAATAGATATCGCATAACCACTTGTCTAGGGCATGGAGAGATTGGCTGGTGGAGCTTTTTGATGTACAAACTGTTATACCAATTTTTAATGATCAACTCAACAGGGTAAGGGGGTTCAGAGGAGGGGAGAGAGAGCTGTGTGGGTTCATTTGGAGCTAGCCGTTTGCCATGGGAGGGCAATGTATGGCTCACTGCTCCAAACTGCACTGATACGAACTAAATAACAATAAACACTGACTTTTAAACTTAAAAAAAAAAATAATGTTTTTAAAAGGTTTAGAAAGTGTTCTTTATTAAATTTTCTTTATTATTATTTTATTTTAAAGAAAATTACATTTCCTAACGGGCCACCATGATTATCTAAAGGTCAGCAATTTTGGCTCAGTTATTAGTCCTGTGGCCACTGGGTTTTTTAAACTGATTTTGTGAGGTTTCACATGTGCCTTTTTCACATAGTATGCCATTGGCGCCCATGATTTTGTAAAAAATCTGCTCTAGTCATTTTTGTTTTATCAGCACTGTGTCCTCCAGTTTTCTGTGTGCGACCACACTCCAGAATGATGTCGTGCAAAGGAACTGTCAGTGTGTACATACTGCACCAAGGAATTCTGGGTAAATTTATGTTTATGTAAATGTTAGTTACTCAGAGGTGCAGTCCTTTATTTTGATGGTAGTGGCTTCACCTAACATGTAGGTGTATATAACAAGGCATTGTGGGTGCAATAAGAAGTTGCTTTCCAGTTCCCTTACTGTGAGATACAGTCTCATATTTCTGTAGTGGCTTCAACAATAAAAGTTCTCATATGTTTATTTTCAAAACAAGGCATTGTGCATATAGTATCTAGCTGACAAGATTTCTTTACTGAGAGACGTAACGCCACCCAGTCCCCTGACAGCTACCCCCCCACCCCCCACTGCCTGGGCAGAACCCTTTCTCTTTCAGACACATCTCCCCCATCGAAACCGTAGATGCCCCTTGCTCCCTGAATCCCACCAAAGGAAAATCTCCCTACAGTCTTGACAACAAACTCCTCTTCCTCTCCGCCCCGGCCATCGCTACTCCCCTCGCTGCCCTGCTAAACCTCTCATTCATCACTGAATCACTCCCCACAGAGTGGAAACATGCCACTGTCCTACCACTACCAAAAGGAGGTGACCCTACCTCCGCTGCTAACTACCTCCCCATCTCCCTCCTCCCCACTCTCGCCAAACTCCAGGAACACCTAGTACTATCTCAACTCTCCCACTTTCTCTCTGAAACTAACTTCTTCACCCCATTCCAGTCCGGGTTTAGAAAAAAACACTCCACCACCACCACCACCTCCGTACTAAGACTGACGGACTCCATCCTCTCTGGGATGGATAAAGGACAAATTACATCCACTATTTTCATCGACCTAGCCAAAGCATTCGATACAGTATCCCACTCCCTCCTATTATCCTGCCTATCAGGTGCTGGGCTATCTGTGTCGGCCACAAATTGGTTCAGAGCCTATCTACAAAATAGAACCCAATCTACAGAAATAGCTGACTGCACCTCCCCCCCCCCCCGCTCCCTATTACCACCGATGTTCCCCAGGGCTCAGTCCTTGGCCCCATTCTCTTCTCCATCCTACTAAATGATCTGCCAAAGGCTTGCTCCACTACCTCAATTCACATGTATGCTGATGACACAGTCCTATTTACTTCGGGATGTACCTACGAAAAAGTCACCTCTAATCTCCAGACCAACTTCAACTAAGTACAATGCTGTTTAACTCCAACCAACTCTCCCTAAATGCCAAGAAAACAGTCTCCATGACTTTCGGCACTAGACAGAGGCTATCCAGACTTACATCCCCTCTGACCTTCCGTACCCTAAATAACACCATCCTTGAAGATGTGCCCTCCTTCAGGTACCTGGGGGTTTGGCTTGATAGCCACCTCTCCTTTTCCACACACGTGGACGCCATCCTATCAAAACTGCGCCCTCTGTAGAAACCGTACTAGTCTCCCTCTTCCTGTGAGATGCGAAATAGTCCAGAAAATGATTCTACCTTCTTTCGACTACTGCAATATAGTCTACAGCTCTGGATCCAAGTCCACCCTATCCAGACTGGACCCCCACTTCAATGCTTTCTGCTGCTTCACCCTTGATGCTCCCCTCCGCACCCATCACTGCGAGCTGTTCCATTTGCTGGCCCTTCCATCCCTGAGCAATCGCCACCTACTTCACAGTGCTAAATTTGTTTCTAACTTCTGGTTCGGTTCCCTTCCGCCCTACCTCGTCTCCTCCCTATCTTCCCCGCCAACCCCGCCCATGCCGTCAGGTCTTCTGACTCTAGGCTATTAGTAATCCCTCACCAAAGGACCTCTGCAGGTCAATCGGCTTTCTCTTACCTCCTCCCTAAGCTCTGGAATGACCTGCCAGCCCAAATCCACCCTTCCTCCTCCAAGCACTCTCTATCCTCTGCCCTCACTAACTTCTTTGCACCCAATTGTACATGCCCCTGACTCCCCCTTTGCGGATTCTCTCCCCCCATCCCTCCTCACCCACGCTCTCTGACTAGCGGTCATTTCTCGTTTCAAATGACTGGCTTATAAATTGACCCCAAAAACAACCCATGCACTTACCCTCCTGTATGACCCTTGTGCTGTTCTCCTTCTTATTTCTCGTCAGTGTCTTCCCTAGGTCAACCCTCTCATCTTTCCCTGTGTATACTACCCAGACCTGTCGCCCCTCCCTGGCCCCAAGCTCAGGCTTCCATTTCTATTTGCCAACTTGGTGCATTTTACTTCAAAGTAATCTCTAGATAATAGGCACTTATGTGAGTATGTATAGTTCTAGATGTGTAATCAAGTATGTTATGCCACCCTCCTTGTGGCACAAAAATGTAGTGTCTCCTCATGCAATAAGTTTGTAAAGCCACACTTAACTATGTAATCAGTTGTTTGAACTGCTTGACTCCAAGTTCAACCTATTGTTTGATTTATGTATACCGTCCTCCCATGTACCCCCCCCCCCAAGGGCACACCATGACACGAGCATCTTGTTGCTCAGTGTGCCTCTCCTGGTGAAATATTTTCAATAAATAAATAAATAAATGTAGTCTCCTGTGTCAGTAGTGTAGATGTCTGCAATACCAAGACTGACCAGCAGAGGTCTCTGTTTCAAAACAGTGCATAAAAACTTTGTTTCCCTTGCATGATGTCATGCTTGGGGGTTTCAGCACTGAGGAAAAAAAAATATGCGGGTTATGCAAATGAAGCAGAGCACAGAAATAATAGCATTTATTTAATGGAAAACAGAACTTTTTGGCCGCTTGAATGGTAGGAGATTGAATCACAACTCCTACAGGTTACTACTCCCATTTGCTATGGTAAACCTCACAAAATCACTTAAAGCTAAAATCAAGTCTGTCTCAGTATATCCTTTTCACTTGTGCACCCTGGGAAGATGCTCTGAAAAGAGAACAAGCATAGAAATCTCACCTGCTTGCCTTGTACCTGCAGACAACCTACTACACAGCGATCTTGAAAGGAACCATGGCCCTAATCTGCACTCTAAAACCCACTGTATGTTGCTGTTATAATGCACTATCATTGCTTCTACATGCAAAGGTCTGAAGCTATTCCATAGTAACATCAGGAGTTTAGTACCTAAACTGGATGAGCAGAGAGCCTGGGTCACTAATCACAAGCCCAGTATCTGTGCATTGTCAGAAATGTGGCTTAACTCCAGAATCCTCGATTCACACATTCATGTACAAGGATACTCAGGGTACAGAAATGATGGAACCAAGCGTGAAGGTAGTGTTGCTATCCATATCGTGCATAATCTTAGTGTCTGAGGCAGTGGGTGACATGCCTGATAATATGGAGGCCCTCTCCTATATGAAAGACTTTAAGGGGGATAACTAAGGTGCGTACACCAGAATTTTATCTGAAAATGAGGTTTTGAAAAAACAGAGATAAATTAAGGTAGACAAGTCAGCTGGACCGCATCTAATTCATCCCAGAGAAAGGGTGGTGGATGCATGGAACAGCCTACCTCAGGAAGTGGTGGATATAAATACAGTGCAGGGCTTCAGACAGGCATGGGATAGGCATAAGGGAGCAATACAGATGAGTATGAATAGATAGGCCATTGACAGAGCAAAGGCCGATGGCACATTCATAAGGTAGAAAAATAAATGGGCAGACTGGATGGGCCTTGCAGTCCTCATTTGCCATCAACTTCTATGTTTCTCAAAGAGTTGGCAGACATTTTAGCAGGACCCTTTACCATTCTATTCAATGCCTCCGTGGGAGAGGGAAAAACTGTACCAGAATGGAGAGAGGCAAATTTAACCCCAGTTTTTAAAAAGGGAGATGGGCAGGATGTTGGGAATAATCCTGTTAGCATGACATCTGTACTTGGGGAAATCATGGGAGAATTCATTAGAGAAATAATTGAACATAATATTGCATTAAAGGGATTAGCAGATATTACCCAGCATAGGTTTGTTTTGGGGGAGATCATGCCTGACTAATCTCTTGAAATTCTTTGAACCTGTCAGTAGTGCCCTTGACAGGGGCCTACCCGTGGATGTAGTTTATCTTGATTATTCTAAGTCCTTTGATTCTGTCTCACATAGGGAATTAGTAAACAAATGTACTGCATTAAAATGTCATCCTAATTACAGCTTGGGTTGAATCATGGTTGAGTGACAGGTGGCAGAGGGTATGCATTTGGGGTTACCAATCAGACTAGGGTAGTGTTATTAGTGGAGTGCCACAAGGAACTGTGCTGGGTCCTACATTATTTAATGTGTTTGTCTCCTCAATGCAGACATCAGCGGGCCCCTGGTTATGTACACACCCCGACGATACTGAAATAGGGGCCATAGTCAACAACCAGGAAGCAACAGCACAGTTCCAGAAAGATCTGCACCATTTAGAACAATAGGCAAGCAAACATAGATTACATTTCTCTTTATTAAATTTTAGAGTTATGCATTTCGGCCACAATAACATAATGGCAGAATATTAGTTAAACAGCAGGGTACTTGAGCTTACTGTAAATGAAAAAGACCTTGGAGTCACAATTACAAACAACTTAACTTTTGACACCCATGCCAGGAAATCTGTAAAAAACGGTAACAAGATCTTTAGGTGCATACCCAGGCATGTTAAAAGTAGGGACTCAAAGGTGATAATCCCACTCTACTCTTCACTGGTAAGGCCCCACCTAGAATATTGTTCTCCCTTTAGTGTACCACAAAATCTGTAGAGTATAAGGCTGATGGAGAAAGTACAAAGGAAAGCAACCAAGAATATTAAGAACTAAAAAAACAGGTCATACAGGGAAATGCTTTCTGAGCTTGGCCTGTGTTCTTTGAAGTATAGGAGACTGAGGGGATTTATGCTTCATTTTTATGCGGACAAAGAGGTACTTTACAGAGCAAGCCCAGAACCGGATTTATCACTGCAGTCCTTACAAGAAGAGTTTAATCTACTGCAAATTAATCTCCATGTGTCTAAGCTCCTCTTAAATGCAGCCAAAACCAAAGATATGTTTTTTTTTTTCCACACAAACCTAACCTCACCACACACATCTGACATTGCCACCCTTTCTAATGAAACAGTCAAACATGTAGGTTCCTTTAAATACCTAAGCATGTGGGTGGACAATAAGCTAACATTTAATGTAGACATAGAAGATCTCTGTAAGAAGCTATGGCAAAAGCCAGGTTTTTACTTTCGTAATGAATCTTGCCTAAACCATGACGATAAGAAAGCGCTGGTGCAGGCTACGTTCCTTCCCTTGCTGGATTATGGTGACGTTATTTATAGAATGCCACAGTATCATAGAGCTCTTTGCTTTATCTGTGAGCTCCGGGCCCTTACACACCATTGTCACCTTTATAAAGAAATAGGCTGGTTATCGCTTGGTACTAGAAGGCTAAACATTTAAATCTTTGGTCCCTCAAAGCTTTATGCAGCTCATTACCTATATACATTTTCTTGCTCCTCTGTACGTCCCAATGCCCATATACATTTAGACTACACAATGTCATTTTGTTTGATGTTCCCAGGCACTGCTCAAAATACAGAAAGATGACCTTCAGCTGGGCTGCCCCTAAAGCCTGGAATGCCCTCCAGAAAATACAAAAGTTATCTACACTGGTCAGTCCCCGATTCTTCCAAACCCTTCTCAACCAACATTGCATAGATGAATGTGTCTGCCAGTAACACTGCACTGGCTTGTTGCATCATGATTAGTTTTCTTTGCTGCAGTCTTTTTTCCCTTGTGTTAAGCTTTGTTATTGTTTAACACTAGGCTACCTTTCTTAAGTATTTTGTACCACTAGTTGATACTATGACTAGAATGTATTATCCATTTCTCAGTATTTATTTCTTTATCTTCTGTTTTAGTATATTGCCTTTTTTATGTATTACACACTATCAGTTGACATTGTACTTTGAAACTGTAATTCCAAGTCTGTTTGTATTGTTTTTACTGTACTTCCAGGGACCTCTTTGCAAATGAGCTTTGCTCAATGGAGTTTTTTTCGTGGTAAAACAAATAAATATACAAAATGTTTAATAATGAAGAATTACGAGAAAGTGCAGGGTTGTGTAAAAATATAAAAGAACCACTAGGACCCACAGATTACAATTAGAGTAAAATTTATAAAACAAGTAAAAAAGATGTGTGGTTCAATCAAAGGGTGGTTTCAATTTGCAATGCCCTGCCAGAATCAGTTCTCGGTAGCTCAGTGGAAATGTTAAGAATATCATTGGATAGTTACATGGGTAATGAACGAACTAGACAATACAACTGATATGAGGCGAGTCCTACTAGGCTGTTGCCAACCAACTTGTTCCCTATTTATGAATGTATAAGACTGCCAAAGCTGTACTTGTGGCTTTATAGGCTGTTGTACAGGCATGGGTCAGGAAGCATAGGCAGACCAGGAGAAGTGTTAAAATTTGCAAGTAGTGGATTAACAATAAAAAAATAATACAAGATAGCTCTTGATACAGGCAGTTCAAACAGACAAAGTCCTACATCTGAGAGTATCTCTCTGTTTAAATCTGGAAAACCAAAGCATTGCTCTCTCTATATGATGCCCTTTGCCTGGCAGTTTAATTTCTGCATCCTGTTTTTCACAAAAATTTAACAGTATTTTGTCAAGTTTCCTTCATGTGACCAGCCTGAAAAGTCCATCTAGTCTAGACAGGTTTAACAAAATAGAACATTCTGTCCCAGGGCTGGTATCCTGTTAGCAGTTTTCTAAACAAGCTTATAAAGGTCAAACTACATTTCAAGGTCAGTCCCCCTGTATTACAGACTTTCCTAATAAACCCGAAGAGCTTTTCTACAATCATTTCAGCAATGTAAATATATACATTTGCAACCCAAGGGATCCCAATTTCACATAAAGATTCACATTTTTTTTTACCACAAATAAGCAAAGGGAGAAAGAAAAAACAGAAACAGCAAGTGAAGGAAAGGAGATGGAAGGGGGAAATTGTGGGACCATGGAGTGGCCAGTCCTTAGGTGCCACAAGAAAAGTTGATTGCGCAATCAGACAGGCAAGACACAGACACGAAGCAGAAAGGGAGAGGGCAGAATAGATCCTTGCTTTTAAAACTCTGAGAATAACAACTGGGACAGGATCTTACTCAACCCTGTCACATAGATCACGAAGGGTTTTCATGACTTTGATTCCTTATAGTTGATTTTGGCGCTGCCATTACTAGGCACAGTCTTGAGATATTTCTGCTTGGTGATCCTAGTCTCAACAGGTTGGGAAAGGACTCATCCAAATGCAAACATGCTCTTTCCAATTTAATCCTCCCCCAGATTATCACACTACCGACAAGACTCGACCACACCACCAACAACCACAGCCTTCTAGACTAGATTCTTGTAAACCACCTTGACAGGATCTTTATATATTAGTTACCTGTTTATTTCTCATTTAGGCTAAAAAGACCAAGCACCCCAGCACACAACCACTGAGGCAATGGTTGCCTGAAAAGGGCATTGGCAACAAAGCCAGCCTTCAAAGAAACACAAAATCACATATACCTCATAGTGCAAAGCGTCCTGGGATACATGTACTGTACAAATCAACAGGAACATTTAGGCTTACTCTTTAAGCAGGAATGCAAGGTGCCAAACAACTTCTCATCCAGTCTGCAAAGGCCAAGAACAGAAGACAGACACATGTTTCATCCTACTCAGGATTCTTCAGTGGGCCTCATCTGTGTGTCTCACATGGGAAAATCAAGCCAGCCTCTGTGTGGTCTTGCGTATTTGGGTCATGTTGGGCCCAAAATGTGAAGGCAAGTATAACTCCCAAGCCACCTTTTAAGTGGTGAGCACACCCCCATTAAAATCTGGAAATACTGGTACCCACATACTGGCATACCATTTTACTTTACAAAAAGGTAGAGTACCACCCTTGGCATTAGGATGTATACCTGGCTCAATGTCTAGAAGAAGAGAGGGGTGGGGGTACAGAAACAAAACAACATGAACCTTGTGTAAACAACACAACCCAGGTCCTGGGAGGAGGCAGCTAGGCATATGCTAGATCTAACCCGCCCCCGCCCCAGTAAATCCACACAACCAGAAGTAATAATCAGAATGTCCATAACAGTAAGTGGGATTGTGCAATATGGCTTTATTCAACACATGGAAAATTAAAGTTGAAGTGGACCCCGAAAGGTTGGTCTAGGCTGGACAGGTACATTTCACGAACTCTCCTTGCATGCAGTACAGTTCATGAACATGCAACAGAACAGTCTTCTTCCCGGATTCCCAAATGGTGCATTTAGTGGACACCTGGCCGTGCACATGAACATTTTCCTACCATGAGTGTCATTTCATGAATCTATGCCACACACTCAGAACTCTTCTTTGAACATAGGTGCACATAAGTGAAGCTCGGTCACACACCTTAACCTGCAGCTTGGCCCTTGCTCCGGTATAAACTGGTGCCCTTTACGAACCAGGAAGCCCTGCCTTGTAAGCACTTAGATGGTGTTCCTCCCATCCTTGGCCCCAACCAGCCGTCTGTGCCATTCAGGCAAAGTGGGCAAGCATTAAGGATACAATACTTGAAGCAACATCCCATTGTGTTAGACAGAAAAGGAAGTGCAAAAGAAGAAGGAAACCACTTTGGTTCTCAAATACAGTAGCAGAAAAGGTCAGAGCCAAAAGGCTGGCCTTCAGAAAATATAAGGGAACACAGCGGGATGAAGATAGGGAGGTATACCAAACTGCCCTAAGGGAAGCAGGTAAGGCAGTAAGGCAGGCAAAGTCCCAAACTGAGGAAACACTAGCACGAACAGTAAAAGAAGGTGACAAGACTTTCTATAGATACATTAGTGAAAGGAGAAAGTCCAGAGGGGGTATTGCTAAGTTTAATGGAGAAAAAGGAGCATGTGAGGAGGAGGACCCTGTAAAGGCATCTATCCTAAATAGATACTTTTGCTCAGTATTTACTGAAGAGAAGGTAGGGCAGGGCCCACAGCTCAGCATCATGGACACAGGGGGAGGGAGGTGAGCACTACTCCCTTCACAAAAGAAAGGGTCCTACAAGAGCTTGCTAAGCTCAGGGTGGATAAGGCAATGGGACCTGATGGCATACATCCCAGGGTACTTAAGGAGCTAAAGGAGGAACTAGCAGAGCCATTAGCAGAATTGTTTAGTGAGTCTCTGAGCACAGGAGAGGTCCCAGAAGACTGGAGAAGGGCTCTATGTGATCCCACTCCACAAGAGTGGTAGCAGGGAGGAGGCGGGAACTACAGACCGGTCAGTCTTACCTCAGTAGTGGGCAAGATTATGGAGGCACTCCTTAAGGAAAGGATAGTGCAACACCTGGAATCCATAGGGCACAGGATCCAAGACAGCATGGGTTTACAAAGGAAGGTCCTGTCAAACTAATCTCATAGATTTCTTTGACTGGGTAACCAGAGTGGACCAAGGGGAGCAGTTGATGTCGCCTACCTTGACTTCAGCAAAGCTTTTGACACTGTTCCACATAGAAGATTGATAAATAAGCTAGGTAGGCTCGGGTGGGTCAGAAGTTGGTCAACTGGGTGGCAAACTGGTTGACTGGCAGAAAACAGAGAGTGGTGGTAAATGGTATACAGTCAGAAGAGATGCAAGTCACAAGTGGGTACCTCAGGGATCAGTCCTGGGGCCAGTCCTATTCAACATCTTCATTAGTGACCTCGCAGATGGACTAGAGGGTAAGGCTTGTCTGTTTGCAGATGACACCAAGATCTGCAACAGAGTAGATGATCCAGATGGGGTGGGCAGAATGAGAAGAGATCTGGATAAACTAGCAGAATGGTCAGAAGAGTGGCAACTGGGATTTAATGCAAAGAAGTGCAAAATCATGCACATAGGGAAGAGAAACCTGAAGCCACTTATAGGCTGGGAGGGAGTTGCTAGCAGTCACAAAGGAAGAAAGAGACTTGGGCATCATCATCACTGATGACCTAAAATCATCCAAGCAGACCTCAAAGCAGTAGGGTAAGGCTAGGGGGTGTTAGGGTGTATTAGTAGGGTATCACAAGTCGTAAGAGGAGGTAATAATCCCTCTGTACAAGACATTGGTTAGGCCCCATCTGAGTACTGTGTGCAGTATTGGAGGCCACACCTTCACAAGGACATTAACCAAATTGAGGCAGTCCAGAGAAGGGCAACCAAAATGGTGCAGGGACTGCATCAGAAGACATATGAGGACAGATTAATGGAGCTCAATATGTATACCCTTGAGCAAAGGAGGGAGAGTGATATGATCGAGACATTTAAACACCTTAAGGGCATAAACAAGGTGAAAGAGTCTAACATGTTTAAATATAAGAAAAATAGCAGGACAAGAGGACACAGCATGAGATTAGAGGGAGGCCGATTAAGGGGGAATGTGAGGAAATTCTTTTTCACAGAAAGGGTGGTAGATGCATGGAATGGCTTACCACAAGAAGTGGTGGCTATGAATACAGTGCAGGGCTTCAAACAGGCATGGGATAGGCATAAGGGAGCAATACAAATGACTATGAATAGATAGGTCACTGACAGAGCAAAGGCCGATGGCACATTTATAAGGTAGAAAAAGAAATGGGCAGACTGGATGGGCCTTGCGGTCCTTATCTGCCTTCTATGTTTCTATGTTTCTATGTTTCTATGTTTATTCTTCAGGGTTACACCATTCCCCACTGAAATGCTAGAGGTCTCACACTTTAACTTCGACACACACTGGGGTGACCAAAGAACAAAACTGCACTCACCTGGGTGAACAGTTTAACAGTACTTCACTCACTTGGGTGAAACTAGGGGCACTGACAGGTGCAATCCAGCTTTATCTATGGGCACACACCCCCCCAGACTATTTATTCCCCTAAATTATGTGGTGATCTAGTCTCCTAGAAGTACTCACTAAGGTTGTCCCGTCCACAGAGCATGGAACAACAAAAGGAAAAGAAAGGCACTCTTCTTGGTAGCCGATCAAACGGTCTCTCTCAGTTCCTATCCAAGACAGCTGAAACACACACACAACCTTCAGGGGGTTGCCCCTTGAGTCCACTGAGGACAAGCAGTTCCTTCCACTTCACTGGGAGTAGAAATCAGGAAATCCTGCTGTAGCACTGGACTCCACCACTTCACTGGAAGCTGGAAGTGACACTCCACTAGGGTGAGAAATCCTGGGCCCTTTCCTCAGAGCCCTCTGGCGATTCTTCTGCCACTCTTATCTCCTCACTGAACAACTGACAGCTACCAACTCTTACTCACCACTTAGCATTCTAAGCTACCCGGATCAGTTGTCCATACAGTGTGGCTTATGATGCTGCGAGAGTTTCAAATGGTCTAATCATTCTTCCCTCAGGCTAGCTGAGTAAATAATGATGCCATTATGTAAGAAGCCCCTAATGAGCTCCCTACCAGCTAGCTGCCTGCTACCTTCCTAACAATAATACTGATAGGATTCTAGTAACCCCAGGGGACTGGGTGGTTACACAGGTAAAAAGAACAGTTAACCTCAGCACAAAAGCACCTAGGCAAGATTTAACTCAAAAAGGCATTGGTAACAAAGCCAGGTGTGTGAGAGAGAGAGTTGGTGTGAGAAGCCCTTTGGCACCATATCAGTCAGAATCTCTTTGCATGTTGCTAATTTCTTAATCAAGAATTAGACTAAGTGTTATGCTGACATTATTTGTGCTATATTGCCTGACAGATTCTAATATTTCCTGCTCAATGTCATTTAATCCTGCTACTCAGTCCTGCCGTTTATTCCCAGTTCCAGACTAGTATAATAGTTTTAGCTTAATTTACTTCTGCTTGCTCCCTTTCCTAATTTAATGGCTCCATTCCCTATCTTAAACATGTATATTTTATTTATTCACCCCTCCCTGGACTTCCTCTCTCCATCTCAACCCCAAAGGAGTAGCCTTTTCTGTTACTTGCTCCTCTTCCATCCGTTACCACTGTCACACAAATAAACCATGTTCTGCAAGCTGTACTTCAGTTATGTTACAGGACTGCTACCTTATCGTTTTTATCTGAAATAGAAATATTCCTCTAAAAATATAAGTGATATGTTGAATCGATCTCTTTTACATATATACTATCCCTACCTTAAAGGAAATCTGTCGCTATCCCCATCACTAGCAGTGGGCCTGGTGCAAAGGAACTGGAGGGTGACAAATGTAGTCCACCTGCACACCAGTGGGATAGGGAGAATTTGGGACATTACAGGCCAGTGAGTCTGATGTCTGTAATTGGTTGTCTACTGGAGGCAATGGTAAAGGAGCAAACGGTTGAAATCTTTAAAGTCAACCAGCTTATGTATAGGAATCATCATGGGCTCATGTGGGTCCGGTCATGCCAAACAAACTTGGTCTATTGTTTTGGAGAAACGAAAAGCATATTTTTGCTAGGTAAAGATAATACCTCCTTCAGGCTAACAATTACGTGTGGAGTGACGCTCTTCCTTTCTGTATGAGGCTTATCTTGTGACTCCATGTTGATCAAGGGTTTTGTTAAGCAAATAGCTATGTAATTTTGTAGCTCAGTACCATCAAACATTTTGTATGTAAGTGGAGCCTGCTGGAGGGGGAATTTTGAAATGCTTTTTTGATTTTAGGCTACCAGTGGTATTCCTCTGGACACTGTAAGCCTCATGGTTGACCTATTTGTACCATTGGCCAGGCTGGGGGGAATAGAGGCACTCTGTCTGTCTGGAAAAAGTTTAGGCCAGTCAAGGTGTCTAAAGTGACTAAGGTGATCTTAGAGCTGAAGCACACATTTTGTGAACTGGACCCGGCCCCGACAATGAGATGTGTTGAGGCTGTCGGCCTGGTGTTCACCAGGATTGCTAGGTGCTCGATGGCAGAGGGGATTTTCTTGGCTGCTCTGAAAGAAGCACTGGTGAGACCCTTCCTTAAGAAATCTTCCCTCAACCCTGATGTGCTAGCAAATTACTGTCCTATTGACAACCTGCCTTTCTTGTTGAGAAGTTAGTGGCACAACAGTTTGAGGACTGCCTGGTGTCCTCGAACATTTATGAGCCATTTCAATCAGGTTTTCGGGCTAGACACAGTACTGAAACAGCTCTAGTGAGGATGCATAATGATCTGCTCGGGGCTAGAGATAGAGGAGACAGGTCAATTCTTGTACTCCTTGATCTCTCATCAGCCTTTGACACTGTGGATCACATCGTGCTTCTGGATCGGCTCTGTGAGTTTTGTTGACTTGCCAGTACTGTCATCAGGTAGTTTGAGTCCTATCTCTCGGACGGTGCAGCGGGTGGTGATGGGGAATTTCTCCTCCTCCCCAATGTTTCTGTCTTGTGGAGTACCACAGGGCTTGATCCTGTCGCCGATGCTATTTGCAATGTATATGCTGCCCCTGGGTGAGATCATTTGACAGTACAGTGTGGAGTTTCACTGCTATACAGATGACACCCAACTGTATTTGTCATTTGCTCTCAGAACATCCAGAGCTGTTGATATGCTTAACAACTGTCTGGCTAAAATCAATGGCTGGATGGCTTCCAGCTGGCTGAGACTCAGCCCGGCCAAGACAGAGGTGCTGGTGATCGAGCCTGGTAGCGGGCGTGATGGGTTGTTTATGGGTTTGACCCCGTTGGTAGCTTCCCCAAGGGTGCAAAATCTGGCCATGATCTTTGATAGCAGACTGACTTTTGAAGATCAGGTGTGATCTGTAGCCAACAGTGTTTTTTTACCACTTACAGAACATTGCCTGGATTAAGCCCCTCATTCCGCCCGAGGACCTGCTGACGCTAGTGCACGCCTTTGTTTCCTCCATGCTCAACTACTGTAACGCGCTGTACTTCGGGGTCACTACAGCTGGTGCAGAACACAGCAGCCCAGTTGCTGACGGGTCTTTCCAGATCTGGTCATGTTACCCCAGTTCTGTGTGCCCTGCACTGGCTGCCAGTCAGGTGGAGGGTCCTTTTCAAGGTGGGTCTTCTCACCTTTAAGGCCCTATACGAACTGGGCCCTGGCTGTCAGAGCTTCTGACACTGGTGATCTCTGCTCACTCCCTCTGCTCCTCTTTGAGGGGCCTCCTGGACGTTCCCAGGGTTCGGCTCAAGACTTCAGGAGATCATGCTTTTAGCATATTTGTGCCGACCTTGTGGAACTTGTTACCATCTGCAGTCCGGGAGCTCCCTTGGTAGAGGTGTTTAAGCAGAGGCTGAAGATCCACCTCTTTAGCCTGGCTTTTAATGATTACTGAATTCCATCGTGATTTTTTTAAGTCCTCGGTTATGGTAATTAGAAAGTTTCCCTTTTAACCCGACTTATATTTTATTTATTTTAAAACTGTATTTATGTAATTTTATTTCAACTGTCTTACTACCTGTTCTTTTGTAATTTTCTGTAAGGCACCCAGAGCCTCCGGGATTGGGAACCGTATAAATAAAATTTGCCTTGCCTAAAGCAGTTCCTTAATCTGGTCCATGCTGGATGGCACACTGAGTTTAATTTTATAATAAAGTGTTGCCATTTCATCTCGTAGTACCTCTCATGATGTAAAATCTGGGCCTCCTGCATATAACATCCTATTGTAATGTATCTGCTTGTGAAATATGTATGATTACCTATACACTGTGGTTCACTGTTTGTGTTTTTCTATGTCAAACTAATAAAAAGAAAGTTACAAAAAAAAGGTATAACCATTTGAGGCCTATAGTACTGCCTCTTCTTTGGGTATGTTATGCAATGTAGGCTAAAGCACCTTATGTGGGAGTTTGGTTCTTATTAGCAGTGCAAGTAAAACAAAACTGCAGATTTTTTTAATTCGGGGACCCAAATTGGGTTAGAGGCAAAAAATCCTGAACCTGGATTGCAGTGAGGCCCTTGATTCAGTGTCACACAGACTAATGGAAAAGATGGGGGACCTAAGACTAGGGGCGAGTTTAACCAAATGGATAGGAAATTGGCTGGGTAATAGGACTCAGTGGTTGGTTGTGAATGGAAAATGCTTAGATGTTCATTGAGGTAACTAGTGGGGTACCTCTGGGATCTGTCTTGGGGCTGCTATTCTAACATGTACCTAAGAGATTTTTGGGGTGGGTTTGAAGGCAGAGTCAGTCAGTTTACAGATGACGAAAAACCCCGCAGAAGAGTGAACAGTGAGGAGGGAAATTAGCAGCATGATGGTGAATATTGAGGGATTGGAAAATGGTCTAGTATTTGACAATTGAAATTCAGTGCCAAGAAATGTAAAGTAATACACATTGGTAGGAGAAATTCGCATGTGGAGTATTGCATAAATGGGTAAGTGTGGAGCTTCAAAGGAAGAAAGGGACCTAGAAGTGATGATTAACAATAGACTAAAAACCTTTTCCCAGTGCAGTAAAGAGACCCTATTTTGGTGCAATCCAGAAGCCCCGCCCCACAATTTACTTACCTACAAAGGAATTTACCAGTCCTTGTTTCACAGTTTTGATCTGTGTACTTTTCATAGGAAAAGGGATTGCAAAGTATTAAGTACTGTATTGAGGACCTGGTTGCAGATCCATTTTCCTTCCTGGTCCACTTTTGTCTGCGCTCCAGTGTTCTGGGATATAATAGTTTATAAAGCGTGGAGATGCGCTCTATTGATAGTAATGGCAGTGTGGCTTCCACAGCTTATTTAATATTGTTGTAGTCCACTAGGTTACAAGTCAGTACCACTGCTCAACTAATGAAAGACTTGTAAGTTGAACGATGGTATTGATATAGGCCTAGTGGACCACTACAATATTGAAAAAAGCCCTGGAAGCCATGCTGCCAGTGCTGTCAGCGCACGCCTCTGTGCTCTACAAACTATTACATCGCAGAATGTCCAAGCACAGGGGCGGAGCTGTAGCTACAAGTAAACCAGGAAAGGGAAGGGATCTGGCAACCAGCTCCTCAATAAGAGGATTTATGATTCTTTCCCCTTGAAAAAATATGCAGAGCAACATTGTAAAATAAGGAATGGCAGAGCCTTTGTAGCTAAGCAAACTGGGGGGCTTAGGGAATCATTAAAATAAATGTCAATTGTTGCTCTGTAAAGTGTTTGAGAATACAAGTAGGGTGTTAAGATACATAACGAAGGGCTTAACCAGTTACAGAAGGGAGGTAATACTGCCACTGTACAGGTCACAGGTTTGATCACACCTGCAATATTGTGGGCAATTCTGAAACCCACATATGAGGAAGGATAGAGCTAAGCTTTTAACCAGACAGAAGGGCAGCAGGGTAGGTCTTATGAGGAGAGATTAGAGAGTCTCGGTATGTACATTTTGGAGGACGGACAGACAAGTGTGTGGAATAATAGGCATTCAGATACATACAGGGGTGCAACATGGTGAACTCCATATAATTTTTTCAAGTAAGGAACCATTCATCCACTAGGGGGCACAGTCTTAAGTTAAAAGTGGATGGGATTTAAGAAGAACATAATGGAGTAGTTTTTCACAGAGTGTGGATGGGTAGATTGGTCTACCAAGCAATATGGTTAAACTAGGATAATAGCTTGTGTTCAGAACATAATGGGACACCTTTAGGGGGTTTATGAGGAAGTGTCACTGTGGTTCAGTTGGTAACACATCTGCCTCTGGTCCAGAAGGTCATGAGTTTTAGTCCTGCACCAGGATTGGGCTCATACCGTAAGTGTTGCCACCTGAGTGCAATACTGGGGTGTGCCATCCTTCAGATGAGATATTGAACAGAATTCCTAACTTCATATCTCTGGTGCTGTCCTATGGGTGTTGTGGTGGAAGTAAAAGAACCCAATATACTTTTTCCAAGAGTAGGGGATTTTTCCCATTGTCCTGGCCAGCATTCCCAGTTCCATAAAATCATTTAATTCAGTTGTCTAAGGCTATGTGTGTGTATTGTGTGAAGTGGCTGCCACTACAATATATGTTTATGATCACTTCACTGCCAGTCTAGCATTGCTCGCAATGCATTTTGGGATACACTGTGTATGAAAAGTGCTACATAAATGCTAATTCTTCTTCCAATATGTCTTAGGGCTTCAGTACAGACTTGATGGAATTTTGGTCTTTTTCCTGTCCTTATTCTGTGTTTCTGTGCAAAGGCCCTTCAGACATCCATGTTTCACTTAGTGTATCTTTAACTTGGTCTTCTTCTCCCCGTTTGCAGATTCAGGCAGTATGCAGGTTTTTCTGCTGTCACATACATTTCTAAAACTTCATTTTATCAAGGAAGAAGGTCAGGGAGTCAGCACACCTGTTTACCTAGGCTCCCCTCTGCTATCCATAGTTCCCCTCAGCTGATGCTGTCGAAGTGCGATGTAAGTGCACTGATGCTGTAATGGAGTGGGACTGCATCGGGCAGCAGAGACTGCCACAAGACGTTTCAGTGCCAACAGCAGAAGTATAGAACTGGATGCATACCTGCAGTGTTCTGAGTTCAGCTAGTGCCCATCCAATTGTCAGATTTCATTGTGCTAATGTTGTCCCGCTCTGCTACGTCATCGTTGTGCTCAGATTGCACTCTTTTAGCAACAACTGAGCGGGATTGTGGGTAGCAGAGAGGAATCTGGGTAAACATGGTGCTCCGGCTTCCAAGTCATATTCTTTTGATAAAATTAAGTATTAGAACTATATTTGTATTTTATTTTACCAGAAAAAAGCTCCATTGAGCAGTGCTCTTTTACATGGAGGTCCTTGGTAGGACAAATAACATACAGTGAGTAGTGATGCTAATTTACATAGTACAGAAAATTAAGAAGCTATTTTTAAACACTGGCATATACTGTATATACAGGTTCAAAGTAATTGTCTGCAAATTGGGGTGTGAACATGCTGAGCTGTAGGAATGAAAGATCTTACTTCTAGAGGGCCCTTGCAGCAGGTAACATGGTTAGGACTAAGCCACCAGGCGCTAGGACTCCACAGAAAAGTTCTAGCTATAGCGGGGGACTGCCCCTGACATTGGCCCACCCCTGACGTCACCTATGGTATAAAAGGGGCAGTGCCTCAGCCCATCCTCAGTTCTTTTCCCTCCGTCGACCCGCACACATCGGCTCCACGGACACCTTCTGCTTTAGTCGACCGCCTTTTTTCATGTTTAACCGTGTTTTCTTATTTTAACTTTAAAATAACAGATTTCTTTCTTTAACAGCAATTCCTGCAGGATTCTGTTCTCCATCCTCCTCTACTTGGCAGCTTCAGCATTCTGCACTGAGGGATGGCCACTCGCCCAGCCAGCTCGGTCTTGGCCCATATCAAGACTCGGAGGCCTGCCAGCATTGCCTGGATCTCCTTAGCAACCTCGGCTTCTCAGCCAAAAGACCCTTGAGGCTCTCCTGCTGAACGGCACAACCTGAGATGGAAAAGGAGCTTCACCGGAGGCATCAAAGCACCGGGAGAAGATTACGGACAAACCCCGGTCAGCTTCACCCTCGTAGTCCCCAGTGATCCCGGTGACTGTTTTGGGTCTTTCTCCCACTGGAGCGTGACCCCCCCACCTCTGGGCCCCAGTCTAAACCCTCCTCCCTGCTTCCATGGCATCTCGGGACTTATTCCCCCACCTCTCCGCCCCGGAGCTTAGGTTTTACGGCCTTGCAGGTCCTAAGGCAGGGGGCACGGCTGGTGCCTCTTCGGGCTGCGGGCCTCAGCCTGTCTTCCTCCCGGCCAGTGTGTCTTCAGAGTCCTCCTGGAGACACCCAGGGCATACGCTCACCTCCCCTGTGACAGTGGCGTCCCTGCCTCACTTGGGAGCTAGCTCCTCAGTGGGCCTCTCTGTCCTTGACAGATGCTGGCTGAGCCGCTAGTCCGGCGTCAGCCTATGCCTGAGCCTCTGACTTCAGCACCACCGACGTCGGCTGTGGAGTACATCTGATGATGATCTATCCTCCTAAGTCGCCAGCTGGGCCCGACACCCCTTTTCAGTCGACACCGAAAGATCCAACGTGAGAGGACTTAGTCCATTTAGGACCTACGTCGGGGTTCCAGGAGCAGCCTGGCACCGACGTCAGCTATTGAGACAGCATGACCGACGACACCCTCCCCTTTTAAGTCACCGGCTGGTCCTGACACCTTTTTTCGGCAGGTGCCCGTCACTGATCGGATGCCAGACGGCTCTGTTCTTTTGGGGCCGACGGGTTCCCTGTCCCGATTTCCTGGCATCAACATTGGCTATGGTGACGGCACACGCGACACTGCCCTAATCGCCTAAGTCACCGGCTGGACTTGAAGCCCAACTTCAGCCAGCGCCCGAGAACCCAACATCTGTCACTGACCGGACGCCGGTTGGATCCGTCCCTAAGGGACAAACACCGGGTACCCTGGACCAATTCAACCTAATTCTGAGCTACCTCAACGTGATGGCTATGTCTTGGCCTACTCCTCTGCCAAGGGGGACTGCTCCAGTGCTGGAGGGTGCCTCTGCCCACCATCCCAAAGGCAAGCTCCCTACTCGCCTTCTCCCTCCCCCAGTTTCAGGGACTTGGAGGACAATTATCCCTCCTTCACGGGCCAAGAGGACTCCGACACAGAGCCGGAGAGGCCCAGGGCTGTTCATCATTCCCCTCCAGCCGACCCTTTCCTTAGGGACGTCTTGTAGCATAACCAGCAGCTAAACAGCTGGGATATGGAGGAGCTGGATCCAGTGTATGGTTGGCCAGCTGTCTTTCTTTATGGACTGAAAGCACCAAACTTCTCTGTGACCAGGTAGTCTCTAAGAAGACTGTCTGTGTTGTTCTGTCCGGGATTATCCCTTTTATGGAGAACAGCTGGAGGCAGATTTCATGGTCAATACAGCTACCTAGCATTGCTTTTAGCACCCCAGGCAGGTTGATCAGCTGGCTACAAGGTCTTTACTCAGCCTCCTGACAAACATTCCAGACAGGTTGGTCTGCTGACTACACACCTTTTTTCTTCGGGCTCAAAATTCTCTTCACCCATGGGGCTCAAAATCAGAATGCCCTATGGGACAATGCTGAAAACCACCCTGGTGTCAGGTTCAGATGTCGGTAAGCACATTGTCCAAGCCTCCTATGACTCTGCAGGGCTTTGACTGCAATGGTTTGTATCTGCCGGTATTCTCTGGTTCAGGATGTCTGGCTTACGCTGGGAAATTCAGTCCAAGCTGATGAACACTCCCTTCAGGGGTCCGTTCCTCCTCAGAAAAGACTCAATACAGGGAGTGGGTAAAGGCTAACTGGTCAATACACATCATGTACAATCCTAAACCTAGACTAAACACCTGGCAGTCCTTTTGGCGGAATGCCTGTCAGTCTAGAGGACGGCAACAGAGAGCAGTTTCTAAGTGCACGCTTCCACCCTTGGCTCAAGGGGCTCTGCCCCTCGGGCACCCGGGACCTCTCAGGCCTCACTGCCCCTCCCAGGTTTCACAGCCTGACTCATGGCCCAAACCCCCTGCCCTGGCTGAAGCGGTGGGGAGGTGCTTCTCTTTGTACATAGAAGAGGGGAGTCAGCTATACTCTGGAATAGATTACTACAGAGTATAGTTGATGCCCCTAATATCGACCAGTTTAAAGCAAGGATAGATAAATATTTTCTGAGAATTTAACCCTGTCTCCCACATGGTGTGGGGAGGTAGACTCGATGGACCTAGTGCCTTCTTCTACCTTACTTTACCAAGTTAAACCGAGATAACCTTTGACCAATGGGTGCTTTCATTCATAGCAAAGGGGCACACCTTACAATTTACGGAACTGCCCCAGTCATCCCACTTGTCCCGTCCCATCTTCCTCAAATTCACTTGATCCTCATTCAAGAGGAAGCCCAGGTTCTTCACTGGACAAAGGACATAGAGCCAGTTCCCCTAACATAATGGGAAAAGGTTTTATTTCACCCTTCCATCTCTCTGCAGGGCCTTCTGCCTCTCCTTTGGTAAGGGGATGGGTTATGCTTCCCCGACATGCTGGGGCATAACCCCCCATATACTGTTTTTTCATCCTTACAAGAGGTACTTGCGCTTCCACTTCCAAGGGCACCACTACCAGTTTCTGGATCTTGCCCTTCAGCCTGTCCTCAGCCCTCAGGGTCTTTACCAAATGCAGTAGTGGCTGCAGCCTTACGGCGATGTGGCCATTATGTCTCCCTTCCCTAGGTGACTGGCTGGTGACCAACCTTCCCCCATTTCATAACTTAGGGGTCACCTTAAATCCTCCTTTCCTTGGCCAAGCCACAGGCTGCAGTACATAAGGGGAATGCTGGACAAGGATTAAGACAAAGCCTTCTTCCCTCTGGACAGGACAGAGCGTCTCCTAACGCACGCTCGACATCTCTCCTCCTCTCACCAGGTTTCTGCCAGGTCAGTCCTCAGACCCTTGAGATGTGTGGCAATGGCCATTGCCAAAGTTTCTCTGGCTCAGCTCTATATGACGGTGGTCCAGTGGTAGCCGAGAATCCAGTGGGACTAACCACCAGATGTTCTAGAACAGCCTGTCCAAATATCAACCCCACAAGTCGGGGCTTAGCATGGTGGTAGGATTCCACCATCCCTTCTGAAGAAGTTTGTTTTTGGAAGGAGTTTCCCAGTCAGATTCTGACCACGGACATGTCAGGCCAAGGCGGGGGAGTCTTCTTGGGAGACCGTCAGACTTTGATCATGGCCCCAACAACATACATCTTTCTCCATATCTCTGTCCCGGTGATGTGGGTGGTTCAATATGCCTTTCAAGCCTTTCAGATAGTTTGGATACCCAGCCCTCTGCCGTTGCAGATGGACATCATGTTTGTGGTCTCCCCCATGAATCAGCAGGGTGAGGCTCACTCTTTTTCATTCTGCAGGGAGACCATGAGAGTATGGTCATGGGTGGTGGGTCATCACCTGGACTCCTCAGCATACAATGTTCCAGGCGTGCCAACTACCGTGACAGATAGCCTAAGTTGGTCTCAATCCAAGGCTCACAAGTCGATGATCTCTTCATCAGATGGGGACGCCTTGATTGGCATCTGTTTGCCTCCCCATCCAACGTATAAGCTATCCTTCTCCAGGACAGGGAGGTTCTTCTGTGCCACCCCTCCCTTTCCCTGACTTTAGGGAGTTCTCCTCTGTTGCAGTCGGAGGCAGAAGATGCCTTTTGTGGCACCTTAATGGCCCCGTCAGATTCAGTTTCCACTCCTTTAGTAACCAACAGTGGAATCTCTGCTTTCCCTACCCCTGTGCTCAGATTTGGTCTCTCAGAAGTAGGGCACCCTAGTTCATCTGGATCTCTTATCTCTGCTTCTCCATGCATAGTTCATGCAGACCCAGCTGTCTCCCGATTCGGAGTTTTCACCCAGGGTGGCAGATCTCGCACCCAAAAACACAGCAAGCATCTTCTAACATGCCCGATCCTCAAAAACAATGAGAAGCGCAGTCAAGGGTGCACTCCAAATCCTGTTTAAGCGCACCACTTTTCCCAGAGATCACAATCCTACTGAGGACCTAAGTGGCCAAATGACCTCCCTGCCTCCCTCATCAACACCGGAAACCTGGGCTTCTTTAAAGGAGAGCTCTGTATTCTCCTATCCCAAGCAAATAACTGTGATTGCCCCACCTAACCACGGTCAGCTCCTGTTCAACCACACAGATGACCCCTTCCCAGGCTCACACCTAGATCCCCACCTCCCCCGCCTACCACCTGGCTCATCACTGTCCCGTCAACTACCGTTGCTCCTGACAAAGCCATGTCCGGCTGCCTCCACCCCCTTTACCAGGTCAGTCACCAGCACCCCTGATAAATCTCTCCTTCTGCTACTCCTAAGTCAATCCGCATAGTAATGGAACGTACACTACCTGGTCCACATCTATATGGAATGAACTGCTCCTACTACTGTATAAGTTTCACAGCTCCTACTGCTATGCTGCTGTTTTATTTAACTACTACCTATTTAATATACGAGTACCTAAACAAGCATTATACCACACACTATACTGCGGTATCTTGCTGCCATTATCTACCTTGTACGTCTGTATTTCAAGTGTTCTTAATTAAGCTATGTACTGCACCTAACAAGCTTTGTACCACACCTATTGTCGTGCTGCTGTATGCCTCTTGCACTTTGTCACTGACAGTGATCTGGATCTCTGTTTATTACTGTCTTGTTGTCCGTGAGAACTTGCCTGTACCATATGTATTGTCCTGTGTTAAACTGACTTGGAACCTTTGTAAAAGAGAGGCCCCCCCCCCCGGCTCAAAGGGTGTAGATCCTAATCTTAAATAAAATAAAAAATGAACAACTCTGAGGTCCTTATTGCAATTATAAGTCTAATCGCAGTAATGACTCTGTAAACAAACCTTTTTCTGTTCTAGGTCCCCGCCCCATCCCCCCGGAGCAGTGCACACTATCACTGGTTCCTGTGGTAACCTGTGCAGCTATGTTGACGTGCTGGTGGGTAGGAGCGATCCTGATGTACGACGGCTATTGACTGAAATTCATGACTGTTCATTTTTTTTTTCCATTTCTTACTGTACACTGACAGCAGCACCAAAAACACTTCTACTGTTTCGCCACTGCTGCCGTCAGTGTAGAGACTGAGCATTGTGATCATCCGTGTGGCTGCCGTGATGGCCATTTCTAAGAGATTTCGGACCGGCACAGCAGCCAATCAGTGAACTTCTTTAGTTCATGAATAATTAATTAGACTTATATTCATATTTATGCAGTAGGTATGGACCTAAATGCTGTGTGATGAATCTGTGTATCTGAGCTACTATGTGTATAAATGTGTGATCTCACATTTATACACATAGTAGACACATCATCACAGATTTGTACACATAGTAAACACGTTATCGCCCCTCACCCACCCACCCACAGGCACTACTTTCATCAGAGCTGACATACCACATTCCCAACAAAACTGTTCTTCCTTTCTTCCTTCTATATTCAAATACCCTCCGTCACAGCCTGACTTCTCTCTGAACTCAGTACTGTTGCACACAGTGCCTCTGCCACGGAAACTAATTTTTTTTTATTAAACACATCCTCCCAAACCGCTGCCAACCTGTGTAACCATTGCTAACACTTCACGTATTCGAATTGTGCTCACTGCAGTCCAGACTAGCTCCCGAACTGCTCAGCATAACCAGCATCAACCATAACCAGCCTTCCCTTATGTACCAAGCTGTATTAATAACTTGGTTTTTTTTTCCACTTTTCTCAACAGTTTCTCGATCCCCTGCCTCCATTTACTGTATCGTTTCCCTTCACAGCAGCTGTCTTGCTCCCACAAACACAGAAATGCTGTCCTTTCTGAACTCGGCTGCACTATCAAAAACAAACTGGTGCTTCAGTTATTTTACTGTACTTCAAATATTCTCCTGATCCCTGCTCGCTAAAGCACCCACCATATTGGCCAGTATTTGTCTACTTTCCCACTGTAACCACCAATGAGTTCAGACATTGCAGTGCCATTGTCATGACAGTACATTCCCAGCACGTTCAGCAGTGGCCATAGCAACAATGATCGTACTCTGCAGAAAGACACTTTCTGACCAAAACCCACACATCTTTTATAAATGAAAAACAAATTAAAAACCAAACTAAAAACCTACATACACGAGGTACTTCCCTATTGCACAAATGAAACATGCGATGGAAACTTGTGTGATACATCATTTATCTGTGCTCTTGCAGTTTGACCTCAGTCACCATCACTCGTCGCTTATGCCACTCATGAGGTTACCCAAGGTCAAACTGCCCTTGTTCAGATAAATGATGCATCACACGGGTTCCCATCACATACCCCTTATTTATTGACATCTTCTCAACCAGCTCCTGTCAGGTGGATGAGAAGATGTCAGTAAATCCGATTAACTAACAGAGAAGTCAAACCTTATTTGTTTTGTGTTGATGTAGAATATTCCAGGAAAGAGAATGTCCAGGAAACACATTTTCTGTTCTGCTTAATGATTTATCCTCAGTCAGTGCTCTGAATTGTTAAATATATTTGGAACTTATATACGCAGGGGTTCAACAAACATGTTCAGTTGCAGGAATGAGTTATTTTTTTCAGCGCATGCCGTTGTTTTAATTTTAATGTGTATGATCTTGTTGGTTTTGTGAGATATGCCATGTTCTTTTACTGTATTCCAAAGTAAGACTTGTACATGATCCAGCCTTGACAATCATAATAATGCAGCACAGGGAATACATTTGACAAACATATACTGCAAAACAGCAGCATAACAAAGATGTGGTAATTACATAAGCCTTCTAAGGGTTTGCAGACTAGAATAAAACTATTTTCAAATGTAATTTAAAGAACAGCTGACACCATAATTTCAGACAACTTATGGCAAGGAGCTGCCTGCCAAGAACTTGAATCAGCTGTAATTTAAATATTTTGTAAAAGGTTTTTAAAGTTATTGAACATACTAAGTCTTCAGTGGTACTTCTGAGTTTAGACAAGTGCCCACTGCAGCCTTGCCCCCCAAACCCACATTTAGATGACATAAAGTATGGAAGGGGCTGCAGTGCGGCATACAAACATGTAGTGCAGTCCGGGGTGGCTCTGGTCTTTATTTGTTATTATTGACTTTGCTGGCAGTTGTACATGTTATGGGGCATATACATGTAAAACTACCCCTTAAAAGAAAACTTACACTCCCATATATTTTCTGTGTTTCCTTGTTAATAGATGGCTATTTTCCTGTAGCTATTAGAGATATAAAAGTTTGCTTTGTTTTGTTTTCACTGTTTATGCTAGTCCCCTGTGACTACCCTGGGGGGTTCCATTTTCTGGTTGTTGAAATCTCGTTGTCCCTGGGAGCTGCATTAGCATATGAGAACATGATGCCACATCACCCATTTACACCATGTATCTCTATGCTGAAATTACAAATATCCTGAAAAAAATCTCTGGAAACATACATATCGATTGCAGATTAAAGGAAAAATCCTGCATTACAACTCAGACGGTTTGCAAAGCTAACTGAAAGTTGATGTGATATTTCACACCTTGCTACATCTTGGTTTGTTAATTCAGCAGACAGGCATACTGTGGAGTCTAAAGGCCTCTGACACATCATGTTCTCATATGCTAATGCAGCTGTCGGGGACAATGAGATTTCGACAACCAGAACATGGAGACCCTCAGGAGAGTTACAGGGACTAGTATGAACAGTGAAAATAAAGTAAAGCAGTTGCGTGTATCTCTAACAGCTGCATGAAAAGAGTTGGTTTGTTGACAGATTACCAAATAAAATTTACAAGATATGAGGGTGTAGTTTTTCTTTAACATGTACAGTTGTCAGCAAAATGAAATAATAGTGTGTAAAGGCCAGTGCTACCCCCATTACAGTATATGTCTATGTATAGCATTGCAGCCCCTTCCCTACTAAGCTTCATCTAAATGCAGTTGTCAGGGGGTTGAACTGCGACATGTGCTTGGCAACTCAGATAAACTTTGAAGTTCCAGAGAAAACTTTGTATGTTAAGTAACTTTAAAAAACTCTTTTACAAATAAAAAATTCTAATTCTGGCTAATTTAGGTTCTCAGACAGACAGCTCCTTGCCATGAGTTTTCTGCCCCAAGGGGCTGAGCTGCTTATTAGTATGTGTATTATGATTTCTAGTTTTGTATGTAAACTTTTGATGTGTCAGATTTCCAGTGCTGTAAATGTCTACCACTACAAGTAATTCAAGAGCGCTTATATGTTTAATGGTTTTCCTTGTGCTTATAGTCTATAAGAAAATGTAGCTTGCCGACTTAATTTTCAGGAGAAAAATTCAAAACTAAGCTCACTGTTGTTGATTTTGTTTCTGTAGGGACTGTCCACCAGCATACAATGCAGTGATGTGTGGAGAGAACAGATTAACAAGAAATCCCATATCTACGCCAAATGCAATACCACTGTCTACGCTAGCTGCAATACCACTGTTGATGAATAGGCAACCCAGTGCTTGGATATCACAGGCTAGGCCTGAAATGAACAGAGTTCCACCGTACCGAGCTGCAAATCCCCCACCACTACAAAATCAACTACTTAATCCAGTGGTCCCTCCACAAAGATCTGCCACAGAAACAGAGCGCCTAAAGCATGAGTTACTGAGGATATTTCCAGAGATTCAGCAAAAACAAAAAATAGATAAGATTCTAGCTGCCCATCCGTACATGAGAGATATGAATGCACTTTCTGCTATGGTGCTAGATTAGAAAGCAGCGAAGTCTGCAAATATGACTTTTTCATACCGTTGCACCACAGATGAAAACCACTTGCTGTGCAAAAACTGCTTTGGCATCAGATGGTTAAAGTACTTATAGCACATGCTGGTTGATTAATGGCATAATATTTTTTTATATTAGTTTCTTGAATTTGTGAAAAAAAGTAAAACCAGATGACAGCTGCAGATGCCATCATGTCAACCATTTATATATACTACCATTGTAAAATATAATTTTGAGCATTTATATAAAATGACGTAAATGGTTTCCCTTTCCAGAGAAAATTACTTACTGCTAAAAAGCATTTGAGTAGTTATTGAATTTATGACCTGACGTTTGAGTTGAGTTTATTGTGCTACTATAAATCAGTGCTTTAGTTTTGTCTGCATTTTTAGAGACTCTCCATGTGCTGTTGTTTTCCCCTTGGTAAAACATAATCCATACAGTTACTAAATATAATTTTCATTCGAGTCCTAATTGTATTTTGTGAAAGTTGAGATATATATATATATGGAGAGAGAGACACGTACATATAGCTCAGTCACGACAGAGGGAGAGATTTTAGTTTGTGAGGTTACATTTTGTTTTATAAACTAGCAGTAGTGTAACCCATGCAAGGGGGATGAGTTAGCTATAACCCATGACAGGGTGTGGGGTTATAGGCATTTAATCCACACCTGGGGTGCATTGTGAGGCACGAGTTATTTGGGTTATTGTGCTTATAACATGGGTTAGGTTTTGTGATGGCCTGTCTCCCCAAAAAAAAAACTAGCTACTGTATGTGTTTTCCTGGCACTGAGTGATGTAATCCTTTCGCCTTTGAAAGTAGTTCCTTCTAAATAAATGCATTCTGTGCCTTTTTCTGCACATACAACTGTCAGAATCACACTGTAAACATAATTTTTCCAATTTCTCATTTGTTACAACGTACCATGCTGCCTGTGGATACAGGTGGCAACTGTTACAAAATGAGAACGTTTCAGTACTAGCAGTGCCTGCGTGTTGCCAAACTCCTGCCTGTGCATTAAATTGGTAGTTTAATCCACGGTTGCAGTGCAATTTGCACTGTCCTCTAACTGTGCACACAGGAATTGTATAATTGCTGGCGACCCAGGTAACAGTTATACAATGACCGCTGTTGGGGAAGACAGGTTTTACTACCTTACTGATGTGAAGTTTGAATCTGGTAGCATATCCGTGACTGTCTCTACTTCGCCACTCAGTCTGTAGCGCTACCTCTACCAGCCCATATGGTGAAGGAAGATGGTTGTGACACTGACTTCTGAGGAAGGGTCCAGGGAGTGAGGATAACATTTCTCCATCTGACTACCAGGGTTGGTATTTCAGATGCAGCATCAGACACGAATGGGTGGTGGGGGGGGGTGTTTGCGGCAAAGATCGCTAAATGACTCTCGCACACACACAGTACCATGGTTGGTATTTCTGATGTAGGACCCACTGTGGGGGGGGGGGTGCATAACATTGCTAATGTGGGTGTAGAACAGTGACAACGCTGAGCATTACAGCTTTCCCGTGTTTGATTGGAGGCTGGTACTGTACTGGAACAGCAGGTTGCGCAACAATGAAGTGACAGAGTGAAAAACATGCTTTTTTCCTTCCCTTTCATTGTTTGTGTGTCTCATTGACATGGATCTGGGTGTGTTTTCAAGGCCACTGGAGGGATGTGAGAGGATGACCTGTCTGACTCGGGGATGACTGCAGTCCATGGGGTGGGTGGAAAATAGTTCTTCATAGGACAGTCTGCATCCTGTGATACCTGCCGACTTGTGATCCCTGTTTCACCATTTACTTTCTGCCTGCTTCGTTCTGCCAATGAAATCTGTGCTTCTACAACACTGTGTTTGGCAACTTCTTTGCTCCGGCTTTGTGCCGATGACTCGCAGGACTCATTGCCGCCTGCATAGACTGCCAAAAGAGCCTACTTCTCTGTGACACAGTGTGGCACTTTGAAATATGCATTGTCTTTTGCTGTCTCTGTGTCATGATGCTCTGCTGTTGCAAAGCTGCTTCCCACTACCGCTGGCCACACTGTGCCATCTCTGAAACGTTGATAGCAGGTCTGTTACTCCTTCTTTTACAGGGATAATTGTCAGCTGTTGCTCTTGTCACGGGAGCCATGTCTGAGATTTTCATTTTTTCCACCTCTCAGACCACGACTTCTCCGTCATTGTGTGACACTTCGGGTCCTGAACAAAGAGAAATTAACATTCATCGTGCCACAGAGGCTAGATTTCACTCTGTTCACTAAGGTAGTAAACAACAATGGCTGTTGCCTAAAACAAGCAGAGTGGATTCAGGAGATCCCTCCACAGTGTGATCAATTCTGCTTCACCACAATAAAAAAGATTGGGCACTGGCACCATGGATTAAATAGGGAATTTAATTCATGGACAACTGACAGCTGTCTACCAATCACATTTTCTACTTCACCTAACCCATGTTATAAATATTTTTTAAGTTTCTATTTTGTGAGAGTCACTAGGGGCAGGTTTAATTGCTAATTCCATGGTATATTTTGTATTCGATTTGGCAGAAGTTCCACCGAATTTCCTCTGGTCAATTCTGTGAAATTTCAGCCAGATTCCACTGGCAGTATAACAGTTTAGCACACCCCTAGTAGCAGTTTGAAGGGGACAAGAAATATGTACATATTGGCAGCAGTTAATGTTCCTGTGTACAGAAATGAAATCCATACCCTCTGGATGATCCATGTTTAACTGTACCTAAATACACATTGATGTAAAAAACTTGTTTTTAAAGAGCACAGCTGACACCTTCAGGTGTCAAGAACTCAATAAATAAACAATTTAACAAAATATAATATTTAGACACAGTTCAGCTTGCTATATCATGTTAGTTCTATATTTCTCCTCCACATTATTTACTACTGAGGTCATTTGCATTAAAATATTTTTTTTTTCTGAAGAGTTCATCCATTTCTGTTGCTGTTTCCCTACCTGAGGTCATAATACACTGCTTGTGACATCACAGTTACTCTCATACTAACAGATTGTAATGTCACAACTGAGGATTATGACTTGAAGTAGGGAGTAAGCTATAGAGGCAGATGAACAGTAAGGGAACTCTGAAGGATAAAGATTGTGTATTCATGCAAATTAACTCAGTAATAAATAATGGAGAAAAGAAATATACAGAATATATATGGAATGCATGCTGAATTGTATCTAATTATTGTGTTTTTTAAAGTTCTCTTTGCGGCGTCAGTAGCTCTTTAAAAGTTTTCAAAAAAAAATTTTTATGGACAGAATTCTGCACAGTTTTTTTCATGGAACCAGGTAATTGGAACTTCTTAAACATAGAATATTCGACAGAAAAGGACTGCTTGGCTCACCCAGTCTGCTCCCTGCCTAATCTGTCTCAGCAGACTTTAACTAGTCTCTGGCGACCCTCCCTCCTCCATGCCTAGTTACCAGTAATACCCCTGTGTCTATCCTACACATGCATGAAGTCCCACCACTGTTTTCACCTCCAACACTTCCACCAGTGTTCTGTTTTAAGCGTCTTCCACCCTTTCAGAGAAATAGTACTTTCTCGTATCCTTCTTAAACTTCCCCCCCTACAGTTTCTTCGAATGTCCCTTGGTCCTGGTGCTCTTTCTTCTTTAAAAGAGACTCCTCTCCTGCACCCTGTTAGCCGCTGTGATGTACTTGCAGTTCTCTATCATGTCCCTTCTCACTCTTTTCTCTTCCAGGGTGTACATGTTGAGATCCCTCAGTCTGTCCTTGTAGGGCTTCTAGTACAATCCTTGCATCATTCTGGACTGTTTCAACTTCGTCTATGTCATTTCTTAGCTGCGGCCTTCAAAACTAGACATGGTTATTCCATGTTGGCTCTCGCCAGCGAGTGATACATTGGTAAGACCACTTCCGTCCACCTGCTGGAGATACCCCTCCTTTTGCATTCTCAGCACCCCAATAGCCCTACCCAGTATTTTGTCACACTGCCTTACTGCTGTGTCATCAGTTATGTAGCCCCAAGGTCCCTTTCCTGCTTAGTGACTGTCAGTACCACCTCCATCTGATATGCAGCTCCATGGCTCCTAGGCCCGAGGTGCATGGTTTTGCACTTTTTGGCATTGTACCCAACTATGCTGTTCACCACTCCTCGAGTTTCCCAGTGTAGTTTATTGTATTTTTGGTAGAAAACTGCTGCAAATCATATTTGCCAAATGCTACTATATATTTTATTGTCTCCATCTAAGAATCTTTGAGCCTCATTTACAATTCAGGAGGACAACACAGTATGCCATGGGCTGGATTTTAAAATGGACTTGTATTTAAGCACATTTTTGAAAGATTTGAAATTGTGGTTTCTTGGAAGTGAATGCATCCAGAGAGTCTAATATCATCCAAAGTATAATTTCAGTCTTCTTCACGAATGAGCTATAGAAAAATGTAAGCGTACTTAATTTGATTAATACCTTGTAAACTGTGAAGCAGTATCAGTCCCCCTAAGAAAGAACTTGAAATGGTCACATCATTGCTGTTGTGTTTCTCGACAAGAAAACACATTTTATGGTTGGTTGCTTTCTGTTGAATTTTGTTTGTATTGCTGGTTGCATACCTCTCCACCTCTCTGCATAGCACTAGCCTTCAAACTGAGGAACAAATCACCAGAATGTGTTGCACTTACTTATTTTGAAGAATAAGTTTAAGAATGGTGTACATCATATGTTTAGTGTAAAGGACCATTTCTGTCAAGTTAGTTTATTTGTTAATAGTTCTTGTGTCCAGAAAAGCTCTAACATTACTTGAAGCATTTGTAAATCTTTGAGGAATTAAGTTAAATTTGAGTGTAAAATACATAGTGCTATGTGAAATGCATAGCAGTTGAGAGGTATGGCCATTGTTCTGTAGCTGTTCCCTTTTCTCGGTAAAACTGAAAAATATGCTATTGGTATAATTATGCCGGAAGTTGTCTTTTTATAGTCCTTGTTCTTCTCTTACTACACACTTCCTGAACTTTAGGGACACCATCAAACAATCCAGCCACTCGTAGTGAATCAGTCTCCTGTTTAATCACGAGTGGCTAGATTGGGGAGAGGGCAAGTTTCTGGAAAGTTGTAGTGGGAGTTTGTCAAGATTGTAAACAAAAATGTTTTTTTTTTTTTGTGTGTGTGATAGCACTGGTATGGTTGAAGTCATGTTTTTTTTTACTTTTAAGAAAAAGAAAGCTGATGCAAACCAACCAGCTACAGTACATCAGCACATTTCACAGAAATTGAGAATCATAAAATTTGTTTTTCAAACTAGGGAGGACAATTTAAAGGAAAACTACACCCTCATATCGTGTAAATTTTGTTTCCATGTCAACAGACAACTCTCTTCTTGTAGCTGTTAGACATGTATGTAGTTGCTTTAGTTATTTTGTTGTCACACGTTATACTTGGCCCTGTAACTATCCTGGTGGTCTCCATTTGCTGGTTGTTGAAATGTCATTTGCCCCTGAGAGCTACATTAGCATATGAGAACATGATCTGTAATCACCCATTAGACTCCACAGTATGATGTCTGTCTGCTTAATTAGACTTCAGAGAAACAAGTTGCAAGAAGATGTGAAATACCATATTTACCTTCAGTTATCTTTGCAAACAGTCTGGGTTGTAATGCAGCATTTTTCCCTTTAAACTGCATTCAGTGTATATGTTTCCAGAGAGCTTTTGCAGGGTATTTGTTCTTTCAGCATAGAGATACATGATATATAAATGTGTGATGTGACATCATGTTCTCATATGCTAATGCACGCTCTCATGGGCAATGCGATTTCAATAACCTGAAAATGGAGACCCACAGGGTAGTCACAGTGGGCCACCATGAACAGTGAAAACAAACTAAAGCAAACACGTATAGCCCTGACAACTACAGGAAAACAATTGTCTGTTGACATGGAAAAAACACAAAATATACATGATATGAGGGTGTAGTATTCCTTTTATGGCCTTTTGGGGTTTAACAGTGCCTCTTTAAAATGATCATTCCATAGTTGAGAACAGCATGCAAAGTGCACATCCCTTAGAAAGTCCAGCCGTTTCCTTCTCTACAGTGTTTCATTTTCCAGTGAATGAAGGTACACCACAACTATCAAGAGACTGCCTAGAAAAGAAGCAAAATTCACTTTAAAAATATTAGTTTTATAATTAAGAGGACGTTACAGATTTTCATGAATCTTTGATGTTTCTCAAGAAAGGTCAGGATTGAATTACTATAATTTTTCATTTTTAAAAACGTCTACAGATTACAGATGAATTAGACACTACTTTGAGAACTGACTATTTGCTACATTGTGTATATGAACAGTACACCTGTTTTCCTGTAACATATTTTACATTAGAGAATTGTTGACTGGACTTTGGTGTGTAAAACCTGTTACATTTTCACAATGAAAAGTTGCATCTTTGCAAATGTATTGCATTATTTGTTAACCTGATGAGTGCCACCAGATGGTGCTGTCACTCTGATTTGTGATTAAATTGTTACAATTTCTTTGTCGTTTTCAGTTTGCTACTTTAAAACACAACCATCCCTGCTGTGTAAGTAAGTGAACAATGACTAGTCTGGGGCCCAAGGCCATGAGAAAAATGCTGTCAAAATTAATACATTCTAAATGTGTGTGTGGTGTTAGTTGTGGGGGTTATTGCCAGAAAAATACATGTACATTGTATACAACTGAATTTGATGGTGGGATCTTCTTTCTAAAAACAAATCACTGGTCTAGTGGTTAGAGCACAATCCTTCCAAACAGAAAAAAACAGGTTAAAATCCTACCGGTCAGAGTCAGTGTATGTCCTTGACAGATTGCATGAAGTGTCTTGAGCGTCGGTCTTCCCAGCACTAAAATTGAGACCCCACTAAAATAATGTGGAATAGTACGAGGACTTTGAGCAATTTAAGTTAGCTTTTTTATGGAACAGAGAGCGTCTGTAGATTACTTTTTATAGCGCAAAACAATGTATTAATGATTTATTTATGTCTTTGATATGCAGGTGAGCAAGCTGATCCAGAGGACTGTTTTCAGTTGCGACCTAGGCCACCAGGGTTGTGCTGCAGAACCTAACGGTTCAGAATAAAACAGGTTAATAGTTAAAACAGATGCAGCCAGGCCCCCACCAGCACCATGGCTTCAAGACACTGTTTTAACAAAAATGAGGAATATGTACGTGCCTTAATCAGATACTCATAAGGTTAGCCTGGACATATTTCTGCTTGCCAAGGGAATTGCTGGGCACCCTATATAGAAGGATAGCCAGGAAATCTCCAGAAATGCTACGTTTGAACAACATACTTGTTGGTCCTTGCTTATGAAGTGGGGTGGGGGTGGACATGATGGATCTAAAGTCCCTTGTGACCTTAAATTACTGTGATACTATGTAAATACAGAGGATGATATACACAGTTGCAAGGGAATACTGCCAAGTGGTCTCAGCAACCACTTATCGACAGACCCTTGATTTTTACCCCCATTCTGCTGTGAAAACCAGGTAGTGATCTTTTCCCACTGTGACCATGTGCCAAAAGTGGGGCATAAGTCATCATACAAATAGCCTGCAGTGTCATGCACCAAGCAAGGTGATCCTCATCGTTGCAGAGTTTTGCAACATTCCTGCCTTATCTCTGTTTAAGGCAGGTGATGGAGGTGTTGAAACTCTACAACTGTGTTGGTAGGAGCTGTGAGGGACAGAGATCAATGGACTAATGTGTCACTAGGAGAATGTATATTGCAGGAGAATGCGACTGTGGGAAGGTACACTGAATGCCAGGGCTTATATTGACGAAGGTGAGTGGGTAGTGGGTGGGGCCACTGGAACACCAGGAAAGGATGTACTGAGATAGGAAACAAAATAAACAGACCATAAGCTAGCCTAAAGGTTAAAATTGGGCAAGTGAAGGGACATTTTTGGTAGTAGTGCAAGTACAGATGCTCTGACCGTAGCATAGCACCTTGTGACTGGTGTGATGCCATGCTCAGATAGCCATGGGTGTTGTAAGCCTTCATGTTAGCAGGTGCGGCATTTGCATCTAATAACATCTGGCCAAATGATTTTCATCGCGACTTTGTTGCCAGGGAAACTCCTGCACAGTTCACATTAAACTGTCTGTGCAACAAGTTGAAGGGAAAGTTTCCTCAACCTTTTTCTTGTATACCTATATAGTTTGTAGGCATGAGCAAGGATTCTCTCTTGCATCCCCCAATTTAATTTTAATATGAATATGAATGAGGTTGCTTCACTCAGTTTTGCCCTTGTGAAAACCTGTTTGTCTCCATTCCAAAAGTTATGATCCTGCTAATACAAGGCATCGTGGGAGTTAATATGTATATGCACAAGTTAGCAGAAGTTACACATACATGCATAGTTGCCAGCCAATTAGGCCTAATGATCGATCATGTCTTCCCGAACACAGCTCATTAGTAAGGTACAGTAGCTGCTCTACCTCCCTTTTTGTAACCCATGACTTCCCTTCCTGCATCCCCTGCTGTTCTCCTTTCTTCCAACCTGTACCATGCCCCTGTATCTGTCCCACCCCCTTAAAACCACCTACAGTTTCTATTTTTATCAACTCATCTAGAAGCGTGTTAAAGGGTGCCACCACCCTCTCCGTGAAATAATGTCCTGTAACCTCACCTCTGTACCATCCCCCTACTAGTTTGACTATGGCCTCTCGTATTCCCCTTCAAGTTGATCAGGCCCTTTGTTTTTACCCTATCAATTACCTTCATATATTTGAAGGCCTCTATCATATCACCCCTATCCCTTCTATCCTCCAGGGAGTTCATGTTCAGCTCTCTTGAGTCTGTCTTTATATGGCATTTCCCCCAGTTCACTAATCACATTTGTCACTGTTCTCTGGACTCCCTCTAGTAGTGTGATGTCCTTCTTTAAGCGGGGATGCCAGAAATATGCACAATGTTCCAGGTGCAGCCACCAGCAAATTGTACAGGCGATGTATAACCACCCTGCTCCTGAATGTTATCCCCCTAGCTATACACCCAAGCATCTTATTCACTGTAGCAGCGGCTCTCCTGCACTGCTCCGAGTTGTTCAATTTGGCATCAGTCATCACCCTCAGATCCTTTTCCATCATGGAGACAGTCAGCCGTATTCCCCCCCAAATGGTAGCTATAACCAGATCTCCTAACACCCAGATGCAGAACACTACACATATGTGCATTGAACCCTAACTGCCACGTGTGTGCCCAGTTTTCCAGCCTCTCCAGGTCTTCCTGGAGAGCCCTCCTTCCCCCCTCACTGTCCACCTCAGCCCCCAGTTTGGAATCAACGAACAGGCTCATTCTACTCCCAACTCCCTCCCCTGTGTCCGCGATGAACACATTGAAAAGGATAGGGCCCAACCCTGAACCCTGAGGGACCCCACTGATGACCCTTCTGTGAGTCGAGACCTCACTCCCTACCACCACCCTCTGCTGTCTGTTGTTAAGCCAGTTTGCAACCCACCCCACCAGTTTTTCTCCCACCCCTAGGTTCCTCAATTTCCAGAGTAGCCTTCCATGCAGGACAGAATCAAAAGCCTTGCTGAAGTCCAGGTACAGAACATCAACAGCCTTTCTTCTGTCCAGGGATCTTGTCACCCAGTCAAAGAATTTGACTAGGTTGGTTTGACACGATCTCCCTGGAAAAACCCGTGTTGGTTTTCATCTTGAAAACCATTTGCCTCTAGGAACTCCACCATCCTTTCTTTTAAGATGGTCTTCATCATTTTCCCCACTATGGATGTCAGGCTGACTGGTCTGTAGTTCTCCGGTTCATCCCGAGGTCCACTGTTGTGGAGAGAGAGAGGCACGATCCGTCACTGGGGCTACTAGGACATCTGCCAGTTCCTTCAGAACCCTGGGGTGTATGCCATCTGGGCCTGCGGCTTTATCCGTCCTCAAGGACTGAAGAACTTCCCTCACCCTCCCCATCTGGATCTCACCATCTGTGAGTGACCCCCCCATGACCCCTAACCTGCGCCACCCCCCACTTTGGCAGCGGCCCACGTCTTTCCCTAGTAAAGACTGAGTTGAAATAATCATTTAGCAGTTCAGCCTGCTCTACTACCCCTCTACCCAGCCCTCCTCCTTCCTCAGCTTGCTTATCTGGCCCCCACCCTTCTTTCACTCTCTAACAAATCTGTAGAATTCCTTCTCCCCCTCCCTGATTCCTTGCACTAACCTAAGCTCTTTTTCAGCCTTGGCAGCTCCTACCCTCCTACTGACTTCCCTGGAGATCCTGTGGTACTCCTCTCTGTCTGCTTCAGTCCGGGAGCACTTGTACCTTCTATAGACCATCCTTTTGTTTCTCACTCTCACTCCTGTACTTCCCTTGTCCACCAACAAGATTTCCTAGCCCTAGCCATCTTATGGTGGGATCTTGTGCAGGTTTTCATGACCTCCAGGATGCCTGGCTTCAGAATTTCCCTCCACCTCTCCATGTACATCCCTGAACTGATTTTCTGTATATGTTCCCTGAGGATATCGGCCATTTTTGCTTGAAATTTGTCTCCTGAAGTCCACTACTGTGTTTTTTGTTTGATTCCACTCCTTCCCCAGGTCTAAGGTGAAACATACTGTGGAGTGGTCACTACCTATCCTGGAGGGTATCAAGCACCCTTTGCTCCCTAGTAGATGTAGATGCCGCGGTATTCCAGTCTGCTCCCGGCATATTAAAATCACCCAATATCACATTCCTATCCCTACCCCTACTGCAATGCCTTCTAAAGTTGTCAGTCAGTTCACTGTCCATGTGCTCCTATTGCATGGGGGTCCTATAGACCACCCCTAGATTAACCCTCCTCCCCTTGATATCCTGTAATGTGGCCCTAACCGCCTCCACATTTCCTTCCCCTCCTCCTTGTTACACACTATCTCTTCTGTAGCTAACAGTACCACCCCCTTTACCCCTTCTAGCTGTCCTATCCCTCCTCAGTGTGGTGTACCCAGGTAACTTCATGTCCCAGTTGTGGTACTGGGTGGCCCAGGTCTCTGTGACTGCTGCCATATCCACCCCCCTTCCACCAACAATGCCTGCAACTCCAGCATCTTGTTCTCTAGACTCCATGCATTAATCAGAACCACTTTCCAGCCCTTTCCACAGTGTTCCCCCTATCCTTCCTACCCCCTTGCCCCAGGCCGAGTTTGTGTCAGACTTCACTTCCGCTATGCCTCCAGATTGGGGGAAGAGCCTACGCCCTCCTGTGCTGTTGATCAGCTCCAATATCAAGCCCTCCCCTCTTCTAGTTTAAATCCCAAAGAGCACTTATATAATCCCCTAACTTGTTCTTAAGGACCTTCTTCCCCTCCTTACTCAAATGTAGTCTGTCCCTAGCAAAGAGATCTTTATTATCCCAAGTACACACCCATTCACCCACCAATCCATACCCCATAGTCGGACACTAGTACCTCAACAAATTGTTGAATTCACAAATGTTTTGCTTTCTTTTCAAAGTGCCCTTTGGCACGGGCAGGATTTCCGGGAATGAGAAGGTGCTCGCTTCTTCTATACATAATCTTGCCAACTCCTGTATCTGGCTTGCACTACTAACCTTATGTGTACTGACAAGGCATCTCCATGCTTTCTTCATTAAAGAATGCACCAGATGCCCATCCTGGGCACAGTCATTACTAGTATACATTCTACCTATTAGAGCTCCCTTTGCACTCATTAGCCCCCCCATTTGATTCCCTTAACTGTGGAATCCCCCAATACCAGGACTCTCTTATCCCCTGTTCCAGTGTTTTGTATACTTTCATCTGCTGCCACCTCCCTGCAAGACAACTTCACCCCACCACCGACCATGTCCATTCTCCCCACAGAACTCATTAGTCCTTTTCCTACCCTCGCCCCACCCCCAGCTCCTTGCCCTGGTTACTTAGCCCTTCCCCTGCCATCCCTTCCATTCCCCCGCAGGTCTCCTCCTCCAGATATTCACCCTTCACCATTTCTTCCATTATCACCCTTCTTGTCCTCATTTAGCCTCACCCTCCTCACAGGATCCCATTCAGTTCTGTTACATGTCTTGTGAAGTCCCTGTATCCTCTAAAAACATTTTTCTAATGCAGATACACTTTAAACTACCAAAAACAGCAGGGTACTTACTATGCTTTGAAAGGCTTCATGGACAGCGTAATACAAGCTCATAGGGACTGCAGAGGACAGCAACAGCACTGACTAATACAGTATAACATCTGCAGGCTTTAGCACCAAAACATCATAAAATTCCAGGATGTGTTTCATGAGTTGAGTCATCCAACCTTTGCAATGGAGTCAAACATGATCTTTATTGAGGGCATCTCTTGCATCAGGCCATACCTGTGGAACTACAGTCTCCGGGTGCTATGAGCACACGGAAACTTTTTAGCTAGCAGTCTAGTTGGAGCCGCCCACGATGAAGTCAAATGCTGATGTCCTCCTTCTGTAAATGTGGGCACCTCTTGCCCTCCTCAGTTGTTTTCCCACTGTCGACCATCGTGCATCAGACTCCATGGAGACACTGCCACTTCAGTTGACTGTCAGATCTTTGATTTCTTTATTTTTTTTTTTCTTGACCTAGTTTATCATTTTATTTTTTAAAGTGACTTATCTTCATTTATGCCAACTGACCCAGAGAAACTCTTTCATTACTGCGGGTGCAATAAGAAGATCTTTGACAAGGACGAGCACAACACTATTTTCTTGGTACAGACCACAGCAGCCCCCACAAGGTCTGCTGCCGATTCAACCAGGCCTGGCGTCGTCGATCAGAAGGCCCTATAATCCTTCCCTGAAACCAGAAGGTCGCTCAAATGGAGAAGGAGCTCCAGGCAACAAGCTCCTCCATGTTACCAGCTCCTTCCTCAGGCTTCCACTCTTCCAAGGCTCAGGACAAATCATCTGCCAAACACAAGCACCAGGAGAGGAAGTGGAGTAAAGAGAAATCCACTGCAGTGCGCTCTAGGTCACAGCTTTAAACATCGGCCATCACTGGATCATTACCTCAATGGCGACCCCCACTGCTGGCTGCACCCTCACTTCCGCAGGTTCAGCCTTGGCAGTGCCTTCCCCTAGTTCATCCATAGTGATGGCTCATCAACATTGGGCCTCCTGACGCGCCCACTGACTCTCCAGACCCTGTTGTTCAGACCCCTTCTGGTTCAGGGGCAACAGACAAGGTGCTCCGCCAGACCTGCTTCGGCCAGCATTGGCCCATCGGCATTGGGATTTATGCCTCTCCCGTCAATGCCTTTGGCATTTTTGTTGAGACCAGGGATCCAGCTCCCGTCAACACCTTGGGAACCCCTGCCGTTCTGACCCCTTCTTACTCCGAGGTATCAGAAAAGGAGTTCCATCGGACCTACTTTGGCCAGCTCTGGCCCATTGACGTCGGCCTTTCTGCCTCCCAATCACATACTTGTGCCACCTCCTTGATGTTGGACATCCAGCCTCCCCTGTTGACACCTCCAACCGACACCAGCTCCTTTTGGCGATGCTTCAGGCTGTACTGCCGATGCTGTGGAACCAGTCCCCCCCCCCCGTTGGCCCCACAAGGCACTCCAGCAATTCCGATGACTGTCAATGTGCAGACTGTGCTGTCCTCCTTTTGGAAGTTCATGCACTGCCTTTCCCCTCCTCTGGGCCTGCTAGACCTGCCCCCATGCCGCAGCCTCTCACATTGACATGCCCTGTGTGCTGGTGGTCATCTCTATGCCCCTTTCAGAGCCTGGGGCTGAGGATGAGTACTATCCTGACTTCCTCCCACCAGACAAGGGGTGCTGGGAGCCCCTCCAGTTCAGTCTCCACTGTTTCCTCAGGGGGCAAGGACTCTGCCAAATATACACCAAGGCCCCCCTCCCACCCCCAATGATCCCTCCTTCATTTCTGTGATGAGACAGATGCAAGCAGCAATGGGATTTGATGCTGAGGAGCAGGATGTTATCAGGAGAAATCTGACTGAATATTTGGAATTGCCAGATTCAGCCCCTCTCATTATTCCTTCTCTACTGGCTGCATTTGAGGTTACCACCATGGCTGCCTGGCACAGGCCAAACATGATCCCTTCAATTCCCAGAAAGGCAGACACACTGTACCAGGCTCCCTCAGGGAAGCCTTTTTTCACAGAGCAACCGTGAACAGATTCTGTGGTGATAAATGCTGCCCATGATACGTCCAAGAAACCTCAGCAGCTCAGCACTCTTCCCCCACCCCAGATGAGGAGTCCAGAAGGCTGGATCTTATGGGCAAGAGGGCCTATGCTTCTCCCACACTGGCCCTCAGAATCATTAATTACATTGCCCATATGGTCAAATTCCAGAATACTCTCTAGAAAAAGGCCAGAGCTGTAGCCCAGGCCTTTCCCAAGGGTCTCCAGAGATAGGAGCTGCTTAAGGCCCCCAAGTCTGGGGCAGATGTGATGTCTCAGATGCCTCTACTAGAGTAGCTGCAGTTGGCATCTGCCTAAGAAGACATTCTTGACTCAGGGTGTCCAGTTTTGCTACTGATGTACAACAGTCCATCCTGAATGCACCCTTCAGAGACTACAAGCTCTTTGGGGCACATGTACAGGACATCCTCTCAGACCTGCAGGCCTCAGGGAGGACCCTTCAGTTGGGCCACTCACTCTACCATACACAGCAAAGGAGTGGAGTGAAGGTGCCTTTTCGTCAGTCTCCCACAGAACCAAGTCAGGAAACCTGACAGCCAGGCAAGCACTGAGCAGCCACTGCCCTGCCTACCCCTACCTCCACCACCAGAAAGGCCCCTAGAGGTGGAGGTGCAGCCTCGACCGCTGGCCCTACCTCAGCATGACTCCCTTCCAGACCCCCACCCACCAGCGGTTCCATGTTATAACCGTGATCACAGAAAGGCAGTCATCTTTAGGGTGAGGATACATCGCTGAAAATCAATTTTGGTGATGTACACTACCAGCACACAGTAAAATGGTGCCGGAAATTTAGATTTTTTTTAAGGATTCTCAACTCCAGGGTGGTGCGTGTCAGAGAGGGGGGTGAAAAACCAAAAAATGTTTAAATCCCGGACTGGCGCACAAAAGAAAGCAATCGTGTCTATAACCGAACCCAGTACCCTCCCAACCCTAGTCTGCCACCAACCCATCATGCCATACGGCCAGCTCGGCAACCGACTGCCGCACTTCACCCCACAAACCCGACTGCCACACTGTGTGCTCGCTACCTCCCCCCGCATGTGCATATAGCAACATCCTGTCACTATATTCGCGAATCCCTCCAATCTGGTTGCCCTCCCTGCCCAGTAGCCCTGTGCACAGGCGCCGTGATTGAGTCACCCTTTTTGAGAGCACTCAGTCGCTGTCGCCATTGTCACAGGATCCCCACCACCAGCACTGCAGGAGGTGGTGGTAAGGGATTGCTTTTCAGTAAAGGGAGAATACTACAGATGCTTGGGCTCTGCAGCTCGTAGAGCAAGGTCACATGCTAGAACTTCTGGAGTGACCTCCAGATCTGGAGTGATCTCCAGACACTGCTATCTACAGATAGCAGTGTCAGTGGCTCAGTAGGTAGCACACTTGCCTCTGAGGCCAGGAGATCAGAGGGCTGTGGGTTCAGTTCCCACATCTGGCACTTGGGTTAGTATCCTAGTACTGACACTGTAGTGCAGCATGAGAGGGGTGCTGCACTTCTGAGGTGCCATCTTTCGGATGAGACGTTAAACCGAGGTCCCATCTGCCTGTATTGGTGGTAGTTCAGGTGGATGTTAAAGATCCCTTGGCACTTATCGAAAAGAGTAGGGGAATTTCCCTGGTGTCCTGGCCAAATTTCCCCTCATTCACTATAAATACCACCAACAGCTTAATCTGGTTTCAAAGTCAGTTGGCATTCATCTGTATCCCCCTCCCCCGGGTCGTGCCTGAAAATAGGCAGGATTTGTCTAGTGCACTTACCCGGTCAACAAAAGCTAAATAAATAAATAAAAAAACCTCCAGTTCATTCAAGCTACTCCAGATCACATTCTTGTGCTGCTGGAGGAAAGTCATATGCTGCTGCAGTGAAGGGCCATAGCACCAGTTCCTGAGGATTAGAGGAACATAGGATTTTATTCTTGCTTCTTTCTAGTCCCAAAATCCGCAGTGGATTTTAGCCCATCCTGGACCTTGAGAAACCTGAATTTCTACATCCAGTACAAGGAGTTCAGGATGGTAACCTTACAAGACCTGCTGCCTCTCCTGTACAAGGGAGACTGGATATGCTCCCTAGACATGCAGGATGCATAGCTGCACATAAAAGTTTGTGCTCCCCACAGGAAGTACCTTAGGTTCCTGTTCCAGGGGGAGCACTACCAGTTCAGGGCATTGCCCTTTGGTTTGACATCTGCACATGGGTCTTTTACCAAATGCTTGGTGGTGGTGGCAGCAGCCCTCAGGAGGGAGGAACTGTGCGTCTTCCCTTACCTGGATGATTGGTCACTCAAAGCTCAGTCCGAGGAGCAACTTATACACACCCTAGCATATACCATACAGCTGTTCCACACCCTAGAAATTATGGTCAGCCTGCCCAAGTCAGTCTTGACCCCCTGTCAGTGTCTCCAGTACATAGGAGCTATACTGTTCATGTCTCGGGGTGCAGTCTTCTTGCCCCAGACAGGGTGGAGCATCTGATGGCACTGGCCAGGCTGCTTTACAGTTGTTGATATGTCACAGCCAGGGTATTCCTGCAACTGCTGGGCCTGATGGCTGCAGCTATTGTCATGGTTCCCCTGGCAAGGCTTCTCATGCAGATCCCTAATGGACTTTACAAGTCCAGTGGGATCAATGGACTGACGATATAGAACAGAACAGAAGATTCTAGTCACCTCTCCAGTAAAGAAGGTGCTTCAGTGATGGATGGAACCCAGCAATTTACTTAAAGGGGTTCCCTTCCTGATCACCTCCCTCATCAGATCCTCACCACAGATTCTTCACAGATGGGCTTGAGAAGGGCTCACCTGGGCCCTCACCAGACCCAGGGTACTTGTACCACAGTGGAGAGTTCCCTCCACATAAACATCCTAGAGGTGACAGCTATCCTGTACGGTCTGCAAGCCTTTCAGGACTACCTGTCTCTGGGGCCTCTTCTAGTGCAGATGGACAACTTTAGTGTATAGTACACTACATCAACAAGCAAGGGGGAACCCATTCATACTCCCTGTGCAGAGAGGCAAAGAGAGTTTGGTACTGGGCTCTAGAACATAGTCGAGAACTGTCAGCACTCTATGTTCCCAATGCACAAAACATCTCACCAGACAGACTAAGCAGGTCGCGGTCCAGGATGCACAAGTGGGAACTGTTGACCTCGGTCGTAGAAGACCTGTTCGACAGGTGGGGTCATCCAGTGTTGAACCTTTTTATGTCCCCACTCTGCAAAATTGCTGCTTTCAAACAACATGAAGTCTTGCTGTATTCTGACATATTGCAGTGATGTCCAACCTTTGAACTGCCCCAGAGATGAAAGAGTTAACTTTCCATGCCAGGCATGGAACGCTGAGCTCGAGCTCAGTTGAGACTCTGTTTGTTGCTGTTTGAACTCAAACCATCAGATTCTTTACTCCGCCTCACTGAATAGTCGCTCCGGAGATTTCTCCTTTGCTCGGTTCAAGTTTGTCGGTTAAAGTACTGTTTTTCTCTGTTTTCGACTGAAATTAATCCGTTAACCTGTCGGTTCAGTCTCTGTCTGTGGTATCATGAGTACTAGATAGGTTTATTTTCTTGCTCTTCTGTGTGGAACTTGAAAACGTGTGATCGGTTCGGTTTGAACCGATCAGGTTGTTCAAAAAAGTTTATTCTACTTTTAGAGTGTGGTAACTGGTCCTTATCGGTTCTAAAAAAATGGATTTTCATTACGGTTTTTTCCACGACCCGTAACACGGTCAGGAACCGATAAGGGTGTCTTGCCTGGCGGATTGCCGAAAAAAGGGTAAGTTTTTGTTAGGACTGGCCATGTCTGAGAAACCCAAAAGAAAAACCGGGCCCACTGGTTTTCAACACTGTAGTGTGTGTGGGGAAGCTTTTGCTAAGGCTGATCCCCACAACACCTGTGTTTATTGTCTGGGGTTTGACCATCTCGATTCAGACTGCCAGATTTGCAAGAATTTTCCTGTAGCTACCCTGGAAAAGAGACTTGGTAGGCTCAGGGAAAGGGAGGCCAAGAAGTCCGCTGACCTGGATGGCTAGCCCGGTTCGGTTCCAACCGAACCAGAAGGAGTGCCCTCTGACCAGGGCAAGATTTCTTCGGGCATAAGGAGAACCGACTTCGAGGAGTCGGTTCCGGTTAAAAGAAAAAGAAGGGATAAATCAGCCGGTGCGGATCCACAAATTCTTTCTCCGACCGCTGATGAAATAGCCAAAGCGATAAGGATTGTTCAGTCGCTAACCCCGGTTCCGACCGAACCGACACCATCAGAAAGGGGCTCGGTTCGGTCGGTTCCCCTGGTTCCAGATTATAATTTAGAAGATTTTTATGAACCGGAGGAGGAGGAAGGAGAGTATGAGGATAGTGATGGTGATTACGAAAGTCTGGATGTGCCTATTGACCCGGACATCTCCCCACAGACCTTCAGGGGTTTCTCCTCCTAGACTTTCTGAGTCCCCTTCCCATTTTATGTTCTACAAAAAAGTGGCTGAAACTCTTCAGCTTCCTATGGAAGAAGCTGTGGACAACCAGGAGGAGCCTGACTATGTTGAAATGATGGATATCCCAGAGTCCAGGAGGCTGTCTATTCACCTTCATAAGTCCTTTGGGAAACAGACAATAACAATTTTAAAGACTCCTAATTCTATACCTCCTGTGGACAAGAGAATGGACAAGAGGTATACTCTCTCAGGCTCAGATACGGAGTTCCTTACCCAGCAATGCAGCCATGTTGGGGTAGTGCAGGCTGCTGCCTGTGATAAGGCAAATATACCCTTGGCTTCACACCCCCCAGATAAGGACTCCAGGAGGATTGATGCCATGGCAAAGAAACAGTACATGGCAGCATCCTTGGGACTCAGGCAGGCTAATTATATGGCCTATACAGCTAGATATAAGAAATCTAGATGGGACACTGTAATGGCCTTAGCTAAACAAATTCCTGGCCAGCTTGCCAAGGAGCTGGAGCAGGTGGCTGCGGATGGTATTGAGGCATCCAAGGTGCAATTCCATGCTACAGTGGACTCCAATGATGTTTCATCTAGAGTCATGGCTACATCTGTGGCCCTTCATAGGATGGCTTGGCTCAGATGTACTAGCCTGTCTCAGGATACCCAGACTAAGGCCATGGATTTTCCTGTTGTGGGTAATTCTCTGTTTGGGGAGCAAACAGAGAACTACATGAAGAAAATGGATGAATACAGGACCACCTATAGGAGTGCTCAGGCCAAGGAAAGGCAAGCCACTCCACAGAGGCAGCATTCCAGGGACAGGGGCAGGCCTTTTCATAGGCCTTTCTACCAAGCCCAGGCCTCCTCTTCTGATTATGCTCAAAGGGGGTTCTTCAGAGGGAGAGGCAGATGGGGTACAAGCAGGCCTGCTTCCACCCCTCAGCCTAAAGCCCCTGCCAAACAGGCACCCTGATGGGTTTGCCAGGGCCGACTTTCCATCATCTAGAAGTAGCTGGTTTACTTTGTCCAGGACTGGATGTCTTTAACATCAGACAAATGGGTCCTGGAAGTAGTAAGTCAGGACTGGTTCTCAGCTTCAAAAATTTCCAAAGATGAGACCAGATCCTTTCCACCTGCAAATCCTTCAGAGACACTTGCCTTAGAGGCAGAGGTCTCTTCCCTCTTAGCTCTGAGAGCCATAGAGAGGGTTCCACCCCTACACAAAGGAAAAGGATTGTACTCCAGGTACTTCATAACTCCCAAAAAGACAGGAGAATGGCGGCCCATCCTGTATCTCAGATATTTAAACAAGCACCTTTTAAAGCCAAAGTTCAAAATGGTGACTCTGGGAATAACTCTACCCTCTATAAGGCCAGGGGACTGGCTAGTTTCCCTGGACCTCAAGGATGCCTATTTCCATATTCTTATCAGAAGCTCCCACCGAAAGTATCTCAGGTTCGAGCTGCCCTCAGGCCATTACCAATTCAGAGCAATGCCCTTCGGGCCTAACTTCTGCTCCAAGGGTGTTCACAAAATGCTTGGCAGTAGTAGTTGCCTTCCTAAGAAGAAAAAGGATCTCCATCTTTCCATACCTGGACGACTGGCTCATAGTAGGCCAGTCTCCAGACCAAGTCAAGTTACACCTACAGATAACTCAGCAACTGCTCACTTCTCTAGGTTTCCTTCTGAACCTTTCAAAGTCAGTTCTAGAGCCTGTGCAGCTCCTCACCTTCATAGGGGCAGAGCTGGATACAGTACAGGCAAGAGCCTTCCTTCCCCTCTGGACAGGGCAAGGACCCTTCTCTCACTGGCCTCTTCATTCACCCTCCAGGTATCTCGACCAGCAAGGCATTTTCTGCAGCTCCTGGGACACATGGCTGCCTCTACAGCAGTGGTTCAGGGAGCAAGATTCCAAATGAGGGACATTCAGTTCCACTTGAGAGCCTTCTAGTCTCAGAAAAGGATCCTCTGACCAAACTAATCCCAGTGACTCGAACCTGATCCAGGCGTTACAGTGGTGGCAGGATCAGGACAATCTAAGACAGGGAGTTCCTTTTGTCACTCAGTCTCATTCTCTAATCCTTACTACAGATGCCTCCTTCTTGGGGTGGGGAGCCCACTTGGGGGACCTGACCACCCAAGGGTTGTGGTCTCCTCAGGAATCTCTGCTTCACATTAATCTATTAGAACTCAGAGCAGTGTTTCTAGCACTTCAAGCTTTTTCCAAGTCTGTTCAGAACAAAGTAGTTCAGATCAGGACAGACAATACCAGCACAATGTGGTATATCAACAAGCAAGGGGGCACTCGGTCTACGGCCTTGTGCACAGAGGCAATGAAGTTATGGTCTCTGGCCTATTCTCTGAACACCTCTCTACAGCAGTACATCCTCCAGGCAAGGACAATGTCCTGGCAGATGCTCTCAGCAGGATATCTCAGGGTCATCACGATGGTCCCTGGATCCCTGGTTTTGAAGGTGATCTTTCCAGATGGGGCACCTACAGACAGATCTTTTGCAGCCCCAGACAATCACCAACTTGCTCTTTTGCTGCAGACCCCCAGTGTTGGGCTCAGTCCCCCTGGATGCCCTAGTTCTCAATTGGGAAGGGAAGTTCCTGTATGCTTTTCCCCCCTTCCCTCTCCTGTTCAAGGTGCTAGTCAAAATGAGGTCTCAACCCTGCAAGGTGATTCTCATTGCTCCAGACTGGGCCAGACAGCCCTGGTACCCTCTCTTGTTGTCCTTAGCAGTCCACCTTCCCCTGTCTCTTCCCAGGAATTACAACCTGTTAACATGTGCTCAGGGGAGGGTTTGGTATCAGAATCTCAAATCTCAATCTCAAGGCCTGGCTCTTGAGGAGTTAAGAGTTTGCTGATTTGCACCTCTCTCAAGGTGTTCTGGATATCTTAAAGACTTCTCGGAAGCCTTCCACCAGAAACACTTACAACTCCAAGTGGAAAAGATTTTCTATATGGTGCTCTGGGAAGCATATTTCTCCGGAGTCTGCTGGCCTTCCCACAGTCCTTGACTATGTGGTTCATCTTAATACCTTGGGACTCAGACCAGCTACACTAAGAGTGCATCTGGCAGCTGTCTCTGCCTTCCTCTCAGCAGGCAAGCACTCTTCCCTTTCAGCTCATCCTGTGTTTTCAAAATTTTTCAAGGGATTGCTTCATACCAATCCTCCCTTCAGGGACCCTGCCCCTGCTTGGGACCTTAATGTTTGCATTGCTCAGCTTATGCAACCCCCTTTTGAGCCTTTGTCTTCAGCAGAGCTTAAGTACTTGACTTGGAAAACTGTTTTCTTGGTGGCCATCACTTCTGCCAGACGCATAAGTGAGTTACAGGCCCTGTCAGTGGAGCCTGATCTTATCTCTTTCCATAGAGATAAGGTGGTCTTCAGGACTAATAGGAAGTTTTTGCCTAAGGTGGTTTCAGATTTCCACCTTAACCAGTCTATGACTCTTCCTGTTTTCTTCACTGACCATTCCTCCTCTGGGGAGAGGAGGCTGCACAGTTTGGATGTGAAAAGGCCCTTAGTTACTACATAGAGCGCACTAAGGGTCATAGGTTTGACTCCTCAACTGTTCCTCACTTATGGTGAGGTTGGTAAGGAAACCTGCCACTAAGAGATCTGTTGCCAGGTGGATTGTCTCTTGCATTCAATTTTGCTATGAAAAACTAGGTAGGATCCCACCCTCAGGCCTGAGGGCTCACTCTACCAGAGGTACAGCTGCTTCCCTGGCTGCTGCCAGGGATATTCCTATCTTAGAGATTTGTCAAGCAACCACCTGGAAAACAGTACACACTTTTACCAAGCATTACTCTCTGGATATCCAGGCTAGGAGTGATGCTCGGTTTGGCACAGCAGTGCTTCAGAGCCTATTTCCTAAGTAGGTTCTGTCCCTCCTCCATGGAGGTACTGCTTGGTAGTCTGCAATATGTCAGAATACAGCAAGACTTCATGTTGTTTGAAGAAAAAATTACTCACCTTAGTAATGTTGTTTCTTCTAATGGAGTCTTGCTGTATTCTGACCTCCCTCCCTCCCCTCTCAGAACCTTGGTTTTTGGGATGTGGGTGGGCAGTAGCAGTGTTGGCACTCAGGAGGTGCCCCCACCCCTTGTTTTCTCACCCCTTTAGTTTGGGTGTGTGGGTGTTGTGTTTTGTTTTATTTTTTGGGTTTCCTGACTTGAGTCTTTGTTTTGGGACCCAAAAATATTTTTATTATATTTAGTAGCCAGTTGGCTAGTGTAAGTTTACAGTTTCCACACAGGACACCCAGTGAGTATAGCTCGTAAAGATCTGACTGTTTGAGTTCAAACAGCAACAGACAGAGTCTCAACCGAGCTCGAGCTCAGCGTTCCATGCCTGGCATGGAAAGTTAACTCTTTCATCTCCGGGGCAGTTCAAAGGTTGGACATCACTGCAATATGTCAGAATACAGCAAGACTCCATTAGAAGAAACAACATTACTAAGGTGAGTAATTTTTTTCTTTCTGCTTGCTCGCTCCAGGGCCTGGAGTTTTCTGGTGAGACATGTCCCTCTCTTGGAAAGGGAGGTTCCTCTATGCCTTTCCTCCCTTCCTGCTACTTCAGAGGGTGCTGATCATAGAAACATAGAATTTGACATCAGAAAAGGACCACTTGGCCCACCTAGTCTGCCCATTTTCCTACCTAACAGGTAAGCTGCATATCCTAGTTAATCAACAGCTTACTTCCTCCTACCCCCCCACTAGGACTGCCTTAACTTAAAGGGGTTCCCTTCCTGATCGCCTCCCCTCATCAGATCCTCACCACGGATGCTTCACAGATGGGACCAAAAGGGGAGGAAGGGAGTGGTGTTGATGGGGGAACTTAATATGCCAGTTACAAACTGAGGAACCATGTCCTCTAAGGTGTCCAAGGAGCAGAGGCTGCTGGACGGCTTCCAGGATGTGTTCTTAACACAGCATGTAATGGAGCCCACAAGGGAGGGGCATGTCCTGGACGTGGTTGTGGCAGATGGGGATCTGGTAAGGGACCTGGTTGTAGAGGATCCTGACTGGGAGCGACCACAATACTGTCTGGTTTCAAATAAGCATGGGGGAGGGGGGAGAGATCTAGGACACTGGCAGTGGACTTCAGGGGGGCAGACTTTGGGCATGGGAAATATTCTCAAGGATCACTTGGGATTACAACAATGACAAATGTGGAAAAGAGATGGGAGGTAATAAAACAGGGACTTCATGAGGCAGTCAGGACCTGCGCTAAGGTGAAGCGTAAGGGAGCAAGGTCACATAAACCATGCTGGTGGTCCAGTGAGGTTCAGGTAGCGGTCAGAGAAAAGAAGGCTGCTTACAAAAAATATAAAACAACAAGAGGGGATAGGGAAAAGGAAATGTACCATCTTGCATCTAGAAAAGTTATCCGGATGGCACGGGGGGGCCAAGTCCAGTAAAGAGCAGCAGCTGGCACAGGGGAAATGGGGAGGGGAAAAGGGGTTCTTCCGGTACATTGTGGAGCGGAGAAAAACTAAGGGCCATCTCGGCAGGTTGAGATCAGAAGGAGGGTGGATGGAAGAGGCGAGGGACCAGGCAGAGGTATTAAATGACTACTTCACCTCTGTGTTCACTAGGGAGGGGGATGGGATATCTACAAAGCAAGGCATGATGGGGATAGAAGCAGCAGTGAGTGGGATAAGGGGAGCAGCAGAAATGGAGCAAGAGGGAGGGAGAGGTACCCCAGGGGTGTCACATTTGGATAAGGATAAAAGGGCCAGTAAGGTGGAGGGGACAGATAATGCTATCTCTACCAAAAGGGTGTGGTTAGCCCTTAAGGGCCTAAAGAAAGATAAATCTCCTGGGCCAGATGGCATTCATCCAAGAGTACTATGGGAATTGGTGGACATACTGGCTGCATCCCTGGCAGAGCTCTTCAGCAGGTCGCTTGAGACAGGGAGGGTACCTAGGGATTGCAAGAGGCATATGTGGTGCCAATCCATGAAGGGGGGTTGAGGGAAGTACCAGGTAACTATAGACCCATCAGTTTGACTTCAGTGGTGGGAAAATGAATGGAGAGTATACTAAAGGCACGATTGGGGATGTACTTGGAGGAGATGGGAGGTCTGGATAGTTGGCAACATGGGTTTGTGCCAGGTAGATTGTGTCAAACCAATCTTGTGGAGTTCTACGAATGGGTAACATCAGAACTGGACAGGGGAAAGCCTGTGGATGTATTATTCTTGGACTTCAGCAAAGTGTTCGACTCTGTCCCCCACAATGGTCTGGTGGAGAAACTGACGGGGTTGAAGTAGGCCCTTGATGGTCAGATGGATTGGAAACTGGCTAACTGGATGCACTCAGAGAGTAGTGGTCAGTGGGGAGCTCTCGAACCCGAGAGAAGTCAGTAGTGAGGTACCATCAGGGCTCAGTCTTGGGTCCAGTCCTGTTTAATGCATACATTTTGGACATCAGGGATGGTATAGGGTGTGAAATGAGTCTCTTTGCTGACGACTCCAAGATGGGAGCAGTAGTTGAGGGGGATGAGGGGAGGTTGGCCCTACAATGGGACCTGGACACCATGGAAAGGTGGGCTCACACATGGAAATTAAATTTCAGTATCACCAAATGCAAGGTGTTACATCTTGAATGGGGAAACCCTAAACACAGGTACACCCTGGGAGGGGAGGCGCTGGAGGCCTCAACAGGGGAAAAAGACCTAGGGGTCATGGTGGATACATGTATGAATAACTCCGAGCAGTGCAGGAGAGTGGCTAGCAAAACAAACAGGATGTTGGGATGCATCGTAAGGGGGATCACCTCTAGGAGCAGGGAAGTGATTCTGCTGCTGTACAATGGACTGGTTAGACCACACCTTGAATACTGTGTACAGTACTGGAGACCACACTTGAAGAGGGACATACAGCTCCTGGAGAGGGTACAGAGGAGGGCAACTAAGATGATATGAGGACTAGGGGATTTGACGTATGAGGACAGACTTGAGGAGCTTTGCCTGTTTTCATTGGAGGAGAGGAGAGAAGAGACGGGGGACATGATTGAGGGTCTTCAAGTACCTCAAGGGAGTAAATAGGGTAAACACAGAGGGAATCTTTAGACTAAAGCAGGGAGGTATCACCAGAGGGCATGGTTTGAAGTTGGAAGGTGGAAGGGTGAGGGGGGGAGAGGAGGAGGTTTTTCACTGAGAGGGTGGTGTATCCTGAAACATGCTGCCTGGTGAGCTGGTTCAGAGATCCACAGTGGAGGGTTCAAGAGAGGTGGGACAGACACAGAAAGCAGATGTATCAGATGATGGCCTGGCCCAGGGGGGGTGGGGATGGATGATAGGGGTTTCTGGAACACAAGAGAGGGAGAGGGCCTCAGTACTAGTGATCTGAGGTTCGAGCAGACTCGATAGACCGTAAGGCCTATCTGTTGGCAATTAGTAAGTTAGTATGTATGTCCCATACAATCTTGAATTCCCTCACTGTTCTGGACTCCACGACCTCCTCAGGGAGGCTGTTCCATGCATCCACAACCCTCTCCATGAAAAAATACTTCCTCACATTACCTCTGAGCAGTCCCCCCTCTATCTTCAAATTGTGCCCCCTTGTTCATGCACATCTCTTTTTCTGAAAGATGCTACCGTCTTGACTTTGTTGATTCCTTTGAGGTACTTGAAAGTTTCTATCATGTCCCTCTCCCTTCTTTCCTCAAGGTATACATATTAAGCTCCTTTAGTCTTTCTTCAGACATCTTCTGGTGCAGACCCTGCACCATTTTGCTGCCCTCCTCTGACAGCCTCCACTCTGTCTATGTCTTTAGGCGAGATGGTCTCCAGAACTGCACACACTACTCCAGATGGGGTCTCACCAACTGTCGTACAGAGGGATAACAACTTCCTGTTTTCTACTATTGATGCCTCCCTATGCATCCCAGTATCCCCCAGCCCTCCTTACTGCCTTCTCACATTGCTTACCCACCTTTAGGTCATCTGATATAATACCCCCAGGTCCCTTTCCATTTTTACTGTTGTCAGTATCTCACCCCCCATTGTGTACTCTTCCCCTGGGTTTTTGTTTCCCAGGTGCATTACCTTGCACTTCTTTGCACTGAATCTGAGCTACCATGCATTTGACCTTTTCTCCAACCTTGCCAAGTCCCTTCTCATCCTTTCCACTCCATCTTGTGTATCAGCCCTGTTACAGATCTTTGTGTCGTCTGCAAAGAGACACACTTTTCCTTCCAGTTCCTCTGCAATGTCACTTATAAAGACATTAAAAAGGACCGCTGCCAGTACTGAACCCTGCAGTACCCCGCTAGTAGCCCTCCTTTCTTCACTGTGGACTCCATTTACTACTACCCTTTATGTCCTGTTGTCTAGCCAGTTTTTTTATCCAGGCTACCACCTTGGGACCCACTCCAAGGCTGGCTAACTTGTGTATTACTCTTTTGTGTAGGACTGTATCAAATGCCTTGCTAAAATCTAGGTAGGCCATATCCACAGCCTCTTCCTGGTCTACTACTTTGGTCACCCAGTCAAAGAAATCTATTAGATTCACAATCCATGCTGCTTTGGGTCCTGTGTCCCACTGGCCTCTAGGTACTCAACAGTTCTTTCCTTCAGAAGTGATTCCATCATTTTTCCTACCACTGAGATCAAACTAAGCTGGTCTGTAATTTCCTGCCTCTGTCCTGCTCCCACTTTTGTGAAGAGGAATCACATCCACCCTTCTCCAGTCCTCAGGTACCACCCCATCCTCCCATGATTTGTTAAAGAGAGTAGTCGTGTCAGTCACTAGTTCTATCTCCTTAGTTCTTTTAGAATTCTTGGGTGAATCCCATCAGGCCCCATTGCTTTGTCCACCTTCAATTTTATTAGTTCTTTCAGAACCCTTTCTTCTGTAAATGGACTGGTTATTGACCCCGTTTTCAGAGTGTTTCTCTTGTTTAGTTTAGGTACCTCCCCCTCCTCTTCCTTTGTGAATACTGAGCAGACATATTCGTTTAGTATCCCTGCTTTTTCACTCTCACCCTCTACCCACATTCCCTCCCTTTTATTAAGCCTCAGTATCCTCCTTTGGTCTTTCTTCACCCTAATGTACCTATAAAAGGTCTTATCCTCTTTTAACAGAGTTGGCTATCCTTTCTCAGTTTGGGCCTTTGCTATTCTGACTGCCTTCCCAGCCTCTTTCTTTTAACTGATAAAGTTCTCTGTCCTGCTCCTTCTGTGTTTCCTTTATATTTCCTGAATGCTATCTTTTTCTCCTTAACCTTCCCTGCCACTCTTTGAGAACCATAGCTTTTTTTTTCCTTGGTTGTTTTTTGTTGATTTGCTTTACACAAAGGTTTGTTGCCTCTGTGATGGTGTATTTTGAGTACTCCCATTGTTCCTCCACCCTTCTCTTGCCTGTTGATAAAGTTTTCTGAGGCACTCTCTCATTTTCCCAAAGTCAGCCCTCCTAAAGTCCAATACTCTGCTTTTGTATGGCTTGATTGTATGGCTGTGTTTATCGTGAACCACACTGGTGATTGCTTGTCTCAGATGGCTACCCACTTCTAAATCTGAGATCTTTTCTCCGGCCCCCATTGAGAGTACCAGATCTAAGATTGCTCCCTCCCGAGTGGGTTCCAATACTAGCTGTCTGAGGCATGCCCCCTGTAGGGCATCAGGAATGACCCTGCTTTTGGATGTGCCTGCAGCAAAGGTGCTCCAGTTAACATCTGGCCTATTCAGATCCCCCATCAACAATATTCGCTTTTTCTACCATTCTGATGATGCTTCATCATTTCCTTGTCCATTCCTCCTCCCCTGAGATCGGGGTCTGTATACAACCCCATGTGGATTGTGGTGCCTTCTGTCTCCAGGGTGACCCAGAGTGCCTCATCTGCTCCACGTTTACTCTTTAGTTCTGTTGCTTTGATCCCTTCCTTTACAAAGAGCTACTCCTCCTCCTCTTTTTTCCCTCCCTGTCCCTCCTGTAGATTGTGTATCCTGGTATGTTGACATCCCAGTCATGGTTCTCTGTGTACCATGTTTCTGTGACTGTCACAATATCCAGGCAACCTTCTTCCATCAAGGCCACTAGTTCAGGGAGCTTGTTACACAGACTACGGGCATTGGTACTTGTCACCCTCCTCTTTTTGATGGCCTTACCCCTTTTAGCCCCATTCCTGTCCTTACTGCCTGTGCCTTTTTTTAAATTTACCTCTGTTCTGCTCCCTAATGGCTTCTCCACCTTGGTGTTTACCTCACTAATTACCATGTTTTGTGGGGGAGGCTGGGATTTCTGCTCCTTTCAGTGCCTTCCCCTTGGCTAGTTTAAATGCTTTCAAATGAAGCATTTAAACCTCTCACCTAGGATCTGTCCCCTCAGATGCATCACGCCAGAACTGATCCTCCAGGCCCCATCCAGGAGCCTCAACCCTGGTCTCCCACCCAGTTTCAACCATTTAAATAGTACCCTAGCATCACCCTTGCCATAGACAGGCAGCACCTCTGAGAAGGTTACCGTATGCGCTACTTGTCTAAGGCCCCTCACCAACTCTACAAACTCCTTTTGCACTGCTGTGAGCCCATTCCTAGCCAGGTCATTTGTCCCTAGGTGGACATCCAACTCCCCCACCTCGTGCAGCTGCTCCCACGATCCTGAGGATTCGCTTCTTATCTCTACCAGCCGTGGTGCCAGACAGGCACCTTACCTCCCTCTCCTCTTCCTCCCCCATTTCTACCTGCCTAATGATCAAGTTCCCCACCACAAGTTGTTTCCTTCCCCTGTGGGGTCCCATGCCACCCTCCTGTGGGTCTCCTTTGTGAAGGTTCCCAGCATCCTCTTTGGTCTCCACTGCAGGTGCCTCCATAGAGGAACCACTATCCACCAGAAGAGCGTATGAATTGTGGAGAGGTACAGCTGGAGGGATGCAACTCTGTTTCACCACCCTCTCCATCCCTGAGCCCACCCTGATCCAGTCTCTCCTCAGATGGAAGGAGCGATTATGATCCTTGTTGCTTCCTTCTGGCCTTGTCAGATCTGCTTCCCCTTTCTGCAGCAGTTGACAGTGGAACCCCCAGTACCCTTGCCCCTATGCAAAGGCTTGCTCTCACAGGTGCAGGGCACAGTAGTCCATCCATACCTCAAGTCCCTACACCTCCTTGCCTGGCTCATACAAACAGAGAAATTGTCAGCAGTTAAGGACCACCAGGCCCATCCAGTCTGCCCTTCGGCCCTATACATTGTATGATGCCACTGACCCTATGTCATTTCATTTTATTAAATGGGTTAGACCATTGAGTAAAACACATTTAAAATAGTGACCCTTGGTTAAACAGAAATAAAGTTATAACAATTACAATAAATACAAACATACAGTATATAACACACCAAATACATACAATTACATACAATAATTATATTGCTATAACAAGTTAGCCACAACAAGCCTTAGTTTGAGCAAAAAATGAATCCAAGAACCAGGTTTTAACAACTTTTCGTGATGGGGTTTTGCTATTATACAAACGAAATTTCAAGGACATCATATTCCAAAATTTAAGGACTGGCTGAAAAAAAAGTCAGAACATTTAGTTTTTGATCTGGGTATTACCAACTCTCGATAGGCTGCATTTCTTAAAGAGGGATTAGCATCCCTAAATTCTAACCTTTCAGCCAGATAGTCTGGAATCACTGCTGTGATACTTTTAAATGCCAAAAGATATTTATGTGATTGTCTTCCATCTGGCAAAGAAATCCATCCTAATTTGAGATACAGCGAGCAATGGTGGGTATCCCTAGAACATTGTAAAATCAGTCTCGCCAGACGATTGTAAAGTACATCTAATCTATATGACGTGATCAATGGCTTTTCATCACTCCCTCCCCTCCCAAGATTTCCTTGTGCCTGTCCCCAGCATGCTTAAACCCGTCCACTGTGCTTGCCCCCACTATCTCCTGTGACAGACTATTCCACGTGTCAACTACCCTTTCTGTGTAGCAAAACTTCCTCACATTACCTCTTAATCTACCCCCTTCCAATTTCATATCGTGCCCCCTAGTTCTAGTACTTTTGTTTTGTTACTCTTCTGCAGCTGGGTGCCATGTTGAGATTCCTGTTGTAAACCTTCTGAGAGCAAGGGACTATGGACAGAACAAGGAAAGCAAAAGGGAGTTGAAAACAATCTCAGTTTTGAAGTGACCCCAAACAATCAGTTCAGAGAACACAATGTTCCAGACAACATATGCAAGACTAGCTCTAGTATTTTATTTTTCTGTGCCGGTATCTTCACTAAAGTGTCTTCTTTTGTGCCATATGTAAAAGAAGATGGTGGACTACTTAGCAAACAGTGAAGCAAATACTAGACGCATAGCTATGGTAGAGTTGCTTTGGAGCAGCTGGACAGCCCCTGGCTATTCCTGGTGGTGTTCTTATTGGAGAGTACTAACAAAGTTATGTAGAAAAAACCCAAGCCTAGGCAATTTTTCCTTTTTAATGATATTCTTGTTTATGGTAACATCGTCATCCAGAAGAAAAAATACAATAAGCAACATGTAATTCCTTTGGAAAATGTCACCATCGAGTCTATTCAGGATGAAGGGGAGTTATGAAATTGCTGGCTTATTTAAACTCCAACAAAATCTTTTGCAGTTTATGCTGCCACTGTCTCAGAAAAGTCAGAATGGATGAATCACATAAACAAGTGTGTTTCTGACTTACTGGCTCCTGAAGACATAGTCATCGCTAGATTTGGGGTAGCCCGAAAGGTGGCTCGTGTCCTAGTGGCTGCTAGGAAGCCCTCCACCAGGGCCATTTATTCCGTGACGTGGATTCACTTTGCTCTGTGGGTGGCTTCCCATCATTTGGATCCTTTCACTTGTCCAGTGAATCAGATTCTGGAGTACTTGCTGTCCCTTTCAGATGCTGGCCTGCAATACTTCTCCATTAAAGTGCACCTGGCTAGAATTAAAGCCATCCATGTGCCCATTAATGACTGTACAGTGGCACAACTGGAGGTGTCGCTTGTTTTTGTGAGAGGAATTCTTCTCCTGAGGCTTCCCATCCACAAGCCAGTCCCACCTGTAACTTACTTTGGCTCCTTTTGAGCAGGCCGTAACATGCGAGCTACAATTTCTGTTGTGGAAAGCGTTATTTCTAGGGCTGTGGGTAAGTTCTATCCACACTTATTGGCATGTCCCTTCCCTTTAAGAATCCGGAAGGTCTAAAAGCTGGCTTCTCTTACCCACCTGGGTGGTATAACTCTCTGCTCTCCCCCTTGATGCCAGATCTTCCTTTCTGCTGGAAGATTCAGGTTCTCTCCTTATCGCTCCCGCATTGAGTAGGCCCTGGCGCTTAAACTTCAGATTATTTACCTAAGCTAAAACTCGCTAGTTTCTGAGCATCGTTTCACGATCGCGGCCGCAATGGAGGACAAGTCCTCACTCGGGTTCTTCCAGTGCCCCTGCGGGCAGAAGATGTCTCGCACCAAGCTGATTGCCACATGCGTCTGTTGCCTGGACCACGATCATGGTACCCAGGCCTGCGATTTTTTTTGCTCATTCCAGCCGAATGTGTTGGACGATCGCCTCGTATGCTTACAGCTTGGACAACCGGAAACACGGAACCCACCGGTCAAATCTAAAGAGGCCCATTGGGCATTCTCTATGGCTGCGGGGTCTGCTGAGCAACTTGAACAAATAAATGCCTTCAAGGAGGAGGCAGCTCGGGCTGTCGATCATTCCTCTTCAGCATCAGTCTTTGTGCCACTCAAACCATGCTCTACCTTTACTTGCTCCTTCAAGGAGTTGTGCCAGTCTCTCCCGACTAAGGGGGAAGGCATGTCAGCTTTGCGCAGCTCCCGTTCCTATAAAAAGGAATCCAAGGGGTCAAGAGATGTCTCGTTGAAGTCGTTCTTGGGATCCAGAGAGGTTTCTGTCACAGGAATCTCCTGTTTCAACTTCGGTTGAATTTGCAGCCTCGGCTGCTGGCTTCATGGTGCCCCTGTCCAGTCAGGCGGCTAAGATACAGAATGATGACCCAGTTTAAATTATTGACCCCGTTGACCCTTTTTCACTTGATGAGGCCGACAATTCCTTGCTCAGGACTCTGGTCCTGACTTGACCTACTGAGGAGGAAACCCAGCTTGCTGGGAACCTCCTCACGGTTCCTGACCCTGTCCTGTAGAAGCCGTAGGCTTCCCTGGCTCCTTCTGAGCACCCCTGTCAGTACCCCAATGGTCGAGGTGGAGGTCCCACCAACAGGTCGAGGAGAACTCACAGATGTCATTCTGGGCGTTCTATGAAGGGGTACCGCTGGTATTCATCCTTGGAAGAGGAGAAGCTTCGGTGCAAGTTGCGGCAACGCTATGACAGTTGGTGTTGGCTGGTCCAAAATTGACCCAGACTTCCACACAGGCCATCACATGGCTCTCACCCTCTAGGCCGACTCCTCCAGAGCCAGCCGACACCGTCCCTTCACCCGTGGAGCCGGTGAAGGCGATCCTGGCTCAGCCGAAACCAGCCTCTCCGCTGATTGTGGTGGAGCCACCACCTTAACAGCCTCCCTCCAGGGCTCCAGTTAAGGAGTCTTGGCTTGCTAAGGGCCTCCCATATAGACTATCGGTCACCCTTACCCCTGACCATCCACAGCGAGTCAAAAGTGACTCAGGTGGTCGGCCGATCTATCCGGACTCCTCCTTGCACTCTCGTCAGTTCAACGAGGTTTCAAAGGGGATTCCCCAACAGAGGCCTTCCCAGTAGCTGAAGCTATCACTGGCCCAGCTGTGGAGTTTTGGCAGCACTCTGCTTTCTGCCCTGTGCCATCGGCACAGATGGCCCGCAAGTATGTGGTTCCCATTGACACCCTATTGGGATTCACAGAGCACCCCTCAGCTAAGGGATTGGTGACCGAATCTGTGTTTCGGTGCTCAGAGAAATTCAGGAGACATTGATAGACCTCCGGACAAAGAGTCCAAAAAAACTGGACCATTCTGCCCAAAAAGTCTATGCTGCCTTTTTTTTCAGTCTCTGCCAGGCGAGCTCGGCTGTCATCATGGTACACTTCTCCCATGCCTTCCTGGGCTCTCTAGATGAGGTGCTTCCTCATCTCTCTGCGGACCTTCAGACTACGGTCAAGCAGGTTCAGGATCAGGGTCGGGCTGTTGCAAAGCAGCAACTCCCGACAGCTGTGGACATTGGGGAGTCCTGTGCCCATTCGGTGGCTGCTGTGGTCACCATGCTCTGCAGTCCTGGCTGAGAGTCTCGACCTTTACAGCGGACACTCGGCACAAACTGGTGGATGTTCCCTTCCTATGCACTGACTTGTTTGGTCCAGGAGTTGACAGTCACATCCAGTGCATCAAGAAGTCCAGTGCCACCTTGGACTCCATTGCCTCCACCCAGAAAGAATCTCAGGGTTCCAAGAAGCAGACGCATAAGCCATTTTTGGCCTTCTGCCCCTGCAGCCAAGTAGTCCCAATACCAGTCTGGGCAGCAGTAGGCTCAATCGTGGCGCTCTTGGCCCAAGTCAGGGGCTTTGGTGGTTCATAAGCCCAGAGGGAATGATCCCAGTGGTCCCACACTCAGATTCTCCTCCTCCAAGCCTGCTCAGTAATAGGATGGGGGTGACCACCCCCATGCCCATCACGCCTACTCTGGATCCTCCCGTGGGGGTCTGGCTCTGCCAGTTCCTTTCTGCCTGGTCTGCTGTCACAATGGAGAGGTGGGTATTGGAAGTGGTTGACCAGGGTCTGCTTCTGGAATTCAAGCAGTACCCACTAAGCTGAGCCTGCACCCCACGGGAGGAGAAGATATCTGTGGACGCTCGGTTGGCTCCCCAAGACAACATCCCCCAACTCCTCCACAAGGAGGTAGTGGTCAGAGTCACGGATCCCCCTGTCAACCCAGGGTTCATTTCCAGATACTTCCTGGTCCCGAAATGGATGGGGGGGCTGGCACCCCATTCTAGATCTGCACGACCTGAACAAATCTCTCAGGTCTCGCACCTTCAGGATGGTAACTCTGTCTCAGATCATACCATCTCTTGAGAAGAACATGTGGTTTTGCTCTCTGGATCTGATGGACGTGTTCTTTCACGTCCTGATCCATCCGTCACACCAAAGGTTCCTCCGCTTCTGAGCAGAGGGAACCCTCTACAAGTTCCAAGCCATGCCGTTCGGCCTGTCATTGGCCCCTAGGGTCTTCACCAAATGCATTACAGCGGACCATCTTTGGCGTCGAGGGGTCAGGGTGTACCCATATCTGGATGACTGGCTCATAGCAGGTCCTTCCAGACAGGAGGTGGAGAGATCCAAGGATCTGGCCCTCCAGACATGCATTGACCTTGGCCTGCTGGTCAGTGAGGCCAAGGCGGAACTCATGTATTCGCAGGTGATTTGCTTCATCGGGGCAGAGCTTGACTCTTGCCAAGCCAGACCAAGGCTCCTGACGGCCAAGGTGGAGGTTCTCTCCTCCTTTGCCCGATCACTTCTGGTTGGGTACTTGCACCCTGCCCGGGACTTCCTGCGATTTCTGGGCTACATGGCGGCCTGCACCTCCGTGGTCCAATGGGCCCGGTGGCATATGCGCCCCCTTTAATGGGAGCTGGCCAGACAGTGGACTCAACAACTAGGTCATTTTGACCAGCTGGTCACTGTAACCAAGAAGATACGGGATGCTCTCCAGTGGTAGACCGTCCCAGAGCATCTGCAGGAAGGGATCACATTTGTCCATCCTGAGTCGATGGTCATCTTGACGACTGACGCCTCTCTCACGAGCTGGGGTGCCCACATGGACCACAGAATCCACAGGCTCTGGACCCCTGAGGAATCCCGATGCCACATCAACCTGCTGGAGCTCCGAGCAGTTCGTCTGGCACTGACTGCGTTAGCGTGTTTCCTTCAGGGTCAAGTGGTTCAGGTCCAGACAGACAACACCACAACCATGTACTATCTCAACAAAAAAGGTGGCATGCAATCCTCACCTCTGTGCAGGGAAGCTCTCTGCATCTGGACCCTCGTGAGCCGACTAGAGGCGGCTGTCCTAGCCATTCATGTGGCAGGTGCCTCAAATCAGCTGGTGGATGCCCTCAGCCATGTGTGCGAAGTGCCCCATGCATGGTCTCTCCATCCAAAGGTAGTACACAGCCTGTTCTCCCAGTGGGACACCCCTCAGGTGGACCTGTTCACCTCCAGGGAGAATGCAATGCTGAGGCTGTTTTGTGCCCACCCCCCTCAGCAGGGCTCGCTGCAGGGTGATGCCTTCTCAAAGCCGTGGACCTCAGACCTCTTTTATTCCTTCCCTCCACTTCTCTTAATCCACAAGGTGCTCCTCAAGGTGAGGAGGGACAAGGCACAGGTGATCCTGGTGGCTCCAGACTGGCCCTGTCAGTTTTGGTACCCTGATCTCCTCAGCCTCAGCATCAGGCTCCTGAGGCATCTTCCAGCATGCCTGGACCAGCTCTCAAGTCAATCAGAGGAAGATCCTCCACCCCGACCTTCAATTCCTGCACCTAACAGCCTGGTTCCTGAGCAGCTAGAGTTCCAGGCTTTGGGTCTCTCTGAAGATGTACTCACTGTTCTAGGAAGGTATTGACCAGGAAGTGCTATGCCTTCAAGTGGAAGAGATTCTCCATTTGGTGTCAGGGCAAGTGACTGGACCCTTTGTCCTGTCTGGTGGCTAGCATTCTCGACCAGCTTTGGTCTCTCTCTAAAGTGGGTCTGCGGTCTATGACCCTTAAGGTGCACCTGGCAACCATCTCTGCTTACTGGGTGCGGGCCGGTCAGCAGACGGTGACATAGGAGAAGGTCTGGCATTTCTTCAAAGGCCTCGATCATATTTCCCCTCTGGTGTGTGAACCACCTGCTGGTACTGGCAAAGCTCATGGTCAAGCCATTTGAACCAATGCACAGGGGTGAGATGTCACACCAGTCATGGAAGACTGCCTTCCTGGTGGCTATCACGTCAGCCAGAAGGATTGGGGAACTCCAGGCAATCTCTGCTGGTCTCCCTATCTGGTCTTCCACAGGGACAAGGCTGTCCTGCGTCCCAACCCAAAGTTCCTTCTGAAGGTTGTGTCGGAGTTTCACCTGAATCAGTGATGATTCTTTCAGTGTATTACCCCAGTGATACTGCTAAGGCCGAATACAGGCTCCATACTTTGGACCTGAGACGACGCTCTCTTATTATAAAGAGCGCACGGCCGGAGTTTCGGGGAGAGGTTCACCAGCTGTTTGTCAGCTATGCTGAAGCTGCACCTGGCAGACCTGCAGCCAAGCGGACGGTTGGCAGATGGATTATATCATGCATCGATCTCTGGTATAGGCTGGTGGGTAGGGAGCCTCCCATACGGCTTAGGGCTCATTCCACCCATCATACTACTGCATTGAGGGCTGCTTCTAGGGATGTCCACATCCAGGATATCTGCAGGTCTGCTACCTGGAAGTCAACAAACACCTTCATTTCCCATTATCACATTGACCTCAAGTCATGCCGGGATGCTGGTTTTAGGGCCTCAGTTCTCCAATCTGTGTTCCTTAAGTAGGGGATGTGCACCTTGCCTCCCCCCCTCCTGGAGAACTAGTAATCTGCCAAGAAGTGTGGATAGGACAACATATCAAAATCCCTAGAAACACAGGTTACTCACCTGTAACAGTAGTTCTTGGAGTGGTATATGTTGTTCAGCCACACTGACCCACCCAACCTCACCAGCTTCAGTGCACAACCACTGCTTCCAGCGGGAAAGATCTGGGGTCAAGGGGCAGAGCTGAGGGTTATACCACCCGGGTGGGTGGGAGGAGCCAGCTTTTAGACCGTCTGACAAGATTTTAAAAGGGAAAGGACATGCTAAGAAATGTGGATGAACATATACCACTCCTAGAACTACTGTTACAGGTAAGTAACCTGTGTTTTTAGTTGCTATTACTTCTGCTTGGAGGATTTCTGAGCTTCAGGCTCTGATGTGTGAGTCCCCCTATTTGGTTTTCCACAAAGACGGGGTGTCTTTGCATACTAACCCTAAGTTTTTACTGAAGGTGGTGGTGTCCGAGTTTATCCTGAATCAGACCATCCACCTGCCTATGTATTACCCAGAGCATACCAAACCATGGGAAGCATTGCTCCATACTTCAGATGTACATAGAATACTCAGATATTATGTTTATGCCACAAAGGACTTCAGGAAGTCCTCGCAGCTGTTTGTTTCTTTCGATCCTGGGAAAGATAGTGTACCGGTTTCTAAACAGTGCTTGTCAAAATGGTTGGACAACAATTATTTTCTGTTATAGTAAGTACAGCTACTCCACCAGAGGCATGGCTGCCTCTGTTGCCTGGTTCAGGAACATGTCAGTTGCTGAAATTTGTGCGGCTGCCTCCTGGAGTGCTGTCCACAGCTCACATTTATATAGGGAGGATGTTGGCATCTGACGTCAGCGTGAGCAGTCCTAATTAGACTGCTAGCTAAAACATTTCCTTGTGGTCTAGTGCCTGGCAGCTATAGATCTTACTTCGAGAGGCTCTTGCAGTAGGTAATTACATATAGACTGACGCCAAAGAAAAGGCAGACCCCACGGAAAAATTTCTAGCTAGGGAGTCTCCTGGCGAGGGACCGCCTCAACGCCAGGTGACTGGCATCAGGAGATGTCGGTATAAAGGGGCAGTCCCTGATGCCCGCCTTCCAGTTCTTTCCCGCTGTTAGCTCATGCAGTGCCTCGCGGAAAAGTTTGTGCTTCATCAGCCCAATCTTCATCAGTTTTACCAAAATCATTTGTTTTTTCGACTAACGTCAGGTACCATCGTCAGTGTATGTCGTCCCCTACACCCTCCAAGCACAAAAATAAGTGCGACTTGTGTGGCGCCCAACTACCTCACAAGGACGGCCATTCCCTGTGCCTGTTCTGCCAAGGCCCCAATCACCCGGTCGAGAAGTGCCAGCACTGCCTCAGCTTCAACGCAGCTACCCGGAAAAGGTGGCAGCAATCCCTGGAAGCCCATATTTTGAAGAAAAAGATGACTTCAGTGGAGAAGGAGCTCAAAAAACTGAGGCAGGCGTCCACTTCCCCCGAAGGCCATTGGAAGAAGAAGGATAAGCAGAGGCACCAGGACAAGGGCTCCTCTACCACGTCTCCCTCGGGAGCCACCGGGACACAGGTAACGTCCTATCCAAGGGACTGCTGCTCGACGGCCGCCTTGGAGGTTTCCGAGGGGGCGTCGGCCCGGCTGTCTGGCTCGTGCTTGGGCCTTGCAGGTGCCTCTGGGCAATTGGAGGCCTCTGCCCCCGGTTCGGCCGCAGGCTCGCGGCCTACTGGCATGGGCGACTCTGGTAAGTCAGGCGTCAGCTCCTCCGACATCCGCGCAGAGAAGACCGGTAAGACGCACTACCCTTCGGGGCAGCGCGCGGCTTCCACTCCACCGGACCAGGCCAATCCTTCTCTTTGGCCTGCCTCCAGTGATGGCTCCCATAAGCCGGATGCTGGCTCCTCCGGTGCCCACCGGGAGCTCGCCCTCAAGCCGCACATCGGCTCGTCCGACGTCTGGCTGGCAAAGGAACCAACGACAGACCCCCCCTGCGTCTGTTGTACCCGGTTCTCCACAGCCTTCGCTGACATCTGGGGGCCCAGAGTCCCCCTAGCCTGACCCCGGGGGATTTTTCTCCCCATCCCCGGGCAATGCTGGGGATCTTCCTCCTCCGTCAGACCGTCCTCCGGTTGGCGCACCGGATCTGAAGTCGGCTCCCCGGACGCCAGCTCCGACACCAGTTCCTCCGATGCCAGTACCTCCGACGCCAGCCCTGACGCCGGTTCTACCAACTCCGGGAGACATCCCACTTCCGGATGTCCCCTCTCCGCCGGGCCCTCCAATGTGGACCTCAGCCAGGAGGCTGCTGGCGGCTGCCTGCTCCGCAGCTTCCGCTCCGGGTACCCTCTGTCTTATCTGGCGCCGACGCATTGGGACCACAGTATCCAGCACCGCAGTACCCAGACGCCAGTTTTTCCGATGCCACAATACTCGATGCCGGGCTTTCCGCAGCCGGGTTTTGGATACTCTCCATATGGGTACAACCCGTATCCTTATCCCCCACCTCCTCCTCCTCCACCACCCCCACAGCCGCCGGTGAACCTGCAGGAGACTCTGGCCTCCTGGTGGGCTGAGGCCAAGGCTCAGCTCACCAAAGAGGTCGAGAGCCACCTTCCAACGACGGTGCTATCTCAGGTTCCCGGACGTCCGAGGCGGCACACTCCTTCACCACCTCTGGACTCCAGGGCTCTTCTCTCTGGGTCCAGAGAGGGGCAGGACACGCTTCCTCAGGGGCTTCCCAAGGGGTCCGTTCCTCCCCCAGGTTGGGAAAGGGAGTCTTTTTCCTCTTCTTCCTCCTCTTCACCCTCGGACTCCTCGGATTCTTCCGACGGTTGCTCCGAGAGAAATGACGAGCCACACTCTCCGTCGAAGCCCAGGCCAAGGACTCCTCCGAAGTCTCCTCTAGAAGATCCTTCTTTTACAGAGTTGCTTAGGAAAATCCAGGAGGTTCATCAGTGGCACTCCTTGGAACCAGATCCTCAGCATCTGAAACTCGCTGAACATCTGGATCTGCCTGTGACAGCTCCTACCTTGGTGCCACCCTGGATAGAGCCTCACGCCGACCTTGTTACCACCATACTGTATAAAAACAGCTGTCGGCTTTAGCCCCACTTCCTAGGAAGTCGAACAGGCTAAATCAGGCTCCAGAGGGTGTTGATTTCCTGGATTCTCACCCTCGTGCCGACTCGGTTGTGATTAGCGCCGCTAACGGCCGGTCGGCCAACCCAAAACACTTCAGCTCATCGCCACCTGATAAGGAATCCCGCCTTCTGGACCAGTATGGGAGGAAGATCTATGCTTCCTCCATGCTGGGATCAGGCCCCTGAATTATGTCAGCCATATGGGGACTACCAGAAGGCCATTCTGACCCAGGTGGAAGCCAAATTGGACTCCCTGCCTGACTCCCAAGTCAAGCAGGAGTTGGCTGATCTTGTCCGCTCTGCTCGTTCAGCCAGTCGACGCATGCTTCATGCGACATACGATGCAGTGGACACTGCTGGACGGAGCTCAGCTTTTGCTGTAGGCCTACGGCATCATGCTTGGCTACACGTGTCAGGGTTGGTCCCGGAGGTGCAATCTGCTATTCAGGAAGCACCCTTCCGGGGGTCAGTGCTTTTCGAAGGTGATGTCAAGGACATCATCACCAATTTGCAAGAGAAGGGGATGGCACTGAAGTCAGTTGATTCCATGTACCATCCCCATCAGCAGCAGTGCTGTCTCTTTCGCAGAAGGAATCGACCCAAGGTGAAACCCCAGGGAAGGTGGGCCACAAAATGCAGGGCCCCCACAGCTGCTAAGGCCCCCGCCCAAAAAAGCAGTGGGTGCTTCAGCTGCGGCACTGCCCCACACCACCTGACTCCTCCCCTCTCCCACAGCCTCCGGACTCCCTGGTAGGAGAGAGGTTTTCCCTCCACCTTCCGTTCTGGGAGAGGATAACAACAGATTCTTGGGTACTCCAGCTCATCACAGAAGGACACTTGATAGAGTTTCTTCAGAAACCACCTCGCCACCCCCCTCTGAAGTTGTCGTATTCAAGGGAACATCTTCTCTTGGTCCAGGAGGAAATTTCAGCTCTACTGCTGAAACAAGCAATAGAACCCGTCCTCCTTCATCTGCAAGGGACGGGTTACTATTCCCATTTCTTCCTGGTCCCAAAGAAGACAGGATATCTCAGACCAATTCTGGATCTCAGTTCCCTGAATCTTTTCATAGAATACAAAAGGTTCAGGATGCTCTCTTTGCAGAGCCTTCTGCCCCTCATCCAGCCAGGTCAATGGCTGTGTGCTCTGGATATGCAGGATGCTTACCTGCTCATTTCCATTCGCCCATCCCACCGCAAATACCTTCGTTTTGCGTTCCAGGGGGACCACTACCAATTCAAGGTGCTCCTGTTTGGTCTATCCTCGGCTCCTTGAGTATTTACCAAATGCCTGGCAGTGGTGGTGGCCCACCTGCGTACCAGGGGAGTGCAGGTTTTCCCATACCTGGACGATTGGCTCCTGGCGGCCTCATCCAGGGATTAACTCCTGTGCTGCCTCTCCCTTACCCAGCAGGTTTTTGCCTGCCTGGGTATTACCATCAACCATTCCAAGTCTCATCTGGTCCCATCCCAGAGACTACAGTTTTTTGGGGCGATCCTCGATACTCGATGCCTCCGGACAGGGCATCCACCCTCCAGACCCAAATAAGTTTGCTGTCTGACCACAGGAGGGTCTCTGCAAGGTTGGTCCTTCGCCTTCTTGGGCTCATGGCGGCTACTATCCTGACAGTTCCTCGGACTCGACTCCACATGAGAATTTCTCAGTGGACTGTACGCTCCCAATGGTATCAGTTAGTGGACAACCTAGATCTCCCAGTTCTGGTCTCCTGCTTCGTGGCTTGCAATGGTGGATGGTTCAAGAGAACCTGTTTCGGGGAGTTCCTTTCTTTCATCTTCCCCCCTCCCAGACTCTAACCACAGACACCTAGCCGTCCAGATGGACAACATGTGCGTGGTGTGGTACATCAACAAACAGGGAGGGACTAGGTCCTACCCTCTTTGCAGGGAGGCAATGAAGGTTTGGGATTGGGCAACACAACACGACCTTCTTCTCACAGCAATTCATGTTCTGGGAGTTGACAACACCCTGGTAGACAAGCTAAGTCACTCTTCTGCTCTGACTCACGAGTGGGAACTGGACCAAGGGGTCCTAGACAATATCTTCCGACTTTGGGGAACACCACAGGTCAACCTGTTTGCATCCCCTCTAAACGCAAAACTTCCTGTCTTCTGCTCGCTCATTCCAGAGCGAGGCACTTTTTGGAGCAACGCTCTGTCTCTAGACTGGAAGGACAGATTTGTCTATGACTTTCCCCCAATTCCACTTATCCCACGAGGTTTGCAGAAACTAGCTTCAGAAGGAGCATGAATGATTCTGATTGCTCCTTTCTGGCCCAGGCAAGTTTGGTTCTCTCTTCTACAACAATACTCAGAGGATCCTCCTCTTTCTCTTCCTCTATCTCGAGGTTTGCTGACCCAGGATCAGGGGACCCTGGTCCATCCAGGTCTCAAATCCCTTCAGCTGCATGCATGGCTCCTGCAGACTTAGCTCAATCCCATTTTGGGGAGTCTCCCCAAGTGGCAGAGATTTTGGTGGAGGCCAGGAAACCCTCCACCAGATCCACTTACGCCAAGAAGTGGAAAAGATTCACTATCTGGGCCACTTCCAAGAACGTGGAACCCTTTTCCTGCTCAGCAGAGCTTCTGCTGGAGTATCTATGATATCTGTTTGAGTTGGGTCTCAGTCATTCTTCTTTGAAGGTACACATGGCGGCCATCTTGGCCTATCAGACAAAACTTTCGCTCAATTGGAGGTCTCTGAGACCTTTCTCAGAGGGGTCCTCCATCTGAGGCCCCCCATCCGTACTCCTGCTCCCCCTTGGGACTTGAACTTTGTTCTCGAGAAACTTACTCTCCCTCCCTTCGAACCTGCAACTTCTGCGGATTTGAAGTTTCTTTCATGGAAGACTTTCTTCCTGGTGGCCATTACTTCTGCTCAGAGAATTTCCGAACTCCAGTCCCTGATGTGTAAAATCCCATACTTGATTTTTCACAAGGAACGTGTTGCTCTTCGCACGAATCCCAAGTTTCTTCCTAAAGTAGTAGCAGAGTCTACTCTAAATCAGTCCATAGAGTTACCTGCATTTTTCACGCAGTACTCTAATGAAGGGGAGTATTTACTCCATACTATGGATGTTCACCAGATTCTGAGATACTACACCAACAGAATGAAGGATCTCAGAAAGACGGATCAATTGTTCGTCTCTTTTGCTCATAAAAGGGAAGGCAGTGCTGTTTCCAAGCAATGCCTATCTAAATGGTTGGCTCATTGCATCACTTTCTGTTATGACAAATACAACAAGACCCTGCCGGGTCAAGTAAGAGGCCACTCCACAAGAGGAGTAGCTGCCTCAGTGGCTTGTTTCAATAATGTGTCTGCGACAGACATCTGTGCTGCCGCCACCTGGACTTCCGTCCATACCTTTACTAAACACTACAGTTTGGATATTGCCTCTAGCTGTGGAGCAGGCTTGACTGGCTGTTCTGCAGGAGCCTCTTATCTTGAGCTTGCACAGCTAAACTCTTTTGGAGTAGTTTTCCTCCTCCGGTGCCTCTCTTTGTTCCAGAATGTTGGATTCAGTCCTATATGTAATTACCTACTGCAAGAGTCCTCAAGTAAGATATGTACAGTTACGTAAGAACTTAATGTAACAGTAGATCTTTGAGAGGCTCTTGCAGTAAGATATCTTCCTGCCCTCCATCCCCTAGGGTTTTCAGCTCCTTTTCCAGTGAGGGAAATATCCGCTTCTCTCTCATCTGGCCTGTCTGGCCCATGGTGGGAAAGAACTGGAAGGCGGGCATCAGGGACCGCCCCTTTATACTGACGTCTCCTGACGCTGGTCACCTGACATGGGGGCGGTTCCTCACCAGGGACTGTTAGCTAGAAATTTTTCTGTGGGGTCCTGCCGCCTGCCGGTATCAGTCTTATATGTAATTACCTACTGCAAGAGCCTCTCTCGAAGATCTACTGTTACGGTAAGTTCTTACGTAACTGTACTTTCCATGGGTGTGGCCTGATGCAAGAGATCCTCTTAAAGATCTACTGCTATGGTAAGTTCTTATGTAACTGTACTTTTTCTCAGCAGACATAAGTACCTTCATTTACGCGTCCATTCACATATCCAGTCCTGTGTAGTACAGTATGGTCTGCAGGCCCATTGGTCCACACTGTGGGCCAATAGGTGTACAGATCATACTGGACGCTGTCATTCGGTGGCCGGGCAGTATGCAGGTGGGGTTCTGCTGTCCGCCGATGACGGGGGGGTGCTTGGTGGCCGGGGACCTCTGTGGGTGGGTGGGTGAGGAGGGGGTACCACTGGACCACCAGGTAATTCTGTATTTCCACAACAGCCCTGCGATTGGGTGTACGTGGGGAGTTACCGCTAGACCACAAGGTATATCCTTAACATTTACTACAGCCCACAATCAGACACATGGGAGTTACCGCTAGACCACCAGGTAGATCCGTAATAATGGCTACAGCCCGCAATTGGGCATACGGAGGGGACCGCTAGACCACCTGGTATTATTGTAATATATACAGATGCACATGATCGGGCATATGGGGCGGGGGGCCACTAGACTGCCAGGGGGGTCAGGGTGCTTGTGGACAGTGTTCCTGCTGGGCAGGTGATCACCCAAGGCTGGCAGCTGTTGTCTTGCACCTTGCACTACAGCCGCTCACCTGTGGGTGACCAGCGTTTGAGCCTGATTTTTGCAGCTCAACTTTGAGCACCAGTGTGCAGCACATGTAGGGGTTGCGCCAGCATATGTGCCGCACATTCCAGGCTGAATATCGGAATGTGCCGCATATGCATGGGCACGCCCTCTGCATCTGCACCGCATACATTACCAATGTGCCCCGGAGCATCGGGGGTTGTGCTGCACAACTTACCCCTTTGAATATCATGCTGAGGTGCATTGGGGGGGTTGCACATGGCACAACGCCTTTGAATATCCCGGCCATTTTTTTCACTCTCCAACTGATGTAGAATAAGTTTTAAAATTTTGCAGACAGGGTCCTAAAAACCCCTTCTACCTCTACTAGCTCTTCAAATTAGGAAAGGTTTTGATAAAGAAATCCTTGTTAGTTAGATGCCCCATTTCTGGGAGGGGGGGTGTTTAAGGAAAACAAATCTTTATAATGGGCACTTTATAGGGTAACTGGTATAACAACTTTATATTAGTTGTAAATGCCCACTACTTGATTTCTTTTTTACACTTTAAACATACTATTTTTGTGTTACATAGGAGTGTAGTGGCACATAGCAACATCTCCCTTACTGTCATGTCTTTACATACAGCAGAAGATTAGCAACCTCAATTGGGGGTGGGGGGCGCGGCTATGTCCCGTTAGGACATTTAGCTCCAGTTTTATTTTGTTTTTTTCTATTTTTCTTTTTTCTGTTATCATTTCTTTTCTTTTTCTGGTTCTTTTTTACTTTGCTGTTCTTATTTTTTTTAAATACTGTTTAACTTTATCTTTTTTCTTATTTTCTGTTGGAAGGAGAAAGGTGGGTGGGAGGGTGCCTCACTTCAGCAATCCTTAAGGAAAGACAGGGTGGTTTATACAGCACTATTTGCAAAGAAGGGAAAAGAAAAAAAAATTTGAAATATAAAAAAATAAATACAATCTGACCAATTGGATACTTTATGAGGGTGCCTAAAATTCTTGATTATTGAATTAACAACTTGTATAAGTTGGGGGGGATGTGTTTGGCATGTCTTCAGGGGGGGCCCAGCGGCTCTGTAAAAATGGACCATTTGATGTAAAGATAAATTGTTTAATTCATGATTAGTTTAAAAATAATTTTGTAGAACCTTAATGGTTGTAGAGACAGGATAAAAATAAGGAAGGTGGTGAAACTAGCTAAAAGAAAAAGGCAGTTTGTTTGCTGTTACAAGAAACCCATTTTGATAAAGACACCATGGCCTGGATACTCAAAAGAGATGAGCCAAGCGCAATAGGGTTGCACTCACGCAAGTCTGAAATTGCGCCATTCTGCGATCTTCAGCAGGAGGCAGTTGCGCCACTGAAAACATGCTGAGCAACAGCGCAATGATAATGAAGGCATGCGCAACCGAAGGGGGAAGAACCATGCATAAAGGGCATAGTGTGATGTTCAAAGACTTGCGCAATGCGCAACAGTGGAGCAAGCAGAAGTTGTGCCACAGCGTAAATGAGCCAAAATAAAAAGGAGCAAGGAAGAGGCGCAAGAACGCTACAGGGAAGCCACATGAGGCAGGGGGAGAGACAGGCACAGGGAAACTGTAAGAAAGAGGGCAGGCCAGGGAAAAAAACTGCAGAAGAGAGGCACAGGGAAGGTGTGTGGAGCCACACACTTCAGAGGCCAGCACAGACAGGTGTACCTGGTGCAGGGGAGGTAGCAGTCAGGACAGCGGGGGGAACAAAGCAACAGCTGCTAGGGGGGGAATGCAAGCCAGGGACATGGCCAGTGCCACCTTTCACATGGAGGCCATAATGAGGGGGGTGGGAAGGCATGCGGCAGGGGGACATGGCTGTGGAAGGGCCCGTCGGCAGTATGCACCCAACAGGCAGTACCGAGCCCGCACCAGCTTTAAGCTGTATACAGATACTGAGATTGTGGGCCAGTACTGCCTGAACAGGGCAATACTGAGGCAGCTCTGTGAGCTGTGCAGTGATGTGATGCAGGCACCCACACGTCGGAGTCATGCCCTGTCAGTGGAGACAAAGGTAACAGCCTGCATGTACTTGCTCACCACGGGTACCTTCCAGAGACCAACCATGGACACCACAGGCAAAACACAGTCGGCCATGTCATGCATCCTCACCCAATTCCTCAGCGCACTGCTGCCACATGCTGCGGAGTACATCCACTTCCCCAGCACTGCGGCGGAGTGCACAGCAAACTTTCAGGAGTTCTACAGGGTAGCACATATGCCTGATGTGCTAGGGGCAATAGACTGCACCCATGTGGCCATACGCACACCACCTGGTGAGGAGGGGGCATCATACATGAACCACAAGGGTTATTCCAGCATCAACTGCCAGGTGGTGTGCGATGCCAGTGGGTGCATCATCAATGTCTGTGCCACGCACCCTGTGGGAGCACACGATTCATACATCTGGCACCAGTTGACACTGTGCCACTGATTTGAGAGTGGGGACATCCCCACAGGACATCTAGTGGGTGAGTATGCAAACCAAATGGACATATCGCGGGCTTGGGGAAGGCATGGCCAGAGGTGCCATGGGTGTGGCCCACAGGGCTTGGGGCAGGCCGAAGCCGAACACGAAACTAACCTCCACCCTCTGCACACAGGTGACAGTGGATACCCACTCCGTCCCTGACTGCTCACATCCTACCAGCAGCCCACGACCCCATCGCAGTAACGCTACAATGAGGCACATGCCACCACATGCAATGTCATTGAGTGGGTGTTCAGGATGCTGAAGGCACATTTCTGTTGCCTGGACAACTCTGGCAGTGCCCTTAAGTACAGCCCCTCAAAGGCCTGTGGGATATTCCTGGCCTGTTGCATCCTGCACAACATGGCCAAAGAATGTGGGCTAGCCGTACAGGTCGAAGAGGGGGACAGTGATGGGAACGATGGGGATGCCAGTGACGATGGTGATGGGCAGCCCCCCTTGGCCGACGGGACCCCTGACTGATCTGGCTGGCACAGCTGCACGGGACACCATCACAGAGGAGCACTTCAGCCAACCCATGTAAGTCATGGTGCCATGCGCAACCACCAGTGGCTAAGGCACAACCCACAAACATGCATGGAAACACACTAGGGGTGCATGCTGGCAAGGGATGTGGCAGGGAACAGAAGTGCACACACACACACAACCAGGGATGGATGAACATCAACACGCCACATGGACGGACACACACACACGCACACACACAATGCACCAAACGTGCACAGAGGGCAGGAAGAACACCAAGCCAGAACACCAACCCTAGCAACACACATGTCCACAGGCCACCACGTCCACTGTCTGTCCATGTGAGTGTGTCAGATGCTGGGCACCATCGCACTTTGGTGTACAGCACAATGCAGGCATCATCATGCACACATACCTGTGGACAGCAGCCGGGAGGGTGTGCATGTGGACCGTGTGTCCGCATGCAGGGCCGGGCACCCACCCGTGCACTGCCCACTGAAACACACAATGCAGACAGGGCAGCACCAGACAGTGCCCGTGCTGGGAGACAGGTCATTCTCGCGGCACAGTGCCACGGCCACCTTGGATGCAAGGGTGGCCCACGAGACCCACCAGCACTGGCAGGCTGACCACGTGCCTCATGGGTGGCACCGATGGTCCCCCAGGGGTTCCACGTCAGCGACCGCCATCGCGCCATGCAGGGGTCTGCAGCACACCAAACATGCCTGCACCAGGAGTGCTTGGGATGCCAACAGCTGAACCCGCCGCCAACAGGGTGGGTGTCGATGATGCCGGGAGCGTGGAGTGGATAGCACATCTGTGTGGTGTGAGCGACGCATGGGCACCTGACTGTGTGCCCATTGTGGCCATGACAGCAATTAACGGCTGTGCAAGCCTGTCAATGGCAGCGGTCACATCCTCCCGCAAACGGTCCATCCGTGACACGATCCTATCGGTGTCCCTGCTGCGACGCTCCTCTGCCCACTCCAGAGCCACACACAGTGTCTCCACGGACATTGCGAGCCGCATCAGATGCCGGCATTAGGTGGGTGTGCTCATCAAAGAGGTCGTCTGCCTCCTCGGCATCCTGTCCCTCAGGGTATGCACGGTCCTGATGTTCCGCACCCCTTCAGGGTGGGTGATGCACACCAGGACCAGGTATGGGCAAGTCCACAGGCGGTGCCCAGACGCCGCCGCTGAACCCTGAACCCCAGTCCCAGTGGGCGATGCTGCTGCCGCCGCCTCGCTGCACCCAAGGGCTCAGTAGTGCTCGCTAGGCAGCAACAGTCCCACTGTCCTGACCAGCCACCGGTGCTGCCCCAATGGTGCTGACAGGCACAGCCTGGGACTGTGCTGACACGCTGGCCCACATGGCGGCACTAGCCAGAGCCATGGGTGTGAGCTGACCCGCTGTGTGTCCATTCCGTAGCACACATGTGTCACTGCCCATGACGGTCGTGTCTTCTTCACTGGTGCAGGTCTCTGCCCCAGCCACAGCCATGGCGTGCTGGCATCCTTGGACGCCAGAATGCTGAGGCACAGGAAGGGCTTCCCCCACGCCTGTCTCAACGACATCAGTGTGGTCAGCCAGGCAGCCCCACTGTCGTGATGATCCACAGAAACCTGTGGAGGTGCATGGTGCAAACTCCGACTCTGGCCAACTGTCCTCAGTGGACAGGCCCACCAACGTTGACCCATGCAGATGCTCAGGATCTGTAAGGGAAAGCAAAGTTATGTTACTGCGTGTAACTTACCCGGCCCCCCCCAAGGCAGACCATGGCTTACCATGCAGAGATGGGCCACCACCCATCTGGAAGCCACTGCCCGGAACTCCCTCTATGGCACTGCAGTGCATGCTTGCAGCAAGCCTGTCCTCTGCTGGTGTGAGCTGCACCACCTCCGGCTGTCCCTCGCCTGTTGCAGCACGTGCCGCCCTGATGGCAGCCACCTTCTCCTTCACCCTCCTCCTGTCAGTACCCATCTTCTTCTTACACTCCTGCATGGAGTGCTGGTGGCTACCATGCAGGTTCACGGCACATGCCACCTCCTCCCATGCAGCAGCATGGGCCTGAAGGGTTCCCCGCCGTCCACTGAGCAGTGGCTCCTGATCCAGGTAGGCCTCGAAAAGTGCCTTGGTCTCGGCCTTCATGAAATTGGGCCTCCTCTTCCGCCCACCATCGTTGTCCTCCTCACCCAGAACTTGCTCAGTCATTATTCAGCCTGTAAGGATGGCAGTGGTTACCTGTGACTGTGCAGTCCACAGCATATCCCTGAATCCACAGTCCACACTCCCACACAGCATGCAACTCATCAATAAACTGCAGTAACCGACTATGGCCACTGCAGCACTTTGTCGCACCTTTATAGCGCAATCCATGCAAATTAGGTGAGGAGCAACTTTAATTAGATGCAAATCGCGGTGCTGCACCATTGAATGGCTGATCGGATGATTAGCATATGACGGCTGAATATCGCGATTTTGCACTTTGCGCAAATGTGTTGAACATGCTGAGCCAATGGCACAGTTCCGTGGCATGCATAATACACCTCACTGTGCATGCCCAGGCTGCTGACGCTGGTGTCTGCCATGCTGATGACATGCTGTGCGCAATGGTCAATGCAGGGCATGGCCACCATTTTGCCAGTGGCGCTATAGCAGAGGTCACTACATAGCGCTGTGACAATGGGCCTCCATAGGAGCAATGGCACAACTGCCTGATAGTCCGCTGTGGTGCTGGCAAACAGGCAACCAATCGCGCTATATGCATAGTCATCCAATGGCACTGTGCGTGGCCTTGTGCCAGAGACCCTTGACCCTGTGGCCAACCTTTGCCCCCTTGGCGCCATGCGTCAGGCATGGGTGCACCTCTATTGCGCTGTTCAGTAACAGCGCAATAGGGAATGGCAGCACTGTACAGCGCAGCATTTGCACGTGGGGTACCGCACTGCAGAGCACCATATTGCCTACTATAGCCATTGAGATGGCACGCAGAAGAGCCCCACAGTGGACTGCCATGGAGTTGGCCAACCTTATGGCTATTGTGGAGCCACACCATGGGCCTCTGTTTGGGGAGGAGCCACTGGACAGGGACAGGACCCAGGTCTAGCGGGAGGTGGCCACTGACCTGGAGGAGGCCACCGGACAGAGGAGGACTGCAGAGCAGTGCAGGCACTGCTATGGGGACCTCAGGAGGAGGGAGCTGGACCTACTAGCCCATCTGCAGTTGCGTGCCAGGAGGGGCACAGTGCCACATCCAGGTGGGTGCTCCGTCTACGCACTTGTATTGTCCATATGTGTAACAGTGTTGTATGTGTCCTGCACATAGGGGAGGACTAGTCTAGGGTTGGCTGTGGCAGTGTTTACAGGGTGTGGGGTGGGTGGGTCTGGCTGGGCGGGTGAGCACACACATTGGGGCAGGGGGACTTTGCTTTGGGATTGTACTGATGTTCTTCTCTCCTTGTTTCCCCCACAGGCGTGGATGAGTGTCACCAGATGAGGGAGGAGCGGCGGAGGGAGGAGGACAGAGTGTCCAGGTGGGACGGGGACCATCACCGCCAACCTGACCGGCCCGATGAGGGTGAGTGCCATAACTCCATGATTACTATTGCATGCTGTGTAACAGGGTGGGCAGCGGGGCATGGCCACCATCCATGGACACCACTGCCATGCACGTGACTTGTGACAGTCAGCACTGTCCAGTGTCACTGCATGTCTGGGAGTGCATCAGTGGTGGTCCATACGTGCACCGGGCACATGACTATGGCACTGCCTTTACACCGCATAGCCACGTTACTGTACAGCCATGGTGGTGCTGTGCAGGACATGGGCGGTGGGTGTGTGCCATGGTCCACATGGCTGTGGCTGCCTGGGTGGGCAGGTCTTGTGGACACGGTCACTGTGGGTGGTCACACACCATCACAGGGGCATGGCACATGGCTGTACGCCATGCACAATGGGTGGGCTGCAGGGGGATGGACAGTCACACCTATTGACTCTGCTCCCTCGTCCTAGGTGACCGGAGGCTCCTGCAAATTCAGCAGTCCATTAAAGAGCTGCTCCAGGTGGCCAGGGAGACTCTACAGCTCCTCCATCAAATAAACTACCATGGGGTCAGGAGGAGAAGGAGGAGCAGACATCAGCGCCAGGAGGAGGAGGAGGAGGAGGAGGACCGGGGCAGCCGTTAATGTCCCCATGCCCCGACTACCACCTTCCCCCCTTTGACCTACCCTCACACCCCTTCTTCCCTCTCCCATATGTTCGCCCCTGCCACTTACCCACCCCACTTTGTTTATGTCCCTCCCCCCATGTTTGTACATAGTTCTGTATATAGTTATTTTTGATATGTTTCAATACATCTATTTTGATATGAATACTGTGGTGGTCTCTGATTTGCAGCGGGCTATAGGTGCTCAGCTGCAGTGGTGTGCATGGCGTCTGGGGTGATGCAGTCATGGGTATGTGTGTATGTCTGTGGGGAAGTGACTATGGTGTGGGAGTAGCATCAGTCAGTGTCTGCGGTGTGTGTGTTGTTCCCTGTGCATTGGATTACTGTGTGCAGTGGTCCATGGTGCATGCTCTGTGTCCATGGTGCCCCTGTCAACCCGTCCATGGCCTGTGCAGCTGACACCCTTGCATGTCTGTGACCTGTAAGGTCTGCTGCCATGTCACTGGTGGCTGTCCATGTAGGGCAGCCACTGTACCCGTCACAATGCTGAGTTGCCTCCTGTATCTGGTGTGGTACATGTTTGCCTCAGGTGACACTGTGGCCTCCGCGGTTGTTGTCCCACCTCCATGCTGTGGCTTGTGTGTGTTGCAGGGGATGTGCACCACTGTCTGTGACTTGTGCTTCAGGCATATGATGGTGGCATACGGGTCCACAGTGTCTGCGCAGGGTGGCTGGCACTCCTGTGCCATGGAGGACTGCAGGCTGTGTGTACACGGTTTCCATGGGCCCACACTGGGGGCTTGGTTGCCACGCTACTACGTCCCTGTGTTATTGTCCCCTTGGGTATGGGTGGGTGTTTGTCCCTACACTGTGTTGCATCCAGTGTGGTGCATGCTTCCACGCACCACTGTGGGTGTCTGTGCTAGCTGTTGTGGCCAGTGGTGGGTCGGGGTGTGTCACTGGACTACTGTGCAGGGTGCTGTATCACTGGTGGTGGTGTCAGGGGCACGCCCTGTCCCGTGTGGGGTATCTCTTGTGCCGACGCATGGTCGGTCTCTCAGCTGTGCCTCGGGGGGGATTGTGCATGTTGGCACTGTGTCTGCCGTTGTTGCATTGCCATGTGCTGCCACCCACTGCTGGGTGCCCATGGTGGGGCTGGCTTGTATGGTTCTGTGGTGCATGAGGTTTCAGTGTCACAGTGGGGGTGGTGGTATGGATGGGGTTTCCTGCAGTGGTGGTCACTGCTCATGGAGGGTGTCTGGGGGTCATGGTGCTGGGTGTGCTGTGCACTGGGGGATGGTGTGGCACGGGGTGGTCCGCCCTCCTTGTGTGGCAGTCTCAGCTTGCCGGTGGGTGTGATGGGGCACCACGGCCCAGCTGTGGGTTGTTTGCTTGTATCCATGGGCCAGTGGTTTTTCCAGCCCTCCCCCAGTTGTGCTGTGCTTGGGGTGTGGGGGGACATTGTCAGTTTTGCTGTGTGTTCCTGTGCCCATCTGTGGCATGGGTGGTGGGCCCCTACCTCCCTGGTTGTACAGTTACATTGCTCTGCAGCTGGGGGGCTCCCTGCTTGCACTATGGTGCCTCTGGACTGCTCAGCTGGACATCCCTTGTTGCACCATAGCACATCATATCTGCTCAGCTTCCCCTCCCTAGTTGCACTATGGTGCAGGTTGTGCGATATTCAGATGTTGGCTGTAGGCGCAATTTGGCTTACTCTTTTTTGAATATCGTGTCTGTTGCGCATGGGCGCAATAGACTTGTGCTTGCTCCTGCTATTGCACACTTTTTGGGCGCAGTTTGAATATCCAGGCCCATGTATTTTGGCAATTTATTACAGGCAAAATGTTGTTATTCTAATTATACAAATGCTGCAAGAGGGATTGCAATTTATATTGGGGGTCACCTAGGCCATTCACTGAATAAACTTTCTATTGACCAGTTAGGGCAGTTTGTGATTATTGAAGCTACTCTACAAGGCAAAATTATAACCTTAAGCTCCATTTATGGGCCTAATGAAGAAGACCCAAAATTTTTCACTAATTTTTTTGTGGAACTTTCTAGTTTTAACTCTAATACAATGATCGGGGTGATTTCAGTTTGACCCTGTCTCCAAAGGACAGAAGTCCATACACTGTGGATAAAAAGAGGAGATCGGTCAGTATTTTAAAACAACTAATTCAGGACCTTGATCTCTGTGATCCTTATAATCTTAAATATCCATCCTTAAAAAAAATTTCTTACCATTCTAAAACCCATAATACTTTTTCAAGAATTGATTTTTTCTTGTCTCATACTTTATGCTCAAATTATTTTTATATAATTTATGAACCAATAAGAGTTTCAGACCATGCTCCAGTAATCTTAGAACTTAGCCTTAACCATAACATCTGTAAAGCTAATATATGGAAATATGACAACTCTCTATGATTTGCTCCAGAGTTTTGTGAAAATATTCAAAGAGAAATTATGTTGTTCTGGAAATTTAATGATAAAAGGAAACAAAAGTCTCAATAATATGGGATGCATTTAAGGCTTATTTGAGGGGTTGTTTATCATCTCAAACTGGAATTAAGAAGAAAAAACAAAACTCAGCTTTGATGGAATTAGAGCAGGAGTTGGCCTCCACACAGGAAGCATATAGACAACTCGATGATGAAAACACTAAGTTAAAACTGATTGTTATAAAGGATAGGGTAGAAAAGATGATACAAGAACAGGCAGTTAATGCACACTATAGAGCAAGGACAAAATATTAGTTTTATGGTGATGTCCTAGGTAAGGCTCTGTCTTATCATCTTCAGTGTGAACACAACAGAAATAATATTCATGAAATTAAAAAGGCGGATGGAGTTATGTGTACATCTGAGACAGATATTAGTTCTACTTTCAATCTTTTTTGAAACTTTATATACACCGGAGAGAGATGTGGAACCCGAGAAAATATATCAATTTATCTCAAAACTGCTCCTGCCTAAAGTTACACCTTACAATTTAGAATATTTGAACGGGGATATTTCTCTGGAGGAAATCCTTCCTAATGATAAAAGCGCAGGCCCTGATGGCTTCCCTTTTGAGTTCTATAAAAAAACAGCTGGTACAATAACCCCTTTTCTTCTGGAGTTATATAACTCTTTTTTTTAACACTGGGATCACTTCCACAGACTTTCTACCAGGCAAATATTCTTCTTCTTCATAAAAAGGATAAACCCCCTGATCAATGTGTGTTGTATAGACCCACTTCCCTCTTAAACTCTGATTATAAGATCTTTGTGAAAATATTAGCATTAAGATTGGCTAAATTAATACCGGGTCTGGTTCATCAAGATCAAGTAGGATTCATATAAGAGAGAAGATTGCAACATAATATTAGAAAAGCCTTTAACTTAATCCAGACTCTCTCGGGAACAGACACTGCACTCCTCTCATTAGATGCTGAAAAGCCTTTGACAGGGTGCAGTGGCCGTTCCTGATAGAAGTTTTAGAGTGATTTGGTGTTGGGGCAATTTCTCTAATTGGATCCAGCTTATTTACTCAACTCTACAGGCAAGTATAAAAACAAACTCCACTCTCTTACCTATGTTTAAATTATATAGAGGCACTAAACAGGGGTGTCCGCTATCCCCTCTGCTGTTCACTCTTTATTTGAAACCATTGGCTATAAGAATAATAAACTATTTTCAGCAATTGGACGTGCCACTTAGCCCCCTGGCTAATACAATAATGCTTTATGCAGATTATGTGTTGATAACCTTTAAAAAAACAGATATAATATATCCTAAACTTAATGATATTATTGTAGAATTTGGTGCCATTTCAGGCTACACAATTAAATGGTCTAAAAGTGAATTATTGTATCTGGGGAATCCCATATACTTAAAAGAAATTAATTTGAATAATATGAAAAAAGAAAAAAATATGTAGTGGTTGTATTAACTCAGGAAGTGAATAAGGTTATTCAACTGTATTACAATCCTTTAATATCTAAAATTAAAAATGATTTATTAAAATGGCAATACCTCCTTTGACTTTATCAGGAAGAATAACTGTGGTAAAAATGAATATATTGCCTAGACTCTTGTTCCTTTTTGAGTCAATCCCTATTATTCTTAAAAAAAATTCTTTACTGATTTTGATAAAATATTAAGATCTTTTTTATGGCAGGGTAAACAGCCTCGAGTAGCGTTAAATAAACTTTATCAACCTAGAACAAAGGGTGGTTTAGCTTGCCCTAATTTTTGGTTCTATTATTTAGCAGCTCAGATGGAAATAATATATTATTGGTTCCACCAACCAACAAATAAAAGGATAGCAGGTATTAGTTTTGAAGAAGAGAAAGTACAGGGCCTTAATCTCCTTAATACTCTGGCATTATATACCAGATATGAACTGGACAAAAAATTGTTAGACTCTATTAAGTCCTCCATCACTGCTTGGTTAAAAGCTTCCAAAATGATTGATCCATCTGTTATACTTTCAAAATTTACTCCAATCTTTAATGATGGAGCTTTCCCACCTTCAATTACAGATAACCCCTTTAAAAACTGGTACTGTACTAAAGGAGTGAGGTCTCTAGGTGACCTCTATGAGGATGGTAATGTAATGTCCTTTGCACAGTTTCAACAGTGTTACGATATTCCAGCAGCAAAAAGTTGGCAGTTCTCTCAAGTTAAGGGTTATATATGAAAAATCACAAATCATGTGAGTTGCACTATTCTCCTCTGGAAACCTTCTTCCTCAATTTAGACTCCCCTGAACATCTAATTTCAAAAATTTATCAACTTCTAATTGACTACCTTCCATTTAATCTGGATCCATTTAGAAATACTTGGGAAAAAGATTAAAAAATCTCAATCCCAGAAGAAGAATGGTCCAAAATGATTAGTTTTGATAATACAAGGATTAGAAACAATAAGTTATTTCAGATCCACTTTAATATAATACACAAAACATATTTTACTCCAGTAAAATTGCATAAGATCACTCATACAATTTCAGAATCTTGTCAAAGATGTAAAAAGGAACAAGTGACTTTATCTCACATGCTGGTAAACTGTGACGTAACTAGGGATTATTGGCAAGCAATTTGGGATAGTCTCAAAAAGCTGTTGTTATCATTTTCCTTTTGACCCAGGTATTTTTATTTTTGGTTTTGTAATAGAATGTACAGATCAGTTGATTTATGAAAAAACCCTCTGTAATATTGTTATCCGTGTAGCCTGTAAAATTATTTTACAGCATTGGAAGGCTGTACAGTCCCCAACTTATTCTGAATGGGTTAAAAAAAATCTTAGATCAAAGTAAATCCATCTATATTCTTGAGCATGATTACAGTAAATACGTAGTGATCTGGATACCCTTGTTAGACATGCTTGACAATCATCCCCCCTTATAGTACTGGCATCCTCAGCTATGATGAGCATTTAAGCTTTTATGATCATATATGATGAGTGAAGCACCGATGCTCTGAGCTCAAAAAAAAAATTAGTGAGCTTGCTTTATGGCAGGTCAGAATTACCCCTTTGATCTTCAGAGGACATTCCTGAGCTATTTCTCTTAGTGGTGAGAAGTTTTACAGGTAACTGTCAGAGTTGGCTTACTGCCTGATGTCATAAAATATAATATTTTCACTTCACAGCACCAATTCTCTGGGAACATGACCTTTACAATTTCCATACAGGCTTTGTTAGGCAATGTCTGTTTCTTTTGAAGTTAGCTGTTTTCTTCCACTCAGAGGAAACAGTATATATTTGAAAAATACAAGGTCCCATGATGCCCTCTGCTGACTGCCCTAATTCCCCAGCAGAAATTCAAAGAAACATACATTTATATCACAAATATAATACAAATAACAACAAGCAGATTGGCTATCTGTCACACATCACACTTTCTCTGTCTCTGAAGAAAAGATTTCAAACTCCTGATAACCTGTTGTTCACAGTTTTTTTTTGGAAAACTGTTCTTTCTACTATCATGTCTGTCATTTTCAGTGCTGTATTCCAGACTTATTTTCCTTTTCTTGTGTTTTCTACCTTGTTCTTTAGGGAGGAATCTACAGAAACAGTACGTGTCACAACATATTGCAATGAAAGGAAGTTAATTGCATTTGAATCTTGTCTTCTGTCTTTATTTCCCATCTACCCCACTTGTAAAGAAACATGCCATCCAGTAATTAACACCATAAAAGGTTCAGCTGTGATAACTGATCAGCACTGCAAAAAATGCAACTTCAAAAACACATGGAGATTCCCAGCCTCATATTTCTGGTTACCCATTGGAAATGATCTGCTTTTGGTAGCAATAGGCTGCAGCGGAAACTCCCCAAGTAAAATTATTCATATGTTATACAACATTAGTATTCTGACAATCTCACTGACAACCTGTTATGAACACTGTTATAAATTCCTGCAGCTTTCCATTTATAAAATCTGGAACAACCAGGAAAGAAACCTAATTCACCAAATAAAGGCAGAAGACAACATTGTACAGCAAGATGGCGATGGGCACTGTGACACACTAGCCACAGTGTGAAGTATGGGACATATATGTTAATGGACTTGAAGAGGCAGAAAATTATTTCAGTAAATCTTGTTCAGGTGAGTATAACAACTTAAGCGTATTCAAAAAGAGGGTAAGGCACAGAGTGCTGTATTGTTTATTTCACTGTTTCCACTTGGTACAGAGTCAAAACATTGCAGTGTTTTTGCACCTGGTACTCTTAAGGCCATCTTTATTGTTACAGGTCTTTCATGTTACTCGTGTGCTAACAGTATACTGTCAGGTACAGGGAAAGAACAAGACAAAAGCTGGTAATGGAACACTAGAGACAGAAAAATGGAAGACTAGGTTTCCTGACAAAGACACCTAATTTCACCTGAGCTCTTTTCTTCTAGGTTTGCTTGTAAGGACAGAGCAAGGAACAACATTATCAGAGCAAGGAAAAAATAAGGCTTCTTTTGGCAAGGCAGATTTACTGTGTGTTATTATTTTCTTTTGTGCTTAAAGGTTTTACTGCTGCTTTTTTGCTTACATTTTGCTGATTTATTCTCTGATTCAAATTGCTGTTGCAGGGTATACTTTCTGCTGCATTGTTACAGGGTGTGGCTACAGGTTTGTTACTGTTTTGTGCTTATAGATTACTGCTGTAATCTTCTGTAATTCAAATTGTTTTTTGCAAGATATATCTTCTGGTAAATTGTTCTGCAGGTTGTACTTACAGGTTTTGTTACTTTTCTACTACTTTATTTTTCTCTGTAGCAAAGTGCTTTTTGCAGGGTATATCTTCTGTGAAATTGTTACAAGTGGTGCTTGCAGGTTTTACAGTTTTATCTATCATTAGGCTAAGCCTTCAGGGCTAATTACAGTAGTACATATGAGATACAGACTGAGAGATAGTGACTGCATTTGTTGTTGGTTAATTGTTTCTGCCCTTACCTCCTTGCTTCTTTCATCCGTGGTTCTTTTTTTTCAGCAGGGGAAAGGCCCAACCACCCCATGCTACACTCCTTTTATAGAGTAGCACAGTCATGACATTTCCTGTAGCAAATCAGGAAGGGGAGGATCAGAGGGGTATCCACACAGTGACCTCACTTACAGGGGCACAAATAATTTAACTTGTTATACAAAGTTATGCAAAAACAAACAAAAAATATTTTAAAAAATTTAACTTTTGCTTTCATTTTCCTTCTAATTACTTGGACTAGGTTTTAAACTCAGCAGCTCAACTGGAATAGATATTAACTGCAGGTATTGCGGGACACTTTTAAAAAGTGCAGTTATACAGGATTTAGGACACTGTCCTACATGCTGGACCATCAAATATCTAAGGGCTCAGCTCTGGGCAGCATGAGCAGAGATTGTGCGCCTCAAATCACATATTCTGGAGGGCATATATTACAAGAACCACCCACCATTTCCTCAACATCCAACTGAAGCACCTCGACCACAGAGGGTAGTTATCTGGGAGGTTGGCAGGTGGTTAAGAGGGGCAAATTGAGTGCCCCATCACTCAGAACTCACCAATGTATCACCTCTACAAACCATATACTGTAAAAACTACAAACAGGTATCTGCCTCTATCTCCAAAATCAAACAAAGGGGCAGAGGACACTGCGGAGCAGGACACTGCAGCACAGGAGCTAGCGCTACAAAACTCACCCAAAACAGGGACCAGAACAAAAATCACAATAAGGAAATCCAAAACACTTCTGATCATAGGAAACTCCATGATTCAGGGAGTTGATACCTGCCTCCTGCCAGGGGTAATGGTCAGATATCTCCCAGGTACATCAGCATGGAGAGACACTGACCACATTACTAAAATCAAGCAGGAAGGAGGAGAAAACATTGATATCCTGGTACACGTAGGGACTAATGATCTCACCAGCTGGTCAGTTGAGGAGACCAAGGAACACCTGACTAGTATGGGAAACAAACTGTCATCCATTTCTCCTTCTCTGCAATCCTGCTGGTCTGGGAGAGGGGGGCAGATGGACGGAAGGTCAGAGAAGGGGAGATAGGGGAGCTAAACATGTGGCTCAAGGGCCAGTGCCAGGGAAAAAGGACATAAATTTGTAGGTAACTAGCAACAGTTTTGAGGGTGAAAGCTCTTTAAATTCGATGGACTGCATCTGACTAAGGAGGGAGTCAGTGCATTGGGGCAGAAGTTTGATGTCTTTACAGAATATTTAAACTAGCAAATAGGGAGAAAGGTGCAGCACTGAATGGGAAGAGCACCCCTTACCCATTAGTTATTGATCAAACAGGAATTCAGCATGTTTGTGGTTGATTTGCATCACCAGGTAAGGAAAAAGGTCAGGCTCCCCATATGACGCACAGGGGAAAAGCCGGATCTTGCCCCACAACTAACGCACTGACATCTGGCCAATGGAAAATCATGTACACAAATGCCCACAGTCTGGGAAAAAAGATCCCAGACCTGGAGGCAGCAATGCCAGAGGCTAAACTGGACATAGTAGCCATTAGTGAGACATTGCTCATCAGTAACCACACTTGGGAGAATGTAGCACCCAGTTATGTACTGTTCAGAAGAGACCAAGGTGCAAAAGGGGGGGTGGCCCTATATGTCAATGAAAATATCAAAGCCACAGAAATTCAGAATACACATAAGGAGCCAGAAGAACTGTGGGTCACCCTGGAAACAGGAAATGGGACAGCCATACAAACTGGGGTTGTCTACAGGACTCCAGACCAGGGGAAGGACATAGACATATTACTGTTAGAAGATATACAAAACATGACAGCTAAAGGGAAGGTTCTGATAATGGGAGACTTCAACATGCCAGAGACAGGTTGGTCAGTACCAGTAGGAACATCCACCAGAACTAGACACATAGTGGATTCCCTGCAGGAAGAGGACCTCAAACAATTGGTACAACAACCCACAAGAGACAAGGCTATCCTGGATCTAGTACTGACTAACAGTGAAAGGATCATAGATCTCCAGGTAGAAGGTCACCTGGGGGCCAGTGACCATCACATGGTATGGTTCAATTTGGCCACTAGAACTAAATAATCCCATTCCAAGGCAAAAATATGGGACTTCAGAGGAGCTGATTTTGATAAGATGGCTAACAGAGTTATGCTAGCCCTGGCAAGAAGAAATACAGGTGAGGGGGTATAGGCAAAGTGGGCAAGCATTAAGGATGCAATACTTGAAGCAACATCCCATTGTATTAGGGAGAAAAGCAAGAGCAAGAGAAGGAGGAAACCACTTTGGTTCTCAAAAACAGTAGTAGAAAAAATCAGAGTCAAAAGGTTGGCCTTCAGGAAATACAAGGGAACATAGCGGGACGAAGATAGGAAGGCATACCAAACTTCCCTAAGAGAAACAGGGAAGGCAGTAAGGTATGTAAAGTCCCAAACCAAGGAAACACTAGCATGAACAGTAAAAGAAGGGGACAATACATTCTACAGACACATTAGTGAAAGGAGAAAATCCAGAGGGGGTATTGCTAAGGTCAAAGGGGATAAGAGGGACTGTGTTGAGGAGGACCAAGGAAAAACATCTATCCTAAATAGATACTTCTGCTCAGTATTTACTGAGGAGAAGGTAGGGCAGGGCCCACAGCTCAGCACCATGGACACGGGGAAGAGGTGTTCACAGGTCCCTTCACAAAAGAAAGGGTCCTACAAGAGCTCACTAAATTCAGTGTGGACAAGGCAACAGGACCTGATGGCATACATCCCAGGGAACTAAAAGAACTAAGGTTGGAACTGGCAGAGCCATTATCAGAACTGTTTAGTGAGTCTCTGAGCACAGGAGAGGTTCCAGAAGACTGGAGAAGAGCTCATGTGGTCCTACTCCACAAGAGTGGCAGCAGAGATGAGGCAGGGAACTACAGACCAGTCAGTCTTGCCTCACCAGTGGGCAAGATTATGGAGGCACTCCTTAAGGAAAGGGTAGTGAAACACCTGGAATCCATGGGAGCACAGGATCCAAGACAGCACAGGTTTACAACAGGAAGGTCCTGTCAAACTAATCTCATAGATTTCTTTGACTGGGTAACCAGAGTGGTGGACCAATGGGGTGCAGTTGATGTTGCCTACCTTGACTTCAGCAAAGCTTTCGATACTGTTCCACATAGAAGATTGATTAATACCCTATAAAGACTTTTTTATGGGCAAAGGCGTTTCCTGTTTTAGCTTGATTTTATATCTTATATATTTGAATATATGTTTGTTTTGTATTCTTGCTGTACAGCGCTTTGAAATTTTGAAAAATGCTTAATCAAATAAATGTTATTATTATTGAGTTCAGGCAAAAAATCCCAGAGAGTCCTGGAGCTTCCAGCTATCCCCAATGCTTACCAAGAAAGCTCATGACGCATTGGGTCAAATGGACAATCAGGACAGCAATGATTATGGCAAACTTAAAGCTGCATTATTAAAAAAGTATGACTTGACAGCTGAAGCGTACATACTTAAGTTCCGTAAGCTCAGGAGAAGCTCTAACATGAGCTACGAGGAGGTAGCCACAAAACAATGTCGGTTTTTGAAACGGTGGGAAGGGGTTAAAGCAGGCTCTGTAGAGAAAATTGAAGATGTTGTACTTTTGCAGCAGTTCTTTTGGACTTTCCCAGCAGAGCTGAAAACCTGGCTAGAGAACTGAGATCCAAAAACAGTGCAGGAGGCTGCCGAGCTCTTTGACTGCTATGCCAGGATCAGGCCTGCTCTGAGAGGAAGTGGGGTGGGCGTGGCAGCACAGAAAGGGAAAAGTGCACCTTAAGGGCAGCTAAAACCCTCACTGCCTGCCCAGAAAGTGGGCAACCCCAGGTTACAAAGAAAGGATTTGCCTAATAAAAGAATGATTGTTAGTTTTGCAAACAACCTAGGCATATTGCAAGATAGTGTCCTATAAAGGCACAGAGTGCACAAAGTGGTGCTGGGAAAGAGGTGTTTTTTTGTGTATCCCAGAAAGCATGCCAGTAAACATGAGGGAAAGCATACACACAGTTACTGTGAATGGGGTGCAACCCCATGAATTAGGGGACATGGGAGCATCCCTTACTTTGGTAAAAGGGAATTTGATTGAGCCTGAACAGTTTATACCCAATCAGTTTGTTATAGTACAGGGATTTGTGGGGAAGGAGAAAACTCTGCCCCTTGCTAGTGTTCTCCTGGGCTGGGGTGAGACAGGAGAGAGTGTGCAAAAAGTTGCAGTGGCAGAAAATCTTGCCCTGGATGTGATTATAGGGAACAATCTCCAAAAGGGGATGGTGTGTGCAGTTACCCACAGTCAGGTGGCAAAGGCAAATTGTGGTTCCCAGGACCACATAGAAGCCTCTGTGGAAAACACTGGGAGGCTGGTTCCCCAGCCTGTGTCTCCTGATATGGAGAATAGTGAAAGGGGAATAGAAATTCCCCAGGTAGCAGTTAACAGAACAGCTACAGAAGGTTACTCTGAGGAGTGAGCGGTAGCCAATTGTCAGAGAGCTAGGGACCCTAATTTAGGAACTGAAGGGGATCTGTCCCATTCCTTGGGAATGTGTAAAAATTTTGCAGCTGCTCAGAAAAATGACCCTAGTTTAGAGAGGCTGAGGGCTTGGGCAGAATCTGATGGGACACAGGAGGTGACAGGAGACAGGAGACAGAGGGTGGGATATTCAGACTGCACCAGGCAGGGGCGCAAGCCTTGGCGCAGCACAACTGGGTTGAGCCAGGGCACAGTCCAGGTGATATTCCATGGTGCTGCACCATGGCTCAGCACTGTTGAATATGGCACTGGGGTGTCTGCATTGCACATGGTGCAGTGGCACTGCACCAGCACAAGTGGTAGGTGAGGAGCAGGGGGATGCACCAGCACAAGTGCAGGTGCGCTAGGCGTAGCAACCGTGATATTCAGCGCTGGGCATGCAGATGAGGCCATAATGCATGTAAGGTGCAAATGAGGCCATTTGCATGTCATTATGGCCCCATTTGCATGTGGTGCACTGATCCCCGGCATCTTGTGCCTGGCACCCTGCCAGGCTGCAGCCATCGGGGACCGACACCCCTGCCCCTCAGTGGGCAACACGCCTCATCACCCAATCGTGAGCATAAACAATTTATATCCCTGGTGGTCCAGTGGACCCTACCCCATCGCCCAATCATGGGTGTAATAAGAATACATCCCCGGTGGTCCAGTGGACCTGCTCCCCTGCCTGATCGCGGGCATATAAATAAATAAATTCCCTGGTGGTTCAGTGGACCCAATCCCCTGTCCGCTCATGTGCATATGAATAAATACATTCCCTGGTGGTCCAGTGGACCCGATCCCCTGCCTGATCGCAGGCATATGAACAAATAAATTCCCTGGTGGTTCAGCGGTACCCCCTCCCACCCGCCCACTGAGACCCAACACCCCACACCACCCCCATTCAGCAGTGGGGCAGCTCCCACCCACAAGCCACCTGGCTGCCTGCCGACTGACAGCATACAGTATGGCTGTACGCCTGTTGGTCCACTGCATGGGCCAATGGGCGTGCAGACCATATTGTACTACACAGTCCCGAAATGGGAATGTATTTGTTTACATGCCCACAATCAGGCAGGAGATCAGGTCCACTGGACCACCAGGGAATGCATTTATTCATTTGCCCACGATTGGGCAGGGGGGGCAGGTCCACTGGAAAACCAGGGATGTATTTTCATTATGCCCGCAATCGGGTGATGTGTTAGGGTCCACTGGACCACCAGGGATGTTATATTTATATGCCTGTAATTGGGCGGGGGGTCACGATGCCCGGCCTTTGTCTGGGGAGGTCGGGCGGCCACCCACAGCAGGTGGCTGCCGTGGTTGTGCCTGGCAAACACAGCCCACCTGTGGGTGTCCCCGACATGCCCCTGCTTTTACAGGCACATTTTTGTGCCCTGTATGGCGCGCATGTGGCTTGTGTCTGCGTATGCACTGCACATCCTGCTGAATATTGGGATGTGCCGACATGCATGGGTACCTTGCACTTGCGCCACATACATTACTGGTGCGCTCCAGCACATTGGGAATTGCACAACACAACAAACCCCTCTGAATATCATGCCGTGGTGCATCAGTGGGTTGCGCATGGCACAACACTGTTGTGCCATGTGCAACCCCTTTAAATATCCCACCCAAAGTGTATTGGGAGAATGGACTGCTGTATATGCAGGACATAAGGACAGAGGGAGGGGTGATGGGCAGGCAGTTTGTCGTTCCACAGGGGTATCGTGAATGGTTGCTCAAGATTTCTCATGATAGCCCCATGTCTGGACATCTGGAAATCATATCCACTATGCAGCGATTGGCCCAGAACTTGTATTGGCCCAACTTCACTCAGCAGTTGAAGGAATATTTCAGGTCTTGTAACTGGTGCCAAGAAATAGGGAAGGCCAGTAGTAAACTCCAAGCTGCCCTAATTCCCTTGCCCATAGCAGAGGAGCCATTCCAGAGGGTAGGAATGGATATTGTGGGGCATTTGAATACTCCCCACTCCTCTGGGAAGAGGTTTATCCTAACAGTGGTGGATTATGTCACCCAGTACCCAGAGGCAGTCACCCTATCCTCACTGAAGACAGACAAAGTGGCAGATGCCTTGCTAGGGATTTTCTCCCATGTCAGGTTTCCTCAGGGGGTTATCACCGATCAAGGGGGTTCCTTCATCTCAGACCTGATGAAGTGTTTGTGGGAGAAATGTGGGGAGGTGCAGAGATGCACAACACCTTATCACCCACAAGCTAATGGGCCTGTGAAAAGGTTTAATGGTATCCTTAAATCGATGCTCCAAGCATTTGTTAAACAGCATGGCAGGGACTGGGAGAAATACCTTCCCCACCTGTTCGCATACAGGGAGGTGCCCCAAGAGCTGACAGGGTTTTCCCCCTTCGAGCTCCTATATGGATGCAGGGTGCGTGGGCCCCTAGACTTGATCCGTGAGTACTGGGAAGGCAAGCACACCACCCAGGGAACTCTCATAGTGGATTATGTCCTTAAGTTTCGGGAAAGGCTGAAGGAGCTTATGGGAACAGCCCAGAGCAACCTGGCAGCAGCCCAGGAGAAGCAAAAGGTATGGTACAATCACAGAGCCAGAGCTCACTCATGCACTGTGGGTCAGGAGGTCGTGCTCCTAATCTCAGTTCGAAGAGATAAGCTGCAGGCTGAGTGGGCAGGACCATACAAAGTAGTCAGACAGGTGAATGATGTAAATTACATTGTAGAACTGCCTGACAGGAGACATACCCAAAGCATGTACCATGTTAACATGATGAATCCATATGCAAATAGGGCTGACATGGTCTTTGCAATGTGTAGTCCTGGGGTGGGGAAGGACAAAGAAGACCCCATTCTGGACTTGCTGGAAGAAAGCAAGCAAGAGTGCTCTGTGGAGGCAATCAAAATGTCACCCCAGTTGACCCTGGACCAGATCCAGGAAGTAAGGGAGTTTTGTTTAGTGCCAAGCCTGTACTAACCCCCTTAGCGACACACAATGTAGATACAGGGTTGCAAGCGCCCATAAGGAGGACAGCAAATTAGGGTGTCAGAGGCCATCCAAAAGGACATTAGGAGGGAGCTGGAGGAAATGCTGGATTTAGGGGTAATCAAGAAATCCCACAGCTCCAGGGCCTCACCCATAATCCTCGTTCCCAAGCCAAATGGCTCTACTCATTTTTGTATGGAATATCATGGACTCAATGCAGTCACAAAGTTGGACGTCCACCCGATGCCATGGACTGATGAACTACTGGACAAGTTGGGAGGGGCGACATACCTTACCACTATTGACGTGATGGAAGGGTATTGGCAGGTGGAGTTAACTGCCAGAGCTAGGGAGAGGTCAGCCTTCATCACTCTGACAGGGTTATTTGAGTTTAAGGTAATGCCTTTCCGAAATAAGAACGCCCTTTCCACCTTCCAAAGATTGGTTAACTAGGCGTTACGTGTTACTGAAGAGTACACCGTGGCGTACCTGGATGATGTTGCCATCTTCAGTGTCAGCTGGAAGGAACACCTGTCCCACCTTAGGGAAGTGTTGGGCAGGATACAGAGGTCTTGGCTCATTGTAAAAGCTGAAAAGTGCCAGGTGACCATGGCTGAGGCGGCATACTATGGGCATGTAGTTGGGCGGGGCCAGCTCCATTCTAATCAAGCAGAGATTGAGGCAGACGAGGTGTGGCCAAGACCTGAAACACAGAAGCAGGTTCAGAGTTTTCTAGGAACCGCTGAGTACTAAAGAAAATTTGTATCAAACTACAGTGCCCTGGCAATTCCCCTATCTGGCCTGTTAAAGAAACAAATGCCTAAAAAGGTAAAATGGGAACCAGCCTGTGAATGAACCTTTACATGGCTAAAGGTGGTACTGTGTGGTGCTCCTGTATTAGCCAGTCCTGACTACAGTAAACCATTTGTAGTCCAGACAGATGCCTCAGATGTGGGTATTGGGGCAGTACTTAGCCAGACTTCTAACCAAGGGAAAGATCACCCAATAGTGTACCTCAGTAAGAAATTACTTCCCAGGGTGCAGGCTTATTCTATAGTGGAAAAAGAATGCCTTGCAACGGTGTGGGCACTAAAGAAATTAGAGCCATACCTATATGGATGGTACTTTGAGGTACAAATAGATCTTAACCCCCTAGTTTGGCTGGCATGACTGGGTAAAACAAACTGTAGGCTTTTAAGATGCAGCCTTGCCTTGCAGGGTTACGACATGACTGTCACTCACAGGGCAGGGGCAGCAAATGCATATGGGCTATCACATCAGTTAGAGCAGTGAACTGAATTTGGGAAGCTCATCCCATACTTAGGAATAGATTCCCTCAAGTTCAGTCTAGAAGGGAGGTGTGTGACAATATCCATCTGCTTGTTATTATATATATTATATTTTTGATACAAATATATGTTTTAGACTTCTGCTTAGGAACACAGGCCAAGCAGCAAAGCATTATGGAACATAGAATGTGAACAGAGAGAAAAGAAGGATCTGCCCTATCCCTGACCCAGTGGAAAAACTAATTAAGAGCTTCCTTTTGACACCAAGTTGTAACAGGTTATAAAACCAGCCACTTGTTACAAAATATTGCATTTTATGACGTCAAGAGGTAAGCCAACTCTGACAGTTATCTGTGAAAATATTCACATAGCTAAGAGAAGTGTCTTTCAGGATGTTCTTCTGAAGATCAAAGGGGTAGCTCTGACCTGTTTTAATTCATGCTCTGAGGCTCACTAATTATTTATTGATTGATTGATTGAAATAGTTTCATCAGGAAAGGCACACTGAGCAACTAGATGCTCGTCTCCCGGTGCGACCTGGGGGGAGGAGGTACAAGGGGGTTGAATAACATGCAGGTTATTAACTGAGCAAATAACAGAGGCAAATAGCAGCATATGGATACAATTGCATTAAACTACAAGCAACAACACATGGAGTACATTGGATATTGTATGGAGCATAAAACAATTACCTGACATATAGCAGCAGTACAAGGGAAAATTTAGCACACAGTAATATGCACGTATAAGCAACAGGAGACATAGAACACAAGATGGTGCAGGACAAAAGACACAGGACAAAAGTGAGTAGGCTGGGGCTATATGCCAGCATTTATAGCAAAGCTAAGGCTGCTGGTCAGGCAGTGAGGAGGGGAGCAATTGGTGCATGGCCGAATCAGGTACAGGAGCAATTAGTGGTGAGGAAGTTAGCTAAGACAGTAGAAAGAGAGTGGGCAGAAGAGGAATGCCAAATTTGAGGTGGAAGATCATTCCATAGCTTGGGTAACCGGTGTGAGAATGTGGCTTGCCTGGCAGTAGTCTTCCGCCTAGGGATTGATAGTTGGCGGTAGTCGCAGGATCTAAGATAATGGGTGGGGGAGGGGCAACTGAGAGCACGGAGGAGAGGTAGGAAGGGATGGTGCCAAGCCATAGGTTAGATACATATTTAGCACAGTGTGAAATGTGGTGGTTTCTGAGGGACGGTAGTGCCAGGGAACGGTAGAGGTCGCAGTGGAGGGTAAGGGGGTGAGGCATAGAGAGCAAAGCGGCAGAAGGCATTAAAAAGTGTGTCCAGCTTAGATAGGGTGGACTTAGAGGCTGCACTGTAAACAATGTCACAGTAATCAGAGGAAGGAAGTATCATCTTCTGGACCAGTTCACGTCGGATGGGGGGGGAGGCTACTGCAGTTCCTATAAAGTGCACCGAGCATGGGGCATAGTTTTTTTGAAATAGCATCGATGTGGTCTGAGAAGAAAAGATGGCAGTCGAGCCATACCCCCAAGTAGCAGAATGAGGGGACATCTTTGAGTTTTTGACCATCCAGGGTGTGGAAATAGGGAAGGGATGGGAATCTAGACCGGCATTGTCATGTGCCAAAAGTCATCGTGACAGTTTTTTTTTACATTTAGGGAGAGCCGATGAGAGCTGAACCAGTGCTGTACTTTGTTGAAGTCGGCTTGGGAGGTTAGTTTGTACCACTTCAGTGTCGGAGCCTGAGGAGAAGAGTACAGTGTTATCTGCATACATGTGGATTGAGGTAGTAGAGCAGATGAGCGGTAAGTCATTTAGGAATATAGAGAACAGTATGGGTCCCAGAACTGACTCCTGGGGGACACCGGCAGTTAAGGGAAAGGGGGAAGAGATAGCAGTTGCGACTCTAACGGACTGGGTTCTGCCAGAGAGGTAAGATCTGAACCAGTTGGTGGCAGCAACAGAGAGGCCTGATTCAGCAAGACGAGAGCAATATGCTGTGGGAGACAGTGTCGAAGGCTTTTGCAAGGTCGACGAAGATGGCTGAGGTGATCAGCCCACTGTCCATACCAGTCAGGATGGAGTCGGTAAGCCTTATCAGGGAGGATGCAGTGGAGTGTCCCTTTCTGAACCCTGACTGGTAGGGTGTGAAGAAATTAGAGTTGATGAGGAAGGTAGTAAGCTTGATGAACACAAGGTGCTCTTGTAGTTTTGCTAGTACTGGGAGGAGGGAAATAGGGTGGTAGTTCAAGGGGGAGGTGGGAGTACATCCTTTTGGGATGGGGATGACAGTGGTGTGCTTCCATGCATGGATGATGGCAATGGCGGCAAAGGATTGGTTTAAGAGTTTGGCAAGCGGAGTTGCTATGGCAGTGGCGGAGAGGTAGAGGAGTTTAGGGATCCAAGCCATCTGGGGATTTGCCTTTTGAAGGGTTGAGAGAAAGTAGTGCATCTAGGGCATCCACTGCAGATATATCATTGAAGGAACAGGAGGGAGGCCTATTCAGGTTTGTTACGTCTGTAGAGGGTGTGATAGGTGCAGGGTTTGGAAGAGAGGAGAGTGGCAGCACTGGGGAGAAATATACGTTGAACTCAGTAGCGACTGCTGTTGGCTCAGCGAGAATGGAGTTGTCAATATTTAGAATTGGAGTGGGTATGGCAGCTGGTGGGGTGAAGAGGGAGTGAATGACCTTCCAGAATTTTGAAGGGTTATTTAGGTTGGACTGTAGGGAGCTGCTGAAGTACTCTGCTTTAGCTAGGTGAGTGGCTCTGGTACACTTGTTTCGCAGCATGCAGTATGCAGAGAGATGTTGTGGGAGGCATAAGGATTTATGCATTTTCCAGGCTTTGTCATGGGTGGTTTGACGTGCAGTCAGTTCTTGGGTGATCCATGGCAGGTGGCTGCCTCGTACCCTTGTACGTCGCAGCGGGGCATATTTGCCCCAGACGCTGAGGAAAGTGTCTTTAAAGTGGAGAAAGGCATCATCAATGCAGTCCATAATAGGGGCAGGGGCCCAGTTTGCTAATGCAAGGTCGTCTAACACCGGGGCAAGATTGAGGGATTTTAAATTTAGGGGGTGATTTTGAGTGGTGGATTTTGCGCACTAAGAAAGTAATGTGGTGGTCACTGAGGCAGTCAGGAAGAATACCGGCATTTATGACCTGGTGAGGGTGTGTGGTAAGAGACCAATTGAGGAGTGAGTGGTTACCAGATTTTAGGTTAAGCCAGGTGGGCTCAGTAATGATTTGAGAGAGGTTTAGTGCAGCAATTCTAGTCCTGGTTTTGTTGAGGGCAGGAGCTAGCTGGTTGTGGTTTAGATTGCCCATAATATAAAGTTCCCCTGTCGGGGTTAGGCAGGAGATTTACTTGAGGAGGTTGGTGACAGCAGAAGATGGTGTGCCAGATCAGCAGTATATTTCTGCAATGTAAATTAGTAGCTAGAAGGGGAGTGTCAACTGGAGTAAAATGAATTCATAGATTTTAGGTTCAGACTTGGCTAGGATAACTGAATAGTGCAAGTCCGAGTTGACGTAGATGGCAACTCTGTCGCCTCTTGTGGCTTTGTTCTGGCGGGCCAAAGTGTAGCCTGGGATGGCGATAGAGGAATTGCTAATGTTTTTTGTGAGCCAGGTTTCAGACAAGGTGAGGATATCTGGAGCATAGTGGGCAGCAAGTACCTGGAGGGAGTCAAGTTTATGGACTAGGCTTCTTATATTTAGGTGCAGGAGGCGCAGGCCACGTGGGAGAGGGTCTCCAGGGAGAAGTGAGGAAGTGTCCGATGTAGGAGGGGGGCTTGCAGTGATTGAGAGGGGGTGTGTGGTTTGGGGGCCGGGGTTTGAGTGGATGTCACCTGCGGCAAGGAGCTGGAGCACATGAGATAGATAGTGGGCGAATAGCTGTATATGATTGACGGTGAGCGGACGTCTCTTAGTTAGAAGGCTTGGGTCATTATTTGGAGCTGGGCAAGGGGGGAGTAATTGAAAAGTAAACCAGGAGAGTGATGGGACAAAGAAAAAAGGGCTGGGATGTGTGGCTGAGTAAATCAGGCTTGGGTGAAAGGGAGAGTGGACGCCGGAGTGGAGGAGTGGGGAAGCCCAGTGAGGTTGGGCAGAAAAAGGGGGGCATGGGAGAGGTGGGTGACATGTTGGAGGGGAAGGAGGGAGAAGAGAACATGGATGAGTTGTGGCAGGAAGCCTAATAGCTGGCCCATGGCACGGATCTAGCGTTAGAAAGCCCCTAACTGTTGTGGCAACTTAGAGGGGACAGGCATAGAGGGCCAGGGAAATGAGTGGTTCCTGCAGGAGGATGGAGGACCAGTGAAAATTATGGCCTAGATAACCAATGAGGCATGGCTGGCAATAGCCTGTAGGAGTGAGCTAGAAAGCTAGGGTGGGGTTTATGTATATTTAATCAGGACCGGGGGGGCTGCAAATCGGCAGCTAGGGCTCCCTTCCTGGAGGTCATCAGTCCCCGAGGGCAAGTCCATACCTATGCTTCTGTGAGGGGCTGGTGGCTTCAGACCTGGACTGCGGGTGGCAGTCTGGCAGGTTGGATTCATCAGAGAACCATGGCTGTGGCTCTCAGACTACTTGAAAGGTGAAGGCAGAGGAGAATTAAATAAGAAAGTCAGAGAGGGTGGGGCTGCTCATGGAGCTAAAAAGAAATGCAGACTGGCTTAAACGGGGGTGTTGCAGACCAAAATGTTAGGCAAGGTGCCTCAAAGTCTGAGAGAGCAATAACAGGGCTATTTAAAACACAATACTAGAGTAAAAAGGTGAAAGGGGGGTTTCAAAGGCCTGAACTGAGATCGCTACTGGTCTTATGAGGGAACACAATACAGGCATTTACATTAAATCAGAAAACTTCAGCTATAAAATGCAATAAAGACAGTTTTAACAGAAAACATAATCTAGTACAATATAATCAAGCATTAACAGTGCAGAGCTATATGGAGACAATTGGAGTGCTCCTGGGGCTGACTGTAGCCAGTGAGTCACAGCAGTAACAGACTCTGGATTTAAAGCCAGAGACAACTGTCCTCATGTAAAAAAAGCAAAATCAGCAGCAAGGGCACCCTTCCTGGAGGTAATCAGTCCCTGAGGCAAGTCCACACCTGCGCTTCTGTGAGATGCTGGTGGCTTCACATCTGGACTGCAGGTGGCAGTCTGGTAGGTCAGGTTCATCAGAGAACCATGGCTGTGGCTCTTAGACTACCTGCGCTTCTGTGAGGGGCTGGTTGCTTCACACCTGGACTGCGGATGGCAGTCTGGCAGGTAGGGTTCATCAGAGAACCATGGCTGTGGCTCTCAGACTTCGCTTCTGTGAGGGGCTGGTGGCTTCACACCTGGACTGTGGGTGGCAGTCGGGCAGGTCAGGTTCATCAGAGAACCATGGCTGTGGCTCTCAGACTACCTGTGCTTCTGTGAGGAGCTGGTGGTTTCACACCTGGACTTCGGATGGCAGTCTGGCAGGTCGGGTTCATCAGAGAACCACGGCTGTGGCTCTCAGACTACCTGCGCTTCTGTGAGGGGCTGGTGGCTTCACACCTGGACTGCGGGTGGCAGTCTGGCAGGTCGGACTCATCAGAGAACTACGGCTGTGGCTCTCAGACTACCTGTGCTTCTGTGAGGGGCTGGTGGCTTCACACCTGTACTGCAGGTGGCAGTCTAGCAGGTTGGGTTTGTCAGAGAACCACGGCTATGGCTCTCAGACTAATTAGGAAGAATATTTTTTTTAAGTGGAATGTGTAGCAGTGTGCAGATGCATGTGACTAATTCAGTATGCAGGAATGAGAGTGACCTCAAAACCAGCATCACCACAGAGCTGTGACCTCTCAAGCTGGGTGGGACCCTTTTCCCCCCTCATGATATTGTCAAGTTGCTGAGAGAACAATGCATACTTGTGATTGCACTTTCAAGAGACACTTGTGTTCTGGACTCTTAAGAAGCACTTCTACCAAAATTAGGTAATTTCAGCACCATTTACCAGCTGCAACTGGAGTAGGATCAGCTATTCAGTATAAGACAATTTGTGTATAATTGTCTGCTTATTTTTTTATGACTTTACCATTAATGTTATATGTTCTGTGTTTTGCATTTTATTTTGTATTTTTAATTCTAGTAAACTCTGTTTTCCTTGAAATCCTGCCTGAGCCTTTTTCTCATTTTGAGTGTGAATGCTGGGGCAGTGCTAATAATTCTGACAGAACTGTTAAGTGCTTATAGTGTGTTACAGTATGCACCAAGGTAAGGAACTACCAAGGACTCAACTGAGTCAGAAGGGGAATTGTGGACCAGGTCGTGTGCCCACTGGGTTAAGCATTGCACTGCATTCCCCGAAGAGGGTGTGATATTTGTACCTGTTACCTGGGCATGCTAGCAAAAAAGGGTTCATATTTGACCCCAGGACTTGAGACTGGTAGTTGTTCAGACCCAAAACAGATAGAGGGTTTCCCTGTGTGGCTCCTGTTCACATACTGTACTTCGAGGTTTGGCACTGTGAGAGCAGAGGGCCTGACCCCCAGAGTACATCTGTGACATCTGCAGCATGATTTACTGGATTCCCAGGTCCATACCAGATGGCAATGCTGATATGATGGTGGACAAATTTAAATCAATCATCAGTCATATCCAGGATATACATATTCATGAGTCACAGACCTTTCCAGAGTGTGTCTCTGGGCCATTGCAGCTGGAGACTCAAAAAAGGAAATGGCTAAAACCACATAAATATTACAAGTGATATTTTCAGTATTATTCATATATTGCTACTGTTTCTCGTAGAGTGTTCTGACATGCAGTCAACAAATACTGGCAGTGGTAATGTGCTCATTTGCATCGTTGATGCACGCATTTGATGTCTATACCTTGGAGAATATGTACAGTGCACACTATGTACCAGAACTATGCAGTATGGTGCAACACACAGTTGAGCATAGTATAATGTATGTTTCTGGTATGCTTCCATTGATTGGAGGTTGAAGGCTATAACACCTTACCCCTTGACACAGCAGTCACCACATGTTCCATGACAAGCATGGGACAATGTTTGCCATCTGTGTGGGACACGAGTTGGCACACAGTAGAGGGTTTTCCATGCACCATGACTTGTGTGCAGACATATACACCTCTCAGTCCACCAGTGGATGACCGTTGTACTGACAGTAAGCACAAATGTGAGTGTGTGTGTGGGGGGGGTGGAGGATGCAGGTGTGCAGGATGTTTATTCCTACACAAGTGCATTCCTCCATAATGTCTCCACATTTGTGTGGGTCCAAACATAAACACGTGGAGCACAGCTAAGACTGATGCATTGTGAACATCCTGTGGCTGTCATAATATGTGACGATATTGGGCATGTGAGTGGTTCTCAATATTCCCGTACACCATATAGAGAGCCACTCCAGGTGGTCTCCTGGAAGGTAATTCCATGATGGTATGCCTTGCTATGCAGGTGACGTGGTGACAGGTGCTGAAACATCAAGGACTATACATACCATTGTGTATGAAACCCAAAAGTACAATGTGGTCTGATTTCAGGATAGTGAAAACAACATTGGCAGGTATTTTAACTCATGCTCATCAGATTTTATGTATTGCTACCATAGATTAAAAGGCATATGTAAAGTCGGAATAGATTCTATCTAACAGCACAGTGCTTCATGCTGTCAAGAAGCTCACCCTAGTACCAGACTTTATCACTAGAAAGTTTCCAGAGCCTGCTAATACAATATGCTCCCAAGAGTGCCAACTTTGGCTTCAAAGGCATAATATGTTGGTGAGATACCATCTTAAACTACTCAACCTCGTTGGTATTATAACACTGTGAAACACATCCATTGCAGGGACACCATGATGAGGTGACTACTGCAACACATCAGGTTGTTCCCAGTGCAGATTGACCGACAAAGCACTCTGGTTTGCTGGTGTCACCTTGTTGACAACTAGTAGTATTCAAAGTGGATGGCCTTACCCCTGGAAGACACCTCATGTTATGTGCATCACACGTCCACTGCCCCCCCCCACAGTGCTACTGATGATGGTGGTTCACACAACCCAAGAGTGACACTTGGCTGGACAACCTCCACCACTCGATGCCAGCTGACTACAGCACCATGAATTCAGGTACAACGTAACAAGTTCCAAGACCTGGGTAGTCTCTGTGGGAGGTAATTTGCGTTCCCTATGACCCATCATTGTTTGTGGTACTCGAGGTGTATCAAGGAGGAAAGTACCGTGCACCTCACATGAGGATGATGACTTTGAGGGGATAACCACTGGTGAAAGGTGGCAGCATGCCTCACCTACATTGTCTATACACAGGAAATCACATCATAAACAACTGGCTTCACAGGAAGCTTTTTTGGGGGAATCATGGCTATGTGATGACCATGTACAGTTCTTGAGATACTATCTCCAAAATTGCAAACCATGTTGTGGTACACAGCTGCTTATGGATTACTTAGTATCTGTTTACAAGTGTCAGTTACAACAAATAACCTCTCTTTATGTATATATTTGAAAGGCCATGCTGAGTATGCTTCATTTCAATGAGAATGCTGGAAGAGGTCAGGCAGTAAGAAGGATGTTTCAAAAAAGACATACCCAAGTGCAAAAAGGGTAAGGAGACCGACTAACTGATGTAGACCCAAGGCTACATATGGTAATGATCATAATGTTACTTCACGACCACTGTAAAGTTATTAATACAGTGCAATTAGTAAGCATTATAAAATGGCTTGCGTGAAACAAGAAATCTGATCTGGTCAAAACTGGTCATATAACCATATGGTTATTTCAGTAACCGCACAGCTCAAATCTTCCATTCTTTTTTGCTGCTCCCTTAACTTTTACAACCATTTTGTAAGCACAATAACACACTTGGGTGTGTGAGGTAAAGCCACAAATTAGTGCACGATCCAGGAATTTGAAGGCACTCGGCTGCACCTCATGCCTCACAAACCACCTGGGGCATATAGTAATTAAGCATTAATACACACCTTGCTATCTTTTATTGCTTATGATCGTGCCATACATTATCGCATTAAACATGTGTTTGGAGGCACTTGGCTATGCCCTGTATCTCAAGACCCACCTGGGGCACATGGTAGTTGAGCAGTACTGCACAGTCTGTCATGTGTTATTGGTCACAGAACACATGACAGGGTGTGCAGTAATGCTTAACTAATGCATGCCACAAGTGGACTGGGAGGCATGAGGCACAGCTGAGTGCCTTCAACCACCTGAAGTGTGCGGAAAGTTATGGCGTCACCTCACATCCTGGAGTGTGTTATTGCACTCGTACAATGGTTTTAAGAGTAAAAAAAATAAAGTTACAGTAAAATTTGAGCTGTGTGGTGATTGTAATTAATGCACAGTCCTGCCACTAACCATGACCATTCATATTGCTTGATTCATTAAAGCTATTTTATCAGAACTGGAAATGCTGTCAAGAATCCATATGTCCTGAAAATGACATCGGTGTAACGTCCCACAATCAGCTGCGATGGATTGTAGGTATATGTTTTCCCCTTTTTGTGTAATTCTTTTCCCATGTTGAATTACTGCTGTTGTGCTGCAGGTAAAAGGTCAGACTCATGCCAACTTGCAATGATCTTGGCGTAACATGATGGGGATACTACTGCAACACCCTTTCAGCAGTGAAATGACACCTCAGTGCAAGAACACAATCTGCAATCAGATAAGTCATCACACAATGGTCTATTTTGCATAAGACTTTGTTTCAGGATCAAATTCAGGATCCGGTGTTGTCTCAAATGTCATTCAGAAAAGTGAGCGCATCAGTTTTGCTGCCTAACAGTGGCACTGCCAACCTTGTATTCATCTGTGATATGCTCTCTTTTTTTCACAGGTTTATTAACATCAAACTGTACTGACATCTGAGACAGTCAGCTGGGCAGGTGTTGTACACCTAGACCTTACAGTTTTCTATCAGGTATGTCACAGTGTGATGCAACACTTTTCCAGCTGACTGTAACAGACAGCATTACAGATTGACTTCACAGCACCTGTGACAAACAGAAGTAGAAGCATGCACAGCTTGATATTGTGTAGCAGTCTGTTACAGATGCCATCATTCTGATACCTCACGTATACTGAATCCATGTAATGACTGTAACAAGGACATATGGAATGTGAACCATAGGGCACTAAAGAAAACAAACACGTGTCGATCAAAGAATGTGTTTATTTTATGTAAAAAGCAAGTCAAGCACGCTGGTATGGCAGTAACAATAACTGTTGTCATGTGTCAGTATCACAAACAGTTGAATGGAAAGAAACATTGTTGGGCATGCACATTAAATCTATGACTTCAATGCATAGGTCACTGCCACCCATAAGATTGGGCATGATTAAGTCTGTAGGCTGGTCTGCAGTGTTGTCATCCCATGGCTCCAGTCATGTGTACTGGTGTCTAAGATGACCTTTACTCTGTAATACAAATGAAAAATGTCATGCTATGTTATCAAGACTGACAGAATGCATAGATTTCAACAACATTATGAACTGTGTGTGGCATTTAGAACAGACTTTCAACATGACAACATCATGGCACTGTGGGTCGCCCTGTAGACCGGAAATGGCACCACAATCCACACGGGGTTGTATACAGACCCCCTTCTCAGGGGGGAGGAAATGGACAAGGAAATGATAGAAGGCATCCTTAGGATGGCAGAGAAAGGGGAGATATTATTGATGGGGGACCTGAATTTGCCAGATGTTAACTGGAGCACCTCTGCTGCAGCCACATCCAAGAGCAGGGTCATTCTTGATGTCCTGCAGGGGCATGCCTCAGTCATCTAGTGTTGGAACCCACTTGAGAGGGAGCAACCTTAGACCTGGTACTCTCAAACAAGGATGGAGAGAGGATCTCAGATCTAGAAGTGGGTAGCCATCTGGGAACAAGTGACCACCAAACAGCATGGTTCACAATAAACACAGCCAGTGTCATCTGGGGAGGGAAGGGCAGCAAGATGGCAGCAATGCCACTCCACTTTCCGCAGTTCACTATCTGAAGTGGTGTCTTTTAGGTTTTATGCCTTACATTTTATCTGATTTTTAAGTTTATGAATGAAACTCATGTTTATTCTGACCCCTTTGTGTGAATCAGTATCATTTTTTGTGTTCTCTGGTATTACAAATGGAAGACTGCTCCCATTAGTTGGCATTCACCTTGAAATCCTGTTCTCAGATATTTGGCATTTGGTCAGTCTACCCGAAGTGCTTAATTGAGGATTTTTGAACAGAAAGCAGGAAGCCTAACAACACCATGAGTGCAGATGGGTTTGTTAAAGCCTTGAAAAGGCATGCTACTGTTGCCTAGGTGGTTGGGGTTATCAGGATTTGAACTGCAGATCCCCGGAGTTATTGCACTACTGGAGCACTTTTTTCCTTTTGTTTTATTTTACAGATAGCCAAAGTTGAAATGGAAGATCTTGACAGAATGTCCTGTGTTATGGAGAGGCGCCTAGCAAGTTGGAGAAGATTACTACCCAGAAAGGATGATTAACCCACAAAATGTAATAAGGTAACCCTCAAGATGATACAGGGGGTTAGCAATGCTTGAAAGTCTAGAATGTTGGAGGTCCAGGTTGAAGCTAAATGGAATGAGTAGTATGCTGTATAACATCGGTGCCAAAGACGGAGAAGAAAGGCAGGAGACAGAAGACTGCAGGAGGAGCAATATGAAGTGAGAAAGGAAGTTTGTCATGGACTCCCAGAGTAGGGAAACTGGGACAATTTTTTAGGAAAACTTTGCTAAGAGCAAATAGTAAAGGGGAATTTGTTTCTGGAGCTGCAAATGTAATCTTATAATTCTAAATAATAGCAATGGCCCCCCTCCCTTCACATTTACCCGATGAAAGTCAGAAAACTGCTGTTTTTATTAGCTTGCAGCAAGTATTTATTGCCATACAGAATAGTTTATTGAGATTTTAGGGTAAAATTTGTTTGCCTGAAGAGGGAAGGAAAAAGGAAGGAAAAAAAATCCAATTTTTTTTGTAAGTACTGGCATGATATGTTTAATGTATGTACTGTACGAGGGCAGAATGTGAGAAAATGTGCACTTCTAAACTCTTTTTAGACAATTCTTCTAAAGTTGAAGGTGGGAGTGGGGATGGCCTTGGTTGATCAATGATGTCAATTAGGCTTGCTGATCTGGTAAATGCTCGATTCTGAACCCAGAAACCTCCGTAATGGGGCATCAATAGGAAGGAACGGAGGCAATGTCTTTGGAGTTAAGGAGCAAAGTTTATTTGGGATATCCCTAGGTAACTATCACTCAGAGACCGACAGTAGCAAGCAGAAAATATGTTACTTGTATGTAGTTTAATTTTGGTTAGGAAATGTTAGTAGGATGGGTGAGACCTAGAATGGATCATCTCAAATTTAGCATGACAGTGCCAGTAGTATTAAATACAGAAAGTAGCATGCCAGTAAGTGGGCTTAGGTCAGTCAGTAGTAATGGTACATTTGGGAGGCCCTGTAGACAGGATGCCTGACATCAAACTCAGTACGCTTCACAGTACTATCCAGATTTGATGTTGAGTTGTGGAGTTGGGGGGGACAGGGATGGAGTAGGTCCAGTTAATGCAGACCTGTTTGGGGCAGGAGGTTCCCAGAGGCTCGTCTTCACACCACCAGGCTTTCCAATTTGTTTAAAGCAATTGTTCAAGGATTACTTAGAGTTTATTTAGCTTTTTAATTTTCAAGCCTGTTCTTTTTATAAAAAGAGGTAAAGACATAAATGTTTGTAATTATCAAATTAGAATTCAATTCGTATGTGTGACTATAGGGTGTTTTATTATCTTTTAAAGGTTAAATGCTTCCTTACACATGTATTTGGAAGGATAATGTTTATGTATGTAGCTGACAAATGTAATGTTTAATTTGTAATGGTTTGAACAACCGAACAAATAAATACAAACTGAACTAGGAAAAAGAAAAAAAAAACTAGATAAACACAGCTATAGAGCGAAGCCATACAAAAGTGAGGGTACTGGACTTTAGGAGGGCTGACTTTGTCAAAATGGGAGAGTGCCTCAGAAAAGCACTAGCAAACAGGCAAGAAGGAGGGGTGGAGAAACAATGGGAAAACATCATAACTGCCATCACAGAGGCAACAAGCCTTTGTGTGAAGCAAATAAACAAACCAAAATCAAAGAAAAAGCCACTATGGTTCTCAAAAGAGGTGGTGGGGAAGGTTACAGAGAAAAAGATAGCATTCAGGAAGTACAAGAAAACACAGAAGGAACAGGACAGAGAACTGTACCAGTAAAAGGGGAAGTCTCCCATAGTTTCACACCAATATGTTCACAACTCCTTATGTGTAACTGTTGTGTGCATCCTCAAGTTGCCAGCAGTCCTATTGCTGTCCAAATCTAGATTATAAATAAACAGATACAGACCCCTAGAAGTTATCAATGTGTTTGTCCTCCACATTACCATCAATGCTGCTGGAGGATGAGGTAATCAGAGCAACAGATAATGGTGCTGCACTAAATGCAGTTCCACTAGTAAACCAAACCCACAATGTTTGATTCCCCACTTGAGTAATGGAGGAACCCTTTAGGTGTTGTGCATATCCTGAAGTGCAGGTCTAATAGGGACAAGGACCATATGAGTGTGATGCAGCACTGATTTGAGGTATATACAGTATACAGTATTCATATAAGGAAGTGCCTGTATGTGTTGTGTTACTGTTTCTGTTAGCAAAAACAGTTTACTGAATAAATGACTCTGGGTACAACAAGAGTTTTAAGTAGTATTATACAGCTGTTGTATTATGTTCTGTGTGTGTAAGCATTTTCTGTTTTGATTGACACCAGCAGTGAGAAACAATCTTGCAAATATGTCCCTTTCCCTTTGTAACTAGGCAGTCAGTGATTGGATGGCTGCTGTAACGCAATAAAGAGTTCAGCTATAACAAGGAATAGGTTACCAGTAAAGCATCAGCTGAAGCATATGGAAGAAGGATAATCTAGTGGTTAAAGCACAGGCACAAGAACTGGGAGACTCTGGTTCAAATCCTACTAGAGTCCCTTGCTCTCTAACTTGTAACAAGTTCCCCTAACCTCCTTGGGAACTGTGATGGCCCCTCAGGTCCATGACTTTAAAAGTGCCCCTATTCCCATTATAAATCATTAGCAGTGATGTGAAAGTTACAGCACTTCATTTTGAAGGTACTGAGGACAAGCTGTGGCAGCCCCCACTTTGTACTGTCAGCATTTGAAGTAGGATGTCCCTTATGTATCAGATGCTACACTAAGTTCAGCTGTTGTGGGTAAAGAAACTAGTCAGTCTCAGTGTTTGTAGTGCTCTATATTTGCTTAGCTCATTCCTCCCATGTAATATTCATTCTGTGTCTTGGTATTTCCAGTCGGAAACTCAGATTTAAGGAGCATTTGAAATGTAAAACAATACATTTTATAAAGTAAGTGATCTAGCTCTCCACTTTCAGGCTGCTGAAAATGGGTGTGTATCATTTGTGCAAAGGAGGAATTTAGTCTTGTGTGATCCTTTGGGAAACTGCTTAGGCCCACCTTGCAAATTAATCTTCTCAAGGGTGTTCACCTGGTTCAATACAGATTGACTGCTTGATTGACTGACAGTCTACTGCTCTCCACAACATGTTACAACTGTCTCATAGAGAGAAAGGAGCAGTACAAAGAAACAAATTTTGTTTCCTGTGAATGAAATACTATTAGATGTATTATTTGCTCTACACATACAGTATTAAGGCTACAAGCACTACTCCCTGTGTGAGTTGCATGACAGAACTGTCTTAAGCCATTACAAACTTAAACTAAAATCGGGATAGACAGCATTGATACCCTTATGTTTTCTTCTGCACTGTTGCTGCAGTGACATCAAGGAATGGGAGGGGCTGTATTACAAGTGAATCATTTGCATGTAAATGGAGGCTTGCTTGACACCTTACTATCTTGTTTCAGAGCCTCAGACTCTAGATATGTATTGCAACAGAAGAAATGACTGATTTCTTATTGACATATGTACAGTACTTGATATAATGTGTAATGAATAGATCAAACATATCCAAATCATACGTATACAGGAGTCTTCTCCTTTAAAGCAGAAGGATGTGGGGAAGGCAGTCAGAATAGCAAAGGCCCAAACAGAGGAAAAAATAGCCAACTCAATTAAAAAGGGGGATACAAGCTTTTATAGGTACATTAGGGAGCAAAGAAAGACCAACGGAGGGATAGTGAGGCTTAATAAAGGGGAGGAAATGTGAGCAAAGGGTGACAGTGAAAAAGCGGGGACAGTGAATGAGTATTTCTGCTCAGTATTTACGAAAGATGAGGAGGGAGAAATACCTAATCCAATCAATAGAAGCACTCTGGATGGGAGGTCGATATCAGTCCTTTCACAGAAGAAAGGGTTCTGAAAGAACTCCTAAAACTGAAGGTGGACAAATCAATGGGATCTGATGGGATTCACCCCAGAATTCTAAAAGAACTAAGGGGAGAGCTAGTGACACCACTGACTACCCTTTTTAACAAATCATGGGAGGATGGTGTAGTACTTAAGGACTGGAGGATGGCAGATGTGATTCCCCTTCACAAAAGTGGGAGCAAAGCAGAGGCAGGAAACTACAGACCTCTTAGCTTGACCTCAGTGGTGGGAAAGATTATGGAATCACTTCTGAAAGAGATAATTATTGAGTACCTAGAGGCCAGTGGGGCACAGGGCCCAAGGCAGCACAGATTCACAGCAGGAAGATCATGTCAGACAAATCTAATAGATTTCTTTGACTAGGTGACCAAAGTAGTAGACCAGGGAGGGGATGTGGACATGGCCTACCTAGACTTTAGCAAGGCATTTGACACAGTCCCACACAAAAGATTAATAAACAAACTAGCCAGCCTGGGAGTGGGTCCCAGGGTGGTAGCCTGGGTAAAACAATGGCTGGACAACAGGACACAGAGGGTAATAGTAAATGGAGTCCACTCCGAAGAAAGAGGGTTACTAGTGGGGTACTGCAAGGTTCGGTGTTGGGTCCGGTCCTTTTTAATATCTTTATAAGTCACATTGCAGAGAGACTGGAAGGAAAAGTATGCCTCTTTGCAGATGACACAAAGACCTGCAACAGGGCTGATAAACAAGGTGGGTGGAAAGGATGAGAAGGGACTTGGTAAGGTTGGAGGAATGGTCAAAAGTATGGCAACTTAGATTCAGTGCAAAGAAGTGCAACATAATGCACCTGGGAAACAGAAACCCAGAGGAAGAGTACACAGTGGAGGGGAGATAGTAACAACAACAAAAATGGAAAGGGACCTGGGGGTAGTCGTATCAGATAACTTAAAGCTAAGCAAGCAAACATGAAAAGGCAGTGGGGATGGCTGGGGGAATACTGGCATGTATAGGGAGATGCATCACTAGTAGAAAACAGGAAGTTGTTATCCTTCTGTATAGACAGTTGGTGAGACCACATCTGGAGTACTGTGTGCAGTTCTGGAGACCCCATCTCTGCAAGGACATAGACAGGATGGAGGCAGTCCAGAGGATGGGAACTAAAATGGTGCAGGGTCTGCAACAGAAGCCATACATAGACAGACTAAAGGAGCTTAATATTTATACCCTTGAGGAAAGGAGGAGAGGGAAGACATGATAGAAACTTTGAAGTACCCCAAGGAAATCAACAAAGTCCAAGAGGGTAGCATCTTTCAGCAAAAGAGATGTGCAAGAGCAAGGGGACACAATTTAAAGATAGAGGGGGGATGGCTCAGGGGCAATGTGAGGAAGTATTTTTTCACAGAGAGGGTGGTGGACACATGCAATGGCCTTCCTGAGGAGGTTGTGGGGTCAAAAACAGTGGGGGAATTCAAGAATGCATGGGGCAAACATAAGGCAATTACTGTGGGGGGTAGGAAGAAGTAGGCTGTTGGTTAACTAGGATCTGCAGCTTTTCCAATATGTAGGGAAATGGGCAGACTAGGTGGACCAAGCAGTCTTTATCTGCCATCAAAGTCTATGTTTCTATGGTTTGATGTGTCACCCAGGAAAGGGCTGCATATAGTCATCTAGCATCCATGTTCTGCATGATTTCGGTCCCAGTTTTCAAGATCCAGCATGCAGCAGTGAAGTGCATGTGCATGGATAAGGACATTTGGTGTGTCATGGTTTCCTCCTTACAGACATATCCACATGTGACTGACACCCCGTGGGCATGCACTACTACTGGATCTCTGCCTTGCAGCACACAAGAAAGGAGGAGGAGGAGGTGAAACACCAATGACAATTAGAGGACAGATGGCAGTTAGCCAGTCAGTGTTCACCATACGTATGGGCAGGCAAAAACAAGAAAAAAACACCTCTGTGTTCAGAAACATGTCATCCTGTAACATCTTCTGGTTACTATGCTGATGAACCACTTGGTTGACCAATCTGAAAAATTAATTCACCATATTTTCTGTTTCACCATCACCATAGCATACCACTGTGTACTGCATGTGCATTCAAGAACATTTCGGACATTATATTTCCTGTATGATATGTGGTGTTTGGTTGATTATAGGAGCAGTGCAGTGTGCATGAAATAGGAGAAAGGTAATAACGTTTTGCTTGTATTTATATTTTGTGTTGCTGATCATCTACAGAGTTGAACAAAGATTAGGGGACTATATGCGGGAAGACAAATTTGAAAATTGCCACAACTACCACCATTGACACTGATGTTCAAGAAACCAGTTAAGGCAGATGCCATAAAAAATGGAAACAGCATCACCGATTTCTGCAAGCATAGCTCACAAACCGGTCTCAATAACAAGGAGGCACGTATATGGACTTTATAAAGCTTAGGGTGAATTTCAGGAAGAGGACTTGAATAATGTATTCACTTACTGGAACAGTCATATAGTGTTATTATGATATGGTTACGTATCTACAACCTAGACAACCTCTAATATCACCATTGTCAATGTAATTTCAGAATTGAAATAAGTTTTGTTTAAAAAAAATCTATGGCATCCATATTCAAAAATATGGAAACAGCCAAGTTGGATGGCAGATAAGGAGGCTTGGCCCACCTACTTTGCTCATTTTCCCAACCTACTGTATCACCGCAGACCCTACTTGATCTTCTGCTTAACCCCCCCCCCCTTACTAATAAGGTTCCCTTAGGCCTATCCGAAGCCTTATTTAATCATATTACAGTTTTTACTCCCACCACCTCCACTGGCAGGTTGTTTCAGGCATCCAGCAGTGAAGAAGCACTTCCTTACATTTCTCCCGAGCCTCCCACCCTCCGGCTTCATAGCATGCCACCTTGTTCTTAAACAACCTTTTATATGAAAAAGAACTTCCCCCTTGAACCTTATTTATTTTTAATTTTTTTATTTTATTATACTGGAAAACCTTAATGGCCCATGCCCGTTTTCATAAGTGCCCAGTGAGTGCAGTCCAGAGGCAGCCCAGAGGAGGACAACTAAAATGGTGCAGGGTCTGCAACAGAAGCCATATGAAGAGAGACTAAAGGAGCTTAATATGTATACCCTTGAGAAAAGGAAGGAGAAGGGGGACATGATAGAAACTTTCAAGTACCTCAAGGGAGTCAACAAAGTCCAAGAGGGTAGCATCTTTCAGAAAAAGGGATGTGCAAGAACAAGGGGGCAAATTTGAAGATAGAGAGGGAACAGCTCAGGGGCAACATGAGGAAGTATTTTATTCATGGAGAGGGTGGTGGGCGCATGGAACGGCCTTTCTGAGGAGGTTATGGGGTCAAAAACAGTGGGGGAATTCAAGAATGCATGGAACAGACATTAAGCAATTCTGGTGGGGGTAGGAGGAGATAGGCTGTTGGTTAACTAGGATCTGCAGCTTATCCAATAAGTAGGGAAATGAGCAGACTGGGTGGTCCAAGCAGCCCTTATCTGCCGTCAAAGTCTATGTTTCTATGATAATAATGGTCAGCGGGTTACAGATAATCATATTGACATTTGGTGAAAGCACGTGAAAAACATTTGCAATGTGGTTCAGTAACATTTGCAAGTGACCCCAGGAGACAGAAGCTGGATACATTATGTATAACCGTGAGGTAGTTTGAAGTCTCTTTGACATCCCTCCAGTCCTTCCTTTCCTCCAGGGTGTACATATTGAAGTACTTCAGTCTCTCCTCATAGGGCTTTCATGAAACATAGAAACAGAAATTGATGGCAGATAAGGACCGCTTGGCCCACCTAGTCTGCCCATTTTCCCTACCTATTGTAATGCAGCAGGCCCTACTTGATGAGTGGCTTTTCCTCACCCTTTCCTTACTGATAAGGTTCTCCCATGCCTCTCCCATGCCTTCTTGAATACCCCTACAGTTTTTTTGCCACCACCACCTCCACTGGGAGGCTATTTCAGGCGTCCACAACTGTTTCCATAAAGAAGTACTTCCTTGCATCTCCCCTGAGCCCACCTCCCTCCAACCTCATAGCATGACCCCCCCTTGTTCTTGAGCATCTTTTTCTCTGAAAAAGGTTTCCCCCTTGCACCTTATTTATACCCATGAGGTATTTGAAAGTCTCTATCATATCTCCCCCTTCCTTCTTTCCTCCAGGGTGTACATATTCAGGTCCTTCAGTCTCTCTTCATAGGGATTTTGATGCAGCCCCACAGCATTTTAGTTGCCTTCCTCTGGATCGCCTCTACTCTGTCTGTGTTATTCTGGAGATGTGGTCTCTAGAACTGGACACAGTACTCTAAGTGCGGTCTCACCAGTGATTTATACAGTGGTATCACCACTTCCCTCTTCCTGCTGGTGTTACTTCTCCCTTTGCACTCTAGCATCCCACTGGCTCACCGCACTGCACTGTCACACTGTTTAGCCACCTTTAGGTCATCTGATATGATTAACCTCAGGTTTCTTTCCTGTTTGGTGATCATCACTACCACTACCAGTCCCCCCATTTTGTACTCTACTGCTGGGTTTCTACGCCACAAGTGCATGATTTTGCACTTCTTTGCATTGAAACTTAGTTCCCACACCCTTGACCACTCCTCAAGCTTGCTTGCACCCTCACTCATTTTTTTCCACCCCCCCAACTAGAGTGTGTACCCTATTGCAGATCTTAGTGCCATCTGCAAGAAGGCAGAAAGGCAAATGTAGTAATCACAGTGGCAGGTAGATTTATAACTAAATTAACCGTGTTCTGCAGTTTTCATTGTTGAGATACATTTTTTTAGTAGAAGTGTAATTGTGTGTTACTGTTATCATTATAACCTATTAATTATTTAAGCAATGTGGCACAACAGGGTGTGTGTTATTGTGTAATAACTTCACACCTTGCGTGGTTGAAACACGAGGTTGCAGACCAAGTGCGTTCAACACCCAAGAAGTGACATTATTACACAATAACACACACCCTGGAGTGCCTTATTGCTATTATACAGTAGCTCATTTGTTAATAACACAGAAAAAAAGAACAGTTTATCCATTTTATTTGATTTTCTTTTGTGGGTTGAGGAGTATGTTTTGAAAAAAAAGTCCAGTTTATTTTTCTGCCAGTAGGTGGAACTGCTACCACAATCATTGTGCCTGCCAAGTCTGTGAAGGTTTTCCTGTTTCACTGCAGTGTCCCTATGTTGCCATCTTTGACTCACCGCCCCCCCCCCCATGTTCGCCTGGCCGTAAAAGGGGGCTGTATTTATTTATTTTTTCCTTTTACTGTTTAAATGATTACTGCTTTTTTTCTGATGGCAGAGCAGCTCCGTGAATGTGTAGCATGCGCGGTGATAGGATTTTGGAGCTGAGGTGTCACGACTTCTGCTGGATTTAACTTACATCAGGTGATGAGTACATGAGGAGCAGTGTGAAGATTTGGGCTGTGTGTCAGGGTTAATTTAGGACAAAAAGTGAATGTTGTGTTCTTGCCAGCATTTTCTGTCCAAACTGAGTAGCTTGATTGACTGCGCGACTGGTAGTTACTGTATGCGTGGTTTACTCAAGCCACTCAGTTTTGGGAAAAAGAAACTCAAGCCGCTGGGTTCAGTGAAAAAGAAATGTCATGAGCTGTGAGCATAACATAGATTTTGTTGGCTGAATGGACGAAACGACAGAATTGGTGTGTGGGGTGGTTAAGCTGAAACCACTTGGGGAATTTAGTGTACAGGAATTGTGATGTGACAGTGTCAACAGTTGTGGTTGTGTGGGGACTGCTGTTGGCTTAGCGGTGGCTTGAGAATGGAGGGATTTCATTAACTGTTCTGTGGTCATCTCTGTACCTGCCCTAGATACAGTGATGTTATTGTCTAATACCATCACTGTGTCCAGGGGTCAGCAGCCAATCAGGTTTCTAGAATTTTTCTTGCCACTGTGTAATATTTCTCATTCAGAACTGAACTTAATGGATTGAAAACAGAGAAATATAAATGTTATTCATCAGTGATGATGGTGGCATTTGAATGTACAGTATGTTTTTTTATTAATTGGATTTTGTTGACTGGATAAACCCATTGGGTCAAAGAGAGTCCCTTTTTTAAGGGCGATCTGGCATTAATTACATAAATTTTAAAGAGAGGGATACATTGTGCAAACAGTGGATAGAAAGTTTAGACAGATGAATTGACCAGGATAACATAGTGGTTAGCAATAAACATACATTTAGACTACAATCAGGATACATATCAGTTTAAGCATACTAATTACATATAGGTACAGTAAATAAGGCAGATATGGACAGACTCGTGCAATCAAAACAAGCAGTCCTATCTAGGAGATAACTATTTATCAGTGATAACAGTTGCACTGATTTTTTTCTAAATAGTTTTCAAATAAACTAAAACAGTAGGTAAGGCTAGGGGGATGTTAGGGTGTATTAGTAGGGGTATCACAAGTCGTAAGAGGGAGGTAATAATCCCTCTTTACAAGGCACTGGTTAGGCCCCATCTGGATTACTTGCATGCAGTACTGGAGGCCACACCTTCACAAGGACATTAACCAAATTGAGGCAGTCCAGAGAAGGGCAACCAAAATGGTGCAGGGACTGCATCAGAAGACATATGAGAACAGATTAACGGAGCTCAATATGTATACCCTAGAGCAAAGAAGGGAGAGAGGTGATATGATCAAAACATTCAAACACCTTAAGGGCATTAACAAGGTGAAAAGAGTCTAACATGTTTCAATATAAGAAAAATAGCAGGACAAGAGGACACAGCATGAGATTAGAGGGAAGTCGATTAAGGGGTAATGTGAGGAAGTTCTTTTTCACAGAAAGGGTGGTGGATACATGGAATGGCCTACCTCAGGAAGTGGTGGATATGAATACAGTGTAAGGCTTTAAACAGGCATGGGATAGGCAGAAGGGAGCAATACAGATGAGTATGAATAGATAGGCCATTGACAGAGTGAAGGCCAATGGCACATTTATAAGGTAGAAAAAGAAATGGGCAGACTGGATGGTCCTTGCGGTCCTTATCTGCCATCAACTTCTATGTTTCTATGTAAACTTCAGAAATGTGTATTGCAATTAGTCCTTCACATGAATAATACACAGAACTAATAATCATTACCATGCTGTCAGTGTTGCCAATATGCCATGTCCACTTGCTTTTCATGACACAGTTGTAGTAATAAACATAGTCATAATCACAGTAGTGGTGTGACACATGACAGTTTGGAATCTATTAATACTGTCTGAAATGATAACCATCATGCAGGACAGGTACTGATGAGCATTATACAATTGCAAGGAAGTTTTCTGCCCTTTGATTGGTTACTGGGTGCCTGGAACAGTGATGTTATTGGTCAATAACATCACTGTATTAAGTCCAGGCACACCGGTGATCACAGAATAGTAAAAGAAATCCATCCCTCCACATGTAAGCCCCCGTGAAGCTGATGCTGGATGACCACACAGACAGAAAACACTGGCAGACACTGAAGCCATCATGGCATCCCCGAACACCCCCTTCCCAGTAATTTCCTCCATTGCTCCACCACTTGGGGCTAATACAGGTAAATTAAAATATAAAAAAAAAAGTGAAAGAGAAATGAAGCCAAGGTGTCAGTTCACCACTCCTTAGCTCTGCCTGTGAGTTTCTAAAACAGAAACTTGTACCTGTAAGTGCTGCTCCGTGTGGGTCCGTCCTTCAAATCACGGACATCAGGGAAACTTATGCTCTGCTCAGTTTCCCCGAATATCATGAGGAAGTTTGAAAAAAAGACATGCTTAAAAGTAACAATAAGTTTAAAAAGAATTAAACATCTCTTCCTTCTCCTGCTTGGCGCTGAGATTGTGTCAGCATGTGCACTTTAAACTAGAGTCGTGCTGTACAGTTCCCAACAGCTTGTTATCCACAGAACAAAATGGCTCCATTTAAAATAAAAGGAGGTAATCTAAAATACAGTCCCCTTCAAGCACTGTCCACTACTTGGTGGAAGCCAATGGCTGGGAAGTGCGGGGGTTGGGGACTGATATCACACAGGAGAAATCTTTGGGAACTCTGCAGACAAGATCATTCTGGTGGTAGCTCCATCTTGTGGTGAAAAAAAAATATTCTGGACTTTTTTTTACAAGATATACCTACACCCACAAAAATCCCACAAAATGTTTTTTTCTTTCCCTTCCTTTTTAATTAACAAATGAGCCATTGTATAATAGCAATAAGGCACTCCACGGGTGTTGAACACACTCGGCCTGCAGCCCCGTGTTTCAACCACCCAAGGCGTGACGTTATGTGACTCGGTCTCCTTCTGAGGCCCCAGGTGGCTCTGATAACCATTTGTTCCAAAGGTTTTTTAAGACAATTTGAAGGCATTTAATATCTTCTGTTCTAGTCCTTAATAAAGGCATTAAGTAGCTTCTGTTCTCCACTGCATAGACTTGTTCTGTTTGTTGATAGAGATCCCAAACTAGTGTGTCTTGTTACAGCATGATAGAGCCACCTCATGCCCCTCCCACATGAATCAGGAAAAAAGTTTGGGGTGAATCTTTAGGAGCTTCTCAGATGGATGTGAGGGTGGATCTTACTCCCCCAAAAAAACCTAATGCTGCCTCCCACTACTCAGGTTCCAGTTCTTGTGCCACCCATTTAAGAAAGAAAATAGTACCCTGCAACCATTGACTAACATGAAAGCGTATCTATTTGAGAGCAGAAAACATTGCTTGGAGAGGGTAAGGTGGAAGAGACTATTTACACCTTCAGTCAATTCCACAGTCAGAAAACATGACATCACTCCTTTTGTACATGCAAAACGTCTGCAGGCCCTGCCTACTGCAGCTGTAAAAACTACAACATCCACATCATGGTGAAACACAAGTATGTAAACATCTTGCATACAGAATGTTGTGTGTCCTGGTAACTGTGCATTGGTGGCAACAGTGCACAGCAGAATTCATTGTAAAGTACAGTCACCATGTGGTCCATCATACTACAGAGACAGTGGAAGGCAGAGCAGTGCACAACAAGTAACACTGCAGCTACAGCATTAACAATTGTCAGGTATGATGGTAATGACAACAGCTTGCAGCCTAACTGTTGAACGTTGGTTGTCACAACACATAGAGTGGGCACAGCAGATGTGTCTTCCTAGGGCAGGTTCATCTTAGCATTGGGGGATCAACATTCACAGGTGGTGCCAGTGAGGGTCTGCAGTGGAGCACATACAGTGCTCCTGGGATTAGGGCCAGCAGAGGAGAAGGCCTTGTGACCCATACGTGTCTTAGCTTGGGGGCACTCAAGTTCTTCTGCATTAGACGTCAGCAGTCATGGACAGCACAGCTTAGTTGTGACCAGTTGGAGGAAGGGGGGAATCTCATTCGGTCTCATGGATTAGTGACGGGGTAACATAGAATGTTCTCCCACCTGTCCTGAGGTGGGAGGTACAATATGACCAGGTACAGGTAGTACTGATGTATAGAGTAAGGCTCCTTGAAAGGAAATTTACAGGTGTTGCATCACCTATTGGTAGACTGCATACTTACATCACAGATGGTATTTCAACACTACATTATCAGCCAATTATTCTGACACAGCTCACCCCCCAAACCTGCAGAAGTGATCACACCTGACCCTGATACACACGCACATGTATTCACCATACCAAACATTTACTACGTTTTTTATTTGGCATATTATGACATAACTCACATGGTTAAAGGAAACAGGTCCAACAATACACTTCCAGGACATGTGGTTCACAAGGTCATTCACACACCGCGCACGCACACACACACACGTTACAGTACATGATTGCTTTGATTGTAAGATAAAAAAAGGATAACACTTGAAACAAGGCATGTGTATTTCTCATCCAGCCATTTATGGATAATGCCCCCTTCCCAAAACCACCACCAGCACCGCCCCTTATAACCACCAAAGCAAAGACTGAAACACACAGGTCAAAGGCATAAAAGCCGCAAATGAGTAATGGTATAGCAAAATGTAAGAAATCATTGCCCTACTAGGAGAGAAACAAGCAGTGTGAGTGTTGGATAAAGAACATTTATAGACAATGCCCACCTAAACACACACACGCACACACACACACACACACACACTCTGACGTGTGCACATGGAAATGTGCACACACGGTACTGTATGATATATATGACACACAAAAATTCACAGTGCAGATTTACAAACATATGGAATTCTGTTCATACATAGTCTTGCAATGTTTGTCAGACTTCAGCGTCATTCACTGTGTTTCTGACAGCACAGAAGCACGCTGTGCAAACATTGAAATCCATAAACAATACATGCTACCAGATCAAAGAAATGCAACTCCGTTCAGCCCACTGGCATTGAGGGTTGAAGCGTTGAATGCCGCACCTTGTGCCATGCTGATGACCCAAGTTTGGGAGCGAGTTTGGGCTGCCAAGGGTAGACCGGGGGGGGGGTGGAGAGTGCACAGCAGGATTGAGATGCTGCAAGGCAGCTCTCCTCTCTAGGGAGGGATGTGAGGGTCCCCCTGCTATTGGCTGCCACCCAGTGGAGGCTAGGTGGTAGCACCAAGCCACAAGGTAACCCTGGCATTCGGCCGGGTGGTTGGAAGAGCCATTACTGGATCCGCGGAGTGCACGTGTGCCTCCATGCACATGCGCGACCACGATTCGGGGTACCGGGGTAACCAGGAGAAAATGCAGAAAATACATGTCTCACCTGTTGCCAAGAAGGCACAGGTGGTAACGGGGGAGCAAAAGCTTATATATATATATATATATATATATATATATATAAAGTAATGCAACTCATTAAATAGATATATGCTGCTACTTAAATAATTTGTGTGACTATGAAAAATCTGCACCAGTCAGTGTTATGCAGATGCTGTTTATAAGCCCTGGATTCTGAATGGCTCTTGGCAGTGTCATCTGAATCACTAGCAAGGGTATCCAGACAGTAGGAATCTTCATATATGGGGTCACAGAATTCGGAAAGTGTATCAGACACATCAGTGTCTATATCTATATTTAAACTCTTACTATTTCCCACTGAGTTTGTGATGCTGCCACTTGTTTCAGCACCAACAGACTCTGTAAACTGTGTCTCCGCATAGGCTCCCATTATGAGCTGTACCAGAACCGTTCTGGAGCTGACATCATTAAAGCTGCACATATGCACTGGCATTGTTTCGTGGTCGATGAGGGGACAGCTGAAATCAGAAAGAAAACTGCTCAAAAGGTAAAAAATAAGCAAATATTACTAAAATTTGATACATAACACATTGATCGAGAGCAGCATTCTGTTACAATAGCTGCAGACCTGCGCTTACTGCCAGATTTCCTCTTTAACCCTTCTACCTTTCTTTCATAATAATGCCTTCTTAACCAGTTTTCCTTCCTATTAAATTCATAATATAACCTTCTTGTTCCCTGGGATTACTAGAATCCCAGTTAGAATCAGTGGCAGGCAGGGAAGGCAACCTATGAAATGACAGGTAAATGGGTTTCACACTGTCACACTCTGTCTTCAGTCTCAGCTGAGCTGGGGTGATGATGTAATCATAGAACTCTCGCAGCAGCATAAGCCACAGTGTTCAGCTGGCTTTGGAGTGAATTGGAATGTTCAGTTAGAGCAGTTAGTAGAGTGGAGTTCCAGGAGGAGGCTGCAGCTGCTGGGCAGCTCCTCAAATTAGCTCTGACAAAGAGCTACCCCTTTTGTTTTGTGGTAGTTTGTTCTTGCCCTAGAAGAGGAATAAAGAAGACAGTTTTCTGAAGTGGTGGAGACCTGTGCCAGAAGGTTTTCCTTGCTCCAACTCCAGGATTCAGGGGCAATCCTCTTGATCCACTTGGTTGGTGAAGCTGCCTTATACATCTTCATTTGCTGTGAGTACAACCCTTTTTCTGTGTCAGCCCAGGGGCATCTGCAATACCTTGGGGTGAATTTCTCTGTCAATGGGACCAGTCACCTAGTTCTAAATAAAAGTTTCTGCTTATGTTGAAGTCCAAGAATGTGACTGTCCAAGTACAGAACTTTTTAACTTTGACACCCAGAAGTGTGTCAGTAGTTTGTTAAGTGTGATAAATATTTTAAGACAACTACAAGTTCATCTGTGAGGGTGTTATTAACCAAATGAATGGCCAATTATAAATTTGAAAGCCAAAGGTGGGTGACCCCCCATCTGGAGTAACCAGTTTACCTCTCCGGGTTCAGTTTGGGCACCAGTACATTTTCATTTAGTGCATCTGGCCAATGCCTAATGGAAGTAATTACCCCGAGATGTGGGTTTGAAATTTCTGTTTCTTCAGTTTACCCCAGTATAGTGGGTTCTGGAAGATTTGAGCCTGGATGTATTCAGTGTGGTCATGGGTACCGCTTTCATTCCCATGGGAAATGGGGACAGTACTAGTTTGGCCGTGTGTACCAACCTCCAGTTCAGAACCAGAGTGTTCACTGTTTTCTGTTTCTTCAGCCTATGCTAAACGGAAATTCAGGAACTTCTGTACACTGGAGAATCTGCAATACCAGTATGTAGAAATAGTGAACAGAGAACCTGCACCTGCTCAAAAACATGAAAACTTTGTTTGTGCTCCAAGAAAGATAAATGCCAGCCGAGAATGCTCATGTAAATATAAACAAGCTTTATTCCATAAAACAGGAGCAAAAGAAACTCACTATAATAAAAGTCCTCAAGTTCCTATGCAAAGGAGTCCATATGGTTCAAACAGTCCACAATGTCCAAGCAGTCCAGACGAAACAGGACAGCAATGGAAACGGTTGGATAATCCAAACAAGAGCCAGAGCAAGAGCTGATGGTCGCCTCCGTATGACGTCACCTGACGCATTTCGCACGTGGCTTTTTCAAAGGCTGACTTCCAAAAATGTATATACATGTATTTAAACAGTGTCCTTAAAGTGATATCACCATCACCCTTTTAAACTACATACAAAATCCAGTGAAACTCAAAACAGAAAAAGAGAGATCAACACTGTGCTTAATATACATAATACAGCACCAGTATAAAACTGCACAATTTACTGCTGGAAATATTCCACAAAACAACTTATGATACCTCATTTATCCAATAGGTCATAGTGAAGTCTGTGTACTGCTGAAATATAGAAAGAAGAAAGAAGAAAATTTAGATAGAAAACACCAAATTAAAAAACATTACTTCTTATATTTTAAAAAAGGTTTAATCTCAATCCTATCATTCAGTCCTGGTGTAAATATTGCTTTCATAGCAAATATCCAGTACTGTTCTTACGTAAAAGAAGGTTGTCAAGATCCCCTCTTTTGTTAATACAGGTTTTCTATAGCTGTAAACACAAATCTATGTACACCCTTATTGTTTGCTTTTAACATATGAAGGGCTAGGCATTAGTTACGCCACCATTCAAATGGCCCTGCATGTTCACCTATCCGCACTTTAAAGGGGCATTTTGTTTTACCAATGTAAAAAGTATTGCAAGAACATTCTGCAATATATAGGACCCCCGAAGTGCTACATGTCGCAAAGCCCTTAATCTTAACATCTAACCCCGTGGCATGATTTTTAAAACTTTTTGTACTTTTTACCCATGAACAGTACTTGCAATGACCACATTTGTTACAGCCATCCACTTGTTTAGTAAGACAATTCCTAGGTTTTTCTATTGTTGGTTGTACAGAATGCACTATAAAATCTTTGATGTTTTTTCCCCTACGGTACACTACACGTGGATTCCCAACATTGGTATGTAGCAAATTTGGGTCCAACCGGACCAGATGCCAATGTTTTCTAACAATTTTAGCTATTTCACCTGATTAGGGGCTATAAGTAGTGACAAAAGTGGTCTGAGGATCATCGTCTTTAATTCATGGTTTATCAGTTAACAAATCCTCCCTTGCTATTTCATCACCTGCCCATTTTGCTTTTTTCCAGAATACCACTGTTGTACCCTCTATTCTGTAGTTTAGCAGTCAATTCATGACCTGGGGTTGAAAGCCTTCTTTTCGCGCGGGGGGGCAAGACCTTACAAATGATGGGACTGAAAATCTAGAAACTAATGTGATGTCTGATAGTGTGAAGGTTTTTAAACCAGTCTCTGATTTTTGTCCTCCATTATCTTCTGCATTACAGATGTTTTTGAAGTGTTGTGAGGAAGACTTGATGCTTCTCAATAGAGATATTAATTTACATTATTATCACAACTTAAGTAAAATTGAACAGGAAGCTTTAATAGGTTTGGGAAGTAATGCAGAGATCACTATAAAAGCAGCAGATAAAGGGGGCGCTGTTGTGGTTATGGACATCACTAAGTATAATTCAGAAGTTTTAAAACAACTTTCGGATACAACTTATAATGAAAAGCTTAAGTCTGATAGGACATTGCTTTTTAAACAGAGCATTGATGCTTATCTGAAAGAAATAAAAGATGCAGAATTGATTTCCTGATAAAGTTCACAAATATCTAACTGTTGAGTGTCCTATTAGGTCTACATTTTATGTACTGCCTAAAATTCACAAGGACATGATGAATCCACCTGGGAGGCCCATTGTATCAGGTAACAACAGTCTAACAGAACCACTAGCAAAATATGTGGATTCTTTTCTAGTGAATATTGTTAAGGAACAGGTACCAGCTTATATTAGAGATACTAATGACATTTTGTCAGTACTGGAGGATTTGGCAATAGAAGAAGACAGTATTCTGGTTACACTTGATGTCACATCCCTATATTCAAATATTCCACATAGTGGAGGTTTGTAAGCTTTAAAATTTTATTTGGATGTGAGGTCTGTTAAAGAACCACCTACGGAAGTGTTAATACAGCTAACTAAGTTTATATTAGAATATAATACATTCTTTTATAAAAATGACTTCTATTTACAGAAAAAAGGTATAGCTATGGGTGCAAGTATGGCACTTAACTATGCAAACGTGTACATGGCAAAATGGGAACTTAAAGGAATAAGAAATCCCAGTAATTTCTACACAAAACTGACTTGTGGAGACGCTTTATTGATGATGTCATTATGGTGTGGAAAGGTAGCAAAGATGAATTGTTTGAATTTGTGAAGTATTTAGAAACCAGTAATGAACATCTGCGGTTCACTATTTGTTTCAGTTATACTGAAATTAATTTCTTAGATTTGAGGATCTATAAGGATGGAGAAGGTGGTGTAAAGACAGATCTTTACTGTAAACAAACAGATCGAAACACCATTTTACTTGCAAATAGCTGTCATCCCAGGCATGCTATAAAAGCAATACCCAAAGGACAGCACATCCGCACGAAAAGAAATTGTAGTGATTTGCATGAGTATAATAAAAGAGCAAACAAATTGACTGCTAAACTACAGAATAGAGGGTACAACAGTGGTATTCTGGAAAAACCAAAATGGGAAGTCGATGAAATAGCAAGGGAGGATTTGTTAACTGATAAACCACGAATTAAAGACGGTGATCCTCAGACCACTTTTGTCACTACTTATAGCCCCCAATCAGGTGAAATAGCTAAAATTGTTAGAAAACATTGGCATCTGGTCTGGTTGGACCCAAATTTGCTACATACCAATGTTGGGAATCCACGTGTAGTGTACCGTAGGGGAAAAAACATCAAAGATTTTATAGTGCATTCTGTACAACCGACAATAGAATAACCTAGGAATTGGCTTACTAAACAAGTGGATGGCTGTAACAAATGTGGTCATTGCAAGTACTGTTCATGGGTAAAAAGTACAAAAAGTTTTAAAAATCATGCCACAGGGTTAAATGTTAAGATTAAGGGCTTTGTGACATGTAGCACTTCGGGGGTCATATATATTGCAGAATGTTCTTGCAATAGTTTTTACATTTGTAAAACAAAACGCCCCTTTAAAGTGCGGATAGGTGAACATGCCAGGGCCATTTTGAATGGTGACGTAACTAATGCCCTAGCCCTTCATATGTTAAAAGCAAACAATAAGGGTGTACATAGATTTGTGTTTACAGCTATAGAAAAATCTGTATTAACAAAAAGAGTGGGGGGATCTTGACAACCTTCTTTTACGTAGGGAGCAGTACTGGATATTTGCTATGAAAGCAATGTTTACACCAGGACAGAATGATAGGATTGAGATTAAAATATTTTTAAAATATAAGAAGTAATGTTTTTTAATTTGGTGTTTTCTATCTAAATTTTCTTCTTTCTTCTTTCTATCTTTTAGCAGTGCACAGATTTCACTATGACCTACTGGATAAATGAGGTATCATAAGTTGTTTTGTGGAATATTTCCAGCAGTAAGTTGTGCAATTTTATACTGGTGCTGTATTAGGTATATTAAGCACAGTGTTGATCTCTCTTTTTCTGTTTTGAGTTTCACTGGATTTTTTGCTTTACTGGATTTTGTATGTAGTTTAAAAGGGTGATATCACTTTAAGGACACTGTTTAAATACATGTATATACATTTTTGGAAGTCAGCCTTTGAAAAAGCCACATGCGAAACGCGTCAGGTGACGTCATATGGAGGCAACCCTCAGCTCTTGCTCTGGCTCTTGTTTGGATTATCCCGCCGTTTCCATTGTTGTCCTGTTTCATCTGGACTGCTTGGACATTATGGACTGTTTGAACCATATGGACTCCTTTGCATAGGAACTTGAGGACTTTTATTATAGTGAGTTTCTTTTGTTCTCCCGTTTTATGGAATAAAGCTTGTTTATATTTACATGAGCATTCTCTGCTGGCATTTATCTTTCTTGGAGCACAAACGAAGTTTTAATGTTTTTGAGCAGGTGCAGGTTCTCTGTTCGCTATTTCTTCATTTTGTTCGAACCTAGCACTGCTCACTCCTTTGTGCAGTCCTTTCCACCTTCCTGTTGCAATACCAGGGGGTCCATCTTCACTTTGTGCATTATTACTACTTTGTTACGTGAATAAAAGCCACACTCTAGAATCCCAGACTGGTTTGAACAGTATTGTTATTGCTTCTATGTGTCTGGATTTACTTGGGTGCCCCTGTCCAGAAGTGCAAACCTAGCATAACTGTGAGCAAACATTTTCTCCCAGGGACCTGGGTTGCTGGCCATGGTAATTGGTCCCTACCAGGTGTGTGCCAGGTAGTTGCCACACTTGGTTGACTGTTTTTGTATCACAGTCTGGTCCACCTAACCTAATGGTGGCCACCTTCTCTGGTTTTCTCTGTGTCTTATGATATGTAAACCCCCACCCCTCTCTGTTGCCCCTAGGCGTTTGTGGTGAGAAGAGAAGCCCTGCTGGTTAAACAAGGGGGACCGGGGGGGTTACAATTATGTACTCTATTATATACCACCATGTCTTTTCATTCGAGTGCCTGCCTGCCTCACACTAATCAGTATTTTAAACTTATCAGTAATCCATGGATTGTCCCTACCTTTCCTTATTACTTCTCTGATGGACATGACCTGGTCTTGAGATTCATTTACTGTTGTTATTACCAAATTCCACGTCTTGTCCACACTCTCACCATTATATTTCTTATTTCGCAATTTCCCCACTATCGTATCTAAATTATATATCTAAATTTCTACCCTTACTTACTACATTCACTTTTCTACAACTAATTTTCTGTTTTGTTTCTCTCAGCTTCTTACATCCCTCAAGACTGTTTGCTATCAACACAACCTTATGGTCTGATAATCCAGTTGGGGTAGGATCTTTGGTTTATCATAAATATCCCTCACGTTGGTCATTATAATATCTAAGATATTGTCCCCCTAGTAGCTTCTTCCACTATTTGCTTTAGTTCTTTCTTCCATGATATTTTTCCAAGTCGTGATCTATTTGTGTCTCCCATTAGTACAATTCCACACATAGCATATTGTTCAAAAATCCTATCCAGGCACCAGTTAATATGATTAATCATATGTTTGTTAATTGTTGAGGGATGGTGAAAACACCTACAATCAATGTCTGACACTATTGAGGGAGATTATAAATGTTTAGTTTCACCCACATCATCTCAAAACCATCTACCTCTAATTCCAACAAACTTTTATATGGAACATTGTTCTGGATATGGATTGCATTGCAATCCTACCTCCACTACTTTCCTGCCTATCTTTCCTTTCCATCTCATAATCTTAAATGCGACTACATGAGTAGGGATATGAGGACACCATGTGTCAGTTATTAAGCCTAATAGAATCCCATTTTGTTTCATTACCACTTCAAGCTCATCAACTTTTGTTGTCAGTGCCCTTATATTTGTATTTAAAAATGTTAGGGCCTACCTCTTATCAGTTTGTATAGGTATAGTATTTTTCATATTTACACTTTTCTTAGAAGTTCTTTGGTTCTCCTTTCTTTCCATGATCCTAACTGCAATATTCATAGAATCATAGAATCATAGAAGGCTGTCAGCAGATAAGGACCTCTAGGTCCATCTAGTCTGCCCGTAACCCCTCCCTACACTCCCACCAGTCCCATGTGCATGTCCCAGGCCCCTTTGAAGTTCTCCACTGTATCCACCCTCACCACCCACTCTGGCAGGTTATTACATGGCTGTACCACCCTCTTGGTGAAGAACCTGCCCCGATGTCCCCTTTGAACCTGTCCCCCTCTAGTTTGTGGGTATGTCTCCGCGTGGAATTGTTCTTACTCAGAACATGAATATGAATATGCTGTCAGCCCTCACCCTGTTTATGCCCTTCAAGTATTTGAATATCTCACCACACACCCCTTCTCCCTCCTCTCCTCCAGCGAGTACAGGCCCAGCTCCCCAGCCTCTCCTCATATGGCCTCCCCTGCATCCCACGTACCATTTTGGTCACTCTTCTCTGGACCCTTTCCAGCCAGTCCATGTCCCCTTTCCTGTATGTCCTCCAGAACTGGACCCCATATCCCATGTGTGGTCTGACCATGGTTTTGTACAGTGGCAGGATCACTTCCCTTCTCCTGGAAACCTCTCCCTATGCACACCAGCATACTAAGTGCCTTTCCTGCTGCCCTGTCACACTGACCCGGACTTTCAGGTTGTCTGAGATGGTAATCCCCAGGTCCCTTTCCTGCTCTGTCTCCTCAGTCTCCTCCCCTCCAGTTGGTATTTTGCCTTTGGGTTGTTACGCCTGATGTGCATAATCCTGCACTTTCTTGAGTTGAACCATAATTGCCACCTTTTTGGCCACTCCTTCAACCTGACCAAGTCCTCCCTCATATCCTCCACCCCCCCTTCCTTTGTATCCACCCTACTACTACAGATTTTCATGTTGTCCACAAACAGACATGCCTTCCCATGCAGACCATCTGTGATGTCCCCTATGTATATGTTGAAGAGTATGGGTCCCAACACAGACCCCTGTGGAACCCCACTTGTCACTCTTTCCTCTTTTGAGTACACCACATTAACTTTGACCCTCTGAGTCCTCCCCACCAACCAATGTTCCACCCAACTAGTGAGCTTGCTTCCCACCCACATGCTTTTCACCTTGCCTACGAGTCTCCCGTGGGGGATGGTGTCGAACGCCTTCCTGAACTCCAGGTAGGCCACGTCCACTGCCCCTTCGTCCCATATCTCAGTCACCCTGTGGAAGAATTCAATCAGGTTGGTCTGGCATGACCTGCCAACCGTGAATCCATGCTGATTGTCATTCAGTAGGCCCTGCCCCTCAAGATGCTTAACCAGTCTTTCCTTAATCAGTGCCTCCATCAGCTTACTGACCACTGAGGTCAGGCTTAATGGGCAGTAGTTATCTGGCTCTTCCCTTACGCCCCCCTTATGTAGTGGTACCACCTCAGCCTTTTTCCAGTCCTCAGGAACCCTTCCCTCATGCAGTGACAGGTTGAATAGCCTCGTGATTGGTGCTGCCAATTCCTGTTTCAACTGTTTAAGTACCCTTGGGTGAATCCTCTGTCTGGCCCCATCACCTTATCGGTCCGCAGATTGCTCAATTCCTCCAGCACTCTAGCTTCAGTGAAGAGACCTCAGTCCATTTCCCAACCCGTCCTCCCTCTATTTTCTAATTTAGGCCCCCCTCCCTCCTCCACTGTAAAGACCAATGCAAAGTATATTTTCAAGACATCGGCTTTTTTTGAGTCTCCCTCCACCAGTGCCCCCCCTTCCCCTTTGAGCCTCACTATCCTTCTCTTCCCCTTTTTTCTGTCACTTACATATCTCAAGAACCTCTTGTCCCCCCCCTTGCTATACGTTCTTCTGTTTCAGCCTTGGTCCTCTTGATCACCTTCCTTGCTTCCCTCAGTTTATCCCTATATACCCCCCCATCTATTTCCCTTTGTGTCGCCTTGTGTATCCTGAACACCCTCCTCTTCTCCCTGACTGTTTTCCTCACTTCAGTAGTGAACCAAAGTGGTTTCCTACTCCTCTTTCTCTTGCTCACCGTCCTAATGCAAAGCTCTGTTACTTTCCGTAGTCCTCTTTTAATTTCCCCCCATAGCTCCTCCATGTCTTCCAGGACTTCCACCCCCTCCAGCTCTTCCTATACCATTGCTCTCATCCTCCCAAAGTCTGCCTTGCTAAAGTCAAGCATCCTAGTGTTCAAGTTATCCTTGGCCTGACCCTTGTTGATCCTAAATTTCACCACCCTATGGTCACTGTCACCGAAATTTTCTTTGACCACTGCCCCTCTACACTGTCCCCATTTGTCAGAATCAGGTCCAGTATTACTCTCCCTCTAGTAGGTTCCATCACCAGTTGGTTGGTGAAAGCTTCCTGCAAGGCTTCCAGCACCCCCCTGCTCCTAACTGTGGCTGCTGCCGGGGTGACCCAGTCTATGTCAGGTAGATTTAGGCCTCCCAGTGCCACGATTTCCCCTCTGTTGGCCATGTCCTGTATCTCATTAACCATCTGCTTGTCAGCCTCCTCCTCCTCTTGATTTGGTGATCTGTAGACCACCCCTACCTTCACTGCCTTCTCCCCTGCTCTGCTTAAGGACACCCATAGGGTCTCCACAGATCCATCCCTCCCCTCACAACAATGCCTTTATACCCTCTTTTACATAAAGGGCTCCCCCCCTTTCCTATCCTGTCACTCCTGTACAGTGCATACCCTGGCATTTCCACTTCCCAGCAGTGGTTCTTAGTCCTCCCAGTCTCCGTGACTGCAACCAGATCCAGGTCACCCTTCATCCACTATCGCCTGCAGTTCTCCCATTTTATTACCCAGACTCCTAGCATTGGTCAGCAAACCCCTCCACCAGCCCCTCCCTTCCCCCTCCCCCCTCCCCCTTGTCGGTTTCTCTTGCCCCCAACTGTGGGGGACAGCTAGTTAGGCCTGATCCTCTCCTCCCTCCTACTGGGCAACACCTAGCTATACCCTCCCCCTCTCCTAGTTTAAATCCCTCCCTAATATTTTATCTGTAAAACCCTGTAGCTTCCCCCTCAAAATCCTGGCCCCCCTCATCGTTTATGTGCAACCTATCTCTTGCATACAGATGTTGGCCTACCCATGTGTCTCCCCAATCCCCTATACATTCATAGCCCTCCTTCCTGCACCATTGCCTCAGCCAGTGATTAAAATCTTTGATTCTCAATTGTCTCACTGTACTGGCGCAGTGAACTGGCAAGACTTCTGAGAAGGCTATTGTGTCTACTATCCCCTTGCACCCTCCGGCTAGTTCCATAAGTCTCCTCTGTACCTCTAAGACCTCTTCTCCGGTCAGATCATTTGTGCCAAGGTGTACAACCAGGTTAGGTTCCTCCCAGTCAGCCTGATACATTCCTTAATTCTTGGGAGAGCCCTGCCTGCTTCCATCCCCGGCTCGCAGAAAACTGACCTCCCTTTGAAGGCTGCACCCTTCCTTAACCAATGGATCCCTTTAATAATGGAGTCCCCGTACACTATCACTGATTTTTCATGTGCTGCCCCCATGGGTGCCATCGCCTCACCTACCTGTCTATTCCTGCCGGCTTCCCTTTGTATGCCTTCCACCCCACCCTTCCCTATCCATCTGTCCCCTTGCCCAGACTAGTGCCCCTGGTCTCGTCCCCCGAGCTCCCTCCCACCCTTGCCTATTTCACTCCTGCCCTTCTCCCTTATCCTCTCCATCGATGCTTATCCCTCCTGCCTTTTCTAGCGACAACCTCCTTGCTTCCTCCCTCCCTTCTTCCCACTGTCTGCTACACCCAGTCCCTGTAGTATCTCTCTTTCTGCTTACTGTCCCCCCTCCCTTCCTGGTTTCTATAGCCTGATCCTCCCCTTTTCCTGACCTCCCCTGCCCTTCCTGTTCATTCCCTTTACCATATTTCTCCTTCCTTTTCTGGCTCCCTTGTTCATTCCCCCCACCTCAAACCCATACACATCCTCCTGCACCAATGTCCTCATAAAGGGCCAGTATCTGTTAGAGCCAGTTGTGTACCTATGCTCAAGAGTGCTGGTACACCTGCATGCCATGTCCCTATCCTGCGACCTGGAACTCCTGCCTGTTGTGTCCCTGTCCTCCGACCCGGTCTTTCTTGCTATTATCACCTGAGCAACCACCCCACTCCCACCTGCCAGGTTGGTTTGCCACCCTCCCTCTTCCTGGCTGCCCTCCACAAGGTTAGTGACTATGTCTTTCCTTGTCCGGAATAGCTCTCCTTTTAGCCATGCTCACTCGGCCTCCAACTTCCCCACTCTTAGACAAACTGGGCATGCCCCCAGTCTACACAGAGTACTCGAACACTGCTGCGATGCAGCTGTTGCATCCCATGACCCTCTCACCCATGTGTGCCCTCTTCCCCTGGTCATACCCCCCTGTGCCCCCACTGCCCCCTAACTTGTGTCCCTCCCTCCTGCTTCATCCCGATATGATGTCCCCATCCCCTCCCCAGGCTATTATTCCCACGCTTCCCTGCCCTCCATCCCCCCCCCCACTGCCCGCAAGACCAATTCCTCCTCTCTCTGTCATTCGCCTTCCTGGTGCCATACCCTCAGTGAGATTTCCCTTGTTTACCATACCTGCCTACTATACAAGCAGCAGAAAGCAGTGTCCAACTAAAGCCTAGAGCCTCAGGCTGTTGGCTGTGCCCTGCTTGATTTAAGTCCAGAAAACCCTAAAAGATATTATATCAATGTGCCCCTTTAGGATTCAGAAACAACCCTTAATCAGTATCATTACACCACTGTACCCCCTATGATTCAAGAACAACAGCTAAGTCAATAACTTTCCCCCCCCTTAGATTCAGAAACAACAACCAGATTAATAACATTTCGATAACATTTCACCAATACAGCCCATAGATGTTGTGCCTTTAGTTCCACATTCAGTCCTACCTCTTTGTTCCACCCCCTGTTGTCCCTTCGACCAATTAGTTGCAGCTGAGCCTTTTCCTTTCAGGCCCTGCCCCCTGCCTCTAGTATTTAATTCAGCTTCCAACACAGGGACGGTGGGTGGGCTTCCCCGTATTTAAAGAGGACAGGAAATTATTTCTAACTGGTAGCTGTTTACAATGTTCCAGTTTACAGAAATGATATCCATAAGCCTAAATGATCCATATGTAAATGTACCTGAATGAAAAGTGACATGAAAAACTGTATTTTGCATTGTTTTGTTTTTATGGGCAACATTCTGTTGCAGTTCTTTACACAGAACCAGTGATCTGGAGTTTTAACTATGTCATGGTTTGAGAAGAGAACTCTAAGCATGGTTCTGATAGGACATTAGCTAATGTTTAGCATTCTGTACTCAAACCGTCACATAGTAAAGACTCTAAATTACTGGTTCCAGAAAAAAAAACTGTTCAGAATGTTGTTCATAAAAATAAAACAATTGCAAACGCAGTTTTTCACACCAATGTTTGTTAAGATACACTTAAATATTGTTCATTTGGAAACAAGTTTATCATTTTGATTACTAGGAATACTACTAACTGCTGCCAATTAGCACAGATCTCCTGTCCCCTTTAAGCCTGGCCAGAAAGTTTAAAGTTTGGTGCCTTGGTCACTGAATGGCTGGCGGCCTCCTGCATCAGCCCTGCAGTCCATGAGCAGCTCTTTTCAGTGCCTCTGCAGTCGCTGGCTTGTCTCTCCACTGCCTCCGGTAATCCTCCTTCCTAGCTGCCAGTGCAGCTCTTGATCTCCTTGCTGCTGCCAGCCCCGCTCTCCAGTGATGCGGCCGATTGCCATCTCCCTGTTGCCGCTGGTACAGTTTCTTCCTCACTGCCAGTGCAGCACTCTGTCCCTCTGCTGCTGGTGCACTGCCTAGGAACGGCCATGCAGTTTTATATGAGTATTATACTCATGTCCTTCATTTTCATGCTGTCTTTTAATTTCCAGCAAATTTACTGGATTTGAAAAGTTCTTATTCTCTTGCACTTTTCTTCTACTGCTTATCAAAATGGAAATATTTTTTCTTCCATCCCCATCCTTCCTTTGCAACCATATACACTTATGTCCTGCCTTACCACATCTATCATTATAAACTGTATAAGAATACATATACCAATTAAAATTTTTCTTCTCATTGTAATCCACTAACTAAAAACTCTTAAAGAGGGCAATAAAGGTTCAAACTGCAAAAACAGATTAACTCTAAGCATGCACAAATTAAAAAAAATGTTATGCAGAGCTTAGCACCTTAGTTACTAAATTAAATAAAAAGGCACTCAAACCCCACTTCTTACTATTAACAAAATTTAAAACAAAACTAAGTTCTGGGCATAAACTATCTAAAGGAAATAAAACATTTTGTAGGACTCCTAAATCCTACATTAAAAGCAGCAAACTCACAAAACCCACATCAAGCATGCAAAATTCCCAGTCACAGTTCCCAGCTTCCTCAGCTGACTCCAGCAGATTCCTCTGTACTCTGCTGGAGGATGAGACTGCTGCTTGTCAGATACCACCACATCTTACAGGGTCTCCATTAAATGGGTCTCCAAACCCGCCCACAGCTGCCTTGCCACTGGAGCTGATTGGTGGGTTGGTAACACTGGTGGCAACTTTAAACAAAGGAGAAAGCTGGATACGGGGATGGCAGATGTTTGCCACAATTCCATTCACGTTAGTCACCTGCCTCAAACTTCACCTTACTGTGCTACATACCCTCCCTGTTTGCATCACCTTTCTGTCTCTCCAATCCCTAACCCCTCTCTTCACCTCTACTCCCTCCTGTCAGGCCCCTTCATTTATATTCTCCTCTCTGCCTCTGCTCTCTCACCCTAGCTTTGTCTTCCCCTCATTCTCCCCTACCATACCCTTCCCCGCCTCTCTTCTTCTTCTCCTCCCTTCCCCCACCCTACCTGTATAAGTGCATATCTCTTTAGTTGACTTGATTTCTTGTGAAAAATCCAGGTTTACATTGCAAGCATCTTGCTTTCTTTCTTGCCTTTAAAATCATTAAAATTTGATCAACTGATTTTCTTAGACAATTTAGGATGTAGGCAGCAGTAGTTGAACTCTGATTGGAACCGGAAGAACTCTGCAGATTTACTAGCCCTGTTCTCCATAGACACATCAACCAAAATTACCGCCAAAACAGATGTTATTTGCAGCTCTAATTATCATTGCAATGCCATAGAAACACCCACAGACTCATTGTCAAGAGACCCTGCCAAATTGGGGTCTGGAGCTTGATTATAAATTAATGTAGGTTCCACAGTCTGCAAGTTGGGATGAGATGTATGTGTAAACTGAAGGCCACTTTGTTCTCTGGGAGATGCCAAATTCATATGCAATGTAGTAGGAGAGAACACCGTGGGATTGGCTGAGCTGACTAGCTCCTCTTTCCAAGGTCTAAGTCCTGGCTGAAGAAGATATCTTTGCTTTTCCTCTTTTCTGTCATCAAAGCCAGGTAACTCAATGTGTTCACAAAGAGGGTTAACAGTGATTTTGTCAAACATGCTTGAGAGAGCTTTCTAAAAGTGTTGCTGCTCTATTGGTGGTCATATTGATCCCTTGGAGTTGGAGCTTCTGTGCCGGTGGCTGTGTGGAATTGTCCATGGTTTCTCCCTTTGGCTGTGGTGTATTTGGTTTTTCTGGAAGCGTGCATGAAATTTTTCCAGGAGCTGAAAAAGCAGCTGTGCCTGACTTGAGTTTAGTGCCAGTGCAGCTGTTGGCGGTGATTGCTGTTCACTGGGAGACAAGCTCGTTGACTGATGGTCTTTTTCTGTGACTGCATATACTGCACATAAAGCCTATTCAACATGGCCATCTGTGAGTCTGCCACTGCACTGTAAGCAAACTGGCATGATATTGTAGCTTGCAGTCTGTTCTCCTTCTTTTTTTTTTGCATAATATTTTATTAAGCTTTGTTGCAAGGATTCACTCACATAAAGCATAGATACACAGGTGAATCCATACAATAACTGATGCTGTAGATAGAATATCACAAGCCCCAAAATGGAATAAGGAAACACCACGAAATTCACTCAACACATTGGGGGAAGTACAAAGCAGAAAAGGAAATTATTCTTAGAATATGTCATATGCATACAGCCCAAGGAGTAACCCAGAGGAACTACCTACCCAGCTAACAATCCAGGCCAGCCGCTGAGCAGGTCCAAGGACCCACTGTCCCCTGAGGATATTTATCCACATTTATATTAACAGCTCCACAAAATGAAGTAAAATAACTGTTATAGCCACTATACTTATGAAGAAAACAGGAAATATCAGATATCAGATTCTTAACACTAATTCTATATCCCTCATTTATAACACAAAAGTATAGGCATCAGTGTTCCATAGGCTGAGTTTCTCATCTGATAGTCAAGGCCATGTGTCTCATAGGTCAGTCCACAAATTAGCTCTCTTATATAGTCTTCACTGCAATAAGGTAACTAAATATTATGATACTAGTACTACACCCCCAGCCCAATAAGAAAAACATCCACCACATAGAAAAGACTTAGAGACTCAGCACTAGGGTAGTAGAAGCATATTCAGTACATTACAGTTGTAAGAAACAGAGCCACTAATCCCCATTATTGTGGCCTCCAGGTATCCTCTGCTCTTCAATCGGGATAAATTTTTCTGCCTCCTCGGGTGTGCCAAACATATAAACCTTGTGTAACCCCCCTGCAAATGGGGGTTCCCAAAAGACTTCCAGGAACTTGCTTGAATGCTCCAAGCCTGAATGGTGTTTGGCGTTTAAGCCATTTATCAGTGAGTGTTTTTAGAACCTCTGGTACTGTCTCTTTAAGAGCTGTCTGCTTGCAGACATAATTAGTTTGTATGGGGGACTGTGTGTTTCTTTGATTGAGTACCACTCAAGCTGCTGCCAATTCACTCCATTTTGCAGTCACTAGGGTGCAAAGGAAACCTATCTGAAAGATGTAACTGTTTGCCAGAAACCATTTAGAGTGATAATGAAATTACAGTTTGTCTAACCTACTTTCTTTTGCAGTCAGAACAGTGTCTGCCAAGTTCCCCATTCTGGTTTTGAACTGCTGAACTGGACCAATCAGTGTGGGGTAAGCTAGCTCTAAAATGGTGCCTTGGACGAATCAGAACTTGGACTCATAATCTGAGCCAGCCACAAGAGGATTGTATGGGCAGTGACTCTGGGAGATGTAGTTTAGACTTCAGTGCCTTTTTGGACCAACAGCAGCAGTCTATTGTGAGTGACAGCCAATCCAGTCAAGAACTGGGAGGAACTCAAAGGAAGTGCCCGGTTTTGTCGGTTGGAGTTTCAGTTGAGCTTTGGCAGTGAAGAAGGAAGAAACCCTGTGCTCCTTCAGTGCACAGTTTCAGTCAAAAAACATGTGTAAGGCCCAGAGTTCCGGTCTGCAGCTTGTGTAACTGCTTGTTAGGACTGAATCCGTCCTGTGAAAAGAATCAAAGGATCTCTGAAGAGTAGAAACCAGGCTCACCCTGTAGAAGACTGGAGAAATTGTTGAATTGCACTCTGTCTGTCAGGAACTGAATCTGCTGTGTGTTCTCCCGGGTATTGTGCAGTAATTGCGATCGGGATAGAGAAGCAGCCTGCCTGGTATAGTACTTCCTTTTTTACCATATAAATGTGTGAAGAGTCTCTTGGAGCTCAAGAGTAGCCCTGCTGATATTGAAGGACCCTATCTTATTTGGAGGTCGGAGTACTAATTCAGGGTCGCTCCCTGTTGAATTGCCACATTAAATCCAAATGGAATTACTGTACTGCTGACTGTTTAATTTTCCTTTTCTCTGTGAAGGGCCCCTACCAGCTGCCACGGTTTGACTAGCCACTAGGGCTTGGTACCTGGGACGTGTAACTGATAGGGATAGGCTCGTGCACAGAGCCATAGGTAGATGATTAGAGTGATAAGCTAATTAACCTGATTTCCCCTGTCCTTGTTATATTCCCCTAAATAAATCAGAGCTGCTTGTTTCAGCAAAGTTATACTGCCTGAGGTATTTGTCTATGTTAAAATATTGTACTGTGATTGTTGCACTGTATCTTATTTTACAGGGGGTCCCAGTGCCGGAAATAGTCCTGGGTGTAAGTGTATACTGTGAAGGTAATTCTGATATATTGTGTGGGCCACTAGTGGGAAGAAAGGGGGGTTGCAGTGTCCCAGAAGGCTGTGACCAAGTAAGTTTAACTATTGCAAACCCTGACCTCTGGGTGGAGGCACCCGCCATTGGATCCAGGCCCCTCAACCTGTTAGTGGCAAATCAGGCAGGGGTAGTAGCCCCTGGGATAGCGCCATCTAGGGGTTACACTTGTCCTGCCAAAAAAGCCTTAAACGAGTAGGAAAGACGAGCTGATGCTGAATCCCCAGGCTATGAAGTCGACTCCTCACCCCATCGTAGGCCTTGTGGCATTGCCTGGTTCCAAAAGACAAGTCCGGGAACACAGATATGTCTGCCTTACCATATTTCAGATGACGTTTCCTCTTGGCTGCCGTTAACACACTGTCATGGTCCCCAATCCTGGAGCATAGCACCACAAGAGTACGGGGTGCAGCCTGGTTTGCCGATCCTCTGCGTGGGTTGATTCGGAAGGCCCTCTCGAATGAAAGCAGCCGAGCTTCCTCTCCTAGTCCCAATATTCCCGACAGGAAGGTACGCACAAAGTCCAAAGGGTCATCTCCTTCGGCAGCCTCAGGTAATCCTAGAATCCATAAATTCCGCTTGAAGACCTGGTTCTCCACCATTTCCAGCTGTTGCCGCGGCCACATGTTATCTTTCAGCAGCTTAGTAGAAACATCAGTATTTTTATTCAGCTGAGTGTCCATTTTAGCCAGTTTTTGGTCACAGATTTCAACTTTGATCTCCAGAGCGGCCACCCATGGTGTCAAAAGATCAAATTTCTTGTCTAGGTCTTGTACAGTGGAGTTCAGTCTCAAAAGGGTTGCATTCACCATGGCAAGCGTAACCTCTCCTGTAGGCATCGTGGCAGAGTTCCCTGCTGCTCCATTTCCAGTAGGCCCAACATCTCGCCGACCTCTCGGTGTAAAAAACCCTGAAGAGGCAGCCAAGTTGCCTTTGGTTTTCCCCATGAGTCCTCCTAGTAGGGTATTAAAACCAGTAGGGATATAGAAACCAGTACAGAATTCCAAAAGGGGCGAGTTTTATAGAAATAAAATTAAACTTTCTAAGGAGCTCTTCAAACACACTGCCTCCTATTGAGCTACTCAGCAGCGCCCCCTTCCCGTTCTCCTTTTTAGTCTTGCAAGAGACATGAAGAACAAACTCTGGCCAGAGCTGATAGGGCTGTGAAGAGCTACCAAATTACCAAAGTTACACGTGTGTAGAAATTATTCAACACCCAGGTGTAACTTGGCCATTTTTTGCACCACATTTTCAACATGGCTTTTTTTGGATCCCTCCTCATGAAGAGTGCCAGTGTCATTTTGTTCATTTGTCCCGAAAGGTGATTTCACAGAGCAAACACTCTCTTCTGCACCACAGGTGTGAAAACACGTTTTGGGCAGCTTGTGAAAAATAACACCTGTACTATTTTGAAGGAGGTGTGTAAAAATGACAGTGTTGAAAATGTGGAGTGAAAATATTAAAAACTGGTGAAGTTAGGAGTGTGCATAGGAACTGCACAACGCACACTCATAATGCAGTCATTTTTTGGAATTTTTTCCCCAAATTTGCAACATGGGCTTTTTGGAAACCCACCTCATGAACAAAGGCACTGTTATTTCATGAATTGGTCCCAAAAGGTGATTCCACGCAGCGACTGCGAAATCACCTTTCCGGACTGAGTAACAATATGTCAGTGACAGTTTTCACAAGCTAGGGTCCCAAAAACCCCGTGTTCAGGATTTGGGGAAAAAATTCTAAAAAGATGGCTGAGATATCAGCATAAGTTGAAAACCCCATTGAATGGCATTATAGCAGGCTTACCTTTGATTCTTCAGTTCTTGGTTTGGCTTTGAAGAGTGCAGACATGTCCCAGTCCAGAGAAAATGACAGCGCCAACCTCCGAAGATAAGTACGGGGTAAGGGAGGGGTGGGGAGGTGGGTACTCAGTGGAAGGGTGGGGATGGGGGAAGGGGACTGCAGTGATGACGAGGGACCATTTACTTGTTTACAGGGAGAAAAAAAGAGAAAAAAAGGCTGGAGCAACAATGAGGGACCGTTTTCTGTTTTACAGAAAAAAAAACATTTGGGCACACTGGGTTGGGCTCCCAGTGTGCCACATGACTGGGAGGGTGTAGATAACGCCAACAGGGGACTGGGTACCCCGCTGTCGACAGTGGTGAGTGGGGAGAAGAAGAAATAATTAGACACACTGTGATGGGCTCCCAGTGTGCCACATGAGTTTGGGGGGGCACAGAATGCCGCAGAGCTGGTGGCGGCCGACACAGGGATTGGGCACCATGATGTCAGCGGGTAAAACTAAAAACTTTGTGCACACAGGGTGGGCTCCCAGTGTGCCAGATGAGTTTGGGGGGCCACCAGATGCTGCAGAGCTAGCAGTGGTGGCACAACTGTGCATGCGCAGCACTTGAGCATGCGCAGTTGCGGTGAATGGCATTTTGTCACACATGACACCTCCAGCAGAACTGCGCATGAGCACAAGTCACGCATGCACAATTCATGCCACAGAATGCAGAAGTAACAGCCGAAATAGTGCAGCTGTTATTCCATAGCGGCCGATCGTGGCAGAGGGGTTTAAGCTCCATTGGGCTTTCGGAAGGATACTTCCAAAAGTCCAATTGAAGGTTCCATGATCAGCCATTTTTAGAGCTACACAGTGATCACAAAACAGCTGTAGGCTCCACCCACAGCCCTAAAAAACAGCATAAAAAATGTGCATATACAGATGCCCGTCATAGTGCTTCTTATCGAAATACTGTATAACACTTTCTGTATCTTACTACCCATAGGCATGTGACAAAAAAATTACCTCTAAAATATGGCTGCTGATGGGACTGGGCATGTCTAAGGACTAAACAAACAATTCCCTCATTGGCCAGCATTAGGTGGTGGCTGAGTGCAGTAAAGGCCTCCGTAAGATGGCCATCATGAGATTTGGTCAGCAAGATGGCTGCTGTTCTCACATGAATTAGAAAACGTCTGGATGGGAGAAGTGTGAAAGATACCCCCCCAAAATGGCCACCAAGGTCTGGAGTAGCCTAAATGGCCACATGTCTTTGCAAGAGACAGCTATTACCACCCATTTGGGTGATAGCATATTATGCTGCAAAATGGCAGCTGAGATTATGTGCCACAAAATGGTCATGTTGGAGTCTCACAAGAGTTCAGTGATCCCACTGGTAATCTCATACTCTCATGAGACTATCACTCCAGATGAAAGAAGGAGGGGACAGCCCAGGAGTCGCACAGAAGGCAGCCAACATAAGGTGAGCTGAGAGATGGTGGGAGGTTTAAAAAACCTCCAACAGCATGAAGTATGGAACAAATGTACTGTAATTTGAGTGCAATAAAAGAAAGGAGTCAAGATGGCACTGCTGGGAAACAACATAGTATGAGTCAGGTCTTGATGCTGCAGGAGAATCCAGACCTGCAAAAAAAAGGCACCAGAGCAAATCATGCGTTTGGCAGGCTGGACACTGCAGGAGGATTCAGACCTGTATAAATATGCAAGAAGCACTCAGTTAGTGGCAGGGCTGGGTGCTGCAGGAGGATCCAGCCCTATAACAGATCTCTAAATTTGTCAGCTGGTGTGGACACTGCCGTAGGGCTAAGAATTGAAAAGAGGGCTCACTGGAATTATTGGTTAAATCTGAACAGTGCAGAAGGGTCCAGAGCTATAATGAGTCATAATAGAATTCTAAGGGAAAGCAAAAAGAAACAAAGAGGTTGAATGCTGCAGGAGGGTCCAGTCCTTAAAGATAAGGTCCCCTCAGCCTATTAGTTTTGTGTAGTTTGTAGACATGAACAATGATAGCTTCTACTGCACCTTTTTAACTTCATCAGGATTTAAATGTAAATAAAGGTACTTCAGTCTGGTGTGAAAACCTGCTTGACTCTACTACAAAGTGCATGACCTGACTCACGTAAGGCATCCTGGAATGTTATGTTGTTTTAGTGCTAAAGCCTGCAGTAGTTATACTGTATTGCTCAGTGCTGTTGCTCTCCTCTGCAGTCCCTGTCTTCTTGACTTATGCTGCTGGTCATGAAACGTTTCAAGGCATGGTAAGTGCCCTGCTGTTTTCTGTACTTTAACATATACCTGAGTTAGAAAAAAAATGCTTTTAGAGAATACAGGGACTTCATGAGAAATGTAACAGAACTGAATGAGAGTATAACTTATGCTGGCTTGTGCAGATATGCATACATGTGATATCTCCCTCTTTTCGCAAGAGACTCCTGTTTTTGACTGAACTCCTCCCTCCCACCCTGGAAACAAAATCTCCTGCTTAAGTACAATTCTGTCCAAAATATCATTCATGTTTTTATTTGGGCAGATAAAGGCACATAAAAAGTAAATTAGTGATGAACAATGTAAGTGATAACGTCGTACAACTAGTTGTTAATTCTTTTTAGAACTTATTCTTGACAAAATGAAATATATTAAATGTTTTTAAATGCTTTTTTTCTTATTTTTTTGACGACATTTAAGGACAAACTCTTGATGTTATGGCATCTCCCTACTAGCAGGCCAATCTCCCTACTAATTTGACCCAAATCTCCCTCTTAAGCAAGTTGGACATATCACATATATGGATAAGCACCATCAACTCACATGATGCCTTGTATGAGTGGGGTCATGACTTTTGCAACAGAGACAAACAGGTTTTTACATCAGGGCAAAACAGAGTGAAGCAACCTCATTTATATTTAAATTAGGCTGAAACTGGGAGATGCAAGAGATGCAATCATTGTTCATGGCCTACAAACTACACAGGTATGCAGAAAATAGATTGAGGGAATGTTCCCTTTAAACTGACCATAGATAAATATTTAGTCACTATGGTTCGACGCTGCAGGAGGGTCCAGTCCTGAGGGAAAAAACAGTTAATCTTTGAATTTTGTATACTAAACTTGGAAGTTCAGGTGTGTGCATGGCACTTGCTAGATCCATTTTGGTGTCTTGAGGATTATTTTACTCCTGATGTTTGCATGGTTGGCCATTATACTCTGCAGCTTTTTGGTCCCTGAAAAGCTCATATGACTTTTATATCGATTATGGCGAAAGTTATTATTATGCAACACTAGATGGATGGCACTGTTCCTACATATAGGGAATTGCACCAGGAAATTTTGCAGGCATTGACTGTTGAGAAACAAATAGCCAGTCTATGTCGATGCCCTGAGCATTTTCGTGACAGATAGGAATCACTTTATGCCCCCCTTTCTGGGTCATCGGAGGGAACTTAATCCTTGCCTACATTATATCGATATCCTAGTAGATACTTCCCCTTGCTATTATTTTGTCTCCTTTATGCTCCTTTTCTTATTGGGTTTGCTGTGCTCCAGGAGGGTGGGAGGGAAGGGATGCTTGTGTTTTTTAAATTGTTTTATAGTTTTGTATTGTTCTAGTTAGATATTGTTGATACTTTTAGTTTCATAGTTTGCAGTTGTCATTGTATGTTGTTCTGTGTTCGTTTTTCTAAACTAAGAATATTAAATTATAAAAAAAAGGTGTGTGCATGGCAATTAAAGGGAAAGATTCAGAAAAGGTAAATAAATGTCCTACCCAGTGACCAACAAATCAAATGCCTGTATCTTAAAAAGTAAACATTACAAGGGCTAGGAAGTCCACTCTAAAGAAAGGGGGGTGACTAGCGGGGTACTGCAGGGTTCAATACTGGGACCGGTCCTTTTTAATGCCTTTATAAGTCACATTGCGGAGGGACTGGAAGGAAAAGTATGCCTCTTTGCAGATAACACAAACATCTGCAACAATGTTGATACGTAAGGAGGGGTGGAAAGGATGAGAAGAGACTTGGCAATGTTGGAGGAATGGTCAAACGTATGGCAGCTTAGATTCAATGCAAAGAAGTGCAAAGTAATGCACCTGGGAAACAAAAACACGGGAAAAGTACACAATGGGAGGGGGGGTAGTAACAACAACAAAAATGGAAAGGGATCTGGGGGTAGTCATATCAGATGACCTAAAAGTAGGCAAGCAATGTGAGAAGGCAGTAAGGAGAGCTGGGGGGATACTGGGTTGCATAGGGAGAGGCATCACCAGTCGAAAACAGGAAGAGGTTATCCCTCTGTACAGACATTTGGTGAGAACCCATATGGAGTACTGAGTGCAGTTCTGGAGACCCTATCTCTGCAAGAACATAGACAGGATAGAGGCAGTCCAGACGAGGGCAACTAAAATGATGCAGGGTTTGCACCAGAAGCCATACGAAGAGAGACTAAAGGAGCTTAACATGTATACTCTCGAGGAAAGGAGGGAAGGGGACATGATAGAAACTTTCAAGTACCTCAAGGGAATCAACAAAGTCCAAGAGGGTAGCATCTTTCAGAAAAAGAGATGTACAAGAACAAGGGGGAAAATTTGAAGATAGAAGGGGGATGACTCAGGGGCAACATGAGGAAGTATTTTTTCACGGAGAGGGTGGTGGACGCATGATATGGCCTTCCTGAGGAGGTCGTGGGGTTAAAAACAGTGGGGGAATTCAAGAATGCATGGGACAGACATAAGGCAATTCTGGTGGGTTGTAGGAAGTAGTAGGCTGTTGGCTAACTATGATCTGCAGCTTATCAAATTGGTAGGGAAATGGGCAGACAGGTAGGGAAATGGGCAGACTGGGTGGGCCAAGTGGTCCTTATCTGCAGTCAAAGTCTATGTTTCTATGTTTAAGAAGGAAAGAGAGAGGAATTAAAAATACATTGTAAAATATCTGGAAGTTTGGGAGCAGTCTTGGATCACGACCAACCTCTAGGGATGCACAAAATAAACTGAGGAGTCAGGGCTGGGCTGGGGGATGGCCACTAGCCAGCTCAAATTTGATTGGATTGTGCATCAGCCTATAGGATGGACAGAGGATGACCCATTGATGAGCAATGTCTGAGTACTATAAAGGGAGCTGGGGATAATTCAGCTTTGCACTTGCGTTATAAACCAGCAGATGGTAGTATTTTGCAATATCTTGAGAGTGTGCTGGGCTGTAAGAAAATTGTACAATTATGTTATAGAACTAAATCTGGAGTATCCAAAATGTTTTCTAAGTACATCAGTGCTCCTAAAATCATGAACCGTCACAGTACAATGTGCATAGTCCATAAAGATTATATTAAAAAATGAATGTGAAGAAAACTAATAATATCAGCCTTCATTAGGAAAGGAGCAAATATTTTTTTATTACATGTATTTGATTACAGGGGACAGGAAATGTATGCTAATTGGCAATGATTAGCAATGTTCCTAGTAAGAGAAGTGATAAACTTGCCTCCAAAAGAGCCATATTTAACTTTACCTTAATAAACACAAATGTGAAAAACTCTGCTTTCAGTTGTTTTCTTTTTATGGACAACATTGTGCACAGTTCCCTTCATGGAACCAATAATTTGGAGTGTTTACTATGTCACGGTTTGAGTACAGAATGCTAAATGTGAGCTATTGTCCTATCACAACCATACTTAGAGTTCTTTGCTCAAACTGTGACATAGTTAAAACTCCAGATCACTGGTTCCATGAAGAGAACTGTAACAGAATGCTGCCCGTAAAATCAGAACAATACAAAATACTGTTTTTCACATCACTTTTTATTCAGGTACAGTTGCATATGGATCTTTCAGGCTGATGGATATTATTTCTGTAAGTGGTAACATTATAAACAGTTGCATATTAGAACTCATTTCCTGTCCTCTTTAAGCACAAATCATGAGAACTTTCATGTGGAGGCAGAATCTACAGTAGGCAGTCTTTCTCTCTCTCTTTAATGTTAATAAATGCCAGCTTGATTCTTGTAAATAAAACTGCCGTTTTGAGGGATCTCATTTTACCTCTGGCTTCAACCTGGTTTATGTGACCAAAACCTGGTTGGGAGACAGTGCTTGTATTTTTATCTCTGAGCTTGTCCCACTAGGTTTCTTAGTCATACGCCATCCTCGTCTGAAGTGTAGGGGTGGGGTGTGGCCATAATTTATAGACCTGGCCTGAGGGGGATAGCAGTTCCTATGTGGGAGCTGGGTACCTTTGAGTGTGCGGCCATGACATATGCCAGTGGCCTAAATTGTAAGATCCTCCGGGTATATCACCCCCCAGGTGGTGGGGGCAGGGAGATTTTGAGGGAGTTCTCAGACGGGGTGTCTGCTCAGCTGTTGGGGTCACCCAGACTTTTGGTCCTGGGGGATTTCAGCTGCTAGCTGGATGCCGAGACTGATAAGATTGATGTTTACCTCCTTCAACTGATGGAATTGCTGGGTTTTACTCAGCATGTTCGGGTCACCACGCATGTGGACAGCCACACACTGGACCTTGTATTCACTGCTGGGATAATGGCCAACAATCCATGGAATTAATCTGTGGTTTGGTCAGACCACTCTGCTATATCTTTTGGGCTGATGGCCCCCAAAAGAGTTTGTATACCACCATGGAGATGGCCTGCAGTAGTGCCTGGGGAAGACTCAGTTGTGATGTGTTCTGCGAGACTGTTTTTTTTCCATAAAAGTGTTTATTAAGATTTTAAAATAAATTTTAACAAACAATTTCAGCAATACAGCATATTCTTGAGTATACATAGAACAGGTAATTAGCTTTCATACATAGCTTGCGACAAATCATTGCTTCCTGAAGAATAAAAGGGTTAACATAAACATAGAAACATAGAATTTGACGGCAGATAAGGACCGCTTGGCCCACCTAGTCTGCCCATTTCCTTACCTGATGGATAAGCTGCAGATTCTAGTTAATCAACAGCTTACTTCCTCCTACCCCCCAGTAGAATTGCCTTATGCCTGTCCCATGCATTCTTGAATTACATAATACATTGAATAAACATACTGATCTTACTTCGAGAGGGCTCTTGCAGTAGGTAATAACCATTAGAACTGCGCCGTCAGGTGCTAGGACCACACAGAAAACTTTAGCTAGCAGTGTCAGGCGGGGACCGTCCAGCCGATGTCACATGATGGACGACAGCGTGACCCTATATAGTAGGCGGTCCCCACACCCACCCTCCTGTTCTTTCCCGCCATCAACCTATGCATGTTCGACCTCGCGGAAGAATGCTGCTTCAGTTGACTGCCATTTTGGATGAGTGTTTCATCTTTTTCTCTGTTTTTTTCTTATTTTCTGATCAAAATTAGTGTTTTCGTGCATGTCTTCTCTGACGTCTTCCAAGTTGCATAAAAACAAGTGTGATTCCTGTGGCTTGCAGCTTCCGTGTAAGGACAATCATTCCCTCTGCCTTTTCTGCCTGGGACCAGAGCACAAGACCGAGGACTGTGCGGCCTGTCAGAGCTTCAACCAGGTCACACATAAATGCTGCCAACAGGCCCTGGAAGCCCACGTTTTAAAGCTTAAGATGGTTTCCATGGAGAAAGAGCTGCAGAAACTGTGGGGCTCATCTTCTTCACTGGGAGGTTCTTCGGATTCCACCAGGCCCAAGAAGAAAAAGGACAAGGAGAAGCACGGGACCGGGATCGGTTTCCCTATTGCCCATGTCACCCCTTGGGGACCGCGGATGTTGAGCGGCCTTCCTCTAGCAAAGGGAGTGCCCCTTCAACCATGCCTGCTCTTACTTTAGTGGAGCAGCCCTTTGTCCCCTTACCTGAACTGATCTCCCGAGGCACCTGCCACTCTTAGGCGCATCAAAGTCCAGGGGTCTTAGCTTGATGGTATGACTGATGAGTCACTCTTCAGTCCCTCCGACGAGCGCCCAGCCCTGGCTGATAAGTCAGTCATTGGCTCCCCCGACAACCACCCAGAAACAGCTGATAAGTCGATCACCGGCCCCTCCGGTGACCGCCCAGCCAAGGCACTTTCATCGTGCCCCGATAACAGGCCCGACGTCGTTCTCCAGGACCAATGCCCACTGCTGCTAGCACTGTAGCCTTCCCTAGAGGATTCTCCCTCTCGGGAGCCTCCATCTTCACCTCCCCGGTGGAACCTCTGACCTCCCCTATTGTTCAGGAGCTGGTGGAGGAGTGTCTGCCCGTCGAGACCACCAGAGTGCCGACACCGGAGCGTGCTATGCTGGACCTTCGTCCAAAGCTTCTGGCTACGATGCCTCAGGATCCCCCATCTGGGTCATCTGCTCCTTCCCAGACCCTGGCAGGACACTCCGGCCCTTCGACACCACTGGAAACCCTCCCAGTGGGTCCGCCGAAAGATCTGACTATTCCAGGCCCTTTAAATGTTCCTTCAGGACCACCATCAGGTCCCTTGGCTCCTCCATTGGGGCCCTCACCAGGCCTTCTGACACCAGGTTACCTGGCACTTCTTTGTCCCTCTCCTGGGTATCTGACACCAAGTTACCCGACGCTGGGCTACCCGACACTAGGGTACCCGACGTGATAGTTTTCAATGCCCAGCTACCCAACACCAGGCTATCCTACACCGGGCTATCTGACACCAAGCTATCTGATGCCAGGTTACCTGATGCCGGGCTAACTTTCACCTGGCTACCTGCCCTTGTACCAGCCTCTTCTGCTTCTGCCTCCTCAGCCACAGGCAAAGCTGAGGCAGCTTTTCCAGTCTTGGTGGCATGAAGCCTAGGCCCAATTCATGATGGAATCGGACAGTTGCCAGCCAGTTGCTGCCTCAATGCTGGCCCATTCCATTCGCATGCCCAGATCTGCTCTCCCAGTGGAGTCTCAACCCTCTACATCAGAACTGATGTTGGGCCATGTCATGGTCACAGAGTGCAGTGGAGAGGCCCCTGTTCCCCAGAAGGAGGCCCCTCTTCCAAGGGCCTTGTTCCCGGACAGGAGTCCATCATCAGACTCAGATTCTGACTGTTCCTCTTCAGCCTCGGGTTACGAGACCCCTCTTCTAGAGGAACCTGTGCTCAAAGACATCTCCCAACTCTCCTCCTGAGGACCCTTCCTTCATGGAACTCCTCAGAAAGATCTAGGAGGCCAATGGATGGACAACTGAAGACCATGACCCAAAGTGCAAAGGATTGGTAGAGCATCTGGACATGCCAGATTTAACTCCTCTCCTTATCCATCTGTGGATAGGCCCTCATGAGGACCTGTCATCTAGTGTCTGGCAACAGCTATTGTCAGTGGCAGCTGTTCCCAAAAAGGCTGACAGGTTGTATCACGCTCCAGATGGCAAGGACCACCTCAGTACCCACCCTAAGGTGGAATTGGTGGTCATTAACATGGCCCACAACCATTCTGCAAAATCCAAACACATGAGCACCTCTCCTCCAGATAAGGAGTCGAGACAGCTGGACCAGTTTGGATGAACGTTTTATTTTTCTTCTACTTTGGCCCTTTGGGCCCTGAACTATGTGTCCCACATGGTCATCTATCAAAAGACCATTCTAGGCCAACTTAAAGCTAACATCGACGCTCTACCAGATTCTGAGACAAAGTCAAAAATCACTCAGATGGTCCGGATAGCAGAGATCTCTTGACACCATGCTCTTCTGGCTACTTATGATGCTGTGGACACCTCAGCCAGGGGCACCACTACGGCTGTTTGCCTGCATCAATACTCCTGATTGTGGGTCTCGGTACTCGCACAGGACGTTCAGACTGCCATCCAGGATGTCCCTTTTTGAGAATCAGTCCTATTTGGGGGCGATGCTAAGGACATCATTACTAGTCTGCAGGACAGTGGCAAAGCCTTATACTCTGTGCAGACTATGTATCGTGCCAATTCTAAACCCAAGCGACCTTTTCATCGCCCACAATGGTGCCAGTCCAAACAGCAGCCCACCAGATGTCAGAACAAATGTTGAGCTACCTCAGCAGCCACCACCCCCAGGCAAAGTCCCAGTGGGCCTCCGGTGGTGCTTTCCTCAAGCCCCCCACCGCCTTCTGACTAGTGGCCATGCTCCCATCTCCATTACCAGCTCTGGAGGAACCTGTAGGGGGCAGATTTGCCAAGCACCTGCCAGGCTGGGAGGCCATCATTACGGACTCTTGGGTCCTCCAAATGATAGCTCATGGTCACACAATAGAGTTTCTAGAGAGACCTCCAGACCATTCTCCAGGTCACTCTTGTTATCCAAATGGCCACATTCCTCTTATCAGCATGTAAATCAAGGCTCTTCTGTGCAAATCCTCCACAAAGCCCATTCCTCGGGCCCAGGTAGACATGGGAAATTACTCACACTTCTTCCTGGTCCCCAAAAAGACCGGAGATTTTTGGCCAATCCTGGACCTAAGCACGCACAGTCTGTATGTAGAGAACAAAAGATTCCACATGCTTACTCTTTCTTGTCTCTTGCCACTGCTCCACCAGGGACACTGGCTCTGTGCAATGGATATGCATGATGCTTACCTGCATATCCCAGTCTTCCACTCCCATCGCTGCTTCCTCAGGTTCGCCTTTTGGGGGAGCATTACTAGTTCACAGCTCTTCCCTTTGGCCTTTCCTCGGCACCCTGGGTTTTTATCAATTTCCTAGTGGTAGTGACTACGGCTTTATGCCGTCAGGGCCTTTTTGTGTTTCTCTACCTTGACGACTGGCTTCTTTCAGCTCTGTCAAGGGACGGCATGCTGACCTCCCTGTCAACAACCCTGGCCCTTTTTTGTCAGGTGGGTATCATGGTGAACTAACCCAAGTCTCACTTTACCCCTTCCCAACACCTCCAGTTTATTGGAGCTATGCTGGACACAGTTCAGGGCAAGGCTTTCCTCCCATTGGACTGAGCGGAAACTTTGCAACAGTAAGCCAAACAGGTGGCATCCAGTTGCTGGACTTTAGCCCAGTCGGTTTTATGCCTCCTGGGCCTTATGGCAGCAGCTATCCCCACTGTACCCCTAGCCAGGCTGTACATGCAGATCATGCAGTGGACACTACGGGTCCAGTGGGATCAGAGATCAGATGACCTGGATCACAGAGTCCTCGTGTCCAGTTCCATGCAACAGGATCTCTTATGGTGGCAGGATCTCAACAATCTCTGCCAGGGGGTTCCTTTTCAGCCTCCCCCTCTGGTTCAGACCATGACCATGGATGCTTCCAGCCAGGGCTGGGGTGCTCATCTGGGGGACCGCAGAACCAAGGGATCCTGGTCTCAGTGGGAGCTCTCCCTGCACATTAACGTGCAGGAGATGCAAGCTGTGCTGTAAGCCCTTCAGGACTTCCAGTCCCTTCTCCTCCTGGGTCTGCTTCTTGTCCAGACAGACAATATGTGCATGGTGTGGTACCTGAACAAACAGGGAGGAATGTGGTTGTATCCCCTATGCAGGGAAGCGATGCGCATTTGGTACTGGGCAGTCCAGCACAACTTCCAGCTGAAGGCAGTGCATGTCCCAGGAGTCCAAAACGTATTAGCGGACAGTCTCAGCCGCACTCAGGCAATGGCACAAGAGTGGGAACTGCACCAGACAGTGGTTAAAGACATCCTTGATCTGTAGGGTCACCCAGGCCTAGATCTGTTCTCCTTCCCATACAACGCAAAACTACCCAGTTTCTGCTCGCAGCTTGCTCATTCCCGGGCATGGTGTTTTCTGGCAAGACACGCTGTCTCTTTGCTAGACAGGGAGGTTCCTCTATGCCTTTCCTCCCTTCCCAATATTGCAAAGGGTACTTTTGAAACTGCAGGCGGAAGGGGCCCACATGATTCTGGTAGCCCCTTACTGGCCTCATCAAATTTGGTTTCCTTGTCCGGTTCCCCTTCCCCTCTATCAGGACCTTCTGACCCAGGAGCAGGGCAGGCTGGTCCATCTGGGCCTAAAATCTCTTCAGCTTCATGTGTGGCACCTTCTGACATAGCTGCTTCACACTATGGGGTTTCTGCCAGAGTCACGCAGGTTCTTGTGGATGCCAGAAAGCTAGTCACACGAACCACCTATGCAATGAAATGGAAAAGGTTTTCCATCTGGGCAGCCTCCGAAGGTTGGGATCCTTTTTCCTGCCCAGTTCCTCAGGTCATGGAGTACCTGCTTCACCTCTCAGACCTTGGGCTAAGCTATTTCACACTGAAGGTCCATTTGTCAGCCATTTCTGCCTACCACATTCCGGTGGACGTCAAAAGTCTAGCACAATTGGAGAGTTCCAAAACATTTCTGAAAGGAATACTCCACTTGAAACCCCCGGTTCGGAACCCTGTTCTGCTGTGGGACCTGAACTTTATTCCTGAGAAACTCACTTTGCCTCCTTTTGAACCAGTCACGAGTTGCAACCTGTGCTATCTTTCCTGGAAAGCGCTGTTTTTAGTTGCTATTACATCTGCTCAAATTATTTCCGAACTTCAGGCCCTGATGTGTAAGGAGCCTTATTTAATTTTTCACAGAGACTGGATGGCTCTGTGTACAAATCCTCAGTTTTTACCCAAGATAGTTTCTGAGTTTACTTTGAATCAGCCCATACACTTGCCAGTGTATTGCCCTGAGCATTCCAATCACGGGGAGGCAATCCTGCACACTTTAGATATGCACAGAATTTTGTGTTACTACACCATTCGGACGAAGTCAGTCTGAAAACTGGATCAGTTATTTGTTTCTTTTACACTCAATACAGAGGGGGTTGCAGTTTCGAAACAGCGTTTGGCCAAATGGTTGGTAAACTGCATTTTATTTTGTTATCAGAAGTATAACAAACCTCTTCTGGGGGAAGTCAAGGGACACTCAACAAGAGGCATGGCTGTGTCTACTGCTTGTTTCAGGAATGTTTCAGCTGCAGACATTTGAGCAGCGGCTACTTGGAGCTCTGTCCACACCTTCACTAAACATTACAGTCTGGACATTGCCTCTAGGAGGAGGGCTAGTTTTAGACTAGCTGTCCTCCAGGGCTTACTTTCTTAAACCCCTGCCTACTGCAGACCTTTTTCCTACCTCCCGTGTTCAGTCCTTGTCTGACTCATACTGCTTGGGACTCAGTCCTAATGGTTAGTACTAGAGACTAGAGACCCGTGAAATTCTTTTTAATTTTTATAATTTTTCTTTTTATTTTTCTGGAATTTCTTGTTATTTCTTTTTATTTATTGAAAATGTAGTTTTGTTTCTTGTTATCACATTTACATTCATAAACTACCTCAAAATGAACTTATACACACTAGAAATCCCATTCCTAGTGTACTACATTGTATTAAGCAGCATTATGCTATGGTCTTGCAAGGTTTTGTGACTGAAACAATTCCGCTGCCGCTTCCTTGTGGACCAACTCTGTGGTAACAACGAAGCCTAAACAACAACTGCTGCAAGCATTTATTTAGATTTTGCTGCCAAAAAGCATTTTTTTTCACTTTATTCATGTGTTTTTTTTTCATTTTATTCCTTTTATATGCTGAATTTCTTCCTTTTCTTGTTATACCTTGATTTTCTTCCTTTTCTTGTTATACCTTGAATTTCTTGTTATTTCTTTTTATATATTAATTTCTTGTTATTTCTTGCTATTTCTTATTTAAGAAAAACACGGATCACTAGTTATTACCTACTGCAAGAGCCTTCTTGAACTAAGATAGTACAGTTATGTAAGAACTTACGTAAAAGTAGATCTTCGAGACAGGCTCTTGCAGTATGTACCTTTTCCCTCCAACCTTCCTCCAGTTTTTGTTGCCTTTTTTCTTTTCTACATAGCCTTTCTTTGGCTCCAGAAGCCCACTCCTTCTCCTGTCGCACCTTCTTAGGTCTCTGGCAGGAGAACTGGAGGGTGGGCTTGGGTACCACCCACTATATAGGGTCACGCTGACATCTGTCACATGATGTCAGGTGGGTGGTCCCCACCTGACACTGCTAGCTAAAGTTTTCCATGTGGTCCTAGCACCTGATGGCTCAGTCCTAATGGTTATTACCTACTGCAAGAGCCTCTCTCGAAGATCTACTGTTACGGTAAGTTCTTACGTAACTGTATTTTCTCTATTCCTTATTGGAAGACACAAAGGTATAGTCCTACTAGAACCTTAAGCAAACAGAAAATGGAAGGAGTAACCCCCTTTGTTACAACCTGTGTAGGATATACAGTACATATATGTTATTTCCATTGAAAGCTTACTTTAGTATTTTGCTGAGCTCTGAGTAGTACGCCTGTTTTGAAAATACTCATTTAGGCTAAGTGCTAGTTGGTGCTTGAATGCATTAGACACCAAAGAGGTTGTGTTTCAAGTCCATCTCCATTAGAATTTAAACACTTGTCTGTTAACCTATTTCTAATAGAAGGGTGAGGTGAGAGGTGGGGGGAAGGGGGGGCCAGAGCAGTCAAGGGTAGTGGAGGCATGACTATGAGCAAGAAATGGACTAAAAGATTCTCTTGGTAGGTGGGCTGAGAGGGGTGGTGGAGGAGAGAAAGGAACAAGACATGGTGAGGTTTTGCCCAGTCAAGTATAATACTCCTATGCTATATTAGTGGTGGGGGAGGAAGGCTCCCTTGTCCATCCAATAGTATTAGCCAAAGGATGGATATAGAGTGGTCCATATTAACATATTAAGTTAAGAGGATATACCTGTAATAATAGTTGCTGTTTCATTTTCGTTGGTTTAATGGAGAATTCCTACAGAGTTCTGCAGATATTAAAGATTAGCTTGCAAGTTTGACTGCAACAATAGGTCTTCAGCTATGAGGGAAGATATGAGGATTCTGCAAAGTGGTAGTAACAGTGTAGTTGCCCCAGATTTTCTGATAGGTTGTTAGTTTCCCAACCGTTACATGGGCAAGGCATTCATTTCAGACTGTAAGATTTAGAAGGTTCTCCCAATCACTGTATGTTGGTGACTCTCGGTACCTCCAGTGTCATAGTGGGATCTATTTGTCTGCAGCCAAAGCCCCTACTATCCATACAGTTTGTGGTATTCATAGAGTTTGTGGTGTAGTTAATTGTGGGAAAGTTGGGGGCAGACATAGTAGGGCTAGTTGTGGATCTCTGACATCTGATAAGGGAACAATTTGTGCACATCTATTCCAGATTTGAGTACAAAAGCTGTCTAGCTCCGGGCAAGCCCATAGGATGTGGTACAAAGTAGCCTGCAGAGAAGCACTCCTCCAACAGTTACTGTTGTCCATTAAGCCTGCTCAGTAGAGCCAGTAAGGGGTCCTGTACTCTCGGTGTGCTACTTTGTATTGCAAAGTTTTAGCTTGGAGTTCGCTAGAGGCTTTGTACAGTCTAGTTCATATGGTGTCCCACTCAGCAGGGGGAATGCTGACACCCATTTCCTGCTCCCAGGCTTCCCCTGGGCCCAAAGATGGGGTTGGTGCCTGTGCTTTAGTGTGTAGGCACTTGAGTACTGTTGAGATTTTTTTTTGTAGATGTCATGGAGTGTAGGCAATGGTCTAAAGGTGAAGGAGTTGGGAGGACATGCATGTGGGATACCTCAAGTTTGAGAAGGTCCCGAAGCTGCAGGTATTTCCAGAAATGCTCAGGGAGCAGGTATTTAGTCCTCAATTCAGAGAAGCTGTTAAGGACACCAGTGTGTGAATCATAGAGATCATCTAAAGTGTGTATACCAGCTCGATCCCACATTTCTCAGTAAATGTGTGGGTTCCCTATAGTCAGCTGTGGGTTATGCCAGATAGGATGAAATCTGGATTTGGCATGAGACCATCCTACTGTTTTGGAGAATTTGAACCAAATTTTGCGAGTGTGATGCAGACATGAAGATGTTTTTGCTTGAAGTGCCCACTCCGTGGAAACTAGTGTACCTGGCATGGGTAGTTTGGCTTGGTTTTGTTCCAGTTCGATCCAATGAGGTATGTAAGCCTCTTTGGTAGGGTTCAAGCAAGTTACAGCCTGGCTTATCACTATCATCTCATCTTGGTGGTGTAGATTTGGAAGACCAAATTCTTCATCCTTCCAGTGTTTATAAAGAGTTGCCATGCTCAGTTTCGGGGCCTTGTCATTCCAAATAAAACCCGAGAGTTTTTTGTTTAGCACTTTAAAGAAATGTGCTGGTAGTTGTACTGGAATATTGGATAAAGTGTACTGGAGCTTTGGCAAAGCAATAAGTTTAAAGGCATTCACTCTGCCTTGAGTTGATAGCAAGATATCTCTCCAGCTGTTCACATTTGCAGTTAGTTTGTCCAACATACTACTGATGTTGGCCAAAACAGTCTCTGCAATGGATGGATTAATCAATATACTGTACATAGGCATGTAATCCTTGTGGGGGACCACTGGTGCGGGTAAGCAGTGAACATTGTTTCTTAACATGTGGGAGTTATAGGAAGGACTTGAGACTTAGTTCCATTTAGCTTGTAATCTGAGAGAGATGAGTATTCCTGTATGATAGCATTCAGGGTAGATGGGGAATTTGATCTGTTAGTAATAAATAAGGAAATGTCATCACATTTTTTCAGGGGCCCCTCCAATTGAGATACCAGGAAAGGACTGGGAAGTTCTGATCTTTGTGGCCAGGGGCTCAATCACCAAAAGAAAAACAAAGGGTAATAGAGGGCATCCTTGGTGCTTGCCTCTGAATAGACAGAAAGACTTGGAGATTACAGAATTGGTGAGTACTTGAGCCATGGGAGTGGCATACAGGAGTTTAACCATATCAAGAAACTGTCAGGGGAAACCAAAATGAGCCATAGCATCAAGAAGAATGACCCATTCCACCTTGTCATAGACCTTTTCAGCATCCAAGGACAGGATGGCAGTGGGTTCTTTAGAGGAGGATGCCTCCCAAAAGAGATCCAAGATGCATCTGATGTTGTCAGCTCCTGGTCTGTCTGGCAAAAAATCTACTTGATCTGGGTGGATGATGGTTGGGATAATTGATTCCATACACCTGACCAATACCTTGGCATAGATTTTAGCGTCAACATCAATCAGTGAGACTGGCCAATATTGAGAGCACAGTATGCTATCTTTTCCTTTCTTGGGGAGTAGTGTAATTAAAGCCGGATGGAGGGAGGGAGGAGGGTGCCCTTGTCCATAGCTGAGTTGTACATTGCTGCCAGTTTAGAAGCCATAATATCTACCAGTGCCTGGTAGAAATCCACCGGATATCCATCTGGTCCCAGCGATTTGCCTGTTGACATAGACAAAATAGCTTCCAGCACTTCCTGAGCTATTGCGGTGAGAGGGTCCATGAGGTGTAAGGGAATTTGAGGAAGGGGTAATATCTGCATAGAAATGATCTAGCTCTGAAGGAGTGGATGTTAATTTTAGAGGTGTATAAGTTAGAATAGAATGATTTAAACTCAAAGTTAATAAGGTGGGGGTCAGAGGCTGGTGGGCCTTCTTCCATGTGTATAATGTGTATGTAGTATTCTACTTCTCTAGTGTGCAGCCAGTGGCCATTAGTTTACTGGGCTGCTCCCCTGCTTCGCAGTATGTTTGATTAAGTTGAAACAGGGCATATTCCATTTGAAATTGAGGGGTCTTCTCCAGCTTTGCTTTGGTTTCCACTATTTGTGGTCTAATGGTGGAATGCGACTCAGGGGTCAGGATAAGATCGTGTTGCAGGCATTTGAGAGAGCCGTCCCTCTCTTTTCTAAGCTTAGAAGTATGTGCAATGAGTTTACTTCTCACAGTAACCTTGATTGCTTCCTACTGTGTTAAAATGTCAGTGTCAGGAGTATCATTATACATGAAGTAGTCTGAGACTCCTTGTTGTAGCCAGTCAGTGAAGGTTTCTTGTTGTAGGAGGGCAGTGTTCATCCTCCATTTGTTCTGGGCTGTATTTGTATGTCCCCACACCAAGGATAAAATGACAGGGGCGTGGTCTGAGACCAAGATAGTGCCTAGGGACACAGTCCAAGTACCTGGAATCAAGTCCTGAGTGACAAAAATAACATGTATTCAGCTAAAAGATTCATGGGCCAGAGAGTTAAAGGAAAACTCTGTCTCTGAAGGGTGGAAAGTATGCCAAATATATAGCCCTGCCGTACGGTAGGTATTTGAGACGTGTTCAGCCACATTAGCTTCTATTCTCCTTCCCGGACCTGTCCTGTCAAGGGTAGGACCAAGTGCTAAATTATTGTCACCTCCTAATATAATGCTCCCCGGATCACTGAGAATGGTCTGTAGAACAGTGTCAAAAAAGGATGTCTCGGGGGGGGGGGCGTAAATGCTGCCCAAGACAATTGATTCTCCTTGGAATGTGCCCCTTACAATTACAAACCTTCCCTTTGTATCCCCAGAGGATTCATGTATTCCAAGCTGCAGGCTCTTTTTGCATAATATGGCTACATCCCTGTGTTTAGAGGAACAAGAACTGTCATATATAGCCCTGTCCCAGGAACATTTTAGACGTTGGACCACATCAGATATGAGGTGGGTCTCTTGCAAAAGAGCCACATCACATTGCATGTCTTTTAGCTTAAGTAAAATCTTCTTTCATTTAATCAGGCTGTTAAGACCCTTAACATTCCACAAAATAATTTTCAAGGAGTTGTAAGAGGCCATGATGTTTAACTGAGCTGCAAAAAACAATGATTAATTATCCACTCCCATCCTCCACTCCCCCACCCCAACAATCAAGACCCACCAAAAGAGTAAACAAGCAATTAAATTGTACATAGGTGGTCACCTTGGGTTAGGATCAAGTAATTAGGTGAACCTCCCACACATATGGGACTTTTCAAAATACAGTAAAGTAAATGGAGTAGGAACCAAAACAAATTCTCTTAATAGAAACGAGTCCAACTAGTTGAGGCACACTGGATGTAGTCACTAATTGATCACGAGGAGGCTATAAAACCTTCACTAGCACAGAACCTGGAAAAAATGGCAAAAGGATAACTCTGACTACCCAGGGACCCCTCCTAGGGCAGAGGGGATAGTCTATATATCAAACTTACTGGCATAGGCTCAAGTAGCCTGTACTCACCAAGGAGGTAAGCTGTGGAAATAATGTTAGTCTAGTAGTAATGTCACCCCCTGCTGGTTGACCCTTAAATAGCCTATTATTACAAATATGGCTTATTTTTTTACTGTAACTGTGGGGTGGTGTAAAAGATAAATAAAAGGTGATGTTATAATCACAGGAGGTTCATGGCCCATGGCCCCGACAACCCAATAAGACCACTTTACACCAGATGTTACTTCAAATATTTTTGCAGTTTATTAATGCCAAAATAATCCCAAATATCATTAAATCTAAACAGCTTTTTAGATTAGCTTTTTTCCCATGTGACTTCCCCAATCAAGTCTGTAAATTTCCTTTCATCTATAAGCAGTATCCCCTCCCACACAGACATCAAAGCATTTATGATTTCGCACCAGTGGCTAAACCTGGTTTCCTCCTTGAAACATCATAAAATGGATACTGTTTTCCCTCTTAGCAGTTAAAGCTATATTTAACTTAGAAAAACAGGAGATTCTTGATTAAGGCCTGTGCTAGTCTGTAATTAGATTCTGGCCTTCCAGGTAACACCTTGTATCTAAAACCTGTGTGTGTGTGATCTCACATGCTGTCTCAGCATCTCTCATGAGAGACAGTCCATAACACATTTTTATATTACAAAAAATCATAGTGTACTCAGAACTGGCTGTCCACGTGTCACAATAATCACAGGAAGTTCATGGTCTGTGACCCCGACAACCCAATAAGACCACTTGACACCAGATGTTACTTCAAATATTTTTGCAGTATATTAATGCCAAAATAAGCCCTAATACAATTAAATCTAAACAACTGATGGACCATTACCATCAGAGCTACAGGTATACAGAGAAAATCAAGGTCAATATTACCCCTTGTTCCCTGGATGTCCCAGCATCTTCTGCTCTTCCTCTCGAACACACTAGGCTCACATTCTAAGCCTAGTATATATACAGTAGTTGTTGACTAGACATAAAAAGGGAAGTTCTATAGCATTAAGGCAGGGAGAGAAAATGTCATGTGATAAGAACATGTTAAACATTCATCAGCCTTGACCAGAAATGTACCTACCATAAAAGAGAAAATATAAGATAAGATAAAGGGGTGGACATGACATTAGTACTTGACCGTTCTACATGTACCACTCTGTTTTTCGCTTACACAGCTGCTTGCTTTAGTATATTAAGTTTAACATAACATCCTGTTTTTGTAGAAAAAGGTTTTGCTGCACCCAGCAGTTTTATGCTGGACAGAACATGTGCCTTTTAACCCATTCCTTGCTAGTGCCCCCTGTAGCAAACACTCTGCTTTAATAAGTTATTTACATTTATCCAACACTTTGTTAAACACCTTACATTTACTTAGCATCCTGCCATATTTTCACATACCATATTACCACAGTCCCCACCTTGGGAGGGAGAAGAATCCTTAAAGGGGTGTTCGACCTCCTGCACTTTGCACACCTTCATTGTCCTTTGAACATGGAAAAAAAAAGGAAAGGAGTAAAATTGCTGACAATAGCATGGACCTAAAATTCCAACCTTAAACACACCTATTATATGCCAGCAAATTATGCTTTAATACTTTAAGTATTTATGCAGTTATAACACAAGCTAGGTCCTTAGAGCTTAGATAACTGGGCTATTTGCAAATCCCAAATTTGATTTTGGTGGCTTTTAAGAATACCTCTAAGGCAGCATAATATGATTATGAGTAGGGCAATAAGAATGGCCTGAAGCATGATACAAACTTTGAAGGTAATTTCCAACCATGAATTAGACATAATGATTTCATAATCTCCATCATGCATCATATCAATAACATCCTGCTGTACCTGTTGCAGGTTGTTGGAAATGTGTATAAGATGGATGTCTTTTTGGCTTAATTGAAATTGTAGGTTAAGGCTTAAGGGAGGGATTATAACATTAAAGATGGGAATATAGGTGTTAGGGCTATTAGCATAGGGTGACTCACTATTAACCATTTGAGTCTGGGTAATGTTGGGGACCAGCTTGATAATTACAGCACCAATGGCTGCCGTGGCCACAGGAGTGAAACAAAAGTTAGGAGAGGTGATAGGGCAGATTAGTCCACCATACTGGTAATGAGTATTAGTGGAGACCACAATATTGGCCATTGCCACTGTAAGCGACTTTGGTCATGCGGATTTTCCATTTTGTTAATTGTACAGAACAGGTGGTATTTACATTTTCATCATGTATTGCATATCCACAGACAGGAATAGTGACATCAAATACATCACAAATACAGACATACTTTCCTTGTGGCAAAGTGCAGCATTCTACATGGGGTGCTAATCAGGTGTTTCTGTCATGATAGCATACAAGCACAGATGGCACTTGAAGGCGCTGCCTGTATGTGTCCCCTTCCAGATATCCCAAAGAGTGGACATTAACAAGCTGATGGTGCGCCATTCTTCGAGAGTCAAAGACTGGCAGGGAAACAGTGAAATACACATACAGAATATCCCCTGACTTGCAGCTACCACTGTAAACACATGGTGGCACTACAGATTGTGATGTAACGTATCCTAAATTCCGGGCAGTACTAAGGACGAAAGTGGCTGTTTTGTCTCGGCAAGCCTGAGCACAGAATGAGTCATTACATTTTGGACAATGCCACTTAATTAACTGTTGATCAAGAAGTAATTCTGGGATCTTACCATTGCACATATCTCTTAACAGGTTAGTAATGGTTGTTAAAACATAGCTTCCATAGGCTGAACAGATGATTTCTGTTCCTACTCACTGCTTTTCGGCTAACTCGTTATTTGCAAAAATTAACTCATTAATCTTATTTTGAGTCTCATTAAACAATCTTGCCACAGCATGCATATTGTATATGGTAAAGCATAGAAAGGGATAAAGTCTCAGTAATAGCTTGTTAAGCCAAGGAAGGATCGCAGTGCTGTTTTTGTGACAGGCAAGTCAAGTCTCTGAATAGTCTGTACTTTTTCAGCATCTGGCTGCTTGCCATTGGGTGTAATGGTAATGCCGAGGAATGTCACTGACTCTCTTACTAGCTGGCATTTCTTTGGATTTACTTTGAGGCCTGCCCTCTGCAGCAGCTGCAGCAGTTTGGTTAGTAACTTGAGATGTTCCTCTTCTGTTTCAGTAGCTAGTAGCAAATCATCAACGTTCTGTAAAACGGCTTCTGGTTTAGAAAAGTGTGTGAGGATGGTGGCCATTCTTTTGTGGAATATTGTTGGACTATTATGAAATCCCTGAGGCAATCGGATCCATGTGAACTGTTTATTTTCCCATGTAAAAGCAAACTTATATTGGGAAGTCTGGCTTACTGGCACACTCCAGAAGCCATTTGCAATGTCTAATGTACTAAACATTCTGGCTGTAGGGGGTATTTGGGACAGCAGGGAGGGGGTCTCTTGCACTACAGGAGCACATGCAGGGGTAACAGAATTTAGCTTTTGGTAATCAATAGTGAGTCTCCAACTACTATCCCGTTTAGAAACTGGCCAGACAGGGGAGTTAGTGGTGGATTCGAACTCTCTCAGCACCCCTTGCTGCAGCAAAGACTGTATTATAGTGTCTACATCTGTTTTGCATTCTGACAGAATTTTATATTGCTTTTGAGCTGGGTGGGCCTTACCGGCTATCATTTAATCTTGTTCTAGCAACCCACAGTCGTGTTTGTGTTTAGCAAAAGCAATAGCATATTGACTGACCAACTGATTTACTGATGTGGAGTCATGCACGGGGAGGGGCAAAATGTCTGGCTCTTTCAGGGTGGAAATAGCATACACATCAAAAATGACAATAGGCTCTTCATCTTCATTGTAATTTGATCTTAACCACAGGTGATTATTTGTGTAGTCTATTACCACTCCTGTAGACTTTAAGAAATTAGATCCTATAATTACTATACCATCAGGTAAACTCATTAAATGTGCAAGCAGGTTGAAGATACATCCATTTATAGTGATTTTAGCTGGCCTAGCCTTAATTGCTGTAGCCCTAGAGCCCTGGAAAGTGAAGAGTCTGACTGACTCGAGTTGCTAGCAGATGTTGTTCAGTGTGCGAAGTATGCATGGTGGACATGGAAACTCCAGTGTTAGTCAGCATGGTTTGCTGTGGACCTCCATTTACAGCAGCTTGGATGATGAGTCTGTTCCATGCATCATGCTGGAATCTCACAACCGGCTGTAGAGAGGCCACGCACCCCTAGTGGGGTGGTTGGTGAGTGACTTCACTCACCGCCTGGTTGGCTTGTAGTTTTTCCATCTGCATTTTCATAGTATGTAGCTCTTGCAGAAGCTCACCATGTATGGGGATCATGGCCCAGGGTACTTGCATCTGCGCTGGAGTTGCTGATGCCTGTAATTGGGGGCACTTGGGCTTAATATGTCCCGGTTGATTACAATGATAGCAAACTACTGGGGCTTTACCTGTTTGGCAGTGAGTGGGATAAGTTTAGGTGGTCTTTCCACTGCAGCTATGGGTTCTTTTCTAACCCTATCTTGAGAGCGGGCAAGAGCTTCTGCTTTTCATAGCTTAGCCATAAGGGGGATGTACCATGTACCCTCAGTAACTGACACTCCAATGAGCAATTTGAGCTCCAGTAGGATACTTTACAGCAACCTCTTTTTAAACGTTTCATCATTGTACGCGGGGCGTCAGCCACCATCATCTGGGAGATAGGTGAGGCAATAGTATTTGTAAAGGTGCTCTGCATACCCTGCAATTGGCTCCAATTTCTTTTGATGAGTCATTGCAAAGGTTTGGTGGAAGTCCATATCTCCTGCCACCAATTGTGCTACTTGTGTCAAAAACCTATCAGTATTTAAATTGTTTCCCTGTAGGGCATTGAAGTCCTGCATGTAACTCTGAATGGAGGCAATGGAGAACTACTTCTCTCATGTCCTCATCTTCTAGAGAGCTGTGCAGCCTTTTAAAGGTGTTAACTTGGCTGAAGACATCAGTCACAGGGTCCCCTGGGTTTATGATCCTATTTCTCTGCCTAAAGCTGCTAAGTCAGCTCTGCTAAGGTTTTGCTGGGTAACAGTTTGCCTGGTCATTTGCCCCAGGTTGTCTCGGTGTATCCAGGTGACTATGGTGGCCATAACGGGGGTCTGAACACAGTCATTGGGGTATTCTCAGTAATGTTCTTGCCAGTCGGCATCTTCTAGTTCTCCCCAATCCACTTCATTTTCAACAAAATCATCATCTAACGCAGCGTCGTTATAAGTGGCAACTATAGCTCTATGTTTACCTAGTTGGTTCTCTAGTTTTTGAATATGCTGCTCACACTTATGATAGTCTGCACTAGGTTTTGAGGAGGTTTGCGAAAGGCATCTGATTGCCCCTTGTGCCTCCTCCAGACGCTTCATTAGGCATCTGTTTTCTTTTTCTAAATGTTGATTGTCTAACATAGCCTGGGCAGCTACTGCTTCTCTAGTGGAGGAATCCTGAGCTGTGAAGGCTAGCATTTGCTGTTGCCCGGCTAATGCTTTGAGTTGTTCTTTTAATTTTTTGTTTTCAGCTTTGACAGTGTGTATTTCCTCTTTCCATTGACCTGCTATCCAGCAGGCACAAAATACAAGGGCATCTACACCCTCCTTGTTTGACCTACCTTTTTCCTTAATACATCACTCTACATGGCCTTGAGCCTGATTCCAGGGGTCCTCAGTGTCCCACATACACTTGATTAGTTCCTGGACACACTTACATTTGTCCAACTTTTTCTTTCATTTCTCCATAGACCTTTACCTATAGGTTTGACTATTATTCAAACACTCAGAGCCTGTTAGACTCCTTTTCCTAGCCCTGTAGTTAGGTTATGACCCTTACCTACCCTATTTAGACTTCCAAATCTGTCTTACTGGGTCTATCGGAACCAGAACCGGACCACCTCCTGGCTGGCTCACCAATTTGTAAAAGACAAATAAAAGGTGATGTTATAATTGTCACAAACGCACTCAGTAGGTCAGCCCTCTACTCTCAAAGTATCAACCTCCTAGCGCAGTCTTGTGAACAGTTAACAGAAACAGGGTAACCCTCCTGTCTGTTTATGAAAAATCATACACCCAGGATATTTTATCATATTAGAAGATAAGATAATTAAGGTTACATCAGCAGAAACTCTTTTCCCCATATGACTTTCCCAATCAAGTCTGTAAATTTCCTTTCATCTATAAGCAGTATCCCCTCTCACACAGACATCAAAGCATTTATGATTTCGCACCAGTGTGCTAAACCTGATTTCCTCCTCGAAACGTCATAAAATGGATACTGTTTTCCCTCTTAACAGTTAAAGCTATATTTAACTTAGAAAAACAGGAGATTCTTGATTAAGGCCTGTTCTAGTCTGTAATTAGCTTCTGGCCTTCCAGGCAACACCTTGTATCTAAAACCTGTGTGTGTGTGTGTTTGATCTCACATGCTGTCTCAGCATCTCTCATGAGAGACAGTCTGTAACACATTTTTATATTACAAAAAATAACAGTGTACTCAGAACTGGCTGTCCACGTGTCACAATCCGCCCCAGCTAGACTAAATTTGGGGGCTCTATCCCCAGCATGGGATGAGCTTCCCAAATCAGTTCACTCCTCATACACACGAGACAGACCATCTGAGTTCTGGTTTGTGGCTCCAGCTCTATGTACAATTGTCATATCATACCCTTGCAAAGCAAGACTCCATCTTAGCAGTCTACCATTGTTCTTTCCCATCTGCATCAGCCAAACCAGGAGATTGTGGTCAGTCTGCTCCACAAAATGCTGCCCATATAAGTATGGCTCTAATTTCTTCAGGGCCCACACTATGGCAAGACACTCTTTTTCCACAATGGAGTATGCCTGCTCCCTGGGAAGTAACTTCCTACTCAGGTACACTACTGGGTGATCCCTCCCTTGGCTGGATGTCTGACTCAGTACTGCCCCAATACCCACATCTGAGGCATCAATCTGAACTATAAAGGGTTTGCTATAGTCAGGACTTGTCAAAACAGAAGCACTGCACAGTGCCTCCTTTAGTTTGGAAAAGGCTTCCTCACAGGCTGGGCTGCAGGTAATTTCCTTTGGCATCTTTTTCTTTGTCAGGTCAGACAGGGGAGCAGCCAGATCACTGTAATTGGGTAAACATTTTCTGTAGTACCCTGCTGTCCCTAGAAAACTCCTGACCTGCTTCTGTGTTTCTGGTCTGGGCCACGCCTGGATTACCTCTATCTTTATTTGGTTAGGACAGAGCTGTCCCCAGCCTACCACATGCCTGAGGTATGCCACTTCTGCCATGGCCACCTTGCACTTCTCGGCTTTGACAGTGAGCCCGGCCCTCTGTATCCTGCCCAGTGCTTCCCTAAGGTGGGATAGGTGTTCCTCACAGCTGGTACTAAAGATGGCAATGTCATCCAGGTACGCCATGGTGTACTCCTCAGCACCATTTAACACCTGGTTCACCAACCTTTGGAAAGTGGCTGGGGTGTTCTTCATTCCAAAAGGCATTACTTTAAAATCAAATAAGCCTATTGGAGTGATGAAGGCCAACCTCTCCCTAGCTCTGTCTTTCAGCTCTACCTGACAATACCCCTTGGTTAGGTCAATAGTCATAAGGTAGGTCGCCCCTCCCAACTTGTCCAGGAGTTAGTCCATCTGGGGCATCGGGTGGGTGTCAGACTTCGTGACTGCATTCAGTCCACGATAGTCCACACAGAAATGAGTAGAGCCATCTGGCTTAGGCACAAGGACTATGGGTGAGGCCCAGGGGCTGTGGGATCTCTGGATTACCCCTAAATCCAGCATCTCCTCCACTTCCCTCCTAATGTCCTTTTGGACAGCTTCTGACACCCGATATGCTGTCTGCCGTATGGGCGTCTGTGTCCCTGTCTCCACATTGTGAGTCACTAAGGGGGTTAGTCCAGGCTTGGCACTAAACAATGGGGCAAAGTCTGCTAAAACTTCCCTTACCTTCTGGATCTGGTCGGGAGTCAGCTGGGGAGACAATGTTACTGCTTCCACAGAGGACTCCCACTTACTTTCTTACAGAAAATCCAGAAGGGGGTCTCCTTCATCCGTCCCCTCCCCAGGACTACGCACTGAAAACATCATGTCAGTTCTATTTGCATATGGCTTCATCATGTTGACATGGTACATCCTTTCTGTCTGTCTTCTGTCAGGTAACTCCATAATGTAGTTCACGTCATTTATCTTCCTAACCACTTTGTACGGTCCTGCCCACTCAGCCTGCAGCTTGTCTTTCCAGATCAGAATAAGGACCATGACTTCCTGACCCACCATGTACGAGCAAGCTCTGGCTCTACAGTCGTACCACACTTTTTGTTTCTGTTGGGCAGCTGCCAGGTTGGTCTGGGCTGTCCCCATAAGCTCCTTCAGCCTTTTCCTAAACCTAAGGAAGTAATCCACAATGGGAGTTCCCTGCGTGGCGTGCTTGCCTTCCCAGTCCTCCCTGATCAAGTCTAGGGGCCCACATACCCAGCGTCCATATAAGAGCTCAAAGGGGAAAATCCTGTTGACTCTTGGGGCACCTCCCTGTATGCAAACAACAGGTGGGGAAGGTATTTCTCCCAGTTCCTCCCATGCTGTTCAGCAAACACCCAGAGCATTGACTTCAGGGTACCGTTGAATCTTTCCACAAGCCCATTGTCTTGTGGGTGATACAGTGCTGTGCATCTCTGCACCACCCCACACTTCTCCCATAAACATTTCATCAGGTCCGACATGAAGGAACCCCTTCGATCAGTGATAACCTCCTGCAGAAACCCAACATGGGAGAAAATCCCAAGTAAGGCATCTGCCACTTTCTGCCCTCAGTGAGGATAGGGTGACTGCCTCTGGGTACCGGGTAGCATAATCCACCACAGTCAGGATAAATCTCTTCCCTGAGGAGCTGGGAGTATTTAAAGGTCCCACAGTATCCTTTCCCACCCTCTGGAATGGCTCCTCCACTATGGCAATGGAATCAGGGTGGCTTGGGCTTTTCGTCTGCTTCCCTATTTTCTGCACCGTGACAAGACCTGTAATACCTTCTCACCTGCTGGGGTGAAGTTAGGCCAGTAGTAATTTGGACCAACTGCTGCATCGCGGTATGTGATTCCCAGATGACCAGACAAGGAAATATCATGTGCAGTCTTGAGCAACTGCTCACAATGCCCCTGGGGAACGACAAGCGGCCTACCTAGCATCCCTCCCTCTGTCTGCACAGCCTGATTATACAGAAGTCCATTTTCCCAATAAACCTTATGTCTGCCATCACCTCCTGTGTGCCGTCTGAGTCTGCCCAAGCCCTCAGCTTCTCTAAACTAGGATCACTTCTCTGAGCAGCTGCAAACCCCTCTCACATTCCCAGTGCATGGGACAGGTCCCGTTCAATCGCTAAACTAGGGTCCCTAGCACTAGCATCAGGGCACTCAGAAACACTGTCAATCCCAACCCTCTGACAATGGGTCACCCCTCCCTCTTTGGAGTAACCCTCTGTAGCTGTGTGGTTACTTGCTACTAGGGGAATTTCTACCCCCTTTTCATTAGTCTCCCCATCTGGAGACACAGGCTGGGGAACCAGCCTCTCAGTGGTTTCCACGATGGCTTCTGTGGGGTTCGGGGAACTACAATTTTCCTAAGCCGCTTGGCTACAGGTAACTGCACATACCATCCCCTGTTTGAGATTGTTGTCCAGGATTACATCCACTGCTAACGTTTTGGCTACTGCCACCTGTTGCACAGTTCCCCCCTGTTTCACCCCAGTCTAGGAGAACGCTAGCCAGTGGCAATATTTTCTCTTCACCAGTAAAATCCTGTACAGTGACATATTTATTGGGTATAAGCTGACTAGGCTCTACTAGCTCCCCCTTTACCAAGGTCAAGGATGCCCCTGTGTCCCTTAACCCTTGCGTCTGTATACCATTCACCATGACTGGGTGCATGTGTTCCCTCATGTTCACAGGCATGCTTCCAGAGGCACACAAACAACCCACTTCTTTTCTAGTACCATTCTTGGTATTATTGCTCATTCTTTTTGGGACACTGTCTGGCAATATGCCCAGTTTCTTTACATAACCAACATTCACTTCTCTTTTCAGAGAAATCTTTTCTCTGAAACCTGGGGCTAACTGGTGTTGGTGGAGGCAGTGAGGGTTTTAGCTGCCCTGAAGGCGCACTTTTTCCTTTCTGTGCTGTCACATCCACCCATTCTGCTCTCAGAGCAGGTCTGCTCTTGGCATAGTGGTCTGAGAGTTCAGCAGCCTCTTGCACTGTTTTGGGATCTCGGTCCTCCAGCCAGGTTTTTATCTCTGCTGTACATGCCCAATAAAACTGTTCTAACAAAATCACATTTTCAATTTTATCAACAGAGTTTGTCTCAATTCATTCCCACCAACATTTTAAAAACTGACATTGTTTCATGGTTATCTCCTCGTAGCTCATGTCAGGGCTTCTCCTGAGCTTACGGAATTTAGCTTTGTATGATTCAACAGTTAATTCAATTTTTTTTAACAGTGCAGCTTTAAGTTTGCTGTAATCATCTCTGTCCTCATTGTCCATTTGACCCAATGCATCCCAAGCTTTCCCGGTAAGTAGTGGGGATAGCTGGAAGCTCCAGAACTCTCTAGGAATTTTAGCCTAAATACAAACTTTTTCAAAAGAATTAAAAAAGGCATCCATATCCTCCCCCTCTTTAAATTTGGCTATCAATTTGGAGTTCAATTTGTAACCCAGTCCTGCACTCCCAGTTAAACACAAGCCACTTACCTGTCCTGGTGCCCCTGGTTGGAGTCGTAGCTTCTCCAGTTCATGTTGCCTCTGGCGCTCCTGCTCCTTACAGTCAGCATCTCTCTGTTCTCACTCTGCCACATGGTGTTCTCACTCTCTCTTCTCCTCTGCAGCTCACTGGTGCTCATGCTCCTCACAGTCTGCCTCCCGCTGTTCCCCCTCTGTCTCTTGTCTCTCTCTCATTCTCTCTTCTCCTGGAACTCCGGCTCCATCCTGCGCAAGTCAATTTGTAGCCTGAGTACTTCTGGATCCAGGATACTGGTGACCTTCCCCTGCTGCTGTGGCCCTTCACTGACACTGGCCCTGTTGCCCTCCTCATCGGATCTGGACACTGCACCGGCCGCTAGCCCTGCCACACTCGAGGTTTGGTCCTTTTCAGTCACAGTCTGTGACTCAGTGCTCTGGGTATCTGCTACCATCAGGGCATTCACGAGGTTCTGCTTGCTGGCTTTCACCTCGAATAGGACTCCTTTGTCCCCGCACAACTGCTTTAAGTAGTCTACAGTGTGCCTGCTGTAGTTGGAAGCCATCTTCCCTAACTACTGCTACTCTGACTTGCACTTTAGGAAAAAAAAATAAAATGGGTAGGAACTTGACTGTACGCCAAGTGATATAGTTCTATCTCATTTAAAAAAAAAAATCACTGCCTTTTTCTTTCTTTGCAAGTGAGCTGACGGTCTCAAACTGACACACTGAACAATAAAAGCTTGTAATACCAAATGTTATCCATACCGCTGCCAACCAGTCTGTCACAAACCCACTCAGTAGGTCAGCCCTCAGCTGTGTAAGTGAATGAATTCATTCATTCACAAAGCTGGACAGTTCGATGGTATATGCATGCCCATTGGCTCTTGCTCTGCACCACGGGGCGCAGAGTCTCACCGGCAGTCAGTCGGCGAGCGGCCGGGTGGCAGGCGGGTGGATGCTGCCGTCACGCCGCGGGGAGCGGATGGTGGGCTCATGGGGTGGGTGGGGTGGGGGGACACCTAGGTCACCGGGCTGTGTTCGGGGGTTCGCTTACTTTGTACATCCCACTATCGGGATTATCCACTGGACCACCAGGGATGTATTCGGGAGGAGGGGGGGGTTGTTTTAAACTAATTCAGCCCACGATCGGGCTTTTCAGTCCACTGGACCACCAGGGATGTATTCGGGAGGAGGGGGGTTGTTTTAAACTAATGCAGCCCGCGATGGAGCTGCAGGGGGCATCAGTCCCCGACGGCTGCTGCCTGGCAGGGTGCCAGGCACAAGTCCTTGGGGATCGACGCACCTGCAAGCTAATGGCATGCAAATGGGCCATAATCAGATGCAAATGGCCCCCCTGCACCTTGCATGAATTATGGCCCCATTTGCATGTCACCTTTTGAATATCGGAAATTTGTACATGGCGCAATGGTACTTGCGCCACCGCAAGTTGAATGCACCACTCTGACCACTTGCGGTGGCGCAAGTTCCACTGCGCCATGCACAGTGGCTGTGGCCGGGGGGTGATATTCAAAGGAGTTGCTCAAGGTCGCAACTCCTTTGAATATTGCTCTGGCCACACCCCAGAGCAACTATTTTGTGCAGCGCAAGGGCTTGCACCACAAAATAACGCAGTTTGAATATCTGGCCCCTAAACAAATCTGTTTGTGGTAAACCATATTCCCTCTGCAAGTGCTTGGATGTCTTTATCCCCACACACATTTGAAACTGTGTGGTGTATGCAGTCCTTGCCTGGCCCATTCTCTGAATGTGTGGTCAGTGTGTCCTGGTATGAAATGAGGATCTTTCCATATTGGTACCCATTCTCCATGTGTCTGCTGGATTTGTTGTTGTTTTTTGATCCTGAGCCAATTAGCATATGTGTGTTTAGTCCATTTGTTGGATAATTGTCCCAGGTCCAAATCCATTCACAATATTCCATACCAATGTGCCTAATGTTTTACCCCATTTGTGTTCATTTCTATGTCCTTCCAGACTAGTTCTTGTGAGATATTTGCAATGTCAATCATGGGATCAACTGGGCTGCTCTATAATATGCCTGCATGTTCGGTACTCCATACCCCCCACATTGTTTCTGCCTCTGTAGTATCCCCCATTGTATCCTAGGCCTTTTAGGATCCCAAATACATTTTCTCAGCACTCTTGTTAGTTTCTTCCAATCTCTGCTTGGTACTGCCAAGGGTAAGCATTGATGCAGAAACAAAAATCTTGGTAATACATTCATCTTTATAGAGTTTTTCCTGTCACTGAAAGACAGTGGAAGCAGGGCCCACCTTTTAATATCAGCAAAGACCTCTGTTTACAATGTACTGTAGTTTGCTGTGTACAGTTTGCTAAGATGTTTCGATATTTGGATTCCTAAATATCTTACCTGACTCTAGTTCCATCTTCCTGGTAGCATTTGCTTCAGTTCTCTACTTATTTTTATTATTTCTGTTTTAGTGATATTCATTTTAAAACCTGAAATTCCCCCCATATACTCTTGCCAATTCCAGGAAAGTCCCTAAGTTTTCCTTGGGATGTCTCATATAGAGTACTGTGTCGTCCATATACATGGAGACCGTAATCTTTACTCCTCCCACCACTACCCCCTGAATTTTACTCTGTCTGATCGCTTCAGTGAAGGGTTCTATGCTAATAGTGAACAGGAGGGGTGATAGCGGACACTCTTGCCATGTCCCCCTTTCAATTTTGAATTGGCCTGACAGTGTATCATTCGCCTTAACCCTGGCCACGGGACCTTGATACATGATTTCAATTATCTTTATAAATTCTTCCCCAAAACCCATTGACTTCAAGGTGCTTTTAAGAAATATCCAATTTAGCCTATCAAATGCCTTTTCTGCATCTATTAATGTTGCAATTTACGAATCCTTATTTTTCTTTCCCTCTTCTATAATATTTAACATTTGCCTGACATTATCTGTGAGATGCCTCCCTGGGATAAATCCTGTTTGGTCCGGAAGTATTATGGACTGTATCACTTGTAATCTCGTGGCTATTATTTTAGAGAAAATGTTACGGTCCTGATTTAGTAGGGAGATTTGGTGGTATGATTTGCATATTTCTCTATCCTTCACTTCCTTTGCAAGCACTGATATTGTGGTCTCTTTCCATGTCTGTGGGATGACCCCATCCTTTTGGCAGTGTCTCAGTAGTTTTCCTAGTATGGGGGTTACCTGCTTATTAAAAGTCTTATTGAAAGTTGAGCTAAAACCATCTGGCCCTGGTGTCTTGTTTGTTTTCAGATCCTGAATTGTGTTGTACACTTCCAGGTTGCTAACTGGTTCTTCTAGGGTGGCTGCTGCCTCCTCTGTTAATTTTGGAAGTTTTAATGCCCCTAAGAAGCATGCTGCCTTTTCACGCATCATTCCCTCTTCTCGGCCTTCTTGGTATAAATCTGTGTAATATTCAACAAATTTATTTGCAATCTGATTCACCTCTGATCTGTAACTCTGTGTTCTGGGGTGATCACTGATTTTAACTATTGTCCTGTCTGCCTCTCTTTTACGGAGTGTATATGCTAATAATGCCCCCCGGTTTCATAATAACTATGTTCTGTGTATCTTAATTGGCCTTCTGTCTTTCTATTTATGATATCCTGTATTTCCTGTTTTATCTTTTGTACGCTTTGCATATTATCTTGAGATGGTTTCTTGTTTGTTTTCTGATTCTAGCAGTTTTAATTTCTTTTCCAGATTCTCCTGCATCACCTGTCTCTGTTTCTTTTTGTTGGACGCCCAACTAATGATGTGCTCCCTGAGGACCGCTTTCATAGCATCCCATACCACCTGCTCCTGTACTTCCCTTCCTGCATTTATCTCCCTGAGCATTTTAATTTCCCCTAAGAATTTTTCCTTGAATGCCTTATCGTTTAATAAAAAGTTGTTGAACCTCCAAAGTGTTTGTCTCTTTGTCTGAGTCATAGACAGGGTAATTGATATTGGGTCATGATCTGAGACTATCATCTGGTGAATTTCACTTGAGCTCACCTTCTTTAGATCCACTTTGTGGGTGAGAAACAAATCTTTTCTCAAATATTCTTGGTGTGGATGAGAAAAGAAAGTACAATCTCTCTCATTCCCATGTTGCTGTCTCCATACAGCTGTTAGTCCCTGCTCCAGCATGCAGTTTCTGAACATTTTGCTGGTGGCTTTGTTTGTCTGGGCATTATTGAATGTCCTATCATAGCTTGGATCTACTACACAATTAAAGTCCCCTCCCATAATCACCTGCCTCAGCAATGCAGTTTTTTGAAACAAATTTTGAATAAAAGTTGAATCATTACTATTAGGTGCATACACGTTCACTAAGTGAACCTGCTGGTCATCTATTTGTCCTGACAATATGACCCACCTTCCCTCCTGGTCAGTTTCCCTGTGTTGTTTCAAGAATCCCAAGCCTTTTCTGATTAAAATTGCCACCCCATTCCTTTTTGCTGTCAGATGTGATGATGAACACACCTCCCCTACCCACTTTCTCCTGAGTTTAGCATGCTCCCCTTCAGATAGATGTGTCTCCTGTGTAAGGGCTATATCGCCCTGCAACTTTTTTACTTCTGAGAATATTTTTGTTCGCTTCACTACAGAATGTATCCCTTTCACATTAAAGGAGAAGACTCCTGTACATGTATGATTTGGATATGTCTGATGTATTTATTATACATTACATCAAGTACTGTACATATGTCAATAAGAGATCAGCCATTTCTTCTGTTGCAATATATATCTAGAGTTTGATGCTCTGACACACGGTAGTAAAATGTCAAGCAAGCCTTCATTTACATGCAAATGAGTCACTTGTAATACAGCCCCTCCCATTCCTTGATGTCACTGCAGCAACAGTGCAAAACAAAACATAAGAGTATCAATGCTGTCTAGCCTGATTTTAGTTTAAGTTTGCAATGGCTTAAGGCAGTTCTGTCATGCAACTCACACAGGGAGTAGTACTTGTAGCCATAATACTGTATGTGTAGAGCAAATAATACATCTAATAGTATTTCATTCACAGGAAACAAAAGCTGTTTCTTTGTACTGCTCATTTCTCTCTGTGAGACAGTTGTTACATGTTGTTGAAAGCAGTAGACTGAATCAGTCAATCAACCAATCAATCAATCAATTGAGCAATCAATCAGTCACTCTGTATTGAACCAGGTGAACACTCTTGAGAAGATTCATTACAAGGTCAGCCTGGGCAGTTTACCAAAGGATCACACAAGACTGACTTATACACATCCCCTTTCAGCAGCCTGAAAGTGGAGAGCTAGATCATTTACTTTGTAAAGTGTATTGTTTTACATTTCAAATGCTCCTCAGATCTGAGTTTCTGACTGGAAATACCAAGGCACAGAATGCATATGACATGGGAGGAGTGAGCTAAGCAAATACAGAGCACTACAAACACTAAGACTGATTTGTTTCTTTGCCTACAACAGCTGAGATGTAGCATCTGATTTGTGAGTGACATACTACTTCAAATGCTGGCATTACAAAGTGGGAGGGGGCTGCCACAGCCACAGCCACAGCCACAGCCACAGCTTATCCTTAGTACCTTGAAAGTGAAGCGCTGTAGCTCTCACATCACTGCTAATGATTTATAATGGAACTTGGGGCACTTTTAAATTCATGGACCTGAGGGGCCATCACAGTTTCCAAGGAGGTTAGGGGAACTTCTTAAGGGTTAGAGAGTAAGGGACTCTAGCAGGATTTGAACCAGAGTCCCCCAGTGCTTGTGCTTTAAACACTAGATTACCCTTCTTCCATATGCTGCAGCTGATGCTTTTCTGGTAACCTATTCCATGTTATAGCTGACTGCCTAGTTACAAAGGGAAAGAGACCTATTTGCAAGATTGTTTCTCACTGCTGGTGTCAATCAAAACAGAGAATGTTAACACACACACAACATAATACAACAGCTGTATAATACCACTTAAAACTCTTGTTGTACCCAGAGTCATTTATTGGGTAAACTGTTTTTGCTAACAGAAACAGTAACACAACACATACAGGCACTTCCTTATATGAATACTGTATATACCTCAGATCAGTGCTGCATCACATTCACATGGTCCAAGTACCTAATAGACCTGCACTTCAGTATGTGCACAACACTTAAAGGGTTCCTCCATTACTCAAGTGGGGAACCAAACATTGTGGGTTTGTTTTACTGGTGGAACTGCATTTAATGCAGCACCATTATCTGTTGCTCTGATGACATCATCCTCCAGCAACATTGATGGTAAAATGGAGAACAAACACATTGATAACTTTTAGGGGCTGTATATTTTTATGTATAATGTAGATTTGGACAGCAATAGGACTGCTGGCAACTGGAGGAGGCATACAACAGTTGCATATAAGAAGTTGGAAAATATTGGTGTGGAACTATGGGAAACTTCCCCTTTATTGGCCTCCATATTGGAGGCCATGGCTCCAGCCGGGTATTCGGTGATACACCGCACGAGATTGGACCGCAGGGGAGGGGGAGGGTTGCAGTCTGTTTCAAGACTAAATTGGGCCTCACGAATGTGGTAGTAGGTGAGGCAGAATCTTTTGAGTGCACAGTTGTAGCAGATGTAGGTGTTCGAATCGTTCTCATCTACCATCCACCCGGAGATGGGAAACGTTTCTTACAGGAAGTAGCAGACTTCCTCGGCGATATGTCATTTGAGTCTCCCAGATTGATGGTTCTGGGTGACTTTAATGCCTGGATCAACGATGAACTCTCACAATTTGGTAATTACTTCCTCCAACTTATGTCTTCATCGGGCCTCACACAGGTAGTTTCCACTGCTACACATAGATCTGGGCACTCTCTGGATTTAGTCTTCCTCTTAGGGATTTATTCATTCGATGTGGGGGTGGAACCAGTCGCTTGGTCTGACCACCACACCGTGAGGTTCAATTTTTGCACCCCCCTGAGAAGGCCTTCCCCTGTGGAGATGGTCAGGTACCTCCCATTATGAAATATCACTTCTCAGGGCCTTGCTGCGGTCCTTGATCTATCATCCCTTGTGTTGGCTAGCAGTAATCCAGGGGAACTGGTGTTGGCTTATAATATGGCTGTTACGGTGGCCCTGGATTTTATTGCTCCTGTTCGTGAGCGCCCCTTATCCCTTCACCCCAGGTCCTCTTGGTTTGATGGGACACTGAGGGAGTTGTGGAGACAGGGGCGAAGGTTAGAGCGGTGCTAGTGCAAGTCCGCCCCTTGATGCTGACCATCTTAGATTGATGGAACACTATTCTATCTATCAATCTGCAATCACCCATAAGAAGGCAGAATTTCTGTCCAGGGAGATTGCAGTTGCACATAATCAACTGGCCCAGCTGTTTCGGACTGTGGACAGACTGTGCAACCCAGCTTGTCTACAAGTCTGAAAAGCTTTTTCGCAATTGGAGTGCGAGGAGCTCCCTTGGTTCTTTGCAAATAAGGTGGCCGACATCAGGGACGGGCTTGCGTCCAGCAACCTCTAAGGGTGATGTTGTGGAACAGTGCGAGTTCACAATGCCTAGTTTCTCTTGGAGTTCCTTTTGCCAACTGGAGGTCGTGGATATTATGAGGATCATCCATAGTGTGCGGCCTACGAGCTGTAGTTTAGACCCTGGACCAACTCCCCTAATTTTGGGTTGTCTTGAGATCATTGGTCCAGTTATGGTGCAAATAGTCTGGTGTTCCTTAGAGTCAGGTGAGTTTCCTAACTCCCTGAAAGAAGCAGTGGTTACACCTCTACTGAAGAAAGCTACTTTGGACCCAGACTGTTTCTCAAACTACAGACCTATCTCTAACCTTCCCTTTTTGGGGAAGGTTACTGAGAAGGTAGTGGCAGCCCAATTGGAAGATCATTTAACCATCCATAATGTCTATGAATCCTTCCAGTCTGGTTTTTGTAAAAGACACAGCACCGAGACTGCGCTGGTTCGGGTGCTTAAAGATCTTCTGAGGGCAAGGGATCAGAAGAGATGTTCTATTCTAGTTCTTCTTGATCTCTCATCAGCCTTTGACTCTGTGGATCACCTGGTGTTGTTAGCACGCCTGAGGCAAAAATGTGGAATGTCGGGAACTGTTTTAAAATGGTTCACTTCATTCCTTACTGGGAGATCACAAAGAGCTGTGTCAGGGGTCCATTCCTCCAGCCCAACTTCTTTGTTGTGTGGGGTGCCTCAGGGTTCAGTGCTGTCACCCATGTTATTCACAGTGTATATGTTGCCCCTCGGAGACATTATAAGACGGTATGGGCTGAGGTTTCACTGCTATGCAAATGATACCCAGCTATACCTGTCTTTCGCGCCTGACCAGGATGGAGCTCTCTCAGTGTTTAATAACTGTCTGGAAGAAATCTGAGGGTGGATGGATTCTAGTTGGTTGAAGTTGAACTCAGAGAAGACAGAGGTATTGGTGGTGGACCCGGGTGGTCAGATAGTGAGGTCGAATGATGGCTCACCCTGTGATATTTTTCTTGATGGTGTGTCACTTCCGACCTCTGAACAGGTGCACAACCTGGGGATTGTTCTAGATGACAGGCTGACCCTTCAATCTTAAGTGTCGGCCATTGTCAGGACTTCCTTTTATCATCTCAGGAATATTTCCAGGGTGTGTCACCTTGTTCCATCTGACTCTTTGCCAATGTTGGTCCACGCCTTTATGTCCTCGCGGCTGGACTACTGCAACGCCCTTTACTTTGGGCTTTCTGGGGTTGAAATCTGTCACCTTCAGCTGGTGCAGAACGCTGCAGCCAGGGTGCTGACTGGGACAAGGAGATCCAGTCATATTACCCCGGTACTGCGCGAACGGCACTGTCTTCCCATATGGTGGCGGATCACCTTTAAAGTCATTTTATTGACTTTTAAAGCCCTTCACGATCAGGGGTCCCACCTATCTGAAAGAACTTCTGGTGCCTTACTGCCCCAGCCGATCACTATGCTCGGCTGACGAGGGGTTGTTAGAGATTCCAAGAGTGAGTTTAAAATCCTCTGGTAGCAGAGCTTTTTCCTATGCTGCTCCCACTCTTTGGAATTCTCTACCTCACCAGTTAAGGGGGTGCACCTCCGTGGAGGTATTTAAGACAAATTTGAAAACCTACCTGTGGCATGTGGCCTTCTTGGATGATTAATTGATATTTGAGTATCAATATTAATTTTGACTGTATGTATGATTTTATTGTTGGTTTTTAATATATGATGTTGCTATGTTTTTATTGTATTTATATGTTTTTATGTGATATTTTATATTGTGGATTCTGACATGTAATGCACCTTGGTACTTTGAAAGACGCTTTAAAAATAAAGTTATTATTATTATTTATTGTGTATTGCTAATTGAACAGAATCAGAATTACAATCCTTTGAGACATAGACTCTTTTGCAAAGGCTCCACATCAGATAAAAGTAAAGTACAGAGGAGATACAATAAAATACATATACAATAATGATGAATTAGTACAGGTCACACAGTCCTGGCTTACACTTATGATCAAGCTGGGAACATACAGAATGTCTCAGGTCAGAGTAACTACAGGGTACAAATTCGTAGGATCTTGAGGGACCCAGAGTCATAAAAGGGATGGACAGGGGATAGGGAAAAATATGAGAGACAAGCAGGGAGGTTAGCACCACTCTAAAAATTAGATTCAGGCTTAGTAGAAGAGGTAGAGGAGGCTCCCGAGCACCACCTGTCTCTGGAAAGAGGGACAGAGAGGGGGAGGAGAGGACTGAGTGGGGTTTTAATTACAGTCACAGGTTATTGAGTCCAGGAGAAGGGTTTTGAGGCCTGATTTAAATTGGTGGAGACTATGGGCCAAGGAGATGGAGGACGGCAGGCTGTATAGCCACAGGGGGGAGCGATAGTGGAAGAATCTTTGCCCAGGAGAGGTTCTGCAGTAGGGAACTAGAAGGGTGGGGTTAGCCGAGTGCCTTTGTGTCCTTCTGTGGGGGGCTGTGAGGATAAGTGGGTTGAGACCAGTAGGGGCCATCTTCAGTTGTATCTTTTTGTCCAGGAGGCAAGCAAAATACTTAAGCCTGCCTTGGAAATTAAGCCAGCCAGTCTGTTGATAGAGCTCACAGGTGTGAGTTAGCCTGTTACATCCAGTGAGTAGCCGTTAGGCTTTGTTGAGGGCGAGGTTGATGCTAGATAGGGCAGTTTGATCAGCAAATCCATAAATAACTATTCCGTAGTCCACCAGGGATAGAATAAATACAGACATGGCAAGATGCATGGCCTGAGGGGGTAGGCAGTGCTTATGTCTGTAAAGGATCCCCAATCTAGCGTTAATGGAGGAGCAGACATGTTGTATGTGTGAGTGGTAGGAGAGGAATGTGTCCAAGTTAACTCCAAGGTATTTGAAATCTGAGACTTGCTCTAGAGTTGAGCCAAGGGCGATTATTACAACTAGGGGGGCATGGCACTGGGTGTTTTGGTGGTGGGCAAAGATCATGGACTTCGTTTTTGCGTAGTTGATTATGAGACAGTGTTCCGAGAACCAGGTTTCAAGCTCCTTAAAGAAGCCCTGCAGTGCAGATTGAAGAGAGATAGGATGGGGGTGTTTCCAAAAAACTACCGCATCGTCTGCATAAAGCAGCATCCGACCGCTGAAGGATTTGGGGAAGGAGCTAAGGAAGAGTGTGAAAGTAGAGGGCCTAGTATCGAGGTTTGTGGGATGCCAGTATGAACCGATTGGCTGGTGGAGAGAGTTGTGTTTATTTTGACTTGATGTGTCTGATCTGGGAGATAATCTTTGAACCAGTTGGTGACCTCTGGTGCAAAGTTAAAGGTTGGAAGGGTTTGGAGTAGTAGCTCATGGCTGACTGTGTCAAATGCCTTGGTCAGATCGACATACAGCACCCCAGCCATGGAGCTTTGTTCAAGGGCCTCATGAATGTACGTAGTGAGTTCGGTGAGGGCGGTGGTGGTGCTGTGGTCCCTCTGGAAACCGTGTTGTTCTTGGCAGAACAGGTTCTGTATGGTTAGGTAGTCAGTTAGTTGATCAGATACTATTTTTTCAAGGGCCTTTGAGAGGGGTGGTAGGATGGATATCGGTCTATAATTGCTTGCGGTGGTGGGGTCACCACTCTTCAGGATAGGGGTTATGATGGCTCTCTTCCAGGCCGAGGGGAACTGGCTGAGGCATAAAGACAGGCTGAGGATTTTGGTGAGATGAGGTAGTGTCACATCCAGTGAAAGCCGAATGAGTTTGAGGTCCAGGGAGTCACTGCTATACCAGGAGTTCTTCAGAGCCATTGTGAGATAGCATTTTGCCTCTTTGCAGGAGATGACTCTTAGTCTAAAAGGGGGGGTGATGGTAGGAGGATGGGTGGTAGGGTCAAAGTAGTTTGGAGGGAGAATATGAGACAGATAGAGAAGGAGGTGTTGAGGGCATCCAGGATAGCACTAGGGTCCTGGGTGATAACCCCATCCACTGTAAGCTGAGTAGGTGTAGGGGAAACCATTTTCCCGCAGAGCTCCTTGATATTACTTCAGAATTTATGCCCTGAGCCCCAGGAGGAGGTGAGGGTATGTTTGTAGTAGGCAGCTTTGGCTTGCCAGGTGGCCCATGTGCATCTGTTTCTGGATTCTCTGTAGAGTTGCCTGTCCCATGGGAGTTGTGAGTCAAGGGCCTTATGCCATAGATTATCCCTCTGGTGCATTTGGTCTAGTAGAACCTGGGAGATCCAAAGGGTGTTTCTTTGCTTAACTACTTGTTTGGTAAAGGGTGCGAATTTGTCACAGGCCGAGTTGAAGATGGCAATAAAGTAGGCGAGAGTAGCGTCCATAGACTGGGTAGTGTGAATAGGGGACCAATCACAGGAGGCAAGATGAGAGTTGAACCGTGCTAAGGTTCTTCTTTTCAGGCATCGATGCACAGTGACATTTGGGGCGGCGTTGGGTATTTTTGAGGACCACAGGTAGGTCACAGGGGGGAATGGTCACTAATCGAGTCTGGGAGCACAGTGACTTGGGAGATGTTATTAGGCCTGTTGGTGAAGATTAGGTCTATAAGAGTAGAGGAGCCCGTTCTAGAGTCCAGTCTGGTCGGGGTTTTGATGACCTGGGTGAGATCATACGTGAGGGCTGAATCTTTGCAGGGGGAGGAAGCAGAAGAGAGCCAATAGATATTGAAATCACCCATTAGGATGACTTCACTCCTGGGTGGGAGGTGGGAGATACTGTCCAGGACTGAATCAAAGGTGGACTTTTGGTTGCAGGGGGGAATATAGACTGCCATAAGGTAAAGGGCTTTACCTGGTTTGCCTAGGCTGAGCTTAACTGTAAGGGTCTGAGCTCCGTGCATAGGTGGTGGAGTGCGGACCTCCAGAGAGTGAAGGGAGGATCTTACATAGATGGCACATCCGTCTCCCCTTTTGCTGAGCCTGTCAGTTTGATATATGGTGTAGCCACTGAGGGTGACTGTTCTGTCAGGAATTTTATCTGACAGCCAGGTCTCAGATAGTGCCAAGACATCTGGTGTGTGCTGGGCAATCCAGCCCTGTAGGGGGATGAGTTTTTTTGAAGGCTGTAGACATTTAGCGTGGCCAGCCAGAGGCTACCATGAATGCCGTTGGAAGAGACAGTGGTGAGGGATGGTCCAGGATTGGGGTGGATATTTCCAGATAACAATAGTAGGAGGACAGCATGTCTGAGTAGAGCTAGCCTGTGCAGTTTTGGTGAGGTGCATTTAGACTGGTAGTTAGAGGGTTTAATATCATGTGTAATAGAACCTGGGAGGGTGCGTATGAGGTGGATTAACAGGATGACTGGAGGAAGGGTGCCCAGCTGGTTGCTACCAGGAAGAGTAGGGTGTTGTTGCCTGAGGGTATCAGGGCAATAGTACAGCATGAGTTCTGAGTGATGAGATTGGATATTATCACTGGGAAGAGGTAGGAGCACCAACGGTTGCGATACGTGGGGTGGGGAGTATGTGGTAGAGCGAGCTGGGGTCCCATAAGTAGAATGAGCAAAAGCACAATAGGTGGTTGGCAGTGTTACCACCATGTTGTGGAAAATCCTCGTGGGGGGTTGGGGAGCCACATTGGGGATCATTGAGGCAATGAGGATTGGCATCGCAAGAAGTGGGAACATATTTACTGTGGGGATGTTTATGTATAGAGTGAATGTGATGAGTTGCCTCTAGTGGCAGGCTAGTATAAGCTGCAGTTGGAAAAGTGGTCTGATTGGTTAATTCCATGCTCATGTGCTACGTTTCTCCCTATAAATGAGAGAGCTGACCAAGGGTGGTGGTGGTGGGGGCGGTGGGGAGCCGAACGCTAGGCATTGGGCGGGGCTACAATCCTCTGGGTGTGCTGTGCTGAGGCAATGGTTGCAATCAGGTGACTGCGCTGTGATAGTTCTCCGTACCTGGGCTTAACATCGGAGCTCCTTGCTCTGGGGGAGGGCGTCTCCAGGCAAGCCCTCATGACCTCCGCTGTCTTCGGGGGGGGGCGGCTGTGTTGAAAAGGAGAGGGAGAGACACGAGTTAAATAGGTAAGGTGAGGAAGACTGCTGGGGGCTGGGCTGTATCGGGATTTCAAGATCAGTGTCCTGAAACTGCTGGGGGCTGGCACTGTCCTGAAACTGCTGGGGGCTGGGCTGTAATGGGATCTGCAGGGGAATTTAGTGCAGGAATGCAGGTTTACTTGGGGCAGAAGGGAGGGGGAGGAGGAGGAGAAAGAGAAAAAAATATATATACTGTATATATATATATATATATATATAAAGATAAGCAAGCCAATGATTTTAACTACCAGCTTGGGCTTTCTGATTTGTTCTAAGTAGATGGAGTTACAATTATTTCAACTGATTTTAGTTAAGGTAGCTAGCAAAACACTACAGTGCTGTGTTTAGGGTATGCTACATTGTGGTAACTACATTTTTTACAACAGTCTGGGCATTCCAGTACTGCTTTAATTAATTATGGTAACATGCAGGATTTAATGCTGCTATAAGCTCCTAATGGTAAAAGCTTGGCAATAATTAAGGTAACATGCAGGATTTAGTGCTGCTATAAGCCCCTACTGGTAAAAGCTTGGCTATAGAAACTATCTACATTCCTACACCGACAGTTAATAGTCTAGGTAAAAAAGGCACCAAGAAGCAGTCATTCAAATCCTCTGGGTGTGCTGTGCTGAGGCAACGGTCACGATCGGGCGACTGCACAGTGATAGTTCTCCATACCTGGGCTTAACGTTGGTGGCTCCTTGTTGTGGGGGAGGGCGTCTCCAGGCAAGCCTTCATGACCTCTGCTGTCCTCGGGGGGATCAGCTGGGCTTAACGTCAGCGGCTCTTTTTGAGAGTATTCTAGGTTTCCTACATGTTTCTCCAAACCAGTCTTGGGGTTTAATTCATTGACCAAAATATGAGCTCTGCCATTCGGAACCTCGACAGTTTTAACCACATCAAAATCAACATAACTTGCAAAACTATATACACCATTGTTTAATCTGAGAAAGAGATAATTCCCTTTTCTGTTATCCATTCTTCACTCTTACTTTTCCCTTCCTTCTTCAAGGTGACTTGAAGATTATCTGGGACCCCTTTATAGTACTTCTGTGCTCGGGTGTGTTTTGCCACCAAGCTGTGCTCACGCTGTTTTGGTGAACTTGGTCTATCCTTTCTCAAGATGGTCAATTAATCCATCAGTCATGAGACCAATAAACCTTATTACTGGCTTGGGACCCCCACTCTATGGCTACTTCAAGTTCCTCTCCTGCCATTTAATTGCTACTATTCCAGTTTTTCTCCTCCATTCGGAGGTTATTCTTTTCCTATCCCCCCTCTCCCACCCCATTCCCCATTCTGTGACCACCACCTCCTTGGATCACTCAGTGGGAGTTCACATTCCCTATTCCTTTGTTGATTTGTCCTTCCCGTTCCTTAGGATCTTACTACTACTGGTTAGGCCCCCCCATCCCCCCTCATCAGGCAAAGTTACTTACTCCTCATTCCCGGTTCTTCAATGGCTTTTGCAACAGAAGTGATCCCCTGGTGCCTTCTTCAATCCAGTGTCACCTGCATTAAAAAGGAAAAAACAATTCAAACAGATGAGTCCTAGTCTTACATCTTCGAGTTCAGGCTCCTTTGCCAGATCTCCTCCCTCCACCTTTCAGTAAATTGTCCCTCCTCTTAGTTCCCCCCTTGATATGCCTTCAAATCCCAGTCATCCTTTGCTCGCAGCCCTGTCCCCCCTTTCCCCATTGCTATGGTGGATTTTCTTCTTCCCATTCCACGCAAGGGACTGGTATTGCCCTTCTGTGTGAGCTGTGCATTTCATCTGATCCCCCCTGCCCCATCTTCTCTCCCCCTTACTCCCTTGCCCCCTCCACCTCCCTCTCCCATATCCCCTTATTATAGGGGTTCTTTACTCTGCCCCCGACTACATGATCCCTCAGCAATTAATCACTGCCTGCTGGAGCTAAACTGTTCAACCTCCTTCCTGTTGACACCACATTATATATATATATATATATATATATTTTGTTTTGTTAAAAGACAGAATTAAGTTCACAGTTCCTTCTGGTGAAATGCCTCATCCCTTCTGTGATGACTCTCCTCTTCTCTCCTCCTCTGCTCCCATTGAGGATGATTTCAGGAGCTGCGTAATGTTTTTTTTCAAGTGCGCAGGAAAGTCCGATTTCAGCTGTGGCCTTTTTCCTCCATGTCCCATCTGGTTCCATGCTGACTGTTGCAGCTCCTTCTCTAGTTTCTCCATCTCAAAATCTGGGCATGAGATTCTCCACTTTGTGAGTTGCAGTGCTGCTGCTGCTGTCACATTTTCATAGGCCTGGACCCCTTTCTCCATGAAGATTCACAGCCTTGCTGGAAAAAGTACTTGTGCCTTTATATTTCGTTTTTCCCTTAGCTGCTTCACGATGTTTCAAGCTCCCTGCCTCAGCCTGCAGTAATGGAGATAAATGCTGCTTGAAGTATACAGGCTAGCCATCAAAAACAATTCTGCCCAGCCTCCAAGCTGTCAAGATTGTCTCCTTAGTTTGGAATTTCAAAAATCTCACAATTATGGATCAGGTCCGAGCGTTGCCATCTTTGGGTTTTGGTCCTAATGACCTGTGTGCTCTCTCCATGGTCAAATCAAGATTTTTAAGCAGTTTCAGCACTGAAGAAATCAGATGTTTTACAAAAGCAATCATGTTCTCAAAGGAGTCCTCCATGCCTTCCCTGACCGCATGCAATCTCAAGTTATTTCTCCTGGCCCTGTTTTCGGTATTCTCCATGTGAGTCTTCATGTCCTTATCCCTCTGCATCAAATAAAGTATCAGTCTGGAGTGTAGTCCCTGCTCATCAACTAACTCTCCAACCTGTTTCTGGGTGCTATTAATTTTCTTGTCCATTGTCTTTAAGTGCATCTTTAAATCTGCTAATGCTGACTCCAGCATCTGCACTGTTGTATGTACCTTGCCCATAGTGGTATCCACTTCATCCTCCTCCAGCTTCAGCATTGAGGGAGGCAACTGAGCTCAGGGATTGTGGCCCAGAAGAGCATGGCCCTGTTGACCTCATGGTGATTTTTTCATCTTGTGCCATTTGTCGTATTTTTGCCGAGGGAGTCATCGGACCAGTTTTATTTCCTTTCCCGGTCATACCAATGTCCTCCGCTATGCTTTTCAGTCAGCGGGAGGCGGTTTTGCTATATTTTAATTTGTTTTGTAGGTGAGCGGGTCCTGGAGCTGTTTGCAAGCATGTAGCCTCAGCGCATGACGTCACTGGAAGTCCAAGACATGTGCCTTTTAACCCATTCCTTGCTGGTGCCCTCTGTAGCAAACACTCTGCTTTAATAAGCTCTTTACATTTATTCAGCACTTTGTTAAACACCTTATATTTATTTAGCATCTTGCCATATTTACACATACCACATTATCACAGTAGTAATGCCATTTGTAAAGGGTGGTTAACCATGGGGGGGGGATAGGTAAGTTAGTGATACCCAGTGCTGTCCCCTTATATAACTCTAATATCCAAACCAAAAGCAAGAGATTCAAAATGGTACCTGTAATCCACACTCTGTACCCACTGTAAAACTAACAATTCACTGAACTAATTAGAAGGCACCGTTTAACCGACACAAGTGAACTTGCCCATGAGGGGTAGTAAGGACTAAGAAAGAAGATGGGGTAGAGGAGGGAACTTGGGGGAGGAGGGGAAGCTGAGAGGGAGGATTAGAATGGTTGAGGAAAGAGATAGGGCATGTGTCTCTTCAACATAAGGTGCTATGCAACACTATAGTAAACATGCATTGTAATCAATACAGTAAACTTTAGACTGCACAATAGGGTGCATTATGCTGAAGTGGCAGGTTTGTTTGCACCCGTAATTGCAGGCTGATCTGAGCTCTGGAATAAGAGCCATGTAGAACAGGTGAGGGGAAAGCCCCTTTTGGGTTGAAGGTAGTCCTTCCTTGCATGAATTCCACCCGAAAGTAGCAGTGGAGTGAATTGAAAGTTCTGGCACCAGGTATAGGTTGTTGGGCCCGTTATCAAACTGGTGCTCAAGGAGGACATGTAAAGTTAGGGCAAAGATGTCAGTATAGTTCTGGACTATATGGCAGAGGGCCTAGATGGAGCTGACCTCAATTTGGACAGTTAGTGTGTAAATCTGACGGTCGCTGTTGCCCCCCCCCCCGACAATACTCACAGTTGATGATAGTAACACATATTTTTCTCAAGTTGCTTGAAGAGATGATGACATTGCTGAGCCCTGCTCCATTTCTTCAGCCTGGGACTCTGAGTTGCACGGGTTGCAAGGCGAACCAAGCTGAACCTGAAAAAAGGCATCTGCTTCAGTCGGCAATTGAAAGGTGAGCTGCTTCCCTTGGAAATGAACTGACAGGAGAGCCAGGTAAAGCTAGGACTACTTAATGTTTCTGTTTCACAGGCCCTGCTTTATTTTATCAAGTGCCTGTCTCTTTTGCAATATACTGGCAGGGTAATCATTGTAAAACAATATGCATTGCTCCACCACAATAATGTTCTGGATCTCCCAGGCTGCCCTTAAAATCAGTTCCTTATCCTGAAATCGCAGCAAATGAAAGATCAAGGGCCATGGTTTAGCTGACTTTGGGGCATTTCTACCTCTCCAGATATGGTGTGCCCTGTCTATCTCAAAGTCATAGTGCTGTTGAGATGGAGCTATATGGGGAGGTTGGTGTGAAGATGCTGCAATGGAGCCTTCCCTTCAATTCCATTCTTCAGTCCAAGGATCCAGAGATTGTTCCTTCATCCCCTTCCCTCTAAATCTTCTTATTTGGAGGTAAGGAGGGGACACTAAAGAGCCATGCATTGGACCAGATGCAGTCTGCTACAGCTTCTGCAAAACCACGTTTACGCCACTAATTACCAGCAAATTTATAATTTTACTTGTTTTTACTTGCGGATTCTGTTTTATTAGAACAAGCACAGCAGTTTGATACCAAACTTGAAGTATGGGCCTTGCAAGGGGGCAAGCACCGAAAGCTTTGCAACACAACTGGCCAGCAATATCACAGCCAGGCCCCAGCAATGTTGGAAACATGGATGAACTTCCACCCTGGGATCGAGTAGTAAAGGTGGTGGGCAATCTCGATAAAAAGGTGGTGAATATTTTAGAATGCCTAGGCTCTCAGGATGTAAAAATCGAGTCTGCATTAACTACTGCCAAAGATGCGGCAGACTGATCAATGCAGACTCAAATGGTGGTAGCACAGCTCACAACTGAGAACTGTCATTTGTGATCTCAACTAGAGACCCTGGAAAATGCAGCAAGGGCCATGAATATTCAGCTGATCGGTTTTCCAGAGGGTATAGAGGGAGAAGATCTGTTATAATTTCTACGTATCTGGTTATCGGATGCCATACCTGAGGACATGGGAATGAAAGCATCAGATCTCAAAAGGGCCAACTGGGTTAATTTTCATACTTGTCAGCTCAAGTCAGGATACTCCTCATACCATCTTGCTCATCACAGTGGGAATGGAGGTGAGAGATCAGATTTTTAATTGGGCTAGAGTTCATCACCCAGTTCAATTTGAAGGAACAGATGTAAGACTTTTCCCTGACTGGTCCTTTGCAACTTGTACTTGGAGGAAATTGTTTGATCTGGTTCTGGAGCAATTGAGAGCTTTGGGAGTGCTACACTTGCTACTTGCTCCTGCCCGATTGCACATTATTTATGGTGGAAAGACATTCCAATTTACAGACTCAAAAGAGGCAAAGAAAAGAATAGAAAAAATTGTGGAGGAATTCTGTTCAGCACCACCAGATCTTCGGGAACAGGATTCCGGATCTGAGACTGCCTCATAAGCGATTTTTGGACTTTGGTATCTATTAAAATTCCACTGCTTCTTTGACTGCTACCCTGGACTGTGAGCTCGTTATTAATGACTTTTGTATTGCTGGGTTTCAGCCTAATTCTGGATGATATTATGGTTTGAGAGCTGTCGTCCAAGGGGAAGCTTCTGTATTATGTTAAATATCTTATAGCTATATACTGTAGCTGGTTTAGTGTTAAAAATGTGTTTATTGTTAACCACCCCCCATCGCAGTGTGAAATTTAAGATTGCGTGATTTTTCTATCTGTGCCATTATTGTTATAGTTGTTATTGCTATGCCTATAGATTTTGTGTAGGCACTGGTGTGGGGAGAGAGTTGATATTCCTGCTTTCTATAATTTATGGGGAGGGTCTGTTTGCAGAGTTTAACTTTCCCTTATTACTATTTCAACTTAGTGGCGGTAATATGGTCACATTGACTTGATGCCTGTTTAATATGTTTCATTCCACAAGTCATGGCTTGGTAAGCATATCTTAATGCATTGTTTTTTGTTGAATAAACTGTGATTTCCCCATATGTAGTATCATTAATAGATGACTTTATCTGGGGACTAAAATGAGTGTGTTTACATATGCATGCAATAATACATCTGGGATCTATTATTGCTTTTATTACTGATTTGTGCAGTTAATGAAAAAGCTCAATAAAGTGTAAAAAAAATAATAATTTGGAGGTAAGCCATGTAATTGGGGCTTCTGCTGCCATGAGCTGAGCTGAGTGATCAGCTTGGGTCTTGGCAACCATTGCCAGGCAGGTCTCCATTTCCATTACATGACCAGTGAGGGCATTTAAAGTATTTTGTGTGTCTGTGACTGCAGTTTTAATTTGTTCAGTGCTGAGTGTGATTTGCTCCAAGACAGTTGTTTGTAGGTTAGATGGACTCTCGTCCAGTGCCATGAGATGAGACCCTATGGTAGCTGCCATTTTTGTTCTGGGAAGAGCCACTGCTGAGGGAGAGTTTTCAATTGATTTCCCCTGCTTCCCCATGGGCATCAAGGTCCCAGAAGTGGATCGACTGGTAGCCGTAAGTCTCTAGTAGATGCCTGTCACAGTCAAAGTCAAACAGGTGCTGAAAAAAATCACTGGATGGCTGGGGACTCTCCTGGGTAGCCAAGGGCTACTGGATTAAATGGCCATATTCGCACAGGCACACAAGTGACATCCCTTCTGAGAGACTGTTGGCATCTGTGCTGTTATTGCTGCTTCTACTAGAACTGCCACTGAAGCAGTGGATAATAACATCCTGTCTTCTGATGACAGCCTAGGGCCAGTCCATTGCCACATTCACATAGGAGTGCACCTTAGTTTAATGATACTCTCCATTCTCTTAGAGCAAAGGGCTGGAGGTTAGAGTGCAAGTGAAGGACATCTGGCCTGGAGTTCAATAGTGTTGTCCTGATGGTTCATTATCAAGAATATCAGGAGGTGATAATTGCCACTAGAAGACTTTTTTTCCTCTGGCATCATTGCAGCTGAGGAACATAGGCCAGCCACCTTCCTTAGAGTGGTAGATGGGATTCTGTACCCTAAGTCTTTCTCACAAGATTTGGAAGAGGTGTGACGGGTCTGTTAATTTCATCTCAGCAAAGACTGGATATCTGAGTCAAGATTTCTTACAAGGTGAGAGCTCATAATTGTAGTGGTCGGTGTGGGAGATGGCTGTTTTTTCCAGCTGATCTGATGGAGATTCTCCAGGTGCTCTTAGATCTGCCTCCTAGCCACTGTTTTCTGGACCTAGTTCCCACATCTCAAATGAAGACTGGAATGGCAGTGATTGGCCCGCACTCGTCAAAATCATCAATGCCTCTCTGAGGGAAGGTGTTTTTCCTACTGCCTTGAAAGAGGCAGTGGTATGACCACTCTTAAAAAAGGCTACTTTAAATCCTGATGATTTCACAAGTTTTAGTTCTCTAACTTGCTCTTTTGTTCTCAAACATATCAAGAAAGTGGTGGTGGTATAGCTAAGAGATCATCTGGAGGAATTCTCCATCTATGAGCCATTTGAATCTGGTTTCCATCCTCAGCAAAGCACTGAAACTGCCCTGGTGCCGGTTTTAAATGATCTGCTCCTTGTGAGGGACTGTCTAGAGGTTTCTTTCCAGGTCCTTTTGGATTTGTCATCTGCATTTGGCACTGTTGAACACGAGGAGCTGGTGGAATATATGAGGAGGACCATTGGGGTGGTAGGAACCATACTGGATTGGTTCTGATCCTTGATTTTTTTATTTTATTTTTTCCCCAACACCCTTTCCCCAATACAGGATAGGCCCCTGCCCTGCATGCCACCCCCCCAAGCCCAGGCTTACCCCCCTGAGTAGGGCTGCCAGGCAGGTGTCCCCCAACAGACAATGGTCTCGAGTCTTGGCTCACCCCCCATGGTGGGGCCATAGGAGTGGGATCCCTCCCCGGCAGACACTGGTCACAGTGGGAGCGATGACAGGCAGGGCATCATGGATGGGGGCTGGACTTTTAGATGCAGAGATCACTGGGAGTGGGGACATGCAATGACAGCCAGTGTCCACCCTGCCCCTCTTAAGTGATGGCACCGGCAGCAGCGGTACCCCCAGCCTCTGACAGATGTCTTCAGAGTGCAAGACACTCTTATTCTCTTCTCCTGGAGAAGGAGAGCAGTCTCTGGGAGGTTCAGTCCTTCTACCCCCAGCTGGCCCTCTGACTTCCGAGTCTGTCTCTGAACCTGGGATGTTGGTGCCGCAAGAGGACACCTTGCCACTGTGCTGTAGGCCAGCATGGTTCCGATCCTTCTTAAGCAATCATCATCAGTGGGTGATCTTAGAGAATTTTTGGTCTTTTCCTTCTGTCATTGACTGTGGCATGTGTCAAGGTTCCATTCCGTCTCCTCTTCTGTTCACAGTGTTTATGCTCTCACTTGGAAATGTGATCTAAAAGTATGGTTTGTGTTTTCATTGCTATGCTGATGATACCCAGCTATATCTTTCATTTAAACCCAGACAGGATTCCTCAGTGTCAGTGTTTCAGATTGCTCTATCTGAGATCAGTTGATGGATGCCTTGTAGGAGGCTGAAACTTAATCCCAGTAAAACTGAGTTGTTACTCATGGGATCAAATCCACTTAGATCCACCATTTTGGAGAGCCTGGATCTCCCTACTTTTGAGGGTGATAAACTTCAGGCTTGATAGGTAGTTTTCAGTCTAGGGGTCACTGTTGACAAAGAACTGTCACTTGTGCCTCAGGTGTTGCCAATGGTCAGGAGTAGTTTCCATCATTTAAAGAACATAATGGGATTGCACCCCTACCTTGACTGGATGATCTTTTAACACAAGTGCATGCTTTTATCATCTCTCACCTCAACTTCTGAAATGTGCTGTAGCGGAACCTTCCAGCATGTCAGATATACCATCTCCATCTGGTGCAGAATGCAGTAGCTAGACTTGTCATCTCAGCTGGGAGGTGTGATCTTATCACTCCAGTGCTACATTTCCTGTGAGATGGCAGGTTGATTTTAAGATCCTTCTACTGAACTTTATGCCCTAAACAGATTGGGAACCCAGTACCTTGGTGAGCTTCTTGTAACCCACCCCAATATCCAGGAGTTATGGTCTATAGGCACAAGTCTTTTGGTAGTTTCAAAATCCAAATTACAATTGGCTGGAGACAGAGCCTTCTTTGTAGCTGCCACCTTACTTTCGAATAGTCTACCAATGGATATTTAGTTTGCCTTATCTGTCACCACCTTTAAAAGAAGACTGAAGACATAGCTTTTTAGACAGATATTTGCAGGAAATTGAAATAGACATGTGTATCTGCATTGTTTATGATGAGCTTTAATATTTGACATGATTTGACATGATTGTCTTGCTTTAGAGTCTTCTGATGTCTTGTGATTCAAACATTTGTCATGATCATGTTAAGTGCCTTGGTTTTTTGAAGGGTGTTTTTAAATAAACTATCTATCTATCTATCTATCTATCTATCTATCTATCTATCTATCTATCTATCTATCTATCTATCTATCTACCTACCTACCTACAGCATCCATATTTTTGTCAAAAGAGCACTGCACAGACAGTCCCTAATTCATTGGTCTATAAAGGTATTTGTGTTACCTCATAGTGCTATATAGAGTACTATATGTGTATATGTAGAAGTGTGCAAAGTTGGGAAAGTTCACTTTAAGAAAACTGTCGCAGGGGTGTAGCAGTATAGCGGGAACTGGGTGGGGGGTAGGGAGTTGAGGTAATAAACTGTCACAAATTTTCTTGACTGTGTAGTGCAAAGCGCAACTTCACATAGTTCTTTGCTCAGCAGAGATTACAGAAGGTGCTACTTCACTGGCAAATTGTCCAGCGAGGTAACACTTTTCATATTCTGCACCAAGCAAAGCAGACACTTTGTAGGCACTATGCCAGCAAAGAACTATGTGGAGTCTTTCTTAAACAGTCTCAAAAGAGCTAAACCCAGTGCTGTGCATTATTACACCGCATACCCAACTGTCCAACATGTACTTTAACTCCCCATGCCTACCACCTTCTGTGTAGATATCCCCCTCCCTAATTCCAGTGAAGCTGCGGTCATTATTACATTGCAAAAGTAAACAAAAGGGAAACTTGTCCCATTTCCATATCCTTTTACTGTTGGTGTATACCTCCAAACCCTCCCACCAGCCCCATGGAGCCAGTGTCCAATGTTACCTATAAGAGACCCCCTGAAGGGATAAAGACCAGAGGACCCCTCAAGGGGTGGAATGAAATCCAGTGGCTCACCTGCATCAGATGCTTGTGCCCACCGAGGCTGAAAAGACTGTCGGGTGGGGGGTTACTACCTACTGCTGAGCCCTCCATACAGCCTCAGGTAGGGGAGGGACAGGCCTCTCAAAGGTCTGCTTCCAGCTCAGAACCAAGAAGCTGGATTGAGCAACAGTTAAATCAAATGCAGTTAACCCCACTCCAATAATGCAAAAATCACCCCCAAGGTGCCACTGCCTTAGAGGGTACTACCCCAACAAAGTCCTGTAGATCTAAAGTGGAAAACCTACTCAGAACAGGCTAAGAGGGCCAGACTTAATGAATACTAGACAATAGTTGGTTGCCCCCAGTCAGGCCCCCTTGGGGATTCTGCTAAAAAACTTCTCCCCTGGTCCCAAGTGGAAAGAATGGTCACATGGAGAATTTGTCATGACTATCCCAGTACCCTGCCCTTACATGACAGAATGGGTGTGGACAAAGGTGAACTCCCATAGGGCAATATAGTTGTATGAGGCTGCCTTAAATAAATTCTATTTTAAGTATGGGCTGGGTAAAACCTCTGACTCATTTCACCTGCAAGAAGAAAGGAATCAAGCCTATCTAATTGTCCCTCAGATATATTAAGGGCTAAAGTATACAGCACACATATCCTGATGTAAGTCCACAAAAGCAGACCAGTAGATGCCAGTTTATACAATATTGGGCTGAAGTTCAGTAGCTAGGAGATACATTTTCTTTGCTTTACCCTTGGAAAGTTAGTATAAACCTTGAGTCCACTAAGTTTAAGTTCTTTGACCCAGACCAGTTATCTGATTTTATCAAAACCCAAATGTCTAAAAGGGTCCAACAAGATTCATTTTCTTCAGACAAAAATGAAAATGAAGTGACTATTGCCTTGCCAAGCATTGAGAATGTAATAAACATAAATGCAACCGTCTCAGCTTGGTGGCTTCAGCTTGCAGAGAAGCACATTTGAAACTCTAAAAACAAGAAATTAATCTTTTGCTTAAGTGCACTGAGAAGAAATACCTATCGTAAAAAATCAGAGAGACTGGAGCAGTAGCAGGCTGAGCTGGTGGGCTGTCCAAGGCAGGTAGTGGTCACTAGGACTTTGGGGGGGGGGGACTACAGTTAAAATGCACTAAATGAAATACCTGAAAAATATATCTTTAAAAAAATCAAGGAGAGACAGAGAGAGGTGGAGACTGGAGCAGTAGCTACTAGAAGGGCTTGCTGGCAGGAGGCAGTCCAGGCTGTGGGTATTGGGCACAAGGGCCTAGAGCTAAACTGCAGTGACGGAAATACCTGAAAAAGCACATGTTTAACAAATCAAAGAGAGAGACAGAGACTGGAGCAGTAGCAGAACCTGCTGGCAGGAGGCAGTCCAGGCTGTGGCCATTGGACAGGAGCAGGCTAGAACTAAACTTCACTGAAAGAAATACCTGAAAAAATTTTTTAAATCCAAGAGAGGGACAGAAGCTGAAGCAGTAGCAGGGCTGACTGGCAGGATTAGTCCAGACTATGGGCATTGAGTAGGAGTGGACTAGAGCTGACCTGCACTGAAAAAATACCTGAAAGAATCTTTAAAAATCAAAGAGAGGGTTGGCGACTGGAGCATTAAAAAAAATGTAGGAACAGTTAGCCTCTGTTTGCTGCCACCTAACATACTTGTCTGTCTGCTGCCATGTCCACTTGTGTACTGCTCTGTCACAGTTGCCCAAAGGGCTAGTTGCATTTTAAGCATTTGGCTATTTTTCCATAAAAAAATTGTTGGATCACTCAGTCAGTGCAGTACGCTTCTGCTTGTTGTCACCTAGTGTGCCTGGCTGCGTGTTGTCACATCCACTTGTGCGCTGCTCTGTCACAGTTGCCCAAAGGGCTAGTTGCATTTAAACACATGGCTATTTTTCCTCAAACAAATTGTAGGACCAGTTGATCAGAGTAGTACACCTCTGTTTGTTGCCACCTAGAGTGCCTGGCTGCCTGCTGTCATGTCCCCCTGTGTACTGCTCTGTCACAGTTGCCCAAAGGGCTAGTTGCATTTAAACACATGGCTATTTTTCCTAAAAAAAAAAATTGTAGGACCAGTTAATCAGAGTAGTATACCTCTGCTTGTTGCCACCTAGTGTACCTGGATGCCTGCTGTCATGTCCCCTTGTGTACTGCTCTGTCACAGCTAGCCAAAGTGCTATTTAGCTCAATATAAGCACTTGGCTACGTTTTCTTAGCAAAAAGCAAAAAACCTTGTAGGACCAGTCAGTCAATGTGGTGCGCCTCTGCTTATTTTTTTTTTTTTTATTTATTTATTGATTTTGCAAACAAAACTTACAAGCACATCACATAGGAGAGTGACACATGATATTCATTATAGACGATGCATTCTTACGAAGGTCAAATGTAAGGCACCCCCTCTAGAGGTACATCATGGGGGGGATTTCCTATTAACAATGTTCTACAAGATAAAATTAACCATTGCATGCAGCCAGGAAGGCCAACAGGGAATCCAATAAAGGATCCTCACAAAATTATCTTATTATCAACATGACTATACAGTCAGGGTGATTCCCCAAATACTAAATTATATATGTATTTATAACAGACTCTCATTCCCAAGACTCCCAGAGCATAGAAGAATGCTCCTCTCTAGTATAATGATCTGTGGCAACTATATTTAGCAAACTCAAGTAGCAATTATGACAATAAAATAAACAATGGTATATAACCTCTTTGGCTCACAGTTCAAAAATCCCCCTCCATCTCTTCACATAAAATAGTAGAGGAGAGCCAAACATAGCCCCCCCAATCATTTAACAAACTCTGAGGAAGAGGAAGGATATAAATTGTAAAATAGCAGTTGCACAAAGGCTCTACTTAGTCGGACCCAAACCACGGCCTCCCCAAACATGAGAGTCCCAGCTTCAATAATACAAGAAAAGTTCCAAACTAGCAATAGTCTCAATTCTCATGTCCCAAGACCAATGTCGAGTGTTCTCATATTTCTTTTAAGACCAGACGGTAAGGTGTAATAGTCCCAACCACAAATGCCAAGCGATTACTTTACCAAATTAACCAGCCGGCTCAGTCCTCCTCAGACAAGTCCCTCTCTTCGTCTCTACGAGAAAGTTCTTGCTGAATCCATTGGACCAGTTTGTTAGCTTCATTTGGTTCATTAAATAAATATTGCTGGCCATTCCATTGTAGATGAAGCTTGGACAGGAGGAGCAACTGGTGTTGCACCTCAAGTGAATGTAGCCAGACTAGTAGGCCATCAAAGGCCTTGCGACGTTGACGAGTACTGAACAAGAGGTCTGGGAATACAAGAATCCCATCTTCACCATATTTTAGAACCCTACGGCGGTGAGCAGCAGTGAGAGCCCTATCTCTGTCCCCAATTCCAGTACACATGACCAGAAAAGTTCTTGGGGTTGAGGAGTCTGACAATGCCCTCCGAGGAGTCATCCTATAGGTTTTTTCTATAGACAGTGGAGGATCAGTTTTGTTAAGACCCAGCAATGCAGACAGAAATGTTTTGGCAAACAGCAAACAGTTCTCCCCTTCAGCACCCTCCAACAGCTCGATCACCCATAAGTTCTTCTCTCTGGCTTGATTTTCTACATTTTCTAGCCGTTGGTGAAGGTGCGAATTTTCCTTGCTAAGTTTGTTAGTTGCATCCACAGATTTAAGAATAGAGGATTCGGAGTGCTGAACAACCTCCTCACAGTGCTCCATTCTTGTTTTCAGGGCAGACACTCTCGGAGTGAGAGTGTCAAACCTTTTATCGAAGTCCTGTACTGATTTTACAAGTTGATGCAACGTGGCCATTATTGAAGTCAGAGAAGCTTACTCCAGTTGAGCACTAGAAGGATCCCCAGCTTCACCACATTGTGTGGGCCTTCATTTGTGTCTGTTTCTTTGGCGCAAAAAAGTTGCTGGCTGACACCCCAGCTCCCTTAATTTTACCCATCTTTGCTCACAACAGAATTCCTAACCCTCTGGAATAGTCCTGGAACTTTCTGTTTGGAAAAAGCGGAAGGTTTATAGTTATTTTAAAATTTGTTCTGGGAGCTCGAGTGTGGTGCTGCTTCTTCTTGGCAGCTCAGCAGCGCCCCCGCACCTCTGCTTGTTGCCACCTAGTGTGCCTGTGTGTCTACTGTCACATCTACTAGTGTACTCTCTCACAGTTGCCCTAGGGGCTAGTTGCATTTAAGCACTTGGCTATATTTCCTAAAAAAAAAAAAAAAAATATTGTATTACCTGTCAGAATAGTGTGCCTCTGCTTATTGCAGCCCATCGTGGTTGGAGATACTGTGTCACCAGTGGTATGGAATATCCTTTCTGATGGTACATTGGTGGGTAGACAGCTAAAATAATGTGTAGCAACCTGAACAAGAGGTTTGTCAAATGAATCTCTTAGACTGCCAGTACAACAAAAGATCTGCCTCAGGATTTGGGTCTCTGGGGTTATTAAGGCGCTGAGCATTATGTCAGCAGTGAAGTCCTGAAGTCTTCTTGTGACGAGATTTCTAAACATGGTCTCATTTTTCCAATCTATCTTAACTCAAAACAGTTGTTCACATGGTGCATGTGATGCTCATCCTCTGCAGCTATATTAGAGAAAGACATACTCCTGGTTGTTCCAGTATGGAAACTGGCACCTGCAGCCTATGCCTTAAACTGGAGGTCAGTTTCTCTGTGGTACTGGAAGAAGTGGAGCTTTCATGACTGCTTATGCCACATGCATCTCTGATTATGTGCTGTTGGTTTATATTCCTGTAAATCTGTGGGATCCTGAACAAGGAAGCCATCCTTAAAATGAGGCTCTAATAAGGTAGCTGTGGGCCCATGACATAATTTTTCTTACAATATGTTGTCAAACAACCTGTGGAGCTCTTCATGGCATTTGGGAACTGGCACTTGCATCCTGTGCACAGGTACAGGTGGCTGCATGTGCCAGTTTCCATACTGAAACATCCAGGAGTATGCCAGTCTCCAGCAGAGCTGCAGAGGATGAGCATTCAGAAGGGAAGAGACAACATTTTACTTCACAGGGAACGAATTTAAGCCAGGGAACAGCCTTCTAGTTGAGGTGGTGGGAGCAAAAACTATAAATAGGTTCAAGCATAGCTGGGATGTATCCCTTCAAGACAGCGAAGGAAAAAGGGCAAGTAAAAAACAGCCCTCGTCATTGTAGCTATATGGAAATTATAATGCGTGTGTATTTATTTATTTATTGCAGGGTTTTAAATAATTGATTAGCAGCTTTTTTCTTGGGACAATGCTAACTGTACAGAAAGTATTTATATAGGTTTTCTAGAAGTGTCATGTTTGTTCAACACAATGAAGCAAGTGCTATGCATTTTCACAATGTTTTAACACTTTTATGAGCAAAATGCTAATCAATTTTTGGAGTTAAATAAAACCCTGTATTGGAATCTCGGATAACACCTTTGAGCTAAAAGCTTGTTTACAAAGATTCCACATCGTAAGGCAATAGACAAGGTACATAAACATTACAAGACAGATAGGGGTATATACAGCAGGCAAGTACATTATGGTACATACAGATACAGATTCAAGCAAATACAGCAGGTAGGAGAGATCAACTTTATTGCAACAGTACTAAGAGCATACCTAAGGTGGACAAGCAATTTATAGTGGTAGCTGAGCCTTAGAGAATGCAGGTAGAGATATGGAGGGTCAGAAGTGGTGCTAAAGGAGAACTATGTTGAACCTGCAAGTCATTTTTCCTAGTAGATACTTTTTTCATATATTTGATCTCTTCTGGTATTGTTCCATCTTTACTTGCCTTTTAGTAAACACAGTGGGTGTTTCTGATTGATGTACTGCTAGAAAGTGCCATTTTAGAACTGTATGATGTAGTTTATGTCCCTTGTGGGCCACTGAGTTCCAGAGTGGAACATGAATGCATTGTGAGAACAATGAAAGTTCTTTAACAAGGACATAAAGTACATCATACAGTTCTAAAATGGTACTGTCCATCAGAGTGTAAAGCAGAAATACCCAGTGAATTTATTAAAACACCAGCACAGATGGAACAAAATCAGAATGTGAACCAGTACTACCAATACAACTTCTATAGAAAACACAGGCTTTTAGATTCAAGGCAGTTCTCCTTTAAGTTTTGCACTGTTGGGGTTACTCTTCTGATTGACTTTGTGCAGCTCAGAGATGGTTATATTTAGTTATGGGGTGTCGGAGGTGAAGCGTGGGAGTGGGAGGTGCGGGAGCACAGCCCCCTGCAACTGACTTACAATTGGGGTCTCGCAGTCATTGTTCAGCGCTGTATTGCACAGCGCTGTTACGAGTCTCACTGTTTTACTCTCACTATGTGTGCTCCACTTGGTTTTGGAGTTGCTGGCTTGATGTGGAACCAGCTGAAATAGAGTAAGGGGCCTTATTGTTATGCAGAGGTGTAGCAGTATAGCGGGAACTGGGTGGGGGTAGGGAGTTGAGGTAATAAACCTTATCTAGCTAATAGGTCACAGGATCTGGTAGGGTAACAAAATAAGGCAAACTGGATGGACCAATAGCCTTTTTTTGCCAAATATGTCCATGTTTCTGTTTCATTCGATGTCTGTGCCAGTTGTATTAAATTAGATGTGTAATCATCATTGTAAAGTATTTTAGTGGTGAAATGGAGGAGAATATGCCCCATGGGAATAACCTCACTAACAGAGGCACTGCTGCTGCTGAGTTCTCAGGTAGCACTGTCAAATGGGGCAAGGATTTGAAAAAGTTGGTCCATGGTTGTCTAGCAACAAATTGTTCCACCAATGTCATGTGACATCGCCATTGCATACAAACATATGAAACTGCCAGCAGATACAGGCCTTATGGACTATGTAGTCTTCTTGAGTGTGCAGCACTCTGTTTATTAAGCTGCAGCTGCCCCCCTCCTCTTGCCTGCCCTTCTGATTTAGTGCCCCCACCTCCGACTTCTCCCCTTCATCTTCCCCACAGTTTTGACCCTCCCTTTGGCCCTCTCCCACACTCTCTTGAAGCTGTCCATTGTCCGCAGTGATATCACTTCCTCTGGCAGCGCATTCTATCCTGCCACCAATCTCTCCATGAAATAATGCCTCCTCATCTCCCTCCTGAACCTTCCTCCCCTCAATTTCAGACTGTGTCCCCTGGTGTCCCTACCCCCTGTTAACTTAAACAAACCTTCAGAATTAACTCTGTTTATGACCTTTAAGTACCTGAATGTCTCAGTCGTATCCCCTCTCTCCCTTCTATCCTCAATAGTGTACATGTTGAGCTCCCTCAATCTCTCATCATATGTTTTGTCCTGCACTGAAAGTCAGGAAAAAAAAGATAGCATTCTGGAAGTATAAGGAAACGCAGAAGGAGCAGGTCAGAGAGCTGTACCAGTTAAGGCAGAAGGAAGCAGGGAGGGAAGTCAGAATAGCAAAGGCCCAAACTGAGGAAAAGATAGCCAACTCAGTTAAGAAGGGGGATAAAACCTTTTATAGATACATCAGCGAGTGTAGAAAGACAAAGGAGGGATAGTGAGGCTGAATAGAATGAGCGGTGGGTGGGCAGAGGGGACAGTGAAAAAGCAGGAATACTGAACGAATATTTCTGCTCAGTATTCACAAAAGAGGAGGGAAGTGCCTAATCCAATTAACAGAAGCACTCTTGATAGGGGTCATTCCAGTCCTTTCACAGAAGAAAGGGTTCTGCAAGAACTCCTAAAACTGAAGGTGGACAAAGCAATGGGTCCTGATGGAATTCACCCCAGAATTCTAAAAGAATTAAGGAAGGAACTAGTGAAACCACTGGCTACTCTTTTTAATAAATCATGGGAGGATGGTGTGGTACCCAAGGACTGGAGGAAGGTAGATGTGATTCCCCTTCACAAAAGTGGGACCAAGACAGAGGCAGGAAACTACAGACCTGTCAGTCTGACCTCTGTGGTAGGGAAAGTGATGGAGTCACTTCTGAAGGAAAGAATAGTTGAGTACCTAGAGGCCAGTGGAGCACAGGACCCAAGGCAGCATGGATTCACAGCGGAAGGTCATGTCAGACAAATCTAATAGATTTCTTTGACTGGGTGACCAAAGTAGTAGACCAGGGAGGCTGTGGACATGGCCTACCTAGACTTTAGCAAGGCATTTGACACAGTCCCACACAAAGATTAATAGTCAAATTAACCAGCTTGGGAGTGGGACCCAGGGTGGTAGCCTGGGTAAAACATTGGCTGGACAACAGGACACAGAAGGTAATTGTAAATGGAGTCCACTCTGAAGAAAGGGGGTTACTAGTGGGGTACACTTGGGGTTCAGTATTGGGTCCAGTCCTTTTTAATGTCTTCATCAGTGACATTGCAGAGGGACTGGAGGGAAAAGTATGCCTTTTTGCAGATGACAGAAAGATCTGCAACAGGGTTGATACACAAGGAGGCGTGGAAAGGATGAAAAGGGACTTGGCAAGGTTGGAGGAATGGTCAGAAGTATGGCAGCTAAGAATCAATGCAAAGAAGTGCAAAATAATGCACCTGGGAAACAAGAACCCAGGGGAAGAATACACAATGGGTGGGGAGGTAGTAACAACAACAAAAAAGGAAAGGAACCTGGGGGTAATCATATCAGATGACCTTAAGGTTAGCAAGCAATGTGAGAAGGCAGTAGGGAGGGATGGGGGTATACTGGGATGTATAGGGAGAGGCATCATCAGCAGAAAACAGGAAGTTGTTATCCCTCTGTACAGACAGTTGGTGAGACCCCATCTAGATACTGTGTCCAGTTCTGGAGACCCCATCTCCGCAAGGACATAGACAGGATAGAGGCAGTCAGAGGAGGCAACTAAAATGGTGCAGGGTCTGCAAGAGAAGCCGTATGAGGAGAGACTAAGGAGCTTAATATGTATACCCTTGAGGCAAGAAGGAGAGGGGGACATGATAGAAACTTTTAAGTACCTCAGTGGAATCAACAAAGTCAAGAGGGTAGCATCTTTCAGAAAAAGAGACTTGCAGAACAAGGGACACAATTTAAAGATAGAAGGAGGGCGGTTCAGGGGCAATGTGAGGAAGTATTATTTCACAGAGAGGGTAGTGGATGCATGGAACAGCCTTCCTGAGGAGGTTGTGGGGTCTAAAACTGTGGGAGAATTCAAGAATGCATGGGACAGACATAAGGCAATTCTTGTGGGGGGTAGGAAGAAATAGGCTGTTGGTTAACTAGGATCTGCGGCCTATCCTGTAGGTAGGGAAATGGGCAGACTAGATGGGCCTAGCGGTCCTTATATGCTGTCAAAGTCTATGTTTCTATGTTTCTACATCCCCCGGATCATATTTGTTGCCCTACACTGGACCCCCTCCAGTAGTTTAATGTCCTTTTTCAAATAGGGGCACCAAAACTGCTCACAGTATTCCAAGTGTGGCCTCAAAAGGGACCTGTACAGGGGCATAATGACTTCCTCCCTCTTATAGGTGATTTTCACCTGGCGATGCATCCCAGCATTCTGTTCACCTTTGCAGCTGCCTTCCTGCACTGTGCCAAGTGTTTCATGTTCCCTGTCACTAGCACCCTCAGATCTTTCTATTTAGCTGAAGTGGCTAGCTGCACTCCCCCAACCACTGGCTGTTCTCTGTTTTTTTTTTTGCTCCCAAGTGCAAGACTTTGCTTTTTTTAGCATTGAACCCCTGCTGCCATGTGGCAGACAAGCAGTCAAGAGTCACCAAATCCGCAGTACCTTACCCCCTTCCACACTATTCACCTCTGCACAGATCTTAGTGTCATCTACAAAGAGGTTGATCTTGCTCCTTATCCCATTTGATATGTCAGCAATGAATATGTTAAACAGTACCAGTCCCAGCATTGACCACTGCAGGACTCCGCTGGTCAGAGCCCTAGGTGCTGAGAGCTCACCTCCAACTACCACCCTCTGCTGCTTGCCCTGGAACCAGCTCTTAATCCACCCAACCAGTTTCCTCCCTGCTCCTAGGCTATTTAGCTTGCTGGTCAGCCTTCCATGGGGCACCAAATCAAATGCCTTGTTGAATTCCAGGTAAAGGACATCCATTGCATGGCCCCTATCCAGTGACTGCACCACCCAGTTGAAAAAGTCAACAAGGTTGGTCTGACATGATCTGCCAGATACAAACTCATGTTGTCTGTCATCCTGTAGTCCATTCTCCTCCAGGAAACTCACCAGCCTTTCCTTATAAATAGTCTCCATCAGTTTCCCCACAATAGCTGTAAGGCTCACCAGTCTGTACTTCCCAGGTCCATCCCTGGGCCCACCCTAATGGATTGGCACGACAGTTGCCATCTTCCAGTCCCTGGGCATGCATCCAGTATTTAGGGAATTGTTGGGCAAATCCACTAGTGATCCCGCAAGGACCTCTGCCAGCTCCCTGAGTACCCTAGGATGTAGTCCGTCTGGTCCCCGTGCCTTATCCACCCTTAAGGACCTTAGGCCCTCCAGCACCCTTTCAACTGGGATCTCCATGCCCTATACCCCCTCTCCCTCTGACCTCCTCACAACCATCCCCTGAGGTATAGGCCCATCCCTCTCACTGGTAAACACTGAGCAGAAGTACTCATTTAGTACTTCTGCCTGCTCTGCCCTCTGCTCTGCCTACCCACCCTCTGTCCTCATACTTACTATCTGGTTCTTGCACTTTCTTCTCTCTCCTATATACCTGAAGAAATCCTTTTCACCTTCCCTGATCCCCTACACCAGCCTTAGTTCTTCTGAAGCCTTGGCTGCCCTTACTACCCTGCTTGCCTCCCTGGATTTCTTCACATATTTCTCCCTGTCCTTATCCCGGCAGGAGGTCTTATACTTTCTAAAGGCTGCTCTCTTTTCCCTCACCCTTTCCACTACCTCTCCATTCAACCAGCTTGGTATCTTGCTTTTGGCCTTCTTACTTTGGCACTTTGTGCAAGAGCTAGTGGCCTCTGTCAGCCCCCCCCCCCCATGATGTTCCATTTCTGCTCTGCATCCATGCCCAGGCTGATGTTGTCTCGGTGCCATTTCAGAATGATTCCCATCCTGCATGTACAGCTTTCTTTTATTCCATCAGCCTTTTATTCCACCAGTCTTTCTCTCATGTAATATGTAGAATTCTATCTGGAAGTGATGTCCAGTATCAAGGAGTGTTGAAGCAGTTTTGCTGCTAGTTCCTGGAATGCCGTAGTGTGGCAGTTGTCTTTGCAGACCTGTGAAGTGGCTGGCTATTCTGTGTGCCACTACAATATGACTGCTGATACTTGTGCTCCTCTCTAAACCTCGGTGGACAACTATATTTAATGTGTGTGCAAAGCTGTTGACATTTACTCTCTCCCAGTAACTGAAGCTTTTACCATGTTAGCAGCAGTAACACTGCCAATGTCATTCCTGCTCATAATCCATTTCCGAGTATCCATTCCTCTCACAGTTTGTCATAGTGGGCAAGTTAATGGAGACCATTCTAAAGGAAAGCATGATGAATACCTTTATTAAAGATACAGGAACTCAGTGAGCTGACGTTCGAGCAGCAAACACTCAATTACCCCAGTGCTTCGACCGGAATCTTCATCAGGTGGTGGAGTTTGAGTGCTGAAGCCCTCCCTTATATACCAGTGGACTCATTACATTAGTGTTGCCTCCTATTGGTACTTAGTCAATTACATATTTTTATTTTGTCTTTTAGTGGCATAGGTTGGGATTCAAACATAGAAGTTGATGGCAGATAAGGACCACAAGGCCTATCCAGTCTGCCCATTTCTTTTTCTACCTTATAAATGTGCCATCGACTTTTGCTCTGTCAATGGCCTATCCATTCATACTCATCTGTATTGCTCCTTTATGCCTATCCCATGCCTGCTTGAAGCCCTGCACGGTATTCCTAGCCACCACTTCCTGAGGTAGGCCGTTCCATGCATTCACCACCCTTTTTATGAGAAAGAACTTCCTCACATTACCCCTTAATCGGCCACCCCCTAATCTCATGCTGTGTCCTCTTGTCCTGCTATTTTTCTTATACTGAAACATGTTAGACTCTTTCACCTTGTTAATGCCCTTAAGGTGTTTGAATGTTTTGATCATATCACCTCTCTCTCTCCCCTTTGCTCTAAGTTATACATATTGAGCACCGTTAATCTGTCCTCATATGTTTTCTGATGCAGTCCCTGCACCATTTTGGTTGCCCTTTTCTGGACTGCCTCAATTTGGTCAATGTCCTTGTGAAGGTGTGGCCTCCAGTACTGCGCGCAGTACTCCAGATGGGGCCTAACCAGTGTCTTGTAAATAGGGATTATTACCTCCCTCTTCTGACTTGTGATAACCCCACTAATATACCTCAACATCCCCCTAGCTAACATGTTAACTAATATTCATAAAATAAACATTTCTTTATAAAAACTAAACAAAAAACACCAAGTTATTGTACAACCTGCCAGAATTTTTAACTACAAGGTTGCAGAATTGGCAAAAAGTAGACACAGTTTTATACAACACTTCCTTTAAATTCATTACTGCTGCCTTGTTCTGGATCAAAGCCTAGGCAAACAATAACCTATAATCAGGGCCCCTGGTGTTCTGCAGCAGAATTTTCTGATTTCTGCGGCAGGGCTTCTTGACTTCTGTGGCAGCATTTTCTGATTTCTGCGGCATGATTTATTCATTTCTCTGACAGAATGCAGTCCTGTCATTGGCTAAATATGATGTGATGTCATCGATGACATCATATGCTGAGCATGGAGGAGGGGCTTCAGGATAAACGAGGTGGGAAAGAAAGCGTGACACTATTTAAAAACAGTATATTTATATGAAAATTCACCAAAAACAATGAATTCTGCGGCACTATATATATTCTGCGGCATGATGCAAATTCTGTTGCAAATTCCACAACCGCAGAACCGCAGAATTCCAGGGGCCTTGCCTATAATGATGCATCAAACACAGGTGAAGAGTTTATAAACAGAAAAAATACAAATTAATTGGATCAAATAAAGAACTGATTTGGCTGTCCAAAAAAAAAAAAAAAGACAAGTGAGCTCCCCAGTGACATACATTTATCCAGCTTCTGGGTCTGGGGGATCAACCAATCTGAATCTTTACAGGGCATCCACACTCTAGAAAAGAAGTGAAAAAGAGGTATTAGTACTCATACCTATATCTAGAGGAGAAAAATCATATAGCCAATAACATCACTGAGGCCTGTTGGCTGATTTGATAAGACCCTATCTCTTTTTTAGAAATGGTTTCAAATCCCAATCTACATTGTGCCCTCTAGGTCGTAAGGAGTTCAAAGTAAATATCCAGAAGATCTCTTTCTGTAGTAACTTATTTTATCTATCTTCACCCCTTGGGCCATGCTGTACAGAGTCAAGTGCCACAAATGAAGTCCCTGCTGGGTTCGTATTGTGTTTTTCAATGTACAGTAGTGTCTGCTTAAGGGTGTATTAAAGAGTCCTGCTCTAATATTTCTAATATGTTCTTGTATTCACTGTCTTAAAAGGTCTTACTGTTTGACCAATAATGTATACAGTAGATTGCAGGGACACCATATAGCATACGCCCCATAGGAACTTGCACAATTGAGAAAACTCCTGATGTCCACCCCCCCCCCCGGATAGCCTTCCAATTCAAATATTTTCCCTTGTTTGCAAAACCTGCAAATGTTGCATTTCCCACAATTCAACATTCTCTGTGGAAGCCAATTTCTCATTGGTTAATTCTTTTTCTTAGCACAGTATCTGCTGTGTACAAATTTGTCACGCAAGTTCTTTGCCATAGAGAAGGTAATTCTGGGTAAGGCCCCAATTTCAGTCCCAAGAATTTAGTAAAATGAGACAAAACAGTTTTATGACTGCAGCAATTTGACCAGCTTTCTTATTCAGTTTAGTAACAAAAGTGATTGGTTGCTTTCCCTTTAGAGTTTTTTCTTTGGTTTTAGAAGAGAATTTATCTCCTGTGTTCTATCTCTTTCAAGGGCAGCTTCCAATATTGGTTTCTCATACCCCCATTAAAAAATCTCTGAAAGAGTTCAGTGCATTGCTCCTCAAATTCTTCTTCTCTAGAGCAGTTCCAGCGGATCCATAGAAACTGGTCATAGGGGATGGACTTAATCAAGGCCTTAGGGTGTAAATTATCAGCTCTCAGGAGGGTACTAGTTGCAGTAGGTTTTCTGAATCCTTTTGTTTGGACTTTCATGTGCTCATCTATAAACAAAGTAAGGTCTAAGAAATCAATACTATTTTTATCAGTATGGTATGTGAACTTAAGATTTCTATTGTTATTTTTAATCCAATGTATGAATGCTATAACGTCTTCCTCTGTTCCCTCCCATAAGCACAAAATGTCATCAAGAAAATTATTCCATTTCTTAATATGTCTATGAAATGGATTTGTAGCGTCTGATAATATGGTATCTTTTTCCCATTGGACAAGGAAGATGTTGACATAGCTAAGGGCCATTGCTGCCCCCATTTGCTGTGCCTTGAGTTGTAGGAAGTAGCTGTTGTTAAATTCAAAAAAAATTGTGTGATAGTACATATCTAAAGGCTTCCACAATAAGCTCAGTTGGAAAAATGTCTCTAAGCGGGTGTTCCTGTAACATGTGTTCACATACCTTAATTCCTTGCTCATGAGGAATGCTGGTGTACGGTGATTCCACATCAGTAGTCACCCAAAGGTGATTGGCACCCCATTTGTAGTCCTTTAATTTGTCTAGCACATCCATAGTGTCTCTGATGTGAGATTGAACCTCTGACAGGCAGTTCTTTAAAAAGAAATCTATGACTCTACTGAGATTTTCTGTCAAGGATCCTAGACCAGAGGCTATAGGCAAAGCCACTGATTTTCGGTTTTTACCAGAAAACCTGGTAAAATTCCGGAATCAGAGCTGCCTGAACACCAGTGCAAACAAAGATTTCATGGAATCTGGCATTTTATATCAGATCAGCAAATCTACAAAAAACTTGTATTTTTCTTGTAATTCCTTCCTGTACTATTTTCAGTTTGCTTTACTTAATTCTATGTATATTAATCCTTCTTTTATTCTGAGTGTTTATGCACATACTTAAAGAATGATAGCAGAATCCTAGTAAAATCCAGTAATTAAAGTAACAATCACCGGTGCAATTCCGGAATATGAAGGCTTGAAAACGGAATTTCATTATTTTAACCACCGTAAATCAGTGGCCTTGGCTATAGGTCAACCTAACGAATTCACATGGCTCTTATGGATTTTAGGAAGAGCATAACAAGTGGAGGTAATGGGGGTGTCATTCCATATATAATTAAATTCTGCTGCAGTGATGAAATTATTTACTTTGCCCCATTCTAACAAATTCAGCAGTCTCTTTATAAATTTTTCTGTAAGGTTCTCCTGAAATTTGTGGAAATGTAATGGGTTATTCAGTAGTTCCTCCACACATCTGATATAGTCAGTCTCATCCATAATTACAATATTACCCCCTTTGTCAGCACTTTTGATTATAATATTATTCAGATGTATCAATTCTTTTGCAGCCATTTTTTCTTTAAGGCATAGATTGCTATATGAACCTATGGAAAAATGTGTTAGTAACAGTTCCATTTCTCTCAAAACTATAGTTTCATAACTTTTGATTAGAGGGTTCATGGTATTGGGGCAAAAACTAGATGGAGATTTGACATTTGCCTTTCTTGTATCTTTAAAAGGGTGCAACCTCTGTGATGCTATGATTAGTAACAGACTGTTACTATTAACTCTATTAATTTAATCAAGAAGTGATTCTAAAGTTTCGAAATCTGTGGGGTCTATAAATGAAGAATTTAAAACATCATTTTCATTTTTCAACCTGATTTAGTTCAGATTCATTTAAATTCACTAGTAATTCAATCATTTATAAATGGTCTCCAGGATGATAGGCAACATGGACTTGTCAGGAGAAGATTATGCCAAACAAACCTGATGCACTTTTTCAACTGGGTCACAAGGTCACTGGACAGGGGGCAGGCAGTGGATGTCCTATACCTGGACTTCAGCAAGGCGTTCAATTCAGTGCCGCATGGCAGGTTGATCAGCAAGCTGAGTAACCTGGGATGTGGGGACAAGCTGCTGCATGGGTTAAGAACTGGCTACAGGACAGGAACCAGAGAGTGGTGGTAGGAGGGGCACTATCCAAACCTAGACCCATAACCAGCGGGGTGCCGGAGAGCTCAGTACTCAGACCAATGCTATTCAACACCTTTATTGGTGACATAGTAGACTGAGTCAAAAGTAAGATCTGCCTATTTACAGATGTTACAAAGCTCTGTGGGAGGAAGACACAGAGGAGGGGAGACAGGAGTTCAAGGAAGATCTGGCTAGGTTTGAAAAATGGTTGGGCATCTGGCAGTTGGGATTCATCACTAAGAAATGCAAGATCATGCACCTGGAAGCTAGGAACCTAGGGGCTAGCTACTGGCTGGGGGCATACAGGTGACCATCTCAGAGAAGGAAAAGGATCTAGGAGTATTGGTCAGGGGGGATATGAAACACTCTGTGCAGTGCCTTAAGGTGGCAGCCAAAGCAAATAAAATGCTGGGCTACATTGCCAGAGGAATCACATCTAGGAGGGAGGAAGTTATTCTGCCACTATAGAGGTCAATGGTGAAACCACACCTGGAGTACTGCATACAGTTCTGGTGCCTTTATCTGAAGAAGGACATCAAGCTACTGGAGGGGGTTTAGTGGAGGGCAACCAAAATTATACAGGACATGGGTGACAAAACATTTGAAGAGAGGCTATGGGAGTTTAACATGTATTCCCTGGAGGACAGAAGGGAAAGGGGGGATATGATAGAAACCTTCACGTACCTAAAGGGTATAAACAGGGTTGGAATGGAGGGCATCTTCAGTTTAAGAGGGGAGGGTACAACAAAGGGGTATAGCCTGAAACTAGTGGGATGTAGATTTAAGAAGGAATTGAGGAGGCACTTTTTCACCAAAAAGGTGGTGTCAGGGTGGCACAAACTGCCAGAGGAGGTGGTATCGGTGAATACGGTTGGCAGTTTCAAGGTGGGGGGCATAAGATGAAAAAGAAAATTAGAACTAGTGAGTGGAAGGAGGGATAAAGGGGGACCACTAACCACCAGGGAGTATTCTGCTTTTTAAGGGGCTGGGGATCAGAGACCGGGGGGGGAGACCACAGGCCACCAAGGAGTATGCTAATTTTTAAGGGACCAGGGACTAGAGACTGGGGGACCACTAGCCACAAGGAAGTATACTGTTTTTTATGGGACCGGGGATCAGATACTGAGGGGGGGCACTAGACACCAGGGACTCCTTGTGTGGCTATGGGGACAGTGATCAGAGGGAAGGGGGATCACTAGCACCAGGGAATATTTTTTAAACTATAGGACAGTGATCAGAGGATGGGGGGACCACAGACCACCAGGGATATTCATTTAACTTACTGGACAGTGATTAGAGGATGGGGACCACTGACCACCAGGGAATATTCATTTAACTTACGGAATGGCGATCGGAGGATGGGGGACCACTGGGCACCAGGGACATTTCTAACATTATACAGGACAGCGATCAGAGGGCGAGGGGACCACTGGACATGTGGGACTTACGTTTTTCATGGGGATGGGTGATCAGAGTGGAGGTGGGGCTGGTCTCAGAGGCTCAAACCTGCAACTGCTTCTCATGAAAATTAGCCCATAATGGACATGCATATGGCCCCTCTGTGTCTTGCATGCCCAATGGGCTAATTTGCATTGGGCCATCTGAATATTGTGCTGAGAGCTACCGGCACAATCAGGTCTGGAGGCGATATTACCTACACTGCGAGATCCGTGTTGAGGCAGCAATTTTTGACTTAATGCTGCACCAATATACCCCTACACTCAGTCAGATAATGCCGGTGTGCTATCTGACTGAATATAGCATCCTCAGCATCCTGGGCATTGGGCAAACACAGTGCAAAACTTTGCACTCTGCTTTGCCAATTTTTGATTATCAGGACCCTGATGTTCTAGTATTAGCTTGCAGTCCAGAATAATGCCCAGGTTCTTCACCACATACAAAGCTCAGAGTGACTGACTATTCACAGATGGTAAAAGAAGGCCACCACTTACTTACCCATGTCAGCCTGGATCAATAATCATAACCTCTGTCTTGCCTGGGTTGAGACACAGCCAGTTGGAGGCCATCCAGTCATTGATTTGTTGTAGACACTGCCCTAGCACAAAACCCACATGTAACCCATCAGGGGTGCAAGACAGATAGTACTGAGTATCATTTGCATAGCAGTGGAACTCAAACCCCATACAGTCTAATGATCTCACCTTATAGCAACATGCACATAGCAAACAACACAGGTGCCAAGATCAGAGTTCAAAGATGGCTTTTCAGAGATGATGGAAAAAAAATCTTCCCCCGGGTACACCCAACAATCTCAGTATCTACTGCCCCTAAGTAATCAAGACTACCAACAAGCAGCCAAGTAGCGCCAGGGTCAAGTAGACCGTAAGTATGGAGCAGACTTGTCATCACCCAAACCACCTCCTCTTCTACAACTGGCTGAAACTCAGCCCAGGATGGCAGATCATCATTGCCCCTCCTACCCAGAGTGTCACCGGCCCATGACCAGCCATTTAAGGCAATATCATCCAAATGGAGGAAACCTTGCCAAAGAAGAACTGGCTAAACTCTTTGAACTCCTCTGCAGAAAAGGCTTGTTTGGACCACAAAGAGGATTTAATAATTAGTCTACAGTGAAAAAGAGCTGAACTGACTAATTCTTGCTTGCAGTAATGGTTCTTGACAGGAACTCTGTCTTTTTCAAGGAGATTGCCCTCTGATAGTTATCATAGTGAGTTCTCAGAGCCAATTTGTACTCCTCAGAGTAGGATTTCTACCAAGAATGCTCTAACAACTGTCCCTTGGTATTCAACTGCCCCAGCTCCTCACGATATTATGGTGAACTATGACAGGAAGTCAAGGGACAGCCACAGAAGGGTACTAGGAAGTCCAAGGCAGCTATAAGAACTATATCATAACTCTCCATGGCTTGCTTGGCTCCCTGAGCACAAGCCATCATCATGCCCAAGACATCCGGTACTATCTGGAGTTTGTGAGGCTCCAAAATAAATTTTGGGTGATACAGGACCGAATTTGCAGGAAGGGTATTAAAATGAGGGGCCCTGCAAAGGAACGACATGGCATGATGATCTTACCAAATGACCAGATCAGCCTTGACCACACTTATGTTAAGCCCTGATGAGAAGACCAGGTTGAGAGTGTGACAATGTAGATGGGTCGCAGGAGCACCCACCTGTGTGAGGCTCGGTGATGATATCACCTGGACGAGCTATTCACCAACATCGTCCACCCAGGCATTGATATCCTCCAACACTAAAAGCTTGGGGGCATCCAACACCTGGACGGCCATGAAATCCACCAACTCCCTCAGTAAATCACACTGCAGAGGCTGGTATATGAGGATGTTCCTATGGCCTACCCCTGCCCCACCACTAACAGACACACTCTCAAATGAAGTGAAAGTTCCCATGGGGTATGCCATGAATCCCAGAGTGGATCTAAAGCAAATGGCCACCTCGCCATCCCATGATCCTGCCTTGGGCAATGTACCACAGAATACCCAGTCAGAATCAATACCTTAAGCACAGGGCCAGAGTAATCACTTAGCCAGATTTTCATGATACAACCAAGATCAGCCAAAGAAACAGTGATGAAACGCTCCATCACTGCTGTCTTATTCCTCGTAGATCTTGCATTGCAGAGAATGGCATGAAGGAGAGGAGCAGATTCAGCTGGCCTGCTAACCTCTTGCCCACTGGCAATAGGCACAGACCAAGGGAGGGTAACAAGACAGGGATGATACCTGTCATTATTCCATCTCCTCCCTGGCTGCCTCTGAATCCTCACTAACCATATTAGATCCTCCCCGTCACCCCAAATGGGACCTCCACCACTGCCTTTGTCCTGCCCTTGGAGGATCCCCTGTCCTGTGTAGGACTTAGTAGAATTAATATATTACTAACTAGAGATTTTATTTATTAGCTTTTGTTTACTGGGTAAGCATACTAGACAAGGAATGCCTATTTTCAGGTGCAACCCGGGAGATTACTAAGGTAGGTTTTACAAGCGGTACGACAAATATAGTAAACAGTATGAACAAAATAGCAGGCAAACCATAAGACAATACAATATTACAAGGAAGGTGATAAATAGGCAGCGAGAAGAAATAAACATACACATAATGAGCAGATAAGCAAATGCATGGAGGCAAGGACAATCAACACAGTAAAGGGTAATATACAATTAGTGGAAAAATGCATCTGCATTAAGGTGGGGCTTGGTGTTAGTGCCCCAGTTTACAGATAAGGATGGTAAGTGCTTAGGCACATTGACAAGTAAGGGCTAATGGTTTTCATTTATGGATCCAAGGAGTAGGAGCCTTGGGGCCAGGGGCGTGGATGGAGCACACCAAGTCGGGCAGGGAGATACCTGACAGTCTAGGGACAGTAGCATTCCGAGGCTGATTTCAAGTGAGACTAAAGGGAGCTCTTAAACAAGTGATAGGTGGGAGTACTTCTGGTGAGTGCAGGTAGGGTATTACAGAATCTGGTGGCACAGACCACAAAGGCACGGTTGCGTGCCAGTGTAAGAGTTTTTGGGACAAGGAGGGGATGGTAGTCAGCAGATTGGAGCTGATAGGATGGCAGTGCTGGCTGAAGGAGTTTAGACAGGGCAGGTGGGGTGGCATTATGGATAATTTTGTCTATGAAGCAGCCCAAGACAAATGAGCGATAGTTAATTGGGGACAACCAGTGTAGCTGACCATATAATTCACAGTGGTGAGTAAGCCAAGAGATGTGAGGGTGAAGCAGCAGATATTATTATAGTCCACATCCCATTTTGCAAGGCTAGTTTTAGTGGTGATGGTATAGGTTATCAGTCCATAATTGAGTGAGGGGAAGGGTAAGCCTTTGACAAGGGCAAGTCGTGCAGCCATTGTAAGTGATCCACAGGCCCTATAAGCGAGTTCAAGTTTGATGTTCATTGCCCTGCATGCATTTTGAATATGCAAAGACAGGTCTAACTGGGGATCAAGTGTGACTCCTAGGTATTTAAAGGAGCAAGTAGTGCCAACTGGGACACTATCGTGGCTCAAGACGTTTATAGGGACTGGGCACTGCTTGAGTTTAGCTGAGGAGCATGAGTTAAGTTTTCTTTTTGTTCAGGATAAGGGTATTTGTCAAGAGCCAGGTTTGCAGCTTATTGAAGTCAGCCTGTAGATTATGATTTATAACACTGACACCACTCAAACTGGATAGGAGGATCATATTGTCAGCATATAGGGCGGTGGTGCTATGGGTAGGGACCATTGGAAAATCCTTAATGAAGAGAGAAAATAGGATACAGCCTAAAATGGATCCCTGGGGGACACTGACCATGATGGGAACAGGGTCCGAGAGAGCTTTATTAAACTTTATAAGCTGTAGCCTGCCAGTGAGATAGTTGGAAAACCAGTTTGGAGCTGGACCTGACATGCCAAGGGAGAGAAGCTTAGAGCAGAGTAAGGTGTGATCCACTAAATCGAATTCCTTGGAGAGGTCAATGAAGATTGTCCCATAGAAACATAGAAGTTGACGGCAGATAAGGACCGCAAGGCCCATCCAGTCTGCCCATTTCTTTTTCTACCTTATAAATGTGCCATCGGCCTTTGCTCTGTCAGTGGCCTATCTATTCATAGTCATTTGTATTGCTCCCTTATGCCTATCCCATGCCTGTTTGAAGCCCTGCACTGTATTCATAGCCACCACTTCTTGTGGTAAGCCATTCCATGCATCCACCACCCTTTCTGTGAAAAAGAATTTCTCACATTCCCCTTAATTGGCCCCTCTAACCTAATGCTGTGTCCTCTTGTCCTGCTATTTTTCTTATATTTAAACATGTTAGACTCTTTACCTTGTTAATGCCCTTAAGGTGTTTGAATGCCTCGATCATATCATCTCTCTCCTCCTTTGCTCAAGGGTATACATATTGAGCTCTGTTAATCTGTCCTCATATGTCTTCTGATGCAGTCCCTGCACCATTTTTGCTGCCCTTCTCTGGACTGCCTCAATTTGGTTAATGTCCTTGTGAAGGTGTGGCCTCCAATACTGCACGCAGTACTCCAGATGGGGCCTAACCAGTGTCTTGTAAGAGGAGTTATTACCTCCCTCTTCGACTTGTGATACCCCTACTAATACACCTAACACCCCCTAGCCTTACCTACTGCTTTAGAGGTCTGCTTGGATGATTTCGGTCATCAGTGATGATGATGCCCAAGTCCTTTCTTCCTTTGTGACTGCTAGCAACTCCTCCAGCCTATAGGTGGCTTCAGGGTTTCTCTTCCCTATGTGCATGATTTTGCACTTCTTTGCATTAAATCCCAGTTGCCACTCTTCTGACCATTTTGCTAGTTTATCCAGATCTCTTCTCATTCTGCCCACCCATCTGGATCATCTACTCTGTTGCAGATCTTGGTGTCATCTGCAAACAGACAAGCCTTACCCTCTAGTCCATCTGCAAGGTCACTAATGAAGATGTTGAGGAGGACTGGCCCCAGAACTGATCCCTGAGGTACCCCACTTGTGACTTGCATCTCTTCTAACTGTATACCATTTACCACCACTCTCTGTCCCAGACAACTTGCCATATGGCTGTCCTTATTTCAGATGTAACCTTAGCAAGGGCTGTTCCAGTGCTATAACCTTTACAAAATCCATGCTGTTCGGGGGATAGTATGGCATGATTAGTCAGGTAGTCTGTTAGTTGTACCTCCACCACCTTTTCCAATATCATGCTGACAACGAACAGGGTGGCTATAGGATGGTAGTTGAAGATAGGGACAGCCTTGGCTACTTCCCAGATAGGTGGAATAATTTCATTGGTGAAGGAAAGGTTAAGAATATGGGAGATAGGGAGTACGAGCAAAGGGGCACCAATCTTTAGTAGTTTAGGTTCAAGGTCATCATGACCAGCGCTCATTTGAGGGGATAGTCCAGCTAGTAGTTTGTATGTTTCCCTTGCTGTGACTAATTTGAGACGGAAGGGTGGGTGATACAGAGACTCTGTTAAGGAGGTGGCATTAGATATGGGTGACTTGTCATTGTCGGTAAAAAAACAGGGAGGTGTACGCTGAAAGATCTGAGAATTGGTTGTTAAAGGCATTGGCGATAGTGACAGCATTATTGCAGTTTTTTGCACCAACAATCATGTCCACAGTATTGCACCTGCTTTGGCCCCCGACTACGGCTTTAATGGTGCACCAGACATTCCACGGATCCCTAGCAGAGGATAACAGGGCGATCTTAAAGTATTCGCTCTTAGCGGTTCGTATGTCTTTTTTGTATGTATTACGGAGCCGTCTGTAATTCTTTTATTTCAGCTTGTCCATTGTGAAGAGTAGTAGCTTTAAGCTACTATAAATATCTAAATTCTATTCTTCATATATTCTTCATGATCTCTCCTCCACTTTTTAAGGACCTGTTCCATATTGCTGATAATCTTTTTACTTTGGGGTATTTTTATTTTTGTATAAACAAATCTTTCTTCTTGTGTGTGTCCATTAACACACAACGTATGCCTCTGAAAGTATCTTCAATATGTATAAGTTATGTATTGAAATCTCACCCCCCCCCAAAAAAAAAGATGTATTAAGGCTCACTATCATGAAGAAACACATACAACTTGTAGACCTGGATTGAAGGAAGTCCCAGTACTTTGTCAACAGCTTAGCCTCCTATGGGATCCCATGCTACAAGCTGGATCCATAGTACTACTGTAACCCCTAGATGGCGCTATCCCAGGGGCTACTACCCCTGCCTGATTTGCCACTAACAGGTTGAGGGGCCTGGATCCAATGGCGGGTGCCTCCACCCAGAGGTCAGGGTTTGCAATAGTTAAACTAACTTGGTCACAGCCCTCTGGGACACTGCAACCCCCCTTTCTTCCCACTAGTGGCCCACACAATATATCAAATTACCTTCACAGTATACACTTACCCCAGGTCTGGTTCCGGCACTGGGACCTCCTGTGAAATGAGATACAGTGCAACAATCACAGTACAGTACTTTAACATAGACAAATACCTCAGGCAGTATAACTTTGCTGAAACAAGCAGCTCTGATTTATTTAGGGGATATAACAAGGACAGGGGAAATCAGGTTAATTAGCTTATCACTCTAATAATCTACCTATGGCTCTGTGCACAGGCCTATCCCTATCAGTTACTGTCCTGGGTACCCAAGCCCTAGTGGCTAGTCAAACAGTGGCAGCTGGTAGGGGCCCTTTCACACAGAGAAAAGGAGAATTAAACAGTCAGCAGTACAGTAATTCCATTTGGATTTAAATGTGGCAATTCAACAGGGAGGCGACCCTGAATTAGTACTCACGACCTCCAAATAAGATAGGGTCCTTCAATGTCAGCAGGGCTCACTTGAGGTACACAAACCTCTTCACACATCCATATAAAAGAAAGCACTATACCAGGCAGGCTGCATCTGTATCCCGATCGCAATTACTGCACAATACCGGAGAACACAGCAGATTCAGTTCCTGACAGACCAAGTGCAATTTTCAGCAATTCCTCCAGTCTTCTACAGGGTGAGCCTGGTTTCTACTCTTCAGAGATCCTTTGATTCTTTTCTAGGGACGATTCAGTCCTAACAAGCTGTTACACAAGCTGCAGACCGGAACTCTGGGCCTTACACACGTTTTGACTAAAACTGCACACTGAAAAAGCACAGGGCTCCTTCCTTCTTCACTGCCAAAGCTCAACTGAAACTCCAACCGACAAAACGGGCACTTCCTTTGAGTTCCTCCCAGTTCTTGACTGGATTGGCTGTCACTCACAATAAACTGCTGCTGTTGGTCAAAAAGGCACTGAAGTCTAAACTACATCTCCCAGAGTCACTGCCCATACAATCCTCTTGTGGCTGGCTCAGATTATGAGTGCAAGTTCTGATTCGTCCAAGGCACCATTTTAGAGCTAGCTTACCCACACTGATTGGTCCAGTTCAGCAGTTCAAAACTAGAATGGGAACTAGCAGACACAGTTCTGACTGCAAAGAAAGCAGGTTAGACAAACTGTAATTTCATTATTACTCTAAATAATTTCTGGCAAACAGTTACATCTTTCAGATAGGTTCCTTTGCACTCCTAGTGACTGCAAAATGAAGTGAATTGGCAGCAGCTCGAGTGGTACTCAGAGAAGCACACAGTCCCCCATACAACGAATTATGTCTGCAAGCAGACAGCTCTTAAAGAGACAGTACCAGAGGCTCTAAAACACTCACTGATAAATGGCTAAGCATGAAACACCATTCAGGCTTGGAGCATTCAAGCAAGCTCCTGGAAGTCTTTTGGGAACCCCCATTTGCAGGGGTTACACCCTTCCTGGCCTGGGAAAGCTTGGCGTCGCGTCAAGCAAGTACCATAAGTTTTAACTGCAACCATATACATTTGCATTAGGCTCACACATGTAATCATCAGTCAATATATCATTTACCAAGAACACATTTCTGAAACATTGCAGTACGTCACTCTTTATACAGTATTACACACATTGTACCATAACTCAAGTTATTACCTCTTGTACATGAAACCTGAAGAGAGGGCCCTTCCCTATCAAGTTACCTTGGGGCTGGACGGGGCAAGGGCACCATACTTAGAGGAGCAACACAAGTAACTTGAGTTAGCACTGACGCTCAGTTTGGGCAATGAGCTAGGGGACACATACACTCCTTTATGGACAACATTGAGAGGCAAATCCACAGGCCTCCCAAGGGAATCATAACTGAGGTGCACCACAGGCTTTACAGCTCGACCAGTCTTTCTAGGGGAACTGTTACAGTCTCTCTGCACTCTGAGCCTCATTTTCAGCATTGTCCTCACTTGTCAGGGGAGTCTCCATGGGGTAGAGAGGCTAGAACTTGGGGCACTTTCAGCTCCAGGAGTTACAGTTTCTGAGTCCACAACATTTGGCTTGCATGGAGAGCTTTCGGACACTGGCAGTGGACTGTCAGGGCACTCAAAATACTCTTCGTGTTAAGGTGTATCACCAGTCTGCCCAATCTATCATTTTCCTCCCTGAAGCTCAAACAGTTCAACCATGCACAATGATTCCATTTCATCTGATCTGATGCTTTGCACTTCACTTTCTAGGAGCATTGGCTCCAGGGACGCTTGGGGCTTGGACAGTCCAGAAGGCCCAGCTTCATCTCCAGTATTAACTAGGGATTGCCCTGAAACAATTGACTCAGTTCGTGAAGAAGGATAGTATTCAAAGTCACTCTCACTTTCTTCTGATATGGACTGACAGTCATGCTCAACTGGGACTTGTGCAGGGAACACTTTAACTCTGCTTCTGTAGGTGCAGACTTCTTGGTCTTTTCTTAGCAGCAGCTCTAGTCACTGGTCCAGAGGGCATCTTCTAGGGCTCAGACTCAATTAAGATTTGTCCAATGGGCAGTAAATGATTTCTATGCATTGTTTTACATCTTTTGAATTATTCTCAGGCCTTACTTTGTACACTGGCAGATCATCTAGTTTGCCCACTACAATGTGAGGAGATGGTGCCATCTGTCAGCAATCTTGTGCTTGCCATGCAGTCCCAGATTTCTTAGAATACCGATCTCCCTCCTGGAGTTCTGTGCTTTCACCTTTTATCATACCTTTCTTTGTTGGCCAGATTTCTTTTGGCAGCCATGGTTTGAGCCAGTTGGTACGCATGAGTTAGCTGGGCCTTTAACTTTGCACATACTGTAAATAGTTGTCAGCTTGAACCCCATCAGGAGAGACCCTAAAACACACATCTACTGGTAGTGAGCTTCTCTTCCAAACATCAGGCGGTGAGGGAGAATCCAGTGGCATCACTTTTGGTGCAGTTATAAGCATGTACCAGGGTGCTAATTTGTTGGCTCCATCTAGGCTTGTCCTTTGGGTGCAGGGTGCCTAACATATCTAGCAAAGTGCGGTTGAAGCGTTCAGGCTGTGGGTCCCCTGGGTAGTAAGGAGTGGTTCTGGACTTCGCACTCCCCAGAGAAAGCATCTCTTTGATCAGACGACTCAAAGTCTCTCCTTGATCAGAATGGATTCTTTGTGGAGCCCATAGTGAACAAAAAGTTTTCTACAAGTACTTTGGCTACAGTGGATGCTTTCTGGTCTTTGGTGGGGAAAGCTTGGGCATATCTCGTGAAATGGTCAGTGACCACCAGCACATTACTGATATTTCTTTGATCTGACTCCAAACTTAGAAAATCAATACAGACCAGCTCCATGGGTGCACTGGTGGTGATGTTAACAAGGGGGCAGCCCTCTGGGACAAAGCTTTCCTCTGTAGCAAGCGACTACAAGTTAGATGTGTTGCTCCACATCAGCCCCATCTTAGGCCAATAGAATCTGGATCTCACCAAGTCAAGTGTTCTGTCTGTACCAAGGTGCCCCATGTGGTTGTGCAAGGACCTCAGTACTGAGTCTCGAAAGGCAGTGGGCAGCACTAGTTGTTGTTTGTCTACTTGTCCCCTCTGTCTACTGTTTCTCTGTATAACAGTTTATTGATCAGTTTCAACTTAGGACCTTCTTTGTATAACAGTGCAGTTCTCAAATCAGTGGGCGTAATTTAGACACATCTTTTCCTGCATAGAGGGCTTCTAAGCTGCTTTGATCATGGGATCATGGGATTGAGCCACGCGAATACTGTCATTGTCCAGCTGAGGCAGTGCACCAATGTCTATTGCAGAAAAGTGGCAATAAGCAGCAGGTATGCAATTCTCAGAGGCTCCAAGCAATCCACCATGCAGTCCACTGCGTCCGTGGACATTTGTTCCTCCTGTCAAACTTCCGGCAGAGTGCCGAATGTCAGGTTCTGTAATCGGACCCAATCATTTTGAGGAACAGGCCTCGGGAGAGAGCATCAGCATCTATGTGGTTCAGACCTGCTCGGTATTCAAGAGCATAGTCATATGTAGATAATGCAGAAAGCCACCTATGGCCAGTGGCATCCAACTCAGCTGAGGTCTGCACATAGGTCAAAGGATTATTGTCAGTTTTACTAGTATTTTAGCCCCATACAAGTACTCATGGAATTGGTCAACAATAGCCCACTTCAAAGCTAGGAACTCTAACTTATGTACAGGATAGTTCTTTTCGGATGGGGTCAGGCTTCTACTGGCAAAGGCCACTGGTCTCAGGCCATTCTCGTGCTCTTGGTACAACACAGCCCCCAACCCTTGCAAGCTAGCATCAGTGTGCAGGACGTAAGGTTTTCTTGGATCGGCATAGGCCAGCACTGGAGCATGGGTAAGTTGATATATGATCTCATGAAAAGCAGTCTCACAATCAGAGTCCAGCGGGCTCCAAATACTCACTCGGATGAAACATCTTTCAGTCTTGAGGACGCTGACTTTTAGTATTTTTGTGGGTTGGGGATACCTGGTAGTAAGGTTAAGTAAAGGCGGATCACTCTTGAATAGTCCTTGATGAGCGCCGATAATAACCACAGAATCCAGGAATCTTTGCAGTTCTTTTTAGATTTTGGGCTGTGGCCAGGTGGTCAAGGCCTCAACTTTACTTGGGTCGGTCTCTATTCCTCGTGGATACTATGTGTCCCAATACTTTACTGATGTTTGAAAGAATTGACACTTAACAATGGACAGTTTAAGGCCAAAGTCCTCCAGTCGGTCCAATACCTAAATAATCTGCTCTCATGTTCCTCCAGTGAGCTGCCAAACACAATGACATCATCTAGGTATACCAGGCACTCTAATGAGTTCTATGTCCCCACTGCACGCTCCATCAATCGTTGAAAAGTGGCTGGGGCACCTGAAATCCTTTGAGGTATCCTCATGAATTCATAGAAGCCAAGCGGACAGATAAAAGCCGTCTTCTCACGGTCCTCTGGGGCCATCGGGATCTGGTAGTACCCTGCGGAGATCCAGCACAGAGAACCACTTGCACCCCGTTTAGGCAGTCAAAGCATCCTGAATGGGGCATTGTGTACTGATCAGGATAGTCCGCCGGTTTAGGTGCGATAATCCACACACATCCTTACTGTTCCATTCTTTTTCCTCACTACCACAATGGGGGAAGCATAAGGGCTTCTGGATTCTTGTATTACACCAGCAGCTAACATCTCTTGCAGATGCCGTCTCACATCATCTGTCAGCAGGTGCCAGGCGTCGAGACCTCTCACGAAATGGTCTTTCGTCATGCAGCCGGATATTGTGCTCAGCTCCTTGCATGCATCCTACATCCCATTCCTTTAAAGAAAACACCTGGTCTCTCTGGGCAAGCTTCTCACTGATCCTCACTTTCCATTCAGCTGGCAGCGGTCGCCGAAATCAAACAAGTCAGGCGTTACTCTGTCATTCTTCCTTGAACTCTTGCTGCTGGGTAGCACTGCAGTGTCTGCACAATGCACATTAGCCAGGATGCAACCTCTGTTTACTCGAATGTCTCTTTCAGACACATTATGAACTTGGACCATTACCCTTCTGGCATAAGCATGGGCTCTAGCGGGCAAAATACAAGCTTGACCAGCAGTCCCTCTGGCAATTTTCCATCACTGGTGCATCCAACATTAATATTTTTATTCTTAACATCCTTTCTGATACGGACCTCTCCTGTAAGGTACACTGGGCATTTGGCGCCAGGATCAGAGACTCAGGATCCTTCTTCCATACAATTCCGACCGGTTCCTCTGGTTCTGTTTTCAGCATCTCTGTGCCTCATAGGCCTTCTTAATTAAAGCCGAACTCTTAAAAGCTCTACTAGTCTTTGACCCTGTTTTCATAACACAACTGTGCCATCCTTCCGAACATATGAGCATTTGTTCCAATCAACAAAGGGACACCATCATACAGTCCAGTGGGGGACACACTAAGGCTAGGGTCTCTACTTGTTCGCCACTCCAGCCACGGAGGTGGGGAAAGACAGCCAAATTCGGATATACCCGAATAGGGTAGGCCTTCACTTAACCCCCATACATGCAGTCCTTCTAATGGTTGTAAGGTGCGTCTGACAAATGCTTCTGATACCAATCCTGGAACATAATTGTCACTTGGGAGCCACTGTCTAATACAGCTCTTGTAGACACTCCATTCACCTTTACAGTGGTCTCCATGGAGGGACCCACTATTCTGGACCAGTCTGGAGAGGCGGTGAGTGGGGGCCTGGGCAACTGACCTTGCCACAAAGGGCGTGAATTAGCATTTTGGTGCCCTCACTGGGATCATGTCAGTGCACCTCTTAACCACGATTTCTTCTCAAGCTCTCCTTAGCCTATATGCAACTTTGTCAGTGTCTTTTGGGGACTGGCATTCCCTTTCTTGTGCCCATCTTTCCCACAATTATAGCAAAACATACTTTCTGGAGTTTGAGCTGGCTGGAGCCACACTGGGAGCCAGGGCAGGGTATTACTAACTGGAAACCTTGGTGCCATCTCTGTCTGCGGCGTGATAAGCATTTGGAGACATCTCTCAGTTTCTCCACTTCCATGGTCAAGGAATCGAGTTCGAGCTGTTATCAGCAGGAGATACATGGGTAGCCACCCCTAGCAGAGATCAGTCGGATATAGGTCAGGGCCTGTACTTGCAGGCGTGGCCTTCATAAAGGGACTGTTTTGAATTCCGGATCTCTCTCAACAGTTAGCCCCATTGTGACATATCTTTTTCCTTGTCAGAGCACTCATTGACTGCCAACCTCTGCCCCTGAACTTCACTTGATGGGTCACCCTCAGTCACTCGGTCGTAGCCGCAGCTATTGGTGCAGGTCCCTCCCGAGGCGCTTCTCAACTCCTCGAATTTCTCTATTAACTCATCATAGGAGGGTGGGAGTTCCAGTCGATCTGCCAGGCGTAACTGAAGCAACAGCAGTTCTGAGAAGGGGCAGACTTAAGGATCCTGTCCAGCCTGGTTCAGTCCAGTTCAATCGCTGGCAAACTACCTTTCTGAGGCATTCTTGCAACAATTTTTCCAGCCAAGATACATACACAGACAACAACTCCCTTGGTACTGTTGTGCATCTCTTACTCTCCACCATAGGTCCTCATCAGAATCTGGGCTCCCATACACATTCTCCAAGGCCTCAAGATAGGCCTGTGCAGTCACTTCAGGGTTACTGGCCCGTTTAGCATGGATGGTAGCCAGGGCAGGACCTCGGAGGCTCTCACTAACCCTCTTTCGCTTTTGCCGAGCATTGCCATTCTAGCACTTGGGGGCAACATAGTCTATCCAGGTCTCCCAGTCATCCTCCCCTTGGGGGTGGGAGGTGCCAGAGAAGATCCTCAACCTTCGGTAGAGTCGTGACTAATGGCAGGTGCAGAAATGGAGTCTGCATTGGTTCAGCCACCATTACGGGCACTGGAGCAGGAGAGGGTGTTGGGGGAAGAACACCCCCAGGTGGCAAGAATAGTTTCTTCAAGTCCTCCACAGTTTTCCCCTCTCCCAGCAACCATTCAGCAAATTTCTCCTCAAAAGTTTCAGATAGTGGTGGGGGCTGATTCCCCCCCGGGTCTTTACTGTCCTTAGTTATCACTCTCCAAGCAGTGAGGGCTCCCTCTGGGGTAATGGTCTGTGGCACTTTGGAGCTATCTATGGGATCCTTAAACTCTACTAGGGCCAGGAAAGTGTGGGTGAGCAGATTAGCATGCCGACCCACCACCACAGGGTTTGTAAACCTTCCACCTTGGAAAGTACTCCCTGCACAGTGTCCGTATTGATACACGGGGATGTCCAGGATAAGCATAGCATTTTGAGAGTCGATCTCCTCCCAGTACACCACTCCACCAGCGGTGCACAGCCACTTCTGGTCGGGTACCCATTTTCTTCTTAACAGTGGTTCGTAAATATGGCCACTAGAGGACACACAATCCCAGCGGTGAGCCTCCAAGATGTAACCCCTAGATGGCGCTATCCCAGGGGCTACTACCCCTGCCTGATTTGCCACTAACAGGTTGAGGGGCCTGGATCCAATGGCGGGTGCCTCCACCCAGGGTCAGGGTTGCAATAGTTAAACTAACTTGGTCACAGCCCTCTGGGACACTGCAACCCCCCTTTCTTCCCACTAGTGGCCCACACAATATATCAGAATTACCTTCACAGTATACACTTACCCCCAGGTCTGGTTCCGGCACTGGGACCTCCTGTGAAATGAGATACAGTGCAACAATCACAGTACAGTATTTTAACATAGACAAATACCTCAGGCAGTATAACTTTGCTGAAACAAGCAGCTCTGATTTATTTAGGGGGATATAACAAGGACAGGGGGAAATCAGGTTAATTAGCTTATCACTCTAATAATCTACCTATGGCTCTGTGTACAGGCCTATCCCTATCAGTTACTGTCCCTGGGTACCCAAGCCCTAGTGGCTAGTCCAAACCGTGGCAGCTGGTAGGGCCCTTTCACACAGAGAAAAAGGAGAATTAAACAGTCAGCAGTACAGTAATTCCATTTGATTTAAATGTGGCAATTCAACAGGGAGCGACCCTGAATTAGTACTCACGACCTCCAAATAAGATAGGGTCCTTCAATGTCAGCAGGGCTCACTTGAGGTACACAAACCTCTTCACACATCCATATAAAAGAAAGCACTATACCAGGCAGGCTGCATCTGTATCCCGATCGCAACTACTGCACAATACCGGGAGAACTACAGCAGATTCAGTTCCTGACAGACCAAGTGCAATTTTCAGCAATTCCTCCAGTCTTCTACAGGGTGAGCCTGGTTTCTACTCTTCAGAGATCCTTTGATTCTTTTCACAGGCCAGATTCAGTCCTAACAAGCTGTTACACAAGCTGCAGACCGGAACTCTGGGCCTTACACACGCTTTTGACTAAAACTGCACACTGAAAAAGCACAGGGCTCCTTCCTTCACTGCCAAAGCTCAACTGAAACTCCAACCGACAAAACCGGGCACTTCCTTTGAGTTCCTCCCAGTTCTTGACTGGATTGGCTGTCACTCACAATAGACTGCTGCTGTTGGTCCAAAAGGCACTGAAGTCTAAACTACATCTCCCAGAGTCACTGCCCATACAATCCTCTTGTGGCTGGCTCAGATTATGAGTGCAAGTTCTGATTCGTCCAAGGCACCATTTTAGAGCTAGCTTACCCCCACACTGATTGGTCCAGTTCGCAGTTCAAAACTAGAATGGGAACTAGCAGACACAGTTCTGACTGCAAAGAAAGCAGGTTAGACAGACTGTAATTTCATTATTACTCTAAATAATTTCTGGCAAACAGTTACATCTTTCAGATAGGTTCCCTTTGCACTCTAGTGACTGCAAAATGAAGTGAATTGGCAGCAGCTCGAGTGGTACTCAGAAGCACACAGTCCCCCCATACAACGAATTATGTCTGCAAGCAGACAGCTCTTAAAGAGACAGTACCAGAGGCTCTAAAAACACTCACTGATAAATGGCTTAAACGCCAAACACCATTCAGGCTTGGAGCATTCAAGCAAGCTCCTGGAAGTCTTTTGGGAACCCCCATTTGCAGGGGGGGTTACACTACTATTAAGTGCTGAAGGACCAAAAGGTGTGGCCCATCTCTATGGGGAGGGGGGTCCTGAGGGAACACTATAATCCAGTAATGTGGCCTTGTTTTGCTGTAAACCATTTGCCTCCCCTGGGGAAGCATGAGGTCCCAACAGCCACTACCTACTTTGGTGGAGAGGTTTCTAGGTTGCCCAACTGGACTGCCGCGTGGAAGAGGAGACCAAAAAGACCAGAGATCATCTGGGATGCTACTGACACCAGATCCTGCCTCTGCTTATTGGACTGGGTAAGACCTTTACTTTTTGTATTTCTGTTTATGGAGGTGTATGAGACTGCCCTATCTGGGCTAAAAGGACTGCAAGTTTGAGATTGTGCCCTATGTGTGAGGACTTGCCCCACAGGACAGATATGTTGTTATTTTTGAGTAGCTTATTTTTGCATCAGAGTGAGGACAACCCATTTTGTCTGCTGCAATACCTGGACCATCTACATCAGCTAATACTGGAACACCTATTATAATAGAGGCTTTTAATTAATTATAACAGAGAGCCCTAAAAGCCCATAGACTCTTTTGGCAGAAGACAACACTCAAAGTCTATCTAAGCATCAACAGAGCACCAAGGGGACTCTGTTTGATTAAATAACCAGCTTTTTATGTGAACCTTTTAAGAGCAAATGGCACTCTTAGCATCTTGACTCCATTAAAGGGTTAATCAAATAGATTTTGGAGGATTCAGAATGTGTGCAGGAGGAGGTTCTCAAAGATCTAATAGATAAATACAGAATTTAAAGTGTTACTTACTAGAGTATAGAAAAAGACTGAATCGCAAGACAAACACATTGAAGCAGCAAAAAGGAAAAAATTTGACCCTGACACCAGTGACTACTTGACTGGTCAAATTTCTGATTGGTCTAAAGAGCAAACCATTAATCAGAACAATCCTAAATGGATGTTGTAAAACAGCTATAATAACTCTACAATTGGTGTTGAATCTGATTTGGACTCAACTGGGTCTACCGCTTTTCTAGATATCTCCACAGAGCTCACCCGAGCGGAGATAAACATGGAGGAGCAGTCGCATCAGATTCAAGTCTGCAAACCAAAGAAATGGACAAGATGTGGTCAGAGGTGGAGGAAACAACAAACAAAGAGGACACAGCTAAGGGAGGAAGAATACCAACCAGAACAGGAAATAAACAGTATTATTTCCATTGTGGTATATTTATTATCATCATCATCACTGAACTCTGTAGAGACTCAGGTACTCTCTAAGGGATTGTCCTTCATTACTACCTCAAAGGTCAATCACATCTCTACATTAATAGACTTGTACAAGTCTACTTGTAATCTAAATTTGAAAAGATATCTTGCTGGTTCAGAAGAAAGAAGGCAACAAGAGTTAAGGGAACTACCTGAAACTTTACCAGCAGATCCTGGTATAGAAAATACTGCAAATGAGATGAGTATAACTACATATGTACATACATACATACGAACATATGAAGAAGCTAGCAGAAGAAGACAATTTGGTCTATCTGGTCTGCTCGTATTGCAGGGTACACAGCTTGAGCTACTGTTCCTGCTCTCCCCACACCTCCCATCCTCCCTACCCATGATCCTTACCTTCCCCCTATGCCTATCCAAGCCTCTCTTAAAACTGCCCACTGTTTTCAACGAGATCTTCTCTTCTGGCAGAACATTACAAGTGTCCACCACCCTCTCTGTGAACAAGTGCTTCCTGACCTCCCTTCTATAACTCCCAACCTCCAGCTTAAGACTGTGCCCCTCATGTTATGGTTGCCACTCAGCTTAAAGAGACTCTCCTTATCCACCTTATGTATCCCTTTCAAGTACTTGAAGGTCTCAATCATGTCCCCTCTCTCTCTCTCCTGTCTTCCAGGGAGTACATGTTCAGTGCCCTCAACCTCTCCTCATGTGCCTTACCCTGCTGACCTACTTTCATCTTTATAGCCTTTCTCTGGACCTTCTACAACAGGTTAATGTCCTTTTTGAGGTGTGGACACCAGTACTGAACCCCATACTCTAGATGAGGCCTTACCAGGGACCTGTACAAGGGCATTATACCCTCCTCTCTCCTACTACTGATCCCCTAGCTATGCATCCCAGCATCTTGTTTGCCTTTGCTGCTGCTTGCTTGCACTGCGTCGGGTGCTTCAGGTCACTAATGATCATCACTCCTAGGTCCTTCTCCTCCTCTGATGCAGATATTCAGACTCCACACATAACTTTGCATTTATTCGCATTGCTGCCAGATCCTGGACCACCGCTCCAGCTTTTCAAGATCATCCTGTAGGTCCTGTATCTCTTCAACTGTGCCACTCTCCTGCAGAACTTGGTGTCATCCACGAATAGGCACATTTTGGCCTTAATGCCATCCCTGGTGTTATTGATGAAGACACTAAACAACACCAGCCCTAGCACCAAGCCCTGCAGGACCCCACTGGTTTCCTCTTTGGTGCCAGATAACTCTCCCCCCACAACCACCCTCTGGTTCTGTCCCTCAGCCAGTGTTCCACCTTTCTGGTCATTTTTTCCCCAACCCCAAGATTCACTAACTTCCTGATCAGCCTTTTATGGGGCACAGAGTCAAAGGCCTTGCTGAAATCAAGATAGAGGATGTCTACCGCTTGGCCCCTGTCTACTGTCTTAGTGACACAGTCAAAGAAGTCAATCAGATTCGTTTGACACCCCCCCCATGAACCCATGCTGCCTCGCATCCTAGAGACCATGCTCCTCTAGATATTCCACCAATCTTTCCTTTAATATGGTCTCTATGAGCTTTCCCACAATGGAGGTCAGACTGACTGATCTGTAATTCCCTGGGTCATCCTTGGGACCACTTTTGTGGAGGGGCACTACATGTGCTGTTCTCCAGTCCTGTGGTACCACACCTGACTCTAGTGAACTACTAAATAGGTCTGTCAGTGGCCCTGCCAGCTCCTCAGCCAGTTTCTTTAACTGCAGCTGTGGGGTTAAGAAATAAGTCCACTTTTTGCTCCCCTTATTGTGCTGCTGTGATCTTGTTTGAAAACACATCTAAAAAAGAGATTGGGGAAATTTTGGAATCTGGGAGGGTTGGTCACTGTTTTTTTAATGTTAATGCAGTACAAAGGGAGGCCCTGCAAGTACTTTGTAATAACCGTGCATTAACAATTAAAAAGGCAGACACAGAGGGAGCAATACTCATTATGGACATAGCAAAGTATAATGGTGAGGTTTATCTACAACTAAATGATCAAAAGTTTTATAAACTTCTGCACAAAGATAGAAACATAGAATTTGATGGCAGATAAGGACCCCTTGGCCCACCTTGTCTGCCCATTTCCCTACCTGATGGATAAGCTGCAGATTCTAGTTAATTAACAGCTTACTTCCTCCTACCCCCCCCCCACTAGAATTGCCTTATGTCTGTCCCATGCATTCTTGAATTCTCCCACTGTTCCTGACTCCACAACCTCCTCAGGAAGACTGTTCCATGCATCCACAACCCTCTCTGTGAAAAAATACTTTCTAACATTACCTCTGAGCAGTCCCACCTCTATCTTCAAATTGTGCCCCTTGTTCTTGCATATCTCTTCTTCTGAAAGATACTACCCTCTTGTACTTTAATTCCCTTGAGATACTTGAAAGTTTCTATCATGTCCCCCCTCTCCCTCCTTTCCTCAAGGGTATACATATTAAGCTGCTTTAGTCTCTCTTCGTATGTCTTCTGGTGCAGACCCTGCACCATTTTGGTTGCCCTCCTCTGAACAGCCTCCACTCTGTTTATGTCTTTGCAGAGATGAGGTCTCCAGAACTGCACGCAGTACTCCAGATGGGATCTCACTAACTGTCTGTAAAGAGGAATAACAACTTCCTGTTTTCTACTGTTGATGCCTCTCCTTATGCATCCCAGTATCCCCCAGCCCTCCTTATTTCTTTCTCACATTGCTTGCTCACCTTTAGGTCATCTGATATAATTACTCCTAGGTCTCTTTTGATTTTTGTTGTTGTTATTAACTCACCCCCCCATTGTGTACTCTTCCCCTGGGTTTTTATTTCCCAGATGCATTACCTTGCACTTCTTTGCATTGAATCTGAGCTGCCACATATTTGACCATTCCTCCAACCTTGCCAAGTCCCTTTTCATTCTTTGCACCCCACCTTGTGTAACAACCCTGTTGTAGATCTTTGTGTCATCTGCAAAGAGACATACCTCTCCTTCCAGGTGCTCTCCAATGTCATTTATAAAGACATTAAAAAGGACCGGTCCCAGTACCGAACCCTGCGGTACCCCACTAGTTACCCTCCTTTCTTCACTATGGACTCTGTTTATTATTACCCTTTGTGTCCTGTTGTCCAGCCAGTTTTTTATCCAGGCTACTACCTTGGGACCCACTCCAAGGCTGGCTAAGATCCTACACCCGACTTCAAAAAGAAAATTTGGTATTATATTGACACTGCTGATAAAGATCACTTGATATCAAAAGAAACAAGTTATTTTTTCTTTTAAAGGATGGATCCTATACTGGTCACTATATATGTTCTTCCCAAAATTCATAAATCTCTTCAAAATCCTTTGGGAAGACCCACAGTGGCTAGTACAGGATACCTCACAGAACCCATATGTGTTTTTTCCATATCCATTTTAATCCATAGTAATTTGGGCAAATCAAATTTATAGCACAAACTTTGCAAAACCAGTATATCTGTTTGAAAAATTGGAAAAAATAGTACACAAATATTGCCTTTAGAATAGTAAAATGAGAAAATTTAAATTGCCAAGTTCTTTGAACAAATATGGAGATACAACTTTTCCCTTCGTGCCTATATCCCTGTGGAAATCATTTAATGATTCCAACAAGGGTGTGGCCAAAAATCCTAAGCTCTTCAACAACACATTGAAGCAAGAACTATCAGTTTGTTGTATGTGTAATGGCTGAAATGAGTATGAATGGGACTGCTATGTATAATAGACATAGAACATTGTGTGTATGTAGTTTAGGTAATGTATGTTTAATAAGATATAGTAACTCCTGTTTGGGGATATTCTGTGTACATATGCATGTAACAAAATGGATTTATATTGTGCTTTTATAGATCATATCATGATGGTATGTTGGGGGTCAGAGACTTAGTTGGATGGCTTTAACCAATACCATGAGGAATCAAATTCAGACATCAGGTTTTGTGTTACCAATAGACATAAAGAGATATCTTTTTTTGGATCTTGTAATTAAAAGAGAAGGGAATTTGATTTGTACATATCTGTTTCAAAAACCAACTGATAGGAATTCAGTCCTCTTAGCCTGCAGTAACCAACCCTGCTACATGGTCAACAGTATTACACACAGTCAGTTTCTAAGGGCCAGCCATAACTGCAGTGATGACACTAAGTACAATAAATAACCATGGAGATTTTGAGAGAGAGGCTTCAAAAAAGAAGCTGTAGTACCTGCCCATGAGTGGGTGTCGTGGAAAAAAAATATATGTTCTTACACTTTAGTTTAAAATCATACTCAGGACCACTGCATAGTAGAAAGAACGGTTTATTACATATGCATATGGGAGTCTGCTTCCAAAAATCATGCAAGGCTCTCCGAGTTTCATTAGTCAATCACTTATATACTCTTATTATCAAGGCGTTGTTAGGCGTACTTTTATCTTGAAAAATACCAACATTGCAGTATTAACCAATCATGAATTAGAAAAACATGTTGATACCAATGTAACAGAAAACACTCTCATTTCTTTCAATGCTACTGATACATATGCCTGGGTCAAGCTGACCTGTGGTGAAACAACGAGTTTTACTCACACCATAACAACTATTTTGCCCAAGTATGTTTTATCTTATATTTTTGTCCGGCCTGTTATCCAGGCTGGTACCAACCAGTTCTATCCAGTTTTATTTTGCTTTCTGCTTCTACAAATGTACCTCAAGTAACCTCAGTGACATTCTGTAACCCTGTAACAGCATATACTAGTATGAACTCAGAAATTTCTACTACATTCTCCCCCCTTTTGATACTTTGTATCAACTAACCATCCCCCTTTTTATCTATATGATTTAAAACTGGTTGCCAGCATACAGATAGTTAAGGCATTTATAAAAAAAAAACATTCTGTTTTGGAGTTGGTACAGAGGTGGTTACAGATGGAACACAAATCGTGAGTTTGTAAAACGTAATACAGAATTGAGGGATGGCAACACCACAATTGAAATATGTGAAAAAATGCTAACATGTGACACCACATATAACACAATATAACATAACAATTTTGTTGATGAAAAAGAGTTCATGGAATTCACTTTGAGAGTGAATAAGGTAGATGCTACCTTGTGTTGAGGTGTGGCACAGCCTTGGAGCTTGATTGAAGAATCTGTTGATAATGTCTCTGACAGATAAGTCCTTATAAAACATAACAGTCCATAAAGTTAACAGTCCATAAAGTTCATATAAGTAAGCACAGGTTGGTGTAACTACAGTACAGGTGAAATGTCATTTGCAGAATGGTGGTAACCCCACAAGGCACATGGGGCAATGCAGACAGTAATTTAAAAACAAACACCAGCACAGTAGAAAAGTCAGTGTTCACGTTGATGGCTGCTGGATGGCTGATTGGCAGACACACTGGCCAGGGGTGCATTAGATTGTGCATTGAGTTCATTGAGTTCTTTTAATGGAGCCACACACACACACACACACACACACACACACACACTTGCATGGCATTTGTTTTGTGGTAGTTGATAACACCCCGGCATAAAGAGTAACAGTCCATAAAAAGGTAACAATTGACAATAACACAGTCCATAACAGAGCAATAGGGTTGTAGAAAGTACCAGCCATGTTTGGAACAAGCGGCAGTGAAGAAAATGGATGTATTGCTTGAAGGTCAATTGAAGAAGAATCTTCTCGCTGGAGTTAGGGGATTGCCCCTTCCCCAGACTTAACTTCATAGTAAGCAGAAACAATAAGCTTGATTGCAGAGTCTGAACTGACTGGACCTTTTTCAGTTGATTTAAAGTTCTACAAATAAGTGTAATTTTGCTGAAAACATTACACTTGCAGAGGTAATAATAACTTGATTCATGCAATAGTCCTTATATGGAACTAGTCAGGCACAAAGATAGTGACGACATCAAAGCTGTGGCAGTTGTTTTCTTTCCAGGAAAAAGATGAAGGTCTCGGCATCTTAGATGAAAGTTTTACTGCTGTGGAATGTGGAGATCTTATGTGTGCCACACTGTGGAAACCTGCAAACTTGCAAAGTGTGTTAGACACTGAATTAAAAACACATAAATAACAATCTTGTAAACCATTTGACTTTTTTGTTTTGTAAAGAGTGGTGTGACAGAGCCTAAATTCTGGCAATTGGAAAGAGAAAAATAAAAATGGGACATCAACCGCACACCCTGGGGGTGCAGGCCGAGGTTTAATTATACCATTTGACCATTTGTAAATCATGACAATGTTATGGTTACACCCCTGCTTTCAAATCACAGAAGCAGTTATGACAGTGATGAACATTATTTCCCTGTCTGTTGCAAGCAGGCCTGACTGAGACCTGAGTCATAAAATCTTGTAATGTTGCAATAACATGCTTCAAACATATAGTTCATAGCAATATGCCTGATACACTATGCAATTAGTGGGACAGATACATATGTTGTTGGCCTATGCCAATTTAATAACAGTGCCTATTGCACCTGTGAATAATAAGACAAACGGAGCATTAATTTGTCTGGGGTTTGCTTTGGAACATATGTAGGGGTGGGTCAGCATGCTGGACCCAGTATTTAGGTTTGTTATGAGCATTAAAAACGCTATACATGTGGAGCACTTTTCTGAATACACACATGATACAGTGTAGCAAGATGTTTATCAAAACATTACAACATAAACGTGAAACATTAGTGTTTGCAATAGAACAATTTCAGTATTGAGCATAATGCATAATTTACATTTTAAACAACAAATATAAACTGTAAACTTAGTTCAGAGTCCAGGAATGTTAGAGTATTTGTGAATTTACTGGTTTAAAAAAAATGCATTCATTGCTGTAAGGCTATGACAAAAGTTGTTTTTCATTTGTTTTGACTGGATAAGACAGCTGAAAAGACAATCAAAAGAATGAATATGTGTGGACATACATATACAACTTCACCCTCCAGCGTAACTGATTACTTGCTGAGGGCAGAAACACTTGTACCAATAATAGGTGTGAGATTTAACTGTTTGCACTAGAAAAGCAGAAGGGCTTGGGCTGGGTTATGCTGTTAAAATACTTTGGGTCTTTTTAAAACCTGTAAATAAGAAACAATTATTGGGAAATACACATTTTCCTTATTTACCCCTTTGGGGGAACAGTGATGTAACTTGCAACCTTTGTGGGTACTACACTGGAAGGGATGGAGGAAGGGTAGCTTACCTCCTCCCCCCAAGCTCCTACTGGTGGAAGAGACAGCTCGAAGTGAAAGAGACAGCTCGAATACTGTAGCAATAAAAAGGTTAGCTGTGGATGGTGACATGATCCCCACCTACTACACTTTAAATTATAACAAGATAATATTACAATTAGTTTAGTAAGTTTCATACCTTACTATAAAGACGGGGAACTTCTTTTTCTCTAGAAGAAAGAGAAGAAACACAGACAAACAACAAAAACAAACACACACCAGTTTAAAAATAAAACAAGATTATTTCCATAGGATAAAAGAAGCCAAGCGTCCCTGGGTTCCCTTATCCTAAGCATGACAAAATGTCAGCTGAGTTTATAAGATCCGGATTGATGGTAATACTGTACGTACGTATTTTTTAGAATGCATTTCAAAAAGAAAAAAATGATTACACCATGGTCACACATAAAAACCAAAACCATTGTTTTTTAGCTGTAGATGGTAAACTCTCAAAAACAGCTGTAATAGTCCTTTTTTCAAAAGCGTACTGTATATATATATAATAAAAATATGGGGAGATGATGAATAATTCTCCCCTTCCAGCTGGAGTATTGCCTGTGTTGGCTGCAAGTCAGAAGCAGTGAGAGGAGAATAAAAGTTTGTTCCTCTTCACTTAGAATACTAGTTTTGCAATAAAATCAAATTACATGGTTCACTCTTGGTGTGCTTTCATGAAAACATACATTTGTGTGAAAAGTTGTGCTTTAGGTATGGAATACACATCAAGTTTGAACTGGTAGTAACATAAAATGTTGAAACACAAGAAGGTCAAATAACGTGCAAAAGGTCACAGTGTGCATGCAAGGGTCGTTCAAACCCAGCTATTTTTGTAGTGTCCTTGAACACTACTAATATTAAAATATCTTTAAATAATAATAGAGCACACAATAAAACTGCTGGCCAAGACAGTACACACACACACACATACACAAAAAGAAATACTTAACACAAAATAAGACTGATATTATTTGACACCAATTTGCTGAGGTAATGCCCATAGTTTTATTAGAAAACTGTACGTGTTTTAGATATATGTGCTGCCTCCTGCCTGTCTTGTAACACTGACAATTTTTAAATCAACACATTTATACATATCGCCATGCCAAATCTTTCCAGAACAAAACACTTTTTAAACACATTTTAACTCCTTTAAAATGCAGTACAACACACCAACTGTAAGTGAACACAACTCGTATAACATGGTTACACCTTTTGGCACATAGCTAAAATATGGCACTCTGCCATTTTGCAAAAAGTTTCTGGTTTTAACTAGAATGATAAAGCCATTTATAGCTGTTAACACATTACATTTTCACCTAGCAGTGGCTTGGCATGTTGCTTGCAAACTACAAATCTTTTTGCACATTGCAATCTATGACGCCATCATCTCTTCACCTTCAACACTACCTGCTTCAACCAATAACTACATACAAAAGTTCTTCACTGACCCTATCTAGGCAGCACAAATGTTCCATTAAAAATAAAACCAATTAAAACAGTCAGATATGAGGCAAAGAAGCTTCCTCTTTCTTTTTTTTTTTTACTGTAACATGTTGTGCACCGAAGGCAGTCAATCCTATCTCGCAACCTTGACAACAAGAACATGATTACAGAACACAGATATATGCTGGAAAATATGCATGAGAAAGACGGAGCATTACCTTGTTTAGTATATGTATTACAGAAATAAAACAGACAGACATAAAACAACTTTAAATAATAAAACAATTCAGACTTACCAAGGTATTTTCCTTCTTCTTTTTTGATACACTGGTCCGATTGAGAAAACCGACTGCAGGACCTTCATGATAATTTTCAAACGCTGCAGCTATTAACCCTTTCAAAGGTTTTAACCCTTTCAAAGGTTTTCTTTTGGCCATTTTAGTAACCTGCCAAACCAAGTCTTTTTCCAGAGCTCTGGTTTGCAGTTTAAAAACAAAAAAAATCTCTAACAGTACTAGGTTGAGATCCATCTGGTAGAGGTCCCCAGTACTTGGGTTTGGGATTAAATGTTTTAGCCTCTATAGGAGGCAAGGGAACTTGAAATTGATACAGAAAAACTTGAAACTACACAGATAGGCAACATGGGGGGGAGAGGATTTTCAAATCATCCCGTCTGTAGTCACCTACTGTGTGTACATCCACAGTAGTTTATTTTCTTTCTCTAAATGTTGCTTATCTAACGTTACTTAATCAGCCGCTGCTTTTCTACTAAAAACAGCCTGAACTGTGAAAGCCATCATTGGCTCTAACAGTATATACTTGTAGCAAGCACAAATTACAAGGGCAAAGGACAGTTGCCCCTGCTTGTTTGAGAGACTTTTTCTTAATACATCTCTCCACATATGTTTAAACCTGGAGTCCTCAAACTCTCTCCATACTTTTCAAGCATGCATTTTACAGGGCCGGAGGCAACCCATGGAGACTCCTTATTTTCCTGCTTATGTTTGCTGCGCCCCCATTTTAACCAATATCTCCTGATTTCGTACCCCAAGTAAAAGAAACCCGCACAAAGAGAGCAAATCAAAAAGGAAAAGATAAAAAAACAACCACCGGGAGTTACTGTTGCCTGCCTCCTCCACAGTTTTAAGGCGCTCAACCCACTTAAGGGTTTCTTGCAGGGTGCTCAACCCACCTAAGGGTATCTTGCAGGTGCTCAACCCACCTAAGGGTATCTTGCTAGGGTGCTCAACCCACCTAAGGGGTATCTTGCTGAGGCTCAACCCACCTAAGGGTATCTTGCGAGGCGCTCAACCCACGAAGGGTATCTTGCTAGGGTCCCTTGCTTAACCCACTTAAGGGTATCTTGCTAGGGTGCTCAACCCACCCAAGGGCATTTGCTAGGTACTCAACTCACCTAAGAGTTCTCTGCAGGTTCCCCCGGTTTTCCTGTCTCCTTCTGCCTTAAAGTCTCATACAATAAAACAGGCTCAAAACTTCCCCATTTACTTGTTTACCAGTTTACTTATTCTTTATAACATGCAGCATCCCAAGGCAAAGTGAGTACTTACAGATCAGCGCCTTCCGGGCCAGAAACAAAAAATCGTCCAGATCGGGCGTCCCATTTCAATCTCCCCCTGGCTGTATCTTTGAGATTTCCTTCAGCGTTCCCCTCAGCATCAGGACTTCTCCTCCAAGTGGGAGACCTGGGAAGCGGTCCCCGACCGAGTTGACTGAGGTCCGAGCATGCTGATCCTGCCGACTACGCCAAATTGTCGTGGAAAAAAAATATATGTTCTTACACTTTAGTTTAAAATCATACTCAGGACCACTGCATAGTAGAAAGAACGGTTTATTACATATGCATATGGGAGTCTGCTTCCAAAAATCATGCAAGGCTCTCCGAGTTTCATTAGTCAATCATTTATATACTCTTATTATCAAGGCGTTGTTAGGCGTACTTTTATCTTGAAAAATACTAACATTGCAGTATTAACCAATCATGAATTAGAAAAACATGTTGATACCAATGTAACAGAAAACACTCTCATTTCTTTCCCAATACTTCTTGATACATATGCCTGGGTCAAGCTGACCTGAGTGAAACAATGAGTTTTACTCACACCATAGCAACTGTTTTGCCTAAGTATGTTTTATTTTTATTTTTGTCCGGGCCTGTTATCCAGGCTGGTACCAACCAGTTCTATCCAGTTTTATTTTGCTTTCTGCTTCTACAAATGTACCTCAAGTAACCTCAGTGACATTCTGTAACCCTGTAACAGCATATACTAGCATGAACTCAGAAATTTCTACTACATGGGCTAGCAATTAGAAAAGGAATGTCCTGCTAGTGAACCCACAGTTTAATGAATGGAGAAATAGGGACGTAGAGGAGAGTTTTGTCCCTATGTTTATTACTACATATTCCTCAAAAGCACAGTCTATACGGGAGATGATAAGACCAATTTATCATTCGCTACAAAGAGATCAGATCCTTGAGGCTATTATTCCCAAAGATACCCAAAACTTGTATTTAGATGCAGTGCAAATGTAAGTGATAATTCTGGTTCATATTCTACAAAAACTGTCGCCTGCGCCTCACATGTGGCTTCCTCTGTTGCCAAAAGGCATGTTTAGATGTGGAAGATGTGTTTATTGCCAGTATATGAAGAAGAAATACTGTTTCACTACTGTGAAGTAGTAAAGGGTATCAGATTTCAAATGTTAGCAGTTGTGATGCCAATAAGGTTATTTAACCTCACATCCAGTACTTGCAATGCGTTTCATGTGGGTAAAACCACACATACATTGAAGGAGCAGGTGGGGGAACATATCTGGGCAATTAGAAACTCAGACCCAGAAAGTGCCTTGGCAGCCCATATCATGTCTACTGACAGCAATACAAGACATGAATAGACATTTAGGGGTATTGAGCATGTCACCCTAGGACTTAGACGGGGTGATCTGAATAATAAAATGTTTCAGAGAGAGACGTTATGGATGCATATGTTAGGTTGTATGCAGTGCCCTGGCCTCAATGAAAAATGCTGCGCTTGTGCCGTTGTTGAAGTGAATTTTAATAAGTCATTTATTGTTCTCTATTTGTAGTAGAGTATTATTTATTTATGAAAGTTATGGAGAGATTGTTTTGTGTTTTGATTGGTTTTGTAATGGGAGGATGACACGAACATTGCCTATTTTCACTTTTTTGCATAGTAAGTTGAAGCAGTGACCTTTTTCCTCCTGTGTGGTTTCTCACTCTTTGCAGTGCATCATGAGAAATGGAGTTCAATGCACCAGAAACTAATACTCAGCCAGAATCTTTAAGTCCATGGCATCAGCGAGTGAAGAGTTTTTACCTTTCCTTAATAGCATTGTTTGGTCTTTAAAAAGGATATAAATCTCTTTTACGAGCTGCAACTGAACCACTCCTTTTTTTGTAAATGTTCTATTATACACTGATAGAGTATTTTTACCATGTTAGTTTTATGTTTTTTTTTTTTATTCAGGCACATAATGCACTTTTGGACTGATAGCAGCACCTTCTATGTATACCATAAATTAGTCGAGTCCGTGTGACATCATCAAAAAGCAGTATTTAAGGAGTGTGCACCACCATCTCCATCACATTCTGAATAAAGCATCTTATCCTCTATAGTGCGAAACACTGTTGGGTGTTGTGCTGGCTCGGGAAGCCTTGTGTGACCTAAATCACTAATGCACTTTATGTCACTTTGCTAGTATGCTGACTACAAATAAACTCTTGTTTTTCCACTACCAGGGACGTTAGCCTTATCCTTTTGGGCTTTGATAATGACTAGGTTGGGATGTGTAAGCATTTGTTTCTGGTATGTTTATGTTGTTATACCACCTTAGGTGGACAGACAGTTAGGGGCCCCTACCCTTGTTACTTTGAAAAAATAAAACTCTTACAAAAAAAGTATAAAAGTATAAAAACTGACACTTGCTAACAAAAAAAAAAATATTTCCAAACTTTTAAAGTTGTGGGTTTTTAAAGTGTAACTTGTGTTACATTTTTACATACTGTTTTAAATGTTGGGTTTTACAAGTTTTACAAAAAAAAATATTTTAAAGTCTGAACATTTTAGTTATTTGGTAAGAACTATAAATCTGGAACTTGTTTTACAGTCTTGACAAGTGTGGGAGGGTGGGTTGGATGAAGACACAGAAGGCAAGACAAGTTCTTTTAAAATGTCCCATAGGGCAGCGCACTTTATTACAAAAGGACTTCACACATTTGGAAATACCATAAACAGTTCAACAATTCAGATCTGGAACTTCTGTGTTGCTCATACTGATTGACTAGTCAGGATGATCTTCAGCAACTATAATAAAACATGGCTTATAGGGCTGTTGGTTACCACTCAGCCAGTAGGCTCACAGGGACAAATCCAGTGCCTGAGGGTGGTCCTACTTGTACCTGCAGTTTTGCAGCCGATACTTTAGGAAGACCAATCACCCCTCTAGCTTCTCAACTCAGCTCTGATTCAAAACATCCCAGCCTTAACTAGAACCACCACTGGTCAGTCTTTCTGGGACTGCTTCCAGCACCAACTACTCCCCTCTTGCATCAGCCAGTCTCACTCCTACAGAGGACTGCTCTCTCCACAGTTCAGATCTTATCTGCCAGACTCTGCTCAGCCAGCTCCTTTTATAGGGCTGAAGATCAGGTGACCTGTCAATCATAGCTTTAAATGTTAATTAAATGTTTGCAACAATTTTAAATATGTCTATTTCATACAGAAAAGTACGCAAACATGAAAAATAGTTTAACACAGATCAGCGTTTAAACAATCAAAAAATAAAGCAATAAGAAAAAAAGAAAGGAACTTCCTGGCAGGAAATCCCACCTTTCTTGTTCCCAGACTCCCTCATGCTAGAGCTCTATAAAGCCCACAGATTTCAGCCAGCCTGAGCCCCCAGTAATCTACAAAATGGAAGCCAGCAAACTAAAGCACATGGAATCAGACATTTCCCAAACAGGTAAATTTTCCTCAACACATAGCAATGTGTACAGTTTTGGCTTAAAGAAACATTTCATCTAATATCAGGAAAATATAAATGAAACCAATATAAAGCAAAAGACATTGCTAATTCATTGTTTGGTAGCAGTTTGTAAAACATGTGTTTGGTACATTTCAAACAGCAAGAACTTTGAGATTCCTACTACCTTCCATACAAAACTAAAGGTGGTTTATTGTAGTTCTTCAGTACTTTATATTTAATAGGGCCAAAAACCACTTTCTTCCCCAGGTTCACTATTTTACACATGGAAATTTAACAGGTGAATACAGCACCAAAGTACACAACATTTCTTTCACCCTAACTGTGCTAAGACAACTCTTGTATACTTAATGCTAGCCGTGTATGTGTGTGTGGGGGCGGGGGGCAGAAAGAGAAAAAGAAAGAGTATTAAAGTTTCAGTGCTGGGTGATCAGTCCAGCAAAGACAAGATAGAAAAGTAGCATTGAAGAAAGGCTGCAGTCAAAAGTACAGAAAAGAAACATTTATTTTGATATGCTGTAAGACTATTCCTGCACTGAATATCTTAGGTCTCAACAGGCTCTCATTTTTATTTGATACCTTAAATCAGACTTATTGTGGCTGCAAGGCTTTCCTGCAGCCCCTTAAAAACTGATTCTCTATTTTCATTAATCCAAAATACAGTAGGAGGATTTCACCCCGATACATTACCTCCCACCTTAAGAGGGAACCAGCTCTGAACAGTAGCTGGTTTCCGATACTAATATCCACTATCTCATATCATGCTCACCACTTCCTAGGCTAAGTGTGAAAAAGGAGCTCCCATCCATCCCTTTTAAGGAGCCTTACACTAAAAGAACCCTGTGCCAATGAGTACATGGAATACACCATCTCCTGTAACAGTTCTGTCAGTGTCTCATATCCAACTTACTCCTGGTGCACAGACCAATATAGGCTTGCACCAAACCAGCAAAGGTAGCCAATCATTGCATTTCACAACCTGAATTTTAATAGCTTTTTCTAGTTCTACAGTATATTTATGGATACATTTGTTTTTATTCATTTTTAAAGAGCAGGTACCCACTAGCAGGCACCCAACTCTTCAAGGAGGGTCTGCACCTAGACTACCTTTTCTTTCCTAGGCATAAACCCCTTACATCCATTTGCCCATCTCAGACCTCCAACAGGCTATGCAGGTCTCAATATTCAAATCTTTTGCAAAGACCTTGCCTCATAATGAAGGGGTCAAGTGGCAAATACCCATACTATATAGGTTTTAAAAAGGGACCCATTTCCCCTTTTGCTCACACAGCCCAAAGGGTCCTTGAAGTTTCCCCAATTTTCCCAAATCCCTTTGACCTTCATCTCTTTATTTTATTTGCTGTGTCTCACCTTAGTAGACACACAGCAGTTTCCCTTTTATAACAAACTCAAATACATTTTTCCCCTGTAACCACATATGCATTCTTCAGCTTTCCTTTATTCTAGGCCAGATTCCCCATTTTTTTTTTTTAAACATGTTTTCTACCAAATCCAGGGAGAAGTTCACTGCACAAGGCAGCAGCCACCTTCACCATTTTAGGATTATTTTTACCATTGTCTGGCTCACCAGACAGGTCCCAGAACAGTTACCTCCAACGGTTCAGAACTCCAGGGATATCCTCAGTACCATTATTTTTCTAAAATGGGTGACCCTCCTACCTCCCAACTAAAAAGAACATAGTTGTATGTTTACAACGGAGAGCTTCATAATCATGAGAAACATTCCCACCCTCTCTGCTTTCACCTCAGGTAACAGCCCTACACCTTTATTTGAAAACTAGTACGGCTAGTCACCAACATAGAGTGGAATCATTCTAGGCCTATTTTAAGCACGGAAAACTACACTTTTTTCATTTTGTTTACAGTTACAGCATATTATAATCAAGGACAAAAAGAAAAACTTCAAAACATTTGATTAGATAGATTTACAACTAATCAGGTTACCCCACCTCAATAAACCCTTCTAAGCCCCAACAACTCACAAGGGCCCGGAGATCATGACACTTCTCTGTTTGTGTGGCAACATCCTGACCATACTTAAACCTTGCCAGGCCCATATTACAGCTAACTGCCCCACAACCTTTTTTTCTGTTAGATGGAGTAAACTTCTGGCCCTTTTTCTTTGACTGCTGGCACACCACACAGGATCTGCAGAACTTTTTCACCTGCCTGAAAATTCCAGGCCAATAGCTGTGAGCTATTAGGCAGACCACGGTTTTACGCCACCTCAAGTGCTCTCCATTGAGGCCAATATGGGCAGCTGCCAACACTTGCTGCCGGAGTGGCTTGGGTATCACCATCTCCTCCTCCATGCATCTAGTTTAAGGGTTAAAACTCCTCCTAAGCAGCTCATTGCCCTTTGTTATGTAATATGGTTTACCATAAACCAGTTCATCCTTGCTAGAGATCTCACCCATTCTCTCTTTACCAAAGCTTAACATGCTGGAATTTTCAGTTATACATATAGCTGAACAGTTATTTGAACCCACAGCCAAAACAGTCTTAACAGTCCCTTCAGTCTTTGCAAGGCCCTCCTGTTCAGTATCAATAAGATGGTTTACAGTACTTAGAGACGTAGGTATCAGCATTTCCTCACATTCGCATAAAACTGCTGTGCTGTCCTCTTCAGCTGTCCCATCCTGGTAACCATTACAGTCCACCACTATGGTTTCTTCCAGGACAGTCCTTTTCTCTGGTACCACCTTGATGCTTGTCTGAACAGTCTCCTCTCCAGTGGCCTTTATCTCATGGACACCACTGCAGTCCTGCTTAATAGCACTTTCAAGAACTCGCCACACTTCTGCTGGCACAACCTCAGGTTCTCCTTTCCGAACCTCCTCTGACATTTTCTGAACTGTCTGCTCCAGATGCATAATCCTCACCAGCATACCATTGATGGTCTCTTCCATAACCATAAACTGTGCCTCCAACCGATCACAGGTTTTGGTCAGTTCTAGCACTGCTACTACAGTTACTTTCAGCATCTGTTTATCTGTCATTGTCTCGTCTGGGTGGCTTAGCTTCACAGCAACCTCCATTTTGTCCTTTATGCTCTCTGCTATCTGTTTCTTGTGTCTAAGGCCTCTTCCTTGTTTTGGGGACATCTCACCTGCTGAACCTTTGTGCCTTGGTCAGGCACTGGTGAAACATCCCACTTCTAATACCATATGTGGGAGGGTGGGTTGGATGAAGACACAGAAGGCAAGACAAGTTCTTTTAAAATGTCCCATTGGGCAGCGCACTTTATTACAAAAGAACTTCACACACTTGGAAATACCATAAACAGTTCAACAATGCAGATCTGGAACTTCTATGTTGCTCATACTGATTGACTAGTCAGGATGACCTTCAGCAACTATAATAAAACATGGCTTATAGAGCTGTTGGTTCCCACTCAGCCAGTAGGCTCACAGGGACAAATCCAGTGCCTGAGGGTGGTCCTACTTGTACCTGCAGTTTTGCAGCCAATACTTTAGGAAGACCAATCACCCCTCTAGCTTCTCAACTCAGCTCTGGTTCAAAACATCCCAGCCTTGACTAGAACCACCACTGGTCAGTCTTTCTGGGACTGCTTCCAGCACCAACTACTCCCCTCTTGCATCAGCCAGTTTTACTCCTACAGAGGACTGCTCTCTCCACAGCTCAGATCTTATCTGCCAGACTCTGCTCAGCCAGCTCCTTTTATAGGGCTGAAGATCAGGTGACCTGTCAATCATAGCTTTAAATGTTAATTAAATGTTTGCAACAATTTTAAATATGTCTATTTCATACAGAAAAGTAAGCAAACATGAAAAATAGTTTAACACAGGTCAGCGTTTAAACAGTCAAAAAATAAAGCAATAAGAAAAAAAAAGAAAGGAACTTCCTGGCAGGAAATCCCACCTTTCTTGTTCCCAGACTCCTTCATGCTAGAGCTCTATAAAGCCCACAGATTTCAGCCAGCCTGAGCCCTTAGTAATCTACAAAATGGAAGCCAGCAAACTAAAGCACATGGAATGAGGCATTTCCCAAACAGGTAAATTTTCCTCAACATATAGCAATGTGTGCAGTTTTGGCTTAAAGAAACATTTCATCTAATATCAGGAAAATATAAATGAAACCAATATAAAGCAAAAGACATTGCTAATTCATTGTTTGGTAGCAGTTTGTAAAACATGTGTTTGGTACATTTCAAACAGCAAGAACTTTGAGATTCCTAATACCTTCCATATAAAACTAAAGGTGGTTTATTGTAGTTCTTCAGTACTTTATATTTTATAGGGCAAAAAACCACTTTCTTCCCCAGGTTCACTATTTTACACATGGAAATTTAACAGGTGAATACAGCACCAAAGTACACAACATTTCTTTCACCCTAACTGTTAAGATAGCTCTTGTATACTTAATGCTAGCTGTGTGTGTGTGTGTGTGTGGGGGGGCAGAAAGAGAAAAAGAAAGAGTATTAAAGTTTCAGTGCTGGGTGATCAGTCCAGCAAAAACAACATAGAAAAGTAGCATTGAAGAAAGGATGCAGCCAAAAGTATAGAAAAGAAACATTTATTTTGATATGCTGTAAGACTATTCCTGCATTGAATATCTTAGGTCTCAACAGGCTCTCATTTTTATTTGATACCTTAAATCAGACTTATTGTGGCTGCAAGGCTTTCCTGCAGCCCCTTAAAAACTGATTCTCTATTTTCATTAATCCAAAATACAGTAGGAGGATTTCACCCCGATACAACAAGTAAGTGTTTTACTTTACTAGGCATGTTAGGAACATTTCTGAACTTTTGTATAGAAGTGCTTATCAATGTGGTTACAGACAGTGCCATGCTGCTTTTTAGGAGTCCTCATCATAGTGTCACTTTATGGTTGTTTTACCAACTTTAGTTCTGATGGGCACCATCCAGGGTCACCCAGGCAATGTGCTTTGGAAGGTTTGGAATGTAGGCTACCAGGGATCCCATGGCGTAGGATCCCCAGGTTTCAGGGGATTCCCAGTTTCTTTCATGTTACAAGTTCACTAGCACTATCCTCACAGTGCTTGCTAATCATATCCATGTTTTCCCCCATGTCCAGATTGGGCAATGGTGCACAACACTGTCCTAATCATGGGCCTGAGTGGAAGGCTATCCCCTTGAGGTCTGAGGAATTGCTGAGGATGTCAGGTGTGGGGGGGGGGTGTGTGTGTCCTGAATGGGTTAATTGCAGTCAGCTTTGGGACTGTAGACCAGCTGGAATGGCTGGGAGTCCCGAGAGGGCATGGTCAGCTGCCTGGACCTAATGAGTCACAGGGACTTTGTTGCTTTCAGTTCATGGAGGAGTTGGAGGAAGCTGTATGCTTCAAGCTGGAGAGCTGAGGCCTTGCTGGAAGTGTACCCCACTCAAATCCTTGGGAATTGTGGTGCAAGACACTTCTTCAGGGCCCCTGTAGGGTGAATCTCAATGGCATTGTTGATCCTCAAGGAAAATGTATTTTCTACATTAACAGGCAAGTTGCCTCTCAGGAAAAATGTAGTCTGTTTTAATTTAAAAGAACAATTTAGGGTACCCCCTCAGAGCCCCCTTCTTGCAGTGTGCTGGAGGATAAGCCTATGAGACTAGACAAGAAATTAGGCTGTGGGTTGTCAGTGGGAGCTTGCTACCATAGTCATATTAAATGAGGGAATTGCTAGATACTGTACCCCTTGGAAGGTAGAGAAGCCAGGATGGGGCTGGGATTTGCATGTAGATTCAAGGGCACAAGAGAGGCCAGGTCTGTGAAAATGCAGGTGCATTCTCAGGGCTTCCATCTAAGATAGGCCAAAGCCCCAGCGCCCCCATGCTGGCTGTCTCAATGCCTTTCAGATGGTCTGAGGAGTAAAGGACATATTCTGGAATGTCTGTCCTAGTAAAAATGTAATATCTTCCAACATAGAATCTCCTGTCACATATTGGCTGTGGAAGAGCTTGTACCCAGCTAGTGAGAGAACCTTGAAGGGGTTGTGAGAGATCCCTTAAAATGGCTTTAAAGCCTTGTATGTAACTGCAGAAGAGTTGTAGCTACTCCACCTGAGTCACTTGCAACTCCTAAAGAACCATCTACTTTGAACCTTCTGGGACTGTACCTCTGGCATAGTCTGTGGACTTTCACCCCTAAGGAGGATATCTCAGGTTGGGAGGTTTTGGTAGCTCATTTGGCCAGATAACCTATGCCTCATGGGGGCTAGTATGGGAGAGGGTGAGGTGGCAAGCCCTGGGTAACTGTGATCCCCCTGTGGGAAATGCCCCTTTTTCCATATTCTAAATTATGTGACAATCCTCACTAGTCCCATTGGAACAGCTTATGGCTAAATCTACCTCATGCAGATGCTATTAATATTCTGAGTGCTTAAACTCATATGGGCTGTTGAAGGCTTTGCAAACTGTAGAATTCAATGTACCCCTGGGTTGTACACAGCCCCTAAATTGTGTGCACTTTTACATTTGTGGACAGCCACCCCGAGAAACCCTCCCCCATGTTGAAAATGGACCTAATCATGGATTGTCTGAATCTCCCTCGTGGAATGATTTTGTTTTCTGTGTGTGTGAGATGCTCGTGAGCTTATTTTATTAAAAATGGATTCTATTTGGACTTTTTCTATGACTGGGTGAAAAAGGAATTGAATAGAAACCATGCTGTGGATTTGCTGTACTTTGATTTCAGCAGGGCTTTTGGTTCTGTGCTTGACAGACGCTGAAGAAAACAGAGGATCTGGGTGCAGCTCAGGTCACAGTAAACTGGCTAGGTAACTGGCTAAAGGAAGGGCAGTGATCAAGGGAGTTAGGTCAGATGAGAGTGAGGTCACGAGTGGGGATCCACAGAAATTGGTCCTAGGGTCAGTTGGCTTTAACATATTCATCAGTGATATTGGTCAGGGGATCCAGAGCAGGTTGTGTCTCTTTGCAAATTATGCTAAGCCCTGTGGGAGCGTGGATAGTGATGAGGGAATAAAGGAAATGCAGAGATTTGCAAAAGCTGGAGGGGTGGTCAGGGGTTTGAAATTCAACACCAACAAGTGCATGGTGATACATCTAGGGCATAGGAACCCCTGGATGGAGTACTGGATGGGAGGGGTGAGGCTCAGTACCACGACTGAAGAACGAGACCTTGAAGTCATCATAAGTGACTCACTAAAGCAATCAAGTCAGTGCAACAAGGCATATAGTAAAGCAAGTAGGATGCTTGGCTGTATTGGGAGGGGTATTGATAGCAGAAAAAGAGAGATAATACCCCCCTGTATAGATCCTTGGTGAGACCACACCTGGAGTACTGGACCCAGTTCTGGAATCCTCACCTCAAGAAGGATAGGGATAGAATGGAGAAGGTGCAGCGTCAGGTAACAAAAATGATCCAGAGCCTGCAGGGCATGTTGTATGAGGAGTGCCTCAAGGCACTGAGAATGTACTCGCTGGAAACCAGAAGGGAGATATAATAGAGACTGTCAAATTCCTAGAAGCAATTAACAGGGTGAGCTGCAGGGAACTATTTAACTTGAATACTGTCTCATGGTCACATAGTCACGAATGGAAGCTAACAGGAGGGAGGTTCAGGAGGGACGTGAGGAAGTACTGTTTTACAGAAAGGGTGGTGGAGGCATGGAAAAGGCTGCCGGCCAAGGTGGTGGATGCAGAAACTGTTAGTGGTTTTAAGCACATCTGGGACAGAATGAAGGGTACTGTGATTGCTTGGGGGTGTCAGAAAGGGGAGGAGAATGGAGCCAAGGATGGGAGGACTAGGACCCTGGAGGGTCAGTAGGTTCCAGGGCTAAACAGGGAACTTGGGCAGACTGGATGGACCTTTGGTCTTTTTTCTGCCTCTGCTGTCATTGTTTATGTTCCTATATTACCTTTGCTTTGGACATGCAATTATTATTGTCAAGTATTGGGCCTGCTAACCCCTTTGTTTGCAACCTGCAGTAGTTCAGAGACCATCTGTGTACCCAGGAGGTCATCCCAGGCCCGAGAGGTCAAGTAAGAGGTTTTGTGACTGTTCTCCTCCCTGAAAATGAAATGTGCCATCAAACCCCTAGGTATGAGGCTACAAATGTATACCACGTGTTAGTGAAGATTAAGCCTCAAGTACTTTGGAAGTGCACTGTGTAATGTGAAAAATAAAGTAGTTTCTAGTTGTTGGAACATAACCTCTGCTCCCCATGAAACTGTATTTCTTGAATCACAGATGAATGGTTCTTCCATAGTTTCATTTCTTATTTCAACTGTTAAAGTCAGACCATGTTAGGAGTTTTTGTACTTAGCAATGAGCACTGAATTTTCCTATACAGGAGTCCGAAAACTACAGTGTTGGTGCTTTGCTCTAGCAGTGCAGTGGTAAACCTGAATTTATTTGTGTCAAACTACAGTCACGCCCATTAGGATGCAACGCCGTGGCATATATTGCTGCGTGAGAAAAGGGATTAGGTACCATTGAAATTGAATTCTTCCCTGCAATAACTCTGCTGTAGAATGATGCTGTGCTGTGTTGCGTTCTTGCAGACTCTGCTTTAGCAAACAGAAGCAGGCAAGTAAATGCACACCGTAGCAAAATATACAGAACCTCATGGATTGGTTAAGCCTTTGTACCATGACAAGGTGGCCAGCGCCACAGAGGACCACGCACCTAATGCATCTAGACAATCCAACTCACCTGGTCAAAATTTATCCTACTATTTTTCATTCACAACTCACTTGCAGCTCACTTGCAGGGTGAAATTGTTATATTTTTGTGTACCAAATAATGAATAAGAACGTTTTATCTTTCTAGCTTTTTATTTTGCTTTGGGTTTCATAGTGTTTCTGAAACTTATAACAGACAAATCTAAATGCCGGGGATAAGTGGACAGACTGCTGCTTTCCAGTCCTTTTGTAGCAGTAAATGTTGCCAAACAAAACTTAGAGAATACCTAAGAAGAACAGATCAACAGGAAATGGCTTGCGAAATGTTTCCAATGTGAAGTTCAAGAAAAGCATTTCAGCTTTGTATCTGTTGCCAAGATCTTAGGTTGGTGAATTTGCTCAAGGGATTTTAGTAAACAATCTATGAAGGAAAAGGTTATAGAAGTGTGTTTAATGTGGCCTATGTACCACAAAAGCAGGCTCTGCATTTAGTTACATAACATACCAGAACAATGTTTGTCTGCCCGCCTATTACGGAGTATTTTAATTAAATTCATTTGTTAAAGGAGAGTGGTCGGTGATTTAAACCATGGCGAGGGGTTATTTGTTGGTATACCACACATAGTCTGATTTGCGTTGGTGAATTGATATAGTGAAGGCTCTACCTGCTGAAGGTTCAGTCAATATGCTGCATTTTGATTGGTAGGGGTGGGTTAATGCGGTTACCCTTGATTTGTATCACAAGGCAAAGATATAGTATAACTCCTAATTGGCTCTGGCCAATCAGTAGGTTCACAGACCTCAGAGGGTTAACTCTGGCCATCCTACAGACTCCCTGCTGGCTGGATTAGCTGGGAGTTTGGGGGTTGGGCTCACTCCTGGTGATTAATGAGTCATTGAGTATGGTTGTTTGTTCATTCCTGTTTAGTTCGGTTTCAGGATAGAAGATGAGGGGAGCTGCTGTCTGCCGCTGAAGGAGTTCAAGTGTTTTCTGGAAGTGAAACCCATTTGCAGTCCCTGAGGTAAAATGTGTTTGTTCTGGATACTGAAAAGTCAAAATGTGTTAAGGTACCTCGGTGCCTCTCCCCTGCTGAGTAGCAGGGGAATACACTGTAATAAGTTGGGACTACCACTCAGGATCCTTTGGTTCATGTGGGCTGACAGAGCAGAGAAAGTTGGGGATACAAGTCTCAGGGCAGCTGCAGTCACCCAGTGAGAAATGCCCTCTTTTACCCTTTCTAAACTGAGTGGTGAGTTACACAGTCCGTGGATTAATTGGGACCAAAGCATGAAATAGGTGGAGATTATGTAGGCTCCAGGGCCTTGTAGCTGGCTGTGTAATTTCTGGGAGGTAGACACACAATAACCTAGATTTGGCTACTGTGGGTGTCAGCAGTGAAGTGGGTACGAGTCTAGTGGAGATTGGAAGGATGGAATCCCCAGCTAGCCTCCGGATGGAATGCTCCTTAGTTACGTACATATTACTTTGCTAGTGCTTTGAATACTTAGCCTGCTGTCTGAGTTGGGTCTACCTCATGCTGGATCTTTTCAAGTAATTTGGGTGTGAAGCTCATTGCTATAAGTAAAGTTCTAAGTGCCCTGGTGTTGTTCGCAGCCCCAGAAGAAATGTCTATGCCTATTAGAGGGCCTGTGCCCTGACAACATGGGACACACTGAAATTCCTGAAAGTGCAGTTCACATTGTAGGAAGAAGTAACTGAAACGCTCTGGGCTGGGAGTTATGATTTTTTCACTGAAAGAATATGCTCTTGAGCTTTTACATTTATGAAAATGGATTATTTTGGACTTTATCCATGATTTGGGCATTCAGTTATTAGTTGCAAAGTGTTTACCTGGTAACCAGTTGATTCACAGCACTCATTGGCCAAAGAAGCTGCTCCTGCACTCAGGAGGTCACCTCTGGCCTGGAAGGTCAGGTAAGTACATTTATTATTTTCATGGGCTCCCCCTCCATGGAATGAGTCAGGAAGGATACCCCTACGCTGGGGAGGGGTTACAATAGCATGTTTGTTTATGTAAACTGCCCCCCACGTGTGGGTCTTATCATGGCTTCACCAGCCCACAGTTTACTGCCATTGCTTTCTGGTCTCCAGAACTGCTGTAGAAGACAATGAGAGTAAGGAGAAGGAGGATGCAGTCTTTGACACCTCCTGCTCCCACCTCACATCACAGCAGCTTTGGTGCTGCCCAGTGATCGAGTGTATTGGTGCTCTCATGGAGACCAGGACTTCCTTGCCCACTGCCCATGGCTCGATCAAAATAAAGCACAACAATACTCAACACTCATAGGGGCATAGTAAATGTTTAAATGGACAGGAGCAGTGGCTCCATGGCACCAAGTGATGGAGGGGATCACTCTGGCATGCATTCCAAGCCCAGAACATCAGGAGCGTAGGCCTTCAGGGAAGGTTCAGAGCAACATTTGGATTCTCTCACCTGGAGGGAGTGTCCTCACTGGTTTGATTGCTAGCTGCTTCTGGTGATGGCTTTCAATCTCTAGCAGCTTCTGGTGATGGCATGGTGAAGGTGCCTGTGATGGTGTGGATGATCATGCACCATCTGGTGCCTCCTCCCTAGGCAAGCCACAGTGTGCATGAGCTTGAATGAGGGTGAGGAGAAAAAGGGTGGAAACAATGCACTGGTGCACTAGATAACGGCGTTGCAGTCTCCTCTTCCACACCAACAGACCCCCCCCAGCGCACTAGCACAGGAGCCGAACAGCCAGCATCATCATCACTGCTCTTTCCTACTCTGGGTCACACGGCAGCTCTCGGCAGGGACAAACTGGTCAAGGGAACAAAAAGTGGAGTTCAGGAGACACTCCTCCAAGATGACCAGAGGGTGCTTCCAGCTGTGACAAGCCTGCCCAAGACATGTGGCTGCATGTCTGTATTGGTCTCCCTAACAGACAGTGAAGGTGAGTCTGGTGGGTAGCAGAGGAGACATTTACAGGCCGGAAACAGTGAGCTGCTGGTAGGAGGAGGATACACAAATCAGGCCAAAAACAGGGCAGGAGCCCTTTTGAAAATAAAGACTCTAGGGTAACAGCCATTTCATTTATCCTTTGCCCCACCTAAACATGGTAACCGGGTCGGAGACATGCCACAGTCAATCAGGCTCCAGTGTTACAACCAGAAGCCTGCTAGGGGATATTTGGGCACTGGATGACTTCATTATTTACCTTCATGGGAAGTGATCAGTCAGCTATCGAGTAACAACCAGACAGACCATTCCCAATGATTGACAGAGGGTCTCATCTGACTGGAATGCTTATTCCCCAGTGGAACAGCAGGCAATATTAGAGCATTAAAGGGCTTTATTTGTGGTTCAGAGGGGCAGCAGATGACACATACATTGTTCCTCCTATGTGGGTTACAAATCTACACATGACAAAGCATCCCTTGGAGGCTCTAATTTTTTGGTTGCCTGTACCACACGGCAGTTTCTCTGCTCCGCTTGTCCTTACCTCCACTGTGCGGCTGCCTCCAAGCATCCCTCCCCTTATCCATGGCCTCTTGCTGCTGCCATCTGCTTCCCTCTGGTGCTTTGGGCTCATTCTTCATGTTGCTCCTCGCACTCCTGACCTGCAGCTAGGTGCCAATGTTTTTCTGGCAGACTGCACTGCATGCCTTACTGACGGTTCATTCTTCAGGCTGCCCCGGGGTCCTGGTGCCCTTCTGAAACACTGCTGTCTGGCATATGTCAGAAGCACCACAGAGCTTAGTCTCGAGTTTTTTGCCTCATTTACAGCCTTGTTACAAACGAGTTTCTCATGGAGGCAAGATACTGTGCAAGCCTGCACTTGCAGAGCTTACCTTTCAGCAGCTTCTGAAACCAGTAAGCTTTTCCCTAGCCTTCTCCTCAGCTGTGAAGGCTTTCATTCAACACACCCCTAGAGGTATTTCAGGAGGACAACAGGCACGGTACTTGCTTTGTCCTTGCTGTTTTCTTTATTGCCCCACACAGCCCTCCCGGCTTTACTCAGCCTATCTGGCTTGCCTGTCTGTCTCTACCCTTAATTACCATACAGCACTTCATTTTCTCTTTGCTTCGTTTTTATTTATTTATTTGAAAAAGTTTCACCAGGAAAGGCATACTGAGCTAGAATAGTTTGTTTCCAGATGCATCTGGGGGGAAGGGAGAGGGGGGTACAATTTGTATACAATAATTCAAGATACAAAATTAAAACACAATAAGATTACATACTATGATAATAATTTGAGACAAGTAAGTACAGCATAAAGCAAGATAAATAAACATATGCTATGATATAGATCCAAAGTGAGCAAGGCTATGACTAGCTTATTATGTGAAAATGTTCAAGCAGTAGAAATAAAATATCACAGACTCAATACATGAGGTTAGAGGGTAAGCTTAACCCCGGCTGGCCATGTTGCCTTAGCCAGGGGGGTCCTCTTCCCTTCTCTCTGCTATGGGCTAGTAACCTTTGCCCCATGCCTAAATCCAGCCTTTCAAAATGGGACACGGCTTACAATAACATCTGCCGCTTTGCGCTCTCGGCCCCCCCATCCCACCGCTGCGACCTCTACACATGCCTAGAGTGGCTCCCTCCCGAGAAGCACAGCACCTTTGTAGTTGGGAACTTCATTGACAACATCGTCAGATCCGCTACACCTGTAGCCCTCGCCCTTCCCCCCACCACTGACACCTCTTCCTACCTCCTCAGATCGAGAGCAACACTTGACCGCCGATTCCCCAGAACCCGCACCTGCGGAGACCGCCAAGCCACCTATGCCCCAAAAATTTGGAATTTGCTCCCTGCCCTTACTCGGTCCTCCCCTCCCATCTGGGCTTTAAAACCTCCCTTTGGAATTATCTGAAGGGATCCTCCACCTGTCCATGTACCTTGTAGTACATCAACCCAGGTATGCTGGGGCGGTCTCTGCTTCCATAGGGATCACTGTACTTAACTTCCTGGTAACTGGCCCAGTAACTGTTACATGTCGCCCTTGCATCTGACCTACCCCCCCCTCCTCCCTCACTAGTCCACCAGGACAGGCCCTTGGTTCCCCCACCCCGGTTGGCTTATCCTACCTGCTGGCACTTACTTCTATTTGCACTGACTGAACCCTGAACCTGTCCTAAATTTTTTGTGCACTGTACTTATCTTATGCTAAAGCATTACTGACTGAACCTGTCTTAAAATGTTTGTGCACTGTACTTATCTTATGCAAAATCGTTTCTATTGCTGTTAGCTACCTACTCTAGCCCTATTAAGCTTGTCATGTTTCTAGATGTCAACCTCTGATATTACCTGATTGTATGTAAACTCGACTTTCTCACTGTTCTTCTGTGACCTAGCTTGTAACCCTCCCGGGTCTCACCTGAAAATAGGCACTTGGCTGTCTAGTGTGACTTACCCGGTTAACAAAAGCAAATAAATAAATAAGCTATTTGCAGAGACAGAATATGTGGGGGGACGAAGATGAACACAGCCATGCTGAGTGAAGAATGGGGCAGAAGGAGGAGGGATTGAGTGGGGGGGGCAGATCTTTGACCCACTGGGATGTAGACCCAGAATGGGACAGTCATCATCATCATCATCAAAATTTATTGTATAGTTACAAACCTTCATAATCACAATATCAAATACAGTACATACATAATTATTATAAAAAGGAAGAAATAAAATTTCCCCTTGACCAAGTAACTTGATACAAAACTCACATATACATGCTTCCATGTGCAAACTTCGGCCAATACAGTACATCCAAAATGACAGCAGATAAGTACTATCATAAAGTGCAAATTTCATAATCAATATAATTGCCCTTTTTATGCAATTTTAATTTGACGCCTAACTTTTTTAATGACAGAAAAATAATTTGCTAACCTATTTACTGTCCAACTATCTTCTGTATGAAGTAGAATATCAGTAAGTTCTAATTTGTCAACACAATATAAATTATTTAGATAGGGGCCCAACCAAAATATTCATTGTTTATCATACCACCTACAGATCCATAGAACATGAGAGAGATCCTCCTTGTCCCCACTACCACAATCACATTCTCCTGAAAATATACCTGGTTTTATATACCTATAGTTCAAAACCTTACTGGGAAACTGCTCAAACTTTTAAGTTATGAAATTAGTGCATACGTGGGGGTTGACTAAAATGTCCAGATACTTTTTGTATCCATGTTTGTAATTATTGGCAGCAAACCATTTCGAGCACTGGGATTCCTTAATTTCCTTTAAATCACTTATATTCCAAAAGTTACTAATTTTTTTATTTATATAATTTTTTATGTTTGAACTTATTTGAACACCCTGTTCCACTGAAATTTTTAAATGTGCTAATTTATACTTCCTTAAAATAAGGTAAACTGTGTTCAACAAAAATCCAGATTTATATCCTATTTTATGCCAGTACTTTTTCTAACAAACATTTCTTAGTAACTGTATTTTCATTGAAATTAGTAATCCTGATCCAATAGTTGGCCTTCCTTGATTCAATGGTTGCATTAATATTAGTTATACCCAATTCTGATCAAACATAAGATGAAGGACAAGAATGTCCCAGCCTAAGAGTGTATCTTAATGATTTATATAAGGGAATCATCAACTTATTTGTCATGTTAGATTCCCATATTTCACAGCCATATAACAATTGGACTTCCATCTTAGTTTTCATCACTGTTAATAAAGGCCTGATAGACATACCTCCATATTTACAGTTAAACCTATACAACCCAGCCAAGGTTTTCCTCATCTTTTCTTTGCCAATTCCACATGGAAGGACCATTTACTTTTTTGCTGGATCGCTATTCCTAGATACAAGTAACTGGGCACAACTTCAACCTTATCTTGTCCAATAAATCAAGTACCATCACTATTTTTTTTCCCCAGAATCATGACCTTAGTTTTGCTCATGCTAATTTTTAATTGAAATTGTTCTGATTCATTTGTTAAAAAAATAATTTTTTTGAAAACCAAATTTAGTTAAGGACAAGACAAGAATGTCATCAGCATAGGCCAGAAGGGGGCAAGGAAGATCCGTAATTTTTGGGGAGTCATCATCTATTGCCATACTCTGCTTCAGCATATTATCCAGGTGTAATGTAAATAACAAATGGGCAAGAATACTGCCCTGTCTCACACCATGATTGCATTCAAAGACATTGGATAGCTGACCCCTAGGGCCAAGTCTGATTTTAGCCCAGGTGTTAGCATATAACCAAGCAATTATACTAACAATATTTGGATTTATACCTCTATCCAGTAAAATCTGCCATAGCGGACTTCTTAAGACACTACCAAAAGCTGTACTATAGTCTATAAAACATAGATGCATCTTTTGACCCCTGAGTTTCACATATTTTTCTATCTAGTGATTTAGGACAAAAATATTGTCCAAGGTGGACAGACGGTGTCTAAAACCTGTTTGATAAGGGGAAATACCCCCTGTTTTTTTCAATGTCCTGTTGAAGCCGGGTCAATATTATTTTTGGAAAAATGTTAAGATTCACATCTGAGAGACTTATCGGTCTGTACATCTTTGGATCATTTAATGGTCCTTTTTTTATGAAGTGGGACTATATTAGCTCCTTGCCATGATTTAGGATGGCTATTTGAAATTATACATTTATTATAAAACACTGTCAAGTCTCTACACCATAATGGAGTTTCTGTTAAAAATACTTCAGCTGGTACCCCATCCGGGCCAGTTGCCTTCTGCTCTTTCAGTGTATATAGAGCTAAATAAGACTCTTCTAATGTTATAGGCTGTAGTTTATTAAAAGCCTGCCCTGACACTTGAAAATCCTCTACCTCGGGGTCAAAATAAATTTCCTTAAAATAGGCTACCCAAGTCTCCTCAGAGATAACTATATCAATGTTGGCCTTGTACTGATTAAAACCTTTAGCCATAAGGGGTCAGAATGCTCTGTTATCCTTTCTTTGTAATGTCTCAAGCATTTTGTTCCCATTTGGCTTCATAAAAACTTTTCCTTTTATTTATAATAAATTCCTTATAAGCCCTCTTTTCCCCATTCAGTATCTTAAGATTAACCTGTTTTCTACTTTTGTTATATAACCTACAAAATTTCCTAACCTCTGCTTTTGGCCTTTCTGCAATCATTATCAAACCAGGTATCCACAGATAAGTTCCTACCTGTTTTTATTGGAACTTCCAGAGCAGATTTAATTTCAACCCAAAGAGCACTTAGCTCATTAGAGATATATACAGTATCCAATATCATATTTACTGATATTCTTATAAGAATGAGTTAGTACTGGCCTTTGGATAATTGGAGTATATCATTGTAAGAGTTCTGCCTCCATATAATCTTTTGTGCAGTTCTGGTTTCTGTAAATGGAAATGGCTCTTCAACTGGCCTGTTTGCCTAACCTAATTGGGCTTCCATAACAAAAGGATAGTGGTCACTTTCAGATCTTATTAACACCTCACATTTTGTCCAACAGCACAAATGACTAGTCCAGAAGGCAAGATCAATCACAGCAGCACCCCGTGGGGAAACATAAGTAAAATTCCCCTCTTTATCTCCTTCTAATCTTCCATTTAAGGGGTACATATTATTTTCTTCAATTATTTCTAATACAGATTTTCCACTTTTGTTAACCACTTTATCTCTGGACTGCTTACATGGCAACTCATCTATTTGGTTACAAATAAAGAATGTATGATCTGCAAGACCATCATACAGGCCAATTCCGGCATTTTAGTCACCTACCAAAAGTACCTCTGCTTGTGGAAATATTTGCTGTACTACTTTTAATTAATCAGATATTTCCTGCCATATACCCTCACTGAAATAACCAGAGTTCTCCGGGGGGTACATAACAGTTCATCACTATTATTTTCATTAATCCACATTTAAGTGAAACAATCACATCATTTTCTGCACTTTTCCAGATTACACCTTACAAAAAACATCAATTTTAACCAGAGTAATAATCCCACCAGAAAATGTCTCCAACTTCTTACATTTGTGACCAGGAACCTGAAAGGATTCACATCCATTTAAATCAATAACAACCCCCCTGGAGTGCCACATCTCCTGGAGACAAATTATCTCATGTTCCATCAAGAAATGACTACATTCTTCATCTGCCCACACAGGCTGCCAGCCAGCTATATTCCAAGTAATAAATCTAGTTCTATGGTAGGGACTATCTGTCCCCAGGGCATGATTAGCTAGCAAGGAAGGCAGTCACTCATTATACCCAGATAACATCATAAATCTATTTGCTAAAGGCAAGACTGAATTGCCCTCAAATGACCCAGGTCCATAACATCCATCATCAGTAGCAGCCAGATCTACCATATATAGACCCAAATGGTCTAATTTCCCAGCTTGGAGTAATATTAAGTCAGCTAGCCTCTCATTGGAGACATAGATATCCACCTGGCTCCCTTCGTACCTGCGTCTTGCTTAAATACTGCTGAGGTTTTCTATTGGGATTGCCAAAAAATTTGTCAGCAGGTCACCAATTGCTACAGTCAACACAGAATCTGTTTCCTGTGTCAAATGATTCAGCCCAAAAAGTGTTATAATTTTGCTTCTTTTACTTCTTTCATTCCTTAAATTTGACTCATTAAATTTACATTTATTAAATTTCTCTCTATTAGGGAAAAACAAAAGCACCTCTTTATCAATCAGCAATTCTCTATTAACCCACACAAAATTAACAGTTCTAGGGGAGTCAAAATAAATATCAATAATAGTTAGTTAGTTAGTTAGTTAGTTAGTTAGTTAGTTTTTTGTTGACCGGGTAAGTGCACTAGACAAATCCTGCCTATTTTCAGGCACGACCCGGGGGAGGGGGATACAGATGAATGTCACCTGACCTTGAACCAGATTAAGCTGTTGGTGGTATTTTTAGTGAATGAGGGAAATTTGGCCACCCAGGACACTGGGGAAATTCTCCTACTCTTTTTGAGAAGTGCCATGGGATCTTTAACATCCACCTGAACTACCACCAATCCAGGCAGATGGGACCTCGGTTTAACGTCTCATCCGGAAGATGGCACCTCAGAAGTGCAGCACCCCCCTCTCATGCTGCACTACAGTGTCAGTACTGGGATATTAATCTAAGTGCCAGAAGTGGGAACTGAACCCACAGCCCTCTGATCTCCCGGCCTCAGAGGCGAGTGTGCTACCTGCTGAGCCTCCTTAATTGGTGCCCTCTTAATTTCCACAGTGTCAACTTCTGTAAGTTCTACTGTATATCCAGCTCCTTGTTCAGGAACTCCAAAACATGAAAATCTACCATAGCATCCTCAAAATAACCCCACTTAAGCGGACCATACAATCTAATTATGGGTTTCTATCCCAATCAAGGCAAGCTGGGACACAATTGTTTTGTGTGTCCTTTTGAGCATTTATTTCACTATCTTTAATTACTTGTTCTCCACTGTCATCATTACTCATAGCACATTCCATAAATGAACACTCCCTTGCCTTTATATTGCACCTTAATCCTATCACTTCTTGCTCCAACTTTGCCATTCCTTCTCTAATTTAGGTGGTGCATGTAAATTCTGGGTCACTTAGTTTTGTATAGTTTCTATCACCTCCATCTCTTCTCCTTGCTTTCCATTTTTTTGCTTGTTTCCTTTATATTTCTAGATTTTTTCCTTTTCCTTAGATTTTTTAACCCTAAAATCCTTTTATTAGGAGACTCTGGAAAGCCAATTGTGCTAAAATCAGGTCTCAATTGGCCTATCTCTATAATGTCAGAACACTGTTCTATGTTAGTAACCACTTCCACATTCTCAGATTTTGCTACTATTTCTAGCTTATCTTGCAGATAATCAACTTTTTCCAAAATCTGACTAAGTTTACTTTAGTTACTAGCCACTTGTAGTTTCACCTCCTCTAATAAGTCCTTATTAATCACCAATTGCTCCATTAGAATCACAAAGGAACCTGGAGGGAATAAAGTTCTCAGTTTCCTGTGCACAATCATTACTTCTATAAGATTGTTTTATGCATTTCTCAACCCCACCTTTACAATGACATCTAGAGTTGGTAAAAAATGTTTCCATACCTCTAAGGTCATCTATTGTATGTTGTAAATCCTTTAACACCTCTTTAAGTTCATTATTCTTATGCACTAGACTCATAGGCTCTGAGTCTGTTTCTAATCCCACCACCTCTGGATCTTCTAAAATTTTACTATCCACTGGGGTGGTATCCTCAGACTTCCTCCATAAACTGGGTGATCTCTCCAGACTATCAGAGTTGTATGAAAAGCTTTTGGCTGTGTGAGTTGTACACTCATAGGAATGGTAATCATGCTCAGCTCCAGAGGTTCCAGCAATAGCACTACAACCATTTGTCTCCCACATCTCTGCCCCCAACTCTCCCGTGTAATCTAGGGCAATGGAGACATCAACTGCTTCAGTTAAATGTGTCACATTTTGTACACTCTTTAAAGTTTCAGATGAGGTTATATTACCACTTGGAGTGGAGATGTTAAAATTCCCATTCTTTTTTTTAGGTGGTCAGTAATCTTAGTTTGTCTCCCTGCTATTTTAATATTCTTGACAGGTAATTCTTGTAAAGGAGAGGTTTGACTATTATTCTTTCTCTGTCTTCTGGTAAATACCATTTCACTTGAGTCATAAACACAGGTAGAAAAATTTTAAACACCCTCACGTATGCCACACTATAAAAGATGTACAGGAAAAAGCAAGGCTATAGAACAAAAGCAGACAGATTCTTTGTTTCTAACCAATTCAGATAGCACCAAACATAAGGTCTCTTTTGTGTCTCTTGTGTCCAGCACAATTTAGACAGTTCAAATTGACTATCTGGAATAACAGCCCAAAAAGAGATCTTGTCTGAAGAAAGCTGTATAATTGAAAAGTTGCTGGGATAGCTGCTTCTCCTCTTTCTCAAAGAAGTTCTTTAGGTGATACCTTTGTACAAGCAAAGTCCCAAGAAAGTCTTAAACTCTTTCTGAGAAACCAGGTACCGCTGTGTAAAATAGCAAAAGTCCACGTGCAGCCTTCCAAGCAGCTCTTCTAATTCCAAGCTGTTCACTGGCAATATTATTGCGGCCGACAACTTATCCATCGAACCCTAGACAACAAAAAGCTTCAAAAGAAGATAAAAACACTTAATTAGAAACTGTGTCACAAAAGGGAAAATATCTCAAATCTACGAAAATGTTATCAGAACTAACTGATAGCATCACTGCCTTCATAACATAACCACACAACCTACAACGCCTACATGAAACACCTGTAAATCGCTAAAAAAAAAAAGCCATGTTCACTCCAACAAGTCCAATAATCCAAAATGGCAGGGAAAAGGAAGTGCTGTACGCTGAAATGGTACTGTGCAATGTAGCATGGGCCACATTAAAACTACTAAAGAGGAATTCAACAATACGCAGGCCACATTCAGAGCTCACTCCTACACCCTCTCCAATGCAGAGTGATCTGCTTTCAGTCAGCAGCACATGCGTATTTATGCTAAAATATCACGAGGGACAAAAAGCAAAAAGTTGCGCGAACATACTTTAATTTAAATAATACTAATAACTAGGGAAGAGCCAAATCAGACTGATAAAATAAAAGCAAAACCACAAAAGATAAACCCCCCCCAGCTCCACAGAGCTAAGATTTAAGATTTAGGATTTAAGAGATGGTTAGAAACTATCTGCAGAATTTACTAATGAACACTTTGTACTTTCCTTGTTAAAGTAGTTGAATTTTCACAAACTCTGTTCTCCTCCTATGACCAGGGTAACCAAACTCGAACAAGATTCAAGGGAATAGGCTTTCTGGGGAAAATACTCCAAAGCAGCTGACAGTCATCACAATCAGCTGCTGTAACCTCAGACTCCTCTGCTAGCCTAACGTGCTCCGCAGTGCTATCTTCACCACTTCTCCCCACGTGGACTACTCTGTCCTCAGCACTCCAGCCTGTGGGGGAGACAAAAAGACAGCAGCAGAGGATCACAAGGGAATGAGCCACACAAGACGGCCTAGAAAGACCTGAGTAATTAGACAGGTATGGAACAAAGCATAGACAGCATACCTTTTCTAATTATTAAAAACACTTTACTCAGGTCATGGGTCAGTATCGGCCGGAAGCAACCTGAAACTGGAGGGACAGGGTACCTAGGTCTGCAGGAAGATATAATCTTCCATGGGATCGGTTGGCATGGGTCTGCCATTACAGGTGCTCTCTTCCATTTAGTCTCAACTGTAATGCAAGCCTCAGGCAGTACTCAGTCGCATACTAAGCTTCAGTCAATCAGTCTAGACTGCCTTCTTCATTCTTACACTGTGTCAAAAGCTATTTGTAACATGGCAGAAAACCAATCACTGAAATAGCCTCCAGAAAAAATGCAAATCACCATGCATTAATCCCCTAGTAATGCACAGTACATAGAGTTGTACTGTGTATTACCACTGAATCCTCCTAAGCACTGTCTTCCCACCCAACTACCCAAAGGAGTGTGACTTATGTGGTGCCCGGATGGTGGTAAAAGGGATGTTAACATGTGCTGGGTCTCCACAGAAATATAAAAAGGTAAGTAAAGCAACTGTGTTGTGATGACACTAGTAACTTTCACACAAATTACGAACACAGGTCCCATGAAGGTGGATGCTGGCACCTGACAAAGAGAGTCGGGAGTCAGAAATAGATTCCAAATGCCTGACAGACTCTTTGTTTCAACCAAACCGGGAAAGGGAACATGGTCACAATGAACTCTCTTATCCCTAATCTCCTGTACGAGGAGAACTCTACTTCAAAAGACTGTAACAGCTTCGCTTTAAGAGCATTTTATCTTCTAAGATCAGTAAATCACTATGCAATCTCTAATACTACCCTGACGTACACTTCTACCTAGGGCTTATTACCTGGAGTACTCCACTCTAAGAAACTCTATAGCATGTCACTTACAAGACTCTACATATGTCATAACAGGCAATTCATGCACAGTTGAACTTTCTCTGTTGTCGAGAAGAAACTATGATGCGGGATATCGAAACACAAGGGGAACAACTTGGCTGACTGGCTAGAATGATTTAAAAACTAAGGGAATGCAGAGAGGATTTTGAACAGGCCATTAGTTCTCGGCCACACCTCACCTCTCTAGGATTGCTGGAATTTAAGAACAACACAGATTTCCTCGGATCAGAACCCACTGAGGACCGTCGGAATTGAAACACAAAAGACCCGGCCACAGTCCACTTCTGGACTGCCAGGAGGAGAAGAAGATACTGAACAACAGGCCACAGCCTGCTTCTGGACTGTCGGGAAATGAAGAAGATGCTGAACACTCAGCCACAGCCCACTTCTGGACTTCCGGGAAATGAAGAAGATGCTGAACACCCTGCCATAGCCTGATCTGGACTGCCAGGAGACAAAGAAGAAAGGGGGAGAAGGAAGTCTGTGGAATGTGATAAAACAACAGGGTTTTGGGCACCAAGGTCGGACGAGCCAAGGACTGACATAAAATAAGAAACAGGACGATGATGCAGGGTACTGAAACAGAGCATCTGGATGGCACTTCGGTATGGATGACAAAACAAGAAAAGGGACAGCAAACTTTATTCTGGGCCAGGCCATACACTGGGAACTGGAGAGCAGAAAATAATAAACAGAACATTGCAAACTGAGATGACTGCGGCACGGTTCGTCAAGAGTTTGCTGTTGCTTCTTTAGAGATGCACTAGGAGAAGCTTTCTGAAGAACCGAGGAAGACTGATCTGTATACACGTTGATGGATGATTCTGGAAACTTGCTGAAGACTAATTTGAATACTTGATGACACTGAAATGCTGGCAACAAAGCAATACAAGGACAGTCTGCCACTTTTACTGTTCATAGATATAATAGCAATGCAATGAAAGTCTCAGTTCTTATTGCAGTGGTCAATTATACAGTCTCAATGTCCAGACCCCAGTTAATACACAGGCACTTTACTTTACTGGATGAACCCTAGCTTCAGTGCCCTAACTACCATGGGTCCCTCTAGCAAGATCAGGTTCTTCCTGTTACTGTGGGTCAGTGTGGCTAGCTAGAGTCCCTTAACATCTGGGGTCACTAATGCTGCTGGGACCCTATAACACCCGGGGGTCTAAATGGCTAGCAGTGGGTCTAACTTCACCCTGTTATGTAGCAGTGGGCCTGACTTGCCCTTTTAAGAAGCAATGGGCCTGACTTGCCTTTTGAAATAGCAGTGAGCCTAACTCACCCTGTTAGGTAACAGTGGGCCTAACTCGCCCTGTCAGTTAGCAGTGGGCCTAACTCGCCCCTTTAAATAACAGTGGGCCTAACTTGCCCTTTTAAATAACAGTGAGCCTAACTCATCCTGTTTGGTAACAGTGGGCTTAACTCGCCCTGTCAGGTACCAGTTGGCCTAACTTGCCCTTTCAGGTAGCAGTGGGCCTAACTTGCCCTTTTAAATAGCAGTGGACCTAACATGACCCTTTAAGTAGCAATGGGTCTTTACTAGGCCTGGGAGATCTGTGGGTCTGGATGCCCACCCAAACAATCACAAGGCCTTTCTTGGCTGGGTCCGTTTTAAATCACTGAGCCTCTCTTGGTTGGGCCCCTTTTAAATCACTGCACTTGGGCCAGGTTGCCTTTTGTTTTACTAAACCTCTTTGGGCCTTATTGACCTTTTAAATAGTATTCAGGCCTAACTTGCCCTTTTTACAATCACCTGAGCCACTTGCCCCTTTAATAAATATCTGGCCTATACAGAGCCTGTCTAGTCCTCTGTGCTTGCCCTGCCTTCTCTCCGCCCTTTCTTTTAAATATTCCACCACCCCTTTCCTGGACTTGTAGACCGGGACCCTGCCTCAGACATTGCCATGCCCCGTATGCAAATTTTGACCCCTCCTGCTCTCGGCTCACGGCCATTTCACTTTGCTTCTAGCGCTAAATTAAAATGAACAAACAAATACTCTTTTCCATTCAGGCAGTCAGCACTTGGCTGGCATGCTGCCGCCTACTCACCACACCAGACCAGGAGATAGAAGAGCTAGATCAGGAGCTGAGGGGAGGTTTCTGGCAGAGGGAGGGCTTCAGGTGGTTCAACAGTTGACCAGGGACCTTGCGAAGTACTGACTACAGTGCAAATGATGTAGCAACGCTACCTCCGGGGGACCGAATCTTTTACTGTTTAACATAAAATAACAAAACAGGTCACCAAGCCCTTTCGATGGGAAACAGATGTTTTTTCTTTCTTCTGGCGCCTCACCTCGGCACCGCGGACCAAACGGCACATGCAGGTAACTGTCTTCAATGACTGAAGGCAAAGGGGCACACAGGAAAGTCCTCAGGGACAGCTTCAGCCCTCCTGGCAAGCTCTTCTCTTCCCTCTTCACTTTCTGTGTCCTCTCTCCTTCACAGTCACCACGATTCTCCTCCAACTGATAAATATTTTTTTTTAAACTTAACACTCTGGGTTCTGGTTCTGGTTCTGGAAGGCAGGGCAGGTGCCACACAGTGGGCATTCCTCCTGCTCAGCCTGGCATTCTATATGCTCAGCATGACATTCCATCTGTTCAAGCTGGCATAAAGGGCTAACTTTTTACAATTCTGGAGCTATGTACATTTATTTAAACAGGTTTGTGATCACTGGATTAGAAACTGGGCACCTGGGCATGTTCTGGGGCACCTTATACGGGCTGAGCACATTTTTATTTTCTTTTTCTGTTGTGCTCTCAACTCTGGGTCACTATCCTTACTCGCAACAAAATCCAGTCTTCATCTCCATTTTCTATAATATTGCATATTCTACAACGAAGCATTACTGTCCACCGAAAACTACAGTTATTTATTTAGTTCGCTCTAATCTGTTTGATAAATAGTGGCTGCTGAGGAATAGAAGTTTGTCTACACAGATCAAAAGCACGCTGTGCAAAACACTCATAAAGCGGAGCACCAAAGACTGTCTTAAAGCGGTAGCATACTAGATTTAAATAGAGTCAACATGCAAAGAGCGTGAACCCTGTTGTAAATTAAGAAACGCAAGCAAGTTCTTTTAGTGTTACAACTTAAATCTTCAATATTTGAAATGTTTATTGACTTAGTAGAGAGAACAGGTATTTGGAAAGCAATATGCAAATAACATGTATAATACCATTGCAACAACATATATTTGTACCCATAATGCATCACTATATTGATGTTCTAAAGGCTTATTTCGAGCAATATATCACAATACTTATAAGTATTCTTAAGTTTTAATACTTATATTCTGTTTCACAACTGAAAATGTGATAAAATGTTTGGAAAATCTTATTTAATGTGTATCAGCCATGATGTATTGTGCTTTCTGTGCCCCTCAGCAAACTGTTATCTAATGAATATGAAACTTTGCATGAAACACTATCTCTGTGTCATTTGTCCATACCACAAGCAACCTCTTAAATGCCAGAAAATAATACAGATGTCACACATCACTTGCCTTGTTACAAGTGCTTTAAGGCGCTCCATAGGAGTGTTCTACTGTGGAATTAATGCACGGTTGGGTGGTTGTAGGCACTCGGCCTGCGGCCTTGTGACACAACCCGCCTCCCTCAAACCATGCATTAATTCCACAGTAGAACACTCCTTTGTCGTACCTTAATGCTTACGAGGCTTCACCGTCAGCCTGCTTCTGCAGTCTTGCTCTCCTACTGGCTCTGGATGCATGCCACTCATGACTATCCACAGCTTCCAGGGCTTCTGTGCACTGAAAGCCAATGGCGTTGCTCTGCTCCCATCAAGTATTCATATTGAGGATGGGTTCCTCAACTAGAGCAGGGTCCTTCTCTTTCTGCTCTTCGGGTGAGAATGACCTACACTCCGCGGGGGAAACTTTAGTTATGCAGATCAGCCTGATGGCATTTCTTAATATAGTAAGGCATCATCTGCTGTAGGGTGGGGCTCTAAGTCCTCAAGGGGTTCCTTTAGCTGTGCTGACCAGATCAACAGCACCTTTTAAAGTTATTCCGCACATAGCCACCTATGGTTCACCTGATCTCCTTTGACCTCCCTTCCGCTGCCCCTCAAGGGTCAAGATCACATAACTACTCAATTGCTCTGCCCTCAAGGGCTCAACTCATATGCCATGCCCCTTAAGGACTTGGTTTCCTCTCTAAGCCTCCCCTCAGTTTTGATGCCAGGTGAGTGCCTTAAAGCAGTCATTGCTCGGTTCCTTCCTGCCTTGGTGGGGGACTTTCTCTGTGTGGAGGCTCCATCAGCTACAGAGATCATCTCAAGGCACCCTCATGGCATTCTCATCAGAGGAACAGAGCAAAAGCCCTTCCTCTAAAATGGTTTCCATACATTGGGTCTCTAAATTAGTGTAGCTGAGTCGTCACTAATTCTAACCTTAACCTAGAGAGAAGCGATCTAGCCCTTGGATCCTCACAGGTTTCCTCCTTTTAAAAAGGGTTTTTCCTTCTCCTTCATGCTAAAGGTCACAACCTAAGGTAGTTCCCACAGGAGCTGAAGCTGGCTGTTGGTTCCCCAGATCTGGGTCTCAATCTGGCTCTGTCTTTCCTCTCCTTAGGAAGAATGTGCTTGTTTGCTTTCTGTTGTTTTTTGTACCTTCTTCCATAAGGTGCCTTTTGGTCCTGGGGCCTTGTTCCTGCAACACCTTGAAGGGTTGGACTCTTCATCAGGGTTTCTGTATCCTTGTGATATCCTGACAGAGTGACAATCCCTGTATCAGTGAGAGAGGGAAAGTAAGCAAAAGTACACAGTTGTACAAGCACCACATACTACTTAGTCTTCAGTACGAAACCCTACTCATAAGAGCCCGATGACACTACAAATTTAAAGGCTTTGCCTGGGTCTCAGAGGGGCAGTGAGTGACATGCCACCCCCCCCCCATGGTGCAAACCATGCATGACCAAGGGTTCCTTGGGTGCTCAGATGTTTTGATTGCCACTTTCCTCCCCACCTCCTCTGGCATTTCTCTCTCTCCTTTAGGTCAGGCTTCTTCTCTGAGGTGGCTTTGGTCCTGAGACTTCATACCTGTGACACCTTGAGTGTCTAGAACCTTTCATCAGGGTTCCAGCATCCTATGACACCCCAACAGGGTGGTAATCCCTGTACCAGGGACAGAGAGAGTGTAAAGCTAAAGAACTTGGGCAGACTGGATGGACCTCTGGTCTTTTTCTGCCATCATTGTCTGTTTCTATGTTTCTATGAACACAAGCACCACATACGACTCAGTCATCAATTAGTCCTAACCTTACTCAAAAGATTCTGATAACCCTATAAACTTTTCAGTTTTGTATCAGTGACAGCTTGGTGGCAGAACTGCTGCCTGAAGTTCCAGTGTGGGAGGCCTGCCTGGGGCTTCTACAGCCAGGAATCAGGAAGCACTGACTGAGTTTTAACATCCACATGCCAGAAGAAGACATCTACATGCAGAAAAAGAGAAGGAGAGAGTCACTGAGGTAGGCTACCCTGCAGCTGAGACTTAGAGTGCATCAAGAGACTTTTGCACAGACAGACATGAGTGGTCTGAGTAGGGACAGAATGAGCAGGACCTAAATTCACCATGCTGAACACTCCAGTTCAGTAAGATGCATTGGCCTGGCATCCTCAAGATACCCTGCAAGAAGAGAGACAAATGAAATAAGAGCCAAGCAGATCTGCAGAGGCCTAGAGAAAGCAACCAACAGAGTAGAGCTAGGAAGCCATTGGCATAGTGCCATTAGACTGCACTGATGGAGAGAGAGGCCAGAGTCATGCTGATCTGCCTCAGAATGCAGCTGCCTAAGGTGGAGCAGAGAACTGACCAGAGAGCCAGACCAGGACTAGAGCAAAGAGGGTGGAGAGCCTCCAGGTCTGCCACATCAAGGGTCGCCATGAGTATTGACTCAGGACTCGGGACCAACTGGACCTGCAGCACCTATTCTTTACGGGTTGATTGTGCTGCTGCTTGGGCTTTCAGCTTTTGACTTATGACACTAGGCAATCTAGGCAGGTTTACAAATTTGGGGGCATGATATAAATTGTAATTGTTGTTTAGGCAAACCAATGCCAGGCAACTGTATGCAGCTATGTACAACGCCACCAATTCAACACCTGGGTATCCAGACTGCTCTGTGAGCTCCCTAGGACTAGTGTTAATTCACTGATACCAGTGGGAATTTGGGTAGTATCCTAATAGCACAGTTGGGCCCAGCAACAGTGTTGGTTAGGAGGAGGGCTGTTCTATATTTGAGCTCTGCATAGAAGGGCACCGGAAGACCAAGTAAACAAGAGATAGAACTTATTTTGTATTGCTTAACCTTGTTTTCTACCTATCACCTTGATTCTGATTCCTCCAATAAACCCTTTGGTTAATTGTTTATACATCTATCCCATATGCATATTAGGGTCTATGCACAAAGCCTACGCACTGTATATACATGGTGTGTAGGCTTTCCTAAGTCACCCTGCCACACATGGGGGGTCCCACCGAACTTGGCAGCATTCATGGAAGGAGTGCAGGCCCCTTCCACATCTGATCCACTGTCTGTCCATGTAGCTGCACATGGGGTTGGTCTGTGGCAGTGGCTGGGGGTGTTCCTACACTCTACACCATGCACAAAGGTGCAGAGTGCTTGGAGAGGGGGGGTATCGGGCTACACAGGCAGGAATCTTGTAATAGCTGCTGTGCACCCCCATCTTCTCCAACCTATTGGCTATGGCAGGGCAAGAGATCCCCCTGACATGCTGCCCCAACCCTTCATACATGCAGAGAGGGCTGTGCTAGCCACTGGGATACTCACCCAGAAATTCCTGATTTACCCAAACCTGCCATGTCCACTGCTCTGCATGTGCAGGGGATCCATTCTGCCATTAAGGCAGCCATCCAATTGGATGCCTACCTGTGTCTGCCAGTCTGCCCCTGCACACCAATGTGCCAGTCGGGTGGGGCTGCAGATGGGCAGTCAGCCTTCATGCATGCTGCACCCTGCCTGCCTGCCTGTCTGCAAGTGTGATGAGTGTGAGCTGGGTATGTGGGGTCCATGTGATAACGGCAAACGTCTAAAGGCGATTGCTGTTATCGCTCAGTCAGAGTGCCGAACACATTTTCAGCACTCTGACAACCCCAGCACACCAACTTTCGCGGTGCCAGGACATATTTTACTACTTTCTGTGGGGGGGCTGCGCCCGCTACACCTACTTAAGGATTCTCAACTCCAGGGGGTGCATGTCGGGGGTGAAAGTAGTAAAAATTAAAAGGTTCGGGCCGGGCGCAATAAAAATTGCACCAGCGCCCGGACCCCGACCCGAACCCAGTACCTCAGCCACTCCAGCCATTGCCCAGTACTCGATGCCACAATGCAGCTCGACCGACAACTGCAGTGCCACCCCCTACAGCCTGTCCACCCCCTCCCAGCCCACGCTTGTTGTGCTCGCTCCCACCCACCCCGCACAAGTATGTATAGTGACATCCTGTCACCTAGTTCGCCCACCCCCTCATCCGGTCGCCCTACCTGTCAGTCGCCGTCAATGGATTGCACGAGGAAGGTGTCGCCGTAACGGACAGCTCCCTTCCTCATGCGCCCACTTCACAGGTTACCAGGTATGTGCCTGTTGTGGTTACCCAGCCTGTATTAGTGCATAGGGGACATTATTAGTAGAGTACTAAGAGTTATAGGGTAGATAAAGTATCTTTCTAGCCTTTGAGAAAGAGCTACAAGGTTCGAAACATGTTAGACATAGACATGTGTCTGCACCTGTATGCAATAAATGTGATGTGAGAGATAATTTTGGTCTCCAGCGTCCCTCTTATGGGGTTGGTGAGTGCACTAAACTGTTGTGATATGGACTATGTGGATAAGGTATTGATGGCATTGTTCATGAGTGGGGTGGCATGTGCCAGTAAAGAACACAGTGGATTGATAGTGATTCCCACGGGGCAGTGCTAGTTTATATCCTAGTCCATGTACTCTTTCCCTTGGTGGAGACACTATGCAGCTTAATATCTAACCTTTAATTCAGCATCTGTAGTTAATGAATCCCCACAGCAGTTAGTGACCCAGGCCCATCAACCTTATTGGAACCCATAAGGCATAGGTAGTGTACTGACATCTATGGAGATCCAGTATATATCAGTTGCACCAGGTTTTATATTAATCCCTGGTGCTACTGTGTAACATGTATTTTCTGAACAAAGATATATTCATACTATTTACATTTTTAATCCATGTTGGTCACTTTTTTCTATTTAAAGGAAGTTCTGGCATGGAAGGAATATCAACTACTAGTCATAAATGTTTCCATTAATGCAATTTGTAATAAGAGCTATTCTTACATAAGCAGCCCTAGGATTTAGTTCCCTCAGCATATTTCATTTATTGTTTTTGGAAGCTGGCCGCAGGCAAACTGAGTAATGAGAATGCTGATTTATGCCTCTGTTCAAAGCAGAACCCAGTTTGTATGGTAGAAATTTAAAGTTACTTTACCTTCCTACTTCATTCAATTGTATTGGCAGGATAAATGGAAGGTGTCCATGTCAGTATTCACATTGCGACATCACTTGTCATTTCAAAATAGTTCCCTTCATAGGAAATATTATATTTAGTGAATCATTCTAGCCTTCCTTTCCTTGCATCCAGACATGATACAGACTACTGAGCCAATACTTCCTGCCAATATCAACATAATTTTAGTTGTTTATAAAACGTCCGGCATGTTTTCAAACCAAGCAAGAGTGCATGTATCATGGTGGGGCCATAAATTCACATCAATTAAAAATGAGGGAAAGTCTCCCTTTGTTTTTATTTCACATGCCAAATACCCATGTTCCCCCTATTTCTCAACTAGATAACAGGATCCCCATTTTGGCTGTACCTTTTCCTGCAGCTGGGAGGGCAGTTCAGCAACAGTCTTTGAAGTCAACACCATCGCCACTCCCTGGTCAACTGATGAGGTGTGCAGACACACAGCAGCCTGCACCCTCCAAATCAGGTGAATAAGAATGAGTCAGTTTATGTTACTCTAACCCAAATTTGAAGCCAAATATATGGCTGGCAACCTGATTTATTTTGTACTAGCCCAAGAGCAAGTCTTTTTTCTTGTTTACCCAACTTCACATAAATCCCACAATGTTGTGAGTTTTGTGGGGCAATAACAGATAAGAAGAAACCTGTAATCTACCATTTAAGAGAAAAGAAAGTTCAGCTAATTAGTTGGCATTTATCAATACAGACATGAAAAAATGTTTATGTAGACAAGTAGTAAATAATTAAGCATCAGTTTCTTTTAAATACATTTAACACAGACATGCAGATTGTGTTGGCAGAAAAAGTCCCAGAGGTCCATCCAGTCTGCCCATTTCCCTGTCTAGCTCCATGCATAGCCTAATGCTGCTATGTATTTAGAGATCTGATAGCCCTAGTGGCTGATTGTTACCCCCTTCCTTGGGTATCCTTTCCACTCTTCTGCCTGTGAGTCTTGCTGTTCTCTTATGCCTTTCTCACCCAAGTTTAAACCCCAGCATAGTCTTGGCTTCAACCAATTCTCTAGGTTGTCTACTCCATTCGTCACCATAAAGCTCGCTCGCATCCCTCATATCCCTCCTGATTCACTCCCCTCACCAGTCTCAATCCATGTTCTCTAGTTACTGTGCCCCCCCACTTCCTCATGTACAAGTCTTTACAATCGATCCTTTTGAATCCTCACAAGAACTTGTATGTCTCAGTCTTATCACCTATATAGGGAAGGGTGATATAGCATCGCAGCTAAGCACCAGAAATGATTGCTTAGAAGGGAGGACTAGAAACAATTGACAATATAGAGTTCAGGTATGACAGGAGGATAGCCAGATGCAGGGTCTGTGGAGTGTCCATCCTCTGGGTAACGTTTAGAAGGATAGGACATTGCCCGATATGTAGAAGATTTGTGGAACTCCAGACACAGTTGCTGGCAACACAGCATGAGATATCCCTGTTGCAGCACTGGCTGAGCTGGCATCCATAGGCACAAAAACAATAAAAGTATGCACTCCTCTAGAGGCCCACTGGTCCAAGGGGATGGAGTGTGGCTAGGAGTGCAAAGTGTGGCATGGGCAGACACGAGGGTGAAAGTCAAGCTCCCCTGGCACTGACTGAAAATTGCTTTGCAGAACTGTAGGAGATCCAGGTACCCAACTCCCCCAGGGAGTCCGTAAACTGGTCAAAAAGGGAGGGCTGGTTGACAAGGTAACACCATAAGAGGGGTGGAAAGAAGCCAGTAAGTAAAGTTATTCATAGTAGTAGGGGATGCGTTGTAATGGAGGGTGGAGGAACTGGTGTATGGAGGAGGAGAGGGAAGTGGGTGGTTAGATGCCTTCCAGGTACATCAGGCATTCAGGATATGGATAGAATAGGGAAGATAGTAGATGGGGAAAAAAGTGGAAATTTGTGTGCTAGTACACTTAGGTACTGATGAACTGGCAAACCCGCCTCTGGAGACTGTCAAACTGAACTTCTGGAGCCTGGGAACAGACTTAATGCAAACACATCTTCTCTGGTCTTCTTGGAGGTTCTTCCAGTGTGGTGCATGAGGGAAGATAAGGTGAGGAGGGAGAAAATCAAAACATTTAATGTATGGTTGAAGGGATGGTGTCAGGAGGAGGGCTGCAGGAGTATCATTTTGCGTGTGACTGGGGGACTTCTGGGATAGAAGGTTCTTTTACTCATTTTCACCTAGGTGGCCACTTTGTATCATGATTAAGCAATGGATGGTTAGGACTTCAAATGGAGCAACTGGAATTTTAAGGGTGACAGCCTTCATTTAACAAGATATCAAATGAGTGCACTTGGGCAAAAATTAGATGTCTATATAGGTGGACATTTAAACTGAGAAGGGGAGACTGATGCTAGGGGAACCACTGAGAAAGGATGGGACAAGGGTAACCTAGCTAGGATTTCTCAGAAATGGGGACTGATAGTCAGGAGACTAGGAACAGCAAAATAAGTATCACTGGAAGAGGCACAGTAAGTCAGCAAGGAACAGGAACAGCAGGAGGGAAAAGAGTGAGGGGGATGATAAAGAGAGAGGCACTTATGCAAGAGGAAGGGAAAGAATGTAAGCCGGAAAGTGTTCTGCTTAAATTACAACAGGCATGGGAATAAAATCAGTGAGCTGCAGGTGATGGTGGCAGATGCGGGGTTAGGCCTGCAGGCCAGTACTGAGACATGGGTCACAGGGAATAATGATTAGGATCTGGTGAAACCAGGGTATACCTTGTAGAGGAGAGATGGGGGAAGGGCAAAGGGGTGGAGTAATTAAATACTGTATATGTTAAAGAAAGCAAAGAAGTGCCAGCCCGGTGGCGCTGAGGGTTGAGGCACTGGACGCCACACCTCACGCTACGCTGGTGACCCGGGTTCGGGAATGAGCTCAGGTCATCGGGGGTCAGCAGGGGAGGACTAAGATTGAGCATCGGGAGACAACTCTCCTAGTCCTGTGGTGGGCTGGGGAAACTACACAGTGCTGTGGCGGCCCCTTGGAATGCCAGGAGGTACTGCACGCAACAGTGTGACTGGAGGAGGGAGCGTGGCAGACATCTGCACATATGTGCGCAGACATCATTGCACATCCACGCTCCCAATGGGGGGAGAAAAAGTGGAAAATGGCTGGGCGCGACTGTGCAGCTTGATAGCCGCGCCCTGCCTCGCTGGGAGGACTCACGTGGAATTGCACTGGGGGGTCCAGGGCTGGTCTGCCTGGACAGAGTATGGGGAGGCCTTCCAGTGGACAAGCGATGGCCGTGCCAGATCCCCCATCATGTGAGTGAGCCTGGTGCTCTCCCGGTGGGCAGAGCCAGCTGCTGGATGCCCCCGCTGGTAGTTGCCGCAGCAGGCAAATAAATAAGATTAAAAAAAAAGAAAAGAAGTCACAGAAGATGGGTTCATCAGGAGACAGGGAGGGGACAGAATCACTCTGGGTACAATGGACAATGGACACAGGGAATAAGGAACACATCAATGTGGTCTACAGACTGCCTGGACAGGGAGTGAAGGAACGAGGGAAATGAGTGAAGAAATCAGGAAAGGGGCTACAAAAGAGGAATTAATGTTGGTGGGGGATCTCAATCTACTAGACGTTGACTGGAAGACTCCAGAAGCCAGGAGCACCTGAAGTCAGGCGCTGCTCAATGCACTGCAGGACTGCCTACTGGTACAGCTGGTCACAGAAACCACAAGGCAAGATGCCATTCTCCATGTGATGCTCACCAACTCAGAAATGGTGGGAGGCCTGAGGGTTGAAGAACCACTATAGTCCACTAACCACAGTACCATATAGCATGAACTGGCACCGGGTAAGGACGGACCCTCGTCGAAAGCTGTGGTTTTAGATTTCAGAAAAGCAGATTTTGGCCAGCTGAGGGAAATACTTTGGAGAAAGTGGTAGGAGTGGATAAGATCAAGGGAATGGAGAAGAAATATGAGGTAATTTAAGGGGCTGTTCTCAAAGCAACTAGCACTTGCTTGAGAACTATAACCAAAAACAACCAACTCAAGAGACTGACCTGGTTCTGTAAGGAGGCAAGGGCAGCAGTGAGGGCCAAAAAAAGGGCCTTTGCTAACTACAAGAAGTGCCAAGGGGATAAGAAGTGGAGGGAGTACCAGAGTAAGATGATGGAGGCCAAGAAGGTGGTCAGGGGTGCAAAGGCAGAGGCACAGCTGTGAATTGTGGAGGGGGTCAAGTCAGGGGAGAAAGAGTTCCTGCAATACATCAGAGAAAAGGGAAGATAAGGGGGGAAATAATTATACTGGCAGGGGTGAAGGGTAATAGAGGATGACTGGCAAAAGGCAACTGTTTTGAACAACCACTTCTGCTAAGTGTCCACAGTGGAGGACACCAGGCCTTTAGCAGAAAGTGTAATTAATGCAGCATCTAGGAGGGTTTAGGAAATGGGGAGGGGTAGAAAGAGTAGGATACGGGTTTGCTACCCTGAAAAAGGCAAGTAACTGGGACCAGATGGGATGCACCCTAGAGTGCTTAGGGAATTGGGATTGGAACTGGCTGACACCTGGCAGGGCTATTCAATAGCTCACTAAGGACTGGGGTGATTCTGAGGGATAAGAAGACAATGGATTTGGTTCTGCTTCACAAGAGAGAGGATAGGGAGGATCCAGGAAATTACAGACCCATCCATCTTAGCTCCGCTGTAAGTAAATTGATGGAAACACTAGCCAAAGAGGACCTGGTGACCTACCTGGAAAGGAATGGGCTCCAGGACAGTAAGCAGCATGGGTCTGTGATAGGAAGATCTTGTTAGACCAGCCTGATAGTGTTCACTGACTGAGTTAAAAAGGTGGTAGATTAGGGACAGGCTGTAGATCTACTCTACTTCAATGTCAGCAAAGCATTCGGCTTGGTGCCACACAGGAGGCTGCTGAAGAAGCTGGAGGATTTAGGTGCTGGGAAGGAACTGGTAAATGGATGGGAAACTGGGTGGGAGGAGACAAAAGAATGTGGTTGTCAATGAGGTAAAATTTTGGGATAGTGAGGTCATCAGTGGGGTGCTGCAGGGGTCAGTCCTGGAACCTGTCCTTTTCAACAGATTTATCAGCAATATACTGTAGGGGAAGATGTGTCTCTTTGAAGGTGGCACAAAGCTTTGCAGCAGGCTATACAGGTTAGAGGAGGGTGAGGAAGTTGCACAGGAACCTGGATGGTTACAGAGATGGTTGACGGTTTGGCAGCTGAGATTCACTGACAAAATGTGCAAGATGATGCACATAGGGAAGAGGAACCATAGGACAGAATACTGGATGGGAGGGGTCAGGTTGGCCACTACTACCGAAGAAAGGGACTTGGAAGTCATCTTAAGTGACTCCTGCAAACAAACCAGTCAATGCATTAAACCCTACTGCAAGGCACTCAGAATGTTTATGGTGCATTGGGAGGGGTTTCAATAGTAGGATGAGAGTGGTGATATTATTGCTGTATCGAGAACTGAACTGGTGAGTCCCCATCTGGAGTACTGTGACCAATTCTGGAATCCCCACCTGAGAAAAGATAGGGATAGACTGGAAAAAGGTCAGCAAAGGGTCATTGTAATGATTCAGGGCCAACAAGGAAGATCCTATGAGGAATGGCCAGAGGCGTTGAACATTCACATGAGGCCAGAAAGGAGAGAAGTGACAATGATAGAGACCTTTAACTTCTGAGAGGAGCAAGTAAGGTGAATAGCAAGAAACTATTCAGTGGGAACTGGAAGTCAGTAAGAATGGGGCATGAGTGGAGACTGGTGGGAGGGAGGTTCAGGAGTGTTGTAAAGAAATGTTACTTCACTGACAGGATGGTTGAGCCTGGAACAGCCTACTGGCAGAAGTGGTAGGAGCAAAGCCTATATAGGGTTCACAAGCAGGGCTAGGACAGAATAATAGTTCTGGTATTTACACCAAAAGGAATTGGTATGGTGGACATGGACTGTGGGCCCTGGGGTAAGGTAATAAAACAAAATAGGGTAGATTGGTTGAACCAGTAGTCTTTTTCTGCTGACAGTGACTGTTTCTATGAGCACGTTACTCTCTAATGTGCACCATTGCAAACCAACCCATGGCAGCGTCTACAGGCCTACAATACTTCAAAATCTTGGTACCAGCAGGGAGAGGGTATAGCTGGCCCATGTGGATGGGCATCTAAAAGGACTGGGTGAAAAGCTGTTTGTTGCTTTAACCATTTTGCCTTCCAGGTTTCCCTTCTCTGTTTTAACAAAGCTGATTGTTGATAAATCTGTTCTGGTTATTGTCTCCCAGTGTGGTATAGAACTTCATGGTTTCCTCAGCCAGCCCACTGAAAGCTGAGGCTGTTGATGTTTGGATGATTGGAGTGTCTGCAGCACTCACCCCAGAGCCTCATTTTACTGGACCGCACCAGTTTACAAAAGGTGGTGGCAGTGCCACGTGCATGGCCTGGGTATGCCTTGCTCTGGGGTCCATCACAGATTGTTGGCAGATGTAGAATTCACTACAAACAAATCTGCTGGGTGAAACTGAAACTGTTACTGTGTGTAATTTTCCTATTTTGTGGGTTGCAGCTATACTTAAGCATGTCCCAACCAGGGCTAGCAGTTAGCCCACGGCTACCCTGGGTATGTGGAGGTGTGGCACAGCCTGCCATTATGCCTGACCCCTTTAATGGAGAGAACTAAGAGAGGACTGACTGGTTTGAGAAATCTGAGATTGCAGCTGAGATGAACGAGTGGGATGCAGCTGCCAAGCAGAAATTTATGGGACTACTGTAACAGTAAAAGCCCCCGCAGTGTATTAGGGGCTAGAGTCTGACATCTAATAAAATTATTATGCTTTACTAGTGGCCATGAAACAGTCTCTTGAGCCAGGAGCAGACTGGCTGGGTCACAGGCCAGGCTGCTACCAAAGGAGGACAGGCCACGTCTCGCTAGAGCTGTCTGGAGCCTGCCTACATGAAACAGAATTATTGTTCTTACAGCGGTAGTAATGGAACTTGTCCTAAAGTTACAAGACCAACCATATCAATATTAAACATCACAACTTGTTAAAGGAATACTGTCAGGTTCCCATGCCGATTTTATCACCTCTGCCCTGCATGTGTCAGTATGAAACAGTGTTATCACAGAATACACCCATGGCCAGAAATTTTTAAATAAAGTAGCAGATGGTATCGATTATTTTTACCAAAAAGTACCTTACTGATGGTCTGCTTGAAATTCCTGCAGTGCCCATCCACAAATAGGAATGGCGCCAGCCATGGATAAACTTATGCATGAATGAGTTGGTGATTTGGGGTCACATTACAGCAAACCGTTGAATATCATACTGTGAATATCAGGGATCCCTTCAGTGTGCTTGCCACAGTAAAATGAGTGCTCTATCCCATTTTATTTTGTTTTTTAAAGTTGAAGCAGTGCTTCTGGGCATGCGTATTAGAGTCCACTCTAATGTGCATGCCTGGAAGCATGGCTTCAACTTTAAAAAGCAAAATAAAATGGGATAGAGTGCTCATCTTACTGTGGCAAGTACACTGAAGGGATCCCTGGCATTCACAGTATGATATTCAACGGTTTACTGTAATGTGACCCCAAATCACCAACTCATTCATGCACAAGTTTACCTGCGGCCGGTGCCAATCCTACTAGTGGACGCGCACTGCAGTATTTTCAAGTGGACCTTCAATAAGGTTCTTTTCGGTGAAAATAATCAATATTGTTACTTTATTTAAAAATCTCTGGCCATGGGTGTATTCTGTGATAACACTGCTTCCTACTGACACATGCAGGGTAGATTCAATAAAATTAGCTTTGGAACCTGCCAGTGTTGCTTTAAACTTTATTTAAAATAAAACCACACACACTTTTAAAATCTTTTTTACTGCATCATGCTGATATTACTCATATGCAGAAACAATATCTTTTGTAAAGATCTGACATGGTCAATGCCAAATTTGCAGGGTTAAAAATGATCTTTATAATAATACGTATCTAAAGAAGGAGAACTGCATTGAACTCTTAAGTCATTTGGTCCTAAGTAGCTGTATGTTAAATACTGGATTCCCATTTTGTTATTGTTCCATCTTTGCTGAACTTTTCTTTTACTTAAAGAGCTACTGACACCATATGGTAGGGGCAGGCAGGCAACTTGTAGCCAGTAGCTGCCTGCCGCAGGACCTAAACAAGGTACAGTATATAGTAAATGTTTCTGTTCACTGAATGATTACTAAGTTAACTTACCAATAGCACCAACCCTACTTCCTGCTTCACCTGAAGAAGCCAAGTGCCCACTGTAGCCCCACCCAGAATACAGCATTTTGATAATGTGAAGTGGGGAAGGGGCTGCAGGGCTCTGCATAGCGTTGTGATGCTACTGGCAGCAGTGATGGCATTTGCATACTACTACAACTTAAAAAATGTGCTGGTACATGTAAAGTGGGTTATATTACATGTAGTACCCTCCTTTACATGTACCAGAGCATTTTATAAGTGGTGGTAGTATGCAAATGTCGCTGCTACCGGTGGTAACAACACAGTGCTATGTACAGCTTTGCAGCCTCTTCCCCTCTTCACGTTATCAAAACGCTGTATTCTGGATGGGGCTGCACCAGGAACTCAGCAGCTCTGGGTGAAGCAGAAAGTAGGGTGGTGCTATTAGTGAGTTAAATTAGTAATCATTCTCTGAAGGAGAAAAATATCAAATATATCTCATTTAGTTCCTGAGGCAGGCAGCAACTGGACATGAGTTGCCAGCCCCAAAGGTGTCAGCTGCTCTTTAAAATTGTGGCAGATTTCATACATAGTTTTGGTTAGGTTACTACCGTTTTAAAAGACTGTGTGATGTACTAGTTTTTCAGTAAATTTGATGGATTTTTTTTTAAACATTTTTGTTGCACTACTTTCAGCCGAGCTGTTGTGCTGAGCTAACAGCCCTGGCCTGGCTGAAAGTGCCTCTTGCCCAATTAGCAGGCAGCATTCATTTGACCTATTTAATAATCTTTGATTGTGATCAGTTGACCATCCATGGCACTCCAGACATTACATCACGGGTTTTAGCCCACCTGATAGGCTAGTGATGCACATGACTCTAGGATCAGATTTCGTGTATATCCAGGACCCAGAAACCCCTGTTCTCCAGTTCAAATTGTGCATCTGATCAGGGTACAAGCACACCAGGATCCCTGTTGTTCTACTCTAGGAAGGTAGGCCTCTCCTTTCTAATTACTTAAGTTGCTTATCCTGCAAATCACCTTAGAGACTCATTATGGCCATCTCTGCTGCAGTTTTTTGTGTGGTTTTCCAACATCTTTTAATATAGCTCCCTAAAGGGAAGTGAATTCTGCAGCATTTTGCATTTTATTTTTTGCTAGAAATGATTGATGCCAGTGTTGTTGTTTTTGTTGGTATATCTTTCGGTTATTTGGGCTAGAAGTTAAAGCCAGCAAGGTTCTTTATTGTTTTCAAATGTGTTTAACATTCATTCCTGCTTTGGCCTCTATGGCCTATTTGCAAAATTATTGGTATCCAATCTGGCTTACTTCGAGCTTCTGCAACCTTATCTAGTTTTTTGGTGTTATTTACTGTTTCCTGCATCGCATTCCTTCCTGTGGTTGGGCGTTTTGGCAAGGGGAAAGGGTTTGTTCTCCCCATGTTGGTTCGCTGGTTCTGGTGTGGGTAGCACAGCACACTGACAGGCTGCTCCTTGAATCCTTCACTCGCTCGGTAGACTTGCAAGCGAGTGGCAAAGCGATTGACTCCTCCAATTTGGGATTCTACCCTTGCAAGCTCATCTTGTTTGCTTCAGAAGCCCAGGGGAGCGGTTAACTCTACAAGGCCTCTGGCCTACTGCTGAGCTCCTCCTGGCACTCCTCCCCCTCCCCACTGGCACGTGGTCTCAGTGTCTCGGTTGGACCCTGCTATTCCACCGTCGGTAGAGCATTTCCCATGAGCAGTACCAGCTCTTCCTTAACAGACTCCCAATTCAAGGGATTTTCTAATCAGGAAGGGTTTTTCTCGTCAACACCACACTCTTTTCGGCCGCATGGTTCTCACAGCCTACTTCCTGGCCATCTCTGGTTCCGAGGCCTAGCATGGGGGGGGGTTGGACGCCCTCTCTTCCTGAGCAAGGACACATTTCTACTTCACCTCAGTGCATGGCCCAGGCAAAACTGAGTGCTCGCTTTTTTTCACATACTCTCCAAGCAGAGATAAGTGCCACGCTGAGACCTCTAGAGGAATTCTGGGAGTGAGGTGTCATATATTTGTTTCAGTACAAATAAACAAGGTACTGGCATGCTGCATCAGAGTGGGGGCTGAAAACAAAACCTAAAAGCTCTGAGCTGCAAACAGGAGCCCTGGTTTTAAAATAATGTTCCTCTGCAGGCTTACAAAGCCTTCTGGCTCATCCTCCCCCCCCCAGCACCTTCTCTACCTCCATATGGGGTTCCTCTCTATATCAACCCTATATTCTCTCCAAAAGAACCTAATGGTACTTCTCTCTAGTTCATATGGGGTCCCTCTCTATAGCGACTCTATATGCCCTACAAAAGAACTTGGTGGTCCCTCCCCATAGCGACCTCCACAGTGGACTTCTCCATGTGCGGTCCCTCACTATAGTGACCCCCCATGCTTCTACTAGGGGTCCCTGCCTACAGCAACCCCTCTGAACCCCACCTGTAGTTTATTACACACTCTCCGCATAACAGTCTTAATGATGGTCATCCCGACATCCCGATAAGGGGACACACTACCCTTTCTAAGGTCAGCGTTATCAGCAGCACCCTAGGGCATTTACTCTCCTAGGATGTTCTGTACTTCTAAGACTGTATTAAACAGCTATGGGGCACCCACTGAGTTGGAGGCCCATTGTCACCCAGTCCTAACAATATGACTCCTTTCTTCCTCTCTCCACCAGATGGTCAAGGCTAAGAAATGCACTTCTTGCAGCGCCACCCTCCTGCCCCATGCCCCACTTGTCTCCATGAAGACAATTACTTATCGCTGGAGCAAACTTCTGTCATGAGCTCCAGTAATCCAGGGCTCAGCAGCTCTACTTGGATGGATCCTGGAGCTATCCTACTTCAAAACCAGCAGGCCATGGTAGCAATGATGGAGAGCCAACAGAACTTTATGCTGAAGATAATGGAAAAGTTAGAATCCCTTACCCAGCACAGGCAACAACCGCACCACCTCCGGAGCCAGATAATGCAGGGGTGCCAATGAAGACCATCCAGATCCTGTAGAACCAGCACCAGACAGTCATAAGCTGGACTCTGGAGAAGACAAGGAGATGCCAGATGAGGAAGATGGGGCAGAGACCGATGACTAGGACATGGATCCACAATCCATGCCATCCCTCACATCTAAACTTTGCTCTTTCAACATGGTTCCAGGCCTTATGAAAATAGTCAACGCCACTATGGGGTTTGACATCGAAGAGGGCAAACCAGAGTCAAAATTAGATCCCATGATTCAGCAAAAGGCGACTATCAGGAGACGTTCCCCATATACCCAGCGATTGAGGACATTTTCAACAAGGAGTGGCAATCCACAGAGCCTAGCAGAATGTCAAAGAGAAACTTGGATCGCATGTATCCGGTTCAGGAGGACAAGGCCAGCAACTGGTGCACAGCCCCGACTATTGATCCTCAGGTGGTGGCACTCAGTAAGAAAACCATTCTGCCATGCAGAACCATATCATTAAAGGATCCTACAGACAAAAGAGTGGAAGACATGTTGAAAAAGGCCTTTGAAATTGAGGGAACAGCTGCCAAAGCCTCAACTATGGCCATTTACATGACACGTGCCCAAATCTGCTGGCTTGAGGAGCTCCTTGAGCAGGCAAACCCCAAAACTAGAGAGGCAGAACTGTTAGAATGCACTCTCGATGCTGCTAAATACCTGGCGGACATGGTGGTGGACACTCTCAGACTGAATTCCTGGGCTACAGCCATCACTAACCATGCCAGAAGAGCGTTCTGGCTAAAATTATGGGAAGCCGACAATGAATCCAAAACACTACTGAAAAACTTGCCTATGAAGGGAAAACATGTATTTGGGGAGGGCCTACAGGAATTCCTAAAACAGAAAGAGGAGGGTAAAGACCTACTCAAAAACAAGAACAGGCACACCTACCTCCCTTCCACTAGGTGGAGGTTTCGGGTGGGGGGACAAGTCTCATCAAGCACGCAGAGACACCCATTACCAGAACAATACATTTAGAAACAGAGGGACACACAGCGGATACCGCAGTTCCTTCACCCATTCCTACCAGCCTTCCTCCTTCAGACCCCGTGGGTCCAAGTTTGGAGGAAGAGGTAGCGGGAATAGGGGAAAGCAACAATGACTATGTGGCCAGAACTCCACATGGGCGGAAACTGTGCCCCCCCCCCGTGGGACAAAGATTGTCGCTTTTCAGATACCAGTGGTTCTGTACAACCTCGGACAGGTGGGTCCAAGAGGTGATATCGAGAGGAGACGCCATAGAGCTATCCCAATCCCCCATCACACACAGGTTCATAAGCTCTCCCATTGCCAAAAAGGAGGCAACAGCTCATCAGGTCCAACAAATCCTGTTGGATTTGATACAAAACAGAGCAATACAGGCCATTCCCCTTCATGAACAGAAATTAGGACTGTACTCCATTTTCTTTCTTGTGCCCAAGAAATCAGGGTAACTACGCCCCATTCTGGACCTGAAGCATCTCAACCAGCATGTAGTTTCCCAAAGGTTCAAAATGGAGACCCTAAAGCTGACTCTACACAGTATCCAGGTAGGCGACTACCTCACATCCATAGATTTGAAGGACGCATTCCTTCACATACCTATCAGACCAAAACACAGACAATACCTCCAATTCCACATCCTAGGCCAGCACTATCAATCTCAGGCCTTACCCTTCGGTCTTACCTCAGCACCAAGAGTGTTTACCAAGGTGTCAGTAGTACTAGTAGCCAGACTCCGAGAACAAGGTCTGGATATCATCCCCTACTTGGACAACTGGCTGATTTGGGCACGCTCCAAGGAGCGTTCACATCAAGACATCATGCTCACTCTGAGAGCACTCGAGGAGCACAGTAGGGTGGTGAACCAAGCCAACAGCCATCTGGTGCCCACACAACAGATAGAACACCTAGGGGCGCAAATCAACACATCACTAGGATAGTGAAACCATCCCAGACAAGGGTGCACAACCTAATAAGGTTGTCTCACTACCTGAGGGCTTGTCATTGGCCAACCATGGGATGAATAGCCCAGTTACTAGGTTGCATGGCATCTTGCATTGACCTGAGTCCTTGGGCCAGGTGGCACATGCGACCCCTACAGACTTACGTTCTCACTCGGGGATCACTGAATGAATACAACCTGCATGTCATAGTCCCACTACCACTATCAGTGAGACAGTCACTAACATGGTGGACAGTGAGCTCCAGTCTCACACGAGGGGTTCCACTAGAGGCATCTAACAACACCACTGTAGAAACGGACACCAGCCTATTGGGCTGGGGAGCATGCTTGGGCGATCTGATGGCACAGGGCCAATGGACAACATCAGAGGCCAAGTTGTCCATCAACATCCTAGAAATGGGGGCAATATGCCATGATCTCAGAGCTTTCAGATCCTCCGTTTCTGGTCAGTCAGTTCTGATATGTTCTGACAATCAGGTCACGGTGGCGTACATCGCCAAGCAAGGGGGCACCAGGAGCAGAGCTATGCTGAGGGAGATGGCAATGGTCCTCAACTGGGTGCAGACCAACCTCACACATCTCGGCGCCGTCCATCTCGCGGGCAAGCTCAATGTGTGAGCAGATTGGTTCAGCCGACAACAATTCCACCCAGGGGAGTGGCGTCTCCACCCCAGTCTTTTTCAACTGATTCAGGAGACTTGGTGACCTATATCCATGGATCTCATGGCCACAGCGGAAAATGCGCAGGTCCAAAAATTCTATTCAAGATACAGGGAAACCCGGTCTTAGGGAACCAATGCCCTCTCGCAACCTTGGTCTCAGGATCGGGCGTATGTCTCCCCCCCCATTCCCTCGCTACCCCAAGTACTAGCCAAGATCTGAACATCATGATGAACCATCATTCTAGTGGCACCCTACTGGTCACAGAGAACCTGGTTTGCTGCAGTGCTGGCTATGGCAATGGACAGTCACAGTTTACTCTACCAGTCAGATATGCTGACCCAGGGACCGGTACTGCACCCGGCTCCACAGATGCTAAAGCTCACAGCCTGGCTCCTGAGAGGAAGAGACTGATGAGAGCAGGTTATCATGAATCAGTCATCTCCACGATGCTACAATCCAGATGATCCTTGACCACCTCTACCTATGGTAGACAATGGTCGGTGTTCGTGAACTGGTGCCGAGAACAGGGTAAGGATCCCGAGCTAGCAGACATGTCCACCATCTTCTTATTCCTTCAACAGGGAGTAGACAAGAGGTTGGCCCACTCATCTCTCAGGGTACAGCTCTCAGCCATTGGAGCAGCCATTGGTCCCATTGGTGGACACAGTCCGGGGGCACACCCAGATGCCTTGCACATCCTCAAAGCAGTGGAAATACTACAACCCAGAGTCAGACCATCCATCGCTCCCTGGGACCTCTCTTTGGTATTAGATTCCCTCAGTACAGCCCCCTTCAAACCACTACACAAGGCAGACCTGTTCTTGACGGGTCTGAAGACCTGCTTCCTCATCTCCATCTGCTCAGCTCAAAGGATTGGGGAACTAGGGGCACTATCATGCAAAGAATCTTACACCATGTTCACCCCTCGGGGGTATGCCTACGCATGGTACTAGCATTCCAACCAAAGGTCTCCTCCACAGTTCACAGGGAACAACCCATTGAGTTGCCTACCTTTACTGGAGACACTCAACCAGGCAGTAAGCCTATTCCACACCATCTAGATGTCAGGATCAACCTGCCCATTTACATATCTAGAACTCTGCCCTTACACAAGACAGAGAGGTTATTCATTGTCACAAGGGGACAAAGACAAGGCAGGGCTGCCTCTAAGACTACCATTGCTGGCTGGCTCAAGAAAACCATCCAGGAAGCCTACAGGGCTAAGCAACTGATGCCCCCAGAGGGTATTAAGGCCAATTCCATGACAGCAGTAGCCACCTTTTGAGTGAAAAGAGCTAACGTGTCTTCAGAGGACATCTGCAAGGTGGCGACATGGACTTCCATCCATACGTTTGCCAGACACTATAGACTGGAGCACCTGTACAAGCTACAGCCCACTTTTGCCACCCAGGTCCTCTTAGCAGCCAGCTCCTCCTCTCACTCCTAGACCACTCTGTCTCCCTCCCTAGGGTACAGTACTGCTACTTATCTACCCATGATGTAATGTCTGGAGTGCCATGGGTGGTCAACCAATCACAATGGGTGTTTACTCACCTGGTAAAGGTGATTGTGTTGGTTGACATCCATGGTACTCCACGACCCTCCCGACAGAGTGCTCAAAGTGACCAGGATTAGACTAAGCAGATGAATTACTTTGAGGGGAATTAATCTATACTTAGCTAAGGACATCCAAGATGTCGACTGTTGACCACTTACGGGTCGAGTTTAGATTGTATTAATAGGTAAACAAAACTAGGTCTGCTGGCCCACATGTACATATCGCCTCAGTCTGCATTATTGTATAGGGTTGTGAGTGTTTTTTTTCTCATGGTTGCTCTTTACTAACCTTGATTTCAGTTATAGAAGATTCAAACTGGAGAACAGGGGTTTCTGGGACCTGGATATACACCAAATCTGATCCTAGAGTCACGTGCATCACTAGCCTATCAGGTGGGCTAAAACCCATTATGTAATGTCTGGAGTGTCATGGATGTCAACCAACACAATCACCTTTATCAGGTGAGTAAACACCCATTAACATACATCAGATTTGAGTAGATTTGATTAACATACATGCAGTGGCTACTCATGTGCTGACTAAGGTTTAGCAGCAAACAATTTATTATAACAGCAATAAGGTATGACAAGGTGTTATGTTACTGATCAGACCATAACCCTCTAGAGGTTTGTAGCACTCTGCTATACCTCATGCCTCAATACACCCCAGAGGGTGCTTAACAGACCATTGACATAACCCTTGGTCATGCCTTATTGCTTAAATAGTGGCTTCAGTTTATATGTAGAGCAATAACACTGTGAAGTGTCCCATCATGTTGAAATAGTCTGGTGCCTTAGGCACACTGTGAAGTAAAAGAAGAAGAAGGAGAAGGAGGATTTATGCAGTCCTTTTCATACACAATGTATTCTAAAGTGTATCACACACAATAAGAGACTAGAAGTAAAGTGGCTGTAAATGTGTAGTGGCAGCCATTTTGCACAAAAACACACACACACAGCCATGGACAACTGTATGAACTGGTTTTATGGAAGGGAATGTTGGCCAGGACCTTGGAGAAAATCCCATACTCCTGCAAACAGTGCTTTGGGTTCTTTTACTTCCAGCTGGACACCCACCAGGACACAGCCAGAGATGGGTGGAAGGGACCTCAGTTTAATATCTCATCTGAAGGCTGGCATCTCCTGACAGTTCAGCATCCCCCTATTACTGCACTCAGGGGTTAGTATTTATGGTATGCACCCAGTCATGGTGTGAGGCACAAGGCAAAGTCAAGTGCATTCAGGTGCCCAAGGAGTCGGTATATTTTTGTATGACTGGATACCATACAGGATACACAGGGCAGGGTATACTGGTCATGTCAAACAGTCTTAAAAGATAAAAAAAAAAACAATTACTGTAATGAAAAATAACCCATAAGCCCTGAGCTGTCCAGTTGCACTAATATAAGCAAACACTGTGTGATGGTTCTCAGCTAATCAGTGTTTGATTTTTTCCCAACCCGGTTTAAAAATATATTGCTTTGGGGTCATGACCTGGCTGGCAGAAATGGTGGATGCTAGCTAGCTTGGAGTTAGCTCTCTCCTGAACAATGTCTGCGGCTCATGGGACATGGCTCACAGAGGTTGAGGAACGCATGGTAGCCCTAAAGGATGATATTTATTGACCTATCCTGAGCAGTGAGAGAGACATAAAAAAAAGGAAAAAATCAGATCTCTACTAGACCACATTAATGATCAAGAGAACCACACCAGAAGGTTTAATGCCTTCAGTGTGTGATGCCTGAATACACCCCTTGAACTTCGCTCTCAGGTTTATGTAGCATCACCTACCCCATATGTGTGTTAAATATAGAATAATACATGGGGTGGTATGTATAATGAGAATTTTACACACACATAAGTTGTCAGATGCTACATAAATCCCGAGAGTGAAGCTCGAGGGGTTTATCTAAGCATCCAAGACAGAGGATGTGTGTAAAATTCTCGTTATACACACCACCCCATGTTTTATTTTATAAATTGCTGGGGAGCATGTTCACACCACAGCAATTATATAAATACAAATAGAACAGTGTGGTCAGGAGATGGTGTTTATAGCCTGTAAACAACACTGATGCTACTGTGTGAAATCCCCCCACACCACAAGTTTGTGATCACCAACCCCCTGTCTCTTTCCCTCTCGCTCGCTCATTCTCTCTCTCTCTCCTTCTTTCTCCCCCCCTTCCCCAGTCCTCTGCCCTTCTCTGTCTCTCTCTGTAGGTGGGTAAACGGTAGTGGTTGCAGTACTTCAGCCGTGGATGGTCTGAACTGTCATTTTTTACTTACCTCAAACCAGGAGAAGTACAAACTACTGCCAGGAAGAAGATGAACATGGGCAGGTAAGAAAGTGTCCTCAGTTCATGTGTTCCTGCTCTGTCATCACTTCAATATCTTTGTCCCACAGTGTAGGGTAGGTGGCAGCGAACAACTCCTCCTATGGCACTGAGCACATGTGCACAACTAGGGAAACCCCACAAACTTATTCTCAGGTATTTTCAATCGTATAATACCTATACTGCAAGGGGTTTTGGCAACTGGGAGGTGGGTTTCTGTTTTTAAACAAATGAAAAACTAAACAATACTCTTAACAATACTTGAACAACTCTGCACAACTCCGTCAACTTTCCATCACTGTGTTTTGATGACATCAGAGGGTTCCATGTCACAACAGTGACTCCCAAACTATGAGGAGTCAAAATTACACCGCATTATAGCGACTGCCAAAATCGTCAAACTCTCTTTTTGTGGGGACTTTGCCCCCTGTGCCCCCACACCCCCTTACTAAATATACCAACTCTGGGGGGGCAGACCATGGGGAGGGAGTACAGTTAGTTTGCCGATGTTGGCATTTGCCATAATCCAGTGCTGTTTTGACTCCTCGCCATTTGGGAGTCACTGTTTTGATGGGCTACCACATCAGAGAATAGAGATGCATAAAGTTAGGAAACTTCTACTCATGAAGGTTCCCAGTTTTGCATCTGTGATGTGACGCATCACATAGATTGTTTAAGGTGCAGTAGGCATTTTGTTCAGCAAAGACTACATGCATTGGAACTTCACCCATGAAGTGCTATTATGTGTATTTCAAATTTTTTTCCTACTATAAAACATAGGACCCCCCCTTACCGATGTACTCAAGTTTCCCACCCTCCTCTGCCACCAGTGTCAATTAAAAATGCAATGCTATCCACCCACTGTCTTAGCACCCATTTCTTCCTCCCTTCTCCCCCACACACACCAGTCCCAGTAAAGGTCCATGTGTATTACATAATACAAGACCCTTCCACTACCCATTGTCCGGTTACCCAAAAGTATTAACCTATTTTTCTGTCCCCACTCACCCGACTCACCAAAACATACACCCCACCCTACCTCCCTCATTCCCACACTCACCCCACAAAGAATGATACAGTATGGAGGATTAATGATCAGTCCCACAGCAGGCAACAGGTACAGAACACCCTCAATCTCAGCCGACCCCATCTACTGAATGAAACTGGGCACGTGCTCCTAAAATAATCACCTGATTGGAAAAGTGGTATTATGGTATTCAAGAGATTTGAAGCTCTGTGTTTCTAACATGAAACATAGAAACATAGAATTTGATGGCAGATAAGGACCTATTGGCCCATCTAGTCTGACCATTTTTCCTTACCTACTGTAATACCACAGATCCTACTTGATCTCCAGATCTAACCCCCCACCCCTTGCCTTACCACTAAGCTTCCCTTATGCCTATCCCATACATTCATGATTTTGAGAGAGTCTCGTAACCATTATTTCCAGAGGCATTTTCTATCAACTCATATTGTCATTGTTATAAAACATGATTCAAACAACCAATATGACAATCTTGAGTATGCAACAAAGTGAGAGAGTCTCCGACAACTTTATGTTTACTATAGATGATCCTACTGGATACTGTTGACAGCACAGTACACTGTTAAAACTGTAGTATTTATCAGAGGGCAAATAAATTCATACTATAGTTTTTAAGCAGCAATGTTCTGTGGCATAGTTAAATCCATGCCCAGTGTATATTTAACTACTTATGCTATTTTTAACTGCTGTTTTTACCAATGTTGTAAATAATGATCTAAGTCATTAAAGATGGCCATCACTTACACTTTTTAGACATTTCTTCTGTTAAGGTTACTTTTTGATTGCACACTCTATACGGTAAAAAATGTGTACGTATTAGTATAACACTGTAAACAGCTTAGACTTGTGCCAAGATCTTTAATTTTTCAATGGTGGGTGTGGCAACGGTGGGGGAACTTTTAAAAATTTAGAAATTTTGTATTTCAGTTCAGTGATGAAATAAAATGAAAAGATAAAATGTCATATTGCGTTTTCTTGCCCAGGAAAAATATTACTGCTGAAAAAATACATGGTGACTAATGAATACTGCTGTTTTATGTTTTTCATTATGTATTATGCTTTGATTGGCAAGGAAGTTGTGTGAAATGCAGGTCTTATTATGATGCAAGTGCTGCCAAATAAAACCAACTATCTATAAAGTTTTATGACCAAAAAAAATAATATTTTGTATACTACACTTCATTAAAATGAAACATCATTCTGCCCAGGCTGTTGCCGTATCAAATTTAATTCCAGTATACAACCCTGCATAACCTGTTTTACAGGAAGCCTGAGCAAGGCACTTGCATATTCTAGTTTAGTTAGAGATGCATGTGACACTTCAGATTATAATATGCAGTTTTAAGCTACTGTAAACTTAAATGCAGCTGTGTATGCATATATGTCTTGTTGCCTTGTGGTTCGAGCTTTTGGAACAATCGACAAGCACCATATCTCTTGCGTTGTTTTAGATGAAACAGAGAAATGTATGTGGAAGATTATAGTTGCTATTACCATAATTTTCATAGCGGGTAAATTGTCTGGCTGCTGGCGGGGAAAAGAACAGTGAATGTAAAGAACAGAAAGCACTTTAACGTACGGATTGTGGGGATGCCAGAGAGCCTCGAGGGTCAGGATCCCATAGGGTGGCAGCCATTACCACTTACTGACAGAAAATTAATTCATACAATGGAAATCAAATCATGTATGAATCTCTATGGTATATTTACTTGATCCTGAGTTATTCCTGAACTTTGGATGCCCACCGGGCCTGTCCGTCACTGCCAATGGATCCTTAGCTGGAGGCTCAGAGCAGTGCAGCCTGCCCTGTTAAGTGCTTTGCTGCCGACCCACCCACCTAGCCTGTACTCGCTAACAACACTAACTGCCTGGCTGATTCCAACTGCCAAAAATGGTGCTTGGCGCTAATCACAGGGCATGTCATGGCAATGATGAGGCAGCATAGCCTTGTAACAATTACATGTATACCACCAGTGTGCTACTGTTATTGACCGGCTAGGGCTGGCCGACTGGGAAGGAGGAAGTATGATGCTGAGTCCGTGGCAGCTCAGCTCTTAATAGCTAGTGCTATTGATTGACAGGTTGTCCGATCATTCTCCTGGCTTTTTTGCCTCATGACGAGGGAGGCGGTTCTGGAATGCTGATGATCAGACCAGCTGGCGAAAGATCTACACCCCCCACCACCATGACTGAAAAAAACTTACTGAGGGAGATGGCAGGGAAGAAGTATTTAAAAAAAAAAAAAAAAAGGAAAAAAAAGGCAGCACAGGCCATATTACTCACAGGCCAGGATGCACTTGACCAGTCTGCCCCTGCCTTGAGCCCACTGAATGTGCAAATCCTGAAAGGACCATTTTCTTCTATAGGAGATAAAGAGGGAATTTTCAGGGACTTTGGAAGAGTGCTGCAGCACCTGGTAGAAAAGGTCTTCCTGGATGCTGGCTCAGCTACCCAAGACCTGCTGGGCTACCCTTTACTGCTCATGTGGAGAGTGGAAAGTTCCATTTCCACCTACATCTATGGAAACACTCATGTCTAGAACAAGCAGTTTAGTTTGCCACCAAGTTGGAGAATGTGGAATTTGAACTTTCCTGAGACTCAAAGTCCCCAAGTTTAGGCCTAAGAAGTGGCCCCAGGGACTGTAATTCTTTTTTTTTTTTTTTTTATCATATCACTATTTTTTCCACCTGCAGCCACTGACGTGCCTCATATTTCCAGCCACCGCTCCACCTCCACCACCAACCCCAGAGTTGCACGCCCAGCTGGCATATGCAGCTATACCTTTGAGAGGGGCACCCCACCCCATTACCCCTGCACCAGGCAAGGATCTAATACGAGCACGTGACTGTCCAGGCACCGTTGGTTGATGGAATAGCGGCCATCAAGCTGCCGCGGTCTGTGCTGCCATTTTCTGTGTTTATCACCCCTGGAGTGCAAGCGTGCAATGACACCAGGCATGTTACGCACCTACGCCTGTCACACTCCATACTTGCTGCACCGTCTCTAGCAGTGCCCCCAGTCATCACCAGGGGCCGCTGCAGAGTGGTGGCACCGTGGATCCCACCCCAGGATAGGAGAGCAGTCCTCCAGATGCTCAATCCTATCCCTCCCTGCCAACCCCTGATACCCCGGGCTCACATCAGAACCTGGATCACCAGTGTGGCGTGAGGTGTGGCATCTAGTGTCTCAACCCTCAGCACTACCGGGCTGGTTAGGGGACTGTAATTCTTAAAGAATTGGCCAAAGCCTTCACATAGGTATGAAAGGAAATGGCATGGGCTCTTACAATTCTAAATACTGAAGCTGAAATATTGAAAATGAAGCTGGAGACCCCTAAGATTCTACAGCCAGAGCTACCGACTGATCAAAAGAGACTTCTCGGAGACCCACATCCTAAGTCAGCTGAGTTTCAGAATGGGAGCCCGGATAATCAGGTGTGATGGATGTGTGGAGGCCTGGGTCACTACACAAAACAGTATCTACAGTGGAAGAATCTGGCTGGGACCAGAGCCATGCAGGTAGTGATTGCAGGCCAGACACCAGCCAAGGGACAAACAGATGCCTGTCAGCAAATTGATATCTGCACTGCTATGGGACTGGGGTCTGTTTTCCTGGAAAAATAGAAAATGTCCAGTGCAAGCCTTTGGTGGATTCTGGTGCACAGGTGTCCATTGTGCACTGTTGGGTGTAGAGAGGAGTAACTTAGAGATCCTCAACCAGCTTACAGCCTTACAAAGGAATGGTCTGAGGATGGTACTGCCCTCACAGTGTTCGGAATATGGCAAGCAGTGACTGGCCTGAAGGAGTGTATGCCGACAGAACAGCAACAAGTCAAAATCAAATGTCATTACAGTGGCAGGTCGATGTTGCTGCTGTACTGTGCCCGTGGGACCCAGCACTGCTTTCTTGTGGTCTTGCACCCCTCCCCGAATTGACTCTGACTCAGAGTTGATAATAATTAAGTAGGGAGGTTCAGTGGGCATAGCCGTCCACATGGAGGGTTCAGGGGTGAATTCCCTGAAAAAAAACAGAGAGTTATCAGACAGATTTATGTCAACCACAAGTTGCGTTTGACATAAATCTGTCACCGTACGGTCGGATCATAACATTGTTGTTGCTGTGGCATCATAGAGCTACCGTGAATTTTCAGTGGCCAAAGATGAAACCCAAACTACACTCTCAGGGACTGACTGGCTGAGGCAATACAGAGTCACAATGAACTTGCAGAAGGTGATTGTACTGTGCTGGTGAGGAAATTTCTCCTGATGTCCAACAGTGATAGGACAGAGGTCCATAAGACTGTGACCAGCAGCTATGTGACTGGTCAACCAAGAAGTGAAGTGCTCAGATATGGCCAGGTCAGAGGAGTTGAGGTTGAAGACCAACAGGGACTTGTGGAATTCCAGCAGAAAGTCATGACTTCCTCATAGCTCAGTCAGTGAGTAGAATAAAACTGGGCAAGTGCCAGTGTGGGTTGCCAGTGTGACGAGAGAATATCAGACCATTTACAAAGGAATGGTGTTTGGCACCTTTCACTCTGGGTGACAGTGTTGCCCGAGATTCAACCACAGTTCAAGTCTTGCAGCCTGAACCCCTGAAAATCCCAAGGGGAGAACAAGAGCCAGGATGGGTGGAACAGACTTTATCTCAGAAACTCCAAATCAAAGAATGAGAACTGATGCCAGAGCAGATGCAAGCAGCCTGGACTACAAATATGAGTGTGCCAATGTATTCAGTATAGGGGATCACGATCTGGGATGTACTGGGCTAGCCAAGCACTGGACTGAAACTGAAAATACCCAGACTATCAAGCAAGGACCTCAGAGGATCCTGCTCCATTTTCAAGAAGAGTTTGAAGAGCAACTGCAACAGATTAAGGCCCAAGGAGTTATTTAGCTCTCCACAAGCATGTGGCCACCCCAGTAGATACGGTACAAAAGAAAGATGAGGGCATATGTGTATGTGGACTATTGGTGCCTGAATAAGGTTTATTTCATTTAATTTTATCTGTGGAGAAGCCATTGAGCTGAGGCTCATTTACAGTGGTGTCCAATAGATAATAACAATAAACACAGTTTCAAACATTTTTAAAAATATATACAATTTACAAAGAAATAAACACTTCAAAATAAGTTCAATGTTTGGTGCATAGTGTAGTGTGTGTGTATACTTATGGATTTTGAACTTTGGCCTTTCCCTATTCCCACCCTTGGTAGGTAAGCCGGGTAGCGAGTAGGGAATAGAGGACCCAGCACCAAGGGTGAACAGAGTGCTGGAGGAGGAGGAGGCAGGGTAGGATGGTAGGTGTTTCACTAAGTGAAAGCTGCTTGGAGAGGCTGATCTTTATTTGGAATGTGAGAGGAGCTATTCTCCCACATTGAACCTCTGGCTTCAGCACACTCATCCAATGTTTGGTGCATAGCATATTGCTTGTATATACTTATGGATTTTGGACTTTGGCCTTCCTCTATTCCCACCCTTGGTAGGTAAGCCACAAAGTGAGTAGGGACTAGAGGCCCCAAAAAGAACAATTTAGCAGTTCAAAAGATTACTTCTTCAAACTCTTGGAGAGTCTGACCAGTAGCACGCAGGAGAGGAACCCCCCCCCGTGGAGGAAGCCTCTGAGGACCCATGGCTACTGATTTGCCCATCCTCAGGGCAACCTAAGAGGAGGTGATCCTAAATGCTTGAACTGAGTTCTGATTCTGGTTTAGGATATAGTGTTCATAGCGTGATGGAGTCTGTTTTCTGAGTCCTTGATGACTGGTGCAGGAAGATCAATTTCTTGCAGTTGAAGAAGCAGATCCAATCAAAATGGATGATGAATACGGGTTAAGTAGGGCTGCTGAAGGAAGGTTTGAACAAGATCCATGATTTAGTTTGATACTGGTGATAATTTATCGGAGGTACATAGAGGACATGGAGATCTGGGCATGAGGAAATCATGAGATTGTCTAGATGGGCTACCAAACTCCAGTACAGTGATTACATGATGGGAAATAAGTTATAAGAATTCCTTACTGTAATCTTTTGGACCTTGAAGAAAGAGAAGGCAGGATACAATGATCAGCTCTTTTGTAGGTTGGTAATTTCATGGATGCTGGCAAGGTTCTCAGAAATGCTTAAGGATGGTGAGATAGTCAATCCTTGGAGCACAGAAATCAAATGAAGGCTAGACAAATAGTGGAATAAACCATGATGTTCAAAATAGAGTCGAATGGATTCGAGTACAGAAAATTCACTGTTTCACTATGGAGGCATATGTTGGAGAGATGACAAGGAGTCCAAATGAATGAAGCACTTGGATACCTAGTTGAAGAGCATAACTGGAGGACTATACAAGCAGTGAAGGCAAGGATGGAGTAGGCTGGAAGACAGTAACTGGATATGAATATCAGAAAGGTTCTGTGTGAATTTTCAAGGCTTGATCAGGAGTTATAAATGCTAATACATGGTATATGTGAGCAAGTATTCAGGAAGGACTGCAATGGACAAGATGATGGATATGTTTCCTGCTGTAGTATAAGTAACTTGGTGGTAGAAGCTAGAGAAGCCCATGTGGCGTTGACTTGCTAGTGATTAGAGTCCAACACATATGGAAATACGAATTAAAAGAGAGGAGTCTTGGCTGGGTTGGCATGACTGATGGGGCAATGAAAGGTCTGCTGTCAGGAGCAGTATAACATATTGAGTGGTCGATTGCATATTCTTGGATAGTCTTGATGAGGAATGGTTGCAGTGTCATACTGTGATAAAGAGATAAACAAGGCAGATGCACATGGTGGCATGCTGGAATGGAACAAAGACTGCCCTTGGTGATAGTATTCGCTATAATGAATATGAGGAAGGATTGATACTGTTTGAAGGGATCAGAAGACCCCCAGGAAGGTGACTGGCTTGACTGGTAGATGTAGATAAATGTGTGAAGTATTATGCTGTCTTGAGGCTAAGGAACAGGATTCAGAATTGCATAAAATAGCAAGATAGCTATGCGTAGGAGATATGTTGGTGCATATTCTGGGATGCTAGAGGGAAGAAGAGTCTTTGGAGAGCATTAGATAGCTATACCAGGAAGATATGAGTGGGTTGACATGTAAAATCAGATTTGCTGCTGCCAATATTGGATATGATGGTGCAATTCGAATAACTGATAGTGGTAGTGTCGGTAGGTAGGGTATGGAGGATTTCCCTTGAGAAATTATAGTTAATGTGAAGATAAGGTATCCTGGTAGAAATGTGAGTTCATATTTCTGTTGGAAGAGGATCGTTTTAAAAAGAACTCTACTAAGCGTAGACCTGTGTAATAAATCAGGCGGTAATGGCTTCCATAGGGTTTGAATCCAATAGAATGTCTGGGGAATGGCACTGTGGAGTTAATTGAGAAGTAAGAGCTTGTATACAGTCTGATCTAATAGGATGTCAAGGAATGATAGAGTGGTGATTATTGGGAAGTAACGGTGCTTCTATACTCAGTGCAAGACATAGCGCAGGTGGAGGGATGTTGCTAGACAGGGATTATCTCATTGATGAGAACTGCTAATCCTTGAAACACTGAACAGTAGCAGCAATGCCAGCTGCTGGAGAAGAATAAGGCAAGTCAAGCAGGGGACGTAATCAGACAGATGAGTGAGTGCTGGATGGCAGCAAACAGAGAGAATGCCCAAAAGAAGACACAAAAACAAACATGCTGAAGCCCTAAGCTGTTGGATCAGTGGAAATGGACAAGGCTCAACGTCAACTATGAAACGCTAGCTATGAGGAAGCTGGGCAAAGCCAGCAGCCGTAGGTCGGGTAGTGGTATGCCAGGTGATATGATTAACTGAAATAATTGACTGATATGATGAACCAATACAACTGACTGATGAGATTGACTGGAAGGAATGTTGATATGAGCAAAGCCAGTGGAAAACAAGCCAGCTAATTGCATTAAGAAAGCCAAAGTAATGGTGACATAGAAAGTAGGACTTTAGGTAGTGAGAGGTTGTGATGCCAGTAATTGAATCAATGAGGTTTAGCATAATTAAATCGATCAGGTGTAGCAGTTGATTGCTATGGTTTCAGCAAGAATAGTGAAATGAGACGATTAGCATGAATACCTTATATGCCATTACAGCGAAGGTAGGTTATTTGAGTAAGGAGTATTTGCAACACAGCAATGTAATACAATGAACAGCTTGAAAGCCATGTAGGCTGCAAGGTTAATGTATTTATACATGGATAACCAAAAAGCCACATAGGCCAAAGAGCAGGGCATAATTCATTTAGTGGCACAACATGTCCGAGGAGTGATACTGAGATGACTGATCTAACAGGGGAAATGGCAGGCACTGAACAGAAGCCAGGAGGAATCCATGTGGAATTTAAGAGTGGGATTGATAACCATAGCAGGTTCCCTCGCAGCAGTCTGAAGAGGTGGACGGAGGCAAGCACAGGAGGAGAGCACTGAGAAGCCAGAACGGTCCAGTTGTAATCCAAGATGGAAGTTGCACACAAAATGGAAGGCCAATACTGCTCAGAGAGTAAGGAGTTTGGAACTGATCCTGATGCAGGAGAGGTGGGAAGTGAGGATGAAAGCAGACATAGACAAGTCCAGGATAAAAACTCAGAGGGACTGGAATGTCCAGAGCACTGATGATGGAGGAGGTGGCAGCAGGAACCAAAAGTCAGAGACTGGAAGAGGTGGAATTGGGAAACAAGATACAACACAATGATATAGGATTGCAGGATGGAAACTGGCAGGCAAGCAGAGCCACGAAGTCCTGAAATTCAGATGACGTGGAAACTGTGCTGGCAGGGTCTGAGATACAGAATGGGAAGAGGTGAAGGAGCGAGGACAAAGGACATAAATCCAGGGAGTGAGCTGAAGCTGGGTACAGAACAACTTGGTATCTTCAGCACAGCCACTAGGCTAGAACAGTCCAGTCTTTGATGGAGGAGGCCGAGTCTGAAGCCCGTGGATGTGCTGGAGGAGCAGAGGAATAAGGCCTGTCTGATCCTGCAGGACTGTCTTCTGAGATGAGAGGCAGGGGACTGACTGACATGGCCCAGGAATGGGTGAGTGAACTGAACAATGCTGTTGAGAATGGAATTGGTAGAGTAGATGATGCTGGAAAGAATGGAATTGGTAAATGAGGTGACTGAATGAAGCAGGCTCCCATCCCTGGGAGACGGAGACAGGGTGATTATATCGTCATGTAGATGCCAGAAGCATGAGGTAGGGATAGAGACTGTCAGAGCACTGGTAGAGAACAGATTCAGTAGAAAATGAAGACGGAGGACACAGACTTCCATCCCTGGTAGACAGGGCAAGACCACCTGCACTCAATGTTCCTCTAGGCAGAGCTAGGGATGGAAACTGTCAGAACGATGGTATAGGATGGATTGATGGTAGAAACTGCAAACGATGAACAGAACTCCCATCCCCGGTAGAGAGGGCAAACCTACCTTCACTTGATACCCCACTACATAGACTTAGGAATGGAGACTGGCAGATTGCTGGTAGTGACTGGAATTGTCAGAGAATGTAGTTGGATGAAACAGGCTCCCATCCCTGGTGGACCAGACAAACCCACCTGCACTGCGATGTCTCTCAAAGCAGAGTTAGAGACGGAAGCTGTTAGGCTGCTGGTATGGGCTGAGCAAGGAAAGGACAGCTGGCAGCTGTGAGGTAGAAAGAGGAGCAGTGCAAGGATAATGAGGTGGAGGAAGGACACGGAGTGAGGAAGAAGGATTGGGAATAGCATGAGGAGGATGAAACATATATAACGGAATGAGAAGGAAAAATGGGACAAACAAAAGACTTCTGACATGGAAGTGCCAGGAAGATAGTTAATGAGTGTGAATAGCTTTAAACCTGGAAGCAAAACAGCATTGGAGCTGCCTGAGGTTTCATTCTGGTCAGGACAGGCAGCATGATTTTTTAATAAAATAAAAGGACCATAAACCCACAATGAAAAATAGCACCAAAATAAGCAGGTCCTGCAGGGCTCTGTCCTTGGACCTATGCTATTTAACCTGTTTATATCTGACATGCAAGTCAGCTCAAGCAATACATTATCCAAGTTTGTGGACGACACCAAACGGGGTGGGGGGGGAGGTTAAACTTATTAAACTGTATAAATCAGCTAATCAAGAATCTATCTGAAATCAAGACCTGGGCAGAGACCAATGGGATGGACTTCAATACTGAGAAGTGTACCATACTTCATCTCGGGGGAAAAACAACCCAATGCAGGTTTATCAACTGAATAACATCACACTAAAGGTAGCAAGTAGTGAAAAAGACCTCGATATTATAGTCAACAACAAACTTTCCTCAACTGACCACTGCAATAGATTATCAAAAAACTCAAATGCACTTCTCAGAAGAATAGACTGTGCATTTGTCACAAAAACAGAAGAATGTATAATCCCCCTCTATAGAACATATATATTAGGCCATATTCTGACTACGGGTCACCCTTTTGGAGTCCTTATTTAAAAAAAGACATAGAAAGGGTTAAACACATGCAGAGAAGAGCAACTAAAATGGTCCCCCCCATTTAGCACAGCTAAGCTACCCAGATAGACTCCACAAACTGGACCTACATTCCCTGGAATTAAGGTGCTGTAGAAGGGATCTTTCATTCCTCTTTATAATACTTCAAACACCCACCTTAATGCAGTAATATGGTATCCCCTTCTCAGACAGAAAAATAGTACCAAGGTAGCATTCAAAGCAGCTAGAGATTGGGAAAGACAAAACTAACAAAAGACTGAACTATTTTTCAATAAGGGTGCCAAGACTATGGAACAAACTCCCACAAAAATTAGTTGACAGCAAACACTTTGAAACATTCAAAAAAGGTCTTGACTTGTGGCTAAATAATAACTGAGTCTTTAATGTGCCACAAAAATTGTGGGGGGCATTCTCGATGGGCTAATGCCTTCTTATGCCCTGTAACATCTAGTAAACCTAGACCAGTGAACCCTGGAATGGAGTTCTGTAGAGGCAGTGCTCCTTTAAAGCAGGACTGTAATTCCACCAGGCTATCTACAGAATCCTTGTTTCAGTGTTGTAAGGCTGGGTTTTTTTTTAATATGCAGGACGAAAACCATTGATAAACTTATGGAACGTTGGGACAGACTAGCGAACCTGATATTGATGGCAGGCATATTATGGCAGACAATCATAAGAAATTGAAATGCTGAACACTTACAGAAACAAGCAGAAAGGAAGCAGTGGCTCAGGAGGGAGTAATCCAGGCGACACCATTCCAAATGAATCGGATTGCATTCAGGAGAACTTGAGTGAAGGACTCGAAGTAGAACTGGTGGTGCGATGTCTGGATTGTAGGTAGGGCACTCGAGGATGACATCACACTCCGGAAGCGCTGGCGAGAAATGGAGCGGCGATCCTGCAAAGGAGCTTAATCATAGGTAGTCTCAAGTGTACTGCCATTTATAAAATAAGAGCTGCTCTTGTGTGTATATATATATATAGCCATAAGTAAAGTGAATCAAATAAAATGAGATTGGAAATAATAATTCAGAGACATCGGTAGAGCCACTCAATGCCTTGTAATGGGGATGGTATGAAGCCCAAAAAATAAAAGATGTAATCTGACACCAGGCAACCTGAAGCAATCAAGGCAGGGAGACAGAGAGTGGACAAGAAGGAAAGGAGGAGTGGGGAGGGGGGGCAAATGGAAAAAAAGGAGGAAAGGAGAAAGGGGGGCACAGACAAAGCAAGGGAAGAGGCAAAACATGAATGGAGCAGAAAGAGAGAAGGCAGAGGCAGAAGCAAAGGCAGAGAAAGCAGGCAAATGTAGCCCAGCTGCCATGTGCCAGTGGGCTACTACCCCTGCCTGTTGGCCCTGTAACCCTGCCTAAATCCTGCCCCAGCAACTTTCTCCTCTACGCGGACGATGCTGTTCTTTACGCCGCACATCTTGATCCTCTCTCTCTCCAGTGTACCTTGCAAAACTCCTTCTCTCAGACTGAACACTGGTTTGCTGAACACAGATTGGTGGTCAACATTAAAAAAACTAAGACGATGCTCTATGCCCACCTCAAAAACAGATCAAAGGATTTCCCCCTTGAAATACTCTCCACCTCTCTCATCCCACTGGAACAGATCCAAAAGTATAAGTATCGCATTTGACTCTTCCCTCCCATTCCACGAACATATAAAGATACTCACCTCCACCACCAGCACCCGCATTGGTCTCCTATACAGACATAAAGACTGCCTGCCACCTGAAGCACTTCACCTAGCCATTACCTCCTCAGTCTTATCTCTGGTGGACTATGACCTCACAATCTATGCTGCCACCGACCCTACGGCGTGTCATCAAACACAAGTAGTCATCAATAAGGCCTGCTGGCTCCTCTCTGGTGTTGACAGAAATACACATACCTGCATCCTATATGCACTCACCAATATCCTCTCCCTTGAGTAAAGACTATTATACCAGACCTGTCTCTTCACCAAAAAAATCCACTTGGGTTTAACCCCAGTAGGTGTCATGGCTTCTCTTCAGGCAGCCACCATCTCAACGTCCACACAGGCTGCCCCAAAAATTATCTGGAAGGTGCCTAGGGTCAGGACCACCCTAGCCCAGCGATCCTTCCCCCTTAGAGTTCCATCCTGGTACAATGCCCTCCCACCGGCTGTCACATCAATCACCAATCTAGGTCCTTTTAAAGCTGCGTTAAGGGCCCATATCCTCTCCTCATGTCAATGCCAGTGTAACCAGTAACCTGTGGATCCTGCACCATGCCACTAGGCCACACACCTGCCCTTGGTCTGGCAGTGGAGAGCCCTCACTATTTCTAGCCTACAGGCTCCTCACCTCCCTTGGTTACCATATAGTTGCACTGGACTATGAATGGATTGTATTATGTATAAGACAAGGTCTCCCTTAGGTGGCTTACTACCAACTCATATCATGCATTGCTTTAGCTACCAATTGTATAGGTCTTAACCACTCATTAGGTAAATATGTCGATAGCTCTGCCCTGTTTTAGCTACCAAATGTATAGGCATTAACCAGTGCTCATTGTACTTATACTCTGTATGATTGCTCACCCACATTTATTCTATGTATGTACTGTATGAATGTCTGTTTTATTCTGACGTCGAGCCTTTGGAAACAAGTCTATGACTCAGAGGGTTGTAATTCTGATTTCCTAAATAAATAAATAAATAAAGGGACATGGGTCCTGTTATGGTGGTGTTCAGGGGTTCTGTCCCAAAGATAATAAAAATAGCATGGTGCCTCCACCCAGAGAAAAGTAGAAGTGGGTCAGGTGACTGGCTGGCACAGCCCCCTGGGATGCTGCACCTTCCCACCTCCCCTACCAACCAACCCACACTCTGAATACCCAACCATTCAATAACACCATAAACCATGAACAGTAATGATCTGACAGACTCGGAGAATTCCTGCACACACAATTTCAAATAATAAATTTCAGCTTTATTGGGGGTAGGGACTAGGGAAGGGATACTGGGACAAAGATCGGTTGTGAATAAAAGATGGTTAGAGAGAACAAGCAACAATGACTATGTGGGCCTGTAGGCCAAACCCACCCCTTGAGGCCCACCCCCACTGGTACCAGTGTCTACCCTGATGGTCCTTAGGGGCACCCACAAGGTGCAGGCCTATTCGTTGCCACGGGTTGGCCTGCTGTTGGGGCCCTGATGAAATAGAACAATTATTTGAGGAAGCAATTAAATTCTTTTTACACTCTCTTATTTGATTTCTGGGAACTAGGTCCTGGGTACATAAAAAATGAAGGAGGCTCAGCTGCACTAGCCACGCTGGAACCCATAGCACCGCGAAACTCCACGTTTCACAATGCTCTAAGTGAAAGCTGCTGGAGGACGCTAACCTTTATTTGGAATGTGGGAGGAGCTACTGCTATTCCCCCACATTGAACCTTGGGCGTCAGCCCTCCCAAAACAATAAAAACAATAGAAATAAAACCAAACAATAAATGAAAACAACACTATCAAAAAAATCAAAGGCAGATGAAAATAAGCATTCAAGTTCAAACTATGCCCTCACAGTAAGAGTTCCTCCGAAGAACAGAACTAAGTCACCACAAAGGATGCATACCCTGTATGTCATATTGACAACTCCCCAGTCTGTTGGCAAAGGCTGACTGGTTTTCTACCCTGAATTTGGTTAGTGGGTACTGGCAAGGGGAGGTTTGCCCTGAGGACTGGCTAAAGACTGCATTCATGACCAACCAAGGACTGTTTGAATTAAACATCATATCATTTTGATTCTGTAATGCTCCAGGGACATTTCAATGCCTGATGGATGTTGTGCTGGTGGATTTACAACGGATATCATGCCTGGCATACCTTGATGACATAATCATCATTTGGCAGGATCTTTTAAGAGCATCTGCACAAGATGAAGGCAGTTCTGAGGAAGCTAAGGGACGAACTTAAAAGTGAAGCCATCTAAGTGTAACCTCTTCTGTAGTGAAATGAAGTATCTGGGACACCTGATCTCAGCAGATAGAGTGTCAGTTGACCAGGACAAACTAAAAACTGTGTGGTCCTGGATAGTACCTTGTTCAGGGATGGGGGTGAGGAGCTGTTTTGGACTAGCTTCATATTATGGAAGATTAGCTGAGAAGTTTGCCACCATTGCGCAGCCATTGCACAAGTTTGCTGAGAAGAGGATGCTATTCGCCAGGACAGACACCTGCCAGAAGGCCTTTGTGGAGCTGAAACAGCTGATTTCTGCAGCCATCATAACATATCCTGACCCACAATGGCCATTTATCCATGACAGTGACGCCAGTGAAGTGGGCATCTGAGCAGTGTTAGCCCAAGCAGTGGATGGCAAGGAAAGAGTACGCAAGTCAGACCCCAACCAAGGGAGAACATAAGTAAACATCTACAAAAAAAGATCTGTTACCTGTTGTAGCCATCACCCACCATTTCTGCCACTTTCTGCTGGGAAAGATGTTCATGCTAAGGATGGACCATGGCTCACTCCACTGGCTACATAGCTTCTATGAGCCTGAAGGACAGCTTGCTCAGTGGTTAAAACAATTGGCACAGTTCCATTATCAAATCCCACATTGCCAGGAAAGCAGCATAATAAAGGGGATACCCTGTCCAGGGGGCTGACACCAACTGCTGCAATGCCAGAAGAAGTTTTGGCTCTGGGATGTGTTGAGACCCTGGACCATGTCAATATGCAACAGAATGAGGAGTGGCAAAGTTCACTAGGCTGCCAGCAGAAAGATCCAGTGATCAGTAGATTGATGTTCTGGTTGGAGAAAGGACTACCTGCATTCCCTAAAAAGGCCTGACATAACCTTAAACTTTCAATTCCTTTCAGTTTAACTCAGTTTTATTCAGGATAAAAATCACTGAGCAGAGCTCATATACAATGGTGTCCCATTACGGCAAACAGTCTGATGTCAAGCGAACATTATAGACATAAATGTTAGATGCAGTGTACAACTTACAAGGCAGTATATGTTTATATAGGCCTAGCAAAATTTCAATAGCAAGATAGGGCCCAGTGCAGGGGGTATAGGGACAGAGGTTCATGGTTGTTGCTGCCTATATTATGCCCCTGGAATGATAGCAGCAAGGTTTATGCCAAGAGAAACAAAAAAGAACCATTCCATGAGTTTTATGCTAGATAGCAAGGGGTGGTTTACCAGGTGTAGGGATTCTAGCAAGGAGTTTCCATGCAGTTTGGTATCTGTGACTGAAGGTGGGGAATCCAAGAGTCATATTTATGTGCAGTACCATCAGCTTGAGTAATCCAGTTGAGTGCAAGGATCTAGGATGGGACTTGTGGGTAAGCCTTGGGTTGAAATAAGAGTCGACAATGCCTTTGACACACTTCAGGGAGAACAGGATGACATGCATTTCTCTCCTATCACACAGAAACATTCAGTTTAATGCACTGTAGAGCTGACAATGGTGAGTGGCCTAAGGGTAATCAAGTATCAACCTGACTAGCCTGTTGTAAACCACATCTAACTGGGCCAATCTGGGCTTGGAGGCACCACGATGGAAGATGTCCGTGTACTCGGAAGAACAGAGTATCTTAGTTTGGATTACTCTCTCTGAAGTCCTGAAGCAGCAAGGATTTGTTTCTGAACAGGAAGCCAATCCTAGGGCCTAGGCTTCTGACAAATGTTGCCTGTACTTTGCAAGTACCAAGCGGTGTGGTCTTAGCTCTGTAAGTAGAGCAATAAATCTTACTCTATCGCAGGTTCTTGTCTGGATTGCCAAAGAAGAGAAACAACAAACACGTGGTTTCCAGAGTCTGATAATGATTTCTTTCTGTTATATAAAACAGACTTACTACCAACCTGTGATAAAAAATAAAGATAATTAGCACTGACAGAGATAATCAGTCTTTCTAATTTCTTACCCTGGGTAGAATCAGTTTTCTTCTCTAACGGTTCTAAGCTAATACAGTCATTTTTATACTTTGATTTTTGCTATAGAAACCAGCAAAAGAGATAGAAAAAACATATATAATTGGATGAACAAATATGATGTGATTTGTACTAGCCTGGGAATATGCACCGAAGTAGCAAAAACACTGATAAGGGGAAATAAACCGTCTTTGTATGCAATCAGGTCATGATGACCCTTACCTAATAATTACGTTGCACTAAACCTAAAGATGGCAGCCTTGCACAACTAATGATTGTAATTATACAAGTGCCCAAAACATTTCTCAGTGCAATAGTACATAATGATTTTCACTACAACACAATGATTCTTATGAAAACACAATAATCGTAGAATATTGGTAATAACAGTATATAATTGTATATAAGGCACTATACTACATATATAAAGTATTGTGATTATATAGCAAGGATACAGTCATAAGCATTGTAATCAATAGCAACAATGATAATAGAACAGTAGAACCCAGACCCTGACACTTATGCTTATATGATAAGTGTCTGTGCCCCTAAATATTACTGTCTGCGACATAGGGCCCCAATCAGGGATGGTGATCCATGAATAACATTCCACCCCCCCCATTGATGCCTCAGAAGGGGTATCAATTTCAAGTAGGTATGTAGGGATGGAGCTAAAAAGTCATTTACAAGCCTGACGCGCGAGCTTTGTAAAGAAACTTGAGTTGTGCACGATGTTGTTTGAGGGTACGTCGTAGGCAGCAAAGATGTAAAATCAGAAAAACAATCAAAAAGTCTTGAATAATAATAAAAACCTTAAAAGATTATTTAACCCAGTAATTACCTACAGCTAAACTTAAATCACCATCATGAATAAGATCATTGAGAATATTATTCGCTTTAGATACATTGTTACTAATGTAAATTAAATGATCATCTTTTCTAGCTAAAAGAGATCTCAAAGTGATTGTCAAGGGATCAATGTGCACGTTACTAATAGGCAAATATTGAGACAAGGCAAGCCAGTATTGGGGATCAGTATCTATAACGTCAAGTTCAGGGAGAGGAACAGGCGTAATAACAGTGTGACCAATAACCGTTTTCTGCTGTGGAGTAAAACAGAAGTTAGTTTTATCAATATTGCAAGTGCGTAGACCGTAGGAGAATGTTTGATAATTTGTAACAATACAGTACTGCCCTTCGGCAGTATAAGTGACTCTGAGGTTGGGAAATCTCCAATGTTGCATGCAGGCGGACTGGACAAGAAAACGTAGAATTGGTGAGCTGGGTAGTGAAGCGATGTATCTCTTCAAGACAGCTTCAAGATGGTGCTGTTTTGGCGTTGAACACTGAAGATGCAGCAGGAGGGATGTCGTCATCTGGATCAACATCAGTAAGGTTACTCGGCAGATCGTCACCCAAAGTCAAAGCCCAGTTAAGATGTTCTGGAGAGTAGCCACATACAGGTTTCACAACGTCAAAGGCATCACAGCGGCACAAGAAGTAATATCCTTTCTTGGTGCAACAGTTCATGTCAGGAGAAGTCCAAGCTTGGAGCACAGGAAGAAACACCAACATAACTGGAAGTTCAGTTCTTCCACGAAAAATGTCATTTTCAAGATGTCCAAGAGAATGTATATTTGCAAGTTTATCAGAGACAGCTGTAGCTGGATCAAAATGTGGAAGTGACACTGTAAAGGTAATGAACATGTTCTCCCTGATAGAACATGTCTGGGTTTTGTAGCAAGGGGCTTGGTTGGGAAACCTGGAAACATAACCAATGTTACGGACAGTTGACATTGAAATATTGAGAGTATTTTTCAAACACATGTAAATACAACCTGTACCTGTACAGTGGGGGCAATACCATTTACCCAATCTGAGATCATGAATGAGATCTGGAATTTTGCCTTATTCCAAGTCCCTGAAGAGACTGTTAACAGTAGAAATAACATAAGAACCATAAGCAGAACATAAAATTTCACGCCCAATAAAGTGCTTGTCCGCCTCATGGTTGTTCTGAAAAATAAGATCAGTAAGCTTGTTTCTTGTTTCATTGAACCCTTGAGCAATCTCTTGCATATTGTATATAGTATATCTTTCTTCCTCACTTAGAGTATTGACACCTTGCAAGATAGGGAGCATAACATCATTGCCAAGTATTTGTTGAAATTTTAGTGTTTGTGCTTTGATGGAAGCAATATCAACTCTATTCCAAATAGACATTCCTGAACCAAAAAGGCCAGTAACAGTGCCGGCGACTCCAGTAATACCAGAGACAGTACCAGCATCACCAGCTGAGGCTGCATCTCGCTGGGTGCATGTTTTCCTAGGTTTGTGGTATTTACGGGCAGGTCTGAAAACACCTACATGATCCATGGTGTGGGGCCCACCAATGGGATCATTAGTGCGTGCTTGGTATGCAGCAACAATATCAGTAAGCATCATACTGTGAAACTTAGAAGTATTAGTATTTTGACAAAAAACAAATTCAGCCATATTCCAATGTGATAAATTGAAAATAAATGGGACATGCATAAATTGTACATTGTTAATAAGGGCACCTGAGAGTGACGTGGCAGTCAGACCACTAGGAGGTCCCTCGTCGAGACGAGGGCAGGCGAGAAGTTCTTCCTGGCTGGGTGGAATGACAGACAGATAGAGAGGTGAAGAAGCAGCATAGTTCTGAGAATAAAAATCTCGTGCCACTGATGAAGGGAGTTGCTCACAGAAGGCAGGGTCAATAAGTGCAGTAAGGTTATATTGACCAGTGTGTCTTGGGGAAGCCTGTCTAATAGAGAGTGTACCATTCTGTGATATGTCAGTGTTAGGCCAGCCATGGAATGTGCCTGTGGTTAGCTTGTTATAGAATGTGTAGCTCCATTGCATCAGTACCCATTGATAGTAAGGAGGATTTATCTGGAGCAACAACAACAGCATCTAGTAAAGCATCTTTTCCTTGAGTAACTTTAACATTTTTGTTAGGAATTGTAATTTTAACACCCATATCAGATTTTCCAAGCAATTGTGCCAGAAGATCCAGTTGTTTTGGTAGAAGTGGGGGAGCAAAAACTGTTAGAGGTAGAAATTTATCCAGCAGGAAAAGGATGTGCAAGACAGCCATCTTGCCGATATCTGAAAGAAACAGAAAGGGTTAATTAGCAGTAAGTACTATTCCGCCCTATGGGGTTAGGAAAAGTAAGTTTAGTCACCTTTATACAGTTTGAGTTGGTTAGCATGGAATCACTTGTCAGCAGTATTTTTCTGCTTTTGCTGTTGTACACTGACTTGATACACAGCAGGGCTGAGCTTGTTTACAATGGGATAAGGACCTTCCCATTTACTGGCAAATGAGTGAGGGGGTTGTCTATATTGGAGAAGCATGACTTGATCTCCAACTTGCCAGTTGATTTCTTTAACATGTTTGTCAAAGTGGGCTTTTGCTTGCTGTTGGGCTTTGCCAATCTGCTTTGCAGCAAACAAATTTTTTTCATGATGACATCATGAAGCTTTTCTATGTAGTCTACGGATACTCTATCTGCACTGGGGGTGTGAAGATCAACCGACAGGTGTTCAGGTAGTCTCATAGCTCTACCAGTCATAACCTCATAAGGGGTACACTGAGTAGTGGCTGCAGGTGTGGCCCTAATTGCCATGAGGAGTAGTGGCAAAAGGGAATCCAAATCTTTGGGATCATCATCAATGAATTTAGATAACATCTGTTTGATGCGTCTGTTTTCTCTTTCTACCTGGCCTGAGGATTGAGGATGGTAGGGGATGTGGAATTTCGATCAATTCCAAGAAGTTAGAGTGTTTTTTGCATCAGTTCAGCTGTAAAGCTGGAAACCCTGGTCTGAGTCTACCTTGAGGGGTAAACCCCACCTGGAGAATAGCTGATCCACCAGGATTTTGGCAGTGGTCTTTGCAGTGTTGTTCTTAGTGGGAAATGCTTCTACCCATTTAGAGAACAAGTCTGTGACAACAAGGGCATACTTGTTGTTCTTACTAGAATTAGTAAGAGGGCCAATGAAATCAATTTGAATTGCATTCCATGGTCCAGATTGCCTTTGGGGTAGCAATCTTGCATTTTTCTTTGTAGGAATGGGATTGTTCTGGGCACACACTATGCAGTTGTCAACATAGTGTTCCACATCTTTGGCCATACCAGGCCACCAGATGACTGTTTTGAGTCTCTGAAGGGTGTTGTCCATCCCCTGGTGTCCACCAGTGGGAGTGTCATGAACCATATGAATAAATTCAGTTCACAGTGAGTGTGGTGCCACCCACAGTTTGTCACCTGTATCCTGTTTGTGATACCAGATGAGCCTTTGATCACCAGATAAGTGTCAATTGTCTGAGTGTCTCTTGTATGGACTGCCTACAGGCAGTGCCTGTTCAATTCCTTTGTCCAGGAATTTGAACACATCTCTGATCTCTGCATCTGCTTTCTGAGCAGCAGAAAGATCCAGTGGGAGTTCTGGTACTGTTTTTTTGGCAGCAGCAATTATAGATGTTACAATAGCTGCTATACCCTGTGGGTGAGTCACTTCCCATGTCTCCCCCCCTCGAGTGCCTGCTTTGGCAAGCAGGTCGGCTCACTTGTTGTACTCATGGTAAGGGTCAGATTTACAGTGAGCCTTAACCTTTTGTATGTACAGCTTGTGTGTGAACATTTGGGTGAGGGTGTACATGTACACAAACAGTTCCCTATATTTGACGGGGGTACCATCAGATGAGGTAAAATAATGTTTTTGCCAGAATGGAAAGAATTCAGTTAGGGATGAGCATACCCAATTGGAGTCTGCAAAGATAATTGCATCCATGTCACCATGGGGTATAATCTTTAAGGCACAGGCCACAGCTGTGAGTTTTGCATACTGTGAGGAGAGAACAGTGCATTTCCTAGAAATGCATCTGTAATCACCCTCATAATCCAGTATGAGCACTCCAAGGCCTGCTACCTGTTCTTCATCCAGATAGGATGCAGAGCCATCTGTAAAGATGCGGAACATTGTTTTGTCCTTTAGGACCTCAGGTGTTGCTGGCAGGAAGGGCCCTGGGTCAGGTAGGTCAGGTGGTTGGAGGGCACAATCACGAGGCTTACCTGTGTATAGTAAGCCATGGGCCAAGATGGATGGCATTTTGGCAGGCAGTACTTTGATGTTTCTATCCTGCAAAAGCAGAGACCAATGAATTAGTCTGGTGTTGGAAACTGATCCATCTTTGACTTTGTCTGAAAGCAAAAATATTGGTTGGGGTGTGGCAGGTATGCAGAATGATGGGAGCATACCCAATGATGCAGAGAAAGTGTTTGACAGCCCAAAAGGTTGCCAACAGTGACCTTTCACAAAGACTGTATTTTCTTTCTGCAGGGGGTATCATCTGTGATGCATAGGCAATGGGCCTGAAGTACCCATTGTACTTTTGTGCCAGCACTGTGGACATGGCCACATCAGAGGTGGCAGTTTCCAAATGGAAAGGCAATTTTGCATTTGGGTTGACCAGTGCTGGGACTGAGGCTAGGGCCTGTTTAAGTTGGGCCATAGCTTCAGTGTGTGTGGGGCCCCATGTCCATGGGACCTTCTTTTTAAGCAATTCATACAGGGGAGCAGCCTTCAAGGCAAAGTCAGGGATGAAATCCCTGGAGTAGTTTACCATACCTAAAAAGCACCTGAGTGGCACGCTTTGTAGGAAGTGGTAGATCTTGCAAGCCCTGGATCTTCTTAATTGCTGGGCTTCTGCCTTGGTCTGTAATGCATAGACCAAGGAACATGACCTCCTTTTGACACAGTTGTGCCTTAGAAGGGTTGCACTTGAGGCCTGCTCTCCTGAGGAGAGTCAGTAGTTCATCCAAAAGGGTTAGGTGTTCCTCTTTGGTGGAAGTTGCCAAAAGCAAATCATCCACATATTGCAGGAGACTGTCAGGTGTAGAGAACCCCTGCAGGGCATCCATCATGTGCAGATGGAAGAGGGAGAGGCTGTTATGGAATTCCTGGGGCAAGTACGTCTAGGTGTACTGGTGGCCTTCAAAGGTGAAAGCAAACTTATATTGGCTTTCCTGGGCTAATGGGGGTGACCAAAACCCATTAGAAATATCAAGAGCTGAAAACCACTTTTTGTCGGGCATCAGCAACTTGAGCACATCTGGGGCTGATGCCACAGTTGGGGCACAGCTGGGGGTGACTTGATTAAGCTTCCTGTAATTAATTGTAAGCCTCCAAGCTCCATTTGGCTTTTTAACAGGCCAAATGGGTGAATTGACGGTGGAGACACAAGGTCTAATCACTCCTTGTTGCAGCAGTGACTGGATGGTCTCTCTCTCTCAATGACGGCAAGGCTTCAGCAAGAAATGGGTACTGCTTCTGCCTCACAGGGTTAGGCCCTGTGATCTCAATGGTGGTGTGCATTCTACCACAATCATGCTTGTTGGAAGCAAACACACCAATGTGTTTTTTGCAACAAAGGTGCTAGTTCAGAAAACAGGTCATGACTGTTGAACAAAGCCATGACGCCATACTCCTTGTTGTTATGTTTGATGGCTGCCACCACGTGAGTCCGGAATGGTGACAGCATGGCATTGTCTCTGGATCTGTAGCAATAGCCTGTTAGTTAGGTCCACTACACAGCCATGCTGTGCAAGGAAATCAATTTCCAATAACTGGGGAGGTGACGTAATACCATGATGTCAAAAAAATTTAGTTTTTAGGTGGCCTACCTCCACAGGTAGTGCTACAGGTTGAAAAGTTTGTAATTTGGTACCATCTAAACCTTGTGCACTAGTCTGCCAGCCGGTGGACCATGCACAAGTGTCTGGGTTCTCATTATGGAGAACCGACATGGCTGCTCCTGTGTCTAGGAGCATGTCAAGTTGGCGGCTCCCGACCGTGACCCTTACACAGGGCCATCCATTTGTGTCAACAAGCAAGTCACTCACAATCCAGACTGAGGCCTGTAATTGTCAATCTGTATAGTTCTCTGATTCTTCTTCATGTTTCTGTCCTTGGGTCTTTCGGCCTGTAGGGGCCTGTTGGGCCCCTTCCCCTTGGAGCATCACAGAATGGGAATACTTTACCTGTGACATCAGGGGTGCAATTTCCACTTGCTCAATGGGCAGTTCCTCAATCACTGCACTGGTCTGGCCAGTACTCGATGCTGCGAAGGGGTTTGTTCCTTGGCCACTTGACCCTGCCGAGGCTGAAGACCTGAAAGGGTTTGTATTGCTGAATGGTGACAGGGCTGAAACAGAATGGCCTGCAGTGCCATCTGTTGCAGCAAGGACCTCCTCCAGTTGTTTACGGAGGGTCTCATTTTGATCCTTTAATTCTCTATAAGTAGGCCCATTATGGTACTTATTATTGGAATTTGTGTTTTGGCCATTTCGGTTGTTGTTATTGCGATTGTTTTTGTAATTGTGGTTGCCACCCCTTGTGGGCCTGAGCTTGATGGTTATCAGAAGGGGCATCCTGCTTGGTGTTGCCACCTTCCACAGTGTAGTGAGTGGGGGCTGAGCCAACCATGGCAACTTGTGCCTGGTCCGTCTGGGCCATCGAGGTGATGGCGGCGGACGTCTTGTTTTTGCCAGAAGTGAGATTATGGAGGTAAACCTGAAAGGCACGCTCCATCTTGGTAAGGATCTGTTGAAAAGTGTCGGTCTGTGGGTAAACACTGAGTTCAACTTTTTCCCCGGAGACTCGGAGTCATGTTTCGGGTGCACAAGTCCTTGTACTCAGTTTGGTCTCTAGTGGTGGTCTCTCCTGCTAGGCCTTTGCCGGCCTGGTAGGCAAGCCACAACTGTTGATGATAAGCCGGTGGGCTTTCTTTTACATTTTGCTTAACCTTGTAGGCCAAGTGGGCTCCAATGATACCTAGGGAATTGGCCGATAGAAGGGCCTGTGAGATATCATTGAAATCAAGTGTATCACAGTTGTGAATGTCATCTGAGAGCTTGGCCCAGAGGGTTAGCTCGATAGTTTGTCTCAAAACTTGAACCTGATACTCGGATTGGAGAAAAAGTTTCTCACAAAGGGAGTGCACCTTTTCTAAATGACAGCTAAGGTTGTCATTGGGACCCATTTGTCCAATGCCTTGGGCAATTTGTTGAACAGAATGAGCCACCTGTAGTGGGTTGGATGTCGGGCCTTATGGAGGGCCAATATTTAAAGCACCGTGAAGGGTGGCATCCACCGCCACAGTAGTGACTGCATGGAACACAGTATCCTGGCTGACAGCATGCTCAACCATGCGTTCAATTTGATTGCACAGGGTCGGGGCATCAGGGTTTGACACAGCACCAGGGTTTGCAACTAGGTTAGTAATTACATCCTGCACAATGCCATGCACCTCCGCACTGTCCTCCCTGGTGAGGGAAGCCAGTGGGAGCATGTGGCCTGGTGGTGGTGGTTGGCCTCCTGTATCATGGGAGCTGCCATATTTGTTGTCATTGGGGCAGCCATTTTGGCTTTCATGGGAGTGGCCATTTTGGTTTTCATGGAGCGGCCATTTGGGTTGTCACATGGCAACATGGGTAATGTGCCAACATGGTGGCCATCTTGTGGATGGCTATCATGGGGTGGCCATTTTGGTTGCCACATGGCAACATGGGTAATGTGCCAACATGGTGGCCATCTTGTGGATGGCTTTCATGGGGCAGCCATTTTGGTTGTCACATGGCAACATGGGCGATGTGCCAACATGGTGGCCATCTTGTGGATGGCTAGTGAATGCCACCGCCCTGTGGGGCAGGGGTTTGGAAGTGACGAGGCGGCTGATGTCCTCGTAATCTGAATCATTATCACCTGATGATGTAATATCAATGGGTGTGTACTGAAAACCATTTATGGCTTTAACATGACCAGCGAGAATGTCTCGCTGGTGGTGCAGTTTTGCCATCTTTGCCTTACATTTTTTATGACAAGCTTTTGCAGTGCCCTGCTCAATACCTTTCTCAACCTCACGCTGCATAACTCGATACGCGGCACCCAATTCGACGTTTTCCCTAAGCTCTTTGTCTAGCTCATTCATCAGCCTTTCATTCTCCTCTTTTAATTGCACATTATCATCATGCAAACATGCATTTGTGTTACTCAAAATATCATTTAAATAAGACAACTGTTTTTTGTCACATTTCAACCTCTCATTATCCTCTTTTAACAAGCAATTTTCACGTTCTGTTTCTTGAGCAGTACAATGCAACAGCTTGTTATTTTGTTGATGGAGTGACTGTGTCTCCTCCATTAACTTCTGTTCTCTTTTCAGGAACTCTTGTGCTTGCAACCCCCCCCTCCTTTTTTAAAGAGGCATTTTGCAACTCAAGAGTAGCACAACAGGTAAGCAGAGAGTTAACAGCTGTTTGGAGAGCAGCCAGTAACAAACCCTTAGAGTGATATTTGGTTGCTTTTTGCTTAGACTCAAGATATTGGTTTGAGATAGCAAGCAAGGGGTTGTCAGCTGATGTTGCATCCAGTGCAAAATCAGTTCAGTCTCCATGGGAGGTGAAGTAGTTTGAAACATCTAGTCTCAATTGTGTGCACAGTTGAGACACTGGACACACAAGGGTTAACAGACGAAACACAAAAAACATAAAGAAAGGGGGAAAAGTGGAAGACTGTTGTAAAAATTCCTGGGCTCTGACTTCAGACAGATTTCCAGACTCCTGCTAGAAGTAGTTGAGCCAAGGCGGTATGCTGTAACTCACAAAGGAGTTTAGTTTACCAGAGGTCTGGGGGGGAGTTGCCCCTCTCTGGACCAAAGCAAAAGAAGTTTGCAAAGTTAAAACCACGGTATGCTCAGACAGATCCAAGTGGCATCTAAGTTGTGCCACACTGCTGAATATCTGAGATCAAAGAACTGAGATATGAATCTCACTCTGACACTCCAGTCCTGCCATGGTCACCAGTGTAAGTAGAGCAATAAATCTTACTCTATCCCAGGTTCTTGTCTGGGTTGCCAAAGTAGAGAAACAACAAACACATGGTTTCCAGAGTCTGATAATGATTCATTTCTGGTATGTAAAACAGACTTACTACCAATCAGGGATAAAAATAAAGATAATTAGCACTGACAGAGATAATCAGTCTTCCTAATTTCTTACCATGGGTAGAATCAGTTTTCTTCTCTAACGATTCTAAGCTAATAGTCATTTTTATACTTTAATTATTGCTATAGAAACCATCAAAAGAGATAGAAAAAACATATATAATTGGATGAACAAATATGATGTGATTTGTACTAGCCTGGGAATATGCACCGAAGTAGCAAAAACACTGATAAGGGGAAATAAACCATCTTTGTATGCAATCAGGTCATGATAACCCTTACCTAATAATTACTTTGCACTAAACCTAAAGATGGCAGCCTTGCACAACTAATGATTGTAATTATACAAGTGTCCAAAACAGCAGTATTTTCTCAGTGCAATAGTACATAATGATTTTCAGTAAAACACAATGATTCTTATGAAAACACAATAATCGTAGAATATTGGTAATAACAGTATATAATTGTATATAAAGCACTATACTACATATATAAAGTATTGAGATTATATAGCAAGGATACAGTCATAAGCATTGTAATCAATAGCAACAATGATAATAGAACAGTAGAACCCAGATCCTGACACTTATGCTTATATGATAAGTGCATGTGCCCTAAATATTACTGTCTGTGACATAGGGCCCCAATCAGGGATGGTGGTCCATAGATAACACCTCCAAGTGCAACAAGGACCTTTGGTGCTAAAGAGAAGGAAGGCAGAGCTGATCACAAATGCATTGTAATCCCCAAGGGGACGGTCCTGGAGGTCATTAAAGCACTGCATGACACTGTCACTGGGGGGGGGCATTTGGGGACAGAAAAGCTTACACAGAAGTGCAGGTCAGGTACTACTGCTCAGGCTGGAGGAGGTCCAATGAGGAGTGCCTATACAACTTGTGGGTCCCAGAAAGCAATAGGTGCTGTCCCTATATCCGATGTGTTGCATGAACTGTTATCTGTGAATGATAGACAGTCTGTAATCATGGCTCATAAAAGACTTGACACCTTATCACTGAACCCGGCCCACTGAAGGGGCAATTGTTAAACCAGAGTCCCCACCTGAACTGCCACCTCAAGTGGCCAGGTGTCTGTCAAAAATCTGGAAGCCACAATGGTGCCACCAAGAGAGACAAGAACCACCAATTGGTTTTGCATGTACTTTGCATGTACCAAGTGGTGTGGCCTCATCGCCAAGTGCAACAAAAACTTTCAGTGCTGAAGATAAGGAGGGCAGGCATATTCACAAACATATGTGCTCCCCAAGGGGGGTGGTCCTGGAGGTCCTTAAAGGATTGCATGACACAGCCGCTAGTAGTCATTTGGGGACTGAAAAGCGTACACAGAAGTGCAGGTCAGATACTACTACCCAGGGTGGTGGAAGTTCAATAAGGAGTTCCTGTATGACTTGTGGGTCCCAAAGTGCAGTAGGTGCTGCCTCTGTATCCCCAATGGTCTCGTTCCAGACTAGTTGGCCCTGAGAGAAGGTAGCACTGGTTATGCTGGGCCCTTTACCACTGACTCCTAGAAAGAACAGCTATATCTTGGTGGTGGCAGACTATTTCACAAAAAGTGGGCAGAAGCTTACCCACTGCCTGATTAAGATGCTCAAATGGGCCACCCCAGTGGTGCAGAGGGCTGAGGTGCTGGACGCCACACCTTGAACCACGCCAGCGACCCAGGTTCGGGAACGGACTCGAGCGCCGGGGGTTGGCAGGGGAAGGAGTAGGATCAAGCGTCCATAGGACTGCTCTCCTCCCCTTGGGTGGGTTAGGGATGCATGGTCACTCTGCAGCGGCCCCCGGTGGAGACCGGGAGCACAGCAGAGGGATTGCATTAAGGGGGAACACCAGAAAAATAGAAATACTGCTCTGGGACTGGCTGGATAATGGCTGCCAGCCCCAGACACCACTGAAGACTCCCAAGAAGCCACAGAAAGCCTCAGCAGCACCCAGGACTGAGGAAAAATAGTGTGCCAGTCTTTTCCTCCACCAGTGCCTTCCCCCTCGGAAGAGAGGGACCCACCCGGTATAGGGTTACACTGAGCTATCCCAAGGATGGCTGCAGATCTGAGGTAAGATGGCTTGGGGGAGATAGTAGGAGGGTGTCTGAGGGTCATGGCAGCCTGAAGGAGAGGCAGCTCCAGAGCACGGCGGGGGTATAAATAGAATATACAAAAAAAAAGAGGCTCGAACAGTGGCCAGAGTTTTGTGGAACAGTTCATTTATAAGTATGGGGTCCCCAGGTCAGTCCATATGTTCAGGGACAGAACTTCGAGTCCAGATTATTCAGAGAGGTATGCAAGCTCTTAGAGGTGCAGAAAACCAGGACCACTTCATACCAGCCACAGTCAGATGGACTGGTCGAGTGGTTGAGTTGCACCCTACTAGCCATGCACTTCATGTCATACTGAATAATAAGACTGAATGGCATAGTCTTCTGCTATATGTTATCCTAGCTTATAGGAGTAGACTACTGTCCACAGCAGGGTACACACTGATCATGGTGATGTGCGGCCACTAAATCACACTCCTGGCAGAGCTGCTTAGTGAGGCAGATGTCCGGGAGCGGTATACTGATCAAATTGATTATGTGAATAAAGTGGCAGGGTACCTCAGTATGTAGGCTGCAACAGCAATGAAGCATCTAGAAAAGGCCATGACTAAGCAAAAAGAGAAGTATGACATTAAGGTACAGATGTGTCAAACCAGGATGAAGCGCAGAAATGCTGCAGAATATCACAGAATACTGCAATTTACTGCAGGGGCCATTGTAAGTCAATGGCAATTAAGCCCTTTTGTCATGCAGGATTTTGTGATGTGTCATTGCTGCAAGTTACTGTGCTTCATCGTGGCTGACACATCTAACTGCCAAGTTTATGCAGAGGTTAACTGGGGTGTTGGTTAAGAATTAGAGTCACAAAAATGTGTTGGCCCCATGCTGAAATTGTGGTTCAAAGACCTGTATCAAGTGATTAAAAACATGTATGGGGGGGGCGCTGCTGAGCAGCCGACATGGAAGCAGCAACAAACTCGAGCTACCGGGAGAAACCTCAAAAAATTAAATAAAAAACAGAATTTGTAAGGTTCTAAGTCTATTGGGCGATAAGTCTCGGTAGTGGCTGCTTGGCCATTGGTGAAATGGGGAAAACACGTGGTGCAGGGGCTCCACCGAGCAATTTTTTTCATGCCTAAGAATCAACAGCGCACAGAGCGGCCTGCACAGCGTGGTGGGACCTCGCTGACTGAAGCACAACCTGCTGAAGAGACCTCGCTGGCTTCAATCCATGCTACCCTGCACCAGCTAGTTAACACGGTGCAGGACCTAGACAGAAAATTTGATGGCCTTACACCATGGGTGACAGTTCTAGAAACACGTCTGGACCAGTGTGAACAAACTGTGCAGAGGTCTGAGTCCTCAGTGATTAAAACAGTAGATGCAACAACTAAGCTTCTAAAAGAAAATCACTCCTGAAGCAGCGCTTAGAAACTGTAGAAAATCAAGCTTGTGAGAGGAACCTGAGAGTGCTTGAACTTGCAGAATCTGCCAAGGGGGAAGACTGTCTGGCTTTTGTTTGTACTTTCTTACCTAATGTGCTGGATCTCTCTGAGGCTGACCATCCGCTATCCATCGAGAAGGCATACCGTATTACCCCTCGAAGAGCCTCAATGATGGCAACGGCTCCACGAACACTCCTGGTGGTTTTCACAGGGATTGGTGATAGGGACTGGGTGCTAGCAATAGCTAGACGATGTAGAACACTGACATTTGGGGAAGACATGTTGCAGTTATTCCCAGACCTCTGCTACAGCACCCGACAACTCTGGAAGGCATTCGATGGGATTCGTGGCAGGCTACGTTCACTGAAAATACAGCACCAGCTTCTGTTACTGGCTAAATTATGACTGGTGTGGAACGTTCAACAGTACATATTTAATGAACCCAAGGAGGCGGACAAGATGGTATGCCGTATTGAATTGGAGATGGCTGAGGAAAATGAGGACACTTCATCTGATGGGGAATGATGGTGGGGAAGGCTGTTGGACTGTAAGTCTGTGACTGGGTTTTAGTGGGCTGATTGTCTCTTAATGTGTCAGTTTTAAGGAATGGTAAACTTGCCTGATGGTCCTGCCTTTGTTTCTTCATTTAGATAAAAGTAAACCTTATCAATATCTTAGGCAAGGAAAAGGCTTTATGTTTAACACAGTTAAGGTTAGAAGGCGCTGCCTCAGGAGACCCAGATCACGTGTACACTCACTCCTAATCCCCACTCTCTTTAATGGCCTGGACATATATTTTGTGGGGCTGTTTGCCTCCTTTTGGGGACATCTTATATGCAATTCCAATAGTCGTTTTTCCTTTTTATTTGGAGAGTTAGCCTGTGTAACATATATTAGTTGGGTAGCTACTGTAGAACTGTGTTTTTGCTATACTTGCCTCTGCATAAGTCTAATGACAAATGACCTAAAGACATTTCACTGTTTCGGGGTTTTTCTTATCCTGGGAGTTGGTGGAAATTATTCTTTACTGTGAATATTTGACTGCATTGGGGAAATCGTTTAGACCTTGGGGTCATATTGGCAAACAGAAAACTGTAAGTGAATACCTTGTACTAGATTTCCCTTTGATCTTCCATGGCTGTATGCCTTGGGATTCCAAACTACAAGATTTAATGGTAATTCCCCCAATATGGTAACTCAGGGGGAGGTGTTAAACATGGATCCTTTGTAAGAAAATGTATGGTTATGTGATGCCACTTATCCTATGTGATGTATATTTTGTATGCTTTGCCTACAAACTATAAATAAAGAATACAAAAAAAAAAGTGTGACGTGTTGCATGAACTGTTTTCTGTAAATGACAGATTGTAATCAAGAATCATAACAAACAGACACCTCATCACAGGGCTAGGCCCACTGAGGGGCAATTGTTGAACCAGAGCCCAAACCTGAACTGCCACCTCTAGAGGCCAGGTGGCTGCCAAAAATGTGTGAGGCCACGGTGGTGCCACCAAAAGAGACAAGAACCAGTGCAGGAGAGGTGGTCTGCCCTTTTTCTGGACAGTGAGGCTCCAGAGGATGAGAACAGAGGAACCGGACTGACTGATAGAGAGAGGCCAGCAGTATTTGATCGGCCTAAGAGTGCAGCTGCCTAAGGTGGAGCACAGAACTCACTGGAGAGCCATACCAGGACCAGAGCTAAAGAGTGGACCAGTGCCTGTAGCTCTGCCAGCTCAAGGGTAACCAGGAATACTTCTCATGGCCAACAGGACCTGCAACACCCATCTTACAGTTTGACCGAGCTACTGCGTGTGCGTTTCTATTTTTGATTATGACAATTGCCGTCTAGGTAGGTTTACAAATTTGGGGGCTTGATATTTATAGTTTTATTTCAAAAGTTTCACCAGGAAAGACATAATCAGCTGCATAACAGCTTGTTTCATATGCATCCTGGGAGTAAGGGGGAACGGAAGACAATAAAAAAGCATTACAGGACTTCGTGAACAATATGCAGTGCATAACAAGGCAATAAACAGAGCATTACAGGTAGTATGTACAATAGCAGTATTTACACCATGGTTACACAATATGCAAAAGCCAACTCAGTGAAAGGGGTAGTAAGTGGGCAGCAATGGGAGCAGTGGCAGAGTTTATTGCAGGGGAGGAAAGGGGGAGGGAGAAGGAGGGGGTGTGGAGGAGTAAGGGAGAACTTTATGTGCAGTTGCAGGAGGGAGCGGTGAAATCAGGGAGGAGGGAGGAGAGAGGAGAGGGAGTGAAGGGAGGTGGCAGAGCGGATGGAAAGGGAGGGAATTCTAGAGCTTAGGGAGGCAGGAGGAGAAAGCTGCCTAGCCATAAGAAGACGACCTAGGCGGGAGTGCAAAGGAGTGAAAGCCAGAGCTACAGAGGGAGTAGGAGGAAGGAGGAGGGAGTGAAAGAGAGGATAGGTAAGAGGGGTGAGAACTAAGCCAGTATTTGGCAATAAAGGATGAGCAATGTGCAAGGTGTCTGGCTTCAAGGGAGGGGAGAGAGAGAGAGTGAGGTGCAAAGGGAGCAGTGGTGAGATTGGGGCAGACGGTCAAGAGCAAACTGACAAAAGGAGCGAAAGAGAGGTTCCAGTCTGACCAGGGTGGACTTAGGAGCACCGCCATAAATAGTGTCTCCATAGTCGAAAATGGGGAGAATCATTCTCTGTAGAATGGCTCAACAAGCTGGCAAGGGAATGCATCCATGGTTACGGTACAAAGCCCCTAGCTATGGATGCAGCTTTTTGTGGATAGTTTCCATGTGTACAGATAAATCCAGCTGCCAGTCAAGCCGCACCCCGAGGTACTTGAAGGAGGGGACTTCTTCAAGGGAGGAGCCATCCAGGGTGTGGAAGGAGGGGAGGACAGGAAATCTGGGGAGTTTTTGCCTGGTTCTGAAAGTCATGGAGACCATCTTCTTTGCATTAAGGGGCAGCTGATTTGAGCAGAACCAGAGGTGAACTTTGTCAAAGTCCAGCTGGAGTCTGGTCATCAGATCAGTCAGGGAGGAACCAGAGGCATACAAGATAGTATCATCTGCGTGCATATGGATGGATGCAGAGATACAGGCAGAGGGGAGGCTATTTAGGAAGACTGAGAAAAGAATAGGGCCAAGCACAGATCTTTGGGGGATGTCAGTGCTGATGTGGGGGGGCAGGGAGTCACCAACTTTAACTGATTGAGTTCTATTCGTAAGGTAAGAACAGAACTAATCAGTAGCTTGAGTGGAAAGCCCCGATGCAGAGAGCTTAGCAAGTAGAAGGGGGTTGGATACGGTGTCGAAGGCTTTGGCCCAGTCAGTGAAAATAGCAGAGGTGATCAGGCCCTGATGCATGCCAGAGAGAACTGAGTCAGTCAGCCTGAGAAGGGAGGAGGAGGTAGAGTGGAATTTGTGAAAGCCAGACTGGAAAGGGGTGAAGAATGAAGATGAGTTGGGAAAAGGTGAAAGTTGAGAGAGAATGAGGTGTTCTTCGAGTTTAGCAAGGGTGGTATAAATTGCAATTGTTTAGATGAACCAATTCCAATTAACTGTGCAACACCAACGATTCAATACCTGGGTACCCAGGCTTCCCTGAGAGCTCACTATGGCTAGGGTTAATTCACTGGTACCAGTGGGAATTTGGGTAGTGGCCCAGTAGTACAGTTGGGCCCAGCACAGTGTTGGTTTGAGGGACCACTGCACTATATTTGTGGCTTTGCATAGAAGGGCACTGAAAGACCAGCCAAGCAACAGAGTAAAATTATGTTGCATTGTTTAACCTTTTTTTCACCTATAACCTTGATTCTGAATCTTCCTGTGAGCCCTTCATTTGTTTTCACATCTGTCTCATGTGCATATTGGGGTCTGTGCATGAAGCCTACTCATTGTGTATACATGGCGCGTAGGCTTTCCTAAGTCTCTCTGCTGCACATCAGGGGTCCCACAACCCTGGCAACATTCATGGAAGAGGCACTGGCCCCTGTCACACCTGATCCCCTGTCCATCCACAGAGCTGCATGTGGATGGACTGGGGGAGTGGCTGGGGGTGTTCCTACACTCTGAGCCATGCACAGAGGTGCAGAGTGCTGGGAGAGGGGGGGCGCAGACTACAAGCTAGCCACCATGCACCCGCACCTCTCTTGAACCCACAGGCCAGAGCAGGACAAGAGACTCCCCTCACCATGCTGTCCCAGCCCTTCAGACATGCAGAGTGGGCTGGGGCAACCATTGGGGCACTTACCCTGACATTATCAATTAACCGGGACCTGCCATGTCTCACAATCCCCTGCTCTGCATGGCGCAGGGGATCCCTCTGCTGCTTGGGTTGGCATCCGATTGGTTGCCCATCTGTGTCTGCCAGTCCAGCCCCATGCACCAGCGTGCCAACGGGGTGGGGCAGGGATGGGTGTCCAGTCTTCATGCATGTCATGCCCTGCGTGCCTATCCACAGGTGCAGACAAGTGCAAGCCACATATGTGCCTGTAGCATGTACCTGGTCCGCATTACTGCATAGGGGCTATGATTAGTAGACTGCTAAGAGTTATTGTGTGGATAAAGTATTGCGTGCATTGTTTGGGAGTGGGATAGGTTGTGCCAGTAAGGACCACAGTGGGTTGGTATTGATTCCCACGGGGTACTACTATATATCCTAGTTCACTTAATCTTTCCCTCATTGGAGACACCATGTAACTTAATATCTGAATTTTAACTCTGCATCCTCAGGTAACGAATCCTAACAGGAGTTAGCGACCCAGGCCCCTCAACCTTATTTGAACTCACAAGGCACAGGTAGTGTACTGACATCTACAGTGACCCAGTACATATAAATTGCTCTAGGTTTTATATTGATCCCTAGTTCTACTGTGTAACATGCAGTTCAATAATTCTAAACAAAGATATGTTCATACTATTTATATTTTTAATCCATGTTGGTCCTGCTTTTCTATTTAAAGGAAGTTCTGGCAAGGGAGGGATATCAATTACTCACCATAAATGTTTCCATTAATGTAATTTGTGGTGAGAGCTAGTATTACATAAGCAGGTGGTCCTAGGATTTAGTTCCATCAACATATTTCATTTATTGTTTTTTGGAAGCTGGCTGCAGGCAAACAGTAATGAGAACATTTATTTTTGCCTCTCTTCAAAGCAGAACCCAGTTTGTATGGTAGGATTTTAAAGGTACTGTACCTTCCTACTTCATTCTGTTGAATTGGTGGCATCATTTAAGGCAGATATCCATGTCAGTGTTCACCACATTGTGACATCACTTGTCATTTCAAAACAGTCTCTTTTACAGAAAGTATTATTTTATATTTAGTGAATCATTCCTACCTTCCTTTTCTTGCATCCAGCCACGATAGACATACAAACATATGAAAGAGCCAGTGGAAGAAGGCCAAAATGGTCTATTGAGTCTTCCTGTTAGTAATGCAGTGTCCCTGGCTTATGCCATTGACCCTACCCCCATCCCCAATCAACCCTTCCTTCATAACTCTCCTCCACGGTCCCATGGTTTCCATTTATATCTATTTCCAGGCCCTCTTGAAGCCTTTCACTTTCTTCGCTGAGACCACCTATTCTGGTAGCGCATTTCATGTGCCCACCACCCTCTCTGTGAAAAAATGTTTCCTGACATCCTTCTTAAACCCTTCCTCACCAACTTCAAATTGTGCTCCCTCATGGATCTGTTACCACTCAGTTTGAAGAGACCTTCTCTATCCACTCTATTTATTCCCTTCAGGTACTTAAAGGTACCTCCCCCTCCTCCAGGGAGTACATTCTCAGGGCTCCCAGCCTCTCCTTGTTAAGACTTCCCCATCCCCAGTCATCTTGTTTGCCGTCCTTTGGACTAGGGTTGAGAGGACCCGAAAAGGTCCTGACCCTTATTATAAGAATCAGGATCCAGGTCAGAGTCCTGATTAGTTCTCACTGGATCTGATTCAAATCAGAACCTTCAGGAAATTGATGAAAATACCTGTAAATAATCACAACTACAGCAAAACATTGAAAATAAAGTATTTTTTTTCTTACCTGTGTGCCAGCCTGTGTTTCTGACTCGATTCTATGTGTTTGCCTGATGGCTATAGATAATCCACTTGTGTTTTGTTTCCCTTATCCTTTTGGTAGAGGGGCATGGAGAGGTACTTCAGATTAAAGACATCTCAAGCCCCCCCCCCATCCTGCTCCTGTAATGATACATATTCCCAGCCACTCCTATATGATAACACCCACCCCAGTATGCAGCACACTCCTGATCCCCCTCCTGTCTGGTGACACCCACACTGCCCTCGTACTCTATGTAGGTACACCCTACTGCAGTATGCACACCCCTACCCGCTTCATCTGCTGATACCCACCCTTTCCCAATACAAATAAATACCACTGTCCCTCCTCCCATCTGCAAAAGTGCTGTTTCCATTCATGAAATTCAGTGTTTTTTTTATTTACAATACTTACCCTCATAAATCATCTGATTAAAAAGAAAAAAAATGAAGTCTGCAAACTGAATTTCTGCCATCTTCTTTTCTATATACAGTATGTTAATTTTTTTCCCCCTGCAATCCCATACTTTGTACTTTTTCACTAATTTCATAAATTTCGCAAATAGTGTGGCATTTTGTTTTTCTGCTGCATTTTGCAAAACTAGCAAAAGTGAAATTTGCAAAATCCACCCAATCTGGTCAAGTTGCATTATTTAACCACTAAAGCTCCGTTAAAGATGACAAATGACACTTTGACCTTGAGTGTCCAGTTTGTCTCTAGGTGCAATCTTTATCCACCTCACAGTGGCTTTCAATCTGGTAAATCATTCATGATTGACCACTGCAAAAGAGCCACCAGGGCATGACAAACAACCCCCCTCAACTGGAAAAGATGCTACCTGAAGGGAAGATCACAGATGGTTGTCCACAATAGCATTTCCTCCTATCCCGGCGGGCTGGTCCAAGGATTAATCTTAGGGACACTCCTTTTCTCTCTGCTTGCAAATGACCTCTTAATGAAACATGCCAGCACATTATCGCTAAGCTTCCCTTCTCCTGGCCTTGATGCATGCACCTGATACGTTGCCGTCTCTCATTATGCTGCCAGGTCCTGCATTCTCTTCAACTCATGCTGTAGCACCATTGCAAGCATGTGCACTTGTAGGGTTGTGGTTGCATGAGAGGACACACAAGTGGCAGTCGGGAGAGATGAAAGCGGGGGGAATAACAGCTTCTTTGTTGCTGTTGTTTCTCTGTGGGCAGTGCAGCGGCTGGCTTTGGTGGATGGGAGGACAGATTTTTTTTTTATTTAAGTCCATCTGAAAAAAGTGAGAAAAAGCATAGTGAGGCATACCTGGTGCACCTTCAGCACAAGTCCTGATTTACCCTGGTCCACCATACACTGAAAGATCTGGGGGGGTTCTGATTCCCATCAGACATGTGTGCCCATCCCTACTTTGGACCCTCTCTGCAAGCTGATGTCCCTCTTGCGATATGGATTCCAGTACCTTACCCCATATTCTAAATGCAGCCTCACCAGTGACCTGTACAGGGTATTATGACCTCACTCCGCCTTTTGCTAAATCACCTGGCTATACTCCCCAACATCCTGTTCACCTTCGCTGCTGCCTCCTTGCATTGCGAGGAGTGTTTCAGGTACCAGTGATCACCACCCCCAGATCTTTTTCCTCCTCCAACATTGCTACATGGACCCCCCCCCAGGTAATACTTGGTCCTAGGATTTCTGGCCCCAACATGCATCACTTTGCATTTCTTGACATTGAAGCCAAGTTGTCAGATCCCTGACCATCTCTCATGTTTCCTGAGGTTTTCCCATAGATCCTGTATCCCTTCAACTGTGTCCACCCTCCCGCAGAGTTTGGTGTCATCCACAAACAGGCACATCTTGCCCTTTATGCCTTCCCCAATATTGTTCATGAAGACACTGAACAACACTGACCACAGCACCAATCCCTGAGGAACCCCACTGGTGAACTCCTTGGTGCTGGATAATTCTCCCTCCACCACTACCCTCTAGGTTCTGTCACTTAGCCAGCTGGCTACCCACCTTGTCATTTTCTCCCCAACCCCAAGATCCTTCACTTTGCTGATTAACCTCTTATGCAGCACAGAATCGAAGGCCTTGCTAAAGTCCGGGTAAATTACGTCTACCACATTGCCCCCATCCACCACTCTGGTGACCCAGTCAAAAAAGTCAATCAAATGAGGTTCATCTGACAGGATCTCTCACCCCCCCCCCACCACAAACCCATGCTGCCTCTCATCCTGGAGACTATTCTCCTCTACATACCTCACCAACCTCTCCTTGAGTATGGTCTCCATGAGTTTGCACACGATCAGTGTCAGACTGACTGGTCTATAGTTCCCCAGATCATTCTGGGGCCCGCTCTTGTGGAGAGGCACCACATGTGCTGTTCTCCAGTCCTGTGGCACCACTCCCGACTCCATGGATTCATTGAAGAGGTCCGCCAGCAGCCCCACAAGCTCTTTTGCTAGTTCTTTCAGCACTCTTGGGTGTATGCCATCTGGTCCTGGGGACTTGTCTGCCTTCAGTGCTAGTAGCCCTTCCTTTACTCTATCTACCTCTATTACCACGTCTGTGGTCCACCCTCCTTCTCCCCCACCCCCGGCAGTACCAGCTCAACTTTTTCTCTAGTGAAGACAGAGCAGAAGTACTCATTCAGTACCTCTGCCTTGTACACTTCTTCCTCCACCCATCCATCCACCTTCCTCAGCTTAACTAGCCCATCCTTCCTGTCCCTCTTCTCGTTTATGTGGCGAAAGAAGGCCTTCTCCTCGGTCTTAATCCCTTCTGCTATTTGCAGTTCTTTCTGTGGCTTTGCTTGCTGCACTATCTTCCCTGCCACTTAGTTAGCCTCAGGTATTCCTCCTTATTTGCTTCATTTTCAGTCATTTTGTATCTCTTGTAGGCTGCTCTCTTGTCCCTCACAACCCTGGCAACCTCAGAGTTGAACCAGATGGGTGATTTGGCCCCTGTTTTTCACCCTAAGCCTAACACAATCCACTGTGGCTGCTAGTATTGCATCCCTTATGATGGCCCATTATCTGTCCACCCCATGTGTGCTTTGATGCCTTCCAGTTGCTTCCTTAGCACCTCCCCCATTTTCCAGAAATCTGCTCTCCTGAAGGCCAGGGTTTTGGTCTTGGTGGGGAAGCTTTCCCTTCCCATATTCAAACTAAACCACACTGTGGAGAGGGCTGGGGGGATACTGTGATGTATAGGGAGAGGTATCACCAGCAGAAAACAGGAAGTTGTTATCTCCCGGACAGACAGTTGGTGAGACCCCATCTGGAGTACTGCATCCAGTTCTGGAGACCCCATCTCTGCAAGAACATAGACAGGATGGAGGCAGTTCAGAGGGGGCAACTAAAATGGTGCACGGTCTGCAAGAGAAGCCATATGAGGAGAGACTAAAGGAGCTAAATATGTATACCCTTGAGGAAAGGAGGGAGAGGGAGGACACGATAGAAATGTTTAAGTACCTCAGTGGAATCAACAAGGTCCAAGAGGGTGGCATCTTTCAGAAAAAGAGATGTGCAAGAACAAGGGGACACAATTTGAAGATGGAGGGGGGGGACGGCTCAGGGGCAATGTGAGGAAGTATTTTTTCACAAAGAGGGTGGTGGACGCGTGGAACAGCCTTCCTGAGGAGGTTGTGAGGTCTAAAACTGTGGGAGAATTCAAGAATGCATGGGACAGACATAAGGCAATTTTTGTGGGGGGGGGTAGGAAGAAATAGGCTGTTGGTTAAATATGATCTGCAGCTTATCCTCTAGGTAGGGAAATGGGCAGACTAGGTGGGCCAAGCGGTCCTTATCTGCCATCAAAGTCTATGTTTCTATGTTTCTGTGCTGTGCTTGCTACCTCTCAGTCGTTCCTTGAACATTATCTCATGTACAGGCTTCACATTTGTGAGCACTAGATCAAGGATTGCCCCCCTCCCTGGTGGACTCCTTAATTTCCTTGGTCATGAACTCTCCCAGAATCGCATCCAGGATCACTTGATTCCTGGCACAGGATGTGGCTGGTGTACCCCAATCCACCTTGGGCAGATAAAAGTCCCACACCACTGCCACCTCCCCCTCTTCCTCTTGCTTCCAGCAGTTTCTTTCACAGTTCTTTGTCCCTTTCTTCCTTTTGGTTGGGCAGTCTGTAGACCACCCTCAACCTGACCTTCCTCCTCTTGTTGGCCTGGAGCTGGATCCATAGCGACTCCACTTTCCCCTGTTCATTCTCCTCCCAAGTGCATATTATCCCCTTCCTGATGTATGCCGCCACCCCTCCTTTGCATAACACTCTGTCCCTTCTGTACAGCTTGTACGCTAGGATTGAGAGGTCCTAGTCATGGTGTGCTGTACTCCAGGTCTCAGTTACTGCTGCTAAGTCTACCTTCCCATCTGCTAAGAGGGTCTGCATGTCCGCCATCTTATTACAAGACTGCGAGCACTGAGTGACCCCACCCCCCACCTTGACTCTGTGCCTCCCTGCCTAGTTCCTGTATCCTTCTTGATTTGCCTATCCTCTATACTCCCCCTTTCACCCCCTCTCCTTGGATGCCCCCCCTTGCCTGCATGCCCTTCCTCCTGAATGCTACTTCCTGTGTGTGGGGGAGGTCCATATACCTCCCTGACTTGAAGTTTCTGTGCCGCTGGCCTACCTTCCCCCCCACTTAGCAGTTTAAACTTGGATCCTTTTCCATGTATTCCCTCAGCTTGTCTCTGAGTACTTTTGATCCCTCCCATTTAAGGTGCAGTCTGTCCTTGGAATATAGCCCCTTGTCCAACCACTTGTCACTCCAACCTCCAGTACATTTGAACCCATCCACCTTGCATCAGCTCCTTAGCCAATCATTAAATTCCTCAGTCCTCCTTTTCTGACTGTGCTAGCCCTGGGGACAGGAATTACCTCTGAAAAGGCCATGGAGCTCACCGAATCACCACAGTTCTTTGCTAGCTCTGTGAACCTGTTCTGTACCACCCCCCACCTCTTCCCCTGCTAAGTCATTGGTTCCCAGGTGGATGACCAAGTGAGGCTTTCCACTCCCCCCCCCTTTTACAACTTCCCTGATCCTAGGTTCTGCTCCCCCACCTCCATCCCTGGTATACAGACAACCACTATTCTACTCCTTGAGTCCCCCTTCCTCACCCCTCAGGCTTTTTATTCAACCTCCTGTGCACTCCCGGTGAAACAGCCTCTTCCCCTTTTTTCTGCTCTCTGTCTGTCTTGGATATATTGTCATCTGTACCAACACTGTTCCCTCCTACTACTTCACCACTCTCCCTTGTTCCCATTCCTCCCTTGCTATCTTTGCTTGCCGCCACACTACCTTACCTGTTCCCTCCCCTAACTCCACCTCCCCCCTTCTTTTGCTCCACCCTGACTACTTTTCTCTAATTGCCCCCCAAGCTACTCACCTCTCTCACCCCCTTGCCACCATTCTTTGACTCAGTGCTTTCTCGATCCTCTACCCCCCCATTCCTCTAGACTGGCCAGTATTGCATACCTGTTCGATGATGGCTCCCTCCCATATCAGAACATTCCTTTATTCTCCCACCTCATTTCCCTCTCCTTTCTCCTTGCACTGATCCTCTTACCGCCCACCATTTCCCCATACCACCTACCAGTCCCCCGCTCTGGTTCTGCATTGTCCTTGAGGAGGAAATCTCCCAGGACACCTTGGCAATCTCCCTGCTTCCATCCTGTTCCTGCTGTCTAAATGCACTGGGACAGCCCTTACCTGCCCTTTCAACCACTGCTCTTTCCCCCAGCTTCTGCGGCCCACCATTCCCAACTCCCATCTTAGCTACCTTATATCTGCCCTGAGTTGTTCAAGGTTTCTGTACACTGGAGAGCCCCCTGCCCTTCACATTGCTCCCAGAAAGACTGCAGCCCCACATCTATTACAGTTGATCACACTCCCTTCCCCATCCGGTCATCTGTATCTCTCTGCTTCCCTCTTCCTCCACCCCTCCCAGCTGTCCTGCTGTCTGTGTCAGCTCCTAGGCTCCCACATTCTCTCCAGTCAGCCTAAACCAGCCCAGTGATGCTTCTCAGTTGTTCTCTATTTGTATTTCACAAATAGGTTGACCCTAGATAGGGGTTTGCTGCACTCTCCTTGTCCTGCTGGTTACTGAAGGATGGTTTTACCTCAGGGTTTTGCTCCCTTCTTGTTTTTTATATACTTGTTTATTTTTTTCTTTCTATCTTTTTAATTTTCGCTTTACTCCTACCCTTATTTGTTCCCCCTCCTAGATAGTAGTACTTCCCCTGTAGTATATTTACCTACAGCTCCCTGACCAGCTTGGCCTGTGGCCTGCAATCCTCCCTGTGGACATCCTGCCGATACCCCCAGACACCACTTAGTCACAGACGCCACATTCCTGCTTCATGGCACTCACACTTCGGGGTCACTCTCGCGAGGGGTCGCTTGGGATAGTGGATGTTAAATAGTATCTACAGGAGCCCTACTGGTGTCCTGCAGCATCGTGGTTCAGGTTCCCTCCAATGATGTTCGTTCCAAAGCACAAGAACCCTCCCTTAGTCCTCCCACTACAGCTTCCTACCTCCTCCCTGCTATGCAGTACCCCCACACACAATTAAACAAACATCAGTTCAGTTTTTTCAATATTTGTCCTGCTCTAAGCCCCGATGTAGAAGCCACTTATCTAGTTGATCCTCTGCCTCTGGAGCTCTGCTCCTGCTACTACGCATCCCGCTGAGTCTACTGACTACTGAGCCAGTACTTCCTGTCAATGTTCACATCATTTAGTTGATTATAAAACATCAGGCATGTTTGCAAACCAAACCGTAGTTCATGTATCATGGTGGGGCCATAAACTGATACAAATTAAAAATGAGGAAAAGTCTCCCTTTGTTATAATATTTCATATCAAATGCCTAGGTTCTCCCTATTTCTCAACCAGATATTGGGGTCACCATGTTGGCTGTACCTTTTCCTCCAGCTGGGAGGGCAGTTCAGCAACAGTCTTTGAAGCCAACACCATCGCCACTCCCTGGTCAACTGATGAGGGGTGTGCAAACATACAATAGACTGCACCCTCCAAATCAAGTGAACAAGAATGAGCCAGTTTATAATACCTTAACTCAAATCTGAAGCCATATATATGGCAGACAACCTGATTTATTTTGGTTCCATGTCATAGCAGCAATCGCTAAACAGCGATCACCATTACAGCAAGTGTACATCACCAAAAAGCAAAATGGCGATGTACACTCCCCCAGTGAACCTGACAACAGCGATGATAAAACAATATATCTATGTGGGGGGCTGCACCCCCCCAAATTAGGGCTCTCAACTCCAGGGGGGTGCATGTCAAGGAGTGGGGAGAAACTCAGAAACCCCCAAAAAAATTAAGTCCCGTAAACAAAAAAACAAAATAGTATCCCTATCCAGCCCCTAGACCTCTCTCACTGCAGTCTGCAACCCTCACCACCACATCAGAAGCCTGCTCAACACCACACCACCAAACTACAGCCCACATATCTTCTGCTTCCTGAACCCTCCTCTTCCATTCCTTTGCCCTCCTACTACCTTGTTGTTTTTCGCCCCTAATTTTGGTGCTATAACCGCACCTCGCTACCCTTTCAAAGTAGCTCACATCAAAGGTGCTCAAACTTAGTCGCTCAAAACTGAGTCGCCATTATAATATGATACCATTCATTTTGTACTAACCCAAGAGCGAATCTTTATCCCAGTTTACCTGACTTCCTATAAATCCCACAGTGTTGAGTTCTGTGGGGCAATAACAGATATAAGAAGAAACTTGCAATCTACCATTTAATAGAAAAGAAAGTTCAACTATTCAGTTGGCATTTATCAATATAGATGTGAAAAGATGTTTATATAGGCAACTAGTAAATAATTAAGCATCAGTTTCTTTTAAATACATTTAACATAGACACATAGATTGTGTTGGCAGAAAAAGTCCCAGAGGTCCATCCAGTCTGCCCATTTCCCTGTCTAGCTCCATGCGTGGCCTAATGCTGCACTGGATTTAGAGATCTGATAGCCCTAGTGACTGATTGATGCCTTCTTCCTCAGGTATCCCTTCCTCTCTTCTGCCTGCAGGTCTCGCTTTTCTCTTATGCCTTTCCCATGAAGTTAACCCCAGCATAGTCTTGGCTTCAAACAATTCTCCTGGTTGTCTATTCCATTCGTCCACCATGAAGCTTCCTTGCATCCCTCCTGATTCGCTCCTCTCACCAGTCTCAACCCATGTCCTCTAGTTACTGTGCCCCCTCTTCCTTGTGTGCAAGTCTTTAAAACTAACCCTTTTGATTCCTCAAAAGAACTTGTATGTCTCAGTCATATCACCTATATAGGGAAGGGTAATATAGAGTTGCAGCTAAGGGCCAAAAATGATTGATTGGAAGGGAGTACTAGAGACAATAGACAATACAGAGTACTGGTATGACAGGAGGATTGCCAAATGCTGTGGCTGTGGGGCACTCATCCCCTGTGCTACTCTTAGGAGGAAAGGACACTGCCCCATGTGTAAATGATTTCTGGAAATCCAGAGACAGCTGGTAGCAACACATGATGAGATATGCCTGCTGCATCACCAGCTGAGCAGGTATCTGCAGGCACACCCACCAACATCACTCCCCTGGAGCCACACTAGTCCAGTGGGATGAAGAGTGGCTAGAAGTGGGAAGAGTGGCAAGGGCAGACATGAGGGTGGAAGTCAAGCTCCCCTGACACTGACTGCAAATCACTTTGCAAAACTGGAAGAGATGCAGGTACAGTACGTGACTCCCCCAGGGAGCTGTGAGCTGGTCCAGAAGGGACAGCTGACTAACAAGGTAGCACTTATTGGAGGGGTGGAAAAAAGGCAGCAAGGAAAATCATAGTAGTAGGGGACTCAGTATAAAGGAGAGTGGAGAAAGTGGTCTGTGGAGGGGGAGAGGGAAATGTCTGATCAGATGCCTTCCAGGTTCATCAGCTATTCAGGAAATGGACAGAATAGGGAGGACAGTGGAGGGGAAGAAAGTGGAAGTTGGTGTGCTGGCACACTTGGGTACCAATGATCTGGAAAACCGGTCTCTGGAGGCAATGAAACTGAACTTCTGGATGCTGGAAACAGACTTAATGTCAACACAGCTACTCTGGCCTTCTTGGAGGTTCTTACAATGTGTGGCTAAGGGAAAGACCGGGCAAGGATGGAGGAAATAGCAGCATTTAATGTGAGGTTTAAAGGACAGCATCAGAAGGATGACTGTAGGGGTATCATTTTTAGGGATGGGTGGGTACTAAAATGCCCGACCACCAAGACTACCTTTGGGTGCCCCCAAATTACCCTAAAAATACCCAGATGAAAAATGAGTAGTTGGGTCAGGTAGTTGCTACCTGATCCATTCTACTACCCAATTACCCGACTCTGACCATTACAAACGTCATGTGAAAAACTTCTTTTTTAACTATTAGACTGTTTGTTAGGTGTCCTGAGGTGTTATACCCATGAGGGGCATTGCTGAGGCAGGTACGAGAGGCACAGGTTCTCTTAGCAAGCCTGCTGCTGTTTCCAAAAATTATACCCATGGCGGGCATTGCTGAGGCAGGTAATAGAAGTGCAGGTTCTCTTAATGAGCCTGCTGCTGTTCCTAAAAATTATGCCCATGGCAGGCATTGCTCAGGCAGGTATGAGAGGCACAGCTGCTCTAAGCTAGCCTGCTGCTGTGTTCATAAATTATACCCATGGTGGGCATTTCTGAGGTAGGTATGAGAGGCACAGCTGCTGTGATTGAGCTTGCCCTCTAGCTGCTAGAGGCCTACCTCTGAGCAAGTAAGGGGTCTAATGAGAAATATAGGATATTCTTGTCTCAGAACAGGACAATCAGGAGCTTAAAGGGCACAGAGGCAGAAAGTAAGTAGAGAGAGAAGAGAAAGAAAGAAAAAAAAAACAGAGGAAAGAGTAAGGATTCCAAACAACAGTTAAGGGGCCAGAAATAAGACATGATGGGAGTGGTGCAGTGCAGTGGCTGTGGAGCAGCAGTCTTCCGGGAGACGTTCTGGAGGATGCGGAGTTGTCCCATCTGCAGGCACCTCTCTGGGCTGAGGGAGGAGGTTGCTCATCTCCAGGCTGAGTTGGCCAGGATTTGTGGGACCTCCTCTTCCATCCAGGGACCACCAGTGCCACTGCCGCTGCCTCAGAGGTTGCCAAGAAAGAGGAGTGGTTGGACCACAGTGGGCTCAGGGAGGGTGAGGGTGGTGGAACAGAGGTGCATCCCTCCAGTTGTACCTCTCCACAATTCCTATGCCATTCTGGCAAAGTGTGGTTACTCTATGGAGGCACCTGCAGTGGAGACCAAGGAGGATGCTGGGAACCTCCACAAAGGAGACCCACAGGAGGGTGGCATGGGACCCCACAGGGGAAGGAAACAACTCCTGGTGGGGGGCTCCATTGTTAGGAAGGTAGAACTGGGGGAGGAAGGGGAGAGGGAGGTAAGGTGCCTGCCTGGCGCCATGGCTTGGAGGGACAGGGAGTGAATCCTCAGGATTGCCAGAGCAGCTGCACAGGGGAGGGAGCTGGATGTCATTGTCCACCTAGAGACAAATGACCTGGCTAAGAAAGGGATTAGAGCAGTGCAGGAAGAGTTTGTGGAATTGGGGAGGGCTTAGACAAGTAGCATGCATGGTAACCTTCTGGAGGTGCTGCCCATCTATGGCGTAGGAGATGCTAGGTGTTCCGCACTCATGGGATTCAATAAGGGTTGAAAACTGTGCAGAGCCTGGATTTGGCTTCATTGGGGATTGGAGTCCACCTGAGTGATACAAGCCTATACTGGCATGATGGGCTGCATCTCTCCAGGAGGGGAACCAGAATCCTAGGTGATAGGTTTAAATGCTTCATTGGCAAGCATTTAAACTAGCCAAGGGGAGGCACTGGAAAGGAGCAGGAAACTTAGCCTAAAAAAAAATCATGGTAGTAAGTATGTAAACACCAACATAGAGGTGTATGATAGGGAGAAGGGCAGGGGTAAATGGGGAAAGTGACAAAGGCAAGAAGGACAGGATGGGGCAAAAGGAGTAAGGCCATCAGGAAATGGAGGGTAATGAGTACCAATGCCCGTAGTCTGGGCAACAAGCTCCCTGAGCTGGTGGCCTTGATGGAAGAGGATGCCCTGTATATCGTAGCAGTCACAGAAACATGGTACACAGAGAACCATGACTGGGATGTTAACATACCAGGGTACATAACCCATAGGAGAGACAGGCAGGGGAGAGAGGGAAGGAGTAGCTCTCATGTAAAGGAAGGGATAAAAGCAACTAAACAAAAGAGTAAACAGGTAGGAGAGGAGGCACTGTGGGTCACCTGGAGACTGGAAAAGGCACCACAATCCACACAGGGTTGTGTACAGACCCCATGTCAGGGGAGGGAATGGACAAGGATATGATAGAAGGCATTCTTAGGATGGCAGAGAAAGGGAGATACTGTTGATGGGAGACCTGAATATGCCAGATGTTAACTGGAGCACATTTGCTGAAGCCACATCCAAGAGCAGGGCCATTCTCGATGCCCTACAGGTGGCAGGCCTCAGACAGCTAGTTTCAGAACTCACTCGTGAGGGAGCAATCTTAGACCTCGTACTCTCAAATGGGGGCAGTGAGAGGATCTCAGATCTAGAAGTGGGTTGCCGTCTAGGAACAAGTGACCATAAAACAGTGTGGTTCATGTTAAACTCAGCTACAGAGTCAAGCCATACAAAAGTGAGGGTACTGGACTTCAGGAGGGCTGACTTTGGCAAGATGGGAGAGTGCCTCAGAAAAGCACTATCAAACAGGCTAGAAGGAGGGGTGGAGCAACAATGGGGACTCATCAAAACTGCCATCACAGAGGCAACAAGCCTTTGTGTGAAGCTAATAATCAAATCAAAATGAAAGAAAAAGCCACTATGGTTCTCAAAAGAGGTGGCTGGGAAAGTCAGGGAGAGAAAGATAGCATTCAGGAAGTATAAGGAAACACAGAAGGAGCAGGGCAGAGAGCTGTACCAGTTAAGGCAGAAGGAAGCAGGGAGGGAAGTCAGAATAGCAAAGGCCCAAACTGAGGAAAAGATAGCCAACTCGGTTAAGAAGGAGTATAAAACCTTTTATAGGTACATCAGAGAGCGTAGAAAGACAAAGGGAGGGATAGTGAGGCTGCATAGAATAAATAGTGGGTGGGCAGAGGGGGACAGTGAAAAAGCAGGGATACTGAATGAATATTTCTGCTCAGTATTCACAAAATAGGAGGGGGAAGTGCCTAATCCAATGAACAGAAGCACTCTTGATAGAGGGGTTGATCCCAGCCCTTTCACAGAAGAAAGGGTTCTGCAAGAACTCCTAAAACTGAAGGTGGACAAAGCAATGGGGTCTGATGGAATTCACCCCAGAATTCTAAAAGAATTAAGGAGGGAACTAGTGAAACCACTGACTACTCTTTTAATAAATCATGGGAGGATGGTGTGGTATCCGAGGACTGGAGGAAGGCGGATATGATTCCCCCTTCACAAAAGTGGGACCAAGACAGAGTCAGGAAACTACAGACCTGACAGTTTGACCTCTGTGGTAGGGAAAGTGATGGAGTCACTTCTGAAGGAAAGAATTGTTGAGTACCTAGAGGCCAGTGGGGCACAGGACTGAAGGCAGCATGGGTTCACAGTGGGAAGGTCATGTCAGATGAATCTAATAGATTTCTTTGACTGGGTGACCTAAGTGGTAGACCAGGGAGGGGCTGTGGACATGGCCTACCTAGACTTTAGCAAGGCATCTGACACAGTCCCACACAAAAGATTAATAGTCAAATTAACCAGCCTGGGAGTGGGTCTCAGGGTGGTAGCCTGGGTAAAACATTGGCTGGACAACAGGACACAGAAGGTAATTGTAAATGGAGTCCACTCTGAAGAAAGCGGGGTTACTAGTGGGGTACCGCAGGGTTCAGTACTGGGTCCAGTCCTTTTAATGTCTTTATAAGTGACATTGCAGAGGGACTGGAAGGAAAAGTATGCCTCTTTGCAGATGACACAAAGATCTGCAACAGGGTTGATACACAAGGAGGCGTGGAAAGAATAAGAAGGGACTTGGCAAGGTTGGAGGAATGGTCAGAAGTATAGCAGCTAGGAATCAATGCAAAGAAGTGCAAAATAATGTACCTGGGAAACAAGAACCCAGGGGAAGATTACACAATGGGGAGGAGGTAGTAACAACAACAAAAAAGGAAAGGGACTTGGGGGTAATCATATCAGATGACCTTAAGGTTAGCAAGCAATGTGAGAAGGCAGTAGGGAAGGCTGGGTGTATGCTGGGATGCATAGAGAGAGGCATCACCAGCAGAAAACAGGAAGTTGTTATGCCTCTGTACAGACAGTTGGTGAGACCCCATCTGGAGTACTGCGTCCAGTTCTGGAGACCCCATCTCCGCAAGGACATAGACATAATAGAGGCAGTCCAGAAGAGGGCAACTAAAGAGGTGCAGGGTCTGCAAGAGAAGCCATACGAGGAGAGACTAAAGGAGCTTGATATGTATACCCTTGAGGAAAGAAGGGAGAGGGGGGACATGATAGAAACTTTTAAGTACCTCAGTGGAATCAACAAAGTCCAAGAGGGTAGTATCTTTCAGAAAACGAGATGTGCAAGAACAAGGGGACACAATTTAAAGATGGGGGGTGGTTCGGGGCAATGTGAGGAAGTATTTTTCACAGAGAGGGTAGTGGATGCATGGAACAGCCTTCCTGAGGAGGCTGTGGGGTCTAAAACTGTGGGAGAATTCAAGAATGCATGGGACAGACATAAGGCAATTCTTGTGGAGGGTAGGAAGAAATAGGCTGTTGGTTAACTAGGATCTGTGGCCTATCCTGTAGGTAGGGAAATGGGCAGACTAGGTGGGCCAAGCGGTCCTTATCTGCCATCAAAGTCTATGTTTCTATGTTTGCTGCAATTTTAAAAAATTATACCCATGGCAGACATTGCTGAGGTAGGTACAAAAGACGTAGCTGCAGTGATTGAACCTGCTGATGTTTTAAAAAATTATACCCGTGGTGGGCATTGTTGAGGTAGATACAAGAAGCGTAGCTGCTATGATTGAGCCTGCTGCTGTTTTAAAAAGTTATACCTATGGCGGGCACTGATGAGGTAGGTACGAGAGGCGCAGCTGCTCTGAGTGAAGCTGCTGCTGTTTCCAGAAATGATACCCATGGTGGGCATCGAACAAACTTACATAATTAAAATTGATGACTGACAAAAGAAAACTAAGAGTAGCACTAGTGTGGCACATGTGGCTGGCATGGTGGCAGTGGTGATGGTTCCATTCATTTTGTACACAACCTAGTCATTATATTCAGTATCATTGTTTTCAGGCTGTTGTTCATGTTCAGGGTCAGACTCGCATAATTTAGTGCTTGTGAAAACTGGCCAATTGTCAGCATTCAGTTTGAGAAATGTAAGCCATTCCACATCTGCAGGACTTAAGTGTTCTGTTGTCAGTGACTATTCCTCCAGCTGCACTAAATATGCATTCTGAATATACGTTTGAAGGTGGACAACTGAGGTACATCATTGCAAGATTTGCTAGATCAGGCCATGTTGTTCTCTTTTGTTTCCAATCCAGTAATGGATCTTCCTCGAGATCAATCACAGTATGGTCTGCAAAGTACTCCAGGATTATTGTGCTGCTTGAGATGATTACCAGTCTGGCAGATGAACCAGTTGCACTTTCTTTACAGGATACCAGTCCGTGTTGTTGCAGATGACTCAGAAATGATTTGCCTTTCTGACCCTGAATATAGAATGCCTGAGAAGTAGTTGAAGATGTCCTTTCCCTCACTGATTACGCTACTGACTGTGAAGATGTGATAGATGTGCTATTGTCTGCGCCAGAGGCACACTGTGATGGTTCGGCAGGGTTTGACTGCTGTACATCAGTTTAAGGTGTTTGTAGGGCAATGTCACATTTGATTAGCAGAAGATCTCTCCAATACTCAATGTCTTCCTCTGCAGATAGGATAACTTCAATGCTCCCTTTAAAACGAGGATCTAGTAACATAGCCAACACACAAGTGTCATTCTTAAACATGGCATTTATTTTGTGATCAAGTCAACAGTCTGAGATTCAAGTTATCTGCCAGCATAACAGCAGTTGTACAGTATTGTCTTTTGACTGAAAGTCTTTCTTTATATCGTCAAGGCAAATGTGAAGAGATTCTGATTTGAGGAAGACTTTGACTCAGAGTTGCACTGCTCGCACTGACATCACGTGTGGCAGCCTCAAATGGGTCCAATAAGGTGTCCAAAGATTCCAGCTGAGTCCAGCTGCTGGAACCAAACATGATGTCTACTTTACCTATTTGATTCTGCATGGTGTAGTCATGTACACCTTTTTTTCTATTCAGGAAGCCTTTCCAACATGTAAAATGTTGAATTCCAGTGGGTTGGAACTTCCTGCTTTAATGTATGCAAGGGTAAGTTATTTGACCTCTGCAGCCTCTTCAGGATTTTTTTGTGCTTTCACAGAGTGGCTGAAATGCCCAAATATTTTCCTAGCAAGACCTAACAGTTTTTCAACATTTCTGTTTCCATTTAAGAAATTATGGATGAGAAGATTTAAACAATGTGCAAAACAAGGTATGTGTTGGTAGCTGCCATCTCTAACAGTTTTTACTATGTTGGCACCATTATCTAACACTATGAACCCTGGAAATGAGGAATACGGAGTAAGCCATTTCTGCAATTGATTTTGCAGCTCCTGCAAAATATTCACAACAATGTGTTTTTCCTCAAAAGTGGTGACACATAATACAAACCAAAGTAAAGCAGTTTGTGGTGACATATGGGACCAAAAATACATGATGTGTAGTCTGGCAAATAATTTCATTAAACAAAAAATAAATGAAAATAAATACAGCCAAACCGAAGGTCCAACAGCAGGCTGTACTCCAGCAAACCTCAGTAGAGCCTGCTGTTGGGCTGTATTTGCTTTTATTCATTTTTTGTTTAATAAACTTATTTGCCAGACTACACCATGTGTTTTTGGACCCGTGTACCAAGATGAACTGCTTTGCTTTGGTTTGTTCGTTAAGGGCTTGTCACCCTCACAGTGGTGAGCACCGACCCTGCTTTGCTAGTCGCATACGTATCTGTTGGACTCACTTGACACATAATACAGCCTGCTTCCTACTACTTAGGGCACAGCAGGAATTATTACTTTCTGACTGAAAATATACCTAATGAGCTGTAACAGTCATGTAGTCAATTGTTTGGTTGTTGGTCCATATATCCATGGTGATGTGAACCTACTTCACCTCAGAGAGTTTCAACTGTTAAGTGACAGCACTACATACCAAGTCATACAACTGTGGAACAGCCTTTTTTGAGAAATATGTTCGACAGGGAATGGTATACCATGGTTCAATCTGGTTCATGAACTTGAGGAAACCTTTCCGGGCAACAGAAACAAAAGGGAGTTGACAATTGGCCAACAGCTCTGCAATTTAACAGCTGGCATGTTGGATGCTTGAGGGTAAATTTTGATGTCCTCACTACACTTTCTTTTAATGTTAGTTGACAAGAATGACGTGATATTTTAATTTTTTTTGGGGGGGGTGGATTGTACTTTTCACATGGAGTACTACCATTGGATTTTGCAGTACTTGATGGCATCAGAAGAAAACAATCTGTTTGGGAAGACTGCAAGGACGCATCAAATGATTCAGTATCGGTTCCTGCTTCTAGTTCATTGTCACTATGGTCACCACCACCATCCCCAACCACACTGCCCCTTGCCCCACTCAGTTGTGTGTTTTGCCTTTGCATGTTGTTATCATTACTGATGTTCCAAAATGTCCAGCTTTGCCACCATGACTGACACTCTTTTTGCACAGACTGCATACAGCTTGAGAGTTTTCTGCAGGGTCAATATAAAATAAATTCCACACTCAAGATTTACCCTTTGTGCTTTGTACTATGGTGCCTGGCACTATTTCTTGTACAGTCAAGGGACCTGGAGGAAACCCTACACTGCCATTTCCTTGTTCACATGAATTTTTCTCATTCATGCTCATCTTCTTTTCTTACATTTAGCATATGATTTTTTTTTTTCAGCACTTGTTGTCTCTCATGCCGTGCAGTGGCATCCTCTCCTACCCACTCATCAAAACTACTACTGGCCTCATCGCCACAAGATTCAGAAAATCTGCAAGTGCCGTCATCATCAAGTGGGAAATAGCCTGGGCTATCCCATTACCGTCCCCACTATCACCACCATCTTTATCAGCATTTGCTGCTTCAGCATCTGAGTTTATATCTGAGGAGGATGCCTCCTTGTCCTTGCATGCTGCTTCAGCAGCTGGAAGTATCCTGGCACATTGGGCAAAACGTTCAGTACCTCTACAAGTAACTTCTGTCAGTTCTTACTGAAACTCTACAATCATTTCATTGTTAACACGCGTTTTTTGGTTTAGGAGGACATTTAGTGCCAGTCCTGGTGATGTTCTAATTATTGTCGCTATGTTCTTCATTAGTGCTAGGATTCATATTGTCCACATCATTTTCAGTTGCATGTACAGCAGTACTGTGCTTCCTTTTTTTAACCAGGAGAGACACACTAAACTGAAGCTTGTTTACAGGTGCAACCTGGGAGCATAAAGTTAAGTGACTTGCTCAGGGTCACACAGTATGCAAGTGGGGACTGTGGGATTCAGACCCAGGTCTCCAGGTTTGCAACTCAGAGCCTTAAACCACTGTGCTAAACTGCCTCCTCCTTTTAGTAGACTTAGACTGGGAAACACAAGACATAGTAAACACAGCCATGGTTTTTGCTATGCCACAGAGAGACATAACACACAGTGTAGCTATGACATGGCTCAGGGCACCTAACAAGCTAACAGACAGTGTAATACAGCCTAAATGGTTTTCACTATACTGTAGAGAGGCAAAGAGTAGTTATGTCACAGACAGGGCTCGGGACACCTAACAGACAGCATGTAATACAGCCAAAATGACTTTCACTATACTGCAGAGACATGCAGATTAGCTATGTCACAGACAGGGCTCAGGGCACCTGACAGACAGTGTGTAATACAGCCTTAATGGCTTTATGCAGAGACACACTCAGAGTATCTATGTCACAGATGGCACGGGGTCATGTTGTCGTATACAAAAACAGCCCTGCACTATACCATACTGTTGAAACAGCAACCAACAAAGGAATACAGTGAAATATTTGCTTTCCGCTGGGGGCTGTGCCCCTGAACCACCCCATTAAGATTACCTCTGGGGGGGCAACCTGGGGACTCATGCTGCTACTGCTGCACAGTTTTTCCCTGCAGCATTGTCGGCACAACATTTTGACCCGGTACGGTCACAGACAGGGCTCAAGGCACCTAACAGACAGTGTGTAATACAGCCTAAATGGCTTTATGCAGAGACACATAGAATAGCCATATGTCACAGACAGGACTCAGGGCACTTAATAGATGGTGTGTATATATACAGCCTAGATGGCTTTCACTATACTGCAGAGACACACAAAGTAGCTATGTCACAAACAGGGTTTGGGGCACCAAACAACGGACAGTGTGTAATACAGCCTAAATGGCTTCACTATACTGCAGAAAGACACAGAGTATATGTCACAGACAGGGCTCAGGGCACCTAACAGACCGTGTATATACAGCCTAAATGACTTTCATTATACTACAGAGACACACAGAGTAGCTATGTCACATATAGGGCTCGGGGCACCAAACAACAGACAGTATGTAAATATATAGCCTAAATGACTTTCATTATACTGCAGAGACACACAGAGTAGCTATGTCACATATAGGGCTTGGGCCACCAAACAACAGAGTGTGTAAATATACAGCCTAAATGGCTTTCATTATACTGCAGAGACATGCAGAGTACCTATGTCACATACAGGGCTCAGGGCAGCAAACAACAGGCAGTGTGCAATACAGCCTAAATGGCTTTCACAGCTGCTGCCAGCAATAAGCACCTCCCCCCTTCTCCTTCTCCTTCTCTCCCAAGCACTGCCGTACTCATTCCCCTGATTATTCTCCCTTCAGTCCCCAACTCGTGCTCCCCTTCATGGACAAAAGTTGAGCTTGTGTTTTTTTTTTTAATTAACACTTTCTTTCTCAGGTTTTTTTGCCGCGGTTACAGTGAGTGCCAATTACTCCCTCTCCCATCAAACTCCGGATCTAGTCTGTGCTCTCACACAGCAGACGGGGATCTCAGACACCGGCCCTGACTAATCAGATTGTCAGGCTGGTGTCATGTGCTCCTTTCTGCTGTGAGGACCCCATACACTGCCTGTAATGCCCAATTAGAGTTCAGAAGAGTTCCAGGACCCCACAGGCTGCCTGTAATGCTGGTTTAAAATTGCAACTACCTGTTACTCAGTCCATTACCTGTGTCCACAGTACATGGCCTGTGAAGTACACTGTTATGTAGGGTAGGGTAGTAAATTACCCAAACTACCCTACCTAGCAAAAAATAAAATGCTGATACCCAACCTACCAGCCCCAGCTACCCAATGGGTAGCTCATCCCTAAACATTTTGTGGGTGACTGGGGGACTTTCGAAACAGAAGGTTCTTTAACTCCGGTTCGCCTATGCAGCCATTTTATATCATGGTTAAGCAATGGATGGTTTGGACTTCAAATGGAGCAATTGAAAGTTTAAGGGTGGCAGCCTTCACCTGACAAGAGAGTGAACAGGTCCACTTGGGCAAAAATTAGATGCCTAGGTAGGTGGGGAATTAAACTGAGGAAGGGGAGACTGATGCTAGGGGAACCACTAAAGAAGAAAGGGACAAGGGTAACCTAGCTGGGGTTTCTCAGAAATGGGGACTGGGCGTCAGGAGACTAAGAGAAGCAAAGTAAGTATCACTGGGAGAGGCACAGTAAGTCAGCAAAGAACAGGGACAGCAGGAGGGAAAAGAATGAGGGGATGATAAAAAGAGAGACCCTTACGTAAGGGGAAGGGACAGAATGCAAGCTAGAAAGTGTTCTGCCTACATTCCATAAGCCAGGGGAATAAAATCAGTGAGTTCCAGGCAATGGTGGCAGATGCAGAGTTAGACCTGGTAGCCATTACTGAGCCATGGATCACAGAGAATAATGATTAGGATCTGGCAATACCAGGGTATACCCTGTATAGGAGGGGTGAGGGAAGGGTGAGGGGGTGGAGTAGTCCTGTATATTAAGGAAGGCACAGAAGCCACAGATGATGGGTTCATCAGGAGACAGGGAAGGGAACAGAATCACTTTGGGTACAATGGACAATGGACACATCGGTGTAGTCTACAGACTGCCTGGATGGGGGGTCAAGGAAGGCAGGGAAATAGAAAAAATGTGGAAAGGGGACAAACAAGGGGAGTTAGTGTTTGTGGGGGATCTCTATCTACCAGACATTGACTGGAAGACTCCAGAAGCCAGGAGCACCTGAAGTCAGGCCCTGCTCAATGCACTGCAGGATTGCCTACTGGGTACAGCTGGTCACAGAAACCACAAGGCAAGATGCCATTCTCCATGTGATGCTCATCAACTCAGAAATGGTGAGAGGCCTGAGGGTTGGAGAACTACTGTAGTCCACTAACCACAGTACCATATAGTTTGAACTGGAACTGGGTAAGGACAGACCCTCATCAAAAGCTGTGGTTTTGGATTTCAGAAAAGCTAATTTTAACCAGCTGAAGGAAATGATCACAGGGAAATGTGTCTGAGTGGGTAAGATCAGGGGATTGAAGGGGAAATATGAGGTAATTTAAGGGGCCATTCTCAAAGCAACCAACACATGCTTGAGAACTATCGCCAAAAATGACAAACTGAAGAGACTGACCTGGTTCTATAAAGAGGTAAGGGTAGAGACGAAGGAAAAAAAAAGGGCCTTTGCTAACTACAAGAAGTGCTATGGGGACGAGAAATGGAGGAAGTACCAGAGTAAGATGAAGGAGGCCAAGAATGGGGTCAGAGGTCCAAAGCCAGATACAGAGCTGCAAATTCCAGAGGGGGTCAAAGCAGGGAAGAACGAGTTATTTCGATACATCACAGAAAAGGGAAGATGGGGGGATACTTAGACTGGTGGGAAGGAGGAAAATAGAGGAGGATGGGCAGAAGGCAACTCTTTCAAACAACTACTTCTGCTAAGTGTTCATGGTGGAGGACACCAGATCTTTTACCAGGAAGAGGAACCAATGCAGCATCTAGGGGAAGTCAAGAAATGGGGAGGGTAGAAAGTATAAGAAAAGGGCTTGCTGCCCTGAAAATAGCTAAGGCATTGGAATCAGTTGGGATGCAGCCTAGAGTGCTTTGGGAATTGCCATTGGATCTGGCTAACCCCATGGCAGGGCTATTCAACAGCTCACTAAGGACTGGGGTGGTACTGATGGATTAGAAGACAGAGGACATGTTTCCATTTCACAAGGGAGGGGATAGAGAGGATCCAAGAAATTACAGACCCATCAGTCTTACCTCCGTTGTAAGTAAACTGATGTAGACACTAGTCAAAGAGGACCTGGTGACCTACCTGGAAAGGAATGGGCTCCAAAATAGTAAGCAGTAAGAGTCTGTGACAGGGAGATCTTGTAAGGCCAACCTGATAGTGTTCACTGACTGGGTTACAAGGGTGGTAGATAAGGGACAGACTGTAGATCTACTCTACTTCAACATCAGCAAAGCATTCGACTTGGTGCCACACAGGAGGCTGCTGAAGAAGTTGGAGGATTTGTGTGCTGAGAAGGAACTGGTAAAATGGGTGGAAAACTAGGTGGGGGGAGATAACAGAGGGTGATGGCCAACAGGGCTAAATTTTGGGATAGGGAGGCCACAACTGGCATCTGTACTTTTCAACATGTTTATCAGCAATGTTGGGGAAGGTATACAGGGCAAGATGTGTCTCTTTGCAGGTGGCACAAAGCTTTACAGTAATGTGGACAGGGAAGAGGGAGGTAAGGGACTTGCAAAGGGACCTGTGATGGTTAGAAGGATTACTGAAGGTTTGGCAGCTGGGATTCAATGCCAAAATGTGCAAGGTGATGCACATAGGGAAGAGGAACCTTAGGACAGAATACTGGGTGGCAGGGGTCTGGTTGGCCACTACTGCCAAAGAAAGGGTCCTGAAAGTCATCATAAGTGATAAACAATCCAGTCAATGTAAAAATGCCTACTGAAAGGCATCCAGAATGTTTTAGGGTGCATTGGGAGGGGTTTGTATAGTAGTAGGATGGAAGTGACATTGCTTCTGTATAGATAACTGGTAAGTCCCCAACTGGAGTACTGTGACCAGTGCTGAAGTCCCCACCTGAGGCAAGACAGGGACAGACTGGAAGAAGATCAATGAAGGGTCACTATGTGATTCAGGACCAGCAAGGCAGATCCTATGAGGAATGACCAGAGGCACTGAACACTCACACGCATGAGGCCAGAAGGGGAGAGAGGTAACATAATACAGACCTTTAAGTTCAGGAGAGGAATAAGCAAGGTGAACAGCAAGGAACTATTCAGTGGGAATCAGGAGTCAGTAACAAAAGGGCATGAATGAAGACTGGTGGGAGGGAGGTTTAGGAGGGTTGTAAGGAAATGCTACTTCACTAAGAGGGTGGTTGCACTGGGAACAGCCCACCGGCGGAGTCGATAGTAGCATAGTCCATACTGGGTTCAAGCATGGCTCAGACAGAGTAACAGATGTGATATTTACACCAAAGGGAATTGGTATGGTGGACTTGGGGAGGGGGGAGGGGAGGGTTGAACCTCCCCCCCCAGACTGTAAGTCCTGGGGTAAGGTAGTGAAACAAAACAGGGTAGACTGGATGAACCAGTAATCTTTTTTCTGCTGACAGTGTCTATGTTTCTGTGAGCATATTGCTCTCTAAGATGCAATAAAACAAGCCAACCTGTGGCAACATATATGGGCTTACAACAGTTCAAAATCTTGGTACTAACTGTGAGAGGGTATAGCTGACCCACCTTGAAGGGCACCTAAGAAAGCCATGTGTAAAGCTGTTTGTTGCTTTAACCATGTTGCCTTCCAAGTTTCCCTTCCCTGTTTCAATAAAGCCATGTTCTTGTTGATAAATCTGTTCTGGTTATTGTTTCCCAGTGTGGTAGAGAACTTTGGGGTTTCCTTACCAAGCCCACCAAAGCTGAAGTCCTTGGTGCTAGGTCGATTGGAGTGTCCCCAGCACTCATACCGAGCCTCATTTTACTAGACCGCACTAGTTTGCAAAAAGTGGTGGCAGCGTCAAGTGCATGGCCCAGGCATGCCTTGCTGAGGGTTGCATCACAGATTGCTGGCAAAGGTGGGATTCACTATGAACAAATCTGCTGGGTAAAAGTGAAACTGTTACTGTGTGTCATTTTGCTATTGTGTGGGTGGCAAGTAGAGTTAAAGAGGAACTTTCATCTAGCCCACAGTAATACTGTGAGACGTAGATGTCCTGCGCAAAACAGATTTAAATGAAATTTTTTAAGCTAGTTACTGTTTTGTAGCTTTAGTTTCTGTCTGGTTGATCCTGCATCCCCCTGCCCACCATGCCGTCCACAGTGTCCCCTGCAGCCAGCCCTCTGATGACACAGACAACGGGCTGGAAAGTCTTTTCGAAGTCTTACAATGTAGAACGGGACCTTTTCACACTTATTCTACCAGTACCTAATGAGGTGTGTTCAGCACCATGGAACAGACCTTATCTCAGAAACTCCAACTCAAGGAATGAGAACTTACACCAGAGCAGATACAAGCAGTCCAGACTGCAATGAGGGAGTACACCAGTGTATTCCATATGGGGGACCATGACTTGGGATGTACCAGGCTAGCCAAGCACTGGATTGAGACTGGAGATACCCGGACAATCAAGCAAGGACCTCAGAAGAGCCCACTTCAATTTCAGGTAGACTTTAAAGAGCAACTGCAACAGATAAAGGCCCAGGGAGTTATTTGGCACTCCACAAGCATGTGAGCCACCCCAATAGTTCTGGTACAAAAGAAGGATGGGGCATACGAGTGGGTGTGGACTACTGTTGCCTGAAACAGGTTAATTTCATTTCATTTGTGGAGAAACCATTGAGCTGAGGTTCATTTACAATGGTATCCAGTAGATAATAATAAACATAGTTACAACAATATTAAAAATACATACAATTTACAAGGAAATAAACACAGAAATAAAAACAAAAACAAAAATAAAATCAAGCTATAAATGATATCAATACCATCAGAAAGTCAAGAGCAGATGAAAGTAAGTATTCGGGTTCAAGCTATGCTGTCACAACAAAAGTTCCTAAGAGGAAGAGAACTAAGAACCAAGTTAACACAAAGGATGCATACCCTCTACTTTGTATCCACAACCACCTCAATCTGTTGACAAAGGCTCACTAGTTTTCCACCCTGAACTTGGTTAGTGGGTACTGGCAAGAGAAGATTTGCCCTGAGGACTGGTTAAAGACTTCATTCACAACCACACAAAGACTGACTGAATTTAACTTTGTGCTGTTTTGATTGTGTAATGCTTCAGGGACATTTCACTGCCCGATGGATGTTGTGCTGGTGGATTTAGAAGTGGCATGATGCCTGGTATGCCTTGACCACATAATCATATTTTGCAGGACCTTTCAACAGCATCTGCACAAGCTGAAGTCAGTTCTGAAGAAGCTGAGGGCTGAACTTAGAGGTGAGCCATCTAAGTGTAACCTCTTCTGTAGTAAAACGAAGTATCTGGGACACCTGATCTCAGCAGATGGAGTGGGAATGGAACTGGACAAAAGGGAGACTGTGTGGTCTTGGATGGTACATTGTTCAATGATGCAGGCAAGGAGCTTTATTTAACTGGCTTCATACTATAGAAGCTTAATAGGAGTGTTTGCCGCCATCATGCAGCCATTGTACAGGCTTACTGTGAATGGGACGCAATTCACTAGGACAGACTCCTGCCAGAAGGCCGTTGTTGAGCTGAAATAACTGATTTCTGCAGTCATCCTAGCATATCCCAACCCGCAATGGCCATTTATCCTTGCCACTGAGGTGGGCATCTGAGCAGTGTCGGCCCAAGTGGTGGATGGCAAGGAAAGAGTGGTCGCTTCTGCAAGCCAGGCCCTAAACAAGGCAGGACGTGAGTAAGCCATGACAAGAAAAGAGCTGTTAATTGTTGTAACCATCATCTGCCATTTCCACCACTTCCTTCTGGGAAAGATGTTCACATTAAGGATGGACAATGGCTCACTATGTTGTCTACATAGCTTCCATGAGCCTAAAAAACAGCTTGCTCAGTGGCTGGAACATCTGGCATAGTTCCATTAACAAATTATGTATTGCCAAGGAGAATAGCATAATAATGCGGATGCCATGTGCAAGAGGCTGATACCAAGTGCTGCAATTCCAGAAGAAGTCCTTGCTCTGGGTTGTGCTGAGACCCTGGACCATGTCAATATGCAATAGAATGAGGAGCAGTCAAGTTATCTGGACTAATAGTAGGAAGATCCAGTGATTAGCAGATTGATGTTCTGGTTGGAGAAAGGACTACCTGCATTCCCCAAAAAGGCCTGACATAACCCTGAACTTTCAATTTAATTCAGTTTTATTTCGGATAAAAATCACTGAACAGAGCTCATGTACAATGGTGTCCTGTTAAGGTAAACTTTCTGATGACAAGCAAATTAAGGCATAAATAGTATTAGATACGTATACAACTTACCAGGCATTGTGTGTTTACAGAGGCTTAACAAAGTTTCAAGTAATGTGAGAAAGTATTTTTTCACCGAAAGGGTGGTAGATGCTTGGAACAGCCTCTCTGCAGAGGTGGCAGGAGTGCAGATGTTGAAGGCATTCAAAAATGCATGGGATAGTCATAAGGGAACCCTAGCAGCAAGGAAGAAAGGGTAAGCAAGGAGAGTTGTAAAGCGTAGGGAAAATGGTCAGGCGGTCCTCATCTGCAGTCAAATTCTATGTTTCTATGTTTCTAAGTGCAAGGTAAGGCCCAGTGCAGGGAGTATAGAGACAGAGGCTCATGGTTGTTGCTACTTACGTTATGCCTCTGGAATGACAGCAGCAAGGTTTATGCCCAGAAAGACAGAACAGAACCATTCTGTTAGTTTTAAACTAGAGGGCTAGGGGCATTTTAACAGGTATAGAGATTCAAGTTAGGAATTTCCATGCAGTTGGGCATCTGTGACTGAATGTGGAGGATCCATGAGTCATATTTATGTTCAGGACCATCAACTGGAGTAATCCAGTTGAGTGCAAGGATCTAGGATTGGATTTGCAGGCAATGCCTTTGACACACTTCAGGGAGAACAGGATGAAATGCAATTCCCTCTTATCACACAGAAACATCCAGTTTAATGGACTGTAGGGCTTACAATGGTGAGTGTTGTAAGGGCAGTCGAGTGTCAGTTTGACTAGACTGTTGTAAAGCACATGTACTTTGGCCAGTTTGGACTTGGAAGCACAATGAAGGAAGATGTCCATGTAGTCAGAGGGAGTATCGGAGTTTGGATTACTCTCTCTCAAGTCCTGAAGCAGCAGGGATTTGTTTCTGAACAGGAAGCCAATCCTAGGGCCTAGGCTTCTGACAGATGTTGCATGTACTTTCCAAGTACCAAGCGGTGTGGTCTTACCTCCAAGTGCAATAAGCACCTTTGGTGCTGAAGGCTGAAGAGAAGGAGGGCAGAGCTGATCACAAATGCATAGTGATCCCCAAGGGGACGGTCCTGGAGGTCATTAAAGCATTGCATGACACAGTCATTGGGGGGCATTTGGGGACAGAAAAGCTTACACAGAAGTGCAGGTCAGGCACCACCACCCAGGCTGGAGGAAGTCCAATGAGGAATGCCTGTATGACTTGTTGATCCCAGAAAGCAATAGGTGCTGCCCCTATATCTGATGTGTTGTATGAACTGTTAACTGTGAATAACAGACAGACTGAAATCATGGCTCATCAAAGACTGACACCCTATCAATGGGCCCGGCCCACTGAGGGCATTTGTTAAACCAGAGTCCCCACCTGAACTGCCACCTCAAGTGGCCAGGTAGTTGCCAAAAACCTGAAAGCTGCAATGACACCACCAAGAGAGACAAGAACCAGTACAGGAGAGGTGTCCTGCCCTTTTTCTGGACAGTGAGGCTTCAGAGGATGAGAACAGAGGAACCGGACTGACTGATGGAGAGCAGCCAGTGGCGTGCTGATCTGCCTGAGTTTGCGGCTGCCTAAGGTAGAGCACAGAACTCAATGGACAGCCATACCAGGACCAGAGCTAAAGAGGGGACCAGTGCCTGCGGGTCTGCCAGGTCAAGGGTAACCATAAGTACTGACTGAGGGCTAACAGGACCTGCAACACTGATTCTTTGCAATTTGATCATGCCACTGCTTGGACTTTCTATTTTTGATTTATGAGGCAGGGCCATCTAGGGAGGTTTACAAATTTGGAGGCTTGATATAAATTGTAATTGTTGTTTAGGTGAACCAATGCCAGACAACTATGTGCAATAGCACCAATTCAACACCTAGGTACCCAGACTTCCCTGGGAGCTCTATAGCGTTAGGGGTAATTCACTGGTACCAGTGGAATTTGGGTACAAGTCCAGTTGTACAATTAGGTCCAGCACAGTGTTGGTTGGGGGAGGGCTCTGCATAGAAGGTCACTGGAAGACAAACCAAGTAAGAGAGTGAAATTATTTTGTATTGCTTAACATTTTTTTCCACCCATTCCCTTGATTCTGATTCCCCCAATAAACTCTTTATTTGCTTACACATGTCTCGGGTACATATTGGGGTCTGTGCACAAAGCCTATGTGCTGTGTATACATTGCGCACAGGTTTCCCTATGTCTCTCAGCCGCACATCAGGGATCCCATGGATTCAGCTGCATTTACAGAAGGAGCACAGACCCCTTCTACATCTGATCCTATGTGCGTCCACACAGCAGTGTGTGCGAAAGGACCAGGGGATCCATTAGGGGTGTTTCTACATGCCGTGCCATGCAAACAGGCACAGAGTACTGGGAGAGGGGGATGCAGGCTACAAAGGCAAAGACCCTGCTGTATTTATTTATTGATTCAATTTTCATAACCGGGTAAGCCCACTGAGTCCTGAAGGTCCCTTTTTCAGGGGCAACCCAGAATTAGTTACAGAAGGATACAAGTACAATAATGGACAGGACACAGTACATCAGCACAATAGGAAGAAATTCAAGTACAAAAACAGTGCAGACATTGCGGCAAAGTTGGTTACAGGTGAAGACAGTTACATAATGTAAAAGGTATCAGTACTACACTCTGGAGAGGACTATTACAAAAGAGTCAAGGGTAGCAGTACAGGGGAAAGGTGATGCTGTGTACCCCAATGTCTTGAACCTGCTGGCTGTAGCAAGGCAAGGGACACCCCTGTCATCCTACCCCTGCCCTCCAGACATGCAGAGAGGGCCGGGGGCAGCCATTGGGGCACTCTCCCAGACATTGTCAATTTACTGGGACTCACCATGTGGGACAACTGCACCTCCACATGGAGCAGGGGATCTACTCTTCTGCCAGGGTTGGCATCCGATTGGATGCCCGCCTGTGTCCGTCAGTCCGCATGCCATGCACCATCATGCCAGTGGGGTGGGGCCACAGACAGGTGGCCAGCTTTCATGCATGCCACATCCTATGCACCTGTCTGCAGGTGCAGATGAATGTGAGCTGCCTATGTGCCTGTTGCACGTACCCATCCCACATTAGTGCATAGGGGCCATTATTAATAGAGTACTAAGCGTTATAGTGGGGATAAAGTATTGAGTGCATTGTTTTGGTGTGTGGTGGTATGTGCCAATAGGGACCACAGTGGGTTGGTATTGATTCCCACAGGGTAATACTAGTTTATATCCTAATCCATGTACTCTTTCTCTTGGTGGAGGAACCATGAAACTTGATATCTGAATTTTAATTCAGCTTCAGCATATATAGGTAATGAATTCCCACAGGACTTGGTGACCTAGGCCATTTAACCTTATTTGAAACCATAAGGCATGGGTAGTATACTGACATCTGTTGTGACCAAGTACCTATAAACTGCATTAAGTTTCAGATTAATCCCTGGTGCTACTCTGCAATATATTTCAATAATACTAAATAAACATTATGTTCATACTATTTATATTTGTAATCCATGCTGGTCACTCTTTTCTATGTAATGGAAGTTCTGCCATGGGAGGAATATCAACTACTAGTCATAAATGTTTCCACTAATGCGATTTGTAGTGAGAGCTATTCTTACATAAGCAGGCAGTCCTAGGATTTAGTTCCCTCAGCATATTTCATTTATTGTTTTTGGAAGCTGGCCACAGACAAACTGAGTTATGAGAATGTTGATGTTTGCCTCTCTGCAAAGCAGAACCCACTTTGTATGGTAGAAATTTGAAAAAGTACTGTGCCTTTCTACTTTATTCATTTGTATTGGCAGGATCATTTAAGGAAGATATCCAGGTCAGTGTTCACCAAATTGCAACATCATTTGTCATTTCAAAACCGTTTCCTTTACAGAAAATATTATTTTATATAGCAAGACATTCTAGCCTTCCTTTCCTTGCATCCAGACATGATACAGACTACTGAGCCAATACTTCCTGCCAATATCAACATCATTTTAGTTGTTTATAAAATGTCAGGCATGTTTTCAAACCAGCAATAGTGCATGTATCATGCTGGGGCCATAAATTCACATAAATGAAAAATGAGGAAAAGTCTCCCTTTGTTTTTATTTTGCATATCAAGTGCCCAGGTTCCTCCTATTTATCAACTGGGTAACAGGGACCCCATGTAAGCTGTACCTTTTCCTGTAGCTGGGAGGGCAGTTCAACGACAGTCTCTGAAGTCAAAACCAGCACCACTCCCTTGTTAACTAGTGAGGGATGTGCAGACACACAGCAGCCTGCACCCTCTAAATCAGGTGAGCAAGAATGAGCCAGTTTATGTTACCCTAACTCAAATCTGAAGTCAAATATATGGCAGGCAACCTGATTTATTTTGTACTAGCCCAAGAGCAAATCTTTATTCCAGTTTACCCAACTTCACACAAATCCCACAATATTGAGAGTTTGGTGGGGCAATAATAGATAAGAAGAAACCTGTAATCTACCATTTAAGAGAAAAGAAAGTTCAGCTATTTAGTTGGCATTTATTGGAGTAATACAGACTTGAATATATGTTTATATAAACAAGTATATTTTAATTAATTATTCATGAGCCTAGCAAGGCTCATGATTGGCTACTGGATCGGTCATTAATGTCTTAGAAAGTACCGATCCAGGTGCCAGCTGACGCTCTGAGGCACACATGACTGGCACCACTCTGCTTATAGCCTTAATTAAGTTAAAATAAATGGGAAAAAGAAAATAGTTATTGCAATTAGACTTACAATCACAATAAACATAGAAACATAGAAACCTAGAATTTGACAGCAGATAAGGACTGCTTGGCCCAACCAGTCTGCCCATTTCCCTACCTAATGGATAAGCTGCAGATTCTAGTTAACCAGCAGCCTACTTCTTCCTACCCCCACCCCCTAGAATTGCCTTATGACTGTCCCATGCATGCTTGAATTCCACCACTGTTTTGACTCCACAACCTCCTCCGGAAGGCCGTTCCATGCATCCACAGCCCTCTCTGTGAAAAAATACTTCCTTACATTACCTCTGAGCCGACCCCTCTATCTTCAAATTGTGCCCCTTGTTCTGCACACCCTTTTTGAAAGATGCTACCTCTTGACTTTGTTGATTCCTTTGAGGTACTTGAAAGTTTCTATCATGTCCCCCTCGCCTCCTTTCCTTGAGGCTATACATTAAGCTCCTTAAGTCTCTCTTCATATGTCTTCTGGTGCAGACCCTGCACTATTTTAGTTGCCCTCCTCTGGACAGCTTCCATCCTGTCTATGTCTTTCGGAGATTGGTCTCCAAACTGCACGCAGTACTCCAGAAGGGGTCTCACCAGCTGTCTGTACAGAGGGATAACAACTTCCTGTTTTCTACTGGTGATGCCTCTTCCTATGCATCCCAGTATCCCCCCAGCCCTCCTTGCTGCCCTCTCACATTGCTTGCCCATCTTTAGGTCATCCGATATGACTACCCCCCGGTCCCTTTCCATTTTTTTTGTTGTTAGTATCTCACCCACCATTTGTACTCTTCCCTGGGTTTTGTTTCCCAGGTGCATTACCTTGCACTTCTTAGCATTGAATCTAAGCTGCCATACATTTGACCATTCCTCTAACCTTGCCAAGTCCTTCTCATCCTTTCCACCCCACCTCGCTATCAACTCTGTTGCAGATCTTTGTGTCATCTGCAAAGAGACATACTTTCCTTCCAGTCCCTCTGCAATGTCGCTTATAAAGACATTGAAGAGGACCGGTCCTAATACTGAACCCTGCGGTACCCCACTAGTAACCCCTCTCTCTTCAGAGTGGACTCCATTTACTATTACTCTCTGTGTCCTATTCTCCAGTGTTCTTTACCCAGGCTGTCATCTTGGAACCCACTCCCAGGCTGGCTAACTTGTATATTAATATTTTGTGTGGGACTGTGTCGAATGCCGTGCTAAAGTCTAGGTAGGCCATGTCAACAGCCCCTCCCTGATCATCTACTTTGGTCACCCAGTCAAAGAAATCTATTAGATTTGTCTGGCATGACCTTCCTGTTGTGAATCCATGCTGCCTTGGGTCCTGTGCCCCTCTGGCCTCTAGATACTTGACAATTCTTTCCTTCAGAAGTGATTTCATCATTTTCCCTTTCACTGAGGTTAAACTAACAGGTCTGTAGTTTCCTGCTTCTGCCCTGCTCCCACTTTTGTGAAGGGGAATCACATCTGCCCTCCTCCAGTCCTTAGGTACCACCCCATCCTCCCATGATTTGTTAAAGAGGGTAGTCAGTGGTGTCACTAGTTCTACCCTTAGTTCTTTTGAATTCTGGGATGAATCCCATCAGGCCCCATTGCTTTGTCCACCTACCGTTTTAAGAGTTCTTTCAGAACCCTTTCTTCTGTAAATGGGCTGGTATTGTTTCTATTGTTTGTTTTAGGTACCTCCCCCTCTTCATTTGTAAATACTGAGCAAAAATATTTGTTTAGTATCTCTGCCTTTTCACAGTCACCCTCTGCCCACCCCCCTTCCCTTTATTAAGCCTCACTATCCCTCCCTTGGTCTTCCTTCACTCCCTGATGTACCTTTAAAAGGTTTTATCCCCCTTTTTAACTGAGTTGGCTTTCTTTTCCTCGGTTCGGGCCTTTGCTGTTCTGACTGCCTTCCCAACTTCATTTTGCTTTAACTGATACAATTCTCTGTCCTGCTCCTTCTGTGATTCCTTGTACTTCCTGAAAGCTTTCTTTTTCTCTTGAACCTTCACTGCCACTTCCTTTGAGAACCAGAGTGGTTCCTTACATCATTTTGTTTTGTTTATTTGCTTCACACAAAGGCTTGTTACCTCTGTGATGGCAGTTTTTATTATTCCCCATTGTTCTTCCACCCCTCCTTCCTGTCCATTTGCTAGTGCATTCCTTAGGCACTCACCCATTTTGGCAAAGTCAGCCCTCCGAAAGTCCAGTACTTTTGCCTTTGTATGGCTTGACCTTATTGCTGTGTTTACTGAACATACTGTTCGATGGTCACTAGTTCCAGATGGCTGCCCACTTCTACATCTGTGATCCTCTCTCCATCTTCATGAGAGAACCAGGTCTAAGATTGCTCCCTCTTGGTGGGTTCCAATACTAGTTGTCTAAGGCATGCCCCCTGTAGGGCATCTACAATAACCCCACTCTTAGAAGTGGCTGCTGCAACTGCACTCCACTTAACATCTGGCATATTCAGATCACCCATCAGCAATATCTCCCCTTTTTCTGCCATTCTAAGTATACTTTCTATCATTTCCTTGTCCATTTCCTCCCCCTGAGAGGAGGGTCTGTATACAACCCCTGTGCAGATTGTGGTGCCATTGCCTATCTCCAAATTGACCCACAGTGCTTCTTCTCCTCCCTGTTTACTGTTTTGTTCTGTTGCTTTGATTTCTTCCCTTATGTAAAGAGCTACTACTCCTCCTCCTCTTTTACCCTCCCTGTCCCTTCTGTAGATAGTGTATCCTGGTATGTTTATGTCCCAGTCATGGTTTTGTGTGTACCATGTTTCTGTGACTGTCACGTATCCAGATGTTCCTCCTCCATCAAGGCCACTAATTCAGGAAGCTTGTTACCCAGACTATGGGCATTGGTACCCATTGCTCTCCATTTTTGATGGCTTCACCTTCTGGCAGCATCCCCCACTGACCTTTCTACCTCGGTTTTTTTCTTATTTAGTACCCTGTTTTGTAGGGAGAAGCTGGGATTTTCCTGCTGCTTATCAGTGCCTCCCCCCTTGACTAGTTTAAAAGCTTGCCAATAAAGCATTTAAACCGATTGCTTAAAAGACTTGTTCACTTCCTGGACAGATGCAGACCATGCTGCCAGGATAGGCTGGTGTCCCTTCAGGTGGAACACCAGTCCCCAGTGAAGCCAAACCCCTGTGCTCCACACCATTTTTTCAACCATTCATTAAACTGCATGGAACAAAGTACCCTCGCCTCACCCATGCCATTGACAGGCAGCACCTCTGAGAAGGATATTCTGTGTGCTACTTGTCTTAGGCCCCTCCCCAACTCTACAAAGTACTCCTGCACTGCTCTAATCTCATGATGAGCCAGGTCATTTGTCCCTAGGTGGACAATGACATCCAGCTCAGACTCCCGTGCAGCTGTTCTTGTAATCCTGAGGATGTGCTTCCTGTCCCTCCAAGCCATGGCACCAGGCAGGCACCTTACTTCAGTTTTCCCTGCTCCCCCCAGTTCTATCCCCCTTATAATTGAGTCCCCTCCACCAGGAGCTGCTTCCTTTCCCTGTGAAGTCCTCTGCCTGCTTCCTGTGGGCCTCCCTTGTGACAGCTGTCCTCAACCTCCTTAGTCTCCTCTGCGGGTGCATCCACAGGGGAACTATGCTCCCCCAGAATGGTGTATGGATTGTGGAATGGAACAACTGACTGGGTGTGCCTCTGTTCCACCATCCTCACCCTCCCTGAGCCCACTGTGGTCCAACTGCTGTGCTTTCTTCGCAGCTTCTGAGTAGTGGTGGTGGCTCTGGTGCTCCCTGGATGGGGGAAGATTCCCTTACTACTGTCAATCTCAAAGTCCATCATTTAAGTGGATTAACGACAGACTGGAGGGAGGTGGCCCCAACCGGTTGTTAATCCCCCGGAAATGACCGGCTTCTTGGTTGTTATTGCTTAACTAATAAATAATTAAGCATCAGTTTCTTTTAAATGAACTTAACACAGAAATATAGATGATTCGGCAGAAAAAGTCCCAGAGTTCCATCCAGTGTGCCTATTTCCCTGCTTAGCTCTATGCGTGGCATAATGCTGGACTGGATTTAGAGATCTGATATCCCTACTAGATGATTGTTACCCCCTTCCTCAGGTATCATTTCCTCTCTTCTGCCTGTGGGTCTCACTTTTCTCTTAAGCCTTTCCCACCCAAGTTTAAAGCCTAACATAGTCTCTGCTTCAACCAATTATCTGGGTTGTATATTCCATTCATCCACCAAGGAGCTTCTTTGCATCCCTCACATCCATCCTTAATCATACTCCAGGGAGTTTCCTTGCATTCCTTACATCCCAACTGAATCATGCTCCATTGAGTTCACCTGCATTGCTCACATCCATCCTGAATCATGTTCCATGGAGCTTTCTTATGTCCCTCACATCCCTCCTGAATCATGCTCCATGGAGATTACTTGCATCCCTCACATCCCTCCTGAATCATGCTCCATGGAGATTCTTCGTGTCCCTCACACCCCTCCTGCATCATGCTCCATGGATTTCCTTGCATCCCAAACACTCCTCCTGAATCATGCTCCATGGAGTTCCTTGCATCCCTCACATCCCTCCTGAATCATGCTCCATGGAGTTTCCTTGCATCCCTCACATCCCTCCTGAATCGTGCTCCATGGAGCTTCCTTGTGCCCCTCATATCCCTCCTGAATCATGTTCCATGAAGCTTCTTTGTCTCCCTCACATCTCTCCTGAATCATGCTCCATGAAGATTCCTCGAGTCCCTCACATCCCTCCTGAATCATGCTCCATGGAGATTCCTCGCATCCCTCACACCCCTCCTGAATCATGCACCATGGAGTTCCTTGCATCCCTCCTGAATCATGTTCCATGAAGTTTCCTTGTGTCCCTCACATCCCTCCTGAATCATGCTCCATGGAGCTTCCTTCTGTCCCTCACACCCCTCCTGAATCATGCTTTATGGAGTTTCCTTGTGTCCCTCACACCCCTCCAGAATCATGCTCCATGGAGCTTCCTTCTGTCCCTCACACCCCTCCTGAATCATGCTTCATGGAGTTTCCTTGTGTCCCTCACACCCCTCCTGAATCACGCTCCATGGAGCTTCTTCTGTCCCTCACATCCTCCCTGAACATGCTCCATGGTGCTTCCTTGCATCCCTCATATCCCCCTTGAATCACACTCCATGGAGCTTCCTTATGTCCCTCACATCAATCCTGAATCATGAGCAGTCAGTGACTACGGTCGTTTCCCAGTGGGAGTCACCGTATTTTGAGCAGGGTCAACCAGATAAATATGTATTTTTTGTAATGGTAGGATCAACTATATAAATAGTGGGAAAATAACTTACACTTGAAGAGGGTGACAGGTGAGCTGTTAGTCCCGGTGGGCATTCAGCGCGACTTCATGGAAACAGAGAAATGGAGCTGACATGTTTGTTTAAGTGTTCGGACCACCCACACACAGACTAAGAGTCAGTCAGGTGGCATGGTATGAATAACTGACGCCGCTGGTAAAGAAAGTTTTTAGATTTGGAGAGCCTTGAAAATGGGGTGATAAAGGTGGTCACCAGTAATTATATAACATTTTGATGGCAGTATTATGGCATAAACTGTTCTGGTGACTGACCCCTTCCCCATTTCCCTTGTCTACATTGTGAGGTGTAACTACTATTGGTGCTCAAAGTCAGAGTGTCACAGGTTTCTAATTTCACATTGTGAGACACAGGCAGAACAATGCTGACTATTGCTGTGAGACTGACTTGAATTCTGGCATCATTTCGTTTTCTTGCATGTCAAAGGGTTTTTAGACAAAAACTGGACATGATCCACATAGCTCGGATGAAGAGACAAAGATCCCTTCCCCAACTCACACTCACACCCGCCTTGCTGCACACATTATGCTATGCGCAGAATTTGTTGGTCTGTTCCTACATGGGTGGGACAGTAAATTGAACAGTCTGGATTGTTGATCGTAATGACAAGTGGTGGGAGGAGACTGTTGTCATGACTTGGTGTCCTGAACAATGGGTGGCTGATTTTTGGATGTCTAAAGACACATTCCATTCAATTTGTAGTGAAATCCAACAATCAATAGAATGTTGTAATACCAGATTAAGGCAGGCAATCAAGGTAGAGAAGAGTGTCGTCATTGCCTAGTGAAGATTAGCAACCAACGTAGAGTACCATACTCTCAGTCATCTATCTGGAGTTGGCAGATCCAATGTGGGTCAGACTGTGTTGGATGTGTGCATGGTGATATAGGGTTCTCATGCCAAGGGTCATAACTATACAGTATGTTGAAGATGTGGTAGCTGGGATTGAGCATGACTGGGGGTTCCCAAATTGTGCTGGTGCAGTGGATGGCACACATTTTCCAATAATCTGCCCACCATTCAATGTGATGGAGTGCTACAATCGCAAATGTTTTTATTCCATCATCATGCAGGCATTAGTGGATCACAAATATCAATTTATGTGCAAAATGTTGGATGGCCTGGCAAAGTGCATGATGCACGAGTATTTAAAAATAGTGCCCTTTTTGAAAAGGGTCAGAAGTGTACTCTGTTTTCTTCTCTACCATGAGTCATTCAAAATGTGCAGATCCCTGTAATGATCCTTGGTGACCCAGCCTACTCACTCTTGCCTTGACTCATGAAGCCATACCCAGATTATGATGACCCAGTTAAAAGACAATTAAACTACAGGCTGCATAAGGCTTGAATGGTTGTTGAGTGTGCTACTGGAAGGCTAAAGCGGAGATGGCGTTGCCTTCTCAAATGCAATGACTTTAACATCAACAACGTACCAGTGGTTATATCTGCCTGTTGTGTTCTTCACAATATATGTGAGAGAAAGGGGGAACAGTTCAGTTCAACTTGAATGGAGTTGGATGACCATGACACCATGCAGCAAGTGGAGCAAGATGAGTCCTACGCTGAGGACATGACTGTTGCTGCACAAACCAAGCAAGCTATGGTGATACGAGATGCACTAACTTGATATTTTGCCACTGAAAACTGAGCACGTCAGTAAATTTGTGGTGGCAAAAAACCACAAGCACTGCATGTGCCCATTCTGAAGATGTCCTGTTGAGTGTTAAGCTTTTACAGTCTCTCTAATCACATTTTGGCCCATTCCTTTTACAACATTCAGTGGAGACAGACTGCACTGTGGAAACAGTGTTCTGTGACTTTGGTCTCTGAAGACCAGTGCATTATACATGAAATGAGCAGCACACTGTCTATCAGACAGAATAAAAAAAATAATAAGCAAATCAGCAAATTTTAAATAAAGCCATAAACTGCTACAGTACTACGTGTTATGATTTCTTAATGCTCCATATCTAACCCCTCCCTTCCATGCATTAAAAAGCACACATGAAACATATGAACAAGCAATAAGAAACTTGATTGGATGAGTTAAATGTAAGAAACTGATTGTCTTGTTGGTCATTTGTTCTTAAAAGTAACAGTGTTTAGTTACATGCCCTTTAATTGCTGTATTTTAACTAATTTGACGTAACTTTTTCCAGTCTTAACTTTGAAAACGAAAAACATTTTTAGTCTGTTTGAACAGTTACGTACAATAACAGTTGTAACACTTTTACCACCTGCACATAGAACATGGATGAGTAAAGAACTCTGCTTCTCTTTTAGTAAAAACACTGTTTTGAAGTTTCATTAATAACGTTTTCTTTGTACTGCAACAGGTGTCATTTATTATCTTTTTATGGTATCATACACCGTCGTATTTTTTGTAACTAATAAAGCATTGCTAAACAATTAACAGTCCAAATAACTGTCTATTCAACATTGAGCATACCCCATGCTATGGCATCATTAGCTAAAAATAAATACTGGCATGCTCTTGATAGATCAGTCCAAGTACAATTCTCAGAAAGTACCTCTTCAGTCAGGCTTCCGGCTTGACCAGCCATTAGGTATCTGATGTATTAGCTTGAGTTTGAAGCTGGTAGATGAGACGTTTGTTGACACTGCATGCCAAGATGTGTAGGCTGCTAGTGGAGATTTTGCCGTTGACTAGATATGTTAGATTGTGCACCTGCCATCAAAGGAGAAAATGGAGACACAGACTGTGGAGCATTTGTTTACTGGATTTGTGGGACAAAAGAACGTGCATAGCCCACCATGATTGTCCCCAACATGTGTGGGACATTTGCTTAAGGGATCATTTTTGCATAGCCAATTATCATGACTTAGCTTGAAGGTGTCAAAATTAGAACAATTTACTAATTCTTGAGGTAATGCATTCCAGCCTTTGGCTGCTCTAATGCTGAAGAAATGATCCCGCTTATTGGTGTTAGTCTAGCTGATAACCAATTGCTTGTTATGTTGCCTACCAGCTATGTATTTAGTGGCAAGTGATGAGCCGCACTGTTCCATTAAGATTGGTGATTTTAAGATTTTGAAAGTGAATAAAACGTCTCCTCTATGTCTTCTTCGGTACAGAGGGAGTAGACCAGTGGCCTTCAACCTGGAGTTATAGTTTAAAGAAGATAGTCTGGGGATCATTTTTGTGAGTCTCCTCTGGATCTGTTCCAGTCCATTAATGTCACTCTTGAGGTGGGGGTTCCAAAAAGGGGAACCATAGTCAAGGTGAGGTTGTATGTATGTCATGTACAAGGGTATAAGGCAGTGCTCTGATTTACTAATAAACTTTTTATTTTTATTTGCTTTAGGATAATGTTGGATGTACAGGCTACTTTATTACAATGATTTGAGGAAGACAGTTTGTGGAGACATGATCAGAATCAAGGTTTGGAAGAATCTAGCATTCTGTTTTGCCTCATGCATCCACACTTTTTCTTCCATTTCTCTATCTGCAGCTGCTCATTCTCACTCCAACTGCAGCATCTTGGCATACTGCTCAACAATAAGTTTTCTGGCTGACTTAAAGGCTCATTCTAATAATTCCTGCATCCTCAAAACGTTTTTTTTTTTTTTGTAAATTTGTCAATGGTTCAGATGTACCTCTTTTTTGAGTATGTTGGGATTCAGTATTTGAAGTAAGTGAAGTGGAAGGGCCTAGTTCCTCTTCATCCACATGGTCCAGTGCTGATACTGCTTCGGACGACTCATTCAGTGGATGTTCACTGCAGGCACTTGTATTCAAGATGTCTTTTTCTAGAACAACAAAACTACAACATATTTTTCCATTATAAAAATGTTCAATGTTCCTTACAGACAATATATCCACTTACAGTCCTCCGCCACTTAAGAAAATCAAGTATCAATCTACGATTATATTGCTGTTGATTGTTCGATGACCATGATAAAGAACCTCTTACCCATACCACTTGACCATCAAACTCCATGCTGCTTATCCAGTGTCAGTTAGAATTTGGCTGCATTTGATGATTGTGTGTCTCTGATTCTGTATGACACTGGATCTTGGAATAATATTTATATTGTGTCTTCCATGTTACCATTCTGTGGGTGTGAGGTGTTGTTGGGGGATGGGGTGCTGGGAGGATATATGAGTGTACTATGCCTAACTTATCATTTTTATATGACACGTTAAATAGACAGGTGAAAGATATCACTACAGTTGTAATTTATAGTAGTATTTACAAAACATTTCAGCACCCTTCTGTATTTACCATAAAACTAGTCTCTTTCTCAGATTTTAAAGAGGAGAGGAAATCATTTCTAATATGCAGCTGTTTATAAAGTTCTTTTTCTCAGAAATGATATGCATTCACCTGAAGTATCCATATTTAATTGTACCTGAATAAAAAGTGACAGGAAAAACAGTATTTTGCATTGTTTTCTTTTTATGGGCAGCATTCTGTTACAGTTCTCTTCATGGAACCAATAATTTGGAGTTTTAACTATGTCACAGTTTGTGTACAGAACTCTAAGCATAGTTCTGATAGGTCAACAGCTCATAATTAGCATTCTGTGCACAAATCATGACATAGTAAAAACTCCAAATTATTGGTTCCATGAAGAGAACTGCAGCAAAATGCTACCCATAAAAACAAAACAATAGAAAATACAGTTTTTCCTATCGCTTTTTATTCAGGTACAGTTAACTATGGATACCTCTGGAAATGCATATCATTTCTGAGAATAGTGACTTTATAAACAGCTGCTAATCCGCACAAATTTCCTCTCCCCTTTAAACGTTTCTTATGGGCGCAGTTCAGGTAATTAATGCAACATAACTGTGTACTGGTATTACTGAAATACCTGACCACCAAGAGGCTGAATGTACTCCTGCTGCTGCCTCAATCAGGATAATTGTTGTACTAAGCAACATTCATCAGGACCAATGTTATGCTTATTGCATTACTACACAGAATACAATGTAAGTGCATTCACACATGAATGTATGTGCAAACCCAAAAAATCAGGCAAGATACCTGACAAGGTGGTGTTGTAAAGCACTCAGATAATGTCTTGTATGTTTAACGTAATAATAGATACCATTCATGTTTCTAAATTCATTAACCCTGTATGCCACAGCCCTCCCTCATAGTCACCTAACATCTATTTATTGACATGGGTGTAGTGAAATACAGTACTTGGACAGTACTGCCCTCTGCTGGAGTCAGATGATTTTTCTTAAACACTGCATCACATGCTTACTGGTGGCAAAATGCAGTTCACACCAACAGAAGGACTGTGTATATACACATGTAAGCAGTTGTAGTGTCATGGGACAACAGTTACATGGTCCCAGATTGGGCTCATGCTTAATAGAGCAAGTTGTTTGTACCACTACCGTTACTAGACTATATGTATATACCTATCATGACACATACTGCTGGTGGACTACAGTATTATGACAGCTTCACTCCGCACAAACAATACATCATCATAATTGCTTTGCTTATTTCTATTGTTGTTTGTTGTTCCCAGCCCCCCCCCAAACAACACCCACCACCACCAAACCACACAAATATATTGCTAATAACTGGAATGAAAAAGTAAAGCTGATAGTATTTATAAAATGGGCTAAGAAATCCCAACTCACTGATTGGCTACAACATCATCTGAGCCGTGTCCTTATCAGATGATATTGTAGCCAACCGGGACTACTGCCCACCATGATGCCCCATAACGACAAAAATCAGTGAGCTCTGCCAAACGTAAACGCAAACCCTGATGACCAGAGCTCACTGAAGCGGCAGAAATCCACCACAACGGCACTCGCACCAGCACAATATCACACTAGTGGACATACATATACGTAAGATAGCAAAAAATGGCCCGTCTGACACAAACTACAAAACTGTTACTGTTATCAGTGTCCGTCGCGGTTTAAAAAAAAATGAAACAAAATTGTACAGCACCCACACACGCTCGCTCCTAGCCTCCAAAAACGAACACGCTGTCTACTCAGAGTAAAAGCTCTAAAACTCAAACACACACTGCTCCCAATTCGCCTACGTTACTACCGAACACACAAAAATCAGAAAAAATTATATCTCCCTACCGCGCGGTTTCCACACAACCAGGAAGGCGCTATTATCGCAGAAGCCACTAACAGACACTGTCGCTCCCACCCGCCAGCTAAAAAGACGATCGCGCCAAAACTGCCAATTCGTCAACTTCACTAGCAAAGAAAAAAAAGCAGAAAAATGTATTTCTCCCTACCTGAGAACCAAAAAGCGCTATTGTACTCTACCCATTGACGGACACTGTCACTCCCAGCGGCCAGCTGTTTAGCTAACAACAGTATCGCGAACATCAAGAATCAAGAACATTAATCACACATATGCAGTCACATACACAGACACAGTGCCACCTATCAGTAAAAACGCATACTGGTTCTCAAAATATAATGCTTAAAACAGCTAAACATAACATGAAGAAAGCCATAGAAACCCAGTAATTCAAATGAAACATTTTTAAACTGACTTCATAAGGGACTATTTTTCCTATTTCAACTATTAAACCTTCTTTTTTAAATATTTTTACTTTATCGCTTTTCTTTTTATTCATTAAATAATCAATAGATAAGCCCATTTCATAAGCGCCCAATAACACACTCGAGGTGTGGGTTGCGTGCCTGATAAGAACGCCTAGGGCATAAGACACTGGGTGCAAGCACCTCGGCCTAAGTACACCCCTAGGCGTGCTCTTATCAGCACGTAACCCACACCTCATCGTGTGTTATTGCTTACATAATTCATAATCAATCATCAAATAATACTTTTAAATCAGATTTTTTTTTGTGCATCATTGCATGACAACTGTACTGCCAGCCATTTGAGGGAAAGGAAAGCTTCACCAAAATGTGTACTGTGTTAACTTTGACAGACTGAGGACTCTTTGCAACTAGAATCTTGAGATGCTAATAAATATTTATATACTGTGTTAAAGGTGCATGATGCAGCACATAATTTAAAAAAAGAAAAGCAGTCTGTAAGCAGACAACAGACCCTTTGCCACTAAATATTGACAGACTGTGAATACTTTAACATTTATCGGGCAGCACTTAATTTACAAAAGGAACAGCCGACTGTAAAGCGGACAGTGCATGACAACTGTATTGATGGCCATTTGATTGAAAGGAATGCTTTACCAAAATCAGTTCTGTGATCTTTGTAACTGAGTATGGGAGGGCAGCAGCATATAAGCAGACAAAAGACAATTTAGCACTTTCAGATGCTGCTAGTGTGATGTTTGTAACCAAGTATAGGAGGGCAGCAGAGTGTAAGCAAACAAAAGACAACTTTGCACCTTCAGATGCAAAATTGTCTTTTGTCTGCTTACACGCTGCTGCCCTCCCATACTCAGTTACAAAGATCACAAAACTGATTTTGGTAAAGCATTCCTTTTAATCAAATGGCCATCATTACAGTTATTGTGTCCCGAGGGGAAGGGGGAGGCGACCTCTACAATGTGCTTTTATGAAGAAGTGAAATATTTGAAGCAGAAGACTTTTGAACTGCGTGGACTGAATGACATTTTTAAACTGGTACCATGTTTGCAATGAATTTGACTGCCAGTTCTGATAATTGATTGGCTCCAGTCATTTGGTAATTCATGTACTATGTTTATTTATTAGCCATGGCCATAAATAGCATTGCCTGCATATGTAACAGGTGTATAGGGGCAGCACATACTTTACAATGGAAAGACAGTGCCTCGGCGCTCCCTCAAGTCTGTGCTTGTGCCAGCATGCCTCCCCCCCCCCACATCCCAAGCAGACACGAAGCAGACTGAAGAGCTTGATATGCTGCTAAAAATGTACCTCCTTCAGTATGTTTGCCCACATGCTATCAAACATTAATAATGGCATTATTATAGGAACTATTTATTTACTGCACATGCTTACTAACAGGGACTTCAGTATTACTTCACGGGTGGACAGAACACAAGAGCCACTAGTACACCCACATGTGCCATTAAGTATCGCCAACACAAATAGGCATCTGTCTGGCTGACAATAAGAGAGTGAAGGCATTACCAATCAGTTTAAAAATGACCACATGTTCACATCACACGGGTATGGGGTGGCACATTACTAAGGAGCTGATGACAGTACAACAGTCAGAAGACACTGTTTTTCGAAAATAAAGCATCATACTGGAAGGGCACAGGAGAAGAATTTACTAAAAACGTGCTGCACTTGGAGGGGGCTATCCAGAGAAAGTTTATTCTATGACAGCAGATGCTTTAGGGTTGGTGGTGGAGGTGTGGGGGTAGGGTTGCCACCTTTAGCTGAGATGAAAACCGAATACTAAACCACACCCCCAAACTCAATCCCTAACCCCGCCCCTTTTATGACTAATGAGGGCATCGCTTGGACTCTGATTCACTTGATTTATTTAGAATTGCTGCTGATATAACATTGTGTACAACTTCTTTAAATTACATCATGATTATTATTTTTGGTTTATTTGATTTAGATTTAAATATTTTAAATTTCAGTGTGTGTTAACATTTGGTTGGGTTAGAGAGGGGGGTTCAGGGGACTTTTCATCCTGTGTACACAGCTTAGCTGACAAATCCAGTGACTACAAGGACACCTCTGACAACTGGCTAGTTTGGATCAGGTGGCCTTTTCTGGTAAAACACTTTCAATAAATAAATAAACTACACCAGTAATGGTGGGCCAGATGTAATTACAAATATCATCTGCCATTTTAAGATGTGCTACTGTCCCTCCCATTGCTCCTACTCTAAAGTTATTTGTAATGTCAGAGAAGTTTTTAAAAGTGGTAGGAACTATTCTATGCTGTTAAATACCCTATTTTGTTTTCCATGTCAGTCATACATAGCAGATAGCATGATATGTGATATGTAGCGTGGAGCAGTATAGTGCAGTGGTTTTAAAGCTCTGAGCTGCAATTCTGGAGACCAGGGTTTGAATCCTACAGCCCAAACTTGCATACTTTGTGACCCTACACAAATCACTTAATCCCCTTGTGCTTTCAGGTTGCACCTGTAAACAAGCTTTAGCTTAGTGTGTCTCTTCTGGTAAAAAAAAAGAATAAAGTTTTGAAAAATGTTTGCTAAATTGCCTAAATTTGCAGTGCCATCAAATCTAGATTGTGTTCCTGTCATCTCATCAGCTACTGCTCTCTCTCTCTCTCTTCCTTTTCTCATTTCTATAGCTTAGCATGACATTGGCCACATTATTCTGTGCTGTTCATCTGAAAGGCCTGAATTGGTCTTCCTGGAATATCCAAGTAGTATGAAAATTGACAACAATAACTACTGAGGAGAGAGAGGCATAGTATTGCTAGAAATGAAATAAAATAGTAGATTATTAATTTAACAACAAAAGGGGTAACAAATAGTAAAAATATAGGACAGACCCTAAAAGAAAAAATGGTGAACATTTAAATGTATAAAAGTATTCCTTATCTCAGCAGTCAAAGACCATATTCACAATGCAGCCTGGAAAGGATTAGTTGATTTGCTGCTAATGGTCATAATAGCCCTACTTTACACCTCTCAGACTGACTGGTATGCAAACAAATGTCTGCATGACATCAGAATTTGTTTGTAATCTGACCATGCAAGTAAAATGGTGTAGGATTTAACAGAATCTGTTTTACAAGCATGTGAGCATTCAAAATGACTGAAAAAGTACTACCTCTGAATAAAACTGAATTAGCAGGCAAAGTTTCTGAAATACATTGTACAGTCCATACTGGGGCAGGAAGCTACCCTAATGTGGTGCCTGCCTGGTTTCAGAAAAATGAAGGTGTTAATTAAGGTGGTGTTGTTTACCCTTTCCATGAATAATCTTCCAATTTGCTGGTGTGAAGTTAGAGGTGACAACTGAGCAGACAGGGACACATTGGGCTCTTTAAGTGCCCTGCCCTTGAAGGCACTTCCTGATTAGCATGCACTGCAAGCAAGCAAGCACACTGAAATGTCAGACACTTGCTTACAGTCAGATGAGAAGAAAATGAAACAGTTAGTGGGGAATCTAACAGGTGCTGCTTGACCCACCATAAAAACGAATTTGCAATGGTGAAAACAGGAGGACCGAATCTGGACCTAGAAAACCAATCATTCGGTCAAAACCGAGAGGCGGTAACTTTATGTGGGGAGGATTGCTCAAAGCAGACCTGGTTGTGTGTCATAATACACATGATTACCATTGTTATATAGAACCTCAAATGTGACATCTTGATTGACGTCAAGATCTTCATCCTCCTCTGCATCACCACTCTGAATTACAATTGGGGGTACTGAAGTGGGTCAAGTGCCCAATATTCAATCTAATTCTTCAAAAAACAGGCAGGTAACTCTACCACCCCCTGACTTACGGTTTCTATCTTTCACTTTGTGATAGCGCACCTTAAATTGTTTAATTTTTTTGTCGCACTGTTTTGCCATCTGGTTGTGGCCCTTGGTCATCAAATGAGCAGAAATCTGCTCATAAATTTTACTGTTACAATGGTAGCTGTTCCGTTCATCCTGTACTGCCTCCATGGACCAGTACTCGAGCAGCATCTTGGTCGCATCATCAGACCAACTTGCTTCTCTATCTGTCATGATTAATTCTTGCTTTTAAATAGTTCGGAACTTGTTTACATGTTTGACAGCTCCTCAAAATTACTGTGCTTAACACTTCCATGTTTGTCATGTGGTGGACGATGGGTTTTATGGGATATTGGATGACCTGGGCTAGTAGGGCTAGAAACCACCTTGCGTACACACTTAACAGAATGACCATGCTCAGTATAAAATGTTTTTAAAACCATGGTTAAGACTACCTTTCCAGCAGGGTTTAAGAACGTTTTTTTAAAACAAAGCATGTTTAGCAAGCTTAAAATGTTTTAATACACTTAAAACATTTTAAAAGCTCCAGTGTGTACAGAGCCACAGAGTCTGGCTTAGGCCAGTGGGGGCAGAATCTCACTTGTAGTCAAAGTTCAGAGCTAACTGGTTACCAGATAGGTACCGTTGCTTGCAGGTGTTAACATAGTCCATCTCAGCAGGAGCTTTTTCAAGTTAAGTGTGTGGTAATTCCCATTATACAGACATTTGGTCAGAAATCCAGAGACCCAGAAGCAATGGGGTGGATAGTTTGTGCTTTCGTAAAGGTTCATGTTGGAATTGACAGTACTGTCTGGGTTTCTGTGTGGAAAAATGTTTCAACTGCAAGTTGTGTCACCTGTCTTGGATGGTTCAAACTTGGGGGACCATCCTAGTTCTGCTTAACATCTTGCCAGAAAATAAAGCTATACAATCCAATCCTAATTCTATGGTTGTGGACAATCCATCTGTGAGTGTGTGTGAAATGTTATGGGGCCCCCTCAGATAAGAGACATAGCATAGCCCTGGCACCTCTCTTCTGGACACAGAGTAAATATAAATGTTATTTTGTGCCCTAACCCATCGAACTCTTAGATGCCCTGGCTGAGTATTTGCCCTAATGCCAGGGGTGATACTTCTTTTCTACCAACTTGCAGTTTGTTGCCTTGTCTGTGTAACAAATAGGGGTCCTGGTTGCAAGATGCTGCAATTGACCTGGGTAAGGGTTGCATGTAGGAGGTAGGAAGAACTGGCAGGGTGGCTGAACTGAGAGATTCGGGCCAGGAGTAAAACGTTCTATCAGAGAGAAAAATGAGGGAACCAAAGAGTGATTTATTTGCAGTCCCATTAAAATACATTGCAATTATAATCTTGGTTTTAGAATTGATCATGCTTACAGTGCATTACTGTATGCGCTGTGTTTATTCTTCACTGTATATACTGGGACAGGGGGTTCATACTGGGGAGGGTGGGTGCAATAGATGGGAATGGGCACTGGTGTTCATACTGGGGAAGGTAGTTGCCAGTAAATGGGGGGTAGGTGTTAAATACTGGAGCAAGGGTGTTCACACTGGGGCAAGACAGGGGTTAGCTGATGGGTGGGGTAAGGGTGCACATACTGGGGTAGGGGTATTCTTACTGAAACAGTGTGGTTACCAGATGATATTGAGGGTAGGGGTGTGCATACTGGGGCAGGGTGGGTGTCCAGTGATGTAAGGGGCCATGGGTGAGTATACTGGGACAGAGTAGGTATCAGCAGAGAAGTCGTGGTAGTGTGTACGTATGTTTGTGTGTGTGAGTGATCCATAATGGGCAGTGTGGGTGTCAGAGGAGCAGGAATGGGAATATTACTGGCACAAAGTGGGTGTCAATAGATGGGATGGGGATCAGTAATCTGTCTGCTGAGTTGGATAGTTTGTAAGTGGATAGGTGGAGCTGAGAGTGTGTGTACCCAGACAGGGAGGATGCTGATGTGTTCATCAGTGATACCTTGCCCTGAAAGAAATGGTAAGGGAGCATAACACTGATTCTCTATAGCTCTGAAAAATTGTGAGAAAAAGATGGCCCATGTACACAATAAAGGCAGAACCCAGAGCAACACACTCATGTTAGAAAAAATACTTAATTTTTACTTCATGGATGGACCTCCAGGTCTCTTTTCAGCAACACAATCTATGTTTTGATGTTTCTGTGATTAGTGGTGGGCGAAGTAGGCTCAATCCATTCCGTGAAGCGATTCGCGGAGAGTTCCGCAATGTGAAGCAGAGTACTTCGCATTATAATGAGTAATGCAAAGTCCACTGGAAATAATGACTTTGCGTTACTCCGCCTCCCCAGACCACTACTCTGCCAAATTTAAGGCGAAGTGCATTGCAGGCAGTGCACTTCACCTCACTTCGCCTTGTTTTTGAGCTCTGAAGGTGAATTTTGCAGTGATTCATGGGATTTCAAGTCACATGGGCTCTATATTGATCTGCACAGCCTCAGTTTGGGATAGTATGAGTAGGAAGGAATAGGAGACGGTGTCTGTGGTAGGAATATTGTAAAAGCTTTCCAAAAAGCATTTTTGCGTTTTTTGTGGGGATCCAACTTTAGTTCATCGATTGTAGGAAACCCTCCTGTGCCGATATCATCGAGTGTTTTTGTTTTTGTGTGGATTTTGAATGTTAATTTACAACATTGAGTGTGTGTGATGAAAAACAGTGAAAGTGTGCTTTGGGGGAAGGGCGTATCTGTGGTGTAGGTAGATTTAAGTTGGAGAAATAGTGATTTGTTTTTTGGTTATATTTTTGTTCTGTAACTGACTGTGTTAATGTACACACAGTAATATAGTCAGTAATAGTAGAAATTTTCTTGCTGTTTGTTGTGTGGATGTGGTGCAGCAGTTCATAAGTTCAGGTTGTTTACATTACAAATTTACAATGCATACCGTGGCATAGTACTGAACTTTTGCAATTGCTATGCATTCCTCTTTCAGCATTGTACACAAATTGCTATGTGTGTGAGTGTGTGTGTAGTGTTGCGTGCTGTTGCATGCAAATAATACACTTTTTATTGTGCCATAGACTAGTGTAATTGCAGGCGCAGCAGTGTGAACCTATTATCCACTGCAGCTGCCTAATTTTGTACTGCGATTGTGGTATCTGTTCTTAGTTTTGCTGCTTGTAGTGCCGTAAAAATCTGCACTGTCTGCATTCAGTGCTCCCACCCCCATCCTCACATTCAAAACATATTTTTTGACCAGATTGGATTGTTTTTGTGACCTCATCAGCAGCATCACTGGTTACTAAAGTTGTTTTAATTCCGTGACAGTCTCAGAGTAGTCTCTTTTCTGTTGCTGAAACCACAATTGTTTATTTGGCTTCATATCCAGCGTCCCTCCAATCAGATAGTGAAAGTATCAAAATCTGAATTTGGTTATAATATTGTGGTTGATCCCCCCAAATGCCTGCAAAGAGACATGCAAGCAAAGCTGTTTCTCGCCACAGCAATGTTGGCAGTAAGAGGGTCTGTGGGCATGGTAGTAGTACACAGACACAGAAGTGCATTGCTGATGTGAGGAAAGGTATTTCTCCTGCAACGTTTTTTTACAGCCCAATCAGTAGCTTCACTCATAGTTGGAGGAGATGGTGTTTTCCCAGCTGGTGGTGTTAGTGTTACTGGTGGTGGAGGTAGTATTAGTATTGTTGTGTCAAGTTCTAATTCTGACCAGTGTACCATTTCCAAAAATATTGAGTGTGAAGCTGTGCAAGTGAGTGGCAGCGTAGATGATGTCATACTTCCCAGTAACATCCCAGTAACTGAATAATCTGATAATCATGTCAACGATAGCATACAATGTGATATTCCGTCCACCATGGCACCTAACATCACACAATTTCCATGCAGTGATTCACAATGTGGTGAAAAAATATCAGGTGATGGTGGTGTAGATGCTGATGATGATGTTGCTGTTGTTGCAACAAGCAGTCCACATGCTAGCATCCAAGCAGAAGATGTCGATGTGTGTGATGTTGATGAATATGATGATGATGTAATTGACCCCAGTTGGGAACTGGAGAAAAAGAAATTCAAAGTGGCTGTGTCTGAGTCTGTTTGCAGGAATCCCCCTTCCCCATAAAAACTTGTGATCTACTGGTTTTAGTTGATGATGATGACGACCCAGTACTCAAGATGATAGGTAGTCATGGTGGTCAGTTGCAGTCCAGGTGTGCAGTGCACAAAACATCGTGTGCCCCCCCCCCCACTTCAGTGCTTAAAATAACAAACTTAAATAAGCCGCATCATGGACATGCTAAAAGCAGAGATCACAATCCCTTGTTTGGGATTTTTTTGTTCAAGATGCAAATGATTCAGTTGAAATCTGCCAGGTTTGCCATATGCGTGTAAGTCAAGGTAAAAAGGGGAGCCATCTGGGCACAGGACAATAGCATAAGCATCTTAAGAATAGGCACTTGGCACTGTGGACCCAGCACAAGCTGGCAGCTAATACCACAGTGGGGCATTCACCCGCATCACTGGCAACCATAGCCAGCATATTATCCCCTTCCATGACTGTTAAGCCCAGTAGGAAATTAAACATGTGCAGCAGTGAGGTAATAAGAGCAGAGGATTGCTACAGGCATGATGAGGTGGAAGACCATAATGACTTTGAAATGTTGTCCAGTGCTGGTGAGAGTAGCAGTTGTTGTGGTGGTGGTGAATGCAGTATGTCTAGTGCAAGTGGTACATCAACCCCGGTTGGCAAATCTGGCAAAAAAACAGCATTTCTTTGTTTGTCATCATTACAGTGCAACTGTCTTCATCAAATGTCCACACTCCACCCCCTGCCAATGCCATTCATCACAGAGCACAATCATTTGTGATCAACGCACATCATATAAAATGTTTAAGTAAGCCCACATTACAGAGTGTTTTTGCACATAAGCTGAAGTACCCCCTGAATCATACAGTGTCATGTGAACTCAGTGTTGCTGTAGCAGAAATGCTGGCAATTGATCATTTGCCCTTCTCCTTTGTGGGCAATACTGGGTTCTGGCGGTTTGCTGCACGTGCCTGTCCAAAATGGAAAGTCCCATCCAGGACATACTTTTCTACCCAAGCTGCCCCCGAGTTGTTCCGCACTGTGTCTGACTCAGTAAGACATGCCCTTCAACATTCCTCCTCTCCATTTATCCATTTAAGTATGGATATGTAGACAAGTGGCAAAACAGTTGGGAGTTCGTATTTGTGTATAACTATACACTGGGCACAGGTGCCGGGGGTTGTTTGTGATGTTGGTAGTGTGAATAATCAGTTCAGTAAGGTGGATTGTCGCAGTAGCAATCTTCCAGGAATTCGACAGCATGCAATGATTGCTATGCACAATGTGATCTGTTCACACACTGGTGAGAACATGTTGAACGTGGTACTAACTGAAATTGACAGATGGCTAAACCCTCTGTCCCTGAGAGCTGGGTTCATAGCAAGTGACAATGGGTCAAATGTGGTGAAATGCATCACGAATGGTGTTTTTTTTTTTCGTGTTCCATGCATGGCCCACTGTTTAAATCTTGTGGTTCAGGAGTTTCTGCAGCACCCTGATATAAAGGAAATGCTGACCATTGCATGACATATCTGCTCTCACTTTTCAAGATCTGGAAAGGTCCGTGACCAACTGCGGCAGTTGCAGATACAAAACAGCCTGCCTCAGCACCGCTTGAAGCTGGAAGTTGTCACCCGATGGAACTCAACTTTATACAAGGCAGAGAGGTTGTATGAACAATACAAAGCCACCTCAGAATATCTTGTTATGCACACTAGCCGTGACAGTTCAGAGGCCTCCATGTCTATGACGACTGAGCAGTAGTGCCTCATGGACTCTGTAATAACAATTTTGCGGCCTTTTGAACATGCTACACAGGCAGTGAGTGGAAAGTCTGCCTCCATTAGCCAATCATTTCCACTGCTGTGGGTGCTGAGGCAGACATTGATGAATGTACAGCATAGCCTTGATATTGCCAGAGATGGTGGTAGCAGTATGTTGCTGCAACACATACTGACAGTATTCGACCAGAATTGTCACATTGTGAGCATTTAGCGTAGTGACAACTTTGCCATAGCAACAATGCTGGACCCACGATACAAACATGGAATTGCATCAGTACTGGAGGGAGGGCCTGAACAGGTAAAAAATATCAGTGGTCAACTGGTGTGCTTGGTTCATGGGGCACAGAAGTCACGAGCCAAGGTCAACAAACCTCAGCAGCATAATCCGGCTGAAGGTGTACCTGGAGAACCATCAAGCATATCCTGCAAGGGGAAGGGGACTGCAGTTCCAGGTGGTCTATCATCCAAAGTGGCTGGCGACAACCTGCTTTGGGAGGCTTTGTCCTAAGTGGGTATTTGTGAAATTAATGATTCGGGAGAACAGGATGATGCATCAACAACTGGACTTGGTGTGGCACAGAGAATGGTTGAGTCATATTTGTCTGAAAACAGGCATCTGACAATAACTGAAGATCCTCTTTTGTACTGGAGTGGAAAGGTCAGTGAATGGCTAGAGCTGACTGCAGTGGTACTGAAGAACCTCACATGCCCACCCTCCAGTGTAAGTCTTGAGAGGGTATTCAGCTCAGCAGGTGTAATAGTCAGGGATCACTGGACAAACCTGTCTCCTGCAAATGTTAGTTTGCTAACATTCATTAAAATGAATGAAAGGCTCATACCAGCACAGACTGCAACCTCGATATTCATGCCCCGGCCTAGTCATGGTGGTCCTGCTGATGTGGAAATGGACCATCATGGTGGCACTGGCAGTGGCTGCCTGAAACCGCCCACCACTGACGTAGATGACAACCTAGCGGAGAAAGAATTTCCCAGTAGTCAGACTTCAGACATCGATGACTGTGAGGGCAGCTTTCTTTATGAGGATGATGATGTGGATAATGTTGGCAGGTTTTAACTGAAAGTTTTTAAAAAGTGGTGCACCCCCCGGACCACCACCACCAGGACTGATGTTAGCCACTGCCACCATGAGTCTGTCTGTCCCCCAGACCACCACCACCAGGACTGATGTAAGCCACTGCCACCATGAGTCTGTCTGCCCCCTGGACCACCACCACTGGGAATGATGTAAGCCACTGCCACCATGAGTCTGTCTGCCCCCTGGACCACCACCACTGGGAATGATGTAAGCCACTACCGCCACTTGTCAATTTTCTGCATACAAGAAGGATGCATTTTGGGTCTACAGAAAAAATCTGTGACTTTGAGTCACCACTGCATGCATGACTGAGTGCGCCATTAATTCTGGGGGACTTTGTATGTGCTGAAACACTCTCATTCCACTGTGTTAACACTCGTCAATTTTCTGCACACGAGGATGCATTTTGGGCCTACAAAAAAAATCTGGGACTCTGTGCCACCACTGTGTGCCATTAATTCTGGGGGACTTTGTATGTGCTGAAACACTCTCATTCCACTGTGTTAATACTTGTCAATTTTCTGCAAACAAGCAGGATGCATTTTGGGCCTGCAGAAAAAATCTGGGGACTCTGTGCCACTTTTGTGTGTTCTGTGATTGTTGCTGTGAGCTAATGATGTCATACTGACATTTTTACAATTAAAGCAGCAGTGCAAGAATGTCCTGAGTCTCCTGACAGTTTTGAACTGTATTTTTTATGCTACTTTACATTGCCACAGCCACCACTAGTTACCTCCGAGTCGTAACTTGAATGATATGCTTCTTTTCACAATTTATATCTGCTTTACTTACTTGACTACTTTTTTTCATGTGTGAAAAAAAAAAATGAGAACACCTTCCAATATTGTTCGGACCAGGTTTATATTTATTTGCAGCAACTTTTCAATAACTATTGTTCCGTGATGTCATAAAACACTGCCTGCTGCATAACTGTTAATTAACAACAGAAGTGATATATAACAACTAATTAATGTGATGGAGAAAAGCAGAAGAAAACAATGACAAAGACCTGGTCAGCACCAATTTAAAAGGAATGCTCCTTTCATTATTTCATACATAAGACTCAACTACTGCAAATTCGCGTATCATTCCAGTCAGTCAGGATGTAAGTAGAGGAAGTTGTAACATAGCGTTAAAAAATATAGGTCAGAGTTCTCAACAGATTGCTGCACTGCTGCTTTACAGAGATTCACCACATTACATAGTTATGGTGATACACATAAACTAATATGTGAGGGCATTACTTCCACTGGAATATTTCTTACTCCATGGAGTGCAATATATTTCTGTGAAAACCACCCATAATTTCATTATAGTGTGTCATGTGACGGAGGAATTACCGATCAGAAAAGCCACTCACATTCTGCACCCCATAGAACGTGATGCCGGGGGAGCGCAGGTGCATGCTCCACTATAGTGAATGTCCAGCAGCTATCCCAATGTTTCCTTATGTTATAAAGTTCACTTTGTGGTAAAATGTGGTAATGTTTCCACTAATAAGGTTCTTCTTACTGGAAACGTGCCCACATTTCACCACAAACTGACCATTATAACAAAGAAACCTACAGAAAGCTGCTGGACAATCAGATATTCACTGTAAGGAGCACTCACATGCACTCTCCCTGCCATCACGTCCTAATGTTGCTGAGAAGAGAGGCAGAATGTGGGTAGATTTTCAGAACGGGAATTCCTCCGTCACGTGACACACTGTAATGAAATTATGGGCAGTTTTCACACAAATGTATTCCACTATGTGGTGCAAGAAAGATTTCCCCCGGAAGGGAAAATGTGTATGATTAAACAACAACAAAGAAAAAAAACACACAAACAGTACAACACAGTAGTGGGGTGGGGGGCATAAAACAATCCTTTAACTTATTGTGGCCGTGGGATGCCGTGGTGGTCCAGCAGCAGGTGCCGCATTGAAACTATTTGCTGCTGCTGTTGTTCTATTCTGTTCACCTGCTGCTGCAAAGAACCAAACTGCTCATTATTTACTTCAAGAGCTGCTCACACCAGGGCGATGTCAGACTGTGTTGCAGGGACTGTGCCAGGGTCCACTGTAGCAGGGAATCCAGGTAGTGGTGGTGGAGAGGGTGGTGTTGGTGGCTGTGGTGGTGCTGGTGGTGGAGCAGCTGCTGTACTAGCCCTCCTTCTGCTGCGGTGGTGATGAGGTACAACTCCCACCCCAGTAGCACCCTTGGCCACTGCCACGGAAGGACCAGCAGGTGGATACCTGGCCCCTTCCATGGCAGCCTGCCACTCTGCCCTGTAGTGTTTCGGCATGTAGGTGCACTGGCCACCGGTCCCCAAATGTGTCCCACAGGGGCCACGGCAAACCACCACACCAGACAGATGGCACACCACCACTGTGCTGTCTCCCCCCACAGAGTTAAAAAACTCCCACACTGGGGAGCTGCAGGGGGGACCAGACACAGTACTTGCAAGAGTCCCACCAGTGTTTTCCAGGGCCACCTCCTGCAGCTGTGGAGGTGGTGGAGGGGTGCTGCTGGAGCCCCTATAGCTGCTGCTACCCGTGGTGGTGGTTGTAGTGGCAGAGAAGGTGGATGCACAGCAGCCACCGGTGGCACTGGTGCTGCTGCTCCTGTTGCTTTAACATGGGGGGAAGCAACACCCAGTAGTCGGGAGCAGTCCAGCATGACACGACTGCCCAGCCCCCTACGGGTCTGCACTCCCCTTCAACTGCGCCCACGGGCCAGCGGCTCACCTTCTCCATGGTCCACGTCCATCCCTCCCACACAAGTCCCCGGCACACGCACACACACACACACAAAACAAAACACTTACAAAAAAAAATTAACTACCAAAAAAACAATCACAAACACAATACAAAAACTAAATAAAGATAGCTTTTAAAAAAGCTGTTGGTTTACAAAGGCAATAAGCACTTTTCACTGACTCCTACACTGCTCTCTCACAAGCCTTCTCCCTCTATGAATGCAATACAAAAACTAAATAAAGCTATAGTTTTTAAAAAAGCTGTTGGTTTTCTTCACTCAAAGCAGCAATCAAGCACTTTCAGTCACTACTACTGTCCTCTATACAAAGCCTTCTCCCTCTAAGAATGCAAAGGAGAAAGTGAAACTGCTTCTCTGACTCACTTCCTTCCTGCCTGGCTAAAGCATGTGACTTACAGTACTGTAAGCCATGTGATGAGTGGGGGGCTGCCTATTCTCTTCTCACTTCACCTTACTTCGCGTTAAAGCATAATGGCAATGCAAAGTGGTAATAATAATGTTGCGAAGTGAGCACCTTGCAGTGCCCATTTTGTGTTGTGCTCCGTGGACGTGAAGTGGCCACTTCGCGTCCACTTCGCCGGCAGATTGAAAATTTGCTGTATCTCTATTCGTGATTGTTTTCCAGTATCACCATTCATTTCCTATAGGTTCTACGAATATATGAAAATTGCCAGCAGAAAAAGGCCTTACGGTCTACCAAGTCTGCTCAGTTGTGCAGCTAGCAGCCCTTATTTTGCAGCTGCCCCTCCCTCACTTGACCCTCTCCCTTGCCCTGTCCCATCCCCTTTTGAAGCTCCCACTGTACTTCTGGATACCACCTCTGCTGGTAGCACGTTCCACCTGGCCACCACTTTCTCGGTAAAAAAGTGCCTTCTCATCTTCCTCCTAAACCTTCCCCCCTTCAGTCTCATATCATGGCCTCAGGTGTCCCTACCCTCCCTTAGTTTGAAAAGCCCCTCCATACAAGACTTGTGTACCCCTTTCATATACCTGAAGGTTTCAGTCATATTTCCCCTCTCCCTCCTCTCCTTCAGTGAGTGCATGTTCAGTTCCCTCAGTCTACTCTTGTAAGGTAAGTCCCCCAGACCACTGACCATCTTTATTGTCCTGTGTTGTACCCCCTGCAGTAACTTAATGTTCTTCTTCAGGTACGGATGCCAGTACTGCACGCAGACCTCAAGGTGTGGCCAAACCAGTGTTCTATATAAAGGGCAGAATCACCTCTCCCTCCTTGAGGATATACCCCTAGCAATACAACCCAGCATGCTGTTGGCCTTTGCAGCCACCTTTCTACATTGTGTTGAGTTGTTCATTGCTCTCATAATGAGCACCCCCAGATTCTTCTCCTCCTCAGTCACAGATAATTGTTCACCTCCCAGTTGGTAGCTCCTCTTCAGAGTTTTAGCCCCAAAATGCAGCACCTTGCATTTTTTTGGCATTGAACCCCAGCTGCCAGGTGTCCGATCAGGACTCCAGCTTTGACAGATTCTCCTGTAACCCTTGCCAAATCTCTAGGTCATCCACCACTGCGCCCATCTTGTTGTCATCAGCCAACAGACTGATTTTGCTCTTGATGCCCACCAAAATGTCTGCAGTGAATATCCCAAACAACACTGGTCCTAACACCCAGCCCTGCGGAACTCCACTCCTTGCCGCCCTTGGGGATGATAGGCCCCCCCCATCACCATCACCACTCTCTGCTGTCTTCCTTGCAGCCAGTTTACTACTCAGCCCACCATCTTCACACCCACCCCTGTAGCTTGTAGTTTACTACCTAGTCTACCATGTGGCACCGAGTCAAATGCCTTACTGAAGCCCAGGTACAGAACACACACTGCATGGCTCTTGTCCAGTTGTCTAGTTACCCAATCATAGTACTCCACCAGGTTGTTCTGACAAGATCTTACAGTGACAAAGCCATGCTGCCTAGTGTCCTGTAGCCCACTGGCTTCCAGAAAGGACACCATCCTATCCTTCAGGATTGTCTCCATCAATTTACTCACGATGGATGTGAGGCTCACCGGTAGATAGTTTCCCGGCTCATCCTTGGGGTCACTTTAAGGGAGTGGTACCACATGAGCCATCCTCCAATCCTGAGGTACACACCTTGAATCTAGTGAGGCATTGAATAGGTCTTTCAAAGGACCCACTAGTACCTCTGCCAGTTCTTTTAGTACCCTGGGATGAATGCCATCTGGCCCTGGCGCCTTGTCCACCCTCAGTGCCCTCAAGCCCTCCAGCACCCTGTCCTCTGTGATTTTCCTGCCTGTCACACCCTCCCCATCCATTCCTGATCTCAAGCCCCCTTTGGGTATCTCTCCCCCCTTTTCTTTAGTAAATACCGAGCAGAAGTAGTCGCTTAGTGCTTCTGCCTTTTCACCACCCATCCCCCTTCCTTCTTAATTCTTACTGTATTGTCCTTACAGCTCCTTTTCTCCCTGATGTACCTGAAGAATTCCTTTTCCTCCTCCTTAATGCCTTGCACCAGCCTGAGCTCCTTTGATGCTTTGGCTGCTCTTACTGCCCTTGTCACTCCTTCGCTTATTTCAGGTACTCCTCCCTGCCCTCCCCCATCCCTGTTTTCTTGTACCTCCTAAAGGCAGTTCTTTTCCTCCTTATGTTTTCCATGACTTCACTGGTCACCCAGCTAGGTTTCTTTGCCCTAGCCTTCTTACTCTGGCCTCACCACAGGTTTTAGTTGCCTCCACTATTCCTATCTTTATGAGCTCCCACCTCTGGTTAGTGTCCACACTAGTGTGAATTTTGGCCACATACTCCCTTACTATTTCCCCATCCTCTCGAAGCTGGCCCTCCTGAAGTCTAACACCCTTGTGTCAGATACTACTCCCTCCTTACCCATATCCAGTGTGAACCATACTATATCCAGTGTGAACCAGTGGTCACTCCCCACCAGAGGCTCTTCCACCCTTAGTTTCCTCACAAACTCCCCATTCGCCAGAACTAGATCAAGGGTGTTCCCTAACTTGGTTGGTTCACTGACCATCTGCATCAGGAAGTTGTCCTGGAAGGCATCTAGCACTACCTGCTCCATTCTGTTATTTGTGACTGGGGTACTCCAATCCACTCCCAGCAGGTTGAAGTCCCCCATAATCACCACACTCTTCCTTCTGCAGGCCCTTTCAATCTGTCCCGCTAGTTCCCTGTCTAATTCCTCAGTCTGAGAGAGCGGACTGTATACCACACCCATCCTGACAGTTCTATTCCAAGAGTCCTGTATTTGCACCCAGAGTGACTCCATACTGCCCTCCTCCCCCTTCTCCCATACACACTTCAATCCTTTCCTCACATACAGCGCCACCCCATTTTCCTCTTTACTCTATCCCTGTGGAAAATCCTGTATCCTGGTACCACCAAGTCCCAGTCATGGTACTGGGTGGCCCATGTTTAGGTAATGGCCACCTCCCCTCCCGCCATGAGAGTCAGAAGCTCCGCAGTTTTATTCCCCAGGCTTCTAGCATTCAAGGTGACTACCTTCCACCCCTTACCTCCCCCCCCTTCCCATTCTAGCATCTTCCTTAGTACCTTCCCTTAATCCCTTGTCTCTGTCATGGGGGGGGGTTAGCTCATGTGCCTTCCCTTCCCATGGCCTCTGCTTGCCTCCTGCCCGCTTGCTACACCCCACTCCTAGTTTAAACACCCAGCCTCTTCTATGTAATTACTTATCCCCATTTTCAACACTCTTCCTCTGCCCTCCTCGCTCAAGTGCAGTCCTTCCAGTAGAGACTACTGTCCACCTAGGTCCCTCCTTACCACCGCCACCAGCCCATACCCTTTGGCCTGACACCAAGTTCCTAGCCATTTATCAAATTTCTCTATTCTCCTTTTTCTTGCAGTGCTTGCTCTGGGAACAGGAAGTATCTCTGAGAAGGTTACTGATCTTTCTGCCCCCTCACATAATGGTTTTAGTTCCTCAAACCTCCTCTGCACTACATCTACCATCCTGTCAGCTAAGTTGTTTGTCCCCAAATACAGGATTAAATGAGGTTCCCCCTTCCCCTTCTAACAAATTTCAGTACAGCTTGTCCCACCCTTTCCACTGTCATTCCTGGCAAGGCCTCCACCCATATATGACAATGCCTCTCCCCCTGCTACCCCACCTGACTTCCTTTAATATTTAGTCCCTCAGCACTAAGATTCCACCCCATTTTGCAACCACATGGTCCTCTTCCTCCCCTCCCCTACCCCTCAACACCTCTTCTTCCTCCTGCACGAAAGTTCCCCCTTTCACCCCGTTATAGTTCCCCCATCTGTACTCCCCCCATGCCACTCCCATCCCGGCTACCATCTGTTACACCTCCAGGCTCATCCCCTTTCTCTTCTTTCTTTGCCTCCTGAAATGTGAATTGATTTTCTGAAGATCCTTCTTTTAGGCCTACCTCTGCCTACCTCATACTAGCCTTTCCACCCCTTCCACAACCTTGTCCATCTTCCCCTCCCCTATTACCCCTCAAAGTACTGCTCCTCCTTTCCTCTTTGTTCTGCCCTACGTCCTTGGTTCCCCTGACTCATTCGATCCTTGGACTGGGTCTCCCTGGTTCAGAGACCCCACCTCATAACCTTTCCCTTTCCTCACCCCCATCAGGTTAAATTGCCCTCCCTCTTCATCTTCTCTACTGTCTCCATGTACTGCTGGACCATAACCCACCGCAGCCCATCGTGCCTTCCTCAGCTCCTCCTGCAGTCCCATGATCTCCTTTTTTAAGCTTCCCTATTTGGTTGCACACTAAACATCCCCCCACTCTCCACACAATTTTAAAAAAGATTAGTACTCCACAGTTGTTGCAACCCACCACCCTTCCCATTTCTCTATTCACCCACCAGTGCCCCCCGTACCAGATGAAGGATCCCCCTCCTTCCCCAAACCCCCCTCCCCTCCTGTACCATTACTGGACATGTTTCTTCCTGTTCCCAGTTCCCTTCCCTTATGCACTAAGTTTAAGATGGTTGAGCAGCTTTCTACAAATTCCTAACCCTCCGATTCCCCACAACTTAAACAAAGCCTGCTCCTTAAGCACTAAGTTTAAGACGGTTGAGCAGCTTTCTACAAACTCCTAACCCTCTTATTTCCTCAAAGAGCCATCAAAAACCTGTAGAGGCTCCTTCTTACAGAAAACCTATAGAGTCTCCTATTTTACAGTCCTCTCTGACTGTACCCGCTCCGTACCCCAATTATACTTTAACTCCTTACCCACCGTATCCCAATGATAGTCTTTCCAGCCTACTAGGCAGCCTCCTTTGAAGTCCTATCTCTCTCTCTTTTACACTTAAAGCTTATTCAAATTAAATTAAACCTATTCAATATCTGCCTTAAACTAAATTAAACCTATTTAGTTTCTACCTTATGTTGTTCCACAACTTAAACAAAGCCTGCCCACAGTTGCACCATATGGCTACCCAATATAAATGCTCTTTTCACCTAATTAAATGCAATTCTCAAAGCATAGTCACAGAATCAGAACCAGTCAGAACCTACCAGGACTTTGGCCTGGATCCTGATCCTGACAATAAGGATCAGGGTCTTTTCAGGTCCTCCCATCCTTAGTAAGTAGCTTTCTGGCAAACAAATTTGGTGGTGTGTCCATAGCCACATTTGGTATAAATACTGCCTGGTGGCAGAGGGGATGGAAAGATGGCCCTTTAGCCATCTGTCATCACAATATGGTACAGTGTTATGAATTCATTGTTTGACAATCTAACCAATAGGACTTCAAGTAAAGATCCTTTAGAATAAATTTCATGAACAGAGTACAAACATATTGGGGAGGGGGTTCATCACATCTATCAAAAGCAAAAGAGGTTTTTGTTATGCTAATAGTGGCTGTGTATGGTTAATAAGTTAAATATTAACTTGCTTCTGCTGATGTTCGAGACAAAAATTGTATCGTAAAGTTTAGTAACAAGAGATTTTAGTCATATTGGTCCTTAGAGCACATAGTTTAATACCTTTTATTGGACCAATGTATGTTTTGTGCAAAGATGATATAGTGCACAAACTTTTGGAGCCTCACAGGTCCCTTCTTCAGGTATAAAGTTTATATGATGTTTCAGAAAACTTCAACAGTTGTAGCATTACACAAGTGCCTTACTTTGAAGATTTTATATAAAACAGAACCATAAACAGAAAATCATCAGTAATGAGGCTGTAATTCCATCGAGGGATTCTGGTGACATCATAAAACACAAGAGCAAAGCTCAAGTGATTTATAATGTCACCAGAATCCCATGATGGAATGACAAGCCTAGTTACTGATGAATTTCCTATTATTTTTTTGTAGTGTGTGGAACACTCCAAACATTCCTTCTCATAATACCATTGATCTGATGTCAGATTAATAGTTTCATGACTTTCTGATGGCAGAGCAAAGGTATTATAAGTTTTTTATGTCACTGACTCCCTATGGGGAAAATCGCACCCATATATTACATGACACTAAAGGTTAAAGGAGTTTATTATTACTTATTCATTGGAAACTCTACGTAATGTTGACCCTTTACCATTACAAAAATAGGTCAGTTTTCTCTTCTGGTGTGTCTTATGACACTTTGCTGCAGGGTAGTGCTATCCCCAGTGGAAGTGTAAATGAAGTAGGTCTCAGACAGAGGATACCTCTTGTTAACTAATAAAGAAGCTATTAACTCTTGTTACCTGTTACACTGCAGGCCCAACAAATTACAGTTTAATGACCTTCCTCAGTCTGGATGGGGGTAACTGAGTGGCTTCTGGTGTCTGAGCCGAGTGACTTTCTTAACTTACAACTTCTATGCGTTTTTCTCACAGTACTGCACATCAAACGTTGACTTAAATAAATGTACCATACTGCTAAAATAAAACTGCCTGTTCCAAATGTTTGTATCTGCCTTGTCTGCTAATCTGGAAAAGCAATGCTGCTTTTCTATTGCAGAATGTGTATCCAATTTTTATAGCACACACTGTAGAACTGTAAGAAAGGGGACATTGCATTTGAAATGGCAATGTTTCAAGTGGCTGCAAAAATCCATGAAAGCAAGATTTTGTTGTTTAAAAATGAAGGAAATGCAAGAAGCTCTTACTGCATTGTCACCATCATTCCATCCCAGTGTACTGGACATCATAACTCTCTGTTTAAGTTTATTATGTGATGCTTAAGAGGGATTTGGCTCAAGGCACAATATGCTTACATAACCACTCTCCTAATCCCACCTTTGCTGGCATGCCTTGAAGGGTCTCTTTCATGAGGGATTGTTTGTGAGAAATCTGCTTCTAAAACCCTAGCTTCCAACAAAATACCTTCATGGCATGATTTACAAAAAAAAAAAATACTGTTTTGAAACCTCAGTAGAACTTCCCAGCCGGGACGTGTCGATTTTGTTGCACATAAAAGGGCCATGTTTCTGGAATGTAAACTACGGTTCTGATGCATGGCATGTTCCATTGTATTCACTGTGCTGTATCATTCTTGAAATTCCATGCTGTAGTTTTTGGTTTTGCCCCCATGGTGGTGATGCACCACAGTGTTCGCAGTACATCTGTGTTGTGGGAGGTGTGCGTGTCTCTTACTCAGTTCCAGTGCCTGCTGCTAACACAAGACATTTACTAAGGTTTCAATGTTCGTAAGTAAAATGTTCCCCTCTGCATTTGTGTATGAACCCTGTGACTGCTCATGTTCATCATATTCCAGTTATCTCTGATTCTGTATATACAGTAGCAGTTTTCTGCCACGTGAAAGGCTAGCATAGGAGTACATCAGCAGTTCTTCAAAGAGCAATGAAAACTAATACAGTAAATAGCTATTGCATCCTTTGGAATCTTGACGGCAACATGTGACATGCGTGACTGCAATTGAGCGAACCACAAAGCGATGACTAAATCACGGTACATCATAGGGCTACCGGCGAGGTAGAGCGATGAGGTGGGTGGTTCACGATATAGCGACAGGATCGCCACACATATGCCACATGGGGGTGGGAGCAAGTACACTCAGCAAGGGGTGGGAGGATTTTCGGGGTGGTGCCAGAGTCAGCTGCTGAGCTGGCCATGTGGCATGGTGGGTGGCTTCACAGCTTGGGTGGACAAGGTGCTGGCTTTGGGTCTGGGCCCAGGTATGTTTTTGTTGCACCTGACCCCAATTTTTTTTTTATGTTTTGTACCCCCCCCCAACATGCACTCCCTGGGAGTTGAGAATCCTTGAGTGGGGGGGTGCAGGTGGTAAGCCCCCAGCACCTTTTTGCTGTGCACCAGGGGAATCACAACACCAAAACTGATTTTCGGCAATGTGACGTTGCTGTAATGATGATCACCTTTCGGCAGTTGCCATTATGACATAGAACCCTCTTGACAGTGTCCCTTTAAATGCTGTCTTTTTTATTTCCTGTGATTAATTATTTAGTTATTCTTTTAAATGTTATGTTAAGAGTTCCTCATGTTCATTGGCAGGTCCAGCTTGCTTTAATAAAAAAACAAGTGGCTAAAAGATCAGCGTTTAGTGTGATTTTCGGTAAACTGTAGTCAGTTTGCCTCTGTTACCAGAACAAGCAAAGAAACTGTTCTGACTGCCCTAAAATGTAACATAGCACTATTTTGCACCTTTTTCACAGTATTTTTTTTATCATCTCATTCGAGATGAGTGCTCCACCAAACATGAGAGCTATTGGAAGCATCTTGCGTCTGTGAATGCATATCTTTATTGGCACAATCATGATTACAAAACTCAGGCATAAATTAGTTTACATTTTTGGGGCGAGGGAGATATGAGATATGGCTATTATTCAAAAGAGTGTGCAATTCCAAACAAGAAGATGCCCCTCTGAAATAAAAATGAGTGGTAGAAGTGCAAAAAAAATAACTTAGAAAAACAGAGCCGAGATTCTGAACACTTCTCCTGTTACTCCTCAAGAAACCTTGCTTGCCTTTTCCTTGCTCAACTTATCTAAATCTAGTCCTGATGGACTGGACCCTAAACTTCATCTTTCAGGAGTTACCATTGCCTTGCCCCTTACTAACCTTCTCCATCTCTCCTTCTCCCTCTGCACTGTCCCTCAACCATGAAAGATTGTCAGCGTTTTTCCCCCTTCAAAAAGGGGGCAGCCCCTCTTCCCCTGTCAATTTCCATCCTATCTCCCTCCTCCTTTCCCTTGAAAAGCTGCAAGAGAAACTAGTCTGCTCCAGGCTTGCTGACTTCCTCTACTTTTCCATCTTCCCCTCCCCCTTCTAATCTGGTTTTCAGAAGCACCACTCCACCATGTCCTCCCTGCTGCGTATCACTGACTCCATCCTCACTGGGATGGATCAGGGCTACATCCCAGTGGCTATTTTCATCAGTCTGGCCAAGTCCTTTGACTCAGTGGCCCACCCACTCCTCCTCCTGGACAAGCTTTGCTTTGTAGGTCTCTCCATTCCCACCTCACGAGTTATCAACAGTTGGGTACAGGTAGGAGGTGCCCAGTCACCCCTCCTTCCTATTCAGGCTGGGGTCCCACAAGACTCCATCCTGGGTCCCATCCTCGTCCCCATTTTCCTGAACAACCTCCCCTCTGCCTGTGCCAACTTGTAAATCCATGTGTCTATGGATAGCACAGTTATTTACACCTCTGGCCCTTTGGCCCTGGCTATGGAAGGCTTATTTCAGCAAGACTTCCACAGTGTCCTGTGCTGGATCCACACGAACCTACTCCAGGTCAGCACTAAAACAATAAGTCCATGACCTGTTAGCACCAGCCAGAAACTGGCCAGGCTCTCCCCCCTGAAGTGGTCCCTTCCTTCAAGGTCCTCAGTGCATGGCTACATAGTATGCTCGACTTTTCTGCCCCCATCTATTCAAGCCATTCCAAGCTCTGCCCCAAACTCAGAGTCCTGTACTGCAACAAGGACTGCCTGTCTCCCCAGGTCTGCCAGGGGCTGGTTACCAAAATAGTCCTCCCAGTTTTTGATTATGCAGATGTGATTTACAGTACTGCCCCTCCTCATCCCTCATCAGAATGGACACCCTCTGTAATGCCTTTTGTCACTTTGCTATTAACTCCCCTTCAAACTCACCACTGCTCCCTCCACTCCTCACTATCCATTCCCCCCCACCCTCATGTCACCAGTCCCGATGTACCTCCTTCATCTTCAAATGCAAGTGTGGGTCCCTTCCTTCTTACCTCTCCTCGCTCTTTACTCCCATTCCCTCTGCTCTGGGGACCCTTGCTCCTTCTTCCTTCCCCACCTACACTCCTCTGCTTGGCTGTCTGCTGTCTCCTATCACTTTCCCTTCCCTTCTTCTGGAACCTGCTGCTCTCTCTCCATATCTCCCCCTCTCCTATCTCCTTTAGGCACAAGTTAAAATTTCTCCCTGCCTGCTCTTGCCAGCCCTCTACCAGACCCTTTCCTGTGGGGCCCTATGATCCTTATGTTTGGCTCCCACCTGGGTTCTACCTCTGCCTGATTTAGTCTCTCCTCCGACAACTACTGAACTGTTATTTCGGCAACCTGCACCGGTCACTTCAGTGCACTTCAATGCTGTTCAGTGTATTGCTGTTTGATTTCTTCCATTGTTATTGTACTTTTAGTATGTTAACTTGTACACTATTATGCACTTCGCATTATACCTTTTTCATTGATGTGATGTATATCTCAATGGCAATCTCTGCCTCCCTCAGTCTTTCTGCCTCCCCCTTGGCTAGTTTAAATGCTTGTCAAAGTAGCATTTAAACCATTCCACCCAGTTTACTGGACTCAGCATTTCACCTTTTTCTCTGGATCTGACTTTCTATTTTACTCTTGGACTCTTACAAGACATTATATTATATATCTGGACTTGCAGTCCCTGAGGTAACTCACCTACTACCGTATTTGTTGGCAAAGTGCTTTGTTACTGGCATATAAGTGTTCCAGGAAGTTCTGTGTATTTGGTGCATGGTGAAAAGGCCCACTGGGGTGTTGTTACTTCACTTCCCCCCCCCCCACTTCACAATGATCTCCTTTAGTCACAGCTACAGAACACTTTTTCTGGAGACATTACTATTCTGTGTGGAGTGTTACTGATTATGTCTTGAACCTTCATAAGGATGTATATGGCAATGCCTCTGAACTTCTTCTAGATCTAACTGCCATGGCTGGTGCCACTGTTTCTTTAAGCTGCAATGCTTTGTATGTTAGTTACCTACTCTGCTTGGTGTGTTTATAACAACTCTTGGCAGCTTCCTACCTAAGCATTCCTGTTAGCGCTCTACACAGTAAAATCCATCCAACCAAATCTGAGCATAGAGCTGCTGTGTTCCCCCAGAACCTATTCTCAGAAATTACAACCCCTCACCCGACCAGTATTCTTTCAACACACACCAAACGGCCTCAAAATATACAACACCAACTCCAAGCACCTTCTCCCCAAACTGGACCTCATTAGAACCTTGGTCACCCTTAACTGCCTGAACTTCCTCATCCTCACAAAGACATGGCTTTCACCACACACTGACTCCTCAGCAATAGACATCCAAGCATGCACCCCCAATTGACAGGGCCCCTCCAGGTGAGGGATGCAGTTCTAATCTATGCTGCTTCCCATCATTTTCAAAATCATCTTCAAGGATTCAGCCCCCAGGTCACATGGTCATCTCCTTCCTCCATTCTATACCCATAGTCATTGCTGGAGCATACTGTGTACCAAGGAAATCCCCAGACAAAGTCATAAACCTGCTCCAGAAGACTATGGATCCCACTCCAAAGAGAGAACATATCATTCTTGGAGACTTCAGTATCAACTGGGGAACAGGCCCAGGCTCTCCTTCCCACCACAACCTCCAATCCAAATTCAAGGCACTCGGCCTTAGCCAGCTGATACCATCACTCACCCGGATGAACAATAGGACCGCTAATCACAGCTTAATTGATTGTATACTGCTGTCACATCCACAGAGAATCCTGGTAGAGGACACTATGCCCAACATATTCAGCGATCATTGCATGAACTTTTGCAACCACAAAATCAACACTGCATAACCTTTTGCATCCACAAAATCAAAACAACAAAAGTCCCTCCTAAGGTAATCCTTGCAAGATCATTTAGAACCTTCAGCCCAGAAGAGTTTACCCACAACCTCACTTCCACTAACTGGGCCCCCCTCCTATCAGCCCAAGTCCCAGAGGAAGCTGCCACCATATTTGGTGCTACTTTCACAGGCATCTGCAACAAACATGCCCCCTTCTAAAAATCAAGAGTCTGGGGCCTCCATCAGCCATGAATCATCACCACCATATTAAACTGGTTCCACCAAAGGGACAAGTCATGTGCCAAGCACAAATCCACTGCATCCCCCTCAGACTGACAAGCCCACACAACGCTCTGAAATTGGTGCACCAGACTCTTAAGGCAGGTCAAAGTGAACTACTTCCAAAACAAGCACTCACCCTCAGGCTCAGACTCATCCAAAATCTGCAGAATGAATCACAACCTCCTCAACCCCTCCTAGTCCACTGGTAGAGACCAGTGCAACCCTAATACTGCCCTCTCTGCAGCCAAACTCCACTGATATTTCAAAGAAGGACTGAAGGCCCTGATATTAGACTCTGAAGATGTACAGCAGACCCACTACTTCTTGACTGGCCTTTTCACCTTTCAGGCAATCCCAGCCTAAGAAGTCCTCAAAGAACTTATGACTCTCCATGTATCCTCCAGCTGCAGAGCAAATGGCGTCTCCCCCAGATTCCTTAGAACAGGTGCAATAACAGCCCCTATGCACACTTCTTCAACCTGTCACTGTCCGCTGGATCTTTCATCCACATCTGGAAACACGCAGTGGTAGTCCCCATCCACAATGGCAGCCCAGCGGACATACCCTCCAACATTCACCCAGTCTCCCTCTTGCCAGTCTTGTCCAAAGTCCTGGAGTGAGTAGTGAGCAGGTAATTCACACAGTTCTACTCCAGGTCTGGTTTTCTTATGTCTTGTCAAGCAGGGTTCCAGCCAAATCACTCCACAGTCACCTCACTTCTTTGAGTCATGTACTTCATCCACACCAACATGGACAGAAGACTGGGCACAGGGGCCATCTTGATCAACCTAGCCAGGGCCTCTGACACTGTGGACTACAGCCTCCTTTTGAACATGCTATCAGCCTCAGGTAACTCCTCCACCTCACTCACCTGGTTCAGCTCCTACCTGTCACACCGGTCATAGTCAGTAAAACGTGCTGGCACTGTGTCATCTCCCCTGCCAATCACCTTTGGAGTCCCTCAAGGATCAGTTCTAGGGCCCCTGCTCTTCACTGCCTAATAAAGAACCTCCCATTTTCAGTCTTCCCCTGCAGCACTCATAGGTACGCAGATGATAACATCATTTACACATCTGTTCCCACCATCAGCTTCATCGAAGAGCCCCTGAACCAGGAACTACATGCAGTTCAGAACTGGTTCCAAGACAACAGGCTGGTCTTAAAATCAGAAAAAAGTCTTGCTGTTTGGATCCAGATGGTGGCTAGGATCAACCTCTGCCACACTGAACATCTCCCCCACCCAAAGGACATCATCTGGACTCTGTCTCAACCTACAGATACCTAGGCCTCCTTCTGGATCAGCACCTGGACTACTCAGCATACATACAGAAAACAGTTGCCAAATGATACACAAAACTTGGCACACTTTACAGCAGTGATTGTCAACCTTTTCTGATCCGGGGAACCTCTGGCCACCTGTCCACAATGTCGGGGACTCCCTATCAAAATTCTGTAGAAATTGTACCGCATTTAGTGTTTGCACAGCATTTATACTGCTACCCTTTATAAAACACAAAAACACAAAAAATCATGTGGTGGAGTGGGGGTGAAGCATGTAGAAAATAATAACACTAGGATCATTCTGTGCCACTGCTATACAAAAAAAGATAAAACTAGCATCTAAAAAAATTAAAAACACCCCACATAAGTATCAGGGGGAGGGGGGAGCTGAAGCATTCAACTGACCGAGTTGGCCATATGAGCATCATTCTGTTCCATTCACCTGAACAAAGCTAACAAAATGAGAAGATAGCACACATAAATAAAATAGAAGTACTACTGCTGCTGATATAAATACAGTACTATTGCTTACCCAAACCGTTATTAGAGATTAATTCAGAGAATTCTGAGTGATTTCTGTGATTTCGTGAATACGTTAGTCGACTGACCAGAACAGAAGCGGGCAAAAGTGCGTACTAAAAACAGGCAGCTTCCTTACTTTTTTATTTTATTTTAAAACGTGTAGCATGATATCAGCGACCAATGAGCGAGAGAGAGTGGTGGATTTTTTGAAAGGCGAACGTGGGGAGCGAGGAGCGAGGATCAAAGAGAGCAGATACTGAACAGCATTTATCAGTTCAGGCAAATAATAAGAGTGGCGAGACTGAATACGGACCAACAGAGAATTACTATGTCAGGCAAGTGAAGACTGATGAAACAAATCAGGGCACTAATAAAGCTAATAATAAGCAAATTGAATCAGTACATGACTCAAGGGTACTCGTGCTTTAAAATCAACTATGGGGTCACCGCCTGCAAATCAGGAGCAATTAAAGTAATTAATACCCATTTACTGAGTAGAGTAAAGTAGGTTACTGTGCTGACAAGGTGCTAAACACCGTTTTAATGTTGAAACTTGTCCTGTTAACTTGCAGTTACAATGTTACATTGTCATTGTAAAAAAAAAAAACTATATCGCAGTTAACATTTCTCGGACTGTTCCGTGGACCCCCAGGCTGGCACTTGCAGACCCCCTGTAAGCCATGGACCCCTGGTTGAAAACCACTGCTTTACAGGATGAATGAGTTGTCTGCAGCTCCACATCAAGAAACAAGTGTGAAATGCCCAGTACTTCCCCTGGTGGATTACAGGGACATTATTTACTCGTGAGCAAACCCCTCCACCCTGACCAAGATGTTCACCCTATTCAATGCCTAATGCACAGTCGCCCTGCCTGCCCCCTTCCCCACGGCTTACTGTACAACGGTTTTGGGTGAATGCCCCAGGGGCAAGACAACAGATGCACACAGCCATCATGGGAGCAAAGTTCTGGATAAGCAAACTTTCATGCTACTTAACAAATCTCCTCTCTCCAGCAACTAAGCTGATCTACACACTTATGTCCGAAGAAGATCAATGTGACAGAGATCCCACACTAGTGTTAGCAGTTGTGACAAAACTGCCTTTGGGCCCCTCCCTTACAGGGCAGTTCTCTGTCAGGGACTTCTAATCCTTTGCCACCACTTGATTTTTACCTGGAACCAGAAAACCACCTTTTTGCCTCCTTTGCTCATGGTCAGGAAGGTCAACACAATAACTTTTGGTAGAGTGTCCTTCAGAGATGGACTGCAAACAGAGTCCAGCAGAATAGTAAAATTACCTTTTTAAATAAACAAGCATTCAGTGGTTCTATCGAAAATGGATTCTTTACTAGAAGAACTACAAGTATTTACAAACAGGATATATTTACAGTCAGACAAAAGGTTTACAAGTTTACTAGAAAATAGAAAATAAAGCAAGTTACACAGACAGTTGGTGTATATACAAATCTAAACTCTTCTTACCTAAAACATATCCTTAAGCTGTACTTCTACCTGCAGCAGGGCTCCCCTTTGGTCAGATGTTGAGTGTTCCAGAGAGAGAGAGAGAGAGAGAGAGAGAAAGAGAGATGACCTTCAGCTCCCTAATTTCTACCCTTTGGCTGTGAGGAGTGGCCTCACCCCTTTGAGTGACAGTTCCCCACTGTACCCCACCATGGATGTGTGTGGATGACATCATCTGGGCCAACTGGCCTCCTTCACACCTAGAACATCCTCTGTCCAGCTTTACGACCTTGTTTTGCACAATGTCTGAGGTGTTTGAAATTGCACTCTCACATCTGCCAGGACATGCAGCTTAGATAAGCTCATGGGAACTTTACACTGAGCCAGTATTTCCCATAAGACCTGCCTGGTCATGTGACCTGGAAGCCATGTTTGATTCCACTACCAAATAACAGAACTTATAATAGAAACATAACTATACTAACAAAATAAATTAATAGATCAGTCTGGGCATATGTCCATCTCAATCAATAACTCTGAATCCCAAGATACAAACATAATCTTGGGCAAGCCTCATTCAGCTATTGACTACCAAAAATGTGGAACAATCTAATTCCCAGCACTAATTCTGCCCTGTCATTTCAGCGGGCAAGAGGCTAAATAAGGCCCACTTCAAAGGTGTGAAGTTCTGCCACAGTTGCTCCTGACTCTTCACTGGGCCACCAGAACTACCTCTGGCTCTGAAAATATACCAAAGTGTACTATGTATCTGCACTATCAAGCACTATACCTCTGCTGCACACTAACCTAGCCCTTCCATATGCACACTGTGGAGTACCTCCCTTGCAGTTGTGATCTCTTGAAACCATTCTGCCCCGGGAAGCAGAACTAAGCTCTGAAAGGAAAATGTGACTAGAACCACACTGAATTGCATGTATGTGTCTTTTCACAACTATGAACCTTGTACTTGTATTGTATAACTGTGAATCAAATGTATGTATTTACCTCACAACTGTAGCCCTGAACTTGTATTTATATGCATTCCTTCCCTAACTACCCCCTCTCCCCCGGGTCACAACTGAAAACGAGCCTCAGGGCTATACTTGCCTAACTGGTAAAATACGTTCTAAATAAATTAAAAAATTATTGGACTTTTGGTTGCACACTACCACTACAGAGAATACTACTGTGTTTCGGAGTCTTGTTTACATTTGTTCAGCAACAAGGCTAATGGTTTGGCTGTAAGCTGCAAGGCAGGACCGACTGCAGTATAGAGTACAAGTACAAATCATGTGACCCAGCTTGGCATCTTGGTGTTTCAGTTTTTAATGGAGTGAGCAGCTTGCATTGGCTGTTTTATCCTAATAAACGTTTGATAACAGAAACCCAGCTGGGTCATGTGATTTGTACATCTACTCTATGTACATCACATTCTGTCCTGCACCAGGGTTAGCCAACCCCGGCAGCAGCACCTGCACACATTCACTGTGAGTGCCATCTCTTCTGCATCTTTGTTAACTATGATGGACTAGCAGGGATGCTAACTCTATCCACATAGCCAGAGCTGCTTTCAAGGGAAACCTTATGAAAATGTAAATGGAGCCTTTGAGTGCAAGCATGTTTGACACATGATGCCCTGCATGGGATCAGAGGCCAATTGACAGACAATTGGCAGAGAAGGTACTAAATATGCCAATAAAGAATCAAATTTGGAATTCATGGGATGTATGGGTACTGAAATTGGCGCAAGTGACCCAATGAATCAGGAGAGGGCCACAGCTCCAACCATTGTAACTGAGCCAGCTGGGCGCTGCCTATGTGACTGGGAGAGTCTGATTAGCAGAGTCAGTCACCAAAACTTTTTTATGGTGATTTTTTTTTTTTTTTAATAAACTTACAGAAAGATGACACTATTCACACATGGACTATAATATCAATGTTTTGTAATAAATCTCACTTCCTCAGGGTGCCACACAATCTTGTACAGTCTATATCTTTTTATCTTATTTTGTAGCTCCTTTTTGGTTAATGTATTAAACTGAATACACAACAGTCCTTCTCCTCATGTTATTATGACTTCTCTAAGGTTGGTATATTCAATACCTCAGTGGTTCATACAGGAATTAAAAGTCTGTGATGGTGTCCTTTTCTGGGTTCTTAGTGGCTGCAGGCACAGCAATCCTGTCCCTTTGTGGCTCACCGAGTTATTCCTGTATGCTAGGGAAGGTGACATGGACAGGGAGGAACACCCAGAAGAGTGGTAGAATGAAGATGGAGCACCCTCCAACAACCCACGCCCACTGAAAGTGTTCCCATGGCATTTCCACTGTCCAGGTTCTGCACCCTGAGGAAGTGAGATTTTCCCATGTAGCATTGGTGTTATAGCCAACATGTGTGAATAGTATCATCTTTTTTTTTCTTTCATATAGCTTTTTACTCCACTGATGACCTCTTCAGTTCCTGTCTCCCCCCTTGGCTGGTAGCCATCTCTTCCAAACTTACTCTGGAGCTTGTTCCCTCAAAGATTGCCCCCGTGGTGGGGCCAGAGAGGGGTGTGCCATCCTCCACACTCAGTACACAGATCTAGTTCATTTTCAGGCATCCAGATGGAGGTTCAAGAATGAGGGGTCATGACATGAGACTAAAGGGGGGGTAGTCTCAGGGGTACAGGAGGAAGTATTTCTTCACAAAAGGGTGATGGATGCATGGAACAGCTTCCAGGCAAAGGTGGTGGGGTGAAAACAATGGGGGAATTCAAATATGCACTGGATAGGAACAAGGAGACTCTAGCAACAGAGAACAGAAGGTAAGCAGCAGATCAATTAGAGTCTGCGGCACAAGCAGTGGGTAAGAAAATGAGAAGTCTGGATGGATCAGGTGGTCCTTATCTGCTGTCAAATTCTATATTTCTTTGTGCAGGTCTGGGGAGGAACACAGAGCTTCATCCTGCCATTGGATCTCTTTTCTGTTTTCTTCTGAGCCCCCGCTGCGGTATGCACAATGGAATTTGCTTGTGGAGGTACATACATCCCACAGATTCGCAGTCCTGCTCTGAGATGCTTATTGCCTGCACTGCCACAGGGCATCCACCTGGTGGCAGTCAAAGGCCAGTACAGCTGCCACCCTTTCCCCGGGAGAGGAGAGCTCTCCTTGGGACACTCAGTCCTCTCACACCATGTTGACCCCCGACAATCTAGGCTCATTGCTGAACACAGGTCACTGGCATGACAGGAGGTAAGGCATTAGATGCCTCAGTCCTGCAAGCTACTGGGCTCATCATAGTATCATCTTTTTATGAGTTTACTAAAACAAAAAATATCAACATAATAACAGTTTTGGTGAATGACTCTATTAGTCCAAGTGTAAAGATCTTTAAAGAGAAGGTCCCTCAGCATTTTCTTCTGTATATCTGTGTAATTTGTAGGTATGAACAATGATTGCCTACACTGAACCCTCATAATTTCACCAGGACTTAAATGTAAAGGAGGTTACCTGTTACTTAAGTCTGTTGCGAAAACCTGTTTGACTCCATTGCGAAGGTCATGACCTGATTCATGCAAGGCATCATGGGATTTGATTATGCATAAGAGCTTAAGTCTGTAGTTCTCCGGTATCAATCAGTGCTGTTGCTGTCCTCTGTGGTCTCTGTGTTCTTGTCTCATGCTGGCCATCAACCTTGCATGTTACCCCGCACAGGAAAAAACTATTAGAAGAAAGACACTGCATGCTCAATCTACAAAAAAAAACTTGCAATACAAAACTATTAATCAGGGCAGAAATAAAGCTTCACAAACACAAACCTCTAGAAGCATTTTTTTCCAACTCAGATACACTTTAAACTACGGAAAACATCCAGTACAGTGGCAGTATAGTGCAGTGGTTAACAGCACTGAGCTGCAAACCTGGAGACTTGGGTTTGAATCACACAGCTGTCAACCACCACTTGCATACTGTGTGACTGTTAGCAAATCATTTAACTTCCCAGTGCTCCCAGGATGCACCTGGAAACAAGCCTTGGCTTAGTGTGCTTTTCTGGGCCATAAACTATAAAATAAAATAAAAAAGTTTGATGGCCAGCACAAGACAAGAAAATAGGGATTACAGAGGACATGAATGACACCAACTAATACAACTGAACTACTGCAGGCTTTAGCTCTAAAGAGCCCCTGACATGATTGGGCAGGCAACTCGTACACGGAGCTTCCTGCCTGTGGAGCTTTTTCAGCCATAAAATAATATTTTCTAAGCTCTGTATTTTAAAATATTTAACTCATAAAGCCCAACTCGTAGCACTGCAGCCCCACCCCAAAAAGTAGCATAATTATGACTCAAGGTCTGGGATGGGGCTGCAGGCAGTCTGTGGAAGATTCAATGTAATTGGAAGATGGGGTTGCCTAAACGTATTAGGAGTATCATCGCTGGCATATTTACATGTATATTAGCCCAATACGTGTAAATATGCCAGTGATCATACAGATGATGTTATGCGAGTTACTACCAGGTTTGACATTCTGATGCTGCTGCACCTGAAAAATGGGCACAAGCTGCCATAAATCACAGAGCCGGTCCCAAAACAATTCCATGTTGGAAAATATGGTGCATGCAGAAAAACCCGCAGGTGCATAAGTGAAGATCCCCTTGTGCAAGGTTTTTCCATAGGTGCACCAGTTTCACCATTTACTGAAAATCCAGCCCCTGGGGTTTGCAGTGACTGAACCTGCATCACAGCAATGCTCTTAGCACATTTGCCCTAAAAGATTTAATCTTAGGAAACTGTGAGTTCGGTATCAGACCTCAGGCATTGGAATGTTTTGTATAAAGCTTGTCGGGTAGTTAGGGCATGTAGGTTCACCAGAAGCCCTGAGCTGTGCAAGGACTGTGTGGGAGGGGCATAGCTAACACCAAAGACCTCCACAGGGCCCCTCTAGTTCAACATTAAAGGAATAATGCATGACAGAGTGTGTGTCGTGCTGGGATAATGCCACGCCTGGGGGGATGGGCACGAGGCCACAGGCCAAGTGCGTCCAATGCCCCAGGTGTGGTGTTATCCCAGCACAACACACACCCTGGACTGCATTATTCCTATTATACAATGGCTTGTTATATATAAAATAAAAAAAATAATTTTAAAGAATGTTTTTATTAGAGTGGAAAAATATTTTTGTTTCTTAACAGGAGATGCAAAAAAAGACAATAAAGAGGTCGTCTGCATTGGTTCACAGTGCCGAGACTAGACCTGTGACGTTATGCTGGGATAACCCCATGGGTCTAGCCCCAAACTGACCAATCACAGTCCAAGATTCTTTCTTGCCATTGTATAATAGAGTTTACCTGAAATTGTTATGTTTGTATTCTCCACTTCTAGTGATATAATTATATCTAACCTACACCGGCACCGTGTCATAATGCCTAAAAGAAAAATGTCTCCAACAACAACCGCTAAATTGCAGCTACAGCAAAAAAAGCTACTTGATAAAATGCCAAGCAGTCAAAACCACACAAAGCACGCCAAGAAACCATGTCAAAGAAAACAACTGTAACCAGGGCCAAAGCAATTTCTTCATAATGTTATGCAGAGGGCTCCGCCCCCACAACCCCAGTAATATATATATAACAACTCCAGTCCGTGCTATAGTTGACACATAACAATAGAATCGGTGCACTATACAGTAAATGCAAACACTATTTTTGACACACTATTATTCCTTAGCTATACTTCAAGCAGCATATTGACTGGTAACCCATTGGGGCCCACTCTGTCATCATTTGAGCCTATGTGGTACCATCAGCTAACTATCTGAAAGGAGTTCCTAAATAAGAACATGCACCCTTATGTTTGTAGTAAAGGCAATTCACAAGGTTTAGAAAGAAGCTGTACGAGGTACAGGATGGAAAGTTTCAGATTATATGCTGAAACATTTTAGTCTAAACAGTGAGGCAAGCACTGAGTTAATTTCCTACAGTCACATTATCTAGATGACCACCAGGGTAGGTCCCACAAGTTCAAATAGGCAGCTACAGGATACAGATTGCCATTGTTGTTTGCATATAATTGTGCCAGGAAAGTTGACTTGGCCTACCACACTGACAGCCTGAAACCTCAAAGTGAACCTCCTCTGAACATGTACAGTATATGCTAAAGAACATGTCAGTCAGGTGCCCTGGTGGGGGGGGGGGGTCGTCCTGTGGTGTCATTTACATAGTGACCCCAGTCCTTCTCCCAAAATGGTTACAATGGAGTTAACGACCTTGCATAAATGTGCTGAGACCCCACTAGTTTGGAGGGTCACAAGTAAGAGACTGAAGTAAAATAACTGGGCACCCAATTTCTATTGTAAACTGTGCCCCAGAAAAACAAAAACTGAAATTAGAATTTTCACTTAGTTCTTTAAGTATTTAATACATAATCATGAGGTGATTGGTTTCTCATTGAGGTGCCTGTTTTCACGCTGTGCCACTTCCTTTAGGTCCCTTCCATAAAATAACAGTAACAATGCACGTTTTGTCCTATATATACTCTGTAACCATGTGTGTGTGTCTAAACGTCTACATGGTGTGTGATTAAGTTGGGGCCCTACAGAATATGACTGCAGCTAGTGCAAAGTGCATTGCCACAGTCACTGCTCCAAGGGTTCTTACACTGTGCATAACGTGCCATGTGGATGTGAAGAATAGGGCTCATAGTCTTTTATCCCCATCTCAAAATGTCCTAGTATTGTAACAATTTTCCAGCTGATACATCTGAAATTACTGGTCCTATATTTAATCTTCTTTCTTATTCCAGTTCTAAAGACACTGATTTGCATTGTCACATATACATGATGCAGTTATTATAATTTCCGATTTATATGTGCTATGGTAACATCCGGCATGAAGTAAACGTTGTGGAGTAGCAGTCTCTTGCCTTAGTTTAGTATGTAAGCAGGTGTGCGCACAATAGATGGAAACAGCTGTGAGCTGCAGTGCATGAACTGTGCTAGATGACAGAGCAGGTGGAATGTGGGCATATGGTCACACAGCAGTGAATTTGTTTCACTGGTTGCCCTGACATATGCTATGTAGAAACCAGCAACGAAAGCCAGTTCACTCACAGAAGTGGAAATACCGTGAAAACCTGGAAAAGTTTTGATGTGTTAGCAATTACTCTGCAGCAGAGGAAATTCTTAATGTCTTCTGTTGTTTGGGATATATTAAGAATAGGATGGGACAGGACAGGACAGAACAGAAACAGAACAGAAGTAGTGGGATCCCTGCATCCTGATGGGCCAGAACTCATGCGTGTTAACAGTACTACCAACGGGTAAAAAAAAAATCTGGCAAACAGGACACAGTGCATAATAGAAATCCCTGTGCCTGACTTTAGAATTTTCATTTCATTTTCTTGGAGCATATGATCCTTTAAGCAATGGCCTGCTTTGAAAGAGTCCAGTGTCAGACAATACAAAATAAACCAATACAATTTCCAACTGTTGGACAATTTTTTTGTCCCAACCCAGGACCCCCACCCAAAAAAAATAACATGTAAAAACATGTATTGTGAAGCATATCTTCACTGTCATTTAAACAGGTAGCGGGTGTACTTGTCTTTTTGGAAACATAAACAATGATGGCAGAAAAAGACCAGTGGTCCATCCGGTCTGCCCATAGTTCCTTATTAAATCATGGGGCCTACGGTTCATACAGGGTACTAGCCTTCACTATCCACCTCTTTGTTATTCACCTCTCCATTCCCCTCCCTACTACTACCACCACCACCCTGAGTAACCAAGTGAGTGGTAGCAAACAGAGGCCTCGAAGTGTGTGGGGGGTTGTTATTCATTTAATGATGTCACTGTCACTTCCAGTTTGGCACTGCAGGACAACTGAGTTTTTCACAGTGAGCTCACTGCTGGAGTGCAAATAAAGGTAAACTTTAACATGTTTGTAGCAGATACTGAAAAAAAAAGATCCACGCTAGAACCAACAGCACCTTGTTACTGCTAAATCGAGAAACTGCCCCTCAAATAAGAACCTCCTCTTTAAAAGTCACAATTTTCCTGTTGATATTCAAATTAGTTTTCCAGTCAAGTCTCCACAGCATTGTCAGTTAGTGTCTTGCTCATCTCTTCATTGGCAACATGCACTTTCATCCCTTGTTCGGCAGTGCAGATTCTGACAAAATAATTCTGTCTGTTATATATTTGACATCTTTGTCCACATGCTAGGCATCTATTTAGCCCATGCTCTCTTCCACATTTCCCACATCGGCTCTTTCTTGACTCTCTTGCTGGCAAACTCCCTCTCACTTTGTGTATAGTCCCTCATACGAACATATGAAACTGCCAGCAGATACAGGCCATATGATCTATCAAGTCTGCTTGAGTGTGCAGCTAGCAATCCCTTATACTTCAGCTGCCCCTTCCTCCCCTTCCCTGTCATGGTGACCCTCCCCTTCACTTTGTCCCATCCCCTTTTAAAACTGCCCACTGCATTACAGGACACCACCTCTTCGGGCAGCACGTTCCACGTAGACACTACCCTTTCTGTGAAAAAGTGCCTCCAGTCTCAGATTGCACCCCCTCGTGCCCCCCTCAACTTAAAGATTCCCTCTGTACCAGTCTTGTTTATATCCTTCATGTATTTAAAGGTCTCAGTCATATCTTCCCTAATCATCCTCTCCTCCAGTGAGTACATGTTAAGCTCCCTCAGCCTCCCCTCATTGGGTATGTCTTCTAATCCCATGATCATCTTTGTTGCTCTCCGCTGGACCCCCTCCAGTAATCTAACATATTTCTTCAAGTAGGGGTGCCAATATTGTACGCAGTAATAGTGCGGCCTCACCAATGATCTGTACAGAGGCAGGATCACCTCCCTCCTGGAGGTGATTCCTCAAGCAGTACATCCCAGCATCTTGTTGGCTTTAGGTGCTACCTTTCTGCACTGTGCCAAGTGGTTCATTTGCCCGGTTATTGTCACCCCAAGATCCTTCTCCTCCTCTGTAGCAACTATCTGCACCCCTCATAACTGATAACACCTCCTTGGGTTCCTTGCTCCCAGGTGCATGACTGTGCACTTCTTAGCACTGAACACCAGCTGCCATGTGTCTGACCAGTCCTCAGGTTTTATCAGATCATCCTGCAACCCCTGCCACCCTACTGTGTCACCCACCACCACACCAATCTTGGTGTAATCTGCAAAAAGGCTAATTTAATTCTTAATGCCATGCGAGATGTCAGCTCTGAAAATGTCAAACACTGGGACCAGTACTGAGCCCTGTGGCACCCTGCTCGTTACAGCCCTTGGAGCTGAGAGTTCCTCTCTCACCACTACCCTCTGTTGCCTCCCTTGCAGTCAGTTCTTGATCCAATTCACCATTTATGTGCCTGCTCTCTGGTATCCCAACTTGCTAATCAAACTCCCATGTGGCACCGAATCGAATGCCTTGCTGAAATCCAGATACAGGACATCCACCACACAGCCCTTGTCCAGTTCCCTAGTCACCCAATCATAATAGTCAACCAAGCTGGTCTGGCAGGCTCTACCAGAGACAAACCCATGTTACTTCCCATCCTGGAGACTATTACCTTTTAGAAAGGTTACTAACCTCTCTTTAAGGATTGCCTCCATTAACTTTCTCGTTCTCCCCCTTTTTTGAGTACTGTCATATTAACTGCATTTTCCTCCCCAGGGAGATCACTCCTACTTTTAATTTGCCTCTCACTTAATTCAGCCGCTCTACAAATATCAATAGTTTTAGCAAGGGTCAGGTCTACTTCTCAGAGCAGTAGGCATTGCACATGATCATTTAAGATGCCACAGATAATTATGTCTCTAATCAGTGAATCACTCAGGCTGGCAAACTCAGAACATTTAACTCTCAGACGCAATTCGGTAACATGGGTATCAATAGATTCCCCTGGGTTTTGAATCTGAATGTTGAACGAATGCCTCTGATATGTCAAGTTCTTGTGTGGGTTGCAGTACCTCTCAAATTGCTCCATAATTTTGGGAAAGATTCCCTTGTCTTCCTCCTTCACTCACTTGACAGTGGTATACACCTCCAGGGCTGCAGGGCCAGCCATATGCAGGAACATCATAGCCTGGATCTTCTTGGACTTCTCAGCAACCCTTGAGCCCACAAAACAAAATTTTGACTTTCTGCTTGAAATAACGCTAGTTTTCAGCCAGATTGCCAGTGAGATCAAGTGCGCAAGGTGGTGACAACTGCTCCATCTTCTGACACCATGTAATGATATGTGGAAGTAGGTAATTGCAATTTGCAACACTTTACTTAAAATTGTCAGCTTGTAACAGTGCAGATGCATACAGTCTCAAATCTAACATTAATCTGGCAGGTTATAGCCCACCAAGCACTATTTTTAAGCAGGTTCAAATGTTATGACATCACGTCAGGCGTGCGTCATTAATATGCATGCATTCTCATTAATACAAATATCCTTGTAATAGACAGTGACAGCAGAAAAAGACCAAAGGTCCATTCAGTCTGTCCCAGTTCCCTAACTGGCCTCGGGACCTACTGTCCCTCCAGGGTCCTAGTCCTTCCTGTTCTTCCCCCCCATTCCCCTCTCAGTTTCTGCTGCCCCAATCACTATACCCTTCATTCTGTTCCAAGCGTACTTGAAACCACCAATGGTTTTAGCACCCACCACTTCAGTTAGTAGACTGTTTCACAGTTCCACCACCCTTTCTGTAAAATAATACTTCCTTATGTCCTTCCTGAACCTCTTTCCTGTCAGTTTCCACTCATGTCCCTGTGACCTCAAGCTAGTATTCAAGCTAAACAGTTCTCTGCAGTTCATCTTGTTCATTCATTTTAGAAACTTGAAGGTCTCTATTATATCTCCCCTCTCCTTTCTAGTCTCCAGCAAGTACATGTTCAGTTCTGTGTCGTGCTCCTCATAGGACCTGTCCTGTTGGCCATGCATTATTTTTGTTACTCTGCGCTACACCACTTCCAGCCTATCCATATTCTTCTTGAGGTGAGGGCTCCAGAGCTGAGCACGATACTCCAGGTGTGGCTTCATTAAGGATCTATATAAGGGAAATATTACATCTTCCCTTCTGCTATCAATAGTGTCCCCGTAACTTGACCGGTTGTTTACAGTGACAAAATAACAGTCGCTGATCGCTGTAATGGGCGCGTGGGGCCCCAGCACAGCTTCTTCAGGTCTTGCGACCCATCCCCAAAGCACTTCCGCCATGGAGGTGATTATAATAAAATCTGGGGGCTGCAGGGGGCGAAGCCCCCCAAAAAAAACACACTTGTATGCCCAACGGCACAATGCAGACTGCAATTGCGGTCAACATTGTGCCATCGCTGTAAAGCTGGTCGACAGGTTTTTTGTCGAACCAGCTTGGTGGAATCCTATCAGTACCCCTCCTGATACATCCCAGCATCCTACTCACTTTGCTATATGCCTTATTGCACTGACTCAATTGTTTGAGGGAGTCACCAATGTCCCATTCCTCAACCATAGTGCTGTCTCACCCCACCCATCCAGTACTCTGTCCTGGAGTTCTTGTTCCCTAGGTGCATTATCCTGCACTTTATGGTGTTGAATTTCAGATGCCAAACCTTAGACCCCCCCTCTAGCTTTTGTAAATCACTCTGCATTTCTCTGATTCCTTTGCCACTGTCCAACCTCCCACAGAGCTTAGTTTCATCTGTGAAGAGACACATCCTGCCCTGGATTCCCTCGCCAATGTCATTGATGAATATATTGAAGAGGAGTGGACCCAGGACAGATCCCTGTGGTAGCCCATTTGTGGCCTCCCTCTCTTCTGATTTGAGCCAATTGACCATAACCCACTGCTGCCTCCCCCTTAGCTAGCTACCTACCCAGTTTACTATGACCTTAGCCACACCCAGATCCTTCATCTTCAGCAAGAACCTGTGATTCACCAAGTCAAAAGCCATGCTGAAGTCGAAGTAGAGTGAAACCACAGAGTGGCCCCTATCCAGTTCTCTCATCAACCAGTTAAGGAAAACTATCAGGTTAGTCTGACTACACCTTCCTGATGCAAATCCGTGCTGTTTACCATCCTGCAGACCATTGCTCTCCAAGTAGGCACAAGGTCTTCTTTGACTAGTAACTCCATCAGCTTCTCTACACTAGAGGTAAGACTCACAGGTCTGTAGTTTCCCACCTGTTCACTATCTTCCCCATTTTGGAGCAGAACTACATCTGGTCCAGTCTTTTGGAACTATCCCCTTCTTAGTGAGTTGTTAAATAGATCTACCAGGGATTCAGCCAATATCGCTGCCAGCTCAATGAGCTAACACTGGACGCAACCCATTTGATCCCAGTATTTTATCTGTCTTTAGGGCTGCCAGACCTTCCTGGACCCTTTTGCTTGTAAATATTGTCTGTCTCATCTCTGGGACCCCCTTAGTGGCTGCTTTCATGCCACTCTCTGGCAAGGGTCCAATGTCCTCCCTAGTGAAAGCTGAGCAAAAGTAATAATTGAGGCCAGCTGCTTTGTGTCCATCTTCCTCTATCACCCTACCCCCCTCAGCTGGCCTTACGATTCCCTAGCCTGTCTTCCTTTTTCCCTAATATATAAGAGGAACTGTTTTTCTCTGCTCTTGACCCCCCCTTCCCAATATGCAGTTCTGTGACTGCTTTTGTCTCCCTAATCGTCCTCTTTGCCTTCCTATTTTTCAGTATGTATTCTCCACATTCTTCCTCCCCTTCTTATCTTTATACTTGCAGGATGCCATTTTCTTTGCCATCACTGCTTCCCTGATGCTTTCAGAGAACCATAACAGTCTCTTGAAATTGTTCTTTTTGGTTACCATTCTCATGCATAATTTAGATGCCTTGAGAATGCTGCCTTAATTTCCCCTCCGTCTACCACCAACCCTATGTTGTCCACCCTGACTAACTTTTTCATGACCAGCTTCCTCAGCCTGTTGAAGTCCACCCTCCTAAAATCAAGGACTTCAGCTCTTGATTGGGGTTTTCCAGACCAAGGGCTAGTTCGATCTAAATGGAGTTATGGTCACTGTTCCCTCAGGGGCTCCCCTATTCTTACAGTTTCCACCACCTCAGAGTGGGTGAGCACCGGGTCAAGAATTGCAGTCTGCCTGGTGGGTTCCTTAACTAGCAGTACCAGTAGACAGTCCTGGAAGGCATCCAGCAAGGCCTGACTTCTGGTGGTCATGGCTACTGGAATATCCCAATTGATGTCTGGCAGGTTTAACTATGTTTTATGGTTTCAGAACTACTTGACCAATAGGTCACAAAAAGTCTTGTTCAACAAAACTGTGTCCCCTTTGATCAAAGTAGAAATCAATATCCCACAGTGCTCGTTTTTGACCCAATTTTATGTACTACTTTTTAACAATAATTTGCCTTCATTTTCTTTTGCTACTAATATGATTTTTTTATGATGATTATATTGCTTTGTTCAAGTACGACCCCCCCTTTGTACCTGGTAATTGAGTCACTGCAGAAAGATGTTGATACTGTCTTGCAGTGGCTATTAGATAATGGCTTACTGCTGAACATGTCAAAAACTGAGTGTTGAAATTCAGCTCCAAATCTAAGCTTATAATTTCAGCCACTAACTCACAAATTATAGACAGGCAGGATAGTACAGTTAAGTCTGTGGAGTAGTTTACATATTTGGGAATCTACCTTGATCAATCACTTTTTTATGTGTGCACATAGATATCATGATGAAATTTGTACATACTCTCTCGGGCATTCTATGTAGAATGAAGGGATCTTTGCCATCACATTCCACGAAGATACTGACCCACTCACTTTTATTATTACTGATTGACTACAGCATTGTGCTGTACAAGACTGCTAATGAAACACTGTTGTACAGAGTTAGGACATTGTACAACATGATTTGCCATTTTGCAACTTCCTGCACTAGAAATACACATCATTGTATCTTGCACATTAAAATTGGGTGGCCTTAATTTCAGTATTGGTGTGTTTAATTAGTTTTAGACAATTTTAAAAAATTTCAGTTGATTTATCCTTTAAAGCATTGATCATTGAGAATGCTGTGTCCTATTTGACAAGATTATCAATGGCACCTTCTATCAGGTTATATTTTTAGGACCTCTCTGGGGCAGCGCTCATTTTAGTACCATGCTATAAAATGTTAGAACAGTTTACCAGCGAGTTTTCAAAACATCAGGGACCAGATTCACAAAAAAATCGCAGAAGTGCAATGAAGAATTTTGCGTTGGGCCTTGCAGTTGCCCAGGTGCCAAAATTTGCTGGGCTGAGGCAGTGTCAACACCAGTACCACCAGCACTACCCCTGTAGCACCACCTAGACATGCAGCCAGGAGCACGGGCCCACAGGGAATAGTGCAGGAGCACTATGTCCCATTCACTAAGGCAGCCATGTAAATTACCTCATTGGGCATGCAAAGAACTAGGTGGCAATTTGCATGCCCATTATGGGCCCATTTACATGGGCTCTGATGGAGTGTAACCCCCAGCCCCTGACTGACATGCAGCAGCAGTCCCTGGTAGTCTAGCACTGCCCCCCCATTCTCCAATCGTTGACACCGTATAATACACATAATTTCCTAGTAGTCCAGTGGTCCCTCCCCCATTCTCTGATCACCATCCAGGTGATAGTACAAACAATGGGCCCTATGCATGAATGGGCAGAAAGTACATGCCAGAGGTATGTACCCCACCCACGTAGCTCCACGCCTGAGGACAGGTGCACACAGGCCGGTATGAACTATCACCAGCCACCTGTCCGCAGCCCCGCCCCTCCATGCCATGCAAGATCATGGAGTGTGGATGGGGCAGAGTAGTAGACCCAGGTGGGCACCCAATCAGATGCTTGCCCTGGGTCCCAGAGTGGAGCCCCTGCTCCATGGGAGCAGGGAAGCGGAGCATGGGAAGGTGCGGATCAAGGTGCATGCATGCACACAGGCACCCGGGGAATGCACTGATGGTGCTCATTGACTAGTGGTCCCTCCCCCTGTCTGAGACCTGTACCCAGGATACCACACCTTGACTGGTGCACAGCTGACCCCCCAACACACACACATACACATCAGAGCCCTGTCCCTGGTCCCGTATGCCAGTTGTCTCACCCCGCCACATCAGAACCCCTGCTCTGGTCCCGTATGCCAGTTGACCCCCCCCACATCAGAGCCCCATTCCCAGTCCCATATGCCAGTTGTCACCCCCCACATCACAGCCCTGGAGTCCTTTATGCCAGTTGTCTCACCCCCCACATCAGAATCCCAGCCCTGAACCAGCATGACAGTACACCCCCACACACAGCAGAGCCCTGGCCCTGGTCCGCAAGTCAGTGACATTCTCCTTGCAACCAAAGCCCCATCCTGATGGCCCTGTCCAGTACTGCACGCTTGACCCTCCACCCGATCCCAGCCCCTCTGTCCCTCATTGGTGGTTGAGTGCCCCCCATGGCACTGACAACATCACCACCCCCAGTCCCCAGTACCTGCACGTTGGTGCCTACGGCATGGACAGTGAGCAGCACATACCTCCATACATCACCTTCCACCGCCATCTCAACTGATGCTGAGCACTTGCCTATTTATAAGTTCCCTAAATAGGCAGTGCCCCAGCATTAGTTGGATGGTGGGTGGCCGAGGTGGAGCGCAGAGGGATCTGCCACTCGCCGTCCATCGCTGCAGCACCGACATGCAGGTACAGGCAATGGGGACTGGTGTTGCTGGTGCTGCAGGGGGGCCACTAACCACCAATGAGGGAGCAGGGGGCAAGGATTGGGGGAGGGGTGGTCAAGCAGTGCAGTACTGGACGGGGGCTGCCAGGATGGGGCTGTGGTTGTGAGGGGTGGTACGTCACTGACTTGCTGACCAGGGCCAGGGCTCTGCTGTGTGTGAGGGGGTGTACTGTCATATGGGACTGGTGCTGGGGTCCTGAAGTGTAGGGTGGTGAGACAACTGGCATATGGGACCAGGGACGGGGCTCTGATGTGGGTTGGTGACAACTGGCATACAGGGACAGGGCTCTGATGTTGGGGGGGGTTGACAACTGGCATACGGGACTGGGGTGGGGGTTCTGTGTGCACAGGGCTAGATGCATACCACAGTTGCTGCAGAGTCCCCCGTGCCATATCCAGTGCCCTCCTGTACCCTCCTGTGTGCAGCATTATGCAGCTTTGTGAATGGTACGTAGTGTGGTTATGCTGCCATCTCTCCCCCTGGACTGCCCTGGCATGTAGCTGCCTACACAGCTGGGGAATCGGATGCACATCTGGACCGCACACAGCTAGTGAATGTCACTGGCCCCCACTGTGCAGCATTCATGCATACTGTTGCCTACATGCCTCAGATACATGGTGCATAGGCAACCCTCTTTTTTGTGCATAGGCTTCAATATGTCCCTGGCAGTCTGGTGGCCCCTCCCCCATCCTCTGTTCTCCAATCGCTGTCTTGTTATAGTAATAATATTTCCCTGGTAGTCTAGTGGTCCCTCCCCCTTCCCTGTTTGCTGATTGCTGTCCCATTAAGAATAACTTCATTCCCTGGTAGTTCAGTGGTCCCCCACCCTATCCCCGATCCCTCCTTGGCCCCCCACCCAATCACTCACTGCATATTTATCAAATGTCCCTGGTGGTCCAGCAATGCCTCCCCAACCTGGATCACCCACCCAGTATTTATATAAATGGTCCCATGGTGATCTAGCTGTCCCTCCCCCACCTGATCACCCACCTGGTATTTGTATAAATTGTTCCTGGTGGTCTAGTGATCCCTCCCCACATGATCCCTGGCCCTGGTGTCTGAAGCCCCCCACCACCCCCCATCACCACCACCATGGTGGTAGCCAGATCACCACAGCCTCACTATTGCAGCTAACAGTAACATTCCCCACAACCCAAGCACTGTTCCAAAGTTGCACCTAGTCCCCCAGCCCTCCCATCTTTTGGTGAACAGTGGTCCCTCATCGTCCCATGGCACCTTTTATCCCAGTAAGCCTTACCCACTCATCAGTGCCACAGTCAGGGAACAGCAAGTGACACAGCCCTCCCACACCTCCTTGGCCACTCACCATCCAACTGATGCTAAGACCACGATGCTTAAAATAAAGCATCCCACTCCCAGCATCAGTTGAATGGTGGGAGGCCGAGAAGATGTGGGAGGGCTGTGTTACTCACTGTCCCCGACCATGGCACTGACATGCAGCTTAGATTGACTAGGGGTGATTGTCAGTGCTGCAGGAGGGTGGGAGGCCACTGTCCACCAATGATGGGAAGGCTGAGGGGGCCAGGTGCAACTCTGGAATGGTGCCAAGGCTGGGGGGATGTTACTGATAGCTGCTATAATGAAAACTGTGGCAGTCTGGCTACCGCCATAGTGGGGGGGGCTTCTGACACCAGGACCGGGTATTGGATGGGGGAAGGGACCACTAGACCACCAGAGACAGTTTATACAAATACTGGGCAGGTGATTAGGTGGCGTGAGAGACCACTGGACCACCAGGAACATTTTATGCAAATAACAGGTGGGTGATTGGGTGGGGGAGGACCGCTGGACCACCAGGGTAATTCTTCAAGTTGTGGCAGGAAGGGATTGGAGATAGAGTGGAGGAACCACTGTACTACCAGGGAATTGAAGTTATTCTCACCAGGATAGCAATCAGTGAAGGGGGGAAGGGGAGGGATCACTGGACTACCAGGGACGTAATATTTGGTATCACCGGGATGGCAATCAGGGAACAGGAGAGGGGAGACTACTAGACTACCAGGGAATTCTTTTTAGTCTATGGGGATGGTGATCGGAGAACAAAGAAGGGGGCCGGACCCCTGCACTACCAGAGAATTAAGTGTATTATACAGGGATGGTGATCAGAGAATGGGGGAGGGGAAGGGGAGGGAATACTAGGCTACCAGTGAAGTTTTGTTTTTATCACGGGATGGTGCTTGGGGAAGAGGCAGAGGGGAGGGACCACTGGACCACCAGGGATATTCGTTTATTTCTCTACAGAATGGGAATCGACAATCACTGGGGGGCACAGTACCTCTGCCAGCCATTAGAGTTGTATGGGATACCACCAGGTCTTGGTCGGCGGTATTTGATCAATGCAAGGGGACCACTCAGGAGGCCCTTGCATGGAGCATATTCTTTATGAATCAGGCAGCGTTGATATTCAGGTCTCCTCCCCCTCATTTGCATTGCAGCCCCCTCCAGACTTTGATCCAGTGCAAACCTGGTTTGCAGGCGTAAACTTGGCTTTTGTGAATACCAACCTAGTGCAAAGTCCAGTTTGCTCCTTGCAAACTGGGTTTGCACCAGGGCAAAGTTTTGTGAATCTGACCCCAGCTTTCATAATGTCTTTCAAACTGTATATAAAAAAAAACACTTTCTGGACAATTATTCTTGTATTTTTTTTCCTTGAGTATGTGTAATTCGTGCTTATTTGTTAAATATAATGTTGTTTTATTCTCATTTTATATTTATATGTACTGTATTTGGGACCTTCTTGTAAATGGGCATCTGATGCCCTTGGAGTTACCCAATTAACACATTTTAAATAAAATAAAAAAATAAGTTATTTGGAAATGTTTGCATAATATTATTAGAATTAAAAAATTTTTTAAATTGTTTTAGCTTTTTAAGATTTTCAGCTCAGAATTAGAATAAATACATTTTCGCTATTTTTTCATAATCATACCCCATGTCCAATGTACTATAATCACATCATGAAAATTACACAAATCTTCATTTTATATTTAGTGACCTCACAATCTACCCTTACAGCTTGCAAAAGCAGCAGCAGATTATAACATGAATCTGTATGTGTGTGCTGCCAGTTGTATTTTTTAAACAGTATAATAATTTGATCAGATACTTTCTGTTGTTAATATTAGTCACTTAGGTAGGCACCTGCAGGACCGGGATTCATCTGCAAAGCCCAGAATACCACACTGGGCCAACTGGGGACCGGGCACATTGTGAAAGTGAGACACAGAACTGTTTACAAGTATTAAGGCACAGTGCCATCCACCAAGTCAAGGTACAGTGCTGTCTGCCAGGATCAAGCATTTTTATCATAGTTTTTCCTGTGACATCTTGCTGGATACTGCAGAAACTCAATGTGCTCCAACGGCAATTGCACCAGCTTGTCATATAATAAAATGTGAAATCCTACCCACAGCATTTGATCTTGGTGGATGGTGTCACAAACGTACTCCACAGGTCAAGGCCTTCCGCTCCCACAGTGCCAACCTCAGAGCACAATAGTGTGAACAGGCAACATATAGGGCAACCCTCTTGTCTGCTTTGGGTCTGAACCACCTTTAGTCTCGAGTTCTGGGGGGATTCAAACTGTGAACCTTATGCTAGCATACCCAATGTACAGGCTCAGATATGTACCCTCTTCAATACTACAGTACAGTCTTTCACCAGGGGCACCCAGCCAGGCTTCCAAAATGAACCCTTTTAAAACTCTGTATGAGACCCAGGCATTCTTACCTTTTTCCAGCTTAGTAACACCATGCAAGCCCTTACAGCTGCCAGACTTAATATCTGTTCAGCAATGACATGCAAAAAATGACTGAGGAGACACAGGCCGTATCTTAAAGAAAATGTTGTTTACTAAAAATGGTAAAATAAGTAAAATAAAATACAGAACAAATAGCATGAGCTCACAATCACAAAAGAAAATGGGAAAATTACATAACACACACTCCGACCACAATACTTAAGATCTTTGTTATCTAAGTATTATATTTTTAGGTGCATTTAAGTTAAAGAGAACTTTCTTTCTCAGAGCCCAAGATATACCACCTTTCCCAGATACTGTGTTTCATTTCAGGGGGTATCTCCAATCCCCTTTTCCCTCCCCTTCTGTGATGTCAATTAGACCCTCCCTTGGAGTTAATTCATAACAAAATTATCTACAAGGATGTATTTTAAATAATGTGAACATCAGCAAAAACCATTTCCCACATATGACATCCTTTGATCAAGCATCTCTCTTTGATGTCCCTCTGCTGAGTTCCTGTTGCTAGTGTGATCTCAGGTTTTATGACTTATGACAAAGTTCTGTGACCAAACTGGCTTTTTCCTGCAGGAACCATAAAAGTTTATGAGGCTTATATCCTGGTAGCTGGTCCAGCTCTAATTAAGACAAAAACAGGAAACCTTTAATCAGGTTTCTTTAGTCTGTTTAATGACATCCTCACTGACACTTTGAAAGTTAAAGGCCAAGTCTCACACACTGCTGACGGGGGAGACAATTTCATACACAGACCATTCATTTACTTTATGGATATCATACAGTAATCATAAGCAAAGGGGAAGAGTGTCACAGATGGTACTGTACTCTGCTCCCAGGGCGAGAGGGAGTGAGCTTCTCAGCATTTGTACACCCCCAGCAGGCCAATCAAGGAGTGGCACTGGCTGTGAATGGAGTTAACTGCCTGCCCTCTTGGCAAGAGGAAGGCTGCAGCCACAGTAGGTTGGACATTCCCAGTTGTTGGGGAGGAGGACAGTTTACAAAAAGACAACTCTTCTGACTATTGAATAATAATCATAAATAGGTTTGCTGTGAAGTCTGAGGTTGTCAGCAAAAAGGCTGTAGCCATGTGTTGCTGCTAACCCAAAGTCCAGGAAAAGAGCCACACTTGAGTGCACTGAAGCCAGTGCAGCTAAAAGGGATGGCTGATCCTGGTTACATTCAGAAAAACACTCCAAAGGAAAGCTTCACTCACAGGGAAATATCAGTGAAAAATCTACTGCTGCACAGAATGGGCTGAAAAGTTATTTTATTGCCTCTGGCATGGAATAAAGGTTTAACAGCACAGCCTAATGCATACAAAGAAAAAATTACTCACCATAGTAATCTTGTTTCTTCAAAGGAATCACTCATTATGATTAAACGTAATGCAGTCAGCCTTCTGTGTTGAACTGCCCGGAGAGATGGAATTTTATGTAAATTATGGAACTCTCAGTTGGCTCATGCCACTTTCAAACTGCTGCCCTAGCAACTGCTGCACTCTGAGTGCTTCAGATTCTTACGGAGCCTAACTGGGTAAAAGACCCACTAGCTAAAAATTAACAAACCTTAAAAATAATAATTTTTGCCCTTTCAGGTCAAAACATCCTTAACCAACAAACCTAAGAAAACTGAGACCACATGGACACCAACTGGCTAAACAAAGTGAGTCTCTATCTTAACCTATATAGGAGAAAGAAAAAACCCTAATACAGGGATACAGAGCAACTTCTATAGGTTCTCGTAGGGGAGGTAGGGAGGTTCTTTAATCATAATGAGTGATCCCTTGAAGAAACAAGATTCCTATGGTGAGTAATTTTTTCTTCTAACCCCAGAAATCGCTCATTATGATTAAACGTAATGTAGACTACCAAGCAGTACCTTTGGAGGTTGGGCAGAGAACCTATTTTGGAAACAGGCTCTGCAGTACTGCTGTACCAAACCTAGCATCACCTCTGGATTACAAGCCCAGGCTGTAGTGCTTTGTGAAGGTGTGTACTGTTTTCCATGTAGCTGCTTTACATATTTCCAGTAGCGGAATTTCTCTTGAAGCTGCCAGTGAAGCAGCTGTGGCCCTGGTGGAGTGTGCTCTCAGGCCCAGAGGTACCTGTTTACCCACCTTACTATAACAAAACTGTATTCATGCCACTATCCAGTGAGCAATTGTATGTTTTGTTGCAGGTCTGCCCTTACCAACTTCACCATATGTGAGAAAGAGCTGTGATTGACTTGTCCTATAAGATTTGGTTCTGTCAATGTAGAGGCTGAGAGCCCTTTTGACATCAAGGGAGTGAAGTCTCCTTTCTGGATAACTGGAGTTGTCTGTAAAGAAGACAGGTAGAGTGATAGACTGATTTAAGTGAAAATCAGATACCACCTTGGGAATGAATTTTCTATTAGTCCTAAGGACCACCGTGTCCCTGTGGAATGAGATGTAGTCCACATCTGTGCACAGGGCTTATAATTCACTGATCCTTCTGGCTGAAGTAGTGGCAACCAGGAAAACAGTTTTCCAAGTGACATACTTCAAATCTGCGGTTGCCATAGGTTCGAATGGTGCATCCATGAGTTTAGCAATGCAAATATTTAGATTCCAGGCCGGAACCGGTTCCCTTAGGAGAGGGTGCAGAAGATTAAGGCCTTTAAAATATTTTCTAAATACCGGATGAGAAGCCATAGAACTCTCCTTACCAACTGACAGGTAAGCAGAGACTGAAGCTATGAACTTTTGAGGGTGGAAGGCTTCAGGCTCAAGGAATGTAAATGTATAAGGTAATCTAGAAGAATAGCCAAATCAGCCCGGAAAGGGTTCAAGCCTTTACCTGTACACCATATTGTAAATCTTTTCCACTTAGAGGCATATGTCTTCTTAGTAGAAGGCTTCCTGGAACCCCTAAGCACTGTCAGCACCTGTTCTGATAGATTAAGGTTAGCAAACTCTAAAGTCCTCAAGAGCCATGCCTTGAGCCTCAGTGATCTGAGATTGGGGTACAGGATCCTGCCCTGAGAGGAGGTTAACAGGTTGTGCCTCCTGGGAAGATGGATTGGGGAAACTACTGACAGAGACAGCAGAAGAGAGTACCAGTGCTGTCTCGCCCAATCTAGAGCCACCAATATCATTTCTGCTGGTTGGGACCTCAATTTCAGTAGGGTCCTGAATATCATAGGGAAAGGAGGGAATGCATACAGAAATTTCCCTGTCCAATCCAGGGCCAAGGCATCCAGGGGGACTGTGCCCATTAGAGGAGGCCTGCAACAGTACATTGGAAGCTGGTGGTTTTCTGGGGAGGTGAAGAGATCCACCTCTGGAGTGCCCCATTTTCTGAAAATTGTACTGAGTACCTGAGTATTCAGGCACCACTCATGGTGGTCCTGACTTATCCTGCTTAAAGAGTCTGCCAGCACATAGTCCTTCCCTGGAAGATGTATGGCTGACAGGGATACTCCCATGGAGTATGTGGAGTATGCTAGGGACCACGTTCTCATTGCTTCTGTGCACAGTAGATGTGACCTGGTACCTCCTTGCTTGTTGACGTAATACATGGTTGTGGTGTTGTCTGTTCTGACTTGCACCACCCTGTTTTGCAGGTAAGGAGCAAATGTTTTTAAAGCCAGGTAAACAGCCCTGAGCGCTAAGAGATTTATGTGCAAAAGAGACTCCTTGGGGACCGTGAGCCACTTGCTGTGTGCTTTAACACGGTGCCCCCAGCCTAGAAGAGAGGCATCTGTTGTGAGGATTACTGAAGGTTGTTCCCTTATAAAAGGCACACCCACCCTGAGGTTGTGCTCGTCCAGCCACCATTGTAAGGCCTGGACTAAACTTTCTGTGACTGGAACCAGTTTGGACATTGGATCCGTCCTTTGAGACCAATACTGTCTGAGATGGAACTGAATATCTCTCATTTGAAATCTGGAGCCATTACCACTGCAGTGACAGATGCCATGTGGCCCAGTAGCCTGAGAAATTCTCTGGCTGTTCTGGGTCTCCCAGGGACAAAGGATTTTGCAATCTGCAGAATGCTCGTTGCCCTGTCCTGTGGCAGGAGGGCTCTGCCCTGTCTGGTATTTAGTTCTGCTCCAATAAACTCCAGCACCTGGAGTGGTACCTGTTGAGATTTTTCTTCGTTTATCAGAAATCTCAGGGACTCTAGTGTGGATTTTGTGAGTGCCAGTGACTGTACTGCATGCTACCGAGACTGTCCCACTATTAACCAGTCATCCAGGTAGGGGAAGACTGTTATACCTTGTTTTCTCAAAAACTCTACCACCACTGATAGGCACTTTGTAAAAACCCTAGGTGCTGAAGTTAGCCCAAAGGGGAGAGTTGCAAACTGATAATGGCCTGAAGCCAGTCTGAATCTCAAGAATTTTCTGTGAGAAGGTCTGATGGGAATATGGAAATAAGCATCCCTTAGATCTAGAGAGGCTAGCCAGTCTCCCTTTTGCAAGGAAGGAATGATTATGGCAAGAGTGACCATTTTTAACTTTGGTTTCAAAATGTGCTTGTTCAGAAGTCTTGGATCCAAAATAGGCTGCTAATCCCTGTTTTTGTCCCTGAGGAAGTATCTGGAATAAAAACCTTTTCCCCTGCTTATTAGCGGCACTACCTCTACTGCTTTGATTGCTAGCAGTTGCTTTACCTCTGCTTCCAACAAAACCTTGTGTGCAGCTGTTGCCGGAGCAAAGGTTCTTGTTCTCAGCTTTGGGAATGATTTGAAACTGAGTGCCAAGCTCTGGCTCACTCCCTCCAGTGCCCGCTTGTATGTGGTGATGGACTGTCAAGTGTGAAGGTAATGAGCCAGTCTGCCACCTACTGGTGGATCTGTAATAGGGGATGCGACCTGCACTAGCCCGTCAGTGATTCTGTGCAGGCTGTGCCTGAACCTGTGGTGCAGAAGCTGCTCTTCTCATGGCTCTCCTGCCCCTTCCTCTAAAATAACCTCTAGCCTGCTGCTGAGACTGGGAGGTTTGTGCCTGAAAGAAAGGTCTGGGATAAAAACCCTTGCCCCTACCTCCCCTACTTTGGGATCTATAAGAGGTGAAGGGCCTATCCTTGGAATTGCTCCAACAGGTGGATTTATATTCCTCCACCTTTTATATGTATGCCTGTTTTATCCTCAAACAAGGAGTTGTTCTCCAGGGGGAAATCCATTGCTTTGGCCTGGGTGTCTAAGGTTAGGGTTGGTGGCTCTAAGCCATGCAAACCTTCTGAGTGAAACTGACAAAGCCATTAACCTGGATGCAGTATCATTGGCATCCACTGCCATATGAAATTGGTACCTAGTAGCATCAAGTGCAGCCCTTGCTGTATCTTGTAAGTCTACAGCCACTTCATCTAGGATCTTATCAGCCAAAGCTAAAACAATGTTCCATAGAATTTTTTGGTACTGCACTGAATATGCCATGTAACTGGCCTGAACTAATAAAGAGGCAGCCATGTACCCTTTTTTTCCCATAGCATCCATTTTTCTTGAATCTTTGTCGGGTAGATGGGTAGCCAATGGGATCCTGACCTTGTCACAGGCCGCAGCTTGACTACTCCTCAGGATCAGGATGTGTAAATAGAAAATCAGCTGTAGTTCTGTCCAGCTGGTATTTCTTGTCAGCTTTTATTCACACCAGGAATAGAGGTTGGAGTTTTAAAAATCTGCACTGCAGCCTTCTTTAAAGATTTATGCATGGGCAGAAGTAAACGTTTAATGGGGGTTAACCCCATCATTTCTAGAAAGTCTGCCTCCTCCATATCCTCCTCTGTTTCCTGAAGAGGAAGGTTCAGGGTTTCCACCATGTTCTTAACAAAAGCATAATGGGAGGAGTATTCCTCAGGACCCCTGGGAGGAGATCCAAACTCTTGATCAGGAGAAACCTCTGAATGTATAAGTTCCCCTTCAAAGTCATCCTCCTCCTCCTCCCCAAACACTTCCAGCACTCTTGCCTTGCTGGGGCTGTAGGAGGAACCGGGGCAGTCAGTATAGGAACTGGGGTTGCACCCTGTAGGGCTTATAATACTTGTAATGAGTACTTATCTACAGATAAACTTTAGTCAGAGACAGTTCAAGGAGAGTTCTCCAGGATGTCCTTACTAGGCAGGCGGAGTAAAGAATCTGAAGCACTCAGAGTGCAGCAGTTGCTAGGGCAGCAGTTTGAAAGTGGCATGAGCCAACTGAGAGTTCCGTAATTTACATAAAATTCCATCTCTCTGGGCAGTTCAACACAGGAGGCTGACTGCATTACGTTTAATCATAATGAGTGATTCCTGAGGTTAGAACAAAATACCACTGTGTCCTCCACAGTGGTATTTTGTTTGTATGCACTGGGCTACTGTGCTGTTAAACCTTTATTCCATGCCAGAGGCAATAAATAACTTTTCAGCCCATGCTGTGCAGCAATTGATTTTTCATTGATATTTCCCTGTGAGTACAGCTTTCTTTTGGAGTGTGTTGCTGCTAATCCATGGCTAGATTAAGTAACATTTTCTTTCTTTTAGCTTAAGTTTAGGTAGGTGTGATTGTTAATTACATTTAAGCATTTTTTAGTTTTGTCCAGTACCATCCTTGTCAACTAGTCTCCCTTCCCCAGGAAGTGTTTACACAGGCATTCGTGCCTACTGACAGAGTGTTTGAGTGACTGGTGTGTGTTCCCAGTCAGCCTTTCCCAAAGCCCTGCCGCTGTTTATGTTTAGCTTCCTCTTGTTTTATGGCTACTTGGCTATAGAAACATAGAATTTGATGGCAGATAAGGTCCACTTGGCCCACCCAGTCTGCCGATTTCCCTACCTAATGGATAAGCTGCAGATCCTAGTTAACCAGCAGCCTACTTTTTCCTACCCCCCCCCCGAATTGCCTTATGACTGTCCCATTCATGCTTGAATTCCACCACTGTTTTTGACTCCACAACCTCCTCCAGAAGGCCGCTCCATGCATCCACAACCTCTCTGTGAAAAATACTTCCTTAAATTACCTCTGAGCTGCCCCCTCTATCTGAAAATTGTGCCCCTTGTTCTTGCACACCTTTTTGAAAGATGCTACCCTCTTGGACTTTATTGATTCCTTGAGGTACTTGAAAGTTTCTATCACGCCCTCTCCTCCTTTCCTCGAGGCTATACATATTAAGCTCCTTAAGTCTCTTCATATGTCTTCTGGTGCAGACCCTGCACCATTTTAGTTGCTCTCCTCTGACAGCTTCCATCCTGTATACGCCTTTATGGAGATTGGGTCTCCAGAACTGCACACAGTACTCCAGATGGGGTCTCACCAGCTGTCTGTACAGAGGGATAATAACTTCCTGTTTTCTACTGGTGATGCCTCTCCCTATGCATCCCAGTATCCCCCCAGCCCTCATTGCTGCCCTCTCACATTGCTTGCCCACCTTTAGGTCATCTGATATGACTACCCCCAGGTCCCTTTCCATTTTTGTTGTTGTTAGTATCTCACCCCCCATTGTGTACTCTTCCCCTTGGTTTTTGTTTCCCAGGTGCATTACCTTGCACTTCTTAGCATTGAATCTAAGCTGCCATACATTTGACCATTCCTCTAACCTTGCCAAGTCCCTTCTCATCCTTTCCACCCCACCTTGTGCATCAATTCTGTTGCAGATCTTTGTGTCATCTGCAAAGAGACATACTTTTCCTTCCAGTCCCTCTGCAATGTTGTTATAAAGACATTGAAGAGGACCGGTCCTAATACTGAACCTTGGTACCCCACTAGTAACCCCCTTCTTCACTGTGGACTCCATTTACTATTACTCTCTGTGTCCTATTCTCCAGCCAATCTTTACCCAGGCTGTCATCTTGGGACCCACCCCAGGCTGGCTAACTTGTATATTAATCTTTGTGTGGACTGTGTCAAATGCCTTGCTAAAGTCTAGGTAGGCCATGTCCACAGCCCCTCCCTGGTCTACTACTTTGGTCACCCAGTCAAAGAAATCTATCAGATTCTGCTCATGACCTTCCTGCTGTGAATCCATGCTGCCTTGGTCCTGTGCCTCTGGCCTCTAGATACTCGACAATTATTTCCTTCAGAAGTGATTCCATCATTTTCCCTATCACTGAGGTTAAACTAACAGGTCTGTAGTTTCCTGCTTCTGCCTTGCTCCCACTTTTGTGAAGGGGAATCACATCTGCCCTCCTCCAGTCCTCGGGTACCACCCCATCCTCCCATGATTTGTTAAAGAGGGTAGTCAGTGGTGTCACTAGTTCTACCCTTAGTTCATAGTCATGGTCAGTTTCTGCGTTTTTGACATTCAGTGTTCAGCTGTTGATGGGGGGAGAGTGTAAACTGTACCATAGTGCTACTGTGCTGCAGCTCTGCATACCCTGGGCATGGCTTAGTGGGGTGCCTGGTACTACCCATGAACTGTCTGCTACATATAGCTGCCAGGATTTCTTTCGTCCAGCTGCTTTCTCCATCCTACCATCCACATGTTCTTTGTTTTGATCTTACCCAGATGTCAAATTCTGATCGGCGGTGTATTTAGGTCCTTTCTGAGTATAGCAGCCCTAGTTTTGGTTCCTGTGTACTGGAGAAATGGCACCAGCAGACTGTAACACTCCTGAAGTGTACTCCTGCCTGTGTCTACTAGACAGCTAAAGGATCAAAACAGAGCTGTAATTCTTTCTGAACTGGGTCCCCTGTCATCTGTGGATGGCAAACCAGCTCTTCATCTTCCCTGGGCTCTGACACAGTGGAGCTACTGCCATATGATTCTATAGCTCCTGTGAGATGGAGAGACTGTACCCAGGGTGCTTAGTTCATGGCTAGGGCTCCCTAGGATGTCAGTGGTTGTGGTGTGTGGTTGAATGCGGGGGAAAGCCCCACTGCCAACCCACTTTTGGCAAGAATCCAGCTGGGGTGTGGCCTAAGCTCCTGTCTGGTTCCTGTGCCTTGGCAACTTGTAGAGTGGCCTTCTCCAAGCTTCTGGACACCCCCTTCTCTGTCCCACAAGGGAGATGAAGCTTCAGGTATCTAGAGCTTTCAAGTGCCTCTGCAAGGATCCCCAAACCCATTGTTTCACTCTGTGATAAGGGAACATTTAGCCTTAATCCATCTGATTCAAAGGAGAACACTTTTGAATGTTTGAACTTTTGCAATAAGCTTTAAGCAGTAAATGGTCTGGGGTTATTTTTTATCTGGCCTCAGAGACCCAAGTGGGAAACCACCCTACCTGATCTTGGATCTGTCCCCATGTGCTCCCTATTGAGAGAGGCTATTAAGTCATACTATCAATTTACAGTATATAAATCATAGTGCAAGTGGAGTACAAGTATGTTTTTATGTGGAAATCAGCATGTGTAAGCTGTATGTGTTTAGGGAGTCTTTGTGTTTTGGGGTAGGATATTTTTATGATGAGTTTTTAGCAACTAAGGTGGGCACAGTATGTGACCTTTCTATAATGGACAGTGGGTTGGGGAAGACACCTTCAGCAAATGAGGCAGTTTTGCTCACATGCCAAGGCACCAAGTTAGGGGTTAGCAACACTGATGGGCTCTGGTAGCCTTGATGCCAAATGGGTTCTGGTCAAATATGACTCCCCAGGTTTTATGTGCACTGTAGGTGAGTCTGGAGGCATGTGCCTGGGATATACTGGTGAGGTAGAGATCTCTTTTGATTTGTTGCTATCCCCAGACAGAGTTCCAACAGTAAAGGGGGTGTGCTCCAGTTCTTCAGTACATGTATTTATATACAATGCCTGGTTGGTTGTAAATAAATCTGCCATCGTCAAAGAAATTATCTTTGATTCTGGTGCTGACCTGGTGTGTGTGTGTGTCATGAATACCTAGTTTAATGAGAATTCTGGGACAATTTTGGCGAGGTCATCTCTTGCCATCAACTGGAGTGTATTAGTGGTAGGACAGTATTCTTTGTCAGGTCAGTGTCTGATCTCTCTTTGATCAGCAGGGTAGGACATATGAGGAGAAGTTAGAGGCCCTGAACATGTACTACCTGGAGGAGAGGAGAGAGAGGGGACATGATTGAGACCTTCAAGTATTTGAAAGGAATAAACAGGGTGGATAAGGAGGGTCTCCTCAAGCTTAGTGGAAACTGAAACAGGAGGGACACAGATTCAAGTTGGTGGGGTTAGAAGATACACTAGGAGGCATTTCTTCACAGAGAGGGTGGTGGCAGGTTGGAATGTGCTTCCGTAAGAGGTGGTTTTATTGAAGATGGTGGGCAACTTCAAGAGAGGCTGGGACAGAGATAAGGAGAAAATAGGGGTCATGGGAGGGGTGGGCAGAGAAGAAGGGCAGATTGGGGGGGAGTGTCAGTTGCCTATGGTATGGACCCTGCACTGCGAGCAGACTAGATAGACCTAATGGCCTTATTCTGCTGGCTTCATCTTATGTTCATATATTCGTATCTCAAGGCATCACATGTGGAACAGCCAAGGTCTATGCAGTGAGTGGCCTTCCAGTGTGTGACTGATCTGAGCTGTAGAAATGTCCTTGCGTAATGCCCCCCAATTATATGAGTTGGAGTTTCTGCAGGAGTTTGTAGAGGAGCTATCTATCCTTGTGCTGGAATCCCTGAGACTTTAAAGTCTCTGTGAGTTTAACATAAGTGGAGGATCCCTAATAATTTTTCATTAAATTCTTCCAGGTCACAGAGTCCCTTGGACTCACACAAGACGTTTCTTCAACCACACATAAGAGAGGACACACTATATCTAGTGAACTCTGCAAGATTAGTGGTGCGAGAACTCTCAGTGCATCCCATTGTTTGGTTAGACCACTGCACATGGGCTTCAGTCTCGGTGCCCTCATTCCCTTCCGATTAGAGAGATGATCCAATACCATTCAAAAATAACCCATGATCCAGATATGTTTTTATGTCTTTTGGACACCTAGTGTCTGCTAAGTGCATCCTCTTGGGGTCTTCCATAATGATCCAAGCCTGTAATTCTGCTTTGGTTATGGTGATCTACGTCCTGGCACCAGTCTGTTCATGACCTGTTACTTCCCATTGAAACAATTCTTGGCTTATAGAAGAGCTGATATAGCTTAAATTACATGGTCTTGCATTAGATCATGGAGGGAGGGGGACGTCACAATCATGTGATGACTGGCTTGACCTGTTGAACCATTATTAACTCAACCTGGGGATATTGCTCCTTGTAAGTAGGAGGGCATGCACTTAGAGCCACTGTACCAAGTCAGGGCTGACAGACCTTACCAGGAACTGGGGGGATGAAGACTTAGGGAGAAAAAACTACAGAGCCATCAGGATGATGATCTGCTGTACTCTTATGCCCTGCTCTACAGTGAGCTTCACTGGAGGGACAGTGGCTATAGTGGTTGACAGGGCTAGGAAGTTGCTAGGCATGGAAGTCTGACCCAGCTAATGGGTGGATGACCCTGTAGGAGAAAATATGAAAAAAACAAATGTAGCCTCAAGTGCCCTAGCTTTGATGTGTTCCACTTAAGATGGAGAAGGTAGTCTGCTACTTGGGAGCAGCTCTTGACAAGAAGCTGTCCCTGGAGGCCCAAGTGTTAGCTGTAGTCATGAACTCCTTTTATCATTTAAAAAAATATTGCTGTCAGGCTGTGCCCATATCTTTCAATTGTCCCTGATTTTCAGGGGCATCCACGATTTTACCTCAGAATGTTCCTCTGTCACACCTAAAGTTTGCATTTCCATGACTGAAAAGTGGGCATTGTAAGCAAAAAATAATGTCAAACATTGAAGTTACAGACTTGTTGTTCACCAAAAAATGCATTTCACACCAAGCCCCTTATTCTACTAGCTTCCTGAGTGGCTATCACTAGTTTTAAAGTTGTGTCCCTGATTTTTGTCATTTGTCCCTGATTTTTTTTAAGCTTTGTCCCTGATTTCTGAGGTAAGAGGTATGGTTGTGCCCCTTCTAGAAACTGGAGCTCAGAAGACCCGAGTACAGACATTTATTTCCTTGTTTCTTGAATACTGCAATGTGCTCTAAATGGTTTATCTTTCGGTCAGATCCAGTGTATGCAGCTGATGCCAAACACAGCAATGAGGCTACTGACCTCCACTGGGACAGCAGAACATTTTACACAGGCACTGTACAATCTGCCAAGGCTACCACTTTTTTAACTTTATAATAGTATTTTTTTTATCATAGACATGACAAAATGGCATTTGCTTGGAAAGGGTATGCTCCCTGTACGGCGACACTTTTACAGCAAAAACATTGCTGCCAACAACATCAACGTTTTCACTGTAATAGTCCGCCTGAGACCCCAGCACTCTGTCTCCTGGTCCTGCACCCCCCTTCCTGATCCAACTCTGACTCGGAGTTAGAATCCTATAGATCAGAGTGTGCAAGAGGACAGAGTCACCTGCATGGGGGGTTTGGTAGCAAAGTCCCCCAATGAAAAAAACAGCAGAGGTCTCCAGTCAGATTTATGCCGACCACAAGTTGCGGTTGACATAAATCCGTCACTGTGATGCCGGTTGACAACTTAGTTGTTGAACCAGCATCGTAGAGCCCTTGAAAAGTATATGACACTCATTCCATGCAACTTGTGAATAATGCAGACTGGTGAGTAACCCTTCAAACTGATGTACATCATGGCAAATTAAATCGAAAAGCACATTTTACAGAGCAAGTCCTGTCAACACCTGGTTACTTATTCAGAACCTTATCACTTTTAATCCACCAGATTTAACCAACCCTACAGGTCTTTTAGCTTCAACCATTCTAACATTAAAAAAGTCTGGAAGAGCTTACTCTGAACCTCAGTTAAACATCAGAGTTTGTAAATGTTCAAATTATCCAGGGGTGATGACTTATACAGGTGCATTCCCCAGTTTACATGCTCATCATAAGTATTATTGTAGCAAAGTAGCTGGGATATCCTCTGCATGATAGAGTCAGGAATAGAGACATTCCCAAGGTATGTTGGAGAAGCCGTCACTAGCTCAACAAGGTCACAGCCACCGGACTGAGCCTCACCACCCATCTCCTCTGGGTACCCAGAATATGAAGATCATGGCTCTCTCCCTATTTATATCACTGGATATACTTGCCAACCTCTTCATCTCATGAATATACCAACAGCGCAATCCTGGATGAGCTAAACGAGTCTGCACTGGAATTAATCAACAACAACCGAGACATGTCGTATTAAATCTAAAGAAACTACTGACCCTGAAATGTGGCATCTCCATTCCCAGTGAAGTTTAAAAAAGGCATGATTCAAAAACCCAGAGCTACTATTCAGGTACTGTCTTAATCTGCTTTTAAGCATCACATTAAAACTTTCGAACCTCCAAATTTTAAAAGAAACAAATTAATGTCCTTGTGGGCCTAATTAAACAGCATACTTTCCCATACTGTACATTAAAACACATCATTTAAATTGCTAGAATTGTCATAATGAGAAATACAGAGTACAAAAAATAAAAGTACTCATTTAAAGAGAAATTGTTAACAGAAAAACAGGAACCCTGTGGTCAATGTTTGATTGAGTAATGACTATCCCTTAGGTCCTCCATGATTTAGTAAAGTATGGAATGGGACCATGGTTTAAAATATATAATTTTATATTTTAGAGGGCCACTGGGGTCCAATCATTGCCACAGCTTAACTAAAAAAAGCCTCGTTAGTTGAGCTGTGACTTTGATTTGACCCCAGTGGCCCTCTAAAATATAAAAAATATAGTATATGTTTGAACCATGCTGCCACTGATATAAATGGAGCTCACACCCATTCTCTACAAACTCCTGTGTCAGAAAATGTCATAGCATGGGGGCAGAGCTTTCTTTTTTTCAGTTCTTTGGAAACTGGTTAAGTCCCACTAGGCACAAGTGCTTGCTTTCAAGGGCAACCTAGGAGCACTGGGAAGGTTAAGTGACTTGCTTAGAGTCACACAGTATGCAAGTAAAGGTTGTGGGAATCAAACTCAGGTTTGCTGGGGGTACCAAGCTCATTCACAGCTCATCCAAAGATCTGAGAGAGGATGTTGGTAACATACATAAACATATCACTGAAAAGGAGGTTTTTACAAAACTAAAAAACCTAAATATACACAAATTGTGTGGACCTGATGGACTACATCCCAACTTTTTGAAATCTTTAGCACAGAAGTTAGCATGCCCCCTCTCTAAGTTATTTAATATCTCCTTAAAAGAGGATGAAGTGTTGAAAGAATGGAAAATAGCATATATTACCCAAATTTGGAAATCTGAGCATAAGAAACATGTTGAAAATTACTGTTCCATCAGTATCACCTTTGTCATAGGGAAAATAATGGAGAGTTTCATTAAAAAACAGAGGTACATGTAAATCAATTGGGTCTAGTTGATGTGACTCAGCATGGCTTCATGAACGGCAGGTTGTGCATAACCAATCTTTTAAATTTCTTTGAGCCTGTTAGTCAGCCTCTGGACCAGAGTTTGCCAGTGGATGTGGTCTATTTGGATTACACAAAAGCTTTTGACTCAGTATCTCATGAAGAGTTGTTCAAAACATTACAGACAATGGGTCTAGATAACACTCTGGTGAGATGATAAAATTGTGGTTGACTGACAGGTATCAAAGGGTAAACATCTGGGGTTTTCTATCATATTGGGGTAGAGTCACTAGTGGGGCCCTACAGGGATAAATTCTGGGACCCACACACTATTTAATTTGTTTGTCTCATCAATGCAAGTATCGAGTGAGGCATGGCTTTCCAAGTACACAGATGATATGAAGTTACGGGCAATTGTTAATAACAGTCAAGCAATAAAAAATTTCAAAAACAATTAACACAGTTAGAGAATTGGGCCAACACACATAGACTAAGATTTAATGAAAACAAGTGTAAAGTTATGCACTTTGGGTGTAACAATGTCAAAGCTAAATACATAATAAACGGTAAAGAAATAACCAGTACATATAGTGAAAGGGATTTGGGGGTAATAATAACTGAAATCCTAAACTTTGACACACATGCAATAGGTGTCATTAAGACAGCAAACATATAGTAATTGTGGGGAATATACTAAGACACATAAAAAGCAGAAGATACAAGGTCTGATGCCCTTGTATAAGACACTGGTTAGACCTGTCATAGAGTATGGAACACCTTTTTGTACCCCTCAGAGTGTTAGTAGTACCAAAGTGATGGAGAGAGTCCAAAGGAGGCTATCTAACAGAATGAATAACTTAAGAGGAAAACATTATGGTGATAGGTTCAGAGACTTGGGATTATTTTCCATATCATATTGCAAGTTGAGGGGACCTGTGCTATGTATATAAGGCCCTGAATAATGCAATAATTTTTGAATCAACGGGACTGACAAGAAAGATCAAAGCAGATAGGACCATGAGAGGGCACCCACTGCAGTTAAGGGGAGAAGCATATAAAACCACAAGATGGGGGAAATGGTTCAATCAAAGAGTAGCTGAGATATGGAACAAACTGCCTGAAGAGGTGATAGGGGCCACCAGTATGTCTTCCTTTAAGAAGTTACTGGATGAATGTATGGGTGATAGCTAAATGGAATATATCCACTGATATGTGACAAGTCTAATTATGGTTCTTGTAGCTACTAGACTTGTAATCTAACATATGAACCTATTACTCTAACCTCCAAGCAATACTGTCAACCTTTAGTGACTCTGGATGAAGAAGAGGAAGGGACTGGGTAGCCAGCTCCTCAGAATAAGGATTTACGACCACTTTCCCTTCAAAAAATATGAATTTGAAAATTATACAAAGTGACAAATTTAACCTGTAATGTGTTTATAAGGCAGCTCCCAGGCTCTTCATTTTTTCTAATAAAACTTCGGACATTCTTATATCTGATTTGTACACACACACTCACTCACATGTACACACACAACACACACACACACACACACACACACACACACACACACATTAATACACTAATAAAATGATCTGTTTCATAACAGAAGTTTACAATTGTTTAGCTACTTGTAGAAATGTGAGTTCTTACAATAAAGTCTGATGAAGTTACTTAGACTTTTGGTATTCTGTCCATTCCATTTTCTTGAAGGAAAATTTGCAATGGAATAATTCCCTGTTGACTGTCCCTGGCAGCCCATATCTAAACTTTCCACACCAAAACATGTTTTTACTGTCGAGGGCTGAAGGGTGGAATGCAGCATTTCATTCTGCTTAAACGTTTGATGGTGTATGGACACACGTCATATGGACTGATCACAATACTACAGCTAATTCAAAAGCAAAACAAAGATGAAAGTTAAGTTATGAGTAAAAACAGAAGATGTTAGAAAATGTTTTTTAGTCATACAGTGTTCTTCTGGGCACATTTTGTAAACAAAGTGAAAAACGTTGAAGTGGAGTTGTACTCCATGAACAGAGATGTTAGGGATACAAGGTACCTACCCCTTCACTACCACCATCACCTTGAAAAAAATATATCTTTATCAGTTTCATTGTGTGATACTGTAATATAATTACTATTTACCATCAATAATACAGTGCAATCAAGTCACATAAAATTGTATTACCTGTATATTACTGAGCCCCTCTTTTGCTAGCACACAGCTATTGTATGGCTCCCCCCCATTTCCTAAACACTCATTTTTGAACCCCCAGCAAATATACAAACTTCCTGCCACTAAGCAGATGCAACACACAATAGTTCAATGAAATAACTTATCGGGTTGATGCTGCCATGTTTTGCTTGTTTGCAATACTAAACTCATAAGTCCAGATGGACTATACTACTCCTATGGCTGTCAAATGAAGCTGGAAGCGCAGTGCAATGTTACTGAACTTTTCAGTTTAAGTATTGTGAATGGACAAGACACGACAGGGTCAACCAGATAAGTTATTTCTTTAAAGTATTGTGAGTTTTGTGCCCATTGGACAACGGGGTATATTTGCTGTGAGTATGAAAATTAACTTTTCTAACACGGAGGTTCATATAGCAGTGAAAATTAGAGGAAAATTACTTTTTTTTAAACCAGCAATTATAAAAAGAAAATAGTGAATTGGTGAAAATTATTGTTACACACCCTCATTTAATGGCTTACTAAACCTTAACCTTTCAAGCTTAGCTCTTGCTGCTTATGTCATCTACAATGCCTCACGTCACCAGGCTCACTGTAGTTCTTTCGTATCCAAATACTGGTTTGGTCCCCTTCCTCCCTATGTCTCCTCTCTCCCCTCTCCTCTCCTCTCCCAGCTACCCCCTGCCTCCTGCTTCTTCTCTTCCAGAGATCATCACACTTTCTCCACGCCTCACCCCCGCTCCTATGCTGGGCAATCTGTCTTATATCAGTTTCCCTTACTCGGGAACAAACTCTCCTCCTCCCTCCTCCTCTCCTCTTCCCTTGGCTCCCTCAGGTGCCTTTTGAAACTCCAAGCACATTCCATCTGCTCCTATTACATTTCCTCTTAACACCCCCCCCCTTGCCTCCGCAATCCTTGGTAGGGTATCTAGCTGAGTCTCCTCTACCTGCCTACTGACTGCACTTCCTCACCACCACTGCTCTTCCATCTGCACAGGGTTAGGCCTAAGCACTTTTTGTGGTCTCTCACCTGTGTTAGTAACTGCACACCATGGATTGTCAGTTTACATTATACTTGAATCTGGCATTTCATTTTGTGCTGTGACTGCACTTTTTGTCTGTATAATTTTATTTTTGTAACTATTCATTTAATACCATTGTAATTACCAAATATTGTTCTATTGACTTGCTTCATGTATTGTGCTGTGCTTTTCCTGTTCCACTCCCCAAGGTCACACCTGGAAACAAGCCATGTCTCAGTGTGCCTCACCCAGTTACCAACCATCAAATAAATAAATAAATAAATAATGTCTTAAGGTTTCTTTTTTTTTAAAAGAGATACTTTATTAAAGTTTTTTTTTTTTCTATTATGTGTTTATGCTCCTCCATGGAGCTGGGATTCATCCTCTGGACCTGATTGCCCTTGGCCCCCTCGGTGAGGCCAGGGAGAGGAGCGTTGACTTTCTCCCCACCCAGAGCACAATCCAGAAGTCAAGGCAGCCATGTGGAACACATCAGTTATCAATGGAGCTGCCAGCTCCCAATTTTTCCACAGTTTTTTTTCTCCCACCTATGACATATGAGCCAAGGCAAGGGCAAGATGTGGAGGCACGTGCAAGCTCATAGTTCGCCTCCCACCTGCACTACCCTCAGGCCTCCACCTGGAGGCACTGGGACCCACAGAGGGCAATGAAATCCCTCCAGGAGAGGAGAACTGCCAAACAGCTGCTCAACCCTGCTATCTACCCCCCCCAGCCGATCTCTGATGACCCATGCTTGTTCCCAAACACAGGTCACTGGTGCAGCGCATGGTATGGTGTGGCGTCCAGCACCTCAACCCTCAGCAACACCGGGCCAGCATTTTATTGAAGTTTCAGATGAATTTACATAGCATATCATGAATTCTTAAACACAGATATTTATTCTGCCTCCCCTCCCCTCCCCTCAGAGAAAAGAGAAGTCTGTATTACACATTTCTTTATATTTCATCTTTCATATTTCCTATTTTCTTAACACACATTAAAATGTATATATATATATATATATATATATTTTTTTATTTTTTTTTGAGGTCTCACAGGACTTTATCACAAAGTCTTTTAAATCACCCCTCTTTTCTAATTCAAAGATTAATTAATAGAGAAATACTTTTTTAACTGTCTCCATGAGTCCTCAAACAGATTGTCAGCTTCATATACTTCATTCCACAATTTTTCAAACAAAAGGCAGATTCTTATACCATGTGCTACCACCGATCTACTTCAAAATTCTCTAGTTACTGGGCATTCCAGTTCTCAAGAATAAGTTGTTTAGTTGTCATTGTTCCTAGGACAAAAATGTTATGCTCATACTTGTCCAGGTTAACATTGGTTACATCTTTAAAAACCATCAATTGGAATTCAGATGGAATTTTGTTTTTAAAAAGGGATGCTAATAGTTTAGCCATCTCTACCCACCATTCTTGAATGTAGGGGCATTCCCAGCAGCAATGAAGTAGGTTACCTTCAAGCCCACAACCATGCCAGCATAATCTATCCCTAGTTTTAATCATTTTACTTAATATTACCGGGGTATATGAGGCTCTATCTATATCTTTTTCTGAATAACTTTGTTCTTGGCATAAATATAATCTTTTGAAGAAATCAACTGTAGAAACTTCCATTGTTGCTCTTCAATGGTCTTTTTCATTTCAATATGCCATTTTTTATTAACATCCTTCCAAGGATCTTTTTTAGCAGTTATGAGCCTATTACACAGTCTCTGTAGTAGTTTCTGGGTCCCTTGTTTTAATATAATCTTATGATTTCTTACCATAGGTTCCAGATTTACACATAAATCTAATGCCAAGTTTTTAAGTAATTTGTTAAACTTTCCCTTCAGAGCTGAGTAGGTTAAAAAATCATTATTGTTAGAACAGGTATACATAAGTGCTTAAATTGTATGGAAGAAATGAAAATTACATACCTACTGTAATTCTTGATCTTCTCTTGTATCTTCACCATTCATTACTGCTTGGGTTAGTGCCGGGAGGCGCGCACCTTCATGGAGTTTTTTTTTTTTTTGAGTTGGCTCAACGCGCCCGGCTAACGACGCACTGCATCTTGCACGGGCGGCCGCAGCGTAGATTCCTCCTCATCTCAGTTCTGGTAGCCGGAGGGGCGAAAATAAAGGGTAAGGAAAAAAGGAAAGCGAGGCAAGAGAGCCAAGGGACAGAAAAAGGAAAGGATATAAACTGAAAAAGGCATAAGCAGGTAGAGGATAGACAGAGGAGAGAGAAGTCCTACCCTAAGGGACCGCAGGGCCTCCTTTCTGGGGCGGCTCTAGGGGAGGAACAGAGAGAGGGAGGAGGAGGAGGAGGAGGAATCCCTGTTGATAGGACTGAGAGGAGGTTCACCTGAACAGATCCGATACAAGGGCAGATTCTCTGATCTCTCAACATGCCAAGTCCCCTACATCCTAGCTGAGGGCTCATAGACTGCCCGAGCAGAACCTGTTCCAGGGAAAGCGCCCACCCAGGAAGGGGACTATGTCCCTTAGCACCCTGTTAAGTGCTAACACAGCAGTGTACGGGGAAAGATTATGCCTTACTGAAGGCAGCTTTGTATGAAAGGATAGAGTGGGAACTCAGACTCCCTAAGGCAAGGCAATAGCAGTCGCTCAAGGCTGACAAGTGCAAAGCAGCAGCTAGAATGAGCTTAAAGATAATACCTGCCAGGGGGATTCTAAATTTTTGTTGAGGCTGAGTTAGGGCATGGTCTCTTAAGCTCGCACCCTAAGGGCAGTCAGAAAGAGTTCCCTCAGAATAAGTGAAAAAATACAGACCGTGCTCGTTCCTCTTTACCTTGAGGAAAAAAGGAACCATTCAGTAAGAATGGAAAACAGAAGTTTTTTTTTTTGGCATAAAGGCCAAAGGAAGGAAGAGGAATGAGACGGAAGGGAGACACCACAGTAGGAGGCCACTGAGGGGAAGGTGGGTGGGTATCAGTAATGAATGGTGAAGATACAAGAGAAGATCAAGAATTACGGTAGGTACGTAATTTTCATATCTTCCCTTGTCAATATTCACCATTCATTACTGCTTGGGTGAGTACTGGCCCCCAAAAAGGGGGGGAGAAACCCTGAGGAACAAGACCCCAGCCTCCTGTTGGTGAGAAACAGGGGAAGACCCTGGGCTAATCTAGAGAGAAGCCTATGGGGGAGATGAGCTAGGAGGTGCCCTCTGAGGATGGGGAGATGGAGGAAGCCCCTGCAGTAGTCTCCTAGCTCTGGAGGAAAAGAGACGGGTCCCCTGGAAAGCGGAGCGAATCACCCTACGCCGGGCCAGGGGTGACAACCTTGATAGACGAAGCCATGCTGTCCATCTAATGCAGATCACTGTCCCCGCAAGCCTGGAAGCCACCTCTTTGGCATCATAAGATGCCCTTGCTTGGTGTCTTTCCAGCTCCAGGCCTATAGCAGAGGGCAATAGCTTGTCTGGTTTGCTCGTATCAGGCATTGATGCTAAGATCTGAGAAAGCATCGACTACAAATGCCTACTGTAGGCAGCGTGATGAGCCTGATGAGATGCAATGCAAGACATCGCACGAGAGGAAGAGAACACTCTTCGCCCCCACCGGTCGAATTGTAGGGAATCTGAGTCCGGTGGATGGTCGTGCATCATGCGGCGGCGCCTGGAGGGAGTGTCTAGGTATGCCAAACCCGAGGGCGGATTGGGGAGAGTACCCAGGGATTCCAAAGAGGCACAATACTTACATCAGCAGTATGCCGGGGATGGAGAAAGGGTGGCTGGTGACTGCCAGGAATGGATAGTCGCTTCCTGGAAGGGAATAGGCCAGGAAAGTACCACCAGGTGCTGGGCACTGAATTCGCCAAGGAATTCACGCTTCTCCCATTTGGTATTGTCTCACCTAACATAGGAGATTCGAAGATCCCTCACCATCCTCGAAAGGAATTGCTGATATTCAGTGAAATCAGCATCGGAGGAGAGATGAGCAGAGGGTTCCTCTCCCTCAGAGGAGGGAGACGAGGATGATGGACAGCTCGAGTGTCCAGAGGATTCTTGTGGCGGTTGGGATAGGCGAAAGACCCACTCATTCATACTCCTGACATATGAGGGGAAGGCCGCCGCAGAACCTCTGAACTGCTCTCAGGATAACGGGCCCGTAGGACCGACATGGCCTGGGAGAGCGGGGGTGGCTGCAGAGGAATGGGAGATGGGCACCTACGAAGAGGTAACTGTCCTCTGTTAGGGCTCTGAAATCCGGGGAACGGAGCCCGAGCTGGCGGGATCCCGGACAACAGACCAGGTCACAAAACGGAACCCTGGGGATGCGAAGCTTGGAAGAGCCCAGAAGGGGATCCTCCCCTGTGACGAACCTGGGATTGCATGGATCCAGAAGGGCAGCCCACAGCAATGCCACCGGAGGGGACCCCGGGGTCCAAGAGGGAAAGGCGGGGCCTGGCGTTACAGCTCCTAGCCACATAGCGAGGGATGGCCGACAGAGACCAAGACGCCTGAACCCTGCCCCTCGACCCCTCGGACTCTGAGAACGCCCTCCTCCTCGACCCCAGCAATCTCCCACCCCGAGGGGCTGTAGCAGCACCAGGGTCGGTAGCTGCCACGAGCCCCCCAGGAGGGAGAGCCCCTCCCTCCACCCCCACTCCATCACCCCCCAGGAACCCCAGACCACCCCTAGCCTGGGGGACCTCAGGGGAGGACAGCAGCGGGGACAGAGGAAGAGGCCCGCTGGGCTGCCTAGCACTTCGTGCCACCGGGGACCCTGACTCCGAAGAATCAGGTTGCCAGGACGGGTCCACGTCTGACTCATCAGCCTCCAAAGAGGAAGAGATTAGCTGGACCACAATACTAGCAACCCCGGGGGTCCCTGGTGAAACAGCACCGTGAACTGCGCCGGTGCCGGAGGCAGCGCCGGACGACCTCAGACCCCCCGCGCCAGCTAAGCCCAGCCCGGCTCCCCACTGGCGCCCGGCTAGGCACATGGCATTGCCCTCGGCACTGGAACCCTTGGCGCTGCCGAGAGTGGACGGGCAGCGCACGAGGCCAGAATGGCGCCACCAGTGGCGCCGTCTCGATCACCGTGCCACAGATCCGAAACAGCGCTGGAAGGTGGCATTGAGGGTCCACCAGTGCCGGGCCCAGCAGGCGTGGGCCTCGACACTGGGGGAGCCTGCACCTCCGAGGAGGTGACTGCCGAGGCGGTGTCTCCGCCGCGGCCCCGGAAGGGACCTCGACATTCCTCCAACACCGCAAAAGAAGCTTCCTGTTTGGCAAGAGAAGATGAGAAAGCCTCCTCCTCCTCTACGGACCGTATAGGCCCAAAAGGGGACCCGGAGGAAGGGCCTAGAGACCTTACCTGGGAATCCCTGGAGCGACGCCGTCCCCCGAAAGTCGGCGGGGCCTTGCCGATCTTGAACGTGTGGACTTCAAGGATACGATGGTCCATGGAGAAACAGGCGTCGCACGCATCCATATCATGGTTGGGTCCCAGGCAATGAAGACAAACATCATGCCGATCCATGAGAGAGAAATGCCGGCCACGGAGCACCGACGCATAGGGGCACGGCCCGCCTTCGACTTACGTTTTGCCCCCGAACCTGACATGATGCGAACTAAACAAGTAAAATTAGCAACAAAGCACTCGGCGCCGATGACAGAAATAAAAGGAATGGTCTTACCAGGGGACGGCATCGAGCGAATATGAGAATATGAGAATACGAGGAGTCTAGCTTGAGTGACACAGAAGGCCTAGTTCAACTACTGCGCAGCAGATGCAGCCTCGATGGCAGGAGAAACAGAACTGAGATCGAGGAGGAGTCTGCGGCACCTAACGGTCACCCCTTGTGCGTGACGCCGGTCGTCGCATTTCGAGCGACACCGTTGGAGCCGACTCCAAAAAAAAAACTCCCATAGCGGGTGCGTTCCTCCAACACTAACCCAAGCAGTAATGAATGGTGAAGATTGACAAGGGAAGATCAAAATATTCTGGGCCAGATATTCAAAACTGTGCTCAGGACCCAGCAGGTAAACATAGCCCAGAGCAAAATGCAAGCTATATTCAAAAGGAATAACCCGGTGCAAATCCAGCTGAATATAGCAAGCAAAGGATGCCGGACAAACAGGGCCAGGAGTGCAGGGCAAACATAGCCCAGGAATAAGATAGCACTGAACATTGCAACAGGGAAGTGCACACTGCCACTGCAGCTCATTAGACCCTGGAGAAAGCCAGTGTTGCAGGTGGAGAACATTGTGTGTGATTGCAGAGAGATGTCCCACATCTACTGCAAACAACAATGTAAGCCACACACTGCAGAACTGTGCTATGCTGAAGTGAGGTTTGCCTGGGCTAACCTGATTGAGCAGTGCTAACACATTAGCCCAGGGCAAATTGGAGCTATATTCAAAGCTCCCATGCAAATGAGCCTACTTAGGTAATCTGTGGGCAAACAGGTGCATTTGCATCTCATTAACTGCTGCTTAGCATACATTACCATGCGGTTTGCCCGGTGTTACTGCATGGAGCACACAGCACCACCTATTGGTCGGAATGAAAGTACAGGCTGGACGCTGCAGGCAAGGCCATGCACACAGCATCCCCTGTTGGTCAGAATGGAAGTACAGGCTGGATGCTGCAGGAAATGGGTGCTGGCAGGCACAAGCGTGCATACACCTGACCCCTGCAGCACTGCAAGCAGCCCAGAACAGTAGATAGAGACATGTCCGTCACCATATAGACATAGATCTGTAGCCATGTATGTATATATATATATGTATTTATATATATATATATATATATATATATATATACATACATACATGTGTGTATGTGTATATATATGTATATATATCTATATATATATAAGTACTGCCTGCGTCCAAATGTGCACTGGGAGACAGCCCCACCCCCACAACAGTGGCACTCCACAGCAGTCGTGGGTGCAATAACAGTGGTGTGTGCCACGACTGCATGAAACAGGCATGAGGCAAGGGGGGGGGGACATAGGCCATAGGCATACTAGGATCCACAATGGCACAATATTGTTGGGGACTTGGAAGGCTGGGTTGGCCAAGCAGTGCATCTGAGTCATCAAGGCTCTGTTCCTATAGGTGCACACACCCTGGTAGTGTAGTGTCCCCCCATCACAATTCCTGACATGGTAGCTGCTCAAATGACTGTATTCCCTGGCAGTCTAGTGGTCCCCCAAACCTCTGCATGACTTCTGACCTCCGTGCCCCATAGAATATCTTAACTTTCCTGGTAGTCTATTGGATCCCCCCACCCCCAGCACATTTCCCGACCCCCGTTCCCGCAGTATCTCTTCCATTTCCCGGTAATCTAGTAGTTCCTCCTAACCCCAACCCGCGTTTCCTGACCCCGCTCCCATAGAATCTCTTTATTTCCCTGGTAGTCAAGTGGTCCCCCCACCCGGCAGAACCGCCTCTGTACATCCCACCTATCTGCCAGGAATGGAGCCAGCGACCAGCTCAGCCCTCCTCACACCACCTCGGCCAGCCGCTGACTGAGGAATGAATGAGCTGTACTGTAATGAATGCAGTACAGCTTGTCCATTCCTCAGTCGGCAGCCGGCTGTGGTGGTGTGAGGAGGGTTGAACCGGTCGCCGGCTCCATTCTTGACAGATGGGTGGGATATGCAGGGTTGTCACTGCCGGGTGGGGGGACCACTTGACTGCCAGGGAAATAAAGAGAATCTGTGGGTTACGGGGGCCAGGAAACATGCTGGGGATGGGGGGAACCACTAGATTACTGGGGAAATAAGGAGATTCTGAGGGGAACGGGGGTCAGGAACATGCTGGGGGTGGGGGGAACCACTAGACTACCAAGGATATTACCATATTACAACAGGGAATGGGGTTGGGAAACATGCTGGAGGGTAGGGGGAACCACTAGACTACCAGGGATATTAAGATATTACGACGGGGACGGAGTCAGGGACATGCTGGGGGTGGGGGGAACCACTAGACTACCAGGGATATTGCGATGGGGAATGGGGTCAGGATACATGCTGGGGAAACCACTAGACTACCAGGGATATTAAGATATACAATGGGGAACAGGGTCGGATACATGCTGGGGGGAACCACTGGACTACCAGGGAGATGATGATATTCTATGGGGAATGAGGGTCAGGGATCATGCTGGGGGGTGGGGGACCACTAGAACACCACTGATTAGTGTTGCTGTTAGTGGGCATGGGGGTCGGGATTCATATTGGGGTTTGGGGGCACCGCCGCTATTAGCACTGCATTAAAAGCAGCTTTTTCTCGGTGGTAACTAGTGCCGTGCTACAGGTCACGCTATGCTTTTGAATATGCCGGTGTGCCGGCATTCAGGCCCCCCTTCCCTCTGTCCCTCCCCTGCATACATTATGGTTAGCGACGGCGCTAACACATTGTGTCGGTGCTAGCTATACCTTTCAATATTGCAGTCGGGCACACGGTCGGCGCTAGTCCAACGTAATGGCTTTGCACGTGGTGCTGAGCTTTCAATATCTGGGCCTCTGTAATTATTTAAGCTGTAACCTGCTACTCTCAAAAATGTATCTGCTTCCTCCAAAAAGGCTGGCAATGATGTATGTGTATTTATAATACCATAAGTGTGTAAAAGCAACTCATTCAGTAATTCTTGAAACTGTATGTACCCTTTTATGCACCAAAAGTGGATTTGTTTCATGTTATTATATTTGGAACATAATTTTAATATTGGTATTCTTGTCCTCCTAATGCAGTTTGACTGGGAGTACACATTATGAGACTCTTCCTACTCATTGATGTTTGATTGCTTTGTAAATATTGTACATTTTGATATCCCTGTAGAGCTACTGTAAATAATAATTGCATTTTTTTCTCTTGATTGTATATCCTCTGTCTCTTTCCCTACACCCTACCCTCCACCCCACCTCTAGGTTTTATCTGTAAATTAAATTATTTTTGTTATCTCTGTATGTTAACCTGGCAAAACAATTTAAATAAATAAATAACTCATTTATCTTAAAAGTAAATTATAATCAGGGCAAATCAAAGGCCACTTTGCCGGAGTGGTCAATACATATTTTTAACAAGAAACAGAAGTAGGTAAATGTATTATTTCATACATTCTAGAAGTTCTGGGTTACTATGTATCATTGATTCTGTCAGCTGTATGTTGTTTGGGGGAATATGGGATTTGGAGGTTTATATTACCCTTTATAAAATGGAGAGGGAAAATCCTGAGTCCTGGTTGGTCATTAGCTGTGCATTAGAAGTGTCTAATGCATGGCTAAAACAAGTGCTGACCAACTGGACACATATGAACATACATTCAAACATATGAATGTGCCAGCAGAAACAGACTACCCGGTCTATCTAAGTCTGCTTGAGTGTGCAGCTAGCACCCCTAGTTTGCAGCTGCCCCACCCCACTCCACTTTGTCATCCCACTGCCACCCCCACCTCCCCCATCCTCACTCTCCCCTGTTCCCTGTCCCATGCCCTTTTGAAGCTGTTCACAGATTTACTTACCACCCATTCTGGTAGGGTGTTCCATTTTGCTACCACCTTCTCTCTCTCTCTGAAATAGTGTCTCCTCATTTCCTTCCTGAATCTTCCCCCCTCTATTCTTAGCCCATGCCCCCTGGTGATCCTCCTCGTCCTTAACTTAAAGACCCCATCGGCCCCTCCTTATTGATTCCCCTCAGATACTTGAATGTCTCTATCATGTCCCCCCATCCCTTCTATCCTCCAGAGTGTACATATTCAGGTCTCCCAACCCACTGTCATAGTCTCTCCCCTCCATTCCACATATCATCTTTGTTGCCTTCCTCTGCACCCCCCAGTAGCCAGATATCATGCTTTAGGTATGGCTTCCAAAAATGCACACAATACTTTCAAGTGCGGCCTTACCAGTGACCTGTAGAGGGGCAAGATCACCTCTCTTCACCTGGATGAAAACCCCCTCGCTATGCACCCTAGCATTTTGTTCACTTTTGCAGCCACTGTCCTGCACTGGGTAGTGTTGTTCGTGGTCCCTGTTATCATTACCCCTAGGTCCTTCTCCTCCTCAGTGATCCCCAGCTTAACTCCTCCCAGCCAGTATTCTCTCCTTGGATTCTTCACCCCAAAGTGCATAACCTTACACTTCTTTGCATTAAACCCCAGCTGCCACCTCTCTGACCACTCCTCTAGCTTACTTAGGTCCCCCTGCAGCTGCTTCCATCCCTCCTCTCCATCCACCACTGCTCCGATTTTGGTGTCATCAGTGAACAGACTTATCTTGCTCACCACCCCGTGTGCAATGTCTGATATGAAGAGCTCAAACAATACTGGCCCCCAACACAGAGCCCTGTGGCACCCCACTTGTCACCGGCCTTGGAGTTGAGAGCTCCCCTCTCACCACCACCCGTTGCAGCCTCCCACTCAGCCAGCTTGTAATCCAGTTCATCATTTTTGCCCCTACACCAGTTAGCTTCCCCGCAAGCCGCCCATGAGGTACAGAATTGAAGGCCTTGCTAAAGTCCAAATAAAAAACATCCATCGCATGACCCATATCCAGCACAACTTGTCACCCAGTCATAATATTGTATCAGGTTGGTTTGACAAGACTTCCCTGAAATGAACCCATGCTGCCTCACATCCTAGAGGCCATTGTCCTCCAGGTATGACACCAGTCTTTCCTTTAGTATAGTATTTAGTATTTAGGACTGAAAGGAAATCTTTGAGCCAGTAGAATTTTCAAAAAGATACCTCTGTCATTTTCCCCCTTCACTTAGCCTAAAACAGTGCCATAGATAAACTTAGTAGCGTACAGTGGAAAAGCAGTACCATATTCACAGTTCTACTTCTAAACACACAAACTGCTACCCAGTCTGAATCCTGATTTTCCTATCTGCCCAGCTGTATGTTCTCTAAACTGTCAGCTCATTTAGCTGTCCGTTCTATCGGTCCACTGTCTCAGATCCTGGATCCATGATCCTGGCTCTCAGCCTCAGCATGCTTGAAAGACATAATTTAAAAAGGAAGAAAAAACAATAATCAGCAGGTATGGACTGGGTGGACGGGGGAGGGGCATGCTATGAACACTATGAGTTACTTCATAAAAAAATATACTGGGTGTACCAGCGGCACGCTATGAACTACTCCATTTTCACTGTTGTTAATGATGTTGTTGCCTCACTACACCCTGGCCATGCATTAGGAATGTCTAATGGCAACCCTCATGTCTTGTTGCTTACATATTGCATGAAATCAAATGTCACATTACTATTAGATAAAGGGGGACAGGAAGGTTATACAAATTTGCAACTGCAATGTTCCTGTTTACAGAAATTGTATTCGTACTGCCACATGTTCCATATTTAACTGTGCCTGAATATGCGGTGATGTTAAAAACTGTGTTGTGTATTGTTTATAGTTTATGGACAACATATTGTAAATTTCCCTTTTTGGAACCAGGAATATGGAGTTTTGATTATGTCACTGCATAGATTCAGATTTCTGACAGCGAGCTATTGGACTATTTGAGTAGTGTTCATACAGAGTTTTCAGTTCATGCAGTGACATAGCAAAATTCAAAATTCCTGGTTCCATGAAGAGCACTATAGAAAAAGTTGTCCATAGAAAGAAAACAATTCAAAACAACCATTTATTTTTTGTTTGTTTTTTGGGAAGGTACATTGTTACAGTCAACCTTTTTTAGGCATGGTCCAGACCCTGAAAGGCAGTATAGGAATTGAGAATTAGATCAGGTGGTACAACTATGCTTAGTGCAGCACTTAAACATAAGACAATGGTAACAAGTTAAGTATTTCTATGCATAGGGATATGAATACATAATCTGTAGGTAACACATTGTGCATATCTCTGACAAATTAAGGATCAATATACTGTGCCTAAGAATTATTGGTGTACATTTATCCAGGTATGGTTAAATATGGATAATTTGGTAATATGAATATAATTGCTGAAAACAGAAATATCACACACAGCTACAAATGCCTATACATTTTCAATCCCATTTAACAATAATCTGTTTTGAAAAAATAGCATATAATTTAATTGCACTATAATAAGCTGTTTGTTACATTGAGACATGCTGGTTCAAGTGCTTGGGAAATGATTGTAAGGTTTTAACAGCTTAATTATGAGTGCAATTTATGAATCCCATGAAAAAGTTCCCAAATCTGAGGTGATTTAAAATAAGTTTAAATGTCACTTGGAACATCAATTATAATTTTTGCTCTCTGCCTCCTGATTCATAGGGCAATAATATTGCAAACAGTTACATTTTGTTAGTCATCATGGAAACAATCTGACTGAAACATAAAGTTGGAATGCATCCATTTATGTAATACTAGTAAAGTTATCTTCAGCCTAAACAAATCAGAATATTATTTTTCATTGTAGTATTTATTGACTTTAAATTTTACTTGCAAGGATAGCTAGCCTCTGTTTAGGGGAAGCACTGAGTTTCCATGTGGATCCAACTTCCTCTTCCCTATCTAAAATCCCTCTTCTGTGACTTCACTATCTAATCCTGCAGTTGCTACTGATCCAAGGCTAGTCCCATGCCTCCTCCCTCCATATTACTCCTACCCCCTACTGCCTTGATTTATCAGTCCACTATCCCCCGTGGACCTTTCCCTGTTGTAGCCGCAGTCCCCCTTTTCTCTCTTATTTTGCTGCCAGTTGCACTTTGCTGAACTGTTGCTATTGATATGATTTGCTGTGTTTTGCATTACTCAAACACTGTGCTTATTCTTAATTGTCTACTGTGTGCGTTCTATTATTATTATAGTTGTAACTGTATTGATGTAAGTCATTACTGCACTGTTCTCATCCCCTGCCCCCAGAACACAGCTGGAAATGAGCTATTGCATTCAGTATTTTTTTTTTCCTTGTGTAACTCTTGAAATAAATAACTGAACAGCAATAGAACTGCTACATTTTAGAGCAGACATTTCAATCTGCAAACAGTCAATGGCTACACATATAATAATGTCTCATTGCAATCTGCAGATTATGTAATAGTCAAATAAATTCATATTTACACCCTTGGAGCAGTGTTGTAGCTTTAGACTGAAACCTTCAATTAAAGTGTTTCAATTTTTATTGAGAAGGAATTCTAAGAAAATTACATAAAATTATTTTAATATTATGACTCCTTTATATTCACTGATGGTATCAATTATAGCAAACGGTTTTGGTATGAATGATGTCTTCTACCTGTCACCAATAAGTGGCATAAAAATAAGTTTTATGTAAAGTGTTAAAACATGTTGCTACTCATTACAGGAAATCTAAAATTACAGGCAAACTGGAAAATATATACATACAAGTTTAAAACCTCAGCAGCAAAACAAGAAGTACTGTAAATGTTACAGACATTAAAACATGTCATGTGTTAGATAATATGAGATATTTTATCTTTCAGAGATATGGACAATATTTTAAATATTTTTACTCATATGATCATGCCAATAGCTCCCATCTGTCTTAAAACTATAATAAGAAAACGTATTGGAATGAGGAAATTTATATTTTAGGGTTGGCATCCATACTTGCAGGACTCATAGGCTGATGTTTGTATCTGTGGCCGATGTCACCTCTTTAGGTTGTAGGACTGGAAAATCTATATTTCAAAACAAAATGTACTTGTGGTTTCTGAAAGGCATAATCAGTGGCAGAGTTTCCTGGTATCTGTTAACTCTTCCATCACCACCAGTGGAACAGAGTTGTATCTTCTCCTTTAGGTTCCACCTACTCTGCCTCTGAGTTTAATATTTTCTTCTACATTTCAGCTCTACTGGCATTGGTAGCCTGGTACCAAGGTTTTACAGCTGAGTGTAGTTAGACCCACGTTTGGCATCCATTAGTTGTTACTCCATCTAGTAGTTGAAGACTTGTTTCATATTTATGAGGATTACTTCATCCTTTCAAATAATATTTGACAACTGTGGGCTGTTCCATTAGCAAAGTTTAAACTTCTGCTGCTTCTATAATGTTGAACATCTTCATATAACATTAGGATACATTCAAAAAAGTATATTCTCATGTTAGTCATAATGAATATTTCAAAATTGTCTAATTTCTGCATGTCTCACACTTTTGGAAAAGAGAATTTCCTGGATATTTAAGCTTTTGGAGGTCCTACAGGCTTTACAGTATACCACTTGGCTGCTAAAAATGTCCGTCACAAGAGGGTATAAAATAGGTGATTATAACATTTGGCATTCTTTCATAAAATGCAAGAATATTTCTCATTTTTCCTTTTGTATTAAGTTCTGCTTAAATGTCTTCCAAACAATACTTATTTAAAAGCGTTGATCAAATGTTCTTGATTTATGATGCTTAGGCATATGCAGCCTAGATATTTGATATTATCTTGATGGAGTCTGGTAGGAACAGCAGTACAGGAAAAACTAATCCAGGAATCACACCTAATTTTCTGGCACTTTCATCATAGTGGTTTAATCCTTTCCTTCCTTGCTCACAGAGGCATCTTATGTCACTATGCATTTTAAATTAAATTCTTCTTGTGTTGCCAATGTTCATATATCAGCCATGTTTTCATATGAATTGCCATTTCAAAACATGCATATATTTTATCATTTATTCCTAGAAAGATGGTGTGGTCCTTATTTACAGAACATAGCTTTCAACAACCCTCTTACTCCAAATTTTCAATAAAAGAAGTTCCTATCCCTAACTGTTCTGAAGTTATCCAATTCTAAAGATAATTTCTTTGCAAGGAGATAACTCTGAAACTGGAGGGGTTAGGAACCTTTTTTTTAAATAAAAGTTTGTAGTAAGGGCAATAACAATATATTATATACAGTAGGTATAGTTCTTCTCTATCGAGAACTTGAAGTTTTGTCATTATCGTATATTCAAACATTTTCATGATATATTTTACAATTATCAATAAAATGTTATACCGATGCACTGTATTACTGTCACATATAGATATTGCCAAGAATCCAAGCATTTATTTAATGAAAAAAAAAACTTCCTATCCTTAACTGATACGAAGATATTTTTTCTTCTTTTTTGAAAGGAGGTAACTCTGGAACTGGAGGGTCTAACAGCTAATAAATCACGTTGGTACAGTGTTCATCAATCATTACTGTGTATCAATACATTTTTATAATATAGTTTACAATTATCTATAAACCTTTGTATAGATACATGAGCACTGTATTACTATCACATATCGATATTGCCATGACACCAAGCTTTCATTAAAAAAAAAGTTAGTAGTCCTAACAATTCCAAAGTTAGCCTTTTTTAAAGATCATTTTAAAGTTCATGCATGTGCGTCAAACTTCTTGGGATGAGTGACTTTTGAGGAGCGTGACACTGTCTGTCCAATGCAGAGTACTCTGCAATGGGCTCGACAGTATCACACCAATCATCAGCCAGGCTGATCATGTTGCTGTTGTGCCTGAAGTGGTCTGCACTTGAAAAGAAAAAGCTACACCAATCATGTGGTGGCTTTTTCCTTTCATCTGCAGGTCACTGCACAGCAAACAGCTGTTTGTGTCCCAGTCAGCCTGGTTGGTGTCTCCACCCCCCCATCACCGTCACCCCACCGGTCCCTTCCTGGAAGGTGGGAGGAGGTGCTTTCGTCCCCTGCCTCCTTCACTTCCCGCTGACTCCTTTTTCTCCTCTTCTCCCATGCAGAGTAGGCTACAGCCTAAGCTCCACATGAGCTGTGAGTATACAGTGCCTGAAGGCACTTTCACTCTAAGTGTGATGAAGCTAGCAGATCACCCCCACTTGCCAACATTGGGGTGCTCAATCCCCATATCAGCATGTATCTCCAGTCCCCCATTAATGTGGCACACTGGGAGCCCACCCCAGCGTGCCCAAAAATTACCTATGATGTTTCTGACACTGGAATGCCCACTCCCAGTGTTGGTTGCACCACCCCCCACACCCCTATATTCTCAGCCGACCTCGGGGTGCCCAATCCCCAGGTCAGCATTGATCCCCCCAGTACTCAGGCACACTGGGAGCTCACCCCAGTGTGACAAAATCTGTGTTATTAATATTTTACCTGTAAAAAAGAAAACAGTCCCAGGAGGTCTTTTTTGGTTTTTAAAACCTGAAATAAAAAAAGAAAATGGTCCCTCATCGTTCCCACTGGCCACCTCCCCCAACCCGCACCCTTCTTCAACGCAACTCCCCGCACCCCCCCCTCACCCATACTTACCTCTGGAGGTCAGGAGCAGTGATATATTCTGTGGACTGGGAACATGTCTGCACTCTTCAAAATTCGACCACAAACTGAAGAAAATCACTGTAAGCCCTATAATGGGGTTTCAACTTAGGTTAATATCTCAGCCACTTTTTGGAGCTTTGGTCCAAAATTTTCAACATGTTTGAGACACCATGAACACTGTCACTGTCATTTTGTTTTTCTGTCCCAAAAGGTGATTTCGTGGTCGCTGCATGGAACCACCTTTTGGGATCAGTTAATGAAATGACAGTGTCACTGTTCATGAGGTGGAGTCCCAAAAAGCCCTTGTTGCAAATTTGGTGAATAAACTCCCAAAAATGACTGCGTTATGAGCATCTGTTGCATATATGTATAAAACTTTATATATGGATACATGAGCACTGCTGTACTACAATGTATCAATATTGCCCTGACTCAAAGCTTTATTTATCAAAAAAAAAAAAATTCTCCTATCAATAATGATTCCAAAATTAAAGTTTTCTAAAGATTTGGAGCTGGATTTTCAGATATGGGGCTGGATTTCCAAACAGCATGTGGCACGTGCAATTCCCAATTTTAGGCTGCTTCTACAGCATCTAAAATGCAGCAGAACATTTGAATACAAATTTCAAATGTACGACTTTTACAGAATTTGTCATTGCTTTACAGAAAACAATGATGCATGTGTCATATAGTGATGCAGGCATCATTATAGTGCACCCAAAATGCTGCAAGTCACAGCAGGTGCACACATAAGCTGGACTAATTTTTAAGTGATCTAATGTCTCAGTTGTCAGAGATGTGACATGATCATGCTGCAAATCCTCAAAGTGTATTTGAAAACGTAGCTCAGTTTCTTCGATTGAAGATATGGTCCCAACACCCAGCATGTCCAATTCTCCCATCTAGCACTGCAGCAGACACTGTTGCAGGGGTTTCAGCAATCAATTAAAAGAACAAAAGAAAAACAAAAGAAACTTTCTGTTCTGTTAGTTGCACCATGACACAGCATGCCATGATCTGCTAGAAGCCAGCATCTGGCAAAAGTGGGCATGCCCTGTGTCAAGACAGTAACTCTGGAACCAGAGGTGCTAGGAACACAATTTTTTAAAAGAAAACTTGTAGTTAAAGCAATATTCTTCTTCCAGTTGTTTAACCAGGAGTAGCACACTAAGCTGAAAGCTTGTTTACAGGTGCCACCTGGGAGCACAGGGAAGTTAAGTGACGTGCTCAGGGTCACACAGTATGCAAATGGGAGCTGTGGGATTCAAACCCAGGTCTCCAGATTTGCAGCTCAGAGGCTTAAACCACTACACTATATGGCCTCCCTATTTTTTTTCTTCCAATTGTTTAACAGTTTTGTTAAACATATTAACAGTCAGCCAAACAGATGTTACTACTACAGGTAGACATAATTTCATTCATACATACCAAAATTAAGATGCGTGTAAGCCACTCTGCCATGTGACCTAAAGAGTGAACTGAGTACCCAACTCAGATGTTTAAAGTAATTTGGGTGCTATGGTGTGGGGAGATGGAGGATAGTGGGTATGTTGGGGAGGTCTGTTCTGAATCAGGGGGATGGGACTTTGTGCCTTATGCCAGTTTGGGGGGCAGGTTATTTAGTGGGGGGTTACCAATATTACTGTATTCACAAATATATATTATAAGACACTGTGACACTGTGCCACATAGAAGACTATTGCACAAACTGGGGAATATGGGTGTGGGCAGGACAGTAGTGCAGTGGGTAGGTAACTGGCTGGGCAGCAGGACACAGAGGGTGGTGGTAAATGGCTGTCACTCCACAGAGGGAAGAGTGACCAGTGGGGTACCACAGGGATCAGTGCTGGGACCGGTACTATTCAATATCTTCATCGGTGACATTGCACAGGACCTAGAAGGCAGAATTTCACTGTTCGCTGATGACACAAAGCTCTGTAACAGAGTAGACACACCAGAGGGTGTAGACAGAATGAGAAGGGACCTGCAGAAACTTGAAGAATGGTCAGGGGTTTGGCAGTTGAAATTCAATGCAAGGAAGTGCAAGATAATGCATATGGGGCACAAAAACCCTGGCACAATATATCAGTTGGGGGGTGAGGATATAGCATGCACCAAGCAGGAAAGGGATCTTGGAGTTATCATCTCTGATGACCTCAAGGCAGGGAAACAGTGTGACAAGGCAGCAGGTAAAGCAAATAGGATGCTGGGATGCATAGGCAGGGGCATCACCAGCAGGAAAAGGAGGTCATAATTCCACTATACAAGACACTAGTGAGGCCGCACCTGAGTACACTGTGCAGTTCTGGAGACCTTACCTACGTAAGGACATAGACAGGGTAGAGAAGGTTCAGAGGAGGGCAACAAAGATGGTGCATGGATTGCATCACAAGTCCTATGAAGACAGGTTGAAGGCACTGAACATGTACTCCTGGAGGAGAGGAGGGAGAGAGGGGATATGATAGAGACATACAAGTATCTTACAGGAGAAACAGGTGCAGTAATGCACTATTTTTAGTGAAAAGATATTCCAGGACTAGAGGGCATGGAATGAAGTTGGAGGAGGATGATTCAGAGGAAACGTGAGGAAGAATTTCTTCACAGAACGGTGGTGGACAAGTGGAACACCCTGCCAGAGGAAGTGGTGGGGCTGAAACAATCATGGGATTTAAGAATGCATGGATAGACATAAAGGAATTCTGGAGGTCAGGGGTAAGGGGCAACAGACTTCCTGAAAAACATAAACTGAACTTACAAACTTAAATGGGCAGACTGGGTGGGCCATAGGCCCTTATCTGCTGACACTGTCTATGTATCTATGTATAAGAGTATCTGTGGGCTGGGGGGGGAGGTTTTGAGTTACAGGGTGGATGGAAGTGGGCTTACTAATATCGGGAGGTCAGGGGGCTTGAACATGGTCAGGTATTTTTCTCATAGGATTTTGGATTCTTGGCATAGTTATCTGAAAATCCTAAATCCTAAAGTGTTGCTATTATTTGAGTTAACCATTTTTTTGAAACTGACATCCGAGCAACCCTAACATGGCTCATCAGGCTAAGCAAGCTGGGCAGTTTGTGAGGCACAAATGTGTTATTACGTAGGGCAGAACTGCAATATTGGTACACAAAATGCTATTATACAATGGCAAGAAAGAATGCTGGCCTCTGATTGGTTCATCTGGGGCTGGACCCGGGATGTTATCCCAGCATAATTTCCTGGCTCTAGTCCCAGCACACTTATGACCACAGTAAATGTTTAAAAAAAATCACTCCACAGCTGCCCATACAATTACCTTCAGTGTTGTCCACTCCGCTCGGAATCTACACTCCCCACCGATGATAAACACACTGTGTGCACATAATGCTGTTCTCTTGTTTTATGTAACTATTCTTTACTTTTTTTCTCTCCCTATACAAAACACAAAACAACTATACCAGGAGAACCACAAGCACAATTGTGCATGGAATAATGAGCAGAGTGACGCGGGCACCTGACCATGCAACTTTCAAACTGAAAAAAAGAAAGTTACACATAGGAGCAAGGTGAACATCTGACCATGCAGCTTTTCACCAAAAGTAAAAATATCACTTACTCGCCCTTCAGTTACTTTCTCAATATGACCATTATTTTTCCTCATTTCCCACCAAAGAAAATAGGATCACAGAGTGGCCCGAGCGCTGACAATGAAAGCGGAAACATGTTGCCACCCCGCTCCCTGTTAACATTGCTTCTGAGCCTAACTAACATTCTCCCAGGACAGTTTACATATGTTTTGTACCGGGAGAACAATTTAATGTGTTCTTGTTCGGTCAGGGTAGACAGTAAAAAATGTGAAAGGGGGGAGTAGAGTCCAACTGCACACTAAAGCATTAATATTTCTGTAAGTATTCCTACACATTCAAAAAATTACAGAAAATGTAGCTAGAATTAAGGTTTTAATAGAAAGAGACCTAGGAATCATCTTTAATGACTTTCTAAAACAGTCAAGCCAGGGTAATAAGGCCTACAGTAAGGCAAACAGGATGCTGGGGAGTATAGGAAGGGGTACTGACTGCAGAAGGAAGGAGATATTACTACCTCTGTATAGATCACTGGTGAGGACCCACCTGGAGTTCCATGCCCAGTTCTCTAGTCCTCACCTAAGGAAAGGTAAGGACAGGCTGGAGGCAGTGCAATGTAGGGTGACCAAAATGATTCAGGGCCAGCAGGGCAGATCTTACGAAGATCAGCTCAAGGCACTGAACAACTACCCGCTGGAGGCCAGATGAGAGAGGGGAGATATGATAGCGACCTTCAAGTTCCTGAAAGGAATGAGCAAGGTAAACTGTGAGGAATTATTTAGCATAAGTAATGGATCACGAACATGCGGGCATGAGTGGAAACTGATGACAGGGATGTTCAAGATGGAAGTGAGAAAGTATTATTTTACAGAATTGGTGGTGGAGCCATGGAACAGTCTGCAAGCTGATGTGGTGGGCGCCAAAACTGTCAATGGTTTCAAACATGGCTGGGACAGAGCGAAGAGCTTTGTGGTTGCTTAGGGTGATAGTGGTAGGGCGGGGAGCATGGAGGTGGATAGTGTGTGTGTTAGAACCCTGTACGGACAATATGTCCCAGATTTGTTAGGGTTTATGGGCAGACTGGATGGACCATTGGTCTTTTTCCACCGTCATTGTCTATGTTTCTATGGTTCTTTGCAATGTTTTATATGGTCCTTACTATTTGCACACTGTTAAAATGTACTTTACCAAGCACTAACTAGCAATTTGCAAACAGTCAGTCAGTGTGTTCCCTGGGCTTCTAATACACTATTCTGTCCTGTATGGATGGCTCTGCCTTTTATTTGCATGCTCTCTAGCCCTTCTTTTGCACTGCCAGGCAAACTGCCTTGTGTCATGCAAACAACAGTTTCCAATATAGAGATTAGCACACAAACTACCATTTGAGCATATGGCACAAAATGTTTACACAGCTACAACTGTTCCTATATGCTGGCCTTTGTGTCCTACATGTTAGGGTTGATTCAGAAGAAAAAGAGTAAGAATATCACAGGGATTACAGGTGATAAGGATAAGGATAAGATAATGGGAGGGCAGGGAAGGAAAGGGTGGATCGAGGAGCCTCAAATTTGTGTTTTGAGGTAAAGATTGGTTAGTGGCAATAGCAAGATTTTAAGAGGTGGGAGAAAGGAACGTTACCACAATGCCATATTTTCAAGAATATCTTCTCCATAGAGCCCCACTCTTTGGTCTTGGGGATGGATCACTAGGACCACTTGGGAATTACAACTTTTGAGGCCAGCATGCACCATGTATAAGGCACTGAGTATGGTGCCTTGTGCACTGACAGCAAAAATAGTAGTACTGGTCCCAACCACCTCAGTTTCTTTTTTTCCAAAGAAAGAGAAGAAAAAACAAAACTATTGAAAGAAAAAAAAATTATATTTTTTGTACAAATATAAAAAAGTCAAGTAAATTATAAAAACGAAAGGGTCAGGAAAGGAATACTCCACATGGATATGCTGGGACATAAAGCAAGTAGAGCAGGAACTGAGATTAGCATAACCAAGAAAGGATTCCTGAAAGGGTAAAAAAAGCCAATCCTGCAAAGAGGGAGGAGGCTGTGAGAGGTTCAACAGAATCTGTCAAGATAAAAGCAGAATTATACAGTGGCATCCTGGAATCACACCTCTGTTTGGCTAACTCTCAACCTCCAGCCATGGTAAATCCTGGTATTTCCCATGGCAAAGGTGCCAGTCAGCCACATCTGGAAACTCCCATTTTCAAATCCATCCGACCCGGAACCAAAACCACCATAATGTCTCCTCACTAAGTGCGACAGAAAAGCGAGCGTTTCAAACGTGGAGAAGGAGAAACCGCTCGCTCAAAAGAATCAGCCTGCAAAAATAATAAATAATAAGCCACACCGAGGAGCCTTCATACTTCTTTTGACATTGACAGAGTTCCGTACAAAATTCTTCCTATTTGGAGAGAGATTTTTTCAGAATAAAACTCTCTCCAGGGAGAACGTATTTTGTATGGCACCCTGCCTATTGTCAAAAGAGTTAAGAGTTAACTGAGCTGGTCACTATCTGTGTTTCCCATTCCCCACCACACAAGCGAGAGAGAGAGAGAGAGAGAGAGAGAGAGAGGGAGACAGACAGACACTACAGCCTTCCATACCATGGTTGCTGCCTATTTTCCCTGTTAAAAAAAAAGACAAACAAAAAAACACTGTTTTTGCATTCTTCTGTCTCTTTCTCTCTGGTGCTGTTTGCTGTCTCCGTCTCCCAGGCGACTGTCGGCATTACCACTCACCATGATCCAAGAGAGAGAGAGAGACACACACACACACACACACTCAGAATATTGTGGTAGCAGCCCACTGTATTTAACCTGTAAAGAACAGGAAAAAAACACTGTTCTTTGCACTCTCTGTCTCTCTCAGACAGTGTTATTTGCATCTCCATCTCCCAGGCAACTTTCTCTATGCTGAAACAAAGCTTCAGTGCTGTGGCGGCCAGGTGTGCTGTCAGAGTCCAAGTTTAAAAACACAGAATAGGGGTGTGGCCAGCAACCGAGCTAACAGCAGCTCTCTACAGCAGCTCTACAACCAGAAATTTATTTTAAAGAAATAAACGAGTCAGACTATTTCAATAGAACAAATAAGGCATATATAATGAGAGTGATCAGTGTGCTGATCATCTGGATACCTTTATCTCATACTTAGCCTTTGGCCAACAGAAGATATGGGCCGAACAAATAAACCAGCATCAGAAGGAGAAGGTGCCCGTTCAAAAGACCACAAGACTGGGCCAAGTAAGGAACTAAGCCCTGGTAACTTAGAGGAGGTGAATCAACCCAATTCAAACGCCGCCCTTCTTAAGGCAATCCAGAAGATAGATGGTCGGATGGAGGAATTCACTGCACAGTTCAAGCTTATGGACTCTAAGGTCAGCAAACTGGCAGAGGATACCAAAGCAGCAGATAGTTCATCTTCTGTGGCAATGGTGGCAACATCGGGCTTAATAAAAGAGAACGGGCTCCTGAGGCGCCAGCTGGAAAATTTAGAAAACTTTTCAAGAGCTGACAATATAGGAATTCTGGGGTTGCCAGAGAATGCTGAAGGACAGAACTGCTTGGGGTTTCTGCTGGACTTATTTAAGGACCTGTTCTGAGCAACGGTAACTTGCATGATCACTAAGGTCTATTGGATCTCACTTCATGGCCCCCGACACCACATGGTCAATGGACAACTTCCATCCCGAACACTCTTGGTGGTATTGGGATCTGTTTGGGAGAGAGACATGATAATAGCCCAAGCAAAGATACATAGACAGTGTCAGCAGACCTAGTCTGTCCATTTGAGTTTGTAACTTCAGTTTATGTTTTCCTAGAACTCTGTTGCCCCTTACCCCGACCTCTTACCTCTCAACTGTACCACATTATGAGGAACGTTCCTCATTTTGCTTCACAAAAGCTCCCTGTTCCACATTGTGAGGACTTGTTCCACATTCAGTATTAACATTTTAAAGCAAAAATCTATAGTAAATGATGCAAAAAATGTATTATTCAATTAATAACAGACTTTCTGAACATAAATGCAAACATTTTAACAGTGTTCTGAGCCTCCTAGGCAAAGATTTGATTAAGTGTTCCATATTTTGTTCATTTGTTCCACATTTTGATAAGGCAATGTTCCACATTTGAGGGACAAAAGGTTGAGAGGTATGCCCGACCTCCAGAATTCCTTTATGTCTATCCATGCATTCTTAAATCCCGTGATTCTTACAGACCCCACCACTTCCTCAGGCAGGGTATTCCACTTGTCCACCACCCGTTCTGTGAAGAAATTCTTCCTCACGTTTCCTCTGAATCATCCTCCCTCCAACTTCATCCCATGCCCTCTAGTCCTGGAACATCATTTTTGCTTAAAAATAGTGTATTCTTGCACCTTGTTCCTTCCTGTAAGATACTTGTATATCTCTATCATATCCCCTCTCTCCCTCCTCTCCTCCAGGGAGTACATATTCAATTCCTTCAACCTGTTCTCATAGGACTTGTGATGCAATCCATGTACCATCTTTGTTGCCCTCCTCTAAACCTTCTCTACTCTGTGTATGTCCTTACATAGGTAAGGTCTCCAGAACTGTACACTGTACTCCAGGTGGGGCCTCACTAGTGTCTTGTATAATTGAATCATGACCTCCCTTTTCCTGCTGGTGATGCCCCTGCCTATGCATCCCAGCATCCTATTTGCTTTGCCTGCTGTCTTGTTACACTGTTTCCCTACCTTGAGGTCATCAGAGATGATAACCCCAAGATCCCTTTCCTGCTTGGTGTATTCTATATCCTCACCCCCCCAACTGATATATTGTGCCAGGGTTTTTGTGGCCCATATGCATTATCTTGCACTTCTTTACATTGAATTTCAACTGCCAAACCCCTGACCATTCTTCAGTTTTCTGTAGGTCCCTTCTCATTCTGTTTACACCCTCTGGTGTGTCTACTCTGTTACAGAGCTTTGTGTCATCAGCGAACAGTGGCATTCTGCTTTCTAGGTCCTCCGCATTGTCACTGATGAAGATGTTGAACAGGATCGGTCCCAGCACTGATCCCTGTGGTGCCCCACTGGTCACTCTTCCCTCTGTGGAGTGACAGCCATTTACCACCACCCTCTGTGTCCTGCCGCCCAGCCAGTTACCTACCCATCACACTACTATCCTCCCCACACCCACATTCCCTAGTTTGTGTAATAGTCTTCTATGTGGCACAGTGTCAAAGGCCTTGCTGAAGTCCAGATAGGCCATGTCCACTGCCCTCCCCTGATCCACCTCCCTAGTCACCCAGTCAAAAAATTCAACAAGGTTGGTCTGACATGACCTCCCCTGGTGAAACCATGCTGCCTTGGGTCCTGTAGTCCATTGACAACCAGTTCCACCAATCTCTCCTTCAGTAGTGCTTTCCATGATCTTCCCCACTACTGAGGTGAGGCTGACTGTCTGTAGTTCCCCTCCTCTTTGTTCCCACTTTTGTATAAGGGACTACATCTGCTGTCCTCCAGTCTTTGGGTACCTCCCTGTTTCCAGTGATCAGCTAAACAGGATAGCCAGAGGTTCAGCCCTACCTCTCTGAGTTCTTTAAGGATCCTGGGTGCACCCCATCTGGCCTCATTGCTTTATCAACTCCTATTACTTCCAGTTCCTTCAGGACCCTTTCTCATGTAAAGGGACTTGTATCCATTTCTGCACCATTCTCACCCCTTGTACTTCCTTCAGACCCATTACCCTCCTCTTCCTCAGTAAAGACTGAGCAGAAATACCTGTTCAGTATGTCAGCTTTGCTGTTGTCATCCTCCACGTGGCCCCCATCATCCCCCTTCAGTCTCACTATCCCTCCCTTTGCCTTTCTTTTTTCACTTATGTACCTATAAAAGGTTTTATCCCCTCTACCCACTGATTTTGGAATGTGCTCTTCTGTTTGAGCTTTGACTTCCTTTACTGACCTCCTGCCTCCCTTTGCTTCTCGTGGTACTTCTCCCTATCCCCTTCTGCCTGTGTCTTTTTGTATTGCCTACATGCAATCTTTTTGGCTTTCACTTTCTTTGCTACCTCTTTGGAAAACCATAATGGTCTCTTCTTCCTTTCCTCTTGCTTAACCTGCTAATGCATAATTCCTGTTGCTCTTGTAATCCCGCTTTAAATACCGCCCACTGTTCCTCAACCCCCTGATTCCTGCCCCATTCCTCTTAATGCGCCTTTCAAGTATCTCCCCATTTTCCCAAAGTCTGCCCCCTAAAATCCAGGATACGTGTTTTTGTGGTTTGGTTCTGCTCCTTCTATGATTTCAAACCACAGTGACTGGTGGTCACTGTTCCCAGGTGCTCCCCACTGTTAGCCCCATCACACTGTCCCTGTTTGTGAGCAGAAGGTCCAGTATTGCCTTCTGCTGAGTTGGTTCCATGACCAGTTGCTTGAGGAAGGCACCCTGAAGGGATTCCAGGATAAATCTGCTCCTAGTTGATGCTGCTGCTGGGATGCTCCAGTCCACATCTGGAGTATTGAAGTCTCCAACCAGTACTACCTCACTCTTGTCTGCCATCCTTTGGATGACTAGCATCAGCTCCCTATCTATTTCTTCCTCTTGGGCTGGTGGTCTATAGACCACACCTGTGCGGATGGCTGGCCCCATTTTCCTTTCCAGCTTAACCCACAGTATCTCTCCCCCATTTTGTTCCTCCTAGATCTCTGTGGTCCTTATGTCATTTTTCACATACAGTGCCACTCCTCCTCCCTTCCTACCTGCCCGGTCTCTTCTGAATATGTTGTAGCCAGGAATGGCCATCTCCCAGTCATGGTTATCATTACACCAGGTTTCTGTGATGGCCACAATGTCCAGGTCTGACTGCACCATGACAGCCTCCAGATCTTCCATCTCGTTGCTAAGGCTCCTTGCATTGGCACACATGGCTTTCCATGATTTGACCTCCCTAGACTGTTTAGCTGTTCTACTCCAGCCTCTTCCCTGGTTATCCTTTATCCCTGGTTCTTCTTGCTGTCTGCCCTTCTGCTGATTTTTGCCCCTTTTCTGCCTATCCACCTCTTGGGCGCTAATCTCCATCTTTTGCATACTGCTTTGTTGAGATATCTACTCCTCTGGTTCACTAGTTCCACTGCTAGCTGTGGGGGGGGGTGAGCAAGTAGGTATCCTCCTTGCTGGCCTGCCACCCCCCTTGGCTAGTTTAAATGCTTGTCAATGTAACATTTAAGTTCATCATTGAGTGCTTGGATTCTCCTCCAGGATGGATGCAGGCCATCAGACTTGAACAAACCTCCATCCTCAGGTGGATCCCCAGTCACCAATGAATCAAACCCTTCCTCACAGCACCAGTTCTTCAACCATGAGTTAAAGTTCCTGGTGCATGCACCTATGTTCTCCCATGCCTCTCACAGGTAGTACTTCTGAGAAGGTGACAGAAGTAGCTACTTGCTTGAGACCCCTACCCAATTTCCTAAACTCTTCCTGAACTTCCTTTGGCTCCCCATTTGCCAGGTCATTAGTATCTAGGTGGATAATGACATCCAGCTCACCCTCCCGTCTTGCCTTCTTAGCGATCCCCAGGATCTTCCTTCCATCCCTCCATGCCATGGCACCTGGTAGGCACCTCACCTCCCTGTCCTCCCCCACCTCCTCCTATGTTCCTAGCTGGATCCCTCTTATGATGGAGTCCCCCACCAGGATTCACTTCCTCCTCCTCTGGGGTCCACTGCTCTCCCCGCTGAGGTCACCTCCTTGGCTAACCTCCACACCTTTCCTTCTACTTCTCTGGTACCTTATTTGGCTGCTCCATTTGCCAGTGGCATATGAGTTCTTGAGTGGAATAGGATCTGGGATGTGCCTGCCTGACCGTCTTAACCTGCCCTGAGCCCACTGTCATCCAAGTGCTCCTCGTTCTCTGCATCCTTTGAGGCAGCAGCATTGGACTGGGTGGTCTCTGGATAGGGGTGATGGTACTCCTGACCCAGTTTGTTTCCGATCTGAGTCTGGCTACCTCATCCCACAGTCCAGAGAGATGAATGCAGGTAGGGCAGCACCTCAGTGTCCAGAAGGTCTGCCTGAATATGGCTGCCCCGCAGCTACTGCATTGCATCACTCCCCACATTATACTGCAATTATACTGCTATTCCACTACTTGTCTGTTACTGAAGCTTTCCTAGTTCCCTTTTTATTAATTTACTGTCCTAAAAATCCTGCCACTGATCCTCAGATACTTTTCTTTAAAAAGAAAATAAATAAATGAGTCAAAACACTTGTCGTGCTGAGGGTGAGCTTCTTCCCCTTATGCCCCTCCTACTCCACACCCCCTACTATCCCCTGTGTTTAGCTCCTGTCAATCAGATTTGACAGGGCATATAATTAAGAGTTGGGGGGGCGAAAGACTAAATTTGCAGCAATTAAAGATAGCAAAGAAATACACCACCACTATATTTTACATTTTCAACAGCCCAAAAACAATTCTAAATAAAGACAGCAAAGAAATTACAGTGTCACTAAAAGCTCATAATCTAAGTTTAATAATAAAAATAGCAATTACCAGTTACTGTAAAGCACTGAAATGAATATGTTTCCTTCCCCTTCTGGCTTCAAAGAGGTTTGGACAGATAGAATGGGAAGAAACACAATTCATATCTTCCCTGACTTGAGTTTTGCCACATGGCAAGAAGAAAAGGGTACGACACAACATGGGCCTGTTTGCGGCAGCTCGGGATTCAGCATGTCTTGCTGATGCTAGCGTGTCTCCGAGTCTTTTACATGGGCAAAACTTTTCAGTTTTCAGACCTGGCCAAAGCGGGTAAATTTGCAGACCGTGTGGAGAAGGAGTTTGCTTCCAAGAATTCCGATGTTGGCAGTGATAATGAGGACAGTGAGTAACAGACTGGTGCATTTTACAACTTACTTTTACCCGTTCACGGATGTAAGGGTCCATGGTAAATAAGAAAAAAATTACTCACCTTAGTAATTATGTTTCTTCTAGTGGAGTCTTGCTGTATTCTGACAATTGCAGTTAGCCCCAGCCTTTAAACTGCTCTGGAGAACAAAGGGTTAACTTTTCTATACATGGCATAGAATGTTCATCTCGAGCTCAGTTGAAGCCTCTCCCTGTTGTTATTCGAACTGCAACCATCAGATCTTTATGAGCAAAACTCACTAGGTGTTCTGTGTGGAAACTGTAAAATTTTTAACTAGCCAACTGGCAGAAAAACAATGTTTTGGGTCCTCAAAGGAAGACTCAAGTCAGGAAACCCAAAAACAAAAAACAAACAAATGAAATAATGTTCCACCCAAAGAAAAAAGAGGGGTGTAAAAGGGGGGCACCTCTAGGGTGCCAACACTGCGCCTGCCCACCCACATCCCAAAAATATAGGTTCTGAGAGGGGAGGTGGGGGGGAGGTCAGAATACAGCAAGACTCCACTAGAAGAAACATAATTACTAAGGTGAGTAATTTTTTCTTCACGCAACGTGAAGTCTTGCTGTATTCTGACAATTGCAGACTACCAAGCAGTACCTCCATGGAGGAGGGACAGAACCTACTTTGGAAATAGGCTCTGAAGTACTGCTGTGCCAAACTGAGCATTGCTCCTAGCTTGGATATCCAGAGAGTAATGCTTGGTAAAAGTATGGACTGTTTTCCAGGTGGCTGCTTGACAAATTTCTAAAAGAGGGATATCCCTGGCAGCAGCCAGGGAAGCAGCTGTACCTCTTATGGAATGAGCCCTCAGGCCTGAGGATGGAGTTTTACCCAGTTTTTCATAGCAGAATTGTATACAAGAAACAATCCACCTGGCAATAGATCTCTTGGTGGCAGATTTGCCCTTCCCAACTTCTCCATAAGTGAGAAACAACTGGAAGGAGTCAAACCTGTGACCCTTGGTATGCTCTATGTAGTACCTAAGGGCTCTTTTAACATCCAAACTGTGTAGCCTCTTCTCTCCCATGGAAGAATGATCAGTGAAGAAAACAGGGAGAGATATAGACTGATTGAGGTGGAAATCTGAAACCACTTTAGGCAAGAACTTTCTGTTAGTTCTAAGGACCACTTTATCTCTGTGAAAAGAGATGAAATCAGATTCCACTGACAGGGCTTGCAATTCACTGATACGTCTAGCAGAAGTAATGGCTACCAAAAACACAGTTTTCTAAGTCAAGTACTTAAGCTCTGCTGAGGACAAAGGCTGGAGAAGGCATAAGCTAAGCAATGCAAGCATTAAGATCCCAAGCAGGAGCAGGAGCAGGATCCTTAAAGGGGGGATTGGTGTGAAGCAATCCCTTGAAAAATTTACAGAATACAGGATGGGATGACAGAGAGGAAGACTTGCCTACTGACCGAAAAGCAGAAACAGCTGCCAAGTGTACCTTGAGAGTAGCTGGTCTGAGACCTAGGCCATTGAGAGGGACCATATAATCCAGAACCGTAGGCAATTCAGCAGAGTCTGGAGAAATATTCTTCTTAGAACACCAAATGCTGAATCCTTTCCATTTGGAGTTGTAAGTCTTTCTGGTGGAAGGCTTTCAAGAAGCCTTAAGGATATCCAGAACCCCTTGGAAAAGATGCAGACCTGCAAATTCTAACTCTTCAAGAACCAAGCCTTGAGATTGAGAGACTGAAGATTGGGGTACTAAATCCTCCCCTGAGAGGATGTTAACAGGTTGTAATTCCTGGGAAGAGACAGGGGAAGATGGACTGCTAGGGACAGCAACAAGGGATGCCATGGCTGCCTGGCCCAGTCTGGAGCAATCAGAATCACTTTGCATGGTTGTGACCTTATCTTGACTAGCACTTTGAACAGGAGAGGGAAGGGTGGAAAAGCATACAGAAATTTCCCTTCCCAGTTCAGAATCAGAGCATCCAGGGGGACTGAGCCCAAGACTGGGGGTCTGCAACAAAAAAGAGGAAGTTGGTGATTATCTGGGGCTGCAAAAATATCTATCTCTGCAGTGCCCCATCTTGAGAAAATCACCTTCAACACCAGAGGATCTAGGGTCATTCGTGATGGCCCTGGGATATTCTGCTCAGTGCATCTGCTAGAACATTGTCCTTTCCTAAAAAGTGAACTGCTATCAGAGAGGTTTGCAGGGAATAAGCCATGGACCACAACTTCATTGCTTCTGTGCACAAGGCCGTAGACCGAATGCCTCCTTGCTTGTTGATGTACCACAAGGTGGTGGTGTTGTCTGTTCTGACCTGAACCACCTTATTTTGTGCTGATTTGGAAAAAGCTTGCAGTGCCAGAAACACTGCCCTGAGTTCCAAGAGATTGATGTGTAGAAGAGATTCCTGAGGCGACCATAGTCCCTGGGTGGTAAGTTCCCCCAAATGAGCTCCCTAGCCCAGCAGGGAAGCATCTGTGGTGAGGACCACTGAATGAGACTGAGTGGCAAATGGAACCCCTTGCCTCAAATTGTCTTGACCCTGCCACCATTGCAGGGGTTGGATCAGAGTTCAAGTCACTGGAATTAGTTTGGTAAGGAAATCCTTTCTTTGGGACCAAAATGCTCTTAAGTGGAACTGAATGTCCCTCATTTGGAATCTTGTGCCTTGGACCACTGCTGTAGAAGCTGCCATGTGGCCCAATAGCTGAAGGAAGTGCCTTGCTGGTCGAGACACCTGAAGGCTGAATGAAGAGGCCAGCTCTATGACAGCCCTTGCCCTGTTCAGGGGAAGGAAGGCTTTTGCTTTTACCATATTCAGCTCTGCCCCATGAAGGTGAGGAGCTGCACTGGTTCGAGAACTGACTTTGGTAGGTTGAGAAGAAATCCTAAAGAAGTGAGTCACTTGCAGGTGTGACTTGACTTAGTCTGGGGACTGGCCCACTATGAGCCAGTCGTCAAAATATGGAAAAATGGAAATCTTTTGTCTCCTTAGGAAGGCAACAACTACTGCCAGGCACTTTGTGAAGACCCTTAAGGCTGATGTTAAGCCAAAGGGCATTGCTCGGAACTGATAGTGGCCTGAGGGCAACTTGAACCTGAGGTACTTTCTGTGGGAGCACCTGATGGGAATGTGAAAGTGGGCATCTTTGAGGTCCAGGGAGGCTAGCCAGTACCCTGGCCTTAGAGAGGGAAGGATAATTCCCAGAGTTACCATCTTGAACTTTGGCTTTAAAAGATGTTTGTTCAGGTATCTTAGGTCCAGGATGGGTCGCCACTCTCCTGTCTTTTTGGGGGTTAGAAAGTACCTGGAGTACAATCCTTTGCCCTGGTGTAGGGTAGACACTCTCTCTATAGCTCTTAGAGCTAGAAGAGAAGAAACTTATGCCTCTAGGGCAAGGGTTTCTGAGAGATTTGCAGGAGGAAAAGATCTGGCTCTCATCTTGGGAAATTTTTTGAAGCTGAAAACCAGTCCCTGGCTTACTACTTCCAGGTCCCACTTGTCTGATGTAATAGACATCCAGTCCTGGACAAAGTAAGCCAGCCTGCCCCCTACTGGGATAGAAGAATCGACCCGGGCAGACCCATTAGGGTGTCTGCTTGGCAGGGGCTTTAGGCTGAGGGGTGGATGCAGGCCTGCTCATCCCCCTTCTGCCTCTCCCTCTGAAGAACCCCCTCTGAGAAAAGGCAGAAGAGGCCTGTGCTTGGTAAAAAGGCCTTTGGAAAGGCCTGCCCCTGCCCCTGGACTGCTGCCTTTGAGGAGTTGCCTGCCTTTCCTTGGCCTGAGCACTCCTATAAGTGGTCCTGTATTCATCCATTTTCTTCATGTAATTCTCCATCTGCTCCCAAACAGAGAATTACCCACTACAGGAAAATCCATGGCCTTAGCCTGGGTATCCTGTGAGAGGCTATACATCTGAGCCAAGCCATTCTCCAAGAGCCACAGATGTAGCCATGACTCTTGATACATCATTGAGTCTACAGCAGCATGAAACTAAACTTTGATGTCTCAATCCCATCTGCAGCCACCTCCTCCAGCTCCTTGGCAAGCTGGGGAAGCCTGTTTAGCTAGTGCCAGTACAGTGTCCCACAGGGACTTCTGGTACCTGGCTGCACAGGCCATATAATTAGCCTGCCTGAGTCCCAAGGATGATGCCATGTACTTCTTCTTTGCCATGGCATCAATCTTCCTGGAGTCCTTGCCTGGGGGTTGTGATGCCAAGGGAACACTTGCCTTATCACAGGCAGCAGCCTGTACAACCCCAACAAGGCTGCATTGCTGATAAAGGAACTCCGTATCTGAGCCTGAAAGAGTATACCTCTTGTCCATTCTTCTGTCCACAGGAGGTATGGAATTGGGAGACTTAGGAATTTTTTGTGTCTGTTTCCCAAAAGATTTGTGGAGGGGAATAGACAGTCTCCTGGACTCTGGGATGTCCATCATTTCTACATACTCTGGCTCCTCCTGATCCTCCACTGCCTCCTCTATAGGAAGCTGGAGGGTATCAGCCACCAAAACATGAAGTGTGAAGGGGAGTCAGAGCCTAGGAGGAGAAACACCTGAAGGTCTGTCTGGGGAGATGTCCGGGTCAACAGGCACATCCAGACTTTCACCATAATCATCTTCCAACTCTCCTTCCTCCTCAAACTCCGGTTCATAAAATTCTTCCAGGGTATAATCCGGAACCGGGGGAACCGACCAAACCAAGCCCTGCTAAAAGGTGCCGGATCAGTCGGAACCAATCGAAGCGATTCCACAATACGAATCGCTTTGACTATTTTATCAGCAGTCGGAGTATGAGATTCTGGATCCAAACCGGTCAACTTGTCTTTTCTTTTTCCTTTTGTCAGAACCAATTACTCGGAATTGGCTCTCCTTTTTCCCGAAGAAGTATCGCCCTGGTCAGAGGGCACTATTTCTGGTTTGGTCGGAACCGAACCGGGCTGGCCATCTGGGTCAGCGGACTTCTCAGCCTCCCTTTCCCTCATTCTACCTAATCTCTTTTCCAGGGTAGATTTGGGAAATGTTTTGCAAATTTGACAGTCTGAATCGAGGTGGTCAAACCCCAGACAATAAACACAGGTGGTGTGGAAATCGGCCTTAGCAAAGACCTCCCCACTCACACTGCAGTGTTGAAACCCAGTGGGCCCGGTTTTTTCCTTGGGTTTCTCAGACATGGCCAACCTAACCAAACTTATCCTTTTTTTGGCAACCGCCAGGCAAGATTCTCCTATCGGTTCCTGACCATGTCACGGGTCTTGGAAAAAAACGTACTAAAACCCGTCTTTTTTAGAACCAATATGGACCGGTAACCACACATTAAAGTAAAGTACAAATTTTATCTCAAAATGATCGGTTCAGCCGAACCGATCCACACTTTTACAAGTTCCGCACAGAAAACAGAACAAAACCTATCTAGTACTCATGGTACCAGAGACAGAGACTTGAACCGACTATGCAGAAACAACAATTTTGGTTGAAAAAACAACCGAAAACCGACACTTCAACCGACTTTGAACCAAGCAGCAGGAGAAATCTCCGGAGCAACTGTTCAGTGAGGCGGAGTAAAGAATCTGACGGTTGTAGTTCAAATAACAACAGGCAGAGGCTTCAACTGAGCTCGAGATGAACATCCTATGCCATGCATAGAAAAGTTAACCCTTTGTTCTCCGGGGCAGTTTAAAGGCTGGGGCTAACTGCAATTGTCAGAATACAGCAAGACTTCATGTTGTTTGAATTTACTTGTTCCGGATATAAAAGGATAGAATTTCATTGAATGATTATTATGTTGGCTTAGTCTGAGGAAGGGGGCGTACCTAATCCCACACCACACTTAAAACATGTATTCTGGGACCTTGCCAACAATTTTAAATGGATCTTATCAAATTGAGAGACAAAGACTGATCCTCACTGAACTCTCGATTATTGTTTCATGATGTTGCTGATCCTTAATTATTTTAATGGTCATTAGAGTAAATATGTGGAGAGCTGATAATATATCTTGGTTTCATCAATGCAGAGAGGAGATATATCTATCTTGTTGATAGGGAGCTCTCTCTTATAAATAAATACGGGTTTAATCTCCTGCTCATGGCTGTGTTAAGCCAATTTCAATACTGAAATGTTAATAAGTAGATTTAGATAACCCTCCATTGTTGTAACTTAGGGTAGGAGGTGTGCAATTGTTGTTCCTGTATAAATGTTGTGCTTTCTAAACCTACACCAGCCTACAAGATATGAATGCAGTCTATTATATGCAGTAAACCCAATAAAATAAAGTAAAAAAAAAACACAGAATAAATCGCTGCTGACAGGATTTGTCTTGCAGTCTGGCTTCTAGTCCTAAGTGACTTCTGGGGGTTGAGGTTGATAACAAAAAAACCTAAACCATCATAAGGTCTTCTGTTACATATATGTAGGGCAGTATTCTATTCAGCAAAGGGGAAATATTTCTTTTTTGGCACAATAATAAAATCAATAAAAACTAGTCAAAATGACAACAAACTATGGTTTTCTTTAATGTTATCTTACAACAAGTGAAGGGATACATTGTATAATCACAATAAACCACTCCAGGGTGTGGGTGATGCTGGGATTTACCCATGCTTGGTGGAGGTTTGGTCACTTGGCCTGTGGTCTTGTGACCAAACCACACCAGGCGTGGGTAAACCCAGCATCTCCCATGCCCTGTCATGGTTTATCTAAAACTGGAGTTCTACCAATAGGAACAGTAGAGAGTTATCAACAAATTTAACAAATACTCCGGGATTTGTTCTGAATGGGCAACTCCTAGCCTAAGGCCAGACTGGATAAAGCCAGGGGACTAAAAAGGTAGCCAGATGGAACACAGGAAGAAAGGTAAAGGATGTGAGACAAGTGTATGGGAGATGTGTATGTGTATATATATATATATATATATAAATATAAATATATATATTTATATATATGTTATATATATATATATATAAAATAGGCATGATTGCACTGCAATGTGAAACCCTGATTTTGCACTTTAATAACTCTGCTCCCATTCATTCAATTTGCCTGAAATTGAGTGGGCATGGAGACTGGCCCAGGGTCTGTGGATTCTGACAATTTTGTGTCAATTGGTTTAGGGAAAGTAAAATTACAGAGGTGCAAAAATGCTAAAATTCACCCAAATTGAGTTTTTTTTGTTCGTTTTTGTTTTTTTGCTTAACTGTAACTAAAAGGTTATTTTTTTAACTTGAGAATTAAAGGGATGATAGAGTCTTGTCCAAGGTACACACTTTTCCAAGTCTGAAGTTTTTAACTTATATAGTTTTTAAAATATAAGTTAAAGCTGTTCTTTTTTTTGAGCATACACAAATAAAAAAATGGATGTTTTAAGGATAGCTGGATTTTTGCTTTAGTGAGTGAAAGTGATTTCCTTGGCATTTGCAGGTAAGTGTGTCAGTGGGTTTAGGGGCATGCTTTTTTTACTACTGGGCGTGTGTGTGTGTTTCTGGGTTTTAGGGATTGCCAGTAAACTGTTGATAGGTAGTAGTGTGTGCCTGGGATCAGGGGCTTACTGTTAAACAGTCCTTCACAAAGAAAAGTACTCCTGATAATAAAGGCAACAGGACCACTGGCAGATCATGTGTTGAATTTCTTTTAATAAGTGAAAATGAAACACCTCCAAAGTAAAAACACACTATGTCTTCATTTCAAAGTTACAATTAATTTCTGAAAGTTCAGTTGTGAAAATTCACTGATCATAGCGAGCTCTCTCCCCAGCGCTTTGACTCAAACCCGAGTCTTCCTTAGGAGGCATGGTTCAAGCTCAGCAGCATTATAGCTTATATACTAATCCCTTAGCCATGTCAGCATTACCAGATAGGGTTTGCTAATTGATTTAAAGCAACTCTGTGTGATGAGCTCAGGGTACCAGGCTAACAGTCTCATACCGTATTTTTAAGCGAAGTTCACATAGCACTACGCAATCAGCATAAGCGCAGTTCCCTTAGTCACAACAGCACTATTACCAAAGGTGGCCAAATGGTGCAATTAGTTTACCTTGCACTATCATTATTTACTGCATCAAGCTGTAATTAGCATATGTATGGCACGAAAACCTAAATATTATTCCCCTAGCCACATCAGTGTAGATATTTAAATTAGCTGTAATGATTTTAAGCCAAGACATCCATTTCCATACTTGTGCTCATTCAAGATCTGATGGCTAATTGGGGATCATATTCACATAGCACTATGCAACATAATAGCAGCTTGAAGATCAAATGCAAACCTTTAAAAATGTACTATTTTCCCCCTGTGGGGACAACTAGCCCTCATTTGTTACAAGTAAAGTTCAGAAGCTGCAATTAGTCATGTAGGAATGCTATTTTTTTGCCTCTGTTATTTGATAGTTTTACAAAAAAATTCCCCAGACTTTTTCAAATCAGCCAGTGGAATCTTGGATTAGTGCTCATGTCATTCAAGCAACAATTACATTATTTTCCACCAGGTCCCATCAGCTTAGTACACACAATATATCAAATTGTCAATTCAATGTTTGGTGACTAGAGTATAGTGCTTGTGCATACTGTAACTTTGGCCTTTCTCTATTCCCCCCCTCAGTAGAGAAGCTGGGCAGTGTTTAGGGAAAATAAGGCCCAGCACCGAGGGTGAGTAGAGTGCCAGAGGAGGAGGAGGCTGGAGAAGATGGTGGCGAACAAAAAATGCTGAGCATAGATTTGTGTGAGAGGCTGACTTATACTGGTATCTGGAATGTTGGAGGGGATATTTCCCCATATTGAACCTCAGGCTTCGGCTCTCCCATTTCAATGTTTGGTGAATATAGTGCTGTGTATACCTTAACTTTGGCCTTTCTCTATTCCCACTATCAGTAGAGGAGCCGGGCACTGTTTAGGGAATAGAAGGCCCAAAAGAGATAACCTCTTCCAACTCATAGAGAGTGTGGGCAGTAGCATGCAGGAGAGGAAAAATCCCCTGTGGAGGAAACCTCTGAGGACCCATGGCTTCTGACCTACCTGTCCTCTAGGCATACTAAGAGGATAACCCTAAATGCCTGATTATTTTCTTTGTTCCTGACTTAGAGAAGTTGCTTCCTGCTGGATCTTCCATCTTGATGAAGGAGCAGGATGTTGTTTTGGATGCTGTTGATGCTGCTTTGATTGATGACCTTGAGAAGATGATGAACTCAAAGACCGGTCAAAGGAGAGTTCTCAGCTACTTTGAACAATATGGTCATCATTGATGGATGATAGTTAAAAGTCAGAAGATGTGGAGAAGATCCCAGGCAAGATGGTAAGTAGGATGTTGAAGGAGCTGCTGATTAACATTTTTTCATAATCAGGACTAGGAGTCTGGACTCATCGTGGAACATCTGATGATAGATGAAGTCATAATGTAAAGATGCTAGTGCCTAAAAGGATTAAAGCAGAAATTGCTGACATAGTATACTACTCAATGAGACGCAGGAGGTAAAAGAGATGACTCATGAGCTCATGTTCAAGCAAGATGATAGGCAGCAAACAGATCATTGATGTTTTGGTGTCTACTTCATTGATAAAATAATCGATATAAGGTTCTGGATGAAGTTCAATTGATTCCAAGAGGTGAGAATGATGAAGGTATGCTAAACAGAGCCTTTCTAATGAAGACAGGAGGCCTAGAGACTGAATGATTTGTACTGACCCTCGAACAAATGAGGTATTGAGGCAGAACGTTATAAGTGTAAATATGAGAATGAACTGAGAAGGATCTTCTCTGAATGGCAGGATGGTATGACTTAAGGAGAACAGCTTCTGATTGGAGATGGCTAAGACAAAGCTTATACAGCATCCGCTTGTTCCAGAAAGATGAACATACATGAGTACTGGGAGTAACTCCTAGGGTATGGCTGGATAGCACGAATTGAGAAAGATATCTTCCAGTAATGATAGTTGTTATTGTGTGGTCCTCATGAAGCATGTTTTGCTAATGATCTTGTGATGGAATTGGAGACTAAAGGAGAAGAAGTCACAATGGAGGTTGTTGCGGATAAGTGGATGATGTCCCAGGGTTAGCATCGAGGTGTGAAATAGCTGATTCATCCATTGGAAAAAGTTAGTGAGGGGCTTAGGTTAGAGATGATGAAATCAGCTTTCACAGAGCTATGATGGAATGCAAAATGAACCTTGCTGGATAAATGTTGTACACTGTTGGTTGATTGATTGAATGATTGACAAAGACGCAGACTGATGATGTCCCCAAAGGAACAGCTTCCAAAGGGGATTGATCACTAAGGACACTTGCAGAGTAGGAATGCTAGGGAACATGATTTCTTCACAGAGAGAGCTATACTCAAAGAATCTGGATGACAGGCAGGAGAATACTGGCAGCCCTGAGCAGGGAAACCACTCACTCTTGAGGTGGTTCATCTTATCAATTACTGCCATGGCATGAATATATCCCACCATGGTGACCCATAGCAGAGAATGGAGGGATAACTTGAGGAAGATGACTGCAGATGATAAATCTGAAGTCTGACTATTTTGTGGATCCATCAGAGAAGGAGTATGATGGATGCCAAGCAACTAAAAGAATACAGATGGCGTAATGATGGGAGCAGATAATGTACGTCCAAAAGATGAAGCAGAGTGCAAAGGCAAACTGCAATAGAATATACTGTCATGTCTGTGTTATGAACGTACTGGATGATTTTGATTCCAAAACTTTGCAGAGATAAAGACAGGAACTGAGCAAAATGAGCTGGTTAAGATGGGAGCTCTGGTATGCTGAGAAACCAGTCACTAAGTCATGCAGATTTCCATACTGGAGATGGAAGCGGGATACTGAGTCAGACAGAAATTTAAGAAGGAGATGAATGGTACATTGTGGAGTATGAAGGATGATGTGCCTGAAGACTTCTGTGGTGGACCTCGAGGACGTCTTGATCCATAGAAGTAGACCAGAAGGAGTAGCAGAGGCTTGATGGAGTATAGCTATGGAGGTTTTTCCAAGGCTGATGCTTATCAGATGAAATCTAAGGGGGACACTACGGGCTGCTTCCATCTGAATTGAGAAATCTTGAGTAGTGGTCAAAACTTGAATGAGCACGGATGAGAAACAGCACTGAAGATTTGGAGTGAGGGTAAAGTCAAAGTGGGCTCCCTGAAGGCCTTCTTCAAAATGAGGCATGAAGAAAGACATCTGTTTATTATTTTGTTTTCATTTAACTGATAGCACAGAGTACATCAAGAGACTGCATGATTGGGAGTGCAACTGTTAGCACCGAGAACAGCAAGAGGCTACATGATTTGGAGAGCAACTGTTAGCACTGAGTACTGCATGATTGAGAGTGCAACTGTTAGTATAGAGTACATCGAGAAACTGCTTGAGTGTAAGTGCAACTGTTAGCACTGAGTACATCTAAGGATTACATGATTCTGAATGCAACTGTGAGCACTGAGTATGTCCACAGTCCACAGACTGCATGAGCTGGTGTGCAACTCTCAGCACTCAGTGCTACATGATTGAAAGTGCAACAGTTAGCACAGCATTTTGAGGCATGTATGAAGAAATCCAAGGGGTTCCCTGAAGACCTTCCTTGAATTGAAAAATGAAAATGATTAGCAGTGGAGATGTCTGAGTGCCAATATATGACTACATATTGCACTTCAGAAGGACAAACCCCAGACAGAGGAACTGGAGCCTGCTACCAACCTTGGAAGAACAGGTGACAATATATTCTCTCGCAAGTTCATGGGGAAGTGTCTATCTCTGGTGGCAGAGAAGGAGAAAGTGCACAGAACTGTTGTAGAATAAACAGTTCCAGTGAGGCTGTGTTCGGTTAGGAGTAGACTGTGATGGTATGAATGAAGTGAAACTAGAGACTCCCATCTTTGGAGGAAGGAGGACACCTACCTACACTTGTAGACCTCCTGAAGGAATGAGTTAGGGAGAGGGTGCGCTGAGGGTTGTTGGTTAGGGTTGTGAGAAGAAAGAAGAGAAAGCTGTAACAGCATAACTGAACATGTTTGATTAGAATATGGGCTACCGAAGAAGTGACGAAACCCCAGGAGAAGTGGATAACTATTTGGTTCCCAAATGAGGGCCATCTGACTATCATCCTTGGCGCAGAGGTGTGTAGGCTAGAAGTATTTTCCATGATCTTGAGGAGACATGGGTGACATGAGTGAGAGACATGTTGAGCTCAGCAGTGTCAAAGTGGCACAGCTTCGGCTTAGTCTAGCTAGGTAGTTAGGACACTAGAGCAGGTGACATGCTCAGCGGATCAGGAAATGGCATTCACCTCACCTGGTTGGAGCAGACAATGAATTAATTAGGTCTGAATTATAAAGGAAAGGTGTTGTCAGGAGCCCAAGATATAACATATGGTCGATTATTGTCATGTCTAGGATAATGATGGGGAAATGCTTGGTAAATGCAGCCAGAATGGTTTACATAGGGGAGCAGAATTTAACAGTGTTGGTAGTACTATTGAGCAGAAACATTGCCCGCAGTACAACAATGAATGAAAACTGGGATTCTACGTTAGAGGACACATGGGTATTTGAATAACCCAGAGGAAGCGAGGAGAATAACAATTACTGGTAATCCTGTATATGAGCATTGATTATTGCCCTGTGGAAGTACAATATGCCTCCACCTGATGATTTACCTCGATTGGAGGTCCAGGTTGTACCAGATTATTAATTCTGTGTTATAACAGTGATAGAGCAGTATGCAGCAAAATAAATGCAGCACAAACTGACTTGCCCTGATAAACAACTTTTAAGTTGAAGCCACATGTGATAGTAAAAACGATGGAGATTAGTAGTAGTGGTCTGTCTTCAATGTCTGAGTATTGAGTGTAAAATACAGATGAAAACTGTTTGTGGTTTGAGACTGACACTGAGATGAGGATACTTTAAGGAGACAGAACTGTTGATGCACAGTTTAAGATGCAGAATATGCCACTGAATTACAGGTCTTTCCTGACAGTACAGCATGAAATTTGCCAAATTGAGAGGATAGCAGGAAAATGTAAAGCAAGCACTCATAGATATGTAGCACTCTTCATACAAGCAGTCCAGAGTATGTGGGATGCAACATTGAAGAAGATATGTCAGTCCCCAGGTAAAGTCTGCACTTTACATCCCACCTGATCATGGCATTTAGGAAGACTTCAAATGAGCACATGGAAAAAGGAGCATTTCAGAATTCACTTCAGAAACACAATTAACAAATGACTTCAGTAAAGATTTATATTTTCTGCCTGCTATATGTTACACTACTAGCTCTTTTAGATTGTAAAAGCCTTCTATCTGAAAACCATAGCAAGGCCATATTGAACATTGCAATTAGAGTGAAAGAAGTCTGCTAAGTTCTCATTCCACTGTGCAAGGAGCAGGGGGTTTATTCAGGTCTCAGTCTGATCTGTAAGGTGCAATGTTTAGCAGACTGTAGCAGGAGGAAGCCGCTGAAGCTGGAGAGCGTGGATTTGAACCGAGCTGGCAGTTCCTAAAATGAGCAGCTGGAGCTTTAATGGGCAGACACAGGTGACATCACAAACCTGGAAGTGCTGGATAGAGAATAGAGTGGCAGCTCTGAAAGAAGCAGCTAAGCCCAAAATGAAAGCAAAAGAAGAAAGGGAAACACAGAAATAGGGATGAGAAAACAGACGACCAAGGTGTGGGAGGCAGCAGAGAACCACTGAAGAAAGAGGCAGAAACGGGGAATGAAAACAGACAGAGGAGAGGGAGGAATGCAAGAAAAACACAAGGCAAGGGAAAGGGGGGGTAGGACAGGCATGGAATGAATGGGGAATGGGGAGAGAGCAGAGGGAGACAAGAGGGCACATGCGAAGAACACAGAGCAGTGGCAGTAGCTGCCATGAGGATACAGGACACAAGACAAGAGCATGGGAGATGTGTAAAGGCAAGACAGCTAAGAGCTAGGGAGACAGGGAGAAGAAGCATACAGCCACATGGACCACACAGCTACCCAGGCACAGAAGAAAAAAATGCTGAGCACAGATTGGTGTGATAGGCTGGTTTATATGTGGAATGTGAGAGAGGCTATTCCCTCACATTGAACCTCAGGCTTCAGCCCTCCCATAAATCAGCCTTTGCTACCAGTTTTCTGGTAGGGCTTTTATTAATGGACCTTTACCAGTAAAACAAAATGGTAAATACCTGGCAAGTTCCCTAGGTTGATCACCAACCATTTGAGCACCATGTGCCCCCAAAAAACTCTCATGCTCTTAAAATATAACTTTGGTTTCCTGTGTTCCCATTCCAGCCTTCAATGCAGCCACCACAACTTCCTCCTAAGTTATTCTTTTCAGATTCACTCCCTCTGCAGAGGTTCCAAAGCACTCACAAAAATGGTACTACTGCCCCAGTACCTCTCCCCAAATATATAATCCCATAAAAATGTATAACTGTACCCTACCCTTCCCTTGTAATAATTCCAAAACATGCCCACAGTTTCTAACTCCACCTTGCACTACTCTTGTAACCTATACCCCTTCTCCCACACATTTCCTGAAATGTATACTTACCACTGCACCCCTCCTAAAATGTGTACCTCTGCACTGCTCAAAACACGTTGCCTGCATCCATACATCTGCTCCCTCACTCTTGATATCTGTACTCCTACCTTGCACCCATTCCAGTATTTGCTCATTAACTCGCTGCACCCCTCCCAGAGGTTGTACTCCCACCCTACCTCAACAACATTTGTATCCCATCCCCATTTACCCAAGGTGTGTGCCCATCTGTGCAAGTCCCAGATTTATACCATACATTATCCTACAACGATTCATACTCCTACCCTATGACTCCCGAAGTTTGTACCCCCTGCACAGCTCCCCCAAACCTGCAACCTTTCACAACTTTGCCCCCCCCCACCAAACACTAAATCTATACATTCTTCTCACTTCCTTCCCAAAACTTCTGCCCCTGCACCTGGAACCTTATAATGTTTTACCCCTTCCCCACATTCTGAAAACTATTTACCCCACCTCAATTCTCCCCAAGATTTCTACCACTTCTCATGTACCCCTCCCAAAATTCATTCCATAATCCACACTCTTACTTAAATGTTTTGCCCTATTCTCTGCACAAATAGCAAAATTTGCAAGACAGTCAAAAAATGCATCCCTTCTCTTGCAACCATCACACAACTTATATGCCTACCATTGCACTCCTTCACATGTTACTGCCCTCTGCCCCACATTACTCCAAAGGTATGTATTGTACCTTTCACACACTATTCCCAAAGTCTGCACCTCAGACCTTTGTACAGTTTAAAAGGTGTGAGAGGATAAAGTCTGTCATGGATGCTTATTTCAGCAGGGGTACAAGTATAATTTTTGGGAGGGGTGTAAGTACAAATTTCAGGAGGGGTGCAGGGTTACAAGTTTATAATTTGGGAGGGGTGCAAGTACCATTATTGGAAGGGCACATTGGTATAATTACAAATCTTGGAAGGTGTGCAGCAGTACAGTTACAAATTTTGAGTATGTGCAGAGGTACAAGTACATATTTTGAAGGGATGCAGGGGAACTACTAAAAATTTGGGGAGGGGTGCAGGGATTTCAGGGGGTGCAGGGATACACGTACAAATTCTGAGAAGGGTGCAGGGGTATAATTAAAAATTTTTGGGAGGTGTGCAGGAGAACAAGTACAACTTTTGGGAGAGGTGCAGGAGTACAAGTACAAATTTTAGGAAGGGTACAAGCACACATTCTGAGAGGGGTGCAGGGCTACAGGTACACATTTTGAGACTGGGAGAGGTGCAGGGGAACAAGTACACATTTTGTGAGGGGTGCAGGGGAACAAGTAAACATTTTGTGAGGCTACATACCAAATGACAGGCAAAGGCAAGGTGGTACTAGTTGGGGATCTAAATCTGCCTGATATTCAGTGGAAAACATCATCAGTAGCATCAACAAGGAGTAGGGACTTTTTGACTGCCTTACAGGGTGCAGGTCTGAGACAGCTGGTGGACTCTCCAACAAGAGGCGAAGTCATACTGGACCAGGTTTTAACAAATGGAGAGAGAGTAACAAGAACAGAAGTAGGGTGCCACCTGGGAAATAGTGACCATCGTATGGTCAGATTCAACATTATAACTACAAAGGACACTAGTCACTCCAGCATCATGGTCCTAGATTTTAGAAGAGCTGATTTCCAGACAATGAGGCATAGCATAGCTGATATCTTAAAAGAGGACGGGGGAAGGGGTCAAAGAAATCTGGGAAAATATAAAGGGTGCTGTCAGGAAGGCAACATACCAATACACCAGGAAAATAAGCAAAGCTAAAAAGAAAAGAAATCCACCATGGTACTCTAAGGAGGTGGCAACCATAGTTAAGGGGAAAAAAGCAGCCTACAAGAAATTCAAGGTAACAAAGAAAGAGGAAGACCAGGAAGCATGCAGGGAGAAATTAAAGGAAGTAGGTAAAGTAGTATGAATGGCAAAAGCACAAACTGAGATGAGGATAGCAGAAGGTGCAAAAACCGGGGACAAGACCTTTTTTTAGGTATATAAAGGAAAAAAGCAATGCAAAGGGGATAACAGTACAACTAAAGGAAGAAGGGGGAAACCTAGAAGAGGGGGGCAGGGAAAAAGCTGAAATCCTAAACAAGTACTTCGGCTCTGTATTTACATAGGAGAAGGAGGGAAATGGCCCAGCCCTAAAAAAGAACAGCACCCCAGAAATGGGGGTTGATGCAGACCCCTTTACAGCAGACCAAGTCCTGAAAGCACTAAGCAGCCTGAAAATAGACAAGGCCATGGGACCTGATGACATGCGCCCCAGAATCCTAAAGGAACTTGGGAAGGAACTTGCAGTACCACTAGAAAATCACTGGAGACTGGGGAGGTGCCATTAGATTGGAAGAGCATGACAGTGGTCCACTCGATAAATCTGGTACCAGAGAAGAGGCAGAAAATTACCAACCAGTAAGCCTCATTTCTGTGGTGGGAAAATTGATGGAATCATTACTAAAACAGGATCCTAGCACTCCTCGAAGCCAGCGGACAACAGGATCACAAACAGCTTGGGTTCATGACGGGGAGTTCCTACCAAACCAAGCTAATCAAATTATTTGACTGTGTTACAAAGACAGTAGATGGGGGGTTGGGGCAGTGGATGTAGTCAACCTGGACTTTAGTAAAGCCTTTGACTCTGTTCCCCACAGAAGGCTGATAAAAAAGTTAGACATCATACGGGTGAGACCTAAAGTGGTGGCATGGGTGGAAGACTGGCTGCAAGGTAGAACCCAGAGGGTGCAGGTAAATGGCATACTATCAGCAAAACAGAGGATAATCAGTGGGGTTCCCCAGGGCTCAGTACTAGGGCCTCTGCTTTTCAATATATTTATAGCAGACATATCAGAGGAGCTCGAGGGGAAGGTGTGTCTATTTGCAGATGACACCAAGATAAGCAACCGGGTGGACTCTCCAGCTGGGCAACTAAAAATGTAGGCAGACCTAAAGAAGTTGGAGGAGTGGTCTGCAGCATGGCAGCTGAACTTTAATGGCAAAAAGTGTAAAGTCATGCACATGGGGAGGGGAAACCCAAAAAAGGAGTACTTCTTGGGGGAAGTGAAACTAGCAACAACCAGTCAAGAGCGAGACCTAGGGATCATTATATCACATGACCTAAAAGTGAGCAGACAATGCGAGAAGGCAGCACTCAAGACCAGTGGCATGCTGGGATGCATCAGAAGGGGAATCACAAGTGGGAAGAGGGAGGTCTCACTGCCACTGTATAGGGCATTGGTCCACCCCCACTTGGAGTACTGTGTCCAGTTCTGGAGATTACACCTTAAAAGGGACATTGACAGAATGGAGATGATAGAAAGGAGAGCTGCAAAAATGATACATGGAATACACACAATTCCACATGAGTACAGGCTGAAGGAATTAAACATGTGCTCTCTGGAACAAAGGAGGACGGGGGGGGACATGATCGAGACCTTCAAGTACATCAAGGGAACAAATAAAGTCCAGGTTCAAGAACTATTGAAGGCCAATGAGAGCAGCAGAACACACTGTCATGATCTTAAACTAAAAGGGGCAAATTCAGAACCAACATTAGAAAATTCTTCTTTATAGAGAGGGTGGTCGATGCCTGGAACAACCTGCCATCAGAGGTCATAGGGGCCAAAACAGTGGTGGGGTTCAAGAATGCATGGGATAAGCAGAAAAGTATAATACAAATGAGGGGGTTAGCGGCGGGGTAGTAAGAACACCATGGGCAGACTAGATGGACCTTAGGTCCCTTTCATAATCACTTTCTATGTTCTATGGGTGCAGGAAACAAGTACAAATTTGGGAGGAACAAGTACAGCTTTGGGAGGAGTGCAGGGCACAAGCACAAATTTTGGGAGGTGTAGCACAAATTTTGGGAGGGTGCAGGGGTGCAGGTACACTTTTGAGACTGGGAGGGGTACAGGGAACAAGTACACATTTTGTGAGGGTGCAGGAACAAGTACAAATTTTGGGAGGGGTTCAGAACAAGTACAAATTTTAGGAAGGGTACAGGAACAAGTACAAATTTTGAGGGTGCAGGTACACATTTTGAGACTGGGAGTGGTGCAGGTCACATTTTGAGACTGGGAGTGGTGCAGGGGAACAAGTCCAAATTTTGGGAGGGGAACAAGTACAAATGTTGGGAGGGGTGCAGGAGTACAAGTACAAATTTTGGGAGGGGTGCAAGTACAAATTTTGAGAGGGGTGCAGGGGAACAAGTACACATTTTGCGAGTGGTGCAGAGGAACAAGTACAAATTTTGGGAGGGGTGCAGGGGAACAAGTAAACATTTTGGGAGAGGTGCAGGGGAACAAGTACAATTTTTTGGAGGGGTGCAGGGGTACAACTACAAATTTTGGGAGGGATGCAGGGGTACATGTACAAATTTTGGGAGGGGTGCAGGGGTTAAACTACACATTTTGGGAGGGGTGCAATTACAATTTAGGGAAGGGGTTTGGGGAACAACTACACATTTTGGGAGGGGTTTAGGGGAACAAGTACAAAGTTTGGGAGGGGTGCAGGAGAACAAGTACAAATTTTGGGAGGAATGCAGAGGTACAAGTACAAATTTTGGGAGGGGTGCAGCGGAACAAGTAAACATTTTGGTAGGAGTGCAGGGAAACAAGTACGCATTTTGGGGGTGCATGTACAAATTTTGGGATGGGTGTAGGCGTGCAAGTACAAATTTTAAGAGGGGTGAAGGATAACAACATAGAAACATAGAATTTGACGGCAGATAAGGACCGCTTGGCCCACCCAGTCTGCCCATTTCCCTACCTACTGGATAAGCTGCAGATCCTAGTTAACCAGCAGCCTACTTCTTTCTACCCCCAACCCCCAGAATTGCCTTATGACTATCCCATGCATGCTTGAATTCCACCACTGATTTTGACTCCACAACCTCCTCCGGAAGGCCATTCCATGCATCCAGCCCTCTCTGTGAAAAAATACTTCCTTAAAATTACCTCTAGACACGCCCCATCTTCAAATTGTGCCCTCTTGTTCTTGCACACCTCTTTTTGAAAGATGCTACCCTCTTGGACTTTGTTGATTCCTTGAGGTACTTGAAAGTTTCTATCATGTCCCCCCTCTCCCTCCTTTCCTCGAGGCTATATATATTAAGCTCCTTAAGTCTCTCTTCATATGTCCTCCGGTGCAGACCCTGCACCATTTTAGTTGCCCTCCTCTGGAGTACAAATTTTGGGGAGGTGCAGTGGTGCAAGTACAAATTTTGGGAGGCGTGCAGGGGAACAAGTACAAATTTTGGGATGGGTGAAGGGGAACAAGAACAAATTTTGGGAGGGGTCCAGGGGTGCAAGTACAAATTTGGGGAAGGTGCAAAGGAACAAGTACACATTTTGGGAGAGGTGCAGAGGAATAAGTACAAATTTGGGGAGGGGTACAGAAGAACAGGTACACATTTTGGGAGGGTGCAGGGATGCAAGTACACATTTTGGGAGGGGTGAAGGGGAACAAGTATATATTTTGAGAGGGATGCAGAGGTGCAGGTACACATTTTGGGAGACGTGCAGGGGAATAAGTACAAAGTTTGGGAGGGATACAGAGTTCAAGTACAAAATCTGGGAAGGGTACAGGGGAACAAGTATAAATTTTGGGAGGGATGCAGGGGAACAAGTACAAATTTTGGGAGGGGTGCAGAGGAACAAATACACATTTTTGGGAGAGGTGTAGGGGCAAGTACAGATTTTGGGAGAGGTGCAAGTACAATTTTTGGGAGGGGCACGGTGTAGAAGTATAAATTTGGGGGAGGGATGCAGGGGTAAAACTAAAAATCTTGGAAGGTGTGCAGAGGTACAGTTACAAATTCTGGGCATGTGCAGAGGTGCAAGTACAAATTTTGAGAGGGATACAGGGGAACAACTACAAATTTTGGGAGGGATACAGGTAGAAAGTTTGGGAGGGGTACAGGGGTGCAAGTACATATTTTGGGAGGGAAGCTAAGGGCAAGTACAATTTAGGGGAGTGATTCAGTGGTGTATATATGCTTTCTAGCTCAAGCCCTGAGAGGGTTCCTCCACCGGGATTGTGGCTCTGGCACAGCTGTTGGCTGGCCGCATCCTCCTCACCAATCTACCCGCTCCCCAGCTGCTGCTCAGTTCAAGCCCTGAGAGGGCTCCTCTGCTAAGATTGAGGCTCTGGCACTGCTCTTGGCCAGCTGCATCCTACTCGCCAATCTGCCCTCTTCCCCAGCAGCTGCTCAGGTATGCTTTGCCAGCACTAGGACCACTCAGCTTGTAATTTGATTGGTCCTTCTACAGCTGTTTCTAGTTCTCTTTTGGCTGCTATAGGCCTCTACTGCTTCTCTATTGGACTCAGCTCTACTCTGTATTTCTAGCGCTTGGCGTTCCTACTGACTCTGTTTTCTGTACCTGCAGTGCCAGGCACCCCTGTATAACTGAAATTGCAGCACCAGGCACTCCTGTAACCCTCTGTTCTTTCTAATTTGAAAAATGTGCCCAAAATGGATTTTATTCTGTACTGTGCACCATTATTGATGTTTTAATTTTAGATTAATTACAAATGTTAACTGAAAGCCTTCGTAGACTGTGCTAGATAACTGTTTGAGTCACTGCTTCATGCTTTTGTTTTAATTTAAGTTAATACAAATGTTAGCTGTTAGACTTAATAGCATACTGTGGAAAACTGTTGGATTACTGCCACAAGCTTTTAATTTCTCTGCCTCTGAATTTCTCTGTCTCTGACCCCTCCCCCCACTAGACCTCTGTACTCTCAGCCTTGTTTCCCTTGGACACCACTAGCACCAAAAGCCTAATCTACCCCCCACTGCTAATTTCTTCTCTCCCATCCTGCTATGCCTCCTTTTGGCACCCACTGTCCCTCCCTTTTATCTTTTGTGCTGCCCCCCCCCGATTTAGCTGGCCTCTGTACTGGAATCTCTATGTATACTTACAGTCTTTCCTTGCTTTCTTTCTAGCTCAAGCCCTGAGAGGACTCCTCTGCTGAGATTGTGGCTCTGGCACTGCTCTTGGTCAGCCGCATCCTCTTCACCAATCTGCCCACTCCCCAGCTGCTGCTCAGGTACACTTTGCCAGCACTAGGACCACTTGGCTTGTAATTTGATTGGTCCTTCTACGGCTGTTTCTAGACCTCCTTTGGCTGCTACAGGCCCCTACTGCTTCTCTATTGGACTCAGCGCTACCCTGTATTTCTAGCGCTTGGCGCTCCTGCTGACTCTGTTTTCTGTATCTGCAGTGCCAGGCACCCCTGTATAACTGAAACTGCAATGCCAGGCACTCCTGTAACCCTTTGTGCTTTTTTTTTTTCCATTAGCAAATTATACTGTACTGCCACTTGAGGGACATAACCTTTATTTAAAGTGATCCCTGCCTGTTGTTCATGTAGATAGCTTCCTAAACTGCATCTCCCCCCTCCATTTGACCAGCCCACTCCTCCGTGCACTCTGCTTACAAATTCTTCCTCTTCCTAAATCAATTATTCACTAATGTCTCTGCCTTTATGAACAATGCATCCCATACTCTCCTCTCTCCCCCTTGCTCTGCTCATATCCCTTTCTTTACCACCTCCACTTGCTCTCTACTCACCTATTACTAAAAACTCTCCCAACCCCATCAGTTACCATCTCCAATCCCCTACCCACATCCATGCTATCACTCCCTCCCCGCCATTTGAAATATGGTCTCACTCTACCACTATTCCTCATGTGGCTTTGATAACGGTGTCCACTTTCACTGCAGTTCTCCACCTTCTTCTTCCTCACTCATCCACTCCCTTCTCCTCAAAACTCCAAACCTCCTCGCCTGCCCTTCAAAATCCTCTAAGCTCCATTTTCTCATACTCAGCCTCCTCTTGCTCTCCACCAGGAATATCCACCCCAACCCAGGCCCTATTTCCCCTTTCTCCTCTGGTGCTTCCTCCTCTACTACCTCCCTCTGTTCTCTTCTCTCAGCCCTCCCAAATGGCTTAAAGATCCTACATCTAAACACCCACAGTGTGTTGCGAAAAATAGACCAGATTCAGACCATGGTGTGCACTCTAAAACCAGACATTCTAATCATCTCAGAAACTTGGCTAAAGAGAACTATCCCTGACCACTCGGTCTCCACTCCTGGCTGCTCACTGCTAAGGCAGGACCGTACTGGCAGGGGTGGTGGTGTGGCCATTTATGTCCTAGCCTCCATCAAATATTCCATCATCTACTCATCCTCCAATCCTGAGACCCATGATGCCCTAGTTATCCATTTGAACCTCCCCTGCACTCACCCAATCTTCATAGACGGCATATACTGCCGCCCAAATGTTCATCCTTTGGTTGTGCTAGACCTCCTAACCTCTATCACTTCCCTGATGACACTGATGAGTCCAAATGAGGACAAAACACATGTCTGTGTCTGCTGTTCTCAGCCTTTGTTGATTGTATTGTGAAGCCTATTGGCACCATGCAATTCTGCTTAAAGTTGAGCAGTCCAAATTAATTCATGGGTATTTGCATACGCTGCCCATGATGCTTTGCATTATTGGAGTATGTGCAATTTGTGTTTTCTTTAAAATTTGGCTGTATGGCCAATATCCTCTGGGATAACCCATACCCCAGTGCATTTGCTCTGGGGTCCTTTTATAGATCACTTCCCTTGCTCGCTCTGGGGAATTATTCATCCTGGGCGACTTCAATATAAATTGGTTGTCACCTAAAACTACCAAAACTAAAATTAATTGGAGCCCTAAATCTCTCCCAACTGATCTCCAAACCCCCACCCAAACCACAAGACACAACACTCCCTCACTCTCGACTGGGCCTTTACCTCCCACCTCTACATCATCACCTCTGGCATCCTCCCTGATGCTCTCAGTGACCATAACCCAATATTCATAGTTAGGAAAGTCCACAGAACTAAATCACCACACAGAATCATACAGCTACGCTCTTTCAAGTCTCTTCACCTTGAACCTCTCTTGAGTAACCTTGTCACTTCTGACTGGTCCCCCCTAACCTCCTTCCCCTCAGTTGATAGGGCCCTTGCCTACTTCAAAGAAATCTTTCTGGTAAACTGAAATGCCTTTGCCCCACTCAAACAAACCAGAGTCAGAGGTAACCATTTACCTTGGCTAACCCCTGAACTTCTGGCCTGCCTCAGGGCTAGAGATTGAGCCTGGACGTCATAAAGCTATCCAGCATCCTAGTGACCTCGCGATCTACCGCATACTCAGAAATGCTTGCACCAGGGCTACATGGTTAGCCAAGTCCAAATATTTCAAATCTGCCTTCATCTCCAACATAAATTCCCCTTCAAAGTTCTGGAAGGTGGTCCACACCCTATTTACCCCCTCACCTCACCCACCGCCCCTGGTACTTAAAGTAAATAGCTCACTAGTATCTGAACCACAAGCTGTAGCTTCAGAATTTAACCCCTACTATATCTCCTACGCCACTGAGCTATTGAAACCCTTCCCCTCCTACCCTTCCCCCCCTCATCCTCTACTGGTGTGTCCCCTCCACCACCCTCCCACCTTTCTTTCTCTTTCAGTACTGTAACCCCAAATGATGCCCTAAGTGCCCTCCTTACCATCACCTCCAAAGGTGCCTCCCCGATGGCCTTAACCCAAAACTCTCTCTCTCTCTCTCTCCACTTCGGCCATTTCCTACCCCCCTCTCAATAATCCTTAATCTCTCATTCTCAACTGCCTTGGTCCCCTCTTCATGGAAATATGCTGTGGTCCTCCCACTACCCAAAGGGGTGACCCCTCATTCCCTGGCAACTATTGCATCATTTCTCTCCTCCCTACCCTTGCTAAGCTTCAAGAACACATTGTTCTCTCCCAACTCACCTCTTTCTATCTGACACCTCCTTTTTCACCCCTTTCCAGTCTGGTTTCAGGAAAAACCACTCAACTACTACCTCTCTCCTATGGTTCACAGACTCCATCCTAACCGGGATGGACAATGGCCAAATTATCTCTGCCATTTTTGTCGACCTGGCCAGGGCCTTCAGCACCGTCTCTCACTCTCTTCTCCTTGACTCACTTCCGGCAGTTGACCTATCTCCCTCTGCCAAAAACTGGTTCAAGGCCTATCTTATTGGCAGAACCCAATCAGTTAAGATCTTGGATGCCACTTCCCTTCCCCTCCTGATTAGCACTGGAGTCCCCCAGTGCTCAGTATTAGGGCTCCTCCTATTCTCCATCTTCTTAAACGATCTTCCCTCTGTTTGCTCCCCATCCTCCGCTACACATATGTATGCCGATGATACAGTCCTGTATGCTTCTGACTCCTGTCCCGATGAGGTTACAACAAGCTTACAGCAAGACTTCGACAGGGTTCAGCTCTGGTTTGCTAACCATCAACGTTTCCTCAATGCCAAGAAAACTGTCTCCATAACCTTTGGCACAAGGCAGAGACCCTCTAGGCTTCCCTCCCTACCCACTTTTCACACCCTTGATGGTACTTTACTTGAGGATACATCCTCCTTCAGGTACTTAGGTGTTTGATTGGACCAGCTCCTAAATTTCTTTGGACATATTGACGCCATCCAGAAAAAACTGCACCCCAAGCTTGGTGCTCTGTTCAGGAACCATAGTTGCATCCCTCCTACGGCTAGGCGTGAACCTGTTCAGAAGATGATACTGCCCATTTCTGACTACTGTGACATAATCTATGGTACTGCCACTAGGTCTTCCCTGGCCAGACTGGACACCCTCTTCAATTCCTTCAGCCACTTTGCCCTGGATGCCCCCCCCCTTACACCCATCACTGTGATTTTTATCGTGCCCTATCCTGCCCCTCTCTTACAAATAGGTGACTCTCCCACTGTGCTAAATTCACCTCCAAGCACTGGTTGGGTGAGCTCCTTCCTACCTCACCTCCTCCTTTATTACCCCCCACCCTCCCATTCCCTAGATCAACCGACTCCGCACCCTGGTTGTCCCCTGCAGATCCACCCAAATCGGCCAATCCAGTTACTCTCACCACCTCCCAAAAATTTGGAATTCCCTTCCCCTCAAATCCGGCACTCATCCTCCACCTACTCCATCAGCTCTGCCCTCAATAATTACCTTGCACTTAGCTGCTCCTGCCATGTCCCTCCCTAATTCCCTCCTCTAAGCCCTGGACAAACCCTACCCCTCTACCCTCACCTTCATTTTACCCTGTGCACATCCACCACCCAAATCTCTAGCCCTCCTTCCCTTCCTCCAAATTGCTCCCCCTTACTTGCCTCCCTTGATCTCTCTTAGAAAGTAAAGGGCCCCCCGAATGCTCTCCATGGGTCCCTCTCCTACCCCCCCAAGGGGCTTGTATCCTCATCTACTCCCTTCCTCCACTATCCTAAAGGGGTCTCTCTGGAACACTGCCTTATCCCCCTCTGTCTGGTCCCCCCTGTTCCCTTGCAGGGTTTCTCGCATCCTGAGGGGGTCTCCAGGGTCATGACTGTTCCCCCTTTCCCACCTGAACCCCCTCCTTTCCCCCTTTTCTTTCACATAAGCATTTGTTTACTTATTAACCCAGCACTTATTATTGTCCACTTTTTCTACATGTTATGCGCAACACTGTTGTAACACTGTATGTAGCACCTGCCGTACAACTATATGCTAATGTTGATCTTGTAACTTGAAAGTTTAATGTCTCATTCCTATTGTACCCCTTCCCCCCAGGTTGCACCGGGAGACAAGCGACTTGTTGCTCAGTGTGCCTTCCTAGTGAAACATTTCAATAAATAAATAAATAAGTATAGATACAAATTTCAGGATCGGTGCAGGGATACAAGTGCAAACTTTGGGTGTACAAGTTCAAATTTCAGAATGGTTGCAGGGGTACAAGTCCAAATGTTGGGAGTGGTGCAGTTACAAATTTGGAGAAGGCTGCAAGTGGCATATATTTGGGGGACTGCAGTGGTAGATACGCACATATATGGCAGTGTAGGCTAAAGTACTGATTTTGAGAGGGGTTGGGGCGTAAAAGATGGGGTCCATATTTATTTATTTATTTACTGACTTATTTTTTGTTAACCAGGTAAGCACACTAGATGAAACAGATGCTTATTTTCAGGTGCGACCCAGGAGGTTACAAGGAAATAAGGAAGCAGATTACAAAACAGAGATCAGGTAGATAAATATACAGATATTTCACAGATGAGGCAGGAAAGGCAAAAAAAGAAGCATACAGTAACAAACACAGGAGCAGAAAACTTAATATACAGACATTACAAACTGAGCAGAGAGGCAAATTTCAAATACCATTTCAAATACCAAAGGGTGCAAGCACGAGGAATACTGTGGGCAGGTAGGGCTAGGAAGGCAGCCAAGCACAGAGTCCTTACAGGTGCCCCTCAAAGCAGACCAGTGGTATCCAGTGTGTTATTAGTTTAGGAGGGACACTGACATCATTAAGTGCAACTGCAGGCTGAGGAGAGCAGCAAGTGATGCCAGAGTGAGTTACAGAAACAGGTATGGGAGGGTGTAAGTGTGAACAAGGGCAGGAAGGGAGTTCCATAATTTTGGAGCACAAGACGCAAATGCTGTGTCGCCCATTTGGGTGCTGGTATTGGGGACCCAGAATATTGCAGGACCATGTGACCTTAGGGAGTAGGAGGAGGCGACAGGTTTGAGGAGCTCTTCCAGAACAGGAGACGTGTCCGTTCTTACCACATTGTCAGTAAAACAACCTAGGACAAAGTTACGATGTTGGCCCCGTGGAAGTCAAGTAAGCTTATCATAAAGGTCACAGTAGGGGGTGAGATGCCGGGCTGCAAGGGCAAAGCAGCATATATTATTGTAGGCCACGTCCCATATTGAGAGGTGAGTTTTAGCAGCATGAACAAATGTGATGAGTCCATAGCAGAGCATGGGAAGAAAACACCCCACTCACCAGAGCAATACGCACAGCGGGGCTCAGACTGTTTTTTGCCCTGTAAGCCAAGCCCAACTTATTATTTACAGTTCTACATACAAGGTGAATATGCTGGGAGAGGTCAAGCTGAGGGTTGAGGGTAACTCCCAAGTATTTGACCGAGTTGGCGACCATCATGGGGGAACCATCAGCACCGGTGATATGCAACAGCAGAGGGCACACTTTTAACTTAGCTTGGGAACCGAATAGCATGGCCTGAGTTTTTATGAAATTGAGGATGAGCCTGTTTTATTTTAGCCAGGACCGTATATCGCTAAAGTCAGTGTTAAGGTGCCGGTTGATGACACTAATGTCACTGGAGTGAGTACGGATGACCAGATCATCTGCATATAAGATGGCACTGCAGTGGGATGGTACAGTGGGGAGATTGTTTACAAACAGAGAGAACAGGATGGGCCCCGGGACAGACCCCTGTGGAACTCCAAATTTGACTGGGGTGAGCTCAGAGAGGGACTTGTTAAATTTTGTAAGTTGCTGGTGTCCTTGAAGGTAATTGGAAAACCACCCAAGGACAGAGGTGGATAAGCCAAGGGACCGTAGTTGCGAGCACAGAAGTTTGAAGAAGAAATCTAAACAGAAGCAGGAGTGAAAGTGTAAATTTTGAGGGGGTGGTTAAATGTAAAAACAGTGTAAGGGTACAGTAAAAGAGGTGCACATTTTGAAAAAGATGAATAAAGGTCTTACACAAGCAGAGGACAGGGTAGAATACAAATTAGAAAGAGGTGCAGGGCATAAGTAAATATTTTGGATGGATTACAAGAGCAGCATGACGCATTCTAGGAGGAGGACAACCCATTATAGGGCAAATGCATAATACTGAAGGTGCTGTAGAACCTCAGAAAATGGGGTGAAGCAAAATACAACTACATTTAGGTTAGTAAGGAAAATGGAAAACAAATTGCATAACCTGAGGATGTTTGGGTACCACTTCCCTTATTTATTACTACCCCCAAATGTTTACTGATTTGCCCGTGAAAGTTACTAGATATTTAATATATTACAGTACATGTAATACTCTTTGAAGTGACAACAGATTTTTGCCATTTCATAGTTTGATATACTGTATTTATACTAAACTGTCGGGACCTTAAGGAAAATTATGTCATTCTTGTTTAAGATGACATCACTGCTCACCCAAGTTTCCTTTCACTGGTCTGAAAAAGTCTGAGGGCCTTTTTGTAAAGCCTTCAAATAAGAGAGGCAATAAAATAGCATTTATACATAAGAAGTTGCAATTCCTGCAGTTTATTTGTAATACATAAGGCCTGATTGTCCTTTTACTAGCAAAAATGGTTATTTTTAAAATATATTTGCATTTGATCTTTAAGCTCAATTCCCTTAGCCAAAACAGTGTCAATACTTAACACAGCTGAAGGATTTAAGTTATTTACTTTGTGCCATCTGTTTCTATTAGTGCTATAATAAACATATGCATAGCATATCATCATAAGTTTCATGTGCAAGTTTCAAGTTTATTTATCTCGCATGTGCAAATACAAAAATAGAGTAACACATCACATATCAAAATTTTCATCCATCAAATATAGAATAATATATGGGGTGGTGTGTGTAATGAGAAGTTTACACACACCCGAGGGGTTAGATGCTCATAAACCCCAAGAGCGAAGCTCAACACATTACTGTTAGAAGATATACAAAACATGACCACTAAAAGGGAGGTTCTGATAATGGGAGACTTCAACATGCCAGATACAGCTTGGTCAATACCAGCAGGAACATCTGCCAGAACTAAACACATGGTGGATTCCCTGCAGGGGGAGGGCCTCAAACAACTGGTACAACAACCCACAAGAGACAGGGCTATCCTAGATCTAGTACTGACTAACAAGGAAGGGATCACAGATCTTCAGGTAGAAGGTCACCTGGGGGCCAGTGACCATCACATGGTATGGTTCAATTTGGCCACTACATCTAAATCATCCCATTCCAAGGCAAAAATATGGGACTTCAGAGGAGCTGACTTTGATAAGATAGCCAACAGAGTTCAGCTAGCCCTGGCAAAAACAAACACAGGAGAGGGGGTACAGGCAAAGTGGGCAAGCATTAAGGATGCAATACTTGAAGCAATGTCCCATTGTGTTAGACAGAAAAGGAAGTACAAAAGAAGAAGGAAACCACTTTGGTTCTCAAATACAGTAGCAGAAAAGGTCAGAGCCAAAAGGCTGGCCTTCAGGAAATATAAGGGAACACAGCAGGATGAACATAGGGAGGCATACCAAACTGCCCTAAGGGAAGCAGGGAAGGCAGTAAGGCAGGCAAAGTCCCAAACTGAGGAAACACTAGCACAAACAGTAAAAGAAGGTGACAAGACTTTCCATAGATGCGTTGGTGAAAGGAGAAAGTCCAGAGGGGGTATTGCTAAGCTCAAAGGAGAAAAGGGGGCATGTGAGGAGGAGGAGGACCCTGTAAAAACATCTGTCCTAAATAGATACTTTTGCTCAGTATTTACTGAAGAGAAGGTAGGGCAGGGCCCACAGCTCAGCACCATGGACACAGGGGGGAGGGAGGTGATCACTACTCACTTCACAAAAGAAAGGGTCCTATAAGAGCTCGCTAAGCTCAGGGTGGACAAGGCAATGGGACCTGATGGCATACATCCCAGGGTACTTAAGGAGCTAAGGGTGGAACTAGCAGAGCCATTAGCAGAACTGTTTAGTGAGTCTCTGATCACAGGAGAGGTCCCAGAAGACTGGAGAAGGGCTCATGTGATCCTGCTTCACAAGAGTGGTAGCAGGGAGGAGGCAGGGAACTACAGACCAGTCAGTCTTACCTCAGTAGTGGAAAAGATAATGGAGGCACTCCTTAAGGAAAGGATAGTGCAACACCTGGAATCCATAGGGGCACAGGATCCAAGAGAGCATGGGTTTACAAAAGGAAGGTCCTGCCAAACTAATCTCATAGATTTCTTTGACTGGGTAGCCAGAGTGGTGGACCAAGGGAGAGCAGTTGATAGTCACCTACCTTGACTTCAGCAAAGCTTTCGAAACTGTTCCACATAGAAGATTGATAAATAAGCTGGGTAGACTCAGGGTGGGTCAGACGTTGGTCAACTGGGTGGCAAACTGGTTGACGGGCAGAATACAGAGAGTGGTGGTAAATGGTATACAGTCAGAAGAGATGCAAGTCACAAGTGGAGTACCTCAGGGATCAGTCCTGGGGCCAATCCTCTTCAATATCTTCATTAGTGACATTGCAGATGGACTAGAGGGTAAAGCTTGTCTGTTTCCAGATGACACCAAGATCTGCAACAGAGTAGATGATCCAGATGGGGTGGGGAGAATGAGAAGAGTTCTGGATAAACTAGCAAAATGGTCAGAAGAGTGGCAACTGGCATTTAATGCAAAGAAGTGCAAGATCATGTACATAGGGAAGAGAAACCCTGAAGCCATCTATAGGCTGGGAGAGGAGTTGCTGGTAGTCACAAAGGAAGAAAGAGACTTGGGCATCATCATCACCGATGACTTGAAATCATCCAAGCAGACCTCTAAAGCAGTAGGTAAGTCTAGGGGGATGTTAGGGTGTATTAGTAGGGGTATCACAAGTCATAAGAGGGCGGTAATAATCCCTCTTTACAAGACACTGGTTAGGCCCCATCTGGAGTACTGCATGCAGTACTGGAGGCCACACCTTCACAAGGACATTAACCAAATTGAGGCAGTCCAGAGAAGGGCAACCAAAATGGTGCAGGGACTGCATCAGAAGACGTATGAGGACAGATTAATGGAGCTCAATATGTATACCCTTGAGCAAAGGAGGGAGAGAGGTGATATGATCGAAACATTCAAACACCTTAAGGGCATTAACAAGGTGAAAGAGTCTAACATGTTTAAATATAAGAAAAATAGCAGGACAAGAGGACACAGCATGAGACTAGAGGGAAGCCGATTAAGGGGGAATGTGAGGAAATTCTTTTTCACAGAAAGGGTGGTGGATGCATGGAACAGCCTACCTCAGGAAGTGGTGGCTATGAATACAGTGCAGGGCTTCAAACAGGCATGGGATAGGCATAAGGGAGCAATACAGATGAGTATGAATAGATAGGCTACTGACAGAGCAAAGGCCGATGGCACATTTATAAGGTAGAAAAAGAAATGGGCAGACTGGATGGGCCTTGAGGTCCTTATCTGCTGCCAGCTTCTGTGTTTCTATGTTTCTATATCCCCGAGGGTGTGTGTAAACTTCGAGTTTAAACACACTACCCCAAATTTTATTTTATATAATTGCTGGGTTTCCCTTTTTTGCCTCAGCAATTATATAAAATAAAGAGTTTCCAGTGTATCCTAGGTTCGGTTTCGCTTTAGTCCGGTGCCGAGATTTGCCTTATTTTAAACCTTTTTTATTTCTTTGTGCAGGTCTTTGTGTGTTTCCAGGGTATATGGGGAAAAAATAAAATAAAAGAACTTACCGCCGAGTTCTTCTGGTGGTTCTATTTCAGGCGAGATGGAAGCGGTATGCGGTCTCGACTGGTCGCGCTGCTGTCTGAGCGTGTGCACAACAAGGGAAATTGTGCGTGTGTTTGCTGTTATAAACACTCCTTTATAATGGCAGATTATGCCATGGTTTCCCTATGGGAAAAAGGAGAAGCCAGTTATTATAAACGGGTTATAGACCAACACATATATAATTTAATACATACATCCTTATTATAAGTCCAGAAGGGAACTAGGGCATTAAATAGTATTTTCAGGCACACAGAAAGTAGAGAAATGGAGGTGTTGTTTCCTCTGTATACATCCCTGATGAGGCCCATGCTGGAGCATGGAGCTCAAATATGGTCTCCCTATAAGAAGGGGGAAATTGTAATGATAGAGAGGGTGCAAAAGAGCAACAAGATCTGTAAACAAACTCAGGGGCAAGGATTATGAGACCTGATTGTTAGGCTTGTATCTATATTCATTACAATATAGAAGGACTAGAGGTGATCTGTGCTTAGTGCATAGAGTATGGTCAGACAATGACCTGTGGGCTAGCCTAGGGCTGGAAATTAAGGATCAGGCCTGTAATACCCGTGCACACCCCCTCCAATTTAATGGTGGAAGGTGCGAACTAGTAAAAAGTCTAATGTGGTTTAGCCAAAGAGTGGTACAGGGTGGAACAGGCTCCCCCTTAAGGTGGTAGCTAGCACATCTATACACCAATTTAAGACTAATTAGACAGATTCTTCAGGGAATCAGGGAACCTTTCTTGATAAAGGCGAGGATCACAGACGAAAGTCTAGTTAAGCTCTGAAACTACCTGTGACACCTATGATAAATCACATATTTAAAGAGGACAGGAAATCGTTTAAACAGTGCAGCCATAAGAGTAGCGTGTTGCTAATATTTATTAGTTCGCATAAGTCTTTGTCTTTTCCCCAGTGGTGGTAGTGTTTTTTGGTTTTTTCAAGTTTTAATGTTGCCAGCCAGCTTGAAAAGTAAATATGTCTTTTTATGTGCCAGTTCATTTTAGATTTCCTGTTTTAACTTCAAGAGAGTGAGCAAGGCTGTCAAATGGTGACGTAATCATTCTTCATTCCATGGGCTCACTCAAACATGCGTGTGGGAAGCTGTCAGAAACTGACAGCAACCAGTAAGTGAGTACCATATTTCTCATAGGTAATTTGTTATCCCGTTCCTTTGTTTATTTATTTAGCCTAAATAATTAGTTGTACCAGATCTGGAACCCATGTTTATAAGTTACCTGATCAGAGCCCTAGGTATTAATTGATCTGTGTACATATTTCAAAAATATAACAAACAATAATTTCAGTGTGGCAAGTTACATTTTGAACTTCTGCTCATCAGATGAGTTCATTATGTGTGTGCTCTTTCTATAATAGATGTGCCTTAGAAAGTGATATCACCGTCTTTTAGTTTTATTTCAATGCTAGCGCATTCCTCTTTACTGCACCCCCCACAATACACACACACAAGTATGAATAATAAAATTCCCTTTATGTCCTTCTGGTGTTCAGGTTTTTTTGATAATACTCATAAAGTTCTAACTTATTTATTCAACGCTGACCTTTTTTTTATTAGCCATAGCTTCTGGTGGGTTTATCACATGTTGCATTCGTGTCTGTCCTCTTTAACATTTTGCTATCTCTACGTGACCCACACTGTTTTGTTAATTTTTACCTGCCCTGAACCTCCGTGATCCAGCTGTGCAATATGTACCATTAACCAGCTGTTAATGTACATATTCTGTTCTCAAATTCTAAATTGCTATTAATTCATTCATTTATTGTTTTGCATAGTACACAGTAATGATTGTGCGTATTCAGACATAAGAATTGCTGTAGTTTATACATTGTTAAAATATTTCTCATTTTAGTGATTCTGTGGTTAAAAATATCCCCCCACCACCACCTCTTCCAAAAATTGCGATCTACCACATGCATAATTCCAAAGGTTAAAGGAACACTGTCACCCTTTTTTGCACCATATTATTTTTAGGAAAAACCCACATTTTATGATTGCTTACTTACTCAAAAACTCACTGATGTTGCTGGTTGTTTTGTCTGCCTCCTTGCTTATTAGAACCAAAATGTATGGTAATGTATAGCTATGCCCAGCTTTGTTTTACTTCAAATCATTGATCTACTCTTAGTGCACACTTGCTGAACATTAGAACCACGTTCAAACGGTGCAGCCACTCAAGACACAATAGTCTCCTCTACTCCCACTGCATAATGAGTGGCTAGACTGTGTTGGAGGTGTTCCTTGAGTACAGGAAAGATGCAGTGGGAGCTGGTCAAGAAATGTAAACAAACATGTTTTTGGTGTGGTAACACCAATATGGTGAGCAGTCAGTGTTTCACTATTTTTAAGAAAAAATGGATCTGATTCAAACTACCAGCTGCATCAACAGTCTCCACAGAATGTGAACAATCAAAAAATGTGTCTTTTAAACTAGAGACACTTTGAGGCCTAAGGGGGTTAACAGTGTCCCTTTAATCAGATTGCATGATGTGGTATGCTGTATGTCAAACTATTTTCCTGAATATTCTGTAGACATGTATAGTTACAGAACATTCACTGTTTCTTTGTGCTGATTTGCAAAGTGAAACGCCACACCTTTGATAATTTTGGGGGGGGGGAGGTTGTTTAATTTACATAGTAAAGGACACTTCACTGCAAAACTTGAGTTATCAACCATTGTGCTGCCTAACTCAGTAATGTTTGGGATTCATATTCCTTTACCTATTTGTCAAGGGTGCATAAATTAATGAACAGCTTGAAACTGTAATCTGCAGAAATTATACTGCTGGGATGTATGTTATTATTTTAGTTATGTAAAATAGGCAATTTCTCTAGTAAATTATTTGCCAGAGCAAAATGTACGATTATGTATTGAATTGCTAACTTTTTATTTTTGGTGGGCACTCACAGAATAACACAAGCTGTAAAAAACTTGTATCGCATTGATTCTTGTTGCTATTCTCCACAAACCCCTTTGTTTTTATTTTGGCAGGTATTATCTGAGTAGGTTGTGAACTAGGAACGCAGTGTAGATATGTGCTGTCATTTATATTATTTTGTTACTTAAAAACTGAAAATCTAATCTTGTATTCAGTTTTTTAAATTTATTTGTTAATCATCTTCTAACACAAGTAGTGGGCAGATGCCAGTTTTAATTTAATTTTCTGCAGTACCATTTTCAAATACAAGTTGTCACTTGACATTGCCACTTATCTTCAGCACTTGCCTACAACATAAGGATTCTACATCGGCTGTCCTGTCATCAGTTTATCATTTTAGCAAGTCAGTCATCAGTGTGATGTTAAATTATTTAACCTGTCAAGTAGTTCAGAATGAAACATTATTACATCCTCAAAGTGATCAAGTAAAAAGCAAAGAAACTGCCCCTATATTAAAAAATAAACTATATGGTAACACAGTAATTCCCAAATAGGCACTTATGCCCATTTTAAGGATGAACCTGGTCACGCTGGTGATGTTAAGTTACTTGCTACAAGTCATACAGTATGCAAGTGTGTTGTGTGGGAAACAAACCCACATCTATCTGCATGTTGAACTAATCGCATTTAAAGAAAATTAGTCTACCCAAAGTCTATGCTGACAGCCCTAACTGATAGAGTAGTGACTTAGTGTGAAATTTAAACAGTTCTAAACGTCAACAGCTAACTTCATTGCATTTCTAAATGAGAAATGTCTCCACTTACAGTATGGTAACGGTGATCAGAATGGGTTGTGTGAGATGCACAAATTGAATTTGCTAGTTGTAATTTTTATATGTGTATCTCGAAGTCCACATGAAATGCTAGAGCGACAATCTTTGAATTAGATCAGTACATCCATTCGATTTTTGTTTGATTCACACTACTGCTGATTGCATTAAATTTAGAATTGACAGTGCCAGTATTCGCCCTCAGACCTCTCTGGTAATGTTATAAGAGTATGCACTTATAACAGATAACTCAATATGTACACCATGGAAGACAAAGAGACATGTTGGAGGCTTGTACATAAAATCACTATGGTGAACAAAGCGCAAGAGGGGAATATTTTTCTGGAGAGAAGGTGAGCCAGGTCAAAAGTTACAAGCAATGAAACTATCAAGGGAAAGTTTAGGAGGGATGTGAGGAAGTACTTCTTTACTGAAAGAGTTGTGAAGGCATAGAGCAGTATTCCATCATAGGTGCTTGAAGTAAAACAGCAAAGGGATTCATGCATGCATGGGATAGCTATACACAAAAACATCCGAGTAGGATAGCTGTTGGGGGGGGGGGTTGGCTGGGGCTCAGGTAGAGTCTGCAGCAGTGTATGACTAATCGACAGGTGACAATATTGGTACGAGTGACATATTGGGTATACTGTTTGTCTGTACAGTCTACTATACACACCCACACACCTTCATTCATCAGAACTTGTGGCATTACAAAAAAAAAATCACTCTGATAAAAGTCACATCTCACATCTGGCAACAGGAATAATATATACTACCTCAAGCCTGCTCCTGGTACACTCATGCACTATAAATGGTTCTGTCATATTATTACTGTTTTGTAAGTTTATATGTTCTTTTGTATGATTTTGGACATGTATTGTAATTTACCCAATGTTCCACTACTGTTTATTGTACAATACCTTGTGTTCCAACTGTTGCATAATCTTACAATGTTGTATTGTCTGTACTACCCACATACTATTGTAACTGATCATCCTTCACAATCCTATGTATCCCCCTTCCCCCAGGTCGCACCATGAGATAAGCAACTTGTTGTTCAGTGTGAACTCCTGATGAAACATTTCAATAAATAAAATAAATAAATAAAAATATACATAGCAATAAAGTTGTGACAGACTAAATCCAATTATAAAAAATTGCACAGCAACTGCCTTATTTTACATTCTCCAATTCCATGAGTAAGGAGAGTATTGAATCAGATGTTTAAACTGCCCATTGGTAATAGACCAAATAACTGATGTTTTGTGGGTGTTGTGATGGGGGTTTCTATGAAGGTGATAGTTTATGAGTGCGCATAAGGAGAACTGAGGGTGGTGGGGTATGCAATAGGCTGATAGAGGTTGTCATTTCAAAAGTTGGCATCAGACATAAAGAAACATTGCTAAATATAAACACTATTTAACAGTACACAAGGGTCAGTGTTATTAATTGCAGGTCACGAGTGAAATTGAACATGTAGAAGTGTGCGTGTAAGTGTGTGGGTTGGGGGCAGTGCCTCACTACAAGGGAAAAAATTAATGAACTACAATAGGGAGATAGAGTGGCTTAAAATAAAACATTATGGGTAATATTGCATAACCATACAAGTAAATACATGGTGGCAAGCCATTCGTTATGGCAACAAGCTTTCAATTACTTTGTTAGATCAGCAATGACAAGGGTTTGATTCCCACAAATGCAGCCTACACAGTCTGCTAAAATGAAACTGTGAAACTACATGTCTTCAGTTCTCAAAAGTTTTACGTTGCTATCCTGCTCTTTTTTCCTAAGTAGAGTTGTGAAGAAAGTAGGAGATTTTAATAAAAAATAAGGGATACGTAAAAGTCTGCAGTGAACAGAAACTTCACTACGGTGGGATATTTCAGCCAGGGTTCAGACACTGACTGGCGAGGGAAAAAATGTCTGCACTATGTGGAACAGAAAATGTTAACAAGGAATCCCCAGCGAGCACATCAAAAATATTTAATCTTTGAAGGACATTCAAACCGTGAGAGCTATTCGAAAGTAGTCAAACTTCTGTTTGTTTACTTTTTTATGAGATCGTAATTCTGAGCTCACAATTCATGTCAGAAGCAGCCCAACTCTATCTCTCTAACACACACGCATATCACTTCCGATATTATCAATTAAAAAAATAACAGTAATAATTAAATTAATATTGCATAATGGGGTGTAATGCAGAACAAAAATGTTATTCCATTCATTCTAGCTGTAATACCCTTTGATATTTGTGGTAAACAGCCATCAGGAGATTACCTGAAACACCACTAGATATTCGTATGCTGCTCAGTTTTTGTAATCATCCGTTATGTTACAATTCTAAAAAGCATTTACTTACATCAGGAACCAACATAAACTTAAACTAAAACTGATATTGTGACAAATAAATACAAGTTGGTAAGGTATGCAGATAAAATCGGAAAGCTATTGCAGTAACGCTTACAACAGCATAGAATGCTTGTAGGGGGTCGAGCTCACCAAACAGACAACATCCGTTCAGACTCTCCCGTGTCTGTTTAGAATGTGGATACTCATAACAGCACTTGTTAGAGAGTATAAACAGAAAAGTAAAAAAAAATACACAAAAAAACTCTTTTTACATGGGAACAATTTTATTTATGCCAACATGGCTAGGAAATACAAAAAAGGAGTGCAAACCAATTCCTGTCCCCTTTAAAAATCTATGAGAGGCAATTGAGAACTGTGTAACACTAAACAAAACTGAAATTTCTTCAGTATTTAGAAAAAGAACTTAATGTTTCATCCCTTGTTGCATTTTCCATTTTGTCCAGATATTGTGATAACCATTTCTTTCTTAAAACATTCAGCTTTAGACATTCATATAAAATATGGGTGGAATTCCATTTCCCTGATTATCCACTCTTAGCCTATTCCAAGTCTGTACTCATTCCACCCCATAAAACAACTGAACACCCCGGCATTTATGTCAAATCTTAAATTTGCAATCGCCTTATAATGAAGATTTTTTTCCACCTTTATAAATATATGCTTCCCTCCTGTGTATTTTTTTTATACTTTTATAATTTACGAAATGTGTTGTTAATACTATTCTTTCTAAATCATGTTGCTTAGCTATATCTTCAATTGTTTCTATAGCCACGTTTCTGTATATATTTGTGTTTTCTGTATTGTGCACAGTAATAACGGCCATCAAAACATTTATCCAACTCCTTTAACCATGACCAACCCTTTAATGTAACCATATTTTTTTCATCAATTAACAAGCTATCATTCTAGCATTTAAATAAGATTTGGGTAGCATCGTCTATATTGCACATTTTTAAAGAATAGTTTAACTGACATTTTACTGCTTGTGTTACCAAAGGTAAACCACCTGTTTCTGCCCTCAAGAATTCAGATGGGATGAACTGAGGTAGATTCAGGGTAAGTCTCATGAATAAATTTTGAATAGGCTCCAAGTTCTTTACATCTTTCTGTACTCCCCAAACTTCAACACCATATAAAATTATTGAATTAACCTTCATCTTTATCTCTAGAAGGGTAGATGCTGAATTATTTATATATTTTTTTGAAAAACTTTTTATTGCAAGTACCAGTTGCCTTCCTTCCCTTTTTTTATTTTCCTCTATTTGAACTTTCCACAGCATTTTATTGTATATTATAACCCCTAGATAGGGATACTGGTTTACCTGTTCAATTCTTGTATTGTCTATTGGTGGTGCTGGACCTATTAGGTATGTCGAGTGTATACAGGGAGCCAGGGGATTTGATACTAGCCTATAATAAGGCAGCGACAGTGGCCCTGGACTCCCTAGCTCCTTCCATGTTTGTCCCCTCTCTCATCACCCCAAGTCCCCTTGGTTTGTTGGGACTTTGAAGGAGTTGAGGTGAGGGGGTCAAAGGTTGGAGCGGCACTGGTGGAAATCCGGCCTGGCTGATGACAAACTTAAATTGATGGCCCATTATAAGGACTATCAATCAGCAATCTCCCATAAGAAGGCAGGGTTCCTGTCCAGGGAGACTGTGGCGGCACAGAACTGACTGACTCAGCTCTTCTGAACCGTTGACAGATTGTGCAATCCAATCTGCCTTCCGCCTCGGGGACCATTTTCACAGATTAAGTGTGATGAATTTGCTTGGTTCTTCGCCATTAAGGTTGCTACCATCAGGTCGGAGATCACTCAGCATCCTCAAATGGGTATTTTGGAGGTTGGCAGGAGGTTGCTAGCACCTGGCCTGTCTGGTCCAACTTCAACCGGTTGGCGATTATAGACATTGTGCTTATCATTCAAGGTATGCGCCCAACCTACTGTAGTTTGGACCCGGGCCCAACACGCCTCCTTGTGGGTTGTGTTGAGATCATCAGCCTGGTCCTTGCTGAGATAGTCTAGTGTTCTTTGGAAACAGGGGTGTTCCCTGACCCCCGTGAAGGAGGCAGTAGTGGTACCCCTCCTAAAGAAATCCTCCCTTGACCCGGACTGTTTAGCGAACTACAGACCTGTCTCTAACCTGCCCTTTGTGGGCAAGGTTACTGAGAAGGTGGTTGTGGTGCAACTGAATTAATCACTTAACCACCCACGATGGCTATGATCCTCTCCAGTCTGGATTTAGGAAGAGGCATAGTACCAAGATTGCACTTGTTCGGATACTGAATGATCTCCTGATAGTGAGGGATCAGGGGGAACCATTCCATCTTGGTTCTCCTTGATCTCTCTGCAGCATTTGACACTGGACCATGGGGTGTTGTTGGAGCACCTGTAGATGTTCTGTGGACTGTCTGGTACAGTCCACAGATAGTTTTGATCTTTTCTCATGGGCTGGATCCAGAGAGTGGTGTCAGGGATTTATTCCTCGGCCCCTCTCCCTCTCCCTCTGTCCTGTGGGGTTCCATAGGGCTCCATACTGTCACCCATGTTGTTCGCAGTATATATGCTGTCATTAGGAGACATTAAAAGGTGATATGGGTTAAGTTTTCACTGTTATGCAGATGATACTCAGCTCTACATGTCCTTTGTGCCTGGGCAAGGTGGAGCAGTCTCAGTTTTTAACTGCAGCTTCTCTGAGATCCATGGCTGGTTGAGTGCCAACTGGCTGAGGTTAAACTCGGACAAAACTGAGGTGTTGGTGGTGGACCTAGGTCACCAGGGTATGGGGCTCTCAGCAGGTCAGCTGTCTGGGCTTTGGCTTGGTGGGGACCAGCTACTTACTAAAGACTGAGCATGAAATCTGGGCATTGTCTGCGCTCGAGACCCAGAAGCTCCTTGCCTGCCTATCCCCTCACAGTGGGGCAGGTCATGACTGCCTTGAGCCTAAACTGCTCAGACTAGGGGCCCATCTACTTGCTAGGCCTCTCACGCATATTTTCAATTCCTCCCTCAGGTCTGGGCTAATCCTGGATATCTGGAAGGTGGCTAAGGTGGTCCCAGTCCTAAAACAAGGCAACCCCAAGGACCCCCCCAGAATTATCGTCCTATAGCGATACTGTCTGCTGCCTCCAAGATCCTTGAGAAAATCGTGGCCTCCCAGCTATCCCTCTACATTCAGAACCATAACCTCCTCTCACCGGCTCAACACCAATTTAGAAAAGGGCACAGCACGTCCACTGCCCTCGCTGATGTCACCTCGACTATCAGAACTGCTGCTGACCAGGGGAACCTCACTGGTGCCATCTTTGTGGATCTCTCCAAAGCATTTGACAAGGTTGACCACTCCCTTCTCTGCTCCACCCTCCGATCCATTGGTTTCTCCCCCCCGCCCATGCGTGGTTCCTCAACTACCTCTCTGGCAGACAGCAGTACACCAACTTCAATCATACCCACTCCTCCCCCTCTCCGGTCCACTGTGGGGTCCCACAGGGCTCTGTCCTTGGTCCCACCTTCTTCTCCCTCTTTATCAATGCACTTCCGTCCACCACTATCCATGGGCACACCACTCTGTATGTGGATGACCTGGTCATTTTGACCTGTGCCCGTGACATTGCCACCATAAACTCCCAGCTGAACGTGGACTTCCATCGCATTCAATCCTGGCTAGTGGATCGCAGGCCCACCATTAACCTCAAAAAAACCCAAGCAATGCTGTTTGGCTCACGGCATAAGATAAAGTCCTGCCCCTCCCCCCTCCAAATTCTTGATGCTGATGGCTCTCCCCTACAGACAGTGACCTCAATCAAGTACCTGGGTGTCACTCTGGACCCGCAGCTTGATCTCACCCTGCAAATTCATAATGTCCGCAGGGCTACAAATTATAAGCTCGGCCTTGCCTACAAAACTAAAAACTGCCTAACCCCTGCAGCTCGATTGGCACTTGCCAGAGGGGTCCTCCTCCCTAATCTCTGCTACAGGCTCGTTACCTTTGCCCCCATACCCCCATCCAGCCTTCAGGAATGGGACTTTGCCTACAATAACATCTGCCGCTTCACCCTTTCCACCCCGCCCCTCACTCACCGTTGAGACCTCTACTCCTGACTGGAGTGGCTCCCTCCAGAAAAGCATTGCACATTCGTGCTTGGTAATTTCACTGACAACATTATAAGATCGGCCACTCCCTCTGCCCTTGTCCCCCCCCCAAACCCTGGCCCCCCGTCCTATCAGATGAGATCAAGAGAGGCCCTTGAATGGCTTGTCACTAGAACTCGCTCCCTCATGGAGGACCAGGCCTTCTCCTCCTTCGCTCCAAAAATCTGGAACTCATTCCCAGTCCTTACCCGGTCTGCCCCCTCGCATCCCCACTTCAAAACCTCACTCTGGCACTTCCTGAACCCCTCCTCTGCTTGCCCCTGTACCTCCTAGATTCACCCTTAGCCTCTCATGTACCATGAGTTTCCAGAGTCCCACTTCACCTTACCCCCTGAACACAGTTCTGACCTTTCACCCTTCTCCATCCCCTCCCCTCACTCCTTCCTCCCTATTTTGGCCTCACCCGTTTCCACCCAGCCCCTCCCCCCACCCGCTTTTTCCCCTCCATGCACTTACTTCTGATAGCACCAATTTGGCTCGTTAAGTGTACCTAATTTCACCTTTTAATTGCTTAGCTCTACTCCATTATTGTGTGTACCCGTGTTCCCCAACCTCAACTCTAACGATGCCTTGCTTCCTCTTTCCTACAGGTTATGTCTGTTGCTTTCTTGCTTGCTACTTTTGTACTTTACTGTTAGCCACCTATCCATTACCTGTTAATCCTGTTTTTGCCCAACTGTATGTAATTGACTCCTGTATGCTTCTGCCTATGTAACCCTCCCGGGTCGCACCTGAAAATAGGCACTTGGTTGTCTAGTGTGCCCTACCCGGTTAACAAAACAAATAAATAAATAAATAAACAGTGCCCTGACATTAAAATCTTAGGCGTCTGCTATCATGAAGACCTCTTTTTACCATCTGAGGAACATTGTCCCTATCAAGTGCTTAATCCCACCCAGCAACCTTCCAGCCTTGGTCCATGCCTTTGTGACCTCTTGCCTTGACTACTGAAATGCCCTTTACCTAGGGCTACCAGGGGTTGATATTCACTGACTGCAGCTCATGCAGAATGTGGTGGCCAGGCTGCTGATTGGCTTACCAAGATCTTGTCACATCATGCCTGTGCTCCGTGGCCTACACTGGCTGCCTGTTAATTGGCAAATCACCTTCAAGGTCAGGTTACTGACCTATAATGCCCTACATGGAGAGGGACCGTGCTAACTGCAGGATCTTCTGTGTCCCTACTGTCCCATCCACTCACTCCACTCCTCTGATGAGGGATTGCTAGAGGTTTCCAGGGTTCGACTTAAGACATCTGGGGCTCGTTCATTTGCTTTTATGGCACCTACCCTATGAAATGCGCAACCTTGTTGGATTAGAGAGTGCCTGACCATCAAAAGCTTTAAATCTGCCCTTAAAACTCATCTCATTGATTGGCATTTCCTGATTCATCTGATACATGTTAGTTTGTTGTTACTATCCTAGCTGGATTAAGTTGTAACAATTGTTTTTACTTATTTATTTGTTTTATGGTTTTAGTATGTTCAGCGCTTTGGTCTTAAAGGAACTGTGCTTTAAAAATAAAATATGATATGATATGATTATCCATTTAAAATTAAAATTAGTTGGCTTATTTAAAACAAGTATTTTCATTTTATCCATATTTATAGACAACTGTAATTCCTTTAAAGAAGCAGCTACACAAGTCAGGGCATTCTGCACCCTCATTGAGGCTCCGGACACCAGCACAGCATCAGCTGCATACCGTAATATATTTAATTTTGTATCTGCAGCCTTTGGGGCATCTGTTTCACAGCTGTTCAGTTTGTGCACTGTTTGATCTATGTATAAATTAAACAATAAAGGTGCTAACAGGTACCTCTGCTTAACTTGTCTATCAACGTTTAATGATTCAGTCAATCTGCCATCAGTAGAGTATCTCATTTGCACAAATGTATCAGTATATAATCTTTTTATAAGAGCAAGGAGCTTATTATCAATACCCCAGGCACCCAATATATTCCATAGAATACTTCGATTTATGCTATCAAATGTAGAAGACATATCTATGAAAGCAAAAAACAGTGCACTTCTCCTAATATTTGCTTTCTTAATTAGGTGGTCCAATACAAACAGGCAATCTATAGTCGAATGATTTTCTCTAAAACCAAACTGGTGGTTACTCAGAATATTATTTTGTATTACCCAATGGTTTAACTCATGTAATAAAATATGCAAAAATATTTTTGCTGATATATTTTGTAAAGCTATTGGCCTATAATTTGATGGCAATTGCTTATCTCCTTTCTTAAATAATGGAACCAGTTCAGCTACGTGCCAGGATTTAGGAATCTTTTCCATCTTAATTATGTGAGTAAATAACTTCTAAAATATACTAATCTACCAATTAATATTATATTGATAAATTTCCACTGGAATGTCATCTGTTCCAGGCACTTTATTGTTTTCTGGGCACAAATGGCATTTTCTATTTGTTTTGTTATAATATTAGACCACTGTATTTCTTCCTTCCTTTCTGGAGTTTTAACTTTTATTTTATATTCTGTATGTTGCTCTATACCATTATTATAAAAGTTCTTGAAATGGTTAAGCCATTCTCTAGCTGGTATATTAGCCTCAATATTTTTATTATATTTATTTTTGGCTAAGAGTATTAACTCCCAGAAATCATGACTGTTTTTATTTTGCATTGTTTCTTGCATTATAGCCCATACAATGTTATTATGTCCTTTTTTTCTCCGTATGAGCACTCTGTATTCATTTCCTTAACAATACCAAACCTCTATTATAGCTACAATCTATATTCTTCTGAGACAGTCTATTAATTTTATTTAATAATTTTTTATCATACCATGGGGCTTTTCCTGTTATCCTATACTCCGTTTTACACCCACTTGCCTTAGTTTCTGTCCTATCTTTCATGTGCATAGTTAAGTCATCAAAGCATTCTGTAATAGCTACTTTCTGCCATCACCGGATTCCATTTAATTCTTTTGTTAGTAATAACCATGTGCAGGTCAGCTTCTACTTCTATTTTCCTATTTCCAAATACCTTAAATTCATACTCAGGGTTTATTATCAAACTGATAGGGAAGTGATCAGACATATTTTCATGCTTGACTTCAAAATTCATTACCCTTACAAAAAGGGGAATATCAACAATTGCTAGATCTCAAAGTGAACCCCCATTCTTCATAGGGAATGAAACATCCCCCAATCTGTCTTCTTTACTTCTTCCATTTACAACACATAAATTATGTTGAATTACAAAATTTAGCAATAGTTCATCCTTTTTATCTGTTGTTTGATTCACAGGATTTCTTAGTGTATATTCTGATAATAACCCTTATCTTTCTGGTATAGAAAAAGATCCAACTCATTTCTATTACCTATATGGGCATTCCAATCTCCCATTAGAATAATATGTCTATGATGGCTATAATAGCATAATGTATCCATATAGTAAAAAGTTCCTTTAACTGGATATCAAAATCTCTACTATTCAGATTTGGGGGGGAAGTAAATATTTACCAAGACAACATTTTCTTTTTTTTCTGTAACAAGTTCAAGCACTAACCAATTAGCGTAAATCAACTTACAAGTTTTTGTTATAGACCGCTTATTTTTTGTGGTCACTCAATTCCATCAGGCCTTCTTTGATTCATCCCTTAGTACTTGTTTTTTTATCTGGTAATACAATGTTATTATAACCTTGAAATTCTATATTTGAGTAAACACCCAACCATGTTTCCTGCAACAATATTATATCATAGGCTTTTATCAAGGAATGCCAAGTACCATCATCAGTTTTTCCATTTACCCCTGCAACATTGCAGGACAAGATATTTAGTCCCGGATCAAAAGATGCCTTAATGTTTTTTTTTTGTTTTTTTTTTCAAATTTCAATCAGACATTTCCGTAATTGAACTATCCATTGTTGAGCTAATCGATAAATGAGACAACATTTCAAATTGGTTACAGAGTGTTAGGTCTGTCCTACACTTGCATTCACATCTATTTTCACATTCCTCCTCATTTGGGACTTGTTCCCATGAATCATCCCAAATTACACTATTATTAACTTTCTGCCCTCTCTGTTTTCTCCCTCTAATCATTTTATCATATTCTGGTGAACCCTTTAATTCATATTCTATAACAGTTGGTTTCTGCAGATACCTAACAATTGTTTGTTGTTGTTGCACATTTCCCTGTTTTCTTACTCTCTGATTATACTGACCTTTCTCTTGAACTTCATTACTAGTCCTTGTATCAAAATTTCTTGTTGTAACATCCAAGTTAATTCCCAATTTATCAGCCTCATTCTTAATTTTCAGAATTTCTTGACGAACTGTGTAATTTCTTAGGACTAATCAAATATAGCCCTTATCCATGGTAGCCTTATACTGATAAGCAGAAGTCAAATCCTCCCAGATGCTTTTATTTTTGAGCTGACTTTTAATATTGTGCACTGCACTCTTTAGCAAAATGGGTGTCTTCCTTTTTGATTTTGGGATACCCTTAAAATAAACAGTTGTCAATTTCTCAGCTTGTTCCCTGTTCTGATTTTTCATCTTATACTTTACATCCAGCTCACTCCCTTTTTGCTTTCTACTGCAGCTATCAACTCTCTTTCCCTCTTCTAGTCAACATGGGATTGTTTGTATACCCTTATTCTTAACTTTAGCTTATTTTTTCTTATTTTTATCCTCCATCAGCTTTGCAGATTTTTCCCACACTTAACTTGTTTCTTGCATTCCATTATTTCTCTGTATTCCCTTTCTGCAATCTCAGGAGTAATTTCTTGAATAGTTTTCACTTTTGCTTTATTTATAGCAGTGCTTACAATCACTTTCAGGTCTTAAATCTTTTTTTTTGTTTGTTTGTTTTTTTGAACCTCTAATTCCTTCATTATTGTTCCCATATCTAGATTAATACATGCAACAACTGTTTTAATTTCTGAAAGCTGTTTACTAATCAAAATATTTGCCTGTACAGTATAGTCATCTAAAAGAGTAGGATTTTGATTATTTTGTGTTAAATTTTCCTTATGAACCTATATAAAGGTGATCCTGTCATATCAGTACCCGCCTCCTTTCTGCATAGGTCTTTAGCTCTCTCTCATGTTAGGCGCTCATGTCAGGTTATTACATACATGTACATTCAACAATTGTTTGATGTTAATTTCTTTCGTGTTGTTCTCTGATGTTATTTCGAGCTGTGATTTATTATTCTACCTCCCTATGCTGTTATGTAACTTGTTGCTAGACTGCTTACCTGACCTTTTTGGAGCCTGTTGTACATAAGTTGTACCACCCACTTGTTGGAGCCTGTGGCTCCTGTATGTTACCTCGACTCTGTATTATGTTTCCTGTTTACTCTGTAACTCTCCCAGGTCGCACATAAAAATAGGCACTTGGATGTCTAGTGTGCTTACCTAGTTAAAAAAAGCAAATAAATAAAGTAAAATACTCACAGGAATTTTATTGCATTTATCTGCAATCTCATTTTTCTCCCATTCATGGGGGGGTGATGAAATTATCAAAGTCACATGATAATCCCCATTTTCATCTTCTTTCTCATTGTTTTCCTTTTCTTTCACTATGTCCTCCACAGAAACACTACTCCCCCATTCAGCAGTGAATGTTGTTCCATCAGAAAGTGATTCTGTGTTTCCAAAACCTAAATGTTTTTAATAAATAATCATCAGAGGTACTAACTTCACAGCTATTTAACAAAATCAGTGAAGCTGTCCAATGGGAGAAAGTCCTAGGGGAGATATCTTTCTTATTGATCTTATCCATATACTCAGTTATTTTTCTAGCATTAGTCTTTTTGGTCTTATAATCAACTTTTATTACTTTTTCATTTCTTAGTTTCATCACTTCATTTGAAGTAGATTTGTCCATTTATGCCAGAGTTGTAAAAATAGACTATCTATAGCAGTATTAGTTAAGCAATAGACTATCTATTACAACAATAAATGAGTAAAATTCAACACTACCAACTCCCAGTTATTCACTATAGGGTTCTATAACAATAAATGTAAAAATTTCACAATATATTATAGGCTGAGAAACCGTCCCTAGAAAATAGAAAGGAACAGTCTCTTCCATTTTTATGATGTCTCTGATTTCAAATTTCCAATAATACAACCTTCTTATAACAGCCCAATCCAGCTGTTGTATGTGTATACATTCTCACCCTTGTTAGTTTGGGGGCTTTTCAATCAATTCAGCCAGTTCAAACCAGTTCAAGTATTGCTGATTCTCCCAAATAAATCCAGCAAAGTCTTGACTATACAAGGAAGGTCCAAGATTCATAAGAGCATACAGCTGACAACTAAAAAAAATAAAAATAAATAGGCATGAAGCATATACATATTTAATTATGTCACTGTGAGAAAGCTAAAATAAAAGTACAACAGCTAAAAACCTGAATAATTATTAAGGATGCTATCACAGTGTTGACAAGCAAATATTAATGAGAGCAGGACAAAAGATACAATATATCACACTGGCAGCTCAAAATCCATCAAGTATAGCTATGGAAAACACACTTACAGCACATACTCCAACAAATTGCTTTAGTCCCTCAATGACAAACCAGACAGCTCACAGGTTTAACAACAACAGGCTGCAGTAACACAAAGTGAGCAGCAACTTGAAGGCAAAAAAACAGAGAGGCAAAATTTATCTCTCAAAGTGTTACTCCCTTAACCACTTCAGAGCCTGCTGTTAAACAGTTGATGGGTATTTTATTGTGTAGGGACGGGCTGTAAAATACTTGTTGGATGTTAGTGGACTTCAGGGTTTAAGGACATGTGGTTACTGGGTGGTAGTAGGATAGCCCTACTGGGGTCTGGGACAGGAGGACAGGAAGCAAAAGAAGAACAGGAAAAAGGAAATGTGGGGAGTAGTGTAATGCAGTGGTTGTGAGACGACAGTCTACAGAGAAACCTTCTGGAAGCTGCAGTGTTGCCCCAGCTGCATGTGCCTCTCTGGGTGGAGGGAACAGGTCTCAAGGCTCTGGGTGGTGCTGGCTCAGAGTCAGGAGAATGTCGCTAGACTCAAAGTTGCATTCATGATGAGTCGGTGGACCATTTCTCCTTCCCAGGGACCACCTAGCCAGACACTGCTACCTCAAAGGATGCCAGAAGGGATGAGTGGTTGGACTATAGTGGGATCAATGAGGGCATGGGTCGTAGGGTCTGGAAGACTAGGAGGAGTGGATAATAGACACACTCCTTATCCAGTGCTACTAACAAATTCCTATGCCATTCTGGCAGAGCGGGACTGCCAAGTAAGGGCACCCAAGGTAGTGAACAGTGAGGATGTGGGGGTACACCCAAATGAAGTCCCTGGGGGGAAGAAGGGCCCCAGAGAAGGAGGAAGCAACTGCTAGTGGGGGACTCTAGTGTCAGAGCGATAGAGCCAGTGGAAGGAAAGGTGGTAGAGAGGGAGGTTAAGTGGCTACTTGGTGCAACAGCTTGGAGGGATGGAAAGAGTATCCAGTGGCTCACAAGGGCAATAGGAAGGAAGGGGGGTTGGCTGTCATTGTCCATCTGGGGATGAATGACCTAGCTTTGGACAGGACAGGGGCAAAGCAGGAGCAGTTTAGGGAGGTGGGGAAGGGTCTTAGGCAGGTAGCACACACTGTTGCCTTTACAGAATTGTTGCCTGTCTACAATGGGGGGAAGGAGAGGGAGCTCTGCTCTAAGACCTTCAACTCATGGTTAAAGGAATGGTGCAGAGAGGCAGGGAATGGCTACATTGGGGACAGGGGCTCCACCTTGGGGGATCAGATCTTGTACCAGGGGATGGCCTGCATACATCCAGGAGGGGAACGGCAGTCCTCAGTGGACAGTTTAAATGTTACTTTGACAGACATTTAAACTAGCCAAGGGGGTGGCAGAAGGCAATGGGGGAGGCAGAAATGCTCCTCCATGGCTGTGATAGAGGGTAGAGGCATCCCAAGAGAAAAGATTCCCACCCGAATGCAATACAATCAAGTTATCAAGGAATTAGCAAGGAAGGATGGAGGAAGAGGAGCAGGCAATATAAAAAGGTAAAGAAGGGTGAACAGCTGGAAAAGTGTGATGGAACAAGAGAAGGAGTAACAAAATCTGGACAGCCATGTATGCCAGTGCTAGAAGTCTGGGAAATAAGATACCAGACCTGTAGGCAACCATGTCTAGGGCAGACCTGGATATTGTGGCCTTCACTAAAACATGGTGCACTGACAACCATGACTGGGAAATGGTCATACCTGGCTACACAATGTTTAAAAGAGACAGGGTAGGAAGGAATGGTGGGAAGACCACTCCCCCAGGGTGGTGCTTTATTTCAAGGAAAACATAAAAGTGACAGAGGTACAGGGAATTCAGGGGGAGGTTGAGGTGTTGTGGGCCAACCTAGAGTCAGGAAACTGAGCCACCATTCAGATAGGAGTGGTATACAGGCCCCCAAAATGGGGGAGGACTTAGACAAAGAAATGTTTGAAGACATAGACAAAATGGCTAAGAAGGGGGAGTTGGTGCTAATGGGGGACTTTAACCTGCCAGATGTAGATTGGAGCCTCCCTGCTGCAGCATCATCTAGAAGCAGAGTCATCCTGGACTCCCTACAGGGGGCATTCCTCAGGCAGCTAGTCAGTGAACCCACTAGGGGTGGGGTAATTCTGGACCTGGTGCTTACTAATGGGGACAGTGTTGCAGACATCAGGGTGGGAAGTCATCTGGGGACCAGTGACCATCGCACAGTGTGGTTTAATATAAGAATAGCAGTGGAATCCAACCGCACAAAAGTGAGGGTCCTGGATTTCAGAAGGGCTGACTTTACTAAGATGGGGGAGTGAATCCAAGAGGGTCTGGTGGAGTAGATGCCCTGGGCGGGGTGGAGGGCAAATGGACCAGAATAAAAAGAGGGCATAGTAAAGGCAACAAACCTGTATGTCAAGTAAGTAAGCAAAAGCAGAAGGAAAAGGATATCGTTATGGTTCTTGAGGGAAGTGGCAGAAAAGGTAAGGGCAAAAACAGTGGCATTCAGAAGATATAAGAATACCCAGAGAGAGGAGGACAGGGAAGTGTATCTGGGGAAATGGAGGGAGGCAGGCAAAGCAGTAAGGAATGCAAAGGTGCAAGCTGAGGAAAAAATAGCTCAGACAGTATCGAAGAGGGACAAGACTTTTTCAGGTGTGTTAGCAAGAAAATGATGACAAAGGAAGGGATTGTATGGTTAAAATGGGGGGGGGAGACCAAGAAAAGGCAAACATCTTTAACACATACTTCTGCTCAGTGTTCACAGTAGAAGAAGAAGGGGGGACCACAAATAAGCATCAAGAGTTTTGAGGGGATGGAAGTGGACACCAGTCCTTTTTCTAAGGAAAGGATCAGAAAAAACACTCACTAATCTGAGGGTGGGCAAAGCCATGGGGCCAGACACGCGATGCATCCAAGAGTGGTGAAGGAACTCAGGGAGGTGCTGGAAGCACCCCTGGCTGACTTGTTTAACAGTTCACTGGTGTGGTTCCACAGGACTGGAGAAGAGAAGACATAGTCCTACTTTATAAAATTGGTAGCAAGGAGGAGGTGGGAAATTATAGGCCAGTCAGACTGACTTCTGTAGTAGGAAAATTGATGAAATCACTATTAAAGGAAAGGACTGTGGAACGCCTGGAATCCAATGGACTGCAGGACCTGAGGCATCATGGCTTCACAGAGGGAATGTTGTCCCAAATAAATCTAATAGATTTTTTGACCGGGTATTGGATCAGGGAGGGGCGGTGGACATGGCCTACCTGGATTTTTGCAAGGCCTTTGATACTGTTCCTCATAGGAGGCTGGTAAACAAGTTGGGTAGCATGGGGGTGGGCAAAAACTTGGTAACCTGGGTAAAAAACTGGTTATGGGATAGGAAGCAGAGGTTGATGGTAAATGGAGTTTGTTCAGAGGAGGGGAAAGTGGTCAGTGTGGTACCTCAGGGATCAGTACTGGGACCAGTCCTCTTTAATGTATTCATTAACAAGATAGCTGAAGAACTGGAAGGGAAGGTCTGCCTCTTTGCAGATGACACCAAGATCTTCAGCAGAGTGAACACTCCGGGGGGTGAAAAGGCTGGAAAGAGATTTAAAACAGCTGGAGGAGCAGTCAAAAGTTTGGCAGCTAAGATTTAATGCAAAAAAGCTTATAATAATGTCCTTGGGTCACAGAAACCTGGGGGGTGGAGTACAAAATAGGGGGAGAGGTACTTGCAATGACAAAGCAGGAAAGGGACCTGGGAGTAATCATATCGGATGACCTGAAAGTGTCCAGACAATGCTACAAAGCAATCAGGAGTGCTAGTGGTATGTTGGGGTCTATAGGTAGAGGTGTGACCAGCAGGAAGAGGGAGGTGGTGTTGCCCCTATATAGGTCATTAGTAAGACCCCACCTGGAGTATTGTGTCCGGTTCTAGAAACCACATCTCTGGAAAGACATAGACATAGTAGAGGCAGTCCAGAAGAGGGCTACCAAGATGGTATAGGGTCTGCATCAAAATCCCTATGAAGAGAGGCTAACAGAACTAAACATGTACTCCCTGAAGGAGATGAGGGAGGGGGGATATGATCAAGACCTTTAAATACCTCATGGGGGTGAATAAGGTACAGGTGGGAGATATTTTTTGGAGGAATGGGTACTCTAAAACAAGGGGTCATGATATGAAGCTGGAGGGGGGTAGGTTAGGGGAGAAATGTGAGGAAATACTCCTTCACAGAAAGAGTGGTAGATGCCTAGAACAGCCTTTCACTGGAGGTAGTGGGGGCAAAAACAGTGGTGGGATTCAAAAAAGCCTGGGATAGGCACAAGGGAATTATAAGGGATAGAAAATGGGTGGAAAAGAAAGTGCCGTAGATCTAGAAGGGTCTGCAGCAAAGGCAATAACACTGAAAAAGGACAGACCTGATGGGCCAAGCGGCCCTTATCTGCCATTAGTTTCTATGTTTCTTCAAACTGCTTTCATCAGCCAACAGATGAAAGCAGTTTGAGGGAAATTTAAAGTGATTTCCTTCATTTTGCTTTTGTTATATGAAATAATTCATTTTCACTCACACTGCTAATGCCCCCCCCCCCCAGAATGCCTCCTTGCCACTGTTGCAATTACCAGACAACAGGTGCCCAGTCCTGGTACTGGTAACCCCCTTCCCTCCTGATCCATGTTTTTGTAAACTAAAAGCAGCCAGCAGGTGCCCAATGCTGTTGAATGTTACACATTTATAAAAACTGATACTGGGGTGCCCACCTATGGTGCCAGCTGAGATAACCCACAACTCTCAATAAGAAGCGGATTGGGGTGCCCACCTCTGGTACTGCTGTAAAGGACCCCTCCCATCCTATCCTCAGCCCACATCCCACCCCCCACACATAGCTGGCGACAGTGGTGTGCCCTGCCCTGTTGTTGCCGAAGACTCTGCAGAAACTGGGGTGCCCAATCCCCAGTATCGGTACCCTTGAAAATAAGAAAACTGTCCCTCAAATATACTATTTTGTTGCTGTTTTTTTAAGCTGAAAAGAAGAAAATGATCGCTTGTTGATCTCTAACCCCCCCCACCCACATCATCCCAGCCCCACCCACTCAGCACCCTCAACCCACACACACACACACACTCTTTCACCTACAGAGGGTCCCTTGGTGTAGATCCACTCTCACTGAAAAAAGTCCTCCTCTTTAATACATGACCACGAGTTGAGGAAACAAAGTAAGTGTCCATGTATTTTCAAAGCATTTTTCAATTTATACTCATAACTTTGTCATTTTTTAAAATTGTTGCACCAAATGTGAAATGTTTCAAATCTATCCAGAAAAGTGCTTTTGCAAATGCTGTGCGAAATCACCTTTTGGGCAGGATTTGGAAAGAATTTCACCTACCAGGTTCATGAGATGGGGTCAAAAAAGGACTATATTAAAATTAGTGACAAAATATGATAAAATAGCCAGGTTATGAGTGATCATTGATATTTTTCAATGTTCATTCATAACGTTGCTATTTTTCAATATTTTTACCTCAAATTTTCAACACAGCCTTTTTTTTTTAACCCACCTCATGAACAAGGAGGTGAAATTTTGAAATCTTGTCTAAAACATGCTATCGCACTTGTAACATGAAATTATATTTTGGCCAATATTTTATAAATGACACCTGCCATGTTCAGAAGAGGAGATTGTAAAAAGCCTATGTTAAAATATGGGGTCAAAATGTCTACAAAGAAAAACTATTATGAAGAAATGTTGTGTGCAGGGCTGGTTGTTTGTCCATTGAGTAACTTATTACTATCCCATGCTGGTGAGCTAAGTTCTGGAGTGAGCACAGTGAACCAGCTAGATGGGCTGAGGCTGGGAGGATGGCACTGTTGTGTGGCACCACTCCCAGCCTGGGGTTGGTAGTGCAGTGCTGTACCACATGGCAACAAGTAACCAGCCTCTGCATCCATAGCTACCTAAAAGCACAGGGCCCAAAGGGCACCGCACGTTTGCAGTAAGATGTACTCCTGGTCCTGTGCATCCCCATCTGCAGTCACATGGAAGTGCAGAGCCCAAAGGACCCTGCATTTCAGCAGCCCAATGGAGTCTGCATATGTCACCACACAGAAGTGCAGGGCCCAGAGGGTCCTGGCTCTGCATTTTTGCAGCCAGATAGACTCTTTCCTGGTGGAAGCATGGGCACCGGGGCACAGGTGACTCTACGGAGCTGGGGAGGGGAGGATATCCGGGGCACTTGACAATGGCATGTGTCAGCACGCCATCTGTCTGGACATCAGTCCTGCATGCTGATGTCCTCAGGGGTAGAGGGAACAACAGGGGAGAAAAATGGAAAAACACCCTCTCAACCCTGGATGATGACTGGTCCACCCCGGGAACTCCTACCCACGGGCAAGACTCCAATGTGCAGGCACTCTGAGGGAGGAGAACGAGTAAGGCAGGAGTTGGCTGGGCACTCTAGGGTCAGACACTGTGGGTGGGATCCGCAAGGGCATGATCCAAGTCCAAAGGAGTAGGGTGAGAGGGCAATAAGGCGGGATAAAAAGAAAGTTAAAAAAAAATACACTCTGGCCCAGATATTCAAAATAGTTGAGCCATGCGCAATAGGGTTGTGCCTGCGCAAGTCCGGAATTGCGCCATTCTGCGATATTCAGCAGGAGGCAGTTGCGCCACCGAAATCATGCTGAGCAACAGCGCAATGATAATGAAGGCATGCGCAACCGAAGGGGGAGGAACCATGCGTAAATGGCACAGTGCGATATTCAATGACTTGCGCCATGTGCACTAGGGGAGCAAGCGGAAGTTGCGCCATAGTGGAAATGAACCAAAATAAAAAGGAGCAAGGGAGAGGCACAAGAATGCTACAGGGAAGCCACATGAGGCAGAACTCTAGCCAGAGAGACAGGGCAGGAGGCACAAACAGGGCCAGCCAGGGAAAGGGCACTCTGAATAACCAGGCACAGGGAAGGTGTGGGGAGCAACACAGCACAGAGGCCAGCACAGGCACGTGTACCCGGTGCAGGGGAAGTAGCAGCCAGGACAGCAGGGGGAATACAGCAACAGCTGCTGGGGGGTGAACACAAGCCAGGGACATGGCCAGTGCCACCTTCTAAATGGAGGCTGTTATGAGGGGGGTGAGAAGGCGGGTGGCAGGGGGCGTGGCCATGGAAGGGCCCATCGGTGGTATGCCCCCAACAGGCAGTACCGAGTCCGCATCAGCTTTGAGCTGTACACTGATACTGAGATTGTGGGCCAGTACCGCCTGAATAGGACAATTCTGAGGCGGCTCTGTGAGCTGTGCAGTGATGTAATGCAGGCACCCACACGACAGAGCCATGCCCTGTCAGTGGAGACTAAGGTAACAGCCTGCATGTGCTTTCTCACCACGGGTACCTTCCAGAGACCAACTGGGGACACCACAGGCATAACCCAGTCGGCCACATCACGCCACCTCACCCAATTCCTCAGCGCACTGCTGCCACATGCTGCAGAGTATATCCATTTCCCCAGCATAGCGGAGGAGTGCACAGCAAACATACAGGAGTTCCACAGGGTAGCACGTACGCCTGGCATGCTAGGGGCAATAGACTGCACCCATGTGGCCATATGCACACCACCTGGCCCCGAAGGGGCCACATACATCAATCGCAAGGGCTATGCCAGCATCAACTGCCAGGTGGTGTGCGATGCCAAGGGGTGCAAAATCAATGTCTGTGCCACGCACCCTGGGGAGCACACGATTCTTTCATCTGGCACCAGTCGGCATTGTGCCACAGATTTGAGAGTGGGGACATCCCCACTGAACACCTAGTGGGTGAATATGCAAACCACATGGACAATCATAGGACCTAGGGGGCATGGACAAAGGTGGCATGGGTAGTGGCCTACATGGCCTGGGGCATGGTGATGCTGATCACAAAACTGACCTCCACCCTCTACACACAGATGACAGTGGATACCCACTCCGTCCCTGACTGCTCACACCCTACCGGCGGCCCGCGACCCCATCGCAGCAACGCTACAATGAGGCACATGCCACCACACATAATGTCATCGAATGGGTGTTTGGGATGCTGAAGGCATGTTTCCATTGCCTGGACACCTCTGGCGGTGCCCTACAGTATAGCCCCTCAAAGGCCTGTGGGCTATTCCTGGCCTGTTGCATCCTGCACAACATGGCCAACGAATGTAGGATAGCCATACAGGTTGAAGAGGGGGACAGTGATGGGGACACCAGTGATGATGGTGATGGACAGCCCCCCCTTTGCCGATGGGACCCCCGACTGCTCCGACTGGCACAGCTGCACCGGGACACCATCACGGAGGAGCATTTCAGCCAACCCAGGTAAGTCATGGGGCCATGTGCAACCACCAGTGGTGAAGGCACAACCCACAAACACGCATGGACACACACCAGGGGTGCATGCCATCAAGGGAAGTGGCAGGGCACAGAAGCACACACACAACCAGGGATGGGTGAGGATTAACATGCCACACAGATGGACACACATGCATGCACACACACAACGCAACAAACGTGCACAGAGGGCAGGAGGCACACCGACCCAGAATGCCAACCCTAGCAACACACATGTCCACAGGCCACCACGCCCACTGTCCATCCATGTGCATGTGTCAGATGCTGTGCACCATTGCACATTAGTGTACAGCACAATGCAGGCATCATCATGCACACGCAACTGCGGACAGCAGCCGGGAGGGTGTGCAGGTGGATTGTGTGTCCGCTTGCAGGGCCGGGTACCCACCCGTGCACTGCCCACTGAAACACACAATGCACACAGGGTAGCACCAGACAGTAGCCATGCTGGGAGACAGGTCAGTCACGTGGCACAGTGCCCCGGCCACCATGGATGCGTGGACAGTCCCACCGAGACCCGCCAGCAATGACAGGCTGACCAGTGGCCTCATAGGGTGGCACCGATGGTCCCCCAAGGGTTCCACTGCGTGAACACGACCATGCTAGCACAGGGGTCTGCAGCACACCAAACTTGCCTGCGCCAGGAGTGCTCGGGATGCCCACAGCTGAACCCGGCATCGACAGGGTGGGAGTTGCATGATGCCGGGAATGGGGTGTGGATAGTGCACTGCGTGGTGTCTGCGATGCATTGGCACCTGACTGTGTGCCCATTGTGGCCATGACAGCAATGAATGCCTGTGCATGCCTGTCAATGGCAGCGGTCACATCCTCCCGCAAATGGTCCATCCCTGCCAGGATCAGTGCGATGTCTCTGCTGCAACGCTCCTCTGCCCACTCCAGAGCCACACGCAGTGCATCCACGGATGTCACAAGCCGCATCTGCTGCTGGACCGATGCTTGCAGTAGGTGGGTGTGCTCGTCCAAGAGGTCATCAGCCTCCTCGGCATCCTGTCCCTCAGGGTGTGCATGGCCCCGATGATCATCACCCCTTGAGGGTGGGTGCTGAGCACCAGGACCAGGTCTGGGCATGTCCACAGGAGGTGCACAGATGTGGCTGCTGAACCCTGTGCCCCCAAGACCATTGGGCAACTGCTGATGCTGCCCTTCCGGCTGCCGCTCCCCAGGGCTCAGTGGTGCCGCCGCAGTGGCCGCAACAGTCCCACTGTCCTGAACAGACAACAGTGCTGCCCCACTGGTGCTGACAGGCACAGGCTGGGACTGTGCTGACATGCAGGCCTCCATGGCAGCACCACCCACAGCCATGGGCGCAAATTGCCCTGCTGTGTGGCCATCCCGTGGCACACATGTGTCACTGCCCATGACGGCAGTGTCATCATCATTGGTGACGGACTCTGCACCGGCCACAGTCACAGCATGCTGGCATCCGTGGGCGCCAACACGCTGGGACACAGGCAGGGCTTCCTCCACACCTGTTACAACAACGTCAGTGTGGACAGCCAGGCGGCCCCACTGTCACAATGCTCCACGTATACCTGTGGAGGTGGATGGTCCCTCCTCCAACTTCAGCTGACTGTCCGCAGTGGACAGACCCACCACCACTGACCCACACAGATGCTCAGGATCTGTAAGGGAAAGCAAAGTCGCGTTACTCCATCTGACCTACCCTGCCCCCCCATAGACAGACAATGACTTACCATGCAGTGATGGGCCACCATCCGTCTGGAAGTCACCACCCAGAACACACTCAATGGCACTGCGCTGCATGCTTCCAGCAAGCCTCTCCTCCTGTGGGGTCAACTGTACCACCTCTGGCTGTCCCCCACCTGTTGCAGCATGTGCTGCCCTGCTGGCAGCCACCTTCTCCTTTATCCTCCTCCTGTCCATGCCCATCTTTTTCTTACACTCCTGCACGGAGCACTGGTGGCTGCCATGCAGGTTCACAGCACATGCCACCTACTCCCATGCAGCAGCATGGGCTTGAGGTGTTCCCCACCGTCCACTGAGAAGTGGCTCCTGATCCAGGTAGGCCTCAAACAGGGCCTCGGTTTCGGCCTTTGTAAAGTTCGGCCTCCTCCACCTCCCACCACTGTGTTCCTCCTCTCCAACAACCTGCTTGGTCATGATGTAGCCTGTAAGAATGGCAGTTGTTACCTGTAACTGTGCAGTCCCATGCATGTCCCTGAATCCACAGTCCACACTCCCAAACAGCGTGCAACTCACCAATAGACTGCAGTAACTGACTATGGCCACTGCAGCACAACGTCGCACTTTTATAGCGCAACCCATGCAAATGAGGCGAGGAGCAACTTTAAGTAGATGCAAATTGCAGTGCTGCGCCATTGAATGGCTGATTAGATGATTTGCATATGATGGCTGAATATCGCGCTGTTGCACTTTGCGCAATTGTGTTGAACGTGCTGAGCCAATGGTGCAGTTCTGTGACATGCGTAGTACACACCTCACTGCGCATGCCCGGGTTGCTGACACAGGCATCTGCCACGCTGATGATGTGCTGTGCACGGTAGGTAATGCAGAGCATGGCCACCATTGTGCCAGTGGCGCTATAGCGATGGTCACTACATGGCGCTGTGGCACTGGGCCATCATGGGGCAATGGGCCAAATGCGCGGTAGGCCATTATGGCGCTGGCACACAGGCAGCCAATCACGCTACACGCATTGTGTTCCAGTGGCGCTGTGTGTGGCCATGCGCCAGAGACTCTTGACCCTGTGCCCGACCTTTGCCCCCTAGGCGCCATGCGTCAGGCATGGGTACACCTCTATCGCGCTGTTCTGTAACAGCGTGATAGGGAATGGCAGCACTGTACCGCGCAGCATCTGCACGTGGGGAGCCGCGCTGCAGAGTGCCATATTGCCAACTATTACTGAGAGAATGGCACGCAGACAGGCAGTGCAGTGGTCTGCAATAGAATTAGCCAATCTGGTGGCAATTGTGGAGCCACACCATGGGCCTCTCTTCGGGGAGGCGCCCCTGGACAGGGCCAGGACTCAGGTGTGGCAGGAGGTGGCCACTGTCCTGGAGGAGGCCACTGGATGGGGAGGAGCATGGAGCAGTGCAGGCACCGCTACGGGGACCTGCGGAGGAGGGAGCCGGCGCTACTGGCATGACTGCGAGCACGCGCCAGTAGGGGCACGGTGCCACGGCCAGGTAGGGGTTCCGTCAACACACTTTTATCGTCCATATGGGTAACAGTGTTGTATGTGTCCAGCACATAAGGGAAGGGACTGTCTGGGGTTGGCTGTGGTGGTGTTCACAGGGTATGGGGTGGGTGGGTGCTGGCATAGTGGGGGCAGGGGGACTTTGCTTCAGGATTGTACTGATGTTCTTCTTTCCTTGTTTGGCCCACAGGCCCAGAAGAATGCTGCTGTGTAAGGGAGGAGCGGCGGAGGGAGGAGGACGGTGCAGCCAGGTGGGGCAAGGGCCATCACCGCCCACCTGACTGGCCCGATGAGGGTGAGTGCCATACATCCATGATTACTATTGCATGCTATGTGACAGGGTGGGCAGCGGGGCATGTCCACCATACATCGACACCACTGCCATGCACACAACTTGTTACAGTCAACACTGTCCAATGGCAATGCATGTCTGGGAGTGCATCAATGGTGGTCCATGCGTGCAGCAGGTACATTGTTGTGCCACTGCCTTTGCACCACATAGCCATGTCACTAAACGGCTATGGTGGTGCTGTGTGTGACTTGGCTGGTGGGTGTGTGCAGCATTCCGCATGGCTGTATGCGACTGGGTGGGCAGGTCCTGTGGACATGATCACTGCAGGTGGTCACACACCATCACAGTGGTATGTTCCATGGCCGTATGCCATGCACAGTGGGCGGGCTGCATGGGGTTGTGCATTCACACCTATTGACTGTGCTCCCTTGTCCTAGGTACCTGCCACCTTCGAGAGATATGGGAGGCACTGCAGGAGATCCTGGTGGTCACACGGGCATCGCTGGACATCCTGCGACAGTTGGATGAGACCGGAGTTCTGAGGAGGCACAGGGCCCGGAGGAGTCAGAGTGGGGAGAGGCGCTCCTGCTGGTGTGGATGGCTAGCAGTATTCCCCTACCCCCCTTGACCCATCCTCATGCCCCTCCTTCCCCGTCCCATTTGTCCACCCCTGCCCTCTACCCACCCCCACCTTGTTTGTGCCCCCCCAACCTTGTATATAGTTCCACTGTTTTATTGTATCTAGTTTGTATTGTTGTAAATAGTTGATGGTTATATATTTTTCAATAGATTTAATTTTGATATGAATACTGTTGTGGTCTCTGATTTGCAGCAGGCTAGGTGCTCAGCTGCAGTGGTGTGCATGGCGCCAGGGTGGTGCGCGCGGTCATGTGTGTGTCATGTGGAGGTGACTATGGTGTGGGGGTAGCTATCAGTCAGTGTCTGTGGTGTGTGTGTTGTTCCCTGTGCACTGGCTGACTGTGTGCAGTGGGCCATAGTGCGTGCTCTGTGTCCATGGCGCACCCATCGGCCCGTCCATGGCCTGTGCAGCTGACATACATGCATGTCTGTGACCTGCACGGTCCACTGGCATGTCAGTGGTGGCAGTCCCTGCAGGGAAGTCACTGTACCCGTCACTTTGCTGGGTTGTCTCCTGTCACTGGTGTGGTGCATGCCTGGCTTGGGTGGCACTGTGGGCACCACAGTCATTGTCCCACCTCCATGCTGTGCCTTGTGTGTGTTGCAGGGGATGTGCCCCACTGTCTGTGACTTGTGCTCCGGGCAACTGCTGGTGGTGTATGGGTTCACAGTGCCTGCGCAGGGTGGCTGGCACTCCAGTGCCATGGAGGACTGCGGGTTGTGTGTACACAGTTTCCATGGACCCACACTGGGGGCTTGGTTGCCCCACCACTGTGTCCCTGTGTTGTTGTGCCCTTGGGTATGGGTGGGTGTCTATCCATACACTGTGTGGCATCCGGTGTGGTGCATGCTTCCACGCACCACTATGGGTGGCTGTGCTGGCTGTTGTGGCCAATGGTGGGTTGGGGTGTGTCACTGGACTACTGTGCAGGGTGCTGTACCACTGGTGGTGGTGTCAAGGGCACACCCTGTCCCATGTGGGGTACCTCTTGTGCCGACGCATGGTTGGTCTCTCAGCAGTACCTCGGGGGGATTGTGCATGGTGACACTGTATCTGTCATTGTTGAATTGCTGTGTGCTGCCACCCGCTGATAGGTGCTCGTATTGGGGCTGGCTTGCATGGCTCTGTGGTGCACAGGGTTGCAGTGTCACAGTGGGGGTGGTGGCATGCATGGGGTTTCCTGCAGTGGTGGTCACTGCTCATGGGAGGGTGCCTGGGGGTCATGGTGCAGGGTGTGCTCTGCACTGGGGGGATGGTGTGGCACAGGGTGGTCAGCCCTCCTTGTGTGCCAGTCACAGCTTGCCGGTAGGTGTGATGGGGCACCGTGGCCCGGCTGTGGGTTGTTTGCTTGTCTCCATGGGCCAGTGGTTATTCCAGCCCTCCCCCAGTTGTGCAGTGCATGGGGTGTGGGGAGACGATGTCTGTTCTGCTGTGTGTTACTGTGCCCATCTGTGGCATGGGTGGTGGGTCATTGCCTCCCTGGTTATGCAGTTACAGTGCTCTGCTGCTGGGGGGCATCCCTGGTTGTGCTATGGTACCTCTGGACTGCTCAGATGCACATCCCTTGTTGCACTATAGCGCATCAGATCTGCTCAGCTTCCTCCCTAGTTGCACTATGGTGCAGGTGGTGCGATATTCAGTCGACGTCGGCTGCAAAGCAGTTGGCCTGCTCCATTTTGAATATCGCATCTCTTTTTTGTAGCAAATAGACTTGTGCTTGTCCTGCTATTCGACTTTTTGGGCGCAATTTGAATATCTGGGCCCCTGCGTGCAAAACTCAAATTGCGTGAATAAGCCTGCTTGCAAAAAAGATCACTCAAATGAACAAAAGTAATGTAAGATAAGTGAAAAGCACCAACTGAGTGAAAAAACATAAACTGAGGGAAAATATGGAGTCTTAAGTGAAAATCACTCAAGGTAACTAAAAAAGATGGAAGATAAGTGAAAACTCACCTATTGAGTGAACAACATTCATTGCATTAAATTTACAGGCACCTGAAATTCACTCAAGATGAGAGAGATCAATGCACATTTTGTGAAAAATACAAATTTGTGCGAAAAACCTCAGCTGCATAAAAATAACCATGGGAAAATCTTGGCACCAAAGTCAGCATTGAGGTCAGCACCGAGGTCAGCACATTGTTACTGAGGCCAGCAGTAACATTAGCAGCAAGGCTAACAATGACATTGGCACCAAGACTGAAACTGACACCAGCACTGAAAAGCCCCACCTAGAAGCCCTTGCCAGAGAAAAACCTGGAGAAGGCATGTTTGTTGGAAGAGAATTGTCACAGCACTCGGCACCGGAAGGTACTGATGGATGGCAGTGACTTAGTCCGCGCAAATAGACTTCGGTGTCAGCCAGTGTGGATTCCCAGAGGGGCCTAATGCCATAGCCCATATTCAAATCATTACATTCGAGACATCTCAATAGACTGTGAGGTGCTGGCACTGCTGCATGAAGAAGACCAGTATCTGGTCCCCTACCAAGGGAGATGGAGAAGGGGGCACTGGTACCAGTCCCATGAAAAATGGAGCCAACAACCCCAAGGCAGGGTGTTAAGAAAAAAACTAGAACCCGTGTCATCCAGCTTTTCCTACACGCAAGGTTAAGCAGTTCTGAGAATCCAATGCTGAGTGCAAGTAGGGCCAGATCTATTACTTTTTATGAGTCCAGAAGGACTGCCTATCCTCCTTTGTGTAAGGCTGCCTGGTCCTGAGACACTCACCCAGAGAGAAGTGGTAGTCTGAAAGAGACTCAGTGCCCAAGTAACTGGCTTTTACAGGCAGTGTACTTGACAAATGGTCAGCGACAAACAATCTGAGCATCAAAAGAGGCTGGGGCGAGGGAAACATGTAGATCTGTAAAAATAAACAAGAACTAAAAACTAAGAGGCCTAACTGGGTGAAACACAAAGTTATGTTGATCCCCTGGCAAAGCGTGCTCTCAGTTGTGAGAAAAAGGAACTGAGGCATTCTGACTACTGCAGGTCCTTGCGCCTCCAGCCCTATCTCCAAAGTGTGGGGCTGTATGGAAAAGATGATTCTTCAAAGATCAAGTAATGTCCTGTTAAAGATCTGGAGATTTCTGGACAAAGTTGACATTGTCAGTGTACAAATTTCATTAGACTAGGGCAGTAGCAAATGCTTTCTTGCAATGGCATTGTAAAAGGGTGTAGCATATCCCTGGCCTGAACACTTAGATGTTAGATTTGTACAAAAAAAGTATAAATCTGTAAAATTGAAAATTTGTGAACAAAAAGAAAAAAGAGACTACTATGGTTCTCTAAAGAGGTAGCAGAAAAAGTAAGAGCAAAAAATGGGCATTTTAGAAGGTACAAAAAAACACAGAAGGAGGGGACTAGGGAGAATTACCAGGAGAAACAAAGGGAGGCAGGGAAGGCAGTTAGGAGTGCTAAAGCACTAACAGAGCAAAGTATTGCCAAATTAGTAAAAATAGGGATAAAAAATTTTTTAGCTACATAAGCAAAAGGAGAAAGACCAAGGGAGAGATAGTAAGGCTGAAAGGGAAGAGAGGGGGTTTGTATGGAGGAAGACCACCAAAAAGTGGATATACTGAACAAATACTTCTGTTCAATAATTAGGAGGGGGGGTAGAAATGGGCCAATGATAAAGGACAAGGACATTAAGGGACTGGAGGTGGACACAAGTCCTTTTACAGAGGTGCACCCCAGGATCCTGAAGAAACTCAAGAAGGAGCTGGCTGCACCTCTGACAGTCCTGTTCAACCTGTCATTAGAAACAGGGGAGGTACCAGGGGACTGGAGGAGAGTAGATGTAGTCCTACAAAAGTTGAAATAGGGAACAGTCAGGAAATTACAAGCCTGTCAGTCTGATGTCAGTGGTGAGCAAGTTAATGGAATCACTACTGAAGGAAAGGTTTGGGGACTACCTTGCTACCAGTGGTCTACAGGATCTGAGACAGCATGGTTTCATGGACGAGGGGTCTTGAGAGACAAACCTGCTTGAGTTCTTTGACTGGGTAACCAAGGAAGTGGATCAGGGAGGAACAGTGGATGTCATCTACCTGGATTTCAGCAAGGCCTCTGACACTGTTCCACATAGAAGACTGCCAGTGAAGCAACCTGGGGAGCCTAGGAGTAGGTCCTAAAGTAGTACAATGTGTAGAAAGTTGGCTAGACAATATGAGTCAGAGGGTGATGGCAAATGGCATCCACTGTGGAGTAGGCAAAGTGACCAGTGGGCTGCACGAGGGCCAGTCCTAGGCCCAGTCCTTGTCAGTCTTTTTATTAGCAACATTACAGAAGGACTGGAAGGGAAAGTATGTCTGTTCATGGATGACATAAAACTCTGCAACAGAGTAGACACACCGGAGGTGAGGGTGGAAATAATGAGGGACAATTTAAAAAAAGCATAAAGAATGGTTACAGGTATGTCAGCTGTGTTTCAATGCAGAAAAGTGCAAAATCATGCACTTCAGGCACAGGAACTGGGGGGGAGGGATAATCTACCAACTGGGAGGAGAGGTATTAGCAATCACAAAGCAAGAAAGGGACTTGGGGGTAATCATTTCTGATGACCCAAAGGTTGCTAAACAGTGTCACAAGGCAGTGGGGAAGGCTAGCGGGATGCTGGGATGCAGCCAGGAGTAAGAGATTCCTGCAATCCCTGCAAGGGGCGGGTCTCACACAGCTAGTGAGGGAGCCTACAAGGGAGAATGCAATTCTGGATCTTGTTCTAAGCAATGGGGACAAGACAAAGGAAGTCACAGTGGGGGAGAACCTAGGGACTAGTGACCACCAAGCTGTGGGGTTCACCATAAGGAAGTCACAGGAGGCTAGCCACACAAGGACTAGAATCCTGGATTTCAATAGGACAGACTTTGGTAAGATGAAGGACGAATTCAGGAAGGCTATGCAGTGATGCAATGACATAAGAGGAGTAGTGGAACAGTGAGATAAGATAAGGGAAGCCCTGCACCTGGTAGCAAACCAGTGTGCCAGGCCCTGCAGCAAGAGCAAAAGAAAGAGGAAATCACTGTGTTTCTCATAGGGAGTAGCAGAGCTAGTAAGAGGAAAAAAGATGGCATTTCTGAGGTACAAGGCAACACAAAGCAATGACGACAGGCAAGAATACTTGGAAAAATGAAAGGAAGCGAACATGGCAGTAAAGGCAGCAAAGGCTGAAACTCAGGAAAAGTTAGCTAAATTGGTGAAGGAAGGAGGGAAGGCATTCTTTAAGTATTTTAGCGCGAGAAGGAAGATGGGGGAGGGATTGTGAAACTTAGGGAAGAGGGAGGCAGGGTAGTGGAGAAAGTCACTGACAAGGCGACCATCCTCAACAAATACTTCTGCTCCATATTTACAGAAGAAGACAATGGGGCTGGTCCCCCTTTAATGGAGAAGGCCAAACAGGGAGAAGGGGAGGACATTAGACCTTTTTCAGAGGACAGAGTAAAAAGATCACTAGAACAGCTTAGGGTGGATAAAGCTATGGGGCTCAATGGGATACACCCGAGAATCCTAAAGGAGCTTTGGGAGGAACTGGCTAAGCCTCTGGCTAAGCTGTTCAGTGGATCACTGAAAACAGGTGTGGTTCCAGAGGAGTGGAGGAGGGCACAAGTTGTACCTCTGCACAAAAGTGGTAGCAAGGAGGAGGCAGAAAACTACCACCCAGTCAGTTTGACCTCAATAGTAGGTAAAATTATGGAAACCCTACCTAAGGAAAGGCTGGTAGACTACCTAGAAACATGGGGCTGCTGGACCCAAGGCAACATGGATTCACGTCAGGGAGGACATGCCAGACCAACTTGATTGATCTCTATGAGTGGATGACAAAGGAACTAGGCCAGGGCAGAGCAGTAGATGTGGCCTATCTGGACTTCAGGAAGGCTTTCGACACAGTCCCACACAAGAGACTAATCCACAAGCTGGCAAATCTAGGGGTGGGGACAGAGGTGGGCACATGGGTTGGAAACTGGTTGAGTAACAGAGCACAAAGAATGGTGGTAAATGGGGTTAGCTCACAGGAGGGATGGGTAACAAGTGGCATACCTCAGGGATCAGTGCTGGAACAAGTGCTCTTCAATGTCTTCATAAGCGATATTGCAGAGGGTCTAGAAGGGAGGGTTAGCCTGTTTACGGATTATACAAAGTTATGTAACAGGGTAGATACACAGGAAGGTATAGAAAAAATGATCTGGGATCAGAAGAGGCTAGAAAACTGGTCCAAGGAATGGCAGTTGGGTTTCAGTGCAAAAAAGTGCAAAATGATGCACCTAGGGAGAGGGAATCCTAGGGCTGAGTATGAACTAGACAGGGTAACACTGGAGGCCACCACAGAGTAGAGGGATCTAGGGGTAGTCATAGAAGACAACCTCAAAGTGGCTAAACAGTGCAACAAAGCAGTCGGAAAGGCCAACAGAATGCTTGGGTGCATAGGGAGGGGTATAACAAGTAGAAGGAGGGAAGTGGTGGTACCGTCATACAACTCCCTAGTAAGGCCTCATCTGGAGTACTGTGTTCGGTTCTGGAGCCCCCACCTCCAAAAACACACAGACAGGATGGAGATGGTACAGAGGAGGATGACAAAAATGGTGTCAGGAATGCAGCATAAGTCATGAGGAGAGCCTCAGAGCTCTCAATATGCACTCCCTGGGGGAAAGGGGGGGACATGATAGAGACCTTCAAATATCTAAAGGGGATCAATAGGGTAGCGGAGGGGAGCATCTTTCACATGAAGGGAAATAGAAGAACAAGGTGGCACAGCATGAGACTAAAAGAAGGAAAACTTAGAAGGAACATGAAGAAATTCTACTTCACTAAAAGAGTGGTGGAGAGATGGAACAGTCTCCCCCAGGAAGTGGTGATGGTGGCCACAGTTCAGGGATTCAAGAATGCATGGGATAGGCACATGGGAATTATCAAGCTAGGATGAAAGGAAGGCTTGTAGCATCTAGGGTAGCTTAAGCATTAGAATGAGGGATCAGGCAGACTGGATGGGCCACAAGGCCCTTATCTGCCAACAACATCTATGTGTCTATGTATCTATGCATCTATGTATAGGTAGAAGAATCACCAGCAGAAAGAGAGCTAATAATACCCCTGTATAGATCATTGGTGAGACCGCAACTTGAGTACTGTGTCTATTTCTGGAGGCCCCATCTCAGAAAAGATATAGAGAGGGTAGAGGCAGTACAAAGGAGGGCAACCAAAATGGTGCAGGGCCTGCATCAAAAGGCCTATGAAGAAAGGCTTAGGGAATTTATTATGTACTCCTTAGAGGAAAGGAGGGGCATATGGCAGAAACATTCAAATACCTCACAGGTAAAAACAAGGTACAAGAAGGTAGCATTTTCCAAAGAAAAAGGTGCTCAAGGACAAGAGGTCACACTATGAAGCTGGAAAGGGGGAGGCTCAGAGAAAATCTGAGAAAATACTTCTTCATAGACAGGGTGGTGGACATATGGAACAGCCTCCCAGTGGAGGTGGTGGGAGCTATAATGGTTACAGGATTCAAGATTGCATGGGATAGACAGAAAGGGATCTTAGCAGTAAGGCGGGGGGTTGGTTAAGACCGGAGACTGAGTAGGGTCTTTCCTGACACTGTAGGTAGGAAAAATAGGGCAGAGTAGGTGGGCAAGAGGTCCTTATCTGCTGACAACTTCTATGTTTCAATGTTTCGATGTTACAGGTTTATTGAAAAGGTTGCAGACATAGGTACAGTGATTAGGTCCATCTGAGTTTGTGCGGCATGTCCAGGGATAGTAATCCAAGGTTTGAATGTAGATGACAGTGGTGAGTGTTTCTATTACCAAACTGTGTGAGAGGCCTTTCGGCACCATGCAATTCTGCTTCAAGTTGAACCAGCATAACATTCTGTGGTGATTTGCATATGCAGCCCATGATGCTTTGCATTGTGTGGGCATGTGTGATTTTGTAGTTTCTATTACATATGCTGTTGAATGCCACAGTAAGTTTGTGCAGGGTTAGGTTGACTGTCTTCAATACCTACTTTACAGTACAATTAAACATCATCAAATAAGACTAATTGAACTGATTTCACATCAACTTGCCTAAGGTTTTTTGTTAAAATGAATCTGATTATTAACACATCTTGCCTTACATTCCTTTGGTTAAGAACCTAGTTGTCACACAAGAGCTTTTCTTTTCATTATTAATATACTCCATTCAGCTACTATTGCCAGCCCCAGAGAGCTATTTGTTAATACTTCATTCCATGTCAGCATCTGGATTCCATTTAGTGCAAGAGCATTATGATTGAGAACTGGCTGTTCTCCAGCCCTCAGCACAAAGGTGTCGGCTGGTTTTAGTACTCTGTTTACATTATCCTCTTGGGGCCAAAATGCTGCCAATTCAGAGCTGTGGGATGCACACACAAACCTATGACTAATGCTCACAGGCAAATAGCGAAAACTGAAATTCTATTCACCTGCAGCAAGAGCCACTATAGGATTTACTACAAATCATTATAAAAATATCACTGGCAAACATTTCCCATATGAGATGTTGAACGAATACAGTGTTTGCTGTAACATGTGCTTTCAGTAAATTGGTGCTCACTTCACCTTCCTTACATAGCTAGTTTCTGAAGTTCTGTATGCCAAACTGACAAGCACTCTTTGGAGTGAATGCACCCCCCTTCCCCAAATAAGGAGGGAATATAGAAGTGAATTTCAGGGCAAGCTTCACACTCTATTCACAGTTGTGGCCGGATTCTTAGTCACAAGGGATCGTCAATAAGTGGTCATATGTGAGCACCACTAAGTGACAGTTGTAACACTGTGACCCTGTTGTGCCATGCAAAACAAGAATTACAGCCCTTCCCTATGTGGTTGCAAAACACATAGTGATCAAGCAGGAAAGGTGGAGTGGGTCATTATACTAATGGCCCACAAGGTCATACTTAAAGTATGGAGACCCTTGAAAAGGCCAACGCAGAGTTTTGAGACATCCCCTTTCCCTTAGAACCAAAAAGGGCAAGCAGTAAGGGTTTCATAACCCTGTCAGCTCTTCGAGAAGCCAGCAGGAGAAAGAGATCATTGTGGAATGGGCCATGTTTTTGGAGGGTACAGGGAAATTGGGCATGGGAGGTAGTTCCACTGGATGCCAGGGATTAAGGAAGGAGTGGTTGGAGGGCAGTGTACCACCAGGAGATGGCATGAGACAAAGGGAAAAATTAAAAAGTGTTTAACCCAGAAGCGGGCCTAAATGTATTTGTTAGACAGGTGAGGGATGACTGTGGCAGTAGCAACGGTGCCCAAGAACTCTACAATGACCAATTTGCTCCATAGCACAGCACCATACAACTGGTGCTGTGCCATACATAGACCTCTGGGTGTTACAAGCCAGTATGTTAGCCCTACTAAGATATGGCAACCTAATCTGAAGTCCAACTTAGTTGCATTGGGAACTCTTCCCTTGCAGCTTAGAAAATTTGTGTAGTTTGAAGTGTGTAGGCACAATGGCTGGTTGCCCCCCCCCCCCCCAATTTTTTTAACTCCACTCTTTGGGACTGAGGATTGTGCCCTCAGTTTCTCAGTCAACATAACTTAATCTGTGTCAAAGAGTCACAAGGAGACTGTCTCTCTGCCTGCTACCATTAATGGGTTATTCATTATTGATTTATTCAGTGTCAGTGGCTCAGCAGGTAGCACACTCACCTCTGAGGCTGGGAGATCAGAAGGCTGTGGGTTCCATCCCCATGCCAGGCACTTGGGTTAAATCCCAATACTGACACTGTAGTGCAGCATGAGGGGGGGTGCTGTACTCCTGAGGTGCTGTCTTTCAGACAAGATATCAAACCGAGGTCCCATCTGCCTGTTCAGTTGGATGTTTAAGATCCCATGGCACTTCTTGAATAGAGTAGGGGAATTTTATTAACAAAATACAAAACAATCATACAGAGTAAACACAACTGAATTCATTGTACATTCTTTAGGCAAATATTATTACGTCACTTTAGCAGTCTTATACAAAGAACAAAAAACAAAAGCCCAAAGGAAGAACTGAAGGAAAACATGAGTTAAAGCAAACTGATACCATTACTTCATAGTTACCACTCCATGTTTAAAGAAAGACTTCGTTTATCATGAAAAATAAGGAAATAAGGTAAAAATCCCTTTTAAACAATAAACTTCCATTACAACTTAAACAGAAATAATCTAAGAAATAAATGTCCCAACCCAAAGAACATGTTTTTCTTTCTGTGTTAGATATTTTACTAAACATTATTAGAAAAAATAAATTAGATCACAACCTTCCCTGTAATTTTCTGACCAGCCTAATAACTACTTTAAAAGGTATAACTTTTGTAAGAAATTATTCTTCATCTAACCAAGCAATCCTATGCCAATTACATCGGCCCTCACTTTAGGTAGGGTTCTATAGTCCTGTCCTTTAACCTGTTTAAGGGTATTCTCTATTGTTTGAGCAAGTGTTGCAGGGAAAGTATTTAACTGTTGAGTCAAAAACTGACATCTAGCCTGCTGAAGAGAGAATTTAATGCAAGCAAATATAAGATTAAAGGTGTGCTTGGGGGATATGCCATCAAATATCCTGCATAGTCCCCAAGTATAAAGTGCAGGTATGTCAGATAATTCAGAAAGGGCCATTGCCATTTGGTGGCCAAAAAAGACAGGAAATACTGAGTATGGGGACATTCTAAAAAGAAGTGTACCTGTGGTTCTTCTATTTGATGACACTGAATTCTAGGACAGTATCTATCTTGAATAAACTTATGCTTTACGTTGCCCCTCACTCCTAATCTGCCATGACAACTCAGCCAGATAGTATCCCCGATTTTTTGAGATATTCTTTTGTCATTTAAGAGCTTTAGAACTGTAGAAGTTCTGGATGGTACGCAATTGGGAAATTCCACCTGAGTTACCCACTGCGCTATCATAAAGTATGAATATAACTTTACTAGGTAAAGTTTTGATAGCAAGCTTGCTTACTTTCCATTGTTTCATCTTCCGAAATGAAGAGTCAGCATAATGTAGGATACTGTCATTCTTTAAAATCTTAGGTGGTAGTTTATCCCATTTGTTAAAAAAAAAAAGGTTTGCTATAATACCCACGTCCATTGTTGCCAAGGGTGTGCTATATCACCCCATCCCAACGAAAGGGTTGATTTACAGAAAAACGAATGAAAAAACACAAGTGGGTTTATCATACCTAACCCACCATATTTGCATGACACGTAAGTATATTCTCTTTTAATGGGATTTAGTCTGCTGCCCCAGATCATTTGAAAAAAACAACTGAACAGACGGGTCTCTAAACAAGTGGGAGGAGGGTATATAAAACTAAGATAAGTAAATATGGGCAAAATACATTTCTTTACTGTCAGTACCCTTTACTTTTTGGAAAACTTCCAACTTTTTCAGACCTGGATCTTAGCTTCACATAGTTTAATTTTATTTTCCCAGTTAAGTAGCTGCAGATTTCCTTTACCAAAGTGAATCACTAATATTGGTAAAGTCAGTGTCAGTAGCTCAGTAGGTAGCACACTCACCTCTGAGGCCAGGAGATCAGAGGGCAGTGGGTTCAGTTCCCACATCTAGTACTTGGGTTAATATCCCAGTACTGACACTGTAGTGCAGCATGAGAGGGGTGCTGCACTTCTGAGGTGCTGTCTGTCAGATGAGACGTTAAACCGAGGTCCCATCTGCCTGCATTGGTGGTAGTTCAGGTGGATGTTAAAGATCCCATGGCACTTATCGAAAAGAGTAGGGGCATTTAGTGTTTATTGAAAAATCATACCGGCAGAAAAACAAGCAAATACAATATAAAGAAAAAATCAAGAAAACAAAGGAAAAACACAAAATGGCACTAGAAAAAGGAAACAGTAATACAGTACAGGCATCACAATAATGACAATAGCAAAAAGAAAAGTTCATGTAACTGGCACATCAGAGTTCATTATCCAGGGAAGATTTCACCAGGATTGGAAAACCCAGGACTGAGACTTCATCCGGAGCTCATGTCTATAAATCAAAGTTAAGTCCCATTCAATTTTTTCCTGTAATTCAAGAAGTGAGACCGTTTTCTGCTACAAAGTAAACCAACAATGGGAATTCCAAATATACCATTTTATCACAGTAAAAAACTCTTGTAAAGTAGATGTGTCCAATGCAGCCCAAGTCATATCCAAATGCACATACAATAAAACCTCCAAGGTAATATGATTGAGATTTGGCAAATTCCATCCCAAGGCCGCAGAGGACCAAACGGTGGAAATGTAGGAGCAAGAATAAAATAAGTACGATAGGGATTCCAATTGCATACAGCAGTGAGGTCCTGGAGCACACCCATTCAGACAACTGTTTATGCTTTCGATGTGCCTTGACATTTAAAGAGAAATCACAACATAGCCAATGAATATCCCACATTTTATCTGGAATTCTCGGATTATTCAGGTAATCAAGTAATCCAGGTATCAGATGTATAGGACAGCTGAGAAAAGTAACTGGTTCTCAAAAACAAACAGTGAGAACCTGTTTGTATAAAAACTTTCTATGCTGATTGGAGAGCATACTAGAGTTCGCATGCCAACTTTTAAGTTTGAGAAACACATCACGCAAATATTGGGGACTAATGTTAAACTGCCGAACTACTCTAAGAGAATCAGTGGACCACCTGGGGAACCATGGGCCACAAGAGAGACCATATAAAAAGACCCAGGGACGTCTGATATGGGTCAACAGGGGGCATAAGTTCGTAAGCATGTATCGAATATAAAACATGACCACAGGGTTAATTGTTCCTTGACCTCCCTGAGGGGTGGGCAAATATAAAATATTATGTTTAAGAGTGTTAACTCTGCTCCCCCAGATATCCTGAAAACAAATGCTATATAACGTAACTTCAAAAACTTTGTGGAGAGGGAAAAGTAAAACAATATGTAAAAATATAGGAAAAAGAAAGGTTTTTACTAAGTACACCCTCTTCTTTTTCCCCATTTGCCACAAATTCCAACATCTAACAAGTTTCTGTGCTTGTTCAAGTTTAGGTTGCCAGTTAAGGACAGCCAACTTTTCTGAGCCAAAAGTAATGCCCAAAACAACAATCGGGTCCCTGGTAAGAGTTATACCAGCCACATCAGAGAGGGGGAGGTGTGGATTCCCCAATTGTCGACCAACACATTTTTGGAGATTCAAAGAACCAGAAAAAGTTCCAAACTCCTGACAGGTAAGTAATACTTCGGATACTAAATCCACAGTCTGTACAAGAATGCTAATGTCACCTGCATATGCCAGTGCAACATTTGGTATAACATAATCATCCACATGGATATAGGTCAAACTGGTGAGAGAATTAAGTTTCCTCAAGAGGGGAGCAATACTAAAGACATATAATAAGGGGCTGAGGGGGCAGCCTTGCTGCATGCCCTTCTTAATAGGAATCAAGGGGCCCAACCAACCATTGATCAGAGGAGAAACCGTGTCAGGTATATATATAGAAATAAGCCAATTAATAAAGGACACTGGTCACCATAGTAAGCAAGCGTGTCCCACAAATAACAATGGTCCACTGCATCAAAGGCTTGCCTCTGATCCAGGGAAAGAAGGAAACCTTCCAACCCCTCACAGATGTCTCATTCAGTCAATTCTCTCAAAAGAAGCAAATGATCACAAAGTTTCCTCTCAGGAATGGAACAAGTTTGTGTGGGTGAGATGCAATATAATACCACCTGTAGTAATTGGGAATGTAGTATTTTTGCAAGAATTTTAAAATCAGTGTTGAGGAGGCAAATCGGTCTCCAATTGGAAATATCAGTCCTTTCTCCTTTTTTATATAAAAAAATTAGAAGACCATTGGCCATATCAAGAGGAATGGAATCCTGCTCCAACATATAAGTAAATGCTAAGGCCAGATCAGTGGAAAGTAAAGGGGCCAGCAATTTATAAAGCTCAGGGGTCAAGCCGTCAGGCCCAGGTGCAGTATTAGATTTTAAAACTTGGATGGCCAATGTAGCTTCAGCTGCAGTTATTGCTTTTGTTAAATCATACAGTAGAAATGCCGGACAGACAGGAAGCTGTTCGGCAGAGAGAAACTCAGGAAGGTGACTAACAGAAGCAGTCTGTGGAGAGAAGAGAGCTAGAGAATGCTGCGTGATAATCCTGAAAACATTATCCTTATCAGTAAAGAGAAGCCCTGAAGAATCCTTAAGGGAATCAATCTGTTTATGTTTAAGCCTGTCATGGCAATGCAGGAAGGGGCACACAGCTGCCACCTTGCCCTGAACCCCAAACTTTTGTTGATGGTGCAGACTGTTTTGTTGACGTAAATGGAAAGCTTCCATATCATGTCTGAGGGATTGAATCTGTCAACTAAAATCATGTGCAGTGTGCCTAGCCAAAGACTGCAATTTTTGTAGCTGTTGTCTTTGCTGTAAATAAGACAGATAAGCAGCATCTCTATGAGACCTACTTTCATGTTGTAGTAATCATCTCAGATCACATTTAACATCTACCCACCAGAGGCAGGGGTGTCAAACATTTCAAACACTGATTTCTTACAGGTAACAAAATACTGAATAGTCTGAAGTAAATCGAGGCAGATAAAAGGGAGGAGTTAAACTTCCAAGTACTAGGATCTTGGGGGAACCGAGAAAGGGGACCCAAACACAATTCCAACAATTTATGGTCAGAAAATTTAAATTCAGTAACCTGGATAGAAAAGATAGTGAGGGTCCTTGAAGTAAAGAGAAAATCTATCCTGGTAGCCAAATTCCCCTTCTGGAATGTAGGATGTGGTGTCTGATGAACAGGCATGTAGGCATCCTGCAACTGCGATGTGGAAATAATAGACCTCAAAACTGACATATCACAAAAAATTTTACTAGTAGCAGTACCCTGCCCTCTATTCCTTTTATCCAGGCCATAATTAAAATCTCCTCCAAGAATTATCACCTGAGAGGAAACCAGATAAGGTTGTACTGATTTAAACAGTGCAACCCTCTCTGCTTTCATTTGTGGGGCATAGATATTAACAAAGCTATAATAAGAATTAAACATTTTTATATCCAAAATCAAGGCCCTACCAGGTATCAGGTCCACTAATTTTATCACCTAACCAGAGATACAGGAATGAAACAAAATCCCTAAGCCAGAGCAGGTATCCATACCAAGTGACCAATAGGACGGGCCAACATGCCACAACAGTGTGGTAACACTAAGCTCCGAAACAGTATGAAGCCTGGTGTCCTGTAGGAAAATAACATAAAGGGAACTAGTCAAAAAAAAGGACAAGCGATCTGCTTCTTTTTGCTACCTTTGATACTATTAACATTAAGGGAACCAATAGTCAAAGGGGCAAGTGACATAAGGGAAAATGAGAAGAATGCTCAACAAAAGGAGGCACTCAGACCTCAAGAAGGCTTCTTTTTGATTCTCCTGGACCTCTGTTGTTGCTTGTTTAGCTTCTGTTGTGATTCCTCAGGTTCTGAATGCAGGTCCACCTGGGAGGACCACAGAGACGAACCCTCGGAGTCAGCATCTGAGAGTTCTGAAACAGTCTGAAATGCCTCATAGTGGTTATGTAGAGGCAAATCAGAGGTTTTGGATATCTTGGGAGCCAGTTACTCAACAGCCTGAGTTCATTTGGTAGATCTTTTCTGAACCTGGGGGGGGCATATCTATGGAGTCCTGTTCAGGCTGTTCAGTGTCAGCCATAGTAGGAACTGTACTTGGCCCTGGCTGAGCAGGAAGAGGAGAAGCAGGTACAGTCCTTGGTGGGAAGGTAGAGATAAGAGTGGGGGACTACTTTAATGGTCTTCAGTGGCTTTGAAGAACAAGGGAAGGACTCACGTTGTGCAACAGCAATCAAAAGCCATTGCTCTACATCATCAGAGGAGTCAGATTGGCTGTGGGCTGTACACTTACAACTTTGACAAGTATGCCCCATAGAGTCGCACAAATTGCATTTTGGTTCATTCAAATAATTCCCACTGCTATGGCCCAACTCTTGACATAAGGTACACTTCACCTGATCACAAATACTACTAAGGTGGGCCATAGATCCACACTTGTAGCAGGCCTTAGGCTGTCCTGCATAGAAAAGAACGCCCTAGTCCCTGCCCCCAAAAAGCTGTTTGGAAGATGCTGCAGGCCAGTGTGAGAAGAGTTCAACATAATCTTAATCTTCCATCCCCCAGTCCAGATATGCTCGGAATCAAAAATTGCTTCCGGAGATCTCAAAACAGTGCAACATTGTTTTAACAAATAAGTAAGGTCAGTGACACTGACCCCCTCATTTCTAAACAAAACAGTATTGTTCTTACATGCAGGCCTGGTAAGGGGTATAGCTTCAAATGAGGCCCATAAGGGAGTTTGTTTCAAGACATGATACTGTGCCAAAAATCTCTGTAACCCAGTATTAAGCTTAAAGCTGATATCATACGTGGTCACACTAGGGACAAGAATGAACGCATAAACCTCATTTGTGAAAAATTTCATAGATTCTTTAAGCAAAGTTTTAGCAATAAACACTCTGTCCGGAATTGTGTCCATACCACCTTTATAAAGCAGTCTAACTGCGTTATGCCATTTAACAGGGTAAATAGGCTGGTGGAACAAGGATGCATAACGTCTGCATGTAGAAGTATGCAATCAATTTAAAGGTGCTGCAGAGGGTCCCTCTGATGCAGCTGGTAGAGAAGGTAGAGTGGGAACTGGAGACAGTTCCACAACAGTACTAGGCCTGTCAAACTGTAAGACAAGAGTCTCAGTCATATGTTAGGTAGTTGGTAAATGAAGAGGGGAAGCAGGATCAGCTGACAAAGATCCTTCCTGCAGTAGTGGGACAGCAGGAGTAGCAGGGGAGAAGTCCAGAGGAGCCTTGCTACTCTGACGAACCAGCGAGGTGACAATAGGGGTAGGTCCCAAAACCCAATTGCCCCTCGAGTCAGTAATCCATACTGCTTGCTCAAGCACAGTCTGAACAGTCCAGGGTCGTGCCTCATCTGAAGAAGGGCATCTTAAGCCAGACTCGCAGTCTGCAAATGCCATTCCCGGTGCTCCTTCCACAGCATCGATCCTTTGCAAAACCGCACCGCACACCGCAGGAGAAGAAAGCTGGGTTCCAGAATCAGGAGAAGGCAAGTCAGGGTGTGGTGCACCTGGAAACACAGTTTCAGACTTAGCAACAGGTAAAACTTCAGGGTGTTGCAGCTCAGGAGGGGAAATGTGCACCGATGAGTGCGAGTGAGCCAATTTCAAAGCAGTTTGTAACTGTAGTGTCCGCTGAGCATAGCACTGTTCTCCAGAGCACAATAAGTGTTCTAGACTAGCAACATCTAACAAGTCAGTACAAAAATCATGTAGTTCAGCAGGGTTGCTCACTGGGAGTGCTGCAAGCTCAGAATGATCAGTGGCAGAGTGATCCTCAAGGTTGCCTGGTGCTGGAAACAATTCCTTTAGTGGCATTCCATCAGACAAGGTGATCTCAGAACCACAAGAGGCAGGGGTTGAGACCAGGTCCCCAGCCTCTGCTGTGTCCATCAGCTCCTCCACAGTAGCCATCTTGGTCAAGGACCAAGATGTCAGAGAGTCCCCCTACTGTCAGAGTAGGGGAATTTTTTATTGAAATAACATCAAGTAACATAATTTCAAAAACATAACTTAAAAGAGCAAAAAAAAAAACAGTGTTTAAGTCACACAAAAATTATGAAAAGAAGGAGAAAAAAAATTAAAAAAAAGAAAATACATAACAAATTAAGCAATAAGAACCATAGTTGGTAAAAAAAAGTTTCAACTTAAAGTCATTTGTTAATACTAAGAGCAATCATTTATCTTTAATAAACCGGGAGAATCCTTTCCACCAAGTGGTGACCTTTTTAGACGTGTAAATTGCTGTGTCTGAAATATACACTTTTTCCATAGCTACCTGTTTCAGATTTCCCACAGTCTCATAAGGCATCCATCTTTGTTAAAGTACCCATTGGCATCTAGCTTGCCAGAGATAATATTTTAAGCAACAACTAAAAAACATTGATGTATCTGTAGAATAAAAAGTTCCTAAATTATGAAATTGTCCCAAAACTAGGTTGCCATAATTCATGTTTTTTAACCATCTCATATTCCATTTTGAAGCAAGGTAATTCCAAAGAGATGTACCATAAGAGCAATGAAATAAAAAATGCTCAATGGTTTCCTCTTCATTTATGCAAGCCTCATACGGACATTTTCTTTCAGATTTAGCCTTATATTTTGCATTGCCTCTTGCACTAATCCTGCCATAGACTACTAACCACAAAACTTCCCACATGTGAAATCGAATTCTAGGATTATTTAGTTGTACTAATACCCCTAAATTTTGGGAAGATGGACAGTTTTTAAAACAGGGTTCGGTTGGATGTACTAGGGTCATAACTACTGTGTATAACTGAGGCCCTGTATTACTAATAATTATCTATGTTGTTACACCCCACTTATATAGTTTTTTTGCAGCAGGGATAAACCATTGTGGGATAGAAATGTTACTAGTTAGTTTAGCAGGAGTGTTCTGCCATTTGGTAATATACCCTGATAAGTTTATTTTACTCCGATAAGAGTATATTGTTAAGCTGTATTTTACTGAATGAGTAAAAAATAAGGTATAAAAAACCCACCAGATCTATCGTACCTAGACCCCCTTTTTCCTTTTTGAGATATGTATATTGTTGTTTAATGGGGTTTAGTCTGTTCCCCCATAACATTTGAAAAAATGTGCTGTATAATCTTGTCTCCAACTGTTGTGGTGGTGGAAAAATCATAGCAACATATAAAATCATAGGAATGAGAAATTGTTTAATGATTTGTATCCGTTTGACCTTGACTGTCATCCAATGCCTCCATCTCTGCACTTTACAGTCTACCTTATCTAGTACTGAGTCCCAATTAAAAGAGGGGATATTTTGTGTTCCAATAAAAAATACCTAATATTTTGAGGGGCTCTAATGAGATTGATATCCCTTTGTGATGCACCTGGTTAGGACAATTAGTTCCTATAAAGAGCCCTTTGCATTTTAATATATTTAGTTTAGAATTAGATAGAATGGAATAAGTAGTCATGGAATCCAGAAAAATAGGAACTTGGGTATAATCTTTAAAAAATACACAAATGCCATCTGCATATGCAGTCATATGAAATACCATACTCTTGTCTGGGCCTACAACACCCTTCCATTTAGGGGTATCTGTTAAAAGATGTATCAAGGGGTCCAATGTAAAGATATATAGGAGAGGGCTAAGGGGGCACCCTTCTCGTACTCCTGTTTGTAGTGGAATTCCTGTTGTGATGTGGTGTCTAATAATTGGATGTACTTCTGCTCCGTAGTATAAAGATTTGAGCCAATGTATTAGTTGCATTGGGGTGCCTTATGCTTCTAGAGTCAAAAAAAGAAAAGGGTGTGAGACCCTGTCAAAGGTCTTATACTGGTCTACTGAGAGGATACATCCATATCCATTTTGTGATCCCACATAATCAATCAGGTCTCTAATAATCATCAGGGCTTGTTGTATTTTTCTGTCGGATAACCCGCAGAATTGCCAAGAGGATAATACTGTTTTAGCATAAGTTTTTATTCTGTCATTAAGAATGATAGCAAATATTTTATAATCAGTATTTAGAAGTGTAATTGGTCTCCAATTGTCAATGGAAAGCTTATCTCCAGATTTGAACAACAGAATCAGTAAACCTTCTGTAAACCAGGAAGGTATAGTATGAGTAAGAAAAAAATTAAATACTGTTTCTAAACACCTGGCCAATGGTCCTGAAAAGGATTTATAAAATTCATTAGTCAAACCATCCGATCCAGGTGATGTATCATTTTTTAAAGTCTTGATGGCTTGTTCAATTTCAAAAAACGTAATTGGCTGTATTAGGCTAATCTGAATATTTGGAACTGTAGGAATTAATATTGAGTTTAAAAAGTATTTAACAGTAGCTTCTGAAGGAGGTTGTGAAGGGACATGAGATAACAAAATCTTTAATTACATCATGTATCCCTGCTATTGAGGACACAATGTCTCCTTTTTTATTAAAGATTCCAGAAAAGTGGAGTTCTTACATGTCCAAAAGGCCTCAAATGGATCCTCTTGGGGGGGGGGGTTATTGCCCCATGTTGTAGTAAGCCTTTCATAGTCTGAGCCCTATCATATTGATGCTTCATTAATTCTTCTTTAAGTATTTTAATCTGATCTAAATAATCAAATCTAGAGGTGTTAGCTAGAGAATATAAATTTTGTAATTGTTGCCTGAGTTTTAAATACTTTAAGAATGTAATGTTTTCCTTGATTTTCCCTTGTTTCAGAAAATAATGTTTGAAATCTATTTTAGAATCTGCCCACCAATCACCTACCTCCTCATATAGAAAACAGACAGATAATCTAGCAGTTAATATGTCAGTTATATGGTTTTTTACCTCCTGATCAGTCAGGATGGAGGAATTCAGTTTCCATCTTGGCCTGATATTTGGTTTACTGGTACTAATAGAAAAGGAACCAAGTAACAGCAGATGATCTGAAAAGGCTGTGACTGAAGTCTGGAACTATATATTGGAGAGGGTTTTGGAAATAAATATATAGTCAATAATATAAGTATATTTATTTTTTTGAGAGGTAAATTTAGGTCCGGAAGTTTGCATTGTATTACAGTTTAAAAGATCTTTAGTTTCAATCAATTTCTGTAAAGCATTAGAATCACAATATACTTTTTTCCCTGTGGGATTGTTGTGCTAGAAGTGAATTTTAAAGTACAATTAAAATCTCCACAAAGAAAAACTGTATATGACATGAGTAGATAGGGCTTCAAACTATTAAAAAGAGCTACCCGTTCTGATTTAATCTGTGAGCCATAGATGTTTATAAACCTACAATTCAACTGTTTCCACACTCCATCCAATATTAGAGCTCTCCCTGGGACTAGATCAATTAGCTTGATCAATTTGAAATCGAAAGAGTTAAATAGAAAACCTACACCATCTGCAGTTGCTGTTCCAAAGGACCAACAATAAGGTCCCCACACCCATTCTCTTTGAAAGAACCTTGCCTGGTCACTGGTAAACATCCATGTCTTTCGTAAAAAACAGATGTCAATATTGTCATCATGGATGTAGTTATAAACTACAGTTCTTTTTTTATAATTCAACAAGCTATGGATATTTAATGAACCAATATGTAAAGAAGCCATACATATAATTCCTTGTTAGATTCAAGACTCTTTTTTCCTTTTTTTCTTTTTCTTTCCCTTATAATCTGATCTGTTTTGTGAAAGGGTGCTGTTTTCTGTTTTAGTGGATTGGGAGTCCGAGTCTCCTAACTCCATTTCAGTATCCCCTCCATTGGGTGGGTAGAATAGAGAAAGGATTTTTCAACTCTATTTCCACTGGAGGTTGGGCTTGTCCCCCTTTCAAATTCCTAACTGATCTACATACCGGAACAATAGAAAAAGGTGGTGGGTTAGAGGTATTGGCCCCAACTTCTACTGAGTCAGTACAACATACAGGGAAATAGGCATCTGTGGGCATGACCACCAAAGGGGGGGGGTGTGATCTATCTCTACCTTCAAAGGAGGATCTGGAAATGAAGGAGGTGAGGGAGGGGGGAGATCCTCTGACGGAGGTTTGATCAGGATAGCAGATACTGGCATAGTGGCCAGTATAGAAGGAACAGAATCTTGCGCATTCTGTATGAGAAGGTCAGGGCTTAAACAAGAAGCCTTATTTTTAGCAGCCCAGGAACATTCAGAGAAAACATGTCCTGTCTCCTCACAAAGGTCACATCTAGTGAGATTTGCACATTGGAAGGCAATATGCCCAATCTCACCGCAATTGTCACACCTGGGCTTATCACAGGAGCTGGAGAGGTATGTTTTGGATCCACATTTGTAGCAAGCCCGAGGTTGACCTGTGTAGAAACAAATGCCTCTATCCCTTCCCAATAAAAATGAATTAGGAATGTGTTCAGTTCCAGTCTCAGCTTGTCTTAGTTTGATTTTGTACCACCAGCCCCCAGTCCAAAACAATTCTGTGTCTAATATGGCCTCAGGAGGGCTCATCACATCACACTTCTGTCTGAGCCAGTAAGTTATATCATCTACATGAACCCCCTCATTTCGGAACATCACAGTAACATATTTTATCAATGATTTAGTCAAAGGAATGACCAAAAAGGGGGTCCATGTAGGAGAAAACTTAACTTGATTGTACCTTTCCCAAAACAAATCCAACCCATAAGCTGATCGGAAACTAATATTGAAATTATCCTCTCCAGAAATGTTAATAAATGCGAAAACATCTTTTGGAGAAAATTTCAATGAGTCCTTTAATAATAGTTTGCCCATGTAGTGCCTGTCAGGTCGTACTTCTAGGCCTCCTTTATAATGTATGCGCACCGTATTTCGCCTTGGGGTGGCTTCTTTTTTAATTTTAGAAAATAGTTCAGAAAGAAGTGGCTTATTTGTGGCTGTAGAAGCTTGAGGATCCTCTGTCACCAGTATGGATGCATCAGTTTTCAGATTTTCAGACAAGTTTTGATCTGCAGAGGGTTTTTTTTCTAGCAGTGCATTGTGTTATTCAAACACTAAGTCATTTTTAACAGTTCCTGCTGGTGGTCTCATAGGCAAGGTAATACAAGAGACCTTAGCTCACCATTCAGGGGAATTTTGAGTAAAGTGAAGCATGGGGGCCCAGTCTGGGGTAGGAATCCAAATACCCTTCTTATTTCTTGTCCAACCCGCCTCACTTAATGCTTTCTGGGGAGACCACGGCTCTTCTGGGGTACTGGTAGGTAATACAGCTTCTAGTGTCTTTATTGTCAATCCATGAGACATCTCAGAATTTGTAGGGTCAGTCCCAGGTTCATCCAAAACAGGGGATGTTGCAGAAATAATTTTTGTATTAGCCTTTATAGGAGCAGTGTGCTTAATTGTGCAATCTTCCCATAACCCTGGTTGTGAGTCAGACCCTTGGGAAAAAGAGGATACAGTCAAACTGTCTTGTTTGGTAGGAGAAGTCTGATAGAACACAGCAGCATTTTGTTCAACTGAGGTTGCTGCCGGCAGTGCAGCTCGAAAAACAAAACCAGCAGTTTTAGAGAGAGTGGAGCGTGAAAGCTCTCCGGGATTCACCTGACATGCAGGTGCCACACTTATCACTGTGTCGGTCATAACTGATTCACCCTCAGAGTTTGATTTCTCAAAGTGCACTGTAGTGTTGACATTCAAAATAATAGGTTTCTCTGGCTCTCAGCACGAGTGATCAAGAACTCCTTTACTGCCAGCTGGAGAAACGGAAGCATTAGATTTTACAAGAGTGTTTTCTGTAGCCATAAGATTAACAGGCTTACCTGGCCCTTCAAGGTGTGTTTCAGCTGCCACGTCATTCTGGAATGCAGGCCCGTCAACAGGCGAGCCCGGCGTTTTGACATTAGGCGCAGATTCTTGAAATCGGGTCAGTTTTGCAATCAAGCGCTCTTTTTCCAAAAGATGTCTCTCGCTTTCCGCAGTCAACAACTCTTGCAAGGATTTATCATTTATGCCAGCATCAGGTAGATTCAGTGTGGATATTTTTACTTCGGGCTGTATTATACTGAAATTATTACCGGTAGGCAATAGCTCTGAGTCTCCGACTTGCTGAATATCAGTAATAACATCCATAAAAATCTCTGTATCCTCTAAATCGTCTTGCTCAAAAGAAAGTCTTTCCCCTCCATCTGGGACGTCCTGCTCTCCTGGTGTTCCACTTAAAGTGGCCATGGCTCACAGTGAGCGAGTTCCCCTACTGCAAGAGTAGGGGAATTTCCCCGGTGTCCTGGCCAAATTTCCCTCATTCTCTAAAAATACCATCAACAGCTTAATTGGGTTCAATTTCAGTTGCATTTTGACATTAGGCGCAGAATCTTGAAATCGGGTCAGTTTTGCAACCAAGCGCTCTTTTTCCAAAAGATGTCTCTCGTTTTCCACAGTCAACAACTCTTGCAAGGATTTCTCATTTATGTCAGCATCAGGTAGATTCCGTGTGGATATTTTTACTTCGGGCTGTATTACACTGAAATTATTACTGGTAGGCAATAGCTCAGAGTCTCCAACTTGCTGAATATCGGTAATAACATCCATAAAAACCTCCGAATCCTCTAAATTGTCTTGCTCAAAAGAAAGTCTCTCCCCTCCATCTGGGACATCCTGCTGTCCTAGTGTTCCACTCGAAGTGGCCATGGCTCACAGTGAGCGAGTCCCCCTACTGCAAGAGTAGGGGAATTTCCCCGGTGTCCTGGCCAAATTTCCCTCGTTCACTAAAAATATCATCAACAGCTTAATCGGGTTCAATTTCAGTTGCTTACCATCTGTATCCCCCTTCCCCCCCAGATTCCCCTGAAAAAGGGACTTCTTGGCCCAGTGGGCTTACCGGGTCTACAAAATTCAACAAATAAACAAAGCGGGTCCCACCACAGGGATATCTGCTATGGGGCAAGTATTTTCCTGATCTGTAAAATCACCAATTCTGACAGCTTTACTCTTGTCTTTATTAATGACTGCACCTGAAATGTGTGCATATTGATCTAGTTCATGTTGAAGTTCTTGTCCAGATTCTTGAGATGAGAGAAAAAAAACAAAGATCATCTGCATATGCTGCAATTTTTGTGGAGTTATTTGAGGTGAGGGGGTCAAACATGTTATATTGTTATTATTATGACATATATTTCAAATTAAAGGATCTAGAATAAAGGTGTATAAAAGAGGACTAACAAGGCACCCCTGTCTTATGCCAATATTCATTGAGACCAGATCTCCCAGTATCCCATTAACATATGGTGTTAGTTTTGCACAAGTATATTAGATTTTTTATCCATTTTATCATATTGTGTGGGATATCATATGTATCTAGCACCTGAAAAAGATATGTATGTGAAACTTTATCAAAGGCTCTGGCCTGGTCGATTGAGAGTATATAACTCTGAATTTTGTTCTGTGTCCTAAATTCACAAATATCTCTTAACAGAGCTAAATGTTGTGAAATATTGCTTTCTGGAATACAGCAGGTCTGTGCAGAGTGTATTAGGGTGGATGATACTTGTTGTAATCTATTACACAGGATTTTTGAAAATATTTTGTAGTCTGTATTCAAAATACTTATAGGTCTCCAATTAGATAATAATTTCTTATTATCTTTTTTATAAAGGAAAATTAATATTGCTTCCCCAAAATTGGTATTATCAGTGGTATCTACATGGAACTCATTGTATAATTGATGGAAGGAGTCCAATAATTCTGTCAAGAATTTTTTGTAAAATGCATTGGATATTCCATCCATTCCAGGAGAAGAAGTATCTTTAAGAGTTTTGATGGCAGTGTCAATTTCTGACTTTGTAATAGGGCTATTTACTAATATTTTCTGACCATCCTTCAGAGCAGGTGGTGTATTCTGGGAAAATGTTTGAAATGTGGCAGTGGTTTCATAAGGTATAGAAAAATTATTATCTAAATGTTTTTGGATAACATTAAGAACATCCATATCCTTTGTTTTCACCTCACCATTTTCATCTTGTAATGAAATTATCAGTGTGGCATCCAAACATTGCTTACAAGCTGAAAAGGGATCAGAGCTAGGTTGGATTTCTGTGCTATACCTCGTTCAGCTTCCAAAGAAGTTGCCCTATTATATTGGTATTCAAACATTTTCTTTTTCAGCTCAGTAATGTGTGTTAAAAATTGGATTCTATTATCATGTGATAATGATATATATCTACATAGTCTGTTCCTGTGTTCCAGATATAAGTATTCTGTGTTAGATTTAACTTTCCTTAAATGTATCAATACATTTTATATACCATTCTTTGTGTCTAACCACCATTACATTATATTGTGATAGAGACATGTTGTTGGCTGTCTAAAAAAGAAAAAATTGCCTTAGCTCCATACAGATTTGTTCTTGTTCAAGAACTGATATGTTCATTCTCCGTCTCTTTGGAGAAGTCAAAAAGTGTGAGGGGATGTTACCTAAATAAAGAACACAACTCAGTATTTGGTGGTCAGAAAATTCTCAAGGTAAAACAGATGTCTTTTGTGGAACCAAAAGCCTGGAAGAGAAGATGTAATCAATTTGAGTAGCAAATTTATACCTGTAATATGTGAAACCAGGTCCCTTATGTAATTTTCTGTATACATCAGACAAATTTGCCATGTGAACAATGGACTGAAGAGAATGTGAGTCACAATTTATCTTTTTCTGTAATTTTCATTTCTTGATTTAAAATCTAGTCCACAGTTCCTATCACCTCCCCAGATGATATCTCTGGCAGTGAAGGTTGGAAAGCCATTGAGTCTTTCAGTAGTTTGTGGGCAATGAAAACCCTGTCTGGGTGCTCCGCAAACCTTCCTCTATAACAGAGTCTATCAGCATTTTTCCTTGGTGCCTGAAAGGGTTTATTTTGAAAAAGATCCAAAAATGTAGGTCTGGATCTAGCTGAAGGGCTTCTCTGGTCCTGGGGGTCTTCATTTGACTCCACTTCCCTAGGTCGCCTGGTGTTGCTGTTGGCATTTGGATCATAATTATTTCTACTGCCAGACTTGTCTGCTTGAGAAAAACTTGGAGCAGAACTAAAGTTTGCATTGTCCATATTTTTAATATTTTATTTTAGTTCCTTGGTTCCCTCGTACCTCTGGTCATGGGGGGTTGTGGCTGTTCAGTCTGCCCCACTGCACTATCAGCATTAGCAATGTTAGAGTTAGTCTCCCAGGGCTCAGCTTCAGAACAGTTCATAACAACAGGGATAGTGTCTTGAATAATATTAGTACTCACCCCCAGACCCTTCAGAATATCAGTCATTTTGCTAGAATGAGGTTTGGAAGCAGTTTCAGGATGTTGTGGACTTTCAAAGGCCTTCCATTGTGAGTCAAGCAACCATCTTCTCTCAGGAGTTTGCGCCCAGCCTGTGTTAGGAAGAGCATCTTCAGGCATCCATGCTGTGTGACTGGACTTCTCTACTGGACTTATCTACTGGGACTAAATTGCCCTCCTTCCCTTCCCTCCACCCTCCCACCCAAAGCTAGTCCTACTTTTATAGGCACAGGATTTGACTGACAACAGGAACTTCCTGTTTGGGAGCAGGAAGTGAGTGATCACAGAGCCACCAAAGACCCACCATCCTAGAAGGGCCAGAGTAGCTCTCTGGCCCCCTCTAGCTGCTGGAGGCCTGCCTCTGAGCAAGTAAGGGGTCTACTAAGAAATATAGGATATTCTTGTCTCAGAACAGGACAATCAGGAGCTTAAAGGCACAGAGGCAGAAAGTAAGTAGAGAGAGAAGAGAAAAAAAAAACAGAGGAAAGGGTAAGGATTCCAAACAAGAGTTAAGGGGCCAGAAATAAGACATGATGGGAGTGGTGCAGTGCAGTGGCTGTGGAGCAGCAGTCTTCCGGGAGACGTTCTGGAGGATGCGATGTTGTCCCATCTGCAAGCACCTCTCTGGGCTGAGGGAGGAGGTTGCTCATCTCCAGGCTGAGTTGGCCAGGATTTGTGGGACCTCCTCCTCCATCCAAGGACCACCTGCCATTGCCTCAGAGGTTGCCAAGAAAGAGGAGTGGTTGGACCACAGTGGGCTCAGGGAGGGTGAGGGTGGTGGAACAGAGGTGCATCCTTCTAGTTGTACCTCTCCATAATTCCTATGCCATTCTGGCAAAGTGTGGTTCCTCTATGGAGGCACCTGCAGTGGAGACTAAGGAGGATGCTTGGAACCTCCACAAAGGAGACCCACAGGAGGGTGTCACGGGACCCCACAGGGGAAGGAAACAACTCCTGGTGGGGGACTCCATTGTTAGGAAGGTAGAACTGGGGGAGGAAGGGGAAAGGGAGGTAAGGTGCCTGCCTGGCACCATGACTTGGAGGGACAGGGAGCGAATCCTCAGGATTGCCGGAGCAGCTGCACAGGGGAGGGAGCTGGATGTCATTGTCCACCTAGGGACAAATGACCTGGCTAAGAAAGGGATTAGAGCAGTGTAGGAAGAGTTTGTAGAATTGTGGAGGGGGCCTTAGACAAGTAGCATGCATAGTAACCTTCTCGGAGGTGCTATCCATCTATGGCGTAGGAAAGGCTAGGGTGTTCTGCACCATGGAATTCAATCAGTGGTTGAAAAACTGGTGCAGAGATCAGGGATTTGGCTTCATTGAGGACTGGGGGTCCACCTGGAGTGATGCAAGCCTATACTGGCATGATGGGCTGCATCTGTCCAGGAGGGGAACCAGGATCCTAGGTGATAGGTTTAAATGCTTCATTGACAAGCATTTAAACTAGCCAAGGGGAGGCACTGAAAGGAGCAGGGGAAATCCAGCCCCTCCCAAAAATCACAGTAGTAAGTGCGTAAACAGCAACATAGAGGTGTCAATAGGAGAAGGGCAGGGTAATGGGGAAAGTGACAAAGGCAAGAAGGACAGGAATGGGGAAAAAAGGAGTAAGGCCATCAGGAAATGGAGGGTAATGAGTACCAATGCCCATAGTCTGGGCAACAAGCTCCCTGAGCTGATGGCCTTGATGGAAGAGGGATGCCTGGATATCATAGCAGTCACAGAAACATGGTACACAGAGAACCATGACTGGGATGTTAACATACCAGGGTACATAACCTATAGGAGAGACAGGCAGGAGAGAAGCGGGGGAGGAGTAGCTCTCTATGTAAAGGAAGGGATAAAAGCAACTGAACAAAAGATTAAACAGGGAGGAGAGGAGGCACTGTTGGTCACCTTGGAGACTGGAAAGGGCACCACAATCTGCACTGGGGTTGTGTACAGACCCCCATGTCAGGGGGAGGGAATGGACAAGGATATGATAGAAGGAATTCTTAGGATGGCAGAGAAAGGGAAGATACTGTTGATGGGAGACCTGAATATGCCAGATGTTAACTGGAGCACATTTGCTGCAGCCACATCCAAGAGCAGGGCCATTCTCGATGCCCTACAGGTGGCAGGCCTCGGCCACTCATGAGAGAGCAATCTTAGACCTCGTACTCTCAAATGTGGGCAGTGAGAGGATCTTAGATCTAGAAGTGGGTTGCCATCTGGGAACAAGTGACCATCAAACAGTGTGGTTCACATTAAACTCAGCTACAGAGTCAAGCCATCCAAAAGTGAGGGTACTGGACTTCAGGAGGGCTAACTTTGGCAAGATGGGAGAGTGCCTCAGAAAAACACTAGCAAACAGGCTAGAAGGAGGGGTGGAGCAACAATGGTGAATCATCAAACTGCCATCACAGAGGCAACAAGCCTTTGTGTGAAGCAAATAAACAAATCAAAATGAAAGAAAAAGCCACTATGGTTCTCAAAAGAGGTGGCTGGGAAAGTCAGGAAGAAAAAGATAGCATTCAGGAAGTATAAGGAAACACAGAAGGAGCAGGACAGAGAGCTGTACCAGTTAAGGCAGAAGGAAGCAGGGAGGGAAGTCAGAATAGCAAAGGCCCAAACTGAGGAAAAGATAGCCAACTCAGTTAAGAAGGGGGATAAAACCTTTTATAGGTACATCAGAGAGCATAGAAGACAAAGGGAGGGATAGTGAGGCTGAATAGAATGAATGGTGGTGGGCAGAGGGGACAGTGAAAAGCAGGGATACTGAATGAATATTTCTGCTCAGTATTCACAAAAGAGGAGGGGGAAGTGCCTGATCCAATTAACAGAAGCACTCTTGATAGGGGGTCGATCCCAGCCCTTTCACAGAAGAAAGGATTCTGCAAGAACTCCTAAAACTGAAGGTGGACAAAGCAATGGGGCCTGATGGAATTCACCCCAGAATTCTAAAAGAATTAAGGGGGGAACTAGTGAAACCACTGACTACTCTTTTAAATAAATCATGGGAGGATGGTGTGGTACCCGAGGACTGGAGGAAGGCGGATGTGATTCCCCTTCACAAAAGTGGGACCAAGACAGAGGCAGGAAACTACAGACATGTCAGTTTGACCTCTGTGGTAGGGAAAGTGATGGAGACACTTCTGAAGGAAAGAATTGTTGAGTACCTTGAGGCCAGTGGGGCACAGGACCCAAGGCAGCATGGGTTCACAGCGGGAAGGTCATGTCAGATGAATCTAATAGATTTCTTTGACTGGGTGACCAAAGTAGTAGACCAAGGAGGGGCTATGGACATGGCCTACCTAGACTTTAGCAAGGCATTTGACACAGTCCCACACAAATGATTAATAGTCAAATTAACCAGCCTGGGAGTGAGTCCCAGGGTGGTAGCCTGGAAAACATTGGCTGGACAACAGGACACAGAAGGTAATTGTAAATGGAGTCCACTCTGGAAGAAAGAGGGGTTACTAGTGGGGTACCGCAGGGTTCAGTACTGGGTCCAGTCCTTTTTAATGTCTTTATAAGTGACATTGCAGAGGGACTGGAAGGAAAAGTATGCCTCTTTGCAGATGACACAAAGATCTGCAACAAGGTTGATACACAAGGAGGCGTGGAAAGGATGAGAAGGGACTTGGCAAGGTTGGAGGAATGGTCAGAAGTATGGCAGCTAGGATTCAATGCAAAGAAGTGCAAAATAATGCACCTGGGAAACAAGAACCCAGAGGAAGATTACACAATGGGGGGTAGTAACAAGAACAAAAAAGGAAAGGAACCTGGGGGTAATCATATCAGATGACCTTAAGGTTAGCAAGCAATGTGAGAAGGCAGTAGGGAGGGCTGGGGGTATACTGGGATGCATAGGGAGAGGCATCACCAGCAGAAAACAGGAAGTTGTTATCCTTCTGTACAGATAGTTGGTGAGACCCCATCTGGAGTACTGCATCCAGTTCTGGAGATCCCATCTCCGCAAGGACATAGACAGGATAGAGGCAGTCCAGAGGAGGGCAACTAAAATGGTGCAGGGTCTGCAAGAGAAGCCATATGAGGAGAAACTAAAGGAGCTTAATATGTATACCCTTGAGGAAAGAAGGGCAAGGGGGGACATGATAGAAACTTTTAAGTACCTCAGTGGAATCAACAAAGTCCAAGAGGGTAGCATCTTTTAGAAAAAGAGTTGTGCAAGAACAAGGGGACACAATTTAAAGATAGAGGGGGTGGTTCCGGGGCAATGTGAGAAAGTATTTTTTCACAGAGAGGGTAGTGGATGCATGGAACAGCCTTCCTGAGGAGGTTGTGGAGTCTAAAACTGTGGGAGAATTCAAGAATGCATGGGACAGACATAAGGCAATTCTGGTGGTGGGGGGTAAGAAGAAATAGGCTGTTGGTTAACTAGGATCTGCAGCCTATCCTGTAGATAGGGAAATGGGCAGACTAGGTGGGCCAAGCAGTCCTTATCTGCCGTCAAAGTCTATGTTTCTATGTTTCTATCCAGGTTTTAAAGTCCAAAGGTGCATCCTTGTGCAAATTGAACCTCTGTGTAACCTGCTCAGGGGTGTTTTCACAATCCTGCAGGGTGGGTGTAGTCTGGCTCTGTTTAGGAATACATCCATTCACCTCCTTATGGTATGAGAGCTCCATCGCATCAGGTCCATCACCGTCCATGTTCCGACAGAGCTGCATGCACTTTATCACAGGGGTGCACATCTGCCATTGCAGCTTCTCCAGCTGCGGTCTGTGGTAAGGGAGTGCCCTCATTCTTCTCAAGAGAAATAAAGCTAGTACTTCTTTCAGCAGAACCAGCCAAAAGCACAAGCTTAGTAGAGCAATCCTGCCTGTCAGCTTTTCTCCCAATATGCAGTGCCTCTTTGTTTGTCTCCATCTCAGTTTCATTATTTTCAGCTATACATTCACCAGCAAGGTGAAAAACTCTCCTCCATGTCCTCGTCCTCCTCAGACTCCATGTTGACCATCTTGAACAGAGGTTCCCCTACTGGTGAATAGGGGAATTCCCCCAGTGCCCTGGCCAAATTTTCCCCCATTCACTAAAAAGTACCACCAACAGCTTAATCTGGTTCAAGGTCAGTTGGTATTCATCTATATCTCCCTTCCCCAGGTCATGCCTGAAAATAGGCAAAATATGTCTAGTGCACTTACCTGGTCAACAGAAACTAAATAAAATAAATAATATTTTACCAAGTAAACAAACAGCCTGGAAAATTCTTTTCCAGTTGTGATCTGCAGTGAGGAGAAGGGGAAGGAAGGTTGTAGGGAAGAAATACATTCACCCACATGGTTCTGAAACAACAGTATGTTAAACAAAAATACAGGAATATTCACTAAAATGGTTCTAAAAACAATAGTACCTAGTAAAATTACAGCACCAATTACAAACAAGGTGCAAAGGAATGAGGCAGGTGCAATTTGTGTCAAAGCAGTAACGACAATGAGTTACATCGCAAATACCTACAAGGTGCAAATGATGAGGCAAGTGCAATTCATGCTGTTGCAGTGAATACGTGTGTAACCCAGGTGCCGTTATTCCAAGGGCTACTACTCCTGCCTGCCTCCCAAACTGCAGGTTGAGGGGCCTGTGTTCTTGACTAACTGGTACCAAGATCTCCCTACCAGTAGTAGTGCTACAATTTTGGTGCCTGCATCCAGAATAGTGCTTAAATGGGTAATTATTACAATAGGTACAGTCCTCTGGGATGCTAGTATCATCCACAATCCCACCTAGTGACCTTATACTCTCAGTTTGGTAATTGCAGTTCCTAGCAGTTAACATATAACTCTGTTCACACATTAATGATATGCTCACACTCTAACCACTTACCAACCAGATCTGGACCTCTGGATTACACCCTGTGTTCCCCTGTGACAGAGAGAGTTTCAGTACAACCATACCCTGTTAAGTTATTCAAGGGGTGAGAATCTGAGTTATTATGACAACACTTGTAGTGAGCAGAGTTAAATTACTGTTAGAAATGAGTCCCTGGATTCACACAGTTCATGCAAACACTGGGTATCCAGAATGGAAACAGACATGCCTAATATGGTACTGCAGGTTGGCTGGTGTTGCAGCTGTGTTGGAGCCCTTGGTGGAAGGAAAAGTGATTAAACATATACAACACGTAAAACTCTGAATCATTTGTAATTCCTGGCCGAATGGCCCAGTCGTATTGGAAGATTTAAACTGGCAAATAGAATTACATGGTACCATAGTTTAATTGATTGCTAAGTTGCAAGGAGCTACTCTGATTTGTACTCACTGTACCCAGACAGATGGAACAAGGTGCTGGTGATATCCAAGACCTGTGACTCTCTCAGGCTGTTGATGGGGACCAGGGATGACATGACTCACCTCTGCTTCATGGCCTTTCCCTGTAGGTAGCCGTAACCTGCACATAGCTGTATCGCAGGAGCTGACTCCCCAGTGCTGGTTTCTCATCAGGATGGTGCTGCTGGTAGTACAGGAACAGTCCGGCTGTGCCACAGATGGCATAGATACAGGTAGGAAAAATGTCTTTCAAAAGTTTGAATGGGTGCTGGTGATCCTTCAGCTGGTTTTGAACAGAGTACTTCTCTTCAGAACGACTGGCTCCCCAGTCAGTACAGGAGTCCCTGGAACAATTTCTCCTCACAGTTGGTAGGCCACAATTGCGGTGGCTGAAGCACATCAAACTTTTTCCTTCTTGGTAAATGGATGGTTTCTCTTTGCTTTGGCTGCAGAAACCCCTTCTCTCTGCTTAGATGCAGTCCCAGGCCACTTGATCCCTCCTGGGATCAAAGAGAACTCACAGGATGTAAAAACAGGCCTTTTCCTGAAGGCAGACACTGAGCCACACAGGCTCCTTTCAGTCAGGAAGCACAAGCTGGACTGCACACTGTTTTTAATCAGGTTTTGAACAAGTCAATTTTTCACTGCTTTCTGGTTGGTCTCCTCGGCTGTCACTCACTATCCTTGTGCTTCTATTGGTCCATTTAGGCGCCAACCTGAAAAGTTCACAGTTTCACCCAGTAGACATTACAATTAGGCCCCCTCGAGGACCCCTTGGCTCTGATTGGTCCAAACTGGAAGTCCAGGACCAAAGATGGCGGCTCCCATCGGGGAGTCACTGCTACATGCTGCCTGAAGGTCTTAAAGGGATAGCGCATTGGCAAGGATCTGCACACACATGCAAGATAACAGCACAACAGTACTAAACATGGATTTAAGTTCCCTCACTGGACGTCTGCCAGGCAGTAGGCATTACGTAAACCCAAGGAGACACTCAAGGTAAGCCCCCAAATTTGGGGGCTACACATTTGTTGGTGCAACTAAGGGTACTGGTCAGAGGAGCCTCAGGAATAACTTTGGAGGAGTGGAGTTGTATCGAGCTGAGAGGCAGTATGAGTGTCACAACCCAGACTCATAGTAGCACTAAATGTTCTACATTTCCCACATTTATATTGCAATAATACAACAAAGAAAATAAAAGCTTACACATTAATATAATGGAGAAGCAGCTGTTATTGGTACACACATGTAGCCCCGCTCCCCAGTGTCTAGGGGTATGATGGCAGAATGTCCATGGGGAGTGGGTGACGACACAGTAGAAAACATTGCACCTGAATGGCAGTGTTGTATGCCTGGTTCCAACAGTAGCATTGCTGGGGTGCCCTTACTTCTCAGAGGGTGCTGGCTGTGGACAACAATCTGGTTAGTGGCACACATTAAAGCTCAAAATAAAGTAATGCCCACACCAACAATAACAGAATAAAAGTTCCATTTAATTTTGGTGGGAGGGGAACAGAAAAATTAATACATTTCATGAAGCAAGAGTCACAATGGTGGCAGGTAACAGTCATTCCCTGGATCGAAAGGTCTCACAGACTGGGATTGCATGGGTTATTTGTGACCGAGCTGATCCCCACATGCATACTCGGAGCCAAATCAGCTTTCCTAAAACTTGGTAGCAGCATCTCTATGGGGTCAAATAAGGCCTTTCCAATTCAGGCAGCAATATTATACTCCAAAACACTCCTCCTACCACACATTTTGAGCTGCTTGCTTTCAAGGACACATTTCTAAGTCCTGATCACTACAGCTCCTCTTCTCCTGGCTCTCACAAAAGGCTGCAACTAGCAGATCCCAAAGGAAAATAGGTTCGAGTCCCACAAAACTGCTGACCATCTCATTGTCACATAAGGCTGTCTCTCCATTATCACTCACTCTCACACTATCATCATTGGACCTGCAGCTCACTGGCATACACCGCTGGTCAAACTGACTCCGCCAGCGGCGACACTGGACCCCCTGAGGTGACTGCTTACCGGATAAGCCTTACGTCCCTCAGAGGGTCAGTGTTTGGTTGAACTCCCTTTCACTCTTCATGGGTTCCATCAACACCACAGCCAGCAGTTTCAAATGAAGCTGCAGGGCTCATCACCTGGGAAACTTTGAGAAGTGTAGCAACTGCCCCATTTTCCACTATCCATTTGCCGATCTACTGTGCTCCCAGTTATGCCACCACACTAACGCAGCCCCACACATGTGGGATGGGGTGGAAATAGCCACATCCCGGCCACTCTCCCACTTGACTCCCTCTCTCTCCTCTCCCGGGGCTCTCTTGTTTTGGCACCAATCTCCCCTTAAATAGGGCCCGTGCTCACCATGACCTCCCGGTCAGTGGGCAGTCCCATGGGGGCAACGGTTATTAATCCCCTTTTTACCAGTAAGCTCCCAATGGGGGGCTTACATTCTCTCCCTAGTTAGATGCTCGCCTACCCCAATGAGCACTTGGAACAGCTACTGGCCTAGTCCATCAGCGGGGCATATGCGCATGTGCCTCCACCCAGTCTGGCCTTCACTGTTGCAATGGTGGGGAAAAATCTCAGTGATTCACCATACTCTTTGACTTATAAAAATCTCAACTCACTGAAAAAATTATTCTGGCAACCCAACCACCTGCGCCATCCCGGTCAGATTGTCTAAGCTAGCCAATGGAGGGGTGTCCCAGCCCACTACTTGCCTTACCTCATATATGTTAAAAATTACTTAGACGGTGGGGCGGAGAAAATTATTCCAGATAGGTCAGGCAGAAGAGGTGGGCCTTAAGCTTCTCTTTATACACCCCAATCAAGGGGGGCTTCCCCAACTGCAGGTGGTAGCGAGTTCCACAGGGTCAGCCCAGTGACACCAAAGGCGTGGTCACCCAATGTCTTGAGCTGAACCCTGGGAATGTCCAGGAGGCTTCTTGATGAGGAGTGGAGGAAGCGGACAGAGGTTGCAAGTGTCAGGAGCTCAGTCAGGTAGCCAGGGCCCAGTCCATATAGGCCCTTAAAGGTGAGCAAGCCCACCTTGAAAAGGACCCTCCACCTGACAGGCAGCCAGTGCAGAGCACATAGGACTGGGGTCACAAGACTGGACCTAGAAAGGCCCGTCAGTAACCACGCCACGGCTTTCTGCATCAGCTGCAGTCTACAGAGGGTCCCTTTTGTGACCCTGAAATAAAGAGAATTACAGTAGTTGAGCCTAGAGGTAACAAAGGCATGTCATAGTGTCACTGGAACAAGGGGCTTGATCCTGGCAATGTTCCTCAAGTGGCAAAAAACACTTTTGACAACAGAAGACAACTGATCTTTGAGTGTCAATCTGCTGTACAGGATCACACCAAGATCGTGCACCCTTGGGGAGGCCACCAACAGAGCAGACCTCAGAAAAAGTCTTGTGTCAGCTCCAGGTGCTAACCCATCACACCCACAACCCATCTTGATCACTAGTACCTCCATCTTATCTGGGTTCAGTCACAACCAGCTGGAAGACATCCAGTCATTAATTTTAGCCAGACAGGTGTTAAGCAAGTCTACAGCATCAGATGTTCTGGGTCCAAATGACAGATACAGCTGGGTATCATCTGTATAGCAATGAAACTCCACGCTGAACTGCCAAATGATCTCACCCAGGGGCAGCATACTGTATACACTGCGAACAACATCGGCGACAAGATCGATCTGTGCAGTGCCCCACATGACAGGGGCATTGGGGAGGAGGATAAATTCCCCATCACTACCCGCTGCACCCTATCAGAAAGATAGGACTCAAACCATTTAATGACAACACTGGCAAGTCCACAATATGCACAGAGCTGATCAAGAAGCATGAAGTGATCCATAGTGTCAAAGGCTGAGGAGAGATTGAGGAGAACAAGACTTGACTTGTCTCCACTGTCTCTAGCCCTGAGCAGATCATTATGCACCCTAACTAATGCTTTTTCCATGCTGTGTCTGGCCCAAAAACCCATCTGAAATGGCTCATAGATATCAAAGGACACAAGGTGATCCTCAAGCTGTTGTGCCACAAGTTTCTAAACAACCTTGCTCAAAAATGGTAGGTTGGAGATAAGATGGTAATTTGCCAGGACATCTGGATCAAGAGATTGTTTCTTCAGAAGGGGTCTCGCCAGTGCTTCTTTCAAAGCCACCGGGAAACCCCCCTCCGCCATCAAGCACCTGGCAATCCTGGCTAACACCGGGCCAACAGTCCTGGCACAGCTCATTAAGAAACACGTCGGGGCTGGGTTCAGTTCACAGTAAGTGTACTTCAGCTCTAAGATCACCTCAATGACCTCCACCACCTCCACTGGTTTAAACTCCTCCCAAATCGGCAGAATGATTCTGTTCCTCCCAGTCCGACCACTGCGAGGCAGCGATTGCCTCACTGACAGAATCCCTGACCGGATAGATGACACTCTGTCAGAGAAAAACTGAACAAATTCTTCACATAAAGTGGATGAAAAAGTCTTTCTCAGCTGTAGACAGGCAGGATGGAGTAGCCTATCCACAGTCTGAAAAAGCTGAGAAGGTCTGTTTTTCCCCTGCTGCAATTTCCATGGACAGAAATTCTGCCTTCTTATGGGAAATTACCTCCTGGTACTCCCCATAGTGCGTCCGCAGGGCTAGTTTGTCAGCCTCCAACCAGGTCTTCCACCAGCAATGCTCCAACTTCTGACCCTTGAGCTTCATCACCTTGAGATCCCCATCAAACCGGGGGATCTCAAGTGATATAGGAACTGAAGCAGTGACATCCAGTGCTTCGGATACCACTCTGTTATAAGTGGCCACCACCTCACCGGTGCCAAGTGCACAAGCTGTGTCCACTCTAGATAGGTCAGCTAATGCCAGTAGTCCCTCTGGGGACAGACCCCTTAAAGGGCGGTAGTTGACCGTCTCTGCAGGGGAAGGACTTTCAGAGGGGGCCCCAAGTATGAACTTCTTGGTGCAATGATCAGACCATGAAACCTGATCAGTCTTGAGGCTATTAATCTTAAGACCCAGCTGGAACACCAGATCGAGCATGGGACCATATTGGTGGGTCTCAGAAGTAACTACTTGTGCCAGGACCAGTGATGACATTAACTGGAGGAGGTCATAACCAAAATGTGAGAATTCTTCATTGACCCAAGCATTGAAGTCCCCCCAGCATTAAACACCTGGGGGACTCCAACACATGCTCGACGACAAAGTCCTCAACCTCCTGCAGGAATTCTCCCCCTGACCCAGGAGGTTGGTAAATAAGGAGAATCCTGCAACCTGCACCTGGACCCCCATGCATGGCAACACACTCAAAAGATCTGGCATTTCCAACTGGATGCACGGTGAAGCCTAGGCTGGATCTAAAAACAATTGCCATTCCCTCACCCCTGTAATCCTTCCTTGGACAGTGCACTACAGAGTACCCAGCGGGGACAGCTGCCTCTAAAACTGTGCCAGCATTGTCACCCAGCCAGGTCTCTGTAATGCAAGACCGGTCAACGGTGGAAATCAAGTCTGCAAAAATGAAAGTCTTGTTCCTTATTGACCTGGCATTGCATAGCACCATCTGAAGAGGATTAGAGAGTGCAGCCAGCCCTCTGGCTACCTGCCAACTTGGTCTGGTGGGACACCTGGGTATGGAGACCAAACATGTCTGGCCTCTCTCTAGGCTCTGTTTAAACCCAGGGCATCTCCTGTACCTGACAACTCAATACCACTCACCTCCCCTACCGCAGCTGCACCCTGCCATTGTCACCCCCATAATCCCGACCTCTCTGCAACGCCTGGCTGTGATGGAAGGGACTGGGAGGTCAGTAAAGGGGTGGAGGTTGAGAAGCTGGGAAGCAGCACAGGTCATTCACACCAGACTATGATCTCAACACATTACCACCCCACCCAGACCAAAGAGAACACCCTAGTTACAGCCAGCCTTTTAACCAGCAGGATCATTCAAATTCAAAAAGCCTTCTACACCACTCACACAACCACTCACTTCACTGTACAAAAAGCTTTCTTGTTAACCATCCACACACCACCACTCATACACCCCCACCCAACTAAACAAAGCCCCTCCACAAACAATCCACCCCCCCCAATTCACCTCAATAAAATCATAACATGCATAAACATAAGGGAGAGACTGAAATAAGTAAGTGTGCTGAAGTGAGAGTTCCAATTTAGTGCTAAAATTTGGAAAAAGCCAGTCTAGTGCAGTGAAGGTATCAAACAGGCAGAAATCAACCACCCGGTCCAGCAGTGAGATTTTTTTCCCAAGGCTGGCATTAAGCATTTAAATGCAGACAGACAGAGGTACTCACACCACCACCACCACAGGCAGGACTAATTTGGCTGCAACTTCTGAGCAAAATTTTAAAATCTTAAGGAGCCAGTCAAGAATACAATTTTGATGCAGTACTCCTCTCACTAGTGCCACTTCCGCAACTGAGAGTTTTAACAACAGGCACTCATCCTCAAGAGAAAAGGGATAAAACTCCAGACTCAGAAGGAAAAATGCTCCCACCAGTTTCCAAGTTCTCTATCTGGGGCTCTAAAGAAGAGTCAAGTCCACCCCAACAATCTGGGATTCAAATGAGTAGTCCGCTTGTACAGGAGATCTGGAGGAGTCGGGTAGATGAAAATGTCCAAAACAGGACAGGATAGCAAGTCCAGCAGGTGTTGCTCATACCTGCAGAGTCAGAGCAGAGACAGGCCACTTCTCTCAGGCCCAATGAATGGCTTTACCACAGAACCAGGAAAACAGGAGCACTTCTACCACCTCCCTACCCCTATCCTCCTGCTTCTCACCCTGCCTAAATGCCCCACCCTTACAGCCCTCCCTCTCCCACTGTTTCCACTCCACACGCTGTCTGTCATCTTGATGAAGGCATATAATGTACAATGCCTCAGCATACATTACCCATTGCCTTATGTTTGCAATTGCTTGTACCTCATATGTATATTGTCTCCAGTCTTTGTATTTGCTGTCTTTCGTAACTGACATGAAACCTTTAAAGAGCATCCGCTCACAGGTGTTTTCCAAAATCTCAGTAAATAAAAAAAAAAGAAAGAAAACAGGAGACAGGTGGGTTTTTCCCAGGAGGCAGCGGACCTCCCATCTTATGCCACACCGGTTACCCCACCACTCAACTGCCACCCCTTCATGGGTGTTCCTTCCTCAGCACTTAGAACAGCCACCGCAAGCCTTCCTCCTTAATGTAGTCACTCCGAGGCAGCCAGCGCCGAGCAGGCATTCCATTCCTCCGGCCGCGTCCTCTCTTCTTAAGAACTTCAAGCAGTAGTAGGTAAGTGCCAAAATTATTCAAACTGGCTGCTTAATACCACAAAACATAAAGTCTTATAGGGACTACAGCACACTGAACTTTAGGATTCAATCCTTTTAAAAAGAAAACCTAGCACTCCTGATCTTCCTCACTTCATAGGAATCATAGGAAATTTCAAACTTAAGACAACTTGTCCAAATAGTTTGCCATTCTCTATTTCTAAAATTTGGTGTTCTTATCTTTATAAAACTTGTGCAACCCTCTTTTAAAGGCATCCATGTTAGGGCTATCAATGTTTGTTCCATTCTGCCAACACCCTCTGACTAAACCAATACTTTCATAGATTTCGATTCCAACTAGATACATACAACTGTTTATTATGCCTTCTACTACCATCCCTAATATTTCTAGATATGAATCCCAATTCATCTTTCAGCTGAGTATCTCCCATAGCCCTAAACAGTAAGCACATATCTCCTCTGAATCTTCTATAGTGAAGAGAGTACAGATTCAATATCCTTAGCCTTTCATTATAAGTCTTATTTTCTAATGTCACTATTGATTTAGTGGCCCTTCTCTGAACACCCTCAATTCTTAGAATATCTTCCCTCTTGAATGGAGACCACACTTGGACACAATATTCCAAGTGACGCCTAACCAGCGCTTCACACATAGGTATTATCACCTCTCTATCTCTGCTTGAGATACGCCTCAGTATACAGTTTAAATTTTGATTGGCTTTCCTAACCTGTTCACTACAATGAGTATTAAATTCTAAATCTTTCGTAATCCTTGCCCCCAAATCTCTCTCTTCCTTTGTATTAATCAATACATCAATTCCCATTCTGTAACTCTGATTAATATTATGTTTACCCAAATACATTATTTTACACTTTGAAGAATTCAACTCGTTTATTTTTCTCAGTCCAGTCCCTGATTGCATTTAATGCTTCCTGCAGTTGACCCGCATCCTCCTCGTTATTTACAATTTTTCCCACCCTACAGTCATCTGCAAATTTATATAGCCATACATTTGAATTCTTTACTTGAAGGGTGGAGATATATATATATTAAACAAACAAGGTCCAAGGACCGACCCCTGCGGCACACCACTAGAAACAGGCACCCAGTCAGAATATACCCCCTTTATTGTGACCTTCTGTTTTCTATCATGCAACCAGTCTGATATCCAATGTATTATATTACTATCTAGATTGATCTCCAATAGTGCATTTAATAATTCCAAATGAGGCAGTTTATCAAAAGCCTTTGCAAAATCTAGGAAGGCCACATCCACAGAGTTGCCATTATCCAGTTCCCTGTTGACTTTCTCATAGAAGGATAAAAGGTTGGTTTGACATGACCTGTGTTTTTTAAAACCATGCTGCAAGGGATCAACCAAACCCTGTTCCTCAAGGAAACTAGTGATCCTTTCTTTTAATATACTCTCCAGAATCTTGCCCAAGATGTAAGTCAAACTAACTGGTCTAAAGTTAAATGGTTCTGTTCTTGACCCCTTTTTTAATAGTGGTACCACATTAGCAACTTTCCAATCAATTGGGACTTCCCCCTTGTCCAGAGATGATTGAAAAATATATGTCAAAGGAAATACTATGTATTTAGCCAATTCTTGAATTACCCTTGGATGTACTGTATATTATCTGGGCCTGAAGATGTATTTATATCTACTTTGTAAAATTTCTCCAAAACCTCATCAGGATCAATTAATATTTTACCAGGAGCTGGATAGTTATTCATTTTAAATGATAATGCAGCTTTTTCATTAAAAACTGAACAAAATATTAATTTTGTATATCAGCCATTTCTTTTTCTGATGTCACAAGCCCACTTGATTTCTTAAAAGGACCCACCATACTGGGAATCTTTGGTTTATTTATGTGGCTGAAAAAAACATTTTTTATTATCCCTAATCCTAGTTGCCAATAATAACTCATACTGAGCTTTAGTTTTCCTTATAGCAGTTTTAACTTCCATATTAAGCTCCCTAACTGCCTGTTGATAGCTACCAGATTTGTCATTTTTGTGTTTTTTATACATTTTTTTTGTTAATTAATTGCTTTATTGAAGAATTAAACCAGATAGAATTTTTTGTACCTGGGTTTATATATTTTCTAAAAGTAGGGACATATTTATTTGACAGATCTATTATTTTTGCTGTAAAAAGCTTCCACATTTCATTTACTGTCAACTTCTCAAATTCCTTTTCCCAATCCCATAATGCAAACTCTTTTCCAAATTGACCAAAGTCAGCCTTGTTGAAATTCATCTTAATAGTAGATCCCTCCACTCTTAAATTCTGTAGTTCCTTAATTCCAAAATATACTGTATTATGATCACTACTGCTGAGAGAACCCATCACCCTAACATTACATACTTCATCCTACATGTTAGTAAGCACATCATCTAGAATATTGTTACCCCTAGTAGCATCCAGTACCATTTGCTTCATTCCTAAATAATCAAAAATGTCCACATACCCTGCCTATAATTTTTCTTCCGTTCCTAAAGACATCCAGTTAATTCCAGGAAGGTTAAGATCACCAGTTAAATTAACTTATCAGCTGGATCCAATTTAGCTACTTGTTTCTGCAATAAATTATCAATCTCTAACGAGATACCAGGAGGTCTATAGATCAACCCAACAATAATTTTGGCCCCACTTCTTGTGCCCTGCTGATGCTATTCCCCTAAACTAATATAAATGAAAAACAAAACAATACAAAATGTAAAATCTCAACTCTCCCACCAACTATGAGGGCTTTCTTGAAAATTAGTCAAAAAAGAGCATAACTATTAAAAGAAGAGGCAAACATAGGTATGAGTTTGAGCCTATACAGACAGCAGCCGAGTATGGCCACCATCTTGCTGCTCTCCCTTTCAAATATCTTCCTCCATAATCACTCGCTCTCACAGTATCATCTTCAGAGCTGCAGCTCACTGGCATGCACCACTGGTCAAATGGATCCCGCCAGCAGAGATATCGAAACCCCACCTGAGCTGACTACTTACTGGGTAAGCCTTACATTCCTCAAGGGGTCCCTGTTCAGCTGAACTCCCTTTCACTCTTTTTTTAGTATAGATTTTTCTCCTGTCAGGGCTTCCAGGTAGGTGGGCTGTGGTCCTCTCTTAGAGGATCTTAATCTGCCCTGTATTGGCTTCAGGGTTTCATTAAGCCTGCCACAGAGACCCATTTTCTCCCATCTCTCCCAGAGTAGTGGTGAACGCAGGTGAGTGCACAAACATAGAGGCACGTGTGCACTCCTGGAAACCACGCTCCTTCCACCCTCCCATCGTAAGTCCCCCAGATCTCCCTGATCTGACATCCAGCCTCCACTGGGTGTCAGTCAAGAGCAAGGTGGCTAGCTTCCCCAATTTGGGAGAGGAGCGCAGCCCAGTGGCCACTACAATCCTCTCCCAGCCCTCCGCACCTGCCGACCCCCTGCAGCCCAAGCTTGCCTCTGAACATAGGTCCCTGGCATGGTGAGAGATGTGGCATCCAGTGCCCAAACCCTCAGTGCCATCAGGCCAGCCCAAACTCCCTTTCACTCTTCACAGGCTCCATCAACACCACAGGCAGCAGTTTCAAACAAAGCCACATGGCTCGACACCTGGGAAAACTTGGGAAGAGTGGCAACCACCCCACTTTACCCAGTCCATTTGCCAATCTACTAGTTATGCTGCCACACTAACGCCAGCCCACACATGTGGGCCAGGGTGGACAATCACCCCCAGCCCAACTGCTCTCCCACTTGACTCCCTTTCTCCTCTCCCAAGGCTCTCTTTCATTTTGGCACCAATCTCTTTTAAATAGGGCCCACGCTCACCGTGATCTCCCAGCAAGCAGGCAGTCCCATGGTGGCAACGGTGAGTATCCCCCTTTTTACAAATAAGCTCCCAACGGGGGGCTTACATGCACACACACACACACACACACACACACATACACACGCTTTGGCTTCTTACAGAATATTGTGATGTGTCTTGTTTTTTTCCAGCTCATCCACATGAAGTCATTTTGTAATACAACTGATCTAGATATGATATCACTGGTTCAAAAAAGTTCAGACCCTTCCAGAATAAATGAAAGTTTCTGAAAAAGAACTCATCAGAACTTTTTCAGTTTCTGATAGGGTTATGCTAATTTTTAAAACATTGATTTTGTCGCTTTCTATACTCTGTCCCTAGAAGGTCATTACATTGAAAGAAGACTTGTTTTAGTGGTGTGGGAAAGAATCAGAAAGAAGGCTTGAGATGCAGAAAGGACCCAGTTTGCCAGATCTGTAGAAAGAAGTTTCAGCCGTATTGGTCCTTGGAAAACAAGAAATGATGGAAGATTTGATACCTTTTATTGGACCAAGTGCCTTTACAAAGATGGAATAATACACAAGCTTTCAGGGCCACACAGGTCCCTTCTTCAGGTGTGGTCACCTGAAGAAGGGACCTGTGCGCTTATTGTGTATTATTCCGTCTTTGTAAAGACACTTGTTGGTCCAATGAAAGGTATCAACCCTTCCATCATTTCCAGATCTGTAGGTGATAGGAAATATTAAGGATGCTGCTGTAGTGTCGTAACCATGAAAAAAAACAGGCTGGATGACCATATCTGAAGATTTATTTGACTAATATCACACGTTCTCAGCAAATATTTTACTCTGTTCACTGCAGCCTTGCTCTGACTGAATAAACAGGAAACAGCTTCTAGCACATTAAACAGGGTTTACTTCGTACTAGCTTCCTCTACTGGCAAATCCTATATTACAGTTACACTATGATAGTTACCCCGTCTTTAACTGTTTACTTACACTGAACAACAGAGAAGAGAAAACCAAAAAGCTAGCTGTTCTTCAGGTACTTAGTTAAACAACAGATTTCATTTTACTATTTAAATTATTTCACACAGTATTTGTTTTGGGTATTTTCCCTTCTAATATAAAATAGAAAATGTTCTACATAAGAAAAATACTACACGGCATAGTCCTTTAAATATAGAGAAGGCCCTGGTCTTGTGTGAAACACCAGCCACATCTTATTTTATTACAGATTCAGCTATCATAATCACTCCTGTTGTGTTGGCATTTGAAGCTGGTGGTGCAATTTCACAATGTTCTGACAGGTCTGATAAAACACTTTGTCTATTGGACCCATTAACAGGTATGGAAGAATCCTCAGATGATAGTATCCTTGACCATCAATCCTCAAGGAACACTTGAGTGGAGATCCACGGGTTGCATGTTTATGTCACTGGAACTCGGAGTGTCATATCTCTGTCTTACTTGACAACAGACAACTCGTCCATCACCCCATGCAACTTTCTAAGAAATTGGACTGATCATACTTTAAGCTATAGTTAGTATCTATTTGGGGTCAAAATCAAACTATTTTGCATAAATAGCATCTCCGGTTTCAAAACTGCGACCTTTTGCATGTTTATAATGTTGTTTCTTTTGAGTGACTTGTGTTTTTCTGAATTTGTCCCATAAGATTGGGATGTATAAGATCTAATCTGGATTGTAGCTTTCTTCTTATTAGCATATCAGCTGATAAAAGTCAGTAGTCAACTGAAGTGTTATCCAGTAGTTTAGCAAGTTACAAGACAACTTCATGCCAATAGATCCCCCAGGGACTCTTTTGATACCATCTTTAAAAGACCGGACACTTCTTTCAACTAAACAGTTTGATGACAGATGGGAAGGAGCAGACGTCACATGCATGCACCATTTTGTTTCATGAATTTTTCAAATTCAGCACAAGTAAATCCACTCCCATTATCTGTTATAACCATTTCAGGCAAACCATGGGTGCTAATAGCAGTCTTTAATTTTTCAATAGTAGCACCCAAGGTGGCAGTATTCATTGGATATCCAACTACCTATTTGAAATGTGCAAAAACATTTTCCCTAAAATGGACCAACATTATCAAGATGCATTCTCCTTCTTGGTTTATTTGCCCATTCCCAAGGATGAGGTGGAGCCTTTGCCAGAGATCTGTGGCTCTCATGACATGCCTCACATATCTGTGTCTTATGTTCAATGTTCATGTCCATTTTTATCCACCATAAGTAACTCCTGGCTAACCCTTATATTTTTCTGATGCCTCAGTGGTTCTGATGCAGTTTATTCAGGACTTACTATCAGCCTTGTATAAGAACCACACAGAAACATAAAATCATAGAATTTGTTGGCAGAATAGGACTATTTGGCCCAGCCAGAATGCCCAAATGGTTCCTGCCTAATCTGTCACCACAGACCCTAACTGGTCTCCAGACGTCCTCCCTCCTCCCTGCCTGTTTGCCAATATTACCCTGCGACAACTCTAGCTTCTCACAATACACATCCATCTTGCACAAGTTAAGTCCTCCTTTCAAAATGTTGTGAAATGTCAGGGTCACTGATAACATCAGGCCAACCTCATAACACAAATTCTCTGACTTTTCAAGTATTAGATCCTTATCAGTTCAGGTTATCAACTGCACAACTGTCACTGAAGGTGTATCCATATAGTCTACTAATAACATTCTCTCTCTCTTCAGCTGATTCTTTTGACTGAGTTTCCAGTAACAGTAAACAGCTCAAAGCATTTGCATTTCCTGAGCACTTTCCAACTTTATGCACTATAATATATTCATCCACTCTTAAAGGGGAGCTGTCAGCAATAAGAGCATCACACCCAAGTGTGAGGCTGATCCCAAATAGCACTTTGTATGCAAAAACACTTTTTTTTTTACATATTGTTTACTGCAGTGTAGTAGATTATATCAGGCTAATTTCATTGACTTCTAAGTTGACATTTCCCGTAACCAGAAATGCCTGATTCCCCTGCAGCTGACATCAGAGGAGGGCTGCAGCAATGGAAGATTCAATAGTCTTCAGTGAATGTTAGAGGTTTTATAAGCTGTAATCTTCTGTTTGCTGGTCTGCTGTTCTCTTGAGGCTAGATGCAGTCACAGAAGAATCTACTAAGCCCAGTGAGCATAGTGGGACCAGCAAACGTCTGATTTTAGCTTACAAAATCTTTAACATGTATACTGCGGGCTACTGAATCCCCCAGTTCTGCAGCCTGCCTCTGATGTCAGCTGCAGGGGGGATTCTGAGATTTCTGGTTACAGAAATGTCACCTTACAAGACAGTAAAATTAGTCTAATACACTGTACTATACTGTAGTAAACAGTAAGTAAAAAAAAGTTTTGTACATAAAGTATAAACTAGGATCAGCCTCACACTTGGGTATGAGGCTTTTAATGCTGACAGTTCCCCTTTAATTTTTAGCTCATCTCTGAATTCTGGGGGAGGTCATCTGTGGACTGGCCTTCATGTCATTATACAGGGATATTAAAGGATATGATCTGTACAGAAGGTAAAAGTCCACCCATAAATGTATTTGTGGAATTTTTGTACTCCTAATATTCATGATTCAGTCAAGAATATTTTTTTTTTAGCAGGGGATAGTGTCTGAGACACAAATCCTATTGGTTTGTCTGAACCATCCAACATCCTGTGAGCTAAAACTGCTCCAACTCCGTATGGAGATGTATCTCAAGTGAGGATCAGATCGTTGTCAGCCTGATAATGTACTAGAACCTCTGAAAATTGCATCAGTTTTTTAGACAAAGTGACGGCTTTGTTCTGAGCTGGGCCCCAATGCCACTTCACTCATATCTTCAGCAAAAATACAATGGCGTGAGCAAGCTAGACAAATTCGGTAACCATCTGCCGTAGTAGTTCAATAGGCACATATATGCTTTCTATTCAGAAATCTTTTTAGGTGCAGGAGCATTTTGAACTGCCTGCTCTTTCTTGTGCACTGGGTGCAACCCCTTGGCATCCATTTTGTGACCCAGGTATATTACTTCATGTACCAAAAGAATGCATTTCCCTTTTTAAGAGTAATCCTGCTTCTATCAGTTTCTTTCACAGAGCAGCCAAATTTTGTAAATGTTCTGTTTCTGTTGTTCCTGTGATCAATATGTCATCCAGACATGCTGCCATGTGTGGTGTCCCTTGAAGCTACCCCCTCCATGCTCCTATGGAAAACTGCAGTATCTTAGAACACTCCAAATGGTAACCAATTATGTTAAAATACTGTATGAGTAGTTATTGTAACATAGCATTTTGACTCTTTCTCCAAATCCTGTTCTTGATAAGCATGACTCATATCTAACTTAGTGAACAACTTCTCCGCAGCCATAAGTGCAAGCAAATCCTCAGTCTTTGTAATATAATTCTGTTCTGAGACACTGAGTTCATAGTCAATTTTTTTATTTTTATTTATTTATTGAAATTTCAGATAACACCTTTGAGAACAAGCTAATTTCATAGGTTACACATCAGATGAACAATGCATATTGGCAAAATATGAGATGGAGAACAAACAAAACAAGGAATTATACAAGACATTACAAGAGTGTATAACTAGAGAAGTTCCAATACATGTGGCATTGTGCAATGTATGCCATGGTGCATATTTGATTAAAACCTGGAATTCAAAGGGTCATATTACAGGGGGTGGGGTCTTATGAAATAACCCTTTACAGGAAAATGAGTACAGACTCAGCCTAATATCTAATAATCAACAAGGTAAGGGATGGCATCAGCCCAGGGGCCTCGTCAGAGGTGAGAAGGTATGGACAAAGCATTTTAAAGTGAGCAAGGGAGCTCAGGAGATATAATGGGGGAGGGGGAAAGCCATAGAGGGGTGAGGGGAAAGAGTGGAAGGGATCAAGAGGAAATGTGAAGGAGAATGATTAGTGAATTAGAACATTATTTACATGCTGAGAACAGTTATGCATAAGGTCAGGAAAGCATAAGGTTAGAATAAGTGCTGGTCACAAGAAGGAAGGTTATTGGAAGCAGTCACAACTGGCATCAGCGACTAGCTGGTGCTTAAGTTTAACCTTAAAGGAGGCCAAGGTGGATGCTGAAGTGATGTCATGTTGCAGTGAGTTCATCCATAGCGGGGCACAGTAGGCAAAGGACCTTTGTCCCAAAGAGGTGCGACAGCGTGGTATAGTAAAAATCTGGCTAGTAGAGCTTCTGTTGCAATGATGGTTGATAGTGGGGGGTAATAAGCTTTTGCACTCCTGGGGGCATTTTGCCTAAGCTTAATTTTTTGGATAGTAAACATGTTTGGTACATGAGTCTACCTTTGAACTGGAGCCAGTTAGCCTGAGTGTACATGTTGCAGGTATGGGACAGATGGGCTGAGTTGGTAAGGAGCCGGCATGCTGTTTTGAGTGCAACTATGATGCAGCAAAGAGTTGTTTCAGTAGCTGATTGGTAAGATTGGTGAGATTGGTAAGCTGTAATCAATAAGTGAGACAAGAGAGCTTTGAATGGCCAGGCTAAGAGCCTCTGGGGTCAAACATTGCTTATGCCTATAAAGTAGCTCAATGCAGGTGTTAACAGCCTTAACAATGTTGTCAATGTACTGTCAATAGTAATCCCCAGATATTTAAAGAGCTGAACTAGCTCCAGGGGAGAGCCCTCTTCATTGATGATAGAAAGAGGGTAAGTTCTGTGCCTATTTTAGGAGCTGAAGAACAGCATCGTTTTAGTCTTGTTGTATTTCATAACTAACTTGTGCTTATGGAACCATCTTTCTACGACTAAGAAATTACTCTGTAGCCTGGATTCAAGAACCTTAGGGTCTGGATCACTGATAAACAAGACAGCATCATCAGCATATAAAAGGATGTGACCCTGACAGGAGTAAGGAAGGTTGTTGAGGAAAATGCTAAATAAAAGAGGGCCCAAGACAGACCCTTGAGGAACTCCAGATAAGACAGGTCTGCTATCCGAGAGGGTGTTACCAGTCTTCACCTGCTGTGTACAGTTGTGCAGGTAACTTTCAAACCAGGCTACGCTGTCATGAGCTAGGCCAATGGAGGTAAGCTGTTCGACCTGGAGGGCACAATTCACTGGGTCTAAAGCTTTGATTAAATCAATCAAAGCAGCACTGACCAGGTGTCCTTGATCTAAGGAGTGGTGAATGAAGCCTGTGAACTCCAGAAGGGCGGTAGTGGCACTATGACCATTTCTGAACACATGTTGTTGAGGGCATTGTAGCTGATATTTTTCTAAGTATTCAATCAGTTGGTCAGCCACTATATGCTCAAGAGCTTTCGAGAGTGGGAGCAGGATAGAGATAGGCCAGTAGTTCCAGGAATTGTGTGATCCCCAGACTTATGAACTGGTGTCACAGTGGCAGATTTCCATTTCTGAGGGAATTTAGAGTAACTAAGTGACATGTTAATAATGTGTGTTAGAGGTGACAGAATTTCATCCAGCGTAAGGGCTACAAACTTAAGATCCAGGGTGTCACCACTAAATCTTGATTTCTTTAATACCTTGAGTAGGTAATTCCTGGCTTTATGGGCTGAGAGGGTTTTGAAGTAGAAAGGAGGATGAGAAGGGTGCTGAGTCTCTTTCCCAGAGTAGTCACTTATGAAGGGGTGAGAGGAGTAGCCAGGTGGCAGGCCACCACTCAGGTCCGTGAAGGCATTATTAAAAGTGTTAACAATAAGTTTGGGGTTGAATGAGGGTACACCATCAATGTTAAGCATGGTAGGGGCAGATCTGAGTTCTCTCCCAGTGACCTCTTTAAGGTTAGTCCAAAATTTTCTGCCATCCTTCCAGGTTGGAGAGTGCGCTTCCTTATAATATTGGTTTTTAGCTGCACGAATAGCCTGCATGCAGTTGTTTCTAGCCACTTTGTATCTCTGGATGTTGGCCTGGTTATACAATGACCTAGACCTGTGCCATAGATGGTCCCTGGCATTCAGAAGCTCAAGGAGGTCCAGAGAAAACCAGGAATTTATAGTTGATTCTAGTGGGGGACTCGACTAGCTGGGTGAGGTGAACTGCTGAAACTGCACCTTTGAAAGGGCTTGTGTCAGGAGAGAACCAATTGATATTGAAATATCCTAACATGATAATTTCCGAATTAAAACTCAGAGAGCCAAAACACTCCAGGAGTGAATCAAAGCAGGAGGCCATCTGTCTAGGAGGAATATAGATTGAAAACACAGTAAGGGTTTTATTGTGTGCACCTAGAAGCACTTTTATGGCAAGGGCTTGCATATCATCATCGGTTTGGGCAGAGTTAGGATAAGACCTTTAAGGTTGTTTTAGAGGTAGATCACACAAGCACCCCCATGCTTGGAGAGACAATCCTCTCTAAAAACTGTGTAGCCTGGGATGGAAATTGAAGCATCCGCTACTTTTGGAGAGAGCCATGTTTCTACGACTGAGATGATGTGTGCGTTATGTTGCCAGATCCATGCATTCAGTACGTCCATTTTGGGGAGGAGGCTGCATATATTAAGTGAGGCAATTTTAAGTAACCCAGTAGATGAGTGTGGGTATGCCGTAAGTTGTGGAGGGCCAGGATTGGGGTGAATATTGCCAGAGAGCAGCAGCAACAGTAAGGCCAGTCTACACAGATATTCCTTTAACTGCTTGTTCCTGAGTTTGTGAAGCTTCCTCTGAGTTGAGCACGCTTTACAGTTGGCTTATAAGTTGAAGATCCCAGGGAGGAGTGCCAAAGGGGGTAGCCGGTGATGAAACGACAACCTCCAGTCACCAGGGGAATGCAGATTCCATGGCACAGTAAGTGAGAGTCACAACATTGGGATAAGGTGATAGTACTATAAACATATAAATGATTACTATCCAGTGCTGGCGAGGTAGATGTTAGAAACTTATCACAGGCAAGGTCAGATAGGGTCAATAGTGAGAGCAATATAATGCCTCTAGGAAATAGAGCTATTATAAGAGACATTATGATACCAAGGAGTGCAGCAGTAAGGGCACATGCAAGGTCTCAAGAACAGTGCCAGGTTAATTATACCAGTGTTTTTTTTTCTTTTTCTTCAGAGTACAATATGCTAAAAGTGAGAAACCAGGGAGGGGATAATGGTGATTAGAACAGGACAAAGGCAGAGGCAAGTTTGACAAGTGGGTTGGATGATTAATAGGAAAAATAAGATGCCTCTAGTGGCAGATCAGTATAAATTGCAAATAGCAAAATGGGCACTTAAAAATTTGCAGGCAACACAAATGCATACCATTTTGTCCAGCTTCAGTACAGGAACTTTTGGGGCACCTCACTCTGAAAACTCTACAGGTTCAATAATAACCATATTTTTTTTGCAGTCCCCCATGCACCTTCTCAGCTCTTTGTACCATGGCAAAAAGTACTGATCTTTGTTTAAAGAACATGGAGTAGACTTTGAGTCTACGTAAATCTCTGAGTCATGCTTAGTGTACTGTCTTTTTTAAACACTTCTGCACATGAATTCAGCACATTTCTCTAAAGTTCAATGTCCCTCTGTTTTGAGCTGCTACACTTCCCCTTTCCAGCAGAGTGAAAGCTCTTCCAACCAACTTCTGCTGAGCAAGTTTGGACCAGAGTCTGCTACAACTACTTAGGGCAATTATTTAACTTGGTTTCAATGGTTGTCTGACACCCGAGTTGCTCCCAGTATTTCTACCATTTCCCCAGCATAGGTTTTCCAAATATATCTCACACTTTTCCAACTGTGGTGCTCTCTTCCCATCCTAAAAAATTATTATATGTCTGCTGGCTTAGTATGGTCACCCTACATCCTGCATCCAGTTCATATTGCATTTCTTGCTATTTATTGTCAGGTCCACACGAATAAGAACTACTTTTGAAATTACCATTTTGGTTGTAGTATATATACAGTGGTGCCAACCAGGATGCAGTGCAATACTGCAATATACTACAGTAGAGTTACTGCAGTAAACAAGGCAATCTCAATAGTAGTTAATCCCTTGTGTCATGCAGTAGCATCCTGGCTGGCACCACTGTGGTATGAGCTACTTATTCAGCCTCATTATTACTACCGGTCTACTCATGAGTATTATAAGTACTTAGTGCAGTTTGATTACGATACGCTTTTCCTTCCTTAAATTTATCTGGCATCTGCTTAACTCTCTTGTCTTTAACTTTACATCTGCATGCTCTCTTAATGCACCCCCTTAAGCCACAAATAACATTTTTCATCATTGAACATGCGTTCTGTGGGGGAGTACTTGCCACCACAGCACAAATTCTGAGCTTCCACCTGCTGCTACTTCCCTGGTCTCTTACAAAGTTAATAAGTCTCGCAGGTGTTGCTTGAACTGTTATTCACCTCAAGAGCTCCTGTAGCCTGGGCTTTTAAACCTAGTACATTTTTGCAAGTCATTTCAATAGCCTGTGCAAGTTGTAAAGCAGTCTCAAATGTTAATTCTGGTTCAGACAACAATCTTCATTGTGTTCGGTCATCATTCATATCACAGACTAGTCTATTACATGGCATCTGAGTAAGGGTTTCTCCATAATTACAATCTTGTGGTAACTTTCAGCCTTCTCCTACCATCTTCCCTCTCTCTGGAATCAGCTCCCCCTCACCACTTGCCATTCCACTTCACTTCTAGCCCTTAAGCATCTGCTTCAATGCACTACCTTCCCCCCCTTGTTCCTGTGCTTCCCCCTCCCAGCCTCCGCCCCCTTTGCTAATCTTCTAGTCCCATCCTCCTGACACATAATCTGCTTTGCTTTCCCTGCTTGTACTCCGTGATCACTGCATGTATTGATGCATGACATTGCTTCCATTTTTTGTTCCTTATTTTTTGCTTTTGACTTTGAAATAATGTTGTTACTGTCCTCTCCCTCTGTTTGTACTTGTCACCCTGCTTTCACCGGGTCACACCTGGAAACGAGTTTGGCTGTTGAGTAGGCTGTTGGTTAACTAGGATCTGAGGCTTATCCTGTAGGTAGGGGAAATGGGCAGACTAGGTGGGCCAAGTGGTCCTTATCTGCCGTCAAAGTCTATGTTTCTATGTTTCTCTCCGTGTGCCTTTCCCAGTTACCAAAGTTTAAATAAATAAATAAAATGAATAAAAATGTCCTCAATTCTGCCACCTGTTCACCCACTGCTTTTCACTTCTTGCAAGATTATGACTTAAATTTAAATCACTGCACAATTTCTCTAGGCTTTAAAGTGGTTCTTTAGTAATGCTACCAACTGTGGAAATGTTTCTCTCCAAGCTCCCCAGACTCAACAAATTTGTAGGTTTGTGTATTGTTTAGTGCTCCACACAGATCAGCCTGTTTACTATAATTTCTTTATTCAGCAAACTGTTTGAAAACCCCTGTCTCTAGTACATAGCCAAACTTGCCAGACCAGTCTAAACAGATCTCATGAATATTCATACACATATAACATTTCCCCTTTTGTAAACAAATATTAAAACCATTTGGGATTACTAATATAAAAGCCTTTTTTAAACTTTACTATTTCATTTTAAGTAATAACAGTCTCAAAACTATAATTACTAGATTTCTGAAATGTCATCTTTAAAAGTTCCCACTCCTATGCTATGCCAACTATAAACAATTAAATATGTTATTAAAATGTTATGCAGTTTACCATCAGAAACATGTGGTAACACATCCTAATACATCCACATTATGAATCAAGCATGTACATTCAACAGGTGACCTCAGTGGATTACATTTTCAAAAATTGTGAGTGGTGGCGATCTTTAATGATGTGAGTTATTAATTATAAAATTAGCTATAAACGTTGTTTTAACAATGAGAAAACTAAAAACCGCAAAGACTAAGAAACTGAATATTGCCATTATTAACTTGTTTTAAAGTCATTTGGCACTGTTCAATAAGGTTTTCAGGTTTTTTAATGATTCTGCCAGATCTGCTGGATCTCAAGTTCTCATCAGTCATCAGTGTCACTGTGCTTTCAGAGCTGCAACCGTCATTCTGACTTGCCAAAGGTGTTTGGTCATTTAGATCCTTGGTCTCAGCATTGTCAGACATCACTACAGGAGGAACATCTTCAATAGTCTCATCAGAATTAGGATGAAGCAATTTCCTTGTCTTTAAAAGGTGTCTTGGGTTTCTTTAATAGCGTTTGCCATCATCTTTCATGTAACTGTAGGACCGTGGAGCTACCTGCTACATCACTGTGGCACTTGCAGATTAATATCCTTCTTCTCTGATCCAAACTGTATCATTTCTATGTATATCACAATGTAACAGAGAGACCAGCACCTGCTTAAGGTATGGAGTGCTGTACAGCACGATCCAGGAAAGTTCCTCATAAAAAACTTGGTCTGCAGAATATGGGTCCAAACAGCGCAATTCCTTTGTTGAACCTATAAATAAATACTCACATCCAAGTGAAGTAAGCAACAGCATTTGAAGCCAAGCAAATGTCCAGATAATCTGCCTGCGCTGAAGATCTGTGAAGGGCTTGGTTGCAGGTAGCCTTGTGTTTAGTTTCCTACTATACAAAAATTCTGCTTATGACTTCTCACATGTTAGTAAAGTAGCCATGTAACTAAGAAAAGCAAGACCAGGCTCTTTGTTTGTCTCTTTGTCCTTTTTGAGCAGTTGCATCAGAATTTTGGCATCACACTCCATAAATCCATTAGATTGTGGATGCCTAGGAATTGATGCAATTTGTTAAAACTCATGAACAGCTGCAAATGTTTTGAATTTATATCAGCTGAACTGTGGCCCATTATCACACATTGCCTGTCTGGGAATCCTATGTCTAGCAAAAACAGATTTGATGTGGATGATTATTTGGGAGGCTGATATATCAGACTGTAAGGCAACTTCAGGAAAGTTTGAATAATAATCCAAGATTAAAACAAAATCCTTTCCTTGAAGGCTAAACAGATCATTATCCACTTTTTCCCATGTATCTTGTGGTTCCTGATCAGGAATCATGGGTTCCTTTGATTGCTTGGTCCTACACCTTTGGCATATGTCACAGCTGCTCACCTATCCTCAATGTCCTTATTCATGTTGGGCCAGAATACTACTTTTCTAGCTTGTCTCTTTGATTTGCCTATGCCCAAATGTCCTTCATGAATCCTTAGAATCATTTGATGTGTAAAGGAAGCAGGAAAAACAATTCAACACGCTTTTAAAATAACACCTTCATTCACTGAAAGCTCTCACCATAGTGGAAATACACTTGTTCAGAGATCTGTCTTTCTATCCACCAGCCTCATAACATGTAACCTCTTGAAGAATCTCATCTCTAGCCTTTTTTTACCTTTTTTTATTCATAGAGTAAAAGGAATTACAAATCATAGTTAAACAGTAATGTATACAATCTGTTTTGAAATATACTTCAGTTAAGCTAAACATGATGTCAAAAAACAATTTGGGAGTTAAAAAGAAAATAAATAATTTAAAGAGCTATATTGCTAGAGTATAAAATAAAAATTAGCTTTAGCAGTATAAAGCATCAGAGGAGCTCAGTGCTTATACATCCCCGCATTGGAAAAAATGCTGAAGTATGCATTTTAGCCCCACTGTGTGATATGTATATATCATTAAAAGAACAAAAAAAAAATCTGCTATATCTACAGCTGGTCAAGAGTTTAGCATCACCAAATTAATCATATGTCAAGGCATGATAGGAAATCAAATCAATTAGATCATTCTGCCATCACTTGATGATAATCTGTTAGGTCGGAAGTTAGCTTTATCTTCTTCAAGATCTGAGTCTTACTCAGAAGGAAGTTGAATATTACTTTCAAAACATGCTCTGGCTCAGTTCAGGTCATCAAAGAAAACTTCTTTATCCTGAAATGTTACTTTTAGTCTAGCTGGAGCACATTGATGCTAATGCGCATACCTGGACTCATAGCATTAGTTTTCCAAACTCATTTTCACAGTGTTACAATGCTCATTTTGACTTTATATTTAATTTTGTAGATGTTACTGACCACATTCTACTAATATTTAAAAAAAAATAGTTCTGAGCCCTCATGTACTGCAACCCCATGTCGTGCCCATGTAGTGTATCTCCCATTTAGTGCACCCCCCTTAATATGTGCGGACACTGGGGTGCCCACCCCCTGTGCCACTAAACATCTGTAACACTGGGGTGCCCAATCTCCAGTGTCATCAGTGGACCTGTAAAAAAAAACACAGTGCTGAGCCTCCCATGTAGTGCACCCCCCAAGTAATGCACCCCCTTAGTATGAGAGGACACCGAGATGCTCACCCTCAGTTCTGTCAGATATTTGGGACACTGTGGTGCCCAATCTCCGGTGTCATCTATGGGTCTGTAACTGGGGCCTGTAAAGAGGAAAACAATCCCTTTGGTGTCTTATTTTATACCTGAAAAACAGAAAACCATCAATTGATGTCTTTTGTGGCCTTTCCTGAGCCCCTCACACCAACTTCCCACTCAGCACTCACCAACCTGCACCCTCCATACCCCTCACTCACCTAAAATGCATCCAGTACCATTGATCCACTCTGTGAGAAAAACATGTCCTCCCACTGCAGCCATGACTGCAAACTGAGGAAACAAGGTAAGTGTGGTCAATGAATTTCTACTGAACTGACCAAGTTATCCATTAACTAGGTGCTCCAGTGTGTCACCCAATTACAGCTTCATCCGGGGGCAAATGGGGGCTGATGAAGCTCTAATCAGGTGAAGCGCTGTGGCACCTGGTCACCTGGTCAGTTCAGTAGAAGCTATGTTTTGGGGATTGTAACTTCACAGTTGTGACAGAAGTTTAATACACCACACTACTTGCAACTTGGAGTTTGGCTCTCATTATTTACTGCTAAAGTGCAACTGGCTTCTATTTTTTTATTTTGGGAATGCTGGACTTCTTGGTTTACACTGAAATTCCTCAATGTTCAATCATAACTTTGGTAATTTTCGGCATTTTGACTCCAAATTTTCAATATAGTCACTTTTCACATGATCTCATGAATGTGCCAGGTGTCGTCTTTCAAATTCTGCTCAAAATGTGTCTTTGCACTTGTGACATGAAATGACATTTTGGCCCACATTTTATAAATGACACCTGTCATGTTCAGAAGGGGGAAGGTCATAAAAAGACTATGTTGAAAATGTGTCAAAAACAAATTATGAAGAAACATGTATAGGGCCAGCTGTTGGCCCAGCAGGTAGCGTGTTGTGTTCCCATGACAGTGATTCAATTTGAGGATGAACCTGAAGAGCTGGCTGGGCAGCACAAGGATGGGGGCTGCACTGTTTTGCACCACCATTCCTAGCCTGAGAAGGTATTGTGCAGTGTTCAGCTGTACTGGTGATGCCTTATGGCAGACCAGAGAGCCTTCCATCACAAGGGATTGACATGCGTATTGAGGCTTGATGAAGCCTCATTCTGTGTCTGGAGAAGTGCATTGGCATAAAAAATGGGGCTTGAAATCTCACCACTATTCTCATGGCTGGCCCACCAGCTTAGCAGCAGTGCCACCACTTGTGATGCCGATGACCATGGGTTGGGACTTAGCCAGGATCGTTACCTCATTTATGTGCTGCTGCTACTGCAGAACTTTACCCACTGCAGCAGAAGTAGGCATAATGGTGCCATAGAAGTTCATATTCCCCACTGCAGACCATAGGTCTACTGTGCCACAGAGAACAGAGGGCCTTGACAATGTACTAGCTCCCTTTACTGGCAATTCCTGTATATTACAGTTATACTATGATATCTGAGTAAGTGTGTCTCCGTAGTCACAATCTTGTAATAACTTCCGCAATTCTGCCACATATTCTTCCACTCTTTGTCCCTTTTTCTAAAAGTAGGAGTTAAATATAAATCACAATTTCCCTGGGCTTTAAAGTGCTTCTTTAGTAATGCTACCAACTCTAGAATTGTGTTTTTCTCCTGGCTTCCCTGGACTCAACAAATTCATCTTTAAACCGTAGGTTTGTGTACCCACTTCACTTAATAAAATAGCCTTTTCTTTCCTTCCTCAGCAATATCATTTGCAACAAAAAATGCGGCAGGATTTCACAGTATTCCTCCCAACTTTGGTTTTGAGGACTGAATGGTGAAACTGTTCCAACTGTAACAGGCATATTTACACAAAATGAAGACAGTGAATCATCTGATGCCACAAATATGTTAGCTTGTGTTGGAGGTGTTCAGGTCTGAAATATCTCCAGAGAAGTCCAGTTTTACCTAGTCTCCAAACGTAATATTGTAAACCTGGAAAACAGGCTGGATGATCAGATCTGAAGATTTATTATACACACACAAATTCTCAGCAAGCATCCTACTCTGGTCACTGCAACAATGCTCTGACTGAATAAAGAGGAAACAGCTTCTAGAACAGTTATATATAGCTTACTATGTAGTAGCTCCCTCTATTGGCAACTCCTATATTCAGTTACAATGTGACTGCTGCTAAATGTTCTCCTGTTTCCCTTCCCACAAGAGACTAAGGCCCTAAACACATGGTTCACCATTTATTTTAGAAAACATTACTAGTGTTCAAGCACAACTGTTGGAGTATCCAGATTGTGCCCCAACATCGTGATAGCCTACTCAAATTCCTAGGCATCATTGTGGCACCATCATAAAGCACTGTGGGCACCACAATGCACTCAAGGGTACTTGCGAACAAGGATAGATGAAGTAAAAAAAAATGGTCCAAGTTCTCATAAGTAGCTCATTGTAGGCATAGTTCTATAAATAACATAACAGTGGGGATAGAGAACAACCAGAAAACACATTTCAGATCATGGGTGGTTGCCATCACATGTGTTACAGCATGGATCATGTCCACACTTCTGTTAATATGGGTTCAGGCAGTCATGCTGCCTTCACACATTCCTTATCCTTACCATGGTTGCCAGGGTAGTTTCATGCCTGATGCTGTCTGCACCCTATGGTGCACGTGGACTGGGAACAAAAGGATTGATGACCTTTCCCAAACTGGAAGGAAGACCTTTTATCAGACTCCATAAGGGATTTAATAGTTGCTGTAGCTTCCTTGGCCTTTTGTAGGAAAGATTTAACATACAATCAAAAATGGTTATTACCATTGAACATAGGCCCCAAACTCTCTGCTACATTTCCAAAGGTCACAAACTCTCATTTCCTGAGACAAGTTAGTACACTCCAGTCAGGCCTGTCTCCAGGCACCCACTTCAGTGACCATACTTCAAGTTGTAGGGTCATTAATGTCCACTGCCATCTGAAGCATCTGCTTCATTCATCCATGCCATACTGTACAGTATGTTGAATGGTCTCTTTTAAATTGTTCGGTACAAGCTGTAAGACTGTGTAGGCAGTGAGACAGTAAGTGCCTGAACCACTTTTAATTGAAGTTTCCCTCTGTGCAAACTGTCAGGAAGACCTCTGGTGAGTGTAGTTTTTTCAGGCAGTGCACCAGAAACTACAAACCATTTCTGTCAAACTTATTTTTTGCACCTTTATTAGAGGTGTGGATCTTTTGTCACTCTAAAGTTTACCCTGCCACTCAAAGTGTTTTTTCTGGTGGAATATTAAATTGAAATTTAATTTTGTTGCTGCTGCATGACCTGGAACACACTTCCAGGTCACAGCCTTTATACACCGAGCCCCAAGAGAGTGGGGTGAGCATGCATTGGCGTGCGCGGAGAATTGTGCAGAGACACGCGTGTTTCTGCACGTGTGTCTAGTGGGTCAAGTGGGTTAAAGGGGAGGAAATTTTGCACTGCTGAGGTAAAAGCTTCCACTTTTATTGCTTTGCTTGTTCCCTTCACATTCCAATACATTTATGCTTTTTTCATAATGAATAGCCCTGATAGTAATTTCTTTTCATTGTCCCTTGCAAATGCTCATGTGCTGATAGTTTGTTGTACCTGTAACCACCTCCTTTTAAATCTACCATCTATTGGCCAAATTTCCCCTAATGTTTCTTGCAAGTACTGTAGTGAAATAAACTCCTGAAAGCAAGAAATTAGGAAACTAAATGATATAAAAAAGCTAAAGAGCTGAGAGATTTAGAAAATGGTGTTGACAATATAGTTAGGAATCTTCCTATTAATATAAATCAGGTTGGTTTACCTAATGTTTCTGATGGTCCTCCTCTGGAAGGCAATCATGATGTTCATGCTGACATTTCTATCGTGGCAGGCCCTAGCTTTAGAACCGAAACTGTTATTGCCGAGTCTATAAATTTGACTCGACCAAATAAAAGAATTAGAGAACATGATGCAGACCCCAGTACTGATGATGGTTGGGAATATGTTTCCAAAAGAAAATTACAAAAAGGCAGAAGGGCAGAAATCTTCTCCCCATTATATAATGATGGGCTAAGCTCTGATAAACATCCTAATCAAAATGTACTCTCTAGGAACAGATTTTCTCCTCTAGCATCCTTACAGATGGAAAAGGGAATCACATGCAAATAATCTTAATGTCTGTACCTTGCCCACTGTCATAACTGGGCACTTGATTGTACGCTATATAGATTCTATTATTTGAGATGAGATAAATAACACTAACTCTGTCAGCTGTTTTTCTGGTGCCAAGATCGAAGACATTAATATTGATAGAATAATCACTCAGCTATCTAATGTTATTCTTCATGTTGGCACAAATAATGTAAGTCACTCCCATGAAAAAGACATATGTCATGAGCTTATTGACCTCGGTAATCATTTTAAATCAAAACATTGTCATCTAGCAATATCTGGCATTCTTCCGATACCTCAAGCTAGGCCTGAAACAAAAAACAAACAATTGCTTGTATTAATGCCAGGTTGCAAAACTGGTGTTCCAGAGAAAACCTTACTTTCATTAATCACTGGCCTGCATTTATTAATAACTATAAATTGTTTGCAAGAGATGGTCTACATCTGAATAAAAAGAGAGTGAGAGAACTTGGTCTCCAATTTTTTAATTTTTTATTTAGTTATAGAATCAGAATTATAATCCTTTGAGTCATAGACTCTTTTGCGATTTCACAAAGCTGTGCCCAGATTAAATGTAAACTATTAGTTGAGGGGGTAAACAATAGTATCTCCTAGGACAATTCGTATAATATAAGCCATTGTACTCCAAATCAGCATAACACTCACGATAAATGAAATTTTTTACTTCTAAATGCTCGAAGTCTATGTAATAAGTTTGAAGAATTAGTAATTCTATCCAAAACTTATAAGCCAGATATCATAGGTATAACAGAAACATGGTGGCCCAATGGCAACTTATGGAAAAATTCCATCTCAGGTTACAACCTCTTCTCTGTAAGTAGAGATAATAGAGAGGGGGTTGGTGGTGTAACATTATCATATAAATACATCCTTAAATCCTATTGATATTTCCCACAAGATTAAAACCTCTTCATCCCAGGTTGAATCCATCTGGGTTTGTCTAAATATGTTACATAACTATAATCTTGTTTGGGGACTTTGCTATAGGCCTCCGGATAGCCCAAATATAATTTCTAATTATATTTTCAAGGAGATGGAATCTGCATCTTATTTATGGGTGATTTAAATGTTAGAGATATTAACTGGGCTAACAAAACAGCTTCTTCTATTTCATCTAAGGACTTTCTGTCAATATGTGTGGAACTGAGTTTAATTCAGTACGTTACCTCTCCTGCAAGAGGCAATAATATTCTAGATATTGTATTAGGTAGTGAATCTATTAAAGTACAAAACTGCCAAGTCACTGTTCCCCTAGGTAACAGTGACCATTGTGCAATTAAATTTGAACTTCACACTGTTTGGGAACAAACTAACAAAGTGACAGGTTTTTGTTTGCAGCAAAGCCAATAAAGCTACTATTTGTGAGAACCTTGCAAATATTGACTGGGTAGCATTACTTGATGGCTCTAATGTTGATTCTATGTAGACTTCATTTAAAAATATTATACTTGACATTGCTTATAAATGTATCCCCAAAGTCAAAAAAAGGAAACTTAGTAACAATTAAAAATGGTTATCATTCAAACTTATCAAACTTATTAAAAGAAAAAAGAAAATGTATAACAAATATTTAGCTAAGAAATGTGCTAGAACTTGGGCCGCATTTAAGCAGATTCAAAGGAGGTGCAATTTAGAAATATATAACACTGAAAAATCGATTGCATCACAAGCTCAGAAGGGTAATCAAAAAAATCCTTTTCAGTTACAATAATTCCTTAAAGAAACAAGAGTGTAAGAGTTTGTCCCTCTTAGGAGTGATAACATTGTTATTTCCTCTCCAGGAGAAATGGCACAGCTTTTAAATTCCCATTTTTGTACAGCTTATCAAAACTCTACAGTTGTGGTTGATCCTACATATGGCAGTCTTACTAATAAACTGTCAGTGTCTGTTGAGGACATAAAAGTTAAATTAGATACTATCAAAAGGGGCTCCTCACCAGGCCCTGACGGTATCTCTGGTGATATAATACATTTAATGAAGGACAATGTGCTCCCCCTTTAAAGATTATCTAAGAAACTAGTTTAAATACAGGTAAAGTACCAGCTGACTTAAAAAAAGCTACTGTTATTCCACTTTTCAAAAAGTGTGACAAAGGTAATCTCGATAATTACCAGCCTATTAGTCTAACACCAATTTTTTGTAAGGTGTTAAAGAAAATTATTAGACATGTTAACTCTCAAGCTTGCAGATATTGATAACATTCAGCATGGGTTCATTAAAGGATGGTCTTGTTCAACTAATTTAGTTAGCTTTTATAACACTATAAGCTCCAATTTGGACAATAAAACCCCTTGTGATGTCATCTTTCTTGATTTCAAAAAAGCATTTGACTCAGTCCCTTATTGGGCTCTTATTCAGAAATTACAATTATGCTGAGTACATTCTCCCCTCATATGTTGGATAGCTAATAGGTTAAGAAATAGATCCCAAAGAGTAGCTATTGATGGATATGCATCTAGCTGGTCATCAGTAAATAGTGGTGTACCACAGGGATTCATCCTGACTCCTTTCATCTTTCAAATATTTATTTCTGATTTATCACATAACTTAAACTGTAAAATAATTAAGTATGCTGATGACTGTAAAATCAGTAATGTATGTAACAGTACTGAGGAAATCGATGAATTACAAAAAGGCCTAGATGAGCTAAGTGCCTGGTCACTGAAATGGGGATTATGTTTTAACACTAAATGTTGTGTTTTACATTTTGGGACACACAACCCTAAAAATATTTAGTATACAATGAAATTTTGAATAGCAGGACAGTTGAAAAAGACCTTTGGGTCATTATTGGCTCTATCTTGATTTTGACCCTCATATTACTAACATATTTAGTAAAGTTAATAAAATATAGTGAGCCATTAGGCACAATATTAAATCAAAAGATCCAAATATACTTCTACCTCTTTATGGTTCTTATATTAGATCCCATTTTGACTATGCTTCCCAGCTTTGATGTCCTTATAAGCACAAAGATATAAAGAGAATTGAGACATTCCAAAGAAAGGTTACAAAATTCATTAGTACAGGTAAACATTTATCTTATGAGCTTAGACTATCTAAATTTAACCTAATGTCTTTAGAACAACGGTGTATTAGAGATGATCTTTTGTTCACCTGGGAAGTTATTAGGGATCAATCTCTCATGTTTGATTGTGGGCTAGAATTTAAACAGGTTACTATCAACACATGAGGACATCCTCATCAACTGGATAGAAATAGATTTAGATTAAAAAAGAGCATATTATTTTTCACAAAGAATCATTAACCCTTGGAATTCATTACCTACTTCTGTAATTACTAGTGAAATCAAAAATTAATTCAAAAACAGGTTAGACAGGATTTTTACTATTAAATAACAATATGTTGTATTATAAGTAACCTATAGGAGCTATGTATGGGCATCCTGCCTTTTGTACTCCTTAAATTTCCTTAGTATGATCATTAGAGATCCTTGTAAAAACTTTCCACAATGGGAAGAAGAGACAACCACAGTCTATGATGATATTTAGCAGCATATCCCAGATATGTAGCCTGGCCAAATATAGGTGAGGCATTTGAATAAACTATTTTCCCTAGTCCACAAATCCTGCAACTGACCTTGTCAGGATAATTGGCAGTAATTGGGGTCCTAGATGTCTCAGCGGTTGCTGCTGGGACCTGTCCTTTAGCTACTGGTTCAGTATTCAAAAACTGAAGGTCTTCTTTATTGTCAGTATATTTATTTTCTTTTGACCCATTTGTCTATAAAAGAGGCTTAGAATGGGTTCTTCCACATCCTGTAAGCTAAGGACCGGAAAGCTTGATTGGCAGGTGACTGAGGTTTATTAGATTGGGTTCTACCCAGGATATCCATAAGTTGAATTTTTTCTCCAGATTCTGTGTCCTTAACATAAATGTCCATATTTCTGGCCATATATCTCACAAAAGAGTGGTATGACACAATGCCTTCTGGAGGGGGAGATGTGAGAAGTTCTCCCTATGTCATCAGCTCCAGAAATAGCTGGGGGTGGTATCCAATTCAGACTCTGAATCACCCTCATAGGCTTGAACCCCATTGAAAAGGATTATCTTTTGAACTATGAACAGGAGCCCTGAGCTGTAGAACAGGTGTCCCCACAGTAGTTGAAGAAAGACAGCTGCAGTGAGGGAAGAGTTCTGCTGTCCTGTACATGGTCAGTCAAATCAAAATGGGCAGATTAACCCCCTGCAGGGCAGGGACACCAGGAATTGGGACCAAGCTGGCTGGAACCAGAACAGCACCTGAACTCAAACCAGGAACTGAACCAATGGAGGATAACATGTAATGGGGCTGAGGAGATCCCAGTAAGAGGAGCCCTAAGGGAGAAGACATGAAGTGGTCCTTCTTCCTGAACAGTTCCAGAAAGGTAAAGACCTAGATCTGGCCTGCATTACCAGAATGAATCCCCCTGAGAGACTCAGAACCAAGACACTGGGCCAAGCTCTGAGATCCAGAGTCAGAGTTGGTGTCTAACGATGATTCAGCATCTACTTGTGACACACGATGGGAGACAGGGCCATTCAGAAGTCACTAGAGATCCAAACCAGATCATCCCCATCAGTTTGTTTTCTCTATTTTTCCCATCTGTTCATTGCAGCCCTTCCTCTGCTAGGCCACCTCCCAGCACCATCCTCCCCATTTCCATCTATCATCTCACCTCCTTCTTATCACCAGCTTCTTCCTCTGTGTTGGGATCTCGGGGGGGTACTACAAGCTATCAGCTCCTATTCAAAAAGACTCAGTTCTGGGAGACAGCAGATGGTCAGTTCACTGGGACTTGAGAGTGTCAACATCATCTGCTTACTAAGGTATTTTTTTCCTGCCTGCCTGCCTCATGGGATGCAAATGGAAAGAGCTCTCTGTTATGCACATGAATGAAAGTGCATGCCAGCATTCCAGGAGTCAATCAGTTACCCACTCCCACTTACAGCTCCTGTTGTCACCCATGTGGCAGTAGTGCAGTGAAGTCTGTGTCCCTCCCTACTCACAGAAAAAGAGCATCGTCTGGGACACTCAATCTGAATCCACCCAGCCAGCCTCCATTGCTTCCTCCTAAATTCTGGTCAATGGTGTCATGAGTGGCAGCCCTGTTGCTTCCCTGATGGACTATCTCCCACTGTTTTCTTTACTGGAAACAATGAGGTAGGCTTACCTGTTAAAGATTCTTCCAACTTTCTGGCCTTGCTTTCTTTGGAATTCCAGAATATCTTCTTGCAGGAAGCAGTCTGAAAAAATGTATGGTGTGGTCTCTACTCAGACATTCAAGGCACTCAGAATGGCCATCTGCAAATAGCATAGGTTTGCTGCACTTAGTGCAATTCTCACATCCATGACTGAGGAGCAAACAGATCATGAATCAAGTGCCACAAAAATACCATAGGTGAAAAACAATCTAAAAAAAACAAAACTTGAAGAAAATTCAATGTGGAGGTGGTGCCAGAATTGAACTGGAACTGTAGCAATGTCATAACAGAAAAAGAGTGCCAGACTGATCTAAAAACATTAAGTAGCACATAACTGAGGTGTGGCTGATCTCTTCTGCAGAAAGAAAAAATTCAACAGTTGGATGGAATCATGTGCAAGAGTGGTTTGTATTTGTATTTGACTGGACAGTTGCATGTGCCAGCTCCTCAAGCTGGGAATGATGCTATATGTGTGGCTATAGATAAATTCATTGCAAAAAACTTTGTTAATGCACTAGTTAGGGTTAAAGTGACAAAAGTTGGGAAATGTGGCATTAGGGTTTCCAACCCTAACACTCCACCCCTGCTCTGCAGGCAGCAACAGGAAAAACCATTACAGTTTCACCTCTGTTGCCTCTTCGCAAATCAGGAGTGGGGTGTGCCTTTAGGTTGTCAACCCTAATGCTCATCCCATTCCAGCAGTAAATAAGCCAAGACTGATACAGTATATGAGAATAGGGTGAGCCACTAGACACCAGAGAAACTATAATAACTATGGGGATGGCTATCAGAGAGGTGGGGGTGCCACTAGACACCAGAGAAACAGTGTAAAACACAGGGATGGCTATAGAAAGGGAGGAGGGGTTCCACTAGACACCAGGGAAACATGACCAATATGGGATGGTGATTGGAGAGGTGGGAGGGTGCCACTAGGCACCAGGGAAACAGTGCCAACATATGGGGATGGTGATCAGAGGGGTGGGGGTGCCACTAGACACCAGGGAAACTGGGAACAGTGATCAGAGGGGTGGGGAGAGGTCACTAGACACCAGGGAAACAGTGGCAATATAATGAGGACAATGATGCACTGCCCCATATGATTACTTAATACGGTTATTTTGAAGTGGTTATTGAGCATATTCAGAACCAGAATTTTTTAAAATGTAACAACTTGGGAATAGAGTAATCGTTTTTCACCAAACCAGCAAAGGAAATATCTGTGTGTCAAGCCCTTTCTACCCTGAAAATTTCAGACCAAAATTCCAAACCATGTGGGCACTAGGTGATGGCAAAAACACAGCAATTTGTTCTAAGTGATAATAAAATTTTTGTATCACATAAAATGAAGCAAGTGGAAGTGAGTCACGAAAAAGGATACAGTAACAAATAAAAAAAACCCTCTGGTGCTCATTTTTCCAACACTTAAGTGTAGAATCCACTTAATGAGGTCTTCATGACCAACACACATGTGGTGGTCTATCTGTGCAGTGGTATTTTTATAGCTTTTCAAATTTTATTAAAAAAAATGAAAAACAAGATGGTGGCAAATGAAAAAAAGATTTTTGCCCTTATGAAAAAGGATTGCCCATACAACCTCTTCATACAACTATTTTGAAATGCTTACTGAGCATGCTGAGAACCCAAAACTTAAAAATGAAATAACTTTGAAATGGATTAATATTTTTTTCACCAAATCAGCAAAGAAAATCTTTCTGAGCCAAGCCCTTTCTACCCTAAAAATTTCAGGCAAAAATTCCAAACCGACTAAGCACTAGGCGATGGCAAAAAAACAGCAATTTTTTGCAGTTTTTCATTATATGTATCTTGGAATCCACACATCCAACCAGAACAAAACTTGGCACATAAAGAGATCTACTGCATGCAAAGTTTTGTGCCAATCTGTAGAATGGTTGCATGGATAATAAAGTGCAAAATTTGGAGTTTAACATTATTAATAAAAGTGCAAAAATTGGAGTTTAACATTAAAGTGCCTACTCAACCCTAACTATAGTGGCGCTAGCGTGCCACTATAATACTCATACTCTAGTTAGAAATACTTTAGCGATCCTAGTCTTATAAATAGGAGGCTATTCAAAAATATACTAGGTTTTTAGTAAGTGGAAATTATCAAAGTTAGAGACCTGGCAGCCATAACTGGCAAGCTGGTAACACCCCCCCCTCCCCCGAGTTCAGATCAACATCACTTCATAGTAATGTTCTGCAAAGACATGTCTTTTTCTTGCCAAGCATTACAGTTTTTTTTTTTTTATTTATTTATTTATTGGAAGATGCAGGCAATACCTTTGAGCACAAGTGCTCCTTTACAAAGGTTCCACATCAGATTACATTGTTCCAATCAAGACAACGACATAACAATCAAGGCAAATTCCAGAATAACTGTTTGTCAAACATTCAATAAGCATACAACAACACAGTTCATATTAAATAAGGACAAGTTCCAGGCAGCAAGCTGCATACAGAGAATGCTGGTAAAAAGGCAGAGTAGTAAAGCAATTTTGTTAACCGGTGCAGCTGCACTGAGTTGCTCATGCAGCCCGCAGGGATCTTTTGAAATGGACAATCCTGCAGAGTTTTAGTATGGTTTCGGGTAATTCATTAGCCAGCCTGCAGCCCATACAACAAAGGATTGTTTGCCAAGCTGATTTCTGTAGAGAGGTAGTTCAAGGGTGGTCCTGACCATACTCCTCATATTATAATGATTTACAATGAGGTGGAAGCAGTTTTTAGAGCAAGGGGTGCTAGGCCTAGCAGAGCATTCTTGGCTAGTTTGCAGGTATGTAACTTAATTCTACTAGCTAAGGGTAGCCAATTAATTTGTGCATAGAGAGTACATCTGTGGGTGGGCTTGTCAAGCCTTAACACAAAGTGACATGCATTACTGCATGCCACTCTAACCCTGTTTAGAACTGAGTCACTGGCCGACTCATAAACGGTTAGACCATAGTCATTAGGAACAGGATGGAGCTGGACACTATCAGTTGCCTGGTGTCTGATTTCTGTAATTATGTTAAATATAGGGCACTTCATTGTATTTATCATTACTAAATGTGTTATTTGATTGTGGTAACTTCACTACTGCCACCCAGGACACCTTTAGAGACAAGACGTTACTCACAATGTTTTACAGCTAGGTAAGATAAAGTCCACTATTACTACTCCACTTCTCAAGGCACAGCTCAGCAAAACCTTGGGAATCTCTGTTACTTTTCAAACAGGATGATCCTGTCAGATCAGACATGGTAGCAGAATCTTCCTGTCCTCCTAACTTATCTGGTCAATGTTCCCAAGGCAACCTTATTATAACTACAAATACCTTAAAGATGATTACTGTGGGGTCACTCTTTTGCTCAGCATTGTGCTGTCATGCTAGCAACCAAGGTTTGTGAGCAGATTCAGGAACTTGGAGCAGGCAGCCATGCCAGGGTGAGGGCACTGCCAATGGCAGTACTTCCAAAGCACAAATAGGGGCCCCTTCTGGCACCATAGCAACTCTTGGGGGACCAGGGAAGTTTTTCCCCCACAGGAGTATCACTGTGGCATCTGAGGCCACTGCTAGTCTGCTAGCTCCCTCTAATAGGTGGAGAGTTAAGGGAGGAAAGGGAGAAAATGGGGTAAAAGCCCCACTGCCACTGGGATGATGGTCAGAAGTACTCTTGGGACTCGTGATTTTGGATCCCCACTGGAGGTTCAACAGTCTCACAGAGCATGGAGCTGGGGTGCCACCATGGCATGGGTCCCAGTCCCAAGGACTGGGTGGGTGGCAGAAGTGGAGAAAAAGCTTTTTGGTTTTTGCAATTAAATATTTTATTTAATTCATAAAAAGTTTACATGCAATCCACTTACAGTGGAGAAAATGCTTGATATACAGAGAACAAGCTTGATATAAAAAAAGGAAAAGATGTTTTGTGCAAAGTTCAGTCTTCTTTTTGTAATACTAAAATCAATAATCAAAGTTATATGGCTCTGAAATATGGGGATGAGAAGATTTGCCCAAGCTCGAAACAGTTCAGCACAAATTCCTAAAAGTTTACTCTACATCTCATTGGTTACTCCCACATCTTATATGAAAGTGGAAACTAAGCCCCTCCCTAGCTCTCTTGGTGAAGATTTTTTTTTATTAGGTGAAATTAGTTAGAATGGGGAGCATAAGCTTCCAAAAAGATGCTATGAGGCAGCATCGAAAGATCACTGTATAGAAAATATGGTTTCCCCCGGTTGACTTTGTTTCAGGATACTCTATGTCAAATTGGTCTAGGTCAGTTATTGGAATATATGGAAGTTATTCTTGCTAAAAAAATTTGCAGGAGAGAATTAGTACTAGGCTGTGAGATATTAAGAAGCAAATGAGTAGGGCAAGTATTTGTAAACTAAACGATTCTACATTTTACCATATACTTAAGAGGGGATGTGGGTTGCGAGTTTTATATTTTAAACTTGGAAAACATATAAAACTCAGAAATGTTTATACTAAGATTTGAACTAATGTATACATCTGCCCTAAGTGGGTGTTTTGCAGCATCTTGTATAAACTTAGTCTGTGCCTCTATAGTATGAATATTGCAGGACACCTTGGACATCATCTTCTCATCTGTTCCCTGTACAAGGAATTAAGGGATATTTTTAGGCCTAGTACCAAAAACTCTTATTTAGATTCTATCTCTATGATAAATGTTCTCCTAATCTCTAAAAATCTAAACTTTATTGAAAAAGTAGGCAATTTTGGTTATGGACTAAATTTGATAAGAACTATGTTCAAACCCCCAATTTTTGATAGTTGATCAACATGTATAGTTAAGCAATGTATGAAATTCTATGTTCTACCTCTGCCTTATGATGCAGATGCATCCTTTTTCACTCAGTTGTCAAGCTCTCTGGTTGTAGCATATACAATAGTAAGATCACACAAGCTGAATTTTTTAAATCCATGACAATATAAAAACTGATATGTATTCTTGTTTTTTTTATTTTTCCTGTAAATATATTTATTGACTTGTATATTTAATACATACATTGTAATCCTTAATCTTTAGATTAATGAAAAATAAAATGTATAAGCCATTTTTACATAAATTAATGCTTGTGTGGTGAAATAAAAAGAAAAACAATTCATCCTTTCAGTGGTCTGTAATTGGAATAGAAGTGGTGATAACAATTCAGTTGCTTTCCATGTACAGCCAAATACATCATCTTTATTTTCAATGTCAAACCAAAGTTTCTCATAACTTAAAGTTTCCCTATGCATGAGCCACCATTTGTTTTCATTAAACAGTGGAATAGAGTGAGTGTTCCATTTTTCTAAAACTTGTGATTTCTCCCACCATGGTCAGATGTATTTATTTATCTTTATTTATTTATTTGTACAAATCAGAATTACAATCCTTTGAGCCAAGGACTCATTTCCAAAGGCTCCTTGTCAGACAAAATACAGATTACATACAAACAGAACACCATATAGTTACAGAGGAATATAACAACATAATTTCATATGGCTACATATGTACATGAGTAGGCAATTACAGAGGAATATAACATAGCTTCATACGGTTACATAGGTACATGAGCAGGCAACACGTAGAAAGGGTATGGCAGATTGCCATATAGAGTGACTGAGGTACAGTCCAGAGGGAGGGGAAGCAATAGAGGGCAGACAAGTAGGGTACCTGGTAAAATAGTGGGATTTTTGCTGGGGAGGATATAGAGCAGTAGTGCTGAAATAGATGCTCTGCAGGGGGTGACGGTTAGCTGTCTGAGGGACATTGTTGGGGAGTTGTGGGTGGCTGGAGAAAGAGTGAGGGGGGGCCTTGGTCTATCAACAGTTGCAGCACCATGAGGCAAAGAAATGTACTGTACTATCATGGCCATAAGCAATGGGCTAAACCTGCAGCTTCACCGCACTGATGCCAGCTTTTGTCATTATAATTCCTGTTAATTTTAGCCAGCAATTAGGTATGAACCATCAATAATTTTCTTCGGTATTATTTTTTGCTGCCGAATATATGTTATTAACCTTGATGCTAGCATTAATCCATTGTAGATCAATTTCAACTGTTTTCAAATGTAGGTCTTTCTGACTTGTCAATAAAAATGTATTTAACCTTGATAGTAACTTTTCTGTACCCATTTTGATCATATTCTCTTGTTCTTGTAGTATTAAATCAAACTTTTTGTCATGTGTCCCATGAACAACTTAGTAAACTCTTCAAACTTTTTCTTGATCAATAAATATGTATATAATTTAATTTTAAAATATGAACCCATTGCTTTTGTTTACACATATGAACAACATTTCCCTTGGATAATTAAATCCTTCTATTTGATTTTGCCAAATCCCAGTATAACTTTGGTAGTCTTTTAAGTAGTTTTGGGCCATAATTCCCAGTATCCCACAATTGCAATATGTAGCCATGGTATGTTTCATTTCAAAAGTTTCCTATGTGCTGAAGACATAAATGACCACTAAGATAACACTAACTTTGTAATCTCTGTCAACTTAATCCCTGGCTCTGTCAAATATTATATAAAAATGTTTTGTTGTTTCAAAAATTTCTTTACAGATATGTTCATTTTTAAAAAAGAAAGTCCTCTCCCGTGCCAAAGACAAATGGTAACTCATATGCACTAGGGTATGGATATCCAAACACCCCTTGTTGTTTTGTATTAATTGCTTCTATGCAATACATGGTTTTCCTCTCCTCCATAAAAATTTAAAGAAAATTATTTTTATATCATCACACCAGGATTCAGATTCGAAAATGTTATTGTTTGTCACTAGACATAACAAATTTCAACTTTTAAAATGTATCAATGTAGAAAAAAAAAACAATGTCCAGTTTATAATACATAGCCATAGATTGTATCCATATAGAAAACAACATCATGAGTTTCTTCACTGCAAATGTTGCTACTTTTTCCATTTCAATAAATACATTTATTAAATACACTGGTCTTAATAACATTTCCATATTTTTAGAGATAAATAGATAGCATAACAGGGAAGGACCATCTAATTTTTGTTTTCCCATAATGGTCCCTGTCCATTTAGTTATTTGTCTTTTGTAAATAGGGCAAATTAAAACTACATGCATTGAGCGTTCTACATGATTAAGACCACAGGAACAATAAGCATTCAGAATTCCATTCAGATCTTCATTATATCTTATTTCTAGTAATTTGCTTGGAAATACCCCAAAGTGAAATTTTCTAAGGGTTATTCTAAATTCTGAAGTAGTTATCTTCAGAAGATAACTCTCCATTAAATGGTTCTCTATAAATTTAGGTAATACTGGGTGAAATTTGTTTTTGCCCAGCTTCTCAAAAGCAAGCTGCCTATCAATGTCATGCTTCCTTAATTTCAACAAGGGATTATAAAATGGTGCAATAACATTATTCTACAGGCACCTGTGCCAAAGAAAACATTTCCCTGTAGAGTTTAAACTATTCTTAACACATCCAAGCCATGGCATCCTTCATTCTTTTTTTTTTTCCAGAAATTAACCACTCTTCTCAGCTCAGAATTTAACCTACCCGTGGTATTTTCAAACATGGCCTAAAACAATTATTGTTGCAGGAACAATCTATCTGTACTTGTTTTAATTGATTTTATGTAAGTCAGTTTATGTTAATATTGTTATTTTGAGATGATCTATAAATGAGACTTGTTTCTCATAGAATGTATTCTATATTTGATGCAACTTTTTAATAAAATACAAAAATATAAATAAATAAAATACCAATTTTTTCCTTTAGGCAGGCATTAGCTAAATCAGTAAAATGTTGTAAATGTTGCCAGTAGATGAGTATTCTCCTATGAGCTAACATTTTAACAGATGCTTGCCATAGTTCCCACTGCACAATGCATTGTGGTATTGTAATAGGGTGCTTTAGTGGTCTTTTTTATCACTACTCTGTGTTTCCTCCTTGCAACCACAGTCCTGCTATTCATCCAGCCACTGCTCCTACCTTCATCTCTGACCCCAAAGCAGACATGCCCAGCTGGCATATGCAGCTACGACCATCGAGAGGGGTTCCCCCTTCAGCCCCTGCACCCAGCGAGGATCCACTACCGCACACGCCTAATTCAGGCATCTTCGGCCAGTGAAGCGAGTGGCCATCAAGCTGCCATGGACTATGCTGCTTCCCCTTTTTCTCCCAATGAGAGCACAGACGTGCAATGATGTCCACACACTACGTGCAAATGTCTGCCATGCTCCCCCTCCTCTGAGCACCCGTGCAGCTGCAGTTCCTCCAGGTGTCCCCAGGGACCACCAGAGCATGGCGTGCACTCACCCTTTTCCCCAGGACTAGGACAGCTGTCATCAGATGCTCAATCCTAGTCCTTCCCTGCTGACCCTCGACGACCCTGACTGTTCCCAAACTCGGGTCGCCAGTGTGGAGTGAGGTGTGGCATCCAGCGCCTCAACCCTCAGCGCCACCAGGCCAGCTGCTTTATTGGTCTTTTATAAAATAGGTCAACAGGTTTTTCTAAGTTATCCTTAACCCCATATTTCCAAATAGAGTAAAGTCAGCATTCATGTTAAAGTAACTTCATTGCTTTTGAGTTGTTAATCCATTATCTGAACTCAAAAGCATTGAGTTTAAAGCATAGCACGCAGTGATTTTAAAAACCAGTTGGTTATGAACTATCAGTTTTTTTGCATCTAAATATTTTCTACAATACTTTAAATATCAACATGTATAAATTCCATTTATACGCAAATTGAATACTTAAACACATACTATTAGCTAAACAATATAACCAAAAAGCAACTCATTAAACAATGAGTTAACAACTCACTGCAGTTAAAATATTTAATGATGACTGTACTGTAGCTGTACCATATAGGCTTTGAGCTATTGCCTTAGCATTAGAAACTTTTAATATAGCTCCTACTGTATTACCTCTATAAGCAGAGTTAAATCTTAAAATACCTCCACTAGACTGATTAACCTTTCTGTGAACATTATTAATTTGCTGCTTCCATGAAAAGCTATCATTAAAAGTAAATCTCAAATAAGTATAAGCTTTGACTATCTCCAATTTAATATCATCTATTTTAAAAGTTAAATGTTTTATTTATACCAACCCCTTTCTTGTTGACAGTCATTACTCTACTTTTATCTGTATTAATTTTCAAGTCTGGTTCTTTAGCTTTTTGTGTTATTTTATTCAGTTGGGATTGAGGACCATGCTGGGTAACAGAGATTAATAGCGAAGTGGTTTAAGGCTCTGAGCTGCAAATCTGGAGACCTGGGTTTGAATCCCACAGCCCCCACTTGCATACTGTGTGATCCTGAGCAAGTCACTTAACTTCCCTGTGCTAATAGGTTGCAACTGTAAACAAGCTTTCAGATTAGTGTGCCACTCCTGGTTAAACAATTGGAAAAAAAAGATTAAATTGTCCACATGAACCAGGACAAGACATCTTCTGTTTCCAATCATTGGGTAATTGTATTGATGGTTATCAAGAGCAAGTAACAAATCGTATATGTAAATATTAAATAAAACTGGGTTTTGAACAGAACACTGCTTTACTACTACATTAATTTAATTTTGTCTGTGAGATTTCTTAGTTTATTATAACATACTTTGTGAAAGTAATAAAAGTAGAAATCATTGATTACACTTATTAAAGCAAAATCTATGTCCAACTCTTTTAGCTTCCATCCAAGAATATTTCTATTTAGGTAATCAAAAGCCTTTTTAAAATCTGTGAATACTATGTAAACTGTCTGCAGTATTATAAAAGCATATTTTTTTAAGTTACTGATGCAACACAAAACATTGGTTAGGAAGCAATATAGCATAGGGGTTAAGGGCACTGAGCTGCAAACCTGAAGACCTGGGTTTGAATCCCATCAGCCCCCACTTGCCTGCTGTGTGACCCTGGGCAAATCATTTAACTTCCTTGTACTCCCAGGTTGCACATGGGAACAAGTTATGGCTTAGGGTTTAATGGTTTTCTGATTAAACAATTTCCCCTTTGCCTTTGGTTTATCATATCATCAAAGCAGGAGGTTAATGGTACACCAAAAATATTTTGCAATACATATATGAGACTGTGCACTGACATCATCTTAACCTTTAGCTGCTGATAGAATTAAAACATATAGGAATTCTAGAGTGATGCATCAGTCCATGGCATAGCAAGGGTTAATGGTTTCTACCCATCCCATAAAGAAATGCCAAATTTTGCCAATTTTCCAAATCAGTTTATTTTTGTTTGCTCATAGTTAATCTTAATGTTAAATTTCTCTGAGATTTACTTAGCAGTAAAAATCTTTATTTTTAGACAGGAAATAGATGGAATTTTCACATTGTTAGGACCAAAGTCCTATTTACAAGATGGTCCTATGAGTACATTCATTACATCAAAGTTATCAAAAGACAATTAGCATAACAGTACACCACATACAATATAAAATAACTGCATTTCATGTGGCTTCATAAAACATCAAGAAATGGAACACACAAAATATACAGTAACAATAATTAAAATATTTAAACCAGCATGTTTGTTTAACCATTACACATACAGCATGTATTTAATTCCTGTTTTAAATCTGTTATAAAGAACTTAGTATTTTTTATTAACTTTGTAAGTTGTGTGTTTTATTAAATTCCACAGTGTAATTGTAATAAATGGATATCTCATATTACTGTACTTGTTTATGGATTTTGGTAATTTGAAATTTCTCAAATTTATATTCCTTAAGTTTTGTTGATATGTTTTCCTTTCCAATTTGTCATACAGTTAAGTATGTTTACAAAAGTTCAGTACTTTGTGTATTTGCTCAGTCCAGGATAACTTTATTTTATTTTCATGTGGAAGCCAACCCAGTTCCTCATAAAGGTCACAATGGTGGAATTTATGATCCTTTCTCAAAATGAATCTTGCCAAATGGTTATAAATAACATAAATTTTGGCTAACATTCCTTTTGTTGCTAGGCTGTACACATAGTTGACATATTCAAGAACTGGCAGTAGAAGCTGATTTACTATGATGAATCTCATACATTTGTTTGTACAAAAACTAGTTTGCCTAAATGCCCCCAACCTTTTATTTATTTTTATTATCGTGTTGTCAATGTGATCAAATTTTAGGCATTCATCAATCCATACTCCCAGGTACCTATATTCTGACACCCGGGCTATAGTTTCATTTTTGTTGTTTTTATTGTTACCTCCTGTTTATTTTTGCCTGTCTTTTTACTGTCTTTTTGAAATAACATCAGTTTGTTTTTTTCTATCATTTAATACCAGCCCTGAGTTAGACAGCTATGAGCACATCCCTCTAAAATCTGATTGTAAATTTGCTTCCAAGATGTCAGGGGGTTTCCCACTAGCCACCAGCAGGGGATCATCTGCATAAAGGAATATGCTTGAGTATTTTGCAATGTCAGCTAAATGATTTATATAAATTTAAAACAATGTGGGCCCCAAAATGGAGCCCTGAGGCACCCCTCTTTGAACTAAAGCCGTATCTGATAGCTGACCATCCACACAGACTTGTTGAGTTTGATTTTGTAAATAAGATGCAAACCAACCACATGTCTCCTTGGCCATGCCAATCTCAGCTAATCGCTCTCCCAGGAGCCCATGGGCCATGGTATCAAATGCCTTCAATAAATCCACGAACACCGCACCCACCGAAAGGTCCACCTCTAATTTGAAAGCCATAATGTCCACCATATCGGTGAGTGCGGTGTGCATGGAGTATCCTCTGTGGAATCCTGATTAGTACATGAACAGCAAGGAGTGCCCTTCCAGGTAATCACACAGCTGTCCCTGTACCAGTCTTTCAAATACATTGGCAACCACTGACAATAATGCAGTGGGTCTATAGTTTGTTGGTTCAGCGGTTTCCCCACCCTTATGGACTGGTATAACTTTTGCATTTTTCCAAATATGTGGAAAAATTCCATCCATCAGGCTCCAGTTATATGGTTTAGTTAGGACAGAGGCAATCACTTGAACTGAATCCTTAAGAAACTGATTTTCTATACAATCCAAGCCAAATGCTTTTATCTTTTTAAGTTTTCTTATTTCGTCGTTAACTTGTTTACAGGTGATACACCTAAATCTAAAACTTGGTATACCTGGATTAGTATGGTTCAGTGATGTATTGTTTAATGCAGGGGTTGAAATTTCTATGTCAGGCAATGTTACAAAATATTCATTCAAAATGTTTGCTGACTGTTTAGGAGATTGTGGTTTTCCATTTCTAAACATTTGAATAGGTGGCCCCTGAGCTACTGGGATGTCAAATGATTCAGTCAATGACCAGTATTTCCTCATATCAGTGGTCTCAGTGGACTAGGTTTCATAAAACTTTTTGGTTAGTTTTTCTTATTTGTAACTTTAAAGTATTTCTAGCTTTTTTATATTTCTCCTAGTCATTGGGTCCAATGATTTTCCTGCTAATTTCCAAAGTCTATTTTTAACATGTATCTGCTTCTTTCATTTTTCAGTTATCCAAGGAACATGGAGCTTTCTTTGAACCTAAATTTTGAAAGGTGCTAGCTCATTACGTATTTCACAAAAGCAATTTGTGAATTCTTGAACAGCAAGGTCAAGTGATGGCATTAAAAACAATCTATTCCATTTTACAGTAGCTAATTTGGTCAAGAAAACTTCCTTATTATAATTTTTTAAATCCCTGTGTTTTATTTTTATTGGTGTTGTTACCAGAGTGTTCAATTTTTATTCAACAGTTCAAGTACGCAACTTATTGAGCTATGGTCACCCAAAATTGGTTGGTTTACTTGCACATTTGTGGCCCTAATTTTTGATTTTATAAAAACCAAGTCTAGTATATTTCCTGAGCTATACTGAAGGGTTTTTCTAGTAGGTGAAGAAATTATTTGGGTTACATCTACTGTTTTAAAACTATTTTCCAGGCCTGCCCTCACTGTTTGCCCCATGCTGCGTTAAAGTCTCCAGTTAATATTGAGTCTTGTCCCAAAGTAGAATTTTGTACACTCTGTGAAAGATTTTCAAATTAACCAGTTTTAGTTTTAGGGGGTGCGTAAATTACTCCTATAGTCATTGTTAAACTTGGAATATCTACTATTAAGCAATCTATTATTCCAATTTGTCTTGAGTGTATAATCTTCATTTGTCCTAAATCCCATATTGTAAACAGTAATACTCTCCCCCTCCATCCCACCCTATCTAATCAATGACTGTAAAATCCCACAAGTTCAACTTCTTCCTGTTTAACCAGGTCTCGGTTAATGCCATTATATCTGGTGAGTTGCTTCTGTCCATGTTCTGAACCAGTCAATTTAAATTTTTAGGCTTCTTGCATTGTCATGTAGAATTTTTAGTCCACTCATAACTTTAGGGCACAGATTTATTTTTATACCCCCCCAGTAGCAATGATATAACTAAACAGTTTGCCATTTTGTGAGGATTCATGCCTACAATGTTATTTAAGTGCAGTCTTTTGTCACGCTGATGTCGTATTTTTGCAAAAGAATTTCTACTTCAACATTTAACCAATGGTTCTGTGCAAGTAAGTACTCTCCCAAATTGATGGGAGGGCCCAATTTCCAATGCCAAAACAGTCAGGATATCTATCAAGTTTAGATTTGCAATCTTTACATATAGTACACTAACTATAATAAAATAGGTTAGTATTCTGTAAAACAACCTCATTTTTACCTCAAATTGCTACTAAAACAGTGGTAAGACATTGGCTATAGCCAAAAATACAGAGAAGGAACAATAAAATACTCACACACAGATTTCCTGTCTAAATCCTTAATCTATATAATCAATTTCTGGTATCATAAGTTAAAAACAATACCTCAATTTTGAATCAGTAATTTGTAGTGTGACCTGAATTTTTAGATGCAATAAGATTTTTGCCTCCAAGTCGCACTTGCCACTTCATATCACACCAAGATATTTTACTTGATTAGCAACTTGAAAGTCAGGCATCAGTTTTTCTTTCAGTTTTTCATTTGTTTCTGTTAATTTCTTTATTATATCTGGCTTTGTCTGAGAAGGCCTTTACTCAGTCCAGAAATACAGGAAGAGATTTATTGATATTCTTGAGAATCACAAGAATATCATTGGCAAAAATGCTGATTTTTTTTTTTTATTTCTATATATGCTTCCCCTCCAGCTGGTATAAGACTATTTCAGGGCTTCTGGGTGGCCCTAACCCTGTCTCCTCGATTATCTCCTTGGACTTGCCTGGCTCCATGAGTGTGGCCCCGTTGTATCCTCTCCCATCATTGGAGGACTTTAGGCTGGACCAGGGTCCTAAGTAAGTAATAATACCTGACAGGGTGGATGGTATTGGCCTATACCAGACCACCTAGGGGCATAATGGGTCCTGACACTGCAGATGTAGGACCTTATAGCCCCTTGAAGGTCCAGTATAGGCCAATACCACCAACCCTGGAGGGTATTATTGCACTGAGAAAATGGGCACTGTAAAAAACAAAATAAGTTCAATAAGAAATTGTTAATAAACAATTCCCTTAAAATAGGTTTTGTAATAAAATAGTTCCTCCACCTGCTAGAATAGGTAGGTATAAGTTTATTGTTGGACAAGAAGTATTGTCATTATAAAAAATATACAATAAAAGCAACCATTTGTCACATATAAATACATACATAATTAAAATCTATATATAGAGACTATGTTTAAAAACCATATCTAAATTCACATATTGCACTATATAATGGGAGAATTTAATTCCCCTGTTACATCATATTTTCTGTACATGTAACTTGCTTAATTCAATAATTCTACAAAATCATGAGACCCTGTCCAAATGGAACTCATTTGTTTTTAATAGATAGTTATACTGATAAGTTGATTCCATATCTAGATTCATTAGCAATTCCCCTAGAAAGAAATTTCTGTGTGATTTGTACAGAGGACACAGTTTTAATGTATGTTTAGGTGTGCCTTCATGCAAACCACAAGCACACAATTTAACAGTTGCCATACCAGATTTTTGTTTTAGCCTGTTGCTTTCCATGTAACCCAGCCTAAATTTGGTGAAAGCTTTTCTATTGCTTGGGTTACCTATTATCCTTAAATATTGGTGTAACTTGCTAGAATAAGGAAATGGTTGCCAGGGTCATGCTTGAAAGTAGGAAGATATATTACCTAATGCACTTACCCGGTCATCAAAAACTAATAAAGAAATAAAAATAGTTACACTCCCATGCACCCCCTCATGCACATATACACATAAGCCTTGCAAAATAGTAGAACAAATACTTCAGTTGTGATCGTGTCAGGACTGCCACATTCTGTACTGTGGAGAGCGACAGGATGGGACCTTACTCTTGTAGCATGAACTGAGCATTCCTGAAGCTGTGGCCTGAGCAGTGATTGCTGTTTGCTGTCAATAGTTTGTTGTAGTTTAGACTGGGACTGCAGAATTGTCTGAGACACAAAGAGGGTGGTTAGCTGTAGGATTCCTGTTTCCTTCAGTGAGGTAGTTCTTTTTTCTCCTTAAAAAAGGTAGGATTCTTTGTTTTGTTTGCGCTGAAGCAGAAGCACAGCTGCTGTCAAAATGAGCAGGATGTCTCAAAGTAGCGGTGAGCATGCAACGTGCTACTGCTACCTAACTATTTGAATCTTGTGTGTTTAATGGACAGCTGTTCTTTAATCATGAAGTGTTGTGTGGCACTTTTGTTAAGAAAACATTTGGGTGCCAGCCCAGTGGCACAGAGGGCTGAGGCACTGGATGCCTTACCTCTCACCATGCTGATGACCCATGTTCAGACATGAGGACAGGATGCTGGGGGTCAGCCGGGGGGGGGTTGGGCCAGGCAAGGATTGAGCAGTCGCTGGCAGCTCTCCTCTCTCCTGGACATGGGAGATTGTCCCTCCAGACCTTTGACTGCCACCTCGTGGAGGAGTTGTGGTGGTGCAGTCAGGGGTCAGAGACAGATGCTAGGCCAGGAGTGGGTGGAGTCAGTCCAGGACAAGGCATGCATGCATGCACACCTCCACATGCACCCTGACCTTGATTGGGGGCTCTGGGGAACAGAGAGAAAAAAGTGGATAATTGTGGTCTGGATGAAGCCCCTCACAATAGCTCCAGTTATTTTTCTGGCCAGTGGAGGAGGTGCCTGAATGACCACGGAAGTCTACTGTCAGATGGCTAACATGAGCCGCTGCCTGCCGTGGAGGATAAACACCTGACGGGGGAAAAAAAAGAAAACATTTAGGTGGCAGTTTTTGTTTTTTTTTTAAGTTTAAGGAGCAGCGCTCTTACAGATTTAAACTAGAGGCAATGACTACATTTGATAGGAGGCAATCTGTTTTAGTGTTCTGCGTCTTTTAAGGTCGAGCAGCATTGGGGATTCATGTGACCAAAACTGAGCTACAGTCCCGAAAGAAAGGAAATTTGAAACAGTAGTCAGTTTGTTTTATGTTTTATTATTATTTTTTTTTTTTTTACTTTATGAAATTGAACTGAGACACACACAAGGGGGGGCTTGGCTAGCCACCAACTCACCCACTAAGTGAAAGAAAAAGATGGCGGCTAGTCAGTTTGCAAATTTTGGGTGCCCAGTGATACCCTAAGTAATGGGGCACCCCAAATTGGCACTTGTTTTTCACTGGGCTGTATTGTCAGCTAGACAAGGGCTCTGGGTAGGGAACTGGCCAATCAGAAGCCAGGATTTTACATGCCCATTTTCTAAGTAAGCATTCCTTGGTACTCAAAGAGTGTGCCTTAGTCAGCATGGTGCAGGGTCTGCAGGTCACCCAGAGCTGTCATAGGGCTCAACTGCTTCTCCTATTTTCTGCCCCAGAAATATACTCCTACCTTGCACTGTCACCTGTAGTCACCAGTGGCAGTCATGTAGTGACAGTGATCCCCCCTCCCTCCCCAAAGAAAGAGAAGGTCCTGTGGGATGCTCAGTCTTTCTCCCCTGGCCAGCCCTCTAATGACCAGGCTTGTTCCCTAACCCAGGTCACTGGTGTTGCAAGCAGTAGAACTACGTCTGTGCCAGTAGGCTGATTTGGAAACACTGACTTTAAACAGTTACCATTTATAGCCATTATCTTCAATTTCTTGGTTAGTTCTTATTTACTGTAGAAAGGCCTCCAAGCAAAGAATATATGAAGTTGAAGATAAGGGGCAGCCTTGCCTTACACTGTTTAACATTACAAAAGGGTCTGTAAGATAGTTATTAATCTTAAATCTAACTGTAGATTTAGTATAGAGGATATTAATAAACCTCAGAATGTCCTCCAGAATATCTCATATTTGTAGGCATTTGATCATACATTTACAGTTAATTACATCAAAGGCCTTACTAGCGTCTAAGGCGATTGCAGCAAGGTTCCATTTTATTGGACACAACTAATCATTGTGTATACTTTTCTATTTGCTTAATGAATAGTCCTCCCTGCATTAATCCAAATGGGTCTTCCATGATGGCATTGGGGATCCCCACCTTAATTCTATCGATCATTAATTTAGCAAAACTCTTATAGACCAAATTTAACAAGGCCATTGGTCTGTAACCATCTGTTTTCTAAGGATGTTTACCTTCTTTTAATATTACTGTTACTTTAGCTTCTGTTATAGAAGGGGAGAGATCACCAGCTGTATCAGTGTTATACAGGGAGTCAGTTAATCTGTGAAAGCAGTATACAGTTCTTCTGTATATACATTGATACCTGATGTTTTTTTTTTCTTTTAGTAAGGGAATGCATTGTTTCTTCAACTTCATCTACAGTATATGGACTTGCTATACAGCTACATTTGGGAAAAGTCACTCTATCTTAAAATACATCTAACTTCTCTTGGTCAGTTTTTAATTTCAATTGATAAATACCCAGTTAGAGTTTACAAAAGGCATCTTCCATTTCCACATTATTTTGTAACATTACACCATCCTCACTTTCTATTGCTGCAATCCACTTTTTCCTTTTTTTTTTTTTTTTTTTTTTAATAAGCCAACATTTTTCCAGACTTTAAAATGCCCTGAAGATATCTGGCAGATTTTAATTTTGTTATGTTGTTTTATACTTGTTTAGTGATGATTTCTTGTTTTGAAAGCCTCATTTTTTTGTACTCATTTTCATATTTAAGAAAATCCTCATTTATTAACTTATCTAATTCTTTTAATCTGCTTTCTTGCTCCAAAAGCCTCAGTTTTTTGCATTCATTTTCATGCATAAGAAAATTCTGAATTATTAATTTATCTTATTATTTTAATCTTCTTTCATTTTGTCACTATCTTCTTCTTTCCTGTACTTCCCTATCCAACTTTAAGGAGGTATTATTGTCCCTCTTATGACTGCTTTTAGAGAATCCCATAGTTCTGACATTGTGTGTTGCCTGTGATAGTTGTAGAACCAAAACTTGTGCATTGCATCTCTAATCTGTGTGTCTAAAATTCTCATCTTTCAATAAGTCATTCTGGAATGACCATTGTCTATTTTTTTGGCAGACTGGGTCCATAAGTAGTACATATAATTGTATTATGGCATGGTCAGAAACTATTATCGAGTTGATTTTTGTGTGAGACAGCATATAAGCTAAGTATTTTAGAATAAGAATATAATCAATCCTTGAAAAAGTTTGTTTTTTTGTCAAAATGTGTGTTATCTTTAATTGTAGAAATTTGAAATCTACATGTGTCCATTAAGTCATTATTATGTATAAAATGTACCAACCTATTAGTCATATTAAAACTGGCTTTAGTTATTTTTGAAGTTTTATCTAAATCTGGTTAAGTCAGTGTGTATAAATTACCGTGAATAATAATTTTTTTCTTCCTGTAAAATATTAGTCTGTTGGTTATTATTACTAAAAATTAGAATACTAGTTAAAGGGTGCATATACCAATCCAATTATTATTATTTTTTTAATCCTCACTTTAACTAAAATATTCTGCCTTCATTGTCAGCAAAAATTTCTAAAAATAATTAACAGACTCCCTTATTATTATCACTACCCCACAACTCTTCTTGTTGTCCTTAGATGAGAGAATATGGGTAATCCATTTTTTTCCAAGTTTCAATATTTCTTTTTTTTTCTCCAAATGAGTTTCCTGGAGATAAACAAAGTCTGCTTTTAGTATGTTAATATTAGTTACAATTCTTGGGGAATTAATTTCATTGACACTGAAGCTTATAAATGGAATGAACTTTGTCATAAAGCACTAAATCCTATAGTATTGCTCAACCACAACTTATCATAAATAATAATTTATTGAACAATGATGACCATTTTCACTCGATTAAACACACACAAGCAAAATAAAATTACAATATCACAACATGCAGTTTTATTTATTTAGCATATAAATGCATTGCATGTTACTGCTGTTTTTATGCTGAAGGCAAAAGCCGTGTAAAATAAACATTACTACTACTTACTACAGTCTTCATTTTCAGTTTATATTATTTCTCCTTGAAGGCTATATTTGCCCAGCTAAAAGCTATGCTTTCTCTCTACTTTAACAAGCATTTGTCAATGCCTAATGTTCACTGCTGGTATTGGTGTGGTACCGGGTCTTGCCTGTACACATTTTTATGTTTGCTTGCACGCATGTGCAAGAAACATAATGCCATCATCCGAGTTTTTGGAGGTGTGGCAGCCCTCTTCCAATTCAGTCAGTGTGTTTGCAGGTGCGGTCGCAGTTCTCCAATGCCTGCTGAGCTGCCTATGACAGCTCCAAAATGCAGTGGCATACAGTTGAAAGGGGGAGCTACACTTCAGTGAGCAGTGATCAGATATCACATGCTCATGCGCGCTCCCCCTACACACACACACACACACACACATACAGTGGCGTGAAAAAGTATTTGCCCCCTTCCTGATTTTCTCTATTATTGCATATTTGTCACACTGGATGTTTTCGGGTCTTTAGACAAAATATAATATTAGATAAAGGGAACCTGGTGAACAACACTTTTTATTTACTATCTCTTCTTTCTGTGGAGTAATTGCCCCAGTTAATCAACCCAATTAAAGGATACTAGGAGTCAGCTGATTGAACACAGCCAGGAAAGATTACAGCCAGCCCTGCTCAATATAAACCTCACTTATTTTGGCCCTTACCATCAGAGTCACATCTGCCAGCACAAGATTCAACAAGCACATTATACCATGATCAAAGGAAGTTCCTGAAAAGATCAGAAAAAATGTGTTGCCCTCTATCAGTCTGGAAGGGTTACAAAGCTATTTCTAAGGCTCTGGGACTCCATCGAACCACAGTGAGAGCCATAATCTCAAATGGAGAACACTTGGAACAGTAGTGAACCTTCCAGGAGGGCGGCCTACCAAAAATTACTCCAAGGGCACAGTGTAAAATCATCCAAAAGTCTCAAAGGATCCTAAAACAACATCCAAAGAACTGCAGGCTACTCTTGCCTCAGCTAAGGTCAGTGTTCATGACTCCACAATCAGAAAAGAGACTGGGCAAAATGGGCTTCATGTGAGAGTAGCAAGGCGGAAACCACTGCTAACCAAGAAGAACATAAATGCTCATCTCTCATTTGCCAAGAAGCACCTGGATGATCCACAAGCCTTTTGGGAAAATGTTCTATGGACAGATGAGGTCCAAAGTGGAACTTTTGGACAACATGGATCCCATAATGTCTCGCGTAAAAGCAAACACAGCATTCCACAGTAAGAACACCATACCAACAGTCAAACATGGTGGTGGTAGTGTGATGGTGTGGGGATACTTTTGCCCTAAGGACCTGGATGACTTGCCATAATTAAAGGAACCATGAATTCTGCTCTGTACCAGAAAATTCTTAAGGAGAATGTCCAGTCATCCTTCCGGTCAGCTGAAGCTGAAGCGTAGTTGGGTCATGCAGCAAGACAATGATCCAAAACACAAAAGCAAGTCCACATCAGAATGGCTAAAAGAAGTAAAATTAAAGTTTTGGAGTGGCCTAGTCAAAGTCAGACTTAAACCTAATAGAGATGCTGTGCGGGACCTGAAACGAGCAGTTCATGCTCGAAAACCTACCAAATGTTACTGAATTAAAGCAGTTCTCGAGGAAGAGTGGGTTAAAATTCCTCCACAGCGATGTGAAAGACTGATATTGAATTATAGGAAGTGTTTGGTTGCAGTCATTGCAGCTAAATGTGGCATAACCAGTTATTAAGTGTAGGGGCAATTACTTTTCACACAGTGCCAGTTGGTGTTGGTTAACTTTTTTTCATTAAATAAGTGAAATTAAAAAAAAAAACAAGTGTTATTTGTTCACTCAGGTTCCCTTTATCTAATATTACATTTTCTCTAAAGACCTGAAAACATCCAGTGTGACAAATATGCAATAATAGAGAAAATCAGGAAGGGGGCAAATACTTTTTCACGCCACTGTATATGCACGCATGCTGCATGCTCGGCCCCCCCATGCACACACTGTATAGCCGACGGGGGGTGCCAAATCTCCCGTCGGCTGTGCTGCGCCCCCCCAAAAACACAGTGTCATATGCCACGCTGGATGCCCACCCCAGCATGGCTACACATCGTATAGCCGATCGGGGTGCCCAATCCCCATCAGCTCCACTGTCTACCCCCAGAGTACAGGGTGCCACACTGGAAGCCCACCCCAGCATGGCAACAGATGCTATAGCCGACAGGTGCCCAATCCCCGTCGGCTCCACGGCCCCAACCAGCCATCCTTCTGCCATGCTGGGAGCCCACCCCAGTGTGGCAAATGTCCCGTGTCATCATCATTAAAAAAAAAAACCTGAAACTTAAAAATGGTCTCTCGCTGTGTCTGCCCCCACCCGTGCCCAGCCACTGCGCACCCTGCCTCCCCACAACCCCCTCACCCCATACTTACCTCCAGACTCTGGTGCAATGATCTACAGTGGACTGGGAACACGTCTGCACTCTTCAAAGCCAACCGCGAACTGAGGAAATGCCGGTAAGCTGTATAATGGGATAGATAGGGTTTTTTCAACTTTGCTGCATATCTCAGGCATTTTTTGGAATTTTTGCACCAAATTTTCAACATGGGGTTTTTGGGACCCCTTCTCATGAATGCTCTCACTGTCATGGCGTTAATCGGGCCCAAAGGGTGATTTCGCAGTCACTGTGTGAAATCACCTTTTGGGACCGAGTAATGAAATGACACTGCCACTGTTCATAAGGTGGGTCCAAAAGCCTATGTTGAAAATTCAGTGAAACATTTAAAATGACTGTTTTACGAGCGTGCGTTGTGTAGTTCCTATGTATGCTCGTAAGTTCATGAATTTTCAATATTTTCACTCCAGATTTTCAACATTGCCATTTTACCACACCTCCTTGTGAGCAGTATAACTGTCATTTTTCACATCTTGCCCAAAAAGTGTTTCCGCCCATGTAGCGGGCAATGGCGCAGTCGGTGTGCAAAATCAATGTATGGGACACGTTAAGAAATTCACAGTGACACTTTTAATGAGCAGAAGTCTTAAAATGGCTATGTTGAAAATTTGGTGAAAAAATTCCTAAAAATGACTGTTTTACGAGCACGCGTTGCGCAGTTCCTACGCACACTTGTAAGTTTGCAAATTTTCAATATTTTCACTCCAGATTTTCAACACTGCCATTTTATTACACTTTCTTATGAGCAGTACAGCTGTCATTTTTCACATCTTGCCCAAAATGTGTTTCCGCCCATGTAACGCACAATAGTGCAGTTGGACACATTAAGAAAATCACAGTGACACTTTTAATGAGCAGAGGTCTTAAAATGGCTATGTTGAAAATTTGGTGAAAAAAATTCCTAAAAATGACTGTTTTACGAGCGTGCGTTACGCAGTTCCTACGCATGCTTGTAAGTTTGCGAATTTTCTATATTTTCACTCCAGATTTTCCACATTGCCATTTAATTACACTTCCTTATGAACAGTACAACTGCCATTTTTCACGTCACCCAAAATGTGATTCTGCATATGTAGCGCACGATGGTGCAGTCAGTGTGTGAAAGCAATGTTTGGGACAGATTAAGAAAATCACAGTTACATTGTTCATGAGCAGAGGTCTTAAAATGGCTATGTTGAAAATTTGGTGACAAAAGTCCATAAAATGACTCTGTTACGAGTGAGCATTGTGCAGTTTCCACGCACCCTTGTAAGTTCATGACTTTGTAATATTTTCAGTCCAGATTTTCACCAGTGGCGTTTCCACACTTCCTTATGAACAGTACAGCTGTCATTTTTTCACAACATGGCTGAAATGTGTTTCACACTTTCAGCGCGAGAGATGCGTGGTCTTGTGGGAAATCATTGTTCGGGACAGATAAAGAAAATCACAGTGACACTGTTCATGATCGGAGGCACCAAAATGCCTGAGTTGCCAATCTGCTGTAAAAAATCCCCAAACTAATTACATTACGGGTGTGCGTTGCACAGTTTCTATACACGCTCATGACTTCACCAGTTTTTTTAATATTTTTACTGCAGATTTGCAACATTGCCATTTTTTCCACCTCCCCATGAACAGTACAGCTGTCATTTTTCACATCCTGTTCGGAATGTGTTTTTGCACCCGTGGTGCTAAATGCCGTAGTCGCTATGCATAAGCAGCTTTTGGCTAACAAACTGATATTGCCACTGTTCATGAGGTGGGGGTCTCAAAAAAAACATGTTGAAAATTTGGAGTGAAAATACCAACGAATACCTGAGGTGTTAGGGTTTCCAACCATAACGCCCCACCCTGTAGAGAATGACAGGCATCAGGGGTGTAACCTGGGATTCTTGCCTGTAATGCTCATACCATTCCACACCCTGCAGCCAGTGAGAGGGATTGATGTATGCCTTGGACTCTTTGGCCCCAAAGTTTACCCTATTCTCCTATACCGCACCCATCTCACCATATTTCCTGATAGAATGGGGTGCGCATAAGGGCCAAAGACCCCAAGGCACACCGTGACACTTGTCGGTGTCTGCAGGGTAGGGTGTGGTGAAATGGCATGGCCGTTCTGCTTGATGACCCAAAGGCACACCCCAATGCCTGTCACTCTCTGCAGGGTGGTGGTGGGGTTGGCTTCAGTTCAATACTTCACTGCCATTCCTATTATGCAGCTCTGTAACTTCTACACTACCAATGCCAATGCCAGCAAGCAAACATTCGGCATTGACAAATGCTTGTTACTATATATATATTTATCCAAGATACAGCAGATGAGATGCAATATCTCATTTTCAGTGGTGTCCTGCTTTGACACATCGTTAGACTTTAATTATCCAGAACAAGGCTGCTCAGATGCAATATCTACTTTTAAGTGGGCTCCCGCATTTTGACCTAAAATATCCAACAGCCTTTTTATGGCCTGATATTATGATCAAGACAGGTGGAATTTTTAAAATCCCATCTGAAAGGTGATTTCACTGTGTGACTGTGGAAACAAAGTTTTGGAGGGGATTTGAAAAATGACACATGCCATGTTCAGGAGGTAGAGTAACACAAGTGATATGTTGAACATTAGAGGCCAAAATCTGCAAATAATAAAGTTATGAGTAAATGTTGTCCACAATTCATTTCTTCATAACTTAGTTGGTTTTTCACATTTTTACCCAAAATGTTCAACATAATTTTTTTATTACCACTCCTTCTGAGCATGATAGGTGTCATTCATAAAACAATGGCTGAAACATCATATGAACATACATACGAAATTGCCAGTGGATACAGGTCTATCTAGTCTGCTCGAGTGTGCAGTAATTCAGTCTTTCAGACTGCAGCTGCCCTCCCTTCCCTTGCCTCCCCACCCATTGATTTTGCCCATATATCCTTCATTTCCACCCTCTCTCCCCTCAATGGTTTGAACCCTCCCTCTGAACTTGCCTCACCCCCTTTTGAAGCTGCCCACCATCCAAGTGATAGCACCTCCTCTGACAGCACTTTCCACCCTGCCACCACCCTTTCAGTGAAATAGTGACTCCTCATTTTTCTCTTAAATCTGCCTCCTTCCAACTTCAGACTGTGCACCCTGGTTTACCTTCCACCTTTTAATTTGAAAATACTTCCAGTGCTTACTCTGTTCATACCCTTCAGGTACTTGAAGGTCTCAATCATATCCCCTCTCTCCCTTCTGTCTTCCAGGGAATACATATTGCGCTCTCTCAGTCTTTCCTCATAAAGTTTATCCCCCAATCCCAGGATAATTTTCATTGTTTGGCACTGTACCCCCTCCAATAGCTTGATGTCATTTTTCAAGTAGGGGCACCAGTACTGCACGCAGTACTCCAAGTGCAGCCTCATTTTACACCACAAGTGTTAAAACACATGGGATTTGAGAAATGACAGATGTCACATTCATGAGAAACATAGAAACATAGAATTTGATGGCAGATAAGGACCGCTTAGCCCACCCAGTCTGCCCATTTTCCTACCTAACAGATAAGCTGCAGATCCAAGTTAACCAACAGCTTACTTCCTCCTACACCCCACTAGGACTGTCTTATGCCTGTCCCATGCATTCTTGAAGTCCCCCACTGTTCTTGACTCCATGACCTCCTCAGGGGGGCTGTTCCATGCATCCACAACCCTCTCAGTGAAAAAATACTTCCTCACATTACCTCTAACCCACTTCTAAATCTGAGATTCTTTCTCCGTCCTCATTTGAGAGTACCAGGTCTAAGATTGCTCCCTCCCGAGTGGGTTCCAATACTAGCTGTCTGAGGCATGCCCCCTGTAAGGCATCAAGAATGACCCTGCTCTTGAATGTGCCTGCAGCAAAGGTGCTCCAGTTAACATCTGGCATATTCAGGTCCCCCATCAACAATATCTCCCCTTTTTCTGCCATTCTAAGAAAGCCTTCTATCATTTCCTTGTCCATTCTCCTCCTGAGATGGGGGTCTGTATACAACCCCATGCAGATTGTGGTACCATTTCCTGTCTCCAGGGTGACCCAAAGTGCCTCATCTGCTCCCTGTTTACTCTTTAGCCTGTTGCTTTGATCCCTTCCTTTACAGAGAGCTACTCCTCCTCCTCTTTACCCTCCCTGTCCCTCCTGTAGATTGTGTATCCTGGTATGTTGACATCCCAGTCATGGTTCTCTGTGTACCATGTTTCTGTGACTGCCACAATATCCAGGCAACCCTCTTCCATCAAGGCCACTAGTTCAGGGAGCTTGTTATACAGACTACGGCATTGGTACTCATCACCCTCCACTTTTTGATAGCCTTACCTCTTTATCCCCATTTCTGTCCTTACTGCCTTTGCCTTTTTTACATTTAAATCTGTTCTGCTCCCTAATAACTTCTGTACCTTGGTGTTACCTCACTAATCACCATGTTTTGTGGGGAGGCTGGACTTCCTGCTCCTTTCAGTGCCTCCTCCTTGGCTAGTTTAAATGCTTGCCAATGAAGCATTTAAACCTCTCACCTAGGATCCTGATTCCCCCCCTGGACAGATGCAGACCATCGCACCAGTATAGGTCTGTATCCCTCCAGGTGGCTCTCCAGTCCCCAATGAAGCCAAAACCCTGAGCTCCACACCAGTTTTTCAACCACTCATTGAATTCCCTGGTGAGAAGTGCCCTAGCATCTCCCTTGCCATAGACAGGCAGCACCTCCGAGAAGGTTATCGTATGCGCTACTTGTCTAAGGCCCTTTCCCAACTCTACAAACTCCTCTTGCACTGCTCTGATCCTATTCCTAGCCAGGTCATTTGTTCCTAGGTGGACAATGACATCCAGCTCCCCTCCCTCGTGCAGCTCCTCCCACGATCCTGAGGATTCGCTTCCTGTCCCTCCAAGCCGTGGCGCCAGGAAGGCACCTTACCTCCCTTTCCCCTTCCTCCCCCATTTCTACCTCCCTAATGATTGAGTCCCCTGCCAGGAGTTGTTTCCTTCCCCTGTGGGGTCCCATGCCACCCTCCTGTGGGTCTCCTTTATGAAGGTTCCCAGCATCCTCCTTGGTCTCCACTGCAGGTGCCTCCATAGAGGAACCTCTATCCACCAGAAGAGCGAATGAATTGTGGAGAGGTACAGCTGGAGGGATGAAACTCTGTTCCACCACCCTCTCCCTCCTTGAGCCCACCCTGGTCCAGCCTCTCCTCTTTCTTGGCAAACTCTGAGGTAGTGGCATTGGCCCTGGTGGTCCCTGGGTGGGGGGAGGAGGTTTCACGAATCCTAGCCAGGTCAGCCTGGAGACGGGCAACCTCCTCTCTCAGACCAGAGAGGTGCCTGCAAACAGGGCAGCATCGCAGCCTCCAGAATGTCTCCCGGAACACTGCCGCCCCACAGCCATTGCACTGCACCACTCCTATCATGTCTTATTTTGTGTCCTCTCTACTGTTTCTCTGGATGCTTACTCTCTCCTCTCCTTACAACTCTGACCCTTCCTGTTCTGGGACAGCAACTTCCTATCTTCTTCAGTAGCCTCTTTCTTCCTTGCTCAATATCAGACCACCAGCAGCTAGGGGGAGAGTGAGCTACTTTTTTCCTTTAGGGTTGACAAAACCAATGTTTCTCTATGATCCTTTCCTTCCTACTGCCAAACAGGAAGTTCCTGTTGACAGTCAAATCCAGTGGCTATAAAAGTAGAACTGGCTTTGGGTGGGTGGGATGGAGGGCAATTAGTAAGAAAAAAGGCTAGCAACAGGAAGTTGTAATTTGACTCACCTGCTTTTATAGTGTCTAAACCACACCCCCAGGTAAGCTCTCTTTCCTCCTACTGGTTTAGCAAAGTCAGCTGATACAGTACCCTTCCCAGCTAAGAACATACACTGACTTTCTTTCTTTCTTTTTTTTAACCATAAATAAGACCCCTTCTACTTATAATAAAGTTATCTGTCTACTTAATCTTAACAGACACTGACTCCTGCTGAGTTATAAGTTTTAAATTAATAAGAAAATGTAGCTTCTTTTAGTTAGCTGCTTTCTGCTCTACAAGCAAGGCTAGCAACAGCGGTGGTGGTGTGAAAAAATGGCTGTGTTGAAAAGTTGGGGTCAAAATATTAAAAATGACCACAGTTATGAGCATGCATTGAAAAATTGCAATGTAGACTCATAATTTTGTTGTTTTCTCATATTTCTACCCCAAATTTTCAACATAGCATTTTTAGGACCCCACATAGCCTTATGAGCCCACCTCATGAACAAGGATAGAAATATAGAAACATAGAAATTTACCAGCAGAAAAGGACCCATCGGCCCATCCAGTCTGCCCAAATACCCCCTCGTCTGGTTTATATTTACCCCCTCCCTTCCATTTCATTTACACTTTTATTTAGCCCCATGTAGTTGTCCCAAGCCCTCCTGAATTTGTCCACTGAATCAACACCCACCACCCATTCTGGCAGCCCATTCCAAGGACCCACATCTCTCTCAGTGAAGAACTTTCCCCTCATATTTCCTCCAAATCTGCCCCCTCCAGCTTGAATGCATGTTTCCTAGTTGATTTGTTGTCACTCATCCTGAATATGATACCCTTCCTTACCCTGTTTATTCACTTCAGATGTTTGAAGGTTTCAACCATATCCCCCCTCTCCCTTCTCATCTCCAGTGAGTACAGGTTTAGTTCCTCTAACTGCTCCTCGTATGACCCCCTATGCAGCCTCTGAACCATCTTGCTTGCCCTTGTCTGGACCCATTCCAACCTGTCTTTGTCACCCTGCAAGTGTGGCCTCCAGAACTGGACCCCGTATTCCAGGTGTGGTCTGACCATAGTTTGGTATAGTGGCATGATCACCTCTTTCCTCCTGCTTTTAAAGCCCCTCCCTCTGCATGCCAGCATTCTGTTACCCTTCCCCATCACCTTGTTGCAGCGGTTCCCCACCTTCAGGTTATCCAAAATGATGATCCCCAGGTCCCTTTCCTGCTCTGTTGCCTCAATCCCCCCCCCAGACAGTATTTTGCCCTTGGGTTACTATTCTCTATGTGCATAATTTTACTTTTTTTTGCACTGAATGTAATTTCCACTTCCCTGACCACCCCTCCAGCCTGGCCAGGTCATCCCTCATTTTGGTTACACCTTCTATTATGTCCACCCTGTTACAGATCTTTGTGTCATCTGCGAACAGCAACACCTTCCCATTTAGGCCTTCTGAAATGTCCCCAATGTCTATGTTGAATTGTATCGGACCCAACACTGACCCCTGAGGAACCCCACTTGTCACCCATCTCTCTGTTATAGAAACATAGAATTTGACGGCAGATAAGGACCGCTTGGCCCACCTAGTCTGCCCATTTTCCTACCTGACAGATAAGCTGCAGATCCTAGTTAACCAACAGCTTACTTCCTCCTACCCCCCACTAGGACTGCCTTATGTCTATCCTATGCATTCTTGAATTCCCCCACTGTTCTTGGCTCCACAACCTCCTCAGGGAGGCTGTTCCATGCATCCACAACCCTCTTCATGAAAAACTACTTCCTCACATTACCTCCGAGCTGTCCCCCCTCTATCTTCAAATTGTGCCCCCCTTGTTCTTGCACATCTCTTTTTCTGAAATATGCTACCCTCTTGGACTTTATTGATTCCCTTGAGGTATTTGAAAGTTTCTATCATGTCCCCTCTCTCCCTTCTTTCCTCAAGGGTATACATATTAAGCTCCTTTAGTCTTTCTTCGTATGTCTTCTGGTGCAGACCCAGCACCATTTTGGTTGCCCTCCTCTGGACAGCCTCTACTCTGTCTATGTCTTTGCAGAGATGGGGTCTCCAGAACTGCACACAGTACTCCAGATGGGGTCTCACCAACTGTCAGTACAGAGGGATAACAACTTTCTGTTTTCTACTATTGATGCCTCTCCCTATACATCCCAGTATCCCCCAGCCTTCCTTACTGCTTTCTCACATTGCTTACCCACTTTTAGGTCATCTGATATAACTACCCCCAGGTCCCTTTCCATTTTTACTGTTGTCAGTATCTCACCCCGTGTACTCTTCCCTGGGTTTTTGTTTCCCAGGTGCACTTGCACTTCTTTGCATTGAATCTGAGCTGCCATACATTTGACCATTCCTCCAACCTTGCCAAGTCCCTTCTCATCCTTTCCACTCCATCTGGTGTATCAACCCTGTTGCAGATCTTTGTGTCTTCTGCAAAGAGACATACTTTCCTTCCAGTTCCTCTGCAATGTCACTTATAAAGACATTAAAAAGGACCAGTCCCAGTACTGAACCCTGCGGTACCCCGCTAGTAACCCTCCTTTCTTCTTTGTGGACTCCGTTTACTACTACCCTTTGCGTCCTATTGTCTAGCCAATTTTTTATCCAGGCTACCACCTTGGGACCCACTCCAATGCTGGCTAACTGGTGTATTAATCTTTTGTGTGGGACTGCATCAAATGCCTTGCTAAAATCTAGGTAGGCCATGTACACAGCCCCTTCCTGGTCTACTACTTTGGTCACCCAAAGAAATCTATTAGATTCATCTGACACAACCTTCCCTTCATGAATCCATGCTGCCTTGGGTCCTTTGCCCCACTGGCCTCTAGGTACTCAACAATTCTTCCCTTCAGAAGTGATTCCATCATTTTTCCTACCACTGAGGTCAAACTAACTGGTCTGTAGTTTCTTGCCTCTGTCCTGCTCCCACTTTTGTGAAAAGGAATCACATCCACCCTCCTCCAGTCCTCAGGTACCACCCCATCCTCCCATGATTTGTTAAAGAAAGTAGTCAGTGGTGTCACTAGTTCTACCCTTACTTCTTTTAGAATTCTTGGGTGAATCCCATCAGGCCCCATTGCTTTGTCCATCTTCAATTTTATTAGTTCTTTCAGAACCCTTTCTTCTGTAAATAGACTGGTATCGACCCCCTGTCTTCAGAGTGTTTCCCTTGTTTGGTTTAGGTACCTCCTCCTCCTCCTCTTCCTTTGCAAATACTGAGCAGAAATATTTGTTCAGTATCCCTGCTTTTTCACTGTCACCCTCTGCCTTGCAGAATGCACCTTATTTACTACCACCCTCTGAGTTCTACCCTTCAAGCAATTCTCCACCCAGTTTGTTATTTTGCTCCCTACCCCAAGCTACCCAACTTTCTTATCAGTCTCCTGTGAGGAATGGTGTCGAAGACCTTTCTGAAGTCCAGATAGGCCATGTCCACCACTCCTCCCTGATCATATTTCATCATTACTTCATCAAATAATTCAATCAGGTTGGTCTGACATGACCTTCCCCTTGTGAATCCATGCTGGTTCTCATCTATGAGCCCCTCCTCCCCCAGATATTGTGCCAGCCTTTCCTTTATAAATGTCTCCATCAGGTTACCCACCACTGAGGTAAGGCTGACCAGATGATAGCTGCCCGGCTCTTCCTTTCCTCCTTCTTTGTACAATGACACCACAACAGCCCTTTTCCAATCCCCTGGGACTCTCCCCTTATCTAGAGACATATTAAATAACCTTGTGAGTGGTGTCACTAACACCTCCCTTAACTCCTTGAGCACCCTGGGGTAAATTTCATCGGGACCCATTGCCTTGTCTGTCCACAATTTTCCTAACTCCTCTAACACCTTGCACTCTGAAAATGGGCTTATGTCCATCTCCCTGCTCACCCTTTCCTTGTTGTTTAACACTGGCTCCTTTCCTTCTTCCTCAATCCTTCCTGGAGAATATGTTCAAATCCTGCAGAACATTTTCAAATCCTGCCTGGAGAACATTTTCAAATCCTGCCCAAAAGGTGATTTTGCACCACAAGCCTGAAAACACATTTTGGTCATGATTTGAAAAATGAGAGCTGTCATATTCATGCGGTGCTGTCAAAAAAAATGGCTATGTTGAAAATTTGGAGTCAAAATACTGAAAATTACCAAAGTTATGAGGCTGCATTTGTAAATTTCAATGTAGGATCATAACTTTGTTGTTTTTTTAATATTTTTACCCCAAATTTTCAACCTAGCCTTCTTATGACCCCACCTCATGAACAAAAGTATAGACAATTTCAACTCTCACCTAAAAGTGGATTTTGCACAGTGACCGTGAAATCACATTTCAAGATGCAGAAATTCATGTTGCCCAGGATATGAAAAATGATAGCTGTCACATTCATAAGGTGTTGTGAAGAAATGGCTGTGTTGAAAATTTTGGGTCAAAATATTGAAAATTACCAAAGTCAATATAGGCTCATACTTTCTTGTTTTAAAATATTTATAAACCAGATTTTCAACATATCCTTCTTATGACCTCACCTCATGAACAAGGGTGGAGAAAATGTTCAGCTCCTGCCCAAAAGGTGATTTTGTGCAGCAACCACGAAAACACCTTTCAGATCAGATTTGCCCAATTTCATTGCCAATATTCCTGAGGTGGGGTCCCAAAAAGACAAGTTGAAAATTTGGGGCAAAAATATTAAGAAATGGCCAAGTTATGCCACTAAGTTTAAAACCCCATTGAAATACATGAAAAAATTACTCACCTTAGTAATTATGTTTCTTCTAATGGAGTCTTGCTGTATTCTGACATATTGCATTGATTCTCAACCTTTGAACTGCCCCAGAGAACAAAGAGTTAACTTTCTATGCAGGGCATAGAATGCTGAGCTCGAGCTTGGTTGAAGCCTCTGTCTGGAGTGTTTCAAACCTAAACTGTCAGATTCTTACGAGCCCAACTAACTAAAAATTTTATGTGGAAATTGTAAAACTTCCTACTAGCCAACTAGCCAAAAAATTTTTGGATTCCCAGGAAAGGCTCAAGTCAGGAAACCCAAAAACCGAAAACCAATCTAATACAAATAACAATAATAAATCAGCACCCAAACAAAAAGGAGGAGGGTGCAAACAAAAAACACCCCTAGGGTGCAACACTGCACCTATCCACCCACCTCCCAAAAACAGGCTCTGAGAGGGAAGGCAGGAAAGGAGGTTAGAAGACAGCAAGACTCCATTAGAAGAAACATAATTACTAAGGTGAGTAATTATTTCTTCAAACAACATGAAGTCTTGATGTATTCTGACATATTGCAGACTACCAAGCAGTACTTCCATGGAGGAGGGACAGAACCTACTTTGGGAATAGGCTCTGAAGTACAGCTGTGCTAAACCAAGCATCACTCCTAGAATGGATATCCAGAGAGTAATGCTTGGTAAAGGTATGGACTGTTTTCCAGGTGGCTGCTTGACAAATTTGCTAAGAGAGGGATATCCCTGGCAGCAGCCAGGGAAGCAGCTGTACCTCTTGTGGAATGAGCCTTCAGGCCTGAGGGTGGAGTTTTTCCCAGTTTTTCATACCAGAATTGTATACAAGACACAATCCACCTGGCAATAGATCTCTTGGTGGCAGGTTTGCCCTTTCCCACTTCTCTATAAGTGAGGAACAACTGGAGGGAGTCAAACCTGTGACCCTTGGTATGCTCTATGTAGTAACTAAGGGCTCTTTTAACATCTAAACTATGTAGCCTCCTCTCTCCCAAGGAAGAATGATCAGTGAAGAAAACAGGGAGAGACACAGACTGGTTTAAATGGAAGTCTGAAGCCACTTTGGGCAAGAACCTTCTATTGGTTCTAAGAACCACTTTATCCCTGTGAAATGAGATAAAATCAGGTTCCACTGACAGGGTTTGCAATTCACTGATATGTCTGGCAGAGGTAATGGCTACCAAGAACACAATTTTCAAGTCAAGTACTTAAGCTACTGAAGACATAGGCTCAAAGGGGTTGCATAAGTTAAGCAATGCAAACATTCAAATCCCAGACAGGGGCAGGGTCTCTAAAAGGAGGATTGGTGTGAAGCAATCCTTTAAAAACTTTACAGAACACAGGATGAGAAGATAGTGAGGAAGACTTCCCCCACAGACAAAAACACAGAAACAGCTGACAAGTGTACCTTGAGAGTAGCTGGTCTGAAGCCTAGGCCATTAAGATGGACCATATAATCCAGAACCATAGGCAATCCAGCAGAGTCTGGAGAAATATGCTTGTCTGGAGAAATATGCTTCTTAGAACACCAAATGCTGAATCTCTTCCATTTGGAGTTATAAGTCTTTCTGGCGGAGGGCTTTCGAGAAGCCTTAAGGATATCAAGAACCCCTTGGGAAAGATGCAGATCTGCAAACTCTAACTCTTCAAGAGCCATGCGTTGAGAATGAGAGACTGAAGACTGGGGTACCAAATCCTCCTCTGAGAGGATGTTAACAGGTTGTAATTCCTGGGAAGAGACAGTGGAAGATGGACTGCTAGGGAGAGCAACAGGGGGTACCAGGGCTGTCTGGCCCAATCTGGAGCAATCAGAATCACTTTGCAAGGTTGAGACCTTATTTTGACTAAGACTTTGAACAGGAGAGGGAAGGGGGGAGACATACAGAAACTTCCCTTCCAAATTCAGAATCAGGGCATCTAGGGGGACTGAGCCCAAGACTGGAGGTCTGTAACAAAAGAGAGAGAGAGAGAGTTGGTGATTGCCTGCGGCTGCTAAGATGTCTATCTCTGGAGTGCCCCACCTTGAAAAAATCACTTTCAACACCTGAGGGTCCAGGGACCATTCATGATGGCCCTGAGAGATCCTGCTTAGTGCATCTGCTAGCACATTGTCCTTACCTGGAGGGTGAACTGCTGCCAGAGAGGTTTGCAGGGAATAAGCCAGGGGCCACAACTTCATGGCTTCTGTGCACAAGGCCATGGACCAAGTGCCTCCCTGCTTGTTGATGTACCACATGGTGGTGGTGATGTTCATTCTGACCTGAACCATCTTGTTCTGTACTGGCTGAGAGAAAGCTTTTAGGGACAGAAAAACTGCCCTGAGGTCTAGGAGATTGATATGGAGAAGGGATTCTTGGGGGGGACCACAGCCCCTGGGCAGTGAGGGACCCCAGATGGGCTCCCCAGCCCAGAAGAGAAGTGTCTGTGGTAAGGACCACTGAACAAGGCTGAGTAACAAAATGAACACCTTGTCTTAAATTGTCCTAGATATCGTAGATCTAGGATGGGTCACCACTCCCCTGTCTTTTTGGGGGTCAGGAAGTACCTGGAGTACAGTCCTTTGCCCCAGTGTAGGGTAGGTACTCTCTCTATGGCTCTTAAGGCAAGAAGAGAAGAAACCTCTGCCTCTAGGGCAAGGGTTTCTGAATGATTTGCAGGTGGAAAAGATCTGGCTCTCATCTTTGGAAATTTTTTGAAGCTGAGAACCAGTCCCTGGCTTATTACTTCCAGGGCTCACTTGTCTGATGTAATAGACATCCAGTCCTGGACAAAGTAAGCCAGCCTGCCCCCTACTGGAATAGGAGAGTTGACCCGGGCAGGCCCATCAGGGTGTCTGCTTGGCAGGGGCTTTAGGCTGAGGAGTTAATGTAGCCCTGCTCATCCCCCTTCTGCCGCTCCCTCTGAAGAACCCCCTCTGAGAAAAGGAAGAAGAGGCCTGTGCTTGGTAAAAAGGCCTTTGAAATGGCCTGCCCCTGTCCCTAGACTGCTGCCTTTGAGGAGCTGCCTGCCTTTCCTTGGCCTGAGCACTCCTGTAAGTGGTCCTGTACTCATCCATTTTCTTCATGTAATTCTCTGTCTGCTCACCAAACAGAGAATTACCCACTACAGGAAAATCCATGGCCTTAGCCTGGGTGTCCTGTGAGAGACTAGTACATCTAAGCCAAGCCATCCTTGGAAGAGCCACAGATGTTGCCACTACTCTTGATGACACATCATTAGAGTTCACAGCAGCATGAAACTGAACCTTAGATGCCTCAACCCCACCTGCAGCCACCACCTCCAGCTCCTTGGCTAGCTGGGGGGAGGCCTGTTTAGCCAGTGCCAGTACAGTGTCCCACCTGGACTTCTGGTACCTGGCTGTATAGGCCATGTAATTCGCCTGCCTGAGTCCCAAAGAAGATGCCATGTACTGTTTCTTTGCCATGGCATCAATCTTCCTGGAGTCCTTGTCTGGGGGGTGTGAAGCCAAGGGAATATTTGCCTTGTCACAGGCAGTAGCCTGCACTACCCCAACATGGCTGCATTGCTGATATAAGAACTCCATGTCTGAGCCTGAACGTGTATATCTCTTGTCCATTCTTCTATCCACAGGAGGTATAGTGTTAGGAGACTTTAGGATTTTTTGTGTCCATTTCCCAAAAGATTTGTGGAGGGGAATAGACAGTCTTGATCTTCCACAGCCTCCTCCATAGGAAGCTGGAGAGTTTCAGCCACCTTTCTATAGAACATAAAGTGAGAAGGAAACTCAGAAAGCCTAGGAGGGGAAACACCTGAAGGTCTGTCTGGGGAGATGTTCGGTTCCACAGGCACACCCAGACCCTCACTTTCACCATCATCATCCTCAAATTCCCCTTCCTCTTCAAATTCCAGTTCATAAAAATCTTCAAGGGTATAATCTTGATCCTGGGGAACCAACCGAACCAAACCCCTGCCAGAAGGAGCCGGATCAGTAGGAACCGGGCGGAGCGATTCCACAGTCTGAATCGCTCTGGCTATCTCTTCGGCAGTCGGAACATGAACCTCTGGATCCGAACCGGTTGATTTGTCTTTACGTTTTCTTTTTGTTGGAACCGATCCCTCGGAATCGGCTCTCCTTTTGCCTGAAGAAGTATCGTCCTGGTCAGAGGGCACGCCTTCTGGTTCGGTCAAAACCGAACTGGGCTGGTCATCCAGATAAGCGGACTTCTCGGCCTCCTTTTTCCTCAGTCTGCCTAATCTCTTCTCAAGGGTAGATCTGGGAAAGTTTTTACATATTTGGCAGTCTGAATCGAGGTGGTCAAACCCCAGACAATAAACACAGGTGGTGTGGGGATCGGCCTTAGCAAAGACCTCCCCACACTCACTGCAGTGTTGAAACCCAGTGGGCCCGTTTTTTTCTTGGGTTTCTCAGACATGGCCAACCTAACTAACTTACCCTTTTTATGGCAACCGCCAGGCAAGACTCCCTTATCGGTTCCTAACTGTGTCACTGGTATTGGAAAAAAATGTACTAAAACACATTTTTTTTAGAACCGATAAGACCTGGTAACCACACACTAAGTAAAACACAAAACACAAGATTTCACTATCAAATGGCCAGTTCAGCCGAACCGAGCCGCACTTTTACAAGTGCCACACAGAAAAACAGAACAATTCCTATCTAATACTCACATGCACCACAGACAGAGACTGAACCGACTATGCGGATAACTTTTTCGGTTTAAAAACTGATGAAAACTGAAACTTTAACCGACTTTTGAACCAAGCTGAAGGAGAAATCTCCGGAGCGACCGTTCAGTGAGGCAGAGTAAAGAATCTGACAGTTTAGGTTTGAGACACTCCAGACAGAGACTTCAACAGAGCTAGAGCTCAGCATTCCATGCCCTGCATAGAAAGTTAACTCTGTGTTCTCCGGGGCAGTTCAAAGGTTGGGAATCACTGCAATATGTCAGAATATGGCAAGACTTCATGTTCTGTGAATGAACCACATACCTGCTTTCCTCAGTTTGTGGTCTATCTTTGAAGAGTGAAGACATGTCTGCAGTCCAGAAAGAAATACAGTGTTGGAACCCCGGTGGAGAAGTAAGGACATGGGGGTGTGTGGGGTGGTTGGTGCTGAGTGGGAGGGTCAGATGGGGGGGGGACAGTAATGGCTCATCAGACATCAATGGATGATTTTCTTTTACAGGTTTTAAAAAAGATGGGGGTGGTTTTATTTCAGGTGGTGACACTGGGAGATTGGGCACCCCCAGTGTCAATGTTATGTTTGAGGGGGTAGTGTGGGGTAGTGGGTGCTGAGTGGAAGGGTTGGGTGGGGGGCAGTAAGGGTGGGGCAGCAACAGACAACGATGGATGGTTTTCTTTTTTACAGGGTATATTTAAAAAAAAACTACTTGGTACAGTTTTCTTTATTTCAGGTGGTGACACTGGGAGATTGGGCACCCCCAGTGTCAGTGTTATGTTGAGGGTGGTGTGGGGTGATAGGTGCTGAGTGAAAGGGTTGGGTGGGGGTCAGTAAGGGTGGGGCAGCAACAGACATCGATGGTTGTTTTCTTTTTACATGGTATATTTAAAAAAAACTACTTGGTACAGCTTTCGTTATTTCAGGTGGTGACACTGGCGGATTGGGCACCCCCAGTGTCAGTTTTATGTTTCTGGGGGGTGCTGAGAGGGAGGGAGGATCAGGTGGGGGGACAGTTATATATGTATATAAATAATACTATGAGGGATGGTTTTCTTTAAATCAAGTGGTGACACTGGGGGATTGAGCACTCCCAGTGTCAGTGTTATGTTTGTTGGGGGTGGTAGGTGCTGAGTGGGAGGGTCAGGTGGGGAGACAGTTAGAGCAGTGCTAGCAACAGATATCGATGGATGGTTTTCTTTGTTACAGGGTGTAATTCCACTCAGCAGGCTGATCATGACAGATCAGCTCTGCTTGCTGAGCAGTGTAGATCAAAGGAAAGAGATGACCTATGATTGGGTCAGCTCTTTCCTTTGAACTACATGAAGTTTCCACCCAGCAAGCAAGAATACTGTTATGATCAGCCTGCCTGATGATTGGTGTGACACTGACAAGTCCCTACTAAACTACTCTGAATTGGACTGACAGTGTCATACCCCTCAGAACCCCCTCTCCTAACAAAATGTTTGCTACATGTGCATGCATGATGAACATAAAAAAGGAAATAGCTTAGTATTGCAGTGCTAAAGTAGTTCTAAAGTCTTAAATATATATGCTACTTATGCAATGAAATTCTATAATTTTTATTATTATGAACAATATTAGTAAAATACACTTTGAACCTTTCAATAATGTATTTAACATCTATGACAAAATAATTTTATGTAGCATCTAAATCATAACTAAAGGTCTCCTGTCAATACTATCTTCAAATGATATATATTTATGCTCATATTTCTTGTATATCTTCTGAACTATCTGCTATAGTTTGTTTCTGAGAAGGAAATGGAATTTGAATTTGGTATATATACATTACATTTTTAAATTCAATAACACTAAATTTAAAGAAAACATGATTTGGGAGTATGTACTGTATGCATAATACATAGAAAGAAAAATTGACTTCCTGTAACTTTGCTGGAATCTACCTTGCAATAATGTAGCTGACCCTTTAAGGGACGATCCCTGCATTTTGACCCTGATGAACAACAAATCTGCAGTTTCCTATCAAAACCACCCACATGGTAATACATTTCTTTCTGTTTGCAAGGAAGTTTTAGATCTGCAAAAGGGGGCATCCTAATGCAATCTGTTCTGTACAGCTGCGTGCCTTCCAGGAGTTCAAAATTGGCTTACACACATTTTTTTCCTGGCAGCACGTATCTTTTAGCCAAGTTTCAATTCAGTGTGTTTTTTTCCCCCAAAACAAACACCATTCTAGCACTATTTATTTATTCTAACTTATGTATATAAGAAAGGCCCTCTGTGAAAGGACAACTTGTTCATGGCAGAAGAGGTTCTGACAATTGCACCATGCATGTATAACTTACATGACATATAACACAAACATACAAATGTTGACAGTAATAATTAAAATAATCCCAAACAACTTCGAGCAATTTCTCGAGTTATTTTCTTGAACGTATTAAACGAGTTGGCATTACACAACAGAAGAGATATGTTCCAAGTACTGTAGCTGTAGCAGATTAGCTGAACTTGAATCTGTCCAAGTTTGACCATATTTCTTGTAACTGAGAAAAGATGTATTGTTGAGATCATTCAAGGCATGTGCTGCCTTTCTGCAGTAATAAACAGAGACAATGAGCAATTTATGTTTTGCAGAAATCTTTAATGTCATTAAGTGTCTCTGTTCTAAATAAAACAAAGGCAAGTTCAGTTGAGACAGCAGTATACAGTGCTGTGTGGCAAAGTTTCATTTTAACACAATCTGGCTTCTGTTACTGAAAACATTCAGTCTGGCCAGAGCCAAAAACACAACCATTCTGTAAACAGCATTGTTATAGTCAAACGTAGCTAGGTAATACAGACATGGGTATGATCACTGTAACTGAAGGTGGTCCCCTTGAAAGGGACCAGTTTAGATGAAACATTGCAGACAAGCTATTTAATGTGCAAATCACATTCCAAAGAGAAGCCAGTAATGAACTCAATATATTTAAAGAGCTAGCAGAACCAAAAATAGCAGAGAGGAAAATGTTACAAGTTTTTTGAAGCAGTCAGTTGTAACTTTTTATTTCTGAAGTATTTTCTTTTTACTCTTGCTCCTTAGAAAGTTTTCTGTGTGATAGTATTATGCTGAATGTGTGAAACAGCACTCTGTTGGTAGCTGACTTATCTAGTTCTATTCTTCCCACTACATCATCAGCACTGTGACCTCACTGGCTGTGACATCACATGTGACTGACCTGGCAACTGCTGAGTGGCTCTTCCTGAGTAGCTGGGATGTCACAGTCTGTGAGGTCACAGGGCTGGTGATATAATGGGAAGAACAGAGCTAGATATGTCAGCTGCCAGGCAGAGTGCTGTTCCATGTATCACATGTATTAACATGTAGTAAGAAATCTTCTGATTAACCAAAGGGAAAAGAAAAAGTACCTCAGATATAAAAGGTAATAGCTGACTGCTTTTAAAAACTAATATTAGTTTTATGCAGTACAACACCTCTTTAAGCAACCAGGACTGAGCTTCCATGGACAAATAAACAAGTGAACTGATTCAAGCTGAAAAGGGGTATCATATTCATAACATCTGTATATGCAAATATGGTTGCTCCCCTGCTTTTTTTAAGGAGAGTAACAGCATCTCTAGTGACATTTATTTATTTTATTTGTTTTGTTCAGCAGGTAAGTGCATTAGGCTGAACAGACAGCATGCATGAAATAGACAAACAGACAAGAACATCATGACAATAGTCAGCAACAACTGAGACAAGGCAGAAGTGATGAATGTCATGCTGAACTATGACATTCTGTTGTAACCCCCTTTAGGCAAGTGATGTTAAATAGTTCTGCATAAACAAATATCCCCTTTAAGGGAGGGATGTTGAAGGGAACAGTCAGCACAAACAGACACACCCAAATGTTGGGCTTGTCCTAATTTGCACTTTTTGTACAAAGCATTTTTTTTAAATTACTGTTTAGTTCACGATAGTAGAAATATATCAGGCTTATTCTGTTGCCTTCTGAGCTGACATTTTCTGTAACTACAAATTCCATATTCCCCTGCAGTTGACATAGAAGAGGGTTGCAGCAGTGGGAGATTCAAAAGCTTGCAGTGCATTTAGAGATTTTCTAAGCTCAGATCATATGGTTACATAGAAACATAGATTTTGACGGCAGATAAGGACCACTTGGCCCACCCAGTCTGCCCATTTCCCTATCTACTGGATAAGCTGCAGATTCTAGTTAACCAACAGCCTACTTCCTGCCACCCCCCACTACAATTGCCTTGTGTCTGTCCCATGCATGTTTGAATTCCCCCACTGTTTTAGACCCAACAACCTCCCCAGGAAGGCAGTTCCATGCATCCACCACTCTCTCCATGAAAAAAAATTCCTCACATTACCCCTGAGCCGTCCCCCCTCTATCTTTAAATTGTGCCCCCTTGTTCTTACACATCTCTTTTTCTGAAAGATGCTACCCTCCTGGACTTTGTTGATTCCCTTGAGGTACTTGAATGTTTCTATCATGTCCCCCCGTCCCTCCTTTCATCAAGGGTATACATATTAAGCTCTCTCAGTCTCTCTTTATATGATTTCTGATGCAGACCCTGCACCATTTTAGTTGCCCTCCTCTGGACTGCTTCCATCCTGTCTATGTCCTTACGTAGATGAGGTCTCCAAAACTGCACAGAGTACTGCAGATGGGGTCTCACCAACTGTCTGTACAGAGGGATAACCACTTCCCTTTTTCTACTTGTGATGCCCCTTCCTGTGCATCCCAGCATCCCCCTGGCTCTCCTTACTGACTTCTCACATTGCTTACCAACCTTTAGATAATCTGATATGACTACCCCCAAGTCCAGTTCCATTTTTGTTGTTGTTAGTACCTCCCCTGCTATTGTGTACTCTTCTCCTGGGTTTTTGTTTCCCAGGTGCATTACTTTGCACTTCTTTGCATTGAATCTAAGTTGCCATATGTCTGACCATTCCTCCAACCTTGTCAAGTCCCTTCTCATCCTTTCTACCCCATCTTGTGTATCAACTCTGTTACAGATCTTTGTATCATCTGCAAAGAGGCATACCTTTCCCTCCAGACCCTCTGTAGTGTTACCTATAAAGATGTTAAAGAGGACTGGACCCAGTACTGAGCCCTGAGGTACTCCACTAGTGACCTCCCTTTCTTCAGAATGTGTTCCACTCACTATTACCTTCTGTGTCCTGTTGTACAGCCAGTTTGCTACCCAGGCTACCACCCTGGGACCCACTCCCAGGCTGGCTAACTTGATTATTAATCTTTTGTGCGGGACTGTGTCAAATGCCTTGCTAAAGTCTAGGTAGGCCATATCCACAGCCCTCCCTGGTCTATTACTTTGGTCACCCAGTCAAAGAAATCTATTAGATTCATCTGACATGACCTTCTGCTGTAAATCCATGCTGCTTTGGGTCCCAGCCCGCTGGCCTCTAGGTACTCAACAATTCTTTCTTTCAGAAGTGATTCCATAATTTTCCCTACCACTGAGGTCAAACTTACAGGTCTGTAGTTTCCTGCTTCTGCCTTGCTCCCACTTTTGTGAAGGGGAATCACATCTGCCCTCCTCCAGTCCTCAGGTACCACCCCATCCTCCCATGATTTGTTAAAAGGTGTGGTCAGTGGTGTCACTAGGTCCTCCCTTAGTTCTTTTAGGATTCTTGGGTGAATCCCATCAGGCCCCATTGCTTTGTCCACCTTGAGTTTTAGGAGTTCTTTCAGGACTCTTTCTTCTGTAAATGGACTGGTATCAACCCCCCTACCCAGAGTGCTTCTATTGTCTGGTTTAGGTAACTCCTCCTCATCTTCTTTTGTGAATACTGAGCAAAAGTATTCATTCAGTATCTCTGCCTTTTCACTGTCTCACTCTGCCCACCTCCCCTCTCCCTTATTAATCTTCACTATTCCTCTCTTAACCTTTCTATGCTCCCTAATGTACCAATAAAAGGTTTTATCCCCCTTCTTAACTGAATTGGCTATTTTTTCCTCAGTTTGGGCTTTTGCTATTCTGACTGCCTTCCCCACTTCTTTCTACTTTAATTGATGCAGTTCCCTGTCGTGCTCCTTCTGTGATGCCTTATACATTTTGAATGCAGCCTTTTTCTCCTTAACCTTCCCTGCCACCTCTTTTGAAAACCATAGTGGTTTTTTACTCCGCTTTGTTTTCTTTATCTGTTTCACACAAAGGCTTTGTTGCCTCTATGATGGCAGTTTTGATTTTTTTCCATTGTTCTTCCACCCCTCCTTTTTGGCCATTTGCTAGTGTATTCCTCAGGAATTCACCCATTTTGACAAAGTCAGCCCTTCTAAAGTCCGGCATGCTTGTTTGTGTATGGCTTGTCTCCATGGTTGTGCTTATTGTGAAGCACACTGTGCAGTGGTCGCTTGTTCCCAGATGTCTACTGACTTCTAAATTTGTGATCCTCTCTCCATTTGAGAGTACCAGGTCTAGTATTGCTCCCTCCAGAGTGGGTTTCAACACTAGCTGTCTAAGGTCTGCCCCCTGCAGGGCATCGAGAATGGCCCTGCTCTTGAATGTGGCTGCAGTACATGTCTTCCAGTTAACATCTGGCATATTCAGGTTCCCCATCAACAGTATCTCCCCTTTTCAGCCATTTTGAGAATGTCCTCTATCATTTTCTTGTCCATTTCCTCCCCTTGAGATGGGGGGTCTGTATGCAACCCCTGTGCGGATTGTGATGCCATTCCCTGTCTCCAAGGTGACCCAGAGTGCCTCTTGTCCTCCCCCTTTACTTTTTAGTTCTGTAGCTTTGATCCCTTCCCTTATGTATAGAGCTACTCTACCTCCTCTTTTCCCCTCCCTGGTTGGCAGTCCCTCTATTCTCCCAGGGCTAGGAACAGTCCTGTGTGACTGTACTTAACCCCAGGAGGACAGCAGGATCAGCAAAAACAGATCAGCGCCTATAAAAACTCTAACATGCATTGCAAGATATTAAATCTCCCATTGCTGCAGCCCTCCTCTGATGTCAGTTGCAGGGGATTCTGGGATTTGTAGTTACAGAGGGAAAAGAGGAGCAGGGGGGAAGGGAACACAGATGCAGTAATAGAGGATGATAGAGTGAGGGAGTGGCTGCTGGCATTGAAGGTGGACAAATCACCAGGCCCAGACAGAGTATATCCAAGGGTACTAAAGGAACTGACTGAGGAGCAGGCAGGGCCACTGGCAGACCTATTTAATGGTTCACTAGAGACAGGCATAGTCCTGCAGGACTAGAGAACAGCACATATAGTGCCGCTCCACAACAGCAGTCCCAAGGGTGATCCAGGGAATTACAGACCAGTCAGTCTGAGCTCCACTGTGGGCAAGCTCATGGAGACCACACTAAAGGAAAGGTTGGTGGAATATCTAGAGGATCATGGTCTGTAGGACGCAAGGCAGCATGGGTTCACGGGGAGGGGGCTCGTGTCAAACAAATCTGATTGACTTCTTTAACTGTGTCACTAAGACAGTAGACAGGGGCCAAGCGGTAGACATCCTCTATCTTGATTTCAGCAAGGTCTTTGACTGTGTACCCCACAAAAGGTTGATCAAAAAGTTGGTGGATCTTGGGGTTGGGGAAAAGATGGCCAGATGGATGGAAAACTGGCTGATGGACAGAACCCAGAGGGTGGTTGTGGGGGGAGAGTTATCTGGCACAAGACAGGTAACCAGTGAGGTACCACATGGCTCTGTGCTGGGGCTGGTGTTGTTCAATGTCTTCATCAGTGACATTGAAGATCAAAATGTGCCTATTCATGGATGACACCAAGCTCTGTGGGAGAGTGGACACAGCTGAAGGGATACAGGACCAACAGGAAGATCTGGACAAGCTAGGGAGGTGGTCTAGGATCTGGCAACTTGGCTTCAATGCCAAGAAATGCAAAGTTATGCATATTGGAGCCAAGAATCCTAGGACAGAGTACTACCTGAGTGGAGTCTGACTATCTGCATCAGAGGAGGAGAAGGACCTGGGAGTGATGATCACTAGTGACCTGAAGCACTCCACACAGTGCAAGAAAGCAGCAAAAAAGGCAAACAAGATGCTGGGAAGTATATCTAGGGGAATCAGTAGTAGGAGAGAGGAAGTTATACTGCCCTTGTACATGTCACTGGTAATGCCACATCTAGAGTATGGAGTTCAATACTGAAGCCCACACCTCAAAAAGGACATTAACCTACTGGAGAAGATCCAGAGGAGGGCTAGAAAGATGACTGCTAGTCAGCAGGGTAAGACGTACAAGGAGAGGTTCAGGGCACTGAACATGTACTCCCTGGAAGACAGGGGGGAGAGAGAGAGAGAGCGAGGGGACATGATTGGGACCTTCAAGCATTTGAAAGGGATAAATAAGGTTGATAAGGAGAGTCTCTTTATGCTGAGTGGCAACCATAACATGAGGGAACATAGTCTTAAGCTGGAGGGTGGGAGGTTTAGGAGGGAGGTCAGGAAGAAAAAAATACTCACCTTAGTAATTATGTTTCTTCTAATGGAGTCTTGCTGTATTCTGACTATTGCAGTTAGCCCCAGCCCTCAAACTGCCCCTGAGAGTAGATGGTTAATTTTCTATGCAGAGCATAGAACGCTGAGCTCGAGCTCAATTCAGACCTCTATCTGCTTCACTTTGAAGCGCAACTGTCAGATTCTTACGAGCTAATACTAACTAACTACTATGTGGAAATTGTAACATTTTTACTAGTCAAATGGCAACCAAATATTTGGATCCCCAAAAGACTCAAGTGAAGACATCCAAAATCAAAAACCAGGTAGTGAACAACTTAAGACAGTTAAATTAATAATATAACCCACTCCCCTTCTCTAAAATGAGAGAGTACTCAAATGCACCCCTGGGGTGCAACACTGCATCTGCCAGCCCACTCCCCAAAAACAGGTTCTGAGAGGAAGAGGGAGGTCAGAATACAGCAAGACTGCATTAGAAGAAACATAATTACTAAGGTGAGTAATTTTTTCTTCAAACAAAATGAAGTCTTGTTGTATTCTGACTATTGCAGACTACCAAGCAGTATCTCCATGGAGGAGAGAATCAAACCTACCTTGCAAATAGGCTCTGCAGTACTGCTGTACCAAACCGAGCATCACTCCTAGCCTGGATGTCTAGGGAATAATGCTTAGTAAATGTATGGACTGTTTTCCAGGTGGCTGCTTTACATATCTCTAGCAAAGGAATATCCCTTGCCACAGCCAGAGAAGCAGCTGTACCTCTAGTCGAATGAGCCCTCAGGCCTGAGGGAGGTATTTTGCCTAGCTTCTCATAGCAGAATTGAATACAAGAGACAATCCACCTCTTAGTGGCAGGTTTGCCCTTACCCACTTCCCCATAAGTGAGAAACAACTGAAGGGAGTCAAACCTGTGAGCCTTAGTACGCTCCATGTAGTAACTAAGGGCTCTTTTAACATCCAAACTGTGTAAACTTCTTTCTCCTGAAGAAGAATGATCAGTGAAGAACACAGGGAGAGACACAGATTGGTTCAGATGAAAATCTAAAACTACTTTAGGTAAAAACCTCCTATTAGTTCAAAGGACCACCTTATCGCTACGGAATGAGATAAAATCAGGCTCCACTGACAGAGCTTGCAATTCACTGATACGCCTGGCAGATGTAATAGCTACCAGGAACACAGTTTTACAAGTCAAGTACTTAAGCTCTGCTGAAGACAAAGGCTCAAAAGGGGGTTGCATAAGCTGAGCAATGCAAACATTAAGATCCCAAGCAGGGGTAGGATCCCTAAAGGGGGACTGGTATGAAGCAATCCCTTGAAAAATTTACAGAATACAGGGTGAGATGACAGTGAGGAAGGCTTTCCTGCTGACAGAAAAGCAGAAACAACTGACAAATGTACTGTGAGAGTAGCTGGTCTGAGGCCTAGGCCATTAAGATGACCCATATAATCCAGAACTGTAGACAATTCAGCAGTGTCTGGGGATATATGCTTCTTGGAAAACCAAATGCTGAATCTTTTCCATTTGGAGTTGTAGGTTTTTCTGGTGGCAGGCTTTCGAGAGACTTTGAGAATATCCAGAACCCCTTGGGACAGATGCAAATCTGCATACTCTAACTCTTCAAGAGCCATGCCTTGAGATTTAGCGACCGAAGATTGGGGTACCAAATCCTCCCGAGAGGAGATCAACAGGTTGTAATTCCTGGGAAGAGACAGGGGAAGATGGACTGCTAGGGACAGCAACAGGGGGTACCAAGACTGCCTGGTCCAGTCTGGAGCAATCAGAATCGCTTTGCAAGGTTGTGACCTTACCTTGACCAGAACCTTGAACAGTAGAGGAAAGGGAAGGAAGGCATATAGAAATTTCTCTTCCCAGTTCAAAATCAGAGCATCCAGAGGGACTAAGCCCAATACTGGGGGTCTGCAACAAAACAGAGAAAGTTGCTGATTGTCTGGAGCTGCAAAAAGATCTATCTCTGGAGTGCCCCACCTTGAAAAAATCACTTTCAACACCAGAGGGTCCAGGGACCATTCGTGATGGCTCTGGGAGATCCTGCTCAATGCATCTGCTAGCACATTGTCCTTCCCTGGAAGGTGGACTGGTATCAGAGAGGTCTTCAGAGAATAAGCTAGGGACCACAATTTCATGGCTTCTGTGCACAAGGCTGTGGACCGAGTGACTCCCTGCTTGTTGATGTACCACATGGTGGTGGTGTTGTCTGTCCTGACCTGAACCACCTTGTTTTGCACTGACTGAGAGAAAGCTTTCAGGGTCAGAAAGACCATCCTGACTTCCAAGAGATTGATATGAAGAAGGGATTCCCCACCCCAATAAAGAAGCATCCGTGGTTAGGACCACAGAGTGAGACTGAGTTATGAATGGGACTCCTTGCCTGAGGTTGCCCTGATCCTGCCACCATTGGATAGCATGGATCAGAGTCTGGGTCAGAGTTTGGTTAGAGAATCTTTCTTCTGAGAACAAAAGGCCCTCACGTGAAACTGAATGTCCCTCATCTGAAATCTGGCCCCTTGGACCACTGCTGTAGAAACTGCCATGTGGCCCAGAAGTTGAAGGAAGTGCCTTGCTGGCCAAGAGACCAGACGGTGGAATGAAGAAGCCATCTCTACAATAGCCCTTGCCCTTTCCTGGGGAAGAAAAGCTCTTGCTTTGACTGTATCCAAACCCCTATGAAGGTGAGGAGCTGTACAGGCTCGAGAACTGACTTGGGAAGATTGAGAAGGAATCCTAGGGAAATGAGCACTTGCTGAGTCACTTGAAGGTCTGATCTGACTTGGTCTGGGGACTGACCCACAATGAGCCAGTCGTCCAGGTATGGAAATATGGAAATATTTTTCCTTCTTAAAAAGGCCACTACTACTGCTAGGCATTTTGTGAAGACCCTTGAAGCTGATGTCAGGCCGAAGGGCATAGCTTTGAACTGATAATGGCCTGAAGGCAATTCGAACCTGAGGTACTTTCTGTGGGAGCACCTGTTGGGAATTTGAAAGTAGGCATCTTTTAAGTCCAGGGAGGCTAGCCAGTCCCCTGGCCTTAGAGAGGGAAGGATTAGTCCCAGAGTCACCATTTTGAATTTTGGTTTTAAAAGATGCTTGTTCCGGTATCTTAAGTCTAGGATGGGTTGCCACCCCCCTGTCTTTTTTGGGGTAAGGAAGTACCTGGAGTATAGACCTTTGCCCCTCTGCAATGTAGGAACTCTCTCTACAGCCTTTAGAGCCAGTAGAGATGAAACCTCTGCCTCTAGGGCAATGGTTTCGGGGATGTTTGCAGGTGGAAAAGATCTGGCCCTCAGCTTTGGAAATTTCTTGAAGCTGAGAACCAGCCCCTGGCTTACCACCTCCAGGACCCACTTCTCTGAGGTAACAGACATTCAATCCTGGATGAAGTAAGCCAGCCTACCTCCTACAGGAATAGGGGAGTCGACCCGGGCTGACACATCAGGGTGTCTGCTTGACAGGAGCCTTAGGTTGAGGGATGAATGCAGCCCTGCTCATCCCACTTCTGCCTCTCCCTCTGAAGAACGCCCTCTGAGGAAAGAGAGAAGAGGCCTGTGCTTGGTAGAAAGGCCTATGAAAAGGCCTGCCCCTAGACTGCTGTCTTTGAGGAGTTGCCTGCCTTTCCTTGGCATGTGCACTCCTATAGGTGGGCCTATACTCATCCATCTTTTTCATGTAATTCTCTGTCTGCTCCCCAAACAGAAAATTACCCACCACAGGCAAATCCATGACCTTAGCCTGGGTGTCGTATGAGAGACCAGTACATCTGAGCCAAGCCATTCTCCAAAGAGCCACAGATGTAGCCATGACTCTAGAGAACACATCATTGGAGTCCACAGCAGCATGGAACTGTACCTTAGATGCCTCAGTCCCATCAGCAGCCACCCTCTCCAGCTCCGAGGCTAGTCGGGAGGAGGCCTGCTTAGCCAGTGCCAGTACAGTGTCCCACCTGGACTTCTGGTACCTGGCTACATAAGTCATATAATTAGTCTGCCTGAGTCCCAAGACAGATGTCATGTACTGTTTCTTTGCCATGGCACCCAGCTTCCTAGAATCTTTAACTGTGGGTGTGAAGCCAAGGGTATATAGCCTTATCACAGGCTGCAGTCTGCACAACCCCAACATGGCTGCATTGTTGATACAAGTACTCTGTACCAGAACCTGATAAGTTGTACCTTTTGTCCATCCTTCTGTTGACAGGAGGTACAGAATTTGGAGTTTTTAAAATCTTTTGTGTCTGTTTCCCAAAATATTTATGAAGGAGAATAGACAGTCTCGTGGACTCTGTGATGTCCATCATCTACACATAATCAGGTTCCTCTTGTTCCTCTTCAGCTTCTTCCACAGGAAGCTGGAGGGTTTCTGCCACTTTCCTGTAAAACATGTAGTGGGAAGGGGACTCAGAAAACCTAGGAGGGGAAACACCAGAAGGCCTGTCTGGGGAGATGTCCAGTTCAATGGGCTCAACCAGACCTCCCACACCATCGTCATCATCATAATCTTCAACCCCCTCCAAATCCAGTTCATAGAAATTTTCAGGGGCATAATGTTGAACCGGAGGCCCCAACTGAACCGAGCACCTGCCAGAAGATGCGGATCAGATGGAACTGGATGAAGCAATTCTACAATCCTTATCACATTGGCAATCTATTCGGTGGTCAGAAAATGGGTCTCCGCAACCGAACCAGACTATTTTTCTTTTCTTTTTCCTTTTGTAGGAACTGATCCCTCAGGATTGGCTCTCCTCTTGCCCAAAAAAGTATCACCTTGGTCAGAGGGCACTCCCTCAGGTTCGGTCGGAACCAAACCGGGCTGGCAATTCGGGTCAGCAGACTTGACGGCCTCCTTATCCCTGAGCTTACCTAATCTTTTTTCCAGGGTAAACTTAGGGAAATGTTTACAGATTTGGCAGTCTGAATCGAGGTGGTCAAACCCCAGACAATAAACACAGGTGGTATAAGGATCAACCTTAGCAAAGACCTCCCCACACACTGCAGTGTTGAAACCCAGTGGGCCTGGTTTTTCTTTTGGGTTTCTCAGACATAGCCATCCTAACCACAGACTTACCCTTTTTATGGCAGACAACCAGGCAAGACACCCTTATCGGTTTCTAACCATGTCACGGGTATTGGAAAAAAACACAAGAAAATGCAGTTTTTATTTAAAACCGATAAGGACCAGTAACCACACTCTAAGTTTAAAAACAAAGACAGAATATATAAATCACTAAACGGCCAGTTCAGGCGAACCGGTCAAAAAATCAATTTTACAATTTCCACAAGTTTACTATGTCTAGTTCACTACCTAGTACTTACTGTACCACAGACAGAGATCTGAACCGAAACTTGCTAAAATAATCGGTAAAACCGAGGACTTTAACTGACTTACGAACCGTGAGCAAAGGAGAAATCTCCGGAGCGGCCGTTCAGTTAGGTGGAGTAAAGAATCTGACAGTTGCACTTCAAAGTGAAGCAGACAGAGGTTTGAACCAAGCTTGAGCTCAATGTTCTATGCTCCGCATAGAAAATTAACCATCTACTCTCCGCGGCAGTTTGAGGGCTGGGGCTTACTGCAATAGTCAGAATACAGCAAGACTTCATGTTGTTTGAAGCACTTCTTCACAGAGAGGATGGTGAACACTTGGAATGCACGGTCAGAAGAGATAATCTCGTTGAAGACAAAGGGCAGCTTTAAGAGAGGCTGGGACAGGAATAGGGGAGGGTAAGGGTCATGGGTAGGGAGGATGGGAGGAGTGGGGAGAGGGGGCAGGGACTTTAGCTCAAGCTGTGGACCCTGCAACACAAGCAGACTTGATAGACCAAATGGCCTTCTTCTGCTAGCTTCTTTGTATGTTTGTATGTACAGAAAATGTCAGCTTAGAAGTCAGCAAAATAAGACTGACACAATGTATTATACTGCAGTAATCAATAAGTAAAAAATACATTTTTGCACACAAAGTGCAAATTGGGACGACACCCACGCTGTGTATGGGGCTCTTAGTGCTGACTGCTCCCCTTTAATTAGAGGATGTGCTCTACTTTTGAAAAACACGTAATCAGGGACCCCACTAAGAAATGGGTTGCCAAGACCTAGCAAGGGTTGATAAGGGCAATAGGAGAATAAATATGGGACCTCAGGGGGGAAAAGTAATTACTTCTTATCCAGAATGTGAAAAGGAGGAAAAGCTTCGTCATGGAGCCATACCCATACTCCTGCTCTGACCAGCAAGGAGACTTGTCATGTTCAGGAGTTAGTAACAATTATCCTAAGTCTGGGATGTAGCACAAGTCTCCCATCAGGGTTGGTCCCCAGGCAGCAGACCTGCACAATGAAGGCACTGGAGGGATGCAGAGGGGCACATAAAAAGTACCCCTGTAAGGGTTATATCCAGATGGGTACCACCATGTGTTCTGCTCCTGGTTTAGAGACATCAGGATGTCAGCATCTACAGTTACCAAGTGAAGATAAAGTTACAAGTGCTCTTCCCTAGGATAGGAGTTCAGATTCTGGATATAAATGAGCCAACTGAGGTTAAAGCAGGGAACTGGGGAGAAAAGACCATGTTCATGAGGTAACTACCTAAAGGGTAAGAGTGACAGGGTATACCGTTCACACAGTGAATGCATTACCATGAAGACCATTACAGCGAGAAAACCCACAGGTTGCTGTAATGGTCCCAGCAGTACACCGATGGTTTTTCCCCAGTGATTGCACCCCCTCCCCGATACAACTCCAGCTTGGAGTTGATTATACAAAAGTCGGTGGGTACGGGGGGGGGTCAAAGCCCCCTGCAGAAAAACACTTTATGTTACAGTGACAGCAACAAAGTCAATTATTGGCATGGTGCCATCTCTGTAACGCCATTTGGCAAAGTTCCTGTTGCTGTGGCAACATGGAACCGAGTGCCAGTGACCTGGAAGGAAGGATCAATATGGAGTGATCAGGTGCCATGAGTACCAATCTAAGGATCCTCTAAATATTAAGGATAAGGAGTCATGCTTAAATGCCTACCTAAGGGAGGAAAAGTAACGTAACTTTCCCTCCCTTAGGTCACACCTGGAAACAAGCCATGGATCAGTGATCCTTTCCCAGACTCTCATTCCCAGGCAGGAGAAGGTTGGGAACATCTAAAAGTGTAATTACAAGCACCTCATAATGAGTTGATTCTATCCCTGATAAAACACTTGGGGTAATGAGGCACCAAAGGCATCTTTCATGTTCAAAGACCCTACTGACTTTTGATTTTTGCTTTTAAAGCTACAATTTATAATTCCTAACAGGTAGTGATGACTGACCAATGTATGCTTTATTGGATCTTTACAGAGAAGAGAGGGCACCTGAGCAGCAGAGACTTGAGATAGATGGAAGGGAGGAAGCCAGGGGCTGCCGAGGACTGTGGCCGAAAAGGAAAGGAAATTACCTTGTTACTGCTGTTAATACACACACACACACACACACACACACACACACACACATATATATCTATTTTTTTTTTGTGTGTGTGTTTTTGTTCTTCCAGGTGTTGGGATTATTAGTTTTTTTTTCCCCTAGATATTGTGTTACAGTATTTTAAAGTATGTTGGGACACTTTTTGAGATGCATAGAGGAACAGAACGTCCCACTCTAAGTTAACAGAGTTTAAGATTTCTTGCTAGACTTGCGTAGCTTTCTCTTATTGCAGGCACACGGCATAGCTGTAGAGTCAGATCTTAGTTATAAACAGCAGCATTTGTGTCTGACTTCAGGGCAGCTCAGGGTATTTTTGGGAGGTTGTTTGGCAAACTTGCTCCCCTCACCCCAGAAGCAGTTAGCAACTGGGGCTCAGCTGAAGGGGAGGGATTGGTCCTAGGCTGGTAGTCAGTCTATTAGTTGATAACAGCGGCAGAGACTTGGGCTAAAGGGAAGGGAGGAAGCCAGGGGCAGCAAAGGACCTAGGCCGAAAAGGAAAGTACCTTGTTACTGCTGTTAGATAGATAGATAGATAGATAGATAGATAGATAGATAGATAGATAGATAGATAGACAGACAGACAGACTAGATAGATAGATAGATAGATAGATAGATAGATAGATAGATACACACACACACACACACACATATATATATATGGAATACATGATGGACAAGAGTGGAATATGGAAAATATTCTCACTCCAGAGTGAGACTTGGCTTTCCCATGAGTGCTGAAGTCATGAGTGGGATAGCCATGCCTCACGATGCAGGTGTGAGAATATTTTCCATACTTCACTCCTGCCCATCATGTGTGCCATTTATACAATAGGCAACAAGTGTTTTTGTATGGTTTTGCTATTTAAATATTGTGTCGGAGATCCGATTTGTTGCTGTTACTTTTTAAGTTGGTGTTATTACTCAGTGATTTGGCTGCTGTGTGTTAGTCTGCTCAACTGTGTGATAGGGATTGGTGATGTGAGAACAGCTCAAGAACATCTCTTCTGCGACGTTCATTGGTTTCTGAGGAAGAGGCAATTTTTGTTTATTCATCCGTGGTGCTTCTGAAGGTTTAGGAATTAATTTTGAAAAGCTCATTGTACAGAAATACTGTTTTTAGTCAAGTTTTTGTAATTTGTTTTCAATGCTAAGTACTGCTCCACGTGTACTGCTTTCAGCATCTGGCTTTTTAGAAACTGCAAGTAAAAGTTTCACACTATGCAGGTGGTGTATAATTAGGTAGATTGATGATTTCATTTTCAGTTTTAAAACAAGCTCAAGCTTGTAGTGCTTAACTGATGCTGTAGTGAGAATATCGGGTGATGACATAGCTACTATAGGTGTAAATGGATTTATTTTTACTTCAGCTATGTCATCACCCCATATTCTCACTGGGGTGAGAATACATGCTTTTATTCTCAATGAATACACAACTCGTCTATTACATAAATATATTTATGCAACAGGGGTGGACATAAATGGAGTGTAATAAATTTGTTTATCTGAGTAACTGTGTGGATAAATTTATTTATCCACACAGTGACTGTGCGCAAAGTCACACAAAGTCCTATCTATTACATTGTGCAAATTGCGCAAAGTCCGTGCTAAGTCGCGCAAAGTCCACGCTAAGTTGCACAAAGTCTGCGCAATCCGCACTAATGGCCAATATCTCAGTTTTCATGAAAATGTATATAAACCCCCAAAAAAGCCTGTTGCATAAATGGAATATGCAGGGGTTGACTGCGTGATAACTCATTTATGTGATACAGTTGCCTGTGACCTCTCGTAACCATCACTCGTGGCTTCGCCACTCGTGAAGTTATTGAGGTCACTGGCAACTGTAGCAGATGAATGAGTTATCACACAGTCAACCCCCGCATATCCCATATATATATATATACACATATATACATATATATATATACACACACACACATATATATACATACATAAGCACACATACCCCCATAATGCAAAGCACCATGGGCTGTATATGCAAATCACCACCGTATATTGAGCTGGTTCAACTTTAAGCAGAAATGCATGGTGCCAAAAGGTCTCTCACACAGTCTGCAAAGGGTGCTAACAGAAGACACATACACATATTTCGTCCTACCAGGACTCATCAGTGTGCCTCGCCTGTTTGACACCCCAGTGGAATAAACCAGCTACCCTAAGTTGGTCTGTTGGGGTTATGTTGTAGTGAACCCAATAAAAACCAAAACAAGCTAAAAGACAAAGAACCTCAGCGTGTAAGCACCGAGGCAATGGTTACCCCAAAGGGCACTGGCAGGGAAGTCAAGTTTGCATATTTTGTTTTTTTGTTCTTCCAGGTGTTGGGATTATTAGCTTTTTTCCCTAGGTATTCTGTCATAGTATTTTAAGGTGTGTTGGGACACTTTCTTGGATGCATAGAGGAACAGAATATGCTGCTCTACGTTAACAGAGTTTAAGATTTCTTGCTAGACTTACCTAGCTTTCTTTATTGCTTTCACTTATTGCAGGTGCACATCGTAGTTGTAGAGTCAGATCTTACTTCCGTAAGGTACTTGGGAAATCAAGATTTAGGAGGGACTCACTTGATCTCAAACTCGTCTCCCTCACCTTGGATGAAATTCTATCATCTCTCACCAGGATAATTAACATATCTCTCAAGTTATCACAAGTTCCTCATAAGTGGAAATCCGCCTTGGTTACCCCATCCATAAAAGTGATGACGGGGCTCAACATGGGAATTACATACCAATTTCCATACTCCCACACCTCTCCAAAGCCCTAGAACGCATCATGGCAGATCTGCTGGTCGAATACATGGAAAAATACCAGATACAATGCCCACAACAACATGGGTTCAGAAAAGGGCATAGCAGCACCACAGCTCTACTGGAATGCAAAGGCTTTATTAATAACTCACTCGATAAGGGCGCCTGTTTGGAGCAGCATTCATAGATCTGACAAAAGCCTTTGACACTGTTAATCATGCCTTACTGATTGATCAGGTTTCTGGCACAGGACTATCCAAGGACACCAAAGACTGGTTTAAAAGCTACATATCAAACTGGTCCCAAGTCAAGATCGGTGATGTTCTCTCTGATAGAAGAAATGTTCAATCAGGTGTTCCACAAGGGTCCATTTTGGGCCCTCTCCTGTTTAGCATCTTCCTACAGAAACTACCAACCTCATGCCAAGAACATATCCAACTTTAAGTGGACAAAGCGGTTATCTACTCAAACAGTCCTGACCCCAAACTTCTAGAGGACCAGTTGCAGCATAGCTTTGCTAGTGTGGAAAAATGGTTCAGTGAATGCAAGCTCATCCTTAACTATAAAAAGACAAAATGTATGCTCTTCAATAGTACCCAAAGCAAGCATAAAATCTACCCATTAACAATCACTAATAGCATGGGCTCGCCCTTGGAGCTAATACAGCACTTCAAATGCTTGTGTGTTACCACTGACATCAATCTGTCATATGATCGTTACATAGAAAATACTGCCAAAGCAGTTAATACTCACATTGGGCTCCTCTATAGGCACAAACAAAGCTTGACCCCTGAAGCCCTAAACTTGGCTATCCATAACTCTGTCATTTCCCCTGGTAGATTATGGGCTAGTTATCTAGGGTTAGGCCACCAACATGTCCCTCTGATGCATCGTAATGGTGCTTAACAAAGCCTGCAGACTCCTCACTGGATTTACACACCTTACACATACCTGTGACCTCAGTGCTCAGGCTAACTAGCTCCAATAAAAACGTAGAATCAACTACCAAACTTGCCTACTTGCAAAAAAGGTTAGCCTAGGTATCATGCCCCCAAAGGTTCAGAAGCTCATCAGCCCTTACAGCAACCCTCTTCAAACCAGAGGCTCAGACAACCAGATCTTTCTGATCTTCATCTGCTGCACACCCTTAGGACAAAGATCATTTGCCTACTGAGCCCCTTTCTGGCTTAACTCTTTACATTATGAAGTCTCCACTCAAACCACGCTGGGCTTGTTCAAACTAAAGGTCCATCAGTACCTAGTAGCTAATGCCTGCTACAACTGCTTCCATTAAAATTTACTTACCCCTTCTCATAGGCCCCAATTAGCACTTAGTACATGCTTTCTGAGCTTGCCCTTACTGCCACTGTCCTGTATACTTCCTCTCTCACAACTTCTACTCTGCACTCTCTTCTGTACTGTGAAAGGGAGCTATGAATGAGCTTGGTACATCCAGCAGACCTGGGTTTGATTCCCACAACCTCCACTTGCATACTGTGTGACTCTGAGCAAGTCGCTTAACCTCCACAGTGCTCCCAGGTAGCCCCTGAAAACAGGTACTTGTGCCTAGTGGGAATTATTCAGATATCAAAGACTAAAATAGAATTAAATAAAAATGAATATGGGGTGGTGGTGGTAAACAGAGTTCATTCTGAGAAGAGGAGTGTGACCAGTGGGGTGACACAAGGATCAGTTCTGGGGCCAGTCCTCTTTAATGCCTTCATAAACGACATTGCAGAGGGGCTGGAAGGGAAGGTATGCCTCTTTGCAGATGACACTAAGATCTGCAGCAGGATTGGTACTCCAGATGAGGTGGAAAAAATGAGGAGGGACCTAAGCAGGCTTGAGATGTGGTCAAGAGTTTGGCAGCTAAGCTTCAGTGCAAAGAAGTGTAAAATCATGCATTTGGGGCACAGAAACCCAGGGGAGGAATATATGATGGGGGTAGGCACTGACAACCACCAAACAGGAAAGGGATCTGGGATTAACCATATCTGATGTCCTAAAGGTGACCAAGCATTGTGAAAAGGCTGTGGGGAGAGCCAGTGGGATGCTGGGATGCATAGGGAGCAGTAATACCAGCAGAAAAATAGAGATAGTGATACCACTGTACAAACTACTGGTGATCCCATGCTGGTGAGTTGAGTTCGGGGGTAAGCTCAATGACCCAGCTAGATGGGGTGAGGGTGGGGAAATGGTGCTGTTAACGTCCAGTGTTGTCTGCATGGGCCCAGGTACCATATAGTGAAGACAACTGTCCTCTTGACATAGGGCCTTGCACCTCTCCACCAAGGGTGGCAGAGTGCCTTGTGCATTGGATGACAGATGCACTCTTTGCCCTGTGCATCTATGTGTGCTGCCACATGGAAGTGCAGGGACCCCATCTGCAGTACTGTGTCCAGTTCTGAAGGCCACATCTCTGGAAGGGCATAGACAGAGTAGAGGCAGTTCGGAGAAGGGCAACAAAAATAGTGCATGGTCTGCACCAAAAGTCATATAAGGAGCAACTAGAGTACTTCAATATGTATGCCCTAGAAGAGAGGGGGGATATGATAGTGACCTTCAAATACCTCAAGGGTATAAATAAGGTACAAGAGGGTAGCATCTTTCAGAAAAAAAATGTCCAAGAACAAGGGGTCATGATATGAGGCTGGAGGAGTGGTTGACTCTGGGGTAACGTGAGGAAGCATTTTTTTACAGAAAGGGTGGTGGATGCATGGAACAGCCTCTCGGTGGAGGTGGTAGAGGTAAAAATGGTAGGGGAATTCAATAATGCATTGAGTAGGCACAAAGGAACCCTAGCAATAGGAAAGAGAGGGTAAAAGCTGGAGATCAAGTAGGATCTGCGGTATTGCAGTAGGTATGGAAAATAGGCAGACTTGGGAGGCCAAGCAGTCCTTATCTGCCATCAATTTCTATGTTTCTATGTTTCTGACAAGGGGAAGATTCAAGAAGGAGATCAGAAGACACAGAGAGGGTAGTGTCTTGTTGGAATTAACTCCCATCTAAGATCATCACCCAAAAGACATTTTGGGGGGGGTTCAAGAGAGGGTGGGATAGGGTGAAATGGAAGGTCAAAGGTTGGGGGAGGGGTCCACTGTAATCTCTGGATCTGGGGCCCACAGTCAATCAAATTTGATAATTCATATGTTACTATGTTTGCTTTATTTTCTGCATTTCTCTTTCCTGTGTTCTTCCTTACTAGGTTCGTTTGCATGGAAAAGGGATCCCTTCCACCTGGAGTTCATCTGCTCCTATTGCTTAATCCTTTGCTGAAATCATAACCCTCTGTTTGTGACATCTTAGTTTGTTGCTGCAGAAATGATTATGATGTCACAAACAGAAGATTATGACTTTGGGAAAGGACTAAACAGCAGGAGTAGATAAACAACAAGGAGCAAGGATCCTGTTGCAATTTTAATGAACCTAATAATGGGGAACAAAGGCAACTGAAGGATAGATACTCTATGAAAATATAAGCTGAACTGTGTCTATAAACTATGTTTTTCAAAGTCTTCCCAAACATTTAAAGCTGTTAAGACGTAAAGTGTTAAATATTAGTGTAATGCACAATATTTCATTTTAATTTTATTCTTTGGTAACCAGGTAAAGCCCACTAGGCACAGATGCCTGTTTTTCAGGGGTGACCTGGGAGCACTGGGGAGGCTGAGTGACTTACTCAGAATCACACAGTATGCAAGTGGAGGTTGTGGGAATCAGACCCAGGTCTGTCTGTAGGATGTACCAAGCTCATTTGCATCTCATTATTCTAACCTCTTGGCTATACTGCCAGCCCCAGTATATTGATACTCTGTGTGGGTATCAGAATCTTAGGTAAGGGATCATGAGATGCAGTTGGGGGAAGACTGGCAGATGTAAAGGTGGGCTCAAGAAGATTAGGGGAGGCCAGATAGACACCGTACCCTTAGAAACATAGAAACATAGAAATTGATGGCAGATAAGGACCACTTGGCCCACCTAGTCTGCCCATTTTCCCCTATCTACTGCAATATGGCAGATCCTACTTGATCCTTCTCCAGAGCCCAATAAAAATAGTAAAGCCAGAACTAGTTCTCCTGGGCAGAATATTGTAGCACCCCAACCCCACAGATGCATATCTGTAAGGTGCAGTCAGGACCCTTCCGCCTGATCCAGTGCCCCACCTAGTATGAAAATTCTCCAGAATTCAAGGCCAGATGAGGCCTGAACAATGGACTGAATAACACACTGATACAGCCCGAGATATAACATTTGCTGACGCCTCCCTCTGCTCCTTTTACTCTCTAAAAAAAAATGGACAAAAGCTTTCACCAAAATCGAGCCCTCTAATGGATATTTTATGGGTCAAGCATGAAGAGTTTTGAGATCTACGAGGTGCAACACGCAAATGGATGCAGAACTCTAAGCCATCCACACTAACTCGCATCACACTAGATCTGCTCCATAGAATTGCACATATTACCCCAGAAGAAACTGGTCCAATTAATTGGACTGAACAGTCAGTTGGTGATGGGACTGATGATGTAATCTGACAGAAAGGGAGGAGGGCATATCTAAACCAACTGGAGTCAAGCAGATAAAAGAGAAATTGAAAATTAGCATAAGGATATGATCTTCTCACATGTGCAAGGCACCCAAAAATGGTTCTAAGAAGTTTTAAAGGGCCATAATCACTTCCATTCAAAAGACTGAGAAACTGATTGGTAAAGTGTGTTTGGAGGTGGGGAGAAGGATGACAGAAAATGGGGAAGGAGGGAGGGAAACATGATTGGTACACGCTTGCAATACAGAGAAGGTCATTTGGTGGCATTTGAGGGAAAGACTCCAATGGTGATGGGGGAGGGTGGTGTTGACCTGGCCCCCACGGGGGGGGGTTCGAGATGCCCACATGCCTGCCCAGTGATAGCAGAACCCTGAAGCTGACTTCTGCCTAGGCAGCTTACACAGGAGATGGGCTCTCCACAACAGCAAGCCATACTATACAGGGCAAAGGGGTAGGGGACAGGGGATTATGTGAGCACCACACTACAGTATATGTGGCAGCTGCTCCAAGGGATGCCTCCACTCACCCTGACATGACAGTAGCCATGGGTAGGAAACACACTTCACTGACCTAGGGGCCTTGGGCAGTACCTCTCAATCTTCATAATGCATAACAGAAGAAATCATGTAAAAATGGAAGTAAAGTGTAAATGTAAAGTTGGCATGTAAAGCAAAGGGACGCTAGCTAGAAATACCAGGCTGTAAAAATAACCAGGAGACCCCATCTGAATGGTCTCACAACAGAACCCATACTGGTGGAGCAGGGAGAAGTACGAATGATCACAAACTACAACAATTCCTTTGGGGGGGGAGTTTTATCCTTATTTTGCACTAATGTGGAATCTTCTGTGACAAATGTTCATGTGTTTCTTCTTTTTCATGGGTACTCTCCTGCACAGAGTGGCCCAAGTAGTGGTCTCCTCAGCTAGGAGACAACTAGCCACTACTAGCCCCTGGGGGAAGGCAACAAGGAGGTGAGAAGGTGCCACTCAGAGGGCAAGGGAGCATGGAAATGTTCCTCAACCTTGGAAGAGGTTTTAGCTTTTAAATGTTATATGGTTGAAGTGTTATTTGTAAGTTTTATTTATATGGAGGAGTGCACACAATCTTGGAGGTGGCGCACTCCAGTAGGGGCGAGACATGCCACAGATCCTACAGAGTGAATACTCCATGTAAATGCATGATGGAACAGCCAGTCAAATTCCTTACCTACAATGTTAATGGCCTTACCCACCTCATTAAGCACAAGAACATTTTAACCTACATACGACAAACTAAGGCAGATTTCATTCTACATCAAGAAACATACCTATCATAGGCAGAGCACAAAAAGTTAAATAAATTTCACCAAGTGCACCCCTACTCTAACAAAGCTAGGTGGAGAAGGGGTGTAGCAATACTTATTCCAAACAAGATTATCTTTAAGACCAAAGAAGTCATTGTAGATAAGGAAAGCAGGTATATAATTGTAGAAGAATCTTATAATAACCGACTGCTCACTCTAGTCTCAGCATATGCACCTCTGGGATCTAACTTACCATTCTATAAACAGCTTCTAACATTAATAGTAGAAAAAACAGAGGGGATTCTGATATGTGTTTTGGGGGTCTCAGCCTAACATTTAACCCTAAGATAGACAGCAAATCAAGTATCCCCCAAAAAGAACACCTAGTAGAAAGAAAGTCAAGGCACTGATGGCAGAATTAGGGCTAATAGATGCATGGAGGCAACAGCACGGATCCACTAAAGGATACATGTTCCATTCTGCAGCGCGCTAAATTTTTTCTAGACTAGATATATTTTTACTCCCTAAATGAGTTTTCCAAGACAAACTGGCAGCGTTGTTATCGGCCCCAAGTGACCTTATCAGACCATGCACTCCTCTTCATACACCTAACTTTGAACCCCCAAAAGGAAACAACTTTTTGGGACTAAACATCTCCCTTCTGTAAGATAGAGACATTGGGAAACACATCTCAAAATTCATTCAGCAAATAGCACAAGACAACACAGCCCCAGACATATCCTCAGGGATTCTCTGGGATACACTCAAGGCCATGCTAAGAGGGAAATTAATAGCAACTGCAACAGAGAAAAAGAGCAGAGAACAGAGAGGCAGAAAACACTTCAGAGTAAAATAATGGAGTTAAGAGGGATTACAGCAGGCCAAGCTAGACAGAAAAAGTGGAAAAGAACTTCTTTCCCTCAGAAGATAATTTAATCAAATGATGGATTACAAAGTGGAATAAAACCTCAAATACATTAAACAGAGATATTACGAGGAGGACCGAGAACTGTAAAACTTGTAGATGTAGGCTGTGGACACAGAGAGCCAGAGCGCACACATCCAAGGTGCTATATCAGGGAACAGCACTGATGGTGACCTGCATGGAACAGATAACCGAGGCCTTCACACACTACTATGAATCCCTGTATAAAGCTAGGTTGAGTCAAATGCAAGACAATATAGACATGTATTTGATACGTTTACTATTACCCCAAATAACTAAATATCAAGATGAGAAACTTTGTGCACTTATCCCCACAAAGGAGATAACGTGAGTTACAAAAGATAGTAAAACTGGAAAATACCCTGGCTCAGATGGCTTTCCAGCAGAATTTTATAAGAAGTTTCAGGACAATACAGTTCCACTGCCATTATAGCCAAAAGGTTAGAACACATTGTTCCAGAAATAATAAACTTGGATCAGATGGGGTTTGAGGCAGGTAGACAAGCCCCAGACAATGTCAGGAGAACCATCCACATAATAAATAATGTCAACACTCATATGATTCCAGCTGTCATCATGAGTATGAACACTGAAAAGGCAGTTGATCAGGTAGACTGGAACTACCTATACTGAGTTCTTGCCGGGTTTGTTTTCTGCCCAACTTTCTTTGGCTATATCCAAACACTATGCAAGTGTACATTAGGACTAATGGTCACTTCTTGCAAATATTTAAACTAGGATGAGGGACTCAGCAAGGATGCCCTCTATCCCCTATCCTCTTCACCATTTACATAGAACAATTGGCACAAAAACTAAGACATGATCAAAGAGTCAAAAAAAAGTCACAATAGGCCCAACAGAAAATAAAATAGTTCTGTACGCTGATGACATGCTCCTGTATCTAACAGATCCTGAAGCCTCGATGGATAGGGCCATGAAAATTGTTTGAGTCTTCTCCACCTATTCAAGCTACACCTTAAATGAAACAAAGACAGAAATAATCACACCTAGTTATCTTCTTTTTTTTTTACTTTCTCTTTATTCTCCCCCTCCTCGCAGCTCTCCCCTCTTCAGAAAACACCTACGGCCTTATCAGCCCTCGCTCACCTACCTGGTGACTGGTGCAGTCCGTCCCCCATGGAGCCATGGTTATACCCCCCCGGCAGGTATGGGGTGGGAGCCCTTACACCCCGTTGCATCTCTGTATTTCATCAGAACGCTGTCTCCGGGCAGACAGGGGCATTGAAGGTCGGGACCTGGTGCTCTGTCTACTGGGAGGCTGCGTGGTTAGTTTTCCCGATGTTCTCGTGGTGTGCCAAGTCCCCGGACATCAAGGTGCTGAAGCGCTGATGTCTGGCACGTCGCCCCTCTGTTTGAGCATCGGGTTTGTTGTACTGGTCTCCACCCAGGGCCAGACAAGAGCCAGGCTCTGGTTCCCTCCCCAGGAGAGAATGAGCAGTCCTTAGGGCCAGCTCACAGTCCTTCCCCAGCCGGCCCTATGGCTCCTGGGCTCATGCCCAAACCTGGGTCGCTGGCGTCGCAAATGGAAATTCAACTGCTGTGCCGGTGGGCCGGCCTTAGTTATCTTCTTACTAGAACAATACAAAGGAAGCATCAAATGAAGTGGGGACTCCAAAAATTAAAATACCTGGGAATATACTTAAGGGCAATAAACAACATGCTGTACCAAGATAATTCCATCCCTCTAATATGAACATTGAAGAAAGACATCAAATGATGGCCTCTCCTACCTCTCCCAATATACTCCAGGATACAAGCAGTTAAGATCAATGTTTTACACCCATACCTATACCTTTTCCAATGCACCCTCTCCAGACAATGGGTCGTAGAGTCGCATAGAAACATAGACCTGGGACCTGTCCTCTTCAATGTTTTATTAGTGACATCACAGAGGAAGGAAAGGTATGCCTGTTCACAGATGACACAAAAATCTGCAACAGACTGGAGGCACCAAGGAGATTGGAGAAAATGTAGGAAGATCTAAACAAAATGGAAGACTGATCAATGGTTTGACAACTGGGCTTCAGTGCAAAAAAATGTAACATTATACACATGGGGTACAGAAACCCAAGGGCAACATATTATTTGGGGGGAGGTGTTAACAACAACAAAACAGGAAAGGGGTCTGGGGGACATCATATCGGATGACCTGAAGATAGCAAAGCAGTGTGTTAAGGCAGTAGGTAAGGCTAGTTGGATGCTGGGGTGCATAGGGAGGGGTATTGTTGCTAGCCTTGCTTGTAGAGCAGAAAGCAGCTAACTAAAAGAAGCTACATTTTCTTATTAATTTAACACTTATATCTTAGCAGGAGTCAGTGTCTGTTGGGTTTAAGCAAACAGGTACTTTATTAGAAGTAGAAGGGGCCTTAGTTAGGGTTTTAAAAAGAAAAAGAAAGAAAAGAAAGAAAGTCAGTGTGTGTTCAGTGCTGGGAAGGGTTCTGTATCAGTTTACTTTGCTAAACCAGTAGGAGGAGAGAGAGAGCTTAATTGGGGGTGTGGCTTAGACACTATAAAAGCAGGTGACTCAAATTACAACTTCCTGTTGCTAGCCTTGTTTGTAGAGCAGAAAGCAGCTAACTAAAAGAAGCTACATTTTCTTATTAATTTAACACTTATATCTTAGCAGAAGTCAGTGTCTGTTGGGTTTAAGCAAACAGGTACTATATTAGAAGTAGAAGGAGCCTTAGGGTTTGAAAAAAAAAAGAAAGTCAGTGTGTGTTCAGTGCTGGGAAGGGTTCTGTATCAGTTTACTTTGCTAAACCAGTAGGAGGAGAGAGAGCTTAATTGGGGGTGTGGCTTAGACACTATAAAAGCAGGTGACTCAAATTACAACTTCCTGTTGCTAGCCTTGCTTGTAGAGCAGAAAGCAGCTAACTAAAAGAAGCTACATTTTCTTATTAATTTAACACTTATATCTTAGCAGGAGTCAGTGTCTGTTGGGTTTAAGCAATCAGGTACTTTATTAGAAGTAGAAGGGGCCTTAGTTAGGGTTTAGAAAGAAAAGAAAGAAAGTCAGTGTGTATTCAATGCTGGGAAGGGTTCTGTATCAGTTTACTTTGCTAAACCAGTAGGAGGAGAGAGAGCTTAATTGGGGGTGTGGCTTAGACACTATAAAAGCAGGTGACTCAAATTACAACTTCCTGTTGCTAGCCTTTTTTCTTACTAACTGCCTTCCACCCCACCCCTCCACCCACTCACCCTAAGCCAGTTCTACTTTTATTGCCACTGGATTTGACTGTCAACAGGAACTTCCTGTTTGGCAATAGGAAGAGAAGGATCATAGAGAAACATTGGTTTTGTCAACCCTAAAGGAAAAAAAGTAGCTCACTCTCCCCCCCCCCCCAGCTGCTGGTGGTTTGACACTAAGCAAGGAAGAAGGAGGCTACTGAAGAATATAGGAAGTTACTGTCCCAGAACAGGAAGGGTGAGAGTTGTAATGAGAGGAGAGAGTAAGCATACAGAGAAACAGGAGAGGGGACACAAAACAAGACATGATAGGAGTGGTGCAGTGCAATGGATGTGGGGCAGCAGTGTTCTGGGAGACATTCTGGAGGCTGCGATGCTGCCCTATTTGCAGGCACCTCTCTGGTCTGAGGGAGGAGGTTGCCTGTCTCCAGGCTGACCTGGCTAGGATTCATGAAACCTCCTCCCCCACCCAGGGACCACCAGAGCCAATGCCACTACCTCAGAGGTTGCCAAGAAACAGGAAAGGCTGGACCAGGGTGGGCTCAGGGAGGGAGAGGGTGGTGGAACAGAGTTGCATTCCTCCAGCTGTACCTCTCCACAATTCATTCGCTCTTCTGGTGGGTAGTGGTTCCTCTATGGAGGCACCTGCAGTGGAGACCAAGGAGGATGCTGGGAACCTTCACAAAGGAGACCCACAGGAGGGTGGCATGAGACCCCACAGGGGAAGGAAACAACTCCTGGTGGGGGACTCAATCATTAGGGGGTAGAAATGGGGGAGGAAGGGGAGAGGGAGGTAAGGTGCCTGCCTGGTGCCACGGCTTGGAGGGACAGGAAGCGATCCTCAGGATCGTGGGAGCAGCTGCATGAGGGAGGGAGCTGGATGTTATTGTCCACCTAGGGACAAATGACCTGGCTAGGAATGGGATCAGAGCAGTGCAAGAGGAGTTTGTAGAGTTGGGGAGGGGCCTTAGACAAGTAGTGCATACAGTAACCTTCTCAGAGGTGCTGCCTGTCTATGGCAAGGGTGATGCTAGGGTACTTCACACCAGGGAATTCAATGAATGGTTGAAAAACTGGTGTGGAACTCAGGGTTTTGGCATCATTGGGGACTGGGGAGCCACCTGGAGGGATGCAGACCTATACTGGCGTGATGGTCTGCATCTGTCCGGGGGGAGGACCCAGGATCCTAGGTGAGAGGTTTAAATGCTCCATTGGCAAGCATTTAAACTAGCCAAGGGGGGAGGCACTGAAAAGGAGCAGGGAAATCCCAGCCTCCCCCCACAAACAACAGTAATTAGTGAGGTAAACACCAAGGTAGAGGAGTCATTAGGAGCAGGCCAGAAATAAATGTAAAAAAAGGCAAAGGCAGTAAGGACAGGAATGGGGTTAAAAGGTGTAAGGCCATCAAAAAGTGGACGGTGATGAGTACCAATGCCCGTAGTCTGTGTAACAAACTCCCTGAACTAGTGGCCTTGATGGAAGAGGGTTGCCTGGATATTGTGGCAGTCACAGAAACATGGTACACAGAGAACCATGACTGGGATGTCAACATACCAGGATACACAATCTACAGGAGGGACAGGGAGGGTAAAGAGGAGGAGGAGTAGCTCTTTATGTAAAGGAAGGGATCAAAGCAACAGAACTAAACAGTAAACAGGAAGCAGATGAGACACTCTGGGTCACCCTGGAGACAGGAAATGGCACTACAATCCCGCGTGGGGGTTGTATACAGACCCCCATCTCAGGGGGAGGGAATGGACAAGGAAATGATAGAAGGCTTCCTTAGAATGGCAGAAAAAGGGGAGATATTGTTGATGGGGGACCTGAATAAGCCAGGTGTTAACTGGAGCACCTTTGCTGCAGGCACATCCAAGAGCAGGGTCATTCTTGATGCCCTACAGGGAGCATGCCTCAGACAGCTAATATTGGAACCCACTCGGGAGGGAGCAATCTTAGACCTGGTACTCTCAAATGGGGACGGAGAAAGAATCTCAGATTTAGAAGTGGGTAGCCATCTGGGAACAAGTGACCACCAAACAGTGTGGTTCACGATAAACACAGCCATACAATCAAGCCATACAAAAGCAAGAGTATTGGACTTTAGGAGGGCTGACTTTGGAAAATGAGAGAGTGCCTCAGAAAAGCACTAGCAAACAGGCAAGAAGAAGGGGTGGAGGAACAATGGAGAGTAATCAAAACATCCATCACAGAGGCAACAAGCCTTTGTGTAAAGCAAATCAACAAAACACAACGAAGGAAAAAACCGCTATGGTTCTCAAAAGAGGTGGCAGGAAAGGTTAAGGAGAAAAGGATAGCATTCAGGAAATATAAGGAAACACAGAAAGAGAAGGACAGAGAACAAAGACCAAAGGAGGGATACTGAGGCTTAATAAAGGGGAGGGAATGTGGGTAGAGAGTGACAATGAAAAAGCAGGGATACTGAACAAATATTTCTGCTCAGTATTCACAAAGGAAGAGGAAGGGGAGGTACCTAAACCAAACAAGAGAAACACTCTGAAGACGAGGGTCGATACCAGTCCATTTACAGAAGAAAGGGTTCTGAAAGAACTAATAAAATTGAAGGTGGACAAAGCAATGGGGCCTGATGGGATTCACCCAAGAATTCTAAAAGAACTAAGGGTAGAACTAATGACACCACTGACTACTCTCTTTAACAAATCATGGGAGGATGGGGTGGTACCTGAGGACTGGAGGAGGGCGGATGTGATTCCTCTTCACAAAAGTGGGAGCAGGACAGAGGCAGGAAGCTACAGACCAGTTAGTATGACCTCAGTGGTAGGTAAAATGATGGAATCACTTCTGAAGGAAAGAATTGTTGAGTACCTAGAGGCCAGTGGGGCACAGGACCCAAGGCAGCATGGATTCATGATGGGGAGGTCTTGTCAGACGAATTTAATAGATTTCTTTGACTGGGTGACCAAAGTAGTAGACCAGGGAGGGGCTGTGGACATGGCTTACCTAGATTTTAGCAAGGCATTTGATACAGTCCCACACAAAAGATTAATACACAAGTTAGCCAGCCTTGGAGTGGGTCCCAAGGTGGTAGCCTGGATAAAAAATTGGCTAGACAACAGGACGCAAAGGGTAGTAGTAAATTGAGTCCACAGTGAAGAAAGGAGGGTTACTAGCAGGGTACCGCAGGGTTCAGTACTGGGACCAGTCCTTTTTAATGTCTTTATAAGTGACATTGCAGAGGAACTGGAAGGAAAAGTATGTCTCTTTGCAGAAGACACAAAGATCTGCAACAGGGTTGATACACCAGATGGAGTGGAAAGGATGAGAAGGGACTTGGCAAGGTTGGAGGAATGGTCAAATGTATGGCAGCTCAGATTCAATGCAAAGAAGTGCAAGGTAATGCACCTGGGAAACAAAAACCCAGGGCAAGAGTACACAATGGGGGGTCAGATACTGACAACAGTAAAAATGGAAAGGGACCTGGGGGTAATTATATCAGATGACCTAAAGGTGGGCAAGCAATGTGAGAAGGCAGTAAGGAAGGCTGGGGGATACTGGGATGCATAGGAGAGGCATCAATAGTAGAAAACAGGAAGTTGTTATCCCTCTGTACAGACAGTTGGTGAGACCCCATCTGGAGTACTGTGTGCAGTTCTGGAGACCCCATCTCCACAAAGACATAGACAGAGTGGAGACTGTCCAGAGGAGGGCAACCAAAATGGTGCAGGGTCTGCACCAGAAGACATACTGAAGAAAGACCAAAGGAGCTTAATATGTATACCCTTGAGGAAAGGAGGGAGAGGGACATGATAGAAACTTTCAAGTACTTCAAGGAATCAACAAAGTCCAAGAGGGTGGCATCTTTCAGAAAAGAGATGTGCAAGAACAAGAGGGCACATTTGAAGATAGAGGGGACAGCTCAGAGGTAATGTGAGGAAGTATTTTTCACAGAGAGGGTTGTGGATGCATGGAACAGCCTCCCTGAGGAGGTCGTGGGGTCAAAAACAGTGGGGGAATTCAAGAATGCATGGGACAGACATAAGGCAGTCCTAGTGGGGGGTAGGAGGAAGTAAGCTGTTGGTTAATTAGGATCTGCAGCTTACCTGTTAGGTAGGAAAATGGGCAAACTAGGTGGGCCAAGCGGTCCTTACCTGCCATGAAATTCTATGTTTCTATGTATCACCAGCAGAAAAAGGGAGGTAGTGTTACCCCTATATAGATCAATGGTGAGGCCATGCCTGGAGTACTGTGTCCAGTTCTGGATGCTTTACCTCAGGAAAGCCATAGACCGGATGGAGGCAGTACAGAGAAGGGCAGCCAAAATGGTACATGGCCTGCATCAGAAGCCCTAAGAGGAAAGACTCAGGGAATTAAATATGTGTTCACTGGAGAAAAGTAGAGAAAGGGGAGACATGATACAAACACTCAAATACCTAAAGGGTATCAATAAGGTCAGATGGTTCTCCTCTTATCTCTCAAATTGACAGCTATCACTGCAAGTGGCAAACTCAATTTCTCCCCCACTCCCAATCCATGCTAGTGTCCCTCAAGGGTCTGTGTTGGGCCCCATCCTCTTTTCTTTGTTTATAAATGATCTTCCTACAGTGTGCTCAAATTCTCTCATTCATATGTATATGGATGACTCAATCTTTTTTACCTCAGGTCCCTGCACTGCCACCATTCACGCCACGCTCTAGCAAGACCTAAACAAAGTATTATCCTGATTTCAAGCCAATCACCTAAAGATAAACAGAACACCCAAAAGACTGTTACTGCACTTTTCAGTACCACTCAAAAGCTAGCCAGAACCTTGTCCCCTCCAGTGTTTATCACTTTGGACAGCACCCGCGTGATTACATATCCAAATTAAAATACCTTGAGGTTTGGCTGGACAACCATCTAGACTTTGCAGCACACACTGATTCCATTTGCTCCAAACTCTAGCCAAAATTGGATTTACTATACCGAGACAAAGATTGCCTCCCCCTCCCTACACATCACGAATTAGTCTAAAAAATGATCCTACCAATATTCGACTATGCTGATGTAGTCTATGGAACTGCTGCACTATCTTCACGCTCCAAGCTCAATATACTTCGTAACTCATTCTGTCGTTTCAACACCAATGCCCCCCCCCCAGCATCTAACATTGCAGGCTCTACTCCTCTCTTCCCTGTTTTCTACTTTTCCTTGGGAGTTCAACCCATTCCCTAACTTTCCTTGAAAAAACTGGTTCAGTCAACTTCCCCCCCACCTCTCCTCCAAGCTGTCCCCAGCCATCCTATCCTCCTATGATTTATGCACCAGAGACCCTCGTCTCTTCTCCCTCCCCCATCCTTGCACCTCTGCAGGTCAATCGGCCTTTTCTTACAGGCTACCCTCCCTCTGGAACCTTCTTCCTTTTCAACTCTGTAACTCACCCTCTTTCCCCTACTTCAAGCAGCACATCTAAGCCGGCCCGGTGGCACTGAGGGTTGAGGTGCTTGATGCCACACCTTGCACCATGCTGGCGACCCATGTTCGGGAGCAAGTGCAGGTTGCCTGGAGTCAGTCAGGGAGGAGAAGATCGAGCATCCAGAGGACAGCTCTCCTCTCCTCTCCTGGGGAGGGTGGGTTCACAATGCCCCAGCAGCAGCAACTCCCAGTGAAGACTGGGAGTGCATCAGCGGGGGGTCGCGCACGCAAGGGGTGGAGGTGACAGCGGATGTCCTCAAATGGGGTGCGGGAGCAGCTCAGCTCATGCTGGATGTCATTGCACATCTGCACCTCTGAGGGGACTGTCATGTACAAGGAAAAACCCAGACTCCTGCTGGAGACAATGACACGCCTCCTTTGGTCCCGATATCTCCCAGCCTGCACCTGACCACCAAAGCTGGATTAATGGAGCACCCAGGTATGTGGACGGTGGCTCAGCCCTGGGGGCACAAGCCATGGGGTACATGGTGGATTGGGGTGCCAGGTCGGGGTACCAGGGGGACCTGAAACAGAGGAAGGGTCTCAGGCTGGGCAGGAAAAGCTGGGGATGCCTGAGGGATGCCTCAGGACCAGCGACCAGAAGGAAATAAAGTGGGGGGGGGAAAGCAGCACATCTGCCTCCTCCACCCCCCCTGCTCCTGCCCTATCACCCCTTCTCCCTAATCTCTTTACTACTCTTGCCCCCTCCTCTTCCCATTCCTGCAGTTTTCTCATAAGCCATATACCAACTTACATGTGAATTTACTCCTTATCTTCTCTACTTACCTTTTCTCTACTCCCCACTATATCCTTGTCCTACATCTGGTAACTAACCCGTATGTTGGGGACCACATTATATTCCTTATGTTATAAAATTGTACATTTTGATGCTCTGGTTACATTGTGATCAACAAGAAATTGTTTAGCCTTATTGTATTCTGTCTCCCCTATGTCTGTTTATATCCAAATCACTTTTGCATGCCTTGCCTAGCTCCTAGAACAAATTGTATTTGTATGCTTATGTGTCTGTTAAACACCCCCTATTACTACTGTACCCCCAGGTTGCACCTAGAAACGAGCCTCGGCTCAGTGTGACCATCCCAGTAACCAAGATTTTAAATAAATAAATAAGGTACAGGAGGGTGGTATAGTGCATTGAAAGAGACCCTCAAGGACGAGGAGGCATGATATGAAGGTGGAAGGGGAGAGACTTAGAGGGGATGTGAGAAAATGTTTCTTCATGCAAAGGGTGGTGAATGGCTGGAATAGCCTCCCAGCAGAGGTGGTGGGTCCTGAAATGGTAACAGGTTTCAAACATGCATGGAATAGACACAAGGGGATCTTAGTAATGGGGATGGGGGGGTAGGGCCGGAGATCAATTATGGTCTACAGTAGCACAGTAGCTAAGGACTTTAGGGCAGACTAGATGATCCAAGAGGTCCTTTTCTGCCAGTGTAGTTAGGGTTGCCCAGCCACTTCTATGTTAGACCCCAAATTTTGTACTTTAATAACTTCGCAACTGTACAACCGATGTGCCCAATATTTTTCATGCGCTGTCTGGTACTATAGATCTATGGATCTGGTAAGTTTCATTCAAGTCAGATGTGCAGTTGCAGAGATGCGTAATGTCAACAAATGTGAGAATTACCATTTAGGTGCAAATTCTTTGCTCATCCGTAAGTCTGAAACAGTTAGGGGGTCTGGTCTGAAATTGTTAAGAGTATATGGGGTGTGGGTCACCGATGTGCCTTTTGAAGGTTTAGTGAAAATAGTTATAAAACTGTAAGGTTTCCCATTATAGCCTGTGGGAAATATTAGATGCATCGTGTGAAAGCACGTCTTGCTTTTGCAAAAGCATTTTTTACTGCCGCAAATGGGTTTTGTAGTGTTGTGCTGCCACCATCTTGTTTTCAGTTAGCGACGGGTAAAAATGCTGTAATTCAAAAAACACTGCCCCTTTGTAAACAACAACAGTTGTGTTTACCTAATCGTGGGCCCGAGGAACATGATCCTGATGTTAGATTTTTAAAAATGAATGCTTGGAAATATGTTTATATAATTTGGCCGTTGGTAGTGTTGCAAATTTGTGACACTACTTTTGCGGCACTTTCACAAATTGCGAAAGTTTCGCAAACGTAGTGGCACAAATTTGCAACAGTTTTCGTGAAGGCTTTCACAAAATTTGAGAAAGTTTTACAAATTTGCGACACTACCTTGCCAGCAATGCTGTTTCTTTGCCATGCCATAGCAAACAAACAGTTTGCTCTTATGAGCTGAAATTTGCAGAGCAGAAAGTGCTTCCCCCACAGGATGTGCCTTTTGCTGGTTTGACGATAAAATTTACATCGGCTCTACAGCTACAACATTCCAAAGTTTAGAAATTTCCCATAGGATAACATTGTGGTGGTCGGGTACCTTTCAGGTGCTATATCTCGAAATTGCTTCAAGATATGGACTTGCTGCATCGGACAGCTTAGTACACCTTTAGGTGTACTAAGCAGTTATGCATATTGCCAGGGCTTGTTTCCAGTAAAAAAAAAATTATGAATTTGCATACAGTGACTGTGATACTGTACCATTGGCAGCACAAGTGTTAATTGCAATGTCTAAACACTTATGCATAGCTGGGAGTGCAGGGCCCTCGACAACATTATGGAGTGATGGGAGTGCCAGGCCCTCCCACAGGGAGATGAGGGTTACCTACACTCCAACATATTGATACCAAGGGCCCTACACTTCCACTACACTTCCACATGAAACTCAGGGACAATTACTATATACTTGCGTGGCCACAACACATTATGGACTGATGGGCCCTGCGCTCCCACAACCAAATAAGGGTATGATTACACTGTCTCAGAAAGTAAGGAAATTCATTGCAAAAAAACTCTGTTAACGCATCAGTTACTGTTCCTATTACAGTGACAAAAGTATGGAAATTCAGTGTTAGGGCTCCCAACCCTACCACTCCACCCCACCCTCTACACACTAACAGGCGTCGGGATGTGCCTTGGGGTTGCAGGGCCTAACTTTCACCCCATTCTCCTATACTATACCATCTCAGCTTCCTTACACATGGAATGGCGTGAGAGTTAGGGCCAACGACCCCAAGGCACACCCTGATGCCTGTTGGTGTGTGGAGGGGAAATGAAGTGCGGTGAGGTGGTAGGGTTGGGAACTAACACCAATTCCATACTGTCACTGTAATAAAACCTAACTATATATGTAATAGATATGCCACTCTGCGAACAGTGGCGCTCTGATATCGTCATGCCTTGGTGTGCATCCTGTCCCAAGGTGTGTGTATATCAGAGCGCAACCGCATACCTCAGAGTGGTATATCTATCTTATAAAATGTCAAAATTGTTTTGGAGGGGGTAAAAGTGCAGGTGTGCGTTCGCGTTCTGATATACGCACGGTCACCTTATGGTGTTTGTCCAATGCTATTGATCCCATTCATTACTTTTTTCTCACCCATTTTATAAATATATATATATATATATATATATATATATATACACACACACACATATACATACACACACACACACATATAATATATTATAGTGGCGTGATAGCTCCACTATAATTAGGCTTGAGTAGGCAGTTTAATGTTAAACCTTAAATTTTGCACTTTAATAACTTTGCAACTGGTCAACAGATTTGCATGAAATTTGGTATGCACTGTCCCGTGGAGTAGATCGCTTAACATATCGAGTTTTGTTTCGATTGGATTTGCAGTTTTCGTACTGCACATAGTGAAAAAATTTATTTTTTGCGTGTTTTGGCTGTTTTTTTCCTCATCAAGCTGTGGCCACACCACTTCAAATATTGATCTGAAATTTTCAGGGTAGAAAGAGCTTTCCCAAAAGAACAAGCCAACATTGGTTTGGTGAACAAATATTTATCAGTTCCAAAGTTATACAATTTTGAAATGTCAGGTTCTGTACATGCCCAGTTCAGTCTTGTGGATAGCTACACAGGTTTCAAAAGGGATTTGGGCTCATGAAAAGGGATTTTGACAGTTCACAAAGAGGTATTTATAAAATCACTCTTCGTGAGAAAAAAAATCCCTTTTTGCAAGTTGCCATCTTGTTTTCAATTTTTGTGCCCAAACAAAACATTATAACTTGCCCCAGGGATGTCTTCTGTACACATCCAAGTATGGGTTTTGTTCATGGGTACCATTTTGCAGTAATGGGGCTGCAGGGCCCTCCATTATGTAGTAATGGGAGCACAGGGCCCACAGGGCCCTGCACTCCCACAGGAAGATGCAACCACAATACACTATGGATTACACTTTCTCAAAAAGTAAGGAAATTCATTGCAAAATCTTTGTTAATGCATCTGTTAGGGTTAAAGCAACAAAAGTAAGGAAATGAGGCATTAGGGTTTTGAACCCTAACACCCCCCAACCCTACTACCTCACCCCACCCTCCACACACCAACAGGTGTCAGGGTGTGCCTTGGGGTCATCAGGCCTAACTCTCACCCCATTCTGCTATACTGCTCCATCTTAGCTTCCTTGCACATGGAATGGGGTGAGAGTTAGGACTGAAAACCCCAAGGAACACCCTGACACCTGTTGGTGTGTGGAGGATGGGGGCAGGGTGGGGGGGTTAGAATCTGAAACCCTAACACCTTATTTCCCTACTTTTGTTGCTTCAACCCTAACTGATGCATTGATTAATTTTTTTTGCAATGAATATATATATATGTTTTAAAAAAAAAAGTAGTCACGCAGGCATTTAAACTGTATACATTCAAAAGTTCACTATCAGAACTGAAGTCCAAAAGGGCTAAAATGGGCATTGTAAACAATCGTGAATGGGTGTAAAGCTACCCCAGTCCCCCCCAAAAAAAAACGTTAACAGGCTATCAAACATCACAGTCTTACCTGTGTATAGTTGTTACCCATCCAGACCATATAAGTGAAGCTTTGCCAACATCCCTCAAGTTTCATTTTCATTGGATGGGGGATCTTCTCCATCGGTCTCTTGGGGTTTCGATGCTGCATGCTTCTGGCACCATTTCAGTTCATCCATGGGATCAGAAAAAAAGATCTTTCCTTGATGAGCTATCTGGAGTCTGGCTGGAAAAATCATGCTGTAAGGAACACTAGCCTCCCTCAGCATGGCCATGGCCCCATTGAACTTCTTCCTCTTTTGCCTTGTTTCAAAGCTGACATCTGGGTACAGTTGAATTTGGTGTCCATCATGCAGGAGCATTCCCTTTTGCCTCACCAGTGCCAAAAGGTAATGCTGGGTACTGAAACCATCCATAACTTCTGCAACAGTATCCAGGGCCTCTGGGTTATTGGGCTGCCCATGTAACATTATCCAGTGGGTCTTCTGCAGGCTTTGGATTAGGAGCAACCTCCTCCTTGAGCTGCTGTACTAGCTAATCCAGGAGAAAAAGGAAGAGGCGATCTCCTTCACAGCCCTCTGGTAATCCTAGGAGTCTGATGTTGGTTGCCCTCACTTGGTTTTCAAGTGAGACTTGAGGTGTGCATTCTCCCATATGACTGTGATGACCACTCCCGTCACTGCATCTGACTGCTTTGTGGCTTTAGTGGTCACTGTTTCCACAGAGTCTATTGTAGATTCAAGATCAGTGACTTGGTTAGTTAGGCTGTCACATTTATCAGAAAGTCCTGTGACTGATTTAATCAATCTACTGATCTTGGCATCGAGTGTCTGAACAGTCTCTTTGCCCAATTTTTCTGTCTGTCCTGCAGTGTGGCCTTGTACTGGCCATGTGGCAGGACTCCGGAGGCATTTTTCAGCTTGGCTCCCTCACCCTGTGGCTTATCTTTTTAGGGGTCCCCATTAGGTCCAGTTAAGCTTCCTACACAAAGCACAGTAGTTTCAGACCTGGATGCTTGGTACAATTCAGCATTTTTCAAATAATTGCTCTTGTCAAGTTGCGGAGCTATAACCTTAACCTTGAGTGGCCGTCTTGCTCGGGCTCCATAGCACCCACCCACTTTTGTAACGTTCTTTGGGAAACTCTAGGAAACTCTAAGAACCACTTTTGACATGATTGTAAGAATAAAATGTTTATTAGCTATAGATATACATGGTTGGGCCCATTCTGTAAAAGAATTGCATATACAGCTGCATTGCAAGTGACAGTGGCAAAGATGACACTGGAGGGACAAAGCAGTACAGAAGCTTTCTCATAAACAACTGAGGACAGAGTTGGACTGAGCAGAAAGGCAGTAATTTATTTAATTACTGAACCACAAATAAAGAATGTAAAAAAATTAACTGATTGGGCCAGTGCCTGCTGGCATGGATTGAGCCCTCCTGCTGTACTAGCGTCACTCAGCCTGAGAAGACACAGGCGCACCTGTCAGCTGTAGCATGCAAATCACACAGGTATCATGGATGATGTACAAATAAATATGCAAACCCTAAATGTAAAATGAAAAAAGTCAAATACTGTAGAGGACAAATCACACAACCAGAGCACAACCTTTGTAATCTCTGCTGCTGGAGAAGACGTGACAACAATAAAGAGACAATAGGGATGCAGACAAGAGAGACAGCCTTCATTCACTCTGACCAGGTGGATGAACACCCCAGCCACTGTCATGCTAAGGGAAAGACTGGCTGCTGTACAACTGGATGACATGGTGTATATATACTGTAGGTGTGTGAAACAGAACTAGAAAGATTTGTTTTTATTCTGTGCCATTTATGTAGCATACAATTGTGATTGTTGTTTGGCACCTATCCCAATCTCTCGTTCTCTCTCATTTCCAATAGTTAGATCCCTGTCTGCTGGTGCTGCCTATGTCCCTTCCAAGGCCAGCCCTTAGATAGTAGCTGCTCCTGCTCTGCCTCAGTTGCCCTGCTGCCTAAAACTGACATGCCAACTTGCAGCACCTTTTGTCAGCATCACTGTCTCACGCCACATCAGTTAAAGCAAAAGAGCAGAAACAGTAAGCAGATACCTACAGTATAATCTGAACTGGTAATCTTTTGTTATTTAAAAAGAAACTGCCGCTCTTGTAATTTTCTTTTTATCACACGCTTATGCATTTGGCTAACAAATGAAAAACAACTATGGACTCTTTCCAGCAGGAGCAGGCTGCAGAGGGACTTTAGCGCTTCAGAGCTTTGTTATGAGACTTCAATGATGTAAAATGAATGAGATTATGGAGGTAAACAAGCAAACTATAATTTTGGGGCAGATTCTGGTGCCCCTCCATAAGTTTCTATGGGATGATGTCTGAACTACTGCAAAAGTAATTACAATATAAACTGATCACAGACTAGCTATGAAAAGGTAATAGAGTGTATGGTATCCACTTATTGAGTATGGAAATCCATACATGCATGTTTTTGTTATAGGACAGTTCAAAGTTCACAAAACATTGTTGTAGTATCGTTCTAAAGTCACAACAATGCTACAACAACTTTTCTATTTCGAATCAGGTTCCTACTCTGTCCCCACGAGCAAGCTAATAACTAAAGTTTTCATTCTGATGAGAAATCATACTCTGTCATGACAGCAAAGTAACGGCAGCTGCAGTAAGCCTCTCTTACCATTTTAGGTAGCTTTAATCCTGGAAATAAACATGTTCAGCAGAAATACAGTTTGGGTTGTGTAGGGGTAGCGGTTGAAAGTGGACATCAACGATCATCGTAGAACTCTCTGAAAGCCACATTTTTCCCTCTCCCGACTCCCTCTCACTGCAGAATCATCAAAAGACTACCGCTAGCCTTTACATTTGTTGACTGGGACTGTTCTTGTTTTAGTGAAACACAGTTTATTCTGTTCTTGGTGCTGCTAACTGTATTCTCAATGCAACAATTTTATTCAATTTGAGAAACTGAACTCTTTGTCTTTTTTTTTTTAATATGAATTCTTAAGCCATATGTCATATAAAGCAGTGTATGGGCAGCCATACACAACAAGGCTTGTGTTTCCATCTCAGGATGAGTTGACACTGGGGACCACTGGAGCTTCGCACTTGCAGCTCCTATGATAGCTTCTCATCCCCTCAATAGAGCACAGCCCTGAGGCCCTGAAAATATTAAATAAGGCCAATTTATTTCCATTAACTATTTTTGTCTCTTCCAGTTTAAATGATAAATTAATGTCCAGCATCTTCCACTCACTTGCTTTATGGCAGAATACACCCTCAAAGTTAAAGGTACTCAACATGGGTAGGGACAGCAGCAACATACTAATAAGAGACATTAAATGTTGGAAAGGACTCTAGGTCCATAATGTGTGGTACAGGCACTATTACTAGTATGATAAGACGCTACTCTATATGCCCACCCCATCTATTCCTGGTAATTGTTCATACTACACTGAGTGGGCAATGTATACACACACACACACACAGAATATTTTATTTATTTAAAAGTTGGTAACTGGGAAAAGCACACTGAGCCAAGGTTCATTTCCAGGTGTGACCCGGGGAGAAGTGAGTTACAAATACAGACAGAGGGAAGAGACATCAATCCAGACATTAATATAAAAGGGAAATTATAAGTAGCAAGGCAGCAACAGTCAGTAAACTACAATATGAGACATAGTGCTTAAAACAACAGGTCATCACAAGGTTACAGTAGTAGAACAGTAGAGGAGTAAACAGTGTCTAGGAGCTGTCAAGTGTCAGTAGGGTAAGCCATAGCATCAAGGAGGGTTAGGAAGGTTGAGGAGGGGGGACTAGAGAGTTAGAGGGGCAAGAGCAAGGTGGTACTGGAGTGAGCCATAGCAGGTGGTGGAAAGCAGGGAGGGAAGTGGATGAGCAAATGTGAGAGAAGAGATTATTCCAGTGGAAGGGGAAGTGGTATGAGAAAGTTAATAGTCCAGATGTAGTGCATGGATGAGGGAGAGAGAAAGAACTGGAGTCCCTGGAGCACAGTGGGTTGGAGGATAGATTAGCAGGTGACAGAAGGGAGGAGAGATTGGAGGGAAGGGTCCTGAAACAGTATTTGGCAGTGAAGGCCAGACGGTGTCACAGACGTCGGTTGGGAAGAGGAATGATAGAGAAAGAGAGAGAGAGAGAGAGGAAGAGAGAGGAGTACAGAGAGCAGTGGTGAGTGCGAAGGGGAGTTTGTGGCAAAGTAAAGGAAAGAGTTTAGGAGGGTACCAAGCCTTGAGAGGGACACAGCGGGTGCAGTGCTGTAGACTATATCAGTCTAGTCAAATACTGGTAGGGTCATTTTGGTGATTAGTTGGTGGTGTATTGGAAGGGACAGGCAGTCTTTGTTTCAATATAGGATCCCGAGCTTAGGGCAAAGCTTCGAGCAGATTGCGTCAATGTGAGTGGTGCAGTTAAGGTGGCTATCCAGCCAGACCTCTAGGTATTTGAACACAGGTGCTACCTCAAGAGGGAGGCCATCGGGGTGGAGAATACGGGGGAGTCTGAAGTCTAACCAACTTTTGGCTGATGCCAAAAGACTATGGAGATGGTGTATTTTTAGTGCTGAGTTTGAGCTGGTTTGCTTGAAACCAACTCAGGACATTGTTAACATTATATTGGAGGTGGGCGTGCACATCTGCAGAAGATAGTCCAGAGGCACAGAGTATGGTATAATCTACACACATGTGTATGTTGGAGCTGGTGCAGACAGAGGGGAGATCATTTATGAAGAGGAAGAATAGGATAGGGTAGGATATGAACAAGAAAGTGACAGGATTACAAATAGCAGGCAAGCATATAGAATATACACAAATCAAAGTAGGGCAATAATCCTAAATAAGATAATATGGCAGCAAGGCTACTATACAAATAAATAAGCCAACTCAGTGACACTGTAGTGCACTGGTGACATGCCATCCTTCGGATGAGATGTTAAACCAAGGCCCCTTTTGCCCATCTCTGGTCAGTATTCAGGTGGGAGTAAAATATCCCATGGTACTTATCGAAGAAGAGTAGGGGAATTTTATTGAAACAAAATCAACCAATCAATTTGAAAAGAAATCATACACTACAACTTACACGAGAAATCATACATTTCTATAACATGGGTTCCTTAGACACACAAAGTCCTTTTTCCTTTATCATACTAATTTTGAGTGTTAAGCCATATTTTCCTTAAAAATTTACCCAATATTAAAAAAAATGTTGCCAGCTTATTCTCACTCTATGTCACTTAACAAACCTTACAGATGTGAACTTCGACACCTCAAATTAACTTCAGAATACTCATTTTGGAAACTGTTGCCAGCTTATTCTCACTCCATGTAATTATAGATGTGAACTTGGACCCCTAAATTAAGTTCAGAATAGACATTCTGGAAGCACAATAAACCACTTCCACTCCTCCAGAAAATACAGAGTAGTCACTGGATAAAGGAAAGTTACAGACGCTATTTAGTCTGCATCATTGGCCACGTGGTCTAGGTCCTGGGAGGAAGACTGGTGTTTTTTACAGCTGCAGTGGGCATAGCCCTGCAAACGTTTTGCTTTGAGAAAAGGACTCCCTGCATAAATTACCTTCTAAACAACTTGCTAGAGTGTAAAGTATTGTCCTCCACTGAAGCCTCCATACTACACTGCCTATGTGTGTATGGGAGCTGGAGAACACTATTTTTCCTCTGGCTTAAAAAGTTAATTGAGCCCACCCCAGTACTGCTTTTTTTTGCAAGTTGAAACTTCCTCCAGAATGTTTTATGGGCCTTAAGTTTCAGTGCTTAATTTACTACCTTTTGCAAACTGAGAAACTCCTGCTTTGCTGGTATCCCTCCCACACAGGTGTAAATTCCTTTGTTTACTGACCATGCCGGTTGATTTTACTTGCTTGTTTCTCCCACAGTATGAAAGCCTCAGGGCACTAGTTCAGTAGTTTTGATTGAAAAAAAAACAAGCTCTGGCAGAGCCACTATGACTGTGAATGCATTAACTAGATAAGAGTGTTTCATGGGCTTAAACATAAACATGTATTTATTTAGTTAAAAAATATCAGATTTACAAACCTTTGAGTCAGAGACTCATTCACAAAGGCACCTCGTCAAAACTAATATAAAGACAGCACAGTTAACAAGTCCAAAAACAATGGCTCGGAGAGCAGAAAGTTATAACAATCATTCACTGGAGATACATGGGTAGCAGTAGATAAACAGATTACATAGTTTAGGCACACAGGCACCAACCACATCAAGAAGACCAAAGCAGTTCAAACAATATACAATAGCAAAAGCAAATAGACATCAGGAGCCAAAGAGAAGCCCGGAGTGTTCACATGAAGACTGTTGCATACACTAACTGAATCAAAGTATAGTACATTGAGAAAGGGCATATTTAAGCAATAAGGCATGACAGGGTGAGTGTTATCATGTAATAACGTCACTCCTGGGATGGTTGAAGCACGAGGCGAAGCTGAGTATTTATTTATTTGCACATATTTATTTGATCCACTGGATCTGCAATATTTGCACAAGCTGTGCCCAGTGCAGATTTTACAGCACTGGTCCTGATCTGGTGATCTGGGTTTTACCCATACCACACTGCACATGGCTTAGTGATATACTGTACAGATGGCTGCAGAGTCTACCCCATTGCAGGTTGAAGTTTCAGAAAACCATTATGCTACAAATAGCAAGACTCACTCCCTCCTTCACCCACCAGTCACAATTAATCCTCTACCAAAGTCATTTAATTTATTTAGTTGTTTAACCAGGTATAGCACACTAAGCTGAAAGCTTTTTTACAGGAGCGACCTGGGAGCACAAGGAGGTTAAGTGACTTGCTCAGGGTCACACAGTATGCAAGTGGAAGCTGTGGGATTCAAACCCAGGTCTGGTCTGCTGGATGTCACCAGATTTGCAGCTCAGAGCCTTAGACCACTGCACTATACTGCCTCCTGAGTCATGCTTAAATACTGGTGCCTCTACATCCATGCCACTAAGCTTTAATTACCAACATGCTTCTTCTGCTGCTGTAAGTTAAACTCTTTATGTAAAAACATTTTGTTGAGAAATTTTTGTTTTTGTATATCCATGGTCAGGAAAAATGTATTTGTAAAATAAATCAAAATCACCATTTAGCAGTTAATTGAATCACAATACAGCATGTTATTAATTTTTCAGATTCTATGTGTAACCTACAGTAAGTCAAACAGAAATTAGACACAAATGCCTATCTGTTTGCAAGTGAAGCAAATGTGGTTATTATCATTCAGTTGTAAACACATACAGTCACAGCCAGGATTCACATTGCTAGACTCTGGGTAAGTATGATAAGTTTCCTAAATACTGGTACCTTACCCAGCTGTGTTCTGCTTGGTGTGTGTGTGTGTGTGTGTGTGTGTGTGTGTGTGTGTGTGTTTAAACATGTAACTTTCTATAGTGTATTGTATAGCACTGTGAATCCTGGCTGCAGTGTTTTTCTCTGCTGTGGTTAAGCAAAACACTGTAACAAGACACTTGCCTGCTGTAGGGGCTGTTAGATATCAAACCAAAGAGTAAGCTGTGAAGACTAACTTGGAGAAGATGCAATAAAGCAAATTTGAAAGACAGCCCCCAGACGTCATAAAACACCCAGGGAAAATTAGAAAAACTCCTCTAACAGCCTAGGCAGAAACAAAACAGATACCTGAAAGCTATCTAACTGGGGTTTCTGTAAGAAAACAGCTACTAAATAGCTCTAATTCATTATTTGTGTTTTTGATATTAAAACATTCCTGCTAGCTAGACCTGATGCACAGAGAAAACAAACATAGTGAATTAGAGCTATTTAGTAGCTGTTGTCTTATAGAAATCCCAGTTAGCTTGCTCTCAGGTATCTGCTAAACTAACTGTTGACATTTGTGCTCCCAGAATAAGAACAGTTACAAGGCTCTGCTGTTGCTTAACTAATTTTAAAGCAGTACACATGCTAAATCTAAGGGCATGGCTACATCACTGCCACATGAGATGGGGCATCATAGGAGAAAGAAAGCCAATAAAACTATTTGTTATGGAGATCCCCTGAGGTCATAAAACTACCATACAGCTAGCAAGCTAATTTAGGAAAAACTCCTAATAGCAGACAAAGGGAAGGACACACTAGGATTTAACATACATATCAAAACACTCTAATATGTTTTTTGCACATTCTGGGTGGACTACTCCTTGAAAAAGAAAAAAATACACTTCATGTATTTACCAGGTACTGTGCTCATGATTAAAATCATTTGAACCCCATCCCCCCCAAAATGTGCCCTCACATGAACATGCATGATTTATCTGTAAAGACAATTAAAAAATGTATTTCTAAATGCATTAGTAACACCAAAGACTTCAAGATTTTGAAACTACTAAAAAGACAAACTATATATACTATATATAGATAGAATATGGTAAACAAATATTGTAAATCCCAAAAGCTGAACTTTGTTTTTAGTATATAAATGTTTAAGAAATACCTGAAAGCTGTCTATTTTCCTTAGTTTTAGACACTTCTTAGTCTTTCCTTTGGAGACACCAGGTGACTCTGATAATCATTTGTTACAAGGGTTTTTAAGTCAGTTTGAAGGCATTTTAAGTATCTTCTGTTCTAGTCCTTAACAAAACGCAGAGACTCCACAGACTTGTTGTTCTGTTCCTTGGTCCACATCCCAAACATGTGAGTCTTCTTTCAAGATAATAGATCCACCTCATGCCCCTCCCACATGAATAAAAAAAAGGGGGGATGGACCTTTGAAGCTTCTTGGGTGGAGGTGGGGTGGACTTTACTTCCCCCCAAAAACAATGCTGCCTCCCACTGCTCAGGTTCCAGTTCTTGTATCACCCATTTAAGAAAGAAAATAGTACCCTGCAACCATTGACTAACATGAAAGTGTATTTATTTGAGGGCAGAAAACATTTCTTGGAATAGAGTAAGGTGGAGAAGACGATTTACACCTTCAGTCAGTTCCACGGACAGAAAACATGGCATCACTCCTTTTGCACATGCAATACTCCTGTAGGCTCCACCCACAGTCATAAAAATGACATTACAAAAGTATTATAAAAAGCATGCACTGTAAAATTTCCCTTAGCTTTAGGAAAAAATTACATTGGACTTTGCTTTCTCAACTTTCAAGAAGAAGTTAGCAGTTAAAGCCTCAAAAAAATTCAAATAAGAAAAATCCCTAGACCGGAATCATATTAGCAACTGCTGTGCTGGGTCTTTCTTTTGTGACTTGAGCCAGGTGGTCTGCCTGTCCCTGTCCCTCATAGTAAGAATGTGAAACTAAACTTGTGTTATTTTAAATGATTATTAAAGTGACACATGTCCATTTTGCATCTCTTGAGGATGAAGCTGTATCCCTTACCTGTACAGAGTAATTCACTTGCCACCAACTCTTAAGACCTCAGCTGTAAGATACATCATGCATGTAAGGTGATATATGAAATCAAATTGCATTTCCTGAAAAGCATGTTCATTTCTCTTCCCTACCTCTGCAGCTTACAAAGCCAAACCTCTCTCTCTCTCTCTCTCTCTCTCTGTCTGTCTCTGTGTGATACCTACTGCTGGACAACACAACTGTCTAAACAAACAAAGCTTTTTTTTTCCTTAAATTGTAGGAGGATTTTTTTCTTGCTTGTTTTAAGTGCCTGGGTAAGCCACAGAAAAAAATTTCTGCTTCCAGGGATGGCTTAATTCCGTAACATTCCCATGCGCACTATGAAAAAGAAAACAAAAATAGAAATTATTGTAGAATAAGTCACAAGATATCTATAGAGAGAAGAGAATACAACACTTTAATGGTTACAACTGCATTAGACTACAAATGCAGACCACGATGCAAAGTTCTCATGAACTGATTCAGCATTAAACTAGTTGACTTTATAGTCTTTATGCTTCTGTTTTGATGTTATTATGATCCCTGTTTGTTACTGCAGTTGCAAATAATTGTTCAGGAGGCCCCAGCCATCTCAGAAAAAATATAGATGGGGTGAAGGTAGAGAAGGGAAACCAAAATGATGTATGGTCTGCACCAGAAGCACTATGGGGAAAGACTTGGTGAGTTAAATGTATACTCTCTAGAGGGAAGGAGGGAAAAGGGGCGACATGATAGAAGCATTCAAATACCTCAAAGGTATCAATAAGGTACAGGCTGGTTCAATTCTGCTGAGAAAGAGATGTTCAAGGACAAGGGGGCATGATATGTAGCTGGAAGGGGGAGACAGAAAGGATGTGAGAAAATACTTCTTTACAGAGAGAGCGGTGGACACCTGGAAGAGCCTGCCAGCCGAGGTAATGAGTACTGAAATGGTAACAGGTTTCAAACATGCATGGGATACACATAAGGGGACTTTGGTAATGGGGCTGGAGTGTGGGTGGACACATAAGCATTATACATTCATGTTGTCATCAATTTTAAGATGTTAAATATAAAGCCTATGTTACCAATAACATTAACAACTACTGCTCAAATATTCAAAATCCATGGAATCAGCCTAATGTCAATTTAAATAAAAATATGTATCTCTATAGAAGTCAGGACCAAGACAAACACAGAAGAAAAAGTGTGCATAAAATAAGCCAAAGCGGGGGATAATATGTATAAAGCAAGTGAGCAGCAATGAAATGCATTTTCATTATACTTACGAAAGGATGAAAGCTCAAATAAAATATAGGCCATAAATATAGAAAACAGTTGAAAAGAATAAAAAGTGAAGGAAAATGGTCCTAAATGCAGTAGAAAAGAACAAAACAGCCAACAAATCAAAGAAACTGACTGGCATAAAATTTAAAACAACAAAACAGTGAATGACATTTGGCAGATTATAATGGACAACATATTTTCATTTGCAATAGTTACATTAAAAGGATCAATGACTATAACAACAAATGATGACAAGCAAGATGGTTAAATGAGGATGTGAAGAAAGTTACTCACCAAAAAAAAAACTTAACATGCAATGAAATATCTGAAAACAAAAGCCATGACATAACCACATAGTCAGAATATAAAACATTTTAGAAGAAACATAAAAGCAAAAGTAACCATTTCAAAAAGAAAATGGAACTCAAACTTGCAACAGATGCAGACAAAAGCAACAGCTAGCAATTGTACAGTTACATCAATAACCTGACCCCTCCCCCCAAAAAATAAGAATATAAGTAATATCAATATTGAAGGGGAAACAGTAAAAACATCCAATAGAGATAGCAAACCAATTTAATTAAGCAATAATGCCTGACAGGGTGTGTGTCATGCTGGGATAACATCACACCTGCCGAGTGCCTCCAATTACTGAGGTGTGATGTTATCCCAAATGACACACACCCTGGAGGGGATTATTGCTATTATACAATGGCTCGTTGTTATACAGAATAAAATAAATCATTTTAAAGATGTACTTGTATGGAAAAATATTTTTGTTTTTTAAGAGAAGATGAAACAATCAAGCAAATGCTCATCTACAGGTTCACAGTGAGGCTGAAACTAGACCCGTGATGTTGTGCTGGGATAACATCACGGATCCAGCCCAAGACTGACCAATCAGAGTCCAGGATTTTTTCTTGCCATTGTATAATGAATATTTGCATTCCTTATTCAAACCCAATCATAACTCAGTCCCCTGCCCCTGTACATTACCGGGAATACCAACAGAATAAAGATAAGTATAGACAACATACTACATAATATTCAGAATAAAAAAAATCAGAATGCAAAGTTTCCACTAAAATGATGAAATAAATACTGGGATAATCCATAACCAGGCATCCTCTCAAAATATTATTTAAAAAATTAATAAATACAGGTTTCTGGTACAATTCTGGAATCACTACTTAAAGATATAGGTTAGCAACATGTCTAACAATGATTTCAGTGACAGAGAGTAGCAGGGATTCACAAAGGGACAATCATGTACCACAAATGTAATCTGTCTCTATGAAAATGTGACCCAGTTCTTGGATAAAAATACCTCATAGACATAATTTCTGTCAGATCTTTGCAAAACATGTGCCACTGTACCACATTTGGCAGTCATTGAAAAAATGGCTTCCCTAGCTATTCATCCCTTTATTATTCATTCCTGTAGTTGGCTGTATAACCTAGAGGTTAGAGGAATGAGGTGTGAATGAGCTTGGTACATCCAGCAGACCAGAACTGAATTTGATTCTCACAACCTCCACTTGCATACTGTGTGACAATGAACAAGTCACTTAACCACCCAATGCTCCCAGGTCACCCCTGAAAACAGGCACTTGTGCCTAGTGGGCCTTACCTGGTTACCAAAAGACAAAAAAATAAACAGTAGAACCCAAACCATATGAAGATTCATCACTGTAAGACTTGTATATTATGCAGACTGTGATACTTAACACTTGCAGGGTAAGTTAGTGCCTCTGGACTTATTTGCTGCATATGCATTTCAATTGCTATAGGGTCTTGGCCATGTTCACCCTTCCTGAAGCCAAGCTAGCTACAGTATGTCTTACAGCTCCTGGTAGGAGACATCACTTTAGCTGATGTAGTTCTGTGGCAAGCTGTTAACTTCTTGTTGAAGATAACATTTAAAAAATACAGTGATGTGGACTGAGAAGCAGCTTGTGCAGGTGAATCATCATGCTAGCCTAGATATTTCAAGGTTGCATTCCGTTAGCCTAACCAGTGGGAGCAGAAAGGGAGAGGGATACAGATCTAAAATAAAACCATTTAACCCATTTGTGATTTAAAGTTACATGATGCTCTTTTAGTTGGGTGTGAGAAACCAGGGTTCAAGTGTGACTATCAGTGTAGCTTCTACTCTCAGAGCTGGTGAACAACTTATATCATGGAGCTGATGCATTCTCTTGTTACTATGAGATGGCATGCTACTGTACATGTTATTAAATGATGCCCCTGTAACTAGCTTATGAGCAGAATGCAACACCATGCAACCCTAGAAGCAAAGATGAGGTAGCAGACGGCTGGGATGCAGCAAAAAGAAAAAAATGAACCAAGGTAAACTTCACAATAATCAAACTAATTATAATAATAAAAATAATAGAACGATCATATAACCATATTAAGAATTTAATTTCAAAGGCTTTGGGTTCTTTTGTCTCTGCACAATGACCTTATGGCTTCACACAGGATTCGTTACTTGACCAAATAATCTGTAATTTTAGCCAGTGCCCCCTGTAGGCTATGTCATTCCTTAAATATCAGTTTTACAGTTTGTGAATGACCATCATTAGAGTAAATCTATATCTATATAATTTAAGAATAAAAATATGCAGCTTGTTGCTTACCAAATTATATTTCATTTTAACTAGGAAAAGACCAGCACTGCATTTAAGCTTCTGTAACCACTACACGGTAGCCAGAATACTGTAGCTAGCCAGGCAACAATGCAGTCTCTGCTCTCTGTTCTGCAGCTACTTGCTAGTTATCTCCTGCCTAAGGTCAAACAGAAAAAAAATCAAAATGATAGCCAGACATACAAAAAAAACCCAACACAAATAGAATCAATATTGAAGTTCATTTAAACAAAGTCGCACAAGTTAGAAGTTATAGATTTTAAAGTAGGTGAAGTTAATTAAACAACATAAAAAAAACAGCAGAGAAGAGCAGAAGCAGAAAGAAAAAATTACTCACCTTAGTAATTATGTTTCTTCTAGTGGAGTCTTGCTGTATTCTGACAATTGCAATGATTCCCAACCTTTGAACTGCCCCAGAGAACAAATAGTTGACTTTCCATGCAGGGCATAGAATGCCGATCTCGAGCTCAGTTGAAGTTTCTGTCTGGAGTGATTCAAACCTAAACCGTCAGATTCTTACGAGCCCAACTAAACTAAAAATTCTATGTGGAAATTGTAAAAATTCTTACTAGCCAACTGGCTGAAAAAGTTTTGGATTCCCAAGGAAGACTCAAGTCAGGAAACCCAAAAACAAAACCCAATGTACTATAAATAACAATAATAAATCAGCACCCAAACAAAAGGAGGAGGGTGCAAGCAAAAAAACCCCGGGGTGCAACACTGCACCTGCCCACCCACTTCCCAAAAACAGGTCCTGAGAGGAGAGGCAGGGAAGGAGGTCAGAATACAGCAAGACTCCATTAGAAGAAACATATTTACTAAGGTGAGTAATTTTTTCTTCAAACAACATGAAGTCTTGCTGTATTCTGACAATTGCAGACTACCAAGCAGTACCTCCAAGGAGGAGGGACATAACCTACTTTGGGAATAGGCTCTGAAGTACTGCTGTGCCAAACCGAGCATCAGTCCTAGCCTGGATATCCAGAGAGTAATGCTTGGTAAAGGTATGGACTATTTTCCAGGTGGCTGCTTGACAAATTTCTAAGAGAGGGATATCCCTGGCAGCAGCCAGGGAAGCCGCTGTACCTCTTGTGGAATGAGCCCTCAGGCCTGAGGGTGGAGTCTTTCCCAGCTTTTCATAACAGAATTGTATACAAGACACAATTTACATGGCAATAGATAATTTGGTGGCAGGTTTGCCCTTTTCCACTTCTCCATAAGTGAGGAACAACAGGAGGGAGTCAAACCTGTGAAACTTGGTAAGCTCTATGTAGTAACTAAGGGCTCTTTTGACATCCAAACTGTGTAGCCTCCTCTCTCCTGAGTAAGAATGATCAGTGAAGAAAACAGGGAGAGACATAGATTGGTTTAAATGGAAGTCTGAAACCACTTTGGGCAAGAACCTTCCATTGGTTCTAAGGACCACTTTATCCCTGTGAAATGAGATAAAATCAGGTTCCACTGACAGGGCTTGCAGTTCACTGATACGCCTGGCAGAGGTAATGGCTACCAAGAACACAGTTTTCCAAGTCAAGTATTTAAGCTGCTACAAGACATATAGGCTCAAAGGGGGATTGCATAAGTTGAGCAATGCAGACATTCAAATCCCAGGCAGGGGCAGGGTCTCTAAAAGGAGGACTGGTGTGAAGCAATCCTTTAAAAAATTTACAGAACACAGGATGGGAAGATAGTGAGGAAGACTTCCCCACAGATAAAAACACAGAGACAGCTGACAAGTGTACCTTGAGAGTAGCTGGTCTGAGGCCTAGGCCATTAAGATGGACCATATAATCCAGAACTGTAGGTGATTCAGCAGTGTCTGGAGAAACATGTTTCCTAGAACACCAAATGCTGAATCTTTTCCATTTGGAGTTGTAAGTCTATCTGGTGGAGGGCTTTCGAGAAGCCTTAAGGATGTCCAGAACCCCTTGGGAAAGATGCAGATCTGCAAACTCTAACTCTTCAAGAGCCATACTTTGAGATTGAGAGACTGAAGATTGGGGTACCAAATCCTTCCCTGAGAGGATGTTAACAGATTGTAATTCCTGGGAAGAGACGGGAAGGTGGAAAGCTAGGGACAGCAACAGGGGGTACCAGGGCTGTCTGGCCCAATCTGGAGCAATCAGAATCACCTTGCAAGGTTGAGAGCTTATTTTTACCAAAACTTTGAACAGGAGTGGGAAGGGGGGAAAGGCATACAGAAACTTCCCTTCCCAATTTAGAATCAGGGCGTTCAGAGGAATTGAGCCCAGAACTGGAGGTCTGCAACAAAAGAGAGGGAGTTGGTGATTGTCTGGGGCTGCAAAGAGATCTATCTCTGGAATGCCCAACCTTGAAAAAATCACTTTCAACACCTGAGGGTCCAGGGCCCATTCATGATGGCCCTGAGAAATCCTGCTCAGTGCATCTGCTAGCACATTGTCCTTGCCTGGAAGGTGAACTGCTACAAGAGAGGTTTTCAGGGAATGAGCCAGAGACCACAACTTCATGGCTTCTGTGCACAAGGCCGTGGACCGAGTGCCTCCCTACTTGTTGATGTACCACATGGTGGTGGTGTTGTCTGTTCTGACTTGAACCACCTTGTTTTGTACTGACTGTGAGAATGATTTTAGAGTGAGAAACACTGCCCTGAGCTATAGAAGATTGATGTGAAGAAGGGACTCTTGGGGGGACCACAGCCCCTAGGCAGTGAGGGACCCCAGATGGGCTCCCCAGCCCAGGAGAGAAGCATCCATGGTAAGAACCACTGAACAAGGCTGAACAACAAAAAGAACACCTTGTCTTAAATTGTCCTAATCCTGCCACCACTGGAGGGCTTGGATCAAGGTCAGAGTTACTGGGATCAGTTTGGTGAGGGAATCCTTCTTCTGAGACCAGAAAGCTCTCAGGTGGAACTGAATATCTCTCATCTGTAATCTTGCCCCTTGGACCACTGCTGTTGAAGCTGCCATGTGGCCCAAGAGCTGGAGGAAATGCCTTGCTGGTCGAGACACCCGAAGGCTGAAGGAAGAAGCTAGTTCCGTAAGAACCCTTGCCCTTTCTTGAGGAAGAAAGGCTCTTGCTCTGAGTGTGTCCAGTTCTGCCCCTATAAAAGTAAGAAGCTGGACCGGTTCGAGAACTGACTTGGGAAGGTTGAGAAGAAATCCTAGAGAAGTGAGCACTTGCTGGGTCACTTGTAGGTGAGACTTGACTTGGTCTGGAGACTGACCCACTATTAGCCTATCGTCCAGGTTTGGAAAAATGGAAATCTTTTGCTTTCTTAGAAAGGCAACTACTACTGCCAGGCACTTTGTGAAAACCCTCGGTGCTGAGGTTAGGCCAAAGGGCATTGCTCTGAACTGATAGTGGCCTGAGGGCAACTCAAACCTGAGGTACTTTCTGTGGGAGCATCTGATGGGAATGTGAAAGTAGGCATCTTTGAGGTCCAGGGAGGCTATCCAGTCTTCTGGCCTTAGAGAGGGAAGGATTATTCTCAGAGTTATCATCTTGAACTTTGGTTTTAAAAGATGTTTGTTTAGATATCTTAGGTCTAGGATGGGTCACCACTCCTCTGTCTTTTTGGGGGTCAGGAAGTACCTGGAGTACAGTCCTTTGCCCCAGTGTAGGGTAGGGTAGGTACTCCCTCTATAGCTTTTAAAGCTAGGAGAGAAGAAACCTCTGCCTCTAGGGCAAGGGTTTCTGAGAGATTTGCAGGTGGAAAAGATCTGGCTCTCATCTTTGGAAATTTTTTTAAGCTGAGAACCAGTTCCTGGCTTACTACTTCCAGGACCCACTTGTCTGATGTAATAGACATCCAATCCTGGATAACGTAAGCCAGCCTGCCCCCTACTGGAATAGGAGAGTCAACCCGGGCAGGCCCATCAGGGTGTCTTCTTGGCAGGGGCTTTAGGCTGAGGAGTGGATGTAGCCCTGCTTATCCCCCTTTTGCCTCTCCCTCTGAAGAACCCCCTCTGAGAAAAGGAAGAAGAGGCCTGTGCCTGGTAAAAAGACCTTTGAAAAGGCCTCCCCTGCCCGGAGACTGCTGCCTTTGAGGAGTTGCCTGCCTTTCCTTGGCCTGAGCACTCCTGTAAGTGGTCCTGTACTCATCCATTTTCTTCATGTAATTCTCTGTCTGCTCCCCAAACAAAGAATTACCCACTACCGGAAAAGCCATGGCCTTAGCCTGAGTGTCCTGTGAGAGGCTAGTACATCTGAGCCAAGCCATCCTCCGAAGAGCCACAGATGTAGCAATGACTCTTGATGACACATCATTAGAGTCCACAGCAACATGAAACTGAACTTTAGATGCCTTAATCCCATCTGCAGCCACCGCCTCCAGCTCCTTGGCTAGCTGGGGGGAGGCCTGTTTAGCCAGTGCCAGTACAGTGTCCCACCTGGACTTCTGGTACCTGGCTGTATAGGCCATGTAATTCACCTGCCTGAGTCCCAAAGAAGATGCCATGTACTGCTTCTTTGCCATGGCAGATCCTTCCTGAGTCCTTGTCAGGGTGTGGAAGCCAAGGGAATATTTGCCTTGTCACAGGCAGCAGCCTGCACTACCCCAACATGGCTGCATTGCTGATATAAGAACTCCACATCTGAGCCTGAAAGTATATACCTCTTGTCCATTCTTCTATCCACAGGAGGTATAATGTTAGGAGACACTAAGATTTTTTGTGTCTGTTTCCCAAAAGATTTATGGAGGGGAATAGACAGTCTCCTGGACTCTGGGATGTCCATCATCTCTACATAATCAGGCTCCTCTTGATCTTCCACAACCTCCTCCATAGGAAGCTGGAGGGTTTCAGCCACCTTTCTGTAAAACATAGTGAGAAGGGGACTCAGAAAGCCTAGGAGGGGAAACACCTGAAGGTCTGTCTGGGGAAATGTCCGGTTCCACAGGCACATCCAGACCCTCACTTACATCATCATACTCAAATTCCCCTTCCTGTTCAAATTCCGGTTCATAAAAATCTTCAAGGGCATAATCTTGAACCAGGGGAACCAACCGAACCCAACCCCTGCCAGAAGGAGCCAGATCGGTAGTAACCGGACGGAGCGATTCCACAATCTGAATCGCTCTGGCTATCTCTTCGGTGGTCAGAACATGAACCTCTGGATCCGAACCAGTCGATTTATCTTTGTGTTTTCTTTTTGTTGGAACTGATCCCTTGGAATCAGCTCTCCTTTTGCCCAAAGAAGTATCGCCCTGGTCAGAGGGCACTCCTTCTGGTTCGGTCGAAACCGAACCAGGCTGGCCATCCGGGTCAGCGGACTTCTCTGGCCTTCTTTTCTCAGTCTACCTAATCTCTTCTCAAGGGTAGATTTGAGAAAGTTTTACATATTTGGCAGTCTGAATCGAGGTGGTCAAACCCCGACAATAAACACAGGTGGTGTGGGGATCGGCCTTAGCAAGAACCTCCCCTACTCACTGATGTTGAATCCCAGTGGGCCGTTTTTTTTTCTTGGGTTTCTAGACATGGCTAACCTAACCAAACTTACCCTTTTTTCGGCAACCGCCAGGCAAGACTCCCTTATCAGTTCCTAACCATGTCACGGACATTGGAAAAAAACGGTTCAAATACTTTTTGTTTAGAACCGGTAACTACACACTAAGTAAACACACAAATTTCACTAACAAATGGCCGGTTCAGCTGAACCGAGCAGCACTTTTACAAGTTCCACATAGAAAAACAGAACAATTCCTATCTAGTAGTCACGGCACCACAGACAGAGACTGAACCGATTATGCAGATACTTTTTTTGGTATAAAAACCAACGAAAACTGAAAACTTTAACTGACTTTCAAACCGAGCTGAAGGAGAAATCTCTGGAGCGACCGTTCAGTGAGGCGGAGTAAAGAATCTGATGGTTTAGGTTTGAATCACTCCAGACAGAGACTTCAACCGAGCTCGAGCTCAGCATTCTATGGCCTGCATAGAAAGTTAACTATTTGATCTCCGGGGCAGTTCAAAGGTTGGGAATCACTGCAATTGTCAGCATACAGCAAGACTTCATGTTGTTTGAAATTACTGTTGCCTTGCTGACTAGACACCTCTATCCCCCAGATCCACATCACTTTACTTACAGCACATGGCAGCAGCACAGAGTTCAACAACATGCAAAATTAATCTTTTTGCCCTCTTCACCGTTCTCACCACCACACATCTATAGCAGCCCCTTCAAGATCTGAAGGATGGATGCTGGAAACCATTCTTTAAACAAAATGTATTTTGCCCTTATAGGTTTACTCTTAACAACCCCCCCTTTACAGTGGCCCCCCCCTGCTCAAGCACCACTTGACACCTCTTCATTGGGAAGCAGAGACAGCAAGGCAATCAGATTACCTCTCTACTTTTGCTTTCTGTGTGGCAGGCAGGGAGGAGTGCAGCCAGTTCAAAGAAGGCAAGACACATTTTCAGGCTTGTTCTGGGACATTTGTAAGGAGGAGCTGGAAGTCAAGATGTTATTTCTAACACAAATACACTTCATTTTACACATGTCAAGTTCCTGTTCCCTTCCAGAGGCAGACAACAATCTCAAAGCAATTAAACACCTCGGCTCTTTTGGTATTTTGTGTCTAGTAGGCAGGGCGGGGCACGTCCGATTCAAATGGGACATTTCCCAGGCTTGCAAGGCACTTGAAAGCAGAGCTTGAAATTGGAATTCCTGTGTTCACACTTCAAAATAGTAGTGCTGCTTAGAGTCCTGTGTCCACACTTCAAGACAGTAACTCACTATTAAAAAAAATTGTTGTTAGGCTTAAAGGGCATTTAAATTTGGAGTTAACCAACGTGACAGTGCTGCTGCCCTCCTCATCCCATGATTCCGAAGCCCTTGTGCTTTGATATGGTTAAATTGTGTGTGTCCTGAAATGCTTCACAACTATTGCCAGAAATGTGTCAAGCTTTGGAGAGAAAGTGTACATTGCGGTGTTTAATCTTAGTGTACTATGAATTTGGAAGCAGTTTAGAGATATGCCCATCAGTTCTGGGTCACTACAGCGGCATAGGTTCAGATTATGTGACAAGGACACACAACTTATTTTTCCCCATATGCTGTACTGGTTGCTGGCCAGTGATCCATTGGTCGGTCTGACAGCCACCCAGTTATCCACCCACAGCAGTTGCTCTAACACCAAATTGCACCCTGGTAGTGCATGCATACTGACAACAAAAATACAAGATTGCCAATCCTCCTTCAGTAACACATCTGCATAATCACTGTGCAACTCTACACATGCCTCTGTGAATCCATTTTATTTCAGGACCTCCCCCTGCCCCCATTGCATTGCTTTGCCTTCAGAGGTGACTTGAATGCCTGCACAGCAAATGCATTGGACTGTGAATATGCTTGCAGTGTCACTGTCGTGGTACTGTGGACTTTGAACATGCTTGCAGTCTTACTGTGTTGGTTCTGACTTATCACTACTTCCTTCCACACCGACCCACCCCCAACCATTACTTTTTTTATGACTGCAGTGGGCGTAGCCCTGCAGACAATTTGCTTTGAGAAAACATGGTAGAGGTACAATAGTTGAGTCTGCGATTACAGTGATCCCCCCTGAAATAAATACAAGCATATTTGTAGCATGGGCAAGGCCTGATTTTCTTAGTTCCATGGGACGGAAGAGAGCTGGGACTTTTTATGTGGGAGGTAGCATTCCAGGCAATGTAAGGGTTGTGGGAGGGGGAAGAACCCACACCAGACAAGCAGTACCCAACCCCAGACCAGCGCCAAAATCTCTTGCTGCTTCCCACTGGTACCTGCCCCCAGACAAGCTGTGCTGGCCCCAGACCAGTGCCAAAATTCCCTTGCTGCTTCCCATTGGTAGCCACCCCCAAACAAGAACTACCCACCCCAGATCAGCACTGAAATCCCCTTACTGCTCCCCGCCTGTACTCACCCCGAGTCCCAGACCAGCACTGAAATCCTCAACAGAGTGTTCTTACAAAAAGAGCAGGGTACAATCAGATTAGCAGAGGTACAGGCATCTTACAAATCTGTGTAAGAATACCCTTCATAAAACTAAATGCCCCCACTACAAGTCATTGCAAATGGACCATCTTTGTAATCCTAAAGAGTTTTGGAAGCAGGCTAACTTGCTAGTTAAGGGGAAGACATCTGAACTTCCTAGCTCCCTTATTGCACAGGGCTTTCCCCTCACTGACCGTGTAGCTATTGCCTCCTTGTTTAATGAATTCTTCACTGATCTAAACAAATATACCTCAACATTTCATAACTCTTCCACCCCCCCACGCTATGCCATCTCTGGGGGACAACCATGGATCCCGCCCGGACATCCATCTTAAACTAGCCACCCGAAAAGAGGTCCTAAGGCTGCTCTTCAGCCTAAAAGAGGAGAGCTCTCCTGGCCATGATACACTTGAACCACAATTCTTAAAACTTGGAGCTCCTGCTCTTGCTCGCCCAGTTTGGGACTTACTCAATCGCTCCTTCTTATCCACCACTGTGCCTGGCAAGTGGAAGGTTGCTATGGTTGTCCTGGCTCATAAAGAAGGGCCAAACAACATTGTTGAGAACTTCAGGCCCATTTCCATCCTGTACCCACTAGCCAAACTTCAGGAGCGCATTGTCTATAATCATCTCCAGACCTACCTTGACCACTACAATCTGCTTTCCCCTTGTCAGCATGGCTTCCAAAAATAACATAGCAGTCTCACAGCCTTGCTGAAAGTAAACTCTGATATCTTTCAGGCCATGGACCTAGGTCATGTCACTGGAGCCATCTTCGTCAACCTTTCCAAAGCGTTCGACCTAGTGGATCACAGTCTCTTGCTTCAGCAACTACAGGATACAGGTATGGATACCTCCTCCATCTGTTGGATACAGAGCTACCTCTCTTGCCACTCCCAAAGAGTTAAGTGGGCTGGTTCTTTCTCTGTCCTCAAGAGCATAACCCATGGGATTCCACAGGGCTCAGTCTTGGGCCCTATCCTATTCTTCTTCTTTGTCAATAACTTGCCTAGTCACTGTGGGGGAGTAACTCTTCACCTCAATGCGAATGACGCTATTCTCTAGTGCTCTTTCCCCAACCCTACCAGGATAAGCAATGCTCTCGGTGTGGACTTCTTTGAACTTTAGCACTGGTTCTAGAGTAATTGACTCGTCCTCAATACAAAAAACTACATGTATGCTCTTCTCCCATCCGGCCTCCTCCACTCTTCCTATCTGCACTCTGAACATCAAGTCCCTCAATGGCAACACACTCGAGGCTGTCCAGTCGTTCAAGTACTTGGGTATCACCCTAGACACCTCACTATCCTTCAGCATCCATGTATCCACCCTAGTCAGGACGCTGAACCAAAAGTTGGGTCTCCCTTACCATGTCTGCCCCTACCTCACCTCAGCTTCTCGGAACAAAATTACCTCCTCGTCACTCCTTCCACTCCTTACCTATGGTGCTCCCTTGTTGCTTTCTACCAATGCATCTAACTTGTCACTCCTTACTCTTGTCTACCATAGAGTAAGAAGATTTGCCCTAGACGTCAATATTCGCCACCACCACTGTGACGTCCTCTCATCCCTGGGATGGCTGCCCTATGTCTCCAAATTATGATATTCTACCCCGAGTGTTATGCACAAGCTGGTACACAAATTCACCCCCCCTTGTCTCAATGACATTATACACCTAAAACAAGTCCCATGTGCACTCAGGTCAGTGTTCTGCCCCCTTTTCTCAAGACCCAATCTGTGGCTTACTGTTGCATGCAGGTCCTTCTCTTATGCTGCAGTGTCCGACTGGAACTCACTACCCCCCTCTATACTCTCTTGCTACTCTCTCCTCCTATTCCAACAAGCTTTACGTACCTCTCTCTCCTCCTCTGCTACTTGCTTCTGCTTCCTCTAACCCTCCTCCTTTCCCCTCCTCTCCGTTCATGAGCCTCTATTATGTCTGGGTACTGTTTTACTTTCACCTGCTATTCTTGCTTTTATGTGACAAATTACCTTGTTCAACTGTGCTGTGCTGAGCTGTTACTGTACTCAGAACTAATATTTGTAATCATTGTTTTGTACCAGGACATTTTACAATGTCAATGTTTGACTAGAGTTCCGGGACTCTGCTCCATGTTCTACATTTAGTTGCTTAAAATTTGCCATGTACTCCATGTCCATACTCGATGGCTATGTATTATTCTTTTGTACTACCATGTTTTATTCTATTGTACTACTTTGCATTTTTGCACTGTGCGTTCCCGGATCAACCTTGAAAAAGGGACTGCAATTGTCTCAGTGGTCCTACCCGGTTACCAAAATTCAAATAAATAAACAGAGTATCCATCCTGGCAGTAAATAAAATCTCCCTCTCCCTCTTACTGATGCTGCCCACCCCACTCTCTCTGTTCCCCATCCCGGCAGTAAAGAAAATCTCCCTCTCCCATCCACTACTGCTGCCCGCCCCACTCCCTCCATTCCCCGTCCCGGCAGCAAATTTGTATAACCTGTTAAAAAAAAAGAAAGAAACCTGTCCCCAATGTCTTTTTTGTTAAGCCAGTAAAAAAGAAACCAGTCCATTGTAATCTCCCTCATCCCCCTCACATCCCAACCCTTCCTCTCCACACCACCTCCCTGCACCCTCCCCTTACTCCATACTTACCTCCGGAGGTCGGCGCTATCATCTTGTCCTGACTGGAATGCATCTTCACTCTGTGCGACAGCTCCGCTCAGCTGACATGAGGTTGCTGGAGCATCTGAGGGTTACTCTGAAATCTTCTGGGGCCCGGGCTTCTGCTTTCGTGGCCTCCACCCTCTGGAATTTTCTGCCCCATCAGCTCCGGGAGTGTACGGTTGTGGGGGGCTTTAAGCAGGCACTGAAAACATTTTTGTGGACATTGGCATTCCCAGAAATATAATGAATTTTATTGTTTTATATTTTTTATCACCTGATGATTGTTTTAATGTACAGTGCCTTGATATTTGAAAGGCACCATATAAGTAAAGATTATTGTTATTATTGCACTCTTCAAAGCCGAACCCCAAATTGAAGAATCAAAGGTAAGCCCAATAATGGGAATCAATGGGGGGGGGTTCAACTTAGGTGGATATCTCAGCCATTTTTTTGGAATTTTGGCCCCAAATTTTCAACATGGGGTTCTTAGGACCCCACCTCATGGACACTGCCACTGTCATTTTGTTACTCAGTCATGAAAGGTGATTTCACAGTCGCTACGCAGAATCACCTATTGGGACCGATTAATAAAACAACAGTGCCAATGTTTATGAGGTGATGTCCCAAAAAGCTCATGTTGCAAATTTGGTAAATAAATTCCAAAAACTGCCTGTTATAAGCATGCGTTGCACAGTCTCTATGTATGCACCTAACTTCACCAATTTTTAATATTTTCAATCCAGATTTTCAACATTGCCATTTTTTCACACCTCCTTATGAACAGTATAGCTATCATTTTTCACATCCTGCCCAAAACATGTTTTCACTCCTATGGTGCAGAATGGGGCGGTAACTGTGCAAAATCAACTTTTGCAATGGATTAGCAAAATCACAGTGCCACTGTTCATGAGGAGAGGTCCCAAAAAGGCCATGTTGAAAATTTGGTGAACAAATTCCAAAAAATGACCATGTTGAGGGCGTGTTTTGCTCAGTTTATACACACGCTCCTATCTTTGCCAATTTTTAATGTTTTCACCCCAGATTTTCAGCATTGCCATTTTTTTCACATCACCTCATGAACAGTACAGATGTCATTGTTCACATCCTCCCTAAAATGTTTTTTCACACCTGTGGCGCAGAATGTGCACTCACTGTGCTAAATCACATTTCGGCACAAGTGAATGAAATGACAGTGGCACTCTTCATGAGTTTGGGTCCCAAAAAAGCCATGTTGAAAATCTGGTGAAGTAGCTCCAAAAAATGGCTGAGTTACACCTAGTTGTCCCAAATTTCTATGCACATGTGTAACTTTGGTCATTTTGCAATATTTTCTCTCCAAATTTTCAATATAACTATTTCATCACACCACCTCACGAACAGTACAGCTGCCATTTTTCACATACTGCCCATAATGTTTTCTCGCACCTATGGTGTGGAAATACAGGTTATTCACCTGTAACAGGAGTTCTAGGAATGGTATATGTTGTTCATCCACACTGTCTGGCAGGTTCCTTGTCGCTTTAAATCTTGCCGGAAGGTCTTCAAGCTGGCTCCTCCCACCCACCCGGGTGGTAAAACTCTCGGCTCTGCCCCATGATGCCAGATCTAGCCCGCTGGAAGCCAGGTTGTGCATCGAAGCCGGGGGGTGGGTCATGTGGATGAACAACATATACCATTCCAAGAACTCCTGTTACAGGTGAGTAACCTGTATTTCTAGGGACATGGATATGTTGTTCATCCACACTGTCTGGCAGACTCCTAGCAGTTCTCCAGGAAGAGTGAGGCAAGGCGCACACCCCCTACTTAGGAAATAAAGACTGGAGAACCAAGGCCCCAAAACCAGCATCCCAGTGTGACTCAAGGTCAATGTGGTAGTGGGTGATGAAGGTGTGTGCTGACTTCCAGGTAGCAGCCCTGCAGATTTCCTGGATAGGGTCATCCCTGGAAGCAGCCACCGATGCAGTGGTATGGCGGGTGGAATGAGCTCTTATCCCTCTGGGAGGCTCCATGCCCACCAACCTATAGCTGAGATCTATGCAGGAGGTGACCCACCTGCCTATCATCCGCTTGGCTGCAGGTCTGCCAGGTGCGGCTTCAGCGTAGGTGACAAACAGCTGGCAAACCTCTCCCCGAACTTCAGCCATTTGCTCCTTATAGTAAGCAAGCGCTCTTCTAGGGTCCAAAGTATGGAGCCTATATGCGGCCTCCGAGGTGTGATTGGGGTAGAACACTGGCAGAGTCAACATCTGGTTAAGGTGAAACTCTGACACCACCTTCGGAAGGAATTTCGGGTTGGGTGCAGGACAACCTTGTCCCTGTGGAAGACCAGATAAGGAGACTCGATGGAAAGTGCCTGGAGCTCTCCCATCCTTCTGGCTGATGTGATAGCCACCAAGAAGGCGGTCTTCCACGACAGGTGAGAAATGTCACACCTGTGCCGGTTCGAATGGATTGCCCATGAGCTTAGCCAATACCTAGTAGATCCCACGGAGGTGGAGGTTCTTGCACCAGAGGGGATATGTGATCAAGGCTTTGAAAAGCACCCGACCACCTTCTCCTGTGCCACTGACTGCTTCCCGGGCCCCGCCTGGTAAGCAGAGATAGCTGCCAGGTGTACCTTAAGGGCTGTCGACCGAAGCCCTTGCTAAGAAAGGGACCACAGGTAGTCCAGAATGCTTGCCAAGGCACAGGAGGAAGGGTCCAGGCCCTTGTCCTGACACCAAATGGAGAATCTCTTCCATTTGAAGGCATAGCATTTCCTGGTCGACTCCTTACGGGATGCCTCAACAATGCTGAGGACCTCATCAGAAAGACCCAAGGCCTGGAACTCTAGCTGCTCAGGAACCAGGCCATCAGGTGCAGGGATTGAAGGTCCAGATGGAGTACCTTCTCCTGATTGACTGACATCAGGTCCGGGCAGGCTGGAAGCTGCCTCGGGAGCCTGGAGCTGAGACTGAGGAGATCTGGATACCAGAACTGGCGGGACCAGTCTGGGGCTACCAGAATCACCTGCGCCTTGTCCCTCCTTGCCTTGAGAAGCACCTTGTGGATCAAGGGAAATAGGGTAAAGGCATAGAAGAGGCCCGGGGTCCACGGCCTAGAGAAGGCATCCACCTGCAGCGAGCCCTGCTGAGGGAGGTGGGCATGAAACAGTCTCAGCTTCACATTCTCCCTGGAGGCAAACAGGTCCACCTGAGGCATGCCCCAGTGGGAGAACAGATCTTGTACTACCTCCGGCAGGAGAGACCACTCTTGGGATGCACTCTCTATCCGGCTTTGGGCATCAGCCAGAATGTTGGAGGCTCCTGCCACATGGATGGCAAGGAGATCCACCTCCAGGCTGTGCACGAGTGACCAAATGAGGAGAGCTTCCCTGCACAGAGGCATGGAGCGTGTTCCGCCCTGGCAGCTGAGGTAGTACATGGTTGTGGTATTGTCCATCTGCACCTGGACCACTTGACCCCATAGAAATGGAGCAGAGGCAGTGAGGGCTAGATGAACCGCTCGAAGCTCCAGCAGGTTGATGTGACATCGGAACTCCTGAGGGGAACAGAGGCTGTGCGCTCTGTGCTCCCCCAGATGGGCACCCCAACCCATCAGAGAGGCATCTGTCGATAGAGAGACCGTCAGCTCGGGGCAGACGTACGGGATGCCCTCCTGCAGATGTGCTGGAACGGTCCACCACTGGAGGGCATTCCACATCCCCTGGGTCACTGTCACTAGCTGATCCAAGGGATCGGAGTGCTGTGACCATTGGCTGGCCATCCCCCATTGAAGGGGACACATGCACCAACGGGCCCAACGGACCATGCTGGTGCAGGCTGCCATGAGGCCCAGGAGGTGCAGGAAGTCCTGGGTAGGGCGCAATTGCCCAACCTGAAATGATTGGGCAAAGGAGGAAAGAACCTCAGCCCGGTCCTCCAGGAGCCGTACTCTGGCTCGTAGAAAGTCAAGCTCTGCCCTGATGAATTGTATCACCTGCTTTGGCATGAGTTCCGACTTGGCCTCGTTGATGAGGAGGCCAACCTGAGAGCAAACCTGGAGGGCCAGATCTCTGGACCGCTCCACCTCCATTTTGGAGGAGGCTGCAATCAGCCAGTCATCCAGGTAGGGGTACACCCAGACCCTTCGGTGATGCAGGAATGCTGTCGCCACTGCCATGCATTTGGTGAAGACCCTGGGAGCTAGGGAAAGGCTGAAGGGCATGGCCCGGAACTCATAGAGGGATCCCTCTGCCCTGAAGCGGAGGAATCTCTGGTGGGATGGATGGATTGGGACATGAAAGAACACATCCTGGAGGTCCAGAGAACAGGACCACATGCCTCATTCCAAGGATGGAATTATCTGAGCCAGAATGACCATCCTGAAAGTTCAAGACCTTAGGAACCTGTTTAGGTTGTGCAGATCTAGAATGGGGGTGCCAGCCCCCATCCTTTACGGGACCAGGAAGTACCTGGACACAAACCCCGGGTCTGGTGGAGGATCTGCCACCTTCCTGATCACCTCTTTTTTGAGAAGCAGGGTGATGTCGACTCGGCGAGCCAACAGAGAGGCTGCGGACCCCGCAGCCCCCCGAGGGGCGATGGCTCGGAAGGGAGGGGCCTGCTCGAACTCCAGGGGCAGGCCCTTTCCTACCACCTCCAACACCCAGCAGTCCATGGTGATAGCGGACCAGGTGAAAAGGAAGTGGTAGAGCCATCCCCCCACGGGGGGAGTGACGAGGCTGGGGATGACACCCCTCAACCCATCACTGGGCAGGCCTGGAGGAGGGACAGGCCGAGGGACCTCCTGGGCCTTTTCCTCCTTGCTTCCTGTTAGAGGAAGCTGCAGGCTTGGCTTTGGGATGCCAAGCACGAGCCTGCTGGCCCTGATGCTGGTGTTGTTGGGCCGGAAGTGCCGCAGGCGCCAGAAGGGTGAAAGGACTTATGTTGTTGATGATGGCCTTTGTCCTTCTGGGCAGAGGTGACCAAGTCCAGGGTAGCATTGGACTTTTCAATCCGCTGGAGGTGGCCTTCCACTCCAAGGCCAAACAGGTCAGTCTCCAGGAAGGGGACATCTGCCAGTTTATGCTGGGTATCCACCGTGAAGGTGGATATCCTCAGCCATGTTCTGCAGCGCATGGCCACTGTGGCTGCAACTGATCTGGCACAGGAGTCTCCAATGTCCAGAGCCATTTGGAGCTGCTGTTTTGCCACCGCCCTTACCTGATCCCGCACCTGCTTGACCGTGGTCTGCAGGTCGGCCGGGAGATGAGGCATCACCTCATCCAGGGAGCCCATGAGGGTGTGGGAGAAGTGTGCCATCAGCACGGCTGAGCTGGTCTGGCGGTGGCCAAGGGAGGACGCAGCGTACACCTTGCGCCCAGCATAGTCCAGCTTTTTGGACTCCTTGTCTGGGGGCTTATCCACAGCCCTAGCATTCCCGGAATGACGGAAAACGCTATCGGTGACCAACTCCTCCGCAGAGGGGTGCTCCGGAAAACCAGACAAAGAGTCGGTAGGGACCGCATACTTCCTGGCCATCCTGGCCGAAGGCACAGGACAGGAAGCCGGCTGCTGCCAAAGCTCCAAGGCCGGGCCAACAATGGCTTCAGCCACTGGAAAGGCCTCCGTGGGTGAATCCCCTCGGTCCAGTATCTCCATGAGGGGATACTTGGCCCGCTTGGATATGGGCTTGAGCTGCATTTTTTATTTATTTATTAAACATCAGTTTACAACCTTTGAGCCAGAGGCTCATTTACAAAGGTACCTCATCACAGAGAGGACAAAACAGTGAAACAAACAGTTACAGGAAAACAATGTACAGGATTTGAAGGAACATGAGTACATAAAATAGTTACAATTTGCAAGGTTACAGGATTGGCATAGTTCATGTTGGTTGAGAATAATTAGTACATCAAGCAAAAACAGAGGAGGGTCAGTACAGTGATAAGTTTAGCAGAGTCAGCAGAGAGGAAACAGGAACCAAGTGTAGAGGAGGTAGTAGATTGGAGCAGCCACTCGGGGAACTTTGTCAGATGAATGAGCCGGAGAAAGCTTAGATGCAGCCGCAGCTGCGTGTAGTGAAAAGGTGATTACGGAGGGAGGTTTTGAAACAAGAGATCGTGGGAGCGTCAGAGATACTGGTGGGGAGGGTGTTATACCAGGATGGGGCACAGTAGCGGTAGGCCCTTTGTCCTTGAGAGGTCCTTGCCCTAGGTACTTTCAGTGTGGTTTTGCAGGAGGATTGCATTAGTACTAGTGAATTTGCTTGGTGGACAAGGGCAGTCAAACCAGGTGGGGATGGCCCAAGGAGAGTTTTTTTTTGTTAGGAGGCAGGTTTGGTACCTAAGACATTCGTCAAGATTGAGCAGATTTGCCTGGGCATATAGAAGGCAGGTATGCGTACGTCTGGGAGCCCCAGTGATTAGACTACAGGCCTTATTTAAGGTGAGGCGTATTTTGTTTAGCGAAGTCTGGTCAGCAGCCCCATAGACTGGTAAACCATAATCTATTAGTGACAGAATAGAGGACATAACTGCAAGTCAGAGGGCATCAGGGGGAGACAGTTTTTGTGGTAGTAAAGGATACCCAACTGAATATTGGTGGCTGAGGCTAGGGCGGAGATGTGGGCATGGAACGAGAGGGCAGGGCCAAAAGTTATCCCAAGGTACTTGTATGTGTAGACTTGCTCGAGTGGGAACTTGGAGCTGGCGAGGACCTGAAGTGGAAAATTACTAGCTTTGTTTTGGGGGTGGGGAAAGAGCATAGTTTTTGTCTTTTTAAGACTGATTACAAGTCTATGCTCTTTGAACCAGGCGTCTGCATCATTATAAGATAATTGCAGAGAATTCTGGAGAGTGGTAGGGTTACAGTCGGAGGTGAAGATAACAGCGTCATCTGCATAAAGTAGGAGTTTACCAGTGCAAGCACCTGGCAAGGAGTTAAGATAAAGGGAAAAGAGCAGGGGCCCAAGAATGGAGCCCTGAGGAACACCAGAGCGAATAGGGCAGGGGTTATAGAGTGTCCCATTAATTTTAACACACTGGGACCTGGCAGTCAGATAGCTGGAGCACCAGGAGATAGACCCTGCAGCAAAGCCTGAGTGGCTGAGTGCATCCAGCAGGAGAGGATGGGAAACAGTGTCAAAAGCTTTCGACAGGTCAATGAACACCGAGCCTGCTAGAAAGCCCGAATCCAGGGAGGAATGAAGAAAGTTAGAAAACTCAATGAGGGCAGTGTTGGTACTGTGTCCAGCACGGAAGCCATGCTGTTCAGGGCAGAGGATACTGTATTTGGTTAGATACTATGAGATTTGGGTGGATACTACTTTTTCTAAGGCTTTTGAGAGTGGTGAGAAGGTGGAGATAGGGCGATAATTACCAGAAAGTGACCTATCCCCACCCTTATGAATAGGTATGACAGTGGTGATTTTCCAGGCAAATGGAAATTGCCCTAGACAGATAGATTTATTGAAGATGCTGGTGATTGGAGCGATAACCAGGTCCAGTACCCGGCAAAGGAGTCTGGGGTCCAAGGAGTCACTGCCAGTGCTATTGCTCTTTAGAGCCTTGGTCAGATACGGTCTGACTTCGTTGACAGTAACCCAGTGTAAGTGGAAACAGGGGTGTGTGAGAACAGGGTCAGGTGTGGGGGGGTCAAAGAAGTTGCTAGGAAGGACAGGGCTAAGGTCAGTGAAAGATTTATTGAGATAGTTGGCAATGAGTGTAGGGTCAGTAGACATGGAGCCCTCAATGTTGATTTGGGATGGTGGTGGAGCACGTGTACCTCCATTTAGTTGTTTGATGTTGTCCCAGAAGGTTCTGGCATTCCCCTAGGACGAGGTGAGTGAAGCCTGATAGTGATCAGCCTTAGCCTTGTGTATGGCCCAGATACATTTGTTACGGGCAGCTGCATACGCCTGCCTGTCAGCAGGATGGCCAGTTTCCATGGCTAGGTGCCACAGGTTATCCCTGTGCTTAAGAAGTTGGAGCAGGAAAGGAGTAACCTAGGGAGCATGCCGTACTTTGGAACGTAGTTTGGTTAGAGGTGCGAAAATATCACAGGCTTTGTTAAACATTAAGGTGAAGAAGGTCAGAGCCGTATCAAGGTTGGGGGTGGTCTCTATGGGGGACCAGTCAATTTGGGCTAGGAATTGCTTCAGGCCTTTCAGCCCGCCTGGTCGTAACCACCACCGTAGGGTGGGCTGTGCAGTGGATTTGGGTATAGAGGTTGTCCAACGGAAAAGTATAGGGGGAGTGGTCACTAATTCCATCAGGAAGGACTTGTAGATTGCAAATTTGGCTAGGCCGGTTAGTGAGGACCACATCAAGAAGAGTGCCCGACCCCATTCTGGGATTCACTCTCCTAGGCTGGGCAACGAGTTGTGTTAGGTCAATAGAAGTGAAGGAGTCACAGGTAGCGGCGGATGTGGGGCTAAGCCAATTGATATTTAGATCACCCAGAAGGATATGCTCAGAAGAGTGGGGTAGAGAGGTGATATACACTATTAGCAGGACCAGGGCCTGAGCTTGATTTTTTGGGGAGTATATAGGCGGAGGTTAGAAAGAAGGGACCTCGAGAGGGATCGGGGTAAGTTTCAGGGTTAGAGCCTGAGCCCTGAAGTCAAGGACAGGGGCTGGGAGGGCTAGTCCTGTAAGGGAGTCTTTGATATAGATAGCACAGCCTCCACCCCATTTACCAACATGGTCCTCTTGATAAAGGGAATAGCCAGGGAGTGAGACATGGGAGTCAGGGGTTGAGTCAGATAGCCAGGTTTCAACTAGAGAGACGATGTCAGGTTTGTGGACTGTGACCCAACATTAGAGTGAGTCAAATTTCTTCAGGAGACTGCAGATATTCATAGACGCAATAAGAAGTCCAGGAGATCCTGTCAAGGAATTATTGTGAGTCAGGCCTGGGTTGGGATGTATATTCCCAGACAGGAGTAGGAGGATAAGTACAGCCCTGGACAGGGGGCGGTGGAAGGCGTGTTTGCGTCAGGCAGTATAGTAGGAGTAGGGGAGCTTAGGGACACAAGAGGTAGGCAGAGAGGTACAGGCTGGGCAGGCTAGTACAATAAGTTGCCAGTAGGTGCATGGGGGGGAAGCTGGGTGGTGACTAGGGGGTGGGTACAATAAGTTAGAGTGCAAAGAGATAGTAGAGAAAGAGGGAGGCAACTCAGGGACACAGGGGAATGGAAGGGCAGGAGTGCAAGTGGGGATGCCAGATTGGAGGACCTGCGGCGCCATAGAGACACCTGGGTTGGATGGAGGCCACATGAGGAGGAGGAGGGAGAGGCACGACAATAGGAGGTGGGCAGGCATATTAAGGTGGGTCTGCAGGCAGCAGTAAAGAAAAGAATAGAAGAGGGTGAAAGGCCTACCAGTAAGCATAGGTACCACTTTGGTACAGTGGTAGAGCCCCCGCCTCTAGTGCACAGGGTACCAGGATCAAGGCTCACCTGGGGTGATGGGAAATGGCCCAGGGTGGTGGCTGTGATCCATGGCCCAGATGCAGGCCACCAGCAGTGTGAGGGCACAAAACTGGGGTGCTAAATAGCGACTCCTAGTGGCCAAAGATAACAGTGGGCTGTTGTGGGGAAAGGGGTAATAGGTGCCCAGGGGCTACAAGGTAGGGAGGGAGACAGTGGGTGAGGATAGAGGGGTCTAGTGGTAGGAGAGATAGGGTAGTAGGATAGGAGGGGAGAGAGAGAGGGACAGGTGGATAGAAGAGCCGCAGGGATAGAGCAGGGAGCTAACAGGACAAGGATGTTTTGAGAGTAGAGATGAGCCGAAGCAGACCCATAAAAGACGATGGGCTCTCGTCCATCGACTGCCCCCCAGAGGACTCCAGGTCAAAGAGCCTGGAAAACAGGGAGGAGTCGTCGGACTCAGAGGAGTCTGCGAAGAGCTGCCTGGCGCCTGAGCCACCCTCCACCTGCCAAGGATGGTCGGGAGTGAGGGTGGCCACCAACAACCTGTGGGGCAGACCCTGACCCGACCGAGAGTCCTTGGTCGGCGCCCCCGATTTTGGTTGTGGAAGCGGAGGTTCCACCACAATCAGTGGGGCAGCTGGTTTCGGTCGCGCAACCAGCCCAGGCTTGGGCACCTGGACTACAGCGAGGGGTTGTTTCGGCCGTTCGGGTGACAGCCACTTGATGGCTGGGGAAGGCGATGGCGTCGGCTTGTTCCTGGACAAAAGTAACTGCTGCCACATTAAGTCCTCATAGCGTCGACACAATTTGCGCCGAAGCCTCTCCTCTTCCGAGGAGGAAGATGAGCACAAGCGGCGCCACTGCTTACTTCAGTGTCGAGATCGAGACCGCGACAAATGGGCGAATTGGCTGACCAAGACCGAGACCTCGGTGTTTATGAGGGCGGTCTGGGAAGGGCGGGACACATGCTCTTCCTCGGCTCGGAAGCCTTGACCGGGGACTCCAGCAAGGGAGGCGCAGGCAAGTCCTCGGTCTCCACCGGGGGAACCAGGGAACCAGTGAAGAAGGGTTGTTGGCTTCACCAGTCGACAACCCGTCCGACGGGTCAAGAAAAATCTCGACTGCTTCGACGGGTGTCTCGGCTGCCTGACCTGACGGGGACACCGTGAAGCCATCTGCCTTAGCCGCAACCTCGACCGAAGTCGAGTGTCGACTGTCTGGGAAAGGGACCTCTCCCACTGCCACGAACGCCGTCGGTGGGACTTACCTTTTGAGTCCTTCTTTTTGGACCGAAAAGAGTGTCCAGATGGCCCCTCTCCCTTCGTGGAAAGGGATTGGCAAAGCTCCTTAAAAGAAGCTGTGTAGGAGGATCCCAGAGAGAGCGGGATAAATGCCGCGACCAAAGAAGATGAAGATGTGGCCTAGGCCACCTCCTCCTCGAGGGCGATCATCTGCTCGAGTTGCTCAGCCAAGCCAGCCACCGTGGACACCACCCAACGGGCCTCCTTGGACTTCACCGGCGGGTAGCACTTCTCGGGGCCCCAAAGCTGTAACCGGGCAGCGTGGTCTTCCAGGACGTTGACTGAAAACGAACGGCATAACTCGCAGGCCTCCGGGTCATGGTCTAGGCCAAGGCAGTAGATGCACGTGGAGTGCAGATCTGTCCTGGACATTTTCTGCCCAATGCGGGCACCGCCGAAATCCAGGAGTCAATTTGTCCATCGCAACCGCGAGGGAGCAATTAGACCGAAGTCTTGAAAACTTTAGAATTAGTTTTGGGCGAACCAAAGAATTAGGATCCAGTCTATACGCAGAGCGTTAAGGAGGGAACCTGAGCTTCCAAGCAGTAAGGAAGATCTGGCATCATGGGGTGGAGCTGAGAGTTTTACCACCCGGGTGGGTGGGAGGAGCCAGCTTGAAGGCCTTCCGGCAAGATTTAAAGCGGCAAGGAACCTGCCAGACAGTGTGGATGAACAACATATCCATGTCCCTAGAATGCTGTTTTCTCACGGATTTGAAATTTTTCAACTTCACCTTCATGAGGTGGAGTGACAAGAAGTCTATTTTTAACATTTGGGGTCAAAATATGAAAAAATGACAAAGCCTCCAACTGATCTCTGCTATATCACAGCCATTCACTCAGTCCAGGCTGTGTTTTTTTTTTTTTTTTCTTTTAAAAATGTCTGCTTTGGCCTATGAATGGGGATTCAGGAAGTTTGCAGATGGAGGTTGAGCCACACAATCTTTTCTATCGCTGGGGTAAATTTTTGTGCAAAAGCAGTATAACATTCACTTGAAAGGCCATCTACCCCTGGAGTTTTCCTTCTGGGTACTTTTTTAATGGTATAATCACCTCCTTCTCACCTCCTCCTGATGTTCCTCATGCATATATTTTCAACCTACTACTCACCTATGTAACTCGGCTATAGTCAAATCTTCCTTTTTCCATCTAAGAAACATAGCCAGGATGAAGCACCTGATCCCGCTGGAAGATCTTCCTACCTTGGTCCACGCCTTTGTCACCAATCATTTTGATTACTGCAACACCCTCTACCTGGGGCTACCGGGGGTGGAAATCCGCCATCTGCAGCTAATGCAGAACACGACAGCCAGGTTGTTAACTGGAACCCCTAGATCCAGTCACATAACACCTGTGCTGTATGAACTACACTGGCTGCCAATACAATGGTGGATTATCTTTAAGTATGCATTGCTGACCTACAAGGCCCTACACGAGTTGGGACCCCACTACCTGAAGGAACTCCTGTTTTCTTACTGCCCCTCCCACCCACTCCGATCCTCTGGTGAGGGATTGATGGAGATTCCCAGGGTATCTCTGAAAACATCTGGAGGGAGATCTTTTGCCTTCATGACACCTACCCTGTGGAATTCTCTGCCTTCGCCAGATACGCGATAGCCTGACCGTGGAAGGATTTAAAAAATCCTTAAAAACATACCTGTTCAGGGTTTTAAATAATTGATTAGCAGTTTTTTTCTTGGGACAATACTAACTGTTCAGAAAGTATTTATATAGGTTTTCTAGAAGTGTTATGTTTGTTAAACACAGTGAGACAGGTGCTATGCATTTTCACAATGTTTTAGCACTTTTATGAGCAAAACGCTAATCAATTTTTAGAGTTAAATAAAACCCTGCTGTTTAGCCAAGCATTCTCAGGGACTTAATGATTGACTACTGTTGTTTTATTGTTTTTAAATATAACCCTGTGAATTTTACTGTGATGTATTGTAAAGGCACCCTGAGCTATGGAAGGGTGCCTTATATAAATAAAATGTTACTTATTTACTTACTATACTCATTAACCTAGGAGTATGGATAGACAATAAACTAGACTATACTACCCACGTTGAAGAGCTCCTGAAAAAGCTAAGACAAAGACTTGGTCTATTCTATAGAATCAAACACTACCTGACCAAAGATTCCAAACAAAGATTAATCCTTGCATCATTCATGTCCCTCATTGATTATGCTGACTTCCTCTACGGTCATTGCTCCCTCTCCCATCTAAACAAACTAGACACCCTGTATCATAGAGCTATTAGATTCATTACTGACCTTCCCTCTAGCACCCATCATTGCTCTCTCTACAATGCAGTCAGCTGGACATCCCTGCAACATAGAAGAAGAAAAATGCTGCTATCTGGATCTACAAAGCTCTGACAAACAAACTCCTTCCTACATCTCAGATTGCTTCAACCAGATCACATCCAGGCCCCACACCTTGAGGATCAACAAACTGATCCTGCTGAAGATTCCTATCACCTGCACCCGGTATGGAAGAGCTGCAATCAGTTATTCCCTGGCACTTATCTGGAATTCTATCCAAAGACATTGAAAATAGAAACACTGATCCCCTTACATCCTTCAAAAAGCTGTACACCAGCCTAATCCCAGATTCATGCAATTGCTTCACAAGGCCTAGTCCTCCCACCCCACACCCTCTCTCTCACCCCTCTTCTAAATCTCATCCCTATTCTTCTATCGTTGCTCTGGTCCTTTCCACATCAAACCACAAACATATTTGCCACACCCATGTACCATATTATCCAAGCCTTATCCCCACCAGACTGTTTGTTTCTCACCTTTAATAGGTTTTGGTTTACTGTCCTTTGCCTTGTATATATGTAAATAATTGTATATCTATCTCACTCATAAATGTTTGTATTTGTGCTATTTCAATATCATGTTTTTTGTATACACTCTGTAACCTTTTTTGTTATGACCACTCAGGTCCATCTTGTAAATGAGCTATGCTCAATGATGTTCGCCTGAATAAATAAAGATTTTGATTGATTGATTGATTGATTAACATACACTCCTTCAATACTTCACTGTCATTCCTATTACGCGTCTCTTTAACTCCTGCACTACCAATGCCAATACCAGTAAGCAAACATTCAGCATTGACAAATGCTTGTTTAATTACAGTGGTATACTCCAGTCATAATGAAGCAGCAGCGATCAGCTCCCAGAAACGTAACTGTGATACTGGGGGTGCCAAATCCCATAGTGTCAAGATCAGGGATCAGTCCATTTTTTTTTATAGCACTGGGGGTGTCCAATCCCTCAGTGTCAGGTTTGGAAATAAGTCCATTTTTTCTTATGACACTGGGGGCACCCAGTTCCCCAGTGCCTGGATCAGGGATCAGTCCATCTTGTTTTATGACACTGGGGTTCATTGCTGTTTTTCTTTATCATTTGTTTTCCAACTGTAAAAAAATAAACTCCATCGATGTCATCTCCCACTTAATTGTAACACTGGGGTGGTCAATTCCCCAATGTCACAATCGGGCTCAGCAGTGTCTTCTTTTTTTTGCACCTGTAAACAAAAAAACGGTCCACCAATGTATTTTACAGCTGTTCATTACCCCCACCCAGCCCTCCCACAGAGTACCCCTCCCACCAGCCCTTGTTTACCCATGCTGGGGTCCAATGCTGTCATCCTCTCTGGAGTGCAGGCACACAGACTCTTCAAGGCCAGACCAAGAACTGAAGCTACAGGTATGCAGTTCAATGTATTTCAATGGGATTATGAACTTCTGTTTTCTTTATACCCGTCTTCAGAAACCCGCCTCTGGTTCCACCACACGCTTCATTTAACCTGCACTTATCTCAGTGGTGACTTTCATTCTGGCCCATGAGTCGACAGAAGTGGCTCCAACAGGTGCAATAGCAGCAGTAGGTGGAAAAATGGGACTCACAGGGTCGGAGGTGACAGCAGCACCAAGGGTGAACTTAGCACCTCAGACATCTGAACTGGCCACAGGGGCAACTGCTGTGGAGACGATCCTCCTGGAACTACACCGTCTCAGCACAGTCCCTCCTTCACCCCATCACCACCAACACCAAAATCCACCCCATTCCTCAACGCCAGCAACTGCACTCCCCTGTGTGGCTGTCAACTCCCCAGAGTCACACTGTCTGGACAGTGACTAGTCAGAATTCCAGTAGGGGCTCACCTACAATTACAATTGTTGTATATTCCAATGGTGTCCCATATGTGCAGTTGTTTTACACTACCCTTACAACATCTCACAGGTTTACAGGGTCACCAAACCATACATACCAGTGCTTTGAATGTTAGCTCAGATCAGTTTGTGATTCATGTACATAGAAAAACAAAGATATCTTTGTTTACTGACAAGCACATCATTAATAATCCACAACAAGGTGTGGGTTAGGCTTGGATTTACCCACACCTGACAAATGACCAACAACACCAGGTGTGCATAAGTTCCAGTGTAATCCACACTGTGCAGTGGATTACTGTGAATGTACAACTGGTAGGAAGTAAAGAATTTAAAAAAAAGTTATTAAAATACTCAATTTCTAGAGTGGAGCGTAGGTGCAAAGGGGATGAGGTATTGGGCTTACCTGTAGATGTCAGCTGTCCAGGCATATCCATATCTAAATCAGTCTTTAATCAAGGCAGTAGCCATTTCATAGAACCATGAGACTAAAACTGATTCTGCAATTGATAAAGCAGTGCTGGGAAGCATATAGCTAGCTAAACTCTGGCATCAATTTCTATCTCAAGGTTTTATGAAATGTCTTCTGCCTTTCTTTACTGCTTTATTGCAGAGATGTCAGAATTTATATTACTGCTGGACAGCTGACGGCTGGGTAGCCTTTCACACCTACATGGAAAATAAGTTAGAAGATATTACCTCTTGACTTACAGGGTTGTTATTCCTTTGGTTTCTTCCAAAAACTTTGCTCCTCATCTTAACAAATTTGAATTGAATAGACCACAATCTTGGCCTAACTTAAAGCAATTGTATGACACGGGTTTATTACTTAGAAATCCTCAATGCAGCACTAAATATAGAGAATACTGATTGGGCAACTATGCACAACCAGTGTCTTCTGCCACAGAGGGGTTCTGATTCCCTCTGACCAGGAGAGCGAAGCTCAAGAGGTCCATGGGAAACAGAACTCCGAGGTAACAGAACACATTGGTTATGCATAAAGTTGCTTATCCTATATTTTTATAATGTATAGTAGTAGTATTATATGAAATGTGTCAATTGTGCTTTTTTTCTCTCTTTCATAATGAAACTGACTTGTGAAGTCTCTAGAGGGTCTACCACCCTTTCTGTGAAGAAATACTTCCTTGCGGTATCCCTCAGTCTACCCCCTACCAACTTCATGTCATGCCCTCTCATTCCTGGACATCTCCTTTTCTGAAAGATGCTACCCTCCAGCACCCTATTTATGCATTTTAGATATTTGACAGTTTCTTTCATATCACCCTTTCTCTTCTCTTCTCTTCTACAGGGTATATGTATATTGTGGTCTCCCAGTCTCTCCTCATATGACTTTTAGTGCAGGCCCTGCACCATCTTTGTTGCCCTTCTTTACTGCCTCCACTCTGTCTACATCCTTATGGAGATGCGGCCTCCAGAACTGGGCACTGTATTCCAAATGAGGCCTTACCAGTGATCTGCACAGTGGCATCACCACCTCCTTCCTTATGCTGACAATACCTCTCCCTATGCACCCCAGCATCCCACTGGCTCTCCCCACAGCCTTGGTGCATTGTTTAGCCACCTTTAGGTCATCCATTATGATTACCCCAAATCCCTTTCCTGTTTGGTGACCAGGAGTCTCCCCCTCCCCCATAATCCTCCCCTGCGTTCCTGCAACCCAAATGTATGATTTTGTACTTTTTTGCATTAAATCTCAGCTGTCACACTTTGGATCATTTCTCCAGTTTACCTAGGGCCCTCTTCATTTTTTCCGCCCTTCCTGGAGTGTCCACCCTGTTACAGATCTTAGTGTCATTCGCATAAAGGCACACTTTTCCCTCCAGTCCCTCTGCAATTTCACTCATGAAGACATTAAACAGGACTGGGCCCAGGACTGATCCCTGTGGCACCCTGCTAGTCACACTCCTTTCCTTCGATTGAGCACCATTTACCATGTCTCTCTATCTTTTATCATTCAACCAGTTCCTAACCAAGTTTACCACCTTGTGACCCACTGTCAGTCTGCCCTACTTGTTCACAAGTCATATGTGGAACGGTATTGTAAGCCTTACTAAATGCAATTCATGTTTATGTTTAAGCCCATAAAACACCCTTATCTAGTTAATGCATTTGCAGCTGTAGTGACTCTGCCAAAGCTTGTTTTCTCTGTTGCTGCCTTAGTGGCCCAGTTCCCAGCATCTTGGAGGTCAGTAAACAGAAAGACCTGGCCATCAAGAATAGTACATAGATGAGTTGGAAATATGAGTAAGAGATATTGAGATCACTCAACACTTCCCAGAGACCTTCAGATGTCTTTTTCTATTGGCAGGTGGCATAACAGATGTCTGGGAACAGTAAGATTTTTTTCCCCATCCAGCAGCAAGAGTCCATGGTGGACTGCTAGTCCCAAAAGTTTGTCCCTTGTGTCCACACTGTCTAGGACTGCCATCTAACCAGTCTTTGAGGAACAAAATAGCATGAGCCACCTCTGCCCCTTCAAGAAGTCCAAACACCATGTTCTTTTCTTTAACACAGTTCTCAACTTGGACAGTTATTGTCTTTCCAGAACGTTTAATGTTAGATGCTGCTTATATTCATATCTGTGTACAGTCATTCAGTTTAACTGTTCATGCTAGTGCAGCTGCAGGAATTGTTTTAAAAATTGTGCTGGGGTTTAACTGTGTCTCAGCATTTATTTACTGTAAGTTACACACTGTTGGGGAAGCCGACAGTACATTCATGTGACTGTTAGTTTTTTATAAGGAGTCCTTCTTTAGATGTATTGCATGGCATCATATGCCCCTGTTGGAGTTAGAGATTGGCTATAACTAAATGTGGTTTCAGAAAGGTTTATCTTTAGTATGCTATGATGTGCTCTCAGGTGACAGTTCCATGACTTTATTTTCTATATACTGTGATTTATTACAATATTGAGATTTCTCTCAAACTGTATAACTTCTTAGGGATACATATTGCTTCCTCATTAACATTTGTAAATCTGATATGAATAAAATATAAGTACAAATAAAATAAAAGTTTACTCAATATTAGATTGTTCCATCAGGCCCATACAAAATGCTAATTTATCCAGGAAACATTTTCCATAGATTCTGAAATAGCTTTCTAGGAAGGCTCTTTGCCTCTTTCTCATATAGGAACAGCAGTTCATTGTCAATTTTCTCTATTAAAATGTGTACTGGAATAATTTTTTATTGTAAAATGACACCTCACCTGCCATACTGTATGTACCATTTAAAAATTGCCTGAATTGCCCTTACGGTTCCTGGGTGGAATTTTCTCCATATTCCTTGAAATTCACTATACCATATATTAAAATATCATATGACATGACAGAAAATGTCTGATCCTGCCATCTAGCAGCAATCAGAAACCATAAGTAAAATATATATTGGCAATGAAAAACACATATTTCTTAGTTTCCAACCTGAGGTTGCACTCTGGATGCAAGCAGTAACTTTCTGTAAGACCTTTATGAAGATAATTGTTCCTGACATTTAGTTTTCATAGCAGGAAAACCAAATAATGTTCCATATGTTTTGTTGTATGCATTTCTACTGCAGTTGTTCAGTGATCCAATATTCTTTAACCCTTGATGGGGAACAATTAAAGTGTGAGTTTGGACTAAAAAAGCCCTTTTGGACTCAAAAAGCCCTACAAAATGTTATCATATGGTTGCTGTCTAGTATGACTTGTAATGTCAGTTATATAGATTTCCCATAGCTTTAAATTCTGAAACTGATCAATCAGATAACCAAACATTCCTTCTGGTTGGTTCTAAACACCCCAATATGTCCTGCCCTCCATGTTTGAAGAATATATTGAAATGGAAGCCATGGCCGAATGTTCCCTTGTAAAATCAATTTAATATTACTATATATAAATATACTAAAGAATAATCACCGGAGTTACCATGGCTAGGTCCCCATCTTTAATGTTTCGATAAGTCATAGAAACATAGAATTTGATGGCAGATAAGGACCGCTTGGCCCACCTAGTCTGCCCATTTTCCTACCTAACGGATAAGCTGCTGATCCTAGTTAACCAACAGCTTACTTCCTCCTACCCCCCACTAGGACTGCCTTATGCCTGTCCCATGCATTCTTGAATTCTCCCACTGTTCTTGACTCCACGACCTCCTCAGGGAGGCTGTTCCACGCATCCACAACCCTCTCTGTGAAAAAATACTTCCTCACATTACCTCTGAGCCGTCCCCTCTATCTTCAAATTGTGCCCCCTTGTTCTTGCACATCTCTTTTTCTGGAAGATGCTACCCTCTTGGACTTTGTTGATTCCCTTGAGGTACTTGAAAGTTTCTATCATGTCCCCTCTCCCTTCTTTCAAGGGTATATATATGAAGCTCCTTTAGTCTTCTTCATATGTCTTCTAGTGCAGACCTGCACCATTTTGCTGCTCTCCTCTGACAGCCTCCACTCTGTCTATGTCTTTGCGGAGATGGGGTCTCCAGAACTGCACACAGTACCCAGATGGGGTCTCACCAACTGTCTGTACAGAGGGATAACAACTTCCTGTTTTCTACTATTGATGCCTCTTCCTATGCATCCCAGTATCCCCAGCCTTCCTTACTGCCTTCTGCATTGCTTGCCCACCTTTAGGTCATCTGATATAATTGCCCCAGGTCCTTTTTATTTTACTGTTGTCAGTATCTCACCCCCACTGTGTACACTTCTCCTGGGTTTTGTTTCCCATGTACATTACCTTGCACTTCTGCATTGAATCTGAGCTATACATTTGACCATTCCTCCAACCTTGCCAAGTCCCTTTCATCCTTTCCACTCCATCTCGTATCAACCCTGTTGCAGATCTTTGTGTCATCTGCAAAGAGACATACTTTTCCTTCCAGTTCCTCTGCAATGTCACTTATAAAGACATTAAAAAGGAGCGGTCCCAGTACTGAACCCTGTGGTACCCCGCTAGTAACCCTCCTTTCTTCACTGTGTACTCCATTTACTACTACCCTTTGCGTCCTGTTGTCTAGCCAATTTTTTATCCAGGCTACCACCTTGGGACCCACTCCAAGACTGGCTATCTTGTGTATTAATTTTTTGTGTGGGACTGTATCAAATGCCTTGCTAAAATCTAGGTAGGCCAATATTCTGTTTTATGGGATTTAATCTGCTACTCCACAAATGTCTAAAACATACACAGTACAATCTTGTCTTTAAACAATTTGGTACAGGGAAAACAGCTTGCATACAAAAAATGGGAATAATAAACATTTTATTCATGTATACTGTGACAGGAGAGGGACCAGATTCACTTATTTTTTTGATTCATTTATTCTTTTCTGTTAGTTTAAATATGTATCTGTTTCAGGTCCTGTTTGGACTAGGCTAAGATGGCTGCTAGTTCACATATACAGGCAGCTTATGTCGCCCACAGTGGAAGGACTGATGTTCTCATGGGAAAGCTAACAGGAATAGCTAACAGGATGAATAGGAAGAGGATGATAAAGCCATACTCCCAGTGGGGAGTCCTTCCTGGGATATGTTCCCATAGGCAGACAGTCACGTGCATGCACACACACATACACACACACACCCTCATTCACTCACTCATGTGGGCTGGGGGACTATGAGGAACTGTCACTCAATGGGTGAAGTCACTCCCCACAGCTAGAAGGAGCATAAATTGAGGGACTGGACTAGGCTCTCTCTCTCTCTCTCTGGGACACTCAACATCTAAAGATGGGGAGGGTTTCAATAAGAAGACTATCTGACTGGTAAAAAACACAGTTAGGGAAAGTGCCTTCTATAGCTGGGGCAGGTTAAGGACTTTAGGTATGAACAGTGCATATTCTTCTAAACATCAACAGTCTGTTTAACTTGCTTTATTTTCTATTTCTTAGTAAAGTGTAAACCTTTTGTCTGACTGTAAATATATCCTGTTTGTAAATAACTGTAGTTCCTTCTAGTAGAGAATCTATTTTTGCTAGAACCATTGGCTGATTAATTATTAAAAATGTCATTATATTATTTCTGCTGGACTCTGTTTGCACTCCATCTCCAAAGGGGCACTTTACTAATAGTTACTGTGTTGACCTTCTTGACCTTGAGCAGAAGGCAAAAGGCAGTTTCCTGGTACCAAACCAAAAAAAAAATCAGATAGTGACAGAGAATTAGAAGTCCCCAACCAAAACTGCCCTGTAAGCTAGAACGATCCAAGGGTCAGTTCAGCGGTGTGGGATCATTGTCACAACTGGTGACAATGGTGTGGGATCATTTCCACAATTGGGGGCAGCGCAGTGTGGATCACTGCATAGATTTAGACCCAGAATTTGTGTGCAGTGTGCTTTCCTGTAGAGGCAGGAACTCTGGGAGAGAGGTAAAAGCCTTATCAAGCATATGGGATGACAAGGGTGCCAGTAGAAATATACCTTAACAGTCATGAAACAGGATATACAAGATGTTACATTGTTTATGACCGTTGTTTTATTTCTAGAAAGCAGCTTAGTGCAGCATAGTTAGAAAAGATGAGCACCCCAGCAAATGGCAGATTTAATGTGCAACAGCTTCATGAACTGTGCACTGACAGGGGAATTGTCTATGAGGGTCTGACAAAGAATGGACTCATGGAAGCCCTGTTGGGGCATGACCAAATGCAAAGAGGGCAGATGGTCTCAAAGGTGTATGTCCAAACACCTGTGCAGTAGGTGGTCATTGAGGAAGGTGACCAAAGTAGCAAGACTGAAGTCACAACACCTGAGTCAGAGGGGCACCACAAGGCACAAGCTGGTGGAGCTGTGCAGTCCAAACCTGAGCTGAGAGACAGTACAGCAGAGGCTCAAAATCAGTTGGAGTTCCTGAGGATGGAGCTTGCAATGAAGGAGGCCAAACTGCAGAGGGCAAGGCTGGAGGCTGAAAGGAAGAGAGTAAGGCTGGAGGTGGTGGAAAGGGAGAAGGCTCACCAGCATAAAGTCCTGATGCAAGAGGAAAGAAAGAAGTTTCAGCAGCATGACATCATGATGCAGGAGGAGAGAGTAAGGCTGGAGGCAGGGGAAAGGAAGAAGGCTCACCAGCATGGAATCCTGATGCAGGCAGAAAGAGAGAAGGAATGGGTGGAAAGCGAGAAGGACCGACAGCAAAAGATAGAAATGGTGACACTGCACCAGCAAACACCACAGCAAACCATAAGTAATGGCATAGAAGGTCCAACCCACAAAGCTACAATTAATTGTAAAATGTTACCCCAATATCGGGAGGGGGATGATTTTGACTTGTTTTTAAAACCATATGAGAGTATGTGTTCAGTTTAAATTTGGCAGGGCTTCGTGGATGACCCACCTTACACCATTGCTTACTGGCTGTGCTTTGCATGCATTTGCTAGACTAGATGATGAGGACTGTATAGGCTATGATAAAGTTAAAAGGGTGTTATTAAAATGTTTTGAACAGACTCCTAAGGCTTACAGGAGAACATTCAGAGAATTAAGAAAAGGCCCAGGAGACAGCTATGAAGAATTGCATGTCCAAATGTGTGCCTGTCTAGACCATTGGGTGGATGGGGTTAAAGCTAGGACTGTAGAGTAAATAAAGGATTTGTTTGTAAGAGAGAAATTTCTTAAAATTACACCTGAGGACCTGCGCATGTGGCTACTGGATTGGGTATGCAACTCCGCAAGGGAGGCAGTAGAAAGTGCTGATTTGTATGTGGCCAGCAAATGACATGCGAAGCATAGGAACAATGGGGGTGGGCAGCACATGATTTTAAAGGGACCTGGGGAGGGCATCCTGAAGTAAACCAGCCTGCACCTGAGCCCAAAACAGAACCCACTGTTCCTAAGGGGGACAAGGAGCTGGGGGCAAAGAAATGCTGGATTTGCCAAAATGTGGGGCATCTGTCCTACAACTGCCCTAAAAACATGAGCAAAAGGCAAAAGCCTTGGGGAAGGGGTGATCAAGACAGGATCCAGCAGATAGCAGCCTGCACATGCACTGTAGTGCCACCAAACTCCTCCATTCATATGCACCCCATACTAGTTAATGGGACAGTAACACAGGTATTGAGGGACACTGGTGCCTCCCTCTCCATGGTGAGGCAGGATCTGAGCCAGGTGGAGCAGATTCTATAGGGGCAGCTTACCAAGATTCGGGGACTCATGGGTCCAGTAGTCCAAGTGCCAATGGCTCAGGTCTTCCTGAGCTGGGAGGTGGCCACGAGGTACAGAAGGTGGGAGTCATACATGATTTCCCTGTGGATGTGATCACTGGGAATGATTCTGACCACAGGGAAACTTAATATGTGTTACTACCCATAGTCAGGCAAAAGGGCAAGCTTCTGAGGGTGAGGGGAGCAGCACAGCCTGTGCTAACCTCTCCCTCTGCAGTTGAGGAAGTAGCTAGTGTGGGTGAGGGTCCAGCTAGGAATAGCAGCCCTGAGCCCCAGCTGCAAACAGAGGAGGTATCAGCTGGGGGCAGAGTTCATTCAGAAAGGGAGTTGAGGGTCAGATGGGAGGAGCTGGGCAGGGTTCAGATAGCAGACAGTGTTGAGGACTCTCAGGGGAGCAAAAAGTCAGTTTACTGGAAGAATGGTCTGCTGTACAGGAAGTGTACACCCAGAATGGGGTAGAGGGGTAGAGGGAGAGGTACTCCGGCAGCTGGTGGTCCCCTGGGGCTACGGAATGCAGCTTCTGGCCCTGGCCCATGACATTCCTTTTTCAGTCCACCCGGATATAAACCGCATAAAAAAGTGGCTTGCCAACAATTTCTATTGGCCAAACAGGTACAATGGGGAATGTACACAGAGGAATAATACTGAAGAAGGTCATCTTTTTCATCAGATGAATCTGTTGCATTAGGTGCTGGTTCAGGCAAAGGCCTTTCTGGAGGCCTGAGTGGACGGCTATCTAGGTTGGGGGCAGACTGGTTAGGACTGGACAGTTTTGCTTTGGTGTCTATGAGAACCCCTGTTTTTCATTTTCTGGAGGAGTACAGGGCCATTGTCCATCTCTGGCACATCCAACTGCCCAATGGGGAGCAAATGGTTGTGGTGCAAAGTTTTAGGGTATGTTGCCCCACTGATCTGCAATTTTATGCTTTCTAGGTAACCTCATGTTCCAAACAAAGGGCAGGATTTTCAAAGCATGGTGCAGGGTTTGCATCCTACCCTTTCCCACAGCACTTAGATTCTGGCAGTGGGCCAAACCCCTTTGCCACAACTGCACCTAATTTTACAATCTCGGGCACAGTTGTGACAGTTTCCACTAATTATGACAGCTTACGCCAAATATCTAGCGCAAGCTCTGTAAAAACTACCCCCAGGATTGCCGCAAGTTAGACCAGAAAACGTTGGTCAAGCCTGTAGCAATTGCCACACGGGATAGAAAATCCTGTTAGATCGCCACAAGCCCCATGAGCCGTATGGTCAGGGCACTGGGGCTTGTGGTTATCTAAGGCTTTTGAAAATCCTACCCAAAGACTCTGTCTCCAGGGAGTAACATGTGAGCTGACACCTCTGTCATATCTGGTTTTGTTTGCTAAGTTTCCTCTTGGTAGACAATTCTGCTGCCAGCCTATAGGCATCATCCAAATGATGTTTCAGTCTTTGAACATATTGGGTGTAAGTCTCTAAACAGTCTCTATCAGAAGATACTCCAGATGCAATGTCCACTGGAAGCCTGTCTTCCCTTCCAAACATCAGCAGATATGGGGATTGACCCATGGCATCATTGAGAGTGCAACTATGTGCATGGGTGGGTTCCATGTGATAACGGCGATCGCAGAATGGTGATCCCCATTTGGGAGGGTGTACATCACCGAAAATAAATATTGGCGATGTACGCTCGCAGTGAACATCAAGAGGGCACCCGAGACTTAGGTTTCCTTTTTTTATGTGAGAGGCTGTGGCCCCCGCACTTCCCCACTAAAGGATTCTCAACTCTGAGGTGTGTATGCCAGGGGATTGCAAAAGTAAAAAAAAAAAAAGGGCTTGGCACAAAAACCACAAGTGTGCCCAGAACTGAACCCGGCACCCTCCCAACCCCAGCCTGCAATCAACCCACCACACCACACAGCCAGCTCAGCAGCCCACTGCTGCACTACACCCCACAAACCCTCCCTCCCCTTCCGCCCCGCACCCTCACGCATGTATACATAGTGACATCCCATCGCTATATTCGCTGAACCCCCTATCTGGTTGCCCTCCCTGCCAGGTAGCCATGTGCACAGGCGCTGTGACTGAGTCTCCCTTTTTGAAAGTGCTCAATCGCGGTAGCCATTATCACAGGCTACCCATGGATAAGCATGCTCACTTGCTGATTCTAATTTGAGGGTCCAATGTGCCCAACATATTTAACAAGATTCTGTTAAATCTTTCTAGTTGTGGATTACTTTGAGGGTGGTAGGATGTAGTCTATGACTTCCTAATCCCCCAGAGAGACAAAAACTCCTTGATCAGGCAACTTTCAAAATCCTGACCCTGGTCAGAATGAATTCTCTTTGGCAGTCCATAATGAGCAAAATACTTTTCATCCATAATCTTGGCTACAGTTGTGGCCTTTTTGGTCTTTTGCCGAAAGTGATTGGGCATACCTGAAGTAGTTATCTGTCAACACCAGGATGCTGGCAATGTTCTTTTTGTCTGGTTGCATGCTCAAAGCATCAATGAAAACCAAGTCTATGGGAGCACTTGTGGTAAGGTCACCGAAGAGGCTACTTGGGTGGGCAGTGTTTTCTACTGGATGCATCTCATACACTCTTTACAATAGTTCTCTACCTCTGTATGCATCTGGGGCAAAAAGAATCTCCTTCTCACATAGTACAACATTCTGTTGATACCCAAGTGTCCCAACTCATTGTGCAGAGCTTTGCGAGCCAGTTTTCTGAATCTGACTTGCAGTAACAACTGTTTTAGGCTGGGCCCATCATTGCTCTGTGGCCCTCTGTAAATCACACCATCACGCACTTTCAATTTGTTCCAACCTCTCAATAGCAGGGAGGTGTCAGGATGATTAACTTTGCCAAATTCTGGGCTTCCTTCTCAGAGAGTTTTAACAGTATCTTGGATTGCAGGGTCCTCTATTTGTTCTTTTTTTCTAATCTTGCAGACTCATTTGTGGCAAAGTGGGTTTACTGAGGGGCACAACATTGCAATAGGCTGCAGGTATGTAGTCTGAGGAGACACCCAAGTTGTCCACCTGGCGAGGTGGTTCACTGGAGTTTCTCAGTTCTTCTGGGTCATATATTTTGCACAAAGCTTGAATAGCAGTCACTGAGATCTGGATCCATTCTAGCCCTGGCACCTCTGAGTGGGGTCTTCTGGACAGCATGTCAGCACCAATACTGATTTTTCCAGAGTGATACTCCACACAGTAATGGTACTGTATGTAGAGAAGGTTGACAACCAATGATGGCCTGCAGTGGTCCAATTTTGCTGCTATTTGCACACAGTTGAGAGGGTTGTCAGCAGTGCAGATGGTGGTGTGGGCCCTATACAGATACTCATGGAAGAGATCAACAATTGGCCATTTGAGTGCTAAAGCTCCAGCTTGTGGACCAACTCATTTCTGATTGTGACAAACTGTGTCTGGTACAAGCTATTGGTCAGAGTCCTTGTGGGTGTTCTTGACATAACACTGTTCCCAAACTACTGAAACTGGCATCTGTGTGCAACACGGACAGCTTTATGGGGTCTACATAGGCCAACACAGGGGCATTGGACAATTGTTTGATAATCTCTTGAAATGCTTCATCACAAGCTCATTGCTAATTTTTGAATGAACTGTGTCTTGTTTTTGACTGTAAGGCACAGTGATCATTCTCTAGGCAAAAACAGAAATCCCACCGGAAGCTGACAGTGTCCCTTTAACTCCAGTGTGTTGTAGCAGAAGAAAAAAAGGAGGCTGCCCCAGCACATCGCCCTTCTTCATCCCACTGTGGTTCATCAGTTTCCGAGGCAATCTCCCATTTCTTTAAAAACCACCCTCCTAAAGTCCAAGACCCTTGTCCTCATGTGGTTTGACTTTTATTCCCATCTGAATGTTAAATCACACTGTACAGTGATCATTGGTACCTAGGGGACTACCCACTGTGATGTCTGCAATGCTATGCAGGTTTTACTTGTTATTCTTTCCTGTCTTCCTTCCTCTGCATTTCCTTATATCTCCTGCATGCCAACCTTTTTTCCTTCACCACTAGGTCACTTCCCTAGAAAACCATAATGGTCTATTTTTTCTTCTGCTTTTACTCACTTCCTTCATGCAGAGGTTGGTTGCCTTAATTATGGCATTCCTTATTTTTTTCCATTGGGCCTCTACCCCTCCCTGGCAATCCCCACCCACATACATACAGTGAAGAAGAAAAGGCAATGAGGGGAGCAAAGGCACCACCAGAGGAAAGGAAAGCCAAAGGGGTAGCTAAAGGGAATAAGACTTTCTTCGGGTAATAAGTGAGAAGAGAAAATTAAGGAGCGGGATAGTGAGAATAAGGAGGGTGGCATGGGGAGACATTACAGAAGAGGATCAAGAAAAAGCAAACATGCTTAACAGGTACTTCTACTCCGTCTTCACAGTGGAGAGGGGAGGGACCACCAAGGAACAGCATGAAAAAAGGGGGATTGGGAGTGGACACAAGTCCATTTTCAAAGAAAGAAGTCCTGAAGGATCTTGCAACTCTGAAACTGGACAAGGCTAAGGGACTGGACAGGATACACCCCAGGGTACTAAAGGAACTTGGATATATCAGTGTGGAGTGGTGGACATGGCCCACTTAGACTTCAGCAATGCCTTAGATATCGGACCACATAGGAGGCTTAGAAGGAAACTGCACAGTTTTGGGGTGTTGACCAAAGGTGTTAAACTAGGTATGGAACTGGATGATGGACAGGCAACAGAGGATGGTGGCAAATGGCAGTCAATCTAATGAGTGGAAAGTGATCAGCAGGGTACCTTAGGGCTCAGTACTGGGACCATTCCCCTTCATTGTCTTTATAAGCGACACTGCCGAAGAACTTGTAGAAAATGTATGCCTCTTTGCAGATGACTCCAAAATCTGCAATAGGGTGGATACTCTGGAAGGCATAGAGAGAATGAGTAGAGACCTGAGAAAACTTGAGGAGTGGTTGAGGGCATAGCAGCTGGGATGCAATGTGAAAAAAGTGCAAAATCATGCACCTAAGACACAGAAACCCAGAGGCAGTGTATAAAAGGGGGGATGAGGTACTGATGGTCACTACACAGGAAAGGGTCCTTGGGGTTATCATATGCGATTACCTCAAGGTGTCCAGGCAGTGCGACAAGGCAGTAGACAGGGCCAGTGGGATGCTGGAGTGCATAGGAAGAGGAAAAAAAAAAACATCAGAAAGGGAAAGGTGGTGTTATCACTGTATCAATTGTTGGAGAGGACTGTGTCCAGTTCTGGAGATCACATCTCAGAAAGCACATAAACAGGGCAGAAGCTGTCCAGAGGAGGGCAACTAAAATGGAGCAATGGCTGTACCATAACCCTATGAGGGGAGACTTTGGGATCCCAGTATGTACACCTTGGAAGAGAAGAGGGAGAGGGGGGGGGATATGACAGAGACCAATAAGTACCTTAGGGGGTAAATAAAGTACAGGAATGGAGTATTTTTCAGATAAGAAGGTGCAAGAGAACAAGGGGACATGCAGTGAAGCTGGAAGGGGGGACATTTAGGAGGGATGTGAGGAAGTACTTCTTCACTGAATGAGTTGTGGACACCTTGAACAGTCTTCCAGCAGAGGTAGTGGGGGCCAAAAAAGTGGTGGTCTTCAAGCATGCATGGAATAGGCACAAAGGAATCTTGGTTGGAAAGCGGGGTGGGGGTGGAGTAGATGGTGATCAAGTAGGGTCTGCAGTGATAGTATAAGCAGGGACAAAATGGGAATACTTGGTGGGCCAAGCAGTCCTTCTCTGCCAACCAATTCTATGTAACTAAGAAAATCGGGAACTCACCACCTCAATAATGCTATATTACACCACTCAAAAATTTAAAAACAAATAATTTGTATTCAGTGCCATGTATGCCAGACAATTTTCGGAAACTTGTTCCTTTGTCAGAAGTATATATAGTAAAAGAGTGGACAGCAACTTAAATGCATACAATGGTATGACATCATAAGAGCATGTTAACACATTGACAAAACACAAATAGAAAAATGTGGCAATTTATATTACAAGACATGAAATTTTAATAAGACACTCTACACAGACTGGCAAACAGGATGCAAAAAATTATGCCAAATCTCAGGACATGCAGAACTTAATTTATGGTGTGAAAAAGTAGGGGACGAAAGAAATAGATTTAACTTCATTACCACTTACTCTGGACATGTGGCTTATGTGGAAAATATTAAAAATAATTGGCATGTTCTAAAAAGTGACGAGGGTCTAGTGGAAGTTAGTGCCTGTTTGCCCAGAATGGATTATAGGTGAGCAATCACATTGAAATATAGTTTAGTACACAGTTTACATATAGATAGGAGTGAAACATGGTTTCTAAAGGGGGTTAAGGGCTGTTTTAAATGTAAGAGATGTATGTATTGTAAATTTGTGGATGAAGGGGACAGTTTTAGATGCCCAAGTACAGGAATAACATACCAGATGAGACAGTTCGCCACTTGTGACACCATGGGTGTCATCTATACGGCCAAATGTAAATGCGGCTCGTTCTATGTTGGAAAAACAAGCAGAAATGTCAAAGTTAGAATGGGCAAACATTGCAGGGCCATTGCTAGTGGAAACATTAAATATGCTACTGCTCTACACATTAAGCAGGCATCTAACATAGTGGACCATGCTTTTACTTTTCAAATCATTGACAAAGTCAGTAGGCATCCGAGAGGAGGCAAGTTTGAAAATCTGATCTTAAAGCATGAAGCCTTTTGGATCTGTACTATGCAGGCTACTAAGCAACCAGGATTAAATGTACCATTTGATTTGAAGCCATTTATTAAAAAATACTAAGTAAGTAGTTTATTAACTTACCAGAAGGTTAGCTATTGGTTATGTCTTTTAAATACTTTTATCTAATTCATGCAGTTGTATGGAATTGTGATGTGGGGATAGATTGTTTCATTGAAATTTCATGTCTTGTAATATAAATTGTCATGTTTTTCTATTTGTCTTTTGTCAATATGTCAAAATGCTTTTAAGTCGTCATACCATCATATGTAGTTGGTGTCCATTCTTTTACTATATGCCTTTAACAAAGGAACAAGTTTCCGAAACATGTCAGGCGTACATGGCACTGAATAAAAATAATTTTTAATATTTTGAGTGGTGTGATATAGCTTTCTTAAGGTGGTGAGTGCCTAATTTTCTCGGTTACACGTATGCGCTTTATCGAAAGCATCCCATCCCAGTACAGTTCCTCTCTCTGTTACAAGCAACAAATTCTATGTTTCTGTTTCATGTCCATCTGGGGCAAAGCTATTCATGCACTCTGTAGTAAACTTTTTCAGGAATGGACTGTATTGTCCACTTGTTTTTCTGGCTGGTAGGTGGATACCCTTAGAGTCCAGTAGTCCACATACATTCTTACAGCCCTGTCCTTCTTTCTGGCAGCTACAACTGGTAACGCATAGGGGCTCCTAGAATCCTGAATGACCCCTACAGCCAGCATCTCATACAAGTTCTTTCGAACATCATCTTTGTCAGCAGGGGCCTCTCATCTCAACCTTTCCTGAAAAGGTCTCTCGTCAGTGCCTCGAATGCGGTGCTGTACACCCTTGGCACGCCCAACATCCCATTCCTTCAGAGTGAAAAATTATGTTCGCTAGGTCAACTTCTTTTGAATCCGGTTCCACCACTCTGTGGGCAAAGAGGGGTCTCCAAACTCAAACAATGAAGTATCCAATTGTCCTACAGCCAAATTATATCTCTTTTGTGGCTGCATGGCCAGACCAGCACAACAGACCTTGGTGAGAATCCATCTTCTTCGGATGGGCAATGGGCAGTCTGTTACATTTGTGACATGAACTGTTACTTGTCTGACATATGTGTGAGTTTTAGCAGGCAGCATACTAGGTTTAACTATGAGCCCCTCCAGCAAACTGGCTTCCTCTGGGCTATCCAACAATTGCAACTGATTGTGGAAGGATCCCTTTATGTGCACTACTCCTTTGATGGCACATTCTGCTTGGTGGAGGGGGTAACACCTCCTCAGAATGGTCATGGCACCAAACAGTCCCCACAGATTCATCCTCAGGTAGGAGAGGGGCATTGTGAGTGTAAGCTTGTCTCACAAGTCCACGGAGGGGCATGGATGCTTTTCCTTGGATTTCAAACTCTTTGCACAACTAACCCAGTCAAAGAAACATATGGGCATTTGCTCCTACAATGATAGGAATCTTTTTATACAACATTGTCCTTGGGCGCACCAAGGCACACATCTCCACAGCAGTAGATGTTCCAGCAATGTTCACCACGAAGGAAATCCAGACACGAATCAAGCCCAAATGAGAGTTTAAAGATTCACTGAGACCCCACACATCCAAGCCTTGCAAAGGCTATAACTTTTTGTTAGACAGATACGTATCATAATATTCTTTAAACACTATAGTGACTTGGGAGTCACTATCTAATATTACTCAAGTGGACTGTCCATCCACTTGAGGCTCCACATCTGCAGTAGGACCCACAATCTCATCCCAGTTCCTTGACACTTTGACTTTGTTATCTGAACAATTGGTTTTGACATGGCCTATAGCTTTAGCAATGGTTGCTGGTAAATTACTTGTCCCCAGGGCACCAGAGTGCTCCTCTAATGGGAGTCCACTGAAGTTCAGAGACCTAGCAGGGTTCTTAGCTAATTTCTCACTGAGTAGCTGGTCAGCAACCCTTTGAAAATTGTTTTTTGAGTCACGCAGACTTCTGATATGTCCACCCTGCCACAGTGGTAGCAATAAACATTGTCTCTACACATTTGCTGTTAAGAGGTTTTAGAGGGAGTGTGCCATGAAGGTCCTCCCTCCCTCCCTCCCAGGTAGGGGTCCTAGGCAATTGCAGCCCATGGTGGCTCATTGATTCTCCCATCATTTTCTTTAACTTGATCAGCTGAGCATGGACTTTTTCTAGTGAGACAACATTTGATACTCGCACTCCACTACTTGAAACAGGTGTACTGAGAGTTGAGACCTCCCGCGAGGGGTGAACTATCACACTTTACATTTGTTGAATCAGTGTCTATAGTTCTATGACAAAACAGGAGCCCCCACTGTCCAACACTGGGGCACCGGTGGTGGAAGCCCATGGGTGTCCCCACCGCTCGTCTTGTTCCTCGACCTCTCTAACCTCCCACTGCAGGACTGACTCGGTGGGAGGGTGGGTCAGCCATTCTCTCTCTCTTATGCACTATTTTAACAGCAGCAATTCTGAAAATTGACTGGCCTTCAGGGCTTGTTCTAGTTGCACCCTGTTCAGGTCTTTGAACTCTGTCCCACCTTTTGCAGTACACATTTTGTAAGGCCCTCCTGAGTTAGTGTAGATACGCAGCGAGGGACTCCATCCTGCATTGTTTGGTGGTCTTAAACTTCCAGTACAAGTCATCACAAGATTAGGTACTTCCAAACACACTGAATAGGGCAGCAAGATATTCATTTGCTTTAGCTTCCAGGTCCAAGGCATGTGAGGATGGGATGGCATCTAATGCTGGTCTCCTCAGACTCTCAGCCAATCTCTTGCGCTTTTTTTGCCTCTGTGCATTGCCATTCACGTAGCATCGGGGCAGCATAATCAACCCAGGTTTCATAATCATCTTCTCCAGTGGGGGAAGGGATGATGACAGACAAAATTCATAAGCATTGGCAACAGTCAAAATCAGCAGGGCGAGTTAGCCCATATTCTTCAGAGGTTGCCTGGGCATTCAACAAGGTCTGCACATCCTTGAGGGGCTTCCCTTTACTAGACAACAAAATTTCTAGTTTGGCATTGAAATCCCCAGCAGAATTTGGGTGGGGTGAAAGAGGTCTTCGGCTGACAGGACTTCCTTGGATTATCACCATCCAGATCTCTTGAGGCTCCCCAGGGGTCACCGTGGCAGGCAGGTTCATGGCCTCCAAGTTCCTCTCAGTTTCCATGATTAGATTTCTGAACTGAGTACTTGGTTCTTTTTTTTTTTACTCTTTTTCCCTCTGGTCACGGCTTGTGGGGGCATCTCTCAGGTATCCTGCCTGTTCCTGTCCACCTGAGGTCCCCTGAACCTGTGTCTCCTCTCTCCCACCCGTCCCACAGCCAGCACCCCCAGCTTAACCCCTCTGGGGTGGGGCCACCCCTCCTCCTTGGGTGCTCTTACACATAGACTCTGGCTGTGGGAGTGGCCATGGGCAGAGGACCTGGAAGGCCAGGCAGGGTGGATCCGGCGGTGGGCATGGGGGTCAGGTGTCGTCGCCTCCCCACGGAACCAGGTTTTTCTGTGTTCTTGGTGCCCCTCCCCCTGCGTGGTGCACCCATGATGCTCTGGCACAAGGCAACCCTGCCAGCATCATCCATGCTGCATAATGTGCAGCCGACGCACTGCAGCACCCCCAATCTCCACCAGGAGCCGCTAGCACGCCGAGCTATCCCGTGCCCTCCCTTGGGTGAGGACAGCAGCCCAGCGGGCGCTCAATCCTCGCCACATCCCTGCAGACCCCCAATGCCTGAGCTTGCTCCTGAACTCAGGTCGCCAGTGTGGTGTGAGATGTGGCATCCAGCGCCTCAACCCTCTGTGCCACCAGGCTGGGTGAGTACCTGGTTCTTGAGTCACTCTCTGAATTTTCTTTCTTCCATAGTCTTTTTTTTTTTTTTACTTATATAAGTTTTCGGAATTACTACCCTTTGAGTCAGGGACTCATTTTCAAAGGCTCCACGTCTTACATTGAAATAAGAACAAACATAGGGTTTACAAGGTACAGAGATTAAAAACAGAGACAAAAGGATAATACATAAGACAACGGCTACATTACATGCATATAAAATTAGAAGTTAATACAATAAGAATCTGTGGTGAAACAATTTCATCAGAAATCTTAACACAAAAGGGGGGATATATGTGCTTGGTGCAACAGAGGGAGATTATATGCAATCACAGTGGCAGCTTGAGATAATATGGGTACGCAGCACAGGTTTAACCTAACCTAGGAATGGTGAGAACAATGTCAGGGAGGGAGTTCATCCATAGTGGCGCCCTGTAACAAAAGGACCTTTGGTAGGCGGAAGTCCTGGCAAACAGGATACGGAAGGTAGTGGAGTTACAATGTCATGCAGCACGCAGAGGCAGGCATGTTTGTAGGGGAGAGAGAGACAGTCTGGTGAGGCTAATCTTAGTTGGATTTTTTTGGACAATAAGCAAGGCTGATAATGTAGTCGTCCATGAAACTTTAGCCATGATGTCCTTTTGCAGAGTTTGCAGGTATGTGTGAGGCAATCACAGCCAGTGGCTAACCGGCATGCTTTGTTCAGGAAGTGCTTTATGCTGGCCAGGGCAGTGTCAGAGGCAGCACCATATATGACAATGCTATAGTCTACCAGGGGAAGAATTGAGCTAGATATGGCTAAATGGAGGGCATCAGGAGGGAGATAGGGCCTATATTTATATAGGAGTCCAATCCTAATGTTTATAGCAGAGCAGGTTGATGCTATGTGCTCCTGGAACGTTAGGGCAGAGTCCAGGGTGATCCCTAGATATTTTAAACTGGTAACTGCTTCCAGCTTGGCACCCTGGGAATTTAGTGTGGATAGTTTGGTCGTGTTGTGTTTGTGTTGAGGGTAGGCGAATAGCATGACCTTCATCTTTCTGCAGTTCAGGACAAGTTTATGGGAGGCTAACCATGTTTCAAATTTCAGTGAAGGAGCCCTGTAAGGCTTGTTGGAGCAGGGTAGTGTCAGGGTGTCGACTAAAGATCATGGCGTCATCTGCATAAAGAAGCAGACGTTCAGTGGAGGCCAAGGGGAGGGAGTTTAGGTATAGGGAGAAAAGGAGCGGGCAAAGGATTGATCCTTGAGGAAAACCAGATCGCACTGGAAGGCTGGCGGAGATGGTGCTATTTATTTTAACTTGTTGGGTATGGCCATGGAGATAGTTGGAGAACCAGTCAGCAGTCTTTTGGGAGATACCAACAGTGAGGAGGGAGTTTATCAGCATATTGTGATCAATGGTATCAAAAGCCTTGGAAAGATCTATGTAGACAGATACAGCCAAGGCTCCCTGGTCAAGGGCTTCATGAATGAAGGAGGTGAACTCAAGCAGGGCAGTAGCTGTGTTATGCCCTTTCCTGAAACTATGCTGCTGTTGGCACAGTATTTTGTGCGAGTCCAGGTAGTCAGTGAGTTGATCAGCAGCTATTTTTTCCAGGGCTTTTGAGAGGGGTGGGAGTATTGAGATGGGTCTATAATTACTGCAGGAGGTACAGTCACCATTTTTATGGACAGGAGCGATGACTGCCCTTTTCCAAAGGGTAGGGAACTGCCCCAAGGAAAGGGACATGTTTAGTATTTTTGTTAGTGGTATTAGGACTGCATCAAGGGTTAATGAGAGCAGTTTTGCATCAAAGGAGTCACCACTCTGCCTGGTCTTTCCAAGGAACTTGGCAATATACGGGCGAGCGACACTGGTGGAGATCATTTTAAAGTGCAAGGAAGGGGCACTAGGGGTGTCAGGAACTGTCCAGTGTATGATGTAAAGAAATCGGGGGGGGGAGGATACAGGTGAGGTCAGAGAAAGATGCACTGAAAGTGTTAACTATCTTACTAGGGTCTTTGGTGGGAACGCCGACAATGACAATCATAGAGGGGAGGGAGGGGAAGGAGACTTGCTGCTTAGTTCCTTCATGTTTGCCTAGAATCTGTTTCCATCTCCCCAAGTGGCAGTAAGGTTTGACTAATAGAAGGCTGCCTTTGCCTTGCGGATAGCTCCGGTGCATGTGTTTCGTGTGGCACAGTACAGTTGGCGATCCAAGGGGTGACCAGACTCAAGGGCACGGTACAATAGGTTATCACGGGCCTTCATTTGGTCGAGCAATGACCAATTTACCCAAGGGGAGGATTTAGTTTTTTCAATTCGCTTAACAAATGGGGCAAAGATGTCACAGGTGGCTTGGAAGGAGCTAATAAAGAAGGACAGGGCAGCATCTACTGATGACTGGTAATCTAGCGGGAACCAGTCGAGGTTGAGAAGGTGGACAAGGAGATATGTTAGGGACCCCTTTTTTAGTCTGCGATACACAGAGATCTGTGTGGGGGGGGGCTTCCAGCTGTTTGACCAGCGGCAGGTAATAGGGGAGTGATCACTGATTGAGTCAGGGAGGACCTGAACATCCTGCAAGCGCTCAGGGTGGTTTGTAAGAATGAGGTCAATGAGAGAGCTTGTGCCCCTGCGTTGGGCAACTCTAGTAGGGCTTAGGACCATTTGTGAGAGATTTAGGGCTGCGGCTGCATCCTTGAGAGGGGATGAGTTTGGGGCAAGCCAGTTTGTGTTGAAATCTCCTAGGGCAACAATTTCAGAGTTTTTTGGTAGTTGTGCTATGATGTCAAGGATGGAGGAGAAAGCCTCCTTCTGGTGTCGAGGGGGGTATGTAGACTGACATGATGTGGAGAGATTTGCCTGACTTGCCAGCTGCTGTCTTAAGGATGAGGGACTGGGCACCAGCCACAGGGTCTAATGTAGTAATTAATGTACCTTGTAGAGGTTCCTGAAGGTACAGCGTGCACCCACCACCCTGTCTATCCAGCCTGTCTGACCTGAAGAATGTGTAGCCCAGTATACCAACAGCCAAGTCTGGGGTGCTTAGAGATAGCCACATCTCGGATACAGCTAGCACATCGGGTCTGCGGAGGCAGACTCATGCTTGGAGTGATGCAAGATTTTTTTGGAGGCTACATTTATTAATGGCAGCCAGTCATAAGCCTCTGAATTGCATTGGAAGGCAAGGGGTGGGAGTAGTGGGGCCAGGATTTGGGAGGATATTTCCCATAATTAGCGGTAGGATAATGGTACTCCAAGATAGGGTGCTTTTAAGGGTCGATCTACGATTTCATAGAGTAGAGCCTACATGTCGAGGAAGTTTGTTTATGCAATGAGAATACGTGAAACGCAGTATTTCTGGGCTAACAAAGGGGGGACTGCTGCATCTGGGAGCTGATGGCATGGAGCAAGTTGGGGGTAGGGTGGGAGGGAGATGGTTTCTGAAGGAGGAGTAATAACAGGGTGGGACAGTAGAGGTTGTGTATTAGTAGCAGGAGAGGTAGTGCATGATTTAGTTAGGAAAGGGTAGGGGGAGTACACTGAGAGGCAGAACTATGGCTAGGAGAGTAAGTAATGTCATCATTCTATGAGAGAGAGAAAAGATTGTAAAATGCATCTAGCAAATATAATAGGTAGATAATATAGGGGAGGATTTGGATTGTGCACTCAGACACTGGGAATGGTGATGTGTTTTTGTAGTTGAGAGGAGTGAGGGGTAAAGAGGCTAGTAGAAATAGGTGGCAGTATACGTTTTTACACAACAGGCTGTGAATACGCTTTTACACAAGTCTTTCAGGGCATCCTCTAGAATTCCAATGATGGAACCCTTGTCCCACTCCGCAGATGCATTTTTTGTCATGAGTACTCTCTGAGGGTCCAGACCCTCTAACACGCACCAGTCCTCTACCTCTTGCCTTGCTTACTTTCGCAGACTTTTTTTGGGGGGAGGGGCAATGGCAAAAGTCTCTGAAAAGTCTGCAGGTGTGTTCGATTGTATAATCAAAAAATACCATCACGAAAAGCTGTTAAAACTTGGTATTTGGAATCACTTTTTGGGCAAAAGGTTTGTTGTGGTTAAATAAGTTTTATTGTTTTCTTATGTTATGTATGTCAATGTATGTTTGTATTTTCTTTGTATTTTTACAATTGTTGTAACCATAATTTTGTACGACCAAGGGTCACCATTTTAAATGAGTTTTACTCAATGGTCTAACCCATTCAATAAAAATGAATGAATGAAAAAAAAAAAAGTTCTGTCTGGTAAATAGGAGATCCTGGGTTAAAATTCCAGTAGTGCCTCCAATGCATGATCACCGGTATGCTGTGTCAGGGTTCACACCCCTGCCTGGTGACTGTACAGGGCCCACCTAGTTGAGGGGATTTGGTTTGTTCTTTCTCCTGTGGTAGGGGGTGTGACACTTGGACAGCTGGTTCCGAACACTGTATCAATTTTTGTAATATAAAAATGGGTTGTGGACTGTCTCTCTTGAGAAATGCTGAAACAACATGTGAGTATGACACACACACACACGTTTTAGATACAAGGTGTTACCTGGAATGTCTGAAGCTAATTACAGACTTTAACTAAGTTAATTATAGCTGTAGTTGCTAAGAGGGAAAATCATAAACTTTGATAATGCTTAGATGAAGAAGAGCAGGTTGTGACATTTTAGTGCGAAGTCATAGATGCTTTCATGTCCTGGAAGTGGGAAGCTTATCATAAGATCAAAGAGAGTTATTTGAAGAACAAGAGTTATGCTGAGGTTGCAGAATTTAATACTTGGAAAAGACATCCTCTTTTTATATGGATATATTGTTTTATATATTCTGACAGGGAGGAGCTATGTGACCTCATGCAAAATAGGTGGGGAAAACCAGCTTTTAAACATTGTTCTGTTTTCTTTCAGAGACACTTCTATCTAGACTCTGACAAAGAAACATCTGTGAGCACTTTAAGCAGGTATTCAGAGAGAGAGAGAGAGGGAGAAAGACAAATCTAAGTACTGTAGTAGGAATTGTACTGTTAAAACCTTGTTTTTTAATAGATTTGTATGTCTTGTGATATAATAGTTCTGTATTTTATGTTTTATATATTTTTATCTATTTTAGTAAAACTCTATTTTTAGAGCTTACTTGGTCTATCTTTGATTTCTTTCCTTTAAAAGTAGAGTATACATGGTTAAAGCAGACACTGTACATAAGCTTGAATGGTGATGCCAAACTGGAAAAAGGTAAGCGTTTTAAATCTGAGGTCTTTTATTACCATTTTTAAGGGTTCATTTCTGTACACCTAGTTAGGTGCCCATAGGCAAAGATATCTGCCCCCTCAAGACAGGACCCCCCAAAGACAGAATTATCTGAGCCTGTGCATTGGGTACGCTAGCAAGAGGTTCATAGTTTCAATCCCTCCAAGACTTGAGACCAAAGGTTGACTTGAACCCACAAAACAGACCAGGAGGGTTACCCTGTGTCTGTTAACTGTTCACAAGACTGCGCTCGGAGGTTGGCACTTTGGGATTTGAGGGCTGACCTGCTGAGTGGGTTTGTGACAGATTGGTTGGCAACAGTGCGGATAATTTTGGTATCACAAGCTTTTATTGTTCAGCGTGTCAGCTTGAGACCGTAAGCTCACTTGCAAAGAAAGAAAAAGGCAGTCATTTATTTTTAAAAAGGAAACAGAACTCTATCACTTGGCGTACAGTCAAGTTCCTATCCGTTTTATTTTTTTTCTAAAAGTGCAAGTCAGAGTAGCAGTAGTAAGGGAAGAAGATGGCTTCAGACTACAGCAAGCACATTGTAGACTCCTTCAAGCAGTTGTGTGGGGAAAGAGAAGTCCCGTTTGTGGTGAAAGCCAGCAAGCAGAACCTCATAGATGCCCTGATGGTAGCAGATACCCAGAGCAGCGAGTCATGGACCATGACTGAAAAGGACAAAACCTCAAGTGTGGCAGGGCTAGCGGCCAGTGCTGTGTCCAGCTCTGGTGAGGATGACAGCAGGGCCACAGCAGAATGGGAAGGTCACCAGTATCCTGGATCCAGAAGTACTCAGGCTGCAAAACTGAGTTGTGCAGGATGGAGCTAGAGTTCCAGGAGAACAGGGAGCGAAAGAAGCGGGAGGTGGACCATGAGGCAGAGTGAGAACACAGTGAGGAAGAGTGAGAACACTGAGAGGCACAGCAAGAACAGAGGGAGGCAGACCATGAGGAGCGTGAGCGCCAGCGAGCTGCAGAGGAGAAGAGTGAGGAGCACCAGACACAACACGAACGGGAGAAGATACGACTCCGACCAGCGGCACCAGAGCAGGTAAGTGGCTTGGGTTTAACTTGGACTGCAGGACTGGGTTACAAATTGAATTCCAAATTAATAGCCGAATTTAAAGAGAGGGAGGATATGGATGCCTTTTTAAATTCTTTTGAAAAAGTTTGTATTCAAGCTAAAATTCCTAGACAGTCCTGGAGCTTCCAGCTATCCTGCTATTTACTGGGAAAGCTCGGAATGCATTGGGTCAAATGGACAATGAGGACAGTGATGATTACAGCAAACTTAAAACTGCACTGTTAAAAAAATTTGAACTAACTGTTGAATCATACAGAGCTCAGGAGAAGCCCTGACATGAGCTACGAGGAGCTAGCCACGAAACAATGTCAGTTTTTAAAACGTTGGTGGGAAGGAACTGAGGAAAACTCTGTTGATAAAACTAAAAATGTGATTTTATTAGAACAGTTTTATTGGGCACGCCCAGCCAAGCTAAAAACCTCGCTAGAGAACCAAAATCCCAAAACAGTGCAAGAGGCTGCTGAGCTCTCAGACCGCTATGCCAAGAGCAGACCTGTTCTGAGAGCAAATGGGGTGGGCGTGGCAGTGCAGAAAGGGAAAAGCATGCCTTCAGGGCAGCTAAAACCCTCACTGCCTCCACTGAAACCAGTTAGCCCCAGGTTTCAGAGAAAATATTTTTCTGAAAAGAGAAGTGAATGTTGGTTATGTAAAGAAATTGGGCATATTGCCAGACAGTGTCCCAAAAAACAAAGCAATAATATTCAAGATGGTGCTAGAAAAGAAGTGGGTTGTTTGTGTGTCCCTGTAAGCATGCCAGTGAACATGAAGGAACACATGCACCCAGTCATGGTGAATGGTGTACAGTAGCAGGGGTTAAGGGACACAGTGGCATCCCTGACATTGGTAAAAGGGGATCTGGTACAGCCTGGTCAGCTTATACCCAATAAATATGTCACTGTACAAGGGTTCACTAGTGAAGAGAAAACATTGCTACTGGCCAGTGTTCTCCTGGACTGGGGTGAAACGGGGGAACTGCGCAACAGGTGGCTGTAGCTAAAACATTAGCAGTGGATGTGATCCTGGGCAACAATCTCAAACAAGGGATGGTATGTACAGTTACCTGTAGCCAAGTGGCAAGGGAAAATTGTAGTTCCCTGAACCCCACAGAAGCCATTGTGGAAACCACTGAGAAGCTGGTTCTCCAGCCTGTGTTTCCAGATAGGGAGACTAACGAAAAGAGGGTAGAAATTTCCCCAGTAGCAAGTAACCACACGGCTACAGAGGGTTACTCCGAAGAGGGAGGGGTGACCTATTGTCAGAGGGTTGGGATTGACAGTGATCCTGAGGGTTCTGATGCTAGTGCTAGGGACCCTAGTTTAGCGACTGAAGGGGACCTATTCCATGCCTTGGGACAGTGTGAGGGGTTTGCAGCTGCTTAGAGGAGTGACCCTAGTTTAGAGAAGCTGACGGCTTGAGAAGACTTGGATGGAGCACAGGGAGGTGACGGCAGACATAAGATTTATTGGGAAAATGGACTTATGTATACTCAGGCAGTACAGACAGAGGGAGGGATGCTAGGCAGGCAGCTTGTCGTTCCCTAGGGGTATCGTGAGCAGTTGCTCAAAACTGCACATGATATTCCCTTGTCTGGTCATCTGGGAATCACGTGCACTATGCAGCAGTTAGCCCAGAATTTCTACTGGCCTAACTTCACCCAGCAGGTGAAGGAGTATTGCAGGTCTTGTCACCGGTGCCAAGAAATAGGGAAGGTCGGCAAGAAAACCCAAGCCGCCCTAATTCCATTGCCCATAGTAGAGAAGCCATTCCAGAGGGTGGGAATGGATATTGTGGGGCCTTTAAATACCCCCAGCTCCTCAGGGAAGAGATTCATACTGACTGTGGTGGATTATGCCACCCGGTACCCAGAGGCAGTCACCCTATCCTCACTGAGGACAGACAAAGTGGCAGATGCCTTACTTGGGATTTTCTCCCGTGTTGGGTTTCTGCAAGAGGTAATCACCAATCGAGGGGGTTCCTTCATGTTGGACCTGAAGAAATGTTTATGGGAGAAGTGTGGGGTGGTGCAGAGATGCACAACACCGTATCACCCACAAGCCAATGGGCTTGTGGAAAGAATCAATGGTACCCTAAAGTCAATGCTCCGGGCGTTTGCTGAACAGCACAGGAGGGACTGGGAGAAATACCTTCCCCACCTGTTGTTTGCATACAGGGAGGTGCCCCAAGAGTCGACAGGATTTTCCCCCTTCAAATTCTGATATGGACACCGGGTACAAGGACCCCTAGACTTGATCCAGGAGGACTGGGAAGGCAAGCAGGCCACCCAGGGAACTCCCACTGTGGATTACGCCCTTAATTTAGGGAAAGGCTGAAGGAGCTTATGGGGACAGCCCAGAGCAACCTGGCAGCTGCCCAACAGAAATAAAAAGTGTGATACGACCACAGAGCCAGAGCTCGCTCATACATGGTGGGTCAGGAAGTCATGGTCCTTATTCTGGTCCGGAAAGACAAGCTGCAGACTGAGTAGGCAGGACCGTACAAAGTGGTTAGGAAGGTAAATGACGTTAACTACATTGTGGAGTTTTCTGACAGAAGACAGACAGAAAGGATGTACCATGTCAACATAATGAAGCCATATGCAAATAGGGCTGACATGGTTTTTGCAGTGTGTAGTTACGGGGAGGGCACGGACTAAGGAGACCCCCTTCTGGATTTGCTGGAAGAAAGTAAGTGGGAGTCCTCTGTGGAGGCAGCAAAATTGTCTCCCCAGCTGACCCCAGACCAGATCCAGAAAGTAAGGGAGGTTTTAGCAGACTTTGCCCTGTTGTTTAGCACCAAGCCTGGACTTACCACCTTGGTGACACACGATGTGGAGATAGGGACACAGACGCCCATACAGCGGACAGTATATCAGGTGTCAGATGCTGTCAAAAAGGACATTAGGAGGGAAGTGGAGGAGAAGCTGGATTTAGAGGTAATCCAGAGATCTTACAGCCCCTGGGCCTCACCCATAGTCCTTGTGCCTATGCCAGAGGGCTCTACTCGTTTCTGTGTAGACTATCATGGACTGAATGCAGTCACAAAGTCAGAAGCCCACCCGATGCTCCAGATAGACGAACTCCTGGACAAGTTGGGAGGGGCGACCTACCTTATGACTATTGAAGTGACAAAGGGGTATTGGCAGGTAGAATTGACAAAGAGAGCTAGGGACAGGTCAGCCTTCATCACTCCAATAGGCTTATTTGAGTTTAAAGTCATGCCTTTCGGAATGAAGAATGCCCCGGCCACTTTCCAAAGGTTGGTGAACCAGGTGTTAAATGGTGCTGAGGAGTATGCCGTGGTGTACCTGGATGACACTGCCATCTTTAGTGCCAGCTGGGAGGAACGCCTATCCCACCTTAGAGAAGTGCTGGGCAGGATACAGGGGGCAAGGCTCACTGTCAAAGCCAAGAAGTGCCAGGTGGCCATGGGAGAAGTGGCATACCTTGGGCATGTGGTAGGCCATGGACAGCTCCATCCTAACCAAATAAAGATAAAGGTAATCCAGGCATGGCTCAGACCAGAAACACAGAAGCAGGTCAGGAGTTTTCTAGGGACAGCAGGGTACTACAGAAAATGTGTACCCAATTACAGTGCTCTGGCTGCTCCCCTATCTGACCTGACAAAGAAAAGGATGCCCAAGAAAATTACATGGGGCCCAGCCTGTGAGGAAGCCTTTTCCAAACTGAAGGAGGCACTGTGCAGTGCTCCTGTTTTGACAAGTCCTGACTATAGCAAATCCTTTATAGTTCAGACTGACACCTCAGATGTGGGTATTGGGGCAGTACTGTGTCAGCCATCCAGCCAAGGGACACATCACCCAGTAGTGTACCTGAGTAGGACGTTACTTCCCAGGGAGCAAGCATACTCTACGGTGGAAAAGGAGTTTCTTGCCATAGTGTGGGCCCTAAAGAAATTACAGCCATACTTATATGGGCAGCATTTTGTGGTGCAGACTGACCACAACCCCCTGGTTTGGCTGATGCCGATGGGAAAGAACAATGGTAGACTGCTAAGATTGAGTCTTGCTTTGCAAGGGTATGATATGATAATATTACATTGGGCTGGAGCCAAAAATCAGAACTCAGATGGGCTGTCTAGGGTCTATGAGGAGTGAACTGATTTGGGAAGCTCATCCCATGCAGGGGATAGAGACCCCAAATTCAGTCTAGGTGGGAAGGAATTGTGACACTTGGACAGCTGATTCTGATCACTGTATCAATTTTTGTAATATAAAAATGGGTTATGGACTGTCTCTCATGAGAAATGCTGAAACAGCATGTGAGTATGACACATACACACCCACACACACACACACAGATGTTTTAGATACAAGGCATTACCTGGAAGGCCCGAAGCTAATTACAGACTTTAAGTTAATTATAGCTGTAGTTGCCAAGAGGGGAAAATCATAAACTTTGATAATGCTTTGAGGAAGAAGAGCAGGTTGTGATGTTTTAATGCAAAGTCATAAGAGATGCTTTCATGTCCTGGAAGGGGGAAACTTATCATAAGATCAAAGAGAGTAATTTGAAGAACATGAGTTATGCTGAGGTTGCAGAATTTATTACTTGGAAAAGACATCCTGTTTTTATATAGATATTTTTTTTATGTATACTGACAGGGAGGAGCTAGGTAACTTCATGCAAAGTAGATGGGGAAAACCAGCTTTTAAACATTATTCTGTTTTTCTTCAGATACACTTCTATCTAGACTCTGACAAAGAAACATCTGTGAGCACTTTAAGTAGGTATTTAGAGAGAGAGAGAGAGAGAGAGACAAATCTAAGTACTTTAGTAAGAATTGTACTGTTACAACTTTGTTTTTTTTAATAGATTTTTATGTCTTGTGATATAATAGTTCTGTATTTTATGTTGTTGTCTTTCATTTCTTTTCTTTACAAGTAGAGTATACATCGTTAAAGTAGACACTGTACATAAGCTTGAATGGTGATACCAAACTGGAAAAAGGTAAAAATTTTAAATCTGAGGTATTTCATTACAGTTTTTAAGGGTTCATTTCTGTACACCTAGTTAGGTGCCTGTAGGCAAAGATATCTGGCTCCCCCAAAGACAGAATTATCTAAGCCTGTGCATTGGGTACGCTAGCAAGAGGTTCACAGTTTGAATCCCTTCAAGACTTGAGCCCAAAGGTTGACTTGAACCCACAAAACAGACCAGGAGGGTTACCCTGTGTCTGTTAACTGTTCACAAGACTGTGCTCGGAGGTTAGCACTTCGGGAGTAGAGAGCTGACCTGCTGAGTGGGTTTGTGACAGGGGGGTTCATCCCAGAACAAATAATAAATAGCCCACTGCCTCCAAACAGAGAGAATAAGTGGGCCAGATGCTGTGTGCGGTACCACCCCCTGAGGACCACTACGACAGTTGTCAACTTCATTAATAAACACTTCAGTCAGGTTATACAAACTGGGCACACACATGAACACAAGCCTGGAAGCTGGAAGAAAAGAAGGGGTTAGACAATTGCAAGTCACCTTTTACACTCCCACCCTATACCAATACCCCTGGGAGCCATTGTACTGTGGGTCACTACCAACCTCTCAGGTTTCACACAGTCTATAACACATCTGCCATCAATCAAGGGGCACAAAGAGAAGAATTTTACTACACAGGGTGTGGTAACTCTTCAGCTGTACCAGTAGTAAAACTACAGTTTTAAGTATGATACAAATACCAATAACTCTGGGTAGCCAGGAATTACACTAGAGTCCCAATGCTAGCCTGGTAGTTACGTTGCCCAGTTTCTTTCAGTGATGCACTTGACGAAAATTAGAAAGCTTGCAATTTAACCCCCAGCAGGCCATAGTGTGCTAGCACAATTTAAAAACTTGAAATCCAACAGTAAAATACTTGAAATGCAACTGTAATCCAAAGAGAGTAGGGTTGTCACGATATGAAATTTTGATGTTATGATAACCTCGGTGTGTGATACCGCGGTTATCGTGATACCGCGGTATAATGCATTCCAATGGGAAAACCTAAAATATTCAAAAATAATGCAATTTTAACCAAATTTTACATGTAAAAGTAGTTAAAATACTAGTAAATGACACATTATGAATTGAATGAGAGAAAAAAAAAAGATAATGAGTCAAGTATGTGCAAGAGAAATATATTTCTTATTGACTAAGTCAGATTCCTCCTGACCTGATGATGAGCATGGAGCTTCGAGCACTAGAAGCAGATTTATATATAAAAAAATGTATTTCATTGCAGTCTGAAACGTGGATGACATACCATTATAAGTAAAGTGTTTTACTGTACTTTTAGCTTACAGCACAAAATGCTACCAATACCAAAAGTACTATACAAAAACAGTACAGTGAGTACGAGTAGTAAGTTGTTTGATTTACATTTTGTTATGTTAAATTGTCAATAACTTAAAGATAAGAGTTGATGAATACGAAAAGTATGTCCAGTCACTCCACTCCTGGTGATGGTGCAGACTAGAGTTGCAGATGCAGACAGAGTTGCACTTCATTGAAGTAGTCTGCTACTAACTTTAGAAGCAGGCACAGCTAGCGCACTACTTAGAATCAGAACAGTTCTGATTGGAAAATCAAGGCTCACTGTCTGGCTATGACTAGGCTGAGTGTCCCTACTCCATCCTCACCTCACAGCCTGCTGGGGCTCCCTCCAAGATCAAGCCCTCCCAGTCTCCTCAAGGTAAGTTAGTAAAAGTAATAGTAAGTAGTGCAAATACATTTGGAGAGATTTGTGTTCATATTTACTTTCTCAGTGTAGTACCCTACCACCACAACCACAACACAACTCCTACCTGCACTCACCACTCACTGCGTCCAAGACTCCGAGTCCAAGCCAAGCCAACAGCCAGAGCCAATCAACAGAGCTAAGCCAACCGTGAGAGATGGCGGCATTTAGAGGAATTAGCCTATCTATCCCAAATGCCATGCTGGCTGCCTGGCTGCTTTTTTCCTTTTTTAATATGGTAGATACTTAGCTACAATAGCCTCCAGCTGAGGCAGTGAGCCTATGCGAGTTGATTGCTTGACTTTCTTAGGTTGAGTCAGTCATGCTATACTGTGACTCAAGTCAAGTCGTTTGACTGTGACATGAGTCAAGTCTGACAGTAAAGGAATCAGCTTATATATCCTCAATGCCATGGCAGTGGCAGGCACTCACTGGCTGCTTTTTTTCCTTTTAAGGTAGGTAATAGATATTTAACTACAGTAGCCTCCAGCTGAGGCAGTGAGCCAATGTAAGTTGCTTGCTTAACTTGCTTTAGTTGAGTGAGTCGTGCTATTGTGAGTCGAGTCGTCTGACTATGACATGAGTGCAGTCTGGCATTAAAGGAATCCACTTATATATCCTCAATGCCGTGGCAGTGGCAGGCACTCATTTCTCTGCTCTTTTTTTGTTGTTTTTCTAAGCTACTAGCTATTTAAGTAATTTGTGAATTTAAATTACTTTTCCACTAGGTTTTGTTTTAGGTAGCGCCCCCCCCCCCCAAATCTTGTCACCACCTCAGACTTGGGACTCGTGAGTCAAGTCTTGTGATATGATGAGACTCAGGAGGACTGGAGTCCTGCATAGCATTAAAGGAATTAGCCTATATCTCCTTGCCTACTGAGTTTGCTGCCACTCCTGACCTTAAATTCATGTTGGTCAACATTTTAAGTTTGCCCCAAAAAATTGACCTTTTACAAGCCTGGACCACACACACTGAGCCTGACCTCATCATTATCACCGAATCCTGGCTCAAAAATACTATTACGGACCAGCAAATAACTCTCCTCAACTATAATCTCTAATGGGCTGATAGGAATACCGGAAGGGAGGGTGGAGCAGTTATTTATGCCAAATCCAAATTCATTATTAGTGACATCTTCTGCAATTCTAAATCTAAGGAATACGAAATTGTATCTCTGAAACTCCACCTTCCCTCCAATGAAATGATTACAGTAATCAGTGGCTACAGACCTCCAACTGGTGGAACTGAAATCATCAACGTCCTAAAATCCTTAGTTAAAACAGCCAACACAGAAACACTGATACTCGGGGACCTCAACATGGACTGGCTCACACACAAATCGCATAGCCTGAAATCCCTTTGTGATGAACTAGGTCTTGCCCAGATAATTAGTGAGCCCACTAAGATTAACACCACGAACATTGCCAATAGTTCTCTCATCCTTGCCACCCATCTCCACAAAATACTACAATCAGCTGTTTTTTCCAATGATATGAGTGATCATAGAGTTGTGGTCTGTACAAGACATCAAACCAAAGCCCGTAATCAGCCTAAGTTCATAATCAAGCATTCCTTTCATAAATTCAACACCCTGAGCTTTCTGACTGACCTTAGTAAAGTCAAATGGCAAGATCTGTACCTCTCTAAAACAGTCGATGAGGCTGTCTCTAACCTAAATGAAAATCTCACCACCCTGGCTAACAAGCATGCCCCATTTATTAAGATGTGTATGTGCAAGGTCTCCCACCCCTGGTTTACACCGGAGCTCAAAACCACACTTATAAACCGAGATAAACTCTGGGCTCTAGCAAGAAGAACTAAGAATCCGTCAGATTGGCAGACATTTAGAGCAGCTAGAACACGCCTGCGTAAAACATATTCGCTCTACCAAAGCGAATTACCACGTTTCCACGCTGGAAAAAGCCAAAGGAAAATCGCAGAAAATTTGGAGGACCATGAAGTCTATTGAAGGTCGACCGGCTGCTCCCTCCATCAAGCTAAGATCACTATAAATGGCACAGTTATTGAGAATAATTACCAAATCCTCGAAGAACTGAATTCTTACTTTACCACAGTTGGTCTAGCTTTCGATGCATCACCGTACGCATCTCGTACTAGTATCCATGCTAGCCCTATCAATGTCCTGAAAGCTACAGCCCATCCTTTCCAGCTGCTCACCCTCAGCTTCAAAGAAGTCGAGGATTCACTCATCAATTTAGATACCACAAAAAGTGCCAGAGATGATGGCTTAGAACCATTCTTCTTAAAAGTTGGCTACCGCTATCTTACTGCTCCCATTCTCCATATATTCAACCTCTCTATCTCTTCTGATATAGTTCCATTATGCTGGAAATCCGCTCATATCATACCCTTATTTAAATCCAGTGACCTATGCGACTTAAACAATTACAGACCAATCTCAATCTTGCCTATCCTTTCAAAAGTCCTCGAAAAATTGATTTATATACAATTGAAGAATCATCTGGAAACCTACTCTCTCCTCAATCCAGCCCAATCAGGCTTTCGCTCTAATCATAGCGCCGTTACTGCACTAGCTAAAGTCACCGATGACTGGATCTCAGCCAAAGATGCTAAAAAAATTAAGGGGTGCAGTATTCTTAGATCTGAGTAAAGCATTCGACACCGTTGCCCATACTCTAATTGTGAACAGCCTCACCAATATTGGCGCTACCCTAGCTACTACCAAATGGTTCTCCAGTCACCTATCAGGTTGGATGCAGAAAGTCAAAGCTGGTGGGCTGTTCTCTGCCTCCTTACCAGTTACTAGGGGAGTCCCGCAAGGTTCCATTTTAGGTCCTATACCCTTCTCCCTATATATCAACAACCTCGATTGTCAAATAACCAGGTCAACCTTGCATTTCTTTGCAGACGATACAGTTTTGTATACATCAGGCCATACAACATCGGAAGTCAGGGATATACTTCAAGTCAATTTTGCACAGCTAGAAACAAATCTCATCAATATCAAACTCCTCCTAAATGCTAAAAAAACGAAGGCCACAATTTTCCCCCCGAATACTTCCTCCATCACCCTCACTGTCCCACCTAAAGACTTCATCGTTACATCCCTAGGTGAACCACTGGAAGTTGTCTCTAAATTTAAATATCTCGGCTTTTGGTTAGACAACAAGCTCTCCTTCAATGAGCACATTGACGACCTGTCCAGAAGACTAAAAGCTAGACTATGCTTCTTCTTCCAAAATAGGTCCCTCTTTCCCCTGGAAACCAGACTCAGGCTTGTTCAGACCACCTTCCTCCCTTTACTTGACTATGGGGACATATTATACACTTCTGCAGCAATTACTAACCTAAACAAATTGAACATTCTCTATCACCGCGCCCTGCGCTTCATTACAAACTACTCATATCAAACCCACCATTGCGAACTATATGCAGCTGTTGGTTGGACTTCACTTACCATTAGATGCACACTCCATGCTAGCATTTGGACCCTAAAACTTCTTCTGAATAAATTACCAAGCTATTTAGTAGCACTTATCCGTACTGCCCTTGTGAATGAGCTTGCTCAATGGAGCTTTCCTGCAATAAACTTGAACTAAACTTGAACAGCGCCATGGTTGGTGGCTGCTGAGTCAAGTGACTATAATTGTTAAGCTAGCAGTTAGGCTAAGAGTAATTATGCAGTTAAAGCAATTTTTCTTATTGGTTTTGTGTTAGGCAGCCCCCAGCCACAGTCAGCCAAGAGCTCAGCTGAGCCAGCCAACCAAAGTTTTGTGACACAGATGACTTGAGTCAACCAGAGAGGACTTATCAGCAGTCAGGAGTAGGACTCACTCCATCCTAGGGACCACTCTAGTGGGGGCATCAGGTGAGCAGACAGAGGGAGAGACATGAAGTGGTCCACAGTGGAACTGGACTGGAGGGACTTGGGGGGGCATCAAGCAGACAGATGAGACAAGACAGCAACTTCACTAAATGTGCTAGGTCAGTTGAATAGCCAATGCCAAGTAGAAAATATCACAAATCACATTAGGAGGACAGGGAAGGAAGACTCGGACTCGGAGTCAGGAAGCAACAGCAGCAGATGTCAGAAAGAATTTGGATTAGCGAGCAGAGTGCACTCCAGATACGGCATATGTTGGCAGACGTCAAATTTGTCATCTACACTGCAGGTGTGCTGGGCAGCAGTGACATTGTGCTGCAGAATCGGATAGAGCGAGGGGTGGGGAACAACTGGGAATGAAAACTGAAGGAACACACAGACTACTAGTGCCAATTCTTATCACTGAAACTGAAAAACACAGAGTGTAAGTGTAATTCAAAACTGCAATTTGCAAATGCAAATGGCACTAGCATCATGGCAATTTTTGTGTTATAATTTAACAATAAAAAATTAACCTGAAAATGTTCTCAGTGTGTATCTCATTCTCTGTCTGACTAACCTTGACAGTTTTGTGCCTCTGACACACTGACAGGACTGTTTACTCTCTATAGTTCAGACTTACAGTGAATGAACATGAGCACGTATGCCCACTCGAGACAGAGCACCAGCAGTACAAAAGTTAACAGCAATGTGAATGAATAATCACTGCGATCTTATCTGTCACTCACTGGCCCTGCCAATGAGGTGGCTGTCCAGTCTGCAGTCTGAGTCTGTACACACAGTGACAACCAACCACAGACAATTTTTTAAAACTGTTACCCATAAAGATAAGAAAACTTAACATGATGATTATTACATGACATGACAGACGACATGTTACACAGCGTTACTGTTAACAAAATAACATAACAGATGTTGATGCTGGGCCTGGTTACTGCTGCTGATCCCTCCCTCACCCCCATCCCATGACCATTGCTCAAGCCCAATCAACAAATGTATTTAGGATGGCTGGTCAACACCCAAATGTCCCCCACCTCCTGCTACTTAAATAACCAACTCAGAGTCTGAGTGGTTTTGGGGAGGGGATGCAATACCCCCGAATGCAGTGGTGGGGTCCCGAGCCAACACTACAGTGACCTGGTGCTGTTGTTGCTGTAGTGTCGGGCGCTATGGAATTGTTGTGGAAGGGGATGGAACCCTCAACAAATGTGTTTTGTTCTTCAACTTTTCTGGAGGGATGTCACTCATTTTGAAACCAGTACATCATTTCCTGCTTCTGTTCCAAACGAACAGTAGAGGAGAGGACAATAATGATGTGCATTGTGCATTTACAGTGTGACTTTTTGTGCACGCAGTGTGCTGCACTTTGTGTGTATTGAGGAGTCAGTGTGCACTGTGTGAGTAATACAGTCGCACTCACACAGCACACTAACTTTTGTGTGCTGTTGCGCACAGTCTGGTCTTGCCATTTGCCATTAAAGAAGCAGTTATTACTTATATATCACTGGTGGCTTAATACTCACTTGGCCGATGTGTGCCTTGTGTGGCACTCCATGTGACACACACAAATTACATGAGGACTAAAATAAACGTTGTCCTGAAACTGAACATTGAAAATTAAAAAATGGAAGGAAGAAGTCCAAAGACCGACTTAAATTTTATTGAAGGTCTCTCAACCGACATCATCATTTTACTTACGGATTGGACACATGAGAACACCTAAACTTAACCTTACTAATCTGTACAGCACTGCAGCAGACAGCGGACGTCGCATCCACAAAACAATTTTTGCACGAAAAGATCCCTCCTCAAACTCTTGCATCAGGGAAAAATTGGCATGTAAGGGACCATTGCCACTAAAAATGCAAAAAAAAATAGTTGAAAGGTCTCAATACCACGGTATGCCATGAATCACGGTTATCACGGTATCAGAAATTGTCCACGGTATCAATACCGTGACTTCTGACACCGCAGTATACCGTGACTCCATCATACCATGACAACCCTAAAAGAGAATATTGGTAATTCAAAATTAGAAAGGTACAAAGTCCCCAACCAGCAATAACAGAACTCACATGACCCACAGATGCAGAGGTTCAGTGGAGGTTGGGAACAGCACACAGCAGCAGATCAGGCAGCAACCAGGTACAGTCCCCGGTGGTCTGGGGATGATACACTTTGGACTCTCTTGCTAGCTCACACCTCTCAGGATACAGTACTTCCAGCTCAGTTCTCAGTCACAAGAGCACTATGCAGTGGCTTCCTGGTTCTCAAGGAGCCCAGACCCCAGCAGCGACCTCCACAATCCAACTCCCGTATAGATTGAGAGTTCTCATGGTACACAGCAATAGCCCACAGGCTCACACTCTCAGCAATTTCCTCCCACAGGAGCTCATGTGGCACAGTCTCTGAACAATATAAGCTCAGAATAAGACTCCCAGGTAGGTTACTGAATGAACCCTAGTGAGGACTCACAGGAGGGCTGGCTTGGCTAGGCCTCTCACTTGGTCTCACCAGCAGCAGTTCTCAGCATCTCGGTGCTCCTGTCAGACTGCCATGAGCTCATCCAGAGCCCAGAAACTTCTTTCTCTCCATTCCATATCTCACTGGAAAGGCAGAACTGTCCATCAGTCCTTCTGTCCTGTCCTGTCCTGCCCCCTCATTGGTCCTCATAGCCTGCCAATCCATTAGGAAGGGTCTGATTGCATCATCCTCCCCATAATGCACTACTTCTGTTTCTAGGGCTTCCTAGCCCTCTGACTGGCTGGCTGGTGGGGTCAAGTGACATAAACATGACTGTGGCCATACCTGGAAGAAGTCTTGTGCTCCAAAGTCTGTAATTTTGTTTATTTAGTTGCCCCCAACATTGGTCTGGCGCTTTGATTTGGCTGCAGTCCTCCTGGCCTACTACCTGGTCAAGCTGTTTCAGTGATGGGATAGTGGGCCCCTGGCTTGCGGTATGCTGGGGTAAGACAGCAGGATCACTGGGGAGGAGCCCCTGGCAACATGCACTCCCACTCAAAGTGGCGTGGCAGTTTTGTGTGGTGCAGGAGGCACCAAAAGTGGAGATGCAGTGGCAGTACCCAGATCCCTTTACCAGGATCAGGGGACCAGGACAGAAAAGTGCAGTTGTAACCAATGAAAGGAAAGGTGCAGGAGGTGCCAAGGTCATCCCTCCCGAACTCTTTCTTATATCGCCATACACGCAGTTGAGCAAGAGGGGGTTGGCAACCAGAGCAGTCAAGAGCAGCACTCAGGAGGATAGCTGCAGCAAGCAATCCAGGTAAGCATCCTCCCGAGGGGGGGCTTACATACAGGATACAGAAAAGGTGCCAGAATTTGATGCCCCTCCTTTCAGCTTACTGGGGTCCCTTCCCCTTGGAGGTTCCTGAGTGTGGGAGTGGGCCTGTCTGAGCAGATCCATTAAAAAAGGACTAGAGGGGACATCTGGTGGAGTACATGAGGTTTTCTACCATCATATGCAAGTGGCCTATACTACATGTATAGGGCTAATATGAAATGTAAGGTGACCCTCCCAGCTGTCTTGGGGTATCATGGATGTTACGGTTAGTTGGGAGGGGCCCTACACCTCAAAAACACACAATACATGTTCTTGACCTCCCAAGCACTGAGGTGACCTCCATGGCTCCCATGACACATGTTGGGGCTGGCTAAGCTGTAGATAAAAAGGTGGTTAGCAGAAATTGGAGGCAAAGCACATTGATTGTCCAAACAGCGGATATTTTAAACAAAACCGGGTCCTCCATTTTTTAAACTCAAGCTCAGTACAGATGGTACTTTTATCGAGCTGGCACAGTCCATTTCCTCCCACATTACCACAGATGGACCATTATTTATTCCCACTTCTCCTGGGCAGGCTTCAACCCTGGTGTGGTACCTCAATTCAAAACTGCATGGGCCCCAGGAGACCACAGATTCACGGACTCCCTCACCCCTGCAGCTTGGGAGGGAACTCCACAGGTGCTTCTGCTAGCCCATTTTTGACATTTGGTAGCCACAGCTGATTCACAGACTCACTGGTTGGCAAAGAACTGGCACCAACTCCATCCTGTGACACAATTCAGAGAACAGTTCTGTCGTCCTACAGATCATATCCTTTTTCCACATTTCATACTTTTCCATTATTTCAGAGACCACAACACCTGTGTTCACCTGGGCATAATTGAGGTGCCAATGGGCTCCACACATTTTTTGAATTTGGGCAGTCTGGCTCACACTGAATGCTTTCAGAGGTAAACTCCTGTTGACTGACAGGAATCTGCATCATGTCAGATGCTATCCCTCTCTTGAGGAGGAAGGGCTCTGCAGAGTGCCAAACACATTCATTTCACATTCAATAAAGCTTAAACATCACCTCAGATCCTTTGCCCACATAACTTGCTGGCTTCATCTTCCTCACAGACAGACCTCTAAACTTCTCTTCAGATAGGGTTTTCTACTTCTGGAAAGAAGGCCAGAGGCCGTAGAAGATGGCCACCGCCAGGATCAAGCACTTTTTCTTAATGCCCAGTTCTACAAAGAAACTTACAGGGTAGTGGGAGCTGGCATTGTGTGCCAGTGGACCCTTCCCACCAACCCTCCTTCAGCTGAGTCTCTGCCCTTTAGCAGAGAAGAAAGAATTACTCACCTTAGTAATGTTGCTTCTTCTAATGGAGTCTTGCTGTATTCTGACAGTAGCAGCAGTGAGTCCCAACCTTCGAACTGCCCCGGAGATGAAAGAGTTAACTTTCCATGCCAGGCATGGAACGCTGAGCTCGAGCTCGGTTGAGACTCTGTCTGTTGCTGTTTGAACTCAAACCATCAGATCTTTATGAGCTAAACTCACTGAGGTCCTGTGTGGAAGCTGTAAACCTACACTAGCCAACTGGCTACTAACATAAAAACAGACTTTTTGGTCCCTAAAACAAAGACTCAAGTCAGGAGACCCAAAAAAAAGAAATAAACAGAACACCCACTCACCCAAAGAAAGGGTGATAACAAAAAAGGGTGGGGCACCTCCTGAGTGCCAACACTGCCACTGCCCATCCACATCCCAAAAAACAGAGGTTCTGAGAGGGGAAGGCAGGGGGGGAGGTCAGAATACAGCAAGACTCCATTAGAAGAAACAACATTACTAAGGTGAGTAATTTTTTCTTCAAACAACATGAAGTCTTGCTGTATTCTGACAGTAGCAGACTAACAAGCAGTACCTCCATGGAGGAGGGACAGAACCTACTTAGGAAATAGGCTCTGAAGCACAGCTGTGCTAAACTGAGCATCACTCCTAGCCTGGCTATCCAGGGAGTAATGCTTGGTAAAAGTGTGAACTGTTTTCCAGGTAGCTGCTTGACATATCTCTAAGGCAGGAATATCCCTGGCAGCAGCCAGGGAAGCAGCTGTACCTCTGGTAGAGTGAGCCCTCAGGCCTGAGGGTGGAACCTTACCTAATTTTTCATAGCAAAATTGGATGCAAGAGACAATCCACCTGGCAATGGATCTTTCAGTGGCAGGTTTTCCTTTACCAACCTCACCATAAGTGAGGAACAGTTGGAGGGAGTCAAACCTATGACCCTTGGTACATTCTATATAGTATCTAAGGGCTCTTTTCACATCTAAACTGTGCAGCCTCCTCTCACCAGAGGAGGAATGGTCAGTGAAGTACACAGGAAGAGACATAGATTGGTTAAGGTGGAAATCTGAAACCACCTTAGGCAAAAACTTCCTGTTAGTCCTGAGGACCACTTTATCCCTATGGAAGGAAATAAAGTCAGGCTCCACTGACAGGGCTTGTAGCTCACTTATGCGCCTGGCAGAAGTGATGGCCACCAGAAACACAGTTTTCCAAGTCAAGTACTTAAGCTCTGCTGAGGACAAAGGCTCAAAAGGGGGTTGCATAAGCTGAGCAATGCAAACGTTAAGATCCCAAGCAGGGGCAGGGTCCCTGAATGGAGGATTGGTATGAAGCAATCCCTTGAAAAACTTGGAGAAAACAGGGTGAGCTGAAAGAGAAGAGGGCTTACCTGCTAAAATGAAAGCAGAAACAGCTGCCAGATGCACTCTTAGTGTAGCTGGTCTGAGTCCCAAGCTATTCAGATGGATCATATAGTCAAGGACTGTGGGCAGATCAGCAGACTCTGGGGAAATATGCTTCCCAGAGCACCATATGGAAAATCTTTTCCACTTGGAATTATAAGTAGTTCTGGTGGAAGGCTTTCTAGAAGCCTTTAGAATATCCATAACACCTTGGGAGAGGTGTAAATCAGCAAACTCTAACTCTTAAAGAGCCAGGCCTTGAGATTGAGAGATTTGAGATTCGGGTACCAAACCCTCCCCTGAGCATAGGTTAACAGGTTGTAATTCCTGGGAAGAGCCAGGGGAAGATGGACAGTTAAGGACAATAGGAGAGGATACCAGGGTTGTCTGGCCCAGTCTGGAGCAATCAGGATCACTTTGCAGGGTTGAGACCTGATTTTGATTAGCACTTTGAACAGGAGAGGGAAGGGGGGAAAAGCATACAGGAACTTCCCTTCCCAACTGAGAACTAAGGCATCCAGGGAGACTGAGCCCAACACTGGGGGCCTGCAGCAAAAAAGGGGAAATTGGTGATTGTCTGGGGCTGCAAAAAGATCTATCAGTGGGGTGCCCCATCTGGAGAATATCATCTCCAAGACCAGGGGATCCAGTGACCATTTGTGATGGCCCTGAGATATCCTGCTGAAAGCATCTGCCAGGACATTGTCCTTGCCTGGGAGGTGTACTGCTGTGAGGGAGGTGTTCAAGGAATAAGCCAGAGACCACAACTTCATTGCTTCTGTGCACAAGGCCATAGAACGAGTGCCTCCTTGCTCGTTGATGTACCACATTGTGGTGGTATTGTCTGTTCTGATTTGAATAACTTTGTTCTGAACAGACTTGGAAAAAGCTTGAAGTGCTAGAAATACTGCTCTGAGTTCCAACAGATTGATGTGAAGCAGAGATTCCTGAGGGGACCACAACCCCTGGGTGGTCAGGTTACCCAAGTGAACCCCCCACCCCAAGAGGGAGGCATCTGTAGTAAAGATTAAAGAGTGAGACTGAGTGACAAAGGGAACTCCTTGTCTTAGATTGTTCTGATCCTGCCACCACTGCAAGGCCTGGATCAGAGTTCGAGTCACTGGGATCAGTTTGGTGAGAGGGTCCTTTTTCTGAGACCAAAAGGCTCTCAAATGGAACTGAATGCCCCTCATCTGAAATCTTGCTCCCTGCACCACTGCCGTAGAGGCAGCCATGTGCCCCAGGAGCTGCAGAAAATTCCTTGCTGGTCGAGACACCTGTAGGGTGAATGAGGAGGCCAGTGTGATAAGGGTCCTTGCCCTGTCCAGGGGAAAGAAGGCTCTGGCCTTTTCTGTATCTTGTTCTGCATCTATGAAGGTGAAGAGCTGAACAAGCTCTAGAACTGACTTTGAAAGATTCAGAAGGAAACCCAGAGAGGTGAGCAGTTGCTGAACAGACAGAGACTGAACCGACAGGTTACGGTTTAAATTCGGTCGAAAACCGAGAAAAGCGGTACTTTAACCGACAAATTGAACCAAGCAGAAGGAGAAATCTCCGGAGCGACTATTCAGTGAGGCGGAGTAAAGAATCTGATGGTTTGAGTTCAAACAGCAACAGACAGAGTCTCAACCGAGCTCGAGCTCAGCGTTCCATGCCTGGCATGGAAAGTTAACTCTTTCATCTCCGGGGCAGTTCGAAGGTTGGGACTCACTGCTGCTACTGTCAGAATACAGCAAGACTTCATGTTGTTTGAACACTGACTCTTCCCTTTGAAATGCCAGGACAGATGAGTTGACCCAGTCCTCCAAGGGCATAGAAACTGGCATCACTCTAGAGGTCAATAGACACTCTTAAAGGGATATTAATGTAGCTCCTAAGGGGGCTACATATGCAAATGACTAGTGATGATCCCTCTCCTTTTTCTTTATATAAGGGATATACAATGGTGAGCTGTCAGATAAATGATTTATCTACACAAGTGCTGTTTGATCTCTGGTAACTTCACGAATGGCGTAAGCCATGACTGAGGTGTCCAAGGTTAAACAGCACAAGTGTAGATAAAACATTTATCTGACAGCTCACCATTGGATATTTCATGTATGCAATAGGGATGCTTCTTATCAGTGCAGGAACATTTGGTTTTGACTGTTTATCTTTTTTTTTTTAAATAATAATTTCTGGTACTTTTGGTTAACTTTCCTAATGTCCAGAGGAGGGCAACTAAAATGGTGCAGAGTCTGCACCAGAAGACATATGAAGAGAGACTTAAGGAGCTTAATATGTACAGCCTTGAGGAAAGGAGGGAGAGGGGGGACATGATAGAAACTTTCAAGTACCTCAAGGGAATCAGTAAAGTCCAAGAAGGTAGCATCTTTCAGAAAAAGAGGTGTGCAAGACCGGGGCACGATTTGAAGATGGGGGCGGCTCAGAGGTAATGTGAGGAAGTATTTTTTCAAACAGAGGGTTGTGGGTGCATGGAATGGCCTTCCTGAGGAGGTTGTGGAGTCAAAAACAGTGGTGGAATTCAAGAATGCATGGGACAGTCATAAGACAATTCTAGGTGGTGGGGATAGGAGGAAGTAGGCTGTTGGTTAACTAGGATCTGCAGCTTATCCATTAGGAAGGGAAATGGGCAGACTGGGTGGGCCAAGCATTCCTTATCTGCTGTCAAATTCTATGTTTCTATGTCCGCATAGCGTGGTGGTTGCTATTAAATGAAACACCACTCATTTTGAGAGAGCTTCTTGCTGAACAAATGTCATGGTCACAGTACCATGCCACCTTTTTTTGTTTTAAAGTTATTCACATTCGTTTGTTGAAAAAGTGAAACAAAAATTGAATTGTATGCTGTTTTTTGCTAATTATAAAAAAACTAAAAGGTATTTATTAATGAAACACCACTCATTTTGTAGATATTTTTGGACTGAACATTTTTTGTGCTCACAGTACCATGCTATTATTTTTAGTTTTAAAGTTATTTACATTTGTTTGTCAGAAAAGTGAAAAGAAAACTGGATTTTATGCTGTTTTTTGCTAATTATAAAAAAAAAAGTATCTATAAATGAAACACCACTCATTTTGTAGATATTTTTGTCCCGAACATTTTTCATGCAAACAGTACTATGCTATCATTTTTTGTTTTAGTTATTCACATTTGTTTGTCAAAAAAGTGAACAAAAAAGCTTTGATTGACAGCTTGCATTTATCCCACATATGTAGGATAAACCTAGGGTGGTTAGATTTATCCCATTTATGTGGAGATAAATGGATTTATGCAATGGATTTTGGCTCCACACCTATTGCATAAATATATTTATGAACTGAGGATTGTAAATAGAGGAATCTGATTGGCTGAGAGCTTTTTGAAGCTGTGAAGATATCGGGCTACATCATCACGGCTTCAAAAAAGTTCCGACACCACCAGCCTCCTTGCTCTCTACTATCTGAGGACTATTTTTTCCAAAATGTACTCCTACACCACCCAAAAACTCATCCATAAAATGTTTTAAAACCTGTTTCTTTTATTTATAAAACTTGAAACACAGTTCATAATAGCAATAAGTCACTCCAGGGTGTGGTATATCATGGGATATCGTCACTTCTCAGGTGATTGAACGCACTTGACCTGCGGCCTCGTGCCCAACCACCTGAGATGTGACGATATCCCATGATATACCTCACCCTGTCCTGCCTTATTGCTTAATTATGCAATGGGGTGGACGTAAACAGAATGTGATAAATCTGTTTATCTGAGTAACTGTGTGTATAAATTTTGTTTATACATACAGTTACTATGTCACACTGTGTTTAAGTACACAGTTCTTACGTCACAGTCCATTTATCTATACAGTTTCTATGTCACGTGTTCCCCCTTCCCCCTTCTGCCTGCACTACTTTTCATCTCACATACTTGCCACACACAGGCATAACTCCCTGACCCCATAAAGCCTAAAAATAGAAATACAGAAAAAGAGATGGCCGAAGGAGACCAAGGGTCCATCTAGTCTGCCCATGTATTCCTTGGACCTACTCAGATCCCAGGACCTAACCCCCTTCTGCCTTAAAATGCCTCCTACTTCTCCTGTTGCTTTTGATCTCGCATTAGTCCTGTCCCACCCTAGTTTGAATGATGTCACAGACTTTGCTTCCACTATCTCAGCTGGTAGTTTATGCCATGGTTCCACAACTCTTTCTGTAAAATAGTGTTTCCTAAGCTCCCTCTTGAAGCCCTCCCAACTTGCACTTATGCCCCCTAGTATTAGAGTCACAGACTCTGTTGAACAAGTCAGAGGATGGCACCTTATTTATTCTTCTCAGAAACATGTATGTTTCAATCATGCCCCCCCCCGTCTCCAGTGAGAACATATTTAATGCTTCCAGATGCTCCTGAAGCAACTGTAACTCCTGTGACTTTAAAAATCACATTGCAACCTTTCCAAAATGCTGGTCGGTGTCAGCGAACAAACAAACAAACAAAAAACAACCCATAATGGGCCAGATATTCAAACCTTACCGCTTTGCACAAACTGTTTGCACCGGGCTAGCGCCGGGTTAGTGCAGGATAGCTATAATTCAAAAGGGCCATTAGCACGCACAAACCACAGTAGCACTGGGCAAACTGATAATATATGCAAGGTGCAAACAGAGGGGGTGGGCCAGCGCTATGTGGTATTCAGCACACAGCGCCACAAAAGGCACTACTGCACAGCTTAGCGCGACACACTGTGTGGCAGAAAATACTGCCCGGGAAAAGGTGGTCTTAACTCAGGGCACACCAGCATTGCATGACGCTGTGGCATTGTGCTGCTTGTGCGCCATTAGCGTGGCTGTGTGCAACCCCATCCAATACGTAGGACACAGCAAGATGGTTGTGGGGTCACAGACAGAAGGGAGTTTTGGGACAGCATGGGACAGGCATGAGGCACTCTGAGGGTGTGGTAGGAGGATGTAGAGTGTTGGAAAACAGGACTCTGCAGCTGCTCCAATGGGTAGGGACTGGGCAGACTACGTGCGCCAGGTGGTCCACAGCTGCCATCTAATGTATATACCTGTCCATGATCCAACTAGCCTAGGGGGTGTAGACGACAATGTTATAAGTTACATTATGACCAATCCAGTCCTTGAGCTATGCTCCTCTCCTATGTATGATGACCTGTATATATCTGTCAGTTGAACTAGCTAGCCTAGAGTGTATAATCTGAAATGTGCTTACTACTGTATGTTTTCCCTAGCGTCAAATGATGTATTTCCCACATGTTTGTTTACTGTGACAAAAAACTGTACTCTCTTTGCCGTGTCTCCTTGACTGTTGTTCCTCATGTTGTACTCTCCGGGTCGTTCCAGAAAATAGGCATAATACTTGTCTAGTGTACTTACCCGGTAAACAAAAGCTAAATAAATAAATAAATAATGCACTGGCAATGGTGCTGTGTATGTACTGTATGCTGCTTTCTAAGGTGCAGGCTTCAATAGTCTGCTGACACCCTGCCCAGCAATGCATATGTCATTGTGGGCATCCCATGCCAGTTGTGCACCATCTGTGAGTCATACAACAGCAGTACAGTACAGTCCACCATTGGTAAACACCAGCAGAATGGGACTGTCACTATTTACAGTGCTGTACTGGCTGCAGTGCACTGTATGGCAGATCCTACAGTTGGACTATTGAAGCCTGCACCACCACCAGTGCCTTTGCACTGCAGTCCCCTGGAGCACATTATACACCGCAGTTCTACACATGTGTAGCCGGCAGCTCCCACCATGCTCTTCCCGACTTGACCTACAGGTGGAGCTTTGGGCTGACCCAGCTGGCCTCTGTACTTCCAGACTGACCTACAGGTGAAGCTGTGGGACCCTGCAGTAATGCTGGGTGAACTGCATCCAAATCAGGGCATAATGGGATGCAAATGTGGATGTTTGCCCACTGACTGGATAAGTAGGCTCATTTGCATGTCACTTTTGAATATAGCAGATTTTTGGCCCGGGCAAACATGTTAGTGCTGGGCAAACAGCTTAGTGCTATGCTAGCCCTGCGCAAATGGCTATGCGCCACGCAACCATCACGGCATCATTTTTCATTTCTGCAAACTGTACATTCACATGCACTGATGCCTGCAGCTCTGCTGATACCACTCTGTTGCTGGCACACACATTGGCCACATATTCCACCTCTACAGTCCTTCTAGTTGCTGTGCACTGTGTTGCTGTTGTGGTTTGCACTTCCTGGTTGCTATAGTCAGAGCTGTCTTATTCCCAGGCTATGTTTACCCTGCACTCCCAGCCCAGTTTACCTGGCTTCTTTTGCACGCTATATTTAGTAGCTTTTGCCTGGGCTATTCCTTTTGAATATAGCCGGCTTTTGAGTCCGTGCTATGTTTGCCTGCCGGGCAGGGCTAATTTTACCCCGGGGCAAAGTTTTGAATATCTGGCCCAATACCTCTACTTTTTCTCCTTGCTGCCGGACTACAGTACAACCACTTCTCAGTGCTGGCTCATGGTCCACTGCTTGCCTCTAATTCCCACAGCTTCCTGGCCCCATGAAAAGAAATGATGCTGAATAAGCAGATCCTAATTTTTTTTTTTTAATGACACAGCTAAAAACAGAAACTGACGACTTCCCAGTCATGCAGTCCCTCTCCATTTCACTGCTACTTGGCAAACCACTCCATGCTGTCCTGTAGCTCCCCCCATGCTCCTGAACTAAGCGCATAGTAACTGAAACTAAAAACAGCTTAAAATAAAATAAGAAACAAAGCAGTCATGAAACACCAACTGCCTGACTGCTAAAACTCGAGCTCTGTGTCTCTCGCTTAGAGCCGCTGCCATTTTCCTACAGAATGTTTTGAAAGGTCCACTTCCTCATCCAATCACAATTCACATTGGCACATCAGCATGATCTCTATGCCCAGGCTTCATAGTAACACCCATGGAAACCACACACTGCATTAAGCGCAAGACTGCTTTTTGGCAAACAAATCCCCAAAACACTGCATGATTTAAAACAAAACATGAACAAACGAAAAGACAAAATGACTTGTCATAGTAATATTGTTTCTTCCAAGGGATCCCACACAATGCTTGACAAATGCAGATTCAGCCTGGCAGGCTGAACTGCCCCAGCGTGGAATGTATGTAAATTATGGAACTTGGAACACAATTCAAACCTCCACCGTGTGGTGGCGTTGTGTTCCTTGGTTTAATGTCAGATCTATTTCGAAAGTCTATAGGGCAATAGCCACAAAAACCTACTAGTCTATTCTATCCCTATACCTGAAAAAGAAAAGCTAATAAATAAACAATAAGGAATTTAGTCACCCAGGCCAAGAATAGCAGACCAAAACAAAACTACATCAAAAAACTGATCGTGGAAGAACAACAGATATTGCTCAAGCAAGTGAAAACCCAACAAAATACTCTGATTCATGTAGAACTTTTTCCAGGTTCTGGAAGGGGAGGCTGGGTGGGAGATTCAAGCACGATGCAGGATCCCTTGGAAGAAACAATATTACTATGGTAAGTAATATTTTCTTCAAACCCCAGAAATACATAGAAACATAGAAGTTATTGGCAGATAAGGACCTCATGGCCCACCTAGTCTGCCCAGTTTTCCCTGCCTACTGTGCCACCACAGACCCTACTTTATCTCCAGTGGTCTCCTCCACTTGCCCTACTACCAAGGTCCCCTTGTACCTGTCTCACGCATGCATGAGTCCAGTCACTGTTTTGGCACCCACCACCTCCTCTGGAAGACTGATCCAGGCATCCACCACCCTCTCTGTGAAGAAACATTTCCTCACATTTCCTCTGAGCTCCCTCCCAACTTCACAGCACAACCCCTTGTCCTCGAGTTTCTTTTTCTATGGAAAATGCTACCTTCCTGTACCTTATTAATACTTGTTAGGTATTTGAATGTTTCTGTTATATCCTCCCTTTCCCTTCTCTCCTCCAGAGAGTACATATTCAGTTCCTTGAGTCTCTCTCATAGGGCTTTTAGTGCAGGCCCTGCACCATTTTGATAGCCCCCTTTTGTACCGCTTCCACCTTATCAATGTCCTCTTTGCAGACGACATAAAGATCTTCAACAGGATTGATACACAAGATGGAGTGGAAAGGATGAGAAGGGACTTGGCAAGGTTGGAGGAATGGTCAAATGTATGGCAGCTCAGATTCAATGCAAAGAAGTGCAAGGTAATGCACATGGGAAACAAAAACCCAGGGAAGAGTACACAATGGGGGGTGAGATACTGACAACAGTAAAAATGGAAAGGGACCTGGAGGTAATTATATCAGATGACCTAAAGGTGGCCAAGCAATGTGAGAAGGCAGTAAGTAAGGCTGGGGGGATACTGGGATGCATAGAAAGAGGCATCAATAGTAGAAAACAGGAAGTTGTTACCCCTCTGTACAGACAGTTGGTGAGACCCCATCTGGAGTACTGTGTGCAGTTCTGGAGACCCCATCTCTGCAAAGACATAGACAGAGTGGAGGCTGTCCAGAGGAGGGCAACCAAAATGGTGCAGGGTCTGCACCAGAAGACATACGAAGAAAGACTAAAGGAGCTTAATATGTATACCCTTGAGGAAAGGAGGGAGAGAGGGGACATGATAGAAACGTTCAAGTACCTCAAGGGAATCAACAAAGTCCAAGAGGGTAGCATCTTTCAGAAAAAGAGATGTGCAAGAACAAGGGGGCACAATTTGAAGATAAAGGGGGGACGTCTCAGAGGTAATGTGAGGAAGTATTTTTTCATGGAGAGGGTTGTGGATGTATGGAACAGCCTCCCTGAGGAGGTCATAGAGTCAAGAACAGTGGGGGAATTCAAGAATGCATGGGACAGACATAAGGCAGTCCTAGTGGGGGGTAGGAGGAAGTAAGCTGTTGGTTAACTAGGATCTGCAGCTTATCTGTTAGGTAGGAAAATGGGCAGACTAGATGTGCCAAGCAGTCCTTATCTGCCGTCAAATTCTATGTTTCTATGTCCTTCCGGAAGTGGGGCCTCTAGAAATGGACACAGTACTCAATGTGGGGTCTTAGCAGTAATCTGTACAAGGGCAATACTACTGCCTTCTTCCTAATGGTGATACCCTTCCAATGCACCCAAGCATCCTGCTAGCCTTCCCCACTGTCTTATCACACTGCTTCGCTGCCATCAGGTCATCAGAAATTATTACCGCCAAGTCCCTTTCCTGTTTGGTGGTTGCCAGTACTTCCCCTCCCAGTTGGTACGTAGTCCCCAGGTTTCTGTGCCCCAAGTGCATGATTTTTCACTTTTTGCCATTGAAACCCAGCTGCCAAACCCTTGACCATTCCTCCAACTTTTTCAAACCATCCCTCACTTTTCCACACACACCCCCGGTGTGTCTATTCTGTTGCAGATTTTTGTGTTATCTATGAAGAGGCACAATTTCCCTTCTAGCCCTTCCACAATTTCACTAATAAAGACATTGAATAGGACCAAGCCTAGTACTGCGCCCTAAGGCACCCCATTGGTCACCTTGCCTTCTCCAGAGTGGACACCATTTACCACCACCCTCTGACTCCTGTTGCTTAACCAACTTCTTAACAAGTTTATAACATTTTTGACCCACTCCCAGACAGGTTAGCTTGTTCACCAGTCTTCTGTGAGGAACGGTGTTGAGGCCTTACTGAAATCCAGGCAGCCACATCTACCTCTCCTCCCTGATCCACTACCCTTGTCACCCAGTCGAGGAACTCGATCAGGTTTGTCTGGCAAGACCCCCCTCCCCATGAAACCATTTTGCTTTGGATCCTGTAATCCACTGGTTACAAGGTATTCCACTAGCCTTTCCTTCAGTAGTGTTTCCATTACTTTTCCCACTACTGAAGTCAGGCTCACAGGTCTGTAATTTCCTGCCTCCTCCTTCTTCCCACTTTTGTGAAGTGGGACCACATTTGCCCTCCTCCAGTCCCTTGGAACCTCCCCTGTTTCTAATGAAATGTTGAACAGTGTTGCCAGAGGTGCAGCCAGCACCTCTCTGAGCTCCCTCAGTATCCTGTGGTGCACCCCATCAGGTCCCACTGCCTTGTCTACTTTTAATTGTGCTAGTACCTTGAGGACTTTCTCCTCGGTAAAACGACTGGTGTCCACTGCCCTACCATTTATGCCTTGTCCCTTATCATTGGCCCATCACCTACCCCTTCTGTAAATATTGAACAAATGTATTTGTTCAATGTGTCTGCCTTCTTTTGGTCCTCCTCCTCGTAAACTCCTTCTTCCCTTGTTATCCTTACTGTTCCCCTTTTGGTTTTCCTCTTCTCACTTATATATCCAAAGAAAGTTTTATCCCCTTCTTTTACTGATTGGGCAATATTCTTCTCTGTTTGTGCCTTTGTATATCTAACTGCCTTCCCTGCCTCCCTTTGTTTCTCCTGGTAGTTTTTCCTATCCTCCTCCTCATTCTATGTCTTTTTGCACTTTCTAAATGCCAGTTTTTTTGCTCTTACATTTTCTGCCACATCTTATAGTGATCTCTTTGTTCTCTTGCCCTTGTTAGCCTGCCTGACACAGAGACTTGCTGCTTTTTCAATGCCCCTCCCCCCCTTTATTTTTGTCCAAAGTTCCTCGATTTCCCCCTAGATTCTCTATCCCTGCCAGGGCATCCCTGAGGCATTCTCCCATTTTCCTGATATCGTCCTTCCTGAAGTCCAGGACCCTCATCTTAGTGTTTGCTTGGTTCTGGCCCAGTCCTAATATTGAACCACACTGCACAGTGTTCACTGGACCCCAGATTGTCACCCACCATGACTTCAGCAACACTGTCTCTGTTTGTCAGTACCAGGTCCAGTATCACCCCTCACACACACACACACACACACACACACACAACTGAGCTTCTTAACTAGTTGCCTGAGGAACGCCCCTTGCAGGGAGTCCAGGATGTCTCTTATTCTGACTGTTGCTGCAGGTGGTAGGCTCCAATGCACGTCTGGTAGACTGAAGTCCTCCACCAGCAACATCTTCCCCTTGCATGCCATTCTTGGGATGGCTTCCATCATGTCATTAGCCACCACTCCCCCCTATGCTGGAGGTCTGTAGATCACTCCTGTGCGAATAGTGACCCTCTTACGTGTTTCCTTGGTGACTCACAGTACTTAAGCTCCTCACTGCTCTCCCTGTATTTCTGTTGCTTTTATTTTGTCCCTAACATAAAGAGCCACTCCTCCCCTTTTTTACCTACCCAGTCTTTTTTGAACAGCATATACCCTGGTATGGCCACATCCCAATCCTTATTTTCATTGCACCAGGATTTGGAACTGCAATCATATCCAGGACTGCTTCTGCCATGGTGGCCTCTAGGTCTGTAATCTTGCTGCCTAGACCTTGAGCGTTTGCACACATGGCTCTCCAAATTGTGATGCCACCCCCACCTGTTTCCCATTTGCCCCTCTTTGTTTCCTCCACTATCTATCTCATTATCAGTTTTTCCTTCTATCCCCTCAAATCCCTTACTATGCTAGAAAAATGCAGACTATGAAGCAGTATCTTAGGACGCTGTGTACAGAGCCTATTTATGGAAAAGGTTCTGCAAGACAGCAGTGCCAAACCTGTCATCCCTTCTGGGCTGCACATCCAGGCAGTAGCGCTTTGTAAAAGTGAATACAGTTTTCCAGGTAGCTGCTTTACATGAAATTTCTAACAAGGGAATACCCCTTGCGGCTGCCAATGAGGCAGCAGTGCCATGAGTGGAGTGTGCCCTGAGGCCTTGTGATGGCTGTTCACCAGTTTTAGTGTAGCTGAATTGGATGCAGGAAACTATCCAGCAGGCGATGGTCCTCTTAGAAGCTGGCCTGCCATTGAACACTTCACCATATGTGAGGAACAGCTGTGAGTGGGAAGATCTGAGATCCTTAGTATGGTCCAGATAGTAAGTGACTGCCCTATTAACATAGATACATACATAGTTACATAGACAGTGTCGGCAGATAAGGGCCTATGGCCCACCCAGTCTGCCCATTTGAGCTTGTAAGTTCAGTTTATGTTTTCCAAGAAGTCTGTTGCCCCTTACCCCTGACCTCCAGAATTCCTTTATGTCTATCCCATGCATTCTTAAATCCCGTGATTCTTTCAGCCCCCACCACTTCCTCTGGCAGGGTGTTCCACTTGTCCACCATCCGTTCTGTGAATAAATTCTTCCTCACGTTTCCTCTGAATCTGCTCACCAGAACTGGACTGTGCCATAAAGAACACTTGGAGAGTGATTGACTGATTTAAATATAAAACTCTGACACTATTTTAGGAAGGAATTTCCTGTTGGTCTGAAGGACTACCTTGTCTCTGTGAAAGATAATGTAGTAAGGGTCAGTGCAGAGAGCCTGCAGCTCATGCACCCTTCTGGCAGAAGTTATAGCCACCAAGCAGACTGACTTCCAGGTGACATACTTCAGATCCACAGAAGTCATGTGCTCAAAGGGGGGGTTCCATGAGCTTGGTGATGCACAAGTTCAGATCCCAGGGATGGACTGGCTCCATAACAGGGGCATACAGATGCATCAGGCCCTTAAAAATGTCTTGAAAATGGGGTGTAAAAACCACCATTTTCTCAACACCTGCTGAAATACAGGCAGAAATCACTGCCAGGTGAACTTTAAGGGTTGACAGCGTGAGATCCAAAGTCTGAAGGTGAAACAGATAGTTGAGCAGAATAGGCAGATCTGGCTGTAAAGGGTTGAACTGCTTAGAAACACACCACAAAGAAAACCTTTACCATTTGGAAGCATATGTCTTTCTAGCAGCAGGCTGTCTGGAAACTCTGAGGATATTGAGGCCCTCCTCTGAAAATTGGAAGTCAGAGAACTCTAGCTACTCAAGAACCAAGCCTTGAGGTGCAGTGACCTGAGGTTTGAAAAGGTTACTCTGCCCTTAGACATGGTCAGTAGATTGTGTCTCTGTGGGAGACAAATGGGTTGCTTGGTAGAGAGGGCCAATAGCAGGGAGTACCAGGGCTGCCTGGTCCAGTCTGGAGCCACTAGTATCGTAGTTGCAGGTTGACTCCTTAATGTCAGGAGGACTCAAAGTAATTTTTTTAAATTTTATTTTTATTACTTTTCATAGTAAAGACATATAATGAAAACTCAAACTTGGTTCTAACTTCTGAGTACAGAAACAGAGCAAAGAAATTGAATAACTTGGATTACAGACTCTCCCTCCAGTGTTACAAAAAGGAGAGGCACATTTCCCTAATATGAAAAAAGGCAATGGATGCTACAAAAACACCATGCAGCAAGAAGCATGGCCATATTATTTATTTTATTTAGTTTTTGTTGACCGGATAAGTGCACTAGACAAATCCTGCCTATTTTCAGGCACGACCCGGGGGAGGGGGATACAGATGAATGCCAACTGACCTTGAACCAGATTAAGCTGTTGGTGGTATTTTGAGTGAATTTATACAAGAGACAGTCCGAAACTTGAGTCCCTGTGCATTATACTGCACATAAAAATGCACAAAAAGCAGTAGTATGGTTCATGCAGCCCAATCATTTTTTAAATAAAAATTCAATAAATCCCAGCAGATGTTCTCAAGGGAGCTCCCCTCTGCCATCTCCAGGCAAATCAAACAGGACCCATATATTACTGCAGGTCACAAAACCCCCTTAATAAGACAACTAGTATGCACGGTAAAATGATCAAAAGGCAATGACAGCAACTAACAATAGATATAGAAACTGTACGGTCTAGTACCTCTAGTACCCCTCTTGGACTACGGTTCGCATATATGGAACCCATTCATGCTAGGGGAAAGGAACAGAGTAGAAAAGATACAAAGGCGCTTTACTAAACTAATAGAAACACTTATCAAGTATAGTTACAAGGACAGATTAAACAAAACAGGTTTATTTTCATTACAGCTTAGAAGAACCGGAGAAGATTTAACAGTTATTGTATAGGATAATGAATGACACTAAACTACAGAACAAATTAGATATTATTCTACAGGATAAACCAGCTGGTTTGAGGGGACACAAAAAGCAAATCATGTTAAATATAGCAAGGAATAATGCGAGACATTTCTCTTTTGTTAGCAGAACTGGCAGACTTTGGAATAGAGTGCCAGCGGAGATAATTGAAAGTGGTTCAATCAGTAGGTTCAAAAAAATCTGTAGACAGATGGTTATTATCAAACTTTGGTATATGACCCACTAATGTGGGGAACAGTTATTATGGGCTAAAAAGCCTTCTACCATTCTAACTCCTAGTATAAGTACAAGTACCACTAAGTCATGAAAGAGAGTGAAGGTCTCAGATGCAGCAGAAAACAAACAATTGGGTCTGCTGAGCAACTGCTATGTGAGGGGTTATCACCATGCAAGTATATAGCATGCTCACCTCAGGAAACCGCCAGTCTGAGATCACTGACTTCTTGGCTATCCCAAACCCTCCATCCTGAAACACACAAATAAGAAACTTTATTAAGAATTTGTGGCAAACAACCTCCCATCAAAAGGGCTAAGAACAGTAAGGCATCCCTATAGCTCGGCAGTCCAGTGGTGCCGGAATGGTTTGAAAAGTGGTAGGGCCAAGGATGTAAGAGGTAAATTTTCCCCCTATTAAATATATAACCATGATAACAAAAAGTGATAGGGCCACTTATGAAAGTGGTAGGGCCATGGTCCTAGTGGCCCCCTCATTCTGGCAGTCCCCAAAGACTCTGTGACACAGTTAATTTTGAGCCAACAACATGAGGGTCAGTAACTATAAAATTACATTTTAAAGTTCAGAGCTTTAATCCCCCTTAGCTGATTGGTTGCTATATGATTGCTTGGCAAAGTCCTTCTGGATAGTGGCAAGTCTCTTTCTGGCCTTGGCAAGATCTGAATATAAAAAGATTTTACCTGCGTAGGCGATTCTAAGCCAGGCTGGGAGCTGAAGTGCATGAATGACCCCCAGAGCTCGTAAGCCAGACCAGACAGCGTCAAATGCTTTTCATCTTTGGTGGGTGGAGTAACTAACAACGAAAGAGTGACTCCATGTCCCATTCTCCAAAGTAACAGGTCCCTTTCCTTTGGCTGCAGACAATACTTTGTCATAAATATGTGGTTCGCTAGTAATGGCAAACACTGTATGAGGCTGATCGTCCATGGCCGGGCAGCGTAGAGACATAAGCCGGTAGACCTTCACTGTAAGTCCAATACTATCAGAGTCCCATACAGTTTTAAACAGAGTTTCCAGATATGCCACAATATACTGACCTTTGAACTGTTCCAGAATGCCCAGGATTCATAAATTCACAGCCTGGACTGCATTTTCCATCTGCACCATGCGTAAACAAAGTAATTTATTTTCAGTCAGCATTCCAGTCACAATAGTGGCAATATTATTCACTGTTTCAGCAACAGAATCAGCTGCTGCTGTAACTTTAGCAATTTTAGTGTCCACGGTAGCAATACGGTCCTCTAAATTATCTATTTTTTGTCAAGGTCTCTGATGGCCTGTAAAAAGGTGGCATTCATCGGTTCAGCAGTTTCCTCTGCTCCATGGATGGAAGCTACAGCTCCTCTCTGCTCAGACGGCTTACACTGTTTTGACCCACCGCCATCTTGTTAAGTCTTTTTCTTATGGCTTCCCATGGTGGAAGTAATGCAAAAGCAGCATCAAACTGCTCTCTGCCACAAGCTGAGGCAGTTGCTGTTAAAAGTTAGCACCTTTAGTGAAAAAAAAAAATGAAATAGAGAGATCCGTTGGTAATAGCAGGAGCTCCCTAAAAGCCGTTTGTTCCTTTCAGCTGCTGGCTCTGCCCCCGGACTCAAAGTAATAGAGGGAATAGGGGGAAGGCATACAGATATTTCCCTGACTATTCCAGGCTGAGGGCATCCACAGGGACTGAGCCCATTGCTGAAGGCCTGCAACAAAAGAGAGGGAACTTATAATTCCCTTTGGAAGTGAACAGGTCTATTTCTGGTGTGCCCCATGTCTTAAAGATTGTGGCCAGCACTCGTTCAGAGACCATTCATGATGCCCCTGGCTGATCCTGCAGAGGGAATTCACCAGGACAATGTCCTTCCCTGGGAGGTGGACTGCTGATAGCTGCACCTCTATGGAATAAGCCAAATTCCAAATCGTCATGGCTTTGATGATTTTGTGCCTCCCTGCTTCTTGATGTAATACATGGTAGTGGTGTTGTCTGTCCTGATTTAGACTGACTGACCCTTTACCTGAGGAGCAAATAACTGAAGTGTGAGGAAAACTGCCGTCAGCTCCAGGAGGTTTATGTGCTCTCTTGATTCCAAGTGGGACCACATGCCACTTACTGTTAGGTCATCCAGGCAGCCTCCCCAGCCTAGGGGGAAAGCATCTGTTGTCAGGACCACTGTCGGGAATTTTTGTAGGAAAGGCATACCCTCTCTGAGGTTGTCTCTTTCTTTCCACCAGATCAAAGCTTGTAACAGAGTTTTTGTCACTGGCACAATCTTTGACGGGGGTGTCACCTTAGGGACCAGTGGGCCCTTTAGTGATACTGTATGTCTCTCATCTGGAATCTGGCTCCTGGCACCACAGCTGTGGTCAAAGCCATATGACCCAGGAGTTTTAGGAAATGTCTTGCTGGTCTGGGCTGGCCCGAGAAGAAGGTGTTTGCCAGGTTTAGAAGGCTTTCCATTCTTTCTTGGGGTAGGAATGCCTTGCCCTGGAGAGCATCTAGCTCTGCTCTGATGAATTCCAGCACCTGCACTGGTTCTTTTTGGGACTTTTGGGTATTTATAAGAAACCCAGTGTCTCCAACATGCTTTGGGTCAGCTAGAGGGAGTCTTGGAGTCTTTGACCTGGTGGTGTGACTTCCCTGCAACTAGCCAGTCATTCACGTAAGGGAAGATAACTTCCTGCTTCCTGAGGTGTGCTGCAACCATGGCTAAGCACTTTATGAACACTCTGGGAGCAGGTGAGAGACCGAAGGGAAGGGCTGTGAACTGGTAATAACTGGAAGGCAGCCTAGCCCTTAAGTATTTTCTGTGGCACAGCCTGATTCAGATGTGGAAATATGCATCCTTGAGATCCAGAGACGCCATCCACTTTCCCTGTTGCAGGGATGGAATCACCATGGACAAGGTGATCATTTTGAACTTGTCCTTTCTCAAGTGTTTGTTCAGAAACCTTAGGTCCAAAATGGGCTGCCACTCCCCATTTTTCTTGTGAGTGAGGCAGTACCTTGAGTAAAGAAAGGCCCTTTCCCCACTGGGAAGGAGAAACTCTTTTCACTGCATTTGCCTGCAGCAACTTTTTGACCTCCAACTCCAGCAGAAGTCTTTCCATTGGAGAGAGAGGCTTGAAATTTCTGCGAACCTGCAATCTGGGAAATCTTCTAAACTGCAGTGTGAGCCTCTGGCTCACTACTTTCAGGACCCACTTGTCTGTGGTGACATTCAGCCATTCCTGAAAAAAGTGAGCAATGGATGGGTGACCTGGACTGACATATCAGGGAAGGGAAGGAAGGGAACATTGTTTAACCAGGAGTAGCACATTAAGCCGAAGCTTGTTTCCAGATGCAACCTGGGAGCACAAGGAAGTTAAGTGACTTGGTCAGGATCACACAGTATGCACCTAGGTGGCTGTGGGATTCAAACCCAGGTCTCCAGATCTGCAGCTGAGAGCCTTAACTCACTGCGCTATACTGCCTGCTTGGGTTGTGATTTAGGTGCTGGGACTGACTCAGTCGGATTGGCACTTTTTCTGCCTCTGCCCCTAAAGAAACCTCTCATATGAGAGTAATCATAGGGCATGAAGACTTGAGGAAAGTAACCCACTACCACTACTTCCTCTTTCATGAGGCCTGTATGAAGTATAGGCCTTTCTCTTCTCAGAGTTGCTTTTGTAAGTGGTTTTGTACTTTTCCCTCTTTTCATAAATGCATCTGTCTTGTCACCAAATAGGGAATTGTCCTTGCATGGAAAATCCATGGCCTTTGCCAGAGTGTCCTGGGACAAATTAGTGATCCTTAGCCAGGCAAATCTCCTTAAGGACCCTTGAGGCAGTACCACTGTTGTCCACTACCATATGGAGCTGGTATTTGGTGGCATCAAGACCAGTTCTGGCAGTGTCTGCCAAGTCTTGTGTCAGATCTCCTGAGGCCTTCTCACTCATGGCCAATACAGAGTTCCAGAGGGCCTTCTGGTACTGTGCAGTGTAGGCCAAATATGCAGCCTGCCTCAATAATAAGGACGCAGAGGTATACAGCTTCTTTCCCAAACCACCCAGCTTCTTGGAATCCTTGTCCGGAAACTGGATAGAGAGAGGAACTTTAGCCTTGCTACAAGCCACTGCCTGAACCACACCTTCATGATCTGGGTGAGAACAGAGGTACTTAGCATCATGTCTGTCCAGCTGGTATTTCTTCTCAACCTTTTTGTTGATCTCTGGAGTGGAAGTAGGGGTCTGTGGCAACTTAAGGGTTGCCTTCTTAAGGGATTTGTGGACAGGCAGAAGCAACCTTTTACTCGGGGTTAACCCCATCATATTCAAAAATTTAGCCTCCTTCTCATCCTTCACAGTTTCTTGTGTGGAGAGGTCGAGGATGCTTACCATTTGCCATACAAAGGCATAGTGGGAGGAAAATTTGTCCGGATCCGAAGAGGGGAACCGAAGTCTTGTTCAGGGGAACCGTCAGGTATACTAGGATCCCCTTCCTCCTCCTCCTCCTCCTTCTCATAATAAAGTTTGGTTCCCTGGTCTTGAGGAACTGTAGGTGGGGACTGAGACTTGAGGAGGAATTGGTGCACCCATTAGGGTACCCATCGCTTGAAAAGCCTCAAAGAATTGCTAAGCTTTGGTGATGTCCTCCATAGAGAGCATTTTTGCTTCGTCGACTGCCGGCTTCTTTCTTTCTTCAGGAGGAGGGACAGCGACGTGTGTTCCTTTGTGTTTTTTTTTTGCAGGAACTGGGTCTGCAACCTGCTCAATATATCTTTTTTCTTTGACCACCTCGGAAGTCCCTTTCTCGGAAACCTTGGGATCAGAGGTATCTTTTGAGGACCTTTCCTTTTTGTTTGTTATGAGAGGAAGGACCCTCCTCTGAATGCTTTGGCAACATGGAGGCAGACTAAGAGACTGTAAAAACCACCAACATTTTGGCCCTGTTTTTCACAATTTGGGGATAAAACCTGTTACACAATTCACAATCAGTCAATAAATGATCAGGACCTAGCACCTTAGACACAACTCAGTTGTACTCACCCAATTAGCAGAAACAACGGACCACTATAGAAAACAGATAAAAAAAGTCCCCCTTTTTTCGGTAACCCCCAGTAAATTAAAACTATTCTATAGACACAGCTCGGTTCCTTACAAATGGGAACTGGAGAGCCAGTTTAATAGAAATTGACCCAATCTGTAAAAAGGGTCTAAAAAATTTAAGTAAATTTGAGCAAATCTGGTAAAAAAATTGGAATTGCGGTTTAAAAACTGAATGCAAACTCTTTCCCTCCAGTTTTCTGAAAATCGCAATCGAACTGGAGAGAAACAAAATCACTAGTGAGTCTAACTAAACTACTTTAAACTAAAGTGATACAGCATATAACAATAAAATAAAACAAAATACTGAGTAAAATAAAATAAAACCAGAGTCCAGTGAGGAGAGCTCTTCGGGGGTGACTTCCTTTCTCAGGTGGAGAAACAGATCTGACGTTAAACCAAGGAGCACAGCGCCACCTCATGAAGGAGGTCTGAATTGCATTCCAAGTTCCATAATTTACATACATTCCACTCCAGGGCAGCTCAACCTCCCAGGCTGAATCTGCATTTGTCAAGCACAGTGAGGGATTCCTGGGGTTTGAAACATTAAGGTTACACATAAGCTCATTCCCTATTGCATAAATAAAATATGTGATGCAGAGCTTGCGTGATATATCATTTATCTGCACTTGGGCAATTTGACCTTGGGTACATCAGTTGTGGCTTACGTCATATACATATATAGATATATATAATTATATATATATATATATTAGAAGCAAAAGATTATGTTTAATGCATTTGTTAGGGTTGTTCCACACCGACAAAAGTGAGGAAATTCAGTGTTAGGGTTGAAAGGCCCCCTTGCCCCCTGCCCATACCCCCAACTGGCATCAGGATGCACATTAGGTTGTCGGCCATAACTGTCACCTCATCACATGTGTAAAGAAGCAGAGGTGTAGGAGAATGGGGTGAGAGTTAGGACCGACAACCCTGTCTGCCTACTATGCCGATTGGGGTATGGGCAAAGAGGGCTTTCAACAACACTAACTCACTTCACGCTTTTGTCGGTGTGGAACAATCCTAACTAATGCATTAAATGGAGTTGTTTGCCTCTAATTTTCCTTCTTTTTGAGAATGGTAATGAGAAATAATGAATGTAATGCGGCGGCGGGCCCCGTACTCCCACCACATGATGTCCTGTTACATAGTAACATTGTGCCCAGAAACGCAAATAGTAATGCGCATGGTGACGCAAAGCAAAACAGAAAGAGAAACAGTAGTGTCGACAGAAATGTTAAAAACAACGCAAAAGCAAGCACAAATGAAAACGCAAAGGGTAACGCACATGGTGGCATAGACGTGAACGGTAAGTGAAAAGGGAATGGAACCGCAAGCGAAAATGGTAACTGCAACAGTAAGGTAAGCACACAGGCTGGTTTTCCCCAAAAGCTGCATAAAGAAAGACAATGAGTACAAAGAATGTATGCCTAATAGTGGTTCTCAGAGCAGAAAATGAGGAATTGGAATACTAAATTGTTTATATCTCAGGAAACATATGATGTAGAAAAAACATTTAAAAGTCATATGATTTATGACTTTCCTGGCTAAGTAATTTTCCGACGAAAAGTCCGTATCTCGCATCGTTTCTGAGATACGGGCCCTGAAAGGCGCGGCGAATACTGTAATGTTATCCTATGGGAAAAAAAGAGAAGTTTGGAGTCCCATAACTTTGGCTCCCTGTAATATTTTTTCACCAAGCCACAAAAAGGCTTATCTGTGGGATGTCGGCTGTGTTCCCTCCAAATTTTAGCACAAAAGGCCAAACCGTTATTTTGCAACAGGGCGCCAAAGGATTCCTGTTATGCGTCGGACACCGTAATGTTATCCTATGGGAAAAAACATCAACTTTGGAGTGCCATAACTTTCCCGCCATGTAATATTTTTTCAAAGAAACACTGAAAGGCACATTTGTGAGATGTCAGCTGTGTTCCTTCCAAATTTCAGGCCAAAACACCAAACCATTCTTTTGCAGCAGGGTGCCAAAGAATTGCTGTCATTTTCCCACAGCCTAGAAAAATACTGTCGAAGTTTGCGAAAGCTTTCGCAAATTCATTCGACACTGTTGCAAGTGCAACAGTACTTTGAGAAAGCACTTTTTCCAGAAATTTGAAAAACATATTTCTGGGGTATTTTACCCCAAAATAAAGACATGGCTAGCATCCACTAGGTGAATACAAAAAGAATTAGGTTGCTAGAGGGTCCCAATTTTAAATGCCAAGCATTTTTCTGATCGCTAACTGAAAACAAAATGGTGGATTTGTGACAGTAAAAGGGCCATTTGCAAAAGTAAAAACTGCATTTGCGACACTGTCAAACTTTTTGTTAACTTTTCCCATTGACTTATAATGGGAACTTGTTTTTTCAATAACTTTTGAACCGTTTAATATTTTTTTACGAAATCCTCAAAAGGCACATTGGGGACCCTGACAGCATGTTTCCTGAAGATTTGGACCGGTCGCTACAAACCGTCGACCTGTCCATGTGACATAAAATTCCAAAAAGCGTAGCAGCGCGCAGATCACGCTTAATAACTCCGCGGCGTATATGAGACAGATGCGAGATCCAAGGCGTATGGGTCTGATCGTGCATTCCAAATTTCAGGCAAATCCGTTGAATGGTTGCAAAGTTATTAAGGTGCAAAATTTTGGGTTTAACGTGTAAATGGCTCCTCAACCAACTATAGTGGGACTACTGTGCCACTATTATATATATATATATATATATATATATATATATATATTTATAAATGGTGTGGTAAATCATAGAAATCCCACTTATACAATTGGACAAAACACGTCACATGACCGTGCATTATTTCCCAACGACCGCACGCCTTCCACTCTGACCGCTGCGCCTGAACTACTTTCCAGTCCTCAAAACCTTTTCACCAGCAGCAAGACCACTCCACACCTGGTGCAGCTGAGACACCCACACTAACACACATATGCAACTGACACCCACAGGCATAAGTAAATATACCAGTAGTAGCCCCACACTGTAGAAACTGATCTCTTCATCCTACCATTAATGTTTACTTAAAATTTAATTTAAAAATCAAATCCTGCCTGCCATTTTCACAGTCTCACAGTGTACAACCACTTTTATTACTGTAACCACTGTGACCAATCAGTCTGATTAACAGAAACCTAACTGTATATATAAAATGCAGAACATACATTCTTTTGTTGTCTTCTCTTAATTTCTGTAAAAAGCTGCATTTCCATGGAGAATACGCGATCCTGCGACTTTCACTTTCACTGTCGAAATGTGGCGTGACCGGCCGGTGCGCATCTCAGAAACTGAAAACCTGTTAAAAGCAGTAAGCCCGCTGTGTTTAAAAATCAGAAAAGTGACTCCCTCATCTTAGTTTGTCTTGCCTTTGGGTAATAGTAGTTGCATACTGTATCAGCGGAAGAAGTGACGATAGGCGGCGAGTCGGTAATTTTAGGGCGTGGGCGAGGCGAGGCGAGTATTGCCTGGCAACGCTGCTCTCACTTCCTTCTACCTTCTAAGTACCATTCGCTAACTATCTAAACTCCTTCGCATACGGTATCAACTTCTATTACCGAAAACAACCAAGCTATCTGAAGAGTCCTGACACAAACTTACAACAGACGTACTGCAAACTCTCCTAACTTCTCACTTTCAGAAATGTACACGCTTCGATCTGATTCCAATAAAGTGAAAGTCATTACAGACTACAGATTTTTCACACTAAAAGTGCTAGTAAAGTGAAAGTCATTTACAGATACAGTTTTTTCACAAAAAAAGTGCTCCCAATCATACTTGCCTCCTCATTTTCAATACAACTTTATTTTAAACCTCTGCCAACATATCATTTATTTACCAACTACACAGAGGACTACTTTTTCCATCCACCCCCAAAAATCAATGGCCATTTATAAGATAGATATACCACTCTGAGGTGTGAATTCGCGCTCTGATATCATGCACGCCTTAGGCGGTTGACGACTCGCCCGCGGCCTCGCTAGCTTACAACGCACACCAAGCGCATGCGTGCGATATCAGAGCGCCGCATACACCTCAGAGTGGTATCTATTACTTATATCTATATATATATATATATATATATATATATATATAGAGGCAAACAACTCTGTTTAATGCATCAATTAGGGTTTCCACAGCGACAAAAGCGAGGAGATTGATGTTGGGTTGAAACCCCTTTGCACCCCCTCCAGCCGACCCCCAACTGGAATTGGGTGCACATTGAGGTCCGTCGGCCCTGTCACCTGAGGAATAGGAGAATGGGGTGACATTTAGGACCGATGACCCCAATGCGCACCCCGATTCCAGTTGGGGGGGGTCTGCTGGAGGGGTGCAAAGGGGGTTTCAACCCTAACATCGAATTTCCTCGCTTTTGTCACTGTAGAACAACCCTAACTGATGCATTAAACAGAGTTTTTTGCCTCTAATTTCCCTTCTTTTTGAGAATGATAATGAGAAATAGTGAATGTAATGTGGTGGCAGGGCCCCTCGCTCCCGCCACGTGATGTCTTGTCACATAGTAACATTGTGCTCGCAAACGCAAATCGTAATGCGCATTGTGACACAAAGCGAAACAGAAAGAGAAACAGTACTGTAGACAGAAATGTTAAAAACAACGCAAATGAAAATGCAAAGGGTAACGCACATGGTGGCGTAAACGTGAACGGTAAGTAAAACAGGTACGGAACCGCAAGCAGAAACGGTAATGGTAACAGTAATGTAAGCACACAGGCTGGTTTTCCCCAAAAGCTGTATAGAGAAAGACAGTGAGTAGAAAGAATGTATGCAAAACAATGACTCTCGGAACAGAAAAATGAGGACTTGGAATAGTAAATTGCTTATATCTCAGTAACCGTACGACATAGAAAAAAAATTTAAAAGTCATATGTATTATCACTTTCCTGGCTAGTTTTGTACTTGGGCTAAGAATTTTTTGACAAAAAGACCGTATCTCGCACCGTTTTCGAGATATGGGCCCTGAAAGGTGCGGCGAATGCCGTAATGTTATCCTATGGGAAACAAACAGAGGTTTGGACTGCCATAACTTTGCCTCCGTGTATTATTTTTTCACCAAACCACTAAAAGGCACATCTGTGGGATGTTGACTGTGTTCCCTGCAAATTTCAGCCCAAAAGACCAAACTGTTATTTTGCAGCAGGGCGCCAAACGATTGCTGCAATGCATTGGACGCCATAATGTTATCCTATGGGAAAAAGCGTCAACTTTGGAGTATCGTAACTTGCCACCATGTAATATTTTTCAGTGAAACACTGAAAGGCACATCTGTGAGAAATCAGTTCACGTTCCTCAAATTTCAGCCCAAAACTCCAAACCGTTCTTTTGCAGCGGGCTGCCAAAGAATTACTGTTATTTTGGGCATAGTGTCGCAAAGTAGTGTCATGATTTGCTAAAGCTTTCACAAAAATTTGCGACACTTTCATGAGTGCAACACTACTTTGTGAAAGTACTTTTTCCAGAAATCTGAAAAACGTATTTCTGGGGTGTTTTACCCCAAAATAAAGACATGGCTAGCATCCTCAGGGCCCAACTAGGTGAATACAAAAATAATTAGGTTGCTAGAGGGTCTCAATTTTAAATGCCAAGCATTTTTCTGATCACTAACTGAAAACAAAATGGCGGATTTGCAACAGTAAAAGGGCCATTTGCGACACTAAAAAGTGCATTTGCGAAAGTGTTGAACTTTTTGTTAACTTTTCCCATTGACTTATAAAGGGAACTTGTTTTTTGAATAACTTTTGAACCGTTTAATATTTTTTCACAAAATCTTCGAAAGGCACATCGGGGATGCCGGATGCACGTTTCCTAAAGATTTCGGACTGGTCGTGCAAACCGTGTGACCTGTAGGCGCGACCGTAGAATTCCAAAAAAAGCGTAAATGCACGTGCAGATCATGCTTAATAACTCCGCAGCCGTATATCTGACTGATACGAAACTTGGCAGATCCCAAGGCGTATGGGTCTTGATTCTGTATTGCAAATTTCAGGCAAATCCGTTGAACGGTTGCAAAGTTATTAAGGTGCAAAATTTTGGGTTTAACGTGTAAATGGCTCCTCAACCCTAACTATGGTAGCACTATGCTGCTACCATAATATATAGATATATACATTATACTGGCCCAGTAGGCCCAGAATAGTTAGGGTTGCCCAGCCACTTCTATGTTAAACCCCAAATATTGCACTTTAATAACTTTGCAACTGTACAACTGATTTGTCTGACATTTTGCATGCACGGTCTGGTACCATAGATCTCTGAATCTGGCAAGATTTGTTACGGTCAGATGTGCGGTTGCGGAGCTGCAGAGTGCCAAAAACGTGAAAAATACCACTTTTTGGGGCAATTCCTTTGCTCAGGGTTACAGTCCAAATGGTTTGTCCGTCTGGTCTGAAATTTTCAGGGAATATGTGGTCTGGGTCACTGATGTGCCTTTTGAAGGTTTGGTGAAAAAATATTAATCTGTTCAAAAGTTATTACAAAAATAAGTTTCCCATTATAGCCTATGGGAAAAAATACATGTGCCGTGTGAAAGCAGATTTTATTTTCGTGAAAGCACGTTTTTCAGTCGCAAATACTCTCAGTACTGTCATGCGGCTGCCATCTTGCTTTCAGTTAGCAGTGGAGAAAAAACATTGTAATTCAAAATATACTGCCCCTTGGTAAACACCAACACTTGTGTTTACCTAATCGGGGCCCTAGGAACACGATCCTGCCTTCATATTTTAAAAGTAATGCTCAGAAATATGTTTCCAATGTTTTTTCATTCGTAGTGTCGCAATTTGCGAAAGAACGGTGCAACACTTTCGCAAAATTTGAACTCTAAAGGACGACTACATGAACCAAATCCATGCTTGGATGTCCGCAGAAGATATCCCTGGGTAAAGTTACAATGTTTTGTTTGGACAGAAAAAATTAAAAGAAGATGGCGACTCGTGAAAAGAGAATTTGTTTCTCACAAAGAGGGATTTAATGAATCCCTCTTCGTAAGCTATCAAACTCCCTTTTCATGAGCCCTAAATCCCTTTTCACACTGTGCGGCTATCCAAAAGACTGAACTGAGCATGCTCAGAACCTTAAATTTCAAAATGAAATAACTTTGGAACGGATTAATATTTTTTCACCAAACCAATGTTGGCTTGTTCTCTGTCTACCCTGAAAATGTCAGACCAAAATTCCAAACGGTGTGGCTGCAGCCTGATGAGGTAAAAACAGCTAAAACAGGCAAAAAAAGTGACTTTTACAGTTTCTTCACTATGCGCCGCACAAAGTCCACAAATCCGATCAAAACAAAACTCAGTATGTGCAGAGATCTACCCCAAGACAGAGCATACCTAATTTCATGCAAATTCTTTGAACGGTTGCAAAGTTATTAAAGTGCAAAATTTGAGGTTTAACATTAAACTGCCTACTCAACCCTAACTACAGTGGTGCTACTGCATCACTGTAATATATATATATATATATGTGTATGTATGTATATATAATATAGTCTATTACAGGGGCACGATAATGCCCCTATAATTAAGGTTGAGTAGGCAGTTTAATGTTAAAGCCCTATTTTTGCACTTTAATAACTTTGCAATCGTTCAACGGGTTTGCACAAGATTTTGCATATGCAGTCTCGTGAGGGAGATCTGTGAAAGTGTTAAGTGTTACTTAGGTTGGATGTGTGGATTCCAAGTTCTAGATAGAGCAAAAACTGAATGTTCTGGCCATTGGTTTTGCCTTTTTTCTTTGAACTTGGTTATTGCCAAAATGGTTTAGAATTGTGGTCTGAAATTCTCAGGGTAGAAAGGGGCTGGCCCACAGATGTGCCTTTTGCTTGTTTGCTGTAAAATTATTAATCCATTCCAAAGTTATTTTGTTTTGAAATGTTGTCCTGAGCATGCTCACTAAGCACTTTCAAGATAGCTGTATGAAATGAAAAACGAATCTTTGTTTGCACTGATGTCATCCTTTTTCGTGAGGGGAAAATCCTTTTTTATTTTCCACCATCTTGTTTCCTTTTTTCTTCAAAAAAAAAAAATTTCAAAAGTGACAAAAATGACATCCTACACAGAATGCAACACATCTATCTGGCTCATCAGGACCCTATTAGGTGGAATCTGAAATTCACAGTTGAAAAAATTACCCTCAAATGTGTTTTCTCTTTTATTAACTCTTTATTCAGTCGGAGAGCTCAGAATAATAAACAATTCCATTGTGTAAAAATCATTTTAGATAATTACATTGAGAGCTATGACACCATTATAACTTTTCACATAGAAAAATGAAGAAAGAGATGCAAGCTTGGTAGCAATCATCGCTCAGTCCCTTAAAAAGCATTATATGATGCTAACTAAATACAAGAAAAAAACAGTAAAAAAGTTCAATCTGGATTGTATACCTGTTCTCTTTTTCAGAAGATCATACCCTTCAGTCCCCGCATTCCCATCAATATTCATGGGATAAAAGTCTCGTCTCTCTCTGAGAATATAAAATACCCATATTCGCCAACGAACCTCAACCTGTCTGTCTCGACTGTAGCCTCGGGCTACCAGCCTCTCCAGATATTACATATCATCAACAATAGTGTGCCAGTGGGCAAGCACTGGGGGATCAGCTTTTTCTCTTATATTTTACATCTTTTTTCATGACTTGTTTCCGCTTTTGTCATATGAACATTTGTACAAACTTTGTCATATGAACGAAACAATCATTTTTGGGATGCTTTTTTTGAACTCACCTAGCACCCTGATGGTTGAGTGTGGTACAGCATTGCGCCACTGCTGCTGCCGTTGTGACAGGTTGAGGATCTGCTGCTGATACTGAAGGTGGAACATGGCAGCCTGGGTGAGTGAGGGGTGCTTTGGGGGACCAGTTGGCTGGGGGAAGTGCTGTTATCCCCCTCCTGACTGGAAGCACTGACTTTGCACAGCAGAGCCCAGCTGCCTGCATTGGGTGGGGAGCTGTTTCAACTGCAGCAAGGTTGTCACATCTCAGCCATGGGCTTGCACACTCATGCCCATTTCCATGTCACTACCCACCACGACAATCAGGCTGCATGTGGTCCTGACCAACCCATCCCCTCCCCTTCTCAACGACTTTCCGCTTCAGAATAAGCGGATTTGAAGGGCAACTGGCATTGGGTCAGAAAGACGGATTGCAAGACTGGAAAGATGTCACCTGCAATAACCCAGTGTCATTGCAAAATGGTCAGCAGTGCTGTAGACAGCTCCAGCATTGCCAACACCACACCCGACAGGATACTGGGTGCAGGGGTCTCCCTGAAATCCAGGGGAACGGTTTGCAAACAAGTGTAGTGCATGATAACATAATTTGCTGTTGCAACTTCTGCAGCTTTCTGGGAAAACTGACAGAAGGTGCAGTTCATTCAATAGGAAGCATGTGCACACTCAGCGAAACAATCATTTTTGAGGTGATATTTTTGAACTCGCCTACCAACCTGAAGGTTTTGAATTTTGGTCTGAAATTTTCAGGGTAGAAAGGGGCTATCCCATGGATGTGCCTTTTGCTGGTTGGGCGAAAAAATATTAATCTGTTACAAATTTATTACATTTGGAAATGGGTTCGGAGCATGCTCAGTAAACACTTCTAAATAGCTGGATGAAATGAAAAAGGAATCATTTTTTGTTCAGGAACCATCCTTTCTCATGAGGGGAAAATCCTATTTCCATCTATGGAGGGATGGCAACTGAGGATATACATCTACACTACCTCAAATTTCTCAAAAAGTAAGGAAATTCTTTGGGAAACAAAAATCCATTATTGCACCATTTAGGGTTAAGACTAAAACCACAAAAGTAGGGAAATGAGACTTTAGGAGTGCAATCTTCATTGGCGATGTCAACACTAAAGCTCACACCATTAGGTGTGTATGTTTCTTGAGCGTATAGAATGGAGTGAGCTTTAGTGTTGACAACCTCAATGAAGACTGCACCCCTAAATCCACATTTCCCTACTTTTGCAGTTTTAGTCTTAACCCTAAATGGTGCATTAATGGAGTTTTTTGCAAAGAGATATAATATATAGGCACGGTTGTGCCTGTAGATTAGAGTTGAGTAAACGCTTTAATATTAAACACCAGTGTTTGCACCTTAATAACTTTGCCCTCATTCAACCAATTTACATGAAATTTGAAAAGCACAGCATTTGTGCCAGGTTCTCTTGATCCAGAAAATATCAAGTGCATCAGTTCAGTGGGGGCAAAGTTACAGACATGCAAAAAACGTAAAAGTCTCATTTTTTTTAAGACATTTTTGGGCTCCCCATTAACTGAAAAAAAATATGAGGATTTGAAATCTGAAACTTTCAGGTTTGATAGAGTTTGGCCCTAGGCATGTGCTTTTGATGTATCCTAGGCATACAGTTTTTAAATAATGTATAAAAGATTTTTCGTCGTTGGGCATGAGCAGTGCTAAAAATAAGTGTTCTATGGATAGCTGAATTTTTGCAAAACCGTGATATCCTGCTGTCGTATTTCATTATGTGTGTTGTTTTATATACTGTCCTGTTTTCATATAGTGTTACAGTGTTTCATATATTGTATCACTTGCTAATCAACAAGTGATACAATATATGAAAGACCATAGCTATACGAAAACAGGATAGCACATGATACGAAACACATATTGAAATAGGACAACAGGACATCTTTCCCAGGCCGTAATCCTATCTGGACCAGAGACACGTCTTCACTCTTCGGTGCTGGACTATGAGCTGAGGAATACAGGAAAGTGCTGCATAATGTATTTCTTTTTTTTTTTTATGAATATTTTATTGAGATTTTATACAAGTAGAGGCTAAAGAAGAAGACAAGGCTGATGAGGAAGGTGCTGCGGGACGCAGCACCAGCCCTGGCATAGGTAGGGAAAGAGCTGTGTTTTGACAGAGACGTGACACCCTGTGGTGGCAGGGAGCCCTCCCCACAAGGTATTGACATGCATACCAAGGCCTGCTGAGCCCATGCAGTGGGTCAGGACTGTGTCTAATATTGTATTTATCTCATTTTGCGCAGAGGATACAATTCCTCTGTCAGAAAAAGAAGGGAAATAAATTGCAAAGAACTGCTTAAATGCAGACATTAGGGTTGAAGAACACAAAGTAGGAAAATGAAAAACCATTAGGGTTTAGGGTTTTGGGTTTCTGGAGTATTGCTGATTCAGTGGTGGGGTCTCCCTTGGGGTTGTCAACCCTAATGTCCACCCCCTCCGCTGAGTAAATGAGCTCAGATGTGATGTCTTCATGCAGGGCCTTACATGAAGAAAGCTAAGACAGATTATGTTGGCTATATTGTACCACTGTGAGGCACTAGCTTGGAGCTGTATTTTGTGCTTCGGACAGGAGGCTATGGGCTGGGGGTGAGCATTAGGTTTGACAACCACAACCCTAAGGAAGACTCCACCACTGATTTGGCAATACTCTGGAGAACCAAACCCCTAATGGTTTTTCATTTCCCTCCTTTGTGTGCTTTGTGTTCTTCAACCCTAATGTCTCCATTAACACAGTTTTTGCAGTTTACTGTGTTATACACATATGTGTGTGTGTGTGTGTGTATGATATATATATATATATATATATGTACACACACACACAGTGTGTGTGTGTATATATATATATATATATATCTGTGTGGATAGTATTTGAGAGACAAAGTGTGACAGTCACACACTCAAAAAAAGTTTTTATAATTAGGCATAACTCAACCTTAATTTTAATGTGTATATGATGTAGCGGCATAATACAAAATGGAAAGATAGTTCTGTATTTCTAAGTTTGGAAAAATGGCACAGTTATTTATGACATGTAAACTACTTTCGTGGGTAACTCTGTGTCCATTATGCATTATTTTCCATTTCTAATAATAAATAAAATGTTCAAATGCAGTGTCTCTGTCTTCTATTTAAGTGTACTCATTTGCAACATCTAATGATTTGGTACCAATTTTCATTTCAGTCGGTCATACAGTTTTTGCACTGCAAAGTGACAAAAAAAATCACATGGTGGACCCCGTGCTCCCACCACCACATTCCATTCACTATTTATAGTGCACATTCCCCAAAACAAGGGAAATTCATGGCAAAAAAATCCATTTAATGCATCAGTTAGGGTTGTTCCACAGCGACAAAAGCGAGGAAATTCAGTGTTAGGGTTGAAAACCCTAACTGCACATCCCCCCCACCCCACCTCCACCACACAAACACACATACATGCAAGTAGGGGAAGGACCAAGGCAACACAACCAATCACACACAACCAGCAGCAGCTAACAGCAATAACATACAACTATGTAAACCACGAAACCACACACCCATGCTCCCACCGGGCTGTCGCATGGGTTCGTCACTGCTAACTCTCATCCTGACATTCCACGTACCGCTAAACACACATCACAACAGACAACTGGACATCTTGGGCCACACGCCGCCACCAACACAGACTACACATATGGTATTTTGGGGTTCACAAGATCCAAAACAGGATTTAGCAAATTTCCTGAAATACTTTTGAAAATCACTTTCGCAGTTGTCCTCTGACACTTTTGTGTTTGCAACAGTATTTTGTGACAGTATGCTCCTAACGACTGCACATCTTTGCCATCATCCTGCAAGCAAACGGTTGGGTCCTTTGGGCTGAAATTTGCAAGGTGGCAAGACCTGGTCCCACAGATGTCCTTTTTCCTGCTATTGTGCTAAAAGAAATTAAGGATTACAAAGCTACACTGTTCCAAAATATCGAAATTTAAATACCTGTAAATTTTCTTTCTCCGACGGCTGGTCTCCAGGCTTCCTTACTCCTGGGCTGTACCTCCTGATGCTGATTCACAGGCAGGAAACAGATCTCTGCAGCAGGGGACATCTAGCCCTCCACTTCCTGTTCTCCTCAGTTCTTCTTAAAGCAGTCCAATGTGGTAATACTACAAGAACTTGGGAACAAAAAACAAGAATTTTAAGGCATATATGGCCGTGAGGCCAGCCAACTATATACATTCTGGGAAGGAATCCGAAGCCCAGAGACTGGCCGTCGGAGAAAGAAAATTTACAGGTGTTTAAATTTCGAATTCTCTCTCCTAAGCTGGTCTCTGGGCTTCCTTACTCCTGGGATATAAAAAAGCAGTACGTCCCCAGATGTCCTGGGTGGGAAGAATGTCAAGAGCCCATAAGTGTTCACCACCACTTGAAATACTCTACGGCCAAAGGATGCCTCTGCCGAGGACATCACCCCAGTGAGAAGTTTTTTTTTTTTTGTGCTATAGTGTGTGAATGGATGATCAAAAAGGCCACTCAATATGAGTGTGCTGTCGATGCTTCTCTGAATTATGCCCATGAAGGGGTCCATGGACTCTCACTAGGCCACGCAAGTTATTTTGGCCTGATCATAAGCCGTGGAGGTGAAAGATAGAATCCGTTTGGCTATACAGCCTATTGAATCCTTGCTGCCCAAAATTTCTTCCCTTTAGCTGGCAAGAACATAGTTCAAGTTTTGTGAATAGCGTCCTCTCAATGTACATTTTTCTCCCTCTTTCCAGGTCTAGTGTATGAATTTTTCCATCCTCGTTGCTTTTAGAGGGTGGGCAGAAGGAAGGAAGAATGAACCCTTGATTATAATAGATGGGAGACATAACTTTGGCAAAACAAAAACTGGAACTGTTCCAGCCTGATGAACGAGTGCACAGCTCTTGGGCAAGCAATGCTTTTAGTTTGCTGAAACTCCTGGCTGGAATAATAACTTTGAGAAAAAAGGGGGGACCTTTATTTTGAGATGCATGATGGATGGCTAGAGAGGCTCTAAAGAGGGCCTTGAGAACCATATTAAGACTCCAAGGTGAGGCTTTGGTGGAGTGAAGATGTTTTAATGCTGCTGCCTGAAGAACTACCAGACATGGGAATATGAGCCCAACAATTCCCCAGGGTCAGTCAAGGGCGCCCCCAGTGCAGAAACTCTACTTTGTAAGGTGGTTGGTTGCAGTTCTTTGTCCATCTGTCTTAAAGGAACTGCAGTAGTACAGGGAATTATATTATGTTGTTCTGTATGTGTCTGGAATGAAGCCATAACCAAAATTTCCTCCGGATTCTATAATGCACTTTGGAGGAAGAAGAGACACACGAGTTCTCCATCATGTCAATAGCAGGAGCTGTGCCGCATAGCTCCTTGAAAGTTTTTCTACTCACTTTCCAGGTCTAGAGACAGACCACTTGTTAAAATGGGGTGCAGAACTGGACCTTGATGGAGAATGCCCAGGCTGAACCTGAATGTTCAAAGTGGTAGCCCTGACCAATGAATGAGAAACAACTAAATGCAGAAAAAAAACATAAGGGACAGACTAGAATCATGACTGTCCTGTCCAAGGCCACTTTGTGGAGGACTCTTGATAGAGGCAGTATTGGAGGAAGGCATACAGGAGACTGAACAGATCCCAGTTTATGGGGAAAAGGTGTCCTGAGCCACCGCTGGTTCATCCTTGGCCAGGGAATGGAATTGCTTTAACTTGGAGTTCTGCCAGCAGGCAAAAAGATCTGTTAGAGTATTGCCCCACTATTCTGTCTGAATGTGGGAGGCACTGTCCAGCTGTGATCCCTTGGTCGACCCACCTTGCGACTGAGACATTCTGCTATGACATTTTTCTGTCCCGATACAAACATCACTCAGTGGTGCTCAACCCACTGAAAGAGAAGGGATTCCTTTAGCATCTTTGAGCTTCTCGTTTCGCCCTGATGGTCAGAGTAAGTCAGCGTTGCCAGATTGTCAGTTGGAATCAGGCTAGCCTGATTGAGGAATTGCTGTTCAGCATATCACGGGGCATGGCCTACTGTTCCCCCTTCAGAAACGCTTATACTGTACCATGTGTCCAATAGCAATCCCCTGCCCAGTGTCAACAGCTGATGCAGATGAGTCCTTCCCAGCTCCTGAGGCTTGCATTGGTCGCGATTCCGACTTAGTGCGGATGGCCTAACTTGTGGCCCTTCATGACCTCTGACCTCTGGGACCGTCCCTGGAGGAAAGGCTTCATCTGTCTTAATGACCTGTGTGAAAAAATAAGCAGGCAGCTGAGGAGCTTACAAAATCCTTGATGAGTAATTACAGATTCCAAAATCTACAGTAGTTTTCGGGTGGAGAAACATTGTGCCATGATGTGAGCCCCCCAGGAGGATCAAGGTCTGGTTTGGAATTAGGCAGCTCTTTCTCCAGTTGATGGGAAAACCATGTGCCGCAGGGGACCTGACTACCTCTGCCACTGCCTATAAAGCTTGGTTGAGCTGTGGGGCCTTTAAGTGGACTATAATCACTACTAGCACCTTAAATACTGTCCATAGGTCTGAAAAGACAGCAATGGTAGAATCTGATTTGGAAGTACTGCTCTCCCACTCTGAATCTGGGATAGTGCGTGCGCCATTACTGCATGGGAATAAGCAAATAGGCATCTTGCAGAATTATGGGTGCCGGAAAATCTCCTGCATATACTGTTTTGTCGAGCTGTGGGGCCTTTAAGTGGACTGTTTCCACTGATGGCATCGTTAATAATGCCCATGGGTCTTGGGAATACTCAACATGTCAGAATTTTGAATAGAAGAACTGCTCCCCCACCTTGAATTTGAACTGGTGCTTGTGTAGTTCCCGAACAGGAATCTGCCGATGGGTCTCTTGCTTGTTCAATCCTTTGAGATGCAGGAGGGGCCTGAACCCCCTATATATTTTTGCGCTATGAAGAATATGGAGCAGCCCCTTAGTTAATCTCTGTGACTGCACTTTGTTCAAGGGGGCACGTTGTACAATATCCTCGGACTGTAGAGGGTTTGCATTTTTGGATGAACCACCATAGAGAGGGAAGGGCACGACACAAAGCGGGGGCTTGTTGGTGATGCATAGGACCCACCTGACTGACTTAGTTTGGACCCCTTGCTTGAGAAATATGAAGGTCTGCCCCCTACTCGAGAATGGGCCCAGATAGCTTGTGACTACTTGTTGATTGCTGTCACCCTCTCCACTAGATTCGTCCCTTCTGAGGTTACATTGCTTAGGTAAGAAGACCCGTACTCACTTTTCCTCGAGAAGTTGAGTCTGATCCTAGTTATAAGCTTGGCCATGAATTCTGCATCTGGGGTCTCTGGACCCTGAATTGCCCTTGCCCTAGACTATGACATGCATTACCAAACACCTCCTGGGAGAGGACCCTGCCTGCTAGGGCCAAAGCCAGGGGTTGTGGCAAGCCAGGGATTGAATATCACCCTATGCAGCCTCTTCTGACTGGTCTGCTGAGTAAGCAAGGCCTCTACGGTCCTGTCCAGTGACTCACTGTTTGGTCTGAAATCAGAGGGTAGCTTCTACGGCAGTTTTAGCCATTTTTCCTGTTGCTGCGTTCCGAGCAAGAAAAGCTTAAAATCTGCTGGGGCACTGGATGGGGGAGGAAGCTTAGAGAGTTGCCACTCCTCCTTTGGCCAGTTCCCTGTTGGTAGGAAGAGTGGGAAAAGCTGTGGCTGGTTTGACAGCAGCTGACAAGCGAGAAAAACCTGTTCTTGTTGGCTGGGAGCCGCTGGGTGAGAACCAAGGGAAATCTCAACAGTGACCTCTATTTAGACAGAAATTTGGCCATTCGCTCCCCCTCCAGAAGATGATAACCTTGGGTCCTATGAGTGCCAGAAATGCCCCCTGCAATGCTTTAGGTTACCCTCTATACCTTATCTTTCTCCTAGGAGGTGGAATGTTGATCCTACCAGGTCAACTGCCTCTCGGGGTGAGAATATAGAGGAGTGAGAATATGGATGGTCCATTTTCTTGTATCCTCTAGAGAGGTCTCCTATCTGGTCTTAACTGTTGGGTTGTATTTAACTGTTTTATGAGGTGTGGTGTCAGAGGGGGCTATGGATTGCTGAGTCCCTCTGGAATTTGTCAGTTAATATGATCCGTGGGCTGATACTGAGCCAAGGAGGATCTTCCTCCGTGACATCTTCCCCATTTGCAGACATTGCCCTCTGGACATTATAGGAGAAGTTACCCAGCCAAGGTCATTAGCAGCAGGCGACTATCCGCGCTGACCTTTTCCGCCCCGGGAAGTCTTGTGCGAGGCCATAATACCACAAAAGGCCCTACTTCCCTTAATTCAGCTTACTCCACCCTTCCTGATGTCCTGCTGCTGAAGTTGGTGGAAAAGTGTGCTGGGTCTTTAAGAATTGTGCCAGTCCCAAAGGCCATCAGAGCTGCCCCTTGTGCTGTAGTCCTTTTCTAAGGTTTTTATTTTACTCCCCTAGAATATGCGCGATCTGAAAACCTAGGCAGCTGGCTCACTTCTTGACGGTTTTTTGGGGCAGTACAGGTGAACAAAAGGCTCCATACTAGTGCTCGCCCGCTTGTAGTGCCTGGGCCAATGGAGGCTCCATAACAGCGCCTCCCAAGGCCTGCAGTGCTCGCCAATGGATTCGCGGTTGCATGCAGGTCCGCCGTCAATGAGCAGCTGAGGTAATCTGATTGCCCACCGACGACTGTTGCCTCATATATGATAATTTAAGCCCCTTTGTGTGCTTATTGGAGTTCCTCATCCCTGCGGTGCTTTGTCGAGCAGTGATTCGTCAACAAGTTGCCGCTGACAAGCTGCCGGCCCACCATCGATGAGTGGCTCAATTACAATGCCGTCGATGGGATAACAAGGAAAAATACGGGGAAAAGATATGTGGCTGCCAGCTGAGGGGAGATGTAGTCTCCCTAAGTCCTTATGCCATTTATTCCCCTTACACACGATCCTTACATGAGTAGTAAGCGCGGGAAAACAAACACACACGCAGTTTCTGCCCAAAAATTGAGGAGATGTATTCTCCCTAACTCCTCATACCGTTTACACCCTAGAAAGCGTGGGGAAAACAGCCTCACGAAGAGATGGGGCCCATCCTGTTCTGACCCCCTTAAAATGGATGTTGTGGGTTACTGAGCACTCCGGGCTCGTTCTGATTCCCTGAAAATCAAATCACTCCGGTGCCCATTTTGATTCCCTGAGAAACACTTTCCACTGCACTAAGTAACATTTCAGGCCTAGTGCAGGGAAAAAACAACCCAGTGAAAATGGGGCCAGACTGTGCAGCTTGCAAGGCTGAGACTGGCACCCACCCTGGGATTCCAACATATGGCAGTGATTTCTGATCCTCACTGAAACAAAATTGCTTAACTTACAGTCTGCTGTCTTCAGCTCTGCCACAATGCAGAGCTCTGCTTGCAGAGTACCCGCCATACTGAAGGCAGGAAGCAAACTGAGGGGAACAGGAAGTGGAGGGCTGTATGTCCCCTGCTGCAGAGGTCTGTTTCCTTCCTGTGGATTAGCATCAGGAGGTGCAGCCCAGGAGTAAGGAAGCCCGGAGACCAGCTTAGGAGAGAGAATGAGCAATTTGCCATAGACTAACATTGCAGCGCATATGACGCCTTTCGACACCCATATGTTGAAAATAAGCGAGGTACACCATTTTTGCTACTGCCAGCTTGGTTCACCTTTATGTGAACTAACCTCGAATGTGGCGGCAGTCACGGAAACGTGGGCCAACAAAAACCATGACTGGGATCTAAATGTACGGGGGTACACTATGCTTAGGAAGGATAGAAAGGAGGGCAGAGGGGTGGAGTGGCTATGTTCATTAGAGATGACATAGAAATTGCTATGGTAGAAGAGGCAGAGGAAACGTGGAGGCCTTATGGGTCACCTACGATCCCCAGCAGGAGATAAGGTCAAGCTGGGTGTAGCATATAGGCCCCCGGGATGAGTGATGTTCTAGAGGATGGTTTGCTGGACAACATCATTGCCCAGTGTGGTCCAAAGGGGAAGAGTGGTGTTGATGGGGGACCTTAATATGCCAGGTACTAACTGGGAACCATGTCCTCTAAGGTGGCCAAGGAGCAGAAGCTGCTGGATGGCTTCCAGGATGTGTTCTTAACACAGCATGTGATGGAGCCCACAAGGGAGGGCATGTCCTGGATGTAGTTCTGGCAGATGGGGATCTGGTAAGGGACATGGTTGTACAGGACCCCCTGACTGGGAGTGACCACAATACTGTCTGGTTTCAAATAAGCATTGGGGAGTGGGGGTGAGATCTAGGACACTGGCAGTGGACTTCAGGGGGGCAGACTTTATGGGCATGGGAAATATTCTCAAGGATCACTTGAAGGGGATTACCTCAACAACAAGTGTGGAAAGGAGATGGGAGGTCATAAAACGGGGACTTCAAGAGGCAGTCAGGATCTGCGCTAAGTTGAAGCGTAAGGAGCAAGGTCACTACAAACCATGCTGGTGGTCCAGTGAGGTCCAGGTAGCAGTCAGAGAAAAGAAGTGACTACAAAAATATAAAACAACAGAGAGGATAGGGATAAGGAAATGTACCAGCTTGCATCTAGAAAGTCACCCATATGGTGAGGGAGCAAAGTCCAGTAAAGAGCATCGGCTGGCACAGGGATACATGGAGGGAAAAGGGTTCTTCCGGTACATTGGGAGCGGAGAAAACTAAGGCCATCTCAGCAGATTGAGATCAGAAGGAGGGTGGGTGGAAGAGGCGGGGACCAGGCAGAGGTATTTAGCAGTACTTTGCCTCTGTGTTCACTAGGGAGGGATGGGATATCTACAAAGCAAGGCACAAAGGGATAGAAGCAGCAGGGGAGTGGGATCAGGGGAGCAGCAGAAATGGAGCAAAAGGGAGGGAAAGGTACCCCAGGGGTGTCACATCTGGTTAAGGATAAAAAGATCAGTAAGGTGGAGGGACGGATGATGCCATCCCACCAAAGGGTGTGGTTTGCCTCAAGGCCTAAAGAAAGACAAATCTCCTCGCCAGATGGCATTCATCCGAGAGTACTATGGGAATGGCGGACATACTGGCTGCACCCTGGCGAACTTTCAACAGGTCACTTGAGACAGGAGGTACCATAAGGATTGGCGAGAGGCACATGTGGTACCAATCCATAAAAGGGGGTCAAAGGAAGTACCAGGAAACCATAGACCCATCAGTTTAACCTCGGTGGTGGGAAAATTAATGGAGAGTATACTAAAGGAACGATTGGGGGTTTACTGGAGGAGGTGGGAGGTCTGGATAGTCGGCAGCATGGGTTTGTGCCAGGTAGATCATGTCAAACCAACCTTGTGAGTTCTATGAATGGGTAACATCAGAACTGGATAGGGTAAGCCTGTGGATGTATTATTCTTGGACTTCAGCAAGGCGTTTGACTCTGTCCCCACAATGGTCTGGTGGAGAAACTGATGGGGTTAGGAGTAGGCCTTTGATGGTCAGATGGATTGAAAACTGGATAGCTGGGCGACTCAGAGAGTGATGGTCTGTGGGGCTCTCGGACCCTACAGAGGTTGAGTGATGAGGTACCACAGGGCTCGGTCCTGGGTCCAATCCTGTTTAATGCATACATATCAGACATCAGGGATGGTATAGGGTGTGAAATGAGTCTCTTGCGGATGACTCCAAGATGGGAGCAGTAGTTGAGGGAGAAGAGGGAGGTTGGCCTGCAAGGACCTGGACACCCTGGAAAGCTGGGCTCACACATGGAAATTAAATTCAATATCACCAAGTGCAAGGTGTTGCATCTTGGTGGGAAACCCTAAACACAGGTACACCCTGGGAGGAGGTGCTGGAAGCCTCAACAGGGAAAAAGACCTAGGGGTCATGGTGGATACATGTATGAATAACACTGAGCAGTGCAGGAGCAGCTAGCAAGGCAAACAGGATGTTGGGATGCATCGCAAGGGGATCACCTCTAGGAGCAAGGAGTGATTCTGCCACTGTACAATGGACTGGTTAGACCACACCTTGAGTACTGTGTACAGTACTGGAGACCACACTTGAAGAGGGACATACAGCTCCTGGAGAGGGTACAGAGGAGGGCAACAAAGATGATACGAGGGCTGGGGATTTGACTACGAGGACAGACTTGAGGAGCTCTGCCTGTTTTCATTGGAGGAGGAGAGACAGGGGGACATGATTGAGGTCTTCAAGTACCTCAAGGAATAAATATAGGGTAAACATGGAGGGGATCTTTAGACTAAAGCAGGGAGGCATCACCAGAGGGCATGGTTTGAAGTTGGAAGGGTGAGGGGGAAAGAGGAGGAGGTTTTTCACTGAGAGGGTGGTGGACCCTTGGAATGCTCTGCCTGGTGAGCTGGTTCAGAGATCCACAGTGGAGAGCTTTAAGAGAGGGTGGGACAGACACAGAAAGTGGATGTATCAGATGATGGCCTATCCCGGGGGGGTGGGGATGGATGATAGGGGTTTCTGGAGCACAAGGGATGGGAGGGTCTCGGCACCCAACTAAGGATCTAGGTTCGAGCAGACTTGATAGACCATAAGGCCTAATCTGCTGGCAAATAGTATGTTAGTATGTTAGTATGATATCTGAAGCTGGATTTCTCCACGTCCTACAGTAACACAGGTATACACCTCCTGCTGGATCTGTGTAATTGAATATGGTTAATACTGCTACTGAGGCCGAACATTCTAAATGACATAAGCACTGTATAGATAAATGGCTGATGATATAAGCACTGTGTGGATAAACGGCTGATGACATAAACACTGTGTACATAAATTACATTTATGTACACAGTTAATCAGATAAACGGATTTACCACACTCTTTATCTCCACCCCTATTGCATAAATATATATATATATATATACATATATTTACACACGCCATATATGGTTATAGTGTATAGTGGAATGCTGTTATGCATGAAATGCCATGCCTGTAATATGCTCGTTCTGCTGCAGTAGTGATTTCATTATGTTGTTCTACTGCAGTAGTGATGTCATAACTGTAGCAGAACCACTTGGAATCCTGGCACATTGTTGCTTTCCTCTATTTAATTCTGTGGTGACAGTATTCTAGAACCTCTAGAGACCTTTCAAGTCAGTTTCATTATGAAAAAGAGAAAAGAAACACAAAGCACACATTTCACATAGTACTACTATACACTATAAAAAATACAGGATGAGCAACTTTATGCACAACCTGTGTGTTCTGTCACCTCGGGGTTCTGATTCCCATGGACCTCTCGAGCTTTGCTCTCGAGTTCAGAGGGAATCTGAACCCCTCTGTGGCAGAACACACTGATTGTGCATAGTTGCCCAGCCAGTATTCTCTATTTGCTGTCTTTGGAGCCTAATTTCACCAGCATGTTGCCAGTTGCCACCCAGCCACTGCTCCTGCCAGTCCCTCATGGCAGGTCCCAAATTTTAGAACACATATTAATCTAATTATTTTCAGGGCTGTGGAGTCCAGGTGAACACCTGGAATTAGCTGGTGTACATACCTCTCAACCGTTTGTCACTGAAATGTGGGGCACGGGCACTCTAAAATGAGACACACTGACCCTTCAGATGAGGGACACATTCTCAAACGTGCACGTGCAGAACTCGGTGGAAACCATTGTGTTTACTTGAATAAAGTTTGAGTTAGCATCTTAGAACATCATGAATTTCTGCTTTAATATCTAAATTCACAACACACTCTCTATGTGAGCAGTACCTCTCCCATGGGGGAGAAGCATTTTTTGATGGGTAAAACCAGGGACGTTCCTCACATGGCCACTCAAAATGAGGGACGCTGACCCTCATAATGAGACCCATCTTCAGGTAGTGACACGCAAGCTCAAAACACAGTGGAAACCATTCTTCTGCTTTAAAGTCTGACTTTACAGCACATTCTCTGTGTGTACAGCACCATTTCCTCGAGGGTTGGAGCAATGTTGAGGGGTAAAATGAGGGACGTCCATCACATTCAGGGACAGTTGAGAGGTATGGTGCCTCCTGATTCAGAGACACTTGAGCGCTACAGACATAAAGATAAACCGTGTTATTGGGGTCTTCTGCCAATTAAATTGGTTTACCTAGGTTGCACAAACTGCCGCTGGCTACTACGGAACCCAACGTACACTACAAACGAAAGTCGCTAATAAAATAGAAAACACAACCCGCTAATAAAACAGAAAATGAGTGGGGGAGGGGCGCCTACCAACCGCAGTGCTGTAGTTAAGTGTGTGCGGTTGCGCGAGCTCCGTCTCGAAACTATTGCCAAACAGTTAATGCGCGAGCTCGTGCCCTGGCGTGGCGTGGGGGAAACCAGTAACCCAAACAATCTCATGTATTTCTGGGCACTGGAGCCCGCGAAGGATCTGGGGCGCCGAGTCTGTGTGGAAGGTACGTGGCTTTATTTACATGTCGCGTCAGCGTGGACGAAAATAGCTTATAAGTTGTGATTCGGATATGGAGACCGGTTGTTTGTTTTGAGGCGTATATGCATATGAGGATGCCAGCTTTACTCGGTTTCACATCGCAGAAGTACAAAGGCAATAAGCGGTACACTGAGATGAAAACAAGCTGCAGTATGTAGTAAATATAAGCGGTGCCAAAAATCGTCGATAAGATTGAAAACAATTTTATAGGGGAAAGAACCAGCAACTTTATCCTTCTTCGCAGTTTTTTTCGTGCTCCTAATGTCTAATTTCATTTTTTGTTACAATATTACTTTGGAATTGTGGAGGCTTGATCTCTAACTGGAGCCCCTTGGTTCATTTATCAAATTTGTTAATAATATTCATGACGAGGTGGGGTTTGGCGGCCTGCGGACTAGCTCTCCCTCAGGCTGTGTGTTTGTGTGTGTAGCTCCGGGTTGCAGGTTGTGTGATGGTTACGCTGATCACGTAAGTGTGCTCTCCTTTTCCTGTGTAGTGGCAAACTCTAATTAAAGTTCATAATGGCTCCGCACACCATGATCAATTTCTAGTGCACTGAAAGGAATAGTGTTTGAATACCATGATTCGTAAGCAAAAATCTCACTGCGCTATGAGCAAACGATGAAGCCATGTAAACTCGCTTTCAAAGTTATTTCACTGTTTGTGGCCCAGTGCTCTCGTTATGGCGCTTTGAAATATGAATGTATGACTTGTAGAGTGTTTCTCTTTATTTCTCCTTGTTGCCAACATGGCGGAGGTCAGTTAGGCCACAGTCCTTGAAAGAAAGGGTTCTGCTATTGATGAAGAGCAGCTGTTTGCAAGACTGGTTGGCAGTCGGCTAAGGGTGGATTTCCTATTGTTTGCTTTAGCTTTCATAACTCGTCACTGGGTTAACGCACTTACACCATAGATATTATTTTTATTTTAACTGCTGACCTGCTTTTATCACACTGATTATCGGTGTGATCAAAGGCGTACACCGGGTATGGCATCATACCCGGTTATTACGGCTCTTGGAGTACTGGCACTTCACTTTCTCTGACAGGACAGTCGTGGAAAACGCACCACCCTAAGTCCTTGCACTAGCTGCTGCTGTTAAAGAAAACAAGGGAGTGTGCTGTCTTGGTGTGTGATGACCACACAAACTCTGGAGCTTCGCTCCCGAGGTTTATGGATCATCACACACCTCCGTGGTCCAACGTCCGCCACAAACGCTTTTGATATTTTTAAATTCCTTTGGGTTACCATTTAGACCGTATGTACACATGCAGGCATCATGCTTACATTTCCGTCACTTTAAAAGTAATCGTGAATAACTGAAGTGTGTTTGTCTATTTGTAACTGTTGAAAAAGAGTTGGTTAGATGGGGAGAGATTGTGATGGTTAATAGTAGCTGCTGGCCAACACGGAACTGGTGGTGGTGTTTTTAGTGAACATTAATGGAAAGGTGATGCTGTGCTTGGAGCACAAACCCTGTAAGCCAGGAATGTACTGCCCAAAAACTAATATTGGTTTTAAAAGTCCTTAACTATTACCTTTTATATCTAAAGTACTTTTTATTTTTTTTTTTTATTTTTTTTTTTTAGGTTAGTTAGAATATTTCTTTCCGGATAGTAAGTGTGATGATGTGCAGAGCAGAATTATTTCTGCCTGGTGGCTGACATTTTTAGCTCTGTTCCCCTCATCAGCATTGTGACATCACAGCTGCTCAGGAAGAGCCACTTAGCTGCCAGGTAAGTCTCCTGTGGTGGCCCAGTCAGTGAAGTCACAGTGCTACTGATGCCTTGGGGGGTTGGGGGACACTACGACGTAGAAAACATTCCAGTGAGCGGACTACTGCTTAAAATGTGTAACATTGTTCCTGTTTATTTATAGTTCCACTAGTTCTTTAAATCCAAGCAGAACCACAGACTTCACTGTGGTGGACCTTCAGCAAGTAGCATTGTGCTGAAGTTACCTCACATCCAATGGTGTAATGAGGCAGGAGACTGCAGGCTGTGTGCCTTCAGCCCATGCAAGTGTGGTTGTCTCAGCACAGTGCACACCTAGAGTGGCTTATCACGCTTGTAAATTGGGTTTCTTTTATTGGACTGTGGAAAAAATTAAAATGCACATTTTAAGAACATAAAATGTTGACATGCTTTTTTCCATAAACAGTTCTTCCAACTGGAACGTGATTGAATGCCTATGAATGTTTTTATGGGAAGAGCTTGGCCTCACTTGTGACATTCAGAAGGCTGCTCAAAGGCACCCAAAGAATGTGGTGTACCAGTGTCGGTTGAGATGTGCATGGCCATGGATCCAGATAAGGGGAGTACTGACCTGTTTTACTCACCTGATTTTAGGAAATACTCTTCAGAAAATGTTTTTAATGAGTACCAGTACTCGCCCAGCATTTGTAAATGCCACACTCCAAAGAAGAGTGCTTCATAACTTAACTGGTGATTCTCTCTCCTAAGCTGGTCTCCGGGCTTCATAACGTCTGGGCTCCACCTCCTGATGACGTCAACAGGCAGGATCCAAAAGTTGTGCAGCAGAGAGGGTACAGAGCCCTCCCCTTCCGACTGGTGCCAGTTTACTTCCTGCCTCGTTGAGGCAGGCGGCGTGCAGCAAGCCCGCCACCAGTGGCAGGGGCTCGAAGAGATAACTTTTCATTGGGTTTTCTTTGCGAGAAGCGCATCCGATTACAATTCTAGTAGTAGGATTCCAGTCTCAGTCATGCAAGCTGTTCAGACTGGCCCACAGCACCTCGTGGCCCATTTCTTTCCCGCGTTCCGGCCAGCAACCCAGCAGCCTTAATTGCTGCCAGCCCGGAGGTGCCTACGAGCGACTAGCGGTCTCCGGACACTTTTGACCACCCGTCGCAGCTTCTTGAGCGATTCTCGGGCAGCTGGCCTCCCGACAGCCTCAGATCGCTCGACGCGCCTCCCAGAACCCCAGGGAGTGCGATTCTAAGCGCGGAAAGCCAGGCAAAGCGGATTCAGAGCGGGAAGCCCTCTCATGAGCTCCCTAGTCTGCTCTTCGCCCCTGTACAGTGAGAGGGCAATAGGAGCTTGTATCATTTCAGGACATAACGCCAGAGGATTCTCTCTCCTCTTCTCTCCCCCCCCCCCAAAAAAATGAGGATGGGGGACAAGACTTAAAGGGTAGAGCTGTAATCAGAAGCAAAGGGCTAAAGCAGTAGTCAGAAAAGCACCCCCCAACGTGAGGTTAGGAATTAAACATACTGTACTACTTGGACAACTATAATACTTGACCAGTGCACTTGAGGAGTACAATAATGGCCTCAGAGAAATCCAACAAAGGGAAGAAAATGTCAGAGCTGCAAATCCCCTCTTTTGGTCACTTTTGCTGTCTCTCTCTGCTTCACCTGTGAAAAGGCAGCAGCCGCTAGTGGGGAGGGCTCAGCGGATGCAACCTCTCTCTCAGCACAGGCAAATACCCAAGACAGGTGGGACCGGACGGCTCCTGCCAGGTCGGAACGAGCACAGCCACATGGCACAGAGAGAGCTGAATGACTGGCTGACTGCAGGGGACCAACAGCGTCCGGAGGCACTCCCACCTTAGACCCCAAGCTGATAGACAGGCTGAATAGGGCCTTTGCACTGGACCCATCTTCCTTTGACTGGCAGCCTTCAGGATCGACGGACAGGAGACCCCATAAAAAGGCTAAAAGAAAAAGGACACCCTCCCCATCTTCCTCTGACAAGGGGGGGGCTATCCTATCATTGTGTCCACAAGAAAAAGAAATCCAGAGATGGGGGCAGATCGTCGGATGGGACGGTCTCCATTCCTCTATCAGGAGGAAGAAATGGTCTCTGGCCCGAAGTGGTCCCATGGGCATTCTCAAGGGCAAACGCTACAGGGATTTTTCCCCAGAATCCTCGGTCACCTATTCCTCCACAGAGGAGAGGGAGATAGTGGACTCCTCATCAGACTCTGACTCCCCAACCAGAAATTTTGACCTGGAGGACCTAGACTTTTTCATCAGTCATTTCCGAGATTCACCTGGACTCTTCTACCCCTGTCACCTCCCAACCAAAACAGACCTTTCGCTTGGTTTCTGCCTCAAGACCGGCGACAGCCTTCCCGATACCTCCTGCTATTGAGGAGCTATTCAAAGAAGAGTGGCAAGGTCCAGAACGCACCTATCCGGTTCCCCGACGAAATCACCAAACTTCTGAAGTTGGACAAGAAACAGTTCAAAAAGTGGTTAGACTGCTCAAGAATCGACCCCTTAATTTCTAACCTCACCAAGAAAACTGTCATACCAGCCGAAGGAAGGGCTTCGCTTAAGGGACCCAGTAGACAGAAAGGTGGACTCTCCCTCAAAAATAACTTCAAGCATTGGCAACTTCCCTCAAGGGCCACAGTGAACCTATTCTCTGCAAGAGCCACCCTCTCATGGGCTTCGGAATTGGCCTTTCAACTAGCGGAAGACCCGGACAAGAACTCCCCCACTATCCATCAGCTGCAATTAATGGGTTTGGCCTCTGCCTATGCAGCGGATGTGTCAGAAGGGAGGCGGTCAGGTGTGCGGTGCAGACCATGTTTTATCAAACCTCGGCTTGCTGCAACCTATGGCTTAGGGCATGGCAAGCAGACGCATCTTCAAAGAGCCATTTGGTGAATGCACCCTCCGAAGGTAACCTTCTGTTCGGATTGGCGCTGAAGGAGGCAGTGAAGGAATCGGGGGGGAACGGCAAAGGTGCATATGCCCCAGTCCAGGAGTAGGGCCAAAGTGTGGGCTTCGAGTCCAAGGTGCAGTTTTCGTGACAGAGGCTACAACAAGGGACAGAACTCCAGCTTTTCAGGGAAGAGAACATGGTTCTCCAGGAACCAACAGTTTCAGAGGGGGCAGTTCCGGTGGAGGTTCCAGAGACACCGGAAATAGCAACAAAAAGTTGCAATGAGACCATTCGGGCCCATCCTGAAGTAGGGGACAGACTTTCAGAGTTTTTCGAGGAATGGGCCCGAACCACGTCGGACAGATGGGTATTAGACATTATCAGCAAAGGTTACCTGAGAGTTCGAGTCCAAGCCCCCATTACCTCACGTGCTGCGCTCTCCACTCTCAAACAACCTGTCCAAAAGACAAGTGGCGTGGCAGGCCATTACAGACCTTCTGCTAGAAGGGGCTGTCGTGAGCCCCCTAGCAGGATCGATCGGGGGTATCTCTATATTTTTCCTCGTGCCAAGCGCACAGGAGGCCACAGATCTGTCTGACCTCAAATTCCTAAATCTTTTTGTGCGCAACAGACCATTCAAGATGGAAACCTTGTCATCAATTGTCAGAGAGGTGCTACAAGGAGATTTTTTGGCATCCATCGACTTGCAGGATACCTACCTCCACATTCCTATCCACAGCCTGCACAGGTGCTATCTGAGCTTCAAGGTAGGGGCCCATCACTTCCAATTCAAAACCATTCCTTTCGGCCTTTCCTCAGCCCCAGGAACCTTCTCTAAGGTGCTAGTAGCAATGGTAGCTCACCTTTGGAACAGAGGGATCCAGCTCTTCCCTTATCTGGACGATATCCTCATCAAAGCTCCGCATCAGAACCAAGCGGTCCAGGCTGTGAAGGAAGTGGTACAGTGTCTCACGGCACACGGCTTTGTCATCAATTGGAAGAAGAGTTCTCTATCTCCGAGCCAGACCCTGAAACATCTGGGAGCAGTTTTCAACACGAGAGACAAGGTATTTCCCCCAGAGTCGAAATTCAGAGACCTGATGGAGCTCACCAACAAATTCCAAAGCACCACTCATCAGCCGGCGCAGATCTTTATGCAGCTGATCGGGATATTGGTATCACTGGCAGACTCAGTCCCATGGGCTATGGCACACATGCGTCCTGTTCAGGCTCATCTGCTCAGGCTATGGCGCTAGTCCAGCCACAGTCGGCACCATCTCATCCCCATCCCTCAACAAATAAAAACCCTCTCTCACATGGTGGTCTCGGCGGGACAGTGTCATGAGGGTCCGGAAGCTAGGCCATCCGCTCCAAACAAGAATCCCAATGGGTGGGAGGCTCACCTGGGTCGGATGTTGGCCCAGGGCAAGTGGTCCCCCGACAGAATCGAGATACAGCATAAACATCCTAGGGATGAGAGTAGTATGGCTAGCCCTAGTACACTTCCGTCAGCATGTATACAACAGGGATGTCTTAATTCTGACGGACAGTTGAATGACTATGGCCTATATCAACCATCAAGGCCGCACAAAAAGTTCGAAAATGCTCCGGGAGTCCCTTCTCCTCTTCCAGTGGGCAGAAAAACACCTGGCGAGGTATAAGGGCAGTGTACATTCATTGACAGGAAAATGTCACAGCAGACTGCCTAAGTCGCCAAGACATCCTCCCAGGAGAATGGGAACTGAAGGACTCTGCATTCCAACTACTAACAGAGAAGTGGGGAAATCCTCGGGTAGATCTGTTTGCACGGCGCCAAGACGCAACAGTTCTGCTCTCTGGCAAGGGACAGTCTAGCACTGGCTCAGGATGCCTTTTCCCTAAACTGGGGTTGCCGCGGCCTCCTGTATGCGTTTCCTCCAATTCCGCTGTTATCCAGGGTCCTACACAGGGCGGCCAGGGACAGGGCGGAGATGATTCTAGTATGCCCCAGGTGGCCTCGCCGACCCTGGTTCCTTCTAATTCAGCTGTCAGAGGCATCACTCTTTATTTTCCAACTAAGCTCAGACCTCCTCCATCAGGGACCGGTGATGCACCCCAATCTGACCAATCTGTCCCCCTCGGCTTGGAGATTGAGCAGGAAACTTTCAAGGAGTTGGGCTACACCACTCCAGTCATCGAAATGATGATAAACTCTAGACGCCCCTCTTCCTCTAGAGTATATTATAGAATCTGGCGAAAATTACTGTTCTGGCTACAATCTAAAACTTTACAGGACCACCCAATATCCTTTCCGATCCTTTTACAGTTTCTGCAGGAGGGTTTTGACAAAGGCCTGCAGCCAGCCACTCTGCTCGTTCAAGTATCTGCATTGGGGTGCTCTTGTTGGCAGACTCTGGAGATTCTCTAGGGTCTCACCCTCATGTCAGGAGGTTTCTAAGAGCGGCTACCTAAAGACGCCCCCAATCAGGCCAACCGTTCCTCCTTGGCTACTGAATCTAGTTCTCAAGGCCCTAACAAAAGCATCCTTTGAGCCTCTGAAACAGGCCTCTATCATGCATCTTACAATGAACGTGGTCTTCCTGGTAGCTATCGCATCAGCCAGGAGAATCCGCGAACTGGGGGCGCTGTCAACCAAAGAGCCCTACACCGTTTTTCATCAGGACTCTGGTACTCCCGACTGATCCAGGGTTTCTACCGAAGATTATGTCTACCTTCAACTGTAACCAGGAACTAATCCTCCCTTCCTTCTGTCCTCACCCCAAAAATGAAAAAAAATTTCATACTCTAGATCTGAGGAGAGCACTCAGATTGTATATTAAGAGGACGGACGCTATCCGTAAAACTTCAAGCCTGTTTGTTTTAACTGCAGGCCAAAATGTGGGTAAAAAGGCTTCTAAAGATTTTATAGCTAGATGGATCAGATCAGTAATCACATAGCGTATGATCAGGCGGGAGTAGTCCTGCCTGGCCCAGTGAGAGCTCATGCCACTAGGGCAATGGCCACCTCATGGACGAACTTCAGAGAAGCCTCCCCATCAGACTTGTGGAGAGCGGCCACTTGGTCATCCATCCACACATTCACAAAGTTCTACAAACTGGATGTGGTGTCTTTTGCGGATGCTTCCTTTGGCCGCCGAGTGCTCCAGGCGGTGGTTGACACATAAGAGCAATACACATTCCTCCCACCCGACACTCTATGGATGCACTGCTTTTGGAGATCCCAGACGTTATGAAACCCGGAGACCAGCTTAGGAGAGAGAAATCGAAATTTGGGTACCTGTAAATTTTTCTTGCTCCGAGCTGGTCTCCAGGCTTCGGAATCCCTCCCACAATGTATATAGTTGATTTACATCAGGGCCCCTTAGACCTTAACTGTTGTGTTTTGGCCCCTGGCCCAGTTATGCCATAAATGTTGTTTCTGTTTCCAAGTTCCTGTAGTACTGCCTCAGAGGAAATTCTTGAAGAATGACTGGCACCAGTCGATGCTGCCCGACTTTTGGATCCTGCCTGTTGACGTCATCAGGAGGTAGAGCCCAGACGTTATGAAGCCCGGAGACCAGCCGCCTGAGGAACAAAATTTACAGGTACCCGAATTTCAATTTTAAAAGGGAGCAGTTCTTCAAGATTTACAACATGCGTATGCATCCCAATTTTGTTGTACTCACTATATATTAAAACCGGTGAGTAAGTTACTGTTAACTGCCAACCGTATCAGGAGCTTTGGCACTTGATCAATTCTTATCTTAAAAAAGTGACATTGTTTTTAAAAATGTACTCATCAGTGCACTCTGCCGATACATTTGTACACATCTGAATTTGATTTTACTCACCTCAATTTCGGAATGAGGAGTACAATGCTCACCCCAAAAAAATCTTATCTGGAGCCCTATGCGCAGCAGTGGTTCTCATTTGATGCCTTTTGCTCTATACCTTATGTATTCCATGAGCTCTGTATGTACTGTTTAAGGAAATGAATGCACATCATACTTTGGGCATTTTCTGTAGAACGCAAGGAATTATTAACATTATTGTCGCCTGTATTGTTGTTACTGTTGTGTTTGTATATACCTTGCAAAAAGTGCTCTTTGTCTTTCTCTTTATTGAATGTAGGTACTCTCTGATCGCTCCTGAAAAGGGATGCTTGTCTTGGTGAGCCACTCTAACAAAATCAGTTATAAATTAAATATGAGAATGACCCTGTAATGATCAGGGCTTGCATCAGCACTAGTAAAGTGGGGGTCTACTCTGTCAAATGTTGAGTCAGACCAGGAAATCTTGGAGTTGGACATTTCTGGAGTGGCTTTGTACAACATTATCTGGTACTTTTCTGCTAACAATATCTGTGTAAATCTTTCAGTAATACAGGGTCAGTGCTGAAGCGCTGCTTTTATGTTTGTGCTTCGATGGAGGGAATCGTGGAGGCGATTTGGGTCACCTTGATGACAAGGGGGGGGCAGGAGAGTAAAAATAGGAGTTGTGTATGGACCCCGTGCACTGGAGGAGAGTCTGGTGGCAGATGTTGGGAGACACTGCAGATTGGGCAGGGGAAGGGTGGTGGTGTTGGGGGACTTAAACATGCCAGGAACAGACAGGGAGACTGACATCCTCGGTGGCCAGGGAACAGAGGTTGTTGGATGTCTTTCAAAACACGTTCCTAACTCTGGGTTGGGGAACCGACCAGGGAGACGCGGGTACTGGATGTGGTCCTGACTGACAGTGGCCAGATTGGGGGGCGTGGAGGTAAGGGACCTGTTTGCGGGGAGTGACCATGCCACAGTCTGGTTCTGCCTGGACCTAGGAGGGGTAGAAGGCTGCACAAAGACTGAGGTAATTGACTTCAGGGGGGCGGATTTTAAGGAAATGGGAAGGATCCTTAAGGAGCATTTGGATGTGATTGGGTCAGACATGGACGCTGACAGTAGGTGGGAAATAATCAGGAGAGGGGTGCAGGATGCTTCCAGCACCTGTGTCAGTAAGACGAAAATGCGGTAGGGCCCAAAACCCTGCTGGTGGACCAGGGAGGTCCAGGAGGTGGTGCGGGAAAGAAGGCAGCCTATAGGCAATTCAGATGCTCAAGGAGTGAAAGGGATCGAGGGGAGTACGAGCTGATGGCTAGAAGGGCCACTAGGGTGGTGAAGGGTGCTAAGGCAAGGAAGGAGCAGAACCTGGCCAGGAAATTAGGAGAGGGAACAAGGGTTCTTTAGATACATTGGGAAAAACGCAAGGGTTGAGCATAGACGAGAATACTGAGGAGGGGACCCTACCGACGGCAGGTCTGGGGAGGGGAGGCATCACTGGCAGGAGGGGGGGCTAAGCAGGGAGAAGAGGTACTGGAAGTGGAAATCACAGCAGAGAGTGAGGGAAGCCCTCAGCTCCCTAAGACGGAGAAAGCACCGGGCCAGATAAATTACATCCCAGAGTGCTGAAGGAACTTGCGGATGTCCTGGCGAGAACCCTTTCACCATCTCTGAGGACAGGGTGGGTACCCCAGGACTGGAAGGTGGCATATAGTGCCTATCCACAAGGAGGGATCAAGGAGGTGGCAGAGAACTACAGGCCTGTCAGCCTGACATCGGTGGTGGGCAAGGTGATGGAGGGCATTGTCAAGGAGAGGCTGGGGGACCTGGAAAAGTCAGGGTGCCTGGACGATGGACAGCATGGATTCGTCTTGAGGAAATCGTGTCAGACAAACCCTGTGGAGTTCTATGACTGGGTGACAAGTGCCTTGGACCTTGGTAGACCAGTGGGCGTCCTCTTTCTAGACTTCAGCAAGACATTTGACTCTGTTCTCACATGGGCCTGTTGGATAAGCTGGGAGAAATGGGGGTGGGGAACCAGATGATCAGATGGATAGGCAATTGGCTCCAGGACCGACCCAGAGGGTCGTAGTTGGTGGGATAGTCTCATCCCAAAGAGGGTCATGGTGGGGTCCCACAGGATCAGTCCTTGGGTCCCTCCTGTTCAAGCTACCATCTCTGACATAAGGACAGGAATCAGGAGTGAGATGAGTCTCTTTGGGATGACTCAAAACTGGGGGCGGTGGTGAATGGGGAGGAGGGAGGGTGGCCCTACAGGGGACCTGGGCTCTGGAAAGATGGTCTAGAAAGTGGAAGCTGAGGTTCAGTGCAGGGAAATGCAAGGTACTCCACCTGGGGCCAGAAACCCGGGCCAAGTGTACACCCTGGAAATGCTACAAGTCTCGATGGCTGAGAGGGACCTGGGGGTGGTGGTGGATGTCAAGATGAACAACTCTGAGACTTGTAGGAGGGCAGCAGCCAAGGCCAACAGGATGCTGGGATGCATCGCTAGGGGGATCACCTCCAGAAGGAGGGAAGTGATACTCCCTCTGTATAACTGCTTGGTGAGCCACACCTTGAGTACTGCGTGCAGTTTTGGAGGCCACACTTAAAGAGGGACATTAAACTCCTGGAGAGGGTCCAGAGGAGGGCAACCAAAATGATTTGGGGCTTGGGGGACAGGACCTATGAGGAGAGGCTCAAGAGCTAAATATGTACACATTGGAAGAGAGAAGGGACCGGGGGACATGATAGAGGTCTTCAAGTACATGAAGAGGGTAAATAGGGAGGAACAGTCGGGGTGCTTGAAGGAGGTGGAGGGGCCACTAGAGGGCATGGGTGGAAGCTGGAGGGGGGGAGAAAGGAAGAGGTGCTACTTCACTGAGAGGGTGGTGGGGCCATGGAATGCACTGCCTAGGGGGCTGGCGGAGGCAGAGACGGTGGAGGGGTTCAAGAGGAGCTGGGACAGGTACAGGGGAAGGGTTCTGGAAGCAAAATCCAATGCAGCAAGAATACCCGGAACTGGGAAGGGAGAAGCCAGAGGGGGGCAGCAAGGTCAGCACCCAGGGTGGGGGCTGACCAATCGAGCAGACTCGAAAGACCGTTCGGCCTATTCTGCTGGCATTTTAGTATGTTAGTAAATATATCGGGGAAAAACAAAGGGTGAAGGGGCAGATTAGCAGGATTAAAATTGGAGAGATGGGCACAAGACCCGGGAGGGCAGGCTGAGGTACCTAAGCGATACATCCTCAGTTTTCCTAGGAAAATGGGGTGCTGTCATCATACATGGGAGGAGATAGTGATACTGGGGCCCTTACCGATTGGCGGGTCTGGGGAGAGAGGGAGGCATCATTGGCAGGAGGGGGGGAAGGAGAAGAGGTAGCGGAGGTGGAAATCACAGCAGAGTGAGGGAAGCCCTCGGGTCCCTTAAGACGGAGAAAGCACCGGGGCTGGATAACGTACATCCTAGAGTGCTGACGGAACTTGCGGATGTCCTGGCGAAACCCCTGGCGGAGCTTTTCACCATCTCTCTGAGGTCAGGGTGGGTACCCCAGGATTGGAAGGTGGCGCATATAGTGCCTATCCACAAGGGCGGGATCAAGGGAGGTGACAGGGAACTACAGGCCTGTCAGCTTGACATCGGTGGTGGGCAAGGTGATGGACAGCATTGTCTGGAGAAGGCTGGGGGGACCTGGAAAAGTCAGGGTGCCTGTTCGATAGACAGCATAGATTCGTCCCAGGGAAATCGCGTCAGACAAACCTTGTGGAGTTCTATGACTGGGTGACTAGTGCCTTGGACCTGGGTAGACCAGTGGACGTTCTCTTTCTAGACTTCAGCAAGGCATTTTATGTTCCTCATGAGGGCCTGTTGGATAAGCTGGTAGAAATGGGGGTGGGGAACCAGATGATCAGATGGATAGACAGTTGGCTTCAGAGGGTCGTAGTTGGCGGGATAGTCTCATCCCCAAGGAGGGTCATTAGTGGGGTCCCACAGGGATCAGTCTTTGGGCCCCTCCTGTTTCAACACCTACGTCTCTGACATAAGGACAGGTATCAGGAGTAAGATGAGTCTCTTTGCGGATGACTCAAAACTGGGGGCGGCGGTGGATGGGGAAAGAGGAGGGAGGGTGGCCCTACAGGGGACCTGGAGGCTCTGGAAAGATGGTCTAGAAAGTGGAAGCTGAGGTTGAATGCAGGAAATGCAAACTACTGCCCCGGGGTCTGAAACCAGGCCAAGTGTACACCGGGGGGTGCTACAAGTCTCGATGGCTGAGAGGGACCTGGGGGTGGTTGGTGGATGTCAAGATGAACAACTTGGAGACTTCCGGTGACGTCATCGGACCTTTTGCCGGCTTGATCTGCTGGCTCCAGCCCCATCGCGAACAAAATCCACAGCCATCGCCCTGAAAACCGATGCCTTCCCCTGCCAAAACAGCTAGAATGAGAGCTAACGAGGGGCTGAATACTCCGGTACAAAAATTAAGAGGAATGATCCAGTTGGAACAAGAAGACCTGGCGGAGACGCCCCTGACAGCAGAGACGGCCCCAGACCTCCGTGACAGCATGACTCAGGCCTACCAAATGAGCTCAGCCAAACATTATGCAGACAGCACAAACTGTCCGAAATATTGATCAAAAACTAACGGACCTCAGAGCAGAGTTGGGCAACATAGATCACAGAACAGAGCAGCTGGAATTAGCTCTCGCACAGACGTTCGAACAATCACAGACAAGATCGTTTACTATTGTACCTGCTTGCTAGGGATAGGGAGCTGACCCGGAGGATAGATGACCTGGAAGGGCGGTCCCGACGACAAAATGTGAGGTTTTATGGTATCCCGGAAGGTATGGGGACACTGGAACTCTGTTTAAAAGAAATAATTCAAGAAGTGTTAAAAATCCCAGAGGATTTGGACCTCTCAATGGACCGTGCGCACCGCTCCTTAGCTCCGAGGCCTCGGGATCCTAACGCGAGACCCAGGCCAATAATAGCCCGTTTTACCTACTACCAAACTAAAGAAGAGGTCCTGCGAATGCCTGGCAACAAGGTCAGCTTAATTACCGGGACACAGAATTTCACTGGACAACGATTCTACCACTACAGTGCAGGAAGCTCCATGCTCTTTGGCCCATAATGAAAGCATTGCGAGCTAAGTCCATTAAAGCCCAAGTCCTCTTTCCTGCGCGATTGAAGATAGCCACAGATAAAGGCACAAAGATTTTCCCGGATCTGCTCGCTGCCTCGCAATATCTTGAGTCAATATCAATACCAGTGCCCACCTTGCATAAAGATAAACTGGAAAGAGACCTGATGGCATCTGCGTGGATGGTGGCCCAAAAGGGTGCGAAGCTTCCTGGATCGTCGAGGAGAGCCCCTACTTCAAATCTGAGATCGGAGATATCATCGCTGCTTCAGAAATACGGAGACCCGCTTACAGTGAACAAAAGGGCACAGCACCTGAATGGGGGCTTAGACTCTGATCAAACGGAGGGAACGGGCTCTTGAATACACCCGGAAATGGTGGAGAAATGTTGTTTTTTTTTATTTTTTTTTTTTTTTTTAGCTCCCGCTGTGCCTGCTGCCTGCCCTGGATCTCTCGTGGCCCCCTTCCCCCACCCTGGACATCTCGAAATTTGGAGACAAACTAGAATCTGATTACAACACCCTCCACCTCGCCTATTGAGGGGAAAGAAGGCTGAAAGGAGAAGAGAGAACCATATATGACTGTGAAATTGCTTAATACCTAAAAGCTAGTAGTAATGCAGAAACTAAGAGAAGGTGTAGAGGAAAAGCGAAGTAACCCAGGTCTGGGGAGGGGTGCTGGGACTCGGGGGCGGGGTGAGTGTGGGCAAGTCTCCTTTTGATCCAGAGGAGAGACATTACCTTAGCAGGATAACATATAATGACAAGCCAGGCTGAATCCAGCTAAGACAACAAGGATCTACAGATGATAAGTTTAGCTCAATGGCATGTTTGACCTCGGGGGTGGAGAGCGTTTTACTAGATGGTTAAATACTAATTGAAAACTAAGGGAAACAAACAACCTATCCTAGACCCCTTAAAGCAACATGCTGTAATCTGAGATCTTGAGACCCAACAAGCCACTACAGGAAGTAACTATGGTAGTACTGTAGCTGGCTCTCGCGGCATAAAAACAAAGGGGAATAATAAAAAAAAAAAAAAAAGGGAAAGATTGGCTAACACTGATATAACATAGATTAAATAAACAGTCGCGATGGGGGGGGGGGAGGCGGACCATAGCCGTCTAATGGAGTAAGGTGACTATGATGCCAAGTCCTACTAGAGGGATTTCCCTAGGACTAATGGGGTTTCACTTGGTAACACTGAGTTCCCTATTGGTGGCTCTAGAAGCTATGGCACCTAAGCTGGGACATAGCCAGCTAAACCTAGGAAGACAACAAAATTTAATTTGTTAGACGAGAGGAGATTTTTGCACCTGTTAGTGCTGAAAAGTTGTGGTTTTATTTGGTTTATAGCGTTGAATTTAAGCAGCATGTTAGAGGATGAGTTGCAAAGTTTGAGTTCACTTATGGTGTAAAGTGATTAGTTCATTGGGTAACAATTTTATTAATGGATTTAAGGATTTCAGGCTAGAGTCACCTAAGATGATAAAACGAAGTAGAAAAGAATGGCAAAACATGAACAAGTTTTATGAGTAATCAGCTACTAGAGTCTTATCTTTCAACATAAATGGCTGCACAAGCCCAATAAAAAGGAGAAGGCTAATGAAATATTTAGTACAACAAGACTGTGGGGTTAACTTCCTCCAGGAGACACACCTCTCTCCACAGGAAATAATGAAGTTAAAGTCTAAGAGGTTCCCACAGGTGTTCCACTCCTCCCTCCGAAAGGGGAGAAAGAGGGGAGTTGCAATCTTAATTGCTGCTTCCCTCCCCTTTGAGGTAGGGGAGGTGGTGCAAGATCAAAACGCCAGATATATAATAGTGACTGGCAGAATACAGGACACTAAGGTCACCCTGGTAAATGTCTACGCACCTCCAGGGTCACTGCTTTCGTTTTACTCCTCCTTGGTTCACCTGGTTGCTGAAAAGGCGGAGGGGATGCTGGTCCGGGGGAGACTGGAACCTGATTTTAACAGGGCCTTGGACACTACATCCCAAATTCCTACACCAGAGGCTAGAAAGCCAATTCTGTTAAGAAAATCCTAGAACAGATTGGGCTGGGGATATTTGGAGAAAAGTATCCCAGGACAAGGAGTATACCTGTTACTCTCCCAGATTTAAAAGTGTTCAGACTGGATATCTTTCTCACCTACTCACAGTGTCTTACAGGGTTTGTGGAGATTTGGGTGGGGACATGCACACTGTCTGACCATAATCCGATATTCGTAGAAGTAGATTTCTCTCTCCCAAAAAAAAAAAAGACACATTGGAGACTGAATGGCTCCCTCCTCCAAAATAAGAATGTAGTCCAAGACATTAAGCAGCACATTGCTAGAACCCTACAGGAGAATAATAAGGGGGGGATTCCCCCGCAGATAATGTGGGACACTGTTAAAGCCACGATTAGGGGAAGGATTATTGCAATAGTATCCGCAAGAAAGAGAGAAGGTAAACAAAACAACAAGAACTCCTGCAACAGATTAAACATTTGGAGGATAGTCAAAAGCTTAGATGGGAAAAAACCAGAGACAGAGACTTAAAGTTAAAAGATGGAGATGGAAGCTTTACAAAAGGCAGAGATAGAAAAATCCTTACACTACCTGAAACAAAGATTTTATTAGGGAGGTCCACGAGCAACAAAACTACTGGCCTTTAGACTAAGGAGGCACCAGGCCAACTCAGCCATCACCAAAATAAAGATACCGAATACTAATAAGATGGGTACCAAATTAACGATCAGATGCTTTTGTTTCATATTTTAGCAAGCTCTATCAGGCCCCCGGAGAATCTCCCCCAGCAGACAGACTAAAGTTCCTGTCATCCCTCTCGCCCCCACTCTGACGGAGGAGGCGGGCGTCCTAATAGACCAATTTCCCAACAGGAAATTTTGAGCATAATTAAGCAGTTGAAACAGGGTAAATGTCCGGGCCTGATGGGTTCAGTGCTGAATTTTATAAATCCTTCAAAATAGAGGTGTCCCTCTCCTGAGGGAGGTATACTCTGCTGTTTGGGAGGAGGGACTCCGGTCCACCCTCCTGGCAATATGCCACAATCTCTTTAATTCATAAAGAGAATAAAGATCCAACAAAATGTGAGTCATATAGGCCTATATCACTGCTTAATATGATTACAAAATTCTAACCTCAATCATTGCATCCAGACTAAACACACAACTCCCAGGCCTCATTAACATGGACCAAACAGGGTTTGTCTCTGGACGACAAACCGCGAGATAGTGTCACTCTGCCGTGAGACACCATCGGCATAATACATCGGACCCAGACATCGGCGTGCCTTATGAGCCTTGATGCAGAGAAGGCTTTGATAAAGTCTCATGGAGCTTTTTGTTCATGGTCTTAGAGGCCATGGATTTTCCACATCCATTTATAGAGGGCATAAAAGCTCTATACACTAACCCACAAGCATACATCCGAGTGAATGGAAATCTCTCAGAAAGGTTCGGGCTGGGTAGGGGGACCAGGCAAGGCTGCCCCCTGTCGCCACTGCTTTTTGCATTATACATTGAACCTCTAGCGGAGGCTATTCGTCGAGCGGAGACCATAAAGGGCGTTGAGGTAGGAGGGGAGGAAAGGAGAATATCACTTTACGCGGACGACGTACCCTCACAGTGGCAAACCCAGAAACATCCATTCCTGCAGTCTGGTCGATTCTCGAGGAGTTTGGGGGGCATGCAGGATACTCTCTGAATAAATCTAAGACAGAGGTACTCTGTTTTAACTATACCCCATCTAGGGAGATGTGTAAACTATTCCCGATTAAAATGGGATTCTGAAAGAATGAAGTACCTAGAAGCGAGTTATAACTAGAAGCCCTTCCAGCCTCTTTGAGGCTAATTATAAACCCCTGATAGATCAGATCAAGAAAGATTTTGAGAGGTGGACCTGATTAGTCTCCCAATGTATTCTAAAATTCACATAGTTACAATGAATATTCTCCCCAGATTTCTTTATTTATTTCAATGCCTTCCCATATTTATTAGTAAACTTCAATTCCTGAAATGGAACAGGTTAATAACTAGCTTTGTTTGGAATGGAAAGAAACCCAGGATTAACCTTAAGATCCTCCAGGCGCATAGGAGGGTGGGGGGCAGGTCATTGCCAGATTTGGAAGACTACTATCTGGCTGCTCAATTAAGGATGGCACTGATCTGGTCCACCCCTAATTTTGTCTCAAATTGGAAAACAATTGAATTGGGGGAGACAGAGGGTGCAGTCCCATTAGATGTAAGAGCATTAATGTCACGGAGTAGGCTGGGCATACCCCCCACCCGCTTTCGCCTGTGAGGAGCACTATAACTGCTGTACACAGAATCTGGCAGAAGTACGGGCTGAGGCGGTCAGTCTGGTCACTGATCAGAATAGCCTGGTCCCCGGATTTCCTACCGGCAAGGCTGGATCATACCTATAGGATATGGGAGGCGGCAGGGCTTGGTACCTGATCAACTGTTGCAGGAGAGCAGATCCTAGATTTTGCCACTTAGACACTTATGGACTAGAAAGCGGAGACCATTTTGGTTTCTACAAATCAGGAGCCTATATAGACTGGTGCCAGAAGAGGATGAGTACGTCATCTAAAGCAGCCCTCTCCTAGACTGTATTAGTGAAATCCGGTCAGGACAGTTACAAAGGGTCTCATCTCAGTTATTCAGGGCTTTATCACAGATGAAAGAGACCCCTAAATAAAATTAAAGTCATGGAGGGGGGGTGGGGTTAACATAAGGAAGACGTGGCTCAGGGCTTTCCACGTTTCCACTAAGACCACAAATTCACCTTATTGGCAGGACTTTGAATGGAAAGTGAAGCCAGCTTCTTTCTCCCCTCTGCCTTGCATAAAAAGAAACCCAGCGCAGACCCCAGAATGCTGGAGACAATGCGGAGAGGAGAGGTGACATACCTACATGTTTTCTGGGGTGTCGGGGATAAAGAGCTATTGGGACGGGATCTGTAACACCCTCGAAAGTTTTCTCCTTGACACAGACTCTGAGACTTTTCCAACCTAATTTTGGGAGTCCCAGGGGGTAGCTCCGACGACACTCTATACCTGTGGGCTATATTAATTGTGGCTGCACATAAAAGCATAACCCACTTTTGGCGAAGGCTGAACCCACCAGAAATTCAGAGCTGGATTGCTGTAGTACGAGATTAATGACATGGAGGAGATAACATACAAAGTAAATCAGAAAATAAATTTATATATAAGGAGATGGAGAAGGTGGCTCCTGTGGAAAGACACATGCTCAACATCCCTCTCTGAATGCAGCCAGAAATAACTGTGGGGGGGGGGGAGAGAACGTGGAGGATGGATTGAGGAAACATGGACTTATTGATAAATAACATGTACTGAAAAGTGATAATGAATTATGACACTATAAAGTAACTGAAATAGAATGCTTGTGAACGGAAAGCCTGACAAAAGATGAATGTATTTGTACCCATTTGCTGTCAAACTTGAGTTTTAAAAAAAAAAAAAAAAAAGAACAACTTGGAGACTTGTAGGAGGGCAGCAGCCAAGGCCAACAGGATGCTGGGTTGCATCATTAGGGGGTCACCTACAGAAGGAGGGAAGTGATACTCCCTCTTTATAACTGCTTGATGAGGCCACACCTCGGGTACTGCTTGTAGTTTTGGAAGCCACACTTAAAGGGACATTACCCTCCTGGAGAGGGTCCAGAGGAGGGCAACCAAAATGATTTGGGGCTTGGGGGACAGGACCTATGGAGAGAGGCTCAAAGAGCTAAATATGTACACATTGGAAGAGAGAAGGGGGACATGATAGAGGTCTTCAGGTGCATGAAGGGGGTAAATAGAGTAGGAGCAGTCAGGGTGCTTCGAAGGAAGGAGGAGCGGGGCAGCTAGAGGGCATGGGTGGAAGCTGGAAAGGGGGGGAGGAGGAGGTGCTACTTCACTGAGAGGGTCATAGAGCCATGGAATGCGCTGTCCAGGGGGCTAATGGAGGCAGAGACTGTGGATGGGTTCAGGAGGGAGTGGGACAGGTACAGGGGAAGGGTTCTGGAAGCAAAATCCAGTGCAGTGAGAATATCCGGAACTGGGAAGGGAGAAGCCAGAGAAGGCGAGGGGGCAGCAAGGTCAGCTCCCAGGGTGGGGACTGACCAAATGAGTAGACATGAAAGACCATTAGGCTGCCCACAATTCAGAGGAAGCCTCTGAACATGATGCATTACTTTCTCAAGCGAGGTGTTCTTTTTCTCCGAATAGAGAAGCTGGTTTGGAATATACTGTATCTGCTAGATGAAGAGGCAGAGGTAGGGATGGAGGCTTGGGGGGCAATCCAGGGGTGTACTCTATCTGCCCAGACAACCTTCAGAAGATGGCCCTCCACTCTCTGTAGTGATGAGAGGGAATAGGGTCCAGGATGTTCAGAAAATCTCTGAATTGCTTGGGGAAATGCTGACCATTTCACAGGAGATGCCCCAAGACTAGTAAGGTTTCCGAGACCAGATTCAGGTAGAATCTGGTAAAACCCCCCAACCCCGGAAACAGACATTCATGTAGACAATTCACAGGAGGGATATGATTTGATGCAGGATTTGCAACAACCTCCGGGAGTGGCGTGTCCTCCCAAGATATCTCCCATCGTCGGAGGTTATAGACCCTGTGGTGCTCTCTGGTGATTTACTTCTCTCACAGTTACCCCTGTCGAATCGCTTTGCAGCCTTTACAACTTGGGGTGACAGGGTAGATGTTGAACAACCGATGGAACAGGAGTCTGTATTACCCCCTCTCTTATGGGATGAGGGAGGAGTGCACCCTGGGTGCCTTGTAGCTGAAGAACCATCTAAGTGACGGACAAGATCAAGTGTAAAGTTGAAAACCAAACCCTCCCTGAGCCTCTAAGATTTAGGCTGGCTAGTTTAACTGTTAACAGCATTAAATCATCTGTAAAACCATCACTCTATTTTACAACAATTACGATGCAATATTGTTTTTTTGCAGGATACAAGGCTGCGTTCAGTTGCAGAAATACAGTTTCTAATGAATGGGTGTGGGGACCTTCATATTCGTCTATTGAACAAGAAACTTGTTGTGGGGTGGGAAGCTTTTTCACCCCAAATGTACGACTGTGTAGATTAGTTGATATAGAGCCTGGCCAAGCACTGTTATTGGATATTGAATTAGATTCCTTTCAATGCCATTCATTGCATATTTATGGACTGCAAACTAAAGCCCTCCGTATTGACCTGTTGTCCAAAGTTCAGCCGTTTCTGCATACCAGTAGACAACCCTTTCCCCCCCTCCCGGGGGGGATCTGAACTGGGTGCACTGCCCAACAAGGAACCTTATACAATTTTTCACCAGGACTCCATAGTGAGGAGTCCCCAACTCTACTCATCCTGGAATAGACTCCAGATTATCTGGGGGAGCGCCATTCGAGCCTGGGCCTGCAAAGGGTGGACATTCATCTGGCGCGACGTGGGACCTTTTTCTCGTCTACAAGAGTGGGGCATGCAGTGACACCAGTGGAGGGGGCATGCTCGCGTCCGCATGTACTCCTCTGGCGCCTGCCCCACTCAGTCCCTTCTTGCAGCATCATTGTTCTGTCCCCTAGCCGCCGGGGTCAGAAGCGCACAGACTACTGAAATCCCCCCCCCCCAGAGAGGGAGAGCAGTCCCTTGGATGCTCAATCCCTCTCAACCCCAGCCAGCCCCTAGTGGCCCGTGCTTGTTCCCGAACACGGGTTGCTGGCGCAGCGCGAGGTAAGGTGACCAGCGCCTCCGCCCTCTGCGCCACCGGGCCAGTGAACTATTTTATTTTTAATTCTACTTTTTTGTCATGTTTTTAGTTAGTAGGGGTGTTTTTTTTTTTTTTTTTATACATAAACTCTCTAAAGAATTCCTGCTCCAGAGGTCCGCGACTCTCAGCAGTTTCTTTTTAGCCATGGCTGCTTCGTGTGACAGACAGAGACAGACAGAGACAGACAGAGACAGACAGAGACAGACAGAGACAGACAGAGACAGACAGAGACAGACAGAGACAGACAGAGACAGACAGAGACAGACAGAGACAGACAGAGACAGACAGAGACAGACAGAGACAGACAGAGACAGACAGAGACAGACAGAGACAGACAGAGACAGACAGAGACAGACAGAGACAGACAGAGACAGACAGAGACAGACAGAGACAGACAGAGACAGACACCCTTTCTTCTGGAGTTTTTCATCAGTCCTCATAGACAGAGTTGTCCTTAGCGGCTTCCTGCCTTGGAGACTCATTACTTGCAGTACTATACGCAGTTTATATAATAATAATAATAATAATCATAATAAAAAAAAAAGTTTACTTTTATTGGGACTTTGTTCTCGAAGGTCTGTGGTCCGCTAGTCGTGATCTCTGAAACCGGGGCACATTAACGGGCATTTCCTCTTGGTTTAGCAAAAAAAAAAAAATTTCTGTCACAGTGCTCCGTTTTCCGCTTTCATGTTCTGTTCAGAAAAAGGGGACACTGGCTTTATTTGAGCTGTGCTTTTGTGAACTGACAACTGGTTGCTCGTGCAGTTTACATAAAGTTTGCTTGTTCTGTTGGTACAGTGGTCATTACAATGTCTGGTCAATCTGTATTGTTACCTAATGATGTGGGGGAGGGTCTTTATCAGACTAGCACCCCAGGATCCACTATGGACTCTTCCGAAGTTTGAAACAATTCTCAGAGCAGGTTCCCATATCATTACCTGCAAGAAACAAACCCAAATTAAGACCTGTTCCTGTCCATCCTGCTGAAAAGCAAAAGAAGATGCCAGTGGACAGTTTAAAATCTAAGATGAAGAAAGCCACTGTCCCTCTGAAAGGCAAAATGAGACGCCAGTGGACAAATCTCAGTTCAGTGGCAAAAAGGGTCACTGCTCCTCCTGCTGGAGAGCAAAAGGAGTTGCCAATGGACGAGACAGATACCCATGTAACTGGACATAGCAAGGGTAAGATTTTTTTTGTTTAAGCTATCCAAACTATGGAAGCAATAATGGGGCATACGGAACCCAATCATCAACCCCCCTCCCCCCAAAAAAAAATATCCCAGGGGACCAAGGCGACTACCTGTGTTAATGAAGAACAAGAGGACAAAGGAGAAACCATAGAACCCGATGGTACCTCTAGTCAGGATTTGGAATCCCATTTGTGGGAGCAGGAGGAATACACTTCATTCTGTGGTTACGTTAGACAAATGGTAGATACTCTTGCACTTCCCACACATGACACGGGTGGTGAGGAGGAGGAGGATGCTCACCACTTGGACGTGATGGGGGATGAACCCCATGAAAAGATTGCTCTTTCCAGTGCACTACAAAAGACAATCTGAGGCTGTAAACAATTTAAGTCTTCTATGTCTGTCCGAGGAATGAACAAGAAAGTAGACAAGGTACTAGTTGGATATACATACTGCTGAGTATCTCTATACACACCTGGTTTATGAGGGCATAGTTCAGGCAGCCACACTGGACAAGGCCAGGATTCCCCTTTCTCCCCAGCCTCCAGATAAGGATTCCAGGAAACTGGACAGCATGGGGAAGAAAGTGTATGCAGCAGCCTCCCTGCTCCTTAGACTGGCTAGATACGTGGCCTATGCAGTTCAGTATAAGAAAGCCCTTTGGAACACTGTTTTGGCACTGTGTGAGCAAATACAAGGGGACCAGGCCGAGGACTTGGCAGACGTACCCAGAACAGCCCTGGATGCCAGTAAATACCAGTACCACATGGCTGTGGCCACAAGTTAGATAGCTTCCAGGTCCATGGCCCATGCTGTCTCCCTTAGGAGATTGCCTGGGTAAGGGCAACAAATTTGTCTCATGAGGCTCTGACAAAAGCCAAAAAAGCCATGGATTTCCCTTTTTGAGAAAAGCTTCCTCTCTGGTGACAAAACAGGTTTACATGAAAAAAGTTCGACTACAAAACTTCTTAAAAAGGCAATACAGAGAGAGGCCAGGTATTTACGAGTTACAGGTCTCGAGGAAGGGCAGGTTGGGCTAGAGGTTATTACATGAGACCTTACTATCCCACGCCTGTGCCTTACAACTACTCATTTGAGAGGTTACTTCAGAGGAAGGTTATTCTGAAGGACTGATCAGGCTTAGTCTTCAAGGGCTCAGCCCAAGCAGAATCCCTGAGGTTTGCGTACAGGTTGCCAACCCGTTGCCAGTAGGAGGAAGGTTGACTGTTGTCTTCCAGGAGTGGAAAAGCATCACCATAGACAAGTGGGTCTTGGAATTAGTGAGCCAAGGCCTCACTGCAGTGAAGTGTTCCCACAGTTCAGTGCACAGACATTTCTAGGGACATGGATATGTTCAATCCACACTTCATGGCAGGTTCCTTGCCGCTTTAAATCTTGCCGGACGGTCTTCAAGCTGGCTCCTCCCACCCAACCAGGTGGTAAAACTCTTGGCTCTGCCCCATGACGCCAGATCTTCCTTACCGCTTGGAAGCTCGGGCTTCCTCCTTAGCACTCTGCGTTTAGACTGGATCCAAACTCTTCGGTTAACCCAAAACTAATTTTAAAGTTTACAAGACTTCGGTCTGTTTCTTCCTTTGCGGCTGCGATGGATAAGTCTGCTTCGGTTTTTGGCGGTGCCCATGCGGGCAGAAGATGTCGCAGACCGATCCCCACTCCATGTGAGTTTATTGCCTTGGGCTTGATCACGATCCGCAGGCCTGCGATTTGTGCAAGTCCTTCTCTGTCAGTGTCCTCTAAGACCATGCTGCCAGACTCCAACTTGGGCGCACAGAGAGACGCATTCCACCGGTGAAGTCAAAGGGGGCCCGTTGGGCAGTGTCCGGCGGTGGGCTCGGCTGAGCAACTTGAGCCGATGATCGCCCTCGAGGAGGAGACGGCCCAGGCCGCATCTTCGTTGTCCTCAGTCGCGGCATTTATCCTGCTCTCTTTGGGCTCCTCCTACACAGCTTCTTTTAAGGAGCTCTGTCAATCCCTCTGTACGAAAGGTGAAGGTCCATTGGGACACTCCTCTTGGTCCAAGAAGGAGGACTCGAAGGGTAAGTCCCACTGTCAGCGTTCGTGGGAGCGGGAGAAGTCCCCTCCCCCGGACAGTCTACTCTCGACTTCGGTCGAGGTTGCAGCTAAGGCCGTTGGCTTCACGGTGTCCCCGTCAGGTCAGCTGGCCGAGACACCAGTCAACGCGGTTGAGATTTTTCTCGACCCGTCGGACGGGCTGTCAACTGGAGAAGCCGACAACCCATCACCGGTTCCCCCAGTGGAAACCGAGGACTTGCCTGCGCCTCCTGTGCCGAAGTCCCCAGTTAAGGTTCCCAAGACAAGGGGAGGAACAGGTTTTCCCCCGATTGTTCCCAGACCCACCCTGAAAACACAGACTGGCTCGGTCTCGGACCTCTTCTCAGTGCAGCCGATCCCGCCAACACCGGTAGTCTGTCTCGGCACCGCAGAAAGTGGCGGCGCAGCTTGTCCTCTTCTTCCTCTGAGGAGGAAAGGCTTCAGCTCAAGTTGCATCAGCGCTTTGAGGACTTAATGTGGCAGCAGCTCGTTCTGACTGGGAACAAGCCAACCCCCGTTGCCTTCCCTGGCCATTAAGTGGCTGTCACCTGAATGGCCGAAACAACCCCTTGTGGTTGTCAGAGTCCAAACCAGAGCCAGTGGTTCAGCCGAAACCAGCTGCGCCACCTGTTGTGGTGGAACCCCCGCCTCCACAACCTAAATCTGGGGCTCTGACCAAGGATTCTCTGTCAGGTCAGGGGTTTCCCCATCAGTTGTATCACCCTCACTCCAACCGTCCTCTGCAGGTGGAGGGTGACTTAGACCCTAGGCAGCTGTTCGCAGACTCCTCCGAGTCTGACTCTTCCCTGTTTTCCAGGCCCCTCGACCTGGAGTCCACTGGGGGACAGTCGGTGGACGAGAGCCCATCCTCGTTCATGGGTCTGCTTCAGCTCATCTCGGAATCTACTGGGATGCAGCTCGAACCTGTGTCCAAGCGGGCAAATTATCCCCTCATGGAGATACTGGACAGAGGGGATTCTCCCACGGAGGCCTTTCCAGTGGCTGAAGCCATTGTTGGCCCAGCCTTGGAGTTATGGCAGCAGCCGGCTTCTTGTCCTGATCCTTCGGCCAGGATGGCCAGGAAGTATGCGGTCCCCACTGGTTCACTGTCCAGTTTTTCGGAGCACCCCTCTGCAGAGGGACTTGTGACCGATGGTGTTTTCTGGCATTCCGGGAACACCAGGGACATGGACAAGCCTCCCGACAGAGTCCAAAAAGCTGGACTGCGTCAGGCGTAAGGTATACGCTGCGTCCTTTCTAGGCCTCCCTCAGGCCAGTTCGGCTGTACTGATGGTGCACTTCTCTCACGCCCTTATGGGCTCCCTGGATGAGGTGATCCCTCACCTCCTGGCTGACCTCCAGACTATGGTCAAGCAGATGCGGGATCGGGGAAGGGCGGAGGCGGAGCAGCAGCTCCAAACTGCTCTGGATATTGGAGACTCTTGTGCCCTGTCAGTAGTGGCCATGCGCTGCAGATCTCCACCTTCATGGCGGATAGCCAGCACAAGCTGGCAGACGTCCCCTTCCTGGGTACCGACTTGTTTGGGCCCGGGTGGAAGGCCATCTCCAGAGGATTGAGAAGTCCAGTGCCACCTTGGACTCTGTCACGTCTGCCCAGAAGGACAGAGGCCGCCAGCAACAGCGTAAGCCCTTTTGCCCTTCTGCCCCTGCAGCACGTCTGGCCCAGCAACACCAGCATCAGGGCCAGCAGGCTCACACTTGGCACCCCAAAGCCAAGCCTGCAGCTTCCTCCAGCAGGAAGCTGGGAGGAAAAGGCCCAGGAGGCCCCTTGGCCGGTCCCTCCTCTAAGCCTGCCCAGTGACGGGTTGAGGGGTGTCGCCCCCAGCCTCGTCGCTCCCCCCTGGGTTCCCCCATAGGGGGACGGCTCCGCCACTTTCTTTCCGCCTGGTCCGCTATCACCACGGACCGCTGGGTGTTGGAAGTGGTAGGAAAGGGTCTGTCTCTGGAGTTCGAGCAGGTCCCGCCCTTCCGAGCTGTCTCCCCACTGAGGGCTAACGGGTCCGCGGCGCCTCTTGTTGGCCCGTTGAGCCGATATTGCCCTGCTCCTCCAGAAGGAGGTGATCAGGGAGGTGGCGGATCCTTCACCAGACCCAGGGTCTGCAGGGCTGCTACCTGGAAGTCGGCACACACCTTTTATTACCCATTACCACATAGACCTTGAGTCACGCCGGGATGCTGGTTTTGGGACCTCTGTTCTCCAGTCCTTGTTCCCTAAGTAGGGGGTGTGCGCCTTGCCTCCCTCCCTCCTCCCGGAGAACTGCTATGAGTCTGCCATGAAGTTGTGTATTGAACAACATATCCATGTCTCTAGAAATGCAGGTTACTCACCTGTAACAGGAGTTCTGGGAATAGTATATGTTCATCCACACAACCCACCCGGCCTCCCTGGCTTCGATGCACAACCTGGCTTCTAGCGGGCTAGATCTGGCGTCATGGGGCGGAGCTGAGAGTTTTACCATCTGGGTGGGTGGGAAGAGCCAGCTTGAAGACCTTCCGGCAAGATTTAAAGTGGCAAGGAACCTGCCATGAAGTGTGGATGAACAACATGTACCATTCCTAGAACTCCTGTTACAGGTGAGTAACCTGTATTCTCTCCCTCCTAATCCAACAGAAAAGAATTCTGCTAGAACTGGAGGTCCAGAAACTCCTGTGAGCAAACTCAACATAAAAAGTACCTCTATCCCAGTGGGGAAAGGGCCTTTACTCGAGGTACTTTCTCACATGGAAGAAAAAATGGGAAATGGCGACTCACTCTGGATCTCAGAATCTTGAACAAGCATCTTGCAAGAGAGAAATTCAGGATGGTCACCCTGTCCACAATTAACCCAACCCTTCGACAGGGAGACTGGTTAGTGTCCCTGGACCTAAAGGATTTGTGTTGTCACATTCCTATCAGACACAGTCACAGAAAATACCTGCGGTTCAGACTCTTGGGTCACTACAGGTTCACAGACCTACCCTTCAGTCTGTCATCCGCTCCCGGGGTGTTCAGAAGTGCTTGGCCATTGTAACGGTGCACCTCCAGAGGTAAGGTATGGTGATCTTTCTTTGCTTAGATGACTGGCTGGTCACAGGAATGTCACATCAACAGGTCAAAGACACTCTTCCTGACATGGAACACTGTAGAGTGATTGGGATTCCTCATAAATGTGCAAAAATCCAAAACAGAACCAGTACAGATGCTGGAATTCGTAGGAGCACAGCTGGACGCCCTACAGGGCCAGGCTTTTTTAAAACACCCCAAGAAAGGTTAAGAAACCTGGTGTATGTGGCAAACTCCTTTGTCATAGGTCAGCCCAGATTGGCAAGCCACTTACTTCAACTGCTGGGCCATATGGCCTCTACCACAGCAGTGGTTCCAGGGCAAAGATTTCAGATTGGGGACATTCAGATCTTACTTTGAGGGAAACGGGCTGACATCGATGGGACTAAGCCGCCAGGCCCACATGCAAACTGCTAGCTAGAAAGTGTACCACAGGGAACTGCCTACCGCCATCTCTCTCTGACATCGGCTTAGCCTGTAAAGGAAAGGGGTCCCACACACCCTCCTCAGTTCTTTTTTTTTGGCTGTCTATCCGCACACGTTGGATGACTGAAACCACCGCAGTCTACCGCCATGTCCTGTGCTTTTTTTTTTTTTTTAATGTTTTTCATTAGTTTTTAACATGGTTTTGTCCCGTTGTTACCTGATTCTGGGTTGTCTTCTCAACCTGCCACGTCTTCAAACCGCTCCACGAATTCCAGAAAAGGATGGACATTCTGCTTGCATTCTGTGCCTAGGCCCCAGCCATGACACTGAATCCTGCCAGATCTGCCAGAAATTTAACCAAGCCACATGGCAGATGTTGCCTGAATTCTGGAAAGCATCTTATCCAGCAGAAGTTCATTATGATGGAACAGGAGCTGCAGACCAGGAGCTCTTCAGCGTTACCAGCCCAGTCCTCCAGGGCTTCCTCCTCCTTTCAGTCTTGGGAAAAGTCTAGCGAGAGTCCCAAGCACATTGACTGGGCCCAGTCTGCTTCCCGCTTGCGGTCTCCTCAAAAATCTTTGACTATATCTGATCTGGGTCTTCCTCCCATGGGAGATCTGCCTTCTCTGCCTCATCAGCCCTTACTCATGAGGTACCAGTACCCTGCCACCAAGTGCTCGCAGAACGGCGTCTTCTGGCTAGGACGCTTCTGCTTCAAATTCCAAAGTCAGGCATACAGAACATGTTAAAAGACCAAAACACACGCCGGTAGAATTAAAGCAAAGCTTTGAGGAGTTTAATGCTGAAATTTCAGTTACAGGCTGAGAAAATTCACCGTACAAGAAGCCCCACTCTTCTGCTTCCCAGCCCTTGACACTCTGGCTCCTGTCAGCCAGGAGGCTCTGCCAGTGTGGGTGTGATGGGCGCCAGCTCGGTGTGGTGTACTACATCAAGGGGGGGGGGTTCATTAGTACCCCCTATGCAGGGAGGTAAGGAGTGTGGTACTAGGTGTTGGATTAGGGTCTGACACACTTGGCGGTCCATGTCCCAGACATGAAACATGCTCTGGTGGACAGCCTCTGCCGGACCCAGTCCAGCATGCATGAATGAGAGCTTCTGTCGTCTGTTGCAGAAGACTTGCTCAACAGATGGGGTCATCCAGAGTTGGACCTTTTTGCGTCCCCACTCAACGCAAAACAGTTTCTGCTCACTAGATCCAGGGCCTGGAATTTTTTGACAGAAGGTGGGTGGGTGTGTGTGTGTGTGTGTGTGTGTGTGTGTGTGTGTGTCTCTGTCTCTCTCTGTCAGTGGGAGTTTCCTTTACACCTTCCCTCCGTTTCCTCTAATTCAGAGGGTGCTAATCAAGCTGCAAATGGAGGGGACCAGCATGATTTTGGCTGCTCCATTTTGGCATCTGTAGATATGGTTTCCTGTGCTTCAGCAGCTGGTGGAGGAACCTCTGGTCCCTCTTCCCCCTCTGCAGGAACCTGCTGACCCAGGATCTGGGTACCCTGGACCTTCCCAACCTCTGGTTTCTCCATCTGCATGCTTTGCTTCTGAGAACATAGCCATTGCCAGGTTCGGGGCCTCTAACAGAGTGACCGATATCCTCGTGGTTGCCCAGAAGCCTTCCACGCAAGATGCATGTGCCATGAAGTGGAAGTGGTTTGCCGTCTGGGCCCTTTCACCTGTCCAGTAAACTGCATCCTGGACTGCCTGATCTCTCTGTCAGACTCTGGTCTGCAGTACTTCTCCCTCAAGGTGCATCTTTCGACTGTTTCTGCCTTTCATGAGCCCATGGGTGACCGCACGATTGCTCAGCTTGATGTCTCCTGTATCTTTTTAAGGGGCATCCTGCATCTGACAGCCCCAATCTGTTCTCCTGTCCTGGCTTGGGACTTGAATTTTGTTTTGGAGAAGGTGACCCTGTCTACCTTTGAGCCAACTGTGACTTGCGATTTGCACTTTCTCTCTTGGAAATTATTTTTAGTTGTCATTACTTCTGCTCAAAGAGTTTCAGGCCCTCAGTTGCGAGGAGCCTTTTTTGAATTTTTTTTTTTCTTCACAAAGACTAGATGTCTTTGTGCACAAATCCTAAGTTTCTCGCTAAGGTGGTCTCAGTGTTTACACTTAACCAGTCTGTCCACCTTCCTGTTCATTTTCCTGAGTGTGCCAGTCCAGGGGAAGCACTGCTTCATATGTTAGATGTGCCCAGAGCTTTGAAATACCTGCTTCGGACCAAGGAATGCAGAAAGTTGAAGCAGTTATTTGTTTCCTTTGCCCCAGGTAGAGAGGGCGCTTCAGTTTCTAAACAGTGTTTATCCAAATGGTTGGCAAATTAAATTGTGTTAGGCTGCAAGTACGGCAAAGAATTACCTGGAGCGGTTAAAGCTTATTCCACAAGAGGCATGGCTACCTCTGTGGCTTGTTTCTGAGGGGTCTCGGTCGCTGACATCTGTGTGGCTGCCATCTGGAGTACCATCCATACTTTCACCAAGCACTGCAGTCTGGACACTGCCTCAAGACCTTGTGCAGGTTTTGGCAGGGCTGTTCTGCAGGGCCCCCTGTCTTAAGTTTATGGTGAGTCTCTCTCTCTCTCTCTCTCTCTCCCCCGACTGTCTTTGCACCTGTAACTGCTTGACTCATTCCTACGGTGTGACCTGATGACTGGGGTAACCCCGAAGAAGATAAAATACTTGGGTACGAACTTACTAAAACAGTAGATCTTTGAGGGGGTCTCTGTCATCTGGTCTGCTTTTCTTCCCACCATCCCCCTTCTTGGGGCTCTTGTCTAGAACTGGCTGGCTGGTGTATCCAGCCTTTCGTTTTAGGTCTGGGCATTTCTGTGTGTCTGTCTGTCTGTCTGTCTGTCTGTCTCTCATCGGTTCCCCATGGTTAGAGCTATGCTCCCTCTGTCGGGTGGGGGCGAGTGAAACTGACAAGGGAGCGGGGCCGCTTACACCTTTTATAGGGTTGGTGACGTTGACAGACAGACATTGATCTAGGTGGCCCCAGTTGTACTGCTGAAAATCTTCCATGTGGATCCTGCTTTACCAGTGGTGAAGTTCTACGGTGTGACCTGATGACTGAGATACCTTTTTGAAGAGCTACTGTTATGGTAAGTTCTTAACATACTAACATACTGGTATCTCGTCTGCTCGGTAGCCAGCCCCTTCACTGGGTGCTTACTTCTCCAGATGGGGTCTTCCACAGCTTCAGTTTCCCCCTCTTAACTGTCTTACCCCCTCTTGAATCCCTCCACTGTTACCTCCTCCACCAGACTCCTGGGCAGCATGTTCCATGGGTCCTCCACCCTCTCTGAAGTAGTGTCTCCTGTACTTCCCCCTGTAGTCTCTTCTCTCCCCCCCCCCCTCCAGTTTCCACTCATGGCCCCCTGGTTGTTCCACCCCCACCCTTCTTGAGCCTGAACAGCTCCTGGGCTCCGCTCCTGTTGATCACCCCCCACCCTTACATACTTAGACCTCTCATATCCCCCCTCTCTCCTCCAGTGCATACAATCTGAGCTCTTTCCGTCTCTCCTCATGGGGCTTACCCCCTATGCCCTGGATCATCCTGGTCGCCCTCCTCTGGACTGTCTCTAGCAATGCTGTGTCCCTCTTAAATGTGGTCTCGAGAACTGCACACAGTACTCTAGATGTGGCCTGACCAGGGCATTCTATAGAGGGAGGATCACCTCCCTCTTCCTGGAGGTAATCCCTCTGGCTGTGCAGCCCAACATCCTGTTAGCTTTTGCTGCAGGTCTTTGACATTTCAGTGCTGTTCATTTTGACATCCACCACCACCACCACCACCCCTAGGTCCCTCTCGCCTGACGAGGCTTGCAGTATGACCCTGCCCAGGGTGTATGCATGTTCCTGACACCCAGATGCAGCACCCTGCACTTCCCTGCATTAAACTTCAATCCCCACCTCCTTGACCACCCCTCCAGGGTAGCCAGGTCCCCCGGAGGGCTACTCTCCCCTCCTCCCCGTCCACCAGGGCTTCCCAACTTTGAGTCTTCCGTAAAGAGAGATGGCCTGCTCCTAACACCCCACCCTATTCGGAGATGTACAGCAAATTTAAAGTTGCAACTTTTTAAACTTCTGTTGTACGATTGAATATTGATATTGTACAATTTGAATACATAACTGGTTGCCCCAAAATACACAATTTATAAAGTAGGTTAACAGAAATGTGGCAGCCATGTTATTTTGAGTCAATGATGTAGAAGAGAAAAAAGGGGGGGGACACAAAAAAAAAAAAAGTTGCAGTGATATCCCCCCATTGGATCAGCTTTTGAGAGAACACTTTTTCAGGTTAGTCTGACTATCTCTCGAAAGCTAGTCTCAAAAATAATTTTGCCAGTCCAGTCTTAAGTAACTAACTGTTCTTTCTGTTTGCTTCAGTGTTGTTATTGTGGCCTCTCTCAGGAGCCCACTGCTCCTATTGGAGAATATTGTCCGATATATCTCAGGATTTTGCATTTCAGCAAGGATAGTAATTTTTTGCGGTTGTCCGGATTTATCTGCTAAGGATGACATTTGCAGGTTATTGGATTACAGCCATGCAGATTAACGGGTGGAGATTTCTGGATGTTGCGTGGTGGTTTTCCCTTTTACTGTTTGGTGCTTATCCTGTTTTTTTTTTTTTTTTTAGTCCTGCTTAATGTTGTTGCTGTTTATATATCTTTCTCTCCTAAAGCTGGCCTCTGGGCTAATCACTTCTGGGAGGTCCTTCCTGGAACCATGTGAAGGCAGGGAGCATTAGACTTCTGCAGGACGGCTGTACCCTCCTGCTGGTTTCCTCCAGATGTCTGTTTACTTCCTGCCTGTCTAGTGGCAGGAGCTCTGCAGGACCTCTGTCACAAGAGTGACCAACCCAAAGACTTTTTCAGTGAGTAAACTTCTGTTTTCTATTTTTGTACATTGATAGTGCTATTGAGCACTAGTGCAGGGACCCAAGTCTCAGCCTTGCAAGCTGCACAGACTGGCTCCCTTCTCCCTCTCACCTTGCGCTCAGAGGCTTTTTTCCCCATACTCCGAGCCCCCCCTCCCCCCGAGCAACGAGGAGGCATTCACTACCTTGACTGGGGTCAGCGGCTCGACGCAGCAGCCGCCTCATCGAGCACACAAGGGTTTTCGGCTCATCAACGGGCGCCCGAATCTTCTTTGCCATCAACGGCCACGAAAGGCTTACTGTCGCGCCTGCTTGTTAGAGCTGTAGGGACAGGTGGTCTGATGCTGGGCAGCTTACGTGGGAGCTTTCGCGATCTTTAGGCAGGCGGAGAGACAGGCCATTAAGAGGGTAAAAGTGGGGACACCATTATTCTCTCGTCGACTGATTCTGTGGCAGGATGCCTAAGCCTTAGAGGGGCTGGACTAAACGATGGCTCAGGATTCACATTAAGAGACAAAAGAAAAAGTAACATGGCTTCAGCAAAATCGGACAGACCCCCCACCCAGATGCCGAAAGTGCCACAAGTGCAGAACACCCATGCAGGCCACATTCGCAGGGTCTTGGTGTGTCTAGTGACACAGTGCAACCTCACCAGCCCAGGGCGAGGCGTCCACCTCCGAATCGCAGGATCTACGAGACAGGGTCTGGGGTAATCACTCAGCTGGGGCTCTAGCCCCAGATCTAATGGAGAAACTGAATAGAGCCTTCACCCTCAACCCCTCATATTTCAATGTCCTTCAGCAGTCTCCGGGGCCCAGGACCCATAGGAAAGCCCCCCCAACAAGCGCACTCACTCCCTCCCCATCCTCTGTTGAGGACACCCCCTGCTCCTCACGACTCAACAGGAGGAGGAAGAGTCCCAGATCCGCAGCCCATGAGAAGCACAGATGGGACAGGTCACTCTCAGGGTCCAGCTATTCATCCCTAGACGAGGGGGAACTTCCAAGCTTGGATTCAGACTGACTCCTCGCCAGCCAGAAACTTTGATTTTGGAATATCTAGATCTTTTTTCATTAAAAAGGTGTCAGATGAGATCCACCTGAGCTGTCCTTTTCCAGAGCCCAAGCGAGCGAAGCCAGCATTCAGGCTTGTACCGGTTTCAAAGCCAGCAACTGTTTCCCATCCCTCCGGCCATAGAGGACCTCTTAAGGAAGAATGGCAGGGACCCGGGCATTCTTTCCCCGTCCCTCGCTGCCTAACCAAACTACTGAAATTCAACAAGAAGCCTTCGGAGAAATGGCTTGACTGTCCCCAGATAGACCCTCTTACCTTAAACCTCATGAAAGAAGGTGGAGCCTCCCTGCGGGACCCAGTGGATAGGAAAGTGGATACCTCTCCTAAGGAAAGCTTTTCAGTCCACCACAGCCTTCCTCAAGGCAGCTACGGCTAACCTCTGCTCAGCTAGGGCTGCGCTTTCCTGGGCTACTGATCTGGCATTACAGTTTGCTGATGAGCCAGAGAAGAATCAACCCATTTTACAGCATTTGCAGCTCACTGGGCTAGCTTCGGCCTATTTGGCTGATGTATCGGAGGAGGTCAGTCTGGTGCGCAGCAAGGGCTATGTTTTACCAGACCTCACCTCTACGCAACTTATGGCTGCGGACTTGGCAGGTGGATACCTCCTTGAAGATGCATTTGGTTAATGCCCCTTATGAAGGAGGCCTTCTTTTTGGCTCTGCTCTAAAGGAAGCAGTCAAGGAACCTGAAGAAATGGTGAAAGTGCGAATGCCGCAATCCTGGCAAAGGAACAAGACCTGGGCCTCGGGATCCAGACAGAATTTTCATGCCCAAAATTATTCCAGGGGTCAGAACAAGGCAACTCCAGGCAGACTACCCTGGTTTAGCTTGAGCAACCAAGGTAGTTTCTGGGGTGGCAGGGAGGCACCCAAGATGCAGAGGGTGGCTCCAAAAAATCACAGTGAGGACTCATGGGCCTATCCTCGTTTCAGGGGCAGACCTACCAGCTTTTTCGAGGAATGGGTCCACACCACCATGACAAATGGGTGTTGCACGTAATTCGCAAGGGTTACTTTTATAGAGTTCTACTCCCGGCCCCACATAGTGCCTTCGCCAGTTTCTAGCAACCCAGTAAAGAGAGCGGCGACCCTGCAAGCGATTACAGATCTCATACAGGTAGCAGCGATCAAACAAGTCCCTGCTCCAGAAAGGAACAGAGGAGTGTACTCTCCATTCTTAATGCCAAAATGCCCAGGCGGCTTCCGGCCTGTGTTGGATCTCAAGTTTCTAAATGGCTTTGTTCGTCACAGAACATTCAAGATGGAGACCCTGCCCTCCATCATCTGAGAAATCCATCAGGAGGACTTTTGATTTACAAGATGCTTATCTACACATTCCCATCTGGAAAGCACACTGTCAGTTCCTCAGATTCAAAGTGGAAGGTCACCATTTTCAATTAATGACTCTGCCCTTTGGCCTGTTCACAGCCTCTGGAGTCTTCTCAAGTCTTGGTGACAGTGGTGGCTCACCTCCGAATGCAAGGAATCCAGCTGTTCCATACCTGGACGATATTCTCTCAAAGCCCCAGGGTACGATCAAGCAGTCCAAGCAATGGCGAAGGTCATCCAGTGCCTTTCCTCTCTGGGGTTCGTAATCAACCAGAAGAGCTCCCTGCGACCATCTATCTCTGAGACATCTGGGGGTGAATATCGACACAATCTAAATCCGTTTTCCCGCAGTCTAAATTCACAGAACTCTGGGCTCTTATCTACAAATTCCAAGCAGCTCAATCTCTGCTGGCCCACTCCTTCATGCAACTCCTAGGGACGATGATCTCCCTGGCAGACTCTGTCCCCTGGGCACTAGTATATATGTGACCTCTCCACTCGGGTCTTCTCCAGCAGTGGTTCCAGTCAAGAGGCACAATGGACCAGAGGATTCAGGTATCCCACCAGGTGAAGGACTCCCTGATTATGGTGGACTCAGCAGAGCAATATCATGAAGAGTCTCAATCTGGGACACCCTCACCAGATGAGTCGCCACCGATGTCAGCTGCTGGGGGTGCATTTGGAACAGTTCTTGACACAGGGCAAGTGGTGTCCGGTGGAGTCTTGCTACAGCATTGATGTACTGAAGATGCAGGCAGTCCGCCTGGCACTGCAGCAGTTCAAGACGCAGCTTTCCCCACTGGGATGTCCTCATCCTCACGGACAATTGGACAGTGGCCTACATCAACCGCCAAGGAGGCACAAAGAGCTTTCTGATGCTGCGGGAGGCGCTTCTCTTTCAGTGGGCGGAAGACAACCTGGGAAAGTCTAAGGGCCGCATATATCCCAGGCCAGGAAAATGTGTCAGCAGATTGGCTAAGTCGAAAGGACATCCTACCAGGGGAGTGGGAGCTCATAAACGGCGCCTTCCACCTCATCACAGCACGGTGGGGCCACCTGCAGGTAGATCTTTTCGCCTGCCAAAAAAAATTGCAAAGTTCCACGGTTCTGCGCTCTCAAGGACGAGAAGGCCATGGCACAAGATGCCTTCTCCATCATCTGTAGTCAGTTTGATCTCTTGTATGCTTTTCCTCCAGTTCTGATCTTATCAAGGGTACGGCACAAGATTGCCCAAGATCAAGCAGAGATGATTCTGGTTTGCCCACGCTGGCCCCGCAGACCGTGGTTTTCCCCAATTAGTCCAAATGTGTCTTCATTCTCCTCTGGTGTTCCAAGTAAGCCCAGACCTTCTACATCAGGATTCAGTGCTGCACCCCAGTCCTCGCAATCTGTCCCTCTCGGCGTGGAGACTTGAGCAGGAAACTCTCAAGGAGTTGGGTTTCTCTGTACCTGTCATAGAAATAATGATTTAATCCAGGCGGACCTCATCGTCCAGGGTTTATTATAGGATCGGGAGAAGATTCCTGATCTTATTTGTCTCTCTTCACCATTCATCATGTTTGGGTACTTGGCCGGAGGGTCATGACCCTGGGGGTGGTGGTGGTGGTGGTTGATGATGGGTGTGTGTGTGTGTGTGTGTGTGTGTGTGTGTGTTTGGTGGGGTTTTTTTTTTTTTTTATTTTTTTGGTTGGGCAGAGTAGACGCACCATCGACACCACCCTCGAGGCTGACTCACTGCATGGCGCTCACAGGAGGTCATGTCTCGGTCAAGGGGGGGGCAAGAAAACTTTGAAGACGGGATGGCCCCCCCATGTGTCAGTGCCCACACGGCCGTAAGTTCTCCATCACGACCAGCATGACTGTTGCCTCGCTTGTATTGGCCCGCTACACAGATTCGTGCAGTGCCTGCTTCTCCATGGACCGTAGTGTCATCTAACAAAGTGGTTGGAAAGTTGGATGAGCTCCGCTGACTTTCGGGTCACGGGCGTGCACTCGTCGGGCCAAGCCGCATTCTCTCGGCCTTTCCTGTGGGTCCCTTCCCAGTTCTGTATGAACTGAGGAGGAGGGGGCTTCTGCTTCTCGTAGCTTGGCTGTGGCAGAGGCCCCTTCTGCAGTGCAGGAGGCCTAGCCAGTCTCCCCTGACGGGCAGGAGGCACCACCTTGGCAATCTCCCTTTCCGGGTCGAAGGCTTCCCTGGTGTTGTACCCTTGGCTCGGAAGGCCTGGGTCAGCGCAGTCCGATGTCATCTTGGGCCTCTGCGCCACGGGCTCTGACGGCGCTGGTCCATCGCTCATCACCATTGCTTCTGTAGGCTCCGTTCACGGTGCTGATGGTGCTAGCGGTGCTGAGGGAGGCTCTACGGCGCCGTTCTTGACTCTTGCCCTTGCACCATCCGTGGCGATGTGGTTGAGCACGGCACTGTGTCAATCTCTGGAGTCGCTTGCGGCTCTGGGCGAGGACATGTGCTGTGGGGGTTTCGGAGCTTGCCATGTGCGGTGCCGAGAGCGCGGTTGGCTCAGTCTCTGGTCTCTGCGCCATTGGCCAGGATAGTGCCATTACAGGGTCCGGCTCTGAGGCTGCTGCCATAGTTGGAGCAGTGTCATCTTCTGCACCATTCGTGGTGCGGCTGGGGACGTTGGCACAGACTTGGGTGCAGTCTGCTTCTGGTGGTCTTTTTAGTCGGGATGGTTGCAGGTGTCCACGCACTGTTTTGCACAGAACTTCGATCTCCACCTCTTCGGAGGGGGAATCTGACTCTGAGTCAGACAGGCAGTCTGACTCTCTTGGAGTTAGCTGCTCACGTGGACACCTTGGTAGTGTCCTCAACAGTCCGCGGCCAGTCCCCCCTCTGAGGAGAGGACAGTGACTTCCGGGACCAGGGTCAGGGGTGCTGACCAGCAGACAGTGGTGCAGGCCACCATTGCTCTGCAGCCTGGTCTCTGAGGGTTCTCTGATCCCTCAGTGGTGGTACCCTCTCATGTGTTGTGCCTGGATCTCCCAACTTTTGGGCCGATTGGAGCACCCACAGGAGGGGATGGTGCTGCTCCCTGGATAGCTCCTTCGGGGGCCGACCAGGGCTGCCTAGTGTCGCTTCGCCTGTGGCCTCTCTCTCTCTCTCTGTCTCTCTCAGGCGCACTCTGATTCTGAGGGGTCGAGGGGTATAGGGGTTTGTCTGGCCTTTCCAGGGCCCACCTGGGCTCTGGGAGAAGCTGTAGCAGATCTCCGCCCTTCCATTTCCTCGAGAGGGCTTCATTATTTGGAGGTAGGGAACTTTCCTTCTGGACTTTCACGGCCCTGGTCACCTCACGGGGGCAGGGGATTCTTCAGGGTGCAGCCTTGCAGTTCCAGTTTGATCAGCTGTCGACTGTGGAGTTTTCCAGAGCTCCTTAGAAACATAGAATTTGATGGCAGATAAGGACCGCTTGGCCCACCCAGTCTGCCCATTTCCCTACCTAATGGAAAAGCTGCAGATCCTGGTTAACCAGCTGCCTACTTCTTCCTACCCCCACCCCCTAGAATTGCCTTATGACTGTCCCATGCATGCTTGAATTCCACCACTGTTTTTGACTCCACAACCTCCTCCGGAAGGCTGTTCCATGCATCCGCAACCCTCTTTATGAAAAAATACTTCATTAAATTACCTCTGAGCTGCCCCCCCTCTATCTTCAAATTGTGCTCCCTTGTTCTTGCACACCTTTTTTTTTTTTTTTTAAAGATGCTACCCTGTTGGACTTTGTTGATCTCTTGAGGTACTTAAAAGTTTATATCATGTCTCCCCCCTTTCCTCAAGGCTATACATATTAAGCTCCTTAAGTCTCTCTTCATATGTCTTCCGTGCAGACTCTGCACCATTTTAGTTGCCCTCCTCTGGACAGCTTCCATCCTGTCTGTCTTTGCGGAGATTGGGTCTCCAGAACTGCACGCAGTACTCCAGATGGGGTCTCAACAGATGTCTGTACAGAGGGATAATAGCTTCCTGTTTTTCTACTGGTGATGCCTCTCCCTATGCATCCCAGTATCCCCCCAGCCCTCCTTGCTGCCCTCTCACATTGCTTGCCCACCTTTAGGTCATCTGATATGACTACCCCAGGTCCCTTTCCATTTTTGTTGTTAGTATCTCACCCCGCATTGTGTACTCTTCCCCTGGGTTTGTGTTTCCCAGGTGCATTACCTTGCACTTCTTAGCATTGAATCTAAGCTGCCATACATTTGACCATTCCTCTAACTTTGCCAAGTCCCTTCTCATCCTTTCCACCCCACCTTGTGCATCAACTCTGTTGCAGATCTTTGTGTCATCTGCAAAGACATACTTTTCCTTCCAGTCCCTCTGCACCGAATCTTATAAAGACATTGAAGAGGACTGGTCCTAATACTGAACCCTGCGGTACCCCACTAGTAACCCCCCTTTCTTCAGAGTGGACTCCATTTACTATTACTCTCTGTGTCCTATTCTCCAGCCAATTCTTTACCCAGGCTCTTGGGACCCACTCCCAGGCTGGCTAACTTGTATTTTAATCTTTTGTGTGGGACTGTCAAATGCCTTGCTAAAGTCTAGGTAGGCCATGTCCATAGCCCCTCCCTAATCTACTACTTTGGTCACCCAGTCAAAGAAATCTATCAGATTTGTCTGGCATGACCTTCCCGCTGTGAATCCATGCTGCCTTGGGTCCTGTGACCCTCTGGCCTCTAGATACTCGACAATTCTTTCCTTCAGAAGTGATTCCATCATTTTCCCTACCACTGAGATTAAACTAACAGGTCTGTAGTTTCCTGCTTCTGCCTTGCTCCCACTTTTGCAAAGGGGAATCGCATCTGCCCTCCTCCAGTCCTCGGGTACCACCCCATCCTCCCATGATTTGTTAAAGAAGGTAGTCAGTGGTGTCACTAGTTCTACCCTTAGTTCTTTTAGAATTCTGGGATGAATCCCATTAGGCCCCATTGCTTTGTCCACCTTCAGTTTTTAAGAGTTCTTTTCAGAACCCTTTTTCTGTAAATGGGCTGGTATCAACTTCTGTATCTAGAGTGTTTCTACTGTTTTTGGTTTTAGGTACCTCCCCTCTTTCTTTGTAAATACTGAGCAAAAATATTTGTTTACTATCTCTGCCTTTTCACAGTCACCGTCTGCCCACCCTCTCTCCTCTTTATTAAGCCTCACTATCCCTCCCTTGGTCTTCCTTTGCTCCCTGATGTACCTATAAAAGGTTTTATCCCCCTTCTTAACTGAGTTGGCCATCTTTTCCTCGGTTTGGGCCTTTGCTGTTCTGACTGCCTTCCCAGCTTCCTTTTGCTTTAACTGATACAGTTCTCTGTCCTGCTTCTTCTGTGATTCCTTGTACTTCCTGAATGCTTTCTTTTTCTCTTGAACCTTCACTGCCACTTCCTTTGAGAACTGTAGTGATTTCTTACATTGTTTTATTTGCTTCGCACACAGGCTTGTTACCTCTGTGATGGTAGTTTTAATTATTCCCCATTGTTCTTCCACCCCTCCTTCCTGCCCATTTGCTAGTGCATTCCTTAGGCACTCACCCATTTTGGCAAAGTCAGCCCTCCTAAAGTCCAGTACTTTTGCCTTTTGTATGGCTTGACTCTATTGCTGTGTTTATTGTGAACCATACTGTTCGATGGTCGCTAGTTCCCAGATGGCTACCCACTTCTACATCTGTGATCCTCTCTTCTTTCCATTTGAGAGAACCAGGTCTAAGATTGCTCCTCTTGAGTGGGCTCCAGTACTAGTTGTCTAAGGCATGCCCCTGTAGGGCATCTAGAATAACCCCACTCTTGAAGTGGCTGCTGCAGCTGCACTCCAGTTAACATCTGGCATATTCAGATCACCTATCAGCAATATCTCCTTTTTTCTGCCATTCTAAGTATACTTTCTATCATTTCGTTGTCCATTTCTCTCCCTGAGAAGGGTCTGTATACAACCCTATGTGATTGTGGTGCCATTGCCAGTCTCAAATTTACCAACAGTGCTTCTTCTCCTCCCTGTTTTCCTTTTGTTCTGTTGCTTTGATTCCTTCCCTTATGTAAAGAGCTCCTCCTCCTCCTCTTTTACCCTCCCTGTCCCTCCTGTAGATAGTGTATCCTGGTATGTTTACGTCCCAGTCATGGTTTTGTGTGTACCATGTTTCTGTGACTGCCACGATATCCAGATGTTCCTCCTCCATCAAGGCCACTAATTCAGGAAGCTTGTTACTCAGACTACGGGCAATGGTACTCATTGCTCTCCATTTTTTGATGGCTTTACCTTCTGTTGCAGCATCCCCCACTGACCTTTCTACCTCGGTCTTTTTCTCATTTAGTACCCTGTTTTGTAGGGAGAGGCTGGGATTTTCCTGCTGCTTATCAGTGCCTCCTCCCTTGACTAGTTTAAAAGCTTGCCAATGAAGCATTTAAACCGATTGCTCAAAAGACTTCTTCCCTTAGGGCTTCTGGTGCGCTCCCTAGCCCAGGCAGAGGTCAGCAGATTCCTGTTGGCTCTGTCCCCACTCCTCTGCTACATTTTCCTGCACTCCTAGGTATTACTCCTCCTAGTGGTCCTCTCTCCTGGGAGCAGTTCAGAGCGGTGGCTGCTCGGTTTCCCTCTTATGTTATGACTATGGACAGACAGGTCTTTCAGCCTCCCCCGAGCAGCCAGCTTCTGAACTCTTAAGGTCCTAATTCCTCATCCCCCTCTTCTGGGAGAGAGGAGCAGTCTGTCCACATCTCTCCAGCTGCTGATCTCGCAGAGTATCAACTATTCTTCGTGATGATGTTGGAGGACCTGCACATTACCCCACCCACTCAACACAATCCAGAGCACTCGACGCGTACCTTCCTAGGCAATTTCAGTGTGGACACCTGTCGCCCCGGCCTGCTCCCTTCGGGAGGCATCATTGCATTCCTGGCAGAGACCCTTTCCAGAGTCCCAGCCTCTAGGGATCTCTGCCAGCGGTATTAGGCCCCTGAGTCTCCAAGTTCCATGCCTCCTCCAGCTCAGGATTGACGAATTGATACTCCAGGCGGGCTGTGCCCTGCATCAGACCGGCCCCAGATCAAGATTCCTTGGATTTTGACTTCTGGGGGACATTCTGCTCATTATGGTTGCTGCTTTCTGTTGCAGCACATCAGGCCTGCTATGCAACCTATGACAGGTTCCTGTGGTCCAGAGTAGGTTCACGCCTAGCTTTGATGCCTGATGCTGAGGAAACCAGACAAGCCATTGCACTCTCTGCACGTGGCCTGGAACTAGCAAGGCACCAAGCAAGGGCATCGTATGATGCCAGTGAGGTAGCTACCAGGGTCGTAGGGACAGATTTGCACTAGGTGGACGGCATGGCTACGTCTCTCCCGGTTGTCACCCTTGGCCCTGGTAGGGTGATTAACTCTGCTCACCAGAGAACCTATCTTCTTCTCCCGTAGGGTGAGACGGCGTCTGTCTGGGCAACTTCTGCCACCCTCCGGGGGTCCCTGTCTCTCTCCCAACTCTCGGGCCTCTCCAGGACTGTGAAGGTTCTCCCTCTTAGTGTCACCCACTGAGAGCTAAGACTCAGTCCCTCGGGGTTAAAATCACCTTCGGGGGGGCTCGGCACACACCCAAAGGTGATGAATGATGAAGACTGACACAGATAAGAGGTGGAAATTTCATGCCTACCATAATGCTGATCTTTTTGTGTATCTTCACCATTCATCACAATCCCGCCCTCCATCCCCCTGGGGCCTCAGTCTCTGGGTCCCCCTCCTCTCTGTGCCCATTCCTCTCCCCCTCACCTTTCTGTTAGTCAGGAGTGGGGTAAACTGAGCACATAGGGGGATAATTTTCTTGGGGGAAGAATGGTTAGGATGGGGGGCACTCATCTTCAGTGATTCGGCTCCACCCCTGTGGGGTGGGGTTGGCAGTTGTCCTCTTTTCTGTCCTTCTCCCCGTCAGTCCTTTGATTTCCTTGTCCTTTGGACATAACCTCAATTATAGAAACTAGGTTTCTTACACCAAAATTCCCTTTTTGGGGAGGGGGGGGGATATCCCTGTATCCTTTCTTCCAGAATAGTCGATTCTGCTTTTGTTGGAGTTATTGCCAGTGATTCTGTGCCTTGAATTCTGGCAGTTAGCCTCTTGGCTACTCCTTTGCAGTTTCTATACAGTCCGGAGACAGGTCAGGGTTCCAGGGTATGTTTTCCTTATTTCCCCCCTCTCACTTTCATCCTTATTTCTATAAAATCCTTAACCCACCCTCCCTCCTCCTTTTCTACTTCCAGAGATTGGGCCCCCTACCCAATCCCCTTAGTCTTTCAAACTTGTTCTATCATACTAACATACTAAAATGCCAGTAGAATAGGTCTAACGGTCTTTCATGTCTGCTCGTTTGGTCGGCCCCCACCCTGGGAGCTGACCTTGCTGCCCCCCTCTCCCTCTCTGGCTTCTCCCTTCCCAGTCCCAGATATTCTCGCTGCACTGGTTTTTGCTTCCAGAACCCTTCCCCTGTATCTGTACCAGTCCCACCCCCTCCTGAACCCCTCCACCAGCCCCCTGGGCAGCACATTCCATGGCTCCACCACCCTCTCAGTGAAGTAGCACCCCTCCTTTCTCCCTGAATCTCCCCTCCAGCTTCCACCCATGCCCTCTGTTGTTCCCCTTCGAGCACCTCAACTGCTCCTCCCTGTTTATCCCTCATGTACCTGAAGACCTCTGTCATGTCCCCTGGTCTCTCTTCTCTTCCAGTGTATACATATTTAGCTCTTTGAGCCTCTCCCCATGGGTCCTATCCCCCAAGCCCCAAATCATTTTGGTTGCCCTCCTGTGGACCCTCTCCAGGAGTTCAGTGTCCCTCTTTAAATGTGGCCTCCAAAACTGCACGTAGTACTCGAGGTATGGCCTCACCAAGCAGTTGTACAGTGGAAGTATCATTCTTCCCCCCCTTTGGAGGTGAGCCTCCTAGCGATGCATCCTAGCATCCTGTTGGCCTTTGCCGCTGCCCTCCTACAAGTCTCGGAGTTGTTTATCTTGACATCCACCACCACACCCAGGTCCCTCTCTGCCATCGAGGCTTGTAGCTTTCTCTCTCTCCCGAGTGTACACTAGACCCGGTTTTCTGGCTCCCAGGTGCAATACCTTGCAATTCCCTGCATTGATCCTCAGCTTCCGCTTTCTGGACCACTTTTCCAGAGTTTCCAGGTCCCCTGAAGGGCCACCATACCCTCCTCCCCATCCACCACTGCCCCCAGTTTTGAGGAATCCGCAAAGAGACTCTTCTCACTCCTGATGCCCTTCCTTCTGTCGGAGATGGAGGCATTGAACAGGAGGGGCCCAAGGACCAATCCCTGAGGGACTCCACTAATGACGCTCCTTGGGGATGAGACTGTCCTGCCAACCACGACCCTCTGGGTGTGGTTCTGGAGCCAATTGCCTGTCCATCTGATCTGGTTCCCCACCCCATTTCTCCCAGATTATCCAACAGGCCCCCGTGAGGAACAGAGTCAAATGCCTTGCTGAAGTCAAGAGGACGTCCACTGGTCTACCCACTGTCCTTTCAGTTGTTTATTTCTCATTTTAGTTTATATATCTTTTCCTTTGTCTGTGACTTGGACTTCCTTGTCCCACCCTCCCAACCCTTTTTCTCACCTCTCGGCGACTCAGAACTGGTGGGAGGCCAGAGTCGACAACACCTAATGGCCAACCCGAGAGCACCATGCAGTGCGTCGGCCTCTAGGGCGGCGCTGATGGTGAGTCGACTCCGTCCATCCAAAAAAAGCTCCCGCCGGGTCTTGACCTCTGGCTAGGTGCCCAAAGGTGATGAATGGTGAAGATGCACAGAAAGATCAGAATTACCGTAGGTACGTAATTTCCATTTCAGGTTACGAGACGCGCCTCTACCAGATGATTCTGTCTTTGCCTACCATCCTTCAGTTCCTTCAGGAGGGTTTGCACAAGGGCCTCCAACAGGCTACCTTAAGAGTCCAGGTGTCCGCTTTAGGCGTGCTCCTGTTGGTGGACTCGGGTGAATCTTTAGGAGCTCTTTCTCATGTTCATTTTCTGAGAGCAGCAATGTTGAAGCGTCCTCCAATACAACCCATAGTACCACCTTGGAGGCTCAACCAAGTGCGTAAAGCACTCACCGAGCCCCCTTTTGAGCCCTTAAAGGAGGCATTCTTGTGTCATCTCACTATGAAGGCCGTCTTATTGCAATCACCTCAGCCCGACGCATCAGTGAGTTAGGATCCCTGTTATCCAAAGAGCCTTACACTATATTCCATCAAGACTCTGTAGTTATGTGGACAGATCCAGCCTTTTTATCAAAGATGATTTCTCCTTTTCACTGCAACCAAGTCTTGAACATTCCCTCATTCTGTCGTCGTCGTTCTCCCCCTCCCCCAAGAATGAGGAGGAGAGAATTTCACACAGTTGATCCAAGGAGAGATCTCCGTTTACATCAAGAGATCTGACTCTGTCCGTAAGACTTCAAGCCTATGCATCCTTGCATCAGGCCCAAATATGGATAAGAAGGCATCGGAGAACTCTGTTGCTAGGTGGATTCGTTCCACCATTGCCATGGTCTTCCAGAAGGCCGGGAACAACCTACCAGGACCAGTGCGGGTGCACTCTACCAGAGTGATGGTTACGTCCTGGGTAGACTTCAGAGAGGCTTCTCTGGCAGACTTGTGTAGAGCAGCCATATGGTCATCTGTCCATACCTTCACAAAGTTCTACAAGTTGGATGTCACCGCCTCGGCCAAAGTGTCTTTTGGCTGCAAGGTCCTCCAGGCAGTGGTGGACCCATAAGGGACTATGAACATTCTTCGAACCCAGGAAGTGGAGGGATGTACTGCTTTAGTATATCCCAGAAATGACTAGCTCTGAGACCAGCTTTAGGAGAGAGAAATAGAAATTTAAATACCTCTAAATTTTCTCTGACTGCTGGTCTCCGGGCTCCATCCCTCCCAGAATGCTGAAGGTTGGCCTCCAGCCGCAAGCTACGCTAACCTTTCTTTTGTTTCCAAGTTGTGTGTTTCCTCAGAGGACAAAGGCTATAGAAGTACTGATGTCTGGAGGAAACGAGAGGGAGGGAATAGCCGTCCTGCAGAAGTCTGTATGCTCCCTACCTGTCATGGTTCCAGGAAGGACCTCCCAGAAGTGATGAGCCTGGAGACCAGCAGTCTGAGAGAGAATTTTACAGGTATTTAAATTTCCATTTGTTATAAGTGTTGCCAAGAAAAGGCCAACCTTAAGGGACCAGTGGTCAGAACCCTTAAGGGAAGGACGACTGCTTTGATCAGCAGGACTCCCATCAGCAAGCTCTTCATCAGGTCATCAAGTTATCCTTATTATAATGGCGTATCATTTTTCAAGTGCATTATTGATGCTGGATTCAGGAGAGAGTTCATTGACCTGGGCATTTTTGCAGATAATAGACTTCATAGGAATGTATAGGTACTGTGTGGACAACAGTTGATTTGGGGGGCTCTGCTCTCGGAATGTTCATATGCCCAGGGTTCTATGCTGATTGACAGCTGCGGGCTGTGCCACTGCCCCAGTAGGGCGTGTTCATTACCCATATGCAGCAACTCTCCATTGACAACTTTGGAGCTAACCGAAAAGGGAATTACTGTAAGTATGTTGCATTTTTTTCTTTGTATACAGCAGGACCTGCAAATTTCATAAGTAAAGCTGTACTAACATACTAAAATGCCAGCAGAATAGGCCTAATGGTCTTTCGTGTCTGCTCGTTTGGTCAGCCCCCACCCTGGGTGCTGACCTTGCTGTCCCCCTCGCCTTCTCTGGCTTCTCCCTTCCCAGTTCCGGATATTCTTGCTGCATTGGATTTTGCTTCCTGAACCCTTCCCCTGTACCTGTCCCACCACCTCTTGAACCCCTCCACTGTCTCTGCCTCCACCAGCCCCCTAGGTAGTGCATTCCATGGCTCTACCACCCTCTCAGTGAAGTAGCACCTCCTCTTTTCTCCCCTGAATCTTCCCCCCTCCAGCTTCCACCTGTAAACAAGGGGTTTCTCTGAAGAAGTGTGAGGCAATAGTTGTCATTGTAGCATTGTTATGCTGTAATGTGTTATGTCCTGTTACTGTTGGTCTATATCAACAAGTCAGTTGTGATGCATCTGATCGGTGATACATTGGTACCTAATAGGTTATGTGTTTCTTACAAATTAGCTCAGTTACACTAGTTATTTTTATAAATTTATACCCCCACCTGTTGCGTACATGTAAATACAGAGTTACGTACAATAAATGATGGTAGTATGTTATACATGAAAATACCATCAAGGGATCGAAGAAGCCATAAAGCCACAAGCCTGATGGGAGAGTAGCCTTTATGAGCTTGACTCTGAGATGGTAGTTTTCACGTGTGTGCCATATTTTGCAGTCTTTCATTTTATATAATGCATTGGGTTGGACACGTTTTGCTGTTCAATGTCTTACCGTGATATTGGGGGTGTAGGGTGGCTGTTGCATGTATATATGGGGCTTATTACTTGTATTATTGGGGTGGTGTGTAGTGTACATTATCTCATTAATATAGTTGTGTGTGTGTGTGTGTAAGGTGGTGGTAACACCATAATAACATACATTAACTAATTGACTTCTATCATATTATAGAGGAATACTGTATACCAGGAAATATTTGTGTTCCTTTTATATTTGTTATGTTGGCGGTTTTTGGAAAAGCGTAAATATAAAAGGATAGCTAATATTTCAGGAAACCATCTTTAGCGTTTTACCTTTGTTAAATCATACTTGCCCCATTCTAAATTTCTTTCTACTTGTGTGTTGGGATCTCAGTAACAGGAACATTGGGGGGGCAGCAGCGAACAGAAGCTGTGCCAGTACTGTGTTAGTGAATGTCTACCTTTATTTTATCAACACAGCAACTCACAGCAGAATAAAATGCAAAGGTGTGTATGTATCTGTGTGTGTGTGTGTGTGTGTGTGTGTGTGTGTGTGTGTGTGTGTGTGTATATATATATATATATATATATATATATATATATTTTAGAGGTAAACTCCTGTTAATGTTAGAGTTGTACACATTGTGTAGGAAATTCGCCAGGCTTGAAACCCCCCCCGCCTCACCGCATTAAGCGATTGATTGTCAGCCTCAACTCCTCACCCCATGACATGTGTAAAGCAGCAGAAGTATAGGAGAATGGTGAGAGTTAGACCCACTATCCAATGCGCACCCCAATGCCGGTTGGGGTGGGGGGGTCCAAGGGGGTTTCAACCCACAGCAATTTCGTCACTTTTATCGCTGTGGAACAACCCTAACTAATGCATTAAACGGAGTTTTTTGGCTCTAATTTCCCTTCTTTTTGAGAATGATAACGAGAAATAGTGAATGTAATGCAGTGGCGGGAGCGCTGGGCCTGCCACATGATGTGTTGTGGCATACTAACAGGGACAGCAACGCAAACAGAAATGCTAACAGTGGCGCACATGGTAACACAAGCACGAATGAGAACAGAAAGGGTAACGCACATGGTGGCGAGACGGGAATGGTCTGCCACGTGATGTGTTGTCACATAGTAACATGGTGCCTGCAAACAGAAATGTCAATGGGCATGGTGATGTAAAGTGAAACAGTAAGATAAACAGTACTGTAGACAGAAATGGCAAAAAATAACAGAAGCGCAGATGAAAACGCAAAGGATAACGCACATGGTGGCGCAGACGTCAGTGGTAAGTGAAACGGGTACAGATCCGCAAGCGGAAAGGGCAACAGTAACAGTAATGTAAGCGCACAGGCTGGTTTTCCCCAAAACCTGCATTGAGAAAGACAGTGAGTACAAATAATGTATGCAAAATGAGTATCGGCGCAGAAAATGAGATCTTGGAATACTAAATACATTATATCTCAGGAACCGCATAATGTAGAAAAAAATTTAAAAGTCATATTATTTACAACTGTCCCTACATTTGAATCTTAGCCCCATTAGGGCTAAGAAATTTTCCGACAAAGTTCAGACGCGTAATCGCTTCCGTAGATAAGGGCTCTGAAAGGCGCTATAACGCCATAATGTTATCCTAGGGGGAAAAAGTTCAGAGCACCATAACTTTGCCTACCTGTAATGTTTTTCACCAAACTACTGAAAGGCACATCTGTGGGCTGTTGGCTGTCTTCCCTCCAAATTTCAGGAAAAAAGACCAAACCGTTATTTTGCAGCAGGGCTCCAAATGATTTCTGTTAAGTGTCGGGGCCGAATGTTATCCTATGGGAAAACTGTCAACTTTGAGTGCCATAACTTTGCCGCCGTGTAATATTTTTTCAATACAACACTGAAAGGCACATCTGTGAGATGTCGGCTGTGTTCCCTCCAAATTTCAGCCCAAAACTCCTAACGGTTATTTTGCAGTGCAGTGCCAAAGAATTGCTGTCATTTTCCCACAGAATAGAAAATTACTGTCACAATTTGTGAAGCTTCGCTAGGATTTCATACACTTTCGTGAGCACGTAAAGTAATTTTATGAAGTACTTTTCCAGAAATTTGAAAACATATTTCTGGGTGTTTTACCACAAAATAAAGACATGGCAAGCATTCTCAGTGCCCAACTAGGTGAATACAAAAAAATTAGGTTGCTAGAGGGTCCCAAATTTAAATGCCAACCATTTTTCTGATCACCAACTGAAAACAAATGGCCGATTTATGAAAGTAACAGGCCCATTTGCGAAAGTAAAATGCATTTTGCGAAAGTGTTGAACTTTTAACTTTTCTCATTGACTTATAATGGGAAACTGTTTTTTGAATAACTTTGAACCGCTTAATATTTTTCACGAAATCTTTGAAAGGCACATTGGGGACCCCGCTGCACGCTCCTGAAGATTTCGGGCCGGGTCATGAAACCGCACGACCTGTGGTAATTGACATGAATTCCAGAAAAGCGAACGCAAGAACGAATCATTACACTTAATAACTCCGCAGTCATATCTGACCAGTACGAAACCTAGCAGATCCCAAGGCCTATGGTTCTTGATCATAAATTCCAAATTTCAGGCAAATCTATCAAACGGTTGCAAAGTTATTAAGGTGCAAAGTTTTGGGGTTTAACATAGAAATGGCTCCTCAATTCCTAATTATGGTAGCACTACCTGTTACCATAAAATATATGTATATATAGATATAGAGATATATAGATATATAGATATATATGATAGAGATATATAGATAGAGATAGAGATATAGAGATATAGAGATAAGATAGATATAACTAATATGACAACCTCTGTGCGTAAGCACTGAGGCAAGGGTTACCCCAAAGGGCATTTGGCTGGGAAGCCAAGTTTCAAGAAAATACAAAATCGCACATGCCCACACAATGCAAAGCATCATGGACTGCATATGCAAATCACTATAGAATGTTATGCTGGTTCAACTTAAAGCAGAATTGCATGGTGCCGAAAGGCCTCTCGCACAGTTTGCAAAGGGTGCTAACAGATGACGTAGACACGTGTTTCGTTCTACCAGGACTCGTCAGTATGCCTCGTCTGTTTGACACCCCAGTGGAATGAACCAGCTACCCCAAGACTGTTTGTCTGGGTTATATTGTGGTGAACCCATTAAAATAAAAAACTATTTAAAAGACAAAGAACCTCTGCACCTTGCAATTCTGCTTTAAATTGAACCAGCATAACATTCTGTGGTGATTTGCATATGCAGTCCATGACACTTTGTGGTGTGTGTGTGTGTGTGTGTGTGTGTGTGTATATATATATGAATATATAATATGAGAGAGAAAGAAACGGGAGTACTGTCAGTCGTCCTGCTACTCTGCAGACTGTAGATCTGGGAACAAAATGCACAGGAAAACTAAGTCAGAACTTGGAACTCTAGGTTTAGCTGGAAGTGAGGGCAGAAGAGTGCTTGTATTGGGGGTCTGCAGTAACAGTTTTCTGTAATGGGTTTTAAAATTACGGACTGTGAATTCATTTTATAGTGCTGTGGTACTTAGAATGGTAGTACCTCACAGCCGACATGACACTGCTCTCACTGGCATATCTACCAATTTCAAACAGCCGCGAATAAGCTTAGCCATCTGTAAGTGCCAATGTTAGCAGGTGTAAATATATTCTGTTATACAGTACATGTTGGCTTTTTCTGTGGAGACATGGCCCAACCATACATTCTCTGGCTATCCCCATCTCCATATAGAGGTTTGCTTCATCTGTCCAATTTGTTTTAGGTTTCAAATACTGTTGAGACAATTTTTTAATTTTGATTTTGTTTTAAAGCCTCATGTGGTATAACTAGGAGTAAGTTGTTTGAATTTCCAATGCTAGAGTTTGACAAGCCCAAAACATATACCTATTCCCTGCGTAAAGTTACATTTGGGAAGATGCAAATTGAATGCAGATAGAAACTGAGAAAAAGAGGGCACAAGACGGCTGTAAGGCACACAGTGGCTTTGATCAAACATTATGATTTACAGTTTGATATACTTGCATATTCAAAGCATAAATTAGTGTAGGAGACTTAATTAGCGGCCTTTGCTAATCAAAGTAAAATCCGATTAGCAATTGGCCGAAGATGATTAACAGTCACCAAAAATTTATATTTTTGCTCAAAACCTCATAAAATGTACTTGTCTTGCTCTGTATTGAAAAAATACACATTTTATATAAGTTTCTGCGACTGTTGTTTAGCCATTTCCAGAGAAATACAGCAATTGTTGTGCAGTAGCGCACACACATTTTAAGAGCTGAGATAGGATATCTGCCAAAGCAGACCGTGAATTCATGAATATGAATCGTGACAAATTAAACATAATGAGCCCCTGCCCCGGCATAAAAACTCCACCTGGGACCGTGATTAACCACATAGTTACCAACAAGGATTGGGTATGATCTATTTGCTACTCTACTCCACCAGGCATGTAGCCAGTAATTCTGGCATGTTATTTTGGGGGGGGGGGGACCTGGGGTGGTCCCCCATCGCAGCAGCCAAATCACCAAGATGTCTTGCTTTAGCACTAAACAATATGGCTACAGCCCTGTCTGGGTTGAATTCTTCTGGCAGGGGCCCCCGCTTTTTAATGCAAATCAATGTTTCTACAGTATCCTCTTTCAGACTTGCTCTCCAGTCAGGTTTTACATTGTTCGTAGCTGAAAAACACATTTCTACTATTGCATTAGACGCAGGAAATACTCTTAACACATTGACAAGCTTCAACAGATTTGGATAAGAATTTTGGAAACAGCATGTCAGCTTTGACCAGATAGCAGAGGCCAACATATTGATGACATTGGTTTGAACAAAAATTTTAAACTCTTGCCATTCTGCAAGCACTTGATGGGTGTCGCAGTCTGGCTGTAAAAGGGCTGAAAAATGGTCTGCTACTTCAGTGTTGTCACTGTTACCATACAGTTCCAGTTCTTTTCGGTCTGTTGGCTAAAGTCTGGTATCTAACACTTTTGCACGGTTTTATAGATGCTACTTTCATCATTCAAACCAGATCTTTGTTCACAAAAGCTGTTAGTATTTATAATGCATTTCTTACATTGCTGTTTAAAAGTTTTACTAGATTGAGCACTTAAATGTGTTAATTTTACACCCTTGTAAGTGATTTCAGGTCATGCTCCTGAAAGAATGTCTGACCCATTTTTTTTTTTTTTGAGAATGTCACGTTCACTGCCACCTATGGGGCCACTCTGCTTAGCATGGTCAAGAGTGTTTCTCAAAGTCTCAGCAGAGCTAAGCAGCTCTGGCATTTCAACAACAGTAGTACTCCAGATGGGGTCTCACCAACTGTCCATACAGAGGGATAACAACTTCCTGTTTTCTGCCGGTGATGCCTCTCCCTATACATCCCAGTATCCCTCAGCCCTTCTTACTGCCATCTCACATTGCTTGCTAATCTTAAGGTCATCTGTTATAATTACCCCAGGTCCCTTTCCATTTTTGTTGTTACTCCCCCCAAATCATGTAATCTTCTGCTGGGTTTTTGTTTCCCAGGTGCATTATTTTGTACTTCTTTGCATTGAATTCAAGTTGCCATACTTCTGACCATTACTCCAACCTTGCCAAGTCCCTTCTCATCCTTTCCACGCCTCCTTGTTTAGCAACCCTGTTGCAGATCTTTGTATAATCTGCAAAGAGGCATACTTTTCCTTCTAGTTCCTCTGCAGTGTCACTTATAAAGACATTAAAAAGGACTGGACCCGGTACTGAACCCTGCGATGGCCCACTAGTAACCCCTCTTTTTTTTCAGAGTGGACTCTGTTTACAATTACCTTCTGTGTCCTGTTGTCCAGCCAATGTTTTACCCAGGCTACCACCCTGGGACCCACTACCAGGTTGCTTATTTTGATTAATGTTTTGTGAGGGACTGTATCACGTGCCTTGCTAAAGTCTAGGTAGGCAATGTCCACAGCCCCTCCCTGGTCTACTACTTGAGTCACCCAGTCAAAGAAACCAATTAGATTCATCTGACATGACCTTCCTGCTGTGAACCCATACTTCCTTGCATTCTGCGCCCCACTGGCCTCTAGGTACTCAACAGTCCTTTCCTTCAGAAGTGATTCCATCACTTTCCAACTCAGAGGTCAAACTGACAGGTCTGTAGTTTCCTGCCTCTGTCCTGCTCCCACTTTTGTGAAGGGGAATCACATCGGCTTTCCTCCAGTCCTCTGGTACCACACCATCCTCCCATGATTTGTTAAAAAGGGTAGTCTGTGGTTGTCACTAGTTTTCCCCTTAACTCTGGGGTGAATTCCGTCAGGCCCCATTGCTTTGTCCACCTTCAGTTTTAGGAGTTCTTTCAGAATCCTTTCTTCTATGAAAGCACTGGCATTGACTTCCCAAGCCACAAATCCAGAGTGCTTCTGTTAATTGGATTAGGCACCTTCTCTCCCCCCCCTCCTCTTTTGTGAATACTGAGCAGAAGTATTCGTTCAGTATCCCTGCTTTTTCACTGTCCTCCTTTGCCCACCCACTGTCCTTTCTACTCAGCCTCACTATCCCTCCCTTTGTCTTTCTACGCTCCATGGTGTGCCTATAAAAGGTTTTATTCCTCTTAACTGAATTGGCTATCTTTTCCTCAGTTTGGGCTTTTGCTATTCTGACTTCCCTTCCTACTTCCTTCTGCCCCAACTAATACAATTCTCTGTCCTGCTTCTTCTGTGTTTCTTTATACTTCCTAAATGCTATCTCTTTCTCCCTAACCTTCCCTGTCACTTCTTTTTCGAGAACTATAGTGGCTTTTTATTTTTTTTTTATTTGTTTATTTGCTTCACACAAAAGCTTGTTACCTCTGATGGCAGTTTTGATGTTTCCCCATTGTTGCTTCACCCCTCCTTTTAGCCTGTTTGCTAGTGCTTTTCTAAGGCACTTTCCCATCTTGCCAAAGTCAGCCCTCCAGAAGTCCAGTACCCTCACTTTTATATGTCTTGACTCTATAGCTGAGTTTATTGTGAACCACACTGTTGGGTGGTCTCTTATTCCCATATGGCTACCCATTTTTAGATCTGAGATCCTCCCACTGTCCCCATTTGAGAGTATGAGGTCTAAGACTGCTCCCTCACGAGTTGTTTCCAAAACTAGTTGTCTGAGGCATGCCACCTGTAGGGCATCGAGAATGCCCCTGCTCTTGGATGTGGCTCCAGCAAAGGTGCTCCAGTTAACATCTGGCATATTCAGGTCCCCCATCAACAGTATCTCCCCTTTCTCTGCCATCCTAAGGATGCCTTCTGTCATATCCTTGTCCATTCCCTCTCCATGAAAAGGGGGTCTGTATACAACCCCTGGGTGGATTGTGGTGCCATTTCTAGTCTCTAAGGTGACCCACAGTGCCTCCTCCCATCCCTGTTTACTCTTATTCCATTGCCTTTATCCCTTTACTTACATAGAGAGCTACTCCTTCCCCCTCTTCTACCCTCCCTGTCTCTCCTGTAGGTTGTGCACCCTGGTATGTTAACATCCCAGTCATGGTTCTCTGTGTACCATGTTTCTGTGACTGCTATGATATGATATCCAGGCATCCCTCTTCCACCAAGGCCACAAGTTCAGGGAGCTTGTTGCCCAGACTGTGGGCATTGGTACTCATTACCCTCCATTCCTTGATGGCCTTTCCCCTTTTTGCCCCATCCCTGTCCTTACTGCCTTTGTCATTTTCTTCATTTACCCCTGCCTTTCTCCCTATCGACATCTGTAGCTTGGTGTTTACCTCACTTACTACCCTTTTTTTGGGTTGGCTAGGATTACCCTTCTCCTTTCCAGTGCCCCCCCTGGCTAGTTTACATGCTGGCCAGTGAAGCATTTAAACCCATCACCTAGGATCCCGGTTCCCCTCCTGGACAGATGCAGACAATCACGCCAGTATAGGCCTTAATCTCTCCAGGTGGATCCCCAGTGAAGCCAAATCCCTGAGCTATGAAACAGTTTTTCAACCACTGATTGAATCCCACGATGTGAAGCACCCTAGCCTCATCCATGTCATAGACGGGCAGCACCTCAGAGAAGCTTATCATGCGTGCTATTTGTCTAGGCCCCTCCCCAACTCCACAAACTCTTCCTGCACTGGTCTGATCCCTTTCTCAGCCAGGTCATTTGTCACTAGGTGGACAGTGACATCCAGCTACCTCCCCCATGCAGCTGCTCCAGCGATCCTGAGAATTTGCTCCCTGTCCCTCAAAGCCATGGCACCAGGCACGCACTACTTCCCTCCCCAACAATGGAGTCCCACACCAGGAGTAGTTTCCTTCCCCTGCAAGAATGTCTTAAGAGGAGAGTTTTTTGAGTCCCTCGCTTGTGCCATCTGATACTTCAATTACACCACTGTCAGTACTACTATCCTAAGACCTGAAAAATGATTAGCAATTTTTTTACAATTGCCAGCAGGTTTTCCTCTAGGTTCTTGCCAATGCACATCGTCTGTTCTTTCCCACTAACAGCGTTAATGTATTTATTGCTCAAATGAACTCCATGGTGCTTCTCTTGTTCTGCTGTCGCTTCAGACTTTTTAATATGGATGTCCTCTTTGCCCATCATATATAGGCTCTCCATCAGCCTGTCTGGAACCGTTCTGTGCTGTTCCTCTATTACCGAAAGCTCTCCCTGCAAATAAAAATAATTTAGCTGTGGGTCCAATCCTCCTACCCCACTATCATTACTTTAAACTTAACCAGTTGTTGTATGGTGATATATTTCAAGTGGTGACCATGTTTTACCAAATTTCAAAATGTTAAGAGATTTCTTGTGCTGCTCTGTCTGAAGATGTTTTCGGATGGTATCAAGTTTTGGTTGGGGGGCCTGTTATCCCTGCAGTTAATGCCTCACTGAAGTTCCTCAACCCACGTAGCTCATCTTTATGCTGACAGCACAATTTGCAACTAACATGCACTGCGGTCTTACTCGCTGCTCACGTGTAGCCAGTTTTTGTGCAGATCATATTTTCAAACATGAAGTCTTGCTGTATTCTGACTATTGTAGTTAGCCCCAGCCTTTAAACTGCCCCAGAGAACAAAGGATTAACTTTCTATGCAGAGCATAGAATGCTGAGCTCGACCTCTGTTGAGGTATCTATCTGGAGCCCTTTGAAATCCAACCATCAGATTCTTTACTCCGCCTCACTGAACAGTCACTCTGGAGATTTCTCCATCAGCTCTGTTTGAAAGTCTGTTAGTCTCTGTTAAGTTGTCGTGTTTTACTGAATTTATTTCCACATAGTCTGTTCAGTCTGTCTGTGGTACCATGAGTACTAGATAGGTTTTGTTCTGTCTTTCTGTGTGGAAATTATAAAGTGTTAGATCGGTTCAGCTGAATCTATCATTTGTATTGAATCCTTTTGTTGTTTTGAACCACACACACACACCTGTGACACGGTTAGGAACTGATCAAGGAGTCTTGCCTGACGGTTGCCATAAAAAGGGTAAGTTTGATTAGGTTGGCCATGTCTGAGAAACCAAGGGAAAAAAAAAAGGCCCACTGGGTTTCAACATCTGTAGTGAGTGTGGGGAGGTTCAAGGCTTCCAATCTCCCCACACCACCAAGCTTATTGTCTGGGGTTTGAACACCATTCAGACTGCCAAATTTGTAAAATTTTCCTAAATCTACCCTTGAAAAGAGACTAGGTAGACTGAGGGAAAAGGAGGCCGGAAGTCCGCTGACCCGGATGGCCAGCCCGGTTTGGTTCTGACCAAACCAGAAGGAGTGCCCTCTTACCAGGACGATACTTTTTCGGGCAAGAGGAGAGCCGATCATGAGGGGTCGGTTCCTACAAAAAGGAAATGCAAAGAAAAATCAACTGGTTCGGATCCAGAGGTTCATGTACCAACCGCCGAGGCAATAGCCAGAGCCATTCAAATTGTAGAATCGCTTAGACTGGTTCCGACTGATCCGGCACCTTTTTGCAGGGGGTTGGTCGGTTCCCGCGGTTCAAGATTATACCCCTGAAGATTTTTTATGAACCGGGGGGGGGGGTGACTTCTGGATGTGCCTGTGGAACCAGACATCTCCTTATAGACCTGGTGTATCCCCTCTTAGGCTGCCTGAGTCCGCTTCCCATTTTTTGTTGTACAGAAAAGTAGCTGAAACCCTCCAGCTTCCTATGGAGGATCAGGAAGAGCCTGATTTATGTGGAAATGGACATCCCAGAGTCCAGGAGACTCTCTTCCACTTCACAAATCCTTTGGGAAATGGACACAAAAAATCCTGAAGTTTCCCAATTCTGTACCCCTGTTGACAGAAGGATGGACAAGAGGTACACACTACCAGGCTCAGATACGGAATTTTTATACCAGCAATGCATCCATGTTGGGGTAGTGCAGACTCCAGGAAGATTGATGCCAAGGCAAAAAAAAAAACAGTACATGGCATCTTCCTTGGGACTCAGGCAGGTGAATTATATGGCCTATACAGCCAGGTACCGGAAGTCCAGGTGGGACACTGTACTGGCACTGGCTAAACAGGCCTCCCCCCCAACTAGCCAAGGAGCTGGAGGAGGTGGCTGCAGATGGGATTGAGGCATCAAAAGTTCAGTTTTATGCTGCTGTGGACTCCAGTGATGTGTCAAGAGCCATGGCTACATCTGTGGCTCTTCGGAGAATGGCTTGGCTCAGATGTACTAGCCTTTCACAGGATACCCAGGCTAAGGCCATGGATTTTCCTGTAGTGGGTAATTCTCTGGGGGGTACACAGAGAATTAGATGAAGAAAATGGATGAGTACAGGACCACTTACAGGAGTGCTCATGCCAAAGAGAGGCAGGCAACTCCTCAAAGGCAGCAGTCTAGGGGCAGGGGCAGACCTTTTCATAGGCCTTTTCTACCAGCCACAGGCCGCCTCTTCCTTTTCACAGAGGGGGTTCTTCAGAGGGAGAGGGAGAGGCAGAAGGGGGATGAGCAGGGCTGCATCCACTCCTCAGCCTAAGGCCCCTGCCAAGCAGACACCCTGATTGGCCTACCTGGGTTGACTCTCCTATTCCAGTAGGGGGCAAGGCAAACTTCATCCAGGACTGGTTGTCTATTGCATCAGACAAGTGGGTCCTGGAAGTAGTAGGCCAGGGACTGGTTCTCGGCTTCAGAAAATTTCCGAAGATGAGAGCCAGATTTTTTCCACCTGCAGGTCTCTCGGAGACCCTTGCCCTAGAGGCAGAGGTTTCATCTCTGCTGGCTCTAAGAGCCATAGAGAGAGTACCTACCCTACACTGGGGCAAAGGTCTGTACTCCCAGGCACTTCATTACCACAAAAAAGACACGGGAGTGGCGACCCATCCTAGACCTAAGATACCTAAACAAACACCTCTCAAAACCAAAGTTCAAAATGTTAACTCTGGGAATAATCCTTCCCTCTCTAAGGCCAGGAGACTGGCTAGCCTCCCTGGACCTCAAAGATGCCTATTTTTACATTCCCATCTGGTGCTCCCACTGAAAGTACCTCGGGTTCGAGTTGCCCTCAGGCCACTATCAGTTAAGAGCAATGCCCTTTAGCCAAACTTCAGCCCCGAGGGTGTTCATAAAGTGCCTGGCAGTAGTAGTTGCCTTTTTAAGGAGGCAAAAGATTTTCATTTTTCTGTATCTGGATGACTGCCTCATAGCGGGCCAGTCCCCTGACCAAGACAAGTCAGACCTGCAAGTGACCCAGCAAGTGCTTACTTCTCTAGGATTTCTTCTTAACCTTCCCAAGTCGGTTCTCGAGCCAGTGCAGCTCCTTACCGTTATAGGGGCAGAGGTGGATACTGTCAAAGCAAGAGCCTTTCTTCCCCTGGAAATGGCAAGAGTTCTTGTAGAACTGGCTTCTTCCTTCAGCCTTCAGATGTCTTGACCAGCAAGGCATTTCCTCCTGCTCTTGGGCCACATGGTAGCCTTTACAGCAGTGGTCCAAGGGGCAAGATTCCAGATGAGGGACATTCAGTTCCGTCTGAGGTCCATTTGGTCCCAAAAGAAGGATTCCGTTATCAAACTGATCCCAGTGACCTGGACCTTGATTAAGCCCTTTAGTGGTGGCAGGATCGGGACAATTTAAGGCAAGGGTTCCCATTTGCCACTCACTCATTCAGTGGTCCTTACCATGGGTGTTTCCCTCCTGAGGTGGGGAGCCTATCTGGGGGGCCCTCACTGCCCAGGGACTGTGGTTCCCTCAGGAATCTTTTCTCCATATCCATCTCCTGGAACTCGGGGCAGTTTTGCTGGCCCTGCAAGCTTTCGCTGTCAGTGCAGAACAAGGTGGTTCAAGTCAGAACAGACATCACCATTTGGCACATCAACAAGCAGGGAGGCATGCGGTTTACGGCCTTGTGCACAGAAGCCATGAAGTTGTGGTCCCTGGCTTATTCCCTGCAAAGCAATCTGATAGCAGTCCACCTTCCAGGGAAGGACAGTGTGTTAGCAGATGCACTGAGCAGGATTTCACATGGCCATCACGAATGGTTCTTGGACCCTGTGGTCTTGAAGGTGTTTTTTCAGGGTGGAGCACTCAAGAGATTTTTTTTTTTTTTGCAGCCCCAGACAATCACCAACTTCCTCTCTTTTGTTGCAGACCCCCAGTCTTGGGCACAGCCCCTCTGGATGCTCTAATTCTGAACTGGGAAGGAAAATTTCTGTATGCTTTCCCTCCCTTTCCTCTACTGCTCAGAGTTTGTCAAGATAAGGTCACAACCGTGCAAAGTGATTCTGATTGCTCTAGATTGGGCCAGACAGCCTTGGTACCCCCTGTTACTGTCCCTAGCAGTCCATCTCCCCTTGTTCTTCCCAGGAATTGAAACTTGGTAACCTCCTCTCAGGGGAGGATTTGGTACCCCAGTCTTCAGTGTCTCAATCTCAAGGCATGGCTCTTGAAGAGTAGAGTATACAGATTTGCGTCTGTCTCTGGGTTCTGGACATCCTCAAAGCCTCTCGAAAGACCTATAACTCCAAATGGAAGAGATTCAGCATTTGATGTTCCAAGCAACATATTTCCCCAGACACTGCTGAATTGCCTACAGTTCTGGATTATATGGTCCATCTTAATGGCCTAGGCCTCGGACCAGCTACTCTCAAAGTACACTTGTCAGCTCTGTCTGCTTTTCTGTCAGTGGGGAAGTCTTCCTCACTATCATCTCATCCTGTGTTCTGTAAATTTTTCAAAGGATTGCTTCATACCAATCCTCCATTCAGAGACCCTTCCCCTGCCTGGGATTTAAATGCTTGTATTGCTTAATTGATGCAACCTCCCTTTGAGCCGATGTCCTCAGTAGAGCTTAATTACTTCACTTGGAAAACTGTTCTTCTAGGGACATGGATATGTTGTTCATCCACACTTATTGGCAGGTTCCTTGCCGCTTTAAATCTTGCCGGAAGGTCTTCAAGCTGGCTCCTCCCACCCACCCGGGTGGTAAAACTCTCGGCTCCGCCCCATGACACCAGATCTTCCTTACCGCTTGGAAGCTCAGGTTCCCTCCTTAACGTGTTGCGTTTAAGACTGGTTCCTAATTCTTCAAAAGTTCAAATTAAAAGTTTTTGCTAAAGACTTCGGTCTTCTTCTCCTCAAGCGCCGCGATGGACAAATCGACTCCCGTTTTCGGAGGTGCCCGGCAGAAGTTGTCTAGGACAGATCCGCACTCCACGCGGCTCACTGCCTGGGCCTTGAGCATGACCCGCAGGCCTGTGACTTGTGCTCCTTCCTTCGCCTCCACGCCCTGAAGACCGTAGTTGCCCGACATACAATTGGGGTGCCCAGAGAAAAGAATTCCACCGGTGAAATCTAAAGAGGCCCGATTGGCGGTGTCCACGGCGGCGGGCTCGGCGGATCAGCTAGAGCAGATGATCGCCCTCTAAGAGGAGGCGGCGCGGGCCGCTTCTACCTCGGCTGCGGCATTTGTCCCGCTCTCTCTCGGTGCCTCGTACTCGGCTTCTTTTAAGGAGCTTTGTCTGACCCTCTCGACCAAAGGTGAGGGTCCAACTTCTGGACCTTTTCCAGGTCCAAAAGAGCAAGTAAGTCTCTCCATCGACGCTCTTGGGAGCGGGAAAGATCCCTCCCTTGTTGACAGTCAGCTTTGCCGCACTTCTCGCTTCGCCACTGGCTTCACGTGTCCCCGCCAGGCCAGTTGACCGAGACTGCCCACGCGTCGAGATTTTCTCGACCCGTTAGACGGTTGTCTGCTGGAGAAGCTGAGAATCCCTCTCCCAGTTCCCCGGTGGGGTTGAGGATCCCGCTCGGCTCGTCTGTGCCTCCGGTTCCGGGAGCCTGGTGGGATCGCCTCGAGCGAGGGAGTGCCGATTTCGACACTTCTCCTCGCCTTCCTGGCCTAGTCGAGGGTCTCTGTCTCGGACATCTCGCTGTTCAACCGATCCCGCCGTTATAGCGGTCTCGCACCGGGCGACAAGCGGGCGCCGCTGTTTTCCTCTTCTTCGATGAGGGGAGGCCGCACAAGTTGCGCCGGAGGTACGAGGAACTTATGGCAACAGTTCTTTTGACCGGGAATAAGCCGACCCAGTCGCCTTCCCGGCCATTAAGTGGTTGTTACCGAGCAGCCAAACAACCCCGCTAGTCGAGGAGCCTGTTCTCAGGCTGGTTGTTCGGCCAATTCCAGCTGCCCCACCGATTCTGGTGGGAACCTCCGCCCACAGCCATTAGCTCCAGGCCACCAAAATTCTCGGTCGGCTTTGGGTTTGCCCCATAGGTTGTCGGTCACCCTCACTCCCATTAAACGTCGGCAGGTGGAGGGTGGCTCGGGGCCCAGGCAGCTCTTTGAGGACTCTTCTGAGTCCGATGATGGTTTCTCCCTCTTCTCCAAGCGCATGGACTTGGAGTCCTCGGGAGGACAGTCAATGGACGAAAGCCCTTTGTCCTTCTTAGGGTTGCTTCAACTCATCTCGGAGTCCACTGGGATGAAGCTCGAACCCGTTTCTAAATGGGCCAGGTATCCCCTCATGGAGATTCTGGACCGAGGGGATTCTCCTACGGAGGCCTTCCGTGGCCGGGCATAGTGGGTCCGCCTTGAACTTTGGTAGCGCCCTGCTTCCTGCCCTGCGCCGCCAGGTTGGCTAGGAAGTATGCGTCCCTACCGGTTCCCTGTCCGTTTTTCGAACACCCTTGGCCGAGGGGTTGGTTACCGACAGTGTTTTCCGCGTGCGGAAACGCCAGGGATGTGGACAAACCCTCCTAAAAGGAATCCAAGAAATTGGATTATGCCGGGCGTAAGTCTATGCTGCGTCCTCTCTCGGCCTTCGTCAGGCCAGTTCGCCGTCCTCATGGCACATTTTTCTCACGCCCTGTTGGGCTCCCTGGATGAGGTTGTCCCTCATCTTCCCGCAGATCTGCAGACTGTGGTCAGGCAGGTGCGGGACCAGGGCAGGGCAGTGGCTAAACAGCAGCTCCAGACTGCGTTAGACATCGGGGACTCATGTACCAGGTCTGTGGCGGCCGCAGTGGCCATGCGTCGTCGGGCTTGGCTGAGGATATCCACCTTTACTTCGGATACTCGGCACAAGTTGGCGGATGTTCCCTTTTTGGGGACTGACCTCTTCGGCCCTGGGGTGGAAGTTCACCTGCAGAGGATCGAGAAGTCCACTGCTACCTTGGACTCGGTCTTTCTCATCAGAAGGACAAAGGCTGCAAGCCACAGCCTAAGCCCTTTCGTCCTTCTGCGCCCGCGGCGCGCCTGGCCCAGCAACGTTAGGGCCAGCAGGCTCGACCTTGGTATCCCAAGCCCAAGCCGTCGGCTTCCTCCAACAGGAAGCAGGGAGGTAAAGGCCCAGGAGGTCCCTCGGCCGGTCCCTCCTCCAAGCCTGCCCAGTGACGGGCTGAGGGGTGTCGCCCCCATCCATGTCACCTCACCCCTGGTTCCCCCGTAGGGGACGGCTCAGACACTTCCTTTCCGCCTGGTCCACTGTTACCACGGACAGGTGGGTACTGGAGTGGTGGGAAAAGGCCTACCTCTGGAATTCGAGGGCCCCGCCTCTTCAGAGCTGCCGCGACTCGGGGCCTCGGGTCCGAGTTCACTGGTGGCTCGCCGAGCTGACATCGCCTCTCCTCCAAAAGGAGGTGATCACGGAGGTGGAGGACCCCTTCAGACCCAGGGTTCGTGTCCAGGTATTTCCTGGTTCCGAACGGACGGGGCTGGCGCCCCATTCTCTACCTACACGACCTGAACAAGTTCCTAAGGTCTCAACCTTCAGGATGGTCACTCTGGCGCAGATAATACCATCTCTGGAACACGGCGTGGTGGTTCTGCTCTCTGGACCTACAGGACGCTGCTTTTCACGCCCCTATCCGTCCGTCACATCGGAGGCTCCTCCGCATGCGGAGGGATCCTCTCGAGTTCCAGCCATGCCCTCGGCTTATCTCCAGCTCCCAGGGTCTTCACCAAATGCATGGCAGTGGTGACAGCATTTCATGCGCCGAGGGGTCCGGTGTACCCTTACCTGGACGATTATTGATAGCAGCCCTCCAGACGGGAGGTGGAGCAGTCCAGAGATCTGGCCCTCCAGGTTTGCCTCGAGCTGGCCTTCTCACTCCAGGCCAAGTCGGAACTCGAGCCAAGCAGGTGATCCTGTTTATCGGGCAGAGCTAGACTCTCTTCGGAGCCAGAGCACGGCTCCCGGCGGACAGGGCCGAGGTTCTGCCTCCTTGCCCAATCATTTCTGGTTGGGCAGTCGCACCTGCCCGGACTTCCTCGCCTTCTGTCTCATGATGGCCTGTACCAGCGTGGTCCGTTGGGCCCGCTGGCACATGCGCCCTTCAGTGGGGACTGGCCAGCCAGTGGTCCAACGCTGCAATCCTTTGGACCAGCTAGTGATAGTGACCCAGGAGATGTGGAACGCCTCCAGTGGTGGACCGCTCCATTCCATCTGCAGGAGGGCATCCTGCTTGTCCGCTTCGAGCCGACGGTCTCTCATCGACCGACGCCTCTGATGGGTTGGGGTGCCCATCTGGGGAACACCGAGTGCATGCCTCTGGTCCCCAGGAGTCCCGATGCCACATCAACCTGCTGGAGCTCCGAGCAGTCCGCCTAGCTCTCACCGCCTTTGCTCCGTTTTCCGGGTCAAGTGGTCAGAGTCCAGACGGACAATACCACTCACCATGTACTACCTGAACCGGCCAGGGCGGACGCCGCTCCATGCTTCTATGCAAGGAAGCTCTCGCGTTTGAGGTCACTGTGCGCAGCCTGGAGGCGGATCTCCTAGCTATTCATGTGGCGGAGCCTCCAACACCCTGGCCGATGCCCTGAGCCGGATAGGGGCTGCATCTCACGAGTGGTCTCTCCTGCCGGAGGTAGTACAAGATCTGTTCTCCCACTGGGGCACACCTCAGGTGGACCTGTTTGCCTCCAGGGAGAACGCGTAGCTGAGGCTGTTTCATGCCCGCCCCCCTCAGCAGGGCTCGCTGCAGGGGGATGCCTTCTCGAGGCTGTGGACCTCGGGCCTCTTCTACGCCTTTCCCCCATTTCCCTTGATTCACAAGGTGCTTCTCAAAGCAAGGAGGGACAAGGCGCAGGTGATCCTGATAGCCCCAGACTGGCCCCGCCAGTTCTGGTACCCAGATCTCCTCAGCCTTAGCTCCAGGCTCCCGAGGCAGCTTCCAGCTCGCCCGGACCTGCTCTCAGTCAATCAGGGGAAGGTGTTCCATCCGGACCTTCAATCCCTGCACCTGACGGCCTGGTTCCTGAGCTGCCAGAGTTCCAGGCCTTGGGTCTTTCCGACGAGGTCCTCAGTGTTGTTGAGGCGTCCTGTAAGGAGTCGACCAGAAATGCTACGCCTTCAAATGGAAGAGATTCTCCATTTGTGTCAGGCAAGGCTTGGACCCTTCCTCCTGTTCTGTGGCAAGCATTTTGACTATTTATGTCCCCTTCTAGTCAAGGGCTTAGGCGTCACGACCTCAAAGGTGCACCTGGCAGCCATCTCTGCCATCAGCGGGCCGGGAGCAGCCAGTGGCGAGGAAAAGGTGGTCAGGCGCCAAAGGCCTTGATCACATTTCCTGCAAGCGCAGAACCTCCACCTCCCGTGATCTACTGCTTGCATTGGCAAAGCTCATGGGCAGCTTTATTCGAACCAATGCACAGGTGTGAACTTCTCTCACCTGTCGGAAGACCGCCTTCTTGGTGGCTATCTCGTCAGCCAGAAGGATGGGAGAGCTCCAGGCGCTTTGCATAGAGTCTCCTTACCTGGTCTTCCACAGGGACAAGGTTGTCCTGCGCCCCCACCCGAAATTCCTTCTGAAGGTGGTGTCTGAGTTTCACCTTAACCAGGTGCTGACTCTGCCGGTGTTCTACCCCAGTCACACCTCGGAGGCCGAATATAGGCTCCATACTCTGGACCCTAGAAGGGCGCTCGCTTATTATCAGGAGCGCACCGCTGAAATTTGGGGAGAGGTTCGCCAGCTGTTTGTCACCTACGCTGAAGCCGCATCTGGCAGACCTGCAGCCAAGCGGACGATGGGCAGGTGGGTCACCTCCTGCATAGATCGCTGCTATAAGTTGGCGGGCATGGAGCCTCCCAGAGGGATAAGAGCTCATTCTACCCGTCCTACTGCTGAATCGGTGGCTGCTTCCAGGGACGTCCCTATCCAGAAATCTGCAGGGCTGCTACCTGGAAGTCAGCACACACCTTATTACCCATTACCACATCGACCTTGAGTCAGCCGGGATGTTGGCTTTGGGGGCCTCGGTTCTCCAGTCTTTATTTCCCGAAGTAAGTATCGGGGTGCGCCTTGCCTCCCTCGCCCGAGAACTGTTAGAGTCTCGTTAATATGGATGAACATATCCATGTCCCTAGAAATACAGGTTCTAGGGACATGGATATGTTGTTCATCCACACCTCATTGGCAGGTATCCTTGCCGCTTAAATCTGGCCGGAAGGTCTTGCTTGCTTCTCCCACCCACCCGGTGGTATAACTCTCGCCCAACATGAAGCCAGATCTTCCTTACCGCCAGCTCAGGTTCCTCCTTAACGCTTGCCATGCTTGTGACTGGTTCCTATCTATGGATTTAAAAATAAATTTTGCAAAAGACTTCAGTCTTCTATCCCCCAGGGGCCGCGATGGACAAATCGACTCCGGATGGAGATGCCCATGCGGGCAGAAGATGTCTCGGATCGGATCCACACCTAGTGCAAGTTCTACTGTTTAGGCCTTGAGCACTCCACCGCAGGCTTGCGACCTGTGCTCATCTTTCTCGCTCATTGCCTCTAAGAACCGGTGGCTGTCTTACTGCAACCTGGGCCCCGAAGCGTTCCCCGTGAAGTCCAAGGAGGCCCGGTTGGCGGTGTCAGCGGCGGCGGGCTCGGCGATGTCAGGCTCGGCGGATGGTCGCCCTCAAGAGGAGGCGGCGCTGGCCGTATCTTTCCTCGGCCGGCATTTACTCCGCTCTTCTGGGTTCTTCCTACACGGCTTCTTTTAAGGAGCTTTGTCTGTCCCTCTCCACTAAAGAGAAGGGCCTGCGTCTGCTGGACCTTATTCTCGTCCAAAAAGAGGGACAGGGGTAAGTCCTCCGTCGGCGCCTTGGAGCGCAAGGTCTCTCTCCCTGGGCCGTCGACCGTCGGCTCGGTCGATCACGCCGGCTTCGCCACTGGCCTCCACGTGTCCCGTCAGGTCAGTTGGACCGAGACTCCACCGATGAAGTCGAGATTTTCTCGACCATTGGATCGAGCTGTCGCTTTTTAGCAGCCGAATTCCCTCTCCCGGTTCCCCGGGAGGAGTTGAGGATCCTGGGCTCGCTTCTGTGCCTCCGGTTCCGGAGCCCTCGGATGGACCATCCGAGCCGGAAGGAAGTGCGGTTCCGGCGACCTCCTACCGCACCGACCTGGAAATTCCGGGACTCCTGTCTCGGACCTCTTCGCCGTCCAGCCGATCCCACCGTCATAGCGGTCTCGGTCTGCACCGCTGTAGCTGGCGTCAGTCCTCCTCCCGGATGAGGGAGGCTTCGCGTGAAATTACGTCGGACGGTACGAGGACCTTATGTTGCAACAGCTCCTCCTGGTCGGGAATAAGCCGACCCCGTCGCCTTCCCGGCCATTAAGTGGCTGTCACGGACGGCCGACACAACCCTCGACTTATCCGAGGAGCTCATACCAGGCCGGTTGTTGGCCAAACCAGCTGCTCCACCGATTCGGTGGAACTCCGCCCACAGCCACCATTGGGGTCCACCAAGGATTCTCGGTCGGCTAGGGTCTACCCCATCGGCTGTCAGTTACCCTCACTCCCGACCGACCTCGGCAGGTGAAGGGTGGCTCAGGCCAGAGGCAGCTCTTCGAGGACTCTTCCGAGTCCGAAGATGATTCCTCCTTTTCTCCAAGCGACTGGACTTGGGTCTTCAGGAGGTCAGTCAATGGACGATAGCCCGTCGTCCTTCCTAGGACTGCTGCTCGCTCATCTCAGAGTCTACCGGGATGGAGCTCGAACCCGCTTCCAAACGGCCAGGTATCCTCACGGAGATTCTGGACCGAGGGATTCTCCGACGGAGGCCTTTCGGTGGCCGTGGCCATAGTGGGTCCGGCACTGGAGCTTTGGCAGCCCTGCTTCCTGCCCTCGCGCCTCGCCAGGATGGCCAGGAAGTATCACGGTCCCACCGGTTCCTTGTCCGTTTTGAACACCCTCTGCTGAGGGGTTGGTTACCGACAGCGTTTTCGGTGCGCCGGCAACGCCGAGGATGTGGACAAACCTCCTGACAAGGAGTCCCAGAAATTGGACTATGTCGGGCATGACAAGTCTCACGCTAGTCCCTCTCAAGCCTTCACAGCCAGTTCGGCCGTCCTCATGGCACATTTTTCTCATGCCCTGTTGGGCTCCCTGGATGAGGTCATCCTCATCTTCCCGCCGATCTGCAGACTCACGGTTAAGCAGGTGCGGGACCAGGGCAGGGCAGTGGCCAAACAGCAGCTCCAGACTGCTTTGGATATAGGGGACTCATGTGCCAGATCGGTGGCGACGCGAGTGGCTATGCGTGTTGAGCTTGGCTGAGGATATCCACCTTTACTTGGATACCCAGCACAAGTTGGCGGATGTTCCCTTTTGGGACTGACCTCTTGACCCTGGGGTGGAAGGTCACCTGCAGAGGATCGAGAAGTCCAATGCCACCTTGGACTCGGTCTCTTCCGCTCAGAAGGACAAAGGCCGCAAACCACAGCCTAAGCCTTTGTCCTTCTGTGCCCCTCGCCGCCCAGTAACGCCAGGGCCAGCAGGCTCGGCCTTGGCATCCCAAACCCAAGCCGCCGGCTCCTCTAACAGGAGGCAGGGAGGAGGCCCAGGAGGTCCCTCGGCGGTCCCTCCTCCAAGCCTGCCCAGTGGCGGGCTGAGGGTGTCGCCCCATCCCGTCACCTTACCCTGGTCCCCGTGGGAGACGGCCCGCACTTCCGTTCCGCCTGGTCCGCTGTTACCACGGACAGGTGGGTCTTGAGGTGGTGGGAAGAGGCCTGCCTCTGAATCTGAGCAGGCACCACCCTTCAGAGCCGTCGCCTCGGGGCTTCGATCCCCAGCCTCACTGGCGGCTCGTCGAGCCGACATCGCTCTCCTCCTCCAGAAGGAGGTGGTAAGAGGTGGTGGACCCTCCTTCAGACCCAGGGTTTGTGTCCAGGTACTTCCTGGTTCGAAACCGACGGGGGGCTGGCGCCCCATTCTCGACCTACACGACCTAAACAAGTTCCTAAGGTCTCGAACCTTCAGGATGGTCACTCTGGCTCAGATAATACCATCCTTGGAACGCGGCGTGTGGTTCTGCTCTCTGGACTTGCAGGACGCGTTTTTTCACGTCCCTATCCGTCCGTCTCACCAGAGATTCCTTCGCTTCCCGGAAGGATCCCTCTTCGAGTTCCAAGCCATGCCCTTCGGCTTGTCTCCAGCTCCCAGGGTCTTCACCAAATGCATGGCAGTGGTGACAGCATTCCTGCGGCGCCGGGGTCGGGTGTACCCTTACCTGGACGACTGGCTGATAGCAGCTCCCTCCAGGAAGGAGGAGTGGTCAGAGATCTGGCCCTCCAGGTCTGCTCTCAACTGGGCCTCCTTATCCAGCGAGGCCAAGTCGGAACTCGAGAAGCAGGTGATTCTATTCATCGGGCGCGGTCGACTCTCTTCGAGCCAGGTGGCTCCGGCGGACAGGGCGAGTTTCTTTCCTCCTTTGCCCGATCATTTCTGGTTGGGCAATTGCGCCCTGCCCGGGACTTCCTGCGCCTCCTGGGTCTCATGGCGGCCTGCACCAGCGTGGTCCGTTGGGCCCGCTGGAACATGCGTCCCCTTCAGTGGGGACTGGCCAGCCAGTGGTCACAACGCTGCGATCCCTTGACCAGCTTGTGTCGGTGACAGGATGTGGGAACGCTCTCCAGTGGTGGACGTTCCAGATCATTTGCAGGAGGGCATCCTGCCGTCCGCCTCGGCCGACGGTCTCTCTATCGACCGATGCCTCTCTGATGGGTTGGGGTGCCCATCTGGGGAACACCGGCTCATGGCCTCTGGTCCCGCGGAGTCCGATGCCACATCAACCTGCTGGAGCTCGAGCGGTCCGCTAAGCTCTCACCGCCTTTGCTCCGTTCCTCCGAGGTCAAGTGGTCCGAGTCCAGACGGACAATACCACGACCATGTACTATCTAAACCGCCAGGCGGGGCGCTCCATGCTTCTATGCAAGGAAGCTCTCCGCATTTGGTCCCTTTCGTCGCAGCCTGGGCGGATCTCTAGCCATTCACGTGGCAGGAGCCTCCAACACCCTGGCCGATGCCCTGAGCCGGATAGGGGCTGCATCCCACGAGTGGTCTCTCCTGCCGGAGGTGGTACAGCATCTGTTCTCCCTTTGGGGCACACCTCAGGTGGACCTGTTTGCCTCCAGGGAGAACGCGAAGCTGAGTCTGTTCCATGCCGCCCCCTCAGCAGGGCTCGCTGCAGGGGATGCCTTCTCGAGGCAATGGACCCCGGCCCTTTACGCCTTTCCCCATTTCCCTTGATCCACAAGGTGCTTCTCAAGGCGAGGAGGGACAAGGCGCAGGTGATTCTGATAGCCCCAGACTGGCCTCGCCAGTTCTGGTACCAGATCTCCTCAGTCTCAGCTCCAGGACTCTCGCGGCAGCTTCCAGCTCGCCGGACCTGCTCTCAGTCAATCAGGGAAGGTGTTCCATCCGGACCTTCAATCCCTGCACCTGACGGCCTGGTTCCTGAGCGGCTAGAGTTCCAGGCCTTGGGTCTTTCCGGCAGAGGTCCTCAATGTAGTTGAGGCGTCCCGTAGGTCGACCAGAAAATGCTATGCCTTCAAATGGAAAAGGTTTTCCATTTGGTGTCAGGGCAAGGGCTTGGACCCTTCCTCCTGTTCCTTGGCAAGCATCTTGGACTATTTATGGTCCCTTTCTAGTCAAGGGCTTAGGTCGGCGACCCTAAGGTGCACCTGGCAGCTATCTCTGCTTACCGAGCGCGGGCAGAGGAAGCGGTGGTCATGGAGAAGGTGGTCTGGCGCTTTTTCAAGGCCTTGATCACATTTCCTCCAGTCACGGGAACCCCCACCTCCGTGGGATCTACTGCTGGTACTGGCAAAGCTCATGGGCAAGCCATTCGAACCTATGCACAGGTGTGCTCTCTCTCACCTGTCGTGGAAGACCGCCTTCTTGGTGGCTATCCGTCAGCCAGAAGGATGGGAGAGCTCAGGCGCTTTCATCCAGTCTCTTACCTGGTCTTCCACAGGGACAAGGTTGTCCTGCTTCACCAAATTCCTTCCGAAGGTGGTGTCGGAGTTTCCTTAACCAGGTGTTGACTCTGCCGGTGTTCTACCCCAATCACACCTCGGAGGCCGAATATAGGCTCATACTCTGGACCTAGAAGGCGCTCGCTTTATAAGGCGCCGCGGCTGAAATTTGAGGAGAGGTTAGCCAGCTGTTTGTCACCTCGCTGAAGCCGCATCTGGCAGACCTGCAGCCAAGCGGACGATAAGCAGGTGGGTAACCTCCTGCATAGATCTCTCTATAAGTTGGCGGGCATGGAGCCTCCCAGAGGGATAAGAGCTCATTCTACCCGCCATACTGCTGCAGCGGTGGCTGCTTCCAGGGATGTCCCTATCCAGGAAATCTGCAGGGCTGCTACCTGGAAGTCAGCAAACACCTTCATTACCCACTACCACATCGACCTTGAGTCACGCCGGGATGCTGGTTTTGGGGCCTCGGTTCTCCAGTCTCTTTCCCAAGTAAGTATTGGGGGTGTGTCTTGCCTCCCTCCTCCCGGAGAACTGCTAGGAGTCTGCCAATAAGTGTGGATGAACAACATATCCATGTCCCTAGAAATACAGGTTACTCACCTGTAACAGGAGTTCTAGGAATGGTATATGTTGTTCATCCACACGACCCACCCGACCTCCCCGGCTTCGGCGCACAACCTGAGCTTCCAGCGGGCAGATCTGGCGTCATGGGGGCGGAGCCGGAGTTATACCACCCGGTGGGTGGGAGGAGCAAGCTGAAGACCTTCCGGCAAGATTTAAAGCGCAAGGATACCTGCCAATGAGTGTGGATGAACAACATATACCATTCCTAGAACTCCTGTTACAGGTGAGTAACCTGTATTTATTCACCTGTAACAGAGATTCTAGGAATGGTATATATTCATCCACGACCCACCGACCTCCCCGGCTTTGACGCACAACCTGAGCTTCCAGCGGGCCAGATCTGGCGTCATGGGGCGGAGCAGAGAGTTTTACCACCCGGGTGGGTGGGAGGAGCCAGCTTGAAGACCTTCCGGCAAGATTTAAAGCGGCAAGGAACCTGCCAATAAGTGTGGATGAACAACATATACCATTCCTAGAACTCCTGTTACAGGTGAGTGACCTGTATTTTTAGTAGCCATTACCTCTGTCGGACATATCGGTGAACTGCAAGCCCTGTCAGTGGAACCTGATTTTTATCTCCTTTCGTAGGGATAAAGTGGTTCTAAGAACCAGTGGAAGGTTCTTGCCCAAAGTGGTTTCAGATTTTCACCTGAACCAGTCTGTCTCCTGTTTTCTTCACTGATCATTCCTCTTCAGGAGAGAAGAGGCTACACAGTTGAGATGTTAAAAGGGCCCTTAGCTACTATATAGAGCGTACCAAGGGTCACAGGTTTGATTCCTTCCAGCTGTTCCCCACTTATGGAGAAGTGGGGAAGGGCAAACCTGCCACCAAGAGAACTGTTGCCAGGTGGATTGTCTCTTGTATACAATTCTGCTATGAAAAACTAGGACAAATTCCACCCTCAGGCCTGAGGGCTCACTCCACCAGAGGTATAACTGCTTCCCTGGGTGCTGCCAGGGATATTCCTCTCTTAGAAATTTGTCAAGCAGCTACCTGGAAAACAGTCCATACCTTTACCAAGCATTACTCTCTGGATATCCAGGCTAGGAGTGAGGCTCTGTTCAGCACAGCAGTACTTCAGAGCCTATTCCCAAAGTAGGTTCTATCCCTCCTCCATGGAGGTACTGCTTGGTAGTCTGCAATAGTCAGAATACAGCAAGACTTCATGTTTGAAGAAAAAAATTACTCGCCTTAGTAATTTTCTTCTAATGGAGTCTTGCTGTATTTTGACCTACCTCCCTGCCTCCCCTCTCAGAACCTGTTTTTTGGGATGTGGGTGGGCAGGAGCAGTGTTGGCACCTAGAGGTGCCCCTTTTTCTCACCCTCCTTTATTTTGGGTGTGTTTTTGTGTTTTGCTTTTGGGTTTCCTGACTTGAGTCCTTGCTTTGAAACCGAAAAAAACCTTTTTATCAAATTTAGTTGCCAGTTGGCTAGTGTGAGTTTACAGTTTCCACACAGAACGCCCAGTGAGTATAGCTCGTAAAGATCTGACAGTTGGGATTCAAACAACAGCAGACAGAGGCTTCAACCGAGCTCGAGCTCAGCGTTCATGCCTTGCATGGAAAGTTAACTCTTTGTTCTCCGGGGCAGTTCAAAGGTTGGAGATCACTGCAATAGTCAGAATACAGCAAGACCCCATTAGAAGAAACAACATTACTAAGGTGAGTAATTTTTTTCATCCTGCACATCCGCAAAAGTCACTTTCTGCCACAATTTCAGAGACTTACAACTTTCAACAAGCAGCAAGTGGAGTACGTGCTTTTTTTTTTTTTCTTTAAGTCGAGCCACTCCAGCAGTACCAAAGTAACATCAACTCCACGAGACTCTAGGACCACTTTATAGTGATCAACAATTGTTTGAATTGCTTGATCTCCATATGTTTCAAGTGCCTCTGGACGTTGGCCAGGACTGAAAATTTAAAGCTCTTGCAGCTAGTAGCACTTTTATTGGTAGTGAAGGACTGAAAGCGAGATTCAGTGTTCTGTGATGTTTTCTGAAGAATTTTTTTGATCTCTGAAATTGTGGCTTCTACAGTGTCTGAAGGAGAACCTGATCTGTGCCTGCTAGTTTCATTAAAGTCAACACTGTTGTACTGAGTTAGGTTCTCATTTACAGATGTGTTATGCGGTGAAGAGTTTCTTGATTCGAGAGACCATTTAGTTTCTGAATTGTGCTTTCTACTCTGCTGTGAACTTTTTCAACAGTGGCATCCTCTTGCTGAAAGCAGACTAAGAGCAGATAAGTAACCAAAAAAACACTTTCAGAAAGTTCATGTATACAACACATTTTAAAGTCTTAAGCACTTTAAGTATTCCTAGTGCTTTTTGGCCGTGATCCTGCTTGTTTGTCAGTGACACATGTTCGAGGTGAGGCACTAATGCAGCCCAGTTCCTTTCATGGGCAGAAATGGCCCATTCTGTGTGCAAGCCACCTAGTGCTGCCAGTGTTAACTGGTTTGGCCACATTAATATTTAAAAGGGATCCTGTTTCCTGTAGGCCTTTCCAACTTTTTGGTGACCTGTGGTAAAATGAGTAAATGTTCAGTAGAAGTTGTTCTAATGACTGTAAAAGGGACCGTTTCTGAAAGAATCCTTTACAGCAAACTCTAAATGATGTGCACAGCAGTGTATGTCAGTGAGGTGTGGGCACTGGAAATCTTGCTTTTTTTCGAGTAAGGACACCTGAAGTGCTCCTCAACATTACAGCAGCACCATCAGATGCCGCACTTATCAGCTTATGTTTCCAACCACCATCCTTTAATGCTTTAGAGGGTGAAGGTGGTTTAATCACAGTATTTAAAATGCTTTCTGAATTATGGACACTGACTGGTTTCAGTGCAAGAAATCTTGTTACAGGTAGGCCAGTTTCAAAAACACGTACATAAATGCTCTCCTCCTCAGTCGCACTTTTTTATCTGTGCAGGAATAGACAAGAAAAGAAGTAATTGTTTTGTAGTAGACTAGCAGTAGTGCTTTGAAATATCTTGGGCAATATAGTGAATGAAGACACGGCACTGCTTGCCACTATAACTGTGACCCATGGCATCATCTCCATGATTTCTTCTTTGTAAATCTGTCAACCCAGGAAAATGCCTGAAAGGCCTTTCGGTCCTAGCAACGTAATATGCAGTACAGAACAATTTACAAATTTGATCCATTTCTTTTTGTTTCATTAATTTTATGGATTTCTCTATTGGTATTTCTCCAACTTTAGTTATATTTGCAATGTATGCCTTCTCAGCATTGTGTGCTGTGGAGACTTCATGTGCTGAGATAGTGTGTACTGTAAAAGTACTGCATCCAGTTCTGAAATTATTTTTGCTTTGGCTTTTATCATAATTCTGACACCATGTACACAACATGGCACATTTATCTGTGTCATATGTGAGCCGCTGCCTGCCCTTTTTCCACGATCCTGAAATTTTCTAACTTTCAGGGCCTCAACTTGGCTTTCAGTACAAGCAGTAGCACTTGAGGAAACTTCAGTGGTCACAACAGTTTCAATGTCTGGGCAAGGAGGTGGTGTGGTTATAGCTGTGGTAGTGGTAGTGGTAGTGCTAGTGCTTGGCGTTGGGGAATCTTGAGTCCGCTCCCACAGTCTCTTCAAGGCTCTTTCTCTTAAGTCCAGATTTAAAAAGACTCATGGTGTGTGCCTGAATTTGTGAATACTGACTGAGAATTTTTATGTTACTCAGTAATAATTACTGATTACCCCCTTTTATCAGCCTGTTTTCAGGTTCTGCAAAATGCCGTAATAACCCGAAAACAAGTTATTACGGTATTTTACTTTAAAAATCTGCACACTTCCCCTGTGTTTCTTATCTTTCAAACCTAGTGCACCGCCTTATTGGCCCTTAGTTTGTCAGTGGGCTGGACGCTTAACACTTTCAATATGGCGACTCCATTTTGATCGGACTGAAGCACCCGCGCCGACTATCTGCTTGCTAACCCTCACAAGTAATGTATTGCTTTTAAAATATATTTATGTGGTTGATCCTGCCTTCGCAACCAAAAAAATAACCCCACACACTATCTGGTTGATCCTGCAGTACTCGTGCTTAGGGCAGTGCTTCGGCAGTCAGTCACATTGGGAACAGACTGCAACTGACTGCTTGTTAATGCGGTGCTACAGTAAAAAGCACCAGCAATTATAAAAAAGACTGGCAAATGTGTGCTTATGAATATTTTTTTTCACACCATCTGTGTGTGATTACTACATAAACCTCTCGAGCTTCGCTCTGTTTGTCATCACACACCTCAGGTGTGGGGGGGGGGAAAATATTCATAACACACACTTGCCAATCCATTATTCTCTATTTAATAAATGCAACATGAAAAAGTTGTTTTCTTTTTTTATAAAAACTTAACGAGAAAACCTGACTTTCGTCTGATTATTTTTTATAACAGGTGACAAAGTAGACAGTATTCAGATTTTAGATGGTCCACAGACAGCGTAGCTTGTAAAAAGCTTAATAGATTATTTTTTTAAAGTATTCAGATGTTAGATAGTCCACACACATACAAAAGATTGTCAATTTTTGTAACAGTATTCAGTTTAGATAAGTTCACACAACATAGTTTATAAAAAGCTTAACACTCAGCTTTTTTAATATTACTCAGATTTTTGATGGTGAACAGCATAGCTTGTAAAAAGCTTGTCAGATTTTTTTTTTTACAAAGTATTCCGATTTTAGAGTAGCTTGTGTTAAAAAAAAAAAAAAAATTTTTTTTTTTTTTTGCAGAACTGGAAGGGGACAGGATCAGTTGTGTTCCAGGACAGTAGCAGCTGCTGCTGTTTTCACAGGGTTCTTGTGGATTTTACTTGGTAGGTTAGTTCTTTTCTTTCTACTTCTAAGGGCTAGCAGGGTATTGTTTTGGGGTCTGCTGGATGTTTGAAAACTGATTTGGTGGCTGTAAGTGGGGCTCATTTGTGGATGTTTCACTGTGTAACAGGCTGCGCTGGTAGAGGCCTATTTCTTCTGATTTTAAAACCTATTTGGTGGGATTTGCTAGGCCTGGTTCTTTGGCTGCTGGGCTTGGAGGGGAGACAGGGCTGATACACTCTCTCCTCGAGTCAGGTGTCTGCCCAATACCCGCCTACCCCCCCTCCCTCCCAGAAGTCTGCGAATTTATAGGGGAACACCTGCCCTGCAATTGGAGGAAAAGGCTGCAGGTGCAGCTCATGTAGTTCTAGCCACTGGGGGTTGGATTTAAAGGCTGGGAGAGAGGAGCTTAGGGAGTTGTTCATTTCCCTTATAAGTTTAATGTGTTGTACTGCACCTAGTAACAGGGTTACTGGTGTACAGTGGGACTGTCTCTAAGATTAGTGGGTGACCTGATTAGGCAGTAGGGTGTATCTTGGACTAGGGGGGAAACTGGTGGCTCACCCAAGGAAACCTATTTGGAAGGGGATGGAACCACACGTCATTAGGGCCGGCATCTTTGGGAGGGTGGTGGGGTGCACAGGGTGTGGAGCAGCCATGATACTGGACTGGGCTTGGAAGTTCGGTGGTTGCCCAGTGTGCTACCAGCTAGCACAGCTTAGGGAGGAGGTTGCGGGGATTAGGAGAAAGCTGGGGGAAGGGGGGTAGGTGGTTGGGGAAGGGGCTGGGAATCTCCCACGGGTTGCACCAAGCACTGGGGTGGGGGGCATAGGGAAAGGAGTGCAGGAGAATACTCGGGGGTCACATAGGGACCCTGGCAGAGGGGGTCCAAAAGGACACTACCAAGGAAGCAGGCAGGTAACTGGGGACCCTCACAAAGGGGGACGGAGGGACAGCATTCTCAGGGAAGTAGGCAGATGGCCAGGGCTGGACAGAAGGAAGCAAGGCGGGGAGGTGGATCAGACCTTACAATCAATAACCGCTTCAATTCTCTTCTTCTGCTCGAGGATGAGGAGGGTGATGTAGCCACGACAGGGGTGGTTAGAGACGGAAAGGGAGTGGGAGGCAGGAGGCAGGGGCCAGATAGCAGGAAGAACAGGGGGGGACCTGGAATGCAGGAGAATGGGGGGAGCAGTGAATCAGAGCAGGAGGGGCAGGGGGAAGAGGGAGGAAAGCGCAAGGAGAAGGACCAGTTGGGAGGAAAAGTAAAGGAGAAGGACCAGAGGTACAAGGAGGATTCAGTAAAGGGAGCTGAGGGTTTAGGCCAGGGGAGCACGACGAGCAAGGAGGAACTAAATGGAGATAGGAAGGAAGGGAGGATGAGCCAGGCTAGTTTAGCAGATGGGGGAGAAGGACCAGTTGCGAGCAGTGAGGGGGGAATTAGCAAGGTACAGAAGGATACTCAGGAGGAGGAGAGGCATAGGATTGGAGGGGAAGGGGTGGCCATGGTAAATAAGGAGGGGGTGGCATGTGGCACCCAGATAGGGGGAGGAACAAGGAGCCGGTTGGGTGGAGGGGCCGGTAGAAAGGATGAGGGACATGGAAGGGGGGAAATGGAGGAAAAGGAGTGGTCAGAGTGCTCCTGCTGGGGGATTCTATGATCAGGGGTATCAAATGGGATAGGGAGGGAGAAGCCTGGCCAGTTAGAACAAGATGCTTCCCTGGACTAATGGTGCACAGGGCTAAGCATGAGGTATATCAGCTGGCAAAGGATTGTGGGGGTTCCCCAGACATACTGGTCCACCTGGGTACAAATGACATTGAGGAAAATAGCGAGCTAGAGATACAGGCAAGATTCAGGGAGCTCGCCTGGGTCTATCATGACATAGGATGCACAGTTTCCTTCTCAGAAATCCTGCCAGTGCCAAGGGCTAGAGGGAAACACAAAAGGAAGATTAGGGAGATTAACCAGTGGCTCAGGGAGTGGTGTGAGGCCAGAGGGTATGGGTTGATGGGGGATTGGGGGGAGACCTGGGAGGATAAGGAGCTGTATGCTAGAGATAGACTACATCTCAATTTGGAGGGGAGGGGAATCCTTAAGTTGAAAATAGAGGGGTTCATTGGTGAAAAGTGGGGTTTAAACTTGTGAAGGGGGGCGGGATGGGAGAAAAGGCTGTCAAGGGGGTGCAGATAAAGAGGGACTCTGTCTCCACCCCCCTGGGGACCAGGAGGATTGCAGGAAAAGGCCGACTGGCAAAGTGCAGACCAGGGGAAAACAGAATCCCCATGGGAACACGAGTAGGGAAATGGAACTATAGGAAAGGGTGGAAGGTAGTCCTGCTAAATGCCAGGAGCTTGGGCAATAAAATGCCTGAGCTCCAGGCGATGCTAACTGAGGAGCAGTGGATGGCAGCGGTCACTGAGACTTGGGTCACTGCAGGACATGACTGGGACCTGAACCTGGAGGTTACACTATGTTCAGGAAGGGCCGGGGGAAGGGAGGAGGGTAGCAATGATGGTCAAAAACTGCATTGGCATAGGGGAGAGAGGAGGCGGAGGAAACCGTGGAGGCGACGGGTCACCTTGATAACAAGGGGGCAAGAGAGTAAAAACAGGAGTGGTGTATAGACCTCTGCCTGGCGGAGAGAGCTGAGGACAGTCTGGTGGCAGATGTTGGGAGGCACTGCAGACTGGGCAGAGGAACGGTGTGGTGTTGGGGACTTAAACATGCCAGGAACAGACTGGAGACTGACATCCTCTGTGACCAGGGAACAGAGGTTGTTGGATGTCTTTCAAGACGCTGCCCTAACTCAGCAGGTGAGGGAACTGACCAGGAGGCGGGTACTGGATGTGGTCCTGGCAGACAGTGACCAGATTGGGGGCCTGGAGGTAAGGGACCCATTGGCGGGAGTGACCATGCCATGGTCTGGTTCTGCCTGGACCTAGGAGGGGTAGAAGGCCACACAAAGATGGATGTAACTCGACTTCAGGGGGGCAGATTTTAAGGAAATGGGAAGGATCCTTAAGGAGCATTTGGATGGGATTGGGTCAGACATGAACGCTGATAGTAGGTGGGAAATCATCAGGAGAGGGGTGCAGGATGCTACCAGCACCTGTGCAAGAGTAAGACGAAAATGCGGTAGGGCCCAAAAACCCTGCTGGTGGACCAGGGAGGTCCAGGAGGTGGTGCGGGGAAAGAAAGCAGCCTATAAGCAATTCAAGTGCTCAAGGAGTGAAAGGGATCAGGGGAGTACGAGCTGATGGCTAGAAGGGCCACTAGAGTGGTGAGGGCGGCTAAGGCAAGGAAGGAGCAGAACCTGGCCAGGGAAATTAGGAGAGGGAACAAGGGGTTCTTTAGATACATTGGGGAAAAACTAAGGGTGAAGGGGCAGATTAGCAGGATTAAACCAGGGAGAGATGGGCACAAGACCCGGGGGAGCAGGCTGAGGTACTAAATGAGTACTTCACCTCAGTTTTCACCAAGGAGAATGGGTGCTGCATCATACATGGGAGGAGACAGAGATACTGAGGGAGGGGACCCCTACCGATTGGCAGGTCTGGGGAGAGGGGAGGCATCACTGGCAGGTGGGGGAGGCTAAGCAGGGAGAAGAGGTACCAGAAGTGGAAATCACAGCAGAGAGTGAGGGAAGCCCTCGGCCCCTTAAGACTGAGAAAGCACCGGGGCCGGATAAATTACATCCCAGAGTGCTGAAGGAACTTGCGGATGTCCTGGCGAAACCCCTGGTGGAGCTTTTCACCATCTCTCTGAGGACAGGGTGGGTGCCCCAAGACTGGAAGGTGGCGCATGTGGTGCCTATGCACAAGGGGGGATCAAGGGAGGTGGCAGGGAACTACAGGCCTGTCAGCCTGACATCGGTGGTGGGCAAGGTGATGGAGGGCATTGTCGAGGAGAGGCTGGGGGGGACCTGGATAAGTCGGGGTGCCTGGACGATAGACAGCATGGATTCATCCCGGGGAAATCGTGTCAGACAAACTTGGTGGAGTACTATGACTGGGTGACAAGTGCCTTGGGCCTGGGTAGACCAGTGGACGTCCTCTTTCTAGACTTCAGCAAGGCATTTGACTCTGTTCCTCATGTGGGCCTGTTGGATAAGCTGGGAGAAATGGGGTGGGGAACCAGATGATCAGATGGATATGCAATTGGCTCCAGGACCGGACCCAGAGGGTCGTAGCTGGTGGGATAGTCTCATCCCCAAGAAGGGTCATTAGTGGGGTCCCACAGGGATCAGTCCTTGGGCCCCTTCTGTTCAACGCCCACGATCCGGCACAAGGACAGGAATCAGGAGTGAGATGAGTCTCTTTGCAGATGACTCGAAACTGGAGGCGGTGGTGGATGGGGAGGAGGGGAGGGTGGCCCTACAGGGGGACCTGGAGGCTCTGGAAAGATGGTCTAGAAAGTGGAAGCTGAGGTTCAATGCAGGGAAATGCAAGGTACTCCACTTGGGCGCCAGAAACCCAGGCCAAGTGTACACCCTGGGGGGGGAAATGCTACAAGTCCCGATGGCTGAGAGGGACCTGGGGGTGGTGGTGGATGTCGAGATGAACAACTCTGAGACTTTTAGGAGGGCAGCAGCCAAGGCCAACAGGATGCTGGGATGCATTGCTAGGGGAATCACCTCCAGAAGGAGGGAAGTGATACTCCCTCTGTATAACTGCTTGGTGAGGCCGCACCTTGAGTACTGCGTGCAGTTTTGGAGGCCACACTTAAAAGAGGGACATTAACCTCCTGGAGAGGGTTCAGAGGAGGGCAACCAAAATGATTTGGGGCTTGGGGGACAGGACCTATGAGGAGAGGCTCGAAGAGCTAAATATGTACACATTGGAAGAGAGAAGGGACCGGGGGGACATGATAGAGGTCTTCAGGTACATGAAGAGAGTAAATAGGGAGGAACTGTCAGGTTGTTTCAAGGAAGGAGGAGGGGCCACTAGAGGGGAGGGGGAAGATTCAGGGAGAAAGGAGGAGGTGCTACTTCACTGAGAGGGTGGTGGAGCCATGGAATGCACTGCCTAGGGGGCTGGTGGAGGCAGAGACAGTGGAGGGGTTCAAGAGTGGGTGGGACAGGTACAGGGGAAGGGTTCTGGAAGCAAAATCCAATGCAGCAAGAATATCCGGAACTGGGAAGGGAGAAGCCAGAGAAGGCGAGGGGACAGCAAGGTCAGCACCCAGGGTGGAGGCTGACCAAACGAGCAGATACGAAAAACCGTTAGGCCTGTTCTGCTGGCATTTTAGTATGTTAGTATGTTAGATCCTTCTTAGATTTTAGTGAAGCAGCACTCCACGGAGTAGATTGGTAGGTCAAAAAGTTACAAGTTGTAGTAGCTTTGAGCTACCTGGGCTAGCAGTAGCTCTTTAATTGCTTTTCTGTGATTTAGTTCAAACAGCAAGTATAGCAAGCACCCTTCACAGGAATAAAAAAAAAAAACTGTTTAAAATTGACTTCAGGTACCTCAGCTACAAGTAGTTTAACTGTTTGTTTATAAGATCAGAGAGAGCTGTCTCGTGATAGCTTTAGCTTACTTAGCATGAATTGGTTAAAACCACTCTTACTTAGATTTTTCAAGAGTTCCTAAACTGTAACTTGACTGAGTCTGAATATAATGTTGAGACTACTAAACTTTTTTAGTCTTATCTTACTGCTTCAGTGTCAGGCTTCAAACTAAGAGAAAGGCAGTAAAGGACCCTCACAGATGGTAGTCCTTTTTCAACTTTTTTAATGACTTGAACTTCCCAAAATAGAATGCTGCTTTCCTCAGCTCAGGTTATAAATAGCTTTTTGATTTGATGGCCAAACACACTCCAGATAGCTTCAGTTAGGTAAGGTTTGGTTAGACAGGGCAGACATTAGTAATACTACTAACTAAACCTTCTTCTATATTGAGGAAGGCAAGCACTCCTATTAATATATGATGGATAAATTCAGACACTGTTGCAGCCTGCAAAGTCTGTAATGGTCCCTGACAGTTCTCGTATGTGCTGTAGTCGGCACTTTCTGCCTCTTGCTGTAATTTCAGCAAAATATTACGTTGTACAAGCTAAGGCAGCAGTAGCTACTAGCAAGCTATAAATGTCTTTATCTCATGCAGTTAGACTGGTGGTAAATTCAGCTTGCTTCACTGTCTGCAGACTAAGTGCTTACAGAGGTAATGTGTCTCACAGTGATACCCCTCTCCACGTGTCACTCAGTCACTGATTTTGAGATCCTGATTTCTGCAGCCCCCTCCCCCACTTTCAAATGCCTGGTTCTTTAAAATGTATTCCCACTGAGAGAAACCTCACAGTCTCGCACTCGCCGCTATCCTCCCTGATTAACTCCCGCACACTCTCAGGTTCAATAAAAAAAAAAAAAAAAAAAAAAAATTTGACACAGCTCTTAAAAGAGCTTTTGGTTCTTTTTTTAGTTTATTTTGTTGAACAAACAGAAAAATTAGACAAATGGAAAAGGTTCACTATTTGGTGCTCTGATAAGCATATTTCTCCAGAATCTGCTGGGTTGCCTACAGTCCTGGACTATATGGTTCATCTCAATGGCTTGGTACTCAGACCAGCTACACTTACAGTACATTTGGCAGCCGTTTCTGCCTTTTTGTCAGTAGGCAAGCCCTCTTCTCTATCAGCCCATCCTGTATTTTGTAAATCCTTCAAGGGATTGCTACACACCAGTCCTCCTTTTCAGGGACCCTGCTCCTGCTTGTGACCTTAATGTTTACATTGCCCAGCTTATGCAACCCCCCCCCCCCCTTGAGCCTTTGTCCTCTGCAGAGCTTAAGTACTTGACTTGGAAAACTGTTTTTGGTAGCCATTACCTCTGCCAGGCGCATCAGTGAATTGCAAGCCCTGTCAGTGGAGCCTGATTTCATCTCTTTCCATAGAGATAAAGTGGTCCTAAGAACTAACAGGAAGTTTTTGCCTAAGGTGGTTTCACATTTCCACCTTAATCAGTCTGTGTCTCCCTGTTTTCTTCACTGACCATTCCTCCTCTGGGGAGAGGAGGTTGCACAGCCTGGATGTAAAAAGAGCCCTTGGCTGGCCATATGAGCTACACTAAGGGTCACAGGTTTGAGTCCCTCCAGTTCCTCACTTATGGGGAGGTCTGTAAGGTCAAACCTGCCACTAAAAGATCTATTGCCAGGTGGATTGTCTCTTGTATACAATTCTGCTATGAGAAATTGGGTAGAACCCCACCCTCAGGTCTGAGGGCTCACTCTACTAGAGGTATAGCTGCTTCCCTGGCTGCTGCCAGGGATATTCCTATCTTAGAAATCTATCAAGAAGCCACCTGGAAAACAGTTCATACATTCACCAAGCATTACTCTCTTGGATATCCAGGCTAGGAGTGATGCTCGGTTTGGCACAGCAGTACTTCAGAGCCTTTTCCCAAAGTAGGTTCTGTCCCTCCTCCTTGGAGGTACCGCTTGGTAGTCCGCATATGTCAGAATACAGCAAGACTTCATGATGTTTGAAGAAAAAATTACTCACCTTAGTAATGTTATTTCTTCTAATGGAGTCTTGCTGTATTCTGACCTCCACTCTCAGAACCTGGTTTTTGAGATGTGGGTGGGCAGGAACAGTGTTGGCACCTAGAGGTGCCCTTTTCTCACCCTCCTTTATTTTGGGTGTGTGTTGTGTTTTGTTTTTTGGGTTTCCTGACTTGAGTCTTTGCTTTGAAACCAAAAAATCCTTTTTTAACAAATTTAGTTGCCAATTGGCTAGTGTGTGTTTACAGTTTCCATACAGAACGCCTAGTGAGTATAGCTCGTAAAGATCTGACGGTTGGAGTTTAAACAGCAGACAGGCTTCAACCGAGCTCGAGCTCAGCATGCCCTGCATGGAAAGTTAACTCTTTGTTCTCCGGGGCAGTTTAAAGGTTGGTGATCACTGTGTATGTCAGAATACAGCAAGACTCCATTTGAAGAAACATTAATAAGGTGAGTAATTTTTTTCGTAGCTACTATGTAGAACGTACCAAGGGTCACAGGTTTGATTCTCTCCAGTTGTTCCTCACTTATGGAGAAGTGGGAAAGGGCAAACCTGCCACAATGAGAACTATTGCCAGGTGGATTGTGTCTTGTATACAATTCTGCTATGAGAAACTAGGAAAAATTCCATCCTCTGGCCTGAGGGCTCACTCCACCAGAGGTACAGCTGCTTCCCTGGCTGCTGACAGGGATATTCCTCTCTTAGAAATTTGTCAAGCAGCTACCTGGAAAACAGTCCATACCTTTACCAAGCATTACTCTCTGGATATCCAGGCTAGGAGCGATGCTCTGTTTGGCACAGCAGTAGTTCAGAGCCCATTCCCAAAGTAGGTTCTGTCCCTCCTCCATGGAGGTACTGCTTGGTAGTCTGCAGATTGTCAGAATACAGCAAGACTTCATGTTTGAAGAAAAAAAAAAAAAATTACTCACCTTAGTAATTGTATTTCTTCTAATGGAGTCTTGGCTGTATTCTGACTTACCTCTCTGCCTCCCCTCAGAACCTGTTTCTGGGAAGTGGGTGGGCAGGTGCAGTGTTGCATCTCAGGGGTGCTCCTTTTACACCCTCTTCTTTTTGTTTGGGTGTTTATTATTCTTATTTGGATTGGGTTTTGGTTTTGGGTTTCCTGACTTGTCTGTCTTTGGGATTCCAAAACTTTTTGTTGCCAGTTGGCTAGTAAAAATTTTACAACTTCCACATAGGATAGTTAGTGAGTTTTTGCTCTTAAGAATCTGACTGAATTTCAAAGGGCTCCAGACAGAGACCTCAACTGAGCTTGAGCTCAGCATTCTATGCTCTGCATAGAAAGTTAACCCTTTGTTCTCCGGGGCAGTTTAAAGGCTGGGGCTAACTGCAATAGTCAGAATATAGCAAGACTCCATTAGAAGAAACATAATTACTAAGGTGAGTAATTTTTTCTTGTTGTTATGTTACAATTTAATTCATGTAGTCTAGTGTGCCTCTCCACAAGAGCTGACTCTGGGATGAACTGGGTAACTATAGACCGGTCAGCCTCTCCTCCATCGTAGGGAAGTTAATGGAGAACATTTTGAAGAAGAGATTGGTGTGCTTTCTGAAAGCCAGTGGTCTCCAGAACAACAGTCAGTATGGGTTTGTCTCTGGGAGATCTTGCCAGGCATGCCTAATAGACTTTTTTGATTGTGTCATAAGGGCACTGGATGGGGGCCATGCGGTGGATGTTCTGTATCTGGACTTCAGCAAGGCCTTCGACCCAAGTGTCACATGGTAGAAGGGATTCGGGGAGAAACTGGTGGGGTGTGGGCAAACCAGTGACTTTAAGGGCTGAGGTACTGTGCACCTTGCCTCACACCACACCACACCAGGGACCCGTATTTGGTAGTGAGCACGGATTGCTAGGTGTCAGCTGGGGGCTGTCTGGGTGAGGATTGAGCGGCTAATTGGTAGCTCTCCTCCTCGGATAGGGGAGATTAGCGCTCTTGGTCTTTGACTGCTACCATGTGAAGGATTGGTGATGGTGCGGGTGTCTGAGGGGAGCCAGGTGCTAGGCTAGGGGTGGAAGGAGCTAGCCACTCTGGCTAAGACCTGCGTGCACGCTTCCATGTGCATGCCTGGCCTGGTCTGGGGCTCCGGGGCTTAAAGGGGGGGAAGTCGGGATGAAAATTTTGGGGCTGGGCTAGATGACACCCCCACCAGCACAGACGGTCCATCTGAGTTTAAGGAGGTGGGCTGTCTCTGGATGGCAGCGGAAGCCGACTAGGATGGACAGACTAACTGTTCTCCCAGCAGACTGGGTGGCTTCAAAAAAAAAAAACTAGGGTGGGTGAGGAGCTGGCTGCAGAACAGGGTGCAGATGGTAACCTTAGGGAGTGAACTATCGAAACCCAGGCCTGTAAAACAAGCAGGGTCCCACAGGGCTCTGTACTCGGCCCAGTGTTTAACATCTTCATTGGGGATATCACAGAAGGGATCAACGTTAAAATCTGCCTAATTTGCAGACGACACTAAGATCTGTGCGAGAGTGGACAGTGAGGAAGGGAAATCAGGGAGGACCCTGGCCAAGCTCGAGTGTTGGTTGGCTATGTGGCAGTTGGGGTTCAACGCTAAGAAGTGTAAGGTCATGCACCTGGGAGCCAGTAACCCTAGGACTAGCTGCTGGCTGGGGGACTGCAGGTAACCACTTCTGAGGAAGAAACTGATCTAGGGGTGATTGTCACGGGGGACATGAAACTCTTCTCAGTGCCATAAAGCAGCAGTTAAAGTAGACCATATGCTGGGGTGCATCACCAGAGGCATCTCCTCAAGGAGTGAGGAAGTCATTGTGCCATTGTACAGGGCCCTGGTTAGACCACACTTAGAGTACTGTGTGCAGTTCTGTTGCCCATATTTGAAGGATATCAAACTGCTGGAGGGGGTGCAGCGAAAGGTGACCAAGATGATCCAGGGCCTGGGGATAAACCCTATGAGGAGAGACTGGGGGAGCTCAACATGTACTCCCTGGAGGATGGAAGGGAGGGGGGGGACTTGATTGAAACCTTCAAATACTTAAAAGGTATGAATAAGGTTAGAGCAGAGGGCATGTTTAACTTGGAGGAAGGGGCTGTCAAAGGGGCACAGCCTGAAATTGGTGGGGGAAGACTTAGAAGGGAAATGAGGAGGCACTATTTCACAGAAAGGGTTTAATTAGTATTTCGGAAAGACCTTTGAGCGTGAGCTCTTTTACAAAGGTTCCACGTCAGGGTGGACAGTAAGACAATACACACATTCAGTGGTTAGAGGCCTGATCATTAGGTATTAAAAAGCGATTAGATGGCAATTAGACAAAATAGGAGAAAAAAAAATGAGCAGTTGTAATTGAATACTAACCTATTTCTAATTGGTTGCCCTAGGTAGCACACCCCTGGAAACCTCCAAATCCGTTGATAGACTATGGCAGAGTAACTGCATAGGTTTTAACGCTATCCCAGATGGCGAGAGGCTGGGTGACAGTGAAACAAGGGGGATTGGGTTTGAAACCAACCGCAGAGAGCGAGAGGTGGAGGGATAGTGAAACGGGGAGGCGGGGGCCTGTGATGCGGGGGCAGCTCCAGAGGGCTTTGTCGAGTATGGTACGTGGGGGGGCTTTGGGAGGGGCAGTACCAAGTGCATTTAAAGAGGACTGATAGCTTACTTAAGCCCTTGGCTAGGCTGGAATGGAGGCAGGGTTCTCAAGGTAGCCCTGCTGGGTGTTACCTTGGGGGTAGGCCTGTCAAGTGTGGCCCGAGAAGCAGGTGCATTTTGAGTTGGACATTAGGTGTTGTTTGAGGCCTACTTTGAATTGAGACAGGCTGTTTGTAATTTCATTGGGCGTTGATTTTATCCAGAGGGGGGGCCGATAGGAGAAAGCACGCTGCCCTAGTGAGGGTGGTGGCAAAGTGGAACAAATTGCCGAAGGAAGTGATCTCACTGGAAACTGGGGGCACTGTTAAGAAGGGTGGGAAGGGACAGGGTCAAAGGGAAGGTCAGTTCTGTGGGAGTGTGGGGTAGGGGAAGATGAATCCAGGAAGGAGGTGGGTGGGGGGCAGCTACAGCAGAATAAACTGCTGCATACTCGAGTGGACTTGATAGACTATAATGTCCGGTTTCTGCTGGCATGATCATATGTTACATATGTTCCACTTTCTCCTGGGCAGTTGAGCATACCAGGATAACTGTATTAGTTAAACTTACTGAGGGATCCCTCGGAATAAAAAAATACTATGGTAAGTGTTTTCTTACTAGTGTAATAAGTACTCTGCCCAGTTCTGGAGTCTCACTTAAGGAAAGGTGTAAGGACAGGCTGGAGGCTGTGCAGCATAGGGTGACCAAAAAGATTCCGGGCCAGCAGTGCAGGTGATCTGAGGATTGACTCGAGGTACTGAACATGTACTCAGTGGAGGCCAGACCATAGAGAGATCATCTGACGCAGGTCTTCAGATTCCTGAAAGATATGAACAAGGTAAACTTTGAGGCTATATTTACCGTAAGTAGCAGATCAAGACTACGGCGGGGGTCAAGAGGGGGGTGAGTTTTATTTTACAGAAAGGGTGGTGGAGCAGTGTAACAATCTTCCAGCTGATGATGTGGGTGCCAAAACTATCGGCGGTTTGTCGCTGCTGGGACAGAATGAAGGACTTCGTGGTTGCTCAGGGTGATAACAGTTGGGGGGGGGGGTGGAGAACATGGGTAGGTGGATAGTGTGGGTTAGAACCCTTTATGGACAGTAGCTCATGGGTTTGTTAGGGTTTATGGGCAGATTGCATGAACCAGTGTCTTTTTCTGCCATCATTGTCTGTTAATGGTATTGAATAATCGCAAACTGTAGTGAAAAAGAAATTATATGACCTACTGGTAATGGAACCCAGGCCCCCTATAATACTGACGCAGTGCTCTAACCACTGAGCTACTGGCTCACATGGTTGGACCTGGGGTTCCCAGACACACCACTTTTTTCACTGGTATTGCACATCCTGCAACAAGGAATAATCAGGATGGCAATTAGATGTTTTTTTGGTGCAGTATATTAGCCATTGCTAGGCAGTTGAAATCGCACATTGTAGTGAAAGAAATGTGAGCTACTGGGAATTGACCAGGCCCCCAGAATACCATCCCAGTGCTCTAAACACTAGGCTACAGGCTCACATGCAAGGTAAGCTACAACACTTAATCATGCCATTGGCTGGCCTATTTCTATGACATTGTGGCCCCATTTCTCCACTTCACCTGCCCGTTCCCTGACGGTTAGGGTGGCAGTGGTTTCATCATTCCTCAGCCAAGAAGCCTGACAAGCCGCGTCTTCTCGGAGGATACTGGTGCCACTGGAACCCTTATGAGAACCTCAGGCTCCCAGCTTGCAGTTATTAGTACAAATATATATTTGTACTAATAACCACTGTATGTTTCCATATTCAAATCTTGAAACTACAAATCTGTACTCAAGTTTTGAATATAGAAACATACATTTGATTTGGGTCAGTGACAAATAGTTTTCCAATATAAAATCAAAAAGTAGAAATAAAATCTGAGAACAGTCAGGAAACACCGTAGAATGCACCATTTTTCAAAAAGTTTACCAGACTGGCATACCCCTGGACCTCCCTAAAATGGTTGGGGATTTTGACTTTGCAGAACCCCCTATCCCTTTTTTTTTTTTTTTTTTTTCTGGGGGAAACGCAGTAATTTATTTGTGTATGTTCTTAAGGAGGGTAATATGAAGGAAAAAACATTTATCAATTTCTTTATTTTGAGGAAAGTTTAAGGCCTATATGATTTTAAGCGAGCAAAGGTGGCAGCCACGTTTGTAAGGTCAGTTAAGACTTTTTTCAGAGATGCATTGATACGCGTGCTGTGTAATGATTGTTAGCACTTCTGTTTACCCATGCATGGTGCTGTCCCAGTGCATGGGCTCTGTCCAGTCTGGACACATTATTTCCTTATCCATTTCATAATTTTAGAACTGTTGGTGGTGCGAGGCACACTGTTATGGTTATAGAGTTCTTGGAATGTTTAGAACTAAAACTATCCTTTTTGGCTAAAAATGTCATGATGTATAACAAACTACAATTCCAGGAATGTTTTTCCTCATCACTTAATGCTGTTCCTGTCCTTTCCTTTGACTGCTAGGACTGAAACTGGCAGCAACATTCAAGTGGTGAATTAAATCTGATGAAGAGGTGGAGCATGCAGGACTAAAGAAGATATCTACGAGTGAGAAAAGTCCACATTGTCATCATAACACATGATCTGAAGGCTGGTAAGCTCTGTTAAAATTAGTCTCCCCATATCTAGGAAAACTTTTAATATTCAGCCATAGCTTAGTATATACTTATTCTTTCTGTGTAGTGCCTGTCATTTTTCATTACTAAGGACATTTGCATGAAAACTGATTTTTGTCTGATTTGCCATGTCACCCTGTGCTTTTTCGGTGCACTGATGCTACTCCTGATGCTGATCCTACTCCTGAGATCATATTTTCCATAGCAACAGATTGTCAGAGATTGGCAATTTGGAGTTTTGAGTGTCAAAACGTGATGAACTCTGAATGCTTGCAAGCTGTCAACCTATCATAGCAGTGTTTGGTTCAAACTCCAGGAATCCCTCTGTATGCTTAACTAATGAAGTCTGCTTCCTGTGTTAATCTGCCTCGGAGAAGAATGAAATGTACGTAAATGATGGAACTCTCATTAGCTCGTGCCAGTTTCAAACTTCTGCCTCAAGTAACTACTGTGTTCTGAAGATTCATTTTTCTGCCTGGCAGTTTGGACACCTTGGAGAACTCTCCTCGTCTTTCTTACTGCGATTTATTTTCGGTGTAGTACAGTTTTATTACTTTTATTTGATTGCTGCCCCTATTCAGGTTAGTTAGCTTAGTTTTATTGTTTTTGGCTGTCCTTCATTGTCTTGGGGAAACCGCAGTTTCTGTGGTGGGTGTTGCCACATTTTTTGTGTATTTGCATACTAGCGCTTCAGTTCCTCTCCTGAACCTGTAGCGCTGTTTACTCAAACATGAAGTCTTGCTGTATTTTGACAATTTGCAGTGAGGTCCAACCTTCGAACTGCTCTGGAGAGGAGTTAACTTTCCATGCCAGGCATGGAACGCTGAGCTCGAGCTCGGTTGAGACTATCTGTTGCTGTTTGAACTCAAACCGTCAAATTCTTTACTCCACCTCACTGAACAGTCGCTCCGGAGATTTCTCCTTTGCTCAGTTCAGTTTGTCGGTTAAAGTACCGTCTTTCTCGGTTTTCGACCAAATTTAAACTGCAGCCTATTGGTTCAGTCTCTGTCTGTGGTATTCGTGAGTACTAGATAGGTTTACATTGTTTTTCTATTCTGTGTGGAACTTGTAACGTGTCATCAGTTCGATTTGAACCGATCAGGTTGTTTAAAAATCTTTACTTTTACTTTTAGAGTGTGGTTATCGGTTCTATAAAAAAAAAATGGATTTTATTAGGTTTTTTTCCACGACCGGTAACACGGTCAGGAACCGATAAGGGTGTCTTGTCTGGTGGATTGCCATAAAAAGGGTAAGTTTTGTTTAGGACTGGCCATGTCTGAGAAACCCAAAAGAAAAACCGGGCCCACTGGGTTTTAACACTGGTGTGTGTGTGTGTGTGTGTGTGTGTGTGTCCTTGCTAAGGCTGACCCCCACACTACCTGTGTTTATTGTCTGGGGTTTGGCCACCTCGATTCAGACTGCCAGATTTGTAAAAAAATTTTCCTGCAGCTACCTTAGAAAAGAGTTGGTAGGCTGAGGGAAAGGGAGGCCAAAAAGTCCGCTGACCCGGATGGCCAGCCCAGTTCGGTTCCAACCGAACCAGGAGGAGAGCCCTCTGACAAGGGCAAAACTTCTTCGGGCAAAAGGAGAACCGATTCCGAGGAGTCTGTTCCGGTTAAGAGAACAAGAAAGGAAAAATCAGCCGGTGTGGATCCAAAACTTCCTTCTTCAACCGCTGATGAAGTAGCCAAAGCGATGAAAATTGTTCAAGTTGGTATCCCCGGTCCCGACCGAACCGGCACCATCAGGAAGGCGCTCGGTTCGGCCGGTTCCAGATTATGATTTAGAGGAATTTTATGAACCGGAGGAGGAGGAAGGAGAGTATGAGGAAAGTGAATGGGATTATGAAAGTCTGGATGTGCCCGTTGACCTGGACATCTCCTCAGACAGACCTTCAGGAGTGTCTCTCCTAGGCTTTCTGAGTCCCATCCATTTCATGTTTTACAAGAAAGTGGTTGAAACTCTTCAGCTTCCCTATGGAAGAAGCTGTGGATGACCAGGAGGAGCCTGACTATGTTGAAATGATGGATATCCCAGAGCTTAGGAGGCTGTCTGTTCTCTTCACAAATCTTTTGGGAAACAGACAATGAAAATTTTAAAGACTCCTAATTCTATACCTCCTGTGGATAAGAGAATGGACAAGAGGTATACTCTTTCAGGCTCGATACAGAGTTCCTTACCCAGCAATGCAGCCATGTTAGTAGTGCAGGCTGCTGCCTGTGATAAGGCAACATACCCTGGCTTCACACACCCCAGATAAGGACTCTAGGAGGATTGATGCCATGGCAAAGAAACAGTACATGGCAACATCCTTGGGACTCAGGCAGGCCAATTATATGGCCTACACAGCTAGATATCAGAAATCTAGATGGGACACTGTAATGGCTTTAGCTAAACAGGTCCCTGGCCAGCCTGCCAAGGAGCTGGAGCAGGTAGCTGCGGATGGTATTGAGGCATCCAAGGTGCAATTCCATACTGCAGTGGACTCCAATAATGTTTCACCTAGAGTCAAGGCTACATCTGTGGCCCTTCGTAGGATGGCTTGGCTCAGATGTACTAGCCTGTCTCAGGATACCCAGACTAAGGCCATGGATTTTCCTGTTGTGGGCAATTCTCTATTTGGGGAGCAAACAAAGAATTACATGAAGAAAAGGGATGAATACAGGACCACCTATAGGAGTGCTCAGGCCAAGGAAAGGCACGCCACTCCTCAGAGGCAGCATCCCAGGGGCAGGGGCAGGCCTTTTCATAGGCCTTTCTACCAAGCCCAGGCCTCCTCTTCTGCTTATGCTTAGAGGGGGTTCTTTAGAGGGAGAGGCAGACTGGGTACAAGCAGGCCTGCTTCCACCCCTCAGCCTAAAGCCCCTGCCAAACAGGCACCATGATAGGTTTGCCAGGGCCGATTCTCCACCACCTGTAAGGTGCAGGCTGGCTTACTTTGTCCAGGACTGGACGTCTTTAACATCAGACAAATGGGTCCTGGAAGTAGTAAGCCAGGGACTGGTTCTCGGCTGCAAAACATTTCCAAAGATGAGAAGCAGATCCTTTCCACCTGCAAATCCTTCAGAGGCACTTGCTCTAGAGGCAGAGGTCTCTTCCCTCTTGGCTCTCAGAGCTGTAGAAAGGGTTCCACCCCTACACAAAGGGAAAGGATTGTACTCCAGGTACTTCCTCACCCCCAAAAAGACAGGAGAATGGTGGCCCATCCTGGATCTCAGATATTTAAACAAGCACCTTTTAAAGCCAAAGTTCAGAATGGTGACTCTGGGAATAATTCTACCCTCTCTAAGGCCAGGGTACTGGCTAGTCTCCCTGGACCTCAAGGATGCCTATTTCCATATTCTCATCAGAAGCTCCCATCGAAAATACCTCAGGTTCGAGCTGCCCTCAGGCCATTACCAATTCAGAGCAATGCCCTTCGGCCTAACCTCTGCTCCAAGGGTGTTCACAAAATGCCTGGCAGTGGTAGTTGCCTTCCTAAGAAGGAAAAGAATTTCCATCTTCCCATACCTGGACGACTGGCTCATAGTAGGCCAGTCCCCAGACCAAGTCGAGTTACAGCTACAGAGAACTCGGCAACTGCTCACTTTCTAGGTTTTCTTCTGAATCTTTCAAAGTCAGTTCTAGAGCCTGTACAGCTCCTCACCTTCATAGGAGCAGAGCTAGATACAGTAAAGGCAAGAGCCTTCCTTCCCTGGACAGGGCAAGGACCCTTTTTACACTGGCCTCTTCATTCACCCTACAGGTGTCTCAACCAGCAAGGCATTTTCTGCTGCTCCTGGGGCACATGGCTGCTTCTGCAGCAGTGGTGCAGGGAGCAAGATTTCAGATGAGGGACATTCAGTTCCACTTGAGGGCCTTTTGGTCTCAGAAAAAGGATCCTCTGACCAAACTGATCCCAGTGACTCGAACCCTGATCCAAGCATTGCAGTGGTGGCAGGATCGGGACAATCTAAGACAAGGAGTTCCTTTTGTCACTCAGTCTCGCTCTCTAATCCTTACTACAGATGCCTCCCTCTTGGGGTGGGGAGCCGACTTGGGAGACCTGACCACCCAAAGGTTGTGGTCCCCTCAGGAATCTCTGCTTCACATCAATCTATTAGAACTCAGAGCAGTGTTTCTAGCACTTCAAGCTTTTTCCAAGTCTGTTCAGAACAAAGTAGTTCAGATCAGGACAGACAATACCACCACGATGTGGTATATCACAAGCAAGGGGGCACTCTGTCTACGGCCTTGTGCACAGAAGCAATGAAGTTATGGTCTCTGGCCTATTCTCTGAACACCTCTTACAGCAGTACACCTCCCAGGCAAGGACAATGTCCTGGCAGATGCTCGCAGCAGGATATCTCATGGCCATCACGAATGGTCACTGGATCCCCTGGTTTTGAAGGTGATCTTCTCCAGATGGGGCACCCCACAGATAGATCTTTTTGCAGCCCCAGACAATCACCAGTTTCCACTCTTTTGCTGCAGGCCCCCAGTCTTGGGCTCAGTTCCCCTGGATGCCCTGGTTCTCAATTGAAGGAAGTTCCTGTATGCTTTTCCCCTTCCTCTCCTGTTCAAGGTGTTAGTCAAAATCAAGTCTCAACCCTGCAAGGTGATTCTGATTGCTCCCGACTGGGCCAGACGGCCCTGGTACCCTCTCCTGTTGTCCTTAGCAGTCCACCTTCACCTGTTTCTTCCCAGGAATTACAACCTGTTAACCTGTGCTCAGGGGAGGGTTTGGTACCCCGAATCTCAAATCTCTCAATCTCAAGGCCTGGCTCTTGAAGAGTTAGTTTGCTGATTTACACCCCTCTCAAGGTGTTATGGATATCCTAAAGGCTTCTCGGAAGCCTTCCACCAGAACCACTTATAATTCCAAATGGAAAAGATTCTCCATATGGTGCTCTGGGAAGCATATTTCCCCAGAGTCTGCTGGCCTGCCCACAGTCCTTGACTATATGGTTCATTTGAATAGCTTGGGACTCAGACCAGCTACACTGAGAGTGCATCTGGTGGCTGTCTCTGCTTTTCTTTCAGCAGGTAAGCCTTCTTCCCTTTCAGCTCATCCTGTATTCAAAGTTTTTCAAGGGATTGCTTCATACCAATCAATCCGCCATTCAGGGACCCTGCCACTGCTTGGGACCTTAATGTTTGCATTGCTCAGCTTATGCAACCCCCTTTTGAGCCCTTGTCCTCAGCAGAGCTTAAGTACTTGACTTGGAAAACTGTTTTCTGGGTGGCCATCACTTCTGCCAGGCGCATAAGTGAGTTACAAGCCTTGTCAGTGGAGCCTGATTTTTATCTCTTTCCACAGAGAAAAGGTGGTCCTCAGGACTAACAGGAAGTTTTTACCCAAGGTGGTTTCAGACTTCCACCTTAACTAGTCTGTGTCTCTTCCTGTGTTTTTCACTGACCGTTCCTCCTCTGGTGAGAGGAGGCTGCACAGTTTGGATGTGAAAAGAGCCCTTAGCTACTACATAGAGCGTACCAAGGGTCACAGGTTTGACTCCTCCAACTGTTCCTCACTTATGGTGAGGTTGGTAAGGGAAAACCTGCCACTAAAAGATCCATTGCCAGGTGGATTGTCTCTTGCATTCAATTTTGCTATGAAAAACTAGATAGGATTCCACCCTCAGGCCTGAGGGCTCACTTTACCAGAGGTACAGCTGCTTCCCTGGCTGCTGTCAGGGATATTCCTATCTTAGAGATATGTCAAGCAGCTACCTGGAAAACAGTTCACGCTTTTACCAAGCATTACTCTCTGGATATCCAGGCTAGGAGTGATGCTCGGTTTAGCACAGCAGTGCTTCAGAGCCTATTTCCTAAGTAGGTTCTGTCCCTCCTCCATGGAGGTACTGCTTGGTAGTCTGCAATTGTCAGAATACAGCAAGACTTTATGTTGTTTGAAGAAAAAAATTACTCACCTTAGTAATGTTGTTTCTTCTAATGGAGTCTTGCTGTATTCTGACCTCCCACCCTGCCTTCCCCTCTCAGAACCTTTATTTTTGGGATGTGGGTGGCAGTAGCATTGTTGGCACTCAAGAGGTGCCCCACCTTTTTATTATCACCCCTTTTTCTTTGGGTGAGTGGGTATTGTGTTTATTTCATTTTTTGGGTTTCCTGACTTGAGTCTTTGTTTTGGGACCAAAAAAATCTGTTTATTATATTTAGTAGCCAGTTGGCTAGTGTAGGTTTACAGTTTCCACACAGGGCACTGAGTTTAGCTCATAAAGATCTGACTGTTTGAGTACAAACAGTCTCAACCGAGTTCGAGCTCAGCGTTCCATGCCTCGCATGGAAAGTTAACTCTTTCATCTCCAGGGCAGTTCGAAGGTTGGACCTCACTGCAGATTGTCAGAATACAGCAAGACTCCATTAGAAGAAACATTACTAAGGTGAGTAATTTTTTCTTAACTTTTTGAAGTTTTGTGTAGTTCAGGAAACGGAGGATTTCTGGTATATTTAACATTTTCTTTGCGGTTGAGGAACTGGCAGATTTTATTTCTCAGTAGTTTTCTGCTGTGCTTGACACTCTTGTCAGAGACAACTCTGCAGAAAAAAGACAGGACCTACTGGTTTTAAAAATGTTATTGGCTGTGGACAAATAGTGACCAAAGCTGATGGGCACAATTTGTGCATTGTGTGTCTGGGAACAAGTCACATCTTTGCAAACTGTGACATCTGTAAAACCTTTTGCCCTAAAACTCTTAAGAGAGCTAAAAAGCTTGAAGAAAATGGCTGCTCCTTCCTCTCCTAAGCCCACTGAAGAGGCTTTCTCCTCTAAAAAAGATACCAGTGGCCCCAAAATCCACTAAAAAAAAAACAAAAAAAAAAAACACCAGATTCCTCCAAGAGACCAGTGGAACTGGTTCCTACTAAGAGGGTGGCCCTACAAGGGGGACCTGGAGGCTCTGGAAAGATGGCCTAGAAAGTGGAAGCTGAGGTTCAATGCAGGGAAATGCAAGGTACTGCACCTGGGGGCCAGAAACCTGGGCCAAGTGTTCACCCTGCGGGGGGCCCAGTGTACACCCTGGGGAGAATGGTACAAGTCTTTCTGGCTGAGAGGGACCTGGGGGTGGTGTTGGATGTCAAGATGAACGACTCAGACTTGTAGGAGGGCAGCAGCCAAGGCCAGCAGGATGCTGGGATGCATCGCTAGGGGGATCACCTTCAGAAGGAGGGAAGTGATACTCCCTCTTTATAACTGCTTGGCGAGGCCACACCTTGAGTACTGCGTGCAGTTTTGGAGGCCACACTTAGAGGGACATTAAACTCCTGGAGAGGGTCCAGCGGAGGGCAACCAAAATGATTTGGGGCTTGGGGACAGGACCTGTGTGGGAGGCTCAAGAGCTAAATATGTACATATTGGAAGAGAGGAGGGACTGGGGACATGATAGAGGTCTTCAGGTACATGAAGGGGGTAAATAGGGAGGAACAGTCAGGGTGCTTCAAGGAAGGAGGAGGGGCCACTAGAGGGCATGGGTGGATGCTGGGGGGAGTCTGGGAGAAAGGAGGAGGTGCTACTTCACTGAGAGGGTAGTGGAGCTATGGAATGCGCTGCCTAGGGGGCTGGTGGAGGCAGAGACGGTGGAGGGGTTCAAGACGGGCTGGGACAGGTACAGGGGAGGGGTTCTGGAAGCAAAATCCAATGCAGCGAGAATATCCGGAACTGGGAAGGGAGAAGGCGAGGGGGGCAGCAAGGTCACCTCCCAGGGTGGGGGCTGACCAAACGAGCAGACATGAAAGACCGCTAGGCCTATTCTGCTGGCATTTTAGCATGTTAGTGTGAAAGCACAAAGAAAAACATGTCACTGCACATCCTATTGAAAAAAGCAAAGGAGCTCTGAGCAGACAGTGTCCTGGCTGAGGACATTGCCCCAAAAAAAGTCTGGCCTTGGTTCCTCCTCTTCCATCAGTTCCTCATTCAGCTGCCCCTCGCTGCCGCACCCCCAAACTCAGTAACCGGGCGTATCTATCAAGCCTGAAGTCTCCCCAGAGCAGGACTTCGGTTCCCCTCCACAGGAACCAGAGGATTATTTGTCTCAATTCTTTTCTGAGGCAAATGGTTAATATTCTCAGTCCCTCCATCCAAGAGACTGTCGAGGATGAAGAGGAAGTGGACTTCTTGGACATGATGGGTCCCACCCCTACTAAAAGATTCTTATTGCCTATCCATAAGACCCTTAGGAAGGTTGTTAAAAATTCTGCAAAACCCCGCTTTGGTTCCAGGAGTAGACAGAAAATTGGACAAAAAGGATCAGCTGGGTAGATCAAATACTGACTTTCTATATACACTTCCTGATCATGAGGAGGTGGTACAGGCTGCTCGTACCTTTTGCTTCCCATCCTCCTGATAAGGACTCGAGGACGATTGATGCCATGAGTAAGAAGGGGTACCTGGCAGCCTGCCTTATTGGCAGGCAGGCCAATTTTCAAACCGCATGAAGTCTTGCTGTATTCTGACATATGCAGTTGGCCCCAGCACTTGAACTGCCCCAGAGAAGAAAGGGTCAGCTGTTTGCCAGAGCATGGAACGTTGGGCTCGAGAGCGGTTCAGACCTCTCTGCAGCACTTCAAAGGATAACAGTAAAATTCTTTACTCCGCCTAACCGAACAGTCACTCTGGAGATTGCTCCTTTGCTTGTCGGTTCAGTTGAAGTAATACGTGGGTTTAATACCATTTTTTGTCTTATTTTTGGCTTCAGATCCCTGTCTGTGGTACAGTAAGTGTTGTATGTAGTGGAATTTAGTTTATTTCTGTGTAGAAATTGTAAAACCTGTCGATCGGTCCGGTTAGGAACAGATTGTGTTTGTTTTATTTCTTGAATTTTTTAGTGTGAGGTACCGGTTCCTATGTGTTGCAAAAAAAAAAAAGGAATTTTAGACTTTTCAAACACCATGAAGTCTTGCTATATTAGGACTTATTGCAGTTGGCCACTGCACTTGAACTGCCCCGGAGAGGAAAGAGTTAACTCCAGAGAATCTGGAGTTCTAAAGCGCGAGGGCGCTATACCAAAGCTCTGTCTGGGCAGTTTCAAATGAAACTGTCAGATTCTTTACTCCGCTTCACTGAACAGTCGCCCGGAGATCAGCTCCTTCAGCTCGGTTCATTTCTCGGTCAAGCGAGTATTTTCGTTCATTTGAACCGCCAAAAGTAATTATTTTACCGCATTTCAGTTAAAGCTCTATCTGGTAAACCGTAAGTACAAAATGAAAAGTCTGTGTGGAAATTTAGTTATCGGTTCGGTTTTGAACCGATCGGTTTGCTTATTTTAACGCTTTAAAGTTTTGGGTTTTAGAGTGCACCCGGTTCTTATCGGTTCTAAAAAATCTTGATTTTAAATAGGTTTTTTCAAATACCTGAAACGGTTAGGAACCGAGCAAGGGCGCCTTGCCTGGCACGCCATAAAAGGGCAAGTTTTTGGTTAGGCTGGCATTATGTCTGGGAAACCCAAAAGAAAACCGCCCACTGGTTTCAACACTGTGATGCTGTGGAGAAGCCTTTGCCAAGGCTGTCCCACACACCACTTGTGTTTGTCTGGGGTTGACCACCTCCTGTCAGACTGCCAGGTGTTTAAAATTTCTCTGCAGCCACCCTGAAAAGAGATAGGTCGGCTCAGGGAACTATTGGTTAAAAGTCCGCTTGACCGGATGGCCAGCCCGGTCCAGCACCCACTGGACCAGAGGGAGTGCCCTCTGACCAGGGCTAGACTCGGCAAAAGGATGGTTCAGAGGAACCAGTTTAAAAAAAAAAAATAAGAATATGACAGAGAAATCAGTAGGTTTGGAGTCCAAGATTCTCTCTCCAACTGCTGCAGAAGTAGTTAAGCTTTACACAGATTGTCCAGTCACTGTTTCTAGGTCCTGTCAACCATCTACAGTTGGTAAAAGGTGGCTCGTTCAGTTCCAGTGGTTCAGGTTTATGATGTTGAGGAATTGTTATGAACCACAGGAGTGGGAGGAGGAAAATTGATCAATTGATCAATACATGTGTGGCTGGTAGGGTCTGGACGTGCCCACTTAAGCGGACATTTCTCCAGACAGACTTTTAGAATCTCCTCCTATTCTGTCTGAGTCCCTTTCTCAGTTTATGTTTTACAAAAAGCTTGCAGAATCCCCCCAGTTTCCTTTAGAGGAGGCTATGGATGAGTAAAGGTTAGCCTGATTATGTAGGAATGATGGGCTAGGAGGTTGTCATTTCCTTTGCATAAGTCATTTAGGAAGTAAACAACTAAGATTTTATAAGATTCTTCTTTCTGTCCTCCTGTAAGATAAAAAATGGACAGAAGGTGTATTTCGTCAGGCTCTGTTACAGACTTCCTCACTGAGCAGTGTAGTCATGTAGGTGTGGTACAAGCTGCAGCCTGTGTTACATAGTTCCCTGGCCTCACATCCTCCTGAATAGGATTCCAGGAGGATTGATGCCATGGCAAGAAAAACAGTATATGGCAGCTTCTGTGGGACTCAGACAGGCAAGTTGTATGGTTTATGTGGCTAGATTTCGAAATCAGGGTGGACGCAGGACAGAAGAAGTCAGCAGGCTCACGGCCAGCTGGCTAGCGGGTTGAACAGGTGGCTGCTAATGGCACTGAAGCCTCTAAGTTAAAGTTCATACTGCTGTTGGTGTTAATCTTGTTTTCTAGGTCATGACCACTTCTGTAGCTCGTAGGTTGGCATGGATCAGATGCACTAATCTGTCCCAAGATACTCTGTCAAAGTCTATGGATTTGTTTCTTGTTGTGGTAATTCTCTGTTTGAGGAACAAACAGAAAGCTATATGAAAACATGGATGATTACCTCACAAAGTGCCTGGTAGAGGCTCAGGCCTCCTCTGCTTTCGCCAGAGGGGTCTCTTCAGAGGCAGAGATAGACGGGCACAAGTAAACCGTCCCTCCCCTTAGCCTAAGACTATTGCCAAGCAGGCACCTGATGGGGTGCCCAGGGCCGATTCTCCTATACCAGTGGGCAGGTTGGTTTTTATTTCAGCCAGAACTGTGTGTCCCTAACTCTGACAAGTGGGTTATGGAAGTAATAGGTCTGGTTCTCCGCTTCAAACAGTTTCCAAAGATGAGAGCCAGACAGGTCCACCTGCAAATCCTTCGAATCCCTTGCTTTGGGAGCAGAGGTTTCTTCTCCTCTGAACTGCAAAGCAGTAGAAAGGGTCCTTCTGCCACCGGGCAAGGGCTGTGCTCATGATACTTTCTTAACCTATAGAAGGCAGGAGATTACGGCCCATCTCAGATTTAAGGTACCTGAACAAGCATCTTTGAAAACAAAGTTAAAATGTTAACTCTGGCTGAGGCCAGGGGACTGGCTAGCTTTTCTGGACCTCAAGGATGCCTATTTTTTCATGTCTTGATCAGGCCTTCTCACCAAAAGTACCTCAGGTTACCCTCAGGCCACTACCAGTTCAGGGCAATGCCCTTCGGCCTTACCTCTGCGCCAATGGTATTCAAGAAATTCTAGCTGTGGTAGTGGCTCTTTTAAGAAGGCAAGGGATTGCTTTGTTTCCTTTCCTGGATGACTGGCTCTTAGTGGGTCAGTCTCCAGATCAAGTAAAATCCCACTTGCAAGTCACCCAGCAGCTTCTCACCTTCTGGGATTCCTGCTGAATTTACTAAAGTCAGTTCTCTAACCAGTTCAGGTACTAACTTTCATAGGTGCAGAGTTGAATACAAGTTAGCCAGGCATTTCTCCTCTAAAAGGGTAGGCAGTCTCTTGCCCTGGCATCTTCCATTACTCATGAAGTCTCTTGACCAGCAAAGCATTTGCTACAACTACTAGGGCACATGGCTGCTTCCACAGCTGTAGTGCAGGGAGCAAGATTCCAGATGAGGGACATTCAGTTCCATCTGAGGGCCTATTGGTCCCAAAGGAGGGATTCCCTTTCCAAATTGGTTCTAGTGACCCAATCCCTGATCCTGGCCTTACACTGTGGCAGGATCAAAGCAATCTAAAACTAGGGGTCCTCTTCATTCCCTCACCATGGATGCTCCTGTGTTAGGGTGAGGAGCTCGCTTAGGCGACCTGTCCACTAGGGGAGTGTGGTCTCCCTAGGAATCTCTGCTCCACATCAATTTTTGGAACTCAGAGCTGTCTTCTAGCTCTTAGGAGTTTTCAGCTTCTGTCCAGAACAAGGTAGTTCAAGTCAGGACAGACAACACCACAATAATGTGGTACATCAACAGGCAGGGGGGCACTCGGTCATCAGCCTTGTGTACCGAAGCAATGAAGTGGTGGTCTCTGCCTTACTCCATGAACACCTCCCTGATAGCAGTTCACCTCCCAGGGAAGGACAATGCCCTGGCAGATGCCCTCAACAGGATTCTCAGGGCCATCATGATTGGGCTCTGAATCCTCAGGTGCTGGGTTCAGTCCTGCCAGATGGGGCTCATTTTCAGATAGATCTTTCGCAGCCCCAGATAACCACTAACTTTCTCTGTTTTGTTGAGGCCTCCAGTGCTGGGATCAGCCCACCTGGACGCCACTTGGATTGGAAAGGGAAGTTTCTGTTCACCTTCCTCCCTTTTCCTTTCTTTCAGGGTACTAGTAAAAATCAGATCTCAGCCCTGCAAAGCGATTCTGATTGTTCCAAGCTGGGCCAGACAGCCCTGGTACCCATTGTCTCTGTCCTTGACAGTCCACCCCTACCCTGAGCTTGCCCAGAGTCCACGACTTACTGGCCTTTGCACAAGGGAGAGTGTGGTATCCGAACCTCAAATTCCTCCTTCTCAAGGCAGCTCTTGAGGAGTTAGAATTTGCTGATTTACACCTTTTTCAAGGTGTCGTGGATATTTTAAAGGCTTCAAGGAAGCTTTTTCACTGGCGCCACTTACAATTCTAAGTGGAACAGGTTTTCAGTCTGGTGCGCTGAGAAGCAGATTATACCACAGTCTGCTTATCTGCCCATTTTCTGGACTTTTTGGTCCATTTTAAATTCTTTAGGTCTTAGGCCAGCTACCTTAAGGGTTCCTTTGGCAGCTGTCTCTGTTTTTTTCTGCAAGCAGGGAAGCCTGCTTCCTTTTCTTCTCAACCTGTGTTTTCCAAGTTTTTAAGGGGTTGCTTCACACCAACCCTCCTTTTTCGGGAACCAGCTCCTGCATGGAGTCGAATGTTTGCATTGCTCAGTTAATGCAAACCCCTTGGACCTCTGTCCCAGCAGAGCTCAAGCTTCTCACTTGGAAAATGTTTTTTTCTGGTGCCCACTTCTGCCAGGCGCATAAGTGAACTACAGGCCCTGGCAGTGGAAGAAGATTTTTCTCTCCCCACAGGGATAAGACAGTCCCTAGGACTAGCACAGGGTTTGTCCCTAAGTGGTTTCAGGTTTCCACCTGAACCAATCCATCTCTCTCCCAGGATTTTTTCACTGAGCATTCTTCCTTAGGTGAGAGGAGACTGCACAGCTTGGACGTCAAAAGAGCCTTATGCTACTATTTGTAACGCACCAAGGGTCACAGGTTTGAATCCCTCCAACTCTTCCTTACCTAGGGCGAGGTTGGCAAAGGGAACCTGCCACTAAGAGGACAATTGCAAGGTGGATTGTCTCTTGTATCCATTTTTGTTATCAAAGACTAGGTAGGAGAGCCCCCCCTCAGGACTGAGGGCTCACTCCACTAGGTGTACAGCTGCATCTCTAGCGGTTGCTAGAGATATTCTATTCTGGAAATCTGTCGAGCTGTTACTTGGAAGACAGTTCACACTTTTACTAAGCATTATTCCCTGGATTTCAGTCCAGGAGAGATGCTCGCTTTGGCACAGCTGTGCTTCAGAGCCTATTTCCTAAGTAGGTTCTGACCCTCTCCATGGAGGTACTGCTGTGTATCTGCATAAGTCCTAATATAGCAAGACTTCATGGTGTTTGAAGAAAAATTACTCACCTTAGTAATTGCTTTTCTTCTCATGGAGTCTTGTATATTAGGACCACCCCCAACCTGCCCCTCTCAGAACCTACTGGGGTGGGGGTGGCAAATTAGTGCAAGCACTGTGTCATGCCATTGTAGTTCTTCCCTTCACCCTCTTTTATTTAGGGTTAGGGAACTAGGGTTTTCTGGTTGAGTGATTTGTTAGCCCACTTCCTGGACTTGAGTCTTTGGGGGAAGGGGGGTTCCTAATAGTGCTTGTCAGGGGGGAAAACTAATAATACCATTATTCATTCTTATTATTGTTATTGTTGTTTCTATTGTTGTTGTTACTACTAGTAGGTAGCCATTTGCCTAGTGTAGAGCTTTCCACCCAGACTTGTTGCTTAGTGTTAGCTTCGTAAAGATCTGACGGTTTCATTTGAAACTGCCCAGATAGAGCTTTGGTATAGCGCCCTCGCGCTTTAGAACTCCAGATTCTCTGGAGTTAACACTTTCCTCTCCGGGGCAGTTCAAGTGCAGTGGCTAACTTCAATAAGTCCTAATATAGCAAGACTCCATGAGAAGAAAAGCAATTACTAAGGTGAGTAATTTTTTCTTCTTGATGACCTGTAACACGGTTGGTAAGATTGGGGGTCTTACCTGGCTTTTAAGCTAATAAACGGTAAGTGGTTAGTATGGCTATGTCTGAGAAACCCAAGAAAAAAAACAGCCCCTCTGGGTTTCAACACTGTAGTGAGTGTGGGGATGCCTTTGCTAAGGCAGACCCTCACACCACCTGTGTTTATTGTCTGGGGTTTGACCACCTAGATACTGCCAAATCTGCAAGATTTTTCCAAAGGCCACCCTGGATAAGAAATTGGGTAGGCTTAGGAAAAAGGAGGCTAAGAAGTCCGGTGATGTGGATGGCCAGCCCAGTTGGGTTCCGACCGAACCCGAGGGAGTGCCCACTGACCTGGGTGGTACTCCCTCGGGCAAAAGGAGAACTGATCCTGAGGGGTCGGTTCCATCAAAGAAAGAAAATCTGCAGTTTTGGATCCAGAACCGCAACATTCAACCGCCGAAGAGATAGCCAGGGCGATAAGTATTATAGAATTGCTCCGTCTGGTTCTGTCCGATCTGGCGCCTCTCGGTAGGCGCTTGGTTCGGTCGGTTCCTCCGGTTCTGGAATATTGTTAGGATGAGTATTATGAACTAGATTTGGAGGAGGAAGAGTAAGAAGACGATGATGATAGTCTGGAAGGTCTGGATGAGCCCACTGAACCAGACATCTCCCCAGACAGGCTTTCTAATGTTTCCGCTCCCAGGCTTGAAGTCCCAATCCCACTATTTGTTTTACAAAAAAGTGACAGAGACCCACCAGCTCCCTCTGGTTGAAGCTGTTGAGGAACAAGAGGAGCCTGACTTTGTAGAAATGTACATCCCAGAATCCAAAAGGCTGTCTGTTCCCCTCCATAAGTCTCTTGGGAAACAGACACAAAAAATTCTCCAAATACCAAATTCTTGTCCTCCTGTGGACAAGAGAATGGGCAGGAGGTATATGCGGTCAGGCTCGGGTAAAGTTTTTGTCCCAACAATGCAACCGTGTTGGGGTCATGCAGGCTATAGCCTGTGACCAAGCTAATATACCTTTGGCTTCACACCCCCCAGATAAAAACCGTAGGAAAGTGGATGCTATGGCCAAAACACAGTACTTGGCATCCTCCATGGGACTCTGGCAGGCAACCTATATGTCTTACACAGCCAGATACCAGAAGTCCAGATGGGATACTGTTCTGGAACTGGCTAAACAACCCCACCCCCCCAAGCTAGCCAGGGAGCTGGAGGAGATGGCTGCTGATGGGATTGAGGCATCCAAGATCCAATTTCATGCTGCTGTGGACTCAAATGATGCGTCATCACGAGTCATGGCTACATCTGTGTCTCTTCAGAGATTTGCTTGGCTCAGATGCACTGGCCTCTCACAGGACACTCTGGCTAAGGCCATGGATTTCCCTGAGGTGGGTAATTCTCTGTTTGGGGTGCAGACAGAGAATTACATGAGAGAGATGGATGAATACAGAACCACCTACAGGAGTGCACAGGCACATGGCATACATCCCAGGGTACTAAAAGAACTAAGGGTCGAACTAGCAGAGCCATTATCAGAACTGTTTAGTGAGTGTCTCTGAGCACAGGAGAGGTCCCAGAAGACTGGAGAAGGGCTCTTGTGATCCCGCTCCACAAGAGTGGTAGCAGGGAGGAGGCAGAGAACTACAGACCAGTCAGCCTTACCTCAGTAGCGGGCAAGATTATGGAGGCATTCTTTAAGGAAAGGATAGTGCAACACCTGGAATCCATAGGAACACAGGATACAAGACTGCATGGGTTTACAAAAGGAAGGTCCTGTCAAACTAATCTCATAAATTTCTTTGACTGGGTAACCAGAGTGGTGGACCAAGGGGGAGCAGTTGATGTCACCTACCTTGACTTCAGCAAAGCTTTCAGTACTGTTCCACATAGAAGATTAATAAGCTGGTTAGGCTCGGGGTTGGTCAGAAGTTGGTCAACAGGGTGGCAAACTGGTTGACAGGCAGAAAAGAGTGGTAAACTGTATACAGTCAGAGATGCAGGTCACAAGTGGGGTACCTCGGGGATCAGTCCTCTTCAATATCTTCATCAGTGACATTGCAAATGAACTGGAGGGTAAGGTTTGTCTGTTTGCAGATGACACCAAGATCTGCAACAGAGTAGATGATCCAGATGAGGTGAGCAGAATGAGAAGTGATCTGGATAAACTAGCAAAATGGTCATAAGGGTGGCAACTGGGGTTTAATGCTAAGTGCAAGATCATGCACATAGGGAAGAGAAACCCTGAAGCCGCCTATAGGCTGGGAGGGGAGTTGCTGGCAGTCACAAGGGAAGAAGGAGACTTGGGCATAATCATCACCGATGACCTGAAATCATCCAAGCAGACTACTAAAGTAATAGGTAAGGCTAGGGGATGTTAGGGTGTATTAGTAGGGGTATCACAAGTCTGAAGAGGGAGGTATTAATCGCTCTTTCAAACAACATGAAGTCTTGCTGTATTCTGACTATTGCAGTGATATCCAACCTTTGAACTGCCCCGGAGAGGAAAGAGTTAACTTTCCATGTAAGGCATGGAACGCTGAGCTCGAGCTCGGTTGAGGCTCTGTCTGTCTGTCTTTGAACCTAAACCGTCAGATTCTTTACTCCGCCTCACTGAACAGTCGCTCCGGAGATTTCTCCTTTGCTCGGTTCAACTTAGTCGGTTAAAGTGTCGTTTTTTTCTGTTTCAACCAAATTTACTCCATCTAACCTGTTGGTTCAGTCTCTGTGGTACCGTGAGTACTAGATAGGTTTATTATTGTTTGCTTCTGTGTGGAACTTGTAAACGTTGAATAGGTTCGGTTTGAACCGATCAGGGTTGTTTAAAAAGTTTTTTTTTCTACTTTTAGTGTGTGGTAACTGGTCCTTATTGGTTGTTTTAAAAAAACAAAAACAAAAAAAAACCTGATTTCTTTAGGTTTTTTCCACGACCCGTAACATGGTCAGGAACGATAAGGTCTGCCTGGCGGATTGTCGAAAAAAGGGTAAGTTTGGTTAGGACTGGCCATGTCTGAGAAACCCAAGAGAAAAACCAGGCCCACTGGGTTTCAACACTGTAGTGTGTGTGGGGAAGCCTTTGCTAAGGCTGACCCCCACACCATCTGTGTTTATTGTCTGGGGTTTGACCACCTCGATTCAGACTGCCAGATTTGAAAATATTTTCCCTCAGCTACCCTGGAAAAGAGAGTAGGTAGGCTGAGGGAAAGGGAGGCCAAAAAGTCCGCTGACCTGGATGGCCATCCTGGTTCGGTTCCAACCAAACCAGAAGGAGTGCCCTCTGACCAGGGCGAAACTTCTTCGGGAAAAAGGAGAACCGACTGTGAGGAGTCTGTTCCGGTTAAAAGAAAAAGAAGGGATAAGTCAGCCGGTTCGGATCCACAAGTTCTTTCTCCGACGACTGATGAAATAGCCAAAGTGATAAGGATTGTTCAGTCGCTAACCCCGGTTCCAACCGAACCGGCACCATCGCTTAGGGCCTTGGTTCGGTCAGTTCCCCCGGTTCCGGATTATAATTTAGAGGACTTTTATGATCCGGCGGAGGAGGAAGGAGAGTATGAGGATAGTGATGGTGATTATGAAAGTCTGGATGTGCCCATTGACCCGGACATCTCCCCAGACAGACCTTCAGGGGTTTCTCCTCCTAGGCTTTGAGTCCCCTTCCCGTTTTATGTTTTACAAAAAAGTGGCTGAAACTCTTCAGCTTCCTATGGAAGAAGCTGTAGAGTATCAGGAGGAGCCTGATTATGTTGAGATGATGGATATCCCAGAGTCCAGGAGGCTGTCTGTTTCCCCCTTCATAAGTCTTTTGGGGAAACGGACAACAGTGTTAGACTCCTAATTCTATACCTTCTGTGGACAGGAGGTATACTCTTTCAGGCCCAGATACGGAGTTCCTTTCCCAGCAATGCAGCCATGTTGGAGTAGTGCAGGCTGCTGCCTATGATAAGGCAAATATACCCTTGGCCTCACACCCCCTAGATAAGGACTCCAGGAGGATTGATGCCATGGCAAAGAAACAGTACATGGCAGCATCTTTGGGACTCAGGAAGGGTAATTATATGGCCTATACAGCTAGATACCAGAAGTCTAGATGGGACACTGTAATGGCTTTAGCTAAACAGGTCCCTGGCCAGCTTGCCAAGGAGCTGGAGCAGGTGGCTGCAGATGGTATTGAGGCATCCAAGGTGCAATTTCATGCTGCAGTGGACTCCAATGATGTTTCATCTAGAGTCATGGCTACATCTGTGGCACTTGAGGATGGCTTGGCTCAGATGTACTAGCCTATCTCAGGATACCCAGACTAAGGCCATGGATTTTCCTGTTAGGGTAATTCTCTGTTTGGGGAGCAAACAGAGAACTATATGAAGAAAATGAATGAATACAGGACCACCTATAGGAGTGCTCAGGCCAAGGAAACGCGAGCCACTCCCAAGAGGCAGCATTCCAGGGGCAGGCCTTTTCATAGGCCTTTCTACCAAGCCCAGGCCTCCTCTTCTGCCTTTGCCCAGAGGAGGTTCTTCAGAGGGAGAGGCAGATGGGGTACAAGCAGGCCTGCTACCACCCCTCAGCCTAAAGCCCCTGCCAAACTGGCACCCTGATGGGTTTGTCCGGGCAGATTCTCCACCACCAGTAGGGGGCAGGCTGGCTTACTTTGTCCTGGACTGGATGTCTTTAACATCAGACAAATGGGTCCTGGAAGTAGTAAGTCAGGGACTGGTTCTCAGCTTCAAAAAATTTCCCAAGATGAGAACCAGATCCTTTCCACCTGCAAATCCTTCAGAGGCCCTTGCCCTAGAGGCAGAGGTCTCTTCCCTCTTGGCTCTGAGAGCCATAGAAAGGGTTTCACCCCTACACAAGGGAAAAAGATTGTACTCCAGGTACTTCCTAACTTATAAAAAGACAGGAGAATGGCGGCCCATCCTGGATCTCGGATATTTAAATGAGCACCTTTTTAAAGCCAAAGTTCAAAATGGTGACTCTGGGAATAATTCTACCCTTTCTAAGGCCAGGGGACTGGCTAGTTTCCCTGGACCTCAGGGATGCCCATTTCCACATTCTCATCAGAAGCTCCCACAGAAAGTACCTCGGGTACGAGCTGCCCTCAGGCCACTATCAATTCAGAGCAATGCCTTTTGGCCTAACTTCAGCTCCAAGGGTGTTCACAAAATGCCTGACAGTAGTGGCTGCTTTCCTAAGGAGAAAAAAGATCTCCCGTCTTTCCATACATGGACGGCTGGCTCATAGTAGGTCAGTCTCCAAGTCAAGTCACACCTACAGATAACTCAGCAACTGCTCACTTCTCTAGGATTCTTTCTGAATCTTTCAAAGTCAGTTTTGCAGCCAGTGCATCTCCTCACCTTCATAGGGGCAGAGCTGGATACAATAAAGGCAAGAGCCTTCCTTCCCCTGGACAGGGCAAGGACCCTTGTTACACTGGCCTCTTCATTCACCCTCCAGGTGTCTCGACCAGCAAGGCATTTTGTGCAGCTCCTGGGCTACATGGCTGCCTCTACAGCAGTGGTCCAGGGAGCAAGATTTCAAATGAGGGACATTTAGTTCCACTTAAGCCTTCTGGTCCCAGAGAAAGGATTCTTTGACCAAGCTAATCCCAGTGACTTGAACCCTGATGCAGGCCTTGCAGTGGTGGCAGGATCAGGACAACCTAAGACGAGGAGTCCCCTTCGTCACTCAATCTCATTCTTTAATCCTTATCACAGATGCTTCCCTCTTGGGCTGGGAAGCCCAGTTGGGGGATCTAGCCACCCAAGGGTTGTGGTCATCTCAAGAATCTCTGCTTCACATCAATCTCTTGGAACTCGGAGCAGTGTTTCTAGCACTTCAAGTTATTTCCAAGTCTGTCCAGAACAAAGTAGTTCAGATCAGGACAGACAATACCACCACAATGTGGTACATCAACAAGCAGGGGGGCACTCTGTCTACGGCCTTGTGCACAGAGGCAATGAAGTTGTGGTCTCTAGCCTATTCCCTGAATACCTCTCTGATAGCAGCGCACCTCCCAGGGAAGGACAAATGTCCTGGCAGATGCTCTCAGCAGGATTTCCCAGGGCCATCACGAATGGTCCCTAGATCCCCTGATTTTGAAAGTGATGATCTCCAGATGGGGCAGCCCCAGACAATCACCAAATTCCTCTCTTTTGCTGCAGGCCCCCAGCGTTGGGCTCAGTTCCCCTGGATGCCCTAGTTCTCAATTGGGAAGGGAAGTTCCTGTATGCTTTTTCCCACCTTCCCTCTCCTGTTCAAGGTGCTAGTCAAAATCAGGTCTCAATCCTGCGAAGTGATTCTGATTGCTCCAGACTGGGCCAGACAGCCCTGGTACCCTCTCTTGTCCTTAGCAGTCCACCTTCCCTTGTCTCTTCCCAGGAATTACAACCTGTTAACATGTTCTCGGGGGAGGGTTTGGTATCCGAATCTCAAATCTCTCAATCTCAAGGCCTGGCTCTTGAAGAGTTAGAGTTTGCTGATTTGCACCGCTCTCAGGTGGTTCTGGATATTTTAAAGGCTTCTCGAAAGCCTTCCACCAGAACGACCTACAACTCCAAGTGGAAAACATTTACGATATGGTGCTCTGGGAAGCATATTTCTCCAGAGTCTGCTGGCTTGCCCACAGTCCTTGACTATATGGTTCATCTCAATAGCTTGGGACTCGGACCAGCTACACTAAGAGTGCATCTGGCAGCTGTCTCTGCCTTCCTGTCAGCAGGCAAGTACTCTTCCCTTTCAGCTCATCCTGTATTCTGTACATTTTTCAAGGGATTGCTTCATACCAATCCTCTCTTCAGGGACCCTGCCCCTGTTGGGGACCTTTAATATTTGCATTGCTCAGCTTATGCAACCCCCTTTTTTGAGCTTTTGTCCTCAGCAGAGCTTAAGTACTTGACTTGGAAAACTGTGTTCTTGGTAGCCATCACTTTTGCCAGACGCATAAGTGAGTTACAGGCCCTGTCAGTGGAGCCTGATTTTTATCTCTTTCCACAGAGATAAGGTGGTCCTCAGGACTAATGGGAAGTTTTTACCTAAGGTGGTTTCGGATTTCCACCTTAACCAGTCTCTCTTCCTGTTTTCTTCACTGACCATTCCTCCTCTGGGGAGAGGAGGTTGCACAGCTTGGATGTGCAAAGGGCCCTTGGCTACTACATAGAGCGCACCAAGGATCCCAGGTTTGACTCCCCCCAACTGTTCCTCACTTATGGTGAGGTTGGTAAGGGAAAACCTGCCACTAAGAGCTCTATTGCCAGGTGGATTCTCTTGTTTACAATTCTGCTATGAAAAATTAGGTAGGATCCCACCCTTAGGCCTGAGGGCTCAGTCTACCAGAGGTACAGCTGCTTCCCTGGCTGCTGCCAGGGATATTCCTATCTTAGAGATTTGTCAAGCAGTCACCTGGAAAACAGTACATACTTTCACCCAAGCATTACTCTCTGGATATCCAGGCTAGGAGTGATGCTCGGTTTGGAACAGCTGTGTTCCAGAGCCTATTCCCAAAGTAGGTTCTGTCCCTCCTCCGTGGAGGTACTGCTTGGTAGTCTGCTATAGTCAGAATACAGCAAGACTTCATGTTTTTTGAAGAAAAAATTACTCACCATAGTAATGTTGTTTCTTCTCATGGAGTCTTACTGTATTCTGACCTTCCCCCTGCCTCCCCTCTCAGAACCTGGGTTTTGGGATGTGGGTGGGCAGGAACAGTGTTGGCACCCTAGAGGTGCCTCCCACTCTTTTAATTTTGGCTATGTGTTATGTTTTGTGTTTCCTGACTTGAGTCTTTGCCTTGGAACCAAAAAACCTTTTTATTAGATTTAGTTGCCGGTTGGCTAGTGTAAGTTTACAGTTTCCACACAGGATGCCCAGTGAGTTTAGCTCGTAAAGATCTGATGGTTTGGGTTCAAACAACAGACAGAGCCTCAACCGAGCTCGAGCTCAGCGTTCCATGACTTGCATGGAAAGTTGACTCTTTCCTCTCCAGGGCAGTTCAAAGGTTGGATATCACTGCAATAGTCAGAATACAGCAAGACTCCATTAGAAGAAACAACATTACTATGGTGAGTAATTTTTTCTTCTGGTAGCAATTACCTCAGCAAGAAGAATCGGCGAGCTTCAGGCTCTCTGTTGACCAAGACTACATCTCCTTTCACAGTGATGAGGTAGTCCTCAGAAGAAACACAGTTCCTTCCCAAGGTCGTTTCAGACTTTCATCTGAACCAATCGATCACTCTGCTTGTCTTTCACAGACCATACAAGCTCTGGTGAAAGAAGACTCCACAGTATAGATGTGAAGAGCTCTCGCCTATTACACGACAGCTACTAAGGGCCATAGGCAAGACAAAAAACAACTTTTCCTTACATATGGGGATGTCAGAATGGGCAAACCAGCCTCAAAAAGATCCATTTCTCGATGGATTGTCCAGTGTATAAAATTCTGCTACGCTAGAGCAGGTAGGGAATCCCTAGCTGGACTGAGGGCACACTCGACAAGAGGAACAGCTGCCAGTCTTGCACCTGCTAGGGAGGTTCCATTATTGGATATTTGTAAAGCAGGTACCTGGAAATCGGTACACACCCTTACAAAGTGTTACAACTTGGATGTTTTGTCCAGAAATGATGCCATGTTTGTCACAGCAGTCCTGCAAAGTCCATTTCCAAAATAAGTTCTGTGCCCACCTCCAGAGGTACTGCTTGGTAGTCTGCACAAAGTTATGAATATCCTGAGCATTACTGGGGTTAGAAAAAAAAAATTACTTACCGTAGTAATCTTCTTTCTTCCCAGTGATGCTCAGATATGCATAACTCCTCCCATCCTCCCTTCCAGAACTCTCAGCCTCTGCACTCCTGCGTGTTAGTGCCACATAGCCATACCCTTCTGGGTACACTTCTCTATACCAAATAGATGTAAACAGTTTTCAGTCTCTCTTAATAGTTTTCTCATGCTGTTTGGTGAACACCATTGTTTATTTGATGCAGTTCCTCCTTAAGAGGTTTTTTTTGGGGTAAATTCTCTTTATTAGGATAACCCCCAAAAAAAAAAAAATTGTATTAATTAGCTGTTGGATTTTTTCATAATGCCGGACTTCCAGGCTTTTTACAAATCTGAAGAGGTTAGAACAGTACAGTTGGTAGAGGCAGTATTTGAAAGATGCTCACGTGCGAAGAATTCCATCATTTGCATGTGTTCCATCTCTCCGGGCAGTCCAACCCACCAGGCTGACTGCACAAAATTATGAATATCTGAGCATCACTAGGAAGAAAGAAGATTACTATGATGTCATTTTTCTTCTCTTTCTCCCCCCAAAAAAAAAAAAAAAAGCTGGCACTTCTTCCCAGCTTACAGTTGCACATAGTGCGCAGGACAGCTATTGGTTCAAGCAGCTCAGCAACCACACTAATAAAAACTTGCTCCTTACTTCCAGACCCTCTCTCTTTCTCTGCATCATCCACCTGTCTCACAGTAAACTGCCCGCCAGAACCATTCCCACAAAAATGAAACTAGATATATATTTTTTAATGCCATTTCCTACTTTCCTTCTCTCATCCCCCCACCTCATATACCTGTCCGCTCTACTACCACTCCAGTCTCTAAGAACCCCACAGAAGAAATTGCAGAGTACTTTCAGACTACAGAATCCATCATGTTGTCCGCCTGGATTCTGCAGTCTCTGGTATTCTCCATGCCTCGGTCGGGTCTCTGTCCTCCCTCTCCTCCCCTCCCTCTCCTCTCTCTCTCTCTCTCTCTCTCTCTCTCACACAAGTGAGAAGCACCTGGACCTGGCACCAACAACAAACAGGCTCCAATTATAGCAGAAAAACACAGATCCTCCTCTGCACTGTAAATAACCCAATGCCGTAAGCACAGTGCCTGCAACCTAACTTTCTAGCTGCATAACGCAACTGCTGCCATTCAGGAAGTGCTCTCACTTACAACCAACACCATATTCTTTTACTGAAAGCCAGTCACCTGCACACCCTCTTGCTCTAGTACTCGCTGTGCTCTCATTCTGGTGCTCCCACCCTTTCAGGTCTGCTACAGCTGGCTCAAAAAGTAACTTTAATTTACAGTGAGGAAGCCTCCCATTGTTCAGGTCATTTCGTGACATCACTTGCCTCACGCCTCAGTAGCAAACTTCCATCCCAGGCATGAGTAGCCAGCAAAACTCTGCTTTAATAAGATTGACCAGATTTTCCTATTTATCCTGCAAATGCAGGTTCAACCAGATATTGTGCATAATACAAAATGTCCAGCATAGCTCCTACCAAAAGTGGCTCCTCACTAAGTGACGAATCTAGCCACCATCTTTGTGTTAAGTCCCTCCCTACTGCAGTTACCATGCATGCTATAAAGATAGGGACATTGAGTCCCTAGCAACCGGTCCTGAACCAAGAAGTAACGCAGGGGATCACAAAAACATCCCGTATTTTAAGGAGGAAAAAAATCAAAATGAATATTAAAAAAAAAAAAAAAACTTAGGAAAAAAACTACATCCCTGTTGCATAAATGGAATATACAGTGGGGAGCTTTTTAAATGATTTATCTGCACTCGAGCAGTTTGACCTTGGACACCTCACTTACGGCTTATGCCACTTGTGAGGTTACTGGAGGTCAGACTGATCTTGTGCAGATAAATCATTTAACTCTTCCCCATTGCATATCCTTTATACTGTATGTACAGGGTGGTGGCGTAACATGCTAAAATAATAAATGTGGAATACTGATTATGTATAGACACAAGTTACTGGGTCTTTCACAAAGAGAAGTCTGTAGAACAAAAAGTGTTTGCCTAAGGTACTCTCAAGTGTTCTATATCAACCAGTCTGTAATGCTGTCTGTGTGTTTGCTTTTCTCCCCTAGGCTATGTGCTAATGCAGGGGAAGAAGGGCTTAATGCCTTGGGTGTGAAAAGAGCCTTGAGCTTCTAAAAGCAGAAAACGGAGGATATAAAAGGTAACAATAACCAGTTGTTTGTATCGTATGGGGAAGTGAACAAAGGTGTATTCAGTGGCAAAGAGCTCTGTTTCAAGACTGCTAGTCTTTTGTATTAGTTTCTGCTTTGCAAAGGTAGGAAAGGTGCTACCAGTAAGAATGAGCCCATTCTAAAAGGGGAACTACAGCATCTGTGGCAGCTACAATGGATATTCTCCCCTATTCTAACCCCAGGGATCACTCACTTAATATTTACACATTATGCAGTCATCTTGGCAGAGATGCCCCACAAGTAGAGCCAAAGCAAATGTTAGCATTTGGAATATAGGTTCAAACTCTGCATCCACGCTGCACTGTGGCCATTGCTCAGATCTGTTTCCTCACCTGTAGAGAGCAATCGCCTGAACTCCAGAAACTGTTGGTTCTCCAGTCGGGTTTTTATTTTTTATTTCTATCAAAGTATAAAACAGTTTTTTGTAAATTAAAGAGCTAGTGTACTGCCTGGAATTAATAGTAATTTTCAGGTGCAGTCTGCTAATACTTCCTATATCTGAAGTATTTTTTTTTATTATTTTATCCCTTTTCTGTTTGCCAGTTAGATTTTCCATCTTGCAGTACTGGGCTAATGTGTGGAGCAGCACTATCTTTGGAGGCTAAAAAGTCAGTTTTCTTCCTCCCACTACATTATCAGAAATGTGACCAAACATACTGCGACACCACAACCTTTGCAGCCTGAGCTGCGACTTTCACAAGTTACCAATCAAAATGCAGGAAATTGACATTACTAGTAACCAAGAAGAGCCAACCCCTGCTGCTTCCTGTGAAAGAGAATAATCTGGCAGTGAGAAATGGTTTTCCTTGGTTACCAGTGATGTCACAGTCAGTGTGGTCCCAGTGTTGATGTAGTGGGAGGAACAGAACTGACTTTTTTATCTTCAGACAATGCTGCTCCACACATCACCCCAGTACTGGCAGGTGGAAAATCTTCTAATTAGCACACAGAAACATAGAAACATAGAAACATAGAATTTGACGGCAGATAAGGACCGCTTGGCCCACCCAGTCTGCCCATTTCCCTACCTACTGGATAAGCTGCAGATCCTAGTTAACCAGCAGCCTACTTCCTCCTACCCCCATCCCCCAGAACTGCCTTATGACTATCCCATGCATGCTTGAATTCCACCACTGATTTTGACTCCACAACCTCCTCTGAAGGCTCCCATGCATCCACAACCCTCTGTAAAAAAATACTTCCTTAAATTACCCTGAGCCGCTCTATTTTCAAATTGTGCCTCTTGTTCTTGCACACCTCTTTTTGAAAGATGCTACCCTCTTGACTTTGTTGATTCCCTTGAGGTACTTGAACGTTTCTATCATGTCCCCCTCTCCCTTCTTTCCTCGAGGCTATATATTAAGCTCCTTAAGTCTCTCTTCATATGTCTTCCGTGCAGACCCTGCACCATTTAGTTGCCCTCCTCTGGACAGCTTCCATCCTGTCTGTCTTTGGAGATTGGGTCTCCAGAACTGCACACAATACTCCAGATGGGGTCTCACCAGCTGTCTGTACAGAGGGATAATAACTTCCTGTTTTCTACTGGTGATGCCTCTCTATGCATCCCAGTATCCCCCAACCCTCCTTGCTGCCCTCTCACATTGCTTGCCCGTCTTTAGGTCATCTGATATGACTACCCCCAGGTCCCTTTCCATTTTGTTGTTGTTAGTATCTCACCCCCATTGTGTACTCTTCCCTGGGTTTTGTTTCCCAGGTGCATTACCTTGCACTTCTTAGCATTGAATCTAAGCTGCCATACATTTGACCATTCCTCTAACCTTGCCAAGTCCTTTCATCCTTTCCACCCCACCCTGTGTATCAACTCTGTTGCAGATCTTAGTGTCATCTGCAAAGAGACATACTTTTCTTCCAGTCCTTCTGCAATGTCGCTTATAAAGACATTGAAGAGGACCGGTCCTAATACTGAACCCTCTGCACCCCACTAGTAACCCTCCTTTCTTCTGAGTGGACTCCATTTACTATTACTCTCTGTGTCCTATTCTCCAGCCAATTCTTTACCCAGGCTGTCATCTTGGGACCCACTCCCAGGCTGGCTAACTTGCATATTAACTTGCATATTAATCTTTTGTGTGGGACTGTGTCAAATGCCTTGCTAAAGTCTAGGTAGGCCATGTCCACAGCCCCTCCCTGATCTACTACTTTGGTCACCCAGTCAAAGAAATCTATCAGAAAAGAAAAAATGCTTAAGATATAAAAAAGGGGGGGATAGCTACTACATCTGAAAGTTACTATTATTTCTAGGCAGTACACTAGCTCTTTAAGGTTTCTCCAGTTTGATCCCAGGAACCGGAGAATATCCCGCTTGACTAGTGTGACTCTTTGGCTATTTTTGCTAGGAAACCATGTAATTTTTGCTAAAGTTAGTGGTTTACTGTTTTTCGCAAGAACAATGTGTTTTCACTTTCTATTTCTGCCTGTGCCCTTTCACCCTAATTGTTACTGCTTGTGGGAAAACTGATCTGCTGGAGCAGTGATTTGACCTGTGGCACAGTTTCTTTAGTACAAGAGTCATTTTTTGCTATTGAGCTCTTGTACTGCATCTTTTTTTTAAAAATTTTATTTCAAGGTTCTCTGATTGGTACATCAGAGAGACCTTGTGGACCATCAGAAAATTGTACAAATTGTATTCAGCTTCTGGCAAGTGTATACTGACTTGAGCTTGATCTAAAGTGTTTAGGTCAACAACACGACTTATAAATTGTAAGTCCTGTTATATTTTTTGCCCAAAAAACCTCAATTAAAAGGGTAAAGATTTTAAAAAGAAGCATGCTTTCTCGGTCTGCCTCTATCACCTAAAAATAATAAATGTTCTGCAGGTGGTCCCTAAATGATGAAAATGCTCTGAAGGTAGTCCCAATGGTGGTGGAAAGCATGCAACTGAAGGGTCCATCTCTTCATGTACAGCAGCAGATAATGCAGAAGGTGACGAAAAAAAGATAAAGCTGCAGAGCCATGAGAAAGGCTTGATTAAAGTTGGTTTAGGTATCGGGGTGTCTGAAGGGGGGGAGGGAGAGGGACCCTGAATCCAGTGATGGCAGAAATAAAAATAAGAGCCTTAGAGCAGCCACTGGAACGACATCTGCCAAAAAGAAATTGAGAGAAAATGTCACTGCCACTCCTCCTGCACGGAGAAAGGAACCAGCAGATGGCCCAGGAAAAATACCCTCATCAGTGGGCCTATCAAAATGTAGTAGTTTTTCCAGGTGGTCCAGGTCATAGGAAATTTCATTAAGAAACATGCTAACCCCCCCAGTTTGGGTTCCAACCGTGTCTATCTATGGAGGCGGGTGATAGTGACCCCATGGAGTTATAAGGCATACCTGAGCAAGATTTCAGACCCCCCCCAAGGCAAATTGAGGATTACTCGTTTTTTTTTTTCTCGTCCCCCACTAGAAATAGAGGAAGATGAAGAGGATGCTGATTTTTATGGACATGCTGGGAGTAGCTCCACCAAGAAGGATGTTGTTTCCAATACATAAACTACTTAAAAAGGCCAATGCAAAAATCATGGCTGCATCCACTTCAGCTGCAGCCATAGACAAAAAAAAAATGAAAATATAAGGTTGACAAGCAGGGAGTGGAATATCTGTATGCCCATCCTAATCATCATGGGGTTGCAACTTGTGAGAGAGCAAAAATTAGTGCATTTGCACAGCCCCTGAAAGACTCTAAAAATTAGATACCATGGCACAAAGGTTTGCACAACAGCTTCCTTGCTTATCAGGCAGGCAGCTTATTCAGCACATATAGCATAGTACCAGAAAGCACTTAGGAACACAATTCTGGCAGTGGCAGAAAGAGCAGAGGGGGATGGCTTGGCACAGGAACGGATTGTGACAGCAATATCAGCCCTAGATGCCACAAAATATAATTTTCACACTGCGGTGGACAGTGACACTGCTGCCAGAGTTTGGGCTAATGCAGTGTCCTTAAGGTTTTCCTGGCTGAGGACGATCATCCTTTCCCAGAATACTCGAAACAAGGTCATGGATCTCTTCTTTGAGGGAGAGTAATATTATGGTGACAACACAGAGACCTACATGAAAAAAGTGGATGAATACAAAACCCCTTTTAAAGGTAACAATGAGAAGGAAAAGGTCAATATCTCCTACAGGCCATATGGAAGGGGAGGGAGAGGCAGGGGATGCTTCCCAAGAACCTGTGACTTGCGTTCCCCACAAGCACCAGTCAGAGAGGTTACTATAGGGGAAGGGGAAAAAAGGGCTTCCACACGTAATGCTGCAGCTTCAGCACCTAAGCCCCAGCCAAAACATAACCCCTGATCGTTTTGCCCAGGTTGCTTAACCATTGCAGTCGGAGGATGGACTGGCACACTACTTCCAGGAATGGGTAAACCTTGCCACAGACAAGTGGGTACTGGAAGTAGTGGTCTAGGGGTTGTCTGCAGTTCACTCTTTCCAAACCTGCAGAAACGCATGATCTTCCCTTGTCAATCTTCACCATTCATTACTTCCTGGGTGTAAGCCGGAGGCGCGCACCCGTCACGGGAGTTTTTTTTTTTTTTTTTAAAGTTGCCTAACGGCCCCGCCCTCGAGAGCGACGCTGATGCGCGTAGGGGCGGCCGTTAGTAGCGGACTACCTCCTCCAACTCAGTTCTGTTTCTCCCGCCCGCCGAGGCAGCACTCTGCTCGAGCGTCCATTGTCCACTGCGCTACATACTTTTCTTTCCACACTCGACGCCGATTGGTAAGACCGCTCTTTTTTCTTTCTAAAGCGGCGACGGTGTGTTTTCCTACTGTTTCTCTTGTTGATTTTGCTGCTATGTCCGGTCTGGAGCTAAGCGTGTTTTGAAGACGGGCAGCGCCCTATGACGTCGGTGTTACTGTGGCGGCATTTCTCCGCTCGGACCGACGACGTTGTCTTCGTTGCCTGGGACCCAACCATGACATGGACTGCGGGCGACGCCTGTTTCTCCGGCTGGACCGTGTCCCTCAAGTCCGCCTGTCAAGCCGCAAAGCCCCGCCCGACCTCGGGGACCACGCCGCCAAGGGATTCTCAGGTAAGGTCTCTAGGCTCCTTCCCCCAGGTCCCCTCCCGGCCTATACGGTCTGAGGAGGAGGGGTCCCCTGCCTCTTCTTGCCGAGGAGGAGGCCTCTTCTGCGGTGTCGGGGAGCGCCGTAGTCCTCCGGGCCGCGGGCGCCAACACCGCCGCAGTCACCTCTTCGAGGTGCAGGCTCCTCTCGGCGCAGGGCCCTCGCCTTTTGGGCCTAGCTCGTGGATTTCGACGCCGCCTTTCGCGCCGCTTCGATCCTGGCGCCGTCATGTGCCGGTGATCGACGGCGCGCCGCTTGAGTCCCGCGCCGCTGGCGGTGCCGCTAGCTCTTGGCGCTGTCGCGCGTCGATGGACAGGGCGCGCTACGGCGGTGCTGCCGCTTAACGCGCCCGGGCGCCGGGTGGGCCTGGTCCTTCCTCCAGGCGGAGCTGGCCTCGCCGGGCGCCTGCTGGGGGTGGAGCCAGGCCTGGCTGCTACCGGCGTGAGGGAGGCGAGCCAGCGCCTCCTTGGTACTGGGCCGTGCCGTGCCCGAGCCTCGGGACCCCTGGGGTGGCCAGCATTGAGGTCCTGCTGGTCTCGTCCTCCTCGGAGGGCGATGATTCAGACGTGGACCCATCCTGGCACCCCCACTCTTCGGAGTCTGGGTCCCCGGTGGCTAGAGGTGCCAGGCGGCGCAGCGGGCCCCCCTCCTGTCCCCCTTTCGTCGCCTCCTGAGGGTTCCCGGCTGGGGGTGGCGGGAGCCCCTGGGGCAGGCGCGGGTGATGATAGGGGCTCTCTCCTCTGAGGCCCGGTGACAGCTACCTCACGGGGTGCTGTCACCTCTAGGGACAGGGGACGCTGTGGTGGAGGAGGAGGGCCCTCTCTGAGTCCGAGGGGTCGAGGGGCAGGGGGTCTGCTGCTCGGTCTTCCTTGGCCACCTCAGGGGGGGTGGCCAGGAGCCGAAGTGCAGAGCCTCGCCCCTCCCTCCAGGGTTCTAGGGTGTCCTTCGGCGGCGTTTGTGCGGACTGCCCTTCTGGATCCATGCAGTCCCGGCGTCGTCACAGGGAGGTTCTCCCAGGGCTCTTCAGGCTCCGCTTCCCCAGGTTCCGTTCTGCGGCCTGGTCTGATATCCGGGATCCCCTTTCCAGAGCCCTCGCAGAAACAGTTTGCCTCACTGAGGTGCCCCTCTCCCATCTCTCTGCCTTCACCACCCCCACTCCCAGGCCATGTCGGCCCTATCGGTCCGTTATCCTGGGAGCAGTTCAGGGTTCTATGGGCGGCCTTCCCTCACACGCGTTAGGTACATGCATGAGCGGGTCTTCGAGACTCCCTGACCGCAGGAATCCTCTGGGCATTCCAGTTCCCCATCATCCTCGTCTCCCTCCTCCGAGGGAGAGGAACCCCCTGCTCATCTGTCCTCCGATGCTGATTTCACAGAATATCAGCGTTTCCTCTCGAGGATGGTGAGGGATCTCCGGATTTCCTACGTTTCAAGAGACAATACCGAACGGGAGACACGTGAATTCAGTGCCCAGCATCTGGTGGTACCTTCCTGGCCTATCCCCTTCCAGGAGGCATCTATCCGGTCATGGCAGTCCCCTGCTGCTTCTTCCCCAGCCCCGGCGGACTGCTCAGCGTAGGTATTGTGCCCCCTCTGAGTCTCTAGGTTCCCTTCCCAACCCGTCCTCAGGTTTGGTATACCTGGATACTCCTTCTGGGCGCCGTTGCCTGGCGCTGCAACCGCCCACGGATTCGGACTCTTCCAGTTCGACCGTTAGGGACGAAGAGTGTTCTCTTCTGCTCGCAGGCGAGTGCATGTATTGCATCACATCAGGCTCACCACGCTGCCTACAACCGCATCTGTGGTCGATGATGTCCCAGCTGCTGGCATCTATGCCTGATCGGAGCAAACCAGACAAGCCGTTGCCCTCTCCGCGGTAGGGCCTGGAGCTGGCAAGACTCAGCAAGGGGCATCTTATGACGCCAATGAGGTGGCTTCCAGGCTTGCGGGACATGATCTCGTATCAGGCGGACGGCATGGCTTCTGCCTTTCCAGGTTGTCACCCCTGGCCCGGCGCGAGGGTGATTCGGCTCCGCCTTCTGGGGACCGTCTTTTCTCTTCCAGAGCTAGGAGACTTTATCAGGGGCTCCCTCCGTCTCCTCGTCCTCGGGAGGCACCTCCTAGCTCTTCTCCCTCTTAGGCTTTCTGAATAAGCCAGGGTCTTCTCCTTCTGTTTCTCACCAGCAGAAGGCTGGGGGTCTTGTTCCTCAGGCTATGGCCTCTTCCCCTCCGGAGAAGAGGAGCTTGGTATCACTCAGGAAGAATGAATGGTGAAGATTGACAAGGGAAGATAGGAAAATCACGCACTCACGTAATTCTTGATCTTCTCTTGTATCTTCACCATTCATTACTTACACCCGCCACCATCCCTCAGTGCCTCTTCCTGTGGCTTCTCCACCTCCCGCCTCCTTCCCTCTCTCTGCATTTATATAAAATATAGGGAAAATTCCTTAAATTTTCCAAAAAATAAAAAATCTTTCTGGGGTTCTAAAATCCAGAAAAATTATTTACTCTAAGATTCATGGGCCATCTCGTGGATTGCATTGGCGATCAGACTGCACAACTATCTCTTGCTATTCTTATGGCAAGATACCTCTGGGGTTTTTTGGCCTGGCTCAGGCTATTCAGTTTTGATCCTGCAATCCCGTGTTCGGATAGTTGCCCTGAAATCTGATTCCCCCCTCTATTCTTACCTTGCAGAGCAGAGGAACGAGTACGTCTGTTCCTTTCTCTTTAAAGGAAAAAAAAAAATGCTGAGGGAACTCTCTCCGACTGCTATAGGCATCTTGGTATCTGGGTCATGCATCTAGTTAAAAAAAAAAAAATATATATTTTTTATCTGTTAAAAAAAAATGGAGAAATCAAACAAGAAGGCAAATGAGAAGGTAGGCTATCCTTCTCGCTGTTTTGCTAGTGGTTTCTCCCTTTAAGTGTCCTGGACAATTTTTACAGTAGAGCTGTGCTGACCATATCCAATCTTAGCCAGCCTAAGTCTTGGCCGGCCTTAGCCAGTCAGTCTGAGTCCCATTTCTATCTTGAAACGCCTGAAAGGCTTACATTTTCTATTTCTAAACCCCTGAGCAGCGCTCTCAGGCTGCTGGGGTTTTATTCTTCCCTCCTCGGCTGTCCTCCACTTAAAGGCCCTCCGCGGCCAGGAGCCGAGGTGGGTGTCAAGAAACAATGGCATGTTGAAGATGAGACTATGCCCTCCTGAGTCTGTCTAGCGGGTTCGGTGAACCTTCTCTTCAGCTCTATCTCCGGGGATTCTTGCTTCCCCTTTAGTCGAGCCTTCAGCTACAAGCTAACTATGCTCGTTGGGCCTTCTGGTCCCTTCAACATCCCATCTCTCTCTTCTCTTTCTTCTTCTTCTTCTATTTTCTCATTTCCTTACTCATCTCTCCTCCTAGAGTTGCCCAGGTAAGGAGGCCCTGCACTCCCTAGGCTAGGATGTTCTTATCTCCTCTGTCCTTCCTCCATCGGCTTATTCCTTTTTCAGTTCATTCTTCCTTGCTTTGCTATCCTCGGCTATCTTGCCTCGCTATCTATATTTTCTGCTTTCACTTTTGCCTCTCCGGCTCACAGAACTGAGTTGGAGGAGGTTGGTTGGCTCCTTTAACGGCCGCCCCGCGCATGCAGCGTCGCTCTCGAAGGGCGGGGCTGTTAGGCAACTTTAAAAAAAAAAAAAAAGTTCGCGTGACGGGTGCGCCTCTCCGCTTACACCCAGTAAGTAATGAATGGTGAAGATACAAGAGAAGATCAAGAATTACGGTAGGTAAGTAATTTTCCTTTTTCGAGTTTAGTGCCTGACAAAGTCTGCTGGAAGTGAAAAAACGGTAATATCAAAAGCTACTGTCTTTCTTCGGGGTTACGAAATATGAAAAATGGGGAGTGGAAATCAATTTTAGACCTCGGGTTTCTGAACAGGCATTTGGGAGTAAAAGTTCAAGATGGTCACACTAAGAACAGTGATACAATCTTTGCAGAAAGGTCATTGGCTGAAATACCTGGATTTGAAAGATGCTTATTTTCATATTCCAGTCAGACTGTCTCCTAGAAAGCAGCTCGGGTTCAAGCCGTCTAGTACAGATCCTGAGCAGTTAGTTGTGGTCTATAATAGGACCCTCTCTTCAGCTCTTGATATGATTGTTCCTGTCAGAGTTTGCCCCCTCCCACTTCGCCCTAGGGCCCCTTGGTTTGATGGGACTCTTTGGGAATTGCGGAGACTGGTGTAGGTTAAAGCATTGTTGAGTCTATCGGCCAGAAATTTCCCGTAAGAAGGCAGAGTTCCTGTCCAGGAAAATTGCTGCCACATGGAACCGACCGGCTCAACTCTTCAAAACGGTTGACAGACTGTGCAACCTAACCTGTCAACAGTTCCGTCGAATCTTTTCACAAAGGGAGTGTGATGAGATCGCTCATTTCTTTGCGGACAAGGTGGCCGACATCGGGAAGGAGTGCCACCAACTTCATGCTATGGGAGATGCTGTTGTTTGGTGCTGTGTCACAAAGCCCGGTATTTCCTGGAGTGTCTTTGATCTGCCGGAGTTCGTGGATATTATGAGGATTATCCACGGTATGTGTCCCACTTGCTGTAGGTTAGATCTGGGCCCTACTTCCCTGATTTTTGGGTTGTAGCGACGACATAGGCCCGGTCTTAGCTCGGATTTTCTGGTGCTCTTTGAACTCTGGTGAATTTCCTAGCTCCCTGAAGGAAGGTGTGGTGATACCCCTCCTGAAGAAAGCTTCTTTAGACCCATTGAACCTAGCAAACTATAGGCCTATCTCTAACCTTCCATTTGTAGGGAAGGTTATTGAGAGAAAGTTGTGGCGGCTCAACTGGAGAACCATTTAACCATCCATAATTTATACAAACCTCTCCAATCGGGTTTTCGTAAGAGGCATAGTACTGAGACTGCTCTGGTTCGGGTGCTCAGTGATGATCTGATGGTGAGAGATCGGAGACACCGTTCCATCTTGGTTCTCCTTGATTTATCAGCCACCTTCGACACTGTAGATCGTGGGGTCCTGCTTGAGCGTTTGAGGTTCATCTGTGGCCTGTCTGGATCAGTTCTCTGGTGGTTTACATCTTTCCTCACTGGTAGAATGCAGAGTGTTGTCTCAGGTATTTTTTCTTCCGAGGCTTTCTCTGTGCCTTGTGGGGTACCTCAGGGCTCAGTGCTGTCCCCCATGTTATTTGCAGTGTATATGCTGCCCCTCTGAGACATTGTAAGACTGTATGCGCGGAGGTTTCACTGCTATGCCGATACCCAGCTCTACCTGTCTTTTGACCCCAACCAGGTTAGTGCTGTCTCTGTACTGAACAGCTGCCTCGTAGAAATCCAAGAGTGGATGAGTGCCAGTGGTTTAAAGTTGAACTCAGAAAAGACTGAGGTCTTGGTAGTAAACCCGGGTCGTAGGACAGAGGGGTTGTGGAATGAGCTCCCTTCCGGTTTAGTTCTGGGATGTGCACAGATTCTCACCTCCAAACGGGTGCGCGACCTAGGAGTGGTGCTTGACGATAGCCTGACCCTTCGTCATCAGGTGTGTGCAGTCGTCGAACTGGCCTTTTACCATCTTGGGAACATTGCTAGGATCAAACACCTTGTTCCGTCCAGCGATCTGCCTGTCTTGGTCCATGCATTTGTGACATCGCGCCTTGACTACTGCAACTCCCTTTACTTAGGGCTTCCTGGGGTTGATATCCGCTGCTTGCAGCTAGTGCAGAGTGCTGCAGCATGTTTGTTGACTGGGGCTTCGAGAAGAACTCTTATTACCCCTGTGCTGCGTGATCTGCATTGGCTGCCTATTCAGTGGCGGATCACCTTTAAGGTAGGTCTATTGACCTACAAAACCCTACGCGGACTTGGTCCTGATTACTTGAGAGCTCCTGGTTCCTTGCACCCCTCTGTGACAGCTCCGCTCGGCTGATGAGGGGTTGCTGGATATTCGAAGGGTAAGTTTAAAGTCCTCTGGTGCGCGTGCCTTCGGGTTTGTGGCATCTACCCTCTGGAATTCTCTGCCCCGTCAGCTACGGGAGTGCAGGACAGTGGGGTGCTTTAAGTGGGCACTGAAGACCTAGCTGTGGGGGAAGTGTACCCTGAATGCCTTGATTTTTATCTGTATTTTACTGTATTTTATTGTACAGCGTCTTGAAGTGTGAAAGGCGCTATATCAAATAAAATGTATTATATAATTATTAACTGCCAGTACCAGTTTGCAGCTGTCCCGTTCGGTCTCGTCTCAGCTCTAAGGGTTTTCATGAAGTTCCTGGCTGTGGTGGCATCACATCTGAGAAAACAAGGCGTGGTGGTTTTCCTCTACATGGATGACTGGTAGCCTCAGAGCTAAGCACCCTGCAAGGGAAAGCTTCCTTCCCACAGACAGAGTTACAGCTTTGATAGCAACAGCAGGTCAGCCAGGACCTACAAGAGACTTCCTGCACTTACTAAGTCACATGGCCGCATCCACAGCTGTGGTTCCATGGGCTAGGTTCCAAATGAGACATACCCAGTACCACTTAAGGTACAACTGGTCCCAAAGATGGGATCCACTTTCAAAGTTCGTGCCACTGACAAAAGCATTAGTAGAATTATTTCAGTGGTGGAAGGAAGAAAACAACCTCCGAGAGGGCATTCACTTCCTCTAGCAGTCAAGTATTGCTGTAGATGCCTCACTCCTTGGGTGGAGTGTCCACCTGCAGGGCCTCACAGTGACCGGCATGTGGAGCCCACAGGAGTCACTAGAACACGTAATCCTTCTGGAGCCCAGAGCAATACTGATAGCAGTGCAGTCTTTCTCCTCCCAGCTACAGGGTCAGGCTGTCCAAATCAGGACAGACTGGATCAGGCTGTCCAAATCAGGAAAGACAACACCACAGCAATGTATTATATAAACAAGCTGGAGGAACATGCTCTTCAAAACTGTGTACAAAGGCAATGATGATGATCTGGGACTGGGCATATTCCTTAGAAGCAAACAGATTTTCAGGATTGCCAGCAGTCATGTATTTTAATTTAAGGGACATCCTGTCTTTTAATAAAAAAAAAAAAAAAAAAAAAATTGCCTCTCATATTAAATCAGTAATCCTGTCCTGTTGGGCCTTTTATCCTGTAGTTCGTGTTGGCTAATAGAGCAGATCAGTTTCCCACTTTTCCCACCAGCAGTTTTAGCTGTTGATGTCAAGATGACGCGGGAATCTGATTTTCAGTGTTGTGTTGAACTGGCTGCAGCAGGGAGTCTGCTACTGACAGTGCTTGCAGAACAGTCGGAGGGAGGGACAGGCTGAGTAAGTGGTGCTAAGCACCATCCTCCTGTGTATGACAGTCTAGTGACCGTCCGTCCTTATTTTCAAACATGAAGTCTTGCTGTATTCTGACTACTGCAGTTAGCTCCAGCCTTTAAACTGCTCCGGAGAACAAAGGGTTAACTTCCTAAGCAGTGCATAGAATGCTGAGCTCGGTTGAGGTCTGTCTGTTTCCCTTTGAAACTCAGCCGTCAGATTCTTTACTCCGCCTCACTGAACAGTCGCTCCAGAGATTTCTCCTTCAGCTTGGTTCGAAAGTCTGTTAGTCTCGGTTAAGTTATCATTTTTAAACCAGATTTATTTCCGCATAGTCGGTTCAGTCTCTGTCTGCGGTACCGTGAGTACTAGATGGGTTTTGTTCTGATTTTCTGTGTGGAAATTGTAAAGTGTTAGATCAGATCGGCTGAACCGATCACTTGTAGTGAATCCTTGTGTTTTACTTTAGTGTGTGGTTACCGGTCCTTATCGATTCTTTAAGGGGAAAAAAAAGTGTATAACGTGTTTTTACAATACCAATGACACGGGTAGGAACCGATAAGGGAGTCTTGCCTGGCGGTTGCCATAAAAAGGGTAAGATTGGTTAGGTTGGCCATGTCTGAGAAACCCAAGAAAAAAAACGGGCCTACAGGGTTTCAACACTGCAGTGAGTGTGGGGAGGTCTTTGCTAAGGCCGATCCCCACACTACTTGTGTTTTATTGTCTGGGGTTTGAACACCTTGATACAGAATGCCAAATTTGTGTAAAAAAAAAAAAAAAAATCCTACATCTACCATTGAAAAGAGATTAGGTAGACTGAGGGAAAAGCAGGCCGGGAAGTCCACTGACCCGGATGACCAGCCCGGTTCAGTTCCGACCGAACCAAGAGGAGTGCCTTCTGACCAGGCTGATAATTCTGCGGGTAAGAGGAGTGTCGATCCTACAAAAAGGAAACTCAAAGAAAAATTGACCTGTTCGGATCCAGAGGTTCATGTTCCGACCACCGAGGAAATGGAGCGATTCGGATTGTGGAATCGCTTCGCCTGGTTCTGACCGATCCGGCACCTTTTGGCAGGGGCTCAGTTCGGTTGGTTCCCCCGGTTCACTATTATGCCCCTGAAGATTTTTATGAACTGGAGTTTGAGGAGGAGGGGGGAGTTTGAAGATGATGGTGAAAGTCTGGATGTGCCTGTGGAACTGGACATCTCCCCAGACAGACTGTGTAAACTTCTGGTGCATCCCCTCCTAGGCTTTCCGAGTTCCCTTCCCACTTTCTGTTTTATAGAAAAGTGGCTGAAACCCTCCAGCTTCCTATGGAGGATCAAGAGGAGCCTGATTATGTGGAAATGATGGACATCCCAGCGTCCAGGAGACTGTCTATTCCCCTTCACAAATCCTTTGGGAAGCAGGCACAAAAAATCCTGAAGTCTCCCAATTCTGTGCTCCTCTTGCCAGAAGGATGGACAAGAGTTACACACTATGAGGCTCAGATACAGAGTTTTTATACCAATAATGCGACCATGTTGGGGTCGTGCAGGCTGCTGCCTGTGACAAGGCAAACGTTCCCTTGGCTTCACACCCCTTAGACAAAGACTCCAGGAAGATGGATGCTATAGCAAAGAAGCAGTACATGGCACCTTCCTTGGGACTCTGGCAGGTGAACTACATGGCCTGTATAGCCAGGTTCCAGAAGTCCAGGTGGGACACTGTACTGGCACTGGCTAAACAGGCCTCCCCTCAGCTGGCCAAAGAGCTTGAGGAGGTGGCTGCTGATGGGATTGCGGTATCGAAGGTACAATTTCATGCTGCTATGGACTCCAGTGATGTGTCATCAAGAGTCATGGATATATCTGTGGCTCTTCGGAGGATGACTTGGCTCAGATGTACTAGCCTCTCACAGGACACCCAGGCTAAGGCCATGGATTTCCTGTAGTGGGTAATTCTTTGGTGAGCAGACGACTAATTACATGAAGAAAATGGATGAGTACAGGACCACTTATAGGAGTGCTCAGGCCAAGGAGAGGCAAGCAACTCCTCAAAGGCAGCAATCTGGGGGCAGGGGCAGGTCTTTTCATAGGCCTTTTTACCAAGCACTGGCCTCTTCTCCCTTTCCACAGAGGGGTTCTTCAGAGGGAGAGGCAGAAGGGGGATGATCAGGGCTACATCCTCTCCTCATCCTAAGGCCCCTGCCAAGCAGACACCCTGATGGGTCTTTCCGGGTAGACTCTCCTATCCCTGTAGGGGGCAGGCTGGCTTACTATGTCCAGGACTGGATGTCTGTTAGATCAGACAAGTGGGTCCTGGAAGTAGTCAGCTAAGGACTGGTTTTCAGCTTCAGAAATTTTCCAGAGATGAGAACCAGATCTTCAAACATGAAGTCTTGCTGTATTCTGACTATTGCAGTGATATCCAACCTTTGAATTGCCCCGGAGAGGAAAGAGTTAACTTTCCATGCAAGGCATGGAACGACGAGCTCGAGCTCGGTTGAGACTGGTGGTGGTGGTTGTTTGAACCCAAACCATCAGATTCTTTACTCTGCCTCACTGAACAGTCGCTCCGGAGAGTTCTCCTTTGCTCAGTTCAGTTTAGTCAGTTAAAGTGTCGTTTTTTTCTCTGTTTCAACCGAATTTATTCCATCTAACCTGTCGGTTCAGTCTCTGTCTGTGGTACCGTGAGTACTAGATTGGTTTTATTGTTTGCTTCTGTGTGGAACCTGTAAACGTTGAATCGGTTTGGTTTGAACCGATCAGGTTTGTTTTAAAGTTTTTTTTTCTACTTTTAGAGTGTGGTAACCGGTCCTTATCGGTTTAAAAAAAAAAAAAAAAAAATTTCATTACGTTTTTCCACAACCTGTAACACGGTCAGGAACCGATAATGGTGTCTTGCTTGGTGGATTGCTGAAAAAAGGATGTTTGGTTAGGACTGGCCTTGTCTGAGAAACCCAAGAAAAAACTGGGCCCACTGGGTTTCAACACTGTAGTTAGTGTGTGTGTGTGTGTGTGTGTGTGTGTGTGTGTGTGTGTAAGCCTTTGCTAAGGCTGACCCCCACACCACCTGTGTTTATTGTCTGGGGTTTGACCACCTCTATTCAGACTGCCAGATTTGCAAAAATCTTCCCTCAGCTACCTTGGAAAAGAGAGTAGGTAGGCTGAGGGAAAGGGAGGCCAAAAAGTCCACTGACCAGGATGGTCAGCCCGGTTCGGTTCCAACCGAACCAGAAGGAGTGCCCTCTGACCAGGGCGAAACTTCTTCGGGCAAAAGGAGAAACAACTCTAAGGAGTCGGTTCCAGTTTAAAAGAAAAAGGGACAAGTCAGACGGTTCGTATCCACACGTTCTTTCTCCGACCGCTGATGAAATAGCCAAAGCGATGAGAGTTGTTCAGTCGCTAACCCCAGTTCCAACCGAACCGGCACCATCGGTTAGGGGCTCTGTTCGGTCGGTTCCCCCGGTTCCGGATTATAATTTAGAGGATTTTTATGAACCGGAGGGGGAGGAAGGAGAGTATGAGGATAGTGATGGTGATTATGAAAGTCGGGATGTGCCCATTGGCCCGGACATCTCCCCAGACAGACCTTCAGGGGATTCTCTTCCTAGGCTTTCTGAGTCCCCTTCCCGGTTTATGTTTTACAAAAAAGTGGCTGAAACTCTTCAGCTTCCTATGGAAGAAGCTGTAGAGGATCAGGAGGAGCCTGATTATGTTGAGATGGATATCCCAGAGTCCAGGAGGCTGTCTGTTCCCCTTCATAAGTCTTTTGGGAAACAGACAAGCAAAATTTTAAAGACTCCTAATTCTATACCTCCTGTGGACAAGAGAATGGACAAGAGGTATACTCTTTCAGGCCCAGCTACAGAGTTCCTTTCCCAGCAATGCAGCCATGTTGGGGTAGTGCAGGCTGCTGCCTGTGATAAGGCAAATATACCCTTGGCTTCACCCCAGATAAGGACTCCAGGAGGATTGATGCCATGGCAAAGAAACAATACATGGCAGCATCTTTGGGACTCAGGCAGGCTAATTATATGGCCTATACAGCTAGATACCAGAAGTCTAGATGGGACACTGTAATGGCTCTAGCTAAACAGGTCCCTGGCCAGCTTGCCAAGGAGCTGGAGCAGGTGGCTACAGATGGTATTGAGGCATCCAAGGTGCAGTTTCATGCTGCAGTGGACTCCAATGATGTTTCATCTAGAGTCATGGCTTCATCTGTGGCCCTTCATAGGATGGCTTGGCTCAGATGTGCTAGCCTGTCTCAGGATACCCAGACTAAGGCCATGGATTTTCCTGTTGTGGGTAATTCTCTGTTTGGGGAGCAAACAGAGAACTACATGAAGAAAATGAATGAATACAGGACCACCTATAGAATTGCTCAGGCCAAGGAAGGCAACCACTCCCAGAGTAGCATTCAGGGCAGGCCTTTTCACAGACCTTTCTACTAAGCCCAGTCCTCCTCTTCGCCTTTGCCCAGAGGGGGTTCTTCAGGAAGTGGGCTGGGTACAAGCAGGCCTGCTACCACCCTCACTTCCTAAAGCCCCTGTAAGCGGGCACCCCTGATGGGTTGCCGGGCAGATTCTCCACCACCAGTAGGGGGCAGGCTGGCTTACTTTGTCCAGGACTTGATGTCTTTAACATCAGACAAATGGGTCCTGGAAATAGTAAGCCAGGGACTGGTTCTCGGCTTCAGAAAATTTCCCAAGATGAGAACCAGATCCTTTCCACCTGCAAATCCTTCAAAGGCACTTGCCCTAGAGGCAGAGGTCTCTTCCCTCTTTGCTCTGAGAGCCATAGAAAGGGTTCCACCCCTACACTAGGGAAAAGGATTGTACTCCAGGTACTTCCTAACTCCCAAAAAGACAGGAGAATGGCGGCCCATCCTGGATCTCAGATATTTAAACAAGCACCTTTTAAAACTAAAGTTCAAAATGGTGACTCTGGGAATAATTCTACCCTCTCTAAGGCCAGGAGATTGGCTAGTTTCCCTGGACCTCAAGGATGCCTATTTTCACATTCTCATCGGAAGCTCCCACAGAAAGTACCTCAGGTTCGAGCTGCCCTCAGACCACTATCAATTCAGAGCAATGCCTTTTAGCCAAACTTCAGCTCCAAGGGTGTTCACAAAATGCCTGACAGTAGTGGTTGCTTTTCTGAGGAGAAAAAAGATCTCCTCCTTTCCATACCTGGACAACTGGCTCATAGTAGGTCAGTCTCCAGACCAAGTTAAGTCTCGCCTACAGATAACTCAGCAACTGCTCACTTCTCTAGGATTCCTTCTGAACATTTCAAAGTCAGTTTTGCAGCCAGTGCAGCTCCCTCACCTTCATGGGGCAGAGCTAGATACAATAAAGGCAAGAGCCTTCCTTCCCCTGGACAGGGCAAGGACCCTTGTTACACTGGCCTCTTCATTCAACCTCCAGGTGTCTCGACCAGCAAGGCATTTTGTGCAGCTCCTGGGCCACATGGCTGCCTCTACAGCGGTGGTCCAGGGAGCAAGATTTCAAATGAGGGACATTCGGTTCCACTTAGGTCCCAGAGAGAGGATTCTTTGACCAAGCTAATCCCAGTGACTCGAACCCTGATCCAGGCCTTCCAGTGGTGGCAGGATCAGGCCCACCTAAGACAAGGAGTCCCCTTCGTCACTCGATCTCATTCTTTGATCCTTACCACAGATGCTTCCCTCCAGTTGGGGGATCTAACCACCCAAGGGTTGTGGTCACCTCAAGAATCTGCTTTACATCAATCTCTTGGAACTCAGAGCATTGTTTCTAGCACTTCAAGTTTTTTCCAAGTCTGTTCAGAACAAAGTAGTTCAGATCAGGACAGACAATACCACCACAATGTGGTACATCAACAAGCAGGGGGCACTCGGTCTACGGCCTTGTGCACAGAGGCAGTGAGGTTGTGGTCTCTGGCCTATTCCCTGAATACCTTTCTGATAGCAGTGCACCTCCCAGGGAAGGACAATGTCCTGGCAGATGCTCTCAGCAGGATTTCCCAGGGCCATCATGAATGGTCCCTGGATCCCCTGATTTTGAAAGTGATCTTCTCCAGATGGGGTACCCCACAGATGGATCTTGTTGCAGACCCAGACAATCACCAACTTCCTCTTTTTTTGCTGCAGGCCCCCAGTGTTGGGCTCAGTCCCCCTGGATGCCCTAGTTCTCAATTGGGAAGGGAAGTTCCTGTATGCTTTCCCTCTCCTGTTCAAGGTGCTAGTCAAAATCAGGTCTCAACCCTGCAAAGTGATTCTGATTGCTCCAGACTGGGCCAGACAGCCCTGATACCCTCTCTTGTTGTCCTTAGCAGTCCATCTTCCCCTGTCTCTTCCTAGGAATTACAACCTGTTAACATGTTCTCAGGGGAGGGTTTGGTATCCGAATCTCAAATCTCTCAATCTCAAGGCCTGGCTCTTGAAGAATTAGAGTTTGCTGATTTGCATCTCCCTCCAGGGGTTCTGGATATTTAAAGGCTTCTCGAAAGCCTTCCACCAGAAAGACCTACAACTCCAAGTGGAAAAGATTTACTATATGGTGCTCTGGGAAGCATATTTCTCCAGAGTCTGCTGTTTTGCCCACAGTCCTTGACTATATGGTTCATATCAATAGCTTGGGACTCAGACCAGCTACACTGAGTACATCTGGAAGCTGTCTCTGCCTTCCTGTCAGCAGGCAAGCACTCTTCCCTTTCAGCTTATCCTGTATTCTGTAAATTTTTCAAGGGATTGCTGTATACCAATCCTCCCTTCAGGGCCCCTGCCCCTGCTTGGGACCTTAATGTTTGCATTGCTCAGCTTATGAAACGTTCTTTTGAGCCTTTGTCCTCAGCAGAGCTTAAGTACTTGACTTGGAAAACTGTGTTCTTGGTAGCCATCACTTCTGCCAGACGCATAAGTGAGTTACAGGCCCTGCCAGTGGAGCCTGATTTTTATCTCTTTCCACAGAGATTAGGTGGTCCTCAGGACTAATAGGAAGTTTTTGCCTAAGGTGGTTTCAGATTTCCACCTTAACCAGTCTGTCTCTTCCTGTTTTTTTCACTGACCATTCCTCCTCTGGGGAGAGGAGGTTGTACAGCTTGGATGTGAAAAGGACCCTTGGCTACTACATAGAGCGCACCAAGGGTCTGGGTTTGACTCCCTAACTGTTCCTCACTTATGGTGAGGGTTGGTAAGAAAACCTGCCACTAAGAGATCTATTACCAGGTGGATTGTCTCTTGTATACAATTCTGCTATGAAAAATTATGTAGGATCCCACCCTCAGGCCTGAGGGCTCACTCTACCAGAGGTACAGCTGCTTCCCTGGCTGCTGCTAGGGATGTTCCTATCTTAGAGACTTGTCAAGCAGCCACCTGGAAAACAATACATACTTTCACCAAGCATTACTCTCTGGATATCCAGGCTAGGATTGATGCTCGGTTCGGCACAGCTGTGCTCCAGAGCCTATTCCCAAAGTAGGTTCTGTCCCTCCTCCTTGGAGGTACTGCGTGGTAGTCTGCAATAGTCAGAATACAGCAAGACTTCTTGTTTTGAAGAAAAAATTACTCGCCTTAGTAATGTTGTTTCTTCTAATGGAATCTTGCTGTATTCTGACCTCTTCCCCCCGCTTCCCCTCTAAGAACCTGGGTTTTGGGATGTGGGTGGGCAGGAACAGTGTTGGCGCCCTAGAGGTGCCTCCCACCCATTTAATTTTGGGTATCTGTTGTGTGTTTGTGTTTTGGGTTTCCTGACTTGAGTCTTTGCCTTGGAACCAAAAAACCTTTTTATTAGATTTAGTTGCCAGTTGGCTAGTGTAAGTTTACAGTTTCCACACAGGATGCCCAGTGAGTTTAGCTCTTAAAGATCTGACGGTTTGGGTTCAGACAGACAGAGTCTCAACCGAGCTCGAGCTCAGCGTTCCATGCCTTGCATGGAACGTTAACTCTTTCCTCTCCGGGGCAGTTCAAAGGTTGGATATCACTGCAATAGTCTGAATACAGCAAGACTCCATTAGAAAAAACAACATTACTAAAGTGAGTAATTTTTTCTTTTCCACCTGCAGGTCTCTGAGACCCTTGCCCTGGAGGCAGAGGTTTCATCTCTTCTGGCTTTAAGAGCCATAGAGTTCCTACCCTACACTGGGGCAAAGGTCTGTACTCCAGATGCTTCCTTTCCCCAAAAAAGACAGGGTACTGGCGACCCATCCTTGATCCAAGATACCTGAAGAAACATTTTTTAAAGCCGGAGTTCAAGATGGTGACTCTGGGAATAATTCTTCCCTCTCTAAGGCCAGGGGACTGGGTAGTCTCCCTGGACCTCAAAGATGCCTACTTTCATATTCCCATCAGATGCTCCCACAGAAAGTGCCTCAGGTTCAAGTTGCCCTCAGGCCATTATCAGTTCAAAGCAATGCCCTTTGGCCTAACATCAGATCCAGGGGTCTTCACAAAGTGCCTGGCAGTAGTAGTTGCCTTTCTAAGACGGCAAAAGATTTCCATTTTTCCATACCTGGACGATTGGCTCATAGTGGGTCAGTCTTCAGACCAAGTCAAGTCAGACCTGCAAGTGCTCACTTCTCTGGGTTTTCTTCTCAACCTCCCGAAATCAGTTCTCAAGCCAGTTCAGCTCCTTAGCTTTATAGGGGCAGAGCTAGATACTGTCAAAGCAAGAGCTTCAAACAACTTGAAGTCTTGCTGTATTCTGACAAGTGCAGTTAGCCCCAGCCTTTAAACTGCCCCGGAGAACAAAGGGTTAACATTTCTATGCAGAGCATAGAATGCTGAGCTCGAGCTCGGTTGATGACTCTGTCTGTTTCCCTTTGAAAGCTAACAGTCAGAATCTTTACTCTGCCTCACTGAACAGTCGATCCGGAGACTTCTCCTGCAGCTGTGTTAGAAAGTCAGTTGAAGTGTCGTGTTTTTGTCTGTTTCTAACCGAAAAAGTTTCCTGCATAGTCTGTTCAGTCTCTGTCTGTGGTACCGTGAGTACTAGATAGGTTTTGTACTGTTTTCTGTGTGGAACTTGTAAAAAGTGTGGATCGGTTCGGCTGAACCGATCATTTGCTAAATTCTTGTATAACTTTAGTGTGTGGTTACTGGTCCTTATCGGTTCTATTAAAAAAAAAAAAAAAATGTTTTGAAACCATTTTTTCCAAGACCCGTGATACGGTTAGGAACCAATAAGGAAGTCTTGCCTGGCGGTTGCCATAAAAAGGGTAAGTTTGGTTAGGTTGGCCATGTCTGAGAAACCCAAGGAAAAAAAATGGGCCCACTGGGTTTCAACACTGCAGTGAGTGTGGGGAGGTCTTTGCTGAGGCCGATCCCCATACCACCTGTGTTTGTCTGGGGTTTGAACACCTCGATTAAGACAGCCAAATTTGAACATTTTTCCCAATTCTACCCTTGAAGAGAGATTAGATAGACTGAGGGAAAAGGAGGCCGAGAAGTCTGCTGACCCGGATGGCCAACCCAGTTCAGTTCTGACCGAACCAGGAGGAGTGCCCTCTGACCAGAGCAATACTTGGGGCAAAAGGAGAGCCGATCCCAAGGGGTCGGTTCTGATTAAAAGAAAGCGCAAATAAAAATCGTCCAGTTCGGATCCAGAAGTCCATGTTCCGACTGCCGAAGAAATAGCCAGAGTGATTCGGATTGTGGAATCGCTTCTCCCAGTTCCAGCCGATCCGGCACCTTTTGGCAGGGGCCCGGTTCAGTCGGTTCCCCCGGTTCACGATTATACTTTGGAAGAATTTTATGAACCAGAGTTTGAGAAGGAAGAAGGGGAGTTTGAAGATATATCTAGATGTGCCTGTGGAACCGGACATCTCCCCAGACAGGCCTTCAGGTGTATCCCCTCCTAGGCTTTCTGAGTCCCCTTCCCACTTTATGTTCTACAGAAAGGTGGCTGAGACCCTTCAGCTTCCTATGGAAGAGGCAATGGTGGATCAGGAGGAGCCTGATTTTTGTAGAAATGATGGACATCCCAGAATCCAGGAGACTGTCTGTTCCCCTCCACAAATCTTTTGGCAAATGGACACAAAAAATTCTGAAGTCTCCCAATTCTATACCTCCTGTGGACAGAAGAATGGACAAGAGGTATACTCTTTCAGGCTCAGATACGGAGTTCCTTTATCAGCAATGCAGCCATGTTGGGGTTCTGCAGGCTGCTGCCTGTGATAAGGCAAGCATTCCCTTGGCTTCACACCCTCCAGACAAAGACTCTAGGAAGGTTGATGCCATGGCAAAAAAGCTGTACATGGCATCTTCCTTGGGACTCACACAGGCAAATCATATGGCCTGTACAGCTAGGTTCCAGAAGTCCAGGTGGGGCACTATACTGGCACTGGCTAAACGGGCCTTCCCCCCAGCTAGCCAAGGAGCTGGAAGAGGTGGCTGCAGATGGGACTGAGGCATCTAAGGTTCAGCTTCATGCTGCTGTGGACTCTAATGATGTCATCAAGAGTTATGGCCACATCTATGGCTCTTCGGAGAATGGCTTGGCTCAGATGTACTAGCCTCTCGCAGGATACCCAGGCTAAGGCCATGGATTTTCCTGTAGTGGGTAATTCTCTGTTTGGGGAGTAGACAGAGAATTACATGAAGAAAATTGACTAGTACAAGGACCACATACAGGAGTGCTCAGGCCAAGGAGAGGCAAGCAACTCCTCCAAGGCAGCAGTGCAGGGGCAGGCTTTTTCAAGTGCCCTCTTACCAAGCACAAGCCTCTTCTTCCTTTTCACAGAGGGGGTTCTTCAGAGGGAGAGGCAGAAGGGGGACAAGCAGGGCTGCATCCACTCCTCAGCCAAAGGCCTCTGCCAAGCAGACACCCTGATGGGCCTGCCCGGGTCGGCTCTCCTATTCCAGTAGGGGGCATGCTGGCTTACTTTGTCCAGGACTGGATGTCTGTTACATCAGACAAGTGGGTCCTGGAAGTAGTAAGCCAGGGACTGGTTCAAGCTTCAGAAAATTTTCAAAGATGAGAGCCAGATCTTTTCTACCTGCAAATCTCTCAGAACCCTTGCCGTAGAGGCAGAGGTTTCATCTCTTCTGGCCTTAAGAGCCATAGAGAGAATACCTACCCTACACTGGGGAAAAGGGCTGTACTTCAGGTACTTCCTGACCCCAAAAAAGACGAGGGAGTGGCGACCCATGCTGGACCTAAGATATCTAAACAAACATCTTTGAAAACCATAGTTCAGGATGGTAACTCTGGGGAAAAATCCTTCCCTCCCTAAGGCCAGGGGACTGGCTAGCCTCCCTGGACCTCAAAGATGCCTATTTTCACATTCCCATCATGTGCTCCCACAGAAAGTACCTCAGGCCACTATCAGGTCAGAGCAATGCCCTTTGGCCTAACCTCAGCCCCAAGGGTTTTCACAAAGTGCCTGGCAGTAGTAGTTGCCTTTCTAAGAAGGCAAGATTTCCATTTTTCCATATCTGGACGATTGGCTAATAGTGGGTCAGTCTCCAGACCAAGTCAAGTCTCACCTGCAAGTGACCCAGCAAGTGCTCACTTCTCTGGGATTTCTTCTCAACCTTCCCAAGTTGGTTCTTGAACCAGTCCAGCTTCTTACCTTTATAGAGGCAGAACTGGACACAGTCGGAGCAAGAGCCTTTCTTCCCCTGGAAAGGGCAAGGGTTCTTATAGAACTAGCCTCTTCTTTCAGCCTTTCGGTATCTCAACCAGCAAGGCATTTCCTCCAGCTCTTGGGCCACATGGCAGCTTCAACAGTAGTGGTCCAAGGGGCAAGATTTCAGATGAGGGATATTCAGTTCCATCTGAGAGCAGCTTTTTGGGCTCAGAGGAAGGATTCCCTTACCAAACTGATCCCAGTGACTCTGACCTTGATCCAAGCCCTCCAGTGGTGGCAGGATCAGGACAATTTAAGACAAGAGGTTCCTTTTGCCACTCAGCCTTGTTCAGTGGTCCTTACCATGGACGCTTCTCTTTCAGGCTGGGGAGCCCATCTGGGGGCCCTCACTGCCCAGTGACTGTGGTTCTCTTCTCCCCCAACCCAAAGAATCCCTTTTCCATATCGACCTCCTGTAACTCGGGGCAGCTTTTCTGGACCTGAAAGCTTTCTCTTAGTCGGTGCAGAACATGGTGGTTCAGGTCAGAACAGACCACCACCACCACCACCACCATGCGGTATATCAACGAGCAGGGAGACACTCTGTCCATGGCCTTGTGCACGGAAGCCATGAAATTGTGGTCCCTGGCTTATTCTCTGCAAACGTCTCTGGTAGCAGTCAACCTTCCAGGGAAGGACAGTGTGCTAGCACAGTGTTCCCCATTCATTGTTTTAGAGCGGTGGGCCACCACCCTATATTTTTTTACCACCGCTCTATATTTTTTACCACCACCATATATTTTTTGCCACCTCCCAATATCTTTATCCATTATTGTTTTTGGTTTTTTATAAAATCCTCAAAATTGTGTCTTCAAACAACATGAAGTCTTGCTATATTATAGACATTAGCAGTTTATTCCAGCTCTAGAACTGCCCCGGAGTGAAATGGTTAAAACCATTCCAAAATAGAATTTTGGCACGAGAGCAGCTCTATCTGTGTCATTTCAAACTTGAACTGTCAGATTCTTTACTCCGCCTCAGTGAACAGTCGCTCCGGAGATTTCTCCTTCTGCTCTGTTCATTTCTCGGTTTAAAAAGTGTTTTCTCGGTTGGATTTAACCGAGAATAGTTTATTTACACAAAACTGTTCGGTTCAAGCTCTATCTGTGGTAACCTTAAGTAAATGAAGGTTTTGTCTGTGTGGGGGTTTAAAACTTATTTAAAACTAAAAGTTACTATTTTAGAGTCGGTTCCGGTTCTTATCGGTTCTAAAAAAGCGGATTTATTACGTTTTTCCAATACCGTAACACGGTTAGGAACGATAAGGGTGTCTTATCCTAGCACTGCCGTTAAAGGAGCAAGTTTTTGGTTAGGCTGGCATTATGTCTGAAACCCAAAAGCAAAACGGGCCCACTGGGTTTCCAACACTGTGATGTTTGTGGGGAAGTCTTTGCCAAGGCTGACCCACACCCCATGTGTTTATTGTCTGAGGTTTGACCACCTCAGTCAGACTGCCAGGTATGTAAGAATTTCCTGCAGCCACCCTGGAAAAAGATTGGGCAGGCTCAGGGGCGAGAGCCAAAAGTCCGCTGACCGGATGGCCAGCCGGTTCGGTGCCAACCGAACCAGAGGGAGTGCCCTCTGACCAGGGCCAGACTTCCTCGGGCAAAAGAAAGTAAAGAAAACAAGAAAGTCAGCAGGTCTGGAGTCCAAAATTCCTTCTCCAACTGCTGCAGAGATAGCAAAAGCCATACAAATTGTCCAGTCACTGTCTCGGGGTCGTCCGAACCACCACTATCTGGTAAAGGTCGGTTAAGTCGGTCCCAGTGGTTCAGGATTATGATATTGAGAATTTTATGAACCAGAGGAGGGGAGGAGGATTATGAACAGTATGAATGTGGCTGGGAAGGTCTGGGTGTGCCCATTGAACGGACATCTCCCCAGACAGACCTTTAGAATCTCCTCTATGCTGTCTGAGTCCCATCTCATTTTATGTTTTATAAAAAGTTGCTGAAACCCTCCAGCTTCCTTTAGAAGAGGCTGTGGATGAGCAAGAGGACCTGATTTTGTAGAAATGATGGATATTCTCAGGTCTAGGAGATTGTCTATTCCTTTACATAAGTCTTTTAGGAAACAAACAATTAAAATTTTAAAAGCTCTAATTCTGTGCCTCCTGTAGATAAAAGATGGACAGAAGGTATACATTGTCAGGCCCTGATACAGAATTCCTTTCTCCAGCAGTGCAGTCATGTTGGGGTAGTTCAGGCTGCTGCCTGTGATAAAGCTAATATTCCTTGGCTTCACATCCTCCTGACAAGGTTCCAGGAAGATTGATGCCATGGCAAAAAACAGTATATGGCAGCCTCTCTGGGACTCAGGCAAGCAAATTATATGGCTTATGTAGCTAGGTATCAGAAATCTAGATGGGATACTGTTATTCAATTGGCCAAGCAGGCCCAAGGCCAGCTGGCTAGTGAACTAGAACAGGTGGCTGCTGATGGCATTGAAGCCTCTAAGGTTCAGTTTCATGCTGCTGTGGATGTTAATGATGTTTCCTCTAGGCGGGTCATGGCCACATCTGTAGCTTTTCGTAGGTTGGCCTGGCTCAGGTGTACTAGTTTGTCACAGGATACCCAGACTAAGGCTATGGATTTTCTGTGGTGGGAAATTCTCTGTTTGGAGAGCAGACAGAGAATTACATGAAGAAGATGGATGAATATGGGACTACTTACAAGAGTGCCCAGGCTAAGGGCGGCAAGCCACTCCTCAAGGCATGCCCCCAGGGGTAGGGGTAGGCCTTTTCACAGGCCTTTCTGCCAGACTCGGGCCTCCTCTGCCTATGCTCAGAGGGGCTTCTTCAGAGGCAGGGGGCAGGCGAGGGTGGGCAGACCTGCTCCCACCCCAGCCTAAACTCCTGCGAAACAGGCACCCTGATAGAGGTGCCCAGGGCCGATTCTCCTGTACCAGTGGGGGGGCAGGCTGACTTACTTCAGTCAGAGTGGGCTTCTTTAACCTCAGACAAGTGGGTTCTGGAAGTAGTAAGCCAGGGTCTGGTTCTCGGCTTCAAAGTTTCCCAAGTTGAGAAGCAGACTTTTCTGCCTGCAAGTGCTTCAGAGACCCTCGCTCTGGAAACAGAGGTCTCATCCTGTTAGCTCTCAGAGCAGTAGAAAGGGTTCCTCCCTGCATCAGGGCAGGGTCTGTATTCAGATACTTCCTTACCCCAAAAAGACAGGAGAATGGCGGCCCATTTTAGATCTCAGATATCTGAACAAGCATCTTTTGAAACCAAAGTTCAAAATGGTAACTCTGGCAATGATTTTACCTTCCCTAAGGCCAGGGGACTGGCTAGCCTCCCTGGACCTCAAGGATGCCTATTTCCATGTCCTAATCAGAAGATCCATCGAAAGTACCTCAGATTCGAACTGCCTCAGGTAATTACCAGTTCAGAGCAATGCCCTTCGCCTTACCTCTGCTCCAAGGGTATTCACAAAGTGTCTAGCAGTGGCAGTGGCCACTTAAGGAGGCAGAGGATTGCTGTTTTTCCCTATCTAGACGACTGGCTCATTATAGGCCAGTCCCCAGAACAGGTAAAATCTCACCTGCAGGTCACCCAGCAGCTTCTCACCTCCTGGGTTTTCTGCTAAACCTACAAAGTCGGTTCTGGAACCAGTCCAGGTACTCACCTTTATAGGGGCAGGGTGGACACAAAGCTAGCCAGAGCCTTTCTTCCCCAGAAAGGGTAAGGAATTTAGTGGCTCTGGCCTCTTCCTTCACTCTGCAGGTCTCTCGACCAGCAAGACACTTTCTGCAGCTCCTGGGGCACATGGCTGCATCCACAGCTGTTGTGCAGGGGCCAGATTTCAGATGAGAGACATTCAGTTTCACTTGAGAACCTTTTGGTCTCAGAGAAGAGACCCCTTTCAAGTTGGTCCCAGTGACTCGAACCTTGATCCTAGCTCTCCAGTGGTGGCAGGATCAGAGCAATTTAAACAGGGGTCCCCTTCATTTCCCTTCTCGACTTGACTCTCACTACAGATGCTTCCCTTCTGGGTTGGGAGCCCACATGGCGACCTTTCCACTCAGAGTCTAGTCCCCCAGGAATCTCTGCTCCACATCAATTTGCTGGAACTCAGAGCTGTGTCTTTAGCTCTTCAAGCTTTTTCTGCATCTGTCCATGACAAGGTGATACAAGTCCGAACAGACAACACCACAACAGTGTGGTACATCAACAAACAGGGGGGCACTTGGTCTTCGGCCTTGTGCACCGAGGCAATGAAGTTGTGGTCTCTGGCCTATTCCCTGAACACTTCCCTCATAGCAGTTCATCTTCCAGGAAGGACAATGTCTAGCGGATGCCCTCAGCAGGATTTCCCAGGGCCATCACGAATGGTCCCTGGATCCTCAAGTGCTGGGGATAGTTTTTGCCAGGTGGGGCATCCCTCAGATAGATCTTTTGCAGCCCCAGACAATCACAAACTTCCTCTGTTCTGTTGCAGGCCTCCAGTGCTGGGCTCAGTTCCCTGTATGCCCTTCTTCTGGATTGGGAGGAAGTTCCTCTATGCTTTCCCCCTTTCCTCTCCTATTCAAAGTACTAGTCAAAATCAGATCTCAGCCTTGCGGGTGATTCTGATTGCCCCAGATTAGGCCAGGCAGCCCTGGTACCCACTCCTTCTGTCTCTGACAGTCCATCTTTCCCTGTGCCTCCCCAGGAATCACAGTCTGTTGACTTGTGCCCAGGGAAGGGTTTGGTATCGGACCTCAAATCCCTCAACCTCAAGGCCTGGCTCTTGAGGAGTTAGTTGCTGATTTACACCTCTCTCAGGGTGTTCTTGAGATCCTAAAGGCTTCCAGAAAGCCTTCCACTAGGAGCTACTTATAGTTCTAAATGGAAAAGGGTTTTCATTTGGTGTGCTGGAAAATATTTCCCAGAATCTGCTGAATTGCCCATTTGTTAGATTACATGGTACATCTTAATTCCTTGGGTCTCAGACCAGCTACCCTGAGAATTCATTTGGCAGCTGTATCTGCTTTTGTGTCAGCAGGAAAGTCATCCCCTCTTTCCTCTCGTCCTGTGTTTTCCAAGTTTTTTAAGGGATTACTCCATACTAATCCTCCCTTTCGGGAACCGGCCCCTGCTTGGGACCTTAATGTTTGCATTGCCCAGTTAATGCAACCCCCTTTTGAACCTCTGTCTTCTGCAGAGCTTAAGTTCCTAACTTGGAAAACTGTTTTTCTAGTGGCTATCACTTCTGCCAGGCGCATAAGTGAATTGCAAGCCTTGTCAGTGGAGACTGACTTTATTTCTTTCCACAGGGATAAGGTAGTCCTTAGGACTAATAAGAAGTTTTTGCCTAAGGTGGTTTCAGATTTCCATCTTAATCAATCTATCTCCCTTCCAGTATTTTTCACTGATCACTCCTCTTCGGGTGAGAGGAGGTTGCACAGCCTGGATGTTAAGAGAGCTCTTAGTTATTATATAGAGCGTACCAAAGGTCACAGGTTCGAATCCCTCCAACTTTTCCTTACCTATGGTGAAGTTGGGAAAGGCAAACCTGCCACTAAGAGATCAATAGCCAGGTGGATTGTCTCTTGTATCCAATTTTATCAGAAAGTGGGCAGGCCCCCCGACTTGAGGGCTCATTCTATCAGGGTACAGCCGCTGCCTCAGCTGCTGCCAGAGATATCCTTTATTAGAGATTTGCCAGGCTGCTACTTGAAAAGCGGTACACACTTTTACCAAGCATTACTCCCTGGATGTCCAGGCCAGGAGAGATGCTCGGGTTTGGCACAGCTGTTCTTCAGAGCCTATTCCCTAAGTAGGTTCTGCCCTCCTCCATGGAGGTACTGCTGTGTATTCTGCTAATATCTATAATATAGCAAGACTTATGTTGTTTGAAGAAAAATTACTCACCTTAGTAATGTTGTTTCTTCTAATGGAGTCTTGCTATATTATGAGACCTCCCCAACCTGCCCTCTCAGAACCTCTACTTGGTGGGTGCGGGCAACTTAGTGTGGGCACTACTTATGTCCTGTTAGCATTTTGTCCCCTTTGGGACTTTGGGGTGTGTATGTGCAGTGTGTGTTTTATTATACTTATGTTCCATTTTCATATTATTAGAATGGTGTTAGTATTTCTGGTCCCCTGACTTGAGTCTTGGGTGTTGGGACCATCAATGGTTGTTATTATTTAGGTAGCCATTTGGCTAGTGTAGGTTACAGCTTCCACACAGACCTTAGTGAGTTTGGCTCGCAAAGATCTGACAGTTCAAGTTTGAAATGACACAGATAGAGCTGCTCTCGTGCCAAAATTCTATTTTGGAATGGTTTTAACCATTTCACTCCGGGGCAGTTCTAGAGCTGGAACAAACTGCTAATGTCTATAATATAGCAAGACTCCATTAGAAGAAACAACATTACTAAGGTGAGTAATTTTTTCTTATTGACATATTTTATTGCATTACTACCCATTTAATACCAGCACACTATATGTTACTTAAAATCTACTTATGCACATGTACAGTGCATATAGGAGGTACAGAAAAATAACGCACCTTTTGACCCGATCACCACTGCCACCGCTCTATATTTTCAGAGAGTGGGGAACCCTGTAGCAGATGCACTGAGCAGGATTTCTCAGGGCCATCACGAATGGTCCCTGGACCCTCAGGTGTTGGAAGTGATTTCTTCAAGGTGGGGCACCCCAGAGATGGATCTCTTTGCAACAAAGAGAGGAAGTTGGTGATTGTCTGGGGCTGCAGACTCCCAGTCTTGGGCTCAGTCCCCTTGGATGCCCTGATTCTGAATTGGGAAGGGAAATTTATGTATGCCTTCCCTCCCTTCCCACTCCTGTTCAGAGTTTTAGTCAAGATAAGGTCTCAGCCTTGCAAAGTGATTCTGATTGCTCCAGATTGGGCCAGACAGCCCTGCTACCCCCTGTTGCTGTCCCTAGCAATCATCTTCCCCTGTCTCTTCCCAGGAATTACAACCTGTTAACATCCTCTCGGGAGGATTTGGTATCCCAATCTTCAGTCTCTCAATCTCAAGGCATGGCTCTTGAAGAGCTAGTTTGCAGATCTGCATCTTTCTCAGGGGGTTCTCGATATTCTCAAAGCTTCTGGAAAGCCCTCCACCAGAAAGACTTGTAACTCCAAATGGAAGAGATTCAGCATTTGGTGTTCTAAGAAGCATATTTCTCCAGACACTGCTGAATTATAATGGAAAGGGATCTGGGTGTAGTCCTATCAGATGACCTAAAGGTGGGTATGCAATGTGAGAAGTCAGTAGGGATACTGGGATGCATAGGGAGGGGCATCACAAGTAGAAAAAGGTAAGTGGTTATCCCTCTATACAGACAGTTGGTGAGATCCCATCTGGAGTACTGCATGCAGTTTTGGAGACCTTATTTACGCAAGGACATAGACAGGATGGAAGCAGTCCAGAGGAGGGCAACTAAAATGGTGCAGGGTCTACATCAGAAACCATATGAAGAGAGACTGAGAGAGCTTAATATGTATACCCTTGATGACAGGGGGGACATGATAGAAACTTTTAAGTACCTCAAGGGAATCAACAAAGTCCAGGAGGGTAGCATCTTTCAGAAAGAGATGTGTAAGAACAAGGGGGCACAATTTAAAGTTAGAGAGGGGACGGCTCAGGGGTAATGTGAGGAAATTCTTTTTCACGGAGTGGTGGACGCATGGAACCACCTTCCTGGAGAGGTTGTGGGATCTAAAACAGTGGAGGAATTCAAACATGCATGGGGCAGACATAAGGCAATTATAGTGGGGGGTTGCAGGAAATAGGCTGTTGGTTAACTAGAATCTGCAGCTTATCCAGTAGGTAGGGAAATGGGCAGACTGGGTGGGCCAAGTGGTCCTTATCTGCCGTCAAAGTCTATGTTTCTATAATTGCCTACGGTTCTGGATTATATGGTCCATCTTAATGGCCTAGGCCTCAGACCAGCTACTCTCAAGGTACACTTGTCAGCTGTTTCTGTGTTTCTGTCTGTGGGAAAGTCTTCCTCACTATCTTCTCATCCTATGTTCTGTAACTTTTTTTTAAAGGATTGCTTCTCACCAATCCTCCTTTTAGAGACCCTGACCCTGCCTGGGACTTGAATGTTTGCATTGCTCAACTTATGCAACCTCCTTTTGAGCCTGTGTCCTCAGCAGAGCTTAAGTACTTGACTTGGAAAACTGTGTTCTTGGTAGCCATTACCTCTGCCAGCCGTATCGGTGAACTGCAAGCCCTATCAGTGGAACCTGACTTTATCTTCTTTCACTGGGATAAAGTGGTCCTTAGAACCAATAGGAGGTTCTTGCCCAGAGTGGTTCGACTTCCATTTAAATCGGTCAGTGTCTCCCCGTTTTCTTCACTGATCATTCTTCCTTAGGGGAGAGGAGACTACACAGTTTAGATGTTGAGTCCTTCGCTACTACAAAGGGCGTACCACGGGTCACAGGTTTGATTCCCTCCAGCTGTTCCTCACTTATGGGGAAGTGGGAAAGGGCAAACCTGCCACCAAGAGAACTATTGCCAGGTGGATCGTTTCTTGTATACAATTCTGCTATGAGAAACTGGGAAAAATTCCACCCACAGGCCTGAGGACTCATTCCACAAGAGGTACAGCTGCTTCCCTGGCTGCTGCCAGGGATATCCCTCTGTTAGAAATTTGTCAAGCGGCCACCTGGAAAACAGTTCATACCTTTACCAAGCATTACTCTCTGGATATCCAGGCTAGGAGTGATGCTCGGTTTAGCACAGCAGTACTTCAGAGCTTGTTCCCAAAGTAGGTTCTGTCACTCATCCATGGAGGTACTGCTTGGTAGTCTGCACTTGTCAGAATACAGCAAGACTTAATGTTTGAAGAAAAAATTACTCACCTTAGTAATTGTTTCTTCTATTGGATTCTTGCTGTATTCTGACCTCCCTCCCTGCCTCCCCTCTCAGAACCTGGTTTTGGGAAGTGGGTGGGCAGGTGCAGTGTTGCACCTCAGTGGTGCTCTTTTTACACCCTCTTCTTTGTGTGGGTGTTTATTGTATTATATTCCTCTTTGGTTTGGGTTTTGGGTTTCTTCACTTGAGTCTTCTTTTGGTAGTCCAAAACCTTTTGTTGCCAGTTGGCTATTAAAATTTTTTTCTTTACAATTTCCACATAGAATACTATTAGAGTGTTGCTCGTAAGAATCTGACGGTTAGCTTTCAAAGGGAAACTGAGATATCAACCGAGCTAGAGTTCAGCATTCTATGCTCTGCATAGAAATGTTAACTTTTTGTTCTTAAGGGCAGTTTAAAGGCTGGGGCTAACTGCACTTGTCAAAATATGGCAAGACTCCAATAGAAGAAACATAATTACTAAGGTGAGTAATTTTTTTCCTTTTTTCCACTGGAAAGGGCAAGAGTTCTTATAGAACTGGCTTAGTCCTTCAGTTGTCTTGACCAGCAAGGCACTTCCTTCAGCTTTTGGGCCACATGGCAGCTTCTACAGCAGTGGTCCAAGGGGCAAGATTTCAGATGAGGGACATTCAGTTCCATCTGAGGGCCTTTTGGTCCCAAAGGAAGGACCCTCTTACCAAACTGATTCCAGTGACTGGAACACTGATCCAAGCTCTTCAGTGGTGGGAGGATCAGGACAATTTAAGGCAAGGGGTCCCTTTTGTCACTCAGTCTCATTCGGTGGTCTTTACCACGGATGCTTCTCTTTTGGGGTGGGGAGCTCATCTGGGGGACCTCACAGCCCAAGGACTGTGGTCCCCTCAGAAGTCCCTCCTTCGTATCACTCTCCTAATACTCAGGGCAGTTTTTCTAGCCCTGCAGGCCTTCTCTCAGTTGGTGCAGAACAAGGTGGTTCAGGTCAGAACAGACACCACCACCACCACCATGTGGTACATCAACAAGCAGGGAGGCACTCTGTCTACGGCCTTGTGCACGGAAGTCATGAAATTGTCCCTGGCTTATTCCCTGCAGACCTCTCTGATAGCAGTCCACCTTCCAGGAAAGGACAGTGTGCTGGCAGGTGCACTGAACAGGATCTCCCAGGGCCATCATGAATGGTTCCTGGACCCTCTGGTTTTGAAAGTGATTTTTTTCAAGGTGGGGCACTCCAGAGATCTCTTTGCAGCCCCCGACAATCACCAACTTCCTCTGTTTTGTTGCAAACTCCAAGTCTTGGGTTCAGTCCCTCTGGATGCTCTGTTTTTGAACTGGGAAGGGAAATTTCTGTATGCCTTCCCTCCCTTGCCGATGAGATGTCTCTCCTGATGTGATTCCTTGCCGACAGTTCTGGATTATATGGTCCATCTTAATGGTCTAGGCCTCAGACCAGCTACTCGAGGGACACTTGTCAGCTGTTTCTGCTTTTCTGTCAGTAGGAAAGCTTTCCTCACTGTCATCTTGCCCTATATTCTGTAAGTTTTTCAAAGGATTGCTTCATACCAATCCTCCCTTTAGGGATCCTGCCCGTGCCTGAGACTTAAATGTTTGCATTGCTCAACTTATGCAACCCCCATTTGAGCCTGTGTCCTCAGCAGAGCGTGAGTACTTGACTTGGAAAACTGTTTTTGGTAGCCATTACCTCTGCCAGACGTATCAGAGAATTGCAAGCACTGTCAGCGGAACCTGATTTTCATCTCCTTCCATAGAGATAAAGTGGTCCTTAAAACCAATAGGAGATTCTTGCCCAAAGTGGTTTGACTTTCATTTGAATCGGTCCGTCTCTCCCTGTTTTCTTCACTGATCATTCTTCCCCAGGGGAGAGGAGACTACACAGTTTAGATGTTAAAAGAGCCCTTCACTACTACATGGAGCGTACCAGGGGTCACAGGTTTGATTCCCTCCAGTTGTTCCTCACTTATGGGGAAGTGGGAAAGGGCAAACCTGCCACCAGGAGAACTATTGCCAGGTGGATAGTTTCTTGTATACAATTCTGCTATGAGAAACTGGGAAAAATTCCACCCTCAGGCCTGAGGACTCATTCCACAAGAGGTGCTGCTGCCAGGGATATCCCTCTGTTAAAAATTTGTCAAGCAGCCACCTGGAAAACAGTCCATAAGTTTACCAAGCATTACTCTCTGGATTTCGAGGCTAGGAGTGATGCTCTGTTTGACACAGCAGTACTTCAGAGCCTATTCCCAAAGTAGGTTCTGTCCCTCCTCCATGGAGGTACTGCTTGGTAGTCTGCAGATTGTCAGAACACAGCAAGTCTTAATGTTTGAAGAAAAAATTACTCACCTTAGTAATTGTTTCTTCTAATGGAGTCTTGCTGTATTCTGACATCCTTCCCTGCCTCCCTTCTCAGAACCTGTTTTTGGGGAGTGAGTGGGCAGGTGCAGTGTTGCACCTCAGGGGTATCTTTAGCACACCCTCCTTTCTACTTGGGTGCTTATATTATAATCTTTATTTTTAGATAGGTTTTTGGTTGTGAGTTTCCTGACTTGAGTCTTCCTTTGGGAATCTAAAATCTTTTGTTGCCAGTTGGCTAGTTAAAATGTTTTTTTTTTTACAATTTCTGCATAGTTAGTGTTTGCTCATAAGGATCTAACGGCTGGGTTTCAAAGTGCTGCAGACAGAGACCTCAACCGAGCTTGAGCTCAGCGTTCTATGCACTGCATAGAAAATTAACCCTCTACTCTCCGGGGCAGTTTAAAGGCTGGTGCTAACTGCAGATTGTCAGAATACAGCAAGGCTCCATTAGAAGCAACACAATTACTAAGGTGAGTAATTTTTTTCTTCCTGTACTGTATGCAGAGCATTCCAGTCCAAGTGAGGAAAAGTTGCAGAGTCTGGACTCTAAAATAATTTCCCACTGTCTACATGGACTGGACAAAAGGTGTCTGCTCCCACCAGCTACAGAGATCTTTATCTCACGGGATAGTCTCCTGCATTCAGTTCTGCTATGAAAAAGCTTGAGAAATGCCACCAAGAGGCTTATGTGGCATGCTTAACTGGCATCCCCTTGTTAGACATTTGAAAAGCAGCTACCTGGAACAGTACACAACTTCACAAAGCACTACAGTTTGGTCAGGCAGTCCAGAAGATATGCCAGCTCTGAAATTGCTGTCTTGCAGAACTTTCTTCCTAATTAAGTTGCAGACCCACACTCCTAAGGTACTGCTACTGAGTCTGCATAAAGTTGTAAATATTAAGGCCCTGTACACACTAGGTTTAAGACACCTTAACCCCTTTAAAACACTAACAAACTGGAACCTGGTTTCTGTCCACACTGAACATGGTTTGAAACAGTGTTTAAAAATCATGTCTAAACCCCACAAGGGAGCTAGTCTTAAAACTGTTTTTAAACACAGTTTCAAACCTAGCATGGTTTTTAAGCATTTTCAAAAACAGACTTGCCAGTGTGTACGAGTTCAAGTTTATTGCAGGAAAACTCCATTGAGCAAGCTCGTTCACAAGGAGGTCCTGTGACATAAACACTTAAAGTACAAACACAGATGGGTAATAACAGTATATACATGAAATGCACGTTACATGATACAGGCTGGATATACATACAAGGGTACCACATAGGGTGACCGCAGGTGGTAAACATTGATATGAGACAGGGAAGCGACTTACAGGTTGCATACTGATAAATGAAACATGACTGGTGTGTGCAATACATATACAGTATTTTGGCAGCTAGAACAAACCGTCTACAACTGATATGGGGGGGGAGTGATTTGATAGAGTAGCAGTGGAGCGTAAGCAAAGATGAAGCCAGGAGTAGAAAGGGAAGGGAAAGCAGTTAATATGACAAGGCCTAAGTGAGTAGTAATTCATGGGGTTAGAAGAAAAAAATGACTCACTGTAGTAATGTTTCTTCTTAAGTATTCACAAAGTGTTTACATTCCCTAACCCTGCCTCCCCTTCCAGAACCTGAAACAGGTTCACACAAGAATAGATTCCTTTTCTTACTGAGATTGCTTAAGCATTACTGTTGCAGTTCCTACAATTGTAAGCTTGTTGTTTCTGTTCATATAGTAAAATTTCACAAGTCTGCTTCAGTTTGTTTAAAAAAAAAAAAAAAAAGTTCTGTACAAGTTTTGCAAAAAAAAGTTGGGGTAGCCTATTAGCTGGTTTCACTAGCCGCTGCTCTACTGTGACTTGGAAACAGATTTGAGCAACAGCCAGAGTGGAGTGCAGATGCGGAGTTTGAACCTACATTTCAAATTCTAATATTTGAATAGGTTACATCTCCGGGGCATCACTGTCGGCCAAGATGACTGCATAAAGTGTAAACATAGTGAGGGATTGAGAAGAAACAGTTACTACAGTAAGATCTTCCCTTGTTAATCTTCACCATTCATTACTGCTTGGATGTTAGCTGGAGGCGTGCACCCGCCATGGTAGTGTTTTTTTTTTTTTGGTCTGTGCTGGCAGTGTCTCCCCCCAAGAGTGGTGCGCGAGGAGGGGCCGTTGGGCACCACAGACTCCTCCTCTATCCCAGTTCTTTCTCCCGCTGTCGAGGCAACACCTGCTGTGCAAGTAGTCAGTACTACGCCATTAGGCCTAACTTCAAGCAAACCACCTACTCTGTCCCAGTTCAGTTTCCTGACGCAGTTTTCCAGTAAGACCCCGTTCCTCCTCTTTATTTTGACTGCACCGGGAGCTTTACTGTTTATAAGTTAATTTTGCATCATGTCTTGTTCGGGAGCTAAACATAAGTAGAAAGCGGGCTGTGCCCCCATGCGTCTGTGCTCCTGTGGCTGGCATTTTTCCGTTAGACCGACATGATGTCTGTCTTCGGTGCCTGGAACCTAATCATGATATGGACAGATGCGACACCTGTTTCTCGAGGGACCGCTGTGTTCTCTAAGTCCGCGTGTTCAAAATCGGCAAGGCCCTGCCGACTTTTGGAGGAAGGTGTCATTCTCGGGCCTCCCAGGCCTATACGGTCTAGTGAGGAGGTCTCCTCATCTTCAAGCCTTGACGAGGAGGAGGCCTCTTTCGTGGTGTCTGAGGAGCGCCGTGGTCTCTCCCAGGGTTGCGGTGGGGACACCGCCTTGGCAGTCTCCTCTTCGGAGGTGCAGGCTCCCTCAGTGTCGCAGCCCATGGTTACTGGGTCCGGCATTGGTGGACCCTCGACGCCGGTGTCGGTGATCGGGACGATGCCACATGCGATGCCGGTTTCTTTTTTGGTGCCACTTGCGGCACCGTAGATCCAGTCTACTCTCTGAGTGGTGCCATGTTGATTTCCGGTGTCGTGGGCAGTGCCAGGGACTTGGCTGAAGTCAGGGGCGGGTCAGGGCCAGACTTTGGAGCCACAAGTGCTGCACCGGTAGTGGATGGTATCGCGGGTGACACCAGCGCCATTTTTCAGGGAACTCTTGGGGTGGCCAGCATCGAGGTCCTTCTGGCCGACACTTCCTCAGAAGCAGACGACTTAAAGGTGGACCCAGCCTGGCTCTCCGATTCTTCGGAATCGGTCTTCTGTGGAACGTGGTGTCAGGCGGCCCAGCGTTCTCATTCCTGAGTCTCCAAAGCAGTCTTCCGCTGGGGGTGGCCTGGGGTCCATGGGGGAAGGATGGTTTGGGGATTAGGGAGGGGACTGTCCCCTCAGAGGATGCTGTGGCAGCTGCCATTTCCGGTGCTGCTGTGCCTTCTCGGGGTGTACTAAGGGTTCTGTCTTGGGAGGCCTCAGGATTGACTGAACCTGTTGCCGGGGTCAAAGAGGAGGGCGTCCTCAGAGTCTGAGGGGTTGAGGGGCCGGGGTGAGGGGCGTCTGGTTCCTCCTGCCACCCCTTGGGGTGTGGGGAGGAGCCATAGCGCTGAGCCCCACCTCTCCGTCGTAGTCTCGAGGGACCCTTCTGGATCCATGCGGCCCCAGGTGCATTACAGGAGAGCTTCCCCCTCCAGGTTCTTCCAGAGTTTGCATCCCCAGCGTTCCGTTCTGCGACCTGGTTTGATATCCGGGACCCTGCCAGCTTGGGCTCTGTTCCTTGGATTTCGGAGCCTTAGCAGAGGACAGTTGCCTCTTCGTAGGTGCCCCTCTCCCATTCCTCTGCAGCCACCTTACTTACCCTTTTTTCGGCAACTGCCAGGCAAGACTCCCCTATCGGTTCCTGACTGTGTCACGGTTCTTGGAAAAAAAAGTACTAAAACCTTTTTTTTTTTTTTTAACAACCGATATGGACTGGTAACCACACACTAAAGTAAAGTAAAAATTTTACCTCAAAATGATCGGTTCCCACACTTTTACAAGTTCCACACAGAAACAGAACAAAATCTATCTAGTACTCATGGTACCACAGACAGAGACTTGAACAGACTATGCGGAAACAATTTCGGTAGAAAAACCGACCGAAAACCGACACTTCAACCGACTTTGAACCGAGCAGCAGGAGAAATCTCCGGAGCGACTGTTCAGTGAGGCGGAGTAAAGAATTTGACGGTTGCAGTTTGAATAACAGGCAGAGGCTTCAACCGAGCTCGAGATGAACATTCTATGCCATGCATAGTAAAGTTAACCGTATGTTCTCCGGGGCAGTTTAAAGGCTGGGGCTAACTGTGATTGTCAGAATACAGCAAGGCTCCACTAGAAGAAACATAATTACTAAGGTGAGTAATTTTTTCTTCCAGGCCGTGTCGGTCCTACAGGCCCGTTATCGTGGGAGACGTTCAGAGGCACTGCGGAGGCCTTCCCATCATATGTTGGATATATGCATGAGTGGGTTTTTCACCTCTCCCCAACGCCGTAGGAGTCCTCTGGGCATTAGAGTTCCTCATCCTCCTCGATTTCCTCCTCAGAGGGAGAGGAACCCTCTGCTCACCTCTCATCCGACGCATATTTCATGGAATATCAGCATTTCCTATCGAGGATGGTTGGGGATCTCCGTATCTCCATTGTCAGACGAGACAATACCGAGCGAGAAACACATGAATTCCTTGGTGAATTCAGTGTCCAGCATCTGGTGGTGCCATCCTGACTTATCACTTTCCAGGAGGCATCTTTCTGCACCTGGCAGTCTCCAGCCATTCCTTTCCCAGCCCAGGCAGACTGCAGGAGGAGGTACTGTGTCCCATCTGAGTTTCTAGGTACACTTCCCAACCCACCCTCCGGATTGGAGTTCCTAGAGACTCCCCACTGCTGCCTGGAGCATGACCATCCACCAGACTCTGATTCCCTACAGTTTGACCGGTGGGGGCAAAGAGTGTTCTCTTCTTCTCGTGCAGTGTGCATTGCATCACATCAGGCTTACCATGCTGCCTACAACAGGCACTTCAAACACCATGAAGTCTTGCTATATTATGACAATTAGCAGTTAGCCACAGCACTTGAACTGCCCCGGAGAGGAAGGAGTTAACTCCAGGCTGACTGGAGTTCCAAGCGCGAGCGCTTTGCTGAAAGCTCTATCTGGCTAGTTTCAAACTGAAACTGTCAGATTCTTTACTCCGCTTCACTGAACAGTCGCTCCGGAGATCTGCTCCTTCAGCTCTGTTCATTTCTCTGTTCAAACGAGTGTTTTTGGTTCATTTTAACCGGCAATAAGTATTTATTTTACCGCATTTCGGTTCAAAGCTCTATCTGGTAAACCGTAAGTACAGAATTTTAAAGTCTGTGTGGAAATTATCGGTTCGCTAAAAAAAAAAAAAAAAAAAATTTAAATAATAGCTTGGGCTTTTAGAGTGCGGTTCCCGGTTCTTATCGGTTCTAAAAAAAAACCTATCTCTTAAATTGGGTTTTTTCAAATACCCGTGACACGGTTAGGAACCGATAAGGGTGTCTTGCCTGGCACTGCCATAAAAGGCAAGTTTTGGATAGGCTGGCATTATGTCTGAGAAACCCAAAAGAAAAACTGGGCCCACTGGGTTTCAACACTGTGATGTTTGTGGGGAAGCCTTTGCAAGGCTGACCCACACACATGTGTTTGTCTGAGGGCTGACCACCTCCTGTCAGACTGCCAGGTGTGTGAAGAATTTCCTGCAGCCACCCTGGAGAAAAGATTGGGCCGGCTCAGGGAACGAGAGGCCAAAAAGTCCGCTGACCCGGATGGCCAGCCCGGTCCAGCACCCACTGGACCAGAGGGAGTGCCCTCTGACCAGGGCGAGACTTCCTCGGGCAAAAGGAAGGCTGGTTCTGAGGAACCAGTCCCAGTAAAAAAATCTAAGAAATCAGCAGGTCTGGAGTGCAAGATTGCCTCTCCAACTGCTGCAGAGTTGGCTAAAGCCATACAGATTGTCCAGTCACTGTCTCAGGGACCGGCCGAACCACCAACAGCTGGCAAAAGGTTGGTTTGTTCGGTTCCAGTGGTTCAAGAGTATGATGTTGAGGAATTTTATGAACCACAGGAGGGGGAGGAAGATTTTGATCATTATGTATGTGGCTGGGAGGGTCTGGACGTGCCCATTGAACGGACATTTCTCCAGACAGACCATTAGAATCTCCCCTATGCTGTCTGAGTCCCCTTCTCATTTTATGTTTTACAAAAAGGTTGCAGAAATCCTCCAGCTTCCCTTGGAAGAGGCTGTGGATGAGCAAGAGGAGCCTGATTATGTTGAGATGATGGATATCCCAGAGTCTAGGAGGTTGTCTGTTCCTTTGCATAAGTCATTTAGGAAGCAAACAACAAAAATTTAAAAAAATCCTCATTCTGTCCCTCCTGTAGATTAAAAAAAAAAAAAAAAAAATGGACAGAAGGTATACTTTATCAGGCCCTGATACAGACTTCATCACTGAGCAGTGTAGTCATGTAGGTGTGGTACAAGCTGCAGCCTGTGACAAGGCTAATATCCCCCTGGCCTCACATCCTCCTGATAAGGATTCCAGGAAGATTGATGCCATGGCGAAAAAACAGTATATGGCAGCTTCTTTGGGACTCAGGCAGGCAAATTATATGGCTTATGTGGCTAGATATCAGAAATCTAGATGGGATACAGTGTTGCAGTTAGCCAAGCAGGCCATGGCCAGCTGGCTAGTGAATGGAACAGGTGGCTGCTGATGGCATTGAAGCCTCTAAAGTTCAATTTCATACTGCTGTAGGCGTTAATGATGTTTCCCTCTAGGGTCATGGCCACTTCTGTAGCTTTCCGTAGGTTGGCATGGCTCAGGTGCACTAATCTGTCACAGGATACTCAGTCAAAGGCTATGGATTTTCCTGTGGTGGGAAATTCTCTGTTTGGAGAGCAAACGGAAAATTATATGAAAAAGATGGATGAATAAAGAAATACCTACAAAAGTGCCCAGGCCAAGGAGCGGCATGCCACTCCACAGAGGCACACTCCCAGAGGTAGGGGCAGGCCTTTCCACAGGCCTTTTTATCAATCCCAAGCCTCCTCTGCTTTTACACAGAGGGTTTTTTTCAGAGGCAGAGGTAGGCGGGGCGCAGGTAAACCGTCCCCCACCCCTCAGCCTAAGGCTACTGCCAAGCAGGCACCCTGATGGGGTGCCCAGGGCCGTTCTCCTGTACCAGTTGAGGCAGGTTGGCTTATTTCAGCCAGAACTGGGTGTCCCTAACCCGGACAAATGGGTTCTGGAGGTAGTAAGCCAGGGTCTGGTTCTCAGCTTCAAACAGTTTCCAAAGATAAGAACCAGACATTTTCCACCTGCAAGCCTTTAGAGGCCCTTGCTTTGGAAGCAGAGGTCTCTTCCTCTAGACTGCAAAGCAGTGGAAGGGTTCCTCCTTGTCACCAGGGCAGGGGCTGTACTCAGATACTTTCTTACTCCAAAAGACAGGAGAATGGTGGCCCATTCTAGACTTAAGGTACCTGAACAAGCATCTTTTGAAACCAAAGTTCAAAATGTTAACTCTGGCAATGATTTTGCCCTCCCTCGAGGCCAGGGGACTGGCTAGCCTCCTGGACCTCAAGGATGCCTATTTTCATGTCCTGATCAGGCCTTCTCACCGAAAATACCTCAGGTTCAAACTGCCCTCAGGTCACTACCAGTTCAGAACAATGCCCTTCGGTCTTACCTCTGCTCCAAGGGTATTCACAAAATGTCTAGCTGTGGTAGTGGCTCATTTAAGAAGGCAAGGGGTTGCTGTGTTTCCCTACCTGGACGACTGGCTCATTGTGGGTCAGTCCCCAGATCAGGTAAAATCCCACTTGCAAGTCACCCAGCAGCTTCTCACTTCCCTGGGATTCCTGCTGAATTTACCAAAGTCAGTTCTAGAACCAGTTCAGGTACTAACTTTCATAGGTCTTGAATTGGACACAAAGTTGGCCAGGGGCATTTCTCCTCGGAAAGGGTGAAAGCCGATTGCCCTGGCATCCTCTTTCACCCTCGGGTTTCTCGACCAACAAGGCACTTTCTGCAACTTCTAGGGCACATGGCTGCCTCCACAGCTGTAGTGCAAGGAGCAAGATTCCAGATGAGACATTGTTTCATTTGAGGGCCTATTGGTCCCCAAGGAGGGACCCTTACAAATTGGTCCCAGTGACCCCAACTCTGATTCTAGCTCTTCAATGGTGGCAGGATCAGAGCAATCTAAGACAAGGGGTCCCCTTCATTCCCATTTCTCATCCCTCACCCTCACCACGGATGCCTCCTTGCTGGGGTGGAGCGCGCACTCCGTTTCCACTCAGGGGTGTGGTCCCCAGGAATCTCTGCTCCACATCAACCTATTGGAACTCAGAGCTGTCTTTTAGCTCTTCAGGTTTTCTCAGCATCTGTCCAGAACAAAGTAGTTCAGGTCAGGACAGACAATACCACAACAATGTGGTACATCAACAAGCAGGGGGGCACTCTGTCATCAGCCTTGTGCACCGAAGCAATGAAGTTATGGTCTCTGGCTTACTCCCTGAACACCTCCCTAGTAGCAGTTCACCTTCCAGGGAAGGACAATGTCCTAGCGGATGCCTTCAGCAGGATTTCTCAGGGTCATCACGAATGGTCTTTGAATCCCCTAGTGCTGGGGTCAGTCTTTGCCAGATGGGGCACTCCTCAGATAGATCTTTTCGCAGCCCCAGACAACCACCAACTTCCTCTGTTCTGTTGCAGGCCTCCAGTAATGGGCTCAGTCCCCTGGGCGCCTTTCTGTTGGATTGGGAGGGAAGTTCCTGTATGCCTTCCACCCCTTCCCTTCTCTTCAGGGTGTTAGTAAAAATCAGATCCCAGCCCTGCAAAGTGATTCTGATTGCACCAGACTGGGCCAGGCAACCCTGGTACCCACTGCTTCTGTCCCTGACAGTCCACCTCCCCTGGACCTTCCCAGGGTCCACAACCTGCTGACTTGTGCCCAGGGAGAGTTTGGTATCGGACCTCAATCCCTCCACCTCAAGGCTTGGCTCTTGAGGAGTTAGAATTGCTGATTTACACTTTCTCAAGGTGTCCTTGATATTTTAAAGGCCTCTAGGAAGCCTTCCACTAGGGCCACTTATAATTCCAAATGGAAGAGGTTCTCCATCTGGTGTTCTGGGAAGCAAATTGTCCCAGAATCTGCTGATTTGCCCATTTTGCTGGACTACTTGGTCCATCTTAATTCCTTAGGCCAGCTACCTTAAAGGTTCATCTGGCAGCTGTCTCTGCTTTTATATCAGCAGGAAAGCCTGCCTCCTTTCTTCTCACCCTGTGTTTTCCAAGTTTTTAAGGGTTACTTCACACTAACCCTCCTTTTTGGGACCCAGCCCTGCCTGGGACCTTAATGTTTGCATTGCTCAGTTAATGCAGCCCCCCTTTGAACCTCTGTCTTCAGCAGACCTTAAGTTCCTAACTTGGAAAACTGTTTTCCTAGTGGCCATCACTTCTGCCAAACGCATAAGTGAGTTACAAGCCCTGTCAGTGGAAAAGGATTTTATTTCTTTTCACAGAGATAAGGTAGTCCTCAGGACTAACAAAGTTTTTACCTAAAGTGGTTTCAGATTTCCATCTTAACCAATCCATCTCCTTCCAGTATTTTTCACTGAGCATTCTTCCTCGGGTGAGAGGAGATTGCACAGTTTGGACGTCAAAAGAGCTTTAAGCTACTATTTGAATGCATCAAGGGTCACAGGTTCGAATCCTCCAACTCTTCCTTACCTGTGGCGAGGTTGGCAAAGGGAAACCTGCCACTAAGAGGACAATTGCCAGGTGGATTCTCTCTTGTATCCAATTTTGCTACCAAAAACTAGGTAGAGAACCTCCCACAGGACTGAGGGCCCATTCCACCAGAGTGCAGCTGCATCTCTAGCGGCTGCTAGAGATATTCCCATTCTGGAAATCTGTCAAGCTGCTACCTGGAAAACAGTTCACACCTTTACAAGCATTACTCCCTGGATGTCCAGTCCAGGAGAGATGCTCGGTTTAGCACAACGTTAGCTTCAGAGCCTATTTCCTAAGTAGGTTCTGGCCTCCCTCCATGGAGGTACTGCTGTGTAATCTGCTAATTGTCATAATATAGCAAGACTTCATGGTGTTTGAAGAAAAATTACTCACCTTAGTAATTGCTTTTCTTCTCATGGAGTCTTGCTATATATAAACACTCAACCTGCCCCTCTCAGAACTTCTACTTGGGTAAGTGGTTGGCAAATTAGTGCAAGCACTGTGTCATGCCGTTATAGCTCTTTTTCCCTTTTCCCCTTTTCTTTAGGATTAGGAAAACTAGGTATTTCTGTTTTTGGTTGTATGTTTGGCCCCCCTTCTGGACTTCTGTCTTTTGGGGGCCTAATAGTGCTTGTTAGGGGTGATGTTGTTGTTGTTGTTGTTGTTCTACTAGTAGGTAGCCATTTGGCTAGTGTAGGGTTTTTCACACAGACTTTTGCTTAGTGTTGGCTCCGTAAAGATCTGACAGTTTCAGTTTGAAACTAGCCAGATAGAGCTTTCAGCAAAGCGCTCGCGCTTGGAACTCCAGTCAGCCTAGAGTTAACTCCTTCCTCTCCGGGGCAGTTCAAGTGCTGTGGCTAACTGCTAATTGTCATAATATAGCAAGACTCCATGAGAAGAAAAGCAATTACTAAGGTGAGTAATTTTTTCTTATGGTCGATGCTCTCTCAAATTCTAGCATCAATGCCTGATACGGAGCAGTCCATTCAAGCTGTGGCCCTCTCCGCTATAGGCCTGGAACTGGCAAGGCACCAAGCAAGGGTATCCTATGATGCCAGTGAGGTGGCTTCCAGGCTTGCGGGGACAGCAATCTGCATTAGGCGGACGGCATGGCTTTGTCTATCAAGATTGTCACCCCTGGCCTGTCATAGGGTGATTCGCACCACCTTCCAAGGGACCTGCCTTTTTTCCACCAGGACTAGGAGGCTTCTACAGGGGCTTCCTCATTCTCATCGTCTCTGGTGGACACCTCCTAGCCTCCTCGGCCTTAGGCTTCCTGTCTTTTAAGGCCCGGTCTCTTCCTTCTGTTTTCACCAACAGGAGGTGGGGGCTGCTTGGTATTTCACTCAGCATTTGAATGAATGGTGAAGATTGACATGAAGATATGGAAATTATGTACCTACCGTAATTCTTGATCTTCTTGCATCTTCACCATTCATTACTGATACCCACCTTCCCCTCACGGGCCTCCTTCTTCGGTGTCTCCTCCTCCTCCCTCCTCGTTCCTCCTCCCTCCTTTCATGGTCTTAAAGCCTAAATTAAAAAAAAATAAATTCTTGAGCCTTCATTTCTCTCAGAATAGATCCATTTAATTGAGAAAGAAGAGGGAATGAGTAGAATTTCTCTTTGCTGAGGGAAGTCTTTCTGATTGCCCTTGAGGGCGTGCTCATGGCTCCTTCTTAAGCCATGTTGTTCAATTCATAGTTAAAGAAACCGTTCCTTAAATGGTTGGATTCCCTTTTCTAGGTCTCCTCTGGCATGTCTGAATCTCCTGCTTTCGCCAGCTTCTGCTAGTTAAATGCTGTCCTGGCACTCTAATTGCCTTGAACTGGTGATCTGTTTTGCCTTGCCTTCGGGGAGTCAGACTGAGTTCCCACGCTGTCCTTTTCTGCAAAGGGGTGCCCTCTGTAGGGCTTCAAATCCCTCCCTCCCCCCACACATCTGTGTTAGCACATAACAGGGTGCTAGTGGGCTTCCTTCCCCTTCTTAGTTGGGCGCTGTCCTTTTGGAACAGATTGTCTGAGCTCTCAGCTTAGTGTAAGGGTTGGTGATGACTGGAGGTACAGAGAGTCTGCCTTTTGTGTACCAAGCCTTGCAAAAGGTTCAGTTGAACCTTCTTCACCAGTTTTCCTAAATGGGGTCCTTGCTGTCTCACCTTGGTTCCGAGCTTATGAGCTTTCAAGCCAATTCTCACAACTTTGTAGAACTTCTCCCTCCTCCCAACATCCCCCCCCCCCAATCTACTCCTCCCTTGGAGCCGCCATGGGAATGTGGCCCTGCAGTCCCATAGGGTAGGTTTTCCTCGTTCCTGTACCCTATCAGCCTATTCCTTTTCCAGTTTATATCCTTTCCTTTACCGATCCCTTGTCTCTCTTGCCTCGTTCTCCTTTTTTATTATTTTGCGCCTCCTGCTTACAAATTTGGGATGGAGGAGGAGTCTGCAGCACCTAATGACTGCCCCGCGCACATCAACCACGTAGTGAGTCACTCTTGGCGGTGGCGCAGACACTCCTCTCCCAAAAAAACAAAACCTCCTGTGGCGGGTGTGCGCCTCCGACTTACACTCAAGCAGTATTGAATGGTGAAGATACAAGAGAAGATCAAGAATTACGGTAGGTATGCAATTTCCATTTTTTTTCTTAGAGGTGTATGGGGCAACAACTTGGGCTCCACTCACACATTAACATCTTTCTGCTCTCTTTATGTACACACTTGAAGGTATTCTAGATTTGGGACTTTGCTATTCAGGGCCTGTTTCCTAAGTAAATCCTTTAACATGTGTCTCTAGTAGTTTCTGGGCTTTGTAACTGTTTTCTTCTAAGTGATCGATGCAGGCTTACTATCCTTCCTACCTCCGCTTTCTGGGATAGCTCGTAAGTCTTCAGAACATTGGAATGCAATTAAATTGTTGCATTAACAGTTAACGGAAGCTTCTTTAATTTTTAGTTTTTAGCATCTTTTTGGTTAAGTAGAAATACTTGTAAGTAGGCAGATGCTTGAGCCATTTCAACTATTGCAAGTGTTTTTTTTTTTGTTTTTTTTCCCTCCTGGTCACAGCTCCTGCTGCTTCTGTTTTTGGGAGTGGGGTGTTGAGTGACCAGCACAGTGTGAAGCCATTCTTTGAATTTTATGAACTCATTAAGTTCACGGGCATCTCTAAGGTGCAAGATAACTGCTACTTGAATCAATCAGCATCACTTCCGTTAAAAGAAACCTAGTTACAAAGGTAGCGTTTTTTAAACAGTTATAGAAGTTGAGTTTACTGGTCACAAGGAAGTAGAAAAAAAATAATGTGAAGGCTGCAAGGCGCCTTTACTGAGCCTTTAGTGTTATTTGTTAATTTTAAACCATGGAACTTCTGTATGCATCAAGTTCATTAAGAAGACTTACTTTGTGCAGCGACACCTTTGTTGCAGTAAGGTGCCACAAACAGCACATGGGACCAAAAGCCATTCGGTAAACTATTTAGGCAGGTTTTTTTTTTTTCTGCATGTGTTGTATTTGTTTTCATTGCAGGAAGTGTGGGTGGAGCCACAAAATGTATGTAATTTGAGAGCTGACCAAACTCTTAGAGTAGTGACTCTTGAAGGAGAGGAGGAGACAGAGCTGGAGTCTGGTTGCAGCTTGATACAACCTTAGTTTCTGACTGGCTTTTCTGGTGCATGTTTTTGTTCTACCCCCTCCTCATTCTTCAGGATATTTGAGAAGATCCAAGACAATGTTGTCCAGATCTTTCAACTGATCTAAAATTCTTAGCAGTGCTACTTTGGTGAGGTAATTGGCATGGAAATTTCTGAGCCGAGGAGTGTGAGAAAATTGACCGTCTACCAAGGAAAACTAAGAAGCAGCACTTTTGAAAAAGATCCCTGGTTTCTACGTTTTTAATGCTTGGAAAGTTGGCTTTTGACCGTTGGATGTTAACCAAAGTATGTTCGGATATCTTAACACAGTTTCATCATGAATACTGTTGGATGAATGACTTATTTGTGGTTAAAGCACTGTTGATGAGGCTTAAGCTTTAACGCATAAATACTCGTTTCCTCCTGGAAACGAGCATTTTCTGACTCCAGAGTGAATCAGCTCTACTGAATATTAGTGTGCATAGCCTACAGTTTCCCTCAGGGTATTTAAGTTTGGATGTCTCCAGCCTGATGTTTAAAAGGAGGGGCCTCTGTTTTGGGTTGTTTTGTTTCTATGGGAAGCGAAATGAACTGTACTCATGCCTGGGAAATCTATACTGACCATTTTGTACTCATGGAAGAGAGTGCTTGAATTATTTACATGTTTATCTGAAAATAAAAGCAGCAAAGGGGAAAGGTAATTATTAACTTAGTTCATAGGAAACATTGTTTTGCTGTTTTCCTGCATGACTTCTCTAAATGTTGTTCCTTTAGGTCTGCTTTTGTAGCTTTGTAGCTTCATGCTGCTAATACGGACTGGGGAGGTTCGGATTAGAAGTTCGGAAATATTTTTTTTTAATACAAATTTCACTGATCAGGGCTTTACAGACCATCTGTGACCAGCAAATGTTGTATTTGAGTTTTGCGCCCCCCCCATTTATTTCTGTAAACCCTTTAATAGTGGTGTTTTTTTTTTTTCCACTTTGATCGCAGAGACCCCTACTGGGAGATGTCTGTTATTGTCAGCCATAGTCTGCCAGGTAGATAGTATTTGCCAGTGCACGTCTCGTGTCCAGTAGTAAGTCACCCAGCTACAGATTGTGTGTATGTTTTCTCCGTTATTAAAGTGCAACTGTGACTACAGTACTAGGATGTAGTCTTGCCAACACTGGGCACGAAAGTTGAATTCACTTTTACAGTAATGTCTGAAATTCTGTGTTAGTGCTGCATTACCTTATACTTCATTTTAAAGATACAGGACCACACCTTTTGAAATAACAGGGTTAAAAATGCACCATAATTGTACTTCAGAATGCTTTAAAATCACATTTGTGACTGTCCAGTTAGAGGTCGATGCATGGCATATACAGTATGTAGAACATGGTGCACAGATTTTTTTTATATCCTTCCATTATCAATCTTTAATTTCTCACATTAAAGGAACTCTGTACCCTGTACTATAACTTTAGATAATTAACACCATTACTACCCAGTCTAGCCCTATATCGATGAATGGTAGAGCTGTCTTGATCTCCTTCTTTTCATAATCTTCCTTCTGTGATATTTTTTTTCTGTTTTGCCTCTTACTCTTTTCTTTTCCTGACATCTGCTCTCTCCGTTTCATTTTCCTTTTGGCCTCAAAATCCTCTGTCCCTGTTTCATCTGTGTTTATTTCTTTTGTCTACTGACTTTATATACTTTCTGTCTCTGCTCAGACACTTGATTTTCATTCAGCTGTTGGCCCATAGTCAACATTATCATTCCCTGCCTGCTGTCCTTCCACGCCAACATACTTGTTTCCCACCTGCCTGCATGCTCTCTCATAGGCACATAGTGCAGAGACATTCGTTTCTGCCTGCCACTGTCACGTGTCCACACACTTATCTGCCTATAAACTCGCTCAGACCCCCATATTCTGAATCCTACCTGCCTGCCTGCAGCGGCATTGGTCTGCCAGCTTCTCTCATACTCTTTCTCTGACTGCTTGCCCACGCACACACTAGCCTGTATTGGCTGCCAAGATGCTAGTTTCTTGCCAGCATGCTGACGCACACACTGTGTGGGCCCATCCACACACTGGATCTCTACTTGCACACCTATTAACTTGACAGCATTTTGCCTGCCCAGTAGCTTGCCAGTTTAAGTTTGAACTCTGTCCAGTTAATAACGAAAGCCTAAGCTGTATCCATATGTTTCTTCTGGGCTCCCCCAACCATCCTCCCACTGCCTGGAACTCCTGCCCCTAACTCTGCTTCTGAAAGTCAAGAGGAACAAAGATAACTAACTCTGACAAAGAAAACCTGCTCCTGTGATCACGGTTTGCCCTTGGAGCACAGAGAGCACCTTTAAAGCTGCCCCTGGTGGTAATGGTATGGGGGGAGATTGTAGGGAGGTATTGTGTGCAGTACAGCCATGGCCTGGAGCCGTGGGCTCTTTGGCTGCTAGATGTTTATGTTCTCACCAGGTGGTGTGAGGCATGTACATCATTGAGGGACAGTCTGGTGTATATGCGACCACAATACATTAGAAGCAGAATCTGATGGCACACAAGGACAGCATGGCCTACCCAGTCTGCTCATTCTACCCTGCCTACACTATTACCACAGACTATACCCAACCTACAGCTCTTTCTCGTCTCTCCCACCCCCTTCCCTTCCATTATGATTCCCTTTTGCTTATTCCGTACACTCTGAACCCCACCACTGTTTTCACTCCCACCTTCTCCTGTTCTAGGAATCAACCACTCTTTCAGGAGAGATGTGAGAAAGTACTTCTTTCACAGAATCTACCCCCTTCCATCTTCACAGCATGTCCCCTTGTTCTTCAGCACCTTTTCTTCTGAAAAATACTTCCCTCCCAGGCCCTATTTACCCCCATAAGGTATTTAAAGGTCTCCCATACCCCTCTCGCTCCAGGGTGTACTTATTGAGATCCTTTAGTCTCTCCTCATAGGGCTTTTGATACAGACCCTACACCATTTGAGCTGTCCCCCTCTGGACTGCCTCCACTCTCTACCTTCCAGAAATGTGGTCTCCAGAACCACAGTACTCTAGGTGAGGCCTTACCAGCACTCTATACAGAGGCAACACCATGTCTCTCTTTGTGCTGATGATGCCCCTTCCTATGCACCCAGCATCCCACTAGCCCTCCTGACTGCCTTGTCACCTTTAGGTCATCCAATACGATTACCCCAGGTCTCTTTCCTTAATAATATGTAATGTGCCTCAGGGTACTGGGGGGCATGTAAAAGATTTAAAAAAAAAAAAAAAAAAAGTTTGGAGTACTGGATGCTCTAGCTCAGCTAACAAAGACTTTGTGCCCACCCATCAGTCTGCTGTAATAAATTCTCTGCTGTACACCCCCACAACTGTATGTGTGACCCACCTGTGTCTCCCTGCCTTGCTTGAAAGCACAGTTTAACTGTACTTGGTGGTGGTGCCACTGCCTGAGGGGAGTAGTTATTGGGTGGACTCTGGAATTGTCCTGTAAGGGAGGAATAAATCCCTGCCTGGCTGAGGTTACTTGCGGCAGCTACATTAGGGTTGTAAACGCAACTGTTTATAGCATCAGTATCTTTTTTTTTTTTTGTTTGTTTCAGTTTTCATCATTTTTTGATTACCAGTGCAGGTAACCGGATTCTGGTGCATGTAATGTTTTCACCACATACACCTTAGTGCAAGTACCGCAAAAAGTTAATTTCTACCGCTGAGACATGTATCCCAGAAATAGCAGAGATGGTGTAAGCGATGTAATCAGGTGTCATGTGGGAAACTGTTGAGTAATTCCGTATATTAGGAAATTGCTTGCTACCTTCAACAGACCTAGTGGAATATAAAAATTAAAATGCTTTTGTTTTATAAAATGCAAGTAGGAGCACGACCAAGGTCTGAAGGAGCACATATTTTTGGGTACAGTTTAGATTTTCTGTTCTCTGTTTTTGGAGGAGCATGCCATACTAAATCCTTACCACCACCCCTGCCCACCACAGCTACACAACAGTTCGTCGTGCAACAATGCACTCTGTCACATTAGCTCCCACTTCGATCAGTTCCTAGGACAATTCATCCCCGGACAGTTCGCACTCCGTATATTAAAAAATAAATAAATAAATAAATTCCAGGTGGGTGAAATTCACCCACCGCATGTTACAACGTGCTCGAGGGTAGTAGAAGGGTAAGTCGTATTGTAATTTTATTTGAATGAATGGATATTTTATTTTTAAAAAGCACCTTTCCAAAACCAAGATGCTTTTACAACAAATCAGTACATAAAATTAAAACATCCTAAAATCAGTCAAATATATTTAAAAATCTGAATATGCCAGACTAAAATACGTCTTTAGGGCCAACTTAAAACTTTGGACAGTCGGGCAATCTCTCACCCGATGAGGTAGAGAATTCCACAGGGTTGGAGCCATAAAACTAAATGGTCTTGCCCCAGATGTCTTAAAATGAACCCTGGGAATCTCTAGCAATCTCTCATTGGTGGATCTCAGCCGACGGGAAGGACAGTAGGGACGAAGATCTTGCAGGTAATTAGGTCCATGATTGTGTAGAGCCTTATAGGTCAGAAGACCGACCTTGCAGGTAATCCACTATTGTATTGGCAGCTAGTGCAGTCTGCGGAGGACAGGCGTTGTATGACTGGTCCTTGATGTACCAGTCAAAAGCCTGGCCGCTGCATTCTGCACTAACTGCATGCGGCAGATATCCACCCCCAGTAGCCCTAGGTACAGGGTGTTGCAGTAGTATTTGGAGTACAGTAGGACATGTAGTGGGAGCAAACTGTCCAGGGCGAATTGTTGCAGCAGCCGATAGATGCTGGAACTAATGTTATGAAGCAAATTGATGTGGACCGAACTGACCAGGATGAATTGACGTATCCCCACCCACCACCGCCCACCTTCATATCTTGCAGCAGATTCTACAACTGGTAGAATTCTGTAATTATGAATAACTACTGTCCCGACTCCCATACTGTACTTGTCTCTGGCTTAGAAACCAGTGCTGCGATCTCTCACCACACTCCATGCTTTGAGTGTGAGTACGCACCCTCCTTCTGACACAGACAGCCTGGGATCACCTATAATAAAGTAAATGTGTAAAAATTCAGTGTAATGTAAATGCGTCATATACAAGACACCTGAGCTAACTGGTAGAGTGGAGTCCTAAGCTAAAATGAGCGGTGCAAGCTATTATTTCTGTTTTTAAACAAATTACCATAACCATGGGTCAGTCAATGCATGGTTATGGTAATCTGTTTAAAACAGAAATAGCTTAAATACAAAATAAGGGGGAATGAACCAGGCTGCCTGCACTTCACAGCTTCTGCATCGTTCCACAGTTCCTGTGCACAGAAGCATAGGAAATGGCTACAAGAGTGCACCTCGCATACGGGTGCTGTGAGGGAGCCAGAATCCAGTTTGTGTATAAACTCACCTATGGCTTATGGCACTAGAAACCCTGTATAGAATTTGTGGATAAACATTTTTTTCCTTTTTTTAAACAAGATGTTTATTAGCAATTTAAACATTGAACATGTATTGTACTGAGTATTGTACATTATAGTTCAATACGGAATCTTTCTTTCTTGGAGAAAAGAACTTTAGATTCTAAAGTGCTAATCCCAAAAAAAATACCTTCCTCATAAGGTGAGGGGTAGAGGCAGTGCGAATACATTTGCTGGTAGTGTGGGCCTCAGCACCTTTGGCCACTGTAGCCTCTTTATTAACTGTGTACTTTACATACTGTTTGTCTCTCTCAACTCCCCCCCCGGACTCATCTGGAAATGAGCAATCTCTGCTCAGTATGCCTTTCCTAGTGAAACTCTTGCAATAACTATTAGAGATGGGTAGAAGTGTGTGTGTGTGTGTGTGTGTGTGATATATAGTGTGTGTGGTGCTGGCCTGGATATAGATGTCTGCCAGATTACCTCATAACACCACACCATGTCCATATATTTTATTAATTTAGTTAAATCTTGGATTAAAACCTTTGAGCTATAAACTCTTTACATAGGTTCCATGTCATGGGATACAAGGTAGACTACAGGATTAACAAGGTCATAAAGCAATAATACAATACATGTGGGTTGAGTAACATTAACAGAGAAGTACTAAGGTAAAAGTACATGAGGTGCTTTTGATTTGCTGATATTACAAGTGTACAAGTTAGGCAAGGGCAGGACAGTCGGGGGGGGGGGAGCGAGCAGCCCAGGGGCTTTGTCAAAATGGGTTCTGAGGTGAACAGTGTTGCTGTAGGGAAAGAGGGGTAGGGGTCTGCCCATATGGCCTCACAAGGTTGAGAAGGTGGGAGATAGGTAAGGTGAGGTAGGAAGAGAAATCCACAGGAGGGGAAGGGAAGGTTGGTAGAGGTCTGAGAGCGGGGGTGAGTAGGGAATGTTGGTAGACAGTGGCAGAGGGTGAGGGTAGGCAGTGTAATGTGTGCAGAAAGATGGGAAGGTGGGGCCACAGGAGCAAGTGCAACAGACGGGTTAGTGGGTCAGTCACAGCTAAGGCAGCAGAGTGACGTAGTGGAAGCAGTCACAGGTAGAGGCAGCAACAAGGTGTTGTCTAGCCTTTCGCTTAAAGGAACCCAACGTGGGAACAGAGGATATGCCAACCAGTAAGGAGTTGAACCAGAGAGGAGCTCGGTAGGCAAAAGACCCATGACCTAGGGAAGTGCGACACGGGGGTGGTCGTCTTGAAGACCAGGCTGTCTGAGTGTCTGGTTTGATGTCGGCTGGCACAGGGGATGAGAAGCTTCTGGACCCCAAGGGGGACTAGGCCTAGGCAAGATTTTTTAGCTAACAAACAAGTTTGGTAGAAGTCTGTTTTTGAGCTAGAGCCAGTTGGCCTGAGCATTGAGGTCACAGGTAGCGATGCCACAATAACACAATACGACAATTTATCACGATATTTATCACTGACGATAACTTATCTTTGTTTAAAAAAAAAAAAAAAAAAAGTATTATGGTTATGCAGAACGGTATAATGCAATATACAGCGGTAAAGCATCTCAGCTTGCTTTACCAGCAGCACATCCCTTTCCAGGTGCAACCATGATTCCCAATTCACCACTATCCTCCTAACAGAGTTTTAGCATTTTCCCTTAAAATAAGAAGTGCAATGCTGGCCATGTGGCATGGAGTTTTGAGGGCCTGAGCACCTCACCTGTCTCCATGCTGGTAAACCAGGTTCAGGAATAGACCTGGGTCACTCGAAGGCTGGACTGCATGAAGGAGGCCTGAGCATCCATTGAGGACTCTCATTTTTCATTTAGATTTTTTTTATTCTTCCGGGGAGCCCCTGACAGGGGCTGCAGCCTCCCCTCATGAGGAGATTCACCACTCCGGCTCCCAACGTCCCCGTATCGCTGGCTTGGCCAGTCCCTGGTGGACTGCCCCCTGCAGCGGCACCAGGAGAGAGGGGACCAGCACTCCCTCTCCCCCAGAAACCCAATCCAGATAGCCGGGGCTGACCGCTGCAGACACTGGGAGCCATCATTGAGCCTGCCAGGGTTCAGTTTTTCCAGTTTTCTCCCATCTCCCCTCTCTCAGACGTCATATCTGCATGTGCTTCCCAACCCGTACTGCCCTCCAGCCATTGCCAGAGGGCAGTCAACGAGCGGGACGACTCGTCCTCCCTTCCCTGAGAGGATAGCAGTCCTCTGGACGCTAGATTCTCTCACTGCTGCTGACTCCCGGCGACCCAAGCTCATTCCAGAACCCGGGTCGCTGGTGTGGTGCAAGGTGTGGCATGCAGCGACTCCACCCCTTGCCCACCAGGCTGGCAACGACTCTCCTTTTTTGGAGGCTGAGCAAATCACTGCCTGATCCCAATCTAGGGGAAGCTGGATGATGCAGCAATAACAGCCTTCTGACTGGTTTCAGGGGCCAATTACATACGTCAAATACTCGTACCATCGTCATGTGCCAGCCTAAGGGATGGGAAAAAAGAAATGGGGGATGGGCATCTAGTCTGCCCATTTTCGTACCTCTAATGTGATATCGCAAATCCTATTTGATCTCGGCTTTACCCTCCCTTTCCTAACCAATAAGGTTCCCTTATGCCTGTCTTATGCATTCTTGAATCCTGTTAGTTTTTGCCCCCTCCATTGGGAGGCTTTTCCTGGTATTCGCCACTCTTCTGTGAAGTACTTCCTCACAATTCACCTGAATCTACTCCCTCCAGTATCCGAGCATGACCCCCCCTCCACTTTTTATTTATTTATTTATTTTGAAAAATGCTTCCCTCGTGTACCCTATTTATATCTGAGGCATTTGAAAGTCTCTATCATATTCTCCCCTTCTCCAGGTTGTACATATTGCAGTCCTTTAGCCTCCCCTCATAGGGCTTTTGATGCAGGCCCTGCATCAATTTAGTTTCCCTCCTCTTGACTGCTGCTACTCTTATGTCCTTCTGGAGATGGGGTCTTCAGAACTGGACACAGTACTCTAGGTGAGGTCTCACCAATGATTTATACTGCGGTATCACCACCTTCCTCTTTCTGCTGGCGATACCCCTTCCTATGCACCCTAGCATCCCACTAGCTCTCCCCACTGCCTTGTCACACTGTTTGGCCACCTTTGGGTTGTCATAAATGATTACCCCAGGTCTCTTTCCTGTTTGGTGGTAATAAGTACCACTACCCCCCACCCCCCAAAATCTTGTAAGCTGCCATGGGTTTCTTTGCCCCAAGTGCATGATTTTGTACTTCTTAGCATAGAATCTAGTTGCCACACTTTTAACCACTCCTCAAACTTTCTTTGCTCTCTATTAATTTTATACACACACCTCCCTCAGAGTGCCTACCCTACTGCAGATCTTTGTATCATCTGCAGAAAGGTATAATTTAGCTTCTAGCCTGTCTGCAATGTTACTAATAAGACATTAAAAAGAGGACTGGTCCTAGTAATGATCCTTGTTGTACCCTGCTGGTCACCCTCTCTTCCGTGTAGTGAGCTCAGTTTACCACCACTCTCTGCCGTCTATCCCCCAACCAGTTTCTTACCCAGTTTACTACCTTTGGAACACTCCCAGGCTGCCCAGCTTGTTCGAGTCTCCTGTGTGGAATGGTGTTGGAAACCTTACTGAAATCTAGGCAGACTACATCCAAGGCTCCACCCTGCTCTGACGAAAGTAACAAGGCTCGTGTTACTTGAACACTGACTCCAATTTGTACAAGTGTGATTAAAATCATAATAAGTTTTAAAATGCTACCCCGTAGACTTGCATGGAGCATGCATGTCCCCGCACTACAAAACAAGGAAGTGTGGGGATGGCATTGGCGATCAGGAAGTGGAAGGGATCAAGCGGCTAACCCCCTAGGGACAAATAGTCTCTTCCCTTCCTTAGGGGGTGAGAATATTTTTCAACTGCTATGGAGGAACTCCCAGTCTGGTAAGGGAGTCTTGATGATTTTGCAGGCAAGGAGGAAAATCCGGGAAAGGTGCTCTTTAAACAAGCAAGTAGAAATATTTACTCATTCACATTTTAAAAGGTATCTTACTCTGTGTGTATAACACATGATTGTTTTAATTTTTATGTAAAAAATGTAAGCAATTTTATAGAAACAGATTCTCAACGGCAGATACAGACCGCTTGGCCTACCCAGTCTGCCCATTTCCCTACTTACTGGATAAGCTGCAGATCCTAGTTAACCAACAGCCTACTTCCTCCAACCCCCCCCCCCCACCACCACCACCACCACCAGAATTGCCTTATGTCTGTCCCATGCATTCTTGATTTCCACCAGTTTTTGACCCCATGACCTCCTCAGGAAAGCCATTCCATGCATTCTCCGGGATAAATAGAGATTTTATTGTGAAAATAAATATTTTTTAAATATTTTACTCTGCATTATTTTACTACAGACTTCAAAATAATGTGCATAAATGCATAGCATTGATTGAAGAAGTCGCATGTAAATTATGTAAAAAAAAAAAATAGTTTGCTACTTTGGTGCACAGTGCAACCATTTATTGTGATGCAGGTTATCGTGATAATTTCATCAGGTTATCGACGCCAATAATTTTATCGTGACACCCCTAGTCACAGGTGTGAGTTAGTCTTGAGGATCCTGTTAGAAGTCGGCATGCCTTGTTTAGGGCCACTTTGATGCAACGAAGGACAATGAGAGAGGCTGTCCCATAGATAGCAAGCCCGTAATCGATGAGTGAGACCACAGAGCTGTGAATGGCCACACTAAGAGCTTCCAGGGTCGGGCTTAGTACCTATGAAGCAGTCCTATTAGAGTGTTGACTGCTTTGGCTGTGTTGTCTGTGGTGTCGTCCAAAGGACATAGTGCTGTCCAGCATTCTCCTCAAGTATTTAAAATGCTGGACAACTTCCAGGCTAGTTCCCATGCTATTGGTGATAGAGTTTAGGCTCTGTTTGCTTTGAGGGTTGGTAAACAATACAATTTTCGTCATTTTCTAGTTCATAGTAAGTTTGTTTACTGAACTACTGTTCGACTTTGGAAAAGTGTTTTGTTGAAGTTGGATCTCCAGGGCCTGGGGTTGTGGATCACAGGTGAAGACGGTCTCATCTGCATACAAGAGTTTGGCACTGGCAGGCTTTGGGAAAGTTATTCAGGAAAACACTGAACAAGAGGGGTCCCATTATGGACCCTTGTGGGACACCAGAATTGACTGGCCTACTGTCAGAGAGAACATTACCAATCTTTACTTGTGACCGGTTATGTAGGTAGGATTCAAACCAGGTGACTGCATCACATGAGACCAGTGCAGATGAGCTGAACGAGCAAGAGGGCGTGGTTAACTGTCGAATGCTTGGGTCAGATCGATGAATGTTGCACCAACGAGGTGACCTTGGTCTTAAGGCATTATGGATGAAACCCGTAAACTCGAGTAAGGCTGTAGTGGTGCTGTGTGCAGTCCTGAACCTGTGCTGCTGTGGGCATTATAAATTGCTGTTCTAGATAATCAACCAACTGGTCCGCTACTATACTAACATACTAAAAGCCAGCAGAATAGGCCTAATGGTCTTTTGTGTCTGCTCTGTAGCCAGCCCCCATTGGGCGCTAGCTCCTCCTCCCCCCTGGCCCCTGAGAGGGACAACCTTGGCTTCAGCACACCCATGCATCTGTCCCACCCCCTCTTGAAGCCCTCCACAGTGACTTGCTCGACTAGACTGCCAGGCAGTGCATTCCATGGCTCCACCACCCTCTCTGTGAAGTAATGCCTTCTACATTCTACCCTGTAGGTTCCCCACTCCAGCTCCCAGTCATGCCTCCGCTTTCTTTATCCTAAACATTTCTTTGACTCTGCCCCTGTTAATCCCTTTCACATAGTTGAATACCTCAATCATGTTCCCCTCCCACCCCCACCCGGCTCTCCTGTCCTCAAGAGTACAGCCAAGGACTTCCAGTCTTTCCTCATAGGGCCTATCACTCATGCCCACGGATCATCCTGGTTGCCCTCCTCTGTACCCTCTCCAACAGTGCTGTGTCCTTCCTAAGGTGAGGTCTCCAGAACTGCACGCAGTACTCAAGATGCGGCCTGACCAAGGCATTATACAGAGGTAGGATCACCTCGCTCCTCCTGAATGTTATTCCACGGGCTATGCTGCCCAGTATCCTGTTTGCCTTTGACACAGATCTTCTGCAGTTTTCAGTGTTCATTCTTGTATCTGCCACTACCCCCAGGTCCCTTTCACTCGATGTGTCTTGCAGTGAGACACCTCTCAGGGTGTATACATGACCTGGGTTTCTGATCCCTAGAATGCAGCACCCTACACTTCTCCGGATTTAACCTCAGCCCCCACCTCCTTGATCAACCCTCCAGGGTATCCAGATCCCTCTGGACTGCCACCCTTCCTTCCTCCCCGTCAGCCAGTGCTCCCAGTTTCGAGTCCTCCGAAGAGGCTCATCCTACTCCTAACCCCCGTCCCTATATCAGAGACATAGGCGTTGAATAGGAGTGGTCCCAGTACTGAACCTTGGGGCATCCCACTGAAGACCTTCCTAGGGGAGAGACTATCCCACCAACCACTACTATCTGTAAGCCAGTTTCCTACCCATCTAAGCAACTGCCCCCACCCCCAACTTTGTCCAGTAACCGATGTAGAATTGCGAGTCAAGCATACTGAAATCCAGATAAGGGGCGTCACGCTGCCTGTCCAGGGTCCTGTCACCCAGTCATTTAAAAAAAAAAAAAAAATCTGAGGTTGGTCTGGCACGATCTCCCCGGGATGAAACCGTACCGTTTGTCATCCATGTGCCCCAGCCCTTCCAGTTGCCTCCCGAGCTTCCCTTTGATGAAGCCCTCCATTAGTTTGCCTACCACTGACATTAGGCTGACAGGCCTGTAATTTCCCATCTTCTCCCTAGACCCCCAACCCCTCCCTTTGTGGATAGGCACCACATGAGCCACCCTCCAATCCTGGGGTACCCTTCCTGTCTGGAGAGGCATTGGAACAGTGCAGCTAGTGGAGCTGCTAGTTTGTCCGCCAGTTCCTTCAGCACTCTTGGATGCCGCCCCATCCGGTCCTGGTGCCTTGTCGGTTTTCAGTGCCCATAGGGCCCTTCTTATGCTGTCCTCTGTGATTTCTCCTCCCAGCCCCGAAGGCACCCATCCCCTTCTAGGCCTGGCCCCATCCGGTACCCCAGTCTTTTCTGGTCCTCATCTCCATCTGTCCTCTCAGCCGTCTTCTCTCCACCCACCCCCGGCTGAGATGGATCCCTGTGTCTCCTTCCCTAAATACTAAGGCAAAGTACTTGCTTAGTACCTCTGCCTGCTCCCCGCCTCCTCAGCCCATCCTTCCCCAGTTCTAATCCTGGAGATCTGTGCTCTTCCTTTCCTCTCTTCCCCTATGTATCTATATAAAATCCCTTTCCACCCCTTCAGATATCTCTAGCCAGGTTTTGCTACATCCTCACCTTGGCTCCTCTCACCACTCTTGTGACCCTTCTAGCTGATAGCTCGTATTCACCTCTCTCCTTTCCCCTCTGGGCGCTTAAAAGCGTCGGAGCCAGCTTTTCTTATCCGTCCGACATCTTGCACCTCTTGGTCCACCAGCACGGCTAGTTGGCCCTACCATTTTCACACCTTACCCTTGCAGACAAGCTACTAGCCTCCTGTACCCCCTTTTTTAATGGTCTCCCACAAGCTACCAACATCCATGTCTGGCCTAATCTGGCTCAAACTCCCCCTCAGAATCCTTCCCATGCCCACGAAGTCTGCCCCCCTGAAGTCAATTACTACTGTGTTTGAGCGGTTGTCCTCCCCTCCTAGACACAGCAGAAACCAGACCGTGGCATGGTCTCCTCCTGCCAGCGGACTACACTCCTCCAGACCCCTTATTTGGTCACTGTCTGCAAGGACAACTTCCATATCCTCCCCCTAGTAGGTTCCCCAACCTGGTGGATCAGAAAGGCATCCTGAAACATATCCATCAGCCTCTGCCCCCGGCATATTTGGGTCCCCCATGACCACCATCCTACCACGGTCACAGTACCCCTTGATGTTAACCAATTTTCCCTCCAGTTCCTCATCCATTGTGGCGGGTCTGTATACCACCCCTGCTTTCAATCTTTTGCCTCCCCCCGATTGTAGGGTTACCCAAATAGCTTCCACTCCCCCTTCTGCCTCCTCCACTCCACTCACCAATATGCCATTCTTGACCATCAGTGCTAAACCCCCTCTTCTACCCTCTTCTCTATCCTTCCTGAATATTGTGTAGCCCTCCAAGTTTAGGTCCCAGTCGTTCTGGCTGGCCCATGTTTCCGTAATCACTGCCACATCCGCTGATCTCTCTGCCAGCATCGCCTGGAGCTTGGGCATTTTGTTGCCCCTACTCCTGGCGTTGATCAGGAGGACCGTCCTCCACCCCTTCCCCTACCCAATTTACTCAGCCCTGTGCACTCCCTAGTTGCCCTTTCCTGTACAGCTCTTGCTCTGTGTACATCGCGGTCTCCTGCCCTCATTTGCTGCCCTAGACCAGGGACCTCTGTCAGTCCTCCTGTCTCCATTTCTTGCTAATCCTCCCCCCTTTACAGGTTTAAGCCCACTTCTAGTTGGAAAGTCGGTGAGGTTTCAGTTTTAAAGATCTCCTTCCCCTCTATGTTAAAATGTATCCTATCCCGTAGCATATAACCCCTTATCCCATGGTCCCACCAGTCCCCCACCAGCCCTTACCCTTCTGCCCTGCACCAGTCCCTGAGCCACTGATTTATACCTCTGCTTGGTCTCCCTGGATGCCCTAGTTACTGGCAGGATTTCTGAGAAGGAAATTGAACTCACCTATAGAATGGCAGACTCTGGCCAGTTCCCGAAACCTTGCATGGATTTCCAGATCGCTGTTCCCTTCCAAATCGTTGGTGCACAGATGTACTAGGAAATTTGGGGATCCCATGCATTTCAGTGCTAATGAATAGAGCTGGAATTTGGCCTTGTGAACAGATAGGCCCGGAATACATTTAGCGCTGACCGGGCTGCTTCTACCCTACCCTGCTCCCTCCTACTGGATGCCCCTGGTCAGAGTCCCCCAGAAGGATCACCTTCGCCCCTACCTTACTGGCCCTTGTGACCCCTTCCAGGCTCTTCCTTCTATCATCGGCCCCCAGCTTACTCCTCCCACCCCCTTCAGTCCAGGGTTCACTAGTCTGTGCTTACTCCTCCCACCCCCTTCAGTCCAGGGATCACTCGTCTGTGCGTGTCCTACCATGCTCTTCCTTCTGCATGCAGTTCCCAATTTACTCTTCACCTCCTGGTGGGCACTGCCCCGATTTCTCCCGGACTCCTTTTGGGTCAGAATCAACAGGTCTCCCCCCCAACACCCTTCTTCAGCTTCCCTCCCTGCCTCCAACCCCGGTCTGGCATGTTCTCCCTACCCTACCTCCTCGCCCCACTTCCCCTTAGCAGATTTCTCCCTCCCTGACAGTGGCCTTCCTAGAGTGCCCCCTACTACCCAACTCTCTTTGGCTGACTTCCCCAGTCTGAGTACCTGCTCGCCCCCAGTTCCCCCCTCCCCCTCTTTCAAACAACATGAAGTCTTGCTATATTATGACATATGCAGTGAGTCCCAACCTTCGAACTGCTCCGGAGGTGAAAGAGTTAACTTTCCATGCCAGGCATGGAACGCTGAGCTCAAGCTCTGTTGAAACTCTGTCTGTTGTTCTTTAAACTCAAACCGTCAGATTCTTTACTCCGCCTCACTGAACAGTTGCTCTGGAGATTTCTCCTTCTGCTCGGTTCATTTTGTCAGTTAAAGTATTGTTTTTCTCTGTTTTTGACCAAATTTAAACCGAAACCGGTCGGTTCAGAGACTGTCTGTGGTATTTGTGAGTACTAGATAGGTTTTACATTAATTTCTATTCTGTGTGGAACTTGTTAATGGTTATCGGTTCGGTTTGAACTGATCAGGTTGTTTAAAATATATTAATCTGTCATTTAGAGTGTGGTTACCGGTTCTTATCGGTTCTTAAAAAAAAAAAAAAAAAACAATTTTATTACGGTTTTTATCCGACCCATGACCGCGGTTGGGAACGATAAGAGGGTCTTACCACAATGATTACCATAAACTGGTAAGTTGGTTAGGACTGGCACTATGTCTGAGAAACCCAAAAGAAAACCGCCCACTGGGTTTCAACACTGCAGTGTCTGTGAGGAAGTCTTGCTAAGGCTGACCCCACACCACCTGTGTTTATTGTCTGGGGTTTGACCACCTCAGTGCAGACTACCAGATTTGTAAAAATTTTCCTGCAGCTACCCTGGAAAGAGAGTTGGTAGGCTCCGGGAAAGGAGGCAAAGTCCACTGAACGGATGGTCAGCCGGTTTGGTTCCAACCAAACCGGAGGGATGCCCTCTGACCAGGCGAGAATTTCCTCTGACAAAGGAGGCCGACTCTGAGAGTCGGTTCCAGCAAAAGGACTAGAAATCAGCTGGTGTGGAGCCAAACTTTCCTCCCCAACTGCTGAAGAAATAGCCAAAGCGATTAAAATTGTCCAGTCGCTTTCCCGGTTCCGACGAACTGGCACCATCAGGTAGCGTCCGGTTCGGCTGGTTCCACGGTTCAAGTATGATTTAGAGGAATATTATGAACGGGGAGGGAAGAGGAGTATGAAGGAGAGTGAATGTGAATTTGAAAGTCTGGATGTGCCCATTGACCTGGACATCTCCCAGACAGACCTTCAGGAGTCTCTCCTCCTGGCTTTCTGAGTCCCCTTCTCATTTTATGTTTTATAAGAAAGTGGCTGAAACCCTCCAGCTCCCTATGGAGAAGCTGTGGATGATCAAGAGGAGCCTGACTATGTGAAATGATGGATATCCCAGAGTCTAGGAGACTGTCTATTCCTTTGCATAAATCTTTTGGGAAACAGTTAAAATTCTAAAACTCCTCACACTATACCTCCTGTGGATAAAAGAATGGACAAGAGGTACACATTGTCTGGCTCTGATACGGAGTTCCTTACACAACAACGCAGGCATGTTGGAGTAGTGCAGGCTGCAGCCTGTGACAAGTCAAATATTCCCTTGGCTACACACAACCCCGACAAGGACTGCAGGAGGATTGATGCCATGGCAAAGAAACAGTATATGGCAGGCGTCCTTGGGACTCAGACAGGCAAATTATATGGCTTATGTTGCTAGATATCAGAAATCCAGATGGGATACTGTTTGGCTCTAGCAAAACAGGTCCTGCCAGCTTGCCAAGGAGCTGGAGCAGGTGGCTGCTGATGGTATTGAGGCATCCAAGGTGCAGTTCCATGCTGTAGTGGACTCTAACGATGTGTCATCAAGAGTCATGGCTACATCTGTGGCACTTAGCAGAATGGCTTGGCTCAGATGTACTAGCCTGTCTGGGATTCCCAGACTAAGGCCATGGATTTTCCTGTTGTGGGTGAATTCTCTGTTTGGGGAGCAGACAGAGAATTACATGAAGAAAATGGATGAGTATAGGACCACCTATAGGAGTGCACAGGCCAAGGAAAGGCAGGCCACTCCTCAAAGGCAGCTTTCCAGGGGCAGGCCCTTTCATAGGCCTTTTTACCAAGCCCAGGCCTTCTCTTCTGCTTATGCCCAGAGGGGGTTCTTTAGAGGGAGAGGCAGACTGGGTACAAGCAGGCCTGCTTCCACCCCTCAGCCCACAGCCCTTGCCAAGCAGGCACCCTGATGGGGTTGCCAGGGCCGATTCTCAGCTACCTGTAGGGGGCAGGCTGGCTTACTTTGTCCAGGACTGGAAGTCTCTGACATCAGACAAGTGGGTCCTGGAAGTAGTGCCAGGGACTGGTTCTCAGCTTCAAAAAATTTCCAAAGATGAGAACCAGATCCTTTCCACCTGCAAATCCACCAGAGGCACTTGCCCTAGAGGCAGAGGTCTCTTCCCTCCTGACTCTCAGAGCTGTGGAAAGGGTTCCACCCCTACACCAGGGCAAAGGGTTTTACTCTAGGTACTTCCTTACCCCAAAAAAGACAGGAGAATGGCGGCCCATCCTGGATCTCAGATATTTAAACAAGCACCTTTTAAAACCAAAATTAAAAATGGTGACTCTGGGAATTATTCTACCCTCTCTAAGGCCAGGGGACTGGCTAGCGTCCCTGGACCTCAAGGATGCCTACTTCCATATTCTCATCAGAAGCTCCCATCGAAAGTACCTCGGGTTCGAGCTGCCCTCAGGCCATTACCAGTTCAGAGCAATGCCCTTTGGCCTCACCTCTGCTCCAAGGGTATTCACAAAATGCCTGGCAGTAGCAGTTGCTTCCCTAAGAAGGCAAACAATTGCCATCTTCCCTTACCTGGACGACTGGCTTATAGTAGGCCAGTCTCCAGACCAAGTCGTTACATCTACAGATAACTCGGCAACTGCTCACCTCTCTAGGTTTCCTTCTGAATCTTTCAAAGTCCGTTCTAGAGCCTGTCCATATCCTCACCTTCATAGGCGCAGAGCTGAACACAGAGAAAGCCAGAGCCTTCCTTCCTTTGGACAGGGCAAGAAGTCTGGTGTCTCTGGCCTCCTCCTTCACCCTGCAGGTCTCTTGACCAGCAAGGCATTTTCTACAGCTCCTGGGGCACATGGCTGCTTCTACAGCAGTAGTGCAGGGAGCAAGATTTCAGATGAGGGACATCCAGTTCCATTTGAGAGCCTTTTGGTCTCAAAGGAAAGACCCTTCAACCAAATTGATCCCAGTAACTCGAACCCTGATCCAGGCCCTACAGTGGTGGCAGGATCAGAGCAATCTGCGACAGAGGGTTCCCTTTGTCACTCAGTCTCACTCCTTAATCCTTACTACAGATCCATCCCTCATGGGGTGGGAAGCTCACATGGGTAACCTCACTACCCAGAGATTGTGGTCCCCTCAGGAATCCCTGCTCCACATAAGTCTGTTGGAACTCAGAGCAGTTTTTCTAGCACTTCAGGTTTTTTCCAGATCTGTTCAGAACAAAGTTGTACAGGTCAGAACAGACACCACCACAATGTGGTACATCAACAAGCAAGGGGGCACTCTGTCTACGGCCTTGTGCACCGAAGCAATGAAGTTGTGGTCTCTGGCTTACTCCCTGAACACCTCCCTTACGGCAGTTCACATCCCAGGCAAGGACAATGTCCTGACAGATGCTCTCGGCAGGATTTCCCAGGGCCATCACGAATGGTCACTGGACCCCCTGGTCTTGGAGGTGATATTTGCCAGATGCGGCACCCCGCAGATGGATCTTTTTGCAGCCCCAGACAATCACCAACTTCCCCTTTTTTGCTGCAGGCCCCCAGTGTTGGGCTCGTCCCTCTGGATGCCTTAGCTCTCAATTGGGAAGGGAAGTTTCTCTATGCTTTCCCCCCTTTCCCTCTCCTGTTCAAAGTGCTAGTCAAAATCAGATCTCAACCCTGCAAGATGATCCTGATTGGGCCAGACAACCCTGGTATCCACTCCTACTGCCCTTAGCAGTCCATCTTCCCCTGTGTCTTCCTAGGAATCATAACCTGTTAACCTGTGCTCAGGGGAGGGTTTGGTACCTGAACCTCAAATCTCTCAACCTCAAGGCCTGGCTCTTGAAGAGTTAGAGTTTGCTGATCTGCACCTCTCCCGAGGTGTAATAGATATACTGAAGGCTTCTAGGAAACCTTCCACTAGGTCTACCTATGATTCCAAATGGAAGAGGTTTTCCATATGGTGCTCTGGGAAGCATATTTCCCCAGAATCTGCTGATTTACCCACAGTCCTGGATTATATGGTCCATTTAAATACCTTGGGGCTGAGACCAGCTACCCTAAAAGTACATTTGGCAGCTGTCTGCTTTTATTTCAGCAGGTAAACCCTCTTCTCTTTCAGCTCATCCTGTATTCTCCAAGTTTTTTAAGGGATTGCTTCACACACCCTCCATTCAGGGACCCTGCCCTGCCTGGGATCTTAATGTTTGCATTGCTCAGCTTATGCAATCCCCTTTGAGCCTTTGTCTTCAGCAGAGCTTAAGTATTTGACTTGGAGGGCTGTGTTTCTGGTAGCCATCACTTCTGCCAGATGCATAAGTGGAATTACAAGCTTTGTCAGTGGAGCCTGATTTTATCTCCTTTCATAGAGATAAGGTGGTCTTCAGGACTAACAGGAAGTTCTTGCCTAAGGAGGTTTCAGATTTCCACCTTAATCAATCTATATCTCTTCCAGTGTACTTCACTGACCATTCCTCCCTCTGGCCGAGGAGGCTGCACAACAGATCTGAAGAGAGCCTTAGTACTACATAGAGCATACCGAGGTTCACAGGTTTGACTCCCTCCAACTGTTCCTCACTTATGGTGAGGTTGGTAAAGGGAAACCTGCCACTAAAAGATCCATTGCCAGGTGGATTGTCTCTTGTATCCAATTCTGTTATGAAAAGCTGGGTAAGGTTCCTCCCTCAGGTCTGAGGGCTCACTCTACCAGAGGTACAGCTGCTTCCCTGGCTGCTGCCAGGGACATCCCTATTCAAACATGAAGTCTTGCTATATTATGACTATTGCAGTTTGTCCCACCATTAGAACTGCTCCGGAGGTGAAAGAGTTAACTTCCATGCCAGGCATGGAACTTGGAGCGCGAGCTCGGTTTGAGAAGCTCTGTCTGGAAGATTTCAAACAAACTGTCAGATTCTTTACTCCGCCTCACTGAACAGTCGCTCCGGGGATTCCTCCTACTGTTTGGTTCATTTCTCGGTTTAAACAGTATTTTCACGGTTAAATTCAACCACGATTATTATTTTAACCGCAAACCGATCGGTTCAAGCTCTGTCTGTGGTATTGTAAGTAATAGACAGGTTTATTTCTGTGTGGAACTTGTAAATGTTTATCGGTTCGGTTCGAACCGATCAGGTTGTTTTAGAACTTTGTTCTCAAGCATTTGAAAGCTTTGAGTGCGCTTCCCGGTTCTTATCGATTCTAAAAAAAAAAAAAAAAAAAACGGATTTCATTACGGTTTTTTTCACGACCCGTGACACGGTTGGGAACCGATAAGGGTGTCTTGCCTGGCACTGCCGTTTAAAAGGGCAAGTTTTTGGTTAGACTGGCATTATGTCTGAGAAACCCAAAAGGAAAACCGGGCCCCCTGGGTTTCAGCACTGTAGTGTCTGTGGAAGCCTTTGCCAAGGCTGACCCACACACCACATATATATATTGTCTGGGGTTTGACCACCTCAATTCAGACTGCCAGATTTGTAAGAACTTCCTGCAGCTACCCTGGATAAAGAGGTTGGTAGGATCGGGAATGAGGGCCAAAAGTCCGCTGACCCAGATGAGCCAACGGTCCGGTGCCAACCGAATCGAGGGAGCGCCCTCTGACCAGGGCGGCTTCCTCGGCAATGTGTGCTGGCTCTGAGTGAGCCAGTTCCAGCAAAGAAAACTAGAAAATCAGCAGGTGTGGAGTCAAAATTCCTTCTCCAACTGCTGCAGAGATAACTAAAGCAATACAAATTGTCCAGTCACTTTCTCCGGTTCCGTCCGAACCGCCACTGTCTGGCAAAAGGTCGGTTCGTCCGGTTCCACCGGTTCAAGAATATGATATAGAAGTTTTATGAACCAGAGGAGGGGGAGGATGATTATGAACAGTGTGAATGTGACTTTGAGAGTCTGGATGTGCCCATTGAACTGGACATCTCTCCAGACAGACCTTTAGAATCTCCCCCTTCGCTTTCTGAGTCCCCTTCTCATTTTCTGTTTTATAAAAAGGTTGCTGACACCCTCCAGCTCCCATTGGAGGAAGCTGTGGATAAGCAAGAGGAACCTGACTTTGTGGAAATGATGGATATCCCAGAGTCCAGGAGATTGTCTATTCCTTTACATAAATCATTTAGGAAACAAACAATAAAAATTTTAAAAGCTCCTAATTCTGTGCCTCCTGTGGACAAAAAGATGGACAGGAGGTGCACTTTGTCAGGTCCTGATACAGAATTTCTTTCACAGCAATGCAGTCATGTTGGGGTAGTTCAGGCTGCAGCCTGTGATAAGGCTAATATTCCCCTGGCTTCACATCCTCCTGACAAGGACTCCAGGAAGATTGATGCCATGGCTAAAAAACAATACATGGCAGCGTCCTTGGGACTCGGACAAGCAAATTACATGGCTTATGTGGCAAGATACCAAAAATCTAGATGGGACACTGTCATGGCTTTGGTCAAACAGGCCCCTGGCCAGCTTGCCAAGGAGCTGGAGCAGGTGGCTGCTGATGGTATTGAGGCATCCAAGGTGCAGTTCCATGCTGCTGTGGATTCTAATGATGTATCCTCTAGAGTCATGGCTACATCTGTGGCCTTCGTAGATGGCTTGGCTCAAGGTGTACTAGTTTGTCACAGGATACCCAGACTAAGGCTATGGATTTTCCTGTGGTAGGAAATTCTCTGTTTGGGGAGCAGACAGAGAATTATATGAAAAATGGATGAATATAGAACCACTTATAGGGTGCACAAGCCAAGGAGGCGGCAAGCCACTCCTCAGAGGCACCCCAGGGGTAGAGGCAGGTCTTTTTACAGGCCTTTTTGCAAACCAGGCCTCCTCTTGACTATGCTCAGAGGGGTTCTTCAGAGGGAGGGCAGGCAGGGTGCAAGCAGGCATGCTCCCCCCTCAGCCTAAAGCTCCTGCCAAACAGGCACCCTGATGGGGTGCCCAGGGCTGATTCTTCATTACCTGTAGGGGCAGGCTGGCTTACTTGTTCAGAACTGGGAGTCTTTAACATCAGACAAGTGGGTCCTGAGTAGTAAGCCAGGGTCTGGTTCTCAGCTTCAAAAATTTCCAAAGATGAAATCAGATCTTTCACCTACGAACCCTCTAGAGACTTTTGCTTTGAAACAGAAGTCTCCAACCCTCCTAGCTCTCAGAGCTGTAAAAAGGTATCTCCCTACACCAGGGCAAGGGTCTGTACTCCAGGTACTTCCTTACCCCAAAAAAGACAGGAGAATGGCGGCCCATTCTGGACCTAAGATATCTGAACAAGCACCTTTTAAAACCAAAATTCAAAATGGTGACTCTGGCAATGATTTTACCTTCTCTAAGGCTAGGGGACTGGCTAGCTTCCCTGGACCTCAAGGATGCCTACTTCCATGTTCTTATCAGAAGCTCCCACCGAAAGTACCTCCGATTCGAACTGCCCTCAGGCCATTACCAATTCAGAGCAATGCCCTTCGGCCTCACCTCTTCCCCAAGGGTATTCACAAAATGCCTGGCAGTAGCAGTTGCTCATTTAAGAAGGCAAAAGATTGCCATCTTTCCCTGCCTAGACGACTGGCTCATTGTAGGTCAGTCTCCGGACCAGGTCAGATCACACCTGCAAGTTACCCAGCAGCTGCTCACCTCTCTGGGCTTTCTTCTCAATCTTCCAAAGTCGGTTCTGGAACCTGTCCAGGTACTCACCTTTATAGGTGCAGAATTGGACACAAAGCAGGCCAGAGCCTTCCTTCCCCTAGAAAGGGTAAGGAACCTAGTGGCCCTGGCCTCCTCCTTCACTTTGCAGGTCTCTCGACCAGCAAGGCACTTCCTACAGCTCCTAGGACACATGGCTGCTTCCACAGCTGTAGTGCAAGGAGCGAGATTTCAGATGAGGGACATTCAGTTCCACTTGAGAGCCTTTTGGTCTCAAAGATCCCCTATCCAAGTTGATCCCAGTGACTCGAACCCTGATCCAGGCCCTTCAGTGGTGGCAGGATCAGAGCAATCTGAGACTTGGGGTCCCCTTCATCCCTCTGTCTCACTCCTTGACCCCTACTACAGATGCGTCCCTTCTGGGATGGGGAGCTCACATGGGTGACCTCTCCACCCAGGGAGTGTGGTCCCCTCAGGAATCTCTGCTCCACATCAATCTGCTGGAACTCAGAGCTGTTTTCTAGCACTTCAGGTTTTCTGCATCTGTTCAGAACAAAGTGGTACAAGTCAGAACAGACAACACCACTACAATGTGGTACATCAACAAACAAGGGGCACTCTGTCTTGACCTTGTGCACCGAGGCAATGAAGTTGTGGTCTTTGGCATATCCCTGAACACTTCCCTCGTAGCAGTTCACCTTCCAGGCAAGGACAATGTCTGGCAGATGCCCTCAACAGGATTTCCCAGGGCCATCACGAATGGTCACTGGATCCCCAAGTACTGGGGATAGTTTTGCCAGATGGGGCACCCCTCAGATAGATCTTTTTGCAGCCCCAGACAATCACCAACTTCCACTGTTTTGTTGCAGGCCCCCAGTGATGGGCTCAGTCCCCCTGGATGCCTTTCTCCTCGATTGGGAAGGGAAGTTTCTATATGCCTTTTCCCCCCTTCCCTCTCCTGTTCAAGGTGCTAGTCGAAATCAGATCCCAGCCCTGCAAGATGATCCTGATTGCTCCAGATTGGGCCAGGTAGCCCTGGTACCCACTCCTTCTGTCCTTAGCAGTCCATCTTCCCTTGTTTCTCCCCAGGAACCACAACCTGTTAACTTGTGCCCAGGGGAGTGTTTGGTATCCGAATCTCAAATCCCTCAACCTGAAGGCCTGGCTCTTGAGGAGTTAGAATTTGCTGACCTACACCTTTCTCAAGGTGTTCTATAAGTCCTGAAAGCTTCTAGGAAGCCTTCCACTAGGGCTGCTTATAACTCTAAATGGAAAAGGTTTTCCATATGGTGTTCTGGGAAGCATATTTCCCCGGAATCTGCTGATTTGCCCATTGTTTTGGACTATATGGTCCATCTTAATTCTTTGGGACTGAGACCAGCTACCCTGAAAGTGCATTTGGCAGCTGTCTCTGCTTTTATTTCAGCAGGAAAGCCCTCTTCTCTTTCCACTCACCCTGTACTTTCCAAGTTTTCAAGGATTACTTCATACTAATCCACCTTTCAGGGCCCCTGCTCCTGCCTGGGATCTTAATGTTTGCATTGCTCAGCTGATGCAACCCCCCTTTGAACCTCTGTCTTCGGCAGAGCTTAAGTACTTGACTTGGAAAACTGTTTTTCTAGTAGCCATCACTTCTGCCCAGCGCATAAGTGAGTTACAAGCTTTGTCAGTGGAGACTGACTTTATTTCCTTTCACAGGGATAAGGTAGTCCTCAGGACTAACAGGAAGTTTTTGCCTAAGGTGGTTTCAGATTTCCACCTTAATCAATCTATCTCCCTTCCAGTGTTCTTCACTGATCATTCCTCCTCTGGTGAGAGGAGGTTACACAACTAGATGTTAAGGGCCCTAAGTTACTACATAGGCGTACCAAGGGTCACAGGTTCGAATCCTCAACTTCTTCTCACTTATGGTGAGGTTGGAAAAGGAAACCTGCCACTAAGAGATCCATTGCCAGGTGGATTGTCTCTTGTATCCAATTTTGCTATCAAAAACTGGGAAAGGTTCCCGCTTCAGGCCTGAGGGCTCACTCTACCAGAGGTACAGCTGCGTCTCTAGCTGCTGCCAGAGACATCCCTATCTTAAAGATATGTCAAGCAGCTACTTGGAAAATGGTACACACTTTCACCAAGCATTACTCCCTGGATATCCAGGCCAGGAGGGATGCTCGGTTTGGCACAGCCGTGCTTCAGAACCTATTTCCTAAGTAGGTTCTGTCCCTCCTCCATGGAGGTACTGCTATGTATTCTGCAATAGTCATAATATAGCAAGACTTCATGTTGTTTGAAGAAAAAATTACTCACCTTAGTAATGTTGTTTCTTCTAATGGAGTCTTGCTATATTATGACCTCCCCTCTCAGAACTTCTACTTGGGGTATGGGGTGGGAATTCCAGTGTTGGCACTTTTTTGATGCCCATTTTTTGTTTCCACCCCTTCTTTTTGGGGTGTTTGGGTGTTGTGTTTTATATCATCTTATTTCATCTTTCTGGTCCCCTGACTGGAGTCTTAGTGTTGGGACTAGGAAAATGTGTTAATATTTAAGTAGCCAGTTGGCTAGTGTAGGTTACAGCTTCCACACAGAACCTTAGTGAGTTTTGCTCGTAAAGATCTGACAGTTTCAGTTTGAAATCTTCCAGACAGAGCTTCTCAAACCGAGCTCGCGCTTCAAGTTCCATGCCTGGCATGGAAGTCAACTCTTTCACCTCCGGAGCAGTTCTAATGGTGGGACAAACTGCAATAGTCATACTATAGCAAGACTCCATTAGAAGAAACATTACTAAGGTGAGTAATTTTTTCTTCTAGAGATATGTCAAGCAGCTACCTGGAAAACAGTTCACACTTTTACCAAGCATTACTCCCTGGACATCCAGGCTAGGAGTGATGCTCGGTTTGGCACAGCTGTGCTTCAGAGCCTATTTCCTAAGTAGGTTCTGTCCCTCCTCCATGGAGGTACTGCTGTGTAGTCTGCATATGTCATAATATAGCAAGACTTCATGTTTGAATAAAAATTACTCACCTTAGTAATGTTGTTTCTTCTAATGGAGTCTTGCTATATTATAACCCTGCCCCTCTCAGAACCTCTGTTTTTGGGATGTGGGTGGGCAGTGCAGTGTAGGCATAGTAGATGCCCACCTTGTTGTTTTCACCCCTCCTTTTTTGGGGTGACTTGGTGGTGGTTTTCATTTTTTGGGTCTCCTGACTTGCGTCTTAGTTTTGGGACCAAAAAATGTGTAATGTTTAGTAGCCAGTTGGTTAGTGTAGGTTTACAGCTTCCACACAGGACCTCGGTGAGTTTAGCTCGTAAAGATTTGACGGTTTGAGTTTGAAGAACAGACAGAGTTTCAACCGAGCTCAGCGTTCCATGCCTGGCATGGAAAGTTAACCTTTTCACCTCTGGAGCAGTTCGAAGGTTGGGACTCGCTACATATGTCATAATATAGCAAGACTCCATTAGAAGAAACAACATTACTAAGGTGAGTAATTTTTCTTCCGACACCTCTCTTACCTCCAACGCCCAAAGTCTTACTGGTCACACACTCACTGCCTGCCCCTCCAGTTTCACTACCTACTCCCACCCCCAGCTTGCTGAGCAAACCCTCTTGACCCCCAAAAAATAAACAGTCTCATCCACCTCTTCTCCTGGGTACAGCATGGTGTATCGGTTCAGTGTGAAGCCTGCCCCGGCACGTTTTCTCCCTCCCCTCCCTCCTTTGCTGCCCTTGGTTGGCCCCCCTCCTGTGTGGTGGTTTCCATCCACTGATTTTATTACGCCCTTCCCCTCTGAGTTTCCATAGGGCCCATGCTTACCTGCTCCCTGGGGTATGCTGTAGTGGCCTCGCTTCCCTCCATGAGACCATTTCCACTCCCCCCTCATGCCTTCCAGTTCTCTTCTGATCCCCCTCTACCTCCTCCCTAAATCTTGCCAGCTGGAAACGCACTGGACACCCTCCGTTCTTCCATGCTCAATTTAGGATTATTGCTGCCCCGAACATTGTACACTGTCACCCTGCCGAAGATGCCTGCTCTGGCCAGCACCGAATCAATCAAATCTTTATTTATTCAGGCGATCATCATTGAGCAAGGCTCATTTACAAGATGGACCTGATAAGGTCAAGGTTCGAGTTGGTGCACAGCAATTACATCACATACTTATGAGACAGTTAATACATACAGAAAAAAGAATGTTATTTATAACACACAAATATACAGAGAATTCACATGTTAAAGCTTGGCAAGAGAAAGTTAAACTAACATCTACAATATGTACAGTACATATATATCACAATGAGGGCCATGATAGTCACTCACATAAGGAGTACAAGGATGGTGAAGGGAATATTGGGTGCCATATACTGGCGGTGTCTGGCTGGAAGGAATATGCCATATGTGATTGGAATATAGTTTTGTGGTATGACTATTCTATCTCTAGTGGTAGCAACTGCATTTCTCTGTGAAGAAGGCTGTACAGTGCTGCTTGAAGGATGTAAATGGAATGATAATGGATAGGTTTAGGGATTTTTGTAGGGTGTTCCATGCTAGGGCTAGAGAATAGCCGATTGCTGCCCTCCCTATTTTGGTGTTGACTTTGGGCAATTTGAGCAGGATGATATTGTTGCTTCTTAGGGCATAGGAGCTGGGAGTGGTCAGGTTGAAGCAGTCCAGGATATATCTTGGGAGTTTTTGATAAAGCTCTGTAGATCCATAGAGCTGCATTTCTGCTCCTCCTGACATGAAGGGAAACCCATCCAACTGCATCATAGAGAGAACAATGGTGAGTATTGTATGGCAGGTCTGCTATGAACCTTATTGCTCTATGGTATAAGGTATCCAACTTTTGAAGGTAGGGAGTGGGGCAGTGACTATAGAGGAAGTCTGCGTAGTCAATGACTGATAGAAAGATGGCCTGGACTAATCTCATCTTTGAATCTCTATTAAGGAAGGGTTTTAATCTGTAGAGGAGGCCAAGCCTTAGGTGAAGCTTTTTCAGCAGTTGTTCTAGATGCTGAGTAAAGTCAAGTTTGTTGTCAATCCACACACACCTAGGTATTTGAAATTTTCAACATGCTCCAGATTTTCTCCAAGTATAGTGCATATCTGGGGGAGACTGATTGAAGAGGATGTGTTGGTGGAGCTTTGGGTTGTGAACATCATTGCTTTGGTTTTCTTTGCATTTAGCAGAAGCTTTTTCTCGAGAAGCTGATGTTGTAACAGGAGAATTCTGCTTGTAGGATTTCATGAGCAACTTTAGGTGAAGGGTTGCTGACATACAGTACAGTGTCATCAGCAGAGAGATGTACTGAGGACTTGGTAAGGGTTGAATCAATTTTATTTATATAAATGGCAAAAAGGATAGGACCCAGAATAGAGCCTTGGGGGACTCCTCTTGACAGTGGTCTTAATGAGGAGAGGTCACCTTCAGCTTTTACCTGCTATGATCTACCGGAGAGGTAGCATCTGAACCACTTAAGGGAGGATGGATCTAGGCCAGTGGAGTGTAAGGATGAGAGTAGCAGTTCATGGTCCACAGTGTCGAATGCTTTGCTCAGGTCCAGGAATACTGCACAGACATTGTTCTTTTTATCCAATTCGGTTTGCCAATCATTGGTGACCTTGGCTAATGCAGTGATAGTGCTATGTTTGGCCCTGAATCCAGATTGAGCTGGATTTAATAGATTATTCAGTTAAGGGAATTTCTGGACAATGCTACTCACTAATTTCTCCAGCATCTTGGATAACACAGGTAGGATGGAAATGGGCCTGTAGTTAAGATCCATAGGGTCCCCTGATTTTAGAAGGGGGACCACTTGGGCTGTCTTCCACAGCGTGGGAATAGAGCCAGAGTTTAGGGAAAGGTTAAAGAGGTGAGTTAGGGGGACTGCAAGCACATGACACGCAATCTTTAGAAAGAATGGGTCCAGAAGATCTGCTCCTGCACTTTTTTTGGTATTTAGATGCCATAATAGATCCTCAACTTGTTTCAACAGTATAGGTTTGAAGCTAAAGGAGGAGTCAACTTTGTTCACCAGTATAGTGGGAGCTTAAATGATCCCTTAATAGGTTAGCTGGGGAGGAGTCAAAGGCAAGGCCAGCTGTTGTGAAGTGGTTGTTGAATGCATCCAGGATTCCCAATGTGCCAGTAATGGGGCCATAGTTACTGTGTAAATGGGTTGGAAGGGGGTTGTTAACATCCTGGCCCATCATACCCTTGATGGTGCCCCAAAATCTAACAGTATTATGGTAGGAGAGTCGAGCTGGGCCAGGTAGTAGGCAGCCTTTGCATCCCTAACTTTCCTAGTGCATTTATTCCTGGCTTTCCTAAAGATCATCCAGTCCATGATATTCTTAGTTTTTCTTGCTACTTTCCAAAGTTTATCTCTCCAGCAGTGCAGCTTTGAGGTCAGCTGAAAACCAATGACAGGATTTGTTTTTTATTCGGATACTAGATTGGGGCATGGGTGTTAAGGGCATTTATTATAATGTTATTTAGCACCTGCTGAGCTTTTCTACAGAATGTGCAAGATAAAACTCTTGCCAGTGTGGAAGTAGGCTAATCATGCAGATATCCTTCAATATTGATGTTTTTCTTGGATCTCCTCATGAGGAATTTTGCAGGATCTGTTTTAATGCTGTTGGATCTTACCCCTGTGATGGGGCAGTGGTCACTTATGTCGCATAGGAGCACTCCAGCATGTGTGAATAGATGTGGTTTACTCACTAGCATGATGTCAAGTAGAGTACTGTTACTACTATTCCTTGCATGTAGTCTTGTTGGTTCATTAACTGTGTGAGCCCATAGGTGTCACAGAATGATGCCAGAGGTGTAGTTGCCTGGGTGAGCCAGTTGAAATTCGGGTCCCCTATGATAATGACTTCTTCAGTACAGGACTTGACCAGGTTTCCCAGGTGGGATAAGAGCTTGTGTTCAGCAGAGGGGGGTCTGTAGCATCCAATTAAATGGAAAGCTGCTGTATTGGGGAGAGAGACTTTTAGAGATAGACACTCAAATTCCTTGGGCATAGATGTTGCAGCAGTACAGGATACAACTAAACCAGCTTTTACATATATGGCTACTCCGCCTCCCCTTGTTTGGCGATCAGCTCTGAATAGCTGATAGTTATGTAGGTTAACTTCCCTGTCCATTGTGGTGGTCTTGAGCCATGTCTCAGTTATCACAAAGTCTGGCAAGGTATGGGCAACCCAGGATTGTAGCAATGTAAATTTTTTTCAACAGACTGCATACATTAATATGCAGGAAACTGAGGCCTTTAATTGAGGATAGGTCTGATGGAGAGGTGATGCTTTCAAGAGGTCCAGGGTTGATTTCTACATTACCAATACAGAGCAATAGGAAGATCAGTAATTTCATAAGGGCTGCCAGTGATGGGGAGAGGGGGCTGTCTTTGGTCCTCCTTTTTTTATTCCATTGCCACTCTTTGTTTTGGGTGCTCCCTGTGGATTTAAGATAGTGTGTCGGGATACCAATTAGCAGTTTGACGACTAGGCCTAGTGGGGATCTATATACCCAGTAGTGGGGCCTTGGCTGAGACATATATGTGGTGATATGTGTAACTTTATGGTGATTGTACCACTGTAGTCGATGCAGCAATGGCAAGACATATATGAGGGTATGGGTGTCAGCCACGGGGGATGTTCCAGAGAAACTAGGCGAGTTGACCACTTTAGATTGTATAATAGGGTCATCTTCATTGTGGAACCCTATGGCTGTTAGTGACAGGAGTATCAGTAGCAAGCTCCCCATTCTGAGGGGGATATTGATAGTTGGCAATAGGGAGTGGTGAAGTTGCTGATTGGTTGGATCAGCAAGCTGGTGTGACTGTCTGTTGGTTTAGAGAAAAGTGCTGTGGGCGGGGAAGAGATTTCAGCGGGAAGATGCCTATAAATTAACACACAGGAAGGGGGAAGGCGGGTGGGCAAAAATTTTGCGCCTTTCCCGACTGCTCCCTCGCTGTTCCTCCCGGCCTTGTGGTTCCCAAGTTCGGCTAGGTGCCGCCGACCGCCCGCTGGCGGAGCGAAGCCCCGGCGCTCAGCTGGTTGCTGTGGGCTGAAGGAAGCAGGCTGGAGAGAGACAGAGGAGGGTGCAGCAATTAATAAAGGCAGTAGCAAGCCTTTTTCTGAGCGTCACTGACCAAATCTGCACTACAAAGGACTGGGGAGGGGGTCCTGTGGCGCCTCAGCATCTGGCCCACCTTACATATTCAGACAAGGAGCTGCAATTACTTTAAAGAGCAGTAAAACAGTAGTTTCCCCTTACAATACAATAGTGGATAACAGCACTTTTTTTGATGATTTACACATATAAAACTAGGAGGAGTGGCGCCTCAGCGTCTGGCCCACTGCTGCTAACAGAGTCCACCCTAATTTTGGTGTAAGCAGTACCGACCACTTGCAGACCAATTTTAGTTCTTACCCACTTCACGAGTTCAGACAGCAATATACAATTCAGCAGATATCAAATCCCACAGCTGTATACATATATACATAATGTATTCAATGGTGCCCAAGCAGACACAGCATACAGTCACCCTTTCCTGCAACCTGCAACAAACCAGAACCAGCCCCGTTTTTGCCTACCCCCAGAGTTCAGCAGCAGTAAACTGTTCAGCCCAGAATTGGTTCACATTCACCATATCTAGCAGCTCTATATAACAGGTAGTCAATGGCGCCCAAGTAGGCCCAGCGTACAGTCGCTCTTTCGTTTAAATATCCAGAGTCCAGTCCTCACTTAGCTGGCTCTTCCCACATCAGTGTTGCCCATGCAGGCACAGCATACAGCTCCCTTGATCCCGGATCCAGTCAGCAGCAGCAGTCCTGGACACCCACTCACAGCCCCCCCGACCCCCCAGGCTCCACCCACACCCTCTATTTAATAGAGGCCGGGGTGGTTGGTGTGAGACAAAGAAAACAGCAGCAGCACACTCGACTGGGCTAATGGCCTTTATAGCACAGTCGCTCAACCAAAGTTCGGTGCCGTCTGGCCCCACTGCTCCTTGCTCCTGAGCAGCGGCAGCCCTCCGACTCTCCTTTCACCGCTGATGGTGCTCCTACGGCTCCCCAGTCCTCCGACCACCGATGTGGTCCCTTTGCCTCTCGCCACCGATGCAGCCCCTAGATCTCCTGCCCTTGTCTCCCTCATGGCAGCTCCCAACGCTCTAGGGCCTTCGAGAGCGGTGGTAGAATGGAGATGGGTTTGTAGATACCCTGATAGGAACAATCACCGCCCTTGTAAACGGGCGTCACAGCGGCAGATTTCCAATTTTGAGGGAATTGAGAGTACCAAAGCAATAGGTTTATTATATGGATTAGGGGTGCAAAGATTTCCTCAAGGGTAAGGGTGACAGATTTTAGGTAGAGGTAATCCCCTCTTTACCTAGTCTTCCCTAGCACCTTGTGTAGATATTCATGCATAGCAACGCTTTTGGAAAAAAGAGGGTGGGTAGTTGGCTGTCCTGATTTCCCCGGGTATACACTAGGGGTGGAAGGGCTGAAGAAATCGTATGGGAGGACACCACTGAGATCGGTAAATGTTGTTGAAAGAGTTGGCAATAGTTTTCGGATTAAGAGGAGTGCCATCGACAGAGTATAGAGGGGGCTGATTTGGGGTCCTTCCCCGTGACTTCCTTGAGGTTACTCCAGAACTTTCATCCATCATTCCATGTTTTGGTGAGGGCTTCTCTGTAGTAAAGGGATTTAGCTGTGCGGATTGCTCTGGTACAGTAATTTCTTGCATTTTTGTAGTTCTGGATGTCTGATCGAGCACTTGTGAAACGAGCCTTGTGCCATAGTTGGACCCTCAAGTTCAGATCAGACCAGGGATTACTGTGGCCTCTTTTTTTTTTTTGTATGTCTCTTAAGAGGGGCGTGCTTATCACACACTGTGTTGAATTGTGAGATGAATTGCTTGAGTGCAGTATCGACATCACAGGTAGTGAGGATTTGATTCCGGTCCAGGTGACTGAGGTCCAGTTTCATTAGCTCAGGATGCCCACGGGTGAGGACCCTGGATGTGATTGTTCTTGCTGGGGGCTTGGTACATTTGTTAGCCCAACTAGCTAAGACAGGGCATTGGTCACTAAGGGCATCAAGTGAAACAGAAACGTCTTAATAGGTGGTCAGGGCAGTTTGTGAGAACCCAATCCAACAAGGTACTTGTGCCAGTTCTATAGTTTGGGTAGGTGTTTCAACAATTTGGGAGAAGTGAGCTGCTGAGATAGCATCTGTTTTGGGGCTGGCATCAGGGGAGGGCCAATTGATATTGAAATCCCCCAAAAGGATGATTTGAGTTTAGTCTAAGGCTGTTCAGGCAGTCTAGGAGAGAGTTGAAACCAGTGACTATTGGCCTGAATGGGATATATGCAGACAGTATAGTAATTGTTTTATTCTAACCCCAGTAATGCTCAGGATAGTCATAATAACGTTTATGCAGTAAGCCTGGAGGGTTGGGCTGCCTGGAGAGATGGAACACATGCAAATGAGTAGAATTCTTTGCACATGAGCGTCTTTCAAATGCTGCCTCTACTAACTGTAGTGTTCCAAACCTCTTAAGATTTTTCTCTCCGCCTGAAAGTCTAGTCGCTCAGCGTTCCTGTCGTCCTTTTTCGCGTGAAGAAAGATTAAAAAAAAAATAAAATAAAAATAAAAAAAACATAAGTATTTCATTTCTTTTACTGCCTCTACTTATTGTCAGTTTAGAGCTTGCTTATCTAAAATGTTGTTTTCTCTGTTCCTCACGGTTCGGGATAAACACGTGGGAACAGAGTTTTAAGTTAGTTCAGGGTTCTCTGACAAAAGAACCTTTATTTCAAACAACATGAAGTCTTGCTGTATTCTGACTAATGCAGTTAGCCCCAGCCTTTAAACTGCCCCGGAGAACAAAGGGTTAAACTTTTTATGCAGAGCATAGAATGCTAAGCTTGAGCTCGGTTGTCTGTTTCCCTTGGAAATCTAACCATCTGGTTCTTTACTCCGCCTCACTGAACAGTCGCTCCGGAGATTTCTCCTGCAGCTTGGTTCAAATGTCTGAAGTGTCGGTTTACTGTCTGTTTTTAACCTAAATTTATTTCCATAGTTGGTTGTCTGTCTCTAGTACTGTGAGTACTAGATGGGTTTTATACTGTTTTCTATGTGGAACTTGTAAAAGTGTGGATCGGTTCTGCTGAAACAATCATATGTTGATTCTTGTCTTACTTTAGTGTGTGGTTACCGAAGGGGGTGTTTGGTACTTTTTCACAAGACACGTGACATGGTTAGGAACCGATAAGGGAGTCTTGCCTGGCGGTTGCCAAAAAAGGGTAAGTTGGTTAGGTTGGCCATATCTCAGAAACCCAAGAAAAAAACAGGCCCACTGGATTTCAGCGCTGCAGTGAGTGTGGGGAGGTCTTTGCTAAGGCCGATCCCCACACCACCTGTGTTTGTCTGGGGTTTGAACACCTCGATTCAGACTGCCAAATTTGTAAAAACTTGCCCAAATCTACCCTTGAAAAAAGATTAGGTAGACTGAGTGAAAAGGAGGCAGAGAAGTCCGCTGACCTGGATGGCCAGCCCAGTTCGGTTACGACTGAAGCAGAAGGAGTGCTGTCTGACCAAAACAAAAACTTTAAGAACTTTAAGTTACTTCAGGGTAAACTTGAAAAATGCAGAAACTTGAAGAATGGTCAGGGGTTTGGCAGTTGAAATTCAATGCAAAGAAGTGCAAGATAATGCATATGGGGCACAGACCCTGGCACAATATATCAGTTGGGGGGTGAGGATATAGCATGCACCAAGCAGGAAAGGGATCTTGGGGTTATCATCTCTGATGACCTCAAGGTAGGGAAACAGTGTGACAAGGCAGCAGGTAAAGCAAATAGGATGCTGGGATGTATAGTCAGGGGCATTACCAGCAGGAAAAGGGAGGTCATAATTCCGCTATACAAGACAATAGTGAGGCCCCACCTGGAGTACAGTGTACAGCTCTGGAGACCATACCTACGTAAGGACATAGGGTAGAGAAGGTTCAGAGGAGGGCAACAAAGATGGTGCACGGATTGCATCACAAGTCCTACGAAGACAGGTTGAAGGAACTGAACATGTACTCCCTGGAGGAGGAGGAGGGAGAGAGGGGATATGATAGACATACAAGTATCTTACAGGGAGGAACAGAGTGCAGGAAAACACTATTTTTAAGCGAAAAAGATGTTCCAGGACTAGAGGGCATGGGATGAAGTTGGAGGGAGGACGATTCAGAGGAAACATGAGAGAGAATTTCTTCACAGAACGGGTGGTGGACAAATGGAACACCCTGCCAGAGGAAGTGGTGGGGGCTGAAACAATCACAGAATTTAAGAATGCATGGGATAGACATAAAGGAATTCTAGAGGTCAGGGGTAAGGTGCAACAGACTTCTAGGAAAACAAACTGGACTTACAAGCTCAAATGGGCAGACTGGGTGGGCCATAGGCCCTTATCTGCCGACACTGTATGTATCTATGTAAAACGATACTACTTTGGGCAAAAGGAGAGCCGATCACGAGGGTTCGGTTCCGACAAAGAAAACGCTAAGCGAAATCGTCTGGTTCGGATCCAGAAGCCCATGTTCCGACCGCCAAGGAAATGGCCAGAGCGATTCGGATTGTGGAATCTCTTCACACGGTTCCGACCAATCCAGCACCTTTTGGCAGGGGCTCAGTTCAGTCAGTTCCCCCTCTTCACGATTATACCTCTGAAGAATTTTATGAACTGGAGCTGGAGGAGAAGGGGGCGTTCGATGACTTCCCAGACAGACCTTAAGGTGTATCCCCTCCTAGGCTTTCCGAGTCCCCATCCTACTATATGTTCTACAGAAAGGTGGCTGAGACCTTCCGGATTCCTACAGAGGAGGCAATGGAGGATCAAGAGGAGCCTGATTTTGTGGAAATAATGGACATCCCAGAGTCCAGGAGACTCTGTTCCCCTTCACAAATCTTTTGGGAAGCAGACACAAAAAATCCTGAAGTCTCAATTCTGTACCTCCTTTTGATAGAATAGACAAGAGGTATACACTTTCAGGCTCAGATACTGAGTTTATATCAGCAGTGCAGCCATGTTGGGGTTGTGCAGGCTGCTGCCTGTGATAAGGCAGACATTCCCTTGGCTTCACACCCCCTAGACAAAGACTCCAGGAAGATTGATGCCATGGCAGAAACAGTACATGGCATCTTCCTTGGAACTCGGGCAGGCGAATTATATGGCCTATACAGCAAGGTACCAGAAGTCCAGGTGGGATACTGTACTGGCACTGGCTAAACAGGCCTCCCCCCAGCTAGCCAGGGAGCTGGAGGAGGTGGTGCAGATGGGATTGAGGCATCAAAAGTTCAGTTTCATGCTGCTGTGGACTCCATTGATGTCAAGAGTCATGGCTACATCTGTGACTCTTCGGAGAATGGCTTGGCTCAGATGTGCTAGCCTTTCACAGGATACCCAGGTTAAGGCCATGGATTTTCCTGTAGTGGGTAATCTCTGTTTGGGGAGCAGACAGAGAATTTACATGAAGAAAATGGATGCGTACAGGACCACTTACAGGAGTCCTCAGGCCAAAGAGAGGCAGGCAACTCCTCAAAGGCAGCAGTCTAGGGGCAGGCCTTTTCATAGGCCTGTTTACCAAGCACAGGCCTCTTCTCCCTTTTCACAGAGAGGGTTCTTCAGAGGGAGAGGCAGGAGGAGGATGAGCAGGGCTGCATCCACTAATCAGCCTAAGGCCCCTGCCAAGCAGACACCCTGATGGGCCTGCCCGGGTCAACTCTCCCATTCCAGTAGGGGGGCAGGCTGACTTGCTTAGTCCAGGACTGGATGTCTATTACATCAGACAAGTGGGTCCTGGAAGTAGTAAGCCAGGGACTGGTTCTCGGCTTCAAAAAACTTCCGAAGATGAGAGCCAGATCTTTACCACCTACAGGTTTCTCAGAAACCCTTGCCCCCAGAGACAGAGGTTTAATTTCTGCTGGCTTTAAGAGCCATAGAGTGAGTGAGTACCTACCCTACACTGGGGCAAATGTCTGTACTCCAGGTACTTCCTTACCCCAAAAAAGACTGGGGTTGTGACCCATCCTAGACCTAAGATACCTGAACAAACATCTTTTAAAACCAAAGTTCAAGATGGTAACTCTTTGAATAATCCTTCCCTCTCTAAGGCCAGGGGCCTGGCTAGCCTCCCTGGACCTCAAAGGTGCCTGTTTTCACATTCCCATCAGGTGCTCCCACAGAAAGTACCTCAGGTTCGAGTTGCTCCCAGGCCACTATCGGTTCAGAGCAATGCCTTTTTGCCTAACTTCAGCCCCAAAGGTCTTCACAAAGTGCCTTACAGTAGCAGTTGCTTTTCCAAGGAGGCAAAAGATTTCCATTTTTCCATATCTGGATGACTGGCTAATAGTGGGTCAGTCTCCAGACCTGCAAGTGACCCAGCAAGTGTTCACTTCTCTAGAATTTCTTCTCAACCTTCCCAAGTCAGTTCTCGAGCCAGTCCAACTTCTTACCTTTATAGGGGGCAGAGGTGGATACAGTCTAAGCAAGAGCCTTTCTTCCCCTGGAAAGGGCAAGGGTTCTTATAGAACTAGCCTCTTCCTTCAGCCTTCAGGTATCTCGACCAGCAAGGCATTTTCTCCAGCTCTTGGGCCACATGGCAGATTCTACAGCAGTGGTCCAAGGGGCAAGGTTCCAGATGAGGAAAATTCAGTTCCATCTGAGGGCTTTTTTGGTTTGAGGAAGGATTCCCTCACCAAACTGATCCCAGTGACTCTGACCTTGATCCAAGCCCTTCATTGGTGGCAGAATCAGGACAGTTTAAGGCAAGGGGTCCCATTTGCCACTCTCTCATTCAGTTGTCCTTACCACGGATGCTTAACTTCTGGGCTGGGGAGCCCATTTGGGGGCTCTCACTGTCCAGGGACTGTGATCCCCTCAGGAATCCCTACTCCATATCAATCTCCTAGAACTCAGGGCAGTTTTTCTGGCCCTGCAAGCTTTCTCTGTCAGTACAGAACAAGGTGGTTCAGGTCAGAACTGACAGCACCACCATGTGGTACATCAACAAGCAGGGAGGCACTCTGTCTATGGCCTTGTGCACAGAAGCCATGAAGTTGTGTTCCCTGGCTTATTCCCTACAAACCTCTCTGATAGCAGTTCACCTTCCAGGGAAGGACAGTGTGCTAGCAGATGCACTGAGCAGGATCTCACAGGGCCATCACGAATGATGCCTGGACCCTTTGGTATTGAAGGTGATTTTTTTTCAAGGTGGGGCATTCCAGAGATGGATCTTTTTGCAGTCCCAGACAATCACCTTCCTCTCTCTTGTTGTAGACCCTCAGTCTTGGGCTCGGTCCCCCTGGATGCTTTGATTCTGAACTGGGAAGGGAAATTTCTATATGCCTTCCCTCTTCTGTTTTAGGTTTTAGTCAAGGCTGCAACCTTGCAAAGTAATTCTGATTGCTCCAGACTGGGCCAGACAGACCTGGTACCCCCTGTTGCTGTTCCTAGCAGTCCATCTTCCCCTGTCTGTTCCCGGGAATTACAGCCTGTTATCCTCCTCTCACGGGTGGATTTGGTACCCCAATCTTCAGTGTCTCAACCTCAATGCATGGCTCTTGAAGAGTTAGTTTGCAGATCTGCATCTGTCGGAGAGTCTGGATATTCTCAAAGCTTCTCGAAAGCCCGCCACCAGAAAGTCTTGTAACTCCAAATGGAAGAGATTTAGTATTTGGTGTTCCAAGAAGCATATTTCTCCAGATTCTGCTGAATTGCCTTTAGTTCTGGATTATATTGTCCATCTTAATGGCCTAGGCCTCAGACCAGCTACTCTCAAGGTACACTGGTCAGCTGTTTCTGCTTTTCTGTCAGTGGGGCAGTCTTCCTCACTATCATCTCATCCTGTATTCTGTAAATTTTTTCAAGGATTGCTTCATAGCAATCCTCCTTTTAGAGACCCTGCCCCTGCCTGGGATTTAAATGTTTACATTGCTCAACTTATGCAACCTCCTTTTGAGCCTGTGTCCTCAGCAGAGCTTAAGTACTTGACTTGGAAAACTGTATTTTTGGTAGCCATTACCTCTGCCAGACGTATCGGTGAATTGCAAGCCCTGTCGGTGGAACCTGATTTTCTCCTTTCACAGGGATAAAAGTGGTCCTTAGAACCAATACAAGGTTCTTGCCCGAAGTGGTTTGATTTCCACTTGAATCAGTCTGTCTCCCTGTTTTCTTCACTGATCATTCTTCATCAGGAGAGGGGAGGCTGCACAGTTTAGATGTTAAAAGAGCCCTTAGTTACTAAATAGAGCGTGCCATGGGTCACAGGTTTGAGTCCCTCTGGTTGTTCCTCACTGATGGAGAAGTGGGAAAGGGCAAACCTGCCACCAAGAGAACTGTTATTGCCAGGTGGATTGTGTCTTGTATGCAATTCTGCTATGAGAAACTGGGAAAGATTCCACCCTCAGGCCTGAGGGCTCACTCTACAAGAGGTACAGCTGCTTCCCTGGCTGCTGCCAGGGATATTCCTCTCTTAGAAATTTGTCAAGCAGCCACCTGGAAAACGGTCCATACCTTTACCAATTATTACTCTCTGGATATCCAGGCTAAGAGTGATGCTCGGTTTGGCATAGCGGTACTTTAGAGCCTATTCCCAAAATAGGTTCTGTCCCTCCTCCATGGAGGTACTGCTTGGTAGTCTGCATTAGTCAGAATACAGCAAGACTTCATGTTTGAAGAAAAAATTACTCATCTTAGTAATTAGTTTTTTCTATTGGAATCTTGCTATATACTGACCCCCGCCTCCCCTTCCCTCTCAGAACCTGTTTTTTTTGGGAAGTGGGTGGGCAGGCACAGTGTTGCACCTCAGGGGTGCTCCTTTACTCCTTCTTTTTTGTTTGGGTGTTTTATTTTGTTATTTGAATTGGTTTTGTGTTTTGTTTCCTGACTTGTCTTCCTTTGGGAATCCAAAACTTTTTGTTGCCAGTTGGCTAGTAAAAATTTTTTACAACTTCCACATAGGATAGCTAGTGAGTGTTTGCCCATAAGAATCTGACGGTTAGATTTCAAAGGGAAGCGGGCAGAGACGTCGACCGAGCTCGAGCTCAGCATTCTATGCTCTGCATAGAAAGTTTGTCCCTTTGTTCTAGGGACATGGATATGTTCAAGCCACACTTACTGGCAAGTTCCTTGCCGCTTTAAGCTGGCTCCTCCCACCCACCCAGGTGGTAAAACTCTGGGCTCCGCCCCATGACACCAGATCTTCCCTACCGCTTGGAAGCTCAGGTTCCCTCCTTAGCGCTCTGCGTTTTAGGCTGGATTCACTCTTTGGTTAACCCAAAAATAATTTTACAAGACTTCGGTCTGTATCTTCCCTCGTGGTTGTGATGGACAAATCGACTCCCGGATTTCGTCGGTGACCTTGTGGGCAGAAGATGTCCCGGACCGATCCGCACACCACGTGCGTGTATTGCCTTGGACTCTGACATGACTCGCAGGCTTGTAAGTTATGAAAGTCCTTTTCGGCTTCAGTCTTGGAGGACCGCGCTGCATGATTGCTGTTTGGGCGACCCGAGAAACGTTATTCTCTGGTCAAGTCTAAGGAGGCCCGTTGGGCAGTGTCTGGCGGCGGGCTCGGCGGAACAGCTAGAGCAGATGATCGCCCTAGAGGAGGAGGCGGCCCAGGTCACATCTTCATCTTCCTCGGTCGCGGCAATTATCCCACTCTCCTTGGAATCCTCCTACACAGCTTGAGAACGCCCTTCGGGACATTCCTCTCGGTCTGAAAAGAAGGACCCCCAGGGTAAGTCCCACTGTCTATGTTCGTGGGAGCGGGAGGGGTCCCCTTCCCCGGAGAGTCGACACTCTACTTCCGTCCAGGTTGCGGCTAAGGCCGTTGGCTTCAGTGTCCCTGTCAGGTCAGCCATCCGAGACACCCATCGACGCGGTCAAGATTTTTCTTGACCCATCAGACAGTCTGTTGACTGGAGAAGCAGACAACCCTTCTTCACCGGTTCCCCCGGTGGAAACTGAGGACTTGCCTGTGCCTCCTGTGCCGGAGTCCCCGGTTAAGGTCCCTGAATCGATGGAGGAGCGGATTCCCCCGGCCCCTCTCAGACCCACCCTCGGAAACACCGAAGGTCTCTGTCTCGGACCTCTTCTCTGTCCAGCCAATCCCGCCATCGGCGGTCTCGGCACCGTGGAAAGTGGCGGCACCGTTCATCCTCGTCTTCGTCCTCTTCAGAGGATAGGCTCCGGCGCTAATTGCATTGGCACTACGAGGAGCTAATGTGGCAGCAGCTCCTTTTAATCGAGAATAGGCTGACTCGGCTGCCTCCCGGCCATTAAGTATCTGTCACTGAGCTGGCCGAAACAAACCCCGAGCGGTAGAGGGAGCCGGTGGCACCGGTTGTTCGCCAAACTGGCTGCACCACCCATCATGGTAGAACCCCCGCCTCCACAACCTAAATTTGGGGCCCCATCCAAGGATTCTCTGCCTGGTCAGAGCTTGCACCATCGGTTGTCAGTTACCCTCACTCCTGATCGACCTCGGCAGGTGGAGGGTGGCTCAGGTGCTCAGCAGCTGTTCGCAGACTCCTCAGAGTCTGACGATGACTCCTCCTTGTTCTCCAGGCCGCTTGACTTGGAGCCCACTGGGGGTCAGTCAGTGGATGAGAACCCATCCTCGTTTTTGGGAATGCTTTGGTTCATCTCAGAATCCACTGGGATGAAGCTCGAACCCATTTCAAAGCAGGCCAGGTAACCCTCACGGAGATACTGGACCGAGGGGATTTCCCCCCCCACGGAGGCCTTCCTAGTGACTGAAGCCATTGTTGGCCCGGCCTTGGAGCTATGGCAGTGGCCAGCTTCAAACAACATGAAGCCTTGCTGTATTCTGACACTTGAAGTTAGCCCCAGCCTTTAAACTGCCCCGGAGAACATAGGGTTAACTTTTCTATACATGGCATAGAATGTTCATCTCGAGCTTGGTTGAAGCCTCTGCCTGTTGTTAGAACTGCAACCGTCAGATTCTTTACTTGGCCTCACTGAACAGTCGCTCTGGAGATTTCTCCTGCTGCTCGGTTCAAAGTCGGTTGAAGTGTCTGTTTTCGGTCTGTTTTTCTACCGAAATTGTTGTTTCCGGATAGTCTGTTCAAGTCTGTCTGTGGTACCGTGAGTACTAAATAGGTTTTGTTCTGTTTTCTGTGTGGAACTTGTAAAAGTGTGGATTGGTTTGGCTGAACCGATCATTTCAGGTAAAATTTGTACTTTACTTTTGTGTGTGGTTACTGGTCCATATCGGTTCCAAAAAAAAACAAAACCGGTTTTTAGTATGTTTTTTCCAAGACCCGTGACAGTCCGGAACAGATAGGGGAGTCTTGTCTGGCAGTTGCCGAAAAAAGGTTGTTTGGTTAGGTTGGCCATGTCTGAGAAACCCAAGAAAAAAACCTGGCCCACTGGGTTTCAACACTGCAGTGAGTGTGGGGAGGTCTTTGCTAAGGCCGATCCCCACACCACCTCTGTTTGTCTGGGGTTTGACCACCTCGATTCAGACTGCCAAATTTGCGAAAATTTTCCCAAATTTACCCTGGAAAAGAGATTGGGTAGACTGAAGGAAAGGGAGGCCGAGAAGTCCGCTGACCCGGATGGCCAGCCCAGTTCAGTTCCGACCGAACCAGAAGGAGTGCCCTCTGACCAGGGCGATACTACTTCGGGCAAAAGGAGAGCCAATTCCGAGGAATCGGTTCCGACAAAAAGACAAGTAGACTGGTTCGGATCCAGAATTTCATACCCCGACTGACGATGGAATGGCCAAAGCGATTCATATTGTGGAATCGCTTTGATCGGTTCAGACTGATCCGGCACCTCTTGGCTGGGGCTCAGTTCGGTCGGTTCCCCCGATTCCGGATTATATCCTGGAAGAATTTTATGAACTGGAGTTTTGAGGCGGAAGGAGAGTCGGAAGATAATTATGGTGATGGTGAAAGTCTAGATGTGCCTATTGACCCGGACATCTCCCCAGACAGACCTTTGGGTGTTTTCCTTCCTAGGCTTTCTGAGTCCCCTTCACACTTCGTTTTACAGAAAGGTGGCTGATACCCTCCAGCTTCCTGTGGAGGAGATAGTGGAGGATTAGGAAGAGCCTGACTATGTAGAGATGGACATCCCAGAGTCCAGGAGACTGTCTATTCCCCTCCATAAATCTTTTGCGAAACGGACACAAAAATATTCTTAAGTCTCCCAATTCCTTACCTCCTGTGGACAGAAGAATGGACAAGAGGTATGCTCTTTCAGGCTCTGATACGACATTACTTTATTAGCAATGCAGCCATGTTGGGGTCGTACAGGCTGCTGCCTGTGATAAGACGAGTATTCCCTTGGCATCACACACCCCCAGACAAGGACTCCAGGAAGATTGATGCCATGGCAAAAAAGCAGTACATGGAATCATCCTTAGGACTCAGGCAGGCTAATTATATGGCCTGTGCAGCCAGGTACCAGAAGTCCAGGTGGGACACAGTACTGGCACTGACTAAACAGGCTTCCCCCACCAGCTTGCCAAGGAGCTGGAAGAGGTTGCTGCAGATGGGATTGAGGCATCGAAAGTTCAGTTTCATGCTGCTGTAGACTCCAGTGATGTAGCCATGACTCTTTGTAGATGCATCTGTGGCTCTTCAGAGAATGGCTTGGCTTAGATGTACTAGCCTCTCACAGGATACCCAGGCTAAGGCCATGGATTTTGCTGTAGTGGGTAATTCTGCAAAGTACACAGAGAATAGATGAAGAAAATGGATGAGTACAGGACCACTTATAGGAGTGCTCAGGCCAAGGAAAGGCAAGCAACTCCTCAAAGGCAGCAGTCCAAGGGCAGGGCAGGCCTTTCCAAATGCCTTTTACCAAGCACAGGCCTCTTCTTCCTTTTCACAGAGGGGTTCTTCAGAGGGAGAGGCAGAAGGGGGATGAGCAGGCCTGCATCCACCCCTCAGCCCCTGCCAAGCAGACGCCCTGATGGTCTGCCTGGGTCGATTCTCCTATCCCAGTAGGGGGCAGGCTGGCTTACTTTGTCCAGGACTGGATGTCTGTTACATCAGACAAGTGGGTCCTGGAAGTAGTCGCCAGGGACTGGTTCCTGGCTTCCAAAAATTTCCCAAGATGAGAGCCAGATCTTGTCCACCTGCAAATCTCTCAGAAACCTTTGCCTTAGAAGCAGAGGTTTATTCTCTTCTAGCTCTAAGAGCTATAGAGAGAGTGCCTACCCTACACAGGGGCAAAGGATTGTACTCCAGGTACATCCTAACCCCCAAAAAGACAGGAGAGTGGCGACCCATCCTGGACCTAAGATACCTGAACAAACATCTTTTAAAGCCAAAGTTCAATATGGTAACTCTGGGAATTTATCCATCCCTCTCTAAGGCCAGCGGACTGGCTAGCTTCCCTGGACCTCAAAGATGCCTACTTTCACATTCCCATCAGGTGCTCCTACAGAAAGTACCTCCGGTTCAAGTTGCCCTCAGGCCACTATCAGTTCAGAGCAATGCCCTTTGGCCTAACATCAGCCCCAAGGGTCTTCGCAAAGTTCCTGGCAGTAGTTGTTGCCTTCCTGAGAAAACAAAAGATTTCCATTTTTCCATAGTTGGACGACTGGTTCATGGTGGGCCAGTCCACAGACCAAGTCAAGTCACACCTGCAAGTGACCCAGCAAGTGCTCACTTCTTTAGGATTTCTTCTCAATCTACCAAAGTCAGTTCTCGAACCAGTGCAGTTCCTCACCTTCATGGGGCAGAGCTGGGTATGGTAAAAGCAAGAGCCTTCCTTCCCCTGGAAAGGGCAAGGGCCCTCATGGAACTGGCCAATTCATTCAGCCTTAAAGTGTCTCAACCAGCAAGGCATTTCCTTCAGCTACTGGGCCACATGGCAGCTTCTACAGCAGCGGTCCAAAGCGCGAGATTCCAAATGAGGGACATTCAGTTCCACTTAAGAGCTTTTCGATCCCAAAGAAAGGATTCCCTTACCAAACTAATCCCAGTGACTCTAACTCTGATCCAAGCCCTGCAGTGGTGGCAGGGTCAGGACAGTTTGAGGCAAGGGGTTCCATTTGTCACTCAGTCTCATTCAGTGGTCCTCATTACAGATGCTTCCCTGCTGGGCTGTGGAGCTTCATTTGGGGGAACTTGCCATCCAGGGACTGTGGTCGCCTCAGGAATCTTTTCTACACATCAGTGTCTTGGAACTCAGAGCAGTGTTTCTGGCACTGCAAGCTTTTTCCAGATCAGTACAGAACAAGGTGGTTCAGGTCAGGACAGGCAACACCACCATGTGGTACATCAACAAGCAAGGAGGCACTCTGTCTACGGCCTTGTGCACAGAAGCAATGAAGTTGTGGTCCCTGGCCTGTTCCCTGCAAACCTCTCTGGCAGTTCGCCTTCCAGGGAAGGACAGTGTACTAGCAGATGCACTGAGCAGAATATCCCAGGGCCATCACGAATGGGCTCTAGATCCTCTGGTGCTGAAGGTGACTTTCTCAAGATGGGGCACTCCAGAGATGGATCTTTTTGCAGCCCCAGACAATCGCCAACTTCCTCTTTTTTGTTGCAGACCCCCTGTCTTGGGCTCAGTCCCCCTGGATGCTCTGATTCTGAACTGGGAAGGGAGATTTCTGTACGCTTCTCTCCCCCCCCCCCTTCCCTCTCCTGTTCAAAGTGTTAGTCAAGATAAGGTCACAACTATGCAAAGTGATTCTGATTGCTCCAGACTGGGCCAGGCAGCCATGGTATCCCTTGTTGCTGTCCCTAGCAGTCCATCTTTCCATGTCTCTTCCCAGGAATTACAACCTGTTAACCTCCTCTCGGGAGGATTTGGTACCCCAATCTTCAGTCTCTCAATCTCAAGGCTTAGCTCTTGAAGAGTTAGAGTTTGCAGATCTGCATCTTTCCCAAGGGGTTCTGGATATTCTCAAAGCTTCTCGAAAGCCCTCCACCAGGAAGACTTGCAACTCCAAATGGAAAAGATTCAGCATTTGGTGTTCTAAGAATGTTTCTCCAGACTCTGCTGAATTGCCTATGGTTCTGAATTATTTGGTCCGTCTCAATGGCCTAGGTCTCAGACCAGCTGCTCTCAAGGTACATGTGGCAGTTGTTTCTGCTTTCCTGTCAGTGGGCAAGTCTTCCTCACTGTCATCCCATCCTGTATTCTGTAAGTTTTTCAAGGGATTGCTTCACACCAATCTCTTCTCCACCCCCCCTTAGGGATCATGCTGCTGCTTGGGATCTTAATGTTTGCATTGCTCAGCTTATGCAACCCCCTTTTGAGCCTTTGTCCTCAACAAATCGTAAATACTTGACTTGGAAAACTGTGTTTTTGGTAGCCATTACTTCTGCTAGACGTATCTGTGAATTGCAAGCCCTGTCAGTGGAACTTGACTTAATCTTTTCACAGAGATAAAGTGGTTTCAGATTTCTACCTGAATCAGTCTGTATCTCTCCCTGTTTTCTTCACTGATCGTTCTTCCTCGGGAGAGAGGAGGCTACACAGTTTGGATGTTAAAAGAGCTCTTAGCTACTACATAGAGCGTACAAAGGGTTACAGGTTTGACTCCCTTCAGTTGTTCCTCACTTATGGAGAAGTTGGAAAAGGCAAACCTGCCACCAAGAGATCTATTGCCAGGTGGATTGTGTCTTGTATACAATTCTGCTATGAAAAACTGGGAAAAACTCCACCCTTAGGCCTGAGGGCTCATTCCACAAGAGGTACAGCAGATTCCCTGGCTCCTGCCAGGGATATCCCTCTCTTAGAAATTTGTCAAGCAGCCACCTGGAAAACAGTCCATACTTTTACCAAGCATTACTCTCTGGATATCCAGGCTAGGAGTGATGCTCGGTTTGGCACAGCAGTACTTTAGAGCCTATTCCCAAAGTAGGTTTTGTCCCTTCTCCATGGAGGTACTGCTTGGTAGTCTGCAATTGTCAGAATACAGCAAGACTTCATGTTTGAAGAAAAAATTACTCACCTTAGTAATTATGTTTCTTCTAGTGGAGTCTTGCTGTATTCTGACCCCACCTACCCTCAGAACTTAGATTTTTGGGATGTGGGTGGGTAGGTGCAGTGTTGGCACCCTAGAGGTGCCCCCTTTTTACACCCTCTGTTCTCTTTGGGTGGAATGTTGTTATATTTGATTGTTTTTTGTTTTTGGGTTTCCTGACTTGAGTCTTTGAGGACCCAAAAGCATTATTTCTCTGCCAGTCGGCTAGTAAAAATTTTAGTTTCCACACAGAACACCTAGTGAGTTTTGCTCGTAAAGATCTGACTGTTGCAGTTCAAATAACAAGCAGAGGCTTCAACTGAGCTCGAGATGAACATTCTATGCCATGCATAGAAAAGTTAACCCGGTGTTCTTCGGGGCAGTTTAAAGGCTGGGGCTAACTGCAATTGTCAAAATACAGCAAGACTCCACTAGAAGAAACATAATTACTAAGGTGAGTAATTTTTTTCTTACCGGGCTTAAAAGCTGTTATGGGTAATTTTTAGATTTAGGCAGTGTCTGAGAAACCCAAGAAGAAAACTGGTCCCACTGGGTTTCAGCACTGTACAGAATGTGGGGAGGCTTTTCCTAAAGCTGATCCCCACCTCATTTCTGTTGTTTGTTGGTTGACCACCTCAAATCAGACTGCCAAATATGTAAAATCTTTTCCAAAGCCACTTTGAGTAAGAGATTAAGTAGGCTGCAGAAAAGGGAGGCCGAGAAGTCCGCTGAACCAGATGGCCAGCCCGGTTCAGTTCTGACTGAACCTGAGGGGTGCCTGCTGACACGGGTGATTCACCCTCTGGCAAAAGGAGATCCGACTGAGGGTCCGGTTCCGTCAAAGAAAAAAGGAAGTCTGCCAGTTCGGATCCTGAACCACAAGTTCCAGCCGCCGCTGAAATAGCCAAAGCGATAAGCATTGTGCAGGCTCTTCGTCTGGTTCCTTCTGAACCGATCCCTCCGACTAAGCGGTCGGTTCGGTTGGACCCAACTCCATCTGATTATGATCCATAATTGTTTTATGATGTGGAGTGGGAGGGACACGAAGAGGAGGAAGAGTATTTTGAGGATGCTGATTTTAGAGGCCTAGATGAGCCTATAGAGCCTGACATCTCCCCAGACAGCTTCTCCAGGTACAGAAGTCAACAGACACCAACTCCGTGTAGACTGATCACAGGCTTTATACTCTGGATACGTGGAGAAGGCTCTCCTTTCATGTAGAGCGTATGGCTGGGATTCAGGAACAGGATCTCCAGCTGTTTATCACCTACACTGAAGCCACGCCTGGCAGACTGGCAGCAAAGTGAACAGTTGCAAGATGACTTAGATCTTGCATCAACCTCTGATACAGGCTGGCTGGTCGGGAGCCTCCTGTAGGGATTAGGGCTCATTCCACCAGACATACTGCAGCCTCGGGCTGCTCCCAAGGATATTCCCATACAGGAAACCTGTAGTGCTGCTATCTGGAAATCTGCACACTCCATTTCCTACTGTCACATCAACCTTGAGTCACACCGGGATGTGCATTTTGGGACCTTTGTTCACCAGCTTGGAGTACGTGCCTTACCCCCTCCTCCTGAAGAACTGCTAGGAATCTGCCAGAATGTGTATACAGTACTGTAAGTGAACCATATCCATACCCCTAGAAGAAAAGCTAGGCATAAATTAGTGTTGGAGAGTTGATTTAGTGGCCTTTGCTAATCAAAATGAGATGATTAACAGTTCTCTAAAATTGGTATTCTTTACTTTAAACCATATAATTTAATTATAATTGTATGTATTGATAAGACATTATATACATAGTATACATAGTTTTGAGACTGTATTCGCCATTTTTACCAAATTTAGTATAGCCTTCCTGTTACCCTATCTCATATACCTGGTACTGAAAATTCCCCGCCAAAATGTGATTCTACACCATTGCAGTGTCATTCCATGCCACAGGTGCAAAAAGATAGTTTGGCAGAATTTGAAAAATGACAGCTATCATGTTCCCGAGATTGTGTGTGTGTGTGTGTGTGTGTGTGTGTGTGTGTGTGTGTGTGTGTGTGTGTGTGTGTGTTTTTAAAAAAAAAAAAAAAAAAGCTATGTTGAAAATTTTATGTCAAAATGTTACACGTTTCCAAAGTTACGAACGTGCATGGCGAAATTGCAACAAATGGGCATAACTTCACCATTTTTACACGTTTTGACCTCAAATTTTCTACATCGCCTTATGACCCCACCTCATGAACAAGGGCAGGAAAAATGTTCAAATCCTACCACAAAAGCGAATTCGCCAGGCGACCGAAAAATCACCTTTCGGGTGGGAGTTGTGTAATTATGGTTATATTATTCATGAGGCGGGGTCACCAAAGAGCTATGTTGAAATTTTGGTGTCCAAATGTCCACATATAGCTGAATTATGAATAGAAGTTGACCCCCCAAAACTGAAATGCATTGAACTGCATTTACCTTAATTTCTCATTGCAGTTATAGGTGCCTGTAGCAAGACACGTCTTCGATCAGAGATGGATCTTGAACCTGGGATCTGCTCAGGTGAGTGAGGGTATGTGGAGTAGTGTAATGGGAGGTGGGGGTGGGTGGGTGCTGAGTGGGAGGTGGGGGTGGGGGATGATCAGCGAGGACAGTTTTATTTTTGCAAATTACAAAAAAACATTGGTCCATTTATTCATTTTAGATAGGGACGGTGATGGTGGGGTGTGCCACTAGACACCAGGTAAAGAAAAAAACAAGGTGAGGCAGCGGTAGGATTAGGGGATGCCACTAGACAACAGGGATAGGAAAAAAAAAAAAAAAAACAGCGTGACGGCAATTGGTGGAGGTGAGGGAGGCAGCACTAGACATCAGGGAAAATAAAGGGGATGGTAAACGGAAGGTGAGGGTGACACTAGACACCAGGGAAAACTAAAATATTCAGGTAGGCGGCCAGCTTCTGATAATTAGCAGTCACTGCTAATCATGCTGACAAATTGTGATGCAAACCCACTTAATTTATCCCTTGAAAAGATTACTCTTCTGTAACTGTAGCTTTTACTTCGAGAGTCTGCTCTTGCTGCAGGTAACACCAGTAGGACTGAAGCTGGCAGGCAGCAAGACCCCATGGAAAACGTCTAACTCGCAGTCTACGGCAGGGACCGCCCCCGACGTCTACCTGCCCCGTCACGCAGGGTATAAAGTTAAGGCGGTCCCCTGCATCCCTCAGTTCTTTGCCCATCGTCGACTCGCGTACATCGGCTCCACGGATGCCTCTCGCTAGTTCAACCGCCATTTTGCTAATATTTAGTTCCACTTTTCTTACTTTTTTGATGAAAAAGTTCATTTTTCCAGGGCTCCACAGTTCTGTATGTAGTCTTCTCTGTCCTTCATTGAACAGCGCCCTTCTAAGTCTGCCTGCAGCAAACAGATTCCGTCCAAGGACAGACACTCTGCCTGCTTCCTCTGCTTAGGGCCCCGATCACGATATTCAGGCCTGCCTGCACTCTCAGAAATTTAACAGCAGGACTGGAATCCTCCACCAAAAGGCCCTTCAAGCTTTCCTCACAGAGCAAAAACTCGCTGCCATGCAGAAGGATTCTTCTTTTCAGGGGAGTTCCTCCCACAAGACATTTTCCAGAAAGCACCACCATAAGAAGAGGAAGGAGAGGGAAAAGGAGATCTCTCACTCTCTGTCGCTCGAAAGTCCAGGTCCTAAGGCTTCCGCTGTGCCTCCCGGGGTAGCTCAGACTCTGCCTCCCAGGTGACCCGTTCTCCTACCCAGCTAGTGGTAGTGAAGCCACACAACCTGATCCAGGCATTTGGTGGTAAGCACCTCAGCTCTGGGTCCTCTGGCCCAGCCTTGCAGCCTCTCAAAATCCGGCTACCTGATCAGGCCTCGGGACAGTGCTCTGACCTCTGTAGGTCTACCTCTGCTTTAGGACTGGCGTCCACTCGCTCCTGATCGGCCTCTGTTTCTGATGCCGACTCCCGGAACAAACGCAAGGCCTCCGGGCACTCCTCGGGGGAGATCGGCCGCACAAGCTGTTGTCAGAGAAACGTCCGAATAGTCAGTCATCAGTGGGCAGCTCACTGAAGACACTATCGCCAGGGACAACCGGTCGTTGGCCTTAGACCAGGCGTCAGCTGCTGACATCGGACTTAACATTGCAGCTTCATCCCCCCTCACCGGGGGGATGGAGGGTCATCTCCAACAGATCGAAGTCCAGTGCCACCTTGGACTCAGTCACATCTGCCCAGAAGGACAAAGGCCGCCAGCAGCAGTGTAAGCCCTTTCGTCCTTCAGCCTCTGCGGCATGTCTGGCCCAGCAACACCAGCATCAGGGCCAGCAGGCTCACACTTGTCACCCCAAAGCCAAGCCTGCCGCTTTCTCCAACAGGAAGCTGGGAAGGAAAGGTCCGGGAGGCTCCTCGGCTGGTCCTTCCTCCAAGCCTGCCCAGTGACCGGTTGAGGGGTGTCGGCTCCGCCATTTCATTTCCGCCTGGTCCGATATCACCACGGACCGCTGGGTGTTGGAAGTGGTAGGAAAGGGTCTGCCGTTGGAATTCAAGCAGTCCCCACCCTGTCGAGCCGACATTGCCCTGCTCCTCCTGAAGGAGGTGATCAGGGAGGTGGCGGACCCTTCTTCAGTCCCAGGGTTTGTGTCCAGGTATTTCCTGGTCCCAAAACAGATGGGGGGGCTGGCGCCCCATTCTAGACCTCCATGACCTGAACAAGTTCCTAAGGTCTCGAACCTTCAGGATGGTCACTCTGGCTCAGATCACTCGCATCCTTGGAGCGAGGCATGTGGTTCTGTTCTCTGGACCTTCAGGATCGTTCTTTCACGTCCCAATCCGTCTGTCCCACCAGCGATTTCCTCCGCTTCAGAGCGGAAGGATCCCTTTAAGAGTTCCGGGCCATGCCCTTCGGCCTCTCTCCAGCTCCCAGGGTCTTCACCAAATGCATGGCAGTGGTGACAGCATTCCTGCGATGCTGAAGGGTCCAGGTGTACCCTTACCTGGACGACTGATTGCAGCCTCCTCCAAGTCAGAGGTGGAGCAGTCCAGGTATCTGGCCGTCCAGGTCTGCTTTCAGATTGGCCTGCTCATCAGTGAGGCCAAATCGGAACTCGTGCCAACGCAGGTGATTCAATTCATGGGGGCAGAGCTAGACTCTGTTCGAGCCAGAGCACGGCTTCCGGTGGACAGGGCCGAGGTTCTTTCCTCTTTTGCCCAGTCATTTCTGGTTGGACAGTTGCGCCCTACCCGGGACTTCCTGCGCCTCATGGCGGCCTGCACCAGCGTGGACCTTTGGGCCCGCTGGCACATGCGTCCCCTACAGTGGGGACTGGCCCGCCAATGGTCACAGCGCTCCAGTCCTCTGGACCAGCCAGTGATAGTGACCCAGGAGATGGGAATGCTCTCCAGTGGTGGATCGTTTCCGCTCATCTGCAGGAGGGTATCCCGTTTGTCTGTCCAGAGCCGACTGTCACTCTAACGACCGTGTCTCTGCTGGGTTGGGGTGCCCATCTGGGGGAGCTTTGAGCGCACGGCCTCTGGTTCCCCCCAACCGGGAGTCTCGATGCCACATCAATCTGCTGGAGCTTCGAGCGGTCGGACTAGCCCTCACCGCCTTCGCTCCATTTGTACAGGGTCAAGTGGTCCAGGTCCGGACGGACAACACCACGACCATGTACTACCTAAACCGCCAGGACAGGACGCACTCCTTGACTCTGTGCAAGGAAGCTCTCTGCACTTGGTCTCTTGCGGGCAGACTGGAGGTGGATCTCCTAGCCATTCATGTGGCAGGAGCCTCCAACACTCTGGTCGATGCCCTAAGCCGGATAGGTGCTGCATCTCACAAGTCGTCTGTCCTGCCGGAGGTAGTACACGATCTGTTCTCCCACTGGGGCACATCTCAGGTGGACCTGTTTGCCTCCAGGGAGAATGCGAAGCTGAGGCTGTTTCATGCCCGCCCCCCTCTGGGCTCACTGCAGGGGAATGCCTTCTCGAGGCCGTGGACCCTGTGCCTCTTTACGCCTTTCTCCCATTTCCCTTGATCCACAAGGTGCTTCTCAAGGCAAGGAGGGACAAGGCGCAGGTGATTCTGGTAGCCCCAGACTGGCCCCGTCGGGTTTGGTATCCAGATCTTCTCGGCCTCAGCTCCAGGCTCCCCAGCGGCTTCTAGCCCACCCGGACCTGATCTCGGTCAACCTGGGGAAGGTATTCCACCCGGGCCTTCAATCCCTGCACCTGATGGCCTGGTTCCTGAGCGGCTAGAGTTCCAGGCCTTGGGTCTTTCCAACGAGGTCCTCAACATTGTTGAGGCATCCCATAAGGAGTCTACCAGAAAATGCTATGCCTTCAAATGGAAGAGATTCTCCATTTGGTGTCAGGATAAAGGGTTGGAACCTTCCTCCTGTTCCTTGGCCAGCATTCTGGACTACCTGTGGTCCCTTTCTCAGCTAGGGCTTCGGTAGACAACCCTTAAGGTGCACCTGGCAGCCATCTCTGCTTACCGGGCGTGGGCAGGAAAGCAGTCGGTGGCATGGGAGAAGGTGGTCTAGTGCTTTTTCAAAGGTCTTGATCATATATCCCCTCCGGTGCGAGAACCTCCACCTCCATGGGATCTACTGCTGGTATTGGCTAAGCTCATGGGCAAGCCATTCGAACCGATGCACAGGTGTGACATCTCTCACCTGTTGTGGAAGACCACCTTTTTGGTGGCTATAAAGTCAGCCAGAAGGATGGGAGAGCTCCAGGTGCTTTCCATCAGGTCTCCTTATCTGGTCTTCCACAGGGACACGGTTGTCCTGCGCCCCCACCCAAAATTCCTTCCGAAGGTGGTGTGGGAGTTTCACCTTATCCAGGTGTTGACTCTGCCAGTGTTCTAACCCAATCATACCTCGGAGGCCGAAATATAGGCTCCATACTTTGGACCCTAGAAGAGCGCTCGCTTATTATAAGGAGCGGATGGCTGAAGTTCGGGAAGAGGTTCACCAGCTGTTTGTCACCAACGGTGAAGCTGCATCTGGCAGACCTGCAGCCAAGCGGACGATAGGCAGGTGGGTCACCTCCTGCATGGATCTCTGCTATAGGTTGGCGGGCATGGAGCCTCCCAGAGGGATAAGAGCTCATTCTGCCTGCCATACTGCTGCTTCGGTGGCTGCTTCCAGGGACGTCCCTATCCAGGAAATCTGCAGGGCTGCTACCTGGAAGTCAGCACACACCTTCATTACCCATTATACCATGTATCTCTGACTCTGACCAGTCAGATAGGCAGGCTGGCACCTTACCTGCCTTGATCATCTACCGATAATCACCGTAAAAGGTGCCAGCCAGCCGCATGTTCAAAAAAGAAAGCAATCAGACAGCAAAAATCATGGAACTCCATCCGCCGTCTTGTTTCCCCGGTAAGCGGAGACTGTAAAACAGCTCTGTGCATCAGGGGAAAGTAAACAAAAACACTGACTGCTCTACAAGCGAGTCGCTTATTTAAGCATTATAGCAAGTACTTTTACAGTACTTGGTATGCATAAACAGCCTGGGATCTGAGTTATCGGGATTTACCACAGCTGGCGTGGATTTACCCATTCGCTGCGCCTCATGGGCAAACCACTGCAGCCGTGGTAAGTCCCCCGGTAACACACACACCCTCGTGGCTTATTGCTTAATTACCATATCGACCTAGAGTCACACCGGGATGCTGGTTTTGGGACCTCAGTTCTCCAGTCCTTTATTCCCTAAGTAGGGGGTGCGCGCCTTGCCTCCCTCCTCCCGGAGAGCTGCTAGGAGTCTGCCAGTAAGTGTGGATTGAACAACATATCCACGTCTCTAGAAATACAGGTTACTCACCTGTAACAGAAGTTCTAGGAGTGGTATGTGTTGTTCATCCACACAACCCACCCGACCTCCCCAACTTCGCGAAACCTGGCTTCCAGAGGGCTAGATCTGGCATCATGGCGCGGAGCCAAGAGTTTTACCACCCGGGTGGATGTGAGAAGCCAGCTTGAAGACCTTCCGGCAACATTTAAAGCGGCAAGGAACCTGCCAATAAGTGTGGATGAACAACATATACCACTCCTGGAAGTCATGTTACGGGTGAGTAACCTGTATTTACTAGGCCACATGGCATCTGCTGTGGCAGTGGTAATGGGCTTCAGGTTTCAAATGAGAGATTCAGTTCCATCTCGGACAGTATCCGTCTCAAAGGACGGATCCTATGTCCAAACTGGTTTCAGTCACAGAAAGTTTAGTCCAGGCCTTAACAGTGGTGGCTGGACGATCACAACCTCAGAGTGGGTGTGCCTTTTTATAAGGGAACAACCTTCAGTAATCCTCACAACAGATGCCTCTCTTCTAGGCTGGGGGGCACACATGTTAAGAGCACACAGCAAGTGGCACATGGTCCCCCCCCCAAGAGTCTCTCTTGCACATAAATCTCTTGGAGCTCAGGGCTCTTTACCTGGCTTTGAAAACATTTGCTCCTTACCTGCAAAACAAGATGGTGTAAGTCAGAACAGAAAATGCCACAACCATGTATTACATCGACAAGCAAGGAGGTACCAGGTCACATCTACTGTGCACAGAAGCAATGAGACTGTGTTCCCTGGTATACTCCATGGGAGTATCCCTGTCAGCCATACACCTTCCAGGGAAGGTCGATGTGCTGGCAAACTCTCTAAGCAGGATAAGTCAGGACCACCACGAGTGGTGCCTGAATACTCAGGTACTCAGTACAATTTTCAGAAAATGGGACACTCCAGAGGTGGATCTCGCCACCTCCCCATAAAACCACCAGCTTCCAGTGTACTGTTGCAGGCCTCCTCTAAGGGGCACAATCCCCCTGGATGCCTTGGCCCTGGATTGGACAGGGAAATTTATGTATGCATTCCCTCCTTTTCCCATGATATTCAGGACCCTACTGAAATTGAGGTCCTAACCAGCAAAAAATGATACTGGTGGCTCTGGATTGGGCGAGACAGCACAGGTCCTCTCTTCTGCTGTCTCTCAGTGGTTTCCCCAATCCATCTGCCCAGGAGGCACAACCTGTTAACCTCCTTTCAGGGCAGGATCCTGTACCCCAGTCTCAAATCACTGAGGCTCAAGGCGTGGCTCTTGAGGACTTAGAGTTTGCTAACCTTAATCTATCAGAACAGGTGCTGACAGTGTTTAGGGGTTCCAGGAAGCCTTCTACTAAGAAAACATATGCCTCTAAGTGGAAAAGATTTACAATATGGTGTACAGGTAAAGGTTTGAGCCCTTCCCGGGCTGATTTGGCTATTCTTCTAGATTACCTTACACATTTACATTCCTTAGGCCTGAAGCCTACCACCCTCAAGGTTCAGTTAGCTTCAGTCTCTGCTTACCTGTCAGTTAGTAAGGTGAGATCTATGGCTTCTCATCCAGTATTTAGAAAATACTTTAAAGGCCTTAATCTTCTGCACCGTCCCATAAGGGAACCGTTTCCAGCCTGGAATCCAAATATTTGCATTGCAAAACTCATGGATGCACCATTCGAACCTATGGCAACCGCAGATTCGAAGTGTGTCACTTGGAAAACTCTCTTCCTGGTGGCCATTACTTCAGCCAGATAGATCAGTGAATTACAAGCCCTGTGCACAGATGTGGACTACATCTCATTCCACAGGGACAAGGTGGTCCTTAGGACTAATAGAAAATTCCTTCCCAAGGTGGTATGTGATTTTTCACTTGAATTAGTCTATCACTCTGCCTGTCTTCTTTACAGACTACTCTAGTTCTCCAGAAAGGAGACTTCACTCCCTTGATGTCAAAAGGGCTCTTAGCCATTCATTGACAGAACCAAGTCTTTAAACAACATGAAGTTTTGCTGTATTCTGACAATTGCACTGATTCCCAACCTTTGAACTGCCCCGGAGAACTAAGGGTTAATTTTCCATGCGGGACATGGAATGCTCAGCTCAAGATCGGTTGAAGTCCCTGGAGTGTTTTGAACTCAAACTGTCAGATTCTTTACTCCACCTCACTGGTCGCTCCGGAGATTTCTCCTTCAGCCCTGTTTGAAGTCAGTTAAAGTTTTCAGTTTTTTCGTCGGTTTAAACCGAAAAAAAAAAGTATCCGCATAGTCTGTTCAGTTTCTGTCTATGGTGCCATGAGTACTAGATAGGAATTGTTCTATACTTCTGTGTGGAACTTGTAAAAGTGCGGTTGGTTTGGCTGAACCGACCATTTGATAGTGAATTTTGCTATATTTAGTGTGTGGTTACTGGTTCTTATCGGTTCTTAAAAAAAAAAAAAAAGTGTTAACTGGGTTTTTCCAATACCCGTGACACTGTTAGGAGCGGATAAGGGAGTCTTGCCTGGCGGTTGCCCAAAAAAGGGTAAGTTTGGTTAGGTTGGCCATGTCTGAGAAACCCAAGGAAAGAAACGGGCCCACTGGTCTTCAGCACTGCAGTGAGTGTGGGGAGGTCTTTGTCAAGGCTGATCCCCACACCACCTGTTTGTCTGGAGTTTGACAGCCTTGATTCAGACTGCCAAATATGTAAAAACTTTCCCAAATCTACCCTTGAGAAGAGATTAAGTAGACTGAGGGAAAAGGAGGATGAGAAGTCCGCTGACCTGGATGGCCAGCCCGGTTCAGTTTCGACCAAACCAGGAGTGCCCTCTGACTAGGGCGATACTACTTCGAGCAAAAGGAGAGCCGATTCTGAGGAATCTGTTCCGAAAAAAGAAAGCGCAAAGATAAATCGACCGGTTCGGATCCAGAGGTTCATATTCCAACCACCGAAGAGATAGCCAGGGCGATTAAGATTGTGGAATCGCTCCATCCGGTTCCGAATGATCCGGCTCCTTCTGGCAGGGGTTCAGTTGGTTCCCCCAGTTCGAGTATACCCTTGAAGATTTTTATGAACCGGAGTTTGAAGAGGAAGGGGAATTTGAGGGTTATGATGTAAGTGAAGATCTGGATGTGCCTGTGGAACCAGACATCTCCCCAGACAGACCATCAGGTGTTCCCCTCCTAGGCTTTCTGAGTCCCCTTCCCACTTGTTTTACAGAAAGGTGGCTGAAACCCTCCAGCTTCCTATGGAGGAGGCTGTGGAAGATCAAGAAGAGCCTGATTATGTAGAGATGATGGATATCCCAGAGTCCAGGAGGCTGTCTATTCCCCTCCATAAATCTTTTGGGGAACCGAGACAAAAAAATCTTAGTCTCCTAACACTATACCTCCTGTGGATAGAAGAATGGACAAGAAGTATACACTCTCAGGCTCAGACACGGAGTTCTTATATCAGCAATGCAGCCATGTTGGGGTAGTGCAGGCTGCTGCCTGTGACGAGGCAAGTATTTCCTTGGCTTCACACCCCCCTGACAAGGACTCCAGGAAGACTGATGCCATGGCACAGAAGCAGTACATGGCATCTTCTCTGGGACTCAGCCAGGCGAATTACATGGTCTATACAGCCAGGTACCAGAAGTCCAGGTGGGACACTGTACTGGCACTGGCTAAACAGGCCTCCCCCAGCTAGCCAGGGAGCTGGAGGCGGTGGCTGCAGATGGGATTGAGGCATCTAAGGTTCACTTTCATGCTGCTGTGGACTGTAATCATGTGTCAAGAGTCATGGCTACATCTGTGGCTCTTTGGGAGGATGGCTTGGCTCAGATGTACTAGCCTCTCGCAGGACACCCAGGCTAAGGCTTTTGATTTTCCTGTAGTGGGTAATTCTCTGGTTGGGGTGCAGACAGAGAATTACATGAAGAAAATGGTTGCGTACAGGACCACTTATAGGAGTGCTCAGGACAAGGAAAGGCGGGCAACTCCTCAAAGGCAGCAGTCTAGGGGCAGGCCTTTTCAAAGGCCTTTGTACCAAGCACAGGCCTCTTCTTCCTTTTTCGCAGAGGGGGTTCTTCAGAGGGAGAGGCAGAAGGGGGTTGAGCAGGCCTGCATCCACCATTCAGCCTAAAGCCCCTGCCAAGCAGATACCCTGATGAGTCTGCCCAGGTCAACTCTCCTATCCCAGTAGGGGGCAGGCTGGCTTACTTTGTCCAGGACTGCATGTCTGTTACATCAGACAAGTGGGTCCTGGAAGTAGTAAGCCAGGGTCTGGTTCTCGGCTTCAAAAAAATTTCCGAAGATGAGAGCTAGATCTTTTCCACCTGCAAATCTTTCAGAAACCCTTGCCGTAGAGGTTTCTTCTCTCCTAGCTTTAAGAGCTATAGAGGGTGTACCTACCCTACACTGGGGCAAGGGACTGTACTCCCAAGTACTTCCTGACACCCAAAAAGACAGGGTAGTGGCGACCCATCCTGGACCTAAGATATCTGAACAAACATCTTTTAGAACCAAAGTTCAAGATGATAACTCAGGGAATAATCCTTCCCTCTCTAAGGCCAGGGGACTGGCTAGTCTCCCTGGACCTCAAAGATGCCTACTTTCACATTCCCATCAGGTGCTCCCACAGAAAGTACCTCCGGTTCGAGTTGCCCTCGGGCCCCTGTCAGTTCAGAGCAATGCCCTTTGGCCTAACCTCAGCTACAAGGGTTTTCACAAAGTGCGTGGCAGTAGTAGTTGCCTTTCTAAGACAGCAAAATATTTCCATATTTCCTTATCTGAACGATTGGCTATTAGTGGGTCAGTCACCAGACCAAGTCAAGTCTCACCTGCAAGTGCTCACTTCCCTAGGATTTCTTCTCAACCTTCCCAAGTCAGTTCTCGAACCAGTCCAGCTCCTTACCTTTATAGGGGCAGAACTGGACACACTCAGACCAAGAGCCTTTCTTCCTCTAGAAAGGGCAAGGGCTCTTATGGAACTAGCTTCTTCTTTCAGCCTTCAGGTATCTCGACCAGCAAGGCATTTCCTCCAGCTGTTAGGCCACATGGCAGCTTCTATAGCAGTGGTCCAAGGGGCAAGTTTCCAGATGAGGAATATTCAGTTCCACCCGAGAGCTTTCTGGCCTCAGAGAAAGAACTTTCTTACCAAACTGATTCCAGTGACTCTGACTTTGATCCAGGCCCTCCAGTGGTGGCAGGATCAGGACAATTTATGGCAAGGTGTTCCTTTCGTTGCTCAGCCTTGTTCAATAGTCCTTACCATGGATGCTTCTCTTCTGGGCTGGGGAGCCCACCTGGGGTCCCTTACTGCCCAGGGCCTGTGGTCCCCCTCAAGAATCCCTTCTCCACATCAATCTTCTAGAGCTCAGGGCAGTTTTTCTAGCTCTAAAAGCATCCTCAGTCAGTTCAGAACAAGGTGGTTCAAGTCGGAACAGACACTAACACCATGTGGTTCATCTACAGGCAGGGAAGCACTCAGTCCACAGCCTTGTGCACAGAAGCCATGAAGTTGTGGTCCCGGTCTTATTCCCTGCAAGCCTCTCTTGCAGCAGTTCACCTTCCAGGCAAGGACAATGTGCTAACAGATGCATTGAGCAGGATTTCTCAGGGCCATCATGAATGGTCCCTGGACTCTCAGGTATTGAAAGTGATTTTTTTTTTTTTTTTTTTTTTAAGGTCGGGCACTCCAGAGATGGATCTCTTTGCAGCCCTAGACAATCACCAACTCCCTCTCTTTTGTTGCAGACCTCCAGTCTTGGGCTCATCCCCCTTGGACGCCCTGATTCTGAATTGGAAAGGGAAGTTCTAGGGACATGGATATGTTGTTCATCCACCTCATTGGCAGTATCCTTGCCGCTTAAATCTTGCGGAAGGTCTTCAAGCTTGCTCCTCCCACCCACCGGGTGGTATAACTCGCTCCGCCCCATGGCCAGATCTTCCTTACGCTTGGGCTCAGGTTCCCTCCTTAACGCTCTGCGTTTCGACTGGTTCCTATTTCTCCGTTTGCGGATTTAAAAATAAAATTTTGCAAAAGACTTCAGTCTTCTATCCCTCGCAGCTCGATGGACAAATCGACTCCCGGTTTGGAGATGCCCATGCGGGTGAAGATGTCTCGAGACGGATCCTCACTCCCGTGTGTATACTGCTTGGGCCTTGAGCACGACCCGCGGGCTTGCGGCCTGTGCTCATCTTTGCAAGCCTCGTCCTCGAAGACCGTGCTGCCGATTGCAACTGGGGCCCGTCCCGAGCGTTTCCCTCGGTGAAGTCAAGGAGGCCGGTTGGCGGTGTCGGCGGCGGGCTCGGCGGATCAGCTCGGCGGATGGTCGCCCTCGAAGAAGGGCGGCGCGGGCATATCTTCCTCGGCGCGGCATTATCCCGCTCTCTGGGTTCTTCCTACGGCTTCTTTTAAGGAGCTTTGTCTGTCCCTCTCCACTAAAGGAAGGGCCTCGTCTGCTGGACCTTATTCTCGGTCCAAGAGGACGGGGTAAGTCCCTCGTCGGCGCTCTTGGGGCGGAAGGATCCCTCTCCGGGCCGTCGAGCCGTCGGCCTGATCCGACCGCTCGGCCGACCACTGGCCTCACGGTGTCCCGTCAGGTCAGTTGACCGAGACTCCTACCGATGAAGTCGAGATTTTCTCGACCCATTGAACCGAGCTATCGCCTTTAGCAGCGAGATTCCCTCTCCCGGGAGGAGTTGAGGATCCCGTGGGCTCGCCTGTGCCTCCGGTTCCGGAGCCCTCGGATGGACCATCCGAGCCGAAGGGAGTGCCGGTTCCGGCCGACACCTCCCCGCACCGACCTCGGAAATTCAGGGACTCTCGGTCTCGGTCCTCTTCGCGGTCCAGCCGATCCCACCGTCATAGGCGGTCTCGGTCTCGGCACCGCGGTAAGCGGCGTCGCCGCTTGTCCTCGTCCTCCTCCTCGGATGAGGGGAGGCTTCGGCGTAAATTACGTCGACGGTACGAGGACCTTATGTTGCAACAGCTCCTCCTGGCCGGGAATAAGCCCGACTCGTCGCCTTCCCGGCCATTAAGTGACTGTCACGGGCGCCGACACAGCCCTCCGACTTGTCCGAGGGCCTATACCCAGGCGGTTGGTCGGCCAAAACCAGCTGCTCCACCGATTCGGTGGAACCTCCGCCTCCACAGCCACCAAGTGGGGCTCCGACCAAGATTCTCGGTCGGCTGAGGTTCTACCCCATGGCTGTCAGTTACCCTCACTCCCGACCGACCTCGGCAGGTGAAGGTGGCTCAGGCCAGAGCAGCTCTTCGAGGACTCTTCCGAGTCGAAGATGATTCCTCCTTCTTCTCCAGCGACTGGACTTGGAGTCTTCAGGAGGTCAGTCAATGGGCGATACCCGTCGTCCTTCCTAGGACTCTTAGGCTCATCTCGGAGTCTACCGGGATGGAGCGCCGAACCCGTTCAAGCGGGCCAGGTATCCCCTCACGGAGATTCTGGACGAGGGATTCTCGGCGAGGCCTTTCCGGTGGCGAGGCCATAGTGGGTCGGCACTGGAACTTGGCAGCGCCCTGCTTCCTGCCCTCGCCTCGGCCAGGATGGCCAGGAAGTATCAGGTCCTACGGTTCCTTGTCCGGTTTTGGAACACCCCTCTGCTGAGGGGTTGGTTACCGACAGCGTTTTCAGGCGCGCCCGTAGCGCCAGGGATGGACAAACCTCCTGACAAGGTCCAAGAAATTGGACTATAGCGAGGCGAAAAGTCTACCTTTCGTCCTCTCTCGGCCGCCGTCAGGCCAGTTCGGCCGTCCTCATGGCACATTTTCTCATGCCCTGTTGGGCTCCTGGATGAGGTCATCCCTCATCTTCCCGCCGATCTGCAGACTACGGTTAAGCAGGTGCGGGACCAGGACAGGAGCAGTGGCCAAACAGCAGCTCAGACTGCTTTGGATATGGGGACTCATGTGCCAGATCGGTGGCGGCCGCGGTGGCTATGCGTCGTGAGGCTTGGCTGGGATATCCACCTTTACTCGGATACCCAGCACAAGTTGGCGGATGTTCCTTTTTGAGGACTGACCTCTTGACCCTGGGTGGAAGGTCACCTGCAGAGGATCGGAAGTCCAATGCCACCTTGGACTCGGTCTCTTCGCTCAGAAGGACAAAGGCCATGAACCACAGCCTAAGCCCTTTAGTCCTTCTGTGCCCCAGCGTCTCGGCCCAGCACGTCGGGGCCAGCAGGCTCGGCCTTGGCATCCAAACCCAAGCCGCGGCTTCTCCTCTGAAGGCAGGGAGGAAAGGGCCCAGGAGGTCCCTCGGCGGTCCCTCCTCCAAGCCTGCCCAGTGGCGGGCTGAGGGGTGTGCCCCATCCCGTCACCTTACCCTAGGTCCCCGTGGAGAGGCCGGCTCAACACTTCCGTTCCGCCTGGTCGCTGTTACCACGGACAGGTGGGTCTTGGAGAGTGGTGGGAAGAGCCTGCCTCTGGAATTGACAGGCACCACCCTTCAGGCCGTCGCCCCTCGGAGGCCGAGGATCCCCACCTCACTGGTGGCTCGTCGAGGCCGACATCGCTCTCCTCCTCCAGAAGGAGGTGGTAAGAGAGAGTGGTGGACCTCCTTCAGACCCAGGGTTTGTGTCCAGGTACTTCCTGGTTCCGAAAGCAGACGGGGGCTGGCGCCCCATTCCGACCTACGACCTAAACAAGTTCCTAAGGTCTCGAACCTTCAGGATGGTCACTCTGGCTCAGAATAATACCATCCTTGGAGCAGCGTGTTCTGCTCTCTGGACTTGCAGGGAGCGTTTTTCACGTCCTATCAGTCCGTCTCACGAGAGATTCCTTCGCTTCGCGGAAGGATCCCTCTTGAGTTCAAGCCATGCCCTTGACTTGTCTCCAGCTCCCAGGGTCTTCACCAAATGCATGGCAGTGGTGACAGCATTCCTCTTGCGCCGAGGGTCCGGGGTGTACCCTTACCTGGACGACTGGCTGATAGCAGCTCCCTCCAGGAGGAAGGCGGAGTGGTCCAGAGATCTGGCCCTCCAGGTCTGCTCTCAACTGGGCCTCCTTATCAAGCGAGGCCAAGTCGGAACTCGAGGCAAGCAGGTGATTCTATTCATCGGGCGCAGCTCGACTCTCTCGAGCCAGGCCGTGGCCCCGCGGACAGGGCCGAGTTCTTTCCTCCTTTCCGATCATTTCTGGTTGGGCAATTCGCCCTGCCGGGACTTCCTCGCCTCCTGGGTCTCATGGCGGCCTGCCTGGCGTGGTCCGTTGGGCCCGCTGGAACATCGTCCCCTTCAGTGAGACTGGCCAGCCAGTGGTCTAGCAGCTCGATCCCTTGGACCAGCTTGTCAGGTGACACAGGGATGTGGGCGCTCTCCAGTGGTGGACCGTTCCAGATCATTTGCAGGAGGGCATCCGTTAAATCCGCCCGAGCAGCGGTCTCTCTATCGACCGATGCCTCTCTGATGGGTTGGGGTGCCCATCTGGGGAACACTGGGCTCATGGCCTCTGGTCCCAGCGAGTCCGATGCCACATCAACCTGCTGGAGCTCGGCGGTCCCACTAGCTCTCACCGCCTTTGCTCCGTTCCTCCGGGGTCAAGTGGTCCGAGTCAGGCGGACAATACCACGACCATGTACTATCTGAACCGCCAGGGCGGGGCCGCTCCATGCTTCTATGCAGAAGCTCTCCGCGTTTGGTCACTCGTGCGCAGCCTGGGCGGATCTCCTGGCCATTCACGTGGCAGGGCCTCCAACACCCTGGCCGATGCCTGGGCCGGATAGGGCTGCATCCCAGGTGGTCTCTCCTGCGGAGGTAGTACAGCATCTGTTCTCCCTTTGGGGCACACCTCAGGTGGACCTGTTTGCCTCCATGGAACGCAGCTGAATCTGTTCCGCCGCCCCCTCAGCAGGGCTCGCTGCAGGGGATGCCTTCTCGAGGCAATGGACCCCGGGCCTCTTTTACGCCTTTCCCCCATTTCCCTTGATCCACAAGGTGCTTCTCAAGGCGAGGAGGGACAAGGCGCAGGTGATTCTGATAGCCCCAGACTGGCCTCGCCAGTTCTGGTACCCAGATCTCCTCAGTCTCAGCTCCGGGACTCACTGGCCTTCCAGCTCCCCGGACCTGCTCTCAGTCAATCAGGAAGGTGTTCCATCCGGACCTTCAATCCACCTGACTGGCCTGGTTCCTGAGCGGCTAGAGTTCCAGGCCTTGGGTCTTTCCGGCGAGGTCCTCAATGTAGTTGAGGCGTCCCGTGGAAGTCGACCAGAAAATGCTATGCCTTCAAATGGAAAAGGTTTTCCATTTGGTGTCAGAAACGAAGCTTGGACCTTCCTCTGTTCCTTGGAAGCATCTTGGACTGTTATGGTCCCTTTCTAGTCAAGAGCTTAGGTCGGCGACCTAGGGTGCACCTGGCAGCCATCTCTGCTTGAGGGCGGGCCGGAAGCAGTCAGTGGCGCAGAGAAGGTGGTCTGGCGCTTTTTCAAAGGCCTTGATCACATTTCCTCAGTGCAGGAACCCCACCTCCGTGGGATCTACTGCTGGTACTTGCAGAAGCTCATGGGCAAGCCATTGAACCTATGCTGGTGTGTCTCTCTCACCTGTCGTGGAAGAACCCGCCTTCTTGGTTATCCCGTCCAGCCAGAAGGATGGGAGAGCTCCAGGCGCTTTCCATGAGTCTCCTTACCTGGTCTTCCACAGGGACAGGTTGTCTCATGCCCACACCGAAATTCCTTCCGAAGGTGGTGTCGGAGTTTCACCTAACCAGGTGTTGACTCTGCGGTGTTCTACCCCAATCACCACCTCGGAGGCCAGACCATGGCCATACTCTAGACCCTAGAAGGCGCTCGCTTATTATAAGGAAGCATGGCTTGAAAGTCCGGGAGAGTTCGCCAGCTGTTTGTCACCCTCTGCTGAAGCCGCATCTGGCAGACCTGCAGCCAAGCGGACGATAAGCAGGTGGGTAACCTCCTGCATAGATCTCTGCTATAAGTTGGCGGGCATGGAGCCTCCCAGAGGATAAAACTCATTCACCCGCCATACTGCTGCACTGTGGCTGCTTCCAGGGGCGTCCCTATCCAGAAATCTGCAGGGGCTGCTACTGGAAGTCAGCAAACACCTTCATTACCCACTACCACATCGAGCCTTGAGTCACCCGGGATGCTGGTTTTGGGGCCTCGGTTCTCAGTCTCTCTTTCCCAAGTAAGTATATGGGGTGTGCGTCTTGCCTCCCTCCTCCGGAGAACTGCTAGGAGTCTGCCAATGAGTGTGGATGAACAACATATCCATGTCCCTAGAAAGCCACAGTTCTCACCATAACAGGAACAAGATGTATATGTGTTCATCCTACACACCAACCTCCGGCAGCCTGAAACTGTGGGCCGATCTGGCGTCATGGGGCGGGCAGGTTATAACACCGGTGGTGGGAGGAGCAAGCTTGAAGACCTTCCGGCAAGATTTAAAGCGGCAAGGATACTGCCAATGAGTGTGGATGAACAACATATACCATTCCTAGAACTCCTGTTACAGGTGAGTAACCTGTATTTTCTGTATGCCTTTCTTCCCTTCGCACTCCTGTTGAAAGTTTTAGTCAAAATAAGGTCTCAGCCTTGCAAGATGATTCTGGTTGCTCCAAATTGGGCCATACAGCCCTGGTACCCCCTGTTGCTGTCCCTAGCAGTCCATCTTCCCGTCTCTTCCCAAGAATTACAACCTGTTAACATCCTCTCAGGGAAGGATTTGGTACCCCAGTCTTCAGTCTCTCAATCTCAAGGCATGGCTCTTGAAGAGTTAGAGTTTGCAGATCTGCATCTTTCCCAAGGGGTTCTGGACATCCTCAAGGCTTCTCGAAAGCCCTCCACCAGAAAGACTCACAACTCCAAATGGAAAATATTCAGCATTTGGTGTTCTAAGAGGAATATTTCTCCAGATACTGCTGAATTGCTTATGGTTCTGGATTATATGGTCCATCTTAATGGCCTAGGCCTCGGACCAGCTACTCTCAAGGTACACTTGTCAGCTGTTTCTGCATTTTTGTTTGTGGGGAATTCTTCTTTACTATCTTCCCATCCTGCGTTCTGTAAATTTTTTAAAGGATTGTTTCACACCAATCCCCCTTTTTTAGAGACCGTGCCTCTGCCTGGGATTTGAATGTTTGCATTGCTCAGCTTATGCAACCCCCTCTTTGAGCCTATGTCTTCAGCAGAGCTTAAGTACTTGACTTGGAAAACTGTGTTCTTGATGGCCATTACCTCTGCCAGGCGTATCAGTGAGTTGCAAGCCCTGTCAGTGGAACCTGATTTTCAAACAACATGGAGGCTTGCTGTATTCTGACTATTGCAGTTAGGTCCTGCCTTTCAACTGCCCCAGAGAACAAAGAGTTAAACTTTTCATGGCCAGCATGGAATGTTCACCGAGAGCTCGGTTGAAGCCCCTGTCTACTGCTGTTTAAACTCCAACTGTCAGATTCTTTACTCCGCCTCACTAAACAGTTGCTCCTGAGATTTCTCCTTTGCTCAGTTCGAAAAAGTCTGTTAGTGTCGTTTTTCGCTCGGTTTCTATCGAATTTCTGCTACCGAATCTGTCGGTTTAAGTCTTTGTCTGTGGTACCCTGAGTACTAGATAGGTTTTGCATTTAGTTTGTGTGGAACTTGTAAATATTGGATCGGTTCGGCTAAAAAAGTTTGTGAATTTACTTAGTGTGGTAAAAAATCCCCCAAAAGACCTGTAACGTGGTCAGGAACTGATAGGGGAGTCTTGCCTGGCAGATTGCCGAAAAAAGGACAAGCTTGGGATAGGATTGGCCATGTCTGAGAAACCCAAGAAAAAACCGGACCCACGGTTTCAACACTGCAGTGTGTGCGAGGAAGCCTTTGCTTAGGCTGATTCCCCACACCACCTGTGTTTGTCTGGGGTTTGACCACCTCGATTCAGGCTGCTAAATTTTTAAGAATTTTCCCAAAGCTGCCCTGGATAAGAGAGTAGGTAGACTGAGGGAAAGAGAGGCCGAGAAGTCCGCTGACCCGGATGGCCAACGCAGTTCGGTTCTGACCGAACCAGGAGGAGTGCCCTCTGACCAGGGCGATACTTCTTCGGGCACGGGCAGAAGGAGAGCCGATTCTGAGGAGTCTGTTCCGGTTAAAAGGAAAAAAATAAATAAATCTTCTGGTTCAGATCCAGAAATTCATACTCTGACTGCTGATGAGATAGCCAAGGATAGTGCAATCGCTTACTTCGGTTCCGGCCGAGCAGGCACCATCTGGCAGGGGTTCGGTTCGGTCGGTTCCCCTGGTTCCGGATTACACTTCAGAAGAATTTTATGAACCGGAGGAGAGAGGATGGTGATGGTGATTATGAAAATCTGGATGTGCCTATTGACCCGGACATCTCCCCAGACAGACCTTCAGGTGTTTCTCCTCCTAGGCTTCTGAGTCCCCTTCCCACTTTGTTTTACAAAAAAGTGGCTGAAACCCTCCAGCTTCCTATGGAAGAAGTGGTAGAGAATCAGGAGGAGCCTGATTATGTTGAAATGATGGACATCCCAGAGTCCAGGAGACTTATTCCCCTCCATAAATCTTTTGGGAAACGGACAAATAAAATTCTTAAGACTCCTACCTCTATACCTCCTGTGGACAGACGAATGGACAAGAGGTGCACTCTTTCAGACTCTGACATGGAGTTCCTTTCTCAGCAATGCAGCCATGTTGGGGTAGTGCAGGCTGCTGCCTGTGATAAGGCAAATATCCCTTTGGCATCACACTTCCCAGATAAGTACTCCCAGCAGGATTGATGCCATGGCAAAGAAACAGTACATGGCAGCATATTTGGGACTCAGGCAGGCTAACTGTATGGCCTACACAGCTAGATACCAGAAGTCCAATTGGGACACTGTGCTGGCTCTGGCTAAACAGCCTCCTGACCAGCTTGCCAGGGAGCTGGAGCAGGTGGCTGCAGATGGGATTGAGGCATCCAAGGTGCAATTTCATGCTGCTGTGGACTCCAGTGATGTTTCATCAAGAGTCATGGCTACATCTGTGGCCCATTCGGAAGATGGCTTGGCTCAGATGTACTGGCCTGTCACAGGATACCCAGGCTAAGGCCATGGATTTCCCTGTTATTGGTAGTTTTCTGTTTGGGGAGCAGACAGAAAACTACATGAAAAAGATGGACAAGTACAGGACCACCTACAGGAGTGCTCAGGCCAAAGAAAGGCAAGCCACTCCTCAAAGGCAGCAATCCAGGGGCAGGGGAAGGACTTTTTAACAAGCCCTGGCCGCCTCCTCTTATGTTCAGAGGGGGTTCTTCAGAGGGAGAAGCAGACGGGAAATGAGCAGGCCTGTATCCACCCCTCAGCCTAAATCCCCTGTCAAGCAGACATGATGGGTCTGCCCTGGGCCGATTCTCCAATACCTGTAGGGGGCAGGCTTGGCTTACTTTGTCCTGGACTGGAAGTCTGAGATCAGACAAGTGGGTCCTGGAAGTAGTAAGCCAGGGATTGGTTCTCCGCTTCAAAAAATTTCCCAAGATGAGAACCAGATCCTTTCCACCTGCAAATCCATCAGAGACCGTTGCCCTAGAGGCAGAGGCTTCTTCCCTCCTGGCTCTCAGAGCCATAGAGAGGGTTCCCACCTTACACAAGGGCAAAGGATTGTACTCCAGGTACTTCCTAACCCCCAAAAAGACAGGAGAATTGCGGCCCATCCTGGACCTAAGAGATCTGAACAAGTACCTTTTAAAACCAGAGTTCAGAATGGTGACTCTGGGAATAATCCTTCCCTCTCTAAGGCCAGGGGACTGGCTAGCCTCCCTGGACCTCAGAGGTGCCTATTTCCACATTCCTATCAGGTGCTCCCACAGAAAGTACCTCAGGTTCGAGTTGCCCTCAGGCCACTATCAATTCAGAGCAATGCCCTTTGGCCTAACGTCAGCCCCAAGGGTTTTCACAAAGTGCCTGGCAGTAGTGGTTGCTTTCCTAAGGAGAAAAAATATCTCCATCTTTCCATACTTGGACGACTGGCTCATAGTGGGTCAGTCTCCAGACCAAGTCCAAGTCACATTTGCAAATAACTCAGCAAGTGCTCACTTCCTTAGGATTCCTCCTCAACCTTCCAAAGTCAGTTCTCGAGCCAGTACAGTTCCTCACTTTCATAGGGGCGGAGCTGGGTACAGTAAGGGCAAGAGCTTTCCTTCCCCTGGACAGGGCAAGGACCTTTATGGAACTGGCCTCTTCATTCACCCTACAGGTGTCTTGACCAGCAAGGCATTTCCTTCAGCTTCTGGGCCACATGGCAGCCTCCACAGCAGTGGTCCGGGGGCAAGATTCCAGATGAGGGACATTCAGTTCCATTTAACAGCCTTCTGGTCCCAAAGAAAGGATTCCCTTACCAAACTAGTCCCAGTGACTCGAACCCTGATCCAGGCTTTGCAGTGGCGGCAGGATCAGGACAATTTGAGACAAGGAGTTCCTTTTGTCACTCAGTCTCATTCAGTGATACTCACCACAGATGCCTCCATGCTGGGCTGGGGAGCCTACCTGGGGCATCTTACCACCCAAGGGCTGTGGTCACCTCAAGAATATCTGCTTCACATCAATCTCTTGGAGCTCAGAGCAGTGTTTCTGGCACTGCAAGCCTTTTCCAAATCTGTACAGAACAAGGTGGTCCAGATCAGAACAGACACCACCACCACAATGTGGTACATCAACCAGCAAGGGGGCACTCTGTCTACGGCCTTGTGCACAGAAGCAGTGAAGTTGTGGTCCCTGGCCTATACCCTGCAAACCCCTCTGATAGCAGTTCACCTCCCAGGGAAGGACAATGTCCTAGCAGATGCTCTCAGCAGGATATCCCAGGGCCATCCGCGAATGGACCCTCTATCCCTAGTTTTGAAAGTGATTTTCTCGAGATGGGCACTCCACAGATAGATCTTTTGCAGCCCCAGACAATCCCAACTTCCTCTTTTGTTGCAGACCCCCAGTCTTGGGCTCAGTCCCCTGGATGCTTTGATTTTGAATTGGGAAGGAAATTTCTGTATGCTCTTCCCCCTCCTCTGAGGTGTTAGTTAAGAAAAGTCACAACCATGCTAGGTGATTCTGATTGCTCCAGACTGGGCCAGACAGCCCTGGCACCCCCTGTTGCTGTCCTTGGCAGTCCACCTTCCCCTGTCTCTTCCCAGGAATTGCAGCCTGTTGACATCCTCTCAGGGGAGGATTTGGTACCGGAACCTCAGGGGTCTCTACCTCAAGGCATGGCTCATGAAGAGTTAGTTTGCTGATCTGCATCTTTTTCAAGGGGTTCTGGATATCCTTAATGCTACTAGAAAGACTTAAAATTCCAAATGGAAAAGGTTCACTATTTGGTGTTCTAATAAGGATATTTCTCCAGAATCTGCTGGGTTGCCTACGGTTCTGGACTATATGGTCCATCTCAATGGCCTAGGCCTTAGGCCAGCTACACTTAAAGTGCATTTGGCAGCTGTTTCCGCCTTCTTGTCAGTAGGCAAGCCCCCTCCTCTGTCAGCTCATCCTGTGTTTTGTAAGTTCTTCAAGGGATTGCTGCACACCAGTCCCCCCCCTTTAGGGACCCTGCTCCTGCTTGGGACCTTAATGTTTACATTGCTCAGCTTATGCAACTGCCCTCTGAGCCTTTGTCCTCTGCAGAGCTTAAGTACTTGACTTGGAAAACTGTGTTTTGGGTAGCCATTACCTCTGCCAGGCATATCAGTGAATTGCAAGCCCTGTCAGTGGAGCCTGATTTCATCTCTTTCCATGGAGGTAAAGTGGTCCTAAGAACTAACAGGAAGTTTTTGCCTAAGATGGTTTTAGATTTCCACCTTAACCAGTCTGTCTCTCCCTGTTTTCTTCACTGACCATTACTCCTCTGGAGAGAGGACGCTGCACAGCTTGGATGTTAAAAGGGCCCTCAGCTACTACATAGAGTGCACCAAGGGTTACAGGTTTGAGTCCCTCCAATTGTTCCTCACATATGGAGAGGTTGGTAAGGGCAGATCTGCTACTAAGATCTATTGTCAGGTGGATTGTTTCTTGTATACAATTCTGCTATGAAAAACTGGGTAGAACTCTACCCTCAGGCCTGAGGACTCTCTACTAGAGGAACGGCTGCTGCCAGGGATATTCCTATCTTAGAAATTTGTCAATCAGCCACCTGGAAAACAGTCCACACATTCACCAAGCATTATTCTCTGGATATCCAGGCTAGGAGTGATGCTCGGTTTGGCACAGCAGTACTTCAGAGCCTGTTTCCAAAGTAGGTTCTGTCCCTCCTCCATGGTGGTACTGTTTGGTAGTCTGCAATAGTCAGAATACAGCAAGACTTCATATTGCTTGGAAGAAAAAATTACTTGCCTTAATAATGTTTCTTCTAATGGAGTCTTGCTGTATTCTGACCTCCTCCCCTCTCAGAACCTGGTTTTTGGGAAGTGGGTGGGCAGGAGCAGTGTTGGCACCCTAGGGGTGTCCCTTTTTCACCCGCCTTTATTTTGGGGGAGGTTTGTGTTTTGGGTTTCCTGACTTGAGCCTTTGCTTTAAAACCAAAAAAAACCCTTTTATATAAATTCAGTTGCCAGTTGGTTAGTGTGAGTTTTACAGTTTCCACACAGAACTTCTAGTGAGTATTGCTCGTAAAGATCTGACGATCGGAGTTTAAACAGCAGACAGGGGCTTCAACCGAGCTCCCGGTGAACATTGCATGCTGGCCATGGAAAGTTTAACTCTTTGTTCTCCGGGGCAGTTGAAAGGCAGGACCTAACTGCAATAGTCAGAATGCAGCAAGACTCCATTAGAAGAAACATTACTAAGGTGAGTTTTTTCTTATCTCCTTTCTTAGGGTTAAAGTGGTACTTAGAACCAGTAGAAGCTTCTTGCCCAAAGTGGTTTCAGACTTCCATTTAAACCAGTCTCTCTCTTCCTGTTTTCTTCACTGGTTATTCTTCCTCAGGAGAGGGGAGGCTACACAGTTTAGATGTCAAAAGAGCCCTTAGTTACTACCTAGAGCATACCAAGGGTCACAGGTTTGACTCCCTCCAGTTCCTCAGTTATGGAGAAGTGAGAGAGGGCAAACATGCCACCAAAAGATCTGTTGCCAGGTGGATTGTGTCTTGTATGCAATTCTGCTATGAAAAACTCCACCCTCAGGCCTGAGGGCTCATTCCACAAGAGGTACAGCTGCTTCCCTGGCTGCGGCCAGGGATATCCCTCTGCTAGAGATTTGTCAAGCAGCCACCTGGAAAACAGTCCATACCTTCACCAAGCATTACTCTCTGGATATCCAGGCTAGGAGTGATGCTCGGTTTTGCACAGCAGTACTTCAGAGCCTATTCCCAAAGTAGGTTCTGTCACTCCTCCTTGGAGGTACTGCTTGGTAGTCTGCAATTGTCAGAATACAGCAAGACTTAATGTTTGAAGAAAAAATTACTCCCCTTAGTAATTATATTTCTTCTAATGGAGTCTTGCTGTATTCTGACCTACCTGCCTCCCCTCTCAGAACCTGTTTATGGGAAGTGGGTGAGCAGGTGCAGTGTTGCACCCCAGGGGTGTATTTGCTTGCATCCTCCTCCCTTTTTGTTTGGGTACTTATTTATTGTTTTTGAGTACATTGGGTTTAGTTTTTGGGTTTCCTAACTTGAGTCTTCCTTGGGAATCCAAAACTTTTCAGCCAGTTGGCTAGTAGAATTTTTACAATTTCCACATAGAATTTTTAGTTTAGTTGGGCTCGTAAGAATCTGATGGTTTGAGTTCAAAACACTCCAGATGAAGATTTCAACCGAGCTCGAGCTCAGCATTCCATGCCCTGCATGGAAAGTTAACCCTTAGTTCTCCGGGGCAGTTCAAAGGTTGGTAATCACTGCAATTGTCAGAATACAGCAAGTGTCCATTAGAAGAAATATAATTACTAAGGTGAGTATTTTTTTCTTACAGGACAAGTCAGTCACAGCTCTTTCTCACATATGGTGAAGTTGGTAAGTGCAGAGCTGCAACAAAATGTAAAATTGCTCGCTGGATAGTGGCATGTATACAATTTTGTTATATTAAGGAGGGTAAACTGGTACCTCTGGGCCTGAGAGCACACTCCACCAGGGGCACAGCTGCTTCATGAGAAATTCCGCTACTGAAAATCTGTAAAGCAGCTTCATGGAAAACAGTACACACCTTCACAAAGCATTACAGCCTGGGCTTGCAATCTAGAGGCGATGCTAGGTTTGGTACTGCAGAGCTTGTTTCTGAAATAGGTTCTCTGCCCAACCTCCAAAGGTACTGCTTGGTAGTCTGCATTAAGTTTAATCATAATGAGTAATTCCTGGGGTTAGGAAAAAAAAAATTACTCACCATACTAATCTTGTTTCTTCAAAGGGATCACTCATTATGATTAAAGACCCTCCCTACCTCCCCTACTAGAACCTGTAGAACTTGCTCTGCATTCTTGCATTAGGGTTTTTTCTCTTCTCCTATGTAGACTGATAGAGACTCGCTTTGTTTAGCCAGTTGGTGTCCGGGTGGTCTCAAGTTTCTTAGGTTTGTTGGCTACGGATGTTTTGACCTGAAAAGGGCAAAAAATATTTTTTAAGGTTGTTAATTTTCAGCTAGTGGGTCTTTTACCCAGTTAGGCTCCATAAGAATCTGAAGCACTCTGAGTGCAGCAGTTTGAAAGTGGCATGAGCCAACTGAGAGTTCCATAATTTACATAAAATTCCATCTCCCTGGGCAGTTCAACACAGGAGACTGACTGCATTAAGGTTAATCATGAGTGATCCCTTTGAAGAAACAAGATTGCTATGGTGAGTCATTTTTTCATCTGAGCCAAGCATGTCTTCTGAGAGAGACAGATGTAGCCATGACTCTAGATGCCACATCATTGGAGTCCACAGCAGCATGAAATTGCATTTTGGATGCCTCATTTCCATCAGCAGCCACCTCCTCCAGCTCCTTGGCTAGCTGGCGAGAGGTCTGTTTAGCCAGTTCCAGAACCGTATCCCATCTGGATTTCTGGTACCTGGCTGTGTAGGCCATGTAAGTAGCCTGCCTGAGTCCCAAAGATGATGATGCCAAATGCTGTTTTTTTTTTTTTTTCCATGGCATCCACTTTCCTGGAGTCCTTATCCGGGGTGTGAAGCCAAATGCATGTTAGCCCTGTCACAGGCTGCAGCCTGCACTACCCCAACATGGCTGCAATGACTATATAGGAACTCCGCAACCGAGCCTGATAACAAATACTTCTAGGGACATGGATATGTTGTTCATCCACACACTCTGGCAGGTATCCTTATCGCTTTAAATCTTGCCAGAAGGTCTTCAAGCTGGCTCCTCCCACCCACCCGGGTGGTAAAACTCTCGGCTCCGCCCCATGACCCAGATCTTCCTTACCGCTTGGAAGCTCCGGTTCCCTCCTTAACGCTCTACGTATGGCTAGTTCCTAATTCTTGGTTTGCAAGAAATAGTTTAAAGTTTTCAAGACTTGGTCATTTATTTCCCTCATAGCTAGCAATGGACCGTCGACTCGGTTTCGTGGTGCCCATGCGGGCAAGATATCTCGTATGGATCCGCACTCCCGTCGTCTACTGCTTAGGCCTTGAGCCACGACCCGCGGGCCTGCGACCTGTGCTCTTCCTTCTCGGTCGTCCTGGAGGACCCGCGCCCGCCCGGTTACAACTTGGGCGCCCCGAGAAACGTTACCCGGCGGTGAAGTCAAAGGAGGCCCGTTTGGCGGTGTCCGGCGGCCGCCTCGGCGGAACAGCTCGAGCAGATGATCGCCCTCGAGGAGGAGGCGGCGCAGGCCGTGTCTTCTTCTTCCTCGGCTGCGGCCTTTATCCTGCTGTCCTTGGGATCCTCCTATTCAGCTTCTTTTAAGGAGCTCTGTCAGTTCCTTTCCACCAAGGGAGAGGGGCCATCGGGACTTTCCTCTCGGTCCAAGAAGAAGGACTCCAAAGGTAAGTCCCTCCGTCGACGCTCTTGGGAGCGGGAGACGTCCCCCTCCCCGAGTTGTAGACCATTGACGTTAGATCCTTGACCCGGCCACTGGCCTCACTGGCGTCCCCGTCAGGTCAGTTGACTGAGACACCCGTCGACGCAGTTGAGATTTTTCTCGACCCGTCGGACGGGTTGTCGACCGGTGAAACCGAAAACCCTCACTCCCCGGTTCCCCCGGCGGAGATCGAGGTTACCGTGGGCTTGCCTGTGCCTCCGGTTCCGGAGTCCACGGTCGAAACTGCCGAGCCGAGGGGAGAGCGGGTCTCCCCGCCCTGCCCCAGAACCCTCCTCGGGAATGCGAGGGTCTCTGTCTCCGGACATCTTCACGGTCCATGAGTCCCGTCAACATGCAAGGGTCTCAGTATCGTCTTCCTCCTCGGATGAGGAGAGCCCCGGCATAGTGCGTCGGCGCTCTGAACCTCATGTGGCACAGCTCCTTGTTCCAGGGCAAGCCAACGTCGTCGCCTTCCCGGCCATCAAGTAGCTGTCACGGGCCAGCCCAAGCCCCTCGCCCCTAGCCGGGCGCCTGCCCCAGGCCTGTTGCTCCAGCCGAGCCGGCTGCCCACGATTCTGGTGGGACCTCCGCCTCCACAGCCGGGAATTTGGGGCCCCGACCAAGAATTCTCGGTCGAGCCAGGGCCTGCCCCATAGGCTGTCTGTCACCCTCACTCCCGACCACCCTCGGCAGGTGGAGGGTGGCTCAGGCCCAAGGCAGCTCTTTGCGGACTCATCCGAATCCAACGACTATTCCTCCCTGTTCTCCAGGCAGGTCAATCTGGAGTCCTCCGGAGGTCAGTTGCTGGACGATAGCCTATCGTGCTTCATGGGTTTGCTTAGGCTCACCTGGGAGTCCACCAGGATGCAGCTCGAGCCCGTATCCAAGCGGGCCAAGTATCCCCTAATGGAGATGTTGGACCGAGGGGATTCTCCCACGGAGGCCTTTCCAGTGGCCGAGGCCATTGTCGGCCCGGCCTTGGAGCTCTGGCAGCGTTTTGCTTCCTGCCCTGCTCCTTCAGCCAGGATGGCGAGGAAGTGCGCAGTCCTACGGTTCCCTGTCTGTTTTTTTTTGGAACACCCCTCAGGCGAGGGGTTGGTTACCGACGGCATCTTCCGGCGTGCTGGAAGCACCAGGGACATGGACAAGCCTCCCGACTAGGAGTCCAAGAAGTTGGACTGCGCCGGGCGCAGAGTCTATGCTGCGTCCTCCCTTGGCCTTCGTCAGGCCGGCTCGGCCATGCTGATGGCACACTTTTCTCACGCCCTGTTGGGCTCCCTGGACGAGGTAGTCCCTCATCTCCCGGCCGACCTGCAGACCACGGTCAAGCAGGTGCGGGACCAGGGCAGTGCCAAGCAGCAACTTCAGACTGCTCTGGACATTGGCGACTCATGTGCCAGGTCAGTCACGGCCGCAGTAGCAATGCGCCGTTGGGCATGGCTGAGGATATCCACCTTCATAGCGGATACCCAGCACAAGTTGGCGGATGTCCCCTTCTTGGGGACCGACCTCTTCGGCCCTGGAGTGGAGGGTCACCTCCAGAGGATCGAAAAGTCCAATGCCACTCTGAACTCTGTCTCCTCCGCCCAGAGGGACAAGGGCAGCAGACCGCAACCAAAGCCCTTTCGTCCATCTGCGCCCACAGCACGTCCGGCCCAGCAGCATCAGGGCCAGCAGGCTCGCACTCGGCATCCCAAAGCCAAGCCTGCGGCTTCCTCTTCCAGGAAGCAGGGAGGCAAAGGCCCAGGAGGTCCTCGGTCGGTCCCTTCTCCAAGCCTGCCCAGTGACTGGTTGAGGTGTCGCCCCCAACCTTGTCACTCCACCCCAGGTTCCCCCATGGGGGGATGGCTCCGCCACTTCCTTTCCGCCTGGTCCACTATCACCACGGACCGGTGGGTGCTGGAAGTGGTAGGAAAGGGCCTGCCTCTGGAGTTCGAGCAGGCCTGCTCTTCCGAGCCATTGCCCCCAGGGGGCCTCGCCGTCTGCTCGCCAAGCCGACATCGCTCTGCTCCTCGAGAAAGAGGTGATCAGAGAGGTGGCGGACCCTCTCTCAGACCCGGGGTTTGTGTCCAGGTACTTCCTGGTCCCAAAACGGACGGGGGGCTGGCGCCCCATTCTCGACTTGCACGACCTAAACAAGTTCCTGAGTTCTCGGACCTTCAGGATGGTCACTCTGGCTCAGATAATACCATCCCTGGAGCAGGCGTGTGGTTCTGTTCTCTGGACCTACAGGGCCGTTCTTTCACATCCCTATCCGTCCTCACCAGAGATTCCGCCGCTTCGAGCAGGATCCTCAGCAAGTTCAAGCCATGCCCTTCAGCCTTTCTCTTGCTCCAGGGTCTTCACAAATGCATGGCAGTGGTGGCATCATTCCTGCAGTGCCGAGGGTCCAGTGTACCCTTACCTGGACGATTGGCTGATAGCAGCCCTCCAGACAGGAGGTGGAGTGGTCCAGAGATCTGGCCCTCCAGGTTTGCTCTCAGATCGGCCTTCTCATCAACAAGACCTAGTCGGAATTCGGACCGAAGCAGGTGATTCTTTTCATCGGGGCAGAGCTCGAGACTCTTCGAGCCAGAGCACGGCTCCCAGCGGACAGGGCTGAGGTTCTTTCCTCCTTTGCCAATCATTTCTGGTTGGGCAGTCATGCCCTGCCCGGGACTTCCTGCGCCTCCTGGGTCTCATGGTGGCCTGCACCAGCGTGGTCCATTGGGCCCGCTGGCACATGCGTCCCCTTCAGTGGGGATTGGCCAGCCAGTGGTCACAGCGCTGCGATCCATTGGACCAGCTAGTGACGGTGACCGAGGGGATGTGGAACACTCTCCAGTGGTGGACTGTTCCAGCCCATTTGCAGGAGGGCATGCCATTTGTCCGCCCCGAGCCAATGGTCTCTCTATCGACCGATGCCTCTCTGATGGGTTGGGGTGCCCATCTGGGGGAGCACAGGGCGCACTGCCTCTGGTCCCCTTAGGAGTCCTGATGCCATATCAACCTGCTGTAGCTTCGGGCGGTTCATCTAGCCCTCACCGCCTTTGCTCTGTTTCTACGGGGTCAAGTGGTTCAGGTCCAGACGGACAATACCACGACCATGTACTACCAAAACCGCCACGGCAGGACGCGCTCCATGTCTCTGTGCAAGGAAGCTCTCCGCGTTTGGTCACTCGTGCGCAGCCTGGAGGCGGATCTCTTAGCCATCCATGTGGCAGGAGCCTCCAACACCCTGGCCGATGCCCTAAGCCGGATAGGGGCTTTGTCTCATGAGTGGTCTCTCCTGCCGGAGGTAGTACAAGATCTGTTCTCCCACTGGGGCACACCTCAGGTGGACCTATTCTCCTCCAGGGAGAATGCGAAGCTGAGGCTGTTTCATGCCCGCCCCCCTCAGCAGGGTTCGCTGCAGGGGGATGCCTTCTCGAGGCCGTGGACCCCAGGCCTCTTCTGCGCCTTTTCCTCCATTTCCCTTGATCCACAAGGTGCTTCTCAAGGCAAGGAGGGACAAGGCGCAGGTGATTCTGGTAGCCCCAGACTGGCCCCGCCAATGCTGGTATCCAGATCTCCTCAGCCTCGGCTCCAGGCTCCCGAGGCAGCTTCCAGCTCGCCCGGACCTGTTATCAGTCAATCAGGAGAAGGTGTTCCATCCGGACCTTCAATCCCTGCACCTGACGGCCTGGTTCCTGAGGGGCTAGAGTTCTAGGCCTTGGGTCTTTCCGACGAGGTCCTCAATGTAGTTGAGGTGTCCCGTAAGGAGTCGACCAGAAAATGCTATGCCTTCAAATGGAAGAGATTCTCCATTTGGTGTCAGGGCAAGGGCCTGGACCCTTCCTCCTGTTCCTTGGCAAGCATCTTGGACTACCTATGGTCCCTTTCTCAGCAAGGGCTTTGGTCAGCGACCCTAAAGTGCACCTGGCAGCCATCTCTGCTTACGGTAGCGGGTGGGAAGCAGTCGGTCAGGCGCATGAGGAGAGAGAAAGTGTTGGGCGCTTTTCAAAGGCCTGGATCACATATCCCCTCCGGTGCATGAACCTCCACCTCCGTGGGATCTACTGCTAGTATTGGCAAAGCTCATGGGCAAGCCATTCGAACCAGTGCACAGGTGTGACATCTGTCGTGGAAGACCGCCTTCTTGGTGGCTATCACGTCAGCCAGAAGGATGGGAGAGCTCCAGGCGCTTTCCATAGTCTCCTTACCTGGTCTTCCACAGGGACAGGGTTGTCCTGCGCCCCCACCCGAAATTCCTTCCGAAGGTGGTGTCGGAGTTTCACCTTAACCAGGTGTTGACTCTGCCGCTGTTCTACCCCAGTCACACCTTGGAGGCCGACTATAGACTCCATACTCTGGACCCTAGAAGGGCGCTGGCTTACTATAAGGAGCGCACGGCTGAAGTTCGGGGAGAGGTTCGCCAGCTGTTTGTCACCTATGCTGAAGCCTCACCTGGCAGACCTGCAGCCAAGCGGACGATAGGCAGGTGGGTCACCTCCTGCATAGATCTCTGCTACAGGTTGGCGGGCATGGAGCCTCCCAGAGGGATAAGAGCTCATTCTACCCGCCATACCGCTGCATTGGTAGCTGCTTCCAGGGACGTCCCTATCCAGGATATCTGCAGGGCTGCTACCTGGAAGTCTGCACATACCTTTATAACCCACTACCACATCGACCTTGAGTCACGCCGGGATGCTGGTTTTGGGGCCTCGGTTCTCTAGTCTCTATTTCCTAAGTAGGGGGTGTGCGCCTTGCCTCCCTCCTCCCGGAGAACTGCTAGGAGTCTGCCAGAAAGTGTGGATGAACAACACATCCATGTCCCTAGAAATGCAGGTTACTCACCTGTAACAGGCGTTCTAGGAATGGTATATGTTGTTCATCCACACGCCCCACCCGACCTCCCCGGCTCCGACGCACAACTTGAGCTTCCAGTGGGCCAGATCTGGTGTTATGGGGCGGAATCGAGAGTTTTACCACCCGGGTGGGTGGGAAGAGCCAGCTTGAAGACCTTCCAGCAGGATTTAAAGCGGCAAGGATACCTGCCAGAAAGTGTGGATGAACAACATATACCATTCCTAGAACTCCTGTTACAGGTGAGCAACCTGTATCTCCTGTCCATTTTCTTATCCACAGGAGGTATTGAATTAGGGGTTTGTAAAATTTTTGTCCGTTTCCCCAAGGATTTATGAAGAGGGATAGACAGTCTTTTGGACTCTGGGACGTCCATCATTTCCACAAAATCAGGCTCTTTATCCTCCTCTCTGGCTTCAACCAAGGGAAGCTACAGGGTTTCTGCCACCTTTTGTAGACCAAAAATGTGAAGGGACTCTGAGCCTGGGAAGAGACACCCGAGGGCCTGTCTGGGGAGATGTCCGGTTCAATGGGCACATGCAGATCCCCCACAATCATCATCCTCAGGATAGTCTTAGTCTCCTCCCACTCCTCATAAAGGCGTCTGGATCATAATCCAGAGGAGACTGATCCGACAGTCTAACCGGCAGTTCTGGTTCAGACACAACCAATCTAAGCGATTCAACAATGATAATCGCTTTGGCTATTTCATCCGTGGTTGGAGAGTGCGATACCAGATCTGAACCGGCAGACTTGCGCTTCTTTTTTGATGGAACAAACCCCTCGGGGTCAGCTCTCCTTTTGCCCGAGGAGGTATCGCCTAGGTCAGTAGGCACTTCCTCAAGTTCGGCCACAACTGAACCTGGCTGGCCATCTGGATCTACGGAATTCTCGGCCTCCCTTTCCTTCAGCCTACTCAGTCTTTCATCTAGAGTGGATTTAGGAAAGTTTTTACAGACTTGGCAGTCTGACTTGAGGTGGTCAAACCCCAGATAATAAACACAGATGAGGTGGGGGTCAGCCTTAGCAAAGGCTTCCCCACACTCAGTACAGTGTTGAAACCCAGAGGGACCAGTTTTCTTCTTGGGCTTCTCAGACATGGCCAACCTAACAAATTACCCTTTTGCAGCTTTCAAGCCAGGCAATACAACAACCGATCGGTTACAAATCGTGTCACGGTCTTTTAAAAGAACCAGCAAAAAACCTCTGTTCTTTTGAAACCGATCGGTACCGGAACACCACTCTAATCCCAGAAATAAATTTAAATATAATGGGTCAGTTCCAAACCGGACTAACCCGAAAGAACTGAAGAAAAGAGCAATTTCCAACTTTTTCACTGAATAAAATAGTCACTACCTATCTACACACTACCTGTACCGTAGACAGAGGCTGGAAATCCGAAAATAACCAAAAATGATATGGTTTAAACCAAACTCTTTACTTTTACCGAACTGAGCAGAGGAAATCTCCGGAGCGACTTTACTGTTAGGCGGAGTAAAGAATCTGACTGTTGCACTGGGAAGTACCACAGACAGAGGTTTGAAAACCGAGCTCAAGCTCAACGTTCTGCTTCTGCATAGAGTTAACTCTTTCCTCTCTGGGGCAGTTCAAGTGCTGGGGCTAACTGCATTATGTGTGAATACAGCAAGACTTCATGTTGTTTTGAAGTCCAGTTCCCCTTCGATTTCTTCCAATTCAGACATCCTCGAAGTGATCAGTCACTGACTCTAGCTCAGTTGGGAATGCTCTAAGTTGTTCATCTGTGATCTTCTCAAACCTGGAGATTACCTCCTTTGGAGGATAAAAGGCCAGCGCAGGCAGATATTTACACTTTAAAGCAAACTCTGGGTCTTGCGAGTACTGCACTGTTAACCCCTTGCTCTGTATTTTCTGGTAAATGCATTGGGTGAAAAAGAAACGCCAGACTTGCTTGGCCTGGGGAAAAACCGCTTTAAAGGCATTTATGCTCACAAGTTCAAAGTCGGTCATTACAAATTCTGGGGAGAGGTTTGGATAAAGATTTCTTAGTGTAATGAGCATTCGCTCATGTGTCCCTCCTTTTCCTTGGCAACAGGGCAGAAACTGAGGCTGCACAGTTTCAAACCTCTAACCCAGTATGACATGCATCTGATGTAAGGGAGGGGCAACACTGAATGTCGCAACGCATACCAATTCTTGCAACACTCTAGGAATTTGGTATGTATTTAATATGTGTGGTGGTGTCCTGAGTTGATGCCCTCATTTTTGGCCACATTAATAGCCTTTGCCTTTTTTTACTGCTTTGGGATCAGGACTGTGTGTGTGCTGGGAGAATCTGTGAATAACAGTTGGGTCCTTCTCACTTTTTGTGTACACTCTGACCTTTGGTTTCCTTACCGCTCGCTCTGCCAGACAGCTTTTGCCTTCATGCTCCCTTTTGTGCAGCAGGTAAATAAAGTTGGATTCATCCACAAGCTTTCATCAGCTGTGCTCAGATAATATAAAATGACAGGCCATTGCAGTGGACAGCAAAGCAGCAATGTATAAGGCAAACTGGCATCACAGAAATGAAAGCAGTGCAGCAGTTACCGCAGCTTTATAATGTGTGCTGTGCCAATTGCTGCTGCAGAGTACTAATTGCCAGCCTGATGAACTGTACAATGAGCACCCTGTAATCTATTGAAATGCCAACAGTATCTTTATAAATACACAACGTAATGTTGCTTGCATAATCCATTATTGATTCATGGTGCCTGAGAGAAGAAAGCGCAGTTATGATGGTGCAATATGGTGGCACAGTATGGCAGCATATTTACTACGAAGCGAGTCAGCACGGGAGTGAGATGTCGGCAGCGAATGCAGCGGAAGTGAGTTGACCGAAGCAGATTGACATAGACCCATGTGCAGCTGCCACACGGAACTTGGTCCTTGCATTCATCAGGCATTAGTCTTGAATTGCCTCCAGATACAGAGCAAGTTGTGGAATTGCTGTTCTGCAGGGAGTGCTCTTCTGAGAGCATTGCCCTCTTAGTGTGTTTTTTTTTTTTTTACCAGGAGTAGCACACTAAGCTGAAAGCTTTTTTACAGGTGCAACCTGGGAGCACAGGGAAGTTGTGACTTGCTCAGAATCACACAGTATGCAAGTGGAAGCTGTGGGATTCAAACCCAGGTCTGGTCTGTTGTATGTCACCAGATGTGCAGCTCAGAGCCTTAAACCACTGCGCTGTACTGCCTACCGGTGTTACCTGCTGCAAGAGCTGACTCTCGGGAGTAAGGTAGTACAGTTATACAAGAACTTACTTTAACAGTAGATCTTTGAGAGAAGCTGTTGCAGCAGGTACTGCTTCCCACCCACCTTCCCCCTCGAGGACTGTTTTTGCATTGTTTGATCAGTACTACTGTTGTTGCTTTGTAAAAATTCACCTTCGTTCTCTGTTCTAGATCACCTTCCATCCTCTATGCCAGAGTCTCCGGTGGGAGAACTGAGGTATGCAGAGGACCGACCTCCCTTTATACCATGCATGGCGTCTGGATTGGGCTGACTTCAGGGGGAGGGGGGGTCCTCACTGTAGACTGCTAGCTAGAAGTTCTCTGTGGGGTCCTGCCGGCTTCAGACCTACCGGTGTTACCTGCAGCAAGAGCTTCTCTAAGATCTGCTGTTACTGTAAGTTCTTGCATGACTGTACTTTCTAGGAGTGATATGACTCACATCCACACAACCCACCCTGACAAAAAGGGTACCTGATTCTGCTTCCATCGTGCAAGATCTGACATCACAGGGTGGAGTTGGAGGGATATATCCACCCAGCTGGTGGGAAGAGCTTGGTTTAAAGATGTCCGGCCAATCATAGTCTTCCAACAGAACTGCCAGAATTTGGATGTGAAATGTATACCACTCCTAGAACTATAGTTACAGGTGAGTAACCTTTTGTTCTCTGTCTTCGGCCTTTAGTAACTTGAAGTTACCTTTTAACCCATATATTATCAGGTCCACGGTCTCTTGCTTTTAGTGCCTCAACAGTTTGGAATGCTATACAAGGTATTAAAGAAGCAGTGCATGTTAGTGGTAACACTTTTGACTCATACTTTATTGATTTTAGATTGCATCTTATCTCGTATCGTGTTTTTTGATATTTTTAATGATAAAAAAAAGAGTACTCCTTTTAGTATGGCTCTCCCCAGGTTGTCATCTGTATTCTCAGCTGTTTTTGTTTACAGCCGTTGTCCACTACAGTCCCGAAGCAGTGCCTGATACATGCTAGTTCATTTCAGTCACAAAAAATGTGGTGATAAACAGTGTGTTCAGCAACAAATACTGATAAAAGCTTGGACCAACTGATATGTAAAGGAGCACTTTTCATTATTTCACATGTAAAGTGCTGAAGGAGTCAGAATGGGGATAAAGGGTATCCTAAAGCGCGGGAGAGGAGGGTCATTCTAAAATGGAATTAAAACAAAAACTGTAGGTCAAAATTGTCATTGCTAACCTGCACTGCTGCTGCTTTAAAATGTCTGACTAATCTGAAAATGTTTAATGTGGCTTGAAAACCTATTTTTGTGACCAATGCATCTTCACACATTCCTGAAATAGGAAGAATACTTGTTTTGGGGTCAGTGTAATTTTATTGTAGCACATATGGAGGAAAGACCATGCAGCCTTGCGACGTTTCGCCTACGACATTTGGCCTAATACTAGTTTGACCTAAAAGCTGTTTGCTGTAGTACGGTGGCTACCACTACAGGCTGGCCTCATTTATCACACAGTCACCTTCTAGCACACTTACCATCCCACTGCCGGTGAGTGTCTGGGTTGTTTTTGTCAGTTGTTGCTTTAGGCAAAATGTAGTTAGGCTGAATGGATGCAGCAAAGTGTTGTTGGACTGGGTCTCTTTCTACTAATTTGACTTGGAACCTAACTTTATAGTGACTGTAGTTTGTTTTTTTTTTTTCTTCCATCTTCCCCATGTAGCCCCTTCCACTTTGCTGCTCCTCCTCAACCCTGTCACCTGCTGTCTCTGTGGCTTACAGTGCCCCAGAAATGTTCACAGGGGTGGAGCCTCCTGTGTTCCGAGGGGGGGGGGGCGACTAGGTTCTGGGTGCCACGGCAGGCAGCCCAGTGCAGAGCTTGCGGAGGAGCAGTGTCGTCCTACAGTAGCTGAGGTTTTTTTCTGCCATTTTATCTCCTCTGGCACCTTGTTGAGAGGACTGAGCAGATGCATGCATGTGCATCCCAGTTAGGGAGGTGCCCACCCTCCCCCTTGCGAGACTGCTTGCACTGCCACCAGTGGTCACCCAAGTGGCAGTATCGCAGCAGAGCTAGTATACCTGCCCTCACTGTAGGAACATGTCCTCTGACCCCCGAGCAACCCAGGTCACTGGCGTGGCGACAGGTGAGGTGCAGGCCCCATTACAGCACTAGACTGACTTTGTGATGCGTTATTGGTGCACTTTTTTTTTTTTTTTTAAAACATCGTCTCATGCCTGAAAAGGGAACGGAAGTTCCAGTAGGTTTATCTGGTTACCAAGATAACAGAGTAAAATATTAATCATGTTTGGCTAATTAAGTGTTCCATTGCTTGATAAAAGTTAATGCGAAAATAAGGTAAAATCTTCTGGGGCTTTAGATTTCTAGTTTAAACCCAGAAGTCCACCTCTATGCTTTATGTATTTTAACCTCTGCTGGTTTTCTTTTATAGAAATGAGTCGTCAGACAGCAACAGCTCTCCCAACAGGTACTTCGAAATGTCCACCATCACAGAGGGTACCTGCACTTACAGGTTCTACAGCATCGAACAATGACTTGGCCAGTCTTTTTGAGTGTCCAGTTTGCTTTGATTATGTGCTGCCACCTATTCTGCAGTGCCAGAGTGGCCACCTGGTTTGTAGTAACTGTCGTCCAAAGCTCACATGCTGTCCTACTTGCCGAGGCTCGCTGGGGTCCATTCGTAACTTAGCAATGGAAAAAGTTGCCAACACTGTACTGTTCCCATGTAAATATGCTTCATCAGGATGTGAGGAAACTTTACCACACACAGAAAAAGCAGACCATGAAGAGCTCTGTGAGTTTAGGCCTTATTCATGTCCCTGCCCTGGAGCATCATGTAAATGGCAAGGTTCTCTGGATGCTGTAATGACCCACTTGATGCATCAGCATAAGTCTATAACAACATTACAAGGGGAAGATATAGTTTTTCTTGCTACAGACATTAACCTTCCTGGAGCTGTTGACTGGGTTATGATGCAGTCTTGTTTTGGTTTCCATTTTATGCTGGTTTTAGAGAAACAAGAGAAATATGACGGTCACCAACAGTTCTTTGCAATTGTACAATTGATTGGAACACGCAAACAAGCTGAGAACTTTGCTTATCGACTTGAACTTAATGGTCACAGGCGGCGATTGACTTGGGAAGCCACTCCTCCATCTATTCATGAGGGGATTGCTACAGCTATAATGAACAGTGACTGTCTTGTTTTTGATACAAGCATTGCACAGTTATTTGCAGAAAACGGAAATTTAGGCATTAATGTAACAATCTCAATGTGTTGAAATGATAGGTGAATGTTTTTGAGTCAGTGTTTTAAATCATTAATGCATTATATTTCAAGAAAATTGCCAGAATATACTGTCCAGCAAACCAATTTAGTGGACAGGTCAGGCATTTGAAGGTTTAAGTAAAGGTTGTCCTCACAGATAACAGTTGCATGTGGTAACACTAATGTATTTAAAGAAAAGAACTACAGTAAGCCACTGAAGAGATATATATATATATATATATATATCCAAAATGGGAATTTTTCGTATAAAAGATAAAATAGCTGTGGTTCTACACCAATTGTTAAAAAAAAAAAAAAAAAAAAACTGAATAAACTTGTTTGTAGATTGATTGTATTGTTAAAAATACTGTTTTGTCTTTTTCCTTTGACTGACAATTTGCATCGCTGCTTCCCCTTGTAAGTCACTACATAGTATTGCTGCTGTTTGTGTATTTTTTTCTGTGTACTGCTAATTTTTATTAACATCTAGTTTTTCATTAAATAAAAAGTACTTGTTTTCTTTAGCTTAGGTCTCTTGTTTACTTCAGTTTTTTAATTGTAATTAAAATGTTTTGTCTTTTTAAATTTAATGTATTGCTTTAGTGTATTTCTTTGGATATGGCAACCTGTAGACAATGTATGGCTTCAGCTTAACTCCTAGAGAAAGGAACACGTGCAAAAGCATTGCTGTATGGAGCACTTCTCACTCCAGGAATTCTTCAGTATGTTTGATAGGTGCAGTATGCCAGCAGGGTTCAGCTACCCTGGACGAGGAGTTAATGCTAATGATTTTTGCATCAGCCAGTCAGAGCAGAAGAGTGCTGCCTGAGCTAATAAGAGAGTTCTATCATATTTATTTCTCCACTGACTGGACAACACAGTGCCAGAGTCTCTCTTCTCACTTTCGCTTGAAGTTTATTTCTTTCAAAGCTGGTAAAAATTTTCTTAGTACTGCCTTAGCATTTCAAACCCCAGGAAATGTTACTGTGTTCCAACAAATGCAGTATGGTCTCACCATAGGACTGCCCCGAAGCCGAAATGGTTAATAGAACCTATGCTAATAGTGGAACGTTGGGCTTGAGCTCTGTTTTCAAATTACTTTCCCTGGTTGCACTTCCTGCAACAGTCAGATTCTTTACTCCACTTGCCTCAGTAAGACGTCTCCAGAGAGTCCTTCATTTTCACTAAAGAATTTTTTTTTTCCCCCTAAATTCCGTTGTTTATTTTCAGTTTCTGAAGCACTGTCCTTGGTTCACAGGTAGAATTAGTCTAGATTAGAGAATATTCGGTGAGTTTCTTCAGTTCCTACTCAGTTTCTCCAACCGAGGAAGGAACTGATATTGTTTCTATATTTTAACAATTTAATTTAACTTTATTGCTGGTTGAAAAAACTTTTCTTTTTTTTGTTTTGTTACCAGGGTAACTCTGTCTTTTGGTCTACCTTCTATTCAATGTCATAACAAGAAACTAATGGGCCCCACAGGTTTCCAACATTGTACAGAGTGTAGGAAACGGTTTGCTAAGGCAGATCCTCATTTAATGTGTGCGTTTTGTTTGGGGTTTGACCACCTCCAAAAGGGTTGTGATATTTGCAAAGACAGATTTGGGATCCGCTCTCCTTATCAGACAGGCCTCTTATATGGCATACATAGCCAGATACCAGTGGACCTGGTGGGACACTGTTATGGAAATTACTAAATCCATGCCAGCCCCTATGGCAGCTGATTTTACAAGAAGCTGCAAAGAGGGGCATTGAGGCTTCTAAGGCACAGTTCAGACTGGCTGTAGATAATGACACTGCAGCCAGACAGATGGCTTCCTCAGTTTCTCTCAGAAGATTTGCTCGGCTTAGGACTACCAACCTGGCCCAAGACACACAGTCCAATTTGGACTTCCCTTGTGAGCCCTCCTCTCTGGTCAGCAGACTGAGGCTTACATGAAAAAAAAATGGATGATTACAAAATGGCCTACAAAAGTGCTGCAGCCAAGGAGAGGGCCTCCACTCCTTAGAAAAAATCAAGGAAGGGGAACTAGAGGTAGGGGTCAGTATAGGCCTTATTTCCAGCCACAGGCCTACCCTCAGTATCACCAGCAGAGGGGCTGTTTCAGAGGCAGGAGCAGAAGAGGTGGAACCCGAAGTAGCCCCAGTCACCAACCAGCATCCCAGCCTAAACAGACACCCTGAGGTATCTGTCCGGGTCACCTCCCCAGTTCAGATACGGGGCAGACTGGCCCACTACCTCCAGGAATGGAAAACCATCACAATAGACAGATGGGTTCTGGAGGTAGTGGACTAAGGACAGACTCTCTGTTTCAAGCTACAACCAAGGCTGAGAGCAAGAGTTTTCAGACCATCATCCCCCACAGAAACAAAGATGGAGGAGGAGGAGGTACTGAATCTGCTATCTTTGGGAGCAATAGAACCAGTTCCTCTGGCACAGAGAGGAAAGGGTCTGTATTCAAGGTACTTCCTTGCACTGGAAAAAAACTGGAGTGGCAACCCATATTAGATCTCAGGCATTTAAACAGGCATCTACTGAAGCCAAAGTTCAAAATGGTAACCCTGAGCACTATCCTCCCAACCCTAAGACAAGGGGATTGGTTGGCATCATTGGATTTAAAGGATACTTGCTTCCATATACCTATAAGACAGTCCCACCGAAAATTCCTGAGATTCAGACTGCCATCAGGTTCAAGGCAATGCCTTTTCAGACTGACTTCTGCTCCAAGAATGTTCACGCAATGTTTGTCTGTGGTTGTGGCACACCTCAGAAGGCAAGGAGTAGTAGTGTTTCCTTACCTGGACAACTGGCTAGTTGTAGGGCAGTCTCCCCATCAGGTGAAGCAGTTTATGGCACTGACACAGGAGCTGCTCCACTGTTTGGGGTTCCTGGTCAATCTGAAAGTCAGTACTATAACCAGTGCAGCTCCTGGGAATTCATAGGAGCTGAGCTGGATTCGGAGACGGGAAAGGCTTTTCTCCCACAGTCAAGAGCAAATACCCTGGTTCAACTGGCAGGCACTTTCAAGGCCTAAAGCCTGAGGCCTGCCAGACACTTGCTACAGCTTCTGGGCCATATGGCAGCTTCAGCAGCCGCAGTGTCAGGAGCGAGATTTCAAATAAGGGATGTCCAGTATCACCTCAGATTGTACTGGCATCAGAAATTGGATCCGTTATCAAAACTGGTTCCAGTCACACACACATCCTCCTGCAAGCACTGCAGTTGTGGTTGGACATAGACAACCTCAGACAGGGAACTCCTTTCCTTCAGGAGCTTCAAACATGAAGGCTTACTGTATTGTGATATATACAGTTAGCCCCAGCACTTGAACTGCCCCGGAGAGGAGAGAGTTAACTCTATGCATGAGCATAGAACGTTGAGCTCGGTTCAAACCTCTGTCTGCTGCATTTCAAAGAGTAACAGATTCTTTACTCCGCCTCACTGAACAGTTGTTCCGGAGATTGCTCTTTAATTTGCTTGGTTCGGTAAAAAGTCTGTTTATAAAAAAAAAACTGTTTTGCTTTATTATTTTCTGTTTCAAATCCCTGTCTGCGGTACAGTAAGTGTTGTAGGTAGTGGACTTTAGTTTATTGTGGTAATTCTATGGAAATTGTAAAAACTTGTAGATCGGTCCGGTTTTGGAACCAATTGTGTTAGGGTTATTTTATTTTTCTAGTGTGAGGTACCTGTTCCTATCCGTTTCAAAAAAACAGAATTTTAAACTCTTATTTCCATGACTCGTAACACAGTTGGTAACTGATAGGGGGTCTTACCTGGCTTTTAAGCTATAAAGGGTAAGTTGTTAGCCTGGCCATGTCCGAGAAACCCAAGAAAAAAAAAAAACGGGTCCACTGGGTTTCAACACTGTAGTGAGTGTGGGGATGCCTTTCCTAAGGCAGACCCTCACACCACCTGTGTTTGTCTGGGGTTTGACCACCTCGATTCAAACTGCCAAATCTGCAAACATTTTCTGAAGGCCACCCTGAATAAGAGATTGGGTAGGCTCAGGGAAAAGGAGGCCGAGAAGTCTGCTAATCTGGATGGCCAGCCCGGTTCGGTTCTGACCAAACCTGAGGGAGCGCCCACTGACCTGGGTGATGCACTCTCGGGCAAAAGGAGAGCTGATCCTGAAGGGTCAGTTCGACAAAGAAAGAGAGGAAATCGTCCGTTTCAGATCCAGAACCGCAACGTCTGAAGAGATGGCCAGAGCGATAAGCATTGTAGAATCGCTCTGTCCAGTTCCATCCGATCCGGTGCCTCTTGGTAGGCGCTCGGTTTGGGCAGTTCCCCAGATTTCGGAATATTGTCCGGATGAGTTCTATGAACCGGAATGGGATGGGGAGGAAGAGGACGACTGTGATGATGGTGTGGAAGGTCTGGATGAGCCCATTGAACTGGACATCTCCCCAGACAGACCTTCTAATGTTTCCCTTCCCAGGCTTTGAGTCTCCATCCCATTATTTGTTTTACAGAAAAGTGGCAGAGACCCTACAGCTCCCTCTGGTCGAAGCTGTTGAAGAAAAAGAGGAGCCTGACTTTTGTTGAAATGGACATCTCAGAGTCCAAAAGGCTGTCTATTCAAACAACATGAAGTCTTGCTATATTCTGACGTGCAGTTAGCCAGAGCGTAGAACGTTGAGCTCTAGCTCTGTTCAAACCTCTGTCTGCTGCACTTCAAAGTGTAACCGTCAGATTCTTTACTCCACCTAACTGAGCAGTCGCTCCGGAGATCTCTCCTTCGCTTGTCGATTCAGTCTCGGTAAAACGTCTGGTTTTAAACCGTATTTTGTATTTTTTTTGGTTCAGATCCCTGTCTGTGGTACAGTAAGTGTTGTAGGTAGTGGACTTTAGTTTAGTTATTGTGTGTTTTTTTTTGTTTGTTTGTTTGTTTTTTTTTGGGGGGGGTTCTGTATTTTGTGTGAAAATTGTAAAGTTTTTCAATCTGTCAGTTTTGGAACAGATTGTATCGCTTAAATTTTGTTCTTTAATTTCTTAGTGTGAGGTACCGGTCCCTATCTGTTTCAAAAAAACGTATTTTTAGATATATTTTCCACAGCCCGTAACATGGCTGGTAACCGGGGGGTGGGGGGCCTTGCCCTTGCCTGGCCTTGCCTTAAAGCTGCTAAAGGGTAAGTGTTAGGATGGCTAGAGAAAAACCGGGCCTACTGGGTTTCAACACTGTGGTGAGTGTGGGGATGCCTTTGCTAAGGCAGACCCTCACACCACCTATGTTGTCTGGGGCTTGACCACTTCGATTCAGACTGCCAAATTTGTAAAAAAAAAAAAAAATTTCCCCGAAGGTCACCCTGGATAAGAGATTGGGTAGGCTTAGGGAAGAGGAGGCAGACACGTCCGCTGATCCAAATGGCCAGTCTGGTTCGCTTCTGACTGAACCTGAGGGAGTGCCCACTGACCTGGGCGATGCTTCCTCGGGCCAAAGGAGAGCCGATCCGGAGGGGTCGGATCCGTCTAAGAAGAGGAGAATCTGTCAGTTCAGATCCAGAATCGCAGCATCCAACCACAGAGGAGATGGCCAGAGCGATAGTATTTTGGAATCGTTCCAACCAGCTCCTTCTGATCCGGCACCTTTCAGTAGGCGCATGGTTTGATCGGTTCCAGAAAATATTGGGATGAATAGTTATGAACAGGATTTTTTGGGGGGGTGATGACGACCACGATGGTTGTGGTGTGGAAAGTCTGGATGAGCTCATTGAACCGGGCATGTCCCCAGACAGACCTTCCAGTGTTTCCCCTCTTAGGCTTTGAGTCCCCTTTCCACTATTTGTTCTAGAAAAAAGTGGCAGAGACCCTCCAGCTCCCTCTTGTTGAAGCTGTAGAGTAACGAGGAGCCTGACTATGTAGAAATGGACATCCGAGTCCAAGAGGCTGTCTATTCCCTTCCATAAATCTTTTGGGAACAGACAAAAATTCTCCAGACACCAAATTCATTACCTCCTGTGGACAAGAGAATGAACAGGAGGTATATGCTGTCAGGCTCGGGTACGGACTACTTGTTCCAACAGTGCAGCCATGTTGGGGTCATGTAAGCTGCAGCCTGTGACAAGGCTAATATGCCTTTGGCTTCACACCCTCCAAATAGACTGTAGGAAGGTGGATGCTATGGCCAAAAAACAGTACTTGGCATCCTCGTTGGATCTCAGGTAGGCAAACTATATGACCTACACAGCCAGATACCAAAAGTCCAGATGGGATACTGTTCTGGAACTGGCTAAACAGGGGTCGCCTCTAGCTAGCTAAGGAGCTGGAGGAGGTGGCTGCTGATGGGATTGAGGCATCTAAGGTCCAAATTCATGCTGCTGTGGGCTCTAATGATGTCATCACGAGTCATGGCTACATCTGTGTCTCTTCGGAGATTTGCTCATCTCAGATGTACTAGCTTCTCACAGGACACCCAGGCTAAGGCCATGGATTTCCCTGTGGTGGGTAATTCTTTGGGGAGCAGACAGAGAATTACATGAAAAAGATGGACGAATACAGGACTACCTACAGGAGTGCACAAGCCAAGGAAAGGCAGGCAACTCCTCAAAAGCAGCAGTCTAGGGGCAGGCCTTTCTACCAGGCACAGGCCGCCCCTCCTTTTTCTCAGAGAGGGTTCTTCAGAGGGAGAGGCAGAAGGGGGATGAGCAGGGCTACGCATCCTCCTCCCAGTCCAAGGCTCCTGCCAAGCAGACACTGATGTGTCAGCCTGGGTCGACTCCCCTTTTCCAGTAGGAGACAGGCTGGCATACTACTTCCAGGTCTTGGAAATCTGTTACCTCAGACAAGTGGGTCCTGGAGGTAGTAAGCCAGGTACTGGCCCTCTGCTTCAAAAATTTCCAAAACTGAGGGTCAGGTTTTTTCCACATGCAAACGTCTCCGAAACCATTGCCCTAGAGGCAGAGGTTTCCTCTCTGCTGACTCTGAGCCATACTCTCAGCCGTAGAGTTCCTGCTCTACACAGGGGGGCCAGGGTCTGTACTCCAGATACTTTCTTACCCCAAGAAAGACGGGAGTGGCAGTCAACAAGCACCTTGTCAAGCCAAGATTCAAAATGGTGACTCTGGGAGTAGAAGAATCAGCATTTATGTAGTGCTTTTCATACATCCAAAGCGCTTTACAAGCAATGCTAGACTGGTAGTGAAGTGACTGAATGTGTGGTGACGGCCGTATCGCACATAATCACCCACACACAGCCTGGATAATTGCATGAACCAGTTTATGGGAAGGGGAATATTGGCCAGAACACCGGGAATGTTCCCTACTCTTTACGAAAAGTGCCCTGGGTTTTTTTTACTTCCACCTGGACACCCACCAGGAGAACACCAGGATGGGTAGAAGGGACCTCGGTTTAATGTGTCATCTGAAGAACGGCATACCCCAGCAGTACAGCACCCCCCAATACTGTACTCGGATGCCAGCGATTTTTTAGGTGCAAGTCCAATCCTGGTGTGGGACGAGAACCCACGACCTTCTGGTCCAGAGGCGGATGTGCTACCAACTGAGCCACACTGAGTACTTCTTACCTCTCTGAGGCCAGGGGATTGGTTAGCCTCCCTGGACCTCAAGGACGTCTACTTTCACATCCCAGTCAGGTGCTCCCACAGAAAGTACCTCAGGTTCAAGTTGCCTTCAGGCCATTTTCAGTTCAGAGCAATGCTCTTCGGCCTAATATCAGCTCCAAGGGTGTTCACATAGTGCCTGACAGTAATAGTGGCTTTTCTCAGGAGACAGAATATCTTAATTTTTCTATACCTGGACGACTGGCTCATCGTGGGGCAGTCTCCAGACCAAGTTGACAGACCTACGAGTAATACAACAGTTACTCACTTCTGTAGGGTTCTTTCTCAACCTACTAAAGTCTGTTCTCAAACCAGTGCAACTCCTTACCTTCATAAGGGTAGAGTTGGATACTGTCCAAGCAAAGGTTTTTCTTCCCTTGGCAAGGGTGAAGTCCCTTACAGACCTTGCTTCTTCTTTTCATCTTTGGTGTCTCGACCAGCAAGACATTTTTTTCAGCTCCTGGACCTCATGGCAGCCTCCACTGTGGAGGTAGAAGGAGTCAGATCTCAAATGAGTGACATTCAGTTCCATTGGAGGTCATTTTGGTCCCTGAAAAAAGATCTTTTAATCAAATTGATTTCCAGTAACTCGGACTCTGATCCAAGCTCTCCAGTGGTGGCTGGATCAGGACAATCTCAGACAAGGAATCCCATTCATCACGTCAGATGCTTCTCTTCTGGGCTGGGGAGCTCACTTAGGAGCTTTCACAGCACAAGGGGTATGGTCCCCTCAGGAGTCCTTTCTTCATATCAATCTTCTGGAACTCAAGGCAGTATTCCTAGCTCTCCAGACCTTCTCAGACTTGGTAAAGAACAAGGTGGTTCAGGTCGGGACAGACACCACCACCACCGTGTGGTACATCAACAAGCAGGGAGGCACTCTGTCTACAACCTTGTTCACAGAAGCCACGAAATTATGGTCTCTGGTTTATTCCCTGCAGGCCTCTCTGGTAACATGCCTTCTTCCAGGGAAGAACAGTGTGCTAGCAGATGCTCTGAGCAGGATATCTCTGGGCTATCACAAATGGTCCCCGGAACCCTAATTTTTTTCAAGGTGGGGCACACCAGAGAGAGATGTCTTTGCAGCCCCAGACAATCTGTTGCAGACCCCCAGTCGTGGGCTCATTTCCCCTGGATGCTCTGGTTCTGGATTGGGAGGGGAAATTCCTGTATCCCTTTCCCCTGTTCGAGGTTCTGGTCAAGATAAGGTCACAGTCCTGCAAGGTGATCCTGATTGCACCAGATTGCCTTGATATTCTCTATTGACATCACTAGCAGTCCATCTTCCCAAGAAGCACAATCTGTTAACCTCCTCTCAGGGAAAGATAAGGTACCCCAACCTTCGGTCTTTCAACCTCATAGCTTGGCTCTTGAAGAGTTAAGAGTATGCAGGTCTGCATCTGTCTCTGGGTTCTGGATATTCTTAAAGCCTTTCAAACATGCCACCAGAAAAAACTTGTAATTCCAAATGGAAGAGATTCAGCATTTGGTGTTCCAATAGGGATGTCCTACCAGATGCTGATTTTTGGCTACAGTTCTGGATTTTATGGTTCATCTTAATGGCTTAGGCCTCAGGCCAGCCACTCTGAAAGAGCATCTCACAGCTGTCTCTGCATTCTTGTCAGTGGGGAAGGTTTCTTCCGTGGCATCTCATCCTGTCTTCTGTAGTTTTTTAAGGGTTTCGTCTATACCAACCCTCCCTTTAGGGACCCTACTCCTGCCTGGGATCTTAATATTTGCATTGCTCAGCTCATGCAACCTCCCTTTGAGCCTTTGGCCTCAGCAGAACTCAAGTACATCACTTGGAAAACTGTTCCTGATGGCTATCACTTCTGCCAGGCGTATTAGTGAATTACAAGCTCTGTCAGTGGAGCTGGATTTTATCTCTCTTCACAGAGATAAGTGTGGAGGGGTTGTGGGATGACGGATGGACCAGACACCGAACTTCAGGTTCAACACACAATCTCTGTGTGATGTTTATTCAAAATACAAGAAATAACCTTTTGCAGTGGCATAAATATTCTTCAGTTTGCAGCAACAGACTATGAATGTCCTTTCTCTGCAGTTAGCCAGCACCTACCAACACTGATCTCTGCTCTAATCCACTAGCTAAATTGTACCCATAACCCTTATGCAAGCCCTCATTTGCTTACGTAGTGGGTCCCAAAAAGAAGAAAAACAAAACAAGCTATAAACAAAGATTCTCAATGCAGAATCACTGAAAAAACAGTTACACCAAAGGGCATAGGTAACAAATCAAGTTCCAAAGAAATACATCATACATACTTCCATGATGGGATATGTGCAAATCACCATGACATTTATACTTTTTCAGTTTACATTAATTTCCATGCATTTTAAATAGCACAACTGGTTTAATTTATATTATCAAAAACACCTAGTGCCATGGCATCTAACATTTACAGGTTTCATAAACATAAGGTGTGTGTGTGTATGTGTGTGTGTGTATATATATATATATATATATATATATATATAGGTATTTTATAACAAAGTGCTATTACATGCTAAATCTAAAAGTAAACACAATCTGTTTTACATATACTCTGAGGTCACCACAATAAACTTCCTGTACGAGGACCTGAGAGGGAAAAGGAAAATTAGAGGACACTGTAGCCTAGTCAAGGGAGGGAGAAGGGGGTGCCCACAGGTGGCCAACCTTATGGACTAGAAATAGTAAAGGATAGATTAGGCTTAGAAATGGAACTGTTGCAACAGATTTAAGGAAAGGTTGGTCCCCAAGAGTGGCAGGAGCTCCCGGTCACAATAAGGTGGTTCTTAGAACCAATAGGAGGTTCTTGCCTAAAGTGGTCTCAGATATTCATCTGAACCAGTCCATGTCTCTTCCCATGTTTTTCACTGATCATTCTTGTTCAGGAGAAAGATGATTACACAGTTTGGATGTTAAGAGGGCACTTAGCTACTACATAGAACATACTAAGGCACTGCGGGTTGACTGTCCTCAATTGTTTCTCTATTAAGGTGAAATAGGAAAGGGTAAACCTGCTACTAAGAGAACTATTGCCAGGTGGATTTTGTCTTGTATACAATTCTGCTATGAAAAGCTAGGCAAAACACCTCCCTCAGGTCTGAGGGCTCATTCGACTAGGGGTACAGCTGCTTCCCTGGCTACTGCCAGGGATATACCTTTATTAGAGATGTGCAAAGCAGTCACCTGGAAAACTGTCCATACCTTCACCAAGCATTACTCTCTAGATATCCAGGTAAGGAGTGATGCTAGGTTTGGAACAGCAGTACTGCAGAGCCTATTCCCAAAATAGGTTACGTACCCCACTCCATGGCAGTACTGCTTGGTAGTCTGCATGTGTCAGAATACAGCAAGACTTCATGTTTGAAGAAAAAAATTACCTTAGTAATTGTGTTTCTTTTAATGGAGTCCTGCTGTATTCTGGCCTCCCCTCTCAACCTGTTTTTGGGAAGTGGGCTAGTAGGTACAGTGATGCACCTCAGGGGTGCACTTGGCACCCCCTTTTTAAAAAGGGGAGTGGGTTTATTGTTTTTTGGTAGCTATTTGTGTCGGTTCGCTACCTGGTTATTTTGGGTTCTCTAGTCTTTTAAGGGACCTAAAACATGTATTGCCTTTTTGGCTATTTTCTTTACAATTTCCACTTAAGTAGAATAGGTATTCAAACAACATGAAGTCTTGCTATATTATGACAATTGCAGTTTGTCCCACCATTAGAACTGCCCCGGAGGTAAAATAGTTAAATTCCATGCCAGGCATGGAACTTGGAGCGCAAGCTCGGTTAGAGAAGCTCTGTCTGTGTAATTTCAAACTGAAACTGTCAGATTCTTTACTCCGCCTCACTGAACAGTCGCTCCGGAGATTTCTTCTACTGCTCGGTCATTTCTCTGTTTAAACAGTGTTTTCTCGGTTAAATTCAACCGCGAATATTATTATTTTAACCGCAAACCGATCGGTTCAAGCTCTGTCTGTAGTATTGTAAGTAATAGACAGGTTTATTTCTGTGTGGAACTTGTAAATGTTTATCGGTTCGGTTTGAACCGATCAGGTTGTTTTAAAACTTTTAAAATCAAGTATTTAAAAGCTTTTAGAGTGCGGTTCCCGGTTCTTATCGGTTCTAAAAAAACCAGATTTCATTACGGTTTTTTCCACGACCCGTGACACAGTTGGGAACCGATGAGGGTGTCTTGCCTGGCACTGCCGTTAAAAGGGCAAGTTTTTGGTTAGGCTGGCATTATGTCTGAGAAACCCAGAAGAAAAACCCGGCCCACTGGGTTTCAACACTGTGATGTCTGTGGGGAAGCCTTTGCCAAGGCTGACCCACACCACATGTGTATAATGTCTGGGGTTTGACCACCTCAATTCAGACTGCCAGATTTGTAAGAATTTCCTGCAGCCACCCTGATAAGAGAGTTGGCAGGCTCAGGGAACGAAGGCCAAAAAGTCCGCTGACCCGGATGGCCAGCCCGGTTCGGTGCCAACCGAACCGGAGGGAGTGCGCTCTGACCAGGGCGAGACTTCCTCGGGCAAACGTAAAGCTGACTTGGAGGAGCCAGTTCCAGCAAAGAAAACAAGAAAATCAGCAGGTGTGGAGTCCAAAATTTCTTCTCCAACTGCTGCAGAGATAGCAAGATCTATACAAATTGTCCAGTCATTTTCTCCGGTTCTGTCCGAACCACCACTGTCTGGTAAAAGGCCGGTTCCACCGGTTCAAGAATATGATTTAGAAGAGTTTTATGAACCAGAGGAGGGGGAGGATGATTATGAACAGTATGAATGTGACTTTGGGTGTGCCCATTGACCCGGACATCTCCCCAGACAGACCCTTAGAATCTCCCCCTACGCTTTGAGTCCCCTTCTCACTTTATGTTTTATAAAAAAGTTGCTGAAACCCTCCAGCTCCCATTGGAGGAAGCTGTGGATGAGCAAGAGGAACCTGATTTTGTAGAAATGATGGATATCCCAGAGTCTAGGAGATTGTCTATCCCCTTACATAAGTCATTTAGGAAACGAACAAAATTTTAAAGTCTTAATTCTGTGCCTCCTGTGGACAAGAAGATGGACAGAGGTACACTTTGTCAGGTCCAGATACAGAATTCCTTTCACAGCAATGCAGTCATGTTGGAGTAGTTCAGGCTGCAGCCTGTGATAAAGCTAATATTCCCTGGCTTCACATCCTCCTGACAAGGACTCCAGGAAGATTGATGCCATGGCTAAAAAAATACATGGCAGCGTCCTTGGGACTCAGGCAAGCAAATTACATGGCTTATGTGGCAAGATACCAAAAATCTAGATGGGACACTGTCATGGCTTTGGCCAAACAGGCCTGTGGCCAGCTTGCTAAGGAGCTGGAACAGGTGGTTGCTGATGGTATTGAGGCATCCAAGGTGCAGTTCCATGCTGCTGTGGATTTTATTGATGTATCCTCTAGAGTCATGGCTACATCTGTGGCTTTTCGTAGGTTGGCCTGGCTCAGGTGTACTAGTTTGTCACAGGATACCCAGACTAAGGCTATGGATTTTCCTGTGGTATGGAATTCTCTGGGGAGCAGACAGAGAATTATATGAAGAAAATGGATGAATATAGGACAACCTATAAGAGTGCTCAGGCCAAGGAGCGGCAAGCCACTCCTCAGAGGCAAACCCCCAGGGATAGAGGTAGGCCTTTTTACCAAACCCAGGCCTCCTCTGCTTATGCTCAGAGGGGTTTTTCAGAGGGAGAGGCAGACGGGGTGCAAGCAGGCCTGCTCCCACCCCTCAGCCCAAAGCACCTGCCAAACAGGCACCCTGATGGGGTGCCCAGGGCCGATTCTCCTTTACCTGTAGGGGGCAGGTTGGCTTACTTCGTTCAGAACTGGGAGTCTCTAACATCAGACAAGTGGGTCCTGGAAGTAGTAAGCCGGGGTCTGGTTCTCAGCTTCCAAAAATTTCCAAAGATGAGAATCAGATCTTTCCACCTGCAAGTCCTCTAGAGACCTTTGCCTTAGAAACAGAAGTCTCAACCCTCCTGGCTCTCAGAGCTGTAGAAAGGGTTTCTCCTACACCAGGGTAAGGGTCTGTACTCCAGGTACTTCCTTACCCCAAAAAAGACACGAGAATGGCGCATCTTGGACCTAAGATATCTAAACAAGCACCTTTGAAACCAAAATTCAAAATGGTGACTCTGGCAATGATTTTACCTTCTCTAAGGCCAGGGGACTGGCTAGCTTCCCTGGACCTCAAGGATGCCTATTTCATGTTCTCAACAGAAGCTCCCACCGAAGTACCTCAGATTCGAACTGCCCCTCAGGCCATTACCAGTTCAGGGCAATGCTCTTCGCCTTACTCTGCACCACGGTGTTCACAAATGTCTAGCAGTAGCAGTTGCTCATTTAAGAAGGCAAAGATTGCCATCTTTCCCTACCTAGACGACTGGCTCATTGTAGGTCAGTCTCCAGACCAGGTTAAATCACACCTGCAAGTTACCCAGCAGCTGCTCACCCTCTGGGTTTTCTTCAACCTTCCAAAGTCAGTTCTGGAACCTGTCCAGGTTCTCACCTTTATAGGTGCAGAATTGACACAAGCAGGCCAGAGCCTTCCTGCCCCTAGAAAGGGTAAGGAACCTAGTGGCCCTGGCCTCCTCCTTCACTCTGCAGGTCTCGACCAGCAAGGCACTTCTTACAGCTGCTAGGACACATGGCTGCTTCCACAGCTGTAGTGCAAGGAGCAAGGTTTCAGATGAGGGACATTCAGTTTCATTTGAGAGCCTTCTGGTCCCAAAGGAAAGATCCCTTTCCAAGCTGATCCCAGTGACTCGAACCCTGATCCAGGCCCTTCAGTGGTGGCAGGATCAGAGCAATTTGAGACTAGGGGTCCCCTTCATCCCCCTATCTCACTCCTTGACCCTTACTACAGGTGCGTCCCTTCTGGGTTGGGGAGCTCACATGGGCGACCTCTCCACCCAGGGAGTGTGGTCCCCTCAGGAATCTCTGCTCCACATCAACTTGTTGGAACTCAGAGCTGTTTTTCTAGCACTTCAGGTGTTTTCTGCATCTGTTCAGAACAAAGTGGTACAAGTCAGAACAGACAACACCACTACAATGTGGTACATCAACAAACAAGGGGGCACTCAGTCTTCGGCCTTGTGCACCGAGGCAATGAAGTTGTGGTCTCTGGCTTATTCCCTGAACACTTCCCTCAAAGCAGTTCACCTCCCAGGAAAAGACAATGTCCTGGCAGATGCTCTCAGCAGGATTTCCCAGGGCCATCACGAATGGTCTCTGGATCCCCAAATACTGGGGATAGTTTTTGCCAGATGGGGCACCCCTCAGATAGATCTTTTCGCAGCCCCAGACAATCACCAACTTCCACTGTTTTGTTGCAGGCCCCCAGTGTTGGGCTCAGTCCCCCTGGATGCCTTTCTCCTAGATTGGGAAGGGAAGTTTCTTTACGCCTTTCCCCCCTTCCCTCTCCTATTCAAGGTGCTAGTCAAAATCAGATCCCAGCCTTGCAGGATGATTCTGATTGCTCCAGATTGGGCCAGGCAGCCCTGGTACCCACTCCTTCTGTCCTTAGCAGTCCATCTTCCCTTGTGTCTCCCCAGAAATCACAACCTGTTAACCTGTGCCCAGGGGAGAGTTTGGTATCCGAATCTCAAATCTCTCAACCTCAAGGCCTGGCTCTTGAGGAGTTAGAATTTGCTGACCTACACCTTTCTCAAGGTGTTCTTGAAATCCTAAAGGCTTCTAGGAAGCCTTCCACTAGGGCTACTATAACTCTAAGTGGAAAAGTTTTCCATCTGGTGTTCTGGGAAACATATTTCCCGGAATCTGCTGATTTGCCCATTGTTTTGGACTATATGGTCCATCTTAATTCTTTGGGCCTGAGACCAGCTACCCTGAAAGTACATTTGGCAGCTGTCTCTGCTTTTATTTCAGCAGGAAAGCCCTCCTCTTTCCGCCACCCTGTATTTTCCAAGTTTTTTAAAGGATTACTTCATACTAATCCACCTTTAGGGACCCGCCCCTGCCTGGGATCTTAATGTTTGCATTGCTCAGTTGATGCAACCCCTTTGAACCTCTGTCTTCTGCAGAGCTTAAGTACTTAACTTGGAAAACTGTTTTCCTAGTAGCTATCACTCTGCCAGGCGCATAAGTGAGTTACTAGCTTTGTCAGTAGAGACTGACTTTATTTCTTTCCACAGGGATAAGGTAGTCCTCAGGACTAACAGGAAGTTTTTGCCTAAGGTGGTTTCAGATTTCCATCTTAATCACTCTATCTCCCTTCCAGTGTTTTTCACTGACCATTCCTCCTCTGGTGAGAGGAGATTGCACAGTTTAGATGTTAAGAGGGCCCTAAGTTACTATATAGAGCGTACCAAGGGTCACAGGTTCGAATCCCTCCAACTTTTTCTCACTTATGGTGAGGTCGGAAAAGGGAAACCTGCCACTAAGAGATCCATTGCCAGGTGGATTGTCTCTTGTATCCAATTTTGTTATCAAAAACTGGGGAAAGTTCCCCCTTCAGGCCTGAGGGCTCATTCTACCAGAGGTTAGCTAGCGCCTCTAGCTGCTGACAGAGACATCCCTATCTTAGAGATATGTCAAGCAGCTACCTGAAAACGGTACATTCTTTCACCAAGCATTACTCCTGGATGTCCAGGCCAGGAGGATGCTCGGTTTGGCACAGCCGTGCTTCAGAGCCTATTCCCTAGTAGGTTCTGTCCCTCCTCCATGGAGGTACTGCTGTGTAGTCTGTAATTGTTATAATATAGCAAGATTCATGTTTGAAGAAAAATTACTCACCTTAGTAATGTTGTTTCTTCTAATGGAGTCTTGCTATATGACCTCCCAGCCTGCCCTTTCTCAGAACTTCTACTTGGGTATGGAGTGGGTAGTACAGTGTGGGCACTCTGTTTATGCCCATTTTATGTTTTTCCACCCCTTTTTCTTGGGGTTTTTGGGATTGTGTTTTGTTTTATCTTTTTCTTATCTTATTTTCTGGCCCCTGACTTGAGTCTTTGTGTTGGGACCAGGAATATGTGTTAATATTTAGGTAGCCAGTTGGCTAGTGTAAGTTACAGCTTCCACACAGAACCTTAGTGAGTTTTGCTCGTAAAGATCTGACAGTTTCAGTTTGAAATTACACAGACAGAACTTCTCTAACCAAGCTCGCGCTCCAAGTTCCATGCCTGGCATGGAATTTAACTATTTTACCTCCGGGGCAGTTCTAATGGTGGGACAAACTGCAATTGTAATAATATAGCAAGACTCCATTAGAAGAAACAACATTACTAAGGTAAGTAATTTTTTCGTATTGCTCATAAGAATCTGATGGTTACACTTTGAAGTGCTGCAGACAGGTTTGAACTGAGCTCGAGCTCAACATTCTACGCTCATGCGTACAGTTAACTCTCTCCTCTCCGGGGCAGTTCAAATGCTGGGGCTAACTGTATATGTCAGAATACAGCAAGACTCTGTTAGAAGAAACATAATTACTAAGGTGAGTAATTTTTCTTCCTTCCCTGGTGTTAACCACAGATGCTTCCCTACTAGGGTGGGGAGCACACTGCTTCACGGTACATGGCTCCAACAGGAATCACTGCTTCACATCAACCTGATAGAGCTCATGGCAGCCTTCCTAGCACTTCATGCATTCACCAGTCTGTTAGGACGACAGGTAGTGCAGGTCAGGACAGACAACACGACCACAATGTACTACATAAACAAACAAGGGGCACAAGGTCTACACCCTGTGTGCACAGAAGCCATGAGAATATGGGGTCTCACCTGTTCTCTGGGCATTGTCTTGTCAGCAGTGCACCTTCCAGGGGAAAAGTGTGTTAGCAGACGCACTGAGCAGGATAAATAGGAACCATCACGAATGGGCCCTTGAACAGGCTGGTGCTACAAGTAGTATTCAAGCGGTGGGGCTCTCCAGAGATGGACATTTTCGCAGCCCCAGACAATAACCAGCTTCCCAAATTCTGTTGCAGATGTCCAGTCCTGGGCTCAGTCCCATTGGATGCACTCATTCTGGATTGGACAGGGAAGTTTCTATATGTCTTCTCCCCCAGTTTCACTTGCTACTGAGGGTTCTGAACAAGCTCAGATCCCAGCCTGCCACAACGATCCTCATTGCTTTAGATTGGGCCACGCAGCCTTGGTACCCCCTAGTCCTGGCATTCAGTGTTTAGACCAATCAGCCTCCCCAGGAGGCACAACTTGTCGACTTCTTCCCAGGGCAGGATCCTTTACCCTGACCTTTAGTTCCTCAGGCTCAAGGCGTGGTTCTTGAGGACCTAGAATATGCTGATCTGCACCTTTCAAAAGGGGTTATGGAGGTCCTTAGGGTTTCTAGAAAACCCTCCACCAGGAAGATTTACACATCCAAGTGGGAAATATTTTCCATTTGGTGTCAAAAAAGCGATCTGGATCGCACTCATGTGGGTGTGCCAGTAGTCCTGTATTACTTAGCACACCTCCATTCCCTCGGCCTTCTACAATCAAGGTGCATTTGACTGCTGTATCAACCTATCTGTCGGCAGGTGAGGCATCATCACTGGCTTCAAATTCAGTTTTTAGAAAATTCTTTAAGGGTTTGCTCCATTTGCACCCCCCCATGTAGGGCTTCCACCCCAGTGTGGGACTTCAACATATGTATTTTTATTTATTGAAAGAATTGGAATTGCAATCCTTTGTCATAGACCCCTTGGCAAAGGCTCCACGTCGGTAGGAAAGAAAAAAAAATACACAAGCATCACTTAAATATTACAAATCAAAACATTCGGCACAGTATACATTGTAATGTTGCATCAGGAGGGATCTTAAAAGAAGGCCCTGGGTCAACATTAGTACATAGATATGACAGTATATAGTTTGAGGGTCTTAAAAATAGGCCCAGAGTTGTAATACTTTACAGTGAATTTGAGGAGCCTTGGCTTGAGAGAAGTAAGTTCATATGCCGGGAGCTCCTTCATTGTACTAGAGCAGGAACCTGCTCATAATATGATTCTGTTTGAGAATCGGAAAGGGAGGTGAAATCCGAAAGGAGGGGGCAAGTTGTATACAGTCACAGGTTGCAGAGTTGAGGAGAAAGGACTTGAGACCTGCTTTAAATTGGCCCAAACTGGATGCAAGGGAGATGGTGGACAGTAGGTTGTTTAGCCACAAGGGGGCACGATATCAGAAGGACCATTGACCAAGGGAGGTTCTACAGTGAAGTACTTGCTTTTGCATAGTGCCTTGGGGTCCTCCTTTGTGAAACTGTATGGATAAGGGGGTGGAGGCCAATTGGTGCCTGTTTAGTATCTTTTTTGAAAGGAGGCGGGTATGATACTTAAGCCCATCTTGGGAGTTTAGCCAACCAGTATATTTGTAAAGCTCACAAGTATAGGTTACCTGTCACAATTAGGGACCAGACGGCAGGCTTTATTGAGGGCGAGGTTGACGCTGCATAGGGCAGTATGGTCGTCGGACCCATAAATAACTATGCTGTAGTCCACCAAGGGGAAAAATTGAGGAAGGCACAGCTAGATGCATCGCCTGTGGGGGAATGCAGTGTATGTACTGGATCCCCAGCCTAGAGTTAACAGAGGAGGAGACTTGTATGTGTGGTAGGTGAGGGAGGTGTCCAACATGACTCCCAGGTATTTGAAGCAGTACACCTGCTCTAGCGCCATGCCAAGGGAGTTTATCACTATTAGTGGTGTGTTACAGATCGGGTTCTGGCAGTGGGCAAAGATCATAGATTTCATCGTCTTGTAGTTTAGTATAAGGTGGTGTTCAGAGAACCAGGTTTCCAGCTCTCCAAAGAAACCTGCAGGCTGGATTGTAGAACATTGGGATAGGGATGTTTCCAAAAAAATGACAGCGTTGTCTGCATAAAGCAATAGCTTCCCACTGCAGGATTGAGGGAGGGAGTTCAGGAAGAGGGTGAATAGTAATGGGCCTGGATTGGACCCTTGTGGGACACCTGTTAGGACTGGTCTGCTGGAGGATATGGTTGTATTAATTTTTGCCTGCTGGGTCCGGCCAAAAAGATGGTCTTTGAGCCAGGAGGTAGCCTCTGGGGAGGTATTCAGGGATGGTAGGGTGTGGAGAAGAAGCACGTGTCTGCCCTGTATCAAAGGCTTTGGTCAGATCAACATAGAGAGCCCCTACCACTGAGCCCTGTTCCAGGGCTTCATGTATATATGAAGTAAATTCGACAAGGGCAGTGGAGGTACTGTGACCACTCCAGAAACCATGTTGTTCCTGACAGAGCAGATTGTGTTTGATCAGGTAGTCTGAGCTGGTCAGCCACAATTCTTTAAAGTGCCTTTGAGAGGGTGGGCAGGATAGATATTGGCCTATAGTTGCTAATGGAAGTGAGGTCACCACTGTTCAAGATGGGAGTTATAACTGCTTTTGCAGCCACCTTTTGAGCCTATGTCATCAGCTGACCTCAAATATGTAACCTGGAAGGCTGTCTTCCTAGTTGTGATTACCTCAGCCAGACGGATCAGCGAGCTTCAGGCTTTGTCCATGGAGACTGATTATATTGCATTTCACAGGGACAAGCCGGTCCTTAGGACCAATAGCAAGTTCCTTCCTAAAGTAGTGTCTGATTTTTCATGTCAACCAGTCCATTACACTACCAGTCTTTCTCACTGACCATTCTTCTTCAGGTGAATGTAGGCTGCATAGCCTGGATGTTGAGAGTGATCAGCAATTACCTGGAACATAAAAAAGGCCACCGAGGGGATAGGACCCAGCTTTTTTTGACTTATGGGGAAGTGGGGAAAGATGAACCTGCCACAAAGAGGTCCATAGCACGATGGATTATGGCATGTATCCAGTTTTGCTATAGCAGGGTGGGCAAACAACCCCTCAGGGTCTTCAAACAACAGGAAATCTTGCTGTATTCTGACAACTGCAGTGATTCCCAACCTTTGAACTGCCCCGGAGAACAAAGAGTTAACTTTCATACAGGGCATAGAATGCTGAGCTCGAGCTCAGTTGAAGTCTCTGTCTGGAGTGATTCAAACCTAAACCATCAGATTCTTTACTCCGCCTCACTGAACGGTCGCTCCAGAGATTTCACCTTCAGCTCGGTTCGAAAGTCTGTTAAGTTTCAGTTTTCGTCGTTTTTTTAAACCAAAAAAGTTATCCGCATAGTCAGTTCAGTCTCTGTCTGTGGTGCCGTGAGTACTAGATAGGAATTGTTCTGTTTTTCTGTGTGGAACTTGTAAAAGTGCGAATCAGTTCATTTGAACCGGCCATTTGATAGTGAAATTTGTGTTTTCTTAGTGTGTGATTACCAATTCTTATCGGTTCAAAAAAAAAAAAGTGTTTTAAACTGTTTTTTCCAACACCCGTGACACGGTTAGGAACCGATAAGGGAGTCTTGCCTGGCGGTTGCTGAAAAAAGGGTAAATTTGGTTAGGTTGGCTATGTCTGAGAAACCCAAGGAAAAAAAAACGGGCCCACTGGGTTTCAACACTGCAGTGAGTGCGGGATGGTCTTTGGTAAGGCTGATCCCCACACCTCCTGTGTTTATTGTTTGGGGTTTGACCACCTTGATTCACACTGCCAAATATGTAAAAACTTTCCCAAATCTACCCTTGAGAAGAGATTAGGTAGACTGAGGGAAAAGGAGGCCGAGACGTCCGCTGACCCGGATGGCCAGCCCTGTTCGGTTTCGACCAAACCAGGAGGAGTGTCCTCTGACCAGGGCGATACTACTTCAGGCAAAAGGAGAGCCAATTCCGAGGGATCAGTTTCAACAAAAAGAAAACTCAAAGATAAATTGACCAGTTCGGATCCAGAGGTTCATGTTCCGACCGCCAAAGAGATAGCCAGAGCGATTCAGATTGTGGAATCGCTCCGTCCGGTTCCGACCAATCCGGCTCCTTCTGGCAGGGGTTTGGTTCCATTGGTTCCCCCGGTTCAAGATTATGCCCATGAAGATTTTTATGAACCAGAATTTGAAGTTGAAGGGGAATTTGAGGAGGATGATGTAAGTGAGGGTCTGAATGTGCATGTGGAACTGGACATCTCCCCAGACAGACCTTCAGGTGTTTCCCCTCCTAGGCTTTCTGAGTCCCCCTCTCACTTTATGTTTATAGAAAGGTGGCTGAAACCCTCAAGCTTCCTATGGAGGAGGCTGTGGAAGATCAAGAAGAGCCTGATTATGTAGAGATGATGGACATCCGAGAGTCCAGGAGACTGTCTATTCCCCTCCATAAGTCTTTTGGGAAGCACACAACAAATCTTAGTCTCATAACACTATACCTCCTGTGAATAGAAGAATGGACAAGAGGTATACACTTTCAGGCTCAGACATGGAGTTCTTATATCAGCAGTGCAACCATGTTGGAGTAGTGCAGGCTGTTGCCTGTGACAAGGTAAATATTCCCTTGGCTTCACACCCCCCGACAAGGACTCCAGGAAGATTGATGCCATGGCAAAGAAGCAGTACATGGCATCTTCTGTGGGACTCAGGCAGGCGAATTACATGGCATATACAGCCAGGTACCAGAAGTCCAGGTGGGACACTGTACTGGCACTGGCTAAACAGGCCTGCCCTCAGCTAGCCAAGGAGCTGGAGGCGGTGGCTGCAGATGGGATTGAGGTAAATCATGCACATAGGGAAGAGAAACCCTGAAGCCACTTATAGGCTGGGAGGGGAGTTGCTAGCAGTCACAAAGGAAGAAAGAGACTTGGGCATCATCATCACTGATGACCTAAAATCATCCAAGCAGACCCTAAGCAGTAGGTAAGGCTAGGGGTGTTAGGGTGTATTAGTAGGGGTATCACAAGTCGTAAGAGGGAGGTAATAATCCTCTGTACAAGACATTGGTTAGGCCCCATCTGGAGTACTGCGGCAGTATTGGAGGCCACACCTTCACAAGGACATTAACCAAATTGAGGCAGTCCAGAGAAGGGCAACCAAATGGTGCAGGGACTGCATCAGAAGACATATGAGGACAGATTAACGGAGCTCAATATGTATACCCTTGAGCAAAGGAGGAGAGAGGTGATATGATCGAGACATTTAAACACCTTAAGGGCATAAACAAGGTGAAAGAGTCTAACATGTTTAAATATAAGAAAATAGCAGGACAAGAGGACACAGCATGAGATTAGAGGGAGGCCGATTAAGGGGAATGTGAGGAAATTTTTTCACAGAAAGGGTGGTAGATGCATGGAATAGCTTACCACAAGAAGTGGTGGCTATGAATACGGTTGCAGGGCTTCAAACAGGCATGGGATAGGCATGAGGAGCAATACAAATGACTATGAATAGATAGGTCACTGACAGAGCAAAGGCCGATGGCACATTTATAAGGTAGAAAAAGAAATGGGCAGACTGGATGGGCCTTGCGGTCCTTATCTGCCGTCAACTTCTATGTTTCTATGTTTCTATGTAGGTATGTAAGGTTCAGTTTCATGCTGCTGTGGACTCTAATGATGTCATCAACAATCATGGCTACATTTGTGGCTCTTCAGAGGATGGCTTGGCTCAGATGTACTGGCCTCTCGCAGGACACCCAGACTAAGGCCATGGATTTTCCTGTAGTGGGTAATTCTCTGTTTGGGGAGCAGACAGAGAATTACATGAAGAAAATGGATGAGTACAGGGCCACTTACAGGAGTGCTCAGGCCAAGGAAAGGCAGGCAACTCCTCAAACGCAGCAGTCTAGGGGCAGGGGCAGGCCTTTTCTAAGGCCTTTTTACCAAGCACAGGCCGCCTCTTCCTTTTCTCAGAGGGGGTTCTTCAGAGGGAGAGGCAGAAGGGAGATGAGCAGGGCTACATCCACTCCTCAGCCTAAAGCCCCTGCCAAGCAGACACCCTGATGGGCCTGCCCGGGTCGACTCTCCTATTCCAGTAGGGGGCATGCTGGCTTACTTTGTCTAGGACTGGATGTCTATTACATCAGACAAGTGGGTCCTGGAACTAGTAAGCCAGGGACTGGTTCTCAGCTTCAAAAAATTTCCAAAGATGAGAGCCAGCTCTTTTCCACCTGCAAATCTCTCGGAAACCCTTGCCCTAGAGGCAGAGGTTTCATCTCTTCTGGCCTTAAGAGCCATAGAGAGAGTGTACCTACCCTACACTGGGACAAAGGACTGTACCCCAGGTACTTCCTGACCCCCAAAAAGACAGGGGAGTCGCAACCCATAAAAGTTCAAGATGATAACTTGGGGAATAATCCTTCCCTCTCTAAGGCCAGGGGACTGGCTAGCCTCCCTGGACCTCAAAGATGCCTGCTTTCACATTCCTATCAGGTGCTCCCACAGAAAGTATCTCCGGTTCGAGTTGCCCTCAAGCATTGCCAGTTCAGAGCAATGCCCTTTGGCCTAACCTCAGCCCCAAGGGTTTTCACAAAGTGCCTGGCAGTAGTAGTTGCCTTTCTAAGAAGGCAAAAGATTTCCATTTTTCCATATCTGGACGATTGGCTAATAGTGGGTCAGTCTCCAGACCAAGTCAAGTCTCACCTGCAAGTGACCCAGCAAGTACTCACTTCTCTAGGATTTCTTCTCAGCTTTCCCAAGTCAGTTCTCAAACCAGTCCAGCTTCTTACCTTTATAGGGGCAGAACTGGACACACTCAAAGCAAGAGCATTTCTTCCTCCAGAAGGGGCAAGGGTTCTTATGGAACTAGCTTCTTCCTTCAGCGTTCGGTTATCTCGACCAGCAAGGCATTTCCTCCAGCTCTTGGGTCACATGGCAGCTTCAGCAGCAGTGGTCCAAGGGGCAAGATTCCAGATGAGGGATATTCAGTTCCACCTGAGAGTTTTCTGGTCTTAGAGGAAGGATTCCCTTACCAAACTGATCCCTGTGACTCTGACCTTGATCCAAGCCCTCCAATGGTGGCAGGATCAGGACAATTTAAGACAAGATGTTCCTTTTGTTACTCAGCCTTGTTCAGTGGTCCTCACCACGGATGCTTCTCGCCTGGGCTGGGGAGCCCATCTGGGGTCCCTTACTGCCCAGGGACTGTGGTTCCCTCAAGAATCCCTTCTCCACATTAGTCTTCTAGAGATCAGAGCAGTTTTTCTGGCTCTAAAAGCCTTCTCACAGTCAGTTCAGAACAAGGTGGTTCAAGTTGGAACAGAAAACACCACCACCATGTGTTACATCAACAAGCAGGGATGCACTCTGTCCACGGCCGTGTGCACAGAAGCCATGAAATTGTGGTCCCTGGCTTATTCCCTGCAAACCTCTCTTGTAGCAGTTCACCTTCCGGGCAAGGACAATGTGCTAGCAGATGCACTGAGCAGGATTTCTCAGAGCCATCACGAATGGTCCCTGGACCCTCAGGTGTTGAAAGTGATTTTTCAAGGTGAGGCACTCCAGACATAGATCTCTCTTCAGCCCCAGACAATCACCAACTCTTTCTCTTTTGTTGCAGACCTCCAGTCTTGGGCTCAGTCCCTCTGGATGCCCTGATCCTGAATTGGGAAGGGAAGTTTCTGTATGCCTTTCCCCCCCTTCCCACTCCTGTTCAAAGTTTTGGTAAAAATAAGGTCTCAACCTTCCAAGGTGATTCTGATTACTCCAGATTGGGCCAGACAGCCCTGGTACCCCTGATCTTACTTCGAGAGGGCTCTTGCAGTAGGTAATTACGTACAGGACTGACAGCGGCAGGACCCCACGGAAACATTTCTAGCTAGTAGTCCCTGGCGAGGGACCGCCCCCACGTCAGGTGACCAGCGTCAGTAGACATCGGTATAAAGGGGCGGTCCTGGACGCCCACCTTCCAGTTCTTTCCCGCCGTTAGCTCATGCAGCGCCTCGCGGAAAAGTTTGTGCTTCGTCAGCCCTTCCTTTGTCAGTTTTTTACCGAAAAAACTCTTTCTTCAACTAACGTCAGTACTAGCGTCGGTGTATGTCGTCCCCTACACCCTCCAAGCACAAGAATAAGTGCGATTCGTGCGGCGCCCAACTACCACACAAGGACGGCCACTCCCTGTGCCTGTTCTGCCTAGGCCCCGATCACCCGGTTGAGAAGTGCCAGCATTACCTTAGCTTTAACGCGGCTACCTGAAAAAGGCGGCAGCAATCCCTGGAAGCCCATATTCTAAAGAAGAAAATGAGCTCTATGGAGAAGGAGCTTAAAAAACTGAGGCAGGCATCCACTTCCCCCGAAGGCCATTGGAAGAAGAAGGACAAGGAGAGGTACTGGGACAAAGGCTCCTCCACCGCGTCTCCCTCGGAAGTCGCTGGGACGCAGGTAACATCCCCTCCGGGGGATCGCTCCTCGATGGCCGCCTCAGAGGTTTCTGAGGCGGCGTTGGCCCGCCCGTCTGGCTCACGCGGGCCTTGTGGGTGCCTCTGGGCAGTTGAGGCCTCCACTTTGCTTGGCCGCAGGCTCGCTGCCACCACTGTGGGCTACTCCAAGCCAGGCGTTGGCTCCTCTGACGCCGCCCGAGAGGGCTGGTAAGACGTCCAACCTCTGGGCGACACGCCGCCTCCTCGGCCTGTCTCCGTAAAGCTGTCGGACGCTGCCCGCGCCCGAGAGCTCACGCGCTCGTCCACATCCAGCCGTGAAGGAACAAACGGCGGACCCCCCACAGTCCATCATTTCCGGTTCCCCACAGCGTTCGCTGTCATCTGGGGAACCAGAGTCCCCCCAACCTGAACCCGGGGACTTTTCTCCTCCGTCCCCAGGCAAAGCTGGGAATCTTTTGCCTCCACCAGTCCTTCCTCCATCTGGAGCGCCTGACCTGACGTTGGCACCCTGGACGCCGGCTCCAATGCCAGCCCCTCCGTCTGTACCTCCGGTGCCAGGTCCTCCGCCATCGGCCCTGACGTCAGCCTTACCGACTCCGGGAGATATTCTGCTCCCATCCGGGCCCTCTGGGCTCTCCACTATGGACCTGCCCATGAGGTTCCCAGCCAGGTCATCTGCTCCGGCAGCCCCCCCGGCTCCCGGGTATCCTCGGTCTTATTCGACGCCAGTGTACCCAGGGATGCAGTATCCAGCGCCACAGTACCCGACGTCCCAATACCTGAAGGCGGGCTACCCGCAGCCGGGTTTTGGATACGCTCCATACGGGTATAACCCATATCCTTATCCCCCACCTCCTCCTCCTCCACCGCCCTCGCGGCCGCCGGTGGACCTGCAGGAGACTCTGGCCTCCTGGTGGGCTGAGGCCAAGGCTCAGCTCACCAAAGAGGTCAAGAGCCACCTTCAGGCGACGGTGCCATCCCAGGTTCCCATACGCCCCAGGCGGCACACTCCCTCACCACCTCCGGACTCCAGGGTTCTTCCGTCTGGATCCAGAGAGGGGCAGGACACGCTTCCCCGGGGACTCCCCAAGGGGTCCATTCCTTCCCCGGGCCGGGAAAGGGTGTCTTTTCTTCATCCTCCTGTACACTCCCAGACTCCTTGGACTCTTCCGACGGCTGCTCCGAGAGAGGCGATGAGCCTCGCTCTCCGTTGAAGCCCCGGCCAAGGACTTCTCCGAAGTCTCCTCCAGAAGATCCTTCTTTTACAGAGTTGCTTAGGAAAATCCAGGAGGTTCATCAGTGGCACTCCCTGGAACCAGATCCTCAGTGTCTGAAACTCGCTGAACATCTGGATCTGCCCGTGACAGCTCCTACACTGGTGCCACCCTGGATAGAGCCTCATGCCGACCTTGTTACCACGATATGGAAACAGCCGTCGGCCTTAGCTCCACTTCCTAGGAAGTTGAATAGGCTATATCAGGCTCCAGAGGGTGTTGATTTCCTGGATTCTCACCCTCGTGCCCACTCGGTCGTGATTAGCGCCGCTCACGGCCGGTCAGCGAACCCCAAACACCTTGGCTCATCACCTCCTGATAAGGAATCTCGCCTTCTGGACCAGTATGGGAGAAAGATTTACGCTTCCTCCACACTGGGGATTAGGGCCCTGAACTATATCAGCCACATGGGGGACTACCAGAAGGCCATCCTTACTCGGGCGGAAGCCAAGCTGGACTCCTTGCCTGACTCCCAAGTCAAGCAGGAGTTGGCTGATCTTCTCCACTCTGCTCATTTGGCCAGTCAACACGTGCTACGTGCAACATATGACGCAGTGGACACTGCTGGGCGGAGCTCAGCTTTCGCTGTAGGCCTACGGCGTCATGCTTGGCTCCGCTTGTCAGGTTTGGTCCCGGAGGTGCAATCTGCTATCCAGGAAGCACCCTTCCGGGGGTCGGTGCTTTTCAGGGGTGATGTCAAGGACATCATTACCGATTTGCAGGAGAAGGGGACGGCTCTGAAGTCAGTTGATTCCATGTACCGTCCCCATCAGCAGCAGCACCGTCCCTTTCGCAGACTGAATCGTCCAAAACCAAAACCCCAGGGAAGGCGGGCCAGAAAACGCTGGGCCCCCACAGCTGCTAAGCCCCCCCCCGCCCAAAAAAACAGTGGGTGCTTCAGCTGGTGCGCTGCCCCACACCACTTGACTCCTTTCCCCTCCCACTGCCTCCGGACTCCCCGGAGGAACCGGTAGGAGGGAGGTTTTCCTTCCACCTTCCGGGATGGGAGAGGATGACCACGGATTCTTGGGTGCTCCAGCTCATAGCAGAAGGACACTCCATAGAGTTTCTTCAGAAACCACCCCGCCACCCCCCTCTGAAGTCGCTGTATTCACGGAACATCTTCCTTTGGTCCAGGAGGAAATCTCGCTCTTCTGCTGAAGCAAGCGATAGAGCCCGTCCCCTTCATCTTCAGGGACGAGTTACCATTCCTATAGCTTAGATGCGAGGAGTTTGCTCGCTTTTTTGCAGATAAGGTTGCCAGCATCAGGTCCAGCATCGGTCCGACCTCTCCTACGGGGGATTGTGGTGGACGACTGGTGGTGTCTTATCCTCGGTCTGTCTGGTTAGACTTTCACCGCCCGGAATTCGTGGACATTGTGAAGATCATCCAAACAATGTGACTAACTAGTTGTAGTTTGGATCCGGTCCTACACCGCTGTTAGTAGGTTGTGTAGAAGTTATCTACCCAATCCTTGCTGACATTATCTGGAAATCCTTGGAGAGGGGTTTTTTTCCTGAACCCCTTAAGGAGGCAGTAGTTCGACCACTCCTATAAAAATCCTTCTTGGACCTAGACTGTCTAGCCAACTACCGGCCTATCTCTAACCAGCCATTTGTTGGTAAGGTTATTGAAAAGGCAGTTGCATTGCAATTGGATGATCATCTCACATCTCATAATGTCTATGATACTCTCCAGTCTGGTTTCAGGAAAAGGCATAGTACTAAGACTGCCCTTGTTGGGGTATTGAGCGACCTCCTAATGGCCAGAGATCGAAAGGCTTGTACCATTCTGGTCCTTCTCGATCTATCTGCTGCATTTGACACTGTAGACCATGGGGTGCTATTGGAGCGACTGCGGGTCTTTTGTGGGCTGTCTGGTACAGTCCACAAGTGGTTTTGTTCTTACCTCACTGGCAGGTCTCAGAGAGTTGTCACCCGGAATTTATTCCTCTGACGCTTTCTCCCTGACTTGTGGGGTACCACAGGGCTCCATTTTAGCTCCCATGTTGTTTGCAGTGTATATGCTGCCATTGGGAGAATTCATCAGGCGATACAGTCTGAGTTTTCACTGCTATGCAGATAATACTCTGCTGTATCTGTCCTTTCTCTCCCCGACCAGAGTGATGCACTCTTTGTACTTAATAACTGCCTGGATGAGATCAGAATTTGGATGAGTTCGAGCTGGTTGAGACTCAATCCGGATAAGACTGAGGTATTGGTTGTGGATCCAGGTCGTCCTGGGGTGGGTTTGGGTGCTGGACAGCTATCAGGTTTATTACTTGGTGGCATACCGCTCTCTACCTTTCAACAGGTGTGAAATCTGGGCGTTATTTTTGATGATGGTCTGACCCTGAAATCTCAGGTGTCAGCTGTTGTCAAATCCTCTTTCTACCATCTGAGGAATATCGCCCGGGTGAAACATCTGATTCCCCAGGAGGACCTTCCAACTTTGGTCCACGCCTTTGTCACTATCCATCTGGACTACTGCAATTCCCTCTACCTAGGGCTACCAGGGGTTGATATCCACCGCCTTCAGCTGGTGCAGAACGCTGCAGCCAGGCTTTTGACTGGGACTCTTAGAACTAGTCATATTACACCAGTGCTTTGCAAACTGCACTGGCTGCCTGTTCGGTGGCGGATCACCTTTAAGGTTGGTTTACTAACCTTTAAAGCCCTACACGACCAGGGACCCGGTTACCTGAAAGATCTTCTGATTCCCTATTGCCCCCTCCGCCCTCTCCGTTCCGCCAGCGAGGGATTGCTGGAGATTCCTAGTTCGATTGAAGTTATCGGGATCTCGTGCTTTTGCCTTCTCGGCTCCAACCCTGTGGAATTCTCTACCTCGTTGGTTAAGAGAATGCCCAACTGTTGATAGTTTTAAAATTGCTTTAAAGACATATCTTTTTACTTTGGCTTATTCTTCTTAGTTATGATCGTTTTAAATATTTGGATTTTATTGTCCTATTTCTGTACAGCGCCTTGGTTTCGAAAGGCGCTTTATAAATAAACATGACTTGATTTGACTTTCTTCCTGGTTCCAAAGAAGACGGGAGATCTCAGACCAATTTTAGATCTCAGTTCCCTGAATCTTTATGTAGAGTACAAAAGGTTCAAGATGCTCTCTTTGCAGAGCCTTCTGCCCCTCCTCCGGCAGAGTCAATGGCTTTGTGCTCTGGATATGCAGGATGCTTATCTGCACATTCCCATTTGCCCATCTCATCGCAAATACCTTTGTTTTGCGTTCCAGGGGGACCACTACCAGTTCAAGGCACTCCCATTTGGTCAATCCTCGGCCCCCCGAGTATTTACCAAATGCCTGGCAGTGGTGGCGGCCCACCTGCATACCAAGGGAATACAGGTTTTCCCGTACCTGGACGACTGGCTCCTGGCGGTCTCGTCCAGGGAGGAACTCCTGCGTTTCCTCTCCCTTACCCAGCAGGTTTTTGCCTGCCTGAGTATTACCATCAACCATTCCAAGTCTCATCTGGACCCATCCCAGAGGCTACAGTTTATTGGGGCGATCCTCGATATGACAATGGGCAAGGCCTTCCTGCCTCCAGACAGGGCGGCCTCCCTTCAAACCTAGATAAATCTGTTGTCCAACCGCAGGATGGTCTCTACGAGGTCGGTCCTTCACCTTCTCGGGCTCATGGTGGCTGCTATCTCGACGGTCCCTCATGCTCGACTCCACATGAGGATCTCTGTGGACTCTACGCTCTGAGTAGGATCAGCTAGTGGACAACCTAGATCACTCAGTTCTGATCTCCTCACCGATGATGTGAGACTTGCAATGGTGGATGGTTTGAGAGAACCTGTTTCGGGGGAGTTCCTTTCTTTCATCCTCCCCCCCCCAGACTCTAAACACAGACACCTCAGGCGAAGGTTGGGGAGCCCATCTAGGCCCTCATCAGACCCAGGGCTCCTGGTCCAGGCTAGAACAAGATCTCCACATCAACGTGCTTGAGCTTCGGGCAGTGTTGTATGCTCTCCAAGCCCTTCACAAATACATCCTTCCCGGCCACCTAGCCGTCCAGACAGACAACATGTGCGTGGTGTGGTACATCAACAAGCAGAGAGGGACTCAGTCCTGCCCTCTATGCAGGGAGGCAGTGAGGGTTTGGGATTGGGCAACACAACACGACCTTCACCTCACGGCGATTCGCGTTCCAGGAGTCAACAACACCCTGGCAGACAAGCTAAGTTGCTCTTCTGCTCTGACTCACGAGTGGGAACTGGACCAAGGGGTCCTAGACAATATCTTCCAACTTTGGAGATCACCACAGGTTGACCTATTCACATCCCCCCCCGTAATGCAAAACTTCCCATCTTCTGCTCGCTCGTTCTTGAGCGAGGCATTTTTTGGAGCGACGCTTTGTCTCTATACTAGAAGGACAGATTCGTCTATGCCTTTCCCCCAATTCCTCTTATCCCACGAGTCTTGCAGAAACTAGCTTCAGAAGGAGCGCGAATGATACTGATCGCTCCTTTCTGGCCCAGGCAAATCTGGTTCTCTCTTCTACAACAATATTCAGAGGATCCTCCTCTTCCTCTTCCTCTGTCTCGAGGTTTGTTGACCCAGGATCAGGGACCCTGGTCCATCCAGGCCTCAAATCCCTTCAACTGCATGCATGGCTCCTGCAGCTAGCCCAATCCCGCTTTGGAGTGTCTCCCAAAGTGGCGGAGATTTTAGTGGAGGCCAGAAACCCTCCACCAGATCCACTTATGCCACGAAGTGGAAAAGATTCACTATTTGGGCCGCTTCCAAGAATGTGGAGCCTTTCTCCTGTTCAGCGGGGCTTCTGCTGGAGTATCTACGTCATCTGTTTGACCTGGGTCTCAGCCATTCCTCTCTGAAGGTACACATGGCGGCCATTTCAGCCTATCATGTTCCCTTCGCAAACAAGACCTTTGCTCAACTGGAGGTCTCCAAGACCTTTCTCAGAGGGGTTCTCCATCTGAGGCCCCCACCCGTACTCCTGCCCCCTCCTTGGGACTTGAATTTTGTTCTCGAGAAACTTACCCTTCCTCCCTTCGAACCTGCAGCTTCTGCGTATTTGAAGTTTCTTTCGTGGAAGACGCTGTTCTTGGTGGCCATTACTTCGGCTCGGAGAATCTCCAACCTACAGGCCCTGATGTGTAAAATCCCCTACTTGATTTTTCACAAGGAACGAGTTGCTCTTTGCACAAATCCTAAGTTTCTACCTAAAGTAGTAGCAGAGTCTACCTTAAATCAGTCCATAGAGCTACCTGCCTTTTTTACACTGTACTCTAATCAAGGGGAATATTTACTCCATACTATGGATGCTCACCGGATTCTGAGATACTGCCCCAACAGGATGAAGGATCTCAGAAAGACTGATCAGTTGTTCGTCTCTTTTGCTCACAAAAGGGAAGGCAGTGCTGTTTCCAAGCAATGCCTAAGTGGTTGGCTCATTGCATCACTTTCTGTTATGACAAATACCACAAGACCCTCCCGGGTCAACTCAGAGGCCACTCCACAAGAGGAGTAGCTGCCTCAGTGGCTTGTTTAAAGAATGTGTCTGCGGCAGACATCTGCGCTGCCACCACCTGGACTTCCGTCCAGACCTTTACTAAACACTTCAGTTTGGATGTTGCCTCTCGCCGTAGAGCTGGCTTCGAGCTAGCTGTTTTGCAAGGCCTCCTATCTTGAGACTTGCACGGCTAGAACTGCTTCTTGGAGTAGTTTTCCTCATCCCGGTGCTTTTCTTTGTTCCAAACTGCTTGGGATTCAGTCCTATATGTAATTACCTACTGCAAGAGCCCTCTCGAAGTAAGATAGTACACTTACGTAAGAACTTACCGTAACAGTAGATCTTCGAGAGAGGCTCTTGCAATAGGTAATACCTTCCCGCCCTCCATCCCCCTAGGTTTTTTCAGCTCCTTTTCCATTGAAGGAAATATCCGCTCCTCTCTCGTCCGGCCTCTTTCGGCCTGTGGCAGGAAAGAACTGGAAGGCGGGCATCCGGGACAGCCCCTTTATACCAATGTCTACTGACGCCGGTCACCTGACGTGGGGGCGGTCCCTCGCCAGGGACTGCTAGCTAGAAATTTTTCCGCGTGGTCCTGCTGGCATCAGTCCTATATGCAATTACCTACTGCAAGAGCCTCTCTCGAAGATCTACTGTTACAGTAAGTTCTTACGTAATTGTACTTTACTGTCCCTAGCAGTACATCTTCCCCTGTCTCTTCCCAGGAATTACAACCTGTTAACATCCTCTCAGGGAAGGATTTAGTACGCCAGTCTTCAGTCTCTCGATCTCAAAGCATGGCTCTTGAAGAGTTAAGAGTTTGCAGATCTGCATTTTTCCCAAGGGTTTCTGGATATCCTCAAGGCTTCTCGAAAGCCCTCCACCAGAAAAACTTACAACTCCAAATGGAGAAGATTCAGCATTTGGTGTTCTAAGAAGCATATTTCTCCAGACACTGCTGGATTGCCTACGGTTCTTGATTATATGGTCCATCTTAATGGCCTAGGCCTCAGACCAGCTACTCTCAAAGTACACTTGTCAGCTGTTTCTGCGTTTTTGTCTGTGGGGAAGTCTTCCTCACTATCTTCCCATCCTGTGTTCTGTAAATTTTTTAAAGGATTGCTTCACACCAATCCTCCTTTTAGAGACCCTGTTCCTGCCTGGGATTTGAATGTTTGCATTGCTCAACTTATGCAACCCCCCTTTGAGTCTATGTCTTCAGCAGAGCTTAAGTACTTGACTTGGAAAACTGTGTTCCTGGTAGCCATTACCTCTGCCAGGCGTACCAGTGAGTTGCAAGCCCTGTCAGTAGAACCTGATTTTATCTCATTTCACAGAGATAAAGTGGTCCTTAGAACCAGTAGAAGGTTCTTGCCCAAAGTGGTTTCAGACTTCCATTTAAACCAGTCTCTCTCTCCTGTTTTTCACTGATCATTCTTCCTCAGAGAGAGGAGGCTACACAGTTTAGATGTCAAAAGAACCCTTAGTTACTACATAGAGCATACCAAGGGTCACAGGTTTGACACCCTGCGGTTGTTCCTCACTTATGGAGAAGTGGGAAAGGGCAAACCTGCCACCAAAAGATCTGTTGCCAGGTGGATTGTGTCTTGTATTCAATTCTGCTATGAAAAACTGGGAAAAACTCCACCCTCAGGCCTGAGGGCTCATTCCACAAGAGGTACAGCTGCTTCTCTGGTTGCTGCCAGGGATATCCCTCTCTTAGAAATTTGTCAAGCGGCCACCTGGAAAACAGTCCATACCTTTACCAAGCATTACTCTCTGGATATCCAGGCTAGGAGTGATGCTCGGTTTAGCACTGCAGTACTTTAGGGCCTATTCCCAAAGTAGGTTCTGTCCCATACTGCTTGGTAGTCTGCAGTTGTCAGAATACAGCAAGACTTCATGTTGTTTGAAGAAAAAATTACTCACCTTAGCAATTATGTTTCTTCTAATGGAGTCTTGCTGTATTCTGACCTCCCTTCCTGCCTCCCCTCTCAGAACCTGTTTTTGGGGAGTGGGTGGGCAGGTGCAGTGTTGTACCCCAGGGGTGTTTTTGTTTGCACCCTCCTCCTTTTTGTTTGGGTGCTGATTTCTTATTGTTATTTATAGTAGATTGTTTTTTGGGTTTCCTGACTTGAGTCTTCCTTGGGAATCCAAAACTTTTTTCAGCTAGTTGTCTAGTAAGAATTTTTACAATTTCCACATAGAATTTTTAGTTTAGTTGGGCTCATAAGAATCTGACTGTTTAGGTTTGAATCACTCCAGACAGAGACTTCAACTGAGCTCAAGCTCAACATTCTATGCCCTGCATAAAAAGTTAACTCTTTGTTCTCCTGGGCAGTTCAAAGGTTGGGAATCACTGCAATTGTCAGAATACAGCAAGACCCCATTAGAAGAAACATAATTACTAAGGTGAGTAATGTTTTCTTGGGGCCCACTCTACGAGAGGAACAGCTGCATCCATAGCAGCCTCTAGGGATATCCCTTTGTTGGAAATCTGTAAAGCAGCTACCTGGAAGTCAGTTCACACATTCACTAAGCATCACTGCCTCGATAGTCAGGGTAGAAGTGATGCCAGGTTTGGCACAGCAGTTCTACAGAGCCTATTTCCCAAGTAGGTCATCTGCCTGCCTCCAAAAGGCACTGCTTGGGTAGTCTGCATTTGTCAGAATACAGTAAGATTTCCTGGGATTTTAAGAAAATATTACCTTAGTAATCTTGTTTCTTCTAAGGGAATCTTACTGTATTCTGAGCTCCCACCCTCATCCCCTGCCAGAACCTACAAGACACTGCATACTGTCTGTACAACTAAAGTTGGAAACCTGTGGGTACCTAGTAGTTTATTGGGCATCTGTGACTTGTGTCTTAGTGATGCCCTCTGTTATTTAAGGGATGTCCCCCAAAACAGAGGTTCTACTAATTGTTACTTTAGCTTTGTTAGATAATGCCTTTTTAGCTTCTGCATGCTTCATAAGAATCTGACAGTTGCAGAAAGTGCAGCCAGGGACAGTGATTTGAAAACCGAGCTAGAGCCTAACATTTCACTATTAGCATAGGTTCCATTAACCATTTCGGCTCCGGGGCAGTCCTGCGGTGAGACCATGCTGCATTTGTCAGAATACAGGAAGATTCCCTTAGAAGAAACAAGATTACTGCTTGTTCTAACTGTACTTTGGCCTTATGGAGGATCATTTAGATCTCACTTTTCGAAATAGAGCTCTTGCAGCAGGTAATAACCATTAGGACAGAGGAAGTGGTGGGGGCTGAAACAATCACAGGATTTAAGAATGCATGGGATAGACATAAAGGAATTCTGGAGGTCAGGGGTAAGGGGCAACAGACTTCTAGGAAAACAAACTGAACTTACAAGCTCAAATGGGCAGACTGGGTGGGCCATAGGCCCTTATCTGCCGACACTGTCTATGTATCTATGACTGTGCTGCCAGGCACTAGGACCCCAGGGAAAAATTCTAGCTAGCAGTCCAAGGCGGGGGAACCGCCCCCTGACGTCAGCCCTGCCCCTGACTTCACCAGTGGTATAAAGGGGCGGTCCCTGGCACCACCTCAGTTTGTTTCCCGCCATTGACCCATGCATCTCAGCTCCACAGATGCCTCCTCCTTCCAGTCGACTGCCATTTTCGCACTTCATGCAGTTATCCCACTTAATCCACAGAGTGGCGGAAATTGAAGTGCGTGTGTGGCAAGCAGATCCCAGCAAGACAGCCATTTGACCTGCCTGCTGTGCCTAGGCCCCGACCATAAGCTGGACGCCTGCCCGTATTGCCTCAGCTTCAACAGGAGGACTTGCATTCACCGCCTGAAGATTTTAAAAGCATACCTCCCTGAACAACAAGTGGCTGCCATGCAGAAGACCCACTCTGGGGCACAGCTAGTCTTCCTCTTCCACCAAGGATTCCTCTAAGAAGAAATTGAGCAGGAAGCACTATCATCGGGACAAGGATAGGTCAGAATCCCGTTACAGGTCTCCACATAAGGTTTCCAAAAGTTCTGCCTCTGGTGTGGGGCCAGACTCTGCCTCTCTGGTTTCCCTGGCTCTCCCGGGGTTACCGTCAAAGCCCCCCGCCCCCACCTCCACTCAGACATGTAGTGGGGAGTCTTCTGGGCTATGGCTTTCCCAGTCCCCATTTCCCTGGCTATCTAGCCCCACAAACTGGCGCTAGGTCTCTGCCAGCAGGATTGGTCCATCTGGTCGGTGGCAGGTCGGAGCTTCATCAACTGCGAAGGGTCATGGCCTCTGGGTTGTCGGACAGGACGACAGGGTCCGACAACAGCAAGTGGCATCGGGAGCATGAGCGCCACAAGAAACCATGCTATCCTTCCAAGCAGATGTCGGTCCTCAACGCCCTCTTACTCCACTACGGAGCTGGATTAGACGACACCCTCCAAGCCGCCATCTGATCTGCAGGGCTCTGACAAGGGTCCGACTATAGACCTGATGTTGGGGGACCTGACACCTGCTTCTGAGGGAACCATGGACCAGGTTCTCCCCCTCCGCCACTACCTCCCCCTTAGGAGTCTGATGACCAGATGCCAGGGCACCCAACGCCAGGGGATGGCATTCCACCAGATCTGATGTCCAATACAGCGGCACAGCTAGACCTGATGTCAAGGGGGACTATACCATTGGGTCTGACATCAGGCCGCTCGTGTGCCCCTAGCCCGAAGCCAGAACCCCAGCCAGGCCCCGTGGTCCCTTTGGTTGAGGTCAGTACTGTTTTCACCAGCTGGTGGAACACTATCAGAGGAGATCTCTTGCCCAGACCGCCGGAGCCTTACCCCACCCCCGCAGGGACCCTTGTCTCAGCTCTGCCCAGGCAACTGACTCCACCACGCAAGTCGCTTTTACCACCTTAGACGCCAGCCTGCCTGGCTCCAGGGGGCGATGGACAGAAATCTTCCAAACAACTGAGGCATGGTCATCACCCATCCAGATCCTCCTCTAGAAGCTGAAGTAGCTCTAGGGGACATCAGTCTACATTTTCAGAGGAATCCACTGGAGGCTTCTCCTCCTACGATTCATCAGAAGACTACTTATCTCATCCATCTTCAGACCCACGGAGGGATTCCCCAAGATCTCCTTTGGACGATCCTGCCTTCCTAGATGTGATGAGACACATTCAGATCTTTCTTCAAGTAAGCTCTCCTACAGTAGGCTACACCATAAGGATAATGCCGCCAGACACTAGGACTCCACGGAAAACTTCTGGCCAGCAGTACCCAGCTGGGGCCCACCCCTTAGATCGGCCCACACACCGACTTCACCAGCTGTATAAAGGGGGTGGTCCCCAACTCCACCTCGGTTCTTTTTCCGCTGTCGACCCGTACGCTTCGGCTCCATCAGACTCCTTGTTGCATCTGTCTACCGTTATTTTACTTCAGTCAAAAGTACCATTTTTTTTTCCTTTTATTTCTAAGCTTAGTAGCGAGTGAAAGTCATCTCCGTCTACCTCAACATCGCAACGGAAATCTAAGTGTCCGTGTGGTGGCAGATTCCTGCCAAAGACAGCCATTTGCATTGCCTCTTTTGTCTAGGACCTACCCACAATGTCAAAGCCTGCCCGGACTGCGGCAAGTTTAGCCAATGGACCTGGACCCACCGCCACAAGACTCTCAGGTCTACATTATGGAGCAACAGCTTGCCGGTCTTAAGCGCACGTCAAAGGCCAGCTCCTCAGCCTCCTGATCGCCAACTTAACAAAAGGAGAAACACTCAGGAGGGAAGCACTGTCAGTGGGACAAGGAGCACAGTAGGTTGGTGTCCAGATCTAAATCTCCTTGTAAGGAGAAGCCTTCCGGTTTGCACTCTGGAGAGAGAGCGGACTCAGACCTTCAGTCAGCCTCACATTGATGAAGGCTTCCACCCTTGCAGTTTCAACAGGCGGCAGCTGTTCAGGGCACAGACCCTCGGGTCCATCTCTCAGCCTTAGGCCCTTTCACCAACCCTCAGGGCCTAAGAGGGAAACTGCAGCCAACAAGGTTGCGTCATCATGCTCTAGCCAGTCATCGGCATCAGACGACAGACACGGATGCTGGGAACATTCCCGCTCTAGGGGAATGCACCCCCAGGGACAAGTCATCGGCAACTAAGCAACAGACCCTGACGCATGTCCCAGACAAATGGTCTTCTGACAAACGGAAGGACCAAAGGCAGACATCTCAAAGTAAGATGTCGGGCACCAAGACGTCTGCTACGACCACTGAGAATCTAACGCCTTTGGAGCAGCCACCTCAGAAGCAGACGTCAGCTGAGACCATACAACAGCCTGATGATAGGCCACCTGTCAATAAGTCGCCAGATAAAACCCCCTTGGCACTCGACGACCTGATGACAGGCGATCAGACGACTGACCATGCTACTCCAGCGAGCCGTCATGTTTCCCATGAAGAGATTCCAGGACCGAGTGACTATCATCATTCCCATGGAACCTGTCGACACACCCCAGGTGCCGATGGTTCCCCTGGCAGACGTGGGACAACTCTTTACCTCCTGGTAGAACACGGTTAAAGGAGATCTATTAAAAAGGGATGACATCCACCTCCTCCATGACCCCCTACACCGGTTCCGGATAAAGTACCAGTCCCGGACTCTGCCACAGTCTCCACACACGCCCAGGAGCTCGACTCCAAAACGGTCAGACTCCAAACATACCAGGTGTAGGGGTAGATGTCACCACTCCTCCTCCAGGTCTTCCTTGGATGACAGGAACAGGCGCAGGCGTATGCACTCACAGTCAGCATCTTCTGACTCTTTCAGAAGCAGCCCTCACTCGCTCCTCAGGGTCCTCTTCCAAAGGTTAGTCTCCCAAGCCAGAGGGCCCCTGCAACTCGCCCAGGTCTCCCCCACCCCCCGATTACCCAACATTTATGGATGTGATATGTCACATACAATTCCTGAATCAATGGGACACTGAGAAATTGGACCCAGAGAGGAAAAGGTTTCATACCTTTTTGGGAATGAGTGACCGAAGACCCTTGGTCATTCCCCACCCCGGTCCCTCCTTTTCAGTACCTAACTAGCTTGGCTTGGGACTATCCTTCCTCTTTTTCGGCCGTACCCAAAAAGGCAGATAGACTATAATAAAGCTCCTAAGGCAGAGCCCTTCTTGGGAGAAAATCCAAAAGCAGACTCTGTGCACCTGACCGTAGCTCACGGCAGAACAAAGCAACCGAAACACATGAGCTCTCAACCTCCCAACAAAGAGTCTTAAGAAACCAGACTAGTTTGGTAGAAGGGTTTAAGCTTCTTCCACTTGCCCATTAGGTCCCTAAATGTTTTGGCCCATATGGTGCAGTATCAAAAGTCCCTATGGAAGAAAGCCATCGAGTTGGCCCAAAAGCAGCCAGATATTCCTGCACATACTGAACTTTTGGACGTACTCCAGTCTGGCCTGGACATAGGAAAACATGTACTTATGCATCCTTCGATTCGGCAGACAGAGCAGTGCCACCGGGGTGTATCTCTGTCGCCACTCCTGGCTGAGAGTTTCTGGTTTTCGGCAAGATCTCCAGGATTCAGTCCTCAATACCCCATTCCACAGGTCTGTTCTTTTTGGACAGGAGGTACAAAAGATAACAGAACTGCAAGACTCTGACAAAGCAGTCCAATCAGTTCACCTTGTGTACCGGGCAGAACCTCAGCAACCTAGGCGCAAGCCATTTCAGTGCCAAGATGCCAATCGGCAGAAAAACAGACCCAAGGTCCTTTCAAACATAAGGCAACCTCACAACAAGCAGGGAATAGTAGACCCAGGAATGCAAAATCTTCCCAACATTCCCTGCCTACCCCAGAGGCACATGCATGACTTCCTGCCAGCCCCTCCCCTCTGGCAGAGTCGATGGGGGAAGCAGTAGGTCATCGGTTCTCCCTCTACCTAGACAGGTTGACCAAAATAGCAACAGATACATGGGTGACGGACATTATTGAAAAGGGTTATACTCTGGAGTTTACAGATTTTCCTCTGGACAAATCTCCAGCCCTCTCTCAATACCCTCCCACATAGCCCTCATCAGACAAGAAATACAGGCCTTGCTCTCAAAAAGAGCGATGGAGTCTGTTCCACATTCCCAACTGGGAACCGGGTATTACTCCCATTTCTTCTTGGAAACCAAGAAGACGGGGACTTGAGACCCATTTTGGATCAGAGTTTCCTGAACCAGTAAATTGAATACAAAAGGTTCAGAATGGTAACCTTACCAGGGCTGATACCTATACTGTGCCAAGGGGATTTGCTGTGCTCTCTGGACATGCAAGATGCATATTTGCACATACCAGTGTTTCCAGCTAACGAGGTATCTTCAGTTCACCTTTCAAGGGAACCATTACCAATTCCGAGTTTTGCCTTTTGGTTGCTCCTCAGCCCTGAGGGTGTTCACCAAATGTTTAGCAGTAGTGGCAGCTGCTCTTCACAGACAGGGCCATTTTGTCTTTCCTTACCTGGACGACTGGCTCCTAACTGCTCCCACCAGGTCGCAGCTAGTCAACACCCTCTTGGACACTTTTCAGATATTCCAAGAGCTAGGGATAACAATCAGTATCCCAAAGTCTTGCCTTTGGCCCTGCCAGCGTCTACAGTACATAGGAGCGATCCTGGACACCCAACAGGGAAGAGCCTTCCTCTTCCCACCCGATAGGGCCACTTGACTGAGAGACCAGGCCTCCAGAGTAGCTGCAGCCAATATAGTCACAGGGAGAACCATGTTACAGCTCCTAGAACATATCGCGGCGGCCATACCCATGGTACCATTGGCATGCTTGCATATGAGAGTTCCTTAATGGAACTTAAGGGTGCAGTGGGACCAGACGTCCAACAATCTCGAACACCCAATAAGGGTATCACGCAGTGTCCCAACAAACGCTGTCATGGTGGCTGACTTCACCCAGACTGGATTCAGGAATTCCATTCCAGACAGACTTACTGAGCCAGATCTTCACAATGGATACATCTGGTCTAGGATGGGGAGCTCACTTTCAGAATCACCATACTCGAGGCACATGGTCAGACATGGAAGTGTTTCTGCACATCAACATCTTAGAGATGAGAGCAATTCTGTATGCCATGCAGGCCTTTCAGACTCTCCTTTCCCAGGGACCCCTGCTTATCCAGACCGACATGTCGGTCTTTTATATCAACAATCATGGAGGGACACACTCCTACCCTCTTTGCAGAAAAGCCATTTGAGTGTGGTAGTGGGCTCTAGAACACAGACTCACACTGACAGCGGTTCATGTTCCATGGGTCCAAAACGTCTTGGCAGACTAGCTCAGCCACTCACGATTCAGAAACCAGGAGTGGGAGTTGCTTCAAGAAGTGGTGGACGACCTATTTGAAAAGGTGAGGACGTCCAGAGCTGGACCTCTTTGCATCCCTGTGCAATGCAAAACTGTCCAATTTCTGTTCGCTAGATCCAGGGTATGGTGTTTTCTGGTGAGATGCATTGTCCCTTTGCTGGACAGGGAGGTTCCTGTATGCCTTCCCTTCCTTTCCACTTCTACAGAGGGTGTTACTCAAACTACAGACTGATCGTGCCATGATGATCCTGGTAGTTCCTCTCTGGCCACATCGGATATGGTTCCCTGTTTTGCAACAGTTAGCAGTGGAACCTCCTTTTCAGCTACCAGTTTTGCCCAGCATGCAATCTCGAGACATGGGAACATTAGTCCACCCAGACCTCCGGTCCTTACACCTCCATGCATGGCTCTTACAGACTTAGCCATTTCCAGACATGGAGTTTCGCAAAGGGTGGCAGAAGTCCTAGTAGAAGCAAGAAAACATTCTACGAGGGCAGCCTATGCCATGAAATGGAAACATTGCTGTCTCTGGGCAGCTGCATGTTCCCTGAACCTACTGTCTTGCTCGGTTAAATCAGTCCTGGAATATCTCGCTTTTGAAGGTGCATCTTTGTGCCATTTCTGCTTATCACACACCTGTGAATGGTAGGAATATTGCCCAACTGGACCTTGTCCGTACATTCCTTCAGGGCATGCTTCATATGAAGCCCCCTATTAGAGATCCTGCTCCCCCATGAGACTTGCTTTTTGTTCTAGAGAAATTGACATTGCCTCCCTTCGAACCAGCTGTGGATTGTGACCTGTTTTTTCTCTTGGAAAACGTTATTTTTGGTTGCCATCACTTCAGCTCGAAGGGTTTCAGAGCTGCAGGACTTGATGTGTAAAGAACCTTATTTAATTTTTCAGAGAGACAGGGTGTCTCTGTGCACTAATCCTAAGTTTCTTCCAAAGGTGGTGTCTGAGTTGACCTTGAATCAAGACATCTCCCTTACAGTTTATTATCTTGAGTATTCGAATAAAGGGGAGGCCCTTACTCACACTCTAGATGTACATAGGATTCTTCAGTATTATTTGAGCTGAACAAAACTGACCCGGCAATCAGATCAGTTGTCTGTGTCCTTTGCCCCAGGGTTCTGGGGAAGCCAGTTGAACGGCAAACCATGTCCAAATGGTTAACCAGTTGCATTACTTTCATCTACAACAAATACAAAAAACCCTTACCAGGACCGGTTAAGGGACATCCCACGGGGGGATGGCTGCCTCCTTTGCAGCCATGAAAAATGTTTCAACAGCAGACATATGTGCTCCCGCAACATGGAATTCTGTGCATACTTTTGTTAAGAACTACACCCTGGATATTGCTTCCAGAAAGGGAGCAGGATTCGGCCTCGCTGTGCTCCAATGCCTAATCTGATGAATAACTAAAATCCAATATTTCAGAGCTTATATCCCTGCCTCCTTTTTTCTTCCCTTTGGGGACACTGCTTGGGACTCGGTCCTTATGGTATAGCTTGCTGCAGGAGCTCTTACTCGAAGTAAGATAGTACAGTTACGTAAGCACTTTCCATAACAGTAGATCTTCAAGAAGAGCTCCTGCAGCAGGTGCTGTTTTCCCTTCCTCCATCCCCTTATGTTTCTCCCTTTGGGATTTGCTTCAGCACTGCCTCAAGCTCTCCTATGTAACCTTCGAGTCTCTGGTGAGTGAACTGAGGTGGGGCTGGGGACTGCCCCCTTAATACAGCTGGTGACGTTGGTTGGCAGACCTACGTAAGGGGCAGGCCCCAGCTGGGTACCGCTGGCTAGAAGTTTCCCGTGGAGTCCTAGATCTTACTTCGAGAGGGCTCTTGAAGTAGGTAATTACATGTAGGACTGATGCTAGCAGGCAGCAGGACCCCACAAAACAATTTATAGCTAGCAGTCCCTGGCGGACCGCCTCCACATCAGGTGACTGGCGTCGAGGCGTCAGTATAAAGGCGATCCGGACGCTCGCCTTCCATTTCTTTCCCGCCGTTAGCTCGCAGCAGCCCGTGTTTGCGAAGTTTTCACAGCCCTACCTTAGTGCTTTTTACCAAATATCAGTTTTTTCGACTAACGTCAGTACTATCATCGGTGTATGTCGTCCCCTACACCCTCCGAGCACAAGAATAACTGCGATTCGTGTGGCGCCCAACTACCGCACAAGGACGGCTACTCTCTGTGCCTGTTCTGCCTAGGCCCTGATCACCTGGTCGAGAAGTGCCAGCACTGCCTCAGTTTCAATGTGGCTACCTGGAAAAGGCAGCAGCAATCCCTGGAAGCCCATATTCTAAAGAAGAAAATGAGTACTATGGAGAAGAAGCTCAAAAAATTGAGGCAGGCGTCCACTTCCCCCGAAGGCCATTGGAAGAAGAAGAAGAAGGAGAAGGAGAGTCACCGGGACAAGGGCTCCTCCACCGCGTCTCCCTCGGGAGTCGCTGAGACGCAGGTAACATCCCCTCCGGGGGATCGCTCCTCGACGGCCGCCTCGGAGGTTTCCGAAGGGGCGTCAGCCAGCCCATCTGGCTCACTCTCGGGCCTTGCGGGTGCCTCCAGGCAGTTGGAGGCCTCCATCCCTGGTTTGGCCACAGGCTCGCGGCCTACCACTGTGGGCGACTCCGGTAAGCCGGGCGTCGGCTCCTCTGACATCTGCCCGGAGAGGGCCGGTAAGACGTCTGACCCTCCGGGGCGACGCACGGCCTCCACTCCACCGGACCAGGCCAATCACTCTACTCGGCCCACCTCCAGTGAAGGCTTTCATAAGTCGGACGTCGGCTCCTCCGGCACCCACCAAGAGCTCGCACCTAAGCCTCACGTCGGCTCATCCGATGTCCGGATGGCGAAGGAACAGACGACAGACCCCGCCACGTCCATCGTACCCGGTTCCCCGCAGTCTTCACTGCCATCTGGGGAACCAGAGTCTCCCCAACTCGACCCCAGGGACTTTCCCCCTCCGTCCCCGGGCGAAGCTGGGGATCTTTTGCCTCCATCAGTCCTTCCTCCACCTGGTGCCCCAGACCTGACGTCAGCTCCCCGGACGCCGGCCCCTCCGACGTCGGTACCTCCGGCGCCAGGGCCTCTGCCGTCGGCCCTGACATCGGCTTTACTGACTCCGGGAGACATTCCGCTCCCATCGGGCTCTCAGTCCTCCAGGCTGTCCACTATGGACCGCCCGTGAGGCCTCCGGCCGGGCCGTCTGCTCCGGCAGCCCCCCCCGGCTCCCGGATACCCTTCGTCCTAGTCGACGTCGGTGTATCCGGGAGCGCAGTATCCGGCGCCACAGTACTCGACGCCGGGCTTCCCGACGCCTCAGTACTCGACGCCACAATACCCGATGCCGGGCTACCCGCAGCTGGGTTTTGGATACACTCCATACGGTTACAACCCGTATCCTTATCCCCCGCCTCCTCCTCCTCCTCCACTGCCCTCGCGGCTGCCGGTGGACTTGCAGGAGACTCTGGCCTCCTGGTGGGCTGAGGCCAAGGCTCAGCTCACCAAAGAGGTCGAGGGCCACCTTCCAGCGACAGTGCCATCCCAGGTTCCCATACGTCCGAGGCGGCACACTCTCTCACCACCTCCAGACTCCAGGGTTCTTCCGTCTGGATCCGGAGAAGGGCAGGACATGCTTCCCCAGGGATTACCCAAGGGGTCCGTTCCTCCCCCGGGTTGGGAAAGGGAGTCTTTCTCCTCTTCATCCTCTTCTTCACCCTCGGACTCCTCTGACTCTTCCGATGGTTGCTCCAAGAGAGACTGCGAGCCATACTGTCCATCAAAGCCCAGGCCAAGGACTCCTCCAAAGTCTCCTCCAGAGGATCCTTCTTTTTACGGAGTTGCTTAGGAAAATCCAGGAGGTTCATCACTGGCACTCCTTAGAACCAGATCCTCAGCGTCTGAAACTCGCTGAACATCTGGATCTGACCGTGACAGCTCCTACCTTGGTGCCACCCTGGATAGAGCCTCATGCTGACCTCGTTACCACAATATGGAAACAGCCGTCATTCTTAGCCCCACTTCCTAGGAAGTCGAACCGGCTATATCAGACTCCAGAGGGTGTTGATTTTCTGGATTCTCGCCCTCGTGCCGACTCAGTTGTGATTAGCGCCACTCACGGCCGGTCAGCGAACCCCAAACATCTTAGCTCGTCACCACCTGATAAGGAATCATGCCTTCTGGACCAGTATGAGAGAGAAAGATTTAGGCTTCCTCCACGCTGGGGGTCAGGGCCCTGAACTATGTCAGCCATATGGAGGACTAACAGAAGGCCATCCTGACTCAGGCGGAAGCCAAACTGGACTCCTTGCCTGACTCCCAAGTCAAGCAGGAGTTGGAAAATATCATCCGCTCTGCTTGTTCGGCCAGTCGGCACATGCTACGTGCGACATACGATGCAGTGGACACTGCTGGGCGGAGCTCAGCTTTCACTGTAGGCCTACGGCGTCATGCTTGGCTCCGTGTGTCAGGGTTGGTCCCAGAGGTGCAATCTGCTATCCAGGAAGCACCCTTCCGGGGGTTGGTGCTTTTCGGGGGTGATGTCAAGGACATCATCATCGATTTGCAAGAGAAGGGGACAGCACTGGAGTCAGTTGATTCCATGTACCATCCCCATCAGCAGCAGCACGGTCCCTTCGCAGGCGGAATCGGCCAAGGCGAAACCCAGGGAGGCGGGCCCAAAACACGGGCCCCACAGCTGCCAAGCCCCCACCCAAAAGCAGCGGGTGCTTCAGCTGCGGCACTGCCCCACACCACCTGACTCCTTTCCTCTCCCACTGCCTCCAGACTCCCCGGAGGAAACGGAAGGAGGGAGGTTTTCCCCTCCACCTTCCGGGATGGGAGAGGATAACCACAGATTCTTGGGTGCTCCAGCTCATAGCAGAAGGACACTCCATAGAGTTTCTACAGAAACCACCCCGCCACCCCACTCTGAAGTTGTTGTATTCACAGGAACATCTTCTCTTGGTCCAGGATGAAATTTCGGCTCTTCTGCTGAAGCAAGCGATAGAGCCTGTCCCCCTTCATCTGCAAGGGATGGGTTACTCTTCCCATTTCTTCCCGGTCCCAAAGAAGACAGGAGATCTCAGACCAATTTTGGACCTCAGTTCCCTGAATCTTTACGTAGAATACAATAGGTTCAGGATGCTCTCTTTGCAGAGCCTTCTGCCCCTCCTCCGGCCAGGTCAATGGCTTTGTGCTCTAGATATGCAGGATGCTTATCTGCACATTCCCATTGGCCCATCTCATCGCAAATACCTTTGTTTTGCGTTCCAGGGGGACCACTACCAGTTCAAGGTGCCCCCGTTTGGTCTATCCTCGGCCCCCCGAGTATTTACTAAATGCCTGGCAGTGGTGGCGGCCCACCTGCGTACCAGGGGAGTGCAGGTTTTCCCGTACCTGGACGACTGGCTCCTGGCGGCCTTGTCCAGGGAGGAATTCCTGCATTTCCTCTCCCTTACCCAGCAGGTTTTTGCCTGCCTGGGTATTACCATCAACCATTCCAAGTCTCATCTGGACCCATCCCAGAGGCTACAGTTTATTGGGGCGATTCTCGATACGACCATGGGCAAGGCCTTCCTGCCTCCGGACAGGGCGTCCACCCATCAAACCCAAATAAGTCTGTTGTCCGACCGCAGGATGGTCTCTGCGAGGTCGGTCCTTCGCCTTCTTGGGCTCATGGCGGCTGCTATCCCGACCGTGCCTCGTGCTGGACTCCACATGAGGATCTCTCAGTGGACTCTACGGTCTCAATGGGATCAGCTGGTGGATGACCTAGATCACCCAGTTCTGATCTTCTCGCCGATGATTCGAGACTTGCAATGGTGGATGGTTTGAGAGAACCTGTTTCAGGGAGTTCCTTTCTTTCATCCTCCCCCCTCCCAGACTCAAACCACAGATGCTTCAGGCGAAGGTTGGGGAGCCCATCTAGGCCCTCATCGGACCCAGGGCTCCTGGTTCAAGCTAGAACAAGCTCTCCACATCAGTGCACTCAAGCTTCAGGCAGTGTTGTACGCTCTCCAAGCCCTTCACCAATACATCCTTCCCGCCCACCTAGCCATCCAGACGGACAACATGTGTGGGGTGTGGTACATCAACAAACAGGGAGGGACTCGGTTCTACCCTCTGTGCAGGGAGGCAATGAGGGTTTGGGATTGGGCAACACAACACAACCTTCACCTCACGGCAATTCACTTTCCGGGAGTCGACAACCCCCTGGCAGACAAGCTAAGTCGCTCTTCTGCTCTGACTCACGAGTGGAAACTGGACCAAGGGGTCCTAGAAAATATCTTCCAACTTTGGGGAACACCACAGGTCGACCTGTTCGCATCCCCCCTACACGCAAAACCTCCCGTCTTCTGCTCGCTCGTTGCAGAGCGAGGCGCTTTTTGGAGCGACGCTCTGTCTCTAGACTGGAAGGACAGATTTGTCTATGCCTTTCCCCCAATTCCACTTATCCCATGAGTATTGCAGAAACTAGCTTCAGAAGGAGCGCGAATGATTCTGATCACTTCTTTCCGGCCCAGGCAAGTCTGGGTCTCTCTTCTACAGCAATATTCAGAGGATCCTCCTCTTCCTCTACCTCTATCTCGAGGTTTACTGACCCAGGATCAGGGGACCCTGGTCCATCCAGGCCTCAAATCCCTTCAACTGCATGCATGGCTCTTGCAGACTTAGCCCAGTCCCGTTTTGGAGTGTCTCCCAAAGTGGCGGAGATTTTAGTGGAGGCCAGAAAACCCTCCACCAGATCCACTTATGCCATGAAGTGGAAAAGATTCACTATCTGGGCCACGTCCAAGAGCGTGGAATCTTTCTCCTGTTCAGCGGGGCTTCTGCTGGAGTATCTACGTCATCTGTTTGACCTGGGTCTCAGTCATTCCTCTCTGAAGGTACACATGGCTGCCATTTTGGCCTATCATGTTCCTTTCGCAGACAAGGCTTTTGCTCAACTGGAGGTCTCCAAGACCTTTCTCAGAGGGGTCCTCCACCTGAGGCCCCCCATCCGTACTCCTGCTTCCCCTTGGGATTTGAATTTTGTTCTCGAGAAACTTACTCTCCCTCCCTTCGAACCTGCAGCTTCTGCGGATTTGAAGTTTATTTCGTGGAAGACTCTCTTCTTGGTGGCCATTACTTCTGCTCGGAGAATCTCCGAGCTCCAGGCCCTGATGTGTAAAATCCCATACTTGATTTTTCACAAGGAACGTGCTGCTCTTCGCACGAATCCTAAGTTTCTCCCTAAAGTAGTAGCTGAGTCTAGTCTAAATCAGTCCATAGAGTTATCTGCCTTTTTTACACAGTACTCTAATCAAGGGGAATATTTACTCCATACTATGGATGTTCACCAGATTCTGAGATACTACACCAACAGGACGAAGGATCTCAGAAAGACTGATCAATTGTTCGTCTCTTTTGCTCACAAAAGGGAAGGCAATGCTGTTTCCAAGCAACACCTGTCTAAGTGGTTGGCTCATTGCATCACTTTCTGTTATGACAAATACAACAAGACCCTCCCGGGTCAAGTCAGAGGCCACGCCACAAGAGGAGTAGCTGCCTCAGTGGCTTGTTTCAAGAATGTGTCTGCGTCAGACATCTGCACTGCTGCCACCTGAACTTCCGTCCATACCTTTACTAAACACTACAGTTTGGATGTTGCCTCTCGCCGTAGAGCTGTCTTTGGCCTGGGTGTTTTGCAAGGCCTCCTATCTTGAGACTTGCACAACCAGTATTACCTTTTGGAGTTGTTTTCCTCTTCCCGGTGCCTCTCTTTGTTCAAGACTGCTTGGGATTCAGTCCTGTATGGAATTACTTACTGCAAGAGCCCTCTCGAAGTAAGATAGTACAGTTACATAAGAACTTACCGTAACAGTAGATCTTCGAGAGAGGCTCTTGCAGTAGGTTATACCTTCCCGCCCTCCATCCTGCTAGGCTTTTCAGCTCCTTTTCATTGAGGGAAATATCCGCTTCTCTCTCGTCCGGCCTCTTTTGGCCTGTGATGGGAAAAAACTGGAAGGTGGGCATCCGGGACCGCCTCTTTATACCGACGTCTCCTGACGCCAGTCACCTGACGGGGGGCGGTCCCTCGCCAGGGACTGCTAGCTAGAAATTTTTCCGTGGGGTCCTGCCGCCTGCTGGCGTCAGTCCTATATGTAATTACCTACTGCAAGAGCGCCTCTCGAAGATCTACTGTTACGGTAAGTTCTTACGTAACTGTACTCTTCTGGCAGCATAGTCCTTATGGTGTAGCCTGCTGCAGGAGCGCTTCTTGAAGATCTGCTGATCTTACTTAGAGGGGGAACTCTTGCAGCAGGCTATTACTATTAGGACTATCGTCGCAGGCAGGGACCGCCCCCTGATGTCAGCTCTGCCCCGTCAGTCATGCTACAAAAGGGAGCGGACCCCGGCTGCACCTCAGTTCTTTCCTGCCACGACCCGCTCACTTTGGGAAGTTCTTAGTGAGTTTTTTCACAGCAATTCCAGCAAAACCTTCCATTTTCCTCAAATACTAGTGTTTTTCCTCTGCATTCATTCCTTTTTCCCAGTATCGTTCTTCTTCTCTTGACTTCACTATCATTGCATGTTGTCACCGTCGTCAGTCTCCTCCTCCAATCCCAAGAAGACAGAGTGTGCCTGTGGCCGCCAAATTCCATCCAAAGACTGCCACAACCAGTGTGTCTTCTGCTGGGGACCAGACCACGACCTCAAGACCTGCGACATCTGTCAAGGCTTTACTAACAGGACGAGGATTAGACACCTGAAGGCCTTGAAAGCCCACCTGCTTGAGAAAAGGATGGACGTCCTGCAGTCTTCCCCTGGGGACAAGGGCAAAAGAAGGGAAAAGGTGCAAAAGTCCCACGACAAGGACCGTAGTTGGTCTCATCACCGCTCCCGTTTCCCCACCCCACAGGAAGGCCTCTTCCTCTGGCTCGGGTGGGTCTGACCGCTTCAAGCATTCCAGGCATGGAGAAAAATCAAGGCCTGAAGCTCCTGCCAGAATACCGACATCGGTCCCGTCAGGAGCTACTTCCTCTGCATTGAAGCCTTCCAAGCCGAAGGCCATGCTGCTGTGTGCCTCCTCCGCTCTGGCGGAGTCGGCAAAGGTCTCTTCCTCGGCACAAGCCTCGGCTGTGCCAAAGAAGGCCCCAACTGCGGCTTCACCAGACGATCGGAAGCCATCTGGAAAGGACCGGAACCCCAAGGCTAAGGCCTCCTCTGGGTCCCGGCATCCTAAGTTGACCACGTCAGATCAGGCCCCAGCTAAGACACCAGCACTGGTCAAAGTGCCTGAGGCAAACAGTTCCATTGCGCTGGCACCAGTCAAGGTGCCAACGCTGGCCCTAGGGCCTCTACCCCAGAAGGCTCATCCTCGGGTTCCTCCCTGCGAGCCTTTCCGGAACCCCCAACTTCTCCGATCCCCCCACAGGGGGTGACAGTGTCTCATTTTAGAAAGGAGGAGCTGGTGGAGCCAGATTCACAAAGACACACCTCCGCCTCAACCGGAACAAGCACCGGTTCTAGACCGACTGAACAACCAGGAGCCTGGGGGTTTGCCTGCCTTCTCGCCATCAAAAACCCCTGAGGACCAGCACATAACCTCCATTCCTCAATCCCCCTTGGGCCATACATTCCCAGTTGTGGTCCGGAGACAGTGGATGGCACTACTCAAGGTCGGTCAGTCATCATCGGTCAAAGCCCAGGAGCAGATCCCACAGCTGATGCAGGTCTTCATCTAGGCGGGCTTGCTCCCATAGCTGACGCTGGTCCCAGGACAGGCGTCTGTCACCGACACTCTTCAGAGGGTAGTCCCCAGAGACGTAATTCGGACACCTCGAGGACCAGGAGCAGACCTTCCTCCTTCCTCTTAATTTTCAGGAGTTGGGGGATGTCTTCACGATAGGGATCTACCCTGTTCACCTCCAGACTGTCCCACTTTCATGGAAGTTATGAGGCACATCCAGGCCACTAACGAGTGGGAGACAGAGGACCTGGATCTGGAGCTCCGGAGACTGGCTCATTACCTGAGACAGAAGGAGCCCAAACCCCTTGTAGTGCCTCCGCTGGTTGACACATTCGAAGATCTTAACAGGACAACTTGGACGCATCCAGTCTCACTCCCAGCCATTCCCCTAAAGTCAGACAGGCTATATAGAGCTTGGAGGGATAAGCCTTTCCTGGCAGAAAACACTCAGGCAGATTCCACTGTGATCATGGCTGCTAATGACAAATCAAAGCAGCCAGAGCATCTAAGCTCCCAACCAGGAGTCCCGTTTCTTGGACCAGGTGGGCAAGAAAGTTTATTCTGCATCCACCTGCTCCATCCGTTCCCTTAATTTCCTTATGCATATGGCCCAGTACCAAAATGCGCTCTGAGAGAAGGGACAGGAGCTTGTCAGTGCCTTGCCAGATTCTGCACAAAAGACAGAACTTCTGGATGTGTTGAAATTGGGCTCGGACATAGGCATGCATGTTCTATGTGCCTCGTATGACACTGCAGATATGGCAGCCAGGGCGGCAGCATCAGGGATCTGCCTTCGTCGCCACGCGTGGCTGAGATGCTCCGGCTTTCAGAACACTCTGCAGTCTGGAATCAGGGACCTCCCATTCCATGGTTCAAACATGAAGTCTTGCTGTATTCTGACAGATGCAGTTAGCTCTAGAACTTAAACTCCTTCAGAGAGGAGAGAGTTAATTTCTATGCAAGGCATAGAACGCTGAGCTTGAGCTCGGTTTTCAAACCTCTGTCTGTGGTGCCTCAGAGTGTAACTGTCAGATTCTTTACATCGCTCCGCCTAACTGTGAAGTCACTCCGGAGATTGCTGCTTCGATTTGGTAAAGTTTCAAAACGCGTCGGTTTTTCAACTGATTTTGTTTATTTTTGGTTTTGAGCATCTTTCTACAGTACAGTAAGTAGTGTAGATAGGTAGTGAACTGTAATTTGTGTTTTTCTTCTGTGGAAATTGTAAACTTCGGTTCCTTCTCAGTCAGTCCGGTTGGGAACCGACCTTTTGTGTTTAAATTAGTCTTCTGGGATTGTAGTAGTGGTGTGTGCTGGTTCCTATTGGTTTAAAAAAAACCAAAAAAACATTTTTTTGTATTCTTTACACAACCTGTGACACGGTTGGTAACCGATAGGGGGTGTATTACCAGGCAAAAAGCTGTAAAGGGTAATTTTTTTCTAGTCTGGCCATGTCTGAGAAACCCAAGAAAAAAAACGGTCCCACTGGGTTTCAGCACTGTACAGAATGTGGGGAAGGCTTTGCTAAGGCCGGCCCCCACCACGTCTGTGTTTGTCTGGGGTTTGACGACCTCAAAACAGACTGCCCAATCTACAAAAAATTTTTCCTAAGGCCACTCTGGAAAAAAGATTTGGGTAGGCTAAAGCAAAAGGAGGCAGAGAAGTCCACTGGCCTGGATGGCCAGCCCGGTTCGGTTCCAACTGAACCTGAGGAGTTGCCCACTGACCTGGGCGAGATGTCCGCAGGCAAAAGGAAAGCCGACTCTGAGGGGTCGGTTCCGTCAAAAAGACAAAAAAAGTCAGCCGGTTTGGATCCAGCATCCCTTACTCCAACCGCTGAAGAAATAGCTAAAGCGATCAGTATTGTGCAATCGCTTCGTCTGGTTTCATCCAAACCGGCGCCATCGGTTAGGTGCTTGGTTCAGTCGGATCCAACTCCCATCAGATTATGATCCAGATGCTTACTACGAATTGGAGTGGGAAGGGGATGAAAAGTTACATGTTGATGATGACAGTGATGATGACAATGATTATGAAGGTCTGGATATGCCCATTGAACTGAACAGCTCTCCATACAGACCCTCCAAGGCTTTGACATCCTCCTTGGGATTCAGGCAGGCTAATAATATGTCCTACACAGCTAGATACCAGAAGTCCAGGTGGGATACAGTTCTGGAAGTGGCTAAACAGGCCCTCCCCCAAGCTGGCCAAAGAACTGGAGGAGGTGGCTGCTGATGGGATTGAGGCATCCAAAGTACAGTTCCATGCTGCTGTAGACTGATGATGTGGCATCGAGAGTCAAAGCTACATCTGTGTGTCTCAGAAGATTTGCTTGTCTCAGATGCACTAGCCTTTCTCAGGACACCCAGCTAAGGCCATGGATTTCCCTGCGGTGGGTAACTCTCTATTTGGGGAGCAGACAGAGGCTTACATGAAGAAGATGGATAAGTACAGGACAACCTAAAGGAGTGCACAGGCCAAGGAACGTCAAGCCACTTCTCAAAAGCAGTAGTCTAGGGGCAGGGGCAGGCCCTTTCACAGGCCTTTCTACCAAGCCCAGGCCTCCCCTTCCTTCCCACAGAGGGGGTTCTTCCAAGGGAGAGGCGTGGGGGGGGGATGAGCAGGGCTGCATCCTCTTCCCAGTCCAAGGCTTCTGCCTAGCAGACACCCTGATGTCAGCCCGGGTCGACTCCCGAACTCCAGTAGGAGGTAGGCTGGCTTACTATTTCCAGGCCTGGAAGTCTGTTACCTCAGACAAGTGGATCCTGGAGGTAGTAAGCCAGGGACTGGCCCTCAGTTTGAAGAAGTTTCCAAAAATGAGAATCAGGTCTTTTCCACCTGCAAACATCTCGGAAACCATTGCTCTAGAAGCAGAGGTTTCCTCTGTGCTGGCTCTCAGAGCCGTGGAGAGAGTTCCTACTCTACACAGGAGCAAGGGTCTGTACTTCAGATATTTTCTTACCCCCAAAAAAGACGGGAGTGGTGACCCATCCTAGACTTAAGTATTTGAACAAACACATCTTAAAACCAAAGTTCAAAATGGTGACTCTGGGAGTAATTCTTCCCTGTCTGAGGCCAGGAGATTGATTAGCATCCCTGGACCGCATGGATGCCTATTTCCACATTCCTGTCAGGTTCTCCCACAGAAAGTACCTCAGGTTCGAGCTGCCTTCAGGCCATTATCAGTTCAGAGCCATGCCTTTCAGCCTAACATTGGGTTTACAAAGTGTCTTGCAGTAGTAGTGGCCTTCCTTAGAAGGCAGGGGAGATCTCTCTATTACCATACCTGGACAACTGGTTCATTGTAGGACAGTCTCCTGACCAGGTCAGCTCAGCTCTTCAAGTCACTCAAGATTTGCTCAGTTCTCTGAGTTTTTTTCTTAATCTGCCAAAGTCGGTTCTCGAACCAGTACAACTCCTCACTTTCACAGAGATAGAGTTAGAAACTGTTCAAGCAAAAGCCTTCCTCCTACTAGCAAGGGCAAAGGCTCTTACAGATCTTGCTTCCTCTTTTCATCCTCTGGTTTCTCACCCAACGAGACATTTTCTTCAGCTCCTACGCCACATGGCAGCTTCCAGTGCAGTGGTACAAGGAGCCAGGTTCCAAATGAGGGACATTCAATTTCACCTAAGGTCTCAGAAAAAAGATTCTCTCACCAAATTGGTTCCAGTGGCTCAGACTCTGGTCCAAGCTCTCCAGTGGTGGCTGGATCAGGACATCTCAGACAAGGTGTCCCATTCCTCAGTCAATCTCATTCAGTGGTACTAACCACAGATGCTTCTCTTCTGGGCTGGGGAGCCCACCTAGGACTCCTCACAGCACAGGGTGTTTGGTCTCCACAAGAGTCTCTCCTTCATATCAATCTTCTGGAACTCAGGCAGTATTCCTAGCCCTTCAAGCTTTCTTGGACTCGGTAAGGGACAAGGTGGTTCAAGTCAGGACAGACAACACCACCACCATGTGGTACATCAACAAGCAAGGGGAGGACTCGGTCTACGGCCTTGCACACAGAAGCCATGAAAGTATGGTCTCTGGCCCACTCCTTGCAAACCTCCCTATCAGCAGTCCACCTCCCAGGGAAGAACAATATGTTAGCAGATGCTCTGAGCAGAATCTCCCAGGGCCATCACGATTGGACCTTGGATCCCCTCATACTGAAAGTAATCTTTACCAGGTGGGGCACTCCACAGATGGATCTCTTCGCAGCCCCAGACAATCACCAACTTCCCCTCTTCTGCTGCAGACCCCCAGTCCTAGGGACTGTTCCTCTGGATGCCCTGATATTGGACTGGGATGGCAAGTTCCTTTATGCCTTTCCCCTGTTGTTCAGGTTTCTAGTCAAGATCAAGTCACAACCCTGCACAGTGATTCTACTGGTTCCAGACTGGGCCAGATAGCCTTGGTATCTTCTCTTGTCCCTAGCAGTCTCACTCCCCCTGTCTCTTCCCAAAAGACACAGTCTCCTAACCTCCCCTCAGGGGAGGGATCTGGTACCTCAGTCTCCAGTCTCTCAGTCTCAAGGCCTCGTTCTTGAAGAGTTGGAATATGCAGGCCTGCATCTTTCTCAGGGAGTGTTGGACATCCTTAAGGTTTCTCGGAAACCCTCTACCAGGAATACTTATAATTCCAAATGGAAAAGAGTCAGCATTTGGTGTTCCCATAAGGATGTTCTACCTGATGCTGCTGGCATTGCTGCACTTTTGAATTACCTAGTTCACCTTAATGGCTTAGGCCTTAGGCCTGCCACTTTAAAGGTTCATTTAGCAGCCGTGTCTGCATTCCTCTCAGCAGAGAAGAGCTCTTCCCTGGCGTCTCACCCTGTCTTTGTAAGTTCTTTAAAGGTCTGGTTCATATCAACCCTCCTTTTAGAGAGCCTACACTGACTTGGAATCTCAATATCTGCATTGCTCAGCTGATGCAGCCACCCTTTGAACCTCTGGATTCGGCCGAGCTTAAGTACCTGACCTAGAAAACCATGTTTCAAACAACATGAAGTCTTGCTTAGCTCCAGCCTTTAAACTGCCCTGGAGAACAAAGGGTTAACTTTCTGTGCAGTGTATAGAATGCTGAGCTGGAGCTCGGTTGAGGTCTCTGTCTGTTTCCCTTTGAAACTCTACCGTCAGATTCTTTACTCCGCCTCACTGAACAGTCGTCCGGAGATTTCTCCTTCAGCTCGGTTCGAAAGTCGGTTAAAGTCTCAGTTAAGTTGTCGGTTTTAAACCAAATTTATTTCCACACAGTCGGTTCAGTCTCTGTCTGCGGTACCGTGAGTACTAGTTAGGTTTTGTTCTGATTTTCTGTGTGGAAATTGTAAAAAGTGTTAGATCGGTTCGGCTGAACCGATCACTTGTAGTGAATCCTTGTGTTTTACTTTAGTGTGTGGTTACCGGTCCTTATCGGTTCTAAAAAAAAAACGTGTTTTGAACGTTTTTTTTACAATACCTGTGACATGGTTAGGATCCGATAAGGGAGTCTTGCCTGGTGGTTGCCATAAAAAGGGTAAGTTTGGTTAGGTTGGCCATGTCTGAGAAACCCAAGAAAGAAAATGGGCCCACTGGGTTTCAACACTGCAGTGAGTGTGGGGAGGTCTTTGCGCTAAGGCCGATCCCCACACCACTTGTGTTTATTATCTGGGGTTTGAACACCTCGATACAGACTGCCAAATTTGTAAATATTTTCCTAAATCTACCCTTGAAAAGAGATTAGGTAGACTGAGGGAAAAGGAGGCCGAGAAGTCCGCTGACCCAGATGACCAGGCCGGTTCAGTTCCGACCGAACCAGAAGGAGTGCCCTCTGACCAGGGCGATACTTCTTCAGGCAAGAGGAGAAACGATCCTGAGGGGTTGCAAAGAAAAATCGACCGGTTCTGATCCAGAGGTTCATGTTCCGACTGCCGAGGAAATAGCCAGAGTGATTCGGATTGTAGAATCGCTTTGCCCGGTTCCAACTGATCCGGCACCTTTTGGCATGGGTTTGGTTTGGTCAGTTCCCCTGGTTCAAGATTATACCCCTGAAGATTTTCACGAACCGAAGTTTATGGGGGAGTTTGAAGATGATGGTGATGATGGTGAAAGTCTGGATGTGCCTGTGGAACCAGACATCTTCCCAGACAGACCTTCTGGTGTATCCCATTCCTAGGCTTTCTGAGTCCCCTTCCCACTTTCAGTTTTACAGAAAAGTGGCTGAAACCCTCCAGCTTCCTATGGAGGGAGGAGGCAATGGAGGATCAAGAGGAGCCTGATTATGTGGAAATGATGGACATCCCAGAGTCCAGGAGTCTGTCTATTCCCCTTCACAAATCATTTGGGAAGCAAACACAAAAAATCCTAAAGTCTCCCAATTCTGTACCTCCTCTTGACATAAGGATGGACAAGAGACACACACTATCAGGCTCAGATACAGAGTTTTTATACCAGCAGTGCAGCCATGCTGGGGTAGTGCAGGCTGCTGCCTGTGACAAGGCAAACATTCCCTTGGCTTCACACTCCCTAGACAAAGACTCCAGGAAGATAGATGCTATGGCAAAGAAGCAGTACATGGCATCTTCCTTGGGACTCAGGCAGGCAAACTACATGGCCTATACAGCCAGTTACCAGAAGTCCAGGTGGGACACTGTACTGTCACTGGCTAAACAGGCCTCCCCCCAGCTGGCCAAGGAGCTGGAGGAGGTGGCTGTTGATGGGACTGAGGCATTGAAGGTACAGTTTCATGCTGCTGTGGACTCCAATGTAGTGTCATCAAGAGTCATGGCTACATCTGTGGCTCTTCGGAGGATGGCTTGGCTCAGATGTACTAGCCTCTCACAGGACACACAGGCTAAGGCCATGGATTTTCCTGTGGTGGGTTATTCTCTGTTTGGGGAGCAGACAGAGAATTACATGACGAAAATGTAAGAGTACAGGACCACTTACAGGAGTGCTCAGGCCAAGGAGAGGCAAGCAACTCCTCAAAGGCAGCAATCTAGGGGCAGGGGCAGGCCTTTTCATAGGCCTTTTTACCAAGCACCTGGCCTCTTCTCCCTTTTCACAGAGGGGGTTCTTCAGAGAGAGAAGCAGAAGGGGGATGAGCAGGGCTGCATCCACTTCTCAGTCTAGGGCCCCTGCCAAGCAAACACCCTGATGGGTCTGCCCGGGTCGACGCTCCTATCCCTGTAGGGGGCAGGCTGGCTTACTGTGTCCAGGACTGGATGTCTACTACATCAGACAAGTGGGTTCTGGAAGTAGTAAGCCAGGGACTGGTTCTCAGCTTCAAAAAATTTCCAAAGATGAGAACCAGATCTTTTCCACCTGCAGGTCTCTCCGAGACCCTTGCCCTGCAGACAGAGGTTTCATCTCTACTGGCTTTAAGAGCCATAGAGAGTGTTCCTACCCTACACTTGGGCAAAGGACTGTACTCCAGATACTTCCTTACCCCAAAGAAGACAGAGGAGTGGCGACCCATCCTAGATCTAAGATACTTGAACAAACATCTTTTAAAACCAAAGTTCAAGATGGTGACTCTGGGAATAATTCTTCTCTCTCTAATTCCAGGGGACTGGCTAGTCTCCCTGGACCTCAAAGATGCTTACTTTCATATTCCCATCAGGTGCTCACACAGAAAGTACCCCAGGTTCAAGTTGCCCTCAGGCCATTATCAGTTCAAATCAATGCCCTTTGGCCTAACAACAGCTTCAAGGGTCTTCACAAAGTGCCTGGCAGTAGTAGTTGCCTTTCTAAGAAGGCAAAAGATTTCAATTTTTCCATACCTGGACGATTGGCTCATATTGGGTCAGTCTCCAGACCAAGTCAAGTCAGACCTGAAAGTGACTCAGCAAGTGCTCACTTCTCTGGGTTTTCTTCTCAACCTCCCCAAATCAGTTCTCGAACCAGTTCAGCTCCTTACTTTATAGGGGCAGAGATGGATACTGTCAAAGCAAGAGCTTTTCTTCCCCTGGAAAGGGCAAGAGTTCTTACAGAACTGGCTTCGTCCTTCAGCCTTCAGGTGTCCCAACCAGCAAGGCACTTCCTTCAGCTTTTGGGCCACATGGCAGTTTCTACAGCAATGGTCCAAGGGGCAAGATTTCAGATGAGGGACATTCAGTTCCATCTGAGGGCCTTTTGGTCCCAAAGGCTGGACCCTCTTACCAAACTGATTCCAGTGACTCAAACACTGATCCAAGGTCTTCAATGGTGGCAGGATCAGACGCTTTAAGGCAAGGGGTCCCTTTTGTCACTCAGTCTCATTCAGTGGTCCTTACCACGGATGCTTTTCTCTTGGGGTCGGGAGCTCATCTGGAGGATCTCACAGCCCAAGGACTGTGGCCCCCTCAGGAGTCCCTCCTTCATATCATTCCCCTGGGAATTCAGGGCAGTTTTTCTGGCCCTGCAAGCCTTCTCTCAGTTGGTGAATAACAAGGTGGTTCAGGTCAGAACAGACAACACCACCACCATGTGGTACATCAACAAGCAGAGAGGCACTCTGTCTACAGCCTTGTGCACGGAAGCCATGAAATTGTGGTCCCTGGCTTATTCCCTGCAGACCTCTCTGATAGCAGTCCACTTTCCAGGAAAGGACAATGTGCTGGCAGATGCACTGAGCAGGATCTCCCAGGGCCATCACGAATGGTCCCTGGACCCTCTGATTTTGAAAGTGATTTTTTCAAGGTGGGGCACTCCAGAGAGCGATCTCTTTGCAGCCCCAGACAATCACCAACTTTCTATGATTTGTTGCAGCCTCCCAGTCTTGGGTTCAGTCCCTCTGGATGCTCTGTTTTTGAACTGGGAAGGGAAATTTCTGTATGCCTTCCCTCCCTTTCCTCTACTGTTCAAAGTCCTAGTCAAGATAAGGTCACAACCTTGCAAAGTGATTCTGATTGCTCCAGACTGAGCCAGATAGCCTTGGTACCCGCTATTGCCGTCTCCAACAGTTCATCTTCCCCTGTCTCTTCCCAGGAATTACAACCTGTTAACCTCCTCTCAGGGGAGGATTTGGTACCCCAATCTTGGTCCCTCGATCTCAAGGCATGGCTCTTGAAGAATAGAGTATGCAGATTTGCATCTGCCTAAGGGGGTTCTGGATAGTCTCAAAGCTTCTCGAAAGCCTTCCACCAGAAAGACTTCTAACTCCAAATGGAAAAGACTCAGCATCGGTGCTCCAAGCAGCATATTCCTCCAGACACTGCTGCATTGTCTACAGTTCTGGATTATATGGTCCATCTTAATGGCCTAGGCCTCAGACCAGCTACTCTCAAGGTACACTTGTCAGCTGTGTCTGCTTTTTTGTCAGTGGGAAAGTCTTCCTTGCTATCATCTCATCCTGTGTTCTGTAAATTTTTCAAAGGATTGCTTCATACCAATCCTCCCTTTAGGGATCCTGCCCCTGCCTGGGACTTAAATATTTGCATTGCTCAACTTATGCAACCTCCTTTTGAGCCTATATCCTCAGCAGAGCTTAAGTACTTGACTTGGAAAACTGTGTTTTTGGTAGCCATTACCTCTGCCAGACGTATCAGTGAACTGCAAGCCCTGTCAGTGGAACCGGATTTTATATCTTTCCATAGAGAGAAAGTGGTCCTTAGAACCAATAGGAGGTTCTTGCCTAAAGTGGTTTTAGACTTCCACTTGAATCAGTCCATGTCTTTCCCTGTCTTCTTCACTGATCATTCTTCCTCAGGAAAGAGGAGGCTACACAGTTTGGATGTTAAAAGAGCCCTTGGCTACTACATAGAGCATACCAAGGGTCACAGGTTTGATTCCCTCCAGTTATTCCTCACTTACGGGGAGGTGGGAAAGGGCAAACCTGCCACTAAGAGAACTATTGTCATGTGGATTGTGTCTTGTATACAATTCTGTGAGAAACTAGGAAAGATTCCACCCTCAGGCCTGAGGGCTCACTCTACAAGAGGTACAGCTCCTTCCCTGGCTGCTGCCAGGGATATCCCTCTCTTAGAAATTTGTCAAGCAGCCACCTGGAAAACGGTCCATACCTTTACCAAGCATTACTCTCTGGATATCCAGGCTAGGAGTGATGCTCGGTTTGGCACAGCAGCACTTCAGAGCCTATTCCCAAAGTAGGTTCTGTCCCTCCTCCATAGAGGTACTGTTTGGTAGTCTGCAATAGTCAGAATACAGCAAGACTTCATGATGTTTGAAGAAAAAAATTACTCACCTTAGTAATCATGTTTCTTCTAATGGAGTCTTGCTGTATTCTGACCTCTCTCCCTGCCTCCCCTCTCAGAACCTGTTTTTGGAAAGTGGGTGGGCAGGTGCAGTGTTGCATCCCAGAGGTGCCTATTACACACCCTCCTCCTTTTGTTTGGGTGTTTTTTGTTGTTGTTATTGTTGTCCTTTATTGGGATGGGTTTTTGGTTTTGGGTTTCCTGACTTGAGTCTTTTTGGGAATCCAAAACTCCTTGTTGTCAGTTGGCTAGTAAGAAATTTTACAATTTCCGCATAGAATAGTTAGTGAGTTTTTGCTCGAAAGAATCTGATGGTTGGATTTCGAATAACAACAGGCAGAGCTCAACCGAGTTTCGAGATGAACATTCTATGCCATGCATAGAAAGTTAACCCTTTGTTCTCCGGGGCAGTTTAAAGGCTGGAGCTAACTGCAATAGTCAGAATACAGCAAGACTCCATTAGAAGAAACATAATTACTAAGGTGAGTATTTTTTTCTTCTAGTAGCTATCACTTCTGCCAGGTGAATTAGTGAATTACAGGCCCTGTCAGTTGAACCTGATTTTATCTCATTCCATAGAGATAAGGTGGTCCTCAGAACCAATAGGAGGTTCTTACCCAAAGTGGTCTCAGATTTCCATCTGAACAAGTCCATGTCTCTTCCTGCGTTTTTCACTGATCATTCTTCTTCAGGAGAAAGATTATTACATAGTTTGGATGTTGAGAGAGCACTTAGCTACTACATTGAGCATACTAAGGCACATAGGAATGACTGTCTCCAATTGTTTCTCACAGTGAAGTGGGGAAAGGTAGGCCTGATACTAAGGGAACTATTGCTAGGTGGATTGTCACTTGTATACAGTTCTGCTATGCCACGCTAGGCAAAACACCTCCCTCAGGCCTGAGGGCTCATTCAGCTAGGGGTACAACTGCTGCCAGGGATATACCCTTGTTAGAGATCTGCAAAGCAGCCACCTGGAAAACAGTCCATACTTGCAGCAAGCATTACTCTCTGGATATCCAGGCTAGGAATGATGCTAGGTTTGGTACAGCAGTACTGCAGAGCCTATTCCCAAAATAGGTTTGGTACCCTCCTCCATGAAGGTACTACTTGGTAGTCTGCATATGTCAGAATGCAGCAATACTTCATGTTGTTTGAAGAAAAAATTACCTTAGTAATTGTGTTTCTTCTAATGGAGTATTGCTTTAGTCTGACCCCCCTTCCCCGCCTCCTCTCTCAGAACCTAGTTTTGGGATGTGGGCTGGCAGGTACATTGTTGCACCTCAGGGGTGTACCTTGCACCCCTTCCCTTCTGGGTGGGGTAGTGGTTGTTCAGTTTTAACTTAGATTTATATATCTTGTTCACTACCTGTTTTTTTTTCTTTTGGGTTCTCGACTTGAGTCTTTTGGACCCAAGTTGTTGCCTGTTGGCTTATGTTTTACAATTTCCACACTGGAAATGTAGTTGGTTTGCTCGTAAGAATCTGACGGTTACACTCTGAGGCACCACAGACAGAGGTTTGAAAAACAAGCGCAAGCTCAACATTCTATGCCTTACATAGAAATTCTCTTTCCTCTCCGGAGCAGTTCAAGTCCTGGGGCTAACTGCATATGTTAGAATACAGTAAGACTCCATTAGAAGAAACACAATTACTAAGGTGAGTAATTTTTTCTTCCGTCCTCTTTGGGCAGGAGACCGAGGGTTTGATCTCTTGTTTCCAGGAGTAGGGCAAGTTCTTTGGTCCATCCGTCAAATGTATAAATGGGACCAAAGACTCTTCCGGAAGCAGCCCTTTTGTAAACCCTCAGGTCAGCAAGCCTGCGGTGACAACAAGGGACAGAGAGGTGGCTTCAAAAGGAAGGCCGTCAACCAGCAGCCTGGTGGTGCACCTTTTTGAGGCCCCAAGTCCTCCCACACCTCTCTACCCACTCCCGGCTCCACCCAATGACTCGCCACTCATCCCCCTCCAGTGAAGGATTCAGGGGAGGCAGTAGGGGGTCGCTTCTCTCTCCATCTGGAGGGATGGAGCTCTATCACATCTGACCAGTGGGTCTTGGACATCATAAGGAGAGGTCACATGCCGGAGTTCACCCAGATCCCTCCAGAAACTCCACCAAAGTCCTCGAGATACCCTTCTTCTCACATTCCTCTCATAGAAGGAGAAATCAAGGCCCTCTTGCAGAAAAAGGCAATAGAGCCAGTTCCTCTGCGGCAGCGGGGAAAGGGATATTACTTCAATTTTTTCCTGGTTCCAAAGAAGACGCAGGATCTTCGGCCCATTCTGGACCTCAGCTCTCTAAAAGTTTATATAGAATACAGAAGGTTCAGGATGGTGGCCGTTCTAGGTCTCATTCCTCTGTTGCACCAGGGAGACTGGCTGTGTTCCCTGGATACGCAAGATGCTTACATGCACAGTAGGGTCTTCCCCCTCACAGGAAGTTCCTGAGGTTCTACTTCCAGGGGGAACATTATCAGTTCTGGGTTCTACCATTCGGCCTCTCCCCTGCTCCTCAAGTCTTCACCAAATGCGTGGCAGTGGTGGCTGTGACTCTAAGGCACAGGGGATATTATGTTTTTCCTTACCTCAACGACTGGCTCCTAACGGCTCCGTCGAGAGCGCACCTGCTTCAAGCTCTCGGTGACACTTATATATTGTTCCGAGAGGTGAGGAACACCCTTAACCTACCAAAGTCTTCCCCAGAGCACAGCAAAGACTTATCTTTATAGGTGCAGTCCTGGATTCAGCCCAAGGCATGGCTTTTCTTCCTCAAGAAAGAGATTGCCTGAGAGAGATGGCCAGTTCGGTCCTAGTAACTCCGCTGGTCTCAGCCAGAATCTTCCTCAGATTTATGGGGCACATGGCAGTGGCCGTCCCGGTAGTTCCCTTGGCCCGCCTCCATATGAGGGTCCCACAGTGGATGCTCAGGATGCAGTGGGACCAGGTTCTGACGGTCTGGACCATGTTGTCAGGATCTCAGAGCCAGTCAGGAGGACCCTACGTTGGTGATTGGACCCTTTGAATCTAGACAAAGGGATTCCCTTTCGTCAGGAGCCCCCAAGCCAGACTCTGACAACAGGTGCTTCCAATTTGGGCTGGGGGGCACACCTCAGGAATCACCAGATTCAGGGCAGACAGACAACATGGCGGTTGTCTTTTACATCAGCAAGCAAGGGGGAACTCACTTCTACCCCCTATGCAGGTAGGGGATGAGAGTCTGGTATTGGGCACTGGAACGTCACATTTTGCTGTCCAGCGTCCATGTTCCAGGCACCCAAAATGACTTGGCAGACAGCCTCAGCAGGTCTCTGTCCAAAGCGCATGAGTGGGAGCTGCTACAGTCAGTATTGGACCAGCTGTTCGACACATGGGGTCGTTCAGAGCTGGACCTCTTTGCATCTCCACGCAGTGCCAAACTGCCAGTTTTTTGCTCGCGAGAGCGCACGCCTGGTGTTTTCTGGCCAGACATGTTGTCCCTTTGCTGGGTAGGGAAGTTTCTTTATGCCTTCCCTCTCCTCGGTGAGTGTTGCTGATGGTACAGACCGAGGGGGCTCGGATGATTCTGATTGCCCCGCTGTGGCCCCGGCAGATTTGGTTCCCACTACTTCAGCAGTTGTCATCAGAACCTCCAATTCCGCTGCCAATATGCTCGCAACTGCTATCCCAGGACCGGGGCAGGCTAATGCATCGAGATCTTAGGTCCCTACACCATCATGCTTGGCTCCTGCAAACATAGTCAAATCCAGGTATGGGGTCACTCAACAGGTGGTGGACATCCTCGTTTCTGTAAGGAAGCCCTCGACCCGCTCCACTTATGCCATGAAGTGGACACGTTTCTGTCTTTGGGCTTTGTTCCACCATCTAGATCCCCTTTCCTGCCTGGTGAACTCAGCATTGCAATATCTCCTCTCCTTATATCAGCAAGACTTGAGTTTTTCGTCCATAAAGGTGCACATGTGGGCCATTTCTGCTTATATCTTGTTCAGAGACAGGACCCTGGCTCAGTTGGATGTGGTCCACATCTTTTTACGGGGCATTCTTCACCTGTGACCTCCCATCAGGGATCCTATCCCTCCCTGGGATCTCCTTTTTTGTGCTGAAGGAATTGACTCCCCCCGCCCCCCTTTGAACCCGCAGCGGAATGTGAGCTGCATTTCCTTTCCTGGAAGGTTTCCTTTTTAGTTGCTGTTACTTAACATACTAACATACTAAAATGCCAGCAGAATAGGCCTAACGGTCTTTTGAGTCTGCTCGATTGGTCAGCCCCCACCCCGGGTGCTGACCTTGCTGCCCCCCTCGCCTTCTCTGGCTTCTCCCTTCCCAGTTCCGGATATTCTTGCTGCATTGGATTTTGCTTCCAGAACCCTTCCCCTGTATCTGTCCCAGCCCCTCTTGAACCCCTCCACCGTCTCTGCCTCCACCAGCCCCCTAGGCAGTGCATTCCATGGCTCCACCACCCTCTCAGTGAAGTAGCACCTCCTCCTTTCTCCCCTGAATCTTCCCCCCTCCAGCTTCCACCCATGCCCTCTAGTGGCCCCCTCCTCCTTCCTTCGAAGCACCCTGACTGTTCCTCCCCTATTTACCCTCTTCATGTACTTAAAGACCTCTATCATGTCCCCCCGGTCCCTTCCCTCTTCCAATGTGTACATATTTAGCTCTTTGAGCCTCTCCTCATAGGTCCTGTCCCCCAAGCCCCAAATCATTTTGGTTGCCCTCCTCTGGACCCTCTCCAGGAGTTTAATGTCCCTCTTTAAGTGTGGCCTCCAAAACACGCAGTACTCAAGGTGTGGCCTCACCAAGCAGTTATACAGAGGAGCATCACTTCCTCCTTCTGGAGGTGATCCCCTAGCGATGCATCCCAGCATCCTGTTGGCCTTGGCTGCTGCCCTCCTACAAGTCTCCGAGTTGTTCATTTTGACATCCACCACCACCCCCAGGTCCCTCTCAGCCATCGAGACTTGTAGCATTTCCCGCCAGGGTGTACACTTGGCCGGGTTTCTGGCCGCCCCAGGTGGAGTACCTTATGCTTCCCTGCATTGAACATCAGCTTCCACTGTCTAGACCATCTTTCCAGAGCCTCCAGGTCCCCTGTAGGGCCACCCCCCCTCCTCCCATCCACCACACCCCAGTTTTGGGTCATCTGCAAAGAGACTCATCTCCTCCTGATTCCTGTCCTTATGTCAGAGCGTGGGCGTTGAACAGGGAGGGACCAAGGACTGATCCCTGTGGGACCCCACTAATGACCCTCTTTGGGGATGAGACTATCCCGCCAACTACGACCCTCTGGGTCCGGTCATGGAGCCAATTGCCTATCCATCTGATCATCTGGTTCCCCACCCCCATTTCTCCCAGCTTATCCAACAGGCCCATGTGAGGAACAGAGTCAAATGCCTTGCTGAAGTCTAGAAAGAGGATGTCCACTGGTCTACCAAGGTCCAAGGCACTCGGCACCCAGTCATAGAACTCCACAAGGTTTGTCTGACACGATTTCCCGGAGACGAATCTATGCTGTCTATCGTCCAGGCACCCTGACTTTCCAGGTCCCCCCAGCCTCTCCTTGACAATGCCCTCCATCACCTTGCCCACCACCGATGTCAGGCCTGTAGTTCTCTGCCACCTCCCTTGATCCCCCCTTGTGGATAGGCACTATATGCGCCAACTTCCAGTCCTGGAGCACCCACCCTGTCCTCAGAGAGATGGTGAAAAGCTCCGCTAGGGGTTTCGCCAGGAGATCTGCAAGTTCCTTCAGCACTCTGGGATGTAATTTATCCGGCCCCGGTGCTTTCTCCATCTTAAGGGAGCTGAGGGCTTCCCTCACTCTCTCTCTGCTGTGATTTCCCCTTCCAGTACCTCTTCTCCCTGCTTAGCCCTCCCACCTCCTGCCAGTGATGCCTCCCCCTCTCCCCAGACCCGCCATTGGTAAGGGCCCCCTCAGTATCTCTGTCTCCTCCCATGTATGATGCAGCACCCCCATTTTCCTTGGTGGAAACTGAGGTGAAGTACTCATTTAGTACCTCAGCCTGCTCCCCCGGGTCTTGTGCCCATCTCTGCCCTGATTTAATCCTGCTAATCTGCCCCTTCACCCTTCGTTTTTACCCAATGTATCTAAAGAACCCATTGTTCCCTCTCCTGATTTCCCTGGCCAGGTTCTGCTCCTTCCTTGCCTTAGCCGCCCTCACCCACTCTAGTGGCCTTCAACAATCAGCTCATACTCCCTCGATCCCTTTCACTCCTTGAGCACTTGATTGCCTTGGGCTGCCTTCTTTCCTACCACCTCTGGACCTCCCTGGTCCACCAGCAGGGTTTTCGGGCCCTACCGCATTTTCGTCTTACTCTTGCACAGGTGCTGGTAACATCTTGCACCCCTCTCCTGATGATTTCCCACCTACTATCAGCGTCCATGTCTGACCCAATCCCATCCAAATGCTCCTTAAGGATCCTTCCCATTTACTTAAAATCCGTTCCCCTGAAGTCAGTTACCTCCGTCTTTGTGCAGCTTTCTAGCCCTCCTAGGTCCAGGCAGAACCAGACCGTGGCATGGTCACTCCCCGCCAACGGGTCCCTCACCCAGGCCCTAATCTGGTCACTGTCTGCAGGACCACATCCAGTACCCATGCCTCCCTGGTCGGTTCCCCACCTGCTGAGTTAGGAACGCTCTTGAAAGACATCCAACAACCTCCGTCTCCTGGTCACAGAAGATGTCATAGTCTCCCAGTCTGTTCCTGGCATGTTTAAGTCCCCCAACACCACCACCACTTCCTCTGCCCAGTCTGCAGTGTCTCCCAACATCTGCCACCAGACTCTCCTCCAGCTCCTCTGCCAGGGCAGGGGGTCTATACACCACTCCTATTTTTACTCTCTTGCCCCCCCCTTGTTATCAAGGTGACCCAAATTTCTTCCATGGTTCCCTCTGCCTCCTCTACTCCCCCTATGCCAATGCAGTTTTTGACTATCATTGCTACCCCTCCTCCCCTTCCCTCCGCCCTGTCCTTCCTGAACATAGTGTAACCCTCCAGGTTCAGGTCCCAGTCGTGTCCTGCAGTGGCCCAGGTCTCAGTGACCGCTGCCACATCTACTGCTCCCTCAGTTAGCATCGCCTGGAGCTCAGGCATTTTATTTCCCAAGCTCCTGGCATTTAGCAGGACTACCTTCCACCCTTTCCCTATACTTCCATTTCCCCTGCTCGTGTTCCCATGGGGATTCTGTTTTCCCCTGGTCTGCACTTTACCAGTCAGCCTTTTCCTGCAATCCTCCAGCAATCCTTAAGCTCGAAGAGTTTCCGAGCTACAGGCCCTGATGTGTAAGGAGCCTTATAGTATTTTCCATTGGGAAAGAGTTTCCCTCAGAACAAATCCTAAGTTCTTATTTTAAGTGGTCTCGGAGATGACCCTCAACCAGTCGGTTGACCCTCCAGTTTATTTTCCTACCCCTGCTAATTGGGGGGAAGAGTCTCTCCTGCACACATTGGATATCCACAGGGCGCTGAAGTATTATCTTTAGCAAACAGCGGCACACTGAAAATCGAAGCAATTGTTTGTGGCCTTTGCGCCTCAACACCTGGGCAAACTGGTGTCAAAACAGACCATTTCCCGGCGGCTTGTACACTGCATAGTGTACTGCTTTAACAAGTATAACAAAGCTCTACCGGGCTCGGTCAGAGGTCATTCCACTAGAGGAGTCTCTACCTCCTTAAAAAATGTCTCCCTTCGAGACATCTGTGCAGTTGCTACTTGTAATTCAGTGCACACCTTCGTGAGGCATTACAGTCTGGATATTGCTTCCAGGCGCCGAGCCAGTTTTGGCCTGGCAGTTCTTTAAGGACCCTTGTCCTAATTTGCTGAATCCAGCCATAGGTTTTACCATCACTTTATCTGTCATCCTACTGCCCGGGACTAGTCACCTTGGTGAGGGACTTCTTGGGATTCTGTCATAATAGTAATAGCCTGCTGCAAGAGCTCCCCCTCGAAGTAAGATAGTACAGTTACATAAGAACTTACCGTAACAGTAGATCTTTGAGAGAAGTTCTTGCAGCAGACGCTGCTTTCCTGCCCTCCATCCACCCAGTTGAATTTTTCAGCATGTATAGGATGACCTCGCCCTGTTATCTCACTGAGTTATGTTCATAGGTCTTAGCGGGAGGACTGAGGTGCAGCCGGGGTCCGCCTCCTTTTGTAGCATGACCGACATCAGGGCGGAACAGACATCAGGGGGTGGGCCTCGCTGGGTACTGCTAGCTAAGTTTTTTTCCAGTGGGTCTTAAGGCCTGCGGCAATAGTCCTAATAGTAATAGCCTGCTGCAAGAGCTCCTTTCGAAGATCTACTGTTATGGTACGTTCTTACATAACTGTACTTTCCTTAACCAGTGGGAGATGGAGGATTTAGACCCCGAGAAATTCTTAGGGGCTACTGACCCGATACCATTAGTCATTCCACCATTAGTGGAGCCCTTTCAGGACGTTATGAAAGTAGCCTGGAAACACCCTTCCACGACCTTGGCTGTTTCCTAAGAAGGCTGGCCGCTTATATAGGACCCCTAGGGAGGAACCACATTTGAACGAGTAACCCAAAGTGGATTTGATGATCTTTCCAGCCTCTCATAGTAAGACTCAACAGCCGAAACATATGAGCTCCCAACCACTGGATAAGGTGTCCTAGAAACATAGACATTGACGGCAGATAAGGACCACAAAGCCCATCCAGTCTGCCCATTTGTTCTACCTTATGAGTGTGCCACAGGTCTTTACACTCATCTGTATTGCACCCTCATGCCTATCCCATACCTGTTTGAAGCCCTGCACTGTGTTCATATCCACCACTTCCTGAGGTGGGCCGTTCCATGCATCCACTTCCCTTTCTGTGAAAAAGAACTTTCTCACATTACCCCTTAATCGGCCTTCCTCTAATGTCATGCTGTGTCCTATAATCCTATTTTTCTTATATTGAAACATGTTAGACTCTCACCTTGTTAATGCCCTTAAGATGTTTGAATGTTTCGATTATATCACCTCTCTCCCTCCTTTGCTCTAGGGTACACATATTGAGCTCCGTTAATTTGTCCTCATATGTTTTCTGATGCAGTCCCTGCACCATTTTGGTTGCCCTTCTCTGGACTACCTCCACTTTGTTAATGTCCTTGTGCAAGTGCAGCCTCCAGTACTGCAGGCAGTACTCCAGATGAGGCCTAACTAGTGTCTTATAAAGAGGGATCATTACCTCCCTTTTATGACTTGTGATACCCCTACTAATACAGCCCAACATCCCTCTAGCATACCTACTGCTTTAGTGGATTGCTTGGATGATTTTGGGCCATATGTGATGATGATGCCCAAGTCTTTTTCTTCCCTTGTGATTGCTAGCAACTCCCCTCCCAACCTACAGGTGGCTTCAGAGTTTCTCTTCCCTGTGTGCATGATCTTGTACTTCTTTGCGTTAAACCCCAGTTGCCACTTTTCCAACCATTTTGCCAGTTTATCCAGATCTCTTCTCATTCTGCCCACCCCATCTGGATTATCTACTCTGTTGCAGATCTTGGTGTCATCTGCAAACAAACCTTATTCTCCAGTCCATCTGCAATGTCACTGATGAAGGTATTGAAGAGGACTGGCCCCAGGACGGCTCCCTGAGGTACCCCACTTGTGATTTGCATGTCTTCTGACTGTATACAGTTTACCACCACTCTAACATACTAATTGCCACCAGATTAGGCCTTACGGTCTATTGAGTCTGCTCGAACCCAAGATCCCTAGTTGGGTGCTGAGGCTCCCCCTTGTGTTCCAGAAACCCCTATCATCCATCCCCACCCCCCTGGGCCAGGCCATCATCTGATACATCCACTTTTTGTGTCTTCCCACCCTCTCTTGAAGCCCTCCACTGTGGATCTCTGAACCAGCTCACCAGGCAGCACATTCCAAGGGTCCACCACCCTCTCAGTGAAAAACCTCCTCCTCTTTTCCCCCCTCACCCTTCCACCTTCCAACTTCAGACCATGCACTCTGGTGATAGCTCCCTGCTTTAGTCTAAAGATCCCCTCCACATTTACCCTATTTATTCCCTTGAGGTACTTGAAGACCTCAATCATGTCTCCCCTGTCTCTTCTCTTCTCCAATGAAAACAGGCAGAGCTCCTCAAGTCTGTTGTCATACGTCAAATCGCCTAGTCCTTGTATCATCTTAGTTGCCCTCCTCTGTACCCACTTCAGGAGCTGTATGTCCCTCTTCAAGTGTGGTCTCCAATACTGTACACAGTACTCAAGGTGTGGTCTAACCAGTCCATTGTACAGCGGCAGAATCACTTCCCTACTCCTAGAGGTGATCCCCCTTATGATGCATCCCAACATCCTGTTTGCCTTGCTAGCTGCTCTCCTGCACTGCTCAGAGTTATTCATTCATGCATCCACCATGACCCCTAGGTCTTTTTCCACTGTTGAGGCCTCCAGCACCCCCCCCCCCCCGGGTGTACCTGTGTTTAGGGTTTCACCGCCAAAGATGTAACACCTTGCACTTGGTGATACTGAAATTTAATTTCTATGTGTCAGCCCAGCTTTCCAGAGTGTCTAGGTCCTCTTGCAGGGCCAACCTTCCCATTTCCCCCTCAACTACTGCTCCCATCTTGGAGTCATCAGCGAAGAGACTCATTTCACACCCTATACCCTCCCTGATGTCCGATATGTATGCATTAAACAGGATCAGACCCAGGACCGAGCCCTGCTGTACCCCACGGCCGACCTCTCTAGGGTTCGAGAGCTCCCCACCAACCACTGCTCTCTGGGTGCGTCCAGCTAGCCAGTTTTCAATCCATCTGACCATCAAAGGGCCTACTCCCAACCCTGTCAGTTTCTCCACCAGACTATTGTGGGGGACAGAGTCAAACGCCTTGCTGAAGTCCAAGAATAATACATCCACAGGCTTTCCCCATCCAGTTTTGATATTACCGATTCGTAGAACTCCACAAGATTGGTTTGACATGATCTGCCTGGTACAAACCCATGTTGCCGACTATCCAGACCTCCCACATCCTCCAAGTACACCCCCAATCGTTCCTTTAATATACTCTCCATTAATTTTCCCACCACCGAGGTCAAACTGATGGATCTATAGTTACCTGGTATTTCCCTCGACCCCCCTTTATGGATTGGCACCACATGTGCCTCTGCAATCCTAGGTACCCTCCCTGTCTTAGCGACCTGTTAGCTCCACCAGGGTGCAGCCAGTATGTCCGCCAATTCTATAGTACTCTCGGATGAATGCCATCCGGCCCAGGAGATTTATCTTTCTTTAGGGCCTTGATGGCTAACCACACCCTTTCGGTGGAGATAGCATCATCCATCCCTGCCACTCTGTTTTATGCCCGCCAACCAGTTTCTGACCCACCCCGAGCGTACTCAGCTTATTAATCAATCTTTTTTCTGTTGTAAACCCATGCTGTCTTGGATTCTGTGCTCCTATGGATTCCCTGTGTGTTGCACTGTCATTTCCTTAAGGATTGCCTCCATAATCTTGCCCACTACTAAGGTAAGACTGACTGGTCTGTAGTTACCTGCTTCCTCCCTGCTACCACTCTTGTGGAGCGGGATCACATGAGTCCATTCTCCAGTCTTCTGGGACCTCTCCTGTGCTCAGAGACTCACTAAATAGTTCTGATAATGGCTCTGCTAGTTTCACCCTTAGTTCCTTTAGTACCCTGGGATGTATGCCATCGGGTCCTGTTGCCTTGTCCACCCTGAGCTTGGCGAGCTCTTGTAGGACCCTTTTTTTGTGAAGGGACTTGTGCACCCCCCCCCTCGTGTCCATGGTCCTGAGCTGTGGGCCCAGCCCTACCTTCTCCTTAGTAAATACTAAGCAGAAGTATCTATTTAGGATAGACGCCGTTCCTTGGTTCTCCACACACTTCCCCTTATCCCTTTGATCTTAGTAACCCCTAAATGCTATCCCAGGGGCTACTACCCCTGCCTGATTTGCCACTAACAGGTTGAGGGCCTGGATCCAATGGCGGTGCCTCCACCCAGAGGTCAGGGTTTGCAATAGTTAAACTAACTTGGTCACAGCCCTCTGGGACTTGCTGCTCCTTTCTTCCCACTAGTGGCCCACACAATATATCAAATTACCTTCACAGTATACACTTTCCCCAGGTCTGGTTCCGACACTGGGACCTCCTGTGAAATGAGATACAGTGCAACAATCACAGTACAGTACTTTAACATAGACAAATACCTCAGGCAGTATAACTTTGCTGAAACAAGCAGCTCTGATTTATTTAGGGGATATAACAAGGACAGGGGAAATCAGGTTAATTAGCTTATCACTCTAATAATCTACCTATGGCTCTGTGCACAGGCCTATCCCTATCAGTTACTGTCCCTGGGTACCCAAGCCCTAGTGGCTAGTCCAAACCGTGGCAGCTGGTAGGGCCCTTTCACACAGAGAAAAGGAGAATTAAACAGTCAGCAGTACAGTAATTCCATTTGGATTTAATGTGGCAATTCAACAGGGAGCGACCCTGAATTAGTACTCACGACCTCCAAATAAGATAGGGTCCTTCAATGTCAGCAGGGCTCACTTGAGGTACACAAACCTCTTCACACATCCATATAAGAAAGCACTATACCAGGCAGGCTGCATCTGTATCCCGATCCAATTACTGCACAATACCGGAGAACACACAGCAGATTCAGTTCCTGACAGACCGGTGCAATTTTCAGCAATTCCTCCAGTCTTCTACAGGGTGAGCCTGGTTTCTACTCTTCAGAGATCCTTTGATTCTTTTCACAGGATGGATTCAGTCCTAACAAGCTGTTACACAAGCTGCAGACCGGAACTCTGGGCCTTACACCGTTTTTGACTAAAATTGCACACCAAAAAAGCACAGGCTCCTTCCTTCTTCACTGCCAAAGCTCAACTGAAACTCCAACCGACAAAACGGGCACTTCCTTTGAGTTCCTCCCAGTTCTTGACTGGATTGGCTGTCACTCACAATAGACTGCTGCTGTTGGTCCAAAAGGCACTGAAGTCTAAACTACATCTCCCAGAGTCACTGCCCATACAATCCTCTTGGGGCTGGCTCAGATTATGAGTCAAGTTCTGATTCGTCCAAGGCACCATTTTAGAGCTAGCTTACCCCACACTGATTGGTCCAGTTCAGCAGTTCAAAACTAGAATGGGGAACTAGCAGACACAGTTCTGACTGCAAAAAAGCAGGTTAGACAAACTGTAATTTCATTATTACTCTAAATAATTTCTGGCAAACAGTTACATCTTTCAGATAGGTTCCCTTTGCACTCCTAGTGACTGCAAAATGAAGTGAATTGGCAGCAGCTCGAGTGGTACTCAGAGAAGCACACAGTCCCCCATACAAACTAATTATGTCTGCAAGCAGACAGCTCTTAAAGAGACAGTACCAGAGGTTCTAAAAACACTCACTGATAAATGGCTTAAATGCCAAACACCATTCAGGCTTGGAGCATTCAAGCAAGCTCCTGGAAGTCTTTTGGGAACCCCCATTTGCAGGGGGGGGTTACATTAGCAATACCCCTTCTGGACTTTTTCCTTTCACTAATGTGTCTATAGAAAGTCTTGTCTCCTTCTTTTACAGTTTGTGCTTTTGTTTCCTCAGTTTGGGTCTTTGCCTGCCTTACTGCCTTACCTGCTTCCCTTAGGGAAGTTTGGTATGCCTCCCTATCTTCGTCCTGCTATGTTCCCTTATATTTCCTGAAGGCCAGCCTTTTGTCTCTGACCTTTGCTGCTACTGTTTTTGAGAACCAAAGTGGTTTCCTCCTCCTTTTGCTCTTGCCTTTTTCCCTAACACAATTTGATGTTTCTTCAAGTATTGCATCTTTAATGCTTGCCCACTTTGCCTGTACCCCCTCAGCTGTATTTCTTCTTGCCAGTGGTAGCTTAACTCTGTTGTCCATCATATCAAAGTCAGCTCCTCTGAAGTCCCATATTTTTGCCTTGGAATGGGATGATTTAGTTCTAGTGACCAAATTGAACCATATCACGTGATGGTCACTGGTTCTCAGGTGACCTACCTGGAGATCCATGACCCTTTCCCTGTTAGATCTAGGATAGCCCGGTCTGTTGTGGGTTGGTGTACCAGTTGTTTGAGGCCCTCCCCCTGCAAGGAATCCACTATGTGTCTAGTTCTGGTGGATGCCCATGAGTCCAGGAAGATGGATCATCTTGGTCAGTGGCATACTCTTCAGCCACTTGCACAGTCCAGTCATTACATTTTCTGGCACACATAGTGATGTATCAGAAATCTCTCTAGAATAAGGCCATGGACCTGGCTCAGTCACAACCTTACTCTGCTAACAAGACAGAGCATTTAGCTGTTCTCCAGTCTGGTGCTGACGTTGGCTAGCATGTCCTCAGGTGCTCATGCGACTCGGCAGACACTGCTGCTAGAGCAGCTGCCATGGGGGGTATGCCTACGGTGCTGCTTCTGGTTTAGGGTCTCAGGCTTCCACCACGATTTGCAAGGCACTATCCTGGACACCCCTTTCCAAGGACTAGTTCTTTAAGCTGAAAACATTATCACTGGCTTGTAGGATTGGGGAGGGGGGCAGTTTCAGAGGTACACAAAATGTGTTAGTCTGAGCCAACCCCATCCAGGTGTTCCTTTCGCAGGCAACAAGGCCAGCAGGGTAGACAACAGCAAAGAGGGGGTTACAAGAGAAAAAGCACCCCCCCATCTTCAGGAGCACAGGGACCCAAGAATGCCAAAAATGTCAGAGCCCCTTGCCCACTCCCAACAACCTCTGCATGCTCCCCCTCCTCTGGCAGAGCTACAGGGGAAGAGGCAGTAGTAGGACGATCCTCCCTTTACCTCAGATGGTCCAATATCACCGCAGATCAGTGGGTACTCCAGATTATAGAAAGGGGTTACGCACTAGCGTTCACTCAAATTCCTCCAGACAACCCACCGATCCCCACCCATTGCTCCCCATCCCTCGCGGGCCTCAACCAGGCAGAAATCCAAGCCCTCCTGAAAAAAAAAGCAATACAGGCAGTCCCACCAAGTCGAAGAGGAAGGAGTTATTACTCCCACTTCTTCCTAGTCCCAGAAAAGACAGGGGACCTTTGTCCCATCCTGGATCTCATTCAGCTGAACAGTTTCATTGAATACAAAATGTTCAGGATGGTGGCACTGCTGGGATTGTTTCCCATGCTTCGCCAAGGGGACTGGCTTTGCTCTCTGGACATGCAAGATGCATATATGCACATCAAAATCCTGCCGTCCCACAGAAAATACCTTTGCTTTACTTTCCAGGGAGAGCACTACCAGTTCTGAGCTCTGCCGCTCGGTCTTTCCTCGGCACCTCAGGTGTTCAAGTGCCTGGCGGTGGTAGCAGCAGCTCCCAGGAGGCAGGGACATCACATCTACCCCTACCTCTATGACTGACTCCTGACAGCTCCCACAAGGGAACAGCTGCATCACACACTGGAAAGCAGCTTCCAACTGTTTCAAGATCTGGGGATTACCTTGAATCTTCCCAAGTCATCCCCCTGGCCCAGTCAGAAATTACAGTACATAGGAGCCATCTTGGACACCGTCCGGAGGGAGAGCCTTTCTCCCCTCAGACAAGGCAGGTTGACTAAGAGCGTTGGATTGGGGGGTCATTTCCACAAATCAGAGTCCAGCCAAAATGGTCTACAACTGCTAGGACATATGGCAGCTGCCATTGAACAGTACCCTTAGTTCATCTACACATGAAGATTCTCTAGTGGAACCTCAGGGTACAATGGGACCAGCGTTGAATGATCTTGAGCAGCCAGCCTGGATTTCCTAGGCAGTGCATCAGACTTTGGAGTGGTGGCTCACCTCCTCCCAGCTAGAGTCCGGGGCTTCCTTTCAAAATCCCAGTCCTCAGCAGATCCTGGGGACTAGGGTGGGGCGCACATTTCAAAGACCATCAGACAAGAGAGATATGGACTCCTTTGGAATGCAACCTCCACATCAGTATGCTGGAGATGAGAGCCATTCTGTATGCCTTACAGGTGTTCCAGGTGGTTCTTCTTCCAGGCTCCCTACTGATCCAGATAGACAGCATGCCAGTGGTCTTCTACATCAGCAAGCAAGGGGGGCACACACACTTATCCCCTTTGCAGAGAAGCCGTGAGAGTCTGGTACTGGGCAGTGGAGCACAACTACGAACTCACAGTGGTTCATGTTCCAGGAGTGCAAAACACCCTGCCTGACAGCCTAAGCCGCTCTTGGTCTCAGGCTCACGAGTGGTAGCTACTACAGGACATAGTAGATGGCCTCTTCGAAAGATGGGGGCTTCCAGAACTGGACCTCTTTGTGTCCCCACTCAGTGCCAAACTGCCCAATTTCTGCTCGCTAGATCCAGGCCTGGTGTTTTTTGGTGAGACGTGTTGTCCCTCTCTTGGACAGGGAGGTACCTTTATGCCTTCCCACTGCTTCAGTGAGTACTGCTCAGGCTACAGTCTGAACAAGCCAACGACATTCTCATAGCGCCATTTTGGCCTTGACAGATTTGGTTCCCGTTGCTCCAGCAATGAGCAGTGGAACCTCCAACTCCCCTACCCCTGTCTCCTTGCTTGGTCTCCCAGGAGTGAGGTACTTTGGTACACCTGAATCTCAAGTCTCTGCACCTGCATGCATGGCTCCTGCAGACTTGGTCAAGGACAGGTACGGGATGTCCACAAGGGTAGTGGAGGTCTTAGTGGCCTTGGGGAAACCTTCAACCAGGGCCACATACGCCATGAAATGGAAGCATTTCTGCCTATGGGCTTCGTCCCATCACTTGGATCCGTTTACCTGTCCAGTGAATTTGGTCCTGGAATATCTCCTTTCCCTATCTGATGTGGGACTTAGCTATTTGTCCATAAAGGTACACCTTTCTGCACTGTCGGCTTATGTACCAGTGGATGGCAGGACCCTGGCGCAAATGGACTTGTCCCGCACTTTTCTGCGTGGTATACTGTACATTAAGCCACCAATGTGGGATCCTATTCCCCCATGGGATCTCTTATTCATGTTATAAAAACTTACGTTGCCTCCTTTTGAGCCAGCCACAAGTTGTGAACTATGCTTTCTGTCCTGGAAAGCGTTGTTTTTGGTTGCCATTACTTCATCCTGGAGGACTTCCAAGCTTCAGGCTCTGATGTGTAAACAGCCTTATTTGAGTTTCCACAGGGACTGGGTATCCCTGTATACTAATCCTAAGTTTCTCCCGAAGGTGGTGTCAGAGTTCACTCTTAACCAAGACATTCATCTCCCAGTTAATTACCCAGAGTACTCAAATACAGGGGAAGCCTTGTTGCATACTCTGGATTTTTACGGAGATCTTCTTTTTTTACATAGACCATACTCTGCCCTCTAGGAAGTCAGACCAGTTGTTTGTGTCTTTCGCCCAGAGAATGTTAGGGGTGCAAGTGACTAAGCAGACATTGTCCAAATGGTTCTGCTATCAAAAGTACCACTAACCTTTACCGGCACCGGTTAAAGGTCACTCTACTAGGGGTGTTACAACTTCCTTTGCATCCCTACAAAATGTCTCTGCAGCTGATCTCTGTGCAGCTGCCACTTGGAGTTCTGTCCATACCTCATTAAACATTACAGTTTGGACATTGCTTCCAGAAGGAGGGCTGGCTTTGGCTTTCCGTCCTCCAGGGACTGCTCTCCTAAGAGCACTGGTGGTTTCTTTTTTTTTCGGGGAAGCATCACAAGAAGGATAAGGAAAGGTCCAGGTCGGACTCGAGGTCCCATTCCCCCGCACAAGGGTAAGGCCTCTACCTCCATCTGGAAGTCAGTCTCTGTCCCTCCTCGGTCGCTAGCTCTTTTGGCGGCTTCGACCACCAGGCATCCCGCCTCTTCCCAGACGTCGGGTGGGAGTTCGAGGCATGAGTCTTCTCACCCCAGGAATTGTCCAGTATTCCTAACTCTTGTAGTCAGCCTTTAAGATAGAACTGCCCAGAGATAGAATGTATATTAATAATGGAATCATCATTGGCTCATGCCACTTTTCAAATACTGCCCTTGCCAACTGCCAATGCTCTGACGCTTCAGATTTCATTCTCCGCCTGACAAGTACAGATGCCTCGGAGACTTCTCCTCACCAGTCATTCCTGTCATGCTGATTTCAAAAAATATAAGTATTTTTCTTAAATGTTTTCATTTGCTGCCTTTATCTTCAGTTTAGTTGTAAACTGAGTTAGTGTAGTTTTTTGTGTGTGTGTGTGTTGTTTTCTCAGTTTTTCCTGGTTCAGCACAACCGGGGAGAAACCAAACTTTAGTGTCAGTTCTGGAGTGTTTTGAAAGTAAAACTCTGGTTAGTTCTTTATTTAATTTTAGTTATTTCGTTATAAAATTAACTGTTACATTTGTGAAGGTAACCAATAACCTCGGATCTTACTTCGAGAGGGCTCTTGCAGTAGGTAATTACATATAGGACTGACGCATGACGTGGCGCAGGACCCCAAGAAAATTTCTGGCTAGCGGTCCCTGGCGAGGGGACCGTACGATCAGGTGACCGGCGTCATATGGCGTTGGTATAAAGGCGGTCCGGATGCCCTTCAGTTCTTTCCGCCGTTAGCTCGTTACGCAGCTCTTGCGTGAAGTTAGGTGCTTCATCAGCCCTGCTCTTTCATCGGTTTGCGAATAATTAAAGTATTTTTTCCTTCTATCGTCAGGTCAGCATCGGTGTGTCGTCCCCTACACCCTCCGGTACAAAACCGTCACGACTCATGCACCCAACTGCCACACAAGACGGCCATTCCCTCTGCCTCTTCTGCGTAGGCCCCAAACACCCGGTTGACAAGTGCCCGCATTGCCTTCACTTCAACGCGGCTACCTGCAGACGACGCCAACAGTCCCTGGAAGCCTATCTTCTCAAGAAAAAGATGTCTTCGATGGAGAAAGAATTGAAGAAGCTCAGGCAGGCATTGACTTCTCCGGAAGGACATTGCAAAAAAAGTGGGACAAGGAGAGGCACCGGGAGAAGGCCTCCTCACCTGCAACTCCGGCCGGAGTCGCGGCCCAGGTAACATCCCCTCCGGGGGACCGTCCGACCACAGCCTCCAAGGGTTTGGAGGAGGCGTCGGCCCACCCATCTGGCTCGTGCTCGGGCCTTTGCGAGAACCTCGGGCAAGGAGGCCTCCACCCCGGTGAAGCGCCAGGCTTCACGGCCCTACTGGTCGGCGACTCCCATAAGTTGGGCGTCAGAGGAGAGAAGGTCGATAGGGCGCCCGACCCTTGGTACACACAACCTCGTCCCCTCGGGACGGACCACTCCTTCTCCTCAGCCCGCCTCTGATGGGTACCCCGTAAGATGGGCGCCAGCTCCTCCGGCGCCCGCCAAGAACTAGCCCCTAAATGCATGCGTCGGCTCCCGGCGTCGCCAGGCCATCGGAACCTCCCGATGGACCCTCAGCACCCATCGTACCCGGTTCCCCGCAGCCTTCGCTGCCGTGATGCGGGGGATGTTCCACCTCCATCAGGCCCTTCTCCTAAGGAACCAGCTCTGAAGCCGGCCCCCCGGACACCGGCCCTGACACCGGTCCCACCGACGCCGGCCCTACTGACGCCGTCAGGGGATTTTCTCCTTCCGTCGGGCCCTGCTCCCCCCAGGGCCTCTCAATGTTGACCTGCTCGTGGGGCCACCTTCCAGGCCATCTGATCCGGCAGCTCCTCCGGCACCCGGGAACCTGCCATCTTATCCGATGCCGTCGTAGCCGGGACCGCAGTATCCAGCGCCAGCGTACCCAATGCCGGTCCCTCCAACGCCGCAGTACCCGATGCCTCAATACCCGGCGCCGGTTTTCCCACAGCTGGGTTTCGGATACTTGTCTTACGGATACAATCCGTATTCCTTTCCCCCTCCTCCTCCTCCTCCACTGCCCCCTCGGCTGCCGATGGATCTGCAGGAGACTTTGGCTTCCTGGTGGGTTGAGGCCAAGGCTCAGCTCACCAAGGAAGTAGAGAGCCACCTCACGGCGATGGTGCTGCCCCCGGCTCCCGTAGGCCAGAGACGGCACACTCTCTCACCACCTCCGGACTCCAGGGCCCTTCCCTCTGGATCCCGAGAGGGGTAGGACACGCGTCCAGGGATCCCCCCCCAAGGAACCCATTCCTCCCCCCAGCCGTGTTAGGGAGTCCTATTCTGCTTCCGATTCTTCTTCTTCCCTTTTGGATTCCTCGGATTCTTCCGACGGATGCTCTGAGAGAGATGACGAGCCTCGCTGTCCATCCAAGCCCCGGCTGAGGACCCCTCCGAAGTCTCCTCCGGAGGATCCTTCCTTTACGGAGTTGCTCAGAAAAATCCAGGAAGTACATTAGTGGCGCTCCTTGGAACAAGATCCTCAGCAGGTTAAACTCGCCGAACATCTGGACCTGCCCCTGACAGCTCCGACTTTAGTGCCACCCTGGATTGAGCCTCACGCCCACCTTGTTTCCACTATTTGGAAACAACCGTCGGCATTAGCCCCGCTTCATAGGAAGTCTAACAGGCTATACCAGGCTCCTGAGAGTGTAGACTATTTGGACTCCCACCCTCGTGCAGATTCGGTTGTGATTAGCACCGCTCACGGTCGGTCAGCGCATCCCAAACATCTAAGCTCGTCTCCTCCCTGAATTACATTGCTCATATGGGGGATTACCAGAAGGCCATCCTTACCCAGGCAGAATCTAAGATTGACTCCTTACCTGACTCTCAAGTCAAGCAGGAGTTAGCCAACTTAGTCCGTTATGCTCGTTCAGCCAGTCGCCACATTCTGTGGACGACATACAATACAGTGGACACTGCCGGGTGGAGCTCTGCTTTCGCCATGAGTCTTCGGTGTCATGCCTGGCTCCGTGTGTCAGGTTTGGTCCCGGAGGTGCAGTCCGCGATCCAGGAAGCACCTTTCAGGGGTTCGGTGCTTTTCAGTGGTGATGTCAAGGACATCATCACCGACTTGCAGGAGAAGGGGACGGCTCTGAAATCCGTGGATTCCATGTACCGTCCCATCACTCGCAGCACCGTCCTTTTCGCAGATGCACTTGGCCACAAGCGAAACCCTAAGGAAGGCGGGCCACTAAACGTCGGCCCCCGCAGCTGCCAGGCCCCAGCTGCGGCGCTGCCCCATACCACCTGACTCCTCCCCTCTCCCACCACCTCTGGACACACCAGGGGAACTGGTAGGAGGGAGGTTCTCCCTCCACCTTCCGGGTTGGGAGTGGATAACAACAGATTCATGGGTGCTCCAGATTATAGCGGAAGGGCACTCGATAGAGTTTCTACATAAACCACCCTGCCACCCACCTCCGAAGTCATCCTACGCAAGGGACCATCTTCCTTTGGTCCGGGAGGAAATCTCTGCCCTCCTCGCGAAGCAGGCTATAGAACCCATTTCCCTTCACCTTCAAGGGACGGGTTACTATTCACATTTCTTCCTGGTCCCAAAGAAGATGGGAGATCTCAGACCCATTCTTGATCTCAGCTCCTTGAACCTTTATGTGGAATACAAAAGGTTCAGGATGCTCTCCCTTCAGACCCTTCTGCCCTCCTTCGGCCGGGTCAATGGCTTTGTGCACTGGATATGCAGGATGCATATCTGCACATCCCCATTCGCCCTTCTCACCGCAAGTATCTTCGGTTTGCTTTTCAGGTGGACCATTATCAATTCCGGGTGCTGCCATTTGGTCTTTCCTCGGCAACCCAAGTATTTACCAAATGCCTGGCTGTGGTAGCGGCCCACCTGCGTAGGATGGGAGTTCAGGTGTTTCCTTACCTGGACGACTGGCTCCTGGCGGCCTCGTCCAGGGAGGAGCTCCTGCTTTTTCTTTCCCTCGCCCAGCAGGTTTTTACTTGCCTGGGTATTACCATCAACCATTCCAAGTCTCATCTGGATCCCTCCCAGAGACTACAGTTCATCGGGGCTATCCTCAATACGACAGTCAGCAAGGCCTTCCTGCCTCCGGACAGGGCGGCCTCTCTTCAGTCACAGATTTCCCTGCTATCAGAACGCAGGAAGGTTCCGGCGAGGTCGGTTCTCCGTCTCCTATGGCTCATGGCAGCCACTCTTCCGACAGTTCCCCGGGCTCGGCTCCACATGAGGATCTCTCAGTGGACTCTTCGCTCCCAGTGGGATCAATTTGTAGACGACCTAGATCATCTAGTTCTGATCTCCTCGCTGATGGCGCGAGACTTGCAATGGTGGATGGTTCAAGAGAACCTGTTTCAGGGGGTCCCCTTCTGTCATCCTCCCCCCCTCCCAAACTCTGACCACAGACACATCAGGTGAAGGTTGGGGAGCCCATCTGGGTCCTCATTGAACCCAGGGATTATGGTCCAATTTGGAACTAGCTCTCCACATCAGTGTGCTCGAGCTTTGAGCTGTACCATATGCTCTCCAAACCCTTCACCAATACATTCTTCCCGGTCACCTAGCCATCCAGACGGACAACATGTGCTTGGTGTGGTACATCAACAAGCAGGGAGGGACTCGATCCTACCCTCTATGCAGGGAAGCAATGAGAGTTTGGGACTGGGCAATTCAACACAACCTTCACCTCACTGCAATTCATGTCCCAGGAGTCGACAATACCCTGGCAGACAAGCTAAGCCGCTCCTCTGCCCTACCACACGAGTGGGAATTGGACCAAAAGGTGCTGGATGATATCTTCCAGCTTTGGGGGACTCCGCAGGTAGACCTGTTCGTCTCTCCCCAAAACGCTAAAACTTCCCACCTTTTGCTCGCTCGTTCCAGAGCAAGGCACTTTCTGGAGCGACAATCTGTCTCTAGACTGGTAGGACAGATTCGTCTATGCTTTTCCCCCAATTCCTCTGGTCCCTGGTGTATTACAGAAACTAACCACAGAAGGAGCGAGAATGATTCTGATCGCTCCTTTCTGGCCCAGGCAAATCTGGTTCTGTCTTCTACAACAATTTTCAGAGGTTCCTCCTCTTCCTCTTCCTTTATCTCGAGGGTTGCTGACCCAGGATCAGGGGACCCTGGTCCATCTGGGCCTCAAGTCCCTGCGACTTCATGCATGGCTCCTGCAGACCTAGCCCAATCTCGTTTTGGTGTCTCTCCAAAAGTAGCAGAGATTCTAGTGGAGGCTAGAAAACCCTCCATTAGATCCACCTATGCCATGAAATGGAAGAGATTTTCTATTTGGGCCGCCTCTAGGAACGTGGAGCCTTTCTCCTGTTCAGTGGCCATTCTGCTGGAATATTTATGTCACCTTTTCGACCTGGGTCTCAGTCATTCCTCCTTGAAAGTGCACATGGCCACTATTTCAGCGTACCATATTCCTTTTGCAGATAAAACCTTTGCCCAATTAGAGGTCTCTAAGACCCTTCTTAGAGGGGTCCTTCATCTGAGGCCCCCCGTCTGGACTCCTGCTCCCCCCTTGGGACTTGAACTTTGTTCTCGAGAAACTTACCCTTCTTCCCTTTGAACCTGTGGCATCCGCAGATCTGAAGTTTCTGTCGTGGAAGATGGTCTTCTTGGTGGCCATTACTTCCACTTGAAGAATTTCTGAGCTCCAGGCCCTTATGTGTAAAATCCCCTATTTGATTTTTCACAAAGAACGAGTGGCTCTTCGCACGAATCCTAAGCTTCTACCTAAAGTGGTAGCAGAGTCTACCTTAAATCAGTCCATAGAGTTACCTGCCTTTTTCACACAGTACTCCAACCAAGGGGAATATTTACTCCATACCATGGATGTTCACCGGATTCTGAGATACTACATCAACAGGACAAAGGATCTCAGAAAGACTGATCAGTTGTTCGTCTCTTTTGCTCACGAAAGGGAAGGCAATGCTGTTTCCAAGCAATGCCTGTCAAAGTGGTTGGCTCATCGCATCACTTATTGTTATGACAAGTACAACAAGACCCTTCCGGGTCAAGTCAGAGGTCACTCCACTCATGGAGTAGTGGCCTCTGTGGCTTGTTTCAAGAATGTGTCTGCGGCAGACATCTGTGCTGCCGCCACCTGGACTTCCGTCCATACCTTTACAAAACACTACAGTTTGGACATTGCCTCTCACCGTAGAGCAGGCTTCGGGCTAGCTGTTTTGCAAGGCCTCCTGTCTTGAGGCTTGCAAGGCTACTGCTATTTTTCTGGAGTAGTTTCCTCCTCCTGGTGCCTTTTATTTGTTCCAGACTGCTTGGGATTCAGTTCTATATGTAATTACCTACTGCAAGAGCCCTCTCGAAGTGAGATAGTACAGTTACGTAAGAACTTACCGTAACAGTAGATCTTCGAGAGAGGCTCTTGCAGTAGGTAATACCTTCCCGGCCTCCATCCCCCTAGGCTTTTTCAGCTCTTTTTCCAGGAATGGAAACATCTGCTTCTCTCTCGTCCAGGCCTTCCGGGCCTGTGGCAGGAAAGAACTGCAAGGCGGGCGTCCGGGACCGCCCCTTTATACCGATGTCGTATGATGCCGGTCACCTGACGTGGGGGCGGTCCCTCGCCAGGGACTGCTAGCTAGAAATTTTTCCGTGGGGTCCTGCCGCCGGCCGGTGTCAGTCCTATATGTAATTACATATATAATTATATATGTAATTACATATATATAATTGTAAGGTGGACAAATACAAAGCCACCTATAAGAAGAATAATTCAGCTAAAGAAAGGCCATCTCTTTCCACCAGGCCTTATGGCAGGGGAGAAGCAGGGGCAGATCACCCTACAGCAGGCCTTTTTACCATGCCCAGGCTGTTCCACTATACCAGCAGTACCCTCAACAAATGGTACTTTAGGGGCAGTGGCAGAAGGGGATCTAGGCGAGGTTCCCAGGCTGGCCAGGTTCAGCCCCAGGCAAAAAAGACTTCTTGACTCCATTGTCAAGGCCGCCTCCCCACTACCAGTAGGGGGGGCAGACTGGCTCATTACTTTCAGGCTTGGAAGAACATCACCACAGACAAGTGAGTCCTGGAAGTAGTGAGTCAGGGTTTGTCCCTAAGCTTCATATCCTTCCCATACCTAAAATCCAGAGTATTCAAGCCAGCTTCCATAGCAGAATGGAAGCTACCAGAAAAGGAAGTTCAAAACCTGCTGCTGTCAAAAATAGTGGAACCTGTTCCTCCACAGCAAAAGGGAACGGGTTTTTATTCAAGGTATTTTCTCACAACTAAGAAAAATGGGGAGTGACTGCCTGTCCTAGACCTCAGACTATTAAACAAGCATCTGACAAAGTCAGAGTTCAAAATGGTAACCTTGGCAATGATTCTGCCAACACTTCAGAAAGGAGCTTGGTTGGCATACCTGGAACTAAAAGATGCCTATTTCCACATCCCCATAAGGGAGTCTCTCAGAAAATATCTCAGGTTCAGACTCCCTTCAGGTCACTACCAATTCTGAACACTGCCATTCGGTCTCACTTCAGCCCCAAGAGTGTTCATGAAGTGGTTGGCAGTGGTACACCTACGAAGGTTGAGTGTCACAGTATTCCCATATATAGACGATTGGTTGGTGGTAGGAAACTCCTCACAACAGGTAAGGGAACATTTGCAGCTCACCTGGGGCCTCTTAGAGTCCTTAGGATTTCTGATAAATCTCAGAAAAAGTCTGTCCTTCTACTTGAACAGGTGCTGAAGTTCATAGGGGTAGAGCTGAATACCCTGGAGGGCAGGGCCTACCTGTCTCTGGACAGGGTAAGAAACATTGTACAGTCTGTGGGCTTCTTCATCTTGAACAGACCAAAACTGCAAGGCAGTTTCTTCAGTTACTGGGCCATATGGCTACAGCCACGGGCACAGTCTTGCAGTCCAGGTTCCAGATGAGGGACGTATAGTTCCACCTCAGGGCACATTGGCTTTCATTCATGTGTTTGTGAAGTACTGGGTGTGGACCAATGGGCTTACAGCTGCTACTGTAAGCTGTCATTCAGCGGGCAACCACGGTGGTATACGAGTGGGCGTGCTGCTGCCCGCCTATGACGTTGGGGCGCGATGGGCAGGGGATCCTGTGTGGGTGGCAGTGTGGGGGGTGCCACTGGACCACCAGGAAATTGTTTGCAGCGCTGTTCAGTGTGATCGGGTTTACAGACAGGGTGGTGGGAACCACTTGACCACCAGGATGATTCATTCTACTATTATAGTGCGATCGGGGTTACGGGCGGGTCGGGAGTACCACTAGGCTACCAGGGCTGGAATGTTTATTACTTTTCGGTGATCAGGGTTACGAGCAGGGTGGGGAGTACCACTGGACTACCAGGGCTGGTATTTTAATTAATATTCAGCGATCGTGGCTACGAGGAGGGAGGGGGTACCACTGGACTACCAAGGTTGGTATTTTAATTAATATTCGGCCATTGCGGCTACGGGTGGGGAATACCACTGGACAACCAGGGCTGGTATTTTAATTAATATTCGGTGATTGCTGCTACATGGAGTGAAGAGGGTACCACTGGACTACCATGGAATTACATAAATGTTCTTTTATGGGGATCGGGGTAATGGGTGGGGTGGGGGCCACTAGACTACCATGGATTTCTGAACATTTGTTTCGGGGCTATGGGGAGGGTGGGGGGTGCCATGAGACCCCCTCTGGCAGCACCACATGATGTGCAGGATGCCATGCGCATTCCACTGGCCTGGTTTGCATAACACATGCAAATGAGGCCATAATGACATGCAAATGGCCCCATTTGCGCCTTGCATGTATCATGGCTCCATTTGCATACTGCTAGCTGAATATCAAGAATTTGCTCACAGCGTAACTCTGTTGTGTTGGCGCAGTTCCCATTCCTGGTATTCAACCCTGTCTGGGGGGGATGCGCCGGCACATCCTGTTTGCGCAGTGCACATTACCTGATATATCCAGAGGAGATGCGCCATGGCTCATCTCTTTTGAATACATCCCTGGGTTGCACCAGCACAACTCAGTTGCGCCATTGCTGGGCGCAATTCTGAATATTAGGGCCCAAATGTACAAATCAGAAACCTACCCTCCTAGGTGCTGACCCTTTCGGAGACATCAGGGACAGCAGTCAAAGAGCCCCAACGAGGAGGGTTCAAAAGAAAGGCACCCACTCAGACAGCGGGCTCTTGGGGATAACGTACAGCTAAGCAATCCAGAGCTCCTCTCCCCACTCCTTCCACCTCTGCCTGACTCCCCCCCCAGCAGAGCTGTTAAGGGAGGCAGTAGGAGGGCAGTTCTCCCTTTAACTCGCAGGGTGGTCGAACATCACCACATATCAATGGGTGCTACAGCTCGTAGAAAGGGGCTACACCCTGGAGTTCTCTCAGTTACCGACAGACAACCCACTGGTCCTCACAGCCGGCTCCCCATCCCACACAGGTCGTATTCGGGTGGAAAAACAGGCCCTCCCACCCAAGCATGCCATTCAAGTAGTTCCAGAGACCTAAAGGGGCATAGGGCACTACTTTTGCTTCTTCCTGGTTCTGAAGAAGACAGGGGACCTTCGTCCCATCCTAGACTTCAGTCAACTGAACCTCTTTACTGAGTACAGAAGGTTCAGGATGGTGACACTCCAGGGGTTACTTCCCTTGCCACGAAAAGGAGATTGGCTCTGCTCCCTGGACATAAAGATCCTGCCGTCCCACAGGAAGTATCTTTGGCTCATGTTCGAAGGACAGCACTACCAGTTCAGGGCCCTTCCTTCTTACCCCAGGAATCCTTTAGCATCAGTAACTTTTTTGCACTTAGCTGGCTAGGTGCAATTCCCCAGAGGAGTGCCTTTAAAAGAGATTTAATAAGCGTAGGGCTAAGCTAATCAAAAGACAGGAGGGGGTGTGAACTGAGTGAGAGCTGTTGACTGCATTCAGAATTTTTTCTCCACTGGACTGAACATTATTGCCTCTGAGGGTGTCTCCCAACTTTCCTTGTTGACAGCCTCCTAGTGCTTATCTGGGTAAAGTTTTCCTCATAAATTATTTCCTTTAGTGTACTATGTGAAAAGTTTCCTTTTTCATTAGCGCTGCGCAAATTTTTTAATTTTAACATGACGGCGCTGTTTAGACTTTGTTTTTATTGCGACTATTTACTTTAAAGCCCAATTTTATCACGGGTGTTTATTTTCGACGGTTTCCTTTATTTTTGGCTAAATTCTTGTGGGAACAGTCAAATTAGGGACAGTTGCCTTGTTTTTTACCTCAGACCTCACAGGGTTTACCACGAGGCACCTGCAGTTGATTTCAAACTTAAATAGTGCCTGGGGGTTTCTCTCTAGACTGGCAATTACGAGGAAACCTTTTGTGCTTTATTACTGGACCCTGGCATCATCTGTGTCAGGAATGTCCTTAAGGGTCCAGCAGCCTCCTGTGTGCAGTTGAGTATTACTGGCTTTCTGTTAATATTGGCACCGGTATAGATCCCAGTTTTACAACCAAAAAAAAAAAAAAAGCTACTGGTAATAGAGTTTATTAACTGGGGCTGGACTGGCCAGTGGCATTTTCACAGAAACCTGCACTCAGTTTGTAGGTCCAGAACTGCTTTGCTTTGCTTAATTGGCGAATATAGCAGACAAACCTTAGATAATTATGACTGAGGATAAATCAAAGGCTTCCGATGAGGGGCCATTCAAAAGAACTAATACCAAAAGCAGAGGTGCTGAGGAATCCTCCGGATCCCAGTCAAAAAATAAAGCTTCCAAAGATGAAGTTCCTCACAAATTGAAAATAGTGAGAGTGATGAAAAAAGGAAGCTTGATCAAGCCTCTGATGAAGAGGCTAAAAAGTAACTCTGTCAAGACAGATATGCTCCCGTTGTTCCTGGAAAAGCCAATAGTGAGACAACAGGCAGCTTAAAGCATACAGAAAAAACAAAACACTTAAAAACTGCGCAGGTTCTTCCATCAGTGCAAGATATGGAAAAAGCATGGCAACTGTTTCAGATCCTTCAAAAGATGGGTCCTCAATTTACTGGGACTGGCAAGCACTCTTCCACAGTTCTCTGTTCTGTAGACTGTGAGGGTGACACAGATGATGATCAATTTTATGATGCCCCTGACATGGATTTTGAGGGCCTTGAGCCCCAGGAGTCCCCGGACACTCGCTTTGGGGATCCCCACGGTGACCATGAGGATCCTTCTTCTATGTTTACATATATACAAAATATGCTGGATACCCTGGACCTCCCTACGCAAGAGCCCAACCAGGATGTCAGTGAAGATGAAGATTGTAGGGAGATGAAGGGTCTTTAATCCTCAAAGACCCTGGTCGTCCTTATGTATAATGCATTTAGAAAAAATACCATGAAGGTGCTTCAACACCCCACTTCAGTGCTAGGGGTTGATAAGTGGCTTGAGAGAAAACATAAATTGTCTAAAAATAGTACCGAGTTCCTGTCAGCACACCCTAGCCACGACAGTATAGTGCAGCAGGCAGCTTGTGAGAAAACTGGAGTCTCCTTGTCGCCCTCTCCCCCGACAAGGATTCCAAGAAAACTGACTTCATAGCAAAGAAATGTATGCCACAGCTACCCTGCTTCTCAGACTTTCTTCTTACATGGCATTCGCAGCCAAATATCAGAAAGCCCTTTGGAAATCTGTCCAGGCTATTGCCCACAACAGATCAGATTCTATGGTGCGGGAGCTGGTGGATACGTCAAAAACTGCCTTGGAAACTGCTGTGTACCAATTCCACATGGCAGATGACAATAATGATGATGCAGCCTCTAGGGCGATGGTCCATGCCATATCTCAGAGATGCTTCGCCTGGCTTAGAACAACCAGTCTAACCACAGACACTCAGAACAAGGCCAGGGATTTTCCCTGTGATCAAAATATGTTGTTTGATTACAGAACCACTGACTACATGAAAACGGTCGATGAGTACAAGGCCTCCTGGCAGAGCCATTCATCCACTAAACCCACCACCCCTCAGAGATACCATCCCAGGGGCAGTAGGGGCAGAAGTTTTGTTCCCATGCCTTACAATCCCTATCCCCAATCTGACTTTAGCCAGTACAGGAGGTCTTTCAGAGGCAGGGGCAGAAGGGGCCAAAGAAGAGCCACCTCTACCCTGCCATCTGCCTCTCAGTCTTAAGTCCTGATGTAAGTGTCCAGGTCGCCTCCCCGTTTCCGGTTGGAGGCAGAATGTCTCACGATCTTCAGCACTGGTCCCTCATCATGTCGGACAAGTGGGTGCTGGAGGTAGTGGAGAAGGATCTGTCATTACAGGTCAAGCAGCTGCCAGACCTCAAGCGTACCCAGGTGTCAAGACCTCTGTCACCATCACAGATACTGCTGTTGGAAATGGAGGTACAAAACCTTCTGGCTTTACGAGCAGTGGAGAGGGTCCCCACCCACAAGAAGGGCAAGGACCTCTACTCCAGGTATTTTCCTGACACAAAAGAAAACTGGGGAGAGGTAACCTATCTTAGATCTCAGATATTTAAACAAACATCTGAAAAAAAAACAGATTCAAAATTATCACTCTGTCACTGGTCATACAGTCCTTACAGCAGGGCGACTGTCTAGCCTCCCTCGACTTAAAGGTCGCCTACCTCCACATACTCATAAAGAGATCTCACAGGAAGTTTCTCAGTTTCAGACTTCCTTTGGGTCACTATCAGTTCACCACAATGCCTTTTGGTCTGTTCTTGGCCCCAAGAGTCTTTACCAAGTATCTCGCAGTGGTAGCAGCACATCTCAGGAGACTGAATGTCACTCTCTACTCCTATCTGGACGACTGGCTCATAGTAGCAAAGTCTTCTTGCCAAGTCAAGGAATCTGTTTCCCTCACAGAACGCACTCTAGAGTCTCTGGGTTTCCTGGTAAATCTCAAGAAATCTCACCTGGAACCCACCCAGCTGCTCACCTTCGTAGGGGCCCAGCTGGACACAGAAGGGTTATGCTTCAAACAACATGAAGTCTTGCTGTATTCTAACATATGCAGTGAGTCCCAACCTTCAAACTGCCCCGGAGATGAAAGCGTTAACTTTCCATGCCAGGCATGGAACGCTGAGCTCAAGCTCGGTTGAGACTCTGTCTGTTGTTCTTCAAACTCAAACTGTCAGATTCTTTACTCTGCCTCACTGAACAGTCACTCCGGAGATTTCTCCTTCTGCTCGGTTCATTTTGTCAGTTAAAGTGCCATTTTCTCGGTTTTTGACCGAAATTAAACCATAACCTGTCGGTTCAGTCTCTGTCTGTGGTGTTTGTGAGTACTAGATAGGTTATATTTTACTCTATTCTCTGTGGAACTTGTAAACGGTTCATCGGTTCGGTTTGAACCGATCAAGTGTTTAAAAAATCTTGAATTGTAATTTTAGAGTGTGGTTACCGGTTCTTATCGATTCTAAAAAAAACAGATTTTATTACGTTTTTTTCCACGACCCGTGACACGGTTGGGAACCGATAAGAGGGTTTTGGCTGGCGGATTGCCACAAATGGGTAAGTTTGGATAGGACTGGCACTCTGTCTGAGAAACCCAAAAGAAAAACCGGGCCCACTGGGTTTCAACACTCTAGTGTGTGTGGGGAAGTCTTTGCCAAGGCTGACCCCCACACCACCTGTGTTTATTGTCTGGGGTTTGACCACCTCAATGCAGACTGCCAGATTTGTAAAAATGTTCCTGCAGCTACCCTGGAAAAGAGAGTTGGTAGACTCAGGGAAAGGGAGGCCAAAAAGTCCGCTGAACCGGATGGCCAGCCCGGTTCGGTTCAAACCGAACCAGAAGGAGTGCCCTCTGACCAGGGCGAGACTTCTTCGGGCAAAAGGAGATCCGACTCTGAGGAGTCGGTTTCAGCAAAAAGGACTAGGAAATCAGCTGGTGTGGAGCCAAAACTTTCCTCTCCAACTGCTGAAGAAATAGCCAAAGCGATCAAAATTGTCCAGTCGCTTTCCCCGGTTCCGACCGAACCGACACCGTCAGGTAGGCGCTCAGTTCGGCCGGTTCCACCGGTTCAAGAGTATGATTTAGAGGAATATTATGAACTGGAGGAGGGGGAAGTATGAGGAGGGTATGAGGAGAGTGAATGTGGATTTGAAAGTCTGGATGTGCCCATTGACCCGGACATCTCCCCAGACAGACCTTCAGGAGTGTCTCCTCCTAGGCTTTAAGAGTCCCCTTCTCATTTTATGTTTTATAAAAAAGTTGCTGAAACCCTCCAGCTCCCTATGGAGGAAGCTGTGGCCCAGAGTCTAGGAGGCTGTCTATTCCCTTGCATAAATCTTTTGGGAAACAGACTTTTAAAATTCTAAAAACTCTTCACACTATACCTCCTGTGGATAAGAGAATGGACAAGAGGTACACATTGTCAGGCTCTGATACGGAGTTCCTTACACAACAATACAGCCATGTTGGGGTAGTGCAGGCTGCAGCCTGTGACAAGTCAAATATTCCCTTGGCTTCACACCCCCCAGACAAGGACTCCAGGAGGATTGATGCCATGGCAAAGAAACAGTACATGGCAGCATCCTTGGGACTCAGACAGGCGAATTATATGGCTTATGTGGCTAGATATCAGAAGTCCAGATGGGACACTGTTATGGCTTTAGCAAAACAGTTCCCTGGCCAGCTTGCCAAGGAGCTGGAGCAGGTGGCTGCTGATGGTATTGAGGCATCCAAGGTGCAATTCCATGCTGCAGTGGACTCAAATGATGTGTCATAAAGAGTCATGGCTACATCTGTGGCACTTCGCAGAATGGCTTGGCTCAGATTTACTAGCCTGTCACAGGATACCCAGGCTAAGGCCATGGATTTTCCTGTTGTGGGTAATTCTCTGTTTGGGGAGCAGACAGAGAATTACATGAAGAAAATGGATGAGTATAGGACCACCTATAGGAGTGCACAGGCCAAGGAAAGGCAGGCCACTCCTCAAAGGCAGCTTCCCAGGGGCAGGGGCAGGCCTTTTCATAGGCCTTTTTACCAAGCCAAGGCCTCCTCTTCTGCTTATGCCCAGAGGGGGTTCTTTAGAGGGAGAGGCAGACGGGGTGGAAGCAGGCCAAAGCCCCTGCCAAGCAGGCACCCTGATGGGGTTGCCAGGGCCGATTCTCAGCTACCTGTAGGGGGAAGGCTGGCTTACTTTGTCCAGGACTGGGAGTCTCTGACATCAGACAAATAGGTTCTGGAAGTAGTAAGCCAGGGACTGGTTCTCAGCTTCAAAAAGTTTCCAAAGATGGGAACCAGATCCTTTCCACCTGCAAATCCATCAGAGGCACTTGCCTTAGAGGCAGAGGTCTTCCCTCCTAGCTCTCAGAGCTGTGGAAAGGTTCCACCCTACACGGGGCAAAGGATTGTATTCCAGGTACTTCCTTACCCCAAAAAGACAGGAGAATGGCAGCCCATCCTGGATCTCAGATACCTAAACAAGCACCTTTTAAAACCAAAATTCAAAATGGTGACTCTGGGGTTATTCTACCCTCTCTAAGGCCAGGGGACTGGCTAGTGTCCCTGGACCTCAAGGATGCCTACTTCCATATTCTCATCAGAAACTCCCATCAAAAGTACCTCAGGTTCGAGCTGCCCTCAGACCATTACCAGTTCAGAGCAATGCCCTTTGGCCTCACCTCTGCTCCAAGGGTATTCACAAAATGCCTGGCAGTAGTAGTTGCTTCTCTTAGAAAACAGAAAATTGCCATCTTCCCTTACCTGGATGACTGGCTCATTGTAGGTCAGTCCCCAGATCAAGTCAAGTTACACTTACAGGTACCTCAGCAACTGCTCACTTCTTTGAGTTTCCTTCTAAATCTCTCAAAGTCAGTTCTAGAGCCTGTCCAGCTCCTCACCTTCATAGGCGCAGAGCTAGACACAGAGAAGGCCAGAGCCTTCCTTCCCCTGGGCAGGGCAAGGACCCTGGTCTCTCTGGCCTCCTCATTCACCCTGCAGGTGTCTCGACCAGCAAGGCATTTTCTACAGCTCCTGGGGCACATGGCTGCTTCTACAGCAGTAGTGCAGGGAGCAAGATTTCAGATGAGGGACATTCAGTTCCATTTGAGAGCCTTTTGGTCTCAAAGGAAGGACCCTCTAACCAAATTAATTTAATTTTAATTTAATAAATTGATCCCAGTAACTCGAACCCTGATCCAGGCCCCACAGTGGTGGCAGGATCAGAGCAATTTGAGACAAGGGGTTCCCTTTGTCACTCAGTCTCACTCCTTAATCCTTACTACAGATGCCTCCCTCTTGGGGTGGGGGGCTCACATGGGCGACCTCACCACCCAGGGGTTGTGGTCCCCTCAGGAATCTCTGCTCCATATCAATCTGTTGGAACTCAGAGCAGTATTTCTAGCACTTCAAGCTTTTCCAAATCTGTTCAGAACAAAGTTGTACAGGTCAGAACAGACACACACCACAATGTGGTACATCAACAAGCAAGGAGGCACTCAGTCTACGGCCTTGTGCACAGAAGCAATGAAGTTGTGGTCTCTGGCTTATTCCCTTAACACCGCCCTCACAGCAATTCACCTCCCAGGAAAGGACAATGTCCTGGCAGATGCTCTCAGCAGGATTTCCCAGGGCCATCACGAATGGTCATTGGATCCCCTGGTCTTGGAGGTGATATTTTCCAGATGGGGCACCCTGCAGATAGATCTTTTTGCAGCCCCAGACAATCACCAACTTCCCCTTTTTTGCTGCAGACCCCTAGTGTTGGGCTCAGTCCCCCTGGATGTCTTAGTTCTCAATTGGAAAGGGAAGTTTCTCTATGCTTTTCCCCTTTCCCTCTCCTGTTCAAAGTGCTAGTCAAAATCAGATCTCAACCTTGCAAGATGATCCTGATTGCTCCAGACTGGGCCAGACAGCCCTGGTATCCACTCCTACTGTCCTTAGCAGTCCATCTTCCCCTGTGTCTACCCAGGAATTTCAGCCTGTTAACCTGTGCTCAGGGGAGGGTTTGGTACCAATAACTCAAATCTCTCAATCTCAAGGCCTGGCTCTTGAAGGTTAGAGTCTGCTGATTTACACTCTCTCAAGGTGTATTGATATCCTGAAGGCTTCTGAAAACCTTCTACCAGGGCTACTTATAATTCTAAATGGAAAAGATCTTCCATATGGTGCTCTGGGAAGCATATTTCCCAGAATCTGCTGATCTGCCCACAGTCCTTGATTATATGGTTCACTTAAATAGCTTGGGGCTGAGACCAGCTACACTGAAAGTGCATTTGGCAGCTGTGTCTGTTTTATTTCAGCAGGTAAGCCTGTTCTCTCTCAGCTCACCCTGTTTCTCCAAGTTTTCAAGGGATTGCTTCACACAACCCTCCATTCAGGGACCCTGCCCCTGCCTGGGACCTCAATGTTTGCATTGCTCAGCTTATGCAACCCCTTTGAGCCTTTATCTTCAGCAGAGCTTAAGTACTTAACTTGGAAGACTGTGTTTCTGGTAGCCATCACTTCTGCCAGATGCATAAGTGAATTACAAGCCTTGTCAGTGGAGCCTGATTTTATCTCCTTTCATAGAGATAAGGTGGTCCTCAGGATTAACAGGAAGTTCTTGCCTAAGGTGGTTTCAGATTTCCACCTTAATCAATCTGTGTCTCTTCTAGTGTACTTCACTGACCATTCCTCCTCTGGCGAGAGGAGACTGCACAGTCTAGATGTGAAAAGAGCCCTTGGTTACTACATAGAGCGTACCAAGGGTCATAGGTTTGACTCCCTTCAACTGTTCCTCACTTATGGTGAGGTTGGTAAAGAAACCTGCCACAAAAGATCCACTCATGGGTGGATTGTCTCTTGCATCCAATTTTGCTATGAAAAATTGGGTAAGGTTCCCCCTCAGGCCTGAGGCTCACTCTACCAGAGGTACAGCTGCTTCCCTGGCTGCTGCCAGGACATCCTATTCTAGAGATATGTCAAGCAGCAACCTGGAAAACGAGTTCACACTTTTACCAGCATTGCTTCCTGGACATCCAGGCTAGGGTGATGCTTGGTTGGGCACAACTGTGCTTCAGAGCCTATTTCCTAAATAGGTTCTGTCCCTCCTCCATGGAGGTACTGCTTTGTAGTCTGCATATGTCAGAATATAGCAAGACTTCATGTTGTTTGAAGAAAAAATTACTCACCTTAGTAATGTTGTTTCTTCTAATGGAGTCTTGCTATATTCTGACCTCCTCCCCCCGCCTGCCCCTGTCAGAACCTCTGTTTTTGGGATGTGGGTGGGCAGTGCAGTGTTGGCACTAGTAGGTGCCTTCTTTTTGTTTCCACCTTCTTTTTGGGGTGAGTGGATTGTGTTTTCATTTTTGGGTCTCCTGACTTGAGTCTTTGTGTTGGGACCAAAAATGTGTTTATGTTTAGTAGCCAGTTGGCTAGTGTAGGTTTACAGCTTCCACACAGGACCTTAGTGAGTTTAACTCGTAAAGATCTGACGGTTTGAGTTTGAAGAACAACAGACAGAGTCTCAGCGAACTCGAGCTCAGCGTTCCATGCCTGGCATGAAAAGTTAACTCTTTCATCTCGGGGCAGTTCAAAGGTTGGGACTCACTGCATATGTCAGAATATAGCAAGACTCCATTAGAGGAAACAACATTACTAAGGTGAGTAATTTTTTCTTTCCTCCCACAGAAAAGAATTCAGTTTCCTTTCAGTGGCACATTCTTTCGCCCAGGGACAGCCAATACCAGCCAGACATTTCCTCAAACTTCTGAGACATATGGCCTTTATGACTGCAGTAGTCCCAGGGGTCAGGTACAGGATGAGACTCCTGCAAGCCTACCTCAGAGGTCGCTGGTCTCAGAGAAGCAACAAATTTTCAGATTTAATACTGGTATTGGAGCAGTTCCTCCAAAACTTGCTTTGGTGGAAGGACCCTGCAAATTTGCAGGCAGGGGTTCCCTTTCAAGCTCCTCTCCCCACAAAGGTGATCACCACAGATGCCTCCCTGTTGGACTGGGGAGCTCGTCTAGACAGTGCCTCAGTAAGCGGCAACTGGACTCCCAAAGAGTCATAGTTGCACATACATCTTTTGGAACTCAGAGCAGTCTTACTAGCTCTCAAAGCTTTCACCACCAGCATAGAAGGGCAGGCGGTTCAAATTTGAATGGACAGCACCACAAACAGGGTGGTACCAGATGAGGAATACTCTGTTTGGAAGCTCTGGTCTCTAGCTTTCTCCCTGGGAGTCACCCTCTCAGCTATTCACCTCCCAGGCAAACTGAATACTCTGGCGGATGCTCTAAGCCGCGTCAGTCAAGGTCAGAGTGAATGGACACTGAACAAGCAAGCAAGTACTAGCCACAGTGTTCAGGCAGTGGGGCACACCAGAAGTGGATCTGTTTGCCTCGCCTCTCAATTTTCAGCTTCCTCAGTACTGTTGCAGGCCCCCAGTTCCAGGAACACTTCCTCTGGATGCCCTGATCCTGGACTGGTTAGGGAGGTTCCTATACGCATTTCCTCCCTTTCCCCTGATATTCAGGGTTTTGCTGAAACTCAGGCAGCAGCCTACATCCATGATCCTAGTGGCTCCGGACTGGCCCAGGCAAGCCTGGTACCCTCTCCTTCTCTCAATGTCCTGCAACAGGCCCATTCACCTGCCTCTGACTCACTCTCTACTGACCCTTCATCTTATGGGAGTGCAGTACCCAGACATACACGCCCTTCACCTCAAAGCCTGGTTCTTGAGGAGTTAAGAGTTTCCATCCTCACGGTACTCTGAGGTCCTTAAGATACTGAGGATGGCTAAAAAAATGAACACTAAGAAGACTTATGCAGCCAAATGGAAAAGGTTTTCCCTCTAGTGCAGAAGTGAAAAGGTCGAACCCCTATCAGCTTCAGACCCTCAGCTGCCAGACTACCTTGTACACCTACAGGCATCAGGCTTGACACCATCTTCACTCAAGCTACACCTGGCGGCAATTTCCGCCTACCTTTCAGTGGGAAAGAAGAAGAAATCATTTTTTTCCCACAACATTTTTAAACAGTTTTTCAAAGGCCTCTTGCACCTCCAGCCTCCATCCAGGGAGCCTGTTCCTCCTTGGAGCCTGAACATTTGCATAGATGGGCTCATGAATCCACCTTTCGAGCCTATGGCCACGGCCCACATCAAGTTTGTAACTTGGAAGATCGTCTTTCTGGTAGCCATTACGTCTGCCAGGAGGATTTCAGAGCTACAGGCCCTGTGCACTAAGCTGAATTACATCATCCCTCACAACGATAAAATTGAGCTCAGGACAAACAGGAAATTTCTGCCAAAGGTGGTTTCAGAGTTTCACTTCAACCAGTCGATTACTCTGCCTGTCTGCTTTACTGAGCCATCCACAGCTTGGATGTCAAAAGGGCTATCTTTCACTACCTACAGCATACTAGACAGTCTAGAGGCTCTTCCACTCAGTTGTTCCTCACCTACGGGGATGTAGGCAGAGGAAGACCAGCTACCAAGAGAATTATTTCTCGTTGGTTGGTCTTTTGTATTAGATTCTGCTATGAGAAAGCTGGTCAACAACCTCCAATGGGGCTCAGCACCCATTCCACTAGGGGCACTGCAGCAAGGGACATTCCCCTACTGGATGTCTGCAAAGCAGCTACCTGGAAATCTGTGCACACCTTTGTGAAACACTACAGTTTGGATGTGCAGACCAGATCTGATGCCAAATTTGGCAGGGCAGTTCTGCAGAGCCTCTTTCCTAAGTAGGTTCTCTGCCTGCCTCCCTCTTGGTACTGCTTGGTAGTCTGCAAAAAAGTTACTGATGTTAAAGGACTCCTGGGGTAAGAAGAAAAATTACTCACTGCAGTAATCTTCTTTCTTCCATGGGGTCCTTTAGCATCAGTAAGCTCCCATCCTTCCTCCCCAGTTCACCTGTAGGAGAAGGGCTCTTACATCGCCTTTTACCAAATTTGACATTTCTTATTGATGGGTTTTTACCTCATGTTGCTGTTGTTTCTATTTCCACTTTTGGACATTTGCATGTTTTTTGAATCCTGTTAATTCTTTTTCGGGGCATTTGCCCCAGTTTTTCCTTGAAAACATTCTGAAGCAGTCAACAGCTCTCACTCAGTTCACACCCCCTCTTGTCTTTCGATTGGCTTGGCCCTACGCTCATTAAATCTTTCTTAAAGGCACACCTCCGGAGCAATTGCACCTAGCCAGCAAAGTGCAAAAAAAGTTACTGATGCTAAAGGACCCCATGGAAGAAAGAAGATTACTGCGGTGAGTAATTTTTTCTTTCAGCCTATCCTCAGCACCTCGAGTATTCACCAAGTGCCTGCCGGTAGTGGCGACAGCTCTCAGAAGGCTGGGACATTACTCTACCCATACCTCGATGATTGGCTGCTGTCAGCCTTGTCCAGAGAACAGCTCTACCAGACTCTGGAGTTCACCTTCAGCATGTTCCAGGACCTTGTGATAACTCTGACTCTCCCAAAGTCCACCCCATGGCCATCTCAGAGGCTTCAGTTTATTGGAGCCATCTTGGACACGGTTCAAGGGAGAGTCTTTCTTCCATCAGACAGGGCAGATCGTCTTCAGGCGCTGGCTCTGAGATTAGTTTCCATAAACCAGGCTTCAGCCAGAATGGTCCTACAGTGACTGAGGCACATGGCCCGGTAACCTTCTCGGAGGTGCTACCCATCTATGGCATAGGAGAGGCTAGGGTGTTCTGCACCATGGGATTCAATCAGTGGTTGAAAAACTGGTGTGGAGCTCAGGGATTTGGCTTCATTGGGGACTGGGGGTCCACCTGGAGTGATGCAAGCCTATACTGGCTTGATGGGCTGCATCTGTCCGGGAGGGGAACCAGGATCCTAGGTGATAGGTTTAAATGCTTAATTGGCAAACTTTTAAACTAGCCAAGGGGGGAGGCACTGGAAAGGGAGCAGGACAATCCTAGCCCCCAAAATAATCATGGTAGGTGCAAACACCAACATAGAGGTGTCGATAGGGAGAAGGCAGGTAAATGGAGAAAGTGACAAAGGCAAGAAGGACAGGGATGGGGCAAAGGGAGTAAGGCCATCAGGAAATGGAGGGTAATGAGTACCAACGCCGTGAGTCTGGGCAACAAGCTCCCTGAGCTGATGGCCTTAATGGAAGAGGGATGCCTGGATATCATAGCAGTCACAGAAACATGGTACACAGAGAACCATGACTGGGATGTTAACATACCAGGGCACATAACCCACAGGAGAAACAGGCAGGGAGAAGAGGGGAGGAGTAGCTCTCATGTAAAGGAAGGGATAAAAGCAACTGAACAAAAGAGTAAACAGGGAGGAGAGGAGGCACTGTGGGTCACCTTGGAGACTGGAAAGGCACCACAGTCCGCACAGGGGTTGTGTACAGACCCCATGTCATGGGAAGGAATGGACAAGGATATGATAGAAGGCATTCTTAGAATGGCAGAGAAAGGAGATACTGTTGATGGGAGACCTGAATATGCCAGATGTTAACTGGAGCACATTTGCTGCAGCCACATCCAAGAGCAGGGCCATTCTTGATGCCCTACAGGTGGCAGGCATTAGATAGCTAGTTTCGGAACCCACTCACGAGGGAGCAATCTTAGACCTCGTGCTCTCAAATGGGGCAGTGAGAGGGATCTCTCAGATCTAGAAGTGGGTTGCCATCTGGGGACAAGTGACCATCAAACAGAGTGGTTCACGTTAAACTCAGCTACAGAGTCAAGCCATACAAAAGTGAGGGTACTGGACTTTAGGAGGGCTGACTTTGGCAAGATGGGAGAGTGCCTCAGAAAATCACTAGCAAACAGGCTAGAAGGAGGTGTGGAGCAATAATGGGGAATTATCAAAACTGCCATCACAGAGGCAACAAGCCTTTGTGAGAAGCAAATGAACAAATCAAAATGAAAGAAAAAGCCACTATGGTTCTCAAAAGAGGTGGCTGTGAAAGTCAGGAAGAAAAAGATAGCATTCCGGAAGTATAAGGAAACACAGAAGGAGCAGGACAGAGAGCTGTACCAGTTAAGGCAGAAGGAAGCAGGGAGGGAAGTCAGAATAGCAAAGGCCCAAACTGAGGAAAAGATAGCCAACTCAGTTAAGAAGGGGATAAAACCTTTTATAGGTACATCAGCGTAGAAAAGACAAAGGAGGATAGTGAGGCTGAATAGAATGAACAGTGGGTGGGCAGAGGGGACAGTGAAAAACAGGAATACTGAACGATTATTTCTGCTCAGTATTCAAAAAGAGGAGGGAAGTGCCTAATCCAATTAACAGAAGCACTCTTGGTAGGGGGGTCAATCCCAGTCCTTTCACAGAAGAAAGGGTTCTGCAAGAACTCCTAAAACTGAAGGTGGACAAAGCAATGGGTCCTGATGGAATTCACCCCAGAATTCTAAAAGAATTAAGGGAGGAACTAGTGAAACCACTGGCTACTCTTTTTAATAAATCATGGGAGGATGGTGTGGTACCCGAGGACTGGAGGAAGGCGGATGTGATTCCCCTTCACAAAGTGGGTCCAAGACAGAGGCAGGAAACTACAGACCTGTCAGTCTGACCTCTGTGGTAGGGAAAGTGATGGAGTCACTTCTGAAGGAAAAGAATAATCAGTACCTAGAGGCCAGTGGAGCACAGGACCCAAGGCAGCATGGGTTCAGCGGAAGGTCATGTCAGACGAATCTAATAGATTTCTTGGACTAGGTGACCAAAGTAGTAGACCAGGGAGGGGCTGTGACATGGCCTACCTAGACTTTAGCAAGGCATTTGACACAGTCCCTACAAAGATTAATAGTCAAATTAACCAGCCTGGGAGTGGGACCCAGGGTGGTAGCCTGGGTAAAACATTGGCTGAACAACAGGACACAGAAGGTAATTGTAAATGGAGTCCATTCTGAAGAAAGGTTACTAGTGGGGTCACAGAGGTCAGTTTGGGTCCAGTCCTTTTAATGTCTCATCAGTGACATTGCAGAGGGACTGAAGGAAAAGTATGCCTTTTGCAGATGACACAAAATCTGCAACAGGGTTGATGCACAAGGAGGCGTGGAAAGGATGAAAAGGACTTGGCAAGGTTGGAGGAATGGTCAGAAGTATGGCAGCTAGGATTCAATGCAAAGAAGTGCAAAATAACGCACCTGGGAAACAAGAACCCAGGGAAGAATACACAATGGGTGGGAGGTAGTAACAACAACAAAAAGGAAAGGACCTGGGGTAATCATATCAGATGACCTTAAGGTTAGTAAGCAATGTGAGAAGGCAGTAGGGAGGGCTGGGATATACTGGGATGTATAGGAAGAGGCATCATCAGCAGAAAACAGGAAGTTGTTATCCCTCTGTACAGACAGTTGGTGAGACCCCATCTGGAGTACTGTGTCCAGTTCTGGAGACCCCATCTCCGCAAGGACATAGACAGGATAGAGGCAGTCCAGAGGAGGGCAACTAAAATGGTGCAGGGTCTGCAAGAGAAGCCGTATGAGGAGAGACTAAAGGAGCTTAATATGTATACCCTTGAGGAAAGAAGGAGAGGGGGACATGATAGAAACTTTTAAGTACCCCAGTGGAATCAACAAAGTCCAAGAGGGTAGCATCTTTCAGAAAAAGAGACTTGCAAGAACAGGGGACACAATTTAAAGATAGAAGGAGGCGGTTCAGGGGCAATGTGAGGAAGTATTATTTCACAGAGAGGGTAATGGATGCATGGAACAGCCTTCCTGAGGAGGTTGTGGGGTCTAAAACTGTGGGAGAATTCAAGAATGCATGGGACAGACATAAGGCAATTCTTGTGGGGGGTAGGAAGAAATAGGCTGTTGGTTAACTAGGATCTGCGGCCTATCCTGTAGGTAGGGAAATGGGCAGACTAGATGGGCCTAGTGGTCCTTATCTGCCGTCAAAGTCTATGTTTCTATGGCCGCTGCCATAGTGACCATGCCTTTCGTTTATCTGCACATGAGGACTCTTCAATGGAACCCTGAGAGTGCAGTGGGCTCGGCAAAGTGACAGTTTTAACCAGAAGGTCCAGATCTCAAAGGCTTTTCATCAAACTTGATCTTGGTGGCTCATCTCCTCATAGTTAATGATAGGGACACCACTCAGCAACCCCCTCCTAAAGTGGTCACCACGGATGTTTCAGGCATGGGATGGGGTGCCCACTTGAGGAGCCACTGGACCCAGGGGTCCTGGACTCAGAACACTCCCTGCACATCAATGTTCTGGAGATGAGGGCGGTGCTATATGCTTTGCAGGCATTCCAGAACGATCTCCTTCCAGGCCCCATACTAGTCTAGACGGACAACATGTCAGTGGTTTTTTATATCAACAAACAGGGAGGAACACATTCTTACCCTCTTTGCAGCGAAGCCATGAGAGTCTGGTACTGGGCAATAGACCACAACCTGGAACTACTCGTAATACACATTCCAGGTCTTCAGAGCACGCTTGTGGACAGCCTCAGTCACTCACAATCCCAAGCTCATGAATAGGAGCTACTTCAAGATGCAGCAGACTCTTTTCACCAGATGGGGGACTCCAGAGTTGGACTTATTCTCATCCCCACTCAACCCCAAACTGCCCAGTTTTTGCTCGCTAGAGAGCATGGTGTTTTTTGGTGAGATACGTTGTCCCTCTCCTGGACTGGGAGACTTCCCTATGCCTTCTCTCTTCTGCAGCAAGTTCTGCTCAAACTGCAGTAGTAGCCTGCAGCCTTGATATTGGTAGCACCGTTCTGGCCCAGACAGATCTGGTTCCCGCTTCTGCAGCAGATAGCGGTAGAACCTTCAGTTCTACTTCCTCTGTCCTCTCGCTTGCTATCCCAAGAGCAGGGTGCTCTAGTTCACCCCAACCTCCGGTCTCTGCATCTTCACGCATGGCTCCTGCAGACTTAGTCAGGAGCAGGTTTGGGGAGTCCGAGGGGGGTAGCAAAAGTGTTGGTGGCAGCCAGAGAGCCTTCTACTAGGGCCACGTATGCCATAAAGTGGAAGCAGTTCAGCTTCTGGGCTGCTGCCCGTGACTTGGATCTATTCTCTTGCAAGGTAAATCAGGTACTGGAGTATCTGTTATTCCTGTCTGATTCTGGTTTAAGCTACTCCTCTATTAAGGTACATCTGTCGGATATCTCAGCCTATCACGTAGCGGTGGATGGCAAGTCCTTGTCGCAGCTCAATCTGTCACGTACCTTCCTGTGAGGTACCCAACATATTAAGCTTCCCATTCGGGACCCTGTCCCTCCATGGGACTTGCTATTTATGTTAGAAAAGTTGACTTTGCCCCATTTTTGAACCAGCCATGAGTTGAAAGGTCTGCCTTTTCTCTTGGAAAGCATTATTTTTATTTGCAGTTACTTTGGCTTGAAAGAATTTCCGAGCTCCAGGCTCTAATGTGTAAGGAGCCATATTTAGTTTTTCACAGGTACAGGGTGTCCCTTTGCACAAATCCTAAGTTTCTTCTAAAGTTGGTGTCTGAGCTGGCCTTCAACCAAGACATCAACTTTCCAGTTTATCATCCGGAGTACCTCAGCAAAAGGGAAGCATTATTGCATACCTTAGATGTACATAGAATACTTAGGTATTGTATTGACCGCACCCGGTCCATTAGGAAATCTGACCAATTGTTTGTTTCTTTTGCCTGACGGATGTCGGGAGCACCAGTCATTAAACAGACCTTGTCAAAGTTGCTGGTCAACTGTATCGTTTTTTGCCATGAGAAGCATGGAAAACTTCTGCCGGGTCCAGTTAGAGGTCGCTCGACAAGAGGGATCTCTACATCCTTTGCTTTGCTCAAGAACATGTAAGCAGCAGACCTTTGTGCTGCAGCCACCTGGAGTTCAGTGCATACCTTTGTCCAGCATTACAGTTTGGACATTGCTTACAGACGGAGGGCAGGCTTTGGCCTGACAGTTCTCCAAGGGCTCCTCTCTTAAGAGCCCAGGGGTATTACTGGTTTCCACCACCCTTCTAAACTGGTGACATCCCAGTACTGCTTGGAACTCAGTTCTATTGGTTTTTCAAATCCCAGGAAGTCATGCTGTATTCTGACATGTGCAGTATGGTCTCACCATAAGACTACCCCAGAGCCGAAATGGTTAATAGAACCTGTACTAATGATGGAATGCTAGGCTCAAGCTCTGTTTTCAGACCACTGTCCCTGGAATACATCCTGCAACTGTCAGATTCTTTACTCTGCTTGCCTAAATCAGACACCTCAGATAGTTCTTAATCTTTCCTGAAGATTTTATTTTCTCGGGTTTTTCAAGTGCATTTGATTTCTTTTCATTTTTAAAGCACTGTCCTTGGTTTTATAGGTAGAGTAGTCTAGATTTGGTGTTATTCCTGTAAGTTTTTCTGTTCCCTGTCAGTTCGTTCAACCGAATCTTTCTTTATATTTTCAAAAGGTAAATTTCTGTTTAAAACTTTCCTGGGCCAGTTGTTTGAATTTATTGGACTTTAGAAACTGGTAACTCTCGGTTCTGTCGTCAGTCGCTGAACCAACCGCAAAAAAAAAAAAAGTTATCGGTGTAAGTTTCTGACTCACAGAGAACCCACTTTTAAGGGTTTTCTCCTGGTTATGTCACTGCTCAAGAAAAGAACCGGCCCAATGGGTTTTCAGCATTGTACAGAGTGTGGTGAACCATTTGCTAAAGCAGATCCTCATTTGATTTGTGTTTTTTGCCTAGGGTTTGATCACCTGAAGGCTGACTGTGAAATTTGTAAAAAAAAAATTTCCTCAGTCGACGCTTGATAGGCATTTGAACTGACTGACAGAAAAAATGTCCAATAATACTGCTGACCGAGCTTCGGATAAACCTTCTTCTCAAAGAGAAAAACCCAAGGAACCGGTTGAACAACCCTCTGACCAGGGTGATAGTTCCTTGGGGAAAAAGAGAATCTGCAGACACTGTCTCTGAACCGGCAAGTTCTGCTAAGAAAAGGAAGGAAAAACACTCTTGTAAGGCACCGCAACCAAGTCTGTCAGTTTCTACTGTAGAGGAAATAACGAATGCTATTAGAATCATTCAGGCACTGCAAACCAGTACCGCGGGCCCGGTTCACAGACCTCGGTTCAGGATCTGGGTTCCTCCTCGGTTCCTGGTTCCTTTGAACAGTTTTCTGAGAGTGAAGATGAGAATGATGAGGACTTTGGGGCGCCTCCTGAACTGGATGTATCCCCTGAACCCCAGCGTCCTGACTCCCCTGATAAGGGAGCTGAGGATCTTTTCTGTGTCAGTCTTCACCATTCATCACTGGTGGGTTCTGGCCAGAGGACCAGGACCCCGCGGGAGCAATTTTTTTGCCCCCTGGGGGTAGGAGCCAACCTCGGGTCAGCTCTGCCCTCAAGGCCGACGTATGACGTGGAGCTCGAGGGATGGCCGGTAAACTGTGTTGGCTCCTCCCTCACCTCAGTTCTGCTTCTCCTGCTATCGAGCGAGTACGACCTCATGAGAGAGCAATTTTGAGTGACGAGATCGCAACCTAGTCCATTCGGACCTAGTTCTACACTAGCCGTTGGCATTCTCGGTGCCTTTTTTCTTCAAAATCGGTAAGACCTTTCCTTGTTTTTTGGCGCCAAGACCTTTTACTGTGTGTTTGATTTTCTGTCCAATCATCTCTCGTCTGGGGGACAAGAAGAAACCTTCAGTGATGGACCGGCCCCCTATGCGACGGTGTCCTTGCGGCCGGCAGTATTCTGTCTCGAACTGGCATGATCATTGCCTGACTTGCCTGGGACCCAACCCCATTGACCGTAGTGACGCCTGTTTCTCCACTGACCGAAGAGTTTTGGAAAGCCGTACGTTGAAAGTCAGCTGTACACTGCCGACTTCTGAAGGGTAGCCGCACACTTGGGACACCAGACGTAGGTCCCTTTACCCTTCCTCTGGGTCCCCTCCTGCTTCTATACGGAGGAAGGGGCTTCTGCTTCTTCTAGCCTTGCCACGGCAGAGGCCCCTTCTACAGTGCCTGAGGCCCGGTCTGACTCTTCTGAGGGTCAGGCCAGAGGCACCGTCCTGGCAGTCACCTCCTTGGAGGTGAAAGCTCCCCCAGTGTCATGGCCTGCACCTGCCAGGTCTGGCCTGGTGGTTTCCTCGGTGCCACCTGTTGGTGCCGTCCCGGATCCTGGAGTCACTCGCATTTCCGGTGATCAGGGCAGCACCGTGGGAGGTGCTGGGCCGGCTCGCAATGCTGCTTGCGAGGCCAGGACTAGGAGGGCCCTAGGAGTGGCCCCTCTGAAGCTACTCTTGATCCACTCCTCTTCAGAGGTGGATGATCTAGAGGCGGATCCAGACTGGCTACCCGACTCTTTGGAGTGTCAGGGCTCTCCTCCACCCAGCACCTCCCACCCAACCTTCCCTTCCTTTTGAGCCAGTGGTTCTGGCCAGCACTGGCCTCAGAGCCGCTTGTGGTGCCATGGAGCCTTCCGGTGCTGAGGGTGGTGCCAGTTTTTTTTTTCCTGGAACCGGTAAGGTTACTGACCTAGGAGGAGGCGAGTCCCCTGCTCCAGATGACCAGGCTGGACCCACTTCATGGGCTGCTCAAATGTCTCCAGCTGGGGTAGGGGCTCCCTCCCCAGCTGCCCTTCAGGGACTTGTAGGTGAGGTAGCGCCCCCACGGTTGGTTCTGAGGAAGAGGTCCCTCTCGGAGTCTATGGGGTTGAGGGGACAAGGCCAGGTGTGACGCCCTTCCCTGGCAGCCCGCTGAGGCTCAGGAAGGAGCCACAGTGCCAGGCCTGTCTTCTCCGCTGATGGTTCCCCGAGGGGATCTCATTGCGAGAGGCTAGGGGCCACCCTTCGCGACCTACGCAGCCCCAGTCACCTCACAGGAGGAATCCCCTTCAGGGCAGAGTCCTGACCATTTCAGCATGGTTGAATGGGAGGTAACTGTTCTGACTGGTGGATCTTTCCCTGGTGCTAGATCATCTGCATGGTCCCTTAGCCCTGGCAGAGGGTGTCCTCTTTCCCAGAGGCGTTCAGCCACTTTACCTCTGCCTTCACTACCTCTTCTCCCAAGCCACTCTGGTCCTACAGGGGCCTCTGACCTGGGAGCAGTTCTGAGCCACAGCTGCTGATTTCCCAACGTATGTTAGAGCCATGGATGAACAGGTTTTTTACCATTCACCCCTGCAGCAGCTGGACTCGGGACTTGTCGGCTTCCTCGTCTTCCTCGCCTGAGGAAGAGGATCCCTCCATCCACCTGTCCTCAGACACTGACCCGACCTCTTATCAGCATTTCTTTTCAAGGCTGGTTAACGAGCTCCATATTTCAAGATTAGCAAGACACAATCCTGAGTGGGCGACACACGCTTTTCTCAGCGAGTACAGTGCACATCAACTTATGGTGCATGCCTGTCCCTCCCTTTTTGAGAGGCATACCACACCTGGCAGCATCCATCAGTCCCCTCCTCAGCCCCAGTGGACTGCCGGTGCAGGTATTGTGCACCCCAGGAGCCTTGCCTCACCCCTCTTCGGGTGTGAAGCTCCTGGATACTCCTTCCGAGCATCGATGCACGAGGCACGACCGACCCCCAGATGTGGATTCTGCGGAGTTTGACTGCTGGGGGAGGAGAAACTTCTCGGTGTGCCTTTCTCTTTCTATTGCAGCACATCAGGCCCATTATGCTGCCTATAACAGGCACTTATGGTCCATGTTAGGACAAGTCCTAGCATCTATGCCTGATATGGAGTCAACCAGGCAAGCCATTGCCCTCTCCACACGTGGCCTGGAGCTTGCGAGGCACCAAGCAAGGGCATCGTATGACGCCAGTGAGGTGGCATCCAGGCTAGCAGAGACAGCGATCTGTGTTAGGCGAAAGGCATGGCTTCACCATGATCATTTCCTCTTTCCGGGTGATCCACCTTTTTCCCCCGCAGAGTGAGGCGGGAATTTCCATCTCCCAGGCAGAGGGAGACCCTGCCTCACCCTGACCAGTCCCAGACCTAACTAGGCCTGTGAGGGTCTCTCCCTCCTGTGTCTCCCCCACAGGAGGCTGAGGGATATCTTTCCCTCAGGGAAATACCAGGTCCCTTTCAGGGAGCTTGGTAATCACCCACCAGTGATGAATGGTGAAGACTTACATAGATATGAAAATTATATATCTACTGTAATTCTTGTTCTTTCTGTGTATCTTCACCATTCATCACTGCTTCCCACCCACCTTCCCTACTTGGGCCTCAGACTCTGGGCTGTGCCTTCTCCCTTTTTAGGGTGTGGTGCATTTGTCCATCTGGTACCTCAGGTGGTCCTGATTCTCGAGGAAGGATCCCACCCTATGTGCGAGGGGGGCACAGGTGGAGCTGCCTTTTATGAGAGAGCTTCCTGGGCTCTGTTCTTGGGGCCCAAGTGGGGGTCTCCACTAGGAGTCCTAGATCCACCAGGATTGGGGCCCCTCTGCTCCTTGGGTGAGGAGGTCGTTACCCGGGTTACAGGGTCGGAAGGCTCTGGTGACCCCCCTCCTTCTTTCCTTGCCACTCCCATCAGTGGTAGCTGAGTTTCAGCGACTTCCCTCTTCCTTCCCAGTGTAAGCGGGGGGTCCTCCTGGGACCTCCCCCATGGAGGAATAGGTTGAATTCTATCCTAAGACAATACTGTTCTGCCATTACATTTTAAAAACGGGGGTGGGAGACCCCTCGACCCCTCGGTCTTACGTGTAGGAGGAAAAGCCTGGGCAGGTGACCTTTCTGTTTCTCTAAACTCTGCCTTCCTCCCTGGAGGTAGAGTACTTTTTTTCTGAAGGTGTTTCAGTGGCCTAGAGAGGGTATCTCCTTGAAGGGAGCCATCTGAGTACTCCTTCCCTTGGCCTTCTTTTCCTCCTATGAGGAGTTGGGGGAAGGGTCTCCTTCCTCCTTCCCTTTTCTTTCCCTTCTTCACTTTCTCTCCTTTCTTGTCTGTGCTCGCATGCCCAGAGGATGGAGCCCTATGTTCCAGACCCCTAGGGTTGTTCTGTCCGCTTCCTTTGGCTTTTATCTCTTTCAGTTTATATCCTTTCCTTTTTTGCTATCCCTTGGACTCTCTTGCCTGCCCTCTTCTTTTCCCTATCCCCTTTTTCCTATCACTCTCCAGCTTTGCAGAACTGAGGTGAGGGAGGAGTCGACACTGTTTACTGGCCATCCCTCAAACACCACATCGTACGTCGGCCTCGAGGGCAGCACCGGCTCCTCCCCGCAGAATAAAAAGCTCCCGCAGAGTCCTGTTCCTTCGACCAGAACCCACCAGTAATGAAGGGAAGATCAAGAATTATGGTAGATACGTAATTTTCATATTTGTCTACTCACTTTGCTTTTATGACGCAAGTGGCACACACTCTGGACCTCTCCACCCAGGAATCAACAGGAAGAGCCAGACTACATGGAGATGATGGATGGTGCCAGCAACTAAAAGACTGATCTTCCCTTGTCAGTCTTCACCATTCAGTACTGCTGGGTAAGCTGTTGGAGACGTGCACCCATACGGGAGTTTTGGGTTTTTCTGGGGGAGGGAGGCGACAGCGCCGACCACGAGGCCGATGCCCTGCATGGCACACAAGAGTTAGCTGTTAGGCACCGCAGACTCCTCCTCCACCCCAGTTCTGTTTCTCCCACTGTCTAGGTCGCGCCAACTGCACGAGTGTATAGTATGTATTGTCTGCGTCATTGTGCCTACTCCGATATTTGACGCCATTCAACTCCATCCCAGTTCTGGCTCACCCGACAGTTCTGAATCCCGGTAAGACCATTTCATTTATTTCTCCTAATGATGTCAGGTCCTTTTTCTATAGTTTGCTATTGATTTCGCGACATGTCTGGCATGGGGGCTAAGAGAAAATCCAAAGCCGGCTATGCCTCCATGCATAGGTGCCCCTGTGGCCAGCATTTTTCTGTTACGGACTGACATGACATTTGCCTGCGACGCCTGGGTCCTAACCACAATATGGATAACTGCAATGCCTATTTCTCCATGGACCACCGTGTTTTGGAAATCAGTGCGTTTAAAGTTGGCAGGGCCCTGCCAACTTTTGGAGGGCAGCAGCGTTCTTGGGATGCCATGGCAAGATCACTTGACCCCACCTCCAGGTCCCCTCCCGGGTCTATACAGCCCAGTGAGGAGGAAACCTCCTCGGATTCTAGCCTTGCCGTTGAGAGGGTTTCTTCCACAGTGCTGGAAGAACAGCTCGGTTCCTTGTGGAGCTGGGTTGGGAACACCGACACGGCAGTCACCTCCATGGAGGTGTAGGCTCCTCCGGTGTTGCGACCTATGGTTGCTGGGCCTAGCACTGGCAGACCCTCTGCACCACCTGCCAATGCCGCTTTGGATCCCGGCGCAGTTTGAGGTGTCAGTGATCAAGACGGCGTCACGGGCGGTGCCGTGTTCCACGATGGCACTGTTTTCAGCCCCGTTGCTAGTCTGGCAGTATGCCTGGCCTCTTCCTCTTCGGAGGAGGATGACCTGCTGGCTGATCTAGACTGGCGTACCAACTCCTCAGAGTCAGAGAGTCCTCTGGGATGTGGCACCAGACAGCCCAGCGTTCACCTCCAGGACTCCCCGGAGCTTGTGGTCCTGGTGGCCCCCCACGCTGACGCTGGTGTCAGGGGGTGCAGTGGATAGCAGTCTGGGAGGGTCTGGGGGGTGGTCTCATCTGTGGAGACCATGACAGCTGCCAACCTGGGAGATGTTCAGGACCAGTGTGGCGGCCTTCCTTAGGCATGTTAGAGCAATGGACAAGCGGGTGTTTCGCCTGTCTCCCCCGCCACAAGACTCCGAACACCCAAGCTCCTCTACATCCTTGACTTCCTCTTCAGAGGAAGGGGAACATCCTGTCCACCTTTCCGCTGATGCTGATTTCACTGAATATCAGCAGTTCCTCTCAAGGCTAGTTCAGCAGCTTCACATTTCCCATGTGATAAGGAGCAATACCAAGCAGGAGACGCGCTCATTTCTGAGTGAATTTAGTGCTCACCACCTGGTGGTGCCTTCCTGGCCTGTTCCTTTCCAGGAAACATCTATCCGTACCTGGCAGTCTCCAGCCACCTCATCCCGAGCCCCAGCGGACTGCAGGAGGAGGTACTGCGCTCCTCAGGAGTCTCTAGGTTCTCTACCTCACCCACCTTCGGGGCAGCCAATTTTAGATACTCCTTCCGGGCTTCAGCGCACAACTGACCTCTGGATCTTGATTCTGCCGAATTTGACTGGTGGGGAAGAAGAGTTTTCTCTTCAGCTTGTGCATTACTTTGTATCGGATCACATCAGACTCACCTCGCTGCCTACAACAGGCACCTGTGGTCGATGTTAGCGCAAGTGTTAGCATCTCTGCCTGATTCAGAGGAATCTAGACAAGCCTTTGCCTTCTCTGCACAAGGTCTGGAGCTTGCAAGGCACCAAGCAAGGGCATCTCATGACATCCAGACTAACAGGGACAGTGATCTGCATCAGGCAGACGGCATGGCTTCATCTATCCAGGTTGTCACCCATTGCCCAGCGTAGGGTGATTTCCTCCACTGTCTGGGGGACCCGTCTTTTCTCCTGCAGGGTAAGGAGGAGCTTACAGGGGCACCTTCCATCCCCCCGGCCACGGGGGACACCTCCTCGTCCTGACCAACCTTAGACTTTAGGCAGTCTAGTAGGGCTATGTGGTCTCCCCCTCCTGTGCCTAACCCGCAGGAGGCTGAGGGAATCTGTTCTCTCAGGGCTGTGCCAGGTCCCCTCTGGGGGGCTTGGTACTCACCCAGCATTAATGAATGGTGAGGATTGACAAGGGAAGATATAAAAATTACGTACCTACCATAATTCTTTATCTTCTCTTGTATCGTCACCATTCATTACTGATTCCCACCATTCTTGGGCATCGCCTCAGCCCTGCTCGCCTTCCCCCTCTTCGAAGCCAGTTGGGGGCAGAGTCCCCTTGGTACCTCAGGGCTCTCTGTTTCCTTCTCTTAAAGTCACAGAGCACTCAACCTAGGAGGACAGTGAGTAGGGTCTTAGCCCTGATCTCGGAGGGAACTCCCTGGGATTCTCACTAGGGTGCACTGTGGTGTCCCCCGTTTTTAGCCTGGGTACTCCTCTTGTTTTTTTTCTCACCTTCTTGCAGTGGGGACTGCATCAGTGCATTTCATGGGAGAGCCTGTAGGGATTTTCCTCCCTCTTTTCTCGTTCATGGCACGAATGTCCCGTGGCTCTCTTCTTCTGAAGTGGGACTACGTCAGTACTCTTGTGAGGGAACCTGTAGGGTTTCCCCCCTCTTTTTTTCCTCATAGACTCCCCTCTACTTTAGAGATCAATCTGGACTGAGCCCTCTTCTGACTAAGGGCTGTTCTCCTCGATTTTCCAGGGGATAGCCTGTGAAGGGCCATGCTCCAGGATTTTCAAAACATATGTGGAGAGGGGGTAGCAAGAGAGGTCAGTCTCTGCCAATGGTTTATAAATCCAAGACTTTCAAATTTTCTCTTCTGGGCCTCGGTCCAGTTGTCCCCAAAACTGGCAGGATCCTTGCTCCCTTGTCTTCATACTTTCATGTTTTTGAAGCTATTATAAGCCAGTGGTCTTCCAACTAACATGGCACAGAGCCCTCCTTCCCCCCTTTTCCCTTACACATACTGTTTCTTTCTCTCTGCTCTTTCTCACTTTCTGTCTCTCTTTCTCTTCTTTCCTGTGCGACCTCCCAAGGATTGGGGCACTTTGGCCACTTAGGACAAGAAGTCTAATCCCTCTATCCTCTGGTCAGCGTATTCCTTTTTCAGTTTATATCCTTCCTTTTCCTATCCCTCGGCTCTCTTGCCTCACCTTAGTTTTCTCTGTCTCCCTGTTTCATCCTTTCCGGCAAAACAGAACTGGGGTGGTGGAGGAGTCTGCAGTGCCTAACGGCCATCCCTTGTGCGCTATGCAGTGTGTCGGCCTTGTGGGCGGTGCCATCAGCATCGACTCCTCTCTCCAAAAATAAAAAAAACTCACATGTGGGTGCACGCCTCCGGCAGCTTACCCAGCAGTAATGAATGATGAAGATGCAAGAGAAGATCAAGAATTACGGTAGGTACATAATTTTCATTTGTTGCCCATCCACAAAATCATAAAGAGACAGGCCTCTAGAGTCTTGCAGACCCCCACTTTCCCCCAGTGGACAAGAGGATGGACAGGAAGTACTGGGTTGCCAAGTCTGGAGCAGAGTTCCCTTTTGAACACCCTAGCCATGAAGGGGGTGGTGCAGGCTGCTGCATGTGACAAAGCAGGTATTCCAATGGCATCACACCCACCTGATAAGGATTCCAGAAAGATGGATTCTATGGCCAAGAAATCCTATCTGGGTGCCTCTTTGGCTATTAGAGAGGCAACTTATATGGCTTATGTGTCCAGATATCAAAAAAGTCTCTGGAACACAGTTTTAGAGATTGCCAAGGGTGTGCCCTGGACCCATGGCATCAGACCTGTCTGAAGCTGCAAAAAGGGGCATGGATGCTTCAAGATGCCAGTTTCAGATTGCAGTAGATGCCAGTGAATTAGCAGCCAGGCAAATGGCAACTTCAGTGTCCCTGAGGAGAGTTGCTTGGCTAACGGCCATGTATTTGTCCCAGGACACCCAGACAAAGGCATTGAATTTCCCTTGTAAGCCCTCATCTCACTTTGGTGAGCAAACAGAGGCTTACATGAAGAAGATGGATGAGTGCAAGGTGGCCTGTAAGAGTGCTGCTGCTAAGGAAAAAGCAACACTTCAGAAGTACCAAAGCAAAGGGGGTAGGGGTAGAACCCATTGCAGGCCTTTCTTCCAGGCTCAGGCGTTACCAACCTACAAATCTCAGAGAGGGTGAGGCAGAAGGAGCAGCAGCCATGCTGGCCCCTGCACTCAGCCAAGTGCACAAACAAAGCAGACCCCTGAGGGGTCTGCCAGGGTTGCCTCCCCATTTCCAGTAGGAGGCAGGCTGACTCATTGTCTCCAGGCTTGGGAATTCATCACCACAGACAAGTGGGTCCTGGAGGTAGTGAGCCAGGGGCTTGCCCTCAGGTTCAAGGTTCTGCCCAAACTGAAAGCGAGAATTTCCAGACCTGCCACCCTATCCTTGTGTTGGAGGAGGAAGTAGCAAAACTCATTCAGGACAAGGAAGTAGAGCCTGTTCCCTTGACCCAAAGGGGTAAGTGTCTCTACTCAAGGTAATTCCTCACCCTAAAGAAAACAGGGGAGTGATAACCCATACTGGATTTCAGACATTTAAACAGGCATTTGACAAAGCCAAAGTTCAAAATGGTCGCTCTGGCTACCATTCTCCCTACACTCAGGAGAGATTGGCTGGCATCTGTGGACTTAAACGATGCTTACTTCCACATTCCCATCAGGCAATCTCACAGAAAGTACCTCAGGTTCAGATTGCCATCAGGCCATCACCAGTTCAGAGCCATGCCTTTAGGCCTGACTTCTGCTCCAAGAGTGTTTACAAAGTACCTAGCAGTAGTGGTAGCAGACTTAAGGAAGCAGGGAGTTACATTTTTCCCATACTTGGATGACTGGCTAATGGTAGGCCAGTCCCCCCAGCAGGTCAAAGATGCACTGACAACCACTCAGGATACCCTGCAGTCCTTGGGCTTCCTGGTAAACCAAAAGAATTCAGTGCTGAGACCAGTTCAGATCCTGGAAGTTATAGGAGCAGAATTGGATGCACTAAGAGGAAAGGCATTCCTCCTCAGGGGAGGGTGGACAGCTTTGTACGGTTAGCCAGTTCTTTCCAGCTGCATATTCCCAGACCAGCAAGGCACTTTCTCCAACTGTTGGCACACATGGTTGTGTCAACAGCAACAGTGCCAGGTTCCAGATGCGGGACATCCAATTCCATCTCAGATCTCACTGGTTGCAGAGAAGAGATTCCCTGTTAAAGATGGTTCCAGTCACAGGAACTCTGCTTCAAGCACTCCAGTGGTGGCAGGAAAGGGACAACCTCCGGGAAGGTGTGCCTTTAATCCAGCAGCCACCATCAGCAGTGCTAACAACAGATGCCTCCCTCTTAGGATGGGGTGCCCACCTGGGGGAGCACACAGTGCTTGGATTCAGCAGGAGTCTCTGCTTCACATAAACCTGCTGGAACTCAGGGCAGTTTAACTAGGCTTTCAGTCCTTTGCCTCAGTGCTGCAGGGCAGGGTGGTTCAAGTCAGAATGGACAATACAACCACAATGTATTACATCAACAAGCAAGGGGGCCCAATGTCATCCCCGTGTACAGAGGCCATGAAAGTATGGATTCTAGGGATATGAATATAATGTTCTAGCCACATTTCTGGCAGTGTCCTTTCCCTTTAAGTCTTGCCGGAAAGTCTTCAAGCTGGCTCCTTCTACCTTCCCGGGTGGTATAACCCCAGGCTCTGCACCATGATGCCAGCTCTTCCTTTCCACTGGAAGAAACAGGTTCTCTCCTTACCGCTTCCGCGTTGAGTAGGCTCTGGTACTCAAATTTTCGGATTTACTTCCTAAACTTAAAATCATCTGAGCTTCGTCTTCAGCTCGATCTTTAATCACAACTACGATAGAGGATAAATCTTTGCCTTGATTTCATGGTGCCCATGCAGGCAGAAGATGTCTCATACCGACCCCCATGCCTCATGCATTTACTGTCTCGGCCACAATCATGATCCTCAGGTCTGCGACATTTGCCAGTCATTTCACGCAACAGTTCTTGAGGATCACGCTGCCTGCCTGAAATTGGGCTGACTGGAGAAACGTCATCTTCTGGTCAAATCCAAGGATGCCCGTTGAGGGCTCTCCATGGCCACGGGGTTCACTGAGCAGTTTGAGCAACTCATGGCCTTCAAGGAGGAGGCAGCCCAGGCCGCTGCACAATCCTCCGCCATGGCTTTCGTTCCGCTCCATTTGGGCTCCACTTATTCAGCCTCCTTCAAGGAGCTGTGCCAGTTGCTCCCAACAAAGGGGCAGGGCCCTTCTGAATCGCACAGTTCCGCCTCACGCAAGTAGGAGTCCAAGAAAGACAAAGTGAAGATTCATCGTCAACGATCCTGGGACCAGCAACATTCCCACTCTCAGGAATCTCCAGTTTTGACTGTGGTCAGAACCGCAGCCTTGGCCACTGGCTTCACGGAAACCCCGTCGGGTCAGTTGACTGAACGCCGGCCAACAATGCAGCTGAGATTTTTCTAGACCCTGTTGACCAGTTGTCATCTGAAGATGCTAACAACTCTTTATTCAGGACTCCCGGTCCTGCCAGTGACAGCTGAAGGGGCAGTCCAGCCAGCTAAGCCAGCCCTTCCGGTCATCAACCAAGACCAGGAGGAGGTACGGATCTCCCCAGTTCACTTCGAGGCCCCCTGTTGGCACCACTGATTATCCTCATCTTCTGGGTCGAGCAGGTCCCGCCGACATTGGCGGTCTCACTGTTGGCACCATGGGAAGTGGCACTGCCGCTATTCATCTTCATCCTCCTTGGCTGAGGAGAGGTTCAGCACAAGTGGCATCAACGCTACAAAGACCTTACGTGGCAACAGTTAGTGTTGACCGGGCCGAAGCCGACACCGGCTCGCACCATGGCCATCACTTGCCTGTCATCCGACAGGCCAGCACCAACACCCCCAGTGGAAGGGTCGACACCGTTCCTCCCCCAGTGGAGCCAGTTCAGACAGTGTCGGTTTCTCCTAAGCTGGCTTCTCCACCGATTGTGATGGAGCCACCACCCAAGCAGCTGACGACCGGGGCTCCGACCAAGGATTCTTGACCGGCTAAGAGACTTCCCCATCAGCTGTTGGTCACTTTTACACCTGACCACCCGCAGCGGGTCGAGAGTGATTCTGGCGGTCACCCACTTTATGTGGACTCCTCGAAGTCTGATGATTCCTCTTTGCACTCCCATCCTCTTGACATGGAGTCAGTGGGGATCTTTCAATGGAGGAAGGACCCACTTCATTCATGGGCATCCTCCATCTTCTCGAAGAGTCCACGGGGATGAAACTAGAGCCCGTTTAGAAGCAGACTTGCTATCCCCTAACACAGATTCTGGATAAAGGTGATTCTATCCCCAGGAATCCACTAATATTATTATTACTCTTGCAGTGCTCCCTTAAGCCAGCACTGCCCCAGAGAGAATAGAATGCTATGCTAATCATGGATTGTTTAGCTTGAGCATCTGTTTTCAAACTGCCCAGTGTCAACTGCCTACATTCTACCTCAGATTTCTTCTTTCTGCTGCAAAGTTCAGATGCCCTGGAGATCTCTCTCAATCAAAACAGATCCCTGTATTGCATAGAGCAAAAAAAATAAGTATTTTTGTTTTATTTTTTTATTACTGCCTAGTGTCATTGTTCTTTAGTGTTTTATACCTCATTAGTTTTAAATTTAAACTTGTTTATTGATTCCTTGTGGTTCCTTTGAACCGAGGGGCAACCAACCTTCTTTTTTCATTTAATCGGAACCTTTTTAGAGGGTTCCGGTTACTGTATTCTTTCATTTTATTTAACTTTAACTGCTTTTGAACTGAGGTTTCTCGGTTTTCTCAGCGGTTTCTTGGTTCCGGATCCGATCGGAACTAATAGTGTTTTCACTTTATCGGTTCCTGAACCGACCGTTATTCTATTGAAACCGACCGCAAATATTTAAATTTAGTCTATTTTTGGTCAGTTACTGGTTCCTGTTTCCTATAATGTCAGACAAGCCTAAAACGAAAATAGGACCCCCTTGGTTCAAGAATTGCTTGAACTGTGCAGAAGTGTTTGCCAAGGCAGACAAGCATGATCTTTGCTTGCTCTGCATTGGGCAACAACACTTCAATGAAGACTGTAGTATTTGTAAGTCTTTCCCTGTTAAGACAGTGGAAAAATGCAGGGAGAGGCTTAAAAGAAACCTAGAAGAGGGATCCATGGGCTCTAACGAGTCCACGCCCTCTAAGCCTGTGGCAGTTCCTTCCAGAGCCTCTAAATCCACCCCTGATACGGGTGAGGGCTCTGGTAAGAGAGGCAATCAACTGCCAAAAAATTAAAGAAAACCAAATGCACTGACATCCCGGCTGAAATGCCTCAAGGGGTCCCTCAGGTACCTATTAATGCTCTTTCTCCTTCTGAGTTGACACTGGCTTTCGCCTTACTCCAGCTGCAGGGCTTAATACCCCCTCAGCAGCCTGTGATTACTACTGCTGAAAAAGCAACTGTTGCTACCCCTCGTTTGCCTGCTGCTACTGTGGCATATGAGGAGGATGACCAAGATGAAGAGGGAATTGAACCTGAGGTGTCACCAGAACAGGATTTTGGTTCCCCTCCCAGACCCTCAGAGGATTTCTCTTCTCATTTTTCTTTTGTTAAGAAAATGGTAGAAACCCTGGATCTCCAGACAGCTGAAGAAATCCAGGATGAAGAGGCAGCTCAATACATGGAGCTTATGGGGCTGACACCCTCAAAAAGGCTCCTTCTGCCTATCCACATATTCTTTAAGAAGGATGTTTTAGAAATCATAAATGCTCCCAATACAGTCACACCCACAGACAAAAAGTGTGAGAAGAAGTATCAGTTAGAAAGATCTGGTGCTGAGTTTATTTTTAGTCACCCAGACCACCAGGATATTGTACAGCAGGCTGCCTGTGAGAAAGCCAAAACTCCCTTATCCTCTCACCTTCCTAAGAAGGATTCAAGAAAGGTGGACAGCGTGGCCAAAAAGTGGTACCTTTCTGTATCCCTGGCAATTCGTCAAGCCAGCTACCAGGCCTATGCAGCCCTTTATCAAAATGCTCTCTGGCAGTAAGTAGTGGAGAGTGCTGATGTTAACCCCTCTTTAACAGTGTCAGAGCTGCTAGACACAGCAAAATTGGGCTCAGAGGCTTCCAAATAGCAATTTCAGATGGCAGCTGACACCAGTGATATAGCTGCAAGATGGATGGCTGAGATTTGCCTGGCTGAGGGCTACCAACCTCACCCAGGACACCCAAACTAAGGCAATGGACTTTCCTGTCGAAGGCCACTCTCTCTTTTTGGTGCCCAGACTGAGGCATATATGAAAAAAGTAGACGAATATAAAGCTACTTTTAGGAACAACTCGACCAGAGACAAGCCCTCTACTTCAACTTCATCTTATTCTAGGGGAGACAGGGGCAGGTCCTCTTTTAGGAGGCCTTTCTTTCAGGTACAGGCTGTTTCCCAGTAGCAGTGCCAACCACAGCAGAATGGATTTTACAGAGCTAGAGGTAGAAGGGGTTCTCAGAGAGGATCCCACTCTGCTCAGCCTCAGCAGCAAGCAAAACAGAACCCCTGACTTTTCCCTTCAGGCTGCCTCTTCACGTCCTGGAGAGGGCAGACTCACCCACTATTTCCAGGAATGGTTAAAAATAACCACAGACAAGTGGGTCCTGGAAATAGTGAGTCAGGGTTTCTCCCTTTGCTTCAAGTTCCTTCCTTCTCCCAAGGTTAAAACATTTTGCACCAGCTCCCTTCTCAGAAAGGAAACTACTGTAATAGGAGGTACAGGCCCTACTGCTGGCAAAAGCAGTGGAGCCTGTCCCCTACAACCGAAGAGAGCAAGGGTTCTGTTCCAGATATTTCCTAACAACAAAAAAGAATGGAGAGTGGCGGCCTATATAGACCTCAGACTGCTAAACAGGTACCTCGTAAAGCCCAGGATCAAAATGGTCACAATGGCCATGATTTAGCCAACTGTGCAAAAAGGGGACTAGCTAGCCTCCTTGGATCTAAAGGACGCATATTTCCATATTCCCATAAGGGAGTCACACAGAAAGTATCTCAGATTCAGACTCCCCTCAGGCCACTACCAGTTCTCAACACTTCCCTTCAGCCTCACATATGCACCAAGAGTCTTTACCAAATGCACAGCTGTAGTAGTGGCACACCTCAGAAGACTGGGTGTCACAATTTTTACTTATCTGGATGACTGGCTAATCATAGGGAAATACCACCAACAGGTGTCAGACCACCTTCAGGTAACCCACGATATGCTGCATTCCCTAGGATTCCTTCTCAGTACCAAAACATCAGTCCTGACCCCTGTGCAGATTCTGCAGTTCATAGGTGCAGAACTGAATACAGTAGTGGGAAGAGCTTTTCTCCCTCAGGAGAGGGCATAAAGCATTCAGCTTCTGGCAGGCTCATTTGCCCTGGGCAGGCCAAAGCCAGCCAAACAGTTTCTTCAACTGTTAGGGCACATGGCTGCAGCAACAAGCACAGTCATAGGTGCCAGGTTTCAGACTAGAGATATTCAGTTCCACCTCAGAGCACACCGGTGCCAAAGGCGGGACCCCCTCTCAAAGCCAGTACCAGTCACACAAATGTTTCTACAGGCCCTCCAATGATGGAGGGAACCGGAAAATGTAAGGGAAAGGGTTCCATTTCTGCAGGAGTCTCCCTCCCTGGTTCTCACAATCGATGCTTCCCTGCTTGGTTGGGGTGCTCACTTAGGGGATCACACCATCCACGGTACTTGGGGGAGTGCAGACTCACTCCTGCACATAAACCTGCTGGAGTTAAGAGCTGTTTATCTGGCCCTTCAGGGTTTCTCTCATCTCATACATGGAAAGCTGGTACCAGTCAGAACAGACGATATCACAACAATGTATTACATCAACAGACAAGGAGGGACCATGTCCACTCCTTTCTGTACAGAGACAAATGGAGATATGGAGCCTCGCATACTCTGTAAATGCCTCTCTACAGGCAATTCATTTGCCAGGCAAGGATAACACCTTGGCAGATGTCTTGAGCAGGATAAACCAGGCCCATCATGAATGGACATTGAACAAGCAAGCCAGGTTTGGGAGCATTTGGGAGCCAGGAGGAGCCATTCAGTCAATCATGGGCTCCACAGTGGGCAGTAAATAGTGAATAAAGATCGTGGTGGGGCACCACTACTCACACTGGGGCAGCCAGGAGGGGTGACTGCCCTCCAGCCCCCCCTCTAGCTCCGCCATTGTCTACTGGCTTCCTTTCAGGGGAAGGTAGTGTACCCCAATCTCAGGTCTCTCAAGGACTTAGAATATGCAGATTGCCAATTCTTTGAAGCAGTTTTAGAAGTCCTTAAGGGTCACAGAAAGCCTTCCTCCAAGAAAACATATGCCGCAAAATGGAAAAGATTTTCCATTTGGTGCAGTGTCAAGGATATAGTCCTAGCCCAGGCCAGGATCCCAACCCTTCTTGATTATTTGTCTCACCTGCACTCCCTGGGGTTGCAGCACTCAACTCTGAAGGTGCACCTGGCTTCAGTTTCAGTATACATTTCAGCTAGAAAGGATACCTTCCTGGCATCAAACCCTGTATTCAAAAGATTCTTTAAAGGGCTCTCTCATTTGTTTCCCCCTTACAGGGAACCAGAGCCAGCATGGGACATTAATATTTGTATTGTCCAACTTATGCTTCCACCCTTTGAGCCTATGGCATCTGCAGAGGTAGTTTTTCTGGTAGCAATCACTTCTGCCAGAAGGATAAGCGAGCTACAGGCCCTGTGTGTGGAAAAGAACTATGTTTCTTTCCACAGGGACAAGGTAGTGTTGAGAACTAATAGGAAGTTTCTCCCCAAGGTGGTTTATGATTTGCATTTGAACTAGTCTATAACATTGCCAGTTTCTTTACTGAACACCCTAGTTCAGGTGAGCATAGATTGCACATCTTGAATGTAAAAAGAGCACTGAGTTATCACATGACTTATACCAAAGATCATAGGCAGGACAGACAACAACTGTTCCTCACCTATGGGGAAGTAGGTAAAGGTATTCCTGCTTCAAAGAGGACTGTCTTTTGTTGGATAGTCCCAGTGTATTCAGTTTTGCTACTCAAAGACAGGCAAGGTTCCTCCCTCTGGTCTTAGGGCCCACTCTGCAAGGGGCACAGCTGCCACTATTGCAGCTGCCTGAAATGTACCTCTAATGGAAATATGTAAAACAGCTACCTGGAGGTCAGTCCACACTTTCATTAAGCATTATAGCCTGGACACCCAGTCCAGGAGTGATACCAGATTTGGCACAGCAGTCTTGCAGAGTCTTTTTCCTAAATAGATTCTGGCCCATCTCCTTAAGGTACTGCTGCATAGTCTGCAAGAGTAATAATAATAGTGGATTCCTGGGGTTAGAAGAAAAAATTACTCACCTGTAGTAATCTTTTTTCTTCCAAAGGGATCCACTGATATTAATACTCCCCGCCCTTGCCTCCCCTTTCAGAATCAGTAACAAGAAAAATCCTCTCCACAGCTGATATATATAGTTGGAGTGGCATGCCACCTGCTGGCACCTTCTAGTAATGTCTTAACTTGAAGATTCTTTTCTAAAGGCATAGCTGACGTCAGAAAAAAAAGGAAACATTTGTTTATACTAGTCCTTTGGTTAATGTTATTTGCCCAGTTGGGCATTATTTTTCTATAATTATTTAGACAGTGATTCACATGTTGTTATGGCCTCTTTGCAGGCTTCCAAGAAATCTGAGGTAGAATGTAGGTAGTTGACACTGGGCAGTTTGAAAATATATGCACAAATTCAACATTCCATGATTAGCATAGCATTCTATTCTCTCTGGGGCCATGCTGGCTTAAAGGATCACCACAAGAGTAATAATATTAGTGGATCTCTTTGAAAGAAACAAGACTACTACAGGTGAGTAATTTTTTCTTCCCCAATGGAGACTTTCCCTGTGGCCAAGGCCATTGTTGGCCCTGCTCTGGCATCGCCCACCTCTTGCCCTGCACCCTCGGCCCAGATGGCCCGCAAGTACGCGGTGCCCACCAGTACCCTTTCAGGGTTCACAGAGCATCCCTCGGCTGAGGGGTTGGTGGCTGACTTCGTATTTAGGCCCTCGGTTGATAGACCACCGGACAAGGCGTACAAGACTCTGGACCATTCGGCTCACAAGGTTTATGCTGCCTCTTCGCTAGGCCTCAGCCAGGTGAGCTCAGCCGTCCTGGTGACACACTTCTCCAGTGCCCTTTTGGGCTCCCTGGATGAGGTGATTCCTCACCTTCCTGTGGACCGCCAGACTACAGTCAAGCAGATCCGCGACCAGGGTCAGGCAGTGGCAAAACAGCAGCTCCAGATGGCTTTGGATATTGGAGACTCCTATGCCAGCTTGATGATGGCCACAGTTGCCATGTGCTGTAGGGCTTGGCTGCGGATCTCGACCTTCATGGCTGACACCCAGCACAAGCTGGTAGATGCCCCTTTTTTAGGCACCATTCTCTTTGGGCCTGGTGTGGAGGGTCACTTCCAGCGCATTAAGAAGTCCAAAACCAACCTGGACTCTGTGACATCTGCCCAAAAGGATCGCAAGGGCTCCAAGCAGCAAAAGTGCAAGCCCTTTCAGTCCCCTACTCCTGCGGCAAAACCAGCCCAGCACCAGTCTGGCCAGCAGGCTCAGTCCTGGTGATCTTGGGCCAAGCCCATGGTCTCGGTGGTCCGAAAGCCCAGAGGGAAGGGACCCAGTGGCCCCTCTGCTGGGTCCCCCTCCTCCATACCTGCTCAGTGATGGGATGAGGGGTGCCTCCCTCGTGCCTGTCACACTTCTCCTGGGTCCTCCTATGGGGGGCCGGCTCTGCCACTTCCTTTCCACCTGGTCTGATGCTACCATGGGCAGGTGGGTTCTGGAAGTGGTCAGTCAGGGTCTGCCTCTGGAGTTCAAGCAGTACCCTCCCCGCTGAGCCCACTCCTCACTGAAGGACTTGGTGTCTGCAGAAACTCGGTCAGCTCTTCGAGACAACATAGCCCAGCTCCTCCGCAAGGAGGTCATGGTCAGAGTAGCAGATCCTCCGGAACACCCAGGGTTTGTCTCCAGGTACTTCCTGGTGGGAAAGCAGATGGGGTGGCTGGCGCCTAATTCTAGATCTGCATGACCTGAACAAATTCCTCAGTTCCTGCACCTTCAGGGTGGTAACTCTGTCTCAGATCATACCATCTCTCACTCAAAACGTGGTTTTGCTCCCTGGATCTGCAGGATGCATTCTTTCACATCCCGATCCGTCCATCCCACTGAAGGTTCCACCGCTTCCAAGCCAAGGAAACCCTCTGCGAGTTCCACGCCATGGTCGATGCAAGTCTGGAGAGCCAGGTCCCTGGATTGTCATTTGGCATCTCCTTGGCTCCCAGGGCCTTCAAATGCATTGCAGTGGTGGCAGCTTACCTGAGGTGCTGACGGGTCTGGATATATCCCTACCTGGACGACTGGCTAATAGCAGGTCCCTCCAGGCAGGAGGTGGAGCGATCCGGGGATCTGGCTTTCCAGACTTGCATTAACTTTGGCCTCCTGGTCAACGATGCCAAGTCAAAACTCGTGCCCTTGCAGGTGATCAGCTTCATCGGAGCAGAGCTCGACTCTTGCCAGGACAGGGCAGAGGTTCTTTCCTCCTTTGCCTGATCATTTCTGGTTGGGCACTTGTGCCCTGCCCCGGACTTCCTACTCCTTCTGGGTTACATGGTGGCCTGCACCAGTGTGGTTTGGTGTGATGGGCTTGTTGGCATATGCGCTCCCTGCAATGGGAGCTGGTCAGCCATTGGTTTTGGCTCAAAGGTCACTTTGACCAGCTGGTCAATGTGACCCAGAGGATGTGGGACACCCTCCAGTGATGGCTCATCCCAGAGCATCTGCAGGAAGGGATCCCTTTTTTCCACCCTGAGCCGACGGTCATCCTGATGACCGATGCCTCTCTCACAGGCTGGGGTGCCCACCTCGGGGAACACAGAGTCCATGGGCTGTGGAATCCCCCCCCCAGGAGTTCTGATGCCACATCAACCTGCTAGAGCTCCAAGCAGTTCGGCTGGCCCTGATCGCATTCGCTCCGTTTGTTCGGAGTGAAGTGGTCCAAGTCCAAACGGACAACACCACGATCATGTACTACCTCAACAAACAAGGCAGAACACACTTCTTGCCCCTGTGTGAGGAAGCTCTCTGCATCTGGACCCTTGTGCGCAGCCTGGAGGTGGATCTCCTAGCCTTCCATGTCGCAGGAGCCTCCAACAGGCTGGCGGATGCCCTCAGCCAGGTTGGTGAGGTGTCTCACGAATGGTTTCTTCATCTAGAAGTAGTTCACAGTCTGTTCTCCCATTGGGGCACCCCTCTGGTGGACCTGTTCACCTCCAAGGAGAACGCAAAGCTGAGGCTGTTTTGTGCCCGCCCCCCTCAGCAGGGCTCGCTGCAGGAGGAGTGCCTTCTTGAGGCCATGGACCCCAGACCTCTTCTATGCCTTCCCTTCACTTCCCTTGATCCACAAAGTGCTACTCAAGGTCAGGAGGGACAAGGCACGGGTGGTCCTGGTGGCTCTGGACTGACTCCGCTAGTTTTGGTACCCCAGTCTCCTCAGCAACAGGCTCCCAAGGCATCTTCCCACATGCCCGGACATGCTCTCCATTAGTCAGGGGAAGGTACTCCAACCGGGCCTCCAGTCCCTGCACCTGACAGCCTGGTTCCTGAGCAGCTAGAGTTCCAGGCTTTGGGCCTCTGTGAAGATGTCCTCACTGCAGTCGAGGCATCTAGAAAGAAATCGACCAGAAAGTGCTATGCCTTCAAATGGAAGAAGTTGTCCATTTGGTGTCAGGACAAGGGGTTGGACCCTTTGTCCTGTCCAGTGGCTAGAATCTTGAACTATCTGTGGTCTGGGACTTCAGCTGACGACCTTTTTTTTTAACCAATTATTTTACCAGGTGAGACACACTAAGCTGAAAGCTTATTTGCAGGTGCAACCTGGGAGCACGAGGAAGTTAAGTGACTTGCTCAGGGTCACACAGCATGCAAGTGGGGGCTGTGGGATTCAAACCCAGGTCTCCAGATTTGCAGCTCAGAGCCTTAAACCACTGCGCCATACTGCCTGCTCAAGGTGCTCCACCCTTAAAGTGCACCTGACAGCCATTTCTGCTTACCGGGCGCAGGCAGGTTAGCAGTCAGTGGCACAGAAGAAGGTGGTCTGGTGCTTTTTTAAAGGCCTTGACCACATTTCCCCTCCGGTGCATGAACCACCACCACCACCGTGGGACTTGTTGCTGATTTTGACAAAGCCCATGGGCAAGCCATTCGAACTAATGCACAGGTGTGAGATGTCTCATCTGTCGTGGAAGGCTGCCTTCCTGGTGGCTATCACGTCAGCGCGAAGGATCAGTGAGCTCCAGGCGCTCTCTGTGGAGTCTCCTTACCTGGTCTTCCACAGGGACAAGATTGCCCTGCGCCCCAACCTGCAGTTCCTCTCAAAGATTTTGTTGGAGTTTCACCTGAATCAGGTGATAACTCTTCCGGTGTTCTTCCCAAATCACATCTCGGAGGCCAAACACAGGCTCCATACTTTGGACCTGAGGCAAGCGCTCGCTTATTACAAAGACTGCATGGCTCGAGTTCGGGGAGAGGTTTGGCAGCTGTTTGTCACCTGTGCTGAAGTCGCACCTGACAGACCTGCAGCCAAGTGGATGATTGGCAGGTGGATCACATCTTGCATTGATCTCTGCTATAGGTTGGCAGGTAGGGAACCTCCCAGAGGGCTAAGGGCTTATTCCACCTGCCATACCACTGCGTCGGTGGCTGCTTCTAGGGACATCTCTATCCAGGAAATCTGCAGGGCTGCTTCCTGGAAGTCAGCACACAGCTTCATTTCCCATTACCACATCGACCTCGAGTCACATCAGGATGCTGTTTTTTTGGGCCTCAGTTCTCCAATCTCTGTTTCCTACGTAGTGGGCGTGCACCTTGCCTCCCTTCTCCCAGAGAACTGCTAGGAAGCTGCCAGAAGTATGGATAAAACATCATATCCATGACCCTAGAAACACGGGTTACTCACCTGTAACAATAGGTCTTTCATGGTGTGATCTTTTGCAGCAGGTAATACACTTGGGTCGTCACCAGAGGTCACTATGGCGCATGGTTCTTCTAGCAGTCTTTTCCAGGGGCTGCCCACACATATCACCTTCTTGTTTCCTATGTAAGTGTGAGTGGTCCCTGGTATTCTCAGTTCATTTTCCCGCTGTCTTCAGCTCGCATGCAGCAGCTAGTGCACAGAGTAGCAGTCATCGACGAGAATTGGAGCTTGGAAGCAGAATTTTTCCATTTCGCTTTTTACTTCAATGAATGTCAAAAGAATCTACAAGCAAGAAAAGAGCGCTATTTCGTTCCTGTCATTGCGGTACAAAAATCTACTGTTTCAACGACCATACCTCTTGTGTAAGATGTCCGGGACCCACACATGACACCACCTGCTGTATACATTGCCAGGATTTTAACCAGGCAACCCATTGATGACGGTTGTAGGAAATTGAATCATATCTAATGGAGTTGAAATTGTCTCTATTGGAGAATCAGAGGGCTTGTCCCAGGAGCTCCCCATCCACTGATTCTCACAAATGGCACAAAAAAAGAGAAGGAGAAGCCCTCCTCAACCTCTGTGCCTAAACACTCGTTGATGGCTGCTGTCACAGGTGTGTCACCGTCGACAATGCGTTCACACACTGCCTCCTCGTCAACAGGGGTTTTCACCCTCTCATCAACAGCGCTTTCTAGTGCCCCCACAGCAGTTTGTGATGAACCCTTTGTGGGTTCCATAGACGTCGTGTCAACAGTGGCTTATCTCCTGTCAATGGTGACTTCATTTCAACATTCTACTATTAGTTCCACAGCGGACCAGTCAACGGGTCGCATTCCAATTGGGAAACCTACTGCATTTGCTATGCATTCTGCCCCTCCTCCCTCACAGGTGTATTCTCATAGGGGCTAGGCGGACAGGGGTCGGGACCCTGAGCTCTACCACCCAGGTGCAAGACCTGCTTATACCGCACATCCAATCCCCTCAACAATCCCCTTGGTTTCCCAGAAGCCCCCTCCCTCCATGGACATTGCCTCAGTGGTACAGCAGGTTTTGCATGCCATTTGGCATACTTAGCCGTCCAATCCAGGGGAGCCAAGTCATCTGTCCCCTTCCCCTACTCCTCCGCCTAAACATTTCCAGGGTGACAGAGACCCTTCCTCACCCTGGTCACCTCCCTCATACATGGATGACTACCTATCAGACTAGGCTGAATTTCTGGCAGATTTTACCGGAGGTTTGGAGGATGTGGAATTTCGGAACCTGAATTTCCAGCCACAGTCCCCTCTTTCAGATGTTTCTTCCTTAAATGAAAACTTATCTTGCCAGGCGGCTGCCTCTCCTCCTGATGACCCATCCTTTCATGAGATGATGGTCCAAATTCAAAAAGTCATGGGATTCTCCACTACCAAACATGACAAACAGCGAAAGGATATGGCAGACTATCTAGAACTACCAGAGGAACCAGTCCTAGTGGTACCCCCACTTATGCAAACCTACCAAAATGCTATGCTTGCAACCTGGAATCAGCCTTCCACTGTTACAACTATTCCCCAAAAGGCGGATTGCCTCTACCAGGCTCCTCTGGATCACCCTTTTCTATCCACTACTCCTGAAGCAGATAAAGTAGTGATTGCTGCCACTCATGATCGTACTAAACGACCGAAACACATGAGCTCCTCACCCCCTGATGATTCCCATAGGTTAGATTATCTGGGGAAAAAAGGTATTTGAAGTAGGTATCATGACTCTCAGAATCCTAAATTATATGGGACACATGGTCAAATACCAGCATACACTCTGGTCCTCTGCCATAGAATTAGTCAACAAACTCCCTCTTTCTCAGGAAAGGGATCGATTACTGGCTACAGTATCTACTAGCAATTCCATCTCCTGACACCTGCTTCATTTGGGATATGATGCAGTTAGTACTTCAGACCGCATGTCAGCAACCAGCATTACCTTACGTCACCATGCTTGGATTCATTTCTCAGGCTTTACACCAGATGTACAGCATAGAGTGGTCAATGCCCCCTTCAATGGGTCTAAACTTTTTGTCCCAGGTACTCAAACACTGATAGATGATCTCCGGTCTTCAGTACGGACACTGCGTACAGTACATGACATGTACCATACATCCCAGCCTTCGTATCATCCTCAATCCTCCTTTTATTCTAATAGAGGTGGAAAATACAGAGGCTCACATAGAGGTGGATCCTGAGGTCATTCCCAGTCTTCCAGAATCAGCACTTCTGCCACCAATGGTTCCCGCTCACAGCCTCCTGGTGGAGCTGTTCAACCCGTCTCCCAGTGACCAGCTGAGGCTCTGTCCACGCTTCCTCGACCAGGCCATGGAAGCCGTGGTGGTCATTTTGCTCTCCAGTTGAGGCCTGGCGAATGATTACATCAGACTTGTGGGTACTTCAGATCATTCAAAGGGGTCACACTCTGGAACTTATTTCCATACCTCCCACTAATCTTCCGCCACTACCCACATGACCACATTCCCATTTTGCAGGAGGAACTCCAGGCTCTTCTGACCAAGAAGGCCATTTATCCAGTACCCCGGCAGAGCACCAGAAAGCGTTTTATCCTATTTCTTCCTGGTGCCGAAATGAACCGAAGATCTCAGACCAATACTAGACCTCAGATAATTCACGTGAGACCAGTCCAGTGGATTCTTCAGAACCAGTGGTCTCAAAGAACAGGAAATTTCGAAGACAAAATCGGAGTCACTCCCACGTTGCGGTCCGCCCTATTATGGTGGACCCTCCAAGCCAATCTATGTCAAGGCATGCCCTTCTAACCCCCCCACCCCAGCAGATGACCATGGATGCATCCCTAGAAGGGTGGAGTGCGCACCTGGGTCCTTACAGGACACAAGGTAAGTGGACCAGTTCTACCCCTTCTCTCCACATAAATCTCTTGGAGATGAGGGCAGTCTGCCTAGCTGTCCAGGCTTTTCAACCTCACTTGTCCCTGGGACCATTGCTGATTCAATCAGACAACACCTAAGTAGTGTTCTACATCAACAAACAAGGAGGTACGTAGTCCTATTCTCTATGCAGAGAGATGATTGTGGTCTGGCAGGAGGCCATACAGCAACACCTTGTACTGACAGCCATCCATCTACCAGGATTCCCCAATCTCCTGGCTGCCCTTCTCAGTCGCAAGTCATCCACACACAAATGGACACTTCATCACGAAGTGGTTCAGAAAATCTTTCATTTGTGGGGGAACCCGCAACTGGATCTGTTTGCCTCCCCAGTCAATCACCATCTCCCGAGATACTATTCCATTATCCTGAGCAAAAAGGGACAGTATATAGATGCCCTGTCCCAATCATGGACAGGACTCTTCTTATATGCTTCCCCGTCCCTCTCCTGCAATGGACTCTACTGAAATTACAACTCGAACCTGCCACCATGATTCTGATAGCCCCTCTGTGGCCTCGGCAGGTGTGGTTCCCCTTGCTTCAACATTTCTCAGTGGAGGAACCCATCCTGTTACCAATAAGACCAGATTTCTTGACTCAGAATCAAGGGACCCTCCTACATCCCAACCTGAAGTCACTAAACCTTCATGCTTGGCTTCTGAGCATGCTTTCATAGCACGTCTCCAAGTGTCCCCTTCTGTGGCCAATATTCTACTGGCCTCACGTAAACCAGTGACCAGGGAAACTTATAATGCCAAATGGAACCGCTTTTCCATTTGGGCAGCCTCCCGGTTATTGAATCCTCATTCTTGTCCACTGACGAAAGTATTGGATTATCTGGCCTTAATTACTGAGACAGGATTAAGCTATTCCTCTATCAAAATCCATTTGGCCTCCATCTCAGCCTTCCATGAACCTCTTGATGGCAGATTACTGTATCAACATCATCTAGCCAAAATGTTTTTAAGAGGAATTTTACATATTAAGCCACCTATCAGACGACCCACTCCTCCAATGTATCTCAATTTTCTGATAGAGAAATGAACTCTTGAACCCTTTGAACCTGCAGCCACTTGTGACCTCCATTTTCTTTCTTGGAAAACACTATTCTTAGGGACTGTCACTTTAGCTTGTCGTATCTCCAAGCTTCATGCCCTCATGTGTAAAGAACCTTACTTAATTTTTCACAAAGACAGAGTGGCACTTTGTACTAACCCTTCCTTCCTACCTAAGGTAGTGTCTGAACACACCTTAAATCAATCCTTGGAGTTACCAGTATATTACCCTGAACACTCCAGTCAAGGAGAATACCTCCTACATACTCTAGATGTTCATCATATATTACAATACTATACTGAATCGATTAGGAAGACCTCTCAACTTTTTGTTACCTTTGCCTCAAACAGGAAAGGTTTCATGGTCACTAAACAGACCCTTTCCAATTGGCTGGCACACTGTATCACATTTTGTTACACAAAATATAACAAGCCATGACCAGGGCCTGTCCAAGCCCATTCTACCAGAGCTATGGCCACCACAGCAGCCTGCTTTAAAGGAGCCTCTATCATGGATATCTGCAATGCAGCTACCTAGTCCACAATTCATACTTTCACGAAACACTACAACTTAGACGTTGCTTCACGCTGTAGGATGGCCTTTGGCCAAGCTGTACTACAAGGCCACCTGTCATAATTCCACCCTTCTTGGGTTTACTGCTTGGGATTCATCTCAAGTGTATTACCTGCTGCAAGAGATCACCCCATAGAAGATAGTACAGTTATGTAAAAACGTACTGTAACAGTAGATCTTTGAGGGGTATCTCTTGCAGCAGGTACGATCCTGCCCTCCATCCCCTTCTTCTCTAGGAGAACAAATTCTGGTCCAGTGACTTATGAGTTGGAATACCTATAGTACCTCGGCTTCCCCTCGGTCCTCGCTGAGTGAACTGAATCCTGGGGGGGGGGGGACTAAGGATACCAGGGACCGCCCACACATATAGGAAACAGGAAGGTGATGTCGTGTGTGTGCGGCCTCTGGAAAAGACTGCTAGAAGAGCTGCCATGCGCCACAGCGACCTCTGGCGATGACCCAAGTGTATTATCTGTTGCAAGAGATACCCCTCAAAGATCTACTGTTACGGTAAGTTTTTACGTAACTGTACTTTCTAGGAATGGTATATGATGTTCATCCACACGGACCCACCCAACCTCCCCTGGCTCTGGCCCAAAACCACTGGTTCCAGCGGACAAGATCTGGCATTATGGGGTGGAACCAGGGGGTTATACCACTCGAGTGGGTGGGAGGAGCCAGCTTGAAGACTTTCCAGCAAGACTTAAAGGGAAAGGACACTGCCAGAAGTGTGGATGAACATCATATACCACTCCCAGAACTACTGTTACAGGTAAGTAATTTGTGTATATAGGGTCAACAAGTCCCCTCTTTGTCTTCTCAGGCTGAGGCCATAACTTTAACTTCTCTAATCTTACGTCATACTGCGTGTGCTTCGGGTTAAACATCTGTTTCGTAAAGCGGTGCTGAGCCTTTTCTGGGGTCTCTGTGTCCAATTTATGCACTGGTCAGATGGTTGACTTTCCTTGCCAGTTGCCTGCACTGGTTACTATTGTTCGCGTTGCTTGCGATTTTAACCCCTAATTTCATTGACCTTTTGTAAATCTTTATCATGAATTTTGTTTAGGGCTGTTTTTCCTGAAATGCATAATTACACACTTCTCAATGCTAAAGCTTATTGGGCTGGATATTCAAACTGCGCCCAAAAAGTGCGCAACAGCAGGAGCAAGCACAAGTCAATTACGCACATGCACAAGAGACGCGATATTCAAACCAAAAAGCCAAATTGCGCAACCAACCAATGTCTGAATATCGCCCAACCTGCGCTATAGTGCAACCAGGAAGGGGAAGCTGAGCAGAGATGATACGCCATAGCGCAACAAAGGCAGCCCAGCTGAGCAGTCCAGAGGTGCCATAGCGCAAGCAGAAGACCCCAGCAGCAGAGCAATGGAACTGCACAACCAGGGAGGTAGGCTGGGGCCCACCACCATGCCACAGATGGGCACAGGGACACACTGCAGAACTAACAATGTACCCCCACACCCTAAGCACAGCATCACTGGGGGAGGGACGGAATATCCACCGGCCCATGGGGACAAGCAAACAAAGCACATCCCAGCCGTGTTACCCCAGCACACCCACTGGCAAGCTGAGATTGCCACACAAAGGGGGCGGACCACCCCAGTGTACAGCAGCCCCCCCTTGTGCACAGCACACCCTGCACTGTGACCCCAAGACACCACCCATGAGCAGTGACCAGCACTGCAGGAATCCCCATGCATCCCCCCGGCACACTGCAACCTCGTGTACCATAGAACCATACAATCCAGACCCACCATGAGCACCCAGCAGTGGGTGGCAGCACACGGCAATACTGACTGAAAACTACACCCACACCAGAGACACCACCCCACACACACATACCCATGACCATAACACCCCAGATTCCATGCACACCACTGCAACTGAGCACCTATAGCCAGCTGCAAATCAGAGACCACCACAGTATTCATATCAAAATATATAATTGTAATAAACAAGAATAAGAAGAACAACAAATAGAACTATGTACATATGTATACAAAGCAGGGGTGGGGGTATGGGTATAAGGTAGGGGTGGGTAAGGGGCAGGGGTGAACAACCGGGAGAGAGAAGGTGGGGTGAGGTGATGGGCAGCTACCACCTGCCAGCCTGGCCTCCTGCTGCCTGGTGCTGGGCCCAGGGCCTCCTCCTGCGCCTCACTCCATGCCGCTGAAGGTCCAATAGGATGGCGAGTGAATCAATGGCCACCTGTGTCAGCCGCTGCAGTGACCGCTCCATGCGGCGCAGGATCTGGATACCTAGGACAAGGGATCAGAGTTAATGGCTGTGACTGTCCATAGCCCTGAATCCCACCCATCATGCATGGCATGCAGCCAAGTGCCCCGCTCCTGTGATGGACTGCACCCACCCACAGTGACCGTGCACAAGACATGCCCAACCAGGCAGCAACAGCCATGTGTACCACTGCACACACACACCGCCCATGTCCATCACAGCACAACCAAGGCTGTCCAGTGACGTGGCTACGTGGTGGGATGCTAGTGCCACAGCCATGTGCCCAGTGCATGCATGGACCACCAGTGACGCACTCACAGACATGCAGTGCCACTGGACAGTGATGACTGTCACTTGTTGCGTGCATGGTTGTGTTGTTCATGGATGGTGGCCGTGCCCCCCCCACAGCATGCAGTAGCATCCATGATATAATGACACTCACCCTTATCAAGCCGCTGCTGCTGCTGCTGCTACTGCTGCTGCTGCTGTGGCCCAACACCTATGCCACCTCTGCCAGCCACCTCTGCACCGCCATTCCTTGCCTCAGCCCGGGCCCGCCTCTGCTCCTCCACGCCTGTGGGAGACAAATGATGAGAAACACATCAGTGAGATCCCAAAGCAGACAGCCCCCTGCCCCATTAAGTGTGCCTGCCCACACAGCCAGACCCATACAGCACACACCTGCAAACACCGTCACAGCAAACCATAGCCCAACCCACCCCCATGCGCAGGTCACATTACACAGTGTCACCCATGTGGACAATACAGGTGCATAGACAGCACACCCACCTGGCCTAGGCACAATGCCCTCCTGGCATGTGACCTGAGGTGCTTCAGCAGTTCCTGCTCCCTCCTGCGGAGGTCACTATACCAGTGCCTGCACTGCTCTGGAGTCCTCCGCCACCCAGTGGCCTGCTCCAGATTGGTCACCACCTGCTGCCACACATGGGTGTGGGCCATGTGCAGGGGTTCTCCCCCAAGCAGTGACCCATGGTGGGGCTCCACCACAGCCACCAGGTTGGCCAACTCCAATGCACTCCACTGTGGAGCTCTCCTGCGTGCCATCCCTGCAGTTGTATAGTAGGCAATATGGCGCTCCGCAGCGCGGCAACCCCATGTGGAAATGTTGTGCAATACAACTCCATCAGTCCCTATCGCGCTGTTCATACAGCGCCGTCGGTCCACATCGTGCTGTTACCGAACAGCGTGATAGAGCCGTAGACATGCCAGACGTACAGTGCCAGGGGGCAAAGGTCATGCACAAGGTCATGGGTCTGTGGCGCAAGGCCACACACAGCGCCATCGGAAGTCTACACATCCAGCGCAATCAGTCACCTGCGTGCCAGTGCCACAGTGTACTATTGCGCAGTTGTGCCACAGCGCTATGTGGTGACCAGCACTGTAATGCCACTGGCACAATAGTGGCCGTGTCCTGAATTGCTGATCGCGCACAGCACGTCATCAGCGTGGCAGACACCTGTGTAAGCTACCTGGGCATGTGCAATGCGGTGTACTATGCAGTCACAGAAATGCGCCGTTGGCTCAGCCGGCTCAGCCGTATTGCGCAAAGCGCAACAGCGCGATATTCAGCCGACATATGCAAATCATCTGATCAGCCATTCAAAGGTGCAGTGGTGCGATTTGCATCTCATTAAAGTTGCTCCACTCCTAATTTGCATGCATTGCGCTATAAATGTGCGACAGTGATCTACGGTGGCTAGAGTCGGTTGCTGCAGGTGAGAGGTGAGTTGCATGCTGTGTGATGTTCTGGGCAATGGTCATAGGATAATGCTGTATACTGCACAGTGACAGGTGTCCACTTCCACCCATACAGACTGACATGGCTGAGCAAGGACTGGGTGAGGAGGATGATGGTGGGCGAAGGAGGAGGCCCAACTTCACGAAGTCCGAGACAGAGGCACTCTTCCAGGCCTACCTGGATGAGGAGCCACTACTTAGTGGACGGTGGGGCACCCCTCAGGCCCGTGCTGCTGCATGGGAGGGCGTAGCTCGTGCCGTAAACCTGCACGGAAGCCACCAGCGCTCCATGCAGGAATGTAAGAAAAAGATTGGGACTGACAGGAGACGGGTGAAAGAGAAGGTGGCAGCCCTCAGGGCGGCATGCGCTGCCACAGGCGGGGGCCAGCCAGAGGTGGTGTAGCTGACCCCGGCGGAGGACCTTCTGGCTGCATCCATGCAGCGCGGTGTCGAGGGCATTCAGGAGGTGGCTTCCGGACAGGTGGAAGCCCATCACTGCGATGTAGACATGAGTGAGGTGGTGGGGGAGGTTGATCCCATGCACTAACATGTCCTCACTTTCTGTTACAGATCCTGTCGTCTGCAGGGACAGTGGTGGTGGGACCATGCAGTGTGGACATCCAGCCAGAGTTGGAGGAGGGTCCATCCACCTCTGCTGCCAGCCGGCATGCATTGCACCAGTGTGCACGCCTGGCTGCCAGCTGTGATGTCGGTGAGTCAGGTGTGGGGGGTGCCCATCCTGTGTCACAGCAGTCTGGCATGCAAGCATGCCAGCATGCTGTGGCTGGCTGTTGCATGAACCTGCACCATTGATGATGCAAGGACCGCAATGAGCAGTGACACGTGTGTGTCTCATTACGGACACACAGCAGGACAGCACATGCCCCTAGACCTAGCTGGTTCCAACATGTGTGCCAGCATGTCAGCACAGTCCCAGGCTGTGTCTGTCGGCACCGGTGGGGCAGCACCGGTGGCTGTGCAGGTCTCTGGCACTGTTGCGGGCACAGCAGTGGAATGACTGGTTCCTGGGGCACAGCAGTTGGAGGGGCAGCAGCAGCAGTCACCCACCAGGTCTGGGGGTACAGGGTTCAGCAGTGGCACATGCTCACCGCCTGTTGACTTGCCCATACCTGGTCCTGGTGAACAGCGCCCACCCTCAAGGGGTGTTGAGCATCAGGCCCTTACATACCTGGGGACAGGTTGCCAAAGTGGCAGACGACCCGTTTGACGAGCACACCCACCTGCTGCGGGCATCAGTACAGCAGCAGATGCAGGTTGCAACGTCCGTGGAGGCACTGTGTGTGGCTGTGGAGTGGCACAGCAGGGACAATGCAATAATCCTTGCAGAGATGGTCCAGATGCGGACGGATGTGACCGCTGCCATTGACAGGCAGACCCAGGCATTGGTCGCTGTTGTGGCCGCATTGGGCACACAGTCAGGTGCCCCTGTACTGTGCACCCTATGCAGTACGCTGTCCACTCCCCATTCCCGGCATCGTGCGACACCCAGCCTGTCGACACCGGGTTCCGCTGTGGGCATCCCGAACACCCCTGGTGCAGGTATGTTCGGCATGCTGCAGACCGCTGTGCGGACAAGGTCACGCTCGCGCACTGGGACGCCTGGTGGTACATCGGTGCCACCCCATATGGCCCTTGCTCAGCCTGCCAGTGCTGCTGGGTCATGGCGGGGCCGCCCACGCATCTGAGGTGGCCGTGGCACAGTGCCACCTGACTGACCTGTCTCCCAGTGCGGGCCCTGTCTGGTGCTGCCCTGTGTGCACTGTGTGTCATGGTGGGCAGTGCACTGGTGGGTGCCCTGCCCAACGACGCCGACACATGGACCACCTGCACACCCACCCGACTGCTGTCCACAGGTGTGTGTGCATGATGATGCCTGCATTGTACTGTACACCAAAATGCACAGGTGCCCAGCATCGACACAAGTACTTGGACAGTACAGGTGGTGAGGTGGTCCGTGGATCTGTGTGTTTCACATGTCTGTTCCTGCTCTGCTGTGCACCTGCCCATGTACGCTTTATGCCTGGTGTGTGTGTGTGTGTGTGTGTGTGTGTGTGTGTGTGTGTGTGTGTCCATATAGCATGTAACTATTCACCCCTCCCTGATGGTGTGTTTGTGCACCTGGACCCTTCCACTCCCCTTGCCGTCATGCACCCATGGTGTGTTGTTATTCTGTGTGCCTGTGGGTTGCGCCTAGACAGTGTTGGTTGCACATGGTCCCATGACTTACCTGTGTCGTGCGAAATGCTCCTCTGTGATGGTGTCCCAGTGCAGCTGGGCCTGCTGGATCAGTCGGGGCTCCCACCGTCCACGGGGGTCTGCTCATCCCCATCATCACCGGCGTCACCGGTGTCCCCATCGCTGTCCCCCTCCTTGACCTGTATGGCTATCCCACAGTCTTTGGCCACGTTGTGCAGGATACAACAAGCCAGGAATATCCCACAGGCCTTTGAGGGGCTGTACTGTAGGGCACCACCGGAGGTGTCTAGGCATCGGAAGCATGCCTTAAGTATCCCATACACCCGCTCGATGATGTTGCATGTGGCGGCATGTGCCTCATTATAGCATTGCTGCGATGGGGTCGTGGGGCGCCGGTAGGGTGTGAGCAGCCAGGGACGGAGTGGGTATCCGCTGTCACCTGTGTGGAGATAGTGGAGATAAGTATCATATTCAGGTCCATATTGCCCATAGCCCTGTGTGCCACTATCATGGCACCTGTGGCTTTCCCACCCTTGCCCCAACTTTGCCACTCCTACATGCATACTCACCCACTAGATGTCCTGTGGGGATGTCCCCACTCTTGAATCGATGGCACAGTGCAGATTGGTACCATATGAAGGCATCATGTGCTCCACCGGGGTGTGTGGCACAGACATTGATGATGCGCCCACTGGCATCACACACCACCTGGCAGTTGGCACTGGTGAAACCCTTCCGGTTTTGGTATGCGGCCCCATCAGGGCCAGGTGGTGTGTGAATAGCCACATGGGTGCAGTCTATCACCCCTAGCATGCCAGGCATATGTGCTACCCTGTGGAACTCCTGCATGTTTGCTGTACGCTCTGCCGCGTTGCTGGGAAATGGATGTACTCCGCGAGCATGTGGCAGCGTGCGCTGAGGAATTGGGTGAGGATGCGTGACGTGGCCGACTGTGTTATACCTGTGGTGTCCCCTGTTGGCCTCTGGAAGGTACCCGTGGCAAGCAGGCACATGCAGGCTATTACCTTTGTCTCCACTGACAGAGCGTGACTCCGTCGTGAGGGTGCCTGCATCACATCACTGCACAGCTCACAGAGCCGCCTCAGTATTGCCCTGTTCAGGGCGGTGCCTGGCCCACAATCTCAACATCCGTGTACAGCTCAAAGCTGATGCGGGCACGGTACTGCCTGTTGGGGGCGTACCGCCGACGGGCCCTTCCACGGCCACGTCCCCCTGCAGCATGCCTTCTCACCCCTCTCATTACAGCTTCCATGTGGAAGCTGGCACTATCCATGTCCCTGGCTTCTGTTCCCCCCTGGCTGTTGTTGCTCTGTTACCCCCGCTGTCCTGACTGCTACCTCCACTGCACCGGGTACACCTACTGGCCTCTGCAGTCTGTGGCCCCACACACCTTCCCTTGCCCCTGTTTTGTCCTCAGATCTCCGTGGCATGCCCTCTTTGTCCCTCTTGCCTTGTCTCTCTCCCCCTGCCTCTTGTGGCTTCCCTGTAACGTTCTTGCGCCTCTTCCTTGAGCCTTTTTATTTTGGCTCATTTCCTCCGTGGCACACCTTCCGGCTGATCCACTGTTGCGCATTGCGCAAGCCTTTAAATATCACATTGCGCTCTTTATGCATGGTTCCACCCCCTTCAGTTGTGCATGCCTTCATTTGCATTGCACTGTTGCTCAGCATGTTTTCAGTGGCGCAACTGCCTCCCACTGAATATCGCAGAATGGTGCATTTTCGGACTTGCGCTGGCGCAACCCTTTTGAATATCTGGCCCATTGTGTTTTTGTCATCCCACTGTACTGTATGTCTAAGGCCCTTAATCATATTATTATGCCCCTCCTTGGTGCTAGCATTACCACCTAATTTTAAGTCATCAGCAAATTTAATGAGCATGTTATTTCCCTGTATTTGAAGATCATATACAAATAAACTGAATGGGAGTGGTCCCAGGGCCAATTCCTGGCGTACCTAACTGGTCACCTTTCCATCATCTGAAAGGAGCCATTTATTTGCACCCTCTGTGTTCTGTCAGTTTGCCATGATGTTATCCTTGCTATGAATTGACATTCGATTTTTAGTTTGTAAAGTTTATCAACTGTACCCCATGTGGAAGTGTATCGAATGCCTTTTGGAAGTAAAAAAAACTGACTCATTCTGGTCCAGATTCTTTGTGACCATATTATAAAACATTAGTGTTGCAACTCCTATTTTTGGTAAATCCATGTTGTGTTTTGTCTGCTAGTCCACGTTCTGTTAGATTATGAGTTATCGCCTCTTTTATTAATCCCTCAATTATTTTTTTGCTGATAATTGGTGTTAGACTTACTGGTCTATAGTTGGTTAGTGTATTTTTATTGCCTTTCTTGTAAATGGGTACCACAATTGCCCTCTTCCAGTTTTTTGGGACACTACCTTCTGAGATAGTTTTATTTCCTTTAATTATTATTGGTAAGGCCATTTCATCAACTTGCTTCTTGAGAACATGAGGGTGCAGTCCATCCAGTCTCTGCGACTTTGTACAATCCAATTTGGATAGTTTATATTTGATATAGTCTGCTTTGCATATCTTGATATTTTTTCTACCCTCGGTTTGAGTGTCAGCCCCATGGTTTTTAAAGATTGTGGGCTGGATTCACAAAGGCTTACGCATGGCGCAAAGTGACTTGCCCCAACAGGAATGACACAAGTAGCACTTTGCACCATGAGTTGCACCATTTGAGAGTCACAAAAGCAGCCTGCGACATGTTGCAGGCTGCTTGCGCAAAACCTGACTTGCACCATGGTTGCACCAAAACCTTGGCAGTGACCTGGTGCAAGGGGGTTTATGGCAGCATCTGTGCCCTATTCAGAAAGGACAGCTGCCACATCCCTTACTTTGGGATTCAAAAACAACCCCCAGAGGATATGTGACAAAGGACATTTATGCCAGCTATGAGCTGGCATAAGTGTACTGTGCCATCCACCGGGGGTTGTGCTGATGTACTACAAGTGACCCCACAGCCCCCCCACCACATGCCCAGATCCCCAACAGTACTGCAGTATTGCAATAGAAGCCCATGTGGGCTATCACCCAGCCTCGATCCCCAGTAGTCACACCTTTGAAGACTCACGAGAGTCGAGGTGCTAGGGGTGTACCGAAGGAGACAAGACGCCATTGTGCCGAGTAAGCTTTATCTAATTTAACTTGATCCTTGCTTTTATTTTGAGTGCGCAACACAATGTTTTGGATCTGTCACATCATTGAAGCCCTTATGGGCTATCAGAACCCCCCCCAGCCCCGATCCCCAATAGTCACATCATTGAAGCCCTATGGGCAATCAGAACCCCTCACCCTCCCAGCCCCAATCCCCATTCCCCGCTTCCAAAATGCCATCCCAGTAATGAAATGCAAAAATCGTAATGCCACATGTCCAGTATAGTCCTGATGGTCTAGTGGTCCCCATCCCGCAGTGCCAGATCACCATATTCCCCCCTACCCATACCCAGCTGGCAGCTGGCACAGCCTACCTCTCACCACCACAGCCAGCCGACGACTGAGCTCTCCCATGAGCGCGTACTATAAATAGTATGTTCTCAGTGAATGGCAGCAGCTTACTGAAAATTTAAGTAGGTCGTGTCCATCGCTCCACACTGATCTAATTTGTTTGCCACCCAGTCAAAGAAATCTATCAGATTTGTTTGACATGACCCCTTCCCTGTACACCATGCAGTCTCAGGTCTTGTACCCCACAGGATTCAAGATATTTCACAATCCTTACCTTCAGCCGTGATTCTGTTGGCTGCTAGCTTTTAGAAGACAGAAATCTTGCTTTTATAGCAGAAAGCATCTGACTAAGAAAGCTACAGTTTTTCCTTACTAATTTAACAGTTGTGTCACAGCACAAGTCAGTGCCTGTTGGGATTAAGCAAACATACTTTATTAGAAGCAGAGGGGTCTCATTTAAGGTTAAAGAAAGTCAGTGTGTGTTTCTGTGTTGGGGAAGAGTACTGTATTAACTTAGTCTGCTAATCAGTAGGAGGGGAGAGAGGTTAATTGGGGGTGTGGCTTAGGCAGTAGAAAAGCAGGTGACTCCAATTGCAACTTCCTGCTGCTAGCTTTTGGAAGACTGAAATCTTGCTTTTAGAGCAGAAAGCAGCTGACTAAAAAAGCTACCATTTTTCTTACTAATTTAACACTTCTATCTCAGCAGGAGTCAGTGCCTGTTGGGAGATTAAGCAAACAGATACTTTATTAGAAGTAGAGGGGGTCTCATTTAGGGTTTAAAAAAAGGAAAGTCAGTGTGTGTTTCTGTGTTGGAGAAGGGTACTGTATCAGCTTAGTTTGCTAAATCAGTAGGAGGGGAGAGAAGTTAATTGGGGGTGTGGCTTAGGCAGTAGAAAAGCAGGTGACTCTAATTACAACTTCCTGCTGTTCGCATTTGGAAGACAACATTCTTGCTTTTAGAGCAGAAAGCAGCTGACTGAAAAAGCTACCGTTTTTCTTACTGTAACCCCCCCCCGTTACCCGAGGTTACTAGAATCCCAGTAAGACCTAGTGGTAGGCAGGGAAGGCTGCTTGTGAAACTCCAGTTAAATGGATTTCACACTGTCTCACTCTGTTCTCAGTCTCAGCTGAGACTGAGGGATGACATCATTTAGAACTGTCACAGCTGCATAAGCCACACTGGAATGTTGCAGTTGGAGGTTAGAGTAGAACACTGGGGAATTTGAAGTCAGTTCTGTTGCAGTCTGTAGTAGAACAGGTGCTCTGCTGTAAGCAGGCCCTCAGAGCTCTAAGCTCTGTCAAAGAGCTATTATTTTGTTGTATAGGTGTGTGTTCTCACCTGAAGAGGAACACAAGAAGAGCACACTGAAGTGGTGGAGACTTCTTTCAGTGGTTCAGGGCCCCATCCCTGAGGGGATGGGGAAGAATCAACCTGCTTCAGGGCAACCCATCCCCAGGTCTGGCTCTAGGAAAAAAGCTGCCTGATTTAAGTTCGTGCTGAGGCACCAGAAGCTCTGCACGAGAGTTCATTGAGGAGAAAATGCCTGTGGAGCACCTGCAACCAAGGGGTGAGTTCACGCTGCAAAAGGGCCATGTGTTTTCACCTGAATTAAGATGAAACTAAAGGGACTGTTACTGTAGGGTCAGGAAAAGACAGCCAAGTACAGTTTGGAAGATGTGGGGATTGGACTGCTTAACTCTGTGGGGGGTCTAGAGTGATGGACACAGCCACTTATTAAGTATGTTCAAGTTCAGCACAAATGGGATATAAAGACAGTAGGTTGAATGTGAATACATTTAAAAATAATCTACACAGCAAAGTGTTTTAAAGGATGAGGTGTTACAGTCCAGAGAAATGGCCGGGTATGAATTATAGGAGCGAGAGGTGGGAGACCCCCCATCAGTAGTAACCAAATTCACCTCTATGGATTTGCTCTGGGACACCTGCTGCTTTCTCTCAGGTACTCAGCCAGTGCCTGAGAAAAGTATCTAGATGTGGGATTGATGAGGAAGATTCCCTTATGGAGCAGAAGTGCTCATAGGTGGTTTAGGGAGCCACCAGTAAATGTCTCCATGCTATATGGAAAGTGTCCAAGTGTCTGGCAAGGGAGCCGAGCCAGGGAAAACCCAGAGCAGGGTACAAGTTCAGGCTGTGTGCCCAGTGTGTTTCAGAGCCTGAGGGCTAAAGTGATGAGGATGTGTTCTGGTCTCCTTAAATCTGCATTACCAGGAGTGTAGCCCTGTGGGGGTCCACCTATGCTTTGTTTATTCTGTTGGATGTGAATAAAAACCACACTTTGGAATCCCACTTCTGGTATTGGGCATTACAGTTAGTGCTTCCTTTGTCCGGAGTTACTTGGGTGCCCCTGTGCAGAGTAGCCAAACCTAGCCAATGTGCTGGGTGACATATTCCTCCTCAAACCCAGCCCACCAAGTAGAGCTGTCAAGATAGAAATGGCATACTTGGGTGGGGGTTATATTACTAACTACCCTCCATCCCACCCCTCTACCCTCCCACCCTAAGGCAGTTCTACTTTTATAGCCACTGGATTTGACTGACAACAGAAACTTCCTGTTTGGCAGTAGGAAGGGAAGGATCATAGAGAAACATTAGTTCTGTCAACCCCAAAGGACAAAAGTTGCTCTTTCTCCCCCTAACTGCTAGAGGTATGACTCTGAGCAAGGAGGAAGGAGACTACTGAAGAATACAGGAAATTGCTGTCCAAGAACAGGAAGGGTGAGAGTTTTAAGAAGAGGAGAGAGTAAGCATACAGCGCAACATGAGAGGGGTCACAAAATAAGACATGATGGGAGTGGTGCAGTGCAATGGCTGTGGGGCGGCAGTGTTCCAGGAGACATTCTGGAGGCTGCGATGCTGCCCTATTTGCAGGCACCTCTCTGGTCTTAGGGAAGAGGTTACCCTTCTCCAGGCTGACCTGGCTAGAATTTGTGAAACCTCCTCCCCACCCAGGGACCACCAGGGCCACCACCACTACCTCAGAGGTTGCCAAGAAAGAGGAGCAGCTGGACCAAGGTGGGCTCAGGGAGGGAGAGGGTGGTGGAACAGAGGTGCATTCCTCTAGCTGTACCTCTCCACGATTCATACGCTGTTCTGGTGGATAGTGGTTCCTCTATGGAGGCACCTGTAGTGGAGACCAAGGAGGATGCTGGGAACCTTCACAAAGAGATCCACAGGAGGTTGGCACAGGACCGCACAGGGAAGGAAACAACTCCTGGTGGGGGACTCAATCATTAGGGGGGTGGAAGTGGGGGAGGAAGGGGAGAGGGAGGTAAGGAGCCTGCCTGGTGCTGTGGATCGGAGGGACAGGAAGCAAATCCTCAGGATCGTGGGAGCAGCTGCACGAGAGAGGGAAGCTGGATGTCATTGTCCACCTAGGGACAAATGACCTGGCTCAGAATGGGATCAGAGCAGTACAAGAGGAGTTTGTAGAGTTGGGGAGGGGACTTAGACAAGTAGCATGTATGGTAACCTTCTTGGAGGTGCTGCCTGTCTATGGCAAGGGTGATGTTAGGGTACTCCATACCATGGAATTCAATGAATGGTTTAAAAAACTGTTGTGGAGCTGAGGGATTTGGCTTCATTGGGGACTGGGGAGCCACCTGGAGGGATGCAGACCTATACTGGCATGATGGTCTGCATCTGTCTGGGAGGAACCCGGATCCTAGGTAATAGGTTTAAATGCTTCATTGGCAAGCATTTAAACTAGCCAAGGGGGGAGGCACTGAAAAGGGGCAGGGAAATCCCAGCCTCCCCCCCACAAAACATAGTAATTAGTAAGGTAAACAGCAAGGTAGAGAAGTCATTAGGGAGCAGGACAGAGGTAAATGCCAAAAAACAAAGGCAGTAAGGACAGGGATGGGGCTAAAATGGGTAAGACCATCAAAAAATGGAGCATGATGGGTACCAATGTCCGTAGTCTGTGTAACAAGCCCCCCGAACTAGTGATCTTGATGGAAGAGGGATGCCTGGATATTGTGGCAGTCACAGAAACATGGTACACAGAGAACCATGACTGCGTTGTCAACATACCAGGATACACAATCTACAGGAGAGACAGGGAGGGTACATGAGGAGGAGTAGCTTTCTATGTAAGGGAAGGGATCAAAGCAACAGAACTGAAGAGTAAACAGAGAGCAGATGAAGCACTCTGGGTCACCCTGGAGACAGGAAATGACACCACAATCTGCATGGGGGTCGTATACAGACCCCCATCTCAGGGCGAGAGAATGGACAAGGAAATGATAGAAGGCATCCTTAGAATGGCAGAAAAAGGGGAGATATTGTTGATGGGGGACCTGAATATGCCAGATGTTAACTGGAGCACTATTGTTGCAGGCACATCCAGGAGGATGGTCATTCTTGATGCCCTACAAGGGGCATGCCTCAGACAGCTAGTATTGGAACCCACTCAGGAGAGAGCAATCTTAGACCTAGTACTCTCAAATGGGGACGGAGCAAGAATCTCAGATTTAGAAGAGGGTAGCCATCTGGGAATAAGCAACCACCAAACAGTGTGGTTCACAATAAACACAGCCATAAAGTCAAGCCATACAAAGGCAAGAGTATTGGACTTTAGGAGGGCTGACTTTGGGAAAATGAGCGAGTGCCTCAGGAAAGCACTAGCAAACAGGCAAGAAGGAGGGGTGGAGGAATAATGGGGAGTAATCGAAACAGCTATCACAGAGGCAACAAGCCTTTGTGTGAAGCAAATCAACAAATCACAATGAAGGAAAAAAACACTATGGTTCTCAAAAGAGGTGGCAGCGAAGGTTAAGGAGAAAAGGAGAGCATTCAGGAAATATAAGGAAACACAGAAGGAACAGGACAGAGAATTTTTATCAGTTAAAGCAGGAGGAGGCAGGGAAGGCAGTCAGAATAGCAAAGGTCCAAACTGAGGAAAGGATAGCCAACTCTGTTTAGAAACAAGAAACATAGAATTTGATGGCAGATAAGGACCGCTTGGCCCACCTAGTCTGCCAATTTTCCTACCTAACAGATAAGCTACAGATCCTAATTAACCAACAGCTTACTTCCTCCTACCCCCACTAGGACTGCCTTATGTCTGTCCCATGCATTCTTGAATTCCCCCACTGTTCTTGACTCCACGACCTCCTCAGGGAGGCTGTTCCATGTGTCCACAACCCTCTCCATGAAAAAATACTTCCTCACATTACCTCTGAGCCATCCCCCCCATCTTCAAATTGTGCCTCCTTGATCTTATCTGTGTCAGTCTTCACCATTTATCACTGTTGGGTATCTGCGGAGGTCTGGACCCCGTGGGAACATTTTTTAAGGTAGGTGGAGCCCGGCGCGCCTTGGTGCGCCCGCTTGAGGCCCGGCGCGCTGCGTGGCGCTCGCGGGTTGGCCGTTAGGCTGTGTTGACTCCTTCTGCCTGCCAGTTCTTCATCTCCCACCGTAGAGGTCACTTCATGGGAAGCTTTGAAGAGTCCTAGACTGCTCCGCAGTTGTTTTTTCCGAAAAATGTTACCTTCGGTCGAAGTCCATCGGTTCTCCTGCTGGTTCTGTTTCTGCCAACACTCGACATTGCCCGGTAAGATCTTTCCTTATTTTTATATTTCTGTGACGTCGAGTCTATTTTTGGTATTTTTTTCTCCATAGGTCATGTCTCAGTCAGAGGGCAAGAAATCTACTAAGACGGGTCGGCCTCCCATGTGGCGGTGCCCTTGTGGCGAAAGTATTCGATCACCCAACACGACCGGTGTCTCGTGTCTTGGCCGCCATGACATGGATTAGTGCTGACGCCTGTTTCTCCATGGACGGCGCTGGATCGCCTCGAGCAGCATGGGAAGAGAATGTGGAGTGCGCTCCGCTGACTTTCGGGGGTTGGGTGCGCACTAATCGGGCCAAGCCACGCTCTCTCGGCCTTTCCTCTGGGTCCCCTCCCAGTTCTGTATGGACCAAGGAGGAGGGAGCCTCAGCTACTAGTAGCCTAGCCATTGCCGAGGCTTCTTCCGCGGTGCAGGAGGCCCGTTCCATTCCTCCAGGGGAGCGGGTGGGAGGCACCACCATGGCAATTGCCCCTTCAGGGGTGAAGGCTCCCCCGGTGTTGGACCCACGGCTCGCAAGGCTCGGGTCAGCGCCGTCCTCGATGTTGTTGGTCGGCACGTTGTGGGCCTCGGTGCTGTTCGCGGCACCGTGGGCACTGACGGAGCTGTTGTCAGCGCTGACTTCTTGCGTGGCGCCGTGGCTTCTGTCAGAGCCATTCGTGGTGCTGACACTGCTAGTGGCACTGTGGGAGCTGCTATGGCACCATCTTTTTCAATGTCTCGCCTCAGCGCCGAGGTTGAGCATGGCGCCGTGTCCTCAGGGCTCGGCACCATGGGTCCTTCAGATTCCTCCATTGGCACCATTGTTGGTGCCGTCCATGATGCTGTGCATCCTCGGCGCCGAGTCCGCCATCGGCACTGTCATTGGCGCCGCCCCTGCCCTCAGCGCTGTGGAGCTGGTGGCACCATCCTCGGTGCCGATGGTGCCGTCATCAGCGCCATCTTTGTCCTCGGCACTGTGGGACCAGATGGCGCCGTGACTGGTCCCAGCTCTGGAGCTCTTGTTCAAGCTGGGGCCCGCCCCCTTCGGATTAAGTTGGTGGAGCTGCCGGGAGCACTGGCACCAGCTCAGGCACAGCTTTGGTTTCTGGGCCTGTTGGCAAGGATGGCAGAGGGCACCCTCCTATGGTTTGGCACAGGGCCTCTGCCTCTACCTCCTCGGGATGGAGTCAAGCTCTGAGTCAGACGTACAGTCTGACCCTTTGGGGTTGGCTGTTGAGATGGGCAGCGCAGTAGTCTCATCGACAAGCTGGAGTCAGCCCCTTTCTGAGGTGGTGTCGATGGCTACCAAGACTGGGGTCAGGGGTGCTGACCAGCAGGCAGTGGTGCAGGCCACAATAGCTCTGCAGCCTGGTCTTGATTTCATTGACCCCTCAGTAGTGGTACCCCCCACCTGTGGTGTGCCTAGATCGCCCAACTTTGGGGCCGATCAGAGTACCTACAGGAGGGGAGGGTACTGTGCCCTGGATAGCCCTTTTGGGAGCTACCCAGAGATGCCAGCTACCTATGCTGGCCCTCTCAAGGAGGAGGGTTCTTTCAGACTCCGAGAGGTTGAGGGGCTTAGGGTCGGCACATCGGCCTTTTTCAGGGGTCCACCCAGACTCTGGGAGAAGCCATAGTGCGTCTTCCTCCTTGGTCTCTTTTTTTGTTTTTTTTTAACTGTACCTCTTCGCTGCACCAGGATCCTTTCTTCTGGGATCCCTAGGTTGTGTACGCCCCCGTAGTCCCACCCCAGGTACCTCCCTCCAGGTACCAGCAAGCCTTTCCCTATCCTGCTTTGGTTTGCCCCCCAGGTGGGGCAGAGAGGGGCTTCCCCCCAGTCCTCTCCTGGTCCTTAATTCTGTATCAGAAGGCCTCACCTGCCCCTTCTATGGAGCCTGGTTGTGGGTGTTCTCGGGTCGACCGGGTCCCATCTACGGGAGCCTGGTGCAGGGTTTTTCTGTTTTTCTTGTCTCCCTGCCCTCAGGATGTCTGCACACTGGGGAAGCCTAGGGGCGGAGCACGTTGTGACGTGCTGACGCTCCGGCTCCCGGCACACGTCCTACCACCCTGCTGTGCGTAGTCTCACTGCACCTCCACCTGTGGTCACCCAGGTGGCAGTATAGCAGCAGGACTTGCGTCCCACCCCACTTGGAGGAGGAGAGCAGCCACTGGGTGCTCAATCCTCCTCCCCCCAGCTAGCCCTCCAGCTGCCCGAGTCTGTTCCCGAACCCGGGTCGCTGGTGCCGCAAGCGGTAGCCCTATTGCTGCACCGGTGGGATGGCCTCCTCAGTTTCTTTGAGAGAGTCCCATTCTTTTGAGGTAGGGGACCATCCTTCTGGACCTATACGGCCCCGGTCGCCTCACAGGGGGGATTCTTCCGGGTGCAGCCAAGGCAGTACTGAAATGGTTGTTCAGCTGTCGGCTGTGGGGTCTTTCGGGCCACCTTCTTCTGTGGGTGCCAACAGTCCGCTCCTTAGCCCAGGCAGAGGTCAGCCAACATCTCTTCTCACCTCTGTCCCTATCCCTCTGCCACATTCTCCTGTGCTCCCAGGCTTCCTTAGTCCTAGCAGGCCTCTCTCCTGGGAGCAGTTCAGAGCGGTGGCTGCTCGGTTCCCTGCTTACGTTAGGGCAATGGACAGCCAGGTTTTTCAATCTCCCCCCATGCAGCCACCCACTGAACAGCCGGTGCCCTCCAGCTCCTCATCCCCCTCTTCTGGGGGGAGAGGAAACTTCTGTCCACATCTCTCCAGCTGCTGATCTCACTGAGTATCAGCGATTCCTCGTGAAGATGTTGGAGGACTTGCACCTTACTCCTTCCACTATCAGCAATCCTGAGCATTCAGCGCACGCTTTTCTAGGTGATTTTGGCAAGGCCACCCTTGTGGTGCCACCCTGGCCTGCTCCCTTTCGGGAGACATTGTTGCGTTCCTGGTAGAGACCCTTCTCCAGATTTCCTGCCCCAAGGTATCTCAGCCAGAGGTATTGCACACCTCCGGAGTCTCCAGGTTCCATGCCTCATCCACAGTCTGGATTGACACAGTTGGATACTTCTAATGGGCTTTGCGCCCTTCACCGTGACAGGCCCCCAGATCAAGACTCCTCAGATTTTGACTTCTGGGGTAGGAGGACGTTCTACTCGGTATGGTTACTTCTTTCTATTTCTGCACATCAGGCCCACTGTGCAGCTTATGACAGGTTCTTGTGGCCCAGGCTGGGTCAGCTCCTAGCCTCATTGCCTGATACAGAGCAAACCAGACAAGCCATTGCACTCTCTGTGCATGGCCTGGAGCTAGCAAGGCAACAAGTGAGGGCATCCTATGATGCCAAAGAAGTAGCTACCAGGGTCATAGGGACAGCAATCTGCACTAGGCGGACAGCATGGCTGCATCTTTCCCGGTTGTCACCCTTAGCCCGGCGTGGGGTGATTAACTCGCTCACCAGGGAACCTATCTCTTCTCCCATAGAGCAAGGCAGGCGCTTGTCAGGGCAATCTCTTCCCCTCCCGAGGGACTCCATCTCCTCTCCCACTCTTGGGCCTCTCCAGGCCCTGAAGGTTCCCCTCTTAGTGTGTCACCCACTGAGAACTAAGGGTTTTATCCCTTAGGGTAAAAGGAGGCAGTATAGCGCAGTGGTCTAAGGCTCTGAGCTGCAAATTTGGTGACATCCAGCAGACCAGACCTGGATTTGAATCCCACAGCTTCCACTTGCATACTGTGTGACCCTGAGCAAGTCACTTAACCTCCTTGTGCTCCCAGGTGGCTCCTGTAAAAAGCTTTCCAGCTTAGTGTCTATACCTGGTTAAACAACTAAAAAAAAAAAAAAAAGACAACCCGGGGGAGGGCTCGGTACTCACCCAACAGTGATGAATGGTGAAGATTGACACAGATAAGATATGAAAATTACGTACCTACCATAATTATGATCTTTCTGTGTATCTTCACCATTCATCACGATCCCACCCTCTGTCCTCCTTGGGCCTCAGTCTCTGCCCCCTCCCTCTCTGTGCCCATCCCTCCCCCCTCTCCTTTTTTAGTAGCGGGGTAAAACAGGGGCACACAGGGGGATAATGTTCCAGGGAGAGTGGGCAGCAGGGGGGGCACTTCTTCTCCAGTGCCTTGGCTCCACCCCTGTGGGGTGGGAGTTGACAGTTGCCTTCCTTTCTTTCCTCCTCCCTGTTCCCGTCCAACCTATTTCTCCTCATTTAAAAAAAACCAAAACAATTTTTCCCTCCTTTTTTCACCAGTAGTCTTTTCTTGAGAGGGTGTTAATTCCCTGTACCCTGTCCTTCTTCCAGAATAGCCGACTCTGCTTGTCTGGAGTGTTTGCCAGTTATTCCGTGCCTTGAATTCTGCCAGAAAGCCTTTGCTACTCCTTGCAGTTCCTATACAATCTGGAGATGGACCAGGATCTGGGATGTGTTAACCTTCTTCTCTGTCTGCCTAAATTCTTTACCCACCCTACCTCCCTCTTCCTCTTCCAGCGATTGGGGCCCCTCTCAATCCCTTTAGTTTCCAACTCTTCTCCCTTCCTGTCCTCTCAGTCGTTATTTCTCCTTTTGGTTCATACATCTTTTCCTTTTTCTGTCCCTTGGACTTCCTTGTCCCACCCTCCACTCCCTTCCTCTTAACTCTCTGGCGACCCAGAACTGGCAGGCAGGAGAAGTCGATGCAGCCTAACGGCCAACCTGCAAGCACCATGCAGTGCGTCGGCCTCGAGGGTGGCGCCGATGATGCGTTGGCTCCACCTACCTTTAAAAAAAAAAAAAAGCTCCTGCAGGGTCCTGACCTCCAGCAGATGGATACCCAACAGTGATGAATGGTGAAGATACATAGAAAGATCATAATTATGGTAGGTACATAATTTTCATTTCTTGTACATCTCTTTATCTGAAAGATGCTACCATCTTGGACTTTGTTGATTCCCTTGAGATACTTGAAAGTTTCTATCATGCCCTCCCCCTTTCCTCAAGGATATACATATTATTTATTTTAAGCTCCTTTAGTCTCTCTTTTTATGTCTTCTGGTGCAGACCCTGCACGATTTTATTATTATTACTTCACGTTGCCATTATGCCTTAACGCGAAGTAAGGTGAAGTGAGAAGTAAATAAGCAGCTCCCCCCACATATCGCATGGCTTACAGTACTGTAAGTCACATGCTTTAGCCAGGCAGGAAGGAAGTGAATCAGAGAAGCAGTTTCACTTTCTCCTTTGCATTCGTAGAAGGAGAAGCCTTTGTATAGAGGAGAGTAGTAGTGACTGAAAGTGCTTGATTGCCACTTTGAGTGAAAAAAACGAACAGCTTTTTTAAAAGCTATATCTTTATTTAGTTTTTGTATTGTGTTTGTGATTTTTTTTTGTTAGTTAATTTTTTTTTTATAGGTTTTGTTTTGTGTGTGTGTTGGCACCAGGGACTTGTGTCAGTGTGAAGGTAGGATGGACCCTGGAAAAGGCGAGTTGCTGGCCATAGGTGCAGTCAGAGGGGGGGGGGAGTGCAGACATGTGGGGATGGTCATGTGGACCACTTCTGACTCCTGGGTGTTGCTTCCCCCATGTGGAAGCAACAGCAGCAGCACCAGTGCCACCGGTGGCTGCTGTGCATCCACCTTCTCCGCCACTACCACCACCACCACTGGTAGCAGCTGTAGGAGCTCCAGCAGCACCCCCTCCACCACCTCCACAGCCACAGGAGGTGCCCCTGGAAAATATAGGTGGTGCAAGGACTGTGTCTGGTCCCCCCCAGAAGCTCCCCAGTGTGGGAGTTTTTTAACTCTGTGGGGGAGACAGCACAGTCATGGTGTGCTGTCTGTGTGGTGTGCTGGTGCACCATGGCCCCTGGGGGACACATTTGGGGACCAGTGGCCAGCGCACCCACATGCTCACCACCACAAGGCAGAGTGGCAGGCTGCCACGGAAGAAGACAGGCGTCCACCTGCTGGCCCTTCTGTGGCAGTGGCCAAGGGTGCTGCTGGGGTCAAAGTTGTACCTTGCAGTCACCGCCGCTGCAACAGGAGGAGGGTCAGTACAGCAGCTGCTCCACCACCACCACAGCCACCAGCACCACCCTCTCCACCACCACCACTACCTGGATTTCCACCTGCAGTGGACCCTGACACAGTCCCTGCAACAGAGGCTGACCTCACCCTGGTGTGGGCAGCTCTGGAAGAGAATAATCAGAGGGTCGGTGCTTTGCAGCAGCAGGTTGACACAATACAAGAACAGCAGCAGCAAATAGTTACAATGCTGCACCTGCTGCTGGACCACCACGGCATCCCACGGCCATAGTAAGGTATTGTTTTCTGTACCCCACCCCCACCCTACTACTGTTTTGTACTGTTTTGTGTGTTTTCTTTTTTGTTGTTTTAATAATACACATTTTCCCTTCCAGGGCAATCTTTCTTGCGCCACATAGTGCAATACATTTCTGTGAAAACCGCCCGTAATTTCATTACAGTGTGTCACATGATGGAGGAATTCCCATTCTGAAAAGCCACCCACATTCTGCCTCCCTTCTCAGCAACGTTAGGACGTGATGCCAGGGAGAGTGCGGGTGCATGCTCCATTACAGTGAATATCTGATTGTCTGGCAGCTTTCCGAATGTTCCTTTATGTTATAATGGTCAGTTTGTGGTGAAATGTGTGGGCACGTTTCCAATAAGAAGAGCCTTGTTAGTGGAAACGTCCCCACATTTCACCACAAAGTGAACCTTATAACATAACAAAACATTGGGATAGCTGCCGGACATTCTGTATAGTGGAGCATGCACCTGCGCTCTCCCTGGCATCACGTCCTAACGTTGCTGAGAAGGGGGGGCAGAATGTGGGTGGCTTTTATGAACGGTAATTCCTCTGTCACGTGACACACTGTAATGAAACTACGGGTGGTTTTCACAGAAATATATTGCACTCTGTGAAGCAAGAAATATTCCAGTGGGAGTAAGGCCCCCACATATTAGGTTATGTGCATCACCATAGCTATGCAATGTGGTGAATCTCTGTAAAGCAGCAGCGCAACAATCTGTTGAGAACTCTGACCTATATTTTTTAATGCTATGTTACAACTTCCTTTACTTACATCCTGACTGACTAGAATGATACGAGAATTTGCAGTAGTTGAGTCTGCTGTACTACCTTTTTTCATGTGTGAAATAATGAAAGGAGCATTCCTTTTAAATTGGTGCTGACCAGGTGTTTGTCATTGTTTTCCTCCGCTTTACTCCATCACATCAGTTAGTTGTTATATATCACTTCTGTTGTTAAATAACAGTTATGCAGCAGGCAGTGTTTTATGACACCACAGAACAGTATTTATTGAAAAGTAGCTGCAAATAAATACAAACCTAGTCAGAATAGTATTGGAAGGCATGCTCATTTTTTTTTTCATTTTTTTTCATACATGAAAAAAGTAGTCAACTAACTAAAGCAGACATAAAATGTGAAAAAAAGCATATCATTCAAGTCACGACTCGGAGATAACTAGTGGCTGTGGCAATGTAAAGTAGCATAAAAAAGTACAGTTCAAAATTGTCACGACAGTCTTGCAGTGCTGCTTTAATTGATAATGTCAGTATGACATCATGAGCTCACAACAATCACACAACACACAAAACTGGCACAGAGTCCCCAGATTTTTTCTGCAGGCCCAAAATGCACCCTTCTTGTATGCAGAAAATTGACAAGGGGTAACACAGTGAAATGGGAATGTTTCAGCACACACAAAGTCCACCAGAATTAATGGCGCACTCAGTATGCGTGCAGTGGTGGCACAGAGTCCCCAGATTTTTTCTGTAGGCCCAAAATGCATCCTCCTTATGTGCAGAAAATTGACAAGTGGTAACACAGTGAAATGGGTGTGTTTCAGCACATACAAAGTCCCCCAGAATTAATGACGCTCTCAGTCATGCCCGCAGTGGTGGCACAGAGTCCCAGATTTTTTTCTGCAGGCCCAAAATGAATCCTCCTTGTGTGCAGAAAATTGACAAGTGGTAACACAGTGAAATGGGAGTGTTTCAGCACATACAAAGTCCCCCAGAATTAATGGCACACTCACTCATGCGTGCAGTGGTGGCACAGAGTCCCCAGATTTTTTTCTGCAGGCCCAAAATGCATCCTCCTTGTGTGCAGAAAATTGACAAGTGGTAACACAGTGAAATGAGACTGTTTCAGCACATACGAAGTCCCCCAGTACAAAATGATGACCGTGGCGTCCTGTTGCTGGTCCAATGTGTTCTAGAGGCGATTTGAGCAAATGCAATGTGATCATCTCAACTGGATTGAAGGGTGCCCTTTGGCTGTACACTAATAGTAGCCTAGTGAGTAGCAATATATATATATATATATGTTTGTGTATTTTGTAGGTGAGGAGGGGTTGACATGGACATATACTCATGGTATTGTTCTGCATCACAGGTAGAGAAACTGTTGGTGTGCCTTTCCAGTGCTCAATGAAATTTTGCATTGAAATTGGAAACGGATAACTCTCAAGCACATAAAGGTAAGTATTTTTTGGGTGGGTGGAGGGGAATTTTATTTGCTGGTTTGTCTGTAATGGTTTCTTATTTTGTTACTTCTTCTCAGATTTCATCTGCATCCTTCTGGAGGCAGGTTGTTGTTAATGATGGTCATGGTCATCTAATAAAACAACTTCTGCGTATTGCATGTGTGCCAAAGCTGGGGGAGGGGGCTGCCTGATGTTGAAGAACTTTTTTGGATAAGGCCACTTTTACAGAACAACAAAGCATCTGGAAGTTTCCTAAAAAAAGAAATGACTTCTTACAACTTAATTGTTATTTGTCCCTCCCTGGTTCTGAATCTCAAGTCATGTTACATTAAAACCCACATCTTGTCAACTAACACAACCTGTGTGCAATATTTGCTGCAGTCTTTCCAAAACAATGAAACGGTTGAAATAAAATCTTCATACTTGCCAGAATGGATTCCATGGATATTCCATTGGTTCCTCTCTATGCCGATACAGCTGCAGTACCATTCACACGAGTTTTAGCGATGGAAACTTTTTGTTAACCTGTAAAAGAAACAAAATAAATTAGTACCGCATGTGTTTACCATTACGGCTCTGAAAAGCTACAGAAAACAAAACATATAACTAAAGGAAGTGAAGCAGCATAACAAACATGAGTACACATACCCACTTTATGGTTTAAATATTAAGAAGCTTTGTGTCTCTGGCTGATGGATGTGGTGGTCCGGACAGACTCAGGCTCAGTGGTGGCAGTGGCTAACAGCAGTCCTGGTGGTGGTGGTCCATGGGGCGGACAAACTCAGGCTCAGTGGCGGCAGTGGCTGGCAGCAGTCCCGGTGGTGGTGGTGGTCCGGGGGGCAGACAGACTCAGGCTCAGTGGGGGCAGTGGCTAACATCAGTCCCAATGGTGGTGGTCCAGAGTGGCACACTACCTTTTAACAACTTCAGTTAAAACCTGCCAACATTAATCACATCATCATCCTCATAAAGAAAGCTGCCCTCACAGTCATCTATGTCTGAAGTCTGACCACTGGGAAATTCTTTCTCCATTGTGTCGTCATCTACGTCAGTGGTGTGCTGTTTCAGGTAGCCACTGCCAGTGCCACCAGGATGGTCCATTTCCACATCACCAAAACCACCATGACTAGGCCGGGGTATGAATACTGAGGTTGCAGTCTGTGCTGGTATGTGCCTCTCATTCATTTTAATGAACGTTAGCAAACTAACATTTGCAGTAGACAGGTTTGTCCGATGATCCCTGACTATTGTACCTGCTGAGCTGAATACCCTCTCAGCACTTACACTGGAGGGTGGGCATGTGAGATACTTCAGTGCCACTGCAGTCAGCTCTGGCCATTCACTGACTTTTCCACTCCAGTATAAAAGAGGATCTTCAGTTATTGTCAGATGCCTGTTTTCAGACAAATATGACTCAACCATTCTCTGTGCTGCACTAAGTCCGATTGTAGATGCATCAGCCTGTTCTCCCAAATCATTTATTTCACAAATACCCACTTGGAACAAAGTCTCCCAAAGCGGGTTGTCGCCAACCACTTTGGATGACAGACCACCTGGAACTGCACTCCCCTTCCCCTTGCAGGATATGCTTGATGGTCCTCCAGGTACACCTTCAGTGGATTATGCTGCTGAGGTTTGCTGACCTTGGCACGTGACTACTGTGCCCCATGAACCAAACGCACCAGTTGACCACTGATATTTTTTACCTGTTCAGGCCCTCCCTCCAGCACTGATGCAATTCCACATTTGTATCATGGATCCAGCATTGTTGCTATAGCAAAGTTGTCACTACGCTGAATGTTCGCAACGTGATGATTCTGGTTGAATACTGTCAGCATGTGTTGCAGCAACATACTGCTACCACCATCTCCGGCAACATCAAGGCTATGCTGTACCTTCACCAATGTCTGCCTCAGCACCCGCAGTGATGGAATTGATTAGCTAATGGAGGCAGACTCGCCACTCACTGCCTGTGTGGCATGTTCAAAAGGCCGCAAAATTGTTATTACAGAGTCCATGAGGTGTCACTATTCAGTTGTCTTAGACATGGAGGCCCCAGAACTGTCACGGCTAGTGTTCATCGCAAGATATTCTGAGATGGCTTTGCATTGTTCACACAACCTCTCTGCCATGTATAAAGTGGAGTTCCATAGGGTGACAACTTCCAGCTTCAGGTGGTGCTGAGGCAGGCTGTTTTGTATCTGCGACTGCCGCAATTGGTCACGGGCCTTTCCAGATCTTGAAAAGTGAGAGCAGATATGTCGTACAATGGTCAGCATTTCCTTTACATCAGGGTGCTGCAGAAACTCCTGCACCACAAAATTTAAACAGTGGGCCATGCATGGAACACGAAAAAAAACACCATTCGTGATGCATTTCACCTCATTTGACCCATTGTCACTTGCTATGAACCCAGCTCTCAGGGACAGAGGGTTTAGCCATTTGTCAATTTCAGTCAGTACCACTTCCAACATGTTCTCACCAGTGTGTGAACAGGTCACATTGCGCATAGCAATCATTGCATGCTGTCAAATTCCTGAAAGATTGCTACCGCGACAATCCACCTTACTGCACTGATTATTCACACTACCAACATCACAAACAACCCCCGGCACGTGTGCCCAGTGTGCAGTTATACAGAAATATGAATTCCCCACTGTTTTGCCACTTGTCCACATATCCATACTTAAATGAATGAATAGAGAGGAAGAATGTTGAAGGCCTTGTCTTACTGAGTCGGACACAGTGCAGAACAACTCAGGGACAACACGAGTAGAAAGGTATGTCCTGGATGGGACTTTCCATTTGGACAGGCACATGCATCAAACCACGGAACCCAGAATTCTCCACAAAGAAAGGCAAAAGATCAATTGCCAGCATTTCCTGCTAGCGGCATTAAGTTCATGTGACACTGTATGATTCGGAAGTACTTCAACTTATGCACAAAAACACTCTGTAACGTGGACTGACAAACGTTTTACATGGGGTGTGATCACAAATGGTTGTGCTCTGTGATGAATGGCATTGGCAGGGGGTGGAGTGTGGACATTTGATGAAGACAGTTGCACAGGTGATGATGACAAACCCAGAAATGCAGTTATTTTGCCAGATTTGCCAACCGGGGTTGATGGACCACTTGCACTAGACATACTGCATTCACCACCACCACCACCACCATCACAAAAACTGCTACTCTCACCAGCACTGGACAACATTTCAAAGTCATTATGGTCCTCCACCTCATCATGCCTGTAGTAATCCTCTGCCCTCATTACCTCACTGCTGCACACGTTTAATTTACTACTGGACTTAACAGTCATGGAAGGGGATAACATGCTCTCTATGGTTGCCAGTGACAAGGGTGAATGCCCCACTGTGGTATTAGCTGCCAGTTTGTGCTGTGTCCACAGTGCCAAGTGCCTATTCTTAAGATGCGTATGCTGTCCTCCTGTGCCCAGATGGCTCCCCTTTTTACCTCGACTCACACGCACATGGTAGACCTGGCAGATTGCAACTGACTCATCATTTGCATCTTGAACAAAAAAATCCCAAACAAGGGATTGTGATGCTCTGCTATTAACATGTCGATGATGTGGCTTATTTAAGTCCGTTATTTTAAGCACTGAAGTGGGGGAAGGGGCACGTGATGTTTCGGGCACTGCACACCTGGACTGCAACTAACCACCATGACTACCTATTATATTTATTACTGGGTCATCATCATCATCAACTAAAACCGGGGGGGGGGGATTCCTGCAAACAGACTCAGACATAGCCACTTTGAATTTCTTTTTCTCCGGTTCCCAACTGGGGTCAATTACATCATCATCATCATATTCATCAATGTCACACACATCCACATTTTCTGCTTGGATGCTAGCATGTGGACTTCATGTTGCAACAACAGCAACATTATTGTCATCATCACATTCATCATCAGCATCTACACCACCATCACCTGATATTTTTTCACCACACTGTGAATCACTGCATGGAAAATGTGTGACATTAACTGCCATGGTTTACAGAATATTACATTGTATGCTATCGTCGACATGATTATCAGAATCCTCAGGTTCAGTTACTGGGAAGTATGACATCATCTACGCTGTCACTCACTTGCACTGCTTCACACGCAGTATTTTTGGATATGGTACACTGGTCGGAATTAGAACTTGACGCAACAATACTAATACTACCATCACCACTAACATCAGTAACACTAACACCACCAGCTGGGAAAACATCATCTCCTCCAACTATGAGTGAAGTTGCTGATTGGGCTGTAAAAAACATTGCAGGAGAAATACCTTTCCTCACATCAGCAATGCACTTCTGCATCTGCGTACTACTACCACACCCACAGACTATCTTACTGCCAGCATTGCCATGGCAAGAAACAGTTTTGCTTGCACGTCTCTTTGCAGGCATTTTGGGGGATCAACCACAATATTATAGCCAAATTCAGATTTTGATATGTTCACTCTTTGATTGGGGGGACACTGGATGTGAAGCCAAAAAAACAACTGTAGCTTCAGCAACAGATAAGAGACTAGTCTGTCACGAAATGAAAACAACTTCAGTACCAGTGGTGCTGATGAGTGTTCTATTCTTGACTTTACCATGCACTGTATACCAATTGAATAAAAACGCGGACACCATGTTGGAGTTTCTAACTGCTTTACTCCATTGCTTCTCGTGCACTGTTACACCCACATCCTCAGGCGTGGTGACGTCATTACGCATATACGACATCCCCCCTTTACTTAGATTTAAACTTGTTATACATCTTTTATTCCCTTAATCTTGCATATATTTATTTACTATATTTTTTTTTATATATATATATCTATAGGTGGTTACTCTATGGTATAACTGCTTAATAATGAAGTCCTTAAGTCTCTGAGGTAATTTAATTTGCCTATGAGGCCTGTCTGTTCTTGGTGTTATAGGCCTTTGTGGCTATCCCTGGGTGGATTCACCCGATCTCTGTAACATAGGACTCTGCCCTCCAGTTTCCTGGGGTTGGTTATTCTCATTCATCTCTAGAGTAGTCTCCTCAGGCATGTAACTTTTCACGAACGTTATGTTCCTGCAATATCTTGCTCCCGTTGGTGACTGAACAACCACTTGGTTTCCCTCCTTGCTGATCACCGTATGTGGTATCTTATTAAAAGGTGTTACGAACTTATCTACTTGGTCTTGTTTCACAAGGACTTGATCTAACGTCCACCTCAAATATTATCTTTGCATTGGTTGTCAGCATAGGCTTTACTTCCCTTTCTCAAGCTCTCTGTCTCGTACCTCTAGGTCACTCTCAGTGTGGATATATCTGGAAGTTTCCCCTTAGTTTTCTCTTGAAAAGAAGCTCAGCGGGCTCCGACCCGTAGTAGAGTGATCAATGGATCTGTATACAGTCACATATTTGCGTAGTCTCGTTTCCAATCCAGCCCTTCAGCCTGTGCAATCGAATCCTCTTCATGAGGAAGCATTCTGTCTCTCTACCTCACCGTTCACCTGTGCCCATTTGGTGTCGTCCTCATGTGCTGTATTCCGTTCTCCGACAGAATCTCTGGAATTGATGACGATAAACTGCGGACCACAGTCCGACCTGATTGTTATGGGAAGGCCATGGCGACTGAAGATGGTCTCCAAACTATCAATCACCTTTTCAGCTGTAGTGGATTGCATCACATCATATTCATAATACCTGCTGTAATAATCGACAACTACAATATTGACTGTCCTGTGGGTAGCGGACCTAGTAAATCAGTGGCAAGATCTGCCATGGTCCTTCAGGTAACATCGTTGGTCTCAACGGTTCAGCATCGTCCTGGTGGTGCTACAATCTAGCAACCATGGCATGATTTGACATATTTCTGACCTTGTCCATTCCTGCCACCATACTTTGCTCCTGAGGTGCTGTTTGGTGCCCCAATACCAAGTGTCCCTCATGGGCTAAAGTTATAGCTCTCTGGTGAAGTCCACGGGGTAACACAATGCGCGTCCCCTGAGAACTAACTGTTCAATTGTGCTCAGCTCACTTGCCACAGGGGCATATGCCTTGCACCTCTCATAGCACCCCGTCTCAATGGCACTTCTCCTCTCAGTTCTTCATCAATCGCCGATGCTTCCTCGACCTCTCTGCGGTCAATGCACCGGAGTTGCATTATGACTATGAACCGTATGCTACTCTTCTGCTCCATGTGTGTGTGATTCCTTCATTGCGTCTCTCCCAATAGGCGAGACAAAGGGTCTGCTATGTTATATCTCCCGGTATGTACACTACTCGGAGTCAGTGGGTTGTAGTCTCAATACCCAATGCTCATACGAGCACACGGTTTTTGAGCGGACTGTAGATAGCCTCTAGCGCCTTATGGTCCAGTCATTAAATCAAATCTCTTGCCATACACATATGGGTGAAGCTTCTCACAGGCCCAAACCAATGCAAGGGCCTCACGCTCCGTTTGTGAGTACCTGCGTTCGCACTCCGATAGACTCCTGCTCACATAACAGACTGAAACCATCTCTCCGTGTTGTTCCTGCACCAGTACAGCTCCTATGCCTACCGGTCCTGTGTCTGCTATCACTTTAGTGGGCGCATCCTTGTCGAAGTAAGCTAACGTTGCCGCTTCGGCTAACTTGCTCTTCAGTGCTTGGAACGCCATCTTTTGCTCCGGTCCAAAATTGAATATTGTGTCCTTCTTTGTCAACTTCCGCAGAGGCTCCGTAGGCGTGGAGAACTGAGGGATAAACCTACTACTATATCCCACTAATCCAAGGAAGCTGCGAACCTCTGGACGTGTCTCAGGCTCCCTGGCCTCGACCACTGCTCTTACTCTTTCAGTCGTGGGGCCTATGCCCTTTTGTGAGAGTAACATACCCATGAAGACCAGTTTGTCCATATTGAACTGGCATTTGTCTGGATTAAGTGTCAGGCCAGAATTCGCCAATCTGTTCAGCACCTTGTGCAGCCGCTGGTCATGGCTCTCCTTGTCTGGGCCATGGACAATGATATCATCTGAAATGTTCTCCACTCCCTCAATGCCAGCCAGTGCTGTTGCAATTTCGTGCTGATACTGCTCATTGGCCGATGAAACTCCAAAAATTAGTCTTTTGTATCTGTACGTCCCATTATGCACTGCAAATTATACCTCTTGATTCTGGTGTCAGTTCCAGTTGATGGTAGCCCCATTTAAGATCCAACTTACTGAATGTGGTAGACCCGTTCATGCCTTGCAACAGTTCATCCACCGTGGGGATTGGGTACCTGTCACGTGTAATCACTATGTTCGCTTGTCTCATGTCCAGGCACATCCTGATTTCTTTGTTTGGCTTCGGTACGATCACTACTGGATTCACCCATGGTGTGGCCTCAACCACCCTCTCGATTATGTCCATGTCCAGTAGTTCATTAATTTTGGTTTCCACCGCTCCTCTCAGGTGAAAGGGTATTCGCCTAATGGCCTGTGCCACAGGTACCACCTTCTCATCTATGTGCAGACTTATTTGCTTTGTGTTAAGCTTTCCCACACCTTGAAACAATCCAGGGTATTGTTGCCTTATCTGGCCTCCCACATCAAACACTGTTGCTACACTGACACCTAGCCTGAGTACCCCCAGTTTTACAGCGGTCTCTCTTCCCAGCAGCGGTTCGCCATGTCCACATATCACTGTGAATTCGGCCTGTATACTACAATTGCCTATGGCTACTGTACATGTGAAGATCCCTTTTACAGCCAGTGGTTCAGTTGCTGAATATGTGTACAGTTTCTTGTCGGTCTTTGACGATCGACACTTGATTCTTTTACTCTTCAGCATTTCCCAGGTCTCCTGGTCCACAATATTGCTGGAAGCCCCTGAGTCTATTAGCATCAACAGGTTGACTCCCCCCACCGAGAACATTATTCTGTCCTTGCCGCCTTTTTCCTTTATCACAAATGCATAGTCTCTGTCTGGCTTCTCTGAATCGACACATTTGACTGTATACTTCACATTTCCTTTTGTTTTACACATTCTGTGAAATGATTTTACCTTTACATTCTTGCCATACTGTCTGGCGCTGGGCAGGTAGGGTCTTTATCAAATGATCTGCATGGCCCATCGGTAACACACTTTCTCCATTTTGTCTTTTCCCTCTTCTCCTTTTGGCTTTCTTCTGCGATGCTTTTCCTCATTTTTGAATACGCGATTAACTGTTTCAGGTTTTGGGGCCTCTGAGCTCATGTGCATCGCGGCCATTTGCACCTCTATTCTTTCACACTGTGCGGACAGCTCAAGTAATCTCGCTAATGTCAGCCCAGACCCCTCCTCTAACAATTTGCGGCGTACATATTCAGAGTTACATTTACTTAGTATTGCATCCCTTATCTGATTATCCGTATCGCCTGCAAAGTCACAATCTTTGGCTGATTGTCTCAGATGGGTAACAAATTGCTGTACGGTCTCCCCTGTCTTCTGTCTTAGCTGGTAGAAGGCCTGCCGCGCAAACGCAGTGTTCACTTGTGGCACGAAGTAGGCATTTAGTGCTGTTACCACCAAAGCATAGTCCATTGGCCCGCCGGTGTCCCCAAGCGTCGAGAAAATATCTTGTACATCTGTCCCTGCATGATGTAGTAATAAAGCTCTCCTCCATTGCTTTGTAGCTGCACTCACATCGTCAGCTAAGATCAATCCTTTCCCATCAGCAAACAGTTCAAAAGATGTGAGCCATCGTGTCCATCTCGGCCCAAGCGTGGCTGGTTCACTGTAACAATCAAACTTGGGAATAGCACTTTCCATTTCTCTGTTTTATTTATTCTTTTTTTTTTGGTTTGGGTTTTTTTTTTTCAGTTCCAGATTTAACCAACACTTCACTGATCCCACCTTGTCGCCATTGTTCTATTCTCGACTTTGCCATGCACTGTATACCAATTGAATAAAAACGAGGACACCACGTTGGAGTTTCTAACTGCTTTACTCCATTGCTTCTCGTGCACTGTTACACCCACGTCCTCAGGCGTGGTGACGTCAGTACGCATATACGACAATGAGGTCACACAAAAACAATCCAATCTGGTAAAAAATTCCTTTTGCATGCGGAGGTGGGGGGGCAGTGACTGCAGTGCAGATTTTTACAGCAGTACAAGCAGCAAAACAAAGAACAGATACCATGATCGCAGTACAAAATCAGGCAGCTGCAGTGGATAGCAGGTTCACACTGCTTCGCCTGGAATTACACTACTCCATGGCACAATAAAAGGTGTATTATTTGATGTCACACAACACCGCACACACACTCACACACACACACACACACACACACAGAACAGTTTGTCTACAATGCTGAATGAGTAATGCGCAGCAAATGCAAAAGTTCAGTACTATACCACGTATTCTAATGTAAACCTGAAATTATGAACTGCTGCACCAGATCCACACAACAAACAGAAAGAAAATTTCAACTATTACTGACAATATTACTGTGTGTACATTAACACTGTCAGTTATGTAACAAAAATATAACCAAAAAACAGAAATCACCATTTTTCCAACTTAAATCTACCTACACCACAGATACGCCCCTCCCCAAAGCACACTTTCACTGTCTTTCACTACACACACTCAGTGTTGTAAATTAACATTGAAAATCCAACACAAAAGCAAAAATGCTCAATGATATGAGCACAGGATGGTTTCCTACAATCGATGAACTAACGTTGGAGCCAAAAAAAAAAAAACGCAAAAATGCTTTGTTAACAGCTTTTAGAAGATTTCAATCACAGACAGCTATCAGTGCACACTGTCTCCCACTCCTTCCTACACATACTACCCCAAACTGAGGCTGTGCAGATCAATATAGAGCCGATGTGACCTGAAATCCCATGAATCACTGCAAAATTTGCCTTCGGAGCTCAAAAACAAGATGAAGTGAGAAGTGCATTGTCCCAGTGCGCCGCTTAAATTAGTGGAAGTAGTGGTCTGGGAGACAGGTAATGCAGTCATAGTTTTCCAATGGACTTCGTCCCTTCTCATAACGAGTACTCCGCTTCACATTGCAGACACTCACCAAATCATCTGGAGCGGATTAAGCCCACGCCCACCACTAGGCATACGCCTAAAAAATACACCTTCCGGAGCAACACTGACGTGAAGGCTCAATAGTGGGCCTTCTCCCTGCCCGCTGAACGCCACCAGTTCTGGGGTCCCAACAAAGACTTGATTCTTTGGGTGAGGGTTAAGGGGAGGCCCCCCTGCACTGCAACCTCGCTTGGAAGGTAAGCTAATGCTCCATGGGGAGACTTCAGGGACAGGTAGTAGAGGGCAGAAGAGTCGGATACAGCACTGGATAGGTGGGGGAAAAACAGGAAAGAAATAGAAGAAAAAAAAACACCATTCTGCTAACCTCACTCTCCGCCACTAGACTTCCTCCTCAAACCGTAGGCTGGTTCAGTAGCTACATGGAGGACAGATCCCAACAAGTCAAAATGAATGATGTTCTCCCTGACAGTTGCCCAGTTTGCTCTGGTGTTCCTCAGCGCTTGATACTAGGTCCATTATTCTTTAGCCTGTTCCTTAACCTCCCTGATGCAAGCTCCACCAACATCTTACTCTATGCGGATGATGCAGTTATTTTCTCCAGCCAACCGGACCCGTGTCTCATGGAGACCCAGCTCCAACTTGATTTTGCATCTGTTGAGGGCTGGTTCTTAAAACACAAACGCCTTATGAATTAGGAAAAAAAACAAAAACTATGCTTTTATGTAACACCCACAACAAACACAAGTTGCACAGGCTTACCATCTAGAACAGTTGGGGGAACACACTTGAGCCAGTCCTGTATTTCAAATACCTAGGCATAACCCTTGATAGTTCACTGTCCTGTGCCGCCCATATAGATCAAGTTGCTAAAGCAGTAAATGCAGGATCAGTCTGCTATACCGGCACAGATATTGCCTAACCTCTGATGCCCTCCGACTTGCGGTCAACAGCTTTATAGTCTCCATTATTAACTAAAGACTAGTTATATACAATGTGGCAATGGACACTGCGCTCAAATCGAGCAACCTAGCCCTTAATAAAGCTTGCAGGTTAATCATGGGTGCACACCATCTCACCCATACCTGTGACCTGTACAAACGAACAAATTAGTTGAACCTCATGGGACAAGTAAAATACCAGACCTGCCTCCTCGCAAAAAAAGCCTGTCTTGGACTAACCCCCCCCCCAAGGTAATACAAGACCTTCTTAAACAAGCGATCAACCCACATACAACCTGAGGTATGTCAAGACAAGCGCTTCTCGTACCTTCCTGCTGCACTGTGCAGGCACAGTGCTCTTTTGCTTACTGGGTGCCCTCCTGGCTAAATGACCTACCAGCCGCTATCCTGTCAGTACCCAAGTTGGGCCCTTTCAAATATAAACTCTGCCTACACCTTACTGCACTCAGCAGATGTGATCATCCAATCATGGGAAAATCTCACCCTGTTGCCTCTATTGCCTAAGGCCGCCTTCTATTTCTCTGTACCCCCTACCCCTCCCTCTATGCAACTTGCAGCCCCACCGCCTATCTCCCTACTGCTTGTTAACATGGACCTGTATCCTGTCCACCATTCTACCCCCTTGTAAACATAGATCTGTATCCCGTCCACCATTCCAATCCCTTCCCTGCTGTTGTTTCTCCCTGCTTCCATTGTCCATGCCTCCCTAGACCAGTCCTCTCCCATGGCCCCCTTCCACCCCTTGTCCTTTTTTCCTGATCCCCCTGACATTCCGCCTCTCCCATTCCTTTTTCTCCCCCTTGCTCTCAAACAACAAGGCCATTGTTGGCTGCTTTGTGTTCACCTATTTTGTACTTAGTCCAAAATGTATTTTTATTGTCTCCCCTTTAGTGCCTGTCAGAACACTGCACTCTTGTTAATGTAACACTGCTGCTAATTGTTGTATTATATTGTATAATGTTATATTTTATTGTAGTTCTCTTTTGACATGGAACTTCTGTAAACGAGCCTCAGGCTCAAAGGTATTATAATCCAAAAACAAATAAATAAAAATAAATACCATCTTTGTAGGGAAAGCCACCCTAAGGACTGGTATAAGGTGCAGTGATGTGTGGTATAGGGTGCCAGGAGTGCAAATCTACAGATACTATTATAAGCAATGGCAAGCCTGGAACGCAGAGATGAGGGAGCACAAAAGTAAACTGGGGTACAGTAATCTAGGAGGGGGAGAAGGTTGCCTTGGGCAATGGCAAAGCGCACCTCAGGGGTCAGATAGTGTTTGTGTTTAAACCAGATCCTAGTTTCTGGTTTACCCTTCGCACTATGTTATTAATATGCTCTAAGAAAGTGAGGGAGAGGTCAAGGGTGACCCCAAGGTATTTAAAACAGGGAACATTCTGGAGGGGTGGGCCCTCCAGAGTGAGTACTGTGAGGGACATGGGTGTAGGAAGACATACTCCAAGTAACCCATGATGTACAAGTTTAATTTAAGGGGCAACAACAAGGCTCTGCAATTCTGCCATTTTTCCACAACACAAGGCCAGCTGGTTCTTTCTGTACTTTTAATCTTGGGAGTTAAAACAAATATAGTTGCCACTGAGACAGTCCCTTTGCATCTCATGGGCAATGCAGCATCTCTGGGGCTGGTAGGAGGTGTCTAAGGGAGAAATGGCAAGCTGCCCTGTAGTTTTGGGTGAGGGTGTAGGATAGACCTGTCAGGGATTTGTTGCTGTGATACAACACAAGATCATCAGCATACAGTAGGACCTCACAAGACAGGCTATCATCTGGCAAGGAATTTATAAAAACAGCAGAGGTTCCAGAATGGAGTCCTGGGGAACTCCAGTGGATACTGACATTGCCAGAGAGGTGGCTGAACCAATGCTTATAGATTGGGATCTGCCTGATAGATAGCTCGGAACCACACAGCTGTCTCGGTCGAGCAACCAAGGTGCAGGAGTTTAGTATGTGGAAGGTTGTGGTCAACAAGATCGAATGCCTTTGTCAGGTCAACGAACATGGCCCCAATGGCATTCCCCATGTCCATATTCCTGTGGACGTGATTGGTGAAATGGGCTAAAGCTGATGTGGTGCTGTGATGTTTCTGGAACCTGTGTTGTTGGAGGCAAAGCAGGTTGTATTCTTCTATATACTCAGAGAGCTGGTGATGGACAATTTTTTCCAGGAGTTTGCTTAGGTGGGGGAGAATGGAAATAGGCCTGTAGTTGTCAGGGGATAGGAGGTCACCAGCCTTGAAAATAGGGACAACTTAGGCACTCTTCCATGAGGCGGGCATGGTTGAAGAGGCCAAAACAAGATTAAAGATGAAGGTAAGGAGTTTGGAGATGCAAGGAGCAATGAGCTTAAAGAAGCAGGGGTGAAGTCCATCACTACCCAGGCTGCCCGTATTCAGGAGGACCATGATATGTTTGTGGTGTCTCTAGGGGAGACAGCTCAGAAGTAGAAGGAAGGGTTAGAAGTGCCATATTGAGGGGAGTGAGTGCCCTAGCTTGTCACCTGGGCAGGATGGGTTGGGAGTAGGCAGTTTATTTAGGTGGGCAGAGGTCAGTAAATTTCATGTTGAAAGCATGGGCAAAAGCCTGGGGATCTGTCAAAAGGCTAGAGGGGGCACTGAGGTGTATGACAGGGCTGTGGGTCCTCGGGTTAATGTTTGCACCTATGGTAGACCAAAAGTGATGGAAGTTTCTGAGCTTGTCCCTCTGTAGGTTGTGGTAGTAATTCGTTTTAGGGACTTGGCTCCTTCCTCTGCGAACACTGAACAAAATTATTTGTTTGGGATGTCTACCTTTTCCTGGCCCCTGTCTGCACAGTCTCCCTCTTCCCTTTTTAACCTTTCAATCCCATCCTTGGTCTTCCTCTTTTTACTTGCATACCTAAAACATGCCTTGTCTCTTTCTGTTACCTCCTGGGCTATTTTCTCTTCAGTTTGCATCTTTGTGCTCCTTACTGCTTTCCCTGCTTCCCTTTGTTTCCCCGATACACCTCCCTATCCTCCTCCCTTCTGAATGCTACCCTTTTAGCCTTTACCTTTTCAGCAACCTCTTTCGAGAGCCATAGTGGCCTTTTTCCTCTTGTTTTGTTACTTGTTTGACACAGTAGTTTGTTGCCTTTAGTATGCTCCCTAATTTTGCCCACTTTTCCTCCACCTCACCCAGGCAGTCCCCCCCCCCAACCAGGTCAGCCCTGAGGTATTCACATCTTCATAAAATATTCCCCCCTGCCCCGATGATGAATGGAATTCAATTTGAGGACCTGGCTAGGAGAATCTGAGATGGTTGTGTAAGGGTCGGTCACCCAGCAGCAGTTGGAATGCTGCCCTGTATTTCGGGACAGAAGCTACATGGATTAAACAAGTGGAGTTTTTGAAATACAAGCACAAATCATTAACAGCATGATAGTGTGAAAAGAAGGATATGTCAAAAGCTTACCACCGGGTAAAGGAATTACTGGACTTTGGAAATAGGAAAAGTAAGAAACAACAGGATAAAACAAATAAAAAACTACTGGAGGATGAGCCTCAACACGTGAGCAGCATTACCGGACGCACAAGGCTACAGCAACAAAAAAGTAACTTTTCTAGGTGTAACCCCCCTGCAAATGGGGGTTCCCAAAAGACTTCCAGGAGCTTGCTTGAATGCTCCAAGCCTGAATGGTGTTTGGCATTTAAGCCATTTATCAGTGAGTGTTTTTAGAGCCTCTGGTACTGTCTCTTTAAGAGCTGTCTGCTTGCAGACATAATTAGTTTGTATGGGGGACTGTGTGCTTCTCTGTTTGAGTACCACTCGAGCTGCTGCCAATTCACTCCATTTTGCAGTCACTAGGAGTGCAAAGGAACCTATCTGAAAGATGTAACTGTTTGCCAGAAATCATTTAGAGTAATAATGAATTACAGTTTGTCTAACCTGCTTTCTTTGCAGTCAGAACTGTGTCTGCCTAGTTCCCCATTCTGGTTTTGAACTGCTGAACTGGACCAATCAGTGTGGGGTAAGCTAGCTGTAAAATGGTGCCTTGGACGAATCAGAACTTGGACTCATAATCTGAGGCCAGCCACAAGAGGATTGTATGGGCAGTGACTCTGGGAGATGTAGTTTAGACTTCGGGGCCTTTTTGGACCAACAAGAGCAGTCTATTGTGAGTGACAGCCAATCCAGTCAAGAACTGGGAGGAACTCAAAGGAAGTGCCCGGTTTTGTCTGTTGGAGTTTCAGTTTTAGCTCTGGCGGTGAAGGGGAAAGGAACCCTGTGCTCCTTCAGTGCAGTTTTAGTCGGGAAACGTGTGTAAAGCCCAGAGTTCCGGTCTGCAGCTTGTGTAACTGCTTGTTAGGACTGAATCTGTCCTGTGAGAGAATCAAAGGATATCTGAAGAGTAGAAACTAGGCTCACCCTGTAGAAGACTGGAGAAATTGCTGAATTGCACTCGGTCTGTCAGGAACTGAATCTGCTATGTGTTCTCCGGGTATTGTGCAGTAATTGCGATCGGGATAGAGAAGCAGCCTGCCTGTTTGCCATATAAATGTGTGAGGAGTCTCGTGGAGCTCAAGAGTAGCCCTGCTGACATTGAATGACCCTATCTTGTTTGGAGGTCATGAGTACTAATTCAGGTCGCTCCTGTTGAATGCCACATTAAATCCAAATGGAATCACTGTACTGCTGACTGTTTAAACTAATTTTCTTTTCTCTGTGGGAAAGGGCCCCTACCAGCTGCCACAGTTTGGACTAGCCACTAGGGCTTGGGTACCCAGGGACAGTAACTGGTAGGGATAGGCCTTGCACAGAGCCATAAATAGATGAGTAAAGTGATAAGCTAATTAACCTGATTTCCCCTTGCCCTTGTTATATTCCCTAAATAATCAGAGCTGCTTGTTTCAGCAAAGTTATACTGCCTGAGGTATTTGTCTATGTTAAAGTATTGTACTGTGATTGTTGCACTGTATCTTATTTTACAGGAGGTCCCAGTGCCTGAACCAGCCCTGGGGGTAAGTGTATACTGTGAAGGTAATTCTGATATATTGTGTGGGCCACTAGTGGGAAGAAAGGGGTTGCAGTATCCCAGAGGGCTGTGACCAAGTAAGTTTAACTAGTGCAAACCCTGACCTCTGGGTGGAGGCACCCGCCATTGGATCCAGGCCCCTCAACCTGTTAGTGGCAAATCAGGCAGGGGTAGTAGCCCCTGGGATAGCGCCATCTAGGGGTTACATAGGGATGTGGATATGATGTTCTATCCACACTGTCTGGCAGATGCCTTTCCCCTTTAATTCTTGCTGGAATGTCTTCAAGCTGGCTTCTCCTACTTAGCCCGGGTGGTAAAACCCTAGGCTCCACCCCTAGACGTCAGATATTCCTTCCTACTTGGAAGGTTCATGTTCCCTCCTTACCGCTCCTGCGTGTAGTAGGCCCTGGCACTCAAATCTTTGCATTTTCTTCCTAAACTTACTTTAAAACTGGTATGAGATATGACATCAGCTTTTTCTTCGATTGCTCCCACAACAAGATTGCTCCCAGGTTTCGCCAGTGCCCCTGTGGGCAGATGTCATGGACCGACCCTCATGCCACGTGCGTGTACTGCTTAGGCCACGATCATGATCTGCAGGCCTGCGATTTTTGTCAGTCCATTCATCCGACTGTGCTAAATGACTGTGTTGCCCGACTCCAGCTGGGGCAACCGGAGAAGCGTTACCCACCGGTCAAGTCCAAGGATGCCCCGTTGGGTGGTCTCCGTGGCTGTGGGGTCCATCGAGCAGCTTGAACAGCTCAAGACCTTCAAGGAGAAGGTGACCCAGGCCACAGCTCAATCGTCTTCGGCTTTGGCCTTTGTTCTGCTCCAGTTGGGCTCCACTTACTCGGCTTCCTTCAATGAGCTGTGCCAGTCCCTCTCAATTAAAGGAGAGGGTCCTTCAGGATCACATGGTTCATGCTCTCACAAGAAGGAGTCGAAGAAAGACAAGGAGAAGACTCAGCGTCAATGCTTCTGGGATAGGGAGTGTTCCCATTCTCAGGAGGCTTCGGTTTCGACTTCGGTTAAAACTGCATCCGTGGCCACTGGTTTCACAGTGACCCCATCTGACCAGTTGGCCGAGATGCCAGTTGACAATGCGGCCAAGATTTTTCTCAACCCAGTCAACTGGCTGCCATCAGAAGAGGCCGATAATTCTCTTTTTAGGACTCCGGTCCTTCTGGTGACCTCTGACGGGTCGGCCCAGTCTGCTGAGTCAAACCCACTGGTCCCAGACCATGGCCTGGTGGAGCCGTGGGGTTCCTTGGCTCCCTCTGAAGCTCGAGATCGAGGTCTTGGTCTTCCTCTTCCGAGTCGGGCAGGTCTCGCTGTCATCGGCAGTCTCACGCCTGGCATCACGGAAAGCGGTGCTGCCGCTATTCTTCTTTATCCTACTTGGATGAGGAGAGGCTTTGGCGCAAATTGTGTTGATGCTATGAAGATTTAATGTGGCAGCAGCTGGTCTTGACTGGACCAAAACTGACACCGGTTTCTACCCCGGCCTTTAAGTGGCTGTTGCCTGAAAGGCCGACGTTGACTTCCCCGTCCGAGTTGGTCGTCACCATTCCTCCCCCACTGGAGCCGGTGCAGACCATGTTGCCGTGGCCAAAGCAGGTCTCTCTGCCCATTGTGGTGGAGCTGCCACTTAAGCAGCTGACGACTGGGGCTCCAACTAAGGAGTCTCGGTCGGCCAAGGGACTTCTCCATCGGATGTCAGTCACCCTCACTCGAACCATCCTCGGCAGGTTGAGGGTGTCACTGGTGGTCGCCTGCCTTATACGGAGTCTGAGAATTCCTCCCTGCACTCATGAAAGTCCTTCCTCATTCATGGGCACTCTTCGGCTCATCTCCGAGGCCACAGAGATGGAGCACTTGCCTGTCCAGAAACGGGCTCAGTATCCCCTCACAGAGATTCTGGACAAAGGGGATTCTCCCATGGAGGCCTTCCCAGTGGCCGAGGCCATTGTCAGTCCAGCCCTGGAGCTTTGGCGTTCAACTCTTGCTCTGCACCTCATTGGATAGCCCCAAGTATGCATTACCAATTGACTCCCTTTTGGGGTTTTTGGAGTGTCCCTTGGCTGAGGGATTGGTGGCTGACTCTGTTTTCTGGCACTCGGGCAATACAGGGGATGGCAATAGACCGCAGATGAAGAGTCCAAGAAGCTGGACCATTCGGCTAAAAAAGTCTTTGCTGCCTCTTTGCTCGGACTTCGCCAGGCTAGTTTGGCCGTACTGATGGCACACTTCTCTCACACCCTTTTGGGCTTCCTGGATGAGGTGATTCCTCACCTTCGGGCAGGTCTGAGACCAGGGGAAGGCAGTGACACAGTGGGAACATCCAGATGGCTCTGGATATTGACAATTCTTTTAGCCGCTCAGTCATGGCCACAGTAGCTATGCACCATAGGGCTTAGTTGAGGATCTCGACCTTCACGGCGGATACCTAACACAAGCTGGCAGATGTCCCCTTTTGGGCAGCAGCCTGTTTGGGCCTGGTGTGTAGGGTCACCTCCAATGCATTGAAAAGTTCAATGCCACCCTGGACTCTGACATCTGCCCAGAAGGACAAGGGCCCTAAGTACCAGAAGTGCAAACCCTTTCGGTCCTCCATTCCCGCGGTAAAAGCAGCCCAGCAACAGCAGGGCCAGCAGGCTTAATCTTGGTGACCTCAGGCCAAGTCGGTGGACTCTTCAGTCTGAAAGCCTGGAAGGAAGGGACATAGCGGCCCCTTAGCCGGCTCCTCCTCCTCCAAGCCTGCCCAGTGATGGGATGGGGGTCACCACCCTCATACCCATCATGCCTCCCCTGGGTCCTTCCATGGGGGGCCGGCTCTGCCACTTTCTTTTTACCTGGTCCATTGTCGCCATGGACAGGTGGGTTCTGGAAGTGGTCGGCTAGGGTCTGCATCTGGAGTTCAAGCAGTACCCTCCAAGCTGAGCCCGCGCCCCATGGGAGGACTTGGTTTCCACAGTCACTTAGTTGGCTCTTTGAGACAACATTGCCCAGCTCCTCTGCAAGGAGGTTGTGCTCAGAGTTGTGGATCCTCCAGAACACCCAGGGTTTGTCTCCACATATTTCCTGGTACCAAAATGGATGTGGGGCTGACACCCCATCCTAGATCTGCATGACCTGAACAAGTTTCTCAGGTCTTGCACCTTCAGGATGGTAACTCTGGCACAGATCATACCATCTCTGGAGCAAGGCATGTGGTTTGCTCCCTGGATCTTCAGGATGTGTTCTTTCACATCCCATCAAAGGTTCCTCTGTTTTCGAACAGGGGAGAAATTCTCTACGAGTTCCAAACCATGCCCTTCGACCCCCAGGGACTTCACCAATTGAGTTGCAGTGGTGGCAGCTTACCTGAGGCACAGAGGGGTTCGGTGTACCCCTATCTGGATGACTGGCTCATAGCAGGTCCCTTCAGGTAGGAGGTGGAGCGGTCCAGAGACCTGGCCCTCCAGACTTGCTTCGAGCTTGGACTCCTTGTCAACGAGGCCAAGTCGGAACTCATGCCCTCGCAGGTGATTCATTTCGTCAGGGCAAAGCTTGACTCTTGCCAAGCCAGAGCTCAGCTCCCAGGGACAGGGTGGAGGCTCTCCTCCTTTGCCCAATCATTTCTGGTTGGGCAATCATGCCCTGCCCAGGACTTTCTGTACCTTCTGGGTTACATGGCAGTCTGCACAAGTGTGGTCCGATGGGCCCGCTTGCATGTGCACTCTTTCCAATAGAAGCTGGCCAGCTAGTGGTCTCAGCTCAAAGGTCACTTCAACCAGCTGGTCACTGTGACCCAGAGGATGTAGGATGCCCTCCAGAGGTGGCTCATCTCAGCACATCTGCAGGAAGGGATCCCATTTCTGCACCCAAGCCAACTGTCATCCTGACAACCGACGCCTCTCTGACAGGCCGGGGTGCCACCTGAAGAACGCAGAGTCCACGGGCTCTGGTCCCCTCAGGAGTCTCGATGTCACATCAACCTGCTGGAGCTCAAAGCGGTTCAGCTAGCCCTGGCCACATTCACTCCGTTTATTTGGGGTCAAGTGGTCCAGGTCCAAATGGACAATACCATGACCATGTACTATCTCAACAAGCAGGGCAGGATGCTCTCCTTGCTTCTGTGCAAAGAAGCTTTCCACATCTGGACCCTTGTGCACAGCCTGGAGGCTGATCTCTTCACCATTCATCTGGCAGGAGCCTCGAATCAGCTGGTGGATGCCCTCAGCTGAGTGGGTGAGGCATCTCATGAGTGGTCTCTCCATCCAGAGTTAGTACACGACCTGTTCACCTCCAAGGAGAACAAAAAGCTGAGGCTGTTTTGTGCCCACCCCTCACTCAGCAGGGCTCACTGCAGGGGGATGCCATCTCAAGGCCATGGACTCCAGGCCTCTTCTATGCCTTCCCTCCACTTCCCTTGATTCACAAGGTGCTTCTCAAGGTCAAGAAGGACAAGGCACAGGTGATCCTGGTGGCTCCGGACTGGCCCCACCAGTTTTAGTACTCCGATCTCTTCAGCCTCAGCAACAGGCTCCTTAGGTGTCTTCCAGCATGCCCAGACCTGCTCTCCAACAATCAGGGGAAAGTACTTTACCTGGACCTTCAATCCCTGCACCTGACAGCCTGGTTCCTGAGCAGCTAGAGTACCAGACTTTGGGTCTCTGACGAGGTCCTCACGGTTGTTGAGGCATCCCATAAGGAATCGACCAGAAAATGCTATGCCTTCAAATGGAAGAGATTCTAAATTTGGTGTCAGGGCAAAGGGTTGAACCCTTTGACCTGTCCAGTGACTAGCATTTTGGACTACTTTTGGCCCCTCTCCCAAAAGGGACTTCGGTCGAGAACCCATAAGGTGTACCTGGGAGCCATCTCTGCTTATCAGGTGTGACCAGTCAGCAGACAGTGGTGCAGGAGAAGATGGTCTGGAGCTTTTTTAAAGGCCTAGATCACATATACCCTCTGGTGTGTGAACCACCATCTCCGTGGGATTTACTGCTGATTTTGGTAAAGCTCATGGGCAAGCCATCCAAATCGATGCACAGGTGTGACATCTCCCACCTGTCATGAAAGACCGCCTTCTTGGTGGCTATCACATCAGCCAGAAGGATTGGGGAGCTCCAGGTGCTTTTGGTGGAGTCTCCGTACCTGGTCTTTCACAGGGACAAGGTTGTCCTGCGCCTCCACCCAAAATTCCTTCTGAAGGTGGTGTCAGAGTTTCACCTTAACCAGGTGCTGACACTGCCGGTGTACTACCTCAATTACACCTCGGAGGCTGAGTACAGGCTCCATACTTTGGGATCTGAGAAGAACGCTCATCTACTATGAAGAGGAGAGGTTCGCCAGCTGTTTGTCACCTATGCTGAAGCCACATGTGGCAGACCTGCAGCCAAGTGGATCACTTCCTGCATTGATCTTTGCTCTAGGTTGGCTGGTAGGGAGCCTTCCGTAGGGTTAAGGGCTCATTCCACCTGCTATACCGCTGCGTCAGTGGCTGCTTCTAGGGACGTCCCTATCCAGGAAATCTGTAGGGCTGCTGCCTGGAAGTCAGCAAACACCTTTATTTCCTATTACCACATTGACCTCGAGTCACGGTGGGATGCTGGTTTTGGGGCCTCAGTTCTCCAATCTCTTTTTCCCAAGTAGGGGGTGTGCACCTTGCCTCCCTCCTCCTGGAGAACTGTTAGGAGTCTGCCAGACAGTGTGGCTAGAACATCATATCCACGTCCCTAGAAACAGAAGTTACTCACCTGCAACAGTAGATCTTCTACGGAATGGTCTCTTGCAGCAGGTTATTACTCTTGGGAGCTTCCAGCAGAGGGTACTGTCACACGGCAGCTTCTTCTAGCAGTCTTTTTCCAGGGACCACCCACACATGACATCACTTTCTTGCTGCCTATATAAGTGTGGTCAGTCCATGGTATCCTCTGTTCACTTTCCTGCCAGCTTCAGCTCGCACAGCAGCTAGCTCAATCTTCTGTGAAGCAGTCATCGCCGAGAACTGAACAAACGAATGTCAAGAAAGGAAACTTCAAGAAATAAGTCATCCTTATTTCATTCCTGCTCTTGTGGCAGGATAATATACCAACTTGACAATCATTTATTCTGCCTGAGGTGCCTGGGCCCCACACACGACACTGCTACCTGCACTTTCTGCCAGGAATTTAACATTACAACCAGAAAGAGATGGTTGCAACAACTTCAAACTCATTTAATGGAAGAACAAATGTCTCTGTTTCAGACTCAGGGGGCTCGTACCAAGGGCTTCACATCCACCGGGTCCACTTCCAAAACAAAAAAGGACAAGGAAAAACCTTCCTCTCAAGTCCTCCCACGCTGCACTTCAATGGCAACTTTAACAAAAAGTGTCTCATCAACGAGACGTTTGTCATCGACGACGGATACCCTCCTGTCAACGACGTGCTTTACTCTACCTTCCTCATCAACGGGGCACGGGATTATAGCCTCCGCATTCATGGGAGTGCTTCCCCCCTCGACAATGATTACTCTCCTGTTGACGGAGCATCTTTTCTATGCTTCCTCATCGACATTTACCCATCCGTTGATGGAGCATCTTTTTCATGGTCCCTCGTCGATGGGCCACATTCTCCCATCGATGGAACATGTTTTGTGCCATAAAACAGCACATTTACAGGCTTTTTCTCTATCTGCGGAGATCACTACCTCGAAATCATCCCCCAAGGGCCATGCCTTTCACCAAAAAGATGTCATATTTCCTCCTGCACCTCATCACAAATTGTGGGGTCACACCCCATGCTGGAGAGGGGCAAAACAGCCTCATTTACCCTAATGAATGCCCCTCCTCCATCCCAAACTTTATCATATGGGGAGAACCCCCTCATCAAATGAAACCAGGATTATATTTCCCAGGGGCACAACCTGCCCCCCCCTGCAGCATCTACTGCCATCCATTACACCAGTTATTATGGGTTCACAAGCTAAAACTGTTGATCTGCCACCCTCACAGGTACCTAACATAGAGCACATTATAAATACAGTTTAACAATCTTTGGAGTTTGATCATCCACCTAACCTTCCTTCCTCTTCTCAGATTATGTCTCCACCTCCCCCTAAGAAGGCACGTCCTTATTTGGACGTCTCTCCCTCCCTCCCTCCTGAACCTATGGAGGAGTACTAGTCAGATAATGAACCAGACATAATGGAGGACTTTCCAGAGGAAGTTTATTATGAGGAATTCCCTGCTATGGACTTCCAGGAGGCAGAATCTCCCTATTCCATACCGTCCTCCCTTGATAAGGATATGGCTCAACCTTCCAGGGCTGTCTCACCTCCTGATGACCCTTCTTTTGCAAATGTGATGATGCAAATACAAAAAGTAATGGAGTTCTCTACCACAGAACAAGATAAACAAAGAAAGGACATGGCGGAGTATCTCAAACTCCCAGAGGAGTCGGTCCTGTTCATACCACCCCTAATCTCTACATACAAAAATGCGATTGCAGACACCTGGCGCTAACCTCCGGCTGCCCCCACTCTATCCCACAAAGCGGACCAACTTTATCAGGCTCAATTAGGCCATCAATATTTGTCTAATATGCCAGCTGCCGACTCAGTGGTTATCACGGCGGCCCCTGATCGCACTAATAATTCTAAACATACAAGCTCCTTACCCCCAGACAAAGACTCTAGATACTTTGATTACATGAGGAAGAAAGTATTTGCCTCCAGTACTCTTGAATATTCGAATACTAAACTATATGGGCCATATGCTAAAGTACCAACGTACTTTGGGCACTTCTGCCTTGGAACTTATTGACAAACTACCTCCTTCTTCTGAAAAGGAGCAACTGACCCAGATAGTTAACACAATTACATCCCATTCCCACCATCTTTTAAGGTCAGGCTATGATGTGGTTGATACTTCAACCAAACATTCGGCCACAGGCATTGTTACTATCTGCCATCAGGCCTGGCTTAGAGTTTCAAACTTCGCACCTTACCTACAACATAAGGTGGCTAATGCCCCTTTCTCGGGTGATAAACTGTTCGGTCCCAGAACATAAACCATTCTGGATGACCTGCAAGCCTCAGGCAGGCAATTATGCATAGTACAAAGCATGTACTCCAAACAGCGTAACCAGTATAGATATTTCAACAGGAGAGGAAATTATTATAACTAAACAGGTGCCTTTTGGGGTAGGGGTCAAACAGTAAGAGGTACACCTACTACCTCGAGACCTCCCCGGGCCCATCCTTCTGGCAGCACTGGTACCTCCACCTTCCAGTGACTTCCCGTGGCTGACCCCCGTCTTCTGGATCAGGCCTCAGAGGTGGTTGGGGGCCATTTTACCTTACATCCAGAGGCCTGGAAAAAAACCACAAAAAATTATTTTTGAGTACTTCAGATCATTTAGGCTGGACATACATGACACCTAACGGATATACCACCACATTACCCTCCAAGGTTGGTTCACCAACCCCATGACCATATTATTATCTTTCAGGAAGTGCAAACCCTACTAACAAAAGGGGCTATTATACCAGTCCTCATATACCAACGGAAACAAGAATTTTATTCTCAAAAAATTCTGGTACCCATATAAACTGGGGATCTACGTCAGGTTTTGGAACTTCGTCCACTAAACACCATTCCCCTTCTCACCCAGCAGCTCCTAAACATAGCCAGTGGAAAATCACGTACACAAATTCTCACAGCCTGGGAAATAAGATCCCAGACCTGCAGACAATAATGTCAGAGGCTAAACTGTACATAGTAGCAATTAGTGAGACATGGTTTACCAGTAACCACACTTGGGAGACTTCAGTACCTGGCTATGTACTGTTCAGAAGAGACCGAGGTGCAGAAAAGAAAGGTGGAGTGGCCCTGTATGTCAATGAAAATATCAAAGCTACAGAAATTCAGAATACACATAAGTGTGACAAAGGACAAATGGCAAGTACTGTTGGTGATGCTAGGAAAGGAGGGCAGGATGGCAGGGGGAGAAAAGGGTGGAAGGTGGTTACTCTTAATGCTAGGAGCCTTGGGAGGAAAACTGCAGAGTTACAGGTTCTCATGGCAGAGGGAGAGGTGGACATTGCAGCCATCATGGAAACATAGGCCACCCAATACAATGACTGGGACCTGTCTGTACCAGGATACAGGTTATTTCGTAGGGACAGGGTGATTGGAAAAGGAGGGGGGGTGGCACTATATGTGAAGGAAGGACTGAAGTGTGTAAGGGAGAAAGGGGAGGAGGGTAGTACGGGGTCACTTTGGATGCAAATCCAGGATTCCAAGAATAGGATTCTTAGAATGGGAGTGGTGTACAGGCCACCATCTCAGGCGGAGGAGTTAGACAGGGAACTAGCGGGACAGATCAGGAGGACCTTGAGAAGGGTAGTGTGGTGATTGTGGGGGACTTCAACATGCCAGGAGTGGACTGGAGCACCCCAACAACTAGGAACAGAAGGGAGCAGGTGCTGCTGGATGCCTTCAGGACAGCTTCCTGCTGCAAATGGTCAGTGAACCAACCAGGTTAGGAAATACCCTTGACCTTGTGCTGGCAAATGGGGACTTTGTGAGAGAACTTACAGTGGAGGAACGCTGTCGGGAGTGACCACCGCTCAGTATGGCTCACATTGGATATGGGCAAGGAAGGAGTGGAATCTGGCACAATAGTGCTGGACTTCAGGAGGACCGACTTTGGGTGGATTGGGGAAGTGGTAAAAGAGTACCTGGCCAGAATTCAATCTAGTATGGATACTAACCAGAGGTGGGAGCTCATAAAGCTGGGGATAGTGGAGGCAAACAAAACCTGCTGCAAAGCCCAGAGCAAGAAGGCTAGGGCTAAGAAACCAATCTGGTTGAGAAGGAGGTCATGGAAAGGTAAGGAGGAAAGAGCTGCCTTTAGGAAGTACAAGAAAACAGGGAGGGGGAGGACAGGGAGGTACTTGACAGAATCAAGGAGGTGACAAGGGCAGTAAGGGAGCCAAAGCATCTATGGAACTCAGGCTGGCACAAGGCACTTAAGAAGGGGAGAAGGACTTTTAAGTACATCAGGGAGAAAAGGAGCTGTAAGGACCACATAGTAAGGATTAGGAAGGAGGGGTTGGGTGGAAGCAGGGTGCGATAAGGCGGAAGCACTAAATGAGTACTCTGCTCAGTATCTACTAAAGAGAAGGGGTGACACCAAGGTGGGAGAAATGGCAGAAGCAGGGGAAGTGGTGACAGATGGGAAATCATGGAGAGCAGAGTTCGAGAGGGTTTGAAGGCACTGAGGGTGGACAAGGCACCAGGCCCAGATGGCATCCACCCCAGGGTACTGAAGAGCTGGGCAGAGGTCCTGCAGGACCTTGGCAGACCTATTTAGTGCCTCACTACATTCCGGTGTGTACCTCAGGACTGGAGGATGGCTCATGTGGTGCCCCTCCACAAGAGTGGCCCAAGGATGAACCGGGAAACTACAGACAAGTGAGCCTCACATCCATCGTGGGTAAGCTAATGGAGACTATCCTGAAGGAGGCTGGTGGCCCTCCTAGAGGCCAAGGACTACAGGACAGCAGACAGCATGGCTTCATACGTGGCAGATCCTGCCAAACCAACCTGGTCGAGTTCTATGACTGGGTAACTAGGCAACTGGACAGGGGCCATGCAGTGGATGTCCTGTATCTGGACTTCAGCAAGGCTTTCGACTCAGTGCCACATGGAAGGCTGGGAAGGAAGTTAGATAGGCACAGGCGGGTGCAAAGCTGGTGAGATGGGTGAGAAACTGTCTGCAGGAAGGCAACAGAGGGTGGTGGTGGGTGGGGAGCTGTCACACCAAGGGCAGTGATGGCGGTGTTCCACAGGGCTCAGTGTTGGGACCAGTGTTGTTTGGGATATTCATTGCAGACATATCATGGGACATCAAGAGCAAGATCAGTCTGTTTGCTGATGATACCAAGGTAGAGCGGTGGTGGATGACCTAGGGGGATGGCAGGGGTTGCAGGATGATCTGGCAAAGCTTGAAACCTGGTCAGACACCTGGCAACTGGGCTTTAATGCCAAAAAGTGCAAGCTGCTGCATTTTGGGATGAAGAACCCAAGGAGGAGTTACCAGCTAGGGGAGTGCAGCTAGCCCAGACAGAGGAGGAGAAGGATCTGGGTGTGCTCATTACAGGTTCAATGAACAACTCGGCACAATGTAGGAAGGCAGCTGCAAAGGCCAACAAAATGCTGGGTTGTATTGCAAGGAGTATATCCTCGAGGAGGAGGAGGTGATTCTGCCACTGTATAGGTCATTAGTTAGACCACACCTGGAGTACTGCCTGCAGTACTGGCGTCCTATCTGAAGAGGACATTAAGTTGCTGGAGGGTGCAGCGCAGGCGACAAAGATGATCAAGGGGCTGGGGACTTATCATATGAGAGGAGGTTGAAGGAGTTGAACATGTACTCACTGGAGGAGAGGAGAGACAGAGGCGACATGATTGAAACCTTTAAATACATGAAAGGAATAAACAAGACGGGTACAGAGAGGCTGTTCAAAGTAAGAGGGAGGGTCACCAGGGGCCATGATATGAGACTGGAGCGAGGAAGGTTCAGGAGGAGATGAGGAGGAGACACTTTTTACAGAGAGGGTGTTGGCTGGGTGGAATGCATTACCTGCTGAAGTGGTATGCAGTAGAAGAGTGGACTGCTTCAAACGAGGATGGGACAGGACAAGGGGGAGGGTTAATAAAGGGGAAGGGTGGAAGGGAGGGGCAGCTGCAGAATAAGGGGTGCTAGCTGCACATTCAAGCAGACTTGATAGACCTCTAGGCCTTTATCTGCTGGCAAATTTCGTATGTTCGTATAAAGAGCCAGAAGAACTGTGGGTCACCCTGGAAACAGGAAATCGGAAAGCCATAAGAACTGGGGTTGTCTACAGGCCCCCAGACCAGGGGGAGGATATAGACACATTACTGTTAGAAGACAGACAAAACATGACAGCTATAGGGAAGGTTCTGATAATGGGAAACTTCAACATGCTGGATACAGATTGATCAATACCAGCAGGAACATCTGCCAGAACTAGACACATGGTGGATTCCCTGCAGGGGGAGGGCTTCAAACAACTGGTACAACAACCCACAAGAGACAGGGCTATCCTAGATCTAGTACTGACTAACAGGGAAGGGATCACAGATTTCCAGGTAGAAGGTCACCTGGGGGCCAGTGACCATCACATGATATGGTTCAGTTTGGCCACTACATCTAAATTATCCCATTCCAAGGAGGGAGGTAATAATCCCTCTTTACAAGACACTGGTTAGGCCCCATCTGGAGTACTGCATGCAGTACTGGAGGCCACACCTTCAAAAGGACATTAACCAAATTGAGGCAGTTCAGAGAAGGGCAACCAAAATGGTGCAGGGACTTCATCAGAAGAATATGAGGACAGATTAACGGAGCTCAATATATTTATCCTTGAGCAAAAGAGGGAGAGAGGTGATATGATCGAAACATTCAAACACCTTAAGGGCATTAACAAGGTGAAAGAGTCTAACATGTTTAAATATAAGAAAAATAACAGGACAAGAGGACACAGCATGAGATTAGAGGGAGGCTGATTAAGGGGGAATGTGAGGAAATTCTTTTTCACAGAAAGAGTGGTGGATGCATGGAGCGGCCTACCTCAGAAAGTGGTGGCTATGAATACAGTGTAGGGCTTCAGACAGGCATGGGATAGGCATAAAGGAGCAATACAGATGAGTATGACTAGATAGACCACTGACAGAGCAAAGGCAGATGGCACATTTATAAGGTAGAAAAAGAAATGGGCAGACTGGATGGGCCTTGCGGTCCTTATCTACCATCAACCTCTATGTTTCTATGAATCACCTTGGGAACAAAAATAGCCACAGCCTTTCTCCCACTGACACACCGAGAGGCTTTAATGCAACAGGCTACTCAGATTTAGTCACAAAAGATAGCCTCAGCGAGATACATGCTCCACCTTCTAGACTTCATGGTGGCATTCATTCAAACAATGACACTGGCACACCAAAAAATGTGTCCCATATAGTGGGCACTTCAAGGATAATGGTGCCAGGGCATGGACCAGTTAGACAGTCACATCTGGATCATTTCTGCCCTTCATCACGTCCTTCCATGGTGAACACTTTGTTCTAGCCTCAACCAGGGCCTACCATGCCAACAGACTCTAACAACAGATGCATCTTTAGCAGACTAGGGGGCATATCTAGGCCCACATCAGGTTCATGGCACTTGAACTGCCTCTCCCTCCTGATGCCACATCAATTTATTAGACATGGGTGCAGTCATGCCTTCCATCCACACCTCCTACCGGGCCATCTGTTGATCCAATCAGACACACAAGGGAACATTCATACCATTCCCTATGCAGGGTGGCAATCGACATTTGGACTGTAGCCATACAACAGAATCTAACTCTTACAGCCACACACCTTCTAGGCCGTCTCAATATATTAAAAGATCACCTGAACCGACAATCCAGGTCACATGAATGGACACTACATGACTCAGTCCTAAACAACCTCTTTCAGCACTGGGGCACCCCACTGATATATCTGTTTGCCTCCCCAGTTGACCACATACTCCCCAGATACTGCTCCATTATTCCGAACATAAAAGGAAGCTCTATCGATACCCTGTCCTGACCCTGGACAGGACCCTTCTTATCTGCCTTCCCTCCACTGCCTCTACTCCCCAGAGTATTACTGAAATGCCTGATGGAGCTGGCCACTCTGTTCCTCGTAGCCCACATGTGGCCTCGACAGACCTGGTCTTCTCTGCTACAACAACTCTTAGTAGCAGCTCATGTCTGATTGACGTTCAGACCTGATCTTCTGAAGCAATGCCAAGGCTCCTTGAGATACCACAACCTGAAATCCCTATATCTTCTAGCCTGGCTCCTGAAGCCGCCCTTATAAATAGACTACAAATATCTGACAAGGTAGCAGATATTCTTCTTGCTACCCGCAAGACGGCTACCAGAAAAACATACAACTCTAAATGGAAACACTTTGTCATTTGGTCAGCATCCCAGTCGTTGGATCCATATTCTTGCCCACTTACGTGGATCTTAGACTACTTGGCCAATCTATTTGCTGAGGGCCTCTGCTATTCCTCCATTAAAGTCCACATGGCCGCCATTTCTGCCTTCCACGTGCCATTGGATGGCCATCTAGTATAGCAACACCATTTGGCCAAAATGTTTTTAAAAGGCATACTGCACTTGAAACCTCCTATTCGCAGACCCATTCCACCTTGGAATCTGAATTTTATGATCGAAAAACTAACAGTGGAACTGTTTGAACTAGCAGCCACTTGCAACTTTCATTTTCTTTCATAACATTATTTTTGGTAGAGCACATCTGCAAGACGCATATCCGAGCTTCATGCTCTCATGTGCAGAGAACCTTACCTTATATTTCATAAGGAGCGGGTTGTGCTTCACACGAATCCCTCTTTTCTCCCTAAAGTGGTCTCAGAATAGACCCTTAATCAGGCCCTGGAACTACCTGTTTTTTTTCCAGAATACTCCAATTCAGGAGAACATCTCTTACATATGATGGATGTCCACCGCATCCTACGATATTATACGGATTGGACAAAGGACATTCGGAAAACTTCTCAACTCGTCATCTCCTTTGCCCTGGGTCGTCAAGGACTACTGGTCCCTAAACACACCCTATCATGTTAGTTAGCCCATTGCATAACCTATTGTTATAACAAATACAACAAACCCTTACTGGGTCATATTCAAGCTCACTCCACTAGGGCCATAGCGACCACTGCGACTTGTTTCAAAGGTGCTTCTATCACCGACATTTGCAATGCGGCCACCTGGTCTACCCTTCATACCTTTACCAGGCATTACAACCTAGATATTGCCTCATGGCTCCGTACAGCCTTCGGCCGCACTGTGCTTCAGGGCATTATATCATAACTGTCCTCCCACGTGGACAAAACTGCTTGGTAATCTCCCAAGAGTAATAACCTATTGCAAGAGACCATTTTGTAGAAGATAGTGTGGTTACATAAGAACTTACCATAACAGTAGATCTTCGAGGATTGTCTCTTTCAGTAGGTACCATCCCGCCATATGTCCCCCTGCCTTCTTTAACAGGGAAAAATCCTGATCTAAGGTCTTAGGGTTGGGACTCACTAGTACCTCGGTTTCCCTCAGTCCTTGTTTTAGCGAGTTGAAACTGGCAGGGAACACAGGATACCAGGGACCGCCCACACTTATATAGGCAGCAAGGAAGTGATGTCATGTGTGGAAGGTCCCTGGCAAAAGACTGCTAGAAGAAGCTGCCATGTGACAGCACCCTCTGCTGGAACCTCCCAAGAGTAATAACCTACTGCAAGAGACATTCCTCGAAGATCTACTGTTACAGTAAGTTCTTACGTAACCACACTTTCTAGGAGTGGTATATGATGTTCATCCACACAAACTCACCTGACCTCCCCAGGCTCAGGAGCACAACCTTGCTTCCAGCGGGCTAAGATGTGGCATCTAAGGGTGGAGCCAAGGGTTTTACCACCAGGGTGGGTGGGAGGAGCCAGCTTGAAGACGTTCCAGCAAGAATTAGAGGGGAGACAGTGTGGATGAACTACTGTTACAGGTGAGTAACCTGTGTTTCTAGGGACATGGATATGTTGTTCATCCACTCATTGGCAGTATCCTTGCGCTTTAAATCTTGCCGGAAGGTCTTCAAGCTTGCTCCTCCACCGCGGGTGTTATAACTCGGCTCCACGCCCCATGGCCTAGATCTTCCTTACGCTTGGGCCTCAGGTTCCCTCCTTAGCAGCTCTGCGTTTGTGACTGATTCCTATTTCTCCGTTTGCGGTTAAAAATAATATTTTGCAAGACTTTGATCTTGATCCCTACATGACTGCGATGGATACATCGACTCCAGTTGGAGATGCCCATGCGACAGAAGATGTCTCGGACGGATCCACACCCGCGTGTGTCTTGCTTAGGCCTTGAGCACGACCCGAGGGCTTGCGACCTGTGCTCATCTTTCGACCTCGTCCTCGAAGGCCGTGCTGCCCGATTGCAACTGGGCGTCCCGAAGCGTTTCCCTCGGTGAAGTCAAGGGCCCGGTTGGCGGTGTCAGCGGCCAGTAACTTCGGCGGATAGCTTCGGCGGATGGCCGCCCCCTCGAAGAAGTAGCGCGGCAATGTCTTCGACGCCGGCATTTATCCGCTCTCTCTGGGTTCTTCCTACACGGCTTCCTTTAAGGAGCTTTGTCTGTCCCTCCACTAAAGAAGGGCCTGCGTCTGCTGGACCTTTTCTCGGTCCAAAAAGAGGACAGGGTAAGTCCCTCCGTCGGCGGCTCTTGGAGGCGGGAAGGTCCTCTCCCGGACACGTCGACCGTCGGCTTCGATCGACCGCTCGGCTTGACCACTGGCCTCGCGTGTCCCCGTCAGGTCAGTTGACCGAGACTCCCACTGATGAAGTCGAGATTTTCTCGACCCATTGGACGAGCTGTCGCCTTTAGCAGCGAATTCCCTCTCCCGGTTCCCGGGAGGAGTTGAGGATCCCGTGGGCCGCCTGTGCCTCGGTTCCGGAGCCCTCGGATGGACCTTCGAGCGAAGGGAGTGTCAGTTCGGTACGACATCTCCCTGCCGACCCGGAAATTCCGGGACTCTCGATTTCGGTCTCCGGACCTCTTCGCGGTCCAGCCGTTCCCACCGTCCTCGGCGGTCTCGGTCTCGGCACCGCGGTAGCGTCGCCTTTCATCGTCCTCCTCCTCGGATGAGGGCTTCAGCGTAAATTACGTCGGCGAGTGCGAGACACTTATGTTTTAACAGCTCCTCCTGGCCGGAATAAGCCGACTCGCGCCTTCCCCGCCAGTAAATAACTGTCACGGGCGGCCGACACAACCCCTCGACTTGCCGAGGCCTATACCAGGCGGTTGTTCGGCAAAACCAGCTGCTCCACCGTTCGCGGTGGAACCTCCGCCTCCACAGCCACCAGGTGGGGCTCGACCAAGATTACCGATTGACTGGGGTTTACCCCATCGGCTCGCCAGTTACCCTCACTCCCGACCGACCTCGGCAGGTGAAGGGTGGCTCAGGCCAGAAGCAGCTCTTCGAGACTCTTCCGAGTCGAAGATAATTCCTCCTTCTCCTCCAGCGACTGGACTTGGAGTCTTCAGGAGAGATCAGCCAATGGGCGATAGCCCGTCGTCCTTCCTAGGACTGCTTGGCTCATCTCGGAGTCTACGGGATGGAGCTCGAACCCGTTCCAAGCGGGCCAGGTATCCCCTCACGGAGATTCTGGACCGAGGGATTCTCCGGACGGAGGCCTTTCCGGGTGGCGAGGCCATAGTGGGTCAACGCACTGGAACTTTGGCAGCGCCTGCTTCCTGCCCTGCGCCCGGACCAGGATGGCCAGGAAGTATCACGGTCCCTACGGTTCCTTGTCGGTTTTAGAATTCCCTCTGCTGAGGTTGGTTACCGACAGCGCGTTTTCCGGCGCGCCCGGCGCATGGACGTGGACAAACCTCTGAGCAAGGGTCCAAGAATTGGACTATGGCGGAAAGTCTACGCTCTCCTCTCGGCCTTCGTAAGGCCAGTTGACCGTCCTCTGTATTTTTTCTCATGCCCTGTTGGGCTCCTGGATGAGGTCATCCTCATCTTCCGCCTGATCTGCAGACTACGGTTAGCAGGTGCGGGACCAGGAGCGAACGGTGGCCAAACAACAGCTCCAGACTGCTTTGGATGTAGGGACTCATGTGCAGATCGGTGGCGGGCGCGAGTGGCTATCGTCGGCCGGGCTTGGCTGAGGATATCCACCTTTACCCGGATACCCAGCACAAGTTGGCGGATGTTCCCTTTTGGGGACTGACCTCTTGACCCTGGGGTGGAAGGTCACCTGCAGAGGATCGAGAGTCCAATGCCACCTTGGACTCGGTCTCTTCCCTCAGAAGGACAAAGGCCGCAAACCACAGCCTAAGCCCTTTCGTCCTTCTGTGCCCCGGCGCCTGACCTTAAAATCCAGGGACCAGCAGGCTCCGACCTTGGCATCCCAAACCCAAGCCGCCCGGCTTCCTCTAACAAGGAGGCAGGAAAGGCCCAGGAGGTCCTCGGCGGTCCCTCCTCAAGCCTGCCCAGTGACCGAGCTGAGGGGTGCCCCATCCCGTCACCTTACCTAGGTCCCCCATTAAGAGGCAGCTCCAGCCTTCCGTTCCGCCTGGTCCCGCTGTTACCACTGGACAGGTGGGTCTTGAAGGTGGTGGGAAAGGCCTGCCTCTGGAATTGACGAGCAGGCACCACTCCTTCAGAGCTGCCGCCTCGGGAGCTTCGGGATCCCCCTCACTGGCGGCTCGCGAAGAGCCGACATCACTCTCCTCCTCCAGAAGGAGGTGGTAAGAGAGGTGGTGGACCCTCCTTCAGACCCAGGGTTTGTGTCCAGGTACTTCCTGGTTCCGAAGCGGACGGGGGCTGGCGCCCCATTCTCGACCTACGACCTAAACAAGTTCCTAAGGTCTCGAACCTTCAGGATGGTCACTCTGGCTCGAATAATACCATCAGCAGGCAGCATGTGGTTCTGCTCTCTGGACCTTGCAGGGGCGCGTTTTTCCGTCCCTATCCGTCCGTCTCACCAGAGATTCGCCCGCTTCGGCGGAAGGATCTCTCTTGATTCAAGCCATGCCCTTCCGGCTTGTCTCCAGCTCCAGGGTCTTCACCAAATGCATGGCAGTGGTGACAGCATTCCCTCGCGGCGCCGAGGTCGGGTGTACCCTTACCTGGGCGACTGGCTGATAGCAGCTCCCTCCAGGAAGGGCGGAGTGGTCAGAGATCTGGCCCTCAGGTCTGCTCTCAACTGGGCCTCCTTATCAGCGAGGCCAAGTCGAGACTTCGAGCGAGAGCAGGTGATTTTATTCATCGGTACGCAGCTTCGACTCTCTTCGAGCCAGGCCGGCTCTCCCGGACAGGGCGAGTTCTTTCTCCTTTGCCCGATCATTTCTGGTTGGAGCAGTGCATACCGGGACTTCCTGCGCCTCCTGGGTCTCATGGCGGCCTGTACCAGGCGTGGTCCGTTGGGCCCGCTGGAACATGCATCCCCTTCAGATGAGGACTGGCCAGCCAGTGGTCTAGCTCGATCCCTTGGACCAGCTGTAGCCGGTGACACAGGGGATGTGAATGCTCTCCAGTGGTGGACCGTTCCAGATCATTTGCAGGAGGGCATCCCGTTCAGTCCGCCCAGAGCAGCGGTCTCTCTGTCGACCGATGCCTCTCTGATGGGTTGAGGTGCCCATCCTGGGGAACTACAGGCTCATGGCCTCTGGTCCCGGGAGTCCGATGCCACATCAACCTGCTGGAGCTCCGGCGGTCCGCCTAGCTCTCACCGCCTTTGCCCGTTCCTCCGGGGGTCAAGTGGTCGAGTCCAGGCCGGACAACCACCCGACCATGTACTATCTAAACGCCACAGGCGGGGCAGCTCCATGCTTCTATGCAAGGAAGCTCTCCGCGTTGGTCTTTCGTGCAGCCTGGAAGGCGGATCTCTAGCCATTCGCGTGGCAGGGCCTCCAACACCCTGGCCGATGCCTGGGCGGATAGGGGCTGCATCCACGGTGGTCTCTCCTGCAGGGGGTACAGCATCTGTTCTCCCTTTGGGGCACACCTCAGGTGGACCTGTTTGCCTCCATGGAGGCAGCAGAGCTGAGTCTGTTCCATGCCGCCCCCCTCAGCAGGGCTTCGCTGCAGGGGATGCCTTCTCCGAGGCAATGGACCCCGGGCCTCTTTTAAGCCTTTCCCCATTTCCCTTGATCCACAAGGTGCTTCTCAAGGCGAGGAGGGACAAGAGCAGGTGATTCGATAGCCCAGACTGGCCTCGCCAGTTCTGGTACCCAGATCTCCTCAGTCTCAGCTCCAGGACTCCACGGCGCTTCCAGCTGTGGGACCTCTCAGTCAATCAGGGGAAGGTGTTCCATCCGGACCTTCAATCCTGCACCTGGCGGCCTGGTTCCTGGCTGACTAGAGTTCCAGGCTTTGGGTCTTTCCGGTGAGGTCCTCAATGAGTTGAGCGTCCGTGAGAGTCGACCAGAAAATGCTATGCCTTCAAATGGAAAGGTTTTCCATTTGGTGTCAGAACAAGAGGCTTGACCCTTCCTCCTGTTCCTGGGCAAGCATCTTGGACTATTTATGGTCCCTTTCTGGTCAAGGGCTTAGGTCGGCGACCCTAAGGGTGCACCTGGCAGCCATCTCTGCTTACAGGGCGGGCGGAGGCAGTCAGTGGCGCAGGAGAAGGTGGTCTGGCGCTTTTTCAAAGGCCTTGATCACATTTCCCCTCAGTCGGGAACCCCCACCTCCGTGGGATCTACTGCTGGTACTGGCAAAGCTCATGGGCAAAGCCATTCGAACCTATGCAAGGTGTGCTCTCTCACCTGTCGTGGAAGGCCGCCTTCTTGGTGGCTATCACGTCAGCCAGAAGGATGGGAGAGCTCCAGGCGCTCCATCGAGTCTCATACCTGGTCTTCCACGAGGACAAGGTTGTCCTCGCCCCACCGGAAATTCTTCGAAGGTGGTGCCGGGAGTTTCACCTTAACCAGGTGTTGACTCTGCGTCGTCTCTACCCCAATCACACCTCGAGGTCTAATATAGGCTCCATACTTGGATCCTAGAAGGGCGCCGCTTATTATAAGGAGCGCACGCTGAAATTCGGGAGAGGTTCGCCAGCTGTTTGTCACCTACGCTGAAGCCGCGATCTGCAGACCTGCAGCCAAGCGGACGATAAGCAGGTGGGTAACCTCCTGCATAGATCTCTGCTATAAGTTAGCGGGCATGGAGCCTCCCAGAGGGATAAGAGCTCATTCTACCGCCATACTGCTGCAACGGTGGCTGCTTCCAGGGACGTCCCTATCCAGGAAATCTGCAGGGCTGCTACCTGAAGTCAGCAACACCTTCATTACCCACTACCACATCGACCTTGAGTCACGCGGGATGCTGGTTTTGGGGCCTCGGTTCTCCAGTCTCTCTTCCCAAGTAAGTATATGGGGTGTGCGTCTTGCCTCCCTCCTCCCGGAGAACTGCTAGGTCTGCCAATGAGTGTGGATGAACAACATATCCATGTCCTAGAAATACAGGTTACTCACCTGTAACAGGAGTTCTAGGAATGGTATATGTTGTTCATCCACACGACCCACCCGACCTCCCCGGCTTCGACGCACAACCTGAGCTTCCAGCGGGCCAGATCTGGCGTCATGGGGCGGAGCCGAGAGTTATACCACCCGGGTGGGTGGGAGGAGCAAGCTTGAAGACCTTCCGGCAAGATTTAAAGCGGCAAGGATACTGCCAATGAGTGTGGATGAACAACATATACCATTCCTAGAACTCCTGTTACAGGTGAGTAACCTGTATTTTTCAAACCCCACACTACAACTGACCAATCCATTGATCTTCCCTGTGACTATCTTCACCATTCATCACTGTTGGGTGTAAGCTGGAGCGCAGCACCAGCGGGAGCTTTTTTTTGTTTGTTTGTTTGAGGGAGGAGTCAGCACTGCCCACGAAGCCAGTGTACTACGTGGTGCTAGCGGATTGGCCAGTAACAGCCGTTGGCTCCTCCTCCACCTCAGTTCTGCTTCTCCCGCTGTTGAGACAGCATCTCGCCTGCAGCAACAGAAAAGATAACTGCGTCATTGCGGCATAGTTTCGGCGCAACATCGCACCTCCTCAGAGAAGGATTCAACACCGCCTAAGTGAAATCTTCGGCTTGATTCTGCCATCTGGTACTCGGCAGTGTTTATTTGAAGATCTAGTAAGATCTTTCCTCTTTATTTTTTAAACAGTGTCAAGTCTTTACTGTTGATTGTTTAAGTTACCATTCGCATTATGCCAGGTTCGGGGTACAAGAAGCATTTTTTGAAAGCGGGATGGCCTCCTATGCATCGGTGTCCCTGCAGCTGGCAATTTCTGTGATGAATCGGCATGATGTCTGCTTAACCTGCCTTGGACCTCAGCATGATATGGACAACTGCAATTCCTGCTTCTCAATGGACCACCATGTTCTTGAGTACCGAAAGTTCAAAGTCGGCAGGCCTCCACCGACTTTTGGGGGCATCATTGCTTGCGAGTATCCAAGCTCAGGTTGCTTCGCCCTTCCTCCAAGTCCCCTCATGGGTCTATATGGTATGGTGAGGAGGGGGCCTCCTTCTCCTCTAGCTGTGCTGCAGAGGATGCCTTTTCTGTGGTGCCTTAGGACTGGTCTGGTTCCCTCTGTAGCCAGGCTGGGAGCACCGCCCTGGCAGTCACCTCCTCAGAGGTGGAGGCTATCCCAATGTCATGGCCCACAGTTGCTGAGTCCGACACAGGATGTTCTTCAGTGCCATCCACTGGTGCTATCCCAGATCCTGGAGCCGTTCACGGCTTCGATGATTGAGATGGTGCCACAAGGAGCACTGGGCCCACCTGTGGTGCTGAAGGTGGGAGAACCCCTGGGGTCACCAGTTTGGCGGTCTTTTGGATCTCCTCCTCTCTGGAGCTGGACGATTAGGAGGCCGACCTGGACTGGTGACCTGACTCCTCTGATTAAGTGGGTTCTTAGGAGCCCAGGACCATTGCACCTTCCCAGGTGCCTCTCCCCATGACTCTGGTAACTGCAGTCAGCGCCGGCTCCCGAGCTGAGGGTGGCATCAAGAGTGGGGTGCAGGATAGCTATCCCGGGTCTGAGGGGGCGGTGGTTCTGGTGTTGGGGGGGTCGGCTGCTGTCCCCAGTGCCATCCCCTGTTCTGTAACTGGGACCCCCTCTTCTATGGCTCTCCTTGGGGAGCCTGTGGAATGTGGCCAGTTCAAGGCACAGGGAAATGAGGAAGAGGTCTTACTCGGAGTTGGCGGTGTTGAGGGGACAGGTAGACGGGCTGCGGCGCTCCTCTGAAGCCCTTCAGGGCTTGGGGAGGAGCCACAGCACTGAGCCCAAGTTCTCTCCCTCATCCCCTTTGAGGGAGTCCTTTTTGGGTGGGATTGGGGTCTGCCCTTCTGGACACATGCAGCCCTGGTCCCCTCATAGGGGTGCTTTCCCTACAGGGTTAGTCCTGACCGCTTTGGGCCGGCTGAGCGGCCTTTGACTGATCTGACCTACGGATCCCCTCATAGTCCGGGATTGCCTTCTAGGTCCCCTAGCCCTGGCAGAGACATTTCACTAGCCATGAAAAGTTTCTCCCCCTTGCCTGTGCATCCAGCCCCTCTTCTCCCAGGCCATGTGAGTCCTTTTAGGCCCTTGACCTGGGGGCAGTTCAGATCTCAGGCTGCAGAGTTCTCAAGATACGCTAGGGCCATGGACGAGCAGATCTTTCGCCTGTCTCCCACGCTGCAGCCAGAATCTGAATCTACAGGTTCTTCGGCCTCCTCGTCTTCCTCCATCGAGGGAGAGGAGACTTCTGTCCACCTGTCCTCCGACACTGATCAGATGGAGTATTGGTATTTCCTCACGAGGCTGGTTGAGGACTTGCACATTTCATAAGTGGGAAGATGCAACACCGCGTATGACGCACCCCTTCCTAGGCGAATACAGTGCAGAACACTTGGAGGTCCCTTCCTGGCCTATACCCTTCCAGGAGGCAATGTACAGCTCCTGGCAGTTTCCTTCCACCCCAGCTACAGCCCCTTTGGACTGCCAGCATTGGTATTGTGCCCCCAGGGGTCTCCAGGTACATTGCCTCACCCCTCTGCAGGAGTGACGTGGTTGACACCCCTATGAGGCATAGGCGCCCACTCTGTGACTGGCCCCCGGATCTGGACTCCACTGAGTTTGACCACCTAGGGTGGAGAGTTTTCTCCTCAGTGCGAATAATGCTTCGTATCGCGTCTCATCAGGCACAACACATTGCCTATAACAGGCATCTGTGGGCAATGCTGGGTCAGGTGCTGGCATCGTTGCCTGATTCGGAGGCAGCTGAGCAGGCCACAGCCCTCTCTGTGATAGGCCTGGAGCTAGCAAGGCACCAAGCAAGGGCATCTTATAATGCCAGTGAGGTCACTTTACTGCTAGCGGGGACAGTGATCTACATTAGGTGGACGTTGTGGCTTTGCCTATCAAGGTTATCACCCTTGGCCCAACATATGGTGATTGCCTCCACATTCTGGAGGGCCTGTCTTTTCTCCTGCAGGGTGAGGTGGGATCTGTAGGGGTGCCTTCCTTCCCCAAGGGAATGGGGTACCCTGCCTCGCCCTTACCAGTCACAGGCCTAACTGGCCTGGAGTGGGTCTCCTCCTTCTATGTTTCCCCCACAGGAGGCTAAGGGACATCTGTCCCTCAGGGAGGTGCTGAACCCCCTTCAGAGGGCTTGGTACTCATCCAACAGTGATGAATGGTGAAAACTGACACAAAGAAGATATATAAATGATGTACCAACTGTAATTCTTGATCTTCGTGTGTATCTTCATCATTCATCACTGACTCTCGCCCACCTTCCCCTCAGAAAGCCTCAGTCCCTGAGTGATGCCTCCTCCCTGCTTGCCCTTCTACTCAGGGAACCAGTTGAAATTTTTCCCACTGTATCCTTGGGGCCCCTCCTTGTTCCTAGGAGGTGGTGGAGGTGACCTATTGGGAGGAGGGCTGGTAGAGCCTCTTAATCAAAAGATTGATATGGGGGACTCCTGGTGGGCCCCTCTTCCTTTGTCCTGGGGAGGACCTCCAGGGTCGGTCTACTCCCTTCGGGGTGTGCTGACTCCTTTTGGGGTCCCCTGGGATGAGGGAAGGATGGGTCAGCAGGACTTCTCCTTCCTTACCTTCCCTGTCTTGCCCCACCTCTTCAATCTCCTCCCCTTCTTGGAGGAGGTGTTAATAAATAGGTGGAGTCCTCACTCCTCCCCTCTGAACCCTGTGGGTTCTCCTTTTGGAAACGGTAACCGGGGTGAGGAATCCTGACCAGGGGTGTGTTTTTCCACCCAGTAGGGGTCTGGAGGAAGGAGCGATTGACGTTCTCCATGGATGATCAGTCTGACCCTGGAAGGGCATACTAATAAAGCTGGGATACAGATTCTGCAGCAACTGCCTGCAGCCTAGCTGACTGCCTACATCTGGAGGCCCCCCCTCCAATAATTCATTGCTCTGAGTCAGTCAGGATGCAGAGGTTGATGGGTCCCTCCTTCCCTTCTGTCCTTCCTCCCATCATTCCCTCCCTCTCTCTCTCTCTGTCTCTCTTCTTCTTTCCTAACCATATGCCATCCAGGGACTGAGGCCTATCGGCCCATACTCTCCCAGATCCTCCTCTGTCCTCTGGTCAGCCTATTCCTTTTTCAGTTTGTATCTTTTCCTTATACTGTCCCTCGGGCTCCCTTGCCCTGCCCTCATTTTTCTCAAGCTCTCTGGTCTTTCCCCTGTCTCAGTGGAGAGCAGAACTGAGGTGGAGGAGGAGCCAACAGCCATTACTGGCCATCCCGCAAGCATCACGCAGTACGTCAGCATCGTGGGCAACGCCACCAGTGCCAGCTCCTCCCCAACCCAAAAAAAAGTTCTCACAGGGTGCTGTGCTCCAACTTACACCCAACAGTGAGGAATGGTGAAGATGCACAGGAAGATCAAGAATTACGGTAGATATGTCATTTACATTTATCCCCATTACTGGACACATCAACAGGAGACTGCGCCACAGATTTTTCAGAATGAAAGGGAACTGGGACAGACATGGAGTCTGAAAAGCAAACAACTTTGCAGCAAGCAGAGGAAATAATTTTAACATCAGAAGAACCAGGAACCTCAGCAGAGCGTAATGAAGGTAATGCTACTATAATGGCAAATGATGTAAATGATGCAGAGCTGCCATCAGCAGACAGTGGGTAGCTCAAAGAATAAAGAACAAATGTTAGTTAGGGGGTAAGTGGACTACAGTAATTTGGGGCAAGGCATGCAGAAAGAGCTATGCTTAAAGTCAGATTCAGGATTAAACTTAGAGATTCTAAACCAATTTAAAAATGAACTGAAAACTGACATACAGAAAGGTTTTGATTCTTTGACTTTGGTGGTAACATCTTTAAATAGATCAATCTTAGATTTAACACAACAGATGCAGGCACTTAACATAAGAAGGGGGAAGTAGAACAACAGATCAGCGACTTAGAGGACGAGGTTAATCCAGTGATCACAAAAACTATAGATCATGCTGCACAATTAAGAAGGCAGCAGCAGAAAGTAACAGACTTGGAAGATTGTTCGAGGCGTAATAACCTGAAGCTCATAAATGAACCTGAAGGCGTACTGAGGTGGGGGGAGAGGAACCCCACTGCATTTTTCAAGAAATTACTGGCCAAGGCTTTGGGACTAAAATTCCCTAAAGAACACATTATACTAGATCAAGCACATGGGGAGGCACATAAAAACCAAACAACCCACGGAGTTTGCAACATTCCTACTCCTAACTAATCTTTGTCAAACCGCATTACTTCATGGACAAAGAGAAAGTATTGCAGAAAGCAAGCGTGGAGAAAGGTTTGAAGGGTGACGGTTACACATTCCTTGCCTACCCTGATTTTAGTTTTGAAACAATGCAGTCGAGAAGATCATTTGACAAAGTGAAAGTGATGTTAAGAGACTTTGGAATTAGATTTTCAATGTTACCACTCGCAACATTGTGATTCTTTCATTTGGGTAAAATGCAATACTTTGTGGACTTAGTTAAAGCAGAAATGCATGTTAACAGACATTTTAAAACCAACTCGGCCCAACATACAACTGACAGGGAAGAATTACGAGCCCCTCCAAATCAACTGTCTATCACTACTACTACTACAATACTAACAACAGAAGAAGAGGCTTCAGGGATTATTACAGAAAGTGCTACAGGGGCTATTCCAGAAGGCCATGGCTGATTAACAGGATTTAAATTTTTTGGCTAACAAAACGAAGGACAAATAAGAAGGGGAAGGAGAGCGGAGTAGAGAAAAAAATGAAGAGAAAGAATGAAAAGGGGAAAAGGGAAATAGAAAAATATTGAAGAGATAGAACATTAAGAAGAAACTTTAATGGGGCTCTTTTTTTTTTTGTCACCTCCTCAATGTGTCCCCTCCCCCCTTTCTTTGTTTGCCTTGGATGTTTTCTTCTGTAATACTTATAGTATCTAATTCCCTGCAGAAGACAAGATGAAGTGAAAATAATGCATTTATGTTACTAAAATATTGTGTTTATTTCCCAGACGGGGAAGAACCAAAGCAGAAAAATCTCAGTAGCATGCATGACAATACACGGGCACTTTTTTGTGGTGACGGAAGCGGTAAAAGTATTGTCACAAACTAATCGTAGTTTAGAGTTCTGTATCAGAAAGAGCATACAGCATTTTGTTATATAAAGAGGAGGGAGTCAAGGAGAGGAAAAAGAAAAAAGGGAAAAAAGCAATAATTTCAAATTTTCACAGAGAAATGGAGGGTATAAAGGAAGAAGAGGAGGGGAGGAGGAGGAGAGGGAAGAGAAAAGGGTAATACATAGAGAAAAACGGAGAGCGGATAGTAATCAATGGGATTTAAAGGGAGAAGAAAAATAAAGCATTTCTCCACTCCAGTATGAATAAAAGGTGAATAGTACCCGCATATGGCTACATGCTAGATGGTAATACCAACAAAGAATGCTCAAAGAATTATAATACTATAAACAGAAGAGCTGAGTGGAGAGAGCATTCATAGGGCTGGGCTAATCTGGCTACTCCAGGAATGGCCCATCAAGAAGATGAGTGGGAGTGGGAGGGATGTTCTATCCTAGAAAATAACATTTATAAGATACATGTTTTAACAAGTGATGGGTCTGGGGATGGCAGAAAAGGGGGGGAAGGTAATCACCCCAAGGATAATATTAGTATGAAACAGTATCGTGCACAGAAGATCCAAAAACACAGAGTAAATCAAGTGTTACAGGAGGAACCTAATGGTGGAGAAGGAGGCATAGGGAAAGGAAGACAGGGGAGTAGGGGTTAGGAGGGGGGGGTCCCGGGTCCATAGGAAAGATAGTAAGAATAACATAAGTGTGTACTACATAGGGAACAAAAAGGAACAAAAAGAAAATATCAGAAAATATGATAAATGGTCTAAAAGAAGTAAACGGCTTGGTAATTAGGCAACAATATGGTGGATACACTTAAGATATAATCTTGGAATGTGAAGGGGTTAAAAGATAGAATGAAAGGCAGGAAAATATTTAACTATGTAAATGAACAGAATGTAAATTGTATACTATTCTAGAAGACACACGTAACAACAGAAAAATTCAATTAAGTAAAAGATGGGGACAAGGCCTAAATGAACAATACACGAATAATGCCAGGGGGTATCCATATTATTTAAATGTAGCTCTGAATGGAACATTAAACAATACAAAATAAATGTTAATGGTACCTACAGTATAATTGAAGTCCAAAGTAATAGTATGCATTTTACTCTTGCAAATATATATGGGCCCAATATAAATTCTCCCATGTTGTTTAATGAATTTATACTCGAAATAACTACATTTGTTTTAACACTCCATGAATCATAGGAGGAGATTTTAATTTGACAACAGATAATGCAATAGACAGATCAAATGTATATCCAGCTAAACCCACATCTGCAGTACAACGATTAACATGCTTCACGAAGGATCTAAAATTGATTGATCCTTTGAGAAGAGCACATCCTATTAACAGACAATACTCATATTCTAAAACCGTCCACCAGAATTACTCTCTAATAGATTTCTTTTTAGTATCTGAATCTATATTATATTTAATCAAAGAAACCTGCTATAAAAACATAATTTCAGATCATTCAACAGTAATTATATCAATAAAAACTAAAGCCAAAATGAATCTACCATTTTTTATAATGGATCCAATTCTGCTAAAAAATTAGATTTTTAAAGAAACAATAAACGCAGAGATAGATTACTACTTTGATATGAATCAAGATAAAGACTTATCAAATGAAACAATCTGGGATGCCTTCAAAGTGTACATAAGAGGAGTTATTGCATTTAATTCAAGAAGGAAGAAAGGGCACAAAAGATGCAAGAAATGGAAAGATCTATTGACATTAAAGAAACAATACAAGTGAAAAAAGGAGATCTGAAAATCGTTCAGGAACTAATTGTACTCAGAAATCAGTATAATGAGTTAGCTGCAGAGCAAGTAGAAGACACATGCTTCTAACATAAAGTAAATCCTATGCTTTATGTGATAAGCCAGAAAACATTTTAGTTTGGCCAATCAAAAAAGAAAAAAGCAATATGATAAAAATTCAGACAGCAGATGGACATATAACTAATGAACTGGACAAAATAAAATATTTCATGAATACTATAAAAAAAATCTGTACATCAGAATCAAAAAACAATTCAATAGAATCCTATTTAGCACAAATTAATTTACTATCTCTAAATCAGCAACAAGTTGAGTTACTCGATAAAAAAATTACCATGGAAGAAATACAGGCAGCTATAAATTCTTTAGCAGTTGGCAAAGCTTCAGGACCAGATGGACTACCTTTACATTTCTATAAAACATTTGTATAAAAGCTTGCCAAACATTTAAAAACCCTATTTGAGGATATTTTCAATCAACAAAAACTTCTTGATTCCTTTTGTAATGCCAGTATACTTCTGTTTAAAAAAAAGACAAAGAACCAACACTTTGTGGCTCATACAGATCAATCTTAATGATTAATGCAAGAAACATAGAATTTGACGGCAGATAAGAACCGCTCGGCCCACCTAGTCTGCCAATTTTCCTACCTAATAGATAAGTTGCAGATCCTAGTTAACCAACAGCTTACTTCCTCCTACCCCCCCACTAGGACTGCCTTATGTCTGTCCCATTCATTCTTGAATTCCCCCACTGTTCTTGACTCTACAACCTCCTCAGGGAGGCTGTTCTATGCATCCTCAACCCTCTCCAGGAAAAAATACTTCCGCACATTACCTCTGAGCCGTCCTCCCTCTATCTTCAAATTGTGCCCCCTTGTTCTTGCACATCTCTTTTTCTGAAAAATGCTACCCTCTTGGATTTTGTTGATTCCCTTGAGGTACTTGAAAGTTTCTATCATTTCCCCTCTCTCCCTTCTTTCCTCAAGGGTATATATATTAAGCTCCTTTAGTCTTTCTTCGTATGTCTTCTTGTGCAGACCCTGCACCATTTTGGTTGCCCTCCTCTGGACAGCCTCCACTCTGTCTATGTCTTTGCGGAGATGGGGTCTCCAGAACTCCACACAGTACTCCAGATAGGGTCTCACCAACTGTTTGTACAGAGGGATAACAACATCCTGTTTTCTACTATTGATGCCTCTCCCTATGCATCCCAGTATCCCCCAGCCTTCCTCACTGCCTTCTCACATTACTTGCTCACCTTTAGGTCATCTGATATAATTACCCCCAGGTCCCTTGCCATTTTTACTGTTATCAGTATCTCACCCCCCATTGTGTACGCTTACCCTGGGTTTTTGTTTGCCAGGTGCATTACCTTGCACTTCTTAGCATTGAATCTGAGCTGCCATACATTTGACTATTCCTCCAACCTTGCCAAGTCCCATCTCATCCTTTCCACTCCATCTTGTGTATCAACCTGGTTGCAGATCTTTGTATCGTCTGCAAAGAGACATACTTTTCCTTCCAGTTCCTCTGCAATGTCACTTATAAAGACATTAAAAAGGACCAGTCCCAATACCGAACCCTGCGGTACCCTGCTAATAACCCTCCTTTCTTCACTGTGGATTTTGTTTACTACTACCCTTTGCGTCCAGTTGTCTAGCCAATTTTTTATCCAGGCTACCACCTTTGGACCCACTCCAAGGCTGGTTAACTTGTGTATTAATCTTTTATGTGGGACTGTATCAAATGCCTTGCTAAAATCTAAGTAGGCCATGTCCACAGACCCTCCCTGGTCTACTACTCTGGTCACCCAGTCAATAGAAACATAGAGTGCAGATTCACAAATTTTAGCAAAAATGTTATCCTCCAGAATAAAAAAGGTTTTACACAAATTAATATATTCTGATCAAAAGGATTCATTAAAGGCCGCCAACTTCAATCAAATATTAGATGTACGTTAAATTTGATAGATAAATTTAAGAATTCAGTCTTATAATTTTTATCATTGAATGCAGAGAAAGCATTCAGTAGGCTGGCATGAGATTATTTAAAATGAGTAATAAAAATTCAGCTTTGGACCAAGGCATCAAATATGGGTGAGCACCATGGGCCAGATGTTCAAAACTTTGCCCCAGGGCTAAATTAGCACCGCCCAGCATGCTAAATTAGCCCGGACTCAATAGCCCGCTATATTCAAAAGGGATAGCCCTGGTGCTAATCATGCTAAATATAGCATGCTAAGGAAGCCAGGCAATCTAGGCTGGGAGTGCAGTGCAAACATAGCCCAGGAATAAGACAGCTCTGAAAATAGCAACCAGGAAATGCACACAACAGCAGCCAAGTACACAGTGATGTAAAGGAGGGTAGAGGTGAACTATGTGGCCAGTGTGTGTGCCAGAAAATGCGTGGACTCAGTACAGCTCCAGGCAGCAGTGCATGCGAAAGTACATTGCAAAACTGTACAATATGTCCAAAATGATTGTGAAGCGCTAACAAGTTTGTGCGGGTTTAGCGAGGAGCTATGCCGTTTGCCTGGTGCAAACACATTTACCCCGGGCTAAACTTTGCTATATTCAAAGGTGACATGTAAATGAGCCTACTTAGGTAGTCTCTGGGCAAACATCCAGATTAGCATCTCAATATGCCCTGATTTGTATGCAGTTTGCCCAGTGTTCCTGCAGGGTCCCACAGCTCCACCTGTAGGTCAGTCTGGAAGTACAGGGACTGGCTGGGTCTGCACACTGCTCCACCTGTAGGTCAGTCTGGCAGTGCATGGTGGTAACTGCAGGCTACATCTATACGGCACAACATAGCATAATGTGCCCCAGGGGACTACATAGCACAGGCGCAGGTGGTGGTGTTGCATGCAACTGTCAAACTGTAGGTCATGCTACAGTGCACAGCAGACACTACCATAGCAATGGGGCCAGTAGTGTGAGGGACACAGCAATGCCTATGGTGTGTAGGGCAGTGATGATCACTGCACTGAACACAGTGACAGGCCCAACTTACAGGTGTGTGCTGACAGTGGACATTACTGTTATGCTGTTGTGTGATCAACAGATGCTGCACCACTGGCATGGGATGCTCACAGTGACATATACATGACTGGCTGTGTGTGCTGTTGTGGCTGTACAGCTGTGTGATATGTGACTGGGGGGCACATACAATCAGACAGGCACACTGGTGTTGGGATATTCCCAACACTGGCCCATATGCACTGCATGATGTGTCCCAGCCTTGTGGCCACACTCAGTCTATGGTGCAGTCTGGCCACTCATACACCCTCTCCTCAACACCCTCCATGCCCACAGTGCTGCATGTGTGTGCTGGCATCTCTTGGTGTCCACAGAAGGGTGGTCTGCAGGTGTGTGCTGTATGGCCTTACTGTCATGGTGTCCATTGGGAGCCGGGTCACCACTTACTGCCTGGCATGGCTGGGACTGGTGGCAGATGATGGCATCATTGTGATGCCATCAGTGAGCAGCATGTTTCCTCTATGTCTGGCTTTTTCTGTATGTCATACTTATTGGTTAGGGTCACACAAAACCATGCTAATGCCATGCAAAGCCACAAAGTCACACAAAGCTGGTTTGCCCAGAGTTAAGACTACCTTTTCCTGGGTGGTAATTTGTACTGTGCAAAGTGTTGCGCTATGTCATGCAACAATGCTTTGCGCGGCACTATTTGCTGAATATAGCATTGCGCTGACATGCCCCCTCACTTTGCCCCTTGCATACATTATACTTTTGCCTGGCGCTAATGCAGTTTGCAGGTGCTATTTGCTGTTATGAATATAGTGGACCTGCGCTAAACCTGCGCAAACGGTTTGTGCCCAGCGCAAAGTTTTGAATATCTGGCCCCATATATACTAATTTAACAGCAAGAGTAAGAACAAATGATGACGTGTCAGACATAGTACCAATGCAGAGAGGAACTAGACAGGGGTGCCCACTATCACAACTTATTTTCACCTTGGCGATAGAGCCACTAGCACAGGCAATTAGACAATCATGGGATCTGAAAGGTATACAGTATGGAGACTTGACACATAAAATAATTTTGTATGCAGATGATGCACTAATTTACAGTAGGAACTTAAATCAGGATTTCAAACCATTAATTCAAATCATACAACAATTTGGAAATATCTCTGGCTACAAAGTCAATTGGAGTAAATCAGAACTAACTGAAACTACAAATCATTCTGACCCTTTTGAAATTCTAAATAACTATAAAATTAAAATAACAAAACAGATTAAATATCTAGGAATTAATAACAGTATGGACATGAATGAATTATATGAGCAGAATTTTGAACCCTTGACAGATAAAAGTAAAAAATGACTTACAACACTGGAAAACTCTACCTTTAACATTAATTAGTAGCGTCAACCTTATTAAAATGAACATATTACCTAAAGTTATGCTCTTATTCCAAACATTACTGGTCTGTATTAAGGAAAACTGGTTTAAAAGACTGGAGAAAATTATAAAAAAACATTTTTATGGAAAGGGAAGTGCCCCAGACTTAAAATGGAAAAATTATATATTCTGAAAACAAATGGAGGTCTAGCCCTTCCAAATTTGCAATGATATTACTTTGCAGCCAATCTTGTGACGATATATTTATGATTTCACCAGAATACACAAGACAGTTCAACCTGTATAGAAAAGCATCTTCTCTTTATAATGATATCAAATATATATTATACGCATGACCATACAGAAAAAAGATTGCAGACATTAGATTCTCTACTTTAACTATTTGTAAGATATGGGATCAAGCTAAAAAAAAACAAGCAAAACTACAACAAATATTCTCATATCGTTCCCCAATGTATTTAAATGGACATTTCACTTCTTCAGTTAATGACTACTCTTATAAAAAATGGCAAGGTAAAGGTTTGAAAGAAATTAGCCATATGTTTAATGAACAGGGTCTAATGGACTTTTAGTCTATCAAAAATAGGTATGGACTTCCAAAATCTCACTTTTTTAGATATCTTCAAATTAGAAATTACATAGCTGAGAAGACAGATATCTCAAGTCCACCTGCATATCATGAACTAGAATATTTATTTATAAGCACAGATAAAATAAAATCACATCTAAGATATACTCGCCCATAATTTCTCTGGATAGCACTCTACTTAACGAAATCTCATCCTATAAATATCTAGGCGTCTGCTGGACCCACAACTAAATTTCTCAAACCAAATTGACGCCATATCCTCAAAACTTCACCCTAAGCTTGGCATCCAATACCACAACAGGGACTCTCTCCCTCTTCCTGTATGACAGGAACTTCTGGCTAAAATATTATCACCCATCTTTGACTATGATGACATAGTTTACTGTACCGTGCCAGCCTCCTCACTTGTTAGGTTTGACTCCCTCTTTTACACCTTCTGCCTCTTCACCTCAAATTCTCCCCTTAGAACCCACCAATGCTCCTGTCTCTCTTCCCTGGAGCTCTCACCTCTTTCCCATTGACATCTCATCCACTCTGTCTTCCTTATCTCCAAATACTGTTACAACCTGCTCCCCTCCTACTTCTCTGTCAACCTCACTCCCGCTCTCTCCTCACCCTACTCCCCATGTTCTAGGGATTCCCACTCCTTCTCCCTTCCCAAAACATCCTCAAATGTGGGAAAATCTACCTACACCTATTGGCTCCCCTTACTTTGGAACACTCCTCTCCTACGTAATTCACTCTCACACACCTCTATCAAGCCCCAGGTGTACAGCCTACCCCCAAAACCTGTTCCTATAATAATCCATAGCACTTGCTCCTGACCCAAAATGACAGCACTTCTCTTGCCTCTTCACCTCACCTCACTCATCCTCTCTTCCCTCTACTTATCAATCCCCAGAATCCCCTTCCTCTAAAATTCCCTAAAATCCCTCCCACTAAAATTCAGTCCAAAGCTAGCTCTCCAGGCTCTCTGCCATCTGAATTCTTACAAAACACTCTTCCCCAAGCTCTTGGCCATATGCACCTTTGTGAAGTCAGGTTTCCTCGACTTAGCACTGTACCATAAATTTACCTACCTGATAATCCTGTTTTACTCTTGATTTTCCCCCATGCTTATATCAGTTCATGAGTTTGCCTCTACCTACATGTTTGGATGTTCTGCATTGCACTTACCTACAGCTTATATCGTATGTACCCCCTACATTAATTATATGATGCTTTTTATTGTATCCTGTATACTGTTTATCCTATATTCCACGCTCCACGGGTCGCACCTGTAAACAAGCTTTGGCTCAGTGTGCCTTTCCTGGTTACCAAATGTTTAAATAAAAATATTCTTATTTAGTAAATAATTTAAATCAATTAAAAGTAAAATGGGAAGACAAATTAGCTTAAAAAATAACAGAAAATAGCTGGATAAAAATAATAGATTTTACAATATGGAATAATGTCAACAAGATTGCAACAAATTTAGTGCAACATAATACATATTACACACCTCACAGACTCAATCTGATAGATCAGAAATGGTCAAGTAGATGCCCAAGATGTCCAGACATAGGGACTTTAGAACATATGATGGTAAAATGTCCAGCATTAAAGTTGTTTTGGCACCAAGACCTCACCACTATATTGATATCCATAGGAATATTGCTGAATTTCAGAATGGAATGGATTATGATTTGTCACAGTAGAAAAATAGATAAACTCCTCACACAGAAACAAAGACTTATCACACTAGGATGCATCATTGCATTTACATGCATTTTACTTAAATGGAAAGACCAAACACCCCTGAACTACATTACATGGCTAAATGTTATATCATCAATTCATAGACTAGAAAAAGTACACTATACCTTAATGGATGAAATAAAATTAAACAAAGAAATTTGGATCACATTTAACCAAACCATTAAATCTGATACAGTATTAAGGTCCATAACTTAGGTTATGTTCAGGTAAGATAAACATGCAACTAAAAGGTGTTTAATAAAGTCAGGTAATAAACATATTATAAACCATAAGAACCCAGCACAAGAAGTAACAAAGAAAGGATATCAATATTAAGGTTTATATTGGCAAGCCAAAGAGAAGATACTGTAGCTTACAGAAATATAAATTGTGTATGTGTTCCTACCTGAATGTTTCTTTACTATATTTGTGTTAGCACACAGACTGTGTAAATGCTGTCATATGTGATGCATAATGCTTGTAAATAATGATTGAATTTTTAAATAAAATAAAAAAATACCCTCCTGAAGTCCAGGACCCTAGCTCCTGTGTGGTTCGATTCTGCAGCCATCCTTATACTGGCCCCCAGGTAGCCTCCTACCTTGACGTCTGCAATACTGTCCCTGTTAGTGAGTAGCGGGTCCTGTCCAGTATTATCCCATCATGAATGGGTTCGCTGACTAGTTGTCTGAGGAACACCCCCAGCAGAAAGTCCAGGATGTTCCTGCTTCTTGATGAAGCTGCTGCTTGGAGGCTTCAGTCTACATCCAGCAGGTTAAAGCCCCCCACCAGTAACACAGCCCCCTTTTCTGCCATCCTACCAATGGTTTCCAACAGTACCTTATCTAATTCCTCCCCTGTACAGGTCTGTAGATCATTCCAGTGTGAATAGTGGCTCCATTCCCTGTCTCTAGGGTGACTCACAGTACTTCTTCTTCCCCTCTGTATTCCCTGCATGTCCTGTTGCCTTTATGGCTTCCCTTACAAAAAGCACCACACACCCTCCTTTTCTTTCCACCCGGTCCTTCCTGAACAAAGTATAGTCTGGTGTAGCCATGTCTAGTCATGGTTTTCAGTACACCATGACTTGTTTCCACTCTGCTTGTTACCTTTTTCCTTTTAGCCCTCTCTCCTCCCCTCCCCTTTTTAATGATCTCATTCCCTTCCTGCTTTGTCTCTACCACCCTGCTTCCTTTGTTAATTTGCACCATGGGGGGATTCCTCTCCCATCAGGTTCTCCTTACTGTTTACTTCAGTGTGGGGGGGGGCGGAGCAGTTTCTGTCTCCCAGATTCCTTCTGCCACCTCACTCAGCTAGTTTAAATGTTCATCAAAGTAACAAGTAAACCATCCACTGAAGACTGCAGTTCCCCTTCCAGATGGATGCAGGCCATCAGCCACGTATAGGCTCTTATCTTCCCAGTTGGGTCCCCAGTCCCCAATGTACCCAATCCCCTCCTCTCTGCACCATTCCTTCAGCCATAAATTGAAGCTCCTGGTGCAGAGATCCCTGTCTTCCCCCCATGATAGACAGGCAGCACCTCAACGAGAGCCATGGAGTGTGCTACGCAAGACCACTCCCCAGCTCCCTAAACTTGTCCTGCACTATCCTAGCCCCATCCTTAGCCAGGTCATTAGTGCCCAGGTGGACAATCACATACAGCTGTCCATCTCATCCTGCTACCCTAGCGATCCTCAGGATCTGGTTCCCATCATTCGGGGCCATGGCGCCATGTAGCACCTAACCTGCCTCTCGCCCTTTCCTATTCCCAAATCTATCCCCCTCACAATCAAGTCCTCAACCAGACATTGCTTCCTTCTCCTCTGGGGTCCTCTACCACCCTTCGTGGGGGTCTCCACTATGGGGGACCCACATCTTGTGTTGTCATTATCGCAGGTTCCTTCACCTGGCAGTCACACCCTACCAGCATGGCATGGGATCACTTGAGGAATGTGCCTCTGTCCTCAGAGTCCACCTTAGTCCAGTCGTTCCTCCTCCCTGGCATCCTCTGAGGTAACAGTGGCAGACTTGGTGGCCCCTAGGTGGGGGAAGAGGTCCCCTGAATCCTGGCTAACTTGGCATGGAGTCTAGCGACCTCCTCCCTCAAGCCAGAGCGGTGCATGCGGAAGGGGCAGCATAGCAGTCTCCAGGTCTCTTTGAAAAGTGCCACCCCACACCTAATGCACTGCACCACTCCAAGCATTTTCAGCTTCTGTTCTCCCTGTGTTACCTGGAAATACTTTTGTACCCTTACCCTGATAGGGCATTTTTGGTTGTCATCTTTTTTTGTTTGTTTCAATTTGTGTCCCCCTATGCCTTGTTTAAATCTCTTTAGTCTCCTAACCTAAATAGGGTGTTGCTGCTATTTCCAGTTTTGGCCTACCTTTGATCTTTTGTCCTTCCCAACAGTGACTTTTACACAGTAATGAACAGGTGCCTTACACCTTAGTCCACCAGCAGAGTCTCCTGCATCCTTCTGCTGGTGCCTGTTGATGCCTTAGACATCAATTACCTGTTTCACTCCTTCACTGTTCCACTCACTTGCTGGGACACGGGCGTGCTGGATGAGTTAGAGTGGAAATGCGTTTATAGTGCTCTTTTAAGAAGGTACTAAGCCTCAGTCAGCTCCACCACCCGATTACACACCTGATTTGCAGGGCTTCCTGAATCTACTCAGCCCCAAAATTTATTTCATGAGCTCATTCCCCCACACCACCTGTTACAATTTTTGAGATAAGTGTCAAAGTACCCCAAACACTGACTACAAGTATTTTTCTCCCCATCTACTCTGCTAATTTCAGTATGAGCAGAAATATAAATGCAGTATCTCTGTAAGGTAAAGCTATATGCTTTCACTCCTCTCTGTCAGCAAATGCTGGATTAGTAGCTCGATTCAAACTGTCAGGATAAAATTCAGCTCAGTTTGATTAGTCTATGCAGTTCCCTAAAAGAGTGTGCGATAGTCTGGGTCTGTTTAGAGACACACTCGTGTGTGAGCTTAGCTGGATCTTATTTCACATTTTACTGCTTTAAATTCAGCTCAGTTTGAATAGTCTATTCAAATTACTAAAAGAGTGCATGATAACCAGATTGTTACACAATTTATTTAGAGATACTAACCAAATATAAATTTAGTACAATTTTATTTGACCTATTGCTGCTTAAAGTATTTAGAACTGTCTGGTCTAATAGTTCACTTTGTTTTTACTCCAGCCTTTGCATTCACTTGAACTTTTTCAAATTTGATAGAGAGTCTGAACAGCTTACCAGAAGGTCATCATACCACTTATCAGAGTGCAACTCAAACTGACAGTATTGAGCTCCTGGCTGGTGACCCCTCTTGTACCTGTGGCACAGGAGATGTTGCAATGGGATGTAACATCACCAGGCATGCGTACACTCACTGTTGCATAGCAACCACCCCAAACAGCTTGCGCTGTCCGCTGTACTGGGGGTATGCTGAGGTGCATTCAGGTTGAGGATAATGCCTGTACTAAGATGGCAAGGGGATCTTTTATGTGGTTTATATAAGATATCCAAGCCTAAGCACATTTTAAAATTGTAGTTTACCTGGTTGTCTTGTTCTGCCATCTGAACAATTAATAACAATTTTACAACTTAGGTTTGATGGTGCTTGGCATAATCAGTTCTAAAATGCAGTCAGACACAGTAATAGATGAAATGATTCTCATATTATCATCTCGACATTTTAAATATACAACACCTAAGTGATCAGTAGGCATTCCACCTTGAGACAGTGCAGTGGAGTTGTAAAGTAAAGTAAAACTGCCTAAATGTATACTTAACCAATGTTACATCAAATAAAGAAAAAAAATATTATACTGTTGGCTTATTTTCAGTCTCTTCAGATTCTGGGGACTGCAACAAGTATTAACAGCGCCACAGGGAGATTATAACAAGCAGATGGAAAACGCAGAGACGTGGTGGCTCCATGAACTGCTTATAAGTCCTACCATTTACAATGTGTTTGAAGAGGACATAAAGCAAATTGGAAATGTGTCAGAGAAGATGGAAAACAAAATACTCCAGACCCTCAGATTGTGCCACCAGTGAGGAAGACAATCTATTAGCAACCTTATCAGTGGATGAGGAAGACTACTGATGCACTGGATTTGTGTGACTAATACCAGCTGGTGACTGAAGTCAAGGCTGCACGTATGGTACTGCCCAAGGTGATCACAGAGTTGTCAAGTGTCAGCTAAATTTGGACTAAGATCCACCCATAGAACCAGCAGGCATTTTCTGACCACCTATCAAGCTGAGAGAACAAAGGTAAGGCTAGCTGCACTGTGGCAGTGGTGGGTTCGCTGGCTGTACTGGTGGAGGCCAAACTTTTATTTTTTTTCTTGTTTGTTGAAAAGGTTTGTTGTCTCAGAGGTGTTTCAGTCTCCTTCTCACATTGAAGGAGCTAATTGCTTTTCCTCCCACAGCTCTTCCAAAGGATTAGGTGTGTATGTGGGGGTGGAGCTGGCAAACTGTCAGTAATTTCCAACAGAAAGAAGGGTTAAAAAGTCAGGTTAGTTGATATCTTGGAGGTAGAAGACTTGGTTTGCTGGCCAAGCACCTAGCTTCACCTGAGCTCTTTTCTTCTAAGACTGCTTGAAAGGCAGAGTAGAGAAACTTACCAGAGCAAGGGAAAAGGATTAAGACTTATTTTGGCTAAGCAGATTTACTGTGTGGTGTTGTTTTTATTTTTTACTCACAGGGATTGCTACTGTTTGTTGCTAACATTTCATTGCTTTATTTTTCTCTGATTCAAATTGTTGTTGCTGGTATACCTTCTTCTGCATTATTACAAGGTGTGCCTACAGGTATGTGCTAACAGATTACTGCTGTAATCTTCTGATTCAAATTGTCTTTTGCAAGGTATATCTTCTGTTACTGCTTTATTTTTCTCTGGAGCAAAGTGTTTCTTACAGGGTATATCTTCTCTGAAATTATTACAGGTGGTGCTTTACAGGTTTTACAGTTTTATCTAACATTAGGATAAGCTTTCAGGGTTACTGCATTTGTTGTTGACTGATTGTTTCTGCTCTTACCTCCTTGTTCTTTCGTCCGTGGTTCTTCTTTTAGGCAGGGAAGGGCCCAGCCACCCACCCCATCCCCAACCACCCACGCTACACTCCTTTTATAAGGTACCACAGTTGTGACATTTCCTGTGGCAGAGCAGGAAGGGCGGATCAGTGGGGCCTCCACAAGGTGATCTCATTTACAGGGCACTAGTAATTTAACTTGTTATAACAAGTTAAACAAAGCACAATTAAACCATTACTTGCATTTTTTCCTTCTAATTACTCTGACTAGGTTACAAACCCAGCAACTTATTTGTAATGGATTTCATTAACTGCAGGTACTACGGAACAATTTCAGAAGGACAGTCTTACAGGATTTGGAAACTGTCCTACATGCTGGAGCCTTTGGAGATCTTAGGTCTCAGCTCTGGGCAGCATGGGCAGAGATTACTAGCGCCTCAAATTTCATATTGAAGGGAAATACATTATAAGAACCACCGCCATTTCCCAGCATCCAACAGAAAAACCTCGACCGCAGAGGGTAGTTGGTCCAGGAGGTTGGCAGGTGGTTAGGAGGAACAAATCAGGTGCCCCATCACTCTCTGCTCTCCAACACATTACCTCCAAAACCATATAAACACTACAAACAGGTATCTGCCTCTATCTCTGAAATCAAATAAAGAGGCAGAAGACACTACTGAAGAGCAGGACACTGCGCACAGGAGCTAGCACAACAATACTCACCCAAATCAGGAACCAAAACTAAACAAGCACAAGGAAATCCAAAAACTTCTGATCATAGGAGACTCCATGATTAGGAGTTGATACCCATCTCCAGCCAGGGTGATGGTCAGATGTCTCCAGGTACATCAGCATGAGAGACACTGACGCATTACAAAATTGTTCACAAAGCAGGAGAAAACATTGATGTACTAGTACACATAGGGACTAATGATCTGCCAGCCGGTCAGTTGTGGAGACCAAGGAACACCTGACTAGGCTGGGTGACAAACTATCATCTATTTCATCCGCATCTCCTTCTCTGAGATCCTGCCAGTCTGGGAGAAGGGAGCAGATGGAGGAAGGTCAGAGAAGGGAGATGGGAGCTAAACCCGTGGCTCAAGGACTGGTGCCAGAAAAAGGACACAGATTTGTGAGGAACTGGCAACAGTTCTGGGGCGAAAGTTCTTAAATTTGATGGACTGCATCTGACTAAAGAGAGTCAGTGCATTGGGGCAGAAGTTTGACGTCTTTGCAGAATATTTAAACTAGCAAATGGGGAGAGGGGTGCAGCACCCCATACGTCGAATGGGAAGAACACCCCTCCCCCCTCAGCTAGTGGTCAAACAGGAATTCAGCATGTTTGCCGTTCATTGCATCACCAGGTAAGAAAAAAGGTTTGTCTCCCCATACGATGCACAGGGGTAATGCCAAACTTCACCCAACAACTAACACACCAAAATCTGGCCAATGGAAAATCATGTACACAATGCTCACAGCCTGGGAAATAAGATCCCAGACCTGCAGGCAATAATGTCAGAGGCTAAACTGGACATAGTAGCAATTAGTGAGACGTGGTTTACCAGTAACCACACTTAGGAGACTTCAGTACCTGGCTATGTATTGTTCAGAAGAGACCGAGGTGCAAAAGGGGGAGGAGTGGCCCTGTATGTTAATGAAAATATCAAAGCTACAGAAATTCAGAATACACATAAGGAGCCAGAAGAACTGTGGGTCACCTGGAAACAGGAAATGGGACAGCCATAAGAACTGGGGTTGTCTACAGGCCCCAGACCAGAGGAGGCATAACACATTACTGTTAGAAGATATACAAAACATGACAGCTAAAGGGAGGTTCTGATAATGGGAGACTTCAACATGCCAGATACAGATTGGTCAATACCAGCAGGAACATCAGCCAGAACTAGACACATAGTGGATTCCTGCAGGAGGCCTCAAACAACTGGTACAGCAACCCACAAGAGACAGGGCTATCCTAGATCTAGTACTGACTAACAAGAAGGATCACAGATCTCAGGTAGAAGGTCACCTGGGGGCCAGTGACCATCACATGGTATGGTTCAATTTGGCTACTACATCTAAATCATCCCATTCCAAGGCAAAAATATGGGACTTCAGAGGAGCTGACTTTGATAAGATGGCCAACAGAGTTAAGCTAGCCCTGGCAAAAAGAAACACAGGTGAGGAGGTACAGGCAAAGTGGGAAGCATTAAGGATACAATACTTGAAGCAACATCCCATTGTGTTAGACAGAAAAGGAAGTGCAAAGAAGAAGGAAACCACTTTGGTTCTCAAATACAGTAGCAGAAAAGGTCAGAGCCAAAGGCTGGCCTTCAGAAAATATAAGGGAACACAGCGGGATGAAGATAGGGAGGCATACCAAACTGCCCTAAAGGAAGCAGGTAAGGCAGTAAGGCAGGCAAAGTCCCAAACTGAGGAAACACTAGCACGAACAGTAAAGAAGGTGACAAGACTTTCTATAGATACATTAGTGAAAGGAGAAAGTCCAGAGGGGTATTGCTAAGCTTAATGGAGAAAGGGAGCATGTGAGGAGGAGGACCCTGTAAAGGCATCTATCCTAAATAGATACTTTTGCTCAGTATTTACTGAAGAGAAGGTAGGGCAGGGCCCACAGCTCAGCATCATGGACACAGGGGAGGGAGGTGAGCACTACTCCCTTCACAAAGAAAGGGTCCTACAAGAGCTTGCTAAGCTCAGGTGGATAAGGCAATGGGACCTGATGGCACACATCCCAGGGTACTTAAGGAGCTAAGGAGGAACTAGCAGAGCCATTAGCAGAATTGTTTAGTGAGTCTCTCTGAGCACAGGAGAGGTCCCAGAAGACTGGAGAAGGGCTCATGTGATCCCACTCCACAAGAGTGGTAGCAGGGAGGAGGCGGGGAACTACAGACCGGTCAGTCTTACCTCAGTAGTGGGCAAGATTATGGAGGCACTCCTTAAGGAAAGGATAGTGCAACACCTGGAATCCATAGGGGCACAGGATCCAAGACAGCATGGGTTTACAAAAGGAAGGTCCTGTCAAACTAATCTCATAGATTTCTTTGACTGGGTAACCAGAGTGGTGGACCAAGGGGGAGCAGTTGATGTCCTTCCTTGACTTCAGCAAAGCTTTGACACTGTTCCACATAGAAGATTGATAAATAAGCTAGGTAGGCTCGGGGTGGGTCAGAAGTTGGTCAACTGGCTGGCAAACTGGTTGACTGGCAGAAAACAGAGAGTGGTGGTAAATGGTATACAGTCAGAAGAGATGCAAGTCACAAGTGGGGTACCTCAGGGATCAGTCCTGGGGCCAGTCCTATTCAACATCTTCATTAGTGACCTCGCAGATGGACTAGAGGGTAAGGCTTGTCTGTTTGCAGATGACACCAAGATCTGTAACAGAGTAGATGATCCAGATGGGGTGGGCAGAATGAGAAGAGATCTGATAAACTAGCAGAATGGTCAGAAGAGTGGCAACTGGGACTTTAATGCAAAAGTGCAAAATCATGCACATAGGGAAGAGAAACCTGAAGCCACCTATAGGCTGGGAGGGAGTTGCTAGCAGTCACAAAGGAAGAAAGAGACTTGGGCATCATCATCACTGATGACCTAAAATCATCCAAGCAGACCTCCTAAGCAGTAGTAAGGCTAGGGGGTGTTAGGGTGTATTAGTAGGGGCATCACAAGTCGTAAGAGGAGGTAATAATCCTCTGTACAAGACATCTGGTTAGGCCCCATCTGGAGTACTGCGTGCAGTATTGGAGGCCACACCTTCACAAGGACATTAACCAAATTGAGGCAGTCCAGAGAAGGGCAACCAAAAAATGGTGCAGGGACTGCATCAGAAGACATATGAGGACAGATTAACGGAGCTCAATATGTATACCCTTGAGCAAAGGAGGGAGAGAGGTGATATGATAGAGACATTTAAACACCTTAAGGGCATAAACAAGTGAAAGAGTCCAACATGTTTAAATATAAGAAAATAGCAGGACAAGAGGACACAGCATGAGATTAGAGGGAGGCCGATTAAGGGGAATGTGAGAAATTCTTTCACAGAAAGGGTGGTAGATGCATGGAATGGCTTACCACAAGAAGTGGTGGCTATGAATACAGTGCAGGGCTTCAAACAGGCATGGGATAGGCATAAGGGAGCAATACAAATGACTATGAATAGATAGGTCACTGACAGAGCAAAGGCCGATGGCACATTTATAAGGTAGAAAAAGAAATGGGCAGACTGGATGGGCCTTGCGGTCCTTATCTGCCGTCAACTTCTATGTTTCTATGTTTCTATGTAACTGGAATTGAGGTAGCACAAGCATCATCACTTCTGGAATCACAGGCAGTGAGAACAAAGCAGTAGTGTCCTGAGAAGTCTTGAGCAAATAGCCCTAAGTCTTTTGCATCTTCTTGGCTGGACCCTGAAGGAGTTTGGCTACCATCTTCAGATTCCTGTTCTGCTTGACCTTGTGATATAGCTGCAGAAATTGCAGGTGACAGTTGAAAAATGAGAACATCAGCCATACCTGTTTGTGACTCTTCTTTTTGGCTTTCCTACCGTGAAGCTTGTGCAGCCTATGAATGTAGGAAGAGCTGCTTGGACTTGAGAACATTTATTTATTCATTTATTTGTAAATCAGCTTACAACCTTTGAGCCAGAGGCTCATTTCCAAAGGTACCTCGTCACATTGAGGACAAACATAACAAATTTAGGTTACAGAATACAAGTCACTGAATTAGAGTTACACATATTGATTTCATACATAATGCAATTTAGTAGCAATTACATTGATGCAGCTAGCACAAACTGTTTATAACAGAGGTATGATGCACAGGCGGAGAAAGTGGGGGGGTGAGGTGGAGTGCCGCCCAGCAGGCTTTGTCAAGTGTGGAGAGATCGAGGCCACATTTAGAGACAGGAGCAGCTACGAGTGTTAAACAGTTGCTCCAAGGGTGGTTTTGAAGTTGAGATTGTGGGGCATTGGAGATGGGAGCAGGGAGAGAGTTAAACCAGGATGGGGCTCTGTAGCAGAAAGACCTCTGACCATGGGTGGTCCTGGATCTTGGGACCAGTAGAGTGGTCTTGTTGGAGGTTCAGGTTGCGATAGTGGGTGGGGTATGGTGGATGGAGGCTGTCACCCCAGGAGGGGAGACCCCGAGTAGGGTTTTTTTTGTGAGGAGGCAAGTTTGATAGCGTAGCCGTTCATCTAGGTTAAGGAGTTTAGCCTTGTCATAGAGTTGACATGCATGTGTGAGCCTGGGGGCACCAGTAATCAGCCTGCAGGCCTTATTTTGGGTGAGGCAAATTTTGTTGAGGGCAGTCGTGTCAGCAGCACCATAGACTGGCAGGCCATAGTCTACAAGGGACAGTACTGAAGACATAACAGCAAGTCGGAGAGCATCGGGGGAGGCAGTTTTTATAGCGGTAGAGGATGCCAAGCCATGTATTAGTAGCGGATGCAAGGGCATCAATGTGGGTGTGGAAGGTGGGAGCTGAATCGAAGGTAACCCCAGGGTATTTGTAGGAGCAGACTTGTTCAAACAGTTGTTTGGTACTAGGGAGGTTAGGGAGTGGGTGGTTGCAGGCTTTGTTTTGGGGGTGGACAAAGAGCTTTGTTTTGTTTTTTTTCAAGATTAATGATGAGTCTGTGCTCCTTAAACCAGGCTTCGGCTTCATTGTAGGATTATTGTAGGGAGTTCTGGAGGGAGATGGGATTGCGGTGGGTGGCAAAAATGACAGCATTGTCTGCATACATAAGAATTTTGCCAGAGCATGCACTGGGCAGGGTGTTTAGATAGAGTGAGAAGAGAAGAGGGCCCAGGATGGAGCTCTGGGGTACCCTTGAGCGGATGGGATGGGTTTCAGAGAGTGTCCCATTGATTTTTACACACTGTGAGCGAGCAGATAGACAGCTCGTGCACCATGTGAGGTGGCCAGTGGAGAAACCAGTGCAGCAGAGGGCATCCAGCAGAAGAGGGTTGGAGACAGTGTTGAAGGCCTTTGAGAGGTCAACGAACACTGCACCAGCTAGGGAGCTGGCATCCAGGGAGGAGTGTAGGAAATTGGAGAGCTCAACTAGTGCAGTGTCGGTACTGTGACCAGCATGGAAGTTTAGGATTTATCTGGAGAATTCAGACACTTCTTGTCTAGTAGTTTGGCTGCCATCTTCAGGGTTTTGTTCTGCTTGACCTTGTGACTCAGCTGCAGAAATTGCAGATGACAGTCAGTTGAAAAGTGAGAGCATCAGCCGTGAATGTTTGTGACTCCTGTTCTTTTTGGCCTTCTTCCTAAGGAGGTTACACAGCTTATGACTGCAGGAAGAGCTCAAGTAAGAGCTACTTGGACTTGAGGATGTTTAGGACTGATCTGGAGAGTTCGGACACTTCTTGTCTAGCTCAGTCTGTTGACATACTGGAAAGTAGCACACAGGGGAACTGGAAAGACCAAGTGGGGATGGAAATAGATCCCAGAGCTGTCTAATCTTTAGCAGCATGTAGTCACAGTCACGGTCCGAAGACACATCCAGTGCAGAGTCCTCACCAGAAGTAGATTAGAGCAGTTTCCTATACCAGAATCTGGATAGTTCCAATGAGTCTGCCCATCAGGTAAGCTCTCCTGTAATAACTTTGCAAGGACAGTGACCTTAAAGCCAGGGACCTTATGTGGAACAATGCCCATGTCAACATGTCTGCTCCTTTTGAGCTGCCAACCAGGTAGGGCCATAAAAGTTTGGATTGTCAAACCATCAACTGACCTTGGCCCTTGTCAACTCCACAACTCCACTGGGGATTGGGGGTGAGATTAAAGTACACCACTTGTCCTTAAACTCCACCAGAAGGGGCTGAATGGCAAAGTCGATCACAGCATCTAGGCCACAGTTGTGGGTGACCGATGCTTTAGTGATGCCAGATCAGATGCTGAAGAAACATTTCAGGCCTTGGTTGAGCCACTCAAATGTTAGATTTCCAGGTACTGTATCTCCAAGGGATTCAGAGTGATGACAAGCCTGGATATCAACCGTCAAGGTTTGACAGCACGCAGTTCTTCCCTTCATGTTCAGGAACCAAACATGAAATGTAGCAAGTTGTGGGGATCCATCACCAACATCTTCTGGTTATAGAGCAAGCAGTACTTGAAACCAAGGTTGGGAGCCATCCCCAATCAGGGCCTAAGCTGAAATGTCTCTGCAACAACATCTAGAACTTTGGCAACCCCTCAAGACTAGGGACATGAAGCTCTAACAGCTAAAGCCAGTGGGTTTTTTGAAGACTTTGCACATGTTCAGAAGACTGTACTAATGTGGCAATGTAAAAGGAATCCAGGTGGTTATAAATTGAAGTTCCTTGCATTGTTATTTAAATAAAATCAGTGCGATACTGAGAATCAAGTTATCCTCTGCCATAAGGCTGGATGGGTGATCCGTGGAACTTGATGGGCTGCAAAGCCTTTCAAACCCCAGGAAATCTTACTGTATTCTGACTTCTGCAGTATGGTCTCACCATAAGACTGTCCCAGAGCCGAAATGGTTAATAGAACCTATGCTAATCATGGAATGTTAGGCTCAAGCTCGGTTTTCAAACCACTGTCCTTGGTGAACATTCTACAACTGTCAGATTCTTTACTCCACTTGCCTAGTACAGACGCTTTGGACAGCCCTCCTTCATCTTTCTTGAAGATTTTATTTTTTTAATTTTTTTTTAAGTAAAATTTTATTTCTGTTCATTTTTAAAGCACTGTCCTTGAGTTTACAGGTAGATTAGTCTAGGATTAGTGTTATTCCAGTAAGTTTTTCGGTTTCTTCTTGGTTTGCTTAACTGGGAGGAAACAGAATGTTTATTTATACAGTACATTTTAAGTTAAATTTTCACTTTTGAACCCTTTTTGGGCCAGTTATTTAATTCGGGGAGAAATTGTGGTAATTCTCGGTTCTCTTTCCAGTCTCTAAACCGACGGCAAAAAAAAAAAAAAAGAGGTAAATATTTAAGAGTTGAAAGATATTCTTTTGTGTGTGATAGGGCTCACTTAAAACTCACTTTTAGGTGTTTTTGTTGGTTATGTCACTACCCAAGAAAAGAACCGGCCCAACAGGTTTTCAGCATTGTACAGAATGTGGGGAACCGTTTGTTAAAGCTGACCCTCACTTAGTTTGTGTTCTCTGTCTGGGGTTTGGGCACCTTCAGGCAGATTGTGAAATCTGTAAGAATTTTCCTCAGTTGATGCTTGATAGGCACTTGAACCAACTGAGAGAAAAAATATCCAAGAAAGCTGCTGACCCAGCTGAGGAAAAAAGTCCTCCTCTCAGAAGGAGAAACCAGAGGAACCGGTTGAACGACCCTCTGACCAGGGTGAAGGGTTCCTCAGGTAAAAAGAAAACCGCAGACACCGCCTCTGAACTGGCAGGTTCTGCTAAGAAGAAGAAAAGGGAAAAGCACTTGATTAAGGAACCGCAACCAATGATTATGTCGGTTCCAACCGCAGAAGCTATAATGGATGTTATAAGTGTTCTCCAGGCGCTGCAAATTGGTACCGCAGTTCTGGTTCAGCAGCCCAGTTCACAGTCCTTGGCTCAAGACCTGGGTTCCTCCTCGGTTCTCAGTTCACTTGAGAGATTTGCTGAAGTTTATGTGGAAGGGGAGGATGAGGATGACGAGGATGAGGATGTAGATTATGGTGAACCTCCTGAACCTGAAGTATCTCCTGATTCTCACTGCCCCAACTCCCCTGAGAAGGGAGATGAGGATTTTACATCCCATTTTGCTTTTATGAAGCAAATGGCACAGACTCTGGACATTTCCATCCAAGAATCCACAGAGGAGGAGGAAGAGGAACTGGATTATATGGAAATGATGGATATGCCAGCAACAAAAGGCTGTTGAAACCCCAGGAAATCTTATTGTATTCTAACTAATGCAGTATGGTCTCACCATAGGACTGCCCCCGACCGGAAATGGTTAATAGAACCTATGCAAATGATGGAATGCTAGGTTCGAGCTCGGTTTTCAAACCACTGTCCCTGGTTGCACTTCTTTCAACCATCAGATTCTTTACTCCACTTGCCTCAGTAAGATGTCTCTGGAGAGCGCTCCTTCACTTGCTTGAAAACTTTGTTTTTTGTTGGTTTTCATAAAGTACTGTTTATTTGTTTGGGATTTTAAAGCACTGTCCTTGGTGTACAGGTAGATTTAGATTTAGTATCTTCTGGGGTAAGTTGTCCGGTTCCTTTTTGGTTCCCATAACTGGGAAGGAACCAATGTTTCTTTTACTTTTTGAAGTAAATTTCAGTTTAAATTAAATTTTATGACTCGGGAAGTAAGTCGGTTACCATTTAATTGTTGTTTACCAGGGTAACTCTTGGTTTAGCGTTAAACCAAAAAAAATAAATGAGAGAGATTTTTCCTTTCTGGTTATGTCACAGAAAACCAAGGAAAGAACGGGACCTACAGGTTTCCAGCATTACACTGAGAGAGCGGGGAACCTTTTGCAAAAGCTGATCCTCATTTAATCTGTGTCTTCTGCCTTGGGTTTGAACACCTCAAGACAAACTGTGAGAATTGTAAAAATTTTCCGCAGTCAACAGTTCAGAGGTGGTTAAAGACTGCAGGAAAGAAATGTCTGAGAAGGCTGCTGACCCAGCTATAGATAAACCAGTTCCTCCTCAAAAAGAGCCAGAGGAACTGCCCTCTGAAAGAGGCGAAAGTTTCTCAAGTAAAAAATGAACCGCTGACACAGCTGCTGAACTGGCTACTGCAGGCAAAAAGAAAAAGAAAGAAAAGCACACTGGTCAGGAACCCAACTGGGGAAAGCCGTGGCTCTGATCGCTGAGGAGATCGCTAACATGATCAGAATTATTCAGTCCTTACAGTCCGGAACTCTGGTACCAGTTGGGAAACATCCGATGCCACAGTCAATGGTTCGAACCCCCAGTTCAACCCAGGTTCCCAGTTCCTTTGACTCTGGTTGTGACCATTATGGGAAAGAAGAGAAGGAGGAGGAGGAGGAGGACTATGGAGAGCCCATTGAACCGGACATCTCCTCAGATCCTCACAGTCCTGATTCCCCTGACAAGGGAACTGAGGACTTATATTATTAATTTAATAAATTTAATTCATTTAATAATAATTTAATTTCATAAAGGAGGGAGTATAGCGCAGTGGTCTAAGGCTCTGAGCTACAAATCTGGTGACTTCCAGCAGACCAGACCTGCGCTTGAATCCCACAGCTTCCCCCTGCATACTGTGTGGCCCTGAGCAAGTCACTTAACCTCCTTGTGCTCCCAGGTCGCTCCTGTAAAAAAGCTTCCAGTTTAGTGTGCTATACCTGGTTAAACAACTAAATAAGAAAAATTAAAAAAAAAAAATTTATGAAGCAGGTCATCCAGACCCTTGTCCTCCCCACTCAGGAGTCTACTGAGGAGGAGGAAGAACAGGACTACATGGAGATGATGGATGTCCCAGCTTCAAAGAGACTGCTGCTGCCCATCCACAAATCTCTCAAGAAACAGACCTTAAAGATCCTGCAGACACCCACTTCAGTACTTCCATAGGACAAAAAATACTGGGTTGCCAAAGGAGGAGTGGAATTCCTGTTTGGGTACCCAAGCCATGAGGGGCATGTGCAGGCTGCAGCTTGTGATAAAGCTGGCATCCCCCTGGCCTATTACCCTCCAGATAAGGATTCTAGGAAGGTTCTGTGGCAAAGAAGATGTATCTGAGGTCATCCCTGGCCATTAGGCAGGCCTCTATATATGTCTTATGTTGCCAGGTACCAGAAAACTGGAATACGGTACTGGAGATTGCTAAGGCTGTCCCATCTCCCATGGCAGCTGACTTGGAGGAGGCTGCAAAGAGTGGCATTGATGCTGCTAAAACACAATTCAGAATGGCAGTTGATGCCAATGACACTGCAGCCAGGCAAATGGCAGCATTAGTGTCCCTCAGAAGGTTTGCCTGGCTAAGAACCACCAATCTGACCCAGGATACCCAGGCCAAGGCTTTAGATTTTCCCTGTGACCCCACATCTCTGTTTGGGGAACAAACAGAAGCATATGTGAAGAAAATGGATGAGTACAAGGCTGTCTACAAGAGTGCTACAGCAAAAGAAAGGGCATCCACACCCCAAAAACACCGGAGTAGAGGTGGAAGGGGCAGGACTCATTACAGGCCATTTTTCCAGCCTCAGGCTCTCCCCCAGTATCAGCAACAGAGGGGATACTACAGAGGCAGGGGCAGTGGCTGCACTAGTCCCAGCACACAGCCAACAGCCCAGGCAAAGCCGACACCCTGAGGTGTCTGTTCAGGTTGCCTCTCCAATCCCAGTAGGGGGCAGGCTGGCCCACTACCTCCAGGAGTGGCAAAATATCACTACAGACAGGTTGGTCCTGGAGGTAGTGGGCCAGAGTCTGGCCCTCAGCTTCAAGTTCATGCCAAAGCTGAAGGTAAGGGTTTATAGACCTTTCTCCCCATCAGAAACAGCTCTGATACAAGAGAAAGTAGCCAAACTCCTGTTACTGGAGGCAGTAGAACCAGTCCCCTTGGCACAGAGGGGAAAAGGCTTGTATTCAAGATATGGTACTTCCTCACAACAAAGAAAACAGGGGAGTGGTAACCCATTCTGGATCTCCAACATCTAAACAGACATTTGTCAAACCCAAGGTTCAAGATGGTGACTCTGGCCACCATCCTCCCAACACTAAGACAGAGAGATTGGTTGTCATCCCTGGACCTAAAGGATGCTTACTTTTACATCTCTATAGGGCAATCCCACAGAAAGTACCTCAGGTTCAGATTGCCATCAGGCTATTTTCAGTTCAGGGCAATGCCATTCGGACTGACCTCTGCCCCAAGAGTATTCACAAAATGCCTGGCTGTGGTCATGGTGCACCTAAGGAGGCAGGGGGTAACAGTATTCCCCTACCTGGACGACTGACTAATCATAGGTCAGTCACCTCATCAAGTCAGGGAGGCACTGGCAGCCACACAGGATGCCTTGCAGTCTTTGGGATTCCTGGTAAATCTAAAGAAGTCAGTGCTGGAACCCGTTCAGTTCCTGGAGTTCATAGGGGCCAAGTTGGATACCCAAAAAGGGAGGGCTTTCCTCCCACAAGGAAGAGTGGACAGCCTGGTGCAGATAGCCAATTCCTTCAAGCTGCATATTCTAAGACCAGCAAGGCATTTTCTGCAGCTACTAGGCCACATGACGGCCTCCACAGCAACAGTGTCAGGTGCCAGGTTCCAGATGAGGAACATTCAGTTTCATCTCAGAGACCACTGGCAACAAAAGAGGGATTCACTGTTAAAGCTAGTGCCCATTACAGGAGTCTTCCTTCAAGCACTGTAGCGGTGGCAGGACAAGTCCAGCCTCAGACAAGGTGTGCCATTCCTGCAGCAGCGCCCTTCACTGGTGCTAACCACAGATGCATCACTTCTGGGATGGGAGGCACATCTGGGGAAGCACACCGCACATGGCCCATAACAGGAATCACTGCTGCACTTCAGTCTGTTGGAACTCAGAGAAGTCTTCCTGGGTCTTCAGTCCTTTGTCAGCCTAATAAAAGGTAAGGTGGTGCAGATAAGGACATACACAGAAACATAGACTTTGATGGCAGATAAGGGACACTTGGCCCACCCAGTCTGCCCATTTCCTTACTCATTGGATAAGTTGCAGATCCTAGTTTGCCAACAGCCTACTTCCTCCTACACCCCCACTATAATTGCCTTATGTCTGTCCCATGCATTCTTGAATTCCCCCAGTATTTTTGTTCCCACAACCTCCTCAGAAAGGCCGTTCCATGTGTCCACCACCCTCTTCATGATAAAATACTTCCTCATATTGCCCCTGAGCCATCGCTCCTCTATCTTCAAATTGTGACCCCTTGTTCTTGCTCATCTCTTTTTCTGAAAGATGATACCCTCTTGGACTTTGTTGATTCCCTTGAGGTACTTGAAAGTTTCTATCATGTCCCCATTCTCCCTCCTTTCCTCAAGGATGTACATATTACAATACAGCCACCATGTACTACATAAACAAACAAGGGGGCACAAAGTCAACCCCTCTGTGCACAGAGGCCATGTAGATTTGGAGCCTGGCATACTCCCTAAAGGTCTCCTTCTCAGCAGTCTACCTTTCAGGTACCTTCACTAACTGTGCAGTGAATAACTGCCTGTACCCCACCCGTCTGCACTTGGAGCTGAATGAACTGTGCCATTGCTCCCTCTGTTGAACACAAAACTGGTGTCAGCTTTCTGATATTACCAGCAGCAGAATCCGCCACCAGGTGAGAGAGGCAGTAACCAGGACATTGCGTCAGCAGAGATGGAGGGGCAGTCCATTACAAAAGGCTCACGCTGTTATATAAGAACAGGTACCTTCACTAACTGTGCACCGAATAACAGTTTGCACCCTGCCAGTTTGCACTTGGAGCTGAATGAACTGTGCCGTTGCTTCCTCTGTTGAACACAAAACCGGTGTCAGCTTTCCAATATTACCAGCAGCAGAAGTGGCTGCCAGGTGAGAGAGGTGGCAACAAGGACACTGTGTCAGCAGTGAAGGAGGGGCAGTCAATTACTAAAGGCTTTGCGCTGCTATCACGCGAGCAGTGCGAGTGCCACTCAGTATAAGAAAATCTGGTTACAAAGTTTTGTTGTATTAGGGTAACTTAACTTTAAATTTGAGGGTTATAACACAGATTAAATCAGAACATGTACTGTAAGAACTGAAGGTATATTTAGTCAGTTTTTAACTTTTATAATATCACCTTAGTAAGTTGTAAAAATGTTGAAATGTTTGTTGCAGTGTGTATTGTTTGGTTTGATAGTATATCTATTACAGTTAACTGACAGTTTATCCCACAAAGTTGTCTCATCCCCTGAAAAGCTGCCGTGTAAAGTTGCCATGTGGTTGATATGAATTCTCTCTGATCTTCTAACTGCATATAGAGAAGAAGAAATGTTTTTTTGTGAAAAATTGGAACCTGTTTAACCATGGTAACTGTTTTTCTCCTAAAGTCAGAGGTTTAAATTTAACAAACTGTAGTTTAGTTGATTCAACCACATGGTACTTTGCTTTGTTGCTAGTAAGAGACATCAAAATCAACCCAGGCCAAAATATGATAATGAAGCCAGATCTAAAAATAGTACTAGACAATGCTAGAAGCATTATAAATAAATTACAGGAATTTAGGATGTGGGTACAACTGAAACCAGATATAATCAGCATAACAGAATATTGGCTAACCCATAGAGTGCAGGATAAACGAGATTGAAATTGATGGTTATGCACTTGTTAGACAAGACAGAGGAAAATGGGGGTGTTCTCTTATATATCAAAAATAAAATTGGATTTTATGAACCTGTATTTCAGGGAACGTTGGAGGGAATTAAATGTCTTTGTGTTGCATCAAATCAACTAAAACGTCTTATTGGTGTAGTTTACTCCCCCCCAAAGTACATGCAAAGAATTTTTAAATACTGGCATCAAAATTAGCTCTCTTGGCAGAGAGGAAGAAACATTGTTCTAATTGAAGATTTAATACTGCCTGGGGTAAGCCCATGGGTTTAAAATTGGAGAAATGTTTTGAAATTTTAAACGTTAAGCAGGTAGTGAATCAAGTTACAAGGAAACGTGGGATAAATAGTCAGGGTAGTATCCTTGACCTGGTATTTCTGTCAAAGGGACTTCACATTGATAGTTGTCAAGTCCTGCCCCCAATCTAGGTGATCATAACCTTGTATTGTGTACATTGATACAAAACCACATAACTAGAGAACAGGAGAAGATTATGATCAAGAGATCTTACAAATTATCACCCTGAACATTTTGTTAGGGATCTAGGAAATGAAAAACTAGAAAGGCTGAGCCTTATTCCTGATATAAATCTGGGGGTTGAAGAATTTACAAGAACTTTTTTGAGAATCTGTAACAGGCATGCTCCCTTTAAAACAAATAAATTACGGAAAAAATATCTCTCCTGGGTAAATGAATATCTAAAGATACATATTAAGGACAGGGTCTGGAACAAAAGTCCATAAAATAAAAAATAGGGCTGACTGGGATGATTATAAAATAAAGCAAAATGAATGTCAATGATTAATTAAGCAGGCTAGGAAAAGATTTTATAAAAGCAAAATTGAAACAGTTACAGACACAAAGCAATATTGGGATATAATAAAAGATCTGGATAACCCATTAAGAATTAAACAGACAATGAAAATGATAAATGACAGGGGTCAATTATTAGATAAAAAAATAATAGCACAGGTATTGAATCATTATTTTATTACTCTACCAGATATAGACATTCTAGTCAATACCCCCAAGAGACTCCCATAAAACTGAGGATATCTTGGAATACTTTCCTCAGTTTTATTTTAGAAAAATGACTACAAATGAAGTTAGGGGTGAAATAAATAAAACTGAATATTAGGAAGTCATGTGGTTTGGATAAAACTGAATCGAAATTCATGAAAGATGCAGTAGACTTATTGACACTGATAATAACAGACCTATTTAACCAAAGCTTCAAACAACATGAAGTCTTGCTGTATTATGACATATGCAGTGAGTCCCAACCTTCAAACTGTTTTCCGGAGGTGAAAGAGTTAACTTTCCATGCCAGGCATGGAACGCTGAGCTCGAGCTCGGTTGAAAACTCTGTCTGTTGTTCTTCAAACTCAAACTGTCAGATTCTTTACTCCGCCTCACTGAACAGTCGCTCCAGAGATTTTCTCCTTCTGCTCAGTTCATTTTGTCGGTTAAAGTATTATTTTCTCATTTTTTTGACTGAATTTAAACCGCAACCGGTTGGTTCAAGCTCTGTCTGTGGTATTGTAAGTACTAGATAGCTTTTACATTTATTTCTTCTGTGTGGAACTTGTAAACAGTTATCGGTTCGGTTTGAACCGATCAGGTTGTTTTGAAATATATTAATCTGTCTTTTAGAGTGTGGTTACCGGTTCTTATCGGTTCTAAAAACGGATTTTATTACGTTTTTTTCCACGACCCGTGACATGGTTGGGAACCGATAAGAGGGTCTTGCTTGGCGGATTGCCAAACGGGCAAGTTTGGTTAGGACTGGCGCTATGTCTGAGAAACCCAAAAGAAAAACTGGGTCCACTGGGTTTCAACACTGCAGTGTCTGTAGGGAAGCCTTTGCAAAGGCTGACCCCCACACCACCTGTGTTTATTGTCTGGGGTTTGACCACCTCAATGCAGACTGCCAGATCTGCAAAAATTTTCCTGCGGCTACCCATGATAAGAGAGTTGGTAGGCTTAGGGAAAGGGAGGCCAAGAAGTCTGCTGACCTGGATGGCCAGCCCGGTTCAGTTCTAACCGAACGGGAGGGAGTGCCCTCTGACCAGGGCGAGACTTCCTCGGGCAAAAGGAGAGCCGACTCTGAGGAGTCGGTTCCAGCAAAAAGGACACGAAATCAGCTGGTGTGGAGCCAAACTTTCCTCTCCAACCGCTGAAGAAATAGCCAAGCGATTAAAATTGTCCAGTCGCTTTCCTCTTGTACTGCGAACCGCACCATCAGGTAAGCGATCGGTTCGGCCAGTTCCACTCGGTTCAAGAGTATGACTTAGAGGAATTTTATGAACCGAGGGGAGGAGTATGAGGGAGAGAGTGAATGTGGATTTGAAAGTCTGGATGTGCCCAGGACATCTCCCAGACAGACCTTCAGGGTGTCTCCTCCTAGGCTTTCTGAGTCCCCTTCTCATTTTATGTTTTATAAAAAAGTGGCTGAAACCCTCCAGCTCCCTATGGAGGAAGCTGTGGATGATCAAGAAGAACCTGACTATGTGGAAATGATGGATATCCCAGAGTCCAGGAGACTGTCTACTCCTTTGCATAAATCTTTTGGGAAACAGACAGTAAAAATTCTAAAAACTCCTCACACTATACCTCCTGTTGATAAGAGAATGGACAAGAGGTACACATTGTCAGGCTCTGATACGGAGTTCATACACAACAATGCAGCCATGTTGGGGTGAGTGCAGGCTGCAGCCTGTGACAAGGCAAATATTCCCTTGGCCTCACACCCCCCTGACAAGGACTCCAGGAGGATTGATGCCATGGCAAAGAAACACTACATGGCAGCATCCTTGGGACTCAGACAGGCAAATTATATGGCTTATGTTGCTAGATACCAGAAATCCAGATGGGCTACTGTTATGGCTCTAGCAAAACAGGTCCCTGGCCAGCTTGCCAAGGAGCTGGAGCAGGTGGCTGCTAATGGTATTGAGGCATCTAAGGTGCAATTCCATGCTGCAGTGGACTCTAATGATGTGTCATCAAGAGTCATGGCTACATCTGTGGCACTTCGCAGAATGGCTTGGCTCAGATGTATCTAGCCTGTCACAGGATACCCAGACCAAGGCCATGGATTTTTCTGTTGTGGGTAATTCTCTGTTTGGGGAGCAGACAGAGAACTACATGAAGAAAATGGATGAGTATAGGACCACCTATAGGAGTGCACAGGCCAAAGAAAGGCAGGCCACTCCTCAAAGACAGCCTTCCAGGGGCAGGGGCAGGCGTTTTCAAAGGCCTTTTTAACAAGCCCAGGCCTCCTCTTCAGCTTACGCCCAGAGGGGGTTCTTTAGAGGGAGAGGCAGCTGGGGTACAAGCAGACCTGCTTCCACCCCTCAGCCTAAAGCCCCTGCCAAGCAGGCACCCTGATGGGGTGGCCAGGACCGATTCTCAACTACCTGTAGGGGAAGGCTGGCTTACTTTGTCCAGGACTGGAAGTCTCTGACATCAGACAAGTGGGGCCTGGAAGTAGTAAGCCAGGGACTGGTTCTCAGCTTCAAAAAATTTCCAAAGATGAGAACCAGATCCTTTCCACTTGCAAATCCACCAGAGGCACTTGCCCTAGAGGCAGAGGTCTCTTCCCTCCTGGATCTCAGAGCTGTGGAAAGGGTTCCACCCCTACACCAGGGCAAAGGTTGCACTCCAGGTACTTCCTTACCCCAAAAAAGACAGGAGAATGGCGGCCCATCCTGGATCTCAGATACTTAAACAAGCACCTTTTAAAACCAAAATTCAAAATGGTGACTCTGGGAATTATTCTACCCTCTCTAAGGCCAGGGGACTGGCTAGCGTCCCTGGACCTCAAGGATGCCTACTTCCATATTCTCATCAGAAGCTCCAATCTAAAGTACCTCAGGTTCGAGCTGCCCTCAGGCCATTACCAGTTCAGAGCAATGCCCTTTGGCCTCACCTCTGCTCCAAGGGTATTCACACAATGCCTGGCAGTAGCAGTTGCCCACCTAAGAAGGCAAAAAATTGCCATCTTCCCTTACCTGGATGACTGGCTCATAGTAGGCCAGTCTCCAGACCAAGTCAAGTTACATCTTCAGATAACTCAGCAACTGCTTACCTCTCTAGGTTTCCTTCTGAATCTTCCAAAGTAAGTTCTAGAGCCTGTCCAGCTCCTCACCTTCATAGGCGCAGAACTGAACACAGAGGAAGCCAGAGCCTTCCTTCCTTTGGACAGGGCAAGTACCCTGGTCTCAATGGCCTCCTCATTCACCCTGCAGGTCTCTCGACCAGCAATGTATTTTCTACAGCTCCTAGGGCACATGGCTGCTTCTACAGCAGTAGTGCAAGGAGCCAGATTTCAGATGAGGGACATCCAGTTCCATTTGAGAGCCTTTTGGTCTCAAAGAAAGGACCCTCTAACCAAATTGATCCCAGTGACTCGAACCCTGATCCAAGCCCTACAATGGTGGCAGGATCAGAGCAATCTGAGACAGGGGGTTCCCTTTGTCACTCAGTCTCACTCTTTAATCCTTACTACAGATGCATCCCTCTTGGGGTGGGGAGCTCACAGGCAGACTACTACCCAGGGACTGTGGTCCCCTCAGGAATCCCTGCTCCACATCAACCTGTTGGAGCTCAGAGCAGTTTTTCTAGCACTTCAAGCTTTTTCCAAATCTGTTCAGAACAAAGTTGTACAGGTCAGAACAGACAACACCACTACAATGTGGTACATCAACAAGCAAGGAGGCACTCGGTCTACGGCCTTGCGCACCAAAGCAATGAAGTTGTGGTCTCTGGCTTATTCCCTGAACACCTCCCTTATGGCAGTTCACCTCCCAGGCAAGGACAATGTCCTGGCAGATGCTCTCAGCAGGATTCCAAGGGCCATCACGAATGGTCACTGGATCCCCTGGTCCTGGAGGTAATATTTTCCAGGTGGGGCACCCCGCAGATAGATCTTTTTGCAGCCCCAGACAATCACCAACTTCCTTTTTGCTGCAGGCCCCCAGTGTTGGGCTCAGACCCTCTGGATGCCTTAGTTCTCAATTGGGAAGGGAAGTTTCTCTATGCTTCCCCCCCTTCCCTCTCCTGTTCAAAGTGTTAGTCAAAATCAGATCTCAATCCTGCAAAGTGATTCTGATTGCTCCAGATTGGGCCAGACAACTCTGGTATCCACTCCTACTGTCCTTAGCAGTCCATCTTCCCCTGTGTCTTCCCAGGAATCACAATCTGTTAACCTGTGCTCAGGGAAGGGTTTGGTACCCGAACCTCAAATCTCTCAATCTCAAGGCCTGGCTCTTGAAGAGTTAGAGTTTGCTGATTTACACCACTCTCAAGGTGTATTGGATATATTAAAGGCTTCTAGGAAGCCTTCCACCAGGGCTACTTACAATTCCAAATGGAAGAGGTTTTCCACATGGTGCTCTGGGAAGCATATTTCCCCAGAATCTGCTGATTTACCCACAGTCCTGGATTATATGGTCCATTTGAACACTTTAGGGCTCAGACCAGCTACCCTAAAGGTGCATTTGGGAGCTGTGTCTGCTTTCATTTCAGCAGGTAAACCCTCTTCTCTTTCAGCTCATCCTGTATTCTCTAAGTTTTTTAAGGGATTGCTTCACACCAACCCTCCATTCAGGGACCCTGCCCCTGCCTGGGATCTTAATGTTTGCATTGCTCAGCTTATGCAACCTCCCTTTGAGCCCTTGTCTTCAGCAGAGCTCAAGTATTTGACTTGGAAGACTGTGTTTCTGGTAGCCATCACTTCTGCCAGACGCATAAGTGAATTACAAGCTTTGTCAGTGGAGCCTGACTTTATCTCCTTTCATAGAGATAAGGTGGTCCTCAGGACTAACAGGAAGTTCTTGCCTAAGGTGGTTTCGGATTTCCACCTTAATCAATCTATCTCTTCCAGTGTACTTCACTGACCATTCCTCCTCTGGCGAGAAGGAGGCTGCACAGCTTAGATGTGAAGAGAGCCCTTAGTTACTACATTGAGCGTACCAAGAGTCACAGGTTTGACTCCCTCCAACTGTTCCTCACTTATGGTGAGGTTGGTAAAGGGAAACCTGCCACTAAAAGATCCATTGCCAGGGGGATTGTCTCTTGTATCCAATTCTGTTATGAAAAGCTGGGTAAGGTTCCTCCCTCAGGCCTGAGGGCTCACTCTACCAGAGGTACAGCTGCTTCCCTGGCTGCTGCCAGGGACATCCCCATTCTAGAGATTTGTCAAACAGCTACCTGGAAAACAGTTCACACTTTTACCAAACATTACTCTCTGGACACCCAGGCTAGGAGTGATGCTCGGTTTGGCACAGCTGTGCTTCAGAGCCTATTTCCTAAGTAGGTTCTGTCCCTCCTCCATGGAGGTACTGCTGTGTAGTCTGCATATGTCATAATATAGCAAGACTTCATGTTGTTCAAAGAAAAAATTACTCACCTTAGTAATGTTGTTTCTTCTAATGGAGTCTTGCTATATTATGACCTCCCCCCCGCCTGCCCCTCTCAGAATCTCTGTTTTTGGGATGTGGATGGGCAGTGCAGTGTTGGCACTTAGTAGATGCCCACCTTGTTTTTTCACCCCTCCCTTTTTTGGGGGGACTGGGTGTTGTGTTTTTCATTTTTTGGGTCTCCTGACTTGAGTCTTTGTTTTGGGACCAAAAAATGTGTTGTTATATTTAGTAGCCAGTTGGCTAGTGTAGGTTGCAGCTTCCACACAGGACCTTAGTGAGTTTAGCTCGTAAAGATCTGACAGTTTGAGTTTGAAGAACAACAGACAGGGTTTTCAACCGAGCTCGAGCTCAGTGTTCCATGCCTGGCATGGAAAGTTAACTCTTTCACCTCTGGAGCAGTTCGAAGGTTGGGACTCACTGCATATGTCATAATATAGCAAGATTCCATTAGAAGAAACAACATTACTAAGGTGAGTAATTTTTTCTTACTGGAGAATATATTCCCAGAAACTTGGAAGGTTGCAAAAATAGTACCTATTTTTCAGGGTGGAAATATGAACGATCCCTCTAATTATAGGGCAATAGCGGTCTTCCCCATCCTCTCTAAATTAATGCAGCAAATGGTGTATACTCGATTGTATGAATATTTGGAAATGTATTCAGGACAGGATATTTGACAGGCACCAAGCTCTTGGACTTCGTGGACAAGGTGGCTATTGCCTTGGTAGAGGGGAGTCCGCAGGCATGGCGTTTGTTGATTTGTCCAAAGCTTTCAATTTAGTGGATCACCAACTGCTATGTGAGAGGATGGGGAAGACCAAGATTGCACCTAGGACATTAAAATGGTTTGAGTCCAATTTGGGTGATAGGAAACAATGAGTAGAAATGGAGAATCACTATTCAGAAGTAGGTAAATCAACAGGAGGTGTACTCCAGGGATCAATCCAGTGGCTACTTTTGTTTTTGATATATGTGAATGACTTGCCAACACAAATAACCAGTACACACATATGACTATATGCAGACAACACTGTATTATTATTATTAGCATCAGCAAAAACTCAAGGAAATGTTGGTTAAGCTACAAACTGATTTTGATATTCTTCAAGACTGGTTCTCAGTTTCTAAATTAGTATTAAGTGAAAAGAAAACACAGCTTATGTATTTTAGTAGAAAACAAAATAAGGTTAAAAATAAAACAAAAACTGACAAGGGAATACTAGCAAGAGGTGGGAAACAATTAACAATTACAAAACAATATAAATATTTGGGAATAATAATAGATAGTTTCCTAACTTTCTCTAATCATAGTGATAATATGTCTAAGAAGGTAAACAACAGAACTGGAGCACTACGAAGAGCCTCTCAAATGCTAAACATTCAGTTAGGGAAAAAAAATTGCCATGCGATTAATATTGCCAGTGTTGGAATATGGAAATTTAGTGTATAATCTTGCTGAACAAAAACATCTGGATAAATTAGTTAAAACGTATACTCGATTGGCAAGGTTCACTCTGAAATGTAATTTCAAAACTCGTCATTGCTTCAGGTATACAGAATTAAACTGGGATAGTCTAACCATCCGATACAAAAAACAATTTTCTAATTTTATTTTTAAAGATCAATTGCAGGGTGTTTAAAATACATTATCCTAGTCCTGGTTTATGATAAAACCACCTTGTGTTACGTCTGAGCATTTCAAAACCAAAAATTGTGGTCTAAATACCTTAATTTTCACTTTTTGTTGTGCTCCGTAGTCAGCTCGGACTGGTGGGCATGGCTACAGTTTGTATGCAGACTGCTTTACGGACATTGTCCCTACACATTATTTTTGTTTCTGTAGTAAATAGACATGTACTATAAGCACAGCAGTCATGCATCATCTGCTGTTCTGTCACTTGATTTTTGCCAAAAGAAAATTAATTCATGGTACTGTAGTCTGAGCATTTAGAAGTATTGCCAGATGGAACGTATAAATGTGAAATGCATTTTAAGACAATATTTATTTCACCAAAGCTATTACCGGCATTGCTGTTTACATCCGCTCACTGTCAGTGACTGATGGCTGATATTATTCATTTCTTGCTGGTCATCCATACAAAACAATTATTAAAAGTAATGATTGATTTTGACACATGGTGTCTGTATTTTATCTTATATTTGGTGTGTGAATATCATTGAGTGTGCATTCTACATCTATCCCATGCATCGTTAGGAACTGCAGCACAATATTCTCTTTTCATATAAATTGATATTGGACAATGCAATGCACACATTGTGTTAACTGTTGACAATACATTATTTGGTGTTACTGTGACACAAGTTTCAAGAAGTAATCTCTACATTTGTGTACTGTAGGGAGAGTGTCATGACAGCTACCATCCATGCCTTCCTTCAAGCTTCACGTTTCTGCCGTGTTTCAGCTGCTCTGTGTGCCAGTCTCCAAATGTGAATGATCCGGCTTTAGCTGCATGTCATTATTTTATGTGCATCCTTTCTTCATTGTACATAATAAATCATTTATAGAGATGTTGTCTTTGTGTGCTGTGTATTTTATTTTGTCATGCAGTGTCTGATGCCTTATTCGTAACCCGAGTTTCCCGCTCATACACCCTCATGATGTAGCTTTCCTTTCTTTGTATTTCATTTATTTTTCGCTGTTCAATACTCATAAGGGTACATATAACATTAGAGCAAGTGAGGTAATGTTTGCCATCAATAAATAAATTGTGGATGTTTAAAATGTATGACTTTTCTGTCAGCTTTCTGTGATGTGATATAATTCTTAGCTGCTCACAAGTCATTGTGTGTTGCTATCATCCACATCTGGTGGTCGTTAAGTGCATTTTGCAGAATAACTTGAAACATGTGTGGTCTATGTGTGACTAATCTTTACTTTGTATATATAATTATGAAGTTTTTTGGTGTGTTCGTTATTTGTTTTACTGTAAATTACTGAAATTGTTTTTCCTATTCTTTGCTTGCACATTACATCTATCTTTTACTGTAAAAACTAACTTTTTCTATTGCTGACTGTATTGCTCTTCCTTTTTTACACTGCTACATCACCTTTATAATTCTACCCTGATTTATTGTTTGCACTAACCTGCTTTTGCTGTCATAATGCCTTATTGTACTGCCTTTGGGTGTACAAATAACAGCACAAGTGCATGTAGTTTTTATAAGTTTCTGAAAGAAAAACAGTATAGGAATCTGTGGGTTTCAGCCATGAAGTGGGCTGACTGGCAGCCAACGAAGCACAGTCACCTTTGCTCCAACCACTTCAATGCAGATCAGTTTGCCATCCACCTTAGTGTTTCGGATAGCATCAGCTTCAAACCAGGATAATGACGGCTGAAGACAGATGCTGTATCCACTGTGTTTTCTTTTGTGAAAAAAGTTAGTAACAGTGGCGGTGTCATTGCTAAGTGGCACTGACTGGAGGTAAGATTCATGCTATTTGCTTTCATTCACATCACTGTGTTGCATGGCATGCATTTATACTGTCAACACAGTAGTTTTATGCCATTTATTCCACCAGTGAATGTTTTTAATTTGTGGATGCAATTTTATATATTTTTCTAAAGTACATCAAGTAAGGAAGTCTTAACAGTTCTGTTCATGCTGTTTTTCCATTACAGTATAGTACATGATTTAGAATGACTAAGGACGGGGTGGCAGGATGGGAGGCAGCATGGCTTTATCAAGTGCAGGTCATGCCAGACCAACCTGGTGGAATAGTATGACTGGGTGACTAGACAAATTAACTGGGGCCACGTGGTGGATGCCTGTAACACTTCAATAGTTCCTTCGACTGAGTACTGCCTTAGAGATTTGGAAGCAAGTTATGAGGAACAGGTGCAATATACTCATTCCCTAAGCCTGTGACAAGTAGTACTGTGCAGGGTTCGGTGTTGGGCCCAGTGCTGTTTTACATATTTATTACAGCCATCCTGGATGGCATCAATAGCAAAATCATCCTTTTTGCGGATGACATCAAGATGAACGCTGTGGCAGCTGACCATGGGGTGGGTTTCGTGGACAATAGAAGTATCTGACAATGCTGGATTCATGGTCTGACAGATGGCAGCTGGTGTTCAAAGCAACAAAATTAATGATGCTGCACTTTGGAATCCAAAAATGTAAGGCAAAGATACCGTGTTTGGGGGGGGCAGCTTGAGGTAACAGAACAGGAGAATGATCTTGGAGGGGCTCACCACGGTAACTATGAACAGTTCCTCACAGTATAGAAAGACAGCAGCACGATATGGTTGAGACATTGAAATACATGAATAGGATAATCAAAACAGACACAGAGGGTCTGTTGAGGAGGAGGGTGGGAGAGACACCAGTGTCCATGACAGCAGTACCATTTGCTTCCCTGTTATCCCCTTTCTAAATTTTTCTTATCCCTATCCAAATGCCCATTTGGTATTCAATGTAGATGAGGAATTTCCCTGCCATATCATGCAAACAATTTTTTATTGTTTTATGTGCCATGCAGAAGAGATGGCCTTGTTCATCAATGTTATTTGATAAATGTGTTAATTTCATTTCTTTGTGTATGTCAGTCTAACAATTTCTTTTTATCTTTCCATCATATATTCTTTCAGCAATTTGTGAAGAGCATCATAGTTCTATTGAATTTGACCACCTAATGTGCATGAGGAAAATATGGAGTCCCACAGTAAAGACATATCAGAAGTAGAGTTACCAAACTGTGTTGGCAACCAGACTGCTGACATGGTAATTACAGTGTTGTTTGGTACCACTTCACATAATTACTTTGCAATTGAAACTGTTATGAAACATAGAAACATAGAAATTGATGGCAGATAAGGACCACAAGGACCATCCAGTCTGCCCATTTCTTTTTCTACCTTATGTGCCATTGGCCTTTGCTCTGTCAATGGCCTATCTATTCATACTCATCTGTATTCCTCCTTTATGCCTATCCTATGCCTGTTTGAAGCCCTGCACTATATTAATATCCACCACTTCCTGAGGTAGGCCATTCCATGCATCCACCACCCATTCTTTGAAAAAGAACTTTCTCACGTTACCCCTTAATTGGCCTCCCTCTAATTTCATGCTGTGTCCTCTTGTCCTGCTATTTTTCTTATATTGAAACATGTTAGACTCTTTCACCTTGTTAATGCCCTTAAGGTGTTTGAATGTTTCGATCATATCACCTCTCTCCCTCCTTTGCTCTAAAGTATACATATTGAGCTCCGTTAATCTGTCCTCACATGTTTTCTGATGCAGTCCCTGCATCATTTTGGTTGCCCTTCTCTGGACTGCCTCAATTTGGTTAATGTCTTTGTGAAGGTGTGGCCCCTAGCACTGCACGCAGTACTCCAGATGGGGCCTAATCAGTGTCTTGTAAAGAGAGATTATTACCTCCCTCTTCCAGCTTGTGATACCCCTACTAATACACCCTAACATCCCCCTAGCCTTACCTACTGTTTTAGTGGTCTGCTTGGATGATTTAAGGTCATTGGTGATGATGATGCCCAAGTCTCTTTCTTTCCTTCTGACTGCCAGCAACTCCCCTCCCAGCCTATAGGTGGCTTCAGAGTTTCTCTGCCCTATGTGCATGATTTTGCACTTCTTTGCATTAGACCCCAGTTGCCACTCTTCCAACCATTTTGCTAGTTTATCCAGATCTCTTCTCATTCTGCCCACCCATCTGGATCATCAATCTGTTGCAGATCTTGATGTTATCTGCAAACAGACAAATCTTACCCTCCAGTCCCTCTCCAGTGTCACTGTTGAAGATATTGAAGAGGACTGGCCCCAGGACTGATCACTGAGTTATAAATTATATAAATATTGCAAAAGTACAGGTTGATTCAGAAAGCTGTAACACATGACACACCATGGGTATACTTCGCAGGAATGCACACACCAGATGTGCTGTGTGGTACGATGCTGCAGCCCGAGTGACGTCAATCCTATTGATAAGTGTATTAATGCCCAGTGTACCCTTGTTCCTGTATTTGTTTATTTAAGCAATATACCAAGACAGAGTGTGGGGTAATGCTGAGTTTACCCACACCTGTTGTTGTTCAGTCACAATGTCGGTGGCTGAGTGAGTAAACCAAACCAGTAGTGAGTAAATCCAGGCATTGCCCGACACCATGGAATGCGATATTGCAGTTATAAGATGGTTTCCCTTATTTATGTTGAAAAATAAAGAAAAAAATATATTTTATTGGCATTTTATTTTTTTATTTGGTTGTGTGTGTCCAGCAGGAAAAAAAATAGATCACTGCTGCTATTGACACACGAGGGATTAATTGGTAGGTATGCTAGGTGTTTGTGATGGCAAACAGACAATATAGGTATCACAGAGACATGGTGGTGCAGTAATAGCAACTTCTGCTGTAAATGTGTCACCACCCCCTTTCAGCTGAACTAACAGTTTAATACTTTGAATAATGCTGAACTGGGGAAAGTGTGCACAAGGTGTACCAGTACAGTAGCAGTCTTGTGCCATCCGGTCTTCAGGTACAGGAAGTGGAGTTCACACTGGTTTGTTTTTTTTTGCTGTTGGATGTGGAAGCAGCAAAGGTGATCCATTTAACATCTGGCATATTCAGGCCCCACATCAACAATGTCTCCCATTTTTTCTGCCATCCTAAGGATGCCTTTGTCAGGAGGTCTAAACCTCACTTTCAGGTTCTTGGCAATATTGGGAATGCAAGTAATCATAGACACATTGCATTAGAGTAATAAACTTGTTTATTACTACCAAAAAGGATAAAATAACAGTTGCCCAAAGCAGTTCTTACCAATACGAACCGGAAGCCAGTGCTAAGCGTTCCCTATACCTCGAGGTTTCTTTGTGTCTCTTGGGATTTCTGAGGTACAAGACTTAGTGTATCACATTATATACCTATGATAATTACTATGGTTAATGTAAGATAGAAACATTTCCAGTTACAGAGGAGTCTCCATGGTCCAAGATAACATTGTACAATTTTGTAGTAGTCATCAGTTTGTGAAACAAAAGAGTTCTTATACAGAGTCTTACATAACTCAGTGTAGTAGTACAAATCACCAAAAGGTGGCAATGGCAACTCATATATCATAATTATTCCAAGGACACAGGTGTCCTGGCATCTTATAAGCAAGAAATACACAGAAAATACATAGAAGAATATATATGTATTAGCAAACAAAGTGTATTACAATAACATGCATACATATCCTGACATCCACTCTTATACGGCGGATGCCCTTAGCCCTATTTGTTAGTACAACATATACCTAAGCACTAGCTGTCTGTGGTGTACCTCGGAGGGTATCAGTAAGGGTGCAGGGACTTCGTGTAACATCCCCCCCTTGTTGCCTCCAAGGGCCACACAGGCAAATCTAGGGAAAGGTCAGGGAGCAGTGGTCGTTTACAAACCCGATGCGCAAGCTTTGTGAAGGAACTCGAGCTACTCACGGTGTTGATGCAGTATGCACTGTAGGCAGCATAGCATAATAATCAAGAAAAATATCAAACATGCTTATATAATAACAAAACCTTTAAAAGTAATTTCTAACCAGGTGTTAGTTAATGCATCATTCATATCACCATCATGAATTAATGAAAGGATAGCTGCATTGGCCTTGGTCATATTATTGCTGATGTGGATGAGATGTGTATCTTTCCTGTCTAAAAGTGATTTTAATGTAAGTGTAAGTGGAACTATGTGTACATTAAAATATGGTAAATATTCTGAAAGTGTGAGCAGATAATCGAGGTTACCATCAATAATGTCTGCATCGACAAGGGGGTTATAATGGTATATCCAATAACAGTTTTCTGGTGTGGGAGAAAACAAAAATTGGGGGAATCAATAACACAGGTTTCAGATATGTAAGTATAGCTTTTGAAATTAGTTACCACGCAATACTCCCCATCAGAATTATACTGAGAGCGAACAGTAGGGAGTCTCCACTTTTGCAACTGTACTGGGCAGGTGTAGGTCATCTTGGAAATCCATGTTGACAGGTGATGAACCGCCTCACGATATAATTGATAAAGTTTATCCGGAGCCAATGTTGAGTTTGCAAAATCCGTGCCATTTGTGGTGATGTCATCATCCATGGTAAAAGTCCAATCAATGCTATCTGGAGAATAACCACAGACAGCTTGAATAACATCAAATACATCACATCAACACAAGTAAATGTATTGTTTCTTCGCACAGCAGTCCGTGTGCAGAGCGATCCAGGTGTCCAGGAAAGGATGGAAAACCAGTAGAGGTGGTAGATCCAGGCGTTCTCTGTAGATGTATTCATCAAGGTGCCCAATGGAGTATACCAGTACAAGCTTGTTGAACAAGGCTGTAGTGGGAGCAAAGCATGGTAAAGAGACAGTAAAAGAGACAAACATTGTATCTCTTATGGAATATTTCTTAGCAGTGAAACAAGGACCAGTGTTAGGGTGTCTGGTCACAAAACCCAGGTTTCTAGTTGTAGAAAGAGGAATGGAGAGAAATTGTTGCACACACATAGGAGTACAGCTAGGGGTTTTACATTGTGGACAATACCATTTGGAAATGCTTCTATCATTTATGATATCAGGGATTCTTTCAGATTCTAGATCACGGAAGAGATTGTTGATGGTAGTGATAATGTATGAGCCATAGGCAGAGCAGAGAATTTCTCTAGCAATGTATTGTTTATCTGCTTCTTTGTTATTCTGTGCAATGAGAGCATTAATCTTGTCTTTAGAGTCTGTGAATGACTTAGCAAAGTTGTGCATATTGTATACAGTGTATCTTTCTTCCTAAGGCCATCCACACCATGCAATAATGGGGGTAGTATATTGTTGACCAAACCAGTCTGAAATTTTGCAGAATGAGATTTGATAGCGGCAATGTCTGCCTTATTCCAAATAGATATAGCTGTACCAAAGAGACCTGTGACATCAGAACTGTAGACTTCACGTGTATTACGTTTATGACGTTGACCATCAGGATGGGTTTTCTCCGGAAGTTGCCTCTATGTTCAGTAATATGGACCCCGACAATAGTGTCTTGAGTGCGTATCTGAAATGCAGCTAAACTATCAAGCAATAACATACTATAAAATGCTGATATGTTAGTATTGTGGCACATTCTTTCATATTCCAGTAAGTGAGATTAAACAAGACCGGTATATGCATAAATTGTAGATTATTAATCAATGAGCCAAGGAGGGCAGTGGCTGTTAGACCACTGCGGGGACCAGGGGTGTGCTTTGGACATTCCAAAAGCTGTCTATCAGTGGGTGGTAACACAGAGAGATACATGGCAGCAGAAGCCATGTGGTGTACAGCACAACATTTTCAAGCAGTGTCTTTAGACAAAGAATTACAATATGAAGGATCAATTAAGGCAGTAATATTGTATAAACCGGAATGTCTAAGAGCAGTTTGTAGCAAGGACAGAGAACCATCTGGGGATAATTTAGCATTGGGCCAACCCTGGAAAGTTCCTTTGGAGAGTTTAACCACAGGGAGAATTTGTTCTTGCAATTTAGTTTGCCATTCAATTTGTAGGGTAGATTTATCAAGAGCGACAACCGAGGCAGTAAGGTAAGCATCGGAACCTTCCTGGACAGTAATCAGACTATTGGGTTTATTGATGGATAGTCCCTCTGAAGGAGATGCTGGATGATCAAGGTGTGGTAGGAGGTTCGGTACCATGCCTTGGATGCAGGGGATAACTCCTTAGATGAGGAGATAATGGAACAAGATAGCCATCTTGTCAGTGTATCTGAAAAGGAAAATCAAACATTAGTAAATCAGTATTATTCTGCCCAATAGGGTGAGGAAAAGTAATTAAACTCCTTTATACAGCTTCAGTTGGTTTGCATGTAACCATTTGTCAGTCAATTTATTATTGTGCAAGAGTCTAACTTGGTAGACTGCAGGACTGAGCTTGCTGACAATGGGGTATGGGCCTTCCCCTTTATTGGAGAAGGAATGGGTGGGATGTGCAAATCGGAGGACCATTACCTGATCTACAACCTGCCAATCCACTTCTTGTGTGTGCTTGTCAAACTGTATTTTGGATTGTTACTGGACCTTACCCATGCAGTTAGCAGTGTACAAATGCATGTGTATGAGGTCTTTTCTGAGTTTTTCCACATATTGATCTACAGACACATGGTCTGCAGTGGGAGTGTGCAAGTCAAATAACAGGTGTTCGAGTAATCTCATCTGTCTTCCAGTCATCATCTCAAAGGGTGTCAGCTAGGTGGTGGCTGAGGGTGTACCCCTAATAGCCATAAGGAGTAATGGTAGTAGGGAATCCCAGGTTTTTGGATTGTCCTCAATAAATTTGGAAAGCATTTGCTTAATCCATCTGTTGGCTGTCTCTACTTGACCTGAAGATTGGGGGTGGAAGGGTATGTGGAAGTTTTGTTGAACTCCAAGGAGTTCAAGATATTCTTTCATTAGCTCACCAGTAAAACTGGTTCCTGTCAGAATCTACCTTAAGAGGTAGGCCCCACCTGGAGAAAATTTCTTCCACCAGGATTTTGGCAGTGGTTATAGTGGTGCATGTTTTAGTGGGGAAAGCTTCAACCCACTTGGAGAAGAGGTCAGTTACCACAAGAGCATACTTGTTATTTCTGCTGGTATTGGTTAAGGGACCAATAAAATCAATTTGTGTGGCATGTCAAGGGCCAGAGTGTCATTGTGGAAAGAGTTTAGCATTTCATTTGGTAGGGATGGGGTTGTTCTGTGCACAAACAAGGCAGTTATCTATGTACTGTTTGACATCTTTGGTGACACCAGGCCACCAGGTGGTGGTCTTCAGCCTTTGGAGGGTGTTTTCCACTCCCTGGTGCCCACCAGTGGGTGTATCATGCACTTGGTGCACAAATTCAGACCTAAGGTGTCTGGGAACCACCCACAACTTGGTAGTGGGATCATCTGGCTGGTACCAGATGAGCTTGTCATCTGCTGACAAGTGTAACTTACCTTCATGCCTCCGATCGGGGTTATGTGTGGGAAGTTTTTCTTTGGTACTCTTGTCAAGGAATCTGAACACCTCTTTGAGTTCAGTATCAGTTTGTTGGGCTGCTGGGAGGTCCAAGGAGGAAAAGGGTTCAGGTTTTTTCCTGAATGCTGCAATATGTAGGGCCGCACTGGCCTCTGGATGGTCCATCATCCATATGTCCCCCCCTCGGGCCCCTTCCTTGGCAAGGGTATCTCCTGTGTCATTGAAGACATGATAGGGATCATGAAGAGAGTGAGCTTTAACTTTGTATACATAGAGTTTGTGTGCAAAATTGTGTGCCAGTGAATGTATGTATATTACCAATTCCTTGCACTTCACTGGGCTGCCGTCAGAAGAGAGGAAGGAGTTCTTCTGACAGAAAGGAAGGAATTCTGTAAGAGAACAACAAACCCAATTAGAGTCTGTAAAAATGATGGTGTCCTCAGTCCCATGCTGGATGAACTCGAGGGCACAGGCCACCGCTGCCATTTCTGCATACTGTGATGATGCAACACTGCAAAGCTTAGAGATTTTAACAGTGTTCCCATAAGGGTAAATCACTAGGATGCCCATTCCTGCAATTTGTTCTCCCTGCTAGTAAGATGCTGAACCATCAGTAAAGCCACGACACAAAGAAGTGTTGTCAAGCATTTGTGGCGTGGTAGGGAGGAAAGGACTTGGATCTGGAAGATCAGGTGACTGCAGTGTACAGTCATGGGGTTCTCCTTGGAAAAGGAGTCCATGAGCCAGCACAGATGGAATTTTAGTTAGGTGCACCTGTATGTCTCTATCCTGAGAAGAAGTGACCAGTGTGTCAGGCTGGTATTAGAGACTGACCCATCCTTGACTCTTATCTGACAGCAGAAAGGTAGTTGGTGTGTGGTTAGTGTTGATAATTAGTGGAGAGTACCCAATGATATACAGAAAGTGCTTGACAGCCCAGTAGGTGGCCAGAAGGTTCCTTTCACAAAGGCTGTACTTCTGTTCCACTGGGGTCAAGAGCTGTGATGCATATGCAGTAGGTCACAGGGTGCCATGAACCTTCTGAGCCAGCACTGCTGACATGGCAATGTCAGAGGTGGCACATTCCAAATGGAATGGTAGTGATGGATTGGGGTTGACCAGAGCTGGGGCAGAGGTGAAGGCCTGCTTCAGTGACGTCACAGCCTGGGTATGTATAGGGCCCCAAGTCCATGGAATGTCCTTTTTCAATAGCTCATACAGAGGAGCAGCTTTCTGAGCAAAATCACAGATAAAATCTCTCGAATAGTTCACCATACCTAAAAACCGTTGAGTTGCCATGCTGGTGGGCAATGGCAAGTCTTGAAATCCTTGTATCTTCTTCCAGGTAGGGCTTCAACCTTGGTTAGTTATTTTTAGACCCAGAAAGGTACTTCTTTCTGACATAGTTGTGCTTTTGCTGGATTGCATTTCAGGTCTGCTCTCTGAATGAGAGTCAATAGTTCGTCCAAGAGATCCAAGTGTTGTTTCTGGGTGGCAGTTGCCAGCAACAGGTCATCCACATACTGCAAGAGACATTGGGGAGTAGAGAAACCCTCAAAGGTGTCCATCATATGCAGATGGAACAGTGACAGGCTGTTATGGAATCCCTGCGGTAAGCAAGTCCACGTATACTGTCTTCCTTCAAAGGTGAATGCAAACTTATATTGACTCTTGGGGTCCAATGGTAATGACCAAAAACCATTGGAGATATCCAGGGCACTGAACCATTTTAGGTCAGGGGTCAAAAGTCATGACAGTGTGCATTCTTCCACAGTCATGTTTGTTGATTGCAAATGCTTCCAAATGCCATTGCAAAATGGGGAGAGGCTTTGGGAAAAGCTCATGGCTTTTGAACAAATCTATGACGTCATACTCTTTGTTGTTAGCAGATATTGTTGCCACAACATGTGAATCAGGGATCAAGATAGTGTGGTACTGACCCTGAATTTGTATCAATAGCATGTTAGCTAAATCTACCACACAGCCGTGTGGTGCAAGGATGTCAATCCCTATGATACTAGGGTGATCATGCATTACCATCAGTTGGAAGGTGTGTGAAGCCTTTAAGTGGCCTAAGTCTACCGGCAAGGGTAGAGACCTGTATGCAGCTAACCTAGTACCGTCCACTCCTGACATGTTGGTCCTCCATCCGGTGGACCAAGGGGATGTGTCCGGGTGGTCATCATGTAATACCGACACAGCCGCACCTGTATATAGTAAGACTACAAGTAGGTGGCCCCTGACCTCGGCCTCAGTGCAGGGCCTTCCATTTGTATGCAAGACCAGCTTGTTTACAATCCAGACTGGGGCTTGTAATTGTCAATCTGTACTGTTGGGGGCATGGAGAGGTTGTGCCTGGCTTCTCTGTACCACTTCACCATGCTGCACTGATGCTATATAGGGAGGAGCTTCTGGGTTCAGGCCTGTATGGGCCTGAAGGCCTGTACTTCCGGTATCACCATGGCCCATCGGGGCTTGAGTCAACGGTTGTACAGCCGCAAGGGAATGAGCTGGAACAGCATCTGCCACAGAGCGCACTTGCCCCAGGAGCTCTCAAAATTTCCAGTTTTCTTTGGGTATCTCCATATATGAAGGGCCCGTTCTTTGCTGTTGTTGTTTGCCCTTGTTCTTATGTTTTTTATTCTTATGATAGTTCCTGTTCCCACTCCATTGCTGCTGTTGCTGTTGGGCCTGTTGGGGGTGTTGGTTGTCCATGGGGAGGGGCTCTTTGTGTTGGGCCTGCCCTTCCACCATGTAGTACATCGCGGCCTCCTGAATAGGCTCCACGGCAGCTACTTTCTTGGAATCGGAGCCTAGATCACGAATGTAAAGTTGGTAAACTCTCTCGGTTTTCTGAAGGATGTCAGCAAACCTGTTCGTGTTAGGGTAAGTGGTTGGCTGTACCTTTTCTCATACTGAAGGAATCATGTTCCTAAGCAACAGGGTCTTATATTCAATAAGATCTACATCCGTAGCTTCTTGTGCCAGGTGTTTTCCTGCTCGGTAGGCCATCCAGAGTCTCAGGTAATAAGTCGCTGAACTTTCCTTTGCATTCTGTTTTACAGGATATGCAAGCATCACTCCTACTACACCTGGGCTGTATGTAGAAATGCGTTCAGCTGCAACCTCATCAAAGGTGGCGTTGCCGTCCTGGGGGATGGCATCGGGGAGTTTGGCCCATAAACTAGGATCGATGGTCTGGTGTAGTATCTGGACCTGATATTCTGCAGCGAGGCTAAGCATCTTGCATTTAGCACGCACCTTTTCTACGTGGCAGCTGAGGTTGTTGGATGGATTCATCCGACCGATACAGTCAGCTATTTGCTGAACAGAATAAGCCATTTGTAGGGGATTATTGGGTCGATCAGGTAGAGGTAGATTATCCCGAGCACCATCTAAGGCAGCCCAAGCTGCAGCCTCTGCCACAGTATGAACAATGCCATCCTGAGTGCCAGCCTCCTGTAGAAGCTGTCTGATTTGGGTTTTAATGGCCCGTTTACTTCTCTCAGGAAGAGGTACATTACCTATTGCATTCTCAATCATTGTCTCTATCTCCTGCCTGTCTTCCACATTAATAACGGCTATCGGTGGTGCCGTCGGGACCAGGCCTGGGCCTGCTTCCCCTTATCATGGGGGCCGCCATGTTGGCATCTCCCATGATGAGTGTCACAACGTCGACAACGTATGACATGGTGTGGGTGGGGTGGGGACCCACCAAGTTGTGAATGGCTGGGTGGGGTTTCTGGGCCATAGTAGGAGTGTGACTGGGTGTTGTACTGAGCGATATCATCATCTGATACCTCCCCCTCAGATGACGTGTGTAAGGCAGGGGCTACGCCTTCCATCGCCTTAACATATCTAGCCAGAACCTCCTGCTGATGGCACAGTTACGCCATCTTGGTTTTACATTCAGCATGACTCACAGTTGCAAGATCCATATCAGCCTCATCCTGCATTTGCTTTTGCAACGCTCTATACACAGCGCTCAATTCGCAATTGTCCCTAGTAGCCACATCTAAGTCATTTCGTACCTGGTTTATCTCATCCTGTAGCTCTCCCATCTCCTCAGTCAACTGTGCATTCGCAGTACTTAACAAGTCATTCATATGCTATGCCTGTCCCTTATCCTGTCTCAAACTTTCACACTCCTGCTTCAACATACAAAGTTCCTGTTCTCCAGCTTGAGCTGAATAATGCAAAAGTGAATCCTTTCCTTTTCGCAGAGTTTGAAGTTCAGACTCCAAATTCTGCTGCAGTCTAATACATTCTGTTTCCTGCAGACCCATCTCTTGCTTAAGAGACAAAATTTGCAGATCAAGGGTTTGAAACCTCACTTCAGAGGCTTCCAGAGCAATGTAGAGAGTCATGACCATCAGCCCTTTAGCATGACGCTTATTAGTTGATTGTCACGTCTCTGTGTACTGGGTTGAAATCCCCAGTATAGGTTTGTTGGATTGACTTGCATCCCACTCAAAGTCAGCCCAACCTCCATGGGAGGCAAGGAAGTTCGAGACTTCGAGTCTCAGTTCCGCACAGATATTTGATACGATGGCCATTGTGTGGGAGGGAACGAAAAATCAAACTGTGAAAAAGGCGCCGTGCTATGTATCGATCCACAGCAGGAGCATGTTATAAACAGTTGGGCTACTGTAGAATTTGTAGGCTTACAATTCAAAGCTGCTGTGAAGTGGGTCAAGTAGGCATTGACCACACCCGAGAAAAACAGCCAGACTTTGTAAGTGACTACAGACTGGCTTGAAAATGGGAGAGGTGCTATGGAAATGTACACCTACTGTCCCCACTGGGAAAGGAAAGGTTGTAGCAACTAGTGAAAGCTTACAAACACCAAATATTGCCTGCATGCGGTCGCCAATTGTCAGGAGGTCTAAACCTCACTTTCAGGTTCTTGGCAATATTGGGAATGCAAGTAATCACAGACACGTTGCATTACAGTAATAAACTTGTTTATTACTACCAAAAAGGATAAAATCACAGTTGCCCTAAGCAGTTCTTACCAATACAAACCAGGAGCCAGTGTTAAGCATTCCCTATACCTCCAAGTTTCTTTGTGTCTCTTGGGATCTCCGAGGTACAAAACTTAGTGTATCACATTATATACTGTACCTATGATAATTACTATGGTTACTGTAAGATAGAAACATTTCTAGTTACAGAGATGAGTCCTATTGGCTAAATTAGAGGAGGCTCCACGGTCCAAGATATTATACAATTTTGTAGTAGTCATCAGTTTGTAAAACAAAAGAGTTCTTATACAGAGTCTTACATAACTCAGTGTAGTAGTACAAATCACCGAAAGGTGGCAATGACGACTTATACAGTATATCATAATTATTCCAAGGACACAGGTGTCCTGGCATCTTATAAGTAAGAAATACACAGAAAATACATAGAATAATATATATGTATTAGCAAGCAAAGTGTATTACAATAACATGCGTACATATCCTGACATCTACTCTTATACGATAGACGCCCTTAGCCCTATATGTTAGTACAACATATAGCTAAGCACTAGCTGTCTACGGTGTACCTCTAAGGGTATCAATAAGGGTGCAGGGACCTCATGTAACACCTTCTATCATTTGCTTGTCCATTTCCTCCCACTGAGACAGGGGTCTGTATACAACCCTGTTCAGATTGTGGTGCCATTTCCAGTCTCCAGGGTTACCCACGGTGCCTCCTCTCCTCTCTGCTTTACCTTTTGTTCCATTGCTTTGATCCCTTCCTTTACATAGAGAGCTACTCCTTGTCCTCCTCCATCAGTAACCATGTCTACTGGGTGGCATCCACAAGTGGTGGAGATGTAGGCATGTTTGCAGCTAAATGGAAAGCGATCATGTGTGCAACATTCACTCTGGTCACGCAGCTCCGTACAATGAATGTGCCTGTGGACCTCTTCAGGATCAGCTATGGCTAACGAAAGGTTAGCATGTGTAATGTTGCCTTTTTTTTAAGGAGGGTAACTGTTGAAAGTTAACTGACATATCATTCTAATAGCGACCGAATTATATTTGACAGGTACTAAGGCTGTAAAGGAATTAGATTCTATCCTTTACAATAAAGTGCTGTACAACGATATAAAAAATGTATCCCCTAGAGAGCAGACATCTGCACTTGAGTCATATCATCACATTGTGACCTTTTTTTGCACCAAAGAGTCTTTATTTTTTTTTACAACTGCATGGAGGCAAGGTGCGTTAAGGCAGTCATGAGCATTCATTGTAATTTTGATTATAATCATTTAAAATACAGTATTACATATTATTGCCTGTTATTGCAATGTTTAGGTTGCTTATTGCAGCCCTACATTTTAATGAAAACTCCTCCAGGGTATAGCAACTAACCAAACAAGGCAAAAAAAGACGGAGTGTGTGGTACCCAAAGTTCCATGGTGGACGCACCAGTGGCGAAGGCAATACATGTACCACCAACCTATGGTAATTTAACTAAACCAAATTAGACACATTTTTGTCTCATTCAGCTATAGAGCAAATTATTTAACATGTCCTAGTATTCCATAGTTTTATTTTGAATACAGAATTGTGGTAGTGACATGTATGGGAAGGGAGCGAAGCACAGGGAAGGCAAGGATGGTGGGCACATGCAGGGCGTGACAGAGGTGGGGGTGGTGGGCGAAGAAGGGGAAGGGGAATTAGGTATAGAGAAGTGTTGGAGGGGAGAGAAGAGTTAGGAGAGAGAGAGGGGGGAGGGGAAGGGGTTATGGCTAGAGAGATTGCTTGGAGGATGAAAGGGGGATTAATGAGAGAAGGAATCTAGGAGTGTTCACATTACAGTGATGCAATATCAATAGAATGACAAGATTGTATTCGGCTTTATTGCACTTAATAATAAGAGCTCACCATACTTTGCATCATTCTTCCCACACACACACACTGAATGCAGTTACATGACATGGTATTCATTGCTGCATTTTATATTATGTTATGTGATGAACCTTATCAATGAGGTGATGTCACTGAGGGCATGCTACCCAACATATCCATTGGCCAGACAAGCAGAATTCAAGGTGGTACCAAAACCAATAGTAGACAAGTTTGACAAAGAACAGAAGGATGACACTGTGAAATACCACAGGAGCAGATTTAACAAGTCATCATTGGATACAAGGTATGATTCATACAGTAGGTAACTTGGACCCGAACCGTGTTGGGCTCTAAAAGTAAGCAAGCCAACTTTAAAGGTGATCCGCCACTGAACAGGCAGCCAGTGCAGAGTGTGCAGAACAGGCTAAATATGAGTGGATCATGTTGACTGAGACAATAACCTGGCTGCTGTATTCTGCACTAGCTGCAAGTGGCAGATATCAACCCCAGGAAGCCATACGTGTAGGAAGTTGCAGTAGTCAAGGCGCGAGATCACAAATGCATGGACCAAGGTTGAAAGGTCGCCGGACGGAACAAGGTGCTTAATCCGGGCGATATTCCTCAGATAATAAAAAGAGGACTTAACTGTGAATGAAGTGTCAGACCGTCGTCAAATACCCCCAGATTCCGCACCCGTTCAGAGGTCAGGAGCTTTGAACCCCCGAGCCTAAGCCCGGATGGCCACCCCTGCCACTGACCCCTTTAAGGTGGCCTGCATCCACAACTAACACCTCCGCCTTATCAGGATTCAATGTCAACCAACTGGAATTCATCCAGTCTTAGATTTCAGCAACACAGTTAGAAAAGACTGAGAGCACTATCCTGGTCGGATACAAAAGACAGGTACAGCTGAGTATCATCTGCTTAACAGTGAAAACTCAGTCTGCACTGTCTTACAATGTCTCCTAGTGGAAACACATACACTGTGAACAACATGGGGGACAACACTGAACCCTGCAGAACCACACAAGGCAGGGAGTAGGCATCGGAGGAAAATACCCTTGAGACTACCCTGTGCAACCTGCCCATGAAGATGGCATGAAACCATCTGAGGACTGTACAAAACAGACCACAAATAACACACACCATGTCATATGTTAAGATGTCCCAGTCACCACTGGTTGCTGAAAACAAGGGGTTTCATGTACCTTCAGCTGAGTGAGAACAACAAAGCAAAGCCGAGTTGTTCAGGCTCAAGCTGAAGGCAAGTAAAACCACTTATTTTTAGTAACCAGTGGCGACGGTGGGGTTCACCACAACATAACCCAGATAAACCATCTTAGGGTAGCTGATTCATTCTGCTGGAGTGTCAAACAGATGAGGCACACTGATGAGTCCTGGTAGGATGAAACATGTGTCTGTGTCTTCTGTTGGCACCCTTTGCAAACTGTGTGAGAGGCCTTTTGGCACCATGCATTTCTGCTTAAAGTTGAACCAGCATAATATTCTGTGGTGATTTGCATATGCAACCCATGATGCTTTGCATTATGGGGTATGTGTGATTTTGTATTTCTTTGAAACATGGCTTCCTGACCAATGCCCTTTGGGGTAATCATTGCCTCATTGTTTGCACACAGAGGTTCTTTGTCTTTTAACTTGTTTTTTGTTTCAGTTGGGTTCACCACAACATAACCAAGATAGACCATCTTAGGGTAGCTGGTTCATTCCACTGGGGTGTCAAACAGATGAGGCACACTAATGAGTCCTGGTAGGACGAAACATGTGTCTGTGTCTTCTGTTGGCACCCTCGCAAACTGTATGAGAGGCCTTTCAGCACCATGCTTTTCTGCTTAAAGTTGAACCAGCATAATATTCTGTGGTGATTTGCATATGCAGCGCATGTTGCTTTGGATTATAGGGGCATGTGTGAGTTTTGTATTACTATATTATTGATCGAGAGTGGTCAATAATATATATTTTTTTTAAAGTTCCCGGAATGTGCCCATTTGCAGGGCATCTGCATGTGAGATGCTCTTCACAGAATAAGAGTGCCTCATGCACAGGGGAAAGGAGTGATCTGATTGGTTGAGAGCACTCCATCAATCTATTATCAGTATTATTGGTAACTCAGACAACAGTTTTACTTTCTGCAAAATGTTTCTATTGAGGATAATGCCTGAGTAACAGAGGTCAACTACAATGTAATCACCTCAGCAGTTGCCAGGACAAGCAAAGTAAACATCTAGAGCACATGAGAGGTTATTACGTCCGTGGTTGACCAATGTTATTCAAGCATTGTATTTTATAGGGTATAGAAAAACTAGATAATGTAGTTAAAAAAATGTTTTTTTTTCCTATGTGCGTTTGTTCTCCAACTTGGTTATGAATGCCTCCTGGTTTGTATGCTGCGCAACAGAAGTGCTGAAATTAGCCATTGTGATCTATATTGCCGAAGGTCTGCACCTATCTGAATAGAATGTGTGTGTTTTGTACAAATGTCCAAGTGTCACATCACCTTTCATGTCCAGTAATTTTGAAAGGTGGAGACACTCAATTCTGTAATCCCATAGTTAGGACATAGTTAAGCAATGTTTACAGCGTATTGATGTCATAATGATGGTATTATCAGGTTATAAACTGATTGAAAATGGGTTAATATACACTGTTCATGCATTATGTATACATTTGACACTCACTGACTGTCTCATTGCCTTTAATTATACAGCACAGTATCAGTGGACGTGGATGGAGATATGTCATTTGCCCTGTTAAGGATGCCATTGCTGCTCACGATATACGTCAGGGCACATCAACAATTATTTGAATGTCAAATGAGAAATCGGCTTCCAGGATTTATTTACGCTGTCCTGCCAAAGTTATCAACTTGGTCATAATGTGTGACAGCAGGTCATGATGATGGTTAGCCAAGTAGTCTAGCTATCACCATTAAAGACTATACATCAGAATTATCATATGAACTATTGAGGGAACTATTCAGAGCAGCCTTATGGTACACCATGAAACACCAACATCAGTAAGCTGTTTAGATACCAGCTGTTTTTTCGTTAAACTGTTTATGTGTTTCATATTATAACCAGCATAGTCTAAAGTTAGCATCATGAAATTTGTAACACTTGATACAAATGCTACATATATAATGTTTTATGGGGGCCCTATTGTACTTCTCATTGTGAAAGTTAATTGAGTACAACACACTTCAGATATGTGCAATATTACAGTTTATGAGCAGTATTTCATGAAAGTAATTGAGTAAAATCGGTGGCTTCTGACATCATCTGGATCACATGTTTGTTACAGTTTTTAATATTGAATTGACTCTTAACACAATGATTGTTCACTGTTCATTTATGAACATTTTTAATTGAATCACAGTGTTCTTTAAGTTCTTGAATTTTATTTTTCAAATAATTTCAATATGACAACAAAATGTGATAATTGTCAATAATCAACATTTTATATTCGGATTCTACATTGAGACTATAAGTTGTTGCATTACTGATGAAATAATATCCTAATAATAATATCCTAATAAAATAGTAACCATAGTGCCTAAAACCAGTATAAGTTTCTGATGGAAATGACGTATTGCATGTACCACACACGAAGGCAAGATTTTGCGGTTCCCTCTTCCAAGCCTCTTGAATACCCAAAAAGTTAATTTGCAGTATGTAAGATGACAATATAATCTGCCAAAAGAAGTAAGAAAACACGTTATGTATTTTTTACTAGAAAGACATGGATAATTGAGGTTCATTTAGAACATACTTCTAATAGCCGACACTGTGACAGAAAGGGAGTAGCCACTAGACACCACACCACTAACCATGCGGGAAACCCAGTGTTGGCAGCAACCTCTTGATCATTACATTGCATGAAGGCACCCCAATCACAGTAATGTCAATGTCATGTGTAAAGGATCAAGTGTTCCTTTTCGGACTGCACTGCAAAGTAAAGTCCACACTTGCATAAGTTAACATGGTGTCATGAATTGTCAGAACTAAGGACAGAAGGGGAGTAATAATAGTGAGGCGTGTCGCACCTAATGTTCTGAGTCTGACAACATTGATAGAAATATACACATGACAATGATACACTACAAAATCATACATCCTGCATTGCTGCTATACATGCAGAAATGTCACACATTCTCTATTCAGATCCTTGAGATCCTCCTGGACCAGTCCCTGGATTTTAATCTTCACATTCAGTCCTCGTGCAAAGCTGTAAACTCGAAACTAGGAGTAGCTTACAAAATGAGCTACATGCTTACACCCTCGGCCAAATTAGCAATTGCCCGAGGTATTCTGCTCCCAACCCTTACCTATGGTGCCTCTATTCTTACCTCTGCCCATAAAACCTCCCTACTAAAATGGGACGTAACTTATAACAATATATGCCGATTTGCCTCTTCGTCACCTCGACTCAAACATCACTGCCTTCTTTATAAGGAACTGAATTGGCTCTCACCCTCTGCCAGTAGACAATACTACCTTGGATCACTAATGGACTCGATCATCCGAGAGAAAAACCCGTTCCAGCTGGCGGCGTTGCTGGTCCCTCAACCATCCTCCCATGGCCTGCGATCAGCTGACAAATCCTTGCTCTATGTTCCAAGATGTCAGATGACTAAAAGCACAGGGGCCTTCCAATTCTCTGCTCCCAGGCTATGGAATGCTCTTCCACTCAACCTACGGCTGTCTCAGTCTCACTTTGGATTTAAAAGTGAATATCGTGTTATCTATCCTTAGCTGATGCTTGTACATGCTTTGACCCAACCTGAAGCTCCTGAGACTTACCAGTAATGTCACCCCTGCTCTAATCCAGCTCCAAGACTGTCTCCTCTTCCGCTCCCCATATTTTTCCTTCTCTTTGTAAATAACTTCTTGACTACTAGCTCTCTTCCTTCTTGAACCTTGTTGCTGACCATCCACTGTTGTTTTGTCAATTACCACCCCTGACCTTCCTTCTGTCAGTCTTTCTTGTTATTTTTGAACATTCCTCAATTTCTCTCTATATAACCTTACTATCTTATTAACCTTTTCACTCCACAGGTCGGGTCCATGGTTTCTGCACTTATTATATATCTTACTGCCATTATCTGTATAATGATTGCCATTATTTTTTGTTGTTTCTACCCATTGTATTTTTGTAGCAATGCTATACTGTTCCTCTATTTGTACTATTGTACCCATGTTGCTGTTGTTCAACTGTTCTCCTTTTGTTGTACTCTCCCAGGTCGTGCCTGAAAATAGTCATTTTATGGCTAGTGCACCTACCCGGTTAACAAAAACTAAATAAATAAAATAAAAAATATAAATAAAGACTTACTAGGCTATACGCATGCTCGATTTCTACCACATACTCTAGCAGTTTGACTTTCTAACAGTCTGTTTCTCCCTCTGGTTGTGTATGCCTGCTGCTGGGTACACTCAGCAATTTCAACAAGCTGTGTAACGGGTACTGTCACTATCTCTGTGCAGCACGTTTAGCAGCTCAACACTGAAACAGCCCACACACTGCGGAGAGAAAGAGAGATAGAGTAACACTACTTATTACACAGTGTGTTGAAATCACCAAGTGACCCTGCTGTAGTGAAACTCGACAGACCAGGATACAGAGCAACAAGTAGCAGTGCTGGTCTCTCTACTGGAGCTCACTCGATTCTGTCTCCTCCATGATGCACCTTACCTCCTCGGACTGAGGGGCACTCAGCAGGACACTACATAACAGGCTAGGCATGCAATAGAGACATACTCCAGTGCACCAGGTGAATGGAGCATGCAGGCCAACAGGGAAGCAGCACGGGTGACACTGTGCTGGACTACTGCAGGGTGCAGTAGGTTACAAAGGCAGTGTGGCTAGTACTGTGCTAGCATCCACAACTTAAAAATTTACCTCTGTGGGACACTGTCATCAGCCAGCCATGGAACAATGTATCATAGCCAATTTCCCTGTGACTGTGGGACACACACTGCGACACTGGTGGAAGTGGTTGATCGGGGGCAGGATGCCAGCAGAGACTGCACACAGCCAGCGGCTGCTGTGACAGCAATCCAAAGGATGGGATGATGAAGTCTGCACTCTACATCTGGCAACATGTTTACTTGTCAAGTGCAGACCAGCCAAACTGTCTCCCACTCCTGCACACAATATAGCACATAAAACAGGGACAGTCGTTGCTGCATGAGGCAGCATTTCTTGTGCATTGTCTGCTAAGTGGTAGGATCTACACTACTGGGCTAGTGAGGTCTGACACAACCAGTCACTGCACAAGAAAGGGATTAAGCCAGCCTGTAACTGTCTCAAATCAGTGGGTCATCCCTCCTCAGCAATGTATGTTTTGGGGTGGGGGGGTTAGATGGGCATAGCCACTGCCACAGGACCACTCACTATAGTAGGAAAATATTATAATTGCAGTAAGGCACTCCAGGGTGTGCTTCATCACTAAATAACATCACACCTAGGGTGGTGGAAGCACTTGGCCGGTGGCCTCTTGCTTCAGCCCACCCTAGGTGTGACGTTATTTAGTAACGACGCACACCATGTCATACCTTATTGCTTAAATAGATCAGTATAGGACACAACAGTATTACGTACTGTTCAGTAGTTTCATCATTCCCGACAGGACCATCCAAGTAAATGAATTCATATAAGGCCTCCTCCAGGACATATTCATCCAAGCACAGAGACTGGAATCCAGGATGTTCGGTGATACACTGCATGCCTGGAAACTGATCCATCTTAATCTGAATTTGCATGTAGAAATAACAGCATCAATACTTCTCCACTGTTGGCATCAGTTGACACACAGAGCAGTTGCACCTGTGACAATGATAACACACATTTTATAGGACAGCATCCAGCAGATTTGAAATGATGCAGTATACTTTATCTGTATTATGTAACTTTTTATTTCAGACCATTGTATAAGATATTTCTGGAATATAGGTACATGGCATTAATTTGTTTAAAAAAATATATTATTGATCACTCTCGAGTCAGGGATGCCAGGGGTCGGCAGGGGAAGAGAAGATCGAGCATCCAGTGGACTGCTCTCTTCTCCTGGGGTGGGATCCAGAGGGGAACCACGCGTGGTAGTGGCACCTGGCAGAGGATGGGTGGCACACTCAGTAGCAGGGGCACGTACAGAGGGCTGGTGATGGCAGGGTGTCAGTGGGCAGACACGCGCAGACACCCATTGCACGCTGTGCCAGGGGGAGGAACTACTGTAAAAAACAAACCTCCTCCCATCGATAGGCGAAGGTACCTCCCAATCTTAGTCCACAGTACCAGCATCGGGCTTGCCTCTCCATTGTCCCCACCACCCCAGCCCAGAGCTCAATACTGTAGAAAGAGTGTCCTGGGTGGGAGAGACCCTTCCTCGGAGTGATCAGACCCGAGGGATGTGACGGGTTGGGGGGGTGCAGTGTAGGTACAAGTCACGATGGGCGGTAACATTGAAAGTGAGCAGGGAAAGGTCAGTAAAAGTCTGCATGGGCAAAGTGTAAAGACATATTATGACAGTTGAAAGAGCTGGGTGTCTATCCTATGGAGACAAGGAGAGAGCGGGGACATGATGGAAAGTTTCAAATATGTAAGAGTGATCAGTAAAGTGGGGGACAGATTAATTTTAGGAACGGTAGATACAAGGACTACATGACTTGGGGAATTTTAGGGGAAACATGATGAAGTATTACGTTAATGAACAAATGATTAAGCGTTGGACCAGACTGCAGAAGGATATGGCAAAGGTCACTACAGTCAAGGGTTTCATACGGTTGATAATGAACAACAGGGAGTTGTGAAGTTCAGGTGGAGAGGGGACAATATTTGAGGTGAAGAAAAACAGAATGGGAATAGCTCAGATTTGTTCCCATATTTCTATAGTTATTGTATTTTTTTTACTGAGGTAAGGTTGGAGGAAAGGTTAATCTATACTGCAGGACAAACTGGCATGGGTTGGATTTGTGGTAATGTCATAACGTACTTGAGTGAGTGACATTTGTGAACTTGTGTACCTGGACTGTCATGTAATTTGTCTGCAATTTGTCTTTATCACCAAGTCTCTTTCAACTTGTCTCATTTTTATGTGTGTTGGATGTGCTGCTGCCCACCTTCAGTCTTTTGGTATTTTGTTTTATTTTTGGGGTGGGAGGGTATTTTGGGCAACATACTGTCATGTGGACTGTGGGTACTCTGGGGATGGTGCTGGGGTACAACTTACAAAGCATGGGGAGGGAGGAAATGGGTAGAAATTGCATTAGAAATACCTTCCAGAATGCATCAAAATGTAAAAAAATGCCTGGGGGCCTAGGTGGCCCACCAGACCCCCGGCCTATTATTTTATTTTTCAGCTGACTTGAGATCCCCCATCTATAGGACTACTGGCTCCATCCCTGGCCACATTTATTAATATGCCCTTAGAGACACAGAATCCATAGCAGCTGTAGCTGGCCCATTAAGTGTCACAGTACCTTTGATTGTGATGTGTGACACAGCACCTCCCTACAGAGTCTTGGTGTCCTGGTGCCTATATGCAGTGTCCCTCCAGCCAGGCCGACCCTGCCTGCAGACAATGCAGATCCCACCACAAAAGTTCCCCCTCTGGCCACCTTTTCAAATTAACTCTGCCCTCTGCCCACTCCTGATAGGTGTAACCACTCCTGGGAGTGGATCAGGCAGACCATTAAATAATGGAGGTGGTGCAGGGTGGGTGGGAGAAAAGTGAACTTTAAGTTCCCTCCTCCTCTTTGATTAGCTCCTGCGGGAACCCTGGCCCTGTGGCTACGGATGCTGATGCTCCGCTGCCTCCTTCCTCCTGCCTCTGCTTGTGGCAATGGTAACTGAAGCTGTCCCTGGCCACTGATACGGCCCAGCTCCTCTCTGCAGCCTCCTCTCCTGGTGTGACCCTGCTAAGAGTTAGGCATGCAATTGCAGCTGGAACTTTCATTACATGATTATTTAAAACTTTGACTGTGCTGTCCCCTGTCATGATCTCACTGGAGAAGGCGAACATAATCAGCATGTAACAATCATGTTCAAGGAAATATGTTGATAATAACTAAAAAACAAACAAAATTGGAGAAGGGGATGGTGGTGGGCAAGACAATATTTTATACATTGCACAGGGTAGTGGTATGGTGTTATATCATAAAAAGAACATGAAAAAATATATTTCTGTACAGCACTAAGTCATTGGAAGTGAAGAGTCATAGCAGGTAAATAACAGCTGCATTCAGGTTATTCAGTATGAATACATCTACAGTACTAGTGCTAAACTAGAATAAGCAGTATCATCAAATGACTTGCACTGTGCACACAGGTCATGGATTATGAACTTTGACAATGATGCAAACAATCACAGAATGGACAGGGGATGTAATATTTTACAAGCATCACATCCAGCTATCATTCGATTGCAGTACACCTTGCATGACTACCTCAAACTTAATTTCAGAAAAATCAATCGGGGCTCAGATAAAAACAAAACTATCAATACTTTACAGTGCTCAACATAACCCTGTTATTGAATGGCATTTTTTAATAAGAAATCTGTGAGGAAAAACAAGAACTATTTGCAGAAGTAAACACAAACTGACTTATCACTGACCACTCACTGACTGGTTGTGATAATAGCACCTTGACACTGCTTCCAATTACATTTTCATCAAAGGTGCTACTACCAACAGGAGAAGAAGATCTCCTGACTGGTGCAAGAGGCTCAGATTCAAAGGGATCAACAGGTAGAAATACATGAATATCGTCTGTTTCTGCCTCAGCCTCGAAGGATGCCATTTACACAGTCTGACAATTAAATTTACCAAGAAAAATCTAGCCGAATCGGCAACAAAATTTCCGTCACTGACTCAGCGTGAGGTGAAAGGTCGGGTCACACAAGCAGTCAGCGCTGTTGCAGTGAAAATGGTATACGTGGATTTTAATTATGATTTAAACCATTTAATTAGTCAACTCCAACTCAAGAAAATGACACACCAAGAACTAAGAAGTCAAATGCTATCGATATAGGTAAGAATCTAAAGAAAAACAATAAAATGGGGGCAATTGATCTTTAAGGTTAATAAGGGTATAATAAAAGAGAATATGGATATCAAATTTGGTTGTGAAACTAATCAATATGCATTTAGGGAAGTAAAATTCAGAGGTTTAAATTTTCCAAAAACAAATACAAGATGTGGAAATATGACACTACAAGTTCAGGATGCAAAAATATGGAATGAGATCTCACCTCAGATAAGAAATCTTACAAAACTATCTTCATTTAAATCCAGATTAGATGAAAGTTATACTGTGGAATGTACTTGCTAGTAGTATTTTTAAAACGAGTGGAATGTTTGTTTCTTATTTTAATGCAAATATATTGAGTATTGTAATCTATTTGCACTGTGTCAATATATTAGATATGATTAATGAAATGTAATGTTGACATTATTGCAAGTATGACTATGTTAAGAAGTTTCAGGATTTTTGTATGAAATTTGCTTATTTGTAATTATAGTGTCTTTGTAACTTGAACGAAAGTGAAACAGGATTACTTTGAAAATAGGTCCTCAGACCTAAAGTATTACCATCTAAAAATAAATATTTTTATTACTACTACAATGTCTTAGCAGATGCCCTCAGCAGAATCAATCAGAACCACCACCACGAGTGGTCACTGAACAAGCAGGTCCTGGAGGCTGCCTTCAAGAGATGGGGCACTCCAGAGGTGGATCTTTTTGCAGCACCAGACAACCATCAGTTACCTCAGTTCTGCTGCACACCTCCTGTGAAGAGCACAATCCCTCTGGACATACTGCTGCCGGATTGGACAGGGAAGTTCCTGTATGCCTTCCCTCTGTTACTATGGGTACTGAACAAGCTCAGGTCCCAGCCAGCAACAATGGTCCAGACTGGGCCAAGCAGCCCTGGTATTCACTGATTCTATACGTCAGTAGCCAAGCCAATTAGCCTCCCCAGTAGGCACAACCTACTGACCTCTTCCCAGGGCAGGATCATGCACCCCAACCTTCAGTCCCTCAGGCTCAAGGCCTGGCTCTTGAGGACTTAGAGTGTGCAAACTTACACCTTTCAGAAGGGGTGATGGAGATACTCGGGTACCTAGAAAGCCTTCTACTAGGAAAACCTATTCTTCCAAGTGGAAGAAGTTTTCCATCTGGTGTCAGGGAAGGGACATAGATCACAATCAGGCCAGTTTGTCAGTGGTCCTGGATTACTTAACCCATCTTCACTCTCTAGGCTTAAGGACATCTACCTTTAAGGTGCACCAGGCAGCTGTTTCAGCTTACCTGTCATCTGGAAAAAGGTTGTCCATAGCCTCCAACCCAGTGTTCAGAAAGTTTTTCAAGGGGTTGCTGCATATACATCCCCCACACAGGGAGCCTACACCAATGTGGAATCTTAATATATGTATTGCCCCGCTTATGCAGCCCTCCTTTGAGCCCATTTCCTCAGCAGAACTCAAGTATGTAACACGGTAAAAAGTGTTCCTAGTGGCTGTTACCTCTACCAGGAGGATTATCGAGCTCCAGGCATTATCCACAGAGCCTGGCTACATTGCTGTCCATAGGGACAAAATTGTCCTAAGGACTAATAAGAAATTTCTTCCCATGGTGGTGTCTGAATTCCACCTCAAATAGTCCATTACATTGCCTGTCTTTTTTACTGACCATTCCTCTTCAGGGGAATGTAGACTGCATAGCTTGGATATTAAGAGAGCTATCAGCTATTATCTTGATCACACAGAGGGCCACAGTTAGGACCGTACTCAACTCTTCCTTACCTATGAAGAAGTGGGGAAGGGAAAACCAGCCACTAAAAGGTCTATTGCAAGATGGATTGTTGCTTGTGATCAGTTCTGCTACAACAAGGTGGGCAAGCAGCCACCTGCAGGCCTCAGGGTCCATTCAACTAGGGGTACAGCTGCTTCCTTAGCAGCTGCTAGAGATGTTCCCCTGATGGAAATCTGCAAAGCAGCTACCTGGAAAACTGTTCATACCTTTACCCAGCATTACTGCTTGGATGCTCAGGCCAGAGGAGATGCCATATTTGGCACAGCAGTCCTGCAGAGCCTGTTTCTGAAATAGGTTCTGTACCCACCACCAAAGGTACTGCTTGGGTAGTCTGCATTAGTCAGAATACAGTAAGATTTCCCGAGGTTTGAAGAAAAAATTACTTACCATAGTAATCTTGTTTCTTCCAAGGGAATCTTACTGTATTCTGAGCTCCCTTCCTACCTCCCCTGCTAGAACCTGAGGGTCACTGCACTCCAGCTGTACATATACTGTTGCAAACCTGTTGGTATAGTGTTCTTTCTTGGGCATCTGTGACTTGAGTCTTAGAGATGCCCTTCTGTTTTATGAGAGGAGTGGCTTATAAAAGAGAAAAGGGGGGATTTCATTTGTTAGAATAGTAGTAGTAATATAGTTGGATAGTTCGCTATGCATACTTTGTAAGAATCTGACGGTTGAAAGAAGTGCAACCAGGGACAGTGGTTTCAAAACCGAGCTCAAGCCTAGCATTTCATCATTTGCATAGGTTCTATTAACCATTTTGGCTCCGGGGCAGTCCTATGGTGAGACCATACTGCATTAGTCAGAATACAGTAAGACTCCCTTGGAAGAAACAAGATTACTATGGTAAGTAGTTTTTTCTTGTTACCCATCTACAAGTCCTTGAAGAGACCGGCTCCCAAGATTTTGCAGACCCCCACTTCCATTCCTGCAGTGGACAAGAGGATGGATAGGAAGTACTGTGCAGCCTTTTTGGACATCCCAGCCATGAATGGGTGTGCAGGCTGCTGCATGTGATAAAGCAGGAATTCCCCTGGCATCACACCCACCAGAAAAGGTTTCCTGGAAAATGTATTCTATGGCCAAGAAATCCTATTTGGATGCTCTCTGGCTATCAGACAAGCAATCTACATGGCTTATGTGTCCAGATACCAGAAGAGTCTCTGGTACACTGTTTTAGAAACAGCTAAAGCCTGCCCTGGACCCATGGCCTCAGACTTGTCCGAAACTGCAAAAAGGGGCATAGAAGCTTCTAAGTGCCAGTTTCAGATGGCAGTGGATGCAAATGACATTGCTGCCAGGCAAATGGCAATCTCCATGTCCCTGAGGAGATTTGCCTGGCTAAGTGCCACTAATTTGTCACAGGACACACAGACAAAGGCACTGAACTTCCCATGTGAGCCTACATCTTTTTTCGGTGAGCAAACAGAGGCTTACGTGAAGAAGATGGATGAATATAGAGTGGCCTGTAAAAGTGCTGCTGCAAAAGAAAAGGCAGCAACACCACAGAAGTACCAGGGAAAAGGGGACAGGAGTAAAACCCATGACAGGCCCCTCTTCTAGGCTCAGGCAGCACCAGCCTACCAGCCACAGAAGGAGTACTTCAGAGGCAGAGGCAGAAGAGGCAGCAGCCAGGCTAGCCCCAGCACTCAGCAAAGCACGCAGACCAAGCAGACCCCCTGAGAGGTCTGCCAGGGTCACCTCCCCACTCCCATTAGGAGGCAGGCTGGCCCACTATCTCCAGGCCTGGAATCCATCACCACAGACAGGTGGACCCTGGAGGCAGTGGGCTAGGGACTTGCGCTTAGTTTCAAAGTTCTTCCCAAACTGAGGGCAAGACTTTTCAGACCTGCCAGCCTAGCAGAAGCAACTCTGTTGGAGGAGGAAGTAGCAAAAATGATGCTGGAAAAGGCAGTAGAGCCAGTCTCCTTGTCCCAGCAAGGAAGGGGTTTCTACTCAAGGTACTTCTTCACTCTAAAGAAAACACAGGAGTGGTGGCCTATACTGGATCTCCAACATTTAAACAAACATTTGACAAAGCCAAAGTTCAAAATGGACACTCAGGCTACCATTCTCCCCACACTCAGGAAGGGAGACTGGATGGCATATCTAGACCTGAAAGATGCCTACTGCCATATCCCCATCAGGCAACCACACAGAAAGTACCTCAGGTTCAGATTGCCATCAGAGCACTACCAGTTCAGGGCCCTGCCTTTCGGCCTGACATCTGCTCCAAGCGTGTTCACCAAATGCCTAGCAGTGGTGGTGGCACACCTAAGGAGACAGGGAGTTACAGTCTTCCCATACCTGGATGACTGGCTGGTGGTAAGTCAGTCCCCTCATAAGGTAAGAAAAGCACTGACCATCACTCAGGATACCCCTGGGTACACTGGGCTTCCTGGTAAACCAGAAAAAGTCAGTGCTGATGCCAGTTCAACTCCTGGAGTTTGTAGAGGTGGAACTAGATACTCATTTTTTTTTTTTTATGATATTTCTCAGGAGCTCCGGCCCCCCCCCGCCATTCCTCCGGCGCCATCCCCGGACATGAGACCCCCTCCCTTCAGCACCCCGCGACTTACCCTTCTCAGCAGGGGTGGTGGGGGCGACTCAACCCACCCGAGCGGGTCCATGCCAGGGGGCGTCCTCCCCAGAATGGCGGCGGGAGACTCGTGCTGCCAGGCTCCATTTTTTGGACTTTTTCTCGGCGGGCATGGCGTGCAATGACGCCAGCGACTGAGTGCTGCCGCGCACCAGTCAGCGTCCGCCCGCGTCCCGCCTCCCCCGTCTCTGCGGCTGCGTGCTGTCGATCCCCAGCCTCCACTAGGGGTCAGGCAAGCACCGGCCGCGAATCCACCCGGAGATGGAGGCAGTCCTCCAGACGCTCGATCCATCTCCTTCCCGCCGACCCCCGACAACCCGTGCTCGTTCCCGAACATGGGTCGCCGGCATGGCGCGAGGTGTAGCGACCAGCGCCTCAACCTTCAGCGCCACTGGGCCGGCTGGAACTAGATACTCTTGAGAGGAAAAGCCTTCCTCCCTCAGGGAAGGGTAGACAGCTTGGTACAGCTGGCATGCTCTTTCCAGCTACATACCCCAAACCAGAAAGGTATCTTCTCCAGCTGTTAGGTCACATGGCTGCATTAACAGCAACAGTGTCAGGATCAAGATTCCAGATGAGGGACATTCAGTTCCACCTCAGGACTCACTGGTCTCAAAGAAGAGACTCCCTTTCAAAGATGGCACCAGTCACAGGAACCCTGCTTCAAGCTCTGCAGTGGTGGCAGGAAAAGGACAACTTCAGGGAAGGCATGCCTTTTATCCAGCTGCCACCAACAGCAGTCTTGACAACAGTTGCCTCCCTCCTAGGATGGGGTGCCCACCTAGGGGAGCTTACTGCCCATGGTACTTGGCTACAGCAGGAGGCTCTGCTTCACATAAACCTGCTGGAACTCAGAGCAGTCTATATGGGCATTCAGTCCTTTGCTTCAGTGCTGCAGGGCAAAGTGGTTCAAGTCAGGACAGACAATACAACCACAATGTACTACATCAACAAGCAAGGGGGCACAAGGTCCTCCCCACTGTGCACAGAAGCCATGAGACTGTGGAACTTGACTTAGTCCCTAGGGATCTCCCTCTTAGCAGTTCATCTCCCAGGGAAGGACAACGTCCTCGCAGATGCTCTAAGCAGGATCAATCAGAACCACCATGAGTGGTCACTGAACAGGCAGATCCTGCAAGTGGTGTTCAGAAGGTGGGGTACCCCAGAGGTGGACATCTTTGCAGCCCCAGACAATCACCAACTGCCACTGTTCTGTTGCAGGCCTCCTGCACTGGGCACAGTGCCTCTAGATGCACTCTTGCTGGATTGGACAGGGAAGTTTCTGTATGCCTTCCAACCATTTCCTTTGCTACTCAGAGAACTGAACAAGCTCAGGGTTCAACCAGCAATAATGATCCTCGTTGCTCCAGACTGGGCCAGGCAGCCTTGGTACTCGATGCTACTGACCCTGTCAATTTCCAAACCAGTCTCCCTACTTAGGATATACAACCTACTGACCTCTTCCCAGGGCAGAGTTCTGTACCCCAATCTACAGTCCCTCAGACTCGGAGCTTGACTCTTCAGGACTTAGAATATGCTGACCTACACCTCTCGGAAGGGGTGCTAGAGGTCTTCAGGGTATCCAGGAAATCTTCCAACAGAAAGACTTACTCATCTAAATGGAAGAGGTGTTCCATTTGGTGCAGACAGAGACAGATAGACCACTGCCAAGCTGGCTTATCAGTAGTTTTGGACTATCTAGCACACTTGCATTCCCTGGGCCTTCGGCCCTCCACCCTTAAGGTACACTAAGCAGTTGTCTCTGCATACCTCTCTGCTGGACAAAGAGCATCCCTGGCTGCCAACCAGGTATTCAGGAAGTTTTTCCAGGGCTTACTGCACTTGCACCCCCCTCCCAGGGAACCCACCCCTGCATGGGACCTTAACATATGCATTGGCCAGCCACCATTTAAACCCATGTCCTTAGCAGAGCTTAAGTATGTGACATGGAAAGCAGTGTTCCTGGTAGCCATCCCCTCAGCCAGGAACATCGGTGAGCTCCAGGCCTTGTCCATGGAGCCAGACTACATAGCAGTCCACAGGGACAAGGTGGTCTTTAGGACCAATAGGAAATTCCTTCCTAAGGTGATCTCGGACCTCCACCTTAATCAGTCCATGACTTTACTAGTCTTCTTCACTGATCATTCCACTTCAGGGGAATGAAGACTGCATAGTCTTGATGTCAAGAGAGCTATAAGCTACTACCTGAATCAAAGGGACACAGGCAGGATAGAACCCAGCTCTTCCTGACCTATGGAGAAGTGGGGAAGGGAAAACCTGCCTCAAAGAGGACCATTGCTTGGTGGATAGTGGCCTGTATCCAATTTTGCTATAGCAAAGTGGGTAAAGAGCCCCCTTGTAGGCCTCAGAGCCCACTCTACAAGTGGTACAGCTACTTCTGTAGCAGCTGCAAGAGATATCCCCTTGTTAGAAATCTGCAAAACAGCTACCTGGAAAACAGGTCACACCTTTATCAAACACTACAGCCTGGATACCCAGGCCAGAAGTGATGCCAGGTTTGCCACATCTGTACTGCAGAGCCTGTTTCCTAAATGCATTCTCTACCTTCCTCCAAAGGTACTGCTTGGGTAGTCTGCAGAAGTCAGAATACAGTAAGATTTCCTGGGGTTTGAAGAAAAAATTACTTACCAAAGTAATCTTGTTTCTTCCAAGGGTATCTTACTGTATTCTGAGCTCCCACCCTTCCTCCCTTATTGGAACCTATGGACACTGCAACACAGCCATCTATGCTATTTGAAACCTGTGGTTATTTCTTTATTGGGCTTAGTGACTTGAGTCTTAGTGTTGCCCACATTTTTAAATAAAAGGGATTATTTTGTGTTGGGTGTTGTTAATTGGTTATTTAATTATTAGTATAGTTTAGATAGCTTATTATTATGCTACTCCAAAAGAATCTGACAGTTGTAGAATGTTTACCAAGGACAGTGGTTTGAAAACTGAGCTCGGGCCTAACATTCCCTGATTAGCATAGGTTCTATTAACCATTTCAGCTCCGGGGCAGTCTTATGGTGAGACCATACTGCAGAAGTCAGAATACAGTAAGATTTCTTGGAAGAGACAAGATCACTATGGTAAGTAATTGTTTCTTATCTGCTGACCATATGCGGTACGTGTTTCTATGTTTCAACATATTGTACCACCTAGTTTCTGTTATCCAAGATACTTAAATCAGCAGAAAAAATCCAGCGTTGCTGGTTAAAATTTGGTGAGTTTGGCACATTCCAGTATTCCAGTAGCATCCGTTTAGTAATCATTGTTGCTAAAGCTATTTTTCTTTTTTGTGGCTTTGTTAAATTTAAGGTTGCAAAGTCATTCAAAATCAGGGTTTGAAAGGTAAAAGGAATAGTAACACCAAGCATGTTGTTTATAAGATTTCCAGTTTTCTTTACCTGTGGATAGTCCCAGATCTGATGAATCATGGTACCCTTGTATCCACAGTTATGCCAGCAAAATGGATGGTTCTAACCCCAGGAATCCACTAATATTATAACTCTTTGCAGTGCTCCCTTAAGCCAGCACTGCCCCGGAGCCAAATAGAATGCTATGCTAATTACGGAATGTTTTGCTCATGCATTCATTTTCAAACGGCCCTATTCCAACTGCCTTCATTCTACCTTAAATTTCTTGTCTCCACTGCGAAGTTCAGACGCCCTGGAGATCTCTCTCTCTATCAAGATTGTCTAAATTGTACATAAGATCAAAAAAACTTAAGTATTTTGTCTTATTTTTTCATTACTGCCTTATTCTTATTATTGGTTAGTGTTTTTACTTCATAGCTTTAATTCTTAAGTTTTTTTATCGATTCCTCGTGGTTCCTTTGAACCGAGGGGTAACCAATTTCTTTGTGAATTTTATAGGAAACCTTTTCATAGATTTCCGATTGTTTTTTCTTTTAAAATTACTTAGTTTAGCTGCTCTTGAACCGAGCTTGTTCCAGTTCTCCTAGCGGTTCCTGGGTTCCGGAACCGCGGTTCTGTTAAAACTTATCGGTTTCTGAACCAATCGCTTTCTTATTTAAACTGACCGCATATTTTGAAATTTGGTTCTATTTAGCGGTTTTTGAATCATGTTTTCTATAATGGCGGATAAACCTAAAAAGAACACAGGACCTACACGTTTTAAGAATTGTATTAAATGTGCTGAGGTATTTACCAGGGCAGACAAACATGGCCTTTGTCTGCTTTGCCTTGGTGTTAAACATTCCATTGAGGATTGTGAGACTTGCAAGTCTTTCCCTGAAAAAACTGTGGAGAAGTGCAGGGAGAGGATTAAGAGAAGACATGGGGGGGGGGTTCCTGGACTCTGACCAGTCCACCCCCCTCCAAGAATGTGGCAATTCCTTTTAGAGCCTCCAAATCCACCCCTGATACGGGTGAGGGCTCTGGTAAGAGAGGCAGTCAGCCGGCTGACTCTCCGGTGCCTGCCAAAAAACTAAGCACACTGATACCCCTGCTGAAACACCTCAAGGGGTCCTTCAGGTGCCCATAAATACTCCCTCTTCTGCTGATATTACACAAGCTCTGGCTTTGTTACAAGTGCTGCTGGGTCTGCTTCTCCCCCAGCAGCCTGTACCTGTTCCAGCTGATAAAACAGCTGCTGCTACCCCTCTTGTGCCTGTTCCCACAATGGGTGATGAGGAGGAGGAGGAGGAGGAGGAGGAAGGAATAGAGCCTGAGGTGTCACCAGAGCAAGACTTTGCACCCCCCAGAGGACTTTTCTTTCCATTTTTCTTTTATTAAGAAAATGGTGGAAACACTGGACCTCCAAACAATTGAGGACATGCAGGATGAAGAAGAGGTTCAATATATGGAACTAATGGGGCTAACACCCTCAAAATGACTCCTCCTTTCTCTTTACAAATTTTTCAGAAAAGACATTCTGGAAATTTTAAAAGCTCCTCAAACTGTCACACCTATTGACAAAAAATGTGACAAAAAGCACCAATTGGAGAGATCTGGTGCTAAGTTTTTATTCAGTCACCCAGATCATCAAGGCATTGTACAGCAGGCAGCCTGTGAGAAGGCCAACACCCCCTGGTCTTCTCACCCACCTGAAAAAGATTCCAGAAAGGTAGACAGTATGACTAAAAGGGGGTACCACTCAGCATCTCTTGCTATCAGGTAAGCCACTTAGCAGGCATATGCTGCTCTTTACCAAAAGGCACTGTGGCAGTCTGTGGTGGATAATGCAGAGGCAAATCCCTCCCTGATTGTTTCGGATTTACCAGAGACAGCCAAATTGGGTTTGGAGGCTTCCAAATACCAATTCCAGATGGCAGATGACACAAATGACATTGCTGCCAGATGGATGGCTGGTACTATAGTTATGAAAAGGTTTGCTTGGCTGTGGGCTACCAACCTCAAACAGGACACCCAAAACAAAGCAATAGATTTCCTAGTTGAGGGCCATTCCCTTTTTAGTGCCCAAACTGAAGACTACATGAAGAAAGTAGATGAGTATAAGGCTACTTTCAGAAGTAATTCCACCAGGGACAAACCTTCTCCTTCCACTTCTTATTCTAGGGGAGGTAGGGGCAGGTCTTCTTTTAGGAGACCTTTCTTCCAGGTGCAAGCTGCTCCTCAGCTACAGTACCAACCCCAGCAGATGGGTTTTTATAGGGCCTGGGGTAGAAGAGGCTCCCACAGAGGGTCTCACTCTACCCAACCTCAACAACAACAAAAGCAGAACCCCTGACTCTTCCTTTCAGGCTGCCTCTCCACATCCTGTAGGGGCAGATTTTCCCACTATTTCCAGGACTGGTCAAAAATCACATTAGATAGGTGGGTCCTGGAAATAGTGGGTCAGGGTCTTTCCCTTTGCTTCAAGTCCCTTCCCCCTCCAAGGGTAAAATGTTTTGCATCAGTTCCTCCCTCACAAAGAAAACTGCAGGAGCAAGAGGTAAAAAATGTATTACTGGCAAAAGCAGTCGAGCCTGTCCCACACAATCAAAGGGGGCAAGGGTTCTACTCCAGGTATTTTCTAACAACAAAAAAGACTGGAGAGTGGCGGCCTATACTAGACCTCAGACATCTGAACAAGTACTTGGTGAAACCCAAGTTCAAAATGGTTACAATGGCAATCATTCTGCCAACACTACAGAAAGAGGACTCGCTAGCCTCTTTAGATTTAAAAAAACACATTTTCACATCCCTGTCGGAGAATCACACAGAAGATATCTCAGATTCACTATCCCCTCAGGCCACTACCGGTTCTCAACACTTCCTTTCGGCCTTACCTCTGCACCATGGGTGTTCACCAAATGCATAGCAGCAGTAGTGGCACATCTCAGCAAGCTGGGTGTCACAGTTTTCCCATATCTGGATGACTGGCTGATTGTAGGAAAATCCCAAGTGTTGGAACACTTACTGCTAGCTCAATGTGTTCTCTTCTCCCTGGGGTTTCTTCTAAATGCCAAAAAGTCAGTTCTCACCCCAGTCCAAGTATTGCAGTTCACAGAGGCAAAACTCAATACAATTCTGGGAAAGGCTTTTCTACCCTTGGAAAGGGTACAGTCTATCCAACTTCTGGCAAGCTCATTCGTCCTGGGCAGGCCAAAACCAGCAACTCAGTTTCTACAGCTCTTAAGCTACATGGCTTCAGCAACAAGCACAGTCATGGGTTCCAGATTCCAAATGAGGGACATTCAGTTTCACCTCAGGGCCCATTGGTACCAGAGGCAAGATCCACTTTCAAAACTAGTCCCTGTAACAAGAACTCTTCTACAGGCCCTCCAGTGATGGAGGGATCCAGACAACTTAAAGGAAGGGATGCCTTTCCAGCAGGAGCCCCCCCTTCCTTAATGCTCACAATAGATGCCTCCCTTCTAGGATGGGGTGCCCACCTAGGAGACCACACAGTTCACGGCTCCTGGAACAGTGCAGAGTCCCTCTTGCACATAAATCTCTTGGAGTTAAGAGCAGTTTACTTGGCCCTTCAGGCCTTCACTTATCTTATAAAGGGAAAAGTGATTCAGATCAGAACAGACAATACCGCCACAATGTACTATATCAACAAACAAGGAGGGACAAGATCCACTCCACTGTGTACAGAAGCAATGCAAATACTGTATGGAGCCTAATTTACTCTCTAAATGCTTCCATACAAGCAATTCATCTGCCAGGAAAGGACAATACCCTGGCAGATGCTTTGAGCAGGATAAACCAGGCCCACCACGAATGGGCATTGCACAGGCAAGTGGTGCAGGTCCTATTCAGATGATGGGGAACCCCAGAAATGAATCTCTTTGCTTCCCACAAGAGTCACCCCCTTACCCCTCTATCACTGCAGGGCTCCAGTGAAAGGGCCTATTCCCATGGATGCCCTGATTCTCAATTGGACAGGCAAGTACCTTTATGCCTTCCCTCCATTTCCTCTGATTCTCAGAGTACTCATCAAGCTCAGGTCACAGCCAGCCTCTATGACTCTGATAGCCCCAGACTGGCCAAGACAGCCATGGTACTCCCTGTTGCTCTCAATGTCAGTGAGCAAACCAATCTACCTCCCTCAGAGGTACAATCTACTGACTTCCTTTTAAGACAGGGTGGTGTATCCCAGTCTCAGGTCTCTCACACTCAAAGCTTGGCTCTTGAGAACTTAGAGTATTCAGATCCCCAATACTCCCAAGTAGTTCTAGAAGTCCTTAAGAGTTACAGAAAACCTTCTACTAAGAAAACGTATGCCTCAAAATGGAAAAGATTTTCTATTTGGTGTACAGACAAGGGCATAATCCCAACACAGGCTGGCATTCCAACCCTCCTATATTATTTGTCTTATCTGCATTCCTTGGAATTGCAGCACTCAACTGTGAAGGTTCACCTGGCTTCAGTTTCAGCTTATCTCTCAGTATGGAAAGATGTATCCCTGGCTTCGAATCCCATATTTAGAAGGTTCTTTAAGGGCCTTTTACATCTGTTTCCCCCTCATAGGGAACCAGTGCCAGCTTGGGACCTCAACATTTGTATTACCCAGATTATGCTTCTGCCATTTGAACCCTTAACTTCTGCAGAGCTCACATTTCTTACCTGGAAGGTAGTTTTCCTAATTGCACTTACCTCTGCTAGGAGGATAATTGTGGTACAAGCCCTATGTGTGGAAAAGGACTATATTTCTTTCCACAATGATAAAGTAGTGTTGAGAACTAATAGAAAGTTCCTTCCCAAAGTAGTTTCTGACTTTCATCTGAACCAGTCCATCACTTTACCAGTATTTATTTACTGCACACTCTAGCTCAGGTGAGCATAGGCTGCATAGCTTGGATGTGAAGAGAGCATTAAGCTATTATATAGCTAATACCAAGGATCACAGGCAGGACAGACAGCAACTGTTCCTTACCTATGGGGAAGTAGGTAAGGGATCTCCTGTTTCAAAGAGGACTATATCTCGGTGAATAGTCCAGTGTATTCAGTTCTACTATTCAAATACGGGCAAGGTCCCACCTTCAGATCTTCTGGCCCATTCCACAAGGGGCACAGCTGCCACCATCGCAGCTGCCAGAGAGGTCCCTCTGTTGGAGATTTGTAAAGCAGCTACCTGGAGGTCAGGCCACACCTTTACTAAACATTACAGCCTGGATACTCAGGCCAGGAGGGATGCCAGTTTTGGCAAAGCTGTTTTGCAGAGTCTTTTTCCTAAATAGAGTCTGCCTTCCTCCTATTGGTATTGCTACATAGTCTGCAAAGAGTAATAATATTAGTGGATTCCTGGGGTTAGAAGAAAAAATTACTCACCTGTAGTAATCTTGTTTCTTCCCAGGGATCCACTAATATTATTACTCCCTGCCCCTGGTCCTCCCCTTAGAATTGTAGAAAAATACTCTATACTGCTGAGATGCTTCTCAGTATGACTGGTATGCCACCTGCTTGCACATTTTGGTAATACTTAGCTGGTAGGTTCTTTTCTAAGGGCATATCTGGCTCAGAAAAGAGAACTAATCCTATTATTGTGTTTTTGTTGGCCCTTTCTTGGCCTATTACTTCTTTTTACATGGCCCTGTTGGGCATTAGCATTCTAATTGTTAATTGTTCGATATGTTATGGCCTCTTTGGAGGCTTCACAGAATTCTGACGTAGAATACAGGCAGTTAAAATAGGGCAGTTTGAAAATAAACACACAAGCTAAACATTTCATAATTAGCATAACATTATATTTGGCTCTGGGGCAGTGCTAGCTTAAGGGAGCACTACAAAGAGTAATAATATTAGTGGATCCCTGGGAAGAAACAAGATTACTACAGGTGAGTAATTTTTCCATTCTTACCATCATCTTAAAAAGTCTAGTTGGTGTTAAGTATGCTCTGTATATAAATTTCAACTGTATAGTCTTATTTTCTGCACATTTATATTCCTTACTGGTAGAACTCCATATCTTAGTCCATGCTATAGCTGTTAAATGTATTTTTATTTGAAGTTGACCCTGTGGCATGGAGGGTTAAGGCACTTCCACCTAACCTCCAGCCATGCCAGTGACCCAGCTTCGGGAATGGACTCGGGTCATCAGTGGTTGGCTTGGGCAAGGGAGGATAGAGCATCCCAGTGACAGCTGTCCCCTCCTGGGGTGGGGAGATTTGTTGGCTCAGCTGCGCCACGAGGTGGTAGTGCAGCACAGGCAACAAACGTAAGGAGGGATGCTTTAGGCAATGTCAACTGGGTGCACCTCCATGCAAGAGGCTGACGCTCCACAGCATAGGGTGGGGAGAAAGTGGAAAACAGGAAGCTTCAGGGGCTTAGTGAAGTCTGGACCGCCAGTCTCTAAGCCTGCATTGCTCTCTGAATACCACCATTGGTCAGCCTTGGATTATTCATTCAGAGGAAGGATGGCCCTCCCTCCTCTGGCCCCTCTACAAGGGGGAATTCCTTGGGAGACCCTGACCAAGGTCAGCATCAGGGAGGTGGGGGCCACCATGGGGCGGCAGGGACTAGGGTAATAAGACACCCCCAGATGCAGGAGCAGAAACAGAATATAGAAAAAACATGTTTCCTGTATCCCTTTATTTTTGTATTATTTCTAGGTTTTTCCTTTTGTTGTATGGAAAAGTTTAAAATTAGCTTATAGTTTTTACTAATAGATTTTTTGAGTTTTTAATTTAATTCTACATCTATAAAAATGTTGGTTTGCCCATTGAAATCTGTACCACTATTTTGTATCTTTGATGTTATAGGAAGTCTTGATTTGATTATATTGCAACCATGAGCTCTTCAGATTAATCTATCCCCCGATTCCTCATAAGAGAGAAGATTATTATTTCCTATCAAGTCGCTCCATGAATGGATCTTGAATTTGTATAGTTTCCTTAGTAGTGTTGTATCTAGGGATAATGGTAGGTATGTCCAAAGTAAATCTAAATTATTTGTTAGTTTTTTTATGTTGATAATACTGGCCAGTATTTGGTTTCTCACTGTTTTAAATAGGTTATGATTATACAACATATATACTGGAAGGTCTATTTCTGATTGTACTATTGTTGGTAGTACTGCAGTTGATTATAGTAAATGAAAATTATATACTCACCGTAGTTGTTGATCTTCCAGAACATCTTCACCATTCATTCATTCACACACATATGGATCTAAGCTGGAGGTACCAAGACCCAGCAGGAGCAGTCTTTTACAGCCTTGGGGACTGATGTCAGTGCTGGAGCCACCCACAAGGCAGATGTAGTGACATCATGCTCGTGGGTTAGCCAGTAACTGATGCTGACCCCCTTCCTTCCTCAGTTCTGTTAGCCAAGAAACTAGTGGGAGAAAAAAAAAGAGAGAGGGCTATAGACTCCTATCCAAAGGGATCGGAAAAAGATATATGATATAAACTCATAAAAACAATAAAACCCGACCACCAACTTACATCAATTAAGGGGTGAGCCTAGGTGGCATAGGGGAAGTGGGTGTAAGAGCCAGAGCCTATTAACCACCTGGACAGGAAAATGGAGGGAAGGCAGCAGCCATGGCATATAGCTCTGACTGGTCTAGAGGGACAGCCACAGGAATCTTGAGAATAAGATGGTAGAAGCCAATTAAGGAGGAGGTCTTCTGCTCAAAAGGGACAACGACTCACAGAGGACAAGAACCTAGACGTAAAACAAAATCTGTAAGATAGAGAGGCTGGAGAAGACCAAGAGCACTGATATCATTCTCTTACCACTCCAGAGAGTGAAGAGAAAGAGGAAAGGCAATAAAACTCCTCACCGAGGTGTAGGGGAGAAAGCAGCTTGATAGGCTGACAAACAGATTTATTTTAGTTGCCATATTGGCCTTTGTAAGAACAGATCCAGAAGCAAATGGTTTGATACCTTTTATTGGACCAACGTAGATGTTACAAAAGGAACATTTGACCTTCAAAGGCTCCTTAGTTTAAAACAAACTGGTGAAATGTGACTCCTCTGAGTTAAACTGTCATGGTTTAAATGAGTATTTTAAACCAATGAGAATTTTTTTTATGTATGATCTGGGTGTTAAGGGATTTTCTAAATAACTATCATATGCTTCTGAGGAAGGACTTGGTTGGTTCAAAAGCTTAGGCACTTTGTTCTTTTTGTAACATCTAAGTTGGTCCAATAAAAAGTATCAAACCATTTGCTTCTGGACTTGATAGGCTGAGCATATGGAAAAAAAATGGCCAAAACTTCCAGGCATCTTCCCCTCCTAGCAGTAAAGGGGGAAGTCTGTGATCTGTAGTGAGGCAATGCTGTAAGTCAGCAGAGGCTACAGGAATCTGTAAGGTGGAGACTGAGGCATCACAGTTTTAGGGGGAACCAGTTAACCTTCTTGGATGGGAATAGAGTGGGAGCCAAGAAATATATAAAAACATTGTTATATTTTTTTTTTTTTTTGGAAAACGGTGAAACCCGTATCCCTGTTTTTTTTTTTTAAAAAACAAGTCAAAAACCAGTAGAGTGGAAGAGGGCAAGAAAGCCCAATTCCAGAGGGACAGGCAGGGCTACTCCTCCAAGGGAGTGGAGAGCTCTGAGGGAGTGGCAAGAGGATGCCATATGTCCTAGAAACAAGGTAAGTTGCCCAGAGGCCCCTGACTCTTACATAAGCAGGGGATGGTAGATGGGCATGTGAATGAATAGTGAAGATATTCTGGAAGATCAACAATTACGGTGAGTACATGACTTTCATATCTTCCAAGAATCGATCTTCACGATTCATTCCCACTTTTGGGTCAGAGTACCAAGCTTTCCCCAAAAGGGGAGAAGTTGGTTCACCCTGATGGAAAAATTATACTTCCCTCAGCCCTCTGTGGAGGATAGTCACAGGAGGGCAGGGACTCCTTACAGGTCCAGTGGGATCTGAAACTGGTCAGGGTCCAGCAGAGGGTCCTGTGGCCTGGGAGTAAGTAAGTAAGTAAAATTTATTTTTAAGCGCTTTTCAATTACCAAAGCGCTGTACAAATAAAACAATTAAAATACATACATATAACACAAACAGCAACAATAACAATGTAATTACAATAAAATACAGTGAATCACTCCCCATATGCCATTTGAAATAAATAAGTTTTTAATTCTGACTTAAAGCTCTCAACGGTCAGGCAACCGTATCCGGCCAGGTAGAGAATTCCACAGGGTAGGGGCAGCATAAGAAAATGCCCGTGCTCCGATGTTTTAAGCGAACCCGGAACTCTAGCAATCCCTCGCCGGTGGGCGGTGCGCGCGAGAGGGACAATGGGAACAAGCAGATCTTGAAGATACCACGGTCCCTGTTGCGTGTAGGGCTTTATAGGTCAGTAACCCGACATAAAGGTGATCCGCTCACTGAACCAGCAGCCAGTGCAGTTCGCGAAGTATTGGTGCGTAATGTGACTTCTCATAGACGTCCAGCCAAAGCCTGGCTGCTGCATTCTGCACTAGCTGCAAGTATGGATATCACCCCGCAGCCCTAGGTACAGGGCATTGCAATAATCAAGGCGAAGTAACAAAGGCATGGACCAATAGCGGAAGGTCGGCCGGAGGAACAAGGTGTTTCACCGAGCAATATTCCTAAGATGGTAAAGGAAGATTTGACAGCAGAAGACACCTGAAATTTCAGGGTCAAACTGTCGTCAATAATGCCTTAGGTTACGCACCGGTCTGAGGTCGGAGCTGGGCACCATCGATCATCACGCCCGAAGGAGACCAGCCCTACAACCCGCCTCAAGGCAACCTGGGTCCACCACCAACACCTCAGTCTTATCCGGGTTTAACCTTAGCCAGCTGGCACTCATCCAATCATTGATCTCGGATAGACAGTTGTTAAGTATAGAGACTATATCTTCCTGTCCAGGACTAAAGGACAAATATAGCTGGGTATCATCTGCATAGCAGTGAAAACCCAAGCCATATTGCCTAATAATGTCTCCCAATGGCAGCATATAGACAGCGAACAACATGGGTGCCAAAATGGAACCCTGCGGAACCCCACAAGGCAAAGAGACAGCGTCAGAGGAATAAATTCCAGTGATAACCCTCTGTCTCCGCCCTGTGAGAAAGATTGAAACCATTGCAGAACCGTACAGACAGTCCACAATAAAACATAGGCGTTCCAAAAGCACACCATGGTCCACAGTGTCAAATGCAGAGAGATCAAGAAGGACTAGAATATACAGAGCCTTTCGATCTCTCACTATCAGGAGATCATTTAGAACCGGACAAGAGCAGTCTCAGTACTATGTCTTTTCCTAAATCCTGATTGAAGAGTATCATAGACATTGTGATTTGTAAGATGGTCATCCAGTTGCAGTGCAACCACCTTTTCAATAACCTTGCCCAAAAAGGGCAGGTTAGAGACAGGTCTGTAGTTAGCTGGACAGTCCGGATTCAATGAAGGTTTTTTTAGGAGTGGTCGAGCGACCGCCTCCTTTAAGGGTTCAGGAAAGATCCCCTGCTCCAAAGATTTCCAGACAATTTCAGCAATGGTCGGACAGATAATATCTACGCTACCCAATAATAGAGGCGTAGGGCCCGGATCCAAACTACAACTGGTTGGACGTACAGTCTGGACAATCCTCACAATGTCCATGAATTCCGGCCTACCAAAGTCAAACCAGGTGACACAGGTGTTTGTTTCCCCTCGCCGATCACTGCAAACCCTTGAAGAGTGAGCCTGGCTGATATCCGACCTAATGCTGGCAATCTTATCAGCGAAAAATCGAGCAAGCTCATCACACTTTATTTGTGAAAAATCTCTTCCAGACTGTAGACAGAGTGGATTGCACAATCTGTCAACAATCCGAAAGAGTTGAGCCGGTCGGTTTCGCGCAGCAGCAATCTCCCTGGACAGGAATTCTGCCTTCTTCACGGGTTATTGCCGATTGATAGATAACATAATGATCCATCAATCTAAGTTTGTCAGCATCCAGGCAAGATTTCCGCCAGGCCCTCTCTAGCCTTTGCCCCTCTCCTCAGCTCCTTCAAAGACTCATCAAACCATGGAGTCTTTGGGCGCTGAGTGAGTGAAGTGACATGAACAGGAGCAATTTGGTTCAGGGCCCTGCTCACTGCCTTGTTATAGGCATAACAAGGTCCCCTGGACCCATGCTCTCATCCAGAAACACCCGATAGGTCCAGTCACCGCCAATAGGCCCTCTGGGTTTACTCCCTTAAAGGCGATACTGCTGGACCATCTCCGTGAGGCAGACCTATTAGGGGGTGCCCCAAAACTGAATCTTATGGTGTGATGGTCTGTCCACACATTTGGTTCCACCTCCAGATGTGAAACATCCAAATCCAGTAGGAACACCAGGTCCAAAGAGTGTCCACCTATATGGGTACAGAGGTAACTACCTGTGACAGGCCCGACATAGACATAAGTTGGAGGAAGTTCTTTCCAAAGTCGAGAGTTCATCGTCGACCAGGCATTGAAGTCACACCGGTAATTAACCATCTAAGCGACTCCAATGCCATGTCAACGATGAAGTCCATGAAACTCCTTCAGAAATTCACCACCATCACCAGGTGGACGGTAGATGAGGAGAATCCTGAACTCTGCACCTGCTGCCAGGATACACTCAAAGGATCTGGTGTTACCCACTGGCACCTCCACAAGACTCAGATCTGATCTAAAAAGATGGCCTCCCCGTCACTCAGATCCAATCTCGGACGGTGCATTACAGAGAACCCAGCTGGAGCAGCAGAGTCTAAAATAGGACCTGCATTCTCATCCAGCCAGGTCTCGGTAATACATGCCAGGTCAGATGTTGCAACAAGATCTCGATAATAGCAGTCTTGTTCCTAATCGACCTGGCATTACATAACACCGCCCGAGTTGGATGGGTTTGAGAGGATCGCAGTACCTGCCCACAATCTGCGGAGCCCTTGGGTATGGGAATCAGGCAAGGAGGACCCCTCTCCTGAACCCATTTCACCCCAGGGCGTCTCCTTGACCCAACTATCCCTATCTGCCTACCCCTCTCCACTCTCCCACTCTGTCTAGCCCATCCATCCCCTAAACGCCTTCTCACTATCCCTGCTTTACGACAGTTGTTAAAAACGTCATCAGACAACCGAGGACAGTGGAAGGGACGGAGGTCCCGGAGCAGAGTGGGAGAATAGCGCCTGACCGTCTTAAGCCCCATCAAACACATCATTGATGGCAAATATCTAATAACTCTCAGCTAACAACCTATCTTAATTAACAAATAATATTATTAACCAAGGAAAACCTATAAAAATAAAAAGAATCATGTAATATCATAAAATCAAAAGCATAGAAAAGTGAAGAAAATTAAAATAGTATAAAAATCTGCTAGTCATCCAAAAAGCATAGAAAGGTGAAAAATTAAAAAATATGAAAGTCTACTAGTCATCCAATACTAAAATTCAGGTGCTCAAAACTCGAACAATCGAGTCAGGCTGTCTTATGAATAAACAAAATACATTATCAATTCTAATCAAAGGCAGAAGGCAAAAATATCACAGATTACCATGTGATGGAAATAGCCCCCAGAGTGGAACTCCTGATCAAGCCAGAACCTTATCAATAACCCGGAACAATGTCCACCACCGGTAGACCACTCCAGAAGGTTCAGGAGACTTCAGCAAATCCTACCGCCCACCAACAGGTCGATGCCAGAGTCACCCGACTCGGTCCCAGCCAGCACCAACCACCCCAGGCAGCTATCCCGTAACACATATACAGGCCAAGACCATCACAAATCACAAAGTCAAGGCAGTCTTATTCAAAGTCTCCAAAATTCCTCACAGTCAAACAACAGAGACCCGGATCAATCACACTCTCCTCCCGGGGGTCAGTCACACTCTCTTCCCAGAGCTTCAGCAATCTCAGACACCCCAATGTAATGTGATTCAATGCCAGGGTATTCCAAAAAGTCAACCCCCTTGGATTCAACTATATCAGGGGCTTAAGTTTAGATAAGTTTTTTAAATGACTCCTGTATTTGTCCAGCCCAACTCCCAGAATCCCTGTTTAACTCACAGTTCATAAAAAATGTTCCAATATTCCCAAAATCATAGAGCAAATATCCCAAATGTCTTCACTCATAGAGTGCAGCACAGTTCACAGCTCACAATAAAAAATAAACGAGTATTCTTCAGCAGCCGTGCCTGCCTCGCATAACAGTATCAACCAACTGTTCAGCTGTTCAGTCAGTTCCTGAAGCATGTAAAAACAACACCGCCGTCGCCGGCTTACCTCCCCTTACACAGGGATTCACTCATAGAGTGCAGCACAGTTCACAGCTCACAATAAAAATAAACGAGTATTCTTCAGCAGCTGTGCCTGCCTCGCATAAAGGTATCCAACCAACTGTTCAGCTGTTCAGTCAGTTCCTAAAACATGTAAAAACAATACCGCCGTCACCGCCTTACCTCCCCTTACACAGGGATTCACTCATGGAGTGCAGCACAGTTCACAGCTCACAATAAAAATAACGAATATTCTTCCGACAGCCGTGCCTGCCTCGCATAAGGGTATCCAACCAACTGTTCAGCTGTTCAGTCAGTTCCTGAAGCATGTAAAAACAGCACCGCCGTCGCCGCCTTACCTCCGCTTACACAGGGATTCCTTTATATTTCCTGTAAATTTCAAACAAACAGTACTCCTTGTCGGGTGTCCGGAATCGAATGACCAAAGTTGCACAATGGATACAAGAAAGACAGCCCGGCGAACTTCAGCAAGCCAGCAAGCTCGAACAAAAAAGTGAACCAGCTCAAACGAAAAGAACGATCGTAAAAACGATCATAGAGACAATCAGCAAACGGGCGGTTCAACAACAATCCGCAGACAGTCAGCAAACAGCAAACAAATGATCAGCAGACCGACATACAACACAGTGGCAAACCCAGCATGGCCGCCATCTTGGATAGCACACAGTCCCTGGGAGCAGGAGGGAACCCTGACAACTCATGCTTGACCCAGCAGAAGAAGAAATGAGTCCCTGGTAGTGCAAGTTGAGCGCCCTACGCCGAGCTAGGGGTGCCAACCGGGAAAGATGAAGCCATGCTGTCAGCTGAATGTAGACTGCAGTTCCCATCAGCCTGGAATCTACCTTGCTGGTGTCGTAAGTCACCCTCCTGTGGTGTTTCACCAGCTCCAGGCCCTCGGTGGAAAGATGAATAGCCTGCCTAGTTACCTCGCAATCCAGCATGGACACTAAGAGTTGACTCAGCGTCGTCCACAGGCACTTGCCATAAGCTGCTTGGTGTGCCTGATGTGCAGAAATGTACATCATGGTGTGTGCTGCCACAAAAACTCTCCTGCACCAAGCATTGATCTCCACAGAGTTGGGTGGGGCCAGTTGTGCACTGGGTGCCTAAGCCGAGAAGGGGTCTGCACCACAAAAATTCCTGAAGTGGGATGAGGGATAGAACCTGGAGACCCTGTGGGAGTGCAATACCTGTGCTGGATTTCCCTAAGCGCTGGAAAGGGGGCAAAAGATGGAGTCAGGCATTCCTGGATGCTTCCATAAACTGAAGGGGACATGGAGGGATGACAGTACTGTCATTGCTGTATTCTCCAAGGAATGACAGCACCGGGATAGCAGTACTATGACCTGTAAAATGGCAAAGAATCAGCTCCTCCATCATCTTCAAAAGAAAATGCTGGTACCGAGATTCTTCACCATCAGAAGAGAGATGGCCCGAAAATCCTCTTCCTCGGGGGAAAGTGGGAGAGGAGGAGCTGGATTCAGGTAGCGGTGGTGCAGGGAACATTAGGCCTAAAAACAGTCTGATCAGCTCTGAGGTAAAATTAGTGGAACACAACTACTGGTGACCTGAACTGGTCCCAAGTCATAGGCCCTAGAGGTCCAGAAATACCTGGGAGAGAAGGTGAGGGGGGTAGAGGAGGGGGAGGAGCAGGAGGGTCATGGGTGACCAGGTCAGGTCCTCTGCCACAGCTGATAGAATGCTCTGAGGACCTCACCCAGAGGAAAGGCCTTGCAAACTTGTCAGCCTGTGAATGCCCAACATCTGTGGACTGGTCCAGGTGGTGCTCTTGGGGGAACCCCCAGGTGGGGAGAGCGGAGTCATATGTGTCCCATGGCACCACCCTGATCCCCATCAGTGGCTGGGCAAGATGGTTCTGGAGGAAAGCTGGGCCTCAGACTAGCGCTGTGACCCCTGCCAGAGTTTCCACCACCTCTGGACAAGGGGTGAGATGCAGGCCCAGTGCCCTGCCTCATCTCCTCACCAGTACAAGCCCTGCCACCCCAGACCAAGCTCATATTCTAGGCCAGGGCCTCCAGAAGAGCTGGCCCTGGAGCCGGTACCCTGAATGGCACAGGGACTAGATTCAGTACCAGCAACAACACCAGATCCCCAACCGACACAGCAAGCAGTGCCAGGAGGGGTCCTCACCAGATTGAGGGTCAACTCCAGAAGAGGCTCCTGGCCCGAGACAGGCTCAGAACTAGGCCCAGAAAGGCCTCCATCCTCTCTGGCCTCGTCCACAGCCTCAAGGTCAGTGCCATTATCCTCCTCCAGGTCATCGGACTGCTACAGGGAAGACATGACAATAACCTCGAGGTCTAAGGAAGGACCAACTCCAGAACCTTTCCTTCCTCCAGGTGCCGGAGGGAGGCCTGGACTTGCAGTTGGCACTGCCACACTCACCAGTACCAGTCTTAGTACCAGGAGTTGAGGTGGCACCAGATCACAATGCCAAGGTGCCCATCAGTGTAGACCAAGCATATAGCTTTGGCCTCACCACTGGGTGTGTCCACTGTCCCAAACGGCCAACTGACTGGGAGGCATGCTCTTCTAGTCTCCTGGAGGAAGCCGACTGTCCACCTACCCTTCCCCAGGGCCTCCAGTGTCTCGGTGGGGCGAGTGCATGGAGGGCCCTGGTCTTCCTCAGTATATATAGTACTGGAAATAGGCTCAGGGGAAGAGTCCAGGGACCTTATCTTGGCATCCCTTTTATCCAAGTCCAAACACAAGAAGTCTTTACTGCTTGGTAATAAGCCATTGGGTCTGGGCAACCTACACCTCCTATTTCCCATGGAATGCATAGTATTTGCCATGCTAGACATAGCATTACTCCACACCATAACCATTTCTTAAAAAGCACTCTGAGAGCATTTAAGACCAGCACTGTAATCTTTCCAACATTTGACTGATATAAATTTAACCCTGTGCCTTCCTCTTCCTCCCCCTACCGATCTCCCTGAAGGATTAAAAATTGTTCATCACAACATCCAAAGCCTCCTCCCAAAGATTGGCCTTCTCCAACCCCTTGTGGCTAGCTTGAAACCTTCTGTACTGATCGTCACAGAGACATGGCTCTCTTTGAAAATCCCACTCAGCCATTTCCATCCCTGGCTACTCCCTTATCTGGCAAGACCGATCAACCAGGGGAGGAGGTGTGGCCATGTACATCTCCTCTTTCTTACAATATTCCATCTGTCTTTCCACTGCTTCCCCCTCTGCCTACTAACTTTTATTAATAAAGCTATCCCTTCCATGCTCACTTCCCATCTTTGTGGGAGGAGTCTACTGTTGTCCCAGCTTTCCTACCTCTTCCCCCTCCTCTATCACTGACCTCCTCTCTTCTCTTATTCCCCTCTCCTGGTGAACTCTACATCCTAGGGGATTTCAACATCAACTGGCTATCCAGCACCCACACCAAATTATGTAACCATATCGCCTCCTTAAATCTAAAACAACTCATCACTGACTGTACCCATCTAAACCTCAAATCAGGCAAGCATATCCTGATAAACTGGGTACTGACATCTCATCCACACTGGGTTGTCTCCTCAGGAATACTGCTTGACACACTCAGTGACCACCAGATGATATACTGTGTGCAGAAAATCCACCGGATCAAAGCTCCCCATAATGTTCTCCATTTCTGCTCCTTTTGATCACTAGACTTGTCCTCCCTCCATGCTGAACTTACTGGTACTGACTGGTCTATCATTGACAATGTCTCCTCCGTAGATTCTGCCTGTAGCTACTTCTGCTCTCAGTTCCTGAATGTTTGGGACTGACACACTCCAATTAGGAAGGCAAAAGTCCATGGTTCTCAGCTCCCCTGGGTCTCCGCGGAGCTTGCTCAACGGAGCTTTCACCTGGTAAAAAAATAAATAAAAAAAGCCTGCCAGCGAACTCATGACCAGGCTTGGGTGGTTCACATGTCCTCTGGTGCTTTCAAAGATTTGCTTAAGTATCGTGCCCTCCGTAACACCTTAACCAGGGCCATCCGTCTTGCTAAAATGGAATATTTCAACTTCATCTTTCAGGATAACCTTAACGACCCCTCCAAATTCTGAAAGGTTGTTCATGCCCTGTTCTCATCCCCATCCAGCCCCCAACTAGTTCTAAAGATTGGTGACCTCACTATCTCAGACCCCCCCCCCCGTAGTGGCTGAATTCAACAACTTTTTCACTACCTATGCCTCCACCCTCCTTGCCTCCCTATCTTCCATAGCTCCTCCTTCTCCAGTTTCCTCCACATGTATCTCCTCTTCCTCATGCCTTTCCTTCCAGCCAGTCTCCCCCGATGACACTCTGCAAGCTCTACTAGCCCTCAATCCCCACAAGGGCAAAAGCCCTGATGGTCTGAACCCTAAGCTACTGCCCTTCGCTGCTCACACTATAGCCCACCCTCTGGCCTCTCTCTTGAACGTATCCTTCTCACTTGCCACCGTCCCTAAAGCCTGGAAGATTGCCACTGTCATCCCTCTTCACAAGGGTGGTGACCCCCTCCAATCCTGGTAACTTTAATTATTTAAGTCTTTGGTAACTGGGTAAGTGCACTGATCCAAGGGACTGCTTTCAGGCATGACCCAGGCCACAGCAGGTTTCAGTTACAGAAGTAGAAACGCATAATACATTGAGTGAAAATACAGACATCACTGGTGGAATAGTGTAAATTACATAGAAGAGAAACAGAACAAGTAGAGGCTGTACAAACTTATCAACTAAAACAAATCAGTTTATCAGGATAATCAGAAAAAAAGACTACATTATTTACAGCAGGATACTTGACAAGTGCAATTGTATGCATAACATAAGAACACACAAAGGTGCTGTCAAGTGGGAGTACACAAACATGTTTTAGAGGATAATTAGACAGGACACAGTGATACTGGGAAATGAGTGCTTGGTGGAGGCTGAGCAACCAAGGAGGGAAGGCCGTTGTGGTCAGTGGTGGGGGGAAGGGTTAACCAGGGGAGCGATGGCACATGGCCTCTCCAAGCAGCAGGGATTTGAGACGTATCTTGAAAAGGGTGTGAGTGGACAGGCATGGGAAGACTATTCCACAGAGTAGGAGGAGCAACAGATCAAGCTTTTCCTCCCATCGCTGAGGAAACTTTTGGGATTTCCGGAGGGGGGGGGACTGAGGATGCACGCAAGCTTCTCGAGGAAGCTCTGGTCTTGAGGAAAGATGTATATGGGGAGGCATCACCGTGTCTGATGGTGCTGTTCAGGATACAGCCAAGTGAGTAGTCAAATCTTTGGTGGAGTGGGGGCCAGCTGAGAGTCTGGTAGAGGTGGTAGTGGTGAGTAGAGTACGGTGCCAGGAGATTGAAATGATAGATGTTGCTGCAAGTTGAGCAGAGGCTCACAGGCATGGCCGAGGATGTGCGCGAGTAAATGGGGGAGCAGTAGTCAATAATGGGTAATAAGTTGCCTTGGTCAATGGCTAAGCGGGCTTCCCTGGCCAGGAATGGCTTTATCTGATAAGCCACATCAAGTTTCTGATTTATGCAATGGATGGCAGAGGTGATATTATCGGCATAGGAGAAAGGGGTCCAGGGTTATGCCCAGATATTTGAAAGATAATACATTTTCAAGTACAGTAGCATCTGGTGTAATTACTTAGAGTGCAGATCCTGCCTTGGCAATCTTAGATAGGAAGGGTTTGGATCCAAACAGCATTGATTTAGTTTTCTTGATGTTTACAAGTAGATGGTGGGACTGGAACCAGTTATGAGCAGCAGTGTAGTTTCTGGATAAAACTGTGAATATGTTACCAGGGTCATGTCACTAGAGAAGAGGACAAGGTCATCTGCATATAGTAGGGTGTTGCATGTAAGACAGTCAGAGGGAAGGGAGTTTATTTATTTATTTATTTGCTTTTGTTAACCAGGTAGGCACTCTAGACAACAAAGTGCCTATTTTCAGGTGCGACCCGGGAGGGTTACAGAGTACATAGGAAACATAATACAGAGTCGAGGTAACATACAGGAGCCACAAGCTCCGACAAGTGGGTGGTACAGCATATGGTACAACAGACTTTAAACGGTCATGAAGGTGGTATAACAGCAAGTTACATAACAGCTTTGAGAGGTAGGATAACGCCAAATAACAGCACAAAAGAGAATTACATCAAAATAATTGAACGTACAAGCAAGCATTTGCATGACGTGAGCGCCTATCTAGAGAGAGATCTACATCAAATAATGCAGGATAAAAGCAGGTACTGATATGACAGGATCACCTCACTAACAGGAGGGTGGTAATTGCCTTATGCTGGTTATCAGCAAAGATTCAACAGCGGCTGGTGAATCAGCACACAGGACAGCTCCCTCAGTGAAACGGGGGAGGGAGAGAATGTGCTGGGTCTAAATGGGATATAGACAGGCAGAGGTAGTTTTGAGGAAGCTCCATAGGGATGTTTTGAAGCAGGGATGGGAGGGAGACGCATGAACTAGGGTGGGCAGGGAGTTCCATAGTCTTGGCGCGTGGACGGAGAAGGCCCAGTCCCCTGCGAAGGTGCGAATCTTAGGAACCAGGCGGACCTGTGCCGCACTGGATCTTAAGTGGTAGGCAGGTGTTCTGTGTTTAAGGGGAAGGGCAAGTGCAGAAGGAGTGGCCATTCTAACTATGCATCTCACGGTTGCAGGACAAAGGCACGGTGGCTGGTGGGAGCCACTCCAGCCGTGAGTAGAGCTCACAGCAATGCGTAAGGCAAGGGGCAGAGAGTGCAAAGCGACATATATTGTTGTAAGCAGTGTCCCATTTCATAAGGCTAGAGTTCAGAACTGGGGCAAAGGCTACGAGCCCATAACAAAGCGTGGGAAGAAGTATTCCCCTGGCTATGGTGAGCCGAGCGGCCGGGGTGAAGCAATCGTTGGCTCTGAAGATAAGTCCGAGCTTGCCATTCGTGGCTTTACATACATTCTGAAGATGTATGGCGAGATCCAGTTGTGGATCAAGGGTAACTCCTAGGTACTTGACGGAGTCAATGACCGGCAGGAGGGAGCCATTTGCACCATAGATAGTTAGAGGCTCTGGGCAGTAAGAGGTTTTGGCCACAGAGCCAAAGAGCATGGCCTGGGTCTTCTTCAGGTTGACAGTAAGCTTGTGGCCCTTGAGCCAGTTCTGGATAAGACTGAAGTCGGAATTAAGCTGGGAGTTGATGATAGCAATGTCCTGAGAACTGGACAGTATGATGAGGTCATCCGCGTATAGAGTTGGGTGCCCGTGGGTAGTAGCGGAGGGCACATCATTAATAAATAGGGAAAACAGAATGGGGCCAAGTATGGATCCCTGGGGGACCCCACAGTTTACTGAGGAGTGGGCAGAGAGGGTGCAATTGAAGCAGGTGTATTGTTGCCTTCCCACGAGGTAGTTGGAGAACCAGGCAAGGGCACAGTGGGAGAATCCAAGAGAATGAAGAGTGGAGTGGAGGAGGGAATGGTCAACCCGATTGAAGGCCTTAGAGAGATCAGTGAAGATGGCACTGGTCAGTTTACCTTGGTCTGTTGCAGACCTGATCTCAGAGGTAACCACAGCAAGTGCAGTTGATGTACTGTGCCTTTTTCTGAAGCCATGCTGAGCAGGGGAGAGAACGGCATGACCCTGAAGGTAGTGGGAGAGTTGAGACGCAACTGCCTTTTCAAGGAGCTTACAGGTAGCAGAGAGTATGGCGATGGAGCGATAGTTTTTAATATCTTTGGGGTCACCTTGTTGGTAGACGGGGACAACCTTGGCCACCTTCCATACATCAGGGATGATCCCCGAGATAAGAGAAGAGTTAAAGATGTGAGCGACAGGCCGGGTGAGGAGGGGAGCCCCCAAGCTAACAGTTTTGGTTCAAGGCTGTCGTGCCCTGCCCCTGTGTGGTGGGGGAGCCCGGCTAGGAGTTCTTGGGTCTCTCCAACTGAGATCCATTTGATGTAGAAGGGCGGACGAGGGGGTGCCCACTCAGAGGTTTCGGGGCAGAGAGTTGGGAGGAAGGAAGAGCAGGTAGGTCGGAGAACATGCAGTTAAAAGCAGTGGCAATAGTTTGGGGGTTATTACAGTTGGTCCCCCCAATATGCATGTCAGCGAGCTGTTCCTTGGCAGATCCACCAACAAGGTTTTTAACGTTTTGCCAAAATCGGCGGGGGTTATTGGCCGAGGCCAGCAGGGCAGATTTGCAGTACTCACTCTTGGTGATGCGTATTGCTCTCTTACAGGAGTTTCTGAGTTGACGGTATTCCAGGAGGTCATTGTTGTTGTGGGAGATCTTATGTTTCACCCAGCATTTGTCTCTATGCTTCATGAGGGAGAACAGGCCTCCATGGAGCCACTTTGTGACTGTGCCCCTCACTCTTCTTTTTGTAAGGGGTGCATGCGTGTTTTGCAATGGGACAAAAACAGCGAGGAAATGATCGAGGGCTGCAACAGGGCCACTTGTGGCAGTGACCCTAGACCAGTCGACACAACGTAGGTCCTCAAGGAAGTCATTATGTATAAGTTTGGAATAGTCCCTCATCTAGATCACTCTGCTGGGGATTTGGGGCCAGGAGGTGCCCCATATGCAGTAGGTTGGAGAGTGATCTGAGATGACGTCCGATAGTATCCCTGAGTGGACAATTCTATCCAATCTGTTGCTCATTACCCAGTCAATGAGTGACCCTTTGTCCCCCCGGGAAGAGAACCTTGTGGGTCCTGTGATGATCTAGCTGAGAGCAAGGCCTGAGGGAAGAGGCTCATATTGCTGGGTGTTGGGCCCCAGCCAATTGAGGTTAAAATCCCCAAGGATTAGCAGCTCATTTGAGCCAACCTTTTCCCTAAATAGGTCAAGTAGTGAGGAGAGCCCTGGAACACCACCTTTCGGAGGGTTTTAGGCACAGACAAGATGCACCTTTTTAGTGTTCCCGAGCAGGAAGGGTGTATGAAGGAACACACAAGCTGGGAATGCAGGGGGTAAATGAGCAACTGCAGACACATGAAGGTGCATCTTATAAGAGCATGCCCCCCCACGCTTACTGCCTGCCCTGTCCTGCCGGATGAGCGCACACGTGGAGCAAGGAATGCGAGGCTTCAGCCAAGTTTCCGTGATGCCCATAATGTCAGGCTTGTAGTGGGCTGCCCAGGCCTTAAGTTCAGCAGGGATTTGGAGGATGCTGCGGATGTTGAGGTGTGCTATTTTTAAGCCTTTAGCAGTTTGCCAGGCAGATGGGGGCTTGAAGGAGGACAGGGTGGTCGGGGGGACCTAGACAGCTGGCTGAGTTCCCAGCCTGTGCATGTGATGCCATGTCCCCCAGCCATTTGATAACAGCAGGTGTGCATGAGGTACCCGGTAGAGGAAGGATCCCAATCGTGAGGTACCTGGCAGAGGAAGGATCCCAATCTGAAAGGCAACAAGGCCAGGGTCAGTAGGTGTTGTCACAGTGCGGGTGCTTTAGGCAGGGTGCTGGCTTGCAGGACTACAAGGCTTTTACTTAAGAGTGCAGATGAGAGGTCGCACCAGGGGCATCAGTTTGGGGGTGGAGTAAATGGAACCTCCCAGCAAGCTGGAAGCCAGAGTGAACCCTAGATACTGTAGTAAGAAAGGCAATGAGACGAGGATAGGTTTTTTAGAAATATGCAACAGTGCTATAGTTTATAAGCAGGGAGAATAATAGTGGGACAAGGATGGAGCTTTGAGGTACACCGGTGGAGACTGGGAGGGCAGGAGAGGTGTTGGAGCCTACGGATACTGACTAAGATCTGTCTGAGAGGTAGCAATGGAACCACCATGTAGTTCCAGAGGAGCAACCAAGGTTGTTGAGAGAGGAGAGCAGAAGGGTGTGGTCGACCAGAGCAAAAGCTTTAGACAGGTCGACAAAGACAGAACCCGTAACTCTCCCAAGGTCCATGTTCCTGTAAATGTGATTAGTAAACAGGGCCTGTGAAGATGTGGTGGAGTGATGCTTACAGAAGCCGTGCTGCTACCTGGAAATAAGATTGTGATTGTCGATGTATATGGACAGTTGTCAGTAGACAATCTTTTCCAGGAGCTAAGATGGGGGAGCAAGGACAACTGCCGATAGTTGTCTGAGGATAGTGGGTCGCCCAGTTTAAAAATTGGGACCACCTTGGCATGCTTTCAAATGCAAGGCACCATGGAGTCGGTCAATACCAGGTTAAAGAGGTAGGTGAGAGGTTTTAGGATGGCAGGGGAGATCATTCTGAGCATTGCAGGAAAAAGATCATCGCTGCCCATGCTCGGCTGGCTCTTTAGTAATTTGCCAGTATCCTTGGAGGTGATGGCCCAAAAGTAGACAGGAGGGAGGGTGGATATTCAGGGTCTCGGACAGGGGGATGCTCAGTAGGATTAGGCCCAGGGCTAGGGGTCATCAGGGGTGGTAGCTTGCTGAAGAGGGAAGACAGGTCTGTGAACTTTTTATTGAAAGCCTCAGCAACATGCAATGGGGTCAATTAGCTGGCCTGAGAGAGTGTCTAGGTGACTGGTAGGGTTATGAGTGCGTGAGTTGAGCAGGGAGCTGACCTTGCCCCAGAAATGGCATCCCCTGATGCCCCAGAAACTTCCACCCGCTATCTCTACTCCCAATCCTGGCTAAACTTCAAGAGCACTTGACTCTGGCCCAGCTCACCCCTTCCCTCGATTCTTCTTCCTTCTTTGCCCATTTCCAGTCTGGGTTCCATAGGGTCCACTCCACCACCACCTTCCTTCTCTGGCTCACTGACTCCATTCTCTCTGGCATAGATCAGAGACGCATCACTTTTGCCATCTTTGTCGACCTGGCCAAGGCCTTTGACACTGTTTCCCATGCCCTTCTCAGCAAGCTAGCTGATGCGGGCCTCTCTGAATCCGCCACTCACTGGTTCAGGCCCTATCTCATGGGTAGGTCACAGTCCATTAGAGTCGGCAACTCCCTCTTCTCCCCTCTCCCCATTAACACTGGCATCCCCCAAGGCTTGACATTCAGTCCAGTCATATTTTCCATTTTCCTAAATGACGTACCTTGGTTCTCTTCCATGTCCACTCCCTCATCTATGTACTCCCTACCCCCTCCACAACTCTGCCCTTCGGACCCTCACCCTCCCTTCCCGGTACTCCTCATCAGGACAAGCTGCCTTCTCTTATCACTTCCCAAGCATCTGGAGCTCCATCCCCTTAGACATCCGCTCTACCCAATCCACTCGTTCACTTTCGAATCTACTCTGACAATACATATCCCCCTCCTGCAATTGCTTCTGACCCTCCCCCCCATTTGTCTGCTCAACTTTCTTCCACCAATCACTTGTCTTAAAACTAACCAAAAAATCTAGCTTGGGCTGACCTCAAGAATTGACCTGCCCCTTGTGGGGTCCTTACATCTAAAATATGGAGCAATGCTTCCCCTGGATTGGCATGCTCTGGGAAAAAAACAGGCAGGTGGATGGTTTGATTTAACATAAACTCAGACACCACATTAGGAAGGAACTTAGGATTCATCCGAAAAGACACCCTGTCTTTATGGAAAACCAAATAAGGAGGCTCACACATGAGAGCCTGAAGCTCAGAAATCCTTTGAGCAGAAGTAATGGCAACTAAAAATAATGGTTTCCATGACAGAAAGTGTAGTTCGCAACTTGCAGCCAGCTCAAAAGGAGCCAAAGTACATTTCTCTAACACAAAATTCAAATCCCAGCTCTCATTCAAAGATTGTTGCTTTGGAAGAAGCGGGAGATTAAGGTGGTAAAGCAGCTCTATGAGGGTGGTACGATTTTACCTTTCCCGTGTTTATGCAAGAAGTGGGGTATTCCACCAGCTGACTTCTTTGTATATTTAAGAATTAAGACTAGATTGGGCTCCTCACTTGATGCCATGCGTGGGTGGGGGAACCCTTCCCCATTTGAGGATGAACTTTTCTATCCCCAGCCCTTGTCTAAAACCTTGGCTATATTTTATAAACTTTTATTGGAGAGTGGTGGATCGCCACTTGATAAGACTTGGAGTGACTGGTGAGCCGATCTAAACTTAGATTGTAGTGGAGAGGTGTGGAATAAGGTGACTCGAAACTTTGTCATGTGCTCTAGAAGCAATAAATTGAGGCAGGTCCAATTTAATTTTATGTATCGTTCCTATTATACACCTACACGCCTTCATAGTAATGGACCCGTCCAAATCAATGGCATGCCTTAAGTGTGCAGTGGCCACAGGAAATGTCTTACATCTGGCATCAACTTGCTCTAAAGACTCTCCCTTTTGGATAGAAGTGCACCGGTTAATGGAGGGACTAACGGGGTGCACTCAGCCTCGAAGCCCACTGGAATTGTTGTTGGGGGCTGATCCGCTCCAACCTAGGGACAGTAACATTGAAGCAATTTGGTCTCAGGCACTAATCAATGCTAGAAAAACCATTGCTCAGTCCTGGATGTCCCCCTCTTCCCCTACGATCCAACAATGGATTAATAACTTGTGTTTAAGCATGAAACTAGAAAGGGTGCAGTGGAATGCAATGGGCAAGGAAGAGAACTTTGAGCGATGTTGAGGGCTATTGCAAAGTGCTATTGAGGAAAACAGATTCCCTATATAGGTGTTTGGATGGGGCAATGGTAATTAAATAAAATAAATCAAATGAAATAGGGGTACTATGGTTGGCTGATGGGACCCTCACCCCTCCATGTTGTTACTATGTGATACTTCCCTGCTGATTGGTTTATGAAGTTGACCTCGTTATACCTCACAATTGGTTATTGTAATAATGCATTGCATTTGTGAATGTTTTTATGTATATTAATTTGATGACTTTCTACCCTCTGTATAATGTAATGTTGATTTATTTATTCTGTAACCTACATGCAAAGTGTATATTTTAACCTCCTGTGGCATCCAACCATCTTAATAAAATATTTTAGGGAAAGAAAAATCAAGTCCCATGGTGGGACTGGATTGCAGATAGGAGGCTTCAAGTTATGAATGCCTCTTAGGAAGGTATGGGCCACCTCCAATTGTGCCACTGTACGGCCTTCAACAGGCACATGGAAGGCTGAAATCACTGACTGGTGTACTTTAAGAGAGGAATACTTCAGACCAGAGTCTGAGAGGGATAGCAAGTACTCCAGCACCTGATTCACTGGACAGTGAAAGGGTCCAGCTGATGTGATGCAGCCCACAGAGCGAAACGTTTCCACTTCATGGAATAAGTGGCCCTGGTGGAGGGTTTCCTAACTGCCACGAGGACATCAGCCACCTTGGGGGACACCCCAAACCAAGCCATAGCAATGTTCTCAGGAGCCAGGCATGAAGATGCAGGGATTTATGGTCCGGATGGACTAGGGTGCCCCATTCCTGGGAGAACAAGCTGCTGTACAGAGACAGGGGCACTGGAGATTCCACTGTCAACTGCTGCGGTAAAGGGAACCAGATCTGATGAGGCCAGAAAGGGCGATGAGGATCATCATGGCCCCTTCCATCTGGAGCTTGATCAGAACTCTGAATCAGGGGAAGGGAAGGAAAGTGTAAAGAAACCTCCTTTTTCCAAGAGAGGGACAACATATCTCACCAGAAAACTCCAAGCCATGGAACGAGGAAGAAAAAAGGGGCAGTTTTGCATTGAGTGGGGATACAAAAAGGTCCATCTCTGGATGACCCCACCTGTTGAACAGGTCTTCTACCACTGCAGTCAGCAGTTCCCACTCATGTGCCCTGGACTGTGAGTGGCTTAGTCTGTCCACCACCAGGACATTTTGGATGACTAGAATGTGGACAGCCAACAGTTCTAGACCATGTTCTAGAGCCCAGTACTGTATGAAACTCTCACTGCTTTCCAGCAGAGATGGTATGAGTGAATACCCCTGTTTATTGATGTAGTGTACTACACTGATGTCCATCTGCACTAGCAGAAGGCCCAGGGATAGCTGAGTCTGGAAGGCTTACCGGGCATATGAGACAACCTGCATCTCCAGGATGTTGATCTGGAGAGAGGACTCCACATTGGACCATGTCCCTTGAGTTTGGTGGGGCCCTAGATGAGTCCCCCACCCCACCCCCAAGGCATCTGTGGTGAGAACTTGCTGAGGGGAAGGAATGAGGAAAGGAACCTCTCAACAGATTGCTGGGTTCCATCTGCCAAAGCAGAACCTTCTTGACCTGAGAGGAGACAAGGACCTGCTATTCCAGGTCATCAGTACACCGATCCCACTGGACCCTCAGTGTTCACTGTAGAATCCTCATATGCAGTCTGGCTAGAGGCACTGTGACTATAGCTGCAACCATGAAGCCCAAGAGCCAGAGGAAGGCTCTGACTAAGAGATATCTGCTGTTGTACAGCAAGTGAGCCATGAGGTGATCTGCCCTGTCCTGGGGCAGGAAGGCCATACCCTGAGCCATATCCAGGAATGCCCCTATGTACTGGAGGCACTGACAAGGGTGCAACACTGACTTTGGCAGACTGATTGTGATGCCCAGTTCCTGGAACAGGCGAGTGGTACGTTCCAGAGTCTTTAGCAAGTGTTCCTTGGAATGTGCTTTGAGAAGTCAGTCATTCAGGTAGGGAAAGACATAGAGCCCCTCCCTCCTAAGGGCTGCTGCCACTACAGCCAAGCACTTGGTAAACATCCGAGGGGCCAAAGACAAGCCAAAAGGCAGGGCCCGGAACTGGAAGTGCACCCCCTGAAAATGGAACCTGAGGTATTGCTAGTGGGAGGCACATACTTTGATATGCAGGTATGCATCCTTAATGTTGAAGAAGCAGATCCAATCTCCCTGAATCATAAGGTGGAGCAGACCCTTGAATGAAGAAATTCAGCTCTTGGAGGCCTAGAATGGGCCTGAGATCCCCTGTACATTTGGGGACGAGGAAAAAATAAGAGTGGAACCCTCTGCCCTGCTGAGTCTCTGGGATGGTTCTATGGCCTTTTTGTGCAGCAAGGTGCAACTCTCCTCCCAGAGCAAAGGAATATGGTCTGGTGGGTAAGAGGACTGAGTGAGAGTTTTTTTCTGGAGACCACTCCAGAAGCTTCAGGGTGTGGCCATTTTCTATGAGCTCCAAGACCCAGGCATATCTGGTGATCCCCCTGTAGGGAGAAGCAACCTCTGACCACCACCTCCTGTTCAGCTGGAGGGGGGTTGGGCAAAGAGTCAGGCTGAGGTAGCACCTGCAGCCAGGGCTGCATCTCCTTCTCTTGGGGTTTTCCCAGTGGTGGATGAAGGGGTATGCAGGGCTGCAACTGCTCTACATTTACCCTGGGGCTTGGCACTTAGTTAGGGCCTATGGATGGCATGCCGAAAGGGTACCTGCTGACCAAATCTAGGCTGGTTGGTGTGGTACATGGAATGAATTGACTGCAAGGAACAGCTGGAGGTCTGCAGGTTTGAAAGTATATCCTGCACATCCACTCCAAACAGTTTATACCCTCTAAAAGGGAGTTCAGGATGGATTGTTGTACATCCTGGGCAAAGCCCGACACCGTGAACCAAGAGTGACTTTGCAGGCAAATGCCCACTGTGGCCACCTGTGCTGAGGCATCCATGGCATCATAAGCAGAGTGAAGGAGGTGCTTGCCGACGTTGATCCCTGATTGAATATTCTGGAGCAGCTGCTGCCTCTGGGGGTCCTCTGGGAGGGCTTTAACTGCATCTTTGGCCTCAGTCCAGAGTTGGTTCTGAAATTGGACCACATGGGCAATATAATTAAGCACCCTGATGGTCAAAGTGGCGGAGACAAAGATCCACTTGACAATGAGGTCCAATCTCCGGGACTCCTTGTCCGGTGGGAGGGAACTGAGGTGTTTGGGCCTCTTAGTGTGGTTGTGAGCAGCATAAATGACCACTGAGTTCGCTTGGGGCTCTTTGTTGAAGAGCAGCTCCCCTGCGGGAGCCTGGTAGAGCTAGTCTACCTTGCGAGGCATGGCAGGAACCAAGCTAGGCCAATGTCAGGTGGCCAGGGTGGCATCCTTAAAGGGTTTAAGGGAGGAATGACCAGAGGAGGGGTGTCCGGCATGCCAAGGTACGTGGACAAATGGCACCGGATAGGATCCTGCCCACGTCAGTGTCAAATCCCATGGCTGCCTGCAGCTGTCTCAGAATGGAGACAAAATGCATGTCATCAGAGGAGGAGTCGCAGGATATACTTGGGGGTCTCCTCACCACTGGACGACACCATAAAGGTGGGGGGGTAACACTTCCTTCAGCTCCATCATCCACTTCATCATTCAGGAGAAGGAGGTCCAAGTGATACTCATCCTCATCCCCTGGGTCTTGAGGGGGATGAGAGGGTACCCAATCAGTAGGTGCATGCCATGGCCCCGACAGGAGAGGGGGCACGGGGACAGGCACAGTAGGCCCCTGCAGCGTTGGCTCTTGTGTGGGAGCAAGTCTAGCTTGCATAAAATCCCACAGAGAGGAAAGCATTGCATGAAAATAGACTGTGACTGGCGTCAGGACACACAGCAGCACTGGCTGAGAAGGCAATGGAGCCGGCACCAGTGGAGGCACCAGGGAGGGCGGCCTATCAGGCCGAGGCCTGCACAGTATTTCCTCCACCTAGGTCCTCATCTGAGAGGGAGAGGATTGGGGGCCGCTGTACTGCTGGGGTGTGCCGTCCTTCAGATGAGATGTTAAACCGAGGTCCCTTCTGCCCATCCTGGTGTTGTCCTGGTGGGTGTCCAGGTGAAAGTAAAAGAACCCAGGGCACTCTTCGCAAAAAGCAGGAAACATTCCCAGTGTCCTGGCCAACATTCCCCTTCCCATAAACCAGTTCATGCAATTACCCAGGCTCTGTGTGGGTGATGATGTGCGATATGGCCGCCGCCACACATTCAATCACTTCACTACCAGTCTAGCATTGCTTGTAAAGCGCTTTGGGATACTGTGTATGAAAAAGCGCTATATAAATGCTGCTCATTCTTCTTCTTCTGATGTTTTGTGATGTTCCATTATCAACTGTAAATCTCTCACACTAACAAAAAAATGTTTAGCCTTTAACAAAGCACCTTTGGTTGCGATGGATTAACTGGCGAATTCCAATCTTCAATCTTTTAACTGTTAATCTGTCAATGATTTTATAATCTTTGTTTAGTAAGGCTATTGATCTACAACTGTCTGGAAGTAACTGGTTTTATTCTCATTGTGTATTATATCACTAATGCTTGTAACATGGACGATGGAGCCTGCTGTGTTTCTGCATTTTTTTTTCTATTAGTTTTAGCAACCAGAGTGACAGAATGGATCAGGTGGTCAATCCATCATAACCAGGTGCCTAATCTTTTGTTAATATTTTAATGGTTTGTAATATCTCTTGTTCTGTACATGAACTGTAGTCTAGTTATTCATTTTGGGGATAAATATTGTTTATGTAAGTTTTAATTTCTGATTGCGTCGCTTTATGTGGGGTTTGACATGTTGTACTATAATACTGTGTAACTACATTACCAGTTTCTTTGTCATCTGTCATGATATATTCCGCTTCATCTTGCATATTAATAATCATGTTTTTCCTTTCTTTAGGATATTTGCAAGAAGTCTCCTAGATTTATCTTCATCATGGTAGAAGTTACGGTTAAGAAATCTGGGGCCCGATATTGAAATGTGGACAAAGGTGGAGTGCAAAGGTTGGCATTGTACTTGCCCTTGCACCTGACCCAGAGGATGCTATATTCAGTCAGATAGTGCACTGGCGCTATCTGACTGAATATAGGGGCCACGTTGGTGCAGCACTTAGTCAAGTAGCACTGCCTCAACATGGATCTGGGCTGTATACAGCCCATAGGGAACTGTGCCCCCAGACCTGATAGCGCCAGGAGCCATGGTGTGATATTCAGTCCAGAACATGCAGATGAGCCCGTTGGGCATCCAGCGCGCTAAGGAGCCATATGCATGCTCATAATGGGCTCATTTGCAAGGGAAGCAGCAGTTCTGTGCCCCACCTGTGGCTGGTCATACGGCAGTCAGTCAAGGTGGTGAGAGGAGGACTGTGCTTATCACTGTGTCAGATTCCCTGTTTGGCACCAGACAAAGAGGTATAGGGGGAGTGGGGTGGTGGTGGGGGGGATGCTAGACACTAGGGCACATGTGACAAAATGCAAGAAAGGTGACTGGAAGGTGGGAAGTGCCACTGGACATCAGGAACATGTGTTATACCACAGCAGTGGGTGATTGGAGGGTGGGGGTGTGCAACTAGACACCAGGGACATGCACTCCACTATGGCAGCAAGCAAGCAACTGGAGGATTGGTGCCACTAGACACCAGGGATGTGTGTTTCACCATGGTAGCAGGTGGAGGGTGGGGGGTGACACTAGACACCAGGCATATGTTCCGACACAGCAGGTGATCATCAGAGGGTGGGGGGATGCCACTAGACACCAGAGACAATTGGCACACTTACAGAAATGGATGATCAGAGGGCGAAGGGTGCCGCTTGACACCAAGGCATCCCATGTTTACATGGGCGGGGGTCTGGGGAAGGGGGGATGGCTGCAGTACTGCCTTGCGCCCCATCAAGTCAGGGTTTGCAAAGGCCATAACTTGTGCCCATTCAGGTGGCATTTACTGCCTGTGCAAACCTCTTAATTTGCCGCTGCACCAATATGTAGGAGATGACCCCCTCATTTGCATGGGCGCAGCAGTAAATTAGTGCTCAGTTGCTACCGATGCAATGGGGGTGTCTGAATACAGATCTCACTCACAAATTGGGTGCAAATCCAGTTAGCTTAGGCAAACACCCCTTAGCACCTGGGCTATGATTTGAATATCTGGCACCTGGTTATTGATAATATGCTGAAGCTGTATTATTTTTCTTCATCTATTTTTAAGTCATGTCCTCCCCGTATTTTAATTTCTATTTCTTTCAGTTCATGTTAAACCTTGATTACAATACTATTTTCTGATCTTCCTTTGTCAGTCTTCACCATTCATTACTGCTGGGTGTAAGCCGGAAGCATGCACCTGCCACGGGAAGTTTTTTTTTTTTTTTTTTAGGGAGGAGTCAGTGCTGACAGCACTGATCACAAAATGACGCACTACGTGGTGCGTGAGGAGCGGCCTGTTAGGCACTGCAGACTCCTCCATCTCATTTCTGTTTTTCCCACCGTCGAGGTTGCACCTGCTATGTGAGTTAGCATTTCAAAGTATGCCATTAGGCCTACCTTTGTTGACACCATCTTTTTTGACAAATCCTCATCCCGGTTCTCCATTCCAACAGCGTTACTGGCTGGTAAGTTTGTTCCAATTATTTGTTTATCGGCGCTGGGATCTTTTGCTGTGTTTTATTTTATGTCGCATCATGTCTGGTTCAGGAGCCAAGCGAAAATCAAAAGCGTGCCATGCCCCTATGCATTGGTGCTCCTGTGGCCAGCATTTTTTCATGACGGATTGACATGATGTTTGCCTCCGGTGCCTGGGACCTAACCATGATATGGATAGATGCAACACCTGTTTTTCCATAGATTGCCGTGTTCTGGAAATCCATGCATTTAAAGTTGGCAGGGCTACACTGACTTTTGGAGGACAATGTCGCTCTTGGGCCTCCCAGGCCAGGTCTTTAGACCCTTCCTCCGGGTGCCCTCCCAGGAGGCTTCTTTTGCAGTGTCGGAGGAGTGGCATAGCCCCTCCTGGGGTCTCATCACCACCGCATTAGCAGTCACTTCTCCTGAGGTGCAGGCTCCCCCAGTATCACACTCCATGGCTGCTGGGTCCGGCACTGGCAGACCCTTAATGCTGCCTTGCCGCGCCGTTTCAGATTCTGGTGCTGTTTACGGTGTTGGTGATTGGGGCGGTGTCGCGTGCATCACCGGTTCAGTTCTCGGTGCCCTGCGTGGCTCTGTTGGTGCTGTTTCAGGTTCTGGTGCTGTTTGCAGCACTGGGGACCCATCTGGGGCCGTGGATAGATCTGAGTTGGGTTCCGGGGCTGTGAGTCATGCAGTGGGAATGGCTGGTGCCACTGTGGCGCCGTCCTTCGGGGTGTTCTCGGGGTGGCCAGTATTGCGGTCCTGCTGGTCAACTCCTCTTCAGAGGGTGTTGACTCAGATGTGGACCCAGACCAGCTGCCTGATTCCTCAGAATCAGAGATCTCTGTGGGACACGGTGTCAGGTGGCCCAGCTCCCCCATTCCTGAATCTTCGGAGCGGTCTGCCTCTGAGGATTCTCTGGCCTCCTCCTTGCAGGTGCCTTTTTCCCATTCCTCTGCAGCCACCCCCCCTCTCTCCCAGGCCACGTGGGTCCTATGGGGCCTTTATCCTGGCAGACGTTCAGAGGCATTGCTGCGGCCTTCCCGTCATACATTTGGTACATGCATGAACGGGTCTTTTGCCTGTCCCCACTGCCACAGGAGTCTTCTGGACATCTGAGTTCCCCATCCTCCTTGACTCCCTCCTCGGAGGGAGAGGAACGTACTATTCATCCCTCTTCAAACACTGATTTCACTGAATATCAGGGCTTCCTATTGAGGATGGTTCAGGGTCTCCATATTTCTTTTGTCAGATGGGACAATACCGAGCGGAAGATGCACGGATTCCTTAGTAAATTCAGTGTCCAGCATCTGGTGGTGCCATCCTGACCTATTTCCTTCCAGGAACCGTCTATCCATACCTTGCAGTCTCCAGCTGACCCTGTCCCAGCCCCGGCAGACTGCAGGAGGAGGTTTTGTGCTCCATCAGAGTGTCTATATTCTCTCCCTCACCCTCCTTCAGGCTTGGTGTTCCTAGAGACCCCTTCTGGCCGTTGGCGCCTGGAGCACGACTGACCACTGAACTCAGATTCCCTACAATTTGACCAGTGAGGGTGAAGAATTTTCTCTTCTTCTCGTGCAATGTTGTGCATTGCATCACATCAGGCACACCATGCTGCCTGTTAACAGGCACTTCTGGTTGATGCTGGCTCAGGTGCTAACATAGATGCCTGATTTGGAGCAATCTCAACAAGCTATTGCCCTCTCCACCATAGGCCTGGAACTGGCAAGGCACCAAGCAAGGGCATGTTGTGACTCCAATGAGGTAGCTTCCAGGCTTGCAGGGACAGCGATCTGCATTAGGCGGCTAGCATGGCTTCGTCTATTGAGGTCGTCACCCCTGGCCTGGTGTAGGGTGATCTGCTCCGCATTCCAAGGGACCTGCCTTTTTTTCACCAGGGCTAGGAGGCTTCTGCAGGGGCTTCCCCCATTCCCTCATCTTCAGGGGACACCTCCTAGCTCTCCTCTGCCTTAGGCTTCCAGTCTAGTACGGCCAAGGTCTCTTCTTCCTGTTTCCCACCAGCAGGAGGCCAATGGTCCTGTTCCCTCAGGGCTGTGTTTGACCCCCTCCGGTGGGCTTGGTACTCACCCAGCAGTAATGAATGGTGAAGACTGACAAGGGAAGATATGAAAATTACGTACCTACTGTAATTCTTGATCTTCTCTTGTATCTTCACCATTCATTACTGAATCCCACCCATCTTCCCCTCATGGGACTCATTTCTTGGGCGTCTCCCCACTCTGCTCATTCTCCTCCTCCCCCTTGCCCTATTGAGGCCATTGGGGGGCTAAATCCCCTGGTCCCTGGGACCTTCTGTTCTTCTCTACAGAAGAGCAGTGAAGGATTGGAGAGGGAGGAGAGTGAGTGGAGCTTCGTCCTTTCCTTATGAGGGAATTCCTTCTGATTTTCCTTGAAGGCATTCCCTTTGGGGACCTTACCTTCAGCTGAGGTTAGTTCAATCACCAACCAACAGGGCTAGTTTCTTAAGACAGCCCTCTTCCCTTGGTCTTCAGACCCAGCTGGTGTCCCTGAATCTTGTGTATGCCAGACCGGTCCTAGTTAACGTCTGTTCTAGCCCGATTTGAAAATTGCCTTCTTGCACTGGTGGTCTGGTTTCTTTTTGCCCCTGCCTCCTCCAAGGAGTCAGAATGAGTTTCCTTCTCTGTCTCTGTCCACCTTACCAACAGGTTGCCCTCTCTTAGGTTTTTCCCCTCACCCCAGTACTAACACATATCTGTGTGCTAGTGGGGTCTTTTCCCTTTACCTAGTTGGGGGCTCTTCCTCCCTGGAACAGGCTATTTGCCTTGGCAATCTGTGAGATCTCAGCTTGAGTGATGGGTAATATGATAGCAGGATGTGTAGGGAAATCTGCCTCTCTTGTACTAAGCTGTGCAGAAGGTTTGGTTGAACCATCTAGACCAGTTTTGTTTGAAGGGATCCTTGCTCCCCTGCTTTTAAGTTCCAAGCTGATAAGCCTTAAAGTCAATTTCACTCACAACTCGTGGCAACATTTTTCCCTCCTCCCAATATCCCCTCCTCTTCTTCCTATTCCTTCTTTCTCCCTCTCCCTTATCTGTTCCTCCCTCAGAGCCACCCAGGGAGTGAAGTCCTGTGGTCCATTAAGGTAGGGTTCTCCTCTTTCCTGTCCTCTTTCGGCTTATTCCTTTTTCAGTTTGTTTCCTTTTCTTTGCCTATCCTTCAGCTCTCTTGCCTCGCTGTTATTCTCCAAAATATTTGTATTTCGCCTCTCCGGCTTACAGAACTGGGATGGAGGAGTCGTCTGCGGCGCCCATCAGCCACCCTTCACGCACCACATGGTGCATCACTCTCGTGGGTGGTGCCATCAGCACAGACTCCTCCCTCCAAAAAAAACCCCAAAAAACTCGCATGGTGGGTGCACACTTTCAGCTTACACCCAGCAGTAATGTATAGTGAAGATCAAGAATTACCGATAGGTACATCATTTTCATTTTTTTTTATGTTTTATACATAATGTTTGCTGTTATATTTGCTTTAAAAGCATCCCATAGTTTTCTAATGTGTTGTGTCCCGTCATAATTATAATACTGGAATTCCTATATTGTGGCTAACATCATTATTATGTAATAATATGTTACTGAATCTCCACTGTGGTATTCTAATTTTATTTTTTGTTGTTATTATGGTAGCTATGACCATAGCATGGTATGCAGTATGTATGTTCATTATTTTGACATCTATAATTTGTTGGTAAATAATGCTTGACCAGAAAAAATAGTCCAGTCTGCTATGGTTGTCTGTAGGGTTAAAAAAGGTATGCTGCCGGATTGCTGGGTATTTTTTTTCCTCCACATATCAACAAGGTTCTGTTCCTGAATGAATTCTCTAAGCAAGGCTGCTGTTATATTGTCAGAGTTTGTTGTTTTTGATGATTTATCTAATTTCGGGTTGATGTAAGCATAAAAGTCACCTTGCAAAAGTTTTTCTGCAGTGCATAGGAATACCAAGCCTTCTATAATTTTTTGATAAAAAAATCGTTGTAGCCTATAAATGGTGCACACAAGGAACCTGAAATGTATTTCTGACCCATAATTGTACATTTAATCAAAAGTATTCTGCCATCTTCATCAGCAAATTGTGATTTTAATATAAAATCCATTTTCCTGATGAGGATGGCACATCCTCTACTTCTAGCTGTACCCTTAGGATAAGATACATATTTGACCCAATGTGTTTTTAATTTCATTACATCTTTTTCATCAAGATGTGTCTCTTATATGATGAATATAGAAACGTTATGGTTTTTAACTAGAGGTAGGAGTATCTCTATAATCCGGATATCAGAATTGGATAAACATAGCACACTATCCGTCCAGAGTAGGATACTTCTCAGATCAGATACAGCAATCACAGAGCAACCGTGGCTCTGTATAGTATTAGCATACTATGGACAGATTCAATAGTACTACAAACATATGCACCATCTTATTCTCATAGTGTCATATAGAATAGGGTAATTGACTTTTATTAACATTTTGCACAAAAGTAAAAATAAGTCTCCATTTAAATTGGGTACTAAAAAAATTAAAATAAGGTGACCACTAATTAAAAAAAAAAGTCTTTGTATACCAAATAGGGTAAATGAACTATTAGTGTCCATCACTTGAAAAATAAGCAGAATGAGTGAGAAAATATCCATACAGCATAATTCTAAAAGTTATTCAGGTTTTGTTTTAGGAACAACAGCATGTTAGCATTTTCCAGCGAGAAACGAGGCCACCGATCAGTTATGTCACCTGCCACACTAAACACCTGCTCACTGGGTACGTTGGTTGGTGGTGGTGCTAAATATCTTTTAGCCATTTTTTTCCAGCATTGGGAAACAGGGTCCTTGTGACTTCCAGAAGAGGAGTGCATCGGGAGTCGTCTTTTTAGGTACAGTGCTCTTGGCAAGATATGTATCCAGCTCAGTATTCCTTTGAGGAATTCCATCAATTGCAGATGCTGAAAAAACAAGAGGTTATGAGTTTATAATAAATTCAAATGGTACTACTCGGTTAACAATTTTTAATAAACTTACAGTCTTGTGGTAGCAAGTTAGTCTGAGAGAACATCTCCCACGGATCCTCAGCCTCTAATTCTGCCTCAGTAGCAGCGTTGTCTTGTGGTGGTTTCATTTGCTGGACCTCAGATTGCTCTTCAGCCAGTTGTTTTAGGACAGCCCTTGCAAAAGTCTGGCACATTCGCTGTGAAAAAAATTTAATTTATATCTGGCATCTAATACTGTAGCTACGACCACCTCTTTAGCTGACTGATAGTGTAGTAATCATTTGTCCATGGAAGCAAGCATAACATTTTTCATTGATAGGAGCTCAGGCACATTTATGCCTTCAATTGCATGATAAAGCACAGTAGAAGTGGGAATTATATTTGAAATACAGGCATTGTCTGTGCCGAGTCACCTTGTTTTGTTTTCAAAGGGCCAGTATAGTGCGAACATTTTTAGCTAACAACCACTGTGAGGAGCTGAAAGTACGTGTCTCAGTCTCTGCAGCATATACTGTCAAGATCCTGCGCTGTTCTAACAGTCACTCTAACATATAAAAAGAACTGTTACATCTTGTAGGCACATCTTGGATTAAACGGTGCAATGGCACCAGCAGTGTTTTTTGCAGTTCTGTCAACTTTTCTGAAGCAGATGCAGATAGTTTGAAATGCACTACCATGGCCCGCTCTGTGGCTAATAATTCTTTAATGTGTTCTTTCCCCAATACTATTTAACCTGTTTATTAACTGTACATTGGGGAAGTTATACAATCCAGAATTTCATATGCCAAAAATTGGAAAGAGGGGTTATCCATATTTAGCCTATGCAGACGATATTGTCTTGCTGTCAACTAGTTTTCTAGGTAAAAAAAGGAGTTTTGACTGTTTCCAAAAGAGAACTTAAAGGCATGGATTTAGAAATAAATTATGAAAAATCAAAACTGATGCCAATGCGGTAATATAAATAAAAGGACATTAGGAAAATATAGTATTAGAAATAAGAAGAAGAAGCTGGAGATAGTAACACAATATTGTTATTTAGGAATGCAATTTACTAATAATTTGAAATGGGGTAAACAGGAAAATGACATGGAGATGAAGGCTAAGAGGGTATCACCAGCAGTAAGAGGTTTTATTAATAAAATAGGGGGAAGATTGATAAAAGGTTGTTTAAAATTAATAAATAAAAAAATTAGGAATCAAATGTTATACGGAGCAGAAATATTGGGATGGGAGTAGAGAGAATTTTTGGAACCGATAAAAAATATGTATGATAAATATATTTTGGAGCTTCCAAAATGCGACCCAACTTCATTAATTAGGATGGAAATTGGCCAGTTACTGGTACAGTGTAATATAGATCAAAGGATGGCAAAGTATTGGATGAAGGTATTCACGACGGATGAAAATAGACTTCCACGAAAATGTTTAGAGGAAGCAATAAGCTATGTGGGGCAGGTGGAAATATTTCCAAGTATACAAATAGTTGAAAATAAACATAAAGCCACATGGTTTGCTTAACAGTATTGTAGATACCCATAGACTTCCTCTAAATGAAATATGCATTCAGATGAAGGAAAGGAATTTTTATATACAGAAAGATATTGAGATGAGTAAACAATATAAGATGAGTAAATGGTTAACAATAAATAAAAAGAATTTTGGGTTAGAGAAATACTTAAATATTATAAAAAAAAAACAAAAGAAGGAAAACAGTGACAAAATTCCATTTTGAATATTATGAAAGTCAGAAAATGCAGGCATTCCTTGGACAAGTTGAGGGGAGCAACTGCGGATGTCAATTGGGGGAAGATGATGTAACACACTTATTAATATCATGCCTTTTATACAACAATATTCAGAGTAGGGTTCTGGGTGATATTTTAGCTACATATGAAATGGAACCAAAAGAAATGGCAACAACTCTTTTGAGATCAGGTACACCACAGATATTGGAAAGAATAATTACATTTTTTTTAACTTATTGAGCAAAAAATAGTATCATATTAAGAGAACATAGATTAGAGGTGAACGAGGATATATCTAGAGAGATTTAATATAGTTTTTATTTTTTTTAATATATAGAAGTATTGAACATGTCTATGATTGTATAGGATGGATTGATTTTAAGTAATGTTAATATTGTAATGACATAAATTGTTGATCAATAAAGTGTATCTAGCTATCTAACTGATCGTTGTTTCAAAATTGCATCCTGTATAATTAGCTGCAGTGTATGAGCAACAAATCCAGCACTGGGCACGGCACTAAGCTTCATTGCTTCTGCTATCTTAGGTCCATATCTCTATATACCAGGTGCCTCTGAATAGCCTTAATTCCCCAGGTGTCAAGGACATGCAGGAAATCCTTTGAAAAATTGTCCCTCGTGTGTCTGTCTGTAAGATGCTTTAAATAAAGCAGGGCTGCAGGTCTATTAAAAGAATTGGCAATCCAGTGTGCAGTTATAGGTAAATAAGATATGGTTGAACAATCTGTGTTCCAGGTATTGGTCATAAAACCAAAAGAATTAACACGCGATAGTTTGACCTGTATCTTGGACCTCAATTTATTGTACATTTCGGGGATAATGATTTTAGAAAAGTGACCCTGTGAAGGTATAGTGCATCTGTGTTACTATTCTCGTCCTCTCAGCTGACTTGGGGGGGTCTGGCGGTGGACCAGCCACTGACAGTGTTAACGAGGGGGTGAGCACAGGCACAGTTTAAAAGCCTGTGCCACCCTATGGCATGAGCACTGTAGCATGAGCGTGAGTGATGCAAGCGCTACTCAAGAGGAAAATTTTGATATGGTAATGATATTTTGAGCTCTAATGAAATGTTTGTAAGTTTTAATGTTTATGCGTAGTTGCATAATATGTACTGGGATTGCAGAGAGTTTCAGACTAGTTTGTACTAAGTTTAAATTGGCAATTGCCAGGCAACTTTAGACTCTTTAAACCTGCTTTAAACAAAAATATTACAGGCAGGTTACCTAGAAGATTTTATCCAGGGCAATTTATTACAGTTGACTTTAGTTACCGCTAGTTAATTGTATACTGGGGGTTATAGCAAAGGTGCCCGGCTTGATTTGCCTTATTTTAGATTATTGTACATCCAACTAGATGAATTGCTGAGCAATTTGATATTTATATAATGTTATTATTTAATACACATTTTAGATTAGACGACTTTACCACAGGGTCATACCAAAATGAAACTGGCTTCGGTACTAGGTGTTTTGCTGTTTGTATTCTGGTCAGTACATATTTCACAAAACTGGAGCTATACTTTACTTCAGGGAGAACATCGGTACAGAACTTACTTACACACTAACAGCTGAGACCAGAATTAAAAATGAGATCTTGATATGCTTGAAGAAAAACAAGTCTTTTACACAGCAAATAACCACAAAATGTGGTCGATCTACTTGTGAAAACAATATAAATAATGCAAATGGACACAGTCTACTTATATTTTTGATAGCAGGAGACATAGAAAGTAACCCTGGACCCAGCTGACAAGAGGAAATAACTATAAGTCATAGTAATGCTTGCAGTATATTACCTAAAATGGATGAACTCAGAATTTGGTCTAAACAAAATTCCCCAAGTCTGCTAGGAATTACCAAAACATGGTTAGATAATAGAATAAGTGATATGGAAATAAAAATACAGGGTTACACTTAAGTAAGAAACGATATGACCAGAAGGGGGAGGAGTGTTATTGTATATAAAAGAAATTCTGAGATCCTACAACCAGCTTATTCCATAGAATATCAAGGGAATTGAGGGCCTACTGTTAGAATTAAAGTTTTTAAACTGATAGTGGGAATAATATACTCTCCACCCCACATAAATATCACACACTTTGATGACTTGGCAGTTTATCTGGGGAATACTATTAAAACTGATAATGTTCTGTATATAGGAGATTTTAATGCCCATTGGTTTGGGCTTAGGGGAAATCGGTAAAATGAGGTGATGGCTTCATTAAATGCCAAACAAATAATACATTCACCCACTAGACCTAGTCACAGGGGAGAAACTAATACTATAAATGTATTTGTTTTTGCTGTGTCTAACCATTTAACAATGAACAACTGGGATGCTGGGGAACCTTTACTTGGTGACCACTGTATCATAGAGTGTTATCTCAGCTGGGGATCTGATCCCAGGATGACAGTCACTCCTACTGTGATCTCCAGATCATGTAAAACAAATTAAATCCAGAGAAATTTATAATTGATTTGCGTAGAGTTAAATGGAACAGGATGGATTTAATATCAAATTTGGAGGATGCAATTGGAATTTTTCTGACCATGTTTACAGTAGTCTGTGACGCACATGCCCCAAAAATACAAATGAAAAGAAAATCAAATAGTCTACCATGGGTTAAAAGTAAAATACTAAAACATATTCGTGTGCGAAACAGACTGTGGAAACTGGCCACAAAGACTAAATTGGACAGTGATTGGGACAAATACAAAGCTTTTAGGAAAATTGTCAGTGTTTGCTTAAACAGGTAAAAGGAGACTACTACAAAAACAAGTTTGAGTCTGCTCATAACTCAAGACTTTTGGGGAACAGTTCAACAACTGCAAACACCGGTTGATACTGTGCTCCCAAACTCTCTAAAGTTGGACGGGGTAACTATGGATGACCCAAAACTAATGGTTGAGGCCCTTAATAGATTTTTTACAAACCTGCCTCTGCTAGAATAGGAGCATTCAAAATCACAGAAGGAGGAGGTTGCAAGTACAATAGGAACTGTCACCCTAGATAGGACAGAGTTTAGATTTAAAGTTTTGGACTCAAAGGACATATGAAAACATCTAAATGCCTTAAATATATCAAAATCAGGGGACTGGATGGGCTTGAGGCCAGACTGATAAGGGAGGCAGCCGATGTTTTGGCATTGTCTTTAAATTATTTAATTGGAGCTTGTGTTGTAGTACCTCCTCAGAGGCATGGAAATGTGCAAAAATAACACCAATATTTAAGGGTGGGGACTCACAACTAGGTGACAATTATGGACCTATAACTTTGCTTTCTACTGTGTCTAAAATATTACAGAAAGACATACACAAGCAGATTTTTATGTACTTTATTAATCGGCTCCTTACCCTTCAGCAGTCTGGCTTCAGACCCCACCATTCCACCCAAACAGCCTTGATAGATTTCACGGACACCATCTCCTGTGCACTGTAAGTTAACTAGTACATTTATTTATTTATTTAAGCATTTTACCAGGAAGGCATACTGAGCGGTGTAGCGCTTGATTACAGATGCGTTCTGGGGGGAGGGGGATTTAGGGCAAGGCAGTATACAGAGCAACATACAAATGAGCACCGAAGAGCAATGCAAGGTCGAGAGACACACATTGTATAACAAAATACACCTGCCTCCTTGGCAGGGAAGAAACTTGTTCAGCTAGGGCACACAATGATGCAGTGCAGCGAATCACATTGTAACATGTAGCTAGCAAACACACATACAAATCGTGTATGTGAACCTTGGGAAATACCTTGAGGGGCTACCTGCATGAGCAGGTGGTGGCAAAATGCTGTTTGAGGAGGAGGTTGAGCTGCAGAGAGGGGGAGGAGTGTCTAATTACTGCTGGGAGGGTGTTCCACAGGTAAGGCATTCAGTACTTGAATGCGCGTTGACCGTTGGAGGACATACAAGGGAGTGTGAGGAGCTTAGAGTCAAGATTACAGAGGGTGTAGCATGAAGGGGTTTGGGCAGTTAGGGTATTAGCAAGGTACGGGGGGAGAGACTGAGACCAGTATTTTGCTGTTATTCTTGCACAATGTGCCATTCTCCGGTCCTGTAAGGAAGGAAGGTCTAAGGATCTATAGAGATCACAGTGGTGAGTTGTGGGCGGGCGGTCCAGGGCAAAACGACAGAAGGAATGAAAGAGAGGGTCTAGCCTGGTGAGGGTGGATTTGGGGGCCGAGCTATAAACTATGTCACCATAATCAAGGAGTGGGAGTATCATTTTCTGGACAATTTCTTTTCGGGTTGGCAGGGGCAGGCAGCCTCTGTTCCGGTAAAGGCTCCCAGTTTGGTGCAGTTTTTGTGGATAGAGTCAATGTGGGCTGAGAAGTCTAGGTGCTGGTCGAGCTAGACCCCGAGGTATCTGAACGAGGTGCAGGTCTCAAGGAGGATTCCATCTAAGGTGTGGAAGGCAGGGATAGGTGGGCCCTGGAGAGCCTTTGCCTGGTCCCAAAGATTAGGGAGCGGTTTCTTTGGGTTGAGAATAATTGGTGAGATGGAGCCAGAGTTGGATTACATTAAATCCTCCTGGAGTTTGACGACACTACAGTGAGGGAGAGACCTGAGCGTATATTACAGTGTCATCCAGCATACATGTGAATGGACGAAAGGGGCATGGGAGGGCAGGTCATTTAGAAAGATAGAGAAGAGTATCGGGCCAAGGACCGAGCCTTGTGGCACACCTCATTGAGATGGGTAGTGGGTCAGAGGTGAGTGAGCCAATTTAACTGCTCATTGCCTCCTGCTAGGTAAGAGTGGAACTAGCTGGTGGCCTCCCGAGAGGCCTGCTAGGGTGAGTTTAGATAACAGGAGTGAATGGGACACCGTGTCAAAAGCTTTAGCTAGGTCGATGAAGACGATGAGATGATTTGCCCATTATCCATGCCAGTGAGGATGTCGTTTGTTAACCTGAGCAAGGATGTGATTGTGGAGTGCGATTTCCTGGAAGCCGCCTGATAGGTGACAGGAATGAGGAGTTGTCCAGGAAGGCGGACAATTGGGAGAGAACAAGTTTTCCTTGAGTTTGGCTAGAATTGGGAGGAGGGAGATAGGGCGGTAACTGCCCGGCGAGGAGGGCTCGCCTTTTAGGGAGAGAGGGATGACTGTGGCATGTTTTCATGCAGCTGGGATCTTGATGCAGAGAGAAAGAGAGGTTATAGAGGAGGCCAGAGGGTGGCGATGGCAGGGCAGATAAGTATAACATCTTGGGAGTCAAGGCGGAGGGCATTTGCCTTTGTTAGGGTTGAGTGTCGTAGGGCAGCAGTAGCTCGCTGGGGAGAGACCAGGCAAAATGAGAAGTGTTGGATCTGGGTGGGGGGCTGAGAGGGCGTGGATGTGGTGATCGTAGGGAGGCGGCTTGTGGAAAAGGGAGTGCACAGTTAGTAAAGAATGAGTTGAAGCAGAGGCCACCTCCCATGGTCCGCTACTAAGGAGCCATTTACCTTTAGTAGCAGGGGTGGGTGGCTGAGATGGGGAGAGAGCAGGGATTTAGGACTTCCAGAATTTTGCTGGGTGGTTGTGGTTGGTGTTGAAAGAAGCCTTAAAGTAGTTTGCTTTTGCCTGGCGAATTAACCTCGTGCTTATGTCTCCGGAGTGTGCGGTAGTGTTGGAGGGCTGCCTGAGACCTTGATGCCTTGTAAGATTTCCAGACCATGTCCCTGGCATGGAGTTGGTCGGTGATATGGGCATGTACCCAAGGTAGGTGGGCACCCCTAACGCAGGCTCTTCTGAGAGGAGAGCGTAGGCCCAGAGATGCACAGGAAATTAGATCTGAAAAATTCCAGGGCCGAGTCTATGGAGGAAGCATGTTGGATAAAAGACCAATCAGTGTTAGGTCTCTTAGCAGTGCAGCAAGGTTTAGTGATTTGTAGGCCCTAGTGAGCAGTATTCGGGGGGGGGGTGCCTGGGGTTTGAAAATTTTCTGTACTATGTAAGTCATGTGGTGGTCGCTGAGGGAATCGGGCAGAGTACCAGCTTCTAACACCATATGGGGATGTGTGGTAAGGGCCCAGTCGAGGAAAGAGTGGTTAAGAGATTTATGGTTTAAGCGGGTGGGTTCGGTGATATGCTGGGAGAGGTTAAGAGCAGTCACCTGGTTTATGAGCTTAGAATTAGTTTTCGATAGCCAGTTGATATTGAAATCCTAAGTATGTATAGTTCGCCCCCTTCGGCGAGTGTTTTTAGGGTGCTTAGATGTTCAATAACAGAGTTCGGAGGAGTGTCTGGGGAGCAGTAGGACCCTGCTATATATATAAGGGGGTGGAATGAGGTAGTGAGAGTCTGAGTAGGAGGGAGTCTATAGCGTGCATTGGGTTTGGGAGTTGGACTGGTGCGGATTGTAGCTTGGAAGAGATGAATATGGCAATGCCCCTCTCTCTTTTTTACCTGACGATCAGAACGTAGTGAGGGAAGTAGCCAGGGATTGCTACTTCGGCATCACATGGGGGTTTCAGCCAAGTTTCAGAGATAATAAGGATATCAGGTGATAGGAGAGGATGTCACGGTTGGAGGGGGTGATTTTGTTCAGGAGGCTGCATATGTTAAGACACATAATTTTAAGCCCCCGAGGTAATTGGATAGGTGGGGGGATGAGGTTGTTTGGGGGGGTAGGTGGCCCTGGATTTGATTCAACGTACATGGGGGCAGTGTTCATGGATCTATCTAAGGCCTTTGACTCTGTTGATTATCCATTATTATTACACAAACTGGAAATTAAGGGCTTTAGTGAAGAGGTTCTTAAATGGTTTAAATCCTACTTATATGGAAGGAACCAAATGGTGGTCTCCCGGGGTGTAACATCTGAACCTGGGGAAGGGTAATTAGAGGAGTGCCCCAGGGATTTATCCTGGGGCCACTCCTCTTCATCATATTTATTAATGAGCTATCTAAAATCTTTACTGAGTGTACTACACAATTATATACTGATGACACTGTTCTACTTTACCCTAAGGACATTAACATTTTTGGACAAAGTGCTCCAGCAAGAATTCCATAAACTTGAGCACTGGCTTACTGCAAATAAACTAATCTTAAATATAAAAAAAAATCAATGGTGTTTTACAGCTAAAAGGCGGGAAATGAAGGATGCACGAGCTTACATATAAATTCTGTGAGGGTCATACCCTGGTTCAGGCTACTAGCTATAAGTATCTAGGAATGCGGGTGGACCCTTATTTGGCATTTGATGTACATAATTATACTTCAAAAAAGGTTTCACAAAAATTAAGGGTTTTATACAGGCACAAAAACAACTTAACAAGAGGAAAGATGGTGAATTCATTAATACTGCATTACCTTTCATTGATTATGGCAGTAGAATGTATCGGCATGCAAATAAGGGTTCTCTACTAAAGTTAGAAAGAATTCAATATCATTTGGTCAGATTCATTTTGGGCCTTACAGGTTTCTGTGACCTACTTTTACAACTTCAGTGGACACCATTGTTCTATAGAAGAGACAGGTGTTTATTTTGTTGTACAAATCTGTAAATGGTACGGTCCCAGAATATTTAACCTCCAAAACAGTGAACAAGAAATCCAGTTATTCTCTATGTGATGTTAGGGGATGGGGGGTTTTAGTTCCAAGAACCAATACAAAATACGGACATATGCACTTTGACTATATTCCCTTTACTTTCTGGAACTTACATACTAACATACTAAATGCCAGCAGAATAGGCCTGATGGTCTGTCGTATCTGCTCGGTAGCCAGCCAGCCTCCGAAGGGGTGCTCGCTTGTCCACCCCCCCAGCCCCAGAGAGGGTAATCTTCGGCTTCAGTTTTCTCTTGTACCTGTCCCACCCCTTCTTAAAGCCTTCCACTGTGCCCTCCTCCACCAGACTCCCTGACAGTGCATTCCATGGCTCCACCACCCTCTCAGTGAAGTAATGTCTCCTGCATTTCCCCCCTCTTGCTTTCACTCATGCCCCCAGTTGTTCTCCCCTTGTTTGGTCTGAACATCTCTTTGGCTCTGCTCTTGTTTATTACTTTTACAGGTTTGAAGACCCCTATCATGTCCCCCCACTTCTTTCCTCCAGCGAGTACAGCCCAAGTACATCCAGCCTTTCTTCACAGGGCCCCCCCATGCCCTGAATCATCCTGGTTGCCCTCTTCTGGACCCTCTCCAGCAGTGCTATGTCCTTCTTGTGGTGAGGTCTCCAGAACTGTACACAGTACTCAAGATGCGGTCTGACCAGGGCGTTATTCAGAGGGAGGATAACCTCCCTCCTCCTGGACATAATCCCCTAGGCTATGCAGCCCAGTATCCAGTTTGTTTTTGCCGCAGTTCTTCTGTAATTTTCAGTGTTATTCATTATGACATCTTCCACTACCCTTGGATCCCTCTCGCTCGATGTGGCTTGCAGTGAGTCTCCCACAGGGTGTATACATGGCCCAGGTTTCTGATCCCCAGATGCAGCACCCTACACTTCCCTGCATTAAACCTCAATCCCCACCTTCTTGACCACCCCTCCAGGGTATCCAGGTCCTTCTGGACTGTCTCTCTTGCTTTGTCTCTGTCCGCCAGTGCTCCCAGTTTTGAGTCATCCGTAAAGAGACTCATCCTACTCCTAACCCCCTTCCCCATATCCGAGACATAGGTTTTGAACAGGAGTGGCCCCAAAATCGAACCTTGGGGGACCCCACTATTGACCTTCCTGGGGGAGGAGACTATCCCACCTGACACTTTCATCTGTATTCGCCCCATTAGCCAATTTTTAACCCATCTGAGCAACTGCCCTCCACCCCATCCCCCAGCTTTGTTAGCAGCCCACTGTGAGGTACGCAATCCAATGCCTTACTGAAATCCAGGTATAGGATGTCCACCGGCCTATGTTGGTCCAGGGTCCTCATCACCCAGTCGTAAAAATCTATGAGGCTGGTCTGACAAAATCTCCCCAGGACAAAACCATACTGTTTGTCATCCAGGTGCCCCAACCTTTCCAGCTGCCTCCTGAGCCTCTCCTTGATAATGCCCTCCACTTCCTTGCCTACCAAAGATGTTAGGCTGACAGGCCTATAATTCCCCATCTCCTCTTTAGACCCCCCCTTTGTGGATAGGCACCACATGCGCCACTCTCCAGTCTTGAGATACCCATCCTGTCTGGAGAGAGGAGTTAAAGAGTGCAGCCAGTGAAGCTGCTAGTGCATCCACCATCTGCTTCATAACCCTCGGATGCAGCCCATCTGGCCCATGCGCCTTATCAGTTTTTAGCACCCAAAGGGCCTCCCTCACCCTATCCACTGTGATTTCTCCCTCCCAGCCCATCCCCTCAACTTCCCATCTCCTTCTGGTGTTCGCCCGGCCTGAACCCTAGCCTCTTTCGGTCCCCCATACTCCATCTGACCCCTCGACTTTGCTGGCTCCCCTTCCCTCCCATTAGGCTGGAGGGATCCCCTGCCTCCCTCTGTAAATATCAAGGCAAAGTACTTGTTTAGCATCTCTGCCTGTTCCCCCATCTCCTGAGCCCATCCCTCCCCAGTCTTAATCCCGCTGATCTGTGCCCTCCCTTTTCTCCCCTATGTATCTATAGAATCCCTCTCCCCACTCCGGATATCCATAGCCAGGTTTTGCTCCATCCTCACCTTGGCTCCCCTCACCACTCTGGTTACCCTCCTAGCCATCAACTCATTGTCACCCCTCTCCCTATTCCCCCATAGAGTGCTTAAAACATGCATAGGCAGCCTTTTTATCCCTCACCACCTCCTGTACCTCCCTGGTCCACCAATACAGCTTGTTGGCTCTACCATGCTTATGTCTTACTTTTGTACAGGACCTTGCAGCCTCCTGCACCCCCTTCTTAATGGTCTCCCACAAGGTACCAGCATGCATGTCCGGCCTAATCTTGTCCAAGCTTCCCTGCAGAATCCTACCCATGTCCATGAAGTCCACCCCCTTGAAGTCCACTACTACTGTATTAGTGTGGCTATACTCCCCCCTAGATATAGCAGAAACCAGACCATGGCATGGTCGCCACCTACCAGCGGGCTGCACACCACTGGACCCTTTATCTGGTCACTGTCTGCTAGGACAATGCCCAGTATCTGCCCCTCCCTAGTAGGTTCCCCCACCTGCTGGACCAGGAAGGCATCCTGAAACACATCCATCAGTCTCTGTTCTCTGGCCACAGAGAATGTCATAGTGTCCCAGTCTGCCTCCGGCATATTAAGGTCACCCATGACCACCACCCTAACCTTTCCAAGGACACAATGACCCTTGATGTCCTCAACTAGTTTGTCCTCCAGGGTCTCTTCCATCGCGGGGGTCTGTACACCACCACTAATTTCAATCTTTTACCTCTCCTCACTTGCAGGGTTACCCAAATTGCCTCCCCCCAGCCTCCTCCTCTCCACTAACCATTATGTTATTTTTGACTATCAGTGCTACACCCCCTCCTCTTCCCTCTCCTCTGTCCTTCATGAATATTTTGTAACCCTCCAAGTTTAGGTCCCAATCAATTTTCTGGGTGGCCCATGTCTCAGTAATTGCTGCCACATCTGCTGATCCCTCAACCAGCATTGCCTGGAGCTCGGGCATTTTATTGCCCATGCTCCTGGCATTTATCAGGACCGTCCTGCACCCCGACCCCTCTCCAGTTGTCTCGGCCCTGTGCACCCCCCAGTCGCACTTTCCTGCACAGTTCTCGATGGAATTGCAACGCAGTCACTTGCCCTCATTTCGTGCCCTAGACCTGAACCCTCAAGCATCCCTCCTGGAGCTCTCACCAGAGCTACATAATCTGCCTACATATGCAAGTTTTAAAACAGCCTCACAGAATCAAGCCACTTTCACTGTGAATGTTAATTTATTGTAGTGAATGTATGGTACCTGTGATGCTTATATTTTAATTTATGTTTGTGCAACTGTAACGTTCTCAAAACAGGATGGCCCTGAAAATAGGCTTGCCTAGTGCCTTATCTTGCACAAATATAAATAAAAATGTGCCCACTGCAAGCAACCTTTAAAGCCCCACATTCTCCATTGTGGAGAATGGCTGTTCGTCTAGAGCAATCATCTCAGCTACTGCACTAGGTAATTTCAACTGCTGATAGGTGGTCACTGGAGAAGTGGTGTGTGCGAGTGATGCATGATTCAATGGTCTGAAATTCCTTTTGAGTTTTTTTTTAGCTGGTGGTTTAAATAAGGACACTGCTTGCCTTTCCATTTAAATTTTGAATTTTTCAGTTTGCAGTTCTAATTATTCAGATCAATGCTTGTTGCGCAAGTGATTACCTCATGTCCCAAAACTTTTGACAGAAGATCCTCTACTAATGAAAATGGGTGTGCGGCACAGACTACATTTAGCCTTAGAGTCTATATCAGTGTCCACAGCAGACTTTTTTGAGACGTTCTCCCACCAATTTGCACTGCTGGTCTCTCTTCCCTTTTTCACAGTTAATGAACGCAGCTCTCTCTCACAGTTTTGCACCACTGGTCTCTATCAGTTTTGATAGTTAATGCACCGCAATTCCATCTCACCACTTATCAACCCGCTTAACAGGTGCTCAATTAGCCCTGACAGACAATTATCTAGGTAATTACCTAGCTAATCCGACCATTTCATAGAAAAATATCTGAACAGACCGGATTTGCTTAGAAAGGTAGACATTTAAGTGGAATGTGATAATGGAGCAAATATCTGCCCATCCCTATATTTTCTTTTCAAAAAACAAATTTTGTTGTACAGTCTCGGATACAGCTGTAATGCACCAGAGTGGGAATCTTAGGTTGAGTACCAATGCCCATAGTCTGGGCAACAAGCTCCCTGAGCTGCTGGCCTTGATGGAAGAGGGATGCCTGGGTATCGTAGCAGTCACAGAAACATGGTACACAGAGAACCATGGCTGGGATGTTAACATACCAGGGTACATAACCTACAGGAGAGACAGGCAGGGGAGAAGAGGGGGAGGAGTAGCTCTCTATGTAAAGGAAGGGATAAAAGCAACTGAACAAAAGAGTAAACAGGGAGGAGAGGAGGCACTGTGGGTCACCTTGGAGACTGGAAAGGGCACCACAATCTGCACAGGGGTTGTGTACAGACCCCCATGTCAGGGGGAGGGAATGGCAAGGATATGATAGAAGGCATTCTTAGAATGGCAGAGAAAGGGGAGATACTGTTGATGGAGACCTGAATATGCCAGATGTTAACTGGAGCACATTTGCTGCAGCCACATCCAAGAGCAGGGCCATTCTTGATGCCCTACAGGTGGCAGGCCTCAGACAGCGAGTTTCGGAACCCACTCGTGAGGGAGCAATCTTAGACCTCGTACTCTCAAACAGGGGCAGTGAGAGGATCTCAGATCTAGAAGTGGGCTGCCATCTGGGAACAAGTGACCATCAAACAGTGTGGTTCACGTTAAACTCAGCTACAGAGTCAAACCATACAAAAGTGAGGGTACTGGACTTTAGGAGGGCTGATTTTGGCAAGATGGGAGAGTGCCTCAGAAAAGCACTAGCAAACAGGCTAGAAGGAGGTGTAGAGCAACAATGGGGAATCATCAAAACTGCCATCACAGAGGCAACAAGCCTTTGTGTGAAGCAAATAAACAAATCAAAATGAAAGAAAAAGCCACTATGGTTCTCAAAAGAGGTGGCTGTGAAAGTCAGGAAGAAAAAGATAGCATTCTGGAAGTATAAGGAAACACAGAAGGAGCAGGACAGAGAGCTGTACCAGTTAAGGCAGAAGGAAGCAGGGAGGGAAGTCAGAATAGCAAAGGCCCAAACTGAGGAAAAGATAGCCAACTCAGTTAAGAAGGGGGATAAAACCTTTTATAGGTACATCAGCGAGCGTAGAAAGACAAAGGGAGGGATAGTGAGGCTGAATAGAATGAATGGTGGGTGGGCAGAGGGGGACAGTGAAAAAGCAGGGATACTGAACGAATATTTCTGCTAGTATTCACAAAAGAGGGAGGGAAAGTGCCTAATCCAATTAACAGAAGCACTCTTTGATAGGGGGTCGATCCCAGTCCTTTCACAGAAGAAAGGGTTCTGCAAGAACTCCTAAAACTGAAGGTGGACAAAGCAATGGGTCCTGATGGAATTCACCCCAGAATTCTAAAAGAATTAAGGGAGGAACTAGTGAAACCACTGGCTACTCTTTTTAATAAATCATGGGAGGATGGCGTGGTACCTGAGGACTGGAGGAAGGCAGATGTGATTCCCCTTCACAAAAGTGGGACCAAGACGATGCAGGAAACTACAGACCTGTCAGTCTGACCTCTGTGGTAGGGAAAGTGATGGAGTCACTTCTGAAGGAAAGAACAGTTGAGTACCTAGAGGCCAGTGGGGCACAGGACCCAAGGCAGCATGGATTCACAGCAGGAAGGTCATATCAGATGAATCTAATAGATTTCTTTGACTGGGTGACCAAAGTAGTAGACCAGAGACGGGCTGTGGACATGGCCTACCTAGACTTTAGCAAGGCATTTGACACAGTCCCACACAAAAGATTAATAGTCAACTTAACCAGCCTGGGAGTGGGTCCCAGGGTGGTAGCCTGGGTAAAACATTGGCTGCACAACAGGATACAGAAGGTAATTGTAAATGGAGTCCACTCTGAAGAAAGAGGGGTTACTAGTGGGGTATCTGGGTCCAGTCCTTTTTAATGTCTACATCAGTGACATTGCAGAGGGACTGGAAGGAAAAGTATGCCTTTTTGCAGATGACTCAAAGATCTGCAACAGGGTTGATATACAAGGAGGCGTGGAAAGGATGAGAAGGGACTTGGCAAAGTTGGAGGAATGGTCAGAAGTATGGCAGCTAGGATTCAATGCAAAGAAGTGCAAAATAATGCACCTGGGAAACAAGAACCCAGGGGAAGAATACACAATGGGAGGGAGGTAGTAACAACAACAAAAAAGGAAAGAAAAGGGACCTGGGGGTAATCATATCAGATGACCTTAAGGTTAGCAAGCAATGTGAGAAGGCAGTAGGGAGGGCTGGGGTATACTGGGATGCACAGGGAGAGGCATCAGCAGCAGAAAACAGGAAGTTGTTATCCCTCTGTACAGACAGTTGGTGAGACCCCATCTGGAGTACTGCGTCCAGTTTTGGAGACCCCATCTCCGCAAGGACATAGACAGGATAGAGGCAGTCCAGAGGAGGGCAACTAAAATGGTGCAGGGTCTGCAAGAAAAGCCGATGAGGAGAGACTAAAGGAGCTTAATATGTATACCCTTGAGGAAAGAAGGGAGAGGGGGACATGATAGAAACTTTTAAGTACCTCAGTGGAATCAACAAAGTCCAAGAGGGTAGCATCTTTCAGAAAAAGAGATGTGCAAGAACAAGGGGACACAATTTAAAGATGGGGGGTGGTTCAGGGGCAATGTGAGGAAGTATTATTTCACAGAGAGGGTAGTGGATGCATGGAACAGCCTTCCTGAGGAGGTTGTGGGGTCTAAAACTGTGGGAGAATTCAAGAATGCATGGGACAGACATTAGGCAATTCTTGTGGGGGGGTAGGAAGAAATAGGCTATTGGTTAACTAGGATCTGCGGCCTATCCTATAGGTAGGGAAATGGGCAGACTAGAAGGGCCAAGCGGTCCTTATCTGCCGTCAAAGTCTATGTTTCTATGTTTAACATATGCTAGTATTTTTTTATGCTTAATGGGGGAATGTATCCCATGAATATTTCATGCTGCCAGTCTAAGATTTAGAAACTTTGATTACTTACTCATGATACATTTGTATTATTAAGATATTTGCTGCTTTGTACATGATAATGTTTAGATTTCCATTTTTACCCTTCTTATTTACTTTTCAAAAAACAAATTTTGTTGTACAGTCTTGGATACTGCTGTAATGCACCAGAGTGGGAATCTTAGGTTGTAGCCTTTCATGGGCTTTCCCTCCTCCCCTTTTAATATTAACATTTTTTAAAGCTGTAGTTCTTTAAATGCCCATTTTTTATATTTTTATCAGACGACTATTACAGTTTATTAGTTTATAGCTTTTAATTAAATACTTTTATTATTTCCATTAAATGTAATAACAACGGATACAAAAATAATTGAGAAAATGGCCATTAAAGGTTAAGGGGCATAACACCCTATTCACTAGCCTTGTATTTCTTCAGTACTATTAAGTATGGTTATGAATTTTAAACAAAACAGATCACTAGTGATACATTAGGTGTCTCAGGATAGATAATTTCAAATGACATTCTGCTAAGTTTGCTTTATTTTTAGTACATATTTTTCTATATCTTATTCCCCACAGAGACACCTCAATTTAGAACTAAAAAACACAGCCAAGTCCATATATTTAAATAAGTTGTTCTGCTCTCTACTGCCAAGAAAAACTTGTCCTTTTGCTAAGTAACTTGTACCTGTGTAACCTATGTGTTGTTTGATTGTCTTATGTATCTGTATGACCTGGAACCTTTGTAAACGAGTCCCTGACTCAAAGGTATTAATCCCAATCTGAACTAAATAAAATAAACAAGTCAAGCTACTGGCCTGTCTTTAAGTTTCATCTATCAAATGGAAAATATTTCAGGGAGTCTTAGATCCTTAATCTTTAATCTAGCTGGACAGCCTTAGTATATCGTACTCTTTCTTTCTTAAACGGTTTCATACAGCAGATTGTGAAAGATTGAAATGTTTGCTCCCTCCATCTTGATTCATTGTCCTCATAAACAGCTTGCGTAAGTTGTCCTTGGTTAGCTAAGAATGTTGGTGCTGGCCTGGTGGCACGGAGGGCAAAGGTGCTTCGCCTCACCAGCTGCCACACTGGCAACCTGGGTTCCGGAATGAGCCTGGGCCGCTCAAGGGCTGACCGGGGAAGAGGAGGATTGAGCATCCTGCTGCTGCTCTCCGCTTCCGGGGGGAGGGAGGGTAGACAGCTCCATTACCGATGGCCCGTTGGGTTCATATCAGTGGTGGGTCGCTCCTGGCGGATGATGTGGGCATGTCTTCTGACGCACTAACGCCAAGTCACTATCCCCATGGAGGGTAGAGGGAGGGGCTTAGTTGAGGGAAAAAACCTATCCTGGCCCACTTGGATGACACCGCTTCTCCTCGCAGGTCCCACACCCACCTGCTGGGCTCCTTGACTAGCATCCGAACTAAAGACCTCCTGGGATAGCTGGGGGGGGGGTTCCGCCACAGGGGAAAACTATGGTGTACTGCTGGTTGGTGAGGGTAAGTCCCAGATGACAGGGCTGGGGGTAGAGGGGCAGTCGGATTGGCAGACTGGCGACTGCCTAAAGCGCAGTAAATAAAAAAAAAATAATAATTTTGCCACAGTTGCTCTAGGTTTCTCAGGGTGTTGACCCAGAGATTTGTGAGAACAATCAGGTTCCATCCTATGTGTTTCAGTGGTGTGTCCGTACAAGTTGAGAAAATATTTTTCAAGGTACGGTGTGTTGAATTGTAGATCCAGTGTCCTGATGCTTGAACTCCAACAATTCTGATATTTTTATCTTGATTTTAATTCATAATCCATTAGCTTTGCCTTTATATTCTGTACCTCTCTATCATGGTTTATTATTGCTCTTTAAAACCACAGAGTCATCTTCTAGCACAGATGTTCTTTTCTCTACTTCTGGTGCTCATTAAGGATATTAAATTAGTTGCCAAGGAGGACATTCATTGGTTAAGTGTGTCCAGTTGCAGTTGGATATCCCTTATTGGAGCTATTTCTTCATTAAGATGTTGGATGTCAAAGTATTGTTTGGCCCAGCTAGGCACATCAGTTGAATCATCTGTATCTGATGTTTCACCCAATGCACCTTGCACCTCTGGACTCTTTGGGTTCAGTGTCCTCCTCTTCCTCTGCTCCTTCTGTTCCAGCTGGATTTTGTTCACATCTTCCCTTCCCTTAGATCTTCTCGGTCTTACATATCTGATTCAGCTTCTACAAATTCTTGATCAGACTCTTGTGATGCGTCAGCATTCTTGACTTTTATTTGCTCCCTGTTAGTAATTAAATGTGTGTCTTGTAATCTATCAGGGTTTAGTGAACTTAGTTGTTTCTCGAGGTTTCCTTCCAACAGTAATATAGTATCTGTAGTTTTGTTCTGTGATTGGATTCCTTCCTGTAAATTTTATCTAATTTCAGTTTTTTTGTGAAATGTTCCCGACACTGTTGGTCCTTCAACAGAAGATATCCAATCGTATTCATTTAAGTCAAAAAGAGGTTCTTTGTATACAGCATCTCAGGAAGTTATACTATTTTGTACAATTTTGCTTCTGGTAGTTTGCACTTATAATTTGTCTGAAAGAATTGAAATGAAATCTGTTGAGGCCATGTACAGGCCTTCAGGTGCACTTTCTGGGTAGGGAGTGTGAAAAAAAATGCAGGTTCAGTCTGGACCTCGCTACCCCCCCCTTGTTTTGATTTGCCTGTGTTACAGGTAAATTCTTTGAATCTCTTTTTGCAGAAACAGAAGCATTGCTGGAATAAAACTGAGAACCATTCTCAGTTAAAATAACTGGGTTTTGTTGTTCCAACCCCTTATTCCGGCTCCCAAGTGATTTTGAAACTAGATTACTGGGTACAAGCAAAATTTCTCTTCCATCAGTATCCATGGCATGGTTGGAATTAGATTTAGCAGTTTTAACATTGTTCATTTCTTGCGAGTTCAACTCACGCAAAATAACATTCTGCAGTGATGGTCCTCTCTTAAAGCTATAGTAGCTTTTGTGACTGTAAAATATCAAAGAAAATTGTACCTTTAGTATTTGCAGTGACTTCTATGGGCATTTTCAAAGTTGCATTGCCATTCTGTTTTCCAGCTGCCTGGGTCCCAACCACGAATTGCATCAGACACTGCAGGGCTTGTGCTTTGTTTTGCTCAGAATTTTTTATAGGTTTCTCTGGTTTCATCACTATGGAAGTATCCAAGGCTGCAGTCTTTGTGATCTGTAGCTTTTCACTTTATGTCAGTGTCTGTTGCAATACTGGCTGTAATGTTGCCTCAGCAGTTACATGGATAAGAAAGGGGGATATCCGATACTAGCAAAGTAGACGTAAAAGGTTTACTGTTCAACAAGGCTACGGGGCTTTGCTGTACCGGCTCCTTTTGGTCTGCTTTACTGGCTTTCTTTGAGCTTTGGCAGTTTGTTTGGGGGCTGGAAAATATGGTACTACCTGCTTGACCATCTGTGTCTCATGTCCTTTGCTGCCGGTGCAACATCGATGCAGACTGCAGGTAATGTAGCCGAGCTCAGCAGCCAGTGACAGCATGCCCAAACTGGAGGACGCTGAAAGAAACCACAACTGCTTCAGCTGTCAGAACTGAAAGTGGGAGCAGTAAATGCTGATCCGCTCCATGCACTTCCCTTGGCTAAGGGTGCTTAAATGCAGACATAAGCAGTTCAGTACTATTCTGATACACATCGTTTACATTTCAAATGTGGAAATTTGCTTTTAGGGCTCAAGAGAGAGTTGAACTGGGGAAGCCAGTCAGCTGCAACTCACACACACTCTTGCCTCTCTGGCACTATTTTCCTATATCCATTGTTCTACCTGATGTGCATTCAATAAATGTTACACAATTCACTGAAATACGGGAAGTGCGGTGAATGAGTCACTGTTCTAACCCTTGTGGCTTTCTGAAACAGGCACTGTTAGGATCAGACTCCTCCCACTGGGTTTTGATTGTACGGGGGGGGGGGGCAGCCATACTGGACCGTCTCTTGGGAAGAACTAATTATGCTATAAATATATTAATACTCATAAATATATGGTGAAATTTTATGCTGACAAAAAACTACTGCAGCTCTAAATATTAGGCTAAACAATAACCACAACTGAACTCGTAAGAAGAAGAAAAAATGGTACACAAGTCATGCATTACCAGCAGCATTTGAAGCACATTGTTTTAATGATTGACAATAATTAAGTTTTTCTTTTACTATAGTTTACTTCATAAATTCCATTAGACATGAATTAGGACAAAACACAATTTATAAAAATAGGCTAAACAATTTAACAGGGTCCTACAGTGAAAACAAATTAGGTGAAATTGCAATTGAACAGGTAGATGTACACCCATACACAAAGCTTATATGTTCTCTTTCCATAGCTGCTGTCATCTGTAAACTGTTGTGTCTCATTGACTGAAGCTGCGGCATCAGGTCTACTTAGGAACAATCTGTTTAACTATTTATAAGCTATATGTATCATATGTCATGTGAGTAGACTGGAGACATTTCTAAATAGCATTCGGTCTGGCTGGGAGTTACGCATTTTGTATTTCAAGGATTTTCACCGGATTATGTACTTTCACTTTAAATTGTGCAGCATAGAATCAACTTCAGAAATGCTCAACAATGGAATCTGATGTTTTGTTCAAAGTTTACTGGTCAGGTGATTCTCTTTCTCCATAGCTGGAAATCCCCCATCAAAGGCAGCATTAAGAACTTCATCCAGACAGCTTGTCATCACAAAATCCAGGTCTCTTCTCACATTAACCGGAATTTCTTCAAGGTCCTTCTCATTTCTTTTTGGAATTATGACTCTTTTTAACCCAGCTCTGTGTGCTGCTAATACTTTATCTTTAATGCCACCAACCTATTAAAACACAAATTTAGAAGTGTTACTCTGTCTCATTTCTATATACTAAAAGATATCAGAAACGTGTTCGATTTTTTAATCAGTTAAATAAAACATTACTTAATACACACTGAAACAAGAGTTCACTAGGGCTGTGTTGCAGAGACAGTATATAATACAAACACATGCAGATACACCGACAGACGCATATACAGACATAGGTACAGACACATACAAAAACACACACAAACTCACAATTTAAACTATGCATCTTATATGGCCCTAGGAAAGCAGTGATGTTCCCGGGGAAGTTGGGACCACTTTCTCCAGGGCCAGTCATTTTCAGAGGAAGTGTATGGCGAAGCTAACTAAGAGGCAGTGCAGTAGCTTGCAATATTACTGCAGAAGGCTGCAGGGAACAGTGTAATTCAGTGACAAGCCCGTTTGCCAAGCAGTATTTTGTGACATGTCATTTACTGCAAGGTACTGCGATGCATTCTGGCTGGCTTCTCTGTACATTGTGATCTGAAAGCAAACCAGAAACTGAATGAATGGGATGCACCCTAGGATCATAGTGGACCTAAAGGAACGACTGACTGGCCCTTTTACAATAATCTTTATGTCTATACAGGTGAGGTACATGAGGACTGGAAAGTAGCCAATGTGGTTCACATCTTCAAAAAGGGGGCAAGGTCAGACCTGGGTATCTATAGGCTGGTCAGCCTGACATCAGTGATGGGCAAGGCCCTGGAATCTATTATCAAGGACAGACTAATGGATTACTTCATTGAGGTCAAGTTTCTCATCCCCTCTCTGCATGCCAAACCAACCTGATCACATTTTTCAAAGGGGTGACCAGAGAGGTGGATAGCGGCAGAGTCAAGAGACATAGTCTACTTGGACCTCAGCATGGCCTTTTGTGCATGATAAGTTTATGGGGTAACTATACCAGTGCAGTTTACATGAGGCATACACAAGGTGGATTCCTTACTGACTTTGGGGCAGGAAGCAGAATGTTGTGGTTGATGGGCACTATGAGTGGAAAGGAGTACTCAGCTGATCAGTGCTGGGGTCACTGTATTTCAACATTTTCATCAATGATCCAGAATCTGGAGAGTCCAGCAGGCTATATAGTGTGCTGATGGCACTAAGCTGGCGAGGGTGGAATAGGAACAAACATCAGGAGGTCCTGAACAAGCTGAACGACTGGTTGGACTCCTGGTGCCTTAGATTCAATTTAGCTAAATACAAGGTACTAAACTTGGGGAAGGAAAAATAAAGCTAGGACCTACACAGTGTGGGCCTCCTCTTGCTGCAGTGAAGGAGAAAAAGGACCTGAGGTCATAATAGATATGGGGCTGAAGTATGATAGACTGTGCACAGCTGCTGTCAAGAAGGCTGGAAGAAAACTGGGGTGAACAAAACAGGGTTACTGGGCCTCCCCAATGGCCCAGCAGCAGCACCCTGTTGAAGTGCCACACAGGCTACCCAGGTTCGAAAGCAGAGTTGGGTCACCATGTTAATGGACACCTCGCCATGGTAGCTGCCACTCGGCACTGTGCCTCAGTTGGGGAGGGGTGATAGCAGGTGCCAGCATCACAGCAATGCCTACGGCTGGACCACAGAGTCTGCCTCTTATAGGGAAGCATGATGCTGAGGCTGACGGAGGCATGGCCCATGTCACTGGGGTGCAGGATGGGACATGGGGAAAAACAGGGGAAAAAAACACTCCCAGCCAGATTCATGATGGCTCACAGAGACTGAACAGTGTATCTGCCCGAGTACAGGATATACGGCTGGCAGGGGGAAAACACAAGGTTAAAAATTAATGGGGTTAACAGCAGAGCAGGGGACGTAATCATACCACTTTAAAGGCCCTTGTCAGGACCCACCTGAAGTACTGTGTGAAGTTATGTGCTTCCCAATACAAAAAAGACACTGAGGCATTAAAACGTGTGCAAGCCACGGGCACGAAAATGATCAGGGGTATGGAGGATGAAAGCTACAAAGAGAGACTAGAGAACTTTAACATGTTCACCCTAGAGTAAAAGAGGCTGAAAAGGGCATATGATCTAACTTCCACACAGTAGGTGGTACTGACAAGGCTGCACAAATGGAGAGGTTTGATCTCGTATGTTCCAGCAGGACAAGTGAACATGCATTGATGGTCAAAGATGGTAAATTAGGGGTAACATTAAGAGGCACTTCTTCTCCCAAAAGGCTGTGAACCTATGGAACAGTCTACCAGTGGAGACAGTGGACAGACATGAGAACAGTACAAGCCTTTAAGGTAAGCCTGGGCAAAGTTTTGCCAACCAAGGGAATTACAGGGCACCATAGGTGAAGGACAGTGTTAACATGCACCTAACATGCACCAAAAGGGAAAAAGCTGCAACCTGTCCAGAAATGCACTGGCTCACTGGACTCATCGAAATGAAGGACCCATCCTCTACACCAATCAGTGCACAAAGTTCACTCCTGAGGGCAGGACCACAGACCAACTTTTCAGCTGCAACACTTTGCTCACTCCCCAGCAGTCGGGGCAACATTAGAGGATTGTCACCAGCTACACAGTCAAAGCCATCATCTCTGGAGACCAGGGGTTGACAACCCTTTGCTGTAGAGCTTCCAAGGACAGTTGCTAGCCCCACTGGGCCTCTTGGACTCATTGGGCTACAAGACCGGCTGTTTCGCCCATCCCTCCTCTCCACTAATTTGCACATGAAGCACACTCTAGAGGGTAGGACCACAGACCAGCTTTTCAGGTGCAACACTGCTCACTCCACATCAGTCAGGCCAGCACCAGAGGACTGTCACCAGTCATGCATCTGGATCCGCCATCTTTAGATGTAAGTGGGCTACAAGCCCTCTGTTGCAGGGCTCCCTAGGACAGTCACAAGCCCCACTGGGCTCCCTGGACTCATCGGGCTGCATGAGTAGCTATCTCACCCACCCATCCTCTTCACAAAGCACACTCCAGAGGGTGGGATCATACCCCTTCTTAAGGTTGCCCCACCCCAACAGTTCCACTGTGAGTGACGCACAGTAGGAGTGGGGAGTCACCAGAGGGGGGAGATGCCAGGATGGAATGCAAATGCTCCTTCCATGTGAACTGTACTTTATCTGCTTCACTGCCTTAGATACTGTTTCTGCAGCCTATACTATATCACCCCAAATCTTGTGTGGTGGGAAACTGCCTCTTCTAGCATACTGTCTATATTGCGTTGCTGCTCATTTCTAACCAGTACCTTTTCCATAGGTGATGGGGAAGGACAGCTGATTGCTATCCTATGGTAACCACTGTGGGGTACAGTACATTACTGATATAGTAGTCTTGCTGTGACATTATTGCTAAAACTCACCTAATAGTACCAGACATTTGCAGAGATATTTTGCTGCAGCCTAGCCCTGTCTGCTGAGATATTATTGTGCTGCAATCTAGCCCTGCTCTGTCATTTCTCTATAGCTGGCCTGATGCTGCCCAGGTGGGTGCCCTAATCTTCAGTGTGGGTTCTACCTAATCTGGCCTGCAGTTTGTTCCATGTACCTATCTACTTGCTACCCTGCTTAAATCAACTGAGGGTTCTGTATGTGCTAATCCCCATCTATGGAAGTAGCTGGTAAGTTCCTTTCTGTTACTTCCTCTTATATATCACCTGTTGCAATTCCTTCTTTGCTTTTACTAATGCTTTTCCTCCTCCCCTACCTCGTTTCTCTCTCTTACAACGTCCCCCTGCCTTGTCTTCCCATGTCCTAAGTCCATTCCCCCACTAGTGTGCTGACTGCAGCCTCCCCCAATGTCCATGGTTACACCTGGAAGCCAGGCCTGTGGCATCTCCTTGAACCCTACCCCCTCTCTGAACCCACTAGACTAAACTTCAAATTCTCTAATCATTCTCTTATTGACTGGGACCTCTCTTCTCACCCTCATTGCAATGCGGAAGCTGGTACTCTACCGGATGCTGTCGGTGACCTCCGCATGGTCTAATGTGTGTCTAAAATCCACAGGCCCTGAGTCCTCGCAGTCCAAAATTATCCAAACTGTTTTTTTCAGGTTGCTGGATTTATCAGCTCTCCATGCTGATCTGGCTTTTACTGATTGGTTTTTCATCGTGTTAACCATGAAAACATAAACTCTGCCCTCCAAATTTCCAAAACAAATTCATGGCTGTCTGGGATTCCCATGCATATCTTAGGATAACTAGGGTCAAAGGCTCCAACTTCCCTGGATCACAGCTGAGTTACTTGCCTACCTCAAGGCAAGGGACGTGGCCCAGCACACCACAAGGCCTTTGGGACTCCAGGAGACATTCTAAAACAGTGGTCCCCAAACAATGCCTGCACCAATGTAACCGGGCTTGCTAAAGGCAAATACTTTGCTTCCGCTCTCCAAAACAATCTTAATCACCCATCTATGCTCTGGAAAGTCATCCACACCTCCTTCTATCCTTCCTCTTAATCAACCACCCTATCCTCAAACTTGAGAATGCGCTTTCATTTTCAATACCTTTTTCACCACCTATGCTTGCTCTTTGCTCTACACCTTCTCACCCTCTGCCCCTGTCCTTACCCCACCATCTCCTTTTCTCTTCTGCCCTCATCTCACCTCATCCACTGTCTCCCTAAAGGCTCTATTAGCAAACAATTCTCACAAAGGCCATAGCCCTGATGGCACTGACCCTAAACTCTTTCATATGTTTGGCCCAGCTATTGCTATCCTTATTTCTAGCATTCTTAACCCCCTACTGGGGTACTAACCCCAAAGGTGTGGCAAAGTGCAACAGTCATCCCCCTCCCCGAAGTAGGTGGCTTCGCTATACCTGGGAACTATCACTCTATCTCACTACCCCCAGCTTTGACAAAGCTTTAAGAAAGTTACGTTACAGGTTGCCACAATTGCCCAGTGGTAGTGCGATGCACAGCTGTGCAGATGACCCGGGTTTGGGAGAAAAACTGGATGGTCATATTGGGAGGCACGACAGGCTGTGGTAGCTGCTGCATGACAGTATGTCTCAGCTGGGGAAGGTTGTTGGCAAGCACTGGTACTGCAGCCGAGCCAGGGAGCTTGCGCCCATCACAGGGGATATGTTGCGTGCAGGGAAGCTGACAAGAGGCTGCACTTAAGTTGGAGAGGTGGGATGGAGCAGAAAAAGGAAGAAAAACCCATGGCCATCTGACTGATGGCCTGGGCTCCTGGCTCCCCTGAGTCCTAATGCTTCCAGCATGGGATCCTGGTCCACACAGTGGACTGCCTTGGGGATATAGATGGCCCTCCCCCCAGAGCCCCTGCCATGGAGGACAGAGCCGTGAGGGTAGCCGGTGGGCTACCTGGGCCGGGGGAGGCCAGGAGACACAGGCCTGAACAAGGTACACTTTTGGTACCAGGGCATATCCCTGACTGATGAGCATGAGAAAGATAGATAAATCTCTATGGAAAAAAAACCAAAAAGGAAGTCACATTACTTTCATCGAAACATAGAATTTGATGGCAGATAAGGACGCTTGGCCCACCTAACCTGCCCATTTCCCTACCCATTTCATTACCACAGATCCTAAATGATCTGCGGCTTACCCTCTCTTTCCTATCGCTAGAGTTCCTTTGTATCTGTCCCATGCATTTTTGAATTCCCCTACTATTTTTGCCCCTACAACCTCTGCTGGGAGGCTGTTCCATGGATCCACCACTCTTTCCATGAAAAAATACTTTCTCACATCACCCCTAAATCTTCCCCTCTCTATTTTTATATCATGGCCCCTTGTTTTTGAGCTTTTTTTTTTTAAGATGCTACCCTCTTGTACCTTATTTACACCCTTGAGGTATTTGAAATCTCTATCATATCCCCCCCCCCCCGGAATACATATTGAGATCCTCCAGTCTCCCCTCATATGACCTTTGGCACAGGCCTGCATCACTTTTGTCGCCCTTCTCTGAACTCTACTTTATGTCCTTCTGGAGATCAAGTCTTTATTTATTTAACCAGGCGTTCATCGTTGAGCAGAAGCTCATTTGCAAGATGGACCTGGGTGGAGCATGAACAAATATATATACAGGTCAACACAGATATTTACAAGACAATACAGATAGATACTGTTTACAGAGAGAAAAGAAGCTCATATGTACATAGAATTATACAGACATTGTACAGATTACAGGGTATTTACATACATCTAAGTGTCTATAGGAAGATAAAGCAGGATATCTAAGGATGCTGGAGGAAGTAATGGAGGAAAAATAGGTGAAAAAATACACACCCTGTAGAGGCGGCGGTAGGGGGGGAAGAGAGGGAGGTAGGGGGAGAAGGCTCGGAGGGACGGTGCACAGAGAGGAGTTGGTGGGAGGGGTAGATGGAGGAAGAAGTATGTGAGGGCCCCGGCATCAACTGCTATGAAGTACAGGCATCGAGGATGTCACAACCCAGGGGTAGTGAGCTCTTGTCCGAGGTTGGGGGGGGGACAGGATTAGGGGATGGACTGGCCTAGTGTTGATGAAACAGGGGGTCCGCAGCTAAAATTGGGTCTAGGCAGGGCTGTATACCAGTGCAGACAATGGTACTAGGTCTGAATGGGTGAAGCAGTTACATACTTCTCTGATTGTACGGAAATAAAGTGTCTTGAAAGCATTTATACCGATTAGAGTGCTTAATTTGAGGGTTTTTTGTAGATCGTTCCATAAGGTAGGTAGCACGAAGCTTATGGCTGCCCTGCTGAAGCGTGATTTTGCTGCCCCCAGAACTGGACACAGTACTCTAGATAAGGTCTTACCAATATTCTATACAGTGGCATCACCACCTCCTTCCTTCTGCTGTAGATACCTCTTCCTATGCACCCCAGCATTCCACTGTCTCTCCTCACAGCCTTTTCACATTGTTTGGTAACCTTTAGATCAATTATGATTACTCCTAGGTCCCTTTCCTGTTTGGTGGCCGTCAGTACCCCCCCATCAAGTACTCCTCTCCCGCATTTCTGTGCCCCAAGTACATGATCTTGCACTTCTTTGCATTGAATCTTAGCTGCCACACCCTTGACCACTCCTCAAGCTTGCTTAGGTCACTTCTCATTTTCTGTACCCCTCCTGGAGTGTCAACCCTGCTGCAGATCTTCATGTTGTTTGCAAAGAGACACACCTTCCCTTCTAGCCCTTCTGTAATGTCACTTATGAAGAAATTAAAGAGGACTGGTCCAAGCACTGATCCCTGCAGGACCCCACTGGTCACCCCTCTCTCTTGATTGAACTCCATTCACCACCACCCCCGTGTCCTATCACTCAGTCAATTCTTGACCCAGTTTACCACCCTGGGATGCACTTCCCAGGCTGCCAGCTTGTTTACTAGCCTCCTATGTGGGACGGTGTCAACGTCCTTGCTAAAATCCAGGTTAACAGTAGATCTTCAAGAGAATCTCCTCCACTGAGCCACACTTTTGGAACTGTAAGCTGTCAGTGTTTGGACCATTCTGAAACTTTTGCCAGCTGGGCCTGCCTTCCTCAGTGCATGTTGCCACTGCCTGTATTTTATGGGAGGCTCCTCGCCTCCTCAGCTGTATTTCACTGGAGACAGCTTTTCTGATAAATCAGACTGGCAGAGACCAATTAGCGAGTGAAAGAACAAGCACACAGAAGAAGCAATACATAAATGAATAAGCACTCTCCAGTGGGTGACAGCCAAGGAGACAGTCACCTTCCTATTCAAACTTTAGGGGGTAAATTGTGTGTGTGTGTTTGGGGGTGGGATATCTGTGGCTCAGTAGAGGAGATGCTCTTTAACAGCTACTGTTACCAGTAAGTAATGTAACTATCTTCTTCGAAGATATCTCCTCCACTGAGCCACGCCTCTGGAACAAGTACCAAGCAGTACTGTAAGACTGCAGGAGGAAGGCCCTGTAAAGAGACCCATATATCACAGATCCCATAAGGGGACTACAGCACATAAAGAGGTGATGAACAGAAAATATGGGCCTACACACATTCCGGGTTGCCAGAATTGTAGGGAAACAAAGAGAAGTGCCTTAAGGCTTCAGAATCCAAATACACTGTATAATATATGGCAGCCTACTTTGATAGACATTGGGAATGAGAAGGCTACCCTCTTTCAGTGGTGTTCATCTCAAAACTAAAGAGTGGCACACAAGCCAGGGGTAAATTCCCAACAAAAGAAATAAGGGAATGAAACGGAATTATGAGGTGCAGCCTGAGCTCACCATTCCTAGGGGTCTCAGTGAAGGGTGCCCGAAGAGCCAGAAGACAGGATGTTGGAAAGGGCACCAGCCCTAGATGGGCCACTTGAGCCATGTGGTGCCCCTAAATGAATGGCCTGACCTCCAGAGGGCCCAGGGGTCAGAGATTTCAGTGAACAGATTGCCATACAGGACGGGGAGGTCACAAGATCCACATCATGCCCAACCCCCCACTCCTTCTGTTTTGCAGTACTTGATGATGACACGCAACAAAGAAAAGTTAGGGATAAAAGAAAGAAAAATGGCATTCAGAAACAGCAGAGTGTTCCTCATGGATACTACGATCTGTCGACAGAGAAAAAACTAAGACATGAGGCTGCCCACATTATATAGGTGGCACCGAGGTGGCTGGCCCCAGCTGGCAAAAGTTTTTGAGTGGTCCTGCCGCTGATAGCTTAAAGTTCCAAAGATATGACTCAATGAAGAAGATAGCCTCAAAGTTCACCTTGTTCTCTCCCAACTTTAACCCTTTCCAGTCTGGTTTCAGGAAGTCTGACTCCACTGTCACCTCCCTTCTCTGGCTTACCAACTCCATTCTGACTGGGAGGGATCAGGGCCTGTTCACCTATGCCATCTTTGTTGATCTGGCCAAAGTTTTCAACACTATTGCACACCTCCAACCTTGCACAATCTACAAAGGACCGGATTCCTTGACCACTTGGTACATGGTTCAGTTCATACCAAGAGGGTAGGTCCCAAACTGTCTGAATAGGACCCCCCCCCACCCCCACGTTTTATTTGCTCATGTGTTCTCCAACACTCAGTCCTTGATCCTATTGTGTTCTCAATGGGCTCTATTCACATAAGTGCGGTATGTATGCGTGATTCACGCATACAAAGCCCATGCAGCTCCGCACCCTGGGACAAGTGCGCACTGACCAATATTCACCACTGCCAGCTGCCTGTCAATGTCTCCACCCCTGGTGGAGCACAGTTGCATGGGGCAGATCGCGAGACGCAGGTGGGTGTCCAGTAGGATTCCCATCCTGGGTCCTGAAGTGGATCCCCTGCTGTGCATGTCCAGGGGATCCTAGGAAGGTGTGGATCCTGGCGAGTGGACACTGACGGGTGAATGCCTGAATGACTGCTCCTAGCCCTCCCTGGTAGCCTGGGGCAGCAGTGTGCGGGGGTTCCCAGTGTCGCCGTGCTCAGTGGGTATCCATTGTGGGGGGGCATGTAAAAGTTACAGCAAGATCCCCATTGTGTAACCTGCGCCCCCTAGCAAGGCACTCTGCACCTTTGTGAACAGCACAGAGTGTGGGCATGCCCCCAGGCTGCCCATGGAGCGTAGCCGTGGAGGCCATGGAATCTAGTGCGCCAGTAATTAGTATCATTTATAGTGAATGCCCACCAGGGGTCCACTGGACCCTTCTGCGTGGCATTCAGTCATAGGCATGCCTACGCTGCACGTATGCTTTTGTGAATAGACCTCAGTATTCCTAAATGATTTTTTTTAAATCTGTATCTCCTTGGATATTCATATGCATGCAGATGACATTGTGCTTTATGCTTCTGGCCCATCCACTCCTGCTCTAGCTGTTAAGTTCCAGAAGGATTTCACCAACACCGAACTCTGGTTCCAGGCACACTGGCTATTCCTCAATGCCAAGAAAACTGTTTCTGCAGCATTTGGTACCAGACTACGCCTGGCCAGTGCATCATCCCTGCCCACCTTCAACATCATGGATGGTGAGGAGGTCACTTCCTTGTAGTACCTTGGGGTTTGGATAGACTACCACCTTTACTTCTTTTGCCACGTTGACACCATTCACCAACAACTCCATCCCAAATCTGGTGCTTTTATAGGAAGAGAATGTGTATCCCACTTCCCTCTTGTAGTGAGATCACCTTTTAGATGAAACTCCCAATCTTTGATTACAAGGATGCTGTATATAGTGCAGCACTCAAATCCTCCCTAGTAATACTGGATCCCCCTTTTCACTGCTTCTGCTGCTTCACCCTCAACTTCTGCCCCACTCATCACTGCTTCCTCTACTCCTCCCTCTCTCTCTTTTTTAATTCAAGCTTACTGTACAGCTTGAGTACAGGATTATCACCATTCAGCAACATTTTACAGACAATCGTATACTGCATTATAGAGACCGAGTCCCAGCACAGAAACAAAGACAAGGAACAGCATTTATGTGTTATATTGCAATGCCTATTACATTTATCATGGTCACATATTTGTACAGTGTACCTTGTGGGTAAAATCATGTTTGCCAATCTCTTACAATACATCTCTAGGAGAGCCCCCTCAGGGACAATCAGTGGAGCAGACTACCTCTAAGTTGTTCATGGTATGAAGTTGGGGTCCCTTTCACCTAGGTTACAGTACCTATCATAACTATTTGCTTATAAAGTAGGGTTCACCTTGATTTACCTGGTATGTAAGCTGCTCCATATGCTGTATCTCAGTGATAATGCCAACCCAGTGTTGGTATGTTGGGGGCACTGGTTGGAACCAGTGTCTCATGATGGCCTTTTCTGCTGCTACCAAAAGCATGTGCCACAAGTAGATGGAGTCTTTACCTCTCACCGCATCTGAGAGGAGGCCCAGGATAAGGTGTGTGATAGTGATGCATCTAGCATGAACAATTCTGTGAGGGTCTCCATAATCTGGTCCTAAAATCTGGCCAGTTTAGGGCCTGACCATAAGATATGTGTGTTGTGTGCTTTTGTTTATGTACAGAGCCTCCAACAGGCCTGGGAGAAATTCTGTGTCCACTTTCCCTGTATCACAGCTGTAAAAAACAGAGTTCTAACTTTCCAGGCATACTACTGCCACAGTGGTGAGCTCAATTTTTTTTAATTTTTTTTTTTAATACGTAATCTTTTTATTGCTCATAAATGTGAGAAAAGAACATACAATAACACAGAACAGTAGCAGTGCTTTTTCCTGGCCGTGGGATTTCCCCTTGGAGATACAGCTGTAAATGTGCATAATTATAAAATGATAGAAATACAACGGGATAACATATAAATAGAAGGAAACAAAAGAAACAGAAAGGGGAAAAAACATAAGTCTAGCTAATTTGCAGATAGAACAGTATATAGCTGACTGAATATCATGCATACTACTAATGAAAATGGAAGCTCAGTTGAAAAAAACATGAACAATATACGCAAAGACATTTTACATACTCCCAACTCCACAACTTATCCCTCACTGCATTTAGCCATTCTCTATCCTTATTTTCCCCCGTACCTCCTCCGTGTATTCCACCTGCCATACCCTTCCTCCTCAGTTCCTTCTCCATTCCCACCTCTCTCCCCTTCTTACCTCCCACCCTCATTCAATCCTCCCCCTATACCCTAGCCTGCAACCTGACAAAGGTAACCAGCTACTGGTTATCTGCACCAAAGTCTCTACTACCTTCTTTTTCCAATGTATTTGCTACCCTACATAATAATCCACATGTTTGTACCTAAGCCATGTTCCTGAGTGTTTTTGTCTCTTATTTACCTAATATTGTAGTCTATTACAATTTTCTAATATTGTAAAAGTTGTACCATCGCTACTGCCTGTAACTTGTCAATCTGTGATTGTAAATTTGCTTTGCTTGATGTGGAACCTTTGTAAATGAGCTTCAGCTGAAAGGTTGTAATCCGAGACTTCAATAAATAAATAAATATATACAAAACTTTAACCTAGTAACTACCCTGTAACAACACTGTTAGACAGCACCTGTGACCTGAGAAACAGTCAAACAGATGCTCTGCAAACATTCTGCTGACAATTCCAGTGTAGAGGGCACTATGTGAGTGAAAGCATGCTTATGATCAGGCAACAAAAAGAGCAAAAAAGGGGCCAAAGATGAAAGAAGGGAAGGCAAAATCTAGAGAGTGAGGACATGCACAGAGACTAAGGCAGCGTGCAGCATGCGGTGACAATAAGAAGCAGAGGGCTGGTGCTAGCCCTAGGGCATGCAGTAGTGTAGGGTATGAAGCACTCAGGTGAAAGAAATAACCCCCCATGAGGGCAAAACAGGATCTTAACCAATAAACAGGGCAGCCCACTGCTCCCCAGCAAGCCACTTGAGCTCTCCCTGTCCCATATAAGTAGCATCTTCTGTGGCAGCCCAGCTCATGTGCGAAAGCCAGGGTTCCCATGCTTTAGATCTTATTATCAGCTTAGTTGTCCAATCCATATGTTTTTTTTTTTTTTTTACTAATTCTGTTCTGAGTATTTAAAGTGGTATCTTCCTTAACTGCAATGTTTCCGACAAAGGACTCAAGTCCGAAAGCTTAAACATTTTGTAAATCTTTTGTTGGTCCATCAGGTGATCCTGTCTGTTCTGTAACTTCCTATAAACACCTTACCATGTTTTTGGACCTACACCTTGACTATTCCTAACAACTAAACTACATTGTGGCAAAGTGTTGTGCCAAACTTGGGTCTCTTTACAGGGTAAAAAACTGTCTCTATCTCAGCTCCAGGAAATATGTAGCTGAACATGTCATCACTCCCCTGCTAGACTGTGTTGATGTGATTTCACTGAAACCTCCAAGACTGCCTTCTCCATGCTCTCCTCCCTTTTCAATGCCCTTTCCAGATCTGTCTTGCACTGTCCCCTACTGAACCCATCACTGTACTATGTACAAAGAGCTTAACTGGGTCTCTCACCAATAAGGCACCCTTTCAATATTGCCCTTTTAGAGGCCAAATACTGGTCAGGTATATTACCGGGCTACCTCAATGATTTATTCATCGCCTTCTCCAATCCCTCCTATTCCTTTTGGTTGGAGAATGGCAATAGACTTCAAATTCCTTGGAGCAGGCACAATATTGGTCAAGCCTCAATCAGATATGGACTTGCAAACATATGAAATAGCCTTCCCCTACACTACCTCCTCCAGCTTCCAATCTGTGGAGCTCAATGAGTACTTCAAGGCCCTCTGACATGTCACTACTGCCCCTGAGATGGCCACTAGTCTCTGAACATTGCAGCCTGGTTTCAGCTTAATTTCAGCCTGACCCCTGCCATTGAGAATGGATTTTCTGTCCAGGCATATGATAATACCTTGGTATAGTTGTCTACTTTCATCTGTTTTTATACTGGGTAGTGACTATGATATAATGTCTTGCTATTCAATTCTCTGGGGCTCTGCAAATAGACCCCATTGTACAAGTTTCTGGAATTTACTGCTCATCTCAATGCACAATGTGACTCTATGTATAATTTGTTTCCTTACTGTTTATCTGTTACTGCTCATGTTCATTGTACATTTTGATTCTGTATAGAATTCGACTCTACTGTTTACTGCTTACTCTGCATCGCCTGCATTTCATTTTCCTTGATGATCCCTGTTCACCCTCACCCCAGGTCGCAACTGAAAAATGGAAATTATGTACTTACCGTAATTCTTGATCTTCTGGGACGCAATCTCCACCACTCATTCACACTAATGGGATAGTGCTGGGGATGCTAGAACCAAGCGTGAGCCAAACATTTTCAGAAGGGTCGGCACTGAGACAGGACCACGCATGCATGGCACTGCGAGACTAGCTTGTGCCTGTGTAGGCTATCTCGGTGTTGACCCTCCAAATGCCTCAGTATCTTTTCGACCGAGGAGGTGCAGCGTAACTAGTAAAAATAACTTATCCTAACCTTCCGGGCCTGAAAGGTCCAGATGACCCTTGCAAGAAAGGTCAATTGAGCAATGTCTTCACAGTGGGACCACAAGGCCGTGAAGACCAAAGAAACAAAACGAGTGAGCCCATGGGATGGTGGGTGAGCGTGTGAATGAGTGGTGGAGACTGCGTCCAAGAAGATCAAGAATTACAGTAAGTACGTAATTTCCATATCTTCCTGGACTGCAGTCTCCACAACTCATTCACACTAATGGGAGAGTACCAAGTTATAACCAACCCACCCAGAGTAGAGCAGTAGGAGATAAGGCCCACTCAGAAAGAACGCCCAAGGACTGTCCTACTGAGAAAAGAGCTGTCTGGAAAGAAGATCCAGAACATAGTGCTTACAAAGGTATGCACTTGAGCTCCAACTCACCACTTTGCAGAAGACTGCATTGGACACAAAATGAAATTACGCTAGGAGGCCGAAACCACTCTTGAAGAGTAGTGAGAACCGGCCTCTCAATTTGGTCTAAGCCAAAAATTAAGAGTGTTGAAGACATGCTACTAAACTAGCCTAAAACATCTCAGGGCAAGGAGATGATCCAACAGAGGCAAGCTGAAGCTACACAAAAAATGTTGGGAGTGTAGCTCTTTGTTCTGAGTAGAAAGTCACGAGTCACTGAAGCAATCAAAGAGTGAAGGGAGCACTCCCTTCCTTCTGGACGTAAGGCAAAATGTTTTACTAATTGAAAGAGCCAGAGGTAAAGTCTATTGGATCAAGGTAGACCAAGAAGCGCAGATGGATACCCCCACTACCAAGTATGGCAGACCTGTGAACAACAGGTCCCAGAGGCACTTGAACCCCTTACTTGGTGAGCAATAGGAGGTCCAGGTGAGGTTAGCCCATCAATGGAGAAAGGTTTCCACTTAGTCACTTAAGCCTTCTTGATGGAAGGCCAAAGCACAACTTAGAAGCCTCTTGTGGTAGTCTGGGAGAACCAGAGCCTACCCACTTCTTATTCCAAGAGGAATCATTCTGCCCCTGTTTGCCTACAACTCTACTAGCAGTTACTGAACTAAGGGAAGAGAGGGAAAATGTACAGGAGGATGTGCTCACTGTGGAGAAGCATTCCGACAGGAAAAAACAGGGTCTGGATTTCTGAGGCAAGATGGGGCAGATCTGCATCGAGAGGGGACAGAAAAAGGACCAAGTTTGAGCTGACCCATTGTTGAAAGTGACCACATAACGACTGAAATGACTCAACGTGGTGAGGCACCACTTGCTCCGGCCTTCCTGAAAGGGAGTAGGAAAAAAGGCTCTAGATTGCTTGCTAATGAAAAGCAAACACAGATTCTTCACCTGCTCGAAGTGGGTAACTTCATGTCAGAGGGTCTCCTCTGCTCTGGAGGAAACTAGGGGAGCTCCTAAGAGAAGGAGCTGCTGTGAAGGTGAAACTAACACCTACCCCTAAATGGAAAAACTATTCCTGGGAAGGGAGAGGAGAGCTGAGCAACTGCTTCCAAAGAGTCTAGTCTGGAGCAACTGGCATGGAACCAATATGCAGGATGCAAAGGTCTGAATACCAAGAACCCATCTCTGAACAAGGACCTACTTGACCTTTATGGTCAAGAAAGGGACCATGCCGTCCGTTAACTTGGAGCAAGCAAGGAGTAGGAGCCTGTGTTCTGACTTGCCGTGGAGTCACTGCTGTTGCGCCAAGGCTCTGATCAAGAGAGTCTGAAGAAACAAAGCCAACAGACTGGGCTGCTGCCTAGGTCTATGGAACATCTCTAATTAAGAGAAAATCTCCCTCGGGGAAAATGCAATGACCCATATCTCTGCTGGGTTGGACTTCTCCTAGGAGCAGAAGTCATCAGGAGCTCTCCACTGTAGTCTAGACACAACCGCCTCAGGCAGCTGAGCTGGAACCTGGGCAGGATCCAGAAGGATGGTATCGGTTAGTTTCAGACTAGGCCCTCTGCTGTGAGGATATATATATATATATGTATATATATACACACACACACAGATATATATATATATATATATATATATATTTTTTTTGAACAGTTAGAACCTGACAAGGTTCTCAGGCTTCTACCTTGAAAGGACTGTTTGATACAAGAAAGACGAAGATGTTGTCCATCTGAGGGGCAGGGGGAGCCTGAGCATCCATAACTTAAACTGGGACTGGATCAATGATCACAGCTGAGGAGATGTTAATCACCCATTGCCGATGAAGCCACCGAACAGGCAGTATCACAGGGGGCTATATACCCCTCTTAAAGGAGCAGAAGAGCCTGGAAGGCTCCCAACCATTGAATTAGTGTGTTCCACAGGGTACAATTGTACTGATGACTGAAAAGAGTCCAGATACAGAAGTGTTTGGCCCATGGAAGAAGTCTGAAATGTTATGATGGACCCCATATCCCCGAGGAAAAACTGAAAAGAAGAACTTCCATCACAGACTCTGCTGACAAAGAAGGGTTGCCCTCCAGTTTCTAAAATGAGTCATCCACTGTATCACCGACATGTTGGACAGGGAGAGACTCATCCAGATGCACTTCTATCCCAGAAGGACCTCCAAAAGGAGGTCTAGGCCAGAATTACTAGAGGCTCCGCTACCAGGAACGGTGTCGAGGAGCTTGATGTCACTTAAGGAGCTGATGAAGTGCTGAGCAGAATGCAGAATTCCACTGGCAGAACAGTGCAGAACAAGAGTCCCACCAGATGAAAACTGCTGGAATGACACTGGATCCCATGCAGACCTCCACCTACTAGGATCTTCGGAAATATTCCACAGAACAGGACTTCATTCAATGGAAAAACTCTTCGCAATTTCTGCGGAAGAACAGGTCTGCGGAAAGGAAAAACTCTACCACCTGTTCTGCCGGACAGCACTAACCGGCATCACCCGTGGTGCCATCTGTGACACCAGACACCTGTGGTACTGCTTGCAGAGCCATCCAATGCCTGCAGCATCATGCAGCATCAATGGCCCTGTCCACGGCGTTGTGCAACACTAATGGCATTTTCCATGGTGCCGCACAGCATGAATGATACCAGCAGGGCCATCCACAGTGCTGCGCAACACCAACGACACCACACGGAACCAGCAGTAACAATGGTACCAAAGGTGCTGTCCACGGCTCCACGTGGCACAGATGGCACCATCCACCATGCCACGTGGCACTGACAGCAACAACAGCACCGTCTACAGCACTGCGCGGCACCAATGGTGCCATCCACAGCATCACGTGGCCCAGCAGCACCGCCCTCAGCACTGCACGGCAGTGCCAATGGCAATACCAGTGGCACCTGAAGATCCTGAGGAAAAAGGAAAGAAGGAAAAGTGGTCCCTGTGCTGGCCCCTGCATGGAAAAAAGGGGAGGGGGATAGGCATGAGGGGTCGATATGATGGTGAAGGCACCAGAGATGGCACTGCGCACATTCTGTCCTAATCAACCCGGCCCTGGTCCAGCAGCTCCAAGGCCCGGAGGCCCCAGAACTGGGAACATTGGCCAGGAAAACTGGACAAAAGTTGAACCCCCTGCTCCAAAGGAGCAGCACAAAGGTAAAACTGCTCACCGGAACTCCATCGAGGACAGAGATGGATCCGGTGTTGAAGAACGCGGCCGTTAGGAGCAGGGCCAAAGGGAACCCACCAAAGTCGGTTCAGGCCTACCGTCCCTCACCACCAACAATCCCCGCACAGACGTGCCAGAGGGTGACCTTGAGCGGTACTGATTCTTCTTCCCCCAAGGAGGAGGAAGAAGAGCTTGAGGTCAAGTGGAGCCAGATCACCGGAACTGCTAGATTTGTGCTTGGCGGACTGTCCTCCCCCCCCGAAGCACAGGACTGCTCGTGGTCGGACCCCCTCTTCGCGAAGGGCAGTGGACTGGACACAGCCTCTCTGCCATCACAACTTTCAAATGAAGTCTTCCTACCATCACCGCTACAGTCTAAGGACGACTCCGCTGATGGCAGGTGAGAATTTCTTTGTCTTCTTTTTCATAATCATCTTCTTCTTAAAATAAGAAAATAATACTAAAATGTTAATTTAAACAAATACTGAACAGCTTAATGCTGCTGTTGTATAGATGAAAACGTTGACTCCGGCAGACGAGTGACATCGACATCCTAGTGCACTCGACAGTGGGAGAAAAGGAACTGAGGCGGATGGAGGGTTGACGCCTAGATAGCTTACACAGGCGCAAGCTAGTCTCGAGATGCCGCGCATGCGTGGTCCTGTCTCGGCGCCGACCCTTCTGAAAATTCTTGGCTCCCGCTCTATCCCATTAGTGTGAATGAGTGGTGGAGACTGCAGTCCAGGATGATCAAGCCCATTTGGACTCTGTTTGCTTCCCTGTCAAAATATGTTTTAAATAAATCCTCACTTAACCAAACCTCTAATTCCTGTTTTAATATACAGTTCTCTCCCCCTTGCTCCACCAAACCTCAGTGATACCAGGGGAGTTGCCATGCTGTATCTTGAAGGCCCTTGCCTTCATTTCCATTTATAGAGTTTGATTACTCAACTCAACAGACCATGAACCCAGCCCACCATCAACAATGCATGAATCTTCATTTCCCAAATCCTGCTGACGACAAGCAATTAAATATAACTGATTTATACAAGGTAAATACAGAACAGTTACATACTGTAATAGTAGACCATTGAGAGAATCTCTCATCAGGCCACACCTATGGAACTATAAGCTGCCAGGCACTAGAACCACATGGAAGTCTTTGCAAGCAGTCAGCCAGGGTCTGCCCATGACGATGTCAACCACTGGCATCCACATAAACGTGGGCAGCCCCTCCTCTCCTCAATTCCCCACAGCAGATCATACTTAGAAGACCTCCCTGTAGGGAACTAGGAGAGAACCTAGGGCTCTGCTGACCGGGCAAGCCGGAGAGCAGCAGATAGACCCTCATGGAGAAGGAGATGGTATTGCCCATGTTCTCAGGATCCGAAAGGGAGTTGGAAGGTGGGACAGCGTGGCCTGATGGAAGATATTCTCTCGGAGATCTACTGTTATGGTAAGTATGTAACTGTTCCATCTTCTTCGAGGATATCTCTTTCATCAGGCCACACATATGGAATGAGTACCAAGCAGTACTGACTATAAACAGTCTGGGTGGCAGGGGCTGACAGGCAGGTAGGCCTTGGAACACAGCTAGGCTAGGCTGAAGTCAGCCCTCTTTCTTTTTTTTTTTTCCCTCCATATAGATGTTTATCAGCTTTTCCACCCATTTTCTCCACGTCTCCCACAGGTGTGCATATGTGTGGAGGCATGCAGACGTCTCGGGGTGCCCTCCCGCTACGCTGCAGCCCCCTCCCACCTACGCTACCCACAGGGCCTTCACTTGGTGGAAGTGGAACTCGGGGCTGTCTCCGGCTGCTCAATTCTGCCCTTCCTCTGCCCCTCCCCTGCATGCCCCCTGACAAGCCAAGGTTCCCGAACCCGGATCTCTAGCGTGACTCAAGGTGAGGCTACCAGTGCCTCAACCCTCAGTGCCACTGAACCGGCCAGCCCTCTTTCTTGAAGCTATGTCCAGACTGCAGTGTTTGGTAAAGGTGTGGACAGCACTCCAGGTAGCAGCTGCACAGATTTCCACAGCAGACACATTTTTACAACTTGTAACAGATGTGGCCATGCCTCTAGTGGAATGACCAAGAACAACTCCAGGAAGTTTCTTACTGTACTTTCTATAACAAAAAGTAGTACAGTTTGCCAACCATTTGGACAGGCACTGTTAGGAAACTAGAGCACCCTCTTTCCCAGGGGTGAATAAAACAAAAAGCTGCAAGGACTTCCTGCAGTCCTTTATGTGGTGTATATAGTACCTGAGTATTCTATGTACATCTAAAGTATGGAGCAATGCTTCCCCTGGATTGGCATGCTCAGGAAAATAAACTGGCAGGTGGATGGTTTTATTTAAAGTAAACTCAGACTTCACCTTTGGTTAAAAATGTAAGATTAGTATGTAAAGACACCCTGTCTTTGTGGAAAATCAAGTAAGGAGGCTCACACATTAGAGCCTGCAGCTCTGCAATCCTTCGGGCAGAAGTAATGGCAAGTAAAAACGCAGGTTACTCACCTGTAACAGTAGTTCTAGGAGTGGTATATGATGTTCAGCCACACTTCTGGCAGTGTCCTTTCCCTTTAAAAGATGCCAGAAAGTCTTCAAGCTGGGTCCTCCCACCCACTTGGGCAGTATATCCCTTGGCTCCACCCCATGACGTCAGATCTTGCCCGCTGGAAGCAGTGGTTGTGCGCCTGAGCCAGGGGAGGTTGAGTGGGTCAGTGTGGATGAACATCATATACCACTCCTAGAACTACTGTTACAGGTGAATAACCTGTGTTTCTAGGGACGTGGATATGTTGGTCTATCCACACTTTTGGCTGACTCCTAGCAGTTCTTCGGGAGGAGGGAGGCAAGGCGCACACACCTACTTAGGAAATAATGATTGGAGAACTGAGGCCCCAAAACCAGCATCCTGGCATGACTCGAGGTCAATGTGGTAACGGGAAATGAAGGTGTGTGCTGACTTCCAGGTAATAGCTCTGCAGATTTCCAGGATAGGGACGTCCCTAGGAGCAGCCACCGTCACAGCGGTATGGGGTAGAATGAGCCCTTAGCTCTCCAGGAGGCTCCTTACCCACCAACCTATAGCAGAGATCAATGCAGGATGTGATCACCTGCCAGTTGTCCGCTTGGCTGAAGGTCTACCAGGTACAGCTTCAGTATAGGTGACAAACAGCTGACGAACCTCTCCCTGAACTCCAGCCAAGCACTCTTTGTAATAAACATAGAAACACAGAAACATAGACTTTCACGGCAGATAAGGACCGCTTGGCCCACCCAGTCTGCCCATTTCCCTAGCTATTTGATAAGCTGCAGCTTCTAGTTTATCAACAGCCTACTTCCTCCCACCCCCCATTATAATTGCCTTATGGCTGTCCCATGCATTCTTGAATTCCCCCACTGTTTTTGACCCGACCTCCTCAGGAAGGCAGCTCCATGCGTCCACCACTCTTTCCGTGAAAAAAATACTCTCCCATGCTGCCCCTGAGCCATCTCCCCTCCATCTTTAAACTGTGCCCCCTTGTTCTTGCTCAACTCTTTTTCTGAAAGATGCTACCTTCTTGGACTTTGTTGATTCCCCTGAGGCACTTGAAAGTTTTCAACATGTCCCCCCTCTCCCTCCCTCCCTCAAGGGTATACATTTTAAGCTCTCCCAGTCTCTTCATATGGCTTCTGATGCAGACCCAGCGCTCACCTAAGGTCCAGAGTATGAAGCCTGTGTTCGACCTCCGATGTGTGATTCAGGAAGAACGCCAGAAGAGTCATCGTCTGATTCAGGTGAAGCTCCGACACAACCTTCGGGAGGAAAATACAGTTACGCAAGAACTTACCGTAATAGTAGATCTTCGAGAACAGCTCTTGCAGCAGGTTACACCATTAGGACTGAAGCCGTCAGGCGTCAGGACCCCACGGAAATTTTCTAGCTAGCAGTCTTCAGCGGGGACCACCTCCGACGTTGGTCCCGCCCCCGACGTCAGGCGTAATACATAAGGAGGCGGTCCCGCCAGAATCCTCAGTTCTCCCGACGGAGACTCCCGGTCATTGGATGACATCAGAAGAGGAGACCGAGGATCCGCCATCAGATGTCCAAGACTAAAGGACAAATCATCCCATCCTAGAAGATAGATGTTAGGCAATAACGTACCTCCTCTAAGGGGGAAGGTGGGCAGGAAGGTACATGCTGCAAGAGCTGTTCTCGAAGATCTACTGTTACGGTAAGTTCTTACGTAACTGTACTATCTTCTTCGAGATACAGCTCTTGCAGCAGGTTACACCATTAGGACTGATTCCCAAGCAATGGTGACACACTAAAGCCATCGGGAGGAGGAAAAAAAAAAACATAGAGTACCACCCTGCTCGAACCTAGGACAGAAGACCCTGAAGGATGGCTAGGCCGAAACCAGCCCTTCGCCTTGAGGTGATGTCCAGGCTATAATGCTTAATAAAGGTATGCACTGAGCTCCAGGTGGCTGCAGCACAAATGGCTGAAGTGGACACATTCTTCAGCGCTGCAAAGGAGGTGGCCACTCCTCTGGTAGAATGGCCCTTGACCGCACCGGCAAGGGTTTGCTGCACTTGTCATAACAGAAAGAGATACACTGAATGAGCCAACGTGAAAGGGTCTGCTTCGAAACAGGGGCCCCTTTCATCCTCTCAGCAAAGGATACGAACAGCTGATCCGTTTTTCGGTGCTGTTTGGTCCTGGTCAGGTAATATCTAAGAAACCTATGAACATCCAGGGTGTGAAGCAACGCTTCTCCTCAATTGGTGTACTTAGGAAAATACACTGGTAAGTCGATATCCTGATTAAGGGTAAGGGTTGAAACCACCTTAGGCAGAAACTTAGGATTTGTCCTCAGGGATACCCTATCCTGGTGGAAAATTAAACAAGGCTCTTTGTACATGAATGCATGCAGTTCAGAGATTCTTCTCCCCGAAGTAACTGCAACTAAAAACAACGTTTTCCATGACAGAAACCGTAGCTCGCAGTCCGCGGCCGGTTCAAAGGGTGGCAGTGTAAGCTGCTCCAGGACAAAGGGCAGGTCCCAAGGAGGAACCGGATCCTTGATAGGTGGCCTAAGTTGGAGGACCCCCCTTAAAAAGGCACGAGTAGTATCCAGTTGAACCACCATACGATGGCCTATGGGGGCATAATAAGCTGAGATTGCACAAAGGTGCACTTTGATCGAGGAGTAAGCTAGCCCAGATTGAAAAAGGGAAAGCAGGTACCCCAGAACAAGCTTCTCACGACAGTCTAAGGGTGAGAAACCGCACGTTTGAGCCCACAGGCAAAACCTGTACCACTTCATGGCGTATGTTGTGTGTGTTGCCGGTTTTCTGGTGGCAGAAAGAACTTCTGCCACCTCTTGCGAGACCCTGTGTCGCATCATGGCTATGTCTCTAGGAGCCAGGCATGTAGGTTCAATGAATGTAAGTCCGGCTGGACTAGTGAACCCTCCTCCTGAGACAACAGATGGGAGCTGATTGGCAAAGGAAACGGAAGTTCCCGAGATAGCTGATGCAGTAACGGGAACCAGATTTGTCTGGGCCAGAAAAGCGCTATCAGGATTAGCCGCCACGCGTTCTCGCTAAGTTTGAGAAGAACTCTCTGATCAACGGAAAGGAGGGCGCGAGTAATCTGCCCGCCCAGGAGAGGGACAACGCTGGCCTCGCCAGAAAACACCAGGCCCTGATCTAGCGAGCAAAATTGGGCAGTTTTGCATTGGATGGGGACGCTAAGAGATCTAATTTGGAGTGCCCCATCTGTGGAACAGATCCTCTGCCACCTCCTGTAGAAGTTCCCACTGTGGACCCTGGCCTGGGAATCCACTCAGGCTGTCTCGTGATGGTGTTGTCCACCCCGGGAACGTGAACAGTAACAAGGTTTGGCGCCGCGGGCAATTACTTCATTCCCACACTCTCATGGCCTCCTGCAAAGGGGGTAAGAGTGTGTGCCTCCTTGTTTGTTGAGGTAATATCATCACCGCAGTACTGTCTGTTTGCAACAAGACAGTACTCAGTGGAATCTCCGACTGGAAGGCTTGTAGGGCATAAAGGACCGCCCTCATCTCCAATATGTTGATATGGAGATGAGATTCCTGGGTATTCCATGTTCCCTGAGACCTCACCCTGTTCAAGTGCGCTCCCCACCCCAGCACTGAGGTGTCCGTGGAGAGAGTTATAACTGGGGATGGCGCTGTGAAAGGAACCCCCACAGAGAGGGTTCCTGGATCTAGCCACCACTGCCAGTCCCGAACCATGGCCTTCGTGATTCTGACTGGATGCTGCAGATGGTCTTGCCGTTGGTCCCATTGCACCCTTAACATCCACTGGGTTACCCGGATGTGAAGTCTTGCCATCGGGACTGTAGGAATGGCCGCAGCCATGTATCCAAGCAGGTGAAGGACCAGTCTGGCTGGGATGGTCTTCTTCGCTAACAGGTCCCTTATGAGGGATCGAATGCGTTCCGCTCTGTCTTCGGGAAGAAAGACTTTTCCCTTGACGGTGTCCAGAACTGCTCCTATGAACTGCAGTTTCTGGGATGGTATCAGGAGAGACTTCTCGTAGTTGATGAGGATGTCCAGAGATTGGAAAAGGGTCTGGGTAGATTGGATGGCTATCAGTAGTGCCTCCCTTGAAGGGGCCATGAGAAGCCAATCGTTCAGGTACGGGAACACTTCCAAGAGACGCTGCCACAACTGCCATGCACTTGGTAAAAACCCGAGGTGCTGATGACAGCCCAAAGGGAAGTGCCCGGAACTGATAATGGCGGCCGAGAAACTAGAAGCGCAGGAACCTCCTGTGCACCTGAGCAATAGGAATGTGCAGGTAAGCGTCCTGCATGTCCAGGGATGCCAAGAAAGCGTCCTTCTTCAGCATGGGGATTAGCCCCGGAAGGGTCACCATGCGGAAGCGCTTGTAGACGACCGACAGATTGAGGTCGCTGAGGTCCAAAATTGGACGGAGGTCCCCTGTTTTCTTTGGAACCAGGAAGAAGTACGAATAGTATCCTGCTCCTCTCTGTCCCTGAATGTGTTCCAAAGCTTCCTTCTTCAGAAGGTGAGTACCGCCCTGCTGTATAAGCAGAGGGGCATGCTGACCCGAATAGCGGAAAGCAGAGGAGGCCTTGTAGGTTGTCTACAAACTCTATATAATGGCCTTTTTTGAATTAATTGTAGCACCCACCTGTCGGGTGGTGATCGCACCGCCACCCCTGGCAGGTGGTCCGGCTGGCGCAACGCCCCCGACCTTCATTTCCCGTTGATCCTGGTGAGGGCGGGGCCGGAAGGAGCTGCTGTGGCAGCATTGGATCCTGCAGGTTGGGCCGACTTTGTAGCTCATTGGCCCTCTGCCTGAGGATGTCTTGGTCTGGCTTTCGGTGAAGGAGCCCTCTGTTGCTGGCTGAACGGTTGTTGTTTTGTGGTCCAGCTATGAAAGCGTAATTCTGGTTCCTGCAAAAGGAATTAAGCCGAGACCTGTACATAGCGTGTACAGATCTAATCGCTTCTTCCTGCTTCCTGCAATTTGGTGGATCATCTTCTCCGAGGCTTCACCAAACAGAACTTCGCCATGAAAAAGGAGCTGCCCATGATGTTCTTTCTGGACGTCCTGTAAACCCGAGACACGGCCTGAGTGAGTCTCCGGAGACATACGCCTGAGGCCGCAGCTCTGGTCGAAGAGTCCGCAGAGTCGGATGTGGCTCTAAGAACCTGGGTCCCACGTCTGAACCTGCATGGAGGAGTTGCAACAGCTCCTCCTTCTGGCCACCATCTGGCGATTTTTTTCGGCTAGGTCCTGTGTCCCTGCTCCCACAATCTGTCTGGAACTGAACCATGTGGGTGAGGTAGTTCAACTACCCACGATGCAGTCGGCCGCCACAGACGCAAGCGCCGCCTGCCCAGGATGTCTCAACTGCTTGGACCCGGGTCCGTGGCTGCGCGTTTCGCGTTGTGGTTTCAGGACCGTCATGTGAGACTGTAATGACCAGGAGTCGGCCAGAGGATGGATCGCTAGGTACTGGTCCTCCCTTGAGGCCTTGCAGGCGGTCGGGCCTTCTTTCGGCATTGTCGGTCGAATGTGGACGCTTTTCCACGCGCCTTGGTGACATCCACAAAGGTGTCCACCAAGGGTGGCACTACCACAGGCTTGGGGTCTTTTTTCCAAAGGTAGTGAGCAAGGCATAGTCTTTCCGGGTCGAGCTCTTCAGCATCCCACCCCATGTTCTCCTGAATATGCCTCATTATCTCGGAGAATGAGGGGTCATCCGGGGGGGGGACCTGGGAAGGTCATGTGGGTCCAGAGAGGGGACGCTGATTGGAGAAGGAGATCTGGAGCACTCAGAAATGTCAGATCTGGAATCCTCCGTGGACGGGGTATAGTGACGTCTTCTGGGTCTCTTGGGGCTGGGTGACCTTGAAGTGGATCTTGACGGAGGCCTTCTTTCCAAAGATCTGCCCTAGGAGGTGATGCTGGTCTTTGGGGACGATGTTGGCTCTGCTGACCCCCCAGGTGGAGTGAGGGGTGAAGGAGTCGGAGGGTCAATGTGAGCGAGGAGATGTTGTGGTGACTACATCTTTTGATGGTGTCTCACCAGAAGTGTGAGCTCCCTTCACTTCGTCAGATTTAGGCCTGACGACGACCAGGCACCGTGGCCTGTTGTCGGGCTGGCGCGGATCTCGGGGTCTCTGGTTCCGGAGTAGTCCGTGGCAGCTTGATGGGACTGGGGTCGCCCGCCTGGTCTTCGGCTGGGTAGACCTCCTTCCAACAACGCCTCCGACCGACACCGGTAGGCGGTGTGTGGTCCTCCTTTCTGCTGTAGCAGATGCAGGTCCCTCTGCCGCGCCCTCGGGCAAAATGCCTGACCGGGCGACGGGTGACGGACGGGTCGCCGTTCCTGGAGTGCCTATGCCTTGGCTCGACGGTGGGCCGACGCCAGGTCCGACGTCCGCTAAGGGAGGCCGCCTTGGTCTTACGGTGGGATGGCGGGCGGTTGGGACAGACGTGACATCAGAGGCCGGATGTCGGGAGGATTTACTGTCGGCGCCCCCAGAGACCTGGAAGAGGCCTTGCTGGTGGAAAAGAAGCAGGCCTAGAGGTCTTGACAGGCTGCAGAGAAGAGGAACCACTAACCGATTTGACAAGAACCGGGAGGCTGAGAGGGCCCTTGACGGAGAGCGGTCCCGACTGAGCGGAGCTGGAGTCCGAGGGCCCTGGAAGGGATCTGCCCTCCTTCTCCTGGTGCTTCTCATGTGCCGGGGATTTCGAAGATTCCTCTGGAGGAAGGGTCTCGGTCCATTGCCTTAAGTTTCTCTCAAGGAGGAAAGCTGGAGGGCTCTCTGCGGTGGATCCGTGACGGCTGTTAAAGCCCTGGCAAAGGAACAGGCCTGGTGTGTGGTCCGGCCCAGGCAGCGGACATAGGCTGTCGAGGATCCTTAAAGGAATCTGTTTGCCGCAGGCACACTGACTGAATGGCCCTCCATGGAAGTTGGAGAGGACATCAGACGAATTCCGAAGAAAAGAACTGTTGAAATTCTCCTAGTCGTCGCGCGCTAGAACTGACCGTGAGGCTGATGCTGCAAAGTCGACGGCGGGAAAAGAACTGGGGATTCTGGCGGGATCGCCTCCTTATGTATTACGCCTGACGTCGGGGGCCGGACCGATGTCGGAGGCAGTCCCCGCTGAAGACTGCTAGCTAGAAAATTTCCGTGGGGTCCTGACGCCTGACGGCTTCAGTCCTAATGGTGTAACCTGCTTCAAGAGCAGTATCTCGAGGAAGATCTTTGGGTTGAGGTGCAGGACAACCTTGTCCCTGTGGAAGACCAGGTAAGGAGACTCCACCAATACAGCTTGGAGCTCACTGATCCTTCTGGCTAACATGATAGCCACCAGGAAGGCGGTCTTCCACGACAGGTGAGATATCTCACACCTGTGCATTGCTTTGAATGGCTTGCCCATGAGCTTTGCTAAAACCATCAACAAGTCCCACAATGGTGGTGGTTCACACACTGGAGGGGAAATGTGATCCAAGCCTTTGGAAAAGCACCAGACCACCTTCTCCTGTGCCACTGACTGCTGACCAGCCCATGCCCGATAAGCAGAGATGGCTGCCAGGTGCACCTTAAGGGTCGTTGACTGAAGTCCCCCTTTGGAGAGAGACCAGAGGTAGTCCAAAATGCTAGCCACTGGACAGGACAAAGGGTCCAACCCCTTGCCCTGACACCAAATGGAGAACCTATTCCATTTGAAGGCATAGTACTTTCTGGTTGATTTCTCTCTAGATGCCTGAACTACAGTGAGGACATCTTCGGAGAGACCCGAGCCTGGAATTCTAGCCGCTCAGGAACCAGGCCGTCAGGTGCAGGGACTGAATGTCCAGGTTGAGTACCTTCCCTGACTGATGGAGAGCAGGTCTGGGCATATGGGAGGATGCCTTGGGAGCCTGTTGCTGAGGCTGAGGAGATCTAGGTACCAAAACTGGAGGGGCCAGTCCAGAGCCACTAGGAGCACCCGTGCCTTGTCCCGCCTGACCTTGAGTAGCACCTTGTGGATCAAAGGAAGTGGAGGGAAGGCACAGAAGAGGCCTAGGGTCCATGGGCTTGAGAAGGCATCCCCCTGCAGCGAGCCCTGCTGAGGGGGCAGGCACAATACAGTCTCAGCTTTGCATTCTCCCTGGAGGTGAACAGGTCCACCTGAGGAGTGCCCCACTGGGAGAACAGACTGTGAACTACCTCCAGATGGAAAGATCACTCGTGAGATGCCTTGCCCACCCAGCTGAGGGCATCTGCCAGCTGGCTGGAGGCTTCTGCCACATGGATGGCTAAGAGATCTGCCTCCAGGCTGCGCACAAGGGTCTAGATGTGGAGAGCTTCCTTGCACAGAGGCAGGGAGTGCATCCCACCTTGCTTGTTGAGGTAGTACATGGTCGTAGTGTTGTCCGTCTGGACTTGGACCACTTGACCCCGAACAAACAGAGCAAATGTGGTCAGCACCAGTCGGAACCACTCGGGAGTGCCGGCAGGTTGATGTGGTATTGGGACTCCTCGCAGGTCCAGAGCCCATGGACTCTGTGTTCCCCCAGATGCATATCCCAGCCTGTGAAAGAGGCATTGGTCATCAGGATGACTGTTGGCCTGGGGGTGGACAAACAGGGTCTCTTCCTGCAGATGCTCTGGGACAAGCCACCACTGGAGGGCGTCCCACATCTTCTGGGTCACAGTGACCAGCTGGTTGAAGTGACATTTGCACTGAGACCACTGGCTGGTCAGCTCTCACTGCAGGCAGCGCATGTGCCAACAGGCCCATCGGACCACGCTGGTGCAGGCTGCCATGTAACCCAGAAGGCACAGGAAGTCCCGGGCAGGGTGCAAGTGCCCAACCAGAAATGATCGGCAAAGGGGAGAGAACCTCTGCCCTGTCCACCAGGAACCAGGCTCTGGCTCAGCAAGAGTCAAGCTCTTCCCCGATGAAGCTGATCACCTGCGAGGGCACAAGTTCCAACTTGGCTTCGTTGACAAGGAGGCCAAGGTCAATGCAGGTCCGGAGGGCCAGGTCCTGGGACTGCTCCACCTCCTGCCTGGAGGAACCTGCTATCAGCCAGTCGTCCAGATAGAGGTACACCCAGACCCCTCGGCACCTCAGGTAAGCTGCCACCACTGCTATGTATTTGGTGAAGACCCTGGGGGATGAGGAGAGGCCGAATGGAATGGCCAGGAACTCAAAGAGGGTTCCCTTGGCTCAGAAGCGGAGGAACCATTGGTGGGATGGACTGATTAGGTCATAAAAGAACGCATCCTGGAGATCCAGGGAGCAAAACCACATGTCTTGCTCAAGAGATGGTATGATCTGAGACAGACTTACCATCCTGAAAGTGAAAGACCTGAAGAATTTGTTCAGGTTATGCAGATCTAGAATGGGGCGCCAGCCCTCTGTCTGCTTTGGCACCAGGAAGTACCTGGAGACAAACCCTGGGTGTTCCAGAGGATCCGCTACCCTGACCACGACCTCCTTGTGGAGAAGCTGGGCTATGTCATCTTGAAGAGCCGACTGAGTGTCTGTGGATACCAAGTCCTCCCGTGGGGCGCTGGCTCGACTGGTAGGGTACTGCTCAAACTCCAGAGGCAGGCCCTGACCGACCACTTTCAGAACCCACCTGTCCGTGGTAACATCAGACCAGGCAGAAAGGAAATGGTGGAGCCAGCCCCCCACAGGAGGACCCAGGGGAGGTGTGATGGGCATGAGGGAGGTACCCCTCATCCCATCACTGAGCAGGCTTGGAGGAGGAGGACCCGGCTGAGGGGACACCAGGTCCCTTCCCTCCAGACTTTCGCACCACCAAGGCCACGGACTTAGCCTAAGATCTCCAGGACTAAGCCTGCTGGTTAGACTGATGCTGGACTAGTTTTGCCACAGGAGTAGAAGGCCAAAAGGTCTTGCACTTTTGCTGCTTGGAGCCCTTGGGGTCCTTCTGGGTGGATGTCAGTGTCCAGGGTGGCACTGGACTTTTCAGTGTGCTGGAGGTGACCCTCCACACTGGAGCCAAACAGGTCGGTGCCTAAAAATGGTGCATCCACCAGCTTGTGCTAGGTGTTGCCGTGAAAGTCGAGATCTGCAGCCAAGCCCTATATGGCGCATGGCAGCTGCGGCCACCACTGAGTGGGCATAGGAGTCTCTCATATCCACAGCCATCTGGAGTTGCTGTTTCGCCACAGCCTGACCCTGGTCACGGACCTGCTTGATGATGGTCTGGAGATCCGCAGGAAGGTGAGGAATCACCTCATCCAGGGAACCCAAAAGGGCATGGGAAAAGTGTGCCATCATGACGGCTGAGCTCGCCTGGTGGAGGCCGAGCGAGGAGGCAGCACAGACCTTTCTAACTGAGTGGTCCAATTTCTTGGACTCCTTGTCCAGCACTGTGCCAACATCCCCAGTATTGCCCAAGTGCCTAAACACGGAGTCAGCCACCAACCCCTCAGCTAAGGGATGCTCCATGAACCCCGAAAGGGTACAGGTGGGCACCGCATATTTGTGGGCCATCTGGACCGAGGGCGCAGGGCAAGAGGCAGGATGCTGCCAAAGCTATAGGGCAGGGACAGCAATGACCTTGGCCACTGGGAAAGCCTCCGTCAGAGAGTTCCCCCTTATCCAGAATTTCTGTGAGGGGATAGCATGCCCGCTGTTGAACGGACTCCAGTTTCATCCCCGTGGACTCATAGATGAGACGGAGGATGCCCATGAAGGAAGTGGGTCCTTCATCAGTCGAAAGATCCCCATCGACTCAGCGTTGAGTGGATAGAAGTGCAGAGAGGAATCCTCAGACTCTGAGGAGTCCGCATAAAGTGGGCGACTACCCGAGTCACTCGACGTGCCGTGGGCGGTCAGGTGTGAGAGTGACAGACAGTTGATGGGGAAGCCCCTTAGCCAGCCGAGACTCCTTGGATGGAGCCCTGACTGGCAGCTGCTTGGGCAGCAGCTCCACCACAGTCGGTGGAGAAGCCAGCTCCGACCGAACTCTAATGGTCTGGACTGGCTCTGCTGGAGAAGGAACGGTGTCAACTGGCCCTGCCGGGTGTGTTGGCCTGTCAGGCGACAGCCAGATGATGGCTGGTGTGGAAGCCGGGGTTTGCTTTGGACCGGCCAACACTAATTGTTGCCACATAAGGTGTTTGTAGCGCCGACACAACTTGTGCTGAAGCTTCTCACCCGAGGAGAACAAAGACGAAGAATAGCGGCGATGCTGCTTCCCATGGTGCTGAGAGCGAGATCGCTGATGTCAGCGGGACCTGCTCGACCCAGAGGATGAGGAAGACCTAGACCACTGGGGGACCTCAGAGGGAGCCAGTGAGACCCGCGGCTCCTCCTGGTCTAGGTCAATGACCGGAGTGTTCAGCTCAGCTGACTGAGCCGCCCCTTCAGTGGTCACCTGCAGAACCAGAGTCCTGAGCAGAGAGTTATTGGCCTCTTCAGATGACAACCGGTTACCAGGGTTGAGAATAATCTTGGCCGCATCGTTGTCATCTCAGCCGACTGGCCCAATGGGGTCTCCATGAAGCCAGTGGCCAAGACCACGGTTTCGAGGAAGACACAGGCACTTACACTGTTGGGACCAAAACCTATAGAAAGGATACAGCCACCAACTCAGTCTTGCATTCACAAAGTGCCCACCCCAGGTCTCAAAAAATCAGTCCCATACAGTCACATTCTATGAATAAAGAGACTGTACTAACAAAGTTGACTTTGAAACTCAGACAGAAGAACTCATGCATAGGTTTCAAGAAAGAGGCTATGACTGGGGGCTGTTGGAAAATGCCAGGGAAAAGGTGAGAAAAACAAACAGGATAAGCCTACTTAAAAAAGAAACTAACACATCTGAGGCCCTGGTACCCTGCACCTCTATAACTGAATATAATAGTATAGCAGGCCAGATTGGTAATATTATATATAAAAACTGGCCTATTCTACTGGTATATGAAGAAGAAGAGGAAGCCTTTGGGGAAAAACCCAGGGTCACATTTAATAGAGAAAGTAATTTAAGGGACAAACTAGTCCAGGGTCACTCTAAGAAAGAAGCGACTAGTGATGGCCATATGTGGCTACCACACAGGACAAATGGCTTCTTCTGTTGTAAAAGGTGTAATATCTGCAAATTTGGAAAGTCAGGTAAAACATTTCAACACCCAAAGCTAGGTGGACTGAAGATGAACATAAGAGAAACGATGACATGTGACAGTGCCTACGTAGTTTATGCCCTTTGGTGCCCATGCAACCTTCTACACATAGGGAAAACAGTCCAACCCCAGGAACAATGAATTCAGGAACATGTCAGGTTGATCATCAATGATCAACAGGACACTCCAGTAGCTACACATTTTACTATGTGCCACAATTCTACACCTGAGAATTTACAGTTCATGGGCATTGAGTGGGTCCCGCCACCACCTTTAGGTGGGGACCAACCTAACATGTTACTACAGAAAGAAAACAACTGGATTTTCAAAATGAAATCCATTGGCCCAGTGGCGCTGAGGGTTGAGGCGCTGGATGCTACACCTCGTGCCATTCAGGCGACCTAGGTTTGGGAATGAGTCGCCGTTGCTGAGAGTCGACAGGGGAAGGAGAGAATCGAGCATCCGGAGGACAGCTCTCCTCTCCCGGGAGAACAGGGGTCCCTGGTCGGTGCTCGGCTGGCCTCTGGTGGAGGCCGGAGATACGGCAGGCACTGACGAAGTAGAGAAGGGGCGGGGAGTGGCAGACGTTGGTTCCATGCCTTGATGTCAGGGTGCTAGCCGCTCCCCAAGAAACAGGGGAAAATGCCCTTCAGCTCCAGCAGAGATGGAGCACCGGAGCTTGCCCTCGATTTGCGGCCACCCTCCTGGCATCTGACCGACTGACCGATGCTACAGACTGCTTGGGGTGTTGGGGCCCACCTCGTCTCCGCCCGGAGGGTAATCCGAGGCTACATGAGTGACGGAGGACTGACCAGGTAGGGTGGACTGCAGAGGGATAACTCCTTGGTGCTCCAGAGGAGACCGGAGCTGAGGGGGAAAGAGGAGGAATAAAATGTGAAAATAATAATAATAATAAAAAAAAATGAAATCCATAAAACCAACAGGTCTAAATGACAAATGGGACATAAAACCTTTTCTGAAGAAATAGTAAAAGTCTCCAAGTTGACGCTTTAAAATGAACATGAAATTAATTTTAGATGCGATTTTAGATCAGAAATGTTATAACTTTGATAATGCGCATTTAAGAATCTTATGACAGAAATAATAAAAGGAAAAAAATGTCTGTGATCTCATACCATCTTTATATTGCATCACGTTTTATGTTTTTGCATCAGTATTTATTGCTAAATTTGTTTTTCTTCCTTTATAGGATCCCAAAGACAGCTGTCATTATGGGTCCTGGTTACTCCTTCCTACCTGGATTTCACTGAAATTTGGAGCATTGATTGGTTGCACTAACAATCACCTCAGGACCTAATGACAACATGACAGCGTCCAATTTTGTATAAGTTTTTTCTATCTTCATTCTTTAAATATAAACTTTGAGTTAAAAACGTGTTATATAGGTACTCAGCATTTGATTATATTTAATTTTTTGAATCTGCCTTATATTAAATACTGTAAGAAAAAGCAACTTTGCAGTGTTAATAGGTGCCTGGGACCTTTAGCCTTAAACTGTGATTTGAATAGGGCACCAGTTAAAAAGAGTGCATGTTCCCTTAAACTGCACCCCCGTTGAAGACTTGTGAGAGTCGAAGTGCTAGGGGCACGCTTTACCATTTGTATTGATTGTACTTTGCCTGCTATACGTATGGGACTTACCGAGTAAAGAAACTTATTGCCAAAAGTTTGGTTTGGACATTTCTTTATTTACTTGTGGCAGGACGTACCCAGTGTGTTCACTACCTACTGGAAAGCCAGGTCTCCATGAAGCCAGCGGCCAAGGCTACAGTTTCGACCGTAGTCAGAACTGGAGATTCCTGGGGCGCTGTGGAGCAGCAAACTGGCAAGATGCACATGAATGCAGCTCTGCACATCTATTGCTATATTTCGCTAAAAATCTGTGGAGATAAGCTAAAACTAATTGCAGCAGTGAATAGTGCAGGTCATCCGGCGTTGAGGGATACCAGATGGTCATGGGTCATAATCAGAAGGCTACGAGCAGTGGACCCAAGCAGGCGGAGGCAATGACTGAGCAGGCTGCATCTTCCCCAACGACTATAGCCAGCAGAGAGCACCCGTGGAGAGCCTTGCAGACCTCCATGCAAGCGATCGACTCTAAAATAGAGTCGATCATCCAGCGATTTTCTGAACAAGATATTAAAGTGGAGGCCGTCACCCAAACTGCATCAGCCGCTGAGAAAACAGCTCTGCAAGCCTTATCAGCCACAACTAAACTTGTGCAAGAAAATGCCCAACTTCGATACAGGCTTGAGGCATTGGAGAATTCAAATAGGGCTACACACATATATGCATAATTGGTCTTCCGAAGGGCTGTGAAGAGGACGATCTCCTTACTTTTTTGTACTCGTGGCTACCAACAGCACTGAAGCTTCCACAGGGAACTCTGATGGGTCAGCTCCTTAAAGCTTTTCGGATTACACCTCGAGCAGTTGGGACACGTGGCGAGGCCTTAAGAGTGATTCTGATGATGACTACAAGCTCTAATATTAGGGTCCAGCTTCTACAAGCAGTGAGGTCATCGGGAGGGTTAGCCTTTAACGGATCAACCGTCCACCTATTTCCAAATCTATCGTTTGCAACATGCACTAGACAGAAGAAATTTGACGCGGTGAGAGCTCACCTTCGTGGCCTAGGGGTATCACATTCGCTCCTGATGCCAGCCCGACTACGAATCCACTACAGTGGTAAGACATTTCAATATTCTAATCCACTGGAAGCAGGTAAAAAGGTGGAATTAATAGAACTTGATCTTGCTCATAATAATACCAGCTCTTGAGCTTTACTGTTCTGTTTTTCTAATACCTGCAAAGTAAATCATTTGGCTTTCTCAACAGCTTATGGTAAAATGATAAAGATGTCTGGAAAATGCATGTTTAGTGCTACTTATTTTTGGAGTACCTTTTATTAATAGGAGTGGGGTTCATATCAGCACTGGATGTTGAGTACTCATTTATGGACTTGGAACATTTTGGATGACCCCAAAAGCCTTAGTTAACTGTTGCTTATTTAGGTATAATATCCGAATAAACAACCTATTTTATTTTTTCCCCCTATTCTACAGTGCCTTCAGAAAGTATTCACCCCCCCCCCTTGGATTTTGTCACATTTTGTGATGTTGCAAACTCAAATTAAAATACATTTATATGGGATTTTTTTGTCACGTATCTACACGAATTACTCTATAATGTCAAAGTGGAATGAAACTTCTGGAATTTTTTTGTACATGTAATTTAAAATAAAAACCTGAAATGTCTTGATTTGATAAGTATTCACCCTCTTTGCTATGACACTCCAAATTGAGCTCAGGTGCATCCAATTTCCTTGTGAGATCACTCTAAAACTTGAATGGAGTCCACCTGTGGTCAGTTCAAATGGTTGATGTGATTTCAGAGGAAATACACCTGTCTATACAAGGTCCCACTGTTGACAGTGCATGTCAGAGCAGAAACTCTACCATGAAGAGCAAGGAGCAGTCTGTATAACTCAGTGATAGAATTGTGAGGAGGCATAGATCTGGGGAGGGGTATAAAAACATTTCTAGGGTGTTGAAAGTTCCCAGGAGCACAGTCAAGTCCATCATTAGGAAATGGAAAGATTACGGAACCACCCAGACTCTTTCTAGAGCAGGCCGTCCTCCCAAACTGAGCAACTGGACAAGAAGGACCTTGGTCAGGGAAGTGACCAAGAACCCAATGACCACCCTGACAGAACTACAGAGTTCCATGGCTGAGATGGGAGAACCTGTCCAGAGGACAACAATCTCTGCAGCACTTCACAGATGTAGCCTCTATGGGAGAATGGCTAGACGGAAGGCACTCCTGAGAAAAGGCCACATAATAGCATGCCTGGAGTTTGCAGGAAGGCATGTGGCAGACTCTGAGACCATGTGGCAAAAGATTCTCTGGTCTGATAAAACAAAAATTTAACTCTTTGGCCTGAATGCAAAGCGCTATGCCTGGCGCAAACCGAACACAGCTCATCACCCATGTAACACCATCCCTACCATGAAGCATGGTGGTGGCAGCATCATGTTATGGGGATGCTTTTCAGCGGCAGGGACTGGGGCACTTGTCAGGACAGAGGGAACAAATGAATGGAGCCAAATACAGGCACATCCTTGAGGAGAACCTGCATCAGTCTGCACAGACTTTGGACTGGGCACAGATTTACGCTCTAACAGGACAACAACCCCAAGCATACAGCCAAAGCAACACTGGAGTGGCTTCAGAACAAGAAGGTGAATGTCCTTGAGTGGCCCAGCCAAAGCCCAGACTTGAATCCCATTGAGAATCTGTGGAAAGACTTAAAGATTGCGGTTCACCGACGCTCCCCATCCAACTTGACAGAGCTTGAACAAATCTGCAAGGAAGAATGGGTGAAAATCCCCAAATCCAGATGTGCAAACCTGATACAGACATACCCAAGAAGACTCAAAGCTGCCAAAGGCGCTTCTACAAAGTATTGACTCAGGGGGGTGAATACTTAAGTAAACAATATATTTCAGTTTTTAATGTTTCATACATTTTTGTTACACAATAAAACTATGTTTGCCCCTTTAAATTGTTGAGTATGCTGTGTGAATCAAGGGGGAAAAAATTATTTCAATGCATTAAAAATTCTGGTAGTAACACAACAAAATGTGACAAAATCCATGGGGGGGGGTGAACACTTTCTGAAGGCACTGTAAATCCATACTGTTTAGGCTCTGTGTATCCTAATGTACATTGGATGTATATGTCAAAGCAATGCCTGATACCTGACAGATGATTCTACAATATGCAATTGTTTATTGTAAAAACAATAAAAGAAAGTTTAACAAAAAAAAAAACGGAGCTTCCTAAGAGCGAGAATGCTCCGGGTCCCAGGATCAACGACGATGAGTCTTCTTTTCTTACTTGACCCTTCTTGCATGAGTGGAACTAGTGCGATTCGAAGGGCGCCGCCCTTTCATCAGAGGCTGGCACAGCTCCTTGAAGGTGCCCAAATAAGTGGAGCCAAATTTGAGTGGAACAAAAGCTGAAACGGAAGAAGACTAAACAGCGGTCTGGGCCACCTCCTCCTCGAAAGCCGTAAGTTTCTCCAGCTGCTTGGCAGACCCTTCAGCTGTGGAGACTACCCAATGGGTGTCCTTGGATTTGACTGTTGGATATCATTTTTCCAGGTGGCCCAACTTTAGGCGAGCAAGGCGGTCCTCAAGGACTGTCGCATGAAAGAACTGATAAATGTTGCAGGCCTTAGTATCGTGATCGTGGCCAAGACAGTAAACGCACGAGGCATGGGAGTCAGTATGTGACATCTTCCACCCACATGGACACCGGCAAAATCCGGGTGAGGACTTATCCTCCATTGCGGTCCCAATTGAAGATCGAGCTGAAGATGAAACTCGAATGAGTTTAAGTTTTGGAAGTAAATCCGAAGATCTGAGCACCAGGGCCTAGTCAATGCAGGAGCAGTAAGGAGGGAACCTGCTTCTTCCAGCGGAAAGGAAAATCTAGCATCATGGGGTAGAGACGAAGGATGCACCTCCCGGGTGGGTGGAAGGAGCCAGCTTGATGACTTTCCTTTTCTCTAAAAGAGAAAGGACACTGCCGGAAGATAGAATATCATATCCACGTCCCTAGAAACCGTGCTTTCCAAAAAAAAAAAGCAGAGGCCACAAATCGTGGCTGGCTCCAAAGGAGCCAAAGTAAGTTTTTCCAACATGGGACTGGATTACGGACAGGAGGTTTTAAGTGCAAAATGCCTCTTAAAAACGTACGGGCCACCTCCAGCTTGGCCACTGTACGACCCTCAATAGGTACACGGAAAACTGAGATAGCAGCCAAGTGTACTTTAATGAAGAAGTACTGCAGGCCTGAATCTGACTATTTATTTATTTCAAAGGTTTCACCAGGAAAGACTTACTGAGCTGGTAACAGCTCGTTTCCAGATGTATCCTGGGGGGAAGGGATAGAGAATGGTCATAACAAATAGAACAGTATTACAGTAGATACTGTAGAACCTGATTTATTGGACAGATAAAAGTGTTTAAGTGGAGAGAAGTGGCCCACAGAGCAAACCACTTCCACTTCATGGAATAAATGGCCCTGGCAGAAGGCTTTGTAGCAGCCACTTTTTGGGAAACCCCAAATCTAGCAATGGCTATGTTTTCAGGAGTCATGTATGCAGGTGAAGTGATCTGAGGTCTGAATGGCCCAGGGTTCTCTGCTCCTGTGACAGAAGTCCCTGACATAAGGACAGAGGTACTGGTGCTTCCACTGCCAGTTGCTGCAGTAAGGGGAACCAAATCTGTTGAGGCCAAAGGGGAGCAAAGAGGATTAGAGTTTCCCCTTCCATCTGAAGTTTGAGTAACCCTTCCAAAAGATGGACACTGTGTCTCGCCAGAAAACTCCAGGCCTTGGAACAAGTGAGCAGAAAAGTGGCAGTTTTGCATTGTGTGAAGACGCAGAAAGGTCCAACTCTGGATGACCCCATCTGTCGAACAGGTCATCCGCTACTGAGGTCAGCAGTTCCCACTCCCACACTCTGGACTGTGACCAGCTTAGTCTGTCTGCCAAGACGTTTTAGCACCTGGAACATGTGGTAACAGTTTTAGACCATGCTCTAGAGCCCAATACCATACTCTCATTGCCTCCCTGCACAGGAGGTTAAGAATGAGTCACCCCTTGTCTGTTGATGTAATACGTCACACTGACGTTGTCCATCTGTAATAACAGAAGACCTGGGGACAGGTGAGCCTGGAAGGCCTGCAGGCTACACAGAACAGCTCTCATCTCTAGAACATTTATATGCAAGGTGCTCTCCACTTTGGTTCAAACACCTTGTGTCTGATGGGGCCCTAAATGTGCCCCTAACCTGTCCCTGAGGCATCTGTTGTTAAAATCTGGCAAGGGGGAGGGATCAGGAAAGGAATCCTCTTCAGCAGGTTGCTGGGTTCCATCCACCACTTGAGCACCTTGCATATAGGACAGTTTACTAGAACTCTCTGTTACAGATTGCCTGTGAGTTGATCCCACTGGACTCTCAAGGCCCACTGAGGGATCCTCATATAGAGCCTGGCCAGAGGTACTGGGATAATGGCTGCTGCCATTAGACCCAGGAGCCAAAGATATGTTCTGGCTGTGACATATCAGCTGTTCTGAACTAGCTGGGCCAGTACCATCAGATGTGGGCCCTGTCCAGAGGCAGAAATGCTGAGCCTATGGCCATATCAAAGCAGCCCTTGTATACTTCAGATGCTGCCAAGAGGTCAGGACAGACTTTGGCACATTGACAGTGACCCCAAGAGCATTAAACAGTTGTCTGGTTTGGGTTAGAGTGTGTATGAGTTGCTTCCTGGAGTGAGCTCTTAGAAGCCAGTCGTCCAGGTAAGGAAAGACATACAGGCCTTCCCTGCGAAGGGCTGCTGCCACTACTGCTAAGCATTTGGTAAAGACCCACAGTGCAGATGACAAGCCAAACCGCAATACTCTGACCTGGAAGTGTTCCCCCTGACCTAAAACAAGAACCTTAAGTATTTCCTGTGAGGTTTTCAAATTTTTAATCTGAAGATAGGCATCCTTCACCATTTTGAAACTAGGAAGTACCGAGAATAGAACCCTGCATTTCTTTGTTTCATGGGTACAGGTTCTATTGCTCTTTTCTGGAGCAAGGTGTGAATTTCCTCCAGAAGTAGTGGAATGCAGTCTGGAGGATAATGTGTAGGCACTGGTGGATGGTCTGGAGGTAGCTCTAGAAGCTCCAGAGCATATCCTTGTGCTATTATTTCCAGGACCCAGGCATCTGAGGTCAGCTCCATCCACGGGTCCAGGTACAGGTAGAGATGACCCCTAACAACCCACCTCTGGAGGCAGTGGTGGCTGGGGGGTGTAACAGGAGTCAGGCTAAACCAGTTGTGGTGCCTGCTGCACCGCCACCTCTAGGGGCTTTTACGTAGGCACCTGGAGTGGCTGCTGGAGTAGGCAGGACTCCTGCTCCTTTATCTTTACTTGACTGTCTGTTGGTGGTACGATGTCTCGCATCAGCCAGACAAAAAGGCACCCTTTGTCTACTCCTTGACTGGGTGTGATAGAGGGAATGTACTGATTTGAGAGTTCTGCTTGAGGCCTGCAAATTGGAGAGGATATCTTGCACTATCTTCACCAAACAACCTGTATCCTCTGAAAGAGGCACTGAGAACTGACTGCTGGATGTCCTTTGCAAAGCATGCCATCTTTAGCCAGGAATACCTTGTAAGACATATTCTTGATGCTACTGCTGCTGCTGCTCTAGCTGAAGCATTTGAAATATCACAGGCTGTATGTAGTAGTTATTTGCCTACGTCAGCCCCAGCTGTTAAGGGTTTAAATAGCTCTTGCTTTGGTGCACCGTCTGAAAGAGACAGAGCAGCTGCTTCAACTTTTCTCCAGAGTGTATTTTGGAATTTTACCATATAGGCCTGGTAGTTTGCAATCCTCTGGCCCAAAGAGGCTGAGGCATAGATCCTTTTGCCCATTATGTCCAGCCTCCTGGATACCTTGTCAGGAGGAAGAGGACTGATATGTTTTGGTGCCTTTGATTTGTTGTGGGCACCATTTATGACCACAAAGTCAGCTTCAGGCTGGCCTGCAAATATAGGCCTACCTGAGGGGGCCATATACATTGTATCTGCCTTTCTAGATATGGCAGGTATTACATTAGGCCTATGCCAGGTAGCAAAGGTGGCATCCTCCAGGGCAGGAGAGAGAGGTGAAATTAGAATGGGAGGGAAGTCAAGTAGTTACAAGAAGTCTATCAGGTTCTTCTTGGTTGCATCCCGCTCCTCCAAGTCAAATCCCATGGCAGCTTGAAGTTGCTGCATCATGGTTATGAAGGATGGGTCCCAAGGAGTGTAAACCATGAGTCCTTGCTGCAGGTTAAAACTGTGGAAGTTTTCCTGTCATAGGAACTTTTCACACAGTCCTCAGCCTCCTCATCCTGTACCACAGGTCAGGATTATATTATATTCTAGGTTGTCGTCTGTCTGGTTGACGTGATGAAGGAAGTGCGTTGGTGAAGCCATTGGTGCTCAAGAGGGCATAACCCTAGTAGACACTGGTGTGGGGGGTTGGATGAGAGACCCTGTCGATGGAGTTCCTGGTGTGGGAGGAGGAGGAGGAGGAGGCAGAAGCTGTTTTAAGATGTCCACATAGGATGACAGGATGGCCTGTACATTGGCGCCTGTGTATTTGATGGGAGCGCCGGAAGAGGTCGATGAGGGAAGCAAGGCCCCCGGCATCAACAGTGATGCACCAGCTGTACTAAGCCTTGTTTTGCATGTAACCTGCCAGGACCTGGAAACTAGGTTGATGATCTGGGTGGCTGGAGATGTCACCGTTAAAGCGGTTGATGTCGCAGAGGCAGCTGGAGCCACGTGATGGGGCAACCGAGAATAAACCAGAGAGGTTCTGTCTTTCTCTCTTTCTCCCTCTCCCAATGCTTATGCTTGTGACCCAGACATTTTTTTCAAGGATTTTGATGATTTGGATCCCAAGGAGTCTGCCGGCGATGCAGCAGAGTTCTTTTGCTGGCACTCATCCTCCATTAGGACTACCTGCTGCTTAAGTAGGTGCTTTTCTAGAATGCCTTTTTGGCATCACTGGGTGGCTGAATTAAATCCCTTGCACATCCTGCGCACCTGAAAATTATGGTCCCGGCTGAGGCAGCACACGCAGATGTTGTGTGAATCTCCAGAGTATATATTTTTTGCCACACTCGCAATAGCGGAACAGCTTCAACAGCTCTTTAGTCAACAAACATGCCGTTGAGGATCATGTGGGAAAGTGCTAGCATGACTATAGCGAGAAAAATATGAAACATCGGTGACTGTAACAGCTTAGTTTCCGTGCACAGTCTGACAAAAATGGTCTACGGCAGGAAAAGAACTGAGATGGGGAAGGGGCTGCCCACATTTATATGGGAGCGCTGATGTTTGACATCGTCATTGGTGGCCCCTAGTGGACTGACTGCAAAAATTTCTGTGTGGTCCTAGTGCCTGGTTGCTTATAGTTCCATAGGTGTGGCCTGATGAAAGAAATATCCTCGCGAAGATCTAACTTTTTATTTTTAAGCCTGCCTGCATTCACACAAGCACTTCCGCTTTCCACTTCAAATTTACCTGCTTCTATCGTTTGTCTGTTTTTATTTGCTACCTGAGCTGCCATCCAGCACTGGAATATTATGCACTGCAATTTTTGACCTTGTCCATTATTTATATTTGTTTCCAGATCAGGTGGGCATGGGTGCTTTCCCTCATATACCCTAACCACCCCGATATACAGTACGAAACAAATTCCTTCCAGTCTGTCTATCCTACTCACCGGGATGTCCACCACACATTCAATCAGGTGGAGCCCAATCCTCCTGTATAGGCTCCAGCTGTTATCAAAGGTTCCCCAGTGTCTTAGTGACTAAATCCTCCCTCCTTACACCATACTTGTAGCCATGCATTAGTCTATATAATCGCTCTCTTCCTTTCCTGGCATGCGGTTGGCATGGGTAGTGTTTTTGAGAATACTACTTGAGAGGTTCTGTTCCAGAGCATTCTCCCCAACTCCCTAAATTTGTAATGGAGAAGCTGTGGCCTATACTTTCCTATGTTGTCTGTACCAACATGGACAACTACTGCCCCCCCCCCAAGAAATCCATCCATCTAGGAAATAAGATCCTCAACTGTTGTACCGGGGAGGCAACAGATGAACAAATTACTTACCATAGTAATCTTGTTTCTTCCAGGGGATCCCTCAGTATGCTTAACTGATGCAGTCAGCCTCCTGTGTTGAACTGCCTCGGAGATGGAATTTATGTAAATGATGAAACTATCATTGGCTCATGCTACAATTCAAACTGCTGCCCCTAGGTGCTGCTGCGTTCTAAAATGTTCAGATTCATTACAGAGCCTAAAGGGTAAAGAACCCCCAACTACGCTATCTTAACAAAAAAATGATTTCCCCCAAAGGGGGTAGATAAAAAATACCAGTTCCTGTAAGAAGGGAATCAGAACAGATTGGTTTATGACCTTAACAATAACAAATGTAACAGACAGGACAAAATGTGACCAGCAGGGGTACAAAACGTCCCCCATCTGGTTCTGGAAGGGGAGGAAGGGTGGGAGAATTAAGCATACTGAGGGATCCCCTGAAAGAAACGAGATTACTATGGTAAGTAATATTTTCTTCAAACCCCAGGAATCCCTTAATATGCTTAACTGATGCAGACTACCAAGCAGTACCTTGGGAAGTTGGGTACAGAACCTACTTAGAGAAAGGTTCTGCAGGACTGCAGTGCCAAACCTGGCATCACTTCTGGACTATATGACCAAACAGCAGTGCTCTGTGAAAACTTGTATAGTTCTCCAGGTAGCTGTTTTACAAATCTCCAGCAGGGGAATGTCTCTTGCTGCAGCAACTGATGCAGCTGTGCCACATGTAGAGTGAGCCCCGAGACCCTGAGGTGGCTGCTTGCCAGCCAGCTTTGCCATAGCAGAACTGTATGCAGGCTACTATCCAGTGTACAATGGTTCTCTTGGAGGCTGGTTTACCTTTGCTCACTTCCCTATAGGTCAGGAACAATTGTGTGTGTTCTCGTCTAGAAACCTTGGTACGGTCAATATAGTGGCCGAGTGCCCTTTTGACATCTAGACAATGTTGTTTTCACTCACCTGAGCTTGAGTTAATTGTAAAAAAGACTGGCAGAATTTTGGACTGGTTCAGGTGAAAATCTGATACTACCTTACGGAGGAAGTTCCTATTGGTTTGAAGTACCACTTTGTCCCTGTGGAAGAAGATGTAATTCAAATCTGTACACAGGGCTTGTAACTCACTGACTCGCCTGGCCGAGGTTATGGCTACCAGGAAGACAATCTTCCAGGTAACATACTTCAAATCTGCTGTTGCCATAGACTCAAATGGAGGCTATATGAGCTTGGCTATGCAAATGTTTAGGTCCCAAGAAGGGACTGACTCCCTAAGGGGAGGATGGAGATGAAGCAGACCCTTAAAGAACTTTCTAAAGACATGATGCGAAGCCACTGACTTGTCTTTGCCAGCTGAAATATATGCTGAAATGGCAGCCAGTCAGATCTTTAAGGTAGGGGGCCTGAGGCTCAGTGAGTGCAGCTGGGTTAAATAGTCCAGGAGGACAGGTAACCCAGCTTGTGAGCGATTGAGATTTTTGTGCTTGTACCAAAAGGAGAACTGTTTCCATTTGGAAGCATGCGTCTTTCTAGTTGAGGGTTTCCTGGAATCTCTGAGTATATTCAAAACTTCTTCAAAGAGCTGTAGAGTGGCAAACTCTAAGTCTTCAAGAGCCAGGCCTTGAGATGTAGAGACCTGAGGTTGGGGTACAGGATCCTGCCCTGTGATTAAGTTAGGAGATTGTGCATCTGAGGAAGATCAATAGGTCATGACACTGATAGGGCTAGTAAGAGGGAATATAATGGCTGCCTCGCCCAATCTGATGCTATTAGAATCATAGTTGCTGGCTGGGAGCCGGCCCGTCGGCGCAGCGGTTGGATTTCCGCTTGCGACGCCGGCGCGACCCGGTTCGGGAACAGACCCGGGTCGCCGGAGGGCCGGCCGGGGGAGAGTAGGATTGAGCGTCCGTTGGGCAGCTCTCCTACTCCGGGGGGAGGGTGTGGGTTGCACCCGGTACGCTAGAGACTCCTGGCGGAGGCCGGGAGTACTCGCGTAGCCGAGGCTAGACGTAGGGGGGAAGGAGGCGGACGTTGACGTCATTGTACGTCCCCACCTCCTCTGGGAGAAAAAGGAGGAAAAAGATGGCGGGGCAGGACCACCGATAGATGAAGCCCTCCCTGGAGAGCCTCGCATTGCCACCGTCGCTGCAGGACCCCAACCAGTTACAGTTCCGGGGTCACGAAGGTGGCCCGTGGCCCCACCCTCCTGGGGGCAAGCTGGGCGACCGAGGTCCTCAGCAGCACTATGTGGTGGAGGTCTCCGGGGCCGTGACCAGCGGAAAGTGTACCGTGGTCCTGCTAGGGAAAAGCATAATAAATAATAATAATAAAAAAAAAAAAAAAAATAGTTGCTGGCTGGGTCCTGAGCTGTATGAGGACTCTGAGCAGTAGAGGAAAGGATGGGAAAGCATAAAGAAACTTCCCTGTCCAATCCAGTGTCAGGGCATCTAGTGGCACTGTCCCAAGCCAGAGGCCTGCAATGGTACTGTGGCAGCTGACAGTGGTCGTGGAGGCAAAAAGACCTATCTCTGGTGTGCCCCACATTCTGAATACTGAGGCCAGAACCTGTTCGTTTAGGGACCACTCATGATGGTTCTAGCTGATTCTGCTGAGAGAGTCTGCCAAAACATTGTCCTTCCCTGGCAGGTGGATTGCAGAGACACCTGCAGAGAATAAGCCATGTTCCACACTTTCGTGGCTTCTGTGCACAGCAAGGTCAACCCGGTGCCTCTTTGTTTGCTGATGTAGTACACAGTGGTAGTGGTGTCTGTCCTAACTTGCACCACCTTGCCCTTGACCTGATGGGCGAATGACTGCAAGGCCAGGAGAACTGCCCTGAGCTCAAGCAGGTTGTTATGCAAAAGTGACTCCTGAGCGGACCAGATACAGCTCACCGTCAAATTGTCCAGGTGCACCCCCCCCCACCCTAGGAAGGAGGCATCTGTGGTGAGGATGACCGAGGGAGCTTCTTGGCAAAAGGGCATTCCCTCCCTAAGGTTGTCTCTGTCCTGCCACTTTTGTAGGGCCTGCAGGAGAGGTTTTGTGACAGGAACTAATCTGAATAGCGGATCCCTCCTCTGAGACCAAAGGAACCTTAGGTGGAACTGAATGTCCCTCATTTGAAGTCTGGCCCCTGGCAACACGGCTGTGGCAGCTGCCATGTGGCTCAAGAGCTGTAGGAAATGCCTTGCTGGCCTGGGTCTGTTGAATCTGAAAGAGTCTGCTAGCTCCAGAATGTTGTACACCCTGTCCTGTGGAAGGAAAGCCTTTTCTTGCAGGGTGTCCAGCTCTGCTCCTATATATTTTAGGACCTGGACGGGTTCCAGTTGGGACTTCTGAGCATATACCAGGCATCCCAGAGACTCTAAGGTGCCCCAAGTGAGGGCCGGAGAGTCCCTGGTGTGCTGGGGGGGGGGGCTATCCCACGACTAGCCAGTCATCCAGGTAAGGGAACACTGTGACTCCCAGCCTTCTTAAGTGTGCCACAACCACTGCTAGACACTTGGTGAATGCCCCAAGGGCAGATGTTAGGTCAAAGGGTAGTGCTGCAAACCGGTAGTGATCCGAGGGCAGCCTGAACCGCAGATACTTTCTGTGGCTGTGTCAGATGGGAATGCGGAAATAGGCAGAGTAGGAATGCTTTGGCTTTGTCAAGTGTTTGTTCAGAAGCCTGAGATCTAAAATGGTTTGCCAATCCCCATTTTTCTTTTGAGTAAGGAAGCCTCTGGAGTATAAACCTTTCCCCCTTTGGGACAGGGGGACAGGTTCTACTGCCTTGATGCGCAGTAGGTTGGTAACTTCCGACTCTAACAGCTTTTTCTGTTGAGGTTGCCGGGCTGAAAAGCTTGCTCCTCAGTCTGGGGAATGCTTTGAAACTTAGGGACAGACCCTGGCTCACTACCTCCTAGATCCACTTGTCTGTGGTGGTGGCTTGTCATGCTTGGAGAAGTGAGTCAACCTGCCTCCTACTGGGTGAGGGGAGGCGACCCGTGCAAGCATATCAGGGTTCTGTTTGAGCTGGGACTTGGCCTGAGGTGCTGGGTCAGTCCTCCTTGTGGCCCTTCTACCCCTACCTCTGAAGTAACCCCTGGGTTGCTGGTAATCTGGCATTGCTTATGCTTGGAAGAAGGGTCTAGTGTAGGGACTTCTACCCATGCCTCCCCTGCCATGGGGCTTGTAGGATGTGGAAGGCATGTCCCGAACTGAGTAACTCCTATAGGTGGCCTTATTTTCCTCCACCTTCTTCATATAAGCCTCAATCTTGTCCCCAAAGAGAGAAGTATTCTTGCAGGGGAAATCCATGGCTTTAGACTGGGTCTCCTGGGACAGGTTGGTAATCCTGAGCCAGGCAAATCTCCTCATGGAGATGGCAAGGGCCATGAGCCTGGAGGCTGTGTCATTTGCATCCAATGCCACATGGAACTGGTACTTAGCGGCATCTAAGGTGGATATGGCGGTTTCGGCCAGATCAATTGCCACATCCCTAGTGATCTTATCAGTCATGGCCAAAACAGATGACCAGAGGGCTTTCTGGTACTGTGCCATATAGGCCATGTAAGTGGCTTGCCTGAGGAGAAGGGAAGCTACCAGGTACCCCTTCTTCCCCATACTATCCAGCCTCTTGGAGTCCTTGTCCGGTGGGTGAGAGGCCAGAAGCACCCTGGCCTTATCACAAGCAGCTGTCTGTACCACTCCCTCATGATCTAGTTGGACAAAAAAAAAAAAATCAGCATTTGCCCTGTCCAGCTAGTATTTCTTTTCTATCTTTCTATCCTCTCCAGGTATGGAAGTGGGGGTTCGTAGGATCTTGAGGGGGCACCAGACTGTGAGGGATGCTCAGTCAACTCCCCCAGAGGAAGCTGACTGTCCACCTGACCTCTTGTACAGGCCTCCAGTCTCAGCAAGTCCAGAAACAATGGAGGCCTGTTCTCTCTCTCTCTGTATGTATAGTACCGGGGAGAGGCCTGGGGCAAAGACCAGAAACCTTACCTTGATGTCCTAGGTACAATGCCTGTCCTTCACAAGTTGGGAGGTCCTGCCCCAACTTCAATGTGCAGATTTTGAGGGTGTGGTAGTCCATACTGAAGCAGGCATCGCACTTGTCCATGTTGTGATGTGAACCCAGGGAGATGAAACATCAGTCCGTGCGGTCCGAAACAGTCATGGGATTATCGCAAGGGCAACGACTCATAAGGGCGATCCCCACCTTTGACTTCCCGGATTTACTAGGCCCTGAACTGAACATGACTAAAGATGGTAAAAATAATATAAAATGAAAGGAAAAACACACAATGCCATGCTAGAGGGGTAGAAAAAAAAATGCTGTTGATAAACACATATCAGAGATGGTACGGTGTTGAGCGAATCACTAGTTTTGGGGACGAGCAGAATGATGCACTTTCTTGTGGCTGCCGTCCCACATGAGGTGTTGCCTCGATGGTGAGAAAAGCAGAGCTGAGGAGGCTGGGGGGCTGGAGTCAGTTATTGGCCAACCCACGAGTGCCACAGCATGCATCAGCCTTGTAGGCAGTGCCACCTCCGTCAGCTCCCTTCCTCAAAAATCTTAACGCTACACGCTCCAGCAGGGTTGGCACCTTCAGCTGATAACCCACCTGTAATGAATGGTGAAGACTGATCTTTGGAAGATCAGTGTAATTCTCAGGATGGGTAGTTTGAGATGGGTAATGATTAACAGGCAATTACGATAGGACATCCAGGCTGGAAACAGGCATTAAAAGGGCAGCCTGTGGGATCCTTCACTGAGCTTACAGCAGTAGGAGCACATGACACCAGGCTGACACCCAATTGGTCAGTGGTGTCTAAAGGGCTGTGCTCCGTCTGCTGTGAGCCTGTGTGGCATGCGGAATCTGCAGATAGAGTGTGGGCAGCTGGCAGCAGTCTGGAAGCAGCTCAGTGGGCACTCGCTTTGCAACACAAATTGTGGCAGTTAAAGACTTGTCTTTAAAAGTTGAATCAATCAACAGTTGAAACCTACACTACATGAAGGAGCAAAGGGAGAAATAGTGGGGGACTGGAACAATCTCAGTCGAGGAGGAGGTGGTGGTGCTAGGGAGAGAACAGAGAAGGAGCAATGTGGGGGAAAAGACATAGACAAAAACACAAAAGGCAGCTGGTTTGAAATTAAAAGTTGAAAGTATTACACTGTTTGTTGTGTGCACCTTAAACGATCTCAGCCGGGGTGGGGGGTTGGGATCAGCCTCAGTCGAGGAGGTGGTGCTGGGGAGAGAACAGAGAAGGAGCAAGGTGGGGGAAAGACAGACAAAAACACAGAAGGCAGCTGGTTTGAAATTAAAAGTAGAAAGTATTACACTGTTTGTTAGGTGCCCCTGAGCCCTGTTATTTATTACTGTGACATAGTCCGCCAGCTACACTGTCTGTCTCTGCAACAATTAGTGAAGCCTTTTACAGATGTATTACACTGTTTGTTAGGTGCCCCTGAGGCCCGAGTACTGTCATTTGTTACTACTGAAATTCTGTTACAGCTGTATTACACTGTTTGTGAGGTACCCTCAAGGCCCGAGCATTGTCATTTATTATTGTGACATAGTCAGAGACACTGCCTGTCTCTGCAGCAGTTAATGAAAGCCTTTTATGACTGTATTATACTGTTTGTTAGGTGCCCCCGAGGCTCAAGCCCTGTCATTTTCATTTATTACTATGACATAGTCAGCTATACTGTCTGTCTCTGCAGCAGTTAGTGAAACAATATCCTTTCACAGCTGTCTACTATGTCTCATATTTCTCAGTCTTAGTTTATGAAAAGGAAGCATAGCCCTGCTGCACGTGCAACTGTTAATGATACGGACAGAATGAATCATACCACTAATGAAGAACATAGCGACAAATAATAATAATATCACCAGGACTGGCACTAAATGTCCTGCACAAAAAAAAAGCATGTTAGCAATGAAATTATAGAGTTTCAGAAAGAACTGACTGGAGTTACTCGTAGAGGTACTTAACATTTTACCAGATGTGCCAGGATACTTCCTGCTGCTGAACCAGCATGCAAGGAGGCATCCTCCTCAAATATAGGCTCAGATGTTGAAGCAGCAAATGCTGACAGAGATGGTGGTGATAATGGGGACTGGGATAGCCCAGGCTATGTCCCACATAATGATGACAGCATTTCCAGTTCTTCTGCATCTTGTGGCGATGAGGTTGGTAGTTTTGATCAGAAGGTAGGAGAGGATGCCACTGTAAGGCATGAGAGGCAAATGCAGGAAAAAAATCATATGCTAAACATAAGACTAAGAAGATGAGTATGAATGAGAACAATTCATCTCAACGAGGAAATGGCAGTGTAGGGTTTCTTCCAAGTCCCTTGACTATACAAGGAATACTGCCAGGCACCGTGGCACAAAGCAAAAAGGTAAGTCTTTAGAGTGGAATTTATTTTATATTGACCCTGCAGACAACTCATGAGCTGCATGCAATCTGTGCAAAAACAGCACTGGTCATGGTGGCAAAGTAGCAAATTTTGGAACATCAGTAATGATGCGACATGCAAAGGCAAAACATCCAAATGAATGGGGCAGGGCAAGGGGCAGTGTGGTTGGTATGGGCAGTACTGGCGGTGGTGGTGACCATAGTGACAATGAACTGGTAGCAGAAAGTGACACTGAATCACCTGACGTGTCTGTGCTGTCTTCCCAGATAAACATATATTGTTTTCTGACATCATCAAGTACTGGAAAATCCCAAAGTAGTATTCCACATGAAAAAGGCATGAAAAATACATTCCCCCCAAAATTAAAAATATTTCATCTACTAACATTAAAAGAAAGTGTTGCAAGGAGATCAAAATGTACCCGCAAGCATCCAACATGCCAGCTGTTAAACACAGCCATTGCAGAGTTGTTGGCCAACTGTCAACTCCCTTTTGCTTTTGTTGCCCAGAAAGGTTTCAAGTTCATGAAGCAGACTGAACTACGGTACACCATTCCCTGCCGAACATATTTATCAAAAAAGGCTGTTCCACAGTTGTATGACTTGGCATGTACTTAAATCATTAAGCAGTTGAAACTCTCTGAGGTGAAGCAGATTTACATAACTACAAGATACTTGGACCAGCAACCAAACAACTGACTACATGACTGTTGCAACTCATTGGGTAAGTCTTCAGTCAGAAAGTAATAATCCCTGCTCTACTGTAAGCAATTGGAAGCAGGCTGTATTGTGAGTTACCACTTTTAAGGAAAACCACACTGCTGTGAATATTTTGCAGGAGCTAGAAAAACAATTCCAGAAATGGCTCACTCCGTATTCCTTATCTGCAGGGTTCATAGTGTCAGATAGTGGTGCCAACACAGTCAAAGTTATTAGAGATGGCAACTACCAACACATACCTTGTTTTGCACAATGTTTAAATCTTCTCATCTATAATTTCTTAAATGGAAACAGAAATGCTGAAAACTTGATAGGTTTTGCTAGGAAAATATGTGGGCATTTCAGCCACTCTGTGAAAGCACAAAAAATCCTGAAGTCGTTGCAGTTGTCAAACAACTTGCCACTGTATACATTAAAGCAGGGAGTTCCAACCTGCTGAAATTCAACATTTTACGTGCTGGAAAGGCTTCTTGAACAGAAAAAAGCTGTACATGACTACACCATGCAGAATCAAATAGTTAAAGTAGATATCATGCTCAGTTCCAGCAGCTGGGTGTCTACTTGAATCTTTGGTCACCTTATTGGAGTGATTTGAGGCTGCCACACGTGATGTCAGTGCAGATGATGCAACTCTGAGTCAAATTCTTCCACAAATAGGATTTCTTCACATTTTCAATGACATAAAGATTTTCAGTCAAAAGAAGACACCACTGCTGTTATGCTAGTAGATGACAAGAGTCTCAGACTGTTGACTAATCAGAGAATAAATGCCATGTTTAAGAATGACACCTATGTGTTGGCTACGTTACTAGATCCCCGCTTTAAGGTAAAGACTGAGGCCATCCTTCCTGCAGGGGAAGACACTGAGTATTGGAGAGATCTTCTGCTAACCAAATGTGACATTGCCCCAACACCATTAACAGATGTACAGCAGTTAAACTCTGCCGAACCACCAGAGTGCACCTTTAGTGCAGACAATAGCACATTTATAAATTCTTCACAATCACCAGTGTCACCAGTGAGGGAAAGGACATCTACAGCTACTTCCTGGGCATCCTATGTTCAGGATCAAAAAGACAAATCAATTCTGAGTTGCCTGCAACAACATGGACTAGTATCATGTACTCAGCACAATGATCCAGGAATACATTGCAGACCATACTGTGATTGGTCTCGAGGAAGATTCATTACTCTATTGGAAACAAAAAAGAACAATATGGCCTGATCTAGCAAATCTTGCAATAATGTACCTCAGTTGTCCACCTTCATGCGTATATTCAGAATGCATATTTATTGCAGCTGGACGAATAGTCACTGACCAAAGAACACTGCTAAGTCCTGTAAATGTGGAATGGCTTACATTTCTCAAAATAAATGCTGACAATTTCCCAACTGTCCCAAATAATGAATTATGCGATTCTGACCCCGAACATAAACAACAGCCTGCAGAAAGTGATACTGAATATGACGACTAGGTTGTATATGAAACAAATAGAAAATCCTATGTGTAATGGCGTACTACCAAATTTGGTAACTTAACATTGCTAACACATCTCTCTCTCTCAGCAGTTGCAACTGACCCTCTGAAATAAATTCTGCCATGGTCACAGTCACTTCATGGATAAACAGGCATGTCTGTCATTTTTCTGACAATGTTGGCATCATTATTTAAATCTGAATTCGCTTGCTTTTTTTACATTTTCTCACCAAACGTGTTCCACATGTCACATACCGTTCCAGTCCTGCTCCATATAAGCATTACTCAAATTCTGGAAGCACTGTTGCTAATAACGTACAAACCTTGTATCACAGCTGTTACTGCAGTTTCTTCCATTGGCATCACTTTCCCTCAGTTTTATTGTCATTCTCCTTAGACACGTACTACTGACAAAATATGCCATCACCACTGCCACCATGCCAGTCATATGTGCCACACTACCCGTAGTTTTATCAATCATCAATTTATTATGTTTGACAACCACCCTGGGTATAATTTTTTGAAACAACAGCAGCCTCACTCAGAACAGCTGAGCCTCTCATACTTACCTCACCAATGTCCACCATGGGAGTAATATTTGGAAACAGCAGCGGGCTCAGACAGAGCAGCTGTGCCTCTTGTACCTACCTCAGCAATGCTCGCAATGGGTATAATTTTTTGAAATAGCAGCAGGCTCACTCACAGCAGCTGCATCTCTCAAACCTGCCTCAGCAATGCCCGCCACGAGTATAATTGTTGGAAACAGCAGCAGGCTCAGAGCAGCTGCTCCTCTCGTACCTACCTCAGCAATGCCCGCCATGAGTTTAATTTTTGGAAACAGTAGCAAGCTCAATCAGAGCAGATGCCCCTCTTGTACCTGCCTCAGAAATCCCTACCATGGGTATAATGTTTAGAAACAGCAGCACGCTCACTCAGACCACCTGCACAACTTGTACCTGCCTCAGCAATGCCCACCCTGGGTATAAATATAATTTTTGGAAACTTAAACAGTGTAATACAGCTATAAAAGGATAGTGTTTCACTAACTGCTGCAGAGGGAGAAAGTGTAGCTGACTATGTCACAGTTATAAATTACAGGGCTCAGGGCACCTAACAAACAGTGTAATAGTATACAGCCTACAGTCAAAAACAGTCTTTCACATTTTTGTTATGGTCAGGGTAAGGTAATAGTGTAGTAGAATGATTAGGGTAGTAACTACCCGACCCTACCCAACTACCCATTTTGCATTAGGGTATTTTTAGGGTAGTTTGGATGTACTTGCAACTAATGTTTGGCGTAGGGTATTTTACTACCAGCCCATGCTTAATTTTGACCCAAAATTTTCAACATAGCTATTTTTTCACACCACCTCATGAATGGGACATGTGTCATTTTTAAAATCCTGGCTAAACATTTTTTTCAGGCTTGTGGCACAAAATGACGTTTAAGGCAGTATTTGTAAATGAGACCTGTCATGTTCTGAGGGGGGAGGGACATAAAAAGACTACTTTTAATATTTGGGGTGAAAATGTAAAAAAAATAAAAAGTTATGGAGAAATGTTGTATGCAGGGTCGGCCACTGGCCCAGCGGGTAGTGGGTTGTGTTCCCATACTAGCAACTCGAATTCGTGGATGAGACTGGGGAGCAAGCAGGTGACACCTTGTGACCGACTGGGGAGCCTTCCATCATAAAGGGGTTAACGTGCGTGTCATGGCCTGATGGAGTCACATACTACGTCAGGAGAAGTGGGTTGGCATTAAAATGGGGCTTGAAATATCTCCACTGTTATTATTACTCCATTTCTAAAGGGGTATGCACAAATGAGGATAGTTTCACGATCACAAAAACAGAAAGTCGTTAAAACAAACTACGGTATTGTAGACAATTTCACTATCATGACTCTTGTTATTCATTTGTTAGTTTAACAATTTTGCCTTTGTGCTATTTATACCCAACACCTACACAGCAAATACTCAGCTGAGTTGGTAAACTCCCACATAACATCTCACACACTTTACGGCATGGGATACTACTCGCTAAAATCTCACAGTTTCCTGCCTTTAATATCTTGGCCTCTGCTCAACTGCTTTGCAGAGGAATTTAGTCAGACCCTCAGCCAATCGAGTACCTAGTTTTCTCTTACTTGAAAATTCACTCAGAATCACAACTGCTGTTAATATTTCAGTCAGATTTTAGATTCCAACACAATGCCACTGTGACAGGGAGCTTCTGCCACTCTTGAGGACCAACCTTTTCTTAAATCTGCTGCAACAGTTCTTCTATTTCTTAAACCTAATCTATTCTTTACAATTTCTAGTCCATAAGGTTGGCCACCTATGCGCACCCCCTTTCCTTTCTTGACTATGCTATAGTGTCCTCTTTAATTATCCTTTTCCATTGCAGGTCCTTGTACAGGGAGGTTATTGTGGTGACCTCCGAGCATATGTAAAACAGGTTGTGTTTACTGTTGTTGGAGTTAGTATGTAATAGCACTATGTCATAAAATACCCTGATGTATTTTATATACCTTATGTTTGTGAAACCTGTAAATGTTGAAAATACCATGGCACTAGGTGTTTCTGATGGTGGCAAAAAGTACTAGTTGACTGTATTATAGAAATTAAGTTAGTTGTGCTATTTAAAATGCATGTAAATTGCTGTAAACTGAACAAGTTTGAAATGTCATGGTGATTTGCATATATCCCATGATGCCTTGCATTACGGAAGTATGTATGATTATGTATTTCTTTGAAACTTGATTTGTTGCCAATGCCCTTTGGGGTAACTCTTTTTTCAGTGATTCTGCACTGAGGTTCTTTGTCTATAGCTTGCTTTATTTTCTTTTTGAGCCCCCGCTACCCAAGCAAACAAGGCCAACACAGGGATGAAAGGTTTTCACTAAAAATGTTTAGATCAGAGATCAGTGTCAGTAGATGCTGGCTAAGTGCAGAGAAAGGACATACATAGTATGTTGCTGCAAACTGATGTACTGAGGAAGGAATATGACATTGCTGAAGCTTATTTTCAAACACCATGAAGTCTTGCTATAATTAGGACTTATTGCAGTTAGCCCCTGGCTGTGAACTGCCCCGGAGAGGAAACAGTTAACTCCAGAGAGATCTGGAGTTCCACAGCGCGAAGGCGCTGTTCAAAGCTCTATCTGGCCAGTTTCAAATGAAACTGCCAGATTCTTTACTCCGCTTTCACTGAACAGTCGCTCCGGAGATCAGCTCCTTCAGCTCGGTTCATTTTGCGGTTCAAGCGAGTTTATTCGGTTCATTTGAACCAGCAAAAGTGTCTATTTTACCGCATTTTCGGTCAAAAGCTCTATCTGGTAAACCGTAAGTACTAGTGTTTAAGTCTGTGTGGAAATTCATTATCCGATCGGTTTGCTTAAAATAACGAATTTATTCATTGAATGGGCTTTTAGAAGTGCGGTTCCTGGTTCTTATCGGTTCTAAAAAAACCTAGCATTATCTGGGTTTTTTCAAATACCCGTGACACGGTTAGGAACCGATAAGGGTGTCTTGCCTAGCACAGCCGTTTAAAGGGCAAGTTTTTTTGTTAGGCTGGCATTATGTCTGAGAAACCCAAAAGAAAAACCGGGCCCACTGGGTTTCAACACTGTGATGTCTGTGGGGAAGCCTTTGCCAAGGCTGACCCACACACCACTTGTGTCTATTGTCTGGGGGCTGACCACCTCCTGTCAGACTGCCAGGTGTGTAAAATTTCCCTGCAGCCACCCTGAAAAGAGATTGGGCGCGCTCAGGAATGAGAGGCCAAAAGTCCGCTGACCCAGATGGCCAGCCCGGTCCAGCACCCACTGGACCAGAGGGAGTGCCCTCTGACCAGGGCGAGACTTCCTCGGCAAAAGAAAGGCTGGTTCAGAGGAACCAGTCCCAGTAAAAGACAAAAATCAGCAGGTCTGAGTCCAAAATTGTCTCTCCAACTGCTGCAGAGATAGCAAAAGCCATACAGATTGTTCAGTCTTTGTCTCAGGGACTTGTCAAACCCCTTTAGTTGGGAAAAGGGTGCTCATTCAGGTCCAGTGGTTCAGGATTATGATGTTGAGGATTTTATGAACCACAGGAGGGGAGGAGGAATTTGATCAGTGCATTTGTGACTGGGAAGGTCTGGAGCGTGCCCATTGAGCCGGACATTTCTCCAGACAGACCTTTGAATCTCCCCTTTGCTGTCCGAGTCCCTTCTCATTTTAGGTTTTATAAAAGGTGGCAGAAACCCTCCAGCTCCCTTTAGAGGAGGCTGTGGATGAGCAAGAGGAGCCTGATTATGTAGAAATGATGGATATTCCAGAGTCTAGAAGGTTGTCTATTCCTTTGCATAAGTCATTTAGGAAGCAAACAACGAAGATTTAAAAAAATCCTCATTCTGTCCCTCCTGTAGATAAAAAAATGGACAGAAGGTATACTTTATCAGGCCCTGATACAGACTTTCTCACTGACCAGTGTAGTCATGTAGGTGTTGTTCAAGCTGCAGCCTGTGACAAGGCTAATATTCCCCTGGCCTCACATCCTCCTGATAAGGATTCCAGGAAGATTGATGCCATGGCAGAAAAAAACAATATATGGCAACCGTTGGGACTCAGACAGGCTAATTATATGGCTTATGTGGCTAGATATCAGAAATCTAGATGGGACACTATATTGCAGTTGGCCAAGCAGGCCCAGGGCCAGCTGGCTAGTGAGTTGGAACAAGTGGCTGCTGATGGCATTGAAGCCTCTAAAGTTCAATTTCATACTGCTGTTGATGTTAATGATGTTTCCTCTAGGGTCATGGCCACTTCTGTAGCTCTCCGTAGGTTGGCATGGCTCAGATGCACTAATCTGTCCCAAGATACTCAGTCAAAGGCTATAGATTTTCCGGTGGTAGGAAATTCTCTGTTTGGGGATCAAACAGAAAATTACATGAAAAGATGGATGAATACAGAACTACCTACAAAAGTGCCCAAGCTAGGAGGGCATGCCACTCCACAAAGGCATGCCCCAGGGGTGAGGGCAGGCCTTACCACAGGCCTTTTATCAAGTTCAGGCCTCTTCAGCCCTTTGCACAGAGGGTTTTTTCAGAGGCAGAGGAGGCGGCACAGGCAGACCCTCTCCTCTCCTCAGCCTAAAGCTGCTGCCAACAGGCACCCTGACGGGGTGTCCAGGGCCGATTCTCCTGTACCGGTGGGGGCAGGTTGGCTTATTCAGCCAGAACTGGTTGTCCCTAACCCCGGACAAATGGGTTCTGGAGGTGGTAAGCCAAGGTCTGGTTCTCAGCTTCAAGCAGTTCCCAAAGATGAGAGCCACACATTTTCCTCCTGCAAATCCTTCAGAAGCCCTTGCTTTGGAAGCAGAGGTTTCTTCACTTCTAGACTGCAAAGCAGTGGAAAGGGTTCCTCCTTGCCATCAGGGCAAGGGGCTGTACTCGAGATACTTCCTTACCCCAAAAAAGACAGGAGAATGGCGGCCCATCCTAGATTTAAGGTTCCTGAACAAGCATCTTTTGAAACCAAAGTTCAAAATGTTAACTCTGGCAATGATTTTGCCTTCCCTAAGGCCAGGGGACTGGCTAGCTTCCCTGGACCTCAAGGATGCCTATTTTCATATCTTGATCAGGCCTTCTCACGAAGTACCTCAGGTTCGAACTGCCCTCTGGCCACTACCAGTTCAAGAGCAATGCCCTTGGCCTCACTTCTGCTCAAGGGTTTCACAAAATGTCTAGCTGTGGTAGTGGCTCATTTAAGAAGGCAAGGGTTGCTGTGTTTCCCTACCTGGATGACTGGCTCATAGTGGGTCAGTCTCCAGATCAGAGTAAATCCCACTTGCAAGTCACCAGCAGCTTCTCACTTCTCTGGGATTCCTGCTGAATTTTCCAAAGTCAGTTCTGGAACCAGTTCAGGTACTAACTTTCATAGGCGCAGAGTTGAACACAAAGTCAGCCAGGGCATTTCTTCCCTCGGAAAGAGTGGACAGAATCTTTGCTCTGGCATCCTCCTTTACCCTGCGGGTCTCTCGACCAGCAAGGCACTTTCTGCAACTCCTAGGGCACATGGCTGCTTCCACAGCTGTCGTGCAGGGAGCAAGATTTCAGATGAGGGACATCCAGTTCCACTTGAGGTCCTACTGGTCTCAAGGAAGGACCCCTTACCAAATTAGTCCCAGTGACCAAAACCCTGATCCTAGCCCTTCAGTGGTGGCAGGATCAAAGCAATCTAACTCAGGGGTCCCTTCTTACCTGTTCTTCATTCCTCACCCTCACCCACGGATGCCTCCCTGTTAGGGTGGGGGCTCACTAGGCGACCTTTCCACTCAGGGAGTGTGGTCCCCTCAGGAATCTCTGCTCCACATCAATCTTTGGAACTCAGAGCTGTTCCTTAGCTCTCAGGCTTTTTCAGCTACTGTCTAGAACAAGGTAGTTCAAGTCAGGACAGACAACACCGCAACAATGTGGTACATCAACAAGCAAGGGGGCACTCGGTCTTCAGCCTTGTGCACCGAAGCAATGAAGTTGTGGTCTCTGGCTTATTCCCTGAACACCTCCCTGATAGCGGTTCACCTCCCAGGGAAGGACAATGTCCTGGCGGATGCCCTCAGCAGGACTTCTCAGGGCCATCATGAATGGGCCCTGAATCCTCTGGTGCTGGGGACAGTCTTTGCCAGATGGGGCACCCCTCAGATAGATCTTTTCGCAGCCCCAGACAACCACCAACTTCCTCTGTTTTGTTGCAGGCCTCCAGTGCTGGGATCAGTCCCCCTGGACGCCTTTCAGTTGGATTGGAAAGGGAAGTTCCTGTATGCCTGTCCTCCCTTCCCTCTCCTCTTCAGGGTACTAGTAAAAATCAGAACTCAGCCCTGCAAAGTGATTCTGATTGCTCCAGACTGGGTCAGGCAGCCCTGGTACCCTCTTCTCCTGTCCCTGACATTCCACCCTCCTGACCTTGCCCAGGACCCACGACCTGCTGACCTGTGCACAGGGGAGAGTGTGGTACCCGGACCTCAATTCCCTCCACCTCAAGGCCTGGTTCTTGAGGAGCTAGAATTTGCTGATTTACACCTTTCTCAAGGTGTCCTGGATATTCTGAAGGCTTCTAGGAAGCCTTCCACTAGGGCCTCTTACAACTCCAAGTGGAAGAGGTTTTCCTTTTGGTGTTCTGAGAAGCAAATTGTACCAGAATCTGCTGACTTGGCCATTTTATTGGACTATTTGGTCCATCTAAATTCCCTAGGCCTCAAACCAGCTACTTTGAAGGTTCATCTAGCAGCTGTTTCTGTTTTTGTTTCTGCAGGGAAACCTGTTTCCCTCTCCTCTCACCCTGTGTTTTCCAAGTTTTTTAAGGGGTTACTTCACACTAACCCTCCCTTTCGGGAACCAGCCCCAGCCTGGGATCTGAATGTTTGCATTGCTCTGCTAATGCAATCCCCCTTTGAGCCTCTGTCTTCGGCAGATCTCAAGTTTTTAACTTGGAAGACTGTCTTTCTAGTGGCTATCACTTCTGCTAGGCGTATAAGTGAATTACAAGCCTTGTCAGTGGAAAAGGATTTTATTTCTTTTCACAGAGATAAAGTAGTCCTCAGGACTAACAGAAAGTTTTTACCTAAAGTGGTTTCAGATTTTCATCTCAACCAATCCATCTCTCTTCCAGTATTTTTCACTGAGCACTCTTCCTCAGGGGAGAGGAGACTGCACAGTTTGGACGTCAAAAGAGCTCAAAGCTACTATTTGGAGCAGCACCGAGGGTCATAGGTTGAATCCCTCCAACTCTCCTTACCTATGGAGAAGTGGGCAAGGGAGACCTGCCACTAAGAGGACAATCGCAAGGTGGATTGTCTCTTGTATCCAGTTCTGTTACCAAAACTAGGTAGAGAACCTCCCTCAGGACTGAGGGCTCATTCCACCAGGGTCAGCTGCATCTCTAGCGGCTGCTAGAGATATTCCCATTTTGGAAATTTGCAAGCTGCTACCTGGAAGACAGTCCACACCTTCACCAAGCATTATTCCTGGACGTCCAGTCCAGGAGATGCTCGCTTTGGCATAGCTGTGCTTCAGAGCCTATTCCTAAGTAGGTTCTGGCCCTCCTCCATGGAGGTACTGCTGTATAATCTGCAATAAGTCCTAATTATAGCAAGACTTCATGGTGTTTGAAGAAAAATTACTCACCTTAGTAATTGCTTTTTCCTCATGGAGTCTTGCTATATTAGGACAACCCCTCTACCCTCTCAGAATTCCTACTTGAGTGCAGGGGTTGGCAAATTAGTGCAAGCACTGTGTCATGCCATTTTAGTCTCTCTAGTCCCCCCCCCCATTTCATTTGGGTTAGGGAACTAGGTAATTCTGTTTTTTGTTAAGTGGTAGATGGTCCCCTCTCTGGACTTGAGTCTTTTGGGGAGAGGGGGCCTATTAGTGCTTGTCAGGGGCGATCCTAACAACAATAGGTAATATTGTTTTTGTTCTGTGATTGTTGTTGTGTTTTGTTTTACTACTGGTAGGTAGCCAATGGCTAGTGTAGAGCTTTTCCACACAGACTTGCTATGTTAGTTTAGCTTCGTAAAGAACCTGGCAGTTTCATTTGAAACTGGCCAGATAGAGCTTTGAACAGCGCCCTCGCGCTGTGGAACTCCAGATCTCTCTGGAGTTAACTGTTTCCTCTCCGGGGCAGTTCAGAGCCAGGGGCTAACTGCAATAAGTCCTAATATAGCAAGACTCCATGAGAAGAAAAGCAATTACTAAGGTGAGTAATTTTTTCTTCTGTATTTTGAATAAACATCACATAGAGATTGTGTGTTGAACCTGAAGTTCAGTGTCTGGTCCATTTATTATCCTACAACCATATTGCAAAGAAATGCCTCCAAATTCTTATACTGCTGATTCGTTCACAAAGTCCTTAAGTCTGATGTGTTTTTGTTACAGTAGGTTTTAGTCAGTATCTGCAATTCAGTGGCTAATGGTCTATTTAAGTTCTAATATCAACATGCATACATCAAACTGTTACAAAAAAGTCTAAGGACAAACAAATAGAACCTGAGCAGCCACCTTCTTTTCGCAGTCATTATATAACAGTTTTTCCAAAGTACTATGATGATGTACAGGCCCAAATGTGAAGAAAACACTTGTGCAATTTAGTTTGCTTTCGTAACATTTTGCTCAGTCCTCATTAAAGGCCCAGAGCAATTACATGATCTTGCTGCAGATGTTTTCAACTCGGTTGGCATGTCACAGAAGTACTTTTGAAAACCTGTGCCAAGCTCCTCTGCTTAAGTGCAAGTATTACAGAATGCTTTTGGATTATCCACATCTATTTAAAAACAAACCCTGGCCAGAGCCGATAGGGCTGCAGGAGCGGAATCTGGGTTAAACATATTGAACATTATTATTTTTTTTTGTATTTTTACACCAAATTTTCAACACAGCATTGTGATGACCCTGCCTCATAAAGAAGGGCAGAGAAAATGTTCAACTCCTGGCCAGGGACTGCAAAATCAACTTTTGGGCTGCAAACACACATTTTGGGCAGGAGCTGAAAAACTATAGCTGGCACATTCATGAGTTGCTGTACCAAAATGGATATGTCGAAAATTTGTGGTAAACATATTGAATATTATCAAAGTTATGAGCCTGCATTTGCAAAATTCAACATACCCTCATAACTTAATAGGTGAACATATTAGAATCACAGACCACAAGAATGTGCAAACTATAATACCACCCCATATTAAATTTATTCAAGGCCAGGGAATGCATTGCTAGTCATTTTTTGGCATTGAAAAAGTTTCACTTGGTCCATGGGGAGGAAATTTGGATACAGCTTCACATAATCAAGCCCTAAATATCATGATATCAGGACTGAAAAGGGGTTAGGATGCACTTGGATGGACGTGAGGATAAGGTCAAGAAAATGTATTGTGGTACTGTACCCAATAAAGACACTGCTGAAAGAATGCAACACATATGTCAAACAGAGAAACACCAGCTTGGCATACATGCTGAATTCTTTGCTGCGGTCTTATACTGCAGCAAGATAAATTGTGTCAGTATTCATTTTTGAGTGGGGGATTGTAAAAAATGTCAGATGGTTGTCAATTCCAGTAACCAGTGGGGTTCCGCAGGGCTCGGTGCTGAGGCTGGTGTTGTTCAATGTCAATGACACTGGGGTGGCATTAAGGGCAAAAGGTGCCTATTCACGGATGACACCAAGCTCTGTGGGAGAGTGGACACAGCTGAAGGGATATAGGACCTACAGGAGGATCTGGAAAAGCTGTGGAGGTGGTCCAGGATCTGGCAGCTTGGCTTCAATGCCAAGAAATGCAAAGTTATGAATACTGGAGTCAAGAATCCCAGGACAGAGTACTACCTGAGTGGAGTCCGAGTATCTGCATCAGAGGAGGAGAAGGATCTGGGACTGATGATCACTAGTGACCTGAAGCACTCCATGCAGTGCAAGAAAGCATAAGCAAAGGCAAACAAGATGCTAGGATGCATATCTAGGGGATCAGTAGTAGGAAAGAGGAGGTTATACTGCCCTTGTACAGGTCACTGGTAAAGCCACATCTAGAGGATGGAGTTCAGTACTGGTGCTCACAACCTCAAAAAGGACATTAACCTGCTGGAGAAGGTCCAGACGAGGGCTACAAACATGGGAGCGGGTCAGCAGGATAAGGCATAGAAGGAAAGGTTGAGGGCACTGAATATGTGCTCCCTTTAAACCACTATGGTTCTCAAAAGAGGTGGCAGGGACAGTTAAGGAGAAAAGGATAGCATTCAGGAAATATAAGGAAACACAGAAGGAGCAGGATAGAGAACTTTATCAGTTAAAGCAGAAGGAGGCAGGGAAGGCAGTCAGAATAGCAAAGGCACAAACTGAGGAAAAGATAGCCAGCTCTGTTAAGAAGGGGTATAAAACCTTGTATAGGTACATTAGAGAGTGAAGAAAGACAAAGGGAGGGATACAGAGACTTAATAAAGGGGAGGGAATGTGGGCAGAGGGTGACAGTGAAAAAGCAGGGATACTGAACGAATATTTCTGCTCAGTATTCACAACAGATGAGGAGGGGAGGTGCCTAAACCAAACAAGGGAGAAACTCTGAATAGGGGGGTTGATACCAGTCCATTCACAGAAGAAAGGGTTTTAAAAAACTCTTGAAACTGAGGGTGGACAAAGCAATGGGGCCTGATGGGATTCACCCAAGAATACTGAAAGAACTAAGGGTTGAACTAGTAACACCACCAACTACTCTCTTTAACAAATCATGGGAGGATGGAGTGGCACCTGAGGACTGGAGGAGGGCAAATGTGATTCCACTTCACAAAAGTGGGAGCAGGGCAGAGGCAAGAAACTACAGACCAGTTAGTTTGACTTCAGTGGTAGGGAAAATGATGGAATCACTTCTGAAGGAAAGAACTGTTGAGTACCTAGAGGCCAGTGGGGCACATAACCCAACGCAGCATGGTTTCACAACAAGAAAAGGTCATGTCAGATGAACCTAACAGATTTCTTTGACTGGGTGACCAAAGACGTAGACCAGGGAGGGGCTGTGGATACGGCCTACCAAGATTTTAGTAAGGCATTCAACACAGTCTCACACAAAAGATTAATATACAAGTTAGCCAGCCTTGGAGTGGGTCCCAAGGTGGTAGCCTGGATGAAAAACTGGCTGGACAACAGGATGCAAAAGGTAATAGTAAACTGAGTCCACAGTGAAGAAAGGAGGGTAACTAGCGGGGTACCGCAGGGTTCGGTACTGGGACCGGTCCTCTTTAATATCTTTATAAGTGACATTGGAGAGCACCTAGAAGGAAAGGTATGCCTCTTTGCAGATGACACAAAGATCTGCAACAGGGCTGATACACAAGGTGGGGTGGAAAGAATGAAAATGGACTTGGCAAGGTTGGAGGAATGGTAGATTCAATGCAAAGAAGTGCAAGGTAATGCATCTGGGAAACAAAAACCCAGGGGAGGAGTACACAGTGGGGGGTGAGTTAATAACTACAACAAAAATCAAAAGAGACGTAGGAGTAATTATATCAGATGACCTAAAGGTGGGCAAGCAATGTGAGAAGGCAGTAAGGAGGGCTGGGGGGATACTAGGATGCATAGGGAGAGGTATCAGCAGTAGAAAACAGCAAGTTGTTATCCCTCTCTACAGACAGTTAATGAGACCCCATCTGGGGTACTGCGTGCAATTCTGGAGACCCCATCTCCGCAAAGACATAGACAGAGTGGAGGCTGTTCAGAGGACGGCAACCAAAATGGTGCAAAGTCTGCACCAGAAGAAATATGAGGAGAGACTAAAGCAGCTTAATATGTATACCCTTGAGGAAAGGAGGGAGAGCGGGGACATGATAGAAACTTTCAAGTATCTCAAGGGAATTAACAAGGTACAAGAGGGTAGTATCTTTCGGAAGAAGAGATGTGCAAGAACAAGGGGGCACAATTTGAAGATGGAGGGGCGACTCAGAGGTAATGTTAGAGTATTTTTCACAGAGAGGTTGTGGATGCATGGAACAGCCTTCCTGAGGAGGTTGTGGAGTCAGGAACAGTGGGAGAATTAAAGAATGCATGGGACAGGCATAAGGCAATTCTAGTGGGGGCAGAGGAAGTAAGCTGTTGATTAACTAGAATCTGCAGCTTATCCATCCGTAGGGAAATGGGCAGACTGGGTGGGCCAAGCGGTCCTTATCTGCCGTCAAAGTCTATGTTTCTATGGAAACGGGGGGACAGGGGACATGACTGGGACCTTCAAGTACTTGAAAGGGATAAATAAGGTTGATAAAGAGAGTCTCTTTAAGCTGAATGGCAACCATAACACGAGGGGCACAATGTTAAGCTGGAGGGTGGGAGGTTTAGGAGGGAGATCAGGAAGCACTTCTTCACAGAGAGGGTGGTGGAAACTTGGAATGCGCTGCCGGAAGAGGTAATCTCATTGAAGACAATGGGCAGCTTTAAGAGAGGTTGGGATAGGCATAGGGGGACGGTAAAGATTATAGGTAGGGAGGATGGGAGGAGTGGGAAGGGAGGACAGGGACAGTAGCTCAAGCTGTGGACCCTGCAATACGAGCAGACTTGATAGACCAAATGGCCTTCTTCTGCTGACTTCTTCGTATGTTGGTATGTAATCCCAACCCACCTTTTTTTCCTTCCTTGATGACAAAACTGCTGCTTTAGGGAGGGTGTGGCTAGCTGGCAAGCATGGAGGACTCTTGCTAAATAGACTCCCTGGGTGACGGTTTTAAAATGTATTATTTATCACTGTAAATCAAATTCCGGGCTTTGCTGAAGTGACATAGTGGAAACCTGAGCGAATGGCTACTACCAAAACTAAAAATCAGCAGACAAAGATTCAATTTCGCTCCAGGACCTCGACTGGTAGAGACGAGACTCTTTTTCAGGACACTGGGCCCTCTCCATCAGGCGCCAGCTCAGCAAGTGTGCATGTTGACTCCACCGTAATGGATATACCAAAATGCTTGCAGGAGTACCTGATATGTTAGCACAGATGCAGAGGGACATGAAGGCCGAGTTCCACAACCTTAACTTACAATTCACTCATTTGCAATCTGTAGTTACCACTCAAACTGATACTACTGCCATGCATACTACATAAATATGTGAGCCTGAACGCAGGATCAATGACTTGGAAGATGGGGGCATTGGCTGAAAGAAATGGGCTGCTTTCTACCATCCCCGATCTCTGGGAGTGCTTGGACGACCAAGAAAATCGCTCTAGGAGCTCAAATATTCGCATCATTGGGCTGCCCGAGGGATTGGAAGGCCGCAATCCTAATGCGGGGATACACACATTTCTGATCCAGAAGTTGGGCATAGAGGGAGAAGCTGCAGGGTATGAAACTGAGCGAGCACACCAGGTTGGCCCCCCCTCCTAAACCGGGGGACTGCCAAATATCTAAGATTGCAGGACAAGGAATCAGTGTTGCAGAAGACTAGAATGGTAGGCCTCCTCAAGGTGGATAATGCAACAGTGTATGTATATCAGGACTACAACAGAGCTCTTCAGATGAGGAGGCAAAAGTTCAACCCTGTAAAAAGTAAGCTGTACAGGATGGGCTGGAAATTTTCTTTGGCGTACCCGGCTCGTTTGACGGTGGAATAACCTGGTCAGAGCCCTCGTTTCTTTACTTGCCACAAGTTAGCTGAGAGATGGTTTGAGGAGGAGGAGGAAAACAGAGGAGAACGAGTAAGGCCCAACAATAAGTGAGTTCCAAGATGTGTAAGAACTACCTCGCACTGGTGTTTGTTCATGCTATGATGGATGCCTATGTTCTGTAGGGTAGGCATGTGCTTTTTTCCCTTGTGCCCCTAAGGCTCTTATTTCATCCACGGGTTGTCTGCAGGGTTTGACTGCACTTAGCAGCTAAACTGCAGACACAGAGGCAAAAGGTCCCCCTAACATCACCCCCCCAACCGAGTCTAGGGATTTGTGTATCAGCGGGAGGGGGGGGGGGGATGTCGCTGCATCTATCAAAGGCTCTAGAAGCAAGGGATTCTGATGACCCTTGAACGTTTTAGTGACTGGCCTGTTTTTTCGTTGCAGTATGCCCGACCATGCTAGGGGAGCACGGGTATCAGTGGGGCAGGTTTTTTTTTTTTTCTTCTTTTTCCCAGCTTTAGGGCTGAGTTGCATAACTCCACTCAATACTGAAAATGGAAATCTTAATTTCATGGGCCATGACTGATACGTGCAGATACGTGGCGCTAGCGTTCTAATAGGGGCTTTTCAGTTATGTTGTAACAGGCACCCTGGTTGTAGTACGTGTATGGGCAGATTATGGAAATGTAAATTTGCTTAGAGCATGTTACTGTTTAAATAACACAGCTATCTTGGTATTTGTTCTGGGACTTTTATAGGTTGCTTATGCCACAACCCCTCTACTTAGTTATATGGTTAATAGGCAGGGCAGGGTTGATTTTCCTTGCTTATTGTTTGCAGTGGGAACGCTGGTGGAGTGTATCCCGAAAGAGGAGGGAGCCTCAGTCAATTCCAGATGGAGGCTGGGGCATGTTGGGAATATTCAAGGGAAGGGGGGAGGCCAAACCTGACTAAAGAAGGGGGGTGGTAGTCAAGGCCTTAAATGACAGCCCTTTTTGCATGTGGGGAGGGGGGGATGATTCCACTTCAAAGGCTCCATAATACACTGACACTGGAGCACGTTGATCCTATTTTTTCAGGTGTGTCCCTGATTTTGGTCATTTGCCCCTGATCATTTTATTTGAAGCCTTGTCGCTGATTTTTGATGAGGGAGGGAGGGATGCGCTGGACTGTCTATAATTTGACACTGCAGTCTGCCTGACTGCTTCAGTGCTTCAATAAGGGAAATTCCAGTATGCTTCAAGATAATGAGTTAACCACTAGGCCGCTGAAAGAACTATAATGAATCTATTTATATATGGAGTCCCATTCGGGTGTGGGTGCTTTTTGTTGCCTGTGGGTTGCTAAGACCAGTGGATTATAATGCAGCTCCCATCGGCACAATTTGCGTCAGCATCCTGAGTGTCCTTTAATATTTACAAACTTTTCTACGAGTGAAATTAACTAATTGAGGCTTTGGAAGAAGGGGGTTTATTGAGGTGGTCACACTGTTACTGGCTGCTCTGCTACTCAGCAGTACATACCACCAAATGTAAATTGGATGTGGATATTTAAAAAAACACGGAAATAAATCTTTAAATATTACATTTGGGGTATTTTTGACACCACGAGGGGCCGGGTGACCACTTCTGGTCCCGGGGCTATTTAAGGGACTCGCGCCAGTAGCGGCGTGAGCCGTCAGCGCTGCGCCAGTGGAGGCAGCGCCAGAGACACACTGCGTCTGAGCGCATGTCTTCCGTGTCCTGTGTGACAAGGGAACAGGGCACACTGAACCATCATCGGCATTCCTGCACAAGAAGCGGGTAAGAGATTTCACCAAAAACATTAGTTGCACACTACGAGTAGTGACTTATCAGACGCTAAGCTACACGTGGGTTTAGTATAGAGTTTAAAGTAGAGACTAAGCCATGAGATAAAGAAATGGATATCCCAAATAGTGATGTACTTCAAGTGCTGGCAACTTTGTGTCAGAAGGGGAAATTAAAAAAATGTATTCACTGTAATATTGGCAGTGTCAGTGGCTCAGTAGGGAGCACACTTGCCTCTGAGGCCAGGAGATCAGAGGGCTGTGGGTTCAGTTCCCACATCTGCCACTTGGGTTAATATCCCAGTACTGACACTGTAGTGCAGCATGAGAGGGGTGCTGTACTTTTGAGGTGCCGTCTTTCGGATGAGACGTTAAACCGAGGTCCCATCTGCCTGGATTGGTGGTAGTTCAGGTGGATGTTAAAGATCCCATGGCACTTATCAAAAAGAGTAGGGGAATTTCCCCGGTGTCCTGGCCAAATTTCCCTCATTCACTAAAAATACCACCAACAGCTTAATCTGGTTCAAGGTCAGTTAGCATTCATCTGTATCCCCCTTCCCCGGGTTGTGCCTGAAAATAGGCAGGATTTGTCTAGTGCACTTACCCGGTCAACAAAAACTAAATAAATAAATAAATATGTATGAAGTAGGTAATTTGGTATCAAGGCTAGATTATTCATGCAATAAATGTAATGAGAACACGGTATTGTTACAATAACTGGCAGCGTTGGAGGGGGGGAAGGCGCCACAGGCATGTAGCTCACCAGGTATAAACTCCTCCCCCCCCCCAACACAAAAAAGAAATGAAGGACAAGGTAGTGGTGCATTCCCCTGTAGTTAGGTATCTACAGATACAAGTAGAGGTTCAGATACTAAGGGTTGGGTTACCGATTTTGAAGACATTGACTCAAGTAGCTGGGCAACGGTTACTAAAGGACTGGGGAAAAAAGAGAAGGAGAGCTATGGGGCCATCTGACATATTGCAGCAAAATAAATATTCCCCCCTGAGCACCATTTCTAAAACTAGTTCAAACTCAGTCACTGAGGATATCCCTAAGGGTAATAAAGTTGTGGTTATAGGAGATTCTATACTGCGAAAGACAGATACAATTGTCACAAGGGGAAATCAAGGTGATACTATTGTAAATTGTCTCCCTGGTGCAAGGATAAGTGACATCAAGAGTCGACTACCAAAATTACTACATCAGATACCAAACACACAAATTGTGGTGTTACATGTGGGTAATAATAATGTGGGAAGGGATAATGAGAAGGACACTGTTATGGAACTATTCGCATGTGTGGATTTAATACAGGAGAAAGGGCAGACATCTATCGTTTCAGGTACTCTCCCCCGTATGGTTGTAATCCTGAAAAAAATCTTACCATACAGAGGATAAATGGTAGATTAATAAATGGCTGTAAAAACAGAGGTGTCCACTTTATTGATCTATGGGACTCTTTTTATAATAATGAACAAATGTATAAAAAAGATGGGTTACATCCCAACTCACTCAGAACTCGTACATTAGCTATTGCAATAAAAGTTTCCACACAGCAAAATTTAAACTAGGTAGGGGGATGGTACCTGCCGGACTTATCCAAGCAAGTCCAAACTAAACACAGGCCCCTAGCTAACTCTAAACCTAGATTAAAAAGTGAAGTACACTGTTTGCTCACAAATGCTAGAAGTCTGAATAATAAGATGGATGAGCTGCAGGTTGAACTAAGAAGAGGAATATAAATGGCATTTATTAGCGAGACTTGGTGGACAGGAGATATAGCATGGGAGCGCCATATCCCTGGATATAACCTGTATCACTTGGATAGAAGGGATAAAAAAGGGGGTAGCTGCATATATATCCAGTACTCTAAATCTACTAATATCTCTGATAAAATAAAAAAAGATATGGGGACAGGGCCAGAGACTATTTGGATTAGGGTGAAAACGGGGGATAGTGCACCCATCCTTGTAGGGGTATGCTATAGGCCCCTTGCACTTTCTATGGAGACCTCTAGGGAAATGAACCAAGAAATAAAAACAGTGTGTGAGTTAGGGAGGGTGATTGTGGTGGGAGACCTAAATTATAGGGACATAAATTGGCTGGATTTTAAAGCAGGATCCCCTCTCAGTTTAGAATTCTTGGAGTTATGTTTGGAAGTGGATATGACACAAAATGTTGTTACCCCAACAACAGAAAATAATACATTAGATTTGGTATTGTCCACTAAGGAAATTAACATCTCATCTTGTGTAACCATCCCACCATTAGGGAACAGTGATCATAGTGGGATATCATTTACTCTGGTACACTATATTCCCATCACTAAGGGATGTAGGGAGGTATATAAATTTCAGCAATCCGGTATAAATAAAATAAATGATGAATTAATGCATATAGGCTGGGATAGTATACTGAAAGATAAATCCTTGGAAGATATGTGGAATGTTTTCAAGAAAGAACTATTCATGACGTGATAAACGTTTGAAAAAAATGAAGCTATATAATACTAGAGGGGAAAAAAAACAAGTGGTTAAGTAGGGATATTCCAAAACTTTTGGAAGAAAAAAAAAACAAAAAAAACAGAAATTATTTAACCAATACAAAAATCACGGACAGGATCCTCAAATATGGAGTAAATATAAAGTAGTGCAGACTAAATCTAAGAAGCTTATAAGAGTGAGAAAAAAAAGAATGGAAGTAAATTTAGCATCCTCAACCTATAGAGATAACATGCAACAATTTTATGGTTATATAAATTACCTGAGAAAATCTAGTCATAATGTGTGCTCTATAAAAAAAAGGTAATGAAATTATCTCAGATCCACTGAATGTTGCAAATATGTTTAATGAGTATTTCGGTACAGTGTTCTCCGGCAAACAGCAAAATAAATTTAATAGTAAAGTAAATGAGGAGAGACCCATAAGAATCACTGAAAATTTAATTCTGGAAAAAATTCAGAACTTAAAAAGCACTTACTCTGCAGGCCCTGATAATATTTCAAATAAAATGCTTAAACTATTGTCCCACAGTGTGGCACTACCTTTGGCTATAATGTTTAATGAATCCCTTAACAGCAGGACTGTGCCAGGGGATTGGTTGGAGGCAAATGGGGTGCCTATACATAAGAAGGGAAACAGGGCTGACTGTACGAATTATAGACCCATTAGTCTCACCTCAGTCCCTGGTAAACTAATGGAATCCATTTTGAAGGATAGCATTGACACTCACCTAAATAGAACAGGTCAGGAGGATAGAGAACAGCATGGTTTAATTGTGGGGAGGTCGTGTGTGACAAATCTGCCCTGTTTCTATGAGAAAATTTCAGAAGCACTGGATAGAAGGCAGGATGTGGACTGTGTTTATTTGGATTTGGCAAAGGCTTTTTGATAAAGTTCTCCACTATCAGATCCTCCAGTGTCTCGTTGAAATGGATGTGGACCACAGAGTTGTGCGCTGGATCACGGCCTGGTTAGAGGGGAGGACCCAGAGGGTGTGCTTACATGGATATTACTTGAATAGGTCACTAGTGGGGTCCCGCAGGGGTCAGTCCTGGCCCCAGTGCTGTTCAGGACTTCTATGTCCTCTATGGGTAGCGAGGCCTCCGGCTGGATTAGTAAGTATGCACATGACACAAAGATTGCTATAATAGTAACAGACCAAGAAGGAACTAGAAATCTACAGGCTGACTTCAATAGTATATATGACTGGGCAACATTTAAGGGTATGACGTTTAATGTGGATAAGTGTTGTGTGATACATTTGGGATTCATAATGGTATGCAGAATTATTATATGAATGGTAAGGTGCTACAAAACTCAATTGAAGAGAAAGATTTGAGAATTCTTACAGACCATAAACTGACTTTCTATTCACATATACAGTAAATAAACAGATTGTAAAAGCTAAACAGGTATTACACAACATCAGGAGAAATTTCAGGAGTTGAAGTAAGGAAGTGATCATGCCCCTGTATAGGGCATACGTCAGACCAATCCTGGACTATGGGGCCCCGGTGTGGGGACCCACAACTAAAGGAGCAGTAAATCATATTGAAAGGGTTCAAAGACAGGCCACTAAAATAATACATAACTTGAAAAATCTCCCCTATGAAAGGCGCTTGGATTACTTAAAACTTATGCCCCTTCAGACAAGAAGGGTTAGAGGAGATTTATTGCTGTTATGATATAATGGGAGATGAATACCTACTAGATGAATTAAACCTTCAATTTAAAAATGACGCTATGGGTACAAGAGGTCACCCTCTCCAGCTTAGGCACAAAAAGTATAATACTACTAGAAGGAAGGCATTCTTTAAACAGAGAGTGATGGCCCCTTGGAATGAGCTCCCCTTGTCACTTATTTGTTCTAAATCAAAGATGCTTTTTAAAACTCAGCTGGATAGATAACTTATGAAGGAAGGTAACATGACTACATAAGGGATATTGGATGGGAGCAGCTATGGGCTATTCTTTACTGTCTGGCCTCCTCAGCTCCCTTGAACCTTTGTATGAACCTTTGTATGAATTTGATTGAGCTGGACAGATGCTCAGTCTGCAACGGTTAAATTGAGGGGCTACACAGAGCAGCAGATATCAAAAATCAATTAAGGAGCGTACTGTTTTGCACTTGTGGATGGATATTTCCAAAAGCCCATAAAGGAAGTTCCACGGTAAGCCATTTTTAGAGTTAATGCAAGAGGGCTGCAGGCTCTGCCTAACTGCATCCCTAACAAATTGCTTTACACCTAAAGGAAATAGATGGGTGGCACTACAGAACTCCCATGTCATATGTTCTTAACTACTGTCCTCCTGCTGTACATGTCTCTTTTGTTCCCCGTCTCCCTGGTATTTACAGTAAAACCAGCTCGGCATAGAGCCGTCTTCCACTGCACCGCTACAGATGCTCCAGCCTGCATCATCATTTGCTCCTGATGCTAATGCTGCTACTTGCCTGGGCTGTTGTACTGATAAAATGGAACAGCTCCTCAATGTGAGTAATTTTCATTGCAAGTAGCAACTTATGTAAATAGCAGTATTGCAAACGATGAGGTCACTGGCTGGAGCACATATAATGGTGCAATACTAGGGGGCGAAGTACGAAGCCGGTTTTAAATACCATGACACACAAACTGAAAAAAGACTAACATATACAGAAAGGAAATAGAGGGAGACCAAATCGTATGTATGTATGTAAATATGAATTAGGATTACTGCAATGCTTCCTTCCCCTTTAAATCCCACCATGGACTAGATTCATCAGCTGTATTATGATCAATTAAAGAATTCTTTGGAACCTTTTATGCCAAATAAAAGCCACTATTTGAGCAACCACTCTCAACTGCACATGTTTATGTACACACACCCATAGCCTCAGGCACATCCATGTGGCCAAGGAATAAACAAAAGCCTATGTTTAGCAGAATGTTTTTCAATTGAAAACAGCGATGCAAATTCAGAAGTGCAGTGCCTTATTAGATGTAGTTAGATGTCTGGCTTCTGCTCTCATTTGGATAATGAAGCAGTTTTACAGGGGCACTGACCCACACTGAGGTTTGGGTTGAATCCAAGCCCCAGAAACCTCATATATTCTAATAACTAGTGATGTCTTAATACAAAAAAATTTTGAAGTAAAATACATATATCTATGGAAACTCTTGTGATACCAGTCCTTTATCATTTTTTTTTTTTTTTTTACAAGGACCACTAGAAGAAAAATAAATTCAATGACTCTCAGGTGGCAAGTCTCAAAGCAGAATTTGAACTGATTTAAAGCAGCAGAACTGAAATGGATACCTGATTGTGCGAGGACTATGAGAGCAGGCATTGACGCAATTCCATTTTGTTACAGTTATAAACAATGATACAGCTATAAACAATGAGATTAAGGTTAATTTCTGTAAGTTTCCGACAATCTCTAGCAAGCAGTTTAGTCCAAGGTTTGAACAATCACTGTAAATGAGAAAAGGAGTACGTGTAGAGGTAAAAGCGTAGATGTTAAAGAAAAGTAACACAGCAGCTTTACCATTTAACCCCTCCCCCATATAGCACTTACTGGCAGAACAAGGCCTCTCAGTGTAATTTCTCCAGTCATAGCAATGTCTGAGCGCACCAGCCGCCCACTGAACAGTGAGGCAAGGCAAGTTACTATGGTAACCCCAGCAGATGGTCCATCTTTTGTCACAGCTCCAGCTGGGAAGTGCAGATGTATGTCAGTGTTGTCAAGGAGATCAAAGCTTCCAGAAGCTGAAAAAAAGAAAACATTTTTTTTTGGTGGTGATGCTATTGGGGTGGACACACAAAAATATAAACCCTTGATTTTATTTTTCTTGGTTTGTACTCCTATCAGCAGATTGTATTTAATCTGGAGATGGTTAGTTCTTATAATTAGCAGTGTAGGAAGGCTATGCACTTGATAACTACTGTAACTCCAGTTTTCCCCATTTGAACTAACTCTAACAAAATGATTATTCACATATGACAGCATAACTAAACAGCATCACGTGAACCACAGGAAACAATGTAATATACTAAAAGTGTTGTTTAAAAGATATTGCTTATAATGTAAATGATCTAATTTCCTACCAGCTCTACATAATTCCAAAACACATAAATAGGCTAATTTCTTAAAATGCTTACTCACAAAACATATTACATAAGATACAATGTTTTACTATGCAACTGTTTGTTATGCAATAAGTTCCATAACCATGCAAATAACATGTTTTCTTAGTATATGACTAAATTCTTTTTTGGTTCACAGGGTAAAATCAGAATACTGCAACAGTGCAATAAACAATATGATGATGTAAATTATATATTATAAATTATCGTGCTACTCATGGAAACATAGAACAGCACACACATCTTAAGTGACCCTGTTTCTCAGAGGCAAAGCTAGCTCAAATAAGTCACATTTACATTGCAAATTGGTCAGTAGAGGTTGGGGAAACTGCAGTGTTTTTTTTCTGCTGCACATTTCAAAAGTCAAAGTACAGAATTATCAGACATAGAAGCATGTTTAAAGAACACCCACCTTTCTTGCCACTTTTAACAGAACAGGGGAGCTCCCGTCCCTGAACAGAAGCTCCTCTGTGGTGTAATTTTTTTTTTTCTGTAGCCCCCAAAAGAAAGGAGGGGATCATAGTTTGCCCCCAATGGGCTGGCAGCACAATCCTTTTCCACTTTCTAATAGCCCACTTCTCCCCCGCACCCTGCTTTATGATGTCTGCATAGGGAGAACGAGAGAGAATGCTCCATTCACTTCCACGGAGCATCATTTCTAAAGTGGATTTACCAATTTTAAATCAGATTTTGGTACAGATCAGTGCCATGGTTCAACCAACAAGAGCCTTATTAGCTGAACCCCGGCATCGATCTTTCCCAAAACTTGATTTAAAATTGGTAAATCTGCCTCAGATATGACGCTCCATAGAAGTGAATGGAGTGCACCCCCCCCGTGCTCTCCTTATACATATGTCATAAAACATCAGAGAATGGGGTGGGGCGGGCTAGTAGGAAGTGGAAAGGGATCATGCTGCCAGCCCCTTGGGGGAAAATTATGATCCCTTCCCTTCCTTTGGGGGCTGCAGAAAAAATTAATTCACACCACAGAGGAGCTCCAATTCAGGTAAGGGAACTCCCTGTTCTTTATTACAAACACTGAGAAATAACAAGAAAGGTGCTCTTTCAAGTGAGTATGCCACGTTTTAAACAACACAATTCTGAAAAACATGTTTGCTCACAATTCAGCTTATGTTGTATATATCGCCTGCATTTCTCCTTTTTCATTACTAGGCTAATTTGTATGGAAACAGGTTCCTTGTCCCCTACAATGAGACACAGATGCCGACAGCAAAAAAATAAAAGGCCTAATGACTCACTGAGTCTGCCCAGTCCCTTTCTGCATCCACAGACAGCCTAATTCTGGACTGCAGCTCAGTCTACTAATGGCCCTAACTGTATATTGACACACCCTCCCTAGTTCACTCATCATCTTCCCTTGACTGCCACCCATCCAACCACCCTCCCTCCCTCCCTCCTCCCCTATGATCTGGACCATTCCCCTGTGCCTATCACACTTGTGTCTCAAGCCAGCATCCTACTCCAGACTGACCACTCCCGGCAATGCATTCCACTTCTCCGCCACCCTTTCTATACATCCTCCTAAAGCTTTCCCCACCTGTTTCCATCGATGGCCTCTTATAACCTTGCTCTTTCTTCTTGTGAACAGGACACTGTTGTCCACTTTTTTAACACCCCTTAGGTATTATTTATTTATTTAGTTTTTGTTGACCGGGTAAGTGCACTAGACAAATTCTGCCTATTTTCAGGCACGACCCGGGACAGGGGGATACAGATGAATGCCAACTGACCTTGAACCAGAATAAGCTGTTGGTGGTATTTTTAGTAAAAGGTCCCCATCATGTCCCTGGCCTCTAGGGTGCATGTAACAATTATAAAGCAGTTGCATATTGCTTGTGTGAGGACATCCTGCTTACTCAGGTACAGGCATCCTGTTATCTCTTAAATGATGAGCTATTTTGGTCTTCAACAGGACTGCACCTGAGTGCTCACAGACAAAATTATGTGAGAGTCATGCTAACAAAGAAGACAATCCCTTATCTGCTCCTGCTTTTGAAAAAAATTATGCTTTTGTCTTCTGGCTGTGCAGTTTAGGCCTAGCCCATGTCTACTTCCCTGACATAAACCCCTGTCTCAGGCAATCCTCCCAACTTACCCCTCATGGTGAGGGCTCCAAAAGTAATCTCCTGTAAAGAAACACAGCCAGTGTTTCCTGTCGATGTGAGGGCCCGAGAGTGTCAAAGCCTTCATTTTGCATGTCATAGGTACTGTACTGTTTCTCTCAATCCTGCGAGATGTCAGCTGCTGAGGCTCCACGGTACAGGCATGCACTAAGTGCTGTGCAGAGAGAGAGTTGGCACCCGCACACCCACACATGCTAATCCAGCTGCACTACCAACTGCAACCACCTAGGTGGCACTACAGCAACAGAATCTGCAACAATCCCTTGGCAGAAGAAAATATGACTTACCATAGTAATGTTGTTTCTTCCAGGGACTCCCTCAGTATGCTTAACTGATGAAGTTAGCCTCCTATGCTGAGCTGCCACCCCCACAAGAGCTTGGAATGTACGTAAATGATGGAATCATTGGCATGTGCCAGTAATTCAAACTGCTGCCCCTAGGTGCTGCTGTGTTCTAAACAGTTCAGATTCATTGTAATCTCCTGATGGAGTCTGACCCCGATATCTAACTAGCCTAGAGGAAAAAGAAACTACCATAAGGGTAGGAAAAAAAAACAATGTTTAGGAAAGAACATGAATAGACTGGTTTCCAACGTGGAGAACATCAATATTAAAATAACCCCAAAAATGTTGCCCGAGTGGCTAAACAAAGGGTAATACTTGGAGGATGGAGAACCTTTTCTGGTTCTGGAAGGGGAGGTAGGGAGGGAGAGTTAGGCATACTGAGGTATCCCCTGGAAGAAACAACATTACTATGGTAAGTAATTTTTTCTTCAAACCCCAGGAATCCCTCAGTATGCTTAACTGATACAGACCACCAAGCAATATTTTATTTATTTATTCAAGCATTTCACCAGGAAGGCACGCTGAGCAGAATAGCTCATTTTCAGGTGCGTCCTAGGGGAAGGGGAGGTACAAGTACAGCACTGCAAGGGTACAGTTTTGTAGACAATAAGGAAAAATTCCTCACCTTAGTAATTATGTTTCTTCTAGTGGAGTCTTGCTGTATTCTGACTATTGCAGTTAGGTCCTGCCTTTCAACTGCCCCGGAGAACAAAGGATTAACTTTTCTATGCCTTACATAGAATGTTTGTCACGAGCTCGGTTGAAGCCTCTGTCTGTTGTTGTTCAAACTGCAACCATCAGATCTTTACGAGCAAAACCTCACTAGGTGTTCTGTGTGGAAACTGTAACATTTTTGCTAGCCAACTGGCAAATATATAATGTTTTTGGTTCTCAAAGGAAGACTCAAGTCAGGGAACCCAAAAACAAAAACATATCCAAAAAATGACATTCCACCCAAAGAAAAAGGAGGGTGTAAAATGGACACCCCTAGGGTGACAACTCTGCCCACCCACATCCCAAAAACTAGGTTCTGACAGGGGAGGCGGGGGAGGTCAGAATACAGCAAGACTCCACTAGAAGAAACATAATTACTAAGGTGAGTAATTTTTTCTTCAAACAACATGAAGTCTTGCTGTATTCTGACTATTACAGACTACCAAGCAGTGCCTCCATGGAGGAGGGACAGAACCCTACTTTGGAAATAGGCTCTGAAGTACTGCTGTGCCAAACCGAGCATCACTCATAGCCTGGAAATCCAGAGAGTAATGCTTGGTGAAAGTACAGACTGTTCTCCAGGTGGCTGCTTGACAAATTTCTAAGAGAGGAATATCCCTGGCAGCAGCCAGGGAAGCAGCTGTACCTCTTGTGGAATGAGCCCTCAGGCCTGAGGGTGGAGTTCTACCCAGTTTTTCATAGCAGAATTGTATACAAGAAACAATCCACCTGGCAACAGATCTCTTAGTGGCACGTTTGCCCTTACCAACTTCTCCATAAGTGAGGAACAACTGGAGGGATTCAAACCTGTGACCCTTGGTACACTCTATGTAGTAGCTAAGGGCTCTTTTAATATCCAAACTGTGTAGCCTCCTCTCTCCCGAGGAGGAATGATCAGTGAAGAAAACAGGGAGAGATATAGACTGGTTGAGGTGGAAATCTGAAACCACTTTAGGCAAGAACTTTCTGTTAGTTCTAAGGACCACTTTATCTCTGTCAAAAGAGATGAAATCAGGTTCCACTGACAGGGCTTGCAATTCACTGATACGTCTAGCAGAAGTAATGGCTACCAAAAACACAGTTTTCCAAGTCAAGTACTTAAGCTCTGCTGAGGACAAAGGCTCAAAAGGGGGTTGCATAACCTAAGCAATGCAAACATTAAGGTCCCAAGCAGGATCAGGATCCCTAAAGGGGGGACTGGTGTGAAGCAATCGCTTGAAAAACTTACAGAATACCGGATGGGATGACAGAGAGGAAGACTTGCCTACAGACAGGAAAGCAGAAACAGCTGCCAAGTGTACCTTGAGGGTAGCTGGTCTGAGACCTAGGCCATTAAGATGGACCATATAATCCAGAACCGTAGGCAATTCAGCAGAGTCTGGAGAAATATTTTTCTTAGAACACCAAATGCTGAATCTTTTCCATTTGGAGTTGTAAGTCTTTCTGGTGGAAGGCTTTCGAGAAGCCTTAAGGATATCCAGAACCCCTTGGGAAAGATGCAGATCTGCAAACTCTAACTCTTTAAGAGCCAAGCCTTGAGATTGAGAGACTGAAGATTCGGGTACCAAATCCTCCCCCGAGAGGATGTTAACAGGTTGTAATTCCTGGGAAGAGAGACAGGGAAGATGGACTGTTAGGGACAGCAACAAGGGATACCATGGCTGTCTGGCCCAGTCTGGAGCAATCAGAATCACTTTGCATGGTTGTGACCTTATCTTGATTAACACTCTGAACAGGAGAGGGAAGTGGAGAAAAGCATACAGAAATTTCCCTTCCCAGTTCAGAATCAGAGCATCCAGGGGGACTGAGCCCAAGACTGGGGGTCTGCAACAAAAGAGGGGAAGTTGGTGATTGTCTGGGGCTGCAAAAAGATCTATCTCTGGAGTGCCCTGTCTCGAGAAAATCACTTTCAACACCAGAGGATCTAGGGCCCATTCATGACGGCCCTGGGATATTCTGCTCAGTGCATCTGCTAGGACATTGTCCTTCCCTGGGAGGTGAACTGCTATCAGAGAGGTTTGCAGGGAATAGGCCAGGGACCACAACTTCATTGCTTCTGTGCACAAGGCCGTAGACCGAGTGCCTCCTTGCTTGTTGATGTACCACATGGTGGTGGTGTTGTCTGTTCTGACCTGAACCACCTTGTTCTGTACAGATTTGGAAAAAGCTTGCAGTGCCAGAAACACTGCTCTGAGTTCCAAGAGATTGATGTGAAGCAGAGATTCCTGAGGTGACCACAGTCCCTGGGTGGTAAGGTCCCCCAAATGGGCTGCCCAGCCCAGCAGGGAAGCATCTTTGGTGAGGATCACTGAATGAGACTGAGTGACAAATGGAACCCCTTCCCTCAAACTGTCCTGATCTTGCCACCATTGCAAGGCTTGGATCAGGGTTCAAGTCATTGGAATTAGTTTGGTAAGGGAATCCTTTCTTTGGGACCAAAAAAGCTCTTAAGTGGAACTGAATGTCCCTCATTTGGAATCTTGACCCCTGGACCACTGCTGTGGAAGCTGCCATGTGGCCCAGTAGCTGAAGGAAATGCCTTGCTGGTCAAGACACCTGAAGGCTGAATGAAGAGGCCAGTTCCATAAGGGTCCTTGCCCTTTCCAGAGGAAGGAAGGAAGGCTCTTGCCCTTTACCATATCCAGTTCTGCACCTATGAAGGTGAGGAGCTGCACTGGTTCGAGAACTGACTTTGGTAGGTTGAGAAGGAATCCTAAAGAAGTGAGCACTTGCTGGGTCACTTGCAGATGTGACTTGACTTGGTCTGGAGACTGACCTACTATGAGCCAGTCATCCAAGTATGGGAAGATGGAGATCTTTTGTCTTCTTAGGAAGGCCACAACTACTGCCAGGCACTTTGTGAAGACCCTTGGGGCTGATGTTAGGCCAGAGGGCACTGCTCTGAACTGATAGTGGCCTGAGGGCAACTCGAACCTGAGGTACTTTCTGTGGGAGCACCTGATGGGAATGTGAAAGTAGGCATCTTTGAGGTCCAGGGAGGCTAGCCAGTCCCCTGGCCTTACAGAGGGAAGGATAATTCCCAGAGTTACCATTTTGAACTTTGACTTTAAAAGATGTTTGTTCAGATATCTTAGGTCCAGGATGGGTCACCACTCTCCTGTCTTTTTGGGGGTTAGGAAGTACCTGGAGTACAATCATTTGCCCCTGTGTAGGGTGGGAACTCTCTCTATAGCTCTGAGAGCTAGGAGAGAAGAAACCTCTGCCTCTAAGGCAAGGGTCTCTGAAATATTTGCAGGTAGAAAAGATCTGGCTCTCATCTTGGGAAATTTTTTGAAGCTGAGAACCAGTCCCTGGCTTACTACTTCCAGGACCCACTTGTCTGATGTAAGAGACATCCAGTCCTGGACAAAGTAAGCCAGTCTGCCCCTTACTGGTATAGGAGAATCGAGCCGGGCAGACCCATCAGGGTGTCTGCTTGGCAGGGGCTTTAGGCTGAAGGGTGGATGCAGGCCTGCTCATCCCCCTTCTGCCTCTCCCTCTAAAGAACCCCCTCTGCAAAAATGAAGAAGAAGAGGCATGGGCTTGGTAAAAAGGCCTTTGGAAAGCCTGCCCCTGGACTGCTGCCTTTGAGGAGTTGCTTGCCTTTCTTTGGCCTGAGCACTCCTGTAAGTGGTCCTGTATTCGTCCATTTTCTTCATGTAATTCTCTGTCTGCTCCCCAAACAGAGAATTACCAACTACAGGAAAATCCATGGCCTTAGCCTGGGTATCCTGTGAGAGGCTAGTACATCTGAGCCAAGCCATTCTCCGAAGAACCACAGATGTAGCCATGACTCTTGATGATACATCATTGGAGTCCACAGCAGCATGAAAGTGTACTTTCGATGCCTCAATCCCATCTGCAGCCACCTGCTCCAGCTCCTTGGCAAGCTGGGCAGGAGCCTGTTTAGCCAGTGCCAGTACAGTGTCCTATCTGGACTTCTGGTACCTGGCTGCACAGGCCATATAATTAGCCAGCCTGAGTCCCAAAGATGCTGCAATGTATTGTTTCTTTGCCATGGCATCAATCTTCCTGGAGTCCTTGTCTGGGGTGTGTGATGCCAAGGGAATGTTTGCCTTATCACAGGCAGCAGCCTGTACAACCCCAACATGGCTGCATTGCTGAAAAAGGAACTCCATGTCTGAGCCTGAGAGAGTATACCTCTTGTCCATTCTTCTGTCCACAGGAGGTATAGAATTAGAAGACTTAAGAATTTTTTGTTTCTGTTTCCCAAAAGATTTGTGGAGGGGAATAGACAGTCTCCTGGACTCTGGGATGTCCAGCATCTCAACATAGTCAGACTCTTCCTGATCCTCTACCGCCTCCTCCACAGGAAGCTGGAGGGTATCAGCCACCTTTCTGTAGAACATGTAGTGTGAAGGGGACTTAGAAAGCCTAGGAGGGGAAACACCTGAAGGTCTGTCTGGGGAGATGTCCGGGTCAATAGGCACATCCAGACTTTCACCATCACCACAATCATCCTCATACTCTCCCTCCTCCTCAAACTCTGGTTCATAAAATTCTTCCAAGGTATAATCCGGAACCGGGGGAACTGACTGAACCGAGCCCCTGCCAGATAGTGAAGGTTCGGTCGGAACCAATTGAAGCGATTCCATAATCCTAATCACTTTGGCTATCTCATCGGTGGTCGGAGTATGAGATTCTGTGTCCGAACCGGTCGATTTGTCTTTTTTCTTTTTGTCGGAACCAATTCCTCGGAATCGGCTCTCCTTTTGCCTGAAGAAGTATCGCCCTGGTCAGAGGGCACTCCTTCTGGTTCGGTCGGAACCGAATTGGCTGGCCATCAGGGTCAGCGGACTTCTCGGCCTCCCTTTCCCTCAGTCTACCTAATCTCTTTTCCATGGTAGATTTGGGAAAATTCTTGCAAATTTGGCAGTCTGAATTGAGGTGGTCAAACCCCAGACAATAAACACAGGTGGTGTGGGGATCAGCCTTAGCAAAGACCTCCCCACACACACTTCAGTGTTGAAACCCAGTGGGCACTTTTTTTTCTTGGGTTTCTCAGACATGGCCAACCAAACCAAAACTTACCCTTTTTTCAGCAATCCACCAGGCAAGACTCCCCTATCGGTTCCTGACCGTGTCACGGGTCTTGGAAACATTATAAAACCGTTTTTTTAAGAACCGATACGGACCGGTAACCACACACTAAAGTAAAGCACAAGTTTTACCTCAAAATGATCGGTTTAGCCGAACTGATCCACAGTTTACAAGTTCCACACAGAAAACAGAACGAAAACCTGTCTAGTACTCACGGTACCACAGACAGAGACTTGAACCTATGCGACTATGAGGAAACAACAATTCGGTAGAAACCGACCGAAAACCGACACTTCAACCGACTTTTGAACTGAGCAGCAGGAGAAATCTCTGGAGCGACTGTTCAGTGAGGCGGAGTAAAGAATCTGACGGTTGCAGTTTGAACAACAACAGACAGAGGCTTCAACCAAGTTTGTGATGAACATTCACTGCAAGGCATAGAAAAGTTAACCCTTTGTTCTCCGGGGCAGTTGAAAGGCAGGACCTAACTGCAACAGTCAGAATACAGCAAGACTTCATGTTGTTTGAATGGAAATTCAGTACAATATACAATACAGTACAGTACAATACAGTAAAAGATACACGAGGACATAGTAAGTACAGTAAAACAAGTTAAGGTATATTGGTCAGATACAAATGAGCAGGAAACATAAGCAGTTACAAACAAGGACGTGACAAAATTAAACCATATAGAGAACAACCTGGATCCTGTGTATACCAATGTATACAGGAGAGTACTGACTCCAGTAGTCAAAGAGAGCATTTCGGAGATCACAACAAGTGCTATGTTGGGTCTAACAACTGCGTCATCCCAAGTACTACGTTGGGCCTAGCAATTGCGACAAGGGGAATCAGAGCTAGAGCAAAGGCTATGGGTGGCGCAGCACTTAGGAGAGTGTTAAACTGATTGACAAGAACAGGATTGGGACGTGTAAACACGCAGTATCTTGAGAGGTCGGGTACACAACCTACTTAGGGAAAAGGTTCTGCAGTGCCAAACCTGGCATCACTTCTAGATGGTATGTCCAGACAGTAGTGCTTTGTGAAGGTGTGTACAGTTTTCCAAGTAGCTGCCCTACAGATTTTCAGCAAGGGAACATCCCTCACTGCTGCCACTGATGCAGCTGTTTCATGAGTGGAGTTAGATCTGAGGCCTTGAGGGGGCTGCTTGCCAGCTTTGCTGTAGAACTGTATGCAAGAGCCTATCCAGTGTGCAACTGTCCTTTCTGATGCTGGCCTACCCTTACCCACCTCACCATAAGTGAGGAACAGCTGCGAGAGGCCTGATCTGACAGCTTTGGTATGCTCAAGGTAGTGGCTAAGTCTCCTCATGACATCCAAGCTGTATAACTTCATCTCACCCAAGCTGGACCTGGCTGTGAAAAATACAGGAAGGGTGACGGACTGATTCAAATGAAATTCAGACACTACCTTAGGGAGGTATTTCGTACTGGTCCTGAGGACCACTCTGTCCCTGTGGAATGCAGTATAGTTAGGGTCTGTGCAAAGGACTTGACGCTCACATACTCTCCTAGCAGAAGTGATAGCTACCAGGAAGACAGTCTTCCAAGTAACATGCTTCACGTCTGCAGTAGCCACTGGCACAAATGGGGGCTCCATGAGCTTGGCTATACACAGGTTCAAATCTTGGGGGGTGGGGACTGGCTGCCTGTGAGGAGGATACAGGTGTAGAAGTCCTTTGAAGAACTTTCTGAACATGGGGTGAGAGGCCACGGACCTCTCTTTACCCACTGAGAGATAGGCAGAAATTGCTGCCAGGTGGACCATAAGAGTGGAATAGGTGGACCAGGTAAACATGGAGCACAGGCAGACCTGCTTGCAGGGGGAAGGATTTCCTTGGCAAAACCTCTTCCATTTGGATACATAGGTTTTCCTGGTTGTTGGCTTCCTGGATACCTTGAAGACATCCAAGATTTCCTTAGAAAACTGGAGATTAGAAAAGCCTAGGTCTTCAAGAGCCAGGCCCTGAGGTGAAATGAACTGAGGTTGGGGTACAGGATCCTGCCCTGGAACATGGTCAGGAGATAGTGCCTCTGAGGAAGATGAATAGGCTGTGCGACCGACACGGCTGGCAGGCGGAAGTACCATGGCTGTCTGGCCCAGTCTGGGGCCACCAGAATCATGGTAGCTGAATGGCTCCTAAGCTTGGGGAGAACTCTCAGTGACAGGGGGAAAGGCATAAAGGAACCTCCCTGTCCAGTCCAGTGCCGGGGCGTCCAGGGGCACTGTGCCCCTTGCTGGGGCCCTGCAGCAGAATTGAGGGAGCCGGTGATTCTCCCTGGAAGTGAAAAGGTCTATTTCTGGGGTACCCCACCTCCTGAAGACAGTATCCAGTACCTGTTTGTTCAGGAACCACTCGTGGTGCTTCTGGCTGATTCTCCTGAGAGAGTCTACCAGGATGTTGTCCTTCCCCAGAAGGTGAACTGCATATAGGCTGATCTGACTGGAGTATGCCAGGCTAGAGATCTTCATAGCCTCTGTGCACAACTTGGTGAATCTGGTTCCACCCATTTTGTTGATGTAGTACATTGTGGTGGCGTTGTCTGTCCTGACCTGTACAGACTTTACTTGGGTCTGGGAGGCAAAGGACTGTATGGCAAGAAACACTGCTCTGAGCTCCAGCAGGCAGATGTGCAGGCTTGATTCCTGGGGAGTACAAGTTCCACTTACCATGAGGTCGTCCAAATGTGTACCCCACCCTAAGAGGGAGGCATCGTTTTTTTTCATCGTTATATTGTAATAATACATACAGAATATTTGGAGTTATCCATAAAAAGAAAACTTCAGATATTCAATTTGACATTTAGGAGATTTCAACACCCCCAAACTTAGGTAAAGTCCACTAGTCAGAGGGAACTAGAACTTAAACTAATGTACCCATAATAATATAAAAATGAGGCGGATATCAGTCACAAGCTTATAGAGTTCTGCTGAATAGAATAATCATAATTTCTCTGTCCTCTAACACATTCATACCCAAAAATAAAGTCATTTGTCATTATCATATCTATCGGTTGCTGATCTTGCAAAGTATATGAGAAATATTGTCATGTAATGAAAATTGGAGAAAATTATTATATAAGACAAAAAATAACTGTTCAATAATTAAGTTTCTTCCCCTTCAAGGGAAGGCATCTTTTCCTCCACATCCTGGTCTGAGTCGGAATTTTGTTAGTTTTTTTGAGCCTTTTTCAAGATAATATAATCTTTGAGCTGCTCCGGGTCAAAAAAACAAACGCTTTTCCTCCCCGCATGTCAATATACATTTAGCAGGGTACAAAATTTTGAACAAAGTTCCTAGGTCAGTAAGGTCATCTTTTTACTGCAGAAATTGTTTGCAACGTTTGAGAGATTCAGGAGCTATATCCGGAAAAATATGACATACAATTTGTTTGAATTTTAAAGCCCCCATCTTTTTCGCAGAGTAGAGGGAGGCATCTGTTGTGAGAATGACCATAGGGGCCTGTTGCTGGAAGGGCAATCCCTCCCTAAGATTGTCCCTTTCCTTCCACCACTCGAGCCTGAAGGAAGGACCTTGTAACTGGAACCAGCTTGGAGAGTGGGTGCCTCCTTTGGGACCAAAGAGACCCAAGATGGAACTGTACGCGTCTCTCATTTGGAATCTGGCACCTGGGATCACTGCCGTGGTGGCAGCCATGTGGCCTAAGAGCTGCAGGGAATGTCTTGGTGGTCTGGGTTACCCCAGGCCAAACAATTCTGCCAGTACCAGTATACTGTCTACCCTGTTCTGAGGCAGGAATGCTTTCCACTTCAGGGTGTTCAACTCTGCCCATATGAACTCCAGGACCTGTACGGGTTCTGTCTGAGACTTTTGAGGGTTTTTATGGAACCACAAGGATTCCAGGATGTACTGAGTCTGGCTTAGAGAATCCTTGACCTACTAGAAGGATTCCCTGATGACTAGCCAGTCATCTAGGTAAGGAAACACCATAACCCCCAATCTCCTCAGATGTGCTACTACTACTGCCAAGCACTTTGTGAATGCCCAGGGGGCCGAAGAGAGACTGAAGGGGAGGGCTGAGAAAGTACAGTTACGTAAGAACTTAACGTAACAGTAGATCTTCAAGAAGAGCTCCTGCACAGGCTACACCATAAGGACTATGCCGTCAGGCACTAGGACTCCATGGAAAACTTCTGGCCAGCAGTACCCAGCTGGGGCCTGCCCCTCATGTCGATCTGCCCACCAACATCACCCTCTGTATAAAGGGGGTGGTCCCCAGCCCCACCTCAGTTCGCCTACCGGAGACCCGGAGTTTATTCAGCAGGAGAAGTCTGAGGCAGGTGCTAAAAAATTCCCAGAAGGAGAAATATAACGGGGATGGAGGGAGGGAAAATAGCACCTGCTGCAGGAGCTCTTCTTGAAGATCTACTGTTACGGTAAGTTCTTAAATAACTGTACTGTCTTACTTCGAGTAAGAGCTCCTGCAGCAGGTTACACCTTAAGGACTGAGTCCCAAGCAGTGTCCCAAAAGGGAAAAATACAGGGTGGGAGGTAATCATCCTATTAAAAGATTAGAAAATTAGGCCTTGGAGCACAGCTAGGCCGTACCCTGCTCTTGTTCTGGAAACAATGTCCAGAGTGTAGTACTTAACAAAAGTGTGCAAAGAATTCCATGCTGTGGCAGTGCAGATGTCTGCCGTCAAAACATTTTTTAAAGCTGCAAAAGATGCAGCCATCCCCCTTGTGGAATGAGCCTTGACCGGACCCGGCAAGGGCTTTTCGTACTTGTCATAAATGAGGACAATAAAATTTTTCAACCAATCTGACATGGTCTGTTTTGCCACAGGTTTCCCCAGAGTCCCGTGAGCAAAGGACATAAACAACTGATTCGACTGTCTGATCAATTTAGTGCGGTTCAGATAGTAACGAAGGATCCTATGAACGTCTAGAGTGTGAGGAAGGGCCTCCTCCCAATTAGAATACTCAGGATAGTAAACTGGAAGGCATACATCTTGATTCAGTGTCAATTTGGACACTACCTTTGGGAGAAACTTAGGATTAGTTCGGAAGACACCCGGTCTCTGTGAAAAATTATGTAAGGTTCTTTACACATCAATGCTTGCAGCTCTGAAATCCTTCAAGCTGAAGTGAAGGCAACTGAAAATAATGCTTTCCAAGACAGAAAGCAGAGGTCGCAGTCTGCGGCCGGTTTGAAGGGGGCAAGGTCAATTTCTCTAGAATGAATAAAAGGTCCCATGGGGGGACAGGATCCCTGACTGGGGGCTTTATATGAAGCATGCCCCATAGGAATGTGCAGGTAAGATCCAATTGGGCGATATTCCTACCCTCCACCATTGCATGATATGCTGAGATAGTGCAGAGATGCACCTTAATGGAGAAGAATCGTGGCCCTGCGTCCGAAAGCGACAAGATATATTCCATCACAGACTTCCCTGAGCATGTCAAAGGGTCCAGGGAATGTGGAGATGCCCATATGCAGAAGCATTTCCACTTAATGGCGTATGTAGCTCTTGTAGATGGCCTTCTTGCCTCTACTAGGACTTTGGCCCTTTCTGCGAAACTCCATGCCTGGAGACAGCTAAGTCTGCAGGAACCATGCATGAAGGTGTAGGGACCCAAGATCCGGGTGGACTAATGGGATAGCAAGCTGGACAACAGTGGTAGTTGAAAAGGTGGTTCCACAGCCAACCACTGCAAGAGAGGGAACCATATTTGTCACGGCCAAATCAGAGCCACTAGGATCATCATTGCTCCCTCTGCCTGTAGCTTGAGCAACACCCTTTGTAGCAGAGGAAAGGGAGGGAACGCATAGAGAAACCTCCCTGTCCAATAGAGGGACAACGCATCTCACCAGAAAAGACCAGGCCCTAGATCTACTGAGCAGAAATTGGGCAGTTTTGCATTGCACAGGAACGCGAACAGGTCCAACTCTGGATGTCCCCATCTTTTGATGAGGTCGTCCAACACTTCTTGAAGCAGCTCCCACTCGTGGTTCCTGGACCGACAGCGGATGAGCTTGTCCGCCAGGACATTTTGGATGTCTGGGGCATGAACCGCTGTCAGCGTGAGTCCGTGTTCCAGGGCCCAATACCACACTCTCATGGCTTCTCTACACAGAGGGTAGGAGTACGCAGAAACAGGGGACCCCGGGAAAGATGAGTCTGGAAGGCCTGCATGGCATACAGAATCGCCCTCCAGGGACACGTCTATGTCTCACCACGTGCCCCAAGTACGGTGATTCTGAAAATGAGCTCCCCATCCTAGACCTGATGCATCCGTTGTTAGGATTTGGCTCGGTGAATCTGATTGGAATGGGATTCCCGCTTCCAAATTGGGAGAAGTCAGCGACCATGATAGTGTCGTTGGACAGCCCTCGACACACTTATGGGATGTTCGAGGTTGTTGGACCTCTGGTCCCATTGAACCAGCAGGTTCCATTGCGGAACTCTTCACATGCAAGCGTGCCAGTGGTACCTTGGATATGGCTGCCACCATTTGCCCTAGTAGCTGCAACACAGTCCTTGCCGTGACACGGTTGGACGCAGCTATTTCATAGGACTGGTCTCTCAGCTGATTGGCTCTGTTGGGTGGGAGAAAAGCTCTTCCCTGCTGTGTGTCCAAAATGGCCCCTATGTACTGTAGACACTGGCAGGGCCAAGGACAGGACTTTGGGAGGTTGATGGTTATCCCCAGTGGCTGTAACTTCAAGAATATGTCCGAGAGGGTGCGAATTAACTGCGACCTGGAGGGGGCAGTTAGGAGCCAATCGTCCAGGTAAGGATATACGAAATGACCCTGTCTCCTTAAAAGTGACTGCCACCACCGTCGAGACACTTGGTGAACACCCTCTGCACCGAGGAGAGACTGAAAGGTAGAGCCCGGAATTGGTAGTGGTTCTCCTGAAAGGTGAACTATAGGTACCTCCGGTGAGCTGGAAACACCGGTATGTGAAGGTATGCGTCTTGCATATCCAGGAAGCATAACCAATCCCCCTGACTTAGCATGAGGATCAGACCGGGTAAGGTCACCATCCTGAACCTCTTGTATTCAATGTGCTGGTTCAGTTGGCTGAAGTCCAGAATAGGCCTTAGGTCTCCCGTCTTCTTGGGAACTAAGAAGAAGTGGGAGTAATACCTGGTTGCCTGTTGGGAGGGAGGAACAGGCTCGATGGCTTGTTTTGTGAGCAAGGCCTGGATCTCTTCCTTGATGAGGGCTGTGTGGGTCGGGGAGTGTCGAGAGGGGAATGGAGGATTGTCTGGGGGAAGTTCGACGTAACTCCAGCGTATAGCCCTTTTATGATGTCCCAAACCAAATGTCTGTTGTAATGTTGGTCTACCCATCTAGGTAGAGGAGAACCACCTACTGCCTCCCCATCGCCTGGCTGGGGCAGGGAGTCATGCATGAGTGGCTGAGGTGGAAGTGAGGGCTGCGAGGATTTGGCATTCCCAGGCCTGCTGTTCCCAAATGGTTGTGAGGGAGCCTTCCACTTGAAGGGACCTTGGGACTGTTATCCTCTCTGTCTGTTGGCACCCGGGCACCGAAATGGCTTGCGCTTGGGCTGCTGAGGGTCCGACCGGTACATGTGCCAAATGGACTGCACCGCCTTCCCTGAGTCTTGCAGATCCGTAATAATCTTTTGAACCTCCTCCCCAATGAGGATGGACCCATGGAAAGGAGCATTCATGATGGAATCCTGGAGGTCCTGTCTAAACCCGGATACCCTCAGCCAGGAGTGATGACGGAGGCAGATTCCGGTGGCCGCAGCTCACGCGGCTGTGTCCGTTGAGTCATACGATGCCCTCAGCACATGCTTTTCTATGTCCAGTCTGGACTAAAGGATGTCCAAAAGTTTCATATGTGACGGGCCTTCTGACTGTTTTGGAGCTAGCTCCAGGGATTTCTTCCAAAGACATTTTTGGTAGAGCACCATGTGTGCTAGAAAATTTAGAGATGGCATGAAACAGGTGGAAGTAGTATAGACTCTCCGCCCAAACTGGTCCAGCTTCTTAGACTCCTTGTCAGGGGGTTGTGAACTCATATGTTTCAGTTGCTTGATCCTACCATGTGCTGTCATTAGGACCATGGAATCTGCCCTTGAATTTTCTCCCAGGAAAGGCTCGGCCTTAGGGGCTTATAGAGTCTGTCCACCTTCTTGGGAACAGCTGAGAAAGAAGAAGGGTGCTCCCAGGCCAATTTGGTTAAATCCTGGAAAGGGGGAACCAAAGGGGGAATGACCAGAGGTTTTGGGTCACTCATGCCCAAAAAGGTGTGGAGTCTTTTTCTCTCAGGGTCCAATTCCTCCGTATCCCATTGATTCAGGAACTGGATGTGGCGCATAACATCCATGAAGGTCAGGTCATCTGGGGGAGACCTGGGTAAATTGCAGGGACCTTCTGGCTCTGGGGAGTAGCCCCTGGAAGAGGAATCTGAGGAGTAATGGCGGCCTCTCAAGGAAGAAGAGGAGGCTGACCTGGAACACTTGCGCCTGTGCCGACATCTGCTCCTGTCGTCCGAGGAAGACAATCTAGATGAGGAGTGGCGACATTTGCCCCTGTGCCTGTGATGCTCCGGATCTGACCCTGGAGATGGGCTCCTGGGTAAGAGCGGAGATGCTGGTCGAGGGTCCAGAATGGGTGTCTTGTCTGGTACTGGAGTGGGGGGCTGAGGCAGTGGAGGAGGTGGGGGGGCATCTTTCTTGGGCAAATCCCCCTTAACTGTGTTCCACCAGGACGTGAACAGCTGTCCTATGTCCACCAGAGGAACCATGGGTACGTGAGGAGGTGGTATACCCTTAGGCTCCACGGGGATCTTCGGTTGGTTGCTGGGCCCTGGCGTCTCCTGCGGAAGTTCGCCAGGGCTCAGTGAGGCATTATGGTCCATTGTCCGGTCACCCATCGGCTGGCCCCCTGATGCCTGGTCATCCGGTACCAGAACGGAGGGCGTATAGCCTGTCGCTGTGTCGGCAGGCACCCGATCCTCAGTCTGACGGTCCATCGGAGACGGAAGCCCTGTCATCAGGTTCTGAGGCGGTGGTCTCAGGGGTGTCTGGGCTGAAGTAGCTGCCCCTGACGTCTGGTCACTTGGAGCCTTACCCTGTGGTGTCTGCCTCTGGTCCTTCCACCTGTTGGAAGGCCGGTCATCCGAGACCTGCGTTAGGGTTTTTGCTTTTGCAGCTGACATGTCTCGGGGAGAGCATTCCCTTGAGCGGGCACGCGCCTGGCGTCTGTGCCTGTCATCTGCCGAAGACGTTGAACTGTAGCAGGAGGAGAATGCTGCAGCCTTATCAGCTTAAGTCTTGATGGTTGGTGAAAGGGCCTAAGGCTTAAGGAGGGGCCCAAAGGCCCTTGCCCCAAAGAGCTGTCGCTCGCTGAGAGGGTAAGGGCGGTAGCCTTCATCAATGACAGGCTGGAGGATGTAAGACCTGACCGGGGGGGGTGTGTGGGCAGAGTCTGCTCTCTAGCCAGAGTGTGAACTGGAAGGTTTGTCCTTGGTATGAGGAGCTTTAGAGCAGGACTCCAACCTACTGTGCTCCTTGTGGTGGTGCTTCCCTCCCGAGTGTTTCTCCTTGTGGGAAGTCGGCGACCTGGATGCTGAAGAGCCGGCCTTCAATGAACGGTGAAGGGCGGTGAGCTGCTGCTCCATGATGTAGGCCTGGAGTGTTTTGCAGCGATGGATACGCTGATTAAATTTACTGCAGTCCGGGCAGGTGTCCACATTGTGGTCAAGCCCCAGGCAGAAGAGAAACTGCGAATGATCGTCTTTCACTGGAATCTGCCACCCGCACTGACACTTAAGATTTCTGTCGCTTGGTAGAGGAAGACAAAGATGACATAAACTGAATTAAATCAACGATTTCGGAAGAAAAAAATGGGTACATTTGGCTGAAGTACAAAGATGGTAGTTGAAGATACAATGAGGTGTCCGAGGAGCCGAAGTGCACAGGTCGACGCGGGAAAAGAACTGAGGTGGGGCTGGGGACCACTCCCTTTATACAGAGGGTGATGTTGATGGGCGGACTGACATGAGGGGTGGGCCCCAGCTGGGTACTGCTGGCTAGAAGTTTTCTGTGGAGTCCTAGTGCCTGGTGGCATAGTCCATAAGGTGTAGACTGCTGCAGGAGCTCTTACTCGAAGTGAGATCTGGTAGTGACCCGAGGGCAACCTAAATCTCAGGTACTTTCTGTGGCTGGGTCTGATTGGGATGTGGAAATACGCATCCTTGTCCAGATAGGTCAACCAGTTCCCTTGCTGAAGTGAAGGAATGAATGTGGCCAAAGTGACCATCATGAATTTGGGTTTTGTCAGGTGCCTGTTGAGGAGTCTGAGATCCAGAATAGGTTGCCATTACCCATTTTTCCTCTGAGTGAGAAAGTACCTTGAGTAAAAACCCTTTCCCCTCTGAGGTATGGAAACTTTTTCCATTGCCTTTAACTGGAGGAGCTTCTTGACCTCCAGCTCTAGGAGGGTTTTTTCTGCTGTGGTTGCAGGTTTGAATCTTTTGTGACCCTGCAACCTGGGAAAGGATTTGAAGTTTTGTGAGAGGCCTTGGCTCACCACCTCCAGGACCCACTTGAATGTGCTGATGGTTTCCCATTCTTGGAAGAAGTGAGCCAACTTGACTCCCACTGGGGTGGGGGGGTCACCTTGACAAAAACACGTGAGGGCCCTTGCTTGGGTTGGGCCCTGGCAGCTGGTGCAGAGTCAGACCTCTTGGAGGGCATCCTGCCCCTGTCCCTGAAATAATCTCTAGACTGCTGGTAGTCAAGTGCTGCCTGAGCCTGAAAAAATGGTCTAGAGTAGAGACCCCTACCTCCCCTTTCCTGTGCTCTGAAGGAAGTGGAGGGCTTGTCTCTAGCAACATTATTTCTAAAGGTGGTTTTATACTCCTCCACCTCCTTCATATAAGCATCTGTTTTGTCACCAAAGAGCAAACTGTTCTCATAAGGGAATCCATGGCCTTGGCCTGTGGTTCCGAACCATGCAAACCTCCTCATGGAGATAGCTAGGCTCTCCTAGCCTTGGCCAGAGGAGGGCAACCGCTGCCCCTGGAGCAGACCTGCACCAGCAAAAAAGCCTTGGCCAGAGGAGGGCAACCGCTGCCCCTGGAACAGACCTGCACCAGCAAAAAAGCCTTGGCCAGAGGAGGGCAACCTCTGCTCCTGGAGCAGACCTGCACCAGCAAAAAAGGTATGAACACTAGACGCCATTAGCGAGGTAGATGAACCCTGTCTCTGTCTCCTCGCTATTTGAATTTTTGCACCTTTTGTGTCCGTGACTCTCAGAGGCTAAGCTGTAGGACTCTGTGCAGCTGCTTTCATTAATGGTTTTTGTGCTCCAATTCAGAAACGGAAGCCTTCTGCAAGAGCAAACACCGAACGAGTTAATTAACTGAATTGCTCTTTTTACCTGTGCCTTGCTCATGGCTTAACCAGCGTAGCAGCTGCAATTAATTCACCTTGCGGTACAGAAAGAGAGACTCCAAACACCCATAAACTTACTTTTATCCCTAAATTGAAATGGAGCCTTCCTCTAGAGGATTCTTTCTGTGCACCACAAGCAACACGCTTAACCTGTGTTGGGATTTGAAGGCTCATTTTGTGACTTAGTGCTTATGCTTGTGCAGTACATTTAAGAATCGAAGCTGTGCAAATATTAATTTTACTCACTCAATTGCCTTTTTGTTCCCTATGTCTATGTAATCTGAATTGCCTGTCTTACCCTGATATTATCACAGTCAGAACAAATTCCTGGTAAACAGCATTGCCTTTTGCTAGCTTTAATTTTTATACTGGTTTAAGGATCTGACATGCTTTACAGTTACCCTGTCTGCTTCTGTGATTCTTGTGCTGCTGAGGGTTCCATACTGTTGGTCTAGAGCCACTGTGTACAAGCGACAAGTAGCAAATGTTAATCCAAATTGCAATAGTAGAACTGTAGTCTAGTGTTTGAAATCTACTCATTTCTTTCCCCCTCTGTCTATCACTCCCTCCCTGCCTTTGAAATCTATTTAATCTCCTGCCCTGTTTTTGTCTCTCTCTCTCCTAGCCTTGGCCAGAGAAGGGCAACTGCTGCCCCTGGAGCAGACCTGCATCAGCGAAAAAGGTATGAACACTAGACGTCATTAGCGAGGTAGACGAACTCTGTCTCTGTCTCCTCACTATTTGAATTTTGGCGCCTTTTGTGTCCGTGACTCTCAGGGGCTAAGCTGTAGGACTCGGCATGGCTGCTTTCATTAATGGATTTTGTTCTCCAATTCAGAAACGGAAGCCTTCTGCAAGAGCAAACATTGAACAAGTTAATTAACTGAACTGCTCTTTTTACCTCTGCCTTGCTCGTGGCTTAACCAGCATGGCAGCTGCAATTAATTCGCATTGCAGTACACAGAGAGACTCCAAACACCCATACACTTAATTTTATCCCTGAATTGAAACGGAGCCCTTCCTCTAGGGGATTCTTTCTGTGCACCACAAGCAACATGCTTACCCCGCAGCCGCTATGCTGTTGCTCTCCACCCGCCCCCCATCACACCCACCCTTGGCTAGCATTTGTTTTATAGAGTGCCTCGACATGCCCAATTAACTATCTCCTCACTTTCTCATTTGCAGCTTATAGCTTATCCCCACAAGAGGGTGTCCAATTACCTCTCTCAGGCTGTCTATATACACCATCCCTAGTTTCCTATCACCCCTATTCCTAGTGTACCTGTGGCTATATTTCCTTTCCTCTACACTAATTATACTGTCACTCTGTTCTAACAGCCCTAACTGCGCTCCTAGCGCTCCTTACTCATGGCTATTTCTTTGTCCACCAGACAGGTCCTTGCTACTTGTGCTTTACTCCTAATAGTCTCTATTCTCAAACCTCTCTTAGGATTACCTGAGGCCAATTGTCCACCCTCCTGGAATGACCACTACGAACCCCCTGATGATTTCATGTTTTCCAACATGATTATACTACCTCATGTATCCCCTGCCATGACACCATTTCTTATCTCTAGAAGAATCATCTATCATGTTGCCTATATACTACATAACTCACCTATTCGTATCCCTTTCATGTTAAGCTTTACATATCGGAAACTGTGTTACTTGCCCCTACTTGCATTACTACTAGCAGGGGATATAGAACTCAGTCCAGGACCAGGAGGCAATGTTGCCCACACTAACACTACCTGGACAGATGTCAATGGTCTGCGCATTGTTCACCTAAATATCAGGAGCATTCCCCATAACCTAACTGAACTTGAGGCGTGGGTGACTTAATATTCTCCTGACATTCTCTGCTTGTCTGAAACCTGGCTTAAACCCTCTACCCTTGACCACCTATGTCAGTTACCAAACTATAAAGTATTAAGACAGGACAGGTCTACATCTAAGCGTGGTGGTGGCGTTGCAGTCCTCCATAAAGCTCACCTCTTATTACACCACAATCCCCCTTTTACTCTCTCTCACTGTGAATCAATTCATGCCACCCTACATCTGGGAGCCAAGAAGTTGCACATAGTATGTGCCTATAACCCTCCAACAGGCGGCATTTCTGGTCTCGAGGAACTCCTCTCACAGGTTGACCTAGTTATTGGACGAAAAGAGGTCCTCATATTGGGGGATCTAAACCTCAACTGGACAGGTAAAGCAAGTCAGTCCTTTCACACCCTGGTTCATGGCCATGACTTACACCAACTGATCTTAGATCCTACTAGGGTCATGCCCCCTTCCCGATACAGCACTCTAATTGACTGGGCCCTCACGGACCATCTTGATTGCATTTCCACTGCGGGTACCCTTCCTGATGCTATTAGCGATCACTCCCCAATCTTCTGTATCTGGAGTGCCTCTAGACAACAATCTCCGCCTCCTAAACTTATCACCTTCTGTAATCTGGCCAGTTTTAATCAGGCCCAGTTTATGCACAATCTTTCTTTAATTGACTGGTCTCCTATCTTTACCGCCACAAGTGCTCAGTCTGCCCTTGACTACTTCCTCATGGCATTCGGGAGTCTACAGGACCTCCACGCTCCTCTTATCACCCGACACATACATGGTACTCAAACTAAGTGGCTCACCAAAGATCTCCTTGCACAATTCCGAGCAAGGGACAAAAGCTGGTGGTGTTTTAAGGCTTCTGGTCAATTGGTAGATTACAATGACTATAGGTCTAGGAGAAATGCCTGTAAAAGGAACACTTGCTTAGCCAAAAGTTCCTTCTGTAAAGTTCTATTAACAAAAGCTGCAGGGGACTCCAAGAAATTCTGGTCTGCAATTAAAACTCTCCTTGGAGCACATCATATGACTAATAATAATGACATTCTATTAAATGGAGTGCACTGTAACAACCCAGTGACCATTGCTAACTCCTTCAACAGCCACTTCTCAGACATCTCGAGCTACTCTACCTCCTTCTCCTCTGCCCACCCTACCGTCCCACCAGTGGATATGGAATTGTTGCTCTGTAGCCCACCCTTTTGGTTTCGATCCATCTCGAGAGCTGAAGTCCTAAAATTGTTACTTACCATCTCTGACTCCACCAGAACTGGTGATGATGGCTTGGAGCCCCGTCTTCTCAAAGCTGCTGCTCCTCTTATAGCCTCCCCCTTAGCCAAAATCTTTAACCTGTCGCTCTGCCTTAGCGCTGTTCTTGACATTTGGAAAGTAGCCTGAATCACCCCAGTTCTCAAAAAAGGTGATCCCAAGGTCATGTCAAACTATCAATCCATAGCCATCCTATCTGTTCTAAGTAAAATCCTAGACAAATTAATGGCTACCCAGACTTTAGGATACCTACTGAAACATAACCTCCTCTCCGATTCCAAGCATGGCTTCCGCAAAGGCCATAGTACCTCTACTGCCCTTCTAAAACGAACTAACGACATCTATACTGCCATGGATACAGGTCTCTTGACAAGTGCTATCTTCATTGATCTAACTAAGGCCTTTGATCTGGTTAACCATTCCCTTCTCCTTACAAAACTCAGCTCCCTTGGTTTCTCTGCAGAAACAGTTGCCTGGTTCAGCTGTTATCTTTCTGACAGAAAGCAGACTGTAGTTTTTAACTCTGCCATGTCTGATCTAACTTCCATACACGTAGGTGTTCCTCAGGGTTCCATACTAGGCCCCCTGCTCTTCACTATTTTTATTAATGACCTTCCATCACAAGCATCTACTTGCTCTTCCCTGTTTTACGCAGATGATCTATAGCGCAAGAGATGTCTCAGACCTAAATAGCTTCCTTGCCTCTGATTTCCGAAGTATTCAAAGCTGGCTCATAGTGAACAACCTAGTGCTCAATATAAGCAAAACCCATTCTGTGCTCTTTGGCTCTCCCATTAGACTAAGAGGGACTAGCAACCCCCTCCTAATATCCTGTGTTGATGGCCACCCAGTAGCTAACACCAGCTCCTTCAAATATCTGGGCGTTTTTCTTGACCAATCCTTGGATTTCGACTTTCATATCACTGCTACCTGCAAATCTGTCAACGTGAAAATTGGCGGGCTTACCGCTCTAGCTATGCCCTCACCCAATCAGCTAGGCTTGCTGTGACACAAGGCCTCCTGGTCCCATCCCTGGCCTATTGCTTGGCAATCTACATAGGCACCACTAAGACCTCTCTCCATAAGTGGGACACAACTTATAACAACATCTGCCGCGACGCCTCCGCCTCACCAAGATACAAACACCACTGTCTGCTCTATGCTGACCTAAAGTGGCCCAGCCCTGCTGCTCACCGACTCTGGTCCTATGGCTCTCTCATCGATGGTATAACAAGAACAGGCCTCCCCCAATCCCTTGCCTCCTTGTTTCACTCTCAAACCCCTTTGTATGGACTCAGATCAAATGAACATGCTCCTCTCTTTATCCCTCGATGTAAAACTGCTATGGGTGCATGTGCCTTCTCTTACGCTGCCCCCAGGTATTGGAATTCCATCCCTCAGCTTCTACTCATGTGGGTTTTAAGAACCTCCATTGTGAACATATACAAGCATCAAATCCCTGCATGTGCTTTCAACCTCCTTAGTTTTTACAGCTCCCCTAGCCCTTATCCTCGCCATACTATCTCCACCCTCTACCCTTCCTCCTCCTGCTCTCATCCACCTCCCTCCCTCCCATCTTGTATCCTCCCCCCTCTCCCCTTCCTCCTCCTCTCTACTCTCCCCAGGTGTATAGTCCCTGCAATAGTGCTTACAGTTAAGCAGTACTTTACAACCCTGTATTTCCTGCTCTTGTTTTCTCTAAAATCCAGATGTAATGTTTAAATATAGACCTGTTCCAACTATGTACTTCACTGAATCGCTATTGTATTTCTGACTCCTTATGTACTTCACTGAATCACTATTGTATTTCTGACTCCTTCACTTTGTATTCATCTATGTTATGTGCTGTATCATACTATTGTTGTCAACTGTATTCAACTTGTATCCTCCCGGGTCGTGCCTGAAGAAAAAAAATTACTCACCTTAGTAATGTTGTTTCTTCTAATGGAGTCTTGCTGTATTCTGACATATTGCAGTGATGTCCAACCTTTGAACTGCCCCGGAGATGAAAGAGTTAACTTTCCATGCCAGGCATGGAACGCTGAGCTCGGGCTCGGATGAGACTCTGTCTGTTGCTGTTTGAACTCAAACCGTCAGATCTTTACGAGCTATACTCACTGGGTATCCTGTGTGGAAACTGTAAACTTACACTAGCCAACTGGCTACTAAATATAATAAAAGATTTTTTGGTCCCAAAACAAAGACTCAAGTCAGGAAACCCAAAAATAAAACAAACACAACACCCACACATCCAAACTAAGGGGTGAGAAAAGAAGGGGTGGGGGCACCTCCCGAAGTGCCAACACTGCTACTACACCCACATCCCAAAACCAAGGTTCTGAGAGGGAGGCGGGGAGGTCAGAATACAGCAAGACTCCATTAGAAGAAACAACATTACTAAGATGAGTAATTTTTTCTTCAAACAACATGAAGTCTTGTTGTATTCTGACATATTGCAGACTACCAAGCAGTACCTCCATGGAGGAGGGACAGAACCTACTTCAGAAGAAGCCAGAAGGTGAAGGAAGGAAACATATTCAATTCAATGCTTTAGAGTAACTGGTAATTGGTATTTTTCTTTTAAACTTAGATTGTAGGCTTGTAGTGACACTATACTTTCTTTCTGTGTTGTCTTTACTTATAATTGTTTTTGGGCTGTTGAAAATTTAAAACATAGTGGTGGTGTAATTCTGTGCTGTCTTTAATTGCTGCAAATTTTATCTTGGCTTGTCTGACTGTCCTGTAGCTGGGTGAAGGGTGTTAATTGTCTGGCCTCTGACCTCAGCTACATGATAAATGGAGGTGGGGCTTAGTCACAGTTAAAGCAGCAAACAGAGGTTCATCTTCTCAGAAGAAGCCAGAAGGTGAAGGAAGGAAACATATTCAATTCAGTGCTTTAGAGTAACTGGTAATTGGTATTTTTTTTAAACTTAGATTGTAGGCTTGTAGTGACACTATACTTTCTTTCTGTGTTGTCTTTACTTATAATTGTTTTGGGCTGTTGAAAATTTAAAACATAGTGGTGGTGTAATTCTGTGCTGTCTTTAATTGCTGCAAATTTCGCCCCCACCCCTTCCCCCAACTCTTAATTATATGCCCTGATAAATCTGATTGACAGGAGCTAAACACAGGGTATAGTAAGAGGTGTGAGTAGGAGGGCATAAGGGGAAGAAGACCACCCTCAGCATGACAAGTGTTTTGACTCATTTATTTATTTATTGGTTTCTTTTCCTTAAAAAAAATATATATCTGACGATCAGTTACAGGATTTTAGTACTGTAAATAAATAAAAAGAGAACTAAGAGAGCTTCAGTAGCAAAGTAGTGGAATTGCAGTATAATGTGGGGTGGTGCAATCGCGGTGTGTGGGGTAGCCATATTCGGAACAGCCTTCTGGACACTGAGGTGCTGCCCTATCTGCATGCATCTCTCTGGACTGCGGGATGAGGTAGCCAGACTCAGAGCGAAGTAAACTGGGTCAGGAGTACCATCACCCTATCCAGGGACCACCCAGTCCAATGCAGCTGCCTCAAAGGATGCCGAGACGAGAGCACTTGGATGACAGTGGGCTCAGGGAAGGTTAGAGCAGTCAGGCAGAGGCACATCCCAGATCCTATTCCTCTCAAGAACTCATATGCCACACTGGCAAATGAGGACAACCAAATAGAGGTACCCAGGGAAGTGGAAGGAAAGGATGTGGAGGTTAGGCAAGGAGGTGATCTCAGTGGGAAAGCAGTGGACCCCAGAGGAGGAGAGGCGAATCCTGGTGGGGACTCCATCGTAAGAGGATCCAGCTAGGAACACAGGAGGGAGGACAGGGAGGTGAGGTGCCTACCAGGTGCCACGGCATGGAGGGATGGAAGGAAGATACTGGGGATCACTGGGAAGGCAAGACGGAGGGAGAGCTGGATGTCATTATCCACCTAGGTACTAATGACTTGGCAAATGGGAGCCAAAGGAAGTTCAGGAAGAGTTTAGGAAACTGGGGAGGGGTCTCAAGCAAGTAGCTACTTCTGTCACTTTCTCAGAAGTACTACCTGTGAGAGGCAAGGAGAGCATAGGAGTGCATGCACCAGGAACTTTAACTCATGGTTGAAGAACTGGTGCTGTGAGGAAGGGTTTGGATTCATTGGTGACTGGGGACCCACCTGGAGGGATGGAGGTTTGTTCAAGCCTGGACCTGCATCCATCCTGGAGGAATCAAGCACTCAATGATAAGTTTAAATGCTACATTGACAAGCATTTAAACTAGCAAGGGGTGGCAGGCCAGCAAGGACGGTACCTACTTGCTCACCCCCACAGCTAGTAGTGGAACCAGTGAACCAGAGGTAGCTATCTCTGCAAAGCAGTGTGCAAAAGATGGAGATTAGTGTCCAAAGGTGGATAAGCAGAAAGGGCAAAATTCAGCAGAAGGGCAAACAGCAAGGAGAACCAGGGATAAATGACAACCAAGGAAGGGGCTGGAGTAGAACAGTGAAGCAGTCTAGGAGGTCAAATCATGGAAAGCCATGTGTGCAAATGCCAGAGCCTTAGCAACAAGATGGAAGATCTAGAGGCTGTCATGGTACAGTCAGACCTGGACATTGTGGCCATCACTGAAACCTGTGTAATGATAACCATGACTGGGAGATAGCCATACCTGGCTACAACATATTCAGAAGAGGACAGAGCAGGCAGGAAGGGAGGAGGAGTGGCACTGTATGTGAAAAATGACATAAAGGCCACACACAGATCCAGGAGGAACAAAATGGGGAGAGATACTGTGGGTTAAGCTGGAAGGAAAATGGGGCCAGCCATCCGCACAGGTGTGGTCTATAGACCACCAGCCCAGGAGGAAGAAACAGATAGGGAGCTGATGCTAGCCATCCAAAGGATGGCAGACAGAGGTGAGGTAGTACTGGTTGGAGACTTCAATATACCAGACGCGGACTGGAGCATCCCAGCAGCAGCATCAACTAGGAGCAGATTTATCCTGGACTCCTTCAGGGTGCCTTCCTCAAGCAACTGGTCATGGAACCAACTCGGCAGAAGCAATACTGGACCTTGTGTCACAAACAGGGACAGTGTGATGGGGTAACAGTGGGGAGCACCTGGGTAACAGTGACCACCAGTCATTGTGGTTTGAAATCACAGAAAGAGCAGAACCAAATCACACAAAACACGTATCCTGGATTTTAGGGGCAGACTTTGGGAAAATGGGAGATATTTGAAAGAGGCATTAGGGAATGGGACAGGAATCAGGGGTTGAGGAACAGTGGGCAGTATTTAAAATGGGGATTATAAGAACAACAGAATTATGCATTAAGCAGGTTAGCAAGAGGAAAGGAAGAGGAGACCATTATGGTTTCCAAAGAGGTAGCAAAGAAAGTGAAAGCCAAAAAGATGCATTCAGGCAATACAAAGACACAGGCAGAAGGGGATAGGGAGAAGTACCAGGAGAAACAAGGGAGGCAGGGAAGTCAGTAAGGAAGCCAAAGCTCAGACAGAAGAACACATTGCAAAATCAGTGGGTAAAGGGACAAAACCTTTTACAGGTACATAAGTGAAAAAAAGAAAGACAAAGGAGGGTATGAGACTGAAGGGGAGGATGGGGCAGCGTGGAGGATGACAACAATAAAGCTGACATATTGAACAGGTATTTCTGCTCAGTCTTTACTAAGGAAGAGGGGGTAATGGGTCTGAAGGGAGTACAAGGGGTGAGAATGGTGCAGAAATGGACACAAGTCCCTTTACAGAAAGGGTCCTGAAGGAACTGGAAGTAATAAGAGCTGATAAAGCAATGGGGCCAGATGGGGTGCACCCAGGGTCCTTAAAGAACTAAGAGGTGGTGGCTGAACCTCTGGCTATCCTGTTCAGCCAATCACTGGAAACAGGGAGGTACCCAAGAGACTGGAGGACAGCAGATGTAGTCCCCTTATACAAAAGTGGGAACAAAGAGGAAGCAGGGAACTACAGACCAGTCAGCCTCACCTCGGTAGTGGGAAAAGATCATGGAAGCACTACTGAAGGAGAGATTGGTGGAACATCTGGTTGTCAATGGACTACAGGACCCAAGGCAGCATGGTTCACCAGGGAGGTCATGTCAGACCAACCTCATTGAATTTTTGACTGGGTGACTAGGGAGATGGATCAGGGGAGGGCAGTGGACATGGCCTATCTGGACTTCAGCAAGGCCTTTGACACTGTGCCACATAGAAGACTATTACACAAACTGGGGAATATGGGTGTGGGCAGGACAGTAGTGTGGTGGGTAGGTAACTAGCTGGGTGGCAGGACACAGAGGGTGGTGGTAAATGGCTGTCACTCCACAGAGGGAAGAGTAACCAGTGGGGTACCACAGGGATCAGTGCTGGGACCGGTCCTATTCAACATCTTCATCAGTGACATTGCACAGGATCTAGAAGGCAGAATTTCACTGTTTGCTGATGACACAAAGCTCTGTAACAGAGTAGACACACCAGGGGAGAGACAGAATGAGAAGGGACCTGCAAAACTTGAAGAATGGTCAAGGGTTTGGCAGTTGAAATTCAATGCAAAGAAGTGCAAGATAATGCATATGGGGCACAAAAACCCTGGCACAATATATCAGTTGGGGGGTGAGGATATAGCATGCACCAAGCAGGAAAGGGATCTTGGGGTTGTCATCTCTGATGACCTCAAGGTAAGGAAACAGTGTGACAAGGCATCAGGTAAAGCAAATAGGATGCTGGGATGTATAGGCAGGGCATCACCAGCAGGAAAAGGGAGGTCATAATTCCGCTATACAAGACACTAGTGAGGCCCCACCTGGAGTACAGTGTACAGTTCTGGAGACCATACCTCCGTAAGGACATAGACAGGGTAGAGAAGGTTCAGAGGAGGGCAACAAAGATGGTGCATGGGTTGCATCACAAGTCCTATGAAGACATGTTGAAGGAACTGAACATGTACTCCCTGGAGGAAAGGAGGAGAGGGGATATGATAGAGACATACAAGTATCTTACAGGGAGGAACAGGGTGCAGGAAAACACTATTTTAAGCGAAAAGATGTTTCAGGACTAGAGGGCATGGGATGAAGTTGGAGGAGGGACGATTCAGAGGAAACATGAGAAAGAATTTCTTCACAGAGCGGGTGGTGGACAAGTGGAACACCCTGCCAGAGGAAGTGGTGGGGGCTGAAACAATCACGGGATTTAAGAATGCATGGGATAGACATAAAGGAACTCTAGAGGGCAGGGGTAAGGGGAAACAGACTTCTAGGAAAACAAACTGAACTTACAAGCTCAAATGGGCAGACTAGGTGGGCCATAGGCCCTTATCTGCCAACACTGTCTATATATCTATGTATCACTCCTAGCCTGGATATCCAGAGAGTAATGCTTGGTAAAAGGGTGTACTATTTTCCAGGTAGCTGCTCTAAGATAGGAATATCCCTGGCAGCAGCCAGGGAAGCAGCTGTACCTCTGGTAGAGTGAGCCCTCAGGCCTGAGGGTGGGATCCTACCTAGTTTTTCGTAGCAAAATTGAATGCAAGAGACAATCCACCTGGCAATAGATCTCTTAGTGGCAGGTTTTCCCTTACCAACCTCACCATAAGTGAGGAACAGTTGGAGGGAGTCAAACCTGTGACCCTTGGTGTGCTCTATGTAGTAACTAAGGGCCCTTTTCACATCCAAACTGTGCAGCCTCCTCTCCCCAGAGGAGGAATGGTCAGTGAAGAAAACAGGAAGAGACATAGACTGGTTAAGCTGGAAATCTGAAACCACCTTAGGTAAAAACTTCCTATTAGTCCTGAGGACCACTTTATCTCTATGGAAAGAGATAAAATCAGGCTCCACTGACAGGGTCTGCAACTCACTTATGCGTCTGGCAGAAGTGATGGCCACCAAGAAAACAGTTTTCCAGGTCAAGTACTTAAGCTCTGCTGAGGACAAAGGCTCAAAAGGGGGTTGCATAAGCTGAGCAATGCAAACATTAAGGTCCCAAGCAGGGGCAGGGTCCCTGAAGGGAGGATTGGTATGAAGCAATCCCTTGAAAAATTTAGAAAATACAGGATGAGCTGAAAGGGAAGAGTGCTTGCCTGCTGAGAGGAAGGCAGAGACAGCTGACAGATGCACTCTTAATGTAGCTGGTCTGAGTCCCAAGCTTTTAAGATGAACCATATAGTCAAGGACTGTGGGCAGGTCAGCAGACTCTGGAGAAATATGCTTCCCAGAGCACCATACCACTTGGAGTTGTAAGTATTTCTGGTGGAAGGCTTCCGAGAAGCCTTTAAGATATCCAGAACACCTTGAGAGAGGTGCAAATCAGCAAACTCTAACTCTTCAAGAGCCAGGCCTTGAGATTGAGAGATTTGAGATTCGGATACCAAACCCTCCCCTGAGCACATGTTAACAGGTTGTAATTCCTGGGAAGAGACAGGGGAAGGTGGACTGCTAAGGACAACAAGAGAGGGTACCAGGGCTGTCTGGCCCAGTCTGGAGCAATCAGAATCACCTTGCAGGGTTGAGACCAGATTTTAACTAGCACCTTGAACAGGAGAGGGAAGGGGGGAAAAGCATACAGGAACTTCCCTTCCCAATTGAGAACTAGGGCATCCACGGGGACTGAGACCAACACTGGGGGCCTGCAGCAAAAGAGAGGAAGTTGGTGATTGTCTGGGGCTGCAAAAAGATCTATCTGTGGGGTGCCCCATCTGGAGAAGATCACCTTCAAAACCAGGGGATCCAGGGACCACTCGTGATGGCCCTGAGATATCCTCTGAGAGCATCTGCCAGGACACTGTCCTTGCCTGGGAGGTGTACTGCTGTAAGAGAGGTGTTCAGGGAATAGGCCAGAGACCATAACTTCATTGCCTCTGTGCACAAGGCCGTAGACCGAGTGCCCCCTTTCTTGTTGATATACCACATTGTGGTGGTATTGTCTGTCCTGATCTGAACTACTTTGTTCTTAACAGACTTGGAAAAAGCTTGAAGTGCTAGAAACACTGCTCTGAGTTCTAATAGATTGATGTGAAGCAGAGATTCCTGAGGAGACCACAACCCTTGGGTGGTCGGGTCCCCCAAGTGGGCTCCCCACCCCAAGAGGGAGGCATCTGTAGTAAGGATTAGAGAATGAGACTGAGTGACAAAAGGAACTCCCTGTCTTAGATTGTCCTGATCCTGCCACCACTATAACGCCTGGATCAGGGTTCGAGTCACTGGGATTAGTTTGGTCAGAGGGTCCTTTTTCTGAGACCAGAAGGCTCTCAAGTGGAACTGAATGTCCCTCATGTGAAATCTTGCTCCCTGAACCACTGCTGTAGAGGCAGCCATGTGTCCCAGGAGCTGCAGAAAATGCCTTGCTGGTCGAGACACCTGGAGGGAGAATGAAGAGGCCAGTGAGATAAGGGTCCTTGCCCTGTCCAGGGGAAGGAAGGCTCTTGCCTTTACTGTATCCAGCTCTGCCCCTATGAAGGTGAGGAGCTGCACAGGCTCTAGAACTGACTTTGAAAGATTCAGAGGAAACCTAGAAAGTGAGCAGTTGCTGAGTTATCTGTAGGTGTAACTTGACTTGGTCTGGAGACTGGCCTACTATGAGCCAGTCGTCCAGGTATGGAAAGATGGAGATCCTTTTTTTCCTTAGGAAGGCAATTAATACTGCCAGGCATTTTGTGAACACCCTTGGAGCAGAAGTTAGGCCGAAGGGCATTGCTCTGAATTCGTAATTGCCTGAGGGCAGCTCGAACCTGAGGTACTTTCGGTGGGAGCTTCTGATGAGAATATGGAAATAGGCATCCTTGAGGTCCAGGGAAACTAGCCAGTCCCCTGGCCTTAGAGAGGGTAGCATTATTCCCAGAGTCACCATTTTGAACTTTGGCTTTAAAAGGTGCTCGTTTAAATATCTGAGATCCAGGATGGGCCGCCATTCTCCTGTCGTTTTGGGGGTGGAACCCTCTCTATGGCTCTCAAAGCCAAGAGGGAAGAGACCTCTGCCTCTAGGGCAAGTGCCTCTGAAGGATTTGCAGGTGGAAAGGATCTGGTTCTCATCTTTGGAAATTTTTTGAAGCTGAGAACCAGTCCCTGGCTTACTACTTCCAGGACCCATTTGTCTGATGTTAAAGACATCCAGTCCTGGACAAAGTAAGCCAGCCTGCCCCCTACAGGTGGTGGAGAATCAGCCCTGGCAAACCCATCAGGGTGCCTGTTTGGCAGGGGCTTTAGGCTGAGGGGTGGAAGCAGCCTTGCTTGTACACCGTCTGCCTCTCTCTCTCTGAAGAACCCCCTTTGAGCATAAGCAGAAGAGGAGGCCTGGGCTTGGTAGAAAGGCCTATGAAAAGGCCTGGCCCTGCCCCTGGAATGCTGCCTCTGGGGAGTGGCTTGCCTTTCCTTGGCCTGAGCACTCCTATAGGTGGTCCTGTATTCATCCATTTTCTTCATGTAGTTCTCCGTTTGCTCCCCAAACAGAGAATTACCCACAACAGGAAAATCCATGGCCTTAGTCTGGGTATCCTGAGACAGGCTAGTACATCTGAGCCAAGCCATCCTACGAAGGGTCACAGATGTAGCCATGACTCTAGATGAAACATCATTGGAGTCCACTGCAGCATGGAATTGCACCTTGGATGCCTCAATACCATCCGCAGCCACCTGCTCCAGCTCCTTGGCAAGCTGGCCAGGGACCTGTTTAGCTAAAGCCATTACAGTGTCCCATCTAGATTTCTGATATCTAGCTGTATAGGCCATATAATTAGCCTGCCTGAGTCCCAAGGATGCTGCCATGTACTGTTTCTTTGCCATGGCATCAATCCTCCTGGAGTCCTTATCTGGGGGGTGTGAAGCCAAGGGTATATTTGCCTTATCACAGGCAGCAGCCTGCACTACCCCAACATGGCTGCATTGCTGGGTAAGGAACTCCGTATCTGAGCCTGAGAGAGTATACCTCTTGTCCATTCTCTTGTCCACAGGAGGTATAGAATTAGGAATCTTTAAAATTTTTGTCTGTTTCCCAAAGGACTTATGAAGAGGAACAGACAGCCTCCTGGACTCTGGGATATCCATCATTTCAACATAGTCAGGCTCCTCCTAGTTGTCCACAGCTTCTTCCATAGGAAGCTGAAGAGTTTCAGCCACTTTTTTGTAGAACATAAAATGGGAAGGGGACTCAGAAAGCCTAGGAGGAGAAACCCCTGAAGGTCTGTCTGGGGAGATGTCCGGGTCAATAGGCACATCCAGACTTTTGTAATCACCATCACTATCCTCATACTCTCCTTCCTCCTCCTCCGGTTCATAAAAATCTTCTAAATTATAATCTGGAACCGGAGGAACCGACCAAACCGAGCCCCTTCCTGATGGTGCCAGTTCGGTCGGAACCGGGGTTAGCGACTGAACAATCCTTATCGCTTTGGCTATTTCATCAGCGGTCGGAGAAAGAATTTGTGGATCCGCACCGGCTGATTTATCCCTTCTTTTTCTTTTAACCGGAACCGACTCCTCGGAGTCGGTTCTCCTTTTGGCCGAAGAAGTTTCGCCCTGGTCAGAGGACACTCCTGGTTCGGTTGGAACCGAACGGGGCTGGCCATCCGGGTCAGCGGACTTCTTGGCCTCCCTTTCCCTGAGCCTACCAACTCTCTTTTCCAGGGTAGCTGCAGGAAAATTCTTGCAAATCTGGCAGTCTGAATCAAGGTAGTCAAACCCCAGACAATAAACACAGGTGGTGTGGGGATCAGCCTTAGCAAAGGCTTCTCCACACACACTACAGTGTTGAAACCCAGTAGGCCCGGTTTTTCTTTTGGGTTTCTCAGACACAGCCAGTCCTAACAAAACTTACCCTTTTTTCGGCAATCCGCCAGGCAAGACACCCTTATCAGTTCCTGACCGTGTTACGGGTCACGGAAAAAAACGTAATGAAAATCCGGTTTTTTAGAACCAATAAGGACTGGTTACCACACTCTAAAAGTAGAATAAACTTTTTTGAACAACCTGATCGGTTCAAACCGAACCGATCCCACGGTTACAAGTTCCACACAGAGAACAAGAAAATAAACCCATCTAGTACTCACGATACCACAGACAGAGACTGAACTGACAGGTTAACAGATTAAATTCGGTAGAAAACCTAGAAAAACGGCACTTTAACCAACAAACTTGAACCGAGCAAAGGAGAAATCTCCGGAGCGACTGTTCAGTGAGGAGGAGTAAAGAATCTGACGGTTTGAGTTCAAACAGCAACAGACAGAGTCTCAACCGAGCTCGAGCTCAGCGTTCCATGCCTGGCATGGAAAGTTAACTCTTTCATCTCCGGGGCAGTTCAAAGGTTGGACATCACTGCAATATGTCAGAATACAGCAAGACTTCATGTTGTTTGAAAATAGGCATCCTTATGCCTAGTGCACTCACCTGGTTACCAAAAGCAAATAAATAAATAATAAACCTGGAAGCAGTATTATTGGCATCAACTGCCATGTCAAACTGGTATTTAGTCGCCTCCAGTGCAGTCTTGGCAGTTTCTGCCAGATCAACAGCCACATCCCCTGTGACCCTGTCATTCATGGCCAGCATCGACAACCAGAGGGCCTTTTGGTACTGGACTGTATAGGCCATATAGGTAGCCTGTCTAAGAAGGAGAGAGGCTGCCAAGTATCCTTTTTTTCCCATTCTATCGAGTTTCATGGAACCCTTATCAGGGGGATGTGAGGAAAGTGGGACCCTAGCCTTGTCACAAGCCACAGACTGGACCACCCTCTCGTGGTCTGCGTCGGTAAAAAGGTAGTCAGCACTAAACCTGTCCAGTTGGTACTTTCTGTCTATCTTCCTGTCAACCCCTGTTAAAGAGTTGGGGTTTTGCAGGAGCTTGAGTAATGCCTTCATGAGGGACTTACGGACTGGCAGGAGTAACCTCTTGGTGGACACTGGCCCCAACATGTTGAGGAACTCGGCCTCATCCTCATCCTCCACCTCCTCTTGTGTACAGAGGTCGATGGTACCCACCATGTTTCCAACGAACACATAGTGTGACGAGTAGTCCTCTTGGCCTCAAGGAGGGGAACCTGTGGTTCAACAGGCTCCTCTCCCTCCTCCACTGCTTTTTCCTCATAAAGAGACATGGATGCCTGGCTCGGGGGAACCGAAGCCTAGGTCAGAACCTGGGAAGGAACCGTGGTACCCATAAGGGAACTGCAGGCCTGGAAAGCCTGGAGGACCTGCAAGGCCTTAGCTATGTCCTCCGTAGAAGGCATAACAGGTTTGTCAGCTGAGAGCTTCTTTGCTTTTTCAGTGGGAGGTACAGTGACATGTTTTTCCATTGTGTTTTTCTTTGCAGGAACCAGATCAGTAACCTGCTATGTGGCTCTTTTAGACTTAGAGGAGCCCCCTTTGTCAGAAGATTGGGACTCAGAAGGATCCTTAGGTTTATCCTTAGACTTAGAATGTGAGGAGGAGACCTCCTCAGAAAGCTTCGGTGATGAAGAGGAAGGGGAAGGCATCTCCTCCAACTTTTTGTCCCTCTTTTTAACTGTTCTGGGGCTAAATTTTGAACACAAATCACTGTTAGCAAAAATGTGGCTAGGGCCTAGACACTTCAAATGTAAATCGTGCCCGTCCACTTTAGCCAGTACCTGAAAGTTAAACATAAATTGTGCCTGTCCACTTTAGCCAGTACAAGAATGCACTTAATACAATTTTTGAAACCAGTCGATCCAGTTCTCATTTTTGGCCTCACTGGAATGCCCAATAGTCAGGAGGTAGAGAAATAATGGTCTCAGAAGGAAAAAATGGAATCCACGATCAGTTCCCTTTACAAAAAAGGAACTGTGAATTTTTAGTCCCAAAAAGTAAAGAAAAAAGAAATTCAGTGGTCTAGTTGTCTGAAAAGGAACCAAAGCGAATTTGAAAATATGCCACCGAAACAGTGAAAAGCGCTGTAAAAACCGCTACACAGAGAGGTTTCTCCAGTTCCCTGGAACTGCTGTGGAATGGGGAAAAACTGCTCAAAAATAGGAAAAAAAGAATAAAAACCTAATCAACTAACTGACTGCAGTTTAATACCAGGGGCAGTGGAAATAAAAGAAATGCATACTAGAATTTTTTTTTTTTACGGAAAACTAAGTACAACGAAGCTCTGAGGAGAACTCTCCGAAGCATCTTACTAGGCAGACAGAAAATAAATCTGAACTGCTTAGAACACAGCAGCACTTAGTGGGGAAACAATATGAATTACTGGCATGTGCCAATTATTCCATCCTTTCCATATGTTCCAAGCTTTCTGGGGTAGTTCAGCACAGTAGGCTAACTGCATCAGTTAAGTATACTAAGGGATTCCTATGGTTTGAAGGAGCGCATTCTATGGAATAATCACTCCTCCCATCGCTTGTCCTCGGTCGCTATGGGCTAGTTCCCTGAACCCGAGTCACTGACGTAGCAGGTGTCAATGCTACTGCACTAACGAGTCGACTTGTTCCTGCTGCTTAATCTTTTGCTGAAGTCCCAATCCTCTGCTTGTGACATCACAGTTTGTTACAAACATATGATCTTACAAAAGAAAGAAGACCACTGACCCACTAAGTTCTTTCCTCTACTGGCTGTCTCAAACAGAGGATTGTAGCCTTAACAAAGAGTTAAACTGTAGAAGAAACTTTAGGGGACAAGGATCTTGTATCCATGTAAATTACCCTAATAATGATGAATAAAAAGAAAATAAACATAAAAACATCTGTGAAATACAAGCTGAATTCTATTTATTGTGCTTTCAAAGTTTTTTTTTTCACAAATGACCATCGCTTTAATGGAAGTTCTGATTTTGTTTCCTTTTCACCAGTGCATCAATAGTTACTAGTTAGAGTACTTTTCCTTCCTACTCCCAAAATGCATGAGTTCAGCATTAATCTTGAGCTGCAGAACTCGACTGTCCTACCTAATTTGGAGTCTTGTACCTTGACTTTCAGGTGAACAAAAACCTCTGTGGGCATTGCTCTGTGTGAAGGGGTTGTGGGATAACAGACGGACCAGACACCGAACTTCAGGTTCAACACACAATCTCTGTGTGATGTTTATTCAAAATACAGGAAACAAGCTTCAGCAATGTCATATTCCTTCTTCAGTACATCAGTTTGCAGCAACAGACCATGTATGTCCTTTCTCTGCACTTAGCCAGCACCTAATGACACTGATCTCTGATCTAACCACTTTTCAGTGAAAACCCTTCATCCCTTTGTGGGCCCCGTTTGCTTGGGTAGTGGGGACTCAAAAAGGAAAAAAAAGAAAACAAGCTACAAACAAAGAACCTCAGTGCAGAAACACTGAAAAAGGGGTTACCCCAAAGGGCACTGGCAACAAGTCAAGTTTCAAAGAAATACATCATCATACATACGTCCATAATGCAAAGCATCATGGGCTATATGCAAATCACCATGACATTTCAAACTTGTTCAGTTTACAGTAATTTACATGCATTTTAAATAGCACAACTAACTTAATTTCTATAACAGTCACCTAGTACATTTTTACCACCATCAAAAACACCTAGTGCCATGGTATTTTCAACATTCACAGGTTTCATAAACATAAGGTATATTATGACATAGTGCTATTACATATTAAATCCAACAACGATAAACACAACCTGTTTTACATACACTTGCAGGTCACAACAATAACCTCCCTGTTTGAGGACCTCAGAGGGAAAAGGAAAATTAAAGAGGACACTACAGAATAGTCAAGAAATGGGAAGGGGATGCCCATAGGTGGCCACCCTTATGGACTAGAAATTGTAAAGGATAGAATAGACTAAGAAACAGAAGAACTGTTGCAACAGATTTAAGAAAAGGTCGGTCCTCAAGAGTGGCAGAAGCTCCCTGTCACATATCCCCCACCTTAAAAGGGAAGCAGTTATCGCAGACTGCTTACCACCTTCCTGTCCCAGGAAGGGATGGAGCTTTCACCCATCCATCTTTAGAAGCTACGTTTCAGGGTTCCTATTAACGATAAACATTCCATCTTAAACATAGTGGATATCATCATTTTTTACCCTGAGGCATTAACACATTTTTCAACAGAGACCAATGGTACCTTCCCATCTCCTTTTAGGGAAAGTCTGTTATATTTCTTTACCAAAAATCTGGACATCTGTAATGTCCAGTACCATAGAGAGACTTTCTCTGGGGTGAGTAATTACCTGCTCCAACCCCACCATACATGTCAGTTTTAAGCAGGGGCCTAGTCCTAGGTTCAACCTCTCTACATAAAGCCACTATGTCTTGATTCATTTGTTTTACTTGCCACAGATACAGACACCCGAGGGCAGACACTCTTTAGGTGTTGCCCCAATACAGGTTCCAATCCATTTTCCACCCACCTCCTCCTTTGTAGGATTTTCATCAACAAAATAAAACACATGTACCACCTCTTTGATCTTAACATACTGTAACATTCTGGCAATATTAGCATCTTTAGCCTGCAGTATACCTCCAGTCAATACTGTTAATAGATTTAGCTGTATCAATACAAGAAAAAGTCCCTTCAGCCGCATAGGCTTCTTCTTGCTTGCTTGGAGTCTTCAACTCCAGCACAATATCACTAGGCACAGTCTTGCTTGTAGCCTCACATTCAAGTTCCATATTTGTATCTCCGACCTCCAACAGGTAACATCCTGGGAACACAGGAAACAAAGGAATACCTGCTCAGTCAGGGGATCCTCCTCAAATTGAGCCCATGAAAAATCCTCTCCTCCAACTCTTTATCCAAACTTTCCGGCAGGAACCTCTTGAGCAACTGGCACCAGTATTCTGCCTCGTTGCTTAGTTGGTCTGTCTTCAGCCATTACCCACTCATCCAGCAGATCATCCTCATCAGGGTCTCCGCCTCCAGGGTGCTGTCTCTCACACCTCCAGTCTGCCTTGACCTGCATCTCACCGTCTTCAGGCTTGGCCTTCCTCCGAACTCCCAGGTCCAGTCAAGGCAGCAGCTTCTCTCCATTTGTCAGCCATGGTTCTGGTCAGAACTCCACGGACTTTCTTCTCCAGCAACTCCTGATGCATCGGTCCACCTGGTATATCTAGGCGATATCCACCAGAAAACGTCCCTCTTCGGCCAGTCCAGACACTTCCAGCAAGTTATCCCACTTCTAAAACCAAGTCTGTGGAGGGCTTGTGGGATAACAGATGGACCAGACACCCAACTTCAGGTTCAACATACAATCTCTGTGTGATGTTTATTAAAAATACAGGAAATAAGCTTCAGCAATGTCATATTCCTTCTTCAGTACATCAGTTTGGAGCAACATACTATATATGTCCTTTCTCTGCACTTAGCCAGCACCTACTGACACTGCTCTCTGATTTAACCACTTTTCAGTGAAAACCCTTCATCCCTAAGTGGACCCCATTTGCTTGGGTAGTGGGGGTTCAAAAAGAAAAAAAACAAGCTAAAAATTAAAAGAACCTCAGTGCAGAAACACTGAAAAAGGAGTTACCCCAAAGGGCACTGGCAACAAGTCAAGTTTCAAAGAAATACAACATCATACATACTTCCATAATGCAAAGCATCATGTGATATATGCAAATCACCATGACATTTCAGACTTGTTCAGTTTACAGCAATTTACATGCATTTTAAAAAGCACAACTACTTAATTTCTATAATAGTCAGCTAGTACCTTTTACCACCATCAAAAACACCTAGTGCCATGGTATTTTCAACATCCACAGTTTTCATAAACATAAGGTATATTATGAAATAGTGCTGTTACATACTAAATCCAACAACAACAAACATAACCTGTTTTACATATGCTGGGAGGTCACAACAACAACCTCCCTGTATGAGGACCTGAGAGGGAAAAGGAAAATTAAGGAGGACAATATAGCATAGTCAAGAAAGGGGAGGGGGTGCCCATAGGTAGCCAACCTTATGGATTAGAAATTGTAAAGGATAGAATAGACTAAGAAATAAAAGAACTATTGCAACACATTTAAGAAAAGGCTGGTCCTCAAGAGTGGCAGGAGTTCCCTGTCACACTCTGTAGGAAGACAAATTACACATGTCCATTTTGTTATTCTGTTTAGTTTTTGCCACACAGAAGTAGCACTTCTTCAGGCTCACTTGTGCTCCACTTCCTGCCTACAACACTCTGTAGACCCCTAGCATTCTCTTCTGAACACCCTATGATACCTTCAGCTGGATGCCTCTGATTTATCCTGGCAGGAGTCCTCCTGCTGACACCAGGGGGAAGCAGGTTGCTTGGCTTACCTGTTCTTGGGGGAGGTGCCAGGGCATCAGAGTGATACTGGTGTGGGAAGACTAGCACCCATCATCCTATGCACCAAGCGGCCCATTTTCCTGTTTACTTTCTGATGCCCACATCATGTCCCCTGACTCAGATACACAGCACTAACATCCCTCCTATAGGCAGGGCCTTAGCCAACCGCATGTCGTCACCCATGCCATTGATGCTGTATGACTTTCCTGATAAACATGTATTTTTCTCAGGACATATTACATTAGAACAAAGCTTTATTTTCAAGTAAAAGCCTGTGAACTGTGACAGCCAGCCACTGCAGAAGCGGAAGCGCAGTAGGAGTGGATGTATATTTTCTCTGGCATATGCATGTGCTGCCTCTGCAGTGTGTCCCAGACTGTAGAGGCTAGAAGTGCGAGGTCACACACTCAAAGGAAACCTAGATCCTCTGCAGAGTAGTGCAAAGTTACCAGCAGTGCCACTGGGCTGTTTAGGGGAAAGGGGAAATTGTTTAACCAGGAAAGGCACACTAGGCCGAAGCTAGTTTCCAGGTGCGACCTGGGAGCACAAGGAAGGTAAGGGACTTGCTCAGGGTCACACAGTGTGCAAGTGGGGATGATGTGATTCAAACCTAGGTCTCCAAGCTTGCAGCTCAGCAGGGGCGTAGCTACAAGGGTGCAGGGGGTGCAGTGGCACCCGGGCCCATAAGGTTTGAGGGGCCCAAATCATAATTTTGATGTTTATTCAAAACTGGGGAGGGGCCTTGTAACATCACCTTGCAACCAGGCCCTCTGGGAATTTGCTACGCTACTGCAGCTCAGTGCTCTTAACTACTACAGGGGGAGGAAATGGACAAGGAAATGATAGAAAGTATACTTAGAATGGCAGAAAAAGGGGAGATATTGCTGATGGGTGATCTGAATATGCCAGATGTTAACTGGAGTGCAGCTGCAGCAGCCACTTCGAAGAGTGGGGTTATTCTAGATGCCCTACAGGGGGCATGCCTTAGACAACTAGTATTGGAGCCCACTCGAGAGGGAGCAATCTTAGACCTGGTTCTCTCAAATGGAGATGGAGAGAGGATCACAGATGTAGAAGTGGGTAGCCATCTGGGAACTAGTGACCATCGAACAGTATGGTTCACAATAAACACAGCAATAGAGTCAAGCCATACAAAGGCAAAAGTACTGGACTTTAGGAGGCTGACTTTGCCAAAATGGGTGAGTGCCTAAGAATGCACTAGCAAATGGGCAGGAAGGAGGGTGGAAGAACAATGGGAATAATAAAACTGCCATCACAGAGGTAACAAGCCTTTGTGTGAAGCAAATAAACAAAACAAAGCGATGTAAGAAACCACTATGGTTCTCAAAGGAAATGGCAGTGAAGGTTCAAGAGAAAGAAAGCATTCAGGAAGTACAAGGAATCACAGAAGGAGCAGGACAGAGAACTGTATCAGTTAAAGCAAAAGAAGCAGGGAAGGCAGTCAGAATAGCAAAAGGCCCAAACCGAGGAAAAGATAGCCAACTCAATTAAGAAGGGGATAAAACCTTTTATAGGTACATCAGGGAGCGAAGGAAGACCAAGGGAGGGATAGTGAGGCTTAATAAAGGGAGGGAGGGTGGGCAGAGGAGACTGTGAAAAGGCAGAGATACTAAACAAATATTTTTGCTCAGTATTTACAAATGAAGAGGGAGGTACCTAAAACAAACAGTAGAAACACTCTGGATACAGAAGTTGATACCAGCCCATTTACAGAAGAAAGGTTATGAAGAACTCTTAAAGCTGAAGGTGGACAAAGCAATGGGGCCTGATGGGATTCATCCCAGAATTCTAAAAGAACTAAGGGTAGAACTAGTGACACCACTGACTACCCTCTTTAACAAATCATGGGAGGATGGGGTGGTACCTGAGGACTGGAGGAGGGCAGATGTGATTCCCCTTCACAAAAGTGGGAGCAAGGCAGAAGCAGGAAACTACAGACCTGTTAGTTTAATCTCAGTGATAGGGAAAATGATGGAATCACTTCTGAAGGAAAGAACTGTTGAGTATCTAGAGGCCAGAGGGGCACAGGACCCAAGGCAGCATGGATTCACAGCGGGAAGGTCATGCCAGATGAGTCTTATAGATTTCTTTGACTGGGTGACCAAAGTAGTAGATTAGGGAGGGGCTGTGGACATGGCCTACCTAGACTTTAGCAAGGCATTTGACACAGTCCCACACAAAGATTAATATACAAGTTAGCCAGCCTGGGAGTGGGTCCCAAGATGATAGCCTGGGTAAAAATTGGCTGGAGAATAGGACACAGAGAGTAATAGTAAATGGAGTCCACTCTGAAGAAAGGGGGGTTACTAGTGGGGTACCGCAGGGTTCAGTATTAGGAACGGTCCTCTTCAATGTCTTTATAAGCGACATTGCAGAGGGACTGGAAGGAAAAGTATGTCTCTTTGCAGATGACACAAAGATCTGCAACACAGTTGATGCACAAGGTGGGGTGGAAAGGATGAGAAGGGACTTGGCAAGGTTAGAGGAATGGTCAAATGTATGGCAGCTAAGATTCAATGCTAAGAAATGCAAGGTAATGCACCTGGGAAACAAAAACTCTGGGGAAGAGTACACAATGGGGGGTGAGATACTAACAACAAAAATGGAAAGGGACCTGGGGGTAGTCATATCAGATGACCTAAAGGTGGGCAAGCAATGTGAGAGGGCAGCAAGGAGGGCTGGGGGGATACTGGGATACATAAGGAGAGGCATCACCAGTAGAAAACAGGAAGTTATTATCCCTCTGTACAGACAGCTGGTCAGACACCATCTGGAGTACTGCGTGCAGTTCTGGAGACCCAATCTCCGCAAAGACATAGACAGGATGGAAGCTGTCCAGAGGAGGGCAACTAAAATGGTGCAGGGTCTGCACCGGAAGACATATGAAGAGAGACTAAAGGAGCTTAATATGTATAGCCTCGAGGAAAGGAGGTAGGGGGGACATGATAGAAACTTTCAAGTACCTCAAGGGAATCAACAAAATCCTAGAGGGTAGCATCTTTCAAAAAAAGAGGTGTGCAAGAACAAGGGGGCCCAATTTGAAGATAGAAGGGGGCGGCTCAGAGGTAATTTAAGGAAGTATTTTTTCACAGAGAGGGTTGTGGATGCATGGAACGGCCTTCCGGAGGAGGTTGTGGAGTCAAAAACAGTGGTGGAATTCAAGCATGCATGGGATAGTCATAAGGCCTTTCTAGGGGGTGGGGGTAGGAAGAAGTAGGCTGCTGGTTAACTAGGATCTGCAGCTTATCCAGTAGGTAGGGAAATGGTCAGACTGGGTGGGCCAAGCGGTCCTTATCTGCCGTCAAATTCTATGTTTCTATGTTTACTACGCTATACTGTCTGTTATGTGTCCAATATCTCTGAAAGCTATGAAAGGTCACCAATGTAAGATATCAATCAATCAATCAAACTTTATTTAACCAGGCATATCACCTTTGAGCAAGCTCATTTTCAAGGCTGTCCTGGGCAGGTGGAAGAAATACAAGGGTGAAAAACAGTAATGATACATACAGTAATAGGCATGAAAAACATTTTACAGAAGGTACAGTGTCGTTAATAATACATGCTAAATCAAATCGAGAATAAGTCTAGTACATTCACAAGCCAGAGTAGGCAGATCTAAAAAGGCCTCTGGTGGGCTCCCTAGGGGAAAGACATACAACACCCCCGAGCCACCACACTCAGACAAACCCCATAAAAAAAGTAATCTAAGGAAAGGTAACTTGAACGGAAAGGAAGAGCAGAAAGGCAGGGGATAGCTATTAAAGCCGGAAAAGTTGCATTTGAAGAGAAGTGCTAGCATTGTAATAAACAAGGCTAAGGTTGTAAGGAGCCAAAGAGCAATGGGTGGGAATTAGTGGTCGGCAAGTGGTCACCTGTAATAACTGCAGGTTTCCTTCAGGCTACATGCGAGCAAAGATTTGAAAGTGGAAGGACCCGGAATGGTAGTGATCCTTAGGGTTCTTTGTAGAGTATTCCACAGGGAAGGGAGAGAGAGAAGTTAATAGCAGCAGAACCATGCCGCATCTTTATCCTGGGTACGTTGAAAGTGATTAACGTAAAACGTTTCAGACCATACGACCTTCACGGCGCTGCGTGACAGGCTAGAGATATAGGCTGTCAGTTTATCTGTTAGTGCCCTGTAGAACCAGAAGAGAGCATTTCTTTGCCTCCTCAACACGACGGAAGACCAGCCCAACGTGTCATACAGAATGCAGTGGTCGGTGTGTACTGGAGAGTTCAGGATGAACCTCAAAGCACGATGATAGAGGATGTCGAGTTTACTCAAATATATGGGCAAAGCAGCATTTTAATAGTAAAGAAACTTCCTGCATGGACAAATTCGAGGAAACTGACTTATTCAATTATAAAAAATGAGAAATACTGTATTAACTGTAACTACATAAGGATGAAATGTTTTATCTTATTGCTAGTATATTGCTATACTGTCCCAGGGCTCTCAGTAGGATTTCTTGTTTGGAGGTGCAGGACTTTCTTTTAAAAAAAAGGGGGGTCTACAGCTCAAAACTGGGAGTCTCTAGTAAATTTCTGGGGGGGTTCCCATTTAAATACATGTGAGCCATGCCCCCACGCCCACACAGCTTGTAATGCAAGATCCTGTAGAGCACAGGGGCGCGCTCCATTGGTTTCTATGGGGTCGTGTTTTAAACCAGAAGTTTTAATGTTTTAGAAGGTGAATTCAAACAAATTACAGCCACCGCTGAACTAACAAGGACCTTATTTACAGCCAACGCTCAACTAACAAGGGCCTTGTTAGTTGAGCGTTGACCATAATTTGTTTGAATTCACCCTCTAAAACATTAAAAATTGTAGTTTAAAACACGGTCCCATAGAAACCAATGGAGCATGCCCCCGCGCTCTACAGATTCTTACATTACAAGCCGTGCAGGTGCAGGGGAATGACTCACTCAATGGACTCCCGGGGCTTGGTGAATGAGCACCTCGGGGACTTTCACAAAAACCAAAAAAACAAGTGTCCCAACACACAAAATGTACAAAAAGGACGTGGGTGCCCGCGTCCCCTGTGTCCCTCACCTTATCTTACCAGTGGAAATATTAGGGCACTACTGCTTTATTGATAATAAAATGCAGAGTCTACAGAAAATTTTATACAGTAAGTTTTCATTTTAGAAGTTTCAGAAAAAATGCTTATAAAAATGCTATCATATTGCCAACTGTCTTTTCTCTCATACTGTACCATTAGTTAGTTGGTATTTCTTTGCATTGCTACGGAGCCAGCTAATTGCAAGATGTGCAGACTCCTTCATGACATCCCCCAGCTGCCCGGTTAATGTCAGTTGGCCTTCTCCGTCCATGCGGCTCGCCTCCACAAACATGATTTCTCCACCCAGTGGTGTCCAAGCCAGGCCTATTGCTACTCCAGGCTGGTTTAAACGTTCCGAAACCTATGCCAACAAAAAAGTTGAAATATTATTGTCTTTTATGTATAACTTTCACCTACCCTGCTGTAAAGTTAATCTCTTTTGCTCTGCCTTAAAGATCTTCTGACACAGTTAAGACAACTTTGAAAAAATATTATATCCAGGCATAACTGTAGCTTATATTTTGTATTTTATTCTGTAATTCTCATCCTTATTTCCTTATTACTAAGGGTATTTGCATGAATACAGTATCTCTGTCCTTTTAACTCTGGCTGCCTGCCTACACCTGACATCCTAATTCTGTTTATGACATCAACATATGCTGCTGTGGAGATAATTATGATGTCATAAACAGGAGATTGTGATGCCACGTGTAGAGAAGCAGCCAGAGTGATATAGTCTAGGGGACAGGAATCTTGTTTTCATGCAACTGTTTTCAGTAATAAAGAAAACGGGGAATTAGTTTCTGAAAATATATGAAGTAATAAAGAAAATGGGATGGAGTTGAATATAAATCTGACTCTTTCAAAGTTTTCCTAATGCTGTCAAGGGCTCTTTAAAGAGCTCTAACAGCTTTTTTACCCTAAGGCAGGCAACCTATAGCAAGTAGCTGCCTACCCACGGAGCTAAGTTTGGATTTTTACATTAAGTCCATCAATAAATCTATAGTTAACAATATTGCACTCATAATTTACATCTAGTAACTGAATGATGACTGCTGAGTCTGGAACCCCCACCCCCCAAAAAAAAACTTCCTACGTGGAACTGGTTCTTATACACGGTATTTCTGTTGCTCCTGTAGCCTCACCCTCCTGCACTGTAAATGTACCATTCTGATGTACCACTGTTACATACTGGTTTGCATTACTTGTAATGTATTATGCTATCGTTTATTGTTGAATCCTCCCAGGGCAGTCCTGAAAATAGTAATTTAATGTATAGTGTACGTAACTGGTAAATTAAAACAAACTACATATATCATTAAGATCCCCGAATTGATGACACGTTCTCATGAATAGGGCTGCAGAGCAGGGGCAGACTAGATGTGTCGCCGGGTCCTTTTCTGCCATTATGTTTCTATAAATGCGTGTGGGAATTGAGGGAGCAACAGGGCTGCAAAACATAGTTTTAAACATTTGCAGTCCAGTCCCCATATGTGAGGCCAGTATGCTAATGAAATAATACTAGTCCCCCGTATGGGAAGTGGCCTCCAAATGTTTAACACTGCATGTTTTCCTGTCCTACCCCTCCCTGCACTACCACCTGCATTCATACAGGAGCCTGCAGCTCTGTTCATGTGTATGTTAGTCGAATGTGAGTTTTTCGAAGGTGAGGCAGTATGACTCAGCAGCCGCTCAACTGATAAATGGAAATTATGCAAACAACATAAAGTGAGTGTTTCACGTCTGAGAAAACTTTAAGAAACATAATATTTAGCCACAATTCAGCCTTTATTTTATATAATGTTTCCATTTATCTTCCCTTTGGTTTTCATTACTGTGTAACTTTGCATGAAATACGGATTTCTGACCCAAAAGTTCATCTGCTTCACCTGTTTAATCCTTTGCTGAAGTCATAAGCCTATTTCTGACGTTACAGTTTGTTGCTGTGGAAATGAATGTGATGTCACAGACAAAATATGGTAACTTCAGTAATGGCTTTACCAGCAGGAATAGAACAACTGCAGGGGACAAGGATCACACTTCCATGAATACGAACCCAGTAATGGAGAACAAAGCAAGTGGAAATAAAGAAATTCTATAAACTGTAAGTTGCATTGCGTCTATATATTGTGTTTTTTTAAAGGTTTCCCAAAAGTGAGGAATTTACTTTAAAGCAGCAGTACAATGAAACATTTTTTTTTCCAAAAGCTAGTTTCAGCTACAATTAGTAAAAATATTAGCTGTGGAACTTAGGTAGAGACAGGGGAAGGGGTGAGGAGAGGGGAGAAGGTCAAGACTCGGAATAAGGCACAGGAGGACTGGAAAGGGGATATTAGCTAACAGATCACCTAACAGGACATAACTAGCGGACAGAGTAGGGGGGGGACTTAAAAAAACAGAATAGCAGCTTCAAGGTATACCAGTCTGAAATGTACCATGATTAAGATCTAGCCTGGAGCACACTAAGAGCAAACCCACACAGACAAAGGTGGCACAGAAACAGAGGGGTAGTGACAGCGAGTGGTCACGCAAGAGGGGGAGGTACAGTGGCCAAAATGGAAAAAATACATAACCCAGTTTTGGTTGGCCTTTACAAAGTAAAAACTTTGTTTCATACTAGTTTACAGTAATTTAAAGCTTTGAAGGGTTCATCGTTACATGGATAACAGAAAAAGGAATGTATCAAGTGAGAATACTATGTAACTACAGGTTAGGATTTTAATGCACTGGATGAGAAAGTGCAGACAGACACAGGAGAAAGAGGAGGTAAAGTTACCTGCAAAAGGCAAGAGAGACTGGTATGGCAGTACAGAAGAGTCAATGTCTGATGTATTTCAAATACTGTATGCTAATAGAGATTCAATGTACTGTTACTATAATAAACTGATGGTGAATAAAGCGGAGCTAAAAAAAAATTAGCATACCTGTCAAATCTACTTTCCTTTTTACCTCCTATGCTGCCTACCATGAGTTTTTTTTTCTCAGTCCTAACCCCTGCGAGGTCTACAGTGCTATTTCTAAGCCAAATGTGGTGGCCATCTTTTTTCTGGAGAAAAAAAAAATTAAACATTTAAGAACTACTTAAATTTTGGTGGAACTAGTACATTTTACCATCAAATGAAACTAGAGGATGCCAGGAATCTTTCAGGGTGAAAAAAGGTAGGGTAAACTTATTTGCCCAATTTCATTGCACTGCTGCCTTAAAAGGACACTGTCAGCCCACTAAATTTTCCTAAATAAAAAAAAGATGATTGCTCACATTCTCTAGAGATTTCTGATGCTGGTTGTTTGATTCTGATTCCTTTTTTCTTTAAAAAGTGAGAAAAAAATGCTCACTACACTGGTGTAACACACAAAAACATGTTTGTTTACATTACTCAATCAACTTCCACTGTGCCTTTCCTGGACGTGAGAACACCCCTAACACAGACTAGAGACTCAAGATGCTGTGGGAGGAGAGGAGACTAGTGCATCATGACTGACTGCACTGCTTGGAGGTGTTTATCATGTTCAGGAAGTATGTAATAAGAGTAGATCAAGGATTTGAAACAAAACAAGGTTGGGTATAACTACAGCATCAGCATGCATTTCAGTTGTACTAAAAAAGGGGGCAGATTAAACCACCAGCAACACCGATGAATTTTAGAGAAGGTAAGCAATCATAAAATGTAGGTTTTTAACTAGAAATAATGTGCTATAAAAAGGGTTGACAGTGTCCCTTTAAGTAAAGATGTACTGAAAAAGTTAATAAAGAAATTCAGGCTTTGCTGGAATTAGCATCTCAGGTTGGCAGCTTCTTGGTTTGAGTTGCCTGCTGAAGGTATGCCAGCGGCTCTTTAAACTTGCCTCGCTGCACACAAACCGGCAAAACTGTGGCTTTCACTGTAACTGCGACTAGCCCAACTGAGACCACTATACTCTATCTTCTCTTCTTGGCCCACAATATTTTTGTTATGACTCTTCAAAAATTCAGACTTTCCGGATACTTTTTATCTGCATAGACTATGGGGAGCATCTTTATGTATGAGAAAATTCCTGTAACTTAAATCTTTAAATATGTATTTGATTTTTTTTTTTTTTTTTTACCATTATACTCTCCCAGGTCTTACGTGTAAATAGGTATTTACTTACCTAGTGTACCCTACCCAGTAAACAATAAATAAATGAACAAAGTACTGCCAGTGTTTCCTCTTCTGGGGTGGATTTTACTCTGCCTAAAATGGATACTCTGGCTACAAGGCCTGCTAAAATATTATGATACAAAAAGCCCTGGTACGGGTACTTAATGACCTTCTGATGGTCAGAGATCGGAGAACCCATTCCATCTTGGTTCTCCTTGATCTCTCAGTAGCATTTGACACCATGGATCATGGGGTACTGCTCGAGCACCTGTGGTTCTTCTGTGGACTGAGAGGGGCGGTCCTCAGTTGGATTCGATCTTTTCTCGAGGGTAGATCCCAGAGAGTGGTGTCAGGGATTTATTCCTTGGCCCCTCATGGGCTACCCTGCGGGGTTCCACAGGGCTCGGTGCTGTCCCCCATATTATTCGCGGTGTACATGCTTCCATTAGGGGACATTATAAGACGGCATAGGTTGAGTTTTCATTGCTATGCCGATGACTTTCAACTGTACATGTCTTTTGTGCCTGAACAGGAGTTAGATTCTGCTATGGTGTTTAATAACTGCCTGCTGGAGATTCAGAACTGGATGAGTGCCAGTTGGCTTCGGTTGAACTCAGGAAAAGCAGAGGTATTGGTGGTGGACCCTGGTTATAGGATGACAGGGGCATAGGCGGGAAAACCCTCAGGATTAAATCTTGGTGGGACCCCGCTTATTGCCTCGGGCCAGGTGCGTAACCTGGGCGTGGTATTTGATGAAGGTCTGACTCTGAGGGTGCAGGTCTTGGCTGTAGTCAAATCTTCCTATTACCATCTAAGGAACATAGCCCGGGTGAAGCACCTGGTCCCACCCGAAGATCTTCCTACCTTGGTCCATGCCTTTGTCACCAGTCGTTTTGATTACTGCAGCGCCCTTTACCTAGGGCTACCGGGGGTAGATATCCGCCGCTTGCAGCTAGTGCAGACCGCGATGGCCAGGTTGTTGACTAGAACCTCTAGATCCAGTCATATAACACCTGTGCTGCGTGAACTGCACTGGCTGCCAATATAGTGGCGGATCACCTTCAAGGTTGCGTTGCTGACCTATAAAGCCCTACATGGGCAGGGATCCCACTACCTGAAAGAACTCTTACGCCCTTGCTGTCCCACCCATTCACTCTGATCCTCTGGCAAGGGATTGCTACAGATTCCTAGGGTATCCCTAAAAACAACAGGAGGAAGATCTTTTGCCTCTATGGCACCTACCCTGTGGAATTCTCTACCTTGTTAGATACGAGAGAGCCAGACCGTGGAAGGTTTTAAAAAGTTATTGAAGACCCACTTGTTTAACCAGGCATTTTCCGGAATCTAGTGAGTATGTACTGATATGTTTTATTTGTTTTTAAACTGTAATATTGTGAGTTTCTCTTTTAATCTGTATTGTAAAGGCGCCCTGAGCATAGGAAGGGCGCCTTATACAAATAAAGCTTTGACTGATTGATATTTTTCCTAGTAGCTACTTACAGGCAAGCTTTGAATCACTGGAAAGATCAACTTGTTAACAGGGTAAACTCAGTCAAAAACACATCCCAAGTTCTCAATACCGTATAAGATTTGTGACTCTGGATCTATAGAAATATTGCTATTTTAACTGCTTTGTCAGATGGTTCAGGATTCTACTAACTTTATTAAACTGTTTGCCTTTTAATTTTGTTACACTTTCGTTGTGATAGAGGCTAACATCCTCCATATACAAGACACCAACTGGATGAAACAGCCTAACTACATGAAAAAAAAAACCTTTTTTCAGTTTCATATGTGCAACGGCACACTCGAGGCATGGGTTTCTTGAGAATTAATATACTTTCTGGGTGTGTTGAATGGCAATCGGCCATTGGTCTCATGCCTTACTGTTCCCTCTGGACATGTATTAATTCCCTAGAAACCCACACTGTGTTGTTACTGCTTACAAATTAGATATGCTTGGGGCAGATACGGCTTCTGGTTCAGAAGGAATCATTCCAGAATTTTACAAGAGATGGTAAAGAAGGGAAAGGACATTCCATATTTTATTACTAAACACATTTCCATGGAAATAGTCTCTTTGACCCGTAAGCTTTATCCATTCCTGTTGCTTGCCTTGCCATTAAGTCATAACCTTATTTTATTTAGTTCTGTTAACCGGGTAGGTGCACTAGACAGGGACTGTCTTTTTTCAGGCATGACCCGGGAGATGAAAAGGATTGGGATATGTACATGAGTCACCAAATACATAGCAGTACAGTGCTGAATTATAATATTATCAGACAAGGATTACAGCAACAAAGGAGGAGTGACATAATTTGAGAATCATAACAAATGAACAAGATACAGTCCACAACCTTTGTTACAACTAGGAGAGGAAGCTGCACTTCTGCTGTTACATCATACCTGTTTACATGGAAATTATTCTGATGCCATAAGCAGAGAATTTTGACTTCACACAAGGAAAAGCCACAGGAAAGTACAGTTACGTAAGACCTCACCGTAACAGTATATCTGCAAGGGGATCTCTTGCAGCAGGCCACACCTATGGAACTATAGCTGTCAGGTACTAGGACCACATGGAAACTTTTCTGGCTAGCAGTCTAACAGGGGGCCGCCCACCCCAATGTCATATGCAGACGTTGGCTTATTTTAATTGCTGGTGGCCCCCGTACCCTCCTCGGTTCTCCCGCTATAGATCATACACCACCTAGTCCCAGCGAAGAGAACTGAGGTGGAACCAAAAGTTTCCGCCAAAAAGAAAATAATGAAGAACGAGATACAGACACAGAAAGACCTCCCAGGTCCAGTGGGAAGGAGGGAGGGTGCCATGGCCTGCTGCAAGAGATCCCCTTGCAGATCTACTGTTACGGTAAGTTCTTACATAACTGTACTATCTGACTTCGGGGGTATCTCTTACAGCAGGACACACCTATGGAATGAGTCCCAAGCAGTTCCGTCAGTAGACAGCACAGTCTGGGTGGAGGAAACGTTGAGCCTAAGAAAGTAGGCCCTGGAGGACAGCTAAGCCAAAGGTGGCCCTATGCCTAGAAGCAATGTCAAGACTGTAGTGCTTAGTAAAGTTGTGGACAGTACTGCATGTAGCAGCAGCACAGATCTCTGCAGCTGACACATTCCTGAAACAGGCAACAGAAGTGGCCATGCCTCTGGTGGAATGGCCACAAACAACACCAGGAAGATCCTTTCCATACTTCCTGTAGCAAAAGGTAATACAGTTGGCCAACCATTTGAACAAGCACTGTTTTGTAACAGGGACGCCCTCTTTCTTAGAGGTGAAAGAAAACAAACAACTGAGAGGACTGCCTACAGTCCTTTGTGCAGTGCGTGAGGTAAAGAACAGTTATGAAAGAACTTACCGTAACAGCAGATCTTTGAGGGAATCTCAGTCATCAGGTCACACTGTAGGAACATCACCATCAGTGCAGGGGAATCCACATGGAAGATTTTCAACAGTACAACTGGGGCCGCCTATGCCATCATGTGATGACATCACCTACTCTATAAAGGTGTGAGCGGCCCCGCTCCCTCCTCAGTTCTTTCCCCTGGAGTCAAAGGGATCAAAGCCCAGCCATAGGGGACCGAGGAGAGAGAGAGGTGCCCAGGCCTATAAAAAAGGCTGGATACACCTGTCATAGGGTGACCCCTATTCCAGTATTAGGACCATATTGCTATATGCCTGTTGTCTCTGCTATTTTTTTTTTGTGTGTTATTCTTTCAATAATCTTCACTTTTTCTATAAAAATCTGTTGCAACAGTACTTCTCTTCTCTTTTCTTCTCATGTTACTGTACTATTTTTCTTTCGTAACTGTTAGGCTGGCCACCTACAGTGTTTTCTAGTATCTTTTGCATCTATAAATTGGTCCAAAGTGCTAAAATAGCAGGGTAGCATTCATTTCCATTATAAGTGATGCCTGTCCCTTTAAATATGCTCAGTGTTTGTATTTCTTATGGGACTTGTAAGAGTTTTCCCAAAAGGTAAAACAGAAATGTTAAAAACTATTTAAATTGTGCAGCAATGAAAGAAATTGAAAGGCTACTGGAAAGTGGGTCTCGATAGCCACTTAGCTTTTGCCAAAACTGTTTGATCTTCCCTGTGTTAATCTTCACCATTCATCACTGGTATGAATGGGTGATTGGCCGGAGACAAGCACCTCGAAGGTTTTTTTTTTTTGTAGGAGGGAGGAGCCGGCACTGCATATGAGGCCCAACGCAGTGTGTGGCACTCGCGGGTTGGCCAGTAATGGCCAGTGGCTCCTCCTCCTCCTCAGTTCTGCTTCTCCCACTGTAGAGACAGCACCTCACCTGCAGCTCGCATTCGCTTCTACGCCACTGCGGCCTAGTTTGCCAGTTCTATCCTTCGAAGCCTCGGAGTTGCCGCTCCTCGGAGCCGTCCTTCTTGACTCCGCCTCAGTTCTGCCGTCAACACGGTGCCATTTGTCAAGTTACCAGTAAGATCTTTCATTTTTATTAAGCGGCATCGAGTCTTTGCTATTTTTTGAAATTTAGTTACCATTGCATCATGCCTGGTCCTCAAGACAAGAAACGTTCATCTAAAACGGGTCTGCCTCCTATGCGTCAGTGTCCCTACAGCCGGCAAATCTCTGTTACTGACCGGCATGATGTTTGCCTCACCAGCCTTGGACCCCAGAACAACATGGACACCTGCAACACCTGCGTCTCTATGAACCGCCACATTCTGGAGCACCACACGCTGAAGGTCGGCAGGGCTCCGCCTACTTTCGCGGGGGTGGTGGTGTTGCTCTCATCGGTCCAAGCATAGGACCTTCGGGCCCTTCCTCTGGGTCCCTTCCCAGGTCTACATGGTCCAGTGAAGAGGGGGCCTCCTCCTCTTATAGCCTTGTCATAGAGGAAGTCTCTACCGCGGTGCCAGAGGTCTGGTCTGGCTCCACTCAGGGCCAGGCTGGAAGCACCACGCTGGCAGTCACCTCTTCGGAGGTGCAGGCTCCCCCGTTGTCGGGGCCCATGGCTGCAGGTCCTGGCGCGGGGTGTTCCTCGACGTCACCTTGGATCCCAGAGCCATTCACAGCTCCGGTGATCAGGGTGGTGTTGCAAGGGGTGTGAGGCCAGCAGGAGAGCCCCTGGGGCCACTGGTCTGGAGGTCTTCTGGATTATCTCTTCTTTGGAATCGGATGATTTGGAGGTTGATTCGAACTGGTGGACTGACTCCTTGGAGTCGGAAGGTTCTCCACGGCCTAGCACTCTTGCGCCTTCCCAGGTGCTCCTACCTACATCTCCAGTAACTGCGGTCTGCACTAACTCTCGAGCCAGTGGCGGCCCGAAGGAGCAGGTGCGGGATGCAGTCCTGCTGCTATGGGTGTGGTGTCCAGGCTTTGGGAGAGGGGTCAGCTGCCGTTCCCAGTGCCATCCTCTCTCTCAAGGTCAAAACCAAATCCCCCTCCTCTGCAACTCTCATCGGGGAGTCTGTGGAGTGGGGGGGTTCTTTGGAACAGGGTACGAGGAACAGGTCTTCCTCTGAGTCGGCCGGGTTGAGGGGATGGGGCAAGGGGCAGCGGCACCACTCTGTGGCCCTCCAGGTCTTGGAGAGGAGCCGCAGTGCTGAGCCCAGGTTCTCTCCCTCGTCTCCTTTGACGGAGTCCTTGTTGGGTGGGGCTGGGGACCACCCTTCTGCATCCATGCGGCCCCAGTCCCCTCATAGGGAAGCTTCCCCTACAGGGCACAATCCCAACCGCTTTACTTTTCTCAATAGGATGGCGACTTTACAGACCTGCGGATTCCCTGTTATGCCAGTATCGCCTGTTGGGTCTTCCGGCCCTGGCAGTGGCACGTCACGTACGGTGACAGGTTCTCCCATGCCTTTGTGTCCAGCTTCTCCTCTCCCAGGCCATGTTAGTCCTTCAGGGCCTTTGACCTGGGAACAGTTCAGATCCTGGGCTGCAGACTTCCCCCAGTACATTAGGACCATGGACGAACAGGTCTTTTGATCAGTTCCCCCTCCACAGCCAGTGTCTGACTTTGCAAGTTCCTCAGCCTCCTCATCTTCCTCCCCTGAGGAAGAGGAGTCTTCTGTCCACATATCCTCTGGCGCTGATCAGGCCCAGTATCAGCGCTTCCTAGCGAGGCTAGTCAGGGACTTGCATATTATCTATTTTGCCAGTGACAATACCGAGCTTTTGACACAAGCCTTCTTGGGCGAGTTCGGGGCACACCATTTGGTGGTCCCTTCCAGGCCAGTTCCCTTCCAGGAGGCATCATACAGAGCCTGGCAGCTTCCATATGCCACAGTTCCAGCCCCCATGGACTGCCAGAGGCAGTATTGCACACCCCAGGGGTCACCAGGCTCTCTGCCTCATCCCACTTCAGGACTGACGCATCTGGACACCCCTACCAGGTATAGACGTCTGGTCCACGACTGACCCCTGGATCCTGACTCTGCGGAATTCGATCGTCTGGGGTGGAGAGTTTTCTTCTCTGCGTGGACGATACTGACCATTGTTTCACATCAGGCGCATCACGCTGCCTGTAACAGGCATCTGTGGGTGATGCTAGGCCAGGCGCTAGCATAGCTGCCCGATTCAGAGGCTATCCAGCAAGCCATAGTCTTCTCTGCTATAGATCTGGGGCTGGCAAGGCACCAGTCAAGGGTGTCTTACGACGCCAATGAAGTCGCTTCATGACTTGCAGAGACAGTGATCTGCATTATGTGGATGGCATGGCTTCACCTTTCGAGGTTGTCATCCTTGGCCCGGCGTAGGTTAATGGCCTCCTCCTTCCCGGGGACCCATCTCTTCTCCCGCAAGGCGAGACAGGAACTACAGGGGTGCCTTCCTTCCCCCAGAGGGCGGAGACCCGTCTAGCATGATCAGTCCCAGGCCTAACTGGCCGGTGGAGGGTCTCCACCTCCATGAGTCCCCCACGGGGGGCTGAGGGATGATATTTTCTCAGGGAACTAGTAGGCCCCCTTTGAAGGCTCAGTACTCATCCACCAGTGATGAATGGTGAAAACTGACACAGGGAAGATATGAAAATTATGTACCTACGGTAATTCTTGATCTTCCTTTGTATCTTCACCATTCATCTCTGAATCCCACCCACCTTCCCCTCACAAGGCCTCAGTCCCTGGGCCATGCCCCCTTCCTGCTCGACCTCCTCCACGTGGATCCAGTTGGGTTTCCCCCTCTTCTCCTTGTGGCTTCTCCCTAGGAGACGTCTGAAAGGTTCTCGGAGGAGGGTGCATAGGGCTTCTTTCTGGCCCAATGGGGGGACTTCTGGTGGGCCCCTCCCCCTTGTCCTGGGCCTGATCTCCGGGGTTGGCTAGCCCTTTGGGATGATCCGACTCTTGGGTCCCCTGAGATGGGGGGGGGCTGGGGCTGACTGGAACTCCCCTCCACTCCGTCTAGTGTTCTTTCTCTTCCTCTCCTGTCTCCTTCCTTCAGGGAGACATTAATAGATGGGATCCTCTCCTCCCGAACCTGTGGGTTCTCCTGGAAAATGGTAACAGAGGGGGGTGGGGGTTGGGAATCTTCTTAGAGGTTAGGAACCGGAGAGAGGGACCTTTTCCATCTCCTCAGGATTCTTTTAACCCGATTGCCTCTCTGGAGGATCTGCTCTTGCAAGCTCTGTGTCCTGGGTGGGTGTTGGTCCCTCCTCTCCTCTCATTTTCTCTCTCTCTTCTCTTTCCTGCCCTTTCTGGCCATCCAGGGACTGGGGCCTTTTCGGCCCATCCCCTCCCAGGTCCTCCTCCTCCTCTGCCCTCTGGTCAGCCTATTCCTTTTTCAGTTTACATCCGTTCCTTTTACTGTCCCTCGGGCTCCCTTGCTCTGCCCTTGTTTTTCTCTATCCTCTTTTTCCTCTGTCTCTCCGGTGTGCAGAACTGAGGTGGAGGAGGAGCCAATGGCTGTTACTGGCCAACCTGCAAGTGCCACGCAGTGCGTCAGCCTCGTGGGCGGTGCGGCACCTCCCTTCTACTAAAAAAAAAAAAGAAAAAGCTCCTGCGGGGTGCTTGTCTCCGCCAATCACTCACCAGTGATGAATGGTGAAGATACACAGGAAGATCAAGAATTACAGTAGGTATGTCATTTTATTTTGTGAAAGCATGAGGCTTACAAGCCTGAGGCCTAAAATGCATGAGAAGCCTAAACACTTAAAAAAAGATGAGACTTGGCTGTAGTAGTATTGTTGAACCCCTCCTTTCAAAAACATCAGCTTAAAAGCACATTTTTGTTGGAAGCTGCAATTAAGCCTGCAAATGAAAGCATTTGTAAAGAGCAGCTGTAGGGTGAGAGTATTCCCAAATGAAAAGTTTTCCCTTGCAAACTCACAGATTGCTTCCCTGTATACTTGTAACTACATAGTTTGCCTTAGAAACCAAATGTTAAGAGTTTGTTACAAAAGAAACACATGAAGTGAACTCAGAGCTTTAAAATACATATTAATTCCTTACCTGGGAGTTGCAAGCTGTGTCTATACAAGGTCACTCAAAGGGCTGCCAGCCCACAAACTGAACTCTTTTATACTCTGTTTCAGAGAGTGATGTCCCAGTAAAGGGTGTTTCTAGATCCCTTCATTATTCCCTATTTCATATGCACGTAGAAATAAAGTGTTTTCCCATGGGTATTATGTACAGAAGGGATACTGTGTAAATGTTATCTGTGTGTATCTCTATTTAATTCATTTTACTTGATAAAAAGCAATAATATCAAAGAAGTTATAAACATTTTTCTAAAAAGGGATGGATCACATATCTGTGATGTCACTCCTTGCTGTGCATATAAACCCTCCACTAGGACAGATCAGATCAGTTTTGCCTTCAGCTTAGTGAAGTCAGATGCCTGGTGAGATGAGTTTTCTTTCATTGCAGTCTGCCTGAGAAAGAAGTTACTGGGAGATTGTGTCTGCTTTCATATCTCCTATTGATGCTGATTCCAAATTTACTTATCCTGACAAAGAAAACTGCTGGAGCCAACTAACCTTAAAGATTTTTCTTTTCTGTACAAGTAATTTGTTTTTGTTTTGGATTACTTAAATAAAAACAACATATATCCTGCGTTTTATATGCCTTTTCTACTGTTGTTGCATCTGCCTATTCCCACACCTTCATAACACCAAGCAGCCAGTTCCAGGAAGAAGCCCGAAAAAAGGGGGATGATGGGAAGGAAATTGATTTTTATTTTTATTTTTTTATTCTTTGTTAACCAGGTAAGGCCCGGTAGGCACAGATGCCTGTTTTCAGGGGTGACCCACGAGCACTGGGAGGTTAAGTGACTTGCTCAGTCACACAGTGTGCAAGTAGAGATTGTGGGAATCAAACCCAGGTCTGTCTGCTGGATGTACCAAGCTCATTCAAAGCTCGTTACTCTAACCTCTAGGCTATACTGCTGACTGAGATCCCCTCGAAGATCTACTGTTACAGTAAGTTCTTACGTAACTGTTCCATCTTCTTCAGGGATAGCTTAGTCATCAGGTCACACTGTGGGAACGAGTCCCAAGCAGTTACAGGTACAAACAAACAGGCTGGGAAGAAGGCTAGCCCTAAGCTTAAGACAATAGGAGGCTCTGTAGCACAGCCCTGCCAAATCCCGCACGAACTCTAGATGCAGTGTCCAGATTGTAGTGCTTGCTAAAAGTATGGTCTGTGCTCCAGGTGGCAGCCGCACAAATGTCAGCAGCACAAACCTCTGGTGGAGTGAGCTTTGACAGCACCAGGCAGTTCTTTGCCATACTTGTTGTAGCAGAACGCTGTGCAATTAGCCAACCATCTGGATAAACATTGCTTAAAAACTGAAGCGCCCTCTCTACCTGGGGTGAAGGAAACAAATGACTGCGTCAACTTCCTGCTGTCCTTAGTGCAGAGCAGGTAGTACTTCAAAGTTCTGCGCATGTCTAAAGTGTGGAGCAGTGCTTCCCCTGGACTGGCACACTCTGGAAAATAAATAGGAAAGTGGATAGACTGGTTCAGTGTAAACTCAGATACCACCTTAGGGAGAAACTTAGGATTAGTGCGCAGACACCTTGTCTTCGTGAAAAATCAAATAAGGCTCCTGGCACCAGAGGGCCTGAAGCTCTGAGATTCTTTAAGCAGGCAACCAAAAAGACTCCTGACCACCTCCTGGGCCTGGGCCATGGGACACTCTGCCCTGTTCAGAGTGAGAAAAGCTTTCCTCTGCCCTGAGTGTAGGACCGCCCCTATGTACTGCAGTCTCTGGGATAGAATCAGGACCGACTTGGGTAAACTGACCATGATGCCCAGGGAATGGAACAGCTGAAGAGTCCTGCTTAAGCACTTGGTAAAGGCTTACAGTGCAGAGGACAAGCCAAAGGGCAGCACCTTGAATTGGTAGTGTTCGCCTGAAAAAGGAATTGAAGAAACTTTCTGTGGGGAAGAAACACAGATATGTGCAGGTAGGCAGCCTGCATGTACAGGAAGCATAGCCAGTCACCCTGCTAGAGCAGCGGCATCAGGCCGGGCAAAGTTACCATGCAAAACTTTTTGTACTGAACAGACAGACTGGGGTTAAATCTCTAGTCTTTTTGGGAACTACAAAGAACCTGGAGCAAAACCTTTTTTTTTTCCCCCTCAGACACCTGGGCACCGGCTCTATGACCTGTTTATGCAGAAGGGACTGTACTTCCTCCTGAAGCACTGGCAAGTGGGCTGGAGGATAGCAAGAGGCTGCTGGAGGGGTCTCTTGGGGATACTCCATGAGCTCCAAGGTGTGACCCTTTCCTACGAGCTGCAGAATCCAAGCGTCTGAAGTTATGCTTCTCCACTGATTTAAATGGAAGAAGAACCAACCTCCGACCACCACCTCCCGACTGATAACCAGAGGAGGGTACTCTGGCAAGGAGTCAAACTGAGGGGGATCCAGCCGCAGGGGCCGATCCATCAATTCTGAACAGACTTAAGGGCTCTGCCTGAAGCCTGCTGGTCATTAATGATGTCCTGGATATCAGGGCCAAACAGTCTGGTCTCATCAAAAGGGGCATTCAGCACCTTTTGCTGAATGTCCATGGCAAAGCCAGAAACCTGCAACCAGAAGTGCCTACATAGGCATATGCTCATGGCAGCAGAAGTGTCAGCCAAATCATAAAGAGCCCTCAGAAACTGCTTGCTGACATCCTTGGCTGTTTGCAAGCATTGGAGGAGCTCCTGTTTCTGAGAGCCCTCTGGATGAGCCTGGGCAGCTGCCTTGTCCTTCTTCCAGTTGGTGTTCTAGTATTTCATCATGTGGGATGGATAATTTGCAATGCTCAAGCCTAAGATGGAGGAAGCATAAACCCTCTTACCCTGGAGGTCAATTCTATGAGACTCCTTGTCTGGGGGGAGGGAGCTAAGGTGCTTGGGTGCCTTAGACCTGTCATAGGCAGCCTTAATGACCACTGAGTCTGTCTCAGGCTGTGCCGTATAGTAAGGAAACCCTTGGGGGCATTATAGAGTTTATCTGCCATCCTGGGCATAGCTGGCACCATATCTGGACAGTGCCAAGCAGCAGTGGCAGCATTCCACAAAGCAGGCAAGGTGGGAGAAACTATTTTAGGAGGAGACTCAGGGATCTCCAGGAAATCGACCAGATCTTTCCTGGTGCCATCTTCCTCCTCTGTATGAAACCGCATGGCAGAGGACAACAGCTTCATTATATTAAAGAAGGAAGGGTCCTCTGGAGAAGACCCAGGTGTGTGTTTGAATGAGTCCTCATTGAAAGAGTAGGCAGTGGACCTGTCTGAGGAGAAAAGGTCTTCCTCTTCCCCTTCTTCATCATCAGGCAGAATGAGGTCAGGGTGACACTATCCTTTGACGTCGACCTCCTGCAGTTCTAGGTCCGATATTTGATGCGCCGACATCGAACCACGGGGACCATGCCTCGGTCAATGGAGGAGGGGTTGACTGATGGCGATCGACAGCGCGGGTGATTAAGGCCTATGGACACTAAGCTGCTGCACAATCACCGAAGTGAACTTGTTGAGGATCTCATTGAGATAGATGACTGTCGAATTCCACGTCGACGGTGGGGGAGTCGACAGAGCTAGGAGCGAAGGCTCAACGGCGGGGCCTTGAGAGCCCAAAGATGTAGTTGCTCTAGGGCCTGGAGATGCATCAGACTGCGTCGGGATGGTCGTCGATGACGAGCCCATAGTTGACAAGAGGAGGGGCCGATGATCCGGAAGTCGACGACCAGCTGCCCTGGGAATCGGATGGTGGAGCTGTCGGTATGAGTCTGGCAGAGCAGAGGGCTGGACAGCAGATCTGTGTGTTCGAGGCCGCAGTCATCAACGAAGGGATTCTCAAAGTATGTGGCCAAGGATGACTCCATGTTGTTAAAACTTCAGCTAGTAATTTAGAGTTCTCTGTTAGAAAATGGGTCAGGACAATAGTGGATCCTTTTTTTTTTTTTTTTTGTATTATGCTTTTTGCCTCTGGCCCTCCCCTCAAGCCCCAATGGAGCCTCAGCCTCTACCCTATGTGCTGACCCACCATGCCCAGGCTTACCCCCCCCCGGGCGGGGCCGCCATGCCCCCTCTCCACAGTCAGTATAGAGCAAGCTTTGCTTACCCCCAGTGGGGTCATGAGCACCCCGGCGGACACTGGTGGCAGCAGAAGCAGCGGCAGAGCAGAGGCATCATGGCCGGACTTTGCTGCTGTGTTCCCCTGGGAGGTGGGGTGTGCAATGATGCCAGCATCTGTCCCACCTCCCCATGCAAGCAGGTGCCGGCTTTTATCCAGCAATTCACCGGCCTCCTCCAGAGGCGCTATCAAACTGGACATTCCCCGGAGAGCAGCAGTCACTCTTGGACACTCTATCCCTTCTCACTCGGACAGCTCTCCCAGTTCCCGGGTCCGTTTCCAAACCGGGATGTCGGCGTCTAGCGGTCACCTTGCTGCTGCACGGCAGGCCGGCACAATAGTGGATCCTGACACAGCACCTGTGCAAGTGTCCGGCAACAGAGACCAGTAAATAACTAGTCTCTGTGCCTGCCTGCCTTTTCACCACTATCACTGCCCATAAAGAACATACAGCTCTGAGCTAGCAGCCATTTTCTTTTATTCACATAGCGAGCGCACTAGCAAGTGGAGCCCCCCACAACTCGTTTCTTTTCTACCTTCATCGTTAGCTACATAACCTCCCCTGCTTCACCATCCACCCACCCCCATTGAACCACAGACAATTAAAAAAAAAATTAAACACTAGCGCCGTCAAGTCCGACCGTGACACGCTAATTCAGTCACAATCACACCTTCCACTGCTGTTAGCACTTGTAACCACAATACGTTCTCATCTTTTTTACCCATACCATTTTTTTGTTTCCCAATCTATCTTGGACTTAAAGTACAGCACAGTTACTGCAAGTGCTACTTGTCTGTGATTATGTTAATGGCGCCAACAGCAGTCACGCTACATTTCTCATGGTGTTGCAATCAATCAGCTTTGCTAAACCGTTCATTATCAGGCTCAGGATTTTTTTTTTCTGCAACACACTGGTCACACAAACAGACTAGAAATCTCTGTGGCACTACTCTTATAGGGTAGGGGGCAGCTATCATTATAATAAAAACTATGGTAGGGGCAGGGACAACATAAAACAACCAGTTCACAAAAAACAGCAGCGCCCTCTACTGGAAATTCTACCAGTAAAGGGACTACTTTACAAATAATATGTCTCTTTACATGATTTTCTGTATTTTTTAGCTTTCAAAACATAAAAAAATTAAAAATACTCCACAGATACCCATTTTCAAAGCACAATAATATCCTCCAGGGTGGGCAGTATGGACTTCCAGAGGCTATAAGGGTTGTGGTGTTGGGTCTCATTACTCCCCTAGGTGGTCCGGTATGGCCCAACACCGCCCACCTTGTCAGGTATTATTGCTTACCTGCCAAATCCAACCCCTGGGCAACATGTTCGTGACATGTGCAAAGCTGGACATTAAAATGCTCTAGAATATTGTTTGTGTGTGTTTTAATTGTACTGTCAATTTACTGTGCAGACCCCAGGTGTGGTTGAAAATGGGCCTGACCCAGTCCTCAGTAAAGTAAATGAAATAAAATTAATACTGTACAACTGGCTAACAGAACTTTCCCAGTCTTGCAAGAAAATCAGGGTTCCCTAAACTTAGACACAACAAAGCTTCAGAAAATGGCAGCTTTGTTGAAACCTGTGATCTTTTAGTTATAAGCACAAGTTCATCTTTCACCAGTCTACCTTGTAAAAATCCTCAAAATGTGAGACCACCTTTTTGTTCTCTATGTTAATCTGAAGTTTGAACCCCTAGCAAGTTCTGCCTTGGCATGGATACCCCTTTTCTGTTCCCCATTAAACAGACATACTGCTTTGGAGAAATTTAGGATGGGCAGACATTAAACAGGTCTACGGTTACGTACTCAAGTTTATATTGGCAAAGCTCAATGGAGGAGAAAAGGATAGTTTTCACTATGGAAAAAATGCCAGAAGGTTGGGTAGTAAAACAAATTCAAATTGCTTATCTGGCACTAGTGCTGCAGCCACTGGCCGCATGGATATTTCCCTGCAGTAATTATAAGTAAGTGTTCCATCCAGGTGCTCAGTGACTGTTTATTTTTCTCCCCATGTCCTGTGATTTCTCAATGTACAGTGCTGTTGCATCAGCATTCACTGTATTACCCACTGGTAGCTATGAAGTTGCAATGCTGATGCAAGCTTTTCCACACAGGACATGGCTTTAGTGGGGTGACTCACATATTTTGCTCTCGAGGTCTGAGGGAATCAGAACCCCACTGTAGCAGAACACACTGGTTATGCATAGTTGCCCATCCAGTATTCTCTCTGTTTTTTTTTCTTCAAAGTTTGCTTTCTGCACCGTGCTGGCCTTGAGCCTCCTATTCTTCCAATGGTAGATCTTTGAACTGAAGAAGCCCAGGGAACTTGAAGGGGACTGTTAACCCCCTTCAGCCTCAAATTGTCCCTAGTTTAATAAAACACATTTTATGATTGTGCACATTCTTTAAAATCTGCTGATGCAGCTGGTAGTTTGATTCAGAGTCCTTTCTTCTTTTTAAGAGTGAAAAACAGGCTGCTCACCATACTGTTGCTACCATACAAAATGTGTTTGTTTATAATCCTTGATCAGCTCCCAATGCAGCTTTCCTGAACTTTAGAACAGCCCAACAAAGTCTAGCCACTTAAGATGCAGTTGTAGGAGATAGGGTTGTCAGAACCCTCTGAAGTTCTGGGTTCTAGTTCTAGTCTAGAACTTTTGAAAAAGTTCTAGGGTTCTAATCTTTTTTAGAACTTTTTAGAACTCGGACCCTATTTTTTTATTTGTGCTGCCAGAAATGAAGATAGTAATAAAATACATGTAAAGGAAAAACTGTTCAACATAAGGGGGAGAGAAATTATCATGTGTGACATTGATAGGAATACAACTAGGTTTATCTATGGTTTCTTCTGTTTGCTAAAGCCAGCAAATACGCAACAGGCCCACCCACCCACCCATATGTTAAAAGTTTTCCCTGCTGCAGCTGCATCATAGTTCCTTAGTGAAAGAAAGAGGCACATTAGCCATTTATGTACTCAGTTACATATACTCATTGTCATGAATTATGAGAAAAAATAACTGATATTACCTAATCTCAGCTATTTGCTGCTTTCTGTTTTAAATGAATAAATCAAAAGTTGCTATGTTTAAAAGAAAGCTTTTATAACAAAGTCAAGCCAAGGTACTACAGCAGCAGCATGTGGAACTGTTGCAAAACATATTATGTCATAACGTAGTCAGTCAAGACATTTGAATAAAAAAAAATATGCCAGTCATTGTTGTTGGCAAAAAATGCATGCAATTTTCTAAGATAATGCATACATATACCAACATTTTTGTTGGCAAATTGAAGTAATACATACAACTTTCTAAGATGATGCATTTTTGCAGCTGATACTTCAATAAAATCTGTATTTCAGGCACATAAATAAAAAAAAGTGGTTTCCTCACCACATACTAACTTAAGGAACATTTAATGTAGCTGCAGCAGTTGGCATGTGAAGTTTAAGGGACAGCGTCTGTCAACCCCATTATGTATCAAATTATCACTACTTGTAAAGCAAAAACACTTTGTGATAGGTCACATTCTGTGAAAACTGCTGATGCAGATTTTCTTTTATTTCTGATTCCTTTATTCTTTTTTAAAGGGACAGGACAATTGTGCTAGGTGGCAGCAGTTTGCAATGTATTTAATAAGAAAAAAAATATATATATATTATATGTACAGTAGGTTCGGTCTGTCATCATTTTTTTCCTCACCATCCCCAGCCGATCACGAATCTGTAAATGAAAGGACTAAAACAACACCCACCTTTCAACCCATCACCCATTCCACTTTTCTTCCACCACCCTCATCTGTGCAGTAGCACCCATACCACCCTTACACCCATGTTAAAACCAACCCACAACCCTCACCCATGTACTAGCATCCATTTTTGGTTTATGGCTAACATTTCTGTAATTGAAAAAATAATAAACAGCTACCAATTAGAACTCATTGTTTTGTCCTCTTTAAAATTGAAAAATAGACCGGCCCCGGTCCCAGCCCATACTGATGCACCACAAAGTCACAGAAGGTAAATCCAAAAATATATGTTTGCACTTTAACTATAAATAACATGATACAGAAAGGATTGACGTGACAGTGTCCCTTTTATGCCAAATTTGGGCCTGTTCCCACTGATGTTAAAATTGCCCTGTATATAAAACTTGTTTACTTTAGTTTAAACCCTAGCTACAAAGCAGTTTGCCATGAAATGGTGAAAGTTTTGGAGGGTATATAGTCCAAGGTAGTAGATCGAGAAAGGAGAGAGACAACCAAAGTCATCACAGTCTGTAAAAGTTTCCTTTTTGGTGCACAGAGACTCTGTCCCACACAGTATTTACCAGCCACCACCATCTGAGTTGTCATCACCATCAACATCCACAACGTCAATCATTTCAGGATCAGTTTGTATACTCTTGTAGGGATACGAAAAGAAAAAATTACTCACCTTAGTAATGTTGTTTCTTTTAATGGAGTCTTGCTATATTATGGCATATGCAGTGAGTCCCAACCTTCGAACTGCTCCGGAGGTGAAAGAGTTAACTTTCCATGCCAGGCATGGAACGCTGAGCTCGAGCTCGGTTGAAACTCTGTCTGTTGTTCTTCAAACTCAAACCGTCAGATCTTTACGAGCTAAACTCACTGGGGTCCTGTGTGGAAGCTGTAAACCTACACTAGCCAACTGGCTACTAAACATGAGAACACATTTTTTGGTCCCAAAACAAAGACTCAAGTCAGGAGACCCAAAAATGAAAAACACAACACCAAGCCACCCCAAAAAAGGAGGGGTGAAAACAACTAGGTGGGCATCTACTAAGTGCCAACACTGCACCCCACCCACATCCCAAAACAGAGAGTTCTGAGAGGGGCAGGCGGGGAGGTCATGTATAGCAAGACTCCATTAGAAGAAACAACATTACTAAGGTGAGTAATTTTTCTTCAAACAACATGAAGTCTTGCTATATTATGACATATCTGAACTACACAACAGTACCTCCATGGAGGAGGACAGAACCTACTTGGGAAATAAAGCTCTGAGCACAGCTGTGCCAAACAGAGCATCACTCCTACCCTGGATGTCCAGGGGTAATGTAGTAAAAGTGTGAACCGTTTTCCAGGTAGCTGCTTGACATATCTCTAGAATAGGGATGTCCCTGGCAGCAGCCAGGAAAGCAGCTGTACCTCTGGTAGAGTGAGCCCTCAGGCCTGAGGGAGGAACCTTACCCAGCTTTTCAAAACAGAATTGGATACAAGAGACAATCCACCTGGCAATGGATCTTTTAGTGGCAGGTTTCCTTTTACCAACCTCACCATAAGTGAGGAACAGTTGGAGGGAGTCAAACCTGTGACCCTTGGTACGCTCTATGTAGTAACTAAGGGCTCTCTTCACATCTAAGCTGTGCAGCCTCCTCTTGCCAGAGGAGGAATTGTCAGTGAAGTACACTGGAAGAGATACAGATTGATTAAGGTGGAAATCTGAAACCACCTTAGGCAAGAACTTCCCGTTAGTCCTGAGGACCACCTTATCTCTATGAAAAGGAGATAAAATCAGGCTCCACTGACAAAGCTTGTAATTCACTTATGTGTCTGGCAGAAGTGATGGCTACCAGAAACACAGTCTTCCAAGTCAAGTACTTAAGTTCTGCTGAAGACAAGGGCTCAAAGGGGGGTTGCATAAGCTGAGCAATGCAAACATTAAGATCCCAGGCAGGGGCAGGGTCCCTGAATGGAGGGTTGTGTGAAACAATCCCTTAAAAACTTGGAGAATACAGGATGAGCTGAAAAGAAGAGGGTTTACCTGCTGAAATAAAGCAGACACAGCTGCCAAATGTACTTTTAGGGTAGCTGGTCTCAGCCCCAAGGTATTTAAATGGACCATATAATCCAGGACTGTGGGTAAATCAGCAGATTCTGGGGAAATATGCTTCCCAGAGCACCATATGGAAAACCTTTTCCATTTGGAATTATAGGTAGCCCTGGTGGAAGGTTTCCTAGAAGCCTTCAGTATATCCATTACACCTTGGGAGAGGTGTAGATCAGCAAACTCTAACTCTTCAAGAGCCAGGCCTTGAGATTGAGAGATTTGAGGTTCGGGTACCAAACCCTCCCCTGAGCACAGGTTAACAGGTTGTGATTCCTGGGAAGATACAGGGGAAGATGGACTGCTAAGGACAGTAGGAGTGGATACCACGGTTGTCTGGCCCAATCTGGAGCAATCAGGATCATCTTGCAGGATTGAGATCTGACTTTGACTAACACTTTGAACAGGAGAGGGAAGGGGGAAAAGCATAGAAACTTCCTTCCCAATGAGAACTAAGGCATCCAGAGGACTGAGCCCAACACTGGGGCCTGCAGCAAAAGAGGAAGTTGGTGATTGTCTGGGGCTGCAAAAAGATCTATCTGCGGGGTGCCCCATCAGGCAAATATTATCTCCAGGACCAGGGGGTCCAGTGACCATTCGTGATGGCCCTGGGAAATCCTGCTGAGAGCATCTGCCAGGACATTGTCCTTGCCTGGGAGGTGAACTGCCATAAGGGAGGTGTTCCGGGAGTAAGCCAGAGACCACAACTTCACTGCTTCGGTGCACAAGGCCGTAGACCGAGTGCCTCCTTGCTTGCTGATGTACCACATTGTGGTGGTGTTGTCTGTTCTGACCTGTACAACTTTGTTCTGAACAGATTTGGAAAAAACTTGAAGTGCTAGAAAAACTGCTCTGAGTTCCAACATATTGATGTGGAGCAGAGATTCCTGAGGGGACCACAATCCCTAGGTAGTGAGGTCGCCCATGTGAGCTCCCCACCCCAAGAGGGATGCATCTGTAGTACGGATTAAGGAGTGAGACTGAGTGACAAAGGGAACCCCCTTGTCTCAGATTGCTCTGATCCTGCCACCACTGTAGGGCTTGGATCAGGGTTCGAGTTACTGGGATCAATTTGGTTAGAGGGTCTTTCCTTTGAGACCAAAGGCTCTCAAATGGAACTGGATGTCCCTCATCTGAAATCTTGCTCCTTGCACTACTGCTGTAGAAGCAGCCATGTGCCCCAGGAGCTGTAAAAATGCCTTGCTGGTCGAGACCTGCAGGGTGAATGAGGAGGCCAGAGAGACCAGGGTCCTTGCCCTGTCCAAAGGAAGGAAGGCTCTGGCTTTCTCTGTGTTCAGCTCTGCGCCTATGAAGGTGAGGAGCTGGACAGGCTCTACAACTGACTTTGAAAGATTCAGGAGGAAACCTAGAGAGGGGAGCAGCTGCTGAGTTATCTGTAGATGTAACTTGACTTGGTCTGGAGACTGGCCTACTATGAGCCAGTCGCCCAGGTAAGGGAAGATGGCAATTTTTTGCCTTCTTAGGGAAGCAACTGCTACTGCCAGGCATTTTGTGAATACCCTTGGAGCAGAGGTGAGGCCAAGGGCATTGCTCTGAACTGGTAATGGCCTGAGGGCTCGAACCTGAGGTACTGATGGGAGCTTCTGATGAGAATATGAGTAGGCATCCTTGAGGTCAGGGATGCTAGCCAGTCCCCTGGCCTTAGAGAGGTAGAATAATTCCCAGAGTCACCATTTTGAATTTTGGTTTTAAAAGGTGCTTGTTTAAATATCTGATTTCCAGGATGGGCCGCCATTCTCCTGTCTTTTTTGGGGTAAGAAAGTACCTGGAGTACAATCCTTTGCCCTGGTGTAGGGGTGGAACCCTTTCCACAGCTCTGAGAGCCAAGAGGGAAGAGACCTCTGCCTCTAGAGCAAGTGCCTCTGGTGGATTTGCAGGTGGAAAGGATCTGGTTCTCATCTTTGGAAATTTTTTGAAGCTGAGAACCAGTCCCTGGCTTACTACTTCCAGGACCCACTTGTCTGATGTCAGAGACTTCCAGTCCTGGACAAAGTAAGCCAGCCTTCCTGGGTAGCTGAGAATCGGCCTGGCAACCCCATCAGGGTGCCTGCTTGGCAGGGCTTTGGGCTGAGGGTGGAAGCAGGCCTGCTTGTACCCGTATCCCTCTCCTCTAAAGAACCCCTCTGGGCATAAGCAGAAGAGGAGGCCTGGGCTTGGTAAAAGGCCTATGAAAAGGCCTGCCCCTGCCCCTGGAAAGCTGCCTTTGAGGAGTGGCCTGCCTTTCCTTGGCCTGTGCACTCTTATAGGTGGTCCTATACTCATCCATTTTCTTCATGTAATTCTCTGTCTGCTCCCCAAACAGAGAATTACCCACAACAGGAAAATCCATGGCCTTAGTCTGGGTATCCTGTGACAGGCTAGTACATCTGAGCCAAGCCATTCTGTGAAGTGCCACAGATGTAGCCATGACTCTTGATGACACATCATTAGAGTCCACTGCAGCATGGAATTGCACCTTGGATGCCTCAAGCCATCAGCAGCCACCTGCTCCAGCTCCTTGGCAAGCTGGCCAGGGACCTGTTTTGCTAGAGCCATAACAGTATCCCATCTGGATTTCTGATATCTAGCAACATAAGCCATATAATTTGCCTGTCTGAGTCCCAAGGATGCTGCCATGTACTGTTTCTTTGCCATGGCATCAATCCTCCTGGAGTTCTTGTCAGGGGTGTGTGAAGCCAAGGGAATATTTGCCTTGTCACAGGCTGCAGCCTGCACTACCCCAACATGGCTGCATTGTTGTGTAAGAAACTCCGTATCAGAGCCTGACAATGTGTACCTCTTGTCCATTCTCTTATCCACAGGAGGTATAGTGTGAGGAGTTTTTAGAATTTTAACTGTCTGTTTCCCAAAAGATTTATGCAAAGGAATAGACAGTCCCTAGACTCTGGGATATCCATCATTTCCACATAGTCAGGCTCCTCTTGATCATCCACAGCTTCCTCCATAGGGAGCTGGAGGTTTCAACCACTTTTATAAAACATAAAATGAGAAGGGGACTCAGAGCCTAGGAGGAGACACTCCTGAAGGTCTGTCTGGGGAGATGTCTGGGTCAATGTGCACATCCAGACTTTCAAATCCCATTCACTCTCCTCATACTCCTCTTCCCCTCCTCCGGTTCATAATATTCCTCTAAATCATACTCTTGAACCGGTGGAACGGCGAACCCGTCGCGCTTACCTGATGGTGCGGTTCCGGTCGAACCGGAAAGTGACTGGACAATTTTATCGCTTTGGCTATTTCTTCAGCGGTTGGAGAGGAAAGTTTGGCTCCACACCAGCTGATTTCCTAGTCCTTTTTGCTGGAACAGACTCCTCGAGTCGGATCTCCCCGAGGGCGTCTACGCCCTGGGCAGAGGCACTCCCTCCGGTTCAGTTGGAACCCGAACGGGCTGGCCATCGGTTCAGCGGACTTTTGGCCTCCCTTTCCCTGAGCCTACCAACTCTCTTTTCCAGGGTAGCTGCAGGAAAATGTTTACAAATCTGGCAGTCTGCATTGAGGTGGTCAAACCCCAGACAATAAACACAGGTGGTGTGGGGGTCAGCCTTGGCAAAGACTTCCCCACAGACACTGCAGTGTTGAAACCCAGTGGGCCCGGTTTTTCTTTTGGGTTTCTCAGACATAGTGCCAGCCTAACCAAACTTACCCGTTTATGGCAATCCGCCAGATAAGACCCTCTTATCGGTTCCCAACCGTGTCACGGGTCGTGGAAAAAAACGTAATAAAATCCGTTTTTTTAGAACCGATAAGAACCGGTAACCACACTCTAAATGACAGATTAATATATTTTAAACAACCTGATCGGTTCAAACCGAACCGATAAACCGTTTACAAGTTCCACACAGAATAAAATTAATGTAAAACCTATCTAGTACTCACAATACCACAGACAGAGTCTGAACCGACTGGTTGCGGTTTAAATTTGGTCGAAAACTGAGAAAAACAATACTTTAACCAACAAAATGAACTGAGCAGAAGGAGAAATCTCCAGAGCGACTGTTCAGTGAGGCGGAATAAAGAATCTGACGGTTTGAGTTTGAAGAACAACAGACAGAGTTTCAACCGAGCTCGAGCTCAGCGTTCCATGCCTGGCATGGAAAGTTAACTCTTTCACCTCCGGAGCAGTTCAAAGGTTGGGACTCACTGCACAAGTCATAATATAGCAAGACTTCATGTTGTTTGAATCTTGACTTATTAACTTTAATAAAAGTTAACGCGTGTACATTTTCTGGCAGCAACCTATTTCTGGTGTCTGTCACAATATTGCCAGCTGTACTAAACATGCGTTCTGAAGAGACACTTGTTGCAGGACAACCGAGATATTAACAGGCTTCATCATACAGCTCTGTCCAAATTGACTTTTTTGATCTCCAGTATTCAAAAGGGCATGCATCAACAGGAATAGGCAGTTCTTGCAGGTAACTGTCTACCATGATGGACAGAGACCGCTCAGAAGAGGAATCAGCAGAAGCTGGTATGGCAGCAAGTTGGTAAAGGTTTTGCCACAGATTTAGCTTGCTACTAAGGGTTGAAGAAGTGGCAGTTGTGGAACAACTACTGTTAAGGTTTGGTGGCTTTTCCAGTTCTGTATTCCTTTGTGAAGATGAACCTGCATGTTGTGGTGATGACAACCTGAGGGTACTGTGCGTGTCTGTGTTTGACTCTTGTGAGTGCTGCAGCTCATCTAGCAACAGACATTTGTACTGCTGTATATCATCTGTTTTTGGAAGATGTATAGCCTTGAACCTGGGATCTAAGAGAGTTGCAAGGATGTAGTGTTTTGATTTTGTCATTGCAACTAATTTGTCATTGGTTTTGAACCGCTCGCTCATTCTCTTTACGAGATTCCCATGATACAAGCAACATGTTGTCTGCGCTTCAGATCTGTCTTTTTCTATTTGTAGATTTAGAACACTAAGATGATGTGAAATGAGCATTATGAGTGGGATAACCTGACTCACAGATGCGCCTTCAGAAGACATGTCCCTTGTAGCTGTCTCAAAGGAGCTAGGATGCAGCACACTGTCTCCATTAATTTCCACTGCAGCACAGACAGCATAATGCCATCTCCAATAATGTAACTGGAGCAATACTCATGTACAGCTTGCTTCTGCTCAAGAGGCGCTGCAGCATATAAAGCGTTGAGTTCAAGCAGTGGAAACATTTTGAATCAGCTTTTGCTGGGGCAGCTTGTGTTTTGCAGTTTGGACAATGCCCGTATAGCCTTGGTTGAATGTGAAAAGTGAGTCACAATTTTTTTGCAAACAGCAATCATACCATCCACTTGTGTTTCATTGCTGAGAAATCCCGTGACAATTAAATGCAAGCAATGTGCAAAGCAAGAAGCATGCAGAAATCCTCCATCCTGTACTGCTTTCAAGATGTTGGCTCCATTGTCACTTACTATGAAGCCACATTTTAGACCGTGAGAATAAACCCATTCGTCAAGGAGGTCATTTAGTTCCTGCAAGATGTTTGCAGCAGTATGACTTTGCCCAAACTTCTTTATATGCAGCAGCGTCATCTTTTGGGGTGTCTTTGTTTTTGAAGAAGCACAAGAAAACGTGATCCAATGAGCGGTAAGGGACATGTAATCTATGTTTTGAGTGCTGGTCCACATATCTGTTGTGACATGAATAACCCCACCCTCCGCAGTTTTAAGTGCAAACATCACTGTTGCTTTTAAAGCCTGATAAATGTTTGGTATTTCAATATAGGAAAAGTACCTTGATGAGGAACATTTAATGAGGCTCTGCTAATGTCATGAGCTCCTAAAATCCTCATGATCTACCAAAGAGTATGGGAGAAGGGCTCCGCTAACAGTTCACCAATTCTGTGATTAAGATGAAGGGTCTTTGGATGATTTCTAGTAAAGGTATTCTTCCTTTCAAATGCCTGAGACAGTGTTAGCTGTTTACAACATGTCCCTGCTGGTTTATTATACACCGTAGCCGATGGGCAGATGGACACAGAGATGGTGGACTAGGACTTATACATTCAGTGCCATCACTGGATGTGCAACTGGTACTAATGGTGCTGGCACTGGTGGTAACAGTGATCCTAGGGCTGTCAGTGGTTCTGCCCGCATCAAGTTCAGACAATTCAATATCCATTTCAGATTCCTGACCCTTCTCACGTGCGGTCTGGAAGATGGAGGACATGGATTTTGGATGATCAAGCAAAACTGAATGCTTTTTCAGATGGCGTTTAAGAGCTGTAGTGCCAAGGCATGACACAACTTTATCATGGCTTACACTCTGTTTACACAGGGAACAAATTTCTCTGCATGGATCAGTTTTACTGACAGAGAAATAATTCCACACCTCAGATGTGACAGATTTTGTTCGAGTGCTAGGAAGATAGCTAAAGACTGTTTGTGTCTTTTCACCAGTCCTAACAGAACCCGGGACATGTTCCTTGGTGCTAGAAGAGTGGGCAGAAGACTCTGATGGATTTTCATTGCTGGCCAACACAGAAGTGGTGGATTCAATGGATATGTCCTTTTCATTGCCAACAGTGCTGGATGTATTTGCAAGTGCACTACCTGATTCATTGTCAGCAGATTTGCTCATTTCACTTTGTTGAGGAAGTAATGATTTGTCGCGAGACACAACAGTGTCGGACTGAGACAAAGAGCTACTGTCTGAGTCAGAAAGGGGACTCACTGTCACTTGCATTACTGCTGCTAGTCACAGGGATCTTAACAGCATGAATGGCATACCTTATGGTGCCTCTCCGTGTGACCCCAGCAGCTGTACAGGTTTTCTTAAAAGGTCCCCCCTTTACCACACTTCACTGTTGCTCTTTTGCGGTTTCTTGAATTTTTATCACATGAAACATTTTGGTTATTTCTGCTAGCACCAGGGTTACCACTACCACCAACACCTACTCCAACACCATCACCAGATGCTTCATCTATGTTGGTGTCAGCCATAACAGTACCAGTATACTGCGATGAACACACCCACACCCAAACAATTCCTGTGTAAGAAAGCAATGTGATCTGTGATCGCTGGCTACAACTCCAAAATTTTATTTTGGTTGTGTGACACTGTGATGCAGTAGACTGAAAGTAATTAAAGAATATGACGGTTTGCCACTAAAGGATCCCAGATTCAAGGCTTACAGAATGATTGGGCTTCTGGGCATAGGCATACACATAGCAGTCAAGGGGCGCACAGCAGCAGGGTGATGGGCTGACCACAGGAGGCGAGTCTCATCGCAACTCAGGAATGAGAATTATATTTCTACACTTCTGTCATGTAAGGTTAATGCCACCACACAACTGGCCACTGGGCTTCTCTCTGTAACACACACTGGGTAGGGTACAGTGCAGTCAAGGGCACACAGCAGCAGGGTGATGGGCCGACCACAGGAGACGGAGTCACATACACAACCCAGGGAATGAGAATTATATTTCTACGTTTCTGTCATGTAAGGTTAATGCCACCACACAACTGGCCACTGGGCTTCTCTCTGTAGCACATACTGGGTAGGGTACAGTGCAGTCAAGGGGCACACAGCAGCAGGGTGATGGGCTGACCACAGGAGATGGAGTCACATACACAACCAGGGAATGAGAATTATATTTCTACGTTTCTGTCATGTAAGGTTAATGCCATCACACAACTAGCCACTGGGCTTCTCTCTGTAACACACACTGGGTAGGGTACAGTGCAGTTAAGGGGCACACAGCAGCAGGGTGATGGGCTGACCACAGGAGACGGAGTCACATACATAACACACAACTCGGAATGAGAATTATATTTATACGCTTCTGTCATATAAGGTTAATGCCACCACACAACTGGCCACTGGGCTTCTCTCTGTAACACACACTGGGTAGGGTACAGTGCAGTCAAGGGGCACACAGCAGCAGGGTGATGGGCTGACCACAGGAGATGGAGTCACATACACAACCCAGGGAATGAGAATTATATTTCTATGCTTCTGTCATGTAAGGTTAATGCCACCACACAACTGGCCACTGGGCTTCTCTCTGTAACACACACTGGGTAGAGTACAGTGCAGTCAAGGGGCACACAGCAGCAGGGTGATGGGCTGACCACAGGAGGCAGTCACATACATAACACACAACTCAGGGAATGAGAATTATATTTCCTGCTTCTGTCATGTGAGGTTAATGCCACCACACAACTGGCCACTGGGCTTCTCTCTGTAACACACACTGGGTACTAGGGTAGGGTACAGTGCAGTCAAGGGGCACACAGCAGCAGGGTGATGGGCTGACTACAGGAGATGGAGTCACATACACAACCCAGGGAATGAAAATTATATTTCTACGCTTCTGTCATGTAAGGTTAATGCCACCACACAACTGGCCACTGGGCTTCTCTCTGTGACACACACTGGGTAGGGTACAGATTTATTTGCCTTTTTTTTGCCCCCCTTGTTATATGCTTGTTGCTGGCAGCTGCTGAGTGTGCACCACTGTGCAGTGCTGCAGTTTCAATCACAATCACATTTCACAAAGGTTCTTCTTTTTAATTTTTTATTCTCTCTCTCCTGAGTCCTGATATTGATTGATCTCGGTCTCGATCCCTATTCCCTTCCCAATTCTTGATTAATCCCTCCACCTGAATCTCCCCCTAGTCCCACACCCGACCGTTAATTTATTGAGCCTTTTTGTCAGCCTTTCTCTCGTTCTCGGTCTCTCAGGCCTGCTTAGCCTTTTTCACAGGAAAATGGATGATGGAATTTTTAAAATAATTCAATAAGCACTGCAGCAACTAGCAAGTGCTGCAGTCCGATTTGACCACACCGACCTGGGCCCTGGCCTAGTAAGTAATGTCGGGCAAGAATGCTGGATCCGTGTGTGATGCGCTACAGTTAAGTAAGCTGCTGCTGCTGCCCCTGAAATCCTCAGCAAATGGCGCTCTGTCTCGACTTGCATCTTCCTAAATAAATAGTACCCCCACAGATCATGACTCACGCAGCGCACATTACCCCTGACCATAGTATTGGTCAGGTGGTGAGGATGATTTACTTGAGCCGCACGTGACGGCACGTTACGCAAGCCAAACTGTGAGACAGCTTGCGTGGATCTGGCAAGACTGGCAACCCCAACAACACTGCTGCTGCTGCCCCCCCACCACATTGGGGCTGCCACTTGCCTGCTGCTGCTGGGACATGCCTCCTCCAGTCCCCACACATACCCCTACACCCCCCCCCACATTGGGGCTGCCTGCTGGGACGTGCCTCCTCCGCCCTCCTCTCCGCACACACAAGTCATCAGCTGGGACTCAGATTCGAACCCTTTTGCGAACCTTTTAGTGTTCAAGTTCTAGGTTAGAACTCGAACACCAGGGTTCGAGGAGGGTTCGAATCTTTGACGAACTAGTTCTGACAACCCTAGTAGGAGAGACTATTGCATCATGAGTGGCGGCACCATTTTGGGGTGTCTCTAATGCTCAGGATGCATGTAATAATCATAGATCAACGATCAGAAACAAAACAAGACTGGGTATAATTACACCATTACCATGCATTTCAGTTCTAGTAAGAAAGGAAGCAGATAAAACAAAGAGCAACATCAATTAATTTTAAAGATGGTAAACAATCATAAAATGTAGGTTTTCATTTAAGAAATAATGTGATGCAAAAATGGTTGACAGTGTCCCTTTAAGACCTAATCTGAAAACAAAATCTTAATTATAGAAATTAAAATGTTAATTTGGAAAAATATTTTTTAACAAGAGATAAAACATGACCAATCATTAAAACCACATGCATTTAAAAACAACTTGATTCTGAAGAATATAATTTCTTTGCCTAAAAAGGGAGGCAGGGAATGGTAGTTTGACTTGCAAGTCACATCCGCAAGAAAAAATGGTGTTAGGACTTACAATGACGCCATCCTCAAGATAGCAAGCTTGAGGACTGAGGCAGCAATCTCAACCCTGCCAAATCTCTGAAAATCAGCTTGAAGCAAATAACAATTTAGGGTGCAGACAGCTGGGGATGTTTAGAACACCTGATGGATTGTCACTGAACCAGGAATTTGGGCTAGGAACATGAGAATGGTGCAGGATTCGGAGCTGATAGCTCCAATGGTGAATATTCCCAGGCCTCGGAAGCCTCCTCCCACTCAGGCTGAAAAAAGCAAACCAGAAAAAAATAAATAAAGAAACCCAACTTCCCACCAACAAAGCAGCTACACAGGAAGATGGATCTAATGCTTGCCAAAATGCGGGATTTTCTAAAAGAAATTCAGAACCAGATGGCAGCACTCAGAATTGATATAACAAAGCTGGTAAATGAGCAGAAGACTACAAGGCCTAGTTTACCAGCACAGATTGGTGTATGGATCAGGAAGATGCAGCAATCTTGAACCTCCATTCAGCAGTTACAACTCTGGAAAACAAGCTTGAAGATGCCAGGAGCTGCAGCAGACACAACAATTTGAGATTCTATAGCGTCCTGGAGGATGCAGAGGGTCAGGACATATTTGTCTTTTTACTGACCTTTATGCAGACAGCCTCCAGCTTCCTCCGGAAAGGTCTTTGGAGATCAAACGGTCCCACAGGGCACGGGGGCCTTAATCCATGGCCCTGGAGGCATAGCTCCACTCAATTGCAGCTATATTCTTGAAGTGGAATGACAAACAGGATGTCCTTTCAAGAGCGTGGAAGGCAAAGGAGATTCATTATCAAGATGTCTGTATCTACATGGACAATGACTACCTGACCTCTTTCCAAGTCAAACATAAAGTGTACCTTCCTCATATGTGAGCTCTAAAGACAGCTAGTTTGAAATTCTTCACACCTTACCCTGCCAAGCTGGTGGAACATTTTCAGGAGGGGCAGGTGATATATACTTCAGTGGCACAGACAGCAGAGGACTCTCAGACTTGAGGGATTCCTGTGATGGCTCCTTACAACCCTTCTACACCACAGACTCTTGCATCCAGATTCGCCCAGCAGGCTTGGAAGAAAGTGGATGGGAGATGCCACCAATCTGCAACCACAATGCAGGACACAATCCAGTGCATGAAGGATGACAGAGCAGTACAGGGTCCCTTCCAGGTCAAAGACTGATACCTTTACTTGGATACAAGTCCTACGCGATGGTGAAGTCAAGTGGGCCCATTTTTCCCTGGAAGACATTTTGCCGAGGCACTAGAGGCTCCCACACGGTGGAATAAAATCAACTACTGAGTTGAATTTCTATTGACGTTTTTGTGGTTCTTGCATTTTGGAGCGTGACTGTGTTTGCATTTGTTATAACTTTGGGCCTGCCATTCCTTTTGTTGCAACCCCCCTCCTATTTCAAGCGCAGTCTGAACACTTCCCCACCAACAAAGCAGCTACACAGCAATATGGATCTAATGCTTGCCAAAATGCAGGATTTTCTAAAGGAAATTCAGAACCAGATGGCAGCACTCAGAATCGATACAACAAAGCAGGTAAGTGAGCAGAAGAACACAAGGCCTAGCTTACCAGCACAGATCGTGTGTGGATCAGGTGGAAGCGGCAATCTTGAACCTCCATTCAGCAGTTACAACTATGGAAGACAAGCCTGAAGATGCCAGGAGCTGCAGCAGACAACAATTTGAGATTCTATAGCGTCCTGGAGGATGCAGAGGGTCAGGACATAATTGTCTTCTTACTGACCTTTATGCGGACAGCCTCCAGCTTCTTCTGGAAAGGTCTTTGGACATCAAACGGTCCCACAGGGTGCTGGGGCCTTAACCCATGGCCCCAGAGGCACAGCTCCGCCTGATCGTAGCTAAATTCTTCAAGTGGAATGACAAACAGGATGTTCTTTCAAGAGCGTTGAAGGCAAAGGAGATTCATTATCAAGATGTCTGTATCTACATGGACAATGACTACCTGACCTCCTTCCAAGTCAAACATAACGTGTACCTTCCTCATATGTGAGCTCTCAAGACAGCCAGTGTGAAATTCTTAACCCCTTACCCTGCCAAGCCTGTGGATCATTTTCAGGAGGGGCAGGTGACATATACTTCGGCGGCACAGTTAGCAGAGGATGCTCAGACTTGAGGGATTCCTGTGACAGCTCCTTACAACCCTTCTACACCACAGACCTTCGCGTCCAGATTCGCCCAGCAGGCTTGGAAGAAAGTGGATGGGAGATGCCACTAATCTGCAACCACAATGCAGTACACAATCCAGCGCATGAAGGATGACAGAGCAGCACAGGGTCCCTCCTGAGCCAAGGTCTGATGCCCTTACTTGGATACAGGTCCTATGCGATGGTGAAGTCAGGTGGGCCCATTTTCCTTTCCCTCTCCACCGGTTTGTTCTCCCTGGTGTCTGTTCACTCTGGAATCCTGCTCCCCCAGTGCTCTTAGGAGCCCTGGCCTGGCCAGCAGCATGGTTAACTGCTAAGTGCCCTTCAAGGAATGAGTCCTGTAGTTGCCGGATACTGTCACCCTGCCATGATGTTGGGCCTCCTGGCTGTGGCAGGGTCTTGGGATCGAAGGATGGGTCCCATCATCCCCCCTTTATTTGCGTATATTTTGATGGTTGGGGAAGGCTTGTACTAAGGGCTCAATATAGAGAGTAAAGAGGAGCAGTGACAAGGGGCATCCCTGCAGGGTGCCTCTGTGCAGTGAAAAAGACTAAGGAACCTGGCGACTTACTTTAACATAGGCTTTCAGTCTCTTAAATCTCCTGGAGTAGGTATACAAATGGCATTGGGAGACCAACATCCACCATCACCTCATACAGAAAAGGCCAGGAGACCTGACTGAAGACCTTTTCGGTGTCCAAATTAGCCCTACAGCTCCTAAACCGCTAGAATGTATACTATGGAGAATATGCAATGTTCTACTGGTACTGTCCATTGTTTTTCTGGTGCATACAAATCCAGTCTGTCCCTACCCGATAACCTAGTGAACAGGACATCTAAGCGCTTGGCTAAAACAGCCATAAATGACTTACAATCCATATTCAGAACTGAAACTGGAAGATAAGGTTCACAGAATTCTGGGGTTTTCCACTATTGTGGGGTAACCAGTATGGTTGCATAACCTCAGGACGAAAGCGTATTTTCTCCACCTAGTACACAGTAAAATAAATGGGTTACATATGGGATCACTTGTTCCCTGCAGGCTTTATAGTATATGAGACATATCCATCTGGTCCCAGGGCTTTCTGCATGTTTTCCCTTCGTAGGACCTCATTTATTTCATCCTCAAGGATCGGTCAGAGGCATGATTGTCCCTTCTACTGAACCAACTCAGAAAGGTCCGAGCTTAAGAAGGGCAGCATTACCTTGGTGGACAAGAGAAGAGCAAAGAAAGTCAAGCAGCCCTGTAGGTGTAGATAGCTAGGTGTCATTTATTTTGCTGAAGTCACATGTCAGGCAGCAAACTGGCACATATTTTGGTCCTGCCACTTTCAGAAGTCTGATCCTCTTCCTCAGTGGATAAGGACTTTTCTGGGGTGTACAGGGTGGAGTAGCAAGTGTGAAAAGCCTCTACTATGTCACATGACAGAGACCTTGGCTTTTATTAGTTGGTGTGTGACCCATAAAATGGCAGATTTTGCTTTCTGCTGCCTGAGGCAGTATGCCAGAGTGCATGCTGCCCAGGCCTCCCACCTCGGAATATCGCTGACATAAAAACATCAGTGCTATTACTGTTTTTTTACAATGCCAGTCATCCAGCTCTTGCTTTGCCCTTTCCATATGTACCTGTACAGAGGAGTCTTCTTGTTTATGTGCCATTTATTTTTATTTATTGAAATGTTTCACCAGGAAGGCACACTGAACAACAAGTTGCTTGGCTCCTGGTGCGACCTGGTGTGTGGGGGGTACAATTGAATGAAGAATTAGACATACAGTTTAACATTTATCATATCCGAGAAATTAAACATTCAGATACATTTGTAACAAGACATACAGTTGAAAAATATCATAAATCATACAGTTGCATTTGTAACATAACATACAATTAAATATATTACACCTGTGGAATATGCATTTAATTACAAGTGGCATATCTGAGGAACATAGTACAGAAATTTAATGTAGCCTTGGAGCCAACTCCTTGCAGAAATGGATCACGGTTAACAGCCAGATTATTTAGCAATTATTGAACAAATGAGGTTCAGTGGTGGGGACATCAAGGAGGTTAGAGGGGTAGACAGGGGAAACAAGCTGGGGGATGGAGAGGATAAAGATGGGGGAACATTACCGGAGAAAAGTGAGAAAAAAAAAATCAGTTGTGAAGGGCAAGTTAACACAGTGCTAGTACAATCTGGGAGCACCTCAGAGAGAACAAAAAATGCAAATTATTAGTTCAAGTGAACTAATTCCTCTGATTAAGTGCAGGGAGGTAAACAGGAGGCAGGAGAGAGGTGGGGTAAAGGATAGGGAAGGGAAGGATGAGTCATACCTAGAACTGGCCCCTTCAGAGTGCAGAGATACTGTAGCTGCCAGTAGCGGAATGAAGCAAGGACTTAAGGGTAAGGGGCAGGAGTAGGCAAGGACAAGTTGGGTAGAGATAGTAGAGGGGATGGTAAACGGGAGGGGTGGGAGAAACTTGCCTAAGACTAGGCCTCTTCAAGATGCTGAGAACCCTGCCAGAGAGTAGAGTCAAGCAAGGACGAGTTAGGTAGAGAGGATGGAGGGGAAGGGGGAAGGAAGCAAGAGTAATTTCCCAGTGCTGGACCCCTCCGGGATGCTGAAAACCCTACCTGGGGGCAGTGCTAGGTGAGGACAAGTTGGGAAGAGAGAAAAGAAAGGATGAAGGGAAAGGAGGGAAAGAAGAAGCTTTCCTAATACTAGGCCACTCCAGGATGCTGAGAACCCTGCCAGAGCGCAGAATCAGGTGAGGACTAGTTGGGTAGAAAGGATATAGGGGGAGGGGGAGTGAAGGAAGAGTAATTGCCCAGTGCTGGCCCCTTCAGGATGCAGGGAACCCTGCCAGGGGATAGAATTAGGCGAGGACAAGTTGGGCAGAGGGAATAGGGGGAACAGAAGAGGAAAGGAAAAAAGAAGGAGGGAGGGAAGAAAACTTACCTGAGAGTAGATATCGCCAGGGTGCTAAGAATCCTGACAGAGGTCAGATTTAGGCGAGGACAAGTTGAGTAGAAAGGAGAGAGGCGGAAGGGGAAGGAAGAGGCCTGCACAGTGCTAGACCCCTTCAGGATGCTGAGAACCCTGCCAGAGGTCAAAACTAAGCAGGGGCAAGTTGGTAATGGAAAAAAAGTTAGAGGTAGGAGTGAAGGGGTAAGCGGTGAAGGGAGAGAAGAGCGTACTGAGAAGCAGGCTAGGGGAGAGAAAGGTTTAACAGGGGATGTGAGTCATGGAGAGGAGCAGAGGCTTAGGACAACAGTTAAGGAGGGTTAAAGCAGGAGCAGTTAGATGAGAGAAAGTTATGTAAGGCAGAGGCAAGGGAGTAAGAGGAGAAGGAGTGCTGTATTTGAGGGGGGTGAGGGAGTTCCAGATTTGCAGGAAACGATGGGTAAAGCCTGAATGACCGACCGATGAGAGTGGTTTGATAGGGGACTAACAAAGTGCAAGTGTCAGAGGATCTGAGGGAGTGGGACGGGGGAGGGGGAAAAGAGTGAGCATGAGAGGTAGGAGGGAAATTCTCCGAACCAAAATTTAGATGTGAATTTGGCACAATGAGTGAGGTGCCTGTTGGCAAGCGGGGGAAGGGACAGGGCATGGTAGAGGTTACAGTGATGACTGCGTGATGGAGTATCAAGGGCAAATCGACAAAAGGAGTTAAAGAGTGACCAACCTGGTCAGGGAGGATTTGGGAGTGGCACCATAAACTACATCACAGTAGTCAAAAATGGGGAGGCTCATCTTCTGGACTAGCTCACACCATGCTGTAGGAGGGATGCAACTACGGTTCCTGAATAAGGCACCCAGCTTGGGGTGCAATTTTTTCAGGATGGCGTCAATGTGGCCAGAGAAACTGAGGTGTTGGTTCAACCAAACCCCAAGGTATCTGAATGAAGAGGTGTCCTCTAGGATTGCCCCATCAAGGGTATGGAAAGATGGTAAAGGGTGGAGCCTAGAGACTCTCTGCCTGGTGCCAAAGGTCATGGAGACAGTCTTTTTGGCATTTAGGAATAGCTGATGTGAGGCAAACCATAGCTGAACCTAGTGGAAGTCATGCTGAAGGGTGGTTGCTACATCAGCGGGGCATTTGCCAGAGGAGAACAGGAACTGTAGTGTGTCCTCAAGCTCCTGTAGCCGCTACAGTCTGGGTTTCTTTTCTCTCATTGTGTACTAATGACTTTACCCCGCAAAACTGCTTAAAGGGTGTTCTAGATGATATGGATCAAGATATCTGCTTTGTATGCTTCAAATCTGTTTTGCTTCAGAATGGCAAGAAAACACAGACCGAGTGAGACCTTCTTTCACAATCTCCAGCACCCATTTCTCTGTTGTGATAGACATTCATTGGTGGAGACAGTGAAAGAGGCATATGCCACACTGAGGCTGGGAGTGGGACAATCTTTATCTCATGCAGTGCTGGTTTTTGCTTGTGGTAAAGGAGCTGGAGTAGCTGCCTATCTCTTGCCCTTCCTACCTTCACCTCTGTAGGAATCTCTTTTTTATCGATAATATTTAATAGATTTTTTAGCAAAATACATTAGAAAAATAAGTGTGTACAACCAAGGAAATAATATAATGCACAGTATCAACATTTTGAAACTTTTAAATCAGTATTCAATACTAGATATCATTTCTTATTTATCTGAAAATTGGTGACTGGGAATAACAAAAAACAAATCAAACAATTATGAGTATGAGGAAACAAACAGAAATGAATAACAAGAGAAGAAAGGAAAGGGAGGAGAAGGAAGAAATGAAGGAAACAGATGTGTTGGCTCACGTTATCTATGTCAAAAAGTTTTGTAGTATAATAGTTCAGGAAGTAAGGGACTGGGAGCATTGCAACAGACATTGTAGTTAAGAATTATTTGTTGTTGGTTATCGTTCGATTGTATAAGGCTTTCCATTTATAATAAAACAGTCAATATTATCATTAATATCATGGGCTAGTCCTTCAAGTTTCAGAGACTGCCAAGTCATGTTTCCATTCTGTAATGGTAGGGGTCTTTCTTTGATTCATACCTTTAGGACTGCATTTTTGGCAGCTATGGCTAGTACACCTATGGAAAATGTTGTTTCTCTAGAAATGCGTACATTTGACAGATAACCAATTATGCACAAGTTAAATTCTATGTTATTGTAAATATCTGGTATTGTTCTGTATAGACAGTTTATTTGATCCCACAATGTTTTGATTAGGTCACACTCCTAAAACATGTGAATTGGTGTTCCATTATCCGTTTTACATTACCACATTTTGAACTATTTGTTTGTCCCACTTACTCCACTTTTGTTCAATTGTATTAAAGATTATGAAGTAGTCTAAAGTATTCTGTCGTTTAGTGATGTGTAAGCTGTATGCGAGAACTCCCAGATACTATTCCAATCCCAATGTGCAGTGTCAGTGATTAAGATATCTGGGGCCTGCTATTCAAAAATAGGCAAAGCAGAGGGCAAAATTTTGCGCTGCCCTTTGCCCTCCCTTGCTCAGGAGTGTGAAGATGCTATATTTAGTAGGATAGCGCACTGGCACTGTCTGACTGAATGTAGGGGCATATCGGCGCAGTACTAAGTCAAGCAACTGTGCAGGGAATAGCGTCACCAGATCCAAAAGCGCCGAAGTGCTAGGCATCATATTCCAAGGGACCTATGCAAGTGAGCCCATTGGGCATGCAAGACACTAAGGGGCCATCTGCATGCCCATTACGGGATCTTTTGCATGGGAGGTGGTGGCAGATTTGTGCACCGCTGCCCCAACCCCGAATGCCTGATACACCATAAAGCAGAAATGTCCCTGTTGCCTAGCAGTCTCCCCTCTATCCCATCACCAGCCTGTATAGTATGTGAACGATCTCTGGTGCCTAGCAGTCCTCCCCCCTCCAATCGCCAGCCCGTACAGTATGTGAGCAATCCCTGGTGCCTAGCGGTCCCCGCTCTGTGATCGCCAGCCTGTACAGTATGTGAACAATTCCTGGTGGCTAGCATCCATTCTCCCCCTCTCCGATCACCAGCCCATATAGTATGTGAACAATCCCTGGTGCCTAGTGCCCCCCGATCGCCAGCCTATATAGTATGTGAACAATCCCTGGTGCCTAGTGGTTCCCCCCCCCCCAATCACCAGCCCGCATAGTATGTGAACAATCCCTGGTGTGTAGCACACCCCCTCTAGTCACCAGCCCATTTAAGAATTCAATAATCCCTGGTGCCTAGTGGTACCCGATCCCCAGCCCCTAAAATAAACCAGCTTCCTGGTGGCCAGTTCTCCCCTGGTACCTGATCCCCAGACCCTAAAATAAACCAGTTTCCTGGTGGCTACCCCCGGTCCCTGATCCCGAGACCCGTAACAAAGACAACATTCTGTCTTGTGTATAGGAGAACTGTAATCAGAATGGGAGTAGCAGTGCAAAACACAACCCAACATATTCCCTGGTGTGCCATGGTACCCCTCGATGGCCGTTCCTCCTGTGTCACAACATAGGTAATCCCTGGCATCTAGTCGGCTGAGGAGGTGTGATGAGGGCTGTGCAGGTCCCCATATGGGCTCCTGCACCACCGATGATTCAGGCAAGGGGGGGGTGGCAGGGTGAGTGGTCGGTGCTACGGGGGGCGCTAGATGCCAGGGATTACCTATATGACACAGGGGTAACGGAGATCAGGGGATATCATGGGACACCAAAGAATATGTTGGTTTGTGCTCTGTACTGCTACGTGCATTCTGATCACAGTTCTCCCATACACAGGACAGGGTGTTGTCTCTGTTTCAGGGCCAGGGATCAGAGACCAGGAGAGGGGTGGGGGAATCACTGGACACCAGGGCATATGCTGTCTGTGATGGGGCTGGGGATCGGGGAGGGGCCACTACTCATCAAGGACTGGTTTATTATATGGGGCGGTGATCGGATACTTGGGGGAGAGGGAGAATGCTAAGCACTTGGGATTTTTGACTTTTTATATAGGTTGCAATCAGAGGGAAGGGGGACTGTTAATCACCAGGGATTGTTTATATACTATACAGGCCGGTGATCGGGGGGCGGGGACCATTAGGCACCTAGGATTGTTCACATTCTGTATGGGCTGGTGATTGGAGGAAGGGGGTACTGCTAGGTACCATGGATTGTTCACACACTACATGGGCTGGAGATCAGAGCGGAGGCGACTGCTAGGCACCAGGGATTGTTCACATACTATACAGGCTGGTGATCAGTGTGTTGTGGGGGACCACTAGGCACCAGGGTATACCTACATCAGTGCTGGGACAGTGGCTGGATGGGGAAACAATGGCCCACAAGGGGCAGGAGTGCTCCCCCACTGGTCAACTTGGTTGTTGGCTGCAGTAACTACGGCAGCCACTAGGGTTGTCCAGAGTAAGTCAGGGGTTTGTTCGGTGGCATTTGTGCTGCGCTAACCCCTTTTGCACAGTGCAAATGCACTGAATATGGGGTTGCGTGAATATTCCTGTCCCCGTCCCTCCCTTTACCCACCCGCATACATTATAGATTGTGCGGGCGCTAACCCTGTTTGCCCACGCACCCAACCCTTTTGAATATTGTGCTCCAGCACTAAACCTGATTTGCGTGGGCAAACACCCATTTGTGCCCGTGAAAACTTTTGAATATTAGGTCCCTGATCACCATTTACTTCAATCTTCTGTGTTACTTCTCAGGCAGTTTATCAAGAGGTTATTAAAAAATGAGATTTGAGGTTTAAGTTGCATGTATGCTAAAAAGAGATTTGGTATTTTCCTTTGCTCCCATATTACTATGCAATCTAAGGTACAGTCTGGATATAGACTTTTTTAATACATCATAAAATGTTTTGTCCCTTTCAGCAATACTGTTACCCGTAAGTGTTTGAAAGGGTAGCAAATTACTTCTTATTAAATGTTTAATGCACAATATACTTTAGCATGCCCAGTCATTTTCAATAACTATCTTGTTCTTTATAGCTATATTGGGATTCACAGCAATTCTCAAAATGGTTTAGCATTAAGACTCCAAGCAGTTTTATCCAGAATGGCTTGATATCGAGTCAAACCTAGCATCACATTTAGGTTTTAGAAAATATAATTTTTTATTTGCAAGACCTAAAAAGGCTATAAAAAATTAAAATTATAACAGACCCATTTAAGCAGATAGCATAATAGACAAAAGTTATTAAACATCGATTTAACCAGGTCTACTCTCCAACCACTGTAGTAAACCCTTAGTAGGAATCTTTAGGTGCACTATAACCTGTGATGTTGGTATTGCCTATAATCAATCAAACAAAATCTTTATTTTGTCAGGTGGAACTTCATTGAGACACGCTCATTTACAAGATGGATCTGGGGCAAAACAACTGCCAACAGGGTTAAGACATAACAGGTTGAGTGAACGTACTTAACAATTACATAGTAATAATAACAACATAATAACATACAACTATCACATGTGACAAGATACCTGCACCAGAACATAGCAATAGGTTCAACAGGAGTTAGTGCCATTTAAATACAATTGCATGGATACAGACAAATGGACTTAAGGTAATGAGCTAAAGTTTATACAGTAAACATCATTGGAGGAGTCATAGTGAGCAGGAGTGGCAGTTCCTCTAGCGTGAAAGTGTGAAGAAGATTGAGGTGCAAGAGTCTTTTGATGAGTACTGTAGGCATGTCCTTGCAAGTGGGGTGGGAAGGGGGTATAGGGAATGGGGAGGGAAGGTCAGACGAGATAGGAGAGGGTTGGACATGATGGCCTAGGGAGGCAGGACTGTTCAAAGGGAGAACACGACAGATGCCACAGGCAATGGTTGGGATTTAAGTCCAATATTTGAAGCAAAGACAGATCGTGATGTTGGGACCTTAATTTGGACAATGACAGAAGGGAGGACTCAAATGACGCCTCAGGCAATGGTTGAGGTTTAAGTCCAGAATTTAAAGCAGCAACAAATCGTGATGTTAAGACCTTGACTTGAAGCAATGACAGGCTTGGAGAAGGTCCTCAGGAAGAAGGATTTGAAGAGGGAGAACATAATAGGGGAAGCGAGCCTTAAGGTTTTCTGGATCTTATTCCAGAGCATAGGAAGAGTGAAGCTTATTGAGGCTCTACCAAAGCGCGTTTTAACTTTAGGGATAGCCAGAGATAAGATGATAAGACTTCTCAGAGAACAGGCACTAGGGATGCAGGGAGTTAGGCAGCTTGTGAGGTACTGAGGTAATTTATGAGTGACTGTCTTATATGTCCATAGAATAGCATTCTTTCTCCTCCTGAAGCTAAGGGAGCTCCCACCTATGGAAGAATAGAAGATGCAGTGGTGCGTATCATAAGGGGCATCCAAAATGAATCTAAGGGTTCTGTGTTATAGGGTATCAAGCTTGGAGAGAGCTGTGCTAGTACTATGGCCATATAGGAAGTCCGCATAGTCTAGGAGAGGCAAGAAGGTAGCTTGGATTAGGAGTTTTCTTGCCTCCTGGGTTAGTGAGTGCTTGATCCTGAAGAAAATACCAAGCCTTTGACGCAGTTTCTTAGTGAGTTCTTCAATGTGATCAGTGAAGGACAATTTGTAGTCAATCCAGACCCCCAGGTATTTGAATTGTTCCATGAACTCCAGGGCTTCTCCCAAAAGGGTGCTTATGTGAGGAACCTTATCTGTTTTTTTTTTGTTTTTTTTGAGATGAGGGGCCAGTGGAGAGAAAATCATGGCCTTAGTTTTTTTGGCACCGAGTAGATTTTTTGGGAGGATGTCAAAATCGTTCCAGAGGTCCAAAATGGCTTAGTATAGTACCTCCATTCCATGCCTTCCCTGCTATAGGGTCTGTAGTATCTTTTGCATTTTTCTTTTCAATGAAATGTTTAAAAGCGGTTTTGTTTTTATCAGCTTTATTCACATAGCTCCAAACAGAAGTATCACCAAAAGGGAAGTCTGCCGTTATATTTTGCAGGTCCACAGACAGCTTTGTTTTTCTTAGTCAAGCATGTCTCAAAATATATACTGCATTTGCTAAAGACCTTGTCACTGACCACAGCCATCTGCAACTGTTTTTTTGACTATGTCCAGACCAGACTTTACATGCTGCAACATCTGTGCCTTTTCATTTGTGTGCAAGTTGTCACAAAAGGGCATCACAGCTTTTCACAGTGCTTCTTGAAAGTGTGATGTGTAGCTAAGTAAGGTAACCACCCTCATAAGGAGTGTCGCAAAAGAATATGATTTTTTGTTACCTAATATGTAAATTTTCCTGGAATCCTGGTCAGAAGGTGCTGATGATGAGAGAGTACTGTAGAACTGGTTGAATCTGTGGTCACCAGAATTCGCGACCACTAATGCTCCTGCATATTCGCGTCAGTTTGAATTAATGCATCAGCGGTACTGTAAAATACGGTGCCACTGTATGCACTATCCACACTGTCAGGATGTTGTCTGCAATCAATTACTGAGTTTGCGATCCTGTATCTGACTGACTGGCCCTCCCTGCATTCCAGACTGTTTAACAGTAGGTCAGTCAATCAGTTCCAGTGTTTGTACCTGCATTTTTCTTCTAAAAAAATCCAGCTTACTCATAATGTCTATTCTTAAATGGATAAAGTCATCCCAGCAGAAGAGGAAGTATCCCCTTGATACTAATGGCATAAACACTGATGAACTGGCAGGTAGCTCTGGCATAAAGCAGCATGTAACTGCTTCAGTTTTAAGAGCTAACTGCCTCAGTTCCACCACCAGCTAAATGAAGCAGACCATCCACTAATGCCTGCTATTCCCCCGAAATTCACTTTCAATTTGGCAAGTATGCCTCTGAGCATGGGTTCATGTCAGCTGTGTGGTTTCACCTGGCAAACTCAGGTGTTGTGGTGAATGAGAGCACAGTGAGAAAATTTAAACTTGACTATCTGAATGCAGTCAAAAAAACTCATGACCCTACAACACTCTCTCCCCTTGTGCCACAAAAACCCATAGGGCGACCTACATACTTGATGGAGGATCTTGAGGAACAACTGAAAAAAATTGTGCACTCACTCAGAGCTGAAGGTGCAGTTGTGAACGGCCGTGTAATTCATGCAGTGGCAGTGGGCATAGTCAAAGCAAACACCCCACATGTACTGGTCAACAATGGTGGACATCTTCAACTGACCATTAAATAGGCTTGGGGGTTCTTACACAGAATGGGCTTCAGTAAGCATAAGGGCACCAATGTGGCATGTAAGCAGCCATCAGATTTCCTCAATCTAAAATCAGCCTTATTAAACAGAATTTCGGTAGCTTGAGCCCAAGAACTGATCTCACCTGAGCGTGTAATAAATATGGACAAGAGAAGTATCAACATGGTACCTGTCTCAGAGTGGACCATGGAAGCCACATGGTCTAAGCAAGTCTCTTTAACAATTCCGGGGGATAAAAGACAAATTTCTGCTGTACTGGCATGTACACTTTCAGGAGACATGCTTCTCTCAGAGGTTATCTGCAAGGGGAAATGGCAGCATATAACTCCATACCCAGATTTCCATCCTTATGGCACATCACCCAGTCCATTAATCACTGGACAAATGACAGCACGCCTATTGATTTTTTTGAAGAAATCATTGTACCACATTTTGTGGACATAAAGCAAAAGTTCGAACTACTCAAGGAACAGAAGGCATTTCTCATATTGGACCTCTATCAAGCCATACAACTGAATCTGTGCTACAGAAACTGGAGGAGTGCTGTTTTATCCCTGTTTACGTTCCAGTCTCCTGCACAGATGCCCTACAACCCCTTGATGTGTCAGTAAATAAAGTTTTCAAGGACCTGCTGAAAAACAACTTTACCTCATGGTATGCGGGTCTTGTGTCAGAGAAACTTGCAGCAGGGGCTGTTGACCTGAATATTGATTTAAATCTCCTTACATTAAAGGAACACCACTCTCGATGGCTTCAGGCAAGCTTTGATGCATTACAAGCCAGACGTGATGACACTGTACGAGGATTCAAACAAGCAGGAATTCTGGATGCACACCATAATTGTCTGAATCTGGTATGTTTTTAATTTTTTATTATTCAACAGAACTGTGCTCAGTACTGTATCTCAGTTAGACCCTTTCTGATTTGTAATGGTAGTCTCTTCATTTATGCTTTACAGAGCATGCCACAACACACTGAGCGAGACGGGGAGAAAAAGGACTATACTGGAGCAGCTCTTTTGTTCTGGTTTCTTATTTCTTGGAATGCACATTTCTTTTTTTTTTGGGGGGTTACCATGAGTTTGTTTTAATTTGATGACTTGAATAAATGTGAAACTGATGATTAAATTATGCCTCTGTGTGTTCGACGCCCCCCCCCCAACCCCGCTCCCTGAGGCAGGAAAATTGAAACTGCCGTCATATAGTATACAGCTTGTATACAAACTGAGCAGGTGATCGAGGATAATTGAGGGTGATCTGATGGCAGATAGCAGGTAGTTATAAAACAAAAAGCCTGCTGTAGTGTTCTTTGTTTGTGGAGTAATAGCGATAATGGCTGTTAATCGGGGTAGTTTAGCAGCTCCCTAACTGCTTTGAATGTGCAATGTATAGGGATTGCATTTCATGTTATGATCGCGGTCTGTTTGAATTCGCTGATAAATTAAAATAGTGAATATAGTAAAAATAAGTGGACCGCGATTATTACCTATTCTACGGTAGTTTTAGCCTGTTCACATGCAGTGACTTGGATTTAGCCTTCTGGGTTTCGGTGGACAAAAAGGTACAGTCCAGGTTACCATATGCCATTTCTCTATTTTCTGGTCAATTGCTGTTGCAGATGTTGGTAACTGCAAGACTTTCTTATTCGTTTTCATAAACATGTCATGGATGGCGATACCGACCCTCTTTGCCGAGTTCAGTCCTATCATCCTCAAAGTCTGATTGCCTAATACCAGTTTCTGTTTTGACAGTGAGGATTTTAATCATAGGTACCATGCCCTTAAAGAAGGCAGAATAAGAGGAACGGTCTAATACTCATGGTGGATAGCCTATTAATTCATCACCTATTACTTCAGGAGTAATAGGTTCTTCTTCTTCCTCATCATAGAAATATTCCTCCTCAACAATGCTAGGAGCTGATAAGACAGGATACGTTGATCATTCACAGAAAGAATTTCCCCATTTACCCTCCTTTTTCAGGCTCCAAGTGTTTTGTATTTTTTAGGCTACAGTGGGAAGATGACCCCTCAGCATGCCATTTCTTGAAATCTTTTTTTTTTTAATCAGCGCATCCCTCAACCTTCTTTCATGACTCTCTTTAGTATGGTCCCAAGGAGAAGATATCTCTGTGGGCATTATTTCAAATATGTTCTCAACCTTTTTTTTTTGTTTTACAGGGGAAAATTCTTTGGAACTAGACAGAGTAGCTGAAGCTGATAGTGCTCGCCTATTAGCAAGGTCACTGGTCTTGATTTTTTCCTAGAAAAGCCAGTAACATTCTGGAATTTGGACTGCTTGCACACTGGTAAAAATACAGAATTTCACAGAATTTGGATTTTGCACCAGATCAGTAAATCTGCAGAACTTGTATTTTCTTATAATTGTTCCTGAATTGTTTTCAATTTGCTTCATTTAATGCTCTGTGTATTAAGCCTTCTTTTATTCTGATTATTTATACACATACTAAAAGAATGACAGTAGATCCCAGTAAAATCTGCAAATTAAACTAACTATCACCAGTGCAATTCCTGGAATTTCAACTCTTGAAAACAGAATTTAATTATCTGAATCACCATGAATCAGCAGCCATGCCTATAAGCTGTCGCAAGCTAGCCAACTGCCAATCACTATTTGCAATATATATTTCTGTTATATATTGTTTTATGGGATTTCTGTGTACGTCCATGCCAGTGTTAATTCAAGGCATAGGGAAAGACTAGATTTTTTTTTAAAGGGGTGACCTTTTGACTCAAAGGCCACCTGCTTACCAGGAAGGGTGATCTTCACTCCCAACTTCTTTTAGCAGAGTTGTGCCAAAAGCCATTTACCTGCCATAAACATGCACTACAGAAGCAGACTGTTTTTGATCTCAGGAACTACGACAAGATATTACATTTTATGAGGGAACAGGATATATTCGCCAGGAAAGACCAACCTAGCAGTACTATGTGGAATTCTAACATGACTGTGAATTATTTATTTATTTATTTATTTATTTCAGAGATCAGATATACCTTTGAGTCATAGACTCCTTTACAAAGGTTCCACGTCACATGTAATAGATACAGAATACATAATACAGAATGCAGAATATACAGGACAATAAATGTTACAGAGTAAAGACTTTTTTTTTTTTTGACAAAAAATAATTTAGCAAGAACTTCAGAATAGAACAGTTTGAGACAGTTAGAAAGAAATGGGAACTTAACATCCCTGAGGAGGCGGAAATTGAGAGTTACGAGGAGGCCCGCCAGAGGCCCTTGTCAAGAAGTAGAGGGGCGGGAGGACTGCTTCAGGTGCAGTCGCAGATTGTAGTGGAGTGAAGGTGTGCCCTAAGGTGCATTTTGAAGCGACCAATACTTTGATCGAGACGCAAGGAGGAGGGTAGGTTATTCATCCACAAGGGTGCTCTGTAGCAAAAAGATCTTTGGTATTGGGTTGTATGACAGGGAGGGACAGAGAGACGATGGGAGTCAGAGCTACGAGTGTGCTGAGTTTTAGAGTCCAAGGTGATTAAATGGGAGAGTGCAGCCGGGGAGAGGCCAAGGGAGATTTTTTTAGCAAAGACACAGGTGTGAAATTTTATCCTGTTGTCTAGATTAAGCCAATTTGTGTCCTGGTATAGTACGCAGGTATGCGTAAACCTGTCACACCCTAATAACATGCGGCAGGCCTTGTTTAGGACAAGTCTAAGACTATCGAGGGCTGCGGAGCTTGCCCCACTGAAAGTCAGAAGGCCATAGTCGAGCAGGGAAAGTATCGAGGAGGAGATAGCAATTTTAAGGGCTTCTGGGGTGAGGCAATGTTTAAAGCGGTGCAAAAGTCCTAGTCTAATATTTAGGGCCTTAGATAATTGCTGAATATGCCCATGATAGGTAAGGCCAGAATCCAAAGTGATGCCTAGGTACTTAAAGGAATGCATAAATTCCAGGGGGGTCTGAGACGCAGGTAATATTTGAGGAAAACATCCTAGCCTGGGATTCTGTTGATGCGCGAAAAGCATACCTTTTTTTTTTTTATAGTTAATAGTAAGGCGTTGAGAGACAAACCAGCTTTCGACTGCCTTGAAGGAGGACTGGGAGTGGTGGAGTTGAGAGGGGTCTGGGTTGGAGGACAAGATGACAGCGTCATCAGCATATAGCAACAGGTTGGAGGGGCAGGATGAGGGAAGGGAGTTAAGGAAGAGGCTGAAGAGGAGAGGACCCAAAATGGACCCTTGAGGGACTCCTGAGAGGACAGGTGATTTGGTGGATAGGGTATTGCCGATTTTAACTTGAAGAGACCTATTGGTAAGATAGTCTGCAAACCAGCCCACTACTTCCTGTGAGAGACCTAGGTTAAGTAATGTTGTTTGAAGTAGTGAGTGGTGGACGGTATCAAAGGCCTTTGTGAGGTCAATGAAGATCGCACCTGTGATATGGCCTTTATCCAGTGCAGTATGGATGTGTGACGTCAATTCAAGCAAGGCAGTGGCCGTGCTGTGGGTTTTGCGGAAACCATGTTGTTGGGTGCAGAGAAGGTCATATTTGTTGAGGTGATCAGTGAGCTGATCTGATACAATTTTTTCCAATGCCTTGGGGAATGGAGATTGGGTGGTAATTGTCAGTGGCTGTGCGATCACCCCCTTTGAATATGGGCGTGATGGAGGCGGATTTCCAACTGGAAGGGAATTTACCTTGTGAGAGGGAGAGGTTTAGAATGTAGGTAAGGGGAGTTAGGACTTCCTTAAGAGAGAGTCTAAGAATTCTGAGATCAAGGGAGTCGGTGTTGGCGGAGGCGTGGCTGAGGGCTGCAGTAAGGTAAGGTTCAGCGGATTTGGGAGAGATGCTGCAAAAGTAGAAGGGGGGCTGTGGGGTGAGGGGCGGGTGTGCTAGGAGCAGGTGGGTCATAGAAGCTAGGGGGGAGGACATGGTTAAGTTTGGAGAAGGTCTCACTGAAAACTGCTGCAATAGTTGTAGGGTCGGAGGTCAGGGACCCATTTGACATGACCTGGGAGGGGACCGGGTTGGGGACCTTTCCGCAGAGTTTCTTGATGTTGTTCCAGAACTTACGACCAGAACCCCAGGATGAAAATAAGGTGGATTTATAGTACTCAGCTTTTGCCCTGCGAATAGCCCAGGTGCAGTTATTCCGAGCCAGTCTATAGTCCTGTCTGTCCTGGGGGAGGCCAGACTCTATGGCGAGATGCCATAGTGAGTCTCTAGAACGCATTAATGCCTTGAGCCTCTTGGTGAACCAAGGAACATGACTGCCTTTCACCACTCTTTTCGTGAGCGGAGCATAGCGGTCGCATATACTATTAAAGGACCGCGTGAATAGGTCCAAGGCGCTGTCTAGGTTTACGGTGTTCGAGATGAAGGACCAGTCCACATCTCTGAGGTGTGCTTTTAATTGTGCCAATTTACCAGGACCAAGTTTATGTTGCACAATTATTCTGGGAGGTCATCTTGGAATTTTGCAGGACCAGGAGCAGAGCACAGGAGAGTGGTCGCTGAGGGCGTCTGGGAGGATGGTAACATTGGTAATCTTGACAGAGCGATTTGAGAAAATAAGGTCCAGCAGGGAGGAGGATCCAGTATGTGGGTCAAGATGAGTGGGGGAAGTGACCATTTGAGAAAGGTCTTGGGCTGTGGCGAGATCAATGTAAGTGATGGCATCATTACTTAGCCAATTGATATTAAAATCCCCAAGAATTAGTAGTTCTGACTGAGATGGTAGTGTGTCCAGATACGACAGTAACGCTAGGAAAGTTGATCTTTGGTCCCTTGGCGGAATATAAGCTGTTGTTATGTATAAAGGGTTATGGGCTCTACCAGGTCAGTTTGACAGTGAGGGCTCTGCGCCACCCCCTAGCTGGGGGGCATGGAGCAGGTGACCTTGTAAGGTGTCCTTAGTGTAGAGGGCACAGCCACCCCCTCTTTTACCATGTCGATCAGCACGGTAAAGGGTAAACCCAGGTAGAGATATAGTGGAGTCCGGAGTCCGAGGGGTGAGCCAGGTTTCAGTCAATGCTATGACATCAGGTTGGTGCATCAGAACCCAGCCCTGGAAGGAGTCCCACTTTTTTAGGATGCTGCAAATGTTGAGAGAAGCAATGCGCAGCCGACCCTGTTTACGTTTGGGAGGCAACATGACCATTGGTGGTCCAGGATTAGGATGGATATTCCCCGACAAAAGGAGGAGTAGTAGCAGGAATCTATAGGAGGGGTATCTGGGGCATTTCCTCTTTTTAAAACGGGATATCTGGGTATGAGGTTTAGTGGTGGGGACGGTAGGGTTGGGTAGTGCTTGTGTATTCAGATAGGCCTGCAGGAGGTAAGGAGAGTTAAGGGTCTCCAACAGTGTTACAATTTCCAGTCGCTGAGACAGTACAGCACCTGGGAGTGGCCTATGGTGGGCTGGCTGGAGAGGCAGCCAAGGAGAGTAAGGAGAGAAATCTATTGGCAAGCCCACAGAACAGGGTCACGGGGGGGCCGTGGTACCCAGTAAATCCCAAGCAGCCAAGCGTTAAGAACGTGGGCCGATGTAGAGGAGGGGGTAAGAGAATGATAGGATAAGACAGATAAGGGGACTGTGCAGTGGTGATCAAGTGGCAGAGCAGCAGGATAATAGGAAGCATCATGACACTAGGGGGTTGGAAGCTGAGGGGTATCAGTGAAAACAAGAGATTAGCCAATAGAGCAGCCTCTAGTGGCTAGATGATATAAGCTGCTAATGGAGAACTTGGCTGATTGGTTAAGGCTGCTTAAGGCAGCCTACAAAAGGGAGTGCTCACCAAGGGCGGTGGTGGGGGTGGTGGGGAGCCGAAGCCCTGCGTCGGGCGGGCCGAAATTCAGCAGGAACACTGAGGGCTTTGCAGTAAGCAGCACGGAGGGTTGGTTTCTCACCGCGATGTCTCTCAGACGCTGCAGTGTTCAGTGGTCGGGGTGGGGGAGGGGTGCTGTGTCTTGGCCCTCGCGACCTCAGCCGTCTGTGGGAGAGAAGGACAGGTAAGGTTTATTTATAAGGACGAGGTGGGGGGTTCAGAAGAGCAAATTAAATGGCGCTAAGAGGTTCAAGCAGGCAGTCTCTGCATTAATTATAACATTACAGTGCACAGGTAAAAAAACGTTTGCAATGGCCCCAACTAGCAGGCAGTGGTAAAATAAAGTAACTTTAAGGCTGCAGTCTGTGCATCAGCTTTACATTAAAAGAAAAAAGGAAAAAAAATGCAATAACAACAAAATGAGCAGGACATTAAGGCACCACTCCGCCTGACAGAAAAACCTGCAGTCCTGGTAAAGAGAGAGCCGAGAGCCTATCTCCACATATGCACCGACAAAAAAGGCGCCAGTTTCAAATTCAGCAGGAACACTGAGGGCGTTGCAGTAAGCAGCAGCACGGAGGGTTGGTTTCTCACCGCGATGTCTCGTACCTTGTAGTGTTCGGTGGTCAGGGGTGGGGGAGGGCACCGTTGTCTCTGGCCCTCGCGACCTCAGCCGCCTTGCAGTGTTTGGTGGTCGGGGTGGGGAGGGCGCTGTCTCTGGCCCTCGCGACCTCAGCCGTCTTGCAGTGGTCGGGGGTTGGGGAGGGCACCGTTGTCTCTGGCCCTCGCGACCTCAGCCGTCTTGCAGTGTTCGGTGGTCGGGGGTGGGGGAAGGCGCCGTTGTCTCTGGCCCTCGCGACCTCAGCTGTCTTGCAGTGTTCAGTGGTCGGGGATGGGGGAGGGCGCCGTTGTCTCTGGCCCTCACGACCTCAGCCGTCTTGCAGTGTTCGGTGGTGGGGAAGGGCGCCGTTGTCTCTGGCCCTCACAACCTCAGCCGTCTTGCAGTGTTCGGTGGTCGGGGGTTGGGGAGGGTGCCGTTGTCTCTGGCCCTCGCGACCTCTAGCTTACAGGATGCTATATTGATACATCTAGAAAAAACAAGCAATTGCAGCTCCACTCACCAGAGGTGCAGCACTCAAGTCGAATCACAAAAGCAAATGTAAAGGCAACACTTCGCTAGTAAGGTAAAAGACTGTTTATTATGTGGTGTTGCCAAACACACAGAAAAAGCAGTTGCAAAACTAAAACCCCAACCGTTTCATGTGCTGGGATTTTAGTTGTACAACTGCTTTTTCTGTGGTGTTTGGCAGCACCCTTTTAATTAATAAACAGTCTTTTGTACCTTACAGTGAGAGTGCTGCCTTTTGCATTTGCTTTTATATTGATACATCAAAGTTTTAACAGTGACTGTCCTCTTACTAGTTAATTACGGAGGCAGAATTTATGTTGAAGCTGAGTGACATCACTAGGTGACCAGGAAATGGCGAGTCACTGTTAGAAAAATAAACCTGGTTTCCTTATGACTGGAAATCTGATGACACTACAAATTTCAGAAAAATAGTTAAGCTCTCCAGTACAGAGCAAGTTAGCCATTCTGGTTTTAGACTTCCTCCTGACACAACAGACCAGCTGCCAAGCTGCTACACAGAAAAAGGACTTTGAACATTTGCATCTTTAAAGTAGAGATGTAGTTAAACAGTTTTAAGGCATTTATACTTTTCCATTTGTTTCTTACGCTGTAACCTAAATTAATATATGTTCTCGTTTATTTGTAAATGCATTTATTTATTTTAGTAAAGACTTTTGTTTTTCTAAAGAATTCTGTCTCTGTGAGATTTCTTATATTGTATGTGTGACTGTAGAAGTTTTATTACAAATCTGTGACACTGTTTATGCTTAGAAGGGTAACCAAATTGAAAAGGGTCAGTAGGAGATCTGGCAGGATTAGGGAAGAGTACCAGAGTCTCATACGAGTCTGCAGGGATTGTGAACTGGGCTACTGCATGTCCTGTAGGGCGATGGCCAAATCAGGTTTTTGTGCTGCTACCCCGAAGAGGACGTACTTAACTTGGACCTTCCTCCCGAGTGTAATAGCCACAAAAAAAGGGGTTATATTTGGCCACAAGACTTGAGACTGGTATTGTGCCCTGATCCAAAATATAGAGGGATGCTCTGGGACCTCGTGGCAAGTGTTCTGTTGTAATTCTAGCCAACACTCTGGGTGGACACGAGGAGGGATCCCTGTCTTTCCCCCTTCCGGTAATGGAATGCACTGGGGTGGACACTGTGAGCTCAGTGATCTGACCCTCATGAGAGAGTTCATGACAGATCTGGTACGCAGTGTTGGGATCCGATAGATTTGGCTGCATTGCGAGTCAGGAAATTGGTGGCCACAGGCATAACAGTTGGGCTCGATTCCAAGTCCAGTGTATCAGATTGTTAAACTGAAAATAGTCCATACACAATCAAGGCAGAGATTTTAAAAATATATATATATCATTTGGTTACAGTACCAAGTTCCCTACCTGTGTTGTCTTTTTCTTGGGTGCAAGCTAGTGTAGCAGTAGTTAGGGAAGATGACTTCCACCTACAGCGAATACACTGCAGAATAACTGAAGCAGTTGTGCCAGGAGAGAGGAGTCCAGTACAAGGGGTGAGCCAAAAAGCACCGTGTGAAGGCTCTTGTGACAGCTTGTGAGCAAGCGGCTGCCCAGGACCTTGAGTCACAGCAGGTGACTGGAGGGGACCAGACCTTAGATGTGGGGGTGACAAGGGACACTGCAGTGTCCAGTCCCACTGAGGAGGACAGTGAGACCAGAGAGAACCCAGAGCCACAGCAGCAGAGGAAGGTCACCACCATGCTGGAGCCAGAAGGGATTAGGCTGCAGCTAGAGTTGAGGAGAATGGAGCTGGAATTTGAGCAGAAAAGGTTTGAAGCCCAGCAGCAAAGGGGATTCGAGCAGAGGAGGTTCGAGCAGGAAATGCAGGAAAAAGAAAACAAGCGTTGGAGAGAGGCAGAGGAAAGAGAAAAGCAGCTTCAGAGAGAGGCAGAGAGAGAGAGAGTGCGCCAGAGGGAATTCAAACTGCAGAAGCTAAAACTCCAACAGCCAATGCTAGAGGAGGTAAGCGGCAGGGGTGAACCTGGACTTCCAGGACTGTGGTATAAGTTAAATTCAGAATGAACAGCTGACTTTAAAAAGGGGGTGGATATGGATGCATTTTTGAATTCGTTTGAAAAGGTCTGTATTCAGGCAAAAATATCCAGGGAGTCCTGAAGCTTCCAGCTATCCCCACTACTTACTGGGTGGGGTCGTGAAGCGTTGGGTCAAATGGACAATCAAGACAGTAGTGATTATGAGAAACTTAAAGCTGCACTGCTTAAAAAGTATGACTTAACTCCTGAAGCATACAGGGTTAAGTTCCGTAAGCTCCGAAGAAGCCCTTACATGAGCTACAAGGAACTCACCACAAAACAACATCAGTTTTTGAAATGGTAGGACGGAGTGGAAACAAACTCTGTAGAGAAAATTGAGGAGGTTGTACTTTTGGAGCAATTCTTTTGGGTTTGTCCAGCAGAGTTGAAAACCTGGTTGGAGGACCGAGATCCCAAAACAGCACAGCAGGCTGCTGAGCTCTTAGACCGCTATGCCAGGAGCAGGCCTGCTCTGAAAGAGAGTGGGGCGGGTATAGCAGCACAGAAGGAGAAAAGTGCACCTTCAGGGCAGTTAAAACCCTCACTGCCTCCACAGAAAGGGGGAAGCCCCAAGTTACAAAAAAGGGATTTCTCAGACAAAAGAAATGATTGTTGGTTTTGTAAACAGCCAGGGCATCTTGCTAGACAGTGTCCTAAAAAGGCATAGAGTGTACAAGGTGGTACTCGAACAGAGTTGGGTGCACTGTGTATCCCTGAAAGCATGCCTACAAACATGGGGGAGCAATTACACGTGGTTACTGTAAATGGGGTGCACACCCATGGGTTAAGGGACATGGGGGTGTCTCCTACTTTAGTAAAAGGGGATTTGGTTGAGCCTGAACAGCTTATACCTAAACAGTTCGTAACAGTAAGGGGATTCACTGGTGAGGAGAAAACTCTACCACTTGCTAGCGTTCTCTTGGACTGGGGTGAGACAGGAGAAACAGTGCAAAAGGTGGCAGTGGCAGACAATCTCATCCTGGATGTGATAATAAGGAACAATCTCCAAAAAGGGGTGGTATGTGCGGTTACCAGCAGTCAGTCAGCAAAGTCCAAGTGTAGTTCTCTGGACCCCATAGAAGCCCCTGTGGAAAACAATGGGAGGCTGGTTCCCCAGCCTGTCTCCTGACATGGAGAATAGTGAAAGGGGGGTAGGACTTCCCCACATAGCAGTTCACAAAACAGCTACAAAAGGTTACTCCAAGGAGGGAGGGGTAACCAAAGGTCAAACAGTTAGGGATGGCAGTGACCCTGAATGCCCTGATGCTAGACATATGGACCCTAGTTTGGAAACTGAAGGGGACATGTCCCATGCCTTGGTAAAATGTACAGATTTTGCAGTTGCTCTGAGGACTGACCCTAGTTTAGAGAGGCTGAGGGTTTGTGCAGAATCTGATGGGACACAGAGAGGTGATGTGAGACATAGGGTATTTTGGGACAAAGGACTGTTGTATACACAGGACGTAAGGACAGAGGGAGGGGTGATGGGCAGGCAGCTTGTCGTTTCTCAGGGATACGGTTGCTCAAGATTGCTCATGATATCCCCATGTCCAGACATATGGGAATTGAGCGCACCATACAGCGACTGGCCCAGAATTTCTATTGGCCCAACTTCACCCAGCAGGTGAAGGAATATTGCAGGTCTTGTCACCGGTGCCAACAAATAGGGAAAGCAGGTAGTAAAACCCAAGCCGCCCTAATTCCCTTGTTCATTGTGCAGGAGCCATTCCAGAGGGTATGAATGGATATTGTGGGACCTTTGAGTACCCCCAGCTCCTCCAGGAAGAGGTTTATCCTGATGGTAGTCGATTATGCCACTAGATACCCAGAGGCAGTTATCCTTTCCCCACTTAGGACAGACAAGGTGGCCAATGCCTTGCTAGGGATATTCTCCCATGTCGGGTTTCCGCAGGAGGTTATCACCGATCGAGGGGGTTCCTTCTTGTCGGACCTGATGAAGTGTTTGTAAGAGAAGTGTGGGGTAATACAGAGATGCACAACACTTTATCACCCGCAAGCTAATGGGCTTGTGGAAAGGTTTAATGGTACCCTAAAATCAACACTCCAAGTGTTTGCTGAACAGCATGGGAGGGACTGGGAGAAATACCTTCTCCACCTGTTGTTCGCATACAGGGAGGTGCTCCAAGAGTCGACAGGGTTTCCCCCTTCAAACTCTTATATGGACGTAGGGTGCACGAGCCCCTAGACTTGGTCCAGGAAGATTGGGAAGGCAAGCACACTGCCAAGAGAACTCCCATAGTGGAATATGTCCTAAAGTTTAGGGGAAAGCTGAAGACGCTTATGGGAGCAGCCCAGAGCAACCTTTCAGCCGCCCAGCAGAAGCAAAATGTCTGGTACGACCACAGAGCCAGAGCTTGCTCATACAGGGTAGGTCAGGAAGTCATGGTCCTAATCCCGGTCTGAAAGGACAAGCTGCAAGCAGAGTGGGCGGGACCATAAAAAGCAGTCAGACAAGTGAATGACATAAACGATATTGCAGTGTCAGTGGCTCAGCAGGCTGCACACTCACCTCTGAGGCCAGAAGATCAGAAGGCTGTGAGTTCTATCCCCACTCCAGGCACTTGGGTTAAATCCTAATACTGACACTGTAATGCAGCATTAGGGGGTGCTGCACTCCTGAGGTGCTGTCTTTCAGATGAGAAGTTAAACTGAGGTCCCATCTGCCTGTTCTGGTGGTAGTTCAGGTGGATGTTACAGATCCCACGGCACTTCTTGAAAAGAGATGGGGAATTTTTTATTTGAAAGTTGGACTTCATAATAAAACAGTACATAAAAAAATCAAACAAAGACAATTACAAACAAGAAAGCATAAATCATGACAAAGTCTATATAGGGAAATAAAATAAAAGAAACAAAGACAAACAACAGAGTTAATACCAGGTATCACAATTAACCCAGAAATGTGCAACTTTTTCTCTACTATAATGAAGTAGATCCATCTGTACTATATCCTGTAAAGACTTCTTAATGTTCGCTAATAAGTCAATATCCGAGACCCATTTTTGTTGAGGAACCCCCAAACATCTAACTTGCCATATATAATAACGAATCACAACCAGAAGTACATACATATTCTCAGGATTATATTGCTGGCATACGGACTTATTCCCACCATACATAATTTCTGGATATGTCAGCAATGAGAATTCAGGTTCCCTGCCAAGTTACACTCAAGAAGGCCCAGAAGTTCACCACATATACACATTCTTTAAACAAATTAATCTGTGTCTCTAAAACCTGAGTACAGGAATCATGTGGGCAATATCTATCTTCTAACTTTTTATGTTTATGATTGCCCCTTACACTGAGTCTACCAAAATTCCCTAATCACAAACTATCCCACATTTTTGGAGATATTTGAGGATTACGCAAATGCTGCAACACGGTAATCTGTTGTACAGATGAACACATAGAAAATTCTACAATGGCCTGACTATTGTTAGCCAAAATAGTATGATAAATAGCCTTCCTGTCCAGAACCATAAAATCCTGAGGAAGAAGCTTCCATTTCACAGACATCTTAAAACTTTCAACACCGTAATCTGGTAAAGGAGTTCTTTTCCCAAACAACCTGGTACTACCTTGGTCTCAAACCTGCCTATTTGGAGTAATCCAATCTACAACCAAGGGACGCCATAGCTTAGAGCCAGGTTTCAAGGCCAAACTATATTATAACTGAAGAAAACACTAAAATAAAAGGCTACTGGATTGACCATTCCTATACCACCTTCTACAATGGGCTTATAAGTAATATCCCTCCTAATCAGGTTTAACCATGATCCCCAAAAAGCCTGAAAAAAAATACTAAACAACTTAGTAAATAACTTCTGATGAGGTGGGAAAACATAACTAAGATACAAAAAAATAGGTAAAAGTAAGGTTTTGATCAAAATCACCCTTTTCTTTTTACTAATTAATTAGCCAACCATGAACCAGATGCTCTGCTTTCCCAACATTAATCATCCAATTAGAATATGCCATATCCTGACCCCCAAACCTCACACCAAGAATTATCACAGCCTCACTTATTATCCCGATATCCCCTAAGAAACCTGATGGTGGAACAGGGGTGTTTCCCTAAGGGATACCGATACTTTTATCCCAATTAATCCTGGAACCGGAAATATCTGCATATTGCCTCAAAACAGTACAAAGTACCTCCTCCTTAGTATGAACCCCTAACGTAAGAACCATATCATCAGCAAATGACATAGCCTTAACTAAAAAAAACAGTATGGGGAACCAGTATACCCTGTATATCAGGAGTTTTGTGTAAAAGCTGAAGTAGAATATCAATACAGAAAACATATAAAAGAGGGCTAAGAGGACAACCCTGCCGCACCCCTTGCCTAACCATAACCTTCCGGCCATACCACCCATTTACATTAGGGCATAATGAATATTGGCAAAGAGAGCTTTAACCCAGGAAACAAAAAACACTGGAAAACCAAATGCAGTTAAAACAGCAAACAAAAACTGATGTGAAACTCTATCAAAAGCCTTCCTCCTGATCCACACCCACCACCCACCCTGAGACCTGTCTGGAATCAGCTTACCGAAACAACTCCCTAAGCACTATTAAGCTGTCTTTTATCTGTTGTCCCGGAACTGCACACATCTGTTCAGGACTAGTTAAATAATCTGAGATATTATTTAATCTGTTCAACAAAATCTTGGCCCCAATTTTCTTATCGGTGTTAAGGAGACTCAGCGGTCTCCAATTTTCTACATCACTCTGAGACCCCCTTTTATGAATCAATACAAAAACTGCTTCCTGCATGGAAGCAGCAAAAGTAGAAGACTGTAACATATAGTTATAAAGAACAACCAAAACTGGAGTTAAGTCCTCAGGAAAATGTTTATAAAATCCAACCCCCAACCCATCCAAACCAGGGGCAGCATCAGAATTCATCTGCTTGATAACTTGCATAACTTCATCTTTAGTGACGGCATTCGTCAACATCTGTACATCCTCCGGTCGAACCTGAGGTAGCTGCAAGGATTGTAAAATCTGTTTCAGTTCCCCACTAACCACCTGACTCTCAAATATGGTTTTGAACCTATCCTCAACAATGGACAGAATTCCTGCAGGGGAAGAGACACACTGTCCAGAATAGGAAAGCAATTCAGAAATAAACCTATGATTAACCCAATCCTGACAACTCTTATAGGGATCTATTGAAGGTTTCCTAACCTGCGCACCAAATCTGGCTGCCTGTTCTAAAGATTTAGCACGAGTATACTTAAGAGACATCATCCTATTCTTAATATTCTGAATCTGGGAGCCATAGTCCTGGCTAGAAGTTTCCGATAAGGAAATCAAGTGCTGCAAATGATGACGCAACTCTAAATACTGTCAATAATCCGACCAACACCTAGAAGTAGCTAATGACTGAAACAGGACTTTCCATGCTTTTTTAGTATCCTCCCACCAGTCCGAAACATCATCATAACAGTCACTAACCGATAATCTAGCAGTCCAATGACTGTGCCAAGCTTTTTGCATTTTAGGATTCTGCAATAAAGTATTATTCAGCCTCCACCCACGTTTTCTACATCTAGTAGTGTCCTTCCAAGAAATCTTGGAATGTAACATAACATGGTCAGAAAATTCCACTACCCTAATAGAAGAGTCCAAAACCAGTAAAACTTTGGACACAAAAATAAAATCAATCCTGGTCTTCAACCTACCCTTGAAAAAAGTGTATCCCCCATAGGATGCAAACTGCGATAAGTGTCCTGCAAACCAGCAGTATGCAGGATTTCATTAAGGGTGCTGGTATCACCAAAGAGTTTAGAAGTCTGTAACCCCCTATCAGATTGATGCAAGCCACAATTAAAATCCCCAACCAAACCACTAGTCTAGAGGTATGCAAATATTGGTGTATGTCATTAGACAAGGCAACTCTAGTTACATAGAAACATAGACTTTGACGGCAGATAAGGACCGCTTGGCCCATCTAGTCTGCCCATTTCCCTACCTACAGGATAGGCCGCAGATCCTAGTTAACCAACAGCCTATTTCTTCCTACCCCCTACAAGAACTGCCTTATGTCTGCCCCATGCATTCTTGAATTCTCCCACAGTTTTAGACCCCACAACCTCCTCAGGAAGGCTGTTCCATGCATCCACTACCCTCTCCGTGAAATAATACTTCCTCAGTAGTTGCCTTAGTTTGAGGGGCATAGATTGCAACTAAATGAAATCGTTCACTGCCATAAGTAATATCCAGCAACAAGGCCCTCCCAGAATGTACATCCACTAACCTAGTAACACTGATAGCAGGATTAGTAAAAAGAATCCCAATCCCATCACAGGTATCGGTTCCAATAGACCAAAAGGAGGCTCTCAGTGGCCAGGCTTGAGATGCAGCCTGCAAGTCTCCGTGAGTTTTAAGTCTGGTGTCCATTAAGCAAATAATATCACAGGCTACAGCCTGAAGTGAAAACAATGTACTGGTCACCTTTTCCCCCCTTTAATACTATTAACATTAATAGTAGCAACAGAAAGGACATCCACAAGAAAAAGGAAGAAGCAGAAAAGCAACATCAAAAAACTAAGGCTCATATTATCCTAGCTTTCCTGCACTGCCTGGTTCTCTTAGCAATGGAATCTGTACCCCCTTTTTCCTCAGTATCAGTAGTGGACAACAAGGAGGAGGTATCAGTACCCTTATCATCTGACTCCTTATCTGTTGGTTCAGAACCCAGCAAAGCAAATTTGTTTCCCTGAGCCCAATCAACAGGAAATCCCTCTTTGTCCTGTCCCTCCAAGGCTGTCTGAAGCTTCACCTTTTTCCCTAATCATGGTCTTTTTTTTTGATACAGTTTTAAAACCGGAATCATTATGTGTGTGTGTGGGGGGGGGGCATGTCAGGCACTACAGCAGGGACAGCAATAGTGGAAATGACAGGAGCACTAACCAGAACTTCTGGCTCAACCTGTATCTCCATATCGTCAACCTTACACAGGGGTGGGGGTAGAACAGCCTTATCTACTTGGGGATCACCATTAGGTAACTCAGAGACCTCCCTAGCAAGAGTATCCATCCCAGTTTTGAGACTCAATTCAGCAACCTTTTTAGCCTGCAAATGCTGTGCCCTATTAATGATACCTTCATGGGAAGGGCAATCATCCCTATTATGGGAAGCCCAGGAACATTTACCATAGGCATGCCCAGTATTTTCACAAAGATTACACCTGAAAAGATTAAGACACTTAGCAGACCCATGCCCAAACTCAAGACAATGACTACATTTAACAGCATCACAGGCTGAACTAAGGTGGGCCCAAGATCCACATTTAAAACAGGACCTAGACTGACCTACATAAAAAATAGCACCCCTAGCCCTGCCTAAATAAAAGGTACTAGGTAAATGCACAGTGCCAGAATTAGTCACAAACAATTTAACCTGTATTCTGCAACGACTGTCCCAAATCTGTTCACTATCCAGAGTAGGAGAGGGGGTACCCAAAACCTCACATCGCTGACGAAGCCAAAACAAGATACTCTCCACATTAACTCCTTCATTCTTAAACATAACTGTAATAACCTTAATAGTAGGTTTGGTGAGAGGAATTACCTGGAAGGGTGACCAAAGGGGCATATTCTTACATGCAGTATATTGTGCCCAAAACCTGTCTAGACTAGAAATATTTTTAAAACTAACATCGAAGTTAGAATTACCAACATTAATAAGGGCAAAATTCTTGGAGGAGGAGAACTTCATGGAGCCCTTCAACAAGGCCCGAGCAATACAAATTCAATCCGGGGCCTCCTGCAACCCCCCCCATACAAAATACACACGGCATTACGATGTGGAGCAGGTTCCTTCCTATTCTGGAAGAAATCAGAAAGCTTAAATGGGGCTTCAGGGCTGTCTTCAGATAGCTGATGAACAACTCAGGAGGAAGGCCCACCCTGATGGTGTCCTCCACCACTCCAGTACTCAAGGCCTCTGAAACATTTAAAGTAACCCCAGAATCAGAAATTTGGTTCCCCAAAGTTACTAGGGCAGTCCTTTCATTAAGGTCCCCATCTAAAACCCCAGATGGGACTACAGTGTCAGAGTCATGTACATCAGGTTTGTCAGAAGATACAATTAAGTCCTTACCCCAGGGCAAAACGGTGGAGCTCAGAGGTGCAGTGTCGGTGGCTACTTTACTGGTCGCATTCTCCAGCATATGTAGACAGGAGTGGTCCTGAGAGTCCGGAGACCAAGTCCCTGTATCCGACATCTCCCAACTGGCCTCTCGCAGTGCCCTTTGCGGAGACCAAGACAGGCCTTCAGGAACTTCAGTCAAATGCCAAGCAGAGGTCCCAAGAGCGCTGGCAGTATCAACGCGACACGGGAGAGGTGAAGAAGAACCCGAATTCTTGCTCCATCCCGGACGTGCTTGGTTAGTCGGAAAAACAAACTCTGCTAGAAGAGGCCGAGAGCAGACTAACCTCGGAGAGTCAATCACATCAGAGGTCACAGGGGCAGGCCGCTGGGAGGAAGGTTCCGGTAGCAAAGGGTCCACAGGCTTTAGGCACACGGAGGAAACTCCGTTCAAACTGCCAGCCTGTGCAACCGCAGCCAAATTCAAAGTAGCAGGGGATGAAGTAGCAGGAGAACTCTCCACCGTGGCAGCAGTCTCAGACACAAGTTTACTCTCAGCAGGTACGTTACTTGCCAAGGCAGTTGAATCAAGTTCAACTGGGAAATCAGCTAACTCCCGCTCTAACTTCTTGATTTCCAACAGCAACTTGGACTTTTTCCGAAACAAAGTCATTTTACACTTATACACTGTTTCCTTTTTAGCAGATTTATCACGCTGTACAACAGCCATTTTGTAGGAGCCTGGCTGCAGAATCATATCCTCGTCCAACAATTCCTCACCAGAAGCAGCTGATTCATATTCTGCAGCAATAATATCCAACCAAATCTGTAGCCTCTTGTGAAGAAGGAACAGGAGAGGAGGCTAGCTCCCCTGCACCAACATCCATCCCATCCGGAGGTTCAGCAACACTGGCCATCCTGTCACAGATGACCAAAGGTTCTCCCTACTGGAAAGAGTAGGGGAATTTTCCCAGTGTCTTAGCCAAATTTCCCCCGAGAGCTTAAAATCTGGTTCAGTTTCAGTTGGCATCCACCTGTATCCCCCCCCCCCGACGAGGCTGAACATAGGCAAAAAATTGTCTAGTCCTCCTTCCTGGTCAACAAAAACTAAATAAAATAAATATTGTAGAACTGCCTGACAGGAAACATACCCATAGAACGTACCATGTCAACATGATGAAGCCATATGCAAATAGGGCTGGAAAGGCCCCTCCTGTTCAACGCCTATGTCTCAGACATAAGGGTATCAGGAGTGAAATGAGTCTCTTTGTGGACGACTCGAAGCTGGGAGCAGTGGTGGATGGGGAGGAGAGGAGGGTGGCCCTGTAGGGGGACCTAGATGCTCTGGAGAGGTGGTCAATGAAGTGGGGACTGAGGTTCAATGCAGGGAAATGCAGGGTCCTGCACCTGAGTGCCAGAAACCCAGGCCAGGCATATACCCTGGGGGGGGAGGGAATGCTACAAGTCTCGATGGCTGAGAGGGACCTGGGGTGGTGGTGGTGGATGTCAAGATGAACAACTCTGAGACTTGTAGGAGGGCAGCGGTCAAAGCCAACAGGATGCTGGGATGCATCGCTATGGGGATTACCTCCAGAAGGAGGGAAGTGATACTCCCTCTGTATAACTGCTTGGTTAGGCCGCACTTTGAGTACTGTGTGCAGTTTTGGAGGCCACACTTAAAAAGGGACATTGCAATCCTGGAAAGGGTCCAGAGGAGGGCAACCAAAATGATCTGGGGCTTGGGGGAAGGACCTATGGGGAGAGGCTCAAGGAACTCAAAATGTACACGCTGGAGGAGAGAAGGGACAGGGGAAACATGATAGAGGTCTTCAAGTACATGAAAGGGATACATAGGGGAGGCTCAGCCAGGGTGCTCCAAAAGAAGGAGGGGGCAACTAGAGGGCATGGGTGGAAGCTGGGGGGGGGACTCAGGGGGGAAAGGAGGAGGTGCTACTTCACTGAGAGGGTGGTGGAACCCTGGAATGCGCTGCCCAGAGGACTAGTGGAGGCGGAGACTGTGGAGGGGTTCAAGAGGGGTTGGGACAGGTATAGGGGAAGGGTTGTGCTGGCAAAGCCCAATACAAGGGGAATATCCTGGACTAGAAATGGAGAATCCAGAGGGAGTGGGGGGGGACAGCAAGGTCAGCTCCAAGGTTGGGGGTTGACCACACAAGCAGACACGAAAGACTGTTAGGCCTATTCTGCTGGCATTTTAGTATGTTAGTATGGTATTTGCAGTGTGTAGTCCTGGGAAGGGGATGGACTAAGAAGACCCCCTACTGGACTTGCTGGCAGAAAGCAAGCAGGAGTCCTCTGTGGAGGCAATCAAACTGTCACCCCAATTGACCTCGGAACAGTCCCAGGAAGTGAGGGAGGTTTTAGAGGACTTTGTCCCTTTGTTTATAGCCAAGCCAGAATGTACCCCCCTGAGCGACACACTGCGTAAACACAGGAACGCAAGCACCCATCTGACAGACAGCCTACCGGGTGTCAGAGGCCATCCTAAAGGACATGAGGAGGGAGGTGGAGGAAATGCTGGATTTAGGGGTAATCCAGAAATCCCACAGTCCCTGGGCCTCACCCATAGTCATTGTTCCCAAGCTGGATAGCTCTACTCGCTTCTGTGTAGACTATTGGGGACTCAGTGCAGTCATGAAGTCTGATGCCCGCCCAATGCCATGAACAGACAAACTACTGGACAAGCTGGGAAGGGCAACATATCTTGCCACCACTGAACTGACAAAGGGTATTGGCAGATGGAGTTAACTGACAGAGCTAGGGAGAGGTCGGCCTTCATCACTCCAATAGGGTTATCTGAGTTCAGGGTAATGCCTTTTGGAATGAAGAATGCCCCAGCCACCTTACAAAGGTTGGTGAACCAGGTGTTACATGGTACTGAAGCGTACGTCGTGGTGTACCTGGATGATACTGCCATCTTCAGTGCCAGTTGGAAGGAACACCTTTTTTCCATCTAAGGGAAGTGTTGGGCAGGGTTCATTGTCAAGGCTGAAACATGCCAGGTGGCCATGCCAGAGGTGGCATACCTAGGACATGTAGTAAAGCGGGGGCAGCTTCGACCTAATCAAGCCAAGGTTGAGGCAATAGAGGCATGGCCCAGGCTGGAAACTCAGAAGCAGTTTCGGAGTTTCCTAGGTATCACTGGGTACTATCGTAAGTTTGCACAAAATTACAGTACCCTGGCAGCTCCCCTAACTGGCCTGCTAAAGAAAAGAATGCCTAAAAAGGTAAAATGGGAACCAGCCTGTGAACAAGCCTTTACATGGCTAAAGGAGGCACTGTGTGGTGCTCCTGTGTTAGCCAGTCCAGACTACAGTAAGCCATTTGTAGTCCAGACAGATGCCTCAGATGTGGGGATTGGAGTAGTCCTTAGACCTCTAACCAAGGGAAAGATCACCCAATAGTGTACCTCAGTAAAAAGGTGCTTCCTCAGGAGCAGGCCTATTCTACAGTTGAGAAGGAGTGCCTTGCGCTGGTATGGGCCCTGAAGAAGTTAGAGCCATACCTCTACAGGAGGCACTTTGAGGTACAGACTGATCATAACCCCCTGGTGTGGCTGACACAGATGGGGAAGACGAATGGTCATCTTTTGAGATGGAGTATTGCCTTACAGGGTTATGATATGACCATTACTCACAGGGCAGGGTCGGAGAATGCTAACACAGATGGGCTATCTTGGCAGTTAGAGCAATGAACAGAATTTGTGAAACTCATTCCATGCTAGGGATGGATTCCCACAAATTCAGTCTAGGAGGAAGGAGTGTTGCGAGCTAGCCAACTGCCGATCATTATTTACAATACATATTTCTGTTATATATTGCTTTATGGGATTTCTGTGTATGCCCATGCCAGTATTAATTCAAGGCATAGGGAAAGACTAGAATTTTTTTTAAAGGGGTCACCTTTTGACTCAAAGGCCACCCGCTTACCAGGAAGGGAGATCTTCATTCCCAGCTTCTTTTAGCAGAGTTGTGCCAAAAGCCATTTACCTGCCATAAACATGCACTACAGAAGCAGATTGTTTTTGATCTCAGGAACTATGATAGGGCATCACATTTTATGAGGGAACAGGATATATTCACCAAGAAAAATCATCCTAGCAGTACTATGTGAAATTCTAATATGACTGAATTAACTTACAGGATGCTATATTGCTACATCAAAGTTTTAACAGTGACTGCCCTGTTACTAGTTAATTATGGCGACAGAATTTATGTTGAAGCTGAGTGACATCACCAGGTGGCCAGGAAATTGTGGATCACTGTTAGGAAAATAAACCTGGTCTCCTTATGACTGGAAATCTGATGACGCTGCAAATTTCAGAAAGGTAGTTAAGCTCTCCAATACAGAGCAAGTTAGCCATTCTGGTTTTGGACTTCCTCCTGACACAACAGACCAGCTGCCAAGCTGCTACAGAGAAAAAGGACTCTGAACATGTTCATCTTTAAGGTAGAGGCGTAGTTACACAGTTTTAAAGCGTTTATACTTTCCCATTTGTTTCTTATGCTGTAACCTAAATTAATATATGTTCTCTTTTACTTGTAACTGCATTTAATTATTTTAGTAAAGACTTTTGTTTTTCTAAAGAATTCTGTCTCTGTGAGATTCCTTATATTGTATGTGTGACTGTAGAAGTTTTATTACAAATCTGTGACAACTGTTCATGCTTAAAAAGGTCACTAAATTGCAACCAAATTGAAAAGGGTCAGTAGGGGATCTGGCAGGATTAGGGAGAGTACCAGAGTCTCATACGAGTCTACAGGGATTGCGAACTGGGCTATTGCATGTCCTGTAGGGAAAAAGCCAAATCAGTTTTTGCGATGCTACCCCGAAGAGGGCATACTTACTTGCTAAGAGTCCCACACTGGGCCATATATCAGAAATTAAATATAATATAGACAAACATATCATTAGGTGGATAGTAAACTGGTTAATGGACAGGTCCCAGACAGTTTCTATTCTGGGTCATCTCTCTGCTGAAGGTCCATTCATTACTGGAGTCACGCAAGGTTCAGTAATAGGGCCAATAATTTTCTAGATAGTTATTGCTGATCTTGATGAAAACATAAGTAACACAATAACAAAATACGCTGATGATAATAAAATATTTGGCCCATGTAGCACTACTGAACATATAACATCTTTACAAAATGATATTGACGTCCTAGACAAATGGACAAAAAAAATAGGGGATGAAACTGAATAATGATAAATGCTGCATCATACATATGGCAGGCGAAACCTGAAACATCGGTACACAATAGATGGCACACCCCTGACCCAAAAAATCTGTGAAAAGGACCTGGGAATATTAATTGACAAATTAATGTTTAAAGAACAATGTGTTTCAGTTATTACAAAAGACAACAGAACTATAGTTGCAATAAAAAGAAATATCAAAAGCAGACATGCAGAAGTATTATTATTATATTTATCGTATGTCAGACCAATTTTGGATTATTTATTTATTTAGTTTTTGTTAACCGGATAGGTGCACTAGCCAGCAAGTGACTATTTTCAGGCATGACCCGGGAGGTACAATTACAATACAAGTAGAACGGTGCAGTTTATACAGTACAAGTACAGGTACACAGATACAAGCATACAATTTTTTATAAGTAAGCAGAGGGTACTGGAGGAAGGACAGATTTTGGATTAGATTTGGGGAAACTGATGGGGGGATGCGGGCAGGGAAGGGTGAGTGCACAGCTCAAGGTAGTTGGAAGGTGGCGGGGCTGGAACCAAGGTAAGAGAACTCTGCCAACTGTTTTGGCCAAGAATCTTAGGAGAGTGTAGGGTGGGACAGCGAAAAGGATTACGGCTTTTGTGGCAGGAGGCAAGAGTCTATAACCGGGCTCATGGAACCGATTCCCGGTATGAGAGGCTCAGGTGGGGGAGGCGGCCAGGGGTAGGCTGGCCGGCGATGGGTAGGAAGGAAAGTGTATAGACTACAGGGGCTAGAGACAGGGAAGGGGTAGGGTTACATAGGGAGTTGTGCTGAGAACGGCAGGAGCAGGCGTGAGTACAGCTGATGCGGGGAAAACTATGGTAGTCAAATATGGAGTCCCTACTTAAAAACTGATATCAATAAGTTAGAAAGAGTCCAAAGGAGATACACAAAGTCAATAAACTCATTAAAACACTTTACATACTATGAAAGACTGAACAAAGTAGGACTACACAGTTTAGAACTCAGAAGGCACAGGGGAGATATGCTGCTTTACTTTGATATTCTAAATGACCTGTTCCTGATGACAGATTTAAACACTGAATATAAAAGCGATTAGATTGAAACTAGGGGTCACCCATTACAGCTTAAAACTGACAAATACAGAACAAACAATAGGAAATTCTTCTATACCATGACAGCAGCAAATCTCTGGAATAGGCTTCATTTTACTATAATATCTAGTACAAGTAAAGAAAACTTCAAAACAAACCTTGACAAGTACATAGCCTCAAATGGGGACATGGAGTTTTATTCCCTGTCCTAAAGGAGCCATTCATGGTCCTCAGTCTTTCTTGCTCCTACCAACCTAGTGAACAGTCTGAATATTTATTTGTCTTAGGCAACCAGCACCCGCACTATAGGAATTTTCTAAAACCTGTGGGTCCAGTTTTCTTTTTAGGTTTTGTTTTTGATTGGACTCAGACACGAGACACGAAAAAAGGCACTGTAGAGGACCACAGTTCTTGACAGATGATAGCTAGTGTCTCATTGTCGTTGTCAGCCAACTTATTATTTTCAAAGTAAACTTCAACCACAGTCATTGTGAGCCACAAGACATGGCCTGTATTGCTCAAAAAAGATGGCAAAGCACTTCATTTTAAACTGAACCAGTAACCAGAACCATTAGGCTGTTATACTCTAAACCGTGATTCCAACTTAGTCCCTGTGAGCAGAGCTCAAATGCAGTTTAAGCCACAGCTTCCCGAACAGTTTTATGTTGGTAAAAACACAGTGTTGGAAACAAGAGCACCTATAATATAATGGATAAATACTTCAGACTGTTAAATACATTTTAGAGACTTAACTGTTGAATAGCTGGGACCACTGACCCAAGTTCACCACCCTTCAGGGGAAACTAACGATCTACAGTTGAAATACTATGAGACTAGCACAGTGTAAAGAGAATCCTCTGAAAAAACATTCTAATTCTGAGGCATCATGTATCAGCAGAAGACTGTGCACAAATCTGACTTGGCCATTCACATTCGTGTTGTTAGAATGGTTAGTGGCGCCGGAACGGGGCGGGGGGGCCACTATGGCCATGATCCTAACACTTTCATAAGTGGCCCTATCAGTTTTTGCAATCATGCTAATTTATTACTAGGTGAGAATTTACTGTACCCTTTATATCCTTGTCCCTACCACTTTTTATTCTGTTCCACCATCAGTGCCTCAAAGATAAACTAACTAGCTTAACTGTGGGAGCCCCGTATATGAATGACATGGAGACTAGCTACAATGTCATCAAGAATGTAGTGTTCCAGAAGCAGAAGATAATCATATCATCACAACCTATATTACACCCTGTCTTGTGACTGCTCAGTATCGGGGTGTAAAAATAATTCTTGTTCAAGCTTAATATACTGATTTATCACTATATCTACACAATTACATAGTGATTTTAGTTTAGCACATGTAAGCAAAAACATCCAACTGGACATGGGTTGTGCTATAATAAATAGCCAATCAAAAAGCAGGATTTTATTTCACTCATTTTAAAAAAATAGAATAATACATAGATAAGTGTCTATTGAGAGGTTTTGGGGACTTGGAACCTCGAGAGCGAAGCTTGAGAGGTTCCCAAAGTCCCCCAAACCTCAAGATGGTCTTACTGCCTTGAAATAGACACTTATCTATTTGTTATTTTTTGTAATGTATGGATCCAGTTTGAAATTATGTGGCTTTTGTTTTGTACATTCTGTGAGATGGGACAGCCAACAGCCGCACTGAAGACTCACTCGCTCTCAGCCGACCGTCGCACTGCAGAGTCACTCGCTCACCCTCGTCCCCAAACCCCTCCGTCTGTGTGTGATTTTCTTTTTTTTGTATTTGGTGGGCAGTCCTGCCTTTTAATTCTTTCCATCCTTCAGAGAATGCAGGATCAACCAGATAATCCGCTGAATGAGAGAGAAAAAAACGAAGAAAAAATGAAGGGGCACGTATTAGTCTCGCTAAGCGAAAGTAAACAGCCGCCATGATTTTAAAATTGTTGTGCCTGCCCACAGAGGAAAACTGCCAATGAAAATGCATGCCATGAGTTCGGCTGTGCAGGAAGGGACTTGGGACCATAGCAACTGGTTTCTGGGGGAGGCAGATTTGCGCAGGCTCTGAGGCATTTTTGTGATAATACTATCGTTCAGAGCTCCATATGATAGTATTATTGGTCAGAAACTATGGTATTATCACTGGGGCACCGGTGTATTACTGGGAATTCTTTTTATACTTTTCGGTGATATTATTTTCAGTATCATATAATACAAAAAAAATTATCAATACCAAACCACTGCTTAATTCTTCAAAGACCAAAGCAATGACGTCAGTTAGCAGAAACAAGCCAGGCAATATTAAAGGCACTCTAAATATTAACAGCATATCACAGAACTTGTATACTCTTATAAATAACATGGTTTCACTTTTGTTCAATGAAGTCAATCACGAAAACCTAATCAGTAAATTGAGCTTTTTATACCAATATAAAATGTTGCTTTTTATTTCTGCTTCTCCTTCTTGCCCCTGTTCATGCCCCACGAATTAGGGTTGACACGGCTGCACCCTTGCTCTGGCCAAGTGCACCCTTCCTCTGGCCAAGAAAGTGTTCAAGAGCAGTTGTCTTACAAACAATTGGCAGTGCTGCTCCTTGGTTGGCCAGCAAGAGGTGCACAAATGGCAGATGATCCACGCCCTCGTTTTCTTATTTTATTTTATATTATTTAAACTTTGGCAACCAGGAAAGGTACACTGAGCAGGGCTTGTTTCCAGGTGCGATCCAGGGGACAGAGAAATAAAGTAAAACAAAATACAGCCAGTTTCAGAGCTCACAGTGCAGTTATACAAACACACTAGGATATTTACATTAGTAACAGTATAAAAATAAAAAGCCTGAGCACAGATAAGGCAGAAAAGTTAAATAAGTAGTTAAGGGCAGAGGTACGGGGCAGTAGGAGTGTGTCTGAGCTGGCTTGCTGGAAGGTAGATGAAAGTTGGTTCCAGAGGGAAGGTAGACTGAAGGAAAAGACAGACTGACCAGACGTAGAGTGAGAGTGGGGGACGGAGAAGGATCAGGACACCCTGGAGTGGAGTGGAGTGGGAAGAAAGAAGAACTGGCTGGGGATATGAGGGAGGAGAGATAGTAGGGGAGAAGTCCAAACCGGAATTTGGCAATAAAGGCTAAGGAGTGGGCCTGACAATGGTGGGAGAGGGGAGGGACAGATAGAGTAGAGGGAGCAATGGTGAGTGCGGAATGGGGAGTCTGTGGCAAAGTGGCAAAAGGCATTTAGGAGGGTGTCTAGTTTGGCGAGGGAAGAGGCAGGTGCAGTACCGTAGACGATGTCTGCATAATCGAGCATGAGGAGGATTGTTTTAGTAACCAGCTTATGACGCACGGAAGGAGAGAGGCACTCTTTGTTGTGATGCATTACTCCAAGTTTTGGGTGGAGTTTTGAGTGCAAGGTGCCTATATGGACTGAAAAATCATGCTTGTTGTCTAGCCATACCCCAAGGTATTTGAAGGCAGAGACAACTTCTCAGGGGAACTTCTGGAATGGAGAAGATGGGGGGAACGGAGTGTTAAGAGTCTTTGTCTTGACCCAAAGGTCATAGAGATTGTCTTCTTTGTATTTACCCTCAGTTTATTTGCCTGGAACCAGTTTAGTACGCTGTTAAAATCATGCTGAAGAGGGGCCTCTACATCAGGGGTTGAGGGATCAGAAGTGTAGAGAACAGTTATCATCAACATATATGTGGATTTGTGCGTCAGCGCAAACTGAGGGGAAGTCGTTGACAAAAAGGGAGAACAGGACAGGGCCCAGGATGGAGCCTTGGCGGAGCCCACCTGAACTGACTGACTCCTGTTCTTGAGGTAAGAAATGAACCAGTTCACCGCTGGTGCCGCTAGGCCAACGGAATGCAGCTTGCTTAGCAGGAGTGAGTGGGACACCAAATCAAATGCCTTCGCCAGGTCGATGAAAATAGCGGCAGTGATGTGACCCAGATCCATGCCTGAAGGAATGGAATCTGTGTCCTGCAGTAAGGAGGAAGCAGTGGAGTGGTTCCTCCTAAAGTCAGCTTGGACCAGGGAGAGAGTGTTGGAGACAGTGAGGAAATCTGCAACCCTAGTGTAGACTAGGGACTCCTGGAGCTTGGCAAGGGAGGGGAGCAGAGAAATGGGGTGGTAGTTCCCTGGACAGGAAGAGTCACTGCCTTTGTGGAGAGGCAGGACCTTGGCCATTTTCCAGGCCAAAGGGATTATGCCTGGGGAGAGGGAGAGATTGAGCAAGTGTGTAAGGGAGGAGGACAATGGCAGGGGCAGAGATAGGAAGGAGCTTGAGGTCAGTGCCATCAGGGCTATTTTTAGCTGGGTTAAGTGACCATAGAGCACGGTAGACCTCTTGTTGGGAGATGGGGGAAATGGTAGCGCTGTGCACAGTGGGGGGTCGGTGGGCCACTGTGGGTAGGTCAGAAAGTGCACATGAGATAAATTATTTGTTTAGGGTGTCAGCTACAGAGGAAGGGTCTGAGACGAGGAAACTGTTTATAGAGAAGATGGGGTGGTTGGCTGGGAGGGGGGGTCAATGAGAGAGTGGCTGGTTTTTCAGAAATTTAAGGAAGAGCTGTGGCTAGGATGGAGGAGATCCTTGAAATAGTCTGCCTTGGCTGTCCGAACTGCCTTAATGCACATGTTTCTAAGTTCCCTGTATGCTTGGAGGTCAGCCTGGGTCAGAGAGTATTTATAGGTAGCCCATGTGTGATCTCGCAGTTTACACTGGGCAATTAGGCTGGCGTTGATCCAGGGGTGATGGATACGTTTTACCCGTGCATGAGTGTTCCAGACTCTACTGAAACTGCTGACAAATGAGCTGAGGGCTGAGTGGACGTTGGTAGCAGAGAACACGGGGGACCAGTTGGCACTGAAAAGGTCTTGTAGAAGGGCGTTGGTATCAAGTACCCTGAGGAAGCGGTGCCACATGTATTTAGGGACAGAGTGGGAGTGCAATAGGTCACGCAATGATCACTAAAACTATCTGGGAGGGTGCCTGCTGCAATGATACAGTGGGGTTGGAGGAGAGCATCCAGTCCAACAGAAAGTGGTTTGGGGAGCGAGAGTTTAGACATGTTGGTTCCTTTATGTGTCGAATAAGATTCAGCAGTATGATGTTGTGTAATGTGGGCTTGGAGGCCGGAGACAGCCAGTTTAAATTGAATTCTCTGAGCAGGATCAGCTCCCCAGAGGTTGCATGCGAGGTGATGGAGGTGATACAAGTAACCAACAAGGCTTGTGAGAGTCTAGGAGAGCCATATAAAGCCCCAATGTATAAAGGGAGAGTAGCTGGGATGTTCAGCTTGGCTATAATTAGCTCATGAGAGGAGGGGAGGGATTCGCAAAGGGAGATGGAGCAGGAGAGCGACTGGTGAATGTAGAGGGCAACCCTGCCACCACGTTTGCTCCAGTCATGGCAGAAAAGTTTGCAATCCATAAGAGTGAGGTAGGAATCAAGTACCTTGGAAGACAGCCAGGTTTCGGAGATGCAAAGTATGTTGGGGGAGTTCTGGGTAGTCCAGACTTTCAGGGCACCTAGTCCTGGGGGGGAAGGCTCCTGGCATTGAAGTGGAATATTTTAAGACCTTATGGCAGAGCAGGAGGGGAGGATGAGAAAGGTGGACCAGGGTTGGGTTCTATATCTCCTGAGAAGAGCAGTAGGAATATTAGTAAGGGGAGAAGATAGGGTTTTCCCATCCTTTACAGTGTTGGGTGGGTGGGGGGTTGCAGGAGAGAAAGATGGGGGGATGTGGCTGAAGGCATCTAGGTTTAGCAAAGGAGCACAATACTCCTGGGTGTATGAAGGGTGTGGTAAAGGGTGGTGAGGGAGGAGGAGGAGTACAGGAGAGAAGGGTAGAGGAGGACAAGTGGGGAAGGGGGGAGAGGGAGGGGTGACAGAGCAGATAAGAGGGAAGCAGACCAAGGCAGAGAGGAACTAGGGTCAACATAATGCGATAAGGAGTGGGAAGGGCAGAGGAAAGTGCAGAATATACTATACTAAGAGTAGGGGGAAGATTATAATATACTACCTGCAGACAACTAGGCTAGGTACCATCAGTGAAAGATACAGTGACTGCAGTAACTGCTTCCAGGTGGTTTCCCCTGGGTCGTAGGTGATGATGGTAGTAAGGTAAGTAGCTGATAGGCAACCTGCAGGGTCTGTGCTGCAGTGCTCAGTAAGTAATACTGGCTCCAGCTGAGCTATTTCCACATGTTAAGTTGCCAGTGCTGGGGAACTCCAAGTGTGTGATGCCAGTAGGAGGCAAGTGGGGGCGTACCAAGTTTCCATGCAGTATGGGTGTAAAAGTTCACTGACTGGTTTTAGTACCTGCCATATCCTTATAAATGAAACACTACCTTAGGGTGGGAGGGTGGCTGGGAAGGGTGGGCAGGAAGTGCTTGGTGGTGCTGTGTACACCAGTGTGTGTCCTGGTGTACCTATGCAGCTGTTGGTCCCGATGTGGGGGAGGGCGACGATCGTTAGGAGCCCTCACGACCCTCGCTTCAGCTGAGGGTCCTCTGGGTGGGAAATGCAGCAGTACCTGAGGAGAAGGGAACAGAGAAAGGGAGGGTAAGAACTGTAATTGGAGCCTGCGGGAGGGGAGAAAGGGAAATTATATTATGGACATAAGTGAACAGCCAATGAAATGGTCAGACTGGCAGTTTACCACCAGTGTAAATCCTCTGATAGCCACTGGCTGTTGAGCAAATACAAATGGTCATCTACATCGTAATCCTCTGCAGCCCAGGAATAAAACAGAATAAAAATAAACACACAAAGCAACTGCTTTAAAAGTTGCATTTTATTATTGTAAATATATGAACCTTGGTATAATCGCAATAAGCCACTCGGAGGATGGGAGTTATCGGGGGATTTACCACGGCTGGTGAGGATTTACCCACTTGGCTGCATCTCATGGGTAAACCACTCCAGCCGTGGTAAATCCCCTAATAACCCACACCCCCCCTCGTGGCTTATTGCTTAAAGATGAAACAGTACATCTGGGCATGAAGTACGACTAAGAGGGTGGGAGGAAGGTAATCAGGCTAAAAGAATCAAGTTCATGTAGCACAGAGCAAGCAGTAAATCAAAACCCATAAAGTAATAAAACAGAGGTATTGAGGGCTGAGCACCTCGGCTCCATGATGTGATAGTATACCCAGCTGAGCTCAGTGCGGAACTCATGAATCCCTAATCTCCTAAAACAGAAATCACTGTTCCCTCATGAGCCGACTCCACCTGGTCACATAGGCCCTGTTTGTCTTAATTAACCACTTACACAGAACACTGAGGCAGAATCGAACCTCACAAGGACGAGGGTCCTGGATTTCAGGAGGTGATTTTAAAAAGATAGGGGAATGGCTCAGGGATGCCTTGAAGGGGGTGGAGCTTTGGAGAGGAGTGGAGGAACATTGGGCAAAACTAAGAGGGGACACTGAGACGGCAACAAACCTCTGCATCAGGCTAGTAAGCAAAGGCAAGAGGAAAAAAGAGATCACTATGGTTCTCTAAGGAGGTGGCTGGGAAGGTAAGGACAGAAAAATTGGCATTGAGGAGGTAAAAGAAGACACAGAAAGAGGAGGATACGGAGCTGTATCTGGAGAAACAGAGGGAGGCAGGGAGATCAGTTAGCACAAACAGAGAAGAAAATAGCCCAGGAAGTAAAGAAAGGAGACACAACATTTTTTAGGTATTTAAGCAAAAAGAGAGAGACCAGGGGAGGGATTGTAAGACTAAGAAGGGAAGGGGGAGGATTGTGTGGAAGGGAGACCAAGAAAAAGCAGACCTTCTGAACAAATACTTTAAGTGTTCACAGTAGAAGGGGAAGGAGAGGGGCTACTGAAAAGGGAAAGGAGCATCGAAAGAAGGGAGGTGGACACTAGTCCATTTACAGAGGAGAGAGTCCTGAAGGAACTCGCAAATCTGAACACAGATAAGGTTATGAGGCCAGAAGGGGTCTATCCAAGGATACTGAGGGAACTCAGGGAGGTGCTGGCTGCACCTCTGACAGTCCTGTTCAACCTTTCACTGGAGATGGGAGTGGTTCCGGGGGACTGGAAGAGGGTAGCTGTAGTCCCACGTCACAAAAATGGTACTAGGTAGGAGGCTGGCAACTAAAGGCCAGTCAGCCTGACTTCGGTGGTGGGGAAATTATAGAATCACCACTGAAGGAAAGGATGGTGGAATACCTTGAATCCAGTGGCTTACAGAACCTGAGACAGCATGGCTTCACAGGGGGAGGTCTTGTCAAATGAATGTAACAGATTTCTTTGACTGGGTGTCCGGGAAATTGGATCAGAGAAGACCAGTGGATGTGGCCTACCTAGATTTCAGCAAGGCCTTTGACACCATTCCACACTGGAGATTAGTGCGTAAGCTGGGTAGCCTAGGAGTGGTACCAAAGGTGGTAAACTGGGTAAGAAATTGGCTAAGGGATAAGAGACAGATGGTAGTGGTAAACGGAGTTCCCTCTGAGGAAGGGAGAGTGACCAGTGGGGTAGCACAGGGATCTGTATTGGTAACGGTCCTCTTTAATGTCTTTATCAGCGACATTGCAGAGGGCCTGGATGGAAAGGTCTGCCTGATTGTGGATGACATTAAAATCTGCAACAGGGTAGACACTCCATAGAGTGTGTGGAAAAAATGAGAGGGGATCTGAAAAAGTTAGAGGAGTGGTTAAGGGTATGGAAACTGGGCTTCAGTGCAAAGAAGTGTAAGATCTTGCACTTCCGCCACAGAAACCCAGGCGCGGAGTATAAACTGGGAGAAGAGGTACTGACGACCACCAAACAGGAAAGAGACCTGGGGTTATCACATCTAATGACCTAAAGGGGGCTAGGCAGTGTGACAAGGCAGTCTGGAGAGCTAGCGGGATGCTGGGGTGCATAGGGAGGGGCATCACCAACAGAAAGAGGGTGGTGTTACCCCTGTACAGACCACTAGCGAGACCTCACCTGGAGTACTGTGTCCAGTTCTGGAAACCTCATCTCAGGAAGGACACAGAAAGAATGGAAGCAGTCCAGTAGAGGGCAACCAAAATGGTACAAGGTCTGGATCAAAAGCCCCATGAGGTAAGACTGAAGGACCTTAGTATGTATACCCTGGAGGAATGGAGGGAAATGGGTATATGATAGAAACTTTCAATATCTCACAGGTATAAATAATGTTCAAGAGGGAAGCATTTTTCTGAAGATGCTCAAGGACAGGGGGTCATGCTATAAAGTTGGAGGGGGGAGACTCAGAGGAAATGTGAGGAAATACTTCTTCACAGAGAGGGTGGTGGATGCCTGAAACAGCCTCCCAGAAGTAGTGGTGGGGGCAAAAACTGTAACGGGGTTCAAGAAAGCATGGGATAGGCATAAGGGAATCTTAGTGATAAGATGGGGGGGGGGGGGATATGCCAGAGATCAAATAGGGTCTGCAATGATACAGTAGGTAGGGGAAAAATGGGGAGACTAGGTGGGTGAACTGGTCCTTATCTGCCATCAAATTCCATGTTTCTATGTTTAGCACTTCTCTGCAGTGTTGCCACTGAATAAGTTGGATTTTATTTGCAAGAGTAGTTGTATACTGTATATATTAAAACATTTTTTTTTCCTGACCATCAATGCTATATCTTCTAATCACTGGACAGAACAGACCTGAAGAGTAGGAGAAACTTTTCATCTTACTGCACACAAGAGCTTCCAAGGATCATCCTCTCCTACCTTAGACTCCTTGTTCATACAAGTTACTATTCATAATTTATGCCCACAGAAGCTTGATACCCTAAAAGTCCTATTTAGAAGATTTGCTGCGAGACAGCTCTCATAAAGTTCCTGCCCTTTAGAACAGTTTACCTGAGAAACTACATCAGGAATTACTTTAAGACTTTGACATCAAGAAACATATTAGTCTTAAAATGAGAGGGGGGTGGGGCAGCTGCAAACTGGGGGTGTTGGCTGCACACTCGAGCAGACTTAGGTAGACCGGGTGGTCTGTTTCTGCTGGCACATTCGTATGTTCGTATGTAATCCAGAATGCCTTGCAGTTGACTGGACTTATTTTCTGCAGGGCTTCTGATTAATGTGAAGGGGTGGAGAAAGGATTGCATAAAACAGAATTGGGTCTGTGATTTTTTTTAAAGTTATTTTTATTTATAGGTATGTCATCTTTAACATTTCCAGCCAATATGTTCTATTAATGCATTTACATTATGCAAGTTAAAAGTTACAGTTAACACACTTGCAAACCAAAATAAAGAACAACATTCGGCGGTTTGCTACTGTGCTACGCAAACACATACCCCTTATATGTGTCCTGGAAGTTATTAGACACACTGTTTGGATCACATTTATTCTGCATTTAGTTTCCGCTGAGCACCGTTTTATTAAAAATATGCATTTTATTGATATTATTCATATTTGGTATGGTGCTTGACTGCTCTGACTCTACTGCTGCCACCCTAGAACACACCTTTGCAAACAAGTCATCATCTCAAAGATTTAACATCCTGGTTAAATAAAGATTAATTCAGTGCTGCCAATGTTTGCAGTGTTTGACAGGTATTTAAACAGACTCAAAAAGCTGTTTTTTACAAATAAAACATGTCACATTTATGTTAGCAAAAATACTTTGTTTCTCATCACTTTTGTTATCTAGTTACAGTTCTAGCACCACACCACCACAGATCGCAATGTAAGTGAAATTTAAAGTAAAAACTTATTTGTAGAAACAGTATTCATCCTTGTTTGAATTTGAACCACGGCGTGGGGGTGGGGGATTCAGAATACAACAATGAGAGGCGGTGATCTCTGTAGCACAACACCAGGCTGGCATAGCAGGTAGAACAGCTCCTGCATCCGAGCATTGTTGTGTGGGCTCCTGATGTGCTTATGATGTGTTTCTGATGCATTTCACTGGAGAACGAGGCTACATGCTAAATGAACTACTACAACAGAGACATAGAAACATAGAATTTGATGGCAGATAAGGACCGCTTGGCCCACCTAGTCTGCCCATTTCCCTACCTAATGGATAAGCTGCAGATCCTAGTTAACCAACAGCCTACTTCCTCCTACCACCCACTAGAATTGCCTTATGTCTGTTCCATGCATTCTTGAATTCCCCCACTGTTTTTGACTCCATGACCTCCTCAGGAAGGCTGTTCCATGCATTCACAACCCTCTCTGTGAAAAAATACTTCCTCACATTACCTCTGAGCCGTCCCCCCATTCTTCCAAATTGTGCCCCTTATTCTTGCTCATCTCTTTTCAACAAGATGCTACCCTCTTGGACTTTGTTGAATCCCTTGAGGTACTTGAAAGTTTCTATCACGTCCCCCTCCCTCCTTTCCTCGAGGGCATACATATTAAGCTCCTTTAGACTCTCTTCGTATGTCTTCTGTTGCAGACCCTACACCATTTTGGTTGCCCTCCTCTGGACAGCCTCTACCCTGTCTATGTCTTTGCGGAGATGGGGTCTCCAGAACTGCACGCAGCACTCCAGATGGGGTCTCACCAACTGTCTGTACAGAGGCATAACAACTTCCTGTTTTCTACTGGTGATGTCTCTCCCTATGCATCCCAGTATCCTCCCAGCCCTCCTTACTGCATTCTCACATTGCTTGCCCACCTTTAGGTCATCTGATATTACTACCCCCAGGTCCCTTTCAATTTTTGTTGTTGTCAGTATCTCACCCCCTTGTGTACTCTTCCCCTGGGTTTTTGTTTCCCAGGTGCATTACTTTGCACTTCTTTGTGTTGAATCTAAGCTGCCATACATTTGACCACTCCTCCAACCTTGCCAAGTCCCTTCTTATCCTCTCCACCCCACCCTGTGTATCAACCCTGTTGCAGGTCTTTGTGTCGTCTGCAAAGAGACATACTTTTCCTTCCAGTCCCACTGCAATGTCACTTATAAAGACATTAAAAAGGACCGAACCCAGTACGGAACCCCGCGGTACCCCACTAGTAACCCCCCTTTCTTCACTGTGGACTCCGTCTACTATTACCCTCTGCATCCTGTTGTCCAGCCAATGTTTTACCCAGGCTACCACCCTGGGACCCACTCCCAGGCTGGCTAATTTGTTTATTAATCTTTTGTGTGGGACTGTGTAAAATGCCTTGCTAAAGTCTAGGTAGGCCATATCCACAGCCCCTCTCTGGTCTACTACTTTGGTCACCCAGTCAAAGAAATCGATTAGATTCATCTGACATGACCTTCCCACTGTGAATCCATGCTGCCTTGGGTCCTGTGCCTCAGTGGCCTCTAGGTACTCAACAATTCTTTCCTTCAGAAGTGATTCCATCATTTTCCCTACCACTGAGGTTAAACTGACAGGTCTGTAGTTTCCTGCCTCTGTCTTGCTCCCACTTTTGTGAAGAGCAATCACATCCACCCTCCTCCAGTCCTCAGGTACCACACCATCCTCCCATGATTTGTTAAAAAGGGTAGTCAATGGTGTTACTATTTCTCCCCTTAGTTCTTTTAGAATTCTGGGGTGAATCCCATCAGGCCCCATTGCTCTGTCCACCTTCAGTTTTAGGAGTTCTTTCAGAACCCTTTCTTCTGTGAAAGGACTGATATAGACTCCCTATCCAGAGTGCTTCTATTGACTGGATTAGGTACCTCCCCCTCCTCTTCCTTTGTGGATACTGAGCAGAAGTATTCATTCAGTATTCCTGCTTTTTCACTGTCCCTCTCTGCCCACCCACCCTCCTCTTTATTCGGCCTCAGTATCCCTCCCTTTGTCTTTCTTCACTCCCTAATGTACCTATAAAAGGTTTTATCCCCCTTCTTAATTGGCTATCTTTTCCTCAGTTTGTGCCTTTGCTATTCCGACTGCCTTCCCCGCTTCCTTCTGCTTTAACTGGTACAGTTCTCTGTCCTGCTCCTTCTGTGCTTCCTTATACTTCCTGAATGCTACCTTTTTCTCCCTAATCTTCCCCGCCACCTCTTTAGAGAACCATAGTGTTTTTTTCTTTTGTTTTGATTTATTTGCTTCACACAAAGGCTTGTTGCCGCTGTGATGGCAGTTTTGAAGTTTCCCCATTGTTGCTCCACCCCTCCTTCTTGCCTGTTTGCTAGTGCTTTTCTGAGGCACTCTCCCATTTTAACAAATCAGCCCTCCTGAAGTCCAGTACCTTCACTTTTGTGTGGCTTGACTCTACAGCTGAGTTTATCGTGAACCACACTGTTTGGTGGTCACTTGTTCCCAGACGGCTACCCACTCCTAGATCCGAGATCCTCTCTCCGTCCCCATTTGAGAGTACCAAGTCTAAGATTGCTCCCTCCCGAGTGGGTTCCAACACTAGCTGCCTGAGGCATGCCCCCTGTAAGGCATCGCGAATGGCCCTGCTCTTGGATGTGGCTGCAGCAAAGGTGCTCCAGTTAACGTCTGGCATATTCAGGTCTCCCATCAGCAATATCTCCCCTTTCTCTGCCATCTTAAGGATGCCTTCTATCATTTCCTTGTCCATTTCCTCCCTGACATAGGGGTCTGTATACAACCCCTGTGCGGATTGTGGTGCCATTTCCAGCCTCCAGGGTGACCCACAGTGCCTCCTCTCCTCTCCCCGTTTACCATTTAGTTCTGTTGCTTTGATCCCTTCCCTTAGAGAGCTACTCCTCCTCCTCTACCCTCCCTGTCCCTCCTATAGATTGTGTACCCTGGTATGTTGACATCCCAGTCATGGTTCTCTGTGTACCATGTTTCTGTGACTGCCACGATATCCAGGCATCCCACTTCCATCAAGGTCACCAGTTCAGTGAGCTTGTTACCTAGACTACGGGCATTGGTACTCATTACCCTCCATTTTTTGATGGCCTTACCCTTTTTTGCCCCATCCCTGTCCTTACTGCCTTTTTCTCCATTTACCCCTGCCCTTCTCCCTATCGACTTCTCTATCTTGGTGTTTACCTCATTAACTACCCTGATTTTTGGGAAGGGCTAGGATTTCCCTCTTCTCCTTTTCAGTTTCTCCCACCTTGGCTAGCTTAAATGCTTGCAAATGAAGCATTTAAACCTATCACCTAGGATCCTGGTTCCCCTCCCGGATAGATGCAGACCATCGCGCCAGTACAGGCCTGCATCCCTCCAGGTGGACCCCCAGTCCCCAAATGAAGCCAAAACCCTGAGCTCTGCACCAGTTTTTCAACCACTGATTAAATCCCATGGTGCGCAGCACCCTAGCCTTACCCATACCGTAGACAGGCAGCACCTCTGAGAAGGTTAACGTGTGTGCTACTTGTCTAAGGCTCCTCCCAAACTCCTCCTGCACTGCTCTGATGCCTTTCCCAGCCAGGTTATTTGTCCCTAGATGGACAATGTCATCCAGCTCCCTCCCCCATGCAGCTGCTCCCGCGATCCTGAGGATTCGCTCCCTGTCCCTCCAAGCCATGGCACCAGGCAGGCACCTTACCTCCCTCTCCCCTCCTTCTCCTAGTCCTACCCTCCTAACATCAGAGTCCCCCACCAGGAGTGGTTTCCTTCCCCTGTGGGGTCCCATGCCACCCTCCTGTGGATCTCCTTTGTGGAGGTTCCCAGCATCCTCCTTGGTCTCCATTGTGGGTGCCTCCATAGAGGAACCACACTCTGCCAGAACGGCATATGAATTGTGGAGAGGTACAACTGGAGGGATGCGCCTCTGTTCCACCACCGTCACCCTCCCTGAGCCCACTGTGGTCCAACCATTCCTCTTTCTTGGCAACCTCTGATGCAGCGGTGGTGGCCCTGGAAGTCCCTGGGTGGGAAAAAAGGTCCCCCAAATCCTAGCCAACTCAGCCTGGAGATGAGCAATATCCTCCCTCAGCCCAGAGAGGTGCTGCAGATGGGACAGCACCGCATCCTCTAGAATGTCTCCCGGAAGACTGCTGTTCCACAGCCACTGCACTGCACCGCACCACTCCCATCATGTCTTATTTGTGGCCCCTTAACTGTTGTTTTGTATACCTACTCTCTCCTCTCTCTCTTTATTTTTTTCTCCCTACTTTCCTACTGCCTCGTGCCCTTAAAGCTTCTGATCTTCCTGTTCTGGGACAGTAAGTTCCTGTATTCCTCAGTAGCCTCCTCCTTACTTGCTCAGAGTCAGACCTCCAGCAGCTGGGGGGGATGGAGAGCTACTCTTTTCCTTCCAATACGGTGAGTCTTTTGTGCCTCTGTGATCACTCCCTTCCTGCTCCCAAACAGGAAGTTCCTGTTGTCAGTCAAATCCTGTGCCTATAAAAGTAGAACCGGCTAAGAGTGAGGGGGAAGGATGGAGCAATATAGTCCTAGTAAAGTTCTAACAGCAACTTCTTCCAATTGCTGTTCTCTGCCACAAGCTATCTAGGTCAGTTTTTAAATGCAAACACCTGGCTTCCCTCTCTCTAAGCCACTCCCCCAATTCACCGTTTCTTTTTTACCTAGCTAACTGCACATATAGCAATTCCTTCACCCAACTCAAGACAAACACACTCTTTTTTTTGTTTGTTTTTACTTTGCTTTTGACCTAAATTGAAGTTCCTAGTAGTAGAGTTCTAGTTCTTTAGTCCAGTAGAGTAGTAAAGTTCTAATAGCAGCTCCTTCACAGATTTAGATTAACTTTGTAGGTTTAACACTTCTTAAGTTCTTGTATCACCATTCATTTAAAGATCTGCGTTTGACCACTTAGACGCCTTGCTTAATGAAAGAAATGTTTCACTCTGCAATTTCAAATGCTATCTTTCTCCTCAGTCTTTCAGGCAGGTTGCAGTGGGGAACATAGTGCAACTGCAGCCACTCTATATTCCTAGTTCTTTTTCTTTCCATTTAAAAGTTGACGATGCCACAGTATCTTCTGTAATTTGTTTTGTAGTCACTGCAGCAATCATATATTATAATTTTCCAGTTTTGTTTTTTGGTCACAAAGGAACATTATTAGATGTCAACAGTGTGCTGTAGAGCAGGGGAGCACTACTAACAGGCTTAGCGAGCTGGTATGTAAAACTGAACCCCTTGCCTCCTAGATTCCTCCCCCTCTGTTTCCTGGTGTGTGTTGAGTCACACACTGTAAGCATTTCTTTGTTTGCTGACAGAGGTTAATGAAGTATTAACATGCTGCATCAACATACAAAAACACATAAAACACCTACTGTATTTTCTCACACTGCTGTCAATTTTTCTCTTTCTATTTTGAACAGAATAATGACTTTAATACAGATGTTCCAAAGTAAAATCGGGCCAAAGGGCTTGACTGCATCTTGCTACCAGTGATACCCTCATCAGAGGCATCCCATGGTACAAGGTTTTTATTTCATGTTCATTATTTCTGTCATTACATTCTAAAATTGGGTTAACATCAACACAGTTCATCCTAAATGCAGGCAAGATACAACAACCAAAATACACTACCCCAAGACACAAATGGAAATAACTTAAGTAGATCATAGTAATACATGTAAAATAATAATAAGTGCAACCATAATACAGTAGTTATAAAAAGGGCATCACAGAAAGGAGCAAAATGGTGCAAGATTCCTTAGAAAATTCTGCCTGTGTAGAATGAAACAGGAAATTACCCTTATCTGGGGGTTTAGGTTTGGATACCTACACCCCACCTCAAAGTAAGGTCCCGTAATCTCTCAAAGGAATATTACCATAAAAAGGCATAATCATGCCCAACAAAGGAAGTTGCACCATCTAAGGCCATCTATGGTCTTGTTTATTTATGCTACCTCAATGCTGAGGAAAGAACTTTACAAGTTTACACACTTTGCTGAGAGACCTGAGGAAATTTGGAAGGAAATGCCAACCATTTGGACAAGAAACTGTAAGAAACTTCTGTGCAGTGGAAACACCAAGATATTCAGATAAGCATCCTGCATGTACAGGGATCACAGCCAGTCACCCTGCTTGAGCAGAGGCATCAGGCCTGGCAGGGTGACCATGTGGAATTTTTTGTACTGGACATACAGACTGAGGTAATTGAGGTCTAGAATGGGCCTCAGATCTCCAGTTCTTTTGGGAAGCAGGAAGAACCTGGATAAAATCCCCTGGCTCGATGGCCTTTTTCCACAGCAGGGACTGCACCTCGTCCCAGAGGATGAACAGATGGGCCGGAGTATAGGTGGAGGGTACTGCAGGGGTCTCTGAGGGCATCTCTATGAGTTCCAGAGTGTGACCCATCTCTATAATCTGAAGAATCCTGACATCTGAAGTGATGGTTCTCCATTGATTGAGATGGAGGGAGAACCGCCCTCCGACCGCCACCTCTTAGAAACATAGAAGTTGATGGCAGATAAGGACCGAAAGGCCCATCCAGTCTGCCCATTTCTTTTTCTACCTTATAAATGTGCCATCGGCCTTTGCTCTGTCAGTGGCCTATCTATTCATACTCATCTGTATTGTTCCCTTATGCTATCCCATGCCTGTTTGAAGCCCTGCACTGTATTCATAGCCACCATTTCCTGAGGTAGGCCGTCCCATGCATCCACCACCCTTTTCTGTGAAAAGAATTTCCTCACATTCCCCTTAATCGGCCTCCTCTAATCACATGCTGTGTCCTCTTGTCCTGCTATTTTTCTTATATTTAAACATGTTAGACTCTTTCACCTTGTTAATGCCCTTAAGGTGTTTGAATGTCTCGATCATATCACCTCTCTCCCTCCTTTGCTCAAGGGTATACATATTGAGCTCCGTTAATCTGTCCTCATATGTCTTCTGATGCAATCCCTGCACCATGTTGGTTGCCCTTCTCTGAACTGCCTCAATTTGTTTAATGTCCTTGTGAAGGTGTGGCCTCCAGTACTGCACGCAGTACTCCAGATGGGGCCTAACCAGTGTCTTGTAAAGATGGATTATTACCTCCCTCTTACGACTTGTGATACCCCTACTAATACACCCTAACATCCCCCTAGCCTTACCTACTGCTTTAGAAGTCTGCTTGGATGATTTCAGGTCATCTGTGATGATGATGCCCAAGTCTCTTTTCTTCCTTTGTGACTGCCAGCAACTCCTCCCAGCCTATAGGTGGCTTCAGGATTCTCTTCCCTATGTGCATGATCTTGCACTTCTTTGCATTAAATCCCAGTTGCCACTCTTCTGATCATTTTTCTAGTTTATCCAGATGTCTTCTCATTCTGCCCACCCCATCTGGATCATCTACCCTGTTTCAGATCTTGGCGTCATCTGCAAACAGACAAACCTTACCCTCTAGTCCATCTGCAATGACATTAATGAAGATATTGAAGAGGACTGGCCCCAGGACTGATCCCTGAGGTACCCCACTTGTGACTTGCATCTCTTCTGACTGTATACCATTTACCACCATTCTCTGTTTTCTGCCCGTCAACCAGTTTGCCACCCAGTTGACCAACTTCTGACCCACCCCAAGCCTACCCAGCTTATTTACCAATCTTCTATGTGGAACAGCGTCGAAAGCTTTGCTGAAGTCAAGGTAGGTGACATCAACTGCTCCCCCTTGGTCCACCACTCTGGTTACCCAGTCAAATAAATCTATGAGATTAGTTTGACAGGACCTTCATTTTGTAAACCCATTCTGTCTTGGATCCTGTGCCCCTATGGATTCCAGGTGTTGCACTATCCTTTCCTTAAGGACTGCCTCCATAATCTTGCCCACTACTGAGGTAAGACTGACTGGTCTGTAGTTCCCTGCCTCCTCCCTGCTACCACTCTTGTGGAGCAGGATCACATGAGCCCTTCTCCAGTCTTCTGGGACCTCTCCTGTGCTCAGAGGCTCACTAAACAGTTTGACTAATGGCTCTGCTAGTTCCACCCTTAGCTCCTTAAGTACCCTGGGATGTATGCCATCAGGTCCCATTGCCTTGTCCACCCTGAGCTTAGCGAGCTCTTGTAGGACCCTTTCTTTTGTGAAGGGAGTAGTGCTCACCTCCCTCCACCTCTGTGTCCATGGTGCTGAGCTGTGGGCCCTGCCCTACCTTCTCTTTAGTAAACACTGAGCAAAAGTATCTATTTAGGATAGATGCTTTTACAGGGTCCTCCTCCTCACATGCCCCCCTTTTCTCCTTTGAGCTTAGCAATACCCTCTGGACTTTCTCCTTTCACTAATGTATCTATAGAAAGTCTTGTCACCTTCTTTTACTGTTCGTGCTAGTGTTTCCTCAGTTTGGGACTTTGCCTGCCTTACTGCCTTCCCTGCTTCCCTTAGGGCAGTTTGGTATGCCTCCCTATCTTCATCCCACTATGTTCCCTTATATTTCCTGAAGGCCAGCCTTTTGGCTCTGACCTTTTCTGCTACTGTATTTGAGAACCAAAGTGGTTTCCTTCTTCTTTTGCACTTCCTTTTCTGTCTAACACAATGGGATGTTGCTTCAAGTATTGCATCCTAATGCTTGCCCACTTTGCCTGTACCCCTCCCCTGTGTTTCTTTTTGCCAGGGCTAGCTTAACTCTGTTGGCCATCTTATCAAAGTCAGCTCCTCTGAAGTCCCATATTTTTGCCTTGGAATGGGATGATTTAGATGTAGTGGCCAAATTGAACCATACCATGTAATGGTCACTGGGCCCCAGGTGACCTTCTACCTGGAGATCTGTGATCCCTTCCCTGTTAGTCAGTCTTGGTTAGGGAAAGGAAGGGGGGGGTCTAGCAAAGAATCAAGCGGAGGTGGATCCAGCTGCTGAGGCTGATCTGTAACCCCTGGGGCACTTAGCTGTGGTGCCAGAGGAGGGGGAGGAGGAGGGGTAGGCAAGGTGAAGGAGGCCTTTCTCTTGCCCAGGGTATGGGAGGCTGCTCCGGACTTGTTGGACATCTTGCAAAAGGGAGGGCACTGTCTGTTCCAAGGCTGCATATGACAGAGTGAGTGGGCAGACTTATTAGCCCTGCCAGATGCCTGTAGATCACTGATGATGTCCTGAGCATCTGGCCCAAATAATTTAGAGTCATTTAAAGGGGCGTTGGGCACCTTTTGTTGGACATCGGCCGCAAAACCTGAGACCCTCAGCCAGGAGTGACTACGAAGGCAAATGTCTGAGGCAGCAGCCCTGGCACAAGTATCCGAGATGTTGTAGAGGGCCCTAAGGAAGTGCTTGCTTATATCCTCTGCATTCTGCAAGCATCTGAAGACCTCCTGTTTCTGGGTACAGTCTAAGAGGGTCTGGGCGGCAGCCTTGCTCTTCTTCCAGATGGTATACTGGTATTTGATCATGTAAAAGAGATAACTGGCAATCCTCAGCCCCAAGGTAGAGAAGGCACAGACCCTTTTACCCTGACGGTCAATTCTGCAGGATTCCCTGTCAGGGGGGAGGGAACTGAGGTGCTTAGGCACCTTCAACCTGTCATGGGCTGCCTTGATGACCACGGAGTCGGTCTCGGACTGGGCAGCATAGTAAGGAATAAGGAAGACCTTGGGGGGGGGGGCATGATATAACTTATTCACCCTGCGGGACATGGCTGGAAACATATCAGGTCTATGCCAAGCGCAGTAGTGGAAGTTCCTCTGGGGGCTGGGAGGATAGGAGTAATGATCTTAGGAGGGAATTTTGGGATTTCCAGAAAGCCTACCAGATCCCATCTGGTGGCATCATCTTCCTCAAGTATGGAAGCCCATGGCCGAGGACAGATACTTCATAACATTGAAGAAAGTAGGGTCATCTAGAGGAGACCTGGGGGTATGCTTGACAAAGTCCTCACTCACTGAGGAGGCAGCAGACCTGTCGGAGAAAAGAGGTTCTTCTTCCTCAGACAAGATGAGGGCAAGATGGTACTCCTCCTCAACATCAACCTGCTCCACACCGAGGTCCGATGAACGAGGGACTGTTGACGGCCCACAGAGAACAGCACGAGAAGGCTAGAAGTGGTGTCAATTACGTCAGGGCAGTCAATGGCACATGGGACCTAGGCCTATAAGTGCCCATCTGATGGTCCAAGACCGTAGTAAACTTGGTCAGGGTATCATTGAGGTCGACGAGAGTAGACTGCTGCATCGATGGAGGAGGGGTCAATGGCACAGGGCACAACAATCTGTCCTTCGGGCCTTGGAAGCCTGAAGCCCGAGGAACTGGAGGAGCATCAGGCCTTGATGGGAGGGCTGTTGTCAATGAGCCAGGCATTGACAAACTGGGGTCTGGACCAGCTGCCCATAGAGGTGGGCAGCGGCGGTGCTGTCATTATGGGTCTGGTAGGAACAGAGACCTGGATGACAGGTGTCTGCGCAGCCACAGCCAAAGGAGTACCCCCTGGAGGAAGAAGCAGCAGCTGTTAGGGAGCGGGACCGCCGCCGGGGGGGCGTTCCCGACCTCAATCTTTTTTATGAGTTTTCCCTGAGGACTTGTCTTGGGCCTTGGTGATCTGGGAGCTCGATGAACCCACTGGTGACTGGGAAGGAGGGACCCCTGAGGACCCCTGCCCAGAACTGACTACCTGTTGTTCCATCAGAACATTTTTGAGAGCCTTTTTACGTTGCCTGAGGGTGGTTTGGTTGAATTTATGGCAGAGCTCACAGTCCAAGATGTTATGGCTAAGCCCAAGACAGCAGACACAAAGAGACTGTCTGTCTGTAGAGGCAATCTTTTTTCCACTGTGGCAGTGAAGAAAGAGAGAATTGGAAGTAATAACTCTCGACATAAACAAGGTAAGGGTATCTCTTATAAAAAAATTCTAAAAAACTAAGTAAAATATAGTCATAGGCAAAAATGTCGCAAAACTGCATCAGACTTCCATGGAGACCCATGTGAACAGTCGATGGTGGGAAAGAAATGAGCAGGGAGTAGGGCCGCTCACACCTTTATAAGGTTGGTGACGTTGGCGTGGGCAGCCCCAGGGGTACTGCTGGAAAAACTGTGTGGATCCTGCTTCCCCGAGAGTGAGTTCCTATGGTGTGACCTGATGACAGGGATACCCCCGAAGAAGACAGTTGATTACCAAAATGACCCTCCTTGCAAACCCTGAGATAAACAGCAGGACCATTTGGCCACATGTGCAAACTTACAGAATTTGGCTTGGCTGACCTCATAGTATTTTCTGGGGTACTTCAACTAATTTGCCAATTCACTGTATTAAAACATTAGTATACATTTATGCCACAAAGATCTGTATAGATTTCCTCTGGGGGTCATTTTTAAACTAACTGTTGCTTGGGGTAACCATAAAGTGTTTCTTATTCATTATTTTAGCACGGTAGGTCACTACCCTGTATTTTTCTACCACCACCCTGTATGTTTTTACCACTGGCCTATATTTTTTTATCACTAGCCTCATTCACGTTTAAGAAAGGGTCCCAAATTGCCTTTCACTACCACGCATTATTGCACTACTACCCTTGTTTTGAGGTCAGTGTTCTACATTATACTGTTATGTACATGTACAGTGTATATAGGAGGCCCAAAGAATAATACACCCTCAGCACCAATCTCCCCAACCACCACCCTATATTTTCAGACTATGGGGAACCCTACCACAGCAACATTCATCACAGCTGTGTTATGGACACATTTTCTCTGCAATGGGAAACTGATGATGGCAGTGTGGGAATGGCAGTCAATGGGGAGCCTGACGCCTATGCAGACACACCAGCTAAATGATGTTATGTTTCCAAGTGACTGAATGGGAGACTTGGAACTACTTTCTGGTATGACTGCAAAATAGCTTGCACCATCGCTGGTGACCACCTACAGTATATTAACTTTTGTCTTTATAGCCTGGACGCTACAGCTGAAAGCAGAGGTGTGTGCTGACTAGAGAGGGCAACTCTGTGCCTGGGAATCCCCAGCTCGATGTTCCAATCCAGAGACCTCAGGTCACACAAAGGCACTTTATAACAGCTGCAGTCGCAAGGATTGGAGATTTAGTTGATTGTAATCAATTGCTGAGGCTAGCCCCTGCAACCTTTGTAAACTGTACGCAGCTGCCATCATATTGGATTGCACATCTCACTCTACAGGACATTCAAGAAAGTTGCTACCAGTCGCCAATCACTACCATTTGAAGGGATGCAAAAAAACAAGAAGGCAACCATCCACTGACAAATGTAACTGTCCTTCCTTTCTGATAAAGCCCAAAACCTTGCCAATCTCCGCCCCTTCCCCATCATCAGAGTAAATCATTAGAGTTTGCTCCAGCAAAGTTTAAGTATCTGAGCAGAGAAGAGATGGACTCCATAGAGCAAAACAATATTCATTTTCTTGCACTTCTGTTGCATCAGGATACCAGGTGGCAGTATATTTTATAGGCACCAGATGATGTAACTCCCCATTGGGAATTATGTACTCTGGCCTGGTGCCCAAAGCAATGGAAGACCTGGGCTTGGCAATTTTGCATAATGCTATCACAAGCAATCAGTGGACGGACCAATCTGCGGATATAGCAGTTTATGCCCTTTTTGCTGGAGGTTGGAATCTGTGAATCACATTTATTTATTTTGCACAAGACTGCAACCTCTCTTTCTTTTTTGTTTAAACTTGCAAAGTTTGAATGTAAGCAGGTTAATGCCAGTTACAGAACATGACTTTCAAAGCTGAATACATAACAAGAGTGCTACAGAGCTGTAGTTCTGCTACACACAAACCCAAAATCAGTGAGAAGCAAGTTTTTCTTCCCCGTAACCTTTCGACTTTACAGTGGCATTATATATGTTCTCAAGTCCGTTTTCAATGGTGCCAGCATATTACAGTCCAATGCAATAAGCAACTATAGAAACCAATATGTTTCCAACAACACAAACAGAGTGCTCTATAGTTCATAATACTTCTAAAGCAATAACCTAAAACAAGGAATGCATTGTAAATAAATATATTGTTAGTCATAATAACTGCTCCAAAGAGGGAACTCCCTCTCTGTCTTCTCCATGATTAAAGAATGCCAACCATCTTGTACTGAATTGGTCTTTTGAGTCTTAGAAGGGCAGTAATAGCCTCCATGCTTCTAATGTTATGCCACTGAGATATCTGTTGGGAAGTACCCGAGAGGTAATGTTATATATATATTGGATAAAGTATGGGGAGAAGTGTGTTACGAGAATTTAACACACACCCGAGTTGTTGGATGCTTCGCCCTCGGGGTTTATGAATGCCATCCAACAACGAGGGTGTGTGTTAAATTCGAGTTTGACACACTTCTCACCATATTTTATTTTATATAATTGAAGGGCTCCATTTTTTGTCTTTCGGTTTTGTCCGCTGTTTGGAATCTGCTTAACATGTTTTTTTTAACTTCTAGGTGATGTGAGGCTGCTGGAGGCTATTTGCGATGGAGGTAACGCCCGAGAAGTAAGTGCTTTTTTCAGTTAGTGTTGCTTGAGGTGACAGGGACAGTTAGAAGCTCGCACTATGTTTAGTTAGTTGTCTCGAGCGCTTTGGTGTTGAAAGGGAGTGCGTGAATGCTGTAACATCTACTCAGGTGTTACGGCATTTAACATACGGTTTTGTCAACGGCAAAAAACGGAGACCATTAATTATAATAGCTTTATCTGCTGCTGCAATTAGTCTAAAATACAGGTTACATCTGGAACTTTGCAGAGTCTTTTTAAGGGCAAACCCAGGACCACATTTTCAAAAGAGGTTTCTAAAAATAGGTCTAACATATTTTCTTTGTTGCGCTGCTCGCCAGAATGGCAGCAGCCTTGGGCATCTCCCCAAAATATGGAAGTGCATGCCCCTGTGACCACATCCCCTCCACAATGGTCTGTGCCTACTGTACCGTAGTGTTTAGAAACCATAGGTGTTATAAGAAAACCTTGCCACCATCTTCCAATGCAACTTCCTCTAGGAGTGTGCGGCAGTGGTGTAATGTACCCCTTACCAGATCTTGGACCACTGAGCAGGAGTTAAGTGGAAGCCTCCTTCTTCCTCCCATTTAGTTTGGCACCCAGCAACTGCTTGCAGCACCACATCACCTTTTACACATGATTACATTCATGAAATAAAACCAGTTTGCTCCCCCAAGTTTTATTAATCAAGTTAAGAGACACCTGGTGATAGATAAGTTATCAGTCCTGTTACCGTCGGCCCTTTAAAGTTATAATTTCTGCACTGTAAACAGCAATAAAAATCAGCACTATGCAAATCATACTCATGATGAATTTTCTGAAAATTTCTGACCACGAGTCTCTGTTAGAAACTGTGAAATATAACGCAAACCAGCTCTTTCTCATCTAGAGAAAGTCTAAGCTAGCCATGCAAGGGGAAACTGGGGTAACCACTGAACAGGAATTCTATGCCAAAGAGGGTAGGTCAGTTGCCACTTTTTCTTATTTCAAAACCAGAGGTGCAAAGTATGTTGTGTCTGGTTATTTGCAATACTATTAACTCCTGTGGTTGTAATATCCAGACTAGCAGTGGCATGGAACAGTGGTATGGGCTTTACGTTTTAAATTCATCCAACCATTATCCCCCACTTTTTTTTTTTTTGCTCCTCCCGAGCCCCCAGTCAGCCACTCCTTTGGGCTGCCAAGGCCCACCGCTGCCACATGCCCCATTGCCATCCACTGCCCCTTCATTGCCATGACCCCGGGTAACCCGACGTAACCCTTCGTCAGGTGAGCCCTTCCCCCATGGGAGCAGGAACCGGGGATAGGAGAAATATCTGCAGGTATCTAATATGTGTCTCAGGCACAGTGGGGTCACCATGAGCACTTTCCGGGCTACTGTAGCAACAGGGACCAGTGCCGTCATCTTGGTAGGCTGAGGGTGGATTTTCTGCTTTTCTCCCAACCCGTCTACTCCCTCCCACAATGGGACAGCCGCAGTGGCATCCTGTGGAGTGGAGGCGTTCGGTGGCGTGTCGAGGTCACACGCCACCAAGAATGCCACCCCAAGCCACCTCCAGGGGCTGACAAACATCAGTCCAAAGCCCATCTACCCCCCCAGGAGGGAAGTGTCCAAAGGATGCTTTAAACTCCCTCCCTGCTGGAGTCCACTTCTGACACCTGGGGTCGGGGCACGAGCCTGGGTCGCCAACGTGCCGAGTGAACACCTTTGCTCAGCGCCATGGAGCTGGCAGGATTTCTACCACATGGTTTAATTCAGCAGCTTCATAATAATGTGGAAAACTTGGGAGACCCATTCCTCCCATATGCTTATGTGCTGTAAGAGAGTACCAGCAAATATAAGGCCGCCTCCCTCCCCATATAAATTATGATAATTTTTCAACTCTCTCCAATCCTTACTTGGGATAAGGATTGGCACTGTTGACCACAGGTATAAGAAGTGAGGCAAGATGTACAGTATGTCAGAAAAGTTCAAAGGTAGAGATTACCATCTGTTAAGATCAGCAAAATCTGCTTGTTTTGGCAGTCCAGAGATACAAGTATATAATTTACGTATAGCTACTGGAATTGGTATTCCTAGATACCTCACTTCCTCCCTTATCCATCTGAATGAAAACTGAGATTTAAATTGTGGTGTTACTTCTGCACTGATCAGTAAGGTTTTGGTTTTCTCTGTATTTACCTTAAAACCTGAGATGCACCTGGGGAGGCAGAGAAGTCTGAGGACCAGAGACCTAGATTAAAATGTCATCTGCGTACATAGATATGTGGTTACCATATCCCTCAACACATATACCCTAGAAATCTGTGGACTGTCTTACAGTGGCTCAAATGGCTCTATGCTCAGTGCAAATAGAAGCGGGACAAGGGGGCAGTCCTGCCCGGTACCCCTCCAGGGCTTGCGTTAACGCGCTACTGATGTCCCCCTCGGGCAAAAATCCAATTTTTGATGCACTATTTTGAAAGCACTGCATCTGCTTTGATGCAGCCCTTTCTGACTTAATTGGTGCTGCTGTTACTTTAAGTGAACTGTCCTAAGCTTTTCCGTGGGACACAGTGAGAGAGGCAGTGATGAGTGGTCCCTTTTTTTTAAAACATATATCAGAGGCAAGCTGTGATTGTTGAGGCATCAGTAAGGGGGTTGGGGACCCAGCTGAGTAGGAGTGGCCAAGTAATCAGCATGGGTAGCGATTTTAAGTCTGGGGGAGAAGTATGTGGCTGGCATTACTGTGCTTGTTGACATCATCTGTGGTGGCTGAACCAGTGAGGAAAAGTCTGTAGCCCTTGTCTGTGTGGGTCAGGGAGAAAAGCTGGCGAATTGGGTGAACTGAGTGTGGAGGAGCCAGGGGTGATTGGCGTGACAGTGGCTTCGAGGAGCAGCAGCTGAAGACGGTGCCCAGTTCGGCGGATCCCACCTAAGAGGCAATAGGGTCAGACGAAGAAAAGGGACCTGTGTTCCTTCTGTGAGTGAATCTGCTGGTCTGGGGAGTGTGTCAGAATAGTGCCGTATTGGAGACTGGGTGGTGGTCATAGATTGATCTCTCATGCTCTGTCGGCAATCAGTTACTGGCAGACACAGTTCGGATCAATGAGCGGCTTTGATCTACTTTGTGTTGTACTTGTTCATGACTTATTGACCATTTAAAAAAACCTTTGTTTTGATGAAATGTTCTCCAGCTATGTTGTATCTTCATTATTACTAATTTCTGGTGGGGCAGAGTGAGCTTTTGAAGGAGAAAGGAGCAGTTAGTTTGTCCAGCTACACAGCCTGAAAGGGCCATGCGGTCTGTGGGGCTAGAGGGCTGTATTTCTCTTGGGGAACATCTGGCGTTCAACTAATCTGCAATTAAAAAAAACACAAAGTAGAAAAAACACTTGTGGCTACAGAGTTCAGCCCTGACTATCATTAATGCAGAGTGCAAGCAGCAGATAGTACCCAATGGAAACCTATCTCATGCCATTTTTTTGGTAGGGGGAGGGGAATACAAGAAATCTTGAATATCTGAGAGAGCACTCAGCTTCAGCCTACCTTGAAAATTTAGTTTCAGCTCAGCAACCCAGTACTACTGTGGGCCAATGGCGAAATAGGACACTGCTTTCAATTTTTCTTCTAAATTTGAATTAAATAGCATTGCTTGCCTTTGCAGCTGTAGCAGGGCAGCGACTAACCAGATAAAACTGCTGCAGTCTTGGGGGGGGACATGGTGGAAGCGTTCTAAGGCCCTGTTCACACTACACCGCTGAGGCCCAGTAACGGATGCAAACTATTACAGCTAGGGAGCAGTGCAGTGTGACCACATTGCGGCAGTGTCCGTTACGAGACTGGTACCGCCAGTCCACCCTGCGGGAGCCGGGCGACCATTATGGTGGCACCCAATCCCACAATGCAGCTCGCGCTATACTAGGGGACCATTGACGCATGTCCACACTATGGCCGGTGACGTTACCAAGGCGTAACTGGTTTCATAACTGTTGTTGAAACCACCTATGATGTGGTTTCAACAACGGTTACGAAAACGCCTTCTGTAACGTTACAGGTGTAATTGCAAACCGTTGCAATAACAGTTTGGGCCCTATCTAACATTACAGAGGTGTAGTGTGGACAGGGCCTAAGTGAGTGAGCTTAGTATGTGAAACTTAATAAACAAATCTACCTACTCTTGCACAGATAAATAGTTTATTTACTAACTTCAACTTGGTAGCACTAGTTGTACTAGTTTGCTCAGTCTTTTATAAATTCTCATTAAGAGCTCAGCTTGCTGTTGGGGGCTCAGGTCTAACAGTCTATCTTTCTACTATTACTACTGCATTTTGATTTACAAAATATTCTAGTCTCTGCTCACTAAGAGCCCAGCTTGCTGTTTTGGGGGGCTCTGGTGGTCTAAAAATTATTCCTAGTGTACTGCTTTTACATTTTGACTTTAAAACATAATTATCTACTTCAGCTGTTATTGGGGGGGCTCAGAGGTCTTAAAAATAAAGAATACATACTGCTGACAGTACAGGTTAAATTATCGGTAAAAAAACAGTATATTCAAACAACATGAAGTCTTACTGTATTCTGATAGCAGCAGTGAGTCCCAACCTTCGAACTGCCCCGGAGATGAAAGAGTTAACTTTCCATGCCAGGCATGGAACGCTGAGCTCAAGCTCTGTTGAGACACTGTCTGTTGTTGTTTTGAACTCAAACCGTCAATTCTTTACTCCGCCTCACTGAACAGTCGCTCCAGAGATTTCTCCTTCTACTTGGTTCAGTTTGTCGGTTAAAGTACCGTTTTTCTCGGTTTTCGACTGAATTTAAACTGCAACCTGTCGGTTCAGTCTCTGTCTGTGGTATTCGTGAGTACTAGATAGGTTTATATTGTTTCTGTTCTGTGTGGAACTTGTAAACGGTTCATCGGTTCGGTTTGAACCGATCAAGTTACTAACAAATCTTTATTTTACATTTTAGAGTGTGGTTACTGGTTCTTATCGGTTCTAAAAAAAATATTTTATTACGTTTTTTTCCACGACCCGTGACACTGTCAGGAACCGATAAGAGGGTCTTGCCTGGCGGATTGCCATTAAAAGGGTAAGTTTGGTTAGGACTGGCACAATGTCTGAGAAACCCAAAAGAAAAACCGGGCCCACTGGGTTTCAACACTGCAGTGTGTGTGGGGAAGTCTTTGCCAAGGCTGATTCCCCACACCACCTGTGTTTGTTTATTGTTTGGAGTTTGACCACCTCAATGCAGACTGCCAGATTTGTAATTTTTTTTCCTGCAGCTACCCTAGAAAAGCGAGTTGGTAGGCTCAGGGAAAGGGAGCCCAAAAAGTCCGCTGAACTGGATGGCCAGCCCGGTTCGGTTCAAACCAAACCAGAAGGAGTGCCCTCTGACCAGGGCCAGACTTCTTCGGGCACAAAGAGATCCGACTCTGAGGAGTCTAGTCTAGCTAAGAGAACAAGAAAGGACAAATCAGCTGGTGTGGATCCAAAACTTTCTTCTCCAACCGCTGAAGAAATAGCCAAAGTGATAAAAATTGTACAGTTGCTTTCCCCAGTTCCGAACGAACCAGCACCATCAGGGAGGCGCTGGTTCGCCAGTTCCACCGGTTCAAGAGTAGGATTTAGAGGAATTTTATGAACCAGAGGAAGAGGAATATGAGTAAAAAGTGAATGTGGTTTTGAAAGTCTGGATGTGCCCATTGACCTGGACATCTCCCCAGACAGACCTTCAGGAGTGACTCGTCCTAGGCTTTGAGTCCCCCTCCCATTTCATGTTTTATCAAAAAGTGGCTGAAACCCTCCGCTGTGGATGACCAGGAAGAGCCTATGTAGAAATGATGGATATCCCAGAGTCTAGGAGGCTGTCTGTTCCCTTACACAAATCTTTTGGGAAACAGACATTTAAGATTTTAAAGACTAACACAATACCTCCTGTGGATAAAAGAATGGACAAGAGGTATACACTGTCAGGCTCAGATATGGAGTTCCTTATACAACAATGCAGCCATGTTGGAGTAGTGCAGGCTGCAGCCTGAGACAAGGCAAATATTCCCTTGGCTTCACACCCCCCAGACAAGGACTCCAGGAGGACCGATGCCATGGCAAAGAAACAATACATGGCAGCATCCTTGGGACTCAGACAGGCCAATAATATGGCTTATACTGCTAGGTATCAGAAATCCAGATGGAACACTGTCATGGCTTTAGCAAAACAGGTCCCTGGCCAGCTTGCCAAGGAGCTGGAGCAGGTGGCTGCTGATGGTATTGAGGCATCCAATGTGCAATTCCATGCTGCAGTGGACTCAAATGATGTGTCATCAAGAGTCATGGCTACGTCTGTGGCACTTCGCAGAATGGCTTGGCTCAGATGTACTAGCCTGTCACAGGATACCCAGACTAAGGCCATGGATTTTCCTGTTGTGGGTAATTCTCTGTTTGGGGAACAAACAAAGAATTACATGAAGAAAATGGACGACTATAGGACCACCTATAGGAGTGCCCAGGCCAAGGAAAGGCAGGCCACTCCTCAGGGGCAGGCCTTTTCACAGGCCTTTCTACCAAGCCCAGGCCTCCTCTTCTGCCTAAACTCAGAGGGGATTCTTTAGAGGGAGAGGCAGAAGGGGTACAAGCAGACCTGCTTCCACCCCTCAGCCAAAACCCCCTGCCAAGCAGGCACCCTGATGGTTTTGCCAGGGCCGATTCTCCACCTGTAGGGGGCAGGCTGGCTTACTTTGTCCAGGACTGGAAGTCTCTAACATCAGACAAGTGGGTCCTGGAAGTAGTAAGCCAGGGACTGGTTCTCAGCTTCAAAAAATTTCCAAAGCTGAGAGCCAGATCTTTTCTACCTACAAATCACTCAGAGGCACTTGCTTTAGAGGCAGAGGTCTCTTCCCTTCTGGCTCTGAGCTGTGGAATGGGTTCCACCCCTACACCAGGACAAAGGATTGTACTCCAGGTACTTTCTTACCCCAAAAAAGATAGGAGAATGGCAGCCCATCCTGGATCTCAGATATTTAAACAAGCACCTTTTAAAGCCAAAATTCAAAATGGTGACTCTGGGAATAATTCTACCCTCTCTAAGGCCAGGGGAATGGCTAGTGTCCCTGGACCTCAAGGATGCCTACTTCCATATTCTTATCAGAAGCTCCCATCGAAAGTACCTGAGGTTCGAGCTGCCTTTAGGCCATTACCAGTTCAGAGCAGTGCCCTTCGGACTAACCTCTGCTCCAAGGGTGTTCACAAAATGCCTGGCAGTAGTAGTTTCTTCTCTGAGAAGGCAAAGGACTGCCACCTTCCCATACCTAGATGACTGGCTCATAGTAGGTCAGTCCCCAGACCAGGTCAAGTTACACTTACAGGTAACTCAGCAACTGCTCACTTCTCTAGGTTTCCTTCTGAATCTGTCAAAGTCAGTTCTAGAGCCTGTTCAGCTCCTCACCTTCATAGGTGCAGAGCTAGATACAGAAAGGGCCAGAGCCTTCCTTCCCCTGGACAGGGCAAGGACCCTTATCACTCTGGCCTCCTCTTTCATCCTACAGATCTCTCGACCAGCAAGGCATTTTCTGCAGCTCCTGGGGCACATGGCTGCTTCTACAGCAGTGGTGCAGGGAGCAAGATTTCAGATGAGGGACGTCTCAGTTCCATTTGAGGGCCTTCTGGTCTCAGAAAAGGACCCTCTGACCAAACTGATCCCAGTGACTCGAACCTTGATCCAGGCCTTGCACTGGTGGCAGGATCTGAACAATCTGAGACAAGGAGTTCCCTTTGTCACTCAGTCTCACTCTCTAATCCTTACTACAGATGCCTCCCTCTTGGGATGGGGGGCTCACTTGGGTGACCTGACCACCCAAGGGTTGCGGTTCTCTCATGAATCTCTGCTCCACATCAATCTGTTGGAGCTCAGAGCAGTTTTTTTAGCACTTCCAGTTTTTTCCAAGTTTGTTCAGAACAAAGTTATTCAGATCAGAACAGGCAATACCACCACAATGTGGTACATCAACAAACAAGGAGGCACTATGTCTACAGCCTTGTGCCCAGAAGCGATGAAGTTGTGGTCCCTGGTTTATTCTCTGAACACCTCCCTCTCAGCAGTACACCTCCTAGGCAAGGACAATGTCCTGGCAGATGCTCTCAGCAGGATATCTCAGGGCCATCACGAACGGTCACTGGATCCCTTGATCTTGGAGGTGATATTCTCCAGATGGGGCACCCCACAGATAGATTTTTTTGCTGCCGGCCCCCAGTGTTGGGCTCAGTCCCCCTGGATGCCTTAGTTCGCAATTGGGAAAGGAAGTTCCTGTATGCTCCCCTTCCCTCTCCTGTTCAAAGTGCTAGTCAAAATCAGGTCTCAACCCTGCAAGGTGATCCTGATTGCTCCAGACTGGGCCAGACAGCCCTGGTATCCTCTCCTATTGTCCTTATCAGTCCATCTTCCCCTGGCTCTTCCCAGGAATTACAACCTGTTAACTTGTGCTCACGGGAGGGTTTGGTACCCGAATCTCAAGTCTCAATCTCAAGGCCTGGCCCTTGAAGAGTTAGAGTATGCCGATTTACACCTCTCCCAAGGTGTTAAGGATATTCTGAAGGCTTCTGGGAAGCCTTCCACCAGAACCACTTATAATTCCAAGTGGACAAGATTTTCCATATGGTGCTTTGGGAAGCATATTTCCCCAGAGACTGCTGATCTGCCCACAGTACTTGACTACATGGTTCATCTCAATAGCTTGGGTCTCAGACCAGCTACACTAAGGGTGCACCTGGCAGTGGTTTCTGCTTTCATTTCAGCAGGTAAGCCCTCTTCTCTTTCAGCTCACCCTGTTTTCTTCAAGTTTTTCAAGGGATTGCTTCATACCAATCCTCCATTCAGGGATCCTGCCCCTGCTTGGGATCTTAATGTTTGCATTGCACAGTTTATGCAACCCCCCTTTGAGCCTTTGTCCTTAGCAGAGCTTAAGTACTTGACTTGGAAAACTGTGTTTCTAGTGGCCATCACTTCTGCCAGGCGCATAAGTGAGCTGCAAGCCCTGTCAGTGGAGCTTGACTTTATCTCCTTCCATAAGGATAAGGTGGTCCTAAGGACTAACAGGAAGATTTTGCCTAAGGTGGTTTCGGACTTCCACCTTAACCAATCTGTGTCTCTTCCTGTGTACTTCACTGACCATTCCTCCTCTGGTGAGAGGAGGCTGCACAGTCTAGATGTGAAAAGAGCCCTTAGCTACTATATAGAACGCACCAAGGGTCATAGGTTTGACTCCTCCAACTGTTCCTCACTTATGGTGAGGTAGGCAAAGGGAAACCTGCCACTAAAAGATCCATTGCCAGGTGGATTGTCTCTTGCATACATTTCTATGAAAAACTAGGTAAGGTTCCACCCTCAGGCCTGAGGGCTCACTCTACCAGAGGTACAGCTGCTTCCCTGGCTGCTGCCAGGGAGATCCCTATTCTAGAAATACGTCAAGCAACTACCTGGAAAACAGTTCACACTTTCACCAAGCATTACTCCCTGGACATCCAGGCTAGGAGCGATGCTCGGTTTGGCACAGCTGTGCTTCAGAGCCCATTTCCTAAGTAGGTTCTGTCCCTCCTCCATGGAGGTACTGCTTGGTAGTCTGCTACTGTCAGAATACAGCAAGACTTCATGTTGTTTGAAGAAAAAATGACTCACCTTAGTAATGTTGTTTCTTCTAATGGAGACTTGCTGTATTCTGACCTCCCCCCTGCCTTCCCCTCTCAGAACCTTTGTTTTTTGGGATGTGGGTGGGCAGTGGCAGTGTTGGCACTCAGGAGGTGCCCCACCTTTTTTGTTATCACCCTTTCTTTGGGTGAGTGGGTGTTGTGTTATTTCATTTTTGGGTCTCCTGACTTGAGTCTTTGTTTTGAGACCAAAAATTTATTATGTTAGTAGCCAGTTGGCTAGTGTAGGTTTACAGCTTCCACACAGGACCTCAGTGAGTTTAGCTTGTAAAGATCTGACTGTTTGAGTTCAAACAGCAGCAGACAGAGTCTCAACCGAGCTCGAGCTCAGAGTTCCATGCCTGGCATGGAAAGTTAAGTCTCATCTCCGGGGCAATTTGAAGGTTGGGACTCACTGCTACTGTCAGAATACAGCAAGACTCCATTAGAAGAAACAACATTACTAAGGTGAGTAATTTTTTCTTCATACCTTATGGCAAGCTGATATATAAGCCTTTTAAATAAGTTATTTTTGTTTTTAATGGACATTTATAATTTTGGTGCCGTAACCCCCAACTTTTGGCTTCTGACCCCCTACTTTGAAAGCAGGGGGTCAGACTGACCCCCTCATTTCCGACCCTAACGCAAGGCCTGCCCCTCTCTATGTCAAAAAACTCAGAAATTGTTGTGATTAATCTAAGTTCTCCCTTTTAACTTATTACATAGCATCTGTACCCAGGACATGAATGCTCTCTAAAGCCCACATGGGGTACAGTAACTTTGAGACAGGCCCAATTCAGGCGATCAAGTGCCTTTTCTGCATTGAGAAAAAGGGAAAGCTGGGTGGAATTCTTTGGAAATGTATGGGATAAGATGTTTAGCAATCGTCTAATGTTACTCTGCAGATGTCGATGGTGGATAAAACCCGTCTGATTAGGATGGACAATTGTGTTAATTACTTTTTCATCTATGTGCTAGGATTTTTGTAAAGAGTTCACGTGTTCGTTCAAAAGTGATATAGGCCTAAACACAGCACAAGTGCCCTTCCCTTTCCCCATCTTTGAAATAACAGAAATCAATGTTTGGTTCCAAGATGCAAGGATTACCTCCTCTATCATGCAAGCAATACATACTTTTCACTATATGTTCACTAAAAGTTTTGTAAAAGTCAGCACTAAAGCCATCTGGATCAGTGGCTTTCGCACATTGCAATTCTAGAATTACCTGGTGTATTTCCCTCCTCTGATACGTCTGCCTAAGTCTGCACTACTATCTGGGGAAAGAGCCCACAGTTCAATACTATAGAGAAATTCTGTTGCATGTTGTTTGACCTCATCAGCCTTATTAGGCTTGGAGTATTAAGTCGAAACAGAAATTTTTAAAACAATGTGCAATTTTCTTTGGTGTGATCCACAATTTACAAGGATCCTTGTATTGCTGATACCCTGGACCACCTAGTATGCTGCTAAGTTCCTTAAACAGAATGCTGACAACTCTGTGGCTTTACCTTCCACCTCATAATACCTATGGTTCACATAGTGCAGCTGCCCTTCCATCCTGCATTCTAGTAATTCTTTTCATGCCTCCCTAACCTGTGTTAGTTCTTATAGCAAATGTGCATTACAAGGAGAAGATTTATGTTTTTGTTTGAGAGTACTTAACCTGGCCTGAAGTTGGTCCTGCCATACCTTGGGTTGCTTGTTTTTAGCTGAACTTTGCTGGCCCACGCTGGTGCAGGATACCATGTACCCCAGCAGCTGCAGGAAACCCTGAGTAAGGCACAAGAGCCCAACCTAAAATGATCAGGCAAAGGAGGTCAGATCCTGTGCCTGCTCTGCCAGGAAGCAGGCCTTGGCCCGCAGGGAGTCTAGGCCTGTCCCGATGAACTAGATCACCTGGTTCAGTACCAGTTCGGACTTGTTCGGGTTGACCAAGAGGCCCAAGTCTCTGCAGGTTTGGACAGCCTGGTCTGTGGATCTCGTCACGGCCTCTCTGGATGGACTGGCTATAAGCAGTCATCCAGGAAGGGGTACACTCTGACCCCTAAGCGCCGCAGGTGGGCTGCCACCACTGCCATGCACTTAGTGAAGACCCTTGGGAGCTGAGGAAAGGCAAAACGGCAAGACTTGGAACTGGTACAGAACCCCCTCTGCACGGAACTGGAGGTACCAGCAGTGGGACCTACCAATGGTAATGTTGAAAAACACATCCTGGAGGTCCAGGGAGCAGAACCACATGTCCTGCTCCAGAGATGGTATGATCTAGCTCAGAGTAGCATCCGGAACAAGCACATTTGAACTTACTGGTTGAGATCGTGACACAAGCCATGGCTCCTTTCGCAAGAAGCTGAGCAACATCTTCCCTAAGGGCATGTTTTGTGGCACCCTGGACTCTTGAGATGCATGAAGGCAGTAGGGTGGGAGAGCCTCAAAATCGAGAGATAGTCCTCTGCCCACTACGTCCAACACTCACTTGTCCACTGTGATAGTGGACCAAAATGGCAAGAAGAGACATAGCCTGCCTCTGACGGGAAGAGCAGTCAGGGACAGGACAGGTGGAAGGATGATACCACTGAACCTGTCACTGGATAGCTTTTGCAGGGGCATCGGCAGCTGCTGCCAAAGGGGCACCACTATCCCTGCCTCCCCCTTCTAGCACTAACACCCAGACTTCTTGGACAGCCAGATCTGGAACTGTTTCTGCTAGGGCTGCTGCCAGGGAGGCTGTGACTGAAAGGACCAGTACTGAAAGGCTGGTTTCTGTGGCTTTTTCTTCAGTTGCTTCTGGGATGAAGTCACAGAATCCAGGGTGGCACTGGACTTCTTGATCCACACTAGATGCTCTTCCACCCCAGGGCCAAAGAGGTCAGTGCCCAGGAGTGGGACATCCAGTATCGTCTGTTGGGTGTCTGCCGTGAAGGTGGGCAATCGCAACCAGGGCCTGTGACGCACAGAGACAGCTACTGCCACCACACGGGCGCAGGAGTTGCCCATGTCCAAGGCTGTCTGGAGCCGGTGTTCAGTCAGCGATTGACTGTGGTCCCTGATGAGTTACACTGCCACCTGCTACTCTGGGTGGAGGACAATGTTGAACATTCCATAGTTTCATAGTGATGTACAAGTCATTAGCCATAGGCCATGTGACTCACCAGTTCTCAATCGTGGTACAGAAACAACTTCTCTCCCATGAATTTGTCCAGTGATCTCTTGAATGCATCCACTGAAGTACTCATAACTATATCCTTAGGCAGACTGTTCTGGACCCTCACCACCCTTTGAATCAACCAGCCACCCTTTGCTTCCGTTTTATACAATGCCCCTTTTAGTTGTAAATCATGGCCCCTATTATCCCTTCCAGATATTCTTACTTCCAAACCGATGCATTCTAGCACTTCCCTGTTTTTCATCACCCTGTAAACCACACAAAGCCTCTGGTTCACCTATATTTCAATAGGTATAGGTTTAACTCTACCAGCCTTTCTCCATAGGGTCTATTGGATCATTTTTTTATTTGTTTGGTATCTTTTCTCTGAGTACTCTCTAGTAATTTAATATTTATAATCATCCTGGGTGCCCAGAATTGCACACAGTACTCCAGGTAAGGGTGTACCAGTGATCCATACAGGGGACACAGCACCTCCCTATCTCTAGTCACTATGTTTTGTAAAATACATCCCAACACCTTGTCACTTTTCCTGACCACCTCCCTGCATTGTTCATCCTGTGAGATACTGCTAGTTATTATGACTCCTACATCTCGCTCACTCTGGGTTATCTCAATTTCTTCCCACTGCAAGTAGTACTCTGCCCTTTTATTTCGACTTCCCATGTGCATTACTTTGCATTTTTCCTTACTGAACACGAGTTTATGTGATCTTCCCCATTCCATGATGTTGTCTATCTCGTTTTGCAGTACCTTTGCTGCCGCCTCACTTTCCACCACTGCCCCAACCTTAACATCGTCTGCAAATTTAGAAGGCCAGCAATTTTTAGATGTGTACAGTGAAGAAATGAACAAACCAAACAATGTAGGTCCCAGGACAGATTCCTGAGGCACACCACTTGTGACTTCTACCCATGATGATACGTGTCCAGCAATGCATACCCTTTGCCTTCTACCCAATAGCCATGAGTGGATCCATTTAGTTATATTAGTTGGCATCCTCATCTCCTGTAGTTCCCGTATTAAGATATCACGGGGCATACTATCGTAAGCCTTTGAGAAATCCAAAAACACATCCACTGGGAGTCTGACATCCAGGGTGTTACTAACAGGCTCAAAGAATTGTAAAATATTAGTCAGACACGATCTTCCTGCTCTGAACCTGTGTTGGTTAATGTCTTCTAACCCTTCTAATGCAATGTAATGTGCTCCATGATTTCATCCGTAACAAACTCTTCTAACACTTTGCCGACAATTGAGGTAAGGCTAATGGGCCTATAGTTTTTCACCTCTGATTTTGAACCTTTTTTTGTATATTGGCACAACCGTTGCCTCTCTCTCCACTCTTTAATTACTCTTCCTTCACGAAGGGAGGTTGAGAAAATATCTGCTAATGGGCCTGATATTTCATATGCCAATTTCTGCAGCAAAGGGGGTGCAGTTCATCTGGTCCCGGTGACTTATTTGTTTTTACCTGCATAAGCTTTTTAACACATCCTCCTTGGAAATCAGGATTGTTTTAGTATCCCTGGTAGTAAGGTCTTCTTGCCCCCCCCCACCTTAGGCAGGTAAATACTCCTGAAAGGGATGTAAAAGGCCTCTGCTAACTGCTGCGCATCTTTTATAACAGAGTTCCCTACTTTAATAGGTCCCACCATCTGTTTCCCTTGTTTTTTTATTATTTATATATTTGTAGAATGCTTTTTTATTATCTGCTGTACCAGCCGCCAATTTAAACTCATACTTCTTTTTAGAAATGAAATGAAATGCTCATAGTTGGCCATCATGATGGCGTAGCTAGCCTGCCAGAGACCCAAGGTAGCCACATCATACACCTTTTTAGTGGCTTGGTCAGTCTTACTGGACTCCTTGTCTGGGGGCTTGTTCACATTCCCCTGGTGTCCTGACTTACAGAACACAAGAGTCTGTAACCAGCCCTTTGGCTGGGGGGGTGGTTTTGGAAAACCCCAAAAGGGAGACATTAGGGACTGTATACTTGTGGACCATATGGGCCGAGGGTGCCGGGCAGAATGCTGGATGCTGCCAAAGCTCCAGGGCCGGTCCCAAGATGGCCTCAGCCACAGGGAAGGCACCCCTCAGGGATTAATCTCGGTCCAAACTGTCTGTAAGAGGGTACTTGTCACTCGTCTGGACTGGTTCCAACGGGATGACCATGGACTCTGCAATTAGTTAGAGCATCGCTCCGAATGAGATCAATCCCTGGTTGGTGGAAGGCTTGACGATGGCACTCTGGTTGAACAGAAGAGCCCCAGAGGAGGCCATCTCTTGATCTGAGTCATCTGATGACTCCTCAATGATGGCCCTTGGCTGTATTTCACCCCAGACCTCCTGGGACTCTTCACTTGGTGTGGTACTCACCGACAACCAGCTTGGCAAGCCGGGAGCCAACCGGCCGTCCTCCTAGTTGAAGCACTAGTTGGCGGCTGTCAGGGAGGCCGCTCCACTGTAACTGGTGGAGAAGTGGGTGTTGGCAGCACCCATGGGATCTGGGCTGGCAGGGGAACCACGGTGATTGCCACAGGGACTGTAGGCCCCGGGGTAGCCCCCTACCCTGCACCGCAATGGCCCACTGCTGCCAGAGGAACTCTTCGTAGCACCGGCGCATTCTGTGGTGGCACCTCTACTCACCTGAGGATGGGGAGGATGAAGAGTGCCAACGAAGGCACCTCCCCATAAAGTGGGATTGAGAGCATGAACACCTCGATCACAACTGTAACCACTGACCATCCAAGTGATGGCAAATAGGGTCTCCCTGGTGGTGGCCGAAAATAATGTGCTGGCCCACGTTCATTAGCATGGATGTGGAAGACCCAACCTCGGTCGGAGTCTCGTCCTGAACAGGAATGACCCAGGACATCAATCGAACCACATCTTCCTGGGTGAGGACTGGGAGCACCAAGGTTTGCAAGACCAAATCCTTGAGGTTGTCTGGCAATGGATAGACCAGGTTGAGAAAGATCTCAGCAGGCTGGTCTACTGACTCACCAGTGGGGCCAATGAGCCTTCGACTTGCCCAACCTGCTCCCTGGCCATGGGGTGCTCAATAGCCGCTGAGCAGTCAGGTAAGTTAAGGGACTGGAAGGACCCAGACCTCTCCCCATCCCATGACCAGCGACAGTGGTGAGATTTTTTTTGACTTTGTCTTCAACTGAAAGTTGAGGTGGGTGGGGCTCTCCCCCATGGTCTGGAGAGACTGGCACAAGTCGTGGTACTGGTCCATGAAGGCTCCTCCAATGCTGGCCCTCCGACGCTGGCCCCAGGTGGTTACAGTTCCGAGGCCAAGGAGGTGCCCACCGTGTCTGCCTTGCCACCACTTCTGCTTCAAGGAACATGAGCTGTGCCACAGACTTGGCAGCCACTGAGGCTTTTTTTGCATCCCTTAGAGTGATCCTTTCAGATCCTGTTCCAAAGGCCAACCCAGCATGAGTTGGAGCTTCCAATCCTCTAAGGACTCAGAGAGCATAGAGAGGCAAAGGCCACACCCAGCCACGTCATGTTGCCCCCCAAGGCAGTAAATGTATGTGTCGTGTGGAATGGTGACTGACATCTTCTGCAGGCACTGAACACAACATTTAAATCCAGGCTTCTTGTGATCCATCGAAAATCTGGAGATGGAGTCAAAGAAATTGCAAGAAAAGTACTTATCACTTTGAAAACTTTGACATAACAGTTTACCAATGGTGCAGAGAAAATCCTAAGCAGAGTGCGAAGGAGGTGACTTGTTCTTCCAGTGGAAAGAGGGTGGTGTCTGGGATTTTTTCCTCAGCACCACTCCCCCTATCCTGCCGGGTGCCACAGGGCTCCTTCTTGGCACCCATGTTGTTTGCGGTGTGTATGCTGCCGTTGGGAGCGATTATTAGGCGGTACAGTTTGAGTTTTCACTGCTATGCAAATGATACTCAACCGTACATGCCCTTTGTGCCTGGCCAGGGTGATGCTGTCTTGGTTTTTAACAACTGTCTTACTGAGATCCAGGATTGGATAAGCGTGAGCTGGCTGCAGTTAAACCCACATAAAAATGAGGTGTTGGTTGTGGATCCAGGTCGTCAGCAGGCCGGTTTGTTGGCAGGATTACCTTCAGGTCTTTGGCTTGGGGGTGTTCAGCTAACTACCTCAGACCGGGTGCAGAACCTGGGCGTTATGTTTGATGACTGCCTGACCCTTAAATCACAAGTGTCGGCAGTTGTCAAAATCTCTTTTTGCCATCTGAGGAATATTGCCCGGGTGACGCACCGGGTTCCTTCCGATGATCTTCCAACTCTGGTCCATGCCTTCGTTACCTCCCGCTTTGACTACTGCAACGCCCTTTACCTAGGGCTACTGGGGGTTGATATCCGCCACTTGCAGCTAGTGCAGAATGCAGCAGCCAGGCTTTTGACTGGTACCTCTAGGACCAGGCATATAACGCCTGTCCTCCACGGACTGCACTGGCTGCCAGTACAGTGGTGGATTACCTTCAAGGTCGGTTTGCTGACCTATAAGGCCCTACATGACCAGGGACCTAGTTACCTGCAAGATCTCCTTCACCCCTACTGTTCCTCCTGCCTTCTCCGATCCACCAACAAGGGATTGCTAGAGATTCCCAAGGTCCATTTTAAGACATTTAGGGCCAGGTCATTTAGTTGCATGACCCCGACCCTGTGGAATTCTCTTCCTCGTCGGGTGCGAGATTGCCTGACCGTCCAAAGTCTTAAAGCTGCCCTGAAAACTCATTTGTTTAGCCTAGTGTACTCTGATTTTTAATGCCGCTATTGTTTATTGGTTTTAACCTGTTTTTATTTATTGCTGTACAAGCACCTTGGTTTTAGAAAGGTGCTTTTAATAAATGAATAGTGAGTTGAGTTGAAAGATCTGAAGTCATGGGGCAGACTCAGGGGATATATCTGCCCAGATGGTGGGAGGAGCTTTGCTTAAAGACACCTAGCCAATCACTACCTTCCAACGGAACTGCCAGTGTGTAGATAAGTGAACCATGTCCAAGCCGTTTGAAAAATAAGTTACTCACCTGTAACCATAGTTCTAGGAGTGTTACACAATTCACATCCACATGTTGGCAGTTCCACCAGAAATTCTGATTTGTCATACATCTTGAAGCTAAGCTCCTACCACCATCCTGGTGGTATATCTCCCGACTCTGCCCCATGACATCAGATCTTTGCATGCTGTAAACAGGGATCTGTATAGCACTTGCCAGGGGATGGCAGGTGGGTGATGTGGATGTGAGCTGTATACCTCTTCTTTAACTACGGTTACAAATAAGTAACCTATTTTTCTAGGGGTGTGGATACAGTTCACTATCCACACATTGGCAGATTCCTAGCAGTTCTCCAGGAAGAGGGGGCAAGGCAAGCACCACTATCTGGTGAATAGAGACTGGAGAACCGAGGTCCCAAAAGCAGCATTCTGACGAGACTCAAGGTCAATGCTGTAATGGGAAATAAAAGTGAGTGCTGACTTCGAGGTAGCAGCCCTGTAGATTTCCTGGATAGGAATGTCCCTGGAAGCAGCCACCGAGGCAGAGGTATGTCTGGTGAAATGAGTCCTAAGCCCTACAGGAGGCTGCCTCCCATCCAACCTGTAGCAGAGGTCGATGCAGGATGTTTTCCACCAGCCAATCATCTGCTTTGCTGCCAGTCTGCCAGACACAGCTTCAGTGTTTGTTACAAACAGTTGGCGAGCCTCACCCCGAACTCCAGCCATGTACTCCTTGTAGTAAGAGCACATCCTATCCAGGTCCAAAGTATGGATCCAGAGGTTGGCCTCCAAAGATGGGTTGGTAAAGTATACCAGAAGGTTCATTGCCTGGTTAAGGTGGAACTCCAATACAAACTATGCTCGTTTTTTTTTCATATGTTGCACTTTAAGTATTAGCCATGTTATTGTTTTGTATTGCCATGAGCCTCACGGGACCTCCTTGAAAATTAGTTTGCTCAATGGAGTTTTCAGGGAAAATAAACTTGAACTTTGGGAGGAACTTCGGGTGGGAAATGATGAACCTGTCTTTGTAGAAGACCAGATAAGAAGACTCCACCGAGGGTACCTAGTGCTCAGTGATCCTTCTGGCTGACATAATGGCCACCAAGAAGGCCATCTTCCATGACAGATGAGACATCTTACACCTGTGCGTAGGCTCGAATGGCTTGGCCATGAGCACAGCGAGCGCCAGCAGTAAGTTTCATGGTGGTGGTGGTTCACGCGCTGGAGGGGAAAGGTGATCCAGGCCTTTGAAAAAACATTTGACCACCTTCTCCCAGGCCACTGTCACTTAAAGTAAATTGTTCAGATTTTTGCTTTCTGTTTTTGGCTTCACAGCCCATTACCATATGTTGGCACTGGCGTTTTCCAGCAAAAAATACATTTTTTATGAGGTTCTATTTGGGAGGTAAGGGATCTTAACTGAAACTGTACCCATGGCCAGGTGATCCCTTTCACTTCCTGGTCCACCAGCACCACCCCTGTGCTGAGATTTTTCTGGTATTGAAATCCTTCCCCATAGACTTCTATGAGGCACTCTCTCCATGCTTAGACGTCACAAAATGTCTCAGCGTGGGGGCAATGCCAGTGGACTGGGAAGTGGAAGGGATCGCCTGGCCATGGGTTTGGTTTCAGTTACGACCCCTTTCCTCCCGCACAGAACCTCATAAAAAAATTTTTTTGCTGCTCCCCACAGGCAGACAAGGGGATCAAACTCATACCCTGGTACCAAATGGAGAACCTTTTCTATTTTAAATGTATAGCACTTGTGAGTTGACTCTTTCTGGGAGGTCTCTATAACGTGGAACACGGTTTCCAACAGACCCAAGGCCTGGAATTCTAGCCACTCAGGAACCAGGCTAACAGGTACAGGGACTGGTGGTCCAGTGCAGGACAGAACTGTTACGTAAGAACTTACCATAACAGGAGATCTTCGAGGGGAATCTCTTTCATCAGGTTACACCTGTGGAACTTATAGCCGTCAGGCACTACGACCACAAAGAAAATGTTCTAGCAGTCTAGCATGAGCCGCCCACGCCAACGTCGTACGCCGATATTCCTGCATATAGAAGCATGGGCAGCCGCACTCCCTCCTCAGTTCCCCGCCACAGACCATACTCGCTAGGCCTCCCTCTAGGGAACCAAGGAGAGAGATGAGGTGCATAGCTACAAGAAAGGCTGGAGCAACAAGAAAGCCTGTCTGGAGACAGAGAATAGGGGAATGGAGGGTGGGATGGCATAACCTGATGAAAGAGATTGCCTCGAAGATCTACTGTTACGGTACGTTCTTATGTTAATGTTCTATCTTTATCAGGGATATTTCTTTCATCAGGTCACATCTATAGAATGAGTCCCAGGCAGTACAGCCAATATGAGACTGTCTGAGTGGCAGGAGGCCAGAGGCTAAGAAAGATCTTGAAGCACAGCTAAGCTGATGCCTGCCCTCCTTCTAGAGGCAATGTTCAGACTGTAGTGCTTTGTGAAAGTGTGGACAGTACTCCAAGTGGCAGCAGCACAGACATCTGCAGCCGATACATTCCTGAAACAAGCAACAGAAGTGGCCATGCCTGTGGTTGAGTGACCATGAACAACACCAGGAAGTTCCTTACCATACTTCTGGTAACAAAAGATGATGCAGTTGGCCAACCATTTGGAGAAACATTGTTTAGAAACTGGGACGCCCTCTTTCCCCGGGGTGAAAGAAACAAACAACTGAGAGGACTTTCTGTAGTCCTTGGTACAGTGTGTACAGTACCTAAGAATTCAGTGCACATTTAAAGTATGGAGCAATGCTTCCCCTGGATTGGCATGCTCTGAGTAATAAACAGGCAGGTGGATAGATTGATTTAGGGTAAACTCAGACACCACCTTAAGAAGAAACTTAGGGTTAGTGCGTAAATACACCCTGTCTTTGTGGAAACTCAAATAAAGCTGCTCACACGAGAGTCTGAAGCTCTGAAATCCTTTGAGCAGAAGTAATAGCAACTAAAAATAATGCTTTCCACGACAGAAAGCGTAGCTTGCAAAACACGGATGGTTCAAAAGGAGGCAGAGGCAGTTTTTCCAGAATGAAATTCAGGTCCCAGGTTGGGACTGGATTATGAATAGGAGGCTTCAAGTGGCGAATGCCTCACAGAAAAGTACGGGCCACATCCTCCTGAGCCATAGTAGGTCATCAACAGGCACATGGAAGGCTGATATAGCAGACAGGTGCACCTTAATAGAGGAATATTGGAGCCCTGCATCAAGTAGACAGGAGATATTCTAGAACCTGGTTCACTTGACAAGTGAACGGCCCAGGTGATGGGAAGCTGCCCATATAGCAAAGCACTTCTACTTCATCGAATAAGTGGCCCTGGTGGAGGGTCTCCTGGTGGCCACCAGGACATCAGCCACTTTATGAGACACCCTGAACCGAGCAGTATACTTAAAAGTTTCTATCATGTCCCCCTACCTTTCCTCAAGGGTATACATATTAAGCTCCTTTAGTCTCTCCTCGTATGGCTTCTCTTGCAGACTCTGCACCATTTTAGTTGCCCTCCTCTGGACTGCCTCTACCGTGTCTATGTCCTTGCAGAGATAGGGTCTCCAGAACTGGATGCAGTACTCCAGATGGGGTCTCACCAACTGTCTGTACAGAAGGATAACAACTTCCTGTTTTTTGCTGGTGATGCCTCTTCCTATGCATCCCAGTATCCCCCCAGCCCTCCCTACTGCTTTCTCACATTGCTTGCTAACCTCAAGGTCATCTGATATGATTACCTCCACGTCCCTTTCCATTTTTGTTGTTGTTACTACCCCCCCAATTGTGTAATCTTACCCTGGGTTTTTGTTTCGTAGGTGCATTATTTTGCACTTCTTTGCACTGAATCCAAGCTGTCATACTTCTGACCATTCCTCCAACCTTGCCAAGTCCCTTCTCATCCTTTCCACACCTCCTTGTGTATCAACCCTGTTGCAGATTTTTGTGTCATCTGCAAAGAGGCATACTTTTCCTTCCAGTCCCTCTGCAATGTCACTTATAAAGACATTAAAAAGGACTGGACCCAGTACTGAACCCTACAGTACCCCACTAGTAACCCCTCTTTCTTCAGAGTGGATTCCATTTACAACTACCTTCTGTGTGCTGGAGCCGAACTGGCGTTGACACAATGGCAGTGCACCTGGCAACGATGATGAAGGTGCAGGCTGGGAAATGAGCTGCTGGATTAGGTCTGTCGTAATACAGGAAAGCACCGTGTTCAAGTCGAAGGTAGGAAGAGGCAATACAGGTGCCAACGGTGATGATGGAGGATGTAGAGACCCTGGCGTCACTGAAGTATTGCCTGCCGTAGCAGAGCTGGTGGGGCACAGTGCCAGTGAACCTTACAGTAGCAGACGTCGCAGCAGCGGAACCAGCATCGACGACCCAAGCAAGCCTGAGGTCGACGGCCTTTCACCTGCTATAGAAAGGCTGATGGAACTTGCTGCTGGGGACGGCCTGGAAGGAGCTGAGGCCTGGGTGGCAGGAGGAGTCAACGCCAAAGCGGTCGGTGGCGTTATCCCAGAGGAAGAGGCAGAAGCAATCAGGTACTGGGAGTACCTGCGGGGGGGGGAGACAGTCTTTGTTATGCTCCCTGTCCCGGTGAGAGTGTCTCCCTGAAGACCTGTCCTGGGTCTTGGTGGCCTGACAGCCCGAAGAATGAGCCAGCAACTGGGAAGGGGCTGTTTCCAAAGATCACTGCTCCATCCTGGCTAGTTGATGCCCCAGAAGAACGGACCACAGGGATTTCTGGAGGCATCGCTGGGTGGCAAGGTTGAACTTTAGGCAGAGCTTGCAGGTGAGGGCGCTCCGGCTAGGCCAGAAGCAGCACACGCAGAGGTAATGATCATCTTTGGAGTAAATCTTGCCACAGTGGTGGCGATGGAAAAGGCTGAAGTAATCTTTCATTCTTCCCATACAAAAGAAAAGAAATCACTTTAAAATGAAGTGATTCGACACTGAAAAGAAAGAAAAGGTAAGTAGAAAAATGGCAGTCGACTGATGAGGAAGCTTCCGTGGAGTTTGTGCAAGTATGGTCGACAGTTGGAAAGAACTGTGAAGGGCGTGGAGCCGCCCACATTTATATATGCAAGGACACTGGCATACGATGTCAGCATGGGCAGCCCTTACTAGACTGCTAGAAAAGTTTACGTGTGGTCCTAGTGTCAGATGGCTATACATTCCATAGGTGTGACCTGATGAAAGAGATACCCCAAATAAGATCTTCCACTGCTGTCTGGTTAACAGCTCCAAAGAAGAGGAAATGGTGGGGAACTTCAATATGTCTGACGCAGATTGGAGCACCCCAGCTGTAGCTTCAGGTCAGAACAGGGACATCCTGGACTCCCTGCAAGGGGCGTTCCTTGGGCAACTAGTGCAGGAGCCCCCTCGTGAGGGAGCAATATTGGACCATGTACTCAACAATGGGGACGGTACTGCAGGTGTCACAGTGGGTGGCCACCTGCAGAATAATGATCACCATACAGTGTGGTTCAATGTAAGAACTGTGTCAGAAGTGAACCACGTAATGGCGAGGAGGGTCCTGGACTTCAAGAGGCCTGATTTTACAACGATGAGAGAATGCCTCATGGATGCCCTAGCAGGGTGGGAGGACTTGAGTGGAGTGGAAGAACACTGGGCGAAACTAAAAGCAGGTATAGTGAAGGCAACAAACCTCTGTGTCAGGCAGGTAAGCAAAAGCAAGAAGAAAAAGAGATTGCTATGGTTCTCAAAAGAGGTGGCAGGGAAGGTAAGGACAAAAAAGTTAGCATTCAGGAGGTATAAGGAGACGCAGAGGGAGGAGGATAGAGAGGTCTATCAAGAGAAGCAGAGGGAGGCAGGAGAAGCACTCAGGAGCACACAGGCACCAATGGAGGAGAAGACAGTACAGGCAGTAAGCAAAGGGGGACAAGACATTTTTCAGGTATGTTTGTGAAAGGAGAAAGACCAGGGGTGGGATTGTAAGGCTAAGGAGGGAAGTATGTGGAAGGGGACAAGGAAGAAGCAGACATCCTGAACAACTATTTTTGTCCAGTTTTCCAATTGAAAAGGAAGGTGAGGGACCACAGATCAGTGTCACGGGCATCGAAGCAAGAGGCGTAGGCACTAGTCCATTTACAGAGGAAAGAGTCCTGAAAGAACTTGTAAATCTTAAGGTAGATGAGGCAATGGGGCCAGATGGGTTAAACTCAAGGTTAATGAGGGAGTTCAGTGATGTGCTGGCTGCACATCTGACACTCCTATTCAACCACTCTCTGGAAATGGGAGTGATCCAGGAGGACTGGAGAAGGGCAGATGTAGTACCACTTCACAAAAGTGTGAGCAGGGAGGAGGGTGGCAATTACAGGCCAATCAGCCAGACATCAGTGGTGGGGAAATTAATGGAATTGCTACTGAAAGAAAGGATTGTGGAATATGTTGAATCCAGTGACTTGCAAGATCCGAGGCAGCATGGATTCACTAGGGGGAGGTCATGTCAAACTAATCTTATAGATTTCTTTGACTCGGTGACCAAGGAAACAGATCAGGGTGGATGTGGGCTACCTTGATTTCGGTAAGGCCTTTAACACTGTTCTACATAGGAGACTCATAAACAAGTTGGGCAGCCTAGGAGTGGGACCAAAAATGGTAAACTTGGTAAATAACTGGTTGGAGGATAGGCGACAGAGGGTGGTGGTAAATGGAGTTCACTCCAAGGAAGGGAGGGTGACTAGCGGGGTGTTGCAAGGATCAGTACTGGGACCAGTCTTCTTTAATATCTTTATAGGCGACATTGCAGAGGGACTAGAAGGGAAGGTATGTATTTTTGAAGATGACATTAAAATCTGCAACAGAGTGGATGCTCCCATGAACAGAGATCTAGGTAAGCTTGAGAAGTGGTCAAGAATGTGGCAACTAAGTTTCAATGCGAAAAAAAAAAAAATGCAAAATCTGGGGCGTAGAAACTCAGGATCAGAGTACAAAATGGGGGAAGTGGTACTGGCGACCACCAAACTGGAAAGAGACCTGGGTGGTGTTATATCTGATGACCTAAAGGCAACAAGACAGTGGGGAAAGCCAGTGGGATGCTGGGGTGCATAGGGAGGAGTATCATCAGCAGAAAGAAGGAGGTGGTGATACCGCTGCATAAATCTCTGGTGAGACCCCACCTGGAGTACTGTGTCCAGTTCTGGAGTTCTCATCTCTGGAAGGATATAGACAGAGTAGAGGCAGTTCAGAGAAGGGCAACTAAAATCATGCGGGATCTGCATCAAAAGCTCTATGAGGAGAGACTGAAGGACCTCAATATTTACACTCTGGAGGAAAGGAGGGAGAGGTGGGATATGATAGAGACTTTCAAACACTTCAAGGGTACAAATAAGGTTCAAGAGGGAAGCCTTTTTCAGAGAAAAGGATGGTCAAGAACAAGGAGCTGGATGGGGTAGACTCAGGGGAAATGTAAGGAAGCACTTTTTCACAGAAAGGGTGGTGGATGCCTGGAATAGCCTCCCTGATGAGGTGGTGGAAGCAAAAATTGTAGTGGGATTTAAGGGCATGGGATAGGGGTAAGGGAATCTTAGAGGAAAGGAAAAGGGGGGGTGAAGTTGGAGATCAAGTAGGGTCTGCGATGTGACTGTAGGTAGGGAAAATGGGCACATCAGGTAGGCCAAGAGGTCCTTATCTGCTGTCATATTCTATGTTTCTATGTTTAAGAGGCAGCAACCATGGAAGTCTGCTGCTGAAGCGGATGAGACCTGGGAACCAGAACTGTCTTGGCCAGTATGGAGCTATCGAGATCATCCACACCTTGACCACCACCTTGTAGATCAAGGGGAAAGGAGAGAAGACATACATGAGGCCTGGGAGTCTAGGGCCTCATGAAGACATTCCCCAACAGTGTCACGAACTGTGGTGGGGGCGGGGGTCAGGCATAAAACAGCCTCAGTTTGGTGTTCTTCCAGGAGGCAAAAAGATCCACCAGCGGAGTGCCCCACAGGGATAACAGGTGGTTCAACATCTCTTGATTTAGGTACCACTCATGCAACATCTCTCCTACCCAGATGAGAGCATCCACCAGCTGATTATAAACTCTCATGACATGGACTGCCAGATCTGCATCCAGGCTGTGCATCAGGGTCCAGGTGCAGAGGACAAGAGAAGGGAGTGTGTTCCGCCCTGCCTGTTCAGGTAGAACATGGTTGTGTTGTCCATCTGGACCTGCATGCCCTGGCCCCTGACTAGAGGAGCGAATTCTGTCAGAGCAAGCTGCACTGCACAGAGCTACAGCAGGATTATGTGACGACAGGACTCCTGTGGGGACCAGAACACATGGGCTCTGTGGTCTCCCCTGGTATGCTCCCCACCCCACCAGAGGAGTGGCCATCATGAGTGTCACGGTTGACTCTGGGCAGACAAATGGGATTTCTTCTTCCGGATGTTCTGAGATCAGCCACCACTGGATGGCATCCCACATTGGCTGGGTCACCAAGACTGGCTGGTCCAAGTGGCCAAGGCACTGGGACAACTGACGGCCCAACTTCCATTGCAGGTGGTGTATCCACCAGTGGACCCAACGGACCATGCTGGTGCAGGGTGCCATACACCCTAGCAGCCACAGGAAATCTCGGGGTAGGGTGCGAGAGGCCAACCTGAAATGATTGGGCAAAGGAGGTAAGATCCAGTGCCCAGTCTGCAGGGAGCCAGGCTTTGGCCCGCAGAGTCTAGTTCTGCTCTGATGCTCTGGACTCCAGTGGAGGGTGGAGTTGGTAAGGTGGGAAAGCATTGAAGTCCAGAGGCAGACTTCTGCCTATCACTTCTAGCATGCACTTGTCCACTGTAATAGTGGACCAGTGTGGCAAGAAGTGACTTAGCTGACCCCTGACAGGGACTGCAGACAGGGACAGGATGGGTGGAGGGATGACATGCATGCCGAGATGACACCCTCAACCTGACACAGAGGCACTGGCCACTTCGGCCGGAGGGACACCACCACCACTGTCCCACCTCTCTTGCGGCCCTGGCAACCAAACTTGGGTTGGGGCACCAGGCCTGGTACTGCCCCTGCTGGGGCTGTTGCTGCTGAGGAGGCTGTGGTTGAAAGGGCCGGTACTGAAAAGCCTTTTTCTTAGGGTTTTGTATCTGGTCCTTCTGGGATGATGACACAGAGTCAAGGGTGGCACTGGACATCTCAATGTGGGTGAGAGATATCCCTACACCCCATGGCCAAAGAGGATGGTGCCCAGGAAAGGAGATCAGTTAGCTTATGCTGGGTGTCCACCGTGTTGGTGGACAGATGTAGCAAGGCCTTGCAATGCATAGAGACAGCCGCTGCTATGGCATGGGCACAGGAGGCCCATGTCCTAGGCTGTCTGGAGCTAGTCCATTACTCAGCAATTGACATTGGTCTTGGTTCATCATCAGTGCCAACTGTTGGTCAGCAGGGAGGATATCTTCAAATACTCCCATCAGGGAGTGGCATAATTCACATGACAGACCCAGGTGAACTATGGTGTTGTCAGTCTTCCTAGTCACACAACCTTGATTAACAAAAAAAAAAAACAACTGAGTACACTCTGCCTGTCAGTTACAGAGCAGGGCCAAAGCTTATTACTTGATAGTAAATGCTTGCTGTGTAACTGTCAGGAAATCAAAACTTGGTAGTGCAGTTGCACTCTCCCCCTAGTGGGCTGTCTTGCACCTACCACTCGCTCAAGATGTTAGTCTGAGCTTGTCCCTCTCCCTCCTGCCAAGGGAGAAAAGGTGCAATTCTGCACACCAATACGGGAAAGTCTAGTTGAAACAGACTTAGGATAAGTTTGAAAACCCACTAATCCCCTCAGTCATCATTTAAAAGAATAAATCAAAGAAAAGGGAATATGAGTTTTAGGATTGTCTTGACTATATATCAGTGCTATGATGAATTACAGAGTACCTTATTTATAGCCTCTAGTAGACCAGCAACTGATATATCAATAAAACAGCGTAGTAAATATCGAGCACTGACATGATGGAAAAATCCAATGCATGCCAAGGTGCAGGGAGAACCCGAGGACCAAAGACTCAGCGAACATTCAGATGTATCTAGCCAATTGTAAAATACAGTTCCCTTAGACTTTGACAGTCCAACTAATAAAGTTTGTCCCTGAAAAACACAGGAGCTACTAAAGGAAAAGAAGCTTGGACTGATAATTCCCCTGCTACATTTCAAACATAAGAAGAAAAAATATAGGAAAGGATGCATCAGCTCTCCCCAGCCGCTGTGTAAAGAAAGGTATGGACCATGTCTGAGGTGATAAAGGCCCCCCCCACAACTGAAATTCCAAGATACTGCTACCACACTGGAACCTACGAACCATCCACTGCTGTCAGTAGTCACACTAGGGATATACTGTGCAACACTTTAAAAATGATCTGGTGCTGCTAGCGCAACATCCTGTGGTTTTCTGCAGTTACTGCACTTCTGTGAGGTCCCGCTGCAAGGCATCTGTATCATCCTCCGTTGTGGCATCAATCAGAGAGCAGCATGCCCAAAATCAAACAGGCAAATAACTCGCACGGATAAATAAGGTACAAGAGGGAAGAATTTTTCAGAAAAAAGATGATCAAGAACAAGGGGACATGCTGTGAAGATGGAGGGGGGTAGATTCAGGAGAGATGTGAGGAAGCGCATCTTCACAGAAAGAGTGGCAGATTTCTGGAACAGCCTTCCAACTGAAACAGTGGGGGTGAAAACAATGGTGGGATTCAAGAATGCATGGGATAGGCATGAGGGAATCTTAGGAAAAGGAAGAGGAAGAGGGAGAGTGGGCCAGAGATCAAGTAATGTCTGCGGTGATACTGTATGTAGGGAAAAATGGGAAGACTGGGTGGGCCAAGTGGTCCTTATCTGCCTGCAAATTCTATTTTTCTGTTTCTATAGACAGCAGAAACTTCTGTCTAGATATACATCTGAAGGGGGGGGTCCCTCATTACCCACAGACAATTATACATTGGGGGGGGTCCTTCATTATCCACAGACAATTCCAATGCTCCAATACAGGTGGCAACAGCGCGGTGTCATGGAGGGGAACGAGCAATGCTACACCTTGTTTTCAAGTAAGGGGTGGGTGTCACCAGTTCAGCTCCCAGCTCAATTGCCTGTAGAATATAACCCAAACCAGAAACAGCCCCATGTCCTACATGAAGGAAGATGGAGTCACCAAGGGAGCGTCCACCATAGAGGGCACAAAGTGACATCCATAAGAATTACCAAAAAGCTTTACCACATTCGTTCGTAGCCACTTGTGCAGTGCATTTCTAAACTGCTATAAGAAATGAAATTACATAGAAACATAGAATTTGATGGCAGATAAGGACCGCTTGGCCCACCTAGTCTGCCCATTTCCCTACCTAATGTTCTAACGTAGTTAATGAAACTGTACAAACCGGGTTAGCATATGTAAAGAACCCAAGCAAGAAAAATCTCCACAGTGAAGATTATCTTACCCATCTATGACAACTAGCAAAAACTATCCAGCTGAGAAGTGTTTGTCAGCCTCAGGCGAATTCAGCCCGATCCAGCCGGATCCATCTCCTTGTAAGTTTCGGCCTGATGTGTTCTGTTAGCTGGAGGAGCCTGACAAAACTGTTCAATTCAGGGGCTAAATGTTGGAGCAGGGCTGCATCTAAATTCTAAACAGGACTGCTGCCTATTTCTGCCAGCAGAACCCTATGCTGTACGGAGGCAGGCTTCAAGCTCTTCCATGTGTTAAGTCTGGTACTGTTGTAGTAGTTTCCATTTTTTCAATTGTTGCAGCACGTAAAACAAGGCCTCGTATACCTTAACACCTGAGTCGAGACGGAGCTTCAATTCTGTTGTGTCATTCAGCTGCACCTTCACTCCCACTTTTCTTCTGTTTCCCTTATTACTGATCACACTGTTTGTCTCTTGTTTAGGAGATCCAAGGAACGGTCTTGAAAAAGCATACCGCCGATTTTCATATTACAGGTCCTTAGTTCTCCAAGCCTCTGCTAAAATGAATTATTTAGTTTGGTTTATGAGCATTTTAATCACCCACAACCTGGGTCGAGCAGTGGGGTTGGAGAGTTTCTGACTCAAAGAGTGATGGACTTGCGCCATATATAGTTGGACATTTGACGGTAGAGTTAGAATGGATCATCATAGCACATGCTGTACACAGTCAAAATGGGGTGGGCATACCCCTCCTCAGTCCCTCCTTTATCGCATGTATGCAAAAATTGTTTTGGGATGATTTTTTTCCACATTTTCAAGTCTCCCATGTAAGTCTCTGTCCCTTATTAAAGCATATATTATACAATGGCAAGAAAGAATGCTGGGCTCTCACTGGTCAGACTGGGACTGGACCTGTGATGTTATCCCAACATAACATCATTGACCTTGTCCCAGCACACAGATGACCACATCAACAGTTAATGGAATCAGTCCATGCAGCCCGCTTCACTAATCCCTGCTCTGCAGCCTGCTGCACTTATTACTGCTCGGCAGATGCCTTCAGTGTCCCTGACTCCTTTATTGGAAATAAAACACAGAAAGCAGCCAAAATGAAATCCACAACCCTCACACAAGCCAGCACGGTGGCGCTGAGGGTTGAGGCGCTAGATACCTCACCTTGCGGCACGCCGGTGACCCGGGTTCGGGAACGAGCCCGGTCATCGGGGATCAGCAGGGCAGGAAGGATTGAACATCTGGTAGACTGCCTCCCTTCCTGAGGGGGGAGACATAGGGACCCACGTCACGCTTGGGCTACTTCTGGCATCAGTCAGGGGTGGCCCAGGCATCAGTGGCGTTGCCGCAATGGCACGGGCTGGCGGATGCTGGTCATCATTGCACGTCCGAGCTCTGCGGGGGGGGGGGAAGAAAAAGAGGAAAAACCCTGGCGCCTGATAGGCGAAGGCAGGACCAGTGGTTGGTCCCCACGCCCAATGTCGGGCCTTCTGGCTCAGCCTCAATCTCTCCCTCTGCTCCCTGGTCACTCTATCAGACTTGCAGATAGAGCGCTGGAAGTGTTGGCGGTCCCGCCCCGGGGGGGGGGACTCAGAGCCGGGGGGTCGGGCGGCCAGGTGTGCGGCAGGGATATGGGCCCACGGCCGAGAATGGAGACCGGAGGCTTCAGGTGGGTGAGAGCAAGACCGTAGTGAGTATCCTGTCCGGAGAGAGGTTAGGATCACCGGTGAAAGGGGGTATAAAGAAAGTTAAAAAAAAAAAAAACAAAGCAACCCTCACACAGTCCCCAAAGTTTATTTTTCATATTTAAAAATCAGCTCAGTGAAACCCATCATACCATTGGGTTGGCAGACCGCGCTCGCCCAGTGAGTGAACAAGCAAGCGAGCAACCGTGTCTTTAAACAGTCACCATGTGGCTCTTTCTATAATGCTCGCTCTTCAATACACTTCCTTGTATAATGTTTTTTTAAAGTGGACCATCTAAAACCACTCAGAAATACTCTCCCTACCTCCATTCCTCTGCTATTACAGAATGGGTAGTCGAAAGAGCGGAGGGCGGGGAATCTCTGATTCCCAAGTGTGACAGGGTAGAACAGGACCCTGTCCCAGTTGTTATGGAGAGTTTGAATGCAGAGATCTGTTCTGTCCTTTCCTTTCCTGTCTCTTGTCTGTCTGGTTGCGCAACCAAATTTTCCTGTGAGACCTAGGATTTGATCACCCCGACAGTTCTCTGCCTCTCACTGTCTCTCAGTCTTCCCTTGCTACTCTGTCTTTTCCTCTTTTGCATATCTGCTGGTATAAAAATATATGCAAATCATTATGTGGAAATGTAACGGATATTGGGATCCCTTTGTTTAGAAATTATATAGTGTTGCTGTTGAAATGCATATAATTATAGTTTAAGATGATTGCAAAAAGCTATTGGAAACTCAAAGGGTTACCCTGAGAGCAGTTTTTCAGAAGCTGTGGAAAAGGGGCCTCAGTTCTGGGACACTGTGTTCCTGCCTGAAATATACAAGAACATTTTAGAAAAAAACAGGATGCTTGTTAAGAAGGGGGGTTGCTAGGACTTATAAAAACAAAGCTGCAATTTCTTGCAAGACACACAGACACTGAAGAAAAACTCAGATGGACCTTCTCTGTAAATAGTTATACTGAACAATTTTATTTTTTTATTTTATTGTTATTCATAATAAAACTCTTGTGAATTTTACAACTGTTCCAAGTTTTCATATGCTTCTTGACCTGTGCCTCGTTGAAAGATGGTGTCAGCCTAAGTGGGATTTACGCCGTGCATACTCTAATCCAGGAGTTTTGTGCATGGGTACTGGACCTAGTACCAGGGAAGCATACAGAAAGGTATGGATTCTGCAGCAGCAAGCCCAGAAGTGGTTACCAAGAGAATGGCAGTCAAACTAGCAGAGACAGATGTCCAAGCTGAGATTGTACAGCCAGCACAATTTATGGAAAAAGAACAGGCAGTGACAGAACCTGAAAGCCAGAGGGACTTTTTCAAATGGTGGGCTATATGACAAAGAGATGGAGAAACAGAGGACAGCAGAGATGCAGTGATAGGAGCAGCAGAGGAGAGAAGAGAAGCAGCAGATGAGAGAAGAGATGCAAGCTATCAAAGGCAGAGTATCTGGCACAGATCCAGAAAGCAACTTAAAAGCCATTAAACTTACAAAGCTGTGCCCCTTGGATGATATCGAGGCATACCTGACAACTTTTGAAAGAGTTGTCACAGCCTGCAAAAGCAACAATGGACAATCAGACTGGTACCCTACCTGACAGGGAAAGCCCAACTTACCTACAGCAATACGGACACTGCAGTCAGAAAACTATGACCTGGTGAAAAGCAAAATCCTGAAAAGATGACATCTCAGGACAGACCTACAGGCAGAGAGTTCGATCTCTGAAGTACAACTCAGTCGACAATCCTCGAGAAGCCTTCACCCAACTCAAGAGAACTCCTGATAAAATGGCTCCAACAAGAGAGCAAAACAGTCACACAGGTCATCGACACATTTGCAATGGAGCAATTCATCAACATCCTGCCTACAGATGTGCAGCTTTGGGTGAAAGAATATCGACCAGAAAGTGGGGAAAAGGCTGTTTCTTTGGCTGAAGACTACCAAATGACCAGACAGATGCCACAGCAGCGAGGTAACAGCCAAGCACCGGTAAGACACTAATTTTCCCAGTTAAACTCAAAGATTGATAAGAACTCCGGTGGGGGTAACAAATCTGTGCCCAAAGACGTTATTTGCTATAACTGTAATAAGCCAGATCATATTGCAAGAAATTGCCTTAAGAAGAGTGACACTGGAGCAGATTTGCCCTTGGCAAATTGGGGAAAATACTTAACAGATGTGAAGGTGGGGGGATAAGACTGTAAAGGGACTCACTGATCTGGGAAGCAGGCAGAACCTAGTGCTGGGAAAACACTGTGCAAAAGGATCAGGTACTGGTGTCATCTGCATCCACGGGGACACTCAATACTATTCCACCACCAAAGTGACTCTGACCATTAAGGGTGTGTTGTACCAAATGAAAGTGGGAGTAGTACCTAAGTTACCTATACCTGTGATTATTGGAAAGGACTTTCCAGGATCTACTGAGTTAATCAAAGAAGGAGTAAATCCTGATGCTTCATCAGCTGTGGTGACAAGAGCCCAGGCAAAGAAAATTTCAGATGGTGGGGACTCTTTTCCTTTCAGTGATTTTGATTTGGACTTGATTGAGCACAGCTCCAAGATCCGGAAATCCAGGAAAGAAAGAATGCCTGAAGAAACTGTGGCAACACATGCCTGATGGACATAAAGGGTTAAAATACGAAAATACTGGAACTAAACTGATAACTGATTGTAATTTTGTTTCAGAGCAAGCTAACAATGTTTCTATCCAGGGTTATTTTAAAGGGAAACTGTACAAATCAGGCAGCTCCTACCCGCGTAAGGTGTACCCTCCGGTTTAGCTCTAGCCCACAAAAGCGGCATTTTTCTTGCACCGCTAAGGTGTTTATTTTATTTTGTAAAGTCCTTGAACCGGAAGTGTGGGCGCTGGGGCTCCATCGAGCGGAGCAGCGCCGCACTATTACACTTAATGGAGCCCCCAGCGTCTGCCACACTTCTGGTTCGCGGACTTTTACAAAATAAAATAAACACCTTAGCGGTGCAAGAAAAATGCCGCTTTTGTGGGCTAGAGCTAAACCGGAGGGTACACCTTACACGGGTAGGAGCTGCCTGATTTGTACAGTTTCCCTTTAAGCAGTTGGGGGTGACACCAAAACAGGGAGGTCCAATGCTTAAAAAATGTAATGGGCTATTGTATAGAGTTTGGATAAACCTCAGACACAGGAACAGACAGAACAATTGGTTATACCACAGAAGTACAGAACAGAGTTTTTACAAATAGCACATGATAGTCCTATGGCTGGTCACTCAGGGAGGGATCGCACCCTTGCCAGATTGCTGTGTAGATTTTACTGGCTTGGAATTCATGAAGATGTTGTTGCCTACTGTAATTCCTGTGTTGTGTGTCAGAAAGTAGCCCCAGTCCCTAAAAAAGACAAGGTGCCCCTGGTGCCCTTACTCTTGAGAGATGTGCCTTTCGAGAGAATTGCAATAGATGTGGTTGGTCCTTTAGACAAAAGTAAAAAGGGTAATAGATTTATCTTGGTAGTATGTGACTATGCTACTCGATACCCAGAAACAGTTCTAGTGCATACTGTCATAGCTTCAAAAGTGGCAGCAGAGCTTGCAAAAATTTTCAGCAGAGTGGGCATACCTAAAGAAATTATTACTGATCAGGGTAGTAATTTTGGTGCTGCATTACCTAGGGAGCTGTACAGACTACTAGGTATCACTGCCATAAGAACCTCCCCCTATCACCCTCAGAAAGATGGTCTTGATGAGTGCTTTAATCAAACCCTAAAATGCATGTTAAAAAGGTTTGTAAAATGGGAAGGGAAAGATTGGGACCAATACTTGCCATACCTACTTTTTGCTTACAAAGAAGTGCCACAGGCATCAACAGGGTTTTCACCATTTGAAATGCTGTATGGTAGGCAGCCAAGAGGGCCACTGGATGTGATAAAAGAAATGTGAGAAGATAACCCCACTCAGAAACAATCTATAATGTCTTATATGTGTGCCCTAAGAAAGAAGCTGGCAAAATATGTTGAAATTGCCCATAGTAATCAGGAAGATGCCACAAACCAGCAGAAGGTGTATTATGACCATCGGGTAAAAGAAAACATTTTTGAGCCAGGTGAAAACATTTTGCTACTGTTATCCACAACAGAAAATAAACTTAATGAAGTGGCAAGGGCCTTATAGAGTACTTAGACATACTGGCACCATTAAATACGAGCTTGAGACCCCTTACAGGAAAAATCCTACTAAGATATACCATGCTAACCTCCTCAATAAATGGGTTGAAAAAATGTCAAAAGCTGCTTTGCTAGTTTTACCAGAAACTGATAAAGAAGATATTGATATAGCTTATGATAGACTGGAACAAACTGTAACTGCTGATGCCGTAAAGGTGAATGTTTCGCTAACCTCAGAACAAACTGCAGAAATTCGTAATGTGCTAAAGACATTTAAAAGTACTTTTACCACACAGTACCAGGCCGAGCAAAAGGGGTCAAGCACATGATAGTGCCAAGGACTGCTCGCCCTATTAGGCAAAAGACATACAGGTTACCACAGCGGATTGAGTCCAGCAGTCGCCATATGGCGTGGGAACCATCCATTACAGAACTTGACCCAAAATGGCCACCAGGACTCAATGAGTTAAGAGGTGACGTGGTTAAGGAAGTACAAAAAATGAGAAAATTGGATATCATAGAAGAGTCAAGAAGTGCTTGGTCATCTCCAATGGTAATTGTAAACAAAAAAGAAGGGGGTGTTAGAATCTGCCTTGATTTTAGGAAGCTTAATCAAGTGTCAGAATTTGACAGTTATCCTATACCCAGAATAGATGATCTGGTGGACAGACCAAGGAGTGCAAAGTATATCAGTACCCTTGATCTCACCAAGGACTACTGGCAAATTCCATTAGCTAAAGAATCCAGAGACAAAACTGCATTTGCCATTCCTGTTGGATTCTGTCAGTTCACCACCATGCCATTTGGTTTACATGCTGCACCCGCTACATTCCAGCGGTACATGGGTATAATTTTGTCCCCTCACACTGGTTATTGTGCTGAATAGCTGGATGATGTCGTGGCGTGCAGTCCAGACTGGAAAAGCCACCTGGAACTCCTACGAGCAGTTGTCCAATCTATCAAAAGGGCAGGTCTGACAATTAATTCTACCAAATGGGCATTGGGCATGCAGGAAACCAGATATTTGGGCTATGGTTTGGGAAATTTTATTTGTTTATTTATTTCAGTTTAGGATTGATACCTTTGAGTCCAGGACTCGTTTTCAAAGGTTCCAAGTCACTGCTGTACAAACATTACAAATATAACAGTGTTTACAGAAAACAGAAATCAGTTACGCAGGCATTCAAATACCAAGAAACTATATACATCCAACAATAGGTTAAAGAGGATAGGGTAAACAGGATTCAGTCTTGTAGTTCACTAGTTTGTAGGTCAATTTAGGCGGAAGGGGTAGAGGGCTCAGCCAGGGATGGCGTCGTCATCGAAGAAGTGCTTTGTCAGCTGAGTGGCCTCGTTTGGGGATGGGTTTGAGGAGTTATAAGGGGGGATGGAGGGTTGGGTGGCTGAAATTCTGCCACATTAGTGCAGGCAAGAACAGTTCTTTTTTGTGTCAAAAAAGGAATCTGAGCCCAGATTTGAAAGCACTAATCTTGGGTGTATCTGTGAGGTTAGCAGGTAGCTCATTGTACCATTTTGGTCCTTGGTACAGGATGGAGTTCTGGGCGAGTTTCGTCCTTTTGAAGGGAATCACCAGCCTATCTGTAGCCGTGCTTCTAGTTGATTTGATGGGAACTGCCGGAGTAAAGAGGCAGCCCAGTGCGGGGGAGGCAAGCCCAAGAAGCACTTTTTTCAGAAGTAGGCAGGTTTGGTATTGTGCTCTAAGATGGAGTGGGAGCCACCCAGTTTCAGTGTAGAGTGTGCAGGTGTGGGTGTCCTGAGCAGCCCCTATTGATGACGGCAGGCCTTATTTAGTGGTGTGCTGATCCTGTTTAGGGCAGTTTTAGTGCCTGCCCCATAGATAGGCAGCCCATAATCTATGGAGGACAGTACTGAACTACTGGTGGCAAGTTTGAGAGCATCAGGTGTCAAAGAGTGCCTATGGCGGTAGAGGACCCCAAGTTTTGTATTCGCTGACTTGACAACGGAGTCTACATGGCCAGAGAAGGTTAGTGTATCGTCAAAGGTAATGCCCAGGTATTTGAACTTTGTTACTTGTTCCAGTATTTCACCCTTGTGGTTATGAATGAGCAAAGGCTGGTATTTCTTTTTGCTCTGGGAGGTAGAGAAGAGTAGACTCTTAGTTTTTTTTTATGGTTTAGTAGTAGTTTGTTTTGTGTGAACCAGGATTCAAGCTTGAGGAAGCTGTTTTGGAGTTCGGTAGTGATGGAGTTGCGATCTTTGCCAGCGACAGATATCACTGCATCGTCAACATAGAGAATGGTGCGTACTGTACATACGGATGGTGCAGAGTTGACGAAGAGGCTGAAGAGCAGTGGGCCGAGAACAGAGCCTTGTGGGACCCCGAGGGACACTTCCTTAGCTGATGATAGAGTGTCTCCAATTTTGACTCGTAGCAACCTGCTTGTGAGGTAGCTTCCAAACCACAGTACCATGTCTGGGGATAGGCCTGTTGAATGGAGGCAGTTTAGGAGTAGTTAGTACTTAACAGAGTCAAAGGCCTTCATAAGGTCGATGAAGACTGAGCCTACCGCCTCCCCATTATCTAAGGCATCATAAAGCTGGGAAGAGTAATCAACAAGGCGGTGAGTGTGGAGTGCTTCTTTCGGAACCCATGCTACTGTGGGCAGAGTAGGTTATAGTTAGCAAGATACTCTGTAAACTGCCCTGAGACCATTCTTTCAAGTGCTTTTGGGGGTGGAATGGATACAGGTCTGTAGTTGGATGTTTGAGTTTTGTTCCTGGCTTTAAAGACAGGCATGACAAATGCTAACTTCCATAATTTTGAAAACACCCCTGTTCTTAGAGATGCATTAAACATCATCGAGAGAGGACCGACCAATTTGTTTAGGAGAAGACCCACGAGTTTCATATCCACTAGATCAGCCCCCATCCTAGTCTTGCCAAGAACCCCCTAAATGTGCTTGATGGTTTTGGACCTGGTGACCTGCTTAAAGTAGAAAGGTGGTATAGCATCCTTTGGAGGGTTAGGAGGGTAGTGGGTGTTGTTGCCCAAGCTGATCTTTAAAGTAATCACCAGGCAGTACACCAGAAAGGTCTGTGAAAGCGTTGATGAGCTCATTTGCGATGTCAATGGGTTCTTGTAGGGGGCCCTCCACTGTTACTAGTAGATCGGTTGGGGCCTTAGGGGTCTTTCCTGTTAGGGATTTGATGGAGTTCCAAAACTCCCTACTGGAGCCCCAGCTCTTGCTTAAGAGGTCCTTATAGTAGGAAGCTTTAGCCTGCCAAATGAGCTTGGTGCAGGCATTTCTGGCTGCCTTGTAGGCAATGAGCGATGCAGGAGTTCCAGATTATTTTACAATGTGCCAGAGATTGTCTCTATTCTTCATTAAACCAATCAGGGAGTTAATGAGCCATGGATTGGAAGTACCCCTGATTTTCTTTGTTTTGTACGGCGCAAAAATATCACAGCCACAGTTGAAGATCGTTATGAAATAGTTCAAGGCCTCATTACCATCAATATCTCCTGCCAAAGGAGACCAGTCCAGTTGTCATAGGTACTGCTTGAAATGGTCAAGTAGCCCCGGCCTCAGGCAGCGATTTTTGGATACCTTAGGTGGGCCCTTGGTGAAGTTGTCTGTCTAGGTGCACTTCACTGGGGAGTGATCACTGAGGCTGCCAGGCAGGACGGTGACATCTGATATATGCTCTAGATGTGGGGACAGGAGCCAGTCTAAAAGGGAGCTGCTCCCTGTTTTGTAGTTAATCCGGGTGTCATCGGTTACCATCTGGGTTAAAAAAGGCTGGATATTAGACCTTGGCTTTTGTGCCAGTTTATGTTAAAGTCACCTATAATGACCTTCTCCCATTGAGTACCTGACTGCTGCAGGTTGTCTGTGACTAGTTTTAGTCCGGCAGTTTGGTGCCCAGGTGGTATATATACTGGAGAGAGCAGCAGTATTTTGTTCTGTTGACCTATGTTTAGCTTAAGATTCAGGATTTGGACCGCTTTTGTATGTAGACTGGAGTCAAAGGCTTGCACCTTTATTTCAGATTTGGTATAGACTAGGCACCCTCCCCCACGTTTAGTGGTTCTATCTTGCCGGAAGGAGTTGTATCCATCGAGGAAGACTGATGCATCCAGGGTCTTCAGGGAAAGCCAGGTTTCCGTGAGTGGGATAATGTCTGGGTTAGTCACCTGTACCCAATCCTGGAATTGGGAGAACTTGGATAGAAGACTGCTGATGTTTAAAGAGACAATAGTGAGTTGCCCTTTTTGTTTAGGCATTCTAGTGGGGGTGAGTCCAAGGTTGGGGTGCACATTCCCTGACAGAAGCAGCAATAGTAGGACAAGAGAGTGAAGCAGATGGCACATGAAGGTCGCACAGGAACAGGTGCATTTTTTCCTCAAGGGGGAGGCTTGATAAGCCGTGTAAAAATGTGGTCGGATGTTTATCAGTGCAGCTACTGGGATCAGGTAGGTGCATGTCTTCATCAGGTCATCAGTGGTGACCATGTGGAGGAGAGAGCAAGCAATCTTCGAGTTAGTTCCTCTCCGACCGCTCATTTCCTGTCAGTGCAAGACCTTTGTAAAATAGAGGTCTGTATCTAGCGCAGGCTGATCCATGCCTGGGTTTATCCAAAGCGTGACAATTAGTACCAGGGTGAGCTGAAATCTAAGAAGCCAGCTCATTTCAGTTGCGGTCAGAAGGAGAGGCTCCCTATGGGGTATTAGCAGGATAGGATACACTGAGTGTTTCTGGGTTGTATCTCAAATAACTGAAGGTGGCAGGGTACAGGCCTCCGGGGGTGCTATTCACCAGACTGCCTTTTAGTGTGTGGCAAGATTCAAATTTCGGTTTAAGCTGGGACCAGAGATTCTTAGTTTCTCCTAGTTAGGCAGTGTTAGTTCTCCTGGAGTACTTGCTACCATAAGGCTTATGTGTGACCGTAGGGGAGCACAGCAGCTCAGGGGCCCAGCAGTAAGAGGGTAAGAACCAGTGACTATGGCAAGGGGCGGCGAACTACCACCCAGCTGTGACTGGAGCTCTAAATAGCAGGATGAGCCGGGCTTCGACATATGGCTTGGACCAGGGGGCTTACGAGTAGAGTTTGCACCAATAGGAGCAAGTGGACCCACCCAGGAAGCAGAGCAGAGGCGCATTTAAAGGAGGCCTGGGAGGGGGCAGGAGAAATTTACCCCAAGTCCAGGCAGATTGTGATCAAGCACAGCAGGAGATAGCCCAATAGAAGGCAGGTGAGGCGCACTAATCAGTAGGGCCTAAAGCTGGAGAGGCCCAATCGGGTGTCAGTTTGGAAAACGCCACACCAATCAGCGGTTAGGCAGCGAAGCTGAGCCAAGTGGCCGTACCTTAGGTTGATTAACTGGGCTGCAGTTCCAGGAGGGTGGGTGGCATTCGTCTTTAGCTCCGCTGGCAGTGGTCGTTGGTGTGGCTGTTAAGCGCCGCCCTGGAGCCATTCAGGCACAGTGGGTCAGGGTCCTTAGGCTGATTATCTGGGCCGCAGTTCCAGGAGGGCGGGCGGCATTCGTCTTTAGCTCCACTGGCGGCAGCCGTTGGTGCGGCTGTTGAGTGCTGCCCTAGAGCTGTTCAGGCACAGCGGGTCAGAAGTCCCCGAGTCCAGGCAGACTGTGATCGCGCACAGTAGGAGATAGCCCAAGAGTGGGCAGGCGAGGCACACCAATCAGTGGGGCCTAAAGCTGAAGCAGACCAATCGGGTGTCAGTTCGGAAAGTGCTGCACCAATCAGCGGTTAGGCAGCGATGCTGAGCCATGCTGCTGTACCTTAGGTTGATTATCTGGGCCGCAATTCCAGGAGGCGGGTGGCATTTGTCTTTAGCTCTGCTGGCGGCGACTGTCGGTGCGCCCGTTGAGCGCCGCCCTGGAGCCGCTCAGGCACAGCGGGTCTGGGGTCCAGGAGAAAACGGAGAAGTTACACCAGAATTTTCTAAAATAGAAGCTGTACTTAACAGCCCTGTCCCTAAAACAAAGAAACATGTCAGGTCATTTTTAGGGCTGGCTGGTTATTATCAGAGATTTGTTTCCAACTTTGCTGAATTAGCTACTCCCCTCAGTGAACTCACGAAAAAATGGTACACAAATAAAGTGAAACGGATCCCAGAGTGTGATGAAGTTTTTCAAGCCATTAAGGCTGCATTACGTTCAGCCCGTTTTAAGAAACCCAGATTTTTTTTTTTATACTTAATTTTTATTGTTTTCACATGCTTATCATACACATGATAATTCCATATCTAGGACAGAATAAAATAATTAAAAATAAAACTTAATTAGAGAGTACAAACCTCTCCTTAATCCTAGGATATATGTATCTTAGATACTGCGATATCACATAGAGGGGTAAAACATTATTGTGATCTACCAGAAAATAATTCAAAAATATAGCTGTATATATAAGCCCATGAGCAATATGACTAGTTTCAGTTTTGCTTAAAGTTTCTAAATCAAAGTCCCAACAGTTCTCGCTCTATTCAGGGCTCGTGGCATCATACTATATATCTATAAGTATAGTACACGATATACTTGTTTAAGGAAGCAATTACACTAGGCACTTTAGCTTTTATACAAGATCTTCGCTTATATAAATATAACAGGCCAGCAAAGAAAAGGGCATTAGTAATGATCTTACAATTAAATATTACTGTAGTCCCCAGTATGTTCGCAAGCCTCTTATAACACTGTAGACAAACTTCAAAATAAAAGCAGTCAAAAGAACAATGCCCTTTAACTCCAGGTTTAGCCAAAAAGGTAAAACTTTAGTTCAAATATCCTCTGATTGAATGAACCTTGTAATGCAAGTCCAACTTTGTACAAAAAAAGAAACAGTACTTAAAATTGTCCAGTCCCCTTCGTCCTCTTCCCGATCGCTCTCTGTCTCTCCAATATCTTGACGCCAGCTCCGATTGTTACTCGCAAAGTGGGAGGCCCACTTTCCTGCCTCTGTGGGATCGGAGAAGACCCAGACCTTACCGCCATGGACAATCCTCAATCTGGCTGGATATATGACTGCGTGGATAATGGATGCCTCCTTCAGCTTCTTCCGTACACTATCAAACTTTTTCCTACGCATCCGGGTTGCGTAGCTGAGGTCGGGAAACAAACAGACAGCCCGGTCATCTTGTGTTAGCAGGCCCGTTTGTCTAGCTAGCCTGAAAATTTCATCTCTTGTACCCACACATCTGTAACTAGTAGCAGAGTTTGGGGATTTTCTGAGTCCTCATGGTAACCACGATGGGTAATGCGGTAAGCTTTTCAGCAGATTTATTTGAATTTTTTGTCCCTCAGGTACCAGGTTTGATTCTAGCCATTCCTCCAAGAACTTGAGGGGGTGATCTCCCTCAGTCCCCTCAGGGAGCCCAAGAATCCTAATGTGGGATGAACAGGCCTGATTTTCTAGTGTTTTGAGTCTGGCCCTCATATGGTTGTTCTCTTTGACAAGGAGTGAAGTTGCTGTAGTAGCAGACTCAACTTGCCTCTTAGTGTCCCCTACTTCCAGTTGTATCCCCTCAACAGTTTTCTCCACCACCGATATTCTTGTGGCAAATGAATCTGTTTTATTGTTGAGGTATGATACTGATGAAATCAGCCTTTGCAATTTAAGGCCAATTGAAGACAGCTTACCCAGGAAATGTTACCTGCTAAAAAGCTACCATGTCTTAACTCTTAAATGTAACTGCTGAAAAACTACTATGTATTATGTTCCTCGCTGTCTAGTGTAATGTACCTGTGCTGTATGCTACGCCATGTATTATTCCATGTAATTCCCCGGGTCACCCCTTAAAAAGGGACCTTGGGGCCCAGCGGGCTTACCCAGTTATCAAAATTTAACAAATAAATAGTCTCCTCAGATGAGAGTCGGCCTGCACTTCTGTACTAGATTGTGGTGTTTCGGAAGTCCCTGAGGCCTTATTGCTGTTTCCACCAGTCCTGCCTTTTCAAGGATTTCCCATTTTAGGTTCTGAAAGCTCCTCTATCGATCTACAATGTTTATTTTGCTGGATGGCTGCTCAAAAATGGTGATTTTAGGTGATTTTGTATCTGAATTGCAGTACATCCTATTCTGTATATAAGTAGGAGGCTGCATGAACGAGAGAAAAGTTACTCCACCTTTGAAAAGGAATGTTTAGCAGCAAAGTGGGCCATGGAGTCCCTTAAGTTTTATTTGCTAGGAACTGACTTTGTACTTATAACGGATCACAATCCTCTCTGTTGGCTTAATCAAATGAAAGATAAAAATTCCAGAATCACAAGATGGTACCTGGCACTACAGCCATTTAAATTCAATGTGATACACAAATCTGGTAAAGAGAATAGCAATGCTGATTTTCTGTCAAGATATGGATCAGGAATTGAGGGTTCTGAAGGTTGAAAAACAAATGAATGAGTTTAAACTTTACTGTTTGCTGTACTGTTATAGAAAAAAGGTTACTGCACATGTGCTTAATTTCTGAAAGTTAGAAGCTAAAGTTAGTAGAGAATTAATGGAAAGTTTTGGAAATCTGTTTGATAAAACAGGTTCCCTCTTAAGGAGGGAGGTGTATGTGACAGGGTAGAATAGGACCTGTTCCAGTTGTTACGAAGAGTTTGAATGCAGGGATCTGTTCTGTCCTTTCCTTTCCTGTCTCTTGTCTGTCTGGTTGCGCAACCAAATTTTCCTGTGAGACCTAGGATTTGATCACCCCGACAGTCTTGCAGTTCTCTGCCTTTCAGTCTTCCCTTGCTATTCTGTTTTTCCCTCCCTTGCATATCTGCTGGTATAAAAATATATGCAAATCATTATGTGGAAATGTTAACTGATATTGGGATCCCTTTGTTTAGAAATTATATAGTGTTACTGTTGAAATGTATATAATTATAGTTTAAGATGATTGCAAAAAGCTATTGGAAACTCAAGGGATTAACCTGAGAGCAGTTTTTCAGATGCTGTGGAAAAGGGGCCTTAGTTCTGGGACATTGTGTTCCTGCCTGCACCTGCCTGAAATATACAAGAACATTTTAGAAAAAAACAGGATGCTTGTTAAGAAGGGGGGTTGCAAGGACTAATAAAAACAAAGCTGCAGTTTCTTGCAAGATACAGACATTGAAGGAAAACTCAGATGGATCTTCTCTCTAAATAGTTATACTGAACAATTATTTTTATTTTGTTATTCATAATAAAACTCTTGTGAAATTTACAACTGCTCCTGGTTTTCCTGTGCTTCCTGACCTGTGCCTCGACGACACCAAGCAGCAGCAGCACGAAAAACCGAGTGAGGGAAAAACAAAGTCAGAGACACAGGAACTCAGAACTGAGACAAAACAACATATACACTGAAGGAATAGGGCAGATTAACAAAGATTGGCAGCACTGACAAACATTGCTAAGGGGAGTGCAGAGTCACACAAAAAACACAACGGCTCCACCTACTGGCTGAAAGTATAAATCAGCACCATTTTTAAAAAAAGTAAACCTGCCCATTCATAAAAATCACAAAAAATCTACTTTAAATGTACTTTTTCATCCTTTTCTTTTGTTTGTTTATTAAAAGAGCCATTCTATAATAGGAATAATGCACTCCGGGGTGTGTGCTGGGCTGGGATAATGTCACTTCTCGGGTATTGGATGCACTCAGCCTGCAGCCACGTGCCCATATATCTGAGGCGTGACTTTAGCCCAACATGACACACACACCCTGTCGTGCATTATTCCTTTAATAGAATATGATCGTGGGCTTCCTGCATCTTGGCTAATTCCCCTATACAGGATTCAATCGCTGACACCTTTTTGTCTATGTTCTTTTATGTCCATATGCAAATGAGGACTCTGTTTTGTTGACCATTTTCAATATTTTCTGAATTGCCACCTTGGAACATGTTGGTCTCTCATCTTCTTCCATATCAAGAGCCACAGAGGAGATGGAAAGAGATATCTGGCGTGAGGCCTTGGCGTGGCCTACATATTCATCTAAGCGAGTGTCTGCTAAGAACTGCTTCAGTTTCCTCACTGGCGTGGCTGGTTTTGAAGATTTTGCCTTCATTACTCAAGTAAGCATCTCCGAAGTAAGTACTGTCAACAAGAAGGAGGCAGTATGGTGCAGTGGGTTAAGGCTCTGAGCTGCAAATCTGGAGACCTGGGTTTGAATCCCACAGCCCCCTAGGTGCATACTGTGTGACCCTGAGCAAGTCACTTAACTTCCTTGTGCTCCCAGGTTGCACCTGCAAACAAGCTTTCCGCTTAGTGTGTCTCACCTGGTAAAATAATTGGTTAAAAAAAAAAAAAAAAATCTGTGAATATAGTATTGCTTTAACACTGGATTAGGAAGGATTTAATCAGATGGCTATAGGAGAGAGTAAATTTATGCTGCTCCCATATTCGTGATGTCACTGGAAGTCCTCTTTCATTTTCTTAATCCACTTTTTTTTGGGGGTTTACTGTCGAATGCTCTAGCAGGAAATGAGACCCTTCATAGGGGTTTCATGAAATGTATAAATACATATTTTACGTGTTTGGCACACTTCCTGAACTCAGAGTGCTGTGCAATTACGAACATACGAGGAAGCCAGCAGAAGAAGGTCATTTGATCTATCTAGTCTGTTCCTACTGCAAGGTCCACAGCTTGAGCTACTGAGCTACAAATGCTTAGTTGTAGAAGATGGGATGGGGGGAGAACATTGAGGACGTCCCCTGGTATTTCAGCAACCCCATGTCAAATTCATAATTTTTTGTCCAGTACATGACAGTCATCTAAACATTTAAAATCCACAACAAAAAATGTGTTACCATTCTTGTTTTTTAAGTTACGTTGGTGAGACTTAAAGGACTCATAAACACGGACTGCTGAATTCCCCCCAAAAGCACAGCATCGTAGGTCAGGGCTTACCTACGTAATCCCGTAATTCGTTTTCATCTAAAAGTGTATAAATCCAGAGTCACTAATGAATAAATGTTTTGGGGAAATGTCAACAAACCTACTGCTCCTGTTTAAGCTCCCCGACACAGCAGCTCCCTAAGATGGTGGATATGTCACTGTGCGATGACATCATTGTAGTGATAGAGCCCCGAAGCTATATTGCAGGATGAATGGGGACTTAAGAAAAAATTACTCACCTTAGTAATGTTGTTTCTTCTAATGGAGTCTTGCTGTATTCGGACTATTGCAGTGATCACCAACCTTTGAACTGCTCCGGAGAACAGAGAGTTAACTTTCCATGCAGGGCATGGAACGCTGAGCTCGAGCTCGGTTGAAGCCTCTGTCTGCTGTTGTTTAAACTCCAACTGTCAGATCTTTATGAGCTATACTCACTGGGCGTTCTGTGTGGAAACTGTAACGCTCACACTAGCCAACTGGCAACTAAATTTGTTAAAAAAGGGTTTTTTGGTTTCAAAGCAAAGACTCAAGTCAGGAAACCCAAAAACCAAAACACAACACACACCCAAAATAAAGGAGGGTGAGAAAGGGGCACCTCTAGGTGCCAACACTGCTCCTGCCCACCCACATCCCAAAAACCAGGTTCTGAGAGGAGAGGCGGGGGAGGTCAGACTACAGCAAGACTCCATTAGAAGAAACAACATTACTAATGTGAGTAATTTTTTCTTCAAACAACATGAAGTCTTGCTATATTCTGACTATTGCAGACTACCAAGCAGTACCTCCATGGAGGAGGGACAGAACCTACTTTGGGAAAAGGTTCTGAAGTACTGCTGTGCCAAACCGAGCATCACTCCTAGCCTGGATATCCAGAGTAATGCTTGGTGAACGTATGGACTGTTTTCCAGGTGGCTGCTTGACAGATTTCTAAGATAAGAATATCCCTGGCAGCAGCCAGGGAAGCAGCTGTACCTCTAGTAGAGTGAGCCCTCAGGCCTGAGGGTGGGGTTCTACCCAATTTTTCGTAGCAGAATCGTATACAAGAGACAATCCACCTGGCAATAGATCTTTTAGTGGCAGGTTTGCCCTTACCGACCTCTCCATAAGTGAGGAACAACTGGAGGGACTCAAACCTGTGACCCTTGGTGTGCTCTATGTAGTAGCTAAGGGCCCTTTTATGTCCAGGCTGTGCAACCTCCTCTCTCCAGAGGAGGAATGGTCAGTGAAGAAAACAGGGAGAGAAACAGACTGATTAAGGTGGAAATCTGAAACCACCTTAGGCAAAAACTTCCTGTTAGTTCTTAGGACCACTTTATCTCTATGGAAAGAGATGAAATCAGGCTCCACTGACAGGGCTTGCAATTCACTGATGCACCTGGCAGAGGTAATGGCCACCAAAAACACAGTTTTCCAAGTCAAGTGCTTAGGCTCTGCAGAGGACAAAGGCTCAAAGGAGGGTTGCATAAGCTGGGCAATGCAAACATTAAGGTCCCAAGCAGGAGCAGGGTCCCTAAAGGGAGGATAGGAGTGCAGCAATCCCTTAAAGAATTTACAAAATACAGGATGGGCTGATAGAGGAGAGGGTTTGCCTACTGACAAGAAGGCAGAAATAGCTGCCAGATGCACTTTAAGTGTAGCTGGTCTAAGTCCCAAGCCATTAAGATGAACCATATAGTCCAGGACTATAGGCAACCCTGCAGATTCTGGAGAAATATGCTTATTAGAGCACCAAATAGTGAACCTTTTCCATTTGGAGTTGTAAGTCTTTCTGGTGGAAGGCTTTCGAGAAGCCTTAAGAATATCCAGAACACCTTGAGAGAGGTGCAGATCAGCAAACTCTAACTCTTCAAGAGCCAGGCCTTGAGATTGAGAGATTTCAGATTCGATACAAATCCTTCCTGAGAGGATGTCAACAGGTTGTAATTCCTGGGAAGAGACAGGGGAAGGTGGACTGCTAAGGACAGCAACAGTGGATACCAGGGCTGTCTGGCCCAGTCTGGAGCGATCAGAATCACTCTGCATGGTTGAGACCTGATCTTGACTAGCACCTTGAACAGGAGAAGGAAGGGGATAAAGCATACAGAAACTTCCCTTCCCAATTCAGAACCAGAGCATCCAGGGGGACTGAGCCCAAGACTGGGGGTCTGCAACAAAAGAGAGGAAGTTGGTGATTGTCTGGGGCTGCAAAAAGATCCATCTGTGGAGTGCCCCATCTGGAGAAAATCGTTTTCAAAATTAGGGGATCTAGGGACCATTCGTGGTGGCCCTGAGATATCCTGCTGAGAGCATCTGCTAGGACATTGTCCTTTCCTGGGAGGTGAACTGCTATCAGAGAGGTTTGCAGGGAATAGGCCAGAGACCACAACTTCATTGCTTCTGTGCACAAGGCCGTAGACCGAGTGCCTCCTTGCTTGTTGATGTACCACATTGTGGTGGTACTGTCTGTTCTGATCTGGATCACCTTGTTCTGTACAGATTTGGAAAAAGCTTGCAGTGCCAGAAACACTGCTCTGAGTTCCAAGAGATTGATGTGAAGCAGAGATTCTTGAGGTGACCACAGCCCTTGGGTGGTAAGATCCCCCAGGTGGGCTCCCCAGCCCAAGAGGGAGGCGTCTGTGGTGAGGATTAGTGAATGAGACTGAATGACAAAAGGAACTCCCTGTCTTAAATTGTCCTGATCCTGCCACCATTGCAAAGCCTGGATCAGGGTTCGAGTCACTGGAACTAGTTTGGTAAGGGAATCCTTTCTTTGGGACCAGAAGGCTCTTAGGTGGAACTGAATGTCCCTCATCTGGAATCTTGCCCCCGGATCACTGCTGTAGAGGCTGCCATGTGGCCCAGGAGCTGCAAGAAGTGCTTTGCTGGTCGAGACACCTGAAGGGTGAAAGAAGAGGCCAGTTCTATAAGGGTCCTTGCCCTGTCCAGGGGAAGGAAGGCTTTTGCTCTTATTGTATCCAGCTCTGCCCCTATAAAGGTGAGGCGCTGTACTGGCTCGAGAACTGACTTTGGAAGGTTCAGGAGGAATCCTAAGGAAGTGAGCAGTTGCTGAATTACCTGAAGATGTGACTTGACTTGGTCTGGAGACTGACCCACTATGAGCCAGTCGTCCAAGTATGGAAAGATGGAGATCTTTTTTCTCCTTAGGAAAGCAACCACTACTGCCAGGCACTTTGTGAACACCCTTGGGGCTGATGTTAGGCCAAAGGGCATTGCTCTGAATTGATAGTGGCCTGAGGGCAACTCAAACCTGAGGTACTTTCTGTGGGAGCACCTGATGGGAATGTGAAAATAGGCATCTTTGAGGTCCAGGGAGGCTAGCCAGTGCCCTGGCCTTAGAGAGTGCAGAATTATTCCCAGAGTCACCATTTTGAATTTTGGCTTTAAAAGGTGCTTGTTTAGATATCTCAGATCCAGGATGGGCCGCCATTTTCCTGTCTTTTTGGGGGTTAGAAAGTACCTAGAGTACAATCCTTTGCCCCTGTGTAGGGTAAGAACCCTTTCTATGGCTCTGAGAGTCAAGAGGGAAGAAACGTCTGCCTCTAGGGCAAGGATCTCTGATGGATTTGCAGGTGGAAAGGATCTGGTTCTCATCTTGGGAAATGTTTTGAAGCTGAGAACCAGTCCCTAGCTTACTACTTCTAGGACCCACTTGTCTGACGTTAAAGACTTCCAGTCCTGGACAAAGTAAGCCAGCCTGCCCCCTACAGGTATTGGAGAATCGGCCCGGGCAGACCCATCAGGGTGTCTGCTTGGCAGGGGCTTTAGGCTGAGGGGTGGAAGCAGGCCTGCTCATACCCCATCTGCCTCTCCCTCTAAAGAACCCTCTCTGAGCATAAGCAGAAGAGAAGGCCTGGGCTTGGTAAAAGGGCCTTAGAAAGGGCCTGTCCCTGCCCCTGGAATGCTGCCTCTGAGGAGTGGCTTGCCTTTCTTTGGCCTGAGCACTCCTGTAGGTGGTCCTGTACTCGTCCATCTTCTTCATGTAGTTCTCTGTCTGCTCCCCAAACAGAGAATTACCAATGACAGGGAAATCCATGGCCTTAGCCTGGGTATCCTGTGATAGGCTAGTACATCTGAGCCAAGCCATCCTCCAAAGGGCCACAGATGTAGCCATGACTCTAGATGAAACATCACTGGAGTCCACAGCAGCATGAAACCGCACCTTGGATGCCTCAATCCCATCTGCAGCCACCTGCTCCAGCTCCTTGGCAAGCTGGTCACGGGCCTGTTTAGCTAGAGCCAGCACAGTGTCCCACCTGGACTTCTGGTATCTAGCTGTGTAGGCCATATAGTTAGCCTGCCTGAGTCCCAAAGATGCTGCCATGTACTGTTTCTTTGCCATGGCATCAGTCCTCCTGGTATCCTTATCTGGGGGGTGTGAAGCCAAGGGAATATTTGCCTTATCACAGGCAGCAGCCTGCACTACCCCAACATGGCTGCATTGCTGGGAAAGGAACTCTGTGTCCGAGCCTGAAAGGGTATACCTCTTGTCCATTCTTCTGTCCACAGGAGGTATGGAATTAGGAGTTTTTAGAATTTTAAATGTCTGTTTCCCAAAAGATTTATGGAGGGGAATAGACAATCTCCTGGACTCTGGGATGTCCATCATCTCAACAAAATCAGGCTCCTCCTGATCCTCTACTGCTTCTTCCACAGGAAGCTGGAGGTTTCAGCCACTTTCTTGTAAAACATAAAGTGGGAAGGGGACTCAGAAAGCCTAGGAGGAGAAACACCTGAAGGTCTGTCTGGGAAGATGTCCGGGTCAACAGGCACATCCAGACTTTCATAATCACCATCATCATCATTATCCTCATACTCCGGTTCATAAAATTCTTCTAAAGTATAATCCGGACTCGGGGGAACCGACCGAACCGAGCCCCTGACAGATGGTGCCGGTTTGGCCGGAACCGAAGTTAGCAATTGAACTATCCTTATCGCTTTGGCCATTTCATCAGTGGTCGGAGAAAGAACTTGTGGATTTGAACTGGATGATTTTTCCCTTTTCTTTCTTTTAACAGGAACCGACTCCTCAGAATCGGTTCTCCTTTTGCCCGAAGAAGTTTCACCCTGGTCAGAGGGCACTCCTTCTGGTTCGGTCAGAACCGAACCGGGCTGGCCATCTGGGTCAGCGGACTTCTCGGCCTCCAGTCCCTCAGTCTACCTACTCTCTTATCCAGGGTAGCTTTGGGAAAACTTTTACAAATTTGGCAGTCTGAATTGAGGTGGTCAAACCCCAGACAATAAACACAGGTGGTGTGGGGATCAGCCTTAGCAAAGGCTTCCCCACACACACTACATTGTTGAAACCCAGTGGGCCCGTTTTTTTTCTTGGGTTCCTCAGACATGGCCAATCCTAACCACGACTTACCCTTTTTTCGGCAATCCGCCAGGCAAGACACCCCTATCAGTTCCTGACCGTGTTACGGGTCTTGGAAAAAAACATAATCAAATCCGTTTTTTTTAGAACCGATACGGACCGCTTACCACACTCTAATAAAGACAGAAGTTTTTTAACACAAACCTGATCGGTTCAAACCGAACCGATCCAATGTTTACAAGTTCCACACAGAAACTAATACAAAACCTATCTAGTACTCAAGATACCACAGACAGAGACTTAAACAGACAGGTTCAGTAGCAGAAATTCGGTAGAAACCGAGCGAAAAAATGACACTTTAACCAACTTTTTTGAACCGAGCGAAGGAGAAATCTCCGGAGCGACTGTTCAGCGAGGTGGAGTAAAGAATCTGACGGTTGGAGTTTAAACAACAGCAGACAGAGGCTTCAACCGAGCTCGAGCTCAGCGTTCCATGCCCTGCATGGAAAGTTAACTCTTTGTTCTCCGGGGCAGTTCAAAGGTTGGTGATCACTGCAATAGTCAGAATACAGCAAGACTTCATGTTGTTCGAAGAATAACACATGGAATAACCTTATCGAAGTATTTCCCCTCCAAATCCTTTACCTGTGCAGGTGTGGCTACCGATTTCAGTGCAGTATAGCAAACAGAGAAGTTCAAACTCACACTTTTTTCAACCTTCGGAATTCTCAATTCCTGATCCACATCGTGACAGAAAATCCACACTGACATTCTCTTTCCCAGATTTGTGCATCACTTTAAATTTAAATGGCTATAGTGTCAGGTACCACCCTGTGATTCTGGAATTTTTATCCTTCATTTGGTTACGTCAACAGAGAGGATTGTGATCTGTTACAGGTACAGAGTCAGCTCCTAGTAAATAAAACTTAAGGGACTCCATGGTCCACTTTGCCACAAGGCATTCCTTTTCAATAGTGGAGCACCTCTTCTCTCTCTCGTGCAACTTCCTACTGATATATAGAATGGGATGTTCCTTCCCATCTATCTGCTGACTCAAGACTGCACCTAGGCCTACTTCTGATGCATCTCTCTGTAACAAAAATTGTTTCTCAAAGTCTGGGCTTCTTAAAACAGGGGCTGAACATAATGCAGCTTTAATGGCTCGAAAAGCTTCATTGCACTCTGGGTTCCATTTCACATTATTTGGGAACCGTTTCTTCATGAGTTCAGTGAGGGGAGTAGCTAGCTGAGCAAAGTTGGGAACAAATCTCTGAAAATAACTAGACAGCCCTAAAAATGACCTGACATGTTTCTTTGTTTTCGGGATAGGATTGTTAGCTACCATTTTACCAATACTTGACTATGGAAACATGGTATATGCTGCTGCCACAGACACCAGCCTTCACAGAATACAGACCTCCCTCAATAAAGCCTGCAGATTTGTCCTCGGTGCTGATCGCCTTATGCATACATGCAATCTTTATATTAGGACGCACTGGCTCCCTCTCCAAGATCGGATCAAGCTGCACTCCTGCATCCTAGGGAAGAAGGCCCTCCTTGGTCTTGCACCTCCTTCTCTACAAGCCTTATTCCGACCAGCTCCGGCCGAGCATGCCACTAGAAGCGTCGCTAAATATGTACTAGCTGTGCCTTTTAGAAAAACAGCCTTGGGAAGGTGAGCCTTTGTGGTAAGGGCTCCCTCCTGGCTCAATGCACTCCCTTTCTCTGCTAACAGCCGCACAAGCCTTGGCCACTTCAAAACTGAACTAAGAAAATTCATCACACCCCCTGAGCAGTGCTTCTGCCACCTCTAGCCACCTATGGGCACTAGCTCCCCGAAAGCCTAGCCTGGCCCAGATTGCACACTCTATTCTGTTGCCTATGCCCCCCCATACCTCCCCTATTGTCTCTCTTATCTCCCTACCCCCCTTAACTCCCCCCAACTATTTACCTCCCTTAACCCTCTAACACTGCGTCCACAACTAGCTAACCTGCTGGGTCTTGTCACTCTCTCCCATCTTTCTTCTGCGGCACACCCTAGTTAGACCCAGGCTCATTCCTAGTGCCACTGCCACTATCTACTCACTATTATTCAGTTCCTGTACCTTTCTGACTTTGCACTTTTCCTCCTCATCTTGGGTAAGATCCCTTGTAATCTGGTATTCCAAATTTTTCTGAACTCTAATACTGTTGACATTACTGTGATACTGTATACTCTATGTATTCAATACTGTTTATTTTGACAATGCCTCACAGCTGCATATGTTCCCACCTGTCTGGTCTCCCCTCCATTTTTATGTTTGCTTGCACGCATGTGCAAGAAACATAGTGCCATCATCCGAGTTTTCGTAGCTGTGGCACCCGTCTTCCAATGCAGTCAGTGTGTTTGCAGACGCGAGCCACAGTTCGCTAATGAATGCTGCAGCTGTCTATGACAGCAGTTGAAAATGTAGTGCCATACAGTTCAAAGGCAGAGCCAGGCTTCAGTGAGCAGCGAGAAGCTACTGCATGCGCATGCGCTCCCCCCACACACACGCACGCATATTGTGTGCTAATGCGCCCCACCACGCACACACTGTATGGCCAATGGGGGTGCCCAATCCCCTGTCGGCTCTGCTGCGCTCCCCCCAACAGAGTTCCAGGTGCCACGCTGGGAGCCCACCCCAGCGTGGCAACAGTCCATATGGCCGATGGGGGTGCCCAATCCCCCGTTGGCTCCAATGTTTCTCCCCCCCAACAGACAACCGGGCGCCACGTTGGGAGTCCACCCCAGCGTGGCAATAGTCCGTATGACTGATGGGGGTGCCCAATCCCCCGTCGGCTCCAATGCCCCCCCCAAACAGCCTTCCAGCTGCCATGCTGGGAGCCCACCCCAGCGTGGCACAAGTCCTGCGTCGTCCAAGAATAAAAAACAAAACCGGCAAGAAAAAACCTTCCCTCGCTGATTGTCCTGACCCCCATTCCCCCACCCGTGCTCACCTCTGCGCATCCACCTCCCCACACCCCCACCTTCACCCCACACACACTTACCCTGGAGCTCAGCGACGATCTTCGGTGGACCGGAACACGTCTGCACTCTTCAAAGCCGACCGCGAACTGAGGAAATGCCGGTAAGCTGTATAATGTAATAAATAGGGTTTTCAACTTTGATGCATATCTCAGGCATTTTTGGGAATTTTTTCACCAAATTTTCAACATGGGGTTTTTGGGACCCCACCTCATGAATTCTGTCACTGTCATTTTGTTAATCGGTCCCGAAAGGTGATTTCACAGTCACTGCGCAGAACCACCTTCCGGGACCGATTTACGAAATGACAGTGTCACAGTTCATGAGGTAGGCCCCCAAAAACCCTATGTTAAAAATTTGGTGAAAAAATTCCCAAAAATGACTGTTTTATGAGCATACATTGCTCTGTTCCTACGCACGCTCGTAAGTTTGCGAATTTTCAATATTTTCACTCCAGATTTTCAACATTGCCATTTTACCACACCTCCTTATGTGCAGTATAGCTGCCATTTTTCACATTTCGCCCAAAATGTGTTTCCACGCATGTAGTGCACAACGGCGCAGTCAGTGTGCGAAATCAATGTTCGGGACAGATTAAGAAAATCACAGTGACACTGTTCATGAGCAGAGGTGTTAAAATGGCTATGTTAAAAATTTGGTGAAAAAATTCCCAAGAATGACCGTTTTACGAGCATGCGTTGCGCTGTTCCTACGCATGCTTGTAAGTTCACAAATTTTCAATATTTTCACTCCAGAATTTCAACATTGCCATTTTACCACACCTCCTTCTGTGCAGTACAGCTGTCATTTTTCACATTTCGCCCAAAATGGGTTTCCGCGCATGTAGCGCACAATGGTGCAGTCAGTGTGCAAAATCAATGTTAAAGACAGAGTAAGAAAATCACAGTGACACTGTTCATGAGCAGAGGTGCTAAAATGGCTATGTTAAAAATTTGGTGAAAAAATTCCCAAAAATGACTGTTTTACGAGCATGCGTTGTGCTGTTCCTACGTACGCTTGTAAGTTCGTGAATTTTCACTATTTTCACTCCAGATTTTCAACATTGCCATTTTACCACACCTCCTTATAAGCAGTACAGCTGTGATTTTTCACATCTCGCCCAAAATGTGTTTCCGGGCAGGTAGTGCACAATGGCGCAGTCAGTGTGCGAAATCAATGTGCAGGACAGATTAAGAAAATCACAGTGACACTGTTCATGAGCAGAGGTGTTGCAATAGCTATGTTAAAAATTTGGTGAAACAAGTCCATAAAATGACTGTGTTATGAGTGACCATTGCGCAGTTTCCACGCACTTTCGTAAGTTCGTGGATTTCTATTATTTTCAGTCCAGATTTTCACCACTGGCATTTTTCCACACTTCCTTATGAACAGTACAGCTGTCATTTTTCACACCATGGCTGAAATGTGTTTTCGCACTTCCAGCGCAGAAATGCGTGGTTGCTGTGGGAAATCACTGTTCGGGACAGATAAAGAAAATCACAGTGACACTGTTCATGAGTGGAGGTTCCAAAATGCCTGTGTTGACAATGTGCTGTAAAAATCCCCAAACTAATTGCATTATGGGTGTGCGTTACGCAGTTTCTCCATGCGCTCATGACCTCATTTTTTAATATTTTCACTGCAGATTTTCAACATTAACATTTTTTTGCACCTCCTCATGAACAGTACAGCTGTCATTTTTCACATCCTGTTCGAAATGTGCTTTCGCACCAGTGGTGCCAAATGACGTAGTCGCTGTGCAAAATCAGCTTTCTGCTAACAAACTGATATTGCCACTGTTCATGAGATGGGGGTCACAAAAAACCCATGTTTAAAATTTGGAGTGAAAATGCCAACGAATGCCTGAGACGTTAGGGTTTCCGACCATAACACCCACCCTGTAGAGACTGACAGGCATGAGGGGTGTGACTTGGGATTGTCGCCTATAACACTCCTGCCATTCCATCCCCACCCACACCCTGCAGCCAGTGACAGGCATCGAGGTGTGCCTTCGACTATTTGGCCCCAAAGTTCACTCCATTCTCCTATACTGCACCAATCTCACCATATTTCTTATGGAATGGGGTGAGCATAAGGGCTGAAGACCCCAAGGCATACTGTGAAACTTGTCAGTGTCTACAGGGTAGGGTGTGGTGAAATGGCATGGCCGTTATGCCTGATGACCCAAAGACACACTCCAATGCCTGTCAGTGTCTGCAGGGTGGTGGTGGTGGGGTTGGCTTCAGTTCAATACTTCACTGCCACTCCTATTATGCATCTCTCTAACTCCTACACTACCAATGCCAGCAAACAAACATTCAGCATTGACAAATGCTTGTTTTTTTGATGATGAGGATCCTTTGTAAAGGAGCTTTTAGCTCAAAGGATGTACTTCCGACTTTCCTAATAAAATAAAAAAAATAAAATAAAAGACGGGTGGGGACAAGGCAGAGTACAACAGGTGTATAATTCAGGAAAGCAAGAAAAGAGGAGTAAAAGAGACAGGTAATGGAGACGGTAACACGGGAAGTGTGGAGGTCGGGGGAGCTTCACTGAACAGCACAGGTGATGGGGGGGGGGAGAAAGCAGGAAGGGAGGAAGTGATGTATGGAGAGCCATATACACCAATGCAAGAAGTCTAGGAAATAAAATTTTGGACTTGAAAGCCATCACGGAGGAGGCAAGCCTTGGTCTGATGGCCATAATGGAGTCATGGTGCACTTACAGCCATGAGTGGGATATGGCTATACTGGGCTACTCTGTGTTCAGGAGAGACAGGGAAAGGAGGAGGGGTTGTACTATATGTAAAGGAGTGAATCAGGGCTACGGATGTACAGGGGCACCCAAAGGGAAAGAAAGGACTGTGGGTGCTGGGGCCGCTGTTCATACAGGGGTGGTATACAGACATGGAGCACAAGGAGAGAAGTTGGATAAGGCACTTGCGGAAGCCATCATCAGGATGGCAAATAAGCGGGAGGTGCTTCTAGTTAGTGACTTCAATCTGCCAGATATGAACTGGAGCCTTCTAAATGCAGTTTCAGTGAGGAGCAGGGCCATCCTGTAAGGGACTTTTCTCAGGCAGCTAGTCAAGGAACCCACCAGCGACAAGTCAGTGCTGGACCTGGTGCTTAAAAACAGGGATGGCACTGTGGATGTCACAGTGGGCTGTCTCCTAGGTACCAGTGATCACTGTACAATGCGGTTTAACATAAAGACAGGAGACGAGGCAAAGCTCAAGAGGACAAGAGCACTGCAAATTAGGAGGGTGGATTTTAAAGAAATAGAAGATTGCCTTAGTAACTGCCTAGTAGGATGGATTGCCAGGAAGGGGGTAGAGGAACAGTAGGAAGAAATAAGGGAGGTCATAATTAAGGCAACCGGCCTCTGCATGAAGAAGTGAGTAAAAGCAGGAGGAAAAAGAGATTGTTATGGTACTCTAGGGAAGTGGCCACGGTAATGAAGTAAAAAACACGGTATTCAGGAATTACACGAAAACACAGAAGCAGGAAGACAGGGAGGTGTACCAAGTAAAACAAAGGGAAGTGGGTAAGGCAATAAAGGAAGCACAGGTGCAGACAGAGGAAAAGACAGCCAAAGGGGTAACTAACGGGGATACGACTTTCTTCAGTTACATAAGTGAGAAAAGGAAAGCAAGGGGGGGATTGTGAGGATAACGAGGGTGGCAGGTGGAAGACTGCAAGAAGGAGGACAAAGAAAAAGCAGATGTTCTGAACAAGCACTTCTGCTCAGTCTTCACAGTGAAGGGAGGGGGAACAGACTACCAGGGAGCAGCAGAAACAAAGTTTGGGGGCAGACACAAGTCCATTTTCTGACAAAAGAGTCCTGAAGGGACTTGCAGCTATGACAGTAGACAAGGCTATGGGATTGGCCAGGATACACCCAAGGGTACTAAAGAAACTTAGGGAGGTGCTAACCACCCTGATGACAGCCCTATTCAACAGTTCACTGGAATCAGGTGTGGTTCTGGAGGACTGGAGGAGAGCAGACGTGGCCCCTCTACATAAGAGCAGCAGCATGGAAGAGGCTAGCAACTATAGGCTGGTCAGTCTCACCTCAGAGGTAAGAAATTAATGGAAACCCTGTTAAAAGGCTTTTAGGGTATCTTGAATCCAATGGGTGCAAGACCAACAGCAGCATGGATTCACAGGGGGAGGTCATGCCAGGAGAATCTGATTGATTTCTTCGACTGGGTGTCTAGGGAAATACATCGGGAGAGGGCAGTGGATGTGGCCTATCTGGACTTCAGCAATGCCTTCGACAATGTGCCACACAGGTGAGCAGCCAAGGGGTGGGATCTAAAGTCTTGAACTGGGTTAGAAACTGGTTAATGGATAGGCGGCAGAGAGTGGGTGGTTAACAGCACTCATTCTAATGATTGAAAAGTGACAGCAGGGTGTACAGTATGAGGACTGATCCTCTTCCATGTCTTCATAAGGTACACTGCAGAAGAACTGGAAGAGAAGGGATGCCTTTTTGCAGATCACACCAAAATCTATAATAGGGTGGACACTCAGGAGTGGGTGGAAATAATACATAGGGATCTTGGGAAATTCGAGGAGTGGTCAAGAGCATGGCAACTGGGGTTCATTGCCAAAAAGTGCAACAAGCATGCACACCGGCATAGGAACTCAAAAGTGGCATATAGGATTGGGGGAGGGGGGTTCCTGACAGTTCCTAATCAGGAAAAGAACCTTGGGGTTATCATACTGATGATCTCAAAAGTGGCAGGGCAGTGTGACAAAGGAGTAGGTAGGGCCAGTGGGATTCTGGGATGCAGAGAGAGAGAGAGAGAGAGAGAGAGAGAGAGAGAGATCTCCTGCAGGAGGTGGTGCTGTCACTGTATCATTCACTGGTGTGACCCCACCAGAAGTAATGTGACCAGTTCCGGAGGATGCACCTCAGAAAGGACATAGACATAATACAGGCAGTCCAGAGGAGGGCAACTAAAATGGTACTGGGGTTGCACCAAAAAGCCCTATGAGGAGAGACTGAGGGAACTCAACACGTACACCCTGGAAGAGAGGAGAGCAAAAGGGGACAGGGGTGAAGAGGGTACAGGAGGGGAGTCTCTTTCAAATGAGGATGAGCATCATGACCAGAGGGCATGTGATGAAGCTGGAGGGCAGAAGTTTAACAGGAATGTGAGCAAGTACTGCTTCACTGAAAGAGTGGAAGACACCTAGAAAAGGCTGCCAGCAGAAGTGGTGGAGGTGAAAATACTAGGGGACTTTTAAACATGCGTGGGATTGACATAGGGGAATATTAATAAACAGGCAGGAAGGAGGGAGGGTCACTGGAGACCATTTAGGGTCTGCAGAGACAGACTAGGCAGGCACCATCTGAGCAGAATGGGCGTGCCAAGCAGTCCTTTTCTGACAACAAATTCTAAGTTTTTGTGTTTTATACTTTCGGGAAAGCAGAACCCTACTAACTTGAATTACCCCCATTTTGACTAAATTTGAGGCCTCTGCATTGAAAACAATTTACTTAACTATAATCACCCTAACTCTAATGCAAAGAGTAGCTGTCTAAGCCCTAGATTGTTGTAAACTGTAATCACTACTTACATACCTAGTTCAAGCAGTATAATCGATTGGCTTTGGATAAACAGACACTAAGATTGGAAATGCTGGGGGCACAGCCAGCAATCAACGGATTCAGAGGCTCTGAGGAGAGCTCTCCACTGAATTCAACAAAAATGCCTAAAACTGTTAACTTTAGAGTTGAATAACAATAAGCAAGTGCAGTGGTCATCAACAGCTTTTTGATCTGGACAGTTAACAATAAATAATAAATTTACAAGAGTATACAAAGCAATAGTTGAGGACAATATAACATAATATTCACCTGTGACAAAAAAGGGAATAAGGAGGGTTAGGAATTATAGAGATAGAGGGGAGCGGGGGGTGACCAGGGCTGGCAGGAAGTGGAAGGGGAGGTGGGGCAAAAGCTGTGATCGGGGATGGGAAAAGGGAAGGGAACCCTGGAAGGACTCTTAGAGAAGATGAGTGGGAGCTAGCATGGGGGATGTCCCTTCTGCGCGGAGCTTTCAGGGTTCAAGATGGAACACACTTGAGATTGGCAATCACATGATTCAGAGAGTTTACGCTGGATCAAAGCCTTAAATAAGGTCATGCTTACAGGTGATGCAAGTTTTAGGGTTTTTTGAATATTGTTCCAAATACCGAAAGAGCATGGCTTATGGCTGCGGTCCCAAAGTGTGTCCTGACCTTTGGGATTACCAAGGAAATGTAGAAGAGACTCCTCAGTGCATAGCAGTTTACTGGGGAGGCAGGCGAGCAGTTGGAAATGTACTGCGGGAGTTTTTTGGTTATAGCTCTGTATGGCCAAAGCACTGCATTCTTGTGTCGTCTGAGTGAAGGCCACCCCATAATGGCGTAGAGTGTGCAGTGGTGAGTACGGTATGGTGCTCCCGTGATGAATCTGATCGCCCGATGATACAATGTGTCCAATTTGGATACAGTGGAAGTAGAGCACTGACTGTAGATAAGGTCAGCATAATCCAATAGAGGTAGGAACGTTGTTAGTACTAGCCTAACCTTAGCTTCGTATGTAAGTAGGTTCTTTTTTCTAAAAAATAGACCGAATCTCATATTCGGTTTCTTTGGCAGTTCATCCACGTGATCCCCGAAGGAAAGCCTGTGGTCGAACCACATGCCCAGATACTTAAACTCTGTCATGAACTCCAGAGGTTCCCCTAGTAGGGTGAGGATCTGGGGAACCATTGAAGGGGTAAGCGCTTTTGGTGTACTGGCTGGAGGTGAAAATAGGATTGCCTTGGTTTTCTTGGCATTCAGTAGTAACTTTAGGGACAGGATGTTATTCTGTAACATATTAAAGTCAGTTTGCAAGTCCAAGCATGCTAATTCAGGGGCAGGCCTTTCTAGGTACAGGACCGTATCATCGGCAAAGAGATGTATGTTAGCCGATTTGATCTCCACATCGATACTGTTTATGTAGATGGCGAATGGCAAGGGGCCTAGGATCGACCCTTGCGGTATACCCCTTAATAGAGGTTTTGGAGGAGAGAAGTCTCTGCCCACCTTGACACACTGCTGTCGATCAGTGAGATAGCTTATACACCAGGACATTGCTGGGCAGTCTAGATCGAGGTTCCCGAGAGTAGTAAAGAGCAGATCATGGTCAACTGTGTCGAACGCTTTGCTCAGGTCTAAGAACAAAGCGCAGACATGCATTTTTGTATCCAGGGATGTTAGCCAATCATTAGAGACTTTGGCCAGTGCTGAAATAGTACTATGTCTAGGCCTAAATCTTGATTAGATATGGTTGAGATTATTGCTTTCAAGGAAGCTCCTAATCTGTGTGTTAACCACTTTTTCCAGTAGTTTGGATAGGACGGGAAGCAATGAAATAGAGTGATAATTATTTAAATCACTCCTGCTACCAGATTTCAACAAATGAATGATACGCACCATTTTCCAATTAGCAGATAGGGCACCCTGGGACAGGGATGAGTTGAATAGATGAGTAATTGGAGGGGATAGGACAAAATAGCTACATTTTAAAAAATAAGGCTCTATAAGATCCACGCCTGCACTTTTCCTTACATCCAGTTCCAGGAGGAAGTCCTCCACAGTTTTTACAGACACCTGATTAAAGGAAAACTACACCCTCATGTATTCTAAATTTTCTTTGTTTCCATGTCAACAGACAACTCTTTTCATGTAACTGTTAAAGATGTATGCAGATCCTTTAGTCTGTTTTCACAGTTCATACTAGGCCTTGTTGCTGTCCTGGTAGGCTCCATTTCGTGGCTGTTGAACTCTCATTGTCCCCGAGAGTCACATTAGCATATGAGAATATGATGCACAATCACCCTTTAAACTCTCCAGTATGCCCGTCTGCTTAATTAGTCTTAAAAGAAACAAGCTGCAAGAAGGTGTGAAATACCACATTTACCTTCAGTGAGCTTTGCAAACTATCTGAGTTATAATGCAGTTTTTTTCCCTTTAAACTTCATTCAGTTTATAAGTTTCCAGAGAGTTTTTGCAATGTATTTGTTCTTTCAGCATATAGATACATGGTATAAATGGGTGATTTGACATCATGCTCTCATATGCTAATGCAGTTCTCATGGACAATGGGATTTCAACAACCATGAAATGGAGACTCCCAGATCAGTCCCAGGGGGCTTCTATGAGCAGTGAAAACAAACTAAACCGAACACATATAGCCCTATCAGCTATAGGAAAGTTGTCTGTTCACATGGAAACAAATAAAATTAAAATGATATGAGGGTGTAGTTTTCCTTTAAAAGAAAAAGAGACGGAATGGGCTTCATGGTTTAAGGCTGGTGCCGTGGTGGAGCAAGGTGGATTCAGAATATGTAGCTGATCCCGAAGAGCACTGGCTAGTGAACTGTCAAAGGCCAGCCCTGCTGTGGTGAAGTGGTTGTTAAGTAGGTCAAGTATGTTATGTTTTTCTGTAAAGTCAACCCCTTCTGAACAGATTTTAGATGGCAGTGAGTTGGTGGGGCTATGTCCCTCCAGGTCTTTGAGTGTTCTCCAGAATTTGGAAGAGGATTTAGAAGAGTCTTTTAATTGACACCATACCTCTCAACCTTTTGTCCCCCAAATGTGGAACATTGCCTGTCAAAATGTGGAACAAATGGGCAAAATGTGGAACACTTAATCAAATCTTTACCTAAGAAACTCAAAACACTGTTAAAATGTTTCATTTATGTTCAGAAAGTCTGTTATTAATTGAATAATATATTTTTTGCATCATTTACTATGGATTTTTGCTTTAAAATGTTGACTTTTGAATGTGGAACAAGCTCTCACAATGTGGAACAGGGAGCTTTTGTGAAGTAAAATGAGGAACGTTCCTCGTAATGTGGTACAGTTGAGAGGTATGATTGACACCAAAAATAGCTAGCCTTTTTAGTTCTGATTAGTCTGGTGCTAAGATTTCTCGCTGCTCTGAAGGTGGCCCAGTCACCCAGATTCTTGTTTTTTCTTGCTTTTTTCCATAAGGCATCTCTATTAAGTAAGGCCTCCTTTAGCTCAGAAGTGAACCGTGGGCATGTCCTCTTTTTTTGTGCGGATTTTAATCAGAGGAGCATGCCTGTTAATGGTGTCAAGCAGGATGCCATGAAAAACTCATAGGCCTCCTCAACTGTGGCAGCCAAATAAAAGTCTTGCCAGTTGGCGTTCTGTAATTCAGAGAGGAAGGCGGCTGCATTAAAGTTCCTGTGGCTTCTTTCATAGACATACCTGGAAGTCGTGGTAGATTTGGAAAGTGACCTGACACGGGCGACAAGGCAATGGTCACTAAGATCATTAAAGAAAATACCAGAAGGATCATATACGTGAGGTTTGTTTACAAGTATTATATCCAGCAGAGTGCTATGATCCGGATTTTTGGCGTTCGGGCGTGTGGCTTCTGTAATAAGTTGATTGAGTCTGAAGGCATTAGAAAGGTCTTTCAGCAGCTTAGAGGAGCTAGCAAACCAGTTCAGGTTAAGATCACCTAGTACGATGGGTTCTGAGGGAGTCCGGTATAGTAGGTCATACAAATAATCCATTACCAAGAGCCCTGCTGAAGGAGGTCTATAGCAGCCACAGCTAGTTTCGCAGCCGAAACAGCTGACAATGCTGCAACACGGGTAACGGGGCGAATAGCGGAGAATACGTTGCTCGGGCTCTGCATGAAGCACATGAAAAATAGCCTCCAGATGGTTAACCTAAGAGTGCTGGGAGTACCAGAGACAGTGAAAAGGGCTGATCTACAGACTAATTTGTTAGAGCTATTTATTTTTATTTATTTATTTGTTTAACCAGGTATAGCACACTAAGCTGGAAGCTTTTTTACAGGAGCAACCTGGGAGCACAAGGAGGTTAAGTGACTTGCTAAGGGCCACACAGTATGCAAGTGGAAGCTGTGGGATTCAAACCCAGGTCTGGTCTGCTGGATGTCACCAGATTTGCAGCTCAGAGCCTTAGACCACTGCGCTATAGAAACATAGAAACATAGACTTTGACGGCAGATAAGGACCGCTAGGCCCATCTAGTCTGCCCATTTCTACCTACAGGATAGGCCATAGATCCTAGTTAACCAACAGCCCCTTCCTACCCCCACAAGACTTGCCTTATGTCTGTCCCATGCATTCTTGAATTCTCCACAGTTTTAGACCCCACAACCTCCTCAGGAAGGCTGTTCCATGCATCCACTACCCTCTCTGTGAAATACTACTTCTCACATTGCCCCTGAACCGCCCTCCTTCTATCTTTAAATTGTGTCCCCTTGTTCTTGTAAGTCTCTTTTTCTGAAAGATGCTACCCTCTTGGACTTTGTTGATTCCACTGAGGTACTTAAACGTTTCTATCATGTCCCCCTCTCCCTTCTTTCCTCAAGGGTATACATATTAAGCTCCTTTAGTCTCTCCTCATACGGCTTCTCTTGCAGACCCTGCACCATTTTAGTTGCCCTCCTCTGGACTACCTCTATCCTGTCTATGTCCTTGCGGAGATGAGGTCTCCAGAACTGGACACAGTACTCCAGATGGGGTCTCACCAACTGTCTGTACAGAGGGATAACAACTTCCTGTTTTCTGCTGCTGATGCCTCTCCCTATACATCCCAGTATACCCCCAGCCCTCCCTACTGCCTTCTCACATTGATTGCTAACCTTAAGGTCATCTGATATGATTACCCCCAGGTCCCTTTCCTTTTTTGTTGTTGTTACTACCTCCCCACCCATTGTGTATTCTTCCCCTGGGTTCTTGTTTCCCAGGTGCATTATTTTGCACTTCTTTGCATTGAATCCTAGCTGCCATACTTCTGACCATTCCTCCAACCTTGCCAAGTCCCTTTTCATCCTTTCCACGCCTCCTTGTGTATCAACCATGTTGCAGATCTTTGTGTCATCTGCAAAAAGGCATACTTTTCCTTCCAGTCTCTCTGGAGGCTATACTGCCTCCAGCAGTATTTAAGAGCATATTGGACTTGGATATTACAGGGCAGTTTTTAAAACATTACAGAATTACACCACGCCGAAGGCAAGCATCACCAGAACAGCCATATACCATCTTGGCAGTTCTGAGAGGGACACATGTTGAGATCTTGTCCTAGATGCTGCTAAAAACAAGGGTCAGCTCTGCTTGGACAATGGCACAAGAATTTACTGTTTCCCAGATATCAGCTTTGCGACTCGTCAGAGGTGTAAGGCATTTGAGAGGGTGAGATGTGGCCTGCGCACTCTGAAAGTTGGTCCTACCCATCAGTATCATGCTCAGCTCAGGATCGCACACATAGGCCAGTCATTTCTTTATACGGACCCAGCTTGGGCTGGGAAATGCTCCGAATCCATTAAAGTAGACTTTGCCTGCCAACAAATGGCAGAAGTCTCTTCAGAAGAAGGAGACTGAAAATGAGTTGTTGACCTACAGGGTACGGCACGTTTTTTTTTTGTTTTTTTTTCAAATGAACTCATTCTGAGACTTTTTCTTAGTAATGGATACTGGCTAGTTAAACCTAACCCATGATCTTATTATTCAGTCAAGTGACATGCTGAGTTGTAGGTTGCTATGCAGATTTATTTATTTAATTTTATTTTGTTGACCGGGTGACTGCACTGGCAATGAGTGCTTTTTTCAGGCACAAGCCGGGTGCAAAAGCATAGACACAGGAGGTAGTACATTATGATTCAGATACTTAGTACAGAATTTTACAAATGTAGTTAAAAATATGGTCAGCAGCAGACACAGAGGTTGTAATGGAAGATTATACAGAATACATATGAAAACCTGCAACGTACAATGAGGGGAGATGGCAGTGAGAAAATTGCACTAACTGGCAAGAGTAATAGGAGTAGTAGTGCACATAGTAGGTATGATAGCTGTGGCGATAATCAAACAAGTGTGCATGCAGTTTGGGCAGGTAAGAGTGAAGGGAGGGGAAGGGAGTAAGGAGTTAACGAAAGCAGTTACAGGCATTGAATGAGGAGTAATGAACTTTCAAAAGTTTAGCAAAGGCTGCCAGTGTAGGGGGGGCTGTTTGATGGGGGTGGGGGTATGGAGTTCATACTGAGGCAGCATGTTAAATAAAGGAGCATTGTCCCATGTTAGCGCGAAACAGAGGTACTGCAACATTGCTGTTAGAGGCAGAGCAGGATGTGGGCAGATCAATGAGTGAGATTTGATTAGCTAGGTAAGTAGGAGCGCCCGGGTTACAACATTTTTTTAACAAGCGTGGCAAGAGTTAGATTAGCTCTGAAGCCAGGGGGTAGCCAGTTTAAGGTATATAGCATAATACAGTGATGGACACTGAACCCACTGCCAGAGGCTAATTTTGCAATTTTATGATATAAGGTATGCGTTTTTTGTAGTACTGATTTGCTGGCAGCATCAATGACAACTGGGCCATAATTAAGTAAGGGGAGAAGATTAGCTTGTGCTATTCGGATTCTAGTTTCAGGTGACAGGAACTTATAAACTCTGAAGAGTGAGCCCAACTTCTGGTGAAGAAGGCTGGTAGTATGCTGGAGATGGGTTTTGAAAGAGATTGTGGGATCTAGGTGTACTCCAAGGTACTAGAAGGAGAGGTACTAGAAGCAGATGTTGAGGAGGATGCAGATTAAAACTTAATAAAACTTTACATTTGGCTGGCCTCTGGGCTCGGCAGTTGGGCAAACCTTAATCAGCAATATGGTCGGCGCCACAGGGTGGTAGAGAGACACCAGCAGGCTACTTGCCTGCATCTGCATCCCCACACAAAGCCCCTTGGTGCCTTTCCAATATTAGCCAGACCATAAGGGAAGCTCTGGGATAGAGATAACGTTTCGGTAGGAATATGTCAGAAAAATCTGCAGGCATGTCATTCAACATAATGTGATTGTTATAACATTAAGCATAATTGTAGTTGACATGTGAATGAAAGTACTAATCAGTTTTTGCTCTTTTTAAATCTTAGTAATAATGTGGGTTTTAATACCACGTTCCTTTTCAGTTTGAAGCTTAAATGTCTGAAAGGCTTTTACAATTCTTGCATGGTCATGTTGGGCTTGGTGGTGGCTCGAGTTCAGAACCTCTACAAGTTATTAAAAAACATTATATTTTCAGAATGGCATGGTCTCTACCATCATATACTGTGGCGTATTGTTGTGCTGGTACATACATATCCATTTTAGGACATTAATATCTCGTTCAGTAAACAGTCCATGGTCACTGCTGCACAGGCATATTTAGCAATAATTTAGAACAGTTTTTTGTACATGATGTAATTGACGCTCATATGCTGTAACTTTGGATGCAGAGTGCTATATCCTGTGTATGTGAGTTCTCTTTTAATGATTTCTGTACTTGAAACCAAGTGTTATTTTTTCAATGTACTGGTTACTTGAAAAGCAATTAAAGTTAAAAAAAAATGGAAATAATAACATAATAAAATCACACAAAAAAAAAAACAAGAAAACTGCCTCCCCTCAGTCTCCTGCTACAGGCATCCACTAGAGCAGCCCCTGCTTTATAGCGGTCCTGACTTGACCCCCCCACACACATGATGTCACCAGTCACTGGATCTTCACAGAAACTCCTGGGCACTGAGCACCAGTTGTGCTGTGTGGGGGCAGGACCTGAAACTGGCAGAGTCTGGCAGGTCTGTATAACGTACAGAGGCTCATGCAGTGCTTAGAGCAGTGTGGCAGCAGGCTTAAATGTTTCAACAGCAGCAGCAGTGAGGTTCTACATCACAGAAGTGAGGCTCTCAGCTGCTGGGGGAGGGTGTGGCTTGTATGGCACTTACATACGCCCCCTCCACCCCTCATTTGCCAATCACAGAGTAGCACATGTTGCAGTTTTCCTGGCTTTGTGACTGGGAAAGACTGCACGGCCAAGGTGATCCTGAAGATTGAGGAGGGAACAGGAACAGAGGGAAAAGTCAAAAGCCCTGTTTACACTACCCCATTTGCAGTGCATCAACCCATGCGCAGTGGTTGATGCGCTGCAAATGTCACATGTGGACACTCACCAGAGCACCTCAGGATGCCTTCGGGTCCCATTTTTGGATCGGTGCAGGAAAGGGTACCTGTTTCGGACTAAGTGCATTTTCCAGTGCTGTAAACGCAATTATGCGCTCGATCCGCAGCAGTCCTTGTTTCCCGGAATCAGGAAACAGCTGCCCCACGGCGCGACTTGTGGCATAGCAAGGGGGCTGTGTAAACACGAATTGCCATGTCCGCAGACACTGCAGCAAGCGAGGAGCGGTGGATATTTTCAATTGCTGCCACATTGTAAACAGGGCTAAAAGGGGTAGCAGCTGGCCATATCTTGTTTTTGTTTTTTATTTTACATCAATCCCATAACAGTGCTCCCAGGTGGATTTGGCATTTTCCCTGTAACTCCAGGACAATTTTCCTGTAGATTACATTATTTCCTATGGAAGCCGAATTGCTCAGTTTTCCTGTATAACCAATGCAAGTCTATTGGAACAATTTCCCTGTAAAATACAGAGGGTCTCCGTAGATCTGGGAGCACTGGGAGCTTATGGAACTAGCAACTATTCTCTTTATCTGCATATCTGAGTGACACCCAGTGCTGACATCTCACAATGTAATAATATCCATTAGCTTCACTCTAGACTTAAGTTACTTCTCACAGCAATACGGCAGACTTGCTCAGTGACACTATCAGCCCTGCCCAACTGTTTTGTGTATTTTTAATCACTAGGCAAACAGACTAAATAGATCGCTGTCTGCACTTGAGTACAGTTTTCTTGCAGTGAAGGGAAGTCAAAGACTGACAGATGTTCACTGTATATTTTCCCCCAGGACCACATACTAAAGGTTTCACTGCTCTACAGGAAATTGTTTATGTCAACGTAATTGAGACGACCATGTGACAAAATTCTTACCCTGACACTGCATGTTAGCAGTGTTGGACTATTTGGGTAATGTACAACAACAGACTGAAGAGAAAATATAAGGACTAAGATTAGCAGGTAGCCCTTGTTAAAGCTCTAGACTTTGTAACCAGAAGGAACTCGTTTTCAGTCAGTTTATTTACAGTAAATGTGGCTGAAAGAACTGAGCTGTATGGTACGTTTATATACTTTTCACCTAGTAACCTACTTTCAGAATCCCTCCACCACAAATGAAACAGACCCGGGGAGATAAACATCCTTGAGCTGGGCCGTATTCGCACAGCTTCAACAGTCTTGGTCCTAGAATACATAAGGCTGACATGATGTTGAATGGAAATGTCCTGCTAGTGTCAGCTGTGAGCCTTCTGTCACAAAGCAATAGAGGATGATGGGAACAATAACAAAGAGTTACCTCCATTTCATAGATAGGTGGTCCCAGAATGTCTTTCAGGGCATGGCGATCAATTACAATGGGCATTTCGGGAGGCAGGGACAGGTCAGCTGTGTCACTGATGGCTTCTGCTCCTGCAACTTCGGGGACATGCTCTTTGCCTTCAAAGATAAGAAAATCTTCATTCAGTCTTTGTACTAAAATTCTTTTCCCAAGCTAAAACTCAAAATACATTACACAAAGCTTAAGAAAAAAAAAATACACAGCTAAAGAATATATACAAAACCTGTTTAAAGGTGGAGCAAAAAAGGTTATTAAAATTTGCACAGACCACTGCATTGAAAAATACCACAAGATTCTTTAAGATTACTAGACCTAAATTATTTGCTCATATTTCAGATTTATTTATTTATTTATTTTTTTTATTTGCCCTTTTTCTGGCAGTACCACCGGGGCCATCCGCCCTGGTCACGGCCCCCGGAGACCTCTACCTCCGTCAATTGCTGCTGGGGACCCACAGTCACCCCCAGCTTGCCCCCCGGAGGGTGGGCTGGCCACCTTCGTGACCCCGGAACTGTAACTGGCAATGTGAGGCCTCCAGGGAGGGCTTCGATCGGTGGTCCTGCCCGCCTTTTTTCCACCAGATTTTCTCCCGGGCTGAGGCGTGCATTGGCAGCAGCGTCCGCAGCCTCCTCCCCGTCGGCGTCGATTTGCGTGGAACTCCAGTCTCCACCAGGGGTCCCTATCGCACCGAGTGCTGCCCGCGCCCTCCCGGAGCAGGAGAGCTGCCCCATCGGACGCTTGATCCTACTCCCCGGCCGGCCTCCGGACGACCCGGATCCGCTCGAACTCCAGGTCGCCGCGCCGCAGGCGGAAATCCCACCGCTGCGCCGACGGGCCGGCCTCAGATTTAATCGCTTGTAAAATACAGCATAACTGTAACAGACACGTTTGACTCTGCCATTATGGTACTAAACACATTGCAAAGATATTCTTTTCTTTTTTATTCAGTAAAAATTAGTTACGTAACAAAAGCAAAACATTAAGGCACATATTTTCTGTTCCAGATCTCTCTATTTAACAAGGCAGCTTCGTATGACTGTTACAAGGTTTCTGGTATTAAAAGCTACACTGTCCAATATTCAATTGCAGCAGTTAGTTATCCTAATACAAAAGGACATCTGCCAGCACACTATGCCAAATTATAAGTCACACATGTTTTTCAAGTCAATCAAAACTGCTTATTTCTAAATAATATAATATACACCTTATTTTAATGATAACTTACCAACATAATTTTCCGTCTGTCAGGGTTGTTTATTTCAAACATTCCTCACACTCAGTGTCACGAGAGGATCACTCATGCAAGCAGTTCTAAAATTCTGAAGTTTTAAGTTCTGTCGGCATAGTCCATTTTTCATACAGGGGCTTCTTGTATATTCTACTAATGAAACCATTTCGATTTTAAGTTCAAGTTCCATTTTTTTAAAACAGAAATCTTTAACGTGATTTATAATATGTTTATATATAGTTCTGAAATCTCTTAAGAGTGCTTTCTCATCTCCTTTGTGTGCCAGAACTGTTTTTTTATTTATTTTTTATTTACTGAGTTCTCGGATTACAACCTTTGAGCTACAAGCTCATTTACAAAGGTTCCACGTCAGGAATAACTGAAGACCAACAGGAATACATACAATTTCAGGTACCTAGAATCAGAGGCAACAGTAAGGGTAAAAATCACATAACACAGACATGTACACAGAATCTGGGCTAAGCTGGAGCCAACATAGATAAGTAGGGTAAGAGAAAGCAGGAGGTAGTCCAGTAGTAATGGGTTGAGAGGAGGGGGGGTGGGGTAGAGGTGAGAGCTAGCAGCAACCTCGAACACAGGGTCACCTTGTCAGTTTTGGGAATGGGGGTGGTGGGGGACAGGGCTAGAAACAGTGGGCAGGAGAATTGGAGGAAGGGGTGGGCAATGGACCCTGATGAAATAGAGAGAGAAGTGGATAAGGTGGTAGAGGGAAGGGTTGGTGGAGTAGGTAGTTGGGGGATAAGTAGCAGGTTGGGCAGTTTAGAAGTGCTTGTGTTGGGGGTAGCCAGAATTTGAGTACAGGAGGAGGTGGTCAAGGGTAGCAGGAGCATATCACTTGGCTAGACAGGTAAGACCTGAGTGTGGTTTTGAACGGGCCGATTTTACTGATAGAGGCAAGCTCAGGTGGGAGCAAGGTAAGCCAAAGTGGAGCACAGTATTCAAAGTAGTGCTGACCGTGAGAGGTGCACCATTAGGGGACCTTGATGGAGTGACTGTTTGATGCCCTTGTGGTCCTTGCTGGAACAGCCTGATGTAGGAGGGAGCTGGGTCGAGGAGGCAGTCGGCCCAGGACTGCTTTTTTGGCAGGAAGGCAGACTTGATAGCGGGCCCTGTGTCACTCAGATTTAGCCACCCCGTTTGCTGGTAGAAGTGGCAGGTATGGGTTAGGCGCAAGGCTCCTAGTGCTAGTCTGTAGGCTTTATTAAGTGTAGTAGCGAGACACCTAAGAGTACTGCCAGGGGCCGCACTGCAGATGGTAAGACCATAGTCAATAGTTGAGAATACCGAGCTGGTGATGGCGAGCTGGAGAGCTTTTTCATTGAGGCAGCTTCGGTGTTTGTATAATAGGCTGGGTTTCCTGTTGGCCGTTGTGGTGACGTGATTGACATGGGAGGCGAAAGAGAGGGAGCTGTCAAGGGTAAGCCCCAGGTACTTGAAATTGGGGACCATTTCAATGGCTACATTTTGTTTGTTAAGAATATTTATTGTGGATGTCCTGTACCGGCTATGAGTTGAGGCAAAAAGCATGGTCTTGTTTTTTTTTTTATGGTTAACTTGCAGCTTTGCTTTACTAAACCAGTCCTCAACACGATTAAAGTCCTCCTGAAGTCACCTTTGTAGGGTGGCTTGGTCAGCGTGACTGGAGTAGATTACTGCATCATCTGCGTAGAGAAGGATTTTGTGCTGACAGACTAGTGGGAGGTTGTTTAGAAAAAGATTGCTTAGAAAAAGTTCTTTAGAAAAAAATAGCTTTGTAGTTCTCTCACCCGAAGAACTCAAGAAGGCACTCATATGAATTTGATATGAATGATTTCTACAGTTACCTGCCCTTTCATCTTCCTTTCCATACCAGTTATGTATACTGATATGCTCTGACCAATTTTTGATAACTAAATGATCTAGTTTTGGGGTGTCCTCATATCTACACGGAGTTGTACTCTCCTCACCAGCTACTGCTCTTCCTTTCCATATTTCTAAGACATTTTATGACACCAATAACACTATTCCATGCTATTCATCTGAATGGCCTGGAATGGGTGTTACTGATGTCACAGAATGTTCAGGCAGTATGAAAAGAAAGAGTAGCAACTACTGAGGAGAGAAGGATTTAGGGTAGTTACAAAGGCAACAAACTTAGATTATTAAGTTAACAAAAATGGTCAAAAACATCAGAATATTGGATAGAGACTAAAAGGACAACAGGAGGGCATTTAGGGGCTCGCTGCTCTCGGCTCTCTTCTCTCCTCTCTCGAACTCCAGCTCCATTCTCTGCAACTCCATCTGTAGCCTGAGCTCTTCTGACTCCAGGATGTTGGTGACCTTCCCCTGTCGCAGTGGCCCTTGGCTTGCACTGGTCCTGCTGTCCTCCTCACAGGATCTGGACACTGCACTGGACCCTCCATGCCAATGGTTCGGTCCTTTCCAGTCATAGACTGTGACTCGAGGTCTTGTGCATCAGCTGCCACAAGAGCCTCCATGAGATGCTTTTTGGCTCTGCCCTCATGCTGGACTCCTCTTTCTTGGCACAACTGCCTCAGGTAGTCTGCACAGTACTCGCTGTAGTTGGAAGCCATCTTCTTCTCTATCTACGGCTACACTAACTTGCACCCGAAAAAAATAAAACAGGTAGGGAACTTGGACTGTAAGTACAATGATATAGTTCTATTTACTTTTAAAAAAAATCACTGCCTGATTTATCTGTCTCTTCATACTATCTCCCTCTGCTTCCTTCTCTCTCCTCTGGCTCATAGAAACATAGAAGTTGACGGCAGATAAGGACCGCAAGGCCCATCCAGTCTGCCCATTTCTTTTTCTACCTTATAAATGTGCCATCGGCCTTTGCTCTGTCAGTGGCCTATCTATTCATAGTCATTTGTATTGCTCCCTTATGCCTATCCCATGCCTGTTTGAAGCCCTGCACTGTATTCATAGCCACCACTTCTTGTGGTAAGCCATTCCATGCATCCATCACCCTTTCTGTGAAAAAGAATTTCCTCACATTCCCCCTTAATCGGCCTCCCTCTAATCTCATGCTGTGTCCTCTTGTCCTGCTATTTTTCTTATATTTAAACATGTTAGACTCTTTCACCTTGTTTATGCCCTTAAGGTGTTTGAATGCCTCGATCATATCACCTCTCTCCTCCTTTGCTCAGGGTATACATATTGAGCTCCGTTAATCTGTCCTCATATGTCTTCTGATGCAGTCCCTGCACCATTTTGAGTTGCCCTTCTCTGGACTGCCTCAATTTGGTTAATGTCCTTGTGAAGTGTGGCCTCCAATACTGCACGCAGTACTCAGATGGGGCCTAACCAGTGTCTTATACAGAGGGATTATTACCTCCCTCTTACGACTTGTGATACCCTACTAATACACCCTAACACCCCCTAGCCTTACCTACTGCTTTAGAGGTCTGCTTGGATGATTTTAGGTCATCAGTGATGATGATGCCCAAGTCTCTTTCTTCCTTTGTGACTGCTAGCACTCCTCCCAGCCTATAGGTGGCTTCAGGGTTTCTCTACCCTATGTGCATGATTTTGCACTTCTTTGCATTAAATCCCAGTTGCCACTCTTCGACCATTCTGCTAGTTTATCCAGATCTCTTCTCATTCTGCCCACCCCATCTGGATCATCTACTTGTTGCAGATCTTGGTGTCATCTGCAAACAGACAAGCCTTACCCTCTAGTCCATCTGCAAGGTCACTAATGAAGATGCTGAAGAGGACTGGCCCCAGGATTGATCCCTGAGGTACCCCACTTGTGACTTGCATCTCTTCTGACTGTATACCATTTACCACCACTCTCTGTTTTCTGCCCGTCAACCAGTTTGCCACCCAGTTGACCAACTTCTGACCCACCCGAGCCTACCCAGCTTATTTATCAATCTTCTATGTGGAACAGTGTCAAAAGCTTTGCTGAAGTCAAGGTAGGCGACATCAACTGCTCCCCTTGGTCCACCACTCTGGTTACCCAGTCAAAGAAATCTATGAGATTAGTTTGACAGGACCTTCCTTTGTAAACCCATGCTGTCTTGGATCCTGTGCCCCTATGGATTCCAGGTGTTGCACTATCCTTTCCTTAAGGAGTGCCTCCATAATCTTGCCCACTACTGAGGTAAGACTGACGGTCTGTAGTTCCCGCCTCCTCCCTGCTACCACTCTTGCGGGCGGGATCACATGAGCCCTTCTCCAGTCTTCTGGGACCTCTCCTGTCCTCAGAGACTCACTAAACAATTCTGCTAATGGCTCTGCTAGTTCCTCCTTTAGCTCCTTAGTACCTGGGTTGTATGCCATCAGGTCCCATTGCCTTATCCACCCTGGGCTTAGCAAGCTCTTGTAGGACCCTTTCTTTTGTGAAGGAGTAGTGCTCACCTCCCTCCCCCTGTGTCCATGATGCTGAGCTGTGGGCCCTGCCCTACCTTCTCTTCAGTAAATACTGAGCAAAGTATCTATTTAGGATAGATGCCTTTACAGGTCCTCCTCCTCACATGCTCCCTTTTCTCCATTAAGCTTAGCAATACCCCTCTGGACTTTCTCCTTTCACTAATGTATCTATAGAAAGTCTTGTCACCTTCTTTTACTGTTAGGTGCTAGTGTTTCCTCAGTTTGGGACTTTGCCTGCCTTACTGCCTTACCTGCTTCCCTTAGGGCAGTTTGGTATGCCTCCCTATCTTCATCCCGCTGTGTTCCTTATATTTCCTGAAGGCCAGCCTTTTGGCTCTGACCTTTCTGCTACTGTATTTGAGAACCAAAGTGGTTTCCTTCTTCTTTACACTTCCTTTTCTGTCTAACACAATGGGATGTTGCTTCAAGTATTGCATCCTTAATGCTTGCCCACTTTGCCTGTACCCCTCACCTGTGTTTCTTTTGCCAGGGCTAGCTTAACTCTGTTGGCCATCTTATCAAAGTCAGCTCCTCTGAAGTCCCATATTTTGCCTTGGAATGGGATGATTTAGATGTAGTAGCCAAATTGAACCATACCATGTGATGGTCACTGGCCCCCAGGTGACCTTCTACCTGGAGATCTGTGATCCCTTCTTTGTTAGTCAGTACTAGATCTAGGATAGCCCTGTCTCTTGTGGGTTGCTGTACCAGTTGTTTGAGGCCCTCCCTGCAGGAATCCACTATGAGTCTAGTTCTGGCAGATGTTCCTGCTGGTATTGACCAATCTGTATCCGGCATGTTGAAGTCTCCCATTATCAGAACCTCCCTTTAGCTGTCATGTTTTGTATATCTTCTAACAGTAATGTGTCTATGTCCTCCCTCTGGTCTGGGGGCCTGTAGACAACCCCAGTTCTTATGGCTGTCCCATTTCCTGTTTCCAGGGTGACCCACAGTTCTTCTGGCTCCTTATGTGTATTCTGAATTTCTGTAGCTTTGATATTTTCAAGTATTGACTAAAACCCCTCTTTCCTTCTGTTTCTCTCCAGCCCTACCTCTGACCAGGTTGAAAGGGTGCTGCATCTCTCCTGTGGCACTTCTAGCATCTCAGCTGATATCCATCCCCCTGAACCTTCAGCCACATCCTCTGGATCCCAACCCTACTTCTGACCAGGCTGAAAGGGTGCTGCATCTCTCCTGTGGCACTTCTAGCATCTCAGCTGCCACCCCCGACCCTCAGTCACATCCTCTGGACACCAGCCCTACCTCTGACCAGGTTGAAAGGGTGCTGCATCTCTCCTGTGGCACTTCTAGCATCTCAGCTGCCATCCACCCCTGGACCTTCAGTCGCATCCTCTGGACACCAGGTACATCCAAGCTCCTCCGCTACAGTAGAAGCCACTTCAGAACACCAGTAAAGCTTTCCTTACTTTGAATTAAGGGCACTTCTGAGGCTTAAAGCTGATGGCTTGATTTGCATTTCTCTCTATGTACTGTACTGTGTAGTTTGCCAAAGATTTACCTTTTTCTGTGAGCTTATTTTTAATGGGAAAGGCTGCTCAGTTCTACTTTTTTTGCTAAGACTACTGTAATTTTTACTGCTTAAACTGTTGGGCTATTTAAATGTGTAGCTAAATGTATAAATCTTGGGCTGCCAACTGTGTTGGACTGGGTTACTGAATGTAATGTATGTTTAAAACTGCAGCTTTAACTATTTTTCTTTACTGCCACTCCCCAAATCTGAGATAACCTTCTTCTAGCCCCTGGCAGGGCTGACTCCCTTCCCCCAGCTGCTTCTCTTTCTTCTCATTCCATCCCCTTGCTAACACCCTTAATTTCTTTTTTTTACCTCCTGCCCAGGTCCCTGCTGATTTATCTGTCTCTTCATACTGTCTCCCTCTGCCTCCTTATCTCTCCTCTGGCTCCAAGTATTGACTAAAACCCCTCTTTTCTTCTGTTTCTCTCCAGCCCTACCTCTGACCAGGTTGAAAGGGTGCTGCCTCTCTACTGCGGAACTTCTAGCACCTCATCTGCCATCCACCCCCCTGGACCTTCGGCCACATCCTCTGGACCCCAGGTACATCCAAGCTCCTCTGCTACAACAGAAGCCACTTCAGAACACCAGTAGATAAAGCTACTAACCATCCCGGTTTTCCCGGGACAGTCCCATTTTTAGGCTGCATGTCCCGGTGTCCCCACAGTTTAGTTCAAATTACAGAAATGTTCCGTTTTTTATAATTTGTCCTGGTTTTGTCTCGGGGGTTGGGTGACTTAGGCCATGCGCTGCTGCTGCTGACATGTGCTGCTCGGCGCTCGCTGACTGACTAGACTATGGTAGACCTTTAAAAATTAAATGGCATAAATGTGCAAGGAGGATTTGACTGTGTGTGGTGCTGCGCAGCTACTGCCTACCTACGTCTTTTTGTAACTTACTTGACTTGAGATGTAACTTGATTGGATGGCTGCAGCTGCTGGATGTCTGTGGTGGCCTGGACACAAACTAACTTGTTTCTTTCTTATCTCACGCCCTGCTGCTGCGTCTGTTAGAGGTGAGGTCAATAGAGGGATGGAGATGTGTGACCTTCTCGAGACAGTCACCAGCACGGGTCACAGTAAAGGATGTGCACAGACACTGGATCAGTCACTGAATGGACTGCTTGAGCTCAGGGATGGGTTCTTCAAAGTTCTTCCCCTGACCGCCGACCCTTCCTGACTTCCTCCTTCCTGTCCTGCAGCCTGTTTGCTGTTGTTCAGTTCTCTCAGCTCTCTCGCCCGCCAGACTTCCACAGAGGAATAGTTGCAGTCGGCAGTCCGCACTGAATTGATCGAGTGGAGCGGCGGAGCCAAAGAGTGACTGACTCAGACTTTGTCAAGCCAAGGGAGAGAGCAGAGTCGGGGATGGCCACCTGGAACAGAGCAGCACCGGAGTGACTGAGCTGTTGAGTCCAGAACCAGATTGGTCGGATGCAGATGTCCAAGTCGGCGGCTCACTCGCATGGGGGGCCGGGTACGGCCATGACGGGTAGTGGTGGTGGTGGTGTCCGGGAGGCCAGAACTGTGCAGGGTGGTGGTTAGTCCTCAGTTTCACTCAGGACAGCAGGTGCACTGCAAGAAGATGGTCGGTCCAGGCAAGGGATGATGGCGGAGGTCTGCTGCATCTGTGATGGTTGGATAGTCACCAGTCATCAATGTGAACTGAGAAGAGCTGGAGGAAGAGGATGGAGGACTCAGAGATGGCTGGGAGACATCAGCTGCATCTGCAGCTACTGTGCTGCTGCCTGGAGTGGAGGAGGTGAGTGTCTTGATGATCAAGACAAAAATCAAAGATAAAGTACTGTCTTCATACACGTCACTGCCCATCAATTGTTTGCTGATGAAATGCAGACTCTACAATTTTATTTTCTGTGTTGTGCTTGTGTGACTTCTTGTGACAATGTGAAGGGCTGAGGGTGTCGGGTCATCCAATCAAGTTACATCTCAAGTCAAGTAAGTTACAAAAAGATGTAGGTAGGCAGAAGCTGCGCAGTGCCACATACAGTCAAATCCTCCTCGCGCATTTATGCCATTTAATTTTTAAAAGTCCACCATAGTCTAGTCAGTCAGCAAGCGCCGAGCAGCACATGTCAGCAGCAGCAGCGCATGGCCTAAGTCACCCTGTGTGTGTGTGGTAGCTTTACCACACACACACACACACACAGCAGCCTTCTCTTCTCTCTCGGTATCTGTCAGTAACCCCTATCGGTATGTATCAAACTAGACAAAACTGAGGTGCGCATCCTGATACATGCAAAACCAGGAAGCAACAAATCCAGTTCGCCACCTGGAATGGTGTGTCGCTCGCGGCTTTCATTAATGTCCAAAAGTGCAGTTTTAGACCATTTAAGTCTGCTGCAGTTTTCTGTATGGTGCTTTCATTTTCCCGCTCCGATATAAATGTTTGGCGACTGGTAACAGGCCTTGAGTGAACCGTGCTGCAACTGTGACGGTTTCTCTGTGGCTGAGGTAAAATGAATACTTGGGGAAAGCGAATGTTTTCACGTGCAAGTGTTTTCAATTTGTGCACAAGAACAGATTCTGTTACTGAGGTTTTAACTGAGAAACGTTGTTACAGTATAGCTGTGAAGTTAGAACTCAACTTTTCCTGAATTTTAAACTGTACTACAAGTCTTTTTTTTTTTACCTTTGAACTGTGCATTAACAACTATTTGAAGTACAGCATAACAATAAAATGGGAGTGTACTGATTTCTATTTATAAGACGTACTCATACACTATACACAGTATTATTCTCCACCTCCAGTAGTGCTTAAAATGGCCACCTTAGAGTGAATGAGTTTTAAGCAAAGAAAACAAAAAGTGGAAAGCAAAGGTTCAAAGGGTGCCTTCCTGAATTCACCACCAACCCTAAGGTGCAGAATGAGTCTGTGTCTAACACGATTGTTAGCTTGTTTCTCATGCTCTCACTCTCACTATGTGTAGGGTTTAGTCGGGGCGGACAGCCAATGTGACTTGGCACTGTCAGCACATATTTATTTACAATTTGTTGACTGGGAGAGGCACACTGTGCCAGTGCTCATTTCCCAGAATGACCCAAGGGATGGGGGCGGAGTGGATTACGAAGTAAAATAAGCAAAAATACAGTGACAAAAGCAATGTGTAACTCAGAGTATCACATGGTACAATTTACGATATTTACAAACTTCAAGAATTTACACAGCTAGCATCACCACCAGACCAGTCTCTCTGCTCCTATTACAGATCATTCTGAGGCAGAGTTTGGGCTCTCCAAGTGTTGAAAATATTTTCTTTGACTTGATTTTTGTAGTGCCCAAGGATTTCACAGAGCAGTAGCAAAATACAGCAACAGATCTGCTTCTGCAGGAGTAAGAATGCTGGTTTAACATGCTGTTTTTCTAAGCTCTCATAACTAGTTAATACCAAAAGAAAATCTGGAGGCCAAATGAAGACAAGTATATTTCTCACATTTGTGTTTAAAGAGCACCTTTCCCTCATGTTTCCTACCTCGTGCATAAAATCAGTCTTGCTGCATTATGTTTTCCTGTGTTTTCCTTTTTGCTAGTACCGTGATTCATTTTGTGTATTTTAAAGACTGAAAACTGTGTTTCCATTGCTTTGTCTGGCCGCTCACAGTGCTTGTAATGTCCCGCGGTGTCGAGTGGCACTGTTGTACGTGACATCATTATATGGAATCGGCGGCAGCATGCAACACATAGTACAGTGGCTGCAGACTAAACCCTAATAATTTCCTCAGCCATATATCCAATGCCCTAATATAATACAACCCCCCCCCAAACAAAAAAATTGGTTACGTTGGCATTCAGTAGTTACTCAAATGATGTGTGTGGCAGTTCTGTGTTTGTTCTCTTCTGGTCTATGAATGTGCAGTAGAGAAGGTGTGGTGTCTTATCAGCTCAGAGTGGAGGAAAAAAACGGACGACCTGCATTTGGAAGCCCGAGTCACAGTGACCTCAGTTACAGCAGTGTGACTCAGGCTTCACGTGCTGGACACTGCTGTTGCCGGCAGTATATGCGCCTTTGTGTCTGACAGAGGATCAGCTGAGTACAAGATGCAGCTCACACTGTCATTCGCGAGGAGGAGCCATCGCTCTAACAGCTGATCCCTGTCAGAAGCCTTCACACTTTAGTAGCCGAAAATGGATCAGGACTCTGAACTTTTCAAACACTGCAGGCACGGTATTTGATGTTTATGAAGAAAATTCCTCCCTGTCTTTTACCTGCAGTCAGCAAAAGCAGTTGTTTGTCAGCCTCGAGTACAGGAGGTTCCGTGTTAGTCTGCGCAGGGGCTCGAGCGCCATTTTCTCACAAAACAGGTTTACTTGCAAGGCACAGTTCTTTGAAATACATTGTACCTGACAGAATTGCTCTGTAAGACGTCAGCGTGTACTGAACCTCTACCACGTCTCCTTAAAGAACTCCGCTGTCCCGACATTGAAACTAATATAGTACAGAAAAAAAGACGTCTACAGCACAGCGAGATACAATTTATTTCAAAGAACTGTGCCTTGCAAGTAAACCTGTACTGTGAGAAAATGGCACTCAAGCCCCTGCAGCGACTAACACGGAACTTCCCTGTACTGGAGACTGACAGACAACTGCTTATGCTGACTGAAGGAAGCAGGTAAAAGACAGGGAGGAATTTTCTTTGTAAACATCAAATACCGTGCCTGCAGTGTTTGAAAAGTTCGGAGTCCTGATCCATTTTCGACTGCTAAAGTGTGAAGGTTTCTGACAGAGATCAGCTGTTTGAGCGACAGCGCCTCCTCGCGAATGAGGGTGTGAGACGCTTATTGTACACAGCTGATCTTCTGCCAGACACAACATTGTCCACCACGTGAAGCCTGAGTCACAGTACTGTAACTGAGGTCACTGTGACGCGGGTTTCCAAGTGAAAGTCATCCGTCTTTGTTTTTCCTCCGCTCCGAGCTGATAAGACACCGCACCTTCCCTATTGTACGTTCATGGACCCGGAGAGGAGAACATTTAAATTAAATGCAGTAAAACACAGAACTGACACGCACATCATTTCAGTAACTACCTGCTCTTTCAGAAATTCAATGCAAAATGATTATGCAGCAGTACTGTGAAGAATGACCACTGAAAGCAATACAGGCAGACGTGCTGGGCAGCTGCCTAGTGCTCCATACAATGACGCCAGCGGAGTTCTCCACGGGGAATGTAAACAGACTGAAGGTCAGCCAGCAGAGCTACAATCGCAGTCAAACTAAAACGACGGAATAGTAATAAATGAGAAATGGATTTCACAAATTAACACATGCACTTCAGTTTGGAGCCTACTAGACACATTCTGGTAAATTATCAGAGGGGGGAAGTTGCTGACTGGGAAAGGTGCTCTTTAATTTTGTTAACTCTGAGATTTGCTTTCATTTTGTTTAAGGTATACAGTACCACAAGGATTTAAGAGCAACATAAACACTTACAGAAAATCAGCAGTATGAGTATGTACAATATTAAAAAAGTATTATGGTTCTAGACAAAAAATGTCGTCAGTTGTCTCACTAAATTAACAAAATCCTTCTGTTAACAGTTTAGCAAAAACTGCAACATACACTGTACAGATTATAAACGACCATTGTAAAACATCAGAATTTTTATCAACTGACTTGAACAAGACATTTACATTTCTTCATTAAATGTTAACTGAATCAGAATTATTTAATTTCTTAAAGTAAAGCTGTGACTAAAACCACAAAATACAGTCTGAAGACCCAGTGAAACTTATTGTGCAGATCACGGGTATGTATCTTCCATTTGTTTTTCATTATTTTATTTGGCTAAAGAGACTTCTTGGCTTATCTGCTGTTTCTGCTTAATCTGTCGCGGAAGTTATAATTTTCTGTATGTGACATCAGCTGGACTGGTTTTGGACTTAACTGCACCCCAAGCAGAAATATTTGTGATGCCCCCCTTCATCGCTCCCATCGCCCTCTCTCCTCCCTTCTGCCCATATGAATGAACATACAAATATATGAAGAAGCCAGAAGAAGAAGGCCATTTGGCCCATCTATCTGCTCGTATTGCATGGTCCATATCTTGAGCTACTGTCCCTGCCCCCCAACACTCCTCCAATCCTCCCTACTCATGATCCTTACCTTCCCCTATGCCTGTCCCAGCCTCTCTTGAAGCTGCCTGCCGTCTTCAAAAAGACCACCTCTTTTTCTTTCTTCCATACTTTATCCTCCTTGTCCCCCTGGGCAGCCCCCATCTAATCGACATCCCCCAGCCCCGGCACCCGGGTCCTCTGTGATCTTACCTCACTATGCGGTCCTAGCCACAGGACCTGGCTGCCCGGCCACCGGTGCAGAGCCTGCAGAGGGTCGATCGTCATCTTGCCACCATGGGGTGTTTTCCACCATTTTCGCCCGTTCCTCCCCATTGCTGGGGCACGATAAGTCAGCATGTGTACGTGGAGGTATATACATGCTACAGAGTCCCGTAGCACCCAACCTTCTTCGACATCTCTGTCCCGTTCTACCCTCAGGCCTCCACCTGGGGGCAGTCATTCAACGGGACTGCCAAGAACGAGATATCCTCTACCAGCAGCGCAAAGTGTCCACTACCCTCTCCATGAAGAAGTGCTTCCTGACTTCCCCCCTAAACCCCCCTCCAGCTTAAGACTGTATCCCCTCATGTTATAGTTGCCATTCAACTTAAAGAGACCCTTCTTATCCACTTTATTTATCCCTTTTAAGTACTTGAAGGTTCCAATCATGTCCCCTGTCTCTCTCCTGTTCTCCAAGGAGTACATGTTCAGTGCCCTCAACCTCTCCTCATATGCCTTACCCTGCTGACCCACTATCATCTTTGTAGCCCTCCTCTGGGCCTTCTCCAGCAGGTTAGTGTCCTTTTTGAGGTGTGGGCACCAGTACTGAACTCCATACTCTAGATGTGGACTCACTAGTGACCTGCACAAGGGCAGTATAACCTCCTCTCTCCTACTACTGATCCCCCTAGCTATGCATCCCAGAATCTTGTTTGCCCTTGCAGCTGCTTTCTTACACTGCAATGGAGTACTTAAGATCACTAGTGATTATCACTCCCAGGTCCTTCTCATCATCTGATGCAGATACACCCAGGTAGTACTCTATCCTGGGACTCTTGAAGCCAAGCTGCCAGATCCTGGACCACCTCCTCAGCTATTCCAGATCATTCTGTGGGTCTTGTATCCCTTCAGCTGTGTCCACTCTCCCACAGGGCTCGGTGTCATCCACAAATAGGCACATTTTGCCCATAATGCCATCCCCAATGTCACTGATAAAGACAATGAACAACACCGGCCCCAGCACCAAACCCTACGGGACCCCACTGTTAACCTCTCTGGTGCCAGATAACTCTCCCTGACAATCACCCTCTGAGTTCTGTCCCTCAGCCAGTTTTCCATCTATCTGGCCAGCTTACTCCCAACCCAGAGATCCGCTAACTTCCTGATCAACCTTTTGTGAGGCACAGTCAAAGGCCTTGCTGAAATCCAGACAGTGGATGTCTGCCGCTTGGCCCATTTCTACTGTTTCAGTGACCCAGGCAGAGAAGTCAATCAGATTCATTTGACATGATTCCCCCCATGAATCCATGCTGCCTCGCATCCTGGAGAATATGCTCCTCTAGATATTCTACCAACATTTCCTTAAGTATGGTCTCCATAAGCTTGCACACAATGGAGGTCAGACTGACTGGTCTGTAATTCCTTGGGTCATCCTTGGGACTGCTTTTGTGGAGGGGCACTACATGTGCTGTTCTCCAGTCCTATGGCACCACACTTGACCCAAGTGAACTATTAAATAGGCTTGCCAGTGGCCCTGCCAGCTCCTCAGCCAGTTCCCTTAGTACCTTTGGATGTACTCTGTCTGGGTCTGGTGATTTGCTTGGGTCCACACCACAACCAAAACATTGTGAAAATTCTATGACTACAAGGTTGACGACAACAGTTTGGGTTTTTATAACAACAGTTTTTGCTTTTTAAGATGATATCTGCTTACATGTTGTACTTTAGTGTACCCCTTCTGTTCTGGCACTGCAAGTGGCTGCTTGGTTTGTTACTGCCTAGCACCGCCTCTTGACATCAGTTTGCCGATATGGAAATGATTATGATGTCATAGAGGATTATAACTACAGTAATAAAGCATCAAACTTAGAAGGAGATAAACTTACAATGGCAAGGATCCTGTTTCCATGGAAATTATGAAAAAAGGGAAATGGAAATACAGAAGTACATCAAACAAACTGAATGTGGTGTAAATATGTTTTTCAAACACACACAAGACCCAGGGCTGCATCAGAATTTGACAGTAGCTGGATGCTAGGTGTGTATCAGTAGGGAGTCTGCCCCTACTCCATAGAGTGCGTGTGTATGCAAATAATCAAAAATACATACACGCCTCACTCACATGTGGCCACATTTTGGATCTATTTACAATAAAGAATTATTTAAAAAAATCCCGACTGCAATGATATAAATAACATAGCAGAGTTTTAAATAGCTGGTATAGCATAGCAAAATGCTACTCACAAAGGGGTGGGTAATGCTAACCATTTCCTGAAACGCATAGCAGTAAACTGCTAACCATTTTTTTGAGTGACTATGTGTCTCACGACACTACACGAATAAAACTATTTTTTTAAAAATTTTGGTAATCAATCTGTACCAAGTGCTATGCATTTTCTTAGTTGATCAGCAATTTGTCATGTAAAACTGCTAATCGGTTTTTTCTCAACTTATTAAATACCCTACATAGCCACTGTGATTTCTTAGTGGTGTGTGAGTTCTCTATCTTAGCAAAAACAAACCTTAAGAGTTCCTTCGGGTACCTTCTGCACTGCCTTTTCTGACTTGTATACATACTGTAAATTCTTAAACATGTTCGTTCATACATGTAACACGGGCAGCAGTTAGGAGGTCACTACATATCTATGTCAAAGTCCAACAACAGCTACTTCTGCATTAACTTGATGAGTAAGGATGTATTCTGTTGTGCTACTGTTGTGATGTAAGCATGAGGTAAAGTAGAAAGCAAAAGAAGTATGAGTATGGGTTATAACATGCATAATGCCTATTAAATCCCTAGAACTTATCACACATATCACAATAATGTAACACATGAAAATCAAACCTTACACATGAAGCTTAGGCACAGGCAGTAGCTGTTGGCTCTAGCCAACTCTTTTCTGGCTAGGAGTATAGGAGTTTTGTATAAAATAAAAGTTTATTTGAAATTAAAATTCCTATATGATTTCTATAATACTTCTGTATCTACAGCTACTATTTAAAAGTGGCTCAGTCTCAAGTAGATTGTGTGCCAGGACTGCTCTGCTTTGCTCTTCTCTCGCTGAAATAACTGGAGAAGACGGTCTTAATAAGGCACAGTATCTATTAATCCCCCACTGTAAATGTATGAGGCGCAAGGGATTATTAATGGACTGTTAAACCAAAACCTAGGATTGCCTCTTCCACCCATCTCTCTTTCCCTTCCCTATCCCTTGCCTCTCCTAACTCCCCCTCCCATCTCATTTTGCATGGTCCCGCCTGTACCTCCTATTTTAGTGGGTCCCCATCTAGCACTTTCTGAGCACTAGGACTAATCCTAGTGGCCTAACTCGTATTATTAGCATGTTGACAAAAGGACTGTTCTTCTGGAACTTGTCTGGCTGTTTGAAATTTCTGCAATAAGTTTGTACTAGCCTGCTTGACTTTTGCATATTCTATATTCTGTAATTGCTTGTCCACAATTGTCCACTGTTTGTATTTTGTTTCTCTTCTGTTTATTGTCTTGACGTGAAACGAGTCTCTGGCTCAAAGGTATTTCCAAGATTGAAATAAATAAAAACTAAATAAATAAATAAAAAATGGATATTAAAAACATTGTACTTGCTAAGTCACTTATTTCTTTCTCTCTTCAGTTTGTTTGTATTCCATAAATCTGCACACCATAACCTTGTGAATAAAATGTAAATAATATTTTACCACCAAGTTGTGCATTTGAGGAAGAACAAAGTGCTTTTGGGAGTTCTGGGTTTCCAGTTGCCTTGGTGGCACAGCTGGTAGGGCAGCAGAACGGTATTCTGACTAGCATGGGTTCTCATAGTTCTCATGGTACTTTATGAGCAAGAAAGGCCTAATGACCTATTTACAGCTCACCCCATTTTACATGTGGGGAGTTCCATTGTAATGCCTTCCAACAAAATAGTTGTCCAACTTAACTCTGAACTGTGACATGTCTTTACTGTCCACTACCTCTAAAGGGAGATTGTTCCAAACTGAAACCATCTGTTGGTTAAACCAATCCACCCTGTGCTTTATAAAGTTTATTTCCCACTTGTAGCTGTAGACTGTGGGCTCTAGTGTTACAATTCTGGTCTTTTAGTTGAAATCTAGATTTAGTATTTGCTGCACTGGTCCTTGTAAGAACAGATCCAGAAGCAAATGATTTGATACCTTTTAATGGACCAACATAGATGTAGCAATAAGAACAAAGTGCTCTAGCTTTGGCCATTATGCTTCTGAAGAAGGACTGGTTGGTCTGAAAGCTACAGCACTTTGTTCTTGTTGTTACATCTACATTGGTCCATTAAAAGGTATCAAATCATTTGCTTCTGGATCTGGTCTTTTAGTTGGAAACCTAAGCAATCCCAAAGGTCACTGTTTGCAAGGGATCCAAACTGCAGACAAAGGTCACCCCAGTGCCTTCTATGTTTCAAGGAGTACTGCCCTAAGCTAGTTAACCCTTCCTCATAATTAACATTTTCAAGACAAGTCACCATTCTGGTTGCATTTCTCTGAAACCTTTCCAGAGTTTTTATTTCTCCCTTAGAACTGGGCAACCAAAATTGGAGGCAATATTCCAAGTGGGGCCTTAACGAGGGACGTAAAACATAGCTAAGGTACTAATTTAATTCTCTCTTCTGTCTGTACCTTGTGTGCTGATTATTTTCAGTACATCTGAAGCCCAATTTGTACTATAATAATTGATTTTTTTTAGCCTATGTGGCTCGGAAACCTAGTTTGTGGTCTTCTTTTGTGTGTATGTGTTGTTTCTGGTTCATTAACTATTCTGATTTATTTAACTGTGCCTCTGTGTGGTGTGTCTCTGATTAATGCTGGTGCGTACACTTAAGTGCAGTGAAGTCTAAGCACTGCTGTGGGCAACGGTCAACAATATATCAACATAATTCTCATATGTGAAGTCTGTCCCTGTGTTGTGTGTGTCCATGTCTGCTCTCATGTGGGGCTCCACGCTGTTTCTGGCTTTTAAAAAAAAATCAGCCTACAAGTGGGTCTGTTGGCACAGCAATAACACTACCACTTCCAACATCAGCGATACAGGGTTAGGAACAAGCCTGAGTCATCAGAGGGCTGGTCAAGGATGGAAGATCAAGCTTCCCACAGGACTCTCTTCTTGGGGGGGGAAGGAGGGTTGCTGCTACACAACTGCCATCGTGGTGACCACAGGTGGCATTGCAGGTAGAAAGTGTTGTCCTGGTTGGGGAGATGCCGACTGCCTGCATCAGAAGACCACTAGGACTCAGTGTATGCTTGCCCATACACACAGCCTCACCTGGTCTGGCATCTCTGATGGAACGGGGAGAAAATTCTGGACCCAAACCTACAGGAAGCCACATGCTGATGTAATATGCTATGAAACTACAAAGTAAAAATGGCATTGTAGCTTTAAATACCTTGATGCTATACGTCATAGAGTGTAATTTGCAAAAAGTAAGCAAAGTGCTTTTAAAAAGTCATAGATTGTGAGAATACTCAGCAATATAAAGGCAGTGACTCGCATGACAGTTATTGAAAAACTTTCTTCATAAAAGGTTATGAAACTATAAAGTAAAGAGGCTCTACAGCCTAAAATGTTAAGATGTTATATGGTGCAGAGCGACATTAGCTAACAGAAGGCAAAAAAGGCATTCACTAGCAGTACGCTTTTTTGACATTCGATAATGACCGGCATGACAGCCACGGAGAGACTGCTTTTACAAACAACATGATTCTCCAGGACTGCTTTCAGCTGCTGCTAGACTAACTAGAGTGCCCGCAGGAAAGCCGTGGTTGCACAGCAGCAGTGTCACTATGGTGACACTTGCATGGCTTCCTGCGGGTACAAGAGGTCGGGCCAAACAGCGTTCTCTTGCTGCCCGATCGAGAATCCACAGGTATACCGGTGAGAATGTATAAAGATTGGCAAATTTAAGCACCTGTTAAAATGTAACAATATAACATGGGTTGAAGAAAGGGGGGAGAGCTAATTGGGCAAACACCATCACCTGACCATGCATTAAATGCCTGTAAATGCACAGTTGGTGTGATGCTTCCCACAGCAGAATTCCTGAGCAAAGCAGGACTCGTTATGTGGAATGAAACTTTGAAACGAAAGGCAGCCATTTAAAAGCCACACTAAGCAAGCAAGGACTGCAGAGGACTGAGCAACTTGTGAGGATGCAGTACTGGCAGGTGACCCCCGTCCCACATGGAGTACATGTAAACGGAAATTTTTATGTGCTGGTTCAGTTCCCCATTCTCTCCCCCCCCACCACCATAGTGCGAGCAGCAAATCATACTCCAGAGAGAGAGAAAGAGAGAGAATGCGAACGGTCAGCTGAGCTTTCAAAGTGCAGCACAACTGCCAAGTTGTATATCTCTGAGCCCCCAGTTTGCTCTGTGTCTGTTTATCCGTCACACAGCACACTGCACTGTGAAAGACAGGGTCAGGAAGAAAGAGTGAGAGACAGACACAGACACGGCACAGAGAGATACAGAGAGTGGATTACCACTCCTGTTCCTGTGGAGGCATGCAGTCCTGACAGTAAGTTACTGTAGGGTATGGGGCCCCGCAAGCAGCTCACCCCAGTCCTGTCACCAGTGCTGCACTTGCTATGCAGCCCAAAGTACCGGCGTGACAGCATCCGGAGAACGCCGTGAAATAAGACTCCTGACCGCTTTCTCTGTGTTGGTGTGGGCTGTGTCCGTGTGTTGGTTGCATGACTCCAGTTGTGTGTGTCTGTCTGTCTGTCTGTCTCTCTCTCTCTCTCTGTGTTTCTGTTAGTGCTCCCAGAGAAGAGTGAGAGAGAGACAGAGATAGTGGAAGAGATAAAGAACAATTACTGCAGTGTGGTATCAGCAGTCAAGCCACTCCCTGTCGTGCCCCAGTCTCAACTGTCAGAGTGTATGCCTCCCCACAGCACACCTCTCTGTCTCTCTCTCTCTCTCTGTCCTACAGAAAATGTTTAGTGAGAGAGAGACAGCGGCACGAGTGTACCTTACTAAGAAAGTGATCTGTGCTCCTCTCTGTACATCGGCAGCATGGTGCTCAGCCACTTGTAAAATTCAGCACAGATGTGAGAGAGAGAGAGAGGTGCGGCATGACAAAATTGCACTCGCTGTGTGTGGTCTGTCTCATCTCTCCCTCTCTCTTTCTATATATATATATGTTTGGCCAGCCATTATTGCCTGTACAGGAAAGTTGCACAGCACCTGAGAGAGAGAGAAACAGAGACATGGCAATGTTTGTGCGGGCAGCCTGACAGACAGTGCACCTGAAAGAGAGAGAGACAGAGAGAAAGAATGAGTAACAGCGGGCACGAGATACAGAACACAGTTCCTTTGTTTTTCCTCTCTCTCTCCCTCTCTCTCTCTGTTTGCAGCAGTTTGTAATACCGAGAGACCACCGCAAGCAGCTCACCCCAGTCCTAAGTGACTGAAGCAACATGTCTGGGTGCTCGCTCTCTCGCTCTGTCTGCAGCTTCTGTCACAAGGAAGAGTGAGCTGAAAGCACAAACTACCAGGGTGAGTAGAGAAAGGGACAGTGGCAGTGAGACTCCGAGAGCGGAACATGTGTTTTCTCTCTGTGTTAAAGTTAGTGCACAGTTTCCTCCCATGACACAGAGAGAGGGAGAGAGAGAGAGAGACACACACACACACACAGAAAACGAGCTGCGGTGTGTGTGTGTGGGGAGGGGGGCGGGGGCAAAGTAAACCGGTTTTCAGGTGTAAGCAAGTATAATTATGCACTGCAAATGTCAGAAATCCTGTCACTACCATGATTCTGACACTTGTATGTGTATCAAATGAAGATCATGTGCATTATTTGTTGGGGACTATTTTGCAACAGTGGCAGGATACATTAACTTTCTTGCTGTTTAAACAGGGAAAACCCCTGTTTTTTTTCCTTTGTTTGCACATAAATACAGGTTACTCACCTGTAACAGGAGTTCTAGGAGTGGTATATGTTGTTCATCCACACTTGTTGGCAGGTTCCTTGCCGCTTTAAATGTTGCCGGAAGGTCTTCAAGCTGGCTCCTCCCACCCACCCGGGTGGTAAAACCCTCGGCGCTGCCCCATGATGCCAGATCTAGCCCACTGGAAGCCAGCTTGCGCGTCGAAGCCGGGAAGGTCGAGTGGGTCGTGAGGATGAACAACATATACCACTCCTAGAACTCCTGCTACAGGTGAGTAACCTGTATTTCTAGGGATGTGGATATGTTATTCAATCCACAGAGAGAGAGGCAAGGCGTGCACCCCCTACTGAGGGAATAAGGACTGGAGAACCGGGGTCCCAAAACCAGCATCCCGGTGTGACTCTAGGTCAATGTGGTAATGGGAAATGAAGGTGTGTGCTGACTTCCAGGTAGCAGTCCTGCAGATTTCCTGGATAGGGACGTCCCTAGAAGCAGCCACTGAAGCAGCAGTATGGCGGGTAGAATGAGCTCTTATCCCTTTGGGAAGCTCCAGGCCCGCCAACCTATAGCAGAGATCTATGCAGGAGGTGACCCACCTGCCTATCGTCCGCTTGGCTGCAGGTCTGCAAGGTGCGGCTTCAGCGTAGGTGACAAACAGCTGGCGAACCTCTCCCAGAACTTCAGCCGTTTGCTCCTTATAATAAGAAAGCGCTCTTCTAGGGTCCAAAGTATGGAGCCTATATTCAGCCTCCGAGGTGTGATTGGGGTAGAACACCAGCAAAGTCAACACCTGGTTAAGGTGAAACTCCGACACCACCTTCGGAAGGAATTTCGGGTGGGGGCGAAGAACAACCTTGTCCCTGTGGAAGACCAGATAAGGAGACTCAATGGAAAGCGCCTGGAGCTCTCCCATCCTTCTGGCTGACATGATAGCCACCAAGAAGGCAGTCTTCCATGACAAGTGAGAGATGTCACACCTGTGCATTGGTTCAAATGGCTTGCCCATGAGCTTAGCCAATACCAGCAGTAGATCCCACGGAGGTGGAGGTTCTCGCACCGAAGAAGATGTGCGGTCTAGGCCTTTGAAAAAGCACCCGACCACCTTCTCCTGCACCACAGACTGCTTGCCGGCCTATGCCCGGTAAGCAGAGATGGCTGCCAGGTGCACCTTAAGGGTCGTCGACCGAAGCCCTAGCTAAGAAAGGGACCACAGGTAGTCCGGAATGCTAACCAAGGAACAGGAAGAAGGGTCCAACCCCTTGTCCTGACACCAAATGAAGAATCTCTTCCATTTGAAGGCATAGCATTTTCTGGTCGACTCCTTACGGGATGCCTCAACGACGCTGAGGACCTCGTCAGAAAGACCCAAGGCCTGGAACTCTAGCCGCTCAGGAACCAGGCTGTCAGGTGCAGGGATTGAAGGTCCGGGTGGAGAACCTTCCCCTTGTCGACTGACAGCAGGTCTGGGCGGGCTGCAAGCCACCTCGGGAGCCTGGAGCTGAGGCTGAGGAGATCTGGGTACCAGAACTGGCGAGGCCAGTCTGGGGCTACCAGAATCACCTGTGCCTTGTCCCTCTTTGCCTTGAGAAGCACCTTGTGGATCAAGGGAAATGGAGGGAAGGCACAGAAGAGGCCCGGGGTCCACAGCCTTGAGAAGGCATCCCCCTGCAGTGAGCACTGCTGAGGTGGGGGCGGGCATGAAACAGCCTCAGCTCCGCATTCTCCCTGGAGGCAAACAGGTCCACCTGCGGGTAGCCCCAATGGGAGAACAGGTCTTGTACTACCTCCAGTAGGAGAGACCACTCATGAGAAGCAGCGCCTATCCAGCTGAGAGCATTGGCCAGACTGTTGGAGGCTCCTGCCACATGGATGGCTAGGAGATCCGCCTCCAGGCTGATCACGAGAGACCAGATGCAGAGAGCCTCCTTGCACAGAGGCAAGGAGTGCGTCCCGCCCTGATGGCTGAGATAGTACATGGTCGTGGTGTTGTCCGTCTGGACCTGAACCACCTGACCCCGTACAAATGGAGTGAAATGCGGCGAGGGCTAGTCGAACCGCTCGAAGCTCCAGCAGGTTGATGTGGCATCGAGACTCCTGAGGGGACCAGAGGCCGTGGGCTCTGAGCTCCCCCAGATGGGCACCCCAACCCATCAGAGAGGCATCGGTTGTTAGAGTGACCGTCGGCTCGGGGCGGATGAACAGGATACCCTCCTGCAGATGAGCTGAGACGAGCCACCACTGCAGGCCATCCCACATCTCCTGGGTCACTGTCACCGGCTGGTCCAGAGGACCGGAGCGCTGTGACCACTGGCTGACCAGCCCCCACTGCAGGGGACGCATATGCCAGCAGGCCCAACGGACCACGCTGGTGCAGGCTGCCATGAAGCCCAGGAAGTCCCGGGCAGGGCGCAATTGTCCAACCAGAAATGATTGGGCAAAGGAGGAAAGGACCTCGGCCCTGTCCGCTGGGAGCCGGGCTCTGGCTCGAAGAGAGTTGAGCTCTGCCCCGATGAACTGAATCACCTGCAATGGCACGAGTTGATGAGGAGGCCAATCTCAGAGCAGACCTGGAGGGCCAGATCCCTGGACCGCTCCACCTCCAACCTGGAGGTGGCTGCAATCAGCCAGTTGTCCAGGTAAGAAACATAGAAACATAGACTTTGGTGGCAGATAAAGACCACTTGGGTACACCCGGATCCCTCGGTGCCGCAGGAATGCTGTCACCACTGCCATGCATTTGGTGAAGACCCTGGGAGCTGGAGAGAGGCCGAAGGGCATGGCCTGGAACTTGTAGAGAGAGATTCCTCTGCACAGAAGCAGAGGAATCGCTGATGAGACGGATAGATTGGGACGTGAAAGAACGCGTCCTGAAGGTCCAGAGAACAGAACCACACGCCTGGTTCCAAGGATGGAATGATCTGAGCCAGAGTGACCATCCTGAAGGTACGAGGCCTTAGGAACTTGTTCAGGTCGTGCAAGTCGAAAATGGGGCACCAGCCCCCCCATCTATTTTGGGACCAGGAAGTACCTGGACACAAACCCTAGGTCTGGAGGAGGGTCAGCCACCTCTCTGATCACCTCCTTCTGGAGGAGTAAGGCAATGCCGGCTCGACGAGCCGACAGAGAGGCTGCGGAACCCGTAGCCCCCTGTGGGGCGACGGCTTGATAGGGAGGGAACTGCTCAAATTCCAGAGGCAGACCCCTGCCGACCACTTCTAACACCCAGCGGTCCATGGTGATAGCGGACCAGGCGGAAAGGAAGTGGCAGAGCCACCCCCCCATGGGGGGAACCTGGGGAGGAGTGACAAGGTTGGGGGCGACACCCCTCAACCCGTCACTGGGCAGGCTAGGAGGAAGAGCCCACTGAGGGACCTCCTAGACCCTTCCCCCCAGGCTTCCTACTAGAGAAAGCGTCAGACTTGACCTTAGGGCACCAAGTGTGAGCCTGCTGGCCCTGATGCTGGTGTTGCTGGGCTGGACGTGCCGCAGGTGCGGAAGGGCGAAAGGGCTTGCGCTGCTGCGGGTGGCCTTTGTCCTTCTGGGCAGACGTGATCAAGTCCAAGGTGGCATTGGACTTCTCGATGCTCTGGAGATGGCCTTCCACACTGGACCCGAACAAGTCGGTGCCCAGGAAGGGAACATCTGCCAGCTTGTGCTGGGTGTCCGCCGTGAAGGTAGAGATCCACAGCCAAGCTCTGCGGCGCATGGCCACTGCGGACGCTACTGACCGGGCACAAGAGTCACCAATGTCCAAAGAAGTTTGGACCTGTTGTTTAGCCACCGCCCTTCCCTGATCCTGCACTTGCTTGACCGTTGTCTGAAGGTCAGCCGGGAGATGAGGAATCACCTCATCCAGAGAGCCCATAAGGACGTGTGAGAAATGTGCCATCGGAATGGCCGAGCTAGCCTGACGAAGGCCTAGGGAGGAAGCAGCGTAAACCTTCCGCCCTGAGTAATCCAATTTTTTGGATTCCTTATCGGACAGTTTGTCCATGTCTCGAGCGTTCCTGAAACACCAGAACACGCTATCGGTCACTAACCCCTCCGTAGAGGGGTGCTCCGAGAAACCGGAGAGTGAAGCGGTGGGGGTCGTGTACTTTTGAGCCTTCCTGGCCGAAGGTGCGGGACAAGATGCTGGCTGCTGCCACCACTCCAGGGCTGGGCCAACAATGGCTTCAGCCACCAGAAAGGCCTCTGTAGGGGAATCCCCTTAGTCCACTATCTCCGTGAGGGAATACTTGGCCCGTTTTTGGACGGGTTCGAGCTGCATCCCAGTAGACTCTGAGATGAGTCGAAGCATACCCAGAGACGAGGATGGGCTCTCGTCCACCGACTGGCCTCCTGCAGACTCCAGGTCAATCGGCCTGGAGAACAGGGAAGAGTCGTCATCAGACTCCGAGGAACCTGCGAACAGCTGCCGAGCGCCTGAGCCACCCTCCACCTGCTGAAGTCGATCGGGAGTGAGGGTGACTGACAACCTATAGGGGCAAGCCCTGACCCGACCGAGAATCCTTGGTCGGGCCCCAGTCTTCGGTTGTGGAGGAGGAGGTTCCACCACAATGGGTGGAGCAGCCGGTTTCGGCCGAACAACCAGCGCCGGGGTGGCTCCTCGACTACCACGAGGGGTTGTTTCGGCCGCTCTGGTGACAGCCACTTAATTGCCGGAGAAGGCGACAGAGTCGGCTTGTTACCGGTCAGTAAAAGTTGCTGCCACATCAAGTCCTCGTAGCGCCGACGCAACTTGCGCCGGAGCCTATCCTCTGAAGAGGACGAGTGGCGACGCTGCTTTCCATGGAGCCGAGACCGAGACCGCCAGCATCAGCAGGACCGGCTGGACCTGGAAGAGGACCGAGACTGAGACCTTCGGAGATTCCGAGGGTGGGTCAAAGAGGGAAAGCGGGAAACCCGCCCCTCCTTCGGTGCAGGGACCTTAAAAGGGGACTTCGGCACAAGAGGCACAGGCAAGTCCTCGGTAATCACCGGGGGAACTGGGGAAGGGTTGTCAGCATCTCCAGGCGAAAAACCGTCCGACGGGTCGAGAAAAATCTCGACGGATGTCTCGGCCAGCTGACCTGACGGGGACACCGTGAAGCTAGCAGCCGCAGCCACAACCTCGACCGAAGTCGAGAGTCGACGGTCCAGTGAAAGGGATCTCTCCTGCTCCCTTGAACGTTGACGGTGGGACTTACCTTTAGAGTTCTTCTTTCTGGACCGACTGGAATGTCCCGATGGCCCTTCTCCCTTCGTGGAGAGGGACTGACAATGCTCCTTAAAAGAAGCAGTGTAGGAGGAGCCCAAGGAGAGTGGGATAAATGCCGCGGCCGAGGAGGAAGAAGAAGCGGCCTGGGCCACCTCCTCCTCCTCCTCGAGGGCGATCATCTGCTCCAACTGCTCCGTGGAGCCCGCTGCCGCGGACACCACCCAACGGGCCTCCTTAGACTTGACCGGCAGGTTCATTTCTCGGGGCACCCAAGAAGTAGTCTGGCAGTGCGGTCCTCCAAGACCAAAGCCGAGAAAGACCTGCACAATTACGAGCCTGCAGATAGGTGTCAAACCCTGAGCAGTGAGCATGCGTGGAGTGCGGATCGTCCAGGACATCTTCTGCCCACAAGGGCACCGACGGAAGCCGGATGTCGATTTGTCCATCACAGCCGCGAGGGAAGACGAAGACCGTAGTCTTGTAAATTTTAAAATTAGTTTCGGAAATTCCGAAGAGTGTGGATCCAGGCCTAAAACGCAGAGCACAAAGGAGGGAACCTGAGCTTCCAAGCGGTAAAGAAGATCTGGCGTCATGTGGCGGAGCCGAGGGTTTTACCACCTGGGTGGGTGGGAGGAGCCAGCTTGAAGACCTTCCAGCAACATTTAAAGTGGCAAGGAACCTGCCAACAAGTGTGCATTGAGCAACATATCCATGTCCCTAGAACCCATGTTATAAGCACAATAACTCACAACAGGGTGTGAGTTAATAGGCATTTAATGCACGCCTGGGGTGCTGTGAGGACACTCGGCCTGCGGCCTCGTGCTTCACAATGCACCCCAGGTGTGCATTAAATGACTATAAACCCACACCCTGTTGTGGGTTATTGTTTTCAAGTACTTCACAAAAATTAGAATTAAATTTACATGTAGCAGTATGCTTTATACATTAATTTGAAATGCTTAGCATTCACAAAGTGCTAAAAGCACATGAGATTTATTTATTTTTTTTATTTAATATACTTTACTGATTTTTTAGTAAGCAGGCAGTAACAACCAAGACATCAAAGCGAAAAATGTGAAAGACATTTACAACAAGGAGAAAAACTGCAACTGTTTGTTGCTTACTTAATCCCCTCCCCACCCATCACCCACCGCCCTCACCCACCCATGTCTGCCACCAATCACATTTGACCCAAGCTATGGTTGCTTACATACAATCAGTACCTAACGGAAACACAAATGGAAAGGTTACAGAGTAGAACAGCGATAGCAAATAAATTTGGTTTTCATATAGGGTCAATAACCCAAAAAACGCCTCATAAGAAGTAAGGGATAGAAGAAATAAATTAAATCAAAAAACCAAGATTAATTGGTTGTGAGAAGAGTATAAAGAGGTTCCCATCTTTTCCTGTATTTATTCATACCATTTGACAGCTTTGCTATTGTGAATTCAGCCTGCAAAGCAAACAGCATTTCATTAAACCATTCCAGATAATTTGGGACAGTTAAGTCCAACCAATGTCTTAGTATGACTTTTTTTGCACATGCTGAAATTAGTGCCATGTGAGCTCTCTGATTGCCCCCCTGGTATTGAAGTATAGTCACCTATAAGACAGGTTTCTATATTAAAACTACCTGACAAAGCTAATAATGGATTTAGCCTATTTTCAATACTACGCCAGAAGGGAGCAATCTTTTCACAGGACCATAACATGTGAGTTAGATCTGCAGCAGCCTGATGACATTTAAAGCATTGACTAGTGGATAGGAAACCTAATCGATGTAATCTGGAGGGGAGTATAATATAAATTGTATATTATACAAAACTGCATGTACCTATATTTGTCCCATTTAATGTATTTATACAGATGTGCTCAAATTAAGGACCATTCTCTAGAATTAGAGAGTACCTGAGTGACCCTATCCCATTGGTAGAATCTTTGATTATCTGAAAGGGTCACTGTCGTAAGAATAAGATATTAAATGGGAAGATGGTATAGCCTCCAGATATGGGAGTAGTATGCTGAAAAGAGGACTAAGCCAAGTTCCTGACACAAAATGCTGCATCAGCATGTGAGATAGCTGAAAATATTTGAAAATTGAAGTTTTTTCCCCATTTAAAAAGGGAACAACCTTTCTTAAATGAAATCATTTTTTGATCCCTCACTAATTGCTCCACCCTCTCTATACCTATTAGAGACCAGAAGAGCTGGGCTTTTATTGGCTTACCGGCAATTAACAAATTAGGATTACGAAACAGAGGTTGTGCTATATCCCTGAACCTGTCTTTCTTGAGAAGAACACTTAACTGCTGTTGAGCCTGAATTAAAGAATTTAAAGGAGTAATGTGTAGGGGTTTTGGAAGCTTTTTTAGCGAGATAAAAGGTAAAGCCTTCGGGTCTAGGCCAAAGTCATCACAGAGATCCTGCTCAATCCTAACCCAAGGAGGCAAATAACCAGCACATAGTTTAGGCTGTAACCAATAATGAATTCTAGTTAGGTGGATTGCTAAATAACGTATATAAAAGTTTGGGGCTTGGAGACCACCATCTAATTTCCGTCTAGTTAATTTTAAATAACTTCTTCTGACTTTTTTGCTTTGCCATATAAATTTACTGAGAATGCCATGTACTCGAGAAAACCATGAGTGCGGAAGAGCCTGGTTGAGCATTTGTGGTGGGTATAGCAAGCGTGGCAGCACGTTCATTTTGATGATACTCATATGCCCCCATAAAGCTAGAGGTAGTTTTGACCAACGCTTAAAATCTTCTATTAAGGTGTTCATGAGATCTTCTAGATTGAGTTGTCTCATGACTCTCGAAGAAGGGTGGAGATAAATCCCAAAATACTTCAGTTTCTCGGAATTCCATTGTATACCCATATGAGCAACATCGACTTTCATAGCATATTTATTAAAGGGAAGAATTTCTGTTTTCGTCAGGTTAAACTTATAATTTGAAAAAGACTCAAATTGTGCTATAATTTGGAATACCATTGGAAGGGATTGAGCAGGATTAGCAATGTGAAGCAGTAAATCATCTGCATACGCAGATATCTTATATTCCCAGTGTCCTATTTGTATGCCTTTTATGAGTGGGGAGAGATTAATTTTCCTAATAAGAGGTTCTAGATAAAGATTAAAAAGGTAGTGGGAAAGAGGACATCCCTGACGCGTACCTTGTGACAGGGTAAAAGGAGTAGATAAAACGCCATTGCATTGAATTTGGGCAGACAGTGCTGTGTATAATATTTTGACCCATTGTATAAATTCCTGGGGTATGTGATATTTAGAAAGTAATAAAAAAAGATATTCCCACGACAACCTATCAAAAGCTTTTTCTGCATCCAGGGACACAAGAGCAGCAGGTGTCCGAGTCACTGGATGCAGAAAAAAGATAGGCTAGTTTCCTGAGATGATCCGAAGAAAGTCTGTTTTTGATAAATCCAACTTGTTCTGTACTAATAAGATGCTCCCATACCTGACAGAACTTTAGCAAGGATTTTAAGATCTACATTAATGAGGGAGATGGGCCTATAGTTGCTTATCCGTAGAGGGTTTTTATTAGGCTTCGAGAGTACCACAATGGTGGCAAGAGACAGGGAAGTATCCGATAGACCATTCTCAAATAGGTAATGAGATGTTTCCAGTATTATAGGGGCTATGGTTTCCTTTAGCACCTTGTAAAAATTAGTTGTGAAACCATCAGGCCCGGGGGACTTATCTGCAGAAAGAGAGTCAATAGCTTCAAGAATCTCTAATAAAGTAATGGGGATTTTTAGTTTATCAACCTGGTGTTCAGCCAATACTGGGAGCTTTATGTCTTGGAGAAACAGTTCCAATTGTTGGAGAAGCTGATGATTTGCCGGGGCAGAGTATAATTGTTGATAATACTCACAAAAGGCATTCGCAATATCTGGGGGGGGAGTTAAGAAGTTCCCCTGAGGAAGAATAAACATATGGAATTATTCTCTCAGCTAACTGAGTACACAGTTGCAAGGCTAGTAACTTTCCAGCCCTCTTGCCTTGGTCGAAACAGGAAATTTTGGAACGGAGTAACATAAATTCTGCTTTTTCAGCTAGTAATTTATTATACTGAGCTCGGAGAGATTCCAATTTAGTCCACTCCTCCACTGAAGAGAAAGGGGAGAGGGATTTCTCTAACTCTGCTATTTGATTTAATTTTAAGGAGAGATCGGTGTCTTTTTGTTTCTTACGTATGGTCGCTAAACGAATTAGTTCTCCCCTTAGTGCACATTTCGGGGATCCCCATAGGAAGTCTTTTTTGGACATCAATGAGGCATTGTGCTCCATGTATATCTTAAGGAAATCTTGCATTAAACGAACATATTCCTCTGAATTTAGAAGCTGATTATTAAGCTTCCAAATTCTGTCTCTGTGCACATTTGGTGAAAGATTTAATTGGAGATTGACCATCCGATGATCCGAGATGGCCTTAGATGAATAATGAACTATGGAGATCCCTAGAATATGATCTACTGACAAAAGAAAAAAATCTATGCGGGAAAAAGTATTATGTGGAAGAGAATGTAATGAATATTCCCTGTCTTCGGGATGTGAAAGCCTCCAAGGATCCACAAGACCCAAGGAAGACATTAGCTCATGTATGGCTTTTTGGCCAGGGGAGGACCTTAATCTGAGCATATGAGATTTATATTGTATCTCTTACTCAGGCAATGCGTTTTATAAAAATATCTTTTATACTTCTTCATATGGTCACAGCAAGCTCATACCATTACAGCTTTATACATAACAAACAGCATTGTAAGTTTACAGAAAGCTTCAACCAGGTAAATAAGAGCTGTGCTTTGCATATTAAAGTTGGAAATGGTGATTATCTTTCAAAGTCTGAGTGATGGAACGCTATTAGGTTTTAGTATACATAACTGTTTCACAGCTAATTAAAAACTATTTTTTCTTCTCTTTTATATAAAAGGCTCAAACTATATCAGTAGCAAGGATGAAAAACTTACTCACCTTAGTAATTATGTTTCTTCTATTGGAGTCTTGCTGTATTCTGACAAGTGCAGTTAGCCCCAGCCTTTAAACTGCCCCAGCGAACAAAGGGTTAACTTTTCTATGCAGAGCATAGAATGCTGAGCTCGAGCTCGGTTGATGTCTCTGTCTGTTTCCCCTTGAAAGCTAACCGTCAGATTCTTACGAGCAACACTCTAATAGTATTCTATGTGGAAATTGTAAAACAAAATTTTTAATAGCCAACTGGCAACAAAAAGTTTTGGACTATCAAAAGAAGACTCAAGTCAGGAAACCCAAAACTCAAAACCCAAACCAAACAGGAATATAACAAAATAAACACCCACACAAGAAGAGGGTGTAAAAACAGCACCCCTGAGGTGCAACTATGCACCTGCCCACCCACTTCCCAAAACCAGGTTCTGAGAGGGGAGGCAGGGAGGGAGGTCAGAATACAGCAAGACTCCAATAGAAGAAACAGAATTACTAAGGTGAGTAATTTTTTCTTCAAAAAACTTGAAGTCTTGCTGTATTCTGACCAGTGCAGACTACCAAGCAGTACCTCCATGGAGGAGGGACATAACCTACTTTGGGAATAGGCTCTGAAGTACTGCTGTGCCAAACAGAGCATCACTCCTAGCCTGGATATCCAGAGAGTAATGCTTGGTAAAGGTATGGACTGTTTTCCAGGTGGCTGCTTTACAAATTTCTAAGAGAGGGATATCCCTGGCAGCAGCCAAGGAAGCAGCTGTACCTCTTGTGGAATGAGCCCTCAGGCCTGAGGGTGGAGTTTTTCCCAGTTTTTTCATAGTAGAATTGTATACAAGACACACTCCACCTGGCAACAGATCTCTTGGTGGCAGGTTTGCCCTTTCCCACTTCTCCATAAGTGAGGAACAACTGGAGGGAGTCAAACCTGTTACCCTTGGTACGCTCTATGTAGTAACTAAGGGCTCTTTTAACATCTAAACTGTGTAGCCTCCTCTCTCCTGAGGAAGAATGATCAGTAAAGGAGACAGGAAGAGACACAGACTGGTTTTAATGGAAGTCTGAAACCACTTTGGGCAAGAACCTTCAATTGGTTCTAAGGACCACTTTATCCCTATGAAAGCTGATAAAATCAGGTTCCACTGACAGGGCTTGCAATTCACTGATACGCCTGGCAGAGGTAATGGCTACCAAGAACACAGTTTTCCAAGTCAAGTACTTAAGCTCTGCTGAAGACATAGGCTCAAAAGGGGGTTGCATAAATTGAGCAATGCAAACATTCAAATCCCAGGCAGGGGCAGGGTCTCTAAAAGGAGGATTGGTGTGAAGCAATCCTTTAAAAAATTTAAAGAACACAGGATGAGAAGATAGTGAGGAAGACTTCTCCACAGTCAGAAACACAGAAAACAGCTGACAAGTGTACCTTGAGAGTAGCTGGTCTGAGGCCTAGGCCATTAAGATGGACCATATAATCCAGAACCGTAGGCAATCCAGCAGTATTTGGAGAAATATGCTTCTTAGAACACCAATGCTGAATCTCTTTCATTTGGAGTTATAAGTCTTTCTGGTGGAAGGCTTTTGAGAAGCTTTGAGAATATCCAGAACCCCTTGGGAAAGATGCAGATCTGCAAACACTAACTCTTCAAGAGCCATGCCTTCAGATTGAGAGATTGAAGATTGGGGTACCAAATCCTCCCCTGAGAGGATGTTAACAGGTTGTAATCCCTGGGAAGAGACAGGGGAAGATGGACTGCTAGGGAGAGCAACAGCGGGTACCAGGGCTGTCTGGCCCAATCCGGAGCAATCAGAATCACTTTGCAAGGTTGAGACCTTATTTTGACTAAAACTTTGAACAGGAGTGTGAAGGGAGGGAAGGCATACAGAAACTTCCTTTCCCAATTCAGAATCAGGGCGTCCAGGGGGACTGAGCCCAAGACTGGAGGTCTGCAACAAAAGAGAGGGAGCTGGTGATTGTCTGGGGCTGCAAAGAGATCTATCTCTGGAGTGCCCCACCTTGAAAAAATCACTTTCAACACCTGAGGGTCCAGGGACCATTCGTGATGGCCCTGAGAGATCCTACTCAGTGCATCTGCTAGCACATTGTCCTTCCCTGGAAGGTGAACTGCTGCCAGAGGGTTTGCAGGGAATAAGCCAGGGACCACAATTTCATGGCTTCCGTGCACAAGGCCGTGGACCGAGTGCCTCCCTGCTTGTTGATGTACCACATGGTGGTGGTGTTGTCTGTTCTGACCTGAACCACCTTGTTCTGTACTGACTGAGAGAAAGCTTTCAGGGCCAGAAAAACTGCCCTGAGCTCTAGGAGATTGATATGGAGAAGGGATTCTTGGGGGGACCACAGCCCCTGGGCAGTGAGGGCCCCCAGATGGGCTCCCCAGCCCAGAAGGGAAGTGTCCTTGGTAAGGACCACTGAACAAGGCTGAGTGGCAAAAGGAACACCTTGTCTTAAATTATCCTGATCTTGCCACGATTGGAGGGCTTGGATCAAGGTCAGAGTCACTGGGATCAGTTTGGTAAGGGAATCCTTCCTCTCAGACCAAAAAGCTCTCAGATATAACTGAATATCCCTCATCTGGAATCTTGCCCCTCGGACCACTGCTGTTGAAGCTGCCATGTGGCCCAAGAGCTGGAGGAAATGCCCTGCTGGTCGAGATACCGGAAGGCTGAAGGAAGAGGCTAGTTCCATAAGAACCCTTGCCCTTTCTAGAGGAAGAAAGGCTCTTGCTCCGAGTGTGTCCAGTTCTGCCCCTATAAAGGTAAGAAGCTGGACTGGTTTGAGAACTGACTTGGGAAGGCTGAGAAGAAATCCTAGAGAAGTGAGCACTTGCTGGACACTTGCAGGTGAGACTTGACTTGGTCTGGAGACTGGCCCACTATTAGCCAATCGTTCAGATATGGAAAAATAGAAATATTTTGCCTTCTTAGAAAGGCAACTACTACTGCCAGGCACTTTCTGAAAACCCTTGGGGCTGAGGTTAGCCCAAAGGGCATTGCTCTGAACTGACAGTGGCCTGAGGGCAACTCGAACCTGAGGTACTTTCTGTGGGAGCACCTGATGGGAATGTGAAAGTAGGCATCTTTGAGGTCCAGGGAGGCTAAACAGTCCCCTGGCCTTAGAGAGGGAAGGATTATTCCCAGAGTTACCATCTTGAACTTTGGTTTTAAAAGATGTTTGTTTAGATCTTAGGTCTAGGATGGGTCGCCACTCCCCTGTCTTTTTTGGGGTCAGGAAGTACCTGGAGTACAGCCCTTTGCCCCAGTGTAGGGTAGGTACTCTCTCTCTCTATGGCTCTTAAAGCTAGAAGAGAAGAAACCTCTGCCTCTAGGGCAAGGTTTTCCGAGAGATTTGCAGGTGGAAAAGATCTGGCTCTCATCTTTGGAAATTTTCTGAAGCTGAGAACCAGTCCCTGGCTTACTACTTCCAGGACCCACTTGTCTGATGTAATAGACATGCAGTCCTGGACAAAGTAAGCCAGCCTGCCCCCTACTGGAATAGGAGAGTCGACCCGGGCAGGCCCATCAGGGTGTCTGTTTGGCAGGGGCTTTAGGCTGAGGAGTGGATGCAGCCCTGCTCATCCCCCTTCTGCCTCTCCCTCTGAAGAACCCCCTCTGTGAAAAGGAAGAAGAGGCCTGTGCTTGGTAAAAAGGCCTTTGAAAAGGCCTGCCCGACCCTAGACTGCTGTCTTTGAGGAGTTGCCTGCCTCTCCTTGGCCTGAGCACTCCTGTAGGTGGTCCTGTACTCATCCATTTTCTTCATGTAATTCTCTGTCTGCTCCCCAAACAGAGAATTATCCACTACAGGAAAATCCATGGCCTTAGCCTGGGTATCCTGCAAGAGGCTAGTACATCTGAGCCAAGCCATTCTCCGAAGAGCCACAGATGTAGCCATGACTCTTGATGACACATCATTAGAGTCCACAGCAGCATGAAATTGAACTTTAAATGCCTCAATCCCATCTGCAGCCACCGCTTCCAGCTCCTTGGCTAGCTGGGCGGAGGCCTGTTTAGCCAGTGCCAGCACAGTGTCCCACCTGGACTTCTGGTACATAGCTGTACAAGGCATATAATTCACCTGTCTGAGTCCCAGGGAAGATGCCATATACAGCTTTTTTGCCATGGCATCAACCTTCCTAGAGTCTTTGTCTGGGGGGTATGAAGCCCAGGGAATGCTTGCCTTATAACAGGCAGCAGCCTACACAACCCCAACATGGCTGCATTGGTGGTATAAAAACTCAATTTCTGAGCCTGAGAGTGTATACCTCTTGTCCATTCTTCTGTCCACTGGAGGTATAGAATTGGGAGACTTCAGAATTTTTTGTGTCTGTTTTCCAAAAGATTTGTGGAGGGGAATAGATGGTCTCCTGGACTCTGGGATGTTCATCTTTTCTACATAATCAGGCTCCTCCTGATCCTCCATTGCCTCTTCCATAGGAAGCTGGAGGGTCTCAGCCACCTTTCTGTAGAACATAAAGCGGGAAGGGGACTCAGAAAGCCTAGGAGGGGATACACCTGAAGGTCTGTCTGGGGAGATGTCTGGTTCCACAGGCGCATCTAGACTTTCACCATCACCATCATCATCTTCAAACTTCCCTTCCTCCTCAAACTCCGGTTCAAAAAATTCTTCCAAAGTATAATCGTGAACCGGGGGAACCAACCGAACTGTGCCCCTGCCAAAAGGTGCCGGATCGGTTGGAACCGGACGAAGCGATTCCACAATCTGAATCGCTCTGGCTATTTCTTTGGCGGTCGGAACATGGACTTCTGGATCCGAACCAGACGATTTTTCTTTGCGTTTTCTTTTAGTCAGAACCGACCCCTCGGGATCGGCTCTCCTTTTGCCTGAAGAAGTATCGCCCTGGTCAGAGGGCACTCCTTCTGGTTCGGTCGGAACCAAACCGGGCTGGCCATCCGGGTCAGCGGACTTCTTGGCCTCCTTTTCCCTCAGTCTACCTAATCTCTTTTCCAGGGTAGATTTGGGAAAATGTTTGCACATTTGGCAGCCTGAATCGAGGTGGTCAAACCCCAGACAATAAACACAGGTGGTGTGGGGATCGGCCTTAGCAAAGACCTCCCCACACTCACTGCAGTGTTGAAACCCAGTGGGCCCGTTTTTTTTCTTGGGTTTCTCAGACATGGCCAACCTAACCAAACTTACCCTTTTTTCGGCAACTGCCAGGCAAGACTCCCTTATCGGTTCCTAACCGTGTTACGGGTCTTGGAAAAAAACGTTTCAAAACATGTTTTTTTTAAGAACCAATAAGAACCGGTAATCACACACTAAAGTTACACAAGAATTAAACAAATGATCGGTTCGGACGAACCGATTCACACTTTACAAGTTCCACACAGAAACACAGTACAAAACCTATCTAGTACTCATGGTACCACAGACAGAGACTGAACTGACTACGTGGGAAACTTTTTCAGTTAGAAACCGATGAAAAAACGACACTTAAACTGACTTTCGAACCGAGCTGCAGGAGAAATCTTCGGAGTGACTGTTTAGTGAGGCGGAGTAAAGAATCTGACGGTTAGCTTTCAAAGGGAAACAGACAGAGACATCAACCGTGCTCGAGCTCAGCATTCTATGCTCTGCATAGAAAGGTTAACCCTTTGTTCTCCGGGGCAGTTTAAAGGCTGGGGCTAACTGCACTTGTCAGAATACAGCAAGACTTCAAGTTGTTTGAAAAGGGCAGACAGAGGAAGCCAAGAGGCTAATAAAATAGGTAGCACCTTCCTGTGTACTTTTAAATACTAGCTGCTGGTCTATGGGATGGAAAAGGCAGTACATAGCAAACAGTATTTTCACTTTTTTCATTTTTATGTTTGCTTGCACGCATGTGCAAGAAACATAGTGCCATCATCCAAGTTTTCCAGAGGTGTGTCAGCCTCTTCCAATTCAGTCAGTGTGTTTGCAGGCACAGTCGCAGTGCGCCAATCACTGCTCCAGCTGTCTATGACAGCAGTTGAAAATGCAGTGGCATACAGTTGAAAGGGAGAGCAGTGAGCAGAGCTCCCCCCCTCAACACGTACGCATATTGCGTGCTGATGTGCTCCCCACGCACATGTATCGTAGCCAATAGGGTGCCCAATGCCCGTCGGCTCACGCGCCCCAAAAAAGCTTTCCAGGTGCCACGCTGGGAGTCCGCATGGCGGCGGGGTGCCCAATCCCGTCGGCTCCAGCCCTCCCAAACAGCCTTATAGCTGCCACACTGGGAGCCACCCTAGCGTGCACAAGCCCGTATGGCCGACAGGGTGCTCAATCCCCGTCGGCTCCAGCCACAAACAGCCTTTCCAGCTGCCACGACCCACCCAGCGTGGCAAACGTCCAGCGTCGTCTAATAATAATAAAAAAAAACCTGTAAATTAAAAACAGTCCTCGCAGTCTCCCTGCCCCCACCCGCACCCACCACTGCAGACCCTGCCTCCCACCCCCCTCACCCCATACTTACCTCCGAGTCCGTGCGACAGTCTTTGGTGGACCGGGAACACGTCTGCACTCTTCAAAGCCGACCGTGCTGAGGAAATGCCGGTAAGCTGTATAATGTAATAGATAGGGTTTTTCAACTTTGTTGCATATCTGGGCATTTTTTGATTTTGCACCAAATGTTCAACATGGGGTTTTGGGACCCCTTCTCATGAATGCTGTCACTGTTATGGCTGGACAGGCCCGAAGGGTGATTTCACGAGTCACTATGAAATCACCTTCTGGAACTGATAGCAAGCTTAACTGCCAGTGTTCATAGGTGGGCTCTCAAAAAGCCTATTTTGGTGGTGGAAAAATCCTAACAAACTGTTTTATAACATCGTTGCGCAGTTCTACACACGCTCATGGGTTCATGAAATTTTTCAATATTTTCACTCCAGATTTTCAACATTGCCATTTACCACACCTTCTTATGAGCAGTACAGCTGTCATTTTCACATCTCACCCAAAACATGTTTCGCCCATATGGCGCACAATGGCGCAGTCGGTGTGCGAAATCAATGTACGGGACACAGTAAGAAAATCACAGTGACACTGTTCATGAGCAGAGGTCTTAAAATGGCTATGTTGAAAATTTGGTGAAAAAATTCCAAAAAATGACTGTTTTACGAGCGTGCGTTGCGCAGTTCCTATGAACGCTCGGAAGTTCGTGAATTTTCAATATTTTCACTCCAGATTTTCAACACTGCCATTTTACCACACCTCCTTATGAGCAGTACAGCTGTCATTTTCACATCTCACCCAAGCGTGTTTCCGCCCATTGTAGCACACAATGGCGCAGTGGTGTCTGAAATCAATGCAGGACACATTAAGAAAATCACAGTGACACTGTTCATGAGCAGAGATCTTAAAATGGCTATGTTGAAAATTTGGTGAAAAATTCAAAAAATGACTGTTTCTGAGCATCGTTGCAGAGTTCCCTTGCGCTCGTAAGTTCACAAATTTTCAATATTTTCCTCCAGATTTTCAACATTGTCATTTACCACCTCCTTATGAGCAGTACAGCTGTCATTTTCACATCTCACCCAAAGCGTGTTTCCGCCCATGTAGCGCACAATGGGCAGTTGGTGTCTTGAAATCAATGTCACAGGACACATTAGAAAATCACAGTGACACTGTTCATGAGCAGAGGTCTTAAAATGGCTATGTTGAATATTTGGTGAAAAATTCCTAAAATGACTGTTTTACGGCGTGCATTGCAGAGTTTCTCATGCGCTCGTAAGTTCGCAAAAATTTCAATATTTTCACTCCAGATTTTCAACACTGCCATTTACCACACCTCCTTATCAGCAGTACAGCTGTCATTTTCACATCTCACCCTGGCGTGTTTCCGCCCATGTAGTGCACAATGGCGCGGCCGGGTATGCGAAAATCAATGTATGGGACACATAAGAAAATCACAGTGACACTGGTCATGAGCAGAGGTATTAAAATGGCTATGTTGAAAATTTGGTGAAAAAATTCCCAAAAATTACTATTTTAGGGCATGGATTGCGCAGTTCCTGCGCTAGCAAGTTTGTCGAATTGTAATATTGCATACCAGATTTTCAACAGTGCCATTTTACCGCACTTCCTTATGAGCAGTACAGCTACCATTTTTCACATCTCGTCCAAAATGTGTTTCCGCACATGTAGCACACAATGGTACAGTCGGTGTGCGAAAACAATGTTTGGGACAGATTAAGAAAATCACAGTGACACTGGTCATGAGCAGAGGTCTTAAAATGGTTATGTTGAAAATTTGGTGACAAAACTACATAAAATGACTGTGTTAAGAGTGAGCATTGCGCAATTTCCACGCACCCTCGTAAGTTCATGAATTTGTCATATTTTCAGTCCAGATTTTCACCAGTGGCATTTTTCCACACCTCCTTATGAACAGTACAGCTGTCATTTTCCACAACATGGCCGAAATGTGTTTTCACACTTTCAGTGCAGAAATGCGTGGTCGCTGTGGGAAATTATTGTTCGGGACAGATAAAGAAAATCACACTGACACTGTTCATGATCGGAGGTCCCAAAATGCCTGTGTTAACAATCTGCTGTAAAAAAATTCCCAAACTAGTTACATTATGAGAGTGCGTTGCACAGTTTCTACGCACGCTCGTGACTTCACCAGTTTTTTGAAGATTTTCACAGCAGATTTTCAACATTGCCATTTTACACCTCCCCATGCACAGTACCACTGTCATTTTCACATCCTGTTGGAATGTGTTTTTGCACCTGTGGTGCCAAATGCCATAGTCGCTGTGCAAAAGCAGTTTTCGGCTAACAAACTGATACTGCCACTGTTCATGAGGTGGGGGTCACAAAAAAAAACATGTTGAAAATCTGGAGTGAAAATACCAACGAATACCTGAGGCGTTACGGTTTCCGACTATAACGCCCCACCCTGTAGAGAATGACAGGCATCAGGGGTGTGACTTGGGATTCTTGCCTGTAATGCTCATACCATTCCACCCACATCCACACCCTGCAGCCAGTGAGAGGCATCAAGGTGTGCCTCAGACTCTTCAGGCCCAAACTTCACCCCATTCTCCTATACCGCTCCCATTTCACCGTATTTCCTGATGGAATGGGGTGCGCATAAGGGCCAAAGACCCCAAGGCACACCGTGACACTTGTCAGTGTCTGCAGGGTAGGGTGTGGTGAAATGGCGTGGTCATTATGCCTGACGACCCAAAGACACACCCCAATGCCTGTCACTCTCTGCAGGGTGGTGGTGGGGTTGGCTTCAGTTCAATACTTCGCTGCCATTCCTATTATGCAGCTCTGTAACTTCTACACTGCCAATGCCAATGCCAGCAAGCAAACATTCGGCATTGACAAATGCTTGTTATTCTAGAGAACTTTATAAACATTCAATAATTGTACATATATGGTGACTTACAAGTAAACTTACACTGGTATGTAATACTGGAATTTGTCGCCCAAATTAAATGTGCTGCTGTTGAATAAGCCATTTATGAATACGTGTAGTAAAAATGTTGTTTATATTTTATTTACAGTCCCCCAGAAGAAGCCAAGTATGGTGAAAGAATTGGGTTCTATTGGATAAATAAACTCACTTCATGAACATTTTATGGCGTGTAAGTGTAAGCTTTTTATGAGCTAGAGTGGCCCTTGCTTCATTTGCATGGGACAAAGAACTGAGACAAGCTGAGGATGCTCGCATTATATAGGCGCCAATGACGAACACTGATATAGGCAGTCCCAGTCAGCAAACATTTCCAGGTGGGCCTCACGCTGATGGTTTACAGTTCCATGATGTGTCTCAATGGATGGAGATACCCTCGAAGAAGATACTTCGGGCCAGATTTTCAAATAGCCCTTAGAGCGACGCAAGTTGTGTCGCTCTAAGAGCTACTGCAAACTCCAGGTGTGCCAGGGATCCTGTGCCCAATTTTATAAAAATCAGGGTCCTGGCCTGCTCGGTGGCACTGAGGGTTGAGGTGCTGGATGACACACCTTGTGCCACGTCGAAGACTCGGGTTCAGGAACGAGCCCGGACCGGTGGGGGAGGCCTGGAGTTGGATTAAGCAGCCGTAAGGCGCTCTCCCCTCCCAGGTGGGGATCCAGCTGTGCCCACTGCAGGGCTGCCCCTGGGTGGAGGCCCGCAGGTAGTGCAGCTGGGAGTGTCTAGAGTAGGGAGGGCGACGTGGGTTACTGCGTACGTGTGCCTCCACATAACCACGGCAAGGGGCAGGGAGAAAATGTGTAAAATATGGAGCTGGCAGGCTCCACGATGGCCCCGCATCACCGGGAAAAATACGGTCTGTATAACTGTATAGTTGTGAGATCTGCTGTGTTACGGTTCAATATGATGCCATGTTATGTGGATTTATCACTTGTCCCTCCTTGGGTGTGTATGATTAGGGCAGTTTCTGCATGTACAGTATGGGTAATAGTCACTACAATTAATTGCTGGACATTTACAATATTAATACAGAAGTAAATGCACCCCGCCTGGTGCCACATCACTAACTTTCAGTCCCAGCTATCCACCCCGACTCCCCGTATGCTACCTCCTGTGCCTTTTATGCCCCCAGCAGCCCACTGTCCAACCCCGTCCCACTGGCGCAAGCCACTTAAACCCCCTTCTGGCTGATCTAAGAGGTGCCCTTGCTACATCCACGGCAGGGCCTGCAAAATTTCCCAAAAGGGGATGTTGCAGCCCTGTCATGGCGCAAGCACCCTTGCAACCTGGCGCACCGGGTTATTTGACACAACTCTGGCGCAAGGAGGCTTTGGTGCAGCTGTGTCTGGATTTGACGCAGGCTGCGATAGAAAATCGTGAATGATGTAAGTAGTGACGCAAGTCACCCCTTGCGTCAAAATCTTTTCACGCAAGTCCCTTGCGTTGATCTACCTGTTTTGAAAATTGTGCCCATCATTTCTACAAACCAGATAGCTATCCACCTTATGCAGCCTCATGTATACCACAGTGATGTACACTGATCACAGACTGTTATGTGCCACAGTGTTAGAGGCCTGTCTGAAGTCCAAACAGATTATTTCTATGGCCCTGCCCCTGCCTACCTCCCTCCCTGGCTAACCCCCTCAAAGAAGGTGATCGAGTTTGGTTTGTTACGACCTGCCTCTCATAAATGCATGCTGAGAGCAGGCAGCAGCTTTGGCCTGAATTAAATAATCAGTTTTTCCGTCCTTGATTATGAATTCCCGGTCCTTGCCCAACACTTATGCCAAACTGACTGGCCTGTAGTTACCAGGTTCCAATCTTAACCTCTTCCTGAAGACTGGGACTACATTTACCACTTTCCAGTCCTTCGGCATCACACCTATACAGACACACTCATGAAAATTTACTGCAAATGGCCCTGCCAGTGGTTCCTTTGTTTACCTCTACTATGCTCCACTATGTATATTATATTCTGTATGTACAGTTACTGTGTCTCTTATGGTTATAAGATTAGCTTCTTGAATTCCTTGGTCAAAAAAAAACTGCAAAGCAAAGACCGTTCTCTCACCAAAGAAGGTGCCGCGTACTTACAGATACACAATTCCTTAGTTCCAAATTGAGCTGTCATAGCTTATTGCCCACACAAGGTTTCTCTAATTTTCAGCAGAGTAAAACATTTTGATTTTAAAAACAGGTTCCATCTGTGCCAGTGCACGCTGCTGACTGTAAAGGGGAGAAAACAAGGCAAGAAAAAATGTGGGGCAGACCTGCACCATCACCCAGGCAAGACTACTGCTGGATGTGGTTACTGGAAGGGGAGAGGATGGCCCCTCCTCTCCTGGCACCACTACGGTGGGGGGGGGGGAGTAATCCGTGGGAGTATACAAGGCCGGTAAGTCCTGGGGGAGGCGAGTGATGGCTGTGAGTGGAGTGGAGCTGAAGGGGGCCAACATCACACAGAAGAGAAACACATAATTAAAAAAAAAAAAATTCATGTACCATTTTTTTTAATTTGATGTATAACTGATATGGTTAAAAGAGCACCTTCTCAAGTCTTTTGTGTGCCAGAACCGCTCAGCCTTGCTTCACATTTCTCTCTCTCTCTCAAAGATCTCAAGAAGGCACACTTACACCCATAAGCTACACAGTAACTTTACATAGAAACATATATCAGCGGTTCTGGATTATTTAGAAATAAGACATCCTGATTAGAGTTCATGGTTTATAAAAAACAGAACAGATAATAAATTTGTAAATATATATATATATATATATGGTACACACAGCAGAGACCCAGAATGCAATCTGGATACCAGTATTACTTGTTAAAAATGGAACACTGCCCCTTTAAAACAAGACTGTACCAGCGGTACAAGAAAGGAAACTAAATCCGATTAACATAAAATTTGATTCAGCTAGCACACAAGCTAGTCACATTGGTATATAATGTGATTTGCTAGTATCAAATTGCTGTTTTCAGTCTGCGTTATTTTACCATAGCAGGAAATAATACACAGTGAGTGTTAGTCAATCCAATTATATAAGAAAGGAACATATGCAAAATGCAACCGTGTGTGTGTACTATTAAATTTTGCACAGCTCTTGTAATAACCTTGTGTCAAAGGTAAGAGGCTTCTTGTACCTCATGCAAGTAATCTGCATTTTTTGTGCTGTCCCGAATGGCCTGAAATGTACCTCGGGTTACCTAACGAGCAGTAATATTATGAAAAATGTAATAACACTGGGGTAATATCAGAAGCACCTGATACCATCAAGCTCTTCTCTGAAGAGGAAATGACCCTATGGTTTCAATATTCATATGATTGTGTCTGTCTGAGACAGCGAATAATTTTTGAAAGAGAAGCTCATTCCATTCACAACTGGAGGAGCACACAACTACCACCTCTGTCCTTTGTGGTAACGAATCTAGAAATATTTTATTTATTTACAGTTTCTGTCGTCATTACCTCTCAGAGACATCATTTTTCCTGGGGGAAAGGTCATTTGAAAGATGCAGAGATGCTCTTCAATTTGATTTTTTTTTTAAATGTTTTGTTGGTAGCTGCTAAAGAGTTTTACCTAGCAATTAACTTGGCAAGTTAGACTGAATAAACTCTCTAGGCATATATACAGAATGTGACATAGGCTCTCTCAAAATAAATGATTTATATTTAGTTTCATGTTTTTACTGCTGCTTGACCTCTTGAATGGCACAGCCACAAAAGTAAGGTCTATGAAGGTCAAACCCTGAAGCTAAAAAAGCAACCATTTATTGTATTTTTAAGGCAGCCCATGGAATATGTCATTTATACAATGATATTGCATGGACAAAATGGTAAGGTGGTGTAGAATGACGAAATATGCTACATAATTCTAAAGGTAACTGTAGTTCATGCAGCTCCAATGAAAATAGTCATTATTGAGTAAGCTGGAGTGAAAATAAATTATTTATCTCCAGCTCTGTATACCATGAAAATAAATGCATTTATTGGATATTATAAGATGGGAGGACAGAATGGGCAAATTTGATTGGCTAACAGCCCTTGCCAGGTATGTCTTTTATTTGAGATATACCATGGCAAAAAACAAGAGCCAGCACGAGTGACCCACTACCATGCAGATATCCCTGTGTCACCCTTCCACCCAGTTTTAAAATTAAGTGACCAGATTGCAGCATATCCACAACCCAAACGAACACAAAGCCCCGAAGCAACAGTTCATTCAGTGTACCCGCGCAAGCCCTGCTGCACTCCTTTCAGAAATACTTTTAAAAAAAAAAAAAAAAAAATTCAACTACCACCCTCTATCCCCCAGTCTGCTATGGAGTCCGTTTTAGCAGGACACAGTAAAACAATAGAGATAGCCTTCTCCATCCCAGTAAAGCTTCCTAAGTCCCACTCCACCAAAAGACAAGCACATTTCGTTTTATTTTTTTAATGTTTGAAAGCATGACAACCACATCTTCCCCATCGCATTCCTCACTGTAGTCCCCTACATAAAGCCAGGGTCCAGCATGAGCTGTCAGGACATTTAAAGGAGGACAGCACTGACTGCCAGTTTGAGAAACTCCCGCCGCACATAAATGATGAAAAAAAAAAAAAAAACAACAATATTTCAAGTTAAAAACCTCCCAAACAAGAAATGCATCTCCTAGTGAAATATCACAGCAATCGGGCACTGCAGAGCACGAGACAGCTCTGTGGCAGCCTAGCACGAGAATGGTAAAACAGTCGCCATTCACCTCACACAGGCAACAACACACAGATGCATGGAAAAGAAACAAGAAAAAAAATTAAAAATGTCACACTTCATTCCAGTTCATTTTGACTTTTTTCTTATTCGAAAATCCGATCGCTCCATGATTTAAAAGTGTTTTGTTATTTTGTCCAACCCAAAAGTAATCCAAGTTAGGAACTATTCTTTCTTGTGGAGGAATACCCTCAATAAATTTCTATATTTTTCTTGAAAATTTATTTTATTTGTTTTGTGTCTTTATTTCTTTCAACAGATACCCATCTTATAAGTGCAATAACACACTCCTGGGCGTGGTTTATCCAGAATATACCACACCCCGTTGTGTGTTATTGCTTACATATTTATTCTCAGAGTCACTTCTGTGCAAAAATATATAGCTTTTCCTGTTGAATAGTTCCTCATAGTTTACCCTGTTTGTTCCTTTGAGGAAGCTGAAGGTCTCTGTCATGTTGCTGCTCTTCTTTCTGGTCCCCAGCGAGTATATGTTCAGCGCCCTCAGCCAGTCTTCCTAGGATCTGCCCTGTTGGTCCTCATTTTGGTTACCCTACGTTGTAACATCTCCAGCTGGTCTTTGTCTTTCCTTAACTGGGGACACAATATTCCAGACTAGGCATCACCAGTGATCTACAGAAAGGTAGTACTGCCTCCTTCCTCCTGCCATCGAAACCCATCCCAGTACACCCCAACATCCTGGTTATCATGCTGTAGGCCTTGTTACGTTGGCTAGATTGTTTTAAGGAGGCATTTATGATGACTCCTAGGTCCCTCTCCTCAGAAGTAGTGCCCAGCTTAACTCCTCCCATGCAACATTCTGTTCTGGGGTTCTTGTCCCCTGTGTGTATATCACCTTATACTTTCTGGCACTGAATTTCACTGCCAAACTTTTTACCACCTCTACAAGCTACGCAAGTTCTTCTGCAACTGCCTTATCCCCGCCTCATTGTCCACCCTGCCACAGAGCTAATCAGAGTTTATCACAGACTTTTGCATGATTTGTTCTTCCTGTAACTTATAACCCGTTTCTTTCACTATAATCTCCCGAGTTGTACCTGAAAATAGACATAAGCCTGTCTTCTGTAACTTCAGTGGTCCAAAAAAAAAAAAAATTAGCATCTCATTGTTTATTTTGACCTGCATGTATTCTGACCTATTGTACTTACTGTATTGCTGTGTAATTTCCATATTCCCTCAGGATGCATCTGGAAACAAGCTGTAATCAGCTCAGTATTCCTTTTGTGGTAAAACATATATATCATAGGGGCATGATAGTGCCCCTATAGTTAGGATTGGTACAACCCTTCAATGTTAAATCTCAATTTTTGCACCCTAATAACTTTGGTATTTTTCAACTAAATTGCCCCAAAAATGGTGTGTGCTGTCATTTTGCCAGTGTCACAAGATATGGAAAGTTTCATGATGGCAGATTTCATGGTTTTTGAGATATAAAGTGGTCAAAAAGCCAAAAATGAATTTTTTTTTCCATAGGATAACATGGGATTTTTTGCCCTCATCTACAGCACACACAGAATTAAATTTTTCTTTGCATTTTTAGGGATGATGGGGTGTGTACCAAGGGTGTGCCTTTAGGGGGTTTGGTGAAAAAATATATTACCATTTTTGAATTATAACAATTTTTGTGATAAATGCAGGCCAGGCTGTTCGAACGGTTAATAACATTTACCATTCGAACAATAAAGTTTGAACGGTAAATGACCATCTCCTCACACCCGTCCGCAGATCTCGGGAAACCAGAAAAGACTTTACAATGGGTGGCTCTAGGGGAGGGGGGGCACAGAAAGTCAAGCAACAGAAGAACATAGCAAAGTAACTTGTTTATTAAACAAGAGACAAGCACCTCTCTTTAGCTCTCACTAAGCAAGAGACCAACCGCCATGTTTTCAAATCCCCCCAGCCCACCCACAAAGTAAATGCAACCAATAAAAAATTCTGGTTGGATCCACCATGGCTGCATAATGAAGTTAGTGAAGTTGTGTGGAATTGTTTAGGAGGTATGGAGAAACAACACAATGATCTGTAAGTAGTAAGATTTGTTTTAGTTTGACATACACATTATTAGGAAAATATATGGAGGTGTACATTTTAATGGAAGGAATAGGAAGCAATATAGGTTTACAAAAGAACCCCAGAGCATATGCCACTGAGGTATGTGTTACCCCGGATGATATTGGCAGGACAGCCAAATTTTAAAGAAAACACAATTGCACATACCCCAATAATGGAAAGCATTATGGGAAAAATATGCAAATCTCCACGATGGTACAGAAGGTGGCAGTACATGAAAAAGTAATGGCTGGCATATGTTCAGCCTTGGGATTATTTACACAGGTGTTTTTTTTTGTTTGTTTGTTTTGTTTTGTTTTTGTTAGAGAAACAGGGTTTTTGTCCATGAGGTGATGTAAGTTATATTTAAGCTATGTGTTGATGTCAAGAAGTCAGGTGTAATGATGGACTGTTAGCAGAGAAAATGTAATAGTAACTTTCAGAGGGGGTCACTTTTGATAAGGGCAAGGTAGCTACGCTTGTGATAAAGGGAATATTAGGAAAGTATGAGGTCTATGCAGAAGTGGAGTATAAATATGCATAGTTTCATAAGTATGTGCTCAGAGTGCAGGCAAATGTGATATGCAGGTTTGTTTCAGAAATAGGTAAAAACAGCGATACATGCAATTGATAGAAATATGGATAATTACTTAGATGTACAGCTAGAGAGAGAGACACACACATACAGACAGACAGGCATAATAAAAATGGCAGTGAAGTATTGAATTGATGTCAACCCCACCCCACAGAGATGGACAGGCATTGGGGTGTGCCTTTGGGTCACTGCCCATAATGCTCACGCCATTTCACCTCACCCTACTCTGCAGGCACAGACAAGTGTCGAGGTGTGTCTTGGGGTGTTCAAAATTTACACTCACCCCATTCCATAAGGAAATACGCTGAAATGGGTACAGTATAAGAGAATGGAGTGAACTTTGGGACCGAAGAGTCAAAGGCACACCTCAATACCTGTCACTGGCTTCAGGGTGGGGATGGCGGTGGAATGGTGTGAGCATTACTGTTGACAATCCCAAGTCACACCCCTGATGCCTGTCAGTCCCTATAGGGCAGAGTGTTATGGTCAGAAACCCTAATGCCCTGGGCGTTTCTTGGTATTTTCACTCCAAGTTTTCAGCATGGGCTTTTTGAGACCCCACTGCATGAACAGTGACACTGTCAGTTCATTAGCCGAAAGGTGATTTTGCACAGGATGGAAAAAATGACAGCTGTACTGTTTATGAGGTGTAAAAAAATGGTAATGTTGAAAATCTGGAGTGAAACTATAAAAAGACTGGTGAAGTCATGACACTGCTCCTGCTAATGTATACTTCTTTTCAAATTCCTTTGCATCCCATTGTTTTTATCTCTATTGCTGTTATGTGACTTCTTAACCTAGCAACAGCATTTAATGCATTACATTATAAGGACAAGTAAATGTTTTTAATACATTTACAGACAGTTAAATAAACTTAATTTCCTTCATAGAATAATTTAAATTCAGTAACAGTAGTAGTACAAAGCAATTACTCAGACAACTTGAAAACTATAACTACTTTTTATTGAGCATTGACACCCCATAAGGACCTCCTTGAAACTGAGATGCAAATGTCACACATTTATCAGTTTTCTAACAGGAATATTTTACTATCCTAAATACATGTCTTGCTTCAGTAACTGCTGAGCACATCTATTGCATGACCTACCTATTGACATTTTACACCTGCTGTGCAATGTACTGCTGCTTACTACACCAACATCATGAACCATAAAACAGATGATTGCCATAACTAGGGAGGCAGTATAGCACAGTGGTTTAAGGCTCTGAGCTGCAAATCTGGGTTTGAATCCCACAGCCCCCACTTGTATACTGGGTGACTCTAAACAAGTCTCTTTTAACTTCCATGTGCTCCCAGGTTGCCCCGTAAACAAGCTTTCAGCTTGGTGTGCCACTCCTGGTTAAACAATTGAAAGAAAAAAAAAACACAATATATTATTTTTCCTAATTTATTTTGCTACTACAAGCTTTGATTAATAAATACATCCATCCTTAAATGTACTTTTTATAGCTTATGTGTCTGTGATCTAGGCAGAACTACACTTAAAATCTTACACATAAATAAATAATCAGAAAAGCATTTATTTTAGTAGTGTCTCCTTCCTTCTTAGGTGCCCATGACACCGTGTATACATATTTATATCTTTTAACTTCAAAGCACTAAACCTATTCAAATGCACAAAACACAAGACTTTATTCTCTTCACACATTACTGTTAAACTTCAGGTCCTAGAATGGCCAAAAAACAATTGTTAGACTTCACTCTTGCATGCCACTGTCACGCCCACTTCTCATGCAAACAACAATCAATTAGGCAAACCCTTTCATTTCTGTGCTATGCAGTCTTACATCAGAGAGACATGAATCTTATAGAACTGCTAAAAAAACAAATTTTTCAAGACTGGATTTCTGAATTAAAACCTGTCGTTTACAGTACCTACGTAAATAACAGTTTACTGGCTACAAATGATGCTACAGACATGACAGTAACAACATTTCTGTTGTACATGGAAAACATCCATATAATAAACTTGTCATACAGGATTTGTGACCTTCTGTCTGCATGTATCTGACAAAGGAAAAGGCGCCTGCTTGATCCTTTTTTTTCTATTCTATTTTTATGCCCAACTTGCCCATACTGTTAGAGCCAAACACTGACATGCTTAGAGTTAAAAAAAATCATGATGTCTATGTGTGTGTGTGTGTGTGTGTGTGTGTGGGGTGGGGGGTGGGGATATGCCTAGATACAGTTTCAGGCACTCCTTATTTACTTCCCCAGGCAGCTCTGATAGTCAGTTGTTCCAACATGATAGAGCCACCTCATGCCCCTCCCACATGAACCCCAAAAAAGGTGGTGGTGGATCTTTAGGAGCTTCTCGTGTGGAAGTGGGGGTGGATCTTACTCCCCCCCAAAAAAAACTAATGCTGCCTCCCACTACTCAGGTTCCAGTTCTCATACCTCCCATTTAAGAAAGAAAATAGTGTCCTGCAACCATTGACTAACAAGAAAGCGTATTTATTTGAGGGCAGAAAACATTTCTTGGAGGAGGGTAAGGTGGAGGAGACTATTTACACCTTCAGTCAGTTCCACAGGCAGAAAATATGACATCAGCCCTTTTGTACATGCAAAATGTCTGCATGCTCCGCCCACTGCAGCCGTAAAAACTACTGTGTTGCATTTTGCAGCCCCAACCCCACCTGACTCCTGAGTCCAGAACTCCATGTCCCCTGATGTTGTGGCTGTGGTGCTAATCAGAACAATAGCCCCTGCTCATTTTTGGGGCAAACAGACCCCGGAATCAGATTCCTCGGTCCCTGTTTCGGTAAACATCTCTTGGTGTTTACTTAATGAAAGCCTGTTTTTTCCCCCTTTTACTGCTTCTAAGGGGAAGGGGCTGAGGAATACTAATATTAAATATTTAAAGCTCTGCTGTCCCACCCTCCACCCTCCATTCCCTGTCCCCCATATAAAATAAAACAGACTCCCTTCCGCTCCCCCCTTTGTGTGCTGTCCTACCCTCCACCCTCTGTTCCCGGTCTCCTGTATAAAATAAAACAGACCCCCTTCCGCTCCCTCCCTCTGTGTGCTTGCTGTCCCACCCTCCGTTCCTGGTCCCAAGTATAAAATAAAACAGACCCCCTTCCGCTCCCTCCCACAGTTTCACTCTTCCCCTTCCCTTACAGCTTGCCGACAGTGGGGTGCCCAATCCCCATGTAGGCAGTAGACCCCCCCCAGCATGGGACACTGGGTAGCTCACTCCAAGAGTCCCCAGTTATGTTTTAACCCCTCAAACTGTTGTCGGATACTGGGGAGCCCACCCCCAGTGTCCCATTGATGTATACCACCTGTAAAAAAAGAAAACTGTCCCCCGAAGTCTTTTTTCCCCCTTGTGAAAAAAAATGGTCCCTCGTCATCTCCCCACCCCTCCCCATCTCGAACCTCCACTGAGCAACCCACACCCACACTCCCCTTGCCCTATACTTACCATTAGAGGTCAGCAGCTGTCATCTTCTGTGGACCAGGACACGTCTGCACTCTTCAAAGCCGAACCGCGAACTGAAGAATCAAGGTAAGTGCTGTATAATGGTCGTCAATGGCATTTTGAACTTATGCTGCTATCTCGGCCATTTTTTAGTATATTTGCACCAAATTTTCAACCTTGGCTTTTTGAGACCCCACCTCATGAACACTGGCACTGTCATTTCATTATTCGGTCCTGAAAGGTGATTTCGAGGTCACTGCGCGGAATCAACTTTCAGGACCAATTAACAAAATGACAGTGCCAGAATTCATGAGGTGGGGTCTCAAAACTCCATGTTGAAAATTTAGTGCAAAAAAATGCCCAAGTTACACACAGTCTTTGAAAATTTGCTACACACGCGCGTCACTTTGGCAATTTTTAATATTTTAATTCCAAATTTTCAACATAGCTATTTTTCACACTACCTCATGAACAATACAGCTGTCATTTTTCACATCCTGCTCGAAACATGTTTTTGCATCTGTGGCACGGAATGGCGCAGGTGCTGTATGAAATCACTTTTTGGGACCAAGTAATGAAATTACAGTACCAGTGTTCATGAGGTGGGGTCCCAAAAAAGGGCATGTTGAAAATTTGGGTTCAAAATTTTCAAAAATGACTGTTATGGGCATTCGTTGATATCTCGTGATGCACGCTCGTAACTTTGTAAATTTGCAATATTTTCACCCCATATTTTCAGTATAGTCTTCTTAGTATCCCATGTCATGAATGCAACAACTGGTATTTTTCAAATCCTGGCCAAAATATGGTTTCACACCTGTGGTGTAGAATGGCGCTGTGGCTGCGCAGAATTATGTTTTGGTGGGGATTTGAACATTTTCTGTATTGGGTACATGTGATGAGGTGATAAGAAGGTTATGTTGACATTTGTGGTGAAAATTATTTCAGATTGCACAGTTATGGCTATTTCTTGCAATTTCGCTACGCCTGCTCGTAACTTTGTACGTGGAAGCGCAGGTGCTGGAGGTCCCTGCAGTTCTACAACTTGATACATATATGCATCTATGGAGGGATGGGAGCGCAGGGTCTGAAGGACTCTGTGCTCCTACCCCTAAAGACGCTTCCACAGCTACATACATATACGCATCTGTGGTGGGATGGTAGCGCAAGGTCTGAAGGACCCTGCGCTCCCACAGTAAAATAAAATACAGAATAATACATGGGATGGTGTGCTTAATGAGAATTTTACACACAACCGATGCTACCTCAACCCTAAGGGCGAACCTCAAGGGGTTTATTTAAGCATCCAACACCGAGGGTGTGTGTAAAATTCAAGTTTTACACACGACACTATGTTTTATTTTATAATAAATGCTGGGGAGTGGGTTTTTTTGTCACAGCAGCTATATAAAATACAAACATAGTGCTGGTGCTGTGCAGCCAGAAGGTAGTTTTCCCTGTTTCTCCATGAGGTGAAGCTGTTTCTCCTGTGCTCCGATTTGCCTCTGGTTGCTTTTTTATAAGGTTTGGGTCGCTCCCCCCTCCACACCACAGTGTGTCCTGGTCACTGTTCTCCCTGTACAGTTCAGTGTGATATTTAAATGTACTGGGAGAAGACTGGATGATGAATGGCAAGTTTGAAATGTTTGGAACCCCTGCTCCCTCGCTACTACTCACTGCCGCTGTTAACTGAGCCTCTGCCCAGGAATAGGAAGGGGTGATTCTTCGCTGAGGAAGGTACTTGGCAGAATCTTTTTAATTAATGACACAGAAACATGCCAGAAAGTTTTTTTATTTATTTATTTTTATAGTCAAGTGTAAAGCAAGTATTATTGGCGGCTCAAAGCTTTTTGTGCTGTGATGAGGGGAAAACGACCAGCTGCCACATGCGTAGAGCGAGGGAAACCCGGCGCGTGTTTGTCGTTATAACGGAAAATTATAACTGGGGTTCCCTATGGGAAAAAACACTCCCCAGTTATTATGATATAATTATACTATCTCAAAAAGTACGGAAATAAATTGCAAAAAAACTACGTTAATGCATCAGTTAGGGTTAAAGCGACAAAAGTAGGGAAATGTGTCTTTAGGGTTTCCAACCCTAACACCCCACCCTGCACAGATGAACAGGGATGGGGAGGTGGCATTGGCATCTTCATCCCTAATGCTCACCCTGTTACACAGATACATAGACAGTGTCGGCAGATAAGGGCCTATGGCCCACCCAGTCTGCCCATTTGAGCTTGTAAGTTCAGTTTATGTTTTCCTAGAAGTCTGTTGCCCCTTACCCCTGACCTCTAGAATTCCTTTATGTCTATCCCATGCATTCTTAAATCCCGTGATTGTTTCAGCCCCCACCACTTCCTCTGGCAGGGTGTTCCACTTGTCCACCACCCGTTTTGTGAAGAAATTCTTCCTCACATTTCCTCTGAATCGTCCTCCTCCAACTTCATCCCATGCCCTCTAGTCCTGGAACATCTTTTCGTTAAAAATAGTGTATTCCTGCACCCTGTTCCTCCCTGTAAGATACTTGTATGTCTCTATCATATCCTCTCTCCTCCTCCCTCCAGGAATACATTATAAGAACCACCCGCCATTTCCCCAGCATCCAACAGAAAAACCTCGGACAGAGAGGGTAGTTGGTCCAGGAGGTTGGCAGGTGGTTAGGAGGAACAAATCAGGTGCCCATCACTCTCTGCTCTCCAACACATTACCTCCAAAAACCATATAAACACTACAAACAGGTATCTGCCTCTATCTCTGAAATCAAATAAAGAGGCAGAAGACACTGCAGAGCAGGACACTACGGCACAGGAGCTTAGTACAACAATACTCACCCAAATCAGGAACCAAAACTAAACAAGCACAAAGGAAATCCAAAAACTTCTGATCATAGGAGACTCCATGATTCGGGAGTTGATACCCATCTCCAGCCAGGGTGATGGTCAGATGTCTCCAGGTACATCAGCATGGAGAGACACTGACCGCATTGCTAAAATTGTTCACAAAGCAGGAGAAAACATTGATGTCCTAGTACACATAGGGACTAATGATCTAGCCAGCCGGTCAGTTGTGAGACCAAGGAACACCTGACTAAGCTGGGTGACAAACTATCATCTATTTCGTCCGCATCTCCTTCTCTGAGATCCTGCCAGTCTGGGAGAAGGGAGCAGATGGACGAAGGTCAGAGAAGGGGAGATAGGGAGCTAAACACGTGGCTCAAGGACTGGTGCCAGAAAAAGGACACAGATTTGTAGGGAACTGGCAACAGTTCTGGGAGCGAAAGTTCTTTAAATTTGATGGACTGCATCTGACTAAAGAGGAGTCAGTGCATTGGGGCAGAAGTTTGCGTCTTTGCAGAATATTTAAACTAGCAAATGGGGAGAGGGGTGCAGCACCTCCATGACGAATGGGAAGAACACCTCCCCCTCAGCTAGTGGTCAAACAGGAATTCAGCGTGTTTGCCGCTCATTTGCATCACCAGGTAAGAAAAAGGTTTGTCTCCCCATACGATGCACAAGGGTAATGCCAAACTTCACCCAACAACTAACACACAAAATCTGGCCAATGGAAAATCATGTACACAAATGCTCACAGCCTGGGAAATAAGATCCCAGACCTGCAGGCAATAATGTCAGAGGCTAAACTGGACATAGTAGCAATTAGTGAGGCGTGGTTTACCAGTAACCACACTTAGGAGACTTCAGTACCTGGCTATGTATTGTTCCAGAAGAGACCGAGGTGCAAAAAGGGGAGGAGTGGCCCTGTATGTTAATGAAAATATCAAAGCTACAGAAATTCAGAATACACATAAGGAGCCAGAAGAACTGTGGGTCACCCTGGAAACAGGAAATGGGACAGCCATAAGAACTGGGGTTGTCTACAGGCCCCAGACCAGAGGGAGGACATAGACACATTACTGTTAGAAGATATACAAAACATGACAGCTAAAGGGAGGTTCTGATAATAGGAGACTTCAACATGCCAGATACAGATTGGTCAATACCAGCAGGAACATCTGCCAGAACTAGACTCATAGTGGATTCCTGCAGGAGGGCCTCAAACAACTGGTACAGCAACCCACAAGAGACAGGGCTATCCTAGATCTAGTACTGACTAACAAAGAAGGGATCACAGATCTCCAGGTAGAAGGTCACCTGGGGCCAGTGACCATCACATGGTGTGGTTCAATTTGGCTACTACATCTAAATCATCCCATTCCAAGGCAAAAATATGGGACTTCAGAGGAGCTGACTTTGATAAGATGGCCAACAGAGTTAAGCTAGCCCTGGCAAAAGAAACACAGGTGAGGAGGTACAGGCAAAGTGGGCAAGCATTAAGGATACCATACTTGAAGCAACATCCCACTGTGTTAGACAGAAAAGGAAGTGCAAAGAAGAAGGAAACCACTTTGGTTCTCAAATACAGTAGCAGAAAGGTCAGAGCCAAAGGCTGGCCTTCAGGAAATATAAGGGAACACAGCGGGATGAAGATAGGAGGCATACCAAACTGCCCTAAGGGAAGCAGGTAAGGCAGTAAGGCAGGCAAAGTCCCAAACTGAGAAACACTAGTACGAACAGTAAAGAAGGTGACAAGACTTTCTATAGATACATTAGTGAAAGGAGAAAGTCCAGAGGGTATTGCTAAGCTTAATGGAGAAAAGGGAGCATGTGAGGAGGAGGACCCTGTAAGAGGCATCTATCCTAAATAGATACTTTTGCTCAGTATTTACTGAAGAGAAGGCAGGGCAGGGCCCACAGCTCAGCATCATGGACACAGGGGGAGGAGGTGAGCACACTCCCTTACAAAAGAAAGGGTCCTACAAGAGCTCTAAGCTCAGGGTGGATAAGGCAATGGGACCTGATGGCATACATCCCAGGGTACTTAAGGAGCTAAAGGAGGAACTAGCAGAGCCATTAGCAGAATTGTTTAGTGAGTCTCTGAGCACAGGAGAGTCCCAGAAGACTGGAGAAGGGCTCATGTGATCCCGCTCCACAAGAGTGGTAGCAGGAGGAGGCGGGAACTACAGACCAGTCAGTCTTACCTCAGTAGTGGGCAAGATTATGGAGGCACTCCTTAAGGAAAGGATAGTGCAACACCTGGAATCCATAGGGGCACAGGATCCAAGACAGCATGGGTTTACAAAGGAAGGTCCTGTCAAACTAATCTCATAGATTTCTTTGACTGGGTAACCAGAGTGGTGGACCAAGGGGAGCAGTTGATGTAGCCTACCTTGACTTCAGCAAAGCTTTTGACACTGTTCACATAGAAGATTGATAAATAAGTTAGGTAGGCTCGGGGTGGGTCAAAGTTGGTCAACTGGGTGGCAAACTGGTTGACTGGCAGAAAACAGAGAGTGGTGGTAAATGGTATACAGTCAGAAGAGATGCAAGTCACAAGTGGGGTACCTCAGGGATCAGTCCTGGGGCCAGTCCTATTCAACATCTTCATTAGTGACCTCGTAGATGGACTAGAGGGTAAGGCTTGTCTGTTTGCAGATGACACCAAGATCTGCAACAGAGTAGATGATCCAGATGGGGTGGGCAGAATGAGAAGAGATCTGGATAAACTAGCAAAATGGTCAGAAGAGTGGCAACTGGGATTTAATGCAAAGAAGTGCAAAATCATGCACATAGGGAAGAAATCCTGAAGCCACTTATAGGCTGGGAGGAGTTGCTAGCAGTCACAAAGGAAGAAAGAGACTTGGGCATCATCATCACTGATGACCTAAAATCATCAAGCAGACCTCTAAAGCAGTAGGTAAGGCTAGGGGGTGTTAGGGTGTATTAGTAGGGGTATCACAAGTCGTAAGAGGGAGGTAATAATCCTCTGTACAAGACATTGGTTAGGCCCCATCTGGAGTACTGTGTGCAGTATTGGAGGCCACACCTTCAAGGACATTAACCAAATGAGGCAGTCCAGAGAAGGGCAACCAAAATGGTGCAGGGACTGCATCAGAAGACATATGAGGACAGATTAACGGACCTCAATATGTATACCCTTGAGCAAAGGAGGAGAGAGGTGATATGATCGAGACATTTAAACACCTTAAGGGCATAAACAAGGTGAAAGAGTCTAACATGTTTAAATATAAGAAAATAGCAGGACAAGAGGACACAGCATGAGATTAGAGGAGGCGATTAAGGGGAATGTGAGGAAATTCTTTTCACAGAAAGGGTGGTAGATGCATGGAATAGCTTACCACAAGAAGTGGTGGCTATGAATACAGTGCAGGGCTTCAAACAGGCATGGGATAGGCATAAGGGAGCAATACAAATGACTATGAATAGATAGGTCACTGACAGAGCAAAGGCCGATGGCACATTTATAAGGTAGAAAAAGGAATGGGCAGACTGGATGGGCCTTGCGGTCCTTATCTGCCATCAACTTCTATGTTTCTATGTACATGTTCAGTTCCTTCAACCTGTCCTCATAGGACTTGTGATGCAATCCATGCACCATCTTTGTTGCCCTCCTCTGAACCTTCTCTACCCTGTCTATGTCCTTACGTAGGTAAGGTCTCCAGAACTGTACACTGTACACTGTACTCCAGGTGGGGCCTCACTAGTGTCTTGTATAGTGGAATTATGACCTCCCTTTTCCTGCTGGTGATGCCCCTGCCTATGCATCCCGGCATCCTATTTGCTTTACCTGCTGCCTTGCCACACTGTTTCCCTACCTTAAGGTCATCAGAAATGATAACCCCAAGATCCCTTTCGAGCTTGGTGCATGCTATTTCCTCACCCCCCAACTGATATATTGTGCCAGGGTTTTGTGCCCATATGCATTATCTTGCACTTCTTTGCATTGAATTTCAACTGCCAAACCCCTGACCATTCTTCAAGTTTCTGCAGGTCCCTTCTCATTCTGTCTACACCCTCTGGTGTGTCTACTCTGTTACAGAGCTTTGTGTCATCAGCGAACAGTGAAATTCTGCCTTCTAGGTCCTGCGCAATGTCACTGATGAAGATGTTGAATAGGACCGGTCCCAGCACTGATCCCTGTGGTACCCTACTGGTCTTTCTTCCTCTGTGGAGTGACAGCCATTTACCACCACCCTCTGTGTCCTGCCGCCCAGCCAGTTACCTACCCACCACACTACTGTCCTGCACACACCCATATTCCCCAGTTTGTGTAATAGTCTTCTATGTGGCTCAGTGTTCTCCTATGCTGTGCCCACCCAGCTTATTTTTTAATGGAATGGGGTGTTAGGGTTGAAGATGCCAATGCCACCCCCCCATCCCTGTTCATTTGTGCAGGGTGGGGTGTTAGGGTTGGAAACCCTAACAGCACATTTCCCTGCTTTTGTCATTTAACCCTAACTGATGTGTTAACATAGCTTTTTGCAATTTATATATTTGATATGATGACATGGCCTGACTGAGGATATCATATTTATCTTCATAAGAGGCCACCGATATTATGATATCTCAAAAGTGGTGAAGCCACAAGTGAGATATCTTAATATCAGTGGCCTCAAATGAAGATAAATATGATATCTTCAGTCAGGCCACATCATTTTCGGTTTATACAAAATGTGTTTAAGTGGTTTCGGGATAGAAATGGTAAAAAGTTACAAAAGAAAAAAAGTACAAAATGTAAACTGTGCCCCTCTGTTCAGTGACTCCGCGTTAGTGATAGGGAATGAGCTTGATCTCTGCCAACAGATACCAGGGATCTCACATGTGAAAATGTATTTCTGAGCATGCTCAGTGAGCAACTGCATATATCATTCTATGATGGGTCAAGATTGCTATTTATCAGTACACATTTGTTATGTGTATAAATATTTACATTATATATATATATATATAAATATTTTCATTGCAGAAAACTTTGTTAATGCATCTGTTAGAGTTGTCACTAAAGCGACAAAAGTAAATATCTTCAAGAACTGAGCTTATGGCATTGTCTAGTTATTCTGTGAATGGAGGTCTCATCTGGCATATTAGATTGGTGTAGAAATTAAGATAATAATTTGGAGTAGGACTTGAAATACCAAAAAATCTATATTGAACAGTTTGTTTTGTCCAGTACTGCACCTATCCAAAACAGCAGTGCCATATAAATGCAGAGTGACAGCAGGGCGGAGCAATATTCCTGTTGAAATGGTATTTTGCCTTTAAGGTAGTATGCAAAACATGGTGGAATACCTTTAAAGCGGAGTCATGTAGATCTTCCCAGCATATTATTCATGCTGGATTACTTTGCTCATAGCCATCAAAAATACCCATTTCTTGAAAAAGAAAGTTGGTGTGTCATTGTTAAACAATCCGATTCCTTAGGCCTGTGGTATGGTAGGGTTGACAGGGCCAGTTTAACCCTGGTTTGTTATTTACCAAGGAAACGCAGCATACTGTGAATTGTATTCGTTTCTGTTGTAGCTGGTAAACAGGGACTGTATGTCATGTTACCACCTAGGAGTGCAGGGTTCTGGGTTACCCCTGCAAGCCCACTTGGTGGCCGGCTGGGTTCTGGGCACATTATGGCGTTGAGATGCACAGCCCCCAGGATGGTACAGCACAGTCTATCAAGTATTTATGCACCTCCTATCAGCTGAGTAAAGAGCCGTATGGACGTGCCTGCCCTCCAAGTGTAAGGAGGTGTGCAACCGTAGAGGGGGACAGAGGCAAAAAGCCAGGATGGAACAGAATAGTAAATAATTCTGCTTAGAAATGTGGAAAACAGCCTTCAAAACACTTACTCATTATGGGAATGTCTAAATCCAGCCTTTTGATTTTACTGTTCAAACGGAATCATTGGAATGTCTGCCAAAAAGGTGCCATATGTGACAATACATGCATTTTTAGGAAAAAAAAAAAAAGCCAGACTTGAATGAACAAAGGAAGCTGAGTAAATACGCACCTGAATACTCCATGTGATGAACATTTATTTTGATCTTAATGCACGTTACTCAGTTTCATTAGACATTACCTGTTTCATGTGTGACATCTTCAAAGAATGACACATTGCTTTCAGACAGCTTGTGCAGATACAAGCTTATGAACAACTGCCTCTCAACATAGTTGAACCCTGCTTGAAGCTGAAGTCTCATTCGCTGGCAGGTGACTAATCTAGGCTACAGGGATTTAATTATTTCTTGTAATTTGTTTCACACACCTAAAAGGCATGAAGCCTGGGAGAGGTGCAACGTAAGTTTACGTGGCCTTATTTGCTTTTGGATTCAGCTAGCCTCCTATTTTTCCCTCATCCCTTTCTCTTTTCAGAGCCCAATACCATGCAGTTCACATTACACATCACTGAGATCAAAAGGCTGTAGCACACTTTGATCAAAAACTTCAAGAGGCACTTTACTACATTAGCAACATACTAACCAAAATACAACAAAGTTTGTAACAGATAATACTTTCAATTATAAACCACCATCAGACAAGGCAACACCCAGAAACTTCACCAGATTTTCCTAAAATTACTGAAGATATGCCTAGTTCAAGTGGTGCCTGCATAGCGTGTTGCTGTCCCACCCTCTCCTGAAATGTCTGGCGTAAGCAGGATCAGTCTATGTGGTAGGAGGAAGTAGTGAATGAACAGGGCTGTAGAAAATCCCAAGAGAGGAGTGACAGTATGATGCCAGCCTCACCCAGATCCCAGCAGACCACTGGTATTCCCTGTCGGCTCCTGCCTCGGATCCTAAGAGGTACTGGAGGTGGGCTGCTGGGGGGGGGGGCAAAGCTGCATAACTGTGAACCAACGGGGCCGGCTTTAGGGTTCTGGTGCCCCCAGCAGGAATAGTGAAGTCATGGGGTACCGTACTTGACTCACTTTCACCTCATGTGCTTGACTGTACTCCTAAAGTGCTACATTTTATTTTAGTTTCATTACAACCAGTGGTATATTTATATTTTTTTAGAGGGGCATAGCAGTGTTACTCTTTGTGGCTGTTCTTCCTATCCACTGCTACCCATCTGCTGCCCCTTATTGGCTGGGTCATAGTTTGATGAGACATTTCATGACATGATACCGCATCAAAAGGGGTAGCACAGCCTTTTATTGCTGTTTTAAGAAGGTGAAAAAATAAATAATTTGAAAACAAACTGCTCAGGTTTGGGGGCCCCATGAGCAGGGGGCCGCCAGCAACCACAGGGTTTTCTGGTGCCTAAAACCATCTATGCAAATAAAAGGGTGGTAAGCTAAATGGGTGACTCAGTATGGCATCTTCTAGTGTCAATATAGGATCCAGGCTAAAGCAAGACAATCCCTTGAGAGGCACAAACACTAAGTTAAAAACCAAAAAACAAAATTGAAAATCTGTCCTAGCACCAAAAGGATGAGATCCTGCAGGGAACTGATCTCACCTCTCCCTGTGTGCAAAGAAACGGAGCATTTCCCCAAGCTTAAACACTCCACTCAGACTGCAAGGGAGTAGCTCCCTTCCCCCCAACAACAGGATCCTGAGCTTTGCCATGCATGTGAGGTTAACATGTGAGACGGTCAAAAGCCAAAAGTGAGGAACATGGCTAGTGAAGTTCCTGCCATTCCAACATCAATGAAAAATGATTTATTATTTGGTTTTTGGTAACCAGCTAAGTATACTAGACAACTGAAGGCCCGTTTTCAGGCATGGCCCTGGAGAGTACAAGCCAAGTAATCAACAATTGACAGTAGCTGAGCAAAGGAGGGTACACAAGCAAGGGACGACAGATGCATGACCATCAACAATTACAGAGTGCAATCAATAGGGCAGTACATTAAAATTAGCAAAAGTGGATTAAAGTATTGTAGTCAAATTTGCTAGGGACAAACGGGGTAGACAGGGCAAACTGACCGCGCACATGTAGTGAGGAACTGAGAAAACAATGGATGGTGGCTGCAGTTAAGTGCAGGTACAGCCCATAGATACAAGTAGGTGAGCCTTCAGAGCTGCTTTGAAGGATGGAAGGGTTGGGAAGTTGCGAATGTTGGTAGGGAGGGAATTCCACAACTTTGGAGCAGTGGAGGACAGGGTCTGTTCGTCCATTCTGGTAGAACATTTATGAATAATCAAAGAGGTGGTGTCTGCTGACTGGAGTGAGTAGATGGGGCAGGCCCTGTGCAACAGCGTGACAGGGGTGGCTAGGGCGGGTGACCAAAGAAACTTGTAAAGAAAGCATCCTAGGGCATAGGAGCATGATGCAGTGGGGGAAGGCCAGCTCAGAACAGAGCATAAAGCACAATGATAGTTAGATGGTGGGGGGAGGCAAGGACAAAGTGGCAGATGTTATTGTAGGCAACATCCCATTTGTGTAGCAAGGTTTTGGGGGCATTTGTAAGGATGAATGAGCTGTATTGGGAGGCAAGGGAGGAGAATGTCTTGGGATATGGCCATGCATGCTTCCGGGGTAAGGAACTGGTAGAGGCAACAGGCCACTCCTAGCCTGGGGTTCATAGATTTGGTGATGGTAGTGATATGAGCTAACTGAGATGTGCTGCAACGTACAAAGTACAGGCAAACATAAAGGAAATGTGAATTCTGAAATGCCCACCGTGACTCCAGTATCATGTTACAGCTGAGAGGGGGACTTTGTTCAGGGATGTTCTAGAGGGTCTGGCACAGCAGCAAGATGAGACAGGCAATGTTTTATATGTCAAAAGGTATGACAGGGGACTCCTCCTGAACATGAAAGTCTGAAATACTGCCAAGTGGGCCTCACACCAGGTGGGTCCAGTATGTACCACAGCAGGTGGGTGTCCAGCCTACTTCCTCTCCTGCAGGCCGAGTCTGAGCCCCCACCCCACTTCTGATGTATGGGGTGCTCCTGGCCACACACACTGCTAGGAAGAGGGTTGGGGGTAGTGGCCACTGAGTAAAAAAAAAAAACCCAACTTTTTCCCATTAATGGGAGAAGGGTGTATTGCACCCCACAGACCACCATTTTCCTAGACTCACTGGACCCTCACCACGCGGCTATGCCCGCCATCTTTCCTGGCCTACCTGACTGGGTCATGAGCCCTAAGCCAGCAAGGCTCCCCAGGACTATCGGTTCAGAAGCTGGAGCTGCCAGAGTGTCTGTAATCAATCAGCCACCACAGCAGCTGTAAGGGGGCATGCTGAAACTCAATTTTAAGCCCTTCTGGCCCAAGCGGTCCCCCCGTGAGCGGAACCACAGGGGTGGAGTTTCTGCTGGAGTCAGCTGAGGCAGTCGGGGCTGGGGCATGACTCTGCCTGCCTTCTACCCCTGCTGACCCAGGGTGGAGATGCAGTTGCCTAGAACTGCCAGAAGGTAAATCATTTTTAAAAGTTCTTGTCTTTATCTACAATTGCCTGAAGGTCTCGCCTGTTGTACTGTAGCTGTATATCTGCACCTGAGATACCTCTACAGTACTGCTAGGTATCAGGACTTCAAGTGGAACTCAAATGTGCATTTTAATATATGAACTACTGCTGATTAATGTGGTCCTACCGGGGTGAGTCTAGTGTTCTCTCAGCTTGGTCACTACTACTGTTAGCCTTCCTACACGTGTATCTTATGATTAACTGTTGCTGAGTAGTTCTAACATCTGCTTGTTCTAATTGCCGAGTTCTAGACAGGGTGCTTTTTAGTGTTACCCTCAGCACTGTCTTTACTAACGGCTCACGCAGATCACATATTTAAAGTCAACAGCGTATGATTATGTTGTTACTACCTACATGGCTGTATACTCTGAAACAGGTCTGTACTTAGCTTTAGTCCATTCAATCATACCTCACTGCTCGTACTTCAGTATTGCCTTGAATTAATTGTTTATACTGCCTATATATCATTATTGCCTTGTTTCTGTTGCGTAATCATGAAATGTGCTTTGATTGCTTCCTACTGCTTGCTATCTGCTGCTTTCCACCCTCCCTATTTCGACTCCCTACTACGTTTCTCCTTCAGCTGCTCGTTCTCAGCTCCCCACCTGCTTGTACCTAATCCCAACCCCTTGCCTGCCTTTCCTCCTCCCCTATCCCCTAGCTGCCTTCACTCTTTCTTCTCCTTGTACATATTGTCAATTACACTAACTTCTTTGTTGGGGCCCTCTAGCTTCTTATCACTGTGCTGCTCTCATTCAGCACCTGTACAACCTGCCCCATCTCCTGTCTCTTGTCTACCTAATCCCTCCCTCCAGCTTTGTTTTCTCATTTTCATCCTTATCCCCCTACCTTACTTAGCACCATCACTACTCCTTCTTGTACTGCGCTTTCACTTCAGCTCCCCCTCCCAGCTTAAACCCTCCCCCCCCGCTCCTATTCTTTAACAAGTTCTGACTCCACTGCCTCCAGTAGATCAGGGTGGAGCGGTGGATGTGGCCTAGCTAGATTTCAGTAAGGCCTTCGACACTCTTCCACATAGGAAACTTGTAAACAAGCTGGGCAGCCCAGGAGTGGGACCAAAAGAGGTAAACTGGGTAAATAATTGGTTGGGGGATAGGCGACAGAGGGTGGTGGTAAACGGAGTTCACTCCGAGGAAGGGAGGGTGACTAGCAGTGTGCCGCAAGGATCAGTACTTGGGCCAGTCCTCTTTAATATCTTTATAAGTGACATTGCAGAGGGACTAGAAGGGAAGGTATGTCTTTTTGCAGTTGACACTAAAATCTGCAATAGAGTCACCGCCCTGGTCATCTATGAGCCTCTCTAGCCTGGTTTTAGGTCCAGGCACAGCATAGAGACAGTGACAGTCTTGGTGCATAATGACCCTCTCAGGGTGAGGGAGAGGGGACAGTGGTCAGTTCTTGTCTTCCTCAATTTCTCTTCAGTGTTTGACACCATGGACCACGGCCATTACTGGATTGGCTCAGGGAGTACGTAGGATTCACCAGCAAAGTTATCTGCTGGTTTGAGTCCCACCTCACTCACAGGACTCAAAGGGTAGTGATGGGAAATTGTTCCTCTCTCTCAATGGCCCTGCTTTGTGAGGTATGACAGGATTCGGTCTGGTCACCCATGTTATTCTACAGAAAGAGAGATGGGGCTTCAGCTTTGCTCTCTGGGCTTGTAGCTGCTGCTAAAGTGAGAAATCTGGAGTCATTCTGGATGAAGGGCTGACTTTTGAGGCTCAGGTCTTGTCACTTGTCCAGAGTGGTTTCTACCATCTAAGGAACATCTCCTGGAATAAATCCCTTATCACTCCACCCCCCCCCACAAGGGCCTGGCCACACTGGTGCACGCTTTTGGGATCTCAAGGCTAGACTACTGTAATGCTCTGTACCTTTGTGTCAGTGGAGGTATGCTGTAGTGCCCGAAGCTAGTGCAGAACACAAATGCTACGTTGCTGACTGAACTTTCAAGGTCTAGACACTTCTTTCCAGCGCTGTATGAAGCACACTGCCTGCCGGTTCAGTGGCATATCTCCTTTAAAGTTGGGTTGCTAACTTACAAGGCCCTACACAAGCTGGGCTCGGGTTACCTGTTGGATCTCCTGCATCCTTGCATATCGTCATGCCCTCTCCGCTACACTGAGGAGGACCTCCAGGCTATTCCCAGGGCAAGGTTAATTACCTTGGGGAACCAAGCTTATGAGCTGGGGGGGGCCAAGTCCTTTGGATCTCTTCTCTTGGAGGCCTTTAAAAGAAGTCTTAAAACATATATTTTTGCACAGGCTTATGAGATATGAGGGTCCCCATGGTCAGCTGCCCCATACTGACTTTTAGTTTAATGTAGCTATTTATGAATTATGTATAATAGATTGCTTGTTATATTATGGTAATTCTTCAAATGTATGGTTCATTGCTGCTATTGTGTTATTGTAATAGTGCCCCGAGCCTCAGAGGAAGGGCACCACAAACAAAGAAACATAGAATTTGATGGTAGATAAGGACCGCTTGGCCCATCCTGTTTGCCTATTTCTCTCTACCTACACTATTATAACAGACCATGCCCAATCTACAGATCTTTCTCCCTCCTCCCTTCCTTTCCACCATGATTTCTTTGGGCTTATCCCACGCAATCTTGAATCACACCTCTGTTGTCGCCCCCACCACCTCTGCTAGAAGGCTTGTTCCAGGAATCCACCACTCTTTCTGTGAAGAAGTACTTCCTCACATCTCTCCCGAATCTACTCCCCTCCAGCTTCATAGTATGCTCCCTTGTTCTTGAACACCCTTTCCTCTGAAAGATACTCCCCATCTGTACCTTATTTAGCCCCGTGAGGTACTTAAAAGGTCTCTATCACATCTTCCCTCTCCCTCCTCTGTTCCAGGGTGTTTATATTAAGGTCACTTAGTCTCTCCTCATAGGGCTTTTGATGCAGACCCTGCACCATTTTTCTTGCCCTCCTCTGGACTGTCTCTACTCTATGTTGTTCCGGAGATGTGGTCTCCAGAGCTGGACACAATGCTCTAGGTGGGGCCTTATCAGTGATCTATACAAATGCAACACCACCTCCTCTTTCTGCTGGTGATACCCCTCCTGATGCACCTCGGCATCCCACTAGCCCTCCCTACTGCCTTGTCGCACTGCCTGTCCACCTTTAGGTCATGTGATATGATTACCCCCCAGGTCTCTTTCCTGATTAGTGGTCATCAATATCACGCCACCCATTTTGTACTCTTCCCCTGGATTTCTGTGCCCTAAGTGCATTATTTTGCATATTTCGCACTAAAACCCAACTGCCATATCCTTGACCACTCCTCTAGTTTTCTCAGAGGTCTGCTCATCCTTTCCACCTCCCATGGAGTGTCCACCCTATTGCATATGTTGCTGTCATCTGCAAAAAAGCAGATCTTCTCTTCTAGCTCCTCTGCAATGTCACTTATAAAGATATTAAAGAGGTCCGGGTGGAGCACTGATCCCCAAGGTACCCCGCTTATCACCCTCCCTTCCTTGGCGTGAACTCCATTTACCACCACCCTCTATTGCCTATTGCCCAACCAATTTTTTATCCAGTTTACTACCTTTGGACCCACTTCTAAGCTACCCAGCTTGCTTACTAGTCTCCTATGTGGAATGGTGTTGAACGCCTTACTGAAATCTAGGTATGTCATGTCCACCGCTCCACCCTGATCTAGTTCTTTGGTCACCCAGTCAAATAAATCAGATTCATTTGACATGACCTCCCCCCTTGTGAAACCAAGCTGCCTTGGGTCTTGTGACCTACTGGAGTCAAAATATTCCACAATCCTTTCCTTCAGCAGTGATTCCATTAACTTTCCCACCACTGATATCAGGCTGGCCTATAATTGCCCGCCTCCTCCCTGCTACCATTTTTGTGTAGTGGGACTACATTGGCCCTGCTCCAGTTCTCTGGAACCACTCCTGTTTCCAGTGAGCTGTTAAACAGAACTGTCAGAGGTGCAGTCAGTATTTCCCTGAGCTCCCTCAATACCCCTGGACGTACCCCATTACTTTTTCTCCATTAGATTAGCAAGTCCCTCAAGGACTCTCTCCTCCAAAAATGGACTAGTGTCCACCTCCCTTCCTTCAAAGTTTTTGTTACTTTTTTGTGGCCCCTCCCCATTCTCCTTCCTCTGTGAACCCTGGACAAACGTATTTGTTCAGGATGTCTGCCTTTTCCTGGTCCCCCTCTGCACAATACCCCCTTCCTTTTTTTTTCGCTTATAATCCCACTTCTGGTCTTCCTCTTTTCACTTACATATCTAAACAATGACTTGTCACCTTTCATTACCTCCTGGGATATTTTCTCTTCTGTTTGTACCTTTGCACTCCTTACTGCCTTGCCTGCTTCCCTCTGTTTCCTCCGATACACCTCCCTATCCTCCTCCTCCTCCCTCTGTGTCTCCTTATATCTTCTGAATGCTACTCTTTCAGCTTTTACCCTTCCAGTCATCTCTTTCAAGAACCACAGAGGTCTCTTTTTCCTCTTGCTTTTTCTCATTTGTTTGATGCAGAGGTTTGTTGCTTTTACTATACTTCCTTTTATCTTTGCCCACTGTTCCTCCACCTCACCCAGGCCACCCCTGCTAGGTCATCCCTGAGGCATTCACCCATCTTTTTAAAATCTGCTCTTCTGAATTTCAGGACACTCACCCTTGTGTGGTTTGATTCCGCAACCATCCTTATACTGAACCACACTGTACAGTGATCACTGGTCCCCAAGTGGCCTCCCACCTTGACGTCTGCAACACTGTCCCTGTTAGTGATTACCAGGTCCAGTATTGCCCCATCACAAGTGGGTTCACTGACTACTTGCCTGAGGGATGCCCCCTGCAGAGTCCAGGATGTCCCTGCTTCTAGCTCAAGTTGCTGCTAGGAGGCACCAATCCACATATGGCAGGCTGAAGTCCCCCACCAGCAGCAACTCCCCCTTTTCTGCCATCTTGCCAGTGGTTTCCACCAGTACCTTATCTTATTCCTCCCTCTGTGCTGGAGGTCTGTAAATCACTCCAGTGCGAACAGTGGCTCCATTCCCCATCTCTAGGGAGACCCACAGTACTTCTGCCCGCCCCTTTACTCACTGTATCTCCATGGCTTTTATGCTTTCCCTCAAAATCCACTACTAGTACTACTACTACTACTCACTAAGAGACGTTTAAATGTTTCTCTTTTGGTGCTTTTCTGTCGGTCATTTCAATACCGATTCAACTTGTTTGAATATTTCCCAGCAATTATAAAAAATAAAATATGTGCAGATGCATATGACTAATTTTTATCCACCACACACTCTCAGTGTGTGATGCCTAGTTAAACCCCCCCCCCCAATAAAACTTCTCTCTTGGGGTTTAAGTGGCATCACACACTGTGGGTGTGTGAAAAAAATCACAATACACATCTGCACATACATTATTCTTTTTACACAACATACATTTTTGGATAACCTGCATGAAAAAAAGTGATATCTCAGTCATCCTGGAAAGATATTAATATCTTTTCATGATGCAGTACGTTGTCATGATATATTTTTGTCATCATGGTATATTTACACTATTAGCAGGGGAAGGGAGACTGTAGTCACCCTATAAAATGCTACTGCACTGACTCAGAGCATTGTGCTCTACAGTTAATAACATAGACACAGCTTACCATTTGCTGAAGTCTCCTTTTTATTGTGTGATGAAGTGCTCAAAGACACAAAGCCATAAAGGTGCAAGTGCAAACAAATTAGGTGGCAACAAGACTCACTCGAGACATAGAAATAAAATATAACATGCAGGCATCGAAGTCGGTGCACCTGTAGCAGTTCTAGCAGAAAGGACATCAACGTGCAAAATGTGCTACATCGATAGATCAGCTGATGTTTCACCAAAAAGGCTTCCTCTGAGGAAGCTGTGTCTATGTTATTAGCTTTAGAACTCAGTGCTCTAGGTCAGTGCAGTAGCATTCTGTAGGGTGACTACGGTCTCCCTTCCCTTGCTACGAGTTTATTTTGGCTACATGCACTGCACTAAACTGGCCACTGTAAGTGATGTGAGCCCACAATTTGTTTGCTTTCTCTAAATCGATATTTGACACTGTGTCATAATGTACTCTTTCAGCTGAAGCACGGCAGCATCTTGGAAACACCCACTGTACTAATAACCAATCAGAGAGTAGCAACATTCAAAACTAGCCAATCACAACAATGTACAAACGGAATGTTGTGATTGGCTAATTTCTGAATCCTCCCTCTCAGCACTAAGTCTGCAAGCACTAAAAAAGAAACTAACACTGATTATGAAATGGGTCAAGAAAATCTAGAAACCTAATTGGCTGAGGACCTCGAACCCCATACTGATATTCCAGCACAACAGCAAAGGAAACAGTTCTGAGTCCTCTTTACCCCTGTTTAGCCTCTGGGATATCACTCCCCGCTGCCGCCGACTGCCTGCTCGCTCGTGTTTCATAATTTTTTGTTTACATTAAATATGGTTAACTGACACAGCTAATGGTCTCCATCATGAATAGTATAGGTTTCCCACTGCCACCGAGTGTCCACTTGTCGCTGCTCTGAAACGTTCACTCATCTTGGCTCCAAACAACTAACCTGTCACCTGCACCACTGCTCCTCGCGATCTTTCCTCCTGTGCCTTCATGCTGCCAACTATGACTCATCACATCTTTTCCCCGATATGGCTGACTGCAGCTCCTCACATCTTTGGCTCATAACACAGAAACAAGTGCGAGTCGTCATTGTCAACATTTTTTTTTTATATGTTCTAACGACCCGACACACAAAGTTGTAAAGCTGATGCTTTCAAGCTTGCACTCACTTACTCCCCCACACAAGTAGTGAGAATGTTTATATGTAGCAGGGGTGCCACCTACTGGCCAAGTACAAACTCTAAAACAAATCAAACAGGACCTTTTTGTCAATATTATTCATTTAAATTATTTAAAAAAGTGGCTGGTCATCTCACTGCAAGCAATGGCTGGAAAGAGTTCAGAAAGCTGGCGGCAACTGGGCCTGCCACACGATTGTTGCAACTTGGACCAACTGAAGGAGATGGCAGTGAAGAGACTCTGCAATCATAAGGGCACAAAATGAAAATGCTGTTGTCCTCAGTCTCTTCTGTAAACAGTAAACTGGGCAGCTTAACAGGCAGACCCATGGCGACAGAGACCCGTGTGGAACAGCAAACTGTTGATGTGGAGGAGTTAAAGCGGCATGCCGATAAATGTAAGCTGGGGACTCTGAGCAGAGTGAAGAAGGACCAGCACATCTCTAACAGACTTGAGCTTTTGGAAAATCAAATCCAGAGTGCAAACCTCTATCTAATCGGCCTTCCAGAGGGGCTGGAAGGTGATTCCACTCTGCTATTTATTAAGGAATGGCTAAAAGACACATTTGGGTCAAGGGAATTTATCAGAGTAGCGTACTGTGAAAGCGTATAGAGTGTGTCCTTGGGGCAGAATATCTGACACTGCCCCCACAGCACTTATGGTGGTCACGGATAGCATGGGAACACAAGATCAGAGTCTCAATTTAGCAAAACGACAAAGTCCCTTAAGTATAGAGGGGAACACAATTCATCTTTTTCCCCCAGTGTCTCCTATGCCACCAGACAGTGCAAAAAGAAATTTGATGGGGTGCGGGTGAAACTAAGAGAACTCAATATCCCAAACGCCATTTTGTTCCCCACAAAACTACGTCTGGTGCACCAAGATAAAGTTTCTATCTTTACAGATTCCCTTGATGCTGGAAAATGTGCAGCCAGTTTGGAAGTCCATCGTGCTAGGGATACAGCACAACAAGATATTGATGACGACATGGATGGCACTAGAATCTTGCCTTACTGGGATGCATCCACATGTACTTTCCTTTTGTCAAAGTGGTGACTCAACCCGTTCTGTTTCAATCTTGCAGCTTAGATGGTTTTCACTAGTTACTGAAAATTTGTTGTAAAAGATTGCTATGATCTTTGTTTTATTGTTATGGGGGGAAGAGTAACTGTCTCCCGCCATCCACAGTAGGAATGTTTTTTGATGGTGACGGACTCTATATTTTTGTGCCAGTACTTTAATTAGGGGGCATAAAGAAACCCTCCATTATGGACGAAATCTCTTGCGTTATTTATATGGCACCCAACAGCTCTCTATAGGGCACGGCTCTGTACAGGAAACATCATGGACACATATATAGGTTAATCTGTCACATGCTCATGTGCTACAGTTTCACAGGCAATATATTAATTTCAGTTTAAGCTTATAAGTAGAAATGTTAGTTTAGCCCTCCAGATTTACGCAAATGCCTGGAGATACTCTGTTACTGTATATCACTGAAGTTGTATACCTTGGTCCTGTTGTTTCCAGTATGAGATACGAGTGCTGTAACAGTTCTCTTTAAAAAAAAAAAAAAAAATGAGTACAAAAAAAAGGGACACTTCTTTGCAACTGGCACAGTACCAAGGTGTCCGGTGTAGGAGAAATACTGCCCTCCATGACTGGCCTTGTCCAGCTGGACAAGATTTCACATACTATATTCAACAAGCTGAACTACTACTTGGCATGCTGGGGTCCCTACATGGCCCACGTCAACCCTCCTTTAGGAATTGGGTGAACAGTGCGATGCGGCCTCCACCATGCTTATACAATTGTTCCAGTTGTTCACAATCTCTCGAGCAATCAGAAAATGCCCTACAGAGGCTTATATTAATATCTCCAAAGTAACCCAATACTAGGTTTTCAGCCAGTAAAGCATGAGTGTTAAGATAATACACCAGTATCATTCACTAATTGAATTGTTTATGTTTGTGTACATATGTTGTAAGTACACTGCATATTCTGTGTGTTAATTTATGTGTTACAGGTTACATGTGGCGTACCCGTTGCCATGTCACAAATCGATGTTGATACGAGATCTCCAGTAGCCATGAAGTCTTTAGTCCTGTGAGTGAGCAACATCTTTACCAAGACAACAGAACTACTAGTAGTAAGTACATTACTTCTCATCTTCATTGCTCCTCCCAGCCTGTCACTAGGGCCACAAGGCCACATACGAGTATACAACCAGATCTAGGGCCCCATCTTATTAGACAGGCCTAAACTGGCTCAGTAAGACCAACAAGCTAAATACACCATGAAGTTGCACCGTTCTTGTAACACAGAAGTACCTGCTCCAATGTGTGTTTCAATACTGTACACTGTAATTGTAGATATTCTTAGGTAACTGTGTATAGCTTCATGTTTCCACCCTTTGTAAGTCATACAGTTTGTACAGTATTCTGTAATGTATTTCTACTGTTTTTTTTGAAAATTACTAAAAAGCAATAACAATTTATTTAAAAAAATTATTTTAGGGCTGACCCGGTGGCACAGAGGGTTGAGGCACTGGACACCACACCTCGCACCATGCTGGCGACCCGAGTTCGGGAGCGAGCTCAAGCTAGCAGGGGTCAGCGGGGGTGCGCGGAGTCAGGATTAAGCAGCCATGAGGCAGCTCTCCTCTCCAGAGAGGGATGAGAGGTTTCCCCGACTCGTGGCTGCCACCCAGTAGAGGCCAGGTGGCAGTGCCAAGCCAGGGGGGACCTAGGCGCTAGGCCAGGAGGATGGGTCTGTCACCGGAGCTGCGGGACGCATGCGTACTTCTGTGGTTACATACTAACATACTAAAATGCCAGCAGAATAGGCCTAACAGTCTTTCGTGTCTGCTCATTTGGTCAGCCCCGTTTGGTTGTGAAGCTGTTTTTTATCTGAGACACATACATTTTAAAAATGAACTACTAGTTGCAGATTTAATTCCTGGTGTTCCTTTGGTGACCATGAAAAATTCCCCTCCTATCCTTACCAGTTTATCAGGGAAATCTTTGCTGCTTACCCTGCCACAGATATAAATGAGACCCTGGCTCCACAAAAGGCCTTCTGCTGTAAGTGAAGGGATGATCAAACTGATGCAGAATTCTGAAAAAGTTTGAATTAATTTACTCCATAATGAACAAACATTCCATCTACTGAATGGTGGAAAGACTGAAAATTGACAGATGAGGATGAAATATATGTCAATTATCTGTAACCATAATTCTACTAGTGGTATAGACATCCCATCCACACTCCAGCAGTTCTGCTGGGGACAGCCGAGTCATAGGAAGTTTTCAAGCGCCTCCCGCCACTCGGCTGGTATATCCTCCAGCTCTGCACTGTAATGTGAGATCTTAAGCATGCTGGAAGCTGGGATCTGGGTGCCACTTGCCAGGAGAGGTTTGGTGAGTTGTGTGGATGTGAACTGTATAAGACCAGTACAACTATGGTCTCAGGTGAGTAACCTGTTTTTCTAACAATGTGGAGAGTGTTCACTATCCCAACTCTGACAGACTCCTAGCAGTTCTCTGGGAGGAGGGACTGGCGGCAAGGCATGCACCCTTATTTGGCGAACATACGACCCTGGGGACAAACTCTGGGTGGGGGCGAAGGATGACCTTGTCCTTGTGGAAGACTGGATCACAGTGGTGAAAAATATCATGTACCCCAGCAGCAGCAGATGTTCCCAGGCAGGGCATGGGCATCTAACTTGAAATAATCAGGCAAAGGAAGTAAGATTTGATGTCCGGTCACCAGGCAGGTGGGCCCTGGTCCATAGAGAGTCTAGTTCTGCCCGTATTAACTTAATCACCTGTGAGGGGACCAGGTCTGCCATGGCCAGTTTGAACAGAAAGCCCAAGTTCTGACAGGTCTGAAAGACTGCCACATAACCTCCTTGGATGACTTAGCTATCAAACTGTCATCCAGGTAGGGGTACACCCTGATACCCTTGCATCACAGGTAGGCCACCACCACCAGTGCCATGCACTTGCGAAGACCCTGGGAACAGACGAGAGGCTGAAGGGCATGACCCAGAACTGGTATAGGATCCTCCCTGCACCAAACCAAATGTACCAGTAATGGGATGGAAGGGCTGGAATGCAGAAGAAACAGTCCTGGAAGTCCAAGTAGCAGAACCACATGCCCTGCTCCAGAAATGGAATGATCTGATTCAGTGTGACATCCAGAACTTGAGCTTCCACAGGAACTGGTTCAGACTGTACAGATCCAGTACGGGGTGCCAGCCCTTCATCCATTTTGGAACTTGGAAGTATCTTCTAGACACATATCCCTGAGTGACCACGGTGTCTGGAACACAAGCCATCATCCCATGCTCTAGAATGTAAGCAAAGTCAACTCATAGCGTGGATATGTCCTTCGACACCCTGGACTCCCAAGGAGTACTGCATCAGTTCAGTGGGAGAGCTTTGAGATCTTGAGGTAGCTTTTTGCCCACCACTTCTAGAACCCACCTGTTTGAGGCAATGGTGGAACAATGTGGCAAAAAGTGGTGCAAATGACACTCAACTAGGAGCTAGAACAGGGACTGGAGGGGGGAAAGACACCCCACAACCTGTCACTACAGAGCCTTGGGGGCTCCGGCTGCAGCGGCCATGGAGATACCGCCACCTCTGCTTCCCCTCTTTTTGCCACTGGCCACCAAACTTTGGTTTTGGATGCCAGCACTGAAACTGACCCCACTGGGGCTGCTGCTAAGGTTCTTGTGGTTGAAAGGACTGAAACTGAAAGACCTTCTTCTTAGGCTTTTGGGCCTTCTGGTTCTTCAGGGTTGAAGCCATGGAATCATGGGTGGCACTGGACCCTTCCACACCAGGGCCAAAGAGGTCGGTGCCCAAGAAGGGGACATCAGCCGGCTTATGCTGAGTGTCCACCATGTAGATGGAAAGTCTCAACCAGGTCTTACAATGCATAGCAACGGTTGTCACCATGGCAGAGGCACAGGAGTCACCTATGTCCGAAACTGTCTGAAGCTGGTGTTTAGCCAGTGGCTGACCCTGGTCTCTGATTACCTTAAATGGAAGCTGTTTGTCAGCTCTAAAATGGGGGAGGAGGTCCCCTATCACCGCAAGCAAGGAATGGCCAAAATCTGCCATAATGACAAATTAACTAGCCTGTCAGAGACCTAGCAATGCACCAGCACACACCTTTTTAGCTGTGTGGTCAATCTTCTAAGGCTCTTTTTCTAGGGCTTGTCCACATCTTCTTGGCCCCTCGATTTATGGAAGGCAGAAACCAGACCCTCCACTGAGGGGTGGTAGGAAAACCCAGAAAGGGTGTCATTGGGACCACATAATTGCAGACCATATGGGTGGAGGGTGCTGGGCAGGATACTGGATGCTGCCAAAGCTTCAAAGCTGGCCCCAAGATGGCATCGGCCATAGTAAAGGCATCCTTGTCCTGAATGTCATCAAAATACAGGTTACTCACCTGTAACAGGAATTCTAGGAGTGGTATATGTTGTTCATCCACACTGTCTAGCAGGTTCCTTGCCGCCTTAAATCTTGCCGGAAAGTCTTCAGACTGGCTCCTCCCACCCACCCAGGTGATAAAACCTTCGATTCTGCCCCATGACGCCAGATCTAGCCTGTTGGAAACCAGGTTGTGCATCGAAGCCGGGGAGGTCGTGTGGGTCATATGGATGAACAACATATACCACTCCTAGAACTCCTGTTACAGGTGAGTAACCTGTATTTCTAGGGACGTGGATATGTTGTTCGATCTACACTGGCTGGCAGACTCCTAGCAGTTCTCCGGGAGGAGGGAGGCAAGGCATGCACCCCCTACTTGGGAAATAAGGACTGGAGAACTGAGGTCCCAAAACCAGCATCCCGGTGTGACTCTAGGTCAATGTGGTAATGGGAAATAAAGGTGTGTGCTGACTTCCAGGTAACAGCCCTGCAGATTTCCTGGATAGGGATGTCCCTAGAAGCAGCCACCGAAGCAGTGCTATAGTGAGTAGAATGAGCTCTTATCCCTTTGGGTGGCTCCATGCCCGCCAACCTATAGCAGAGATCTATGCAGGAGGTGATCCACCTGCTTATCGTCCGCTTGGCTGCAGGTCTGCCAAGCGCGGCTTCAGCGTAGGTGACAAACAGCTGGTGAACCTCTCCCCGAACTTCAGCCATCTGCTCCTTGTAATAAGTGAGCGCTCTTCTAGGGTCCAAAGTATGGAGTCTATATTCAGCCTCTGAGGTGTGATTGAGGTACAACACCGGCAGGGTCGACACCTGATTTAGGTGAAACTCCGACACCACCTTCAGAATGAATTTCGGGTGGGGGCGAAGGACAAGCTTGTCCCTGTGGAATTCCAGATAAGGAAACTCAATAGAAAGCGCCTGAAGCTCTCCCATCCTTCTGGCTGGCGTTATAGCCACTGAAAGGCGGTCTTCCACGACAGGTGGAATGCCGCACTGTGCATCGGTTAGAATATAGCGCCCCATGAGCTTAGCAGTACCAGCAGTAGATCCCAGGAGGTGGATATTTTCGCACCGGAGGGGATATGTGATCAAGGCCTTTGAAAAAGCACCCGACCACCTTCTCCTGTGCCACCGACTGCTTGCCAGCCTGCCCCCAGTAAGCAGAGATGGCTGCCAGGAGCACCTTAAGGGTCGTCAACCAAAGCCCTAGCTGAGAAAGAGACCACAGGTAGTCCAAAATGCTAGCCAATGGACAGGAAGAGGGGTCCAACCCCTTGTTCTGACACCAGATGGAGAATCTCTTCCATTTAAAGGCACAGCATTTTCTGGTCGACTCCTTACGTGACACCTCAATTACGTTAAGGACCTCGTTGGAAAGACCCAAGGCCTGGAACTCTAGCCACTCAGGAACCAGGCTGTCAGTGCAGGGATTGAAGGTTCGGATGGAGAATCTTCCCCTTGTTGACTGAGATCAGGTCCAGGCGAGCTGGAAGCCACCTCGGGAGCCTGGAACTGAGGCTGAGGAGATCTGGGTACCAGAACTGGAGAGGCCAGTCTGGGGCTACCAGAATCACCTGCACCTTGTCCCTCTTCGCCTTGAGAAGCATCTTGTGGATCGAGGGAAATGGAGGGAAGGCATAGAAGAGGCCCGGGGTCCACGGCCTCAAGAAGATATCCCCACAGTGAGCCCTGCTGAGGGGAGCGGGCATGAAACAGCCTCAGCTTTGGGTTCTCCCTGGAGGCGAACAGGTCCACCTGAGGGGTGCCCCAATGGGAGAACAGGTCCTGAACTACCTCCAGCAGGAGAGACCACTCGTGAGATGCAGCGCCTATCCAGCTGAGGGCATCGGCCAGACTGTTCGAGGCTCCTGCCACAAGGATGGCTAGGAGATCCACCTCCAGGCTGATCACGAGAGACCAAATGCGTAGAGCATCCTTGCACAAAGGCAAGTAGTGCGTTCCATCCTGCCAGTTGAGATAGTACATTGTCGTGGTGTTCTCCATCTGGACTTCAACCACCTGACCCCGTACAAATGGAGCGAAGGCGGTGAGGGCTAGTCGAACTGCTGGAAGCTCCAGCAGGTTGATGTGGCAACGAGACTTCTGAGGGATCCAGAGGCTGTGGGCCAGAAGCTCCCCCACATGGGCACACCAACTCATCAAAAAGGCGTCGGTCATAAGGATGACCATAGGCTCAGGGCGGACAAATGGGATATCCCCCTGCAGATGAGCTGGGATGAGCCACCACTGCCAGCCGTCCCACATCTTCTGGGTCACGGTTACTGGCTGGACCAATGGACTGCAGCACTGTGACCACTGACGGGCCAGCCCCTATTGCAGGGGGCACATATGCCAGTGAACCCAATGGACCATGCTGGTGCAGGCTGCCATGAGGCCCAGAAGGCACAGGAAGTTCTGGGCAGGGTGCAATTGCCCAACCAGAAATGATTGGGAAAAGGAGGAAAGGACCTCAGCTCTGTCCGCCAGGAGCCAGGCTATGGCTCGAAAAGAATCGAGCTCTGCCCTGATGAACTGAATCACCTGCAATGGCACGAGTTCTGATTTGGCCTCGTTGATCAGGAGGCCAATTTGAGAGCGGCCTGGAGGCCAAATCCCTGGACCACTCCACCTCCAACCTGTAGGGGCCTGCCAGCCAATCGCTCAGGTAAGAGTACACCCGGACCCTCGGTGCCGCAGGAATGCTGTCACCACTGCCATGCATTTGGTGAAGAACCAGAGAGCTGGAGAAAGGCCAAAGGGCATGGCTCAGAACTCATAAAGAGATCCCTCTGCTCTGAAGTGGAGGAATCGCTGATGAGACGGACAGATCGGGACGTGAAAGAACGCGTCCTGGAGATCCAGAGAGCAAAACCACATGCCTAGTTCCAAGGATAGAATGATCTGAGCCAGAGTGACCAACCTGAAGGTGCGCAGCCTTAGGAGCTTGTTCAGGTCGTGCAGATCGAGAATGGGGTGCCAACCCCCCGTCCGCTTTGGGACCAGGAAGTACCTGGACACAAACCCCGGGTTTGGAGGAGGATCTGCCACCTCGTTGATCACCTCCTTTTGGAGGAGCAGAGCTATGTTGGCTCGATGAGCCAACAGAGGCTGTGGAACCCATAGTCCCCCCTAGGGGCGATGGCTCGATAGGGAGGGGTCTGCTCAAATTTCAGAGGCAGACCCCTGCCAACTACTCCCAGCACCCAACAGTCCGTGGTGATAGCGGACCAGGCGGAAAGGAAGTGCCGTCCTCCCATGGGGGAACCCAGGGGAGTAGTGAGGAGGTTGGGGGTGACACCCCTCAACCCGTCACTGGGCAGGTCGAGCGGCCACCTGGACCCTTCCCTCGAGGCTTCCTACTGGAGGAAGCGGCAGACTTGGCCTTGGGGCTCCAAGCGTGAGCCTGCTGGCCCTGCTGCTGGTGCTGCTGGGCCAGACATGCCGCATGGGTGGAAGGGTGAAAGGGCTTACGCTGCTGCTAACGGCCTTTGTCCTTCTGGGCAGACGTGACCGAGTCCGAGGTGGCACTGCACTTCTTGATCCTCTGGAGATGGCCTTCCACCCCCGGCCCGAACAAGTCAGTGCCCAGGAAAGGAAACTCTGCCAGCTTGTGCTGGGTATCCACCGTGAAGATGGAGATCCACAGCCAAGCTCTGCGGCGCATGGCTATTGCGGCCGCTACTGACCGGGCACAAGAGTCTCCAATGTCCAAAGTAATTTGGAGCTGTTGTTTGGCCAGCGCCCTTCCCTGATCCTGCACCTGCTTGACCGTTGTATGAAGGTCAGCCGGGAGATGAGGAAGCACCTCATCCAGGGAACCCATAAGGGCGTGTGAAAAATGTGCCAGCAGCATGGCTGAGCTAGCCTGTCGAAGGCCTAGGGAGGAGGCAGCGTAAACTTTGCACTCTGAGTAGTCCAGCTTGGACCCTTGACGGGGAGTTCCACATCCCTAGCATTTCCGGAGTGCCAGAAGATGCTATTGGTTACCAGCCCCTCAGCCGAGAGGTGCTCCGAAAAACCAGAGAGGGAACTAGTAGGGACTGCGTACTTGTGAGCCATCCTTGCTGAAGGCACAGGACAGGATGCAGGCCACTGCCACAACTCCAGGGCCGGACCAACGATGGCTTCAGCCACAAGGAACGCCTCCATGGGGGAATCCCCTCGGTCCAGAATCTCCGTGAGGGGATATCTGGCTTGTTTTTGTATGGGTTCGAGCTGCATCCCAGTGGACTCTGAGATGAGCCGAAGAATTCCCAGGAACGAAGATGGGCTCTCATCCACCGACTGACCCCCAGAAGATTCCCGGTCAAGGGGCCTGGAATACAAGGAGTGGTCGTTGGACTCCAAGGAGTCCGTGAACAGCTGGCATGCGCCTGAGCCACCCTCCACTTGCCAAGGCCGATGGGGGGTGAGGGTGACCAACAACCTGTGGGGCAAGCCCTGACCAGACCAAGAATCCTTGGTCAGGGCCCCAGTCTTAGGCTGCGGAGGCAGTGGTTCCACCACAATGGGTAGAGCAGCTGGTTTCAGTCGAGCAATCGGTGCCAGAGTCAGCTCCTCACCGACAGCGAGGGGCTGCTTCGGTCATTCGGGTGACAGCCACCCAATGGCCGGTGAAGGCGATGGAGTCAGCTTATTACTGGCTAGTAAAAGTTGCTGCCACATCATGTCCTCATAGCGCCGATGCAACTTGTGCCAGAACCTATCCTCCGAAGAGGACAAGCGGCTATGCCGCTTTCCGTGATGCTGGGACTGAGACCGACGATGTCGGCAGGACCTACTCGACACGTAGGACAACCGAGACCGAGACCTTCGGGGTCGCCAATGGTGGGTCGAAGAGGGGGTGGGGGAAACCTGCTCATCCCTCGATTCAAGGTCCTTAACCCGGGACTTAGGGCACAGGAGGCATGGGCAAGTCTTCGGTTACCACCAGGGAAACCAGTGAAGAAGGGTTGCCAGCTTCTCCAGTCGACAATCTGTCCAATGGGTCAAGAAAAATCTCAACCGCATAGACGGGAATCTCAGCTGGCTGACCTGACGGGGACACCGTGAAGCCAGCAGCCTTAGCTGCAACCTCGACCAAAGTCGACAGCAGACGCTCCAGGGAACAAGATCTCTCTCACTCCCATGAACGTAGACGGTGGGACTTATCTTTCGGTTCCTTTTTCTTCAACCTACTCGTGTGAGTCCCTGAGGGCCCTTCTCCTTTGGTGGAGAGGGACTGACAAAGCTCCTTAAAAGAAGCAGTGTAGGAGGAGCCCAAGGAGAGCGGGATAAACGCAGATGCTGAGGAAGAAGAAGACGTGGCCTGGGATGCTTCCTCCTCCAGGGCGATCAACTGCTCCATGAAGCCTGCAGCCGCGGGCATTGCCCAACGAGCCTCCTTCAACTTCACCAGCGGAAACCATATCTCGGGTGCCTCAGTTGAAGTCGGGCAGCGCGGTCCTCTAGAACCGATGGCGCGAAGGACTTGCATAGATCACAGGCCTGCGGATCATGAGCAAATCCCAGGCAGTAAACGCACATGGCATGCGGGTCGGTCCGAGACATCTATTGCCCACAAGGGCACCGACGGAAGCCAGAAGTAGATTTTGTATCTATCGCAGCTGCCAGGGAAGATGAAGACTTAAGTCTCAGAACTTTTAAATTATTTTGAAACTGGCAAATTAGGATCCAGGCCTACAAACGCAGAGCACTAAGGAGGGAACCTGAGCTTCCAAGCGGTAAAGAAGATCTGGCGTCATGGGACGGAACCGAGGGTTTTACCACCTGGGTGGGTGGGAGGAGCCAGCCTGAAGACTTTCCGGCAAGATTTAAAGTGGCATGAACCTGCCAGACAGTGTGGACTGAACAATATATCCACGTCCCTAGAAAGGGTACTTATCTGACTTCTGAAATGGCTTCAAGGGAGCTTTCATGGACTCTGATATGTCAGATCAGAGCTCCAAACGACACTGGCCAGTGGTCAGCTCCTTGACCAATTCTCAGTTAAATGTGTGTCCTAGCTGAGGCCATCGATGACTCATGTTCGAAGTTGCAGGGTTCCTCAAAAATGACCCTTGACCATTTGCCACCATGGACCACCCTGGTAACCTCATCCTGGGTCATCTCCACCAAAAGCCAGCCTGGCAAGCTGGCCGTGGAGTGAGACTTCTTGTTTGGGATCTCAAACAGGGGCTGCAGGGGAGATGGCTCCACCAGAAGAGGCAGAGAAGCAAATCCTGCGGAGTTCTGGGAAGTCTGGACTGGCATTGGAAAGACCAGGGAATGCCAAGGGACCAGAGGACCAGGGCCAGAGCCCTACCCCTTCCCACCATGATCCAACATTGCCATATGAGCTCCTCATAGCGTTGACGGCGCCAACGTCTGGCTGAGCAAGACTGACAGTGCAAACAGCACCTCAACAGGTGGATGCTGATAGGAACCATCCAGAGGGTTGGTGTAAATCCATTCCAAAACTAGCACACTCTAACCTTTGCATTGTTCACAAAGTTCAAATCACATTTCTGCTGAGGGGGTCCTACTGGATTTGTGGCATGTAACAAACAGATACAGTCCAGTGCCCCCCTCCCCCACAAGGCAAGTCTGAGAAGTAAACCATTTTTACTACCTGAATTGACACTTTTCTTACTTTTATCTCCATGGAAAAGGGTTCTGTTAGTTTTCAGAATTTCAATGTGAGCAAGCCAAACCACCAGACGCCAAGGTGGAATCCCATGGTTTGGTCCTAACTAAGAAATGCCTACAGTGGCTACTCTTAAATAGAGTGCATTGCCTAAACTGGCTCCTTTAAAGTAAAATGCTTTCACCCAGCTAATTTCCCAGGTGATCAAAGGGGGCATGCTAAAAGGATTACCACAAGCTCCCAAACTCTCAAGTTTCAAGTTTATTGATTAGGATACAACCTTTGAACTGGAAGCTCGTTTACAAAGGCTCCACATCATGGTAGACCATACAACATTCAACTAGAACACAAATACATCAGTTAGGAAGGTCACATTAACAAAGTTACATTGTACACAATAGTTTCACACAGTTACAGGATGTAAAATTGTTTTATGGTTATAAGCAGATATAGCAGAGACAATAAGAGAGTTAGATTACGATTAGGGATTAACTCAGTATAATGAGTAGGAGTTGAGAGCAATGGAAAGACAGCCCTGTGCAGCCGGAAGTAGGCTTTTAAAAAAACTTATTAGGATTATAGCTTGGCGGGAAGGGAGGGTGGGAATCAAGGTGTGATTGGGAGGGGAGAGTCGATTGAAATGGGGGGGGGGTGTTTTGAAGGGAAGAAGTAGAGGGAGGAGCATCCTAACAGGGATATGTAGTGAGGCCCTTGCCAAGACTGAGGGGTGGGTCCTCAGTACAAGTTGAGAAGGGATGTGTGGGAATGGAATCTCCCAATACAAATGCTTAGGGTGACGGTTGTTTCTTTGATATGGGTATTCGAGGTGACAGGCTAAGTGCTGCCTGTGCGTGATGGAATGGATCTCCATTATATGGTAGGTATTATGTGAAGCAGTTGCAGTTGGCTAAGTTGGCAAGGTGCTGTGACAGTTGTGCTTTAAAGATGTGCAAGCTCTCTAAATCAGTGAGGTGAGCTGGGAGATCATTCCACCATTGTGGTGCCTTACAGGAGAAGGAGTGTTGCCCAAGGGATGTTCTTCTGAAAAGTACCTTCAGTGAGCAACGTGAGGTCCCCCGCTAAGGTGCTGAGTGCTAGTAGTCTGGAATATTTGTTGGAAGCAGGGTGGTACCCGAGCTAACAGTGTTTTTTTTGCATAGGATGCAGATCTGAAATGTTATCCTGTCCCTAAGGTTGAGCCAGTTTACTTGTTTATTTTATTTATTTAACTAGGATTACAAATACCTTTAAATCAGAGGTTCTTTTACAAAGGTTTTGCGTTATTCAGAGAAAGAACATAAATAATACAATGTGGTTACAGTTGCAGCAAAAAAACAGATTATGAAAAGTACACTTGATAACAAACATGAAACAGAGAAAGAACATAAACAATACAATGTGGTTACAGTTGCAGCAAAAAAACAGATTAAGAAAAGTGCACTTGATAAACATGAAACAGCAAACTGAGATACAAAGAAGCAGAGTTTTGCAGCCAAATTGACTTTGTCAGAATAAGAGCTTAGTGAATTAATAACCGGGTTTAGTTTTCCCAGAGGAGATGGAGGGTGGAGGTTGCGGGGACTAAAGTGCTGACTCTCAATAAGGCGGGGAGAGACAGGGGAAGGGTAAGTGGTGAGGGAGCTAGGGAGAAGGGTGGGTAAAGAAGCTGGGTGGAGAAGAGCTATTGAGAAAAGGTAGGGATTTGACAGTGGGACAGGAATTGTACGAAATGTTTAGGGAGTGTAGCTTAATATGCTTGTTTCGATAGCACAGTCATATCTACTAGAGTTGTAAGGTGCTGCCGTAGTTTGGACTTAAAGGGACCAAGTTTTGGCTCTGCAGAGATGTCCGGGGGGAAGCCATTTAGCCAGGTTGGGGCCCGAGAGTTGAAGGTGCGTTGGGACTGTGCGGTATGGCAGAAAGGGTCTTTTTAGATGCACTATATGTGCACTGGGAGTTTTGAGCAGGTGTGAGTAGGTGGTGGGTGGCTAGAGGTGTTAGGTGTAGGTCAATTTTCTTCACAAGCAGACAAGTTGGGTAGTTGATCCTACACTTAAAGATTAAGCCAGTTCAAAAGCTCGTAGAGTTCACATGTATGTGTAGGTCTGTCAGCCCCAGATACAAGCCTGCAGGACTTGTTTAGTGCCACTGTGATTCGTTTTAGGGTAGGTTTGGCTGCAGCTCCATATATCACTAATCCATAGTCAATTATGGATAAGATATAACTAATGACAGCTAAATGTAGAGCTTCAGGGTCAGGCAGTGATGGTGATGACAGAGGACTCCAATCCTGTTCTTTACCACTCTGGAAATTTGGTTAATGTGGAGGGTGTAAGAAAGGGGGCAGTCTAGTGTTACAGAGAGGTATTTAAATTCCTGGACTTGTTCGAGAGGGTGGTTTTGATTGTTCCTGACAGTTAGTCTTGCTGATTTATGCCTATTTTGAGGGTTGGAGAAAAGCATAACCTTTGTTTTTTTGTAATTCATGAGTAGTTTGTGCTGCGCAAACCAGGACTCAACTGAATCAAAGTTGGTTTGTAGGTCACTTGTGACGGGGAGAGGATCAGTGTGGCTTGAGAAAAGGACTCATCATCTGCATGTAGGACCATGCTGTTGTTGCAAGCCTTAGGGAGATTATTGAGAAACAGACTAAAAAGTAAGGGTCCCAGAATGGACCCTTGTGGGACACCTGAACATACGGGAAGGCTGCAGGAGAGGATCTCACTAATTTTAACTTGTTGAGTTACACCTTCAAAGTAACTTTGGAACCAACAGGTGACCTCTCTGGAGAGGCCGAGAGATGGCAGCAAGCGCAACAGGAGGTGGTGGTTAACGGTGTCAAAGGCCTTGGTAAGGTCTATATATACAGACCCTACTAAATGGCCACAGTCAAGGGCCATGTGAATGTAGTCTGTATATTCAAGAAGGGCAGCAGTAGTGCTGTGTGCCTTCCAAAAACTGTGCTGCTGAAGACACTGAATGTTATACTTGGCTAGGTATTCAGACAACTGATCAGCAATGATGCATTCAAGAGCGTTGGGGGGGGGGGGGAATAGATATAGGGTGGTAGTTGGAGTGTTGAGCCCCGTCACCACTTTTGTGAACAGGTGTGGCAATTGCTGCTTTCCATTGTTGGGGAAACTGTCTACGGGAGAGTGAAATGTTTAGGATTTTGGAAAGAGATAGCAGGACTACATCGAGGGACAGGTTTAACAGTTTGAGATCCAGAGTGTTGCTGCTAAACCTGGAATTCCCAAATGCCTTTTGCAGGTATTTTCTAGATTCAGATAGTGCAACTCTTCTGAAATAAAAAGGTAGAGTGCTAGGGGCAGCTTTCTCAGCATAGCCCTTCTCGTTAGGTTCATTAAAAAAGTCAGGGGGAAATATTCCATTGAGGTCAGTGAAGGCGGCGTTAAAGGTATCAGCTATTTGTCTAGGGTCCTGGATAGTAGCCCCATTCACCTCGATCATTGTGGGAGATGTTTTATTGGGCTTTCCTGTGATGTCTTTAATCTTGTCCCAGAAATTCTGACTATTACCCCAGGAGTTAGTAAGCACATTCTTACAGTGTCCTACTTTGGCTCTACGAATTGCACATGTATAGGAGTTCCTAGCTGCTCTACAGTTTTGCATGTCGATAGCTTTCCCAGAGGCAACTGCGCGATGCCAAAGACTGTCCCTATCACGAACCATACATAGTAAGGTGGCGGTAACCCACGGGTTTATTAAACCCTTAGTCTTTCTTTTATGAGGTGGGGCAAATATGTTGCATGCTTTATTAAATTGGATGATAAAGTAAAGGACATGATCCACAATACTGGAAGTGTCTATGGGGGACCAATAGCATTGTCTGAGGTGGGCTAGGAAGTGACTGAGCTGCTCTCTTTTAAGGACATGTTGGTAAGTGATCTTAGGTTTGGGCTTGGGGCCTTATTTGACCAAAGGCAAGTCACTGGTGAGTCATCACTCACTAAGTCAGGGAGTACTGTGGTGCTTGTGATTCTATTTGGATGTGTGGTAAGGATTAGGTCTAAGAAGGTGCTGCTACCTGTTCTATAATTGATTCTTGTTGGGGTGGTTACCATCCGAGTTACGTCAATGGCTGAGAAGGTATCCTTGATGGGGTCAGCTTCAGGGGCGAGTAAGTTTACATTAAAGTCACCCAGAATCACTTTCTCGGGGTGATGGGGAAGGTCATCCAGGTAATCGAGGACCATTTTGAAGCCGAGGGACTGGTCTCATGGAGGGATGTAAACAGATAGTATGGTGAGTGATTTGGCAAGTTGGCAGAGGATTATTTTAACTGCAAGCAACTATGAGTTGCTTACTGGTAAGGCCTGACCATTAAGGGTGTCTTTCAAATATATAGCACAACCACCCCCCTTTTCTATTGACCCTGTCTTGTCTAAATAGGGTATACTCAGCTAAGGACTCCTTGCCCTTCTGCACTATCAGCCATGTTTAACCCTGTGCTCCACTCCTGCCTCCTAAGGTTCTTCCATCTTCCATTGCTCACTGTCCAATGCTGCACTACAAAAATGGGTGAACAAGCTTTCGCACACTTTGCCCCCAAAAACCTGGAACACTCTCTCCTACAGTTTAAATGGCACCTTGTCCCACTCCTCCTTTAAAACAGCACTCCTCTCTCACCTCCTAGCACTTGATACTTGTGACTGTTCTTTTCCTGCCTTATCCAAGCTGGCTTGATCCCTGTTTTCGCCTTACAGCTGTATGTCTATCAACTGTGTCTGACCTCCTATAACATCCCTGTGTGGATGGTCCTGCTTGATGTAAATATTTTATGTTTATCCCTGTGAGGATATCTGATGCAATAATTTGACTACCTGTATGTACCTGTGTTTGTTTCCTTTACTGTATCTCATACTCTCCCGGGTCATGTCTAAAAATAGGCAGGTATATTGCCTAATGCACTTATTCGTTCATCAAAAGCTAATAAATAAATATATAAGGAAATTGCATTGTCAGGAACCTTGGGAGTGAGCCAGGTTTCATTAAGGGAAAGCATGTCAGGTTTGTGCCGCGCAACCCATGCTTGTACATCATTAAACTTGGGCAGCAGACTGCGTATGTTGATGGAGGCAAGCTTTAGGAACCCAGTACTGTTGGCATAGGATTGTGGTACCGGGGTGGGCCAGGGTTGGGATGAATATTCCCAGACAGTAATGGGAGAAACAGGGCTATCTTAAAAAGATACTGTTTGAGTAACTTAAGTGTGGTGAGTGGGGCCCGGCTTGTAGATTTTTTCGGGTTGGTAATAAAAACTGGGGCTTTAAATAGTTGACGGAGGGGGGTATGCAGACAAATGAGGTAATAGGTTGGGCAGTAGATTAAAGTAAAGGGTCTGGTGGAATTGGTGTATGTGGTAATCAAGGCTCAATGCCCTACAATGTCATTCTCATGCGTATGTGAGAGATAGACTTTGTGTTTTTTTTTTGGGGGGTGGTATTGTAGTTAGAGGAGGAGAAGGAGTGATAGAGCGGAACTGAAATACTGCAGCCTCATGTATGTGAATGTCCACATAGGGGTCCTGTGAAGAGAGAGGTGTAGATAGCTTAATGAGATGGGAGTAGAGGATAACCTGTAGGATGTGGATGCAGGATCTTGGGGGTGTTATAGAACAGACAGTGTGCATTTGTATGTCAGCCCCTAGGGCAAGCCTACAGGCTTTATTTAATGCAGTGGAGGTCCTTTTTTGAGCAGTATCAGATGCAGCACTGTATACCACCAGGGTCTAACCAATCACTGAGAGAACTGAACTCAAGACCGATCATCGCAGAGCAGGGGGCATGAGGTATTTCCTGTACCTATATAGGACTCCAAGCTTAGCGTTGATGGTTTTTACCACTTGATCAATGTGATGGGTGAAGGAGAGTGATTCATCGATATGAATACCCAAGTATTTGAATACCTGCACCTGCTTGAGTGGGGCATTCTTGTTGTTGGTGATGGTCAATGTAGGTTCTTTTTCCTAAGGTGAGGGCTGGTTATCAACATTACTTTGTTTTTTTTTTGTAGTTGAGGAGAAGTTTGTAGGTAGAAAACCAGTCCTCCAGTAAATTGAAGGTAACTTGAACGTTGCTTGCCAGTTCACTTAAGTTTGGATTGCGGCTCAAAATTACTGCATCATCTGCATATTGGATGACTTGACTAGGGCAGAATGCAGGAAGCCTGTTTATGAAAAGGCTAAACAGTAGCGGCCCTAGGATGGATCTTTGTGGGACTCCTAGTGAAACCTTTCTGGAGGAAAATATCACAGCTCCTATCCTTGCACTTTGGTTCCTGGTGGCTAGATAGTCACTGAACCAGCCCACAGAGTCTGGTGACAGGCCCAGCTCTGAGAGTTGTAGAAGAATCTTATGGTTGACCATAGCAAATGCCTTCGTAAGGTCAACAAATATGGACCCCACAAGGCTGCCATCATCCATGGCTTGGTACACATAGTCCATGAATTCAACTAGGTCTGTGGTGGTACTGTGTGGCCTTTCCTAAATCCGTGTTGTTGTGGACACTGAAGGTTGTATTTATCCAAATATTCAGTAAGTTGGTCTGACACAGTTCTCTCTAGTGCTTTAGAGAGGGAAGACAGAATGAAAATTGGCCTGTAGTTGGCAGTGGAAGTGCGGTCACCATTTCTGTACACTGGTGGGACTAGTGCCTGCTTCCACAAGGCAGGGAATTTTCCCAGTGAGAGGGACTTGTTGAAGATTTTTGTGAGCGGGACTATTACCACATCAAGGGTAAGCCCCACCATCTTCATGTTGATTAAATCACTACCTATTCTTGTTTTCCCTACCACTCTTTTTATGTATTTCTTTGAGTCTTTTGTTGAAACGTGTCTGAAATAGAATTTAGGGTGATTAGTAGGTGAGGCAGTGTTATCTCATGGTGCCCCGGAGTCAGACAGGTAATCCGGAGGGAGGAAGGACAGAGCTCAAATCCATGAAGGTGGCACTGAAGGAGTTGGTGATAGCTATGGGGTCCTGGGTGGTGCCACCATTGAGGTTCAGCATGGTGGGTATTTTCTTATCAGCTTTACCTAGCAACTCTTTGATGTTGTCCCAAAATCTTTTGCCATTGACCCAAGTGTTAGCGAGTTGCTCTCTGTAGTAGTTGGCCTTGGCCGTTCTGATGACATAGGAGCATTTGTTCCTTGCTTCATGGTACTGCTGCATGTCATGAGCTATGCCTGAGGCTTTGACCTTATGCCACAGGTTGTCTCTTTGTTGCATCATCTCCATGAAGTTCACTCTGAGCCATCTATTACGTGTGCCACAGACTTTACGCCTTCTGGTGGGGGCAAAGGTGTCACATATGTTGTTAAACTTGTCTGTGAAGAATTTTAACATGTCAATGTCATGTATTTTATCCAGCATGATCCAGTCAACACTGGCGAGGGTGGCTTTAAAGTCCTGGAGCAAGCCTTTCCTGAGGACTCTAATCTCAATTATCGTAGACGCTACTTCTCTTGTTTGTTGGTCCACAGGCACATGATTGGGGAATTGTTACTCAGGGAATCCGGTAGTACACTGACCTCCCCTCACCCGTGCCGGGCAGCTGGCCAATACCCAGTCAATTAGGATGCTATTTGCTAATTGAATCTAAACACATTACGTTGGGAGTTTGGTGATTTGGCTTGCTCACATTGCAATTCCAATCTGAAAACTAAGAGGGCTCTTTTCCCTGGAGATAAAAGTAAGAAAACAGCCAGTTCAGGCAGTAAAACTGTTTTACTTACCATATTTACCATGTTGGGAGGGGGGGTTGTGCACTGGACTGTATTTGGTTGGGGTCAACCACCTGCTGCAGAAGGTTAAACACTAGAGGCTTCAGAGGCACGACGACTGGTTGAGGCAGCTCCAGAGGAAACTCCACGAGGGGTAACGAACGGGCCTCGTCCTCCTGAGTGAGGGCCAGGAATACCAAGGTCAAGGAGACAGACTCATCAGTCTCCTCTGACAACCAGTCAACAAGCTCAAGAAATATCTTGACCGCCTGCTTGACTAGAGTCCAGGCCAACAATCCTGACAGGGTTAGCACAGAGTCTTTGACCGTCCCCTTAGCTGTAGGGAGCTTGATCAAAGCCAAGCGATCAAAGGAGTAGGAAGAGTGTGATCTTTCCTAGCCCCACGACTTGCAACAGTGTTTTTTTGTGTTTTCTGCAATGTGAGAAGGATTCTCCCCAAAGGTCTGGAGGGCTAGACACATTTCCCTGAACTCATCAAACAAAGATCCTCTGATGCTGGCCCCAGCCAGGAAAAGCGCTGAGATGATGAGGAACTCAGCACAGCTGCTACTGCCTCATGTTTCGTGACCGCAAGCTGAGCCGCTGACCCAACAGCCATCGAGGCCTTTTTGTGGACTATGGCCAACCAAGGACCAGTTAAACCTTCCTGTCTTCGATGGATACTGCAGCCAGTTTCCATGGACGCTGCAGCATGGGTCAGCATAAACTGCATCCCTCAAAGTTGAGATGACTGCTGAGGTGGTATAAGCATGTGCTGTGTGGATCTGTGGCCGACATTTTCTGCCTACACCAAGTGCAGAATTTAAAGGCCGGCTTCCGCTGTCCATTGTCGATCATAGAGAGGAGCCGGAAGACTGTTGAGCGACTTTAGAACTGAATACATATTGAAACAGTTGAAGAGTCACTTAAAAAAAGTGCTTGAAATACTAGAATCCTTCAATGCTTCAGAGCTGCGAAAGACAAAACCTGTCCCTTCCAGTGGAAAGAAAGATCTAACAGTCACAGGGTAGAACTGGAGGATATACCACTCGGGTGGTGGGAGAAACTAAACTAAGCTGAAAGACTTCCGATGACTCAGCTGTCTCCATCAGAACTGCCAGAGTGTGGACAGTGCACTGTATCCACATTGTCAGAAAAGAAATAACAGTCTTTAATTAAAAAACAAACAGAAAAAGCCGGCATTGTTTGTTACTTAAATTGTTTCTTAGTTTACCCATTTTATAAGCACAATAAGACACTCCAGGGGGTGGGTCAGTGTAGATAACCACCGCTAGAGCTCCAAGTCTCTCCACTTGTGGAGCAGGGCCTCACTACGCTCCTGGGTGGGTGGTTAGCTCAGCCAAACCCACACCCTGGAGTGTTCTACTGCCTGCATCATAAACAGTCTTCATACACTAATCACGGAAGATTGCATACTGTACTAAAGGCCCAATTCCCAATGCATGCCTGACAATTTAGCATCAGCCACTTGTCTGCGACCCCTGAACTATGCTCAAACCGGGCCTGACACCACTCCTGCACATTTGCAAATAATTTTCTAAATGTGCGGGTAGGGGTACCAGATTTTGGGATGCTAAAAAGAGGACACTTAGTCTCTCCCCTGATGAGCCCTTGTGCCAGACCCTCAGTAAATAGGTTTAATGTCTCCACCGCCTTCACAGCTCATTTACAAGGAGGTCATGGGTAGGTGATAATAAAAATATTATGAAAGTAATAATAATACAACAGGATAGAGCAGGTACATGAAGAATATTTAGCAGCTGGAAAAGAGGACATGTCCTGCTAAAAGAGGACATCTGGTAACCCTATGTGTGGGGAAGGAGGTTAAATTCACAAAGCATGGCGACCCTCACAATGCTGGTTGCACAGTTTAGTGGCACCCCATACCTTAAGAACTAATTTAGGAAGGCAGTATTGGTGTTGCAATGCTGTGACCAACTTACATACATGCAGATATACATAGAAACATAAACAATTCAGGCAGAAAAAGACCATTGGTCCATCCAGTCTGCCCTGTTTTCCATTATCCTACCCCGAGACCCACTATCTAGAAACACAGAAACATAGAATTTGATGGCAGATAAGGACCACTTGGCCCATCTAGTGTGCCCATGTTCCCTACCTACAGTCACACTAGAGTAATATCTACAGACACCTAGACCGTCTTTTTTTTTTTGATATTTCTCTTTTTTCCCCACCTACTGCCCCACTAGAGCCGCACCATCGAGAGTCGCCCATGTAAGCCTGTCCTTGCCAGTGCTTTACCCACAGTCTCCGGTCCCTCCATCTGGCCTCGGAAAGCCCCAGGGCGGGGTCGGGGTTGGGGCAACCCCTGAATCTTGCTAATCTTGTCAGGGTCCTGAGGCTGCAGGTAGGCACCAGCACATCGGGACCCAGCTCGGCACTCCGCCTTCCCAGCTCCAATGGGGTGTTTTTCCCTATGTTCTTGTGGGACGTTGCAGGCCCACACATCAAGGCGCGTATGTCGACGTCGGCAATGTCCTCCTCTCCTTCCTGAAGGAGCAGCGCCAGGCTGACTGTTCGCTGGCCTATGCCTGCGACCAATCATACCCCAGAGACTCCAGCTTGCAGTCACGCCCCCACCTCCTCCAGGAGTCGCTGCTTGCTAGATTGAACGACCCTCCCTCCCGGGAGAAGGCAAGCTGTCGTTGGATGCTCCAGCCCATCTCCCCGGTGACCCGAGCTCGCTCCCGAACCCGGGTCACCGGTGTGGTGCGAGGTGTGGCGTCCAGCACCTCAACAATCAGCGCCACGGGCTGGCCCCACCTAGACTGTTTTATTTCCCTCCACCCCACTGCCTCCTGCCTTACCCCCTTCCCCCACGTGACTATTAAGCCTTTAACTCTTTCACGGCCACACTTGACCCCATTAGTGATTTCTGCAACCACCACCTCTGTCAGCAGGCTGTTCCATGGCTCAACCACTCTCTGTGTAAAATAAACCTTCCTCATGTTCCTCCTCAGACTGCCCCCCCCCGCCAGCTTCCATTCAAGACAGTGTGTGGGGTAATGGGGCAAGGGTTCTTCACTGAACACCAGGGACATCTAAAGGAATGAAGCATGTGAGGGGGGGACCACTAGACCACCAAGGGGACCAGCAGAAAGAAACACCTTGGGATAACTTTTTCCATTCAGAAGCAGGCCTCAAAAGTAAGACTCAGGTGGGAAGGAGAAACAAAGAAACAGAGAAACATAGACATCGACGGCGGATAAGGACCACTTGGGCCCACCCAGTCTGCCCATTTCCCTACCTAATGGATAAACTGCAGATCCTAGTTAACCAACAGTCTACTTCCTCCTACCCCCACCAGAATTGCCTTATGTCTGTCCCATGCATTCTTGAATTCCCCCACTGTTTTTGACTCCACGACCGCCTCAGGAAGGCCGTTCCATACATTCACAACTCTCTCCATGAAAAAATACTTCCTCACATTACCTATGAGCTGTCCCCTCTATCTTCAGATTGTGCCCCCTTGTTCTTGCAAATCTCTTTTTCTGAAAGATGCTACCCTCTTGGACTTTGTTGATTCCCTTGAGGTAACTGAAAGTTTCTATTATGTCCCCCCTCTCCCTCCTTTCCTCAAGGGTATACATATTAAGCTCCTTCAATCTCTCTTAGTATGGCTTCTGGTGCAGACCCTGCACCATTTTAGTTTCCATCCTCTGGACAGCCTCTATCCTGTCTATGTCCTTGCAGAGATGGGGTCTCCAGAACTGCACGCAGTACTCCAGATGGGGTCGCACCAACTGTCTGTACAGAGGGATAACAACTTCCTGTTTTTTACTGGTGATGCCTCTCCCTATGCATCCCCCCAGCCTCCTTACAGCCTTCTCACATTGCTTGTCCATCTTTAGGTCATCTGATATGACTACCCCAAGGTCCTTTTCCATTTTGTTATTGTTAGTATCTCTCCCCCACTGTGTACTCTTCCCTGGGTTTTGTTTCCCAGGTGCATTACTTTGCACTTCATTGCGTTGAATCTAAGCTGCCATACATTTGACCATTCCTCCAATCTTGCCAAGTCCATTCTTATCCTTTCCATCCCACCTTGTGTATCAACCCTGTTGAAGATCTTTGTGTCATCTGCAAAGAGACATACTTTTCCTTCCAGTCCCTCTGCAATCTCACTTACAAAGACATTAAAGAGGACTGGTCCCAGTACTGAACCCTGCAGTACCCTGCTAGTAACCCCCCTTTCTTCAGAGTGGACTCTTATTTACCATTACCCTCTGTGTCCTGTTGTCCAGCCAGTTTTTTACCCAAGCTACCACCTTGGGACCCACTCCAAGGCTAGCTAACTTGTTTGTTAATCTTTTGTGTGGGACTGTGTCAAATGCCATGCTAAAGTCTAGGTAGGCCATGTCCACAGCCCCTCCCTGGTCTACTACTTTGGTCACCCAGTCAAAGAAAGCTATGAGATTCATCTAACACGACCTTTCCACTGTGAATCCATGCTGCCTTGGGTCCTGTGCCCTGCTGGCCTCTAGGTACTCAACAATTCCTTCCTTCTGAAGTGATTCCACCATTTTCCTTACCACTGAGGTCAAACTAACAGGTCTGTAGTTCCCTGTCTCTACCTTGCTCCCTCTTTTGTGAAGTGGAATCACATCTGCCCTCCTCCAGTCCTCAGGTACTTCACCATCCTCCCATGATTTGTTAAAGAGGGTAGTCAGTGGTGTTACTAGTTCTCCCATTAGTTCTTTTAGAATTCTGGGGTGAATCCCATCAGGCCCATTGCTTTGTCTACCTTCAGTTTTAAGAGTTCTTTCAGAACCCTTTCTTCTGTGAATGGACTGGTATCAACTCCCCTATCCAGAGTTTTTCTATTGTTTGGTTTAGGTACTTCCCCTCCTCTTCTTTTGTGAATACTGAGCAGAAGTATTCATTCAGTATCCCTGCTGTTTCACTATCACCCTCTGCCCACATTCCCTCCCCTTTATTAAGCCTCAGTATCCCTCCCTTGGTCTTTCTTCACTCCCTAATGTACAAAAAGGTTTTATCCCCCTTCTTAACAGAGTTGGTTATCTTTTCCTTAGTTTGGGCCATTGCTATTCTGACTGCCTTCCCTGCCTCCTTCTGCTTTAACTGATATAGTTCTCTGTCCTGCTCCTTCTGTGTTTCCTTATATTTCCTGAATGCTATCCTTTTCTCCTTAACCTTCCCTGCCACCTCTTTTAAGAACCATAGTGGCTTTTTCCTTCATTTTGTTTTGTTGATTTGCTTTACACAAAGGCCTGTTGCCTCTGTGATGGCAGTTTTGATTTTTCCCCATTGTTCTTCCACCCCTCCTTCTTGCCTATTTGCTAGTGCTTTTCTGAGGCACTCTCCCATTTTGCCAAAGTCAGCCCTCCTAAAGTCCAACACCCTTGCTTTTGTATGGCTTGACTCTACAGCTGTGTTTACTGTGAACTACACTGTTTGGTGGTCACTTGTTCCCAGATGGCTACCTACTTTTAAATCTGAGATCCTCTCTCCATCCCCATTTGAGAGTACCAGGTCTAAGACTGCTCCCTCCCGAGTGGGTTCCAACACTAGCTGTCTGAGGCATGCCCCCTGTAGGGCATCAAGAATGATCCTGCTCTTGGATATGGCTGCAGTAAAGGTGCTCCAGTTAACATCTGGCATATTCAGGTCCCCCATCAACAATATATCTTTTTCTGCCATTCTAAGGATTCCTTCTATCATTTCCTTATCCATTGCCTCCCCCCATGAGACCGGGTTCTGTAAACAACCCCTGTGTGGATTGTGGTGCCATTTCCTGTCTCCAGGGTGACCCACGGTGCCTCCTCCCCTCCTTGTTTATCCTTTAGTTCTGTTACTTTGATTCCTTCCCTTATGTAGAGAGCTACTCCTCCTCCTCCTCCTCTTTTACCCTCCCTGTCCCTCCTGTAGATTGTGTACCCTGGTATGTTGACATCCCAGTCATGGTTCTCTGTGTACTAGGTTTCTGTGACTGCCACGATATCCAGGCGTCCCTCTTCCATCAAGGCCACTAGTTCAGGGATCTTGTTACACAAACTATGGGCATTGGTACTCATCGCCCTCCATTTTTTTATGGCCTTACCCCTTTTAGGCCCATCCCTATCCTTACTGTCTTTGCCTTTTTCTGGATTTACCCCTGTCCTGCTCCCTACTGACTTCTCTACCTTTGTGTCTTCTTCACTAACTACCCTGTTTTTGTGTGTGTGTGTGTGGGGGGGTCCCTGATTCTCTTCAGTGCCTCCCCCCTTGGCTAGTTTAAATGTTTGCCAATGAAGCATTTAAACCTATCATCTAGGATCCTGGTTCCCCTCCCAGACAGATGCAGACCACCATGCCAGTACAGACCTGCATCCCTCCAGGTGGACCCCCAGTCCCCAATGAACCAAATCCCTGAGCTCTGCACCAGTTTTTCAACCAGTCATTGAATCCCATGGTGCGGAGAACCCTAGCCTCACCCATGCCATAGACAGGCAGCTCTTCCGAGAAGGTTACCGTGTGTGCTACTTATCTAAGGCCCCTCCCCAACTCCGCAAATTCCTGCTGTACTGCTCTGATCCCATTCCCAGCCAGGTCATTTGTCCCTAGGTGGACAATGACATCCAGCTCCCTCCCCAGTACAGCTGCTCCCACGATCCTGAGGATTTGCTTCCCGTCCCTCCAAGCCATGGCGCCGGGCAGGCACCTTACCTCCCTCTCCCCTCCCTCTCCCAGTTCTACCCTCCTAACAACTGAGTCCCCCACCAGGAGTTGTTTCCTTCCCCTGTGGGGTCCTGTGCCATCCTCCTGTGGGTCTCCTTTGTGGAGGTTCCCAGCATTCTCCTTGGTCTCCACTGTGGGTGCCTCCATAGAGGAACCACGCTCTGCCAGAATGGCGAATGAACTCTGGAGAGGCACAACTGGAGGGATGCACCTCTGTTCTACCACCCTTACCCTTCCTGAGCCCACCATGGTCCAACCGCTCCTCTTTCTTGGCAGCCTCTGAGGCAGTGGTGGTGGTGGCCTGGGTGGGGGAGGAGGTTTCTCAAATCCTCGCTAGGTCAGCATGGAGATGGGCAACCTCCTCCCTCTGACCAGAGAGGTGCCTGCAAATAGGGCAGTAATGCAGCCTCCAGAACGTCTCCCAGAAGACTACCGCTCCACAGCCAGTGCATTGCACCACTCCCCACATGTTTGTCTCCAACTTGCTTAAGATTTTTTGTTTGTTTTTAGTGCGTGTGAGTGTATTTACCCCATTCAGTGTGCTGTGCTGTTAAGGATATGAACAGGTTGATGTCCTTTGCACTTTTGGGGAAGTGTTGTCAGAACCCCTGATATAAAGGAAATGATGCGCTTGGAGCGGGTGGGGTGAGGGGCAGTGGGTGCAACTAAGCCCGTGCCCTTCAGAAACAATAAACTACAACTCTGACCCACCAACCCGGTGAGTGCCCTTTTCCTTTCAGACACCTATAGGAGGGAGGGGAAACTATGGTGGTAGCACCCCTGCTCATAGCCTTGGTGCATGATACAGTGCCATGTGACTGGCATGATGCCACACATGGTCCTCAGTGGGTGTTGCAAAACAGGTGTTAGTGGGCACAACCCCCATTTTGTTTTATTTTACAGTCTTTGGCTGTAAGAGACACACTGAGCCAAAGTTAGTTTCCAGGTGTGTCCCGGGATCACAGGGAGGTTAAGTGACTTGCTCAGAGCCACACAGTATGCAAGTGGAGGTTGTGGGAATCAAACCCAAGACTACTGAATGTACTAAGCTAATTCACAGCTCATTACTCTAACCTCTAGGCTATACTGCCAGCTAATTTACTATATACTGTATTATATATATACTATTACTGTACAATATATTGCCAGTCCATTTATGTACACTAACCTTTAGCAACCCTCATTTGCATTCCCACTTAGCTGCTGGGGGAACTCTTTTCCCAGTGACCAGGAACATATTCTGTGTATACTTGCAAAGCGTGGTGGTGCAATAGGGAGACTGGTTGCACCCCATTTCACATCTCAGCACCTTGTGACTCAGAATTGGGCCCCAGGTTTCCTGCTATTAAAACTTGACATTTGGATCCATACAATAATGAAATGCACTGGTTTTCATAGCTTCGTTTGTCTACGGACAATGAAACAATTGTTGATTACATCCAAGTGAAAGATATTTAAGATATTTATATGAACAAAAAATGACCTCCAGAAGAGAATCCTTGCCTAAAACAGATTTCTAATTTTAAAAGAATATTCAGAACAGAGCATACAGTAACTCTGTAATAATTGTACCTGGACATGAATCAAGCTTAAAATGAGGGGTGTTCTCACCTGGTCTGCAGGGCCTGTTACTTTTTTTTTTAATCAAGATTTGGAACAAGGCCCTGGTAACATAATACATGGATTACCCAAGATGGATTATTCCTTCATCAGTTTATGCTGCAGAGAACTTAAAAAGTCATTTATGAGGCTACTACCCTTTTTACTGTAGTTAAAAAAAATGCACAATTGTCAGTGCACACGTAACTAGGGATGTCACAGTTTGAAATGTTGGTGTTATGATAACTGGTACATGTAATATCGCAGTTACCGTTATACTGCGGTATTACTGGAGAAGTAATCTTTTGTACAAAAACAAAGCATCCTCAAACTCTTGCATCAGGGAGAGTTGGCGTAGAAGGGACAGTTGTCCATGAAAACACACAAAAAAATTAGTTTAGAAGGTCCGAATACCATGGTATACCATGAACTACGGTTATCACAGTATTAGAGGTATCATTAAATATGGCTGCTGCAAGGTGGTCATCAATATTCTACGCTGTATTAGTTTAATACCCCCTTTCTTTGTAACAATCACTGCTCTCTGACCTTTTGGAGCACTGGAGATATCAGAGCCAACTCCAGGACACAAAATTGAAGCTCTAACAATGGTAAAGAAGTTTGTCATCACAGAAACTATGCGGAAAAAGAGCAGTGGCAATCATCATTAGGGAAGGGTTCTTTCCAGATATTTGGCTATGTGGGACACTGCCCTACTGGGTACGAAAAGGAGGATTTAAATGAAAAAAATGAGTAATACTGTTAAACTGAGCTCAAATTCTTAAAGGATCAGTGTAAACCCATGAGAACAGTGAGTCAGATTGTCCCCAAGGAAGAAGAAACGGCGGGCCAATAATGAAAACAGTGACATTTGTCTGTCCTCCACTGAGAAAGGAACACTATCTGGGGTTGCCAAGGAATGCATATCAAAGTACATAAAAGCATTTTTTTCTTAACGTGAACTGTCGCTTTAAAACTAAAAGCATCTTTCTTAGACAATAATTGGTATTACTATTAAAGACCTCCCGATGAGTAACAACACTGTAAGTCTGCATTTAAAATGATTATATCTTTGATGTTTGTAGAAACAGAACTTCATGTGGGGCAACATTAATAACATGTAGTGGCTAGACAGAATGAAAACACTGAAGATTTCAACAGACAATTGTACCAAGATGGCAAACAGAACACAAAAAGAAGCATGAGAGCTTGTATCTATGTAATATGCATAAAGCACTGTAAGCATGCTTGCATTTACAATTTACTTTCAATAGCTACAAGAAAACAGGCTGGTTTCAAGTTCTGAGACATGAATTCTAACATCTAACAGAAGCTCCAACAGAAATGTATTAAAAGTAGGAATCAGATGGAGAACCTAGTGGCAAGGCCTCCACCTGCCACTCAGGGGATCCAGGTTCATGTCCCAAACCAAGTTCCTAGTCGGGGCAGCAGAATATTCAAGTACAGTGCCCAAGGACATACACAGCTTTCAGGAAGACTGACTGGAATTATCGCCACATGGACTGTCCCCTGGTGGCCCAGGGGAGGCATTTCTTTGGCAGTGAGACCCTGTCTTGGTTCATGCCTAACAGTTCCTGAAGTAAGTTTGGAGTTGTCTTGATGCTGCATAGCAAGTATCAGGCTCTTCCACCTGTCACACATAAGGGTAAGGGAAGGACTGCCTGGAAAAAGTGCTGAGATGGGACATTTGGCCTGCTAACAGGGCTGTACAGACTGACAGCAAGATGTGAAAGAGAACTCAAGTTTTCTAGTATACAAGTATGCAGGGGTGTTGGATTTGCTCCTTCCAGACCTCAGCCAGGACAGACCTTTGGTGGAGTCTTCTGGTAGGGGGCTAGGGAGAAGAAGAAGCAGTGGGAAGGTACATGGGGGCAGGATAAACCCACAACCAGGTTCACTACACCCAGGGCAAATCCTGTAGCTGAACTGGTTGTCTGGGGGCAGACCCATGGGCTGAACCATTCAGGGAGGTGTGACAAAAGGATGTATAAAAAAAAAAATGGGTAAAAAGCCCTTTCATTTTTATAGCTGCGGGGGCGGAGCTCCACAATCATTATGGCAACACAAGCACTGGTATAAAACTATGGAAGCACATGACTGGACCGCTAGTCAGTGTGCTTCCACAGTGCTGCGGCACAGTTTTCAGTGGTGTGTTTAAGCAGCACTTCTCCTCCGCCGGCCGCATAAACACACCCACTTTCGGGGCACTTTGTTTTTGTTCCGCAACAGCAGAAGTGACGACTGCCGCGTACAAGATGGCAGTGCCGAAGCAGACTGTGCATGCGTGAGCACTGCACGTGAGCAGTATCATAACTGGCACCATCTTGCTGTATGGCATTCTTTGGCGGAGCTCATTAACGCCCGCCGCAGCCATATCGGCTCTGTCCAGAGTTTATTTCATGCAGTCTGTAATTTACTAATGCTTATTTCACAATATAATAGACCATCAAAGTGCTCTTAAGGAACAATACATTTATGAAAACTCCAGACACCTTGGGTTGCAGACTGGTAACTCCTTGTTGACTTCTGCAAACTTAAAGGGATCACACAGTAACATAAAGGAGGAAAAAAAACTACACAATTACGTTCAATAAAAACAAATCAGTGCAGTACTGTCAAACAAGCTGATAGAAGTTCAGACAAAAATGGTGAATACTATACAGGCAGTAGTGCATTACGAGGTTTTTTTTTTAACACACCCAAGGTGTGTGTCAATCAGTAAATCACTAGAGTGATACTTGAGTGGTTTGTAAAGCAACCTACACCGAGGTTGTGTAAAAAGAATAGGTTACTCACCAGTAACAATAATTCTAGGAATGGTATATAGTTCACATCCACACTCTTGACATTTCCAGTGGAACAGTCTGATTTGCCAGATGTCTTCAAGCTAAGCTCCCCCTCCGCCACCTGGGCAGAATCTCCCCCGACTCTTCCCTGGCCCCTGTGACATCAGATCTTGCACACTGAAAGCAGGAATCCATGTGCCACATGCCAGGGATGGCCGGTATGTTGTGTGGATGTGAACTATATACCAACTATTAGAACTACAGTTCCAGGCGAGTAACCTATTTTCTAGGGACATGGATATAGTTCACTATCCACCCTCTGGTAGACTCCTAGCAGTTCCCTGGAAGGAGAGGGTAAGGCGCAGAGCCCTACTTGGTGAAACAAGACTGAAGAACCAAGGTCCCAAAACCAGTATCCCAGCATGACTCAAGGTCGATGCAGTAGTGGGAAATGAAGGTGTGTGCTGACTTCCAGGTATCAGCCCTGCAGATTTCCTAGATAGAGACATCCCTGGAAGCAGCGGGATGTCTGGAGGAATGAACTCTAAGCCCTACAGGAGGTTCCCTACCAGTCAACCTATGGCACAGATCAATGCAGGATGTGAGCCACCTATTAATTGTCCACTTTGCTGCCAGTCTGCCAGGCATGGCTTCAGCGTAAATGACAAACAGCTGGACAGCCTCTCCCCAAACTCCTACCTTGTACTCTACGTAGTAAGCGTGCCTTCCACAGGTCCAGGGTATGGATCTTGCAGTCAGCCTCCGAAGATGGTTTAGTAAAGTATACTGGTACATTAATCACCTAGTTAAGGTAAAACTCTGATATTATCTTTAGAAGGAACTTTGGGTTGGGGCGCAGGATGACTTTATCCCTTTGGAAGACCAGGTAAGGAGACTCCATCGATAGCAGCTGAAGCTATCCAATCCTTCTGGCTGATGTGATGGCCACCAAGAAGGCTGTCTTCCATGACAGGTGTGACATCTCACACCTGTGTACAGGCTCAAAAGGCTTGCCCACGAGCACAGCCAACAACTGCAGTAAGTCCCATGGTGAAGATGGTTCACACACTGGAGAGGACAGGTGGTCCAGGCCATTGAAAAAGCGCCTGACCACCTTCTGCTGGGACACCTTTGGCTTACCAGCCCATGCCTGGTAAACAGAGATTGCTGCCAGATGTACCTTAAGGGTCACCGCTTGCAGTCCCAGCTGAGAGAGGGACCAGCAGTAGTCCAGGATGTTCTCCACAGGGCAGGCAAGGAATTACGCCCCCTGCCTTGGCACCAAATGAACTTTTCCATTTAAAGACATAACACTGGCAAGTCGACTCTTTCCGGGAGGCCTCCACAATGTGGAGCACTTCATCTGACAGGCCCAAGGCCTAGAACTCTAGCAACTCAGGAACCAGGCCATGACATGCAGAGACTGTAGGTCAGGGTGCAGGACCTTCCCCTGCTGTCTGGTCAGCAGATCTTGGTGGAGAGGCAGCCAGCATGAAGGTCTGTTGCTGAGGCTGAAGAGATCTGGGTACCAGAACTGCCGAGACCAGTCTGGAGCCATCAGGACCATCCACGCCTTTTCCTTCTGAGCTTTGACCATTACCTTGTAGATCAAGGGGAAGGGAGTGGAAGGCATACTTGAGGCCAGGTGTACAGGGCCACAAGAAGGCATAACCCATCAGTGTCCCGGACTGTGGGAGGGGGTGGACACAAAATAGTCTCAGTCTGGCATTCTCCCACGAGGCAAACAGGATCCACCAGAGAAGTGCCTTACAGAGAGAACAGGAGGTTCACCACCTCCTAATGTAGGGACCACTTGTGTGACATCTCTCCGACCTGGCTGAGACCATCTGCCAGCTGACTGTTCTCTTCTGCGACACAGATCGCCAGGAAATCTGCACCCAGGTGGTGCACGAGGGTTCAGGTGCAAAGGGCCTCTTGACACAAGAAAAGAGAGTGAGTTCCGCCCTGCCTGTTCAGGTAGAACATAGTCATGGTGTTGTCCATTTGGACCTGCAAAACCTGATCCCTAACTGGAGGAGCAAATTCCATCAGGGTAAGTCGCACAGCATGGAGCTCCAGCAGGTTTATGTGGTGACTGGACTCTTGGGGTGACCACAACCCGTGGGCTCTGTGGTCTCCCATATGCGCTCCCCATCCCACCACAGACATGTCCGTTGTAAGTGTGACAGTCGGTTTCTGAGCAGAAAAACAGGATGTCTACCTGTAGGTGTTTGGAGATCAGCCACCACTGGATGGCATCTTACATTGCTTAGGTCACTGTGACTGGCCGGTTCAAGTGGCCTAGGCAGTGGGACCACTGATGGCCAAACTCTGACTGGAGGTGGTGCATCTGCCAGCATGCCCAACTGATCACACTGATGCAGGGTGCCATGTTCCCCAGCAGACTCAGGAAATCATGGACAGGGTGTGAGAGCCCAACCTGAAATGACTGGGTAAAGGATGTAATATCCACTGCCCAGTCTGCACAAAGGTGGGCCATGGTATGCTGGGAGTCTAGTTTTGTCTTGATGCACTTGATCGCCTATATGGATACCAGTTTGGACTTGACAGGGTTAACCAACTGGCTTAAGTCTCAGCAGGCCTGGATAGCTAGATATCTGGACCTCTCCATGGCCTCTTTGAATGAGCCGGCTAGCAGCCAGTCATCTAGGTAGGGATACACCTTGACACCTAGATGCTGCAGACATGCTGCCACCACTGCTATGCAGTTGACAAAGACCCTGGATGCCAAGGAGAAGCCAAAGGGTATGACATGGAACTGGTACAGGACCCCTTCCACTTGAAACTGGAGGTACCGGTGGTGGGACAGATGGACCGGGATGTGGAAAAACACATCCTGGAGGTTTAGGGAGCAAAACCACATGTTCTGCTCCAGTGATGGAATGATCTGATTCAGAGTGACCACCTGGAACCTGTGTTTCTACATGAACAGGTTCAGATCATGCAGATCCAGAATAGACACCAGCCCCCCATCCATTTCAGGACCAGGAAGTACCAGGACATGTAACCCTGACTGGCCAGGGCATCTGGCACATGGCTACTGCCCTTTTTGCAAGAAGCTGAGCAATGTCCTTCTGAAGGGCAGCTAGTGAGTCCTGCAACACCCTGGACTCCTGAGGCACATTGGCGTGGAAAGGTAGGAAAGCCCGGGAGCCCAGAGGCAACCCTCTGCCCACTACATCAACCACCCACTTGTCTGTTGCGATAGTGGACCAACGTGGCAAGAAGTGACATACCTGGCCTCCTGTGGAGTGCGCAAACAGGAAAAGGATGGGCGGAGTGATGACACCCCCCTCCAATCCAGCACTGGGCAGCTTCTGTGAAAGCACCAGCTGCTGCAGCCAGAGAGGCACTACCACCACTGTCCCCCTTTTTTAGGATCTAGGCCCCTGAACTTCGGCTTGGGTGCCAGACCTGATACTGCCCCTGGTGACCAAAATTGGGGCCGGCCCGCTGGTGCAGGGGCAGGTAGCCTACCTACGACACCGGTGACCCAGGTTCAGGAACGGACTCGGGATGTCGGAGGGCTGGCTGGGGGAGAAGGATTGAGTGTCTGAGGACTGCTCTCCTTCTCTGGGGTGCAGGGGGGTGGAGTGTTCGGCGCAACACAGACACCTAGTGGAGGCTGGTTGTACCAAGCATGCCAACGCCACTTGTACAGGGGGGTGGACGCTGGTCGTCATTGCACATCCCTGCCCCCACACACCAGGGAAAAAATGCCACCTGCTGCCCCGAATAAAGCCCGCCCTTGGCTTCAATAGCTCCCAGGCCGGCCTGTTGACCTATCCCGACGTTGCAGCACCCTAGGGCCGCTGCCATGACCCCACCCTAGGGGTACTGATGAGGCGCAACTGATGTGGGAGTGGAAGCGGGGGTTCGTGACCAGGCTGAGGAACCAGGCGGCCGACGGCAGAAAAAGCATGCTAAATAAAAAAAAGGAAGTGAACAAAATTGTGCAATATCATGGCGCAGCTTGACCAACAGAGACCCAAGGAAGCCACGGCACACACTTGTTTCTGCAGCGTGGTCAGTCTTACAGGACTCCTTGTCCAGAGGCGTCTCCATGTCCCCCTAGCTTCCCAGCTTACAGAAAACCACATCAGTAACCAGCTCCTCTGTGGAGGGGTGGTCCAAGAATCCTGAAAGTGACCCTGTCAGGACTGGATACTTGCGGACCATATGGATACAGGGTGCTGGGCAGGATGCTGGATTCTGCCAAAGCTCCAGAGCATCCCAAAAATACCTCAGCCATGGGAAAGGTAACCCCTTGGGATTAGCCCCGGTCCAGAATGTCAGTGAAAGGGTTCTTAGCCCTTTTCTGAACTGGCTCCAATTGGACTGACAATGACTCCCCAATACATCAAAGAAGTGCCCTGAAAGACGCTGGGCCTTGCTTGACAGAGAACACTTCGACCGATGCTTAGTCAAGGAGAAGGTTATGGACTCTCCGAGTCATCTGAGGACTCCTCAAAAATGGCCCTCGACTGTTTCTCACCAGAAACCACCCCGTTACCCTCTCTCCAAGGTGATCTGCACCAACAACTAGCCTGGTAAGCCAGTGGCCGAATGGGCTTCCTTGGACAGAGTGCCCACCTTCGGCTGCAGTGGTGGCAGCTCCAACCAAAGTGGAAGAGAAGAAGCCACGGGGAGCACAAACATGGCATGGATCAGCAGGGGCACCACTGGTGGCTTCCTGGTGGCCAGCGGTCCAGGAGGTAGAGTCCTACCCTGCCCCCTGATGGCCGACTGTTGCCAGAGAAGCTTCTTGAAGCACTGGCACATCTTGCAATGGTACCTCTCCTTGCCAAGGATGAGGAGGCAGAGGGGCGTCGATGGCAATGCCTCTCTGTCGAGTGTGGGATCAAGAGCGAGAATGCCTCGACCACAACCAGACAATTAACAACATGTGGAGTATTCCAGCTGGTTGTGATATATCACACACCTGCCAGGAGCATAAAAGGCTCAACCACCAGTAGAGTCCGTTCCCGCTGAGGACTGGACGGGGAGATAAACTGATCCACGTCATCCTGAGTGAGGACTGGGAGCACCGGGTCTGCAAGATCATGTCCTTGACCTTTTCCAACAGCTTGTTGACAGGTTCAAGGAAAATCTCCATGGCTTGCTTGAACAGAGTCAAAGCTGACTGGCTTGATGGGTGTAACAAAGAGCCCTCTACCTTCCTGACCTGCTCCTCAACCAACGGGTGCTTGACCGCTGTTAAGTGGTTGGGTGAGTTAAGGGACTGGGAGGACCTCGATCTCTCCCAGTCCCATGACTGGCACCGGCGGCACCTGTATTTGGAACCACAGTGGGCAGGGCCCTCCCCCAGGGTCTGGAGGGCCAAACATGTCCTGGAAGCCTCTAGGGAATGACCTTCTGATGCTGGCCCCAACTGGAAACAGTGCCAAGACTAAGGAAGTGCCCACTGTGGCAGTCGCAACTTCTGCCTCAAGGGACAAAAGCTGCTGAGCAGACCTGGCCACAGTCGAGGCCTTCTTGCCGCCCACAGGCCACTCCTTCGGATCCTGTTCAGAAGGCTGACCCAGTGAGAACTGGAGCTTCCTCTCCACGGGGGGACTCGGGAAGCATGCAGAGACAAAGGCCGCACCTGGCCACATTGTGCTGCCCGCCCAGGCAATACACACACATGTTGTGCAGGATAGTGACTGTCATCTTCTGCTGGCACCGAATGCAGAATCTGCATGCCAGCCTCCGTTGCTCCATCGGTGATCTGTGAGGGGAGTTCAATGAACTGAGGAAAGAGAGCCAAATAACAAGAAAAAGTCTAGAAATAAAAAAGTTTGCATCTGGTGCACGAAATCAAGTGACAGCCATAATAGCGGTGACAGTACAGTTACGTAAGAACTTACCGTAACATAGATCTTTGAGAGGATCTATTGCATCAGGGCACACTTATGGAACTATAGTGGCCAGGCACTAGGACCACACGGAAACTTTTTCGCTAGCAGTCTGCTAGGGGCCATACATGACAACGTCAGTCGACGACATCCTTCCTATATAAATGTGGGTGGCCCCGTGCCCTCCTCAGTCTGCCCCCCACAACCCCCGGAGAATATATATAGAGGACCTCCTCCTGGGGAACTGAGAGAGAGCTAGAAGTTCCCACCACTAAAGACGGTAGACCATTCTGAAAAAAAGAGGGAAAGAAGCTTATAAGCCCTGCAGCTAAGAGGGACAGAAGGTTGGACAGCATGGCCTGCTCCAAGAGATCCTCTTGAAGATCTACTGTTATGGTAAGTTCTTACATAACTGTACTATCTTACTTCAAGGGCATCTCTTGCATCAGGCCACACCTATGGAATGAGTCCCAAGCAGTACTGACCGAGAGACAGTCTGGGTGGCTGGAGGCTGTAGATCTAAGACAGGAGTCCGTGAAGCACAGCCAGGCCAAAGCCTGCCCTTCTTCTAGAGGCAATGTCCAGACTATAAAGTTTAGTGAAAGTGTGGACAGTACTCCAAGTCACAGTGGCACATATGTCTGCAGCTGACACACTGCTGAAAGAGGCAACAGAAGTGTCCATACCTCTTGTAGAGTGACCTTGCACAGCCCCAGGAAGTTCCTTAAATACTTCCTATAACAGAAAGTAATACAGTTGTTCAATCATTTGGACAGGCACCATTTAGAGACTGGTACACCCTCTTTCCCGAGGCAAAATAAACAAACAGCTGCGAGGGCTTCCTGCTGTCCTTCATGTGGTGAACATATCTGAGGATTCTATGTAAATATAAAGTATGGAGCAATGCTTCCCCTGGATTAGCATGCTCAGGAAAGTAAACAGGCAGGTGGATGGCTTGATTCAGGATAAACTCAGACACCACCTTTGATAAAAACTTAGGGCTGGTATGCAAAGACACCCTGTCTTTGTGGAAAACCAAATAAGCAGACTCACACATGAGAGCCTGAAGTTTGACAATCCTTCGAGCAGAAGTAACAGCAACTACAAATAACGTTTTCCATGACAGAATGCTCAAAAGGAGCCAAAGTAAGTTTCTTTAACACAAAATTCAAGTTCCAAGGTGGGACCGGTTTACGGGCAGAAGACTACAGATGAAGAAAGCCCCTTAAAAATGTATGGGACACCTCCAGTTATGCCACTGTACGGCCATCTACAGGCACATGGAAGGCTGAAACAGCAGCCAGGTGCCCTTCAATGGAGGAGCGCTGCAGACCAGAATCTGAGAGGGTATGCAAACACAGAAACATAGAATTTGAAGGCAGAAAACATAGAAACATAGACTTTGACGGCAGATAAGGACTGCTTGGCCCACCTAGTCTGCCCATTTCCCTACCTAGAGGGTAAGCTGCAGATCCTATTTAACCAACAGCCTATTTCTTCCTACCCTCCACAAAAATTGCCTTATGTCTGTCCCATGCATTCTTGAATTCTCCCACAGTTTTAGACCCCACAACCTCCTCAGGAAGGCTGTTCCATGCGTCCACCACCCTCTCTGTGAAAAAATACTTCCTCACATTGCCCCTGAGCCATCCCCCCTCTATCTTCAAATTGTGTCCCCTTGCTCTTGCACATCTCTTTTTCTGAAAGATGCTACCCTCTTGGACTTTGTTGATTCCACTGAGGTACTTAAACGTTTCTATCATGTCCCCTCTCCCTCCTTTCCTCAAGGGTATACATATTAAGCTCCTAGTCTCTCTCGTGGCTTCTCTTGCAGACCCAGCACCATTTTAGTTGCCCTCCTCTGAACTGCCTCCATCCTGTCTATGTCCTTGCGGAGATGGGGTCTCCAGAACTGGACCTGAGTACTCCAGATGGGGTCTCACCAACTGTCTGTACAGGGGGATAACAACTTCCTGTTTTCTGCTGGTGATACCTCTCCCTATACATCCCAGTATCCCCCAGCCCTCCCTACCGCCTTCTCGCATTGCTTGCCAACCTTAAGGTCATCTGATATGATTACCCCTAGGTCTCTTTCCATTTTTGTTGTTGTTACTACCTCCCCCCATTTGGCCACTTGGCCCTCCTAGTCTTCCCATTTACTCTACCCAACATCACATCGCAGACCCTACGTGATCTCTGGCTTTACCCGTCCCCCCCTTACCTCTAAGGTTCCCTTACACCTATCCCATGCCTTCTTAAATCCCATAAGTTTTAGCTCCCACCATCTCATCAGAGAGGCTGTTCCAGGCAACCACCACCCTTTCTGTGAAGAACTGCTTCCTTACATTTCCCCAAGTCTACCCCTTCCAGATTCACAGCATGCCCCCTTATTATTGAACATCCTTTTCTCTGAAAAAGTTTTCCCTCTTGAACCTTATTTATACCCTTGAGGTATCTGAAAGTCTCTATCACAGCCCCGCTCCCTCCTTTCTTCAAGAGTCTACGTATTCAGGTCCTTCAGTATCTCCTTATAGGGCTTTTGATGCAGATCCTGCACCATTTTAGCTGCCTTTCTCTGGACCATCTCCACTCTAGCCTATATCCTTCTGGAGATGAGTACTCAAGAACTTGACACAGTACTCTAGGTGGGGGTCTCACTGGCGATTTATACAGAGGTATAACCACCTCCCTCTTTCTGCTGGTGATACCCTTCCCTATGCTCCCTAGCACCCCAATGGCTTTCCCCACTGCCCTGTCACACTGTGTCTGACCACCTTTAGGTCATCAGATATGATAACACCCAGGTCTCTTTCCTGTTTGGTGGTCGCCACTACCACTCTTCCATTCTGTACTTCGAACCTGGGTTTCTACACTCCAAGTGCATGATTTTGCACCTTTTTGTATTCAGACTTAGTTGCTATGTTCTTTACCACTCCTCAAGCTTACCTATATCTCTAGTCATTTTTTTTCCACTCCCTGGAGTGTCCACTGTACTGCAGATTTTAGTGTCATCTGCAGAAAGGCATACCTTCCCATCTAGTCCCTCTGCAATATCACTTATAAAGATATTAAAGAGGACTGGCCTCAGTACTGATCCCTGCAGAACTTCACTAGTCACCCTCTCTTCCTCCGAGTCAACTCCGTTTACCACCACCTTCTGATGCCTCTCCTCCAACCAATTACTTATTCAGTTCACTACTTTTAGTCCCACTCCTAGGCTGCCCAGCTTATTCAAGAGTCTTCTATGTGGAACAGTGTTGAAGGCCTAGGTAGGCCACACCCACTGCTCCAACCTGATCTACCTCCCTGGTCACCCAGGTAGAGAAATCTAAAAGATCAGTCTGACATTACCTCCCCCTAGTGAATACATGCCACCTCGGATCTTGTAAGCCACTGGATTCAAGTTTCTCCACAATCCTTTCTTTCAGTAGTGATTCTATTCATTTCCCCAACACCGAAGTTAGACTGACTGGCCTGTAATTGCCAGCCTCCTCTCTGCTCCCACTTTTCTGAAGTGGTACTACATCTGCCCTCCTCCAGTACTTTGGGACTACTCCTGTTTCCAGTGAGTGGTTGAACAGAACAGTCAGAAGTGCAGCCAGCACCTCTCTGAGCTCCCTCAATAACCTTGGATGTATCCTGTCTGGCCCCATTGCCATGTCTACCTTAATATTTGCAAGTTCTTTCAGGATTCTGTCCTCAGTAAATGGACTTGTGCCCAAGCCCCTTTTTTTGATGCCCATGGCACTAATCTGCAGTCCCTCACCTTCCCTTCCCTTTCTTTTGCGAAAACTGAACAAAAATAATTGTTCAGGATATCAGCTTTTTCCTTGTCCCCTTCTACACAATTTCCCTTCCTGCCTTAGCCTTACAATCTCTCCCCTGGTCCTTCTCCGTTCACTAACATACCTGAAAAATGTCTTGTCCCCTTTCCTTACTGCCTGTGCCATCTTCTCTTCCGTTTGTGCCTTTGTGCTCCTGACTGCTTTTTCTGCCTCCCTCTCCTTTTTTGATATACCTCCCTATCCTCCTTCTCCCTCTGTGTCTCCCTATACCTCCTGAATGCGAACTTTTTTGCCCTTACCTTCCCAGTTACCTCTTTTGAGAACCACAGCGGTCTCTTTTTTCTCTTGCTTTTGCTCACTTGCCTGATGCAGAGGTTTGTTGGCTTCACTATACTCACTTTTATCACCCACTGCTCTTCAACTTCACCCAAGTCCTCCCACCCTGACAGGGCATCCCTGAGGCATTCTCCCAGCATTGTGTAATCGGCCCTCTTGAAGTCCAATACCCTCACCTTTGTGTGGTTCACTTCTAATACAGTTCTTATACTGAACCACAGCATACAGTGATCACTATTTCCTTGGTGGCCACCCACTGTGACGTCTGGACTGCTGTCCCCTTTGGTGAGTACAATTTCCAATATACTCCCTCACGAGTGGGCTCCTCTACTAGTTGCCTGAGGAATGTTCCCTGCAGGGAATCCAGGATGTCCCTGCTCCTACATGAAGCTAAGCTGGGATGCTCCAATCTACATCAGGCATATTAAAGTCCCCCCACCAAAATCAGCTCGCCCTTATCTGCCATCATATGGATGGCTTCCACCAGAACCTGTCCATCTCATCCCCCTGTGCTGGAGGCTTATAGATCACTCCAGTTTGAATAGCGTCTCCACTCCCCTTTTCTAGGGTGACCCACAGAATTTCCGTCCCTCCCTGTGTTCCCTGCATCTCTGTTGCTTTTATGCTATCCCTAAAGTAAAGAGCAACTCCTCCCCCTTCCTTACCCATCCTGTCCTTCCTGAACCGCGTAAACCCTGGTATGGCTAAATCTCATTCATGGTTCTCATTGCACCATGACTCTGTAATGGTGACAATGTCCAGATCATACATACAAACATACGAAGAAGCCAGCAGAAAGCCATTTGGTCCATCTAGTCTGCTCGTATTGCAGGGTCCACAGCTTGAGCTACTGTCCCTACCCTCTCCCCACTCCTCCCATCCTCCCTACCCATGATCCTTACCCCTCTGCCTATCCCAGCCTCTCTTAAAGCTGCCCACTGTCTTCAATGAGATGACCTCTTCCGGCAGCGCATTCCAAGTGTCCACCACCCTCTCTGTGAAGAAGTGCTTCCTTACTTCCCTCCTAAACCTCCCACCCTCCAGCTTAAGACTGTGCCCCCTCGTGCTATGGTTGCCACTCATCTTAAACAGACTCTCCTTATCAACCTTATTTATCCCTTTCAAGTACTTGCAGTTCCCAATCATCTCCCCTCTCTCTCTCTCTCTCTCTCTCCCTGTCTTCCAGGAAATACATGTTCAGTGCCCTCAACCTCTCCTCATATGCCTTAGCCTGCTGACCCGCTATTATCTTTGTAGCACTCCTCTTGACCTTCTCCAGCAGGTTAATGTCCTTTTTGAGGTGTGGGCACCAGTACTGAACTCCATACACTAGATGCGGCCTTACCAGTGACCTGTACAAGGGCAGTATAACCTCCTCTCTCCTACTACTGATCCCCCTAGATATGCATCCCAGCATCTTGTTTGCCTTTGCTGCTGCTTCCTTGCACTGCGTGTAGTGCTTCAGGTCACTAGTGATCATCACTCCCAGGTCCTTCTCCTCCTCCTCCTCCTCTGATGCAGCTACTCGGACTTCACTCAGGTAGTACTCTGTCCTGGGATTCTTGGCTCCAATATGCACAACTCTGCATTTCTTGGCATTGAAGCCAAGCTGCCAGATCCTGGACCACCTCACCAGCTTTTCCAGATCTTCCTATAGGTCCTGTATCCTTTCAGCTGTGTCCACTCTCCCGCAGAGTGGTGTTATCAGCGAATAGGCAGATTTTGCCCTTAATGCCACCCCAATGTCACTGATGAAGACACTGAACAACACTGGCCCCAGCACTGAGCCCTGCAGGATCCCACTGGTTACCTCTCTGGTGCCAGATAACTCTCCCCCGACAACCACCCTCTGAGTTCTGTCCCTCCACCAGTTTCCCACCCGTCTGGTCATCTTTTCCCCAATCCCGAGATCCACCAACTTCCTGATCAACCTTTTGTGAGGCACAGAGTCAAAGGCCTTGCTGAAATCAAGATAAAGGATATCTACCACTTGGCCCCAGTGTACTGCCTTGGCTACAGTGGCCACTACGTCAGGAATCTTATTCCCATACTTCTGGAGTTTGCACACATGGCCTTCCACGTTCTAATACCACTCTGCCTGTCCACCCCCCTCTTTTTCCTTTTGCTTCATTCCTTACCCACTCTGACCTCATTTCTACCCCTATTCATACTTACCATTTTGTTTTTCTTGTTATCAGGTACCCCTTGGAATTTGCTTCCCTTATGGTACTCCCTACTGACTACTTCAGCTACGGGGGGGGGGGCTATTTCTCCCTGTATCCTTTTGCAACCCCCCCCGCTAGTTTAATTGCTCAGCCATATAACACTTAAACTGCTCACTGAGGACTTGTGTACCCCTCCCAGAGAGGCATCACCAGTAGAAAACAGGAAGTTGTTGGCCATCTGTACAGACAGTTGGTAAGACCACAGCTGGAGTACTGTGTACAGTTCTGGAGGCCCCATCTCCACAAAGACATAGACAGAGTGGAGGCTGTCCAGAGGAGGGCAACCAAAATGGTGCAGGGTTTGCACCAGAAGACATATGAAATAAGACTAAAGGAGCTTAAGATGTATAGCCTCGAGGAAAGAAGGGAGAAGGGGGACATGATAGAAACTTTCAAATACCTCAAGGGAATCAATGAAGTCCAAAAGGGTAGCATCTTTCAGAAAAAAAGATGTGCAAGAATAAGGGGGCACAATTTGAAAATAGAGCGGGGACGGCTCAGAGGTAATGTGAGGAAGTATTTCTTCACAGAGAGGGTTGTAGATGCATGGAACGGCCTTCCTGAGGAGGTCGTAGAGTCAAAAACAGTGGGAGAATTCAAGAATGTATGGGACAGATATAAGGCAATTCTAGTGGGGGGGGTTGGAGGAAGTACGCTGTTGGTTAACTAGGATCTTCAGCTTATCCGTTAGGTAGGGAAATGGGCAGACTAGGTGGACCAAGCAGTCCTTATCTGCCATCAAATTCTATGTTTCTATGATGCAGGCCATCTCTCTTGTATAGGTCTTTAGCCATCCAGGTGGGACCCTAGTCCCCAGTGTAGCCGAATCCCTCTGCACCAGTCCTTCAACCACTGACTGTCTGGTATGGATTACTCTATCCAGCCCAATGCCATAGACAGGCAGTAAATCAGAAAATGTCACTAAGCATGCTACCTGCCTAAGACCCCTCCCCGAGTCCCTGAACTCCTCCTGCACTATCCTAACCTTGTCCCTGGACAGGTCATTCATCCCTAGGTAGACAATGACATCCAGCTCTCCCTCCTATCCTGCTGCACTAGCGATCCTCAGGATCTGCTTTCCATCCATCCTAGCTGTGGCAAGTACTACAGAATCTGACTCACTGGACAAGTGAAAGGGTCCAAATGATGGAAAGCTGCCCACACAGCAAACTGCTTCCACTTCATGGAGTATGTGGCCCTGATGGAAGACTTCCTAGCAGCCACCAGGACATCTGCCACTTTTGGCGACACCCCAAATCTCGCAATGGCTATGTCTTCAGCAGACATGCATGGAGATTGAGAGACTTGAGATCCAGATGGAGCAGGGTGCTCTGTTCCCGAGACAGCAGACCATTGCACAGGGGCAGGATCACTGGAGCTTCCACTGCTAATTGTTACAGTAATGGAAACCATATCTGACAGGGTCAGAAAGGTGCCACAAGTATTTGAGTGGCCCCCTCCATCTGGAGCTTGATTAGCACCCTCTGAATGAGAGGAAAGGTGGAAATGAACCTCCCTTTCTAAGAATGGGACAACGCTTCTCACCAGAAATCTCTAGGCCCTGGATCGAGCGAGCAGAAAAGCGGCAGTTTTGCATTGAGTGGCGACGCAAAAAGGTCCAACTCTGAATAACCCCACCTGTTGAACAGGCCTTCCACTACTGAGGTCAGCAGTTCCCACTCATGTATTCTGGACTGTGACCGGCTTAGCCTGTCTGCCAGGACATTTTGAATGCCTGGAGTATGGATGGCCTACAGTTCTAGATTGTGTTCTAGAGCCCAGTACCAGGCCCTCATTGCTTCCCGGCACAGAGGGTTCGAAGAGGTACCCCCTTGTTTGTTGATGTAGAGTAGTACACTGACATTGTCTGTCTGCACCAGCAGATGGCCTGGGGACAGATGGCTCTGGAAGACTTGTGAAGCATACAACGGCCCTCTTCTCTAGGATGTTTACGTGGAGGGCAGCCTCCATGTTAGTCCAAGTTCCTTGAGTCTGAAGGGGCTCCAGATGAGCCCCCCAGCCCATCTCAAAAGTGTCTGTGGTAACAATCTGCTGAAGGGAAGAAATGAGGAAGGAACCCCCTTTCAACAGGTTGCTGGGTTCCATCCACCACAAAAATATTTTCTTGACTGGTGAAGTGACCAAAACCTGCTGTTCTAGGTTGTCAGTGCGCTGATCCCACTGGACCTTTAAGGTCCACTGAGGGATCCTCATGTGCAGCCTGGCTAGGGGTACCATGACAATGGTTGCAGCCATCAGGCCCAAGAGCCTCAGGAAAGTTCTCGCCATGACATATTTGCTATTGTACAGTAGCTGGACCAAAGCCATCAGGCAGTCTGCCCAGGCCCTGTCCTGCAGCAAGAAAGCAAAGCCCTGGGCCATGTCCAGTACTGCCCTGATGTAGCTGTAGGCACATACAAGGGGTCAAGACCAACTTGGGCAGATTGACAGTGATCCCCAGGGCATGGAACAACTGCCTGATATGGACCAGGGTGTAGAAAACTTGCTCTCTGGACTGGGCTTTGAGCAGCCAGTCATCTAGGTAAGGGAAGATCCACAGATCCTCCCTCCTGAGGGCTGCTGCCACCACTGCAAGCATTTGGTCAGGACCTGTGGCACAGATTACAAGCCAAAAGGGTAACCCTCTGAACTGGTAGCGTTCCCTCTGGAACTAGAACCTGAGGTAATTCCTGTGGGGAGCACACACCCTGATGTGCAGGTATGCATCCTGCATGTTGAAGGAACATATTCAATCTCCCTTGTGCAGAGGGGCAGTGGCCCTTGTAGGGTCACCATCCTGAACTTCTTACACTGGATGCAGAAATTCAGGTTTCTCAGGTCCATGATGGGCTGTAAATCCCCTGTGGATTTGGGGATGAGAAAGAAGTAGGCATAGAACCCTCTGTTTCTCTAATCCTCAGGAACTGGCTCTATGGCCCTTTTCTGCACCAACATGTGAATTTCCCCCAGCAGCACTGGAATGTAGTCTGGAGGGTAACTGGAATGAACTGGAGGTAGATCTGGAGGCCATTCCAGAAGTTCTAGAGTGTGGCCATGCTCTATGAATTGCAGGACCCAAGCATCTGTTGTGATCTCCCTCCACCTGTCCAGGTGGAGGGAGACATGACCCCACTACCACCGCCTCCCGTAGTATCGGAGGGTGGGGGTCTAAGAAGTAGTCATGCTGAAGTACAGCCCATGGCCAGGGCCATTCAGCCACCTCTGGAGACCTTCCCGGTGGTGGAGGTAGGGGTAGGCAGGGCTGTTCCTGCTTGGTGCTTGCCCGGCCAGCGGTCACCTGACTTGTGTCTATGAATAGCATGAAGAAAAGGCACCTTCTGGCTACATTTTGGCTGGGTGTGGTACAGTGAGTCAACAGACCGCAGAGTCCTCCCTGAGACCTGTAGGTCAGAAAGGATACCCTCCACATCCACCCAAAAGAACTTGTGGCCTCTGAAGAGGGCATTCAAGATGGACTGTTGCATATCAGTAGCAAACCAAGACACCCTGAGCCAAGAATGCCTTCTTAGGCAGATGCCAACTGCAGCTGCTTTAGTGGAGGCATTGGAGACATCATAGGCAGTCCTCAGAAGGTGCTTGACCACATCTGCCCCAGACTGGAGGCTTTAATTCATTCCTACCCGGGCAGCCATTTTGTGCCACGTTAAGCAATGGATGGTTTGGACTTCATATGAAGCTACTGGAAGTAATGAGCAGCTCCTGCCTCTGGGAGCCCTCCAGAGGGCCTGAGCTGCAGCTTTGGCCTTTTTCCCAAAGAGTGTTCTGGAATTTGACCATGGGCAATGTAACTGATAATCCTGAGGGCCAGCATGGCCAAGGCACAAGCCCTCTTGCCCATAAGATCTAGTCTTCTGGACTCCTTGTCTGGCGGAAGAGAGCGGAGGTGCTTAGGTCTCATGGACCTCTCGCTGGCAGGATTTATCACCACTGAGTCTGCCTGTGGCTGCCCTGCAAAAGAAGGCTTCCCAGAAGGAGCCTGGTACAATCTGTCTGCCTTTCTGGGCATAGCAGAGATCATATTTGGCCTGTCCCAGGCAGAATTGATGACATTCTCTAAGGTAGCCAGAACAGGAGGAATAATCAGAGGGGAAGAATCAGGCAATTCCAGATATTCAGTCAGATTTCTCCTGATAACATTCTGCTCCTCAGCATCAAACCCCATAGCTACTTATAGCTGCTTCATCACTGAGAGGGGACCTTGGGGTATATTTGGTGGAGTCCTCCCCCCCCGGAGAAAACAGTGGAGATACACCTTCTCCTCATCATGTGGGAGGAGGTCAGGATGGTACTCATCCTCATCCCCTGGAACTGAATAGGACATAGGGGACATCGATGACCGAGAGCAATTGGGACATGTTGATGTGGAAGGTGGCGTGGGAGCTGGCTTAAAATAGGTCCCGGCATTGATGGGCCCACAGGAGGAGGAGGAGGAGGAGCAAGGCAATGCTTGATCTCTCAAGAGGAGGTGAGCATAATCTGGATGCCGACGTAATCGGCATTGCCGAAGTGCCTTGTGGTGCCGAGGAGGGGGGGTGGATTCCAGGCATCGGCAGTATGGCCTGAATCATTGACGAGAGTGGCTGAGGCTTTATCGTTGACATGACGTTCAGAGGCATCAGCAGGGGAGACTGAATCCCGGCTTCAATTACATGGCTAAAGGCATTGACGGGGGAGGCAAAAATCCTGATATTGATGGCCAGCATTGTACAAAGCAGGTCCTGTGGAACTCCCTATCTGTTGTCCAGTGCAAGAAGGGGCCTGAACTGCAGGGATGCAAATGTCAGCAGGGGCATCAAAAGGCGTGATGGCAACAAGCCATCACCAACCACAGAAGGACCAGGAGGAGGTACTGTCAAGGTTGACCCTGTGAAAGAAAGGGTGGTGTGGGTGGCAGTAGGATTGATGCTGAGATGGTCAACGATCCCGCAGTGGCTGACACTCGAACTGGTGACCGAGAACATGCTGGGACAGGGGGGATTTCTCCTTACCTCTCCCAGTGCTTATGTTTACCACCCAATTTGTCCCCAGCCTTGAAGGAATGGGAGACTGAGGACGTGGCTGGCGATGCAGAGGAGTCTCTTGTCTGGCACTCCTTGTCCATTTGGATGACCTTCTGTTCCAGCAGAAAAGACTTTAGGACCTGCTGACGGTGCCACCGGGTAGCCCGGTTGAAGCCGCATCAGATCTTGCAGGCCTTAATGTTGCGGTCTGCACTGAGACAGTAGATGCAGGCATTGTGGGTCATCCTTATCGTAGATCTTCTTACAAGCACCCGGAGTATCTGAAGAGTTTCTTGGGGTCAGTCAGCATAAACATTAGGTGAAAATCACTTTAAAAAATAAAATGATTAACAAACTAAGGTGAGAAAATAAAGTAAAAAAAGAAAGAAATAGAAGATTTGGTGGTCGACTAAAGCAGCAGTATGTTTATGGAGTCCGATGTGCGATGATTGATGGCGGGAAAAGAACTGAGGATGGTCCGGGGCTGCCCTCGTTTATATAGGAAGGACATCATCACCTGACGTCATCATGGGTGGCTCCTAGCAGACAGCTAGTGAAAAAATGTCCATGTGGTCCTAGTGCCTGGTTGATATAGTTCCATAGGTGTGGCCCTATATAAAAGATACCCTCAATGAAAATCTGTTCTTCCAGCAGAAAAAAAGGATCTGATGTCATAGGGTGGAGTTGGGATATAACTGCCGGTTGGTGGGAGGAGCTTAGCTTAAAGATGTCCAGCTAATCAGACTGTTACAGTGGAACTGCCAAAGTGTGGACAGTGAACTATATCCACGCCCCTAGAAAAAACTCATTATGCACTACTGCCCATATATTATACATCACTTAGAAAACGGGTTAGAGATACCCAGCTCTCCAATTGGCTGAGAGTGCCCACTACCCAGGAGGGTATCAAGAAACAGAGACCAGTAAGTAACTAGACCCTCTGCCTGCCTGCCTGCTTACCCCCAGAAATCAGTGAGCTATTGAATGCTCTCATTTGGAATGGGCACCATTTTTTTCTCTCACTTAGTGAGTAAGAAAGTTGCTCCCCTCTGACTGCTCCATTTAAAAATCCTATTGGTTCAATCAACAACTATTTTTTTTAACAGAAAAAATGAACATAAATGCCATCACGCTTTTTCTATCTCACCTATCTGCTCTCATGGAGCGACGCTCATTGGAGAAAACAGCAGCGCTAACAACCACATTCCTTGCATGCTCCTTGTAGCTACGATCATTCCTGAAATCAGTGATGCTCACTGTAAATCATGCTTATTTAAACTCCTTTGTTTGTCAGTCCTCTGTTCATTATCCATGGTTCTCATTATTGTAACAAGTGGGTGGTGGGGGTCCATACTGGGTCAAAATGTCGTGCCGACAATGCTGCAAGGCAAAACCGCACAACAGTAACAGCCCAAGTCCCCCCCCCCCCGGAGGAGGTTATCTTAATGGGGGTGGGGTTCAGGTGCACCCCCCGTAATGGGGTACAACTATTTTTTTTAAACAGAAAAAATGAACATAAATGCCATCACGCTTTTTCTGTCTCACCTATCTGCTCTCATGGAGCTACGCTCATTGGAGAAAACAGCAGCGCTAACAACCACATTCCTTGCATGCTCCTTGTAGCTACGGCAAAGACCCCCGCAGAAAACAAGTATTCCACTGTATTCCTTTTTTGGTCGCTGTTTTAACAGCGTGGTATAGTGCCACGCTGTTTCGGTATGCAACAACTTTACCCAGTGCCGTGGGGGTCAGACAGTGCAGGAGTCGGGAAAAGAAAAAAAAACTATGAAACACAGCTGTGCCCTCTACTGGCAAATATATCAGCAGAAGGACCATGTTATAACAAAAACTGATTTTCAATTAATTTTTACTCATTTTTTTAAGTTTTTATATATATATATATATTTTATGAAAAATCACCAATAACCCATTTTATAAGCACAATAATACCCTCCAGCGTGGGTGATATGTGCTATACTGGACCATCCAAGGGCTATAAGGCCCTCTGCCTACACTGTTGGGCCTCATTACGTCCCTGGCAGTCTGGTATTGCCCAATCCCGCCCACTCTGTCGGGTATTATTGTTTACTTTTTGTCGGAACTCCCAGTGCGGAAGCACATACTGTCCACTCTGGCTTTTTTGCCAGTACTGTTCTCACTGCACCCTTTGTTTGTAAAAGAAAACAAGTAATTCTACTGCCCATAATTTAAACCTGGTTTTGAAACCAAAGTTTGGAAATGAAAAAAAAAATCTTGTGCCGAGCTGAGTTTTTACTTATTCCTTACAAAAGTGAAACTGAATAGCACAATGGCACTATGGTTAATCCGACACAGGAGAAGAGACAGCAGTGACAAATGCCATAATACTAGTATTACTAAGTTTGAAAGCACTTGGTTTTAGTGTATTATGTACACTAACTAGTAATTACACAAATAATAAAATATGCAGCAACTTTCTTTTGAAAATATCTGATATGTACTTAAGATACTTTAATAGTACTTTGGGACAACTTTTCAGATGTCACAAAAAAACGACTGATATAAGTCAGATATATAAATACTGTGCATCTTAAGAGTCCGACAACTAGGGAAAGGAAGTTGGAACACTGCAAAGATTTAACCATTAGCCCTTTTCTGATGTACAGCCATTCAGTGCAAGTAGCCAACTGCTCAGCCTGCTTGAGACAGCATTTCAAATATATGTACCCCAACAATGCAAAGAAAAGATTATTGAGGAGTGTAGAATTTTTTATTTCATTGAAACTTATCTTTGTTGCTGATGCCATTCCTGGGTAACCCTTGTCTCAGTGCTTTTGTTTTGAGGTTCGTTGTGTTTTAGATTACAATATACTCATTCATAATGCTTTATTAAAGTATTTCTTTATTTTACAATTTACTGGCTGGGAAAAGCACACAGTGCCAGCAGTGCAGGTAGGTTAAATGACTTGCTTACGGTAACATGGTATGCAAGTGGAGGTTGTGGGTATCAAACCCAAGTCTGCTGGATGTGCCAAGATTATTCACTGCTTGATACTCTAATCTCTAGGCTATCCTGCTAGTGCTAGCCCAATGAGGGTTAATGAAAAATTCTGATAAAATCTGCATAGTTATTTATTATAATTTTTATTTTACTATTTGTTTATACCCCTTCCCACGTAAAAAATGCTTTATTCAGAATTTTTATTTATTTATTATAGAACTAGGGATCGAAATATGTAGGCTGCCTACTCTGGCTATCCCACCCTGCTGCACTGAAAGAACCTGCTTCCACTACCATAGGATACGGATTTTAATGCCTGCAGCTGTTCACTGCATATGGAGAACATAAAACAGCTTGCTTCTTTGAATTGTAAGTGCAGTACTTTCAATGGTCCTACTGTGAGCAGAACCTTCATTATGAAGAAACATGCTAAATATAGTACAGCTTGGGAAAAACCCATAGTGTGTTTCATGACACTGTACTTGACTCTCTGTAATCCCTCCAGCTCTGTGCTCTCTGGATCTCCGTATGTGCTGAAAACAACAGCAACATCCTCTCCCCTCCTTCTTTTGGACTGTAATGCAATTTTATTTTTATTTATTTATTTAAAAGGTTCACCAGGAAAAGCATACTGAACAATGAATGCTCATTTTCAGATGTGTCCTGGGGGAGAGCGGACGGGGATAGACAGTAAATGCAGAAGCAAAAGACAGATACAAATAATAAACAAACTCTGGTCAGAGCCCATAATGCTGCCCAGAGGAATTGTGCAGTGATAGCGATTTCAAGTTCTGAGCTTTCTCCACACCAGAGCTTGCCATCCATATAATGGTGGCTCTGACAGATCTGTGCATGCGCGACACTTGCACATGCACAGTTTGAATTAGAGCTGCCACGTCACTTCCGTAGTTGCAGAAAGTGGTGCGCGAGGGGTGGGCACTGTCGCGGAGGGGAGCTGTGTCTGCGGAGGAATGACTACAGGGACTACAACGCTGTGGACAAGAGATCGCATCACTGTAGGAGAACACAGCAATAGTGTCCGCTTCTCTCCTACAGTGATGTGATCCCAAAACAACTGCATGGCTCCACCCATGCAGCTGTAAAAATGGAAGCAATACAAATCAGCAAACACAGTCAAATGACACAAGCAAAATAACAGCCATTTCAAACATCAGCAATATGCTAGAACTAAATTAAACAATTTGGGATATAGTTAATATGAAAGGCACTATAGAAAACCTTTTCGTTTTCTTCTTTCCTTGTACACAGGCACCGAAAGCTAATAGTCACTTGTCCTGGAGGAGAGATGAAAGGGCATGTCTTCAGATTTACATACCTCTCCTATTCTGAACAGGACAGAATAAGCCAGGGAAGAGAAAAGGGGTGGGGTGAGGGAAAACAACAATAGAGAAGTAGCAAAAGAGGACCTAAAGTAAAAGGGGGATTGCCGGATTTTAAAATTAAAAAGAAAATAGGGTAGAAAGCAATGAGAAAAGCATTAAACAGAGATCAAATATAGTAAATCTAATGAAAAGGGACAATAAAAGAGGAGAGAGAAACAGAATCTGAAAGAAGTAAATAGAGAATACTGGATGGGCAACTATGCAGAACCAGTGTGTTCTGCCACAGAGGGGTTCTGAATCCCTCCTCGAGAGGTCCATGGGAATCAGAACCCCGAGATGGCAAAACATGCTAGCTGTGCATAGAGTTACTCATCCTGTATTTTTTATAGTGTATAGTACTGTGTGAAATATGTGTTTTGTGAGTTCTTTTGCTTTCAAAATGAAACTGACCCATGCAGTCTCTAGAGGTTCTAGAATGCTGTTCTACCACAGTAGGGTAGAATCACATTCCATGACCTTGGAACTGTGGTAGAACAGCATTTTGAAAGGGATGGAATTCTATACAGAACAACACTCTACTATACACTATAATGTACTTGTGTTAACGAATGAGAGTTTTAGTGAAACTGGGGAAAAAAAAACAGGAGAAAAAAGATGAAGTGGAAAAAACATGGGACATGCTATGGGCTGACTAAAAATATTGTAACCCCCTTGTTCCCAGGGGTTACTAGAATCCCAGTCAGAATCAGTCGTAGGCAGGGAAGGCAGCTTGCGAAATGTCAGATAAATGGGTTTCACACTGTCGCACTATGTTTTCAGTCTCAGCCGAGCTGGAGTGATGATGTAATCTTAGAACTCTCACAGCGGCATAAAACCATACTCTGGCCAGTAGTTGTCAGCTAGAGTAGAATGTTCAGTAGTCTTGGAGTGCTAGTTCCAGGAGGAGGCTGCAGATTGCTGTGCAGCTCCTCATTTGCTATGTTTACATGTAGTAGGAATCAATTACTTTGTAATCAGTTCACTTCATTCAGATTGTAATCCTTTTTTGGTTTACATGGTGTTGCATTGATGAAAATGAACAACCAGATTCAAAATCCTCGATTGCGGTGTGTTTATATGTAATGGGAGTCGGTCACCTTGTAATCAATTCAAACTGAATTGATTACAAGGTGACTGATTCCCATTGCATGTAAACACACAACAACTGAGGATTTTGAATCTGGTTGCCTTCCTTTTGCAGCAGTTTCAAGAGTTAAGGATAGCAGAATCAATTCACAAAGCAGGTTTACATGTACAAAGTAACCCGGTTCAAAATAATCAATGCTTCTGAACCACCACAGTTGAACCCGGTTCAGACTGAAACAGGAACCCAACTCAGAATGAGTTTACATGAGCTTCCAATTGAGGAATGCAGCACTGATTCCACTGAAACTGGAGTTTGAACCCAGTTCCGGTGTGTATGTAAACAAGGCAATTTAGCTCTGTTACCTCTTTAGTTTTGGGTGGTTTGTTCTCACCCTAGAAGAAGAACATAGAAAACAGTGTCTGAAGTGGTGGAGACCTTGCTAAGTGGGTTTTCCTTTGCCCCATCCCAGGAGGGATGGGGGAAGTCTTCAGGGTTCAGGGGTGATCCCCTCAATCCATTCTGTCTGGTGAAGCTGCCTTGGACATCTTCATTTGTTGTGAGTACAACTTTTCTTCTGAGTAAGCCCAGGAGGGGAGCACCTGCAATACCTAGGGGTGAATTTCTCTGACAAAGGGACTCTGTTACCTAGACTTTCTGTGTTTTAAAAGTGTCTGCCTACGTTGGAGTCCAGTATGCGACTGTCCCAAGTACAGAACTTTTAACTTCTGACACCTCAGAGGTGTGTGTGTGTAGTATGTTAAGTGTGAAATACATTTCACGACATCATCTACAGTTTTCTACAGTTGTGTGGTGTTTTTAACCAGATGAATGGCCGAGTATAAACTTGGAAGCAAAAGGTGGGAGACCCCCAATCTGGAGTGACCCTGTTTACCTCTCTGGGTTCAGTTTGGGCACCAGTACTTTTTCATTTAGTGTATCTGGCCAATGCCTAATGGAAGTAGTTACCCGTATATGTGGGTTGTTTTCTCTCAGTTTTTTTTTTTTTTTATTTATTTCAGTCTTTGGTAACCGGGTAAGGCCCACTAGGCACAAGTGCCTGTTTTCAGGGGCAACCTGGGAGCACTGGGCGGTTAAGTGACTTGCTCAGAGTCACACAATGTGCAAGCGGAGGTTGTGAGAATTAAACTCAGGTCTGGTCTGCTGGATGTATCAAGCTCGTTCACACCTCGTTCCTCTAACCTGTAGGCTATACTGTCAGCCCAGTTTACCCCAGTATGGTGGGATGTGAAAGTTCCTGAGCCTGGATGTGCTCCTTTGTGGTCGTGTGTACCACCTTCATTTCTCATGATATATGGGAAAGTGTTCTAGTATTGGCCGTATGTGCCTAGTCGATGGGAAATGTACCAGTTTTGGCCGTGTGTGCCAATCTCCATTTCAAAACCAGGGTGTTCGCTGTTTTGTGTTTCTTCTTCTATCTATTTTAAATGGGAATTCAGGAACTTCTGTACTCTAGAGAATCTGCATTACCAGTATGTGTAGCCCTGTGGGGGTCCATCTTCGCTTTGTGATTATTCCTACTTTGTTACGTGAATAAAAGCCACACTCTAGAATCCCAACCTGGTTTGGACAGCATTGTTATTGCTTCCTTGTCTGGATTTATGTTGGGTGCCTTGTCCAGAAGTGCAAACCTAGCATAACTGTGAGAAAACGTTTTCTCTCAGGGACCTGGGTTGCTGGCCATGGTAACTGGTCCCCCCCAGGTGTGTGCCATGTAGTCACACTTGGGTTTGACTGTTCTAGTGTAACAGTTGGGTCACCTGGCCTAATGGTGGCCAGTTCTCTGTTTTCCAAATCAGTATTCACTTATGTAAACCCCCACCCCTCTCGTTTGCCCCTAGATGTCTGTGGTGAGAGCAGCAGCCCTGCTAGTTAAAGAAGGGGGGGCCGGTGGGAGGGTCACACATTTATTTTTATCTGCAGTGTTTGACCTCTATGGCCTCACAAGTGGCAAAGCCATCAGTGAGGTCTGTAGAGGTCAAACCCTGCATTTAAAAATAAACATGATATATTTAGCCAGACAGTGCCTCTCTGGCAAAATTAGTTCTTTACATGAAAATTTGACTCTTTCTGTTGGATTTCACTTCTGTGTTTTTAACTGCAGCAGATGCCATTGTGATGTCATCAGGCATTGTTCAAGCTTTTCTTCCATTGGTTAAGAGCTTTTCTGTGACCAGCCTTGAGTGGAAAAAAAATGCTGATGACCCGTCGAAGACTGAAATAAATTATTTATTTCCACTGCAAGCCAGTCATACGGGAAAATAAATGCATTTATTTGCAGAATTTTATTCTCACAGTCATTGTGTAAATAAAAATAGAATAATGGCTAGTTTAGTGAGCGTGAACGGGGTGTAATACCACAGAGAGATTCTCAACACATATGAACCTCGAGAGCGAAGCTTGAGAGGTTCCACAGTGTCCAGAACCTTGAGATGGTAGGACTCCCAGGTAGTGCTCACAAAGCTATCCGTTATTTTTTTTTAAATATATGGATCTGATTTTTAAATTTTATTGGATTGAAAATGGGCGCCCCACTGCTTCACTCTAAGACTTGCTACGGGTGCCCGACATCTGCTCTGCAGACTGCTTGCGGGAGACAGGAGCACTGCACTGTTGAGTCGCTCACATCGAGCCTTACCTTTACTGGTCAAATTATTTCAGCAGCCAGATGACTGAAGGCAGGATCAACCAGAAAGTTCACATTATGCTAAAATAAAATTTAAAAAAAAGGCTGCTCCTTGCGCCAAGGATCCCGCCAAGGATACTGTATTTCTCACACTAAGTGAGTGAATGAGTGAGAGAGAGAGAGAGAGAGAGAGAGAGATGCCATGTTTTAAAAGTTGTTCTGCCTGCCCAACGCAGGAAAAGTGGCCATTCGGAAGGTACGCTTTTGAAGACATTGGGAGTGCTTACGCTGTTGAAGTTTCTTGGTAATAGTATCATACTGGTACGGAATTACCGTATCCGAATGATATTATTATCACTCCTGAAGTGTGGTATTATCTCTTTGGGAACTACAGTATTACTGCAAATGTTCTGCATGCTTTACTGTCCTATTAATTTGGAAATCCATATGTTAAAAAATATTAAAAAGGGAAAACCAGAAAACAATAGAAACAAAGTGGAACGGGGAAAGAACTGAAAGGAACACTGGATCTTGATGCACTTTACAAGTCAGGAGCAGTTGGAGCAGCTATCAGGCACATGCAGGGAGGAAGTCCGAATGAGGGAGGTTAAGGGAAGTATAGGGAGGTTAAGTATAGAGTGAGAAAAAGGGAGGAGATTTATTGACTGGCTCAGGCCAGTATGATGCAGTGGTGGGATTCAAACTTGGGTCTTTGGGTTCATTGCTCTGCAGTCTAATAGTTGCAAATGTGAGAAAGAGAAAGAAAGGGGTCTGAAAAGGTTTTCTTCTTGCATCCCCCCAGCCCATTTTGGGGGCCTACACAAGCACACTGCCTCTCCAGCAGAACAGAAAGCTGCTTATGCCAGTGCTAGATGATGATCAGCAGGCAGAAGGGACTTGTAGACCAGACTGCCTGCAAACCCCCCCCCGGCTCTGTGCTTCACTTCCATGATGCACTTTGCTTCAGCTGGCCCAGGGCACAAAAGTCTGCAACTGCTTATAAACTGGTCTCCCAGAAGGCAGTGCAAAGTGCTGCTTCCACTGCACTGTGCTATAAGCAGAAGTATTTCTACAAATGATGTTAATGTTGCCGTTTATCAAAACAATCTGTGTATTTGTTTCCTCCTGGCATCCTTACACAGATCCTAAACATACAGTTCTAGTAAACTGCCTTAATGGTACACTGCCTGCAAGTGTACCAAATGTTTTGATTATAAACCACATTAATATTTATGGTTACGCTGTTTTAAAGAATGTTACCAGGAAAACAAAAAAAGGCAAAGTATGTAGTTCCTGGTCTAGTCAAAAGTTTCTATTGATGAGGAAGGTGCAGGTACGCTATTTTGTCTTTAGATAATAAAATGAGGGGACCTACAAGGTATCGCAGTAGGCAGGGCTTTGTCTGAGGGCAAGTACTGAGTTACACCTGAGTGAGCAGGTAGAGGGAGGTAGCTGTCCACTAGGGTGGGGGGCAGGTGGGGGGGCAGGTGGGGGCAGGTGGGCGTTCCTAGGAGGATGGTGGGTTGGGACCAAAGGGAGGAGCATGGCCCACAAAATGGGCTGCACTGGAGAGGCTTGCTCTCATTATCCAACCTTCAGATTTAAATAAAAAAAAAAAAAAACCCTCTCCCCTCAAGCCCCTGGCTCAGAGTATCCCTGATCGGGTTGGTCCACAAGAAAGTGGCAGGGGCTTTTGAATGATCAGTCACTTGTCATATCCAGAGGGGGACTTGGTTAACCATTACACTGACCTAGCACATATGACGGTGTCTTATGCATCACCTGACAGGGAGGTGGAGGTGGTTCGCAAGGCAGGGCAGAGCGCCCTGTTGGGGAATGCTGACATAGAGGCCACCTTTTCACTACTGCCCATACACCCTGCTAACAGAGAATTCTGGGGCATGAAATTCGATGGTGGTGGTTCAAGCTTCCAGAGGAGATGTTCAATGATGATAAATGGATACCCTCAATCAGGGTTACGGGCCCTATGGGCAACCTCAAGAGGATCTTTGTGCTGAAATGTCTGTTACTGAATATTCACTTTAAAGCCGTACATGTCCCAGGAGTTTATTTATTTAGCTTTTGTTAACCGGGTAAGTGCACTAGCCATAAAATGACTATTTTCAGGCACGACCCGGGAGAGTACAGACATGCAGAAACATAACAGGATAACAAATTATAAGTGTTTTACATACAATGAGTCAAAGAGGATACAATATATCAGAACATACAAAGTAAAGCGCTTTACATACAATGAGTTAAAGTCGATACAATATATTAGAGACATACAGAGTAGACCATTCATAAGTTCATAAGTGCCTACCTATGCAATGAATAGAGAGGACCTTGGACAATAAATTATCAGGCGACATATATGAACAGAACAAGGTACACAAAAACCAAAACAGGTAATGCAAAAGGAAGAAATAACCATTGAGAGCAGGGGGTGCCATTAAGAAAAACTTTGGTAAGTGAGGAAGAAGGGAGCAAGCCATGAAATTAGATTATATGAGTGTATGTAAGTGTAAGGGAGATGCCTGCAGTGCAATATTGTATATGGGCAGGGAAAGGGAGCTGGGACAGGCTGAGGCAGTAAGAGGGTTATATAGAGGTGAGGAAATACTATTGTATGGCCAGAGACGTCAGTCATCAGGTAGGGTGAAAGTAGGAACAGGTATCAGCAATCAGCAGATTTCAGCGCGGTTTCCTCTTAAAGCATGTATGGGAGCTACAAAGTCTAATGTCGAGGGGAAAGGAATTCCACAGCTGTGGAGCCGCATGCTCAAATGCAACAGTTCCTTTCCTTGTGCGGCACCTCAGCAAATTCAGAAAGGATTTATCAGCTGATCGTAGACTATGGATTGTGTCCTGAGGAACAAGCATAGCTGCAGGACACCTAGGGGTTTAATTTCAAATTATTGAATCAATAAGAGAGCCAAGGTAATGTTTCCTACTAGCTAATGGAGTTGCTAATGGTATTGCTGATACTCCTTCTCATTCAAAGTGGCAGAGGTTTCAAGAATTGGCACCAGGAGCAGAAGGACATCCCAGGGAAGTCCCAGTGTAGCTTTGGAGTTTGGTTAAATCAGAAGCCTACGACTTGCTCAGGAATGCACTAGCACCCAATACACAGGCAGCATATCACAGGGAGTTAGACAGCTTCCTGAGGGTTGTTAGGCTGGTACCCCACTCCATATTGGCTACCCTCAGTGCATCTTGGACAACACTGTTCTGTAACTACTAACCATAATGACACTCATCATTACTAACAAAGCAGGACACAGTAACAGCCGGCATATTTCTATACTTTGTATATCTTTATAGATACCAGGAGCAGCCTACCTTTTAGCCAATAGGGCTTGTTTTGTATGTTAGCTGTAATTATAATATACGCAAGGACTAGCTGTTGCTATGGTTATTATCATAGTATAAGAAGGTTTGCAATCCGAGTCTGATTATATGCCCTCGGAGTATAGGGGATACTCTGGCTCCCAGTGTCGCAGTAAGGCAACGCAGGGCTTATATCTGTAATCAGAATAAATATTTTATTCATGATCTGATCCCTTTTGTCCGTGTCCTGTTGGTTTTATCACTGGTCCCAAGTTCCTCAGGGGTCTGGCACTGCACCATCCAGACAGGGTGCAGCAGGCACAAGGGTGATTAAAGGCAGAGTCTGTCCCATTGGACCAGTTATGCGCATATGTAGCTATGCCCGGTCATGGTAGAGCAACACCTGGCAGGTATAGCGTGGTTTCAGAAGACCATGGGGTATGCGGATACCACAAGGGCTTTCCCCCTCCGCAAGATGTTGCAAGGATTTCCCATCAGCCCCATTCTGTTTAAGCAAATATGGGACAATCTCTCAAAGATCTGTTCATCAACGGCAGAGATGCGCCTGTTCAGGACAGCCTACTTGATGGCTTTCTGTGAGGCATTCAGGGTGTTGGAGCTGATGCAGCCAAGCAAGGCAGTGGGGCTGCCACTGGCACTGGGAGATGAGGACATGGTGTTAACCACAGCCAGGGTCTTTGTCTGACTGAGAAAGAGCAAAACTGATTGGAGTGATCGCGGTTGCTGGTGTACATAGATACACAGATGTTGTCGGTAGATAAGGGCCTTGTGGACAATCCAGTCTCCCCTTGTAGCTTGAAGGCACCCATGGGGGTGCAGTGGGATATCCCAGCATGGGTATAGGACTATGTAACCAGGCAGACAACAGACAGGGTGGCCTTTTCTAGACATGAAGAAAGGACACCGGTAACAATGCATCAGTTCAGGCATGTCCTGCAGAAGGCTTTGCAGCAACTGGGACAATATGCGTAGCAATTCAATACCCATTCTTTTAGGATTGGGGCCACATTGCATGCAAGGGCAGAATATTTACCTAATGCACAGATTTGGGCCTTAGGCCAGTGGAGGACACAGGCATTTGAAAGTTATGTTAGACCCCAGATGCTACAACATTTTGTTTTTGTCTTGACAGGTGACTGCCTTTGGAGGGCACAGATCTGGGTATGCGGCCATTTGTTTATCCACTGGGCCACGATCTGGGCAAAGCAGCGCCATGGTGGCAAGAAAAAATTACTCACGTTAGTAACTGTGTTTCTTCTAATGGAGTCTTGCTGTATTGTGACATATTGCAGTGATCCCCAACCTTTAAACTGCCCCAGAGAACAAAGAGTTAACTTTCTATGCAGAGCATAGAATGCTGAGCTCAAGCTCAGTTGAAGTCTCTGTCTGGAGTGTTTCAAACTCAAACCGTCAGATTCTTACGAGCCCAACTAACTAAAAATTCTATGAGGAAATTGTAAAAATTCCTAGTAGCCAACTGGCAGAAAAAACCTTTGGATTCCCAAGGAAGACTCAAGTCAGGAAAGCCAAAAACCAAAAACCAATCTAATACAAATAACAGTAATAAATCAGCACCCAAACAAAAAGGAGGAGGGTGTAAACAAAAAACACCCCTGGGGTGCAACACTGCACCCGCTCACCCACTTCCCAAAAACAGGTTCTGAGACGGGAGGCAGGGAAGGAGGTCAGAATATAGCAAGACTCCATTAGAAGAAACACAATTATTAAGGTGAGTAATTTTTTCTTCAAACAACATGAAGTCTTGCTGTATCCTGACATACTGCAGACTACCAAGCAATACCTCCATGGAGGAGGGACAGAATCTACTTTGGGAATAAACTCTGAAGTACTGCTGTGCCAAACCAAGCATCACTCCTAGCCTGGATATCCAAAGAGTAATGCTTGGTAAAGGTATATACTGTTTTTCAGGTGGCTGCTTGACAAGTTTCTAAGAGAGGGATATCCCTGACAGCAGCCAGGGAAGCAGCTGTACCTCTGGTGGAATGAGCCCTCAGGCCTGAGGGTGGAGTTTTTCCCAGATTTTCATAGCAGAATTGTATACAAGACACGATCCACCTGGCAATAGATCTCTTGGTGGCAGGCTTGCCCTTTCCCACTTCTCCATAAGTGAGGAACAACTGGAGGCAGTCAAACCTGTGACCCTTGGTACGCTCTATGTAGTAACTAAGGGCTCTTTTAACATCTAAACTTTGTAGCCTCCTCTCTCCTGAGCAAGAATGATCAGTGAAGAAAACAGGAAGAGACATAGACTGGTTTAAATAGAAGTCTGAAACCACTTTGGGCAAGAACCTTCTATTGGTTCTAAGGACCACTTTATCCCTGTGAAATTAGATAAAATCAGGTTCCACTGACAGGGTTTGCAATTCACGGATATGCCTGGCAGAGGCACTGGCTACCAATAATACAGTTTTCCAAGTCAAGTACTTAAGCTCTGCTGAAGACATAGGCTCAAAAGGGGGTTGCATAAGTTGAGCAATGCAAACATTCAAATCCCAGGCATGGGCAGGGTCTCTAAAAGGAGGATTGGTGTGAAGCAATCCTTTAAAAAATTTACAGAACACAGGATGAGAAGATAGTGATGAAGACTTTCCCACAGACAAAATCGCAGAAGCAGCTGACAAGTGTACCTTGAGAGTAGCTGGTCTGAGGCCTAGGCCATTAAGATGGACCATATAATCCAAAACCGTAGGCAATTCAGCAGTGTCCGGAGAAATATGCTTCTTAGAACACCACATGCTGAATCTCTTCCATTTGGAGTTATAAGACTTTCTGGCGGAGGGCTTTCGAGAAGCCTTGAGGATATCCAGAACCCCTTGGGAAAGATGCAGATCTGCAAACTCTAACTCTTCAAAAGCCATGCCTTGAGATTGAGAGACTGAAGATTGGGGTACCAAATCCTCCCCTGAGAGGATGTTAACAGGTTGTAATTCCTGGGAAGAGACAGGGGAAGATGGACTGCTAGGGACAGCAACAGGGGGTACCAGGGCTGTCTGGCCCAATCTGGAGCATTCAGAATCACTTTGCAAGGTTGAGACCTTATTTTGACTAAAACTTTGAACAGGAGTGGGGGAGGCATACAGAAACTTCCCTTCCCAATTCAGAATCAGGGCATCCAGGGGGACTGAGCCCAAGACTGGAGGTCTGCAACAAAAGAGAGGGAGTTGGTGATTGTCTGGGGCTGCAAAGAGATCTATCTCTGGAGTGCCACACCTTGAAAAAATCACTTTCAAAACCTGAGGGTCCAGAGACCATTTGTGATGGCCCTGAGAGATCCTGTTCAGTGCATCTGCTAGCACACTGCCCTTCCCTGGAAGGTGAACAGCTACCAGAGAGGCTTGCGGGGAATAAGCTAGGGACCACAACTTCATGGCTTCTGTGCACAAGGCCATGGACCAAGTGCCTCCCTGCTTGTTGATGTACCATATGGTGGTGGTGGTGTCCGTTCTGACCTGAACCACCTTGTTCTGTACTGACTGAGAGAGAGCTTTTAGGGCCACAAAAACTGCTCTGAGCTCTAGGAGAGTGATACGGAGAAGGAATTCTTGGGGGGACCACAGCCCTTGGGCAGTGAGGGACCCCAGATGGGCTCCCAGCCCAGAAGAGAAGTGTCCATGGTAAGGACCGCTGAACAAGGCTGAGTAGCAAAAGGAACACCTTGTCTTAAATTGTCCTGATTCTGCCACCACTGGAGGGCTTGGATCAAGGTCAGAGTCACTGGGATCAGTTTGGTAAGGGAATACTTCCTCTGAGAACTAAAAAGCTCTCAGATGGAACTGAATATCCCTCATCTGGAATCAGGTTGGACAAAACACATAGTTTCTACTGGGAGTCCTTAAATATGAAGAGAAACATCTAATGTAATGCTCTCTATTGAACCTGCTTAGGCAATGACAAACAGATGGTTATCCTTGGGATTTACTGCCTGTTATCTGTTTTTTTTTTTTATTTAAACGTTATTAAATTTTAACAGCAGCATGACGTCAAGTATTTGTTATTGAACTTGTTCTATTTGTTACTGCTTTTTATTTTGACAGTATTGTGCATGAATATTAATTAGATTTTCATGTCACAGGGGAACAACATGGAGGTATTTACCCTGCTACTTCAGCTGGGCCAAAGGTATAAGTTGCTGTCGTTATAACAAACACAATTAAAGCCTACGGATGGAAAAAATTAAGAAGAAATTAATTCACTGCTCCAGGAACACCCAAAAAAGTCAGAGGATCTAGATTTATTTTTCTGGTGTTACTGCCAATAAAGCAACTTTCAATTTGTTTCTCCTTACTTGAGGCTTTCATAACCACGTTTTGTGGAATTTGGAAAGGCAGTCCAGCCAGCAGCCCAAAAAAAAAAAAGTAACAGCTGGCATCGGACTGCATTGCATTCCAAAAAAACTTGCACGACAAGCCATTCCATTCTCCATTACTTAGGACCTCAACACGAAAACAGGAATGCTGCCCCTTTCAGTTTATCCACAGCTGTGCCTTACTTAGCAGCTAAAGTCACAGTACTCTGCTGTGACACCATAGTCATTTCCACAGCGACAGATTATGATGTCACAAGCAGGGGATTAGGACTTCAACTCCTGAAAAAGCCTAAATGTGAAGTGAACTGTAAGGGTCACTGGTCTAGTTTTCTTGGCAATATCATTATTAATATAGAATAGAATGGTGGAAGAGAAGGGGGATGATCCTTCACCTCTGGGCCGAAGAAGTCAGTGCCCAAGAAGTGCAAGTCTGCCAACTTGTGCTGGGTCTCTGGGGGTAAACACAAGGTTAGGCAATAATCACGAGCATGGCCACCCATGGCAGACTTTTTTTGTCTTACATTTCATCTCTGATGTGTCAACAGAGTGGTAACTGGAAGATGAGAGTAATATTATAAGTTGAAAACAAATTTTTTTAGTTGAAATATTTACTAAGTATTGTGCTTAAAACTGGGTAAACTCTTAATCCCTGCACAGAGCTCTGAAGGAGGAGATCTGTCTCTTCCAGGAGAAAGACAGATCTGTGTCAACTGGGGAAGAGCAGGAGAATGACAATGTGGGTGGTGGGAGGAGCCAGTCTTGAAGTCGTCTCATGACTGAGCTACGCCCAGCATTACTAGGTCTGGATAATGAACTGAATTAAGGAAGTCAGAAATGCAGGTTTCTTTTGTAATGTTATAGAACCATGCTCTGCTGATGCCAACCATGCTTTTGCTGGTGACCAGCTCCTCTGTTTAAACAGCTACCGATACTGCTGGCAACACATTAGCAAGTACTACAGCTCAAGCCAGCCAAATGGCTTAGAGGGCCGAGGCACTTACATTTCACCTGCCGCCCCGCCAGTGACCCAGTTTAGGAACGACCTCCGGATGCTGGGGGTTGGCTGGGGGTCCAGCATCCCAAGGACTGCTCTCCTCTCCCAGGGAGAAGTAGCTAAGCTGTCTCAACCTTTGACTGCCCCCAAGTGGAGGCTCCAGGGTAGTGCAGGCTCCTAGCGACGTCAGTGGGTGGGGCTGCAGTTCTGCAGTACGTGCGCGCCTCCACACACATGCACCTGTCTGCTGTCACAGTCATGGGAATGGGGAGAAACCAGAAATAGAGCCAAGTGGGCTTAATGAAGCCCTACCCACTCTCCTTCGGCCCGCACTGCCACTCAGGCCCCTGGGCACTACAGAATTTGTGTACGGGAGGGGGTAGATGGCCCTCCTCCTCCTTCTGGCCCCGCCATGGTAGGGGGAAGGGGAATCTATAGGGGACTTAAACCCCGGACACCAAGGTAGGCAGTAGTTGGTCACTGGGAGCAGGGACAGGGCTCAGTAGCTGCCCATAAAGCTCAAACCAAAAAACAGACTGCGCACACCAACCACCATCAAAGGTGCAACCACTAAACCAGGCTAAGAGAATTCAAATAAAGTGACACACACGCCAGTGCTGGAGAAAAAACTTGACTTTAATCAAACAGCATTCTCACGGTCAACACACCCTTATACAGCAACTTCACAGGCTTCCTCAGGGGGGGCACCTGCCTGACTCCAAGAGAAAAAGCTATAAAGAAAAAACAGAAGGGAAAAAGAAAAGGAAGTATTATAGATCAGGAGAGCATTCCTGACCAATTGGAGCACTCCTTTGCCCTGCACGTGAGACACTCTTATTCTGTAAAGAATGTCTCATGTGGGGCCGACAGCACAGCAGTAGAGCTACTGCCTGACACGATGGTGACCTAGGTTCAGAAACAGACTCACTTGGGGGCAGGCTGAGGAAAAGAGAATTAAACAGCTGGTTCTTAGGAAAGATGTATGTTTTAAAGAATGAAGATTTGGGGCCTTTAGATGCCTCTGTAACAATTGTGTTTGCTTTTATTTGTTTCTGTAATTACTTTTTCACCATTTTATTTGTATTTTGCTAACTACTAGTAAAAAAAAAAAAAGGAATCCAGCGGAATTATTGTATAATGAAGTCAGAAAATGTTTATTGGCAAGACTGGCTATGTACTTCAATTGGAACCAGCAAACCTGTTTTCAGATTTTTTTTTTTACAGAAATAACACTTCCTTTCTAATATATATTTAACGGAAATATGTGATTTTTGATGATCTGAGTTCTCTTGTTGTAATTTAGCAGATGGCAATTTCTTCACAACCAGATTTTATTTGAGAAGAAGAGAAGCCAATTATTGTTCTAAAAATTGTAAAATCATATATATGTACCACAACAGTGCAAACATACAAAAGGCAAAGTTTGTTGCTGAAAGAAGTATCTATTTCTTTTGAAAATGATAGAAAAATATATTTAATTTTTCACTGAAATACATTGGGCTAATAAGTAGCTGGCAGTTTCTGATATCACAATACCAAAAGTTTATTGAATTCTTTTTACTAGCGGTGTGAAAAGCAAAGGTGGAAACCCACTTGTTTCACTGCACAAGCAAATATTTTATTATAAAAGTCGAACGTAATTACTAACACCTAAATACAATAAAAACAGTCAGTTGTCTGGTTATTATAAATAAAAAGTCCGACCTTGGGGACTGTGGAGAAAAATGGAGGGAATACCCCTGACTGACTGACTGGATGGATGGTGATGTCAACCCAGCAGGCTCCGCACTACAGACCTTGGCACCCACGACACAGTGGTGCAGGGTAAGAGGTGGGGTAAGTCCTGTAGACAGTAGGTGATGAGGCTTGGGGGACTCCACCTGAAAGAGGCCAGTTGGGGCACTCAGGAGATGAAATCCATGATGATGAAGAAAAAAAAAAAAAGAATGTTTCAGGCACAGGTGCCCTGGAAATTGCCACATTTCAGAGAAGTTTTTAAAATATTTGAGACAGTACTGCTCAAACTCAATCAAAAATTTACTAATACCGCGGCTCAGGAAACGTTTATAAGAATGATCTTAGATTTTTAGGGTAACAGAACTGCTCACCTTTGGTTTACGGTCTTGCTACCCTAAGAATGCATATGAGGGCACTCTTAGAGCCATATACGTGGCCTTGGCAGTTGTATTAACAATATTTAGCACACATTCTGCTTATGTTTTGCCGATTTTCTATATTTCCATTCATCTCTTTCATAATTATTAAAGAGGAACTGCACTGAGTCTGTAAGTAATATTTCCTGTAGAAGCTGCTTTTTTAAATATTGGATCCCATTCTATTATTTTTCTATCTTTATTGACTTTTAAATAAACATAATGGATGTTTCCGATTTGCACAATGATGGTAAGGGCCATTTTAGAACTGCCTGGTACAGTAGTATTCCCTTACATGTAAATGTGCTATGAGCTGCTCATGGGTCGTGAGTTAGTCCCCCACAATGTGAACTGTGTTCTGCTTGCTGGAAGCTGTATTCAGCCCAAAACGGACTGCATCCGAATTTGTCTCCATGTGGTCTGGGCCTTGCCAGACTGGCCCAGCCAGACTACCCACTGCACAGAGAAGCCATCGATGAGACACCTGCCTGGGAATCAGCCCCCTGCTCCACGCTTGAACAGGAACGACACCTCTGTGACTCATGTGGGCCCTGCTTCTCCTGGCATTCCAGATCAACCACCTGCAGTCTCGATTTTCGTCCAGCCTGTGTCCAGTCTTGGGTACCATGAGTAAATATCAGGGTAGCTCCCCGCAACAACAGCTTAATCTGAATGTGTCATCTGATTGTCTTGTTGTTTCATTTCCTTTACAAACTGAGCCCTCTGGCTCCGGATTACAAATTTTGTGTTTTCCATCACAGGGGCCCCAACCAGCTGCAATCCTGGGCATCGGTCCTGGCTAGTCCACCTCTTCTCCACCTGGGTACCCAGAGGTGGACTGTGTGGAGGGACTCAAAGCGCATGCATAACTGCTTGATTGATATAACCTTTAAGCTAATTAACCTGATTTTGCCCCTCCCTTGTTCAAGTCCCCTGAATAAATCAGATCTAACTTTTTCTGCATGTAATCTGACTGTGGTTCCAGTTTGTGCTCAAAGTACTGTACTGTTGCTATTTGCTGTGCATAACCTTGTTTTACAGGGGGTTCCCAGGGTCAAGCCAGAGGAACCAGCCCTGGTGGTAAGTGCAAACAGTGTGGGTACTTGTGTGGTGTACCAGGGGTATTGTGAAAGTGATTATTGTACAGTGTTCAGGTCACTAGAGGGGAAAGAGGGGGGTTACAGTGTCCTGGAGGGCTGTGCCCAGGTTAGCTTGACCACTACCAACCTTGATCTCCGGGTGGAGGCACCCGTTTCAGAACTCGGGCCCCTTAACCTGCTACTAGCCAAGCAGGCAGGGGTAGTAGCCCTTGGGATAGTGCCACCTAGGGGTTACATTTTCTTCTTATTTTATTGTCTGAAGTTTAAGATTTATTGGTAGGGTTGTTTATGGATGTTCTTTTATTTTTGTATACTGTACATGTTTTACAAAACAGCAGTCCTCAGGACTAAAACATCACACTGAGCAAAGGTGCACTGACCTTAAACCGAGGTCTTGTGTCACTCATTTGCCCCACCCACACAACCTGGTCACAGATTTTGGTGCAGTGGTGGGATCTGGTTGTCTAGCATAGGTAAGAGACCAGAATCTGGTACCAGCCCTGGTACTATGGGAAAGCAAGCAACATGTTGGATGATGAGGAGAAGACGAAGGGAGCTGTAATGACTGGTGTCCAGACCAGAACCCAGGTAGCGAGATCTGGAGAGACCCTGATACCGGGATTACGACAGCTGGTGAAACCACAGAAACCCAAGGATCGGGAGGTCGAGGACGAGGATCGGAAGGAAGAGGAACGGCGGACGTACCCAGAGGAACAACCGAAGGGATTACCCAAACTACTCCGATGGCTGGCCATCAGACAGATGGATATGGAGCGAGAGAGGGATCATGAGAGGAGACGGAAGGATACCAGGTGGGCAGAGACTCTTCGGGCTTTATATAACTTGGGGGCAGGTAGAGGTCAGGATGGAAGCAGACACGACCCAAATTCAAAGGTTATCAAGCTGACAAAAATGACATCATCAGTTGATATAAAGGGGTATCTAACCACTTTTGAGAGGGTTGCTCAGGCATGTGAATGGCCACAGACAAAGTGGGTGGTATGACTAGCTCCATACCTTACTGGGAATGCACAGCTGGCATATAGTAATATGGATGCCCGTACAGCCAATACATATGATCTAGTCAAAAAGAAATTTTAAAGTGGTATGATATTAATACAGAAACATACCAGCAAAGGTTCCAAGCTTTAAAATTTCAGACCCAAGACACCCCCAGAGAGGTCTTTATAAGATTGAGGGACCTGTGCAATAAATGGCTGCAGCTGGAAGGGAAAACCGTAGATGATTTGGTGGATACCATAGCAGGTGAACAGTTCCTACAAGTCCTGCCCCATGATGTACAGATCTGGGTAAGAGAACACAACCCTGAGACAGCTGAGACTGCCATCACCTTGGCGGATGACTACCTCTCTGCCCACCAGAATATAAAGAAAGGAGGTGCCAGAGTATTGGAAAATACAAACAATAAACCAACCCCACCCCAGTGAGACCAGGTTACTAACAACCGAGGTATGATAGATATGAAGGCCGACCAGATACATATGGGTGGTACTAGTGGGCGACCCTACCCTGCAGACATTATCTGTTGGAACTGCAAAGGCCAGGGACACATTGCACGTTTCTGCCCAACTAGGAGAGGGAAACAACACATCTGCCATTGTTAAATCCTGGTTACCTTTTTACCGAGGTGAAGGTAGAAAACCAAAATTTAACAGCCTTAATAGACTCCGGAAGCAAGCAAATATTAATCCGTCCAGAATTAGTTACCAGTAAAGAAAGCGGATCTCCTATGAGTGTGGTATGTGTTCGTGGAGATACCCATGTATACCCAACGGTGTCAGTAAACACGGTGGTGAAGAAAAGGACAACCACCTTGGCAACAGGATTGGTACCACACCTGCCAGTACCAATGGTTATCGATCATGATTTTCTGGACTTTGCCGAATAAATGCCCGATAAGGGAACTGTCACTGTTGTAACCACATGAGCACAGGAGAAGAGACAACAAGAGTTGGGGGACATATTTCCTTTTAAGGATGAGGTGGTTGATGTACCTGGGAAAACCAAACTGTCCCACAACATGAAGAAGAAGGTACAGAGACAATGGCATGATGAACAGAAAGGGTTAACCCCTGAAAATGTACAAAACAGTTTTGTGAATGCCAATGTTGTAGCTGAACAAAAAAATGATGTAGGGTTGCAGCACTTTTTCCAACAGGTGAGAAAAATACAAACCCCAGGGGCCCCAAAGATAATAATGAAACATGACCTTTTGTACAGAGTGTGTGAAAACCCAGTGACTAAAGAAGAGGTGGAGCAACTGTTGGTACCCTCTTGTTTAAGAGGTGACTTGTTATATTTGAGCCATGACCTACCATGGGCAGGACATGTGGGAAGACACAGGACACTGGGTAGGCTAACTCAGCATTTCTTTTGGCCTAAAATATATGAGGATGTTGCCAGATACTGTAGAGGATGTGAGGCATGCCAGCTTGTGGCCCAGGTAGGGAAGAAGGAGGAAGTCCCTTTGATACCCTTACCCCTAGTGACAACCCCATTTGAAAGGATTGGGATGGATGTGGTGGGCCCGCTCAATAAAAGCTCCAAAGGGAACCAATATATATTGGTCGTATGTGACTATGCGATGAAATACCCCGAGGCCATCCCCATGAGGTCAGTCACTGCGCCCAAAATAGCGGAAGAACCAGTGAAATTGTTCAGTAGGGCAGGCATACCAAAGGAGATACTGACCGACAGAGGTTCCAATTTCAATGCGGAATTATTAAGGGAATTATATTGAATGCTGGGTATAGTAGCTGTCCGCACATCCCCTTATCATCCCCAGACAGATGGCCTAATTGAGTGTTTTAACCAAACGCTGAAATGAATGCTAAAAAAATGTGTTCATGAGGAAGGTAAGGATTGGGACAAGTATTTACCCTTTGCCTTATTCATATATAGAGAGGTCCCTCATGCATCCACTGGTCATTACCTGTTCAAACTCCTTTATTGCAGGAACCCTAGAGGACCTTTAGAGGTAATTAAAGAATGTTGGGAGGAAGGAAAGGACACGAAACACCCTGGAATAATGAGGTATCTGAAAGAATTGAGGCAGCAATTGGTGAAATATCCTGTCAAGGCCCATGAGTTAAGCATTCAGGCCCAGATGGTGCAGAAGGCTACACATGATCAGGGTACCCAGGCCAAAACATTTATAAAAGGGGATAAAGTGTTGTTACTCCCAACCACTGCAGACAAGCTCATCATGAAATGGTAGGGACCACATCAGGTAGTAAAACAGTTACCTTCGAGATAGAGACACCAGATAAGATTCATAAGACTAGAATTTACCATGAGAACCTGCTAAAGAAATGGCATGAGAAAAGTTTCAGAGGGCTGAGTATGCTGATAATACCAGAAACACCCGAGACAGAAATGGAAACAGCTTATAGGAGACTGGAGACTAGAAAAGGGATATAGGAGGTGAAAGTAAATCCTGCTCTAGACCTCGAAAAGAGAAGAGAGTAACAGGATATGTTACTAGAATATCCGACTACCTTCACTAGTGTGCCAGGTGTAGTTAAGGGAGTGAAGCATGAGATCCGGACCACATCCCCACCCATAAGGAAGAAACCGTATAGACTCCCAGAAAGGGTGAGACAAGAAGTGAAACAAGAAGTAGAGAAACTGTTGTAAATGAAAATCATAGAACCATCTAACAGTGCTTGGGGTTCTCCCATTGTTGTGGTGCCCAAAAAGGAGCGAGGTATTAGACTGTCTCGATTTCAGGAGACTGAAAGCAGTATCCCAGTTTGATGCCTATCCCATGCTCAGAGTGGATGACATCCTTGATAAAGTTGGTAAGGCCCAATACACTTCCACCTTGGACCTTACCAAAGGCTATTGGCAGGTTCCCCTCGAAGATACCTCCAAAGAGAAAATGGCCTTTAGTACACCTACGGGATTGTTTAAATTCCAGATTATGCCTTTTGGACTCCACGGAGCTTCGGCAATGTTCCAGAGGTTTATGAACCATGTGCTGGCACCTCAATCTAATTTTTGTGCAGTATATCTGGACGACGTCATCATCTTTAGTCCAGATTGGAGCACCCATTTGGTGCACTTGAGGGCTGTCATTAACTCAATTGCCAAAGCAGGAGTAACCATCAACCCTGAAAAATGTTCTTAGGCCATGTCGGAAATCAGGTATTTAGGATTTTTGTTAGGTAACAGAAACATCAAACCCGAAATGGATAAGGTTGAGGTGGTAGCCAATTGTCCCCAACCAGAGACGAAGAAACATGTCCGCTCTTTTCATGGGTTGGCTGGCTACTACCGTAGATTTATCCCCAATTTCGCAGGTATGGCTAGCCCGTTAACTAACCTGACTAAGAAAAGATCTGGTAATAAAATAGTGTGGACACCAGAGTGTGAAAAGCCTTTTTTGGATACAAAGATACAAAGGCAGCGCTATGTTCTTCATCGGTGCTACGCAGCCCAGATTTTAGTCAGCCTTTTGAGGTTCATATGGATGCCTCGGGCACAGGTATTGGGGCAGTCTTGAGTCAGACTGTGGAGGGTGAAGAACACCCAGTCCTGTACTTTTCATGCAAACTCCACGATCGTGAACAGAAGTACTCGACTGTGGAGCAGGAATGCCTAGCGGCTAAGTGGGCCATCGAGGCATTACGATTCTATTTGTGGAGAGCGCCATTTACGCTGGTTACCGATCATAACCCGCTATGTTTCATACACCAGATGAAAGATCATAATAATTGGGTAATGCGGTGGTATTTGGTGCTTCAACGTTACAAATTTACTGTCCAACATTGTGCTGATACTCAACATGTGAATGCTGATTTTTTGTTTGAGATATGGGGCTCCTGTCACAAGAATGAATGAACCAGAGTGTGATGAAAGTACACCTGTTGATGGAATATGTAATGTTGTTACGTAAAAACGTACTAGACACCCCAGGGATGTATTCAAGTATCGTAGGGATACTTGTGTAGTATTACCTATGTGTTTATATGTATTTAAGGGACCCTGGGATGGAGCTACCAAAGCAAGGGTGGGCAGTAGTTCCATCCTACCCAGATTTATTGGGTAGGTTGTCTTGGAAACAAAATAGGGTAGCCTCTAGTTTCCGCTCGACCTTGGGGGTGTGTGGTCTGAAAGCAGGGTCTGGCATTTCTTTTCCCCCTAAAGTCTACTGCAGTAGTACTTCTTTCTATTCTGTTTTTCTGAATATATCTTTTTCTACTATTATAGGTAGGTCACCCATTTATAGCATCTTAAACTCACTTGGCTGTTCCCTTTATATATTCTTGTTTATCCCTGCCTTAGGCCTGCAAATTTAAAAACTACAGAACCAGTAAGAAAGAGCTGGTTATTAAATATGCTCTGTGGAAAGCATGAGTACCAGTTAGGAAAACAGAGCATGATATTTATCTTTATGTATTATGCCCCAATGTGCGTTTGCGCTATAGTCCAGCCCCTGTGGGGATCTGGTAAAGACAGAGACATCTGTTCCTTGAAAGGAGCCATGTTTAGCTTTGTTGTGAGAGAGAAACAGCTGCCGCTGGTTACGGAGGGTAAAGGAGCCAAATATGATCTCAGAGAAGTGAGATCTGTCACGGGAGAGAAACCCGTAGCACAGGAAGGCTTCCCCATTGTAAAACAGTGAGAGACTGTGTTTAAACAGCCCGGGAGATTGCTCACGGCGACTCAGTGCCCTGAAATTGCAAGGCTGTCACTTTCCTTAACGCGTGCCTTAAAGAAACAATTTATTCTTGTTAAATAAAAAGAACCCCTTGTGAAACAGACACAGAGAAAATGGCAGAACTGAAATGTTTTACAGACGGCTTACCTTTTTAGCCGCCAGGTTTAGAAGCTGCTGTAAGGTGTTAAGGGTATTATTATTGTATGTGTACGCAGAAGAATCACTGGCCATATGAACTGAATACAAGTCTGCTTTCTGTTTGAAGAAATAAAGTGAATTTCTACCTGAGTGCTGGGAGTTTTGAAAAAATGAGCCCTTAGGAGCCAGCAGCCCCATGTGAGGCTGTTGTATAAGAAATGACAGCTATCGCTCCATTTGAGTTGGGGGAGGAGCTACACAAACTACAGGCAATTAGTAGGTATTTGTTTATATCTTGTCCTGTACTGCCAAAAAGGAGGACAAAGAGTGGTTATAATGAACCACAGTATTACTATCTGAGTGAATGGTCCAGCTGATCCTCCAACCTGTATGTATTAGATGAGGAATTACTATTATTCAGATTAGGGGAGAATCAGATGACCTGATGACACTCTAGGGAAGAGTATAAAAGCTGCCCTAGTGCTCAAAAATGTCAGATCAACCTTGGAGTGAGTAGAGAGAGAGGTTGTCTCATAACACAGAAGGTTGTAATCCTTGCTCTATGTTCCGAGATGTCAGACGACTAAAGGCACAGGGGCCTTCCAATTCTCTGCTCCCAGGCTATGGAATGCTCTTCCACTCAACCTCCAGCTGTCTCAGTCTCACTTTGGATTTAAAAGTGAATATCATCGTTATCTATCCATAGCTGATGCTTGTACATGCTTTGACCCAACCTGAAGCTCCTGAGACTTACCAGTAATGTCACCCCTGCTCTAATCCAGCTCCAAGACTGTCTCCTCTTCCCCTCCCTTTATTTTTCCTTCTCTTTGTAAATAACTTCTTGACTACCAGCTCTCTTCCTTCTTGAACCTTGTTGCTGACCATCCACTGTTGTTTTGCCAGATACCACTCTCCTCACATTCCTTCTGTCAGTCTTTCTTGTTATGTCTGAACATTCCTCACATTTCTCTCTATATAATCTTACTATCTTATTAACCCTTTCACTCCACAGGTCAGGTCCATGGTTTCTGCACTTATTATATATCTTACTGCCATTATCTGTATAATGCTTGCCATTATTTGTTGTTGTTTCTACCCATTGTATTTTTGTAGTACTGCTGTACTGTTCCTCTATTTGTATTATTGTACCCATGTTGCTGTTGTTCAACTGTTCTCCTTTTGTTTTACCCTCCCGGGTCATGCCTGAAAATAGTCATTTTATGGCTAGTGCACCTACCCAGTTAACAAAAACTAAATAAAATAAATAAATGTATCTACTCTGTGGCAGAACTACCGAGGTAGGGTAGTTCTGGAGCTCGAGGAACAGCCATTTCCTTTTGTTATTTATTTTTTTCTTATTTTATTGTCTGAAGTTTAAGACTTATTATTGTTTAAGGTTGTTTATGGATGTTCTTTTATTTCTGTATATATCTTTTACAAAAAAGCAGTCCTCTGGACTAATAAACATCACACCGAGCAAAGGTGTGTTAACCTTAAACCGGGGTCTTGTGTCACTCATTTACCCAACCCACACAACCCGGTCACAAAGGAAACCATACAGAAACCTCCCTGTCCAGGAGAGGGACGACGCATCTCACCAGAAAATACCAGGCCCTGGATCTAGTGAGCAGAAACTGGCAATTTTGCGTTGAATGGGGACACAAAGAGGTCCAGCTCGTGGCAGCCCCATCTGCCAAAGAGTTATTTGACCACCGAAGGAAGAAGTTCCCATTTGTTCACCTCGGACCGAGACCGGCTTAAGCTGTCGGCCAAGGTGTTTTGAATGCCTGGAACATGCACAACAGTCAGGTCCAGGAGATGCTTTATGACCCAATACCAAACTCTCATGGCCTCCCTGCAGAAGGGGTAAGAATGTGTTCCCCCCTGCTTGTTTCTGTAAAAGACCATGGCCATATTGTCCATCTGGATCAAAAAAGGGCCCGACAGCAGGTTTGTCTGAAAAGCCTGCAGGGAGAACAGGATCACCTACATCGCCAAAACACTGATGTGGAGATGCTGCTCCTGTGGGGACTAAGTCCCTTGAGTCTGACAGTTTGCGCCAGATGGGCACCCCAGCCCTGGCCAGACGCATCCGTGGTCAGGATTTGATGGGGTGACTCTGTCCAAAAGTGGACCCCCTAGGGAGAGGTTGGAGGGGTTTAACCACCATGCCAACGTCTGTCGCACAGAGTTGGAGACCAACACTGGCTGCTCCAGATCGTCCGTGCGCTGATCCCATTGGACCCGAAGGTTCCACTGGGGCACTCTCACGTGCAGGCGAGCCAGGCGGACTGTTGCAATGGCAGCTGCCATGTGTCCTAGCAGCCTTAGAAATAATCTGGCTGGGACCTGGTGAGACGATGATACCAGTTGAGCCTGTGCCTGAAGGGTGTTCTGCCCGGTCTTGGGGCAGACAGGCTTTGCCTTGGGCAGCATCCAAGACAACCGTGATGTATCTGAGCCTCTGACTTGGCCAAGGGAAGTATTTGGGAAGATTGAGAGTGATCCCTGGATCCGGAAAAAGAGAGAAAGTGGCCTTCATGGTTCTGAGTAACTGTTCCCTGGTGGGAGCTGTCAGAAGCCAATTGTCCAGGTAGGGTAAGACATAATGACCATCCCTTCTTAAAGCCACAGCCACTACTGTGAGCCACTTTGTAAAGACTCGGGGGAGAAGACAGGTCGAACGGCAGTGCCAGGAACTGGTAATGGTTTCCTTGAAAGCGGAAGCGAGGGACCCTCTTGTGGAGCGGGAAGACCAAGATGTGAAGATAGGCATCCTGCATAACCAGAGAACAAATCCAATTCCCCTGATGAAGCAGGGGAAGAAGGGCGGGGAGCATGACCATCCTGAATCCCTTGTATTTTGTGTACTGGTTCAGGTGGCTGAGGTCTAGGATGAGGCACAGATCTCCGGTTCTCTTGGGAATCAGGAAAAAATGAAATAGAAGCCCTTCCCTTTTTGTGCTGGTGGGATGGGTTCTATGGCCTTTTTTCTCAGGACTGTCTGGATCTCCTCTTTGATAAGGGTGATATGGGCCTCAGGGTAGTGGGAGGGCAATGGGGGATTGTTCAGGGGCATCTCCAAGAACTCTAAAATGTGCCCCTTTTCCACTAACTGAAGAACCCAAAGATCTGAGGTTATTCCATGCCATCCCTTGACGTAAAGAGAGAAAAGACACCCCCCACCTCCCCCGAGGCTTCGGCCAGGGGAGAGGGTCGGGTAAGGAGTCAAGCTGAGGAGCTGGGGATAGGCAATGTGGCCTGGGAGGTTATGGGAGCTGAACCTCCTGTGGCTTGGGAAGTGGCCTTTTTCTTAAAGGCACTTCTGGGTTGCTGGCCCCTGGATTGTTGCTTGGAGGGGTGACGAAAGGACTGCCTCTGGGAAGATTTAGGCTGACACCAGCACAAGGTTTGTACCGAACACAAAACTTTGCCAGACTCCTGTAGGCAAGTGATTATGTTTTGAGAATCCTCGCCAAACAGGACAGGACCCTGTAGGAGGCATCTAAAATCCTGGACTGCACATCCGGAGCATGACCAGACACTCTGAGCCAACAATATCAACAAAGACAAACTCCCGTAGCCACTGCTCTGCCTGCAGAGTGTATGGAGTCATAGGAAGCTTGGACAATGTGAGTCCCAACATCCAAACCCAATGTGAGAAGATGCAGCAGCTCAGTCTTGCCAGGAGCATCAGGTTGGGCCTGTGCTACCTCCAAAGCCTTCTCCCACAGAGCGTACTGATATTGGACCATGTGGACCAGAAAGTTCAGGGAATGAATAGTACATGTGGCAGAGGCCTAGACCCGCTTATCATATTGGTCTGTATGGTGCCTCTCTCTCGGGAGACTGAGTACTGAAGTGTCTGGGCTGCTTAGAGCAGTCGTGGCAACGTTGATAACTACTGAATCAGTCTTTGGGTGTTCCCCATAAAAGGGCTCATCCCTTGGGGAATTATACAGGTGATCTGCACTTTTAGAAGTTGCTGGAGTACAAGACTGGTGCTTCCAAGCAGTACTATTGACATCCTTGAAGGAGTCAATAAGGGGTGGAGTGTCCAAGGGTAAAGATTCCTTTTCACTGAGGAAGATGGCTAACCAACGTCGCTTGGGATCCACCTCCTTCGTGTCCCAGCCCATGAGGGACTGGATGTGCCTCATCACTTCCATGAAAGTAGCGTCATCTGGAGGAGATCGAGGGGTTGGGTTCCTTTGGTTCGACGACAAGTAAGAACCTGAGAATTAATCTGAAGAAAAGGAGGAAGAGTATCCTCCCGATTTGCCTGAGTATGGGGATGGAGAGGGTGATTGACGATGTCTTCGTCAGTGAGTCCTCGGATGACTGGTGCCAGCTCCATCAGGCCGATGGGTGGGCTCCTTAGGAAGTGGCATAGGAGTCTTCCTAGGAGGGACCAGATCATTTGTTGGATTTGGAGGAGGATCCTTGGGAGTCGGAGTAGGGGGCTCCCTCAGGGACTCCTTGTCCCTGAAGTATGCCCACCAGGCCACAAAAAGGGCATTAAGGTCTGCGGGTGGATTCTGAGGCATGACTGGGGGAACTGGTGTCAATGGGGTAGGCTTAAATGGCCCTGCCAGGCATTGGTCCTACTGGTGTCGGGTTGACTGGTGTTGGTCCCTGTGGCCTAGAGTCATCCGGCATCAATCTAACTGGAGTAGAGAGATTGGGCGTCAGGCTCTCAAGCATTGGCTTAGTGACAATAGGGCCAGCTGGAGACCATGCAGGGTTAGGAGACAATGCTTGAGGTGTCACTGGAGTCGACGCTGGAGTGGCCAGCGTTGACCAGACAAGCATGGGCTGACACTGGTCTGGGGATGCAGCCGGTGCTGGCCACGATGGAGAGACCAGTCCTGGGGAGCTAGCTCCCGAGTGGGGCAGAGGTGTCACTCTCATGGGGGAGGTGAGCGCATGCCATTGGCGCTGCTTGGAGGTGTCGGTCCCTGGAGTTGGGGCCGACTAAGTTGAAGCACAGGCCGGGAGGGCAATGGGCAAAGACCCAACACCCAAGAAGGACCTAGTCAAACCACCTGGCTGACAATCCGGATGATTCAGGGGCCTGAATGTCTGGGGCTGAGAAGCTGGGGACAAAGTCCCGAGCCCCGAAAAACCACCACCCGAGATGGTGATGAGAGTGGGTGGTTTGGCCACTGGGAGACCAGAAGGAATGAGGGCTGCTGGAGTGGAGGGAGCCAATCTTCCATGGGAGGAAGGCCCAGGACTGGTCCCCGATTTGAGCAGGGACCTGGAGCGTGAAGCTGACAGGGGTTTGTCCCTTTGCTTCTCGCGATGTTTTTGCTTTCTGCTGGATTTCTTCTCCTTGTGAGAAGAAGAGGAGGTTGAAGCCTGGAGGCCAGGGAAGAAGAGGTACTTTTATGGAGCTCCTTCTCCATCACTGAGAGTCTCTGCTGCAGCAGAAAAGCTTCCAGGGTCTTCTGGCGGCATAGCCTGATGCGCTGGTTAAAATCCTGGCAGTGCTGGCAGGCTTCAGTGTCATGGTCCGGGACTAGGCACAGCAGACTAGAAGTATGGCAGTCCATGTGAAGAAGCTGCTTACCACATGCACGCTTAGTCCGTCACCACTCCAAAGAGGAAGGTGGAGAAGAAGACATGCAAGAATAGCTCATGAAATTAGAAGAAAATTGTAAAATAATAAAATGCAGGTAACGCATAGAAAATAGCGGTCAACTACAGCAGAAGGAGTCTGTGAAGGTCCAACTTGCATGGGTCGACAGCGGGAAAAGAACTGAGGCTGGACTGGGAGACCGCCCCTTTCTACCATGGGCGGACGTCAAGGGAAGGCTGACGTCAGGGGGTGGTCTCCAATTGTATACTGTTAGCTAGAAGTCTTCTGTGGGGTCCTGGCACCTGCTGGCTTCAGTCCTAACTGTGTTGCCTGCTGCAAGAGCCCCCTCAAAGTGAGATCTTTAATTACTATTTTAAGCAAAAGAATGGTAAAATCAGGGGTACCATTATGGGGCATGTTTTCTCCCAGAGGGTGGTGAACCTACAGAATAGCCTGCCAAAGGAGACAGTGGATATGAAGATGGTACAGGATGTTACGGTAAGCCTGGACAAAGTTTCTCTAGTCAAGTGAATCACACAGCACCCTGGGTAGCACAGAGAGTAAGGAATGCCAATAAATGTGTACTTGTTTGCACAACAAACTTATTTCATCCCTGCTTGTGAAGTGTGTGGTGAGGAGGAGTGGACAAGATGGAACAAGAATTCCTTCTGATCTTAAATCATTTGTTATGATGTTGTTGTGGCAAGGTCATGGATGCCACAAGTACAGAATTACAGTTTTAGCAGCCCCATTCTTAGATACAGTCGGGGGAAAGAACAAACTGGTTGGTTTGCAATGTTCCCATAAACCTGCAGCATCACCAGATACTACTGTAACATGAATGTGGATGTTTGTTGTGGGGACACAATCCAGCTGTTAACTGGCACACAGCCAACACCGGGGCATGTGCCCATAGCATAAAATGCCACTGCAACATGCTCCTTGTGCACACTGACATGTTCACAGTAGTGCCCTAGTTGTGGCTACAAGCAGATGGGCATTCTTGCTGTATGTTTCCCTCTCCTACCCTCCCTCCATATGCGCAATATCCCAGTCATCCAGTAGGCCCCCCCCCACCCAATTTGCCAGTTGTACAGAGCCCTAGTGGTCAAGTGGTACCCCCTCCCACTTCCATTACTCCAGCACCCTGTACTACCTGGTCTGCTGGTATCCCCTTAAAAATACTGTATAATCCAGGCTACTGGGCAGCCATTGCTCCTGGGAGCAGAGCCGCACCCATACTGCATGCTTTCAGCAGGTGATTGACAGGTGGGATGTAGCAGGTTACAACATTCCCTTTCCCAACTGTCTGCACTTTTGCAAGAGCACAGAAAATGGCTGTAACACCTGTTGCGCCGTCACAGTGTACTTGCCTAAGCTAAGTGGGCTTTGCATCCACTTTGCACCAACAAGTGCATCTAAGAATTGGGCTTTGTCTGTATCCAAGCAGAAGTAGACAAAAGCCAGAGGACAAAGATCTGTTTTCAGACAAATACCCTAAAAGTAATGTAGTACGAAGGAAAAGGGAATCATACAAAAATATAGCTGCACTACAGTCTAAGCTGTATTGGTGCCTACACAAATGTTTTCTCTAAGGCATGAGCTGCTCTATAAAGAAAAACCAAAGGCATGTTATTACAACCACATGTCATTAAATTAAACCTCTGGATACAGATCCTGTGCATATTAAGCAATAATCTCTGCCCAGATGTTCGGTATAGTGAATTTTTAAACCGCTAAGGAGACTAATGCATTAGCTGTCTGGCAGTCAAGCATAAGGCACACCCAAGCTACGCTGTTCCCATTATGTTTTTAATCCTCATTGCCCTCGTTGCCCTTATTCTTCCCTTTCATTTGTTGCGGCTTTCGTGAAAAGGGCACAGTGCTCGCCAGTGGCAGCAAGCCCACTGAAAACATTTCCCACACCAACCAGCCAAAGTGGACTGCATTTCAGGGATATAAAAGTCAGCACAATGGTGCCGGAGTCACTCAGAATCCCCAAGCCCTGTTTTTACATAACTCCAGACAGAAATTATTCTGCAAGAAGTGGCATTCCTTCCCACAACCCAGATCACATACCCACCTAAAGTGTTGTGATCTCCAGGTCTGACCTAGTGCAGGGGTTTGAAACTAGGGCATTTGAAATAACAGAAAACATCTATACTAATAGCATGTTGACATCTACAGTACTTGCCTTGTATCGAACATTCTTGTTATTTCGAACATTTGCCCTAGCGTAAGAGATGTTCATAAATCTGTGTCAATGCCAAGAGATCTAGGATCTCTATTACTGCTTTTAGTTCAGGAATATCGACACTCTGTCTTCCCTGAACACAAACATGCTGCACTACCCCCAAGCAAGTTACCAGAGATGATGTCTGTGTTATACTACAAAATGAAATCAGCACACGTGAATATTACTGAATACGATTTTAAAGGAATACTGTCCTTGTAAGGGATAACAGTAACAAGAGCTGGCCACACATATCTTAACACTGCTCACCTTTCATCTGAAATAACCAAAATTAAATGTGTATACACTGCCATATAAAGCTTAAAGGGATTTACCAGTTTTCAGACCAAAAAAAAAAAAAAAATTCACAGCTAGCATAAGTAGAAATCAGAAATTCCTTAAAGGAATGTTCTACGATAACTCTGGTCAACACAGTGGGCTTTTCAAAACCCGTATTTCCTTACCTTGCATTGAGTCATTTGAGGTTAAATTTTTTTTCCCTTTACTGTTGTCTCCTTCAGAAGGGAAAGGATCATACATTAGTCCAAGGAGGCAGCCTTGCTTGGCCCTTGTTAGGCCCTGTCCACACTAGATGAATTTTTCAAAACGTTTTAAAAAAAGTTTACAAAACATGCTCAAGTTTGGTTGGTTGGAGTGTCCACACTATGCTCCAACACCTTCTTTGCCAGTTCCTATTCCCAGGCGTCATTGCGGCAATACCGGAAAACACTGCCAGTGTTGCAATGCATGCCAGGATACCCAGGACTGAGCGCAGTAACGGATTTGGTGAAAATTACACAGTCTGTTCGGGAGCTCACTATGAGCATCAATATGTGAGTAACTTCTCCGTTGTTTCAATGTACTGTCAGTAAATAGGCACAAAAGTTTCCTGGTGATTGCCTTAAACCGTGTTACAGCACGGTATGCATCCACACTGCTGTTAACACGGTTTAAGGCAACCGTTTTGGTCCAAAACCGTACTCGAAACCTGCTCAGGTTTCAAGCACAATTTCTGAACACGGTTTGTAGCACGATTTTATCATGCTACAGTGTGGACGCAAACCATGTTTGCAGTTCTTGTAACATTACTGACTGCCGGTAACGTTACAAGAACTGCAGTGTGGACAGGGCCTTAGTTGAGTGGTGACTTTCATTTATATCAAAGCATGTATTAACATACGTAAAATAACATAATAATATCCCCCTCATAGACATGTATGGAGTGGACCCACGCATTCTCCCCAATTAGAAGTTACAAAACGTCTGAGCGCAGGGATGAGGCCAGTACACCGGAAAGTGGAAGGGATTGTCCAGCTGTCTCCTCGGGTCTACTTATGATCCCTTCCGTACCGAAGGTGACAGAAATAATAAATATAATTCATCATGTCATAGCAAAAGCAGACATCCAGGAAAGGAACAGCAGCAAGTGAATAGGTGACTGCTCTCTCAGTGGAAGGGAAGTAAATGCAAATCTAGGAGCTTTCATTATTACTTCTTCGCATTGATATTGCATTGGGGAAAGGAGGAGTAGGAGTTTGAAGAAAGGTTGTGCAATGGCTACTTAAAGTCTGTTTATGAGTGTGGATAGGAAGGATAGGAAAATAAAAAGCAGTTGCTCAATATATCTAAACATGTGCAACAAAGGAGGTAAGGGAAATAAAGCAAATGTTTTGCACTGATAGAGGAGGGAGAGGGGAGACTTGGGGGAGTGTTTGGTATCCTGCATCTGGAAGGGTGGGGGGTCGCTGGTGGGCAACAACAGCAACGGGTAGGGTGGTAGGCTGCAACAACTGCGGTGCACCAATCTTTCTAAAAATTGCCTGGAGTGTGGGAGGATGTTTAGTGTGCAACCACATAGAAAAACTTAGAAAGGAGATTGAGGGTCTGCAGGAAGAACTAAGACAGGCAAGGCAGATTGGGGGTGGGTTTAGCCCAGTACTGGAGGGAGGAAGAAGGGGAGATGAGGGAGGGCGATTTAAGCCAACAGTGGTGAGGAGAGGGTCAGAAGAAGGGAAGCAGACACAAAGGGGCCCAGGCCAGGAAGAACAATTGCCGGGGAAACCAGGTCAGGAGACAAAAGACAAATGGAAGGAGGAGATAGGGACTTGTGAGGGGAGGCGAAGAAGTGGCAAAAGTCATGGAGTGGAAAGGAGAGAACAGGTTACTATGAAGAGAGAGGGAGCGGGCATTTGTGAAGGGCCTTCAGAAAATAGTTGTGCACTGCTAGAGAGGAAGAAGTTGGAGGAGGGAAATGATGAAATCAGAGGAGTAATTGATAAATGCCTGGATCCAAACTGGAGCGGGGAAGTTCTGCTGGGAGAATTGCAACAGGGGTAAAAGGGGGAAATAATGTGCAGGAGGAAGAGGAGGAGCTGGAAATGAGAGAGGGAGATGAATGGAAGCAAGCAGGGAGTAAGAGGGGTGGAATATCTTAGTGCTGGGGGACTCAATACTAAGAGGAGTTAGGTGGGGTAGCAAGGGGGAGAGGCATAGTCGCATTTGGGTGGAGGCCATGCCAGGAATGACAGCGGAAAGGGTGGGACAGTCTGTTCTGAAATATGCTTGAAGGGGTAGGGACAAGTCTCATTTAATTATATATCTTGGGACAAACGACCTGGCTGACAAGACAGTAGATACAGTCCAGAGGAGGTTTGAGGAACTAGCACAATTATGTGAGGGGGCAGGAAGATCAGTAACTTTTTCAGAGATACTTCCCGTGCCAAAGGCAAGCACAACAAGAAAGCTGAGAATAGAGGAATTTAATGGGTGGCTAAGAACCTGGTGTTGTGCTAAAGGGTATGGGCTTTTGGGGGGTGGGAGGGACCTGGGAGGACAGTAGTCTCTATGCCAAGGACAGACTACACTTGAGTGAGGAGGGAAAGAAAGTGTTGAAACAGAGGATGGAGGAGTACATAGAGGAAGTTCGGAATTTAAACTAGGAGTGGGGGGTGGCAGTTGGGGAAGAGATATGCAGAGACCACAGGTTAGAAAACCATATGAGCTTACCCCACCCCCATAACAGTGACAAAGGACAAATGGCAAGTAGTGTTAGTGATGCTAGGAAAGAAGGGCAGGACGGGGGTGGAAGGTGGTTACCCTTAATGCTAGGAGCCTTGGGAGGAAAACTGCAGAGTTACAGGTTCTCATGGCAGAGAGAGAGAGGTGGACATTGCAGTCATCACGGAAACATGGGCCACCCAATACAATGACTGGGACCTGTCTGTACCAGGGTACAGATTATTTCGTAGGGACAGGGTGATTGGGAAAGGAGGGGTGTACTATATGTGAAGGAAGGACTGAAGTGTGTAAGGGAGGAAGGGGAGGAGAGTAGTACAGAGTCACTTTGGATGCAAATCCAGGATTCCAAGAATAGGATTCTTAGAATGGGAGTGGTGTACAGGCCACCATCTCAGACGGAGGAGTTAGACAGGGAACTAGCGGGACAGATCAGGAGGACCTGCGAGAAGGGTAGTGTGGTGATTGTGGGGGACTTCAACATGCCAGGAGTGGACTGGAGCACCCCAACAACCAGGAACAGAAGGGAGCAGGTACTGCTGGATGCCTTCCAGGACAGCTTCCTGCTGCAAATGGTCAGTGAACCAACCAGGTTAGGAAATACCCTTGACCTTGTGCTGGCAAATGGGGACTTTGTGAGAGAACTTACAGTGGAGGAACCGCTGTCAGGGAGTGACCACCGCTCAGTATGGCTCACATTGAATATGGGCAAGGAAGGAGTGGAATCTGGCACAATAGTGCTGGACTTCAGGAGGGCCGACTTTGGGAGGATGGGGAAAGTGGTAAAAGGGTACCTGGCCAGAATTCAGTCTAGTATGGACACTAACCAGAGGTGGGAGCTCATAAAGCTGGGGATAGTGGAAGCAACCAAAACCTGCTGCAAAGCCCAGAGCAAGAAGGCTAGGGCTAAGAAACCGATCTGGTTGAGCAAGGAGGTCATGGAAAAGGTAAGAAGGAAAAGAGCTGCCTTTAGGAAGTACAAGAAAACAGGGAGGGGGAGGACAGGAGGAGTACTTGACAGAATCGAAGGAGGTGACAAGGGCAGTAAGGGGAGCCAAAGCATCTACGGAACTCAGGCTGGCACAAGGCATTAAGAAGGGGGAGAAGGACTTCTTTAAGTACATCAGGGAGAAAAGGAGCAGTAAGGACCACATAGTAAGGATTAGGAAGGAGGGGGGTTGGGTGGAAGCAGGGTGCGATAAGGCGGAAGCACTAAATGAGTACTTCTGCTCAGTATTTACTAAAGAGAAGAGGGGGGTGACACCCAAGGTGGGAGAAATGGCAGAAGCAGGGGGGAAGTGGTGACAGATGGGAAAATCATGGAGAGCAGAGTTCGAGAGGGTTTGAAGGCACTGAGGGTGGACAAGGCGCCAGGCCCAGATGGCATCCACCCCAGGGTACTGAAGGAGCTGGCAGAGGTCCTTGCAGGACCTTTGGCAGACCTATTTAATGCCTCACTACATTCGGGGTGTGTACCTCAGGACTGGAGGATGGCTCATGTGGTGCCCCTCCACAAGAGTGGCCCCAAGGATGAACCGGGAAACTACAGACCAGTGAGCCTCACATCCATCGTGGGTAAGCTAATGGAGACTATCCTGAAGAGAGGCCAGGCCCTCCCAGAGGCCAAAGGACTACAGGACAGCAGACAGCATGGCTTCACACGTGGCAGATCCTGCCAAACCAACCTGGTCGAAGTTCTATGACTGGGTAACTAGGCAACTGGACAGGGGCCATGCAGTGATGTCCTGTATCTGGACTTAGCAAGGCATTCGACTCAGTGCCACATGGAAGGCTGGGAAGGAAGTTAGTAGGCACAGGAGCGGGTGCAAAGCTGGTGAGATGGGTGGGAAACTGGCTGCAGGGAAGGCAACAGAGGGTGGTGGTGGGTGGGAGCTCTCACACCCAAGGGCAGTGACAGCGGTGTTCCACAGGGCTCAGTGTTGGGACCAGTGTTGTTTGGGATATTCACTGCAGACATATCATGGGACATCAAGAGCAAGATCAGTCTGTTTGTTGATGATACCAAGGTAGGCGTGGTGGTGGATGACCTGGGGGATGGCAGGGGTTGCAGAATGATCTGGCAAAGCTTGAAACCTGGTCAGACACCTGGCACTGGGCTTTAATGCCAAAAGTGCAAGGTGCTGCATTTTGGGATGAAGAACCCAAGGAGGAGTTACCAGCTAGGGGAGTGCAGCTAGCCCAGACAGAGGAGGAGAAGGATCTGGGTGTGCTCATTACAGGGTCAATGAACAACTCGCACAATGAGGAAGGCAGCTGCAAAGGCCAACAAAATGCTGGGTTGTATTGCAAGGGTATATCTCGAGGAGGGAGGAGGTGATTCTGCCACTGTATAGGTCATTAGACCACACCTGGAGTACTGTGTGCAGTACTGGCGTCCGTGTCGAAGAGGGACATTGAGTTACTGGAGGGGAGCTGCAGAGCGACAAAGATGATCAAGGGGCTGGGGACTTATCATACGAGAGGAGGTTGAAGGAGTTGAACATGTACTCACTGGAGGAGAGAGACAGGGTGACATGATTGAAACCTTTAAATACATGAAAGGAATAAACAAGACGGGTACAGAGGGGCTGTTCAAAGTAAGGAGTGAGGGCCACCAGGGGCCATGATATGAGACTGGAGCGAGGAAGGTTCAGGAGGGAGATGAGGAGACACTTTTTTACAGAGAGGGTGGTGGCTGGGTGGAATGCGTTACCTGCTGAAGTGGTATGCAGCAGAACAGTGGACTGCTTCAAACGAGGATGGGACAGGACAAGGGGGAGGGTTAATGAAGGGGAAGGGTGGAAGGGAGGAGCAGCTGCAGAATAAGGGTGCTAGCTGCACATTCGAGCAGACTTGATAGACCTCTAGGCCTTTATCTGCTGGCAAATTTCGTATGTTCGTATGTTATGTAGCGTATATCTGTATTGAAGTCACAATCCCCTGCTCATGACATTACAATCTGTTGCTGTAAAAATAATTATGATGTCACAAGCAGAGGACTGTGATTTCTGGACAGGAAAAGCAGCTGGGAATGATAACATCTTAAGTGGCAAAGAACCTGTTTTCATGCATATGTCGTTAGGAATAACCATGGTAATGCTGTACAATTCAAATGTTTTGGGGAATCATGTAAGATATGAGCCCTGTAGATATTAAACTGCAGTAAGCTAGAAAATCACTGTAATCATTCACAAATCCCCCACGCCTAATTTTGTCAGTTTGGAAGAAATGCAGTCATATAAAGAGCTTAATAAAGACAGACACGTGACAGCAATCTTGCATCCATCTGTGGAGCACCAAAATATAATGTATAGTAGAGCACTGTTCTGTGTAGAAATCCAAAATGCTGTTGTACCACAGTTCAAAGGTCATGGAATGTGACTGTACCCCTCTGTGGTAGAACAGCATTCTAGAATCTCTAGAGACTGCACAAGTCAGTTTTATTGTGAAAGGGAAAAACAATACACAAAGGACACATTTCACATAATACCATACACTACAAAAAATACAGGATGAGCAACTTTATGCACAACCACTGTTTTCTGCCACCTTGGGGTTCTGATTCCCACGGATCTCTCGAGCTTCGCTCTTGAGGTCAGAGGGATACAGAATCCCTCTGTGGCAGAACACACTGGTTACGCATAGTTGCCCATCCAGTATCCTCTTTGTAATCAGCACTACTTTACATGAAGTTAATTCAGCAAAAGGTGAAGAAATCAGTGCAGTCACGTCCCAGTAATTGCAGTAATGGAATTTGAAGAAAGACACCTGCCTTTCAGTCATCTTTGATCCGATGCGTGCCAAAATGTAATCAGCACTGCATCATAATAAGATTAATCATTCTGTAAAATTAGAGGGAAGCAGATGTAGTTGGGAGAAACTGTGTTATAGCAAGTTGAAGACAAATATTTGCAAGTCTACTATCTTTTATCCGATGCCCACAAACGTGTAATTAGAATTCCTATTGCATTTCCTTTAGATAACATGCTGCACTGATTTCTGTAGGAATACAATGCAAACCTTAAAATTTTAAATTGATGTAACTCTGGTCTCGCATTTCTTGTGGTTCCGACCGCACTTTTTTAAAGTACTATGCAACCTTTATATCAAGGACAAAAACAAGGTGCTGAGTCATCATTTGGGCTGAAAACCAAACAAAACAGTAATAGTAAATTAACTCTGAAAACAGAAAATATGAGTTAGAATTGATGTTTTGACCATAGGTGCCCTTCAGGAATTATGTAAAAGAGAAAAAAGCAAAGTCGGTCTCTGTAATATATTAAGGACTCCTTTATATTAAGGACACACTCCTTGGTTCTGATTGGGACCTAATTTAAGGTTGGAAAGGATTCTAGCATCCCTGCCCTGCTTCACATGCAGGAATAAAATAAGTATGTTGTGCAAACACATCCTAATGTATAGGGATATTCTACCCACTCTACGACCCAGGGTATCCAGCAAGTCCCTTGGTAAGCAGAATTCTCTCCAGGCCTACCTTTAGACTCTAAAAGATGCCATCACAAAAACTGAATAATGTACAGCAGGCAATTTTTACAATTTTTTTTTGTATGGTATTTCTCTTGTGGTGCTGGCCGGCACTCCTGCTCCCTATCCACTGCCTCCCCAGGGCCATCCCGAGGATCAGACCTCTTCCCTTATGTCCCCAAGACTTACCCTTCATGGCAGGGTGGTGGGGAGCGACTCGACCCAACCCTACAAGGATCCGACCACGGAGATGTCTTCCTGGGGGCGGCACCTGCAGGGACAGCTTCATTCAGCCTGGCCAGCACCTGTTTCTGCTTTTCATTTACCCCCTAGGAGGTGGGGCGTGCAGCAACACCGGCGGAGAGAGCGTGCAAGCATCTGCACGCACTCCTCCAGGTGTCTGCCCCATCTTCTCCCCCTTTCTGAGCTCTTGACACACTGCCCCCCTAGCTGCCACCAGGTGCTAGTAATCCCCCTCCCTGGAGAAGGAGAGCAGTCCATCAGATGCTCAATCCTTCTCCTCCCCTGCCAACCCCCGGCGGCCCACGATCACTCCCAAACACGGGTCACTGGCGTGGTGCAAGGTAAGGCTTCCAGTGCCTCAGCACCACTGGGCCAGTCAGCAGGCAATGTTTTAAAGAGAAGAACCATAAAATTGCTGCCTTTTTTAAAAATAATTTATTAAGATCATTGTACTTGTAACCAGGTGTAATTTTCAGACCAACTTTGAAAACCCTACTAGCGTTCTAATAGTCCTATCCTGTCTAAAAAAAACAATGTTTTACTACTCTGTACTCTACGCGACACGTCTATACTGTCTTTATATCTATTATCACCACTAGTAGGCTGGTTTATAGGTTCACCACCCTCTGAGAGAAGACGTGAAGCCTAACATTTTCCCTTAACATACCTGCACCATGCTGAAGGGCACTAGATCAATCATCTCTAACTGTTCAAACTTGTCAATACCACTGAGTAACCGGAAAGCTGGGATCATGTCTCTTCTCAGCCACTTTTTCTTCGTAGAAAGCTTGTTGAAGGTCACTTGCCTCTCCTTATTTCTTTTGTCCCTAATACACCTATTTATTTCAGTGACCCTGCACTGCTCCCTCTTGACTGTCTCAATGTCCTTCTTGTATTTAGGAGCCCAGAATTGCATGCTGTATTCCCAGTGCAGCATGACACAAGATTTGCAACGTGTCAGGATTACTACCCCTGCCCTGCCGGCCACTTCCCTTTAGTGCACCCCAGCATTGTGTTGGTTCTTTTGACAGCATCTACAGACTGCTTGTCATGTTTCAGTCCCATGTCTATTATGACCACCATGTCCTGTTCCTCCTCCTTCTCCTCTGATCTACCAAAGCTGAGGAATATCTAAGGACTGCTGCCAAAACATAAATGGTATACTTTTAAATTTAGTTTAATTATTTAGTAGAACTAGACTTTGGACTTAGCTGTTTTATAATACATACGGTAGGTACTCAGGCGTTTTACAGGATGGAAGAAGACCAATGGTTCATCAAGTCATCCCCTGTGGTCCTAGCAGTTGCATCCTGTAATGTTATTCCTCTGCAAGAAATCGTCCAAAAAGATTTTGTTCTCCAACCACCAAAAGGCCATATTCTGAGACAAGGTCTAATGAACCTGTATATTTCAAAATGTACCTGCATCTATGTATTTTGCCGTTTTTTGCATCAAAAGAAACATTCTGAAATGGGGGATTTTACGTACTGTAAATTCAACAATCTGTAAATAAAAAAACTATTTTCCCCACTGACCGGTGAGATGATGCTGGTCCCCTGCAGGCACCACATCTGGCCAGCTGGCACTTCAAAAGATGCCAAGAGATGAGTCCGGTGGATGCCGGGGAAGACGGAGCTGGGGAGGAGGGCAGTGGAAGGGGGCCGGTCGGTGGAGGGAGCAGAAAGAAATTAACTAAAAAAGAAAACAGGGGTTTTGATACAAACACAAACTCAAGCCTAACACACACTTCAATCAATCATTCAAGTCTTTATTTAACCAGGAGTTCATCGTTGAGCAGAATCTCATTTGCAAGATGGATCTGGGTGGGAGCATGAACAATTGTATATACAGGTCAACACAGGTATTTACAAGGTAATACAGATAATACTGTTTACAGAAAGGAAGAAAAAGAAGTTCATATATACATAGAATTATACAGATATTGTACAGATTACAGGGTATTTACATACATAGAAGTGTCTCTAGGAAGATAAAGCAGGTTATCTAAGGTTGCAGAAGGAAGTGAAGAAAAAAATAAAATAAAAATATACACCAGATAGAAGGGTGGGGGGAGGGAGGGAGGTAGGGGAGAAAGGCTAGGAGGGCACGGTGCACAGAGGAGTTGGTAAAACGGGATGTAGAGAAGGTGGATGGAGAAAAGGAGTATGTGTGAGCCCTGGGATTGAATGCTATAAAGTACGGGGCATGGTAGGATGTCACAACCCAGGGGTAGTGAGCTCCTATCTGAGGTTGGGAAAGGAAGGATAGGGGGATGGACGGGCCTAGTGTTGATAACACTTCTCAATGTTTTATTTTTCATAATTGGTTCCTTACATTTTTTATTTATTTTTTTTTTAGAATTTTTGCAAAAGGTGCTTAACCAAACTCCATTATACATGGGTGATTATATACACATGTGTATAATCAAACTCCATTGCACACGGGTGATTATACACATATGTGTATAATCAAACTCCATTATACACATGTGTATAACTACCCGTTTATAACACAGTTTGACAGCTTCTGCCCACAGCTGATAATCATGACCAACCGGTTATTATATAGAGGATATACAATGGCCTGTGTTCAAATATGCCATTTATTTTCATAGGTGAGGGGGCCGGACCATAACTCATGAATGACAAAGCCACAAGTGAATTATGAAAGTCCTGCCACCTCTCAAATGGAAATTAATGTTGAATTTGAACACAGGTCATTGCATGTTCTGTGTATAGAATATTTTTGTTGTGTGACAATTATGAGCACACTCATTGTGGGATTGGCAGAATGCGCTGTTAATCATGTTGACTATGACGTATGCAAGTGAAAAATAAACAGTGTTATTTATCCATTGTGTCGTTTATCTTTCACTTGGGTTAGTGTCTTGGGAAAATAATGCATTTATTTAAGTAGTGGAATCCCTACATACATTGTATACGATAGAATAACAGATAGGGGACAGTGTATTATAAGGCTATAATACCACCAAGAGGTTCTGGTGACATGCAAACCTTGACAGCGAAGCTCCAGATGTTCCAACATGTCAGCAGAACCTCAAGACAGTATTGTTAGCTGAGAAATACACTGTCCCCATATTTGTTATTTTTGTACTATGGATTCAGGAAATTGTGCGCTCTTGTCAGTGGCCAGTCATCTTTTCTGCATGGGTCGGTTACAGTAAAAGCCACCTCGTGCTCACCAACAGCAATACAGTAGCACACGGGAAAGGTGCTTTCTCGTAATACTGTTGTTAGAAATCACTATGACAGTATTACGAGATCTCGCAATACTATCACTAGAGTTGTAATGATACCATTACAGATCTCATAATACTATTGTTAGAGCTGTAACGATACTATTACGGCAAACTTTTAGTATGCCTTTTTGATAGTATTGTATTATGAGATTTACTCAATATTACATATCTATATATGTTGTTTCCCTATTCCTCAGGTCATCCTGTGTGATACCAGTTGTTGTATTTGTCATCAATTTTGATACACTTCAATAAAGAAAAGTTTAAAAAAAGATGATTATTAGTTAGCCATGTATATATTATTCAACACACACCAGACTCTAAACAGCAGACCTTTACATGAAGAGAAATTAGTGTACTCTTATAGAAATTCATTCAGGCATTTTTGAGCTATTACCGTAGTGAGTATTTTTGTGCCACAAAATGAAGAGGACAACAGTTGGCCAATTTTGACTGGAGCATCCCCTAAAATCCACTGAGTAAACCCTTATGCACAATATAATAATTCCATAAATCTGAAGGGAAGTTATTCAGCATTTTTTGAACTTTTTTTGTGAATGCATTTATCAAAGATGCCCCCCAATAGCCCATTTATGTTCAAATCTACATCCAAAAAAACTGGCACTCCTTGTGTGCTGATCATTTATCTCCACAAATTTTAGTGAAATGTGTGCAGTCATTTTTGAGCTATCATGAAGGCAAATGGGGGTATCATAGACCCAAAACAACAGTAATCCTTTAATGATGAAGGCATCATCTGCAGGGGACGCTCAACGATGAATTCTACACAACAGTATTTCTATTGTTACAGCTGCAACTCAAACAAGTTCTTTGTTAAGTGTACAGGGCATCAACTGCTGCTTTTTCTGATGTTTTAGCTCTAGCACTGCAGGGGAAATGAATGTAACCTGCAGGCATGTATTGTATATTCCGTAGAAACTATGTTTCACAAACTAGTTTGCCTTTTTCTTTTTTTTTTTTTTTTATTTCTTTTTCTCCCCTCCTAGGTCCCTGCCAGAGCCACCCCTTCAAGAGTCGCCAATGAAACCTGTCCCTGCCACTGACTTACCTGCTGCTGAGGGTCCCTCATCCTGCCATGGATTACCCCCCCCCGGGCGGGGTTCAGGGTGGGGCGAAACCCCTGTACCTTAATATCTTCTCCGGTCCCTGAGACAGCAGCAGTTGGTGGCACATCAGGACTGGGTTCGGCGCTCCGTCTACCTGGCTCTGGAGGGTGAATTTCCCTGTTCTGTGAGGACGTTGCTGACCCTTGACGTCAAGGTGCGAGCGCCGACATCCGCAACGTCCTCCCCCTTGATGATGCAGCCCCTAGAGGTGATTGGTCCACAGGCCTCTATCTGTGACCAATCAAACCCCCTAGGGGCTGATGAGCTGTCATGCCCCCAGCCTCCGCCAGAGGTCACCGCTCGCCGGGATGGATCCCCCCCCCGGAGAAGGCAAGCTGTCGGAGGCTCAGCATTTTTCCCCCAGGCCGACCCAGCGACCCGAGTCCGCTCCCGAACCCGGGTTGTCGGTGTGGTGCGAGGTGTGGCGTATAGCGCCTCAACCCTCAGCACCACCGGGCCGGCTAGTTTCCTTTTTGTTATTGCTCCACTGATCTCAGAGACAGCGACATTGCTGGGAAAATATTGAAAAAACCTATTTACATGCTTTTCTGCCACCACTTCATACATTTTCTGTATTTATCTTTCAGACTTCCTTTGTTACTTCTACCTAGCCACATGTGATGTCATAATTCTTTCCTTCTGAATCATAACTGGTTGCCAGGTTTCATAAACATGGGATTAGAACATCACACTTAGACAAGGAGATGGTGCAAGTAACATCCAACTGACAAGGGTGTTATAGCATATCAGGAAACACTCACAGTCAAATACCACTTTAAGTTCGAATAAAACATCTTTATTTATGTACCCTGCCTCTTTAAACAACCTTTAACAAGAAAATACAAATAAGCTGTTTCTTCAACTTTAACCTTTCCCCACCTACTGGTTACCTGGAGTTGTCCACACTCAGCTTTCTGCTATGTTGTATAAGTTCACACAGTTTCCCTGTCTCTCTGTAGTTCTCAATAAACTAAATCAGGCAGCTCTCCTCTGTTCTGAGAACCACCATTTTGCCGGTCTACCTCTGCCTAGGTGTTCCCGAGTTCTATGCCTATAGGCCTTTTACTGGAAGACAAGGTTTCTCCTTTCAGGGACCTTAAAGCAGCCCATGTGGCGAAACGTTTAACTCCCACTGGAGCCCACAGCCTTCATATCACCAGCCGCACTTGTCGGAGCCTGGAGTGACTGGGCATATGGGGGATATAGATCCCCTCTCAGGGTACTACTGTCTATGATGCATCAAAAGCCCGAACAACTAAGACCTCTGTTAAAGCACATGCAACTAATAAGAATGTATTTATATTCTACGGCTGAACAAATTCCACTTCCATCACACTTCAGAACCAAAACAGACCTCAAATATTCATTCTCCTACATAATGAATGTCAAATTAAGGTTGACACAAACACTTTAGCTCCTGGAGACCAGTGCCATTTTTTCAGTCAGTCCAGTTTCAGTAAAAGCTTTTTTAGTGCCAATTTAAGACACTGTAAACAGCTTGGCCAAGCAGAGATATGAAAGGATATTCTCTCGCTCTCCCCCCCTTCCCAAAAACAGGGTGCATAGAACTGGGAGGGTGTTTTTGATCCTCTCCTCTCTAAAAGCTACATCACCACCAAGAAAAATCTAAGCAGGTCTTAGACTGCGCCACACTATTGTTTTGTTTTAAAGCTGAGCAATAAGGACTAAGGTTGGGATCCCTCACCAGCAGACAATGCCCCTGTAGTATGGTTAGAAACCAGAGGAATGGCAGGGGAGTCTTATTGCTCCATCAGTTCATTATCTGCTGGTACAAGACAGAACTAGAACCTTGCTGCTGCTATAAACCAAATTTGTCATTATGTGCCCATCTGTTTTGAGTTTAGCAATTTAGTATTATTGAAAAGTTTAATACCTTTTTTGTACCAGCATATATTTTGTAGAAAGGACAGCAGCAACTGTGGGGTTTACCTAATCGATAATCAAGTCACTGAAGATTCTGATCTTGCCAGTTTTAAAGTAATGGGGTCGGAGACCAGCAATATAGCATAAGCATTTGGTGGTAATGGGCGGTCTGGTGGCCCGTTGACACCACCCTACTGCCATTACTCATCAACAATAATTTAACAAAACATGCTGTAATACCACCGAATAAACCTGTGTGAGATACCTGACTCTAGCTAACTCTACTTTAAAGCTTTGTGGCTGAATCTGATCTATGTAAAAGACAAAGATCAACGATACTTGAGCCAAAAGCCCTCTGTTAGGTCATATCCATGGTACACAAGGAGTAGGTGAGGCACAGGCTCCCCCACACTTCTCTGCCAATGCACCTTACTCTGACATAAAAGGATCGCCATTCGCCTAGGATGAGAGTATTTTCTAGTCATGTTTATTCAGTTCTGAAAGAAATAAGCAGAGCCTGTGAACACCGAGACAGATTTCAAATTCATTCTGTGGAAGGGCATTAGGACAGGAATTCATCGATAAGCAATCAGGTTCTATACATTATTGGGGGGGGGGGGAGAGTCACAAAAGGGATGCACCCAGTGCATCTGAGCTGCGCTGGCGAATCCCGGACTTGCACACAATCGCAATTCTGAAATGGCAGTGATGCGCCAGTGCATCACTGATGCACCAGCACATCGCAGATGCACTGCTCACCACCCATAATGGTATGCGGCGCATCTGGAGGGGGCGTGCCCATGCATATGGGGAGCAGCCCTATTCACAACCCACCTTGGAGGTGCATCTCCAGAGCAAGTCTGAAGATGTACCTCCAAAAGATAAGTCTACAAACAGTAGACTTAAATGGGTGTCCACCCACAGGCAGGCTACCATACTGCAGACAGCAGCATGGCAGCCTGCCTACCCTGGCAGTCCTGTGGTCCCTCCCCCCACCACCCATATCCCCGTAATATAATAATAGCTACCAGCCATCCCTGGTAGTCTACTGTCCCACCCCCTCTGCCCATATCCCCGTAATGTGATAATAGCTACCAGACATCCCTTGTAGTCTAGTGTCCCACCCCTCTGCCCGTATCCCTGTAATGTGATAATAGCTACCAGACATCCTGTAGTGTAGTGTTTCTCCGCCCGTATCCCTGTACTGCAGGAAATCCCACCAGTCATCCCTGGTAGTCTAGTGGAACCCCCCACCCTGCCCTGACCCGATCGCCCTGGCAAATGGAAATCCAAAGTATCCCTGGTGGTTCAGTGTACCATCACCCACCAGGCATCCCTCCCCGCTTCCCATCCCAGCAAGTGCCGAAAATCAGTGGACAGCACAACCCATCCTCATACTGCCATGGCTGCCCACCAACTGTGCTGTCAGAGAAAGACAGTGTACAGCATGCCTGTAAGCCCATTGGTAGACCCTGCCAACCAATGGGCTTGCAGTGTGTACTGTGCACCTTCATTCACAACTTTCAAGGATTCGTTCCTCATGGAACAGTTTCTCAAGACTATATGAGAGGAGTTGATGATACAGTTACTGGACAGGATTCCTAACTCCATGAAGAAGGCAGCCAAGAGGGCTGATCAGGTCACATCCAATTGACCAAACACTCAGTGCAAAAACAATTGGGGAGAACATAAGGTGGTCTTAAGGGAACCTTGGGGGTGGGGGAACTTATGGGAAGCCAGCCTGTACCCTAACAAACTGGGAAGCCAAATGGTTTCAAAAGTACAGAGTCAGGAGAATGTGGGTGCTATAACGAGAGACAATGAGTGCTGCGCTACAAGCTGGGTGAGGTGCGGGGGGCTGCCAGCCCGAATGTAACAAACAAGTCACTCGCACTCCAGAGCCAGGAGAACATTTCTCCAGTGCAGGAGACACAAATGCCACAAAATCCAAGGTTGTTGTTTCAAAAGAAAATCTTCATTTATTTTTATTTTTACAGAGAAATGAAATAAGCACAACAGAGAAGTCTGCATGTAGGTGCCCCGGTACTTCGCCAATTGAGCCTTAATTGGCAAAGCATTGGGGCACCTATATGTGGACGTCTCTGTTGTGCTTATTTGATTTCTCTATAGAAAATGCTATTCAGGATGAAGAATATGCCAGCCACCGTTCAACAGCTTGTGGTCCACATTCTGCCTGGGGCAGAAGACTTTGCTCTGGTGTACATGGACATCACCATCTACAGCCAGACATGGGAGGATCAAGTCAGGTGCATGTCCGAGGTGCTCTGCTGACTAAAGGCTGCAGGGCTGACAGTCAAGGCGTAGAACTGCCAAATAGGGATGGCAGGGGTGTCACACCTTGGGAACAGGGTAGGACTAGGTACATCCAGCCAGAGCCAGAAAAATTGAGGCCATTCAGTGATGGACAATAGCTGCAACAAACAGAAAAGTACTGGCCTTCCTAAAGATGTAAAGGTACTATTGAAAGTTTGTGCCAAACTTCGTAAGTATTGCCAAACCCCTGTCCGATTTCATTAGGAAGAAGATGTCACAAAAAGTTCAGTGGATAGATCACTGTAAGACAGTGTTCCACCAGCTGAAGAAGGCATTACGTCAAGCACCTGTGATCGCAAGCCCTTACTATCTTCTGAAGTTCACTGGGCACGTGGATGCATCCGATCATGGGCTAGGAGTGGTTCAGAGTCAAGTCACGCACATCAGGAAGAAACACCCAGTCGTGTCATTGGTCCATCCCTCTGCCACATCCCTCTTCTGGGACTTATCTCAGTTTTCCCCTGGAGTGCACCATGGCTTACCCGTCGGTGCAGGGCTGATGGGAAGGACCCCACTATTGCCCGGTGAAGGACTGGGGTTGATCCGGGGGTTCAAGTGCTTTGGAACGGTGTGTGGGGGCTTAGCAGGAGTGGATGTCCTCCTTGCTTGGCCTGGTAATTTTTGCAGGCTATCTCCCTGCAGGGGACATGGTGTGCAATGTCACGGTGATGCACGGCCAAATGTCTATCACACCCCTAAGCTTGCAAGTTCTGGCAGTCAGTTCCTAGCATCCACTAGGGGCCACTTGAGCACCGGATGTTTCCGCAACCTTCCCCTTGAGAAGGAGAGCTGTCCATAGGATGCTCAATCCTCCTCCCCCCAGCTGGCCCTCTGACTCCTGGGCTCGCTTCTGAACCTGGTTCGTTGGTGTTGTAAGTGGTACGGCTACCATTGTGCCAGTGGGTCAGCTTAAATGTTATTTTTATATATTTATATATAATACAGGTAAGGAGATACAGACAAAGTGGGCAAGCATTAAGGAAGTAACACTTGAAGCAACATCCCACTGTGTTAGGGAGAAAAGCAAGAGCAATAGGAGGAAACCACTTTGGTTCTCAAAAACAGTAGCAGAAAAAGTCAGAGCCAAAAGACTGGCCTTCAGGAAATATAAAGGAACGAGCGGGACGAAGATAGGGAGGCACACCAAACTTCCCTAAAGGAAGTAGGGAAGGCAGTAAGGCAGGCAAAGGCCCAAACCGAGGAAACATTAACAGTGAAAGAAGGGGACAAGACTTTCTATAGATACATTAGTGAAAGGAGAAAGTCCAGAGGGGGTATTGCTAAGATCAAAGGGGATAAGGGGGAGTGTGTGGAGGAGGACCAAGGAAAAGCAACTATCCTAAATAGATACTTCTGCTCAGTATTTACTGAGGAGAAGGTAGGGCAGGTCCCACAGCTCAGCACCATGGACACGGGGGAAGGAGGTATGCACAAGTCCCTTCACAAAAGAAAGGGTCCTTCAAAAGCTCGCTAAGCTCAAGGTGGACAAGGCAATGGGACCAGATGGCATACATCCCAGGGTACTAACGGAGCTAAGGACGGAACTAGCAGAGACATTATCAGAACTGTTTAGTGAGTCTCTGAGCACAGGAGAGGTCACAGAAGACTGGAGAAGGGCTCATGTGATCCCACTCCACAACAGTAGTAGCAGGAAGGAGGCAGGGAACTACAGACCAGTCAGTCTTACCTCAGTAGTGGGCAAGATTATGGAGGCACTCCTTAGGGAAAGGATAGTGCAACACCTGGAATCCACAGGAGCACAGGATCCAAGACAGCATGGGTTTACAACAGGAAGGTCCTGTGAAATTAATCTCATAGATTTCTTTGACTGGGTAACCAGAGTGGTGGACCAAGGGGGTGCAGTTGATGTCGCCTACCTTGACTTCAGCAAAGCTTTTGATACTGTTCCACATAGAAGATTGATTAATAAGATGGGTAGGCTTGGGGTGGGTCAGAAGTTGGTCAACTGGGTGGCAAACTGGTTGGCAGGCAGAAAACAGAGAGTGGTGGTAAACGATATACAGTCAGAAGAGATGCAAGTCACAACTGGGGTACCTCAGGGATCAGTTCTGGGGCCAGTCCTCTTCAACATCTTCATCAGTGACATTGCAGATGGACTGGAGGGTAAGGTTTATCTGTTTGCAGATGACACCAAGATCTGCAACAGAGTAGATGATCCAGATGGAGTGGGCAGAATGAGAAGAGATTTGGATAAACAGGCAAAATGGTCGGAAAAGTGGCAACTGGGGTTTAATGCAAAGAAGTGCAAGATCATGCACATAAGGAAGAGAAACCCTAAAGCCACCTATAGGGTTAGGAGGGGAGTTGCTGGTAATCACAAAGGAAGAAAGAGACTTAGGCATCATCATCATCACAGATGACCTGAAATCATCCAAGCAGACCACTAAAGCAGTAGGCAAGGCTATGGGGATGTTGGGGTGTATTAGTAGGGGTATCACAAGTCGTAAAAGGGAGGAAATAATCCCTCTTTACAAGACACTGGTTAGGCCCCATCTGGAGTACTGCATGCAGTACTGGAGGCCACACCTTCACAAGGACATTAACAAAATGGAGGCAGTCCAGAGAAGAGCAACCAAAATGGTGCAGGGACTGCATCAGAAAACATATGAGGACAGATTAATGACGCTCAATATGTATACCCTAGAGCAAAGGAGGGAGAGAGGTAATATGATCGAAATATTCAAACACCTTAAGGGCATTAACAAGGTGAAAGAGTCTACCATGTTTCAATACAAGAAAAATAGCAGGACAAGAAGACAACATGAGATTAGAGGGACACCGATTAAGAGGTAATGTGAGGATGTTATTTTTCACAGAAAGGGTGGTGGATGCATGGAACAGCCTATCTCAGGAAGTGGTGGATATGAATACAGTGCAGGGCTTCAAACAGGCATTGGATAGGCATAAGGGAGCAATACAGATGAGTATGAATAGATAGGCCATTGACAGAGTAAAGGCCTATGGCACATTCATAAGGTGAAAAAAAAGAAATGTGCAGACTGGATGGGCCTTGCGGTCCTTTTCTGCCATCAACTTCTATGTTTCTATATTTCTATATATCATGCTTTTTTGTGACTGAGTCTTTTGAAGTATAGATAACCTGGGCTAATTTGTCAAGTCTTCCATCGATTTCTGAAGAGACAGGCTACTACACTACCATATCTAAAGAAATGTGTTCTCAGCTGTGACTAAAGGGGTGAGTTGCTTGCCTTTTGGGAAAGGGCACTGTACTGTGTGAGCAGTGCCTCTAGTAGAATTCAGACCGAAAGATACCTTGAGTGAGAGTCAAGCTGAGTGGTGGCAGCATACCAAGGTCACCATTCAGGCATTTGTAGGTTTGTGAAAACTGGTAGTGTGGTGCAGACTGAGTTCTGAAACGGGAAGCGGTCTGTGACAAGGAGTAATACATGAGAAATGCCCTGCATGCTAAAAAGGCATAAAACACTGATAACTAATACAGGGTGTACCCTTGTTTCATATATTCTATATGCCTGAAGAGAAAAAGATTGTCTAGAGGTTCTTGAAGACATGTACACTGTGGTCCAATACTTCCTGAAAAGTCTAAGTCAGCACCTCCCCAACAGTCATGTTAAAGTTTTGCCCTGTGACCCAGATTCACCTATGCCACTGGATGCACTATGGTTACCAATGTGTGCCTGTCTCCTCTATACCTGGCCCAAGACCAGTCAGGTCATACTAAAGTCTGACAAATCTCAGAATCAATAATGACCTTCACTTGCTATTCTCAAAAGAAAAAATTACTCACCTTAGTAACTGTGTTTCTTCTAATGGAGTCTTGCTGTATTCTGACATACTGCAGTAAGCCCCAGCATTTGAACTGCTCCGGAGAGGAAAGAGTTAAATTCTATGCAGAGCATAGAATGTTGAGCTCGAGCTCAGTTCAAACCTCTGCCTGCTGCACTATGAAGCGTAACCATCAGATTCTTACGAGCTAATACTAACTAATCCACTATGTGGAAATTGTAGACCTTTAATAGCCAAATGGCAACCAAAAATTTGGATCCCAAAAGACTAAAGTAGAGAAATCAAAAATCAAAAAACAAGTAGTGAACAACTTATGACTACTGCAATAAAGAAAACATAACCCACTCTCCCTCTCTCTAAAGAGAGGGAGTGCCCAAATGCATCTCTGGGGTGCAACACTGCACCTGCCAGCCCACTTCCCAAAAACAGTTTCTAAGAGGGGAGGCAGGGAGGGAGGTCAGAATACAGCAAGACTCCATTAGAAGAAACATAATTACTAAGGTGAGTAATTTTTTCTTCAACAACATGAAGTCTTGCTGTAGTCTGACATATTGCAACTGATCAAGCAGCAATTTCTAATGGAGGAGGGATTCAAACCTACTTTGGGAATAGGCTCTGCAGTACTGCTGTACCAAACCGAGCATCACTCCTAGGCTGGATATCCAGAGAGTAATGCTTGGTGAATGTATGGACTGTTTTTCAGGTGGCTGCTTTGCATATCTCTAGTAAAGGAATATCCCTGGCAGCAGCCAGGGAAGCAGCTGTGCCTCTAGTCAAATGAGTCCTCAGGCCTGAGGGTGGTATTTTATCTAGCTTCTCATAGCAGAATTATATACAAGAGACAATCCACCTGGCATTTTTTCTCTTAGTGGCAGGTTTGCCCTTACCCACTTCCCCATAAGTGAGGAGCAACTGGAAAGAGTCAAATCTGTGTGCCTTAGTAGGCTCAATGTAGTAACTAAGGGCCCTTTTAACATCCAAACAGTGTATTCTTCTCTCTCCTGAAGAAGAATGATCAGTGAATAATACAGGGAGAGACACACACTGGCTCAAATGAAAATCTGAAACCACTTTAGGTAAGAACCTCCTATTGGTTCTAAGCATCACCTTATCTCTATGGAATGAGAAAATCAGGCTCCACTGACAGAGCTTGCAACTCACTGATACGTCTGGCAGAGGTAATAGCTACCAGGAACACAGTCTTCCAAGTCAAGTACTTAAGTTCTGCTGAAGACAAAGGTTCAAAAGGGGGTTGCATAAGCTGGGCAATGCAAACGTTAAGATCCCAGGCAGGGGTAGGATCCCTAAAGGGAGGATTGGTATGAAGCAATCCCTTGAAAAATTTACAGAAAACAGGATGAGATGCCAGTGAAAAAGGCTTTCCTACTGACAGAAAAGCAGAAACAACTGACAAATGTACTTTGAGTGTAGCTGGTCTGAGGCCTAGGCCATTGAGGTGATCCATATAATTCAGAACTGTAGACAATTCAGCAGTGTCTGGGGATATATGCTTTTTGGAACACCAGATGCTGAATCTCTTCCATGTAGAATTATAAGTTTTTCTGGTGGCAGGTTTTCGAGAGGCTTTGGGAATGTCCAGAACCCCTTGAGACAGATGCAAACTTGCATACTGTAACTCTTCAAGAGCCATGCCTTGAGATTGAGAGACCGAAGATAAGGGATACCAGATCCTCCCCCTGAGAGGAGGTTAACAGATCGTGATTCCTGGGAAGAGATAGGGGAAGATGAACTGCTAGGGACAGCAACAGGGGATACTAAGGCTGCCTGGCCCAGTCTGGAGCAATCAGGATCACTTTGCAAGACTGTGAACTTATCTTGACCAGGACCTTGGACAGAAGAGGAAAAGGAGGGAAGGCATACAGAAATTTCCCTTCCCAATTCAGAATCAGAGCATCCAGAGGGACTGAGCCCAAGACTGGTGGTCTGCAACAGAAAAGAGGAAGTTGGTGACTGTCTGGGGCTGCAAAGAGATCTATCTCTGGAGTGCCCCATCTTGAAAAAATCACTTTTAACACTAGAGGATCCAGGGACCATTCGTGATGGCCCTGGGAAATCCTGTTCAATGCATCTGCTAGCACACTGTCTTTTCCTGGGAGGTGGACTGTTGCCAGAGAGGTCTGTAGGGAGTAAACCAGGGACCATATTTTCATGGCTTCCGTGCACAAGGCTATAGACTGAGTGCCTCCCTCCTTGTTGATGTACCACATAGGGGTGTTGCTGTCTGTCCTGACTTGACCCAGCTTGTTCTTTACTGATTGTGAGAAGGCCTGTAAAGCCAGGTAAACTGCCCTGAGCTCCAGAAGGTTGATGCAGAGAAGAGACTCTTTGGTGGACCACACTCCCTGGGCTGTGAAAGCCTACAAGTGGGCTCCCCAACCCAGGAGAGAGGCGTCTGTGGTTAGGACCACAGAATGAGACTGAGAAATGAATGGGACCCCTTGCCTGAGATTGTCTTGATCCTGCCACCATTGAAGAGCCTGGATCAGAGTCTGAGTCACTGGAATCAGTTTGGTCAAAGGATCTTTTTTTCTGAGACCAAAAAGCCCTCAGATGAAACTGAATGCCTCTCATCTGAAATCTGGCCCCCCTGGACCACTGCAGTGGAAGCTGCCATGTGGCCCAGCAACTGAAGAAAGTGTGTTGCTGGTCGAGAGACCAGAGGGTGGAAGGAAGAAGCCAGCTCCATGTTGGCCTTCACTCTTACCAAAGGAAGAAATGCTCTGCTTTGACAGTGTCTAGTTCCACCCCTATGAAAGTCAACAGTTGTACTGGCTCGAGAACTGACTTGGGAAGATTGAGAAGGAAACCTAGAGAAGTGAGCACTTGCTGGGTCACTTTTAGATCTGACTTGACTTGGTCTAGAGAGTGACCCACTATGAGCCAGTCATCCAGGGTATGGGAATATGGAGATTTTTTTCTCTTTAGGAATGCCACTACTACTGCTAGGCATTTTGTGAACACCCTTGTACTTGATGTTAGGCCAAAGGGCATTGCTTTGAACTGGTAATGGCCTGAAGGCAGTTCGAACCTGAGATGCTTCCTGTGGGAGCACCTGATGGGAATGTGAAAGTAGGCATCCTTTAGGTCCAGGGAGGCTAGCCAGTCCCCTGGCCTTAGACAGGGAATAATTATTCCCACAGTCACCATTTTGAACCTTGGTTTTAACAGATGTTTGTTCAGGTATCTTAAGTCTAGGATGGGCCGCCACTCCGCTGTTTTCTTTGGGGTAAGGAAGTACCTGGAGTACATACCTTTGCCCCTGTGGATTTTAGGAACTCTCTCTATGGCCCTTAAGGCCAGAAGAGATGAAACCTCTGCCTCTAGGGCAATGGTTTCGGAGATGTTTGCAGGTGGAAAAGATCTGGCTTTCAGCTTTGGAAACTTTTTGAAGCTGAAAGCCAGTCCCTGGCTTACTACCTCCAAGACCCACTTGTCTGAGGTAACAGACTTCCAGTCCTGGAAGTAGTAAGCTAGTCTGCCTCCTACAGGAATGGGGGAGTCGACCCGGGCTGACACATCAGGGTGTCTTGTTGGCAGAAGCCTTAGGCTGAGAGCAGGATGCAGCCCTGCTCATCACCCTTCTGCCTCTCCCTCTGAAGAACCCCCTCTGGGAAAAAGGAGAGGAGGCTTGTGCTTGATAGAAAGGCCTATGAAAAGGCCTGCCCCTGCACCTAGTTTGCTGCCTTTGAGGAGTTGCCTGCCTTTCCTTGGCCTGTGCACTCCTATAGGTGGCCCTGTGTTCATCCATCTTTTTCATATAATTCTCTGTCTGCTCCCCAAACAGATAATTATTAACTACAGGGAAATCCATAGCCTTAGCCTGGGTATCCTGAGATAGGCTAGTACACCTGAGCCAAGCTAGTCTCCGAAGAGCCACAGATGTAGCCATGACTCTAGATGACACATCATTGGAGTCCACAGCAGCATGAAATTGGATCTTTGATGCCTCAATCCCATCAGCAGCCACCTCCTCCAGCTCCTTGGCATGCTGGGGGAGGCCTGCTTAGCCAGTGCCAGTACAGTGTCCCACCTGGACTTCTGGTACCTGGCTGTATAGGCCATGTAATTAGCCTGCCTGAGTCCCAAAGAAGATGCCATGTACTGCTTCTTCACCATGGCATCCAACTTCCTGGAGTCTTTATCGGGGGGGGGGGTGAAGCCAAGGGAATGTTAGCCTTATCACAGGCTGCAGCCTGCACGACCCCAACATGGCTGCATTGCTGGTACAAGAACTCCATACTTGAGCCTGACAGCACGTACCTCTTGTCCATCCATCTGTCCACAGGAGGTAAGGAATTTGGAGTTTTTAACAAGTTTTTTGTCCGTTTCCCAAAAGACTTATGAAGGGGAATAGAAAACCTTTTGGACTCTGGGATGTCCATCATCTTCACAAAGTCAGGCTCCTCTTGTTCCTCGACAGCTTCTTCCATAGGGAGCTGGAGGGTTTCTGCCACTTTCCTGTAAAACATAAAGTGGGAAGGGGACTCAGAAAGCCTAGGAGGAGAAACACCAGAAGGCCTGTCTGGGGAGATGTCCGGTTCTACGGGCTCATCCAGATCTTCTATTCCGTCACTATCATCACCTTCATTATCATCATAATCATCATCCCCCTCCAGGTCTGGTTCATAAAAATCTTCAGGGGTATAATCCTGAACCGGAGGAATCGACCAAACCGAACGCCTGCCAGAAGATGCCGGATCGGTCGGAACTGAACGAAGCGATTCCACTATGTGAATCGCTTGGGCAATTTCTTCGGTAGTCATATGGTGCGGTTCTGGATCCGAACCGGACAATTTATCTTTTCTTTTTCCTTTTGATGGAACCGATCCCTCGGAATCGGCTCTCCTTTTGCCTGAAGGAGTCTCACCCTGGTTAGAGGGCACTCCTTTTGGTTCGGTCGGAACCGAACCGGGCTGGCCATCTGGGTCAACGGACTTCTTGGCCTCCTTTTCCCTAAGCCTGGCCAATCTTTTATCCAGGGTGGCTTTAGGGAAATTCTTGCAGATTTGGCAGTCCGAATCGAGGTGGTCAAACCCCAGACAATAAACACAAGTGGTGGGGAGATCAGCCTTAGCAAAGGCCTCCCCACACACACTGCAGTGTTGAAACCCAGTGGGCTCGGTTTTTCTTTTGGGTTTCTCAGACGTAACCATACTTAATTAGAAAACTTACCCTTTACTCGGCTTAAGCCAGGCAAGACACCCTTATCGGTTTCTAACCGTGTCATGGGTATTTGAGAAAAACGCAAAAACATGTTTTTTTATTTTTTTTTTTTAAACCGATAAGGACCGGTACCACACACTAAATTTATCATAAAACAAATTCTACACAGCAGCCAGTTCAGCCGAACTGGTTGAATTATATAGAGAACTACAATTTCCACAAGTTTTTCCAAATCTAGTCCACTACCTACGTATTTATAGTACCACAGACAGGGATCTGAACCGAAAAAACAAAGAACTTTTCGGTAAAACCGACGACTTTAACCGACTGAGAACTGTGAGCAGAGGAGAAATCTCCGGAGCGACTGTTCAGTTAGGTGGAGTAAAGAATCTGATGGTTACACTTCAAAGTACAGCAGACAGAGGTTTGAACCGAGCTCGAGCTCAACGTTCCATGCTCTGCATAGAATTTAACTCTTTCCTCTCCAGAGCAGTTCAAGTGCCGGGGCTAACTGCAATATGTCAGAATACAGCAAGACTTCATGTTGTTTGAATACAGACATCTCTTACCGAGTGCCCTTGATTGGCAAGAGCAAAGCTTGCTTGGCTCTACTTCCTTTTCGGGCATCGTAAAATATGTCCTAAGCTCCACAGCCATAATATGTTACTTAGACCTGTTAATCTCCATGCTCACCCCTTGTGGCCTATTTGACTCGGGCTCACTAGGAGGCCCTCTTAAATAAGATTTAAATGGCATTATCAGTTTCTTGCTCTCTTAAACAGTCATTCTACAAATTCCTCACCCTAACAGTAGATACAGCTACTGCATCCATGAGAAAAAGAAATAAGACTCTTTCTGATAAAGAGGTAATATAGCATCAATAAACCAAATCTATTAGTAGGTAATAAATTTACACTGAAGATATTGTACGGCAGCACAAATCGGTAAACGAAGCAGAAAGTGTATTAAATTTAAGGTAAAAAATGAGGCAGCACATAATTAGCAAATTACAGTTATGTAAGAACTTACCGTAACAGTAGATCTTTGACAGAGGTTCCTGCGGTAGGTCTTCACACATAGAACTGCAACCCCTGGCATCAGACTGCATGGCAAACTTCTAGCTAGCAATCCATAGCTGGGGACCGCCCCCAACATCACATGACGGGACGTCGGCATGACTGTATATAGGGGGTGGTCCCCACGCCTGCCCTCCAGTTCTCCTGCTGGAAGACTCCAAAAAGAGAAGAATGGGAGAAAGGAGTACAACTCCTAAAGCCTGCAGCTACTGAAAAAACAAAGCTCTGAGAAAGGAAAGAAAAGGAGAGGAAAAAATAGGAGCTGGGGGAAGGTGGGAGGGCAAATGAGATCTACTGCAGGAACCTCTCTCAAAGATCTACTGTTACGGTACGTTCTTGCGTAATTGTAATATCTTACTTCGAAAGAGTTCCTGCAGTAGGTCTTCACATATAGGACTGAATACCAAGCAGTCAAGAAAAAGAAGTCGGAGACTAGGTTCTGGGAGGAGGAAACATCTGCCAACTAGAAAGTGGATTATGACAAGAGGCCTTGCAGAACAGCGAGGCCGAAACCAGCCTTACGCCTAGAAGCGATGTCCAGACTGAATGCTAGGTGAAAGTATGGACGGAAGACCAAGTGACCACAGCACAAATATCCGCAGTGGACACATTCCGCAGGAAGGCCATCAAGGTAGCCATACCACGTGTCGAGTGACCCTTCACTTCCCCCGTAAGAGGCTTCTCATACTTCTGGTAGATGGATAAGATGCAATTAGCCAACCATTTAGACAAACCCTGTTTTGAAATGGCCGAACCCTGACGTCTGGGTGTGAAAGCCACAAACAACTGGTCAGTTTTACGCGCCTCCTTGGTCCTAGAGATACAGTATCTCAGAATCCTGAGCACATTCAACGTGTGCAAAAGGCATTCCCCCTATTGGAATACTTCGGGTAATAAACCGGCACTTGAATGTCTTAGTTCAAAGTAAATTCTGAGACTACTTTTGGAAGAAAGAAAGAAAGGGTTAGTCCACAGAGCCACCTGGTCTCTGTGGAAAATCAAGCACGGCTCCTTACACGAGAGGGCCTGAAGCTCTGAAATCCTTCGAGCTGAAGTGATGGCGGCTAAAAAGAGCTCTTTCCAAGATAAATAGTGCACATCGCAACTTGCTGCTGGCTCAAAAGGGGGCAAAGTAAGTTTCTCTAAAATAAAATTTAAATCCCATGGGGGAACCGGATTAAGAACTGGAGGCTTAAGGTGGTGGAGCCCCTTAAGAAATGTTTTGGAGACCTCCAGCTGAGCAAGGGTTTTGCTCCCCCCACCAGAAGGTGGTAGGCGGAAGCCGCAGAAAAGTGGACCTTCGGAGAGGAATAATTGAGGCCTGTATCAGACAGGTGCAAGAGGCACTCAAGGACTTGGCGGCCGAGCAAGAGCATGGGTCCAGGCCCTTGGCCGTGGCCCAGATAGAGAATCTCTTCCACTTCACAGCATACGTGGATCTAGTTGAGGGTTTCCTCGCCTCCACTAGAACCTGGGCAACTCTGGAAGAGATGTCAAAGCAAGAGACTGCTATGTCCAAAGGTGCCATGCATACAGGTGGAGAGACTTGAGGCTCGGATGTACCAGTCTGCCCTGCTCCTGAGACAGAAGATCTTAAGAGAGAGGAAGTGGTACCGGGGGTTCCAAAGTCAGTTGCTGCAGCAGAGGGAACCAAATCTGCCGAGGCCAAAGAGAGGATTGAAGAATCATGTGAGCCCCCTCTGCCTGAAGCTTCAGCAAAACCTTCTGAAGAATCGGAAAGGGGGGAAGCATATAGAAATCTCCCTGTCCATGATAGAGACAGCACGTCTCACCAAAAAACACCATGCCTGGGAACAAGCGAGCAAAAGCTGGGTAGTTTTGCGTTGGATGGGGAGGCGAAGAGGTCTATCTCTGGCTGACCCCACTGATCGAACAGATCTTCCACTACTTCCTGCTTCAGCTTCCACTCATGAGCTCTTGTGACAGTGCAGCTGAGACTGTCCGACAAAACGTTATGAACTCCTGGAACATGGACTGCAATCAGAGACAGGCCGTGCTAGACTGCCCAGTACCACACCTGCATTGCCTCCCTGCAGAAGAGGTATGATCGGGTACCTCCCTGTTTGCTGTTGTACCAGACCGTGGCAGTGCTGTTGGTCTGGATTAGGAGTGTTCCCAAAAGCAAGAGGGACTGGAAGGCTTGGAGAGAGGACAGCACAGCTCTCATCTCCAGAACATTTATGTGTAGCTGCTCCTCTTGCGGAGACCATCTCCCCTGAGTTTGATGGTCTCCCAGGTGGGCTCCCCAACTTTGACCCGAGACATCCATCACGAGGGTCATGGAAAGGGACAAGAGATGAAAGGTGATCCCCAGAGAAAGGTTGGATAGATGTTGCCACCAGAGGAAGTCCCTCTTCAAGCTGCTGGAGACTAAGACCTTGTGGTCCATGTTGTCCAATCTTTGGTCCCTTGGACCCAGAGGGTCCACTGGGTCACTCTCATGTGTAGTCTGGCCCGAGAAACTGTGGGGATGGCGACCACCATGAGACCCAACAGTTGGTGGATGGATCGCGCCGTGGTCCAGTGAGAGTTGGACACCAACGCAGCCTGTTGAATCAGGGTATCCACCCTGTCCATAGGTAGAAAGGCCCTGCCCTGCACCGTATCCAGCACCACTCCAATGGAGGCGCTGAGAGGGTATGAGTTGAGACTTGGGATAATTCACAGTGATGCCAAGTCTGGAAAAGAGGTCCAGGGTGGTGGAAAGAGAATCCATCAGACTGTCCTGAGATGGAGCTGAAAAAACCAGTCATCCAGGTAATTGAATGCATAAATCCCCTTCTGAAAAATGCAGCAGCTACCACCACCTTCACTTGGTAAACATCCGAGGTGCCGAGGAGAGGCCAAAAGGGAGAGCCTTGAACTGATAATGGTTCTCCTGAAAGGAGAATCTCAGGAAATGGCAGTGGGCCTAGAGGATAGGGATATGCAGGTAAGCATCCTGCATGTCCAGCGAACACAGCCATTGGTTCTGCTGGAGCAGGGGCAGAAGTCCCTGGAGAGTTAACATGCGGAACCTCTTGTATTCCACAAAAAGGTTGAGCAGGCTGAGATCTAGAATGGGTCTCAGATCTCTCGATCTTTTCTGGCACTAGGAAGAAATGGGAGTAATATCCCCTTCCTATCTGCCCTGGAGGAACCAGCTTTACATCTGACTTTTCTAAAGAGCTTGGATTTCCTGCTGAATGAGGCCTTGGTGGCCTGATGGGAAGTGAGACCTTTCTGGCAGGTTGTCTGTGGATCTGTCCAGGAACTCTACTGAGTGCCCTCTTGCGTTGAGCTGCAGTACCCAAGCGTCTGCAGTTATTACCTTCCACCCTTCTAGGTAGAGGGTGAATCTTCCCCCCATGAGTTCCTCTTGAAAAACGGGAGGAGGTGGAGGGGGGTCCCTTCGAGTCAGGACAACGAGGGGAGGGCTGCTTTGCCACCTCTGGCGGCCTTTTGGGCTTTTGCCTCGGAGTCTGGGTACCAGAACCAGTGGCATGGCCATGCCCCGCTGTCTGCCCTGGTTCTGCCTATTCTGCGGGCGACAAAAAGGCTGCTTGTGTTTTTGGTCCAAGCGGCACAAGGAGCGGACGTCCTTAAGTAACCTGCCACTCTCCTGTAGCTCTGTTATGATGTCCTTAGTGTCGCCTCCAAAAAGGATGGAACCCCTAAAGGGGGTGTCCAGAAGAGTGCTTTTAACATCTTGCACCAGTCCCGCAAGCCGAAGCCAACCCAGACATCTCAAACAAATGCCTGTAGCAGTGCACCGGGCCACCAAGTCAATGGAATCGTAAGTGGATTAGTTGAGTCTTACTTTTTCCAGAAGCTTATTTCTGAGGTCCTCATCTGGAATAGCCTGAAGATCCTTCTCCAAGTTGGATAAAGCCAACTTTTGGAAGGACACCATGTGAGCCACATAGTTTAGAGACCGAATGGTGCAGGTGGAGGAAGCGTATACCTTACGGCCACACTGGTCCATCTGTGTAGACTCTTTATCCAGTTGGGAGGTACTCAGGTGCTTCAGCTGAGCTGACCTATCATGGGCCGCAGTAATAACTATGGAGTCAGCCTCAGGTTGACTAGTTAAATGGCATGCCCCTTCTGGGGGGTGATAAGTCCTGTCGACTTTCTTGGAAACTGCAGGAATGGATGACAGTTGTTGCCATATTGTCAATGTCAAGTCCTCATGTGGCCCCAAACATGGTGGGATGGGGAGGGGATCCACATTAGTGAGGTTGAGATGTTCTGCGAGCCTCTTCCCTTTGGGGTCCACCTCCTGAGACACCCAGCCACAGGCTTGCTGGCTGGACCTGAGGAGCTCCGCAAAGGATGGGTCCTCCAGTGGAGACTTAGGAGACTCCTTCAGTTGTGGCTCAGCAAGGGAATGAGGCTCCAAATGACTGACAGAGTCGGAGTCAGAATCCAAATCGGAAGACTTCAGTCTGCTTGGCAGGGAAGTGACATCTGGTACTGCCTCTGCGGCCTTAACTCAGTTGGGTGTCTGCCTGAGTCCCTATCCGACCAATGGTGGTCGACTGGGGATAGGCTCCTCGTCATTGCCCTGTGCGTCGGGGTGGCAGACCCGACCAGATGGGGTTGTCCCAGCTCTTGCAGGAGTTGGGATTTTGCATCCATCTACCAGGCCGGAATAGTCCTTTGCATTTCCAGCTGAGGAGGAGGAGGAGGAGGAGATGAAGGCTAGTAGCCTGGATACCCCATGGTAGAGTAAGGGGGGGTAGCCAGGAGTCTGACACCAGTATGTATAAGGATGGTACCCCTGGTACATGTGGCCCGGTGTCACGTACCCTGGTGTCGGCACCTGCAACAGGTAGCCTGGCGACGGCCCTCCAGGCGTCAGGTGGTATGGGAACTGTGGCGGAGGGAAGCCGGGGTAGTTGCCAGAGGGGCCACATGGCAGAGGGGCTGAAGGTCCAGAAGGTGGCAGTGCCGAGGGACCACTGGGAGCATGTGGATCTGTCAACCGGCCTGGGGTCTCTATAGGGATCCCTGATGGGACAGGAGGGGGCTCCGGTGTTGGAGCGTAAAACCCTGAGTCCATCCCTAATTCCATGGGGGATGGGGGTTTGAACCAGAGATTGGCCCGGCAGCAGGGGGTGAATGCTACCCGACGTCTGATCCAAGAAGGGCGAGGGGGGTAGGGGAATCGACACCCCCCATCGACAGGTCTGCAGTGGGAGCAGAGATCTTGGTATGAAGGCCCGATGCAGGAGAGATCTTCTTGACAGCAGAACTCAAGTCCCGGAGGTTCAGGGAAAACGAGAGGTCAAACTGGGTCAGTGAGGCCTGGGAGGGAGAACCCTCGCGGGATGCAGGGGAGCCTGGAAGCTGGCTCTGCGTGACGTCGGGAATCGATGAAGGATCCGACACGAGAGCTTCAGCCAAGTGGTTGTCGGAGAAACCGGTGACCAAAAGATCAGCTTTGACCAGGTGGGCATCAGAGGAGCTGACATCTGACTTATCGGTTGTGGTCAGGCAGACAACAGCCGAGGAGCCAAAGTCCGGCTTATCGACCAAGGGTGTGCACCTGGAGGCAGAGCCAGAGAGAGGCTTATTGGCTGAGCTATCGACAGCTCCCACAATCAAGTCCTCCAGAGAGGAATCCCCCTTGCTGCCCACTGACTGAGCCAGGAGGGGGAGAAGGCGTCCGATCCACTGGGGCGGATGGAGACCTAGGAGGAGGAGTAATCACCAATGTGGAGGCCCCAGCTAAAGTGGCGTTGGCTATCTGGTGATGCTGAGTAGAGGGAGACCAGTTCCATTCCCGGCACTTCTCCTTCTTTTTCTCTGGGGTGGGTGAAGAGGAATGTTCCCGCAGCTTCTGAAGCTCCTTGTCTATCAATGCAAGGTGTTGTTTTATGAGATGGGCATCGAGGGCCTTCTGGCGCCAGGAGTGCATAGCCTGGTTAAACGATTGGCAGATATCACAACTGATCACCCGGTGTTTGGGACCGAGGCAGAGGATGCAGCAGGAGTGATCGTCCCCATGCGGGATCCGAGTGCTGCACTGTGAGCACTTCTTTTTAATTTTGTGCGAAGACATGCAACAAAATTTAAGAACGGATAGAAAAAACTTAGAAATACTTAAGAAAAATGGCAGTCGACTGAAGCAGAGTTCACTGCCAGGTTCGACAAACTCAGGTCGACGACAGGAAAGAACTGGAGGGTGGGCATGGTCCTGCTGACGTCCTGTCATGTGATGCTGGGGGCAGTCCCTCGCTATAAATTTCTAGCTAGAAGTTTGCAGAGCGGTCCTGGGGTTGCAGTCCTATATGTGAAGACCTACTGCAGGAATTGTCTCAAAGAAAGATCTAAGAAATACTGCATTAGAACATTTATGTTGAATTCGTGAGTCATTCTTTACTTGTAAAAGCTGTTTTTCTTAAATACTGGTTCCCATTCTGTTACTGCTCCACTTTTACTGGCCTTTAGTAACCTGTGTGTGTGGTTTTTTTTTTTGTTGTTTTTGGTTATTCAATTATGAAATATGCATTCAGAATAATATATTGGTTCCAACGCATAGAAACTGATACAGACATGGCCTAAATAAGGAGAAACTGTAATCTTGTCACCCAGTGGCACCCATATGTGTGTTAATTCTAAAAGGTAACTGAACAGTAAAGTTAAGGAGTGAAATCACTCAGATAAAGCCCACTACTGGCTTTACTTATACTTCATGAAACCATCAGTGTTGATAAAAGCTTCCAATAATCGATGGAAGTGGGTCAGGAGAGGATCCATCCAACTCACGCTAATATCCCAGCAGCTTATAAAATATATTAAAAAGAAAACAGAGCAAGCAATAAATTGGTAATGTCACCCATCAACGTACGTGACCAAATGTAAGCTAGTAAAGCAATAACCTACTCTGAAGTAATAATAATCATCAAAATGTCACGAGCCACACTCTAGAAAATACATTAATTTCGGAGGAAACATTTTCAGTATATAAACCACCATATGAGTATATAAACAGCTTTTGTATACGTACCATTTAACAAATCATTTGGTGAAATGCAGATGAACTCAGTATCGACTCGCCCTATATTGCCAACTTTGAAACCAACAAAAGTAAAAACAAAAACATAAAAAACATTTTGGGAGGCTGGCTGGAGAAAATACAGTTACGTAACAACTTACCATAACAGTGGATCTTCCACAGGAGCTCTTGCAGCAGGCCACACTGGTAAGAATATGCTGCAAGGCACTAGGACCACATGGAAAACTTCTAGCTAGCAGTCTACCATGGGGGACTGCCCCCTGCCGACATCAGTCAGCTGACATCAGCATAGGCTATATAGGAGGGTGATCCCCTACACCACTTAATTTCTCCCGCCGGAGACCCTGCACGGCCAGCTGATGGAGAAAAGAGGAGGTTATCCCGAGAGCCAAAGACAAAGCAGAAGCAGACGCGATGGAAAGTAGAAGCAGGGGAGAAGGAAGGAAAAACAGGGCCTACTGCAACAGCTCCTCTTGATGTACTGTTACAGTAAGTTCTTACGTGTGGTGGGGTTAGGCTACACCTTCAGCTGTGACTGATGGACCAGTCTTCTATCTCCTTATTTCCTAGCTACCAAAACTTCTGTCGCACAACAGTTAACTCTTTTCTCTTTCCTTTTCAACCCTACCCTAGGTTGGCCACCTAGTGTAGCTCTTTACTATCCCTACTAAGTTTCCTACTAGTTCTCTCTTTTCATCCTTTTTCCATTTCCATCCATTCAGTCCCTGGAATGATGCCAAACACCCGGAGAGGTGTTATGTAAAGTGCACAAGTGCGTTTTGTGTACAAAAAATATGAAGGCTATTTTAAATAGGAATAAATACTGTTAATAAAGCCTTTTTAAATAAAAAGGATTCAGGGCCATATAAAACAATAATAATTTCATGATTAGTACAGTTATAAGAAATCCTTAAGGTATTTTCATAAATTCACACTGTAAACCTGTTATTGTATAAGGTTATATGTATAAAAGTGCTTAGTCACTGTGGATCAGAGATAAAGAGTCAATATTTGTGGAGATATACACTGTACCTTTAACTGAACCAGAAAGTCCCCTGAAACAACCCCGGTTTGAAACATGTCCAAACGTGCAAAGAGAAAGGGCTCAGTCAGGTGACCCCACCAAAAGATAAAACAACATCTTCGCTGAGTTCACTTCAGTTCAGTCCAGTGGGGCTTAGCCCTGAGAGAGTAGGAGAGATTCTACTGTTTTCGCAGATGAGCTGTTGAGTGCAGATGAGAAGGGTCTTAGGAGCTCTAAAATCCAGGACTGTATTATGTGGGAAACTACTGATGTTAAGTAGCGATTTTCTTTGCAATTTTTTTGTTTTCATTTATTGTTCGAACTTTTGAAAAATAAATATCACACCACAGTGTGTTTTAAAACTGTAAATTTGCCTCGTCTGAAGTTTATTCCCACACGCTCTGACATTACGTAACTGTACTATCTTACATTAAGGAAGCTCTTGCAGCAGGCCCCACCGGTAGGACTAAGTCTCAAACAGTACTGGTAGCACCAGGATGAAATCACAGGGAGGAGGACAAGTCAGCAGTCAAGAGCTCATGACATAAGGCCATGTAGGACTGGCAGGCCGAAGCTGGCCCTTTGCCTAGAGGTGATGTCCAGACTGTAATGCTTAGTGAAGGTGGGGACAGAACTCCTGGTGGCAGCTGCATGGATGTCAGCAGCAGACACATTTCTGAAACAAGCCATGAAGGCAGCCATACCCCTGGTGGAATGGCCCTTGACCAACCCCAGAAGAAGACTGTTGTACTTGCGGTAGCAGTAAACAATGCAATTAGGTAACCACTTAGACACAGTTTGGAAACAGAAGTGCCCTTTCTATTGGGAGCGAACAAAATGAATAACTGATCAGTTTTCCTCAAAGAACTTGGTGCGGTTAATGTAATACCACAACATTCTGTGAACATCCAAAGTATGCGGCAAGGCCTCCTCCTGATTAGAATACTCAGGAAAATAAACTGGAAGGTGGATGGATTGATTTAAAGTTAACTCAGACACCACTTTAGGTAAATACTTAGGATTAATACGCAAAGACACCCTATCTCTGTGAAAAACCAAATAAGGCTCTTTACACATCAGGGCCTGGAGCTCCGAAATCCTTCAAGCAGAGGTTAACAGCAACCTAAAAGAGCACTTTGCATGACAGAAAGTGCAGCTCGCAACTCACAGCCGGTTCAAAGGGAGGTAGAGTGAGTTTCTCCAACATAAAATTGAGGTCCCATGGAGGGACCAGGTGCTGAATGGGAGGTTTCAGATGCAAAATGCCCCGCAGGAATGTGCAGGATACCTCCGGCTGGGCAACAGCTTTGCCCTCAATAGATGCATGGTACGCAGAGACGGCAGAAAGATGCACCTTAAGAGAGAAGTACCCCAGGCCTGAATCTGAAAGGAAAAGGTGGTACTCCAACACCTGATTCACCAGGCAGGTGAATGGACCCAACTGGCAAGCAGTGGCCCAAATGGAAAAGCAACTCTTGAGGAAACCCCAAAATGGGAGATAACTAAGTCTGCAGGAGCTAAGCATGGAGATGCAGAGACCTGAGGTCTGGATGTATCAGGGTGCCTTGGTCCTGGGAGAGCAAGCCTGTGCACAAGGACAAGGGCATCGGGGGTTCCACATCCAGCTGCTGCAGCAGGGGAAACTAAATCGGGCATGGCCAGAAGGAAGCTATGAGAACCATCTCTGCCACCTCCAACTGGAACTTGAGCAAAACCCTCTGCAGGAGCGGAAAGGGAGAGAATGTGTACAGAACCCTCCCTTTCCAAGAGAGGGACAATGCATCTCACCAGAAAACTCCAGACCCGGGATTCAGCAAGCAAAAAAGTGGCAGTTTTGCATTGTGTGGGGATGCAAAGAGGTCCAACTATGGATGACCCCACCTGTCGATGAGGTCTTTGACCACGGAGGTTAGAAGCTCCTATCCATGAGCTCATGACCTGGAGCAGCTGAGACTGTCAGCCAGGATGTTTTGGATGCCGGGAACATGAACTGCCAAGAGCTCCAGCCTGTGCTCTATAGCCAAATACAAGATTCTCATTGCCTCCTGACACAGGGAGTAAGAGTGCATTTCATCCAGCTTGTTGATGTAATAAACTACTCACATATTGTCTGTCTGTACCAGTAATGGACCCGGGAGGAGATAAGTCTGAAAGACCTATAGGGCATATAAAACCGTCTGCATCTCTAGGACATTGATGTGAAGGGCTTGGTCTATGTCTGACCAGGTACCCTGAGTCTGGTGGTTGGCTAGATGGGCTCCCCAGCCCATGCCAGAGGCATCCGTCGAAAAACCTGCTGGGGAGTCGAAATCTGAAAAGGGAACCTCTGCAATAGATTGGCCGGGTCCATCCACCAGGCCTGAACCCTCCAGACTGGACTGGAGATCAGGACCAACTGATCGAGATCGTCTGTGCGCTGATCCCATTGGACCTGTAGGGTCCACTGAGGCACTCGCATGTGCAGGTGGGCCAGGGGAACTGTGGCAATTGTCGCCGCCATATGGCCCAGGAGGCACAGGAAGACTCTGGCAGGAATCTGTCGGCTGGAGGAAATGAGACGGGCCTGCTCCATTAGGCGGGCCACCCTGTCCTTGAGCAAGAAGACTCTGGCCTGGCAGGTGTCCAGGACTGCCCCTATATATTGAAGGCGCTGGAAAGGGAAGAGGCAGGACTTTGGCAAATTTACCATGATCCCCAGGTTCTGGAAAAGGCGCGAGGTGCATTCTAGGGTCTGAATCAACCATTCCCTAGAGTGGGCTGTTAACAGCTGGTCATCCAAGTAGGGAAAAACATAAAAGCCCTGCCTCCTCAATGCCACTGCTACCACTGCCAGGCATCTAGTGAATACCTGGGGGGCTAAGGAAAGGCCAAACGAAAGGGCCCGGAATTGGAAGTGGGCACCTTGAAAACAGAAGCAGAGGAAACAACGGTGAGCAGGAAATACCTGGATGTGCAGGCAGGCATCCTGCATGTCCAGCAAGCAGAGCCAGTCCCCCTGGGGCAGTAGGGGCTGCAACTCCTGCAGGGTCAACATCCTGAAGCATTTGTATTCTATGCAGACTTTCAGGTTGTTAGAGTCTAGGATGGGCCGAAGATCCCCGGTTCTTTTGGGGACAAGGAAAAAGTGGGAGTAAAACCCTTTCCCCACTGAGCCTGAGGGACGGGCTCTATGGTTCTTTTTTGAAGAAGAGCCCGAATTTCCTTTGAAACCAAGGGCAGGTGTGTGGGAGGTAAGGAGAGTGGTCTTGGGCGGCCACTTCAGGAACTCCAGAGTGTGACCTTGAGCTATGAGCTGGAGCAGCCAGTTGTCTGTGGTCACTGCTCGCTACTCTACCAAGTGGAGGGAGAACCGTCCCCAACCGCCTCCCTTGGACCCTCGGTCGGGGCAACAGAGTCAGGAGGTAGGAGCAGGCAGTGGAGCTGCGGGACTCCTGGGGGCCCGAGCGGCAGCACCTGCTGGGGTGGTGGTGGCCTCATGCCAGTGTTGGCCCTTGGCAGACTGGACTTGAGTTGGTCTGTGGGAGGACTGACAAAAGGACTGACGTTGGTTCACTCTAGACTGCGTACGGTAGAGTGAATGGACCGATTTAAGGGCTTTGCCTGATTCCTGCAGATTAGAAATGAGGCCCTGGACATCACCCCTAAAAAGGACCGAACATCAGAAGGAAGCATCGAAACTGTTAGCCTGAATATCTGCGGCAAAACCTGAGACCTGGAGCCATGAGTGGTGCCAGAGGCAAACACCGGCAGCAGCCACATGCCCGGAGGCGTCGACTGCATTGTAAGATGCTCTTAGCACATGGCTGCCCACATCTGAGCCCTACTTAAGGAGCTGAATGAGCTGAGTTTTCATGGAATCCTCAGGCAGAGTCTGACTGAGGTCCCTGGCCTGGTCCCAGATAGCATTTTGGTATCGCACCATATGGGTCAAATAATTAATGGCCCTAATGGTCAGAGTAGCAGAGGCAAAGACCCATTTGCCAATCTGGTCTAGCTGCCAAGATTCAGTCTGGAGGGAGAGCACTAAGGTGCTCGGGTTTCTTGGAGAGTGACTCCACTGAAAGGGTTTGCCTGGCAGGGCAGGAAAAAGACATTCTCCCCTTTTAGGAAGAGGAGGAATAGTGGAGGGGTGGGCCCAAGCCGCCCTGGTGAGATCCTCATAGGAGTCGATCAGGGAAGGCACCACCACTGGCATGGCATCGTTCTGCTAAAGGAAGATGGCTAGGCAGCATCTCCCTGGGTCCTGTTCCTCCATCTCCCACCCCATAATGGACTGGATGTGGCACATAAGGTCCATGAAGGTCGGATCATCAGAGGGGGGGATTTGGGGACCTCCGTAGGCTGGTCCTCCCCTCCCGTAGACTCCCCTTGGGAGAAGAAGACCCTGAGGATTCAGAGTCATCCACAGAAGGCTCACTGTCTGGGGCCAGAGTCAAAAGCTGGCGATCGTCCTAGCGGAGCCTGTATCAACCTCAGGTCAAGACCCCAATGTGTGAGTGTCATTTGGCCCAGCTCTACCCGTATCCCGGGACTGGGGGTCCCATAGGGGACAAAGGGGAGAAGTCAGAGGTGGGCCCTGAGGGGTGGGGGTTTGCATCTGCATAAATGATCACCACGCTGAAAACAGGGCATTGCAGTGTTTCCATGTCACAACGGTGATCACCAAATAGCGACTGCCGTTACAGCGAGTGTATATCATTGAAAAATCAGAAAGTACAGTTACGTAAGAACTTACCGTAACAGCAGATCTTCAAGAACAGCTCTTGCAGCAGGTTACACCATTAGGACTGAAGCCGGCAGGCTACAGGACCCCACGGAAAACTTCTAGTTAGCTATACCCAGCGGGGGACCGCCCCAACGTCAGATATTTCATAAAAGGGGCGGTCCCCCAGCATTCCTCAGTTCTGCCGGAGACTCCCGGCATAGTGATGTAAATCTGAAGGGGAGACCGAGGATCTGCTTCCAGAGGAAGACTAATGAAATTTTTTTGAAATTTAAATGAAGAGAAGTATGCTTCCTGAGGGGAAGTGGGAAGGAAACTACCTGCTGCAAGAGCCGTTCTCGAACATCTACTGTTACGGTAAGTTCTTACGTAACCTTACTATCTTACTTTGAGAAACAGCTCTTGCAGTACATTACACCATTAGGACTGAGTTCCAAGCAGTACTGGTAAAAAGCTCTTATTTTGGGAGGGGGCTCTTCGAGGTTGAGAAAGCAACCCCTGCAGGACTGCAAGTCCAAAGCCTGTCCTATGCCTAGAAGCTACAGTATGTTCAGGCTATTGTGCCTGATGAATGTGAGCACTGTGCTCCAGGAAGCCACCGTGCAAATAGCGGAGGCTGAAACATTCCACAGTGAAGCAAATGAAGTGGCTACGGCCCTGGTGGAATGACCCTTTACCTGTCCAGGTAAGGGTTTGTTCCGCTTCTGATAACAGAAGTTAACCAACCACTTCACTAGTGTGTGTTTGGACACTGGTGCCCCAAGCATTCTGTGGGCGAAAGACACAAACTTCTGATCGGACTGACAGTGAGGCTTGGTTCTGGTCAGATAATATCTGAGAATTCTATGCTCATCTTTGGTGTGCACAAGAGCTTCTCCTTTGTTTGAATAATTGGGGAAGTAGACTGGCAAGTCAATGTCCTGACTGAGGGTGAGTTCTGACACTACCTTGGGGAGGAACTTAGGATTTGTCCTCAAAGACACCCTGTCCTTGTGAAAAACTAAATAAGGTTCTTTGCACATCAGTGCATGGAGCTCCGAAATCCTTGCTGATGTGACTGCAACTAAAAATAACGCCTTCCAAGAGAGAAGGCAGTTCACAATCCACGGCTGGTTCAAAGGGAGGTAATGTTAGTTGCTCTAAAACAAAAAGAAGGTCCCAAGAAGGGATCAGTTCCTTAACTGGTGGTTTAAGGTAGAGGATGCCACACAGAAAGGTATGGGAAACCTCTAGCTGTGCTAGTGATTTCTGGCCAATCGGTGCATGGCAAGCTGAAATAGCACAGAGGTGCACCTTTACTGACGAGTATGCAAGCCCTGCTTGTGACAAGGAAAGAAGGTAATCCAGGATAGATTTCTCTGAACAAAGGAGGGAATCTAGGCCCTTGGTAGAAGCCCAAAGGCAAAACTTGCGCTACTTCATGGTGTAGGTCGCCTGGGTTGAAGACTTCCTTGCCGCCACCAGGACATCTGCCACCTCATCCGATACTCCATGTCGGAATATGGCTACGTCCTTAGAAGCCAGGCATGCAGGTTCAGAGACTTGAGGTTCGGGTGAACCAGAGACCCTCCTTCCTGGGACAGCAAGTGCAAGCTGATTGGAAGGGTAATTGTGGAGTCATATGCCAACTGATGAAGGAGGGGAAACCAGATCTGTCTGGGCCAGAATGGTGCCACCAGAATCATGTTACCCCTTCGGCCTGCAACTTGAGCAGGACCCTCTGGATCAAAGGGAAGGGAGGGAAGGCATAGAGAAACCTGCCCATCCGAGAGAAGGACAATGCGTCTCACCAGAAAACACTAGGCCCTGGATCTAGTGAGCAGAAATTGGGCAGTTTTATGTTGTATGGGGACGCAAAGCGGTCTAGATCTGGTGTTCCCCATCTGACAAATAATGTTTCTGCCACTGACTGGAGGAGTTCCCATTTGTGGGTGCTGAATCGAGACCTGTTCAAGAGATCCGCCAGTCAGTTGCAGACCCCGGGAACATGTACCTCAGACAGTGTGATGCCGTGTTTCTCTGCCCAGTCCCATATCCTCATGGCCTCCCGGCAAAGCTGGTAGGAGTGAGTGCCTCCTTGTTTGTTGATGCAGAACACCACTGATGTGTTGTCCATTTGAATCAGTAAGTGTCCTGGGGGAATTTCGGATCGTAATGCCTGGAGTGCGTAAAGAACTGCCCACATTTTGAGGACGTTGATGTGGAGGTGTACCTCCGATGGAGACCACAGACCTTGTGTCCTTTTGTCGTTCAGCTACGTGCCCCAACCGGATCCCAATGCTTCCATTGTGGGGATCAGATTGTGAGTAGGTGGTGAAAAGGGGACCCTTACTGAGAGGTGTTCGAGGACCAACCACGACTTGAGGGCTGTGAGGACTGAATTGGGTTGATCCAGATGGACTTGACGCTGATCCCACTGGACTCTGAGGGTCCACTGGGTCACCCTCATGTGAAGACGTGAGAGAGGAACTGTGGCAATGGCAGCCGCCATGTGCCCTAGAAGGCGTAACATGGTTCATGCTGGGACCTGCTTCCTCGTACTGATCTGTTGGATCAGTGCCCAGAGGTGTTCCGCTCTGTCCTCTGGTAGAAAGGCTCTGCTCCTGCGGTATCCAATACTACGCCGATGAACTGCAGCCTTTGTGAAGGCATCAGTGATGAGTTTGCCCTGCTGATAGTGATGCCCAGGGAGTCGAACAGGCTATAGGTGTCCTGCAGTGCCCTGTTTAACTCTGCCCGAGACAGGACTATTAGGATCCAGTCATCCAAATAAGGGAAGACATAGTGGCCTTGTCTCCTGAGGGCTGCTGCCACCACTGCCAGGCATTTGGTGAATACCAGTGGGGCTGATGAGAGGCCGAATGGGAGGGCCCGAAACTGGTAGTGGCATCCCTGAAACTCAAACCGCAGGAATTTCCTGTGTGGTGGAGCAATTGGGAGATGGAGGTAGGCATCTTGCATGTCTAGTGAGGCTAGCCAAGCATCTGACCTGAGCATTGGGATGAGACCTGGCAAGGTAACCATTCTGAAGCGTTTGTATGTCACCGAGCCACTGAGGTCACTGAGATCAGGATTGGGCATAGATCCCCCATCTTTTTCGGGACAGAAAGAAGTGGGAATAGCATCCCCTTTGCCTCTGATTCCAAGGTACCTCCTCTATGGCCTCCTTGTCTAAGAGGGCAGAGATCTTTTGTTGGATAAGCGCTGCGTGCTGTCCCGAATAGCGGGAGTGCAGAGACGGTCTCCATGGAGGATGCTCTAGGCATTCGATAGAGTGCCCTCTCTGAATGAGTTAGAGCACCCATTGATCTGAGGTTATTCTTTGCCACCCTGAGAGGTGGTGCGCAAAATGACCGCTGACCCTCTCTTCCCTTTGATCCAGAGGGGAAGCAGGGGTCTGACGTGAGTCAGGCAGTGGAGGGGTTTTGTCCGGTGGGCTGGGGAGCTTTTGTATTCCTGGCTACTTGGCCTCCGGGAAAACGCGGCTGGCCCTTCTGGTTAATATTACTGCTGGGCTGCTGGCCAGAACGGGGTTGCTGGTCTTGCTTTTTCCGAAAGCGGTTTTGGCCTTTGTGACTGGGCTTCTGCTTGGGTCTGTACATGGCCTGTACAGACCTAACGGCCTTACCAGCATCTTGCAGTTTGGTAATGACCTTCTCGGACTCCTCCCCGAACACGACCGATCCATTAAACGGAAAGTCTAAAATGCCGTTCTGGACATCGGGTGTAAAACCCGAGACTCTAAGCCATGAATGCCTTCTGAGGCAGATTCCAGCCACTGCACCCTTTGCAGCTGAATCTACCAAATCACAGGCAGCCCAGAGAACTTGTGTCCCCATGTCGGAGCCTGTTAGAATAAGCTTCAACAGCCCCTCCTTCTTGTCTCCATCGGGAAGGTCCTTAACGAGGTCCTGACCTTGCTCCCACAAGGCATTTTGAAATTGAACCATATGGGTCATGTAGTTGAGTGACGGTATAGAACAGGTTGCTGCAGCATACATCTTTCTCCCCATAGAGTCTAGCTGCTTTGACTCACAGCCTGGGGGCTGTGTGCTGAGATTTTGGGGCCTTTGGGATCTATCATGAGTGGCTGTGATGACTAAGGAGACTGCCAACGGTTGTTCCCCCAAGTAAGGGTCCTCTACAGGTGCCCTATATAGGCGGTCTGCTTTCTTGGGACCGTGAGTGAGGAGTAGGGGCAGTTCCAAGTGGCCTTCATAGCAAACTGAAAGGTGTCTACCAATGGTGGGACCACCACAGGTTATGGGTCTTTGAGCCTCAAATACCTCACTAGATGTTGCCTCTCTGGGTCCAGATCCTCCGTGTGTCCCAGCCTATATTCTCCTGGATATGTCTCATTACATCCATGAATGATGGATCATCAGGAGGTGATCTTGGAAGAACCCGAGGGTCTGGCGAAGGGACACTGAAAGGTGAAGGCGACCTGGAAGTGTCGGTGGTATCAGGGAGAGACTCCTCCGAGGAAGAAGAGTCAGACCTCCTGTGAGGTTTCTTGTGCCTGTGGGTGCTAGGAGAGCAGGAAGAGGTGTGAGAGTGGGACCGCTTGCACTTGTCCATCTTGTTAGGCTTCTCCCAGGACAGGCCCCTAGGCGGGGGAGTGTCTTCCTTAGGGGAGGTCCGTCTGGGGTTTTGGACCTAGGTGGGGGCAGGCTTTCCCTAGGAGGTTTTGTGGGGACCACATTCTTCCTAATGGTCTCCCACCAGTAGGAGAAAAACTCCTTAACCTTCTCTATGTTAAGGCCTGACGAAGGACCCGGCGTCAGGTCCTTCCTGGGCATCTGCCCTTGACCTGAGTCTGGTCCTTGAAGTTCCGAAGTGCTCATCGATGGGTCTTTGGATGACCTCGGGTTTTGAGGGGTATTTCCCTCTTTGTCTCTGACGTCTGGTCATTGGTTATAGGCTGTGTACCCACGTCCATGCCGCCATCGTCCGAGGGTGCCCAGTGTCCGGTGTCTGGTACAGATGGGGGAGCATCCATCCTAGGGGTTGATGCCATAGGACACTTGGGGGGCGTCAGATCCGCTGACCGCTTAGGGTCCGATGCCCGTTTAAGGGACGTCAGCTCCAAGGTCCGCTTGGTGGACATCTCTGGATACCCCATGGAGGTTGGGAGACTGATTTCTGGTTGGTGTCCCGGCGCCAGGCCAGGGAGTCGGGGTCTACTTGGGCGGCCGACAAGGAGTGTGCCTTATGGGGTCAATCTAAAGCCTCAGATCGGCCCGAGGAGCCCGAAGGTCAGCTAAAGGAAGAGTCCTTAAGCTGGATCTTTAGGGGCTGAAGTGAAGATGATTTACCTGAGCCACCGGTGGTCTGTACCTTAGCTGGTAGAGGCTGAGATTTTGCCCAGGATGGAGACCTATCAGAGCAGGCTGACCCGGAGCTGGCCCGGGAGTCCAAGGTGCAGACAGATGGGAATTGCTCTCTGTCTTTCTCCCTCCTCTTCTCTTTATGCTTGCCTGATTTATGGGATGATTCCCCTAGGGAGGATGAGTTTCTCTCCATCGCCTTTAATCTTTGCTCAAGAAGGAAGGTCTCAAGTGCCTTCTGGCAGCAGATCCGTGTGCGGCTGTTGCAGTGCTGGCAAATGGTGCAGGCCTTAGTATTGAGATCGGGGCTTCAGCACCGGATGCAGGCCGAGTGTTGGTCCTTAAACGGGATCTGCTTGCCGCACGTGCACTTGGAAGTGCGTCCTTCAACGGAAGAGGTCAGGGAAGCAGATATGAGAAAAAATATAAAGTCTTGATTGAAGAAAATTCTGGCATCATTCGGTAGCTGATGGCATCTGTGGATCCGATGCTTGCGAGTCAACGGCAGGAAAAGAACTGAGGGATGCTGGGGGACCGCCCTTTTATGAGGTATCTGACATCGGAGCGGGGCTGACGTCGGGGGTGGTCCTCCACTGGGTATAGCTAGCTAGAAGTTTTCTGTGGGGTCCTGCAGCCTGCCAGCTTCAGTCCTAATGGTGTAACCTGCTGCAAGAGCTATTTCTCAAAGTAAGATCAGCGATATACACTCCCAGCAAAGACATGCGGGTGAAAACAAATGTATTTTTATGCGAGGGGCTATGCCCCCCCCCCAAACCCTTACTAAAAATTCTCAACTCCTGGAGGATGCATGTCGGGTAAGGGGTGAAACTAGCAAAAAAAAAACAACAAAAAAAACTCCCACCCGCAAAACGCAAAAATACTGTGTGCCTCCCTAGCCCCCAACCCTGCACCCTCACCACTGTAGCCAGCCACCCTCAATACCACACCATACGACCAGCTCAGCAGTCTCTCACCACACTACCTCTCATATACCTGCTATCCTGTTCTGGTCCCCCCCCTCCTTTCCTTCCGGTCGCCTAGTTCTTCACCTGTCATTACACTTTCAGGGTAGCGTACATTACAGGCACTGAGATTGGTGTGGCTCATGTCTGAGAGTCACTCAATCTCAGTTGCCCATATGACGGTATACCCATTGTAGTCCACCTTTGGAGCAATACTGCATACAGGTAGAAAAGGCAAACCAGGTGCCAGGTTGGGGCACGACAGCTGAGGTGCCAGTGATGGGTAACCCAGTGTATGTCCCGGCGGCGTTGACAAATGATCCAGCGATGGGCCAGCAGACATCAGCTGCAGCAATGGTTGCGGGAGAGGTGATGCCAGTGCCTGAGCCACTGCTTGGGGCATCGACAGCACTGGCCGTGGCCCAGCAGGCGGAGGCCTAGAGCACCCGTGCGATGGGTCTGCTGATGCCGGTCCCACAGGGGAAGCTGGCACTAGAGGGGAGGGGGATCCCCTGGGTAAAGGCAGAAGTGACGGAAACAGAGACAGCCTGCTGTGGGCACTGCCTACCAGAACTGGCATTGGTCCTGGAGGTGGGAGCCGGTGAAGGCAGGGCCGTGGCCAGGAGGGCGACGGGTGCACAGTCATCACCTGAGAGTCCAGAACTGGCCAAATCACATGGCTGAGGGCCCGAGGAAGAGACGGGCCTGAGCATTAGGGGCTGGGGAGCACGAGATGAAGTCCCCTGCTCCAAAGAGCCGCTGCCTAAAATGGAGATAGGAGTGGGTGGTGCAGCCACCGGAAGCCCGGAAGAGGTGAGGGCTGGTGGGGCCTGCGGCTCCAACCCACCTGTGGAAGGAAGACGCCGACGCACTTGAAGGTTTGAGGGGCAACTGCGACTGGGAAGCTGAGCAGGCCCGCTCTCAGTGTTTATTCTGGTGTTTATGCTTCTCCAACCTCTCCTTGTGTAAAGAATAAGACACCCCGGAGGACTGTGCCAGCGAGGCTGAAGAGTTCCTGGCCTGCAGCTCCTTCTCCATGGCAAGCAACTTCTGCTTAAGAAGATGGCTCTCAAGTGTTTTCAACTGACGTCTCCGAGTGGCCTGGTTGAATTTCTGGCAAAACTAGCAGTTTTCAATGTCATGGCTAGGCAGATCAGGCATGAAGAATGACCATCCTCCTCAGGAATCTGTTTGCTGCAGGCACACTTTGAGGAGCGGTCGGAAGACAAGGCAGTAGAAAACAAACTCGGCCAAGAAAACACTGAAAATCTGATGTTTAACACTAAAGAAAAATTGAAAATAAAAAAGCGTGAAAGCGTGGGAAATGGCGGTCAACTGTAGCTGCAACATTTACTGAAATCCAATGTGCACAGGTCGATGGCAGGAAAAGAACTGAGGTGGTGTGGGGGACCACCCTCCTATACAGCCTATGCTGATGTCAAATGACTGATGTCGGTGGGTGGCAGTCCCCCATAGTAGACTGCTAGCTAGAAATTTTCCTGTGTGGTCCTAGTGCTTGGTGGCCTGCTGCAAGAGCTTCCCCAATGTAAGATCTGAGGTAACTTGCTCCATGCAGAGTGGTTGGCTAAGCGCAAATAGTGCTGTGCACCTTTCTGACCATGCAATCATGCCATCTTAGTCCCCCTCATCTACACTTAAGGGGCCAAGAAGAGAGGGAAGGAAACCACCACAGTAACCACATGTATAAGCAGTACTCATCACCCTGCATCAGCAGGAAGGCTCTTTAGTGTGTTCAACCTGCCTTCCCCAGCTCTCCCCCCACCTGCTACAACAAGTACAGTATAGATTTACACAGTTGGGAACACCAATGTGTGGCTGGACTCAGTTCATCATATGATGAGACAAGTACGTCCAATGGCAGTTATCAATCCTCCCTTTCCAAGCCATGAGCGTGAGAGGTTGTCAAAATATCACCTTTAATTTTTGCAACTCTCTTCCTCGCTTCTGACAGATCACCAAAAATGTAAACTTTTTCCAGCATAGGAAATCTTCAGTTTTGCGAGGCGCGGCAGTGAATGCCAGATGCCGAGGGATTTTAAGCCTGTTCAGACAGTGAATAATGCCTTATGATGGTGTCTCGTGGCATAACTCAGGTTGGGGAAGAAAAACAAGTGGGCTCTGAATGTAAGCGCTTACCAAGGACTGCTGCATTGTACAGTTCTAAAATGGTCCTTACCACCGCAGATCAAAAACACCCATCGAAGTTACTTAAAGGAAAATAAAGACTAAACAATAGCAAGATGTGAACCAGTATTTAAAGAAAACATTTTACTGCACAAAAAATACTGGCTAGGAAGTTAAATGTAGTTCTGTTTTATAAGACTGTAAAATGATTTTAATAATGCTATTATTGCATGCATCATTCAACATTAAAATCTAGAATAATTTATTGGACGTGCCAACCCCTACTAATACAGAGCCGCAACATATTTTTTAACCATACATGTAAATTTAATCATTCTTAATGTTCTGTAAAAGTTCATAAATCTGTATAAGTTGACTTAACAACTTACTGTATGTGAAAACAAAGAAACAGACGTAGCAAAACAAAAAAACTATTCACAACTGTGAATTTTATAATAGTGACGTGATTTGAGGCAAGCAATGCATTTAGGTACAGCTGTATTTTTGAACCTCATATTTGAGGTATGTCTGCATGTTTCATAAATGCCTCCTCGTCAGTAAAGATTAAATGAAAACCCCAACTGCCTCCTAGACAGTTTCTCCGTTAAAAGGTGGCTTACTGCCAGTTTGGACCCCACAAACACAAAAGCAACTGTTCATAGCTTCAGGCTGTTGGATCTGTTCCAAGGTGCTTTATTAACCAAAATACTAGAGTTTTCCACTAAAGGAACAAGTCATGCCTTCCTGAAATCCTTAGCCTTTTACATTTTTTTGCTGCCACTCTATATAAGTTACCCCATCACTTCCTAAACAAAACACTCCTAATGCAATTTAAAATCAGACCCCTCTACAGGATATAAGTAAAATATAAGCCATTCGTTAAGTAAATTTTATACGTTGTAAATATCCAACTTATAATCAGTCCCAGTTCAAGGGTACGTTATTATCTAATTGCCAAATTCCATGGTTTGACACATTTAGTAAGCAGCCCGCCACATAGCCAATAAAAAGTACAATTCCATCAGCACACTGCAAAGTCAAACACAAGACATGGCGCTAAATCAAACCAGCTGAATTCAGCTAATGTTAACACAGGGAAAAGCTGCTAGACATGTCCAAAACTGACTGTTCCTCTGCTGTATGAGTCCAACTCAGCTACCAGCTATGACATTTTGAATACCATTTTGATAGATGCAGACTATGGGAGAGGGTTGGGGGTGGACATTAAGAATTTTGTTTTGACCGCAGTTTACATATTCCACTCAGCATACAGGTGCTCAGAACTGGGTTAAAGAGCAGCTTTTTGATTACACTAAAGTTCAAAACATTGTATTCACAAGAACTGCATTTTCAGTTTCTCCCATTACAGTATATGGCTTTCATATATTTAGCACGTTTATTTTGGCACTTTGTCCACTGTGCATTAAAAAACATTACTCTCAACTATTGACTTAACAATCATTATAATCCAGGAGTCAGGTGCATTTATCTATGTGTCTAGGTCTCAAACGTTTGATGACTGTTTCTTGTGTAAAAAAGGGTGTAGAATTCAGATCTATAACTCTTGTTCATCCATAGTTGCATGTTTTCTTGGAAAATGCATTTTCTTAAGAGTAACTAAAAGTTTAACATTTATGTAATAGACTCGGTTTACTCAGTTATTTATTTAATTTATCTAATTTATTTAATAGACTCAGTTTACTTAGTTATTAATGTAATTTATTTAATGTTTCAGATATGGCTAGCAAAACTTCTCACAAAAGCAGAGGCGATGCATCCCACACACTGATTCAGGAGTTAGCACAGACCATGGAGACCCACTACCTTTTGATGATGCTCATTGGGAGAAAGTAGTTGATGCAAAGGAAAGGCATTCTAGTCAAACACTGTCAAAGTACAACATAGTATGTCTTGAATTGCCTGAACGTTATTCCAGCAGCCATGGGTATCATTATATCTGTTAAAAGAACTTCACTGCATATAAGAGTTCTGGTAAACTTGGGCTGATGAAACTTTAAAAAAAGACACCATAAAAAGTTATCCAGCAAAATTGCTTCGCTCCCAAGTTCATAGTGCTCTATCTGAATCTGCAGCATCTACAGCAGGCATATTCCCAAATGAATGTATATTTTCCAACTCATACAAGAAAAGTCCTAAGAGGTCAAAGGAGACCTTTGAATATCCTACAACATGTGTAACTTACGGGGCAGAAGACAGCATAAAAATGCAGCAAAAGAAACAGACGATCAACAAATGGATATGATGGTAGGCAATACTGATCTCATAGCCAAAGAAATGAAGTACCACAACAGCTGTAAGAACAAGCATGTAAAAAAGGCAGAACAAATAAAGGGCACAGGTACAAAATGTGAATACAGTCAGTTGAGGGACAGTCACCAGGTTGCCTTTTCCAGACTTGTTAAGTATGTGCAGTGCATCGTTAATGGAATGCAAGAAGAATCATTGCTATCTCTGCACAAAAGGTACATGGACATTCTTATGGAGCGTAGTAGGTGTGAAACACATTACGACCCACAGAGCTTGCAATCAAGATTGGCAGATCACTTCAAAGATGGTATCATATTTGATACCAAAAGTAGAAAAGTGGGTACAATCATCAGGTCTGCTAAGAAACAGGATGACTGGAGGGAAGCACAAGCAGCTCAACACAAGAGAGAACAGCTGTTGGAACTCCTAAAGGCACAGCCTCATAATAAAACCAAAGTTAAAGTTGAAGACTTAACAGAAGAAAATGTAAAACTTCCACCGGTTCTTCAGACATTCCTACGTACTGTACTCACGGGTTCATCAGAAGTGGGCAGTGAACGACAGGAGAGGGTAGTTCAACCTACTGCAGATGACATAGTGTTTGCAGTGTCAAAGGGCATAATCAAACCACAAAAATACTTTTTTTTGGGCATGGGTATCAAATCCATGACAGGCATGTACTTCCAGAAATGAAGTCCACCTTGTCAGTGACTGTTACAAGTCACCAGCGATGAAAGGTCTTGAACAAGAGAAGAAAGGAAAGCATAGCATCGTCCCACAGTCCTGTCTTATATCTGGTCCTGACCAAAGCTTCTTCAGATCTTTCTTTGAGTATAGTTGTCTCCTCAATACTGGATGGTATGCTTTGGTATGCTATACCCAGTGTCACACAAAGTGTCATGACCATCAAGTGTCTCTGTCATTTCATCATAATTGTCGAAAGCCAAAGCAGTAGCTAAACCTGGCTATATAAGCAATCCCTCTGGTGTAGCCATATTCTCCGTTATATTGGTTGTGACTGCAGTTTTGAGTTCCTCCACAACATGGTAGCTGGCACAGTGACAAAACCTCTTCAAAATAGTTAAAACTTTCTTACTGCTTGTCATGGATTTAATAGATCTGCAATAGACTGAACTACCCTCTCCTGTCGTTCGCTGCCCACTTCTGAAGAACCTGTGAGTACAGTACGTAGGAATGTCTGAAGAACGGGTGGCAGTTTTACATTTTCTCCTATTAAGTCTTCAGCTTTAACTGGGGTTTTATTATGAGGCTGTACCTTTAGGAGTTCCAGCAACTGTTCTCTTATGTGTTGAGCTGCTTGTACTTCCCTCCAGTCAGCCTGTTTCTTAGCAGACCTGATGATTGTACCCATTTTTCTGCTTTTGGTATCAAATATGATACCATCTTTGAAGTGATCCGCCAGTTTTGATTGCAAGCTCTGTGGGTCGTAATGTGTTTCATGCCTACTACACTCCATAAGAATGTCCATGTACCTTTTGTGTAGAGATAGCAATGATTCTTCTTGCATTCCATTAACGATGCACTGCACATACTTAACAAGTCTGGAAAAGGCAACCTGGTGACTGTCCCTCAACTGACTGTATTCACATTTTGTACCTGTGCCCTTTATTCATTCTGCCTTTTTTACATACTTGTTCTTACAGCTGTTGTGGTACTTCACTTCTTTGGCTATGACATCAATACTGCCTACCATCATACCCATTTGTCGATCGTCCATTTCTTTTGCTGTGTTTTTTATGCTGTCTGCTGCCCCGTTACACATGCTGTAGGATATTCAAAGGTCTCCTTTGACCCCTTAGGATTCCTTTTCTTGTATGATTTGCAAAATACACATTCATTTGGGAATATGCCCGATGTTGATGCTGCAGATTCAGATAGTGCACTGTGAACTTGGGAGCAAAGCAATTTTGCTGGATAACTCTTTACGATGTCTTTTTTTAAAGTTTCATCAGCCGCAAGTTTACCAGAACTGTTATGTGCAGTGATGTTCTTGTAACAGATATAATGATACCCATGGCTGCTGGAGTAACATTCAGTCAATTCAAGACACACCATGTTGTACTTTGACAGTGTTTGACTAGAATACCTTTCCTTTGCATCAACTACTTTCTCCCAATGAGCATCATCAAAAGGCAGCGGGTCTCCATGGTCTGTGTTAACTCATGGATCAGTGTGTAGGATGCATCGCCTCTGTGGTTTGTGAGAAGTCTTGCTAGCCATATCTGAAACATTAAATAAATTACATTAATAACTAAGTAAACTAAGTCTATTAAATAAATTAGATAAATTAAATAAACAAGTAAACCGAGTCTATTAAATAAATTAGATAAATTAAATAAATAAATAAGTAAACCGAGTCTATTACATAAATGTAAAACTTTTAGTTACTCTTAAAGTGCATTTTCCAAGAAAATGTACAACTATGAACGAATAAGAGTTGTAAATCTGAATTGTACACACTTTTTTACAAGAGAAACAGTCATCAAACCTTTCGGACTCAGACGCATAGATAAAGCACCTGGCTCCTGCTCTACTGGGTTTATTACAACATAATCTGTTTTGAAAATAAACCCATTATGAAATCAGAAAGTCCTCATCAACACTTTACACAATACAGTGCCGACGTATAAACTGGCAAAACCTGTTATAATCAAACAAACAAAAAGCAGCACTCACCATTCAAGTTAGGAACAGACAAGCACATTACAGTGTAAAAGATACTAAGGTTTACCAAGCTTGGTTAGGAACAGGAATAGACCTGGAGGTCCTTCTTAACTATTCCCCCACTATTCAGTGGCCTGCTCTGATACCTTCGACATGTGGATATCCAGCAACCTTTTAAAACTAACAAACAAAAACTAGCTTAAACAACTTTACTAGGCAGATCATTCAATGGTCCCACCACTCTCTGCATAAAATAAGATCCTCTGATGTTTGTCCTGTAGCTTCTCCCTAGCAACTGCAATCGACGACCTCTTGTATTATGAGTACAATCTTTAAACACAAGTCTCCCATCACTGCACATAAATTCTTGTCTGAGTATACTGTAAAGTAGTAATAAGTCCCCTCTGTTTCTCCTTTGTTCTAAACTATTTAACCCTAGAGATTCTAGTCTTTTTTTTATAATCCTGCCCCTCAAGACAGTATATGCATTTAGTCAGACTCCACTGCACTTTTCTAATGCTTGAATCTGTCACTTTAATGTGAGTGCCCAAACTTGAGAGCAATAATCCAGGTGTGGCCTAATCAATGATTTATACAGAGGCATAATAACATCTCTATGTCTGCTACAAACATTACTTTTTATATTACCTAAAATTCTTAGTGCCTTTATCACGGATTAGCTTATTATTTATTGAGAAGGACAGGACAGGCTGTATAATAACCCCCAAATCTCTTTCCTGTACAACTGGTGTCACAAAAACAGGTTTTGTTTTATGTTTTGCCAGATTGTTGTCTGTTCGACAGTCACAAATGGATCACTGTCACATGGGACAGGAGGAGTGAAGGAAAGAACAATAAAAACTTCAAACATGGAGATCCCCAGGGGCCGCAGAACTAGTAGGCAACTTTAGAACAAACTTCTAAGGGCAAACAAAAGGAAGGACACATTAGGACTACACACACAAATCAAAACACTCTGCCCAACGTATTTTTTTGTGCAAATGTTGACTGTATTTCTCCTTTAACAGGGTAAGAAGCATACATTTTTGCAAAAGCCCAAGTGTAAAATATAAACTGGATCCACACAGCAGTAGCTGTGAAGTAGGATTCTGATCCTTGCAAAAGAACAAAAGAGCAAGGAGGTAGAGACCTGGGGATGTGTGGTTAAGTGGTAGAAGAAATCATCTTACAATCCTTTCTGGGACACTAAGCATGCTCAGTGTCACAGCCACAGTGTGGACAACGAACTCAATCCAACAGTTAATAAAAATAATTTATTTCATGTTCTAAATGGATACAGCATTTACGTAATGGAAGTAGATTTAAATTAAGAATGATCAAGTACAGTACAATGCCTAAACTCTATTCATGTTTCAGATATCAACAGTCACAAAAGACTTCAATGTTCTGTTAAAAATGAATGAACCGGAGCTTTGGAATCAAGGAAATGTACTATAGACATTAGGTTGCTAATGTAATAATACATATAATTGTTGCATATTCTGCTCACAATAAATGGGATTTGATTATCAAGACTAAGTAAAGGTCTAAATCTGCAGTTTGTCTCATATGGTTTATAGTTACACTCTCCTCTAGTTAATAAAAGTAATTTTTTTTTACTGCAAATTAGAAACTTAGAATTTGCCAGCAGAAAAGGACTGTTAAGCCTACCCAGTCTGCCCAGATGTTTCCTGAGTACTCTGTCTCTGCAGACCCTATCTGGTCTCCAGCAACCCATCCGCCTCACTGCCTCTGTTCTAACATTCCCCTATTTCTATCCTGTGAATGCTTGAAGCCTTTTACCGTTTTAGCCTCTGCTGCTTCTGCTGGCAGTCTGTTTCAAGCATTTACCACCACGTCAGTGGAGAAATATTTCCTCACATCTCTACCGAACTCTCCCCTAGCTTTATCACATGCCTCCAGGTTCGGGTGCTTTTTCTCATTTGAAAGAGACTCCTCCCTACACCCTGTTCAACCCCATTAAGTACCTATACATCTCTGTCATGTTACCCTTCTCTCCACTCTTCTAGGGTGTACAAATTGAGATCCCTCACTCTCTCCTCATAGGGCTTCTCGAGCAGCCCCTGACCATTTTTAATCCCCCTCCTCTGGAGTGCTTCCACCCTGTCTATGTCCTTACTGAGGTGCGGTCTCCAAAACTAGACAAAGTACTCCAGGTGGGGTCCCACCAGCGAGCAATACAGTATCAAGACCATCTCTCTCCTCATGCTGGAGAAACCCCTCCCTATGCACCCCCAGTATTCCACTAGCTCTACTCACTGCTTTGTCACACTGCCTGCCACCCCGAGATCCTCAGATATAACCTGATGGTCCCTTTCCTGTTTGGTCAATAGAATAGTTACCCCCCATTCTATACTCAGTTCCTGGGTTCCTATGCCCTAGGTGCATGATTTTGCACTTTTTAGCACTGAACCCCAATGCTTTTGACCACTCCTCGAGTTTACCAAGTTCCCTGCACTCCCTCCTGCATGTCCACCCTATTGTAGATTTTGCTGATCATCTGCAAAAAGGTATACCTTCCCTTCCAGTTCTTCTGCAATGCCAGCAATGAAGACACTGAATAGGACTGGTCCTAGTACTGAGCCCTGTGGTACCCTGCTTGTCACTCTCTCATCACTAGAGTGAGTACCGTTTACCATCACCCTCTGCCTCCTATCCGTTAACCAAATTCCAACCCAATTCACCACTTTGGATCCCACCCCTAGGCTGCCTATTGTCTTTATTATTTATATATTTATCTTACTAGCATCTATTTATGCTGGATAATTTATTTTACTGCCCTTGCCATATCTTATTAAATTAACTAATAACCCTGTAGACACAACATGATTTAAAGTATTACAATTCATTTACCAACCAAAATACAGTACTACATCCTGCCTGTTGGCGAAACAGTAGTACTACTACTACTTGCGACGCCAGCGACCTGAGTTCAAAAGCAAGCTCAAGTTGTTGGGGGCCAACAGGGGGAAGAAGAATGGAGTGTCCAATGGACAGCTATCCTTCTTCAGGGGGAAGGCAGTCGTAACCTGCTATTTGACAGCCCTCTACATGCAGTCTGTGTCATGTGATGCAGGGAGTGCTGGGACACAGCCAGCACCAGCACAACCTGTGTATGAGCAGGGGTGCTTGAGCATTACTCCATGGCCGTAAGGGAGAAAAGGGGGAAAATCGGATACTGGCTGGGCAGATGAAATCTCGCCTGTACCGCATGTCCACCATCAGGCATCCCTCTCCTGGCTCCTGGGTATGCTCCAAGGCTTCAACTCTGCTCTGGGTGACTGAATATGGCGATGGAACTGCCGATAGAGCAGAATGGCAGGCCCTACTTGGGGTGGGCATAATCTGAAGGGACAATGCAGCACTGAGCTGCTGGTGGCCCATAGAGTCTCTAGGAGTCTAGGTCAGATTGGCCTGGTCAGAAGGAGGCACTAGCAGTGGTGGTAGCAGGTCACAGCCAGAGGGACAAGGCAAAAACAGAATAGAAGAAAAAGTGCTACAGTCATAAACTATCATGTCAAATACACTAGAGTGTAGTCATTTTAACTCATTCTTCATCAGCCTGTATAATGCCCTACCTTCTCCCCTGATTTCATGCTCGTTTGATCTTACAGACGCTCTGAATATGTTCTGATGTGTTTCTGTTGCCACTGAATGCAGCAAACAGCACTACACAAAGTCTATTTGATGTGCCAGGCATGTAGGTGTTTTTTGTTAGAACGCCACTGGACAATCACTCAAGCTTGTGACTGTAAGTGAAAAATATGTAGAGATTTGAAATATTTGTAGGTAGAGATAGACAGGAATTATAGGTAGGGATCTTGAGCAGCTTCAATGAACAATGGGTCTTTTCCTGCCTATAGAGTTCTGTGTTTATGCTCTCAGCTCACTGAAAGCAATTACAATATTAAGAAGACCTCAGCTTTCAAACTAGATATCCAATTATGTGTTTCTCTTACTAAAAAGAAATAAATAAATGCAGAGACTTTTCCCAAGGGGATTGCATCTGCAAGTATTCACACCTCCACTGACCACATATTATAATAGAGGACAATGTTTTTAAGGAACAAATGAAAATATCAGAACAAGCCCACTTCCTGTAGGAGGCAAGATGTACCCTATAGTTCTCTGATAGACACTGTCCATTTAAGCAGATTTTTATTTCTTTATATTTTAAAAATAATTAGGAATTTTACTGCTTTTAATGGCTATGTTTTTACCTGTAAGTTCTTTTACTTTGTTTGCCTCTGTGCACAGACGATCCTATAGGGCCCCTGCAGAACTGTGCTGTACCTTCAGTTCCTCGTTTTAACACTCTTTCTCACCAGTATTTCTGGCCACTCACTAACCTCCTTCAGCCTTCTTTTACCACCTTCCTCCCAGCCACAGCCACAAAGCCACTCCTGCTGCTACTCCCCTGTTGCCCCGGCTGACCCCGCAACACACCAGGATGGGCCTGCTGAGCTTGCCCCCCTGGGTGGAGTCTGCCTACTATCTTCCCCAATCATCTGGTCACCATAACCGTGGTCATTCCAGTGCACGTCAGGGAGTCAGCCAGGAGTTGGCATGTTGTGGATGTGGGAGGCAGGCAGGCAGTGAGTCATCTGCCCAGTGGTGCCTTTTTCTCTGCTGTACTCCGAGGAACTACCATGCAATGATGTTCCTGGGCATGCTGTGTGCACGTCGGCACATAGCGTGCCAGCATCTCCTACTCTTCCAGCCCTCCACTGCTGGATCCCCAGGCATACTCACAACCATCCTCCCCTGGGTATCAGTAATGTGCCAGGATCCACCTCCTCCCCCCACCCTCTTAGAGGAGGAGGAGGTGTCCATGGGATGCTCCATTCTTCTCCCCCAGCTGGCTCTAGGGTGACTCAGGCTTGTTCCTGAAGAAGGGGGCATAGGTGTCGCAAGTGGTAGCACTACCGCTGCCCCAGGAGACTGGCACAGCTTCGGTTCTGTGACACTGAAATGCTGACTCATCTACCTCATTTGCAGATACTGGGCAGCTGGAGGATTTTCAGTGTGAGAGACTGGTGCCAGGAGTTGGTGGCTGCGGCCTGGCTGAGTGTCCAGAGGTGGATACTGTACATCTGTGAGAGTGACTGGAGAACTGTGCGAGCAGTTGCTGTGGTGGCGGCAGCTGGCAGGAATGCAAACATACATGGATACAGACCACAAACAGGACATCATAAAGGAAGGGCTGGTGGAGGCAACAGAGTCTTGCACTAGGAAGAAAAACAAGAAAGAAAGGGCAAAGAAACCGAGTTAGATGACACAGTAGGTTATGGAAGGGGTGAGGGCCAAGAGGGCAGCGTTTCGAAAGTACAGGAAATCGGAGAGGGGTGAAGATAGGCATACATACATGGAGAAATCCAGGGAGGTCACCAGACTGGTCAGGGCAGCCAAGAAGGCATCCAGGGAGCTGAGACCAGCACAGGGAATCAAAAGTGGAGAAAAAGACTTCTTCTGCTACATTGGAGAGAGAGAGAGAAGAAAGAGCAAGTATCAGCTGGTGAAGATTAAGAAGGACGGGGGTGGGTGGAGAAAGGAGCAGAGTAGGCAGAGGCACTGAACGAATATTTCTGCTCTGTATTCATGCAGGAGAAGGGGAGGCAGATACCCCAGGTGAGGGGGTGGGTGGGGGGAGGAACAGATGTAGGTATTACAGAGAGCAGGGTACTAGATGGGTTGAGGGCATTAACGTGGACAAAGCACCTGAACCTGATGGCATTTACCCTAGAGTACTAAGTGAGTTGGCAGAGGTCCTGGCAGGGCCACTGACCAACCTGTTCAATACCTCCCTGGACACGTGATGTGCACCAAAGGGCTAGAGAATGGCCCATGCAGTGCCCATCCACAAAAGTGGCCCAAAGGATGAACCAGGAAACTATAGGTCAGTGAGCCTCACATTGAACGTGGGAAAACTCATGGAGACCATACTAAAAGAGAGGCTAGTGAGCTTCTTGGAGGAAAATGGTCTCCAGGATGGTCAACAGCATGGGTTTATAGTGGGCAGATCCTGCCAGACAAACCTTGTAGAGTACTACGACTGGGTGACACAGGAACTGGACAAGGGCCATGCAATGGATGTCCTGTATTTGGACTTCAGCAAGGCCTCTGATTCAGTGCCACATGGGAGGTTGGGGGGGGGGAACTAGAATATGTGGGGGCAGGACCAAAAATAGTGACATGGATCACAAACTGGCTAAAGGGAAGGCAGCAAATGGTGGTGGTGAGGGACCTCTTGTCACTGAGAGCGTGATGAGTGGGGTACCACAGGGATTGGTACTGTTTGGGATTTTTATTGCAGATATTTCACACGGGATCTGGAGCAAGATCAGTCTGTTCGCAGACGATACCAACATGGGAGCTGTGGTTGATGATGTGGAGGGGTGGAAGGGGTTGCAGAAGGACCTGACTAAGCTGCAGGAGTGGGCAGAAACATGGCAGTTGGGGTTCAACGCCAAGAAGTGCAAGATTCTGCACTTCGGAGCCAGGAACCAGGGGAGGGATTATCACTTGAATGGGGTACAGTTGGGGAGCTCCACAGAGGAGAAGGACCTAGGAATGATCATCACGGGAAGCATGAATGACTTTGCTCAGTGCAGGAAGGTGGCAGCAAAAGCCAACAAAATGCTGGGGCGTATTGCAAGAGGGATCTCCTCCAGAAGGAGGGAGGTTATCCTGCCTCTGTATAGGTCAGTGGTCAGGCCCCACCTGGAGTACTGCATGCAGTACTAGTGCCCATTCCTGAAGAAGGACATCAGATTGTTGGAGGGGGTGCAGCAAAGAGCCACAGAGATGATCCAGGGATTGGAGAGCACGCCCTACAGGACAGGCTGGGAGAGATGAATATGTATTCACTGGAGGAGAGGAGGGATGTGGGGGGGGGATATGATCAAGACCTTTAAGTATCTGAAGGGGATAAACAACACCAACACAGAAGGGATTTTTCAGATGAGAAGGGGAGGGACACAAGAGGGCATGGACTGAGATTGGCGGGGGGAAGATTCAAGAGGGAGACGAGGAGACATTTTTTCACTGAAAGAGTGGTGGATAAATGGAACACCTTACCAGACGAGATAGTGTCCTGTAAGATGGTGGACACTTCAAGAGGGGTTGGGACAGGGAAGGATACTGGGGCGGAGGCAGCTGCGAGATGAAGGTCTAGCTGCACACTCGAGCAGACTCAATAGACAATGAGGCCTGTTTCTGCTGGCAATTTCGTATGTTCTGCCCTACCGGTATTGGGAGCTACAAAGAGAAGCAATGTAGAGATGCAGCAAAACTGCAAGAGTGGCTGAGCAGATGAGTGACCCGCTAGCCTGAGACTGAAATGGTGGTTCACAATTCTTTATAGGAGGAACAACTTTCTTCAGCTTGGAACATCAAGAAGTGGATTCACTTGCCTGGTACTCCCTTCAGCAGTCATTTTTGTGCTGGGTCAAGGACAATAGCACTATGAGTTAATTGTCAATTGATTACTGTGACATTTGGACATTTCCTCTGGGAGTTACAGTGAATGTATGTGCAATGAAGGAAATCCCATGGTAGAATGAGAGAGATCGTGCATAGGTGGACTTCATCAGTATGTGTAGGTGGACTTCATCAGTAGCCCGCTCTGACTTCAGAAGAATGATAAGTGTGCCCTAGGAAACACTGCTTCTGTAGACATTCTGGAACTGAACATAAAGGCTAGTTGTTTCTTTGAAGTGTTCTTGGATCATGCTGAAATATTCCATTGACAGCTTGTCTGGTAATACACTGGTGCAAGAAAGATGAAGAAGAGGTGGGGATAGCCCCATTTCTGTTACACTGTGGTAAGAGGTGTTGTGGGGAAGACAGCTGTGTTTGCCCCCCGCTGTAAAACTCACTTCATTTTGTGGTGTTTTGGGAGGAGGTCCCCTCCTTTGGAGCACCACATTCCCAGGTGTTCATCTGCTTCTGCCATTGGCCACTGGATTTGGGACTTTTATTATAGCCATATTTGTTTGTTCTCTCTTGATTTAGCTGAAGTTTTGCTGTGGGGTTTGCTTATCTACTTGGAAAAGGAGCCCATTTACAATCAACCATCCCAACAGCTGTGACAGTTGTGCCCCTATCAGGCCAAATGCCATGCAGAGCTGCAGCTCATTTGACATTGTGAGGAAACCTTTTAGGAGACGGAATTGCAAGTTGTTAAAGGTGACTGGGCTAAAAGGTACCAGTGAGGGCGATGTGACAGGGTTGAATAAGGCCCTGCCCCATCTGTTATACAGAAAGAGTTTAAATGCAAGGGTCTGTTCTATCATCTCCTTTTTTGTCTGGTTGTGCAACCAAATTTCGTGTGAGACCTAGGAAATGATCACTCCGACGGTTCATGATTCTCCACCTCTTGCAAGCTCTTTGCCTTCCCTTGCTATTTCTGTCTTTTCTTCCTCCTTGCATATCTGTGGGTATAAAAATATATGTGAACCTTTATGTGGAAATGTCACCGATACTGGGATCCCTTTGTTTAAAACTGTATACAGTTACACTGTTGAAATGATTGCAAAAAGCTATTTGGAACTCAAGGGGTTAACCTGAGATGCAGTTTTTAAGCCTTTTGCAGAGCTGTAAACAAGAGGTCAGTTCTGGGTCACTATGTTCTTTTTGCTACACCTGCATTGAAACTGACAAGAACATTCTGTGAGAAGCAGGCTCTCTTAACGAGTTCCCAGACAAAGACTTATAAAAAGAGCAGCAATGTTTTTGCTAGAGAGACAAGGAGAGAGAGACTGAGAGACAAATTTGGAATTAAGAGATACCCTCAGAAGAAGGACTTAGTTTTCTTTGTTTGTACTGCCTTTGTAAAAAGTTATACTGAATAATTTTTATTTTGCTGTTATTGAGAAAAATAAAACGCTATTTGCGAATTTTGAAACTGTTCCTGGTTTTCCTATGCTTCCTGACCTGTGACTAGAGGACAAGCAAAGCAGAGATTTACCCTTCATCAAGCCTATTCACCATTTCCGCTCTAAGAAGGAGGTTGAGTTAGGATGATGCACCCAGTTTCCTCCAACTTGGGAATTTCTGTGTAATACTAGCTTGACTGTAAATAAGATTGGACTCTTGAGGCATTTTAGCTATGACTCTGGGGTGACTCTACTATGTATCACAGAGACCTGGTTGGCTGCTAGTTCAGGATCAGTTTTGGATTAGTTGGTTCTACCTGGTTTGTCTGTGATACACCATCTAAGACTGAATGTGGGGGTGAGGTGGCCATCATATTTAGAACTGAGCTGAACCTGATGGTGTTGCCTGCGGAGCAAATGGGGTCCTCTGAACGTGTGGTTGTTTCATCTGTCGCTGGTCTGAGATGCAGGATATTACACAGATTTCCTGCAAGAGTTCACATAATAGTTATCAAGCTCTGATTTCGAATCCTACAGACTTCTTTTATTGGGGATTTCAATGCAAGGATCAATGACCCTTTGGGTTCATTTGATTATTGGTACATAAGCTCCTCCAGATGACTGCAGCACTGGGTCCCAGTAAGGTAATTACTTCAACCATACAAGAAACAGGCCACAAATTGGACCTGGTGTTTGCTGTATTACTGGAGGTACAGAACACCTTCATACATCCTATAATTTGGTTGGATCACTGTACCTTGAAGTTCTAACTCAGGGTACCCATTTTACTGCTTTCGACTATGGAGGCGATCAGGTTTCATGGTGCTTGCAACTTGGATCCAGATAGGTTTCTGAGTCCGCTAGACACCTTGTCTCTTGTAGATACATTCACAATTAGATCCACCCCTGTGGTGGAGACATACAGTTCTGCACTAACCATGACAATCAATTCCATGGCGCCCATCTGTATCTACACAGTAACTTCACATCAAGAACACACACACTGATTTTCAAAAATTAAAGCACACATGGAGGAGATCCAGGGAGGATGCCGACAAACTTGTCCTGATGACTAATTATGAAAGTTATTGGGATTCTATGAGAACCAAGATGAGTACATATATCTTGACCCTCATAGCATGAGATAAGAACAGATGGACCACACCTTTTTGGCCTGTGTACAGGTTTTTACATTCTGCCTGCTTGAAGAATAGCAAGGAGGGCTTTCTGGAGAAGAGCAAATAGTTAAACCTGTTCTGCAAAATCAAAATTTCCAGTATCCTGTAGCAGATAACCTCTACGGCTACCATCCTGAGCGACATGGACAAAGACGTAATGAGTAGGAGCAGCCAGTGTACATGGGTTGCATTTGACCAGCTGGAGTCTGAGGTGATTGCCCAGGTGATTGCTGGTCTGTGTTGGACCTCTAGGCTGAACTCAGTTCCATCATAATTGAGAAAAGCTGGGATGGTGGTTCTGGCCCAGATCATAGCTGGGATTGTCAGTGTTTTTTTAAAGATTGGATCAATCTGGTAACCATAAAAGTTAGGCCCTCCTTAAGAAGCCTTCTATCAATCCTGATGATCCAGATAATTATCTGTCAATCTCCAACCTGTCATTTGTGGCCAAAACTGTGGAAATGGTGGTGGTGCTGCAGTGGGAAGATCACCTGGAGTGATTTAGTCTCTTTCAGCCATATCAGTCGGGTCTCCACCAGCAGCATAGCACAGAGACAGCTATGTTAAGAGTCTGTAATATCCCCTACAAGCGTGGGATAGTGGTAATGTGCCTACAGTAATCTTAATCTCTCTTTGGTTTTTGACACTGTAAATTACAGTGTACTCACAGGCAGACTCAGAGAATATGTGGAGATGGTCAAGCTGTGTTATCATGATTTAGGTCATTCCTTTAAGATCAGTCAAAGTCATTGGCCATAAACCTGTATATTTCTGGTACGGTGGCCACTGACTGTGGTGTCCCCAAAGGTTCTGCACTTCACCCCCATGTTCTTTGAAATATACGTGAGACCCCTTGGGGAAATCACTAGTAAGCAGTGCTGGGCATCACTGTTACACAGATGATACCCAGCTATATCTCTCCTTTGTCCCTGATCAGTTAGGGGGCAATTGCTCCATGCATATCAACAAGAAATGCCTGGAGGAAGTCAGGACTGGATGGCCTCTAACTGGCTAGACCTTAACACAGAAAAGGCTGAACTGCTACTGGCTGAACCAGAAAAGCAGATATCTACTCTATAAGGCTGCCTCAAGCTCCCACGGTTGAATGGATTTCAGCTGGAAGCTGGTAGGGTTGCTTGCAACCTGGGATTAGCTTTTTTTGGGGGATTTAGCATGCCCTTCCCCCTCTGCCTGTAGTCTCCCATCAGTCCCATCCTCAAGCCCCATCACCTGCCTTCCCCGGGACTTATCTTTCCTCCTACATACACTCTGGCTTCCCACCCAGGGTGAGGCCTTTGGGGGAGAGGAACTCCACCCCTGACAAAGACTCAGACAGTGTTTTCGAAGGAGGGCACCATGGCCAGTGGTGTGGGGCCTGTGGTGAGGGGTGGAGATCCTCCCACATCCGTTGGTGCATTTCCCTTTTCTTCCCAGCCCCACAGGATGCCAAGAAGAGCTCCCCATGTAGAGGCATGCATGCTCCTACACTGCATGTCAGAACACGTCAGCATCCTCCCTCCTAGATCCTCAGCTCCATTTGCTCCGCCAGCTGTGGTCACCCACATTGAGGTACGAACAGCTGACCATAAAACAGCAAGTTTTGGTAATAGTCAGGATCTTCTTTTGCTTAAAGACTATAACCAGGCTGTTCCCTGGTGATCTGTGGAAACCAGTACAGGTGCTCATCTCATCATGACTCGACCATTATACTGTGCTCTATAAGAGCTTACCATGCGGTCAGATCCAGTACCTGCAGATAGTCCCGAATGCGGCAATCTGTCTCCTTCTTTCCATTCAAAAATCAGAGCATATCATCCTGGCACTGCGTGATCTAGGTTGGTTACTGATAAGGCAAAACACTGACTTCAGAATTTGAATCCAAACATTTAAGGCCCTAAGTGTATTTAGTCCCACTTACCTCTGTGAGCTTCTGCACCCCCCCCCCCCGGTAGACCTCTTCATTCCGGAGAGCAATGGGTTCTGATTATTCCCCGCACATGTTGAGGACAGAGCGTTAGCAGTGGCTGCCTCAGTTCTCTGGAATTCACTCCCAGCCTGCATTAGGGAATGAGCAGATTTAAGGTGCTTCAAAGTGAAGGCAACAGTGTGGCTTTTCAACGCTGTCTTCCCCTGCACATTGCAGTTTACTGTTTATAAAATTATCTGCCGTGTTACTGGCATGGCAATTACTTGAGATTTCTTTTCATTATTTATTTATTTATGAAATTTTGGTGAACGGGTAGGCCCACTGAGCCCTGGCGGTCCCTTTTTCAGGGGCTACCCGGAATTACATGGTATAATAGGACATACAGTGAGAGTACAATAAATAAGTCATAGCAGTTGACACACATTATAGCAGTAACATATGTAACAGATTTAAGATTTTAAAACATTTCAAAAAGTGAGAAAAACAAGACAAACATGAGCAACGCTCAGAATTTGAGCTAAGTGAATGACATAGAGCATGTCAAATAGAGAGCCCAGGTGAACATAAAAGGTGCATTAAACAGGTGATTAAATTTAATTATATTATTTATTTGTTTTTCCTCCTTTGACTGTGCAGCACACTGAATTTTAAAGACATATGTTACAAAAAAAAAAAAACACAACTACTTTAAAAGCCTGCTTTTGACCATGTTGTTTATGCAGAAGTAATTTCAGCATCAGGAAAAAGCCCCAATTTCCACACGTCAAGTCTATTTGAACTACTATATAGTACACTACTGAAAACAAACAAGGAAAACAATTTAAGGGAATAAACTGAATAACAAACACAAAACAATGCTCTTTCTTTTTGGGCTCATTCATAAAAGTGCTATTGTTTTAAATAGATTATTGAACTTTTCAATATATTACAGCAAAGTACAATCACAATATGCATTACTGCACCAATAATAATACACAAGCTCTCATACAGTTTAATATTCAGCATAAAGTCAGAAACAGCCAGCCCAGTGGCGCTGAGGGTTGAGGCGCTGGTCACCACACCTCGCGCTGTGCCAGCGACCCGGGTTCGGGCAATGGACTCGGGCGCCGGGGCTGGTCGGGGAGGGAGGATTGAGCGCCCAACAGATGCTCTCCCTGGGGTGGGATGCCAGGGTGCTGTATAGCGCCTGACGCCCGCAGGGGCTGGTGGAAGCACCAGCTGGGGCACGGTGGGTTTGGGCTTGGCGGAGCTGGGAGGGGGATGCTGTCAGATGCTTGAGAGAGCGCATGCCTGCAAGTTGCGCCTCTGCGCCAGCCGCCCTGTGGGTCGGCAACACAAGGAATCGGAGGAAAATCCTTCACCTCCCGGTAGGTGACCATCTCTCCTGCAGCAGGCGTGCCACCACCGACAAGTATCAGGGCAGACTCCTCTGTGCTAGGCCCTCTCCCTGAGAACATTTCAAGGGGAACAGGTAAGGGGAGAGCCTTTTCTCACCCCACCCGGGGGTAATCTGGGCCATCAAGGGCATGGGGGGGGTTGAGCTGGGGGCACTCTAGGGGCAGACCCTGAAGTCGGATAGGTCGCAATGCTTGGGGCGCCGAGAGCTCCAACTGAGTGGAGAGTGAGGGTAGAAAGTAGAAGTTGGGGGATAAAAGGAAAGTAAAAAAAAAAAAAAAAGTCAGAAACAAAGGCAACTCTGAAGCACCTTAAATCCACTCATCCCCTGGAAGGGGAAAGGGATATGATAGATATCTTCAAATACCTCAAGGGAATAAATAAGGTACAAGAGGATAGCATCTTTTAGAGAAAAAAGATGTTCAAGAACAAGGGGTCATGATATGAGGCTGGAGGGGATAGACTCAGGGGTAATGTGAGGAAGTATTTTTTCACAGAAAGGGTGGTGGATACATGGAACAGCCTCTCAGCGGAAGTGGTGGCGGCAAAAACAGTCGGGGAATTCAAGAATATATACAACAGGCACAAGGGAACCCTAGCAATAGGAAAGAGAGGGTAAAAGCCGACGATCAAGTAGGATCTGCAGTATTGCAGTAGTTAGGGAAAATGGGCAGACTAGGTGGGACAAGAGGTCTTTATCTGCTGTCAATTTCTATGTTTCTGTGTACATACATGCAGCTATAACAGTTTCTACCTGTAACAGTGACTGGGTAACCAGTTACATTTGATTCAGTCCAATCAGAGGAGAACCACGGATATGGAAAACTTAAAGCAGTGGTTTACAACTGCCTTAGTCTCATGTGTTCTTCTGCTAGTAATAAAGGACTACCATCTATCCATGTTATCCCAATTAACATAGCTATACGTCCAACATCACTAAATATTTATGATTTAAGAGATAAATAACATAAAATTGAATGCTAAACAGCAGTATAAAATGTTTTGAAGACAGAATAACAAGAGTGATTTAAAACCAGCACTACAATAATCTGCTGTGTTAGCATCACTGCTGCATCCTATAACCAATATACAGTATATACGCACAGCTATTGCCTGTCTAACCCTTAATGAGGTAAGTGAACCTTTTTTTTAAATTCCTTATCTCACAGCTGTCCCTGGTCCAGGAAGTATCTGCCCAGACCAACCACAAACCCATCTAGTGGATTTACAGGTTAACCACTACTTACACAAAGCCATGTTAGGCAGATGGCCTGCCACGTAGGGTCATGTACGGCATGCGAGGGATGCACGAGCGAGCAGGGGTGGTTTCTTCCATTTTCACTCCATCAAGAACTGTGTATAACACAACTTTACATGTGCATCTTGATACAAATGCAGATTGTGTCAGCACGTCTCCTGCCCATATCTGCTGGTCCCGCCGTGCTGCTGCCTAACCTCTGCTGGGTGGCAGTCAAGTAGTGGCACTCAGTGTCTCCCCTCCTCGAAGGAGGAGAGATCTCTTTTGGATAATCAATCCTCCCTCCCCTGGTTGGCCTCCGAGTGATCCTAGTCCGTTCCCGGCCTGGATCGCTGAGAGCGCATCAGTCCTCCACATCTCCTGGCCAACTCAGTAACAAACATTCTTAACACAATTATATGTATTTTTGAAAATGATTTTCTCTGTTGCAAAGTATGGAGGTGCAAAATGGAAGGGGGGGGGCAACAGCCTTCCTTTGCACCACCATACTTTCCAGCTATACACAGAAGGTCAAAGAAGGTGGGGTGGAGGGGGAGGCAGGGAGTTCCCTGAGACTAAGGCAGAATGTAAAAGAAGAACTCCAGGGGGCCCACATACAGTAGCTGTAATGTGGCACAAAGTGATTGCAAGGTCCATGATGTGCCACAATACTACCTTGCATCCCTCTGTGCTATGCACAAAGCAGTCACAAGTACATCCCTGTGCTAGTGCACAGTTCAGTACGCTGGTGCAGGGAATGGGGTGGAGAGGATCCCCACTAATGAGGGTGCTGGTATGCACAGAGGTGCTATACCCCATCCACCCACCTGACCCACACCTTGTGGCATGTGTCTGGGTCACAGTATAGATATCTGTGTGGGTCTCTTCTGGTCCACCTGGTGGTTCACTGGCCCACTTCCAAACCCTAGTCCAAATATCGTCCCTGACATTCAATGTAACCCCCTCACTAGTCTTGTAACTCTATGCTGCTTCTGTTGCTCTGGTCCCTCGCCGCTCTCCAGCCTGCTTTGGCTCAGTGGTTCTTGGTTGCATTTTAGAGACACCCTGTCTGCCTATGACAGTCCTTCAAGCAGTGGGTTTCGCTAAAGTTGTGATTCCAAAAGCAAGGGTAGCCATGCTTTGAGAATGTCCCTGTGGGCTATTTGCATAGTGACCCCTGCTATCACCAATGCAGTATGGCCTAGAGGTTACAGCACCAAATTGTGAACCTGGAGGCAAGCAGACCTGGGTATGAATTTCCACAAACATCACATGCATACTGTGTGACGCTGAGCAAGTCTCTCAACCTCTCTGTGCTTAAGTCTCTCACAGGCTGCACCTGCAAATGAGTTTCGACTCAGAAAGCCTTTACTGGCCAACAATCGTAAATAAATAACACTAAATTTGTAAGGATATTTTCAAATCTGTGGGAGGGATCTTTTATTTATTTATTGAAATGTTTCACCAGGAAGGCACACTGAGCGACAAGTCGCTCCTCCCAGTGCGACCTGGGGGTAGGGGTACATTAGGAATGAGACATTAAACATTCAAGTTATAAATTCAACATTAACATACAGTTGTAAGGTAGATGTTACAAACAGTGTTACAACAGTGTTGCACGTGATAGGTAAAAACAGTGGATAAGAATAAGTGCTTGGTTAATAAGTAACAAGTGCTTATGTTAAAGTAAAGGGGGAAAAGAGAGGCAGTGGTGAGGTGTGTTGGGAGGGGGAAGAGTTGTGTCCCTGGAGACCACATCAGGATGTGAGGATCCTGTACTGCACTGACCAGAGAGAAGGGGATAAGGGAGTGTCCCAGAGAGACCCTTTCAGGATGGTGGGGGAAGGGAGTAGATGAGAGATACAAGCCCCTTTGGGGGGGAGGGACCCATGGAGACCATTCAGGGCCCCTTATATTCTGTGAGAGATCAAGGGAGGCCTGTAAGGGGAAGCAATTTGGGGAAAGGGGAAGAGAGCTAGGAATTTGGGTGGGTGTGCACAGGATGAAATGAAGGTGATGGTAGAGGGGTGGGGTTTGTCCAGGGCTTAGAGGAGGAAGTTAGGGAGGGACATGGCAGGAGCAGCTAGGAGCAAGGTAATTATTGAGGGCAGAGCTGATGGAGTAGGCAGAGGATGGGTGGCAGATCTGAGGGGGGAGGGAATTCCAGATGTTTGGGAGGCGGTGAGAGTAACCGGATTGGCCGATTTGGGTGGCTCTGCGGGGGACTACCAGGGTGTGAAAGTTGGTTGATCTAAGGGAATGTGAGGGTGTTGGAGGTGTTATAAAGGAGGAGGTGAGGTAGGAAGGGAGCTCACCCAACCAGGGCTTGGAGATGAATTTAACACAGTGGGAGAGCCGCCTATTTGCAAGACAGGGGAAGGATAGGGCATGATAAAGATCACAGTGGTGGGTGCAAAGGGGGCATCCAAGGCAAAGCGGCAGAAGGAACTGAAGAGGGTGTTCAGTCTGGACAGGGAGGACTTAGGGGCAGCGCCATAGACTATGTCACAGTAGTCAAAAATGTCAGTATCATCTTCTGGACAAGTTCACGCCTAGCAGTAGGAAGGATGCAACTACAGTTCCTGAACAGGGCACCAAGCCTGAGGCGCAGTTTTTTTTTGGATGGCATCAATATGTCCAGAGAAGTTTAGGTGTTGGCTCAACCAAACACCCAAGTACCTCAAAGAGGATGTGTTCTCAAGTAAAGTCCCATCAAGGGGTATGAAAAATGGGTAGGGAGGTAAGCTTCGAGAGTCTCTGCCTTGTGCAAAGGTCATGGAGACTGTCTTTTGGTGTTGAGGAAAAGTCGATGGTTAGCAAACCAGAGCTGAACCTTGTCAAAGTCTTGTTGTAAGCTGGTTGTAACCACATCAGGACAGGAGCCAGATGCATACAGGACTGTATAATCGGCATATATATGTATAGCAGAAGATGGTGAGCAAACAGAGGGAAGGTAATTTAAGAAGATGGAGAATAGGAGAGGTCCTAATACAGAGTCCTGGGGGACTCCAGTGCTAATCAGGAGGGGTGGGGAAGTGGCATCCAAGATCTTAACTGACTGGGTTCTGCCAATAAGGTAAGCCTTAAACCAATTTGTGGCAGAGGGAGATAGGCCAGCAGTTGGGAGTGAGTTGAGGAGAAGGGAGTGAGAGACAGTGTTGAAGGCCTTGGCCAGGTCGACAAAAATGGTACAGGTAATTTGGCCATTGTCCATCTTGGTTAGGAAGGAGTCTGTGAGCCGTAGAGGAGAGGTGGTGGTTGAGTGTTTTTTTCCTGAAACCGGACTGGAAAGGGGTGAATAGGGAGGTGTCAGATAGAAAAGAGGTGAGTTGGGAGAGGACAATGTGTTCTTGAAGCTTGGCAAGGGTAGGGAGGAGAGAAATGGGGAGATAGTTGCTGGGGGATGAGGGGTCACCCCCTTTGGGCAGAGGGAGGACCACTGCATGTTTCCATGAAGAGGGAACCGAAGCAGTAAAGAATAAAATATTTAAGATTATTGAGAGAGGGTAGGCAATGGCTGAAGCAGAGAGGGAGAGGAGTTTTGGGTCAAGGCCATCAGGGAAGGCACCTTTAGAGGGGTTGATGGTGAGGAGGGCACATGGGGCATTGTTTGGGGTTACAGTAGAGAAAGAGAAGGGGAGGTGGGAGGGTGGTGATGGAGGCACACCGGTAGAGGGTGGGATGGGTAGGAGGGTAGGGATTTCAATAGTTCAGTGGCACAGGAGCTATAGTAGGAGTTAAATTCTGCAGCTACAGCTGGTGGGTCAGACACTAGTGAACTATTTACTTTAAGTACCAGGGGTGGTGGGCGAGATGAGGGGGCCAATAGGGCATGGAGCACCTTCCAGAACTTTGAAGGGGCATTTATGTTGGTGATGAAGGCAGATTTGACATATTCGAACTTGGATAACCTTCTAGCCCTGGTGCAAGCATTTCGGAGCATGCAGTATTTAGCAAGGTCAGTAGGATGTTGGGTAGCGTTATGATGCTTCCAGGCTTGATCTCTAGCCCTAAGGCAGGCCAGAAGTTCAGGGGTTATCCAAGGTAAGTGGTTACCTCTGACTCTGGTTTGTTTGAGTAGGGCAAAGGCATTCCAGTTTGCAAGAAAGAGTTCTTTGAAGTAGGCAAGGACCTTATCAACCAAGGGGAAGGATGTTAGGGGGGACCATTCAGAAGTGGCAAGGTTACTCAGGAGAGATTCAAGGTCAAGAGACTTGAAACAGCATAGTTATATGGTTTTGTGTGGTGATTTAGTTCTGTGGACTTCCCTAACTATGTATATTGGGCTATGGTCAGTGAGCGCATCGGGAAAGATGCCAGACGTGATGACGCGGTAGGGGTGGAAGGTAAGGGACCAGTCGAGTAGGGAGTGTTGTTGTGTCTTGTGGTTTGGGTGGGTGGGTTTGGAGGTCAGTTGGGAGAGGTTTACGGCTCTGATTTCATTTTTAGTTTTGGTAGTTTTAGGTGACAACCAATTTATATTGAAGTCACCTAGGATGAATAGTCCATCAGAGTGATCTGTGATCTCACTGAGCATATCTTGGGGGCTGCATGCAAAGGGTGGGCACAAAAGTGCTGCACAAGCACTTTTCGCTGGTCCCATTCGACTGAGAGTAGGGCCCAGTGTCTTTTTTGATGTTCAAAACTACTTCAGGAGAAAGTATGGCACTTTTACAAAATATATATTTATTAAAATATTGGAAACATAATAAGGGTGCCATACAAAACCAAATCTGTTGATTTATTTAGTTTTTGTTGACCGGGAAAGGAGGACTAGGCAATTCTGCCTAGTTTCAGCCTCATCCCAGGGAAGGAAGAAGATACAGATGCAAACTGACATACAGAACCAGATTAAGCTGTTGGTGGTATTTTTAGTGAATGGGGGAAATTTGGCCAGGACACCGAGGAAATTCCCCTACTCTGAGGAAGAGGGTGCTGTTGGCCCATTTCCAAGATGGAGGTTCCTTGAGTCTTGGAGGAGGAGGAGGAGGAGGAGATGGTGCAGATGAGGAAGCTACTCTCCCCAGCTGTGGAGTCTACTGACGGGACTCAGGTTGCGATTATCCCAAGGGAAGCAACTAGGAACGAGTTATTACAGACTGAACAGATGTCAACAAAGCCCAGGGTTTCGAAAGATAGCTCTGATGTGGAGACGGCGTTGGAAGATTTTCAGGATGCAAATATGCTGCCAAAGGAGGCGGCGATGGTGGAATCAGGTCTAAATATGACTTTAAGGAGTGGGACTCGTCCCCGCCGACAGATCGCTACAGGATCGATGGTTAAAAAACAGAAATGGAAAGCTAAAACCTGAATTGAGAAGACTGATGCTGTAAAAACAAAATGGGATGGTACCTCACGACAGATGGAGAGAGGAAGACTGAAGGAGGCCTTTGCGGTAGCATCCCCTGAGGTGACGGAAGACAGCTGGATCCCCAAGGCTGCACTGTCTAATACAGGATGGCATCAGACTTACACGGGTAAGTGGATGGCTGACCCAAGTCTTGATTTTTTAGTGTCAGCTGTGGCGGATACTCACAGAGGGGAACAAAATGTCATTTTGAACAGCACAAGCAGCGAGTTGGAGGTGTGGGGGACAAGCTGCAGGAGAGAAGTGAGTGGGGAAGAATTCGAGTGATTTGACATATGGGCAGAGTGAAGAAAGAAATGCTATACCTGCTATGAATTAGAATCAGAAGACCTAGTGGTTGAAAAAAGGGGAAACAGAGCACTGCTAGTGTTGACACCCATAAGGAGGCTGAGGGCGACATGGCACAAGACATTCCGCTAGGCCCGAAGTGAGGCACTTCAGAGAACTATTCTGACACACAACCGAGGGAGATACCAGCACAGGAAGAGGCCAGGCCACAACTGTCAGCTGAAAATGATGCGATGGAGTCCAAAATAGTATCAGAGGGTGATGTACCTCCCATACAGCCAAATCAGGAGAACAATTCACAGAAGGCCTCTGGCGAACAGCATAAAAAGCATCAGAGGAACGAAAGTAAGGGGACAACGTTTGACCACCCCCACGAGTGCCTAGGTTTTCTGACTTATTTGACAAATCCCCCCCCATTCCCAGAAGACATGTGGTACAGATATGGTACAAGGGAGGGCTGGAAGTCTACCCTGATAGACAGTACGTGGGTAGGAAGCAGATTAAAGGGTCATTACGGTTTACCTCATCTGAAGCCCATCCCTTGCTCCATATTTTGGGGGAGGAGCACTTCGATGTTAGTTTCCATACGGCACATGGCCTTGATAAGATCTGGAAATTGTATATCAGCAGAAATTCTCACCGTTATGGACACCCTTTATGGTCATCCCATTGACCAAACCTATGATCAAAACCGTGACCATTGTGTGTCACACAGAGAGTATCCATATTAGGGATATACATCATTGGGTACAAAAATGATGTGATGTGATGTGTTGCGGCCCCTGAACCCATCATTGATTTGGGATCCTTCTGAACTGGGGGCTGGTGATTTAAAATTAAACTGAGACAAAATGAAACAAACACTGTGCATCCACCTAACTGTAATTTTACTGGTAGAGATCAAGGAGTATGCTTTTATTCTGGACAGCCTAAGGCCTGCCATAGGTGTGGAGACAGAACCCACCTAGCAAGCTCATGCGACAAATTGCGATGTATACTTTGTGGAGAATATGATCACATTGGTACTACTTGCAGGAATGTGGCTCAATGTAATTTATGTGAGGCTACAGGGCATGTGTTTCACAAATGCCTGGGGGCAGCCCACAATAGAGATGACCGGTTGAATCAAGATATGCTAATCTGTAGAGCTCAGAGGAAATCAGAGGGCCAACCAAATGTTGCAGAAGCACAAACTCCGAATCCAGAACATGGAAGCAGGGCTACGGCAGACAGAACCCCGACTGCCCCACTGAACCCGAACCCCAACAACCATCTTCGGGGCAGAGTATGTGGACAGGTGAGCAATGCCCAAATGCCAAGAAGAAGGCTTCTTGTGCCCCAGGAGGCTCACAGAGTCAGTCTGCTTGCAGAGCCCCCTCACACCCTCATCGCCCAGATATAATGAATGAGAAGCAGACTACGGGAACAACGGCAGGACCTACTGAAGGGACGCGGTCCCCCGCCCACCACGGCAACCTTGGATAAAGATAGGTACTCGCAGCAGTACCAGACTACAGTCAGTTTCTAGTGTGGACTTAAAGTGCAGTAACAAATTTGAGGCCTTGGCTAAACACCCTGAATGGGGAGATGCGAGGTCAGAAGGGTTAGATTCTGAGGAGTCCTCACACTCTCTGCCTTCCTTGAATCGTAGAAAAGGGCGAAAGACGAAGAAAAAGCGGAAAAATGTGATTAATGACTCTGATTAGTCTCCTCTTTACAAACGAAAATGACTATGGGACCCTTGTCTGTGGCTACAGCTAATGTCTGAAGTATTCTAAATGGTGGTAGAAGAAGAGCTGTTTTTTCCTACCTACAACAACCACCTGTGCATGTGTTTTTTTGCAGGAAACATTGATTAATTCATTAGTCTTAGTTAACCAATGTAAGAACAACTGGCCATGGGGCCCGTCATACTGGTCCTTCAGTCCAGATAGGGCTGATGGGGTAGGAATATTGTGTAAGAGGGTTACTTTTCATCTACATAAATTGATAGATTTTAGCCAAGGGCGTTTGTTTATACTGAATGGATTGCTGCACGATACAGCATGTAGATTTATTGTTGTCTATAGGCCACAAGGGAAAGCAGACAGGATAGAATTGTTTCACACCTTATAGCCATACTGGAAAACAACTAGACGTGTCTTTCTAGGAGGGGATTTTAACTGCTCTCTGGAGATTACCGATAGGGTGGCAAGGAATAAGAAAGTGTACTGTAATACCCATGCCTTATCTACTTGTCTGGAGGTCACCAATATGGTGGATGCAGCTAAACTGTTTAATGTGCATTTATAGAGTAACACGTATGTCCAAGGTAGGTTAGCAACCAGGACTGATTTTTGGTTTCTTAACCCCAATACACAGTTACTAGATTTTAGAGTGCTCCCTGTAGAATGGTTTGACCATTCCATGGTATGCCTATAGGTTAATCTTCAGGACACGGAACAACCTCCAAGAAGTAGCTGGAAATTAAATATATCTGTATTGCAGGAGAAAATTATACAGAACCGTGTTAAGGATTTATTAAAGGCATGACATATGGTGAGATGTTTATATGACACTATGGGAGAATGGTGGAAGGATACTAAGTCAGAAATTAGGAAATGCATGATGCACGTAGGGAGAAAACATAATAATGCAAAATTTTGACAATACTTATCCCTGCATCAACATTTACAGCACATTTATTCTGTAGCTACTGCCACCTCAATGGACTATAGTACCCAAATAACTCAGATCAAAAGTCAAACGAGGCTGTTACAATATGACAGGGCAGCCTCTTTGATGGCTACACTGCAGTTTGGAACTCAAAAGACCCCAGTGGAGGACCCATGTGAGATTTTTAAAGTTAGATGGGAAAACTCCAGTATAACATCCTTACAAGATAATAATGGAGTGATTCATTCTTCTCCACAACAATTGGAATGTTTAATACGAGAATGTATGGAATCGTTATCCCCACCCCCCTCTCTCCAGATGCATGTCAAATACAATCTTATATTACACAGTATTGCCCACAGATTTAGGATGATACACTGCAACATCTAGATAGGTTAATTAGCAGGGATGAATTAGTAGCAGTGATCAAAGGTATGAGACAAAAAGTTACTCCAGGGTTAGATGGTTTGCCATTAAAATTCTATTTGACCTTTTTAGAGGACTTAGTGGAAGCCCTGTTATTAGTATTCAGTGAACTGTGGGAAAATCATAACCCTGACGATAGTTTTGCACAAGGGGTCTTGAAATTTATTTTTAAATCGGGAGAGAGGTCCTTAATACAGAATTGGAGATCAATCTGTTTACTGAATACGGACTGGAAAATTGTGTGTAAAATTATACACACTAGGATCCGTCCACATTTACCTGAATTAATACACCCTGCACAAACTTGTGGAGTACCGGACCATAAAATTCAGGATAATTTAAGATTCATCAGAGATGTCATGGAAGGTTGCCAACTGAATAATTGGGGGGGTCTGTTAATTCCGTTTGATCAGAGCAAGGCCTTTGACAGGGTCTTGCATACCTTTTTATTTGAAGTGCTCAGGCAGTATAAGATACCCAAAACATTACGACTGACCCTACAGGCTTTATATGCTCAAGCTTCTGTGAGACCTATGGTCAAAGGGTGTCTGGGACGGCCACTGCCGGTACTTGTGGGGGTCAGACAGGGTTGTCCACTGAGCCCACTTTTATATACACTGGTATTCGATATATGTATTCAACATGTAGTAGGGAATCAATTAATTCAGGGATTACCATCACCGGAGCAGTGCACGATAACAAAACTTTCAGCCTATGCTGATAATTTGTGTTTGTTTGTATCCTCTCAATGTAATGTCACAGAGGCATTACAAGAATTAAGTATATATGGGAGGATGTCTGGTGCTCGGTTGAATGTTGGCAAGCATGTGGGGATCGAATTCGGAACGCCAATAGGTATAACACAGGTGGCTGGTATCACAATTGCTAAAGGCCCGGTAAAATTTCTAGGCTTATATTTCGGCCCGGGGGACATGGCGCACACAATTTGGCTGACTGCCTTACAGAAATGTGATTGGAAGGTAGAGAAATGGAAAAACTGGGTAATGTCCAAATATAAATGAGTATTTGTGATAAAGCAATTTTTAGTTCCTCTCCTATTGTATGTTGGGTGGGTATTTCCCATACCTTTTATATTGGAGGCTAAGGTATATGGGATTTTTTTTTCCGTTTATTATGGGGTAATAGACTTAACCCAATTAAAACAGATTATACATACTTATCTAGGAAAACTGGAGAGGTTGGAATGTTAAATCCTTTAGTGTTCTTTCATGTTCTATTTATGATGGGTAATATCCATAGGGTGGTTTTAGGGGAGGGGAATGAGAGGGAGACGATGGGATGGTCACACATGCTTTTGGGTAGTTATTTGAATAGTTTGCAGGATGTCCTGATTAAACCACTGTCAAGAATGAAAGTTTCGGGGTTTATAAAACCTACCTTGAGGAAATTATGTTTATGGCAGGTAACAAAGCAGGAACTCACCTGCTTGACCAGGAAACAGCAGTATGATGTAATTATGAGTAGAATTTGCCCGACCCTCATGGAATTTAAATTTAGTTCCCCACACATATTATGGAAGCAATCTCACAGTTAAACAATATAAGGATTCCCGTACAAATGTGGGATAATCTGTGGTTATGTACACATGCAGATTAAATGTAGGGGGAAATCTGTAATATAAGACCATGGAGGAGATGGGGTGTCCCTATACGGAGTACATGGCACCAGAGGAAACAATGACACATTTTGTATTCACCTGTCAGTTTTCCTCTCAGCTATGGGTGTTTTGGCTCACAGGTGGCAATTGACTTAGTTATGCAGATTGCCATATGATCAATTGGTGTTAGATCAATACACTAGTAGATGTGCCTTCTATAACAGAAGTATATTAGAGGTGTTTTTTTACAATATCAAATTTTATATATGGCAGGCCCGTAGCAAATATGTTCTGCAGCAACAACGCATGACCTATTTATCTATTAGTAAATTGCTCGAGGCAGCATGCATAGAAGTGTATAATGCAGATGTATTGAAACACTCAGTACAGAGGGCAACGGGCATGTGGAAAGGGCTACAGCAACTGATTTTATGATATCATAGGTTTTCAGTAGGTGTACGATGGATAGAATCTTCAAGGTATTGTAAGGGGGATTCGTGGGGAGGGTGTCAGAATTATATGATATTGGGGAGGAGGAGGGGGGTTTCGGCAAAAAATATTACTGTTTCAGGTATAAGACAGTGTTCTTTATGTTTATTTTTAGTTTTTACTTTGGTTTTGCCTTGAATTAACAAATAAGAGGAATATCTGCTGAGTTTTTTTTTTTACGATTTAGGAGATTTAGTCACAAAATAGGGAGGACTGGGGATAAATGTCATGTGCATTACTGGATGAAATGTTTATGTTAGCATGTCTTTGCTTCTGTTCTTTCTGTTTTGTATTATTTTTTGTACATATTATATATATATTTTGTATTGAATTTGAATAAAAATGCCCCTACTCTTTTCGAGAAGTGCCATGAGATCTTTAACGTCCACTAGAACAATCACCGGAACAGGCAGATGGGACCTCAGTTTAATGTCTCACCCAAAAGACAGCAAATTGGGAGTACAGTGTCAGTATTGGGATTTATCCCAAGATCCTGGTGTGGGGCTCGAACCAACAACCTTCTAATTTTCTGGCCTCAGACCTGAGTGTGCAACCAGCAGAGCCACTGACACTGCAATTGTACTTATCAACATGTATCAATGCATGTACATGTAAAATAAAATACTACTATTAACATTCACAACAGTCTCTTTCAGAATCCTCCTTACCCACCAAGAATAGGAAAATTTCTAACCTTAAAGTAATTTCTTTATTACCAGCAGTGCATCTGTCACTCCTACGAGTGTGTAGCTCCACCTTCTACTACTGGCAGAAAGGAGTTCAGAGTTGACATCCCACATGATGTCCATTGACAGTCACAGTAAAGGATCCAGAATAAGGTCTTCCCTAGCCTAAGGACTTACTATGCCCCACTATAAACATTCACTAATTAACTTCCATGGTAAACTGAAAAATGTAGCGAGAAATATAGCACCTAAAATACCCTAATACTATGTACTTCCAGTTGAATTACAGTAGAATGGTAAAACATGAGATAAATCAAGTAGAGAGGGAATGGAGTAACAGCTGCACAGCTAGAGGAAAATAAATTACTCAAATATAAAAGAAAGGTCCTTTCTTCATCATAAAAGGTACATCTATCACACCTGAGTGGGATGTAAGAAGCAGTAATTTCCAGGCACAATAAAATGGGATGTCACAAAGGTAAGAAATATGAAGAGAGGAAACTGAAATTGGAGTCAGGACCAGCCCTGCACAGAGCTCTCTGGTTATGAAACTAAGGTTTGCAGAACCTTGCGGCCAAGTGCTACACCTGAAGAGGCAGCCACTTTCCACTTGTAGTGCTTCCTGAAGGTGTGAAGTGAAGCTCATGTGGTGGCCTGTAAGAGATGTAACAGCCAGGAATTTTTTTTAAATAATTGTATCCCTTTTCTTTATAAACTACTGTACTACAGTTAACGTGGGTGGTATGAGGGAAATTAGATTACAGTTGCTTTCAAATTTGCTGTCCCAGGGAAGAACAAGTTGAGTGTGGGCCATAAAGTTCCTATCCTTTAAAGTCTTCTGTTTTGGGATAACAGAATTCCTTTAATCAAAAAAGGCTTGTGTTTTGTGTGTAAACAGAGGCCATGGCAGAGTAACACATTTCCTGTTGTGCAGAAAGGCATAATAACATAGGGTACAGCCTGATTATGCACAACCACTTTGGACCAGTTCTGGGATGGAGAAGGTTCCCAAAGTTCAAAAGAAATGTCCAGGCTGCAATGTCAGAGAGGCAGGGCCGATGATGTAAGCAAGTGGGTGGCTTGCCATGGATATTGTAATCATGTTTCTCTGATGAAAGTCAGCTGTGTTGGGACATTAAACTTGTAACATTGTGTGTTCTAGTCTGCCATAACTCACAAGTCACCACTCGGGGGTAAGCTTGTACTGCTTAGAAACTTAGTTACCTCTTAGGTTATTCTGTGTGAATCCTATCCTTTCAAATATATTATTTTTCATCTCTGTAGTGTACTGCAATCCCCACAGTCATATAGTCATATATAGTGATAGTCATATCAGATGACCTAACAGTAAGCAAGCAATGTGAGAAGGCAGTAAGGAGGGCTGTGGGGATACTGGGATGTATAGGAAGAGGCATCACCAGTAGAAAACAGGAAGTTGTTATCCCTCTGTACAGACAGTTGGTAAGACCCCATCTGGAGTACTGTGTGCAGTTCTGGAGACCCCACCTCCACAAGAACATAGACAGGATGGAGGCAGTCCAGTGGAGGGCAACTAAAATGGTGCAGGGTCTGCACCAGAAGACATATGAAGAGAGACTAAAGGAGCTCAATATGTATACCCTCGAGGAAGGGGGGACATGATAGAAACTTTCAAGTATCTCAAGGGCATCAACAATGTCCAGGAGGGTAACATCTTTTAGAAAAAGAGATGTACAAGAAAAAGGGGGCACAATTTGAAGATAGAGGTGGGACGGCTCAAAGGCGATGTGAGGAAGTATTTTTTTCACGAAGAGAGTGGTGGACGCATGAAACAGCCTTCCTGAGGAGGTCATGAGGTCAGAAACAGTGGGGGAATTCAAGAATGCCTGAGACAGACATAAGGCAATTCTGGTGGGGGGTAGGAAGAAGTAGGCTGTTGGTTAACTAAGATCTGCAGCTTATCCAATAGGTAGGGAAATGGGCAAACTGGAAGGGCCATGCGGTCCCTATCTGCTGTCAAAGTCTATGTTCTATACTCTAATGTGTATAATCCTGTAACACATGTAAATATTGTAGAGTATTAAATGTAATTTTTATATACTTCATGCTCTCTGTGACTGAGTTTTTAAGGAATACTGTAGATAACCTAGAATAACTGGCAAGTCTGTGATCCACTGTTGAGAAACAAGCTACTAAGCTACAGTATCTAAAGAAAAGTATTCTCAGCTGTGACAAAACGGGGTGGGTCATTTGCTCTTTTGGGAAAGGTCACTGAACTAAGTAAGCGGTGACTCAAGTGGGATATGGCCCCAATGATACAGAGTAAGAGTCAAGCTGTGGTAGAAGCACACCAAGATGACCATTCAGGCGTCTGGAGGGTTCTGAAAATTGGTAGCAGTGCAGACTGAGTTCTAAAAGCGAGAACCAATCTGTGATATATCCTTGCATGTGTCTAAGATGTCTCCTTTCTTTCAGCCCAGGATGCAGTCATGGCCCTGTTTGAGTGAGCTATAACCCTGGCAGGCAGTTGCTGCCCATCTGCCTTGCATGCCTCTGAGATACAATCTGTTATCCGGTGAGAAACAGAGCAGAAGCCTTCAAGTCCCTCATGCTGTACTAGTAGAGAATAAAAAAAAAAAAGACTGGAGTATTTTCTACGATGCTCAGTGCTGTACAGGTACTGTTTGATGGCCTTTCTGATGCTGAGTGTGCAAGAATGGCATTCCAGGTCAGACGTCTTTTAGCGCAAAATGAAGGAAGCACCAGCTCCTGATTCATGTGGAATGAGAAACTGAGTTCATGGAAGAATTCTTGAGCTGTCTGCAGAATGACCCCATCCTGATGAAAAACCATATGAGGCTCAGAGATGGCCAAGGCCCCCAATTCACTCATACTCCTCGCTGAGGTTGCGGCAATGAGGAGGATGACTTGAATAGTGAGCGAACACAATCACACATTTGGAAAGGTTAGAAGGGTATCCTGGTCAGTGCATTTAGCACCGGACCAAGATTCCGAGATGGGTTTCCACTGCTTGACCTGAGACATTCCAAGGAGATAGCTTTGTAAAACCTGACTGTGCACCCTAAAGGTACATACTTCTCCGCTCAGAAGCTGTCTTTCTGTAAATTCTAAAAAATCTTAACCCAGTCTTTAATATTTTCCCAAACTGATGATCAGGCCTCATGAGAGGAATTCCGGGCCCTGGGAAAACTTCAGACTCTGAGACCCCTACGCAGCTGCATACTGTTGCAAGTTGGGTGGCCCAGGCGCCTCTTTGGTGCTGGGCCCTGAGAATTATCCTCAGCTCCTCTGCCCTCTCAAGGGCTCTGTTGACAATGACCTACCAATATACTCCATTGCATGTGATTCCTCTCTGCATAAAGTACAAACCCTTTATCATAATGTCTGTCACTTTGTTTCTGGTAACCATTCCCTAACTCACCACTTCGTTACAATCAGTTTAACGGATTTTCATTTAATGCCCATTGTTCCTACTTTCATTTAATTTACTTTTGCCGAGTGAGACACGAACCTGTTAACCTTAATTTCAAAGACTATGTCACCAGTGTCACTTCAAAGTACTCTAGCAGATTATCTGAGTGTTCATGCCTAAAACTCTCGATATATAGAACAGTGGCTGGCCAGCACTCTACTTTTTTGAGTTGCCAAAGGATGGAATACTCTTACTACTCAGATACAAGGTTTAGCTACCTACAACGTATTTAAAGCAAGTTTAAAATCTTACTATACTGATGCCTCTGCTTGCAAGTATTTTGATTAACTGTACTTAATTAATATTATTATGGGCCAGCTATTCAAAGGAGATCATGGCGCCTTTGAGTTGTACTAGGCGATCTCCAAATTGCACCCCAAGTAGACCAAAAGGTGGGATGCGTCACACTTGACAACAGCAAAGATAATGTGAGGCACATCCGGGAGGGCATTCCCCTGCATATGTGGTACACTGCAATATTCAGCTGAGATGTGCAGTGCATCTGCCCGCACATCTCGGAGACGTGAGCACAAAGTTATGATTGGAAAAACCAGATGTACGTCATAGCCACCCACAGGTGGGCTGCTATACTGCACTGTGTAACACAGCAGCCACCAGCTCCTGTGTGGTTACCCCTCCAGCCCTGATTGTAAAACACACTCGTACCCATCACATCCTTGGTATTCTAGTGTCCCCCCCCAGCCCCAATCACAAAATAAACGTTAAAACCCACACATTCCTGGTAGTCTAGTGACTTCCTCCTTCGAACCCGTCCAGTATCATGAATATATCCCCGAAAGTCCTTGGAGACCTAGTGGTGCCTCTTCCATGCCCCAACCCCATCTGAATAATAATATTTCAGACATCTCTGGTAGTCCAGTGGTGCCTCTCCTCTTCCCGACCTCATCAATTACAAATATATCCTGGAATACCCTGGTAGTCTAGTGGCTTCTCCCAGCCCGATCATAAAGAATGGCCATCTCAGATTTCTTTTGGAATTAGTGGACCCCCACCCGAGGAACCCACACCCCCACTCGCCATCTTCGTTCCAGCATGGCTATGCATGGCGTGGAAGCAGCAACCCACCCACATGCCTTCATGTTCAGCCGCACTGAGTTGTCAGTGAATGACAACATACTGTACACCTGTAAGCCCATTGGAGAAACTCCACCAATGGGCTTGCAGGGTGTACTCAGTATGCTTTCATTCAAAGTTGTGAATGAAAACGACAGTATACACTGCAAGCCAAGTGGTCGAGAGTTTCTACCAATGGGCTTACAGGTGTACAGTACACTGTCATTCACTGACAGCTCAGTTGGAGGGCAGCCGTGGAAGCATGGGTGGGTTGTGCTGCACCTGGGTGCATGGCCATACTGGAACGGAGGGGGAGAGTGGGGGCTCCTCAGTGGGTGGGGGTCCACTAGACCACCAGTGAAGTCTGGGGATGGTTTTTAATTTTACAAGCGGGGCTGGGAAGGGGGCCAATAGACTACCAGGGTATTCCGGGATATATTTGTAATATGGACAGGGTTCGGGGAAGGGACGGGAGGGGCACCACTGGACTACCAGGGATGTCTGGAAATTATTTATTTGGATGTGGTTTGGGGCAGGGAGAGGGACACCACTGGACTACCAGGGAATTTCCATATATATTTATGATATGGACGGGGTTTTGGGAAGGGGGGGGCACCAATGGTTTACCAAGGGTGTCCAGAAATTATTTATTATTCGGATGGGGTTCGGGGCAAGGAGGAGGCACCACTGGACTACCAGGGATGTGTGGGGTGTAATTTTATTTTATTACAATCACAGCTGGGAGGGGAGGACACTACACTACCAGGGATCCGAGGTATGATTATATTTTATTACGATCGGGGATGTGAGGGGGGTTACACTAGACTACCAGGGATGTGTGGGGTGTAATTTTATTATGATCGTGGCTGGGAGGGGGGACACTAGATTACCAGGGATATGGGGTATGATTATATTTATTACGATCGGAGATGGGAGGCAGGTTACACCAGACTACCAGGGATGTGTGCAGTGTAATTTTATTTTATTATGATTGTGACTGGGGCGGGGGGGGGGCACTAGACTACCAGGGATCATGGCCTGACAGCCTACTTGCAGGGCAACCGGAGCCTCCTGCCAGACGCATCCCTGCACTGGACATGCAAATGGATCCATGATGACATGCAAATGGCTCCATCTGCCTCTTGAATGGCTAATGGTCCCATTTGCATGTTTCAGTCTGAATATCTGGAATTTGTGCTTGGCGCATTCGAAGGTGCGCCGCTCATCCTCATTCCAGGTATTCAGACCGGGCAGGGGGATGTGCCGGAGCATCGTCGGTGGCCTCCATTTGCGCCACAGGCATTTTTTACCATATTCAGACAAGATATGGTAGCACATTTCGTTTGAATATAGTACTTTTGCTCTCTGGCACAACTCAGTTGTGCGGAGCAACCACTTGCGTCCTTTCTGGGCGCAGCTTGAATATCCAGGCCTATGTAGTTAATATTTGTACTTGTTTTGTATTCATTTTGTATGTTTCAGGTCCCCCTTGAAAAAGTGCATTTACACTCTTGGGTTCTTACCTGAATAACAAGTTTTAAAGCAACAAAAAAAGTTATTCCAAAAAAGCTAATTTTCTGCTTTGGTTATGAAACATATTGGCAAAACTGTTGATTTGGGTTATCTGGAATGCTTCCTATGCTGTGTTCTGTACATTTGCATTTTTGTCTGCATTCGTAGCCTCCTCGGGTCCTCAGTATTATTTCTATGCAGAAATGAGGCGGCCATCTTTTTTTCTTAAGAAATAATTACCTTTAAACTTTCATAAAATTCTTAAATGATAATGAAAACTGAAAATTTACCACCAAAATAAACTGGAAGACATGTGACATCAATTAGGAAGAAAAAAAGGTGGGGTCAAATTTTAGCCCATTTTCGTTGCACTCCTGCTTTAAATTTAAAAAATGTACCAGTACCCCCCACCTTGTGAGTGAGCCTACTGCTCTCCTGGCGGGCAGGGCCAGCGGCTAGATGCCCCTGCCGGTAAGATGCCACAGCAGGATTTAAACATACAGTAGAGATGTGATAAAAAAAAAATGGAATGTGGTAGTGAGATACAGGGCCTTAATGGCACTCACTAAAGTCTGATCCACTAATGCGATACATGACTGAACAGCTATCTAATGGGGCCACTTCCACGAGACGTCGCTGTGAACAAAAGTTGTAATCATATGGGGAAGGGGGTCTTAATTCTAAAAATCAACATTTAAAATTGTGCTTTGTGCATACTCTTTGTGGCTCACAGAGATTATGCTTAGTCTTATGGGAGTGAACTAAGCATTCAAAACTCAACTACAAAGCAGAAGTAGACAAGGACTCCCAAAGCCAGTATAGCAGAGGGAATACTAAACACCTAGGGTACGCTGCTAATTTCCACAAGGAAGTAAGTCCTAGGATCCGAACCAAGCCTTGAGGTCTCTCTGGTAACACCTGGGCACCAGAGAAGTTTTAGCCTCCAAGTTTAAACCTTCCTGAGGAAGACTACGTATACTCTCCCTCAATACGAGGTCCCTGAAGTGAAGCTGGTCACCAGCCCCAGGATTCAACAGGACCCACACAGGAACCTGTGCCTGGGTCTCCCTGGCTCCAGACATCTGGATTCCCAAGTCTGAAATTGTGTGGCTGAGCTCTGCCTTACACGACATGGATTACTAAAGCACCACTCACACCCCATTGTACTTTATTGCCTACATAAAATGTATGGCGACTGCGGCTATGTTTAACTTCAAAGTCAAGAAGTGACTGTTGTCCAGAGGTTTTCAGGGTATGACTAATTTGTACAATTGTGGCATTGCAATGTATTTTGTATCTTGTGTGTTTTATAATGATTTTATAAATTGTATTAGGCACTCTGAATGCCTGTGGCATAAGTGTGCCTTAAATAAATGAATACATGGAACGAAATACATCACAATTATTTTAGCAGGTATAGTGGTCAATGCCGTTAATTAAGTATAATTTATTTAGTAGCTGCTCCTGAATCAGAGAAATCCACAGAAAGTTTTAATCCTAAATTAATAACTTCCTAGAATTCATTAAGATGCCTAGAAATATACAGTACTAGCTGAGTTTAGCCATCATATTCCATTTGAATCCATGGGACAAAATCCATTTGAAATGACCCAATAATGGATTTCTGTGGGTAGGCATGATAGTTTTCCATTTGTGTGCTGCATAAATCCTGCAGTAAGATTCAATATATACCTGGCTGTAACTCCTAAAGACAAACGTTCAGCCACAACTGTCAATCTTTCTCGCACAGGCAGATCGGTTGCTTTCCCGTTTGACCTGGCAGTAAAGCTTTGCTAATTTTTCATCAAGGCATGTTACAGCAGTAACTGGTTTATGGTGGTCTGGGCCACAGAGGGCTCACACACAGTATTAATAAAAATACATAGATAGAGATGAAGCTTAGATTTCCACAGCCTATAAAAGGCTAGTAGAACAGCATGAGTCATACTGCTTCAGATCAGGAGCCAATGTACTGCATGCTACAGTGCGTCCCGTTCTTTCATTTCACTTTTTAGGAACCCAGAACCTGGAAACTTGCCTTTCCTTAGGGACTAGTAAAAGATAATCAATCCTGACTGGTGTAACTGCTGGTATGAGCCACACTCCATGGTTGTTTCTTTGCAGAGATTATGATACTGATCACTACTTCCATGATTATTTCCAATAATATGAGTGAAAAAGGAAATACATCATAGATGCAAGCTACCTTTTATTGCACTAAACAAGCTCAAATTCTGAAGGCTGAAATCCACACGGTGAGTTTATTTTTTCCACTAACAGTCACTGCTTACAAAGCATTTGAACACAGTTTCAGTTCCTTGTATGACGTTAGATCAGTAGTGGGTTGTAAATATTTGCGTGCAACTACAGAGGCACTGCAGAGACTAGAAATATCAGAAAAAATCATGAATGATAATGATTCACCTCCTTAATACACTTGTAACTACTTACACAGTAAAAACATACAGGGAAAATGAAAGCATCAGTTATTCACGACCAGACAACCGGGTCCCAAACACGTACTGCTGAACAGGCTGTTATTAGAGAATGGGAATGGCTACCAGCAAAATCAAAATCAGTTGCCAATAGTGGAACTCAGTTCTACTATATTCAAGAGAAAAAAAAACTTGAATGTTGGTCAGTTCATTGTATATTTCAGGAGTCTTTCCACAAAAACAGGAATTTTGTCCCTTGTTCACGTACAGTTAAAGCTTATTCTGGACCTGAAGACGTAATGCCCTGCTTGTGACACTACAGCAATTTTGCAACAGACTGTGATGTCACAAGCAGGACACTGTGACTTTTGCTCCAGAATAAGCCTCAGCTGTAAGTGAACTGTAAGGGGCAACAATCATCTAGGTGTCCTTAATAGTACTTAACAGAATGGGATGAAAGTCACATTTTTGGGGAATGTTGTCTGTCTTCTGTGGAGGCCAACAATTGTTTTGGCGGGGGGGGGGGGGGCTGGTGATTTAATCATCTTTTAAACCCCATATCCTTCTATAGTGTATGGCAGAATGTGACTGTGTATTGAGATCCATACACTGTAAAAAAGTCATTCTGCTGCAGTTATGATGTTCATACTAACGCAGAATGACTTTTCATTTTGCATTAGTATGAACATCACAATGTAAGTGACACAATAAGCGCTGTTGACAGGGCTAGCGATGGTTGAAGTGTGACATGTCACAGGTGGGCGAGCAGATGGCCAAGAAGTGCGGGTTGTGGACAGCAGTGGCTGATGACTGAAAAGGGAAAAAAGTAAAGCGATTTTGTTTTTTGAGAGGACATACACTCTATAGAATAGTATATGGTGACCACATACCTGGCTGTCGCTCTTCCACATCTCATAGGTTACTATGACGTCAAAGGGACCTCTTGAGCTTCGCTCTCGAGGTCTTTGATGTCACAGTAACCATTTGGTGTAAGAACAGCGTTATTGTGTATGGGCTACCATACACTATCCTATATATCTCATTTAAATTTAGGCATGCTTTCTTAAGTATGTTTCAGACGAGTCTTGTTTAAGATGGTCTGGTGTTTATGCTGCTGGAAACTCACTGGCTGTCTTTGTCTACGAACTACAGTTCCAAGCTAGTTCATTCACTTCAAGGGGAAAACAACTACAGTTCCGGGCAACATTTTTTTCTGCTGATAATTCCTAAACTTCATGCTGTGCTATACCACAGATCCCTACTCCTTCTGTAGCTTTGCACTACAGTCGCACATGCCCAGTTCCTACTGAGTTGCTATACCTTGGAGGGAACAAAATAGGGTAATTTGCCTTCTCCTGTTTTGCCTTGCTTGCTAACAAGGTCTGATTTTAGCTTTGCTAAGCAGCCTTACAAATGGAAGGCAGCAAGACTGAAATTTTAGGGGATCATGTGTATCTGAGTTCTGCTGATGCCAAATGTAACACATCAGAGATCCACAAACAGAACTCATGGGACCTCAACTTTGACAGGAAACTAATCATTGTTTTCCCCTTGCAATGAAAGAATCAGTCTTAATCCTTAGCGAGAAGTCTGAATGTTTCAGCAGCAAGCATTTAAATTGGCCGGGGTGGGGGGGGGGGCCCAAGAGGGACAGGAAGCTTAGTTCACCCCCCATGGGCACATGCAGGAGAATGAGGAACCAACAAGGACAGCTGATGCAGACAGAGAGTGACAGCCAGAGGATGGATGCAGAAAGGGGAAGCAAGAAGAGTCTAGACAACACAAGAAAGTTAACTGGGGTGTGGGGGAGGGGCAGGAGACCAAACACAGAACAGTGGGAGGACAGGCTGCAGAACATGGAGAGCCATGGTAACAAATGCCCGCAGCCTGGGAAACAAAATCCCAGACTTGGAAGCCTTGTTAGCAGATGCAGACCTGGACATAGCAGTGATTACAGAGACATGGTACACTGCCAATCAAGGGTGCGACATCAATGTACCGGGTTATGCTCTGTTCAAGAGGGTAGGGAGGGCAAATGAGGTGTGTGTGGGGGGGTCCTGTAACTAAGGGAGGGCATAAAGGCTACAGAAGTTCAGAAGACACACCGGGAGGCCAAGGCACTGTGGGTCACCCTTGAAGCGGGAAATGGCACAGCAATACGCACAGGGATGATCTACAGACCTCCGGCACAGGGGGAAGAAGTGGACAGGGAGTTGGTGGAGAAACTTCATGACATGGCATCAAAAGGTGAAGTCCTACTGCTGGGGGACTTCAATATGCCAGACGTGGACTGGAGCACCCAGGCAGCTGCTTCAATCAGAAGCAGAGCCATCCTAGAATCCGTACAGGAAACAGGTCTCAGGCAGCTGGTAAATGATCCCACCAGGACAAGGCGATTCTGGATCTGGCACTGACCAATGGGGACAGAGTCGCAGAAGTCCAAGGGAAAGCTGGGGTTCAGCAACCATCACACAGTGTGGTTTAGCATGGAGACAGGGACTCAATCATGGCACACAAAGGCAACGGTATTAGATTTTAGGAGGGAAGACTTCACTGAAATGGCTAGATGTATCAGAATAGCCCTGGGGAAGGGGGAGGTAAGCAGGGGGTTAAAGAGCCAAAATGTACATCATGGTGTGAGCCAAGGAGAAAATCTTCCTACCTAAAGCATCTGTCTGCAGAGAGTCAGCTTCAGGAGGCCAGTCATGCACTAGAGGAAGAGGCCCATCCAAGATCTACAGGACCTGAAGCCCCAAAGTGGAGTGCCAGCAGTACCTGTGAGTGCGCAAGACCTCTGGTAGATGTCTCTGGGGGCTGGAGGGGCAGCAAATGGACATCTCCAAACTGTTCTAGAGCATTCCTTGAAGGCCCTAGGCCATGGAGGGATGACACAGTTGTCATCGCTGAAAGCTCCAAGAAGTCCCAGCTGTGTGGACAGGGTACTGCGCATGGCTATGGTGCCAATGTCCAGCACTCACAGCATGTCCATCAGGAATCTCTGGCACAGAGGGTACTCAGAGGCCAAGGACAGGTGTAGAGAGGATTCTGTGCCCTCAGAGGATGGACGGAGAAGGGTTGCTGGACTTGGAAGCAGGTGGCAGCTGGCAACCATGGAGGAAATAAACACGGTCAGCACTAGTATAGTACTGGAACAGCATACCAGCCGAACTCCCATACTGACTCCAGGTGATAGGCCCAAGAGGACTCATGATTCCAGAAAGTTCAGGAAGAGGTGGCACAGACCCAGAAGAGAGAAAGAAGAGCCCGAGGCTGTACGGTCTATACCTAGGCTGAGGGAATGCTCAGTGAACCTCACCCTAGGGGAGGCCATGGCAAACCTGCCCAAACAGGGTTGACCTACAGAACAGGAACAACCTCATCAGTGCCCATAGGGGAGAATCCCCAGGCAAGGAGAGCAGAGCCATTCAGATCCCTCAGGGCAGCTCTGGGTCTGGTCTCATCAGAGATGGGTTCAGCCATAGGGCCTGGGGAGAATTCCACAACCCAGCTGGTCCCCAATGCTGAGCCGGTGTGGCACCCAGTTAAAACAGTGCTCCCTTAACAGTGCATGGTAAGAACAGTGCTGTAAGGAGAGCGAAACAAGGACAGAGACAGGGGTAGGATAGCAAATACCAGCTACCACTACCCCTGTAGCCATCTCGTCACAGGGAGTGACTGCAGGAAGGAGAGTAGAGACAGGAAATGTTGGTGGCTGGCTGAGCTGCTCCCATGGTGGAGAGGGCTAAGGCATGAGCAGCTCGGCCAGTGTGGATCTGAAGACCAGGGTTCTGTTCCTGGTCTCTGATGTTTTGTCTGTGAGACAGGTGTGCATATTTTACAAAGTCTAGTCTCACAGATTTCCCCCCCCCTCAGCTTCAATTTTCCCCAATGATTCAACTCCCCCTTGGAGTTGATTAATTTAGAGATGAGGTGTGTGAGGGGCAGACCCCCCCCCCGTGTCGGGGGTGTGGGGGGGTGAAGCCCCCCTGCAAAAACAAGATCTGCTATTCTGGTCTGTGGTCAGGGTAGCAGTCCTTGGGGTGCTGATATTCCCCATAATCCATCTCTCCCTCAGAGTTGATTATCTTAGAGATGGGGTGTGTGGGGGCAGAGCCCCCCATGTTGGCAGGTGCAGCCCCCCTGAAAAAACAAGATTTCATGTTGCGCTTTGTGGCTGTAGCAGTGGTCTGTAGTTCGTTTTTGTAGGCGCCATTGTTGCTCCACTGACGGGGTGTGTGGGGGCAGAGCCCCTCACATTGGGGGGTGCAGGGGGGTGGAGCCCCCGTGCAAAAGCAAGATTTGCTATTCTGGTCTGTGGCCGTGGTAGCAGTCCTCAGGGTGCTGATGTCCCCTGTAATCCAACTCCCCCTTAGAGTTAGTTTATTTAGAGATAGGGGGTGTTGGGAGGAGAGCCCCCTGTGTCGGGGGTGCAGCCCCCCTGCAAAAACAAAATTTTGTGTTATGCTTTGTGGTTGTAGCAGTGGTCCGCGGTGTGTTTTTGTAGGTGCTGTTGTTACTGCACTGTTCTGGGCAGCGCTATTCTTGTATTCATGCTTGTAACCTAGTGCTCACTGGTGCCACCTCCGGTAACATGCTTGTGGTCAGAGAATGACATAGTCACAGGACTCCTCTCTGCCCAGTGGCCAGCACTGTCCTCGGTGCTGGGCTCGTGTTGGTTCTGGCACCTATCTTGGGTCGTCTCTGTTACCAACACCTCAGGCGGTGTTTGGAGCCAGTCCTGTGTCGCTCGCAACACCAGGATTATGGATGGATATGGAGGCGACACTGACACGATGCTCGGTGGCGGGCCCAGAATTGACACCGGGACCGGCGCCGCATCGTCAGCACAGTCAGTGTCGAACTCTTCCCCGGAGCCACAAGGCTGCTCGGGTCAGAGATGAACACCTTCTCCTCAGTGACAGGACGCTGCTCGGCCCCAGTTTCAGTCCCTCTTCCAGTACCATGAATGGTACCAGGAGGGGGCCCGACATCCCAGCCACACCACCCAGCTCACCGACACTGTGGACAGTATTAAGAATCTGGGCGTCACCAGGTCATGACACTGAGGTGTCCACTGGTGAACACCAAGCAAATAACTTTGGCTTTACCACTGGGGACAACTGCTGCCCAAGGCAGACAGACTAGGGGCAGGGTACTCAGCTGGCCACCCAGAAGGAACCGGATGTCCATCAGACCCCCCCCCCGGGAATCCAATGCCTCAGTGAGGCGAGGTCAAGGAGGACCCTATGCTTCCACAGTACCAAAGGACCGCTTGGCCCCTTCCTCCAGTCTGCCGATTTTTCCCTGCTATCCCATCCTGTCACCGCAGACCCTGCTTGATCTCTGCCTCCCCCCCCTTGCTTCCCAACTGAGATTCCCTTGTGCTTGAAGCCCGCCACTGTTTTCACCTTCACCACCTCTGCTGGGAGGCTGTTCCAGGCATCCACCACTGTTTCAGTGAAGAAGTATTTCCTCACATCTCTCCTAAATGTTTCCCCTTCCAGCTTCATTGCATGTCTCCTTTTTTTGGTGCATCTTTTCCTCTGTAAAATACTCCCCCTCCTGTACCTTGTTCAATCCCATAAGGTATCTGTAGGTCTCTATCAAATCCTCTCCTTCCTCTCTTCCAGGGTGTACATATTCAGGTCCTTTAGTCTCTCCTCATAGGGCTTCTGATGCAGTCCCTGCACCATTTTAGTTGCCTTACTCTGAACAGCCTCCACACTGTAGATGTGGTCTCCAGCATTGGACACAGTACTCCAGGTGGGGTCTCACCAACAATCTATACAGTGGCAACACCACCTCTCTCTTTCTGCTGGCAATACCCCTCCTCATGCACCCAAGCATTCCAGTAAACCTACCCACTGTCTTATCACACTGTCTCGCCACCTTCAGGTCATCAGATATGATATGATTACCCCAGGTCCCTTTCCTGTTTGGTAACAGTCAATACCTCTTCTCCAATTTGGTACTCCGCCTCCGAGTTGCTGTGCCCTAAGTGCATGATTCAGTACTTTTTCATACAGAAAGCCAACTGGTGTGTCCTTGACCACTACTCGAGGTTTCTCAGGTCTCTGCACATTCTTTCCACCTCCTCTGGAATGTCACCCTATTACACATTTTAGTGTCATCTGCAAAGAGGCATACATTCCCTTCCAGTTCATCTGCAATATCCCTTACAAAGACATTAAAGAGGACTGTTCCTATTACTGAGCCCGAGGCACCCTGTTGACCACCCTCCTTTACCTGGAGTGAACTCCATTTATCACCTCCCTCTATCGCCTATCCATTAACCAATTTCTTACTCAGTTTACTACCATAGGACCCACCCTGAACATGCCCAATCTCCTTATGAGTCTCCTATGTGGTATGGTGTCGAATGCCTTACTAAAATTCAAGTAGGCCACGTCCACTGCCCCATCCTGATCTATTCCCTGGTGCCCAGTCAAAGAAATCTATCAGATTTGTCTGACATGACCTCTGTCTGTGAATCCAAGCTACCTTGGGTCCTGTAATCCAGTGGATTCAAGATACTCCACAATCTTTTCATGTAGCAGCAATCCATTAACTTTCTAACTACTGATGTCAGGCTGACTGACCTATAGTTGCTGCCTCCTCCCTGCTCTTGCTCTTGCTTAGTGAAATGGGACTGGAGCCACTCCTTTTTCCAGTCAGTTGCTGAACAGGGCTGTCAGAGGTGCAGCTGGTACCTCCCTGAACTCCCTCAATACCCTTGGAAGGAGCCCGGGGAAGAGCCCAGAGACATGTGCTTGGCAACACAGGTTCATTGCCTGCCTCTGAAGGTGGTAACTGGACAACCCAACTTCAGCACACGTACTTCAAAGATGCGGCAGTCCAGTGAAAAGCATGAGTCCCAGGAATCCACATTATATTCAGGCCAAGACAGGTCCAGCAAACCTGACATTGGTCCTTCATCACAATCGACTTTCCACAGGGACACAGGTCCCTTTTCTCAGACTCTGATATCACAGCAAAATAACAAAATGAGAGGTGGCACAAAAGAAATTTTTGACAACAGTCGAACTGAGGCACTGTCACTCGATGGCAGGAAGAACAGAACTGAGGTGTGTGTAAGGGAGTCGCAGATAGTTTTTGGCCAGCGTGTGGCACCAAGTGAGTATGTGCTGCATACAAGCAGAGTGAGTAGCTGTCATGGGCTCCCTCCCTAGAAGAAAAAGGTCCCGTGGGGTCGTTATGCCTCTGGCCCCCAATCTGTATATATGAATCAATGGTGAAGACCGAGTCATAGAAAATCTACTTTTCCCAGAATGCTGCTTCTTTTTCTACACTGTGTCTGTAAGATGATCCTGTATATGTCTGGACTTACTGGATTGTCCTAACAAACAGGAACTTCAGCAACAGCATGGCTTCATATCACGGGAGGTCTCATAAACAATCAAAACCGATGTGAAGGATAAAAGCAAATATTTATTGCACAGAGACGCCAGACCAAAGAGTCAAACGTGTCTCTCCCCCTTAAAACAGCCAAACGTTTTCGCGCTAACTCTCTCGCTTTCTCAAGGCTGAGGTAACTACTACAGATAATGCCATTTAAACATTGCTGTTAAAGTGACAGTACAACATTACATACACATATCTATATGACTTAATCAGCTACCAAAATAACTTCCTAAAAAACAAGTGATAAAAAGCATATATTAATATGTCTATAAATTACATCTAAACATTTTAAACATTTTAAAGTATATGAACTTAATACACTTAATAGACTCCCTTTGTAATATGTATCCATGTGTTATAAAAAAGGCAACAATTGAAAAAAATCATTTAAACCAGGATTTTCAAATGACTTAATTTTAAATTGCCAAAAAGATTCTCTTTGTGCAAGTCTTTTGTCCAAATCACCACCTCGTATATGTTCTGTTACTTGTTCCAACATTTGGAAGAGAAATTTGTGGGTTTTACCTTCTAGCTTAACATGTTGTACCAATGCACTAACATCATCCTGATTTAAAATGCTTCTAATATATTGTCCAATTCTCATTTTAAACTTTTGAATAGTCTTACCCACATAAAAACTCAAACAACAAGTACAAGAAGCAGCATAAACAAGTTCTTAGTGTTACAATTACAATACCCATCTATCTGATAAATCTGTCCAGTAACTGGATGTCCTAACAACTTAATTACCCAAGAAGTCCTCGTCTGTCACCTAATAAATGTTTTCTTCCAAGATGAATTTTATTGCAGTTTGTGGCCTCCTCACCATTCCGGGGCAAACAGTATAGCTTGATTCACATACTGTAGTATCTACTAACAGGAAAACAAATGTATTCAGCTGTGACAGTTTTAAACTCAAACAGAAACTGGCCTTATATTGTACAAAAAATAAAACAGTCCAACTATGTTTTGCTCTCATGGTTTATAATGTCACTAGAAAGCCTCAATGGAGTTCAGAGGTTAAAATGTATTTTTTAAAGTTACAAGTATGCAATGATAGTTTCTTACATGTCGACAGTCCACGTCACATCTTGTTATGCAATTCCAGTGCTTTTTAACAAGTGACAAGCTGAACTCCCTTTAGACTTGACAATTTTTTTCTTAAAAGGGAACACAGCACTAAGAATCCCACACCCAAGCACGGGGCCGGTCCCAATTTGCTGTTCGTGTGCAAAAATGTCTTTGCTTACTGTTTACTGCAGTATAGTAGGTTTATTTAGGCTGATTCTGCTGACTATCAAACTGACATTTGCTATAACCAGAAATCCCAGAATACCTTGCAGTTGATGTCAGAACTGGACTTCAGCAGTGGAAGATTCAATAGCCTGCAGTGCATGATACGAGTTTTTATAAGTTCTGATCTTTTTATTTGCTGGTCCCGCTGTCAGCAGGAGCGGCAAACATCTGATCTGAGCTTATAAACACTGCAGGCTATTGAATTTCCCACTGCTGCAGCCCAGCTCTGTCATCAGCTACATGGGATTCTAGGATTCCTGGTTACATGAAATATCAGCTCAGAAGATGGCAGAATTGGCCTGATGTAATCTACTACACTGCAATAAACAGTAAATATTTTTTTTTTTTTGCACTCAAAAGTAGAAATTGGCACGGCACAGTGGCGCTAAGGGTTGAGGCGCTGGATGCCACATCTCGTACCACGCCGATGACTCAGGTTCGGGAACGAGCCCGGGTTGTCGGGGGTCAGCAGGGATGGGGAAGGACTGAGAGTCCCATGGACTGCTCTCCTTCCCCGGGGAGGGGGGATTTCATCAGCCGATGCACTGGTGACCTCTGGCGGAGGCAGGAGGCACCACAGTGCATGGCCGCAGAATGCAGGGGCTAAAGCTGCGGCGGACGTCTGCTGGGTGTGCACGGGAGCGTGCACACACACCGAGCGGGATGTCATTGCACGTCTGAGGTTCGGGGAGAAAACTAAGCAAATCCCCTGACCACGAGGAGGTGACGGAACCACCAGGGGCCTGGGTCCACACGTCCAGAGCCGGCTGCACTGCCCAACACGAATTTGAGGACTCTGGAGTCTCCCTTGGGGTCTAGAGAGACTGGAGTCCTGACCCCGACATAGTAGCTCAGGTATGTGCAGTTCAGGCGGGAGGTTAGGACCTTAACGCTGCGAGTGGATTTCTGAGAGATGCCCCGAGGTCAGGAGCATAAACAGAGTCCACAAAAAAAAAAAGTAGAAATTAGGACCAGACCCACAGTTGGATGTGGGACTCTTATTGCTGATTGCTCCCCTTTAACAGAACTAATCAGTCTGGAGAGCTTGAAAAATAATTCAAGTTGAGAGAAGACATGCATTTAGGAGTGTTGTGAAGTGAATTGTTTGTAAACCGCCAAACTTTGCACTACATGTACATTTCACCAACACACCAACAACTGCAGTACAAAGTAGTTTTTTTTTTTAAAAAGGCTCAAAAGTCTTAATAAAGCAAGATCCCATCACCCACACTCTCACAGCACCCTATCCCATCTCCTCCTCCTCCTCCCACAGCCTCACCCAGTATCATAATGTCACACCCACTAGCACCCAATTCCACCTCCCCACCCCGTCCGAGAAAAATAATCAAGAAATCATCACTTGCCTCACCTGCTTAGCAAATGAGGGTTACTCACCTGTAACCGTAGTTCTAGGAGTGGTATATTGTACAAATCCACACTTTGGCAGTCTTCCTTTTCCTTTAAGTTCAGATGGAACATCTTCAAGCTAAGCTCCTCCCACCCATCTGGGTGGTATCCTTCTCGGCTCTGCCCCGTAACGTCAGATCATGCACGCTGGAAGCAGGGATCCATGTGCCACTTGCCAGGGGAAGTTGGGTACGTCATGTGAATGTTCACCATACACCACTCCTAGAACTACGGTTAAATGTGAGTAACCCTCATTTCTAGGAACGTGAATATGGTGCACTATCCACACTTTGGCAGACTCCTGGCAGTTCTCCAGGAGAAGGGGGCAAGGTGCACACCCCTATTTTGAAAACAGGGAGCACAGAACTGAGGCCCCCAAACCAGCATCCCGGCATGACTCAAGGTCAATGCGGTAGTGGGAGAGAAAGGCGTGAGCACACTTCCAGGTAGCAGCCCTGCAGATTCCCTGGATAGGGACATCCCTGAAAGCAGCCACCAATGCAGTGGTATGTCTGGTGGAATGAGCCCTAAGCCCAATGGGAGGCTCCCTACCAGCCAACCTATAGTAAAGATCAATGCAGAATACAACCACCCACCAATCGTCTGCTTAGCTGCCGGTCTGCCAGGTGCGGCTTCACTATATGAGACAAAGAGCTGGCGAATCTCTCCCCAGGCTCCAGCTGCATGCTCTGTGCAATAAGCGAGCACTTGCCACAGAACCAACACAGAAAGCCTGTGCTCAGCCTCTGGGGTTGAGGTGGTGAAATACATTGGGAGAATAATCACCTGGTGAAGGTGAAAGTCCAAAACCACCCTCGGAAGAAGCTCTGGGTTGGGGTGGGGACAAGCTTGTTCCAGTGGAAAACCAAGCAAGGAGACTACTTGGAGAGCACCTGGAACTCACTAATCCCTCCGGCAGAGGTAGTAACCACCAAGAATGCTGTCTTAAGCCGGCCCAGTGGCGCTGAGGGTTGAGGCACTGGACACCACACCTCGCGCCATGCTGGCAAGCCGGGTTCGGGAACAGATTCGGGTCACCTGTTCGGCAGGGAGGGAAGGGATGTAACAGTATTTCAGTGCGTCCTGGTGGTAGCCGGGGCAACGGAACAATCGGTGTAAGCATATGCTGGGGGCGGAGCAACAGCAGGTGTCGGTGCATCAGCACCATGGACACCATTACATGTCCACGCTCTGCTGTGGGAACGTACGGAGGAAAGCCCCCAAGACAGAAGAGTCGACGAGGACCCCAGGGGTCTAGCCCCACATCCCCATCACTGGACACTCTCTCCTGACGGTCCTGGATCCACCCACAGGATGGACCCTCTAATTGCAGAAAGAGCCACCAGGTACGAGTGGCGGGCCCTCCTCTGGGGGGTGATCCGGGGGCTGGGAAGTCCTGTGGAGGACTCAGGGAGAAGTCACAGAAGGGAGCAGAGGGCAGACTGAGAGGGTACCTCAGAGAGATGCCCTGGTCGAAGGACAGAGTTCGCAAAAAAAAAAAAAAGGCAGTCTTCCACAACAGGTGGACAGCACACACCTGTGCACTGGTTCAAATGACTTGCCCAGGAGCAGGGCCAATACCAGGAACAAGTCCCCAGGTGGACGTGGATCATGCACCAGCAGGGACAAGTGAGCAGGAACCTCAAAGAAGTGTCCGGCCACCAGGTCCTGAGCCACCGGCAGCATACCAGCCCACTCCTGGTATGCTTAGATGGCTGCCAGGGCACCTGGAGGGTTATTGACCACCGGTCCGATTGAGAGAGGGACCACAAGAAGTGCAAGATGCCAGCCACAGGGCAGGACAGGGGGGCTAATTCCCTGTCATGGCACCAAGAGAAGAAAGGCTGCCCCTGGAAGGCATAGCACTGGCAAGTTGACATCTTCCAAGAGGCCACTACAGCCAGAAGGACCTCGTTAGAGAGATCCAAAGCCTAGAACCCAAACCACTCAGGAACCAGGCTGTCATGTGCAGGGATTGATGGTCCTGCAAAACCTGCCCCAAAAGCAAGACAGCAGGTCCAGGCACAAAGGCAAGTGCCACGAAGGATTGTTGCTGAGTAGATTGGGGTACTAAAACTAGCATGGCCAGCTCTGGCCCACCAAGATCATCCACATCTTGCCCCTCTGCACCTGGGCCAACATCTAGTGGATCAGGGGAAGGGGAAGGAGGCATACAGGAGGCCCAGGGTCCAGGGCCTTGCAAAGGCATTCCGTCAGCAATCCGCACTGTGGGGGTGAGCACAGAACAGTCCCAGCTAAGCGTTTTTTCAGGAGGTGAACAGGTAGCCGAAGGGAGAACCCCCACTGGGAGAACAGGCGATCCACTACCTCCTGGTGAAGAGACCACTCGTGAGACACAGTATTCACTTGGCTGAGGGCATCCGCCAGCTGGCTGGATGCTCCGGCAACATAAACTGACCAGAGATTGGCACCCAAGCTGCGCACGAGGGTCCAGGTGCCTCCCGACAAAACCGGAGGGAATGCGTCCCATGCTGCCTGTTGTGGTAGTGCATGATCCTGGTGTTGTCCAACTAGAAATGCACAACCTGACCCCAAACAAATGGAGTGAAGGCTGTCAGAGCAAGGTGCACCACATGAAGCTCCAGCAGGCTGATGTGGTACAGGGACTCCTTGGGGGTCCAGAGCCTGTGGCCCCTGTGGTCCTGCAGGTGTGCTCCCCATCCTACCAGAGATGCGTTGGTCGACAGAGGGACCAGCAGCTTTGGGTAGACAAATAGGACTCCTTCCAGCAGGTGTTCCATGATGAGCCACCATTGGAGGGCATCCCACATTGGCTGAATCACCATGACTCGCTGGTCCAGGCAAATGAGGTGCTGAGACCTCGTGGGCCAGCCCCCACTGCAGGGGCTGCATCCACCAGTGGCCCCACTTGACCATGATGGTGCAGGATGCCATGTACCCCAGCAGCTGCAGAAAGTCCTGGGTTGGGCGCGAGTGCCCAACCGGAAATGATCAGGCCAAGGAGGTAAGAGATGGGTCAGCTGGAGTTGAGCTCTGCCCTGATGAAGAGAATGACCTGTGAGGGGCGGAGTTTAAACTTGCCTGAGATGACTAGAAGGTCCAAGGCTGAGCAAGTCTGGAGAGTCAGATCCCTGGACCGCTCCACTTCCTTTCGAGAGGAACCAGCAATCAGCCAGTCGTCCAGGCAGGGGTACACCCAGACTTCTCGGTGCCGCAGGAGTGCTGCCACCACTGCCATGCACTTGGGGAAGACCCTGGGTGCCGGGGAGAAGCCGAATGGTAACGCTCAGAACTCAAAAAGCAACCCTCTGTGCAGAACTGAAAGAACCATCAAAAGGACGGACAGACTGGGATGTGGAAGTACTCATCTGGGAGGCCCAGAGAGCAGAGCCACATGTCTTGCTCCAGGTACAGAATGAGTTGATTCAGAGTGACCATCTGGAACTTGAGTTTCCTAGGAAGTGATGGATACCATGAGGATCCAGTATAGGGGCCCCCCCTTCCTCTGTATGGGAACCAGCAAGTATCTGGATATGAAGTCATGACTATCCAGGCAGTCCGGGACACCAGCTACAGTCCCTGTCTGAAGGAGCCGAGTGATGTCTTCCTGAAGGGCGGACAGCAAGTCTGGGGACACCATGGCCTCCCGTGGGACACAGGTTTGGCAGAGTGGGAGAGCCTCGAGGTCTGGAGGCAGACCATGACCCAGCATGCTAAGCACTCATTTGCCCAATGTGAGGACGGACCATGCATGCCAGAAATGGTGAAGCCGACCCCCCCATGGGACCCCAAGGCTTATGCAGGATGGGCAGGAGGGAGACATCCTACAACCCCATCACTGAGCAGGCTTGGCAGAGGCTCCGACACTGGAGGAGCGCCGCTGCTCTGATCCCTGGGAGGGTGAGCTGAGGCTTAGGACTCCAGATCTGGGACTGCCCCGATTGGGGTAGTAGCAGCTTGGACTGTGGGGCTGGGTCCCGGTGGAACCGGAAAGGCCTTGAGCTTTGTTTCTGGCCCGATGGGTTTGTCTGAGAGGATGGAACACAGGCCAAGGTGGCATGGGCAACTCAGCGCTAAGGAGATGATCATCCAACCCCAGCTGAGCAGATCAAAACCCAAGAGGGGACTACTGCCAACTCTTGCGGGGAATCCACTGGAGAGGCATGGACCCGCAAACCAGTCTGATGCCACAAGGCGACCACAGCAGTCATAGACGGGACGCAGGAGCCACCAATGTCTGAGGCAAACCACAGCTGGAGCTTGGCAACCTAATATCCCTGGTCCTGGACCATCTGAACCACCAACTGCAGATCCGCAGGAAGGTGGGGAGCACCCAGCCATGAAGCATGGGTAAAACAGGCGATCATGATGGTAGAGCTCGCCTGCTGAAGACCAAGGGAGGGTGCAGCATATACCCGAGATGCTGCCTGGTCCAGCTTCTCTGTGTCAGGGGGGTAGGACGACACCCCAACATTGCCCGTCCGCCAGAAGCCTGAACCCATCACCAGTTCTTCAGCCGAAAGATGGCCGGTACAGCCAGGGAAAGAACCTGGGAGCACTGCATACTTGTGGATTATTCAGCCAGAAGGCACAGGGCAAGAGACTGGATGCTGCTAAAGCACCCAAGCGGGACTAAGAATGGCTCCCGCCACCAAGATGGCAACCCTTGGAGCCCCAGCCCTATCAAGGATTTCCGACCAGGGGTACCATTCAGTGGACACTCAAGCAAGCCCATGGCCAGAGTGGAAAACATGGAAGAGTTTTCAGAATCTGAGGACACCTCCAACACTACCATCATCGACCAAGGCTTCCCACGGACCACTCGGGACTCGACCGAATGAGAGATCTCGACGGACAGCCTTCCAAGGAGACTGTAAGCTGGTTGGCAGCATAGGCTGTGGCAGCAGGGGCTCCACCCAGATGGAAGGAGAAGCCACGTCGACTCGGCTGGGGAAGAAGATGAACGGCAAAGGCAACGCTGGCCAGTGGAGCGCCGGCCTGCGAGGGGGCATGACCATGGCCGAGCAGCCACTGGGAGACATCAGACACATCAGTGCCTCCTAACAATGCCCGAAGATGAGGCAACTGAGTGGATGTCCGAAAGTGGGAACCCCAAGATCTCGAACCCAAATGGTACAGAGTCTTCAACTGTGGCCTCGACTGATGACAACACAGACCAGATCCCATGGAATCCCAAGGGGTCAGGCTCCCAAGGGGAGACAGCTGGGTCAGCTGATGAAACCGGCCCTTCAGCAGGAGGACAGAGAGGACCAGAGTCCAAAAGACCAAGCTGACCTCAACCCCTGACAACAGGCCAACTGGGCTGAGAAGGATCTCGGCTGGGTGGTAGGCCTGCGACTCAGCCAGCAAGCCCAACAGGGACACTGAGGAGCCAGCTGCTGAAGCCGGGATTCTAAGAGTCGACCAAAGCCATCAAGACAGATGCAGAATCTCAGGGGCGGGAGGAACAAGCCCACTCCTGGTCCCACGATCCGTGAAGGGTCCCCATAGAATGTGAGGACTTAGATGATATGGACCCTTAGGAAGGGCCCTCCCTGAGGGTTGGAAGAGACTTACAAGTCTCCAGAGGTTCCAGTAAACGAAGCTCCCAATCCCACTGGGAGCAACGTGAGAACCAAAGCAACGCCCGCCGCCACCTGTACCGCTACCTCTTCCAAGGGTGCCAAGTTGTGAGTCTGAGCCTGCTGCCACTGATACAGCCCTGTGGGCATCCATGGACCAGACTGGCAGGTCCTGTGTGTCCGGGTGGGCAAAACAGTCCTCTAACAGCAAGGGCTAAAGAGACTGGCACAGACTGCAAGCCTGAGGATCACGCTGAGTCCCTAGGCACAAGATGCAAGCGGCATGAGGGTCGGCGCATGACACAATCTGCGTACAACTGGCACACCCCTTGAACCCAGGGCCAGACCTCTGGTCATCGCACTCCGATCCGTAAGACGAGTGAAAAACAACTGAGAAAAGGCACCTGAAAACAGACTAGGAAAACGGGCCTACACCGCACGCAGGTGCTGCAAAGGAGGAGACCTGAATTCCTGCAGCAGAAAGGAAGATTTGATGTCATGGGGTGGAGCCATGGAGGATACCACCTGGGCAGGTGGGAGGAGCTTAGCCTGAAGACCTTCTGGTTGAACTTAAAGGGAAAGGAAGACTGCAAAAGTGTGGATAGTGCACCACATCCACGTCGCTAGAACACTGAATTACCCCTCCCCCCCACCTCCGGCCTAAAAAAAAGGTGATCCCCCTACCCTAACTCACTTAACACCCCAACCCACCCAACAAAGGATACAACAAATGTGACAGCAGAGTGGGATGATGATTGACATGCCCCCACCATCATCATGACCTGCTGCTCAAATGACACTAAAATCCTCCCAGAGTCACAAAGTCTGGTAGGCAGTTCCATATCACATTATGGCAAAATGCTGTCACAAAGAAATTGATCAGGGAAGGGAAAACTAGGTGGCCTCCGAAAAAAATACCATCAATATGGTCAGATGCTCAGGAATCTCGGCAGCTGACACTGTAAGTCTATTGCATTTACAGGGAAAATCAACATGCTGAAGAACAGGAAGGTGTGTGGGGCCAAAACTGGAAAAATCACCATCAGAGGCAAAATGACTTGTCTTCACCCAAGTCCACCAGACACTACTACAGACTTGATGGAACTTGGGACATGGTAGCATCAAGAGATAAGCACAATGGTAATATTCCACAAAAAAGTTCTAATTGGTAGTTTCCAAGTCTTGCTATCCTCTCAAATCTACACAGAAGTTGTACGAGACATGTTCCAAGTAATCCCTTGCATCTAGTGACCCCCCAAACAGCAGTGCAAGATCCAGATCCTGCAGCAGCAGGCAGATTAAACAGAATTAGAAAATGGGTTAGAGAAACTCTGCTCTCTGATTAGTTTAGAGTACCCTCTACCCGGGCAGGAATCTAGTAACAGAGACCAGCAAATAACTAGTCCTGCCCCAGCCTGCCTGTTTACAAGTAAAATCACTATGTCCAAAGAAACTGAAAAGTAGCCATTTAGTTTCTGCTCGCTTAGCAATCGAACAAGCCCCCCCACAAAACAAACCACAACACAACTATATTATTAAGCAGCCACATAAAACATTATCAGCTATTGGCACCCAAAGCATTAATTTATTTAACTGTCCCAGAGAGATCACATGCTTATCTTACTGATCCTACCGTGGAAGTGACACTTGGGCTACATGTACAACAGCCAGCTGCTTCCCCAATACACTTCAACCAGTCATTTTCTAAGACTGAACTTCAACAGGCTGTCTCCCATCACACAGTACAGATGTTAGCCACCACTTTCTCTCATCTCAGCCCCCCTCGATCAGGGAGAACACTAGCCTGGTGGTAATCTGTGTGTGTGTGGGGGGGCCAGACAGCTCACATTGGTCTGCTCTGCCACATTACTGCCATCTCATCATCTCATTTCAGCCCGCTTGGATCACTGACCATCGATAACGACACCCTGGCGGTAGTGTGTGTGTGCGTGTGTAGGTAGAGAGTTGACATCAGTAGTGGGGGGGGGGGTTGAGACAGTAGGACACAGAAGTGACTCAGGAGAGCAGGAAGTGACAGAACCAAGCTTCACAGACACTCTACATTCCTTCCCAAAGTGGTGTTGGAGTTCCATCTGAATTAGCCACTTGTGCTGCCTTCCTATTTTGCTAACTTCCAGAATGAGGGAGAACGCACTCTCCATTCTCTGGATATTAAGTTGGTCCTTAAGTTTTACCTGGACAGAACCAAGGACTTCAGGCAATCTAAAAAGGTCTTTGTCTCTTCTGATCCCAATCAGAAGTGACAGCCTATTACAATCAAGTGAATTTATGTCTGGATTGTGACCTGTCTATGCCACTGATATGCCACGGCAGAGGTCAAGTTGTAAGGTCAGGTACATGCCCACTCCACCAGACCAGTTGCCATGTCCCTGGCAGAGATTCACTCTGTGCCTATTGGTGATATTTGCAGAGCTGCAACTTGGAGCACAGTGCACACTTCTGTTAAGCACTATGCCTTGGATGTCCATGACAGGCAGCTTGACACCTTTGGCAGGACTGTCCTGAATGGACTTCTGTCCTGAATGAGCCCTTGGCTCCTACCACCCTAGTCCGAAGGATTTTATTTAAGTTTGTAACATGGCAAAAATACGAGCACTGCAGGGAAGAAACACGATTCGCGGAAGAGCGCACGCGGAGAAGAGCAACACAGCATTATGAAGTCACAATGCCGTGTTGAGCTCGTGAACGCGCCTAGAAATTGAAAAGTAAGTATTGTGTGTAGTATCGCTAGCTCAACCAACAGGTGGCGCAAGGAACATAGACAGAGAAATTGAACTGGAGACATAGACAGTGCAGCACTGTGGTCCACGGAGTTCCAACTGAGAAGTGGCGCACAGAGCGATGAAGGAGAAAGTGTGCTCTTACGCACCCACCTAATAGATACTGTAGCATCGGACCACTATGAAAAACAGCAGTGGCGGTGTGTAATGCTACTATGACCCCCTTTATTTTCCTGAACCCATGAGCTAATAAAATGCAACACATGGAAAGATGCGATGCCCTCGCTGAGACGTCTCAGATGAGAGTCGCCGGTGTGTAGCGATCACGCCTGACTTCCCTATCTTTACTGTTGCTCCCTCCCTGGTTCGGTCTGATGAAGCTTTGCAAGTAGTAGTGAAGTTGTCGGTCGGGGAGTTTTTCTGTGCTTTCTGCACAAGGGTGTCAGATGTGCATTTACAACAGTAAAAGAGGAGGGAAACAAAATGATGGACATCTAATTTAGAATAGCGTGTTGCTTTTTAGTAAGAGTTGCTGGCTGTCTCTCCCCCCGCATGTGTGTCATCTGCGATGTTTGCCTAGAAACTCCGATCTTTTTATAGCCTCAGGAAAATTAAAATGTAGGATCAGATATGCCCACAGTAGGCTTGCTTCTCGTGAACAGCAAGGGAGGACTGTTAAAACAAAAACAGCTGCATCACCCGTTTTGTTTCTTAAATCTGTTTGACAACATCCCTTATATTTTACCAAGTACTTGAGACGTGTGTTATAGTGGGAGTAGCAGAACATATTTCTAAGGATAATTTAAAGAAACACAAATGTAGGGACACTTGGCAGCTTTGCAAATGTGGTGACTTTCCTAAGTATGAATCTGACAAAATATTTTGTGAGTAAATGTCCATATGCTGTCTTCCTCTATGCGTGGGGAAATGTGATCGATTTGTAACTGAAAAGTATGCATTTCCTTGAAGTCTTATGGGATCATGCAGAGCTGGAGAAGGCACTGGTACGAGATACCAAAAGTATAATGGCATGAAACAGATCGTTCACAAATAGATCAGAAGTGGCGTCCTGTTATACAACTGCCACCTGTTGGTTCAGTACCGCAGCGCAGCACTGCACAGTAATGTCACAGAAATGCTCTCAGTCTCCGCGGATAGGAAAGTAGGCAGTCAATAGATCATTCCCACAATCCAGCACGACACGAATATGAATCACAAACGGAGAGAAACGAGAAGAACAACTGATTACAAATTGCAGGTTATTAACTTGTGAGCATTGTGTAATGTCTATGTTGCAACGTAATGGAAAGTCATACTGTGTGACAACTTGGTACATACTGTATAAGTCGATGTCGGAACTGCAACGTGCACGCGCATCCTGGTAGTCAGACAGAGCCTTATAAAGTACAAGATGTTAACCATAATACAGTAAGAGAAATAATTCCTCCTGCTGATTTGTGTCTCATAAGAAGTGAAACAAAATGTAGAGACTACTTGCTTTGCACAAGCCATGTTACAAGCGCATTAATCCACTCCGAAGGTGGCATCTAATGGGGAATTAATGCATGCTTGGTCCGTTGTAGGCACGAGGCTGCAATGGTCCCAACCATGCATTAATTCCCCATTAGATGCCACCTTCGTCGTGGATTAATGCTTACTTAGTACTCTGACCCATCAATGTGAATTAGTGGTGAAGATTGTTTCATGGAAGATATGAAAATTACGTACTCACCATAATTCTTGATCAACTAGGAATATCTTCACCATTGATTCACACACTTACCCACCATGCCCCAGGCTAACTCAGTCTGTTTATTGGTCTCCACCCCTTGTTCTTGGTTTGGCCTGTGAAAAAACTATGTTACTGGTTTGTTGACCCTTCTTGCACAGGTCATCAGATCTATCTTATGCCCTTAGGTTAAGTGCATAAGTGCTAGTTAAGTCATATTTCACTTCTTCAATAAAAAAAAAAAAAGTACTGAGGTGGTTACAGGCTGGTGCCCACATAAGTTATGCAGTGTGAGTCAGTCTCGCAGTAATACCCACAAGGGCGGTTGGTATGGTCTGTACCAGACCTTCCAGGAGCTGTAAGGCCCCCCGCCTGCAGTGCCAGGCATCATTATGCCCCTGGGCAGTCCTGTATAGCCCAATACTGCCCACTCCATTAGATATTATTGCTTACGAGGTGCTGCAGTGACAGTCAGAAAAGAAGGCCCAAGTGCAGGTAATGTGGAGCTCCATGTGTTGGTTGTGGTGGGTGGGTTCCTGGGATACTGCTGGAGAGAAGAGGAAGCAGGTTAATCTGCATGGGTTGGGGGACACATTATAAGAAGAGAGTAGGAACAGAGGATCTGTCATGAAATAGTGGGCAGGGGAGATGGTAACAAGGAAGGAGAAGATAACTGAGGGAGAGGCAGGGGATGTTTTTGGAATGCAAGTTATGGGACAAAGGGGGCAGTGAGCTGAATGGCAAAGGTGGGGACAAGTGACCTGTTACTGTGGCAGGACAGACAATGGAGAGAGGGAGCAGGGGATATGTGAGGGGACAAAGGTTATGGTGTATACAGGTGGGGAAAGAGGAGCTGCCAGAGGACTGAGCGAGCCTGAGTAATGTATGCGTTTATCTCTGAACTGATGCACTGGCAGCCATTTTGGCTCTGACCAGAGTTTGTGTATTACTGAAGATATTTTCATCAACAAGTAATCTTTCCCTTATACTTCATCTGTTCATCTTGCTTATTCCTGCTGGGTAATCATAATCATCCGCTTATGACATCATAGAATTCAAATTTTGGGGGATGTTAGGAAAATTAATACTACTGATGCCAATAGTAACTGTTTTGTAGTTACCTGCAAAATCAATTTAAAGGGACACTGTCTCCAATTGTTCCCATTTTAAAAAAATACACTGAATGACTGCTCACATTCTGCAGAATTTGCTGATATAGCTGGTAGTTTGACTCTGATTTTTTTTAAGTAAAAACAGACTGCCCACCATGCTGTTGTTACCAAATAAAAAACCTGTTTGTTTACAGTCCTTGAACAACTCCCACTGCATTTTTCCTTGACTTGAGAATAGACCCAACACAGTCTAGACACTCAGAATGCAGTGGGAGGAGAGAAAACTATTGCTTTATGAGTGGCTGCACTGTTTGGGGGTGTTTTAATGTTCAAGAGGTATGCAATGAGAGTAAATCAAGGATTTGGAAACAAAACAAGGGTAGGTATAATTACACCATTAGCATGCATTTCGGTTCTATGAAGAAAGGAAGCAGATAAAACAATCCGTATCATCAACAAATTTTAGGGAAGATAATGAGTTGCTGGATAGTTTGATACCTTTTATTGTACCAACATATGCCTTGTATAAAGTTGGCACAGTACACAAGCTTTCAGGGCCCCACTGAATGGCCATTTACCTGCAGAAGGGACCGGTGGTGCCCAGAAAGCTTGAGTACTATACCAACTTTGTACAAGTAGTAGTAGTAGCAACATCTTTATTTTTTTATCAGGAAAGTATGACAACACCATTAGGACAAAGTCCTATTGACAAGGTGCTCTTGAGAACAGTTGAACTTCACGGTTACAGAGATTTAAACCATTACATCGTAACGCAACACCAATTTGTTTCAGCTGACATAAAAACAAATACATTAACAGCAGTAAAAAGACAAAATATGGACAACGTTTAAGTTAACTCTATCATGTACAAATTATATATGAACTTTTTAATAGCAGATTGTGCTGGGATTGTTCTAAATCTTAGTCAAAACTTCTGTATCTAGTTGTGAGTTCTTGCTTTAAGGCAGTATTAAACATTTTTATCATCATATAGATTTTTTGTTTGACTACTCAAATCATTCCACACTTTAGCAGATGAGTATAGGAATGCCATTTCACCATACCTTGTTCTAGGGGGTCCTAACATAATATTCCCTCAATGAACCATTTTCCTAAAGTTATATAAATGTGCTGATGTGTTGTACAAGACTTATGTTGGTCCAGTAAGAAATATCAAACTATCCAGTGACTCCTGTTTTCCAAGGACCAATACAGCTAAAATCTATTTTTACTATGGAAGATATGCAACCATATAATGTAGGTTTTCAACTAGAAACAATATGATGCAAAAATGGTTGACAGTGTCCCATCAACACCCCCCCAACCCAATAAGACTGGATAAGACTTAAAGAGCTAGTGTACTACCTAAAACTAATACTAGCTTTAAAAGTAGTCAACTGTTGCCTTTTATACATGAGGTACTTCTTGTTTTCCCTTTGGTTAATTAAAAAATTGTTTACATGATGTTAGTAGGTGTGGTGTACGAGACACCACTCTGCCTGGCAGCTAACATATCTGAATCTGTTTCCCCCACTACATCATCAGCATTGTGACCTCACAGACTGCAACATCACTGCTGCTTAGAAACAGCCACTCCGTAGCTGGCAGGTTCATTAACTGTGATGTCACTGTCAGTGAGATCACAATGCTGATGATGTAGTGGAGGGGTAAAAGATGTCAGCTGCCAGGTCGAGAGCTGTTCCACACATCCAGCACAATATTATCACATAGAAGGCTTTCAAATGAGCAAAAAGTAAAAGAAAAATACTTCAGAAATAAAAACTTATAACTGTCTACTTCTTAAAATTTATATTATTTTCCTGCCTGTCTCTTTTAGCTCCACTAGCTCTTTAAGGCCTCAGTTATCATTGCCATGCAAGACCAAGAAAAGACTGTTCCTTTTCGGTGAGGTGGTGGGCCTTGAGGTAGATCCCCAGCCTTTGCCTCCACTTCCGGCCCTTCTTCAATAAATTAAACTGGAAACTTCCCCAAATCATTTAATTCCATGCTTCTATCAGGCCCTTATGGACCTCTTGTCCTCCTTGATGGAAGGAGTACAGGAGACAGGGGAAGCAAAACTTTCAGTTGCACTAACCCCTGAGGACTGGCTCCAAATCTGGAGAAGACAACATCAGATCACAGGTTCTTATAGTTGGTGAGAATATGGATGGAAAGTGGTAGTGAGATATTTTCGTACACCACAAATCACAGCCAAATACTTATCCTCACAGGACTCTTTTTGCTGGAAAAAATGTGGGTATGAAGTATCAACCCATACGCATGTTTTTTGGTCTTGCCCAGTTATTACCCAATACTGGAACGAGGTGGGACAAACCCTGGGGGAGCTGTTCCCCGTGACAGGGCCTATAATGCCAGAACTCACCATTTGGTCACATCCCTCTCCCCCCCCAATTTAAACAGAAGCACCGGATTTATCTTACAAATATACTCCTAATAGCGGCCAAGACTAGCCTCTGGTGACAACCCACGCCCCCCACAATTAAACAGTGGGAAGACACCATTTATGATATATAGTGCATGGAAAGCATGATGGCCCAATTACAGAATAAAACTCCTATGCTTATTATTTATTTATTTATTTTGCTTTTGGTGACCGGGTAAGTGCACTAGGCAAACAATGCCTATTTTCAGGCACGACCCGGGAGAAAACATTTTACAGACAAACAATAAACATGTGACGCAGAGCATGGAGGCAGTACAAAACAGGATAAAAACTGTGTAATAAGTACATTGACATTCTGAATACTGAAGGTTAAGATACTGTGAATACAGGGAAAAAAGCAGGATTAGTAACAAAAGAAAGTACAACATGGGAAGGTAGAAAGTTACAGTACAATAAGTGCCATGAAAAGTAGAGAGGGGGAGAGAGGAAGGAAAGAGAGGATGAAAGAGCATGGCAGGTGGAGTCGAGAGGAGGGAAAGTAGAAAGGAGGTAGATAGGATGGAGATGGGAGAGGGCAAGAAAGAGTGTGGGTTCAAGGGTGGGTTAAAACAGGTGCAGGGATGTAAGGTGTGAAGGTGTTCGATGTAGTTTCTTAAAGACAGCATGGCTGTTTGTTTGACGGATAGAGAGGGGTACAGAGTTCCAGTATTTAGGAGCAGTATAGGAAAGCATGACGGTACCCACCTTAGTTCTACATCTTGGAACACGCAGAAGGGCTTTATCATTAGAACGTCATTCATGAGTGGGAGGTTGTAGTTCCAGTGCGGAAGAAAGGGATAGGGGAAGACCTGCTCTGGTGACAGAGTCAATTAGTGATCCAAAGGTCAGAAGACGATAGGCGGAAGGGCTAAGCCATTTTAAGTCCCGATAGAGGTGGCAGTGGTGCTTGAAACGTGGTGAGGCAGCGGCATAGCGACAGATGCTATTATAAGTTGTGTCCCATTTATGAAGGGAGGTTTTTGATGCGGATAGGAAGATTGACGAGCCATATGCTAGTGTCGGTAGAAGGAAACCTTGAGCCACAGCTAGTCTGGCTTGAGGGTAAGTGCATAACTGGTATGATAGGCATTTCTAGCTTAGCATTTACCGACTTACAGATAGTAGAGATATGAAGGTCAAGGTCAAGAGATTCGTCCAAGGTGACACCAAGATATTTGAAGGATTTGGTAGAGGGTAGAGGAGAGCTGTCCGCACAGGAGATGATAAGGGGATTTGGATTAGCTTTGAGTCTGGCTTGAGAGCCAAACAACATTGAGTAAGATTTGCTAGAGTTGAGGACTAGTTTGTTATCAATAAGCCAGGTTTGGATACTAGCGAAATCCGATGCAAGTGGATGGTGTAGGGAGGCTGAAGTTTTTGCACTGTGGTAGATAACCAGATCATCCGCGTAGAGCAGAGATGAGCAATTCGGTGCAATTGAGGGGATGTCATCAATGAAGATTGTGAAGAGTAGAGGACCAAGAATGGAGCCCTGGGGTACTCCAACGTGGATAGGTGCAGGATCTGAGGTTGCAGAGTTAAAGACCACAGCCTGTTGCCTGTCAGTCAGGTAGCTTTTAAACCAGGTTATGGAATCTGGGTAGAAACCAAAAGATCGAAGTTTTGACAGAAGGACTGAGTGGTTTACCAGATCAAAAGCTTTGGTTAGGTCGATGAAAACTGCTCCAGTCAGGAGACCTAAGTCCATAGAAGAGTAAATGTCATTAGTCAGCTTAAGCAGGGCAGAGGTGGTACTATGACCTTTACGGAAGCCGTGTTGGGAGCTAGAAAGGAGGTTATATTTTTGGAGGTATTCAATCGTTTGTGTGGCGACTAGTTTTTCCAAGATTTTGCTTAAGACAGAGAGTATAACGATGGGACGGTAGTTCTTAATTTCCTTTTGGTCTCTTTCTTGGAATAGGAGTAATTTTAGCGATTTCCATATAGTTGGGACTATACCACGCATAAGGACAGATTAAAGATTTTGGTCAACGGGAGGCTATGAAAGGGGCATACTTTCAAGAGCCTAGGTTCAAGACCGTCAGACCCAGGGCTATTGTTTTCATGGATGGAGAGAAGCAGTTTTTCAACTTTTCTTTTTGAATGATCCGAACCTAAAGGGGGGTGTTGGGGGTGATGGTTTGGTTTCACGAGGGGACAGAGCAGTGCTAGAGTTTTGGAAGGAGGACTGATAGCTTGATAAATCTGAGAAATGGTGATTAAAGGCGTTGGCTATGGTTAGCGGGTTATTGCAGTGTGTACCATTAAGTAACATGCTATTTGTATGGGACTTTTGATTAGAGCCCAGGAGAGTTTTTATGGTAGTCCAGAATTTCTTGGCGTCACCAGAGGCGTTTATTAGCAGGTTCCTGCAGAAGGTACTTCTAGATAGTCAGATGTTTCTTTTGCAGGCATTCCTCAGAGAGCGATAATGGCAATAATCAGATTCCAACCTTGTGGACTTAAAAAGGCGCAGGCTTTATCTCTGGCCCTAATCTGGTTAGTAGATCTTTGTTAGCCACTTGCCTGAATACCTCGAAGCGCCTAGTGATCCATGGAGCATGGAAGTCTTGGAGCCTACTGAATTTTGTGAGGAAGCTATCAAGGGCGGATTGGACATCTGATGCATTATGAATGGAAGACCAGTCAATCATGGAGAGGTCATTTATAAAGCGAGTAGGGTTAAAATTGGCAAGGTTACGAAATGTTACAAGTCTTGGGGGCGGAGATGGTTTTTTATTTGAGCTCCACGTGCACTAGATCAGGGCGTGATCACTGATTACATCTAGTAATGCACCTGTGCAGCTAATGCTATCAGGGCGATTTGTAAGGATCCAATCAATAAGCGTGCTAGACTGAGAGGGAGCCCTAACCCTAGTAGGGTCAGAGATCAACTGATGAAAATTGTGACTTTGCACTAAGGTATGGAAGGCTTGAGCTGCTTTACTAGCCCAGTTTAGGTTCAGGTCACCCAATACTAGGACTTCGTTGTGACCAGCGGTAATATCAATTAGTTGGAGAAGTTCTTCAAGGCCTTTTATCCCTCCCACAGGGGGGTTATAGGTACAGATTAAATGCAACTTCTCTGAGCCTAGTAGAAGCGTAGCATGGAGCATTTCACAGAGAGATAGGGTACGGAGAACATTTTGGGTTAGCAGCAGGTGTTGTTTGAAGTAGATAGCAACCCCACCCCCACGCTTAGAGGCGGCTCGATCTTGCCTAATAAGATTGTAGTAGGGTAAGGCACACAGATGGTCAGCAATAGAGGGCTTTAACCAGGTTTCTGATAGGCATAGGATGTCAGGGAGGTTCTGTGCAACCCATGCCTCAAGTTCCGATAGATTGCGAAGGAGGCTCCTAATATTCATGTGCGCAATCCGTAGTCCCTTTGAGTCTAACCAAGTCGCATTATTTGGTGACTGGTTAGTTATAATAGGTCCAGGATTTTGCTCAATGTCCCCAGATAGAAGTAGTGCGAGGCAGAGGAAGTGCCACAGCATACGATGGGTGGAAAGAGTTAGAAGAGGAATTTTGCAAACTAAAGGTTGATAAAGGGAGTAGGCTAAGTGGTAAGTGAGTTTGTGGGGAATAATAAGTGAGAAGGTTTCAAAGGGGTAAGGAAATGACGTTTGAAACAAAGGGAGCCTAGGATTGATAGCTAGAATATAGCCCAGAGAAGTTTTTTTAGGTCTGGAGGGGACTTGGATCAAACAAGGGTTAAAAAGGATTATGGTAAGTAGAAGAGTTACAAAGTACTTGATGGCCATATTAATTATATGGTTAGAAAAGATTTTAATTGTCAGAGAAAGCGCTAAGTCTTAGAAGTAAAAAGGGGTTGGATGAATTAAAATCTTACTTTTGTTTTAAACAGTTTAGGTTGCTGAACTATTTCAATACGCCCTCTAGTTGTAGAGCAGTATAACCTGCTAATGGAAAACTAAGGAGATGGTAATTTTCCACTCAGGGGCGTCACAGGGGCGTGTTATAATTTTCCACTCAGGGGCGTCATAGGGGCGTGTTATAATTTTCCACTCAGAGGCGTCACAGGGGTGTATTAAAGGCGTGGCCTAGCCCTATAAGGCTAGAGCCGGCCAGGGGTGGTGGAGGAATGGCCACCAAGGGAAGAGAGCACTGGGTCCTACAGTACAGTGCTGACCGCCGTTGCAGGCCAGGGATCTGCAGAGCGAGGGGGCAGCTCATAAGGTGAAGCAGCCAAAAGCAAACTGCACTGCGAGTTAAAGTGCTTTGCTATGCTGCAGCACCGTATCCTTTTGCAGCCAAAAACAAGCTTACTAAATGTGCTGCCATTTTACAGATGCAGCTTCATGTGCTCCAGTCTAGGAGATGTAGCTTAAAAGAGGCGCCAAATTCAAAAGGCAGACAAAGAGAGAAAAAAAATGCTGTTCGCGGTTTCGGCTTCCAGCGGCAGTTACCTTTCAGGCGGGGCGGCTCCAGAATCATGGGGTGCCTGGCAGGGATGCCTCCCACAGCCTGCTGGGCTTCAGGCGGGGGGCGGCTTCCAGAACGTCACAAGTGCTCCGGGCAGGGATGCCTCCAACAGCCTGGGCTTCAGGCAGGGGCGGCTCAAGAACATTGTGGGGTGCTCCGGGGCAGGGATGCCCTCCAACAGCCTGGGCTTCAGGTTGGGGGCGGCTCAAGAACGTCACGGGGTGCTCCGGGGCAGGGATGCCCTCCAACAGCCTGGTTCCTTTATATAGTCACTCATAGACCTGAAATTATCCCGAGGCCAGTGGGAATGATGATGGCTGTGTATCAGTCTGGTCGGACCACCTCTATTGATATGTGGATAAGCTTTTGAGATGCCCCGGGACCCTTGTAACTCTCCTGGGCTACCCTTTATTGATGATAATCCTTCCCTAACCTGGCCTGGACCCCTCTTGAATGTACAACATTTACACAAGTTATGAGCTTCTATGTATGAATGAATAACTACATATGTGATGTTAATAGAATATTCGTATGTACCACTGGAAACTTTTAATACAAATCTTACGTTTTTTAAAAAAAAGATGGTTCCTTTTCATCCTTTAATGCTGTATCCAGAATGTATAATGGTGACAACCCTGCTGTGGCTGTTTATAGTGTTTTAGATCAAAATAAGCAGATTAAAATAACCTTAACACTAGTTAAGGGAAATTTTTCAAAGCAGAGTTTAACACAAGGTTGACTCAGTCCTCATCTCCTCAACAACAAATAGACACAAACTAAGACCAAACTCAAGAGAAATGCTGTGTCATACTACAGAATGAATTTGCTTACAGTGCTCCCTCCTTTATCCACCCCCTCTTTGTCTGCCACCTTCGCTAATGCCACTATGAGTTACTGCCCCATTTTCCAGAAATGCTATCTCCCCCTTTACCTACCTCCCTCTATTATCTGCCACAATTTAGGATGTATGGAAGTTGGATAAGAGAGGGAGCACTGTATTTTCATTAAACATTTTTAACATTTAAATAAAACAGTACAATAATTCTCACTTTGTATTTTCATATATACTGTAGTTGTGTGGTACCTATCGCTAAGGCAGGCGCATATGTCTGTGTACCTTTCCCTCAGTCTCTCTAAGGGATGCACACCCAAGTGCCAGCTTACAAGACAGCAACTAAAGAGCAGGGACCTTGCCAAGCAGTGGGATGGAGTTTCTCCCATGCCCTCATCTTGCACACCATTTTCGTCTCTGCCACTCACTGTGCACCATCACAATAGTGCTAAACTAGATCAACCTGTAAGGGGTGTTCCAACAGTGGGATGTCTATATTGAAAAACATGGGGGATATCACCAGGGTCCTGGGCAGCTGCTTAAAAAAAAAAAGGTTTATGACTGTGTGTGAATGTTGCTTAGTGCTTAGAGCTGAACAGCTGCCACATGTGTTTGCATACAGCCCCTGCATTACCAGCATTTAACTCATTTATTTGTAAAGCATGTTAAGATACTTTATGCATAAAAGGCACTATAAAAAAGCCAGACTGCATTTTATTCTATTCTAACTTCTGTACTATTTTCAAGTGAATTGTGTCCATGTGATTCAACCAATCAATCAATCAGTAAATGTCTTCATAGCCATTCTAGCTTCACAAAACTAAAGAGAGCATTACTATATATATAAACACTAAGAACACTATAATATCTTGGTGAGAAAGGATCCACCATCCAAGAAATATAGCAAGGAAAATGTCTATGACTATCCATACCAAACTGGGAAAGAAAGCAGATAATATATTTACGTGAGAACTTATCGTAACAGCAGATCTTCAAGAGGAGGTCTTGCTGCAAGCCAACATCAGCAGAACTAAGCTACCAGCCACCAGAACCACACAAGAAATTTTCTAGCTAGCAGTCTACCACGGGGGACTGCCCATTACCGATGGCACCTTCTGATGTCAGCATATCATATAAAGGTGGGCGGTCCCCTACACCCTCCTCAGTTCTCCTGCCATAGACCCAGAGCGGGCAGCGAAAGAAGAACTGAAGACATTCCTGAGAGCCAAGTAGGATAAGGGAGGCAGAAAACCCATGCGAATGGAAGAGGAATAGAGCAAAGAAAAAGAAGGAGGAAGGAGGGAGGGAAAATTAGGGCCTGCTGCAAGGGCTCCTCTCGAAGATCTACTGTTACAGTAAGTTATTTATTTACTTTGCATATCGGATTTACAACCTTTGAGTTAAAGACTCATTTACAAAGGCACTTCCTCGCAGGGAGGGTAGACAACAATAGACGGTCTAGCACAACATTGGTGGATGATACAGGTGAGATACAATAAAGTGAACATACAAAGAAATTCCAGTGGTACATAGGAGTGCAGAGACTTTCAATTATCTACAAATTCGATCTGACAATTATATTAAATAATGAGGCCCGCTCTAGAGGGTCTAGGGAGCGAGCGCATGGGGGGAAGGGACCAGGATTGCTGGGGGGGTGAGGCAGTCCAGGGGACTTTGTCTGTGGCAGAGTGCCAGATGAGATAAGATGAGTTCAGGCTTTGGGGCGGTCAAGAGCACTTATAGTTCTGAGTGCTGGTGAGGTGAGATGTTCTTACGTAATTGTACTATCTTACTTTGAGGGAGGCTCTTGCAGCAGGCCAACACTGGCAGGACTGATTCAGAAGCAGTTCTGGTATTGTAAAGGAAGCAGCACTGGGAGGAGGTTAGACAGCAGCCAACGGCCTAAGAGAGAAGGCCATGCAGAACGGCGAGGTCGAAACTGGCCCTGCACCTAGAAGAAATATCCAGACTGTAATGCTTGGTGAAGGTGTGGACAGAACTCTAGGTGGTGGCTGCACAAATGTCCGCAGCAGAAACATTCTGGAAACAAGTTGTGGAGGCGGCCATACCCCTAGTGGAATGGCCCTTAACCACGCCCAGAAGGGCCTCATTGTACTTAGGTAGCAATAAAAAATGCAATTTGTTAACCACTTAGACAAACATTGTTTGGAAACTGGAGTGCCTTCTCTCCTGGGGGCGAATGAAACAAACAACTGATCATACTTTCTCGAAGTCTTGGCTTGGTGCGTATAGCATCGTAAGATTCTATGTACATCCAAAGTATGGAGCAAAGCCTCCCCCAATTGGCATACTTAGGATAATAAACAGATAGGTGGCTAGATTGTTTCAAAGTAAACTCCAACACCATCTTGGGAAGAAACTTAGGATTAGTACGCAAAAACAACCTGTCTTTGTGAAAAACTAAATAAGGCTCCTTACATATTAGAGCCTGAAGCTTGGAAATCCCTTGAGCAGAAGTAACAGCAACTAAAAAGAGCACTTTCCACAACAGAAAGTGCAGCTCACAACTTGCAGCCAGTTCAAAGGGAGGTAAAGTACAGTTACGTAAGAACTTCCCGTAACAATAGATCTTTGAGAGAGGCTCTTGCGATAGGTATTCACAGATAGGACTAAGCCATCAGGCATCAGGACCCCATGGAAAAACTTCTAGCTAGCAGTCTCAGGTGGGGGACTGCCCCCACAACAGGTGACCGTCCTCAGATGACGTCTGTATAAAGGGGCGGTCCCCGACGCCTGCCTTCCAGTTCTTTCCCGCCAAAGGCCCAAAGAGGCAAGACCAGAGAGAAGAGGATATGCCCCATGGAAGAAAAAAGAGAAGAAACCTAGGAGGATGGTGGATGGGAAGGTAAAAACTACTGCAAGAGCCTCTCTCGAAGATCTACTGTTACGGTAAGTTCTTACGTAACTGTACTCATCTTACTTCAGAGGGCTCTTGCAGTAGGTATTCACAGATAGGACTGAGTCCCAAGCAGTCTGGAACAAAGAAGAAAACTCGGGAGGAGGATTGCCATCCACAACATAAACCTCAAGGCTGGACAGGTCTCATGAAAGGAAACCCTGCAGAACAGCCAACCCGAAGCCTGCTCTACGGCGAGAGGCAATGTCCAAACTGTAGTGTTTCGTGAAGGTATGGACAGATGTCCAAGTTGCGACTGCGCAGATATCTGCCGCTGACACATTCTTGAAACAAGCCACAGAGACAGCTATTCCTCTAGTTGAGTGACCGCTGATCTGACCTAGAAGGGTCTTGTTGTACTTGTCGTAACAGAAAATGATACAATTCTCCAACCACTTAGACAGGCATTGCTTGAAAACAGCATTGCCTTCCCGTTTGTGAGCACAAGAAATAAAAAGCTGATCAGTTTTCCTGAGATCCTTAGTCCGATTGGTGTAGTATCTCAGGATTCTGTCAACATCCAGAGTATGTAAGAGGTACTCCCCATGATTGGAGGGTTGCATAAAGAAAGCTAGTAACTCAATGGACTGATTCAGCGTAGACTCAACCACCACCTTAGGAAGAAACTTAGGACTGGTGCACATGGCCACCCATTCCTTGTGGAAAATCAAATATAGGATTTTACACACCAAGGCTTGGAGCTCGGAAATACGTCGAGCAGAGGTAGTGGCCACTAGGAAGAGAGTCTTCCAGGAAAGGAACTTTAAGTCTGCTTCCGCTGCCGGTTTGAAGGGGTGCAGTGTGAGCTTTTCCAGGATAAAATTCAAGTCCCATGGGGGCGGGATTGTGGATGGGGGGTCTCAGGTGGAGAACCCCTTTAAGAAAGGTCTTAGAGACTTCCAGTTGGGCAAAAGACTGGACTCCGAAGGGAATGTGGTAGGCTGAGATAGCTGCCATATGGACTTTCAAAGAAGAATGGCTGAGACCCAGGTCGAAGAGGTGATGCATGTAATCCAGGACTTTGTTAGCTGGGCAAAAGAAAGGCTCCAAGTCTTTAGAGCTCGCCCAGATGGAAAACCGTTTCCACTTCATGGCGTAGGTGGACCTGGTAGAAGGTTTTCTCACCTCCACCAAAATGTCCACTACCAACAGAAAAACTCCGAAGCATGTCTTAGCTACGTCTGAAGGAGCCACGCATGGAGATGAAGAATTTGAGACCTGGGTGAACTAGGGTCCCCTGATCCTGGGTCAACAACTGCTGCGACAGAGGAAGAGGAAGAGGAGGTTCCTCGGAAAACTGTTGCAGAAGAGAGAACCAAATTTGCCTGGACCAGAAGAGGGCGATGAGAATCATTCGAGCCCCTTCTGTTCTGAGTTTGTTCAAGACTCTCAGAATCAAGGGAATGCATAAACAAATCTGTCCCTCAAGCAGAGAGACAGAGCGTCCCACCAGAAAACGTCTCGCCCTGGAGCAGCGAGCAAAAGGTGAGAAGTTTGGCGTTTTGGGGGGAGGTGAAAAGATCCACCAGAGGCATCCCCCACTGCCGAAAAATGTTGTTTATGACTTGTTGGTCTAACTCCCATTCGTGAACCCTGGCTGAGGAGCAACTGAGCTCGTCTGCCAGGGTATTTTCTACCCCTGGAACACAAACTGCTGTCAGGTGAAAGTTGTGCTGAACTGCCCAATACCAGACTCTCATTGCCTCCCAGCACAGGGGATAGGAACGTGTTCCTCCCTGTTTGTTGAGGTACCAGACTACACACGTTGTCTGACTGGATCAGAAGATGACCAAGAAGAATGAAGAGAAGAAGAGCCTGTTGGGCATATAGAACTGCTCTCAGTTTGAGCATGTTTATGTGCAGATTCTGCTCCAAAGGGAATCTGCTGCCCTGAGTCCTGTGAGACCCTAGGTGGGCACCCCAGCCCTTCCCTGATGCATCTGTTGTCAGCGTTTGGGATGGAGGGGCGATGCAAAACAGAACTCCCAGACACAGCTTCTCCTGAACCATCCACCAGTGCAAGTCCTTGATCATGGAATCCAACACTAGCACCTCTTGGACTAGTTGGGTAGGTTTTAGTTTTTGTTGGTTTTGGCCATGAAAAGGACATCACTGCCCTTGAGACGGCCTGTACAAAGTCTGGACTGACTTAAGTGCAGTGCCTTTCTCCTGCAGTTCGGTTACGATGTCCTTGACATCACCCCCAAACAGCACCTAACCCCTGAAGGGAGCATCCTGTATGGCAGTGTGTACTTCAGGGACCAATCCTAACACATGGAGCTGGGCATGATGCCGAAAGCTCAGCTTCTGCCAGCTGTGTCCATCGCATTGTAGGCGGCATGGAGCATGTGCCGACAAGCCGAATGAGTGGATCAGACCAGGTCTCCTAGTTCCTGTTTGGTCTGTAAATCAGGAAGGGAGTCCAGCTTGGATTTTACCTGGCTAAGAACGGACTTCTGGAAGTCCCCCATGTGGCCGACATAGTTGAGGGCCCTGATGCCTAGGGTCGAAGATGAGTAGCTCTTCCTGTACTGATCCAGAAGTCGGGATTCTTTGTCAGGTGGGGACGAGCTCAGGTGTTTTGGATTGGCAGAGCGGCCATGGGTGGCGCTGATCACAACAGAGTCTGCCTTGGGGTGGAGACTGAAAAAGTCTTTACCCTCCAAAGCCTGATATAGCCTATCCGCCTTCCTCGGAAGGGGGGCTAGTGCGGATGGTTGCTTCCAAATAGTGGAGAAAAGATCTGCGTGAGGCTCTATCCAGGGTAGAATCACTGTGGGGGCGGTCTTGGGCAGATCCAAATGTGCAGCAAGCTTCTTACGCTGTGGGTCTGGCTCCACTGATTGCCACTGACATATCTCCTGGATTTTTCTAAAGAGCTCCAGAAAAGAAGGATCCTCTGGAAGGGACTTTGGAGGGTCCCTCAGCCTTGGATTTTCTGGAGTATGAGGCTTGTCTCCAGGTTCAGAGTGATCTGAGTCGGAATCTGAGTCTGATGGCTCTGAAATAGAAGAAGAAGACTCCTCCCAAGGAGGGGGAAGAACGACCCCTCTGGGGACCACCCGGAGGTGAGTGTCCTCTCTGCTACGGGAGCCAGCTGGATCTCCTCTGGCATTGGGTAAAGGGGGAGGGGTCTCCGGTCTCCAATGCAGGGGGGCCGGCATCGGAATATGACTCTTGACCTCCCTGGTGAGCTGAGCCTTGGCCTCAGCCCACCAGGAAGCCAAGACCTCCTTTAGGTCCGTCGGCGGCTGCAGAGATGGTGGAGGAGGAGGAGGGGAGGGGGAAGGGGAGGAGGAGGAGGGACTCTGGTACGTGTAGGTGGGATACCCGAAACAGTAGTATCCATAATCTGACGGCGGGAAACCCGGCGTCGGGTACTCAGGAGTCGGGTACTGTGGCACCAGATAATGAGGTGTCGGGTACTGTGGCGCCGGGTATTGTGGCGTCCGGTATCCTGGCACCAGGGGCTCTGATGGAGCAGAAGGTCCTGGCGTAGGCCCTGCTGGCGGACCAGACGGTGGGAACGCTGGTCCGGAGGACGTCGAGCCCAGCGTGGGGAGACCTCCGGGAGGGTCAGATGGTTCTGGCAGAAGAGCCGGTCCTACGTCAGGCAGAGATATGCCAGAGGGTGGCATTGGGTCCGCCAGCGTCGGGTCCTGTGTCGGGGGGGGGGGCACCCCTGACGGCAGCATCCTTAGGTCCTCAGTCCTGGCCGGGGAAAGAGGATCAAAATTCCGGGGGGGGGGGCCAGAGGGAACACGGGGACCTCAGAGGGCAACGGGTTTATCCGTTGTGGGGAGCCTGGGGCGTCAGGCGTGATGAATGGGTCTGACGCAGGCAGATCTGCTGGGCGGTCAGAGGAGGAGCCGACGGCCAACTTATCAATAGCATCCAGGTGGATGTTGGGCAAGCCAGCATTCGACTTATTGGACTCCCTGTCCGTGAATGCCTTGAAGGAGGGGCGGCATTTGGCGGAAGGGTGGCAGGCTGGGCATTCACCTGAGGCGGTGAGCGGCTTATCAGCCCTGTCTGTGCGGACATCGGTTGAACCGGTGTCTAGCTTACTGGACCCGCTCAGACCGGAAGGCCGCGAAGGAGGAGCGGCCTTGGTGGGAGCAGATTGTTTTCTTGGTAGCCACCAAGACAGCCGTCAAGGAGAGCGATCCCCCGGACAGGCAGATACCTGGAGGGCCGCGACTCCAGCTATGAGGAATCCCAGTCCCGGTGCTTCTCCTTCTCACAATTCTTTCTATGGCCTTCTGGGGAGGTTGACGCCTGCCTAAGTTTCTTTAACTCCTTCTCCATGGATGCCATTTTCTTTTTTAGAAGATGGGCTTCCAGGGACTGCTGCCTTCTTTTGTGGGTAGCTGAGTTGAACTTTTGGCAGTGCTGACAGTCCTCCACGCGGTGGTCCAGGCCTAGGCAGAAAAGGCACAAGGAGTGCCCATCCTTGTGTGGAAGCTGAGAACCACACAAGTCACACTTGTTTTTATGCAGTTCGGAGGGCATCGGGGATGACATACACAGCAGATGGTTTTGGAAAAAATCTGATAAAAATCGAAATAACTGAAAAGTCGACAACTTTAGGCAGACGAAAGGTGCTGATGAGCGCTGTTCTACCGCAAGGAACTTTCACAAGCCGATGGCGGGAAAGAACTGGATGGTGGGCTTGGGGGACTGCCCCTTTATACGGATGTCGTCTGATGCCGGTCACCTGACGTGGGGTGGTCCCCCACCAGAGACTGCTAGCTAGAAGATTTTCCGTGGGGTCCTGACGCCTGGCGGCTCAGTCCTATCTGTGAATACCTATTGCAAGAGCCCTCTCGAAGTAAGATCGTGAATGGACTGGAGGACACGGCCTGACTCCTGAAATAAGGAAATTAGATCCTGGACAGCCCCTCCAAACAAGACGGCTTCCCAAAAGGGGGCATCCAAAATGCTGGACTGCACAACGGAGGCAAAACTGGACACCCAAAGCCAGGAATGGCGCCAGAGGCAGACACCTGCGGCTGTTCCACTACCAGAGGCATCCACAGCATCATATGCGGCCTGAAGGACGTGGTTGTCCACATCAGAGCTTGCCTTAAGGAGCTGGGCTAGCTGAGTTTTGGAAGGGGTCATTGGGCAAGGCCTGGACTAGGTCTCTGGCTTGGTCCAGCCACAGGACATTCTGGTACTGAACCATGTGGGCCAGGTAGTTGATGGCTCTGATGGCTAGGGTGTTGGAGGCAAAAACATGTTTGCCCAGGTGGTCCAGCTGCCTGGCTTCCCTTTCAGGAGGAAGAGCACTGAGGTACTTGAGCTTCTTAGTGTGATCATGCACTGCGTTGATGACCACAGTTAGCCTTGAGTAGGCCCCCTAAAAATGGCTTACCCACCAGAGCATAGTAGAGGCAGTCTGCCTTCCTGGGCACCGCTGGAGTGGTAGAGGGATGATTCCAAGCCATCCTAGTGACATCTTCACAAGAGTCAATAAGGGGGAGGGGGAAGGGGACAACCACAGGAAGGGTGACAGGCTTTCACAAGTACACAGCCAGACGACACTCTGGGTCCTGTTCCTCCATTTCCCAACCCACAGTGGCCTGGATGTGCCTCATGATGTCCATGAAAGATGGATCATAAGGAGGGGACTTGGGAACTACCTTGGTGGGTTCTCAGCCATCTGAAGAAATCCCTGGGGTGGAGGAAGACTCTGAATAGTCAGAATCCTCCTCATCTGGCTCCTCCAGTTCACTTTCAGCTGGCGGGCGGTCATCTTGGTGATCGCTAGAGCCGGCGTCAGGTCTGGAGCCAGTGGACCCCAGTGTACAGGGGCACATGTGCCTGATCGTTCCCAATATGAGGGCAGAGGGTCCCCTGCAGGCTGTCTAGGGGACACCGGAGGAGGGCCCTGAGGAGCAGGGGTCGGACAGGGGAAGGGTGGCATCTGGACCAGTGGGGCCAGCATCGAGTATGCCAGCATGGGGCCAGCCAGCACCGGCTGCTGAACTGGCATCAGGCCCAACAGCTGTGGTAAAGTCAGTACTGCTGCTGGGCCTGCAGGTTGTGGAAGAGGAAGCATTGGTGCTAGGCCCACACGCTGTGGCACTGCAGGTGGTGGCCTGGCAGGTGCCACGTGCCTGGGAGGAGAATCTGCCAGTGCCGGTAGAGGAGAAATGGGTGCCTGGGAGGAAGGAGACCTCCCTGGAGAAGGCAGCGGTGACGTCGGGCTAGAAGAAACGGCGGTGGCCTGCTGCAAGCGCTGCTTAGAGGGACCAGTGTCGGACCCAACAGAGGTGACTGAGGCAGGCAGTGTCTTAGCTGGAGGGGGGGTGCGATGGCAGAGGAGCCAATGCTGGTCGTACCCATGCCGGCCAAGCCTCCCGGCTGAGAACCAGTGGATGTGATGGGCCTGAGCATCAGGGGCTGAGGAGCAGGAGACAGAGTCCCCTACCCCACAGAGTTGCCACCAATGAAAGAGATAAGGGTGGGTGGCAGGGCTACCGGCAGCCCTGCAGAAGTAAGGGCAGGCATCGCCATAGGGGCTGGCCCCCCACATGAGGTTGACCCCAATGCAGTTGAAGGCTTGTGTGGAGACCGCAAGCGGGAAGCAGAACGATCCTGGTCCCCGTGCTTGTGTTTGTGCTTCCCGCCAGATTTTTCCTGGGACTGGGAGGAAGAGGAAGCCCTGGAAGACCGGGCTGGTGAAGCTGAAGAGCTCCTGGCCTGCAGCTCCTTTTTTACATTGCGAGAGCTTCTGCTTGATGAGATGGCTTTCCAGAATTTTAAGATGATGTCTCCGAGTAGCATGGTTGAATTTCTTGCAAATCAGGCAGACTTTGATGTCATGACTGGGGTCTAGAAGCAGGATACAAACAGAGTGACCGTCTTTGTCAGGAATCTGTTTGCTGCAGACACACTTCGAGGAGCGGTCGAACGATGAAGCAGGTGTAGAAGACAAACTCTATGGCTGTAACACTGAAAAAGTCAATGTTAATACTGGTAAAAAGAAAGAAAATAAATAAGTGCGGCAAGCGTGAATAATGGCGATCGACTATAGCTACGGTGTCCAAGGTCTTCTCGATAAATAGCGTCGACAGGGAAAAGAACTGAGGTGGGGGTGGGGACCGGGGTTTGGGGACCGCCCTCATAGGATAGGCCGATGTCAGAGGACAACGTCAGTGGTGGGCGGTCCCCTGTGGTAGACTGCTAGCTAGAAAGTTTTCCATGTAGTCCAGGCACCTGGTGGCTTAGTCCTACTGGTGTTGGCCTGCTGCAAGAGCCTCCCTCAAAATAAGATCTTTGGTTCATCTAGTTCTTTCCCCAACAACTCTGTGGGTCTAACCATGTATTCCGCTGTCCTCTGGGTATTTTTCTAGTCTTAATTTAAAGACAGACAGTTTCAGCCAATACTAGTTTAGGTGGAAGTCTATTTCACAAACACATCACTCTTTCTGTGAAGCAATAATTTGCAAACCATAACGCTGTTTGTTGCTGGTCTATTCCTACTATTTACATAACTCTGATGCTATTCTGTAATTTAAAATTTCTTTATTAAGAGGGCAAAATACAACTATTACACATGTGGAAAGAGGCACAACTCGATTTTAAACATCAAACAGAGCAATATAGAAGAACAACATGAAAAACTCTTCAGGGTTGCCTCAAATAACAAGCACACAAAATAAAAAAAAGTAAATGTATTCTGTATGCAACATTCTTTTTGGCTTCTGTGCTTCCTTACTTTTAGCTCAAATCAGAGTGTATTTATAAATACCCAAGAATATTTGCACTGAAAGAATACTCATATTTTGTGAAGACTTCTTTCTTAGTACTCCTGTAATTGTGTATATTTTCCATTTTTAATATGCCGACATAAAACATATTCATGTTCAAAAGACAGAGGGGTCCTGTCTTTCCACTTTAGAAGCACAAATTATTTTGCAAGAAGTATGACCACTGTAATGAGTTTATGTAAATGCAGTACTTTTTGAATGGGAGCATCACTGATTCCTAATAGTATTGCAATTAGGAATTCCTAATGTTATGTTAAGTATGGGGGAAGAAACTATACTATTTTCGACATTTGCATTGTGTTTCGCTTAAAAAAAGAACAAAAATCATATTGTAACATCACCTGATGGGGGGGAAAAATGATGCCCGCCATGCAGCGCTTCAGAAAACTTGGCATTCAAAAGAAATGTACTCATCAGTTTTGACACTAGGTGGGTAAAATATAATTTTAATAAGTAAAAGTGCTTTAACCTTAGAAAAACAGGGCCGGCCCGTTGTCACTGAATGTTGGGGCGCTGAATGCCACACCTTGCGCCATGCCGGCGACCCGGGTGTGGGAAGGAGCCTGGGCCGGGGGAGGGAGAGAGATGGAGCTGCTGAGTATACTCTCTTCTCTCAGGGAGGGTCCCACATTGTCCCGCTTTGCTGACTGCCTTCTGGTGGTGACTGGAGGGCAATACGGGTTGAGAGGCACGCTCCGACGTAGTTACATAGGTAGGGAGGGGGAGGACAAGGAAAAAACAGGAGGAAAAGGAGCCTGGCAGGGCTCCATGATGGTAAGCTGTGCCGAGGGCCGACCCCAGCTTCTGGACTGAGTCTCAGGGGAGGGGGCGCCACCTCCCGAGCCCTGCCATGGGGGGCAAGCTGTGGGGAAATCTCTGGGGTCGGCGAATGCAGTGCAGCAGGACCTGAGAAAGCGTCCCTCCTCCGGAGGGCCAAAGCCTCTGCCAGGGCTATAGGAGCATAAACAGCTAAAAAAAGAAAAACTTGGAACAACAGATCTTTTTAACGAATTTATGGAGCATTTCTAACTGTTGGGATGAGTATCGGTACTCATCAAATTTTTATATTTCTTGCAAATTGGTAGGCCAGTACTCACCTTTCACCTCATTTGGAGCAGTGGTGCCATGCATAAAGCTGTATGTGCTATTACAGTATGTCCATACTCTACTAACAGCAGAGGTGGAAATGTCTCAAGATAACTAATTCTTATATATGTTCAGAAGTTAATCCTTTGCACAAAGTAGATCCTTTTTAAGTCATGTTGAACTCATCAGTCCCCTCTTATGTATTAGGGGTTGAGATACAGTATTATAAAGCCTACCTTCACCCTCAGAGTCAGTCTTTGTTTCCTTCTGCTGTCCTTCTGCCACCTTTACAGCCACTGCTCGACAAATGGCTCCGAGTTTTCGTTCAAGAGACCGGACACCTGCCTCTCTAGTGTACCTTCCAGAAAAAAAGTTTAAATTAAACAAGTTCATCTGTGTCTCCCAAAGTTACAAATCCCTACTGAATGCTTTGTTAATTTGATTGGCAAGACTGATAAAGAATTAGAATCCAGCAATGGTTTTAAAAGACAGTTACTGACATCGACATACACACAAAAATAATAATGGCGTGTCCCTGATATTAAATAAGATGCAGAGGCTGGCAAATGTTAGTTATCTTTACTCTGCATATTCATTACAATAGTAAATAAAACATGAAATTCTAATGTGGCTCGCATTTGTCTTGCATACTAGCACAACTAGATGAATACTTGTTTATTTTTTCAGCAGTGATCAGTAAATCCACTCATTCCATCTGTTTGTCAGGGCAGTATGCTTAACCACATACCACTGTTTCCAAGGTTTTTGGCAGGTCACATCTTGCCTAAGGCTCAACAGATTTATGCACTAAACAGGATATTTATATAAAAAGCACCAAGGGTCTGTTGTGTTCATCTTCTGACATCCAAGCAGCCACGACATGCAATATTATGTTAAAAAAAATAAATCATTTGGAAACTCTGAAAGCCCTCCCTTTCCTCATTAAAATAAATGCTGTACCCAGTAATACTATTCTTGTCCAAGAGGAACTGATCAAACAAATTAAAGACTCAACACTACCCATTTGTTCTCCCCCCTTCGGAAGCTTGTTCCTTAGTTTTAAAACACTCTGGGTGAAGAAACGTTTCCTCACAATAGCACTATCCCCTCTTAAAGTGATAGCCTAGAGAATCGCTTTAAGCATAGGGTATACCCTCTAGCTCTGCTACACTGAACAGGATGCAAAGGTTTCCACTGATCCAATTTATCCAATCCCTTTATCATTAAAAAAAAAAATGAAATCAGATCACCCCTTTGCCTTCTTTTCCCCCGGGCAAACATACCTAGCCTGTCTGAATATCCTCCTTAGCTTAACCTCTCCTTTCTCTTAACCATTCCAGTTGTTCTCTGTTGCAGCCTCTAACTTGCTCCAATATCCTTTTTATACTGCAGTGACCAGAACTGTATTAGTGCTCCAAGTGCGGCCTTACCAGAACCCGTAAAGGTGCAGAAACTCAACACTGTTCACGGCATGCTGTCCCTCTTTTAATTTACATATTCAACACCTGTTGTTTAGGAGAGACACACTGAGCTGGAGGTTATCTGCAGGTGTGATCATTGGGGTGGGGGGTTACAAGGGGAGGACAACAGTAAAGTTACACATTTGAAAATGGTGCAATGTAAAACAATAAAAGGAAAACTGCAGCAGAAAACACATTTGATGGCACATTTATTTGCAGTTTTCACATGTTCCAAAGTGCTTACGGAAACAGTTGCCATCACACAATCACTTAAAAAATAACTCGAAGTCTTTCATTTCTTTTTGAATTTACTTAGAGGGCCAGCTCTGAATCCACAGAGTGTCGACACATTGTTAAAGTCCAGTGAAAAACTATGTGCAGTGATATGAACAATCTTCATTGAGCGAAGCTTGTCACTTCACCTGGTGAAAACTTCATGAGTAATTTGTGATATGCGAAGTCGAGTGAACTTCACAAAGCGGAAGCGAAGTGAAGTTCCCCATCTCGATCCACCTTTACTTCACAGTGACCCACTGCATTTTTTATCACCTTGAAGGAGTTCCACAACTCCTTCCTTTTCCTCTCTATATCCATTTTACACAGTAAGAGGTTGAAAGCTACTCTCCGTCCATCATACTCTCCAACCCGCTACATAAGTAGCCGTGAATAAGTATGATGTGTAGACGTAATGATTTAAAGGGTTTCCCTACCCACCCTACTAACCAGGAAATCAAGTGATTTCCTTAGTAAATAGAAATTTGTCTAAGCTTACCTTGAAGGCCTGTACTGTCTTCATTTTCACTGTCTCCACTGGCAGACTGTTTCATAGGTTCACCACCCCATGGGAACATAAATGCTATCTAATGTTACCCCTAATTTACCACCTCTGAGCTTCAAGGCTCTTACCCAAGTCTTGTCAGAGGATAATACCTCAAACATCTGTTTGCTCCATCTTATCGAGACCCTTGAGTATGAAGCAAATTGAGATCTTTTTCCTTCTCAGCCTCCTTTTCTCTCACATGTTAAGAGACACTGCCTCTCTTCATAGTTTTTGTCTTCTATACCCCTGATCACTGTGGTGGACATGCACTGCATCCTCTTGACAGCCTTTCACACCCTTTAGTATTGAGGACAGCACACCTGCATGCAGCATTCCAGGGAGAGCCTGGCCAGGGCCTTGTAAAGAGGCAGGATAACTTTTCACACCCTGCATGTCACCCTCCTTTTGGTGCACCCTAGCACTCTACTGGCACTCTTAACAGTAACTGCAAATTGCACATCATGCTTCATCCCCTTGTCTAGTATAATCCTTCAGTTCTTCCCTCCTCCTCCTCCTCCTCCACTGCAGCAACAGGAGACCCACACACACACACTGTATAGGTACTACCCCTTTTTTTCCTCCTCAACTGTAGCACCTTGCATTTGGCTACACTGAATCTGAGACTCAGACTCTCCTAAAGTTTGTCCCCATCTTTAAAGAGGGACTCTGGTCAAAAGTGCCACATTGCAGAATTAGAATAAGCATACCCCCAGTGAATCTCATACCAAACATTAGATTTCTACGTTACTTCATTTTAAAGCCAGTTTCAGTGAAGAACTGCTAATGATGTCATCTCCTGAACTCACAGTCTAGTCTTCCCTCTTAGCAAGCTTATAGGACCCATTTAAAGTTTTAAAGATCACGTGCAATGGTGTTCACAAGTAAAACCTCTTCTACTGATACTAATTTTTCCCATTTGCAGCTTATACTCTTTTCGCCCACTAGAGGGGTTCCCCCCCAACCATTCCAAAGCTGCTCTACATCTCCTTACTCTCTACTACTCCTGGACACTCTTCCTTTATTGCTCAGCTGCTATGGGTACCTACACTCCATTACTAAGTCTGCTCTCCTTCACCCTCTTGGTACAGACCTCACACCGACCGGGGCACCTTTCCTCCACACTAGGCACCTCATCCCGAGACTACCCCACAGTGACTCGACCCTCCCCCACCCTCGACACACCCGTGACCCCCCCAACACCCTCACCCTGCCAACACCCCCACTCCCTCCGCCCTCCCAAGGCCCGACCTGGACCCAACTCTCCCCTATCATTCCCACCCTTCGCACTTTATCTATCCCATTCACCCTGATTGTAAAGTCCTCAGCTGGGTGTCGACCCAAGGGTCTCCATCGCCACCGGCCACTAACCAGAATAATTACACTGGTATTATTATTATCTGGTAATGTACACCCAAACCCAGGACCTATGGCTTCCAGACCCTCTAAACCTTGTACTGCAACTGGCCTCCGCTTTGCATCCTTAAACATTTGCAGTCTCCTAAAGAAATCTGCTGCCCTCCAGTGCTGGGTCGTTCAACATCAACCTGACATAATTGCATTGGTAGAGACTTGGCTTTCCAAATCCACCCCTGACTCCGCTATCACCCTCCCTGGATATACCATCTACAGGGAAGACCGAGTAGGCAAACGCGGTGGTGGCTGCGCACTACTCCTACAGGACTCCCTTATAGGGCAGGCACTCCCAGCTCCTAAACTTGATTATGGAGCCCAAGCCCTCACCTTAAAAATCACACCTGACCCCGCTCGAGGCCCTCTCTTCCTGACGGTCTCCTACGTACCCCAGAGGAATCAAAACCAAGCGGTCCAGTCCCTCATTGACTATCTCACATCTCTCCCTCACAAAGTGGAGCAAGTCATCCTAGGCGATCTCAATGTTAACTGGCTTGCCTCCACTGCCTCCCATATAAGGGACTCCTTTGCTGCCCTGGATATGTCCCAGTTAGTCACCCAGCCCACCAGATTCAACCACTCTACTGGCACCAGCACTCTCCTAGATGTTGTTATATGTAACCGCCCCTACAAAATCTGGGATATCACTGTCCTCCCTGACTCTCTTAGTGATCACTCCCCAGTCCTCTGTCTCTGGTCATCCTCTACTCTGAAGCCAATGTCCCAGGCCACTCTATGCCACCATTTACGCCCCGGTGGCCTCAGAAAATTAAAACAATGCCTAGCCCAGCTAGACTGGTCCCCTATCCAGCATGCCCCTAACATTGACTCAGCTCTTGACCACTTCACAAATGCCTTCTGTAAGGCTTGTGACCTTTTTGACCCTCACCAGGATCCGCTCCAAAAAATGCAATGCCCCATGGATCACCTAACCACTCCTCCAGAGACTCAAAAACAGAGATAATCTCTGGCACATTGCTGTAGAATCTGGAAAGGCATCTGATAGACAGGCCTACAATGCAGAACGCAATAAGTGCACTTGGACCATTAGGCGGGCCAAGGCAGAGCACTACCAGACCACCCTCGCTTCCACTTGGGGTTCAGCCCAGACCTTCTGGGATAATATGAAAGAGCTAAATGGGAAGTCCCGCTCCCCCCCCCACCATCTCAGCTCTCCATCAATAGCACCCCCACCACAGATCCACCCCTCATAGCCATTTGCCTTAACACTGCCTTCTCTGACCTAAGCTTGGTCCTCCCCAGCAGCTTCTTTGACCCAATCCCCACCTCTCTCCCTCCGGTGCTGCATTGCCCACCATTCTATCTGTGCACCCTATCCCCCCAAGAAACCAGGGCACACCTGCTAAAAGCCTTTGACAGCAATAACCCCAGCAGTGACCCTCTCGACTCCAGGATCCTCTGTATGGTCTTGGATGAAGTCCTAGTCCTCCTGACTGACCTTCTAAACCGGTCTCTATGCCTGGGTCAGTTCCCAAGTGCTTGGAAAACTGAAATCACACCCATACATAAGAGTGGGGACCGGTCCACCCCCAACAATTACCGGCTGATCTCCATCCTCCCCCCACTGTCTAAAGCCCTTGAAAAAGTTGTGTTGATCCAGCTCTCTGAATACCTAACCAAGTACAACATTATGTGCCTAGAGCAGCACGGTTTCTGCCCAGGACACACTACAACCACGGCTCTCTTGGAACTCTCCCAACACCTGCATGCTGCTCTCGACTCTGGCAGCTTTGCAGAAGCAGTGTTCATTGACCTCTCCAAGGCCTTTGACACTGCCTGTCATCCCCTCCTACTCGACTCTCTCCACCAACTTGGCTTCTCTGGCGGTCCCATTTCCTGGTTCTCTGCTAGATCCCAGCATGTCAAGATCAGCGGCTCCCTCTCCAGCACTCTTCCGTTTGCTTCGGGGTCCCTCAGGGCTCCATCCTGGTCTAATACTTTTTAGTCTCTACCTCAACACCCTCCCCAGCTCATGTACCGGTAAAATGCTCCTCTACGCCGATGATGCAGTCCTCATTGCCTCACATCCCAATCCCACCTCCCTCCAATTATCCCTCCAGCAAGCTTACAACCAAGCTGAAAGGTGGTTCAGAGACCACAGAATGGTCATTAACCTACAGAAAACCAAATCAATGCTCTTCTCCTACCACCAAAATAAAGCTAAAAATACCCCTCTCTTGATTACCCCCAGCACTCTGCACCCACTAGAACAAGTGACCACATACAAAGGCATGCTGTTTAGTTTTTATTTCTTTACCTGGGGCTTGCTCCGGTGTTTTGTTGTGTTTTCTTTTGTTTTGTTCGTGTCGACCTTGCCAACGCGGCCTGTGGCGTGTGGAGCGGGCCGGAGACGGGGAGAGCGAGAAAGTGAGGGAGACGGCAGCTATCTCCACGCCGGAGAGCTTGAGGTCCAGGTGCCGGCGGCGACGGACAGCGTGCATCCCTGCGTAGGCAGGCAGCCAGCCTGCGGCTCCGTGCTGTGGGGGCGGACCCCCAGGGTCGGGTATCGGAGGTGGTACTGGCGGCATGCGAGGAGACAGCAGAGAAACTGTGTGTCGGAGAGACAGCTGCTTCGGCTGGCCTCAGTCTGGGACTGCTCACACCTCACCTCTGCTGCGAACCTACAACTAGGGCCGGTGATCCCGGATTGATTCTGGGAACTTTTAATCAAATAAGTGAGGAGCGACATAAAAGTGATTACCTCGGCTGTATTTTTATTGCCCCCGCCGCTTGTCGCAACTCGCCCATATCGTTGGAGGAAGGACCGCTTTAGAGCGCAGCTCCCCAGAAGATACGCTGCAGTTTTGATTGTTTGCTTTGTCTTATCGACCGCTTGGGAAGATAAAATGGACTCGGCTTCTTTTTGAATTTTCTGCTATCCTGGGAAGGCTTTGTTTCTAAGGAAGGTGGAACTCTTTTGAGTCAGTTCCTCAACGCTGGTTTTGGACCACTTCATGGGTGTTGTCTGGATTTGGGGACTTTGCATTTATTTCCCTGCTTTTATTGCCCTATCTGGTGAATCCTAACTCTTCTGACTGTAGTGGTGCAGAGGTGGGGCATCCATCACTGGGGAGTCAGTGGGCGGTAGTCCTTTCTTCTAGGGAACCCCTGGGAGCCCATTTGGTTGAGCTCCACTGGGGTCTCGTAGTACCCACTGTAGCCTGGTGATGGGCTGGGTATAACCTTTTGGGTTTTAGTAAAGAGAATATAGCTAGTCCCGAAGATATTTTTTAGCGTTCTCTTCAGTGGACAGATTGTTTCTGTGACTTAAGACCCTTTGAATCAAGAATCGTTGTGCCTTTTGGAAGATCTTGCAGTGAGAGTGCTCAGGACTGGGATTCCCTGATTTTTAGTGGTTTCATTATTAATATAATTTATTAACTATATATGGTAGTGAGAGTACCATTTTATTCCTCCTGGCTACCATAGTGAGAGTATGGTGTAGCTTGGGGGGTTCATTATTCTTTTTTGGTTTATTAAGTTTTTCTTTATTTAGTGGCACCAGTTAGTGAGAGTTCCTGGTTGCCTGGGGGGATTTATTTTGTTACTTATTGTTTAGTTTGATAGCTATCTGATCAGAATTTTGGGCCTAGATCAGTTGGACTCTCTTAGATGTGCATAAAATTGTTTTAATATTTTAAGGGGTATTTTATTTTATTCATTTTTTTCTTTTTTTGGCTATTATTATTTAAGTTGGGGTGGGAGGATTGTTGTTTGTATGAGAGTAAATAAATTGGTTTAAAATATGTGTTGGGGTTTAAGTAAAATGGTTAGGCAGTACTCCCCTCGAGACTTCGGGATCTCCGTCCCTTTAAATTACCCCCACTTACAGTGGAGGTTTATGCTAGATGCCGAAATCTTGGCATTTTAAGATCAAAAAGTAGAAGGATACGGGGATCTTGGAACTCTTGGGGGGATGGGAGGGAAGAGAACGGATACGGGCTGTGAGGGCTAGGAGATGCCCTGGGGCGAAATGGGTACTGGAGCGAGGTCCTCCTTGCCTAGTTCCCATACCCAAGGGCACTGACTTGGAGTGTGTCAGGCAGGAAGTGGGATCACCCTTGGATTTCCGTCCCTTTCGGGCGGTGTTAAGCAATGCCAGGTCGATTAGGAACAAGACTGCAGTGATTCCTGAACTTGTTTCCTCAGTCAACCTGGCTTGCATCACCGAGACCTGGCTAGATGGAAATGCTGGCCCTGTGTTGGACTCCGCGGTTCCAGCTGGGTTCTCGGTGATTCACCGCCCGAGAGTGGACCGGAGGGGCGTGGGGGTTGCTGTCTGTTTTAGACAAGATCTGGATCTCAGGGAAGTGCCAGTTGGTGATACCAACACCTTTGAATGCATAGTGGGTGCAGGTGCAGGCTACAGGATCCTTCTTATCTACCGTCCACCAGGGGATGAGAGGGAGTTCCTGAAGGAGGTTGCGGACTTCATCGCTGACATGGTATTGGAATCTCCCAGATGGATAATTCTGGGGGATTTCAATGCCTGGGTCGATGATGAATTCTCGCCATTTGGTCAAAATCTCCTCCAATTAATGGATTCATTGGGCCTGTCACGAGTAATTACTTCTGCAACCCATGAGGGGGGGCATACATTGGACTTGGTTTTCCATCTGGGGATGGAGATATCTGATGTGGAGGTGGAGCCAGTCGGATGGTCCGACCATCACGCCCTGAGGTTCAGATTTGCGGCCCCCCGAAATAGGCCTGCCCCCAGGGAGTTAGTACAGTTCCGTCCTTTAAGAGGGATTACCTCAGAGGGCCTAATGACAGAGCTGGACTTCTCGGATTTTCCAAGGGATAGTATGGATCCAGGGCCACTGGTCTTGGCCTATAATAAGGTTGTGACTGCGCCCTGGATGCCATAGCTCAATTCATGTTCGTCCTGCATTCTTCACCTAGGGTCCCTGGTTTGACAGGGAGGTCCGTGGAGTGGAAGAGGAAGGACGAAGATTAGAAAGACGTTGGCGGAAAACTCGACTGGAGGTGGATAGACTTGAATTGTTAGAACATTATAAATTCTACCAATCAGCAATTTCTCATAAGAAGGCAGAGTTCCTGTCCAGGGAAATTGCTGCAGCTAGGAATAGACCATCCCAGCTCTTCCGGACTGTGGACAGACTGTGCAATCCAGTCTGTCTCCAGACTGGTAGAGCATTATCACAGGTACAATGTGAGGAGTTTGCGAAATTCTTTGCTGACAAGGTATCCACCATCAGGGATGAGATCAGCCAGTGTCTTTCTATTGAGCATTGTACTGATCAATCGGGTGGTACTAATGTCCAGTTGTACTGGTCTACCTTTAGACTACCAGCAGTAATAGATATTGTGAGGATTATCCAGACTCTGTGACCTACCTATTGTAAGTTGGACCCAGGCCCTACTTACCTGGTGGTGGGTGTGTAGATGTTATCGGCCCAGTCCTGGCTGGGATAGTGGTGGTGTCATTAGAGAGAGGATCTTTCCGGATCCCTTAAAGGAGGCGTAATACACCCCTTTTGAAAAAGCCTCTCTTGACCCCCGACTGCCCAGCAAATTATAGACCAATCTCTAACCTCCCTTTTGTAGGGAAGGTTATTGAGAAGGTGGTCGCTCTGCAACTGAAGGATCATTTGTCTATCCACAATATCTATGACCCTCTCCAATCCGGCTTCAGGAAGCGGCACAGTACAGAGACGGCTCTTGTTCGGGTACTGAATGACCTCCTGATGGCAAGAGATCAGAGGACCCGTTCCATCTTGGTTCTCTTAGATCTCTCAGCAGCATTTGACACCGTGGAGTATTGCTCGACCGCCTGTGGTTTTTCTGTGGTCTGAGGGGAGCAGTCCACAGTTGGTTTCGATCTTTTTTGGAGGGCAGATCTCAGAGAGTGGTATCGGGAGTTAACACCTCGACCCCTCACTATCTGCCCTGTGGGGTACTGCAAGGGTCGGTGCTGTCCCCTACATTATTCGAGGTGTATATGCTTCCACTGGGGGACATTATAAGACGGTATGGGTTGAGTTTTCAGTGTTATGATGATGATTCTCAACTCTACCTGTCTTTTATGCCTGATCAGGAGTCGGATTCCATCACTATTTTTAACAACTGCCTTCTGGAGATTCAGGATTGGATGAGTGCTAGTTGGCTTAGGTTGAATCCAGGGAAAACTGAGGTGTTGGTTGTGGACCCTGGAGGGAGGACAACAGGGGCTTGGACGGGGAAACCCTCGGGTTTATATCTTGGTGGGGCCCAGCTTCTGGCCTCTGGCCAAGTACGTAACCTGCGAGTAATTTTTGACGAAAGCCTGACTATGAAGATGCAAGTGTCGGCCGTAGTCAAATCTGCCTTTTATCATCTGAGGAATATTGCCCGGGTGAAACACTTGGTTCCACGGGAAGATCTTCCCACTTTGGTCCATGCCTTTGTTACCAGCCGTTTTGATTACTGCAATGCGCTCTATCTAGGGCTGCCGGGGGTGGATATCCACCGCTTGCAGCTGGTGCAGAACGCGACGGCCAGGTTGTTGATGGGAGTTTCATGATCTAGCCATATAACACCTGTGCTGCGTGATTTGCACTGGCTGCCAGTACAGTGGCAGATCACCTTCAAGGTCGCATTATTGACCTTTAAGGCCCTACATGATTTGGGACCCCACTACCTGAAAGAGTTCTTGGTGCCTTACTGTCCTGCCTGCTCTCTTCGCTCCTCTGATGAGGGATTGCTAGAGATTCCCAGGGTACATCTAAAGATGTCAGGAGGTAGATCTTTTGCCTATATGGCACCAACCCTGTGGAATTCTCTACCTCGTCAGATACGAGAATGCCAAACTGTTGAAAGTTTTAAAAAACAATTAAAAACTTTCCTTTTTGCCTTAGCATTTGTTGGAACATAATGAGTAAGTGTATTGTATGGTTGTTTGATTTATTGTTTGAAATTTGATTTTACTTGTTTTATTGTAAAAGTGCCCTGAGCTTGGGAAGGGCGCTTAATATAAATAAAATTTTACTTACTTACTTACTTACAAGTACCTAGGCATCACGTTTGATACTGCCCTCTCCTTCCACACCCATATTAATGCCCTGTCAGCCGCCATTAACTCTCGGATTGGCCTGCTATACCGGCACAGGGACTGCCTGCCTCAGGTTGCCCTCAGGCTGGCCATCACCTCCTCCATCTTGTCCCTCGTGGACTATGGCTTGCCCATCTACGCCGCAGCTGACAACACTGCCCTCTCCAAAATCCAACTCTCCATCAATATGGCCTGTAGGCTCCTGACCAGTGCCCGCAGCTGAACTCACACCTGCCTTCTCTATACTACCACCAATCTGCTCAACTTTGAGGAGCGACTGCTCAACCAGACCTGCCTTCTTGCTAAGAAATCACTGCTAGGACTCCCCCCCCCCCGGGGGGGTCTCCACCTCCCTATGGCAGTCATCACTGTCCATCACCACCCGTAGCTCTGTTAAGGCCACTTTCAAGGTGCCCAGAACAAAGACCTCTCGTGCCCAGAGATCCTTCCTCTACCGAGCCCCCACCTGGTTCAACTCCCTTCCTAGCTGCATCTCCAACTTGCCAAAAATTGGCTCCTTCAAAACAGCCCTTCGGAACCAAATCTTTAATACCCGCTGCTGTAGGTGCAACTAACCCCCGTTGTAACTTGTGGTACCCACCCGCCTTGCCCCCTGGCTCGACAATGTCCACTGGACAGCCTCCCCCTTCCCCAGACCCACTCCTTCCCTACTAGGTCCAAACAGGGATGTAACCCGCTGTCTTCTCTGAGGACCTACTATATCCATGAGTGTAACTCACAATTTTGTAACATTATGTAACCTAAGTAACATACAAACTACCACATTATGTAACCTAAGTGTATCTATGTTAAATGTTCCTTTTACTGCACCTGTAATGTTATCCTCTGTTTTAATCTGCACTGTAATAACTGCCTTGATGTCTGCCACCCTGCGACGAGGTGTCTTTGTGAATCAGTCTCTGACACAAAGGTTGTAAACCCGATTTGTAATGAATAAATAAATAAATAAATAAAAACAGGCAGCACCATTCAAAAAACATTGGTTTAAAAACTGTGTGTGTTTCAGGTTTTGTAACAAAGATGACAAATCTCCTCTGAACTACAAATCAATTTCCACGGACTCGAAAAATGGTTCACTGACAACAACGTTTTGTTCAACTACAAAAAAACTAAGAGCATGCTCGTCTCTGTTCTTCAGAACAAGAAGAAATTCGGGCCTCTGCAGGTTCAGAGCCTCAAATGTGACACACTGGAGCAGGTATGCACCTTTAAAATATCTAGGGGTTTATCTTGACGACACTTTATCATTTGGAACACATTGACCATGTTGTTAAATCCGCTAATACCAAGCTGGGTGTCCTCTATACCCACCGGCATTCTATGACCCCGGAAGCCCTGAAACTGGTCACTAGCTGCTCAGTCTTATCCACCATAGATTACGGTCTTGTTATGTATGGGGCCGGTACCGACACTGTCCTCAAAAGGGTAAAAACACTACTCAATAAAGCCTGTTGCCTGGTGCTGGGGACAGATTACAGGACACATACATGTACCCTCTACCAAGAGACAGGGTGGCTCTCTCTACACAACAGGACTGCCTAGCAGACATGCCTACTTGCAAAGAAGTCCCTGTTATGACTTACCCCCAGACCAACGTCCAGCCTTTTCTTAACTGCACAATCCACCACAAAGATTCACAATGCTGACAAAATTGGGCTAGTGGTGCCATTTAAGGGAACATCCCAAGCCCAGAGATCCCTTTCCTTCCGAGGGCCGAGGTGGTTTAACGAACTCCCCAAAGACCTGCTCCAAAGTAGTAAAATTTGCCAATTCAAATCAGGCCTACGAGCACATCTGGCCCAGGAGAATGTCTGTAAATGCCTTCTCTAACCGTAACTCCTGTACGTATCTCAACACTGTTCCCTGGCCCCATACTACCCCCCGTTAATTTTTGCCCACCAGTCTTACCTGCTACTCTGCCTCACCTGTCGACACTGCACCCTCCCCACTCACCCCCTTCCCCCAGCCTCCTACTGTGCAACCTCCCTCTCTCCCATGGCCCATTCCCCCACCTATCTCCTTTCTCCATGCCTCACTCCTTCCCCCGGTCTTGACTGAGCTCCCCCGCTCCCAAACTCATTTCTCCCATGCCTTAGCTGACAAAGCCTGCCTCTGGCTGCTCCTCTCTGCTTAGCTACAGTAGTTCTCTACTTGTTACTCTTGTAGTACTCTGCATTTACCCTTGTATGATAATACATTGCTATCCCCTGAATTGTTTAGTACACTCTCTCTGAATTACTTAGTAAACTCTCCCTAATGCACTGATATCCATATAAACCATGTTGCGTCCTGAGTGCCCAGGATTACTGACTAACCACTGCTACATTTTGTACTAATGTTGTCAAGTTGGAAACTGCTATGTAAAATAACATCATTAATCTGTGAAACTCTTTGTAACTGTGTGTTGTCTGTCTGTCTTTTGTACTCGAATTGACTTGGAACCTTTGCAAACGAGTCTCTGACTCAAGGGTATTAATCCCAATCTGAAATAAATAAATACAAAATTGCATTTTTTAATGCCTTTTTGGTGTGGTCCATTTCTCCAGGGTTGCTGGATGCTGAGTCAGAATGCCTCCAGGCTGCTGATACTATTTGGGGTGCTACTCTACTGTGCCTGTTAGGAAGTTGTATTGCTACTAGTATTAAAATGTTGGTAACTTCATTGCCGTTTGTCAGTGTCTGCTTTATAATAAGTTTTAATAGGAACCATACATGTGTTAATTCTTACTAGTGGTGGAAGTGTTAGCCCTGGTAAAATGATCATTTTGATGCAGAATGCAACATAGATGAGCCTGAATGTAGGTCAAGTAACAGCCTGAAAGGGAGAAAACATTGGGCTGGCTAATGCGTAGAAGCTCGTAGTAATGTTTCAAAACAAGTATTACCTCTCCCGCCCCCATTTACAGGGAGATGGAATAATTGTTTTAAAGTGCCATCCTGAAAAATCACCACAATTGAATGACAGGTGTGAATGAGCTCAGCCTTTCACCACATCAGAGTTATCCAGTCTGCAAACCTCACAGCAGTGTGCTATGACCCAACATCCAGCAACCTTGGAGAAAAGGACCACAACAAAAAGGCACCAAAATACAAACAAAACAAAAACCAAATAATTGTCCACTCTGTTACAAAACCTGAAACATACATAGTTTTTAAAGCAACATTTATTGAATGGTGTTGCCGGTTTTACTTGTGAAAACCATTGCACATGTTCTTTAAAGCTTTAAACAGGTCCTATAAGCTTGCTGACAGGGAGAACTAGACTGTGAGTTCAGGAGATTACATCATCAGCAGCTCTTCACTGAAACTGGCTTTTTTGAACAGGCAGTGAATTTAGGGCTGTAAAATGACTTGCAACTTTTAAACAAAGTAAATTACAGATCTTATTTTTGGCATGAGGCAGAATGGGCTATGTTGATGCAAATTTTAAGGAAGTCCACCACCCTGGACAGCTTTCTGTCATCAGCAAACTTAAGCAGTCTGTTGGACACAGAATCTTCCAGATCATTAATAAAAATGCTGAACAGCAATGGCACTAGAACTGATCCCCGAGGGATGCTGCTGATGCTGAGTACCCCAGTACAATTGGGGAGTAGTGCCCATCCACCATAACCATCTGCTTCTTGTCCCAAGTCACTTAGCAATCCACCTTGTGTATGCTTCACGTATACAACACCGGTGTACTTAGCCCACAAGCTTGTCATGCCCAGCAGTGCTAAAGGCCTTGCTGAAGTCCAAATAGAGGGCCCTACCCACCAACCAGGTCATCCCCTTAAAGAAGGTGACTGGGCAGCTTGGCATGATCGGTCCTTCATAAAGACATGCTGAGAGGGAACAAGAACCTTGGCCTCAACCAAATGTTTCATTATTCTGTCCCTGATAATGGCTTCCTGGATCTGACCGAGCACTGACGCCAGGTGGATCAACCTGTAGGTGCCAGAGTCAGACCTAGCTCCCTGCTTCAAGATGGTGACCATGCTGGCCACATTATCCAGGTTCTTCTCAACCAATCTCCTCAATTTATCTAAGTCGGCTCTCCTGAAGTTCAGAGTTGTTCCTCTCTGAAATCCTACCATAGCACTAATTATTTTGAAAGTTACCATATTATCCTTACTGGATCCAAGATGCTCGCCCACACCTACAGAAGAAAGAAAACTTGACTGCCTCCATATTTTTAGCATAATTCACGACAGGTGGGTACGCTGGATTGACAATGCCCGGCGTGGGAATTGGTCATGAGAGGCTGCCGGCCAAACCACACCAGGTGTCAGTAAATCCCAGCATAACCCACACCCTGTTGTGGATTATTGCTTAATTATACATATGGGAAATGGTATTTTATTAAAAAGACGCAGACACTGGAAGTTTTTCCGGTCATTTTTTTACTTTTTGAGATATTTTTGGTGAAGATCATCTTCCACATTGTAAAGTAGTTCCTTCTATAGTGGCATAACACATACCTTTACTGGAATAACTCATAACCTATTTTAACTTTTATTTATAAATTATATAACTGCATAAAACAAACTTCAATAGCAATAATATAACAGTTTCCACATCTTTAACTATTTTTTAGTCATTCAGTTGCAACATTTACTTCTTAGGACTGAACAATAATAACATACTTTAATACATTTTATATTTAAGTGTTAGTAACATTGTTCAATGTCTGAAGTATAGATTGATGGTGCCGTGGTTTATGAACCGGCTTAGCAGAGGCCCTCTGGTGGAGTTGTGATTGGCTGCTGAGATCTCATGGGCATGTGAATATTCCTTTGTGGTGCTTGCAGATGCAGACATTTTTGGGTCACCAGGCAGAGTGCAGGATGCTTCTTCCTGCTCCATTTCGATATTGGGGATGCCTGCTTCTAAGGAGGATTGTTCTGCATTGACTGCACTGTGCAGATGTCTTTGGGGTGAAGGTAATTTGCTGCATTTCACTGCAGGGTTGGGACATTTTGAATGTCGGCATGGTACAGTTCTTTCAGGTGCTGGGAGGTTACTACGTGCAGCTCCTTGCAGGCCATGCATTTTATTTCTTTTTTGCACTTGTAAGGTTTTGCAGGCATTCTTCAGTGTTGTGCTGTTGTTTTAGAAAGGCTTCTCCAGTGTGTCTTTTCTTTCTTTTGGTGGTGGTCAGCACAGGAGCATGAGTTTGATTCTGAGCTTTGTTGTGTGGAGGAGCTGGTGCATACCTGTGTTTCCTGTACTTGTTTTAGGGTCAATATTGTGCTCTACTGGTAGCGGTCGTCTAGGTTTGGCCACCAGCATGCTCTGAGGGATGCCTTGTTTTTATGTCACATGACAGACATTATTTCACGGGCTTCAAGACTTGCTGAGCTTAATAGAGTAACAGCAGTGACTCTCAGTGAGTGATTCGAATATATTTTCTCTAAACCTGCTTCCCTGCAGATTCTCAGTAGCATGGAGCTCAGGTAGTTTAGCGCCATGGGTTTGCAGGAGTACCAGTGCTGCATTTTTTTCCAAAGTCTCTTGTGGCTGACGTTTAGGGTGACAAAGCAGCGCTGGTACTTCTGGTGGTAGTTTGTTGATATATTTTATGTAACTTTGAATGGGGCACAGTGGATTGTTAGGCTGATTGAACAGGAAGCCTTGGGTGTTCTCTTTGTTTGGATCTGGTAATTTTTTACAGTTTCCTCAGTAAAGGTTTTGGTGCAGTATTTCAGTCCATTTGCTGTGTTATTTATTTGAAAGGAGTCTCTTGTAAAGGAACACACTCCTTCATTGCCTCTTTTCGCCACTTGTAATTGGATGTCTATCCAAACTTTCTTGACTAGTCCGCCTGCTGAATTTGGCAAGAGGCATTGCGAGTTTCTCAAGAATTGAAGTTCTTCACTAGTCAGTTGGGGTGGTGGATAGCTTTGTCTTTCCCTTCTCTATGTTGGCGCTTCACAACTCCTTTAAAAACATTGTTCGCAATGGTAAATTTAGGATTGATCATGGAATTAACTGCCCTGCTTACAGGGGGATCATTTAAGTGTTAGTTCAATCCCGAACGCAGGCTAATGTAGCTGCTCAGCCCATATTCTTTACCTTTCTTGTTTCTCACTGTACTGTAGTATTTTCTGAGTATTTTGTTTAGGTCTTGTAGGGGTATTTCTTTTAGATTTTCAGTTGTGTTTTTCTCATGACACCAGCTGAAAAATACGTTTACAGCCCATTTGGTCTGCTTTAACATAGTGGTCTCATTCCGTTCTATCTCCAGCTGTAGGATTTCTGGCTTGAACACATCTGTGTGTCTTCCTGTGGTGTTAGTGCTGTTTTTCTTTTGTAGGTTCCTGTGATGTTCCTTCGGGAGGTGTCTGGTGGGCCGTGTCTTGAACACCAATGTCTGCTGTGGAGGCTTCAACGGGACTCCATCTCAGCAGTTTGACAGTGTGGGAACCGCTGTAAAGAGTCTGTGAGCTCTGTTCCAGCAATGCTGAAGGCAGGTGATTGCAGCTTGCTGGACTAAATGAATAATGCTTTCCAGTGTTTCTGGGCTGTCGAGTTCAAAGGAGGCTGTTACATCACTCATTTTTTTCCAACTGATTTTTGGTCAGGATTTAGCTGTTGCACTTCCGGTTCTCACTGTGTGTTTCAGAACTGAAGTGTCGGGAATTAATTTAAATATGGTGGCTGTCTGTTTACAATTTGTGTGTATGGTGGATTAGTTACAGCTGTCAAATCTATGGCTTTTCCTGAGGTGCCTGACTGGATCTTTATCCGTAAGTTATACTGGGATTTACTCATGGTTCAAAGATCCAGTCAGCCAATCAGGTTTTTAGATTTTAGATAGCCATTGCAGGGTTTTAAATAATTGATTAGCAGTTTTTTTTTTCTTGGGACAATACTAACTGTACAGAAAGTATTTATATAGGTTTTCTAGAAGTGTTATGTTTGTTAAACACAGTGAGGCAAGTGCTATGCATTTTCACAATGTTTTAGAACTTCTGTGAGCAAAACACTAATCAATTTATGGAGTTAAATAAAACCCTGCATTGTATAATCAAAACTAGATCAAATATATTTATACCTCTGGTACCCTCTTTCACATAGTGTGCTAGAAAACAGTCCCCAGCAATATTTAATAATTCCTGTCCTGCTTTCCCTTTGACAAAACTATCTCCCCAATTTATGTCCATTAAATTCAATAATCTACTATGATTACTACCAGACCTTATTCATTTGTTTGTTTGTTAACCAGGTGCGGTACTCTGATACAAAGGAACTGGTACAAATGGGTAAAGTGAACATTATTAGTTACAGTGCACATGTGAAAACATTCAATCAATCAATCAAACTTTATTTAACCAGGCGTAGACACCATTGACAAGCTCATTTTCAAGGTGGTCCTGGACACCAAACAGGTTACAGGCACAGGTAGACAAGCACAAAAATACATGAGGAAGGTCAGACAGGTCATAATATACCAGATGAAAATATTACAATCAGTTAGAAGAGACAACACAACAAAAACCACTAGCATGTGTGTAAATAAACCAGGCCAAGGTAAGAAAGGGGAGAGAGAGAGAGAGAGAGGGGGACAGCAAGGATGAGAGGGATGAGGAGAGATAGAGAAGGTGACTACACAAAGCCAATGTACGGAAGCGAGAAACGTCCAGCCACAAAATTCTGGAACTACATAGATAAATGAAGGTCAGCACTAAAAAGGAAGCAGGGTTGGTAAATAAGAGTATCTCCTCAGCACTTACTGGCTTGTAAAGTTATAAGGGCCCATACACAAACTTCTGTGTGTAGGCTGGTGTATTTACAGTTGTAGCACTTGAGGAGGGTAGAGAGAGAGAGAGAGAGAAGGGAGAGACAAGAGCTGGGAGACCCCTGACACGGGAGCTAAGCGTAACTAAGTGCCAGATTAAATGCAAAAAGTGTTGGCAGTTGAGGGAGCTAGGTCACCTAAAGCAGTTGCAGGTTTCTTTCAGGTATTCCATTAACTTTGCTCTGAAAGTGAATGGACCAGGACGGGTATAGAGTTTTAGAGAGCTTTGCATGGTATTCCATAGGGAAGGGAAGGAGAAACTAATTGCAGCAGAGCCATGAGATGTTTTTACTCTAGGAATCTGAAAGCAAAGTATGGAGAAGTGTCTCAAGCCATAAGCACCTTTGGTACACTCAAAGACGCTCGAGATGTACGCCGGAAGCTTATCAGACAGTGCTCTGTAGAGCCAGAGAAGAGCATTTCTGTTCCTCCTTATAGGTAGGGAGGACCATCCCAGCTCACGGTATAGGAGACAATGGTGGGTGCGAGAGGGTAGGTTAAGGATGAACCTCAAGGCCCTGGGGTAGAGGGTGTCAAGCTTACTACAGGTAAATACACATTAGGTAAATACACACAATTAAGCAGTTTTGTGCAAGACTGAGCATAAAGTAAACAAAGTGCAATCATGTCACAATTGAGTAAAAATATACAAATGTAGCAGTTTTGTGCATAAAGTGAACACAGTTACAAATAAGTCAAGTGCAAGAGGAACAGTGGCAACACAGTGCCCACAAAAACAATCAAGTAGCAGCAGCATAAAAGATACTCCAAAAGGCTAATATAACAATTTCCACAGCTGATTTGGGCTGTCTGGTTTTCCTAAGGCAGGGTCTGACATTCAAGCAACGGGGGGGGTGGGGCAGGTACAGGTGACTGTTGTCGTAAGGGAAGCCTTGAAATGGGACTTAAATAGGGGGTGTCAGTCCATAGTCCATAGGGGAGCAGAAATGCTGTTCCACAGATTAAGCGCAACTGAAGAGAAAGCCTTCTGGCCCATGCATGTGGTGACCTGTGAGCACTCTAACATGACGCTAGAGGAGTTCCAAATGCCTTGACGGCTGGGCTTTGGCTTAAGTAGGGTGGAGATGACGGAACATCTTGCTATCCCTAATACATCTATCGACCAGGCAGCCTAGCAGGTAGTCATAGCGGGCCTGAAGGGGGGGAGCCACCTTAGGGCCTGGTAGAGGGAGCAGTGATGAATAGAGTAAGGAGCCATCAGGGCAAACCTACAGATACCGTTGTAGGTTGTATTTAGCCTGGAAAGTCCTGCACATGAAGTTTGTGTGTAGATGGGCGAGCAGTAGTCAAGCAGGGGGAGGAGGGTGCCCTGAGCAATGGCAAATCTGACCTCTGGGGTCAGGTAACCCATGAGCCTATATCCCAACCCAATTTCTGATTTATACGCTGGACGGTATGAATGATATGGTTAGTGAAAGTCAGTGTGGGGTCGAGGGTGACTCTGAGCTATTTGACGGAAGTTACTGATTTAAGAGGAGCGCCATCCGGAGATATGATAGTAAGACGGGTAGTGTTCGACACTGCCCTAGCTAGCCTGTATTGTGAGCCAAAGAGCATGGCCTTCACCTTCTTGTCATTAACTCGAAGTCTGTTTGTTAGGAACCATTGCTGGGTGGCACCAAAGTTGCTTGTGAGGGTGGCTGAAAGTTCAGCCAGGGTCTTAGCAAGATTCAAAGGTGCCACGCAACCTCGCAGCCAGAATATTTTCAAAGTGCCGCGTTATAATAAGCTAACAAAATAACAAACAATGACCTGACAAAGGATCCAGTCACCCTGGGTCTTTTCTCGGGCCATTGTTTGTTATTCTGTTAGCTTATTAAAGCATGGCACTTTGAAAATATTCCGGCCCTGAGATTGTTATTTTATACGAGTTGAGTTGCATGGCACCTTTGGACCATGTAGTGACCTAGCTGGGGATAGCCTCCCTTTACCACTCACTCCATTTTCCACTGGAGTACAGCGGACACTGATTTTCGGGGTCTTAGCACTATGGTATAAAAAAGGGTCATCAGCGTACAGTGAGAAGGGAGTTCACAAACAGGGAAAACAGAACGGGGCTCCAAGAACAGATCTTTGGGGGTCCCTGTGTTTACATCTCTGACGGTGGAGGTTGCACCAAGAAGCTGACCATATGAGTACGACCAGCGAGGTAGTGTCAAAACCACATGATAGATGGAGCAACCAATGCCGTTAAGTTTATGAAGGAGGATTTTGTAGTCTACCAGGTCAAAGGCCTTGGTGAGATTCACAGAGACTGCACCAGTGAGTTTGCCTTCAGCCATATTCTGGAAAACGTGGTTTATGAAGCAAGCCAGGGTTGTGGCGGTGGTGCTGTGTCCCTTCCTAATGCCATGTTGCTGGAGACACAAGCGGTTGTACTTTGCCACATGGCCAGGGATCTGCTGATGCATGATCTTTCCCAGAATTTTACTCAAGTGGGGAAGAGGATGGAGATGGGATGGTAGTTGTCAACCAATAGTGGACCACCAGATTTAAAGACTGGGACTACTCTAGCTTGCTTCCATACTGGGAGTATGGTTAAGGATTTGAGGGAAAGATTAAAAACTGTCATCAGGGATTTGGCAATGGTGTGGGCAATGGGCTTCAGGAAAAAGGGGCACAAGCCACCACTACCCAAACTGGGGAGGTTCATGAGGAGCTTGCAGATGTCATGACAGGAGATGGCCTTGAAGTAGAAGGGAGAAATGCTTGCATTTTCCGCGACCAGGCCAGAAGGATTCTGGTCAGGCATGTAAGGGAGGGAGTTTAATGAAGTAATCTGACAGGTCCGTGAATTTGGCATTGAGGGTTTTAGTGACCATGGAAGGGTCAGTTAACGATCCAGCCCCTGTTGCAAACTTAAAGGCAGTCTGCTTTGCCCTGGGTGCAATAAGAGAGTTCACTGCCAACCAGAAATTTCTGGGGTTGCCGAGGTTGCAGGATTGGAGGCTATGGAGACGCTCTGTCTTTCGTGATTTTATCTCTTTTTTTTGCAGAGGCTACACAGTCATCTGTACTCATTCCAGAGGGCTGGGAAGGCTTTGTGTACTGCCCAAATGGCATCTCTCTCTTTCATCATCTTAAGGAGGTCCTTGGAGAGCCATCTGTTATTGCCAGCACCTACTCTCTGGGTGGTTAGGGGTAAATGCCTATCCTAGATTGTAGTCAGGGCTGCGGTAATAAAGCCCAAGCCCGAGCGGACATCCATCATTGTGCGTAGGACAGGCCAGTTGGCTTAAGAAGCTTTCATTCTGATGTCAACACATTATTTATTACTTCAGATCTCTGCCTGGTATCGGGTCTATGGCATATGCCCCAAAATGTTTTACTTAGAGTCCCCTTACTTAACTCCACTCATCAAGATTCAGTTACCATGGCTGTCTTCGTAAGTTCCTCAACCTCAGAGTCCCTTAAGGAGTCATCCTTGGTCCTTTGTTGTTTAGCCTCCTTGTAAATTACCTCCTATCATCTGCAAGAATCATAACACCAACATGTGCCTATATGCCAATTGCACTATTATCTATATACAGTCTGAATCACTCATTTATTGCTAGTTCCTGCCTGCCTCCACATTATACATGGAGGAAACACATTTCAATACTCTGACCACAGAGAAGTGAAGAAGAAGGTCGAAAGGCTTGCTGCTAAATTTAACAGTCATCCTCACCAAGAGCTGAATGAGTAGAGGTTGCTACTTGATGAGGAATGAAGACGGTCTGGACACTTGTTAAAATGAAACAGAATGCCTGGAACTGACTGAGGCAATCTGCAAGGACGCTGAGGGTGCCAGGTAGAAACACGACCATGGGAAATGCATTGTGTTCCACTACCCAATGAAAGACTCTCACCGCTTCCCTACAAAGGGTATACAAGTGAGTACCTTATATGCTGATGTGATGTATCATTAAAAAATTGTCCATCCAAACCAACAGGGGTTGACCCTGGAGAAGGATAGCAAACGCCTGTTGGCCAAGAAGAATAGCCCTTATCTCCACAGTGTTGCTGTGGAAAGAAAGAGATTGAGGGAGGACCAAAAGACCTTGTATCTGGAACATTTTGAGATGAGCACACCCACAGGAGCCTGAAGCATCCATTGTCATGATTAACAGTCACATAATGGAGGAAGGGAGACCTTTTTTTTTGAAGCTGGAGTGGTCTAACCACCAGAGGAGAGAACAACGAAGAGGATCCATCACCTGAATGAGACACTCCTGCTTGAAGTGCTGAACCCAATAAACATGGAGGAGCCACTGAGGAATACTAATTTGCAAGTGAGGCAGAGGGACAGTGAGGATGGCTATAGCCATCAGCCAAATCAGTCTAAGAAGGCATCTTGCTGACACATAATGATTAGAAGAAACTAGCTGTGCCTGGGCAATCAGAGCAGTGGCAGTTTTCTGGTAGGAAGACCTGGCTGGCAGATGTGTCAAGGTCAGTGCCAATATACTGTAGGCACTGGCATGGGGTGAGAACCGATTCTGGTTCATTGACAAGGATACACAGCTGCACGAACAGCTGGCATGTCTGAAAGAGAGTATAAAGGATTGCTTCTCAGGATAAGGCTTTCAGCAGCCATTCCTCCAGATATGGGGACACATACAGACCTTCCCTCCAAAGCACTGTGGCCACCACTGCAAAGCACTTGTTGAAGACATGTAATGCTGAAGAGAAGTCAAATGGTAAGACACAAACTGCGAATGAGAAACCTCCAGCATAAAGCAGAGGTACTGTCAATGATAGTGAATCCATGGACATAAAGATTATCATCCTTAATATCCAGGGCACACATCCAATCCTCCTGCAGAAGCCAAGGGAGCAGGAACTGAAGAAACGTTACTCAAAACCTTTTCCATGTGATGTACAGCTTCAATCCTCTGAGGTATAGGACAGGAAATAGATCGCCTTTCCACTTTGAAATCAGAAAATACCGGGAGTAATAACCCTGGCTGAGTTTGATGCAGGGATGGGCTCTATGACCCACCTGTGCAATAATGCCTGAACTTCATCTAACAGGACACACAGGTGGCCTGGAGGGTAGTGACAGGGAGGCGGGGGGAGGACGCCACTGGAGGGACAGATAGGAGCTCTAGGTTATGCCCCTGATGGACAACATCCAGGACCCATGCATCTGTACAGATTTGCCTCTACTTTGGCAGGAGGAGGGAGATGCAGCCTCCCACCAGGATCATGGGGTCTTTTGAAGGTTGAAGGGAGTCAGAAGGCTCCAGAAGCAGTGGGGCACCACCAGCACTCACACTGTTTGGGACCTGTGGTCTATTTTGGAGCCATAAAAAAAAGGGGGTAGTGACCACCGTTTGAGTTTGAAGCAGGGACAGGTTCTATGACCCACTTGTTCAATAACGTCTGAACTTTGTCTAACAGGACACACAAGTCACCTGGGGGGTTGCGACAGGCAGGGGGAGGATGCACTGTAGGGACAGAAAAGAGCTCCAAGGTATATCAGACAATGTCCAGGACCCATGCATCCATGGATATCTTCCTCCACTTTGGAAGGATAAGGAAGATGCAACCTCCCACCATGATTTCAGGTCTTCTGGAGGTAGGTGGAAGGCAGTCAGAAGCTTCCAGTGGCAGCTGGGGATGTCCCCAGCACCTGCATCATTGGTGACCCAAGCATGGGCACTGCGGGGCAAGGGAGGAGGGGTAGGGTATGTTGGGACCCACGCCATGGGGCATGGGAGTAGCCATGGGTAGAATGAGGGTAGGGCCTAAGAAAAGAACCTCTAGCACTATCACAAGGCCAAGGGGTAAGAGCCTTGAGGAAGCACAAAGTCATTTTGAAGGATTGCAACTCCCTCAAGGTCATTCCACATTGCACCCAAAAAATCTATGTCCATAAAAAGAGGCATTTGGCACTAATTGCAAAAGCCAACACTGGCCACACATACAAGCAAAAAAATTAAAAGAATCGTACCCACTCAGGGACAAGAAAAAACAAAAACATAATTCATACCAATATGTCACTTTCTATTGCCAGTCACAAGAGCATCTGACTGTAACCCCAAATCTTGAAGTAGCCACTGGTTTACTTTAATCAATGATGGTCCTGTCCAACTGTGAGCATGTTCAGGATATAAAGGTGGAAGCACCACTTGCAGGAACTGACCACTACATGGTATGGTTCTACCTGAACATGGGCAAAGGGATGGTCAGGACCAAGACGAGAGGGTTTGGACTTCAGGAAGGGTGACTTTAATAAGGTAGGAGGCATTTTGGAAGGACAGCTTGCTGGGATACGAAAGGATATGGAGCTGCAGGTGGAACAGAAATGCGCCATTATTAAGGAAGGAACGATGGAGGACACTAGTGAGTGTGCCAAAATCAAAAGCAAAAAGACTAAGGCTAGAAAACCCTGCTGCTTCAGAGAGGAAAGTGGCAAATGTGACAAGAGAAAAGAAGGCAGCCTTCCAGAAGTTTAAACATACTGAGAAGTAGGAGGATAAGGAGTCAAACTGTGCTGAATCAAGGATGATGAGCAAGTGGTTAGAGAGGCAAAGGCTATAAAAGAAGTATGGCTGGCACAGGGAGTAAAATCTGGTGAGAATGCCTTCTTCAAATATATAAGAGAGAGGAGGGGTATTAAAGATGAGATTGTCAGGGTAAAAAAAAAAGGAGTGGGGGTTGGGTGGAAGGAAGTAAAGAGAAAGCATAAGTGCTTAACAAATACTTCTGCTCCATCCTCACTACAGAAAAGGACGGACCAGTGTCACAAGTGAGCAGTGTGGTGGGGATGTGGGGGGGGGGAAGGGGTCACAGGTGGAGTAACAGAGGTAGACAGGGTACATAAGGGCCTAAAGGCCAAAAAAGTGGACAAGTCCCCAGGGCCAGACAGTGTGCACCCAAGGGTCCTGAGGGAACTAGCAGAGGTGCTGGCAGGCCCCCTGGCAGACTTGCTTAACACCCCTGTGGAGTCCAGGAGTGTGCCCCTGGATGACTGCACATGTAGTGCCTCTCCATAAAAGTGGTCCAAGAGATGAGCCAGGGAATTGCAGCCCAATCTGTCTCACTTCAATAGTGGGGAAACTGATGGAGACTATCTTGAAGGAAAGACTGGTGAGCTTCCTCATGGAAAACAGGCTGCAAAATGAGAGGCAGCATGGGTCTGTGTCAGGGAGGTCTTGCCAGACTAATCTGACTGGCTTTTTTTGCCTGGGTGACAAGGATAGTGGAGAGGGGACAAGCAGCTGATGTCCTGTATCTGGACTTCAGCCAGGCCTTTGACTCTGTGCCTCATAGGAGACTGTTCAGAAAGCTGGAAGACCTGGGATTGGAGGAAATGCTTACTAGATGAGTCAAAAAATTGTTGCAGAAAAGAAGCCAAAAGGTGGTGGTTGGCGGGGAATCTTGGAAGCTAGTCCAGTGACCAGTGGTGTCCCACAGGGCTTGGTGCTCGGTCCAGTGTTGTTTAACACCTTCACCAGTGACATAGCAGATGGGATCATAGGTAAACTCTGCCTGCTCACAGACACAAAGCTCTGTGGGAGGGTGGGCACAGAGGAGGGGAGACAGGTACTTAGAGAAGACCTGGTTAGGTTACAGAAGTGCTCTGGCATTTGGTTACTGGGGTTCAATGCAAAAAAGTGCAAAGTTATGCACTGGGACCAAAATCCTAGGGACCAAATACTGGTTCGGTGGTGTGCAGGTAACCAGGTCAGAGAGAGAGAGAAAAGGACCGGGGGGTAATCATCACGAGTGCCCTGAAGCACTCGGCACACTGCAGGGGAGCAACAGCAAAAGCAAACTGGATGCTGGGCTGCATAGTCAGGGAGATTACCAGCAGGAAAGCGGAGGTCATACTGCTGCTGTAGAGGTCACTGTTAAGACTACACCTATAGTACAGAATTCAGATATACACACACTTGTAAACAAAGACTTCTCTCTCTCTTTTTTTGGTTTTTTATGGTCAGTTCAGCAACCGAAGCGAGAACTGAGAGTTACCCCGGTTCACAGCACAAATTAAATGTTAAATAGGAAACAGGCCCAGAGAAGTCGATTAAAAAAAAAAAATAAAAATTGACCTAAAAAAATAAACAAAAGTTTGGTTTCTTCCCGGGTGCGAGGAACCAGCAAAGAACCGGAAAACTTACCAAAACAACACTAAATCTAGATTAATCTATCTGATTTTCCAAGGACAGTGCTTTAAAAATGAAAAGAAATAACTGGTACTTTGAGAAACTGAGAAAAATAAAACCATCAAGAAAGATGAAGGAGAGCTCTTCGAGGCATCTTACTTAGGCAAGTGGAGTAAAGAATCTGACTGTTGCAGGATATATTCCAGGGACAGTGGTGTGAAAACCGAGCTGACCATACTGTATATGACAGAATACAGTAAGATTTTCTGGGGTTTGAATGGTGCCCTTATCTTAAGAAGGATGTTAATGGTCAGCCCGGTGGCACTGAGGGTTGAGGCGCTGGATGCCACACCCCGCTGGCGACTCGGGTTCGGCAACAAGCCTGGGTTGTTGTGGGTCTGTCGGGGATGGAGAGGATTGAGCATCTGACTGACTGCTCTCCTCTCCCTGGGGAGGGCTCGGTGCTCACACCACTCTGCAGTGGCCCCGATGGTGATTTGGGGGCACTACAGGTGGGGTGCACCTAGGTGGTGGAGTACGACGGTTGTTGGCACGCTGTGCCTTGACATCATTGCATGTCCATACTCCAGAGGGGAGGAAGCTGAGGAAAAAGGCGGTTGGTCGTGGTGACTTGATGGCTGTGCCTCTGCACCCATGAACCAGCGTCATACTTGGGTATTAGATCCAGACCCGGAGAGAGGTAGGGGGCCCCCCCCACGGGTACTGTGTGCTAGTCTGAGTAGCGTGGGCCTGACAGGGGTTCAGCGGGGGTGTAGGAGGACGGTGGCGGGAGGATTGGTGGCGAGATGCAGGAGCAGAAACTATGATATAAAAAAAAAAAAAAAGGATGTTAACTTGCTGTAGATGGTCCAGAGAAGGGCAGCAAAGATGATCCAGGACCAGCAGAGCAACACCTATGAAGAGAGGCACAAGACACTCAACATGTACTCCCTTGACAAAAGGGAGAGGGGGGATATGTTAAAGATCTTCAAATACCTTAACGGTATTAACAGGGTGAATACGGAGGGCCTCGTCAGTCAGAGTGGGAACAAGCCCACTAGGGGGCACAGCCTAAATCTGGTAGGGAGAAGAGTCAAGCGGGAGACAAGGAGGCACTTTTTCACCAAGAGAGTGGTGGCCAAGTGGAGCAAGTTGCCAAAGGTAGTGGTCTCCCTGAAAACGGCAGACAGCTTTAAAAGAGGATGGGACAGAATGAAAAGGAGTTTCTTAGTGGAAGTTGGGGCAGGGGGACTTGAAGGGGAATGGGGGATTTGGGGAAGGGGATAGGTTCCTCTGTAGACACAGGGAGAGGGGAAAGAGACCTGCACACTTGAGAAAACTAGATAGACTGTAAGACCTTTATCTGCTGGTATATTCGTATGAAAAGTAAAGCCTACCTGCTAATTATGTCCTCAGTAGTATCTTGCTGAATCTGAATCTGTTGAGGAGTCAGCCCATGTTGTTCTAACTGTTTAGGGATCAAGTGTCTGTGTGCGATTTCTGTCTTCTCCTCCTGGGTGTACCCTTCAAACCAAAGAACATTAGCATTTTCATTTCTCTCTTTTTTTTTTTTTTTTTTTTTTGATATTTCTATTTATCCCTCCTACGTCCCTACCAGAGCCACCCCATCAGGAGTCACCAATGAAGCTTGTCCCTGCCAACGTCTTACCCGACAGCCCAGGTCCCTCCATCCAGCCTCGGACTGCCCCGGGTGCGGTCAGGGTGGGGCAGTACACCCCCGAATCTTGTAATCTTGTCAGCAGGCAGACATTGGCACATTGGGACCAAGCTTGGCGCTCCATCTTCCCGGCTCTGGAGGGTGGTTTTCCCTGTTCTATGAGGACGCTGCATGCCCTGACATCAAGGCATGAGCGCCAACGTCCACAACGTCCTCCCCCTCAATGGTACAGCCCCTGGAGCTGATTGGTCCTTAGGCCTATGTCTGTGACCAATCAGGCCCCTGAAGTTCCGACTTGCTGTCGCACCCCCAGACTCTGCCAGGGGTCACCGCTCGGTGGGTTGGATCCCCTCCCTCTCCCCTGGAGAAGGCAAGCTGTTGTTGGACACTCCAGCCTTTCTCCCCCCGGCAGCCCAAGTCCGCTCCTGAACCCAGGTCGACGACGTGGTGCGAGGTGTGGTGTTCAGCGACTCAACCCTCAGCACCACCGGGCTGACCAACATTTTTATTTCTGAATATGCTTTCATTTCTTCTGTTCTGGAGCCAGACTGTCCATTTCTCCCCTACTGTACTAGTCACCATCACTGGTGCTCTCTTAACTAGGCTAGAGTTCCTGCTACTCACTAACGTAAAATGCCACCACTGCAGTCATTGCTTGGTTGCCAGCTAGGTCCTGAGTTGCTACATTTCAATTTTCAATACCAAAAATAAAGAAATAGCAACAATAAAAAAATAAATATTTTTTCACTGAGGTCTGCTGATTGAATTGGCACCGGGCATTAGTCTGTTTTGGCCCTCTTTTGCACGCTCCACAAAATCGTCATAAAATACATTATAAAAGCTTGGCTGACTTCGGGCCTCCAGGCAGCATGAGGCTGCTCGGAATGCTAGCAGCTCAGGTTCATGCCCTGAGCTAGAGATAGCAGGTGTGGATGTCAGTAGGGAGGGTAAGAAGCATGCTTGAGTCCTTTCGGGGGGGGGGTTGGGGAGAGAAAGGCATCATAGCGCCACTACAATCAAGACACCTATGGATGGGTCTGGAGGTGATGTCACTGGTGACATGAGTCGCCATACTTCGTCTGCCATCCCCCCCCCCCAACCAGATGCAAGCATGGGCACATACGTGCTGTGAGGTCAGAGTAGCCAATAAAGGGGAAAATCTCCCCCACTGGAGCAGGATGAAGCACTCAAACAACCATCCATGCCTGGGGAGCACACCAATGTCCAGCCCCTGCTCTATCAACACACTCCAGTGTAAGCTGTTCCAGGTTTAGCAGTATGCCCTGGCCAAGGAGATCGGGGGGACCGCCTCCTCTTCAGGGAGCAAGCTGAGATTGTCCCAGTGTGTGGAGCAGAAGGCAACTCTGCAGGATGGTGCCTTGGCTATTTGTAGGTTCAGGGCGAAATGCTTGCTTGAGGTCTAGGAAGCCTGACTATGTCCAGTGAGGGGCCATCCACAGAATTAGGAAATAAATGTTATGAAAACAAAGTAAATGAGCTAAATCCTTTTTTTTTATTTTTTTTTTTAATTTTTATAAATGATCTTTTTACTGTCACGTCTAGGAAACAGTGTCAGCAGAAAAAGACCACTTGTCCATCCAATATGCCGTATTTTGTTTCCATACGAACATACTAACATAAGAAGAAGCCAGCAGAAGGTCATTTGGTCTATCAAGTCTGCTTGTATTGCAGGGTCCACAGCTTAAGCTAATGTCCCTGCCCTCCCTCCCTTCCCACTTCTCCCATTCTCCCTACCCATGATCCTTACTTTCCCCCATGCCTATCCCAGACTCTCTTAAAGCTGCCCACTGTCTTCAATGAGATTACCTCTTCCAGCAGTGCATTCCAAGTGTCCACTACCCTCTCTGTGAAGAAGTGCTTCCTGCTGGCCCACTGGCACAGCGGTTGGATTTCTGCTTGCAACGCTGATGACCTGAGTTCGGGAGTGGGCCAGGGAGTTGGAGGGCCAGCCGGGAGGAGGATGCCTGAGCATCTGTTGGACAGCTCAGCTCCTCCGAGGGGAAGGGGGTACCTTGGCATCAGCCAGAGGTATTGCAGCCCTGGTGCCTCTACCAATGGGGAGGCATGGTGGATGCCAGCACATGCCATGGCATCATGTGGCACGCCATGCTGGAGGGGGAATGTACACTGAAAAATAGCACCTCTCCAGGCGCGACATCGGCATGGGGATCTGATGAAGACTTGAATGCAGCAGCTCTCACCCGGGAGGTAAGCACGACTATGTGGGAAGGTCCGGAAGGAGGCGAGTACGAGGGTTAGGGGAGTCAGGTACAGTGCTAGAGAGAGAGAGGCGCAGGGGCAAAAATAAATATATAAAAAAATAAATAAGAAATGCTTCCTGACCTCCATCCTAAACCTCCCACCCTGCAACTTAAGACTGTGCCCCCTAGTGTAATGGTTGCCACTCAGCTTAAAGAGACTCTCCTTATCAGCCTTATTTATCCCTTTCAAGTACTTGAAGGTCCCAATCTGTCCCCCCTCTCTCCCTCCTGCCTTCCAGGGAGTACATGTTCAGTGCCCTCAACCTCTCCTCGTATGCCTTACCCTGCTAACCCACTATCATCTTTGCAGCTCTCCTCTGAACCTTCTCCAGCAGGTTAATGTCCTTTTTGAGGAGTGGGCACCAGCACTGAACTCCATACTCTAGATGCGGCCTTACCAGTGACCCGTACAAGAGCAGTTTAACCTCCTCTCTCCTACTTCTGATTCCCCTGGATATGCATCCCAGTATCTTGTTTGCCTTTGCTGCTGCTTTCTTGCACTACGTGGAGTGCTTCAGATCACTAGTGATCATCACTCCCAGGTCCTTCTTCTCCTCCTCTGATGCAGCTACTCGGACTCCACCCAGGCAGTACTCTGTCCTGGGATTCTTGGTTCCAATATGCATAACTTTGCATTTCTTGACATTGAAGCCAAGCTGCCAGATCCTGGACCACCTCCCCAGCTTTTCCAGATCTTCCTGTAGGTCCTGTATCCCTTCAGCTGTGTCCACTCTCCCGCAGAGCTTGGTGTCATTCGCGAATTAGGCACATTTTGCCCTTAATGCCATTCCCAACTGTCACTGATGAAGACATTGAACAACACCGGCCCCAGCACAGAGCCCTGTGGGACCCCACTGGTTACCTCTCTGGTACCAGATAATTCTCCCCCCCACAATTACCCTCTGGGTTCTGTTCCTCAATCAGTTTTCCACCCATCTGACCATCTTTTCCCCAACCCCAAGATCCACCAACTTCCTGATCAACCTTTTGTGGGGCACAGAGTCAAAGGCCTTGCTGAAATCAAGATAGAGGATGTCTACCACTTGGCCCATCTACTGTCTTAGTGACACAGTGAAAGAAGTCAATCAGATTCGTTTGACACGATCTTCCTCCCATGAACCCATGCTGCCTCACATCCTGGAGACCATGTTCCTCTAGATATTCCACCAACCTTTCCTTTAGTATGTTCTCCATGAGCTTGCCCACAATGGAGGTCAGACTGACTGATCTGTAATTCCCTGTGTCATCCTTAGGACCGCTTTTGTGAAGAGGCACTACATGTGCTGTTCTCCAGTCCTGTGGTAATATGCCTTACTCTAGTGAACTATTAAATAGGTCTGCCAGTGGCCCTGCCAGCTCCTCAGCCAGTTCCTTTAGCATCCTTGGATGTATTCTGTCTGGGCCTGGTGGCTTGCCCACCTTCAATGCCAGCAGCCCCTCCTCACTCTATCCTTCTCTATCCTTCTCTATCACTACATCTGTGTTCCTCTCCTTCCCTGCTCTTCTTTTCCCTCCTGAAGACACTGGTCCATCCTTCTCCCTGGTGAAGACGGAACAGAAATATTCATTTAGTATCACTGCTTTTCCCCCATTATCCTCCACCCACTCCACCCCTTTCTTAAGCCTAACAATCCCTACCTTCTTGTTCCTTTTCTCACTTAACAGCAAAAGAAAGCCTCCCCCCCCCCCTTAATTCCTCCAGCTATCTGCAGCTCCTTCTGTGCCTTTGCTCGCCGGACTTCCTTACTTGCCTCACTAGCCAACCTTAGGTAATTTTCCCTATTCACCTCTCTTTTGGTCTTCCTGAATTTTCTATAGGCCAACCTCTTTTCCCTTACTGCCTGGGCAACTCCAGAACTGAACCAGCTGGGCGCTTTTGCCCTTGTGTTCTTACCCCTGAGCCTAACGCACTCATCTGCGTCAATCAGTATTCCTTAATGATGGACCACCCCATATCTGCTTTGATGCCTGCCAGATGGTTCCTTAGCACTTTGCCCATTTTCCTGAAGTCCGCCCTCCTGAAGTCCAAGATTTTGGTCTTAGTCGGGATGCTTTCCCTGCCCCTATCCAACTAGAACCACACTGTGCAATGGTCACTTCCACCCAGTGGCTCCCTGACCATTATTTCCTGTACATGCTCCCCATTTGTGAGCACCAGGTCAAGAATTGCCTCAGCTCTTGTTGGTTCAGTGATGCCCTGAGTCAGGAACCCACTCTACAGTCCTTCCAGGATCACCTCACTCCTAGTACATGTTGTGGAGGGTATGCTCCAGTTCACCTTGGGCAGGTTGAAGTCCCCCACAATTACCACCTCTCCTTTCCCCACAGCTTCCGATATCTGTGAGCTCAGTTCCCTGTCCCTCTCCTCATCCTGACTGGGTGGTCTATAAACCACCCCCAACCTCACCTTTCTCCCTCTGTTGGACCTTAACTGAACCTGTAATGCCTCCACCTCCCCTTCCTCTGACTCCTCCCTCGTGCAAGTTATTCCCTTCCTGATATAAACTTCCACCCCTCCTCCCTTCCCAACTACCCTGTCCCTCCTGTATAGTTTATATCCAGGGGTGGCAAGGTCTCAGTCATATCTTCCTCCATAACCTAAAGTCCAGGCAGGGTTTTAACCCACACGCCACCCCCTCAGTCTAAAATACTAATTCCCTTTGGTGTAACTATCAGACCTTAACTCTGTCCCAGCTAAGCTTGAACCAACTACCTCTGCCGCTAGGCTGTTCCACAGCTCAACCACCCTCTCAGTGAAGTAAAATTTTCTCATAGCCCTCCTCAACCACCCTTCCGCCAATTTCCATTCATCTCCCCTGGTAATGACCCCCAATTCCTATTGAACAATTCCTCATTGTTCACCTTGTTTATTCCTGTCAGGAACGTGAAGGTCTCTGTCATGTGGCCCCTCTTCCTTCTGGTCTTACGTGAGTGTTATGTTCAGTGCCTCTAGCTGTTCCTCTTAGGATCTGCCCTGTTTGCCCTTAATAATTTTGGTGACCATCTGCTGAACTGATTCTACCCTATATTTTCTCAGATGGGAAATCCAGAACTAGACACAGTACTCCAGATGGGACCTCAGCAGTGATCTATACAATGGCAATATCACCTCCCGCATTCTAATACTGAAACCCCTCCTAATGCATCCCAACATTCTGGTTGCTTTGCCGTAGGCTTTACTGCATTTACTAGTGAATCTGAGGAAGACACTTATGATGACTCCCAGGTCCCTGTCTTCAGAAGAAGTGGCCAACTTGCCCCCCCCCCCCAATCCAGAATTCTATCCTAAGGTTCATTTTCCCTATATGCATCACCTTGCATTTATTGGCATTGAATCCCAGCTTCCAGTCCTTAGACCACACCTCTGACTGTTTCAGGTCCCTTTGCTGTCCACCCTGCTGCAAAGTTTTGTGTCAACTGCAAAGATAAACATCCTGTCCTGTACACCCTCCCCTATGGCGCTTATAAATATATTGAAAAGGACACGGCGTAGGATTGACCACAGTGGCGACCCACTAGTGATCTCCTTTCTCCTAAGTTTGACCCCAATTACCACAATCTTCAACTGTCTCCCCTACAAAACAGTTTCTCAACCATTTTATTGGCACCACCCCAACTCCCAAATTCTCTAACTTCTTCATCAGCCTCCTGTGCAGCACAGAGCTGAATGCTTTGCTGAAGTCAAAGTAGATCTACTGCCTGTCCCTTATCTACTGCTCGTGTAACCCAGTCAAAGAATATTATTAGAAAGCCGATCGAGTTGTGTGGCAAGGTGAGACCGGGGGCCTCACTATCAGCTGTGCTGGTGACCTGGGTTCAGCATTGAGCTGGGGTCGCCAGAGGCTGGATGGGGAAGGCAGGATCGAGCATCTCACAATGGCTCATCTCCTTCGGGGAGAGGGGGAAAGTGCAACCTGCTGCTTGAGCACCACCTAGTGGAAGCTGGGTGGTGTTGCAGCGGTCACATTCCTGCTTAGCTAGGTGCAAGAGGCATACTGTGCCTTCATGGAGTACATGCATGCCATAGGACGCATGCTGGCCTGGGAGAAAAACACTGGGGTACTGAGCATAGACAGGATGATGGAACATGCTCCGCAGGCTCCGCACTACCCACCCACCCACGGAGGTACAAGAGGTGGAAGGTAAGCCTTGGGGTTCATGGGTGACGGGGCTGGGAGCAAGACACTGGACTAGGGCTGTCCAGGTATAGGCAGATGAACGAAGAACAGAAAAAAAAAAGAATAGTATCAAGTTGGTTGGACAAAACCTTCCTGTCAAACTCCCATGCTGTTTACTATCCTGGAGCCCATAGCTTTCCAGGTAGCTCACCATTTCCTCCTTGACTAATTTATCCATTCGTTTACCTACAATGGAGGCAAGACTGACACGGTCTATAATTTCCAGGATCGTCTCTAGCCTTTCCCTTACAGAGTGGAACCACATCTGCTGCCCTCCAGTCCTTCAAAACCACCCCAGTATTTAGAGCGCTATTGAAGAGATGTGCCAGGGGTCAGCCACTCTGACTCCAGTTCCTTGAGTACTCCTGGGCGTGTCCCATCTGGTCCTTGGTGCCTTATTTACTTGCAGGGCAGCAGGTCCTTTTCTTACTCCTCCTACTAAGATCTCTGTCTTCCCAGCTCCTGATCCCACTTGATGCCGCATTAATTCCACTTTCTGGTACAGACCCACAGTCCTCCACCTTGAAAACTGAGTAGAAGTAGCTGTTAAGAATGGCTGCCTTCTGTCCGCCATCCTCTATTACCCTTTTCCTTCGTCTGCCAACCTATTACCCCCGTCTTTCTTTTTCCTCTGCTGTACATGAAGAACTCTTTCTATCCTACCTTGACCCTCTCTGCAGTTCAAGCTCTGTGTCCGATTTTGTACCCTGGCTATCTTCTTGATCTCCTTCATCGTACTCTGGTACTCCTCCCACTCCTCTGTCCCATGGAGCTTCTTGTAGTCAGCAAAGGACATTTTCTGGGGGGCCCTCATGGTCATCCTTACCTCCTTAGAGAACTAGACTGGCCTCTTGTGCTTGTTGTTTTTGGTGATAGGTCTCAACTGCATGTTAGTTGCTTCAAGAATGGCCACTGAAATTACTCCCCACTTCCCCTCCACACCCCTGATCTTATCCACCCCTACCAGTGTTCCTCTGATTATTTCCCTCATCTGGACAAAATCTGCCCATGTGAAACCCAGAACAACAGCTACTTACAAGGGTCTATCCTTACCCTGGGAGGTATCATATTCATAGAGGGCCACAAAAGAACAGAAATTATTTTTGAAACTTTCTTATAAATCTTTCAAAAAACATATGGAGGTTATTTTACAATTAGACACAATATGGTGCGATTCATCCAGAATATTTTCCCTTATGAAGTATCTGATCAGCCATGCCTCATGTCTCACAAAGCATTCAAGGTGTCCCGAAAAAACACATGCCCTAATTGCTTTATAAGAACTCCACCTGTCATTAAAATATGAGCACTGGCTAGACAGTTAGTGTTACCTGGTACTGGAATGACCTCCATTCTGTCCAACAAGGCAGGCGGGATTGTAGCCGTAGTGTTAGCAGTGGCTATAAAAAGCACTTGAGACAAATCAAAAGTCACGTTCAAGTAGTGGTCAGTGAAGCAGTGGTTTTGTTCAGGGTCCAGGACCTTAACAAGAGCAAATAAAAAAAGAAATGTGAACTCAGAAAAATGTGTGCATCACTGCTGGATTAAGCATACCAAGGATATAAAGGCTGTATGCTATATGCTTTGACAGTGGTTCCTTAGCCCAGTCATGGAACCATATTTGCACATAGTACATGGACCCTTTATACAGGGTTGTTCTTGGAAGATGATCATCTGTGTTACAGTGAGACATTATAATTGGAGTTAAACTGACGTCAAGTTATAGCACCATAAAATCAAAAGTAGCCCACAGTTAGTTTTTTTATTTATGATTTTCCTTCCTCCACTCACGCTGTCCTTCAGTCGTGACCACCACCCAGCCCTGGGACCTATCTTGGACCCCAGAGAGACCCACTTGCTGCCCTGTGACTAAGTCTCCCATGACAGGGTCGGGGGGCTAGAACCAACCCCCAAACCAGAGTGCACAAAGTTGATTGGCAGCAGGTCGTTTTGTGTTGAGCAGGCGATGCAGGGCTTGAGTGTGCCGGCATCATCCTGCTGCGCTGTGAGGATATTTCTCTTTGGATCATCCATCCCCAAAATGCTGGGCTGTGAACAAGAGGGCAAGCATGCAACAGGTGTTCATCCCTCTCTAACCTCTCTCACTGGCTCTTTCCTTAAGTCTGCTCTCCTATCTAATAGGTTCACGATACCACACGCCCCTGCCCCCTCTTTCACTCCCTCTCTACCTGATACCCCGCTGTGTTTCACGGCTGCAATTTACTCTATTTCTCTGCCAGTAAAAGACTTAATTGCGGCTTGGTGTTACATGCTACCTTACTTTTTGCCCACACCATGCATACTTCAACGATTTGGCAACCCTGTTCAGACCTGGCCATATCCTACATATTGCAATAGCAGGTCTTTGCTACTCCCTATCCCTCCCCTACTAATTCGCTCCTACTTATCTGATTTTTTGCTCCCAATCTACCCCAGCTCTGACTCCTTACAGCTGTCCTCCACTCACCTAAATCTATGTTTCTTTCTCTTTTTCTCCCACCAATCACTTCACTATGCTCCCCCTCCTCATCTGCCTCCCCTGCCCTTCTCCCTGGTATCCCTTCCCCTACTTCTCTCCCACCCCCTTTGCCCCCCCACCTCCCTCCTCCTGTCAGTCTCCTCTATTTCACTTCCCCTTGCGCGCAGCAGCCGGCATCCTCATTAGAACTGGTTCCCATCTGCCTCTCCCTGCATGCCCTTGTTTTCCAAAACAGAAGCACAAACACCATGCCCAATTCTGCCCACAGCCGTCCACACATACTGTCTAAAAGATGGCTGGCTATCCTTACAAGATCACTTACCTCACTACTGCTACTCACATCTGGTGACATCAAGCCTAACCCCGGGCCCCCCCTCATCCCATCACCTGAATTGCCAAAGGGATTAAGACTTCTACATCTAAATATTAGAAGCCTTCTCCCCAAAACTGACCTTGTGCAGCTGGTCATGACACAATTTAAACCCGCTGTCCTCACTCACCCTAACAGATTCATAGCTCACTCCCAAAATCCCCGACTCGGCCATCTCCGTCCCTGGATATTCCCTCATCCGCCAGGATTGTAAGTCTAGGGGAGGGGGGAGTCTCCATGTATATATCCACATCCATTAAATACTCTGTCTCTCCATGACATCTGCCTCTGCCTACGGACTATTACTAGCAAAAATATCCCTCCCTTTCTCCCTCCCCATCATTGCAGGTGGTGTCTACTGCTGCCCAAAACTCCCCGACTCCTCCCTCGATTCCATCACAGATCTTCTCTCCACCATCTCCTCCCTTGCCACCCCTGGCAAACTCTTCATCCTAGGGAACTTCAACATAAATTGACTGCCCAGCACGCACTCTAAATTCTACAATCATGTCTCCTCACTAAAATTAAAACAACTTATTTCTGACCCAACGTGTCTAAATAACAAATCAGGGAAACATACCCTAATTGACTGGGTGCTGACCTCTCACCCCCACCATGTCAAAAACTGGTATTCTCCCCGACGCACTCAGCGATCATCATATCGTCTACTGTGTGCGTAAAATTCACTGTCCCAAGTCCCCTCCAATCATTCTCAACTTCTGTTCTTTCTGCTCCCTAGATCTATCCTCACTACAATATGAGCTGTCCAATGCCGATTGGACCCCAATTACCTCTGTGTCCTCCGTCAACTCAGCCTTGTCCTTTTTTAGCTCACAGTTCCTGACCATATGGCACCAACATGCACCTTTCAGAAACAGGAGGGTACGCAGGAATCACCTTCCCTGGGTCACTGTAGAGCTCATAGTGTGCCAACGTGCAAGAGACCAAGCTTGGGTTGTGAATAAAACTTCTGGTACCCCCCCTCGATCTTCAACGCTCTAGCCTGCTCTGCTACGCTTGCAACAAGGCCATTCGCCTCACCAAGGCGGAGTACTTCCAATCCTCCTTCCAGGCAAAAATCAATAATCCATCCAAATTCTGGAAGGTTATCCATGCCCCCCCCACACCTCATCTCCTATCCTAAAAATCGGCACCCAGACAATTGATTACCCTCCCTCCGTGGCTGCAGAATTCAACAATTATTTCACCACTTGTGCCTCCTCCCTTCTTGCATCTCTTCCCTGCCCTGCCTCCGGGGACTCTACTGTTCCCCCCCTTTGCCTCCTCCTCCAAGTCCCACTCTGCACCATGGTCTTCTTTCAAGCCCGTTCACCCGGATGACACCCAGCATGTATTATTTGCCCTGAACCCAGTCAAGGGCAAAAGCCCCCGGAGTCTCGACCCCAAGCTACTTCACCTTTCTGCTTACTCTATAGCTTATCCTCTAACTAATCTTCTGAACCTCTCCTTTCTACATGCTACAGTTCCTGATGCTTGAAAGTCTGCCACCGTGATCCCTCTCCCTAAAGGTGGGGACACCTCCAACTTCCACCCCATAAACTTCAGGAGCATCTGGCACTGGAACAACTCTCCTCCTTCCTCGACTCTACCTCCTTTTTCATCCCTTTCCTGTCTGAATTCTGCAAAGACCACTCCACCACTACCTCCCTCCTACAGCTCACTGACTCCATTCTCTCAGGCATGGATCAGGGACGCATCACTTCTGCCATCTTTGTCGATGTGGCCAAAGCCTTTGACACTGTCTCCCATTCCCTTCTCCTCAGCAAGCCTACTGCAGCTGGCATCTCTGATTCAGCCACCGGCTGATTCCGGTCCTACCTCGTAGGCCGGTCTCAGTTCACCAGAGTAGACAACTCCCTCTCTCCTCCACTCCCAACAAACACAGGTGTCCCCCAAGGCTCAGTACTAGGTGCTATCTTATTTTCAATCTTCCTAAGCAACCTCCCTAACACCTGCACATCCTCATGTATCCACATGTACACAGACAACACTGTGTTGTTCTCCTCCGGGAACTCCCCCTCAGAGGTGGCCACCAGCCTTCAGCTGGACTTTAACAATGTCCAATTCTGGTTTAATGCAAACCAACTCATTATGAACATCAAAAAAACAGTTTCTATGACCTTTGGCTCCAGACAAAACTGGACAGGCTCGATTTCACCCCCATCTTCCACACCCTCTCTGGCTCAACACTGGATGATGAAGCCACATTTAAATACCTTGGCCTACGGCTAGACAAGCACCAAGACTTCGGGGTACACACTGATGCCATCCACAAAAAAGTGCTCCCTAGAATCGGTGCTCTGTGCAGGCGACGCAGCTGCCTGCCACAGCAAGCCAGGAGAGAAATCGTCCAAAAGATGATTCTCCCATTCCTCAACTTTGGGGATATTGTCTACAGCTCAGCCCCAAAACCACCCTATCCAGACTGGACACTCTCTTCAATTCCTTCTGCCATTTCATACTTGGCATTCCCCCACGTACTCATTGACCTTTATTCCTCGCTCTCCTTCCCCTCACTCAATGCCAGGCACCTGTCACACATCGCTAATTTAGTTGGGAAGTTCTAGCATGGTTCTCTGCTGCCTATTTGTCCTCCCTTCTATCGTCCCGCCTCCCCTTCTGCTATACCCTCTGCACCACCACACACAGAACTCTTGCCCTCCCACCACGGTGCACTTCTTCTGGCCATGTCGCCTTCTCATATAAGTTCCCTGATATCTGGAACTCCCACCCGCTAGAAATTCGCTCTGCTCAATCCCGCCACTCACTCTCACTCCTCCACCATAAGCATACAGTTTATCGCTGTAACTGCACCTAATACCCTCTTAAATACCTTCCTATGCCTACTAATTTCGCATTGCTACCCTCCTTCCCCCCCATGCCTACCATCTCCAGTTCTAGGCTACCTCTGGCAGATGCCTTCATCACCCCTTCTCCCTCCTCCCTTCCTGCCCCTCCCCCACTTCTCCTACTCTGTCCCCCACACCTCCTATCTCCCGGTCCTGTCCCTTGCAGGGTATCATTCCTGGCTTACCTCTCTTCCTCCCTCCTTCCCCCACCCTGTCATCCCCACCTGCTCCCCCTTCTATTCCATCACCTCTAACTTGTTGGGTCCTGTCCCCTGCAGGGTTCTCAGCATCCTGTAGTGGTTAAGTTCCTGACTTGCCTCTTCCCCCCACCGCCCTGTTTTACCCCTTCTGCCCCCCACCTTTTATCACCTCCTATCTGCCAGGTCCTGTTCACTTGCAGGGTTCTCAGCATCCTGAAGGGTACAGTTCCCGCTTGCCTCTCTTCTCCCTCCTTCCCTCCTCCCCGCCCCTGTCATTTGCCCTATCATCACCACTTGTGTTATAATTGCCTTTCTTTTAGACCTAAACTAGCACTTAGTAACCTGGGGCTCAGCCTGCTACTTCTAGGTTTACACCATCTTCTGCCTATACCTTTACCAGGTTGCTTGTTCTTGATTTTATCACTATGTATGTCTTAACTACATATAGTTTTTGCTTACCCTGGTATGTCTCTTCCCATGTCTGTTCCCTTAGCCGTTACTCTGCCACACTTTTTATACAATACTGTCTGTTGTCTTTGATTGAAATGTATTGTATTTGCACTACACTTCATGTTTTGAATGGCATTTATGTTTGTTTATTATGTTTTGCCTACTCTGCACTTTATGTATCTGAATTGTACCGTTATGTATTTTATATTGTTATACTTTTGCCTGCACTCCCATTTTTTTGTAAACCCTGCCTCGATCGCTTGGAAATGAGCTGTTTACAGCTCATGTTTTCTTTCCTGGTGAAACCTTTTCAAATGAATAAATAAATAAATAAAAGGGTCTGCATCTCCTCTCCGATTGCTCTCCTTGCTATGCTTGCATCTCTTGGTGATCAAGCAGTGGGGAATGGTCTGCCACCCACCTGTAGGACAGTGTCCTCTGTGATGGTTGATTCTCCTCCTCCTCCCACTACTTGACTCCTGATAACCTGGACTTGTTCTGGAACACCGGCTTTGTGAGTGGTAGCTCTACTGCTGCACCGGGGGGGGGGTCATTTCAAGGAAGGGAAATGTGGCAATTTAACACTTTCAATCCACCATCTTCCACTGAGGACTCAATGACACACTGCTGCTTTAAGAACACTGGGTTACCAATACAGTACTAAAACAAAGAGATCTGGGGACTCTAGAAAGAGGTACTGCTCCTGTGAGTTCAAATTTACATAGAAACATAGAAGTTGACGGCAGATAAGGACCACAAGGCCCATCCAGTCTGCCCATTTTTTCTACCTTATGAATGTGCCATAGGCTTTTACTCTTTCAATGGCCTATTTATTCATACTCATCTGTACTGCTCCCTTATGCCTATCCCATGCCTGTTTGAAGCCCTGCACTGTATTCATATCCACCACTTCCTGACGTAGGCCGTTCCATACATCCATCACCCTTTCTGTGAAAAATAACTTCCTCACATTACCCCTTAATCGGCCTCCCTCTAATCTCATGTTGTGTCCTCTTGTCCTGCTATTTTTCTTATATTGAAACATGTTAGACTTTTTCTTATATTGAAGCATGTTAGACTTTTTCACCTTGTTAATGCCCTTAATGTGTTTGAATGTTTCAATCTCTCTCCCTCTTTTGCTCTAGGGTACACATATTGAGCAACATTAATCTGTCCTCATATGTTTTCTGATGTAGTCCCTGCACCATTTTGGTTGCCCTTCTCTGGACTGCCTCCATTTTCTTAATGTCCTTGTGCAGGTGTGGTCTCCAGTACTGCATGCAGTACTCCAGATGGGGCCTAACCAGTATCTTGTAAAGAGGGATTATTACCTCTGTCTTACGACTTGTGATACCCCTACTAATACACCCCAACATCCCTCTAGCCTTACCTACTGCTTTAGTGGTCTGCTTGGATGATTTCAGGTCATCCGTGATGATGATGCTCAAGTCTCTTTCTTCCCTTGACTGCCAGCAACTCCACTCCCAACCTATAGGTAGCTTCAGGATTTCTCTTTCCTATGTGCATGATCTTGCACTTCTTTGCGTTAAACCACAGTAGCCACCCTTCAGACCATTTTGCCAGTTTTTCCAGATCTCTTCTCTCTCTGCCCACCCAATCAGGATCATCTACTCTGTTGCAGATCTTGGTGTCATCTGCAAACAGGCAAACCTTACCCTCCAGTCCATCTGCAATGTCACTGAACAAGATATTGAAGAGGACTGGCCACAGGACTGATTCCTGAGGTACCCCACTTGTGACTTGCATCTCTTCTGACTATACCATTTACCACCACTCTGTTTTCTGCCCACTAACCAGTTTGCCACCCAGCTGACCAACTTCTGACCCACCCCGAACCTACCCAGCTTATTAATCAATCTTCTATGTGGAACACTATTGAAAGCTTTGTTGAAGTCAAGGTAGGAGACATCAACTGCACCCCCTTGATCCACTACTCTGGTTACCCAGTCAAAGAAATCTATGAGATTAGCTTGACAGGACCTTCCTGCTGTAAACCCATGCTGTCTTGGATCCTGTGCTCCTATGGATTCCAGGTGTTGTACTATCCTTTCCTTAAAGAGTGTCTCCATAATCTTAACCACTACTGAGGTAAGACTGACTGGTCTGTAGTTCCCTGCCTCCTCCTTGCTGCCACTCTTGTGGAGCGGGATCCATGAGCCCTTCTCCAGTCTTCTGTGACCTCTCCTGTGCTCAGAGACTCATTAAACAGTTCTGCTAATGGCTCGCTAGTTCCACTCTTAGCTCCTTTAGTACCCTGGAATGTATGCCATCAGGTCCTATTGCCTTGTCCACCCTGAGCTTAGTGAGCTCTTGTAGGACCCTTTCTTTTGTGAAGGGACTTGTGCACACCTTCCTCCCCCCTGTGTCCATGGTGCTGGGCTGTGGGCCTTGCCCTACCTTCCCCTCAGTAAATACTGAGCAGAAGTATCTATTTAGGATATATTCTTTTCCTTGGTCCTCCTCCACACACTCCCCCTTATCCCCTTTGATCTTAGCAATACGCCCTCTGGACTTTCTCCTTTCACTAACTTATCTATAGAAAGTCCTGTCACCTTCTTTTACTGTTTGTGCTAGTGTTTCCTCAGTTTGGGCCTTTGCCTGAATTACTGCCTTTCCTGCTTCCCTCAGGGAAGTTTGGTATGCCTCCCTATCTTCGTCCCGCTGCATTGCCTTATATTTCCTGAAGGCCAACCTTTTGGCTCTGATCTTTTCTGCTACTGTTTTTGAGAACCAAAGTGGTTTCCTCCTCCTTTTACTCTTGCTCTTCTCCCTAACACAATGGAATGTTGCTTTAAGTATTGCATGCTTAATGCTTGCCCACTTTGCCTGTACCCCCTCACCTGTATTTTTTCTTGCCAGGGCTAGCTTAACTCTATTGGCCATCTTATCAAAGTCAGCTCCTCTGAAGTCCCATATTTTTGCCTTGGAATGGGATGATTCAGTTCTAGTGGCCAAACTGAACCATACCATGTGATGGTCACTGGCCCCCAAGGTGGTGACCTACCTGGAGATCTGTGATCCTTTCCCCGTTAGTCAGTACTAGATCCAGGATAGCCTTATCTCTTGTGGGTTGTTGTACCAATTGTTTGCGGCCCTCCCCCTGCAGGGAATCCACTATGTGTCTAGTTCTGGCTGATGTTCCTGCTGGTATTGACCAATCCGTATCTAGCATGTTGAAGTCTCCCATTACCAGAATCTCCCCTTTAGCTGTCATGTTTTGTATATCTTCTAGCAGTAATGTGTCTATGTCCTCTCCCTGGTCTGGAGGCCTACAGACAACCCCAGTTCGTATGGCTGTCCCATTTCCTGTTTCCAGGGTGACCCACAGTTCTTCTGGCTCCTTATGTGTATTCTGACTTTCTGTAGCTTTGATATTTTCATTGACATAAAGGGCCACTACCCCCCCCCTTTTTTGCACCTTGGTCTCCTCTAAACAGTACATAGTTGAGTACTGAAGTCTCCAAAGTGCGGTTACTGGTGAACCATGTCTCGCTAATGGCTACTATGTCCAGTTTAGCCTCTGTCATTGTTGCCTCCAGGTCTGGGATCTTGTTCCCCAGACTGCAGGCATTTGCGTACATGATTTTCCATTGGCCAGATTTCAGTGCGTTAGTTGTGGGGCAAGGTCCAGCTTTTCCCCTGCGCATCGTATGGAGAGCTAGGCATTTTTCCTTACCTGGTGATGCAAATGAACTACAAACATGCTGAACTCCTGTTTGATCACTAGCTGAGGGGGGAGGGGTGTTCTCTTCCCATTCGATGTATCAGGTGTTGCACCCCTCTCCCCATTTACTAGTTTAAATATTCTGCAAAGTCATCAAACGTCTGCCCCAATGCACTGACTCCCTCCTTAGTCAGATGCAGTCCATCATATTTAAAAAAATTTTGCTCCCAAAACTGTTGCCAGTTACCTACAACTTTGTGTCCTTTTTCCTGGCACCAGCCCTTGAGCCACATGTTTAGCTCCCCTATCTCCAATTCTCTGACCTTTCGTCCATCTGCCCCCCTCTCCCAGACCGGCAGGATTGCAAAGAAGGAGATGCCAGATGAAATGGATGACAGTTTGTCTCCCAGCCTGGTCAGGTGTTCCATGGTCTCCACAACTGACTGGCTGGCGAGATCGTTAGTCCCTATGTGTACCAGGACATCAATGTTTTCTCGTGCTTTCTGCACAATTTTAGCAATGTAGTCAGTGTCTCTCCATGCGGATGCACCTGGGAGACATCCAACCATCACCCCCAGCCGGAGGTAGGTATCAACTCCCCAAATCATAGAGTCTCCTATGATCAGAAGTGTTTTGGATTTCCTTTTTGCTTTTTTGTTTTAGTCCCTGTTTTGGGTGAGTTTTGTAGCGCCAGCTCTTGTGCTGCAGTGTCCTGCTCTGCAGTGTCCTCTGCCCCTTTGTTTGATTTCGGAGATGGAGGCAGATACCCATTTGTACTTTTTATATGGTTTTTGGAGGTGCTGTTTTGGTGAGTGTCACAGCGTGTGGTAATAAACTTCAGATGAGGCAAATTTACAGGTTTAAAACACACATGGGTGTGATATTTATTTTTCAAAAGTTAGAAAAATAATAAATGAAACAAAAAAATTGCAAAGAAAATCACTACTTAACATCAGTAGTTTTCTCACAAAATACAGTCCTGGATCTTAGAGCTCCTAAGACCCTTCTCATCTGCATTCACCAGCTTGTCTGCCTCTCTTCTCCCTCTCCTAGGGCTGAACTGAAGTAAACTCTGTGCAAAGGTTTTTATATCTTTTTGGTAGGGCCACCTGACTGAGTCCTTACATGTTTACAAGTCTGGACACGTTTCAAAACCAAGGGGAAGGGGGTTGTGTCAGGGGATTTTCTAGTGCAGTTAAAGGTACAGTGTATATATCTACAGATATTGACTCTATACATCTCTGATCCACAGTGACTAAGCTCTTTTATACATAGAACCTTATACAGTAACAGGTTTATAGTGTGAATTTATACAAATACCTTAAGGATTTCTTGAAACTGTACTAATCATGAAATTATTATTGCTTTATTTGGCTTCTAATATTTTTTCTTTAAAAAGGCTTTATTAACTGTTTTCATTCCTGCTATCTAAAATAGCCTTCATGCTTTTTGTACACAGAATGCACTTATGCACTTTACACAACACCTCTCCGGGTGTTTGGAATCATTTCGGGGACTGGATGGATGGAAATGGAAAAACAATGAAAAGAGAGAACTAGTAGGAAGTTTAGTAGGGACAGTAAAGAGCTACGCTACGTGGCCAACATAGGGTAGGTGGGAAAAATAAGAAAAGCATTAACTGTTGCGCGACATAAATTTTGGTAGCTAGGAAATAAGGAGATAGAAAAGTGGTCCATCAGTCACATTCAAAGGTATAGCCTAACTCCACCACACACCTCCCTCAAGAAAAAAAAAAAAAAACAGTTCTCAAAACTATACTGTTTTTTCAAAAAAACCCTCTCAGTCATAAATATTCTACCAAAACAGTAGAATGGGGGTGGGTTGAAACTTTCTTTCGCCCACTATGAGAGCTTCACCAGTAAATTAAAAAAAGGAAGGAATACACAGCAGTTTTATGCTGACTTCGAGCTTCCTCCATACTCATCACTTGGCATTGTTTCAGCCCTGTGCACCCACTATTGTACCTTCATCAGTACATTAAAAAAGGGGAAGCAATAGACAGCAGTTTTATGCTGACTTCGAGTTTCCTCCTTACTCATCGCTTGGCATTGTTTCAGCCCTGTGCACCCACTATCGTACCTTCATCAGTACATTAAAAAAGAGGAAGCAATACGCAGCAGTTTTGTGCTGACTTCTAGCTTCCTGCATCGTTTCAGAATCCATCACTTGGCACTGTTTCACTCAGGGGCCCAACTGTAGGTTCCACCCCATACATAGATCTTCCATGACCCTAGGTTCCTCATTTTAGATCATACAGTATAGACATTTATTTTATGTTATACATTTCTTGTAATCATTTCATACTTATCATTTATCCATTTCCTTTTCATATATTTTCTGGCAAACAAGGAACCTTCTCATACTGAACATCAACCAGCCAGTTCCTAACTCCAAAACCTTTGGGGTTTCCTTTCAAGCTTTATTATTAACTTACCCGGGGTTTCCTTTCAACCCTTACACCATTCTGGTACCCTCATCTGACTGTACTCAGCACCACCCTTAATGCTATATTCATTTTAAACATTACATGTTTCATATATTTCATACCATATCACATGGGGGTTCAAAACATGGGCAAGTCCATTCAGCCACCATGGTGTCTTCCCTGTTGCTTGTAGTCTTCACCCCAGTATGCAAATGTCCTGAAACAGTCTTACCTGGGGCCTTCATCTCATCGTCCTCCAAGTAGCAGCAGCCCAGAAACATGGGCAACAACGGGATCTCAAAAGTGGCTGGCAACAAAGGTTTCATCAGGGGATCCTCATCCTCTAGAACCCATGGATCCTGGTCCTCTGCCTCGGCCATGAAATCCTCCGGTTGGGAACCCTCCATCAGCATCTGGCAGCGGTGCTTCGCCTCTCTCTGGCACTGGTCTGCCTCTGCATTCCATCCAGCTCCAATCAAGGCAATAGCTCCTCTCCAGTTCTCCTCACCTAGGCTCTGGTATGCACACCAGTAAGCCCCTCCTCCAACAGATCCATGGCATCCACAAGATCTTGGAGGTACGCCATCCTGCTCTTTGGCCCCATGTCAGGATACTAGGCTGGTATCTGAGTACTGGTCTCCTACTCGTTTCTCTGGACAACCAATACTATCCCAGTTTTCACACCAAGTTTGTCACAGCGTGTGAGAATAAACTTCAGACGAGGCAAATTTACAGGTTTAAAACACACCTTGGTGTGATATTAATTTTTTAAAAGTTAGAAAAATAATAAACGAAAACTAAAAAATTGCAAAGAAAATCACTACTTAACATCAGTAGTTTCTTACATAATACAGTCCTGGATCTTAGAGCTCCTAAGACCCTTCTCATCTCCATTCACCAGCTTGTCTGCCTCTCTTCTCCCTCTCCTAGAGCGGAACTGAAGTAAACTCTGTGCAAAGGTTTTTATATCTTTTTGGTAGGGTCACTTGACTGAGTCCTTACATGTTTACAAGTCTGGACACGTTTCAAAACCATGGGGAAGGGGATTGTGTCAGGGGATTTCCTGGTTCAGTTAAAGGTACAGTGTGTATATCTACAGATATTGACTTTCTATATCTCTGATCCACAGTGACTAAGCTCTTTCATACATAGAACCTTATACAGTAACAGGTTTATAGTGTGAATTTATGAAAACACCTTAAGGATTTCTTGTAGCTGTACTAATCATGAAATTAGTATTGTTTTGCATGGCTTCTAATCATTTTTCTTTAAAAAGGCTTTATTAACTGTATTCATTCCTGCTATCTAAAATAGCCTTCATGCTTTTTGTACACAAAATGCACTTATGCACATTACACAACACTTTGGGTGTTTGGCATCATTTCGGGGACTGGATGGATGGAAAAACAATAAAGAGAGAACTAGCAGGAAGTTTAGTAGGGACAGTAAAGAGCTACGCTAGGTGGCCAACCTACGGTAGGTGGGAAAACGAAGAAAAGGAAAGAGAAAAGCGTTAACTGTTGCGCAATAGAAGTTGTAGTAGCTAGGAAACATGGAGATAGAAAAGTGGTCCATCAGTCACAGTCAAGGGTGTAGCCTAACTTCACCACAGTGAGCACTGAGTGATGGGGCATGCGATTTGTCCCTCCTAACCACCTGCCAACCTCCCAGACCAACTACCCTCTGTGGTCGAAGTGCTTCAGTTGGATGTTGGGGAAATGGCGGGCAGTTCTTGTAATATATTTCCTCCTGAATATGCAATTTGAGGCGCGCAATCTCTGCCCATGCTGCCCAAAGCTGAGCCCTTACAGCTCTGATGGTCCAGCATGTAGGACAGTATCCTGAATCCTGTATAACTGCCCTTTTGAAAAGTGTCCCACAGTACCTGCAGTTAATAATATCCATTCCAGTTGAGTTGCCGTGTTTATAACCTGGTCCGAGTAATTAGAAGGAAAATGAAAGCAAAAGTTTGATTTTTTTTTTTTTAATATATATTTTTTTGTTTGTTTGCTTTTGTATAACTTTTTATGACAAGTTAAATTAATTGTGCTCCTGTAAGTGAGGTCACTGTGTGGATACCCCTCTGATCCTCCCATTCCTATTTACACTGGGTAATGCACTATATACCAATCTGATTGCTGCATCAGCTTATCTGGGGGACATATTGGCTGAAGGGAGAGGCATACATGTGTTCATACCTCTCAACCTTTTATTATCAAATTGAGGGTCACACTCACAATGCGGACAATGTGGGATGCTCGCCTTCAAAATGAAGGGCACATCATTAAACATAATAATGCTGGCTCAAAACTAGTGCTTTTATTTGCTTTATTTTAGTTTAATTTTGATTTGGCATCTTCGAATATTATGAATTTCTGCTTTGATGGCCGAGTTTTACAGCACATTTTCCATGAGGTCAGCACGTTTTCCATGTGAGACGAATGTGGGACAGAGCACTCATGTGAGGTATAATGAGGGACAGTTGAGATGTATGCAGTGTGCTGAGTTCTTACTATACGCATTTTGTTGGCTATTTACAATAAGCAATAGCTACACAAGTGTGACTTTGTTTGGTGCTTTAGCCCCAGACTTGTTACTGAGATGCAAGCGTGGGACGTTACAGTTATGAATACCAATGTACTGTACATTACAGGGGATATGCAATGTCATGACTCAAAATATGTAACAAAGGAGGCGCACTAGAAGCATAGTCTCTGCCAAGAACTAGTCCAGGGGCTCAGGCAGATTGGGGGCTCCCCAAATAAAGACCCACAAGCAGCTGTACTCCCAGAAGCATATCACACCTGGAAACGGTCAGTGAGCCTTTCCCAGTTACCAAACTTTAAATTAATAAAGCAACAAGGTTGCCAGCAGGAAGCCCAAAGCAGACAATGCTGCAGAACTCCAACCTAGAAACACAGAAACATAGAATTTGACAGCAGAAAAGGACTGCTTGTCCCACCTAGTCTGCCCATTTCCCTACCTGATGGATAAGTTGCAGATTCTAGTTAATCCAACAGCTTACTTCCTCCTACCCCCCACTAGAATTGCCTTATGCCTGTCCCATGCATTCTTGAATTCTCCCACTGTTCCTGACTCCACAACCTCCTCAGGAAGGCTGTTCCATGCATCCACAACCCTCTGTGAAAAAATACTTTCTAACATTACCTCTGAGCCGCTTCCCCACATCTTCAAATTGTGCCCCCTTGTTCTTGCACATCTCTTCTTCTGAAAGATACTACCCTCTTGTACTTTGTTAATTCCCTTGAGATACTTGAAAGTTTCTATCATGTCCCCACCCCTTTCCTCAAGGGTATACATATTAAGCTGCTTTACTCTCTCCTCATATGTCTTCTGGTGCAGACCCTGCACCATTTTGGTTGCCCTCCTCTGAACAGCCTCCACTCTGTCTATGTCTTTGAGGAGATGGGGTCTCCAGAATTGCATGCAGTACTCCAGATTGGGTCTCACTAACTGTCTGTACAGAGGGATAACAACTTCCTGTTTTCTACTGTTGATGCCTCTCCCTATGCATCCCAGTATTCCCCAGCCCTCCTTACTGCCGCCTCACATTGCTTGCCCACCTTTAGGTCATCTGATATAATTACTCCTAGGTCTCTTGATTTTGTTGTTGTTATTAACTCACCTCTATTGTGTACTTTCCTGGTTCTTCTTTCCCAGATGCATTACCTTGCACTTCTTTGCACTGAATCTGTGCTGCCACATATTTGACCATTCCTCCAACCTTGCCAAGTCCCTTTTCATTCTTTCCACCCCACCTTGTGTATCATTATCAACCCTGTTGCAGATCTTTGTGTCATCTGCAAAGAGACATACCTTTCCTTCCAGGTGCTCTCCAGTGTCACTTATAAAGACATTAAAGAGGACCGGTCACAGTACCGAACCCTGCGGTACCCCGCTAGTTACCCTCCTTTCTTCACTGTGGACTCAGTTTACTATTACCCTTTGCGTCCTGTTGTCCAGCCAGTTTTTTATCCAAGCTACCATCTTGGGACCACCTCCATGGCTGGCTAACTTGTATATTAATCTTTTGTGTGAGACTGTGTCAAATGCCTTGCTAAAATCTAGGTAGGTCATATCCACAGCCCCTCCCTGGTCTACTACTTTGGTCACCCAGTGAAAGAAATCTATTAGGTTTGTCTGACATGAACTTCCTGCTGTGAAACCATGCTGCTTTGGGTCCTGTGCCCCACTGGCCTCTAGGTACTCAACAATTCTTTCCTTCAGAAGTGATTCCATCATTTTCCCTATCATTGAAGACAAACTAGCTGGTCTGTAGTTTCCTGCCTCTGCCCTGCTCCCACTTTTGTGAAGTGGAATCACATTTGCCCACCTCCAGTCCTCAGGTACCACTCCATCCTCCCATGATTTGTTAAAAAGAGTAGTCAGTGGTGTTACCAGTTCTACCCTTAGTTCTTTTAGAATTCTTGGGTGAATCTATCAGGCTCCATTGCTTTGTCCAATTTCAGTTTCAAGAGTTCTTTCAAAACCCTTTTGTTCTGTGAATGGACTGGTATCGACTCTTATTCAGAGTTTCTCTGTTTGGTTTAGGTACTTCCTCCTCTTCCTGCTAGAATACTGAGCGGAAATATTTGTTAAATATCCCTGCTTTTTCACTGCCACCTTCTGCCCATATTCCCTCCCCTTTATTAAGTCTCTGTATCCCTCTCTTGGTCTTTCTTCGCTCCCTAATGTACCTATAAAAGGTTTTAACCCCTTCTTAACAGACTTGACTATCTTTTCCTCAGTTTGTGCCTTTGCTATTCTGACTGCCTTCCCTGCCTCCTTCTGCTTTAACTGATAAAGTTCTCTGTCCTGCTCCTTTTGTGTTTCCTTATATTTCCTGAATGCTATCCTTTTCTCCTTAATCGTCCCTGCCACCTCTTTTGAGAACCATAGTGTTTTTTTCCTTCATTTTGTTTTGTTGATTTGCTTCACACAAAGGCTTGTTGCCTCTGCGATGGCTGTTTTGTTTATTCCCCATTGTTCCTCCACCCCTCCTTCTTGCCCGTTTGCTAGTGCTTTTCTGAGGCACTCTTTCATTTTCCCCAAGTCAGCCTTCCTAAAGTCCAATACTCTTGTTTTTGTATGACTTCACTCTATGGCTGTGTTTATTGTGAACCACACTGCTTGGTGGTCACTTGTTCCCAGATGGCTACCCACTTCTAAATCTGAGATCCTTTCTCCTTCCCCATTTGAGAGTACCAGGTCTATGACTGCTCCCTTCTGAGTGGGTTCCAATACTAGCTGTCTGAGGCATGCCCCCTGTAGGGCATCAAGAATGACCCTGCTCTTGGATGTGCCTGTAGCAAAGGTACTCCAGTTAACATCTGGCATATTCAGGTCCACCATCAACAATATCTACCCTTTTTCAGCCATTTTAAGGATGCCTTCTATCATTTCCTTGTCCATTTCCTCCCCCTGAGATGGGGGTCTGTACACAACCCCCATGCGGATTGTGGTGCCATTTCCTGTCTTCAGGGTGACCCATAGTGACTCATCAACTTCTTGTTTACTCATTAGTTCTGTTGCTTTAATCCCTTCCCTTATATAGAGAGCTACTCCTCCTCCTCTTTTACCCACCCTGTCCCTCCTGTAGACTGTGTATCCTGGTATGTTGACATCTCAGTCATGGTTCTCTGTGTACCATGTTTCAGTGACTGCCACAATATCCAGGCATCCCTCTTCCATCAAGGCCACTAGTTCAGGGAACTTGTTGCACAGACTGCGGGCATTGGTACTCATCACCTTCCATTTATTTTTTTATGGCGTTACCTCTTTTAGCCCCATCCCCATCCTTACTGCGTTGTTCTGCATTTATCTCTGTCCTGCTCCCTACTGACTTCTCTACCTTGGTGTTTACCTCTCTAACTACTGTATTTTGTGGGGGGAGGCTGGGATTTCCCTGCTCCTTTTCAGTGCCCCCCCCCCCGGCTAGTTTAAATGCTTGCCAATGAAGCATGTAAACCTGTCACCTAAGATCCTGGTCCCCCCCCCCCGGACAGATGCAGACCATCGCGTCAGTATAAGCCTGCATCCCTCCAGGTGGCTCCCCAGTCCTCAATGAAGCCAAAACCCTGAGCTCCACACCAGTTTTTCAACCATTCATTGAATCCCATGGTGCTGAATACCCTACCATCATCCTTGCCATAGACAGGCAGCACCTCCGAGAAGGTTACCGTACATGCTACTTGTCTAAGGCCCCTCCCTAACTGCACAAACTCCTCTTGCACCGCTCTGATCCCATTCACAGCCAGGTCATTTGTCCCTAGGTGGACAATGACATCCAGCTCCCTCCCTCATGCAGCTGCTCCCGTGATCCTGATGATTTGCTTCCTGTCCCCCCGAGCCGTGGCACCAGGCAGGTACCTTACCTCCCTATCCCCTTCCTCCCCCACTTCTACCCCCCCCAATGACTGAGTCCCCCAAAGAAGGACACCAAGTGACCATTTTGTAGCTTAAAAACAAATGAGAAATCAAGCCCCATTCATTTCAATGGGGCACACCCCCGCACTCTCCCTGGCCACACGTCATTACGTGCTTGAGCACAGGGGCGTGGTGGCCGAACCTGGACACTCACAATGCAGAGGGCTTCCACTGTAGAAATGAAAATTACGAGGGATATCATTAAGGTACAGGATACTTTTAATCAGTAAAACCAGGACAGAATGACAGCCAATGAGGACAGCTATCACTATGTGTGAGTGGTAGCTGCTCTCAGATAGGTTAGAAATTTACTTTAAAAAATGAAACTCTTTAGAATGTTTCAACTTTTTAAACATAATGATAAGGTGCAATATTTTCATCAGATTTTGATACCCTGATTCAGACATTCATTTGCTCCATCTGGCATCTGAGTGAGATAGCTTTTGTAGCAGCGAAAAAATAACTTCCAAGAAGACCAAATCAGCTAAAATATATGCTGTGTGCGTTTGTATGCATCCCGGGAGCTTGAGCACTCAGTCAAAATGGTGACTGTTTCTATTTGGAAGCTATTTGAGCAAAAAAGGAAATACTTTGATTACTGCATTCTTTTGAAAACTCCGATCCTGACACTGATACTATTATTACAATAGGGTATAGACAATCACCCCTCACCAAACTTCACCAAACAGCAGAGATGTTCAAACACACACAGTCTCCCGGTGTCAGAAGTTCCCAGCGAGTTGAGCACCACAGCAAGCCTAAACCTTGCACTCCAAGGGAAATGAACCCAGGAATGCAACAAAAAAGCCACGACTCCGAACAGAATCAGCAGCCTCAACACGCATCAGCTCCCCCGGTTCGGACTCCAGATCTCCAGGACCAAGAGGGTTAGTTTTTTTTTTTTTATAGCAATAGACAAAGGAACTTAACTTTTAATGGAGTAGCTTTGGGTAGTCCAGACATTCGGAATCCTTCAGGAAAAAAAAGAAAGGGGGTCACTTCCACTTCTGCTCTGGGGCTTCTCCTTCTTCCTTCTCTACTTGCGGTTAGGGTAAGGAACGAGTGGGGACAACAGGTCCGGGAGCGATGGAGCCAGGGAGAGAGGGCGGGCCCCACAGAGGCATGCTGCGCTATGAAACCCAAGTTCCCAGTCCTGTTCTTAACTATCTTAACTAGGATTTCGCTGATATGTTGCATTTTTTTTTTAAATGCCATTACTGACAGAAATGAAATGTGCTGGTTTGCAATGCACGTTTGCAGTTTGATTTTGTGTGGTGGGAGCAAATTGACGTGGGGCGGGTAGGGGAAGGAGCGAAATATACAGGAGTGAGTTGTTGGGGGCATGTTTTCTGGGAGTGAATTGAAGAGAGCGAATTAACAGGCTCCCAGGACATTCAATAACCTGGTTCAAATCCCCACAGACTGTTTCCCGAGAGTTCTGTATTGTCCCTATCTTTTCCCAGATTTCCCTTAAAGATCCTTGGTCGATTGGTTGCTTATGGTGGCACCCCTTAGCAATTACAGTTTAGTCACAGGTTATTATTAAACGTCCCACAACCACACACAATATGAAAAATCTCGCTCAGGCAGGTTTCTTAAAAAAAAAATGTTTTTACTAAATAATTAATAATCATACAGTTACAACTAAAAGTTTTAGAAAATGCGGTCACAGAATAACACAAATAAAAGTGGAAAATACACATAAAACAAATGTACAATAAACCTTTATCTAATTTCTACCTTAAGTTCGTAGTGAATAGAAATCTAGAAGAATAAGGGCAGTCTCTGGTTCTTAAAGTCTGTGGCAGTCTTGCTTCTTGTGTGTCAGAAGAGTGTCCTTTGAAAAGTGAGCCAACCAATGCTCTGTGGAGGGTCTTAAATAGGGATGGTCGTCCCAGTCTGTGGAAAGCTAGTGGCCTTATTTTTGTTAGATCAGTAGATGTCACTCTGGCTTTTTCCAGATTTTAAGGAATTATTATTTTATTTCCATATTTGGGTTCTCATATCACCACTTTCTTGCACATTAATAACATTTTTAGAATTAGTGCCTTTGAAGTCCTACCGCCCTACAATATAACTCTTGCAAGACAATTCACACCAGCCTGTTAGGAAGGGCTATTTACTAGACCATGTTTCCCAGCCATCCTGCCTTTTAACTGGAAGAGTTTTATGATCCCAGGGGATGTTTTCTATCCCCTGACAATTTTATGGCCCTCTCCCTTTGACTAGCTGACTAGGGAAATACCCTTTGAAAATATACTTTTCCGCTTCCTGGCTAGTAGCTGTTTTCCTGGGTCACATAGGAATGTCACAAATTTTGCAAGACCGTTTTCTCTCTTCCTGTGACCTTTCAGTAACACTGGGCATTTTGTTGTGGCACACAAAATCACATCGAAAAGAATATACAGAAAGATATCTGCAAATAATGACAGGCACTTGGCTAGCTCACTACAGAGGTCAATGCAGAAAGTGATCCACCTGCCAATCATCCACTTAGCTGCTGGTCTGACAAGTGCGGCTTCAGTATAGGTAACAAAGAGCTAGTGAACCTCACCCCGACCGCCAGGCACACGCTCCACACAGTAGGAAAGTGCCTGCCGTAAGTCCAGAGAATGGAGCTTGCGTTCGGCCTCCAAGATGGGTTGGTAAAGTAAACCAGAAGGTTCATCACCTGGTTAAGGTGGAAATCTGACACAACCTTTGGGAGGAACTTCGGGTTGGGGCGAAGGACTACCTTGTCCCGGTGTAAGACCAGATAAGGAGGCTCCATCAGGAGCACCTGGAGCTCACTAATCCTCCTGGCTGACGTGATGGCCACCAAGAGGGTCGGCTTCCACGACAGGTGTGATATCTCACACCTGTGCACTGGCTCAAAAGGCTTGCCCATCAGCACTGCCAGTACCAGTAGTAAGTCCCAACATGGAAGTGGCTCATGCACTGGCTGGGACAACTGGTCAAGGCCTTTAAAGAAGCAGTCAACCACCTTCTCCTGCACCACTTCTGGCATACCGGTCCATGCCCAGTATGCAGAAATGGCTGCCAGGTGCACTTTAAGGGTTGTTGAATGCAGTCCCAGCAGGGACAAATGCCAGGATGCTAGCCACAAGGCAGGCCAGGAGATCAAGCTCATGGCCCTGATGCCAAATGGAAAACAGCTCCATTTGTAGGTATAACACTGGTGAACTGACTCTTTTTGAGATGCATCCAAAATGTGAAGAACATTCTCAGAGAAACCCACAGCCTGGAACTCGAGCCACTCAGGAACCAGGCTGTGAGGTGCATGGGCTGAAGGTCCGGGTGCAGGACATTCCCCTGTTAAAGAGGCAACTGCCACAGAGACCTGCTGCTGAGGCAGAGGAGATCCAGGTACCAGAACTGGCAAGGCCAGTCCAGAGCTATTAGGATCATGCACTCCTTATCCCTCTGCACCTTGACCACCACCTTGTGGATCAGGGGAACGGGAGGAAAGGCATACAGTTTTGTTTTCTCCTAGGAGGCAAAGAGGGCCACCAGAGGGGTGCCCCACAGGAAGAAAAGTTGGTTCACCACCTCCGGAAGTAGAGGCCACTCATGTGACGTCCTGCCCCACCCGATACACAGTATCTGCCAGCTGCTGTCTGCTCCTGCAACATGAACTGCCAGAAAATCTGCATCCAGGCTACACATGAGGTCCAGGTCTGGAGGGCCTCCAGACACAATGGAAGGGAGTGTGTTCCATCCTGCCTGTTCAAGTAGAACATGGTCATGGTGCTGTCCGTCTGGACTTGCATGACCTGATCCCTTACTAGAGGAGCAAATTTCATCAGAGCTAGCCGCACTGCACAGAGCCCCAGCAGGTTGATGTGGCGACAGGACTCCCTGGGTCACTGTGACCAGCTGATCCAGGTGTCCTAGGCATTGGGACCACTGACCGCCCAACTCCAACTGCAGATGCCACATCCACCAGCAAACCCACTGGATCACGCTGGTGCAAGATGCCACATACCCCAGCAGCCTCAGGAAGTCCTGGGCAGGGCGCAAGCACCCAACCTGATGCGATCAGGCAAAGAAAGTAAGATCTATTGCTTGGTCCACTAGCAGACGGGCCTTGGCCTGTAGGGAGTCTAGCTCTGCCCTAATGAAGTGAATCACCTGCGAGGGGATCAGTTCGGACTTGGTCAAGTTGACCAAAAGGCCTAAGTCTCTGCAGGTCTGGAGGGACAGGTCCCTGGATTGTCTTTCTGGACAGCCTGGTTATCAGCCAGATGTCCAAGCAGGGATAAACCCTGACACCCTAACGCTGCAGCAAGGCTGCCACCACTGCCATGCACTTGGTGAAGACCCCTGGCACCGAGGAGAGGCCGAATGGTATGACCTGGAACTGAAAGAGCACCCCTTCCATATGGAACCTGAGGTACCACCAATGGGACGACAGACTGGGATGCGGAAGAACACATCTTGGAGGTTCAGGCTGAAGAACCACATGCCCTACTCCACAGATGGCATAATCTAGTTCAGCATGACCATCCAGAAATTTCACTTCTTTAGAAACTGGTTCAGATCATGAAGATCCAGTATGGGGCACCAGCCACCCATACGTTTCAGGACCAGGAAGTATCTGGACATGCACCCCTGACTTGCCAGGGTGTCTGGAACATGAGCTGTTGCTCCTTTTGCGAGGAGCTGAGTAATGTCCTCCCTGAGGGCAGACAGCATGTCCTACGACACTGAGGACTCCCTTGGAGCATGGGATCAGTGGGGCGGAAAGGTTATGAAACTGAGAGACAACCCTCTGCTGACCAACTCGAGAACCCACTTGTCCGTTGTAATGATGGACCAGTGAGGCCAAAAGGGGTGAAGCCAACCCACTACCGGGAGCTGAGTCAGGGACTGGACAGGCAGGAGATGAAAACCCCCCAACCCATCACTGAGCAACTTTGGAGGGAGCACCGGCTGCTGAGGGCAGAGGGACACCACTTCCCCTACCCCTGCCTTTTTTGGGCCCCTTTAGCCACAGAACTTGGCCTTGAAGTGCCTGGCTCAGAATTGCCCCCGCTGGGGCTGTTGTTGCCAAGACTGCTGTGGCTCAAAGGGCTGAAACTGAAAGGCCTCTTTCTTTTGTTTTTGGCTTTTCTGGTCCTCCTGGGATGAAACCATAGTCTCCAGGGTGGCATTAAGCTTCTCAGTCCTCGTGAGATGCCCATCCACTCCTGGACCAAAGAGGTTAATGCCCAAGAAGGGAACATCAGCCAACTTGTGCTGAGTGTCTCCCGTGAAGGTGGAGATCCCCAGCCAGGCCCTGCAACACATCACAACTGCAGGCACAGGCGCAGGAGTTGCCAATGTCCAAGGCCATCTAGAGCTGGTGTTTACCCAGCGCCTGACTTTGGTCTCGAATGATCTTTACCAGGAGCTGCTTGCTAGCAGGCAGGTAAATGAGGATGTTATCGAGCACTCCCAGCAAGGCATACCTCATCTGATGGAGACCAAGGCAGGACACGGCACAGACTTTCCTAGCCACGTGCTCAAGCTTCTTTGACTCCTTTTTGGGGGGCTTGTCCATGTCCCCAGTATTGCTGGATTTCTGCAAAATGGAATCTGAGACCTGACCTTCAGCCAAGGGGTGGTCAGAAAATCCAGGCAAGGAGCTGGTAGGGAACACATACTTGTGGACCATACAGGCTGAGGGTGCCAGGCAGGAAGGATGTTATCAAACATCCAGAATGGCCTCGGCCTTGGGAAAGGCAACCCCCATGGATTTGTCCTTATCCAGGATGCTAGCGAAGGGGTACTCAGCCCTCTTCTGAACTGACTCCAAAAGAACATTCATGGACTCCAACATAAGTTGGAAGAGCATCCCAAAAGACACTGGCCCGTGGTTGGTGGTCAGTTCCTCGACTGATAGCCAGTTGAATGTCTGTGTCCTCTAAGATTGCATGGAGGATGCACTGGAGTCATTCAAAGACTCTTTGCCTGCGGCCGCTTACTGCCATGGACAACCCTGAAATTATCAAAGCGGGTAATTTCCACTGACAACAGGCCTAGCAAGCCAGTATCCGGACGGGATTCCATCGTCGAAGCCCACCATACAGGCTGCTATGGAGGCAGTACCAACAATGATGATGGAGAGATGTGTGTCGGGGACAACTATCTCAGGTGGACCAGCATGAGCTTGATCAGCAATGGCCAGTAGACCATAAAGATCGGGGCTAGAGCCCTAAACCCACCCAATCAAGTTCCCCTCATCCGAAGATGAAGAGGACAATGAGTGCCGATGGCGACACCTCCCAGTTCAGTGGAACTGAGAATTCGCGGAGCCTAACCTCAACCTGTATCTCGATTATCAAACCAAAGACTGATGTCAAGGAGATGCAGCCGTGGGTGCAGTGTAACACACCAGCCCCAGATTTGGCTGCACGACCACCAGTGGAGGCTGATCCCACTTCACGTTCTCCTGGGAGAGGACTGGGATGACTGGGGTCTTGGAGATCGACTCTCCTTTAACTCCCTCTGACAACAGATTGACGAGGTCAAGAAGTATTTTGAGCACCTGATCGACTGGTGTCGAGCTTGACAAACTTTACAGGGGTATCATGGAGATAGTGACCCATTTCACCGATCAAAAGGGGCTCGGCTGAAACTGTATGCTCAACAACCATCGAGCAGCTGGGGGAGTCAAGGAAGCAGAAGGAGCATGATCTCTCCCGTTCCCATGATAGATGGTGTTTCTTACTCTTGTGCTTCTCACTGTGGTGGACAGGGCACTTCCAGAAGGTCTCGAGCACCCGAGACATATCACAGAAATTACCCATGAAGGACTCTGTGATGCTGGTCCCAGCCGGGAGCAGTGCCAAGGCTGACGAGGTGCCTGCTGCGGCCTTAGACACCACCTCTTCCATTGCTGCTAGCTTCACTACAAATCCTGCCACAGCGGAGGCCGCTTTACAACCACCTTGGACTGCAATTTCAGGTCTTGATCGGGCATTCGGCAAAGGAGAAGGCAAACCTTCCTATCTTCAAGCGAGGACAGGAGCATCATTTGTCAGAGACTGCAACCAGCAATGTTGTGTGTCATTCCCAGGCAGTATAGGCACGACATGTGTAGGTCCGTCCGCGACATCATCTACCAGTACGTGGCACACTGTTTGAAGCCAGGCCTGGGCTTCACTACCTTGTGTTCCATGTTGGTGATCAGAGGTTGAGAGTGAGATAAAGGAATATATGTGGTTTAGAAAAGTAGAAAAGTTACTAAGTTTGCCAGTGAAGCACTTACTGGTAATACACCTGGGAAGCAAAAACCCAGGGGAAGAGTATACAATGGGGGGTGAGATACTAACAACAACAAAAATGGAAAGGGACCTGGGGTAGTCATATCAGATGACCTAAAGGTGGGCAAGCAATGTGAGAGGGCAGCAAGGAGGGCTGGGGGGATACTGGGATGCATAGGGAGAGGCATCACCAGCAGAAAACAAGAAGTTATTATCCCTCTGTACAGAAAGCTGGTGAGACCACATCTGGAGTACTCGTGCAGTTCTGAGACCAATCTCCCAAAGACATAGACAGGATGGAAGCTGTCCAGAGGAGGGCAACTAAAATGGTGCAGGGTCTGCACCGGAAGACATATGAAGTGAGACTTAAGGAGCTTAATATGTATAGCCTCGAGGAAAGGAGGGAGAGGGGGGACATGACAGAAACTTTCAAGTACCTCAAGGGAATCAACAAAGTCCAAGAGGGTAGCATCTTTCAAAAAAAGAGGTGTGCAAGAACAAGGGGCACAATTTGAAGATAGAAGGGGGGCTCAGAGGTAATTTAAGGAAGTATTTTTCACAGAGAGGGTTGTGGATGCATGGAACAGCCTTCAGAGGAGGTTGTGGAGTCAAAACATTGGTGAATTCAAGCATGCATGGGACAGTCATAAGGCAATTCTAGGGGGTGGGGGTAGGAAGAAGTAGGCTGCTGGTTAACTAGGATCTGCAGCTTATCCATCAGGTAGGGAAATGGGCAGACTGGGTGGGCCAAGCGGTCCTTATCTGCCGTCAAATTCTATGTTTCTATGTTACTAGACCCTACAATGCATGGAGCTGCCAAGCAGGCCTAGCTGATTGTCCTCAGCCTGCAAAGTGATGTTATTATATGAACTTCTGGAGTGTCAGTGTCATCAGCCATTGTGGCTTCTCCCTCTTTAAAGAAAAAGTCCTTCAGATTTAATTTCCTCATAAATGTGTGAAAATCTACCAGAATGACAACATCGGAAAATTTAAACCCAGCTCTACCATTCCCCCCAAAATACTGCAGTCTCCATTTTTGGAAAAGCTTGCCTACAAGATTTGGAGAATCCTGATCTGCAGAGAGCTCAATGTTATAACTGCACCACTGAAGAAAAAGTAGCCATTGAGGGACTCAGAAAAAATGATGCAATTATTATCAAGCCGGCAGACAAGGGAGGCTCGACTGTCATTCAAAACAAAAGAGACTGAGTGTGAGATGATACGCCAACTGATGAATACAGATTTTTACATACTGTTAAACATGGATCTAACTGAAAAGTACAAGAAATATATAGATCAGATACTTAACAAAACCTCCTTAGAGGGTTGGAATTTTTAACAGTTAAACATCCTGTTAGGGCGGTCCTATACAGACTCCCTAAGATTCATAAAACTCTCATAAATCCACATGTAAGACCCATTGTTGCAAGTATCGGATCCTTCACAGACACCATGTCACAATTTATAGACTATCACATCACAACAGTAGCACAAAACACACAATCGTATTTACAGGATGACCTACTTAATCAACATCTTAAAAGACACAGAAGTGGACAAGGAATCCATCCTTGTCACAGTGGATATCCATTGGCTGTACACAAACACACCTAACAATGAAGGCCTGGAAAAGCTTAGAGAAACGTTATGTCAAAAACAACCTACTCACTGCCTTTTGTTGATTTTTTGATAACACTAACGAAGAAGGTTCTAACAGATAATACATTTCTGTTTAAAAATCACATGTACCTGCAATGGGGGCAGCGATGGCCCCCAACTACGCAATGATTTACATGGCCAACTGGGAGGAGGAATTTATTTATGGAGAGAAAAACCCTTATCTACATCTTATTGACTTTTACAAGAGGCACATAGACAATCTAGTATTCATTTGGAAAGGCACAATACTGGATTTGGATAACTTTCTTACTTATCTGGAGTCGACAAATCAGAATCTGAAGTTTGAAGTGAAGTCAAAGCATCAAGAAATTGACTATTTGGATCTGACGATCTTTAAGGGACAGGATGGCAACACTGAAATAAAACTTTTCAGGAAAAATATTGGCAAAAATTCTATACTTTTCCAGAGTTGCCATCCTGCACATGTGACCAACAACATTTCTATTGGACAGTTTTTAAGATCAAAGAGAAACTGTTCACAATTGATGGATCATGGTAAGAGTACAACAGAGTTAACAGAACATTTTTTAGCCATAGGATATAATGAGGCTACCATCTCTACAGCAAGAGAAAGGGCAGATAATTCAGAAAAGGACACCATTTTAAGGCTAGGACTGCTTCTAACAGAGTAGCGCCTGATAGACACTATAACGTCAGCTCTTCCCAGACCCCTAAATTCATAACAACCTTTAGCCCTCAGTCATACTTGGTGAATAACATAATCAAGAAAAACTGGCATATCCTCTCTACTGAAAGAAAATTGCAGTATATGACAAGAGAACCCCACAAACTGTTTACAGGATGGGTATTAACTTGAAGGACTCTCTAGTTAGTACATACTGGGAGGGGCCAACAGGAAGAAATGATTCCCTTCCTAAGTGAACTTTTCGGTGTGGGAACTGCAGCTTCTGTAAGTTTATAAAAACTGGGAATATTTTTTGCCATCCAGTATTAGGCACAACTTATCAGATTAATGACTTTTGCACTTGTAGCACCACCAACATCGTTTATTTTGCCACATGTAAGAAATGCTCCAGTTTTTATAAAGGAAAAACAGCGCAGAAGTTCAAAGAGAGAATTAGCCAGCATAATAGAAACATCACACATCTAGATGAAGTTAGTGCATTAGCACAACATGTAAAGAGAAAAGGGAGCATGCATAATTTCGAGTTCCAGATAACAGAAAAAGCATTTAATCATATTAGGGGTGGTGACCTAGATAGGAAACTTAGACAAAGAGGAACATACTGGCAATATTGTATGAAATCATATACACCACCAGGACTCAATGATTTATTTTAGTTATCTCCATATTTGTAAATATTCTTATGTAAATGGTTTGCATTATGGATACAAAGTGAACGATTAGGTATGAGAAAAGAAGAAAAACAAAAAAAATAGAATATTAGAAGCTGATAAATAAAATAATTTTTTAAACTAGATCTAGACATCAGGTCTATGAAACTATATATATATTGTGAGAATCCACTTTAGAACTCTTGATATTTGAATTTTAGGCATTATAGAGTGATCCAAGTGAATAAGGTTTCATCAGTGTTTTACTTCACCTGCATATGGGTGTTGTGGGGTTATTTATTATCTTTATAAATCTTTTTACAATTTATGAATTAGTAACTGTTATAGCAAATTTATGCACCATGTTTAAATTGAGTGATCTCCTGCACTGTCACTTTAATTTTTTTAAAAGAATGCAATGCCAAATACCACCCCAGCCTTGAGAAAGCGCTGCTACAGCGTAAAATGTTCGTCTGTTCTCATTGGAAGGGATATCTGCATCTTGCAACTACTGTACTAGAAATAAAGTTTTCAAAGTTTATCCTGCTGCATCTGTACTGGAATTTATTGCCTGAATAGTGACAGTGAAGCCGTGCCTTCCATCTGCTCTGTGAGAGCCTATAGCAGAGGTCGATGCAAGAAGTAATCCACCTTACAACTGTCTGCTTTACTGTGGGTCTGCCAGGCACTGCGTCAGTGTAGGTGACAAACAGCTAACAAGCTTGTCCCTGAACTCCAGTCACATACTTTTATTTTTATTTGTTTATTTTTATCTCAGAAATTACACCTTTGAGTCAAAGACTCATTTACAAAGGTTCTACGTGAAAGGAAGGATAAAGGAAACAACAGATAAAAATGCAAAAAAAAGCGGGTAGAGGGTACAAATTTTCAAATAAATTAAGAGAGATTAACAGCACATGAGCAGTCATTAATGTTCGACCTTGCCAAGTTACAGAGGTGGTTGGTACAAATTAACAGGAAAAGATATGAACTACAATAAAATGAAAGAAGCAGAGTAAAGATTTAACAAACAGAAGTAGTCTATTAAAACAGACTGTGTCAAGTGCCGAGAATAATTGATTCAAGATTACAAAATAGGGAAATATCGAAGTCGATTTTTTCATTCTCCGGCAACTCTAACTAAATACCTCCCCTCCTCATATAGTAGGTGTTGGCGGAGATGTTCTTCTCCGTTGGCAGACCATGGCCATGTTTTTTGGACATGCCCACAGTTAACATCATTCTGGTGCACACTACAACAGGAAATTTCAGACTGCATAGGAAAGGTGACTGAACTCACTGCTGAGATGGTTCTGTTGTCTCTATTTCCACCCCACAGACCACCATGGTATTGAACCCTACTACCCATTTACATTTTGGCAGCCAAAAAGGCAATAACAAGACAAAAGATGTCTCCCATTATTCCCACTATCAAAGACTGGTGAGGGGTGGTATCTGATATCTATTATATGGAATCCCTTACGGCTAAACTCCATAATGAACACCACACATGCGAGGTGCTATGGAGACCATGAGTGATGTATCTATCTAGGCACGATCCAGATTTTGTCCCTTGACCCTCCCCATATAAACAGCCCGAAGGTAATGAGGGTGACAGAGCCCTGGGAGGGCCTCGAGTGCGACCTTCACATCTATCATAATAAATTACTAGCACATAGAGAAATTAAATTTGACATAAGTTTATGGGGGTTATATGTCTACAATGCTAGAAATCTAGTCGTTTTTGTAAATGTAATGCCTTTAAAAGGAAAAAGGAGAGTGTCTTGTATATATCAACTATACACTTTCACTGGAAATGAAGAATGTAATAATATTTTACAATGATGACTGTACCATTTGATGTCTGTCACATCTAATAAAAAGAAATACAAAAAAAAGATTACAAAATAGTAAGAGTACAATTGCTTACAATTCTGAGCTCAATTTCAGGCAGCGAGGTAGACCAGACGGGTACAGGCAAAGAAAGGAGAGGAACAGGGGATTAGTGGGAGGGTCACGGAGTGATGCAGAGAGAGGGGGAATGATTAGAGAGGTTCACTAGACAAGAGATGAAGAGGGGATCACGTGCAAGAGAACTGCAATTATTTGGGACAGTCACAGGTGTTTAGATTGAGAAGGTGGTGCCTAAGGTTGGATTTAAACTGACCCAGCTTGGGTACACTAAGAACATCCTGGGGAAGTCCTGATAGCCAGGAGGCAGCACAATACAGGAACGCACACTGTGCCTGCGAGGTATGGCAGAAGGAAACTTCAAGAGTGAGTTTAGCCACACTTCTTGTGCCTTGAGGGTTAGACGTGGGTGTAAGGAGGTGCTGAGTAGATGGCGGGACTAGGCCAAGGCAGATTTTTTTACCCAGGAGGCAGGTCTGATACATTAACCTACCCTGGAGATTAAGACAGTTGGTTTGTGAAAAGAGATTACAGGTATGAGTGTGTCTGTGGGCACCTAATACTAGGCAGCAAGCATTATTGAGGGCAACTCCAATATGTTTGAGGGAAGAGTCAGACGCCGCTCCATAAATGACAAGACCATAATCTAGCAAGGAAAGGACTGCGCTAGCGACCGCTGTGCAGAGGGCTTCAAGAGCAAGACTGTGACAGTGCCTGAAAAGGAGACCAAGCCTGGTATTAACAGCCTTGGAGATGAGGTGACTGTGGTCATTGTAAGATAGGGTGCTATCTACTGTGATACAGAGGTATCTGAAGTTATGTACCTGTTCCAGTGGTTCACTTCTGTTGTTAAGGATCATGAGTTGGGCAGATTTAGACCTGTTATGAGGGTTTGCAAACAGCATCACCTTGGTCTTTTTGTAGTTTAAGATCAGCTTGTGCTGGGTGAACCAAGGCTCAACTCGGGTGAAACTGTGCTGCAATTCACTGGTAAGGAAGGAGGGGTCCGGATGACTCGTGAAAAGGACTGTGTCATCCGCATATAGCAGAAGTTGACTGGGGCAGGCTTTTGGAAGGGCGTTAAGGAAGAGGCTAAAGAGAAGTGGGCTGAGGACTGACCCCTGAGGGATGCCTGAGAGAACAGGTAGGCTGGAAGAGACGGTACCCTGTATTTTTACCTGTTATGATCTACCAGTTAAGTAATTTTGGAATCAGGCTGTGGCTTCATGTGGAGGCCAAGGGTGGGGAGTGTCATAATTAGGAGAGGGTTACTGACCATGTCAAATGCCTTAGTCAGGTCAATGTAAACAGACCCAACTATGTGACCACGGTCAAGCGCACAATGAATGAAGGTGGTGTATTCAAGAACAGCAGCAGTAGTGCTATGGTTAGCCCTGAAACCATGCTGTTGTGGGCAGATAATTCTGTACTTGGTTAAGTAATCAGTGAGCTGGCCAGAGACGATCCATTCATGCGCTTTGGAAAAGGGGAATAGATATGCAGCGGTAGTTAGAATGTGATGCTCTATCGCCACTCTTGAAGACAGGGGTCACGATGGCCGCTTTCCAGAGATGGGGGAATTGGTTTAGGCATAGGGATAGGTTTAAGATCTTTGTGAGGGGGAGCAGGACATCATCCAAGACAAGGCGGAGCAGTTTTAAATCAATGGAATCACTGCTGTGTCATGACTTGTTCAGGATCTGGATCTGGAGCAGGTATGTTTTGCAACTGGAGGTGTGACTGCCTTAAAATAGAAGGGGGGTGTTGTAAGAGAAGTATGATACATTGTTGCTGTTATGGAAAGACGGGGGGGGGGGCTAGTCAGTTGTGAAGAAGTCCGATCGAAGAACACCACTGAGATCTGTGAATGCAACATTGAAAGTGTCCATGATTTGCTGTGGATCCTGAGTGGGAGCTCCATTAATGTTGAGCAAGGAGGGGGGTTATTTATTAGGCTTCCCAGTTAGGTCTTTGATATTCTCCCAGAAATTCTTGCTGTTTCCCCCGGGAGTTAGAAAATGCAGTTTTGTAATACTCAGATTTAGCCAGGCGGGTAGCACAGGTGCAGTTATTCTTAGCAGCCTTGTAGTTCTGCCAGTTGCAGGGGTTTCCCCTGGCATGGACAATGTGCCATAGATGGTCACGGGCAGGCAGCCATCATGCTAAGTAGATGGGAGGAGATCCATGGGTTACAAGTGCCTTTGTTTTTTCTTTTCCTTAGGGGGCAAAGATATCACAGGCTCTATTGAATGTTTCAATAAAATAAGCAAAGGCACTGTTGGTCATGAATATAGGTGACCAGTCACAGTGATGCTGGAAGCACTGAAACTGCTTAAGCCAACCCTTTTTAAGACACGATGGTAGGACACCTTGGGTGGGGGTTAGGGGATTTTGTTGGACCAGAAACAAATGACCGGGTATGACAGAGCTCTCCTCTGGTTCAGGGTATGGAGCCTGCGCTTAGCCTCTGAATTATGGACTGGTGAAATAAACCAATAAGTTATAACCTGGTTAAGGTGAAACTGCGATACCGCCTTCACCCCAGAAGGAGTGGAGAAGATGAAGGCTAACCTTGAGTCTCTAGAAAAGTGGTCAAGAATGTGGTAACTAAACTTCAATACTAAAAAATGCAAAATCATGCACATTGGAAGGACTAACCCAGGAGTGGATTACTACCTAGGGGGAGAAAAACTGGAAGCCTCTAAACAGGAAAGAGATCTAGGAATAATTATAACAGACGACCTAAAAATGTCCAAGCAATGCGAGAAAGCAGTACTGCAAGCAAATGGTATGTTGGGATGCATAAGCAGGGGGATTACCAGCAGAAAAAAAGAGGTCATCCTGCCACTCTACATATCGCTGGTGAGGCCACACCTGGAGTACATTGTACAATTCTGGAGACCACACCTTAAAAAGGATATTACCAGACTGGAAACAGTGCAGAGGAGAGCTACTAAAATGATTCACACACTGCATGACAAATCATACGAGAAGCGGCTGCATGAATTAAACATGTACTCCCTGGAGCATCGGAGGGAGAGGGGGACATGATCGAGACTTTCAAATTCCTAAAAGGAATAATCAAGGTGCAGGTCTAGGACCTGTTCCATATCACAAATCACTAAAGAACCAGAGGGCACAACATAAAGCTGGGGGGGGCAGATTCAGAGGCAACACACGCAAGTTCTTCTTCACCAAGAGAGTGGTTGATCCATGGAATTGCCTTCCACAGGAGGCAGTGGAGGCAAAAACAGGAAGGAACTGGAAGGGGGACAGGATCAGATCTACAGTACAGTAGCTTCTTGTTTTACATTGTTTTTCATGGATTCTACTTGGTAGAATGTTTATTTTCTTTCTTACTACTAAGGGGCTAGCAGGGTATTGTTTGGGGCTGTTGGAATTTTGAAACCTGTTTTGGTAGCTAAAAGTGGGCTCATTTGTTTGGTTTACGGTGGCAGGCTGCATTTGTAGAGGCCTATTTCTTCTTTTTAAACATAATTGGTGTAATTTAACTGGTCTGTTTCTTTGAATTGGAGACCTATATCTTATAATTCCAAACCTATTTTGATGTATTGTTGGTGAAGCTGTTTGAATTGGTGTCCTGTTTCTTTGGGTAGAATTTATTCATTGTTGCTGGCTTCACTAGCTGCAAAGTTTTGAGTGGGGAAGGGTGCTAATTGTCTGACTAGAGGCCTCAGCTACCTGATTGTTTCCAGAGGACTTGGCTGGTCCCACCCACCCAAACCCTCACCCCACCCACCCCTGGTCAATTATTCCCTTTGTACTAGGGTTCTGACATCACTTCCTCAAACAGGCAAAGGATTTGCACCATCATAACAGAAGCAGACATCCAGGAAAGGAACTGCAGCAAGTGAAGAGGTGACGGCTCTCTCAGTGGAAGGAAGTAAATGCAAATCTAGGCGCTTAATTATTACTACTTCAAGTTATTGCATTGGGTAAAGGGGAGTAGGAGTTGAAGAAGGTGTGCAATGGCTACTTAAAGTATTTTTGAGTGTGATAGGAATATACAAAGCAGTTGCTCAACATATCTAAACGTGGCAACAAAGGAGGTAAGGACATAAAGAATGTTTTGCACTGATAGAGGGGAGATGGGGACTTGGGGAGTGTTTGGTATCCTGCATCTGGAAGGGTAGGGGTCGCTGGTGGGCAACGACAGCAATGGGTAGGGTGGTAGGTTGCAACAACTGCGTACACCAATCTTTCTAAACATTGCCTGGAGAGTAGGAGGATGTTTAGTGTGCAACCACATAGAAAAACTTAGAAAGGAGATTGAGGGTCTGCAGGAGGAACTAAGACAGGCAAGGCAGATTGGGGGTGGTTTAGCCCAATACTGGAGGGAGGAGGAAGGGAGATGAGGGAGGGCAATTTAAGCCAACAGTGGTGAGGAGAGGCTCAGAAGAAGGAAGCAGAGACAAAGGGCCCAGGACAGGAAGAACGATTGCCGGGAAACCAGGTCAGGAGACAAAAGTCAAATGGAAGGAGGCAATAGGGACTTGTGAGGGGAGGCGAAGAAGTGGCAAAAGTCATGGAGTGGAAAGGACAGAACAGGTTACTATGCAGAGAGAGGGAGCAGGCATTTGTGAAGGATCTTCAGAAAATAGTTTTGCACTGCTAGAGAGGAAGAAGGTGGAGGAGGGAAGTGATGAAATTAGAGGAGTAATTGATAAATGCCTGGACCAAACTGGAGCGGGGGGAAGTTCTGCTGGGAGAACTGCAACAGGGGTAAAAGGGCATAATAATGTGCAGGAGGAAGAAGAGGAGCTGGAAATGAGGGAGGAGATGAAGGAAGCAAGCAGGAGTAAGAGGGTGGAATCTTAGTGCTGGGGACTCAATACTAAGAGGAGTTAGGTGGGTAGCAAGGCGGAGAGGCATAGTCGCATTTGGGTGGAGGCCTTGCCAGGAATGACAGCGGAAAGGGTGGGACAGTCTGTTCTGAAATATGCTAGAAGGGGTAGGGACAAGCCTCATTTAATTATACATCTTGGGACAAACGACCTGGCTGACAAGACAGTGGATATAGTCCAGGAGGTTTGAGGAACTAGCACAATTATGTGAGGGGGCAGGAAGATCAGTAACTTTTTCCGAGATACTTCCGGTGCCAAAGGCAAGCACAACAAGAAAGCTGAGAATAGAGGAATTTAACAGATGGCTAAGAACCTGGTGTTGTGCTAAAGGGTATGGGCTGTTGAGGGGGTGGGGAGGGACCTGGGAGGACAGTAGTCTCTATGCCAAGGACAGACTACACTTGAGTGAGGAAGGAAGGAAAGAAAGTGTTGAAGCAGAGGATGGAAGAATATATAGAGGAAGTTTGGAGTTTAAACTAGGAGTGGGGGGTGGCAGTTGGGGAAGAGATATGCAGGGACCACAGGTTGGGAAATCATATGAGCTTACCCCCCATAACAGTGACAAAGGACAAATGGCAAGTACTGCTGGTGATGCTAGGAAAGGAGGGCAGGATGGGAGGAGGGGAAAAGGGTGGAAGGTGGTTACCCTTAATGCTAGGAGCCTTGGGAGGAAAACTGCAGAGTTGCAGGTTCTCATGGCAGAGGGAGAGGTGGACATTGCAGCCATCACGAAACATGGGCCACCCAATATAATGACTGGGACCTGTCTGTACCAGGGTACAGGTTATTTCGTGAGGGACAGGGTGACTGGGAAAGGAGGGGGTGGCACTATATGTGAAGGAAGGACTGAAGTGTGTAAGGGAGGAAGGGAGGAGGGCAGTACAGAGTCACTTTGGTGCAAATCCAGGATTCCAAGAATAGGAGTCTTAGAATGGGAGTGGTACAGGCCACCATCTCAGATGGAGGAGTTAGACAGGAACTAGCGGGACAGATCAGGAGGACCTGCAGAAGGGTAGTGTGGTGATTGTGGGGACTTCAACATGCCAGAAGTGGACTGGAGCACCCCAACAACCAGGAACAGAAGGGAGCAGGTACTGCTGGATGCCTTCCAGGACAGCTTCCTGCTGCAAATGGTCAGTGAACCAACCAGGTTAGGGAATACCCTTGACCTTGTGCTGGCAAATGGGGACTTTGTGAGAGAACTTACAGTGGAGGAACGCTGTCAGGGAGTGACCACCACTCAGTATGGCTCACATTGGATATGGGCAAGGAAGGAGGGAATCTGGCACAAGAGTGCTGGACTTCAGGACGCTGACTTTGGGAGGATGGGGAAGTGGTAAAAGGGTACCTGGCCAGAATTCAATCTAGTATGGATACTAACCAGAGATGGGAGCTCATAAGTTGGGGATAGTGGAGGCAACCAAAACCTGCTGCAAAGCCCAGAGCAAGAAGGCTAGAGCTAAGAAACCGAGCTGGTTGAGCAAGGAGGTCATGGAAAAGGTAAGGAAAAAGAGCTGCCTTTAGGAAATACAAGAAACAGGGAGGGGGAGGACAGAGAGGAGTACTTGACAGAATCAAGGAGGTGACAAGGGCAGTAAGGGAGCCAAAGCATCTACGAACTCAGGCTGGCACAAGGCATTAAGAAGGGGAGAAGGACTTTTAAGTACATCAGGAGAAAAGGAGCTGTAAGGACCACATAGTAAGGATTAGAAGGAGGGGGTGGGTGGAAGCAGGGTATGATAAGGCGGAAGCACTAAATGAGTACTTCTGCTCAGTATTTACTAAAGAGAAGAGGGGGGTGACACCCAAGATGGGTGAAATGGCAGACGGGGGGGAAGTGGTGACAGATGGGGAAATCATGGAGGACAGAGTTCGAGAGGGTTTGAAGGCACTGAGGGTGGACAAGGCACCAGGCCCAGATGGCATCCACCCCAGGGTACTGAAGGAGCTGGCAGAGGTCCTTGCAGGACCTTTGGCAGACCTATTTAATGCCTCACTACATTCGGGGTGTACCTCAGGACTGGAGGATGGCTCATGTGGTGCCCTCCACAAGAGTGGCCCCAAGGATGAACCAGGAAACTACAGACCAGTGAGCCTCACATCCATCGTGGGTAAGCTAATGGAGACTATCCTGAAGGAGAGGCTGGTGGCCCTCTTAGAGGCCAAAGGACTACAGGACAGCAGACAGCATGGCTTCACACGGCCGATCCTGCCAAACCAACCTGGTCGGGTTCTATGACTGGGTAACTAGGCAACTGGACGGGGACATGCAGTGGATGTCCTGTATCTGGACTTCAGTAAGGCATTCGACTCAGTGCCACATGGAAGGCTGGGAAGGAAGTTAGTAGGCACAGGGGCAGGTGCAATGCTGGTGAGATGGGTAGGAAACTGGCTGTAGGGAAGGCAACAGAGGGTGGTGGTGGGTGGGGAGCTCTCACACCCAAGGGCAGTGACGAGTGGTGTCCCACAGGGCTCGGTGTTGGGACCAGTGTTGTTTGGGATATTCATTGCAGACATATCATGGGACATCAAGAGCAAGATCAGTCTGTTTGCTGATGATACCAAGGTTGGCGGGTGGTGGATGACTTAGGGGATGGCAGGGGTTGCAGGATGATCTGGCAAAGCTTGAAACCTGGTCAGACACCTGGCAACTGGGCTTTAATGCCAAAAAGTGCAAGGTGATGCATTTTGGGATGAAGAACCCAAGGAGGACTTACCAGCTAGGGGAGTGCAGCTAGCCCAGACAGAGGAGGAGAAGGATCTGGGTGTGCTCATCACAGGGTCAATGAACAACTCGGCACAGTGTAGAAGGCAGCTGCAAAGGCCAACAAAATGCTGGGTTGTATTGCAAGGGGTATATCCTCAAGGAGGAGGAGGTGATTCTGCCACTGTATAGGTCATTAGTTAGACCACACCTGGAGTACTGCGTGCAGTTCTGGCGTCCGTATCTGAAAAGGGACATTAAGTTACTGGAGGGAGTGCAGCGCAGGGCGACAAAGATGATCAAGGGTCTGGGGGACTTATCATATGAGAGGAGGTTGAAGGAGTTGAACATGTACTCACTGGAGGAGAGGAGAGACAGGGGGGACATGATTGAAACCTTTAAATACATGAAAGGAATAAACAAGACAGGTACAGAGGGGCTGTTCAAAGTACAGGAGGGGAGGGCCACCAGGGGCCATGATATGAGACTGGAGCGAGGAAGGTTCAGGAGGGAGATGAGGAGACACTTTTTTACAGAGAGGGTGGTGGCTGGGTGGAATGCGTTACCTGCAGAAGTGGTATGCAGTAGAACAGTGGACTGCTTCAAACGAGGATGGGACAGGACAAGGGGGAGGGTTAATGAAGGGGAAGGGTGGAAGGGAGGGGCAGCTGCAGAATAAGGGGTGCTAGCTGCACATTCGAGCAGACTTGATAGACCTCTAGGCCTTTATCTGCTGGCAAATTTCGTATGTTCGTATGTTCGTAGTGGGGACTTTCAAGAAAGTGTGGGATAGATACAAGGGCATCATAACACTGAAAAGCAGTTAAGGGAAGGGGTAGGCCTATGGGCAGACTAGATGGGCTGCATGGCCCCCTTCTGTCATCACTTTCTATGTTTCTGTTTCAGGAGAAACTTCAGGTTGGGGCAAAGGATGACTGTCTCTGTGGAAAACCAGGTAGGGAGAGTCCACCGAGAGTGCCTGGAGCGCCTCTATCCTTCTGGCTGGCGTAATGGCCACCAGGAAGGCCATCGTCCATGATACGTGACATCTTATACCTGTGAACTGGCTCAAAAGGCTTGCCCATGAGCACTGTCAAAACCAGCAGTAAGTCCCATGGTGGAGGTGGTACAAGCACTGGAGGGGACAAATGGTCTAGACCCTTGCAAAAGCGCCCAACCACCTTCTACTGGACCACTGCTGGCTTACTAGCCTGTGCCGGTAAACAGAGATAGTTGGCAGGTGTACCTTAAGGGTCGTCACCCACAGTCCTAGCGTGGAAAGGGACCAAAGGTAGTCCAGGATGCTAGCCACAGGACAAGCAAGGGGATCCAATCCCTTGCCTGACACCAAATGGAGAATCTCATCCATCTGAAGGCACAGCATCTGTGAGCTGACTCTTTTCTGGAGGCCTCCACAACAGATTACATTGGCGCAGGATGCCATGTACCCTGGCAGCCTCAGGAAATCTTGGGCAGGGCACAAGAGCCCAACCTGAAATCATCAGACAAAGGAGGTAAAATACAGTGCCCGGTCCGTAGGGAGTCTAATTCTGCCCCAGTGAACTTGATTGATCACTTGCTTCAGTACTACATCAGACTTGTCCACGTTGACCAGCGGGCCTAAGTCTCGACAAGTCTGGAGAGACAGATCTGTGGATCTTTCCACGGCCTCTCTGCATAGACCACCCAACAGCCAGTCATCCAGATAGGGAAGCAATCTGATCCCAAGGCCCGCAGGTGGGCCGCCATCACTGCCATGCATATGGTAAAAGACCCTGGGTGCTGATGAGAGGCCAGAGAGCATTACCTGGAACTGGTACAGGACCCCTTCTGCACAGAATTGGAGTTACCAGAGGCAGGGTCAATGGACAGGAATGTGAAAAAACATATGCTGGAGGTCCAGGGAGCAGAACCACATTTGCTGCACCAGGGATGGCATAATCTGGTTCAGACTGATCATCCTGAACTTGCGTTTCCCCATAAACTGGTTGAGATCATGCAAATCCAGTATGGGGTGACCCCCCCCAATCCTTTTCGGGACCAGGAAGTACCTGGACATGTAATCCTGACTGGCCAAGGCATCCGGGACATGGCCCTTTCACAAGAAGCTGAATGATGCCCACCCTTAGGGCGGATAGCATGTCCTGAGACACCCCTGACTCTCAAGGAGCATGGAGGCAGCACAGCGGGAAAGCCTTGAAGTTGAGACAATCCTCTGCCCACCACGTCCAACAACCACTTGTCTGTTGTGATAGTGGGCCAACATGGTAAGAAGTGACGTAGCTGGCCTCCGACAGGGAAAGCAGTAAGGGACAGGAAAGGTGGAGGGGCAACACCTCCCAACCCGTCAGTGGGCAGCTTTTGCGGGGGCACTGGCGGCTGCTGCCAGAGGGATGCCCCTACCCCTTTTCTTTCCTTGGCCCCAGGACGTCTGTTTGGGGTGCAAGGTCTGGAACTGCCCCTGCTGGGGCTGCTGCTAGGGAGGCTGTGACTGAAACAACCGGTACTGTAAAGCCTGTTTCTTAGGCTTATTTTTTCTGGCCCTTCTGAGACAAAGTCACAGAATTAAGGGTGGCATCAGACTTCTTGATTTGGGTGAGATGGCCTTCTACCCAAGGGCTGAAAAGGTTGGTGCCCAGAAAAGGGACATCAGTCAGCTCATGCCAGATGTTCACCATGAAGGTGAACAAATGCCAGGCCCTGTGATGCATTGAGACAGCCGCTGCCACAGCATGGGCGCAAGAATCACCCATGTCCAAGGCTGTCTGGAGCTGGTGTTTAGCCCGCGACTGACCCTGGTTTCTGATGAGCTGCACCACCAACTGTTGCTCAACAGGGAGGTGCGAGCACACAACATCAAAGACTCCCATCAGGGAGTGATCAAAGTTAGCCATCATCACAGCATAGCTAGCCTGCCAGAGACCTAGAGACGTTGCAGTATACACCTTTTTTACAGCGTGGTCTATCTTACGAGACTTCTTGTCCACGTCCCCCTGGTGTCGGATTTATGAAACACTGAATTCGTGACCAGACCCTTCTCAAAGGGATGGTCCAAAAACCCTGAAAGGGAGCCTGCAGGGACTGCATACTTATGGACCGTGTGGGCTGAGGGTGCCAGGCAGGATGCTGGATACTGTCAAAGCTCCAGGGCTGGTCCCAAATGGCCTCAGCCACAGGGAAGGCAACCCCCAGGAATCTGTCCCAGTCCAGAACATCCATGAGAGGGTACTTAGTTCACTTGTGGACTGGCTTAAGCGGGACCAACATGGACTCTGAGATGAGTCAGAGAAATGCCCCGTAGGACACCAGGCTATGCTCGCTGGCAAGGTCCTAGACAGAACTGTGGTCAAAGAGTGGAGTCTCAGAGGGGACCATGGACTCATGATTCCAGTCATCTGATGACTCCTCAAAAACAGCCCTTGGTCATTTCTCACCACAGACTTCCTGGGAAACCTCACCAACAACTGGCCTGGAAAGCCGGTAGGCGAGCAGCCGGACTCCTTGGTCAGGGCTCCCACCTTTGGTTGTGGAGGTGATAGCTCCACCCAAAGAGGTGAAAAAGCAGTTGTGTGGTGTGGACCAGCAGGGGTGCCACTGGCATGGCTAGGAAACCAACAATCTGGAGGGGTAGAGACCTATCCTCCTCCGCTATAGCCCACTGTTGCCAGAATAGTTGCTTGTAGCACCCGCGCATCTTGCAGTGTGCCCCTTCTCACACAAGGATGAGGAGGTTGCAGAATGTCAACAGCGATGCCTCCTTGTTGAGCAGGATTGTGAGCAAATCCACCTCAACTGTCACCTCAACCATGACCTTGACTATCGACCAGCTGGTCGATAGCAAGAGGAATCTTCTGGGACAGGATTGCTGTAGACCACGTGTCTGCCCACATTAAAACAACACAGGTGCTGAAGACCTGACCCCAGGTGGAGGATGATCCCACAGTGGACCAGATGGGGACACCGACTGAACCATGTCTTCCTGGAGGAGGACCAGAAGCACAAGGGTCTGCGAGATCAAATCCTTGACCTCATTTGATAGCTGGTTGACAGGCTTGAGAAAAATCTCAGCAGCTTGCTCGACTAGAGTCAAAGTTGACTGGCTCAATGGGAAATCGATGAGCCATTGACCTGCCCCCCCCCCAGCTGAGGGGTGCCTGGCAGCGGTTGATCGATCAGGTGAGTCAAAGGACTGGGAAGACCTTGGCTGCCCGAGGTCCCAAGACCAGCCCCAGCAGTGCTTGCCTTTAGAACCATGGGGGACAGGGCTCTCCCCAAGGTCTGGAGGGCCAAACACATTTCAGGAAATTCCCCTGTGAAAGACCCTCCAATGCCAACTCCAGGGAACAGAGCTGAGACTGAGGAAGTGCCCACCACAGCCATCACTTCCACCTCAAAGGCTGCAAACTGTTCAGCCAAACCGAGCTGCACCTGAGGCCTTCTTGTGGTCCTTAGGGCACTCTTTTGGATCCCACTACAAAAGCAAATCTAGCGAGAGCCAGAGGTTCCTGTCCTCGAGGGACTCAAGAAACATACTTCTGCAAAGGCCACACCCGGGAACATCGTGTTGCCCGCCCCAGCAGTACATGCACGTGTTGTGCAGATCAGTGACTGACATTTTCTGCCAGCACCAAATGCAGAATCTGAAGCCTGGTTTCTGTTGGTCCTGCGTTAGTGTTGAGACGGAGCTAAGGGAACCACAAAACAAGTACTTAGAAATAATGAAAACTTCAACTATTAACGTTCGCTCATGGTGCAGATAACCTAAGTGAAAGCTGTGAAGGTGGTGACCTGTTCTTCCAGCAGAAAGATCTGATGTCATGGGGCAGAGTCAGGGGACATATCACCCAGGTGGTGGGAGGAACGTAGCTTAAAGACATCAGGCCAATAACATCGTTCTAGTGAAACTGCCAGAGTGTGGATAAGTGAAACATATCCAAGCCCCAAGAAACATGCAATATATGTACATGAAGACATTAGGGAACCAAAAGAATGCAAGAACGACAGCTGAGCACTGTGACAGTGAATATTTATGCATAATGTGCATAAACTTGATCCTTGGGATTCTTGGTCCTGCAGGGTTCCGCAGAAGTAGACCCAATGGAGCAAGTTGGGAAGGGGGGCTTGTTACATACACCAAAGCCGGACACTTGGCATTCTCCATTTTCTACAGGACATATTCAAAAAAATTTCCAGTGATGTCTCCTCGTGGCCTTGTTGAAGCATTGACAAATGGCACAGTTCTTCATGTTATGCGAGAGGACCAGGCGCTAAACACAAATTGTGTGAATGTCAGCTATAAACATCTTCACACCCCACCAACAGAAGTAAAATAGCCAAAGCTTCTTCGCCAGAAGCAATGACGGCATGCAACATTTAGAATGTAAGTAAAAGAAATAGAAACATCAACTGAAACTGACGTACGCATCTTCCATGATCCAATAAGTGGCTGATGGAGGAAGAAAAAATGGAGGAGGGCTTGCGCCACCTATGTTTCATAAGTAGAGCTGTCATACATCACTGTAGGTGTTTCCAGTTATGCAGATGTTTCTGAGTGGTCCTGATGCCAATGGCCTGTAGTACCAAAGGTGTGGCTCTATGGAGGGAGATGTCCTTAAAAAAGATCCAGGTAACTATGCTCGCTTACCATTCCTTTTCAATATTAGCAACACTGCATGATGGAAAAAAGAAAGCAAAAGGTCTTATCTGTGAAACAGAAGGTTAAGCCGGCAGAAAAGTTGAGCTTCCAGGTTTCTCCTGCAATAATCTTGATACCCAATTTAGCACTGATGTGTCTTGTTGATTCAATTTTGAGGCAGGAGGAGGTCACTCCTGAAGACTGGGCCAAGGGCTGTAACAAAGCCTGAAAAAGGAAATGCTATGAAAATGCCTGACCTGAAGAAGAGCTGCTACTCTGGTTCACCATTTCCAGTGACTGTGATACCACATTGCCTGGCCTGTTGCTGTTGCAGAATGAGAAACTATTATCCTGTGATTCTATTATCCTACTTTATCCAAAGTTTCAACACAGCCTATGATGCACATGCACCCTTCATGAAACACAAAGTTAAAGGTGCTAACAACACTTGGGTCAACCTTCGTCTTCTTGAGCAAATGAAGGCCCGGGATCACCTCTGGCAATGTGCTAAGCTGACCAGAAACAGGGCAGACACTCAAGCCTTCAAAGTTGCAAGAAATGCCTGCACCAGCGCAATTCGAAATGAAAAGGCCAACTACTACAAAACAGTGCTAACAAACTCTTGGAAAGAGGGAAAAAAGTTTTGGACCAACCTAATGGAACTAACTGGAAAAAAACAAAAAAAAAGTCCCACCCGCTATGGTCCACCTAAATGGCCACATCATCACAGATCAAGTCACTGTGGCAAATGCCTTTAATGCAGCATTTACCAACCTTAGCCATGTTTTACCGGCAACTTTCTTTGATCCCCCTCAAGATACCATTAACTCAGTCAAAGTCAGAAATTTGGAGGGAAATCTGCCGTTCTACTTCAAAGCCGTCTCCAAGGACATCACAAAAAAGTACTCCCTTCGAGTACTTGGAAAGTCTAGATCAAGCAGTGACTCCCTCGACCTGAAACTCCTCGCTCTAACCCTCGATGAAGTCCTGACCCCCTCACCAAAATCCTTAACAAATCTCTCATGCTCTCACAGTTCCCCCCCAAAATGGAAATCAGCGATGGTGACACCTATCCACAAAAGTGGCGATAAATCTCTTACAAGCAACTATAGGCCAATCTCCATTCTCCCACCTCTCTCAAAAGCACTGGTGAGAATAGCTGCTGACCAACTGATAGAACATCTTACTAAGTATAACCTGCTATGTCAAGAACAACACCAATTTCACAAGGGCCACAGCACGACCACGGCACTCCTAGAGCTTACCTCCTACATCCACAATGCTCTGGGACAAGGATCTCGTTGGCGCCACCTTCATCGACCTAAGGTGTTTGACACCATCAACCATTCACTACTGCTTCAACAACTATCTCTAATAGGCCTACCTCCGGACACAATTCTTTGGTTTCAAAGCTACCTCAGTGACCGAACACAGCAGGTAAAAAATGGCAAATCCCTCTCAACAACCCTCTTGGTCCGATCAGGAGTCCCACAAGGATCCATCCTAGGTCCTATGCTTTTAGGCATTTTCCCAAACAGCCTCCCTTTACCTTGCTCAGAAAAAATCCTACTCTATGCCGACAATGCTGTCATCTTCACCTCCTACTCTGACCCCTCCTTTCTGCAAATACAAGAAAGCTTCACTGATGCAGAGACATGGTTCAAATCCACAAGCTTATTCTTAACTACAGCAAAACCAACTCAAAGCTATTCCATGGTACCCACAGCAAACATAAAAACAGAGACCTCTCTATCACAAACAGCAAAGAGGCCACCTTTGAACAAGTACAGCTATTTAATTATGTTGGGGTGATTCTTGACCCAACACTTGGATACTCTGAACATATCAACTATGTAGCAAAGACCGTGAATACCCGCATAGGCCTGCTCTACAGACATAAGAACTGCCTCACGGAAGAAGCCCTAAGCACTGCCATTCACAGTTCACTAATTTCTACAATAGACTATGGGCTTGTGATCTACGGTTCTGCCACTGATACAGCTCTCTGGCGCATCGCCACAGCACTAAACAAGGCATGTTGTCTCCAAACATCTGCAAGATCTACGAACACACAAGCTGGCTCCAACTATCTGGCAGAATTAAATATCAAACCTGCATCCTAGCAAAAAAGCAAACACTGGACCTACTACCCCCTGGATCAGAGGTACTGTTGAGACCACATAGCAGCCCACGACAAACCAGGAATTCAAACAACCTCTCCTTCACTGTTCCCCTTTGCAGGACTACCCAAGGCTAACAATCCTTCTTTTTCAGAGCCTGTTCCTGGTTCAACGCCCTGCCAGCAGAAGTTACCAGCAAAGCAACCCTGGGTGCCTTTAAGCTCAGCCTGCATCAATACCTCACCTCCTATGCCTCCTCCGACTGCTACACCTAAATGGTTTATCCCCTCCACCTCCCATACCTCACCCTTCCCTCCCTACTCCTTCCCTCCTCCTGTACTCCCTCCACACACCTCCTCGCTGACCCTGCCCCACCCACCCCCACTCCCTCTCTTTCTCCCACTTTACACCAGCCTCTGGCCTGGCCTCCCCTCCCTCTATCAGATGGCTGCCTATACGAATCTATATTGCTTACATTATTATAGAAGTGATTTGCACAACTGTGATGTTTTGGTAATTGACAAAGCCCTCCGGCTGCTATGTTTATTTCTCTTTTAAACAATACCACTTCCTGTCCTACTGCTTCAAGTAACCTGACGTGGAACCTTTGTAAAAGAGCCCCTGGCTCAAAGGTGTAGCTGATTCCCTTAAATAAATAAATAAATAAAATGTGAGATGGGCATTCATTTTGCACCTTCCTCTGGGTGGCCCTCCTGCTTGAAAGAATGCAATATTTCATACAGAAAAACTCATGGGAAGGGAAGAAGGCAACTTCTGATTTTGCTGCCTCAAATGATTGGCTTTAGAATGTCCTCCTCTATGTGCTCAGCCACTATGTCCCAGTAAACATCTTCAATGGAGATAAGACAGTGCTTGTTTTTCTTTTTTCAAGTGATGCAGGAAGGGTCACTGACCATCAACTGACAGAACCTGAGTGGTCATAATAAGGCAAAATGGTATTTACTCACCTGGTAAAAGTGATTATTTGAGTACCCTTTATAGTACTCTGTAGTCAAAACCAGTGGGTATTCCTTGTCCATCATATAGGTTAATGCACGATCCAATCAAATCAAAGTGGGCAAGGACATCCCCCTTTGCTCATCAGAATATCTCCAGTGTGAATCTTCCTTAGCAATAATTAAAAAGGAGTAGACATACAAGTCGAAATAGGGAAAAAAACAGAGGAGACAAAAAACAGTAACATTGCTCTTTGTGCAATGCCCCCCTGATTAGTGCCTGGTAGCCCTTGCTGTGCTGTAGGTTATAACAGAAAATGTCTCCAGACCTTGTTCAGTATGCCTTACTCTTTACTGCAACATATTCATTGCTCCTTATTGTATCATAATAAAATTAGACTTGAAACACTCATATGCTATATGCTTACATGCTTATGTGCTGATATTATTTACAAATGCATTCTTTGAACACATATGCAGTAATACTAATCATATTCATAACCCCAGCATGTGGAGTAATCTGCCATCCCGGGTGGGGCTGTGGAGAACTATAAAGGGTACTCAAAAAACCACCTTTACCAGGTGAGTAAATACCATTATATTTTGTACCCTTTACACCACTCCACAATCAAAACCAGTGGGACCTTAGCAGCAGTGTAGTTATAGAAAGGTTACTTGTGGGTGGGTGAAAAAAGGCAGATCAGGTTGTTACTAGGTAGACTGAGTTCCCACCCTTAGTACTGTTCTAGCAAATATGGTCCTTTTGGCAGATGCCACGTCTAGCCAATAATGCCTGGTGAAGGTATGGACTGAGGACCATGTTGCTGTTGAGCAAATGTCCGGTACCGATACCATCCCTCTCTCCACCCAGGATGTCGCTACAGCCTTGGTAGAGTGTGCCTTGATCCCTTCTGGTGGCTCTTGACCTGCTGCCCTGTAAGCCTCAATAATGGTCTGCCTTATCCATCTAGCAATGGTGTCTTTTGAGACTGCCTGCCCTACCCTCTGCCTTGTGGTCAGTATGAATGGCCTATCTGTCCTACGTATGCTGCTTGTCATGCTGAGGTACTTCTTCAACTGATGGCCTACATCCAGCGGGTGAAACTCTACTGTGTCTGGAGTTTGGTCTACATCTATGTATGATAGTAGGATATCTTGATCCATGTGATATGGAGTGACCACTTTGGGTAGAAACAAAGGAACCATTCTGAGTATGACCCTGTCACTATGAAAGGTTATGAAAGGCTCCTTGCATGATCGGGCTTGTATCTCCCCTAACCTCCTAGCTGAGCAGATTGCCACCAGGAAGATTGTTTTAAGAGTACACCTGGGTAGTGTGTCTTGTTGAAAAATGGGGGACTGTAGAGCATCTAGCACTGTACTGAGTTGCCAAGGGGGGGTACCTTGGCCTGACTCTCGGTGATGCTAATGCGACTGCCTTAAGTAGTCTGACTGTCTGGATGTGAGCCAATGGGCCACTTATGGAAGAAACTGCTGATGTCTGAACACTGACCAATGCCGGGCTGAGGCCCTTATTCGCCCCTTCGTTGAGGAAATCCAGAATCTGTGGCAATCTTGCCACTGATGGTGAAGTCTCCTTCTCCTTGCACCATTTGTGAAAGATTTGCCATTGTCTAAGGTAAATATTGTTGGTAGATTGTCTCCGGGGATTGTAGCAGTTGATTCACCATTCTGATGTGATAGCCTAGTGTCAACAGTCTGTTCCTTTCAGTAGCCAGGCCGTCAGACTCAGGCTCGATGGATTCGGATGAAGAATTGGGCCTTAACTCAGAAGATCCAGCCAGTGGAGCAGGTCCACCGATGGCTTCGCCGCCATTGCTTGAATGAGCAAGTACCATGGTCTCTTGGGCCATTTCGGGGCCATAGTGACTACTATTGGCCTCATGCGTCATATTTTGTGGAGGATTTTGCTCATCATTGGAATGGGTGGAAATGCATACGCCCATTTGAACCTTTATTGGGCTGAGAGTGTGTCCACTTCCAGCACTTTGGGATCTGAGAATCTGGAGTGGTAGTTGTGCAGCTGCGTGTTCTGCTGTGATGCCACTGGGTCCATTTGGAGTGGCCCCGTTTCTCCTGCAGCCATTAGAAAATGTGTTCATTGAGTCTCCACTCCATCTGGTTGATGGTGACTCTGCTCAGCCAGTCCGCCTCGGCACTGGATGTACCTGCCAGGTGAATTACGTTGAGAGATTGCAGATGTCACTCTGCACAGAATAGAAGCTGGAGTGATTCTTTTTATCATGGCCTTGCTTCTGGTGCATCCCTGCTTGTTTATGTATGCGACTGTTACTGGGTTGTCGCACTGCACTAGGACTGCTTTGGTGGTGAGGAGAGGTGCGAAGAAAGTCAGGGCTAGGCGTACGGCTCTCATTTCCAGAACGTTTATCGGAAGTGTGGATTCATTCTGATTCCATAGTCCTTGGGTGACATGGTTCATGTATGTTGCACCCCAGCCTGACAAGCTCGCATCCATGGTAATCACTTTCATGGGAGTTTGCGTCAACAGGCATCCTCACAGTATGTTCCTTTTCAGTGTCCACCATCTCAGGCTGGCGGTGTTATTCGGAATTTGAAGTTTTATGTTGTCTGGTTCCATGACTCTATTAGGTATCTCTGTAGGATTTGCATGCATAGCCTGGCTATGATACCATATCTATTAGCGCCGCCATGACTCCCAGAACCTGGAGGTAGTCCCATACTGCTCAGTTGGGTCTGCTGATTAGGCCTGTCACCAGCGTATGAATGTTGCAAACTTTCTCCCATGTCAATCACTGCACCTAGGTGCGTGAGGGATTGTGAGGAGGTCAACTGGCTCTTTGCTGTGTTGATCATCCAACCGTGTTCTTGGAGACAGTGTATGGCCAGTTGGGTGCTGTATTGCGCCTGTTCAGCTGTTTCTGCCCTTATTAGCCAGTCATCAAGATAGGGGATAATGTGCACCCCTTGCTTCCGTAGGTGTGCTGCTAAAACCACCAGAGTCTTGGTGAATCCTCAGGGTGCAGATGCCAGGTCGAAGGGCAGGCAGGAGTATTGATAATGTTCCCCCTGAATGCTGAACCGGAGGTATCTATGATGTGATCTCCAGATTGGAATGTGAAGATAGGCATCCTTCAGGTCTATCGAGGTCAAGTAGTCCCCTGGTTGTATGGCCAGCAAGGTTGACTGCAGGGTTTCCATTTTGAACTTTTTGTACGTTATGAACCGGTTTAAGTACTTGAGGTCTAGTATAGGTCGCATTCCCACTGTTTTCTTTGGGATGACAAAGAATAAGAATTAGATCCCTGGGTCATTTTCCTCTGTAGGAATTGGTGTGATAGCCCCATTTTTTTTGTAAGTCCTGCATTGCCTCTTTTATTGCCTAGACCTTCTTTGGGCACCTCGGTAGAGGGGAAACTAAGGGCCTGTGCTGTGTTGGTTTGCAGCTGAATTCGATTGCTAAACCCTTTGTCACCACCTCTAGCACCCACTTGTCCAACGATGTCTGAGCCCATTGCTCTGCAAACCTCTGCAGACTCCCTGCCAATGGTGGGTTTGCTTGGGCCCGCGTGCCTTCATTTTTTGTTACCTTGGGCTCTGAAGTTTTGCTTGTGATCTCCATTTGCATACTGCCCACCGGCGTTGTTTTTTGATTTGTTACCATAAGACCTGTGTTGACATTTGGGCCTCTGGTGCCACGGTTTGGATCCCTGGGGTTGCAAGTCTGTGTTTTTGGTTTGAAAAACTTGCTTTTGAGGCTGGCCCAGTGGCACTGAGGGCTGAGGCGCTGGATGCCTTACCTCGTGCTGCGCTGGTGACCCATGTTTGGCGGGGAGGAGAAGGATTGAGCAACCGACGGACTGCTCTCCTTTTCCGGGGGGGGGGGATATCACTTCCCGATGTCTGATTGCTCCCTGGCGGAGGCAGGGTGTCAGGGCATGGGGTGACAGCTCAGGGTGGAATCTGAGCAGATGCCTGGGGGAGGAGCATGGTGATGCATGCGCTTCTGCCTCCGCTGGCGTCATTGCATGCATGTGACTCCAACGGGTGGGGGGAGTAAACAGTGGAAAGTGACACCTCTCAACTGGCTTGATGGCCGTCCGCGAGTGTTCACCGGGTGCTGGCACCCGAACTAGATCCATGAGGATGGGGAGTTAGGGGGCTCCCTGCCGCCTCCCTGTGGGGGGCAAGCTGCAGGGGTTTCAGGGTGCCTGCGGTCCAGGTCGAGATGGAAGGCAGCCGGATCTCTGGCAGGATGCAAGAACTACAACGGGGTGCAGAGAGGTGGCCAAGGAGGATAAAAAGTAACGCAACAAAGAAAAACTTGCTTTTGGGGTGAAAGGGCCTGCCGAGGGTAAGTAGACGTCTTTATCTCCCTGTGCTTGCTTACCCCCTCTGTTTTTGAGATACAGTGTTTAGGCCATCTCCAAATAGTGTTCCCTCTCTGAATGGAAGCTTCATTAGGGCATTCTTGGATTCGTTGTCCACTTGCCACAGCTTAAGCCACAACACCCTCCTGGCTCTGTTCACTGGGACAGTTGTTCAGGAGCCGAACCTGAGGATGTCCGAGGAGGCATCCATTATGTATTTTACTGCTTGTATTGCGCACTGAGCTGCGTCAGCCTGGGGGGAATCTTCCGGTATGTTCTCAGTGAGTGTGTCTAGCTACCTGTGAAGGGCTCTGCACGTGAACCATATGGCTGTGTCCTCTGACCGTAACATGCCTGAAATCTCATGTAATTTTCTGACGTGCTCTTCAATCTTTTTATCCATGGGGTCTTTGAGGGCCACTGTGCTCTCGATCGGTAGAGTCATGCACTTAGAGAGTTCGGAGACGGGCTGATCAACTTTGGTGGCTTTTCCCCTAGTGTTCGCCACTTGCTTGGGACAGGGGGTACCATTTGTTCACCATTCTCCTTTCAGGTAGTCTGGTGGGGTCAGGCGCATCTTAGTCTTTAAGGAGGGTCTCTATGGTTTTACAGGTTGGGAAGTGGATCTTCTCCAGTTCCCCCATGGAAAGTAGGGAGTCCTCGGATGTGGATGGTCGTTCGGGTTGCTGAGCTATTTTGAGCGCTGATCTTACCATTGTAATGAGCTCGTCAATGTTGTCATCATGACACATTCAGTTTGACTTGTCTGCGGTGCCCTTCTCTGGATCCCCTGGTGTTTCGGTCATGGAGCTGTCCATCTCTAGCCTGGGACGCTTCGTGGTGCACTCATCCCCTGGGAATTTCTGCATGAGTGGTACCAGCGCGGGGCTGCCTGCCTTCAGGGATTCCAGGAGCTGGAACAATAGCTGTGCCTGGCTAGCATCTAGTGCTATCGGTGCAGTTGATGGCAGTGGGGATTCGGTGTCTGATCCCTCGGTGTTTGATCCCCTCTCCCTTCCATCCCTCCTGGGCCTCCGCTGGCCATCAGAATGCACACAGCTCAAGTCGTGTCCTCTTCCTAGACTGCTGTGAAAGGGATTCCACATTCCACGCATTTCCTCATGATGCTGGTTGATCTGTTGAATTGAAGAGAAAATTGCAACAGATAAGGACTCCTTGTAATGGTAGGCCACATTTTTTAAAATGACTGCCTCTGATTTGCTGCAATGTGTGATATTTGTAGCCTGCCCCTTTAAAGGGAACAGCTGCCAAATGCACAGTCATAATGTGGTCCCAGGCAACATGGCGGTCACCAGCTCTCATGGGATACCACGAGGTTTGGGAGTAGTGTATACGCTGTCTGATCCCATCCAAGATGGCGCTGTAATCTTGCGAGATTACGCGCGTGACTTGCAAGGGTTCCCCAGCTACTGTGGCTCAGAGTCTCGCGGGAGCAGCAGAGCATCATAGGGCTTCACAGAGCATCAAGGGGACAGAGAGATGGCTGCCAGTTGTCTCAGTGGGCGGAGTAGAGGATTTATTGCCCCTGAGACAAAGAAGCTGCAGGGAGAGCTCCTAGGAAAAGGTGCAATTTTCTCTCTCTGGACATGGGAGGACAGCAAAAAGGAGTTTGTTGCTTCGTCTGCGCTACGATGTGACGGGAGACACTCAGAGCTACAGCTATCGGCCCCAGGTATTTAAAAGTGCAGACTTGTTAATTAATTATTTATGTTGGTCTGCAAACTCCAGCATCTGGATGACAAGCTACAGGAGGTCCTCATCCCACATCTTGCTTCTCTTGGGTGTCTGTGGCTGGGACTTGTAGATTTTGGCAGGGGTGTCTGTGTCAAAGCTTGGGGAGGTTGCTACAGGAGGGACCTCAGCCAAGGAGTGAGCGCTATGGCTGTGGGCTTCTATGCTTGGGCAGAGGTCGCTGCAGGAGGGACCTGAGCCCCGATGCTGCCTAGGGGGCTGAAGCAGTGAGCCCCCCAAGGTCCAGAAGAGGTGTCTGAAGAACAATATGCTTGATGGAGGTTCAGGACCCGCTGCAGGAGGGGGTACCTTCCCCTACCCTGCATTATTGCCAGCTTCCCTAAACCTTTTTCTGATAAGAAAAATATGTGAAGCAAATACAGATGCTGCCTACTGCCTCTAGTTCTGATTCTGGTGCATGCAGTTATTAAAAATGCTGGCTGCTAGGCTGCTTATAAAGTTGTTAGGTATGTAAAAAGAGAGTGTACCTGTAAAATAAAACCAAAAGTTGTTGGGAGCACCTATGGGATGTGATCAACCTATCTTGATGCACAAAGTAAACTGGAGATATTCTGATGAGCCAAGGGGCATGTCCTTGCCCACTATGATTTGACTGGATTGTGCATCAACCTATAGGATGGACAAGTAATATCCACTGGTTTTGACTGTGGAGTACCATAAAGGGTACGAAATATAACAGCGAGTCTCAGGTATGAGCCGAGCAAATGCCACAAGGACTGAGAAATTTCCCTTGCCAATCATAGGCAAGTTGTGTAAGCCGCCGTGTTTTAAAGGTGTAATGTGGATACTCTACCAGTGGTGTATTCAGTCAATTTAGTTGTGTGGTTGACAGGGGATATCTTCTACAAATGGCTGCAAGATCAGATAGAAAAATACACTGTAAAAGAAGAAATGTTAATAGACAATTGCCCCCAACACAAACCCCTGCCTCTGAGAAATATTAACCTAATCTTTTTAACCCCCACCTGTATTGCCATAACATAACCGATGGACCAGGGGGTGACACATAATCTAAAACTCCACTACTGAAAAAGGATAGTGAAAAAAACAGTTGTGGGCAGCACTGGCAACAAAGAGAGAGAGTGAGCAGGCTTTTATTAAATTTGCCAAAATCGTGAAGATCTTAGATGCTATACACCTACTGCATGTGGCAAGGAATGACATTTCTCCCCAAACTATCAGGCCTTGTTTCCAAAAGCCAGGGTACTGCGTCATGATCCACACTCCCAGGACACACTCGCACAGTGCAAACACTCCCCCTGGTTAAGCGAGCCACCTACTGGCACACAGCAAAAGGAGTTCATTACAACATACATGGCAGTGGATGTGGATGAACCAACTAGTAGAGAGTCAAAAGTTGCAGAACCTGCCATGTTGTCCTCGGAAGAGAAGCCGCAATGGAGGATGATGAGGTCAAACCAGAAGCTGGAGATACTCCACCTATTAAAGCTGATGTTTAGACAATGTTCCATAGGATAGGAACATCATTTTAAAAATTAAACAACACTATAATTCTTCCTGGCAATATCCTTTTGCTAAAAAAAATGGAGTCCTTTGCATAAGGTCCTTCCCAATAGACTTGTCATGCAATATACCAAGCCAGAACATTAATAAGATGGCTTGTTTTTAACAACACAATGTTCTATGTTTTCTTAAAATAAGAATATTTATTTTCAGTAATCTGTGACTGGCTTCAGTTTTTCAGTAATTCTGTGTGTATACCATTTTGGCTGTATGCACAGATTTTGGTTGTCCCAGCCATGTGCGTATAAGTGGAACTGACTGCAGTCAGAAATCTCATCTATGAAATCTACATTTAGAAATTCTACTGAAAATGAACATGTTCTGCAATTACTGAGTAAAAGGGTCAGTAAAAGAGTTCTAATTAAGGTCTCTCAAAACAATAGGCTTATGACAGAGTTGTTTGTCAATATATGGAGTTATCTGATAAGGATACACAAATGTCATACACAAACTGCTCAGACAGCACAGGTGATGTTGATCTCTAATGGTCATGTCCCTTCCTTTCCTGTTTCCAGACTGCATATAGCCCCTGCACTCAGCAGTGTATTGAGTGAGTCCATCCTTAGTAGCTGCCACTGGCACCCTCTCTGTAATTCTGGCTAAGAACTTACACTGGGTACACCTCTCATCTTTTAGTCAAGCATTAACACTGGTTGTAACATGGCTCTGGACAGAGAACGGAAATGGAGCTCACCGACTGGTGGAAACGTGTCATCTGATCGAGTCCCAACGGTGATTAAGCCAGCAGTAGAGCCCGCTAGATTAGTACCCACACTGTCCACACAAGCAGCACTCATTAGAGCCCACTGGGGTAGTACCCAGACTGTCCATCAGCCAGAGGGTGCAGCACTGGGACGGGAATGAAGACGGTACAGGTGCCATCGTTCCGTAAGAGCCGGGCGGCATCAGGATCGCGCACAACTAAAATTAGAAGGGAAACATTTATTGTGTGGTCTCAGTAAGCAGTAATCACCGAAAATCGATCAGCCCTCACAAGCCAGTATCATATCGTGCCCAGGACTGCGAAGGCAATAATCGGGAGCGTGCCGGGGAGCAGTTGTACACAAAGACAGCATCAGTAGCTATGCGCAGAAGCCTGTAGATGGCAGCATTCATTAAGCAGCGATGAAATGGTCGGCGGAGTTGGGCGCCGGTGCCCCCCACCGTTGGAGGATCTGAGAGACAGGACGGGACTTATTGAACTGTGGCAGGAAGGGAAACAAATGTTGAACATGGAGATATCGTGGCACAGAAACACACAAGGTAGATAAGCCCAGTAAAGGCATAATAAGTGTCTCAATATTTGTTACTCGCACTGAATAGTTTTCCCATACTGCACTGCTTCCATGGGGGATCGGGATATAATGTCTAACGAGAAATCATAGAACACCTCGCTACGAATTCAAAAAATGTAACGTTGTTGTGTCTTTGAGACAGTAATCTTCTGTTGGTGTCGGGTGAGAAATAGGCGCCACTATATAAAAGATTGTGTAGCATGCATCGTGAACGCGCATGCTGTCACATCATCACACTGACTGGAATGCAAGCAAAACTAGCATACTGTAGGAAGCAGCAGTATGACTTTCGGCAAGTGTTGTCTATTTCCGACTGACCTAGTTCTCGCACAATATCCCCATCGCGCTTGCCATGTTACAACTGCATTAATCACCTCCAGCGTAGGGGTCCACCGGGGATTAATGCCCACTGGGTGGTTGGAAGCCCTCGGCCTCGTACACCAACCCCCCCCCCCCAAGCAGGGCATGAATCCACCGGTAGAGCCCTTCTCTGTCGGTGATTAATGCTTACATAGTCAATGACTGTCTCTTCAAAAATGGATGAAACCTCTCTGCTTCTTGAACATGAGGCACTTGGATTTTTCTTACAACAATAAGAGCTATTTATTCAGGCACAAAGAAGACACAATACTCCTTGCTGCACACAGGGTTAAACAGCTTAGTTACAGATGCAGTAAATTATCAATCATCTGAGGTACAACTCTCTCTCATATGTTATGAACTGGACTGAAATAAAACACAGGACAGGCCTCTAACAAAGAATTCTGTAATTTTATACTTTCTCCCCCTGCAGTGAGGTCCTTCACCATTTGCTCAGAGAACACATTTTACAACCTCCACCTTGAAGTGCTTATTACTGTGGTCTAGAGTGTCCAAGACAACATGCCTGTCCCAAGATCAGTGATTTAGGAATATCAAGGTCGCATTTCTTTGTTACAAATATTTTATGGCTCTGTTATCCTATGGTACAGAAATCCTACTTTTCCACTTCTGCAAATGAAAAGCAACACCGAGAACACCAGAGTACATATTTTATATTATGCCATGGCTGGCTCTGCTCAACTTTTGTCACAATTTGCATACAGATACATACAGTGAAGCACTGCAATGGCCTGGCACAGGATGCAGATTACTAGTTAAAATGTCCATGTAACTTCCTGCTGGCTTTATTATCTATTCTTTCACAAATGTGTTTTAAAACATTTTTTCCTAGTTTAACTATTAGCTGGAAAAAAACAGAATGAAACACAGTAATGGACACAGGCTCATTATACAAAAAGCCTGTGTGTCATTTATTGCTATCATCACCAATTTTGTCTGCCAGACTGAGAAAATCTTACAAAACTCATTTGACCTTGGCGTGTTCTAGTGTCTTGCTTTTAATTTCTACAAGCCTCTTTCTTCTGAATGGCATACATCTTGATCCAACTTCATTCTACTCGGCCTATAAGAAAGGTCATCTTTATATGGAACAAAAGGCCCCTTATGTCAGTGCCTGGCAGTAACTGAAGGCATGAAGAAATACTAAGCTTCTTCAAAATATTATACAGGCAACATACACAGACCACGACAATGCCGTCCACTATCAAAGCCTTTCGTGCCAGCTAACCAACACAAAACCCAACATGTCTTCAACCCATCCCTGCCATCTGCATTACCTATGACAGCTGCATGTGCTTTATACTATTTAGAAGTGTACAGTGTTGGGTAAGTTACTTTTTCTATTACTTTCGAAAACTTGTTCCAGAAAGCTCTGTGCAGTCACTAGCAAGGATGGAGAAGTGCTGAAAAATGTAATACACCTCACAGTTACATTTACTTATGTCTTTTTATAAAAAAAGAAATATGCAACTGTAACGGATCCCATTTATTTGAAAGTAACTAGTAACTAACCTATTATTTTCAAAAAATGTAATCTGTTATAGTTATTTATTATTTTTGTATTAAAAGAAATAAGTAACTATAATTGTAAGGTGTATTACTTTGTCTAGTATTTCTCCATCCTTGCTAGTGACTGCACAGAGTTTTCTGGAAAAATTTTCAAAACGTAATAGAAAGTAATAGAAAAAGTAACTTACCCAACACTGGAAGTGTAGCAGAAAGCCTAATTACATTTAGAAGTTGATCCACGATTCCCTTAACTAACTGTACCCAATAGCACTGTTTGAAGTCCAAAACATCCACTGCTCAACCTAATACAAAATGGCCACCCGGGGTACAATGAGTTTTACTGGAGTACATCGCAGATCACTGGAGCAAAATATCTGGCTAGAGGAACACATTAGTCTGCACACTTTTAGAAAAGTATGGCTCATACTGAATGAGAACAATTGTGAGAAAAAGAACTCTCCTTGTAGAGAAAATGAATTCATGCCATTCCTCCTTATTAACATTATTTTTAGGGTTTCTTTTACAATTCTCTTTCTACCTGTGGTATTTCTTCAATTGCCTGGGCCTTGCTTCAGGCACCTTCAGAATCCTTTTCCCTCGAGAAATGTCGAGATATGAACATCTCTGTAGTATAATAACCAAGGAAAATTTCCCCAGAGGCCACAGTGGTAGGTCTCCCCTTTTCATGAGTTGCTCCCAGGTGACTTGATGCCTGGTTTGTGGGTAATCACCTCAAAGTGCATAAACAACTTTATTTACTGTAAGTAACAATTCTGGTGTATCTTTTTTTTTTTTTTAATTATATTAAACATCAAAGAAACTATTCAAGTATCTGGCCTTAGAGCAGATTGTTGTGAGTACAGTTCACAATGGTGTGTATTGTTTGGGTATATGGACGTAAATTTACAAGTAGCACTAAAAGTTGTCAATTTAAAATTCTCAGTTTCAGGTACTGCTTTAAAGGGAAAGTCCTCTTAACCTATTTCCTTTACACCTGTGTAGTCTGCAGGCATGAGCAATGATTCCTTCTCTTGCATTCCCCTAATTTCATTCTTATTTAAATATGAATGAGGCTGCTATAAATGAGGTTGCTTCACTCTGTTTTGCACTGGTGTAAAAACCTGTTTGTCCTCATTGTAAAGGACATGACCCCACTCATGCAAGGCATCATGGGAGTTGATGCACCCCTGCACAAGCCAGCAGAAGTTATACTCTCAGTCAGTTCTGTTACATGTCTTGTGAAGTTCCTGTACTCTCTAAAATCATGTTTTTTCTACCATACACTTTAAACTATGGAAAACAGGGCACTTACTATGCCTTGACAAGTTCCATAACCAGCGTAAGACAAGAACACAGGGACTGTAAAGCACAGCAACAGCACTGACTAATACAGTATGACTACTGCCAGCTTTAGCATTAAAACATCATAAACTTCCAGGCTGAGTCAGCTCATGACCTTTGCAATGGAGTCAAGCAGGTTTTCACACCAGGCTTACGTACCGTTATTTACATTTAAATCCTGATGAAATTAGGAAGGTGCAATACAGGCATTCGCTGTTTATGCCTACAAACTACACAGGGAAACAGAATAAAAGACTAAAGGGACCTTCTCTTTAAGAACAACAACATTTCCATGTTCAAGAACTGGCAGAAATAGTTGCAGGGCAATAGCTTGTTCTAACCAGCACTTTAACAATATTAACTTGGAAGTGGTTAGATAGGCAAAAGACAATGGGCCCGGATTTTCGAAGGGTTTTGGATCACTGCAAGGGATCTGCATCACAGAGTTTGACATTTGCGTCAAACATTGCAGCAATCGCAATTCTGAAAGGCAGCCTGCTGCAAAGCTTGACACAAGTCCCTTGAGCCAAATGCCACAAGTTGGACCAGTTCCCCCTGGTTTAAATGGGTGTCATTTGGGAACCCATTTTACAGGGCTTGTGCCAAAGCTTTGGCGCGACTGTCTGTAAAGTGTGGAAAATGTTGCGACTGCGCCAAACATTCTAAAACTGGGCGCAGTTTGACAAACACCAGGGTGGACACAGGGCTTGACGCAAGCCCTGCATCAACCTTTGAAAATCGTGCCCAATGTGTAATCCTCTTGGCTACATCTCTACATGGAGGATAACGTATAGGCAATGGTATGTAACAAGTTTTTTTTCCATAAACACACCAGATGTGTGTGATACCACATGAACTATGAGACCAAGGGTGGGCAAAAATGAAATAAATTGCCCATACTTTATTTTAAACAATTCCTAGTTAGCAGAGCTGCACTTGGCAGATAGGGGAAAAGAGGACCGTAAATCAAAGTACATTTTCCTGCAGCTGTTGTATCTTGTGCTTGGTGCTGTGTGCAAGAGTGAAGCAATTCTCCGTTACCCAACACTCGTGTGTAACGCAGGGTCTGCAACACAGAATTTCAGGCACTTGTTTCGGGTTGTAATCAGCCCCAACCTGTAATAATAATGCAAGTTAACTATTTTGAACCAGTACATAACCATCTAAATTATTATAAGTCCAGGATCTACTATGATTTGACATTTAATGATTACTGTGAAATATGCCATGCGATGCTTTGTGAAAGATTAATTTTGTCAGAATGTGGAGTGCCTCTTTTAAATAGTAAATATTTTACAGTTAGCCAGCCTACCTCTAAAAGTGCAGCAGCAGGATCACCTTGCAGGCTCTTTCCCAGCTTGTCCACTTCATCCAGCAGGAAGACAGGATTGTTAACACCAACGGTTTTCAAGCCATTGATGATTCTACCAGGCATACTTCCCACATAGGTACGTCTGCAGGACACATACTCACAATTAAAATAATCAGACTTTTGGGCTCCACTGAAATTAATAGACACCTGACCAAATTACTGGTTTGCTATCATAAATCATGACATCATTAGCTAATCAGGTAATCAGGACTGTTTTTTTCTAAACATTTCCTGATACTTAGAACCACTGTAGAACAAAGGAGCGCTAACTTACATTCGTAGGGTATCAGAGCTGCTCACCTTTGTTTTATGGCTCTCATACCCCAGAATGCATGGACAACCACAAGAGTGGTCCCAGAGGTAGTGTTAACATACATAAGAGGATCTCTCATGAAAACCGCTTTAAATTATTATGTTCTAAGTTCAGTTGGAATAGTTTATTTCTCACAAAGGTGTTTTTTTTTTTATTTTCAACAAAGTAAAACATTTCAATTTTTAATTCCAGTTCAGTTGTTTTTAAACAAAAGTCCTGAACATGATTTATTACATATTTATATGTACAGCTACTGTCTCTCTTATGGTTGTAAGTATCTCCTGAAGTCCTTTGTGTTCCAGAACTGCTCAGCTTCACATCGCAGTTCTCTCAGCCAAAGGGCTCAAGAAGTCATCCTTATGTATCTTCAAAGTTCAACGTTTATTGTTCGACATCCATGTCATTACAAATAGAAACATTTAAAAAGGAGTGCATGTTTTAAACTTCATTACAATATAAATATTATCAGGAAAAAATACAAAGACATTCATTAAAAGCATAGGAAGGCTGATCCTCCAGGCAAATTGTTCTGCTAGTAGATCAAGTACATTATACAATACAGTATTAGAGTGTTATGATTACTGTTTTGCGGAAGACTATAAATTAATGTAATCCACCCCCACCGTGCCCCCTTGTTCAACTAGCAGGGCTGCTCCTCTCCCACATGGCACCAAGAGGGATGGGGGTTGTTACTACAACAGTTCAGTTTACCAATACATCTACTTCGGAGCCTACCATCCTCAGACAGGCAAACGAAGGATGGCAATTACCTGGCTCACATCTGGGGGAACCATTTACCATGGCCATCAACATGGGTCCCTGGGAGAAAATGTTTGCTCACAATTATGCTAGGTTTGTACTTCTGGTCAGGGGCACCCAAGTAAATCCAGACACAGTGGAAGCAATAACAGTACTGTCCAAACCAGGTTGGGATTCTAGAATGTGGTTTTTATTCACATACACGGAGAATAATCACAAATCGAAGATGAACCCCCAGGGCTACTCCTACTGGTAATGCAGATTACTGAGGTACAGCGAACACACACAGTGAGCCCTCAGGTTCTGAAAATGGAAACAGCGAACACTCTCTGGTTCTGCATGGAGATTGGCACACACAGCTAGAACTGGTACACTTCCCTTGACTAGGCAGGCGCCCTCAGCCAGTACTAGGAGACTTTCCCATATTTCATGAGGAATTACTAGTGGCACCCTCGACCACCAAAGAGCACATACAGGCTCACAGAAAATCCAAACCAACATCTGGGTAAACTATTTTCTTCAGACACCGGACAAATGCACTGAGAGAAAACAAAGGTGCCCAAACTGAACCCGCAGAGGTAAACATGGTTACTCCAGAAGGGGGGGGTCTCCCACCTTTTGCTTCCAAATTTATACTCTGTCATTTATCTGGTTAATAACACCCTCACAGAAAACTTGTAGATGCTATCTTGAAATGTCTTTCACATTTAACATACTACTTTACACACCTCTGAGGTATCACAAAGTTAAAAGTTCTGTAATTGGCAATGTCTCTTCACTAGACCCCAACTTTAGCAGGCACTTTTAAATCAGACATGAACTAAAAGTTCTGTACTTGGCAAGTCTCTCTCTGGACCCCATAGTGGCAGCCAGTTTTAAACAGAAACAGTCTTGGTGACCGAGTCCCTTTGAAAACTCACCACAGTAATGCAGGTGCCCCAGGGCTTTTTCACACAAATGTATCAGGTACTCACAGAGCAGATGAATCTCAGGCAGCTTTAACACAGTCCAGGCTTGGACCAGGGGACTGCCCCGAATCCTGGAATCCCCCCAATCCCTCCGGGGATGGGGCACTGAAAAACCCTCTTGGAACGGTTTCCACCACTTCACCCTCTGTCTTTTATGTTCTTCTTCTTCTAGGGTGAGAACAAATTACCCAAACTACATTAGTAGCTCTCTATCAGAGCTAAAAAAACTGAGGAGCTGCCTAGCTGCAGCCTCCTCCTGGCACTCCACTCTACAGACTACCAAACTCTAACTCAACATTCTATCTCACTCTCCCCAGCTAGCATTCCAATGTGGCTTATGCTGCTGCGACAATTCTAAAGTGACATCACTCCAGCTCAGCTGAGACTGAAAAACAGAGTGGGGCAGTGTGAAATCCATTTAACTGGCATTTCACTAGCTGCCTCGCCCTGCCTGCCACTGATTCTAAGTGGGGTTCTAGTAACCCCTGGGAACAAGGGGGTTACATTAAGTTTAATGTTTTTTTTTTCAATATTTAAATTGTTGACACTAGTAGGACTGCGTTATAGTAAATAAATACACTGAATCAGTTATCTTGTTACCATTGGTGGCACTTCATTAGCCCAAAGTGCACTAGCAAGAGTGGCCCTGAGTGCAGTGTATTAGTGGCTCCCAGGTATAACATCCCAGGTCCCAATGAGTAGTAGGACATTAGAGAGTAAAGATCTCGTGCTGGATGTATATACAGGTTAGAGGCAGTACTACTTATGACTATCTATTTACTTTGATTTTTTGAATTTGTTGTTTTCTAATTCTATTAACTGTTAGTAAATATAGGACAAGGTTGTTTAAAATGTCCTCATTTTCAAAACTGAACAGTACGTCCAGTACAACTCTGGTTGGAATAAAAAGGGAACCAATGTATTTACCGGAGAATTTATCTCAGGAGTGATTATACGATGGACATCGTAATACAACATGCAGGGGATCTTCATCCTCTTGAAGTGAACAGTAACAGTTTGTTGGTAGGTTTTTGTCCTTATTACGCTCAGCATGGATTATGTTGCTTGGAAATGCTTTGAACGCAAAGTACAAGTATGTTCCTATGCTCAGGCATTTGAACTGAGTCTAAGTAAAACTTAAGAGAATGTTCTTCTGTATTCTGAACAAGCCATCTTGAGACTTTTAAGTTTGCAATGTTGTCAAGGTCATCATGTTTTGATTTTTGGTGTATTCTGTAAATTATGACTTTAATGTAAGCTGGGTTTATTTTTATTTAGTTTGTTTTTGTTAACCGAGTAAGTGCACTAGACAAAAACAACTGCCTATTTTCAGGCATGACCGGAGAGAAATACATACAGAGGAATAGCATATTGTAGCAGACAACACAGTGCAACATTACATACATAGTTTAGCCAAATGAAGCAGACTCAGCTATAGGTGATTACATCAGGTAAATCAGTACAAGACATCTAAAACTGTAACTAACCAGTGCATTGAAGAGAAAAGCAAATTCAAAGACAGACTAAGGTTAAGCGCTAAGAAAAAAATTACTCACCATAGTAATGCTGTTTCTTCTAATGGCGCCTTGCTGTATTCAGGCATAATGCAGTTAGCCCCAGCATTTGGACTGCCCTGGAGAGGAAAGAGTTAACTCCATGTAGAAGCATGGAACGTTGAGCTCGAGCTCGGTTTTCAAACCTCTGTTTGTGGTACTTACCTGTACAACCGTCAGATTCTTATGAGCAACTAACTAACTTAACCCTAAAATGTGGAAATTGTTTGAACACATAGCCAAAAGGCAAAATACTTTTTGGGGTCCAAAAAACACTCAAGTCGAGAACCCAAGAAGAAATAAGGTAGTGACAATTCAAACTATGCGACACAAGAAGGAAAAACCTAACAGTTACCCCACCAGGAGGGAGGTTACAAGGTACACCCCTGAGATGCAACACTATGCCTGCCAACCCACTTCCCAAAAACAGTTTCTGAGAGGGGAGGGGGGGGGGTCTGAATACAGCAAGACTCCATTAGAAGAAACAACATTACTATGGTGAGTAATTTTTTCTTCCAACAACATGAAGTCTTGCTGTATTAAGACATAATGCAGACTACCAAGTAGTTCCCTATGGAGGAGGGAATGCAGAACCTACTTTGGGAACAGGCTCTGCAGTACTGTTGTGCCAAACCTAGCATCACTCCTAGCTTGGATGTCCAGAGAGTAATGCTTGGTGAATGTATGTACTGTTTTCCAGGTGGCTGCTTTACAGATCTCTAACAAGGGTATATCTCTGGCCGCAGCCAGATTAGCAGCTGTACCCCTAGTTGAGTGAGCCCTCAGGCCTGAAGGGGGTGTTCTACCCAATTTGTCATAGCAAAATTGTATACAGGAAACAATCCACCTGGCAATAGTTCTCTTAGTGGCAGGCTTGCCTTTCCTCACTTCATCATAAGTGAGGAACAATTGAAGACGGTCGTTTCTGTGTGCCTTAGTATGCTCTATGTAGTAGCTAAGTGCCATTTTAACATCCAAACTGTGTAATCTTCTTTCCCCTGGGGAAGAATGGTCTGTGAAAAATACAGGAAGAGACATAGACTGGTTTAGGTGAAAATCTGAAAACACTTTAGGCAAGAACCTCCTGTTAGTTCTTAGGACCACTTTATCCCTATGGAAGGATATGAAGTCAGGTTTAACTGACAGGGCCTGTAATTCGCTAATCAGCCTGGCAGAAGAAATAGCTACCAGGAACACAGTTTTCCAGGTCAAGTACTTCAATTCAGCTGCAGCCATAGGCTCAAAGGGTAGCTGCATAAGCTGAGCAATGCAGACATTAAGATCCCAAGGCGGAGTAGGCTCCCTAAAGGGAGGGTTAATGTGAACCAGGCCTTTGAAAATCTTCCTGAAAACAAGATGAGATGCCAGGGAAGAGCCCTTCCCTGCTGAAAAGAATGAAGAGACAGCTGCTAGATGAACCTTCAGAGTGGCAGGCCTAAAGCCTAGACTATTCAGATGAGCTAGATAATCTAAGGTTGTGGAAATGCCTGCAGAATCAGGCACAATACCTTACTGAGTGCACCAAATACTGAACCTCTTCCATTTGGAATTGTAAATGTTTCTAGTGGAAGGTTTCCTTGAGACCTTCAGAATATCCAGAACTCCCTGAGAGAGAGATGTAGAGCTGAATATTCTAACTCTTCAAGAGCCAGGCCTTGAGGTTGAGAGACTGGAGACTGGGGTACCAGATCCGCCCCTGGTAGGAGGAAAGAAGATTGTATCTTCTGGGAAGAGACAGGGGGTGTGAGACAGCCAAGGACAGCAGTAGAGGATACCAGGGTTGTCTGGCCCGATCTGGAGCCACCAGTATCACTGTGCAGGGTTGAGTTCTTATGTTGATCAGAACTCTGAACAGGAGAGGGAAAGGAGGGAAGGCTTAGAGAAACCTGCCCTTCCAGTTCAGAATGAGGGCATCCTGGGGAACTGTCCCCAGGACTAGAGGTCTACAGCAAAACAGAGGAAGTTGATGATTATCTGGTGCTGCAAATAGATCTATTTCTGGAATGCCCCACTTGGAAAAAATGATCCTCAGAATGTGAGGATTCAAGGACCATTCGTGATGCCCCTGTGAAATCCTGCTCAGGACATCTGCCAGCACATTGTTCTTCCCTGGAAAATGAACTGCTACCAGGGAAGTCTGAAGGGAATAGACCAGAGACCAGATCTTCATGGCCTCTGTGCACAAGGCGTGGACCGAGTGCCTCCCTGTTTGTTGATGTACCACACTGTGGTAGTGTTGTCCATCCTGACTTGGACCACCTTGCCTTTGACTGAATCTGAAAAGGTCTGAAGGGCTAGAAAAACTGCCCTGAGTTCCAGAAGGTTGACGTGAAGAAGAGACTCCTTCGGGGACCAGATCCCCTGAGCTGTTAGGGCTCCCAGGTGGGCTCCCCAGCCTAGGAGAGAAGCATCCGTATTCAGTACTACTGATGGAAGTTGAGGGAGAAATGGAACCCCTTGTCTGAGGTTGTCCTGGTCCAGCCACCACTGGAGAGCCTGGACCAGGGTTCGGGTCACTGGAATCAGTTTGGTGAGAGAATCTGTTCTCTGTGACCAAAAGGACCTTAGATGGAACTGAATGTCCCGCATCTGAAATCTGGCTCCCTGAACCACTGCAGTGGAGGCTGCCATGTGGCCGAGTTGGAGGAACTGTCTTGCTGGAAGAGTGTAGAGGTGGGTAAAAAAATTACCCTTAATAAATTATCCATTACTGATACTTACAAAGGAGACGAACAGAGACGGTACTGATGGCGGAAGAATTTAATGATTATAATAATAATCACAGTGAGATATTACAAGTGGTACATTTTTCATTCTTAATTCTTAATTCTTCATTCTTAATTATTCAAACTAACAGTATATAGTGGCTTGCTTATATAGTGGAAGACAGTACTATGGTTGTCTATGATTGGTCCAAGACAAATATAAACTTTAACTTACAAGGCAATGCTCTTTTTAGTTCTTGCATGAGCTAATCCTTACTTAGCACAAATGTACTGATAGTGTAAATTATACTACTATATAAGGACTAAGGTTTAGAAGGAAGAAATAGGTTTGCACTTAGGAATGTGCATACAAGCTTTTTATTCTGGCCTGTCCTCCTGATAATAATAGTCAAAAGGGTAACTTGAACTCTATCCCTGTATTTCTGTCTTGCAGACACTTAAAACACCTGTTTGATATTACTCACATGATCAGTACAAATATTAAAAAACACTTTAATATTACAAGTTGTGGCTCAGTTAAACTTGTAACTTCACAAGTTTTAATATGATCCTGCTTCATAGATCAAAATTAGTTACATAAACACATTATGTTTTAGACCAAAATGAGGTTTAGGCTGGAATATTGGGACACATTTCTTTATCCCCCTATTACAAGCCCCCCTTTGGCCCAATATTTGCCTAATTATTATTTATGCAACAGTGCAACTCCTCTGAGCATGTACATCTCACTATGTACTTATAGTAAGTCTTAAGCGACACAGGCTTATCATTACCAAGAACACTAAGACAACTGTGCAACACAAGTAAAGCTTTAAAAGACAGAACTCCTAAGGGTCCCCCTGCATAGTTATAAATTAAGTGCTCATTATCACTCTCACTGAGCAATTCATTTACAACTACTTGTGCCTTATGAATTTGTATCAAATGAGTATCTTTCCGATTTAAAAATGACTGTACATTAAGAAACAGGGAGAGGTATCACAGCTCCAAATGATGACACTTAACATGTCAATTAACATAGTGGCATAAAACTTTGACACACCAGTATCTGCACAACTATTGTTAACATTTATATTCCAACCAGAGAAAATCTAGACTTATATGTACTCTACTGTACTTCACATTATGTACAAGCATTTGATCAATAAGTGTTGATTAAATCCACTCTCTGGCCCTTTTGTCACATTTGGGTATTCAGTTGGTGTTACAGTTAAGTATATGGCATTTGAGACCATAAAACATAATGAGTTGCTTAAACTAGCATAGTTACAAACACTATTATTACTCCAAAAACAGTAGGACAGAGTTAACACATAAACACCATTGTCCTTTGGTGTGGCTCTGTTTATAACAAGAGACCCATTTTTCTGTTTTTAGTCCATGTAGCTTTGCTGTGATCCAGTCTTGAGCTTTGAGGCACAGCTGCTAGACCAGCTGTTAAGTATGTCCACACACCAATTTAGAAAAGTCAGTGTTCATATTGCTGGCTGGCTGATTAGCAGACACACTGCACTGGTCAGGGGTGCATTAGATTGTGCATTGAGTAGCCACACACACACTGGCATGGCATTTGTGTTGTGGTAGTTGATTACACCCTGGCACACAGATGAACAGTCCATAAACAGTCCATAGTAAAGCAATAGGTTTGCATAAAGTATCAGCCATGTTTGGAATAAACAACAATGAAGAAAATGGATGTCTTGCTTGAAGATCAATTGAAGAAGAAGAATCTTTTTGCTGAAGTTAGGGGATTGCCCCTACCCCAGACTTAACTTCATAGTAAGTAGAAACAATAAGCTTGATTGTAGAGTTTAAACTGATTAGACCTTTTCAGTTGATTTAAAGTTGTACAAATAAATGTAATTTTGCTAAAACATTACACTTGCAGGGGCAATAATGACTTGATTTATGCAATAGTCCTTATGTGGAAATACATACACAACTTTCACTCCAGCTTAACTAATTTTGAAGCATATGTTTTTGAAGAAGAATCAAATACACATTTTTTAGTATTTACCCCTATGGGGAGATAGCAATGTACCTTGCAAACTTTGTGGACATTACACTGGAAGGAAGGAAGGGTAGCTTACCCCCTCCCCCCGAGCTTCTACTGGCAGAAGATACAGCTCAACTACTGTAATACAAGATTATTTTTATAGGATAAAAGAAGCCAAGCGTCCCTGGGTTTTCTTATCCTAAGCATGACAAAATGTCAGCTGAGTTTATAAAAGAAGTTTTGCTTACAGCTAAATGTTGATTGACTATGTTGGCTGCAACACAAGAAGGTCAAAAGGTCACATAGTGTGCATACAAGGGTCGCTCAAACCCAGTTATTTTTGTAGTGGCCTTGAACACTACTGATATTAAAAATATCTTAATGTTACATTGCACAGGAAATAAAAACAACTTTTAAACATTTTTTATCCAAGGACACTTGAATACCACATTTAAAAATATGCCAACATCATTTTAATAAGAATCTTTTGTCCTTTAGAAACGCTAGTGTTACTGATAACATTATTAATCATGCCAAACTTCTCCGAGTGGTTTGTTTGGTCATGGTAGCAATTACAGAAGAACAAGTGGCTAGGATTTGCTCTAGTCCACCCCACAGCATACTAAGAGTAGTTAGAATTAAACTCTTTAACATTAGAAGAGGCAAGGTCTTTGAGCATTAAGTTAGCATGCCTTGCCAATACCTCTGACTAATGACACAAATTTGCCATATCTGACTTTTTTTTTTCTTTTACATTTTAACTGCTCCTATACAGGAGTTAGCACACTGTAAAGTGGTTTTTTTTTTAAGATTTTAAGACATTTACATCTTACAAACGTGCTACAGAAGCTGTGTCATAGTTTATATTGCAATTAATAAAAGAGAATTATCCCTATCTAAAAAAACAAAGGTCTCCCTGTACCTTTACAAACTAACTTTAGTTATGTCTTTTTTCTTGCAGGGATTTTGGCTCTTGTCTTATTTTGCATTTTTAAACTATCTATTTTTTTGACTGTAGCTGGATTATTACATTTTACTGTTCATGCAGCTTTCCTTTTTTTAAAGTCTCATTTGTTAACAAATTACCACCTGGCTATATTATCACAGACTTTGTACAGTATTTGCTAGTTACTCTTTTTTTATTTTTTAATCAAAATACTGCTGTGCTTGTTAATCATGGTTTGTATGCTCCCCCCTTTAGGTGTTTCCCACAGAAACAACCTATCAATGTTTCCATACTCATTTTCCTTATCTTTTTCTTGCCTGCCTAGCCTTTACAGCGGGTGCACCCTGCACTGGTGCCCTGGTCTGTCTAGCTATGTCTTACAGCTCCCCTGTGAGGTCCGGCTTGCAAATCCCAGCACCTTCACTTACCTACTCTGCCCCATGAGTTCCTACAGAGTTAAGCACTACTTTTATTTAAACAATTTGGAAAGCATACAAAGCATACATCACCTGATTGTCAAGTGGCTAAACTGTCTATGTGCACCATTTTCTCTCGCTTTAAGTCATCAGCACCACATCTCCGAGCATCATCACCTTCTTATTAAGACTCCAAAGTGTACAGCACCAGCGATCCGAGTCACGGCACCAATGTAGAGGTGGGTAAAAAAATTACCCTTAATAAATTATCCATTACTGATACTTACAAAGGAGATGAACGGAGACTGTACTGATGGCGGAAGAATTTAATGATTATAATAATAATCACAGCGAGATATTACAAGTGGTACATTTTTCATTCTTAATTCTTAATTCTTCATTCTTAATTATTCAAACTAACAGTGTATAGTGGCTTGCTTATATAGTGGAAGACAGTACTATGGTTGTCTATGATTGGTCCAAGACAAATATAAACTTTAACTTACAAGGCAATGCTCTTTTTAGTTCTTGCATGAGCTAATCCTTACTTAGCACAAATGTATTGATAGTGTAAATTATACTACTATATAAGGACTAAGGTTTAGAAGGAAGAAATAGGTTTGCACTTAGGAATGTGCATACAAGCTTTTTATTCTGGCCTGTCCTCCTGATAATAATAGTCAAAAGGGTAACTTGAACTCTATCCCTGTATTTCTGTCTTGCAGACACTTAAAACACCTGTTTGATATTACTCACATGATCAGTACAAATATTAAAAAACACTTTAATATTACAAGTTGTGGCTCAGTTAAACTTGTAACTTCACAAGTTTTAATATGATCCTGCTTCATAGATCAAAATTAGTTACACAAGCACACTATGTTTTAGACCAAAATGAGGTTTAGGCTGGAATATTGGGACACATTTCTTTATCCCCTATTACAAAGAGAAACCTGAGCCTGAAAGGAGGAAGCGAGGTCTACTAAGGCCTTCACCCTTGCCAGAGGAAGGAAAGCTTTTGCTTGGATAGTATCCAATTCCACCCCATGAAGGTGAGAAGCTGTACTGGTTCGAGGACAGATCTTGGCAGATTGAGAAGAAACCCCAGGGAACTGAGCAAATCCTGAGTGGTTTGCAGAGCTGACCTGACCTGGTCTGAAGACTGCCCTACTAGGAGCCAGTCGTCCAGATATGGAAAAATGGTGATACCCTGTCTTCTGAGGTAAGCCACCACTACTGCAAGGCACTTTATGAACACCCTTGGAGCTGATATTAGGCCAAAAGGCATGGCCTTGAACTGATAATGGCCTGACGGCAACTCAAACCTGAGGTATTTTCTGTGGGAGCACTTTATAGGGATATGGAAGTAGGCATCTTTGAGGTCCAGTGATGCTAGCCAATCTCCTGGCCTTAAAGAGGGAAGGATTATTCCCAGAGTTACCATTTTGAATTTGGGTTTTGAAATGTGTTTGTTCAGATACCTCAGATCCAAGATGGGTCACCACTCCCCTGTTTTCTTTGGGGTGAGGAAGTACCTGGTGTACAGACCTTTTCCCCTGTGTTGAGTAGGAACCTTCTCTACGACTCTGAGAGCCAGGAGAGAGGAAAACTCTGCCTCTAGGGCAAGGGTTTCCTGATGCAGGTGGAAAAGACTTGGCCCTCCTTTTTGGGTACCTTTTGAAACTGACAGCTAGTCCCTGGCTTACTACTTCCAGGACCCACTTGTCTGAGGTAACAGACTTCCAGGCCTGAAAGTAGTAAGCCAGTCTGCCTCCTACTGGGATTGGAGAGTCGACCTGGGCTGACACCTCAGGGTGTCTGCTTGGCAGAAGCCTTAGATTGGGAGGAAGAAACAGCCCTGCTCATCCCCCTTCTACCCCTCCCTCAGAAAAAAACCCTTTGTGGGTAAGACGAGGAGGCCTGGGCTTGGTTAAAAGGCCTGTGAAAAGGCCTGCCCCTGCCCCTGGACTGCTGCTTCTGAGGAGTGGCTTGCCTTTCCCTTGGCCTGTGCACTCCTGTAAGTGGTTCTATATTCGTACATTTTCTTCATGTAAGCCTCTGTCTGCTCCCCAAACAGAGAGTTACCAACTACAGGAAAATCCATAGCCTTAGACTGGGTGTCTTGTGATAGGCTAGTACATCTGAGCCAAGCATGCCTTCTGAGAGACACAGATGTAGCCATGACTCCGGATGCCACATCGTTGGAGTCGACAACAGCGTGAAATTGTACTTTGGATACCTCAATTCCATCCGCAGCCACCTCCTCCAGCTTTCTGGCTAGCTAGGGGGAGGCCTTTTTAGCCAGTTCCAGAACCGTATCCCACCTGGACTTCTGGTACCTAGCTGTGTGGGCCATATAATTTGCCTGCCAGAGTCCCAAAGAGGATGTCAAGTATAGTTTCTTGGCCATGGCATCGACTTTCCTGGAGTCCTTGCTGGGGGGTGTGAAGCCAAAGGAATGTTTGCCCTGTCACAGGCTGCAGCCTGCGCTACCCCAACATGGCTGCTATGTGAATAAAGGAACTGCGCAGCTGGGCCTGATAACATGCATCTCCTCTCTATTCTTTTATCTACAGGAGGTAAAGAGTTAGAAGTCTGTAGAATCTTTTGTGTCTTTTCCCCAAGGACTTGTGAAGGGGAATAGACAACCGTTTGGACTCTGGGATATTCATCATCTCCACAAAATCAGGCTCTTCTTCCTCCTCAGCAGCTTCAACCAAAGGGAGCTGGAGGGTTTCAGCAACCTTCTTGTAAAACAAGAAGTGAGAAGGGGACTCAGAAAGCCTGGGAGGGGAGACATCAGAAGGTCTGTCTGGTGAGATGTCCAGTTCAATGGGCACATCCAGACCCCCACCCTCATAGTCATCGTCGGGATAGTCTTCGTCTCCCTACTACTCCTCATAGAAAGCATCTGGATCGTAATCTGAAGGAGACGGTTCCGACCAAACCGACCGCCTAACCGGCGGCACCAGTTTGGACGGAACTGGACGAAGCGATTGGACAATACTAATCGCTTTGGCTATCTCATCTGCGGTTGGAGTAAGCGGTACTGGATCCGAAACAGCGGACTTTCATTTCTTTTTTTGACTGACCCGACCCCTCAGAGTCGGCTCTCCTTTTGCCCGAGGAGGTATCGCCTAAGTCAGTAGGCACCTCCTCAGGTTCGGCGGTAACCAAACCGGGTTGGCCATCCGGGTCTACGGACTTCGGCCTCCCTTTCTTCAACCTACCTAGTCTTTTTTCTAGAGTGGTTTTAGGAAAGTTTTTGCAGATTTGGCAGTCTGACTGGAGGAAGTCAAACCCCAGACAATAAACACAGATGAGGTGGGGGTCGGCCTTGGCAAAGGCCTCCCCACACTCAATACAGTGTTGAAACCCAGTGGGACCGGTTTTCTTTTTGGGTTTCTCAGACATGGCCAACCTACCAAAATTACCCTATAGAAGCGTTCAAGCTAGATAATACCAACCGATCGGTAACAACCGTGTCACAGGTTTGGAAAAGAACCAAGAAAAAGCCCAGTTCTTTTGAAACCGATTGGTACCAGAACACCACTCTAAAATAATAAATTTAAAATTAGAAGGAAACACAAGGTTGGTTCCTAACCGGACCGACCGGGAAGAAACCGAAGAAACCAACAATTTCCACAAGTTATTTAAAATAAAATACAGTCACTACCTATCTACCACACTACCTGTACCGTAGACAGAGGCTGGAAATCCGAAAAAACAATAAAGAACAAGTTTTAAACCGAATGCTTTACTTTTACCGAACCGAGCACAGGAATCTCTGGAGCGACTTCACTGTTGGCGGAGTAAAGAATCTGATGGTTGCACTGGTAAGTGCCACAGACAGAGGTTTGAAAACCAAGCTTGAGCTCAACATTCCATGCTTCTGCATGGAGTTAACTCTTTCCTCTCCGGGGCAGTTCAAGTGCTGGGGCTAACTGCGTTATGTCTGAATACAGCAAGACTTCATGTTGTTTGAAGATTAAGTTACAGACAGACTTATTTGTCAAGTACCTCAGAATCAGTTACAAGAGTATTTGTCAGAATCCATGAGAAGAGTACGAAGACCCAACTTAAATTCCCTGTGCGATTATGATTGCCTTATAGATATAGGCAGTGCATTCCACAGTTTGGGAGCAGAGGTTGCGAAGGCATGTTATCCCATTTTTGTGCCACATTTGGGGAAGCCTGAGACCTATCTGCTGACCTCAGTGGGTAGGCGTGTGTGGCTGGGCTTAATGTGTGTGCTAGTGCCATTGGGGTACCATATTTTAAGATATTATCAACTGTGCAGCCTGCTGTGTATTGGTGATAGGAAATTGGGGAGAGCCAACTTAGGCTCGAGTATAGTATACAGTGATGAGTGAGCCAGGGAACCGATAGAGCAAAGCGGCAGATGCTGTTGCAGCATGTGTTCCACTTTTGCAGGGCCCCTCTGTTGTACAGGAAAGTCATGAGCCCATATGCAAGGCTTGGTCTGAGAACACTCTGAGCAATGGCTCTTCTTGCTGTAGTAGTAAGAGATGGCCTGATTTTATAGGCCAAACCCAGCTTAGTGTTTACTGCTTTGCAAACATTTGGTATGTGCAGGTTAAAATCCAGCGAAGGGTCTAAGGTAATTCCAAGATACCTGAATGAGTCAACCAGTTTCAGCGGTGAGCCATAAGGGCCTGTAATACATAACTCAGTGGTACGGACCTTGATTCTGGGTGCAGAGCCAAAGAGCAAGGCAACCGTCTTGCTGGAGTTGAGTAGGAGTTTGTAATGCTTTAGCCATGATTGTAGCTGATTAAAATCCTTCTTGAGACAATCGTTGACGGAGGCTACGTCCTTGGCTCTGTAGTATAGAACTGTGTCATCCACGAACAGAATGGGAGAGGAGGAGACAGCAGTGGTTGGCACTGTATTGATAAATAGGGAGAAAAGCAGTGGCCTAAAAATGGATCCTTGAGGGATCCCTACTCTGGTGGCAGAGAGCTCTGATTTGAATTTATTTGTACATACACCTGTTCATATCCTTAAAGGCACAGCACTTGAATAGGGGGCAAACACACTCACACACTTGCACACACTAAAAAAACAAACAAAAAAAACACACATCTTAAACAGGAAGGGAGACAGACATGTGGGGAGTGGTGCAATGCACTGGCTGTGGAGCGGCAGTCTTCCAGGAGATGTTCTGGAGGCTGTGTTGCTGCCCTATTTGCAGGCACCTCTCTGGTCTGAGGGAGGAGGTTGTCTGTCTCCATGCTGACCTGTCAAGGATTCAGGAAACCTCTTTCCCCACCCAGGCCACCATCACTACTGCAGAGGTTGCCAAGAAAGAGGAGCGGCTCGACCACGGTGGGCTAAGGGAGGGTGAGAGTGGTGGAAGAGAGGTGCATCCCTCCAGTTGTGCCTCTTCACAATTCATTCGCCATCGGCACCTGCAGTGGAGACCAAGGAGGATGCTGGGAACCTCCACAAAGGAGACCCACAAGAGGGTGGCACGGGACTCCACAGGGGAAGTAAACAACTCCTGGTGGGGGACTCAATCGTTAGGGGGGTAGAACTGGGGAGGGAAGGGAGAGGGAGGTAAGGTGCCTGCCAGGTGCCATGGCTTGGAGGGACAGGAAGTGAATCCTCAGGATTGTGACAGAAGCGGCACAGGGGAGGGAGCTGGATGTCATTATCCACCTAGGGATAAATGACCTGGCTGGGAATGGAATCAAAGCAGTGCAGCAGGAGTTTGTGGAGTTGGGGAGGGGCCTTAAACAAGTGGCATGCACGGTAACTTTCTCGGAAGTGCTACCTGTCTATTGCATAGGTGAGGCTAAGGTACTCTGCACCATGGGATTCAATGACTGGTTGAAAAACTGGTGCGAAGCTCAGGGATTTGGCTTCACTGGGGTTCCACCTGGAGGGATACAAGACTATACTGGCGTGATGGTCTGCATCTGTCCCGAAGGGGGACCAGGATCCTAGGTGATAGGTTTAAATACTTCACTGGCAAGCAATTAAACTAGCCAAGGGGTTGGGCACTGAAGAGAAGCAGGGAAATCCCAGCCTCCCCCCCCCAAAAAAAAACAGGGTAGTTAGCAAAGTAGACACAAGGGTAGAGAAGTTGATATGGAGCAGGACAGGGGTAATCCAGAAAAAGGCAAAGGCAGTCAGGACAGGGATGGTCCTAAAAGGGGTAAGGCTATCAAAAAATGGAGGGTGATGAGTACCAATGCCCATAGTCTGTGTAACAAGCTTTCTGAACAAGTGGCCTTGATGGAAGAAGGACGCCTGGATATCGTGGCAGTCACAGAAACCTAGTACACAGAGAACCATGACTCCATGACTGGGATGCCAACATACCAGGGTACACAATCTACAGGAAGGACAGGGAGAGTAAAAGAGGAGGAGGAGGAATAGCTCTCTACATAAGAGAAGGAATCAAAGCAACAGAACTAAAGGATAAACAGGGAGGGGAGGAGGCACTGTGGGTCACCCTGGAGACAGGAAATGGCACCACAATCTGCACAGGCATTGTTTACAGACCTCCATCTCAAGGGGAGGCAATGGACAAGGACCTTCACCTACTCGCTCCTTATTTCCTCAGTATGAAATGATAGAAGGAATCCTTAGAATGGCAGAAAAAGGAGAGACATTGTTGATGGGGGACCTGAATATGCCAAATGTTAACTGGAGTACCTTTACTGCAGCCACATCAAAGAGCAGGGTCATTCTCGATGCCCTACAGGGGGCATGCCTCAGACAGCCAGTGTTGGAACCCACTTGGGAGGGAGCAATCTTAGACCTGGTACTGTACTCTCAAACAGGGATGGAGAGAGGATCTCAGATTTAGAGGTGGGTAGCTATCTGGGAACAAGCAACCACCAAACAGTGTGGTTCACAATAAACACAGCTGTAGAGCCAAGCCATACAAAACCAAGGGTGTTGGACTTTAGGAGGGCTGACTTTGGCAAAATGGGAGAGTGCCTCACAAAAGCACTAGCAAACAGGCAAGAAGGGGGGGTGGAAGAACAATGGGGAAACTCAAAACTGGCCTCACAGAGGCAACAAGCCTTTGTGTAAAGCAAATCAACAAAACAAAATGAAGGAAAAAGCCACTATGGTTCTCAAAAGAGGAGGCAGGGAAGGTTAAGGAGAAAAGGACAGCATTCAGGAAATATAAGGAAACACAGAAGAAGCAGGACAGAGAACTACATCAGTTAAAGCAGAAGGAGGCAGGAAAGGCAATCAGAATAGCAAAGGCCCAAACTGAGGAGAAGATAGCCAACTCTGTTAGGAAGGGGGATAAAACCTTTTATAGGTACATTAGGGAGCGAAGAAAGACCAAGGGAGGGATACTGAGGCTTAATAAAGGGGAAGGAATGTGGGCAGAGGGTGACAGTGAAAAAGCAGGGATACTGAACGAATACTTCTGCTCAGTATTTACAAAAAAAGAGGAGGGGAGGTACCTAAACCAAACAATAGAAACACTCTGGATGGGAGGGGGTCGATACTAGTCCATTCACAGAAGAAAGGGTTCTGAAAGAACTCTTAAAACTGAAGGTGGACAAAGCAATGGGGCCTGATGGGATTCACCCGAGAATTCTAAAAGAACTAAGGGTACAGCAGTAGCCACAGACACTGCCAGCTATTTCCTGAAATTTCTGTGATATTTCCAGAAATATCTGATACTTTTTGCATTTAAACAGTAGGGGCAGCAGAGAGAAACTCTTCAGAAATTTCGTGAAATATCTGGAAATAGCTGGCAATGTCTGTGGCTACCACTGTAGAACTAGTGACACCACTGACTTGACTACCCTCTTTAACAAATCATGGGAGGATGGGGTGGTACCTGAGGACTGGAGAAGGGTGGATGTGATTCCACTTCACAAAAGTGGGAGCAAGGCAGAGGCAGGAAACTATAGACCTGTTTGTTTCACCTCAGTGGTAGGGAAAATGATGGAATCACTTCTGAAAGAAAGAATTATTGAGTACCTAGAGACCTGTGGGGCACAGGACCCAAGGCAGCATGATTCATAGTAGGAAGGTCATGTCAGACAAATCTAATAGATTTCTTTGACTGGGTGACCAAAGTAGTAGACCAGAGAGGGGCTGTGGACATGGCCTACCTAGACTTTAGCAAGGCATTTGACACAGTCCCACACAAAAAACTAATACACAAGTTAGCCAGCCTTGGAGTGGGTCCCAAGGTGGTAGCCTGGGTAAAAAATTGGATGGACAACAGGATGTAGAGGGTAATAGTAAACAGAGTCCACTCTGAAGAAAGGGGGGTTACTAGCGGGGTCTCGCAGGGTTCAGTACTGGGACCAGTCCTCTTTAATGTCTTTATAAGTGACACTGTGGAGGAACTGGAAGGAAAAGTATGCCTCTTTGCAGATGACACAAAGATCTGCAACAGGGCTGATATACAAGGTGGGGTGGAAAGGATGAGAAGGGACTTGGCAGGGCTGGAGGAATGGTCAAATGTATGGCAGCTTAGAATCAACGCAAAGAAGTGCAAAGTAATGCACCTGGAAAACAAAAACCCAGAGGAAGAGTACACAGTGGGGGGTGAGATACTAACAACAACAACAATGGAAAGGGACCTAGGGGTAGTCATATCAGACGACCTAAAGGTAGGCAAGCAATGCAAGAAGGCAGTAAGGAGGGCTGGAGGGATACTGGGATGCGTAGGGAGCGGCATCACCAGTAGAAAACAGGAAGTTGTTATCCTTCTGTACAGACAGTTGGTGAGACCCCCTCTGGAGTACTGCGTGCAGTTCTGGCGACCCCATCTCCGCAAGGAGATAGACAGGATTGAAGCTGTCCAGAAGAGGGCAACTAAAATGGTGCAGGGTCTGCACCAGAAAACATATGAAGAGAGACTAAAGGAGCTTAATATGTATACCCTCGAGGAAAGGGGGGGACATGATAGAAACTTTCAAGTACGTCAAGGGAATCAACGAAGTCCAAGAGGGTAGCATCTTTCAGAAAAAGAGATGTGCAAGAACAAGGGGGCACAATTTGAAGACAGAGGGGGGATGGCTCAGAGATAATGTGAGAAAGTATTTTTTCATGGAGAGGGTTGTGGATACATGGAACGGCCTTCCTGAGGAGGTCGTGGAGTCAAAAACAGTGGGGGAATTCAAGAACATATGAGACAGACATAAGGCAATTCTAGTGGGGGTAGGAGGAAGTAGGCTATTGGTTAGCTAGGATACACAGCTTATCCATTAGATAGGGTAATGGGCAGACTAGGTGGGCCAAGCTGTCCTTACCTGCCATCAAATTCTATGTTTCTATGTATGAACTGATTACAACCTGCAAGGCAGTTGACGAACCAGGTGGAGGTGTCAGAGGAGAAACCAAGAAAGGACAGCTTTGTTAGCAGCAGTGGGTGGCCCACCAGATCAAAGGCCTTAATAAGGTCAACAAAAAACACTCCTGTGTACAGGCCCTTGTCCATGGCCAACTTCACGTCATTTGTAAACTGGATAAGTGCTGTGGTTGTACTATGTCCTTTTTTGCTGCTCTTAAAACCTATTTATTTAGCCTAGCTTATTCGGATTTTTAAGCCACTGGTCTACGTACTGAATTTTAAATTGGTGTATTTATTGATTATTGATATGTTTTATTTATTATATTGTACAAGTGCCTTGATTGTTAAAAAGGCAATTTTTATAAATAAAGTTTGCTTGCAAGCTTCTGAACCCGTGTTATGCAAGGGATAGCAGGTCGAAGTGATGTATACACTCAGTTACCTGAGTGGCTGTGATTTTTTCCAGTAATTTATTGAGAACAGGCAGGACAGCAATTGGTTGGATGTCGTTCATGTTTCTGGAGTCTCCGTTTTTGTGGATTGGTAAAACCTGGGTAATTTTCCATAGCTCTGGTACTATCCTAGTGCAAAGAGATAGACTGAAGAGCCTGGTGGCTGGTGCAGCTAGGATAGGTGCCACGATTTTGAGGAACTGGGGTATTAGACCATTGGATCCTGCCACTACGAATGCTGGTATGTTTCTCAAGAGACGCAGAACCTCCGCTTTGGTGGTAGCCAGCGGGTTGAATGAATGGGAGGTGGGTTCCTCTTCCCTGTAGGTTGGAGCTCAGGACTGGGCCATTTCCTTCGTATAGTCAGAGAGATTGGGGAAATTGGAGTGTAGGGCATTAGTTATTGTGTTAATATTATTGCAGTTTACTCCATCAATCATCATCTCTGCAATCAAGGGGTTGCTACCTTGCCCCATAAAATATTTGATACAGTTCCAAAAATCTCTGGCATCACTTACTGATGTCTAAAGCAGCTATTTGGCAGTAGACCTTTTTTGCAGCAATTTCTCTGCTTGCAGTACTCTACCCAGTCTGCCTGCAGTTGTAATACTTTTGCTGTGGCCCAGGTCTTATCCCTTCTCCTCACTGTGTCTAGTAGCTCACTGCACATACATCTGCAAACAGAGCCTCTGATTCTGCTTTTTTTGAGGGGGACATGTTTATCCTATAGTACCGGTAGATAGGATATGAACAAGCTGAGGGAAAACTTCACATTCTTTGTGTGATAAAGCGGGGATCAGTCAATATTGTGCAGGTCCGAGAACAGGACCCTAATATCTAGATCTGAGAAATCATGAAACTGGATTTCCTTGGGGGGAGGCTTGGATGAGTGAACATTCCAGACACAGAAAAAAAGCAGAATGTCGCTGATGGAGTCCAGAAGTGTGCCAGCTACCCAGATATGTTCAGGTTTATTTGTAATTATCCAGTCTAGCAGATATTTGCAATTGCTGCTGGTAGCTAATCTTATTGGGCCCATGATCAGTTGTGCAAGGTGAAGCTTCCCTATGATTTCCGCAAACTTCCCCAAGTGGTTCCACAACCTGTCCAAGTTAAAATCTCCCACAAGAGGAAGTTCATTAATTCCTTTTAGAGATGCCAGGTAGTCAATGATACTTGTTAATTCTTTATGTTCATGTCTGATCAGTCACTCAGGTTAGTGCATCCATATTCCTCCAGAAGGTTTTTAACTGTAACCAGCCAATTACCGCTGTAGTGTATGGCGATTTTCCTTTTTTCCTTGAGGCAGTTATCTATAAGGGACTCATTTTGTTCAGATTTTGAGCCAACAGTTAATTGTTCTTCCATGGACAAGGTGTTTGAAGCTTGTTTGTTCAAGCTGTGTTCTTACCAGAGCACTCGGGGTGCTACGGGGGATTCTTAATATCTATTTATATCAACTGTTTAAAACTGAATCCAGTTTGGAAATATCGGAGATGCCCCAGATTTTGGCTGCGTATAGACCCTGATTTGTTAATTCTGCATTTATGACCTTGATCATGGGGGTCATAGACACCCTACCATAGATTAAGTTGAATCTTTTAAGTGCATTTGCTGTATTTTGCATTTTACTAGTACACTAGTCAATATGTTTGTTCCATCTGGTGTTGCTGCAAAAAAATTACACCCAAATAGGATAATTCACTAGTGAACTCCAGTTTATTACCTGCAAGAGTTCGTTGTCTATAATGTTTCTTTACTGCCTATTACCATAATTTTGTTTTTTCTGGGGTTTGGTTTTAAATTGCGTTTTATACAGAAGATGTCAAGTTTTTACAGGGCCCTTTGTAAGCCCAGTCTGCTAGATGAAATGACTGCCAAATCATCGGCGTGAGCTAGTACAGGTATCCATTGTTCACAGATTTTAGGTGAGTGAAGTAGGGGATTACATTTTATGCATGTTAATACTGTTGCAGAGACCACAGTTGTAAGACTAGTCTCACACCCATTCTTATTGAGAACCACAAACCAAAGCAGAGCCATTCTGACACCATACGACTACGAGACCACTCTTGCAATCCAGAGTGGTCTCTGCAACAGTATAATAAAATGGGTTTCAAAAATAAAGAAACCTAATTTGCTGAAGGCCATCTTTACTCATGATATTATCTTAGCACAATCAACAGCCGCTTCACAATCAAGTCAATACTAACCGCACTTCCTTGATGGCCATAACAAACAAGGCTGCCACTTTTTACTCACTTAAAACCTTCAATTAGGCCCTTGCAATAAAACTGCCTAAAATTTAAACAAAATTTGGCTCATCTACAGTTTTTGGGTCAGATCTAATATGGTGGATGAGATTATGATGTCATCAGATGAGATTTCAGTCATAATGAATTCTAGTCTGATGGCATCTTTGACATTGTAAGCACTATAACTATTAGTAGTAGCTGTAGTAGTGGTAATACAGTACTGAAAGGAGGAGTGGGGTGGGGGGCTTGGTGGCTTTGCCCCAAGAAATGATCCAGTGTGTGTGTGTGTCTGTGTGAGTGCAAGGGGGCACACCGCCCCCCCTCATCGTCTCCATTCCCGTCAGCGCCTGAGACTGGTACACTGTTGACTGCTGCCTGGCAACAGACAGCTCTCATGCAGAAATCTCATCCGTCATATTGGATCTGCCCCAGTAACTGCAGCCAATCCCAAAATTAAACCTTTTACACACGTACACAAATTAAAATACGAAGCACTACAGTATTTCCCCAGGTTGCAACTGGAAAGGAGTCCTTGGGGCTCTGCTTGCTTACCGAGTAAATAAAAATTTCTGGTGTTTCTTTGCTGATCAGGAAACGTCCCCCCCACCTCCCCCCAATCCCTATCTGCTTACCCAGGAAGTCTCTGCTGTTTAACCTGCTAAAGATAAAACAGAAGCCCTGGCTCCATCTAAGGTCTTCTATTGTATGAGTGTAAGGATGAACATTCTGCCAGCAGAACTGAGCAGAGATTTGAATTTTTGTATTCCATCTAGAGTAAACATTCCATCAGCTGAATGTAGGAAACAAAGAAAAAATTGGAGAAGGGAGGAAATAACACAAAAAGGAGGAGGAAAGGGTGAAAACAGGTTAACTGGGGTAGATTGGGGAAAATAATGGATTTATTTAAGCGCTAATTAAAAACATTTATTTTTGATGTGCATAATATTTGACACTGAGGTGGCATGCCAATGCTGGGATGTTCAGGGACTGTTTTGGTGGGGTGGACAAACCTAAAACAAAAATCATTAAAATGTTTAACATTATTTTATTTCTGAGGATTTTCCACCCTCCCCAGTAAATCTTAGACCCACTTTCTACTCACAATAAGACACTCCAGAGTGTGCTTTGCACAAGCAATAATACCCAACAGGGTGGGCAGTATTGGGCTATACCCGCCTGCCCAGGGGAGTAATGAGACCCGACACCGCAGGGCCTTATAGCCCCTGGAAGGGACGGTATAGCCCATACCGCCCACCCTGGAGGGTATTATTGAGCTCAGAAAATGGGCCAGTGTATTATATTTGTTAAAAAAAATAATCTGTATGTTTAAATAAAACTCTGTGGCATTTTTTTCGTAATAAAATAGTTCCTTCACATTTGTTTGTTTCTTTTTGAGGTAAGGACTTTTGTCGTAGTGGAGCTCCTGTAATTGTGTATTTGGAGCCAGTTGTCTTGGTAACCGCCCCCTACAGAGTTCTACCGAGTTGCGGTTAAAGAGCGTAAGTACCTGCTTTTTAAACTTTCATAAACTGCAGTGCTACCGGGAGTTCCACAGATGGAGACACACTGCGTGTTTTTCAGAGTGGGCAGCCACAGACGAGAGCCTGCACAGTGAGCTGATGGCAGGATTCACAGCTGTTTGAAATAAGTGCGGTTGGGGAAATACTGATTTGTCCTTGTCCCTGACCACAAACGGAATGTTTTTTTTTTTTTTTTTTTTTAATATGTTCCATATGAGAAGCAGCGCTGTTGATCACTGTGGTGTGGTGTGGTGTGGTGCAGATCAGCTCCACAACTTATTATTTAGAAAAGCAAGCTATTTTAGGAGCGTGAATGAGTGGGTACCTGTGGGAGGGAGGGAGGAACAGGGAGCGTAGTTCGCTTTTCAGTACTACTGTATAAGCTATGATGGGGCACGGGAGAACAGGACATTGTCACTAAAGAAATATCCACGCATGACTGTGGTTTTATAGCACTTAATTACGGAATGTTGGGGGCCACTATGACTCACTTAGTGAGACAAAATAAATGGAGGAGATCTGAAATCATATTAGGGGGTTTTGGCCAATTAGGGAGCAGGGTGGGTACCAGGATCCTGGGGATGGGGCAGGCAAGTCTGGCACTTTTAATAGCCGGGCATCTGTTGCCTGATAGATACCCAGCTAGAGAAGTCCCTCAGCCAATCAGAAGTCTCAAATAGTTTTACCCATTTTCTAAGGTGGGATAAGAGCAGTTCTTAGGAGGCTGAAGGCACTCGACAATGCCTCATGCTTCACAACACACCCAAGGTGTCTCACCAGAACACATACCCTGTTGTGTCTTACTGCTCTGATCAAGGTCAATCAACAGTATATTGAAGCATTTTTTTTGATTTTCCTGATGGAGCCGGTTTCCACAGCGCCTTCACTTAAGACACTCTACACATTAAGACTGTCTCCCACACAGGGGAAAGGTGTACTCCAACTGGTCAGTAACAGTAAATAAACATGCAAAAGAGTAAGTCATAAAACTGAATTATAAGGGTATGATAATTAGGACCATTTAGGTACTTTCTGAAATCAACTACAATCTAAAAACACCATTGCCTCCTCTACACTGACCTTGGTTGGCTTTCCCCTTCAGCAGCTAGATCTTATGCTTACGGATCACTCATAGATAACGTTATCAGAGCCCAAATTCCCAAACCACTGGCAGGACTATTTATAAACCATTCTTCCAGCTATGGTCTTCATTCTGCTAACAACACCACTGTTCATATTCCCAGATGCAGAACGTTCAAAGGTGCTAGTACTTTAGCCTGTCGTGCCCCCCATTTCTGGAACTCCCTCCCCCTAAGTACACGCCTATCGTCATCCCATGCCTCCTTTAAAAAATTGCTTCAACTCTATCTTGTAGACTCCTCCTGTTGCTCCAGCTTTAAACCACTCTAGTCTCTGTCTCCTCTCCCTATGTTTCCTGCCACGTCTTAGTTTATTGACCCCTACCGATGCATAGCTTTCTTCTTCCAACCACCTGTTTTCTACCTTATTATTACCTAGGGACTTTTATCTCTCAACACGTCCCTATCTTTCTATCTTATCCTACCCCCATCTTCCAATCCCCATTTCCCTCACTTAACTTTACTCCTCCACATTATCCTGTATTTTACTGCTATAATGCCTCTGTCTCCTAGTTATAGTCTTCCTAGATGTCCTTGTAATATTTAGCACTTATGACCAAACCAAATTATTTGCTTTAATGTAAATGATACTCTCTTTACCTTAATTTTGTTCCTAGCTTTTGTTATTTATTCTACAATTTGTCTGTAATGTAATCATCTGCCTGTTCTTTAGTCCTACATTTGATTAGTTGTGATCTTTATATATTGTAACCTGTCATCATAATGTTTTGTTTTGTACCCTCCTGGGTCATGCCTAAAAATAATCACTGTTATGGCTAGTGCACCCACCCAGTCATCGAAAACTAAATAAAATAAGTCTCTAGTCAGTGGCCATTGGTTGGAATGAAATAGCAACATAATTTCATATGGAAAAAAGAACACTTACCCCTACTGTCATTGCAGGATAACTGCACTGGCATATGGAATCACTTTTTCAGTCCAGGTCATAACTTACCTTACTTTGTCAGGTCACACCCTGACAAAGCGCAAATGATACTCAGTGTGACGTAGACAGCCAGTTCTGAGTGCTGTATCATTTCTTTTTAATATAAAATGTATTACAGAATGTCTCTGCTGAAAAATTAAATGCTCTAGGAATGACCTCATTCATCTCCCCCCTCTCCCCCACTGATTTCAGCTGACAGATGCAGGCCAAGAGAAATGCTGACAGCATGCATCACACACACACAGTTTTTAGAGACAGTGTGTTACATGGAAGACTTTAATCAAGGATTCTGTTTCTCTGAGTTAATTACAGAGTTGTTTAAGTTAGCTTTGTTAAGAGGGAAATCATAAAAAAGGTTTATGACGTTGAAGAGAAAACACAGGTTATTACACAGAGGTGAGCGGATGTAAATGCTCATATGAAGCCTGTGTGAGGAGGATGCAGCATGAATCAAAAGAGGTGTCACTGAAACTGAGTTATGCTAAGGTTGCAGAATTAATACTTTGAAAGTACATCCTGTGGTTGTATAAAAATATATATGTTTTAGATATTTTGACAGGGAGGATCTAGATGACCTCATGCAAAAGAGGTGGGCAAAACCAGCTTTTAAAGATTATTCTGTTTCACTACAGACACACTTTTATCTGACACTGACCAAGAAAACATCTGAACACTGAAAAGAGGTATTTAGAAAGCTAGACAAAATCTAAATATTGTTGTAGGAATTGCACCATTTCAAACCTTGTTTTGTTTGAAGATATGTCTTGTGATATAAGAGTTCTGTATTGTATGTTTGACATAATCTTATATATTTTAGTAAAAACTCTTAATTTTAGAGCATGTTCTGTTCACTGTTCACAAGACTGCACTCAGAGGTTGGCACTTTGGGAGTAGAGGGCATGACCTGCTGAGTGAATCTGTGACAGATTGGTTGGCAATGGTGGCATAATTTTGGTATCACAAGCTTTATTGTTCTGTGTCAGCCGAGACCATAGGCTCTCTTGCAGCGAAAGAAAAAGGCAGAGTTTTATTTTAAAAAGGAAACAGAACTATGTATCACTTGGAGTACAGTCGAGTTCCTACCCATTTTATTTTTTTTCTCTAAAGTGCAGTCAGAGTAGCCGTAGTCAGGGAAGAAAAAGATGGCTTCTGACTACAGCAGGCATACAGTAGATTACTTGAAGCAGTTGTGCGGGGACAGGGGAGTCCCGTTCGAGGTGACAGCCAAAAAGCAGAGCCTCATAGAGGCCCTGATGGTAGCAGATACCCAGGGCAGCGAGTCACCGACCATGACTGAAAAGGACAGCAGAGCCACTGTCAGTGAAGGGCCCCAGCAGCAGGGGATGGTCACCAGTATCCTGAATCCAGAGGTACTCAAACTGCAAATTGAGTTGCGCAGGGTGGAACTGGAGGCACAGCGACAACAGAGGGAGGCAGACCGTGAGGAGCGTGAGCGCCAGCGAGCTGCAGAGGAGAAGAGAGAGCAAGAACGCAGAGAGGCAGAGGAGAGGAGAGAGGAGCACCAGATGCAACATGAACTGGACAAACTACTACTCCAACCAGCGGCACCAGAGCAGGTAAGTGGCTTGGGTTTAATGGGGACTGCAGGACTGGGTTACAAATTGAACTCCAAATTAATAGCAGAGTTTAAGGTAGGGGAGGACATGGACGCCTTTTTAAATTCTTTTGAAAAGGTTTGTATTCAGGCTAAAATTTCTAAAGAGTCCTGGAGCTTCCAGCTATCCCCGCTACTCACCGGGAGAGCTCGGGATGCATTGGGTCAAATGGACAATGAAGACAACAATGATTACAGAAAGCTAAAAGCTGCACTGTTAAAGTTTGAATTAACTGCTGAATCATACAGAGCTAAATTCCGTAAGCTCAGGAGAAGCCCTGATATGAGCTACGAGGAGCTAGCCACAAAACAACGTCAGTTTTTAAAACATTGGTGGGAAGGAATTGAGGCAAATTCTGTTGATAAAATTGAAAATGTGATTTTATTAGAACAGTTTTATTGGGTTTGCCCAGCTGAGCAAAAAACCTGGCTAGAGGACCGAGATCCAAAAACAGTGCAAGAGGCTACTGAACTCTTGGACCGATATGCCAAGAGCAGACCTGCTCTGAGAGTGAATGGGGCAGGAGTGGCAGCGCAGAAAGGGAAAAGTGTGCCTTCAGGGCAGCTAAAACCCTCATTGCCTCCACCGAAACCAGCTAGCCCCAGGTTTCAAAGAAAAGATTTCTCTGAAGTAAGAAATGCCTGTTAGTTGTGTAAAGAAACTGGGCATATTGTCAGACAGTGCCCCAAAAAGGCAAGACATAATACGCAACAGGGTGCTAGAAAAGAAGTGGGTTGTTTGTGTGTCCCTGGAAGCATGCCAGTGAATATGAGGGAACACATGCACCCGGTCATGGTGAATGGGGTACAGACACAGGGGTTAAGGGACACAGGGGCATCCCTGACATTGGTAAAGCGGGATCTGGTACAGCCTGGTCAGCTTATACTCAATACATACATAACTGTACAAGGGTTTACTGGTGAAGAGAAAACATTGCCACTCGTTAGTGTTCTCCTGGACTGGGGTGAAACAGGGGGAACTGTGCAACAGGTGGCTGTAGCCAACACATTAGCAGTGGATGTGATCCTGGGTAATAATCTCCTGCACGGGGTGGTATGTGCTGTTACCCGTAGCCATGCGGCAAGGGAAAATAGTAGTTCCCTGAACCCCACAGAAACCAGTGTGGAAACCACTAAGAGGCTGGTTCCCCAGCCTGGGTCTCCAGATGGGGAGACTGATAAAAAGGGGGTAGAAACTTCCCCAGTAGCAAGTGACCACACAGCTACGGAAGATTACTCCAAAGAGGGAGGCCTAACTAATTATCAGAGGGTTGGGATTGACAGTGATCCTGAGGACCCTGACGCTAGTGCTAGGGACTCTAGTTTAGCGACTGAAGGGGACCTGTCCCATGCCTTGGGAAGGTGTGAGGGGTTTGCAGCTGCTCAGAGGGGTGAACCTAGTTTAGAGAAGCTGAGGGCTTGGGCAGACTCGGAGGGCACACAATGAGGTAACGGCAGACATAAGGTTTATTGGGAAAATGGACTTATGTATACACAGGCAGTACAGACAGAGGGAGGGATGCTAGGCAGGCAGCTTGTCGTTCCTCAGGGGTATCATGAGCAGTTGCTGAAGACTGCACATGATATTCTCTTGTCTGGTCATCTGGGAATCGCATGCACAATGCAGCGGTTGGCTCAGAATTTCTACTGGCCTAACTTCATCCAGCAGGTGAAGGAGTATTGCAGGTCTTGTCACCGGTGCCAAGAAATAGGGAAGGAGGGCAAGAAAACTCAAGCTGCCCTGATCCCCTTGCCTATAGTGGAGGAGCCATTCCAGAGGGTGGGAATGGATATTGCGGGGCCTTTAAATACCCCCAGCTCCTCAGGGAAGAGAGTCATCCTGACTGTGGTGGATTATGCCACCTGGTACCCAGAGGCAGTCACCCTATCCTCTCTGAGGACAGACAAAGTGGCAGATGCCTTACTTGGGATTTTCTCCCGTGTTGGGTTTCTGCAGGAGGTAATCACAGATTGAGGGGGTTCCTTCATGTCGGACCTGATGAAATGTTTATGGGAGAAGTGTGGGGTGGTGCAGAGATGCACGACACCGCATCACCCGAACTATTCAATGGTACCCTAAAGTCAGTGCTCTGTGCATATGCTGAACAGCATGGGAGGGACTGGGAGAAATACCTTCCCCACCTGTTGTTTGCATACAGGGAGGTGCCCCAAGAGTTGATAGGATTTTCCCCCTTCGAACTCTTATATGGACGCCTGGTACGTGGGCCCCTAGACTTGATCCGGGAGGGCTGGGAAGGCAAGCACGCCACCCAGGGAACTCCCATTGTGGATTATGTCCTTAGGTTTAGGGAAAGGCTGAAGGAGCTTATGGGGACAGCCCAGAGCAACCTGGCGGCTGCCCAACAGAAACAAAAGGTATGGTACAACCGCAGAGCCAGGGCTCGCTCGTACATGGTGGGTCAGGAAGTCATGGTCCTTATTCTGAAAGACAAGCTGCAAGCTGAGTGGGCAGGACCGTACAAAGTGGTGAGGAAGATAAATGACATGAACTACATTGTGGAGTTACCTGACAGAAGACAGACTGAAAGGATGTACCATGTCAACATGATGAAGCCATATGCAAATAGGGCTGACATGGTGTTTGCGGTGTGTAGTCATGGGGAGGGGATGGATGAAGGAGACCCCCTTCTGGATTTGCTGGAAGAGAGTAAGCGGGAGCCCTTTATGGAGGCAGTAAAATTGTCTCCCCAGCTGACCCCGGACCAGGTCCAGAAAGTAAGGGAGGTTTTAGCAGACTTTGCCCCCTTGTTTAGCGCCAAGCCTGGACTAACCCCTTAGCAACACACGATGTGGAGACAGGGACACAGACACCCATACGGCGGACAGCATATCGGGTGTCAGAGGCTGTCCAAAAGGACATTAAGAAGGAAGTGGAGGAGATGCTGGATTTAGGGGTAATCCAGAGATCCCACAGCCCCTGGGCCTCGCCCATAGTCCTTGTGCCCAAGCCAGATGGCTCAACTCGTTTCTGTGTGGACTATCGTGGACTGAATGCAGTCACGAAGTCCGACGCCCACCTGATGCCCCGAACGGATGAACTCCTGGACAAGTTGGGAGGGGAGACCACTCTACGACTTTGACCTGACCAAGGGGTATTGGCAGGTAGAATTGACAGACAGAGCTAGGGAGGTCGGCTTCATCACTTCGATAGGCTTATTTGAGTTTAAAGTAATGTCTTTCGGAATGAAGAACGTCCCGGCCACTTTCCAAAGGTTGGTGAACCAGGTGTTAAATGGTGCTGAGGAGTATGCTGTGGCATACCTGGATGACATTGCCATCTTCAGTACCAGCTGGGAGGAACACCTTTCACACCTTAGGGAAGTGCTGGGCAGGATACAGAGGGCCGGGCTCACTGTCAAAGCCGAGAAGTGCCAGGTGGCCATGGGAGAAGTGGCATACCTCAGGCATGTGGTAGGCTGGGGACAGCTCTGTCCTAACCAAATAAAGATAGAGGTGATCCAGGTGTGGCCCAGACCAGAAACCCAGAAGCAGGTCAGGAGCTTTCTAGGGACAGTAGGGTACTACAGGAAATTTTTACCCAATTACAGTGTACTGGCTACTCCCCTATCTGACCTGACAAAGAAAAAGATGCCAAAGAAAATTATCTGGGGCCCAGCCTGTGAGGAAGCCTTTACCAGACTGAAGGAGGCACTGTGCAGTGCTCCTGTTTTGACAAGTCCTGACTATAGCAAAATCTTTATAGTTCAGACGGACGCCTCAGACGTGGGTATTGGGGCAGTACTGAGCCAGACATCCAGCCAAGGGACAGATCACCCAGTTGTGTACCTGAGCAGAGAGCTGCTTCCCAGGGAGCAAGCATACTCCACGGTGGAAAAAAAAGTCTTGCCATAGTGTGGGCCCTGAAGAAACTAGAGCCATACTTGTATGGGCAGCATTTTGTGGTGCAGACTGACCACAACCCCCTGGTTTGGCTGATGCAGATGGAAAAAAACAATGGGAAACTACTAAGATGGAGTCTTGCTTTACAAGGGTATGATCTAAAAATCGTACACAGGGCTGGAGTGAAGAACAAGAACTCAGATGGGCTGTCTAAGGTCTATGAGGAGTGAACTGATTTGGGAAGCTCATCCAGTGTAGGGGATAAATTCCCCAAATTCAGTCTAGGTGGGGAGGAGTGTGACGTAGACAGCCAGTTCTGAGTGCTGTATCATTTCTTTTTAATATAAAATGTATTACTGAATGTTTCTGCTGAAAAATCAAATGCTCTAGGAATGACCTTACTCATCCCCCCCTTCCCCCAGATTTCAGCTGACAGATGCAGGCCAAGAGAAATGCTGACAGCATGCATCACACACACTCAGTTTTTAGAGGCAGTGGTATTACATGGAAGACTTTAATCAAGGATTCTGTTTCTCTGAGTTAATTACAGAGTTGTTTAAGTTAACTTTGTTAAGAGGGAAATCATAAAAAAGGTTTATGACATTGAAGAGAAAACACAGGTTATTACACAGAGGTGAGAGGTTGTAAATGCTCATATGAAGCCTGTGTGAGGAGGATGCAGCATGAATCAAAAGAGGTGTCATTGAAATTGAGTTATGCTAAGGTTGCAGAATTAATACTTTGAAAGTACGTCCTGTGGTTGCATAGAAATACATATTTTTTTAGATATTTTGACAGGGAGGAGCTAGATGACCTCATGCAAAAGAGGTGGGCAAAACCAGCTTTTAAAGATTATTCTGTTTCACTACAGACACACTTTTATCTGACACTGACCAAGAAAACATCTGAGCACTGAAAACAGGTATTTAGAAAGCTAGACAAAATCTAAATATTGTTGTAGGAATTGCACTGTATTAAACCTTGTTTTGTTTAAAGATATGTATGTCTTGTGATATAAGAGTTCTGTATTGTATGTTTGACATATATATATATATATATATATATATATATATATATATATATATATTTTAGTAAAAACTCTAATTTTAGAACATACCTGGTCTGTCTTTGAATTGCTTTCTTTTGCTAAGAAATATTTATGGTTATAGTAGAAAGCAGACATAAATAAGCTGGTATGGTGATACCAAACTGGAAAGAGAAGCGTTTTAAATCTGAGGTCTTTATTAAAGTTTTAGGGTTCATCTCCGAATACTTGGTTAGGTGCCCGTAGGCAAAGATATCTGGCCCCCCAAAGACAGATATATCTGAGCCTGTGCATTGGGTATGCTAGCAAGAGGTTAACAGTTTGAATCTCTCCAGAACTTTAGACCAAAGGTTGATCCGAACTCACAAAACAGACAAGAGAGTTACCTTGTTCTGTTCACTGTTCACAAGACTGCGCTCAGAGGTTGGCACTTTGGGAGTAGAGGGCCTGACCTGCTGAGTGAATCTGTGACACTCAGAACATTGGTTACAGGCTCTATTGCCGCTCGCCCATTGTCAGTTTGATATATCTTTGCACGTTAAAATAAAGGAATGTAGCACAATGATGGGCCTGGGCTGAAAATGCTTCCTTACACTGGAGCATTTATCCTGAAACAGCAAAGGGGGTTCATGTCTTCAAGTCTATTTGTAACGGTCTGTTTTTTTTTTTGACACTCGATCCCACGGTGTGGTGTTTTTGTTTGAAAACAATATTAATGTATGTTAATACTGCGGCGGAGATCACCACTGTGGTTGTAAAAGTGGTCTCATAAGCATTCTTAATGCATGAGAACCGCAAACCGAAGGTGAGTGGTTCTGATACCCTGAGAATGTAAGTGAGACCACTCATAACCATAAAAAATGTCTCAGTGGCAGTACTAATACTGTGTATTATTGGTTGATGTCAATCAAGCCCAATAGCTATCCCCTCAATGCTTAGCAAGCTTCTGGAGAAGGTTGCTGGTACTCAGTTATCTGAGTACTTAAACAATTTTAATCCTCTGACCCTTGAACAGCATGATTTTGTAAGGCCATAGTACCTCCATGGCCATTATCTTCTTTTTTTTATGCCCCTTCTTATGTCGACATGCCCCAATTCCACCCCCACCAGCTGCACCAGCCCTTTCATGGCCATTATCAAGCTAACAAATTATATCAAAACTGCCACTGATCAGGGGATGCTGACTGATGTGGTCTTTGTTTATTTCAGGCATTTGACCTAGTTGCTCACCTCCTACTGTATTCCAAATTGGTATCCTTAGGTCTTTCTCCACAAGCAGCAAATTGGTTTGCTAACTATCTTACAAACAAACACAGTCAAATGTAATCAAACATCCACCATCATACCTGTCGGGCTTGGAGTAATGTAAGGTTCCATCCTTAAATTGTTACTTTTCTCTCTCTTCATCAATAACCTGCCAGGTGAAACAAGTGTTTGCTCCACCTTAATGTATGCAGATGATCTCACCTTTATTTTCAGTTCTTAAAATATGCCTACCATCAATTCAGGAACCAACACTGACTTCCAGCTAGTTCAGTCTTGGCTCACCAAAACCAGACTGGTCAGGCCAGCCTGGTGGCGCTGAGGGTCGAGGCGCTGGACGCCACACCCTGCGCCATGCCGGTGACCTGGGTTCGGGAACAAGCCTGGGCTGTCGGGGGTCGTCAGGGGAAGGAGAGAATTGAGCATCCGATGGACTCTCTCTTCTCTCAGGAGGGAAGGGGCGTAGTGCTCGCACTCTGGCTCCCTGGGGAGTCCGGGCCAGCAAGTGTAGAGTTACCGGCAGCGGGATGGGAGGCGCATCAGCGGTGAGGACATGATGTTGGGTTCGAGCCACCTCCCGAACAGGAAAAACAGCACACAGTCTCCTAGATGACGGAGCACTGCATGCACAGACCCTGACTGCCTACGCCTGCCTGACTGCCCAAAGAGGTCCGGCCGAAATACTGAGTACTGCCCCGCCGTGCCCACCTGGGGTATAGCAGCAAGCTCCATTGGGACCAACCGGAGTTCAAGTAAGCCGTGCGTGCGGAGATACCGCATTGTGTCTCCCGAAGCAGTGGAGACCATGTGCAGAGAGAGGGAGTACAAAAAAACAGCAGTTAAAAAAAAAAAACAGACTGGTCATAAACACCTGAAAGAACCAAATCATGCTCTTTGGTTCTCCTGCTAAGATCAGATCCTCCACTGGTGCCTTATCTGTATCCTGTATTGATGTCTCTCTTCTTCAAGTTGTCAACTCCTTCTGGTACCTTGGAATCATCCTTGACTTTGCTACCCACATACTACTGTTTGTAAAACAGTCAACTATAAATTATGCATGGCTTATGCTTGTTTACCCCAATGTTATAAATTATGCATGGCTTATGCTTTTTACACCATAGTTTTATAAAATTAAAACTACTGTCCATGTTTTTTTATGACTTTTTGGCTGTGTTCTGATGCTAAGCAGTGTGAGTTCACAGTCGTTCCTTTAATTGGTTGGACCAAAATAAAAAAAGGATATATGCCTGAGCCAAATGGTGCTGCAGAACAAAACAGAAATACGAATGTGAGCGACCCAGGCTAGAGCATAACTTCAGTGCTCCCACCTTGTACCAGCAGTTTAAGTGGCACAGTTGAGGAGATATGCACAGGAAAATAGGACCTAGATAAAAAAGGTGAAATACCTATTGAGTTGTTCTGCTGCCATCCAGCAGCTGCTGCAACCAAAAGTGGGAGAGGCTGCTGATGACATTGTTTAATTTAAGTGTTGCCAACAAAATCTGTGGACTTTAGCACAGAGGACAGAAAAAGATGCCACTGCTCTTTGACGTCAGACGTTGGGTATTTATGGGATGTCACCCGAGTGGAAGGGTCAATATGTCAGTCAGAAGATAGGCAGAATCAACTAGTTAAAATGAATTTACTACACTAACAATTAAGGTAAAATGTTGTCTAGACCCTAAAAATGTTCATTAGGGGCCACCCCACATGATATGGTAGACGGCAGTACAAAGAGGTTCCTCTTTAAGGAAGCTTGTTATTATCTAAATACAATAGCTCATATTTTTCAGTATTGCATTACTGTACACATGCATTGTCTTATTTGTGCAATATGCATCTGTTGCTATATCCTTTTGCCTGGGTCACTTGGAGAGAAAGGATGGTGTCACCTCATTGGATTTTTCCTTGCTGAACAGAAGCTGACATGAGTACACCCTTGGTGGAAGGCAACTTATGCCATGGAGCTACCTGCCCAATGAGTTAAATTAGCCATAGATTTAATTTTTTTAGTAAAGTATACTGCTGTTATTTACCTTAAAGGCTGACGTCCTTCTGGCTCCGGCTCCAAGTGTTCCGGGGAAGCCGGAGGTGAGAAGGGACACTGGTCAGGTGAGCCCACTGGGGTATGTTGCGTAGGAGACCACAACGGGTGCTGAGGATCAACATCAGGCTGCTCGTCGGGGCCTGACAGAAGCACCTGGGCTGGACGGGCATCGGAGGTTCCGACGTCCGGGTTATCAGCCGTGGCTGGGCATTCACTGGATCCTCCGGTAACCAACTTAACAGCCTGGACAGGGTGCTCGCCAGGAACTCCGATGAGCAACTTATCAGCCCCGCCAGCAGGCTTAGACCCTGAGGTTTTGAGGGGCCTAAGAGTGGCAGCAGCCTCAGATGCTGCTGAGGCAACCACCGCCACCAAGGCCGGTGGTAGCGGGGGAACCAAGGGCTGATCCTGGGAGGTCAAAGCAGCCTTGTCCTTGGAGGTGCCCTTCCCAGAGGAAGAGGGCCGCTGGTCATCCGCAGTCCCCGGAGGGAGTTGCAGGCAGGAGGGGGAGCTTCCCTGTGCCTGATGTTTCTCCTTGTCCTTCTGTTTTTTGTGGTGGTGTGAATCTTTGCAACTTCTGCAACTCCTCCTCCATCTAAGCCATTTTCTGTTTTAGAATGTGTGTCTCAAGGGCCTTCTGTTGGCGTTTCCGTGTGGCCTGGTTGAAGCTCAGGCAGGCCTCACGGTCCACGGTCTGGTGTTCCGGGCCCAGGCAGAGAGTATGGTCGTCTTTATGCGGGAGTTGCATGCCGCAGGACTCGCACTTATTTTTATGTAATTCGTAAGGCGTCGAGGAAGACATACATAAAGATTAACTTCCTGTGGACTTCCGGTGACGTCACCACGCCATGCAGTCGCACTGAAGCAGAGCTCCGCGTCCCCACGACTAAAAACTAATATAACTTTTCCCAAAGGTGCTACCGATTCATCTGAAAATCACATCGGGTGTTCTTATAAGCATGACTGGCCGAGCTAAAGCAAAACTGGGGCCGCATAGCAGTTTAAAGCAGCAGAAGATAGACTTGCAAGCCCGAGGTGCACACAAGGTAACTGCACCAACTAGGCCTCCCTAAGCAGCAGCACCAGAGTCAGAGGGAAGCTCCTTGGATGAGGAGGAAGATGTTATGATAACCTTGAGGCAGCTTTGCAGAGAGCTGCGGCGACTCACGCGATCCATGGAGGTTTTCAGGGGAGAAGTGGCAACAAATCGTATGAAGCTCCTGCAGCATTACCAACTCCAGACTGCTGAAGAATCCCTCTTGAGCCTATCTGACATGGTGGATCTGCACAATGGAGTGATCATTCAGCTCCACGATCACTCCCAGTTTCTTCTTGAGAAGGTGGAGGATTTGGAAAATCGCTTGAGGAGAGCAAACTTAAGGATCCACAGTCTGTCGGAGCATACTGAGTCGGGGAGCATGCCAGATTTTGTTGAAAGCCTGCTCAAAGAGATTTTGCAGCTGGATAAAGACATACCTTTAAACATCATCCGCGCCCACCGAGCCTTGGTGGCCCCACCAAAAAACCCAAAAGCGAGGCCGTGATCGGTGGTCCTAGCCTTCCTTGACTACCATACAAAGAAAACAATACTGCGCAAAGCCTGGTCGCAAAAAGAGATAATCTTTGGTGACAAACAGCTGTACATTGAGCCTGACTATGCCCCCACGACTATGGTGAAACGAAAGTTGTGGTTTCCCCTTGTAAAAGAGCTCAGAGCAAAAGGTCTGAAGGCCCGGGTGGATTTCCTGCCACGGCTCAGAGTTTTCTCAGACAGTGGGACAAAAATGTTTGATTCACCAGCTGAAGCGAGGAAATATTTGGCTTCCATGGGGATATTGGTGGATGTTGAGATCATCCATCCTATGTTGATCAAAGAGATCACTCGCAGGCAGTGGCTCCCGGCTAGCAAATTTGCATCTGCGACATCCACGCAGGCCGGCCTGGAACTATGGCCTCAACTTTGGGCTGTGACTACGGTGAAGCAACGGAATCAGGAAGACGCCCGAGTGACAGAGGGAGAAGAACTTTTTACTGAACACCAGAAAGACTGAACTCTTGATTATAGGGACACCTGGTACTTTTGTTAGGACGATTAGTCCGATTCACTGCTGAAGTTCCGGTCGGGGTGGGGGGGAGAGACATGAAGGTCATACACTTATGTGGTCTTTACTGAGCCAGACACCCTGCAGCTCATTTGAGCTATAAGGGGTGGTCCTTCCCCAACTTCCAATTAAAATGTGTAAGATTTGGTGGCACGTGAGAAGTACAATAGCCCTGAGGGAAGGGATCCAGGGTTGCAAGCCTGATTCAGGCTTCACCATCAACACTTTCCTTTCTCTTCATGCTTAGTCATTTTGGTGAGGTGGCACTTACCCTGTCCCGTCCCTGGGACTCAAATACAGCACTATACTTGTGGAGATACTTTTGGTGCTTTGTTCATGTCATTTAGGTGACCACGCCAGTTGCTTGCAGGCCCTAATGGTGGGTCAGAGCGACACGGTGCTGGAGTTACCCCAACACTCACCCCACCACCCTACAGCAACTGAGTGGGGGGATTTGTGTGACACTCTTGAAGCAGAAATTTGTTCTTTCAAGTTGATTTTCTAATAGTTGGATCGGTTTGATCTGAGATGTTTTTGAATTGTTCCAATGGTTAAATAATATTTTATGTTTTTATGTATTCAGGCTGCACGTCTCCTCCTGCTCACTCTCTCCAACACAAAAACCTGAGGAGGGGGGAGGGAGTTATGTCCACCATACTTATGGATCACCTTCTCAATACTCATCATGGGGGATTTAGTCATTACCACCTACAATGTCAGGGGCCTAAACAGCCCTATTAAAAGACTGAGGGTGTTTGGAGAGCTGGGCAAGATGGGCACCCACATTGCCTTACTTCAGGAGACTCACCTTACGGAAAATGAACATAAAAAGCTACGCCGCAGTTGGGTGGGACAGGTTTATGCCTCCACGTACCTGGCCCACCCTCATCGTAGGGGTGTTGCCATTCTGGTCCACAAATCATGCCCCCTTCAGGTTACCACTACACAGACTGACCCAGAGGGGAGATATGTAATAGTACAGGGCATATTGATGGACACCCCCTGTACGGCTGTATGTCTCGATGCGCCCAATGAAGATAAGGAAGCAGCTTCCTTTTTTAAAGAATTTTTTCAAATACCCTCCAGATCACTGACCAGCTCTGTCTTGTGGGTGGTGATTTCAATACTATTCTTTCTAAATCCCTGGATAAACAGGGGGATCCCCCAGAGCCAAACTGGGATCAGCTGGACACACTTTGCTATGCCTGTCACAGAGTCAAGGCCTGGCAGATGTTTGGAGGAAATTAAACGCCAGATCACTAGACTTCTCTCATTTCACGGAGAGACATAATTGTTACACTAGAATTGACCTGCTCTTCCTCCCAGAGGAATGGATGCACGTCGTCTCATCTTGCCAGATACTGACCCTTCTCCCGTGGGAGGGAAGGGATGCGGCTTGCTGTGTGCCACCTCCTGGCGAAGGCTGGGAGTGCAACAGTTCGGTGAGCCCCGCTGAACACAAGGGGTGTGGTGGATGTTGGCAAGTGCCTTGACCTCTGTGGCACATCATGCCTCTGAGGAGCAAACTGGAAAAACTGCTTCTCTGTCATCCAGATGATGGCCGCCAGCTCCTGTCCTCTGTCCCTGAAACCACCTCAGCAGCTTCCAGGGACTGAACCAGTTAGTGCGCTAGTTGTCCTGCCTGGTACCTTCCCCCTCAGAGGAGAGGGTCCATCCAGTGAAGGGATACACCGGGCTACCCCTGGGATGGCTGCAATATGAGGTAGGTAGAGGGGGATGGGGCGAGGGTCTGTGAGGTCTGTGAGGTCCATGGTTGGCCGGAAGGAGAGGTGGGCCAGGAAGCCTAAGGAAGGAACATTAAAAAAAACAAAAAACAGCAGAATTCTACAGGGCTCAGGACTGTAAACTCCATTCAGCTAAGGCTGCACTGGTTCAGTTCGTGCAGCCTGGAGTGTTCCGCTCAGTAGAACTGGGAGGAGCCATCTAGTACCGCCCATAGGTGGTACTTCTATTGATTTTAAGAATACATTATAGCAGAAGGGAAACTATTCTGGGATTAAAATTTTTTATCTTTCATTTTTCTAATGCAAATGTGTTTGGGGATGTGCATTACAGTAATGTGGTAAAAGTTTAAAGTTTGAATGAAATTGTGCAAGGGGAAAAGTATATGATATTAGTTTAAGGGGGGTATTTTTTGTGCGGGTCATTATTATTAGTATTATAAATATACTAAGATGGGCATGGTAAATAGATATGTGGTGTAGTTCAATACAAGTGAAATTGATCATACACCCTCAATTATGCTCTTTTAAGTGTGTTTAGTCGGGGTTGTAAGAAAATGTAAAGGATTAATTGCACTTAAAAGGGTGTATAGAGGTGTGTACATGTCTAAATGATTTTCTTTCTATGCATGATGAAAGTGGTATGTGATTTTCAAGAGTATTAAATACAGTTACCTCTTAGTAAAACCAGTACAAGTAGCTTCAAGGTAGCCTTAAGGGAACTAAACAATCTAGGAATTATAAAACATAGGGTTAGTAAAATAAAAAACATTGTCAATGTAAGTGCATAAAATATTACATACATATTTAAATTCTTAGCAGAATATACAAGGAGGGGAGCGCTGTGGAGCCTGAGCAATATGGTCGCAGACATAGTACTCTGCTGTTTATTTCATTTATAAAGTTCTTTTTTGGCAATATTTGGGGACACAGCTTGCTAAAACTATAAAATTCTTGAAGCTGAAAGACTGCAGTACATTATGGGGATCCCTTAAAAAGATAAAGCATCGGGTGACGGTGCTAGATCCAAAACAGCTAGCGGAGCTCCGAACCACACAGGCCACACAGGGCCATGAGGCAGACCACAAAAATGGCAGCAGTGAGGAAACTCTACAAACACTAGGAGCAAAACTAAATAGGCTAATTTCCTCTGTGACCGGCCTCTCCAACAAATTTGATTCCCTCACCAGTAGAGTGACCACCGCAGAATCTACAACTGAAACAGTCACCATCGGGGTGGGCAAGCCACGAAAAAAGCTGATGCCACCATGGGAGCCATTACCATGGTCTTGAAAGAAAATGTGCACCTTTGTTCTCGCTTGGAAACACTAGAAAACCAAGCGAGAGCCCAGAATGTGAGGATCTTGGGGTTGCCGGAAGGCAGCAAAGATGACCATTTAGTGTTATTTTTACAGGACTGGTTCACTCAGCAATTGGGGGAAGAGGTGCTCACTATAGTGCAAAAAATCCAAAAGGCTTATCGTGTTACCTCTCGGGCCGGCAGGATAATCCTGAGGCACAGTGGTGATCATCATGGACAGGGGGGGCTCCCGCGACTACCTTCTAGCCATGGCCCGTCGGAAGAAATCTTTGCTCCATGATGGAATGCAAATCCAAATGTTCCCCGACTCAGCATATGCAACCAGGCAGAAGAGAAAATGATTTGACGTGACAAGGGCGATGCTGCGAGAAGCAGGAGTCCCTCATAGCCTGGTTTTCCTGGCCCGCCTGAGGATTGTGCACCAGCATAAAGTTTTCCTGTTTTCAGAACCAGTGGAGGCCCTGAAGTGGTGTCAGAGGAACACACCTCCTAGACCATGCGCATCTATGGAAAACGATCGCTCGTCGGACACAGAAGCTCCATGAACTTTGCAGTTTTAATGTTAATTTTAAAGCTGGGCCTGTTTTGGTAAGGGGGTGGAGGGATGAAGGCTTGGTCCCAAGGTAAGCATGCAGACTTTTTTGTTTCCCTGATCGGATGCAATGCTTTACAAATACCTGGACTTGGGACTATAGAGTATCTCTCTCCTCCAAAGTTTTTCTGATCCTTGATTAAATACTGAAGTGTGTTTTCCAAGCTTGATAAGAAGATCCATGCTAAAGTTACCTAGTTTTCCAACAAAGTGCCTTTTTTTTTTTTTTACTAGGGGCTCAGGATACATTTCATATACAGGTAGAAATAAAACATGAACAACAGACAGTGATTAAATTCCTTCTACACAAGTCAATAAATAAACAGAAAAACTAGACCATTTTAGCTAGCTCGTAGCTGATACAGTACAACAGATATGACAGCTTGAAATGTATTTTATAACTGTTGTATGTACTGTTTTACATATGTTTCACCAGGGATGGCTGAACAGGGATATGACCCAGTCCAATTTTGCGGTTTATCAAATAAATCAAGATTTATCTACATCCAAGCCTACCACTACTGTTTGGGTATGGAAAGCGAATAACCTTTTGAAAACTGGCTTCTGTTTTATATATATAATTTTTCTGCACATGGTATTACTGATACACATGCACAAATTATCAGTGTAATACAGTACAGTAAAAGTGCAGATTTGTTTTTAGAATAATTTCTTTATGGGTTTTTGAAAGACCGCATCTTACAAACATAAATGCACTATGTATGTATGAGATAGACACAGGGGGACCTTAATAACGGAGATGGGGGGGGGAAGGGTAAGGCCGGAGATCAGTTAGGGTCTACGACAGCACAGTAGGTAGGGACTTTAGGGTAGACTGGGTGGGTCAAGAGGTCCTTTTCTGCCAATAGCTTCTATGTTTCTATATACTGCACATGTCATTAAAACAGTGTTGCCTAAGCCCCTATCTATTAGCCACTATACATAATTATGTTTAAAGAACATTTTAAATGCCTATACACAACTTTATTCCAGGATAAAATAAACATAACGGTCAGAAACACAGAAAATTATACAGGCAGAAAAAGACCAAGGTCCATTCAGTCTGCTCTGTTCTTACCTAGTGCCACACCAGCCTAACTTTGAGTGGACTCTGATTGTGCCATCTTGTAGCAGCTCAGCCACGCACACCATACCTCTCAGCTGTCCCTGATTTTCAGGGATGTTCCTGATTTTGCCTCAAAATTTTACTCTGTCCCTCCTAAAAATTGTCTTTCCGTGACCAAACTGTGGGCATTATAAGCACAAAATAATGTCAAACATTAAAGTTACAGACTTGTTCTTCCTCAGATAATGCATTTTATACCAAGCCCTTTGTTCTACCAGCTTCCTGAGTGGATATCTCCAATATTGAAGAAGTGTCCCTGATATTGGTCCTTTGTCCCTAATTTTTTTTAAGCCTTGTCCCTGATTTATGAGGCAGGAGGTTGAGAGGTATGACGCGCACACACACACACACACACACACACACACACACACCCAGGCCTGTCCCCCTCCCCAAACCATCAACAGTACATTTTTCACCAGCCCCTTATGTCTGCCACACTACTTTTAGTTGTCAACTGTTCAAGCTTCAACTCCATAGAAGCCTTGGAAGGGATGTCCTGGTTTGGAATCGAAATACTGTTGATCTTAAAGTGTGGGAGGTAGTTTTACGAGACTATATGATATTATTCATTCAAGCTGTTAACCCTAAATTAAAATAAACCAACCCCGAGTCCCACAAGTGTAGTTTTAGTGAAGAAGTAAGCACTATAACATACAATTACACAAGACAGCAGAAACAAACAATACTTAAAACAATTACTGTTTTGCCAAAAGCAGCACTTCCTAAAAGGCTGCTCATAAAAAGGTAACAGCACAATGAACTAAAGAATGCATTTAGAAAGCACGGTCACATTTCAGAAAAAAAAAAAAAAAAAATGTAAACAGTTGAATTACAGGACTGCAACTCCTAAGCAACCTTTATTTCTGAAAACTAGATATTTTTTGTGATCTTACTTCTAAAACAGTTTAATAATATCCATTTAAAGCTACTGACATGCACATATTCTGCGTTTAACTCCACTACACAGGCATATATTAAAACTTGGACACCTACTTATTAATGTTGTATATGTAACATAAATAATGTTACAGGGGAAGGACAAGGGATCATTACTAAACCAGCAATTTTGCAGGGCTGACCTTAAAAAAAAAAAGTTTAGATAACAAACTGTTACAGTTAATTACATAGAAAACTACATACCTGTGACCTCGGATGTCAGACTGGTCGCACACCCCTCCCAATGCTATCCTGTGGAACTCTCTGCCCAGGGTCTTGGCAATCGACCTTCCTACACTGGTCTTGCCTACTCCAGGAGGACCCACAAAGCACAGGATGGGTCCCTTCAGGTTGTTTTTCAGCTGCCGGACTGCCAAGTACTCTAGTACCCTCTTCTTTAGCTTCTCCATGGCATAATGATCATTGTCCAATAGAATTCGAGCAGCACGGATATCCAAACGATCTAATTGTTTAAAGTAATACATACATATATGTAATACCAGCAGCGTAAACTTGTTTGCTTGTATGTGTATACAGTACATCTATAGACAGACAGAAAGAGAGACAGGTAGGCAGGCAGACAAATACTGAAAAACGAATTATTTTCACACAAAGTAACTTTAGTGCAAACACAAATGCAACAACTATTGTGTAAATTTAAATTAGTGCAAAGTCATTAACACCACATTTACTATAATGGTAAAAAAATGCTAGGAGTCCTGATTAGCATAATTTATTTTCATGCAAATTAGCACTTCAGCAAAAATAGCCAAAATTATTTGACAATGAAAATTTCAAGTTTTACAGCAGATATTAAGCCAATCTATTGAGAGCTATCACAAGTGGAAAATACTATATCAAGACTTCTCATTGTTTAAAAACATTTACATAAAACTCATGTATAACTACAGACAGACTATCAATGATATTGTTATTTAGCCATTTCTGAGACTTTCACAACTTATGGGTGGCTTTGTCACTTGTGAGAGATTTAGTCTCCCCATCCTGTAGACAAATATTATATCACAACTGTGACCATAAAATGTTCTTACTTCCTCTCTCTTCCTCTGCATGCACACACATGCATATGCTAAAGTAAAGAAAATTAAATTTTGTAAACTATATAGAGAATACTGGATCAGCAACTATGCAGAACCAGTGTGTTCTGCCACAGAGGGATTCCGATTCCCTCTGACTTCGAGAGCGAAGCTTGAGAGGTCCATGGGAATCAGAACCCAGAGGTGGCAAAACACACTGGTTGTGCATAGAGTTGCTCATCTTGTATTTTTTACAGTGTATAGTACTGTGTGAAAAATGTGTTTTGTGAGTTCTTTTGCTTTCAAAATGAAACTGACTCATGCAGTCTCTAGATTTAGAATGCTGTTCTACCACAGTAGGGTAGAACAGCATTCCATGACCTTGGAACTGTGGTAGAACAGCATTTTGAAAGGGATGGAATTCTATACAGAACAACACTCCACTATACACTATAACCTTTTAGAAAATGGTTAAAGTAAATCCTCTCCCCTGATTGGCTGAGACACGTTTTTAGGTGGGCATCTATCGGACAATAGATGCCCACCTAAAAACGAGAGCCAGCCAACAGTGCCCCTTTACCCACTGTAGTATCCCAGCACCCACTGTGTTTCCCAATTGGCCAATATGTAAAAAAAATTTCAAACTCGGCGCCATTTTTCCATTCAAGTTAGCGAGTGATTTTACACAATTCAGTACACGCAACAGTCGCTGTAATTAAATCAAAATCTAGCAGTTTTACCAGTGGTCCCAACGCAAAGAAATCCACACACAAGTTGAAAATTAGAAAGTAAACTAATCCGTTCAGCACAGCAGACCGCATGGATAGAAATAACTGAAGTGCACTAACGAGACATCTCCTGACATCCTGCGCCGGTAAACATCATGCATCAGCTAGGGTCCCTTCAGTGCACAAAACACACACACCCTCCCAGACCGACACAGAAAGTCTTTCCCCTCTGAGTACCCCCCAGTACCTGACATGAATGACTGTTCCTAGATGGTGGCAGGAGCAGCCAGATACCTGCCCTGCTGCTCCCTGTGTCCTGTAATCTGACTCTCTCTCTCTCTTCTAAGTCGCAGTCTGACCCTGGGTGCCAGCCTGAATACGAGCAGGTTCAATGCCGTGGAAAGACGGTAACACAACGGCACTTGCCTTATACATAAAACGAGCAGCAGATTAAAAAAAAAGTAATGTTTCAGTCTTACCTGGCTCCCTATGTTGGCACATAATAGTGCCATGAGACCTCCAACATCTACGTAGTTAAGCCAGATCTACTCCGCCTCCGCCCGCCCTCGCACCCGACTCTTTCCGTTACAGAAAAAATAGCCATACACTTTTCGTACCACGCGGCAAGCACTACAGCACAACAACAATTAGACTGCTGCTGTCTGTGTCACTCATCATTCTTCACTTCCTGTTTTTTCACAAACGGGTTACTCAAGGTCGCGTGCTGAATGGCAGCATCTTTTGAAAGAAAAAAGCTTGCAGGAAACGAACAGTAGTAGTCTTTTCTTAAAAGCACCAAGAAAATAGCAAGTTTCACAAAACATGTCTCTCAAGCTAATAGTGTGTGTGTGTGTGTGTGTGTGGGGGAGGGTAAGTAGAAGGGAATGGCTCTGTGTGTGAGGCGGGAGGGAGCTAGAACAGCACAAAAAGGCAGGGACTATTTAACCTTATAAAAGTTTTCTTTTTCTAATCTTTCTATTCAAAAACTAATTTCCTCTAATTTTTTTATTTAATTAACATTTACAGACAAGCCCATTTTCTAAGCGCAATAATACCCTCCAGGGTGGGCAGTATTGTGCTATACCCGGCACTTCCAAGGGCTATAAGATCCTCCACCTGCGGCGTCGGGCCTCATTACGCCCCTGGGCGGTCCGGTATAGCACAATACCGCCCACCCTGTTGGGTATTATTGCTTACATTCAGTGCCCGAGTTGCAGGAATAAACATGTCTTTTTCCCCATTCCCCATGAATCCCCAATGTTGTTCATGAAGCAGTTTTTCAGTATTCAAGAAAATGTTTTAAAATGCAATACTGTAGTCACAATTTAATTTTATCTCTTTTTCTATATTTAGTTCCCTTCTGTCTTTATTACTTTGAAGATATTTCCATGGAAAAAAGTTATCTTTGTGTCTCATACTTTATCCCTGCTCTAAGAACCCAAAGCAGGAAGTGGGAGATACACAGTCTTTCATCACATGCCGGCAAATGACTGCTAACGAGATAGAGGAGCTGGAAGGTGAATTTCTTGAAGTAAGCTACAATACTGTTGGACTCACTGGTGCCTGGTGGAATGAGGGAATAAGTTGGAATGCAAGGAAAGATGGGGATGGGCTCTGCAGCAGGAACAGGGAGGGTAAGAAGGGTGGAGGAGTTCCTTTATACATCAGGGAAGGGACTGAAATCAGTGAGAACGAATGCGTGAGGAGGGAGCCCTATAGAAATCACAAGACTAGAATTATTAGCGGTTCCAGTCTGTGAGATCACAATTCATGGTGCACGGTTGGTGCTCACAAGAAGGGGTTGCCTACCCCTACACAAACTCCAAATCAGAAACCTGTGAAACTCAGGAAACCATCAGTCCAAAAATTATAGACCAGAGTGAATTCAAGTCAATGGCATATTTATTTAATTATCCCCCCCCACTTTCTTTATGCTCCTGCATGCCTGGCCCACTTCCATCCGGCCCCCCAGCCCCATCACCCCGGTGTTCACTGGTCTCACCTCTCATGCTAGTGAGGTGCTAGCTAGTCGGGTGTGGAGCCTGCAAGGGTCCGTCTTCATCCTGCCGGCAGGCAATTTTTCTTCCACTGTTTTCTCCCCGCTACCAGAGCACAGCGGCATGCAATAACGCCAATGTGTGAGCCGCGCACGCTTCTACACGCGGCATGTTGAGCGTCTTCCCCACACCACCTCCTATGTGTGGGCCCCCCTGTGCCAGCTCCCAGCCACCACTAGGGGTCAGGCAGGCAGCAGACTCCCTCCCCAACCCTCCCCGGGAGAGGAGAGGAGAGCTGCCCTTCAGACGCTTGATCCGTCTCCCTTCCCAGCCGACCTCCAGTGGCCCACTCGCACCGCGAACATGGGTCACCAGCATGGCAGGAGGTAAGGCATGATGCCTCACCCCTCCACGCCACTGGGCCGGCTTAATGGCATATTTATAGTGCAAAATACAAAATTAAACGTGCTCCGTTTGCACCGACTTAATTGTGAGTTACGAAACACTTTACTTTTGTATTTTGCACAATAAATATGCCATCAACTTGAACTCACTCGGGTCTATAATTTTTTTGGACTGGTGGTTTCCTGAGTGCCACGAGTTTCTGGTCTAGAATTATTAGCCACTAGAATTATGAGCCACAGGAGGCTAAAAAAGGCATGGGAGTATGTCACAGACTACAGGATAGTTCAGCAGAGAATGACGGAACTGGCAAATGAAATGAGACGGAGAAACAACTATGGGCACTTGGTTGTAATGGGGGCGTTCTGCATACCTGACATTAACAGGGAGGAGGAAAGTGCCTGAGAAAAAGCAAAAAGAGATTTCTTGTCAGTCATAATGGACTACTTACTTTCTTCCTCAGCATGGCAAGCACAGGACAAAAGGGGATATGGATCTTGAAATGCTGCTGAGTAGTGGGGATGACATGGTGAGAGCAGTAAGGGCTGGGAAGCCACCAAGTAACAGGAGGCATAATAGGACTGAATTAGAGGTGACTGGGGTGTCACTTCACCAAAAATAAGACCAAGATGATAAACTTCAGGAAAACTGACTTTGTTTAGCTGAGTGAGATGAATATGGGTAAACTGATTAATACAACACAGAGCTGCAGTGCTGTTACAGAGTGGGAGTGCTACTGAGTGGGAGGTCCTGAAGTAGCAAATAATGGGAACAGTGGTAAGAATCATACCCACAGGCAACAAGACAGAGAGAAGGCTAGGCAGCAGCTTCCATGCTTCTGCAAAGGGACACTGATGAAGAGGGACAGTCTCGAAGTGCTAGATTTTTTGTTTGGTACGTGGTGTACACTGAGCATTCGTTAACTTACCTCTGCTACCTGTTAATGAACTAGAAGCAATAGTTTTTTTCTGTTTGGAGTGCTGCTCTTTGTATTTTTTAAGGTCTGGAAGACAGGGCTATGCAGGAAATCTAGGTGAATAATAAATGCTTTATTTCAATAAACAGGGAACAAAAGGAGAGTCAAGGTTAAGGTGGGCCCCTGTTCGTGGGATGAGGAAAACCATTGAGCGAGGTGGGGGAATAGTAGGGGCACTGAATAACAACTACTGTATGTGTCACTATTCAACCAGCAAGAGAGGGGGCATGGTCATCTTAGAATGGAAGCTAAGGGAGAGGTGCCGGCCAGACTGGGGCCAGTGCGGATTGTGACAAAATTAGCCACAGTAGGTAGAAATCTAGGAGTGAATTGGGGAAAATCTCAGGGTCTGGATGGCATCCATCCCAGGGTAATAGCAGAGCTTAAAGGAGACAAGAAATCTGTGCTTACTGGCAACAATTTGTAATGCACCTATTTACAGAAATCCAGAACACATGGTTTGATACCTTTTATTGGACCAACAAGAATGTTACAAAAAGAACAAAGAGCTTTAGCTTTCAGACCAACTAGTCCTTCTTCAGAAGCCTAATGAACTTTCATGCCTCCAAATGATCCATATTCAACTGTACCTGTATAAACATGGATGTGAAAAACTGTTTTCATCCGTTTTCTTTTTGTGGACAGTATTCTGAACAGGTCTCTTTATGGAACCAGTCATTTGGAGTTTTTATGATGTCACAGTTTGTGTACAGATTGCTAAGCATGAGCAGTTGACCTATCCAACCATGTTAAGCATTCTGTACACAAACTGTGACATAGATAAAACTCCAGGTTGCTGGTTCCATGAAAGGAACTATAACAGAATGCTACCCATAAAACCAACCAATGTATAATACAGTTTTTTGTTAATGTTCTGTTAAATATGGATCACTTAGGGCTATGGACATAATTTCTTAAAATAGGAACTTAATTAACAGCTGCCAATTAAAAATGATTTCCTGTCCTCTTTAAAGGGGTTATGGCTGAGTACTGGCTGCTAACTTTCAGGACTCCTTATAGAAAGATAGTGCCAGAGGACTGGAATATAGTCAGTGATATAATCTATTCAAGGAGAAGGCATAGTCGGACCCAGGCAACTATAGACCGGTGAGACTTGGCATGGTCCTCTGCAAAGAGTTAGTTAACCATAAAAGGTGTGATGGTTCAGTACATGAAAGAGAATAGTAAGTTATCAAGCATACAAAATGGATTCACCAAATGTAGATCCTATAAAGCTAACCTCATTACCTTCTGAGTGCAAGTGACTAGGGAGTTGGATAAGGGCCTTGTGGTGGATGTGGTCTTTCTGGGCTTTAGAGAGGAACTGTACCTCATGGAAAACTCATAGTGTAAGCATAATATGGAGTCCTCAACATATAGAGTAGTTGGATGACAAACTGGCTGACATGAAAGGGGAGAGAGCAGTCACAAATGGTCACTGTTCAGAGTGGAGGAATGATCTGCATGGAGTACAACAAGAGTAAGTTCTTGGTACACTGCCCTTTAACATATTTAGTAATGACTTGGAGGAAGGGGTTAATAGCAGGTTGCTATAGTCTGCAGACAACCTGCAACTGGCATGAAGAGTGGACTTGGGGGGGGGGGGCGGTATTAGATACCTGCAAATGTTATTGGCATGCACCAAGAAATAGGGACTTAGATTTAAGTGGGGAAGTGCAAGGTACAACATCTAGGGGCAAGGAATCTAAGTCACACAAACACCTTACATGTGCAACAGTCATAATTCATGATTATTGTGCAAAGGATAAATTATCAAAACTAGATGTTATTTTTAATCAGTCGGCACATCTCATGTTAAACTGTCCTTTTGATACACACCAATGTAAAATGTATTGCCAGCTAGGTTGGACATCATTACCAGAACATTTTAAGATTACAGAAAATCTTATTTACCTTGAGATGTGTACCGGGTGCTGTCCCGGACTATCTGTTGGAATGGATTTCCTTTAGGGAAATGCAATTCTCCTTAAGGAATTTGAGTCTTCTAGAATTAATTGTTTCAAGGACTAACATGAATAGGGCATCATACTGTTTCTGTCACATGATACCCTAGGCTCTCCAAATTTAGACACAGGGATCTAACACTGCCATCCCTTATCCTACTGAAATTCTGGTTCCTGTCTTTCCTTCAAGTCATGTGATGGATTTGGGAAGTATTCTTCTGGCATTACTTGAATTAATTGTATTATGTTGAAGTGTATGTACTTTATATATAATTTGAGCATGTTGTATTGTGTTATTCATTGTGGTTCTTTGTCTGAAGATGACGACTATATGCACAGATGTACTATTTTAATATACTATATTAGATATGAAATTTTGTATTGTGTAGCCATTTGAGATGATGTTGTATACTAGGGTCGTCATTATAAATGAGATCTGCTCAATGACAATTTCCAAATAAACATGAATGGCCTAAACCAGGAAAAGGATTCGAGAGGTAATTTTGGACAGTTAGCTGAAGTTAAGTAGGCAATGTGCAGCCACAATCAAGAGACCAAACACAATGTTTGGATGCACAGTATTAAGAGGAGGTAAGGTGCAGGTCAAGGGAGGTGCTCCTCCCTCTCTACAAGACCTTTGTTAGACAACATCTGGAGTGCTGCATCCAGCTCTGGTCAGTACAGTACAGAAACAACACTGACAAGATCATGAGGGTCCAACACAGTGCCACCAAGCTGATTAGTGGCTTAGGGGACCAGAGCTTTGATGAGGGCACACACAATTCCAGGGAGCATCCCTCTTCTCGAATAAATAGCTGTTCAACTCATAATAAAATCCATTGTGAGTCCCCCAACTCTTCTAGTACCTGGAGTTCTTTCTTTTTTTTAACTCTACTTATCCTTCAGGACCTACCAGCCAGGACCTCCTTCCACCTCACTCCAGTACCCTTGTCCCGACCGCCTTTTGAGACCCCCTCCACCTGGAACCCTGGTTTCCTGGTCCACCCGCAAGCTTGGCCCCTCTCAGCTTGCCTCCCAAAACAGATGCCATTCTGCTCCTCCAGCGACTCCCCTATACAATCCGGTAAACTGCAGGCAGAGGTGAAGGCTGGGATTCCCAGGGTCCAGGTGGGCAGAGTCTGAAGTTGACATGTCGGGCAGGGAGTGGCTTCATCTGCCCAGGTGGTGGCACATTTTCCATTTTCTTTGTTACCTCTGGAGGGAGTGGACGTGCAATGGTGTCATGAAGCATCAAGCATGCTCTCGTATGTGAGACACTGACACCCGCTGCATCCTACCAATCCCTGCCCTAGAGAGGTCCCCAGGTCAATGCCTCCCAGTCACTGCCAGGACGCACCCTGTTGCCAGGTTTCATGTCTGTCCCTGCCCTGAGGAGGTGAGCTGAATTGCAGATGCTTAACCCACCCATCCAGCCCTCTGATGCTCTGGGCTCATTCCTGAACCTGGTATGTCAGCTTCGCAAGCGGTAGTGCTACTGCTGTACCAGGAAATAGCATAATTGGGAGTCTTGGTCTTAAACTAAAAGGGCTAAAGCTATACCTGGCACCACTGCTGGATGTAATGATGCACGCACATCCACTCCTTAAGGCTATTATAAATTCAGCATGAAAGCACCATCTATTCTTCAGAAGACAACTCATCCAAGGAAGAGTGCAGTCAGTTTGATTTGTAAAAAATTTTTTTGTCCTTACCCCGCCGTCAGGATCCGCTCTGGTCACAGACCCCCTTGCCTCCACCTACAGCTATGCCCGCACTCACCCAGTTATCCCTGGCTTCCCCCCAGAGAGCGTGGTCGTGGTATCGACCCCCTACATTGGGCCACGATACAACTGACTGGTTGGGGAGCTGGCTCTGAGGGCTGATCGAGGCACCGAGGCAGAACATCATAGCAATGGCCAGGGTTCAGGTGTTTTGTTTCCCCTGTAAGCAGGGTAGGGACGTGCAATGATGGCCAGCGTCTGCTCCGCCCTGACGTTTTGCCAGTGTCAGCGTGATGCGGTAACGCAGCCTCCACTAGGTTCCGCTCGTGCGCCGAACACTACCCTCCCTTCCCTCCCGGAGAAGGAGAGCAGTCCTGGGGATGCCTGATCCTTCTCCCCCCAGCCGGCCCTCCGACAACCCGGATCCGTTCCCAAACCCGGGTCGCCAGCATCGCAAGCGGAAATCAAACTGCTGCACCGATGGGCCGGCTTGATTTGTAAACATTTATTGTGGGGTTTACCAGAGAAAAAGCAAAAAGTGGGAACCAGCCCATTTATAAGCACACCTTGAGCAGTTGTGACCTCATGGCTTTCCCACCTGAGCCAAATATAAGGAGAGATTGGGCACAGTGAAATTACTGAGTCTAGAGAACAGGATGAGACACATGATCACAGTGTTCTAAATATTAAAGGGGGAAAGAAGGGTGGAGTATGCAAAGAAGTCTGAGCTGGTCGGCATAACCATAACAAGAGTATGCGCACTCAAACTAGGGGAGTTGGGAGGCAGGACAAAGGTAAATATTAGAAAGCATTACTTCCCACAGAAGGGGATTAACATGTGGAACAGTTCACCTGATGAGATTATGGAAGTTAGCACCATCCAGGCTTTTACAGCAGGACTAGACAGTCCCGTAGGAGAGTGACATTACTGTTTACACAGCACAAGTAGCAGAAGCAATCCTGCTGATAAGCTAGGATGTGTGTCTACCATCAAATTCTGTATAGTCACTGCTGTAAAAGCAGGAGTGAACGATGAGATGGGCCCTAATAAGCCCTTTTTTTCTTCACAATACTATGGTGCTATGCATCTCGTTCTCTTGCTTTTCCCTCTGTTGAGATAATATAAGCTGAACTGTTTCTAAAAAGTATGTTTCAAAACATTTTTCTGGATACTAGAAAATAGCATTGAGTATGTACACTGTAATACAAGAAAAAAACTATAACAGCCACACAGTTTTATGGATCTACAAATGGAGCACCAAGGCAAGGCAATTTTATTTTTATAGGGTCCTATCCTGGTGGATCTGGGTGCTCTTCAGAATAAACGGCAGAAGTATAAAAGTACAATAAATACAAAAGTACAAAAATTTAGAAGGCACAGTAACAAATAATAAACTCACAAATAAACAAACAAACAGTGATGAACACTTGTACAAAAACATAATACCCCTTCTTTAATGCCTCTCCTGAGGGGGAATGCCAAAGACAGAGGATGAGGAATACCAAAGATGGAGCAGTAAGGAGTTCCAAAAAGCTGGGGCTACCACCAAGAAAACTATCTACAGACTGTTTTTTTTTTTTTGTTAATTTGTTTATCCTCCCTGCCGTGGTAAAGCTTAGTCCTCTACTGACCTCCCCAGCTCTGCCACCTGGCACCCAGGGACTTACCTCATCCCAAGCTTCCTCCATGGTTTACCTCCCATGGCGGGGTTTGATGGGAGGGTGCCACACTGCCAGAATGATGGATCCAGTGAGGGCCCTCAGCCCTAGCTTCACCCATGGCTTTGCCCCCACTCCCCCAATGGCAGGGGTCCAGCAGCAGGTGCCACCGGCTGATGAAATGGATCCGGTGTGGGAGAGGGCCTTGCAGTCCGGTGCGGAGTCCAGGCAGGTTGGTGCCATTCGTGCTGTACATGGCCATTTTCCTTTTTCCTGTAGGGAGGGACAGATGTGCAATGCTGACTAAGATGTACTACACATGCTACCACGCGTGAGATGTTGTCGGACACAGTTCTGCCAACCCAAAGTTGCACTGGCTGCCCCCAGCCTTCGCCAGGGGTCAGACTAGTGCCAAGAACCCAGAACCACCCTCCAAGAGGAGGAGAGCCATCCTCCGGTTGCTCAATCCTCCTCTCCCCAGCCAATCCCGGCGAACCGAGTCCATCACCGAACTCGGGTCACCGGTGTGGCGGCAGATGAGGCATAGAAGCCTCAGCCCTCCGTGCCACCGGGCCAGCTTACAGGCTCTTTTAATTGGGGACACCAACAGCAGGGCCACAGTGGAGCGCAGTGAGTGACCAGGAGTGTAGAGTGTACCTTATCAAGAGATCTTTTAAATAGCTAGGACCCAAACCATGCAGGGCTTTTGTATGTTAACGAGATCTTAAAAGCTGTGCATCACCTAATAAGTATACAGTGCAAATGCTACAGCACAGGTGTGATATACTCATTATTGTATAAGATGTCCCTGTAACACACCTGGCCACACAGCTGCAGATGGCATACCAACCCTCCAGAGAGTGCTAGGTACAGACTTGATGAGATGGTAAGATGACATCTTACCATCAGTAGCAAGACAGACAGTGGAAAGGTTGAAGCAAATAAAATAGATCAACAGTGTTCATGGATAAATCCACTTGCTTGCATGGTATTCATGTTATTTCTCTCCTACACGAATGAATGCAAACATCCATACACATTATGTAAACGCATAAAAGAAACTGGGCCAACTGCAAATGATGCAATCACTTTAAGCACGTACACATCAGTAATTTAGAGCACTGCATAAAACAAAGACACTGATAACTTAAACAATGCTTAAGGTGAGGCAAAGATCCTCAGTTTGCGATTTAGGATGGATTAGCGGGCTATGGCATGTCACTGATCAGTCTGGATTAAGTACACTGTTCCTGAAGGTAAAAATCAGAGGCACATTAGAAGAATGCTTTCCCTGGTGGCTCCTTACGGCATCCACAAAAGCCTTTTCCTCACACTACTACAAATGTTTGATGCTGCAAATCCTTTTACAGTACTTTGGCAGCAGACCAAGAATCTGAAAGTGATACACATTTTAAAGGACTAGTGGAAAACAGCTTGATCCACAGTTCCTACAAATCTCACTTCACACAGGTATAGATGGATTATTCTTTCCATTATCTTCAATTAATTTAATAAAATAACTTTCATCACAGTGTAGCCCTAATATTGAGTAGAACTTAAAGTAGTCTATCTCTCGACTAAGACAATATCTCAGTTCTAGAATCCACAAAAAAAAAAAAATCCAACCGAACCTATAATTTCAATCTTCAAACTGAGCAAAATATTGTACCCAGTCCCATTATGCATCAGGATAATACACAGCAGGTTGTGTTGCTATGCAGAGAAAAGTTATGTATTTACCGTAACAGTAGATCTTCGAGAGAATCTCTTTGATCAGGCCACACCTATGGAACCGTTAGGCGCCAGGACCACACAGAAATCTTTTTTGTAGCACTCCACTAGGGGCCGCCCACGACGACATCTTATGTCAACTTCCTCTCTGTATAAACATGGGTGGCTCTGTGCCCTCCTCAGTTCCTCGCCAGAGATCATACTCAAAGGACTTCCTCCTGGGGAACCGAGAGAGAGAGCTGAAGGTTCTCGCTACCAGAAAAGATTGAAAACAGCAGGTAGACCATCCTGTAGAAAAGACAGGAGCAGAGAAGCTCCAAGTCTAAGGGAGACAGGGGGTGGGACAGCATGGCCTGATGAAAGAGATTCTCTCACAGATCTACTGTTACGCTAGGTACGTAACTGTTCTATCTTCTTCAAGGACATCTCTTTCATTAGGCCACACCTATGGAATGAGTCCCAAACAGTACTGCCACAGAGACAGCCTGGGTGACTGGAGACTGCAGGCCTAAGAAAGGAGGCCTTGAAGCGCAGCCAGGCTGAAGTCTGCTCTTCCTCGAGAGGCAATGTCCAGACTGTAGTGTTCAGTGAAAGTGTGGACTGTACAGCAAGTTGCAGCAGCACAAATTTCTGCAGCTGATGAATTCCTGAAACAGGTAACAGAAGTGGCCATGCCACTAGTTGAATGGCCATGCAAAACCCCAGGATGTTCCTTGCCGTACTTCCTATAACAGAAAGAGATACAGTTGGCCAACCATCTGGACAGGCACTGTATAGAAACTGGTACGCCCTCTTTCCCAGGGATGAAGGAAGTAAAAAGCTGTGGGGACGTCCTGCAGTGCTTTGAGCAATGAACATTATATCTGAGAATTCTATGTACATCTAAAATATGGAGCAATGCTTCCCCTGGATTGGCATGCTCAGGAAAAGAAAGTGGTTGGTGGATAGTTTGATTCAAAGAAAACTCCAACACTACCTTTGGAGGAACTGAAGGGTTGGTCTGTAAAGACACTCTGTCTTTATGGAAAATCGAATAGAAGGCTCGCACATAAGAGCCGGAAGCTCTGGAATCCTTCGAACAGAAGTAATGGCGACTAAAAATAATGCTTTCAACAAGTTGCAGCTGGCTCAAAAAGAGCTAACATGAATTTCTCCAGCACAAAATTCAGATCCCAGATCTGGCCTGGATTGTGGATGGGAGGCTTCGAGTGCAAGATGCTGCTCAAGAACATACAGGCCTCCTCTAGCTGAGCCACCATACGGCCATCAATACGCACATGGAAGGCTGAAATAGCAACCAAGTGCACTCTGATAGAAGAGTATTGCAGTCCTGCATCTGACAAGGACAATAAATACTCCAGAACCTGATTCACTAGACAAGTGAAGGGATCCAAGTGATCAGAAACAGCTCACAAAGCCAACCGCTTCCACTTCACTAAACAAGTGGCTCTGGTGGAAGGTTTTCTGGCAGCCACCAGGATGCAGCCCCCCTTAGGGGACACTACAAACCTCACAATGGCTATGTGTTTAGGAACCAGGCATGGAGGTGGAGCGACCTAAGGTCCGGATGGACCAGGGTTCCCTGTTCCTGTGACAGCAAACCCTTGCACAGGGGGCAGGGGTACTGAGGGTTCCACTGCCAACTGTTGCAGTAAGGGAAACCAGATCTGACGAGGCCATAAGGGAGCCACAAGAATTAGAGTGGCATCCTCCATCTGGAGCTTGGTTAGCACCCTCTGAATCAGAGGAAAGAGAGGAAAGGCATAAATAGACCTCCCCTTTCAAGAGAAGCAGCTCCCACTTGTGCATTCTGGACTGTGACCTGCTTAGCGTGACTGCCAGGACATTTTGGATGCCTGGAACATGGACAGCCGACTGCTCTGGACTGCATTCTAGAGCCCAGTACCAAACCCTGAGTGCTGCTCTGCACAGGAGGTGAAAATGAGTCCCCTCCACTTGCTTGTTTGGTTAGGGTACAACGCTGATGTTGACCATCTGCACCAGCACATGCCCCAGGGGCAGATGGTTCTGGAAGGCTAGAAACGTGACTAGAACTTGCCGCTCTCGATAGGAGGGGCGCTGATCCCACTGGGCTCTTGATGACCACTGAGGGATCCTCATGTGCAGCCTGGCCAAGGGTACTGTGATGATGGCTGCTGCCATCAGGCCCAACAGTCTCAGGAATGTTCTGGCTGTGACATACCAGTTGTTGTAAAGCAACTGGCTCTGTGCCATGTGGCGCTCCACCCTGTCCTGGGGCAGGAAGGCTATGACCTGAACAGTGTTCTGCCGGCACTGACAAGAGGTAAAGACTGACCTGGGCAGACTGACTGCGATCCCTAGGGCCCATCTGTCCATGCTAGGGAGTGAGCCAGTTGCTCCTTGGACTGAGCTGCGAGCAACCAGTCGTCTAGCGGCACGGGATCATAATGTTGCAAGATATTATGATGCAGCATTATACCGCAATGCCAATACAGCGCGATATATTGTAAACAGCATAAGTCTTGTTTTTGCAGGGGGCTCTGTGCCCCCGAACCCCCAAACTAAATTATCTAACTCGGGGGGGGGGGGGTTATCAGTAAAAACTCCACAAAATGTGAAAAAAGTAAAATTCCATGTGTCTGGGACAGGGAATCAAATCCCGGTCCCAAATGCACTGCCTGCCTCCCTTGCTGCCAGCGGCTCATCCTGTCGAGCCACGGCAGCTACTCAGCGGACCCCGTCCCAGCAGGATTCTTATCCTGCACTGGGAAGAGTTAAAGGGTGCACTACTGTGCATACTTCCTTTCACAGTTTTGCACACTCTCGCTCTTTCCTACCACACTGTTCCTACTTCCCGGTCATGTCATGCGCTGCAGAGCATATGACATACTGACCTGGTAGGTCACCTAGACAGGGGAAGACATAAGAGCTGCAGCCGTAACGACCAAGCATTTGGCAAAGACCCGTGATGCAGATGACAAGCCAAAGGGCAACATCCTAAACCAGCAGTGTTCCCCCCTGAAACAGGAGTCTGAGGTACTTCCTGTGGGGTGAACAAACCTTGATATGCAAGTAGCCATCCTGGATGGCCAGAGGCACAAGCAGTCCCTGTTATGCAGGAAGTGCAGAAGGCCTTGCAAAGTGACCACCCTGATCTTCTGATACTGAAAACAGAAGTTCAGGTGCCTCAGATCCAGAATGGGCCTTAAGTCTCCTGTGGCTTTGGGGAATATAAAATGGGCAAGGAAATCCTTGTGTCTCGACTGGCTGAGACTTGGTTCTAGCCATTGCCTTAAGAGAGCACTACCAATGGCTAAAAACAAGTCCCTACCAACTGGGGCAACTCACAGAATTCATGAGCCACTTGCTTCCTAATCTCCATCACAAACATGGCTACAACCTTTACCCATATATAGAAACCTTCAACTAGGCCCTAAAAATGAAAGTCCATTAAATCAACTAGAGTACGTAAATACTTTAATGTTATTTTCATTCAAAAGCCCCTCCTTACACACATATACAAGTTTAGAAAATCAAGTACTAGTCAGAGTTTCCATTGCTGGTGTTTCTTTGATGACAATGAAAAATTCCCCTCCTATCCCTGCCAGTTTGCCAGATAACTCCCTGCTTTTTACTGGCAACAGATAAAATTGAGGTTCTGGCTCCACTTGAGGCCTGTATGTCTGTGTGTGTATGTGTGCCAGTGGAACACTGAACATACGAAGATGCCTACAGCAGAAGAAGGCCATTTGGTCTATCCAGTCTGCTCGTGTTGCAGGGTTCATAGCTTGTGCTACTGCCCCTGCCCCCCTCCCCACTCCTCCCAGCCTCCCTACCAATGATCCTTACCTTCCCCCTATGCTTATCCTAGCCTCTCTTGAAGCTGCCCACAGTCTTCAACAAGACTGCATCTTCTGGCAGTACATTCCAAGTGTCCACCACCCTCTCTGTAAAGAAGTGCTTCCTGATCTCCCTCCTAAACCTCCCCTCTTCAGCTTAAGACTTCAGTAAGGCATTCGACTCAGTGCCACATGGAAGGCTGGGAAGGAAGTTAGTAGGCACAGGGGCAGGTGCAAAGCTGGTGAGATGGGTAGGAAACTGGCTGCAGGGAAAGTAACAGAGGGTGGTGGTGGGTGGGAGCTCTCACACCCAAGGGCAGTGACGGCGGTGTTCCACAGGGCTCAGTGTTGGGACCAGTGTTGCTTGGGATATTCATTGCAGACATATCATGGGACATCAAGAGCAAGATCAGTCTGTTTGCTGTGATACAAAGGTAGGCGCAGTGGTGGATGACCTAGGGGATGGCAGGGTTGCAGGATGATCTGGCAAAGCTTGAAACCTGGTCAGACCTGGCAACTGGGCTTTAATGCCAAAAAGTTCAAGGTGCTGCATTTTGGGATGAAGAACCCAAGGAGGAGTTACCAGCTAGGAGAGTGCAGCTAGCCCAGAGAGAGGAGAAAGGATCTGGGTGTGCTCATTACAGGGTCAATGAACAACTCGGCACAATGTAGGAAGGCAGCTGCAAGAGGCCAACAAAATGCTGGGTTGTATTGCAAGGGGTATATCCTCGAGGAGGAGGAGGTGATTCTGCCACTGTATAGGTCATTAGTTAGACCACACCAGGAGTACTGCGTGCAGTACTGGCATAAGTATCTGAAGAGGGACATTAAGTTACTGGAGGGGGTGCAGCGCAGAGCGACAAAGATGATCAAGGGGCTGGGGGACTTATACGAGAAGAGGTTGAAGGAGTTGAACATGTACTCACTGGAGGAGAGGAGAGACAGGGTGACATGATTGAAACCTTTAAATACATGAAAGGAATAAACAAGATGGGTACAGAGGGCTGTTCAAAGTAGCGGAGGAGGGCCACCAGGCCATGATATGAGACTGGAGCGAGGAAGGTTCAGGAGGGAGATGAGGAGACACTTTTTTACAGAGAGGGTGGTGGCTGGGTGGAATGTGTTACCTGCTGAAGTGGTATGCAGCAGAACAGTGGACTGCTTCAAGTGAGGATGGGACAGGACAAGGGGGAGGGTTCATGAAGGGGAAGGGTGGGGCAGCTGCAGAATAAGGGGTGCTAGCTGCACATTCGAGCAGACTTGATAGACCTCTAGGCCTTTATCTGCTGGCAAATTTCATATGTTCGTTAAGACTGGGCCCCTCATGTTATGGTTGCCACTAAGCTTAAATAGACCCTACTTATCTATCTTATTTATCCCTTTCAATTACTTGAAGGTCCAAATCATGCCTCTCTCTCTCTCTTCCTCCAGGGGAGAACATGTCCAGTGCCCTCAACCTCTCTTCGTATGTCTTACCCTTCTGACCCTGTCATCTTTGTAGCCCTCCTCTGGGCCTTTTCCAGCAGGTTAATGTCCTTTTTGAGGTGTGGGCACTAGTACTGAACTCCATGCTCTAGATGTGGCCTCACCAGTGACCTGTACAAGAATACTACAACCTCCTCTCTCCTACTACTGATCCCCCTAGCTATGCATCCCAGCATCTTGTTTGCCCTTGCTGCTGCTTTCTTGCACTGCGTGGAGTGCTTCAGGACACTAGTGATCATCACTCCCTGGTCCTTCTCCTCCTCTGGTGCAGATACGTGAATTCCACCAGGTAGTACTCCATCCTGGGATTCTTGGCTCCAATGTGCATAACTTTGCATTTCTTTGCATTGAAGCCAAGCTACCAGATCCCGGACCACCTACCCAGCTTTTCCAGATCATCCTATAGGTTCTATATCCCTTCAGCTGTATCCACTCTCCCGCAGAGCTTGGTGTCGTCTGCAAATAGGCACATTTTGCCCTTAATGCCATCCCCAATGTCACTGATGAAGACAATGAACAACACCTGCTCCAGCACCGAGCCCTGTAGGACCCCATTGGTGACTTCTATGGTGCCAGATAACTCCCCACAAAACCATCCTCTGGGTTCTGTCCCTCAGCCAGTTTTCCACCCATCTGGACATCTTATCCCCAATCCTGAGATCTGCCAACTTCCTGATCAACCTTTTGTGGGGCACACAGTCAAAGGTCTTGCCGAAATCAAGATAGAGGATGTCTACTGCTTGTCCCCTGTCTACTGTCTTAGTGACCCAGTCAAAGAAGTCAATCAGATTAGTTTGACACAATCCCCCCCCCCCGACACATGAACCCCTGCTGCCTTGTACCCTGGAGACCACGCTCATCTAGATATTCTACCAACCTTTCCTTAAATGTGGTCTCCATGAGTTTGCACACGACTGAAGTCAAGACTGACTGGTCTGTAATTCCCTGGGTCATCCATGGGAGCGCATTTGTGAAGGGGCACCACCTGTGCTGTTCTCCAGCCCTGCAGCACCATGCCTGACTCTAGTGAACTATTAAATAGGCCTGCCAGTGGCCCTACCATTTCCTCAGCCAGTTCCCTTAGTACCCTTGGATGTACTCTGCCCGGGCCTGGTGATTTGTCCACCTTCAATGCTAGCAACCCCTCCCTCACTCTAGCCCTACAACTGTGTTCCCCTCCCCACCTGCTCCTCTTCTCCCTCCTGAAGGCACTGATCCGTCCTTCTCCCTGGTGAAGACAGAACAGAAGTATTCATTTGGTATCTCTGCTTTTCCCCATTATCCTCCACCCACTCCTCCCCTTTCTTAAGCCTAACAATCCTGTCCTTCTTGTCCCTTTTCTCGCTTTTATATAGCGAAAGAAGGCCTTCTCCCCCTTCTTAATTCCTTCAGCTATCTGTAGCTCCTTCTGTGCCTTAGCTTGCCAGAGTTCCTTACCTGCCTCACTAGCCAACCTTAGATAATTTTCCCTATCCACCTCTCTCTTGGTCTTCCTGAATTTTCCTACAGGCCAACCTCTTTTCCCTTACTGCCTGGGTGACCCCAGAACTGAACCAGCCGGGCACTTTGGCCCTTGTGTTCTTCCCCCTGAGCCTAATCCACTCCCTTGTGGCAACCAGTATTCCTTCCTTAATGATGAACCACCTTGGTCCACCCCATATCTGCTCGGATGCTTGCCAGGTGGCTCCTTAGCACTTTCCCCATCTTCCTGAAGTCCGCCCTCCTAAAATCCAAGATTTTGGTCTTAGTCAGGATACTTTCCCCTGCCTATATCCAACTGGAACCACACCATGCAATGGTCACTCCCACCCAAGGGCTCCCTGACCATTATTTTCTGTGGATGCTCCCCATTCATGAGCACTAGATCAAGAACTGTCTCTGCTCTTGTTGGTTTTGGTGACACTCTGAGTCAGGAACACATTTTGCAGTCCTGTCAGGATCACCTGACTCCTGAAGAATTTTGAATTCATGTATTCCATGTTACCATTTTATGTGTGTGTGGGGGCAATCTAATACTAGAATAATGCTGAGCTTTGAATTGTTTTATAAAATGGGCATCCAAAACAAAGAAGTCTCACTGGTCAAAATATATCACGTGACCATACATAAAAATCTGTTTCATGCACAGTCATCCCCGGTCCTAAACTACATCACACAATGAGCAAATCAGTCCTCCTACAACCAGAATGACTGTATCTTCCATCAGTCCCCCTACAACCAGAACTAATCTTCCATCAGTTCCCCCTACAACCAGAACTGATCTTCCATCATAAACATGGCTGCTACCTTTACGATGTAAAGCCCTAAAAAAAACTACCTTAAATAAAAAATAAAACAAATTAATTAATGCTGTTTCCCCCGATCAATCATCACACTTTCCCTACACACATAAACAAATCAGAAACATTAATTATTGTTTATAGTTTTCATTACAACTGTTTCTTTGCTGAGAATGAAAAATCCCCCTTCTACTTTTACCTGCTCATCAGGGAAATCTCCTGCTCATCAGGGAAATCTCTTCTGTTTGCCCTGACAATCAGATAATTTAGTCTGTGGCCATAGAAGAGGCCTTTATAATGTATGGGAGAGGCTCATTATTACCTGGAAATGCTAAGTTTACAACTTTGTTATGGTACTGTTGTGACGTCAAGAGGTTAACCCCTCTTGACTACATCACAACGATAACATAACAACATTGGCTCCTTTGAGCATGCACGTTCACCTTTCCTGATTTTGTCTCTGGCTAATAATCTTTTTTTTCACAACTCTGGTGGCTCTCAGTTCTCACAGGCAGCAACACAGAACTCTCTTCTAGTTCTATGGGCAGTGATCTTCTGCGCACAACACAACACCATCGCAGCCGTTCAGAAGGAGCGAGGTTTGCGGGACATCTCGTGCAGGCTTGTTTCTCGGACATGAATGGCCATGGTAGTGAGAGCTGTATCAAAAGAAGAGGGTGCAAAGCAAAAAAAATAAATAAATAAAGGACATCTCTTCTAACTGGTTCTCATACACTATAAAATAATAATGGATGGTTTCGGTTAACAACCTCGCTGAAATCTCTTCTTGAGGCTGCCAGGACAACAATAAACCTCTTCAGCTGTGCTCTCAAGGTTTACAATGTTGTCCTGGCAACCTCATGAAGAGATTACAGCATTGTCATTAGCCGAAGACCATCTATTATCCTCTGTGTTGTGTGTGTGTGTACAGTATGTTAGGAAAGGAACATTCTGCCAGTGGAACTGAGCAGAATTTTGAATCAATGTGTTCCATGGTAAACATTCCATGATAAACATTCCACATCTTGAATCCTGATGTCAGCAAAGGACAAACTTTGTCCAGTAGTAATACAATAACATCATCAATGACATCATTTGCAGTGGGCAGAAGGACTATTTTACCATAAATACACAAAAGTAAATCTACTGTTTTTATATATAAAATATTTTTCCCAACTGTAAAAAGCTAAAAAAAGGGAGCCCATTTTATAAGCGCAATAAGACACTCCGAGGGCCGCCGAGCTGGGCTGGCTGTAAGCAGCAGTGGAGAACCACAGGATTATTTTAACTTTTTCGGCTTTATTTCTAATTTAAACTCATTTATTTATAATGAAACGTTTATGTTATTTTGTTTTCATTTGCTTATTTGTTGGTCCTGGTAAATTAAGGGTGAATTTGTGAACTTTTGGACCTGTAGGATTCGTTCCTATGTTTGTATGAAAATGTAACGAATTTGGGGAAATCGGAAATTACTATCCTACTACCTTTGTTGGACCGTCCCTGGATTCTGATCACTGAGAGAAGAGCTGTTTAGCGCTACGAGTAAAAGGAGTAAGAGTGAGAGCGAGATTTAAAATCTGGTAGCACAGCGAAATTTCCTACCTCAGTAGCTGGGTTGTGGAGAGTGAAACGGAGTCTGAAGCTGGACCGTGTTATGCTCTGACTGGAGTTGCCGGCTTTCTCACTGGGCAGTGGATCTGTGGATGTTTGGGAAGAATTCTTCTCAGCCTTAACCTGACCTAGTGGTGTACTGTAGGTCTGCTGCTGTCGGGCTGCCGGCTCCGTAGTACTTCCGTTCGGCCTGATGGTAGCTGGTGGGCGGCCATGGTGCAGAACGGGTCTGGGGAGGGGTTTTATGGCTCAGTTGAGCTCACTGGACTTGATATTCCATCTGGGGATGGAAGTCTCTGATGTGGAGGTGGAGCCTATCAGTTGGTCTGACCATCACGCCCTGAGGTTCAGTTTCATGGCCCCCCGAAAGAGGCCTGCCCCAAGGAGATAGTACAGTTCCATCCTTTGAGAGGAGTTACCTCAGTAGGCCTTATGACAGAACTGGACTTCTCGGAACTGACAATGGATAGCACTGATCCAGGGCCCTTGGTGCTAGCCTATAATAAGGCAGTTGTGGGGGCTCTGGAGGCCATTGCTCCATTCCGTGTTCGTCCCTGTACTCTCCACCCAAGGTCTCCATGGTTTACCGGGGAGATCCATGAGTTGAATAGACAGGGCTGAAGATTGGAGAGATGCTGGCGGAAAACTCACCTGGAAGTGGACAAGCTTAGACTGGTAGAACATTATAAGATCTATCAGTTAGCAATTTCCCATAAGAAGGCAGAGTTCCTGTCCAGGGAAATTGCGACAGCGAGGAATAGACCGGCCCAGCTCTTCCGGACTGCGGACAGACTGTGATATCCAGTCTGTCTCCAAACCGGTCGAGCTTTGTCACAGTTACAGTGTGAGGAGTTTGCGATGTTCTTCGCTGATAAGGTGTCCACTATCAGGGATGAGATCAGCCAGCGCCTCCCCATTGGGTCTTGCAGTGATCAACCGAGGGGCACTAATACCCAACTAACTTGGTTCACCTTTGGTCAACCGGCAGTCATGGATACAATGAGGATTATCCAGACTTTGCGTCCAACTTACTGTAGTTTGTATCCGGGCCCTACTCACCTACTTGTGGGGTGTGTAGAGGTTATTGGCCCGATCCTTACTGGGATAGTAGTGGTATAATTGGAGAGAGGGATCTTTCCAGATCCCTTGAAGGAGGCAGTAGAGCGCCCCCTTCTGAAAAAGCCCTCACTTGATCCCGACTGCCCAGAAAACTACAGACCGGTCTCGAACCTTCCCTTTTTGGGAAAGGTTATTGAGAAGGTGGCCGCTTTGCAGCTGGAAGATCATTTAACCAGCCACAATATCTATGACCCTCTTCAGTCTGGCTTCAGGAAATGGCATAGTACTGAGACGGCTCTTGTACGGGTGCTGAATGATCTCCTGATGGCAAGAGATCAGAGAACTCGTTCTATCTTGGTTCTCCTTGATCTCTCAGCAGCATTTGACACCGTAGATCATGGGGTGCTCCTCGAACGCCTGTGGTTTCTCTGTGGACTAAGGGGGGGGGTGGGTCCACAGTTGGTTTCAATCTTTCCTGCAGGGTAGGACTCGGAGAGTAGTGCCAGTGATTTATTCCTCGACTTCTCACTGCATATGCTGTGGGGTGCCACAGGGTTCGGTGTTGTTCCCCCATGTTATCTGCGGTGTACATGCTTCCACTGGGGGACATTGTAAGACGGTAAGGGTTGAATTTTCATTGCTATGCTGATGATTCTCAACTCTACATGTCTTTTGTGCCCGGGCAGGAGTCTGAATCAAGTACATTGTTTAACAACTGCCTCCTGGAGATACAGAACTGGATGAGTGCCAATTGGCTGAAGTTGAACCCGGGAAAAACAGAGGTATTGGTAGTGGAACTGGGAGTTATTGACGAGGGCCTGACCCTCAGGGTGCAGGTGTCGGCCGTAGTCAAATCATTCTTTTTCCATCTAAGGAATATAGCACGGGTAAAACACTTGGTTCCATCAGAGGACCTCCCTACCCTGGTCCATGCCTTAGTTGCCAGTCGTTTGGACTACTGCAATGCCCTTTATCTAAGGCTGCCAGGAGTGGACATTTGCCACTTGCAGCTGGTGCAAAATGCAGTGGCTAGGTTGTTGACTGGAAGCCCAAGATCCAGCCATATAACACCTGTGCTGCGTGAGTTGCACTGGCTGCCTGTGCAGTGTCGGATCACTTTCAAGGTCATTTTAATGACCTATAAAGCCCTACATGGTTTGGGACCCCACTACCTGAAAGAACTCCTGACTTCTTACTGCCCCTCCCGCTCCCTCCGATCCTCTGGCGAGGGATTGCTAGAGATTCCCAGGGTAACCTTAAAAACGTCTGGTGGAAAAACGTTTGCCTTTATGGCTCCTACCATGTGGAATTCTCTACCTTGCCAGATATGAAATAGCCTGACTGTGGAGGGTTTTAAAAGCTATGAAGACTTTTTTATTTAATTAAGCATTTTCGGAAACATAAATTCTATAATGGATATGATGTTATTTATTACTGTGGTTTTAAATGCTGTATGTGAAATTTTGTAAAGGCACCCTGAGCTTAGGAAGGGCGCCTTAAAGAAATAAATTTTACTTACATGAAACAAATTGTACTGCACTTCCAGGGGCTGAAGGCACTTGGCCTGTGACTTTGTGCTTCACTACGCCCCTGAGCCTGCGGTAAAATCTGTTCCATGCACACCCCGTCATGTCTTATTGCTTATCAATTCCATGGTAAACAATCACACAGCATATGGAATATGAAAAAAGATGACTGACAGGTGAAAAACATCTGTGGAGGGACTATTTTACATTATTTAGCAAGGGTTTGAAAACTTTTAAAGTGTTTGTTTTTTTAAAAGTTGTCCTAGGCCCATTTTATATAAGCAATACGGCACTTCAGGGACGTTGGTTGTACTAGGTTTACCGCACGGTCAGGGGCTAAAGGTACTCGGCTTTGCCTCATGCCTTACAGTGTCCCTGATCATAGGGTAAACCTAGTGCAACCAACGCCCTGTCGTGCCTTATTGCTTAACCAGAAAGAAATGAGAATATAACCCACCCGGTCCTTTGTGCCAGGGAACTGGTTCTATGGACCTCTTCTGTGGCAGTATACGTACTTCCTCTAGTAACACTGGTATGTGGTCTAGAGGATAAGTTGAGGTAACTGGTGGAAGGTCTGGAGACAACTTCAGAAATTCTAGAGCGTGGCCCTGGTCTAGCAACAGTAGGGCCCAAGCACTTCCTCCACTGTTTCAGGTAGTAGGAAAGGCAACCTCCCCACCACCACCACCACCTCCAGATTTGGCACTGGAGGGCAAGGGCCTACAATGCAGTCATGCTAAAGCAGACCTGGCAGCTGCAACCGCACCCCTCTCTCTAGGGCTTTGGAGTGGGCATCCATGAAGATGGTTGAAGCCAGAAAAGCTGATGCTGTTCTGCCTTTGCTCTGTTGTCTGGCCCCTGACCTAGGTCTGTTGGCAGCCTTTTGCAAAAGGGGGCCCTCAGCCCACTTGTTGGCTGTGTGTCTGCACATTGACCCCAAAGAGCTTGAATCCTCTGAAAGGAGCATGCAGAATGGATTGCTGGACATCACTAGCAAATCCTGACACCCATAGGCAAGTATGCCTTCTTATACAGATGCCAGCTGCAGCTGCTCTGACTGAGGCATCTGAAATGTCGTAGGTATACCTTAAGAGGTGCTCACCTATGTCAGCCCCAGTCTAGAGGGCCTTGAGCATTTTCTGCTTCTGGATGCCCTCTGGGAGAGACTGGGCTGCTGCCTTGTCTAGAGGGTGTTCTAGTGCTTGATCACATGGGGTGGATAACTTGCTATTCTGAGGCACAGTGTGGCAGAGGCAAAGGTTCTCTATTCCAGGGGGTCCAGTTTCTTTGACTCCTTATCTTGGGGGGGGGGGGGACCGAAATGCCTCGCATCTTAGACTTATCAGGGGTTGCATCTATCACAACTGAAGCAGCACTCAGGTTAGCCAGTGAAAAAAGGTCTTTCCTGAGGGGGCCTGGTACAGCTTGCCCGCCTTCCTAGGCATGGCAGGAATCAAGCTTGGTCTGTGTCAGGCAGCCAAAGCAGCATCTTCCAGTGCAGCCCACAGAGACAGCTTTGCATTCCTGAAAACTTCTCGGGCCATGTAGACTGTGAACCCAGGGAACGGGCTGAGAAGTGGTGGGGCTCACTGCCCAGAGCTCTCTCCATTCTGGTTACCCGCTGCTTGAAAAGAAAAGGGAGCCAGGTTTGAAGATGGCATCACTGGAAAGCTGGCTTGAACTTCAGGCAGAGCGTACAGGCCTTAATGGTTGCTGAGAAGATTTTTCCACTGCACCCGCAGAAGCGAAAGAGTAAGCGGTATTGTTCTTCGGCATACATGATGACAGGAATCACTTTCAAATAAAGTGATTACTATGGAGAGGAAAATAATACAATTTAGAAAAATCCAAGATTCAACGCGTCTCCGTGGAGTCCAGCAAGTATGGTCGATGGCAGGAAAAGAACTGAGGAGGGTGCAGGGCTGCCCATGTTAATGTAGAGAGGACGTCGATATTGGACGTCATTGTGGGCAGCCTCTAGTGGACTGCTAGCAAAAAAAGTTTCCCTGGGGTCCTGGTGCCTGACGGCTATAGTTCCTTAGGTGTGACCTGATGGAAGTGATACCCTCAAAGAAGACAAATGTTTACCATGATTACAGGATTTACAGTGGGATCCTGATTCGAGTGAACTGTACAGCTGGGAGGGCAGCAGCCCAAGTGACCTGTTTAACATCATATCGTGAGTCGGGCTAAGCTGAGACATGAAACATGATCCTACAGGTTCACAGTTCTTTGTTCTAGCCACTAGATCACAATGCTACCAAAAATTCAAAAAAAGTAAAAGAAAAAGGTATTAAATGTGTTTAAAATACATTTATTTTATTTATTGAATTTTGTTGACTGGGTAAGCCCTCTGAGCCTCATGGAGTCCTCTTTTCAGAGGGGGTGACCTGGAGTTAGTTTACAGAGGATACAAAACAATTTGACAACCAGTGTACCAATAGTATGGTGAAATACAGAGAGAAATATGTTTAAGAGACAATATTCAATGTTACAGTTGTCAGGCTAACATTATAGAGAAGATAAACAACTAAACAAGAAAAATGTCTTAAAGATTAAAAAAAAGATAAATCTGTGAGATTATTCAGTACTGACAATGTGATAGTTTTAAGTCATTGAGATGCTAAAGTCTTCAAAGATTGGTAATGGGGACAATGGGGTTAGGGTGTTGAGGGGGAGCTGTCAACAGTAACAACTGCACATGCTTTGCTCTAGTAGGAGTTTCGTTAGACCCTCCTTAAAGCTGCTAAGGGAGGAGACTTCCCATAAATAATTGGGAAGGGCGTTCCACATGGTTGGGACTGAGTTTGCAAAGGATCTACCACCTGCTTTTGTCCTGTGTTTAGGAACCTGGAGGAGAGAGAGCCAGAGGATCTGAGGGGTTTCCTTTCTGGTTTGGTAACAAGAATATTCATGAGGCTTGGCAGGGCCTTATTGCTTAGCAGCTTGAAAGCAAGGCATAGGGAGGAGTAATTCAGCCGTCCCTCGAGGGAGGGCCAGTTTAGGTACTCAAGCACTTCGCAGTGATGTTCCTTGGGGGAATCTCCAGCTTTGAAATACCCTAAACAGTGGTACAGAGTTTTAAGTTTATCTGTTTCAGAGGACATTAGGGAGGAAAGGACAGGGGAGCCACAGAGCAGTGTGGGTAGTATGATAGTGCTGGCTATACGTGTATGCGACTCCATGGTGAGGTAGGGGCGTAGACGATATAGAAGACCTATTTTTTGATGTAGCGATTTAGTGAGGTGTTTGATATGCATATGTAGCTTGAGGTCCTGATCTAAGATAACGCCGAGGTATTTAGTGGAGTCTACAACCTCGATTTTGGAGCGGTCTGACAGGATAGGCATGAGTAAGTGCTGCCTCTGGGAGCGGAGATTTTTTGTCCAAATAGTATGGCCTTAAACGGTTTGCTATTGATGACCACTGTGTTTTGTAGAAACCAAGCCTCGAGTAGGTGAAGGTCTTTGGTAAGCAGACTGTTCAATTCTTCGACGTCCTTGGAATTGTGGTATATTACTGCATCATCTGCATATAGCAGTGCCACAGTTCTTTGGTATTTCATTTATGCATAATGAAAAAAGTAAGGGACCCAGAATTGACCCTTGAGGGACCCGGTCCATTATGGGACATTTGTTTGACAGTTCGCCCTTTCATTTCACTATCTGAGACCTGTTTGTAAGGTAGTCAGAGAACCATCGTAGGGAGAGGTTGTCTAGGTCTGATGCTCTTAATTTTGTAAGAAATAGTTTGTGGTCCACCAAGACAAAGGCCTTGGTCAAGAATATAAAGATAGCTCCTACCATGTGTCCTTTATCTAATGACTCTAGAACATCGGTAGTCAGCTGGACCAGGGCAGTGTCTGTCCCATGGTTCTTTTGAAACCATGCCATTTAGCAGTGAGCAGGGCATGCCGTTCTATATAATCTATGATTTGGTTAGTCGTTCAACTATTTTGATTAAGCTGCAGAGAATAGAAACAGTCAGGTAATTCTCAACTAACTCTTGTGCTCCACACTTGTGAATTGGAGTAACTCGGGCTACTTTTAGAGAGAAAAACTGTTTTACTCATGATTGTCTAATCTGATAACCCTCTGTAAAGGGACAGTCAGTTTTTGTAGGCTCTGGGGGGCCACAATTCCCCAGTATATAATTTCCCCCATCTCCCTCTGTATCCAGTTCTGACAACTGGAGCTGGCCTAGCTGCATAAAGGGGAATACATTCATAGTTGATGCACATGCTACTCTTTGGTCAGCTGGGGTGTAGGCAATCACAGGGTGGCCCACATTCTCCTTCCTGAGAACCAAATGTCTGACCTTTGCTATCTGCCCAGTTTTCATTCACTCATTTACTCACTCACTCACTCACTCATTCATTCATTCATTCATTCAAAGGCCTTTGGACAAAACTGCCTGTTTTCATAGGTGACTACATAAATACATGACAATACATAAACAAGTATGATAAAAAAAAACTTATTTAACACAGCTGCAATGATACAAATTGTGTAGGTAAGATCTCAGTACTGATGTAAATTGGTTATAATTGATCACTGTGGTCCATTAGCCTCAGTGTAAGATTCTGGGGCATGCACACGAACATTGGCCTAGCAGGTGGCAGTCTGATGCACGTCTGATATATCAGTGAGCCAGCATCCCAGTGTGTAGTTTTAAAGAACATTATTTAAGATTTAAGAAGAGTACATCTTACCTCCAGAGGAGGCTGTAACACAAATCTTCTTTAATTTGGTTTTCTGTTATTTAAGTGTTTATCCTCGACAGCCTCCATGTTGTTTGCAGCAACCCCGCAGTCCCATACTCCATTAACCCCACATTGTTTCGGTTCCCCAAAATATCTTCCCTCCATGGTGAGGGGGTCCAGGAGAAGGAAGTCCCTCTCCCCACCCCAGCTGCAGAAGCAGTCAGTGTGGATACTTTGTGTTGGGGTCGACATACTTGTAGAAATCATCCTTGGAGTGGACTTGGATATTTTACAATCCCAGGTTCCTCCCAGAGTCCTCCCTCCTTCTTGGCATGGATGCAGCCACTTGTTTGCTTCACACACACTCTGCATGCCCATGTGGGCACAGTAAGCTCCCTGGCCCAACCACAGGAGTCACTGTGGTGCCAGAAACCACCACAAGCCCTACCCAGCTGAAGCACACTGCAAAGCGGTGCCTGGCCAGCCTATTAATATGAGTAACCCAAGTTTGCTCCTGAACCTGGATTGCTAGCAAGGCAGCACAATGGACTGCTGCTATGCCATCAGGGCAACACTGAGGCAGGATTTTTCAAAGGCTCCGTCTGAGATGTGTATGCCACTATTTTCACAACAGAAATGCATCCAAACTGCTACATCATACCGTTCACATTTTGCGTATATAAAAAAGACAGACCTGCGGCAATAAAATTACATAAATCAGAATCTGCAGCATTTCTTTACCACAAACCATGACTTTTTGTAGCAAACGTACTCATCTTTTGTAAATAGCAGCATGGCTGCTTACAAACAATCGGGTGGACAAAGACAGTAGTGCAGCATGCATTTGCATCTGCATCTGACCCTTCTGCAATTCTGGCCCTTGGTTTTCCATTTCTAAAATATAAATTTTTCTTTTTACATTTTGTTCATCTCCATCACCCGAGCTACCCTCATCAGCCTGGCCACCTCCCAACCTCATCCTTCCCTTCTATGTCACTTATGCACCATTGTGGGCTCCAGAACCTCTTCCCTGTCTGGCCCTCGATGGTGAATTCCATCTGCGGTCAAGGAGGCTCCCTCTCTAGTCTTCGAGTGTGGAAGATGGTTGGCAGTTACGTTGGTGGGGCCTGAGAGTGCAGATGTCATAATGCTGCATCACCGGGGTGTCTCCTCCTTTGGCTTCACTCAGCAATTAAAATATCTGGGGAAATGGCACCAAGTCCATAAGCTTGTGCAGAAACATGACCACGCATGGTATTAGCCAGCATCCTCTCACAGTCACACCAACTGCTCTGCCACCTGTGGTCACCAAGGTGGCAAAATAGCCAAGGAGCTGATTTCCTTCTCTCCCAAGAGGAAGATACTGTCCTCTGGGACGACTGAGTCTTCTCATGCTAATCTCCAATACCTTGTTCCCAAACCCGTGTCACCAATGCTGCAAGTTACAACCCTATTACTGCACCAATGGGGCTGAAATCTCATTTCTACTGGCCTACAAGAAAATCTTGAGGCTCACATCCTCTGACGTATGAAGACATCTGGCGGGAGATATACTAGGGGCTGCTATGTTAGAGGAAGTCGCTTGCATATCTACCATCTGATCTCTTTGTACCTTTGGGAACATGCAAGTCCTGACTCCATTGTTTGCCAGTAGAAATGTGACAGTTCTTTATTTTTTCCATTTTGTTTATTTCCCTAGTGCTGCCCTTCGCTGCCAGATGATCTTCCAGCTCCATCCATGTCCTTTCCCTGTGAATACCCCATGCTACCGTCTCCATCAGCAGCATTTCCTCCCTTCTATGATTTTTCCCAAGTGAGGGGGCTCCCTCAGGAGAGTCAAGATTTACAGCTTTCCTGCAGTTGGAACTGGTGGGACCAGAGAGTTCCACAGGCATTTTGCTATGCAGTGGGGTGCTTTGGATTTTTATTACTCAATGGCACCCCCAGCCAGGACTCCTCCAAGGTATGACCATGTGCCAAAGCCAGGCTGTGTCCCCTCCCCACGCAACTAACTGCACTATCACCTGTAGTCAACCAGGTGGAGGTGTGGTAGTAGAGAATTAAGCCCGCTCTCACTGGAGGAGAACATCTGTTGGGAAGGCTCTGTCCCCTTCTTACAGCTGGCCCTTAATGTCCCAGTCTCACTTCCAAACCTAAGTTGCAGGCGTTGGGAGCAATAGCACTTCTGCTATGCTGACGGGCTGGCACAGATGTTAATTTTTATTTATGAAGTACTTTTAGCATTTTCTTCAGTTAGTCAGGCATGACACTGCAGGAAATGATAGGCTGAACAACACACACACACACACACACACACACACAAAAAAAAGGAATTCCAGTTTCTGAAACGGCGTCTGTCCATCTGGATTGTCAACTGCATTCAGCACTTCTACTCCCTGGCAGGGAAGCAATTTGAGGACTTAGAACCAGTTCCTCTCGAGCTGTAGCCATATCTGTGCCTTTGCAGAGATTGGTCCCTTTTGCACTGATATGTAAGGCCACAACCTTGAGAAGGTTTTACACATTCACAAAACACTGCCCATAGATGTTCAGTCCAGGAAACATGCAGGTTTTGTGTATGCTGTGTTATAGTTTGCTCTTTCCATTAGTCTACTGTCTTCAACAACCCTGGTCTGGGGACTGATACTGTTGGTCATGAGACCAATGACTGGAACTCAATGGAGAAGGCTGACTCTTGAAAGATAGGAAAGTTACTTGCAGTAACTTCTGATCTTCTAGCATATCTCTCCATAGAGCCACACTTGCCCAACTACTATCTCCCAGTCTTAATGTTCACTCTGTGGGTAAGTTATTCTTTCTACCAGCTAGTGTATGGGCTGCAAATATAAGTTGTGTTTTTAATCCCGTCTTACAGGGTATGTAGGCTGTCTTACAGCTTTTACGTGTTTCACCAAATTTATTCAGAAGTGTTTCAACTGGTAGCTTTTTTGCTTTCCTCCTTGGTACAAAATGCACAGTTGGGACCAGTGCTACTTTATATGCTGTGGGTGTTTACAAGGCGCCATATGGTGATGCCACTGTCATTGTTGCTGGCTCCAAAAGTTATGGTTCCCATGGGCCCCAAGACCAAACAGTAACTATGGAAGAGATATTCCGTCACAAAAAATATGCAAAATGCACCACAAATGTGGCTCTCGAGGTTTTACTCTCACATAACAAAGTGAATTTATTATTCATTTTGAAAATCGCCAGTCATTACTGTGAAGTACTTTTTTCCTCTTACCATTAGTTGATAACAAAGGTATAGTCACTGCAATGTAGCAGGAGAGGCTGGCAAGATGAAGTTTTCTCCGTCACCACAATACATTGTTACTGCATCACATCACTTTGGTGAACAACTAGCCGAAGGGGGTGGTGGAAGAAAGCAGGGAGGCATTAACTGCCCCCCCATAGGCTGAATTAGTCAGTAGGGAGAAAATCCCCTAAAGGTACCTTTTAATAAGAAAACAAAAAGGTAGTAATGAAGGGAGATGGGAATGAGAGCAGAGGGAGCAAGAAAAGATGGCAAAAGTGAAAAAGGGGGGTTGACAAGCAGGATAGTAGCAAAATCTGGAAGGCCATGTGAGCAAATGCTCGAAGTCTGGGAAACAAAATTCCAGACCTAGAGGCCATTATGGCAGAGGCTGACTTAGATATTGTCGCCATTACTGAGTCATGGTGCACTGAGAATCATGACTGGGATATACCCATTTATTTATTTATTTATTTAGTTTTTGTTAACCGGGTAGATGCACTAGCCATAAAATGACTATTTTCAGGCACGACCTGGGAGAGTACAACAAAAAGAGAACAGTGGAACAACAGCAACATGGGTACAATAATACAAATAAAGGAACAGTACAGCAGTGCTACAAAAATACAATGGGTAGAAACAACAAAAAATAATGGCAAGTATTATACAGATAATGGCAGTAAGATATATAATAAGTGCGGAAACCACTGACCCAACCTGTGGAGTGAAAGGGTTAATAAGATAGTAAGATTATATATAGAGAAATGAGAGGAATGTTCAAACATAACAAGAAAGACTGACAGAAGGAAGGTCAGGGTAGTAAATGGCAAAACAACAGTGGATGGTCAGCAACAAGGTTCGAGAAGGAAGAGAGCTAGTAGTCATGAAGTTATTTACAAAGAGAAGGAAATATATGGGGAAGGGAAGAGGAGACAGTCTTGGAGCTGGATTAGAGCAGGGGTGACATTACTGGTAAGTCTCAGGAGCTTCAAGTCGGGTCAAAGCATGTACAAGCATCAGCTAAGGATAGATAACGACGATATTCACTTTTAAATCCAAAGTGAGACTGAGACAGCCGGAGGTTGAGTGGAAGAACATTCCATAGCCTGGGAGCAGAGAATTGGAAGGCCCCTGTGCCTTTAGTCATCCGACGTCTCGGAACATAGAGCAAGGATTTGTCTGCTGATCGCAGGCCATGGGAGGATGGTTGAGGGACCAGCAACGCAGCCAGCTGGGATGTTTTTTTTTCCCGGATGATCAAGTCCATTAGTGATCCAAGGTAGTATTGCCTACTGGCAGAGGGTGAGAGCCAATTCAGATCCTTATAAAGAAGGCAGCGATGTTTGAGTCGAGGTGACAAAGAGGCAAATCAGCATATACTGTTATAAGTTACGTCCCATTTTAGTAGGGAGGTTTCATGGGCAGAGGTAAGAATAGAGGCACCATAAGTAAGGGTTGTGAGCAGAATACCTCGGGCAATTGCTAATTTGGCCGAGGGTGTAAGCATGTAGCTCATTTTGTAAGCTACTCCCAGTTTCGAGTTTACAGCTTTGCATGAGGACTGAATGTTAAGATTAAAATCCAGGGACTGGTCCAGCAGGATCCCAAGGTACTTGAAGGAAGTAACATTTTCAAGTGGAAATCCTCCTGGGTGAAGAACCTCCAGCAAACTAGAACAGGCCTTAATCTTCGGTGCGGAACCTAGGAGCATGGCTTTCATTTTCTTTTCATTTAGTACAAGCTTACGGTCTAGTAGCCAGCCAGTCTAAGACCTTACTGAAGTCTGAAGTAAGTGATGTGTTTATGCAGGCAATACTAGAAGAACTAGTATAGATGATCAGGACATCAGCATAGAGAATAGCTGAGCAGGATTCCAGGACCTCAGCTGCACTGTTGATAAAAATTGGGAATAGAAGGGGCCCAAGGATAGAGCCCTGGGGGACCCCAAGGTTGATAGCAGACATGTTGGACAGGGAGAGTTAAATTTGACAGCTTGCGACCTATTTGACAGGTAGTTACAGAACCAGTCCACAACAGGGGTAGAGAAATGGAATTTATGGAGAGTGGAGAGAAGCAGGGGATGGTCTACAAGGTCGAAAGCCTTAGTGAGGTCAATGAAGATGGCACCTGTGAGTTTTCCAGAGCCCATGTTGGACAGAATATCAGTAGTTAGTTGAAGAAGAGCCATGGTGGTGCTATGACCTTTTCTGAAATCATGCTGGGTGTCTGAGAGGAGATTGTAGTGTGTAAGATAGTCAATGGTCTGTGATGCAACTATTTTCTCTAGGATCTTGCTAAGGACAGAGAGAATTGCTATAGGTCTGTAATTGGCCATGTCCTATGGGTCACCTTTTTTTAAAGACAGGCATTACTCGTGCAGAGTTCCATAGGTCCGGCATGGTGCTATGGATAAGAGAAAAAGTGTAGATTCTGACAATCGCAGAGGCAATGAGTGGAGCAGCCAGTTTAAGAAGACAAGGTTCCAATGAGTCAGAACCAGAGCTGGTATTGGCAGATATGGATCTCAGTAATTTCAGAACTTCCGCTCTTGGATACCAGACTATACTCTGTTCAGGAAGGACAGGGTGGGGAAAAAATGGGAAGGAGTGGTGCTTTATGCGAGGGAAAGCATAAAAGTGACAGAGATACAGGGAATATAGGGAGGGGTGGAGGTACTGTGAATCACCCTAGAGATGGGGAATGGTGTTGCTATTTGCAATGACATGATCTACAAACCTCCAGCATGGGGGGGGGGGTTAAGTTCTGGTGGAAGCGATTCAAAAGATGGCAGATAAGGGGGAGGTGCTGGTGGTGGGGGACGTCAGTCTGCCAGATATAGACTGCAGCCTCCCAGCTGCAGCTTTAACTAGAAGCAGGGACATCCTGGACTCCTGCAGGGGGCATTCTTCCAGCAACTAGTAAGAGAGCCACTCATGATGGGGCAGTACTGGACCATGTACTCATGAATGGGGACAGGGTTACAGACATCATGGTGAGAGGCCACCTAAGGACCAGTGATCATCGTACAGTGTGGTTCAATACACAAACTGTGGCAGAATCAAACCACACAGGAACGAGGGTCCTGGACTTCAGGAGGGCTGATTTTAAAAAGATGGGTGAGTGTCTCAGGGATGCCCTGGCAGGGGGAAGGACTTGCGGGGAGTGGAGAAACAGTGGGCGAAACTAAAGGGAAGCATAGTGAAGGCAACAAACCTCTGTGTCAGACAAGTGAGCAAAAGCAAGAGGAGAAAGAGACCACTATGGTTCTCAAAAGAGGTGGCTGGGAAAATAAGGGCAAAAAAGTTAGCATTCAGGAGGAATAAGAAGATACAGAAGGAAAAAGATAGGGAGGTGTATCTGGAGAAACAGAGGGAAGCAGGGAAAGAAAGCAGTAAGGCACGCAAAAGCACAAATGAAGGCGAGAACAGCCCAGGAAGCAACGAAAGGGGACAACATTTTTTTTAGGTATGGTGAGAAAGGAAGACCCGGGTAGGGATTGTAAAGGACTAGAAGGCGGGGATGGGTGGAGGGAATCAAGAAAAGCAGACATCCTGAACAAATACTTTTGTTCAGTGTTCACAAAGGAAGAGGAAGGTGAGGGGCCACAGAAAATAACAGGAGCATCGAACGAGGGGAGGTGGACACTAGTTCATTTTTCAGAGGAAACAGTACTTAAAAGAACTCGCAAATCTGAAACTGGACAAGACAATGGGACCAGACAGGGTACAGCCAAGAATATTGAGGGAGCTCAGGGAGGTACTGGCAGCACCTCTGACAGTCCTGTTCAACCACTCACTGGAAACAGGAGTGGATCAAGAGGGCTGGAGAAGGGCAGATGCAGTCCCACTTTACAGAAGTGGTAGCAGGGAGGAGGCTAGCAACTGCAGGCCAGTCAGCCTGACTTCTGTCATTGGGAAATTACTGGAATCACTACTGAAGGAAAGGACTATCGAATATCTTGAATCCAGTGGCTTACAAGATCTGAGGCAGCATGGATTCACGGTGGGGGGGGTCATGTCAAACGAATCTGATAGATTTTTTGAGTGACTAGGGTATTGGATCACAGTGGAGCTGTGGATGTGACCTACCTAGATTTCAGTAAGACCTTCAACACCATTCTACACAGGAGACTCCTATGCAAGCTGAGCAGCCTAGGAGTGGGTCCAAAGGTGGTAAACTGGATAAGAAATTAGTAAGGGGATAGGCAACAGAGGGTGGTGGTAAATGGAGTTCACTCTGAGGAAGGGAGGGTGACCAGCGGTGTGCCACAGGGATCAGTACTGGAACCGGTCCTCTTTAATGTCTTTATTAGCAACACTGCAGAGGGGCTGGATGGGAAGGCCAGCCTTTTTGCGGATGACACTAAAATCTGCAATAAGGTAGACACTCCAGGAGGGGTGGAAAAAATAAGTAGTGATCTGAGAAAGTTAGAGGAGTGGACAAGGGTATGGCAGCTAAGTTTCAATGCAAAAAAGTACAAAACCATGCACTTAGAGCACAGAAACCCAGGGGCAGAGTAAAAAATGAGGGAAGTGGTACTGACGACCGCAAAATAGGAAAGAGACCTGAGGGCAATCATATCTGATTACCTTAAGATGGCCAGGCAGTGTGACAAGACAGTTGGTAGAGCTAGTGGGATGCTGGGGCACATAGGAAGGGGTATCATTAGCAGAAAGAGGGAGGTGATGTTACCTCTGTTTAAATCATTGGTGAGACCTCACCTAGAGTACTGTGTCCAGTTCTGGAGACCCCATCTCGAGAAGGACACAGAGTGGAGGCAGTCCAGAGGAGGGCAACTAAAATGGTGCAGGGTCTACGCATAATAAGCCCTATGAGGAGAGACAGAAGGACCTCAATATGTACACCGTGGAGGAAAGGAGGGAGAGGGGGGATATGATAGAGACTTTCAAATACCTCACATGTATAAATAAGTGGGGCAGACTCAGGGGAGATGTGAGGAAGTACTTCTTCACAGAAAGGGTGGTGGATGCCTTGAACAGGCTTCCAGCGGAGGTGGAGGAGGGGGAAACTGTGACGGGGTTCAAGAACACATGGGATGGACATAAGGGAACCTTAGTGGTAAGGCAATGGAGGTTAGAGGCGGAGATCAAGTAGGGTCTGTGGTAATACAGTATGTAGGGAAAAATGGGCAGACTATGTGGGCCAAGCAGCCCTTATCCAACATCAAATAATACGTTTCTATGTCTGTTAGATCAGTTGTGATGTCAAAGAAGTCACAATGCTGATATGGTTTGAAGAGAAAAAGCACTCTATGAGCACGTCCTTCTGAACCTGAGTTGCCATCTGGTGAAGCAACAGGTACTGTATCGAGGTAATCAAGGCATTATCAGGATCATCTGACCCCAATGACCTGCAGACTGAGGAGGACCTTCTGAATAAGAGGTATTTGTGGGAAGAGGTAGAGAAATCAACCTGTCTGCTGCAGCCTGAACATATCCTGACAAAAGACTCCATGCTCTAGATATCCTGAGCAGTACAGTGGCAGTTTTACATTGTGGGGGAAATACATGAACATTTAGGTCTGACTCACTCCAATCACTGAACAAGGCTTGCACCACATTCTTCTGCAGGAGACCACTCACATGGGTTTGCTACTGTTTGACTCAGACTGTCTGCCAGGACATTTTCCATTCCCTGGAGATGAGTGGCCTGTAACAGAAAACTGCACTGCAGTCCCCACTCCCAAACTCTCATAGCGTTTCTCTCTGTCGAGGTAGAACATGACAAACTTGTCCATCTGGAAATGTACTGCCTTGTCCTGAATCACATCTGACAGGGCTTGCAGCCCATAAAGAACTAACCTAATCTCCAAAAGTTTATGTGGAGATGCTGTTCTTGAACTGAACAGGTTTCCTTGGTTTGGAAACCATGGCAGTGCGCTCCCCAAACATGATGCATTCACTGTCATGTGGGGTTATGGGAGAAGAAAATGAGAACCCCACTAGGGAGGCCTTCTTCTTGATCTACCACAGGAGAGCTTGAGGTAGAGGACTTGTCACTCATATGTAGTGGTTCAGTGGTTGGGATGGTTGAGCCCATTGGTTGCTGACTGTCCACTGAAAGGTCTGTATGTGCAGTCTTGTAAGGAGTACTGAATAGACGTGGCTGCCATGAGGCCAAGCATTCACTGCATAACATGCGCTGTTACTTGATTCTTGGTACTGATGCAACAGGGCATCTGCATGATCAACTCTGCCTTATCCTCCTGAAAGAAGGACCTGGCTTTAGTAGAGTCTAGGACTGTTTCTTTACACTGAAGTCTCTCAGTCAGAACTAGCTGAGGCTTTGGCAAGCTTAGCAGGATGCCAATGAATCTGAGGAAGGAGCACAACAGTTATATTGCTGCTTCTGTCTGATCCATTATGTGGCTCTTTCTGAGTCAACTGTCAAAGCAGAGAAACCCTTGTATCTTTGACTTTCTAAGATGCACCGCAAGAATTGTGAAGCACTTGGCAAACACATGTGGTGCTGATGCTAAAGAAAAAGGCAGGTCGCTGAAATGATCTTGTTCAAGGACCACACAAAACCCAAGATACTTGTGGAGGCTCTGTCTGACGGGGTGTGTTGATACTCATCCTTCAAATCCAGCAGGGCCAACCAGTCCAGCTGCTTCAGATATAGTAGCAGCAAACCAAGGAACACTGTTCTGAATGTTTTGCATTTTATGTAAATGTTCAAATGTTTGATATCTAAGATCAGGCAGATGACACTCGTTTTTATGGGAACAAGAACATATATGAAGTAGATATCTTTGCTCTTTTTTGATTATGGTACCTACAGTTCTGAAATATTCTTACTACTTCGAAGGAAAGAGTCATCTATGGGCCCCTTAAGTAGAGACAATTTTCCTGGCATATGATCTGGAAGGTGATTTATCAGTTCCAAACTGTAACCATCCTGGGTAATTTGCAGCTGTATCACGTTAGAACAGCGACAGCCGGCTAGCAAAACCTGTTACAGCGACACTTTCGAACAGATTCAAAGTTGTCGCTGTAAGGGTCCCGCTGCACACAAATGCCGGTTTCGCTGGTGCTTTCCCCCTTCAAAATCAACTCCAACTTGGAGTTGATTACATTAGTAATGGGGGTGTGGAGGGCACAGCTCCCCACAAAAACCACTGGCAGATACTGACGGGCGTAATATCGCCTAACGCTATCGAAGATTTCGCGATGCTGCATGTTAACAACTTTGTTGGCGGAATGGTGGAACCATTTCCAGCACCCGCTTGTCCTAGGTAATTATCTCTCACTGGTGGCAGAACACGGCCAGATGCCCCCACCTGTACTAGCTAATTTACCTCAGGCAGCCTAGGAGAAAGGGTTGTACTTGGAGCTTGTGCATGCTGCACTGCTTTCTGTTGCATTCTTTGCTTTTGTTGGAATGGCCAGGACTTATTTACTTACCCTGATGCTGAAAGCCCCCTTGGTTGGGTTTGCCACAAAAGGGAAGCCAATTTTTATGGAAGAATCCCTGCAACCTTGCTTTTAAAGTGAATGTTCTTCATGTCTTTCAGGGTTGATGTTTTTATCACTTTTGTTCACATTTTGGCCAAAAAGTTATGCCTCATCAAAAGGCATAATCGTAGCTTTCTACGGAGCCTTATTCACAAAACCAGCAAGCATGACCCAGGCTGCAGTATCACAAACATCAAAAGAGGCTCTGAGCGGTCTGGTAGTTGTTTGAATTATAACCCACCAGTAACAACAGCCATCAATCCTTGCTTTGACATTAACTCCAGTAGTTTACAAAGACTTGAAGAGGAGCAACAACTGAAGCTGGATAAGCATCTAGACAAACACAGAGGGAAAGAGCTTGTCTCTCTTAAAAAAGAGCTTAACCAGCACTTGGACTGAAAAGTTAAATAATCATTGAAATTTCTTAAACAAAGATATTATAAGGGGGAACCACGGGCCTTAAAATTGTTAGCTTATAGACTATGGACCAGAAAGACACCAGCACAGATCACCAAAATATTACATCCGAGCTCAGGTAGTAGAGTACATCAAACAGAAGCCATCCTGGATGCGTTTATGGAATATTACAAAGGATTATACAGTGCTCAACAGGGGGCTCCTAACAAAAAGATAGATACTTTCTTAAAAGGTCTTAAATTACCACATCTGTCTCAAGAACAAAATCTGGCCCTTTGTAGACCTATTTCAATTGGAGAAATAGAGCAGGTAATTCAGGATGGTAAAACGGGAAAGTGTCCGGGTACAGACGGTTTTCCGTTAGAATTTTATAAAAGATTTAAAGATCAGGTAGTGCCGCTGCTTCAAAGAGTATATCAGGAAGTGATGGTGGATGAAGGTCACCCTACCCCTTCATAGAGACAAGCAGTGGTCTCAGTATTAACAAAGCCCAACAAGGACCTCACATTATGTGCGCCATATCGTCCCATATCTATATTAAATGTAGATTATAATAAATTATTTACAGCTTGTTTGTCAAAACGTTTAGAATACATTATCCTACTCTTGGTAGACATTGACCAAATACTTTACAGCAGGATACCAGGTGGCAAACAATATGCGCCGTACACTTAACATCATAGATTATCTTAAAGCAATTCACAACCCTGCCCTTATTATGAGTTTAGATGCCAAAAAGGCATTTGACCAGGTAGACTGGAGATACCTATACAGGATCTTTGCTGGGTTTGGATTTTCTCACACTTTTATAGAGACTATACAGAGACTGTACTGTGAACCCCAGGCCTATGTTAGAGCCAATGGTCAAATGTCGAGTCATTTCCTACTGGGCAGGGGCACTCGCCAAGGGTGCCTGCTGTTGCCGTTGTTGTTCACTTTATATATAGATCCGCTGGTGCAGTGGATAAGGCAGGATCCTGGGATAGGGGGAGTGAGCATGAATAGACAGGAACATAAAATAGCTTTATATGCCTGTCAGGGTTCCAAATAAGGTGTGTACCAGCCTATTTTACTCCCCTAATTTTAGGAAATACACGTCACAAATTTTGTTAATGAGTACCAGTACTCCTCCAACATTTGAAAATACTCCACACGTCAAAGAATAGTGTTTCATAACATAACTGGTGATTCAAAAGGAACAGTTTTTTGCCTGATTTACAGCACTTGTATGCATTCCACTTTTGTTTTACTCACTATGTTTTAAAACTGGTGAGTAAATTCCTACCTGTCAACATTATTTGGAGCATTGTTGGCACCTGAAATTCTTATCTAGGAAAAAAAACAAATTTTTTTTTTTTAATAAATGTACTCCTCAGTCCACTCTAGCAAGACATTTGTACACATCTGAATTTCGTTTTACTCACCTCACTCTCAAAATGATGAGTACAGGTACTCATCCCAAAAAATCTTATCTAGAGCCCTGATGCTGACGACATATTACTCTATATATGGTCACACCGGATAAATGCCTCCCAAGACTAATGGAGATGGTGAGGGAGTATTCAGTGCTCTCCGGATATACACTTAACTCGACCAAGACAGAAACCCTTAAATTCAGCTTTACCCTGCGCAGAAATTGCAGTGGACCTATCCTATGAAGTGGAATCTTCCTAGCTTAAAATATTTAGGTATCACACTAAGGAACACTAACACCATCTTATTTCAAGATAACTATGCATCACTAGTCAAGCAGGTAAATGACGACATAAAATGATGGGAGTCTAATCCCACTCCCATTGTATGAACGAGTGCAAGCAGTGAAAATAAACTTGTTGCCTAGGTTCCTGTTTGTGCTTCAAAGTGCCTCAGTTTGTTTATCTAACCAATGGCTTATACATATACAGAGGAAGCTTTTAAAATTAATCTGAGCAGAAAAGAGACCTAGGGTTCACAGTGCCCTTCCTCTAGCCAAAAAATATTGGGGGGGGGGGTGCAGTACCAGACTTACCAGACTATTGGTTGGTCACACAAATAAGGTGGGCTATGTTATGGGGGCAATCTCAGCTACAGGCACACCTATGGTTGCTTTACTTACCTCACCAGTGCATCGCCAGGGATTGGACAAGTGGTTCTCAATGATGCGAGCTACCTTGGTAACTTGGGACAGATTTCAAGTTTACACCCTAATAAGCAGAAAGTTAAGGAAATATCAGAGATTCTAAAAAAAAGAGAATTTCTACCTGGGCTCACTGGACCCTTGGTTTGAACATCAAGCTCAAGCGGGACTACAATGTCCAGGACGGCTCCTAAGAGGTGACACCATGCTTACTTTCAAGGAGTTCAGACAGCTTCCGGCAGACACTTTTCAGTATTATAAAATATGAAATTATATACCCCCAAAAAAAAACACACTAAGGACCTAACTTTATTGAACGGTGTCCTAACTCTTAAAGATTTACTAACCATTTCTAACCCTAAGGGAGCGATCTCCCATATTTATTAAGTTTTGTTAGCGCATAAGGAAGGTACGTCTACATATTTCAAAACAAAATGGGAGGAGGAGGTGGGGTTTCACTTTGCACAAAATGAATGGCAAAGAATCTGGAAGGGTGCTTTTAAAACTTCTACATCGCCAAGCTGGAAAGAATTTGCATGGAAAATGAGGGTGCACTACTTTATCACACCCCACATGAAAGTTAAGTGGGATGTGACAGGAACAGCGAGTTGCTGGTGAAACCGTGGGGAACAAAAGGCCATGCATACCCACATTTTCTATACATGCCAGGTTCTAAATAATTTTAAAACACAAGTAACCAGAAGGTTAACAGACCTGTTCCAGACTGACATCTCATTGTAGATTTGCCATTTAATTCTGGGAATGCCTCCTCCTGGGGTGACAGGGGCCTCAGCAAACTACCTTTGGTGGATTTGTATTGCAATGGTGGGGAAGGCCATAACGCAGAAATGGCTGGATCCCACTCCTCCTATCATTACAGACTAGGTACAGATTATAAATGAAATACAAGAAATGGAACGACTTATGTACCTGACTCAGGATAGAACAGATAAGTTTGTTGAAATATGGATAGTGGAAATGGGGTGATCACCTACCCAGGGAGAGGAGAGGAGAGGACAGGACTCGAGAATATAGTTGGAGGTAGGGATTGGACAGGCCACCAACACAATAATACATTTTATCAGAGAGATTCACTGACCCCTTGGCCACCCAGGGAACCAGGCAGTAACCGCTAATTGCAAGAGAGACATCATTTCAAAAGAGAGATAGATCTCGGGTCCTTTGTTGTTATGGAAAAGTTAGTTCTGTAATGTTATCTATTTTAGATGTTTTTTAACAAATAATGCTGAAGGACATGAAAACCTTACAGTGATATTTGGCCAAGTATAAACCTGTACCCACTTAATTCTATTCCTTTCCATGGACGTGATGTACACAATATGCTATGGGTAGCAGGTGGAAACATTTATGAACTCATTCTGTATGTGGAGTTAATAATGTGAGCTAAATGATGCATAGTAGATACTGTATACTACAGCCTACTACAGGATCCAGGATCGGATCCACGGCGGTCGTGAGGGCCAGAGTCCAGACGCCCTCCCCCACCCCCCGAACTCGAGCAGCCTACTACAGGATCCAGGATCGGATCCACGGCGGTCGTGAGGGCCAGAGTCCAGATGCCCTCCCCCACCCCCGAACTCGAGCAGGTACAGAATGCAGACTCACCAACCAAACGCATGACTGTGGTGCAGATTTAAACACCTACTACAGGATCCAGGATTGGCTCCACGGCGGTCATGAGGGCCAGAGTCCAGACGCCCTCCCCCACTCCCCGAACTCGAGCAGCCTACTACAGGATCCAGGATAGGATCCACGGCGGTCGTGAGGGCCAGAGTCCAGATGCCCTCCCCCACCCCCCGAACTCGAGCAGGTACAGAATGCGGGCTCACCAAACAAACGCATGACTGTGGTGCAGATTTAAACACCTACTACAGGATCCAGGATTGGCTCCACGGCGGTCGTGAGGGCCAGAGTCCAGACGCCCTTCCCCACTCCCCGAACTCGAAGAGCCTACTACAGGATCCAGGATCGGACCCACAGCAGTCGTGAGGGCCAGAGTTCAGATGCCCTCCCCCAACCCCCGAACTTGAGCAGGTACGGAATGTGGGCCCACCAAACAAACGCAGGACTGTGGTGCAGATTCAAACAGTGTGTTTTGGTGCCTTTTTTCTTTTACTTGAACTGTAATAATCGGCACAACAGTGGAGATAGTTTTATTTCGGCAAATTCTCCACTGCCTTTAACAAATCGCTACTGCACTGTGCCTTAAGGAATCTATTTTTGTTTTAAAATTACTATCTAAAGCAGCTGCTTTATCTTGTTTATAGAAAAAAAAAAGGAAACTTCTACACTGGCACTGCCTTTACTAAATGCTACTGCATTGCGCCTGAAGGAGTGTATTTTTGTTTTAAAATTAATAACTAAAGCATATCCCGGTAGGATATATAGCAGCTGTTCAATTAAATAAATAATAAAGAAAGAAAATGGTTGCGCATGTCCCAACAGTGTACCCAGCTTTTAGAAACAGTCTGTCTGCCTTTGCATACCGATAGTCTCCTCCTCAACTGCACAGTATAAAAATAACCCTCACCTGCTTCCTCTCCACAGCGTACTACAGGATACAGGATCCATGGCGGTCATGAGGGCCAGAGTCCAGACGCCCTCCCCCACCCCCCGAACTCGAGCAGGTACGGAACGCGGTCTCACCAAACAAATGCAGGACTGTGGTGCAGATTCAAACAGTGTGTGACCCCGACGCCCTCAACCACCACCCTTGGTCAACACACCCTTATATAGGGTGAACAGGTACAGAGAACCAATGGGAGTGAGGCTGTGTTTGAACCAATCAGCCCACTTTACCATTAGCAGGTTATATCACCTAACCACCGGAGGCAGCATTGTCCTCTTCCCCCTGCACTGATTCACTCAATCGTTTCCTATATTAGTCCTCGGTGTCTATCCCCTCAACTGCTCCCACCACCTTCCAAAAAAAAAAAAATACACTGCTCCTGTCATCCTTCCTGGCATCCCCATGGCAGCAGCACACCAGCATTAGAATGCATATCTTGCTCCTCGCCCGTCATCCTCATCCTGGGATGTCCCAGTCACACGCCCGTGGCTTGCTCCTCTGGCACGCCTGTGATTCGGCACCGGCTCCCACCTACTCTCCCTGATACAGGCTACCACCCCCACTCATCGCCCGCCCATCTCCTCTCAACACCACCTCCCATGTCCCATTGTATTCCTCTCCTACCCCACCCTCACCTCCCTGGCCTCCCCCTGCATAGGCAGTACCCAAGAAATAAAGCAGCATTCCCATATCGCCAGACAGAGAACACTGGCCCTCCTCAGATCGCTCTGCTGCTCCTAATGTCAGGCAATGTTCACCCTAATCCAGGCCCCACCACAGTCAGGCCAGGCACCTTTAGCCATGGACTAAGTATTGCTACTATAAATATCTGCAGCATACCCAATAAAATAGCACAGCTTCAATGCTGGGTGCAGCTGCATGAGCTGGATGTGCTTGCTCTCAGTGAGACCTGGCTATCACCAAAGGTCCCAGACCCCTCCATAGCAATCCCTGGCTTCACCACTTATAGAGTGGACAGACAGGGCAAATGGGGAGGGGGTTGTGCCTTTTACGTTCAGGACTCACTATCATGCCAAAGCCTACCGGCTCCCTCCCTGGGCCACGAAGCTCAGGCCCTAACACTAAAAATCACCCCAGACACTACCAGAGCCCCTGTTATCACTACTTTAGTGTACATCCACCATGTAACCAAATCTTAACTTTTCAATTTCTGGCAGACTATATCACCAGCTTCCCACCAAAGACTGAGCACATTATATTGGGGGACTTTAATGTGAACTGGCTGTCAAGCTCAGCCTCCTCTATAAAGGACATCATCACAGTGCTAGACCTGACCCAATTAGTCAACCAGCCAACCAGGATTAACCCCCAGAAATGGCTCTAGCACCCTCATTGACCTCGTACTCACCAACCGCCCTAACAGAATCACAAACATAACTGTACTACCAGACTTATTTAGCTACCACTCCCCTATCCTCTTTGCCTGGTCGTGTTTACTGAAACTTCCTTGACCAAGCAGTTTCCTCCGACACCACCTTCAACCTGGAGGCCTCACGAAATTAAGGAGATACCTCACCCAGTGTGACTGGTCCCCCATCAAACATGCTCCCACTATAGATGCTGCCCTTAAATACTTCACCCACACATTCAACAAGGCCTGTGATACATCTGCCCTGCTCACGAAGGTACAAACCAAAAAAACAAAATGTCCCTTGGATCTCACCAGCACTGCTCAATCAGCTGAAGAGCCGTGATGAGCTATGGTTCAAAGCAATTGCCTCTGGTACACATATGGATAGACCAGCCTATAAAATGGCTCGCAACAAGTGCACCTGGGCTATTAGAATGGCAAAATCCGGCTACTACACGTCCACCCTGGCCTCTTCTTGGGGGAATGCTAGGTTGTTTTGGGATAACCTAAAAGAACTAAACGGAAAGTCCAGGAGGCCTCCCCCTGCCCAGCTATCAGTCAACAATAATATTACGTCCGATCCACTCACAATCACCACCGGACTAAATATGGCATTCTCTGATCTAAGCGCGGTTCTGCCAAACAACTTTTTTGACCCCACCCCTAATTCCACGGAACCCAACATTACCTACCCTCCTTTCTATCTCAGGGTCGTCACTATGAATGAAGCCATTTCTTACCGTAAGAAAGCGCTAGGGGGTTCTAACTACTGTACAGACTCCTTTGACATGAGAATCTTCAACTTGGTACTTAACTCGGTACTAGCCCCCCTGACTGATCTCCTCAACCTCTCTCAATGTCTCGGACAGTTCCCAAGCGAATGGAAGATGGCTACCATCACTCCAATACTGAAGAGTGGGGACTCCACACTGCCCAATAACTACAGGCCCATCTCCATACTCCCATCCCTTTCTAAAGCACTGGAAAAAATCATTGCAAAACAACTCACAGACTACCTACTTGCCCACGATATTCTATGCAGGGAGCAACATGGTTTTAGAGCTGGACACAGCACAACCACTGCCCTCACAGAGTTCTCCAACTCACTGCACAGTGCACTAGATAAAAAACTATTGACAGGAGCCGTATTCATAGACCTATCGAAAGCTTTCAACACAGTCTCCCACACCCTCCTCTTAAATACTCTTTGCCTCACAGGCATGTCTCCTGGACCCATCGCGTGGTTCACAAGCTATCTCACAGACAGGTCCCAGTGTGTGAAGGTAAACGACACCCTCTCACCCGCACTCCCAGTCAGGTCGGGGGTACCTCAGGGCTCCATCCTTGGCCAACTGCTATTCAGTGTCTTCCTGAATACCCTGCCCAAATCCTGTCCTTGTAACCTTCTGCTCTACACAGATGACGCGGTAATGGATGCCTCTCACTCGGACCCCGCAGTCCTTCCAGTCCTCCCTACAACTCGCCTTCAATAAAGCTGAAAACTGTTTATTGACCACAGACTTGTGGTCAATGTAAATAAAGCTAACTCAATGCTCTTTTCCCACTGACAGAGTAAAGACCACAATTCCCAGCTAACAATCCTCTCCAAAAACCTCCTTCCACTGGAACAGGTCTACACTTACAAATATCTGGGCTAAACTTTCGATCCTAACCTCTCATTCCACCCACATATAACTAATCTTTCCTCCGCTATAAACATACGCACCGGACTGCTGTACCGGCACAAAACCTGCGTACCCCCAGAGGCACTTAACATTGCTGTTACCTCATCTGTTCTCTGCCTTGTAGATTACTGGCTAATCATCTACTCGGCCGCTGACCACAGTACGCTAAACAAAATCCACCTATCCATTAACAAAGCATGTAGGCTACTTGCTGGAGTGGATAAGCGTACACACAGCTGCACCCTGTATACACTTACAAAGATCCTCACCCTAGATGAAAGAATACGTTACCAGACATGTCTCCTTACTCAGAAAATCCACCTAGGCCTTACCCCTCCTGGAATCTCAACCTCCCTCCACACTGTACATGCCACTAAAAAAATCAGTGCAGCAGACAAATTAACATGGGCTGCTCCCAGAGTCTCAACCACCCTGGGTCAACGGTCCTTCCCCTACAGAGCACCCTCATGGTACAATGAACTCCCTATGGACATCACCTCTATTCCCAGACTAGGCCCCTTCAAAGCAGCCCTCAAGAAACACATAATCTCTAACCGCCTCTGCCTTTGCCCCCACTAATAAACAGATATCTGCCTCGGAAGGTAAGACATTGGCCTAAAGATATCCCTGGCCCACTTCAGACACTGTATGCTAATGACAACGTTGATTTTCCAACTGCTCTCTTCAACTGCTAGTACTTAGGCCTTGTGTTAGCTTCCAGATTGCACTACTCTGCCATACCTAAACTCACTACAAAACAGTATAGCTACCAAATCTGTATAGGTCTAGCATCACTACTCACCTGTACCTACTAAATCCACTTGTACCTACTTAATCTGCCTATTTTCAACATGTAATGTATATACCCTGTTTCATCCTCCCTCCATCCCATATGTAACTATGTACAATGTTTTGCGTCTTGTTATGTTTTGTATTTTTGTATTTCTGACGTGGAGCCTTTGGAAATGAGTCTTTGACTCAAAGGTTGTAATCTGATTCTCCAATAAATAAAATATTTGAAAAAACAAAATACTTCAATAAAGTAAACTCCAGTAGTTGTAATGGCCTTAAGTTTGAATCAGAAAGATTAGCAATTGTTGGCCAAATGGAACTGGTAATTTGTGGTCCCATTGTCCAAAGTGGCTAAAGAGAATACCATCTTTCCCATAATATCAATCTCGTGTAATTCATTGTCAGGTAGTAAGGCAAGGCAAGTTTTATTTATATAGCGCCCTATCCAGGGGCTCAGAGCGTTTCACAATTAAAACATCCCCAAAAATTAAAACAGATGCATTCAAATAAAACTAAAGGCTTTCTCAAATAAGAATGTTTCTGGGCCAGACCGGTGGCACTGAGGGTTGAGGCACTGGCCGCCACACCTCACTCCACGCCGGTGACCTGTGTTTGGAAGCGAGCACAGGTTGCCGTGGGTCGGCAGGGAGGAGATGGATTGAGCCTCTGAAGGACTGCTCTCCATCTCCAGGGAGGGGGGTTTCCAGTGGCCGGTGTTCGCCTGCCCCTAGCAGAGGCTGGGGCTCGGCGACACGGAGCCACACATCAAGGGAAGCGGGACGCAGCAGACACTTGACAGGAGCGTGCGTGCACCTAGTCGCCAGCGTCATTGTATGCTGTGAGCCCGCAGGGGAGAAAAGCGAAAACAGGGAATCAAGTCGCAGCGGCTTGATGGCCATCTCTGAGCACCTGTGCTGGCTCCAGGGGGGGAGACCACCAAGTAGGTGTGGATCCGTTCTAGGTGGGGGAAGTTGGCCACCCCCTACCACCCCGCCACGCAGGGTAAGCCGTGGGAGCAACTAGATGTGGTCCTCAGGGGAGTCCCTGTATGGGTCAGGCAGGCCAGAGAGAAAAGGAAGCGAAGACGGATTGGCTGACTGGAGTCCCTAAGAAGAAATAAGCACCATTAAAAAAAAAAAAAAAAAATAAGAATGTTTTTAAGGAGGCTTTAAAGGCCTCTATTGAGCTGGCTGAATGAATGTGAAGTGGAAGAGAGTTCCACAAAGATGGTGCAGCTATACCAGATGATCTATCGCCAGATCGCTTCAAGCAAGAGGAAGGTATAACATGCAGGCCAGCATCAGCGGAGCATAGGGGGCAGACAGGCCAATACAGAACCAGGAGCTCTTTAAGGAAGTCAGGTCCCAATCCACATAGGGCCTTCTATGTTAACAAGCATATCTTGAAAGTGATGCACGAACTCACAGGCAGCCAGTGCAGAGCATGCAGAACAGGAGTGACATGATCCCTCATTGAGGCACCTGTGAACATCCTGGCTGCAGCATTCTACACTAGCTGCAGTTTTTGCATCAGTCCTCCAGAAAACCCTAGATAAACAGTGTTGCAGTAATCTAATCTACTAGTAACAAAGGCATGGATGACTGTAGCCAGATCAGCAGGTGTCAGAAACGGATGGATCCTGACAATATTCCAAAGATGGAAAAACCCGGATCTAACAACTGACAACACCTGTTGTTCGAGGGTAAGTTATTATACCAGCAATAAAGCAGTGGTCACCAACATCCGCTGAGAGGATACCTGCATGGGAAAAGGAGTGAGGTTTGCTAACAAGGAGGACGCCCAAGAGGGTGTTTCTCATTGGGTTTTTCTTGTTAATGCGAGTTGGCTCAGTAATAAGTTGAGTGAACCCATGACAGTCACAGAAGTGCTTCAGGGGTAACGAGACCTTAGTCAGCCAATCGTAGTTAAGGTCACCTAGTACAATTGTTTCCAGAGGGGTAGAATCCAGGTGGGATGACAGATGTGACAGGAGTTGTGGTCCTGCTGCTGGAGGTCTATAACAGCCTATGATGCAGAACGCCACTGATGGGGAAAGTTCGACTTTAAGAGACAGGCATTCAAATCCACCAGCAATTGAGGTAGCATCTAATATGGACACTGTGAATTTGTTTTTAACATAAATGGCTACTCCACCACCCCTGGTCTGCCTGTCAGCTCTGAAGAGGAGGTAGTTAGGGATGTTAACCTTTCTGTCTAGGGTGGACGCCCGAAGCCAGGATTCCAAGAGCATGAGTACGTCTGGTGCAGTATGAATAATCCAAGCCTGGACAGAGTCAAACTTCTTTAAAAGACTACAAACGTTTGCATGCAAAAAGCTGATTCCTTTCAGTGTTGTAAGTTCAGATGGAGATGAAAGTGCTTTCGTGGGGCAAGGGTTAAGTTCAACGTTGCCTGAGCACAGAAGTAGAAGGAGCACAATTTTCCTCAGGGCAGCAAGGAGAAATTTAAAGGCACGAATCTTTCTGTGACTAGTATAGGTTTGAGTACAGGGGGTCTGGGGACTGAAGCTTCCCCTTGTGCTGCCCTAAGGACGCATAGCCTAAAATCCATCCAGAATAACACCAAGCCATAGAGGTTTTGGATGGATAGGGTATGGGGCCATATAGAGGATACTGGATAGCGGTCCCGCTTCGAGGAGATTCCACAAACTGAGAGGGGATCAGAGGCATACAGTGGTAGCATAATTTATTTATAGTGTTGATATATGGGGAGTCTAGCAGTGTAGGGCATGATTCTTTGTTGGGATCAATTCTGTTTGGTTACTTTGCCACATAGGATACTATGCAAAGACTGACGAATAAACGGAGCCAAACAAGGTCTCTCATGGTTGCCCTTTGCATAACAAAGGGGTGTGCTGCAATGAAACCTGCTAGCCAGGTTCTATAAGTCCTATAGGTCGCTGCTCCATATGCGACTATTTGGGGAGGTTAAGAATTGGTGTTACGTAAGATAATTGTATGCAGCCCTGGCGGCAAAGACATCATGTGTATTTATCTTTATCAGGCAAGAGTGTCCTATCGGGGACACTTCGTGTAGAAAGGGGGGGGAGTAGAGATTACCAGTATTATGACGGTTTACAATACCACGCCACTCAGGGCGGTATTATACAAAAATTAGCAGAAAAGAACGTACGGCGTGGAGAATAGAGTATAAACAGAAGGTGGACCTATGGGGGTTGAGGGTGGGGCAAGAAGGGCTATATAATAACACCCAGGAAGGGGAATGGGCGGGTGCACGAAAAATTGCGGCTTTGCTGTACCTTTGCAGCTGAAAGAGTCCGGGGAAGTGGTCTTGGGCGGCAGCTGAGGAAGCGCCGACCGCCCGTTGGCCACTTGTCCTGCGCCGGATGAGCTGTGAGCCCTGGAGGGTTCCAGGCTAAAGAAGGAGACAGAAAGGGACACTACTAGTACTGGTCTCTGGCAAGGGCCGAGCAACCCAGTGAAAGCAGCCAAATTAGCAAGACAAAGGAGCGATTTCCTTGGTGCCCCGCGGTCTAGCTTGTGTCTGCACTAAAACAAAGGGGGGCTGTGAACACTTAAGTTTCAAACTCTAAACAATCAGGCAATGGCTCTAAACATTATTCAAAAGCTTACAAATGGTACAAACAGTTGTACTGTAAATAACTATTTTTGCACTGTGTTCTGAAGACAACAGCTTTTTTTGCCCAGTTTTTGAATTAAAGGAGATGTGGAAGGCTAGCCAATTGGAGCCTGCTTGAAAAAAGGCACTCGCAATCCTATAGGCTGCGGCTTTGCCGCACCTCTGCAGCTGAAAGAGTCCGGGGAAGTGGTCTCGGGCGGTGGCTGAGGAATCGCCGACCGCCTAGTGGCCACTTGTCCTGTGGCAGATGAGCTGTGAGCCCTGGAGGGTTCCCGGCTCTGCAGCTGAAAGAGTCCGGGGAAGTGGTCTCAGGCGGCGGCTGAGTAAGTGCCGACCGCCCGGTGGCCGCCTGTCCTGCAGCGGATGAGCTGTGAGCCCTGGAGGGTTCCCGACTCTGCAGCTGAAAGAGTCTGGGCAAGTGGTCTCAGGCGGTGGCTGAGGAAGCACCGACCGCCCAGTGGCTGCTTGTCCTGCGGCAGATGAGCTGTGAGCCCTGGAAGGTTCCCGGTTCCTCAGCATGACAAGCTGCACTGTGTACCATTATGCCACTCACATAGCTTTCATAGAACGATCTGTGCTCTTTCAAATGGTTGGATTTTTCAAGCCCTTGCACACCCTGTCATCTGTAAATAAACTGAGAACGATGGCTGAACAGTAAGAGTATCCTGTGGTCTGTGCTAAGATATTCCTTTTTTCTTCACAGGGCTTTGGCCATTTTCAAGTGTAAAAACCTAATCATTAGAATTACAAGCAGAGTAGGTTTAGCGAAAACTGTCACCAACTACAAATGCAACCACAGAAGCTGGTAACAACATATCTAGAATGTTTCAAAAGCCAGAGGTTAGTTTAGTGTTTTCTAGTCTGTCTGTGGTATTCTTTTACTTAAACAAAATCAAAATTAAAAATGCTTCTTCCCTGTCTCATGTTTCAGTATAGAGTATCTCTTTGTTCACGCTTCCTTACTGTTCTTTGTCTAAACAGCTCAAGTCAATCAGTTAACAGCAAAACATATGATGTAGTCATGCAGCAAGATACAGTTAATAGTTTTAAAGCATACTTCCTGTAAAGCCAATCGCATGCAAACCAAAAAACTAAAAATATGATTGTATAAATGTCTTCTAAATTACAGATTCATAAGGCCCCCAAATTTTTTCAAAGTATCTCAACCACTGAAGTACAGCAGCTTTCCCGGAAATAAAGGCACATTACCAAGCCACAAGACATGTATTTGTTCCCACCCTAACACAGAAGACTGAAAGCAAAGCAACAAAGACTGAAATATCTGAGGCCCCTCCAAAACGACATGCCCTCACCATTTAATGATTAACTGCGACCCCCAACACTTCGCAACATGACAACTGCTGCAGCAGAGGAGGCATGGGAATATGAAAGAGTGGATGATGATGCCTATCTTTTCTGATTAAAATATTCATGCACTTATGGCCACCAAGTGACCTAGCAGTAGCACACTGCTCTAACACACAGGCAACCCAGCTTCAGTAGTGAGCCTGGTGTGTCTGTGTCTGAGTGTATGTGGTAAAGAGCTGTTGCCAGTGGCAGCACTTCCTTGACCAAAGGAGGGTGGTGCCGCATTTTGCAATGCAGTGACACATCTGGTGGGCCAATAAGAAAGGAAAAGCTGGGTAAAAACCACAACTGTAACTATCTAAATGATTATTTATTTTTTCTTTTTACTTACTATGCTTTAGGAGTCACTGGTGACCTACCCCATTGGCTCCTCGTCACTGCATGGGACCCGAGAGGCTCATGCAGTGCTCATGGATTACCACTCCAGGGTGGAACCTCCAGGCTCAACACCAGGGGTGCCCATACACGGAAGCGGTGTGGTCCGGACCCGACACGGAACATGAACGTCATTGGGCTCATGGGGGCACAGATTTTGCATAGTGGTTTTCTGGTAGGGGGTGTGTCAATCCAACGCCATGACGCAACTGTTTCATGTGTCGACACACTCCCTAGGAGCAACACTCACTGGTGTTCCAGTAACGGTGTGTCCCGTGGTCAACCGGGAGCAATGGACCAGAGTCACACTACCCCCCTCGAGGGTGGAGAGAGTGCTATGACTGCTCAATCCACCCCCAGCCAGCCCTCAGATGTCCTGAGTCCGTTCCCGAACCCGGGCCACCCGCATCGCAGCGGTAATTCTTTTCCACCGCACCAGCGGGTCAGCCCAGTTATCTAAATATTGTTCACTGGGACTCGTGGGCCCAGCGCAGCACGGAGAAACTGTGTAACAATGTCAGGAGATGGGAGGTCACTGGTGAAACCCAAGCAGTGTGACAACCACAAGGCTAAGTACCTCAATAACCCACCCCCTCCTATTGTGAATCATAGTATGGTCCTGTTTCCCCCTCCAGATGGCAGTTTTGCCCCAGGTACAACTCAAAATTAGGAAATGAGACAACAGATTTTGTTCCGGAGAAATCAGTCGGCAGAGAGTGACGTGAACAAGAGCTTGTTAGGTGACAGGTAGCTCCAGGCCCTTTTGTTTCCACATCCAGAGTCTGGTTGAAGTGGTGGAGGCCACACCCTGGTGCCTCTGCCAGGAAGAAGAGAGACTGCTAAAACCAGGTACTGTACTGCGAGGTGTGAGAGGGAGGGAGGTTGGAGAGAGTCCATGGGTGCAGTATGGAGGTCTGATGGCACCTAGAGGCCCAAGGACTGAGTTAATAAAGCGACAAGAATTCTATGGAAGGGTGCCCCTCAGCCCGCCATGCTGCTGAACTAACACTGTGACTCTCCCCTGCAGCCAGCTAAGTGATGACATGAGAGAAGGGCTAAGTCGCAGGGGATGCCTATGTGCCAGCACTTAGAAAACTTAGTACTCGGTAACAGGGCATTTTGACGCTTAGTCTAATGGTACCAATCATGCAGACTCGGCCTGATTCATACCAGTAGATTAACAGCAAAAAAGTACTGTTACCAAGTAATTAACTTACTTGTCTAAATGCCGGCACACAGACGTCCTCTGTGGCTTAATCCTTCACTCATGTCATTGCAGGGCCGGCCACGGGGAGAGTCGGAGTGTTAGTTCAGCAATTCAGTTCAGGACCTCTACATTCTGCAGTACTAAGGGATGGGATTCTGAGAATTGTAAATGCCAGCTGTGGTTGTCCAGAGGACAACCGACAGACTAATTGGCGCTTGTCCCTGTCATAAAAGTGACAGCCCGGGATATTGGCTACGGGATTTGTGGACCCCTGGTGCTCCTGTGGCCCACAGTAAAAATGTTCTGCAAAAGTGTGCACCGAGGTCAGTACTTTCACAGAACTGCCCCCCCCCCACGAGTCCTACAGAAGTGTCCGTGTCTGGAATACCACATGGAGGTGAAGGACTTCCAAAGGTCTCCATTAAAGGTTGGTGCCCATGCCCTCTCTAGTGCATTTTTTGCTTGAGCTATGCCTTGGGGGACCTAACCATAGTGCCTGCTGCCAAGTGTGGATTTCTAAAATGATGGTCCGGCCAAGAAACAGAAGCGGGATACATTAGTTGTACCTCTCTGCATTCAGTGAAATGTCAGTTGCCCCATCTCAGGTCCTAAAGAAAAGTCTGTGTAGAAATAATTAATTTCCCAGGCCAACAGTGTGCATTGCAAATGGGATTCACAAGGCATCTGATCTGTGCCAGAACCTCCGCCTAACCTGAGGGCATAGCACGCTTTGCAAATAGCCCTGACCCATCACACACCACCCTGTGCATGTTGTGTGCATTGCCAATGGGACTGTGAGCCATTTGAAAGCACAAGTCCTGTCATGCACTTCCCCAGGCTGATAAGATACTTTGTGAATGGTCATACTATTTTTAACGCATGCCACAGACACAGAGCACTGCATCCCTGAATACACAGAGCCAGTTGAATTTACAAGTTGTGACTTGCTAAATAGTACGGAGGGATGGCAAGTAAGTAGAACGTGTTAGGGCTCAGTTAGTGTTTGTGCCAAAGCAGTTTTATTTCAACTGCTTACATCTTGGTGATGCACCTTCCCAGTCCTAGGGGCTCGTTGTGAGTTTGGTGAAAATTGGTTTGACGGTTCAAACGTTTCTAACAAGTGAAATTATGTAAAAGTCTGTGGCCTTTTTTTTTTCTTTTTGGTCATGGCTAGCAAAAAAACTACATAACTTGCAGATTTTTTAGTGTTTGTTCCAAGGAGTTCTTTAGAAGAGTTTAAAAATTAACTTTTATTTTGTGTTTATGTTATTTACGTTATTACATTTTTGCGCGTGCAGATCAATGAAACTGCTGAAAAGAACACCGCTGCACAAACATGACATGTCTTTCAAAGTTAAAGAACACCTTTCTTGCTCTTTTTTAAATCTCTCCCCAGAAACACTACGGGAGCCTTAGCTGCTCCAGAGTCCACTGGTACAAAAATTATGATTTTTCTGTGGCCATAATTTGGGAGGAAAGGAATCGTAATTGAGTCCTATGGAACTGAGAGCCCGATCCCTTCCACTTCACAATTTGGAGACACCCCCAATTTGTGATGCAACAGTATGAAGACAGCGAGGCGCTAGCCAGAAAGTTGTATAGGGACCTTGTTTTTAAGTTATTTTTTTAACATTTTAGGGTATCGATTTCAACGAATCAATGCCACTACTCAACTAAGAAGGTCCTTGTTAGTTGAGCGGTGGCCTTGATTTTTTAAAATTGGCACTCTAAAAAGTTCAAAAAAGGACCTAAAAACGAGTTCCCATACAACTCTATGAAGCAGTCCCTGGGCTCTCCATACCATTTCATCACAAAACGCTAAAGTGTGGGGGCATGTCTCCAAATCAGGTGGAAGGGATCATAGTTTTTGTACCAGGGGACTTTGGGGCAGGTAAGGCTCGTATAGTGATTTTAAACAGAGCACCAGAAAAGGTGCTCTTTAAAGTTGATCAGAACAAAAACTTTAAGAGCTAAGAACAGGGAAAATACTTAACTTTAAAGATCAACATTTGCACAGTTTGTCAGCAGACAGCCTAATGAAACATCAGAACCGACTGTGACCAAAAAAAAAAAATAAATAATAATTACAGTTAGTATTTTAAAGTACAGTTAATTTCCAGCATTTTATAAGGGGCTTTTGGGCTTTACAGCCTGTCATCTTAGTGCAGCGTTAGTCCTTTGAGCCATAAATGGTAATTATTTGAACAGTCCAGTTCAGAAGGAAAGGGAAGGGATCGTAAATCAGGCGGAACCCATCCCTTCCACTTCCTCATCCCTACCCCCGCGCTTAGATATTTTGTGAGGTCTAACACGGGCGAGCGTGGGAGAGCACCCCACTGCAGACTATGAGGCCCAGTTCCAAAACTTATATGCTAAAGCAAACTCATACAAACGCCACCGTTCAACTAACAGAACCACTTTTTGATTGGCTTGTTTCTAGGGCTGATCAGCATAAGTGAACAGTTACTACTGTAGTCCAGCACATAGTGGTCGGCAACCTTTTGCCACAAGGAATGCACAGGAGGAATTGTGTCAGGTTTTTTGTCTAAGATGAGTAAGTCCTGCATCTTTCTGTTATTTTATTTAAACTTAAATTTTATTGAAACATTTTACATAAAAGACAAGGAATCATGTAAGTTACAGTTGATATAGATAAAAGAAAGCTTGTGTCAACAGACAGCCTAGGTACAAAGTCTTTGTAGTTACATACACATTGCACAGCAATCCTTTACTGTACCTCAGCCTCCCCCATATACCTTCAGGTTGCTGGCATCTCCCAAGCTTACGGTAACCAGGAAAATGGATCTGCAGCTGTGTCTCATGGGATTATGTCATTTCTTTTGTTCATAAAATGCCCTGATCCAAAAATTCAACCGGTTTTGAAATTGTGGGAGCAATTAGAGAGTTGAGCAGTAATCTACTCATCTTTTATTTGTTGATAGTCTTGTTGATAACAATAGTAACCAACATGTACTGGCTGTGGGGATGAGTGTCCACAAGAAGGTTCTGAATGGTGGCGAACCTTTCAAGGACACACAAGCTGTTCAGACAAAATTTATAAAATGGGTTGCATAAAACGTGCAACCCCATTGGTTCACTGGGTCTACACAGCCATTGATTAATCCCCTAGATACCCACAGTTGACATACCGTTCTTCTTCTTCGGGCACTGCACCAAAATCAATGCGAGCGACATTTTTTTTGCGGGCATTCGCAAGACAAATTAAAAGATTAGGTGCCATATTTGAAATATGAGCTTAGCGAGTAAAGAAAATGAATCCCAAAATATCGTCTCTTTCTCCCAGGCCTCCCTAATAATGTCCCTCCACACCATCCCCATCAGCAGGATGGAGGGACAACAACAAAAAGAAACGGGGAAGAAAAATCAGTGAGCCACGGCAGAACCAGTGGAGAGAGTACCAGCTTGCAGTGTGCTGCATGCTATCCCGGCATAACAGGGCCAGAGTTTACATGCACAGGCTAACTGGTTTCAAACTAACCTACACTATCCCCAATTGCCCGGCTAGACTTAAAGCTGCAGGCAAGGCCACTTCAGTTTCTTACTGCCCTACGCTATCACCGATTGACTCACTTTTGTAGCACCAATTGCCATCTACCACACCCCCAAAAAGGTTGCTTACTGTTTCTTTGATTCAAAACTACTGACTGCAGTCTATTCTTCAGGCTTCCATCTCTTTACAGTACACCAGCAGCGTGCACTACCGGGCTGGGGTAAAAACAAATAGAGATGAAATTTAGTCGGGCCATTGGTCAGGCAGATGAAATTGACAAACAAAGGAAAAACTTTGTAAGCAGAAAAGTAAACTGAACATCCAGTGTGTTTTGGGGCTGCAGGGGAGGGAGGGAAATGGAAGAAATAGGGTTGCATTTCACACATTAAGTGAAGACCAGTGATGTCAGTCAAGAGACATTCAAAGCCACTTAGGTTGCTTGATGCCCTACTACGCTATCCCCGACTGCCTCACTCCGGTATTGCCCCCCAAAAGTTTGTTTACTATTTATTTAATTCACAACCGCTAACTGCAGTCTATTCTTCAGGCTTCCCACTGTCCAACTGTACACCGGCGGTGTGCACTGACGTGCATGGGGTGGGAAGGAGGTATCCGAACACATGGAGGTAAAATTCGGTCGATGATGCGAGCTGGGGGAAATGGACAAATGAAGGTAAAAAATATGTATGTAAAAAAGAAAACTGAACGGCAAATGTGTTTTGTGGTTGCAGGGGCGGGACAGAAACGGAGACACAGACATAGAAACACAGACTTTGACAGCAGATAAGGACAGCTTGGCCCAACCAGTCTGCCCATTTCCCTACATACTGGATAAGCTGCAGATCCTAGTTAACCAACAGCCTACTTCTTCCTAACCCCCTCCAGAATTGCCATATGTCTGTCCCATGCATTCTTGAATTCCCACACTGTTTTTGACCCCATGACCTCCTCAGGAAGGCCATTCCATGCATCCACCACCCTCTCCATGAGAAAATACTTCCTCAAGTTGCCCCTGCAGTCCTCCCTCTATAGGGATGTGTGTGGCATATTCAGTGATAACTGACATCAGTCAAGAAATAGTTACGGCTGATTTTTTATTAAAAAGTATTCAGTGGATTGTAAAAAAATGCACATTTGTAATCACAATGAAGAGAAGAAAAAATGAGTCAGAAAATTATTTGTATTAGCAATAACTTGGAGGTCGAACTTTCTGGCAGAGGAATAAAATAAATTTTTCATGAATTTTAAACTGTTTTTATATTTTATCTTGATCTGAAAGGGGGTTCATTTTATAAGTGCAATAATCCCCTGCAGGCCCGTGGGTATACTAGGCATTAATGCACTTCCCAGTTGGTTGGAGGTCACGCGGGCTGCACTCTTGTGCCTAACAATGCAACTGGGGAGTGCACTAATGCCTAGTATACCCATGGCCTGTTGTGGGTCATAGCTTACGTATTAGCTGTCAAGCTGAGTGGGCATGAGAGGGGGCTGTAAATAACGGGCAACCTTTCTGTGAGCCCCCATACAGAGTGCTTTTTTTCTTTAATAAATAAAAACAAAAACTCCAGCTTCTGACACCATGCCAGAAAACAACACTTTCTATAATAATAATAACTTCCCCACACTAGCTTGACCCTTCAGGCCCAAAAGGGCTGTTCCTAGGAAGTGGGCGCCTCACCTGTTTCTAGACTTAGAGAGAGCTGTTTAAATAAAACAGTTGGCCCCCAGCACTATGCCAGGAATCAATGCCATATTTTTCAATTGCTGTCCTCCCTAGTCACCCCCCTCCAGGCCCCAAAGAGTTCCCCTCAGAGTCATGACACACGATTTTGAGGGGAGGGCAACATTCATAAATCTGGCCAAGATTAGTCATCCCCCTACCCTAACCAGCAGCAGTGCACCTCCCCTATATCAGACTATCAGCTTACTGAAACCCAGCCCTTCTACGGGAGATGATGTCTAGTCTGTAACACTTAGTGAACGTGTACACAGTGCTCCATGTGGCAGCAGCAGGGATATTTCTGAAACAAGCAACAGAAGTGGCCATACCACTTGCAGAGTGACGACGAACATTACCAGGAAGTTCTTAATCGTACTTCCTATAACCAAAAATAATACAGTTAGCCAGCCATTAGGACAGGCATTGTTTTGACACCAGAGTGCCCTCTTTCCAAGGGGCAAACAAAACAAAAAGCTGAGAAAACGTTCTGTGGTCTTTAGTGGGAGCCATATAGCATCTCAGTATTTCTATGTACATCAAGAGTAAAGAGCAATGCCTCACCATGGTTGGCATCATCAGGAAGGACAGTAAACAGGGAGGTGCATCATCTGGTTCCGTGTGAATTCAGATACCACCTTTGGTAGAAACCTAGGATTGGTACACACAGAGAGACTGTCTTTGTGAAAAATCAAATAAGGAGGCTCCGATATCAAAGCCTGAAGCTCAGAAATCTTCCGAGCCAAAGTCAAAGCAACTAAAAATAAAGTTTTCCATTACAGGAAACGTAAGCCACAAACCACTCAAAAGGAGCCAATATCAATTTCTCAAGCATGACATTCAAGTCCCAAGGAGGGATATGATTATGTATAGGAGGTTTCTTATGCAGGATACCTCTAATAAAAATATGGGACACCTCTAGTGGGGCAATCGTACATCTATTAATAAAGGCACAGAAAGCCGATATGACGGCCAAATGCACCTTAACAGAGGAATACTCAAGGCTGGAATTAGACAGGGAAAGCAAGTATTTCAGAACAGAATTCACAGGGCATGTAAAAGGGTCCATATACCCAGAAGCAAACCACAGACTGAAACGTTTCCACTTCCAGGAACAAGTATGGCAATAGGTGTTTTTCTGACACCCTCATTGGAACAGACGTTCCGAAGCCTTACTTATCAGTATCACAGACAATTAAACAAGCAAAGTGAAATATTAAGATCTCTGCATTTTGTGACTGCTATTTAAGCCCTGCAGCAGAAGCAGGAAGAGGGATTGTAGTCCTAGGGGCTGATTGTGGACTACAAACTCAGCGTGTTGAGTAAGCTATTTTAATTGGGACTTGCATATCCTTGAGTTTTACAGTGTACCTACGAATAAGTGGTGTTGCACTTTGTTAAATTTTAATCTTTACTGCACTTTGCGAGGTTTACTCACGTGGTGACCCCTGGAGCTACATCCGGGTCACTTCACACTACATCTCGGTCTGCAGTGAGCAGGGTGGGCTCGGCAGGCTGAGCATATGTCAGCGCGCGCGAAGATGCGTGCAAAGACACGTGCGTCTGTGCGTGTTTCGTAGGGAGGAGGCATATAATCGGAATACCAGTATAAATCACTTTGGAAGGTAAGGCCTCCAAGTTAAATAATATATACTATAACGTATAAGAGTTATTAGGAATATATAGAGCTGTGTGCTCCCTCTCAGATAGTACATATCATCACACATAACCAGATAATGGCTGATAAAATCATCATGCTAGAAGGAGAAGTGGGTATTAGGTGCTCCACCTGCCAAATGTATCCAGTTACAACAGAGGCCACACCAAACTCTTTTGAATGCGGAAAACGTGTTCATGACGAAGAGTTATTACAAGAACTAAACACCTTTAGTGACAGATTATTACAACTTGAAGCTAGCCAAAAAGAAATGGCTTTTAGACTTGGTACTAAATTAACATCAGGAATAAATTCCCTTCCTAACTTCCTTGGTCCTAATTCACCTAAAAAAGGTGAAGGACAAAATATTAGTACTTCTAATGAAATATCACAACTGCCCTTAAGGGCTGTTGAGTCACACAAAGAGACTTGCAAAAAAAGAACCAGGGAGGAAGATTATTCCACTGAAACTGATGACTCATGGTACAATGTCCAATATATTAAACCTGCTAAAAAAGGAAGGCATGCAACCAATTTTTGTATCCCTCTTAGTAACAGATTTACCACCTTGACAACAACTGATAATGATACTAATTCAAGTTCATCACAAGCATTAATTTTGTTTGACACTCCTATTAATTCTACAATACCAGACACTACTGGTGGCAACTGTGAATTGTCCATGACCAATAACACAGAGCCTTTAACCACAAAGAATATTAACAACATGGAAGTAAGTAACCATAATCAGCAATCCTCAAGAAATCTATTGGTCATGGGAGACTCCATGATTAAACATCTGGATAGGGAAGTGGGCAACCCTGATAAAGCTCATGGAACATTACCCTCATTTGGGGGGGGGGCAGAATAAGCAGATTTAACATACATGACTAAAGCTACTCTAAAGAACTCGGGTAGCAATCCACTTGTACTTATCCACGCGGGGGCTAATAAAGTATTCAGGGATTCAACTGAGGAAATCAAACAGGACTTAGTGGCACTATCCAATAAATTGATTTATCTTGGTTGAGAAATTGCAATATCAGAATTCTGCCTATACCCAAGGCCACACCACAACTAAACCAGAAAATAAGAACTATAAATGATTGGCTAAGGAAATGGACAATGAGGCAAGGGATTAAGCGTTTAACTCACTGGGAAGAATTCTTCCTTCAGGATGATCTGTACCGTAATGATGGCCTGCATTTAAGCAAAGAGGGAAATTAACTCCTTGGTAAACACTTTACTAGTTTCATTGATAAGCATTTAAACTAATAAAGGGGGAAGGGATCTGTCAAAATAAAAGACACAGTGACAATCAGAACCCCCCCCCCGTATCAATAAATATAATCCCTCACAAAGCTTCTCTCAACACTGTAGATATTTCAAGTGAAAAAAATACAATAAATATATTATTACTCAATGCTCGTAGCTTAACAAATAAAAGGGATGAACTAAAATATATCTTACAAAAAGAAAAAAATCACAATCTGAGAGGTCTCTGAAACATGATTTCAGGACAACAGCTGCAATACAGATATACCAGGTTTTAATGAAATCATAAAGACTAGGAAAGACAAAGGGGGGGAATAGTACTTTATATATCAGATAGATACACATCCCACTCTATTACTCCAAAACATATTTCTAACAGTGATAATGAAATAATCTGGGCTGAGATTAAACTACTGGTTATAAAGCTATGTGTAGGTTTGGCTTATAGAGCTCCAAACCTTAACATAGAACAGAATAGCGATTTCTTAAATGTAATAGACAAATCTGATCCTAGCAACAACTACATATTAATGGGTGACTTTCATTTCCCCAAAGTTAACTGGGTGACGTCCCAATGTAGTGGATCAACAGAAAGAGATTTTTTAGAAATAACAGTTAATCAGAGCCTAGATCAAATCATTAAAACAGGAACATGAAATAATAATATTTTAGACATTATTCTTACAAATATGGGGGACAAAGTATTAGAACCCACTATTATTGAACCATTGGGCAACAGTGATCACAATATGATTCTATTTCAAATCCAATCCAGAATGATAGGGACAAAAGGGAACACCTTGGTCAGGGATTACTCCAGAGCAAACTTCAAAGAAATAAAGAATTATCTGTCCTCTTGGGACTGGGAGGCTGAATTAATAGGGATTAGTGTACACCAGGTTTGGACTCATCTGATCTAAAATGAAACACTGCCTTGACACTTGGGCCCTTACCAGGAAAAACACATCAATGGACACAGAACTCCTGTTTGCCGGAATAATAAAATCAAGAGACTTACTGACAAAAAGCACAAGCACTATAGAAAATATAAAAAAAGCCATCAATAACCAATTGGAACAAATATAAAAAACACTCAAACATAGTTAAACAAAATATAAGCAATGCAAAGATAGAAACTGAAAACACAGTAGCCATTGATACGATGGACAACAAAAAAAGGTTCTAGAACTATATAGTTTCACTCAGAGGCTCCAAAACCACATTAGGTCCCATTCAAACCAAGGCAGGGTTAACCAACAATGAAATACAGATGGCTAATGAACTTAACAATTACGTTCTCACTATTTTCACATCCAACGAAAACCTTACTGGTACTGTGATTAGCAGCAATAACCAGAAAGTGACCCCAATCACTGTAGAGGACATCGAGAAAGTACTACAGAATTTAAATATTAATTCCTCAGCCGTTCCTGATGGAGTTCATCCCAGGTTTCTCAAGGAAATTGTTACACAAATCTCAGGACTACTGTGTAAATTATTTAATTTATCATTATTTGAGGGGTAAAAGTGTCTCTATGTGGAAAGATGCAGTGGTCATCCCCATATACAAAACAGGAAATAAAACAGATGCATCAAATTATAGATCAATAAGTCTGACATCCGTTATAGGGAAAACATTAGAAAGACTTATTTTACCTAGATTGAAAGAACATATTAATCTCAATCTACATGACACTACACAGCATGGTTTCACACGCGGGGCAGGTCATGTCTGACCAATCTACTGCATTTCTTTGAAAATATTAGTTCCTCACTAGATGCGGGTTTATCAGTGGACATTATATTCCTGGATTTTATGAAAGCATTTGATAAAGTCTCCCATAGCATTCTAATAAAACATACTGTATGATCAGGCTGGAATTTCCCCAATACTTAATAACCTGGGTAACTTCTGGCTAAATAACCGCCAACAGTGCACTACAATCAAGGGTTACTCATCTGCATAGGCTGAAGTGACTAGTGGGGTGCCTCAAGGCTCGGTATTGGGCCCTCTATTATTTAATATACTAATCTCCTCAATGCAGTCATCAAATAATGTCTGGATGACAAAGTATGCAGATGACTGCAAAATAGGTTGTATAGTCAACTCCCATGAGGCAGCTGCAAAATTCCAAAAAGAGCTATCGTCCCAGGAATTATGGGCAGAAAACAACAAAATGACGTTCAATGTTCAAAAATGCAAAGTAATGCACTTAGGACACAATAACTCAAAATATAATTATGTACTTAATCACGTGGTACTTCAAGCAACCGATAACGAAAGGGTCTTGGGAGTAATCACTGACAATAAAATTTACTTTGATAATAACACTATAACAAAACTTAAAAAATGTCAATGAATCATGGGATGTATACTGAAACATATTAAAAGCAGACAGCCAAAAATTATCCTACCATTATACACAAGTTTAGTCAGATCACACTTGGATTATTGTGCACCTTTTTGTGCATCAAATACAAACAGAGGAAAAAGATTAATTGAGGGAGTTCAATAAAAAATGACGAAAAAAATTACAGGCATGGAAAACATGAAATATGGGGAAAGGTTGCAACAACTGGACCTATACTCTATGAACTATCGACAACTACAAGGAGATCATTGCTTAACACATAAAGCCATTAGAGACCCAGTCCTCTTAGAAATCCTAGGCTTAGAAACAAACCTTAACAAAGCTCAAACTAGGTCTCATAATCTTAAATTAAAAGGTGATCACAGTAGAACCAAGAAGAGAAGTCAATGGTATACACAGCGAGTAGTTAACAAATGGAATACACTTCCATGTGCAATAGTTGAGATTATCACTATGCATACATTCAAACAACAGTTAGACCAACATATAGGTATCGCGAAAGTTGAATACTTACAGAAAGTAATTCCACCCTAGGGTGGTGAGCTCTCATAAAAGCATTGCCTCCTGAGCTTGTAAGATACTATGAAATTATGCCTGGTAGAGGGCTTCCTGGCTGCAAGCAGGACATCAGCAACCTTATGGGACACCCCAAAGCAAGCAGTGACTGTATTTTCAGGAGCCGTGCATGCATGCAGGTGTGGGGACTTCAGGTCTGGAAAAAACTAGAGACCTGCTGCCTTGTGAGAGCAGACATAGAGGTACACAGAGGCAGATGAACAGGATGCTCCACTGTCAGATGCTATAGGAGTAAAAATCGTATCTGGCGAGGCCATAATGGTGCAATGATGATGAGAGTGGCACTCTCCACCCACAGCTTGAGTAGAACTCCCTGTATTAGAAGAACGGGGGTAAATTAAATGCATATAGGAATTTCCTTTTCCAAGAGAGAGACAATGCATCTCGCCAAAAAACTCCAGGCCCTGAGTGAATCAGCAGAAACACGGCAGTTCTGGGTTGTGTGGGGACGCAAAAAAAGATCAAACTCTGGATGACTCCATTTTGCTAAGAGGTCATTTACCTTAGAAACATAGACTTTGATAGCAGATAAGAACCGCTTGGCCCATCTAGTCTGCTCACTTCCCTACATACTGGATAAGCTGCAGATCCTAGTTAACCAACAGCTCATTTTTTCCTACCCCCCACAAGAATTGCCTTATGTCTGTCCCATGCATTCTTGAATTCTCCCACAGTTTTAGACCCACAACCTCCTCAGGAAGGCGGTTCCATACATCCACCACCCTCTCTGTGAAAAAAATATTTCCTCACATTGCCCCTGAGCCATCCCCCCCTCTACCTTCAAATTGTGTCCCCTTGTTCTTGCACATCTCTTTTTCCGAAAGATGCTACCCTCTTGGACTTTGTTGATTCCACTGAGGTACTTAAAAGTTTCTATCATGTCCCCCCTCTCCGTCCTTCCCTCAAGGGTGTGTATGTGTGTGTGTGTATATATATATAGATATTATATATATATATATATATATATATATATATATATATATATATATAAGCTCCTTTAATCTCTCCTCGTATGGCTTCTCTTGCAGACCCTGCACCATTTTAGTTACCATCCTTTGAACTTCCTCCATTCTGTCTATGTCCTTGCGGAGATGGGGTCTCCAGAACCGGACGCAGTACTCCAGACAGGGCCTCACCAACTGTTTGTACTGAGGGATAACAACTTCCTGTTTTCTGCTGGCGATGCCTCTCCCTATACATCCTAGTATCCCCCCAGCCCTCCCTACTGCCTTCTCACATTGCTTGCTAACCTTAAGGTCATCTGATATGATTACCCCCAGGTCCCTTTCCATTTTTGTTGTTACTACCTCCCCCCCACCCTGTGTATTCTTCCCCTGGGGTTTTGCTTCCCAGGTGCATTATTTTGCACTTCTTTGCACTGAATCCAAGATGCCATACTTCTGACCATTCCTCCAACTTGCCAAGTCCTTCTCATCCTTTCCACCCCCACCCCCGTCTATCAATCCTGTTGCAGATCTTTGTGTCATCTGCAAGAGGCCTTTTCCTTCCAGTCCTTCTGCAATGTCACTTATAAAGACTTTAAAAAGGACTGGACCCAGTACTGAACCCTGCGGTACCCCACTAGTAATTCCCCTTTCTTCAGAGTGGACTCCATTTATTATTACCTTCTGTGTCCTGTTGTCCAGCCAATGTTTTCCCCAGGCTACCTCCCTGGGACCCACTCCCAAGCTTGCTAATTTGTTTATTAATCTTTTGTGTGGGACTGTGTCAAATGTCTTGCTAAAGTCTAGGTAGGCCATGTCCACAGACCCTCCCTGGTCTACTATTTTGGTCACCCAGTCAAAGAAATCTTATTAGATTCGTCTGACATGACCTTCCCACTGTGAATCCATGCTGCCTTGGGTCCTGTGCCCCACTGGTCTCTAGGAACTCAACAATTCTTTTCTTCAGAAGTGATTCCATCATTTTCCCTACCACAGAGGTCAAACTGACAGGTCTGTAGTTTCCTGTCTCTGTCTTGCTCCCAGTTTTGTGAAGGGGAATCACATCCGCCCTCCTTCAGTCCTCTGGTACCACACCATCCTCCCATGATTTGTTAAAAAGGGTAGTCAGTGGTGTCACTAGTTCTCTCCTTAATTCTTTTAGAATTCTGGGGTGAATCCAGTCAGGCCCCATTGCTTTGTCCACCTTCAGTTTTAGGAGTTTTTTTTAGAACCCTTTCTTCTGTGAAAGGACTGGGATCGACACCCCTATCCAGAGTGCTTCTGTTAATTGGATTAGGTACTCCCCCTCCTCTTGTGTGACTACTGAGCAGAAGTATTCAGTCAGTATCCCTGTTTTTTCACTCTCCCTCTCTGCCCACCCACTGTCCATTCTATTCAGCCTCACTATCCCTCCCTTTGTCTTTCTACGCTCCCTAGTGTACCTATAACATGTTTTATTCCCATTCTTAACCAAGTTGGCTATCTTTTCCTCAGTTTGTGCCTTTGCTATTCTGACTGCATTCCCTGCTTCCTTCTGCTTTTACTGGTACAGTTCTCTGTCCTGCTCCTTCTGTGTTTCCTTATACTTCCTAAATGCAATCTTTTTCTCCTTAACCTCTTTTGAGAACCACAGTGGCTTTTTCTTTCATTTTGATTTGTTTATTTGCTTCACACAAAGGCTTGTTGCCTCTGTGATGGCAGTTTTGATGTTTCCCCATTGTTGCTCCACCCCTCCTTCTTGCCTGTCTGCTAGTGCTTTTCTTTTTTCTTTTTGCTCTTTTTCTTTATACTCCCCCCCCGGCCATCGTCACTACACTCTTCGGGAGTCGCTTATGCCCGTATGTCCTCACTCTCCTTACCTGACCAGTCCGAGTGGTCTCATCCCCCACGTAGCCTTGGTTTACCCCCACAGGCAGGGTTGAGGTGGGGCCCGGACACCCCGTCTTATTTCCTGTCTCATCGGGATGCCGGTTTGGTGGCAGGTAGGAGGCACTGGGGATCGGGGCTAGCGCCCCGTCTACCAGAGATGCCACTGCCATTTTCCCTGGTTTTCTGTGCCTTGTGGTGTGTGCCCTGATGTCATGGTGCATAGCGCCGACATCCACCACATGGCTCTCCTCTGTCTGGCTGGGCTCGCTGTACCTCGGGTCTCCACCCAAGGCAGTCAAGCACCGGTCAGTGATCCCCCCTTCCTCCCAGAGAAGGTGAACGATCCCCTAGATGCTCGAGCCTTCTCCCTCCAGTTGGCCCTCCAGCTGCCCGGGCTCGTTCCCGAACCTGGGTCACTGGTGTCACAATTGGTAGTGCTACCGCTGTGCCGGCAGGCCGACTATGCTAGTGCTTTTCTAAGGCACTCTCCCATTTTGACAAAGTCAGTCCTCCTGAAGTCCAGTACATTCACCTTTGTATGGCTTGACTCTGCAGCTGAGTTTATCATGAACCACACTGTCTGGTGGTCACTTGTTCCCAGATGGCTACCCACTTCTAGATCTGAGATCCTCTCACTGTCCCCATTTGAGAGTACGAGGTCTAAGATTGCTCCCTCTTGAGTGGGTTCCAACACTAGCTGTCGGAGGCATCGAGAATGGCCTTGCTCTTGGATGTGGCTGCAGCAAAAGTGCTCCACTTAACATCTGGCATATTCAGGTCCCCCATCAACAATATCTCCCCTTTCTCTGCCATCCTAAGAATGCCTTCTATCATATCCTTGTCCATTCCCTCCCCTCGAGATGGGGGTCAGTATACAACCCCTGTGTGGATTGTGGCACCATTTCCAGTCTAAGGTGACCCACAGTGCCTCCTCTCCTCCCTGTTTACTCTTTTGTTTCGTTGCTTTTATCCCTTCCCTTACATAGAGAGCTACTCCTCCCCCCACTTCTATCCACCCTGTCTCTCCTGTAGGTTGCGTACCCTGGTATGTTAACATCTCAGTCATGGTTCTCTGTGTACCTTGGACATCAACATGTCCCGTTCGTGAACCAGGGACTAAGATCTGCTTAATCTGTCTGCCAAGACATTCTGGAGACCTGGGAGAAACAAGGCCAACAACTGAAGATCATGAGACAGCACCCAATACCATGCCCTCACCACTTCTCTGCACAGTGGATAGGAATGTGTGCCCCCTTGTTTATGTGTTACATGACACTGACATTGTCCATCTGTAGTAACAGAAGATCGAGGCAGAGACAGTTTTGAAATGCTTGGAGGCTGTTTAGAACAGCTCACATCTCCAAGACATTTTTGTGTAGATCAGCCTCCACCTTGTTCCAGGACCCATGTGTCTGCAATGGGCCGAGATGAGCACCCCAACTGAAGCCTGAGACATCCGTGATGAGGATCTGTGCAGGAACCAGTACAAGGAAGGGAACGCCTTGAACAAATTGTCACGGTCCATCCAGCAAAGTAATGCTCTGCGAAGAGGGGATGTGACTAGAACCATTTCTTCCAATACTTCTGGTCAGTTAATCCCACTTGTCTCTGAGTGTTCACAGTGGGATTCGCATATGAAGCCGAGCCAACGGTACTGTCACTATGACAGCAGCCATCAGGCTCAGGAGCTGTAACATTGACCTAGTAGTGACGCAGTAGCTCCTGTACACCAAGTGTACCTGAGCAATCAGGGTATCTGCCCTGTGTTGAGGCAGGAAGACACATCCCTACTCTGTGTCCAAGACTGCCCCAATGTATTGTAGGCATTGGCATGCAGTCCATACTAACCCTGGCACATTTACTATGACCCCCAGCTGTCATGTTCAGGACAGTGTAAGAAGGAGAGTTTCCCTGAAAATTGCCTTGAGTTAATGGTCCAAATAAGGGAAGGCATAAAGCCCTTCCCTGCAAAGGGCTGCTGCAACTACTGCTAAGCATTTTGTAGATCAACGAGAGCAATTTGAACTGATAGTGCCTGCCCTCCAGCATAAAGCAGAGATACTGGCTGTGACACATTCTGATCCTGATGTGAAGGCGTGAATCCTTCATGCCCAGTTTCCTGTTATATGGGAATCAAGGCCTGCAGATACAGCATTTGAAACTTTGTGTATTCAATGTACAGACTGAGGTCTCTGAGATCAAGCAGAGGATGTAGGTCTATTGTCAATTTCAGGACTACAAAGTATCTGGAATAGAATGGTTTGTTCCTGTCTTATGAAGGAACCGGTTCGATAGCATGCTTTTGAAACAGGGTCTGGACTTCCTCCTTTAGAAGGGACAAATGGCCCGGAGGATGAAAAGGAGAAAGGAGATGATCTAGAGGGGGTTTCTGTGAATTCCAGAGCATGCCCCATTGCAATTATCTCCAGAACCCATTTGTCTGTAATGATCTCATTCCATTGTTTTAAATGCAGGGAGATCCTTTCCCTACACTCACTCCTGAAGGCAATAGCTGGTGGGAGGGGGGGAGACAGAAGAGAGTCAGGTGGAACAGGTGCAGCAGGGTCACCGAAACAGATTCCTTTTGGAGCTTTGACATGGGCACCAGGGAGGAGGGAACCTACGAGGGGACCACTAACTCTGCCACGGCCTTGCCGAATGTACATATGGTTACCTCTCAGCAGGTCAACTAAAAGAGCCCCTCTCACACCCTCTAATGGGTGTGGGGTAAAGGGACTTAACAGACCTCAAACATTTAGAGGAATGAAGTCCACAGAGTGCTTCTTTCACATTATAGTCAAACAGTTTAGGTTAAAAGAAGCATTCAAAACTGGCTGCTGCATATCAGTGGTAAAATCAGCTACTTTGAGCCAAGAATAACGCCTAATATAAATACCAGAGACCGCAGCCCTGGAAGAGACATTAGACACATCATAACCCGAATATAGGAAATGTTTACCTACTTCAGCATCAACTGACAAGGTTTTAATCAAGTAAGTCTTGGAAGGGCCTTCAGGTAAAGCCTAGGCTGAAGTACGAACAGCCTTCCAGAGGTTATTCTGATATTTTATTATACAGGCCTGGTAATTTGCAATCCTAAGGCCAAGGATGCAGAAGCATAAGTATGCCTGCCTACAACATCCAGCCTCCTAGATTCTTTGTAAGGAGGGAAAATACTCATGGGCCTAGGGACTTTAGAGCGATCATGAGCAGCCACAATGACGTACAGAGTCCATTTCAGGTTGAGTAGCATAATGAGGCTTAGCAGCAGAAGAAGGGTACTGCTTATCAGCCTTCCTTTGAACTGCAAGCAGGGTATTAGGCCTATGCCAAGCAGCAAAGGTGGCATCCTCTAATGCAGGATACACAGGAAAAATTATAATGGAAGATATACAAGGAACCTCCAAAAATTCAACAAGATTCCATTTTGTGGAATCTTCCTCCTCAACAGCAAAGCCCATGGCAGACTGCACGTGCTGCAGTATGGCTTGAAGGGGGATCCTCAGGGGAGATCTGGGCATATAAACCACAGAGTCCTCACTACAGGATTAGAGGGTGGAGCTGGAGGGCAGATTCCCTTCCTCAAACGTCTCCTCACCCTCATATTCCTTCTCCTAATCCCCCTCAATATCCATGAGGTCAGGACTATATTCAACTTCGTTCTTGACATCACAAACAATGATGGAAGCCACATAGGGAACCGGCGATGCCTGCTGTGGTTGAGAAGGAGAAATCTGTGGCGTGCTAGAAGAAGCCGTTGATGAGCTGCCCTGGAACAGGCGTCCCTGTCAACAGTATAGCAACTGTCTGCAGCAGTGACGGTAGTAGTCATCGTGTCATGTCAGAAAACAACACCAGCACAGCCTAGGCATCGATGGCACCCTGAAAAGGGTTCGGGATTACCTGCATCGAAGGGCTGGAGCCCAATGACAGCAGCAAAATACCATCTATAGTAGGTTCGGCAGCACTCAAGCAAAGTCTCAACCTTGGTGTCTCAACAACAGTCAGGGGGCTTTCATTAACACCACCAGAACAAGTGTCAACGAGGACATACCTGATCTCCTGAAGGGCAACCAGGACTTTGCCAGCAAAGCTGACTTTTATTTATGGTTATGTTTATGGCTGGAAGAGGAGGAGGCCCATGACGATGACCACTCCTTGTCCTTCGACTTCAATGACCGTTTCTCTGTCGAGGCAAGGGAGATGCAGGCCTGGAATGCATAGCCTTTTCTATGGCTTTCAGCACTTTATAAGTGAGGAAGGTCTCCAGTGCTTTCCAATGACGTTGCCTTGTAGCCTGGTTGAAACTCTGGCAAATATCGTAGGCATTCATTTTGTGAGACGGACCCAGACAGCACACACAGATAAAGTGAATGTCATCCTTGAGGATTCTGTAGTTGCAAACACAATAACTGAACAAAGGCTCTTTGTCCTTTGGTGGCATACGGAGATGATGATGGTTTAATGGAAAATACTTGAAAAAACAACAAACACCAATGGCTACTTGGACATAGTTTCTCTTCAGCAGTTCCAACAAGGACGATCGATGGCAGAAGAAAGAACTGAAGAGCGTCAGTGCTGCCAGAGTTATATACGTGTCGATGCCACACATCATTGTGGGCAGCCCCCAGCTAGCAAAGAGTTTCCGTGTGGTCCTGATGCTGACATCATACAGTTCCAAAGGCGTGGCCTAATGGAGAAGATATCCTCAATGAAGATCGTAACTTTTGTTTAAAGTATTTACCCACGACGAATAACTGAGATGAATGCATCCCTATTTCTTTCTACTGTTTCTGCTGGGAGGAGTGAAACACGGGATTCAAGAGACTTGCTCAAGGTCATACGTGGAGTCAGTGAAAGTGGATTTAAAACTGTGATCCCCTAATTTTCAGTTCTGTACTATAACAAATGAACCACACAGCCAGTTGTTTAAACTTATAATAATTTCAGGCATCTCCTTTTTTGGCTTCCCTTGTCTTTCACCCTTATGTTTCGGGTTGTAATAGCTGCCCCCTTCCTCCAGCTAGAAAGGCAGGCGAGTGAAAAAAAATATATATATCAGTTCAGATCTATTTAAATACCCTGGTGCTCATTCTTTGGTCCACTGCAGCTGAGGCCGCAGCCATGGTTTATGTTCTGAATTTGAACTGACTGTTGTGCACAAGGCAGAAGGTGTAAAAAAAAAAAAAAAAAAAATGTTGTTGTACCACAGAAGAATACAGTGACGTTCCATGACCTTTGAACTGTGGTACAAGAGATGGAAATCCACACAGAACAAAAGCCAACTGTACACTACCGTTCATAGATGCAGTATAAAATTTCCACCAGCCTACTGGCCAATTGCTGGTGGATTTTCTAATGAGCCTGTTAAATTTTCATTTAACTAGCCCTGCTGGCTTATGTTGGAGGAGGTAACATTTCAATGAACACACCAACTGGGCCAGTATAATACATGTGGGACCAATGGATTTCGTTAGCTACCTGACATGCTGGCCAGTGACATAAAGGCAAAACTTAATTTCATCCCCAGGTACAGCGTAAAAGAACAGCAGCCAGTGAGTGGTCGGCAACATCCACATACTGTACAACAGAAACTGCAGAATATATCTTCGAGTGAGAGAGTATATTGGCCTGGACACTGGGGATGTTTCCTACTCATTTACAAAAATGCCATCAGATCTTTAAGCTTCACCAAGTTGCTCAGAGATCAGCAAAAATGACACTGGTTTACGGTCATCTGAAGGATGGTACCTCAACACTGCAACATCCCTCAGCACTGCACTACAGTGTCAGTGTCAAAAACATTATGCAGTGTGGAACTTGCTGCCTTCTGGCCCAGAGGCAATGCTACTATGTGGACATACAATGTCTTCTGCAGAAGAACAGCAGCTCCACCATTTACCTCTGAGTGTTGCCAGATTTTGTACCCTTAGAACTGTAACAGCCAACAGTAGAAAGCAATACTGTGATTGATCTTATCATAACCAAAGAGAAAGAAAATCCCTAATCAGCCAAATACTATAACCCCACTGAGTCGTATGCCTACCAGTTTGCAAAACTATTTGCTGCTTAACTTTAAAATCTTCACCTGCTGCTTGCTAATTCATGTAGATGCGATAACAATGCAACTGCTCAAGTCATGAAATTGCAGTCTCTCATCTGACATTTGGTTTAAGTGTGGATCATTTTACGATCCAACCAGACATACAATACAGCCAGTCACATTTGTTGGGTCGCACTACTGGATCTGGGATTACAAGCAATCAGTGTACCCAGAGAGGATCATCACATTACAGATGCTAAAAAAAGAGCCGGCCCAGTGGTGCTGAGGGCTGTGGTGCTGGACGCCTCACCTCGCGCTATGCCGGCGACCCGTGTTTGGGAACGAGCACGGACCACCGGGAGTTGGCAGGGTTGGAGAAGCACTGAGTATCCAATGGATTGCTCTCCTTCTCCGGGGAGGGGGGACGTCTGTGGTCGGTGCTCGACTTGCCCCCAGTGGAGACTGGGGGGGCAATGCGCCGATGCTGTGAAAGAGGAATGGAGATGGCGCAGACACCAGGAGGAGTGCGTGTGGACGCGTGTGCGCTCCCTCCGATGGCGTCATTGCACGCCCCTCCCTGCAGGGGAGAAAATGGAAAAATCTCTCAGCAGCATGAAGGCTGCTACGGCGCTCGCATGGAGCGTGCCCAAGTTAGCTCCCTCCTGGGCCCGCCTCCAGGTCTCCGGGCGAGTGGGGCACTCTGTGATGTAGCCTGGAAGGGCTGTGCAGGAGGTGAGCCTGGTCGCGACCTGGGCAGCAGCCGTGAAGGCTGGCTGGAAGGGGGAACCAAAGACACAACTCCCCCAGCCGAGGATATAGAATAACGGGGGAAAAAAATGCTAAAAAAAGAATTAGAAAAAAGGGTGGGTTGGGGTTTAATGATGGCCGAGTTGGTCACCAAAACTTCCAAATCTTTTGAGCCTCATGCTATGCCCCCCTTCCCTTGGACTATCCCATAACTCATTGTATGGGCTGAGCAGCTCAAGAAGGTAAAATACAACTTGGTTTAAAAAGATTTAGGAGGCCAGTTTAAAAAAAAGGGGATTCTATGCCCTGTGACAAACAAAGTCTTCAACTGGTTAACTAAAGGACTAAGTGTAGTAAAGCTCTATGGTCCATCCATCCCCATCTGTACTTCATTTAAAAAGGTAGTTACGGCATGATCACCACTTTCCTACAGCAAATATTTTGTACTGTGTTATTTCTTTCTGCAATCATTTAATGCGATAATGGAGATTGTTGCAGGTGACTGACTGTATATAAATCATACTTATGAACTCAATAATGTACTACCACAGCTAACTGCATCTTTACAGTCCATTACATAAACATAGCTCGTGTAATTTCACATCTTCTCCCCTACTACCCATTAGCAGACAAACAACAGCTGTACACATCTAACAAATTGCAGTCTCATACAATCAGAGAAGTCCTAGCAGTACCAGCTACATCCACAAAATCACCTGCAAGCTTGGCATTCTCTTGGCAACAATTAAGCAATGTGCCGGTACCAGGTGTCAGGTTCCCCTGTGCCAATTAGAATCCTGAACGAAGAACAGTTGCAAACAGTTAGGACAATCATTTTGCATTTGTCTGCTGTCTTGCCATCTGCCAGACTACTAAGGCCCACTGGACATAAGGAATAATGTATGGGTGATCATGCACAACAAGCCTGCGCTTCCACTGGGGGCAGAGATAACAACATATGGAAAAAAAGTGAAGTTTGAGAGGTCCATGCTGGTATCTCAATCCCAGGATGGAAACACAGGATGAGTTGTGTATGGTCACTCATATTTTATTTTAGTTAATTATTTTTTTTGAGTAATGTTTGTATTCTTTTCTCCCGAGTTCCCGACTGGCCCCCTTTGGTCCTACACGCTGGCCAGCCCCATCCATCATGTGCTTTCCTCTAGACTTACCTCGTTCCTTGTTCCCCTGTGGATGACCCCCCAACAGGAAGGGCTGCCTAGGCAGCTGGCCAGTCAGCTCTGGGACAAAGCTGAACTTTAGTTGGGTAGCAAGAGCCACGGTCTGCAGTGCGGCAGCAGACAGCATTCGGCATGGTCCGGGATTTTCCACCCTTTCTCTCCACCCTCGAGTATTGTGGAGGAAATGCAACTGATGCCCCGGCATCAGAGCTACGACGCTCCCCTGCCTCATACTGGCTCCAGCCTGCACTGCTACCTGTTGGGACCCATATGGAAGTACTGCAGCACAGACCAGAAGCCCTCCCACCCCCGAGGAGGCAAGCATCCATTGGGACACTCAACTATCCTCCCCTGGCCAGCCCTCCAGTGATGCGGACTCATTCCAGAACCTGGGTTGCTAGTGTCACAAGCAGTAATGCTACAGGCACACCAATGGGCCGGCACTATTTTTTATAGTACTATGTATCATTTTTCAATCTTTTTCGTATCTGTACAGCCCCAGCTTGTGCACTGGAAAACAGTAATGTGCGCCAGGGTGGCCCAGTTTCCAGTTGCCTTTGTAGTGCAGCTAGTAGCACAACCAGAATGTATTCTGGGCAGCCTGGGTTCAAGTCCCAGATGAGGCACTTACTTCTTTCATTTCTTTGTTTGTATAGTATATGTAATTTTTGTAGACAGAACTATTAAGCAGGAGCTGCAAGTGGCACTGAGTGCTGGTACAGACATAGAGAGCACTCAGTGAAAATGAAAGCGGGCTTGCAGGCGGGAGTCAGGCAAGCAGGGACACAGGCGCACTTGACGATAGACCGTGCACAACATCCATAGAATGTGCACAACAGCATTTTGAGAGACACTGAATTCCATACATATTAAGCCCTAACCATATACTACAAAGGGCTTATGGAGGCACACACACACGCACAACACTGTTTCTACACAATGCCACCTGCTGACTCTTAAACAACCCTGCAAATGACAATGTATATTGTCAGCCTTTACAGTGACACCATGCATTCCAACTAGTTGTGACTGAGGCCATTGTGACAGTAGTATCTAGATATTTTTAGTTACGAAGGAACCTGATGCTGGGCACAACTCCAAGTTGCAACAGGGCATTTTTGTGGGTTAGATAATGGTCTGGGAAATTAAGGTAATCTGTCTGGCCAATAGAATTTCAGTGGTATGTAACTGTCATAGTGCAAGTCACACCTCAACACCCCATGATGTAATCAATAGCTCTTTTATCAATGTTTTTCTTTCAAGAGCCACTTTATAAATGCAATAGCAAACTCCAAGGTGCATGTTTGTCATAGTATATACAGATTTTGTGGGTGGCAGACAGCACTGGGCTTCGCATTGTGCCGCACAACTCACCCCAGGCATCCATATAATCTATGCTGAATGTACACCCTGTAGTGTGCTACTGCTTACATAACACCACATCTCAGCTGTGCTGTAAGGCACAAGGCATAGCCAGGTGCCTTGAACCACCTGAGAAGTACTGTTATTCCACATAACACACACCGTGGAGTGTCTCAATGCCATTATGAAATGTATTTATTTGTTAGAAAAGAGATAAAAATGAAGATGTTTTTAAAATTAGAGTATTTTTAGGTGTAGGTCTACATCATATACAGAGCTATAGAGAAATTTAGGCAACTCAGGGGCCTAGGTGGAGAGATGAAGATGCACGACAATACTGACAAGTTCATGGTTATGTAGTTTGGGAAAAAATAATAATGGTAGACTATAACATCGAACAGGCCAGACTTAAAACAACATATGGGGGATGAGGATCTGGGTATAATAATAGTTAATTGAAGCAAAGGGTACACTGAACAGAAGCAGTTAAGAGGTGAAATAGAATGTGGAGCTGCACATATTGGTATATAAGTTCAAGATCAAAGGAATAATTCTTGCCTCTTTATTGGGCAATGGTGAGACCACAAAAGCACTGGCACACAGTTCTGGGAGTCATCACAGAGAGGCGATATAAGCAGACTGGAGAAAAAGCAGAAAAGAGGGACCAGACAGGTGTCAGACTTGAATGGTCTGAGTTATGACAAGAACTGAAACTGCACAGTCAGGACAGAAGGGGGATGAGAGAGGATTTGATCATGGTTTATAGGGCCACCAAGAATGCTGATCTCTAAAAAAGTTTACAACTTGAATACAGTATAATCAAACACCCATGGACACAAAATACAGGTTACTCACCTGTAACAGGAGTTCTTGGAGTGGTATATGTTGTTCATCCACACTGTCTGGCAGGTTCCTTGCCACTTTAAATCTTGCCGGAAGGTCTTCAAGCTGCCTCCTCCCACCCACCCAGATGGTAAAACCCTCGGTTCTGCCCCATGATGCCAGATCTAGCCCGCTGGAAGCCAGGTAGCACATCGAAGCCGGGCAGGTTGGGTGGGTCATGTGGATGAACAACATGTACCACTCCTAGAACTCCTGTTACAGGTGAGTAACCTGTATTTCTAGGGACGTGGATATGTTGTTCAATCCACACTGTCTGGCAGACTCCTGGCAATTCTCCGGGAGTAGGGAGGCAAGGCACGCACCCCCAACTTAGGAAATAAGGACTGGAGAATCGAGGTCCCAAAATCAGCATCCGAGCGTGACTCTAGGTCAATGTGGTAATGGGAAAATTAAGGTGTGTGCTGACTTACAGGTAGCAGCCCTGCGGATTTCCTGGATAGGGACGTCCCTAGAAGCAGCCACCAAAGCAGCAGTATGGCAGGTAGAATGAGCTCTTATCTCTTTGGGAGGCTCCATGCCCACCAACCTATAGCAGAGATCTATGCAAGAGATGACCCACCTGCTTATCATCTGCTTGGCTGCAGGTCTGCCATGTGCGGCTTCAGCGTAGGTGACAAACAGCTGGTGAACCTCTCCCCGAACTTCAGCCGTCCGCTCCTTAAAATAAGCGAACGCTCTTCTAGGGTTCAAGGAATGGAGCCTATATTCGGCCTTCGAGGTGTGACTGGGGTAGAACACTAGTAGAGTCAACACCTAGTTAAAGTGAAACTCTGACACCACCTTCGGAAGGAACTTCGGGTGGGGGTGAAAGACAACCTTGTCCCTGTGGAAGACCAGGTAGGGAGGCTCGATGGAAAGTGCCTGAAGCTCTCCCATCCTTCTGGCTGACGTTATAGCCACCAAGAATGCGGTCTTCCACGACAGGTGAGAGATGTCACACCTGTGTGTCGCTTCAAATGGCTAGCTCATGAGTTTAGCCAATACCAGCAGTAGATCCCACGGAGATGAAGATTCTCGCACCGGAGGGGATATGTGGTCTAGGCCTTTGAAAAAGCACCCAACCACCTTCTCCTGCGCCACTGACTGCTTGCCGGCCTGCGCCAGGCAAGCAGAGATGGCTGCCAGGTGCATCTTAAGGGTCGTCGACCGAAGCCCTAGCTGAGAAAGGGACCACAGGTAGTTCAAAATACCAGCCAACGGACAGGAAGAGGGGTCCAACCCCTTGTCCTGACACCAAATGGAGAATCTCTTCCATTTGAAAGCATAGCATTTTCTGGTCGACTCCTTACGGGATGCCTCAACGAAGTTAAGGACCTCGTCGGAAACACCCAAGGCCTGGAACTCTAGCCGCTCAGGAACCAGGCCGTCAGGTGCAGGGATTGAAGGTCCAGGTGGAGAACCTTCCCCTTGTTGACTGAGATCAGGTCCGGGCAGGCTGGAAGCCGCCTTGGGAGCATGGAGCTGAGGCTGAGGAGATCTGGGTACCAGAACTGGTGAGGCCAGTCTGGGACTACCAGAATCACCTGCGCCTTGTCCCTCTTCGCATTGAGAAGCACCTTGCAGATCAAGGGAAATGGAGGAAAGGCGTATAAAAGACCCAGAGTCTACAGCCTCGAGAAGGCAACCCACTGCAGCGAGCCCTGCTGAAGGGTGCGGGCGTGAAACAGCCTCAGCTTCGCATTCTCCCTGGAGGCAAACATATCCACGTGAGGGGTAGCCCAGTAGGAGAACAGGTCTTGCACTACCTCTGTCAGGAGAGACCACTTGTGAGATGCAGAGCCTATCCGGCTCAGAGTATCGGCCACACTGTTGGAGGCTCCTGCCACATGGATGGCTAGGAGATCTGCCTCCAGGCTAATCATGACCGACTAAATGCAGAGAGCTTCCTTGCACAGAGGCAAGGAGTGCGTCCTGCCCTGACGGCTGAGATAGTACATGGTCATGGTGTTGTTCGTCTGGACCTGAACCACCTGACCCCATACAAACGGAGCAAAGGTGGTGAGGGCTAGTCAAACTGCTCGAAGCTCCAGCAGGTTGATATGGCATCGAGATTCCTGAGGAGACCAGAGGCCGTGGGTCGGGAGATTCCCCAGATGGGCACCCCAACCCATCAGAGAGGCGTCGGTCGTAACAGCGACCGTCGGCTCGAGGCGGACAAACGGGATATCCTCCTGCAGATGAGCTGGGATGAGCCACCACTGCAGGCCATCCCACACCTTCTGGGTCACGGTCACCAGCTGGTCCAAAGGACCGGAGCGCTGTGACCACTAGCGGGCCAGCCCCCACTGCAGGCGGATGGACCAGGCTGGTGCAGGCCGCCAAGAGGCCCAGAAGGCGCAGGAAGTCCTGGGCAGGGTGCAACTGCCCAACCAGAAATGATTGGGCAAAGGAAGAAAGGACCTTGACCCTATCCACCGGGAGCCGGGCTCTGGCTCAAAGAGAGTCGAGCTCTGCCTCATTGAACTGAATCACCTGCGATGGCACAAGTTCCGATTTGGCCTCGCTGATCAGGAGGCCAATGTGAGAGCAGACCTGGAGGGCCAGATCCCTGGACAGCTCCACCTCCAACCTGGAGGGGGCTGCAATCAGCCAGTCATCCAGGTCAGGGTACACTCGGACCCCTCGGTGCCGCAGGAATGCTGTCACCACTGCCATGCATTTGGTGAAGACCCTGGGAGCTGGAGAAAAGACGAAGGGCATGGCCCTAACTTGTAAAGTGGATCCTTTGTTTCAGCCGGAGGGAATCAAGTGATGAGACGGACAGATTGGGACGTGAAAAACGCTGCCTTGGAGATCCAGAGAGCAAAACCACATGCCTGGCTCCAAGGATGGAATGATCTGAGCCAGAGTGACCATCCTGAAGGTGCACAACCTAGGAACCTGTTCAGGTCATGCAGATCGAGAATGCCCCCGTCCGCTTTGGGACCAGGAAGTACCCGGACACAAACCCCGGGTTTTGGAGGAGGGTCCGCCACCTCGCTGATTACCCCCTTCTGGAGAAGCACAGCAATGTCAGCTCGATGAGCCAACAGAGAGGCTGTGGAACTCATAGCCCCCCGTGGGGCAACGGCTCGATGGGTAGGGGACTGCTCGAATTCCAGAGGCAGACCCCTGCCGACCACTTCCAACACCCAACGGTCCGTGGTAATAGCGGCCCAGATGGAAAGGAAGTGGCAGAGCCGGCCCCCCCATGGGGGAAACCTGGGGAGGAGTGATGAGGTTGGGGGTGACACCCATCAACCCGTCACTGGGCAGGCTTGGAGGAAGAGCCGGCCGAGGGACCGCCTGGACCTTTCCCTCCAGGCTTCCTACTAAAGGAAGCAGCAGACTTGGCCTTAGGGTGCCAAGTGTGAGCCTGATGGCCCTGTTGCTGGTGCTACTGGGCCGGATGTGTCGCGGGGCGGAAGGGCGAAAGCTGCTGGCAGCCTTTGTCCTTCTGAGCAGACATGACAGAGTCCAAGGTGGCATTGGACTTCTCGATTCTCTGGAGATAGCCTTCCACGCCCAGCCCGTACAAGTCAGGGCCCTGGAAGGGAACGTCTGCCAGCTTGTGCTGGGTATCTGCCATGAAGGTGGAGATCCGCAGCCAAGCCCTGCGGCACATGGCTACTACAGCCGCTACTGACCGGGCACAAGAGTCACCAATATCCAAAGACATTTGGAGCCGTTGTCTGGCCGTCACCCTTCCCTGATCCCGCACCTGCTTGACCGTCATTTGAAGGTCAGCCGGGGGATGAGGAATTACCTCATCCAGGGAGCCCATATGGGCATGTGAAAAATGTGCCATCAGCACGGCTGAGCTAGCCTGTCGAAAACCTAGGGAGGAAACAGCGTAAACCTTCCGCCCCGAATAGTCCAGCTTTTTGGACTCCTTATCGGGTGGTTTGTCCACGTCCCAAGCGTTCCCGGAACACCAGAAAACGCTATCGGTCACCAGCCCCTCCACAGAGGGGTGCTCCAAAAAAACGGAGAGGGAACCGGTGGGTACAGCGTACTTGCGAGCCATCCTGGTCGAAGGCACAGGACAGGATGCAGGCCGCTGCCACAACTCCAGGGCCAGGCCAATAATGGCTTTGGCCACAGGGAAGGCCTACGTAGGGGAATCCCATTGGTCCAGTATCTCCTTGAGGGGAAACCTGGCCCGTTTCTCTACGGGTTCGAGCTGCATCCCAGTGGACTCTGAAATGAGCCAAAGGATTCCCAAGAATGAGGATGGGCTCTCGTCCACTGACTGACCCCCTGCAGATTCCAGGTCAAGGGGCCTGGAGAACAAGGAGGAGTCATCAGACTCTGAGGAGTCCGCAAACAGCTGCTGAGTGCCTGAGCCACCCTCCACCTGTCGAGGCCAACCGGGAGTGAGGGTTACTGATAACCTGTGGGGCAAGCCCTGACCCGACCAAGAATCCTTGGTCAGGGCCCCAGTCTTAGGTTGAGGAGGCAGTGGTTCCACCACAATGGGTGGAGCAGCCGGTTCTGGCCGAGCAACCGGTGCCGGGGTCGGCTCCTCGACTACAACGAGGGGTTGCTTCAGTCGTTCGGGCGACAACCACTTAATGGCAAGAGAAGGCGATGGAGTTGGCTTATTATCGGCTAGCAAGAGTTGTTGCCACATCATGTCCTCATAGCGCCGATGCAACTTGTGTCGAAGCCTAACCTCCGAAGAGAACGAACGGCGATGCCGCTTTCCATGATGCCGAGACTGCCGATGTCAGCGGGATCTACCCGACATGGAAGAGGACCGAGACCGAGACCTTTGGGGTCGCCGAGGGTGGGTCAAAGAGGGGGCAGGGGAAACCCACTCATCCCTCAGTTCAGGGTCCTTGACCGGGGACTTTGGCACAGGAGGCACAGGCAAGTCCTCGGTTACCACCGGGGGAACCGGTGAAGAAGGGTTGTCGGCTTCTCCAGCTGACAACCTATCCAACGGGTTGAGAAAAATCTTGACCGCATCGACGTGTGTCTCAGACAGCTGACCTGATGGGGACATCGTGAAGCCAGTGGCCTTAGCCGCAACCTCAACTGAAGTCGAGAGCCAACGATCCGGTGAAGGGGATATCTCCCGCTCCCACGAACGTCGACGGTGGGACTTACCTTTCCGTTCCTTTTTCTTTGACCTACTCGAGTATCCAGAGGGTCCTTCTCCCTTAGTGGAGAGGGACTGACAAAGCTCCTTGAAAGAAGCAGTGTAGGAGGAGCCCAAGGAGAGCGGGATAAACGCCGAGGCCGAGGAGGTAGACGACGCGGCCTGGGCTGCCTCCTCCTCAAGGGCGATCAACTGCTCCAGCTGCTCTGTGGAGCCCGCAGCCGCAGACACCGCCCAACAGGCCTCCTTCGACTTCACCGGCGGGTACCGTTTCTCAGGGTGCCCTAGTTGGAGTCAGGCAGCGTGGTCTTCCAGAACCGAAGCCGTGAAGGATTTGCAGAGATCGCAGGCCTGCGGATCGTGAGCAAGACCCAGGCAATAGACGCACGTGGAGTGCGAGTCGGTCCAGGACATTTTCTGCCCGCAAGGGCACCGACGGAAGCTGGGAGTGGGTTTATCCATCGCAGCCACGCAGGAAGATGAAGACGTAAGTCTAGAGAATTTAAAAATTATTTTCGGAACTTCTGAATTAGGATTCAGGCCTAAAACGCAGAGTGCTACAGAGGGAACCTGAGCTTCCAAGCGGCAAGGAAGATCTGGTGTCATGGGGCACAGCCAAGGGTTTTACCACCCAGGTGGGTGGGTGGGAAGAGCCAGCTTGAAGACCTTCCATCAAGATTTAAAGCGACAAGGAATCTGCCAGACAGTGTGGATTGAACAACATATCCACGTCCCTACAATTACAGTTTAGCAGCAGTAGGTTCAGGACAGATCTAAGGAAGGGACTCTTACTCAGAGGGTGATGGGAACATGGAGCAGACTTCCAGAGAACATGCATCTTCCAGCTCAACTGACAGACTGAAGTGTGGACTTGAAAGATTTATGTCAGAGAGGGATATAGAACACTGAGAAATGGCGACAGACTCAAAGGACTAATTGAGCCCACTTTTCATTTAAACTTTAATATGTCACTATGTTGCATCTAAAAATATAGTGCAATCCAGGATTAATACAGACTCTTAAGAATTCTTCCAGTTCTGATGCAGGATCTGTTTTTGACTTTGAATCAAAGCCCACTTTTGGCAGTGCACACTTCTTCTGATGACTCAGTGGGCACTGTCTACACTCCCATGACACCCTAACCATGAACATTTTCTTTTCTTTTGCCTTTAACTAAATCCTGTACTTGGTTTATAAATGCTACCTTTTCTTTTTTTATTTACAAAAAAGGAACCATCTGTTTTTTCTCTATAATCATACTGCAGGTACAGAATAATTAATTGCTGGTACCTTAACTTAGTCCTTGGATTTAGTTGTTTTACTTTTATACGCATTTCATCTTTTTTTTTTTTTTGACTGGTTGTACCACATTTTTCTTTTATCATTTTAATATATCTTTATTCATTGCTTAGATTTGTTATAAGAACAAATATAAGACCCCCTGAGTATGGGCCCAGAATTTACCTTGCACTGAAACGATAGGTTACTCACCCGTATCTGTAGTTCTAGGAGTGGTACATGGTTCGCTTTAGATGGCAGTTCCACCAGAAGTGCTGATTTGTCTGAATGTCTTTAAGCTAAGCTCCTCCCACCACCCGTGCTGTATATCCTCCAGCCCTATTCCATGACATCAGATCTTGCATGCTAGAAACAGGAATCCGTTTGCTGCCTGCCAGAGGAGGTTGAGTGGGTGGTGTGGATGTGAACCATATACCACTCCTAGAACTATGGTTACAGGTGAGTAACCTATTTTTCTAGGGACGTGGATATGGTTCACGTAACATGATGGCAGACTACCATCAGTTCTCCAGGAGGAGGGGGAAAGGCGAGCATCCCTACTTGCCAGACTGGGATTGGAGAACTGAGGTTCCAAAAGCAGCATCCCAACAAGATTCCAGGTTGATGCTGTAATAGAAACATAGAATTTGACGGCAGATAAGGACCGCTTGGCTCACCCAGTCTGCCCATTTCCCTACCTAATGGATAAGCTGCAGATCCTAGTTAACCAACAGCCTACTTCTTCCTACCCCCACCAGAATTGCCTTATGACTGTCCCATGCATGCTTGAATTCCACCACTGTTTTTGACTCCACAACCTCCTCCGGAAGGCTGTTCCATGCATCCACGACACACTCTGTGAAAAAATACTTCCTTACATTACCTCTAAGCTGCCCTCCCCCCATCTTCAAATTGTGCCCCCTTGTTCTTGCACACCTCTTTTTCTGAAAGATGCTACCCTCTTGGACTTTGTTGATTTCCTTGAGGTACTTGAAAGTTTCTATCATGTCCCCCCCACCCTTTCCTCGAGGCTATATATATTAAGCTCCTTAAGTCTCTCTTCATACGTCTTCCGGTGCAGACCCGGCACCATTTTAGTTGCCCTCTTCTGGACTGCCTCCATCCTGTTTATGTCTTTGAGGAGATTGGGTCTCCAGAACTGCACGCAGTACTCCAGATGGGGTCTCACCAGTTGTCTGTACAGAGGGATATCTTCCTGTTTTCTATGCATCCCAGAATCCCCCCAGCCCTCCTTACTGCCCTCTCACATTGCTTGCCCACCTTTAGGTCATCTGATATGACTACCCCCAGGTCCTTTTCCATTTTTGTTGTTGTTAGTATCTCACCCCCCCATTGTGTACTCTTCCCCTGGGTTTTTATTTCCCAGGTGCATTACCTTGCACTTCTTAGCACCAAATCTAAGCTGTCATACATTTGACCATTCCTCCAACCTTGCCAAGTCCCTTCTCATTCTTTTCACCCCACCTTGTGTATCAACTCTGTTGCAGATCTTTGTGTCGTCTGCAAAGAGACATACTTTTCCTTCCAGTCCCTCAGCAATGTCGCTTATAAAGACATTGAAGAGGACCAGTCCTAGTACTGAACCTTGCGGTACCCCACTAGTAACCCCCCTTTCTTCAGAGTGGACTCCATTTACTATTACCCTCTGTGTCCTGTTCTCCAGCCAATTCTTTACCCAGGCTACCATCTTGGGACCCACTCCCAGACTGGCTAATCTGTATATTAATCTTTTGTGTGGGACTGTGTCAAATGCCTTGCTAATGTCTAAGTAGGCCATGTCCACAGCCCCTCCCTGATCTAGTACTTTGGTCACCCAGTCAAAGAAATCGATTAGATTAGTCTGACATGACCTTCCCGCTGCGAATCCATGCTGCCTTGGGTCCTGTGTCCCTCTGGCCTCTAGGTACTCGACAATTCTTTCCTTCAGAAATGATTCCATCATTTTCTCTATCACTGAGATTAAACTAACAGGTCTGTAGTTGCCTGCTTCTGCCCTGCTCCCACTTTTGTGAAGTGGAATCACATCTGCCCTCCTCCAGTCCATGGGAGATGAAGATGTGTGCTGACTTCCAGGTGGCAGCCCTGCAGATCTCTTGGATAGGGATGTTTCATGGAATGAGCCCTAAGCCCTACGGGTTGCTCCCTACTAGCCAACCCATAGCATAGGTTGATGCAGAATGTAATCCTCCTGTCAATTGTCTGCTTAGCTGCCTGTCTGCCAGGCACAGCTTCATCATATGTAACAAATAAATGCCGAGTTTCACCATGAACTCCAGCCATGCACTCTACATAAAGTCTGTAGTCGGCCTCTGGAGAACGGTTCATAAAATTTACCAGAAGGTTCATCACCTGGTTAAGGTGGAACTCCAATAAAACCTTCGGGAGGAACTGTGGGTGGGGGAAAAGGGCTACCTCGTCCATGTGGAAAACCAGATATGGAGACTCCACTGAGAGAGCCTGGAGCTCACTGATCCTTCTGGCCGATGTGACAGTCATCAAGAAGGCTGTCTTCCATGACAGACATGACATCTCACACCTGTACACAGGCTCAAAAGGCTTGCCCATAAGCATGGCCAATACCAGCAATAAGTCCCAAGGAGAAGGTGGCCCATACCTTTAAAAAAGAACCTGACCACCTTCTCCTGGGCTACTGTTGGCATACCAGCCCGTGCCCGGTCTGCAGAGATGGCAGTCAGGTGCACCTTTAGGGTCAATGCTCGCAGCCCCAGCTGTGGGAGAGGCCAGAGATACTCAAGGATACCATCCACTGGGCAGGCAAGGGGATCAAGCTCCTTGCCCTGACACCAAATGGAAAACCTTTTCCAATTACAGGTGTAGCACCGGCAAGTCGACTCTTTTCAGGAGGCCTCCACAATGTGGAGCACATTCTCTGAAAGACCCAAAGCCTGGAACTCTAGCTGCTCAGGAATCAGGTTGTCAGGTGCAGGGACTGATGGTCCAGGTGCATGACCTTCCCCTGTTGTCTGGTCAGCAGATCCAGGCGAACAGGCAACTGCCACAGAGGCATGCTGCAGAGGCTGAGGAGATCCGGGTATCAGAACTGGCATGTCCAGTCCAGAGCTATCAGGATCATCCATGACTTATCCTTCCGGGCCTTGACCACCACCTTGTGGATCACAGGAAAGAAGGAAAGGTGTATAGGATGCCTCTGGTACAGGGCCTCATGAAGGTATCCCCCATTAGTGTCCCGGGCTGGGGGGGTAGGCACAAAACAGTTTCAGTTTGACGTTCTTCCAGGAGACAAGCAGGTCCACCAGAGGTGCGTCCCACAGGGAGAACAGGTCGTTCACGACCTCCTGATGCAGGGACCATTTGTGTGACATCTCACCCACCTGGTTGAGAGCATCTGCCAGCTGAATGTCCACTCCATCAACATGGATCACCAGGAGATGTGAACCAAGGCCGCGCATGAGGGTCCAGGTTCAGAGGGCCTCCTGACACAAGGGAAGGGAGTGCGTGCCTGGACTTGCATGACCTGACCCCTGACTAGAGGAGTGGATTCTGTCACAGCTAGTCACACTGCATGGAGCATGTGGTCATGGGACTCCATGGGTGACCAGAAACTGTGGACCCTGTGGTCTCCCAGGTGCACTCCCTGCCCCACCGGAGACACATCTGTCATAAGAAAGAGACAGCCAGTTCTGGCTGCATAAACGGAACTCCTTCCTCCAGATGTTCTGAGATCAGCCACCACTGGATAGCATCCCACACTGGCTGGGTCACTGTGCTGGTCCAAGGTGTCCTATGTGCTGGGACCACTGATGACCCAACTCCCACTGCAGCTGCTGCATCCACCAGCGGGCCCACTGGACCATGCTGCTGCAGGATGCCCTGTACTCCAGCAGCCATAGGAAGTCCTGTGCAGGGCACAAGTACCCAAGCTAAAATGATTGAGCAAAGAAGGTAAGGTCCAGTTCCCAGTTTGCAGGGCCCATAGGGAGTCTAGTTCTGCCTCGATTAACTGAATCTCCTGCAAGGGGATCAGTTCGGACTTGGCTGGGCTGACCAAGAGGACAAAGTCTCTGCAGGTCTGGAAGGCCAGATCCCTGCACTGCTCAATGGCCTCCTTGGATAGCACGGCTAAAAGCCACTCGACAAGGTCAGTGTAAACCCTGATGCCCTTGCACAGCAGGAAGGCTGCCACCACTGCCATGCACTTGATGAAGACTATTAGTGCAGACGAAAGGCCGAAGGGCATGACCTGGAATTGACAGAATAACCCTTCTGCGCAGAACCAGAGGTACCGCCAGTGAGACTGATGGACCGGGATGTGGAAAAATACGTCCTGGAGATCCAGGGAGCAGAACCATATGTCCTGCTCCAGGGATGGTATAATCCAGTTCACAGAGACCACCTGGAATTAGCGCTCCCACATTAACTTGTTTGGATTGTGCAGATACAGTATGGGGCACCAGCCCTCTGTCTGTTTTGGGACCAGGAAGTACCTGGACACATTTGTGGCTCCTTTCGCAAGGAGCTGAGAAACGTCTTCCCTGAGGGAGAGCGGACATGTCCTGCAACAGCAAGGACTCACTCAGAACGTGGGACTGATAAGGCAGGAGAGCCTCAAAATCGAGAGGCAAACCTCTGCCTACTCTGCTACCTCGAGAACCCACTTGTTGGTAGTAATGGTGGACCAGTGTGGCTTGAAGTGGCAAAGTCAACCACTCACTGAAAGCTGGATCAAGGACTAGATAGGCTGGAGGTAGACACCCCCTCAACCATCACTAGACAGCTTTGGAAGGGGCACCGGCCGATGGGGCCAGAGGGGCACTACTTCCACTACCCCAACCTCTTTTTGGCCCCTTGCCCTAAAACTTGGCCTTGGAGCAAGAGGCTTGGTATTTGAGGTCACGTGATGGCATCTGTCTAGACGGCTGCTCGGTCTCTGCGCTCCCCCCTCTTGTTGCCGTTTTTAGCGTTTTTTTCTCTAGATCGCGATCGCTACTTCCCAAACTGCTACCGGAGGAGAGTCATCTACTTACATTGTTAGTGTTTCCTCCAATCGGTCCTGGGATTAGCGCGATTTTGGTGGGAGATGGAGGCCAATATGAAGCAGGCCTCGGTTAAGCATACCCCACCTGCTTCTCCGAATAAGGCAGCTAAGAAACAAAGGAATCAGGGTCCGGGCCAACCCGAACGGGCGGAGGACAAAATTGCAGCGGCCCTCCCCCTAACTGAAGATAAATTTATGCAGGAACTTTGCCCCATCAAAGACATCTTAAAAGATCTCCAGAGCTGAGATGAAGTCGCTGCGTTCTGACCCTGGCATCAGTCTCCACCAGGGTCGACGATGTTGAGGCCAGGGTTTGCTCTGTCGAAAGAAGACAAGAGAAATCGGGTGTACAGTGGGCGACATGAGGCAACACATTAAGAGGCTGCAAAATAAGGTGGAGGATCTCGAGGTGGAATCGCAGAAACAATCTGCTATTATTTGGTCTCCCTGAACTTGAGGAAGGGCCCGACATGCCTTTCCTGCAGAAGTTGTTAATCAAGGTGGTTGGGCCCTCGCAATAGGCTCCTCGTACCATCTGGGCGTGCCCACGGTCCCACGCCCAGACCTCCACGGGCTCTACTCCTCGGCCCATTATAATGAAGTTCCTAAGCTATTTGGAGCGCCAGCATGTATTCACGAAGGCGAGAGATCATAAGGAGATCCTGTGGGGCTCATGTAAGCTGCGATTTGCTCAGGACCTCCCGAAGGAGACTAGGGAGAAGAGGGCTGCCTTTCACCAGGTCGTGTCTAAACTGATCCCTGCCTCGATCCCCTTCAAGATGTTGTACCCTGCAACGTTGAAGATCACTATTGGAGGTGCTGCCTACAGTTATACATCCCCTGAGTTGGCCCTGAAGGAACTTGCCTTGAAGTTACCGGACCTCTTTAAGAAACCGGGATGAATGGGACTAATGCTCTCTCTGAAGGGTGTTATAGCCTGCTTGGCTTGTGCTGGGTTTTTTTTTTCTGATATGTTTCTGATATTGTTTGTGAGGGGGCAGGTTGTGGGAAAAGGCCTAGCTTTCGGGATGATTAGGCCGCCTTCTTCTTACCCCTAGGCTGCCCGTTTAGCTTTCCTGGTTGGATTCCCTTCCTATTTTCCCCTTCTCTGTGCCCCTTTCTCTGGTTTTCTTACCTTGTGTGCTTTTCCTCCTTCTCGGCGCCAGGTCGGTGGGCTGGTAATGGTGGGGTGGAGGTGTCCTCTTCGTTGTTTTTCGGTCGTTTGGGTGGAACCTAGTTACGGGTGGGTGTTTCCCTGGGGACTTCAGCTGGAGGGACATTTTGGTCCATCCTTTAACTTGGTCCCATGGAAACAGTGCCCCAATGGATCTGAGTAGGGATTGAGCTTGCCTGCCAGGACACTTAGCGACCCCTGGATAACCTTACTGAGGGGTGAGTTGATCTGGCTCTCTTTAGGGATATCTTTTCTTGATGACTGGAACTGATCTGGGGTAATTGCTATGGTTTGTTTTAGGGTATTTTGTTGACCTCCTCTGCTGCCGTCTGTGCTGGGGGTTGGGTACTGCCTGTTACTACAGGCCTCGTTGTCACTTTCTCTTGTTCCTTTTTCTTTCTCCTTCCTTTTCCTTCCCTCTTCCAGGATCGCATCTTCACTGCCGATGGTGGCGATTGGGGGTGCCCTCTGACCTTTGGATGCCGCTCGCTGGATGCCTTATTGCGAGCCTGAGTTTAGGGGTGGCTAACCCTTCTGGGTGACGATGTTAACCGGGCACCAGTTACAGGGTATGGGGGCTCTTTGGCCCTGGGTAGTTTATTTCCAATGCTCACCTGGGATTTGGGGGTTAAGAACGGATTTGGAAGGCCAGAACTGGTTTATTGTATCTGGTTAGCATACCCATTCTGGTCTTCCTTTGTATAAGATTTTGGGTTTTCTTATAATTTCTGTTGGTTTTGTAGGATATGGGGTGGGGGTTTGGTTTTGCTACTATGGAGTTTTCGTAGGAGAAAGAGCTAAGGTGGGGGGTGGTTTCACGGTGACTGAGCTATTTAGGACACCTCGTAGAATAAGTTTGGTGGGGGGCCCAGGTGGTGGCTGTCTGCTTTCCCCATTGGTTTCGAGTTTTATTTTCAGGGGTGTCTGTGGTTCATGATGGGGGTGTGTTTCTGGGTTGGGGCCTCTTGGGAGCTAATTATAGTGAATTTAATGGGTATATTCAGGGGTACCTACCTTTCTATTCAACTACATGATGGTCCGAATATATTCAGCCTGTGTACATTATTTTAAAGTGTTAAATGTCTTTGAAAATTGCTTCGTGGAATGTACGTGGACTTTGGGACCAGGCCAAACGTCTCCAGATGTTTCGACACTGTTCATTAATGTGTATTGACATTCTCTTTCTCCAAGAGACACACCTCACTCAGTCGGACACTAAGATGTTATCTCGGTCTGGTTTTTCCTACTCCTATCTTGCGGGTAATTCCTGTTTTAGCAGGGGGGTTGCAGTTCTCATTAAAAAGCAGGTTCTATTTACTGCAGAGAAGACAGTGACGGATGTGGAAGGGAGATTTGTCCTAATCCAAGGGGTTCTTAATGGCGAAAATGTTGTCTTAGGATCTATATATGGTCCAGTTGGAGGAGATTCTAGTTTCTTCAGGTCTCTCACAGAGAAGTTACTTAGTTTCCTCCCGGCTCAATTTATTAGGAGGAGATTGGAACCTTCCTTGTTCGCCGACTTTGGATAGAGACCCCCGGGATAAGCGTCCACCTTCTCCGGCTCATAGGGCCTTTTCAGATTTGAGGTCGCTGTTAGGCTTATGTGATCCCTGGAGTCTCGCTAACCCTGCTCTTCAGGCCTATACCTTTCTTTCTCAATCTCATGCTACCAAATCTCGTCTGGACATGATCTTTATGAGTGTCTCCTTTCTCTCTAGCTTCGGTTTGGCCGGTATTGACCCAATTATCCTCTCTGACCATGCGGTCGTCTGGATTAAACTTTCTCTCAATCCTGAATACTCACGGGATTGGTTTGGAGGCTGAATACGCAGCTGTTAAAGGACTCTGAGACCGTATCTAATATAAGTTCTTTAATCACTGTATTCTTGGCAGAGAACCTCAACTCTGTTCCCAGATTCGATCTGGTCTGGTCTGCTCTCAAATGTTTTAGTAAAGTTTATCAAAAGGCCTCCTTCAGAAAGAGGATGAGACTTCTGATTCCCTAGCTTTGATGGGTAGAGTTCGGATTGGAGGCTAGTATCTCTCAACTTCCTCCCTGACTGATCTCAAACAGCTCCTGGGAGTCAAGGATAAGTATATGGATCTCTTGAGGGAGAAAACTGAATATGCTCTCATTAAGACCCAGGCCAGATATATTGACCAAGGAGAAAAATCTGGCAAGCTTTTGGCACAACGTCTCCGGGCACTTGAGAGTTCTAGGCACATTCCTTCTCTGGTCTCCCCTTCTGGTGAAGCTGTCACTGGGCCTCGGAAAATTGCCCACATCTTCCATGAATTCTATGCTGATCTGTATAGTGAGCGCGGAAAGTCGTATTCAGCTACTGATTTAATCAATTATTTACGTGAGACGGATATTCCCTGCCTGTCTGAGGCCCAGCGGGCTATTTTGTCTGATCCCATTTCTGAGGAGGAAGTTGAGAGGGCTGTTGCTTCTCTCACTCCGGACCGTATGCCGGGTCCTGATGGGTTCCCAGCCAATTTTTACAAGACCTTTATTAAAGACCTAGTTCCTTCCTCCTCAGGCTCTATGACTATCTGGCCTCAGCCTCCGATGTAGACCCATCGCTTTTTGAGGCAACCATTGTTTTGATCCCTAAGCCCGACAAGGATCTCACGGATCCAGCTAGCTACAGACCTATATCACTCCAGAACTATGATATGAAGATCCTTGCTAGGATCCTGGCTGATCGCATTAAAAGGGTTTGGTCAGGACTGCTGAGTTCCGAGCAGGCGGGATTTGTGCCTGGTAGATCCTCGGCTGACCATTTGAGGACCCTCTCGCATATCTCGCAGTATGCTCAATCCCTTCCACACTCGGCGGTTTTGGTTTCTCTTGATGCCGAAAAGGCCTTTGATCGTGTTGACTGGGGGTTTCTCTGGGCTGTCCTCGAGAAGATGGGTTTTCCGCTTGCCTTTGTTAACAGAATCCGGGTGTTTTACAGTTGCCCTTCTGCCAGAGTATACTGTAATGGGGTATTTTCTTCCCTTTTCCGTCTTTATCGGGTACCTAGACAGGCTGTCCACTCCTCTTTTATTCAATTTGTATTTAGAACCATTACTCAGGATGATCAAGGCCTCAGCCCTGGTCAGAGGAATTACTCTGTGTCAAAAAGAACTGGTCCTCTCAGTGTATGCCGATGATATCCTGTTACATCTGGTGGAATCAGTTGAGTCTCTTAGAGAGGTTCTAAGGCTGATTCAGAGGTTTAGTATCTTCTCTGGCTATAGGTTGAATGTTTCCAAATCGGAAATTTTCCCTCTTAATGTTCATGCTACTAAGGCTGAATTCTCCCCCTTTGGCATGAAATGGGCCCCTAGGTATATCAAATATTTGGGGATTCTTTTTTCTACTGATTCCTCTGTTTTGAGAGAACTTAATTTAGACAGGCTCAGGGATTCGATTACACAGGACCTTCAACGCTGGTCAGCTCGTCCTATGTCACTCTGGGGCCGGATCAATGTCATTAAGATGAATGTCCTTCCCAGAGTGTTCTATCCATTGAATTTGGTCAATCTTAAACTGCCTGTTTCTTATATTCAGCAGTTTCACTAGCTTTCTCTCAATTTATCTGGTCCAATAGAGCAGTTAGGCGTTCCTAGATGAAATTATCTCTTTCTAAGGATCGAGGTGGTCTCAAATTACCTAATCTCCTGTTGTACTACTGGGCGGCCCATCTTTCTAGATTGGGTAGGTGGTTCTCTGCTGAACCAGGCGTGTCCTGTCCTATTTGGCTTCAGTTAGACGTCTTTCCTCGTAGCAATTAAATTTGATAAACACGCTCTCTTTATTTACCCGAACTTGCTATAAGTGGGTCCCAGATCTTGTCATTAGAATGAGCTATTATGGTTTTTTGGCAATGTTTGGGGCACTTCCATGTCTCCCCGCCTCTTGGATTTTGGGCAGCGGTTGTCGCTAATCCCAATCTTAAGCTAGATGACTCATGGATTGGTCCTGAGTGGCTGCCGAGATCAACGAGACTAGTCTGGGGAACTTTTTGATGACAATTCTCTTCTCTCCTCAGTGATATTCTTGGGAAGTTCCACATTCCTAGTCAATCTATTTTCAAGGTTTATCAACTGAGGCACTTAATCAATCAGAAATTTGGTTCTTCCCTGGAGGTCAGTGGTACGCACCTTTCTTTCAAGTGGTTAGACTGGCTTCTCAGCCTCACTCTGTCTCTTTGATATATTCCTTTCTTCGGGATTATAACTTACCTGACAGGGTGGCTGGCTCGGATGTTTGGACTCATCTTCTGCCTGGGTCCTCCTCTGATTGGTCAGGGGTTTGGAAGGCCCTTCACAGATATCACACCCAAGACAGGTTTAGGTTAACTCAGTACTACATTGTTAATAATCTATATTACACCCCAGTTAAGCTATCTCAGTTTGGGAAAGCTCCCCATTCTAACTGTTTCAGGTGTTTACAGGGGGTTGGAGATATCCTTCATGTTTTTTGGGACTGTCCCAAAGTGGCCCCGCTGTGGTCTCAGATCCAAAGCTATCTTGATCCCTTATTGGGCCTGTCCGGCTTTTTCAGTCCTGAGGTGTGTGTCTTTGGGGACTTTGCTGGTGGACAGTGTTGAGCGTAGATATCACATAGCCACGTGGCTATGGCTGTTAAAAGATGGTGTTAAGACATTGACTGATCAATTGGCCCTGTCATTTGCCGATTGGTTAACTGAATTGTTAGCGTATCTCCAATCTGAAAAGCTTGCTGCCAGTCTTAAAGGGTGACTGGATCTGTTTCACAGGCGATGGGGTAAATTACAGGCTCTTTGTCTGAAGTAAATTGCTCCCTCCACTTGGACCCGCGTCCCTATGTCCACATGCATTTATGTCCATACCTCTCTGTTAGTCTAACTATTTTCTGTTTTTTTATTTTCTGGATGTAGCTATACTTATCTCTGTTTGTGACTATGATTTGATCTACTGTCAGTAGTTCCCTATTTTATTAGCGTAGTAATCAGCGGTGGGTGCACCCTGGGTGGGAGGGGTTTGGGTCGGAGGAGGGGGTTGTGGGGGTGTCATGGCCTGTGTTGTGAATCTCATATGGGCTTCTTTGGGGGTGGTTGGGATACTTATATATTTCTGGGAGGTGTCTCGGGGATTTTCATTTATGGTTTGTTATTTACATGTTTATATCCTGAATGCTTTCTCAAGATATGTATGGACACTGTTTTTTTTTCTTTTGTATCTTTAAATAACAATAAAACTTAAATTTCGAAGAAAAAAAAAAAAAGGAGGCTTGGTATTTCCTCTCCTGGGGCTGCTGCTGCCGAGGCTGCTGTGGCTGAAAGGACCAAAACTGAAAGGCCTTCTTTTTCAAGTTTTGGGTCTTCAGGTCCTATTGGGACAAAGCCACAGAGTCCACAGTGGCACTGGACTTCTCAATCCAAGTGTGATGACCATCCATCCCTGGGTCAAAGACATCAGTGTCCAAGAAAGGGACATCGGCCAGCTTATGCTGAGTGCTGCCTTAAAGGTGGAGAGCATCAGCCAGGCCCTGCAATGCACTGTGATGGCCACTGCTGTGGCACGGGCACAGGAGTCACCCATATCCAAGGCTGTCTGCAGCTAGTGTTTAGCCTGTGCTTGACCCTGATCTCTGACCAATTTTACTAGTAACTGCTTGTCAGCAGGGAGGTGAGGGAGAGCATTATCCAGCACTCCCAGCAGGAAGCGAACAAAGTGAGCCATTGTCAAGGTGTGGCTTGTCTGATGGAGACCAAGTGAGGAAGCAGCATAGATCTTCTCGGCCGCATGATCAGGCTTCTTTGACTCTTTATCGGGGAGGCTTGTCCACATCCCCTGTGTTTCCGGGTTTCCAGAAGACTGAGTGCAAGGCCAGACTCCCGGACGAGGGGTGGTCCGAGAACCTGTACAGAGAGACAGTAAGCAGTGCATCTTTGCAGACCATACGGGCTGATGGTTCCAGGCAGGATGCTGGATGCTGCCAGGGCTCCAGTACCTGTTCCAAAATAGCCTCCACCATAGGAAAGGCAACCTCCGGGGATTCATCCCAATCCAGGATGCCAATAAAAAAGAGTACTTAGCCCTTTTCTGAACAGGCTGCAGAGGGACATTCATGGACTTAGACATAAGTCAGAGAAGAGCCCCATCAACTCCTCGACTGAGTCCAGGTTGAAGGTATGTGTCCTTGACGACTGTATCAAGAAACCATCTGAGTCATCCAAAGACTCATCAACAATGGCTCTCAGTCATTTACCACCGTGAACCACCCTAGAGTCATCCAACTGGGCGATTTCCACTGAGAGCCAGCCTGGCCAGCCGATCGCAGCAGAAGAGTCCTTGTTAGGGGCTCACCGCACAGGCAGTGGTGGAGGTGGTTCCACCAGCAGGAGTGGCGAGACAGATGAAGGTGACAAATGTCTCAGAAGGACAAGTGTGGCTTGACTGGAACTGGCCATTTGACCCTAGATGTCAAGGTAGAGCCCTACTGTTTTGCCAAGGCCCACCAACGCCAGAGGAGTTCGTCGTAGTGGTGCAGCATACGCCAATAGAGTCTCTGATCATCCAAAGATGAGGAGGATGAGGAACGTCAATAGAGATGCCTCCCAGTCGAGTGGGACTGAGAGTGCGAAAAGCACCCTGACCTTGACTGTTGACCCAGGGGCTGATGTTGAAGAAAAGCCACCAGAGATGCTGTATAGATAACATGTGCCAGCATGCCAGTGAAGGTTGTTTCTGTATGGCAGCGGCCGGCGGGAGGGATGATGACTGCTCCACATCCTCCTGGGTAAGGATCAGAACAGCAGGGTCTTGGAGATAGACTCCTCGTCGCCCTCCACTGACAACAGGTTGACTGGGTCGAGGAAAATCTTGACCACGTGGTCGACTGAAGTCAAAGCTGTCAAGTCCAATGGGGCCACTGTAAAGCTAGCAATCTGGCCCTTGACCAATTCTGACTCAGCTAAAGTCAGGCACTCAAAAGGCTTTGAGCAGGCGGAAGAGGTAAGGGAGCTGGAGGAACATGATCTCTCCAGATTCCATAACCGATAGCAGTGCTTTTTGTGCTTTTTACCGTGGTAGACAGGGCTCTCCCCGAAGGTATGGAGCACCTGACTCATCTCTCTTAACTCTCCAGTGAAGGACACTCTTGACGCTGAACCCAGCTGGAAGCAGCACTGAGGCCGACGAGGTGCCAGCCACGGCCTTTGCCGCCACTTCTTCCATGGCAGTGAGTTGAGCCATGGATCCTGCCACAGCAGAGGCCGCTTTGCGATCCTTAGGCTGTAGTTTAGGGTCTTAATTGACTGGCCGGCCAAGAAGACGATGAGCCCTGCAACCCTCCAGGAAGGGAGCATCGTCTGGCACAGGCCACAACCACCGGCATTGTGAGTCATCCCCAGGTAGTAGAGGTACAACACGTGTGGGTCTGTCCACAACATCTTCTGTTGGCACGTGACACATTGCTTGAAGCAGGTAACTGGCTTTGCTTCTTCGAGTTCCATCTTCTGTCGCCTGAGGCTGGAGAAGAACAGAGGAGTACAGCGTAGTATCCATTTACTGAGAAAAGAATTAAGTTTGCCAATGGCGCATTTAAGGCCCTACAACGCACAGAGCTGCAAAGGAAGAGACCAAACTCTTCCAGCGGAAAGGGACATCTGACGTCACGGTGTGGAGCCAAAGGATATACCACTCGTGTGGTGGGAGCAGCTTAGCTTAAAGACATTCCAACTAATCAGCACTTCTGGTGGAACTGCCATCATGTGGATGAGTGAACCATATCCACACCCCTAGACTATTTATTTTACTTTATTTAGAATATTTATTACTTTACTTACAGTATGTAAGATAACTGTGTGAGGACCTTCTTGGTAGTTGCTTGGTTGTATTTGTAATTTATTTACTTAAAATCAATAAAACTTTTAACAAAAAAAAATGAAAATGTGGTGCAACGCAGTTCTGGTGTTTGGCTCCTAGGCACAACCTACATTGCACTGAAAATGATACATATATATATATTTTTTTTTTTTGCAGGTTACAGGTAATGGATGTTTTTCTTACTGTAGGAGTCACGGTGTCAGTCAGAAGAATGGTGGCCATATCATTGAGGTTATAGACAGAAACAGAGAGCATGGGGATTACCATTTCTGTGCTCTTACAGTTCTCCCTCTCTGGTGGCAGCACAGGAAGAGTTAGTTGGATCAGCGATACTAGTCAGTCAACTATCACAGCGATCACATCTTGCCATACGGTTGGCAGCAGTTGCCCCTCAAGAGCCTTTGGTTTGTTCCACGTGGTCGGTGGCAGTTTCTGTGGTGTGTCCTTTGTTGTGGTATATCTAGAAGAGGGAGTATTGTGGAGCCAGGGATGGTAGACCATTGTTAGAAGCACAGGAGAGAGCAATAACCTGTAGCATACTGTAAGTAGAGCCAGTGGAGGGAGAGAGGGCGGTGGTGTTGCAGACCTGGTATGTATGCTAGGCGATCAACAGCAGTTTCCTGTTTGCTGTCTTATCAACTTGGAGCCTGATCCTGTGAGATCTCAGACTCTAAACAAGGTCTGTAAACAGACGAGACACCCCCAGAGAACACCAGGTGCAGGTATCTCTACAGGCCATACTCTCCTCTTGGTTATGCGTATACATACAGATGTCCCTGCATGATATTATGGGACACAGAGCTGTCACGAGTTGCTGCCTTTTGGATAATATATTAAACCATGGTCTTGTCGACCTGTTTTGGAGGTTGTTCACATGAACATTAAAGATTAGGGCTGTACCCTAGTGAGGCATAGCAAATACGGCACTGGAAAGTTCGGAACAGGAAAGTTCCCCACAGGAAAGACCGGTAAAGGAAACTTTGGCACAAAAAAAATTAAACAGCCTTGAAATTTGGTCATGCATTTCACTGGAGTGGTTTTCCATGACGGCGTGGTGTTATAATAGTAAATCTACACTTAAACCTGAAATTTCACTGGAGTGGTGGTCCATGGCGGAGTGAACCAAATTTCTGGCTGTTTAATTTTTTTGTGCCAAAATTTCCTTTACCAAACTTTCCTGTGGCAATCTTTCCTGTTCTGAACTTTCCAGTGCAGTATTTACCTACACCCATGTAAGTACTTTGAATATGCGATTCAGGGTGGGGGGAGAAAATTACTCACCGTAGTAATCTTCTTTCTTTCAAGGGGTCCTTTAGCAGCAGTAACTATAGCAATTAGCTGGCTAGGTGCAACTGCCCCTGAGGTATGCCTTTAAGATAATTAGCATAATGAGCTTGGGCATCAGCCAATCAGAAAAAAGGAGGGGAGTGTGCTGAGAGGGAGCAGCATGAAGGGCTTCAGAATTTTTTTGAAGATAATAGGCACATGCCCCCAAAAGTGAACCAACAGGATTCAAAAGACATGCAAATGTCCAAAACCAGAACAGACATCAATAACTTGAGCTCGAAAACTCTTTAATAAAAGACCAATTTGATGATAAAACTGAAAACAGAGCCCTTCTCCTAAAAGGTGAACCAGGGAGGAAGGATGGGAGCTTACTGATGCTAAAGGACCCCTTGGAAGAAAGAAGATTACTACGGTGAGTATTTTTTTCTTCTTACCCCAGGAGTCCTGTAGCATCAGTAACTATAGCAGACTACTGAGCAGTAACAAGTGGGAGGTGGGCAGAGAACCTACTTAGGAAAGAGGCTCTGCAGACCCACCTTGCCAAATTTTGGCACCAGATCTGGACTGCACATCTAAGCTGTGGTGCTTAGTGAACGTGTGTATAGATTTCCAGGTAGCTGCTTTGCAGACATCCCAAAGGGGTATGTCTCCTGCTGTTGCCACAGAGCCTGCAGTGCCCCTGCTGGAGTGGGCCCTGAGCCCCACAGGAGGTTGATGACCAGTATTTTCATAACAGACTCTAATACAAGAGACTAACCAGTGGGAAATAGTCCCCTTGGTAGCTGGTCTTCCTCTGCCTACATCCCCATAGGTGATTTCCTGGTTACAAACTTGAGATGGACAGTGGCCATAGGCTCAAAGGGTGGTTCCATGAGCCTGGCAATGCAAAGATTCAGGCTCCAAGGAGGACTGGCTCCCTGACAGGAGGCTGGAGGTGCAAGAGGCATTTGAAAAACTGTTTGAATATGGTGTGGGAAAAAAAATGACTTTTTCTCCCCCCCCCACAGAAAGATAGGCTGAAATTGCAGCCAGCTGTAGCTTGAGAGGGCAGGGTTTCAAGCCTGACATTTGTAGATGTACCAAGTCATCCAACAGCTGGGAGTCTGAAGCTGCAAAAGGATTGACCTTTTTTGCTCTTACACCAAAGGGAGAACCCTCTTCCCATTTGGCTGCATAAGCCTTTCTTTGTGTTCATTTTTTTTTTAGCCATTCTCTGGGTTACAAGGACTTGTTCAGAGTACTGAGAGGATGGAAACTCTAACCCCTCAAGAACTAGGCCTTGAGGTGAAGTGTATGTCTGGATAATGCACTCTTGTCTGGGGGAAGGGTCAGCAGAAAGTGCGTTGGTGGCAGGCGAATGGGCCTTCTGCAGGACAGTGAGAGAAGGAGAGGGCACCAGGCTTGCCTGGGCCAATCCAGAGCCACCAGAATCCTTGATGCAGGCTGTAGTCTGAGCTTCAGTAATATCCTGAGTATCGGGGGAAGGGAGGGATTGCATATAGGTACCTCCTTGACCAGTCCAGGATCAGGGCATCCAGGAGAAGCGTTCCTAGGACTGGGGGCCTACAACAGTACTGATGAAGCTGGAAATTGAGGGGAGAGGCGGACAGATCCACTTCTGGAGTGCCTCACCACCTGAACACTGTGGCTAGTACTTGCTTGTTCAGAGTCCATTCGCTCTGACCTTGACTGATGCGAGTTAGAGCATCTGCCAGGACATTGTACTTGCATGGGAGGTAAATAGCTCCCTTTTTATGACAGGGAGCATATGCTTTAAGAGCTAGAAGGATTGTTCTGAGTTCCAAAAGGTATATATGTAATTGTGACTCTTGGAGTGTCCAGGTGCCACTCACTGAGGCACTGTCCAGATGAGCTTCCCCGCCCAGGAGGGAAGCATCTGTATTGATCGCCTCTGCGGGAAGCGGAGCTTGGAAGGGGATCCTTACTGCCAAATCTGCAGGGTTCTTTCACCAAAGTAGGGGCTGAAGGGACTGCTCTGTCACCGGTATCAGCTTTGAAAAATTGCTGCTTGTTTGAGACCAGCGAGCTCTAAAATAGGCTTGCCGGATCTGCATCCTGTACCTGACTCCTGGGACCACTGCCGGCATTGAAGCCATGTGTCCCAATAGCTAGAGGAAATGTCTGGCTGGTCTTGGCTGTCTCTGGATGAAAGAATCTGCCACTGAGGGAAAGTCTGAATTCTCAGCTGTGGAAGGAAGCTATATAATTTCTGGGTGTCCAGATGAGCTCCTATGAAGATGAGTAGCTGGGTGGGTTCCAGGTGAGACTTTTAGATTTACCAGGGAACCCAGAGACTCCAGAGTGAGCCCTGTAAGGGAAAGGGACTCCCTAACCTGACAAGGAGACCTTGGCACTATGAGCCAATCATCAAAAAAGGGGTAGACAAAGACGCCCAGCTTCCTGAGGTGTGTGCTGCTACCACTGCCAGGCACTTTATAAAGACTCCTGGGGCTGAGGATAGGCCAAAAGGCCACAATGAACTGATAGTGGCCCGAAGGGAGTTTAACCTGAGAAATTTCCTGTGAGACCTCCTTATGGGTATATGGTAAAAAGGAGTCCTTTAGGTCCAGGTAGGCTAGCTAGTCTCTCTGTTGTAAGGATTGTATGACTAGTAACAGAGTGACCATCTTGAATTTGGGTTTTAATAGTAAAGTAGGTCGCCACTCCACAGTTTTCTTTTGTGTCAGAAAGTACCTGGAGTAGAGGCCCTTGCCCCTTTTCGTGGGCCGAGACCTTCTCCACCACTCGCAGAGCTAGAAGGTTTTTTACCTCCAACTCCAACAGTAACACCTGTGTTGGGGCTAGAGGCTTTGACACCTGGGTACACATGAGGTCTGTATACACTCACATCAGGGCTTAGACTGCAAAGCTGCTGGCTGGGTAGAGGTGGCCCTTCTTTGGTCCCTTCTGCCCCTCCCTCTGAAAGCACCCCTGTACTGAGAGAAGTCATACTGTGGGTAGCGAATGTAAGGCCTGGTAAAATAACCTCTGCCCCTACTGCCCTCGGATGGAATTTCCACAGGGTAGGAGGCTTAGGTTTAGCCAAGAGGCCTTGTTGCAGTCAGTTGTTCTGGAATCAAACAATATGATTTGATCACAGGGAAAGTCCATGGCCTTAGACTGGGTGTCTGGGGTTAGACCGGTAGTTCTAAGCCAGGTAAAGTGCCTCAGAGAGATGGCATGGGCCAATCCTCTGGAGGTGCAGGGTTCGACAAATCCCATAGCCCGATGTCCCGGGCTACAAGAATTTACAGAAGGACTAGCACTATTGAATTAGCTGGTTGTCCAGGGACAACAAACTTGGAGATTTTTTTTTCCCCTTGCTGTACTGCTTGCCTGCTGTGCACCAACCAACCACTAGGTGCCGCTGCACCTCATTGTTCCTTGGCCAGCTCAGGGTGACGAAGATTTAATCATGTGGGTGCCAAATCTGCAGGAGCCAGCGCAGCAGGTGTGGTTAGCAAGGATTCGGCAGGACCCTCCACATACCTTCACGACCCATCACAGCAGCAGAAAAGCATGGATGGATCCAGGACTGACAGGTGAGTCAGTGAATTCAATGTGGAATAGTACCTGTCAGTCCTGGGTATTGGCCACGGCAGTGGTAGGGGCGAGAGGTTTCAGCGACAGAAGCGGGAGGGAGCATGTTGCTGATAGCGCCATTTCACTACTGAATTAGATAGCGGACAGAGTGATTTTATTACCACAACTAAGTCAGCTCTCAACTTGGCTGGCAGAAATATAAGCAAATTAAAGCAATATTTAAAAAAAAAATCTGAACAATGGGGAATGAATATTACAGGGAGCGTTTCATTTTGTCAGTTTGGGGGAGGGGGATGCTGTCTCAGTCAGTCAAAGGATCTGAGAAGGAAAAATGTGTTTGCTCAGCCAACCATTACTGACGAGGAGTTGGATTGCACTATAGTTATGGGGACAGAAATAGAAGGGTTGTATTTTCACTGAGAAAGCACTGAAGCAGAGGGAGGTGGTGGGGAGTTGCCAGTAAAATCAGCGGTGGTGGGGGACTGAACAGTCAGTCGGGGTCTTAAACTGGAAATAAAAGATACAAGAAGGAGGTGTGTTTTCTTATCCTGGCTTCATGACCTTTACTGGAACAAAGTATAATGAAGTAGGAGGAGGACCGATTCAGTCAGAAAAAACGTAGAGAGACAAGTGTGGAGTTTTGAATTAACCAAATCAAACAAGAAAAAGGTGCCACTGATCAGGGCAAAGCAATTTGAAGAGGACTTGTTTCAGTGCAGTTAGGTGGGAGTGACTAGAAATCATGGTTTTGAATGATTGCTGTTAAAAAAGTAAGCTACACATAAAGAAAAGGTTGTGAAGCACTGCAGCTAAAATAGTACAGAAACATAAAATTATTTATCTTTGAAAGTCACTGTGGACCTGGTGATATACTGACATACTGTGGGAAAGAATCTGTCAAGGACTGGTTTGGTCAGGTGACACAGTACAACCCAAGTTCAGTAAGGTTGGAAAGGAAAAATAAAAATGAAATAGGCTTAGGCTAGAAACAATTATAATGCCTGCCTTTATTCATTGTACCTTCCTTCTGACTCATTTAGCAGTTGTAGTGCAGTAGTACTAGTAGTGCTCCATACCTTTTCTCTTCTTTCCCAGTGCCTCCTTTTCCAGTAAAACTATCTACAAACAAGGAGAATAGACTAGACTAAAGGACCCCAAGGCTATTTCTCTTTGCCCTTATGTTTTCTTTGACTTACCTATGGACTGGGAGCGTGTGTGCTAGTTGCCAGACAGTCAGCCAGTCTCAGCAGGCCACTTGTTCTAGAACTGTACTACTCTACCTATCTGTACTAAAGTAACCACCCTGCCTAACTAAAGGTGGGTGCTTTGTAGAGTGGAGTGAGTCCTTATTTGAACTGTCACACCTGCAGCTTGCATCTAAGCATTAATAAGAAAAAAATGGAAGGTAAAAGGTTGAAAGTGTAACTAACTGCCTACAGAAATTAAAAAGAAAATAAGATCAGGACAGGTAACTGCAGTAAAAGGAGAAGTCGAGAGAGACTTGTGAAAGAGTTGGACTTTGTGTTGCCAAACTTGCCACCTCGCAGAGACTAAAGGGAAAAAGTGTAACTAGTTGCCCAAATAAAAAAGAAATTAAGAACAAGACGGTAACTGTAGTAAAAGGAAGGGGTGATCTGCCCAGTGTCCTGCGCCTGCAGCCAGCTGGTTTAAAGAGACACACACACACAAAAAAGAGAAAGATTTAATGTTTTTTTATTTTATTTAAGATTTATTTCGATTAAATTGGTTGAAAATTTCCATTGACATGAACTGGACTACCACTCTAGACTCGGGGACTACCATTTTTGTCAAGGCCAGTTGTCCTGGACTAGCATGCCATTTTGAAATTTGTTGATCCTTGTGGAGGCGGCATCTTTGTTGTCATCTGCCACGTGGAACTGGTACTACAAAGCTTCCAGAGAAGTTTTTGCTGTATCCACCAGCTTCCGTACCACTGTATCCAATCCCTTGCGGGTAATGGCCAGAACACAATTCCACAGTGCTTTCTGATATTTGGTCATGAAAGCCATGTGGGAAGAAAGTTTGACAAGCAGCTGTGATTTGCTATGAAATCTATTTTTCTGGAATCCTTGTTCGGGGGTAAGGAGGACAAGGACAGCCCAGCTTCCTCGCAAGCTGCCTACTGCACTACACCATTGATATATATTTTGTCTTTCAGTCCACTTGTCAATCCCTGCCACAGAAGTCGGGGTTTCAAGCAGTTTCATGGTATTTTTATTTATATTTTTTCATTATAGGTGGGCATGGCCAGTCTTTTAGGAGGTGGGAGACTTTTCATCTCCCTATAATCTTTATCTTCATTCTCATCCTGGATGGACTCCTGAGTAGGGAGGTCCAGGGTGTCTAGCATGTTTTGGATAAACATAAGCATAGAGGGGGGATCCTCCTGGTTAGCAGAGGAAGCTCCAAAAAAGAGGGTCAGTGGACATATAAGGTTCTAGGCCCTCCAAATTCATGTCAGGGGCATCATAAAATTATTCATCATCATCATTTGTATTACCCTCAGTCTCCGGAACTGTGGAAGAGTGCATACTAGCCCCAGTAAACATAGACCTCATCTTTTGTAAGGTCTGAAGGATGTGCCATGCTTTTGCCAAAATCTTGCACAGTAGGGACCGGCGCAGACAGTGGCTGTATATGCTTTTTCTTTATGTTTTAAGCTACCTGTAGTCTCACTATTGGTTTTCCCCAGGAGGAACAGGAGCGTTGTTTGTCTTTACAGACTATATTTTAGCCACTTCATCAGCAGCTTGATCATGCTTCCTTTTTTGGAAACTTCATAATCACCCTTATTATTTATCTTTTTTTTTTTTTAAATTTATGAGGAACTTCATCAACTCCTTTGGAAGCTTTATTTGTTTGGCTGGGACTTGGAGGCTTCATTGGCACCTCTGCTTGAATTTTTATTTTTATTAACTTTAGATTGCCCCTCATCGGTAGTCTCTGATTTTTCCTCGCCATATATATTTTTCTTAGGTTTCTTTGCTCTGTTTCTCACCAAATTTGTGCAAAGAGAACCAACAGATCTGGACCAAAAACAACTGAGGCACAGGTTGCTGAAAACGCTGTTAAGCCAGTCCTGTGACAGCTGACATACACTTTTTTTTTTTAAACCTGTAGGTCCAGATTTCTGTTCAGTTCTGGGACTCTCTGACAAGCCAATCCACAGAGAACCCAGCAATAACTGTCAAAGTTTGAAAATCAAATAGTTACCTCACGGTAGGGACCCGCGAGTTCTGAGGTAAAAAATAAAGAAAAACACAGAAGTTTGACGGTTCCTTCGTGAATTGCATCAGAGAAGTGAAGAACCATTGAAATAAGCATTTGTGGTAAAAAATTAATATAAAATAAGCAGATGCGGCAAAAATATCTATAAATAAATGCAGTTGCGGTAAAAATAACGCAGATGAGCGAAAAAAAAAACACTAAAAAAAATAGTAAAATTACACTCAGCACACTAAAAATGTAAGTTTGTGAGGAAAACTTTACCAAGATGAGCGGAAAAGAGGCTGTTAACAAGGAAAGTTGAGAGACACCTCTGGAGCAATGTTGCTTAGTCAGCGGAAAAAAAATTCTGAAGCCCTTCAGACTGCTCCCTGTCAGCACACTCCCCTCCTTTTTTCTGACTGGCTGATGCCCAAGCTCATTATGCTAATTATCTTCAAGGCATACCTAGGGGGCAGTTGCACTTAGCCAACTAACTGCTATAGTTACTGATGCTAAAGGACTCCAGGGGTAAGAATATACAGATATTCTTATTTGTTCTTCCTGGCTTAAATGGTGGAGGGAAAAGATATTCCTAACCCCCACAATGACCAGGGCTAATCTCCTGGCCACCCCACCTCCCAGTCCAGTAGTTTTCCACCCACCTCCCCTTCCTCATGGTCCCAGACCTACAACTAAAAGAGCTCCTGTGACAGTGTAAGTCAAGGTATCAATTCGTTTTGGAAACCTGATTAACAATCTTTGCTAATCAATATCATTCTGATTAGCAACCAACCAGGTTTAAGGAGCAATTTCATTAAATGGTTATTTTTATCTGCAAGATACAGTTTTGAAGACTGCAGTTGCATAGGGAAGTGTGAAACTGCAAGATCAATTTCTGCAATTCTGTACTTTTTAAAACAATTGCAGGACAATGTTATCACAATTTGGAAATTCCTATTCAATGTGGCAAATTAGTTGATTAGTAACTTCTGCTAATCAAGGTACACTTGATTAGCAAGTAGTGTTTTTTAAGTAGTAAATTGCTTTGCAAACTCACTTATTTTATGCCTTGTAGGTATGCCCTTTTGCCCTTCCCCATCACTTTCAGGACCCAAGGTGGTTTTGTCAGAGGCTCTGGTGGGAACTGAACCAAGATTTGGCAAGATATGCCTTTTTTAGAGTTGGTCTTTAAGACTACAGTCCAGCAAGACCTGGCCAGTGGGATTTTGGGCTGTACAAGACCCTGGTGAGACCTCCCCTTGAATACTGTGTACAGTTCTGGAGACCACACCATCGAAAAGACATTGACAAAACAGAGATGGTGCAGAGAAGGGCAACCAAGATGGTGAAGGGATTACATCACAAGCCTTACAAGGAGAAAAGCGAGGGACCTCAATTTGTACAAGCTGTAACAAAGGAGGGAGAGAGGTGACATGATAGAAACATTCAAGTACCTCAAGTAGGGTTACCAGACGTCCGGTTTTAACCGGACATGTCCTCTTTTTAAGTTGTGTTAATTGTGTCCGGGCGAATTTCTTATTTAGTGCTGCTTTTTACGGGTTTTGGGCTTGGCAAAGGACTTGTTGTTTGTTGCCATGCAACCATCCTACTTACGTACAAGCGCGGCCGCAGGTGAAAAAAAACTACTGAATCGCCTGTCATCATGATCTAGCCTTAGCGCCATATCGCCAAGACCGAACATCACCCGGCGAGATTTCAGCAGTGAGGAGTGATTCATCATGATTCAGTGTGGAACGTGGTCGGTAGAATTACCAGGAAATGGAACCCATCCTGATACCTGATCCCGAGACTCCCAGAGGCGGGATGATTGCCCCCCCTTCCCCAGTGAAGCACCCTGATGGACTGTAGATGGCGAGCCTTCCTCGTCTGCATTTGCCTCACCTCAGGGCTCTGTCCTGTCCCGGCTCCTGGGGTAAGTGACCTAACCGATCAGCTGTGTAGCAATTAATAAATACATGGGGGCTTTGGTTCGCTTCGCTCAGCTGCCAGTTTCAAGTGGAGAATCGGTTGCATTTTGTATGTGCCTCTGCGTGTTCCCCATGTGGAGATGTCATGGAAAGGCATGATCCCCACTCTGATTTATTAGGGCATGTTGCATTAGTGCTTGGTCTCCGAGGTTGGCTTTTGTGCTCTGTTCTCTTGCCATGATGATGGGTCTGAAAGGACCATTGAAATATGAAATGAATATGTGTAAAGGAGGGAGGATCTACCCTTTCCTGCTGTGAATCCATGCTGCCTTGGGTCCTGTGCCTCTAGGTACTCAACAATTCTTTACTTCAGAAGTGATTCCATCATTTTCCCTACCACTGAGGTCAAACTGACAGGTCTGTAGTTTTTCTTGTTTTGCATTGTGCAGGTTTTCTGCCTCTGTTGTGGATAAGCAGATTTATAAAGGTAATTGCATGTCTAAAGATTGACTTTTGGGCCTGTGGTACATACTGTATACCCTTCAATCGCAAGCCTACAGTTTTCTTGCTATTACATCAGTCAGATTTTTAACCCTTTCCTTTTCAAATTGAAATCAGAGTGGTTACAAAGTCCTGCAGGGAGAACAGACCATCCGTGCAGGTGCTCTCACCTGGAGGAAAGTTTCAATGCAGCATGGCTCACTGAGTGCCATCTAGTGGTTGCATTGTGGAGTACTGCTGGCAGCATGGTTGATTCCATGTTGCCTGACACTATCCCGGAGCATCACAAGTGTGCGCTATGCGTAGTGGGAGGTGGGCTAGATACAAACAGGAAGAAAAATCCCATTGTTGACAGACCGAAAATCAGGCCCATCACTTCCCATGTTTGGAGAGCACACTGAAAGTACGGTGCTACAAGACCACGTCACAGGCAATCTTGTAATTTGACTCAGAGTATGCCATACGGGGTAGCTGAAAATGGGAACCCCACCCAAGGGGTAAGTTGGCGGGCAATGGTGCCATGGTCAGTGAAGACACTGCACAGACTAGGAGACCCAGGACAGGAGCTGGAGACTGTCCAAAGCTTTAAAGTTGCTCTTAAAACCTTTCTATTTAATTTAGCCTATTCTGATTTTTAATGCTGTTATAACATTTATTGTTTTAATTAGTTGTGTTTATTTGACATATTGTTATTTATTCTGTTGTACAAGCACCTTGATTTTTTAGAAAGGTGCTTTTTATAAATAAAATTGATTTGATTTGATCTGAACAAAAGAAAACACAATGGAAATAAACAATGTTGATTACCGTCATTTGTAGTTAGTGATGTCCCCCCCCCCGACCCAAGCCGCCATCCGGATGCCGGCCACCCCAGCCCTGCTCCCCTGAATTTCCTCCTGGACTTAACTCTGCTCTAAGACAGAGTGGCCTGGGTGCTCGGTGGGGTGCAGAACTAGCGAGTGGCTAACGTCAGCGGCAGCTCAGGAACCATTTTCCATTCTCCTCCCTGAGGAGTGGCATGTCATGCTGCCCATACGTCCCCACGCATGCGTCCGTGTGGGAAGCATCGGCAGCTGCCATTCTCTCTACCTACTCTGACAGTCCCAGAGTCTCATACCCCCAGCCGACGCTAAGGACCAAATGAATGCTGGGCACCGAAACCCTCCCTCCCCAGCAGAGGAAAGCAGTCCTCCAGATGCTCTGTTCTCTCCCTCCCCAGCCGACACTCTGCAGCCCAAGTCTGCACCCAAACCCGAGTTGCTGGTATGGCATAAGGTGTGCCGTCCAGCGCGTCTACCCTCAGCATTACTGGGTCAGCCACTACTCTGCTGTCTTCACTATCACAGTCCTCCATACTTTCAAAGTTAGCTGTATGTAGGCTTCCTCCAATTGGTAACAGTTATTTCTGCGACCCATCACCGCAGCCACAAGTTGGACCTGGTTTTCTCACCGGGGCTTGAGGTTACGAACCTCAGGACTGATCTGGTCGTTTGGTCTGATCATTGCACAGTGAAGTTCTTGTTTGGCCCCCGATAGTCCCTCCCCTGTTGGATTGATCAGCTATCGCCCTTTAAGGGGATTGTCCCCAGAGGGACTGCTGGTGGTAGCTGATTTATCCAGTGTAAATGCTGCATGTGCGGTTGGTACAGGCAAGGCGGTGGCTGCCTATAATAAGGCGGTATCCAGGGCACTTGATGCCATCGCACCGGTCCATATACAACCCAGATATTCATGCTTGAGATCCCTTGGTTTGATAGGGATCTCAAGGAGATGAAGATCAAGGGTCGGAAGTTGGAGCATTGCTGGCGGAAGGCCCATGGAGGACAAGCTGGCCTTGCGTGCTCACTACCATGAGTACCAAGGGGCAATCAACTGTAAGAAGGCAGACTTCCTGTCCAGCGAGACTGCTGCAGGGAAGAACATACCAACTCAGCTTTTTCGGACTGTGGACAGACTTCTACATCCAGTCTGTCTACAGCCAAAGAAAGGTTTTAAACAGCATTATGTGGTGAGTTTGCTCAGTTCTTCTCTGGCAGGGTGTCCTCCATCCGGTTGGGGATCTCGTCAGTGAGGCAAGTTTTGCCTCACAGTGACCAGCCTGGTAGGAGTTTAGACCACTGGAGGTGGCCGAGGTCACTGAGGTGATCTCAAAGCTGAGCACACTTATTGTGAACTGGACCCAGCCCCAACCCATTTCTTGATGAGATGTGTCCGGACTGTTGGCCCGGTGTTCACCAGGATTATCTGGTGTTCACTACTGGAGGGAGTCTTTTGGGATGCCTTGAAAGGGGCACTGATGAGGCCCCTCTTGAAGAAGCCAATTCTCGACCCTGATGTCCTGGCAAATTACCGTCCAATCTCCAACCTTCCATTTTTAGGAAAGGTTGTTGAGAAAACAGTGGTGCAGCAGCTCGAGGAGCACCTCATGATCTTTGACATCTAGGAGCCATTCCAGTCAGGTTTCAGGGCTAGGCATAGCACTGAAACGGCATTGGTTAGGGTGCAAAATGACCTCCTCAGGGCAAGAGATAGAGGAGACAGGTCAATTCTTATTCTTCTGGATCTCTCATCAGCATCTGACACCGTGGATCTCATTGTGCTTATAGATCACTTTAGAGAATATTGTGGACTCACCGGTACTGTCAACTAGTTTGAGTCCTATCTCTCTGGCAGGAAGCAATGGGTGGTGATGGGGAATTTCTCCTCCTCCCTGAAGCACCAGCCATGTGGAGTGCCTCAGGGTTCGATCTTGTTGCCAATATTATTTGCGTTGTACATGCTGCCCCTAGGGGAGCTCATTAGGCATTACAGTTTGGGTTTTCACTGCTATGCAGATGATACCCAACTGTATACGTCCTTTGTCCCTGGAACACATAATGCCATGGAAGTGTTTAACAACTGCCCGGCTGAAATCAATGACTGAATGTCCTCCAATTGATTGCAACTGAACCCCGACAAGACAAAGGTCTTAGTGATTGAGCAGGGTCACGGGCATGATGGGAGTGCCTCCAGAGTGGTGACAGGACTGGTCCTGAGGTCCACTCCATTGATGGCTTCCACTAGTGTGAGAGATCTTGCTGTTATCCTGGATGACAGATTTACACTTGATGCTCAGGTGTCATCTGTGGTCCAAAGTGGTTTTTACCACTTAAGGAATATCACCAGGATTAAACCCCTAGTTCCGCATGAGGAGCTACCATCACTAGTACATGCCTTTGTTAAGTCCAGGCTTGATTACTGTAATGCTCTATACTTCAGAGTCAGTGGAGGGACCCTCCGCCGGCTGCAGCTGGTGCAGAACACAGCGGCCAGGTTATTGATGGACCTGTCCAGGTCTAGTCATGTGACTCTGGTCCTGCGAGCTTTGCACTGGCTGCCTGTTAGGTGGAGGATCATCGTCAAGGTGGGCTTGCTCACCTTCAAGGCCCTATACGGACTGGGCCCTGGCTACCTGACTGATCTCCTGACACCTGCCACCTCAGTCCACTCCCTCCACTCCTCCAACAGGAGCCTTCTAGTGGTTCCAAGGGCCAGGTTAAAAACTTCTGGCGACCGAGCTTTTGAAGTTGCTGGACCGGCCCTTTGGAACTCGTTTCCCATTTCTGTCAGGGAAGCCCCGACGAGGGAGGCATTTGAAAGCGGTCTACTCACCTATTCTGCTTGGCCTTTCCAGAAAAATTAGAGCCAATATATTTTTTTTGTTTGTTTGTTTATTTCAGGGTTAAGACCATTGAGTATAAACTCATTTATAATGGTGACCTTCATCCATACTTTACACAAACATTCAATAAATATAAATAAAACAAAGCAACACGATAACACAATTAGTTAAAACAGTTACACTGCTTTTCCAAAGACCACAAATACTTTTTCAATGTAAAAACTGAGGGAGGTTGGGCCAGCCCAGTGGCATGGAGGGTTGAGGCGCTGGAAGCCACACCTCACATCATGCTGGCGACCCGGGTTCAGACGCGAGCCCGGGTTGTCAGAGGTCGGTAGGGGAGGATAGGATTGAGCATCCAGAGGACTGCTCTCCCACCCTGAGGAGGGATGTGGGTTTCCACCACTCTGCAGCGGCCCCTGGGGATGCCCGGAGGCACTGCTAGAGTCGGTGTAATAGAGGGAGAAGTGCAGCGGACGTCAGCACGTTAGTGCCAGATGTCATTGCGCGTCTGCATTCCTAGGGGACAAATCAGGAGGAAAACCAGCAGCATCACTCGTGGCAGCTTGATGGCCGTAGCTTCCTGAGCCCAGCGGCGACCCCAGGAGTGACCCAACATGCCGGTATTGGATCCTTGCCTGGCGCGGGGGCCAAGGGGGGGACCCTTTCGCGGGTATAGCAGCATATGACAGCCGGTTGAGTGTGGGGCGCCCCGGTGGATCATTGGGGAAGCGGAGCAGTGGCTGGAGGTAAGGCAGAGTGGTGGCTGCACAGGAGGAAAAATACAGTGGAGATTAAAAAAAAAACTGAGGGAGGTTGCCTAGCCTGGTTTGGGTCCTGAATACCTGAGGAAGACTGTTCCAGAGAACCGAAATATAGTAACTGAAACAACATTGGTAACATTTTGTTTTATAAAAAGGAACCAACATTTCTCTTGCTCTGGAATTCCTCAAAGATGGTTCTATATTCCTAAAACTTAGCCTACTGCTTAAATATAAAGAGATATGGCCCAACCCACATTTACAGGCAAATACCCGTTTGTGGCTATCCCTTCTATCACATGAGGGTATCCATCCTACCTGCTTATACATCTCACAATGATGCATACGTTTTGGACAATTTAACACCAATCTGGCCAGCCTATGTAACAACACGTCCAGCCTATCACTAGTTGCATTGTCGTACAAGATGTCTCCATAATCTAATGATGGAAAATGTTGAACTTTTATGTTTAAATTTAATGTTTCTGAGTCAAAGCAATTTTTATCTCTATAAAGAGAGCCCACCTTCTTACTCAACTGGGTTATAAGCTTATCTACATGGGTATTCCCCGAACATAACCTATCTAACCAAAACCCTAAATACTTGTAATTATCTGCACATTCCAAAATACTTCCTGAACCAGCAACAATTTTCAATTCACAGTCCCCTCTTAGTTTTGAAGCTTCCCAAGACTATATTTGTTTTAAAGCTGTATTATATGTTATATGCGGTATCTGTTTGTACTTTCTTTTTTTGCATTGACCCTGCCCGTTTTCTTTTATGGAAGGCGCCCAGAGCCTCCAGGGTTGGGTGCCATATAAATAAATATGCCTTGCCTCTTTATTAAACACTGCATGTACCTGCACACAGATTAAAAGTTACTGCTGCGCTGAAAAAGAACAAATACATTCTGTAGAAGCAGTACATACCGTCTTACTGGTAACACGCTATCACTGCCCTATTATTGTGCATGACCATGTGTGCAGAAACAGAAGTTCCCAAGGTTGCACAGCAACTTATAAAAAGCATATATTGACTCAAAGCAAAATGGCAACACAAATGACATCATACTCCATTAAATGCAAGGTGTGTATTATGAGAATGTGTTATTCATACGAGCACTAACAGACAGCATATGTGACTGTAGAGCCACTGCTTTGAGAATGGCAGCTGCAAAGCTTTGAAATTGCTTTGGGTTATAATTTTATTTTTTTTGCTTTGGAGCTTCTTTAATTGGAGGGGTGGGCAGGAGATCCCCTACTCAAACATTTAAGACATAAAAAACTATAGCTGCAAAAAAGAACTTAATATGTCATGATGTGGAACTACCCAATCAAGTTTGATGTGAGTGCATAGTTTAACAGGTTGAAACAACATACTTCGTGACTATGAATCTGGCAATGGAAGAGTGGTTAAGAATGCAGCAAAAAGGTCAGATTTTCAAGGAACGTGTCCCGTTATTATGACATGGTCTACCCGTTGTAAATGGGATTAGCTCATATACAGCACTTGGCTTTCTGAAGCAGCTGGGAGTGCTTGCAGAGCAGTGCGGCCTAACCACAGTGCTCGGATTACTTTCAAATAAAAGGAATGAAAGGGCATGCATACAATGTCAGGTTATGCAACATTTCAAATATGTGGCCCAAAGCATTAGGCAAGTGTTGTGACAACTATACAATCAGTAAAGGTGCTTGTCTCATTTGTTGAACCGTTACGGTCAGACAACTTGGAAAAATACACCAGCGTGAATACTATCAACAGCTTTGTGTGCCAGCATTTCTGGAACTGTGACATCATATACTCTAATTCTATTTATTTGTAATTTGTGACCAGAAAAGACATACTAAGCTGTGATAGCTGTTTCCAGGTGCATCCTGGGGAGTGGGCTGCATGGGGTATCTGGGATTGTGCTTTTCTACAGATTTATTTATCCAGGTTAAAACACAAAACTGTCTCTGTTAACTTGATTAAATAGAGTGACATTTTTAATGGGAACACAAAGGTCCTTCTAAATATTTCAGGAACAAACAACCACTGGTTTGTCACAATATTTAAAGTTTTTAAAATTAAAGCCTATTCTTCTTGTGAATTGTAAAACACAACCTTAACGGCAGTGGCAAAATACTAATATAATAACCGGGGAGAGGTTTCCCCAAAAGGAAACCAGGCTGTAATTCACCGTTATAACCAGCTCGTTATAACAGTGCACATGCACCACGTTTCCCTCACTCCACGCATGCACCAGTCACACTCTTAACTTCATTGCACCAGACACTTCACAACCTCACCTCAGTACACTTTTTTAACTTTTGGGAGGAGCCACGTGAAAATAGGTAAATATTTAAACAATCGCTCCAACCGTTGAACCCGACTGCGGCTGCACAGCGATGTGTTTTTATATAATTGTTGCGGCAAAAAAAGCTCCTCAACAATTATATAAAATAAAACATGTGATGGTGTGTAAAACTTGAATTTTACACACACACTCGGTGCTTGATGCTTAAATAAACCCCTCAAGCTTCACTCTTGGAGTTTATGCAGCATCCAGCACCTCGGGTGTGTATAAAATCCTCGTTAAGCACACCACCCCATGTATTATTCTATATATAGTATGATCTGATATCATACCAGAGGGTCAGTTCCTTACAGACCATGTTTTTATGTTCCATGATTCCATTAAAAAATACCTCAAATACCGGTAGTATCGTAAACCTTTGCTAAGTGATTTTCTGTCATATATGACTTGGGGATAAAAGAGAGGTATTTAAGGTTTATTTATAGCAATACAAGGGCATACAACCCTTTTTAGCCAAAACAGACACTGTAATCGAAGATAACTGTAAAGGTGGGGGTTTCAAAAGAGTGGGACATGCACGCAAATGTATGCTATGCCTGCACCTGCATCCCTTTACTTGTATCCAGATAGGCCTGCTGCTATTTTCAAAACCGGTGTCTGCTTATGACAAAAAGTCATGATTTGTGGCAGAAAACGGATGTAATTGTGAGTTGTGTCCAGTTTGGCCTTATTTGCTTCTGTTTTTGGACACAAACTCTGGATGCTGTTAGGCCATCTTACAGACGGTCCAGCAGGTTTGGATGCTTTTTTCCTTTTAAAAATAGTGGTGGATGCATCTTGGACATCTCCTTTTAAAAGTCCTGCCCCAAGAGTTCAACTTATCTTTCTTTTTGTTTCTGTTTTTTTTTTTTTTTGTTTGCCCAACCTACTATAGCTCCTGTGGGAAGGCCTGCACTCCCATTGCATCTTCCATCCCCCCGAACACCCTGGCACCTACCTGGCAAGGAACTCAGTAGATTACCACCCCTCCCATAGTGGGGCCCACCTAGTACAGTCAAGGGAGACAAAAAATGGAGGCTGAAGGACCCAAGGCTTGAATGAAGGACTAACTGAGGACACAACTTCCAGAAGGAAGAGCTCCTTTTTCTATGTTCTTGGTCCCAATCCAAGATGCTTCTGTGCTTGTGCCTGGTCAAGCTCTGCGTGCATTCCTGTCATCATGCCCTCCATGCTCTGCTATTTCAGCCTATGGTATCCCCATGACTGGACAGGATGACCTGTAATGTGCCGGGAACCTCCAGGCCCAACAGCTGGGGCTGCTCAAAGAACGCAGTAGCATACTTCCTGCACCCTAGCATGACAGTGCTGCCTCAGGCATCAACTTTCACCCCTGCGGCTGCAGTGAGTTGCTTGGTCTACTTGACAAGGCAATGTACTGCCACTGGGATATCCAACAGTTCCAAGCTGCCAAATGTTTAACCTTAAAATGTGACCATTCTTACTACTTTGGTTTTCTAAGGATTCATGCATATTGACTGGAGGGCACAGAGAACAACATGCTCACTCAGAAGTGCTGCTGCAAAAGGCTAAATCATCGTAGACAAAAAGCAAGCAGCGCATACATATGCAGCAGAAAAGTCCAAGTGCAAATTTATTTTAACAGTGCAAATAAATACGGGCAATATTTATTGCAGGGGTCTAGTGTGTGAAATACTCTTATGCGAAATGCAGAAGGAAGAGCTATAGTACATCTAAGCCATGCTTTCCTGTAACTCCTCTACACACACAAGTTATCCCCTTTAGTGCATGTAGTAAATTATTAAATGTATCTATATTAGCATTGTGTAGGTGATCTATCTGACTGAAGAAATGTATTTCTATTCATCTGTAAACAAATTACCAATAGATTCAATGCATCTCTGTTACTAGGCTACAAAGACAATAAAATGGTGCCTGACCCATTCTGCTCTTAACCGGTTAAAACCTAGACACATGGGACTAGGTAAACGGGGTATACTCTATAGCGAGGCGCTACATTAACCAAAAATAATAAACCCCAGGTCAAAAATATCATTTTGCAAATCAAATACAACCACAATAACCCTACCCCTGCCTGCCCTGCAGAGAAAAGAAAAGAATATAAAGCTTTGAATTCAAGACCTCCCCATCTACTCTACACAGAAAACACACTTAGCTAAAGCTCAAATCCGTATTAAAAAAAATAAACTTTCAACGTATAGCAACCTCACACAACTGCAGTCACTGGAACACAACTTCCTTAAGGTAAAACACAGACCTCCTGCCATTTCCTCTGAAAATAAACCTAGCTAATGCTTTAAATTCACATATAAAACTTCTATTTAAGCCCCACAGAACCTAACCTTCCTAAAAAGTACAGTTACTTAAGAACTTAACAGTAGATCTTCGAGTGAGGCTCTTCCAGTAGGTATTCACATATAGGACTAAGCTGCCAGGCATCAGGACCCCACGGAAAAAAACTTCTAGCTAGCAGTCTCTGGCGGTGGACCGCCCCACGTCAGGTGATCGATGTCAGTATAAAGGGGCGGTCCCCCACGCCCGCCTTCCAGTTCTTTCCCGACAAAGGCCATTAGAGGCATGACGAGAGAGAAGAGGATATGCCCCCATGGAAGGAAGAAAACGGAAGAAAATGCAGGAGGAAAGAGGGAGGGAAGGCAATACCTACTGCAAGAGCCTCTCTCGAAGATCTACTGTTATGGTAAGTTCTTACGTAACTGTACTTACTATCTTACTTCTCGAGAGGGCTTTTGTAGTAGGTATTCACATATAGGACTGAGTCCCAAGCAGTCTGGAACAAAAAGAAATATGGGAAGAGGATTGTCATCCACAACTGATATAAATCAGGGCTGAGCAGGTCTCATGATAGGAGGCCCTACAGAACAGCCAATCCGAAGCCTGCTCTATGGCGAGAGGCAATGTCCAAACTGTAGTGTTTCATGAAGGTATGGACAGAAGTCCAAGTTGTGGCTGCACAGATGTCAGCCGCTGACACATTCCTGAAACAAGCAGCAGAGGCAGCTACCCCTCTAGTGGAGTGACCTCTGACCTGACCCGGAAGGGTCTTGTTGTACTTGTCATAACAGAAAGTGATACAATTCGCTAACCACTTAGACAGGCATTGCTTGGAACCTGCATTGCCTTCTCTTTTGTGGGCGAAAGAAACAAATAGCTAATCCATTTTCCTGAGATCTTTCGTATCTCAGGATTCTATGTACATCCAGAGTAGGCGTAAGATATTCTCCATGATTGGAGTGTTCCATGAAAAAGGCCGGTAACTCAATGGATTGGTTCAGCGTAGACTCAGCCACCACCTTAGGAAGGAACTTAGGATTGGTGTGCATAGCCACTCGTTCCTTGTGGAAAATCAGGTACAGTATTTTACACATCAAGGCATGGAGCTTGGAAATTTGCCGAGCTGAAGTAATGGCCACCAGAAAAAGCATCTTCCAAGAAAGAAACTTTAATTCTGCCTCCACTACTGGTTCAAAGGGGGGCAGTGTGAGCTTCTCCAGATTGAAATTCAGGTCCCATGGAGGGGCAGGATTGCTGATTGGGGGTCTCAGATGTAGAACCCCTTTGAGGAAGGTCTTGGAGACTTCCAGTTGAGCAAATGACCTGTCTCCAAAGGGAATGTGGTAGGCTGAAATCGCTGCCATATGAACCTGTAATGAGGAATGACTGAGACCCAGATCAAAGAGGTGTCTCGTGTAATCCAGGACTTTGTTAGCTGGGCACGAAAAGGGGTCTAAATCCTTAGAGCTCACCCAGATGGAAAACCGTTTCCACTTCATAGCATAGGTGGATCTGGTGGAAGGCTTTCTAGCCTCCACCAAAATGTCCGCCACCAGAGGGGAGACTCCAAAGTACACCTTGGCTACGTTTGAAGAAGATACGCATGGAAATGAAGTGATTTGAGACCTGGATGAACCAGGGTCCCCTGATCCTGGGTCAACAATTTTTGTGACAGAGGAAGAGGAAGAGGAATTGGAGGTTCCTCAGAAAACTGTTGCAGAAGAGAGAACCAAACTTGCCTGGGCCAGAAGGGAGCCATGAGGATCATTTGTGCCCGCAGCTTGTTCAGCACCCTCGGAATCAAAGGAATGGGAGGGAAGGCATAAACAAATCTGTCCCTCCAACAGAGAGACAGTGTGTCCCACCAGAAAATCAGAAAATGCCTCGCCCTGGAGTGAGTTAGCAAAAGGCGGGAAGCTTGACGTTGCCGGGGGAGGCAAAGAGGTCCACCTGAGGAGTCCCCCACTGCCGCAAAATGTCGTTTACAACCTTTTGATCTAGTTCCCATTCATGGGACCTGGCTGACACGTGTCTGAGAGCGTCGGCCAGAGTATTTTCCACTCCCAGAACATGAACCGCGGTCAGGTGAAGGCTGTGCTGAACTGCCCAGTACCAGACTCTGATCTCCTTCCGGTACAGAGGATAGGAACGAGTTCCTCCCTGCTTGTTGATCTACCAGACTATGCACAAGTTGTCTGACTGAACCAGATGATGACCGGGAAGAATGAAAGGAAGAAGAGCCTGTTGGGCATAGAGGACCGCCCTCAGCTCCAGCACACTGATGTGAAGCTTCTGCCTGAGACGAGTCCAGCTGCCCTGTGTCTTGTGAGACCCGAGGTGGGCACCACAGCCGTCCAGACGCATCCGTTGTCAGAGTCTGGATTGGAGGGTCGATGTAGAACGGGACCCCCAGGCTGAAGTTCTCCTGAACCATCCACCAATGCAAGTCTCTGATCATGGGATCCAATACTAGTACCTCATGTCTAGGTCGTCCAGAGTTTGGTCCCATTGCGACCAAAGAGTCCATTAGGAGACTCATGTGGAGCCGAGCTAAAGGAACCATCAGAATGGCAGCCGCCATGAGTCCGAGAAGGCGAAGGACCTTCCTGGCTCCTACCCGCCTGAGGCTGGACAAGAGACGAGCATGATTCTGAAGAGTCTCAGCCCTGTCCTGGGGCAAAAAGGCTTTGCCTTGGGTCGTGTCCAGCACTGTCCCTATAAAATGTAGACATTGACAAGGGACCAAATGGGACTTGGCCTGGCTGATGGTTATACCCAGGCTGGTGAAAACCTGCAGGGTAAGGGAAAGGAAGTGCAGGAGCTCCTCCCTGGACAGGGCCACTAAAAGCCAGTCGTCCAGGTAAGGGAAGACATGCACTCTCCGAGTATGCAGGTGGGCTGCCACCACTGCCAGACATTTGGTGAATACTCGGAGGGGCTGAGGAAAGACTAAATGGGAGGGCCTTGAACTGGTAGTGGACCCTCTGAAAACAAAACTGAAGGAATTTGCGGTGGGAAGGGCATACGGGGATATGAAGATATGTGTCTTGCATATCCAGAGCACATAGACACTGTTCCGGACGAAGCATTGGAAGAAGGCTCTGCAAGGAGAGCATTCTGAAATGCTAGTACTCCACGAACTGATTTAGGGAGCTGAGGTCTAGGATAGTCCTCAAGTCTCCTGTATACTTTGGTACTTGGAAGAAATGGGAATAGTAACCTGTTCCCTGAAGGGGGGTGGGGACGGGTTCTATCGTCACCTTCAACAGAAGAGATTGGATTTCTTCTAGAACCAGAGGAAGATGTTGCGGGGAGTACGATGACTGAGGGGGTGGTCTGCGAGGTGGTTTCTCAAGAATCTCTATCGAGTGTCTGGCTGATATCAGCTGGAGTACCCAAGCATCTGCCATTATCCTCTCCCAACCCGGAAGATGAGAGGAGAATCTCCCCCCCCCACCAGTTCCTCTGGAATGGCCAGAAGCAGAGGGAGAGGCAGGAAGCCAGGAGGTGGGGGGCAAAACTCCTGAAGGTTTTTTACTGGGGTGGGGGATTTGGATGCAGGAGGGGCTCTATGCTTGTTGGGGCGTTTAGCCTGTGTTTGCTTCTGTTTTGAATGGTTTTGGCATTGAAAGGAACGCCGCTGCCCCTGAGGGGGTCTGTACAAAGTCTGAACAGACATAAGTGCAGTACCCTTCTCCTGTAGTTCAGTTATAATGTCCTTGACATCACCCCCAAACAGCACTGAACCCCTGAAGGGAGCATCCTGGATGGCAGTCTGCACTTCAGGGACCAATCCTGAAACATGGAGCTAGGCTTGTCATCATAAGCCTATGGCAAAAACCAAGCTCCTACCTGCCGTGTCCACCACGTAGTAAGTGGCACGTAACATGTGCCTACAGGCCAAACGCATGGAATGGACAAGGTCTCCCAGTTCCTGTTTGGTTTGCAAATCAAGAAGGGAGTCCAGTTTTGCTTCTACCTGACTAAGGAGAGACTTCTGGTGATCCCTGTATGGCCGACGTAGTTAAGGGCCCTTATACCTAGAGTCGAAGATGCATAGATCTTCTTCCCGTACTGGTCCACAAGCCATAACTCACTGTCAGGGGGAGACGAGCTGAAGCGTTTCCAGTTGGCAGAATGGCCGTGAGCGGCCCTAATTACCACCGAATCTGCCTTGGGGTGAAGACTAAGAAAATCTTTACCCTCTGGAGGCTGGTAAAGCCTATCCGCCTTTCTAGGAAGGGGGGCTAACGAGGAAGGTCGTTCCCAAATAGTGGAACCGAGATCCTCGTGAGGCTCTATCCAGGGCGGAATCAGTGTAGGAGCAGTTTTCGGCAGATCCAGATGGGCAGCGAGTTTTTTATGCTGTGGATCTGGCTCCACTGATTGCCACTGACAGGTGTCCTGGATTTTTCTTAGTAACTCCAGAAAAGAAGGATCCTCCGGAGGAGATTCTGGAGGGTCCTTCGACCTGGGATTTTCTGGAGTATGTGGCTCATCCCCAGGATCAGAGGGATCTGAGTTGGAGTCAGAGTCGGATGGCTCTGAAGAGGAAGAGGAAGACTCCTTCCTGTTGGGGGGGTGGAATGACCCTTTTGGGGGCAGCCCTGGGGTGCGTTTCCTCCCCAAACCGAAAGCCAGATAGATCTCCTCTGGCGTCTGGTGGGGAGGGGTCTCCTGTCGCCAACATAAGGGATCCGGCACAAGGACCGGCGTCGGCAGATGATTTTCAACCTCCTTGGTGAGCTGGGCCTTGGCTTCTGTCCACCAGGAGACCAAGACCTCCTTCAGGTCCATCGGTGGCTGCGAAGGTAGTGGCAGAGGAGGAGGAGGAGAAAGAGGGGTTTGGGTAAGGGTAGTTGGGAAACCCATATTACGAGTATCCATAGCCCGATGGCGGGAAGCCCGGCGTCGGGTAGTGAGGCACTGGGTACTGCAGTGTCGGATACTGGGGAGCCAGGTATTGTGGCGTCGGGTACCCTGGAGCCAGGGGCTCTGATGGAGCAGAGGGACCTGGTGTCGGCCCTGCAGGTGGACTGGACAGTGAAGGCATCGGTCTCGAGGACGTCAGTCCTGGAGTAGGATGACCCCCGGAAGGGTCCGACCATCCCGACAGCGGAGGGGGCCTCTGTCAGGCAACGGGATACTGGAGGGTGACATCGTGTCAGCAGGCGTCGGGTCCGCGTCTGAGGATCTGGCGTCGTGGGGGGGGGCACCCTTGATGGCAGCGTCCCTGTATCCTCGACCCCAGCCAGGGAAGGAGGAGCAGAATCCCTGCAGGGGACGGGGGATCTCAGAAGGCAACATTACGATATGCTGCGGCAAATCCTGGACATCAGGTATGACATCGGAGCCTGATATGAGTTCGCCGGCTGGGCAGTCATCAGAAGGGCTGACGACTGGCTTAGCCACAGTGTCCGGGTGGACGTCAGCAGGACCAGCGTCCGGCTTAGCAGATTCACTCCGTCCAGAAGGCCGTGAGGGAGGTGCAGCCTTAGAGGAAGAGGAATGGGCTGGGCCGTCATCAGCAGCGCTGGCAATTGACTTAACAGCCTTGTCCAGGCGGATGTCAGAAGAACCGGCGTCCGACTTACCGGACCTACTCCGACTGGAAGACCGTGAAGAAGAAGCAGCCTTGGCGGGCGTGGAGGCCTCCTTTGCCCAGTAGGCTCCCGACAGGCCTGAGCACGAGCCTGCCGGGAGGGGAGATGCCACCTTGGTAGCCACCAAATGGCCATCGATGATCGGTCCCCCGGAGGGGCAGATACCTTGAGGGCCACAACTCCAGCCAAAGTCGCGGCAGCTGTGGACAACGAGTCCCAGTCCCAGTTCTTCTCTTTGTACCTTTTCTTTTTGTGACATTCAGGGGAGGTGGACACCTGCCTAAGTTTTTTCAATTCTTGCTCCATGGATGCCATTTTTTTCTTGAGCAGGTGGGCTTCCAGGGACCGCAGCCTCCGTCTTTGAGTAGCCGAACTGAATTTTTGGCAGTGTTGGCAATCCTCCACGTGGTGGTCCGGGCCTAAGCAGAAAGGGCACAAAGAATGGCTGTCCTTATGAGGGAGCTGGGAACTGCACGAGTTGCACTTGTTTTTATGCAATTCGGAGGGCACTGGGGACGACATACAGAGCAGATGTTGAAAACTATTAAAATTATGAGAAAATTGTAAAGTCAGGCTGAAAAGCAATAACTTTTAGCTGAAAAGGGTGAGATGAACGAGCGCTGTTCTACCGTGAGGAACTTTCACAAGCCGACGGCTGTAAAGAACTGGAAGGCAGGCATGGGGAACCACCCCTTTATACGGACGTCGGCTGACGTTGATCACTTGACGTGGGGGTGGTCCACCGCCAGAGACTGCTAGCTAGAAGTTTTTCCGTGGGGTCCTGACGCCTGGTGGCTTAGTCCTATATGTGAATACCTACTGCAAGAGCCCTCTCGAAGTAAGATCTACACAGCAAAACAAAATGTGTAACACATACCCAAATCTGCTGTCTCTATACACAACAGTGAAACTGCTCCAAACACAAATGTTTTGAATTAAAGGATGTGACATCATTAAAGGCAAACTCTTCAAACTGCAGGCTGTAATGTTAAGAAATCCAACATGATTGCAAAGTCCCCACAGGACTCACCCAGTGTTCTGTAAATACTTTAAGTGGAGCTGCCCCTTTACGGAATTCTGGCCACTTTAACTGATAGGGCCGCTCTGGACTAAAAAAAGGCACTGCACAATATAATCTTGATGAATACTGTTTATTTGACCAACCCCAATGTGTGGCTTCTTCTGGGGGATTGTAATAAAAATTAAAAATACTTTTTAAAGTACATTTTCCTGATTACATACATTTTGTAAGTATCATGCACTTTTGATGCAACTAACCCATATGTCACAAAGCAGTATCAATTCATTGCAAAGTCCTGTTTTCACATTGTGCTTCGTGTAGCTTTTTCAAAATATCTGCAAACGCAGTTATAAATATTCATTAAATATCTTAATGTTATCAGTCTTCTTTATAGGTTTACCCATCACTTCACTGGTATACTGTTTTTACATGTGTTCAAAGTGGTTTCCGTCTATCTTACCAACCTTACAGCTTTCTTGCTGCTTATGTGCCTGCCATTGCTTGTATAAATATGTTAAGGTGCTTTTTAGGTTTGCTTGCGCGCATGCACAAGAAGCATTATGTGACAGCTTAGGAGAGAAGCAGGGTTTTGGAGGTGCAGCACTGTGGCGGCCAATGGCCCACCTACATTTTCAGGCCTGGCCATGTTTCCCCAATGCAGTGGCATGCTGCTGCTGACACTAGTTCAGCAACCGTGCCACCAAGTTGAAACGAATTCGCCGCTGCAATGAGGGAGCAACCCATCACTGCAGGGTGGTGCCTTGCCTGGTGTAACATTTCAAGTTACATGGCGGCAGCTGTTGCCGTCCGCCCAGACTCCCCATAAAAGCCGATGGGGGGAGCCCACTCCCTGTCGTCATAATACCCAACCCATACATTTTGTTTGCCGAGGGAGTGCCCAATCCCCCTCAACTTGGCATCATGTTCCTCCCTCCCCCCAAACACAGATCCTTGTTCCTTTGCCGATGGGGGGCCCAATCCCTGTTGGCTCCAGTCTCCCCCCCCAAACAAAACACGCAAGGAGCCCACCCCAGCGTACCAAATCTACCTGCAAAAAAGGAAAACCTTCCTGCGATGATTTTAATTTTTTTTTTTAACTTGAAAAGTTGAAAACGGTTCCTCGTTGTGTCTGGGCCCAACCCGCACCCACCCTCTGCTCACCCCACATCCCCACACACACACACATTCACCCCATACTTACCTCTGGAGCTGGCACGATGATCTTCAATGCACCAGGAACAAGTCTGCACTCTTCAAAAGCTGACCGTGAACTGAAGAAATGGCGGTAAGCTGTATAATGGCATACATGGGTTTTTTTCAACTTAGGTGGATATCTTAGCCATTTTTGTGAATTTTGGCACCAAATTTTCAACATGGGGTTCTTGGGACCCCACCTCATGAATTCAGTCACTGTCATGTCGTTATTCAGTCCCGAAAAGTGATTTTGCGATCACTGCATGGAATCACCTTTTGGAACAGAGTAACGAAACGGCAGTGTTACTGTTCATGAGGTGTGCTCCCAAAAAGCCTATGTTGCAAATTTGGTGAAAAAACTACAAAAAATGACTGTTACGAGTGTGCGTTCGAGAATTTTTATATTTTCACTTCAGATTTTCAGCATTGCCATTTTTTCACACCTTCTTATGAACAGTACAGCTGTCATTTTTCACATCCAGCCCAAAATGTGGTTTCACACATATGGCACACAATTGCGCGGTTGCTGTGGGAAATCAGCATTCGGGGCAGATTAACAAAATCACAGTGACACTATTCATGAGTGGAGGTCCCAAAATGCCTATGTTAAAAATTTGGTGAAAACATTTCACAAAATGACTGTATTATGAGTGTGTGTTGTGCAGTTTCCACGCATGCTCGTAACTTCGAGATTTTTTAATATTTTCACTCCAGACTTTCAACATTGGCATTTTTTCACACCTCCTTATGAACAGGACAGCTGTCATTTTCGACATCCTACCCAAACTGTATGTTTGCACAGCTGGCGCAGAATGACATGGTCGCTGTAGCAAATCAACATTCGAGACAGATTAACAAAATCACAGTGCCACTGTTCATGAGCAGAGGTACCAAATGCTTTCATGAGGTGGGGGTCACAAAAAGGCCAGGCTGAAAATTTGTAGTGCACATACCAACAAACACCTGGGGCGTTACGGTTTCTAACCATAACATCCCACCCTGTACAGACTGACAGGCATTTGGGGTGTGCCTCTGGATTGCCTGCTGTAATGCTCATGCCATTCCACCCCATCCTGAAGCCAGTGACAGGCACTGAGGTGTGCCTTGGACTCTTCGGCCCCAGAGTTCACCCCATTCTCCTATACTGCACCCATTTCAGCGTATTTCCTTATGGAATGGGGTGACTGTAAAGCCGAACACCCCAAGGCACACCTCAACACTTGTCTGTGTCTGCAGGATAGCGTGAGGCGAAAGGGCAGGAGAGTTATGTGTGATGACCCAAAGGCACATCCCAATGCCTGTCCATCTCTGCAGAATGGAGGTGGGGTTGGCGTGAAGTTCAGTACTTCACTGATATTCCTATTCTGCATCTGTGTAACTCCTGCACTTCCAATGCTAATACCAGCAAGCAAATATTAGGCACTGACAAATGCTTGTTTCATCTAGAGGCAATTACACAGATGTTAGTTTAATAAACACATTGGCCAGGATATTCAAAGGGGTTATGCCTGGCGCAACAGAGTTGCTCCGGCGCAACCCCGCATTGCGCCCCAGTGGGATACTGAGAAGGCTGCCTGGCGCAGCACAAATCCCGATGTGCCGGGGCGCAATGATAATGTATGCGGCTCAGATGCAGGGGGCGTGCCCATGCATATGTGGCACATCCGATATTCAGCCGGGATGTATGGCGCGATGCCAGTGCACCTGCATTCGCGACACATAAAGGGGCTCAAAGCTGAGCCCGTGCGGAAATAAGAACTAATCGGCCACCCATAGGCGGGCTGCTGTACTGCACGGCGCAACACAGCAGCCCAGCCATGGGTGGCCACCTGCCCGCCCAGAATACCGTCCGCAAGCACTCACAACCCTGGTGGTCTAGTGGAACTCTCCCACCCATAGCCGCGATCGCGCAGAACATGGATAATGGGAAATCCCTAGTAGTCTAGTGCCCCCCCCAAGTCCCCGATTCCCCGATCGGTATGATACAAGACCATCCCTGGTGGTGTAGTGGTCCCCCTTCCACCCGAGTCCCGATTCCCCAATAAATGACAATATGACCATCCCTGGTGGTCTAGTGGAACCCCTCCGTTGCCACAATGGCGGTAAAATCCCATAATGAAATGCCCTGGTGATCCAGTGGCACCCCACCCTCCCACCCACATAGAACCTCTTATCTACCCCGCCCCGCCACGGCAGGTGGCTGCAACCCGCCTGTATACCGCCCTGCCGCTTAGACTGACAGGTACAGTATGGGCTGTAAGTCTATTGGTCCTCAGTAGGATCAATAGGCTTGCAGGCATACTGTGCTAGATAGTCCATATATGTGAATGGAGCTGGTCTGGCTATTTGGGACTGTCTAGTACAGCATGCCCTGCAAGCCCATTGGTCGACACTGGGGACCAATAGCTACAGCCCATACTGTACCTGTCATTCAGCTGGCGGTATGCAGGCGGCTTGCAGCCGCCTCACCGATGACGGGGAGGGGAGGAGGTGGAAAGGGTTCTGTATGGGTGGGTGGGAGGGGTGGGGTGCCATGTGACTCACCAGGGCATTTCATTACAGGATTTTACGCGCATCATGGCAATGGGCGGGGGTCCCTAGACCACCAGGGACGCATCATATTGTCATTTATCTGGACTTGGGTGGGACCACCAGGGATGGTCATGTATCATACCGATCGGGGAATCGGCGACGGGGGCCACTAGACTACCAGGGATTTCTTTATGAACATATACCACGCGATTGTGGCTACGGGGCAGGGGATGCCCCAGGATCCCCACAGCACACGTCATGCTGTGCAAGGCACCAGACGCAAGTCGCCGGGCTGCCCTGCGCAAGGCATGCAAATGGGGCCACAATGACATGCAAATGGCCCTATTTGCACCTTGCATATATTATGGCCTCATTTGCATGCCCCCTGCTGAATACCGTGGGTGATGCGCCTAGGGCAACTGCACTTGCGCTGATGCATCCCCGTGCTCCCCATCTGTGGCTTGCAGCGGCGCAGTGCCACTGTGCCATGCGCAGTTTGTGCGCTGACCATGCCATATTCCAACGGTGCTGCACCATGGCACATCACCGTTGAATATCACCTGGATCTAGCCCCGGCGCATCACAGTTCCGCTGCACCCAGGCTAGCACCACTGCTTGGCGCAGTCTGAATATCCTGGCCATTATGTTTAAAGCTGTGCTGTGCCATGTTTATACTCTGCTAGTGTGGATACTAAATGAACTTTGTACCTTTAGCTTTGTACAAAATCCGTTAATCTGTGAAAAAAAGTTTGGTTTTTTTGGCTTATCAGAACACCCATTTAGTGTCTTACGCATTCTTTAACTGTTGCTTTGTTTTAACTGTTTCTTATAGCTAATACTAATTAACTATGCTTCTTTAAATTCATTATTAAAAAGAGTTACTTTCATTTTTGAGCAGTGTTTTTTGATAGCATGATTCTCTGTCTGCTAATTTCGGTATATGTTGCTCGTAGTCTGTTTCTAACCAAAATGGTTAAATGGTTTACAGCTGAAAAGCACTGAACCAGGCTGTTTAAAAGCTTATAACAACTATTCTGCAGCTGAAATCGCTGCATCGCACTATTCAAAACTTGTCTTTTACCAGCTCTGTGGCGCTTCCTAATCTGTACTGGCAGAAAGCAGCACTGACCAGCTCAGCCTCTTATGACCATAGGAATTCACGTGCTGACATCACTAACATCATACAGCGTAGCGAGTGACACCATTACCTAGCAACTACAGCTTTCTTTGCTCTGGCATATTACCGGCATCAGCACATGACAGCCAGACTTGGACAGATTTTTGCCATCGCTATTGCGATCTGATTTTAAATCTAATGCTGAGGCTACCAGTACGTTCTTGTTTTGGAATATGTAATGAGAAATTCCTCTCTGCTTTCTGAGTATAAAATAAATTGATCTGACAAATTTCTACTTGTTAACAGTGCTTCTTACGCTTTCTTAGGTTAACTCCCTACAATCAGAACACTCACATACCATTGCTTTTAGCCTTTGCACACTAAACTTAATTCTGGTTGCATTTTAACATCTTCCATTTTCTTTTTGCACAATTTTTCACATGTGTGCTTTATATTGTAAGCAATGCCTTATTTTGTGGGTAATAGCTGCCTCTTGAAAATTATGTTATTATGGCGATATGACGAAGTACTTCTTCACAGAAAGAATTGTGGATTCCCGGAACAGCCTTCCAGCGGAGGTGATTGGGGTGAAAACAGTGGTGGGGTTCAAGGAGGCATGGGATGAGGACAAAGGAATCATAGTGGAATGGAAGTGGGGGAGAGCTGTAGATCAGGTACAGTCTGTAGTAATACTGTAGCTAGGGAGAAATGGGCAGACTAGATGGGACAAGCAGCCCTTCTCTGCTGTCAAATTCTGTTTTTATGTTACCATGCACTCACAATTAGTCTACAGGTCTATTTTCTATGTGCTGTTTTTCTGTGGTTTGTTCCTCCTTCCCCAGATCGCCGCCAGAGCCAACATCAGCAACGGGGGTCTGAGGGCAGCTCCGATTGTTGCTTTCTGCCCCTCCCCCGCGTCATGGACTTTAAATTAATTTTTGGTCTCAGGAGACCCGCTCCTGAGGAAACGGACAGCGACGGGAGGTTCTTTTCCCTTCCCCCACCACGTGCCTGCTCAAGTACTGAACAGTCTCCAAAGTTGACTGACATCGGTGCCTGGAAAATGGTAATGGGAGCATGGGGTGACGTATGAGTGTAGGTGGGTTTGTGTGCTCTGAGTGTTTAGTTAACCTGCCTGCCATTATCTGCAAATTACCCTCTGCAACCTGTGTTGTTTTATGTAATGTGCTACCCAAGGCTGGGCTTCTAAATGATTTGCTTTACACAGTAATATTGTTACAGCTCAATTTAAAATTACCTCAGTACATCCTCAATACAGTATTTAGCTTTGCTAACTCTGCTTTTGTTACCATTTGCCTCTAATTGCTTACCAAATATTCACAGCAGGGTTTAGGTCACAAACTGCATGCAAACGCATTTGCCTAGTGTTATTAAAGTGATTAAGATACTCTCTTTCTTTGTGCTCAAGTTACCCACCACCTACTCGCTCAAGTTAACGACTGTTCATGTTTGCCTAATTACTTCCTGATACGTGCCTAAGTTCTTCACTGATTATCTTGCATAAGTGCTTACTGAGTACATGTTCAAGCTGCTGCCTAATCATTTGCCTAATCTAGTTAACTGATATTTGACAAAATTTCTTAATATTTACTTAAGTTTTTTGCAGATTACTTGCCGTTCTCTCGATCACTTGTTAAAGACGCACCATGCTTCTCCTGACTACACTATTGTTACCCCTCCTATCCCTTCCTACCTCCACCCCCCCTTGTACAAGGTCCCCTTCTGTCCCTACTCACCTTCCCTCCTCCCTCCCCTCTTTCCTCCTCCTCCTCATCCTTAAAACCACCCTATTCCTCCACTTCTACACGAGCCATACCCCCCAACTCCTCTGTCAACCCTATTCACCCTGGCATTCTTCATATCCCCCTCTTTAAATCTGGAATTCCTCCACTGTTGCTGTCTCTCCCCCATTCCCCCCACTCACCCTTCCCTCTCGACATAAAAGGTGGAGGTGGTTAACAGCTATCTTTCCTCTCCTCTAATCCTTCTCCTTCTGTCTGGCAACGCTGAACTTAATCCCAGCCCCCTTCCCCTCTTCCATACCTAAAGTCCTCCAAATCTTCCATCTGAATGCAAGGAGTCTCCCTCCAAAGCAAGACATGCTTAAAAAGTATAGACCTCTATGTACTCCCCTGACATCCTCTATATCAATGAAACCTGGCTCTCCTCCCGAATCCTTGACTCCCAGATAGCACAGCCAGATTACCACCTGTTTCACCAGGACAGACGCAAACACATAGCTACAGTAGCCTTATATACTCGCCAGTCCCTCTCCTCCTCCATCACTCACAAGGAGGTTCTTCCCTACTCCCATCATGAACTACTCCAACTAAAACTCCCCCTTCCCTCTACCACCCCAATTTTCATAGGAGTCCTCTATATCTCCACAAAATCCCTTCCCTTCTCCCTTCCTAACACCCTTTCCTCCCTTGTCTCCCTTGCCACCTCAGGGGAGCTCATTTTTCTTGGCAATTTTAATTCAAATTGGTTACCCACCACCTCAAATCCCGTCATCCAATCCATTGAATCCCTAACCTGCATGCAGCTAATCATCAAACCCACCAGGCTCAACCCTCATACTGCTAACCACTCCCTCCCCGATGGGGTGCTGTCCTCCCACCTCCATCAGATCACAGCTGCTGGAATACTCCCCGAGTCATTCAGCAACCACTGCCTAACATACTGTGTTAAGAAGATTCTCCCTCCTCATTCCTCACCCAAATACAGCTGGCACAGACACCTCAGGTCCCTCGACACTGAGGCCCTCACTGAGAATCTCACCTCCTCTGACTGGTCCCCTTTAATCAGCACGTGAAGTCGACAAGCCCCATCCCTCTTTATTATCATGTTTAATAGGATTTGGGACACACATGTCCTTCTCAAAAAACTGAGACTCAGGCACCTTCACCACCCATGGATCACCCCAACCTCATCAAGATGTTCAAGTCTCATGACCTAGTGTGGGCTAAGTTCAGGTTCACCCATGCTGCAGCTTACTTACAGTTCTACAGGGCACTCAGGAACTCCTGTATCAAGGCAGTTCGAACAGCCATGGCTCTTTACTACAAGACTAACCTTCAGCCCAACCTAAGCTCCCCAGCCAACTGCTGGAAAGTGCTGCACTCCTTAGTCGACCCACCAACCCAATCTTCCACACCCTCCCTTCTAGTAGATGGCTCACTGGTCTCTGATCCACTAACAGTTGCCTCTCTCTTCAACTATTTTTTCTCCACCTGTGCCCTACCCAGCTAGCCCTCTCCTGACCTCTCTCCAGCTGCCTCACCTTCTCCTTCAGATGCATTTAGCTTCTCTCCAGTCACCATTCAGGAAGTCCTGCAGGCTCCCATGTCCCTGAACCCTACAAAACACAGTCCCGATGGGCTAGATCCTAAACTCCTCCAACTATCCGCTCTGGCCATAACTCTCCCTCTCACCCGCCTTCTGAAACTATTCTCTCTGCACCATCCCCCAAGCCTGGGAAATGGCCAAAGTCCTGCCACTCCACAAACGGAGCGATCCCTCCTCCCCTTGAAACTACAGGCCAATCTCACTACTCCCCTCCCTAACAAAACTCCAGGAGTCTCTTGTACTCTCCAGGATTACCACCTTTCTTGACTCCTTATCCTTCCTCTCCCCTTCTAGTCTGGTTTTAGAAAGAATCACTCCATCATCTACTCTGTCCTCCGAGTGACAGACTCCGTCCTCACAGGGCTGGACAAAGGACACATCACGGCAGCCATTTTCACTGACCTGGCCAAAGTATTTGATTCATTATCCCACCACCTCCTCCTAAACAAGCTTATCTCAGCAGGTCTCTCCACCCCCACCATGAACTGGTTCCGCTCCAACCTGATGGGCCGCCTGAAGTTAGTACAGTACGTGGCATACTGTTCCATTCCCCCCATCCAAGATGGTGTGCCCCAAGGTTCCATCTTGGACCCAATACTATCTTCCATATTTCTCAACAACCTTCCCTCAGCATGTGTCTCCTCGCACATACACATGTATGCCGACGACATGGTAATTTACACCTCTGGTCCCTCAGTCATCGCAGTCGAGGTCCCACTCCAGCATGACTTCCTGATCGTGCTGCACTGGTTCCAGGCAAACCAACTCACAATTAACACCCAAAAAACTGTGTCCACAACATTCAGCACTGGCCAGAAGCTAGCTAGGCTCTCATCTTCCCCATCTTCTCCACCCTCGATGGCACCTAACCTGAGGCAGTCCCAGCCTTCAAATATTTGGGAGTTTGGCTGGACAGCAAACTGGACTTCTCCTCACACATTGGCACTATGCACTCCAAGCTTGGCACTTTACACTGCAACAAGGACAGCTTCTCCCTCCCAATCTGCCAGGAACTGGCCAAACTGATGCTCCCTGTTTTTGATTATGCCAATGTGGTCTACAGCTCTGCCCCCCTTCCTCACTCGCCAGACTGGATACCATCTGCAACATCTTCTGTCATTTTGCCACTAACATGCCCCCCACACCCAACACTGTTCACTGTACTCTATATTTTCCTTAGTTCCCCTATCCTTATGCCGCCAGACACACTGCTCTATCTTCACTGCCAAATACTGGTTTGGTTTTACTACCCCCACTTCCTATCCTCCCCCCTCTCCCCTACAGCTGCCTCTGCTTAAGAACTATGTTCCAGAGATTCATACACCCTTCTCCATCTCTCTCCCGCATTCTTGTACTGGGCAAGCGGCTTCCTTTCACTGGCTCCCCACTTTCGGGAACCAGCTTCCCTCTGGCTTTCCCCCTCCCTTCTTTCAATAATGCGCCTACTACGGCGCTCTAATCAGCCTTCATCAATTCCACCCTCCCCATGAAACTACGTGAAAACTTACACTCTGTTTTGCATCTGTACTTTGCAACCCCCTGTCCCCCCTGTAATTCTGTGAAAACTTACACTCTATTTTGTATTTATATTTTGCAACTGACTTGTGGCACTCTTGCACTGCTGTCCCACTAGCACCAAATTATGCTATGTATATGATGTTCCTTACTACGTTTGTAATTTACCCATGCTATAACCTTCCCCTGGGTCGCAACTGGAAAAGAGCCTCAGTTCAGTGTGCCTTCCCAGTAACCAGATTTTAAATGAATAAATAATCCCAAGATTCATTCCATTTTTAGGATTATGATCGTATAATGCTAGACTGCATGTGTTTTATAATTCCAGAATTTTATCAGAAAGAAAATTATAAATAGAATAATGAATAGGTAAGTGTGTATTACAAGGCAGTAAAACCATCGAGAGCTTCTGGGGACAAGGGAACCTCGAGAGCGAAGCTCGAGAGGTTCCTTTGTCCCCAGAACCTCGAGATGGTTTTACTAACGAGTCATACACACTCACCTATTTTTTTTTTTTAATATATGGATCCAACAATTTTTCTTATGAAAATAATGGGCACTCAACTACTTCAGTAAGCCTTCAGCTCGAGCGCCCGACTGTTACTTCTACTACTCTGCACTGCACTGAAGACTCGCTGGTTCTGAGTCTTACCTGCACTTCTGTGGTGAGGTGTGTGAAAGCAGGATCAACCAGATATTTTTCGAGGCGCTGGACAAGGAAAGGAAAAATTAAAAAAATTAAAATAGCACAGTGCTAGCCCGAGGACATTTTCTCGCTAAGCGAGTGAAAGAGCATCATCTTTTTCAAAATTGTTCTGCCCGCCCACACAAAAACGGCCAATAGGAAGGCACATTTAGGATTACGTCATTGTCAAAGCTGCACTTACAAGAGTTGAGGGTTTACTGATACTTTCGCTCAGGTCCCGAAATGATAGTATTACGGCACCTGAACAATAGTATTATCACTCGTGAACGGTGGTATTATCGCTCCAGGAGCGATGGTATTACCGGGAATTTTTTGTATACTTTACAAGGGTATTATTTTACGTATCCATATGTTAAAAATAAGTACACGCTGTCCTGCTTGCTGATGGAGCTCCATTAAAATACATTGTGTCAACATGTAGTGCAGCTGTTCTAAATTCAGTACCAGGAGGCTACGGGTCCCACAGTGACCTGATCTAACTGGATAATAAACAAAGTATCACTAATTCTACTACTATTCTTGCTTTTTATCAACAAGCTCCCCAACTTCAGTGGTGGTGCGTCCGTGCAATTATATGCCGATGATGCAATCTTATACCGCTCATCTTACAATATAGACTGGCTTAACCAAAGCCTTAACTCTGATTTCACTGCGCTTGAGACCTGTTTCTCTGACAAATCACCTAATTCTAAATAAGAGAAAAACAAAAGCTATGCTTTTCCATAACCCGTCCCCCAAACCTACCTAACAGCTCCAGATCAGTACACAGTCAGGAGACCCCAAAGAGGTGGTTAGCACTCTTAAATACCATGGGGTTCACTTAGATGCCTCCTTCTCAATGGAGCATCATGCAACTCAGCTTACCAAAACGGTAAACCAGAAGCTAGGGTTATTATACCGTCTCCGCCCTCCTTTATCTAATGCCACCTGTAAAAGGATTGTGTCAACATCCCTTCTCCCTATTTTGTTCTATGGTGCCCCTCTACTGCTCTCCGCCCAATCCTCTTCCCTTGCACAGGTTCGTCAACTCTATCATAGGATTGGACGTTTTGCCCTTGGAACGGATTCCAGAAAACACCACTGTGAGGCCCTGTATTCTCTTCAATGGCCTACCTAGGACTCAAGGTTACAGTTTCACACCTTATGCCTTGTATTCAAACTTGCCAAGCTCTTTAATCCCCCTTGCCTAAGGGGAATCGTTTACAAAAAAGCACCCACACGCATGCTTAGATCTACTTCCTTACCCTTATTAGCAATCCAGAAGACGCAACGCCTATCGGGTAAGCGATCATTCGCCTCAGCTCCCTCTGCTTGGAATTCCCTCCCCCATAACTTACTCTCCTGCCCCACCCTATCCTCCTTCAAAAAAGAGCTTACCTTTTCCTACTAACCCCCCTCCTCTGCAATTGGTTTAAATAACCCTTATAGCATTGTTAATGCCTAGTCTATGTTACTCTGTTAGATGTATCTTGTAATCCACCTGCTCTCATGTTCCTGCTATGTATATATTGTATAATATTAGTTATCCTGTTTATTTATATATGCTTAATGCCTGATCTGTTTTAAGTTACCTAGCTGGCTTTCCACTGTAATAATTTTTGCAACATTGTTAAATCTCTCTGTATCCTGTATATTATTATTGTATTTATCTATTGTACTGTGTTCACCATTGACACCCGGGTCGTCACTGAAAAAGGGATTGCATGGTCTCAGTGGACTTACCCGGTTACCAAAATTCTAATAAATAAGTAAAATAATTTTCTTATTAAATTCTCAAATTATAAGACATGGGCAATCTAGCACTGTAAGTTCATGATCCTAAAAATGGAACGAATAACGGCCAAAATCTTACTAAGTCTGCCTCTCATGTGCTTACACTGGCAATATGACCATAGGAAAGCAATGGTTGCTAGGCAATGGCGTTGTTCCCAATGATGGCTGATATCAGCATACGGGTTCCCACAGGTGAAAGAGCCTGAGCCGGTCAGAACTTCTTACTGCCAGTACAGATTAGGAAGCTCCATGAAGCAAGTAAGAGACAAGTTTTAATAGTGCGGTCTGGTGCTTTCAGCTGCAAACTAGTTGCTACAAGCTTTTAAATAGCACGGTTCGGCGCTTTTCAGCTGTAAACTATTTTTGTTAGAAAGAGACTGTGAGCAAGGTTTATCGAAAGTAGCAGTAGCAGATAGAGAATCATGCTGTTAACAAAAAACACTGTTCAAAAATGAAAGCTAACTCTTTTTAATAATGAATTTAAAGAAACACCAGTTAATTAACATTAGCTATAAGAAATAGTTAAAATAAAGGAACAGTTAAATAATGTATAAGACACTAAACGGGAGTTTTGATAGCCAAAAAAAAAAACTTTTTCACAAATTAACAGATTTTGTACAACACTAAAGCTACAAAGTTCATTTAGTATCCACACTAACAGAGCATAAATATAGCACAGCAAAGCTCTGAAAGATAATGGCCCATATATTCAGACTGCGCCAGGCGATGGTGCAAGTGGGGGCAGAGCGTAAATGAGCCAGGACATGGCGCATCACCATTGAATATGGCCCAGAATGCACATGGTGCAAATACAATGCGCCAGCGCTTCACACAGACAGGGAGGAACGGGAATGCTCCAGTGCAAATGCAGTTGCGCTGGGCGAATCACCCGCGATATTCAGAAGAGGGCATGCAAATGGGGCCATAATATATGCATGGCACAAACAGGGCCAGTTGCATGCCATTATGGCCCCATTTGCATTCGTTGCACAGGGCAGCCCAGTGGAATGTGTAGCTGCATGCAGCAGGTGTTGGGTCCCCAGTGGACTAGTGCACCCCCTTCCCTCCATCATGCGCGATCGTAGGCAGTAGTGACATATAATATGACCTGGTGGTCCAGTGGTATCCTCCCTCACTCCCGTGTCGCCTGATTGTGGGCTTCTGCAGAGGAAATAATACCCTGTTGGTCCAGTGGTATCTCCCCTCCCTCCCATACCGCCCGATCGTAGGCATGTGACATACATATGCTACCTGGTGGCCCAGTGGACCCCCCATCCCACTCCCACAGAGGACCCAGCTGATGAAGCAGGGGAGAAGGCCAAGAAGAGTGACCATCCTGAATTTCTTTATTCTATGCACTGGTTCAGGTGGTTGAGGTCTAAGATGGGGCACAGACCTCCGGTTCTCTTGGGAACCGGGAAAAAATGAGAACAGAAGCCCTTCCTTTATTGTGCTGGTGGGACGGGTTCTATGACCTGTTTTCTCTAGAGTGCCTGGATCTCCTTTTGGATAAGGGTGATATGGGCCTGGGGTTAGTGGGAGGGCAATGGGGGACAGTCCGGGGCATCTCCCAAGAACTCTAGAGTGTGCCCCTTTTACAATAATTGAAGAACCCAAAGATATGAGGTTATTTTGTGCCATCCCTCGACGTAAAGAGAGAAACGACCCCCCACTGCCTCGGCCAGGGGAAGGGGGTCAGGTAAGGAGTCAGGCTGAGGAGCCGGGGACAGGTAAAGCAGCAAGGGAGGTTCTGGGAGCTCTGGGTGATGACCCTTCTGTGGCTCGGGAAGTGGCCTTTCTTCTAAAGGCACTTCTGGGTTTTTGGCCCGTGGATTGCTGCTTGGAGGGGCATCAAAAGGACTGCCTCTGTGCAGATTTAGACTGAGACCATTACAAGGTTTGTACCGAGTGCAAAGCCTTGCCAGGCTCCTATAAGCGGGTGATTATGTTTTGAGAATCCTTGCCAAATAGGACAGGACCCCAGAATGGGCCATCTAGAATCTTGGACTGCATGTCCGGAGCAAAGCTGGACACTCTCAGCCAAGAGTATTGATGAAGACAAAACTCCCATAGCCGCAGCTCTGCTTGCAGAGTCTGCGGAGTTGTAGGGTGCTCAGAGAACGTGAGTCCTTGCATCCGAGCCCAATTTGAGGAGGTGCAACAATTCAGTCTTGCCAGGGGCATCAGGTTGGGCCTGTGCTATCTCCAAAGCCTTCTCCCACAGGGCATTCTAATATTGGACCACGTGGGCCAAAAAGTTCAAGGAACGAACAGTACAGGTGGCAGAGGCATAGCCTTTTCTTTTTATTTATTTTATTTTATTTATTATCACAATCAGAATTACAACCTTTTGAGCCATAGACTCCTTTGCAAAGGCTCCACGTCTTGGTACAGAGATTACAACATTGTGAACAGTGCAATACAGTGTGGACATACACGAGAGCAAAACTCTAGGGTCGGGTAACCCAGCATCAATAAGACATATTCAATATTAGATTCCTTTGCAGGGTTCCACATTTTAGTACATAGGTTTCAAAACAGTGTGATCATTACAGTATAGTGAGGACATACATGAGTGCACAAATTCTAGGGTCAGGTAACCCAGTGTCCGCTGATACACATTCATTAATACACAATACAGAGTAATGAGCAAATAACGCAGTTCCGAGAAGACAAAGAAGTCAGCAAAGCTGTGCAGCTTAGGGAGGTATCCAGTACTGGGACAGGGATTAGCGGTGGACTGGATGTAAACATTCCCTGAGGAGGCGGGCATGGAGGGAGGGCTAAGAACAGTGGCAGGCAGCAGAATCAAGAATCAGATTCTTTAGGTTAGTTTTAAAGAGGCCGAGCTTGGGTTTCAGGGAGACAGAGGCCAGGAGGCTATTCAGCCTGAGAGGTCCTGCAGCAGGGACTAAGAGATGCTTTGGCTGAGCTCCTGGAGGCCCTGTGGGGAGGGGTCAGTTGGAAAAGGGGGGTGAAGTCCGGGGGGCTTGCCTGTGGTAAATTTTCTTGGCAAGCAGACACGTATGGTACTTAGCCTCCCTTCGAAGTTTAGCCACTGCATGAGTGTGTAAAGGTCGAAAGTGCGGGGCAGTCTATCACATCCCGTGACCAGCCGACAGGCTTTGTTGAGGGCCATTCAATGCAAAGTAAAGCAGTAGTGTCAGCAGTGCCATATATCACTATCCCGTAATCCACCAGGGAGAGTACCGAGGAGGAAACAGCAAGGCGGACAGCCTCAGGAGGAAGACAATGCTTATGGCGATAGAGGAGACCAAGTCTAGAGTTGACAGAAGCAGATAGGAGTTGTATGTGAGCGTGGTAGGTGAGAGAGGTGTCAAGGGTAATACCTAGATATTTGAAAGTTGTTACCTGCTCTAAGGGGGCTCCTAGTGAGTTAATGGTGTTTAGCGGGAAATCATGGTGTGGCCTTTGGTGGTGGGCAAAAATCATGGTCTTAGTTTTCCTGTAGTTCAAGATTAGCCAATGGGCTGTGAACCAGGTTTCTACTTCTGCAAAGAAGCCCTGTAGGGCATGTTGAAGGGTATTAGGGTGTGGGTGGCTCCAGAATACAACACCATCATCTGTGTAGAGCAAGAGTTTACCACTGCAGGATTTAAGGAGGGAGTTTAGGAAAAGGGTAAAGGTGAGGGGTCCAAGAATTGAGCCTTGTGCTACCCCCGTCAGGACAGGGCAGCTGGAAGAGATTGTGGTGTTGATTTTGACCTGCTGAGTTTTGCCAGAGAGGTAATCTTTAAACCAGGATGTGGTTTCATGTGAGAGGCCTAAGGAGGGCAAGGAGTTGAGGAGCAGAGAGTGACTGACTGTGTCAAACACCTTGGTTAGGTTTATGTAGATCAACCCAACCAAGAGTCCCTGATCGAAGGCACTATGAATAAAGGAGGTGTACTCTAGGAGTGCTGCTGAGGTGCTGTGGCCACTCTGAAAGCCATGCTGCTCAGGACACAGCAGGTTGTGCTTTGACAAGTGATCCCTGAGCTGATCCGATACTATTTTTTCGAGTGCCTTGGAGATAGGGGGCAGTATAGAGACAGATCGGTAATTATTTGGGGATATGCGGTCCCCACTTTTAAGGATGGGGGTAATTAAGGCACATTTCCAAGGTGTTGGGAATTGGCAGAGGAACATGTTTAGTATTTTGGGTAGGACTTCGTCTAGGCTGAGGAGGAGGATTATGAAGTCAAGGGAGTCTCCACTGTAGAGGGAATTAGCCACGACTTTACAGAGATAGCATCTTGCCTCTTGAAGGGAGATGGTCCGGGACCAAAAAGGAGGACATTGGTTGGGGCAGGGGGACCTGGTGGGCAACTCTGGGGGATTGAAGAAGTTTGGTGGAAGGACATGGCTAAGGTCAGAGAAAGTGGCATTTAGGGTGTCTGAGATGGCCAGAGGGTCTTAAGATGATGGAGCCCTCTACAGTGAGTTGTGCAGAAGTAGGGGAAACTACTTTACCACTAAGTTCTTTGATATTGCTCCAACATTTTCACCCTGAGCCCCAGGTGGAGATGAGGGCTTGCTGATAGTAAGTGGCCTTGGCTTGGTGGATGGCCCAGGTGCATTTGTTCCTGGCTTCTTTGTACCACTGCCTGTCCAGAGGAAGTTTCGAGTCCAGGGCTTTATACCAGAGATTGTTCCTGTGGCGCATTTGGTCAAACAGTGCCTGAGAGATCCAAGTGGTGTCTCTGTTTTTTGCAAGTTGTTTGGAGAAAGGGGAAAAGATGTCACAAGCGAAATTAAAAGTGGAGATGAAATAAGAGAGGGTGGCATTGCCAGAGTGGGCGAAGTAGTTGGGGGACCAGTCACAGGACCGGAGACAGGATTTGAGGTGGGAAAGGGACCCTTTTTTCAATCGCCTTTGGATGGAGATTTTAGTGGGGCAGCCGTGAGTTTATTTGACCACCAGCACGTTACGGGGAGTGGTCACTTAAGACATCAGGGAGGACCCTGAACTGGGAGAGATTTTGTGAGCGGTTGGTGAGGATGAGGTCAAGTAATGCAGAGGTGCCCATTCTGATGCCGAGTCTGGTGGGGGACTGGACAACCTGGGTAAGATCAACAGCCCAGAAAGAGTCCTTGTAGGGGGTGGAAGAGGAAGACAGCCAGTTGACACTGAAGTCACCGAGGGCTAACACCTCGCTATTGGAAGGGAGCTGGGAGATGCAGGACAAAACAGCTTTGAGGGTACGTTTTTTATTGTGGGGGGGGGAATGTAGACTACCATGATATACAGGGTTTTTCCGGGGTTGCCAAGGAGCAGCTTGACTGTGAGAATTTGGGCACCATGGGTGGCGGGTGGGAGAGAGAGACAGGAAGGGCTTGTAGGGAGTCTTATGTAGAGGGTGCATCCGCCTCCCCTCTTACCTTGTCTGTCAGCCCGGAAAACGGAGTAGCCATTTAGGGCCACTGATGAGTCAGGGGTGTCTTTGGAAAGCTAGCTTTTGGTTAAGGCCAGGATGTCAGGCGAGTGTTGAGAAAGCCAACCTTGAAGGGGGTAAATTGTTTCAGTAGGCTGCAGATGTTGAGGGTGGTGATTAGAAGATTGCCTGACCTGACAACCTGAGCTGCACTTGTGGTGGGAGGTCCAGGGTTGGGGTGCACATTACCCGATAGGAGGAGGAGGAGGATGTGGCGGAGTAGTGCAGTCTTGTATAATTTGATTTTCGCGGGGTTTGGGTAGGAGCAGGAGGAGGATCTGGCAGCTGACACTGGGGTGGGGAGGTCATGTACAAGGCGGGCTAAGTGGGCAGTGGGGGTAGGGCAGTGGTGGCAGGGAGGGGAACTCCTGTCTAACCGTTGCGTGTGGGGGAGGACAGGCATGAGGTGCCTTGTTGTGCAAGAAAGGGAGGGTGGACTAATGGGTCAATTGGTAAACTGGGCTGTGAGGCACTGGGAAATGAGAGGAGGGGGGGTCAGAAAGCCTGAGATTAGCAAGTAGCCCCAGAGGGTGGCCATGAGTAAGGGTAGGAGGAGGAGTTCGCCGGCATAAGTAGATCAGAGAAGGAGGGAAAGGATGGCCAGCACTATAGCACAGTGGAAGGGTGGCCGGTTCAAGAGTGAAAGGTGCAGGGTTCAAAACCGGGCAGGGGAGGGAGAGGAACACTATGCTATGCAGAGGAGATGGGTGGGAAAGGGTGGAGGAGAGAAGGGAGAGTGTAGCAGTGGAAAACTGGGAGAGAACACTGACTCAAGCCTGATCCCTAGTGGTCAGGTAGGATAATCTGCTGATGGGAAATTTGGACACTTCGCAAAATCATGTGACCTACTGATGTCAATAAAAATAGGCTCTTATGGAGCGTCTTCTCCATCGCTGAGAGTCTCTGCTGCAGCAGAATGGTTTCCAGGGTCTTCTGGTGCACTGGTTAAAGTGCTGGCAGGCTCTGGTGTCATGGCCCAGGCCTAGCTAGGCACAACAGATAAGAAGTGTGGCCATCCTTATGAGGAAGCTGCTTGCCACACACGCACTTAGTCCGCCACTGCTCCGAAGAGGAGGATGGAGAAGAAGACATGCAAAAAATACTGGAGAAATTTTAAGAAAATTGTAAAATAATACAGCATGGGTAACACATAGAAAATGGCAGTCGACTATAGCAGAAGGTATCCATGACGGTCCGACTTGCACACGGGTCGATGGCGGGAAAAGAACTGAGGTTGGGCTGGGGGACCGCCCCTTTTATACCACAGGCAGATGTCAGGGGCGGGCAGTCAGGGGGCGGTCCCCTGTTGTATAATGCAAGCTAGAAGTTTTCCGTGGGGTCCTGGTGCCTGCTGGCTCGTCCTAATGGTGTTGCCTGCTGCAAGAGCCCCATCAAAGTGAGATCTAAATAATCTGAGTCAGTCTACTGCATTTTTGATTTATACGCCATTAGCTTGCTAGCTGTAAGTTTTAAATCTGCTGTTTTTCTTTTATTTCAACTGCAGGCTTCAGGGCTATGCATGGCTGTTATGATGTCATCTGCACTGTAAAAACCTGTGTCTTTTTTTGTTCCGTATTCCACTGTGATGTACACAGCTTTGCTTGATACCAATTGTGGCATACCCCAAGATGTCAAGATTTCTTGCAAAGTGGGTCTAAAAATATCAGTTTTACTCTGTGGCATTTCTCTCAATATGTGTTGAACGACTGTTTATCTCAATGTTTGGTTCATCATCAGAATTTATCTTTACTTCAGATAGGGCACAAGGGAACCCTTATCCTGTGAGCAAGCAGCTTGCACAGGGTCTAATGTTGACATCACAATGGCCTCTAGGCACTCAAGGCCAAACAGTGAAATCAAACAGAAACAGTTGAATTCTCATAAAAAGAACACATTTCAAAGCTTCACAATTTAAAATACATTGTATAGCTTGGACACACAATTGCCTTACTCAGAATATGCCACTAAGCCATCACTTGTGAGAATGTAGGATTACATAATTCATGGTTCTGTCACTTGCGAGTTGCTGTCCTGCCCACTCACTAATGAACTTATTTAGTTACGCACTGATTTATTTATTTGCAACAAAACAGACAAGAGTCCAATAAAGGCTCACTTCCAGTTGCGACTGGAGGGAAAGGAAAGAATCGGGAAATACAACACAAGAAAACCAGTTGTAAAGATAATGCAAGTCAAGATACAGTATATACAAAGACATCCAATATACAGGGACAGATATATACAAAGGCACCAATCTACAGAGTGTACACATATAGTTGAATCAAATCTGGGTACCACAAGTACAGAAGGCCCAACTCAGAACATGGTCAGAGTAGGAGCAAACAAACCAGGACCAGGCCCTTATTAAAATTTGGCAATACCTCTATAGCAATGCGAGCAGCTCAAAGCAGCCTTGTAGTGCTCTTTAAGCTTAACCTTCACAGACTAGAAACTAGTACTTGCGGTGAGGAAAAAACCTGCTCCAGATATGGGGAAGTTCCAGTACTTGATAGAGGTTTGTCCCACAGAGGGTCTACACCTAGGAATTTGTAGCATTTTTTTCACAAAACATAACCCAACACAACACAACATAAATGGCATATTCTGAGTCAGGTTATTTCACATCCCACATTTAATTAGATATCTCGGCCATGAAAAGCACACTGAGCTGAATCTTGTTTCCAGGTGTCAATCTACAAAGAATACAGTACATACAGACGTTTAAGCACCAAGAGCTGCAGGTGTAACAATGGTACAATAATCTAGAAGGGATCAGTATTGTATCCGTGTAGATCAGGATACTGCACTCCAGAAATCACCAGCAAAGACCAGTATGGAGTGCAAGGGTCAGCAGCAGACAGGAAAGGGTTCAGTGATAGGTGCCAGGTGAGTTTTCTGGAATGGCGCGCAGCAGGCGTATAACTCAAGATGAATAAGCTAGGTATGAGAGCAGGAATAAGTCATGGAATTACAAAGCAAGGCTTTCAGGGAGAAGACAGAGGCAGAGGAGCAAATGGGAGGGTGTTTAAGAGATAGGAAGGTGTACAGGAAAGGAAGACAGAAGTTGAGAAGATGGAAGCTATAAATGAACGTGAGGGAGAGAGGAGGGAGAGAAGGTAGCAGAGCAGCACAGATAACCACAATTTAGATGTAAGTGTGGCAAAGTGGACAAGGCATCTGCCTTTAAAAGAAGGAAAGCCTTGTTCAGAGCAGAAGGAGCAGTGGTGGGTGCAGGGCAGGCAGCTTAGGGCAAAGCGGCAGAAAAAGTGGTAAAGGGGGTCCACTCAGGTCAGGGTGACCACGGTCTGCACTGCAGACCAAATTCCCATAGTCAAATGTCATGAGGATCACTTTGAAGCAATCTCTCAATAGACAGTGAGAGGGATACAAGACTTTTTTCCTGTGCAGTGCACCTAGCTTGGGAAGCAGTTTTGAGTGAGTGTGATCTATGTTCCTGGTACATCAAGTTGTTGATCCAATGTTGGATACTGCTGAAGTCCTGTTGAAAATCCATTTCCAACTACAAACTACTACTACTTAGCAAAAATAAATAATTTAAGACAACAGCAGACATCTAACCTATCTAACTCTATAAGAGTTTTTGGAGGTATCTGAATAATTTGTTAAATCCCACTAAAGATTTACCACAACTGAGCCTGGAACAAGGAGGTAATAACATATACTTTACCTGTTGGAAATATCTAATATTTTCAATGACTACTTCTGTGATTTTGAAAAATGTCATTCTTGTTTAAATTCTAGTACCTCATCCATGGCAGACAACTTAGAATTACCCAGTTTTGACTGACCACTGTTTTACGTTAAAGCGGCTACTTGTACACAAATTTACAAATTATTAACAGGTATTAAAATAGACAAGTCTGCCAGGACTGATGGACTTCATCCAAAGTTTTTACGACTTGCTGCTCCAGCTATAGTTAATCCAGTAACAAGGTTAATTAATCTCTCATTTGAATTCCAGCAAGTGTCTGACCTTTGGAATAGAGCTCATGTGGTTCCTTTATATAAAAAGGGTAACACTAGGCTGGTCGAGAACTATGGGCCCATATCTGTCCTATCAGTGCTTGTCACAGCGTGTGGGAATAAACTTCAGACGAGGCAAATTTATAGGTTTAAAACACACCGTGGTGTGATATTTATTTTTCAAAAGTTCGAAAATTAATAAATGAAAAAAAACTGCAACGAAAATCACTACTTAACATCAGTAGTTTCTCACATAATACAGTCCTGGATCTTAGAGTTCCTAAGACCCTTCTCATCTGCATTCAACAGCTTGTCTACAGTAGCACCTCTCTCTCCACTCTCAGGGCTGAGTCCCACTGGACTGAACTGAAATGAACTCTGAAGAGGTTTTATATCTTTTGGTAGGGTCACCTGACTGAGCCCTTTCTATTTACATGTCTGGACATGTTGTTTCAAAACCAAAAGGGGGGTTTGTTTCAGGAGACTTCCTGGTTCAGTTAAAGGTACAGTGTATATCTCCACAGATATTAACTATCTCTGATCCACAGTGACTAAGCACTTATATAGTAACAGGTTTATAATGTGAATTTATGAAACTACCTTAGGATTTCTGATAACTGTACTAATCATGAAATTATTGTTTTATAGGGCTTCTGAATCCTTTTTATTTAAAAAGGCTTTATTAACTGTATGTTTTCTTATTTAAAATAGCCTTCATCTTTTTTTTAACTTTCTATTTTTGGCCCCTTTTCTTGCCCCCAGTCGGTCTACTCTCAGAGTTCCCAAGCATCTGCACTCCACTGAGAAGACCGAGGAATCTGCTCCTAGGGTGCCCCACTCCATTAACTTCTAGAGCCCTGGTTAACCCCCCCCCCCAGGTGGGGCGAAGGAGGCTCCCCACTAGGTGGGCCAAGTGGTCATTATCTGCCGTCAATGTCTATGTTTCTATGTTTCTTCTCCAAACCTCAGGTGAGTGTGCACATTGGAGTCTACCCCATTTCCTCCTGTGGATGTACGGTGCAGGAGCATCGCCCGGACCCGGCTATAAGTGTTTGCTGGTCTCCCCGACGTTGGCGCGCGAGGAGGACCCATGAGATGGATGCGCATTGAGACGTGCATCTGCTTCAGTCCTTGGCCAACGTCAGCTCCTCCCTACTTGTCTGCTTTCCCTGACTGCACTAGCACTGCCCATGGTCACCCAGGTGGTGGCAGTATAGCACCGGGGGAAGCAACCCAGCCCTCCCCAGAGAGCAGCCTTCGGGCGCTCAATCCTTCTCCCCCCCCCAGAGTGGCGCAGGGTGTGGCATCCAGCACCTCAACCCTCAGCACCACTGGACTGGCTCCTTCATGCTTTTTAGTACACGAAGTGCACTTATGCACTTTACACAACACCTCCCCGGGTGTTTGGCATCATTCCAGGGACTGAATGGATAGAAACGGAAAAGGAAAGAAAAGAGAGAACTAGTAGGAAGTTTAGTAGGGACAGTGAAGAGCTACACTAGGTGGCCAACCTAGGGTAGGGGGAACAAAGAAGAAAAGCAAAGAGAAAAGCTTTAACTACTGCACAACAGAAGTTTTGGTAGCTAGGAAATAAAGAGATAGAAAAGTGGCCCATCAGTCACAGCTGAGGGTGTAGCCTAACTCCGCCACAGTGCTATCTAAGATTCAAGAGAGAATTATCCATGCCATATTTAGAACAATATCACTTACTGAGTGAAGAACAGCATGGTTTTCGATGCAATCATGGAACAGATACTTCCATGGTGGGGTTCAGTGTCTCCATATATAAAGCTATGGATAGCGGCTTGATGACAGGAGCAGTGTTCATGGACCTCACCAAGGCATTCGATCTGGTAGACCATGATTTATTAATCCATAAACTTAAAAGGCTGGGCCTTGGGTCTCCTGCAACCTGTTAGTTCACAAATTATTTAAGTGACAGGAAATAACTGGTCAAGTTAGGACCAGTGTTCTCAAATGTTATGGATGTTTTGTATGAAGTGCCACGGGGTCCATTCTTGAACCCCTGCTATTTTCACCCTTTATAAATAATGCCCCGAAAGTCTGTACCAACCAAGTATGCTGCTTTATAGAGACTATGCAGTACTCTCTACCCATGCAAAAGAGATTTCAGTTTTTAATAATAATCTAACTACCAAATTTAATTCCCTGCACAGGTGGTTCGAGAATAACAGGTTAGTAATAAATGTTACAAAAACTCAAGCAATGTTTCTGGGTTCAGTACCGAAAACAAGATCTAATGCTAATAATTTTCTCAGTGTCAACCCATACGGGCGAGCTTCTTGATACTGTTAGTGTCTTTAAATGCAGCATCTTGGCATTTATATCGACTAATTTGACATTTGGTCCCCGTATTAAGAATCTGATTTCTAAGTTGCACCAAAAATTATGCCAGCTTTATCAGATAAACACATTTTTGACATACAATGCTGGACTTAATATAGCAAAACAACATCTGCTTCCTCATTAAAGTATGGCTCTCTGGTTGTAGATGCGGCACCTAAAGTTGATTTTGATTAAAAAAAAGGCGTTATATCATAAAATTGCAAAGTTCACCTGTAGGAGTGATAACAGAGTGCACCACTGTTTGATCTTGGAAGGTTTGGGTTGGGTTCCCTTTGATATGAAATCGAAATTAACTTTAGCTAATTTTAGCTTTAAACTGCTGAGTAAGAAGCAACCTGCTAGTGTAGTATGTTTGTTTAATCAGTTACAGCGAATTTCAACTTGAGGTGCATCCAGAATCTTTGTTTGTCTGTCCCTCGTATGCTAACAAATATGGGTCAAAAAATCATTCAGTTATCAGGCTCTTCCTTCGTGGAACCATATTCTGGTATCCATTAGATCATTACCCAGTTTTACTACATTTTCAAAAGAATTGAAGCGCCATTATTCAACACTGAAGAATTGTGTCTATTCTGCTTGAACTGTTGTATTCTTATTAATGTTTTTATCCTGTATCGAGATGTACTGTAGTTTTTTAATATATTTATTATTTATGTACTTTGTACACCGGGTTGTGCCTTATGGCACCAGTGTATCTTACCTGGCTAACAAAATAAAATCAAATGAAACAAGACCGAGGGTTTAAAGGGGAAGAACACTATGTCATCCGCATACATATAAATGTGCTCAGGTAAAAACAGGTTACTCTCCTGTAACAGTAGTTCTAGGAGTGGTATATGTTGTTCATCCACACGAACCCATCCGATCTCCCCAGCTTCAATGCACAACTCTCTGCTGCCAGCAGGCAAGATCTGGCGTCAATGAGTGGAGCCAAGGATATACCACACCGGTGGGTGGGAGGGCCAGTTTTCAGACCTTCTGACAAGATTCTTAAAGGGAAAGGACATGCCAAACAGTGTGGATGAACAACATATACCACTCCTAGAACTACTGTTAGAGGTGAATAACCTGTTTTTCTAGGATTGTGGATATATTGTTCTATCCACATTGTTTGGCAGACTCCTAGCAGTTCTTTGGGAGGAGGGAGGCAAGGGCGCACACCCCCTACTTAGGGAACAGAGATTGGAGAACTGAGGCCCTAAAATCAGCATGACTCTAGGTCGATGTGGTAGTGGGAAATGAAGGTGTTTGCTGACTTCCAGGTAGTAGCCCTACAGATATCCTGGATAGGCACGTCCCTAGATGCAGCAGTATGGTGGATGGAATGAGCTCCTATCCACATGGGAAGCTCCTTGCCTGCCAACCAGTAGCAGAAATCAATGCAGGATGTTATCATCTGCTTTGCTGCAGGTCTGCCAGGGGCGGCTTTAGCGTAGGTAACAAACAGCTGGCGAACCTCTCCCCAAACTTCAGCCATATGTTCCTTGTAATAAGAAAGTGCCCATCTCAGGTCCAAAGTATGGAGCCTGTACTCGGCCTTCGAGGATGTAACTGGGGTAGTACACCGACAGAGTCATCACCTGATTCAGGTGAAACTCCGACACCACCTTCGGAAGGAACTTCAGGTTGAGGCGCAGGACAACCCTGTCCCTGTGGAAGACCAGATAGGGAGACTCGACAGAGTGTACCTGGAGCTCCCCAGTCCTTCTGGCTGATGTGATAGCCGCCAAGAAGGTGGTCTTCCACGACAGATGCGTCGTCTCACATTTGTGCACCGGTTTGAACGGCTTGCCCATGAGCTTTGCCAGAAGCAGCAGTAGATCCCATGGTGGTGGTGATGGTTCATGCACAGAAGGGGAAATGTGGCCAAGGCCTTTAAAGAAACACCAGATCACCTTCTCCTGTGCCACTATCTGCTGACTGGCCTGCGCCCAGTAATTCTGCTGACCGGCCCATGCCCAGTAAGCAAAGATGGCTGCCAGATGCACCTTAAGGGTCGTAGATTGAAGACCTCCTTTGGAAAAGGACCAAAGGTAGTCGAGGAAGCTAGCTACCGGACAGAAGGAAGGGTCCAAGCCCTTGCCCTGACACCAAATGGAAAATTTCTTCCATTTAAAGGCATAGCACCTCCTGGTCGACTCCTTCCTAGATGCCTCAAAAACATTGAGGACATCATTGGAAAGACAGAATCCTGGAACTCTAGCCACTCAGGAACCATGCTGTCAGGTGCAGGGATTGAAGGTCTGGATGGAATACCTTCCCCTGATTGATCGAGCAGGTCCAGGCATGCTGGAAGACGCCTCAAGAGCCTGGTGCTGAGCTGAGGAGATCTGGATACCAGGATCACCTGTGCCTTGTCCCTCCTGACCTTGAGGAGCACTTTATGAACCAAGGGAAGTGGAGGGAAGGCATAAAAGAGGCCTGGGGTCCATGGCTGAAAAAAGGCATCCCGCTGCAATGAGCCCTGCTGAGGGGGGCAGGCATGCAACAGCCTCAGCTTTGTGTTCTCCCTGGAGGTGAACAGATCCACCTGAGGTCTGTCCCTGTAGGAGAACAGGCTGTGTACTACCTCTGAATGAAGAAACCACTTGTGGGACACCTCGCTCACATGGCTGAGGGGGTCCGCCAGTTGATTCGAGGCTTCTGCCACATGGATGGCCAGGAGATATGCCTCTAGTTGACTCATGAGGGTCCAGATACGGAGCGCTTCCCTGCATGGAGGCTGGGAGTGCATGCTGCCCTGCTTGTTGAGACTGTATATGGTCATGGTATTGTCCATCTGGACCTGCACCACCTGACCCCGAAGGAATGGAGCGAATGCAGTCAGCGCCAGCTGAACAGCTCAGAGCTCCAGCAAGTTGATATGACATCGGGATTCCTCGGGGGTCCAGAGTCCATGGACTCTGTGATTGAATATGTGGGCACCCCAGACTGTGAGAGAGGCACCAATTGTCAGAACGGCCGTCGGCTCAGAGCAGACAAACAGGATCCCCTCCTACAGATGTTCTAGGATGGTAAACCATTGCAGAGTGTCCCACATCTTCTGTGTCACAGTGACCAGCTGGTCAAAGTGACTGTGTTGCTGAGTCCACTGGCTGGCCAGCTCCCATTGAAGGGGCACACATGTCACCAGGCCCATCAGACCAGGGAGGTGCAGGTCACCATGTAACCCAGAAGGCGCAGGAAGTCCCAGGCAGGGCGCAAGTGCCCAACCAGAAATGATTGGACAAAGGAGGAGAGAACCTCCATCCTGTCTGCCCGGAGCCTGGCTCTGGCTCAGCAAGAGTCGCGCTCTGCCCCGATGAAGCAGAATACCTGTGAAGGCACGAGTTCTGACTTGGTCTCATTGATGAGGAGACAAAGCTCGATGTAGGACTGAAGAGCCAGATCTCTGGATCTCTCCACCTCCTGTTTGGAGGGACCTTCTATGAGCCAGTTGTCGAGGTAGGGGTACACTCTTAGCCCCCGATGCCGAAGATGAGCCACCACCACTGCAATGCATTTGGTGAAGACCGGGGGCAAATGACAGGCCAAAAGGCATGGCTTGGAACTCGAAGAGGGCTCCCTCTGCTCAGAAGCGGATGAAACTTTAGTGAGACGGATGGATCGGGATGTGAAAGAACGCATCCTGCAGATCCAGTGAGCAAAACCACATGTTCTGCTCAAGAGACGGTATGATCTGAGACAGAGTTACCATCCTGAAGGTGCAAGACCTGAGAAATTGGTTCAGGTCGTGCAGATCTAGAATGGGGCACCAGCTCCCCATCCGTTTCGGGACCAGAAAGTATCTGGAAACGAACCCTCGGTTGACAGGGGGATCCACAACTCTGGACACTACCTTCTTGCGGAGGAGTTGGGCGATGTCATCTTGGAGAGCCAACTAAGTGTGCATGGAAACCATTTCCTCCCATGCAGTGCGGGCTCGGCTTGGTGGGTACTGTTCGAACTCCAGAGGCAGCCCCTAGCTGACCACTTCCTAGACCCACCTGTCCATTGTGACAGCGGACCAGGCAGAAAGGAAGTGGCAGAGCCGGCCTTCACGAGAGGACCCAGAGTGGGTGTGACAGATATGGTGTTAGCGGCCCCCATCCTGTCACTGTGTAGGCTTGGAGGAGGAGGATCCAGCTTGGGAACCACTGGGACCTTTCCCTCTGGGCTTACGAGCCGCTGAGGGCCCTTGCTTGAGCCATGGGTGCCAAGGTTGAGCCTGCTGCTGTCGCTGTCCCAAATGAAAGTGGGTCTGCTTGGCCGCAGGAGCAGAAGGCCAAAAAGGCTTTCTCGTCCGCTTCTTAGAACCCTGGGATTCCTTCCGGGTAGAAGTCATGGAGTCCAAGGTGGTGTTGGACTTCTCTATGCGGTGGAGGTGACGATCCACTCCTGGACCAAAAAGATCGGTGCCCAGGAAGGGAACATACGTCAACTTGTGCTGAGTGTCTGCCATGAAGGTGCATGGCAACTGCGGCCACCACCGAGTGGGCGCAAGAGTCCCCAATGTCCAGAGCCATCTGGAGTTGCTGTTTGGCAACCGCCCAACCCTGGTCATCGACCTGCTTGACCGTGGTCTAGAGGTCTGCAGGAAGATGAGGAAGAACCGTTCCTGGAAGGAAAAGTATGTCTCTTTGCAGAAGAGATGAAGTGAAAAGGATGAGAAGGGACTTGGCACAGTTGGAGGAACAGTCAAATGTATGGCATCTTAGATTTAATGCAAAGAAGTGCAAGGTAATGCATCTGGGAAACAAAAATCCAGGGGAAGAGTACACAATGGGAGGTGAGATACTGACAACAACAAAAATGGAAAGGGACCTGGGGGTAATTATATCAGATGACCTAAATGTGGGCAAGCAATGTGAGAAGGCAGTAAGGAAGGCTGGGGGATACTGGGATGCATAGGGAGAGCATCAACAGTAGAAAACAGGAAGTTGTTATCCCTCTCTGTACAGACAGTTGGTGAGACCCCATCTGCAGTACTGTGCAGTTCTGCAGGCCCCATCTCCTAAAGATATAGACAGAGTGGAGGCTGTCCAGAGGAGAAACCAAAATGGTGCAGGGTCTGCCAGAAGACATACAAAGAGAGACTAAAGGAGCTTAATATGTATACCCTTGAGAAAAGAAGGGGGCATGATAGAAACTTTCAAGTACCTCAAGGGAATCAACAATGTCCAAGAGGGTAGTATCTTTTCAGAAAAAGAGATGTGCAAGAACAAGGGGGCACAATTTGAAGATCGAGGGGGAACGGCTCAGAGGTAATGTGAAGAAATATTTTTTCACAGATGGGGTTGTGGATGCATGGAATAGCCTTTCTGAGGAGGTCGTGGAGACAAGAACAGTGGGGGAATTCAAAAATGCATGGGACAGACATAAGGCAGTCCTAGTGAGAGGTAGGAGGAAGTAGGCTGTTGGTTAACTAGGATCTGCACCTTATCCATCAGGTAGGAAAATGGGCAGACTAGGTGGGCCAAGTGGTCCTTATCTGCCGTCAAATTCTATGTTTCTATGTTGTGTTTCTATGTCCAGAGAGCCCAAGAGGGCATGAGAAAAATGCGCCATGATGATGGCCGAGCTCACCTGACGAAGACCAAGCGAAGAGGCAGCATAGACATTCCTGGCCGAATGGTCCAGTTTCCTGGACTCTTTGTCCGGGGGTCTACTGGTGTCTTCTGAATTACCCGAGAGCTGAAACACAGACTCAGTCTGAGGGGTGTTCTGTGAATCCCAAAAGGGAGCCAATGGAAACCACGTACTTGCGGGCCATCTGGGCTGAGGGCGCAGGGCAGGAGGCTGGGTGCTGCCACAGCTCCAAGGCTGGACCAACAATGGCCTCAGCCACAGGGAAGGCCTCTGTCGCAGAATCCCCTCGTTTGAGGATATCAGTGAGGGGATATTTGGCCCACTTCTAAATGGGCTCCAAGGGCATCCCCGTAGATTCGGAAATGAGATGAGGGATGCCCACGTATGACGTGGGACCTTCCTCTGTCGACAGACTCCTGATGGATTCTTCGTCCAAAGGACGGGAATGCAAGTCGGAGTCCTCGGTCTCAGAGGAGTTCGGATAGGTCGGCCGGCCACCTGTGTTGCCTTTGACCCACCTGGGACTGTCAAAAGTGAGGGTAACAAACAGCCTATGCGGAAGGCCCTTGACAGGCCAAGATTCCTTGGAAGGAGCTCGGAGGTAGGCTGTTTAGGTGGTGGTTCCACCCAAATTGGTGGAGAGGCCAGTTTTGGTCGAGCCGGGAGGGTCTTAACCAGCTCTGCAGGTGGAGGTGCGGTATCAACAGGCTCCTGGGGAGTTGGCATCAGCCTAGAAAGCAACAGCCAAGTGATGGCTGGAGTGGAAGCCAGAGTAGACTTCTGGACAGCCATAATCAGCTGCTGCTACATCAAATCCTCGTAGCATTGACGCAGCCTGCATCGGAGCTTCTCCTCTTCCAAGGAGGACGAGAAAGAATGGCTATGGCACCACTTCTTGGACTGCTTACGTGATTTCTTCGGCCTATCAGTCAAAGGAGTCTGAGACCTCGACTTTGACCATTGGGGGGACCGACGGGGCCACTTGAAGGAGCTGGGGAAAATCGCGGCTCTTCCAGGTCAGGGACTGGGACTGTAAAGAGGTTCCCAGTGGGCTGGGTCTCCTCCTCAACGGGTCCAGTCAGGACCGGGGTCCTGAATAAGGAATGGTCAGCCTCATTGAGCGTCAACAGGGTCGAGCACAATCTCGACCGGGTCGTCCCGTGTCTGAGCTGGCTGGCCTGACGGGGGTACCATGAAGCCAACGGCTGAGGCCGCAATCTCGACTGAAGTCAAGACAGCAGATTCCTGGGACCGAGATCTTTCATGATCCCAAGAACGTCGTCAACAAGACGAACCTCCTTTCGACTCCTTGTCCTTTTTACGGGAGCGAGAGATGTGCAAGCCCAAAGGACCCTCCCCTTTGGTGGGGAAAGACTTGCACATCTCCTTGAAGGAGCCTGAAAAAGTGGAGCCCAGACTAAGCAGGACGAAGACCGACAAGGAAGAGAACCGATCAGCGGCCCATGATGCCTCCTCTTTGAAGGCCTTCTTCTGCTTTAGTTGCTCAGCGGAACCCGTAGCCATGGAGACTGCCCAATGGGCCTCTTTTGATTTGACTGGTTGGTTCCGTTTCTCCGGCCTGACCAACTAGAAGTCATGCAAGACAATCATCCAAAACACTGGGATGGAACGCATGTCAAAAATCGCAGGCCTGGGTGTCATGGGCATGGCCCAAGCAACAGACCCACAATGCAAACGGCTCAGTACAAGATATCTTCTTCCCGCACAGGCAGCGATGGAACCCAGGTGAGGACCTATCCTCCATCGCGGTTGTGATCGCAATGCGGAGAAACTCGAATGAGTTTTATTTTAGGTAAATCCGAAGATTTGTTCGCGAGGGCCTACTATAATGCATTAGCAATAAGGAGGGAACCTGAATCATCCAGTGGAAAGGAGGATTTGGCATCAAGGGGTGGAGCTGAGGGATATACCACCCGGGTTGGTGGGAGGAGCCAGCTTTCAGACCTTCAGGCAAGATTCTTAAAGAGAAAGGACATGCCAAACAGTGTGGATAGAACAACATATTTGCAATCCTAGAATGTTTAATTCTTTTTTTTTTTTTTTTAACTCTTTCTAGCAACCTCTGCATTTACCTATTCCTGGATTTCCTCCAGACAGTCATCAGGTAGCCTGAGTCAACTATCGCATCCAGAGAGAGACTGTTAACTGCAGGTCACTACTCCTATCCTCTTGTTGCCATTTTGTGTGTCCCTACTTGAATCCTTGCTCTACCATGGGCGTGCCTCAGATTGGAGGCACAGAATAAGGATTAGGGGAGGAGTGAAGAAGAGACTCAGGGAGTAGATATGTATATGTATTTAGAATATGTATATACATTTAGAATATTTAATCTACTCACGTCCATTTTTTATAACCCATGTTTAAAGCTGCTTTGCTGCTGCTTTACTGGGATCTTGATAAAACTGTGAGCAATTATCTTGAACCCACATGAATTATAAATGAATAAAAATGTTTCAATAAATGATCAAGTTAAGCTCACCATCAACCCCCGACAGGTCAATTTATCCCATATAAACATGACAATAAGAATAAATCTAGCACTTTCAAAACAATAGACTGAAAACGAAAAAAATCTTCAAAATCTCAGAACTGATACCATAGTTAAAATATATAAATTAATTGAAAAAAATGCTCAACTAACATGACCCATGTTTGTTAACCGGGTAGGTACACTGATCCCATGTACCGTTTTCAGGCATGACCCGGGCCATAAAGATGGCACATTACAGTACGGCAAAAGAGGCAACATGACATGAGCAGTAAAAGCATACAGTGCGGGAGAGAGCAATATGAAAAAATGCTACATACAAAGGTGCAGGAGAACTTTAAGTGACACAGTCATATAGGACATGAGAATATACTACATACATCTAGTAATACATCAAACAGGAGTGAGAATAAAACAGGTGCATCACTGACAAGGTTCGACAAGCAATTAGGTGTGGCATCCATAGGGTTAGACAAAGCAATTACAACAGCAGTTAGGCAAGGATGTAGAAGCAATGCAGTTAACATTCAATGGGCTGTAACCCCAATGGTATTGGACCCTGGCTAGGGTCATGAGATGCACTTACAGGCCGAGGTGGACAGCAGTACATATTTCAGATAGGTTTTGATGTCCTTATATTGCAAACATATTAATAGGCTTCTTAATTTTAAAAAAAACACACACTTTCCTTTTTAGAGGGCCTAAACAAATATAAATTTTGCATTGTATTTCCATAGAGAAATTAGTGTCTCATCACCACATTCAGCACTGCATGGAATCTGCGGTTGTAATGGTGCGAGCAGCAGTTATCTGAGTATGCAGCAATCTAGAGTTACCTGGTACTGAAAATGGGTTGAACAGTTCCAGCCTTCTGGTTGGCTAAGGGCCTTGCTAAGGTGGGCATTAATGAGACGACAATGCCTGCCTAAAAACAAGATCCTCTGCCAACCAGCTTTACCACCAAAAAAAAAAAAAAAAAAATCACTGCGCACACAGATTTTTTTAAATTTGTGTCTGCTATTTTTTCTCTCATTTAGTGAGCGTGGGCTAACAGCATAATTCACCAATTTACCACTGGGAATCATGTAGTGCTACAAACTGTTACCAAAAAACAAACATTTTATTTGCTAAATCTTCTAGCGCTAGTACAGAATGCCATTACTTCTAACCACTACTTGTGCCCCCTCCTCTGGCCCATTTTATTTCCTGCCGCAAGCCAGCAGTGTGTCTTCATCAGCAGGAAATGAACCCGACAAAGTACGACTGGTCTCATCAGCGCTACAGTCTGCTCCTCACTCTACCCCCACTCGGCCCTAGTCCTTTCACCAGTTGTGAACAGCCCTATTTATAAATCAAGTGGAGTCTTTAATTACAGTCGGGTTACTCCAAACAGATATTCATGACAGCTGCTGCAGTTTGCCTGACACATCATGACATTTCCAGCTCCCCGCCCTGGACGGAGGCAGAAATTCACCTGGGCGGCGTGAAGTTTGGCCTCATCTCTAACGGGGCCGCTGCCCGCTTCACTGCTCCAGCCAGCAAGTCCTAATCCTGGGGCTGCCGACAGCAGCTCCAGCTCCCCACCCTTGACCAGGCATACCAGAATTCATGCAGCGCTTTTTGGCCTCGTCCAAACATTCACCACCCACTCCACCGCTCCAACCAGCAAATCCTAATCCTGGGACCGCCAACAGCAGCTCCAGCTCCCTGCCCTTGACCAGGCACAGCGGAATTAGTGCAGTGTGATTTGGCCTCGTCCAAATGGCCACCGCCTGCTTCACTGCTCCAGCCAGTAAGTCCTAATCCTGGGACCACCGACAGCAGCTCCAGCTCCCCACCCTGGACCGCGCGTACCGGAATTCGTGCGGCATGGTTTGGCCTCATCCAAACGGCCGCCACCCACTTCACTGCTCCAGCCTACAAATCCTAATCCTGGGAGCACCGACGGCAGTTCCAGCTCCCCACCCTTGGCCAAGCGTTCCAGAATTCGTGCAGTGCAGTTTGACCTCGTCCAAATGGCTGCCACCCACTTCACTGCTCCAGCCAGCAAGTCCTAATCCTGGGACCACCAATGGCAACTCTAGCTCCCTGCCCTTGACCAGGCATACCGGAATTCGTGCAGTGTGGTTTGGCCTCATCCAAATAGCCACCTGCTGCTTCACCACTCCAGCCAGCAAGTCCTGATCCTGGGACCGCCGACAGCAGCTCCAGCTTCCTTCCCTTGACTGGGCATACCAGAATTCATGTGGTGTGGTTTGGCCTCTGTAGCACTTGCAAACAGCACTATCTGTGTTTCCAATATTGCTACATTTTTTGTCACCCGCCGCCCCGCCACAACTTTAAACACGTATTGTTCCTGCCCCTGCTTTAGTACCACCCAACCATTGGTTACCAGACTTAAAGGTGAACACTGACTTTTGGCAGCGCCAACAAACACACTTCTACCCTCAGGGACCCCGCTGCTTCTTTTATTATCTGCAACAGTATCTTGAGCCGAGACCCCACTGAACGAAATGTGGTCCTCATTGCTTCTGTGTCTCCTGGTTAGTTTTATGCCCTATTCCATAGCACCCTGCATAGGTACCTATCCTTTGACTGGGTGCACCCCCTCACACGCATATGACCCCCATACCTTTATGATAAAGCAGAGATCCTAGACAGCTTTAACAAACACTTTGCCACCACAGGGATGGCCTTTGACTCCTTACCTACCAATAACCTGCGAATCCAGCTTTCAACACAGGGCTCAGCAATCCCTGTCCCTACCCACTGTATCCCAGACAGAGGATTTTCCTTTCAGCCTGTAACACTCAAGGAAGTGGAGGACCTGCTCATACAGCTGGACGACAGAAAAAGCTCAGGTGCGGATCTCATCGGACCACATTTTCTAAAGCTTAGTTATAGAGTCCTGGCAGCACCAATCACACACCTCTTCAACCTGTCCCTTGGCATGGGTGAACTACTGTTAACCTGGAAGACTGCCCAAATCATACCCCTTTTCAAATCAGGAGACCCAAGTGACCTCAATAATTATAGGCCGATCTCCTTACTTCCCATCCTATCCAAAAAGCTGGAGAAACTGGTCAATAGTCAACTTCGGAACTATATTGACACTTCTAACATGCTTAATCCAATGCTGTAGGCCCCAGCACAGTATAATCTCAGCACTCGCTAAGGTAATGAATCACTGGCAGAGAGACCTTAAAGAACCACATATGCACTGTCTTTCTCGATCTAAGTAAGGCATTCGGTACCGTGGATCGTGATCTGCTGTTAGTTACCCTCCACAATATTGGTTTGGACACAATTTCCTTAAAATGGTTCTCCTGCTATCTGACAGAGCGTATGCAGCAAGTCAAAACAGTGGGTGATCTTTCTCCGCTAAAACAGATAAGCAGAGGGGTGCCACAAGGCTCCATTCTGGGACCCTTACTTTTCGCACTGTACATTAACAACATCGACCATTGAATCATGTCATCCAGCGTCCACCTTTCTGTCGATGACATGGTCCTCTACACTGCCAGGCCAACTCCTGAGAGTGACTGTACGGACTTACAGTCAGATTTATCTATTCTGCAACATAACCTTCTTGACCAAAAACTACTTCTAAATGCCAAAAAGACTAAGGCCATGCTACTGTCCCTGCTGGCTATGGCCCCAAATCTCCTTAAGCCCGGAACTCTGCCTCCTATCAGTACACTGCCTGATGAGTCACTGGACTATGTTGCAAAAGTTAAGTAACTTGGGATGTGGATTGACAACAGATTCTCCTTCATTGAGTATGTAGAGGAACATCGAGAATGTAGAGGAACCCTCAAAAAAACTGAAGCAGAGGCTTGGCCTATTCTACAGAATTAAACATCTGCTTACCCAAGAGGCTAGGAAGAGGCTGGTACAAACCATGTTCCTAGCTCTCTTGGACTATGCTGACTTCCTCTATGCTCAAGTCCCAGGGTCTGCTGTAGCCTCGCTTGACACCCTGTACCAAAGAGCACTATTCTTTATCTCCGGCACAGCTTACACCACCCACCATTGCTCACTTTATTCCATGGTGGGCTGGTCATCACTTACGTTAAGGAGACAAAGGAACACTAGTCTGGATCTATAGAGCTATTATCAAAAAACTACCCCCTACATTTCTGACTGCCTGCCCCTTTGCACCTTAGGAAATTATGCCCCAAGAAGCTACTCTTACATTTCACAATCTGTACCTAAGGTCAAATCCCATTTCGGCAGAGCCTCCTTCAGTTATGTGCTGCCCCAGTTGTGGAATAAAATACAAAAATCATTAAAACTGGTAAATCCAATTAATTTTATGGAGTTCAAATCACTTTACTCAAGATCCTTCTCCGAGCCCTGTAAATGTTTTCCCTGTTGCTAACCGCGCCGCTGTCGCTATAGCGACACTCGTAGCTCTTACTTCTCCTCCTGCTTTTACCATTCCCTTCCCCTTTGTTCATGTGCCATTATTCATTTTCTGTTACATCTCCAAGGAGTTTGATCCCAATAGTGCAACACTGTTATATCATGAACTGTTGTTTTTTTCATGAACACCAACTGTATATGTCTTACTCCTGTTGTATTCAGTGTTGTTGTTTCACCCTATGACTTAACATTACTCAGTTTGTCTATGTTATCCTATTGCATTGACCATGTGTTACTGTTGTTCTACTGTATTACTTATGTGTACGTCCCAGGCCCACCTTGCAAATGAACTTGCTCAATGGTGTTCCACCTGGTTAAATAAAGACTGATTGATTAATTTATTGGAAGCCCATATCAGGAGATTCCAGCACAGCTTACAGAGCAATGTGTCCTTTAAACATTTTAAGTAGAGAACACAAAATGCAGCAGCTTATGAAACAGAGCTGATCTCTCTATTTAATCAGCTAATAATCTGCTTCAACCCACAAGAATAAATAACTCACCACAGTAATCTTCTTTCTTCCAAGGGGCCCTTTAGCATCAGTAACTTTAGCAGTTAGCTGGCTAGGTGCAACTGCCCTGAAGGTGTGCCTTTAAGAGAATTTTTATTTAAATGAGCTTAGGGCCATAGCCAATCAAAAAACAGGAAGAGGAGTGAGCTGAGTGAGAGCTGCTGAAGGCTTCAGAATTTTTTTTGAAGGAAAACAAGGGCATGTGCCCCGAAAAAGAATCAACAGGATTCAAAAAACATGCAAATGTCCACAAAATGTGGAAACAGAAACAACTACAACACACATTAAAAACTCATCAAAGAGAAACTCCAAATTTGGTAAAAAGATGTGATAAAGAGCCCTTCTCTGATAGGCGAACCGGGGAGGAAGGGTGGGAGCTTACTGATGCTAAAGGACCCCTTGGAAGAAAGAAGATTACTGCGGTAATTTTTTCTTCTTACCCCAGGAGTTCTTTAGCATCAGTAACTTTAGCAGACTACAGAGCAGTACCGAGTGGGAGGTGGGCAGAGAACCTACTTACGAAAGAGGCTCTGCAGAACCACCCTGCCAAATCTGGCATTAGATCTGGTATGCACATCCAAACTGAAGTGTTTTACAAAGGTGTGCATAGATTTCCAGGTAGCTGCTTTGCAGACATCCAGGAGGGGAATGTCCCTTGCTGCTGCAAGCGAGGCTGCAGTGCCCCTAGTGGAGTGTGCACTGAGCCCCACTGGAGGTTGATGACCAGCTTTCTCATAGCAGAATCTGATACAAGAGATCAACCAATGGGAAATATATCTCTTGATAGCTGGTCTTCCTCTGCCTACATCCCTGTAGGTGAGGAACAACTGAGTGGAAGAGCCTCTGGACTGTCTAGTATGCTCTAGGTAGTAAAAGATGGCTCTTTTGACATCCTAGCTGTGGAGCTTTTGCTTGATAGGAGTGGATGGTTCAGTAAAGAAGACAGGCAGAGTAATGGACTGGTTTAAGTGGAACTCTGAAACCACCTTTGGTAGAAATTTCCTATTTGTTCTGAGCCCAGCTTTATCGTTGTGAGGGATGATGTAATTTAAGGTCAGTGCACAGGGCCTGTAGCTCTGAAATCCTCCTGGCAGAGGAAAAGGCTACCAGAAAGACTGTCTTCCAGGTTACAAACTTGATGTGGGTCGTGGACATAGGTTCGAATGGTGGTTTCATGAGCCTGAGTTTGCAAAGGTTCAGGCTCCAAGGAGAAGAGGCTCCCTGATTGGAGACTGGAGGTGCAAGAGGCCTTTGAAAAACTGTTTTACATGGCGTGGGAAAAACTGTTTTTCTTTCCCACCGAAAGGTAGGCCGAAATTGCTGCCAGGTGTAGCTTGAGAGAGATGGTTTAAAGCCAGATGCCTGTAAGGGTACCAGGTTATCTAACAGCTGAGGGTCTGAAGCTGAAAGGGGTTCGACCTTTTTGCTCTTGCACCAGAGGGAAAACCTTTTCCATTCGGCTGCAGAAGTCGTCTTAGTGTTAGTTTTTTTAGCCATCCTCAGTATCTTAAGGGCCTGTTCAGAGTATTGTGGGGATGGAAACTCGAACTCCTCAAGAACCAGGCCTTAGGGTGAAGACAGTGTATGTCTGGATACTACACTCCTGTCTGAGGAAGGGTCAGCAGAGAGTGAGTAGGATGCCGGTGAACGGGCCTGCTGTAGGACACTGAGAGAAGGGAGAGGGTACTAGGTTTGCTTGGGCCAATTCGAGCCACCAGGATCGTTGATGCAGGCCATTGTCTGAGTTTCAGAAATACCCTGAGAATCAGGGTAAAAGGAGGGAATGCATATAGGGACCCCGCTGACCAGACAGGGGAAGCGATCCCAGGACTGGCGCCTGCACCAGAACTGAGGGAACTGGAAGCTGAGGGAAGAGGCAACAGATTCACTGCTGGAGTGTCCAACTGCCTGAACACTGTGGCTGGTACTTGTTTGTTCAGAGTCCATTCACGCTGGCCTTGACTGATATGACTTAGAGCATCTGCCAGAGTGTTGTGTTTGCCTGGGAGGTGAATAGCTGAAAGGCTGACTCCAGAAAGAAGGCGAGAGACCGGATTTATACAGCCTGCAAACAGAGAACTCCTGATGTGGTCTACTCTGCTTGTTTGTGAAAAACATTGCAGTGGTGTTGACCTTGTACATTCTGCCCTTTTATGAGAGGTGCAAATGGTTTGAGAATTGTGTGTAACTGTGACTCCTGGAGAGTCTAGGTGCCACTTACTGAGGCACTGTCCAGATGTGCTCCCCACCACAGGAGGAAGGCACTGTGGAACTGTTCCATCAGAGGTCTCAGCTTTGAAAAATTGTTGCTTTCTGCCGGCCCGGTGGCGCTGAGGGTTGAGGCGCTGGAAGCCACACCTCACTCCACGTTGGTGATCCGGGTTCGGGAGCGGACTCAGGTCACTGGTGGGTCGGCCGGGGGGAGATAGGCTTGAGGAAAAAATTACTCACCTTAGTAATGTTGTTTCTTCTAATGGAGTCTTGCTATATTATGACAATTGCAGTGAGTCCCAATCTTCGAACTGCTCCGGAGGTGAAAGAGTTAACTTTCCATGCCAGGCATGGAACTCTTAGCACGAGCTCGGTTGGAAACTCTGTCTGTGTCCTTCAAACACAAACTGTCAGATCTTTACGAGCTAAAACTCACTAAGGCTCTGTGTGGAAGCTGTAAACCTACACTAGCCAACTGGCTACTAACATAAACACACATTTTTGGTCCCAAAACAAAGACTCAAGTCAGGAGACTCAAAAAAAGAAAAACACAACACCAATTCACCCCAAAAAAGGAAGGGTGAAAAACAACAAGGTGGGCATCAACTAAGTGCCAACACTGTACTGCCCAACCAAGTCCCAAAAATACAGGTTACTCACCTGTAACAGGAGTTCTAGGAATGGTATATGTTGTTCATCCACACTCATTGGCAGGTATCCTTGCCGCTTTAAATCTTGCGGAAGGTCTTCAAACTTGCTCCTCCCACCCACCGGGTGGTATAACTCTCGGCTCCGCCCATGGCGCAGATCTGGCCCGCTGGAAGCTCAGGTTGTGCATCGAGCCGGAGGAAATGAGGTAATGGGATGAACAACATATACCATTCCTAGAACTCCTGTTAGCAGGTGAGTAACCTGTACTTAGAGGGACATGGATATGTTGTTCATCCACACTCATTGGCAGACTCCTAGCAGTTCTCCGGAGGAGGGAGGCAAGACGACACCCCCAATACTTACTTGTGGAAAGAGACACTGAGAACCGAGGCCCCAAAACCAGCATCCCGGCGTGACTCAAGGTCGATGTGGTAATGGGTATGAAGGTGTTTGCTGACTTCAGGTAGCAGCCCTGCAGATTTCCTGGATAGGGACGTCCCTGGAAGCAGCCACTGTTGCAGCAGTATGGCGGGTAGAATGAGCTCTTATCCTCTGGGAGGCTCCATGCCCGCCAACTTATAGCAGAGATCTATGCAGGAAGTGACCCACCTGCTTATCGGCCCTCTTGCTGCAGGCTGCCAGATGCGGCTCAGCGTAGGTGACAAACAGCGCTTAACCTCTCCCTCGAATTTCAGCCGTATCCCTTTATAATAAGCGAGCCTTCTAGGGTCCAGAGTATGGAGCCTATATTCCGCCTCCGAGGTGTGATTGGGGTAGAACACCAGCAGAGTCAACACCTGGTTAAGGTGAAACTCGACACCACCTTGGAAGAATTTCGGTGGGGGCGCAGGACAACCTTGTCCCTGTGGAAGACCAGGTAAGGAGACTCTATGGAAAGCGCCTGGAGCTCTCCATCCTTCTGGCTGACGTGATAGCCACCAAGAAGGCGGTCTTCCACGACAGGTGAGGAGAGAGCACACCTGTGCATAGGTTCGAATGGCTTGCCCATGAGCTTTGCCAATACCAGCAGTAGATCCCAGGTGGGGGTTCCCGCACTGGAGGAAATGTGATCAAGGCCTTTGAAACAGGCCAGACCACCTTCTCCTGCGCCACCGACTGCTTTCTCGCCCGCCTGCCTGCAAGCAGAGATGGCTGCCAGGTGCACCCTTAGGGTCGCCGACCTAAGCCCTTGACTAGAAAGGGACCATAAATAGTCCAAGATGCTTGCCAAGGAACAGGAGGAAGGGTCCAAGCCTTGTTTCTGACACCAAATGGAAAACCTTTTCCATTTGAAGGCATAGCATTTTCTGGTCGACTTCACGGGACGCCTAACTACATTGAGGACCTCGCTGAAAGACCCAAGGCCTGGAACTCTAGCCGCCAGGAACCAGGCCGTCAGGTACAGGGATTGAAGGTCCGGATGGACACCTTCCTGATTGACTGAGAGCAGGTCCGGGCGAGCTGGAAGCTGCTGCGGAGTCCTGGAGCTGAGACTGAGGAGATCTGGGTACCAGAACTGGCGAGGCCAGTCTGGGGCTATCAGAATCACCTGCGCCTTGTCCCTCCTCGCCTTGAGAAGCACCTTGTGGATCAAGGGAAATGGGGGAAAGGCGTAAAAGAGGCCCGGGGTCCACTGCCTCGAGAAGGCATCCCCCTGCAGCGAGCCCTGCTGAGGGGGGCGGGCATGGAACAGACTCAGCTTCGCTGCTCTCCCTGGAGGCAAACAGGTCCACCTGAGGTGTGCCCCAATGGGAGAACAGATGTACTACCCGGCAGAGAGACCACTGTGGGATGCAGCCCCATCCGCCCAGGGCATCGGCCAGGGTGTTAGAGGCTCCTGCCACGTGAATGGCTAGGAGATCCGCCTCCAGGCTGCGCACGAGTGACCAAATGCGGAGGAGCCCTTGCATAGAAGCATGGAGCGCGGCCCCCGCCTGGCGGTTTAGATAGTACATGGTCGTGGTATTGTCCGCCTGACTCGGACCACTTGACCCCGGAGGAACGGAGCAAAGGCGGTGAGAGCTAGGCGGACCGCCTGAGCTCCAGCAGGTTGATGTGGCATCGACTCCGTAGGGACCAGAGGCCATGAGCCCGGTGTTCCCCAGATGGGCACCCCAACCATCAGAGAGGCATCGGTCGAAGAGAGACCGCCGCTCGGGCGATTGAACGGGATGCCCTCCTGCAAATGATCTGAACGGTCCACCACTGGAGAGCCGCTCCACATCCCTGTGTCACCGACAGGCGCTGGTCCAAAGGATCGCAGCTGCCAGGACCACTGGCTGGGCCAGTCCCCACTGAAGGGGACGATGTTCCAGCAGGCCCAACGGACCACGCTGGTGCAGGCGCCATGAGACCCAGGAGGCGAGGAAGTCCCGGCAGGGCGAATTGCCCAACCAGAAATGATCGGGCAAAGGAGGAAAGAACCTCGCCCTGTCCGCCGGAGCGCGCCTGGCTCGAAGAGAGTCGAGGCTGCCTGATGAATAGAATCACCTGCTTCAGCTCGAGTTCGACTTGGCCTCATGATAAGGAGGCCCAGTTGAGAGCAGACCTGAGGGCCAGATCTCTGGACCACTCCGCCTCCTTCCTGGGGGAGCTGCTATCAGCCAGTCGCCCAGGTAAGGGTACACCGGACCTTCGGCGCCAGAGGGAATGCTGTCACCACTGCCATGCATTTGGTGAAGACCCTGGGAGCTGGAGACAAGTCAAGGGCATGGCTTGAACTCGAAGAGGGATCCTTCCGCCGAAGCGAAGGAATCTCTGGTGAGACGGACGGATAGGGACGTGAAAAAACGCGTCCTGCAAGTCCAGAGAGCAGAACCACACGCCGTGTTCCAAGGATGGTATTATCTGAGCCAGAGTGACCATCCTGAAGGTTCAAGACCTTAGGAACTTGTTTAGGTCGTGTAGGTCGAGAATGGGGCGCCAGCCCCCCGTCCGCTTCGGAACCAGGAAGTACCTGAACACAAACCCTGGGTCTGAAGGAGGGTCCACCACCTCTCTTATCACCTCCTTCTGGAGGAGGAGAGCGATGTCAGCTCGACGAGCCGCCAGTGAGGCTGGGATCCCGGGTTTCGAGGGGCGACGGCTCTGAAGGGTGGTGCCTGCTCAATTCCAGAGGCAGGCCTCTTCCACTACCTCCAAGACCCACCTGTCCGTGGAACAGTGGACCAGGCGGAACGAGCAGAGCTGTCTCTCAATGGGGACTCCAGTTAGGTGACGGGAATGGGACGACACCCTCAGCCTGGCCACTGGCAGGCTTGGAGGAGGGACCGCCGAGAGACCTCCTGGGCCTTTCCTCCCTGCCTCCTGTTAGAGGAAGCCGGCTTGGGTTTGGGATGCCAAGGCGAGCCTGCTGGCCCTGACGTTGCTGGGCCGGGCGCGCCGGGGGCGCAGAAGGACGAAAGGGCTTAGGCTGTGGTTTGCGGCCTTTGTCCTTCTGAGCGGAAGAGACCGAGTCCAAAGTAGCATTGGACTTCTCGATCCTCTGCAGGTGACCTTCCACCCCAGGGCCGAAGAGGTCAGTCCCCAAAAAGGGAACATCCGCCAACTTGTGCTGGGTATCCGAAGTAAAGGTGGATATCCTCAGCCAAGCCCGCCGACGACAGCCACTCGGTCGCGCCACCAATCTGGCAACATGAGTCCCTATATCCAAAGCAGTCTGAGCTGCTGTTTGGCCACTGCTCTGCCCTGGTCCGCACCTGCTTAACCGTAGTCTGCAGATCGGCGGGAAGATGAGGATGACCTCATCCAGGGAGCCCAACAGGGCATGAGAAAATGTGCCATGAGGACGGCCGAACTGGCCTGGACGGGCGCTAGAGAGGACGAGCGTAGACTTTTCGCCCGACATAGTCCAATTTCTTGGATTCCTTGTCAGGAGGTTTGTCCATATCCTGGCGCTGTCGTGCTGGAAAACGCTGTCGAACCAACCCTCAGCAGAGGTGTTCAAACCGGACAAGGAACCTGTGACCGTGATACTTCCTGGCCATCCTGGCCGGCGCAGGGCAGGAAGCAGGGTGCCAAAGCTCCAGTGCCGGACCCACTATGGCCTCGGCCACCGGAAAGGCCTCCGTCGGAGAATCCCTCGGTCCAGAATCTCCGTGAGGGATACCTGGCCCGCTTGAAACGGGTTCGAGCTCCATCCCGTGGACTCCGAGATGAGCGAAGCAGTCCTAGGAAGGACGACGGGCTATCGTCCATTGACTGACCTCCTGAAGACTCCAAGCCTGCGCTTGGAGAAAGGAGGAATCATCTTCGGACTCGGAAGAGTCCTCAAGAGCTGCCTCTGGCCTGAGCCACCCTTCACCTGCCGAGGTCGGTCGGGAGTGAGGGTAACTGACAGCCGATGGGTAGACCCCAGCGACCGAGAATCTTTGGTCGGAGCCCAGTTGGTGGCTGTGGAGGCGGAGGTTCCACCGGAATCGGGTGGAGCAGCTGGTTTTAGCGAACAACCGGCCTGGGTATAGGCTCCTCGGATAAGTCGGGGTTGTGTCGGCCGCCCGTGACAGCCACTTAATGGCCGGGAAGGCTACGGGTCGGCTACTCCCGGTCAGGAGGAGCTGTTGCAACATAAGGTCTCGCATCCGGCGTAATTTACGCCAAGCCTCCTCTCATCCGAGGAGGAGGGCGAGGGCAGCGACGCCGCTTACCAGTGTGCGAGACCGAGACCGCCTATGCGGTGGGATCGGATGGACCGCGAAGAGGTCCGGACGGAACCGAGACGTCCCGGAATTTCCAGGTCGGTGCGGGAGGTGTCGGCGGGACCGGCACTCCTTCGGCTCGGATGGTCCATCCGAGGGCCCGGAACCGAGGCACAGGCGAGCCACGGATCCTCAACTCCTCCCGGGGAACCGGGAGAGGAATCTCGGCTGCTAAAGGCGACAGCCTGTCCAATGGGTCGAGAAAATCTCGACTTCATCGGTGGGAGTCTCGGTCAACTGACCTGGCGGGGGACACCGTGAGGCCAGTGGCGGTAGCAGCGGTCGACCGAAGCCTGACGGTCGGCAGCCGGAGGGACCTTCCCGCTCCCAAGAGCGCCGACAGAGGGACCCCACTCTGTCCCTCTTTTTGACAGAGAATAAGGTCCAGCAGACGAGGCCCTTCTCCCTTAGTGGAGGGACAGACAAAGCTCTTAAAAAGAAGCCGTGAGGAAGAACCCAGAGAGGCGGGATAAATGCTGCGCCGAGGAAGATACTGCCCGCGCCGCCTCCTCTTGGGGGTGACCATCCACTCGAAGCTGATCCGCCAAGCCACCGCCATACCGCCAACCGGGCCTCCTTGGACTTCACCGGAGGGAACGCTCGGGACGGCCCAGTTGCAATCGGGCAGCACGGTCTTCGGGCGTGGACGAGCCGAGAAAGATGAGCACAGGTCGCAAGCTCGCGGGTCGTGCTCAAGGCCTAAGCAGTAGACACACGTGGAGTGTGGATCCGTCCGAGACATCTTCTGCCCGCATGGGCATCTCCGGAAACCGGGAGTCGATTTGTCCATCGCAGCCGCGAGGGAGAGAAGACTGAAGTCTTTTTCGCAAAATTTATTTTTAAATCCGCAAACGGAGAAATAGGAACCAGTCTCAAACGCAGAGCTGCTAAGGGAGGAAACCTGAGCTGCAGGTAAGGAAGATCTGGCGCCATGGGGCGGAGTCGAGTTATACCACCCGGTGGGTGGGAGGAGCAAGCTTGAAGACCTTCCGCAAGATTTAAAGCGGCAAGGATACCTGCCAATGAGTGTGGATGAACAACATATCCATGTCCCTAGAAACAGAGGTTCTGCAGGGCAGGCAGGAGGAGGTCATAATAGCAAGACTCCATTAGAAGAAACAACATTACTAAGGTGAGTAATTTTTTCTTCAAACAACATGAAGTCTTGCTATATTATGACAATTGCAGACTACACAGCAGTACCTCCAAGGAGGAGGGACAGAACCTACTTAGGGAATAGGCTCTGAAGCACAGCTGTGCCAAACCGAGCATCACTCCTAGCCTGGATGTCCAGGGAGTAATGCTTGGTAAAAGTGTGAACTGTTTTCCAGGTAGCTGCTTGACGTATCTCTAGAATAGGGATGTCCCTGGCAGCTGTACCTCTGGTAGAGTGAGTCCTCAGGCCTGAGGGAGGAACTTTTCCCAGCTTTTCATAACAGAACTGGATATAAGAGACAATCCACCTGGCAATGGATCTTTTAGTGGCGGGCTTCCCTTTACCAACCTCGCCATAAGTGAGGAACAGTTGGAGAGAGTCAAACCTGTGAACCTTGGTATGCTCTATGTAGTAACTAAGGGCTCTCTTCACATCTAGGCTGTGCAGCCTCCTCTCACCAGAGGAGGAATGGTCAGTGAAGTACAATGGAAGAGATATAGATTGATTAAGGTGGAAATCTGAAACCACCTTAGGTAGGAACTTCCTGTTAGTCCGGAGGACCACCTTATCTCTGTGAAAGGAGATAAAATCTGGGTCCACTGACAACGCTTGTAATTCACTTATGTCTGGCAGAGGTGATGGCTACCAGTAACACAGTCTTCCAAGTCAAGTACTTAGCTCAGCTGAAGACAAGGGCTCAAGGGGTTGCATAAGCTGAGCAATGCAAACATTAAGATCCCAGGCAGGGCAGGATCCCTGAATGGAGGGTTGTGTGAAGCAACCCCTTAAAAAACTTGGAAAATACAGGATGAGCTGAAAGAGAAGAGGGTTTACCTGCTGAAATAAAAGCAGACACAGCTGCCAAATGCACCTTCAGGGTAGCTGGTCTCAACCCCAAAGTGTTTAGATGGACCATATAATCCAGGACTGTGGGTAAATCAGCAGAATCTGGGGAGATATGCTTTTCCGAGCACCATATGGAAAACCTTTTCCATTTGGAATTGTAAGTAGCCCTGGTGGAAGGCTTCCTAGAAGCCTTCAATATATCCATTACACCTTGGGAAAGGTGTAGATCAGCAAACTCTAACTCTTCAAGAACCAGGCCTTGAGATTGAGAGATTTGAGGTTTGGATACCAAACCCTTCCCTGGGCACAGGTTAACAGATTGTGATTCCTGGGAAGACACAGGGGAGGATGGACTGCTAAGGACAATAGGAGTGGATACCAGGGTTGTCTGGCCCAATCTGGAGCAATCAGAATGACCGTGCAGGATTGGGATCTGATTTTGACTAGCACTTTGAACAGGAGAGGGAAGGGAGGGAAGGCATAAAGAAACTTCCCTTCCCAACTGAGGACTAAGGTATCCAGAGGGACTGAGCCCAACACTGGGGGCCTGCAGCGAAAAAGGGGAAGTTGGTGATTGTCTGGGGCTGCAAAAAGATCTATCTGCGGGGTGCCCCATCTGGCAAATATTACTCCCAGTACCAGGGGATCCAGCGACCACTCGTGATGGCCCTGAGAAATCCTGCTGAGAGCATCTGCCAGGACATTGTCCTTGCCTGGGAGGTGAACTGCCGTAAGGGAGGTGTTCAGGGAGTAAGGGAGTAAGCCAGAGACCACAACTTCATGGCTTCAGTGCACAAGGCCGTAGACCGAGTGCCCCCTTGCTTGTTGATGTACCACATTGTAGTGGTGTTGTCTGTTCTGACCTGTACAACTTTGTTCTGAACAGATTTGGAAAAAGCTTGAAGTTGTAGAAAAACTGCTCTGAGCTCCAACAGGTTGATGTGGAGCAGAGATTCCCGGGGAGACCATAGTTCCTGGGTAGTGAGGTCGCCCATGTGAGCTCCCCACCCCAAGAGGGATGCATCTGTAGTAAGGATTAAGGAGTGAGACTGAGTGACAAAAGGAACCCTTGTCTCAGGTTGCTCTGATCCCGCCACCACTGTAGGGCTTGGATCAGGGTTCGAGTTACTGGGATCAACTTGGTAAGAGGATCCTTTCTTTGAGACCAAAAAGCTCTCAAATGGAACTGGATGTCCCTTATCTGAAATCTTGCTCCTTGCACTACTGCTGTAGAAGCAGCCATGTGTCCTAGGAGCTGCAGAAAATGCCTTGCTGGTCGAGAGACTTGCACGGTGAATGAGGAGGCCAGGGAGACTAGGGTCTTTGCCCTGTCCAGAGGAAGGAAGGCCCTGGCTTCCTGTGTGTTCAGTTCTGCGCCTATGAAGGTAAGAGGCTGGACAGGCTCTAGAACTGACTTTGAGAGATTCAGAAGGAAACCTAGGGAGGTAAGCAGTTGCTGCGTTATCTGAAGATGTAAGTTGACCTGGTCTGGGGACTGGCCTACTATGAGCCAGTCATCCAGGTAAGGAAAGATGGCAATCTTTTGCCTTCTTAGATAGGCAACTGCTACTGCCAGGCATTTGGTGAATACCCTTGGAAAAGAGGTGAGGCCGAAAGGCATTGCTCTGAACTGGTAATGGCCTGAGGGCAGCTCGAACCTGAGGTACTTTCGATGGGAGCTTCTGATGAGAATATGGAAGTAGGCATCCTTGAGGTCCAGGGATGCTAGCCAGTCCCCTGGCCTTAGAGAGAGTAGAATGATTCCCAGAGTCACCATTTTGAATTTTGGTTTTAAAAGGTGCTTGTTTAAGTATCTGAGATCCAGGATGGGCCGCCATTCTCCTGTCTTTTTTGGGGTAAGGAAGTACCTGGAGTACAAACCTTTGCCCTGGTGTAGGGGTGGAACCCTTTCCACGGCTCTGAGAGCCAGGAGGGTAGAGGCCTCTGCCTCCAGGGCAAGTGCCTCTGATGAAGTTGCAGGTGGAAAGGATCTGGTTCTCATCTTTGGAAATTTTTTGAAGCTGAGAACCAATCCCTGGCTTACTACTTCCAGGACCCACTTGTCTGACGTTAGAGACTTCCAGTCCTGGACAAAGTAAGCCAGCCTGTCCCTACAGGTAGAGGAGAATCGGCCCTGGCTACCCCATCAGGGTGCCTGCTTGGCAGGGGCTTTGGGCTGAGGGGTGGAAGCAGGCCTGCTTGTACCCCGTCCTGCCTCTCCTCTAAAGAACCCCTCTGGGCATAAGCAGAAGAGGAGGCCTGGCTTGTAAAAGGCCTCATGAAAAGGCCTGCCCCTGCCCTTGGGAAGCTGCTTTTGAGGAGTGGCCTGCCTTTCCTTGGCCTGTGCACTCCTATAGGTGGTCCTATATTCATCCATTTTCTTCATGTAATTCTCTGTTTGCTCCCCAAACAGAGAATTGCCCACAACAGGAAAATCCATGGCCTTAGACTGGGTATCCTGTGACAGGGTAGTACATCTGAGCAAGCCATTCTGCGAAGTGCCACAGATGTAGCCATGACTCTTGATGACACATCATTAGAGTCTACTGCAGCATGAAATTGCACCTTGGATGCCTCAATACCATCCGTAGCCACCTGTTCAGCTCCTGGCAAGCTGGTCAGGGACCTGTTTTCTAGAGCCAGGACAGTATCCCATCTGGATTTCTGGTACCTAGCAGCATAAGCCATATAATTTGCCTGTCTGAGTCCCAAGGATGCTGCCATGTACTGTTTCTTTGCCATAGCATCAATCCTCCTGGAGTCCTTTTCAGGGGGGTGTGAAGCTAGAGGAATATTTGCCTTGTCATAGGCTGCAGCCTGCACTACCCCCACATGGCTGCATTGTTGTGTGAGGAACTCCGTATCAGAGCCTGATAATGTATACCTCTTGTCCATCCTTTTATCAACAGGAGGTATAGTGTGAGGAGTTTTTAAAACTTTTACTGTCTGTTTCCGAAAAGATTTATGCAAAGGAATAGACAGTCTCCTAGACTCTGGAATATCCATCATTTCTACATAATCAGGCTCCTCTTGGTCATCAACAGCTTCCTCAACAGGGAGCTGGAGAGTTTCAGCAACTTTTTTATAAAACATAACATGAGAAGGGGACTCAGAGAGCCTGGGAGGAGAAACCCTAAAGGTCTGTCTGGAGATGTCCGTTCAATGGGCACATCCAGACTTTCAAATCCACATTCACTCTCCTCATACTCCTCTTGCCCCTCCTCCAGTTCAATAAAATCATCGAAATCATAATCTTGAACTGGTGGAACCGGCCGAACCGAGCACTTCCCTGATGGTGTCGGTTCGGTCGGAACCGGGGAAAGTGACTGGACAATTTGAATTGCTTTAGCTATTTCTTCAGTGGTTGGAGAGAGAACTTTTGGCTCCACACCAGCTGACTTTCTAGTCCTTTTTGCTGGAACCGGCTCCTCAGAGCCAGCTCTTCTTTTGCCCAAGGAAGTTTCACCCTGGTCAGAGGGCACTCCCTCTGGTTCAGTTGGAACTGAACCGGGCTGGCCATCCGGGTCAGCAGACTTTTTGGCCTCCCTTTCCCTGAGCCTACCAGCTCTCTTTTCTATGGTGGCAGCAGGGAAATTCTTACAAATCTGGCAGTCTGCATTGAAGTGGTCAAACCCCAGACAATAAACACAGGTGGTGTGGGGGTCAGCCTTAGCAAAGGCTTCCCCACAAACACTACAATGTTGAAACCCAGTGGGCCCAGTTTTTCTTTTGGGTTTCTCAGACATAGTGCCAGCCTAACCAAACTTGCCCGTTTATGGCAATCCGCCAAGCAAGACTCTCTTATCGGTTCCCAACCGTGTCATTGGTCGTGGAAAAACGTAATGAAACTGCTTTTTAGAACCGATAAGAACCGGAACCGACTTCAAATAAGGACTAGTAAATTTTAAAATAACCTGATCGGTTCAAACCGAACCGATAAGCGCTATAAGTTCCACACAGAATAATATAAATGTAAAGCCTATCTATTACTTACATTACCACAGACAGAGCTTGAACTGACCGGTTGAGGTTTAATTTCGGTCAAAAAAACAATAAAATAATACTTTTAACCGACAAAATGAACCGAGCAGAAGGAGAAATCTCCGGAGCGACTGTTCAGTGAGGCGGAGTAAAGAATCTGACAGTTTGTGTTTGAAGAACAACAGACAGAGTTTCCAACCGAGCTCGTGCTCAGAGTTCCATGCCTGGCATTGAAAGTTAACTCTTTCACCTCCGGAGCAGTTCGAAGATTGGGACTCACTGCAATTGTCATAATATAGCAAGACTTCATTTTGTTTGAACGTCTGACGACAGCTCACCTTCTCCGGGGAGGGTTGCGGCTGATGCCCGAGCACTTGTCTCCGCTCGGGGTACGACAAGACCCAACTAATGGGAAACGGGCGGCCGCTTCACAGTGTGGACGTCAGGGGGACTACACACTGTAGGGAGGGGAGGGAGGAAGGAAAAACGCCTGCTTGCTCCGGGAAGGCGGACTTCCCAGAGCATGCCCTCGAATCTCTAGCTCACCAGGACCACCATCTCGGCCTGATGAAACTAGATTACGAAGTTGTGCCTCACTGCCCCCGCCGGGGGACCAAGCTCCATGGAGGAGCGAGAGGCGAGTCCTGGTGGGTGTGTGGTAGAGGGATGATTTGTGGATGTCCCGATGGGTTGGGGCAGGCAGGCAGTGAGGAGAGATAAAGCGTAATTTCAAAAAAAAGAAAAATTGTTGCTTTCTGAGACCAGCAAGCTATAAGGAAGCTTGCAGGTGTCGCATCCTGTATCTGAACCATGGGACCACTGAAGGCATTGAAGCCATGTGTCCCAGTAGCCTGAGAAAATGTCAAAGTTACGTGATTTGCTCAGGGCCCATATACTGAACTAGTGAAGGTTAATGATTCAAACCCAGTCAAGCGCCTGCTGCTGGTCTTCTTGTCCCTGGATGAAGAAATTTGCCAATGAGTGACAGCTTGAAATCTCACCTGCGGAAGGGAGGCATATCCTTCCTGGATGCTGGGAGGGTCCCAGGTGAGACTTAGTTTAGATTTACCAGGGAACCCCGAGACTCCAGAGTGAGCCCTGAAAGGGAGAAAAAAGGACTCTTTGACCTGACAAGGAGACCTGGCACTATGAGCCAATTGGCAAGTTAGGTGTGCCCAGAGACACCCAGACTCCTGAGGTGTGCTGCTACCACTGCCAAGCACTTTGTAAAGACTCTTGGGGCCGAGGAAGGCTGAAGGGCCACAGAGAGCCCTCTGTTAGATCTCATTATGAGTAATGGAAAAAAGGGGCCCTTTAGGACCAGGGAGGCTAGCCATTCTCCCTACTGTCACGACTGTATGATTAGTAACAGGGTGACCATCTTGAATATGATATTTTAACAGCAAGATAGGTCGCCACTCCCCAGTTGTCTTTTTGTGTCAGAAATACCTGGAAACATAGAAGTTGATGGCAGATAAGGACCGCAAGGCCCATCCAGTCTGCCCATTTCTTTTTGTACCTTATAAATGTGCCATCGGCCTTTGCTCTGTCAATGGCCTATCTATTCATACTCATCTGTATTGCTCCCTTATGCCTATCCCATGCCTGTTTGAAGCCCTACACTGTATTCATAAAGTAGAGTAGAGGCCCTTTCTTCTTTTTGTGGGCTGGGACTCTCCACCATTTGCAAAGCTATAAGGTTTTTACCTCCCACTCCAACAACACCTGTGTTGGGGATAGAGGCTTAGACATCTGGGTACACATAAGGTCCACCCACTAACATCAGGGCTTAGACTGCAAAGCTGCTGGCTGGGTAGAGGTGGCCCCCTTCTGCCCCTCCCCCTGAAAGCACCCCTGTACGGAGAGAAGGGGGTAGCTGGGAAAAATAATCTCTGCCCCTAATGCCCTCGGGAGAAATTTCCATGGGGCAGGAGGTGCAGTCAGATGTTCTGGAATCGAACAGTATGATTTGATCACAGGAAAGTCCATGGCCATAAACTGGAAGTCTGAGGGTAGACCAGTAGTTCTAAGCCAGATAAAGTGCCTCAGAGGGATGGTATGGGCCATGGCTCGGGAGGCGGCATCCTTGTTGTCATTTGCCCTGTGGAATTGGTACTACATAGCTTCAGGGCAGGTCTGCTGCATCCACCGGCTCCTGCATCCTAGAACCAGGACAGAGTTCTGCAGTGCTTCTTTTTTTTTTTGATATTTGGCCAAAAAGCCAATTAGGAAACAATTTTGAGAAGCATCTGTGGTTAGCTATGAAGTCTATTTTCTGGAATCCTTATCCTGGGGTAGGGAAGACAAGGAGACCCCAGCTTTCTCACAAGCTGCCTGTTGCACTATACTCACATGACTGGGATGTACAGACAAGCATTCAGAATTATTGTTAACAATTGATACATTTAAGTATTTATTTATTAACATATCAAGACCGCTTGTAAACCTCTGCCATGTAAGTTGGGGTTTGAAGCAGTTTTGTGGTATTTTTATTTATATTTTTTCATTACAGATAGGCATGACCAGACTTTTAGGAGGTGGAAGACCTTTCATCTCCCTATAATCTTTTTCTATCCACATCCTCACCTTGGATGGACTCCTGAGAAGGGAGGTCCAGGGGGTCCAATGTGATCTGGATAAATGAAAACATAAGACAGGGAATCCTCCTGGATAGCCGAGGAAGCTCCAAGAAGAGGAAGTGGATCCATGAATTTCTAGGCCCTCCAAAGTCATGTCAGGGGCATTATAAAAATACTCATATAATCTGTATCACCCTCGCAGTCACTGGAGCGAGAACTGTGGAAAAGTGTTAGCAGCCCCTGTAAACAGGTATCATAAAATTATTTATCATCAACTGTATCACCTTCACAGTCTGCGGAAAAGAGAACTGTGGAAAAGTGCAAACTAGCCCCAGTAAATGAAGGACCCACCTTTTGTTGGGTCTGAAACAGTTGCCATGCTTTTACCATATCTTGCACAGATGGAGATCCTGCGCAGACTTTGTAAGAATTTTATTTCTTTTCTGTATGCTTTAAGCTGCCTGTTGTCTCGCTACTGGCTTTCCCAGGAGCAATGGCAGCATTTTTGTCTTGACAGAGTTTATTTTTAGCCACTTCATCAGCAGCTTGATCAAGCTTCCTTTTTTCCATCACTTTTATTATTTTTTAATCTGTGAGGAACTCCATCTTTGGAAGCTTTATTTTTGGGCTGGGATCTGGAGAGTTCCTCAGCACCTCTGCTTAAATTTTTATTAGTACTTTAAGATGGCCCTTAGTCAGAAGCCTTTGATTTATCCTCAGCCATAATAATCAAAAGTTTGTCTGCTATATAGCTAATTTAAGCAAAGCAAACCAGTCTTGGACCTTACGAACCGGTTTCTATGAAATGCCATTGGCCAGTCCTGCCCCAATTAATTAACGCTGTCCATTGTAAGTGCCCCCTTTTTTTGGGGTCGTAGTACTGGGATCTACACCAGTGCCAATTTTAATAGAAGACACAGTAATGCTGGTCAACTGCGCACAGGTTGCTGTTGAACCCTTATGGACAATCCTGACACAGATGATACTTTAGGTCCAGTTTCTTTATATATCCATGGATTTCTCGGAATTGCCAATCCTGAGAGAAACCCCCAGGCACTGCTGAGATCTGAATTCCAGTGGGGTGCTTTGCAGTAAAACCTGCCAGGTTTGAGGTAAAAAAACAAGGCAACTGTCCCTAATTCGATGGTTCCTTCAAGAATTTGGTCAGAAAGGAGAGGAACTGTGGAAATTAAGCACCGCGATAAAAATGGCATCAGAAATGAACAATCGCTGTAAAAATAAAGTCAAAATCGCGCAAGTGCACTAAAAATAAAAAATGAGCATGGTGCTAACGAAAATGAAAAACTTTCTCTCAGCACACTATTAAAAAGGAAGTATGAGGAAAACTTTATTCAGATAAGCACCAGGAGGTTGTCAACAAGGAAAGTTGAGAGGCACTTCAGGGGCAATGTTGCTCAGTCCAGCGCAGAAAAATTCTGAAGCCTTCAGCAGCTCTCACTCAGCTCATTCCCCTTCCTGTTTTTTGACTGGCTATGGCCCTAAGCTCATTTAAACAAAAATTCTCTTACAGGCACACCTTCAGGGCAATTGCACCTGGCCAGCTAAACTGCTAAAGTTACTGATGCTAAAGGACTCCTGGGGTAAGAAACATTGTTTCTCACCAGTGGGCGGACGGGGGGGAGAAGTTGCCATGTAATGTGGGTGGGAGGTTAAGGATGGTAAAAGTGAGAGTTGTCTCACAAACAGCAGTGCCCTCTACTGGCATCTCCATCAACAGAGGGACTACTTTAGAACAAAAAGATTTTGTATTCATTGTTACTAAATTTTAAGTGAGTTTTTACTTTTTTTTTTTACACATATTTTATTAAAATTTAGATAAAGACCCATTTTCTAAGCGTACTAATACCCTCCAGGGTGGGTGGTATGGTTGTAATGGACTTTCCATGGACTATATGGCCCTCTGCCTGTGACATCATGCCTTATTACACCTCTGGCCAGTCCGGTATAGCCCAGTATCATCCACCCTGTCAGGTATTATTGCTTGAGCATCCAAACCATACTAACAGTAATTAATGTTTCCTCTCTGTCCTCGTACAGAAGCTTGCATACCAGCTTTAGCAGACTGCTGACTTGTTACCAAGAAAAGTAGCCAAAAATAAGACCCCTTCTTAGGGAAACAAGAAACTGCATACAAAGCTTCTTTCTTAATGAACCTTTTTTTTTCTGGAGTCTTAGTATGGGGACTAGACGACAAGACTGCTTTTCCACTGGCTGCTGTAGCTACGAAACAGTCACAGGAAGGATATGTAAAAATTACAAAAAAAACCTTTCTAACCATAACTGTAAATCTCCTGCTCACCTTCTTACTGGTGGCTGGTACTGTATAGAGATATTCATTCTGACCAGACCATAATGATGAGAATGCACCCTAAAGCCCACACTGCATCTTCTTAAAGCTGACAAACTTGGCTGCATAGTCTCTGTGGTGTGACACATGTAGCAAAAGGGTGCGGCTAAAGAGAGAAAGCAGGCCTCCATGAAAGTACAGAGTAAAGTTAACACCCCCCCCAAAAAAAGGAGCCTAGTACAGGATTTGTTCCCAGTCAGAACTATACCACCCAAAAGAGCGCTGCTGTGGAGAAAGTCACAGCTGTAAGCCAGACAGTGGGTGTGCAGACTGGAGGACTCAGCAATGGGCGTAAGGGATAAAGGAAGTCAAATGTTGAAAATAATTACACAGGAAGTATAATGATGGTAGATGCTGAACCATGGGAATCCAATAAAACAAACTAAAAAAAAAAATAAAGAGTTTCAAGTATGGAGAACACTACAATGGTCAAATTGGTTAAAGTGAAAGAAAACAAAGTCCAGATAAGGAGGTCGGAGCAAGGCATCAAACAATGAATGAAGAAAATTACTCTAAACTTATTCCAGCAATCCGTGCATGTACAGTTGTGTTGGGCTGTGTACGAATCCATGCTGCTGGAAAAAAAGATTTGTGATGGTTGAAATCCTTGGAATGCCTTGAAAAACCGGCTTATGTTATATAACATTAGGTTCATGAAGCTAGCCTATAATCTGCTGCCCCCTGCTGGTAGTACACCAGTGTTAGTGGCTAAATGTTAGTAAGCTTTATTCAGACAAAATAAGATAACAAACATGATCTTAGATGTTAACTAAAGTTCTCAAACAAAATAAAAAATTAAAACAAGGTTTCGTGACCGGACTCTATACCTATTAAAATGTACTTAATAAATTCTAACTCATAAAATCCGCACAACTGTTTAAGTTGGAAATCTCTTAGTGAACAATGAGTAATGTAAATAGGGGCAGATCTAGAAAGGTCATAAAAGGAAGGTTCTTTGCATTTTAGGTACACACCCCTCCAAGTTACCATAATCCTACCGTATGTAGCACAAATGGAGATTAAAGGGGAAGGGCTCTAACCCCTGAACCCCCCCACCCAGATCCTCCACAGGTAAATATAACAACAGATGCATTTACCCACAGGCATCACTTAAAGATACTCCAGTGCCTAGTATGAGCATGAAAACAAAAATCACCTTAAAGATGATGCCTACCCTCCTAAGAAATAAAGACAGATATCAGTTTCAGATCATTCTTGTCCTTCTGTTCAGACCATGATTTATTCCCTTAGCCGCAGCATGGTCTGCTAGCTAGAGTACAGGCTTGAGAGCCAAGAGACTCAGGCTCAGATCCCACAACAGCAGCTTACTCACGATGTGACCCTGAGCAAGTCACTTAAAGAGCAGCCGACAGCAATTATACCTCCGGGCAGCCAACTCATATCAAACAGTTGCCTGCCCTTAGGGGGCCTAAATTAGCCACTGGGCATCCTCATGCACAACCAGCCTGTTGTGCCACTGAGCGGTTATGATAACATCTGACCTCGAGAGAGAAGCTCGAGAGGTCCGATGGTATCAGAACCCCGAGGTGGCACAAAAAGGCAGGTTGTGCATGAGGATGCCAATCCACTATTTTATATAGTGTATAGTGCCCCGGAAAATCACAGTTCTTTTTTTCAGAAGCCTTTTACTTTTTGTGTGCGACGAAACGTTCAGTGGTAAAGGGTGGTTGCCAACTGGTTGCTAAGCAGGAGGCATGGCTACGTGTCTAACGCGTCTTCCTATTGGCTGGCAGGTACATTGGGAGGGTTAAAAAAATGGCGACCATAACGCTCGCTAAGCGAGAGAGCTGTGGAGTAGGGGGTCATTTTTTTTATTTTAATTTTGTTTTCAAGTCCAAATATCTGGTTGATCCTGCATCTTGTAAGGCTCTGATGTGACTGACGCCGCGGAAGCATGGATCCGTCTGTTTCTGCCGCTATGGCAAGTGATGCGCGTGGAACCTCTAGAGGTTTTCAAAATGTTGTTCTGCTGTAGTAGGGTATTATCACATTCCATGACCTTTTGAACTGCAGCAGAACAACATTTTGAGAACCTCCAGTTTCCTGCACAACAATGGTCCACTATACACTATAATTCAATTTTTTTGTGTGCAGTTTTGTACTTAAAAATTCAACTTTCTGGAAAGCGCTGGTAATTTTCATGCTCAAGTCACCAGGCCACTGATCTCTGCAGCCAGACCCCAAAATTAGAATTCTGACGAAGCTGAGGGGAACAGGACTGCAGTATAGTTAACAGACTCAGAATGTAATTGGGGAGGAGGGCTGGCTGTCTAAACATAATGCAGGCCACTGCACATGTTCAGGAAGGTGGCCCTAAAATGTACAGTGCACTGCAAAGTTTAGGGTGCCCCATTCTCAGTCGCAAGGGACTATCCCAAATGGCTTGCGTGGCATTTGTGCACCAACACCTTGGCTACAAACTCCTCAAACTATGCTCAAGGGGGTCACAGACCCCCTCAGAGCATTCACAAAAGACTTTTAAAATTTGCGCTGGGTAGGTGCAGGGTCACCATACAAACAGCCTGCATGGTAAACATGGCAACCCTTGTTTTTGTGGTCAAAGATTTGTGCAACCCCCCAAGAACTATCTAAGGCAAGAGGTATTGGTGCCACAACTCTGCAACTGACTGGAAGGAGACAGAGATCATCACTGGACTGACCACAAGAGTCCTCGTGCAGAAGAAAGAGGCACAGGAAATCCACTGGACAGTGGACACCAGCAACTGCTAAAGGGAATGGGAAAGCAGGGGAATGGAGTGCACCGGGTCACCAGAGGACAAAGACAGGGCACTACGTGAGACAGGTTCTTCAGTTTAAAAGTGGGCCTAAAGGTAAGGTGGGGGGAACGACTAAAGCAACAGCGCAGTGCCCATTGCTTCTGTCCACGTGCGACACCCACGGATGTCCATGCACATCAGGTGTTTATGTGTGTAAACACTACTGCTACAATAAAATGACTGTCTCCTGCAGACAGCTAATTTGTTCAAATCATTCACTGCAGGTGGCAGCAGTGTCTTTGAACTGCAACAGCTGAGAAAGAGGACAGATAGCTAGCGTATGTTATTCAGTGCCACTGGTGAAGCACAAAAGTCACAAAACAAGACACTTCAATCCACCAACCAAGTTCAGAGCTCATAAAATGCATAAAAAACTGGCATTAACATACTATTACCACCCACAGCTCAGATAAGGCCTCCCTACTGGTGCCCAGAACCAAAACCTCCCTAGCCCAGAGGTCTTTTTGTCACAGAGCCCCCTCCTAAACATATGGTTTTGGGTATTGTCCCACAAGAAATAAAAGGGAGAGAGGCAAGGTATCTGTGGTTAATACTTGTACTTGTAGCTTTGAAATCTATGACAAAGAGGTGGCAAGAGAGAGACAGTCCAGATTTGAGGGAATGGACCAAATTAATAGACAATATAATGGATATGGAGAAAATCACCTTTTCTGTCAGGCAACTAAACCAGGAATACCAGAATAGATGGACAAGATGGCTTCTATACAAGGGAAAGGAAAAATGGCAGACCCAATAGAGAGAGGAGACTGAAAATCATGACCCTAAAAGAATGAACAGAGGTAATGGAACAAGCCTGGAGGGAGCAAGAGAGGAACAGTGGTTAGGGACAGAGGGAAAACTTGATCATATGGGGGGTCCCATAAAATCTGGCACTTTTGTGAGACTGTGAGGATGATTGAGAGTTATGTTAAGTAACAACCTGGTAATTAGTTATTGTTAATGGTTACTAGTTAAAAAGAAAGATATACCCATGTCTTTTAATATTATAATACTGAGAGAGAAATGATGGGACATAATTTGTTTATAGATTTCTAGCTTGTCATCCTACCTAAAGATGTATTAACTGTGTAAAATATATGTACAATGGGATGTGCTTGGAAACTGGGAGCTATAATAAAGCAAGTATAAAAAAAAGAGCCCCCTCCTGGTTCAACTCCCTTCCAGTCAGCATCACCAACATTCCCCAAATCAGTCCCTTTAAGACCACCATTCGTAACCACCTTTTCGACACGCGCTGCTGTAAATGTAAGTAACTGTAGTTCTCTCCCATCCCCCCCCCGGACTCTCCTGTGGGGCCTAGCCTACCAGAACACTCCAAATTTTCGACAGTATACGCTGGACAGCATACTCAGACACCCCTCCACTTCCCTATTTACCAGCTACAGAGTGCACCACCCCACAGGACATCTGTCTTACATCCTGCACCAGCAGTCATCAGTCGTCATTATGTTGCAGCCTGGCCCAAGGACAGTCTTTAGTCGCTCCAACATCGCATGTCAGTTATTCTGCTCTACTTATACTGTAATGTATGGCTGGGGTTGTTCCCTTTGTTGCTCATGTGTAACTACTGTAAACAGGATTGCACCTAATCTATGTAACACTGATTGTATCCTGAATTATGTAACACTGTTTGTCCTCTCTGTGACAAGGTGCCTTTGTAAACGAGTTTCTGACTCAAAGGTTGTAAATCCGAAATGTACAAATAAATAAAATAAATTATTGATTTGGTGCACTGTTAAACTGGTTGATGTAGAATGCAGGGTAGGGAGATGGTTTCAGTCCCACAGATTTCCTTTAAAAAAAAATGGGCCCTATAAAACGAAGGTGATCGATATGCACCACAGAAGGCGAGTGTTGAGCCACTCAGCTGTGCGCTGCACACCAGACCCAGACAGACACATGGGGCTGGGGTTCACTATCCCCAGTTGTCTCGATGTATGGCTGCACAACTCCACACAAGAGGGGCTAGCCAGGGAGATGGACCCGGACCCCACCATGGGCATCCAATCCAGTCCATCATTCTTCCATGGGATCAAGGGATTATGGGATATGGCAGCCTGTGTAAGGACTACCATGTCCCTAAGTCACAGTTGTGACTGAAACTTAAATTGTCAAATGTATCCCACAGCTGTCATCCTCACCCCAGCCCTCTGTGACAAGGAGAAGACTGAGGTCCATAGCTGTGGGGCAGTAATGTGTCCTCCAAACAGCTGGCTGGGGGGGGCACCTGTTACAGCAGCCCTCTAGCTGGTATAACAAACTCCTCCAACACTAGGCTGGCAAAACATAAAAGGCATCCTGAATGCTGTTCTCTGACAGGCCATGCCTGATACACCCACTCCCTACCCTCAACTTAGACCTGCCATACCAGCTGCACAGGTTCACACATAGTTGGGACATTGGTGGGGGAAGCAAGGGAGAGGAGTTTGTCAGTGATGAAAGTGAGCAGAAACGCACAGGAACCCAGTTCCTGTATCTTTTTTGCAACAGGAACGGAGTTCCTGTACTTCTTCCCACTGACACTGGAACTGAAATTCTTAAACCAGCAACATAATGACAGTTTCTGGGCCTGTGATCCGAAATCAGGGTTTCCATAACAACATTTGACTTGTACAACAATTCTATTTTCTTAGAAATACTTCAATATCTCTAACTGAATCTACTCGTGTCTAAACACATAGATGTGTCTTGACACAGCTATCCTTCAGATTGAGGATCTTCTGCATTTCATATTTGCCAGTGTCTGAGTTCCTGTTCTCCTTGTCTACCACTTGCACCACCTGCAACAAAATCATGCACGAGAACTGGTACAAACCGAAACAGGTACAAGAGATCAGAATAGTTCTCAGAAGGGCTCAGAGAAGCTGTTAGAGCAAGGAAAAAGGCTTTCGCCAGGTACAAGGGAAAGCAAGGGGAGAAGGAATGGGGGAGTACCAAATAAAAACTAGGCAAGCAAAGAGGAAGGTCAGGGCGACAAAGGCAGACAAGGAGCTGCATATTGTGAATGAGGTCAAGGATGGGAAAAGTATTCTTCAGATATATTAAGGGGAAACAAAGAACAGAAGGGGGTATTGTTAGGCTACAAGGGGGGAGGGTACTAGAAGAAGCTGAACAAAAAACAGCCATCTTTAACAATTACTTCTGCTCTGTCTTCCTAAGGGAAGACAGTGGGTCCCTGCCTGAAAGCAGCATCAAGGTGGCTGTCATGGGCATTCTTGAAACGAGGCAGCCAGTATTTACCAGAGAAAGGGTCAAGAAGGGGCATGAATCCCTAAAGGTAAAGACCCAGGGCCTGATGAGATGCAGCCAAGGGTGCTCAGGAAATTGGCTGCAGAAAAGGCTGAACCCTGATAGTGCTGTTTAATAGCTCAATTCAGAAAGGGGTAGTTCACAAAGACTGGAGGGTAGCAAACGTAGTCCCACTACACAAGGGAGCAGGTGACAAGGTGCAACTGGGGAATTACAGACTTGTCAGCCTTACCTCTGTAGCTGGGAAAATGACTGAGTCACTGATCAAGGAGGACCCTGTGGGCTACCTTCACAGTAACAATCTACAGGACAGTAAACAGCATAGGTCTGTGAGAAGGAGGTTTACTCAGACCAACCCGATAGTTTTCTTTGACTGGGCAACAAAGGTAGTAGATAAGGGTCATGCTGTGGATTTACTCTACTTCAATTTTCAGCAAGTCTTTCAACTCAGTGCCACATAGAAGACTGCCGAAGAAGCTAGAGGACCCTGGGTACAGACAGGGACATAGATCGGACAGGAAACTGGTTGAAGGAGAGACGGCAGAGCGTGGTAGTAGAGTCAAATCGGAACACTGGGAGGTTACAAGTGGGGTGCTGCAGGGTCTGTCCAGAGTCATGGCCTCTTCAATATGTTCATCAGTGACACTGCAGAGGGCATCCAGGGCAAGCTGTGTCTCTTTCTGCAGATGACACAAAGCTCTGCTGTAGAGCAGGTAGTGATGAAGGGATCAGGGAGATGCAGAGGGATCGACAAAGGTTAGAGAGGTGGTCTAAGGTTTGGCAACTGAAATTCAGTGCCAAAACATGCACGATTATGCACATGGGGGGGGGGGAACAGGACAGAGTACTGAGTGGGAGGGATTATACTGAGCTCTACGGCAGAAGAAAGCGACCTTGTAGCCCTCATTAGTGACTCCCTCAAACAATCAAGCCAGTGTAACAAGGCCTACAGTTAGGCTAACAGGACACTGGTGTGTATCATAAGGGGTACTGACAGCCGAAATAGGAGGTACTACTACCTCTATATAGGTCATGGGTGAGGCCACACCTGGAACACTGTGCTCAGTTCTGGAGTCCTCACCTAAGGAAGGACAGAGTCAGGCTGGAGACAGTGCAATGCTGGGTAACTAAGATAATTCAGAGCCAACAGGACAGATCTTATAAAGATCATCTGAAGGCACTGAACATGTACTCGTTGGAGACTGGGGTGGGGGTGCTGGGGGCATATATGATACAGACATTCAAGTACCAGAAGGAAATAAACAAGCTGAACTGCGGCAAACTATTTAGCATGAGTATAGAGTCAAGAACCCAAGGTCATAACTGGAAACTGGTGTGGGGAAGGTTTAAGCAGGATGTGAGGAAGCTCTGTTTTACGGAAACGGTAGTAGAGCTGTGGAACAGTCTGTCAGAGGAGGTGGCAGTTACAAGGGCCATAAATGGTTTCAAGCATGGCTGGGACACAGTAAACGGTTTCATGGTTGCTCAGGTCAGTAGCAGTAGGAAAGAGACCATAGGGGTAGACTGGGAAAGATAAGCCTGCATGGACAATCTGTCCAGCAGCAGATAAGCAACTCAGGGCAGACTAGATGGACCTGTGATCTTTTTTTGTCATCACTGGCTATTTTTCTGCATTTCTACTATGTGTACCTGTTGTGCTTTTGTTCCATGGTAGTTCTATCATTAGCTCCAAGTAATTTCTTGTAAGAGCATACTCCGGCATTGACTGAGGCATCTTCTTTAATCTGCAAGTAATACATTCAAAACAGAAATGTTAGCTATGTAGCTTATTCTTGAAATAGGTGCTAATTTAAAAACCACTAAGCTTGGGGATGGCCCGTCAGCACTGCAGTAGGACTACCACTTGTGATGACGGTGACCAGTTTTCAAACCCAGGTTACCACCACTTGTGACGACAGTGACCAGTTTTCAAACCCAGGTCACTACCGCTCATGACGTCAGTGACCTGTTTTCAAACCCAGTTCACTATCGCTTCTGACATCAGAGACCTGTTTTCAAACCAGGTCACTACCACTTGTGACGTCAGAGACCTGTTTTCAAACTGAGTCACTCCGCTTGTGATGTCGAGACCGTTTAAAACTGATCGCTACGCTTGTGGCATGTGGTGATCTGTTTCAAACCAGATCACTGCGCTTGTGATGTCAGTGACCTGGGTTTGAAAACAAGCCTAGGTTGTCAGGAACCAGCCAGGGGGCATTTGGGATAAGCCTCTCAGCAAACTCTCTCCTCCTCTGGGGGAGGGACCACGGCCACCATGCAAGCGCCTCCTGGGTGACCACAGGTGGTGCTGTCGGTGACTCTGCTTGGGGGAAGGAGGACATTGTCTGGTGTCATGCTAGCACACTCACTCGCATGCATGTACACCCTTAGCCACCAACGTTCTGTAGGAGTACAACCAAAAACAGAACCCCCCCCCCCGACTGATGCAGTATGACCAGAGATCTCTCGCAGGCCCCACACCATCAACCTGGCTCCCTCTGATATTCCACAGGGACACAACACTGAAGTTCATTTTTTTATTGAGGACAAATAGGAGAATTCTGTTTGCACCCCATTCACTGATACAACCTTCTCTTGGATAGTGGAGGATTTTCCACCGGCACACTGCTTTGCTACACCAGTATGCTTGCCCACTGGCAAACTGGACCTGTTCCCCCAGCAAGACACATACATAAACGGTAAAGGTCAGAAAAAGACTAATAGTCTATCTAGTCTGGCCTTTTATTCTTATATAGTTTTACCCAGCCTTTTGAAAGCTCTCACTGTCCCACATCCCTTTTTTTTTTCTAATGACCCCTTTGAAACCATCCCATTGGGTTTTGAACCCCAAGACAATATTGGCATTAATCACATGCATGGGTAGATTTCTCCACCTATCAATGACCCTCTCAGTGAAGTATTTACTAATATCCTTCTTGAACCTCCAACCCCCCATTAGCGTTTGTACCGTTCCTTACCTGAGGAATACACCCTATTATATCCCTTCATATGCTGCTCATGTAGGTTTCTATGTTAACCTTCCCCCCAAGTCTTTGAGACAGCACATGTTAAGACTGCCTAATCTTTCATTATAGGTCTTGCCTTGTGGCCCCTGGTTGATTTTTTAGCCCTCCACTGGATAGTCTCGGACTTCTCCCTATCTAACTAATGACTGGTACAATAGCAGTATCACCTTCTTGTTGTGACTGGTGAAACCACGCCTGCTACATCCCAGCATCACATTAGATTTCCTACATGTTATATTGCATTGTGAACAGGCTTTAAAACTATTATAAAAATCCCAAGCCTTTTTCCTAGGTTGATCCAATTGATGCAATATTGCATCTGTTATTTTATTTTCCCCCACATTTTTTGGCACTGACTTTTAGTTGCCATATAGGTGTAACCCACACCCCGGCCAGCGCAGACCGGAACCCCCCCAACTCATGCCACAGACAAGGCAACAGACCACCAGTTCGCAAAACAAAAGGCACCACCCCTAGCTCTGAGGTGAATACCCGGCTCGGCCGTCTAACAGGGCCGGGGGTTTAGGGCGCAAAATGACATTTACATTTATTCCAGGTTCTGCGGAGAGGTGCTAGGCATATGCTAGGTCTAAAACTATCAGTAGGGGCCCCAATAACATTTCACTCGGGAAGCAGAGATTTAATGTCCAAAAAGAAAAATGGGATTGTGAAGTATGACTTTATTCTAACAACAAGTTGGCAAACAAATGCAGAACAGGGTGGCCCCTCCCCAAGTTTGTTACTGTACAGGTGAGGAATACTGACACTCTTTTCTCAGAACACACAAGGCAAAAATTGTACTTTCTTCTGTTAGCGCAACAATTCGAACACTGTCCCACCCTTATGTTCAAGGATATTTAGACATTTTACTCTTTCCAACATTGGCACCGTCTACCCCTCTTTCCTAGGGGTATACTGGACATTTCTTCTCTACGACTGTGCATTTACGCAGTGGGTTGCCACATACTCAAAACATCTCCTGACTTTGATGGGTTTAGTTAATATCCACAGGCTTAAACTTTGCACCCTTCCTAGACCAGTTAGCCCTGGAGTTTCGTATGGCGTTCCTCCCATCCTAGCCCCAGCCAGCCTCTGCCATCCCTTTGGGGTTACACAAAAATGACCCTCCACCCTCACCAGGGTGCTAGAGGCATCCACAGTAAATTAAAAACATTCAGCACAAATCTGTGGTGAGGCTGGGGTTCTGCCTGGTGTACTCTAGCCTTAGTTGTGGCACATACAACCAGCAGACAGGAACCCAGAAAAACACAATCTCTTTAGTCTCTGTCTCTGTATTTACAGCTTTGTTGCACTTTTTTGTACAGACATCTGACTGAAATTCACACTTGCATCATAGCTCTCCATAGCTTTCAAACCTGGAAACACTCTTTGTCTCCTGTAGGGCAGCTGACTTTCTTTTTGGTCATCAGGGGATTTCCCCTTGGGCACACTGAACTGCAGTCTCACTCTCTCTTCTCACAGGAAAATGACACGTAGGTATCCTGGAATTAACGGTTTCCACCACTTCAGATGGCACTGTGGTTGCCTCATTAACTAGGGTGAGAAATACTGGAACAAGGGTTCTCCACCTGGCTATTTGGCTAAGCCAGCAGGCACCTCACACTCAGAGCTCCTCTTTGTACTGCTGCTGACCACACACTCTCCCTGCACTACCGTCTGAACATTCTAAACCTACCCAGAGCAGCTGATTCCAAAGTGGCTTATGCTGCTGCGAGAATTCTAAATGACATAATCCATTCTCTGCTCAGCCTAGCTGAGTAAACAATGATGTCATCTACACAGAACTCCTAATGAGCCCTCTTCCTTCCTAGGGCTAACCTGATGGAATTCTAGTAACCCCAGGGGACTGGGTGGTTACATAAGAGACAGCTTCTCAACAGCACTCGTCATGCTGTGGATACCCTCTTCATTAATCTACTCTCCTGCAGAGTTAAGTGCATGACTCGCGCCTTGCCATCGTGCAAGGTAACCTACTGCCCCTCCTTGACTACTGTTCCCATCTACTCCTTTGTGTCCTCCACACTACACTCATGACTAAACACAACGTACAATTCCATCTATCGCTTTGTCCTTCAAGCTCCCTACTCCACCCACTACTGCGCACTCTACAAGTCCCTAGAGTGGCTCCCACAAGGTCATTTCAATTATGTCACGAGTTGCTTGGTGGACAATTCGCTCAGGAATGACCACCTATCCCCCTACTCATCCCTTCTAACAGGCAGGGCAACTTCTAGGAACCTTAGCATATCCTCCATCCCTCCGCTGAAGGTACCACGTATGTCCACTGCCATGTGTAGTAAAGCGTTCTCCATCTCTGCCTCCTCCCTGTGGAACAGACTCCCATTGGCCATTCGTTCATCCCCCTCCCACCTGTCCTCCAAAACAAACCTAAAAGACTGCTTTCTGACTGTAGCCACCTGTCATTGCTCTCCGCAACAACACTAGGGCCTACTAACCACCCATGCTCTATGGCGCTACTGTATGCTGCTTGCCCCTACCTCTCTGCCCAGTCCTTTCTTATCTCTGTTTTGTATGTTATAAAGCTCCCTAGTATCTTATTGCACTTTTGCACAGTTGCTCTCCGGTTCTGCTTTGATCTCCAAGCTGTCCATGAAGTTTGATTGATGAAGTCTGCACAGCCTTCTTCTGGCTGGGTACCTGATATTTACTTGTAAATGCCTCATGTAATCACATGTAGCTGCTGTCTGCTACTTATACTATTGCTCTTGTTGTACTCGCATATAGCTACTGTTTATATACCTGCACCATTATTGTTTGTATAACCAGCTATCACTGTACATTCTTGTCTCATCACCTCACACTGAGGTGTGTTTATCCTGTGTTCCTACATGTATTGTTTTTTTTTCCTTTTTGACTCATGTTATTGCCACCTTGTGGCTCAAGTCATTACTGAAAACAGTCCTTCGGATCAGCTCACTTACCCAGTTATCAAATAAATAAATAAGTGTTATCTGTGAAGAGACCCTCTTTACCTTGTAATCCCATACTAATGTGCCTGACATATATGTGAAAAAGTTATGGCCGTAGGACAGACCCTTGTGGCACTCCAACTGTAATTTTCCTGACAGAGTTTACCATTTAAGATTGCTCTCTGTCCTATAAGACAAACAGTTACCAATCCACTTGGTTAGTCCTCTCCCTAATCCTACTTTTCCTCACCTTCGGGATAAGCCCCCTATGCGGCACCAAATCGAGGGCTGTGCTGAAGTCCAGCTACAGAATACTGACTGCCTGACCTTTGCTGACCATCTGTGTCAGCAAGCTGAAAAAGTTATGTTTATTTGACATGACCTGCCCCTTGTTAACCCGTGCTGTTTCCTATCTATTAAGCTGTCATTCTCTAGGAAGGAAGCTATCTGTTCCTTTAAGATTGATTGTTAACAGTTTGCCATCATTAATGTCAGGCTCACCTGCCTTTATTTCCCTGGACTTTTCTCTATCCCACTCTTATACAGGGAACCACATTAGCTACCCTCCAGTCCTCCAGCACCTATTCCAGAGCCAGTGATAAATTAACTAGGTCTGCTAAGGGGCCTTCCAGAGCCAGTCTTATCTCCTTTAGTACCCTTTGGTACAACTCATGTGGCCCAGGTGACTTGTTTACATCACAGTCCTGCAGACACTTCAGTACTCTCTTACTAGTTACATTCCCTGTTTCCAGTCTGTTGCAATTGGTATCCTTAAAGCTATTCTTGCAGTCCCAAAGTGGACCTGAATGGCACAGTGGAACCACATGCTACAGGACAGAACTGGCAGCAGGACGTAGTCACAGACAAAGTATTGCAGAAATGCTGCACTCCAGAAGGACAGAATAAAAAAGCAAAGACAAGTAGCAGAAGCCAAACAACTTAGTGCAAATGATTTAATGTGCTCTCAGACAGGAAGCACTAACCTCTGTGCTTCAGCTCTCATAAGAGTCTTCTTCACGGGGTGGATCTGTACTTCCACTGTATACATGGAAATATTAGTTTTCACCCGCCTTATGTGCTTACGTTTTACTACCTGATCTTTGTAACAGCCCTGTTGGTTTCATTCTGGTCCTCCTAAACGCTCCCTCCCCCTCCCCCAATACTGCCAACCTCACTTGCTTAGCTCAAGTGGCTTCCTTCGTTACTTGGTCTTACTAACAAATTATATGCAACCTTGGATGGCCCTCATTATTCCTCCTTTTACTGCTGACCAGTTTTCCTCTGCCCTCTCTGTTTTATACAGCTCCTCCAGCTGTTCTGCTAAGTTAGACTTCATTTGGCCACAGTGAGCGTTCTTGAAGTCAGCGACCACAGTGCTGGATTTCGGCTGTTGATATCCCAGCACAATGTCGAACACAATGGTGTGAACACCAGTGAAACCGAATCCTCTATCATGACATTTCTAAGAATGTCCTGGTTGGACATTACCAGGTCTAACATTACCTCCCCTCAGACTGACTGTCACACCTATTGTGTGGCGGAAGTTGCCCCAAGTTATTTCCAGGAACATTTAACTTTTGTGACTTATTGCTGTCAGTGGTTCTCAGTCTAAGTGTTAGCAGTGGTAATTCCCCATGAGTACAATTCTAGACTGGCTGGTTGTTACCCTAATTTCCTTTTTAATTTCTGCACCCTTGTCTGTCTCCTGACTGGTGGTATATAGATTGCTTATAGCTTATATTTTTTCCACCCACTGTCTGTTAGCTTGAGATATAGTGACATAACCACCCTCTCCCATGACTGATTTGTCCTACGAGATCCTAATGCCTTCTTTTACATACACTGACCCACCCCACTGCTTCTTGGTGCCCTCCCTCTCCCTGCTAAAAAAATTAAAGCCAGGAACATTATGTTTCAGCTGTTGTGGGCTGCTTGTTGTCAAAGCAGCAGGGCTGCCGTTTGCAATGCTAATGATCAGGTTCAAGAAGGTGCCTGGGCTGAAAGGCTGACTGGGGGGAAGGATTCAGCTTCTCTCCGGGGTGAGAGGCTGCCTTGCTTAGAACAAAGGGACTGCCAGTCAGTGTTCCCTAGAGCACTACAAGTTCCAATAAATTGGATTTTGAGCTACCTGCTGCTTCCTTTGGTTTCGTGTGGAAGTCCTTTAAGTGCTTCCCTGTTCTGCTTGTTCTGAGCGAACACTGTCAAGTGGGAGTCCACAAGTGAAAGGTGCAACTCAGAGTGGCAAAGAGGGCAGGTGATGCTCCCTGTCTCCCCACAACACCATGCAATCACATGCAGGTTTGCATACTGGAGTCTCTGCATGTGAGAAAGGATGGGGGGGGGGGGGACTCCCAGTAGCCACCCGAAGGACACCTGATAAACTCGTCTCTATGCAGCCTGATGAGCCCCTCCTCACCCATAAGGTCTCCAAGGGGGGGGGGACCTCCCCCTAGCCCTGCCTCAGGGGATAGATGAAGAGTTAAATCTGAGGTCGGGGAAGGGGCAATGGAACTGGGTGGTTGCTAGAAGGGGAGGAAAAAAGTGGTCAAGATGGAAAAATTACACATTAAAAAAGGTCCTAACTGTTGTTTTTTTTTTTGTTTTTTTTTATTTGCCCATGTTTCCATTATTGCTATGACACTGAGAGCTTCTGCAGTTATTACAGCCTGCAGTTCATCTATTTTATTGCCCAAGCTTCTTGCATTGGTGTATATCATCTTCCACTTGCCTTATTCCCACCTCTAATCCTGTTTATCTTACTGAATATTGACTTCCTACTATTACCACAAAGCTGACCTCGTCTCTTTCTGTTCTTATAGTCAGTGTGTGATGGGGAGAGCCAATATGGCTTCCTTTGTGTGTGTTTCTGCCTCCTATCTCTTCCACTGCCTTTCCTGTTGCCTAGTTTAAAAACTGACTAGCTGTAACATCTTCGACATACAACTTCTGCTCTGTCCTGCACGTGGCACAGACAGCACCCCTGAGAAGGTTACCGTGACCATCACAGACTTCAATGTTCTGCCTAGGTCCCTGAAGCTTACCTTTACCTCCTGTACGTTGTGGTCTGCCAGGTCGGTAGTGCCGAGATGTGGCACAACACCTGGATTATCCCCTTCCTGCTAAGCAGCCTAACCAGCTGAAGTGTCATTGTTTCTGCAGACACCTGACCATCTGGAGTATTACCGTTTCTGCAGTCACCCATGGAAGACAGAACCAATCTCTCCATCCAGACTGAGTGGCATTCTATCCTCCCAATTCTTCTAACTCTACAGTCCCCTTCTACCATGACACACTTCTTCCTCACCCTGGTGCAGCTTGACCCCCCCCCCACCCTGCACTGGCTAGTCTGTGCCCGACTGAGCATCACCTCAGAGACAACAACACTTGCATATCTGCTGGAGCAGTTCTAAACAGATTCTGCTAGTGGTTTCACCATCTGAAGCGAGTCGTGGCTTTAAAATATATTCTCTTGGTGCAGCCAAACAGGCGAGCCGTGAATGACCACCAAATCCAAGGTTATTTAACAGTAATCAGCATACATCAGCAGAAGCTTTCCTTTAAATATTGGTAGTTTTTATTTCTCCATCAGGGCTTACACCAACCAAATGCAAAACAAAAGCAAAATGTTTCAGCACAGTGGCTTGAAAAGCAACTAAGAACAGCCAGAGTGCTGAAACACAGGATACTCCGCCCCCTTTCCACTATGCCCCACCAGCCTTATTTTGGGGAGTACAGATGACAGCGTTGACTACTACCAGTGCCCCTCAGGCTGCCTCTAGCATGGCAAAATAAAGAAAGTCTACCTCTTTGCAACATTAATGGTTCCTCCACCATTTGAAATAGGACCCTTTGTATCCAGCACTTACAGCTGCCATACCTCACTACCATATCCTATCTGGTTTCCAACAATGACCTAAATCAAATTATTGCATCAAGAAAATGTCATTTTCATTAAAACTTTACAAAGATCACATAACTTTCTATTTACGTGCACTACTTGGCAAAATATGTAAGGATTAAGCCACGAGAAAGCATGGGTCTACTGTGGAATTAATCCATGGTTGGGGGGGGTGTCCAACCAACCAACCAACCATCGATTAATTCCACTGTAGACCCATGCTTTCTCGTGACTTAATCCACTTGTAACATGGCAACGAATGTATGACTAATAGTCTTTGAATAAATGAGTACAATCACACTGATTTACTTTTAGAATACTTTATGTTGAGCTGTTAAACATGATGTACATATACTTGAAAACAACTGGAACACACCTATTGGAAATATCGTGGCTGCTATTTCACTTTTGTTAAAATAACTTCCATTACAAGCTTTAAGCTTTCTAACATCAAAACATATTTTACAACTTTTCAAAAACTTGCACTTCACTTTCTATTCTAGGTGCTTTGATTTTCCTCTCTGTGTATTAGAAGATATGGGCTGCACTGCATGATGGGAGTGTGCTATGGTATATTTTAGTTTTCTTCCTCCAGTTCCTTTGCTGACCAATAGGTGGCTGTCAAACAATCCTAGTAGCACAAGCACCGTTTCTCCAAATGAACTGAATTAAGCCAATCTGAAAAACACTTTATTGAACTACTACTATTTTGCAGAATGTTATTTTCACTTTTTTTCCCTCTAAACTATTTAACTCAGCAGGACATGGAGCAACATAACGTTTACTGCTTTCACCTTTCAAATACTTGTTTTGACTGCTATTGTTGGTCTGTTTCTTTAATTTCTTTTTGTTTCTCTCAATTTATTTTTCTTTTCACCCATAAAAGTATCCTCTCTCTTTAATTTTGCTTTGTTTATCTCAGTGTCTGTTATTTTTGCTTTCGGTTATAGAAGCTGCATGCTCATCTTTACCTCTACGTGTGTTCACCAAGAAAAGGCTAGGACAGATAATGTTATTCAGTCATCCACAATGCATTGTACCCACAGTTGCTTAGAAAGCAGTAGATCAGAAGGGATGGTAACAGTATGTAACTGCTCACTTCTAAAGAAATATTGTTGCAGCATAATTAACAGTATATGTGGAGTTTAAATGTACAATCTTTAGTAACTCATGAACTTCTGTCGCAGTTACAATATAGAACAATCTTGAAAATGTCAAAAACCCTGTGCCAAAAATTCTTAGCAAATACAGGCTGGGACAACTACATGCTGCAAACTATTTGCATATTGTTTTCACTTGTATACTGCTTCTTGCCTGTAGTGGATTGCCAAGGTATTACATCATAAACCATGATCTACTATGGTATTAGACCATGGTTTCTACTGTACCACATGGTGTGTTTGCACCTATCTGAATGCTTCATTTCGTTTTTCCTTTTTGTGTCATGTTACAAAAGCATTTAATAAATACTGTGAATGAAAACAAACTATACCTTGAGGATCAAGTTTTTATGGCTGGTGCAGTGCTCTTTGGTTACTAGCTGAAAATGAGCTTCTCTCAGTCGAGTTGTACCTTTTCACTGATATGTACTTCAGATGAATAACATTTTTTCTACTACTACATAGCTGACAAGATCAGTCCCAATAAGATAAGAAAGGGCAGAAAAGCAATGGCTAATTCAGCGTAAATAATTTTTGTTTTGCCGTTTTTGAAAAACGCTGTATTACAAAAGTTGAATTTTCATAGATATATGTCACAGTACCAGTTATATCATTTACCAACCTCTTGATTTCCTTCATACAAACTTTCAGAGCTTGTTCTGGCAGGTTAGCAGCTTTGAGTTTCTTCTCCAGTACTGTGATATCATCAGTCTCCTCGTTGTCTTCATCTTCTTCAGTAGCATCAAGTGAGAAAGGTTTTCCAGCAATCTGACCAATCCTCCGAATGGGACGAATAGCTACAACCTAAGAGACGTAAATGCAGATTGAAGTAACTGTTACTCTTCTCGTGCTGTTAGGTATTTGTTGTGTTGCTCCATAATGAAGCCTGTTACTGAATATCAAGACTAAGCTTTCTATCATAGTCAAGGCAATGACTGGGACCTAAACTCTCCACCTGAGATCCTGATATTTTGCTCCAAAATGTTCACACAGGGCTTCCCCAAGTTTCTTCCAGGAGTTTAAAATCAGCAGTGCAACCATATGTTTTTCCAAAAAGCTAGTTTCAGCTACAAATACAGTAATAAGAATGTCAGCATACCTAAAACATCTACTTTTCTAGGTACCCACTATCCTGCGTACCATGAGTTTTCTTTTTTTCTATTTTCTCAATCCTAACCCTTGCCAGGTCTACAGTAGTATTTATTTTTTGTTTTTGTTTCATCATTTTTTTCTGCCTCTCCTGCCCTTCCGTCTGCCTACTCCTTCGGGCCACACAGTGTTGGAACCCCCATCCACCGGGCCATCACCTATTCCCAATCCCGTTGCACTGCTGCTTTAAGTTCGTTCATTTAATCTGCTAATTAAAAGATGACAGAAGTCACCACACTGCATGCCCACACACAAGTGCTTTTTCAATACCACTGCATACCCGTACAGAAAAAAACTTATGCGTGGTTCTTCTTTACTGGAAAACCACTACAGTACTATCTTCCAGAGCCATAGTCTTCCACAATAGGTGAAATATTTCCCACCCTATAATCTCAGGCCCTCCAGTTCCACTCTACCTTCCATTTTTTCAAACAGTGATTCAGAAAAAAAAAGTTTAAACAGCTGACAGTCTGTGGCATCGTACCAAGAGCCGGAAATACAGGTTACTCACCTGTAACAGGAGTTCTAGGAATGGTATATGTTGTTCATCCACACTCATTGGCAGTATCCTTGCCGCTTTAAATCTTGCCGGAAGGTCTTCAAGCTTGCTCCTCCACCCACCGGGTGAGTATAACTCAGCTCCAGCCCCATGGCCTTAGTCAGCCCGCTGGAAGCTCAGGTTGTAGGTCGAAGCGGGAGGTCGGTGGGTCGTGGTGGATGAACAACATATCCATTCCTAGAACTCCTGTTACAGGTGAGTAACCTGTATTTCTAGGACATGGATATGTTGTTCATCCACACTCATTGGCAGACTCCTAGCAGTTCTCCGGGAGGAGGGAGGCAAGGACGACACACCCTTATACTTACTTGGGAAAGAGAGACTGAGAACCGAGGTCTCAAAACCAGTATCCCGGCGTGACTCAAGGTCGATGTGGTAATGGGTAATAAAGGTGTTTGCTGACTTCCAGGTAGCAGCCCTGCAGATTTCCTGGATAGGGGCGTCCCTGGAAGCAGCCACCGTTGAGCAGTATGGCGGGTAGAATGAGCTCTTATCCCCTCTGGGAGGCTCCATGCCGCTAACTTATAGCAGAGATCTATGCAGGAGGTTACCCACCTGCTTATCGTCGCTTGGCTGCAGGTCTGCCAGATCTCGGCTTCAGCGTAGGTGACAAACAGCTGGCGAACCTCTCCCGAATTTCAGCCGTGCGCTCCTTATAATAGCGCGCCCTTCTAGGGTCAAGTATGGAGCCTATATTGACCTCGAGGTGTGATTGAGGTAGAACACCGGCAGAGTCAACACCTGGTTGAGTGAAACTCCGACACCACCTTCGGAAGGAATTTGGTGGGGGCGTCAGGTTCAACTCTTGTCCCTGTGGAGACCAGGTAAGGAGACTCGATGGAAGCCTGGAGCTCTCCCATCCTTCTGGCTGGCGTGATAGCCACCAAGAAGGCGGTCTTCACGACAGGTGAGAGAGACACACCTGTGCATAGGTTCGAATGGCTTGCCCATGAGCTTTGCCAGTACCAGCAGTAGATCCCACGGAGGTGGGGGTTCCCGCACTGGAGGGGAAATGTGATCAAGGCCTTTGAAAAAGCGCCAGACCACCTTCTCCTTCGCCACCGACTGCTTCCCGGCCCGCGCCCGGTAAGCAGAGATGGCTGCCAGGTGCACCCTTAGGGTCGTCGACCTAAGCCCTTGACTAGAAAGGGACCATAAATAGTCCAAGATGCTTGCCAAGGAACAGGAGGAAGGGTCCAAGCCCTTGCCCTGACACCAAATGGAAAACCTTTTCCATTTGAAGGCATAGCATTTTCTGGTCGACTCCTTACGGGACGCCTCAACTACATTGAGGACCTCGTCGGAAAGACCCAAAGCCTGGAACTCTAGCCGCTCAGGAACCAGGCCGTCAGGTGCAGGGATTGAAGGTCCGGATGGAACACCTTCCCCTGATTGACTGAGAGCAGGTCCGGGCGAGCTGGAAGCTACCGCGGAGTCCTGGAGCTGAGACTGAGGAGATCTGGGTACCAGAACTGGCGAGGCCAGTCTGGGGCTATCAGAATCACCTGCGCCTTGTCCCTCCTCGCCTTGAGAAGCACCTTATGGATCAAGGGAAATGGGGGAAAGGCGTAAAAGAGGCCCGGGGTCCATTGCCTCGAGAAGGCATCCCCCTGCAGCGAGCCCTGCTGAGGGGGGCGGGCATGGAACAGACTCAGCTGCGTCCTCCGTGGAGGCAAACAGGTCCACCTGAGGTGTGCCCCAAAGGGAGAACAGATGCTGTACTACCTCCGCAGGGAGAGACCACTGTGGGATGCAGCCCCTATCCGGCTCAGGGCATCGGCCAGGGTGTTGGAGGCTCCTGCCACGTGAATGGCTAGGAGATCCGCCCAGGCTGCGCCACAGTGACCAAATGCGGAGAGCTTCCTTGCATAGAAGCATGGGCGCGTCCCGCCTGGCGGTTTAGATAGTACATAGTGTGGTATTGTCCGTCTGGACTGGGACCACTGACCCCGGAGGAGCAAAGGCGGTGAGGCTAGGCGGACCGCTCGGGCTCCAGCAGGTTGATGTGGCATCGGGACTCCGCGGGGACCAGAGGCCATGAGCCCGGTGTTCCCCCAGATGGGCACCCCAACCCATCAGAGAGGCATCGGTCGACAGAGAGACCGTCGGCTCGGGGCGGACGAACGGGATGCCCTCCTGCAATTGATCTGGAACGGTCCACCACTGGAGAGCATTCCACATCCCCTGTGTCACCGACACAAGCTGGTCCAAGGGATGCAGCGTTGTGACCACTGGCTGGCCAGTCCCCACTGAAGGGGACGCATGTTCCAGCGGGCCCAACGGACCACGCTGGTACAGGCCGCCATGAGACCCAGGAGGCGCAGGAAGTCCCGGGCAGGGCGCATTGCCCAACCAGAAATGATCGGGCAAAGGAGGAAAGAACCTCGGCCCTGTCCGCGGGGCAGCGCTCTGGCTCGAAGAGAGTCGAGCTGCGCCCGATGAATAAAATCACCTGCTTCGGCTCGAGTTCCGACTTGGCCTCGTTGACAAGGAGGCCCAGTTGAGAGCAGACCTGGAGGGCCAGATCTCTGGACCACTCCGCCTCCTTCCTGGAGGGAGCTGCTATCAGCCAGTCGTCCAGGTAAGGGTACACCGACCTCGCGCAGAGGAATGCTGTCACCACTGCCATGCATTTGGTGAAGACCCTGGGAGCTGGAGACAAGCAAGGGCATGGCTTGGAACTCGAGAGATCCTTCCGCCGAAGCGAAGGAATCTCTGGTGAGACGGACGGATAGGGACGTGAAAAACGCGGCCCTGCAAGTCCAGAGAGCAGAACCACCGCCCGCGTTCAAGGATGGTATTATCTGAGCCAGAGTGACCATCCTGAAGGTTGAGACCTTAGGAACTTGTTTGGGTCGGGGCAGGTCGAGAATGGGCGCCAGCCCCGTCGTTCGGAACCAGGAAGTACCTGGACACAAACCCTGGGTCTGAAGGAGGGTCCACCACCTTCTTACCACCTCCTTCTGGAGGAGGAGAGTGATGTCGGCTCGACGAGCCGCCAGTGAGCTGGGGATCCCAAGCCCCGAGGCGACGGCTCTGAAGGTGGTGCCTGCTCGAATTCCAGAGGCAGGCCTCTTCCCACCACCTCCAAGACCCACCTGTCCGTGGTAACAGCGGACCAGGCGGAACGGAAGTGCCGGAGCCGTCCCCCCACGGGGGGACCCAGGGGTAAGGTGACGGGGATGGGGGCGACACCCCTCAGCCCGTCACTGGGCAGGCTTGGAGGAGGGACCGGCCGAGGGACCTCCTGGGCCTTCTCCTGCCTCCTGTTAGAGGAAGCCGGCGGCTTGGGTTTGGGATGCCAAGGCCCGAGCCTGCTGGCCTGGCGTTGCTGGGCGGGGGCGCCAGAGCTGAAGGGACGAAAGGGCTTAGGCTGTGGTTTGGCTTGTCCTTCTGAGGAAGAGACCGAGTCCAAGGTGGCATTGACTTCTCGATCCTCTGCAGGTGACCTTCCACCCCAGGGCGAAGAGGTCAGTCCCCAAAGGGAACATCCGCCAACTTGTGCTGGGTATCCAGTAAAGGTGGATATCCTCAGCCAAGCTCCGCCGACGATAGCCACTGCGGCCGCCACCGATCTGGCACATGAGTCCCTACATCCAAAGCAGTCTGGAGCTGCTGTTTGGCCACTGCCCTGCCCTGGTCCGCACCTGCTTAACCGTAGTCTGCAGATCGGCGGGAAGATGAGGGATGACCTCATCCAGGGAGCCCAACAGGGCATGAGAAAAATGTGCCATGAGGACGGCCGAACTGGCCTGACGAAGGCCGAGAGAGGACGTAGCGTAGACTTTTCGCCCGACATAGTCCAATTTCTTGGACTCCTTGTCAGGAGGTTTGTCCACATCCCTGGCGTTGCCGGCGCGCCGGAAAACGCTGTCGGTAACCAACCCCTCAGCAGAGGGGTGTTCCGAAAAACTGGACAAGGAACCGGTAGGGACCGCATACTTCCTGGCCATCCTGGCCGAAGGCGCAGGGCAGGAAGCAGGGCGCTGCCAAAGTTCCAGTGCTGGACCCACTATGGCCTCGGCCACCGGAAAGGCCTCCGTCGGAGAATCCCCTCGGTCCAGAATCTCCGTGAGGGGATACCTGGCCCGTTTGGAAACGGGTTCGAGCTCCATCCCGGTAGACTCCGAGATGAGCCGAAGCAGTCCTAGGAAGGACGACGGGCTATCGTCCATTGGCTGACCTCCTGAAGACTCCAAGTCCAGTCGCTTGGAGAAGAAGGAGGAATCATCTTCGACTCGGAAGAGTCCTCGAAGAGCTGCCTCTGGCCTGAGCCACCCTTCACCTGCCGAGGTCGGTCCGGAGTGAGGGTAACTGACAGCCGGGGGTAAACCCTTAGCCGACCGAGAATCCTGGTCGGAGCCCCAGTTGGTGGCTGTGGAGGCGGAGGTTCCACCGCCATCGGTGGAGCAGCTGGTTTGGCGAACAACCGCCTGGGTATAGAGCTCCTCGGGGCAAGTCGGGGGTTGTGTCGGCCGTTCGGTGACAAGCCATAATGGCCGGGAAGGCGCGGGTCGGCTTATTCCTGGCCAGGAGGAGCTGTTGCAACATAAGGTCCTCGTACCGTCGACGTAATTTACGCCGAAGCCTCCCCTCATCCGAGGAGGAGGACGAGGACGAGCGGCGACGCCGCTTACCGCGGTGCCGAGACCGAGACCGCCTATGACGGTGGGAACGGCTGGACGCCGAAGAGGTCCGAGACCGAGACCGAGAGTCCCGGAATTTCCGGGGTCGGTGCAGGGAGGTGTCGGCCGGAACCGACACCCTTCGGCTCGGAAGGTCCATCCGAGGGCTCCGGAACCGGAGGCACAGGCGAGCCCACGGGATCCTCAACTCCTCCCGGGGGAACCGGGGAGAGGGGAATCTCGCTGCTAAAGGCGACAGTCGTCAATGGGTCGAGAAAAATCTCGACTTCATCAGTGGGAGTCTCGGGTCAACTGACCTGGACGGGACACCGTGAGGCCAGTGGCGAAGCCGAAGCGTCGACCGAAGCCGACGGTCGACGGCGCCGGGAGACCTTCCCGGCCCCAAGAGCGCTCGACGGAGGGACTTACCTTGTCCCTCTTTTGACCGAGAAAAGGTCCGGCAGACGAGCCCTTCTCCTTTAGTGGAGAGGGACAGACAAGCTCTTAAAGGAAGCCGTGTAGGAAGAACCCAGAGAGGCGGGATAAATGCGGCGGCCGAGAAGATATGGCCAGCGCGCCTCCTCTTCGAGGCGACCATCCGCTCGAGCTGATCCGCCCGAGCCCGCCCGCCCGCGGACACACGCCAACCGGGCCTCCTTGGACTCACGGAGGAAAGCGCTTCTCGGGACGACCCAGTTGCAATCGGGCAGCACGGTCTTCGAGGACGTAGGCCGAGAAAGATGAGCACAGGTCGCAAGCCGGGGTCGTGCTCAAGGCCTAAGCAGTAGACACACGTGAGTGTGGATCCGTCCGAGACATCTTCTGCCGCATGGGCATCTCCGAATCCGAGTCGATTTATCCATCGCAGCCGCGAGGGATCAAGACTGAAGTCTTTTGCAAAATATTATTTTTAAATCCAAACGGAGAAATAGGAACTAGCCACAAACGAGAGCGTTAAGGAGGGAACCTGAGCTTCCAAGCGGTAAGGAAGATCTGGCGTCATGGGGCGGAGCCGAGAGTTATACCACCCGGGTGGGTGGGAGGAGCAAGCTTGAAGACCTTCCGGCAAGATTTAAAGCGGCAAGGATACTGCCAATGAGTGTGGATGAACAACATATCCATGTCCCTAGAACAATCTTTTTCACTAAGCCCTCTTCCTCACCCACAACCAACCCCCTCCCCCCCAGGCCCCAAAGGGAAATTTATCAGAAATGGCCCCCATCTAGTGACCTTCCATGCCTGATATAGGTGTGGGCCACAACAGTACTTTACCTTCATGCTAACTCTGAAGATCAATTCTCTATTGAGGAAATATCATCATTAAAGACCTATCTAGTAAAGGGGTGGACTCCACAGGACTCAGAGTGTAAAAAATGCCAGTGTGTGGCCTAGCAATTTGTTTTACAAAGAACTCTAGAAGAAAAACTTGGCAAATAGCACCAACAGCTTTATAAAGATATTAATTAAAAAAGATGAACATAAACAGGATTTAATTTTTTTTTTTTTTTTATCTCCCCCGGGACTCCTCCGGAACTCTCTCCAGCTACCCCCCAGGAACCAGCTCTACCTCCCTGTCTGAAACCCATCCGGGCCAGGCCACTCCAGCTCGGCAATCCCCCCTGCTCTGAGCCCCCCGAGGCAGGGCTACCCACCCTAGCGCTCTATCTGAAAGTCTGAAGCACCGAAACTGGAGTGCTGCCACACTGTCCGAGAGTCCGGACGGCCATCCGCAGGCCTAGGTTTTTCTTTTCTTACTTTACTCCTCCCCCCCACCGGCCTGTCAGTGCAATGCTCTCCAGCACGGTACATGTGCGCTCCCGCACACATCCACAGGAGAGCCGCTGCGGCCGATCCCCATTGGCTGGACCACGACAGCTGGATAGGACTCCCAGTCTCCACTGGGGGTCACCAGAATGGCGTGTTCTTGTCCCCCCTCCTTTCCAGGGAAGGACAGCAGTCCTCCGGACACTCGATCCTTCCCTGCCCCGCCAATCTGAGTCCGCTTCCCAACCCAGGTCACCGGCATGGCGCGAGGTGTGGCGTCCAGCGCTTCAACCCTCAGCGCCACCGGGCCGGCTAGGATTTAATTCTTAAGAGCACTGAATCAATTCATGCAGAACTAGCAAACTCTGAAAACCAAACTCTGATGCAAGAATTAGACAAGAAGTTAACAGCAAAAGCAAAGTAGAAACAGGGGTTAAAGGAGAGAAAAAAAAAAGTTACTGAGGGATGAACAAGACTATTAATCGGGCAAGATATACAGCTGGGACCGAAAAGCGTGCTCACAGAGCAGAGGGAGGTCAACATATAGAAGATGGGACAAATCAAATAAAACTCAAAAGGAAAAAGCTAACAGCCAGTCCAGATCACCCACCGATAACTGTTCAGTGTTGTTTTTTTTTAAGAAGAGGACCAAGGGGCGTCGGCTAGCAGTGGCGCAAGATGGAAGCTTAGCCTGAGAGCTCAGCTCTAAATCCACTGCAATCCGTCTCCGTTTCAAATATCTACAAACCAAGAACACTAGATTTGCTAGCTTTAACTGCATTGATGCCATTGGCCACGTAATCGGGCAGGAAACAAGCTCGGCTTTCTTTTAATGCACCGAAGAAGGTATAGTCGGAAAAAGGCCTACCTCACTCGGCCCCGCAGCAGGATCTCCAGCTTGGCTCCCCGGACCATCAGACAGTACAATCAACCCCAGCAGTAGATCTGAATGTTCCGTCCACCTCTGGAGTGCAGTATAACATGTTGGAAACCTATAGTGCTCTGGAGCGCCTTATCAAATATCTTAAATATAACCTAGGCACAAGGATGGAAGCTGAATTCAACAATGTTACTGCCCAACTCCAACACCTTCAACAAACAATGAACATGGTTTCTGACATGGTGGATGCTCACAAGACAAGGTTGGGGGAACTTGAGGCCAGATTGGGGGAGCAAGAGGATAGATCCCAAAGTTATAACACAGACTTACAGAGGGCTCTCAAGGAAATTGAAACTCTTAAGCAGAACATCGATGATAATGTGAACAGAGAGCGCCGGTGTAATGTTAGAGTAGTGGGACTGCTGGAGGGGCAAGAAGGGAGAGACTGTACGGCCTACATGCAAAGCTGGCTTAGGCAGACATTTTGGCTCCCTCAGGAAATTTCACTTGAGATACAAAGAGCGCACAGGTCCCCTGGCCTTAAACCCACCCTGGACCAAAGGCCAAGACATCTTTAGTTAAATTCTTGAGATACCAGGATCGTCAACGGGTCCTGGAAGCAGCACGTAAGAAAGGCACAATTTTAATACAACAATCCCGTGTTAGTATTTTCCCAGATTACTCACGCCAGCTCCAAATCCAGAGGCAGACCTTCTTTGAAGTTAAGCAGAAGCTTCATCTATTGGAATGCCCGTTCACTTTGGCTTATCCTGCAAAGCTGATCATCCATCCTCAAGGCAGGGTCTAGAAATCCTTTACCAGCCCTGATGCAGCAATGGAGTTTGTGCTTGAAATGGAGAAAGATCGGAGAAGGCAACAAGAGGGCCTTCATAATGACTGACTATCTGAGAGACTAAGGTACTTTTTTCCGAACTTATCGACGGGCTAAAGGGTTAGCCGAGAGGGGCGGGGCGTATGCCATTATCGCTCGACCCACAACACCAAATGGTGGCCTATCAGAGCTAGACCGAGAGAAGCTCCCCACTCCACCTCTCCTTCTACCCGCGAGTGCTTCATCACGTGCTTGAGGCCTCTACAGCATTGGGCCTGCAGTCTGAATTATTGTATCCAACTTAGATTCATTCATTTGGATTTGATGCTGCTGCAGGGAGCTTGTTCTTATGCTCCCATTTTGGATCAGTGTTTGGACTAGTTGGACCAAGTTCTTAGACCCTGGACGTTCACAGTTCTGTTTTAAGAATAATCTGTCTAACTTTGTGATTCCCAGGTCTCTTTAATCTGTAATCTATGTATTAATCTTTAATCATTACTAAGCAGTATTCAATGATTATTTAGTCTTGGCACTTATCTGTTGAGTATGGGAGGGAGGGCAAACTGTTCCCCGCAAGTTGACTGAGTTTCCCTGGGGACTCAATCTTTTTTTGTTAGGCCGCTGGAGCAATTCTGGATAATCTGCACTAAAAATAATTGCCAGGCGTAGGCTTCTTCCTAAACTCAGAACAGAGGAGGTCCTCTTCTTGGGGGGTCCCAGAGGGCGCTGGTTTTATGGTCTACGTTTGAAATTGGGTGTGGGGTGCTGTGGCGTGCCCTCTTAGGGGAGAAGACAGTCTCATTCCCCCTTGACTTAATGAGAACGGAGAGGAGAGCTTATGTTTTAGTCAATGTTATTTTTATTTTACATATGCAGTGGATAGAGCGCTCTATCCATGAGAAGTAGAGGGTGGTTGTTATGACCGGTTCTACAGCTGGGGTTAGGGAGGGGAGGGTTTATTGCAATCGATTCGCTGTTGTTTTTGTTTGTCTATTTCTCATCTGGCCTTTGCTTATTTTAACTCTGGCAGTTTGATCATTGTATTGTGTGGCATGTTAGGGGAAATTAGCCTGTGGTTTTGACTTGCTGGGATTTTGGGGGTACTTGTTTAAATTTTACTGGGGGAGTAGAGCAGTCAAGGATGGGTACAAATACCATGGTTCAAATGTTTTTGGGACAAGGGAGGTTGGGGTTGAAGGGAGAGATAAAATTGTTTTTGGGTGGGAACATGCTGTTTTGGGGTTGTTTGGTGTAAAACCTTACCCAGAGTCCAACAGTATGAGGAAATATTTCAGATGTGGGCTAGCAGAGGTTGCAGAAAAATACACTTTGTCAAGGAAGATGGATAATATTTCTTTTATTTCATGGGATGTTAACAGTCTTAAGACGGTGGTTAAGAGGAAGAGGGTGTAGAATCAAATAAAAAAATTGAAGGGGGACATTGTGTTCCTCCAGGAGATCCACTCTACTAAAAAGGAGGCATCTTGCTTGGCTGCCTTCTGGGGAGGTTCATTCTTGGTGGCCCCCTTCACTTCCAAGGCTCGTGGGGTGGAGATCTGGATCAGACCCAATGTTCCTCACAAGGTTCTCTTGGTTCTTGCAGACCCACAAGGCAGGTATGTGGCAGCAGTGGTGGAGTGTGGAGGGACCAAACTGACTCTAGTCTCGATTTATGGCCCAAATTTTGATTCCCCAGATTTTTTTTTTTTTTTTTTTTTGCACTTAGCTGTTACCCTGACTCCTTTCTCAGACAACCTGATATTAGGGGGGGATTACAGCACATATTTAGAACACCGACTGGACCACTCGGGATGTAGAGACAGACCAACCCCCCCAAAGTGTTTTGGCATTACGCCGCCTGTTGGAGGGTAGGGCCCTAAGTGAAGCCTGGAGACAGTGTCACCCAGATTCCAGGGAATTCCCTTTTTTCCACACGCACACAATATATACACCAAGCTAGATTATTTATTTCTACCTTCCAGTATGGTAGGGAATATACAGGAGGCTAGCTATGGTCCGTTACTCATTTCAGATCATGCCCCTTTAAAGGTGGTGGTTCAGGTGGGTGGAGGGACTGCACCCCCCCTTCCCCACCCCGCAGTGGAGGATAGACCCTGCTTTACTCGTGGACCAATAATTCTTAAAACAAGTGGAAGAACGTATAAGAGAATTTATTAGCTTTAATCCCCCAGAGGAAACAAGCAGCAATAATGTTTGGGACACCTTAAAAGCTCTTGTGAGGGGGAGGCAATATCTTATTCGGCCTTTAAAAAAAAAAAAGACCCTAAATAAGGAGGACAGGGATCTGGAGTGGGAAATCCACAACCTAGAAAGAGAAACGATGTTCTCCCTGTGTCCATGAAAAGTTTCCAAACTTAAATCATTAAAGGGCAAATATAATCAGTTGACGGTCAGGAAGCTTGAAAGAGAACTCATTATCACCAAATCCCACTCCTACTTTGATGGAGATAAATCCAGGAAATGGTTGGCGTGGTTGGTGAAGGGAAAGAGAGCCGAGAGGTCTATTTTGGGAGTGGAAACCTTAAACGGGGAAATCTCTTACGATCAGCAACAAATAAATGATACCTTCTGCTCCTTTTACTCTTCCCTTTACACGTCAGAGTACCGTCCTGGGGCGGACCCGGAGGACTTCCTTGGGAATATCACTCTCCCCCCCTTGCAGACTAAGGATAGGGATTCCATGGACTCCCCGGTAACCCGTGAAGAGCTAAGGGCAGTGGTATGGAGATCTAAAAAGGGGAAGGCCCGGCCCTGACAGCAACCCAGCTGAATTTTACAAACTAACCTGGGACACTCTGTGACCACTAATGCTTCAGATGGTGGAGGGGGCCCTGGAAAATGGGGTGCTTCCATCTTCCCAATGCCTTGCCACTATCACGGTCCTTCCCAAGGCTGGTAAGGATCCCTCTAAATATAGCTCCTACCATCCAATATCTCTCCTCAATGCCAATTATAAAATTTTGGCCAAATTTTTGGCATCTAGGCTGGAGGGTTTCCTGCCCAGATTAACGCACCCCGACCAGGGAGGGTTTGTTAAAGGGAGACAGGAAAAACATAATCTTAGGAGGGCTATCAACATCATCCACAACTGGTCCCGGAGGGGAGGTGGTGGGGGGGAGCTTTTAGCCCACGATGCCGAAAAGGCATTTGATAAGAGTGGAGTGGCCCTTCATGATGGCGGTCTTGAGGAAGTATGGGCTGGGCCCTAGAATGCTGAGCTGGATCCACTCCCTCTACAGAAAATCACAAGCCCAAATCTTGACCAATGGTTTGCTGTCTTCCTCCTTCCTTTTGACTCGTGGTACACGTCAGGACTGCCCCCTGTCCCCCCCTACTATAGTTCCTTACAATTGAAACCCTGTCCCAAGCCATTAGAATGCATAAGGGTATAAGGGGCTTTGATTGGAAGGGGAGGAATCATGTCATTTCACTTTTTGCTGACAATGTTCTCCTGTTTCTTCATTCCCTGAGGGATGCACTTCCAGTGTTATTGAAGATATTTGATGTTTATGGTCCCCTCTCCGACCACAAGTTAAATTGGGGGAAGAGTGAGTGGCTCCTCCTGGGCGTGGAATGCCACTCAATTTGCATTGCTCAGACCACTATTCCACCCTCCAAGAAAATAAAATATTTGGGCATTTCTCTGACATCCAAGCTCTCAAAATTAGTTAAAAGTAACATGACCCCTGTTATAGAAAAGATTAAGGAAGACTGCCTTGCTTGGAAGGCATTACCTTTAACCCTTCTTGGCAGGGTGAACCTGATTAAAATTAGTATTCTCCCCCAGTTTCTATATCATTTCCAATTCCTCCCCGTCAATTCCAAATAACTACATTAAGACCCTGGAGGGGACCATCACTCAACTTTTGTGACGGTGGGGAGACCTAGAATCAAAAAAGAGATACTGTGGTTGCCAATGAAACGAGGGGGGTTGGGCCTCCCTAGTGTGAAACATTATTACTTAGCAGCTCAGCTGACACACATGTAAGATCTCTGGTGGGGTACCTGAGGGAGCCACCTCCTCAGCAGATTTTCAGCCCCTGTACTAGAGCTATCTGGAGGGCCTGGAGGGTAGCCCATGATAGTCTATATCATGGGCCCCAGATTTCACCAGATTACCCCCTGGTCTTTCTTTTAAGAAGGAGGAGAGGGCTGACGCCATGGAAGGAGCGGGCTCTTGCAAGATGGAGAGGTGGAGGTTTGTATCTCCTACATCACATGATGGAGGAGGGGGAGGTTAGGCCCTTTCAGGAGCTGGTAAAACAATTTGGTATACTGGCCTCACATTACTTACTTTATTTACGACTTAAAAACATAATTGAGGAGGTGGTAAACCTGGGGGGGGGGGGTTAGTTCACCCTTGGAGGAGCTGTTTCTGGGACAACACTATGACCCTGCATTTAAACCTCTGAGGAGAAGTTATGGATTGCTGTTGAGGCTTTACCGGACCCCCTGGAGGGGGGAAGGAACAGATGGAGACTGGGCCTATATCGTTAAAAATATATTAAGATGCTCGGTTAAAAACAGGCTGAGGGCAATTCAATACAATGTATTCATGAGATCCTACTTCACCCATTTTAGTTAACAGAATTAATCCATCGGTCTCTGGCCTCCGCCCGAAATGTGGAATCCACAAAGGGTTCTTTTTTCACTTAATATGGGAATGCCACTGTGTCCAGGAATTCTGGAAAGTATAGTTTCTATTATGGCCTCTTTACTGGACCCCGTGGAGGTTTTGTTGAGATTACCTTTGGGCTTTGGGGGAGGGACACAGACTTAATTATGGCCTGTGGAGACTGGGTACTGTGATTCGCCTGCGTATCTTGGCTCTGTACTGGAAACTTTCAGAGACTCCCACAGTAGCCACTTAGATCAAGGCCCTGATAGAAAGTATGAAATTGGAGAGGACTCAGTACTCAGTCAGGGGTCAACTTGATAAATATCAAGAAATGTGGTCCCCAATAGAAGAGGCAATTCAAGCAGAGTGGTTCCCTTTGTTTCGAGAGAGACCGCTCTCTCTTTACCCCACTACAGGTGACTACTCCCTGTTGGCATACACCCAGCAGGTGGTAAATATGTCTTGACCTCTGTCTTAACCAAACTTGTTTCTTTTGTGACTGTTTTACAAAGCCTGTGTGAATGTATTCCTACTTCCTCATTTATAATGTAATCAACTACAATGTCTGTACCCTCTATCATTTGTCTGGCTCTGCTAATTAAAATAAAGTTTACCAAAAAAAAAGAAAAAAGAAAAAAAAAGAGGACCAAACCCCAGCCTAAAGAAAAAAAGCCAAAGCACCAGAAAAAACAAGAAAAAGAAAAGAAGATCAAGAAGAGGATGCAGAGGCAGGGGGTCCAAACAACATTAGGAAACATTACATCTGTTACTTGCAATTAGTCCCGACAAACACAACAGTAGTTAATTTATCCCAAAGAACCTTAACCGATACATAAATGAACTTTTCGTCACATGGATTGTCGCTTGTCCCCACCACAAATGTAAATGATTTTGAAGTCCATTGTGACTTATTCAAATTGTTTAGAAGAATTAATCTATGAAAACATTTCGATATCAACATGAGGTGGGTAACAATTCAACGTCTGAAATATGATTAGAAGAATGGACTCATTGAAATTCAGCAGGCTCAATGTTTGTAATAGAAAACAAGGAAATAATTGACTCAAATACGACATCAATGATGGAAGTGGATCTGACTGATCAATAAAATGAAACTGAATTGTCAGATCTTTTAAATGAAAGAACATATGGTAGAGTCATAATATCTAAGGCTAAAGCAATAATTAAAAGAAAATCCACCTTTACTCTGGGCAATTCAGGAAGGACAGCTATTGAAGCATTCCAGCGAGTGACTCTAAGAGATACAGCCCAAGTCATTCAAGAGAATCAGAAATGATATTACGCAAATATATCTGTGAAAGAACAAAACCATTGGAAGAAATAGCCCAAATGACTGATATAACAATAAGGCCCTCTGATAAGAGGGGCAATGAGGTCATGTTAGACGCAAAGTATTACAAAACAGGAGACGCTGAGACAGCTGAATGACATAGCAAGCTACTGTAACTTGACTAGCAACCCTATGAGTATGGGGTATCTAAATTAGTAACAATCTTGGAAAAATCAGTTGAGACAGGATGGATAACTGAAATCAAGAAAGAAGCACTACACCATGAATACACCTGTACCCCAGTGTTCTATCACATACCCAAAATGCATAAGGACAGTCAGTTTCTTCCAAGACACCCTATAATGTCAGGGAGTGGAGCAGTTACAGAAAAGTTGTCGAGTTACACAAATCTAAGCTTGCAGCAAGAAGTGATCTGGCTGAAATCATATTTAAGGGACACAGCCAGTGTCCTACAGACATTTGAAGGGGTTGTATGGAATAAAAATTATATACAGCTAACAACAGATGTAACATCATTATATACATCAATTTCACATGAGCTAGGATTGCATGCCATTCAGAAAATGCTAGAAAAATCATGTATCAACTTTCCAGTACCATTTGTGATTCAGGCCGTAAAACTGATATTAACTAGCAATTGTTTTTACGTTTGACAACCAGCAGTATTTATAAAATAAGGGAACGATGAGGGATACGTCAATGGCCCCCTCCTATGCCAACCTCTTTATGGGATGGTGGGAGGAGGGTGCCATTTACGATTTCACCGCCAACCATCCCATGGAAAGAAAGTCAAATGGGAATGATTTATTGACAACATTTTATGTGTATGTGCAGGGACAATGGAAGAAGTGCAAGAATTTATGAAACTGATTAATGATAAAGTAGCTAACTGGGCAAGTAGGCAAGTAACTGGGTCAGAAATTGGTTGAAGGATAGGACACAGAGGGTGATGGTAAATGGTGTTCACTCGCAGGAGAGGGAGATGACCAGTGGGGTACCACAGGGGTGAGTCTTGGGACCAGTTTTCTTCAGTGTCTTTATAAGTGACACTGCGGAGGGGCTGGAGGGGAAAGAATGTCTTTTTGCAGACGACACCAAGATCTGCAACAGGGTTGACACTCCAGAGGGAACAGAAAAAATGAGAAAGGACCTAAGCAGGTGGGAAGAGGGGTCAGAAGTGTGGCAGCTTCAATTTAATGCCAAAAAGTGCAAGATCATGCACTTGGGAAGCAGAAATTCAGGCGTGGTATACAGAATGGGGGGGGGTAGGGGCAGGTACAGCAGAAGCCTCTTTATTGGGACGCCCTGGTAGCAGGCTTTTTGTCCTGATTAAGCGTCCATCCCTGTTTAAAAAAAGTGCCAATTTTTCTGTAATGAGAGTGAATAGCCTGGCTGCTGAGAGAATTGCGAGTGAGAGCGATCTTTCTGTTTGTTGAGCATGGAGACTGCAGAGGGCATTACAGTATGAGTGACACCGCGGCTTTCGGCTTTTGGCTCTCAGGCCATAATAAAAAGCAATGCAAAAGCAGAAACAGAAATCCATATTAAAAGCTTTTTAACTACAAAATATATACTGTACACTCTGTTGTTCTCTCACTCTCTCTCCGCTGGAACTCTTGGGCATTTAAAAATGCTCTCTCTTCCCCACCTGCTAGAAACCTCAGAAATAAGTCTGCGGCTCATCTCTCCACTTGGTCACACATGAAAAAAAAAACATGGCATTGCGAAGAGGTGACAGCCAGAGCTGCATTTAATTTCTCTCACTCTGTTGGGACGTGGTTGTGCTTTAATTTTAACGACAGTGCAAGAGAGAGAGAGAGAGAGCATACAGAGGAACAGCACACGATCAGCCATGGAAAGGGATATGTAAAGTCCTGACCAATGGCTTGCTACTCACCTGCAGGCAGTTCCTGTTCTTTATTTGTGCTAGTGTATACTGTGGGCATGCAGTGATGGCTGGACAGACTGCTAAGTGTTAGTGGAAGATAGATAGATAGATAGATAGATAGATAGATAGGACAGCTAACGGTGCAGAGAGAGCAAGAGCGACCATATGGAGGAACAGCACACAAATTTGACTGATGCCAGTATATATTCTCTCTCTCCGCTGGAACTCTCAGGCATTTAAAAATGCTTTCTCTCTCTCTTCCCCACCTGCTAGAAACCTCAGAAACGCGACTCTCTCCACCTGCTCAGGCATAAACAAAAAAACATAGCATAGCGAAGGGGTGACAAGTTGGGCACGAGGAACATGGGCCACTAATCCCTTTTTCACACATAATTAGATGTGAAACGGGATTAGTGGGCATAGCGAGAAGACGAGTCTGGCAAGAAATCGTCCCATTTAGGTGGCTGGGGCGTCCCATTTAAACAGCTACAAGACCCATAGGATAACATAGCCAATTAATCAGTACCCGGTGGGATGTCCAATGAAGCTGATGACCCTATTATCCACGTCCTGATTAAATGCCTTCTACTGTCTGGCCACCACAGGCAGAAACAGGACCTGGGGGTACTCATATCAGATGACCTAAAGGCAACCAAACAATGTGAAAAGGCTGTGGGGAAAGCTAGAAGGATGCTGGAGTGCACCAGCCCACCAGTGCAGCGGTTGGATTTCTGCTTGCGACGCCGATAACCTGGTTTCAGAAATGGACCTGGGGAGTTGGAGGGCCAGCCGGGGGAGAAGGACTGAGCATCCCACGGACTGCTCTCCTTCTCCAGGGGGAAGGAGGGGTAGAGTATACGGTGCCTGATGGACTCCCTGGCGGAGGCAGGAGACCCACGTTCCCCCGGGCAGCCTAGAAAATTGCTAGCTGCTACAGATGAAGCCCGCCGTGCGCTTGACTTCCATAGCTCCCTGCCAACCAATTACGGCCCTGCGGCACCTCCAGGCCCTGAACCCTGCCCTGGGAGGGAAGCCAGGGAGCCAATGTCGGTCCACCAACACCTTCTCCTGTTGTAGATGGGCCTGCTTGGTGCCGTAGCCCCACCCTGGGGGGTAAGCCAGGGGGTATCTGCAGGGCAAGGTGATCGGGAAGCGAGGCAGGTGCTCTGTGGCTGGCGCTGAATGGAGAGCGGCTGGCAGCGAAAAGCATACTAAATTTACACACACACAAAAAAAAAAGGGATGCTGAGGTGTATTGGGAAGGGTATCACCAGCAGAAAGAAGGATGTGGTTATGTCACTGTACAGATCACTGGTGAGACCTCAATTGGAGTACTGTGTCCAGTTCTGGAGACCACATCTCTGGAGAGATACAGACAGACTGGAGGCGGTCCAGAGGAGGGCTACAAAGATGGTGCAGGGCCTGCATGAAAAGCCTTATGAGGAGAGACTGGGGGAGCTCAATATGTGTTCCCTGGAAGAGACGGGAGAGAGACAGAGGGGGGACATGACAGAAACATTCAAGTACCTCATGGGTATAAACAAGGTACAAGAGGGCAGCATCTTCCAAAAAAGAAGATGTGCAAGAACAAGGGGGCATGAAATGGAGTTTTGGGGGTGCAGGGGCAACATGAGGAAGTACTTTTTCACTGAAAGAGTGGTGGATGCTTGGAATGACCTCCAAAAGGAGACAGTAGGGGCCAAAACAGGGAATTCAGGATATATGGGATAGACATAAGGGTACCCTAGGGACAGGAAAAAAAGGGTGAGCTGCAGCTCAACTAGGATCTGTGGCTCGAAATAGGTAGGCAAAATGGACAGACTAGATGGGCCACGCAGTCCTTATCTGCCGTCAAATTCTATGTTTCTAGGTTTGAAATTCACATGTAATTGCCATCCTTCAGAAATTGTCTTTCTAGATTTAACCTTAAGGGGTCAACATGAAAAATTAGTAAAAACAATAGGTTATAGAATGCCCACATCAGGAAAACTGCTTCTACATGCTCACAGTAACCACCCTGTATGGCTAAAACAAAGTATACCATAAGTGCAATTATTGGAACTATGCAGAAATTGTACAGTTATAAGATTCTGAAAAGGAAGTAGAAGAAATCGTAGAGAGATTTCAGAGCACGTGGGTATGCTAAAAGTGTGCTGAGTGAGGCACTGCAAAAAGTCAAAACAACTGGACCAACAATCCTTATTTATTGCAAAGAAAAAAAAAAGGTACTAGAAAACAGCACAGACCAAAATTCCATTCACCACTACATATGGCCCAACAGCAATGGACCTGCATAGAATAGTAATGAACAACGGGCATCTCTTGGGCTTAGATAGTGATTTAACGGATACAGCAACAGCAGGTTCTTTGATTTCATTTTGAAAATCACAGCGCATAGCAGACAGAGCAGTATACAGCACTTTCACTATCCCTAGGAAACCAAACTGGCTACTAGCCAAACCACAGGCCCCACAGCCAGCAGGCACATACTTTGCACATGTCATCCTTGTATATCTTCTCTCCACAATCGTAATAACGGAATAGCTTCTATGGTTCTTTCTGCGGCATACAGGTAATCGAAAATCACTAAGGTATTGATTACGATTTTTATATTTGAAAAAGAACAATGGCAGCTTTTAGCAGCAGCATTTACGATGGCAGGTCCAACAAGTTTGATTAATGGCAGGAAAAGAACTGTGGCTTGCAAAGTTTCTGTGTGGTCCTAGCGCTAATATGAGTATAGGTTCAAAGGTGTGGCCTGATGAAAGAGATATACCCGAAGATCTTTTTTATATAATTTATCGAGTAAAACATGAAACTGAAGTTCTCAAATCATGCTTCGTACTTTTTTCATCTGCAGTGTCTCTGCGTATGTGAAGTCCATTGTGAACAATTGAAAAGCCAGATTAAATGAGGCGCCTAGAAGCGAGGTCCAGCAAACGAGAGGCACAACTGAAATGTGGAATTCCTCTGAAAGCTGAAGTTTTCAGGATCATAATGTCACCTGATTTCTACACTGCAATGTTGGATTTACGAGTGTTAATGTGGGAAAATATCCAATGTAAATATATAAATATTACACAAAATAAAGTGAATATATTTTGTATTAATGCAGTAGGAAATATAGCGAATTCTGAAATGTCCCCAGAAAATATACAGTTAGATTTTGGCACTACTGTGTAAGTGTTTTTAGTTTTGGACACCTGGGAACAGATACTCAAAGAGGCATAAAACACACCGCAAAAATTTGCGCTGCTGTTTGTGCTTGCCTGGGTGCTCAAAAATGCTACAGTGGAATAACGCGCCAGCCCTATTCGACTAAATATAGAGTCATGTCAGCCCAGCACTAAGCCACTTAGTGCTGGGCAGACATGACTCTATGAAATAGGGAGCCACAATGGCTTGCGTCCGTGCTAAATTTCCGATAGTCAAACAGACCCATGCAAATGAGCCCACTGGGCATGCAAAGTGCTAAGGGGCCATTTGCATGCCCATTATGTGCTCATTTGCATGGGGAGCGAGGCTGGATTACATGGTGCTGCCCCCCAATTGCCCGGTCCCAAAGAGGTATCCCTGGTGCTAGTGGTCCCCCCCAACCTCACCGATCACCGGCCTGATGTTAAAAATAAACTTTCCTTGGTTCTTGTGTTTCCCCACCACCACCACCACCGATCGCTGGCCCAGTGTTAAAATAAACTTTTCCTAGTGCTTGTGGTCCCCTCCCCCAACTGCCAGCCGGTGTTAATATAAATCTTTCCTGGGTTGGCCGGTGGCGCTGAGGCTTGAGGCACTGGGCGCCACACCTCGCACCATGCCAGTGACCCAGGTTCAGAAACAAGCCTGGGTCCCCGGGGGTCAGCGGAGGGGGAGGGCAGGAGCTGGACTGAACTGCGGTGAGGCAGCTCCGACGTTGTCACTCCCACCGTACAACTGCCACCAGGTAGAGGCCTGGGGGCAGTGCAGGATGGAGGGCGGCATGAAGGGAGGGTATTGCGCCTCTACACACACATGCATGTGGCCTCAGCAAGAGGAGGGGAGAAACTGGAAAAATGGAGCTGGCAGGCTCTATGATGCTCCTGGCTAATCCCGGTGATTGGGACGCAGGCCATGGATGAATGTGAGCAGGGGCAGAGCCCTGCTTGCTGGCTCCAAGGGGATAAAAACTTGAATAAAAAAAAAAATTTCGTTGGTGTCCAGCGGTCCCACCCCTCCACCCGCACTCATGTCCGTGGAGTTATGTCATAGTCCCTGGTGGTCAATGGTCCTATTCCACCGTCCTGATCCTCTGTATAATAACATAACAGCATTCCCTGGTGGCCAGTGTATCCCCCCCATCTCAATCCCCTGTATAATATAGGAACAGCATTCCCTTGTGTCCAGTGTATCCCCCTATCCTGATCCCTTGTATAATAACATAGCACCATTCCCTGGCGTCTAATATATTCCCCCATCCCGATCCCCTGTATAATACAGTAACAGCATTCCCTGGTGTCCAGTGTACCCCCCCATCCCAATTCCTTGTATAATAACATAGCACCATTCCCTGGTGTCCAGTGTATCCCCATCCCGATCCCCTGTATAATACAGGAACTGCATTCCCTGGTGTCCAGTGTATCCCCCCATCTCGATCCCCTGTATAATACAGTAACAGCATTCCCTGGTGTCCAGTGTATTCCCCCCATCCCGATCCCCTGTATAATACAGTAACAGCATTCCCTGGTGTCCAGTGTACCCCCATCCCAATTCCTTGTATAATAACATAGCACCATTCCTGGTGTCCAGTGTATCCCCATCCCGATCCCTGATAATACAGTAACAGCATTCCCTGGTGTCCAGTGTATCCCCCATCCCAATTCCTGTGTATAATACATGGCACCATTCCCTGGTGTCCAGTGTATCCCCCATCCGATCCCTGTATAATACAGTAACAGCATTCCTGGTGTCCAGTGTACCCCCCCATCCCAATTCCTTGTATAATAACATAGCACCATTCCCTGGTGTCCAGTGTATCCCCCCATCTCGATCCCCTGTATAATACAGTAACACCATTCCCTGGTGTCCAATGTATCCCCCTATCCCGATCCCTATATAATACAGTAACAGCATTCCCTGGTGTCCAGTGTATCCCGCCATCCCAATCCCCTGTATAATACAGTAACAGCATTCCCTGGTGTCCAGTGTATCCCCCCCATCCCGATCCCCTGTATAATACAGGAACTGCATTCCCTGGTGTCCAGTGTATCCCCCCATCTCGATCCCCTGTATAATTCAGTAACACCATTCCCTGGTGTCCAGTGTATTCCCCCCATCCCGATCCCCTGCATAATAACATAGCACCATTCCCTGGTGTCCAGAGTATCCCCCCATCCCGATCCCCTGTATAAAAACATAGCACCATTCCTTGTTGTCCAGTGTATCCCCCCATCTCAATCCCCTGTATAATACAGTAACAGCATTCCCTGGTGTCCAGTGTATCCCCCCCATCTCGATCCCCTGTATAATATAGTAACAGCATTCCCTGGTGTCCAGTGTATCCCCCCATCCCAATACCCTGTATAAAACAGTAACAGCATTCCCTGGTGTCCAGTGTATCCGCCCCCAATCCCGATCCCCTGTATAATACAGTAACAGCATTCCCTGGTGTCCAGTGTATTCCCCCCATCCCGATCCCCTGTATAATACAGGAACTGCATTCCCTGGTGTCCAGTGTATCCCCCCATCCCGATCCCCTGTATAATACAGTAACAGCATTCCCTGGTGTCCAGTGTATTCCCCCCATCCCAATCCCCTGTATAATACAGCAACAGCATTTCCTAGTGTCCAGTGTATCCCCCCATCCCGATCCCCTGCATAATAACATAGCACCATTCCCTGGTGTCCAGAGTATCCCCCCATCCGATCCCCTGTATAAAAACATAGCACCATTCCTTGTTGTCCAGTGTATCCCCCCATCTCAATCCCCTGTATAATACAGTAACAGCATTCCCTGGTGTCCAGTGTATCCCCCCATCTCGATCCCCTGTATAATACAGTAACAGCATTCCCTGGTGTCCAGTGTATCTGCTCCCAATCCCGATCCCCTGTATAATACAATAACAGCATTCCCTGGTGTCCAGTGTATCCCCTCATCTCAATCCTCTGTATAATAATATAGCACCATTCCCTGGTATCCAGTGTATACCCCCATCCCAATCCCCTGTATAATACAGGAACAGCATTCCCTGGTGTCCAGTGTATTCCATCTTGATCCCCTGTATAATACAGTAACAGCATTTTCTGGTTTCTAGCAGATTCCCCTTCCTATCCCCGATCCCATGTATACTACAGCAAAGCCATTCCCTGGTGTCTAGTGGACCCTCCACCCTGGCAGGTAGTGCCCCACCACCCCATTCCTCCCCCATTCCGACCCCGAGCAGGTGACTGGCACAACCCTCCACTCTGGCCAGCCGCCAACTGAGCTGTCAATGAGCGCATACTGTAGAATCAGCTGTTACAGTATGCGCTCACTGACAGCTGAGTCAGCGGCTGGCCATGGTGGACAGCAGAGGGCTGTGCTCGTCGCCGGCTCGGGTTTGGGATGGTGGGGAAGAAGCATGGTGGTGAGGCATTACCTGCCAGGGTGGGGAGTTCGCTACACACCAGGGAATGGCTATACCGTATTATGCAGGGGATCATGGATAAGGAAGGGGTCCGCTAGACACCAAGGAATGGCTTTACTGTATTATACAGGGGATCAGGATGGGGAAGTGGGACCACTGGACACCAGAGAATTATTATTTACACATCGGGCATGGGTGTGGGTGGGGGGAGGGACCACTGGACACCAGAGAGTAATTATATAAACATCGGGCATGGGTGCAGGTAGGGGGAGGGGCCACTAGACACCAGGGATATGCTAATTTCTATGCAGGAGTGGGATCGGAGGGAGGGGGCACCACTGAACACCAGTGACTACTGTGTTGGGCGTCGGGGACCGCCTTGTCTCCTCCACCAACTGCAAAGGTTGCGAGGAGTGAGGTTCTGTTTTTGGTTGGTGGTATCTCCGCCTTACGAAGGGGAAACCGCACACGGCCTTGTGCGGTGCACATACTCTGAATATTGGACCGCGCCAATATTCAGGTCCGCACCCCTTCATCTGCATTGTGCCACCCTCCACAGTTTGCCCGGGCACAAACTTTGTTTGCCCACGCTCACTGGGCTTTTGAATATGGGACGTCCACGCAAAGCCGGGTTTGTGTGTGCAAACTGGGCTTTGTGCCAGGGCAAACCTTTGAATATCTGGCCCCTGATGTATTACTCACCATCACAGGTGCAGATCCATGCAGTAAGCACTTTTGTTTCTGACTGATGTGCAGTTATACCATATGACGTATACACAGTAGTACCACAATGGCAGTACTGACTAGGTTAATACCTGGTCATACTATGTGCAGATGCTAAAATGCGCACTGTTAGTAAACCAGTGATGGACCGACTGTTATGCGGTAATAAATAAAAAGCAAACTATATTACAATATCAAATTATATGTATTAGTGATAGGTCACCAATCTATGATGTCATAGAGTTGTTGTATTTAAGAACAGCCAGATCTACTGGTTCAGCTGTACTCCTTGAAGACATGGGTCATCCCTCGAATGCCAGGTTACACTGGGACTGGCTGTTACTCCATGGTTCAAAGCTTGCTATGGTGGAAATTGCTGGTTCTTCATTTCTGCACTGTATAGCACTGTACTGCATTTACAGAAGCACGAGTACCTTCCCAGTACATGCAACTATTGGTGCCTGCTAAAGGAGTTGTGAGGCAGGACCATTTGAATTTTTTTCCACAAAGAATACAGCACTTTTTTTTTTTATAAGCCATCAGCTAATTTTGCACAACATTATAAAATAAAATCCTTGAAATAAGACTAGATGAGTGTTCAGTGTTTTTGGTTTCTGGATCAGTCCTCCTTAACCTGACATTTCGCTGTTCTTAAGACATATTGTCATGTGACATCAGCAGGAGGCACACCTGAGAGGGAGTGGGACAGGAGCAGTCTTGTATCATTAATGACACCAGGCAGAGTGAAAGACAGATAGAGCTAGCAACAAATCACTTTGACTGAGGATGGAATCCCTGAGGGGCCAGTAGGATCTAAATCTCAAAACTGTGATCAAGTCGAAAAATTCTGAAATTCAAGGCTGTCTTACAGGATCCCTTGTACGTACCAAATAACGTACTTGCCCCCAAATGTCATACATTGTTAGAAAGGGCATCTTCGGAGTATTAAATAAATGTAGGAGTGGAGGAGTCTATTATTTATAACTTGAGAGACAGAGGGGCCCAAAGAGCAGTTGAACAGGGCCCAGAAACAGAGGTTACTAACTTGCAGCCATAGTTCTACTGCTAGTATTCAGTTCCCATCCACACGATTTAGGCAGTCTTCCACCACGCATGCTAAGTCACTGTAACAATCTTCAAGCTTGACTCCTCCTACCACCCAACCATGTGGCCCTTTGGCTCCATAAACAGTCCAGTCAGATCTGCACAATGGAACAATGGGTGGGTCATGTGGATGTGAACTGAATACCAGCAGTTGAAAGCGCAGTTGTCATCAGCATCAGGACTACTCGGAAACTTTTGTCAGCTAGGGACACCCACATCAACATACGTTGTTCCTGCCTATATACCACGGGTGGCCCCATTTCTCCTTAGTTCCTCAACAGAAACAAGCTTGTCAGATTATTACTGAACTGGCAGAGACTGGAAAAAAAAGCAGACCAGTATATGGAAGAAGGCACAGAACTGGATAAAAAGCCATCACAAGACAAAGGTAGAGGACAGAGCATGGACGAGCATACAGGACATCCAATAATACCTACTGAGCAGAGAAGGGAGAAAGTGGGAGGGTTTGCTGATGCTCAATGAAGGAGATTCTCTTAAAAATCTACTGTTATGATAAGTAACTGCACTGTCTTCTTCAAAGACATCTCCCCCCACTGAGCTATATCTATGGAATGATTCCCAAACACCACAGTATGCACTGTGGGAGGCAGGAAGGATCAGTACAAACCTAAGACAGAAGACCCAGCAAAACAGTAACGCCAAAGCCAGTACATCTACGAGACACGATGTCCAGACTACAATGTTTAGTGAATGTGTGAACAGTACTCCAAGTGGCTGCAGAGGCTGGCATATGTAATCAGCTGACATACTGTGGAAACTACAGAATTAGCCATATCATGAGTAAAGTGGCTATAGACAAGACCAGAAGCTGCTTACTGCACTTCTGATAAAAGAAAACAATACAGGATGCAAGCAAATGGAAAGACACTGCTTAGAAACAGGAGAGCTCACCATTCTGTGGATGAAAGACAGAAGGGGCCTGATTTTCAAAGCTCCAGGAATGAAGCAAGGTGCCTGTGTCAAATGGGTTGCAGGGCAATGCACCTATGAGGCCATACATCAGAGTGCTGGCATGCACCATGTGGTCTGTGGCACACCACACCATGTTAGCACACACACACCCCACCATAGTTGGGACACCCTGCGGCATGGCACAGAGCACCTCCGGACCCAGTGACAACAAGTTAGTGCATCCCTGCAGTACTGTCCCAGGTAGTGAACAGGTGCATAAATAAGACTGTGGACACTGAACCGCACCTTTAGAGATTTACCCATGCCCCATTACAATGTGCAGTTCTGATTGTGCACAGTGGGCTCACAGTCACTCGTGTTTGGCAACAGCTACTCTGTACACACTGGCACACCATCAACTGATGCATCTGCATGCACTGAGTGACTACCATTACCATTTGTGGGGTAGGATTGTGTAATTGCATAGTGACCTGAGCAGAGGGACCCTTGCCGGTTGCACACTGATGGTTGAGAGGCTGGAATGTACCTATAGTGGACAAGATGGACCCAGTATCTCAGCTGGCTTGCTATGTTACTGTTCCCACTGGGGCATGCACTGCATTATGCAGGACAAAGGGATAGCCCATGCAAACTGGGTATGGCAGTCATTGCTACAGTAGTGCATGGCCTGTATGGTCGGTAGACAGTAGTGTGCTACTGTCACAGAAGCCTACTGGATGGATGGGCACAATGCCTTGTGATCCCTGACCACGTACTATCTCGGCACACAGGGGCATCAGGTCACTCCCTGTCATGGCTGTTGCAGAGCTGCAGAGTGGAGACGCTAGCCTGTCCACTGCTGTCGACTTCCTGTACAATGAGATCTGCTACCAGTTTGTAGGTTGCCTGTGGCATACGCTCCATGAGCATACCTCTGTAGAGTGCTCTGTCCACCGCCACCAGCAGTCCTTGCCATTGGATTCAATATACAGTGCTGATGGTGATGGGGCCCTGTGCCTGGAGAAACATTTAGCTCTGCACCTCACCTTCAGGGTTCACCTGACCAAATATCGTGACACCTGCCAGTATCTGCCTGGATGCCACACTGCTGTTGGGTGTCATTTTATGGTGGCTGTTTTCAGTCTACTTACTTTCTGTTAGTTTTATGGCATGGTTGCTAACCTTTGGGACCACTGGCATCACACGGTATGGTCCGCGGTATGTACATGGTTGGCTATCACACAGCCTGGCAGTGTCTGTCCCTGCTGACCATTTACTGTCTCTGCACTTGTTCATTGGTTCTGTGGCGCTACTGCACCACACAGGGCTGGTTTTGCGTGGGCCGGGGATTGATGGCGACTTCCGTCACACCCCTCCCAAGTGCTATCACTCTGACGCAATGGTCTGCTTAGGGCAGCTGTGGGAGCTTTGGCACTGGGACCCCACTTCTACCAAAATCCAGTACAGGGTCCTTGGTGTACTGGCGTTTGTCGCAATCGGGCATTTGGTGCATCTTGTGTCGATCTTACGGGCCTCTGAAACTCGAGCTCACAGAGCTGAGGATTTTCTACAATCCTTGGTACAATCTAGGTAGAAATATAGTGTCCTACAGATAGCTTCTCTATTTCTAGGGGAAAGAAAAAAAAACAGGAAGTTGAATAGTCTGATTTAGTGTGAAGTTAGAGACAATTTTCAGGAGAAAACAAAAACTGATCCTTAGAGTCACCACTATCCTTGTGGAAAATAAGATAAGAGGGCTCCAAAACTAAGGCTCGCAATTTAGACCACCCTCTTCATGACAAAGTAATGGCCACCAGTAACAGCAAGTTTGATTTTCAAAGGCCTCTTAGATCGATACAAGTTGCGCTGAACCCACACTTGCAGCAAACTCTGGGTGCACCAGGGACCCTGCGATGGATTTTCATAAAAGAAGGGTCCCAATGCCAAAGTCCCTGAAGATGCCACAAGTGGGCCCAAGCGTCAGACAGATAGCTCATGGGAGGGGTTTGGCAGAGGGTGACATCATCTCCTAGCATTCAGCAATCCAGCCCAATGAGTGAGTGGCTGGACAGGAGGTCCCCATACATCCTACACAAGTGCATTTCATCGCCACACCTCCACTTGCAGCCAGGCTCATGCTCTGGCAGGGGCTACCTCTCCTATGTAATGCCATAGCACCAGCCAGTCTGCCTGCCCTGATTGTCAATGTGGGTGCATACATCAGTTAGACCAGCTCTGGCAACTGCAGGAGAAACCTCAACGTGGAAGAGTCCTATGTCCTCAGAAGCCAAGCATTGAGGTGCAGGGCTTAAAGATCAATGTGCACCACAGAGCAGTGCTCCAGCGACTGGATGCCTGCTTGAAGAGGAGGCAGGACAGGCGGTTCCACTTCCAACTGCTGTAGCACAGGGCACCAGTTCTGTCTGGGCCAAAAGGTCCACCAGAATCAGTGTGGCTGGTCCCACCTGAAGCTTGACCAGAGCCCTCTGAATCAGAAGAAATGGAGGCAAGATGTATAGGAATCACCCTTTCTAGGATGGGGACAACACATCTCACCAACAAATTTCAGGCACTGGAGCGAGCAAGCAAAAATGCTTCAAGCTGCATTGTGCGGGGACGCAAAAAGGTCCATCTCTGGATGATCCCATCTGTCAAAGAGGTAACTGACAATGGAGACCAGAAGTTCACACTCATGAGACAGAACACAGAGTACCGGGCAAAACAGGTTGTGTTCCACTGCCCAATGCCAGACCCTTATCACTTCTCTGGACAGTGTAGGGTTTATGGGCAGATGGGTCCTCATCTGCCGACAATTTCTATGTTTCTATGGATATGAGTGAACACCTCCTTGTTTACTGATGTAATGCATCACGGAAACGCTGTCCATCTGAACCAGCAGAGGTTGACCCTGGAGAAGGACAGCAAAGGTCTGCAAGTCAAGAAGAACAGCCTTCATCTTCAGAGTGTTTCTGTGGAGAGATCGATCAACAGAAGACTAAAGACCTTCTGTGTGGAAAGTCCCTAGATAAGCACCCCAACTGAAGCCAGAGGCATCCTTTGTCATGCCCACCAGGGGCATAGGACAGAGAAATTGAGACCCTTTTTGAGGTTGAAGTGATTTAACCACAGAGGAATGCACTACAAAGAGGAGCTGTACCTAACTGAGACACTCCAGGTCATCTAAATGCGGAGCACGAATGACATAAAGGAATCATGGAGGAATCCTCATGTGCAGGCATGCCAGAGGTACAGTAATGACGGCTGTAGCCATCGGTCCAATCAGTGGAAGAAAGCATCTAGCAGAAACATAATGACTGGAAGACACCAGCTGTGCCTGAGCAATTAGAGCAGCAGCACTGTCCTCTGGAAGGAAGGTCTGGCTGGCAAACGTGTCAAGGACAGCACCAATGTATTAAAGGAGCCGACAAGGGGTGAGAACCAATTTAGGTTTAACAAAGAAGATGCCCAGCTGATCAAATAGCTGGTGTGTCCGAAACAAGGTGTGAACGACAGCAAACCGGGATGAGGCTTTCAAGAGCCAGTTGTCTAGCTATGGTAACACATACAGACCTTCCCTCTGGAGCACCACAGCCACCATTGGTAAACACTTGCTGAAGACATGCAGCACCAAAGACAAGTCAAATAGCAAGACACAAAACTGACAATGAGAGCCCTTCAGGATAAAGCGAAAGTACTGTCTGTGACCGAGAGGTACTTTGATATGTAGATAAGCATCATTCATATCCAGGATACACAATCAATCCCTTTGCAGAAGCAGAGGGAGCAGTCACTTTTTGCCTTTGGTGGGGGCCCCAGAGAACTGGTCTCCAAAGAAACCTCCCCCTTCCCTGTTGCATTGGCTTTGAGCACCTGATTTACTGAAGGGCCTGGCCAGAAGATGCTGCCTGAACTGCTGCTTCTGTTCCTGCTGTGGTAGCTGCTCATCTTGCATGCCCCAATAAAGGCCAGAAAAGTAACCTGAGCCCTGTGGCCCGGGATTGGTAACTCACATCACCAAATCCAGGGTCACACTGGAATTCTTGATATGTGGAGATGGTCCTCAACCCCTGGCCAAAAGTAATCCATCTCTATGAAGGGCAGCTCTACCACCCGTTGCTGGATTTCCTGAGTGAAAACCAAGCCCTGCAACTAGGTACTTTCACATTTAGACAGTGCGAAGGCCACCGATCAAGTCAACAAGGTGGCCATGTCCATGGCATCTTGCAACTGGTGTTTGGTCACCACCAGTCCTAAATCATGAATCTCACATAAAGTATGCTATTTTAAGGAGCAAGTTAGTGAGGTCAGAGAGCCTCTTCAAGAGCTCATGGCTATACTGAGCTAATAAGTAATGAGGCAGAAATGGCAGTCGTGTGCAACAATTATTTTTTAAGTGGATTTCAGAAGTCGGATGTTATAACACAGGCAACAGATACTAACAGAGAATAATATTACGATGTATACAATTTCTGAAACAAAGATATATGAGAAACTAAGTGACCTTAAGGTATACAAGTCTAGTGGCCTGGACGAGATACACCCACACTTTTTAAAGAATGTGGCAACAGAACCCTTGCAGTGTTATTTAACAAGTCACAAGAGTTGGGCGAAATATTGCTGCAGTGGAGGCTAGCCGATACAACACTGAATCATAAAATGGGATAAAGCGTTGGTTGAAAATTATAGACCGATAAGTATCACCTCCACAATAGGCAAAATAATGGAAAGCTTTATAAAAACATTCTTGGAAGATAACTTGAAGGAACTGGGTATTGTGGATATATCACAGCATGGTTTTGAGAGGGGAAAAGTCCTGCATCAGCAATCTGCTCGACCTTTTCAACCTGTAAGCCAGGCCTTGGATAAAGGACTGCCTACTGATGTAATATATCTGGACTACGCCAAGGCTTTCAATTCTGTATCACATTCAGATATAAATATATTACAGAAAATGGGCATTAAAGAGGCTTTGATTAAATGGATAAAATCATGGCTGAATATCTGTCAACAGAGGGTTCAGATTAGGGGACATAGATCTGAGTGGGGCAGAGACGCAGCGTGTCTAGTGGAGTGCCACAGGGGTCAATCTTGGGGCCAATTCTTTTTTCAATACTGGTCTCTAGTATGCAAGTATCAGAAAGGGCATGGTTAAAAAAATATTCAGATGACACCAAAGTGGGAGCAATAGTTAACAATAAAGATGCTGCTCTGAAGTTGCAAATCCAAATAAAGGAGTTGGAGAACTCGGCTGAGAAGCATGGATTCAGGTTCAATGAGGGGAAGTGTAAAGTGATGCACTTTGGGGTTAACAACACATACTCTGTATATTATATCATGAAATGGGCATAATAAAATAAGCGCTCTGACTGGCTGCTAGGGATGTGATATTCACTCTGATGCACAGGAAAAAGGTCCAACACTGGGCAGTGGGCACTGATATAGGTGATGCTGCCCATTCAGAACCTTAACAAAACAAAACGCAGCCATCTTGTTTATGCCTTAAGTGGTGCCAGCCGAACTGTAACAAATGAAACAAATACCTCTGACCTCCTGTTCAGATTGCCCCAGTGTTTGAATATTTTGATTTTTATAAAATCCTTCTGCCTGTGGATATAGCATGAAATGAACTGCACACAAGCTCGTTCATCGGTAAAAACAAAAAACGAAACAGCCGCGATCTGTATACCAGCCCGCCCGCTCCTCTATCTCTCTTTGAGCCCACCCGCTCGCTCTTGAAATTCTTATTTTATTTCTAAAAATCCGTCTACATGTGGATGCAGCATGAAATTAACAGCGATGTCTCTCTCAGCCCACACGCTCGTTCGTGTATTATAAATAAAATGGAACACCTGCGATCTGTATACCAGCCTGCCCCCTCACTCCATCTCTCGACCAGCCCGCACTTTAAGTTTTAGTTTTGTCTTTTAATTAAACAAAAAAAAAAACGCCGCAATCTATTTCTCCACACAGCATGGGTGGGGGAATACTGCCATGACGACGAGACCTAAACTACAAAAGCCTTTGTTGGACAAAAGTCCTTCAGTGCAAAATAGAAACACACAGGACACTTAAGCGGAGGAACTATTTTATTAAAACTGACACAAACATACATGTTTTTTACTACTTAAAATTGAGAATTTAACCTACCAAATGCAGTTGCACTACATATTGCCATTTCATAAGCGCAATAAACCACTCCAGTGTGTGCATTAGACACTTTAACACACGGCTAGGAAGCTGGACACACTCGGCCGGTGGCCTCATGCCTCACTACGCCTCCTAACCATGTGTTAAAGTGTCTAAGGCACACCCTGTCGTGGCTTATTGTCTACTTAATAAGCCAATAACAAGTACGGAGAGTGAAAAGGACCTGGGAGTGTGAATCACAAGTAATCTGCAATTTGATATGCATAATAGAGAAGCAATACAAAAAGCAAATAGGGTAATGTGGAATATATTTAGAAACATCAAAAACAGAAATAGAGAGGTTATGCTACCACTGTATAGGTCCCTAGTGAGGCCAGTTTTGGAATATGGGGCACCTCTGACAACTCCACAAAATGTAGGAATCACTAAAATGAGAGAAGGGGTTCAGAGAAAATATACTAAAAGAATAAAAGGAATGAAATATGAAAAATATGGTGATAGACTGAAACACTTGGGTTTGTTTTCACTCTCCTATAGGAAGATTAGGGGTGATCTGTGCTTCATATATAGGGCTTATTAAAATAGAGTGCTGTGGGAATCTTTTGGGTTACAAATGAAATCTATTACAGGAAGGACCACAAGACTGCATGATAGACAAATAAAAAGGGAGCAGTATAGGACCACCAAACTTGCTCAATGGTTCAACTAAAGGGTAGTAGGTATATGGAATTCTCTTCCCTCTATGATAGTAGAGGCTCCAAGTATACAATCCTTCAAAAGCCAGCTGGATAGATACATGGGAGAGCAAACCAAACAATATCTCCACTGACATGTGGCAAGTCTCCTATGGCTTAACGGCCACTAGACTTGAATCCCATTCCTATGCTACTATATGTTCCTATGCAATAAAGCCACAGCTGACCTGACAGACCCTTGTTAGTTGAACCGTGGCTCTGATATTACCAATGGCCACTTAAATAACTGAAAACAGTGTTTGAAAATCACGATCCACATACCAGAATGTGGGCGCCCCTTCACTCTCCCTATACAGACATCATAAAACGTTGAAGTGTGGGGGCGTGTTCAGCAAACAGGAAGTGGAAAGGGACTGTGTGGCTAGCTCTGCAGGAGCACCTTAAAGAGCCCCTGACACCGTTATAAAAACTTAGAAAAAATGTGAGAGTTAGACAGTTCAGTTTGTATTTCATGTATTTTCTATAATTATTTACTTTTCTCTTTATTACCAAGGACAGCTGTATGAAAGAGGCTTATTGTCCCTTAGACTTTATCTGCTCTTTCCACTATCCTACATATGACATCATAATCCAGGTTGCACCTGGAAACAAGCTTCTGGTCATGATGCTTTTCCCAGTTAACAACTTTTAAATAAAGAAATAAATACAATAAAGAATCCCCTGTTTATGGCATCATAATTATCCCCACAACAACAGACTGTGATGTAATAAACAGAACTGTGATGTCATATGTAGACAAACAGCCAGAACTGATAGGGTAGTGATCCTGTTTACATGCAGATGTCCTTAGTGATAAAGAAGAATGAGAAATACAGAAATAACAATAAAATATAAACTCACTTGTACTAAACATTACATTTTCTCAAAGTTGTCACTATGGTGTCAGGGGCTCTTTAACAATCCCTTCCTTTCCTTTCCTTGGGGAGTATGATGATAAAAAAAATCTGCACTTACCACAGAAGAGATCCACAGAGGCAAGAGAGCGTCCTCTTGTTTGTGTGCAGCACCAAGAAAGGTGCTCTTGAAATGTGACCTGCTGTGGCTAGTTTCAGTTGAAGTCCCTTTGACTACAGGAGAAAGTATGATGGGGCCAGAGACAAACTGGATACATAAGAACATACGATGGAGCCAGCAGATAAAGGCCTAATGGTCTATCGAGTCAATCCAAGTGTACAGCTTTCAGTGCTGGGCACCGATGCTGCCCCCCAACCCTCTCCCCCTCCCCACCAACTGATCCCACTGTTTTACCATCTTCTCCCCTCCCCATTTTGATTTTGCCTCATGTTTATCCCCCCGAATCCCCCCACTGAATCTCTTGAAACCAGTTCCTCAGACAGAGCATTCCATGCTGTCAACACCCTCTCAGCGAGAAAGTGCCTCCTTATCTCCCTTCTGAACCTCCCCCCTCCAACTTTAGACTATGCCCTCTTATGATCCCTTCCTTTCTAAATTTAAACAGACCCTCATAACTCACCCTATTAATGCCCTTCAGGTATCAGAAGGCCTCAATCATATCCCCCCCCATGTCCCTTCTGTTCTCAAGCGAGTACATATTGAGCATCTGTAACCTAACTTCACAGGGTTTTTCCCTCATCCCACTCAGCATCTTTTATTTGTCCTTCTCTGTACCCCTTCCAACAGTCTGATGTCCCTTTTTAAATAAGGATGCCAGAACTGCATGCAGTACTCCAAGTGAGGCCGCACCAATGCCCTGTACAACAGCAGGATCACCTCTTCATTCCTTGAGGTGATTCCCCTTGCTATACATCCCAGCATCCTATTTGCCTTTGTTGCCGCTTTCCTACACTGTGCAGATTAATTCATATGGCCTGTAACTACTACACCCAGATCTTTTTCCTCAACAGATACCAATAACTGCACACCTCCCAGCTTATAACTGAATCCAGGATTCCTATACCCAAAGTGCATAATCCTGCACTTTTTAGCATTGAAGCCCAACTGCCAAATGCTTGACCACCTCTCCAAGGTTTCTAGGTCCTTCTGCAGCACCCCCCCTCCTCCCCATCCACCACTGCTCCCAGTTTGATATCATCAGCAAACATACTTATCCGACTCTGAACTCCAACTGCCATATCTGATACACAGATGTTGAATAACATTGGTCCCAGCACCGGGCCCTGTGGGACCCCACTGATGACCTCCCATGGTGCTATTTCCCCCCTTACCACCACCCTTTTCCCGCCAGCTCCCAATCCAGCTGACCACCCTATCACTAACCTCCAGGTCCATCAGCTTGCCTATCAGTCCCCTGTGTGGCACCGAGTCGAAGGCCTTGCTGAAGTCCAAGTACAGAACATCCACTGCCTTACCCTCATCCGGAGCCCTAGTCACCCAGTCATAAAAATCCACAAGGTTGGTCTGACAAGACCTTCCCTTTGTGAACCCATGTTGCCGTTCATCTAAGACGCAATGCTACTCCAGAAATAGGAATATACAAAGCAGTTGCTCAACATATCTAAACGTGTGCAACAAAGGAGGTAAGGGACATAAAGAATGTTTTGCACTGATAGAGGGGGGAGAGTGGGGACTTGGGGGAGTGTTTGGTATCCTGCATCTGGAAGGGTGGGGGTCACAGGCAACGGCAGCAATGGGTAGGTGGTAGGGTTGCAATAACCGCGGTTCACCAATCTTTCTAAACATTGCCTGGAGAGTAGGAGGATGTTTAGTGTGCAACCACATAGAAAAACTTAGAAAGGAGATTGAGGGTCTGCAGGAGGAACTAAGACAGGCAAGGCAGATTGGGGGTGGGTTTGAAATGCAATACTGGAGGGAGGATAAGGGAGATGAGGGAGGGCGATTTAAGCCAACAGTGGTGAGGAGAGGGTCAGAAGAAGGGAAGCAGAGACAAAGGGGCCCAGGACAGGAAGAACGATTGCCGGGGAAACCAGGTCAGGAGACAAAAGTCAAATGGAAGGAGGAGATAGGGACTTGTGAGGGGAGGCGAAGCAGTGGCAAAAGTCATGGAGTGGAAAGGAGAGAACAGGTTACTATGAAGAGAGAGGGAGCAGGCATTTGTGAAGGATCTTCAGAAAATAGTTGTGAACTGCTAGAGAGGAAGGAGGTGGAGGAGGGAAGTGATGAAATTAGAGGAGTAATTGATAAATGCCTGGACCAAACTGGAGCAGGGGGAAGTTCTGCTGGGAGAACTGCAACAGGGGTAAAAGGGCATAATAATGTGCAGGAGGAAGAAGAGGAGCTGGAAATGAGGGAGGGAGATGAAAGGAAGCAAGCAGGGAGTAGAGGGGTGGAATCTTAGTGCTGGGGACTCAATACTAAGAGGAGTTAGGTGGGGTAGTGTTGAGAGGCATAGTCGTGACGGTGGAGGCCTTGCCAGAATGACAAAGGAAAGGGGTGGGACAGTCTGTTCTGAAATATGCTAGAAGGGTAGGGACAAGCCTCATTTAATTATACATCTTGGGACAAACGACCTGGCTGACAAGACAGTGGATATAGTCCAGAGGAGGTTTGAGGAACTAGCACAATTATGTGAGGGGCAGGAAGATCAGCAACTTTTTCCAGATACTCCGTGCCAAAGGCAAGCACAACAAGAAAGCTGAGAATAGAGGAATTTAACAGATGGCTAAGAACCGGTGTTGTGCTAAAGGGTATGGGCTGTTGGGGGTGGGAGGGACCTGGGAGGACAGTAGTCTCTATGCCAAGGACAGACTACACTTGAGTGAGGAAGGAAGGAAAGAAAGTGTTGAAGCAGAGGATGGAAGAATATATAGAGAAGTTTGGAGTTTAAACTAGAGTGGGGTGGCAGTTGGGGAAGAGATATGCAGGGACCACAGGTTGGAAATCATATGCTTACCCCCCTATAACAGTGACAAAGGACAAATGGCAAGTACTATTGGTGAAGCTTAGGAAAGGAGGGCAGGATGGGAGGAGGGAAAGGGGTGGAAGGTGGTTACCCTTAATGCTAGGAGCCTTGGGAGGAAAACTGCAGAGTTACAGGTGCTCATGGCAGAGGGAGAGGTGGACATTGCAGTCATCACGGAAACATGAGCCACCCAATACAATGACTGGGACCTGTCTGTACCAGGGTACAGATTATTTCAGAGGACAGGGTGACTGGGAAAGGAGGGGTGGCACTATATGTGAAGGAAGGACTGAAGTGTGTAAGGGAGGAAGGAGGAGGGCAGTACAGAGTCACTTTGGGTGCAAATCCAGGATTCCAAGAATAGGAGTCTTAGAATGGGAGTGGTGTACAGGCCACCATCTCAGATGGAGGAGTTAGACAGGAACTAGCGGGACAGATCAGGAGGACTCATGAGAAGGGTAGTGTGGTGATTGTGGGGACTTCAACATGCCAGAAGTGGACTGGAGCACCCCAACAACCAGGAACAGAAGGAGCAGGTACTGCTGGATGCCTTCCAGGACAGCTTCCTGCTGCAAATGGTCAGTGAACCAACCAGGTTAGGGAATACCTTGACCTTGTGCTGGCAAATGAGGACTTTGTGAGAACTTACAGTGGAGGAACCGCTGTCAGGAGTGACCACCACTCAGTATGGCTCACATTGGATATGGGCAAGGAAGGAGTGGAATCTGGCACAAGAGTGCTGGACTTCAGGAGGGCTGACTTTGGGAGGATGGGGAAGTGGTAAAAGGGTACCTGGCCAGAATTCAATCTAGTATGGTACTAACCAGAGATGGGAGCTCATAAAGTTGGGGATAGTGGAGGCAACCAAAACTTGCTGCAAAGCTCAGAGCAAGAAGGCTAGAGCTAAGAAACCGAGCTGGTTGAGCAAGGAGGTCATGGAAAAGGTAAGGAAGAAAAGAGCTGCCTTTGAAATACAAGAAAACAGGGAGGGGGAGGACAGAGGAGTACTTGACAGAATCAAGGAGGTGACAAGGGCAGTAAGGGGAGCCAAAGCATCTACGGAACTCAGGCTGGCACAAGGCATTAAGAAGGGGAGAAGGACTTTTAAGTACATCAGGGAGAAAAGGAGCTGTAAGGACCACATAGTAAGGATTAGGAAGGAGGGGGTTGGGTGAAGCAGGGTATGATAAGGCGGAAGCACTAAATGAGTACTTCTGCTCAGTATTTACTAAAGAGAAGAGGGGTGACACCCAAGATGGGTGAAATGGCAGACGCAAGGGGGGAAGTGGTGACAGATGGGGAAATCATGAAGGACAGAGTTCGAGAGGGTTTGAAGGCACTGAGGGTGGACAAGGCACCAGGCCCAGATGGCATCCACCCCAGGGTACTGAAGGAGCTGGCAGAGGTCCTTGCAGGACCTTTGGCAGACCTATTTAATGCCTCACTACATTCGGGGTGTGTACCTCAGGACTGGAGGATGGCTCATGTGGTGCCCCTCCACAAGAGTGGCCCCAAGGATGAACCGGGAAACTACAGACCAGTGAGCCTCACATCCATCGTGGGTAAGCTAATGGAGACTATCCTGAAGGAGAGGCTGGTGGCCCTCTTAGAGGCCAAAGGACTACAGGACAGCAGACAACATGGCTTCATCGTGCGATCCTGCCAAACCAACCTGGTCAGGTTCTATGACTGGGTAACTAGGCAACTGGACGGGGACATGCAGTGGATGTCCTGTATCTGGACTTCAGTAAGGCATTCGACTCCAGTGCCACATGGAAGGCTGGGAAGGAAGTTAGTAGGCACAGGGGCAGGTGCAATGCTGGTGAGATGGGTAGGAAACTGGCTGCAGGGAAGGCAACAGAGGGTGGTGGTGGGTGGGGAGCTCTCACACCCAAGGGCAGTGACGGTGGTGTCCCACAGGGCTCGTGTTGGGACCAGTGTTGTTTGGGATATTCATTGCAGACATATCATGGGGACATCAAGAGCAAGACATGGGTCTATTTGCTGATGATACCAAGGTTGGCGCGGTGGTGGATGACCTAGGGGATGGCAGGGGTTGCAGGATGATCTGGCGTAAGCTTGAAACCTGGTCAGACACCTGGCAACTGGGCTTTAATGCCAAAGTGCAAGGTGATGCATTTTGGGATGAAGAACCAAGGAGGACTTACCAGCTAGGGGAGTGCAGCTAGCCCAGACAGAGGAGGAGAAGGATCTGGGTGTGCTCATCACAGGGTCAATGAACAACTCGGCACAGTGTAGGAAGGCAGCTGCAAGGCCAACAAAATGCTGGGTTGTATTGCAAGGGTATATCCTCAAGGAGGAGGAGGTGATTCTGCCACTGTATAGGTCATTAGTTAGACCACACCTGGAGTACTGCGTGCAGTTCTGGCGCGTCCAGATCTGAAAAGGGACATTAAGTTACTGAAGGGAGTGCAGCGAGGGCACAAAGATGATCAAGGGTCTGGGGACTTATCATATGAGAGGAGGTTGAAGGAGTTGAACATGTACTCACTGGAGGAGAGGAGAGACAGGGGACATGATTGAAACCTTAAATACATGAAAGGAATAAACAAGACAGGTACAGAGGGGCTGTTCAAAGTAAGGGAGGGAGGGCCACCAGGGGCCATGATATGAGACTGGGCGAGGAAGGTTCAGGAGGGAGATGAGAGACGCTTTTACAGAGAGGGTGGTGGCTGGGTGGAATGCGTACCTGCAGAAGTGGTATGCAGTAGAACAGTGGACTGCTTCAAACGAGGATGGGACAGGACAAGGGGGAGGGTTAATGAAGGGGAAGGGTGGAAGGGAGGGGCAGCTGCAGAATAAGGGGTGCTAGCTGCACATTCGAGCAGACTTGATAGACCTCTAGGCCTTTATCTGCTGGCAAATTTCGTATGTTCGTATGTTCGTAGAAATGCCATTACTTTTTCCCCTCAGGATAGTTTCCAATAGTTTACCCACAATCGATGTGAGACTAACCAGACTGTAGTTCCCTGGATCATTCCAAGAGCCTCCTTTGCGGATGGGCACCACATGCACCACCCACCAATCCTGGGGCACACATCCTGTTTGAAGGAACATGTTGAAAACATCTGTCAGAAACTCCACCAGCACCACCGCAAGTTCGCTCAAAACCCTCAGGTGTATCCCATCCCGTCCTGGTGCTTTATCCATTCGCAGAGCCCTTAGACCCTCTAGTACCCTCTGTCTAGGGATCTTTTCATCCACCATCCTTGCTCCCTCAACATTCCCCTCATTGCTCTGCCTGTGATGACTAGGTAACCCCTTCTCCCCGGTATAAACTGAACAAAAATACTCATTAAATACCTCTGCCTGTTTATCCTCCTTATCTACCCATCCCTCATCTGTCTTAATTCTAGAGATTTGCTCCCTGCACTTCCCTCTCTCTCCCTGATATATCTGAAGAACCCTTTTCACCCTGCCTAATCCCTTGAGCAGGCCGTATTTCCTTCTCAGCCTTGGCTGCCCTTACTACCCCTGGTCACCTCCCTGGAACTCCTGATATAATCCTCCTTATCTGCTTCATTACAGGTCCTCATAGTTTTTAAAAGCCTCCCTTTTTTCACTCACCCTCATCTGTACTTCCCCGGTCCACTCGTTTGATTTATTAGACCTTGCCTTCTTACTTCTCCACACGATACAGGAGATAGTGGCCTCGACCAGTCCCAACCTTATGATGTCCCATTTCTGGGTGTTGTCCATGTCGGGTTTTATACTAGCCACATGCCTCCTTAGTACTGCTGCCATCCTACTGATATCTGCCCTCCTAAAATCAATAACCTTTGTGGCACTACATGCCTCCTCATTGTCCAACTCAAGTGCAAAGCACACAGTGCTATGATCACTTCCTGCCATGGGTGCCTCCACCATTATATCCCATACTTGATCTCCATTTGTCAAGACAAAACCTAATATAGTACCCTCTCTCATAGGTTCACTTACTAGCTGAGACAGGAACACATGCTGAAATGCATCCAGGATAACTTGCTCCCTGCTGCTATTAGATGACATGGTGGCCCAATCTGCCTCAGGTAGGCTGAAGTCTCCAACCACCACTGTGCTGCCTCTTCTACAATTCCGCTGTATAACACCAATCAACTCCCTGTCCTTCTCCTCCGTCTGGGATGGTGGTCTATACACAACCCCCAGCTAGACTCTCTTGGTTTTTGACTTACATAAACTAATCCACAAGGATTCCATTTTCCCTTACCCCACTTCCTCCCTATGACAATCTATCCCCCCCTTACGCAGACAGCTACCCCTCCCCCCTGCCAGTTTTCTATCCCTTCTAAACAACTTAAAGCCTGATATTATTAAGTACCATTCTCTATCCTGATTTACCCAGTTTCAGTGATGATGTCAATATCACCCCCCACCCCTGCCAAAGTGCTTGGAATTCTGGCATCTTGTTACCAGGCTCCTCGCATTCATGGAGACAACCACCCATCCTTTCCCATGACCCCTGTCACCTATAATCCTTTCCTTATACCCACAACCTGAATCTTCCCAATGCCCTACATTTCCACTCAGCAGGGTAAGTAATGGCCCACCACTGGTCCTAGCCACCGAATGCTTGATATGTGACCCCCCCCCCCACCACACACACACTAGTTTAAACCAAAATAAGATGCCAGAAACTCCTTGAATTTCTTTTTAAGAACTGCTGTACCCTCTTTACTGAGATGCAACCTGTCAGGGGCATACAAGCTATTGTTTGCCCATGTCTCCCCCCAGTTCCCTACCAACCCAAATCCCACAGATTTACACCACCCCCTCAACCATTCATTAAAATCACTGATTTTCTGCTTATCATATAAATTAGCTATAGGTACAGGCAGTACCTCTGAGAAGGCAACAGACCTTGCTTCATTACCATACACCCTTGCCAACTCCTTAAACTTTGCCATGACCTCTATAAGACTGTTATTCACTAAGTCATTTGTGCCTAGATGGACTACAAAATGAGTCCCCCCCACCCAGTCTCCTATCCCCTGCAGGGCTGATATGCCTCACTCTGTGCGCCATCATCCCCAGAAAGCAATGCACTATACTGGGCTCTTCCTGCCCCTAATTCTCCCCAATCAGATACCCTTAACAATAGAGTCCCCAAAAATGATGACCTCATTAATCCTCATTAATTAGCTGTCTGAACTTTGATTCCCCATCCATGTCATCGTTTATATCTCCTTATCCCCCCGATTTTACCTCGCTAATGGTTACTTCCTCACCCCCTGCATGTACTGCTTCTCCCCTAAGATTATTATTACTCCCCTCTATCACAGTTACTATATTCCCCTCCTCATCCTCCCAAACCACCCACAATAGCTACCAATTCTGGAAGTTTATCTACCTCCAAGTCCCAATCTCCTTCCTGCTCCCTATTCTTGCTAACTCATCTGATTTATCCCCCCCGATACCTCCTTGTATCACCTTTCCATCCTCTCTGAAGACTTGGTTTCCACTAAACACTCCCTCCAATACTGAACACCTAACCACTTCCTTGCTATCCCATTTCTGTCTTGATACCTCTGAATTATCAACAATAACTCCCATTTCATCACCTTTGCCCCTCATTCTCCTATCCCTTGCTTCATTATTCCCCCATCCCAAATTACTTACTCTTTCCCTCTCCCTATTCCTTTCCACCACTGCACCATACCAATCCTGACTGACTGTGTCATGCAGATCTCCTAAAGGGACATACCTATTCTGCACCCCAACCATACTCACACTGCCATTCCCATTTCTTGCGTCCACCTGCATAGACCTCTCATTCCCACAATCCCTCTCCTTCCCCAACCCTGTCCACCGCCATTTCTCCAATCACCACTACCGTGCCCAAATCTTGATCCCCCTGCTTTGACTCCTCCTTCTCCCCGATTCTTTGCATAACATTACTCACATCCCTCTCCTTCCCACTACCTGCCAACCCCCATTCCCCCAACTCACTCTTCCATTACCATACATTGCTCCCATCTTACTTACCTCCTCACACTCCACCCTCTTGTTTCTACCACTCTCCCTCCATACCCATTCCCTCCAGTATCCTGGATTATTTGCCTCCCTGGGAGAAACTCCAACTTGCCCCCCTCAATGTCCTATTCCACCTCCACACATCGGTAATCCCGTAGTCATTGCATACATTATACTTCTTCTCCTGTTCTGCATTTTCAGCTCCCTTCCCAACCTAGTGATCTCAGCCTCAAGTTCAGTCAACTTTCTACAAATTGGCCAAAAACCCAGTCTCCACAACAGAAATATACACTGCAGCACCGCAACCATTACACCCAACTACCCTACTCGACCCCCCTGACACATTTTTCCCCACTGCTCTTTGCCAATTCTCCTCACTCTCATTATATCTTTCCTCCCACACCACCCTCTTCTGCAAACCCCCCACCCCAAATTGCAAGGTAAACCCTGCTAGTGTCCTTTTATGGTCTGTTACAATAGTATATGCTTCTAACTGCAACCCAAATTACAATATTCCCAAATTTAGGTACTTAGAACCCCTGAAGATATTGACTGAAAGTGTCTAGTGTAACTAGTGTTCACATTACTAAGACATTTCCCAACTGCAACACTGTTATATACTAATACCCACAACTTGAGTGTTCCCTTCTTAGATATCACTATTACCTTTACATTTCCCAGTTCTAAGTAGTGAGTACCTTCAAAAACAATCAGAATCACTGCACAGCTAAGCACACTCTTTTAAGTTAACCCTCAAAATCAATTTTAAAATATACCCTACCCTTTTACTTGAAAACTCTTAAAAGAGTGCCTTGCTTGTACCACCAGCTTGAAAATAACTACCTGGACTATACATCAACTCTGACTTTTCATACTAGAACAGTGTGTAAATACTAACACCCCCCCCCCCCAAAAAAAATGAATTCTCACCTCTGAGATATCACAGTAACACTGACTATGACAATTGTACAAGTGTGTATTCTCACAATAATAAGCAACTTAAATGCACAGCTAAACACATCCTATTAATTACAAATTTTAATGTGTACTATACCACACCCTCTTCCCCTTTAATTAAAATTATACTTGGTAACTATAAACAAAAGACCCACCACTGGCAAAGCCCGCTTGCTACTATCATGTAGCTGAGCATTCAAGAACATTAACTGTATGTAGACAGATATGCCTATCATCCTGTTTGTAAAATGCTGAATATTGCACACACTATATTTCAAATAAGTATCACTGAAATGTTAACCACTCCCTTCTTAATTAATATCCCAAGCCCCTGAAATATAATGCCCTAACTTGAAAATTAAAAACACAGTATATTATTACAATCCTAATTACAATAAAAGGACCTCCTATGGGCAGTGCCAAGTAACTCCTCTCAGTTCAACTGAGCATTTAAGAAGATATGGAGATGGTGGAGGGTGGGTGGGCCAAAATTTAGCCCTGACAGGAACAATCCTTGCCCACAGCAAAGTCCCAATACATTTCTCTAAACCTTTTTTTTTTATATAAAGGATCACAGTAATGTCTACCTCCCAGCAATTTGGTCCACCAGGAGCCCGACTGGCTCAGAGCTCAGAGAATACACACCTCCTCCTGGAGCTGCTAACAACAAACGGAGGTCACAAGACTGGATTTTTCATACTGGTCCTCATGCACTGAGCAAAAATCATTTCACTGTCATGGCCTGCCCCCCCAATTTTTTTTCCCCCACATAATTTCAGGTAATAAGAACGAGTACCTATAATAAAAAGTACAAAATCTGCTGTTTAAAATGGTATATTTGGTATAACTGGATGCCTGTGAAAATGGGCAACACTGCCCACAGGCCCTTCAGTACAAAATATAAATGAAATATAAGACATATATATTCATCTTATGACAACATGGTATGGCAGATGCTGGAATGTGGAGTAGCATATGTCACAGTGCAATTTTCCAAAGTGCTCAGGCAGACAGGCACTTGGGGAAATGGCTTATTGGTTCTACAGGGTAAGAAATGTACTGGTATTTTTTTTTTAGTTTTGGTTCTATTTCAGATAATTTAAGAAATATCTAGCAGTTTCAATCTGCACAGACTTTCGTTTTATACCTTTAATCCCATTTCATTTTTCTTGCTTGGAAGATAATAGTTACTGAATACTATATACAAATTCTACATGATCGCCGAGTTTGAAGGGAATCTGTCAGTTTTACCTTAGACAAGTGAACTTTCACCAATCTGTTAACATACCTAACAATGCATCTACAGAGTTCAAAAAGAAAAGGTTCAAAACTTGTGAAGAATGCACGGAAAATCTTGTAATTTACCCTATAGTTTGCTAGTACTTCATTTTACAGCTTACTGCAAAGAATCATTAAATATGTTTGTTTAAAAGAAACAGAAAGCATAAAATGCAAGAAAAAAAAAACAGGAAATATAAATTTGCGCAGTTTTTGTAACCGTGCCACATGGATACACTCATTAAAACATGGCATGCCCACCATCGACCACCATAAAAGTATGTCATTGAAAAAAATACTCACTAGCTACTGTGAATAGTCTGTGCAGAAGCAATATCATTTATTACTCTCCATATTTTGTCACAGCTTCACAGGTACCTGGCAAGTAGGAAACAGTGTAGACACAAAGTGTGAGGCAGCGCAGCTGTTAAGCTAATGCTGCTGTTTCAACCATGCTAAATGGGCTTCATCAGAATGATTAAGTGCAGTTCCATGTTATTTTTGCACATTAAAAGCCTATAAACAGCAAGGCTATATATAACTACAAAAGAACCCTAGAGCAAATGCACTGGGGCATGGGTTATCCTGGAGAATATTGGCCATACAGCCAAATTTTAAAGAAAACACAAATTGCACATACCCCAATAATGCGAAGCATCATTGGAAGCATATGCAAATGCCCATGAATTAATTTGGACTGGCTCAACTTTAAGCAGAACTGCATGGTGCCAGAAGGCCTCACAATACAATCAGCAAAGGCTGAGAACAGCAGACACAGACACGTGTTTCGTCCTCATTTGGACTCATCAGTGTGCCATATCTGTATCTCAGCCCAGGGAGAGGTAGCCAGCCACGCTATAGGGGATCTTATTTGTTTGGGTCATGGGCAGCCCAAAGTAGAGCGAGAAGCGAACTACAAAAGAGCCCTACAGCATATGCACAGGGGCATGGGTTATCCCAGACAATACCAGCCATACAGCCAAATTTTAAAGAAAACACAAATTGCACATACCCCAATAGTGTGGAATTATATACACTATTTTATGCTTACCATGTGCATCTAACGTTGTGACAAAGAATGGAAACAAATAAATGACACTGCCTCTGCACAGATGCCGCATAGTAATGGGAACGTATCTTTTCAGTTATATGCTTTTACAGTGATTGCTAGTGGGTGCACCATGTTTTACTGATTTGATCTTGTATGTAGATGGCTGCACCACCAGAGCTGTATTATGAAGTGTTTTTTTTACATGTGTTAATGTTTCCAGGCTTCATGAAGCAGCGGTGCATTTTTAATTTGTAGTGAATGCTATTCACATACAATTTATTCATGTTTTAAGGTGATCCTATCAAAAACATAAAATATTCATTTACAGAAGAAAGGATTCTGAAAGAACTCTTAAAACTGAAGGTGGACAAAGCAATGGGGCGTGATGGGATTCATCCCAGAATTCTAAAAGAACTAAGGGTAGAACTAGTGACACCACTGACTACTCTCTTTAACAAATCATGGGGTGGTACCCGAGGACTGGAGGAGGGCAGATGTGATTCCCCTTCACAAAAGTGGGAGCAAGGCAGAAGCAGGAAACTACAGACCTGTTAGTTTAACCTCAGTGGTAGGGAAAATGATGGAATCACTTCTGAAGGAAAGAACTGTTGAGTATCTAGAGGCCAGAGGGGCACAGGACCCAAGGCAGCATGGATTCACAGCGGGAAGGTCATGCCAGACAAATCTGATAGATTTCTTTGACTGGGTGACCAAAGTAGTTGATCAGGGAGGGGCTGTGGACATGGCTTACCTAGGCTTTAGCAAGGCATTTGACACAGTCCCACACAAAAGATTAATATACAAGTTAGCCAGCCTGAGAGTGGGTCCCAAGATGACAGCCTGGGTAAAGAATTGGCTGGAGAATAGGACACACAGAGTAATAGTAAATGGAGTCCACTCTGAAAAAAGGGGGTTAGTATTGGGTACCGTGAGGGTTCAGTATTGACTGGTCCTCTTCAATGTCTTTATAAGCTTACATTGCAGAGGGACTGGAAGGAAAGTATGTCTCTTTGCAGATGACACAAAGATCTGCAACAGAGTTGATGCACAAGGTGGGGTGGAAAGGATGAGAAGGGACTTGGCAAGGTTAGAGGAATGGTCAAATGTATGGCAGCTTAGATTCAATGCTAAGAAGTAAGGTAATGCACCTGGGAAACAAAAACCCAGGGAAGAGTACACAATGGGGGTGAGATACTAACAACAACAAAATGGAAAGGGACCTGGGGTTAGTCATATCAGATGACCTAAAGGTGGGCAAGCAATGTGAGAGGGCAGCAAGGAGGGTTGGGGGATACTGGGATGCATAGGGAGAGCATCACCAGTAGAAAACAGGAAGTTGTTATCCCTCTGTACAGACAGCTGGTGAGACCACATCTGAGTACTGCGTGCAGTTCTGGAGACCCAATCTCCGCAAAGACATAGACAGGATGGAAGCTGTCCAGAGGAGGGCAACTAAAATGGTGCAGGGTCTGTACCGAAGACATATGAAGAGAGACTTAAGGAGTTTAATATGTATAGCCTCGAGGAAAGGAGGGAGAGGGGGACATGATAGAAACTTTCAAGTACCTCAAGGGAATCAACAAAGTCCAAGAGGGTAGCATCTTTCAAAATAAGAGGTGTGCAATAACAAGGGGGCACAATTTGAAGATAGAAGGGGGGCGGCTCAGAGGTAATTTAAGGAAGTATTTTTTCACAGAGAGGGTTGTGGATGTATGGAACGGCCTTCCAGAGGAGGTTGTGGAGTCAAAAACAGTGGTGGAATTCAAGCATGCACAGTCATAAGGCAATTCTAGGGAGTGGGGGTAGGAAGAAGTAGGCTGCTGGTTAACTAGGATCTGCAGCTTATCCATCAGGTAGGGAAGAAAAAATTACCCACCTTAGTAATGTTGTTTCTTCTAATGGAGTCTTGCTATATTATGACATATGCAGTGAGTCCCAACCTTCGAACTGCTCCGGAGGTGAAAGAGTTAACTTTCCATGCCAGGCATGGAACCTTGAGCGCGAGCTCGGTTGAACACTCTGTCTGTTGTTGCTCAAACTCAAACTATCAGATCTTTACGAGCAAAACTCATTAAGGTTCTGTGGGGAAGCTGTAAACCTACACTAGCCCACTGGCTACTAACTACAAAAACACATTCTTTTTGTTCTTGATCCCAAAACAAAGACTCAAGTCAGGGAATTCAAGAAAGAAAAATAAAACATAACACCCAAGCACCCTTAGAAAGGGTGAAAATAAAGTGGGCATCTAAGAGGTGCCAACATTGCACTGCCCACCCACATCCCAAAGTAGAGGTTCTGAGAGGGGCAGGCTGGGGCATAATATAGCAAGACTCCATTAGAAGAAACAACATTACTAAGGTGAGTAATTTTTTCTTCAAACAACATGAAGTCTTGCTATATTATGACATATGCAGATTACACAGGAGTACCTCCATGGAGGAGGGACAGAACCTACTTAGGAAATAGGCTCTGAAGCACAGCTGTGCCAAATCGAGCATCACTCCTAGCCTGGATGTCAAGGGAGTAATGCTTAGTCAAAGTGTGAGCTGTTTTCCAGGTAGCTGCTTGACATATCTCTAGGATAGGGATGTCCCTGGAAGCAGCCAGAGACGCGGCTGTACCTCTGGTAGAGTGAGCCCTCAGGCCTGAGGGAGGAACCTTACCCAGTTTTTCATAGCAAAATTGGATACAAGAGACAATCCACCTGGCAGTGGATCTTTTAGTGGCAGGTTTACTTTACCAACCTCACCATAAGTGAGGAACAATTGGAGGAGTCAAACCTGTGACCCTTGGCACGCTCTATATAGTAGTAACTAAGGGCTCTTTGACATCTAAACTGTGCAATCTCCTCTCGCCAGAGGAGGAATGGTCAGTGAAGTACACAGGAAGAGACATGGATTGATTAAGGTGGAAGTCTGAAACCACCTTAGGCAAAAACTTTCTGTTAGTCCTGAGGACCACCTTATCTCTGTGAAAGGAGATAAAATCAGACTCCACTGACAATGCCTGCAGCTCACTTGTGCGCCTGGCAGAAGTGATGGCTACCAAAAACACAGTTTTCCAAGTCAAGTACTTAAGCTCTGCTGAAGACAATGGCTCAAAAGGGGGTTGCATAAGCTGAGCAATGCAAATATTAAGATCCCAAGCAGGGGCAGGGTCCCTGAATGGAGGGTTGGTGTGAAGCAATCCTTTGAAAAACTTGGAGAATACAGGGTGAGCTGAAAAATAAGAGGGTTTACCTGCTGATAAGAAAACAGACACGGCTGCCAGGTGCACTTTTAGGGTAGCTGGTCTCAGCCCCAAAGAATTCAAATGCACCAAATAATCCAGGATTGTGGGCACGTCAGCAGATTCTGGGGGAATATGCTTGCCAGAGCACCATATGGAAAATCTCTTCCATTTGGAATTATAAGTAGCCCTGGTGGAATGCTTTCTAGAGGCCTTCAAGATATCCAATATACCTTGGGAGAGGTGTAGGTCAGCAAACTAACTCTTCAAGAGCCAAGCCTTGAGATTGAGAGATTTGAGGTTCGGATACCAAACTCTCCCCTGGACACAGGTTAACAGGTTGTGATTCCTGGGAAGACACAGGGGAAGGTGGACTGCTAAGGACATGAGGAGTGGATACCAGGGCTGTCTGGCCCAATCTGGAGCAATCAGGATCATCTTGCAGGGTTGAGATCTGATTTTGACTAGCACCTTGAAGAGAAGAGGGAAGGGGGAACATAGAGAAACTTCCCTTCCCAACTGAGAAGGAAGGCACCCAGAGGGACTGAGCCCAACACTGGGGGCCTGCAGCAAAAAAGGGGAAGTTGGTGATTGTCTGGGGCTGCAAAAAGATCTATCTGCGGGGTGCCCCATCTGGAAAATACTACCTCCAGTACTAGGGGATCCAGTGCCCATTCGTGATGGCCCTGGGAAATCCTGCTGAGAGCATCTGCTAGGACATTGTCCTTACCTGGGAGGTGAACTGCCGTAAGGGAGGCGTTTCAGGGAATAAGCCAGAGACCACAACTTCATCGCTTCGGTGCTCAAGGCCGTAGACTGAGTGCCTCCTTGCTTGTTGATGTACCACATTGTAGTGGTATTGTCTGTTCTGACCTGTACAACCTTGTTCTGAACAGATGTGGAAAAAACCTGGAGTGCTAGAAAAACTGCTCTGAGTTCCAACAAATTGATGTGGAGCAGAGATTCCTGTGGGGACCACAATCCCTGGGTAGTGAGGTAACCCATGTGAGCTCCCCACCCCAAAAGGGATGCATCCGTAGTAAGGATCAAGGAGTGAGTTTGGGGGTGAAGGGAACCCCCTGTCTCAGATTGCTCTGGTCCTGCCACCACTGAAGGGCCTGGATCAGGGTTCGAGTCACTGGGATCAATTTGGTTAGAGGGTCTCTCCTTTGAGACCAAAAGGCTCTCAAATGGAACTGGACGTCCCTCATCTGAAATCTTGCTCCCTGTACAACTGCTGTAGAAGCAGCCATGTGCCCCAGGAGCTGCAGAAAATGCCTTGCTGGTCGAGAGACCTGCAGGGTGAAAGAGGAGGCCAGAGAGACCAAGGTCCTTGCTCTTTCTAGAGGAAGGAAGGCTCTGGCCTCTTCTGTGTTCAGTTCTGCACCTATGAAGGTGAGAAGCTGGACAGGCTCTAGAACTGACTTTGGAAGATTGAGAATGAAACCTAGAGAGGTGAGCAGTTGCTGCGTTACCTGAAGGTGTAGTCTGACTTGGTCTGGAGACTGGCCTACTATGAGCCAGTCATCCAGATAAGGAGAGATGGCAATCTTTTGCCTTCTTAAGTGGGCAACTGCTACTGCCAGGCATTTTGTGAATACCCTCGGAGCCAAGGTGAGGCCGAAGGGCATTGCTCTGAACTGGTAATGGCCTGAGGGCAGTTCGAATCTGAGGTACTTTCGATGGGAGCTTCTGATAACAACATGGAAATAGGCATCCTTGAGGTCCAGGGAGGCTAGCCAGTCCCCTGGCCTTAGAGAGGGTAAAATAATTCCCAGAGTCACCATTTTGAACTTTGGTTTTAAAAGGTGCTTGTTTAAATACCTGAGATCCAGGATGGGCCGCCATTCTCCTGTCTTTTTTGGGGGTAAGGAAGTACCTGGAGTACAACCCTTTGCCCTGGTGTAGGGGTGGAACCCTTTCCACAGCTCTGAGAGCCAGGAGGGTAGAAACTCCTGTATCTAGGGCCAGTGCCTCTGATGGATTTGCAGGTGGAAAGGATCTGGTTCTCATCTTTGGAAATTTTTTGAAGCTGAGAACCAGTCCCTGGCTTACTACTTCCAGGACCCACTTGTCTGATGTTAAAGACTTCCAGTCCTGGACAAAGTAAGCCAGCCTGCCTCCTACCGGTAGTGGAGAATCGGCCCTGGACACCCCATCAGGGAGTCTGCTTGGCAGGGGCTTTGGGCTGAGGGGTAGAAGCAGGCTTACTTGTACCCCGGCCTGCCTCTCCCTCTAAAGAACCCCCTCTGAGCATAAGTTTAAGCAGAAGAGAAGGCCTGGGCTTGGTAAAAAGGCCTATAAAAAGGCCTGCCCCTGCCCCTGACATGCTGCCTTTGAGGAGTGGCTTGCCTTTCTTTGGCCTGTGCACTCCTATAAGTGGTCCTATATTCATCCATTTTCTTCATATAATTCTCTGTCTGCTCCCCAAACAGAGAATTGCCCACAACAGGAAAATCTATAGCCTTAGACTGGGTATCCTGTGACAGGGCAGTAATCTGAGCCAAGCCATTCTGCGAAGAGCTACAGATGTAGCCATGACCCTTGATGATACATCATTAGAGTCTACTGCAGCATGAAATTGCACCTTGGATGCTTCAATACCATCCGCAGCCACCTGCTCCAGCTCTCTGGCAAGCTGATCAGGGGCCCGTTTTGCTAGGGCCAGCACAGTATCCCATCTGGATTTCTGGTACCTAGCAGCATAAGCCATATAGTTTGCCTGTCTGAGTCCTAAAGATGCTGCCATGTACTGTTTCTTTGCCATGGCATCCATCCTCCTGGAGTCCTTTTCAGGAGGGTGAGAGGCTAGAGGAATATTTGCCTTGTCACAGGCAGCAGCCTGCACTACCCCCACATGGCTGCATTGCTGAGGGAGGAACTCCGTATCAGAGCCTGATAAAGCATACCTCTTGTCCATCCTTTTATCCACAGGGAGGATAGAATGAGGAGTTTTTAGAATTTTTACTGTCTGTTTCCTAAAAGATTTGTGCAAGGGAATAGACAGTCTCCTGGACTCTGGAATATCCATCATTTCTACATAATCAGGCTCTTCTTGATCATCAACAGCTTCCTCAACAGGGAGTTGGAGAGTTTCAGCAACTTTCTTATAGAACATAAAATGAGAAGGGGACTCAGATAGCCTGGGGGACCCTGACGGTCTGTCTGGAGAGATGTCCGGTCAATGGGCACATCCAGACCTTCAAAATCACATTCACTATCCTCATACTCCTCCTCCCTTCCTCCGGTTCATAAAATCTCAAAATCAAAATCTTGAACCGTGGAATCGCCGAACGAACGCTTCCCTGATGGTGTCGGTTCGGACGGAACTGGGGAAAGAGACTGGTCAATTTGAATTGCTTTAGCTATTTCCGCAGCGGTTGGAGAAAGAACTTTTGGTTCCACACTAGCTGACTTTCTAGCCCTTTTAGTTGGAGCCGGCTCCTCAGAGCTGGCTCTTCGTTTGCCCGAGGAAGAATCGCCCTGGTCAGAGGGCACTCCCTCCAGTTCGGTAGGAACCGAACCGGGCTGGCCATCCGGGTCAGCGGACTTTTTGGCCTCCCTTTCCCTGAGCCTACCAACTCCCTTTTCCACGGTGGCAGCAGGAAAATTCTTACAAATCTGGCAGTCTGCATTGAGGTGGTCAAACCCCAGACAACAAACACAGGTGTTGTGTGGGTCAACCTTAGCAAAGGCTTCCCCACAGAGGCCACAGTGTTGAAACCCAGTGGGCCCGGTTTTTCTTTTGGGTTTCTCAGACATAGTGCCAGCCTAACCAAACTTGCCCGTTAGTGGCAATCCGTCAAGCAAGACTCTCTTATCGGTTCCCAACCGTGTCACGGGTCGTGGAAAAAACCGTAATGAAATCCGTTTCTTTTAGAACCGATAAGAACCAGGAACCGCACTCTAAAGGACTAGAAAATTATTTTTTTTAAAACAAGCTGATCGGTTCAAACCGAACCGAAAAAGATGTTTACAAGTTCCACACAGAAGAAATAAATGTAAGCCTATCCGTTACTTACAATACCACAGACAGAGCTGGAACCGACCGATTGCGGTTTAATTTCGGTCAAGATACCGAAAAATAAAACTTTTTAACCGACAAACGAACCGAGCAGAAGGAGAAATCTCCGGAGCGACTGTTCAGCGAGGTGGAATAAAGAATCTGACAGTTTCAGTTTGAGCAACAACAGAGTGTTCAACCGAGCTCGCGCTCAAGGTTCCATACCTGGCATGGAAAGTTAACTCTTTCACCTCCGGAGCAGTTCGAAGGTTGGGACTCACTGCATATGTCATAATATAGCAAGACTTCACGTTGTTTGAAATGGGCAGACTGGGTGGGTGAAGCGGTCCTTATCTGCCGTCAAATTCTATGTTTCTATATGATTCAATTTTATTTTATGTAATGTCTTCCATGCAAAGAAATGTATTTCATTCTGAGAAGTGGGGAGCAGTCTAAGTGAGCTCCTGGCCTACTTCTCTTGGTACCTCAGCATAAACCTTATTAAAACACATTATCCTGGAAACAGTTATAGCAATACCAATAACAAAATACATAGTGATGCAATATATAAGACAGAAATTAAAAGAGAACAGAGAAAGTGAAAAGAGATTTGAATAGTTAAAGTGATTTTCCAGCTTCCTGTAAAAACAATTACTGCTGGCATCAGTCTCATACAGTAATATTCCCAAATAGCAGAATTTCTGGACATTCCATTCTTTATTATTAAAGCCACTTGCATGAAAACAGGCTCTTTGTCCCTAGATTTAATTTGATTTACAAACATACGAATATACAAAATTGCCAACAGGAACAGGCCTCATGGTCTATCGAGTCTGCTCGAGTGTGCAGCTAGCCCCTCATCTCGCAGCTGCCCCTCCTGCCCCTCCCTTCCCAGTATCACTTCCCCTTCCCCTGTCCCAACCCCTCTTGAAACTGCCCGTCTTACAGGACACTAACTCGTCTGGTAAGGTGTTCCATTTGTCCATCACTCTTTCCGTGAAAAAATGTCTCATCTCCCTCTTGAATCTTCCCCCCTCCAATCTCAGTCCATGCCCTCTCCTGTCCCTCCCCCTTCTCATCTGAAAAATCCCTTCTGTGTTGGTCTTGTTTATCCCCTTCAGATACTTAAAGCTCTCGATCATATCCTCCCAATCCCTCCTTTCCTCCAGTGAATACATATTCAGCTCACCCAGCCTGTCCTCGTAGGGCTTGCTCTCCAATCCCTTTGTGGCTCTTTGCTGCACCCCCTCCAACAATCTAATGTCCTTCTTCAGGAATTGGTGCCAGTACTGCATGCAGTACTCCAGGTTGGGCCTGACCAATAACTTATACAGGGGCAGGTTAACCTCCCTCCTTCTGGAGGAGATCCCTCTCGCTGCTTTTCCTTCCCTGAAGCCATATAGTGCAGTGTCAGTGGCTCAGTAGGTAGCACACTCGCCTCTGAGGCCGGGAGATCAGAGGGCTGTGGGTTCAGTTCCCACATCTGGCACTTGGGTTAATATCCCAGTACTGACACTGTAAGGCAGCATGAGAGGGGTGCTGCATTTCTGAGGTGCCGTATTTCGGATGAGACGTTAAACCGAGGTCCCATCTGCCTGGATTGGTGGTAGTTCAGGTGGATGTTAAAGATCCCATGGCACTTATCGAAAAGAGTAGGGGAATTTCCCCAGTGTCCTGGCCAAATTTCTCTCATTCACAAAAAAAAAAAAAAATACCACCAGCAGCTTAATCTGGTTCAAGGTCAGTTGGCATTCATCTGTATTCCCCCCCTCCCCCGGGTCGTGCCTGAAAATAGGCAGGATTTGTCTAGTGCACTTACCCGGTCAACAAAAGCTAAATAAAATAAATAATAATCCTTCTCTTATGACATCAGAGTCATTTCCATAGCAACATAATGTGATTTCATAAGCAAACGATAATGACTTCATGGTAGGTATAAGCAACTGGAACACGTGAAGTCTAACGGAAAATGTAATGAAAATGTTTTCAGTACTTAAAAAGGAAAGGCCCTGTCTTGGCAGCGCAGCGTTTGGGGAACTCCTTACCATGCTGGCTACCTGGGTTTCAGTCCTGAGTTCCAAACACTGCACAGCTGACAGGATAAGCCAGGAGAGGCATTCGCTTGCATAACTCCTGTTTTGAGAAAGGAGGCTCCTGCCAAGTGCATGAGTACACCCTACTGGCCCGGGGGCTAGGTGGCAGGAATATGTTCCCCAGAGAACTACCGGATGCCAACACATAAACCTGACAGCATCATGAAGGTGGTGTTGTTCACTGCGTGGTCAGTGATGTGCCTATCAGCAACAAGGTATGCAGGCCTTCAGTTCTTGCCCATACTGAAGGGACAAGGCCAGTCCTGGGCACATCTCAGTGGGAGGGCAGGGTTTGGACGAAAAATGGCTTTCTTCCCACCATGTCTACACAGGGGCCAAACCGGTATTATCTCATCCATTCAAGCTCCTCCTACCCAACTTCAAAACTGAATTAAAGTTGTTCCTTGTGATCTTGATTGACTCCTATCTTGGCTCAAGAGAGCACTGGAGCAAAAACAGAAGGTATAAAAAAAAATTTAAGAGTTGGCAGCTATTGTCAATAAACAAAGCAACACTGTAAGGAACCACTGAATGACAAAATCGAGGAAATTAATGAGGATCTCAGGAGTCATACGCAGGGCTACACAGGTGGGTTTGGATGTGGGAATCTAAAAAGGAAGGGAAATCGGTGAGATGGAGAAAGGAAGGCTGTTCCGAAAAGTAACAGCAGCAATGCTGAATGCTCTCTCACCAACAGCTGACTGAAGATATGAGGAACTGAAGGAAGATGACATTTTTTTATCTCTCTCTAAATGCTATTAGCCTGTCAGTAGTCCAAACCAAATGAGTCCCCTAGGCCCCTCTAGCCCTCACTAAGTCCCATAACAGGAGAACTCTATCCTTCTCTAGTGTCAGTCAGATGCTACTGATCCTACTCATCTCCTCAGAGATGATGCAGAAGTTAACCCTGTCCCTTCCCTCTTCCCCCGTCAGTGGTATTCCCTCCCTACTGAAGGGGTTCATAATCTTCCGCACTAATATTAGAAACCTACTCCACAAGAAGGACCAAATCAGGATCTGCGTCTCACAAACAATCCTGATGTCTTCATTCTATCTGAAAATTGCTATCTGCTAGAACTTATTCCTCCTCTTCTGTCGCCATCTCTGGTTGTCTAACCCACAGGCAAGATGGATCCAAACAAGGGTAGGGTATCCTCATATACACAGCCTCTCATCTGAGTGTCACAACTTGTCTCCAGGAGTCAATCCCCAAGTTCCATGAGCTACTGTCAGGTAACCTCTCCCTCCTCCACTTCATTCCCATACTAATACCAGGAATGTGCTGCATGCTGTACCAGGAAAATCATCCAACTTTATTTATAGGATTCTCCAGAAAGTGCTCGACTCCTCTCCCTCTCCAGTCTAACAGCATATTCTCCTGTGAGATTTAAATGCCAGTTGTCTCATTCAGGTAGTAATACTTCCCTAACCACACCAAAATCAAAGCCTTTAACCTCTCCCAACTGATATAATTCATAATGTGCATCAATACCAATATCTCTAACCACAGCATTATTGACTGGGACCTGGCATCACACTCACACAGAACTGTGTCTGCAGACACCATTCCAGACATCTTCACTGACCACTACATGACCTTGTGGTGTGCGGGAAATTAAAACTACTAAAGCCCCTGCCCTAATTCCAGTGGCCAGATAATTTAGGTCTTTGCAACATGAATCTTTTCTGCATGCCCTGCATTCAGCCACCTGACTCCTCACATTATCCACACCTGACTCCAAGCCATAATCCACTTCCATTCTACTTTCAACTCTGTATGTGACTGCCATACCTCTTCAAGGGATCTGGGGTCAAGGCTCCCACCTACCCTGGGACTCCTCTGAGCTTACTGATCTCTTCAACCTAAGAGAAGCTGGCAAGAACAAATCACAGGTCCTCTGGGTCCCCAGCTGAGATGCTGTCCTTCACTAAACTCAGTAACTACTACATCAAAATGACCTGACAGGCTAAGGCTGCTTATTTCTAGAACAAATTTACATCCAATGACATAAATTCTACCAAGTTCTGGAAAGCTGTGCACACAAGGGGCAAAATCAGTGGTGGGATTCAAGAAATGCATGGGACAGGCACAAGGGAATCATTGTGAAAAGGAAGGGGGAGAGGGAGAAAGAGCTGTAGATCAAGCAGGGTCTACGGTGATAATGTAGGTAGGGAAAAATGGGCAGACTGGGTGGGCCAAGCGGTCCTTATCTGCCGTCAAATTCTGTGTTTCTATGTTTTACTGGCTCTCTAACTTTTTCCCTGCTCTATATGGCTCCCAGTGTGCTACCAGCCCCTTCCTCTCCTAGTTAATTATCTAAACTAGTACTTTATAGAAGGCCCAACGGCTCTCATCTCTCTGTCTTAATCCCTCTTCCCTGAGAATGTACAAAAATCATGATACTTTTGCTCTCTCCCCAGTCCCTGATGTTGGTGTCTTAAAGTAACTGTCCACACGAAATCTCTTCTCCAGTGGAAGCCCAGATAACATTTTGACTGAATTCCTCACCCTATGACCCCCTACCTTGGCAAAACTGCTCATCAACATTTTAATTGCTCCCTGGCCACAGATTCTTCTTGCCACCCTGGTCCTCCTCCATAAGGGTCCATGATATGAAGACAGAGGGGGGTAAACCTAGGGGTAACATGAGAAAGTATTTTTTCATGGAAAGGGTAGTGGACCCATGGAACAGCTTCCCGGCTGAGGTTATAGGGGCAAAAATTGTAGGGGAATTAAAAAACGCATGGGACAGACAGAAAGGAACTCTACTGATAGGAAAGAGAGAGTAAGCCACAGTTCATTTAGGATCTGTAGTATATGAAACATGTAGGGCAAATGGGCAGACTAGGTTCGCCAAGCGGTCCTTACCTGCCATCAAATTATGTGTTTCTATGTTTCTATAAGGGAGGTGATCCTGACTTCCCAAGCAACAACTTCCACATACTGTATCACTGATACCTATCCTATCCAAAATACTTAAGAGATTGGTTAGCAGGCAGCCCACCAGGTTCTATGACAGCTCTGGTTCTTCAATCGGGCTTTAGTCCTAAGCACTCCATCTCCACTTCCTTAAATAGAATAAATGTACCATATTATTTCTCCTATCTCTAGGCAGGGCACTGGGGCTACATTCAAAGACCTGGCTAAAATGTTTCATACTGTAAACCCCTCCCTGTGCCTTTCAAAATTAGCAATCTTGGGGAGGACCTCTGACCTCACTCTTTGCTGGTTCATGTCCTACCTGGTGGCAGGATGCAATCAGTCAAGATGGGATCTTCCATTTCATCACCACTCCCAGTCACCCTAGAAGTCCCCAAATTATTGGTATTGGGCCCCCTCCTATTTTCTGTTTTCATCAAAGTTTTCCTAGCCTGCTAACCTCCTGTAATATCCATATCTACCCAGATGATACTACAGTCTTCTCAGGAACTTTGCCCACTATCATTGAGCAGGACTAACAGGCCAGCTTCATCAATGTCCAAAACTAGTTCCTCACTAACCAGCTAGCTGTGAAGAAAACATCCCTATGTAGTGTGGTACCAAACAATGGTCCAGCAATTTCCCACCCCCCTTGGAGATTCCTTCTTAGATGAGTGGCCTTCTCAAATCCATAGCTTTCAACAAATATCTAAGTCTGCTGGTCGACTAACAGCTTGACTACTCTTACCATATCAACAGTACTGGGCTGGCAGTTAGGGGTGTCACGATAATAAAATTTTGACAATACGATAACCGTGATGAAATTATTGCGATAACCTTGTTTTCGTGACAATTTTGCCACTTGTGCAATAATGTTAGAAAAAGTATTTAAATTCAAATTTTTTTACATAATGTACATATTTGACTCTTTTTCAAGCAATGCTATGCATTTATGTACATTATTTTGAAGCCTCTGTTGTAAAATAATGCAGCGTAAAATACTTAAAAAATAAATATTTTTTCACATTAAAATCTCTGAACTTTATGAAATTGCTTGCATTTTTTTACATAAAAAATTCAAGTATATAATTTATATGTGTGTAATACACACAGAGCGGGATATTCAGAAGGGTTGCGCCCCGGGGTGATATTCAAACAGGGATTGAGTCTGGCACAAATCCCGATGCACTGAAGCCCATCAGTAATGTATGCAGTGCAGGTAGGGGGGCGTGCCCATGCATACTCCGCACATCCAGATATTCAGCCCAGGATGTGCTAAGCCCATGCATGCACAACCCCTACCTGCGCTGCACACAGGTGAGCCAAAAAAAAAAGGAGCAACAGCTGGCCACCCACAGGTGAGCTGCCATATTGCAGGGCACAACACGGCAGCTGCCACCTGTGGGTGTCCACCGAGTCCTGCTGCATCTTCGCGGGCGGCGCCCCCCATGACCGATCGTGAGGCTCGCCGATTAGGCCAAGTGGTCCACTGAACCACCATGGAAACCTAGAAACATAGATTCTGATGGCAGATGAGGACCGCTTGGCCCACCCAGTCTGCCCATTTCTACCTAATGGATAAGCTGCAGATCCTAGTTAACCAGCAGCCCACTTCTTTCTACCCCACCCCTAGAATTGCCTTATGACTGTCCCATGCATGATTGAATTCCACCACTGTTTTGACTCCACAACTTTCCTCCGGAAGGCCGCTCCATGCATCCACAACCCTCTTGTGAAAAGTACTCTTAAGTTACCTTGAGCCGCCTCTTCTATCTTCAAATTGTGCCCCTTGTTCTTGCATGCCTCTTTTTGAAAGATGCTACCCTCTTGGACTTTGTTGATTCCCTTGAGGTACTTGAAAGTTTCTATCATGTCCCCCTCTCCTCCTTTCCTCGAGGCTATACATATTCGGCTCCTTAAGTCTCTCTTCATATGTCTTCCAGTGCAGACCCTGCACCATTTTAGTTGCCCTCCTCTGGACAGCTTCCATCCCGTCTATGTCTTTGCGGAGATTGGGTCTCGAGAACTGCATGCAGTACTCCAGATGGGGTCTCACCAACTGTCTGTACAGAGGGATAATAACTTCCTGTTTTCTACTGGTGATGCCTCTCCCTATGCATCCCAGTATCCCCCAGCCCTCCTTGCTGCCCTCTCACATTGCTTGCCCACCTTTAGGTCATCTGATATGACTACCCCGAGGTCCCTTTCCATTTTTGTTGTTGTTAGTAACTCACCCCCCATTGTGTACTCTTCCCCTGGGTTTTTGTTTCCCAGGTGCATTACCTTGCACTTCTTAGCACTGAATCTAAGCCATACATTTGACCATTCCTCTAACCTTGCCAAGTCCTTCTCATCCTTTCCACCCTACCTTGTGCATCAACTCTGTTGCAGATCTTTGTGTCATCTGCAAAGAGACATATTTTTCTTCCAGTCCCTCTGCAATGTCGCTATAAAGACACTGAAGAGGACCGTCCTAATACTGAACTCCTGCGGTACCCCACTAGTAACCCCTTTCTTCAGAGTGGACTCCATTTACTATTACTCTCTGTGTCCTATTCTCCAGCCAATTCTTTACCCAGGCTGTGATCTTGGGACCCACTCCCACGCTGGCTAATCCTGTACATCTTTGTGTGGACTGTGTCAAATGCCTTGCTAAAGTCTAGGCAGGCCATGTCCACAGCCTCCCTGATCTACTACTTTGGTCACCCAGTCAAAGAAATCTATCAGATTTGTCTGGCATGATATAGAAAGGGATATAGGACGATTATAATATTCTACATATGCCCATGATTGGGCAGTGGGGCACTTTGCCACGATGTGCAGGGGGCGTCGGTCCCCAACGGCTGCAGCCTGGCAGGGCGCCAGGCGCACATCACAGGGGATCAGCGCACCTGCATGCAAATGGGGCCATAATGACATGCAAATGGCCCCATTTGCACCTTGCATACATTATGGCCCCATCTGCATGTGCACTTTTGAATACTGTGGTTGTTGCGCCTAGCGTAACGGAACTTGTGCTAGCGCATCCCCCTGCTCCACTCTGGCCACTTGCTCTGGTGCAGTGCCACTGCACCATGCGCACATGGTGCAGCTCCATTGAATATCATCCTGTCAACGCCCCTGCGCAGCCAAGTTGCGCTGTGCCCAGGCTTGCGCCACAGCCTGGCGCAGTCTGAATATCCCGCCCACAGAGTACAACACATTTTAAAATGTGAATGAGCAAATATTTATACTTGCTTGTTTAAAGAGCACCTTTCCCTTGCCTGCAAAATCATCAGGAGAGTCCCTTACCTGACTGGAAGTTCCTTCGTAATAGTTGAAAAATGTTCTCCTTAGCCCCCAAGGGAAGATATTGTATTTGCCCCCAAGGGGGGTTAGCCACTCAGTCACTTCCACTTCCTGATCGCAGACACCATCCCCACACTTCCTTTTTTTGTGGGGTCATTACATGGGGACGTGCTCCGTTGCTCCAGGTAAGTCTATGGGGTGGCATTTTAAAACTTATTTTTACAATTTTAACCTGACTTGTAGTACAGATCTGAGTCAATATTCAAGTAACATAAGCCTTGTTACTTTTGTTAGATCAGGGTAGAGCCTTGGATGTAGCCTGCCTAGATTTCAGTAAGGCCTCCAACACCATTCCACATAGGAGACTCAAACAAGCTGGGCAGCCTGGAAGTAGGGCCAGATGTGATAAACTGGGTAAGAAATTGGTTGGGGGATAGACGACAGAAAGTAGTAGTAAACATAGCTCAGTCCGAGGAAGAGAGGGTGACCAGCAGGTTGCTACAAGGCTCAGTACTGGACTGATCTTTTTAATGTCTTTTATTAGCAACATTGCAGAGGGGCTAGAAGCAAAGGTATGCCTTTTTGCAGAAAACACAAGATCTGCAGTAGGGTAGACACTCTGGGGGAGGGGTGTGTGTACATGTAGAAAAAATGAATAGAGATCGAAGAAAGCTTGAAGAGTGGTCAAAAGTGTGGCAACTAAAATTCTATGCTAAGAAGTGCAAAATCATGCATCTGGGGCAAAGAAACCCAGAGTGGAGTACAAGATGGAGGGGGGGAGGTACTGACAACCACCAAGCAGGAAAGGGACCTGGGAGTAATTATGTCTGATGACCTAAAGGTAGCCAAACAGGGTGACAAGGCGGTGGGGAGAGCTAGTGGAATGCTAGGGTGCATAGGGAGGGGTATCACCAGCAGAAAGAGGGAGGCAGTACCACAGTATAAATCACTGGTGAGACTTCACCTGGAGTACTGTGTCTAGTTCTGGAGACATCTCCAGAAGGACACAGACAGAGCAGAGGAGGGTAACTAAAATGGTGCAGGACCTGTATCAAAAGCCCTATAAGGAGAGGCTAAAGGACCTCAATATGTACACCCTGGAGAGAAGGGGGGTTAATAATAAAGACTTTTAAATAGTTCACGGGTATAAATAGGGTACAAGAGGGAAGCATTTTTCAGAAAAAAAGATGCTCAAGAAAGAGTCATGCTGTGATGCTGGAGGGTTGTAGATTCAGGGGAAATGTAAGGAAGTACTTTACAGAAACAGTGGTGGATACCTGGAAAAGCCTCCCAGCAGAGGTGGTCAGGGCAAAAACAGCAATGGGATTCAAGAACACATAGGATAGACATAAGGGAACCCTACTGATTAGGAAATGGAGGGTAATGCTGGAGACCAAGAAGGGACTGGGGTATTACAGCAGGTAGGGAACATGGGCAGACTAGGTGGGAAAAGCGGTCCTTATCTGCCAACAGTTTCTATGTTTCTATGTAAGTCGACTGGTGCACATACCTCCCCCCCCCCACATTTCTTTTTCTCCATACCTCAGGCTGGCACAAGTGCGATATGGTGCGAAAGTGTGACGTAAAGATGTTGCACGTACTCGGTCCCTGCACCCAGACAGTCAGAAGACTGTTACTGCTGCATCATCCAGCCTCCACTACATGGCAATCAAGCAGCGGCTTGCGCTGTCCCCCTTCCACAAAGAAGGAGAGCGGTCAATGGATGCTCAGTCCTCCTTCATGCAGTCAGCCCTCCAGTGACCCAGGTCTATTCCTGAACCTGGTTTACCAGCATGGCGACAGGTGAGGTGCCCAGTCCCTCAAAACTCCGTGCCACATGGCCAGCACTGCATTTCTTATTTCAAGGAAAAATAATCAATATTTGATAGGAGGATGGTGGGGAATCAGGAATTATGGTTGCACCTGGAAAAGGATGCGTTGCTGGAACAGCAAGCAGAGGTGCTTTATCACTGTATATCATGGTATATCGTGCTGCACGATAATCGCAATATTGTTTTTTTACAACAATAAATTATCGTCAGTGGTAATTATTGGTAAGTGGTAATTATATAGTGATACATCATCATATCGTTGTTATCGTGACATCCCTACTGGCAGTATAGCCTAGAGGTTAGAGGAACTAGCTGTGAATGAGCCTAATACATCCAGCATACAGACCTGGGTTTGATCCCCACAACCTCCACTTGCATACAGTGTGACTCTGAGCAAGTCACTTAACCTCCCCAGTGCTCCTGGTCACCCTGAAAACAGGTACTTGTGTCTAGTGGGCCTTACCCGGTTAACAAAGAATAAAATATAAAAAAAAAAAAAAACACTGTGTAAAAGCGTTTTGCCAAACTTGGGGCTTATAGAGTGACTAGATGCCTTCCCCTCAGCACCAAACAATACACTGCTGAACATATGTTCTTTCCTCTACTAGACGATGGAGACATGCTTTTCTCTTGTGCCACAAACTCTGCCACCCCCAAACTCGCACCCTCTTTAATGTCCTATGTAGAGTCACTTTGGTCTGCCCTGCCTTGCACCTATCCCTGTACAACGTGTATGGAGCTAGGCTGGACCCCTACTTTGGTGAGGCACTCTCTTCACATTGCCTTACTTAGTGCCAAATACTGGTTAGGAAAAACTCCCTAGATGTCTTAACTTATCTTTACTCCCACCAACGACCCCTCATACTCCCTTAGATCAGGAGAGGTAAATAGGATCCAAATCCCTTGCTGCAGGTGCAATAAGGGTCAAGCCTCCATCAGAAATAGACTCGCAAGCATTTAGAATAGCCTTTCCACCATACTATCTCCATTTGCTATCGCTCTACAAAAGCCCAGCTCAAGGACTATCATAAGCCTCTTCTCGCATGCCAAATTTGCCCTAAAGGGTGCTGTCCCTATTCTTTATCATGGGCTGCCTCTGTATTTCCTACTGAGCCAAAGTGTTACCAACACTGATTTTGCACTGCTACGTTGTTTCTGCAGATTTGTCCTTACTGTTAAGATTTATTTACTTATACAGTTATCTATCTGTTTATATTTTGGATGCTTCATCCTGTAAATTACTCTCTGTGCTTCTCTTAATTCCTCGTGGTCTCCACAGGTATAACCTCATTGTATTATGGTAGATCCAGATTTAATCCCATCACAGCATTACAGGAGATGCACTGGTTGCCGATAAGATTGCATTTCAAATTCAGAATTCATTTATTAGCTTATAAAGCCATACATGGATTGGGCTTACTGTACATTTGTGAGGAACTAGCAGCCTGTCAGGAAGATTATCGGGGCACCAGAGTGCTCCGCTCAGACTCCCAGGAGGTTTTGTTAGTCCCATCAGCAAGATTAAAATCTACTGTGGACCACTACTTTTTTTTTTTTTGCAGCTGCTCCAAGATTCTGGAATATTGTCCTGAAATCCAGCTATTCTGCCTCTTCGGTTGCAAGTATTACATTTCAACTGAAGACCTGGCTATTCAGATAGAATTTCTCCAGAGGCTGAAAACTCTGACAGTTTTAAAGTTATATTTTGAACTGGATTTATGTTTCTGTATTCAGTTTATTTGATATGATGTATTATTTATTTGACTTGTACAACACTTTGAGCCCTGGAAAGGCACTATATAAAGAGAAATCCTATCACATTCTGTATTATGTAGATATCTACTTCTCTGCGTTATGTTTTTTAATGCTGTGTATTGTAAAGTTTACTCTCTGCCTCTCCTCTGTATCCCCCCAGACAGGTTGCAACTGGAATTCAGCCCTTCTTGGACTGTTTGAGCACCTGGTAAAAATATGTTTCAGATAAATAAATGGAAAATATTCACTCCATCAAAGATGGACCCACATCAGTACTTTTCTTCATAAGGTTATGGATCTCAGATCTACCACAAATATACTTGGAAAAACACCCCCTTTTGTAACTCCAGTTTGACAAGTGAATTGGCAGAAGGGCATTTCATCCAGATTTTGAAGATTAGGTAGTGTGGAGAAGGCTGATCTGGCACTATGCCCATTAGGGTTTCAGCTGTGAAGATAGAAAAACAGCTGTCCCAGATGAAAACCCACTCTCTGAGATAGGCAGGCAGACAGTTATTTGAAGCACTGGTAGCAGATAGAAACATAGAATTTGATGGCAGATAAGGACCGCTTGGCCCACCCAGTCTGCCCATTTCCCTACCTACTGGATAAGCTGCAGATCCTAGTTAACCAGCAGCCTACTTCTTCTTACCCCACCCCTAGAATTGCCTTATAACTGTCCCATGCATGCTTGAATTCCACCACTGATTTTGACTCACAAATCTCCTCCGAAGGCTGCTCCATGCATCCACAACCCTCTGTGAAAAATACTCCTTAAATTACCTCTGAGCCACCCCCCCCTCTATCTTCAGATTGTGCCCTCTTGTTCTTGCACACCTCTTTTTTTGAAAGATGCTACCCTCTTGGACTTTGTTGCTTCCCTATCGGTACTTGAAAGTTTATATCATGTCCCCCTCTCCCTCCTTTCCTCGAGGCTATACATATTAAGCTCCTTAAGTCTCTCTTCACATGTCTTCTGGTGCAGACCCTGCACCATTTTAGTTGCCCTCCTCTGGACAGCTTCCATCCTGTCTATGTCTTTATGGAGATTGGGTCTCCAGAACTGCATGCAGTACTCCAGATGGGGTCTCACCAACTGTCTGTACAGAGGGATAATAACTTCCTGTTTTCTACTGGTGATGCCTCTCCTATGCATCCCAGTAACCCCCAGCCCTCCTTGCTGCCCTCTCACATTGCTTGCCCACCTTTAGGTCATCTGATATGACTACCCCAGGTCCCTTCCATTTTGTTGTTGTTAGTATCTCACCCCCATTGTGTACTCTTCCCTGGGTTTTGTTTCCCAGGTGCATTACCTTACTTCTTAGCATTGAATCTAAGCTGCCATACATTTGACCATTCCTCTAACCTTGCCAAGTCCCTTCTCATCCTTTCCACCTCACCCTGTGCATCAACTCTGTTGCAGATCTTAGTGTCATCTGCAAAGAGACATACTTTTCCTTCCAGTCCTTCCGCAATGTCGCTTATAAAGACATTGAAGAGGACCGGTCCTATGGGCCCTAAGGTACAAAGATCTTATTTTCACACAACTGGCCTTTGTAATGAAGTACTTAATGTCTTGAAATTCAGTTTTTTTAACGCGTGAAGTTGAGTTCTTTGGCTTATTTATTTTTGCTGATTTGAAAATTCCCCTGAACAGTCATTTACAGTATACTGTCACACGTGACCACGTAAGGTGCACAGTGCTGTAAGTCTGAGGTATGCTTCAGTGTTACATGTTGTCCTTTCATGGAACAATATTCACTTTATTCTTCCGTAGGACTTTTAACCAAGCCAATTGCTGTTATTAAAACTATTTTCATTGTAGCTTGTTGTCCAAAAACCTGATTTACAATTACAGTGGTGCATATGCAACAGATGTGGTTTTTAGCTACTGAAGATGCTCTCTCTTGGCTACTGTGTCTTTGTTTTGTTGGTTTTCAAAGCACTGGAAATGGTAATTTGGGCCACCTACTTTATCTTCACATTTCACTTTTAGCCATCCCTTCATCTGATAACATTATTAGTTGTGTGAGTTTTGATCACTGCCAAAGTATGGCAATACTTGTGGGGTGATATCTCTAGAAAGGGGTTTACTCTATTTTATAAGAACTACTTTATACAAAACACAGTTCTGCTACATACCCTTTTATCATCATCTGGCTTAGATTTCCTTGTTTTCTGAAGCAGTTTTAAACCTTCAATCTGCCTGACCAACAGCGGAATTGTCTTCTTAAATCTCTCCTCCAAGCTAACTGCATCAAGAATCTGGAGTTAACAGAGAAGGGAAGGGAACAAATATTGAGCAGAATCAGTAACAAAGTCTTTAACATCTTGTTAATTTTCAGAGAAAGTTAAACTGTTACCAAGTTTCAAAGCATGAACATGGCTCAATACCAGGGTTCCAACACGAGAACAGACAGGTGATTCTTTAAAAAGTTAGTGACACCAACAAGCAGACAAAACATGTTTTTAATTTTTGAAAGTGGTCAGTTATTACTTATTATTTCTGAAGAATTTTCTTTTTGCCCATTTATACATAAGACGTTTCTACCTAATAGCATTAAAGAGCAACTTTACAGGTGCCCCCCTCGCCAAAACCACATAAAGAACCCTTACCGGCCCCATATGCCACATTTTCATTTTAATTGCACCTATTTCGGAAGGAGGGATCAAATTTTTTTTTTTTTAATTTTGCTCTTTACTCCCGAGCTACCTGCCCCAATTATCAGCTCCGGTCACGGGCCGCCGGCTTCTGCACTCCAAATCAGCCACAGCCTCGATACTCGCGTGGCTTGCCCTCACGTGGCTCATGCACCCCGCACAGTGCCGCAGGCACTGGGATTAGGTCGGGGCTTGGCCTGGGAGCACATTGAAGCCGCGGCAAGCTTACTCCGCGCGCAGGCAGCTCCTCCATTTTCCGCTTTGGGAGGCGGGTTGTGCCATGATGTCACCATCCGCCCCGCCTCCAATGGGTTGTCAAGCGTTGGCTGCGTGGGAACTCCCGGCCTCCGCCAGGGGTCCCTAGCGCAGCGAATGCTACCCACACCCACCCCCCGGAGAAGGAGAGCTGCCCAGCGGACGCTCGATCCTACTCCCCCCGGCCGGGGATCGAATTTTGACTTTGTGGAGCTGAGCCGCTTTGAGCCCTTCCACTTCCTGGTACCTCCTGAGACTGTGTTATGTCCCCAATCCATCCCTGTGCTAGCACGTTTTCTGATGTCACTACATGGATGATGCGAGGACAGCCCCATAGACATCAGTGGGACAGTTTTTTAAACAACGTATTTTATATGGCAATCGTGAATAAATCAAGGACACTGCTCAACCAACAAGGACTTTTTAGTTGAGCAGTGTCCTTGATTTGTTTGCAATGATCATCTAAAATATGAAAAACCTTGTTTAAAAAACAGCCCTGTTCATGTCTATGGGACACGCTCCCGCATACTCCATATAGTGACATCAGAAAGTGTGCTAGCGTAGGGGCAGATCGGGGTGGAACGTAGTCTCAGGAGGTACTAGGAGAAGGATCAAGCTGCTCAGCTCCCCAGAGCCAAAATACGATCCCTTCCCTTCCAAAATAGGGGCAATTAGAAATGAAAGTATTGGCAGCACATGAACTGGGGCCAGGTAAGGGTTCTTCACGGTTTTGGGGGGGGGTGTCTGAAAAATTGCAGGATAGTTGCTCTTTAAGTATGATATAAAGAGCAGTACTTTACCTGAAGACTGAAACATCTAGTTCTTTTCCTTTTTTACACAGTACCTCATCAGCATTGTGACCTCACTAACTGACATCACAAGTGACTGATTTTGCAGGAGGTGATTTGTTCTTCATGGTCAGTTGTGATGTCACAAGCCATAAGGTCACTGGGCTGACGATGTACGAGGAGGAATAGAACTAGCCATGTCAGCCTCTAGGTAGAGTACAGTTCCACACTTCACATCAAGTACTGTCTACTAGGAAAACTTAAAATTACCAAAAGGGGGGAAAAATGCTTCCGATATAATAAGTAATAGCTTAGTACTTTTAAACGTTAACATTAATTTCATGCAGTACACTAGCTTTTTAAGCAGGGATTGAAATATACTGTAGATGTTATCGCCAAGGTTTGCTCCAGGGTGTCAACCTTGTTTTTATTTTTCAATACAAGAAGCTACAGTAATCAGATGAACCCAGGAGCTGACAAATTTAAAGATAGACAATGCCACAAGTTTGATACAATTCCCTCAGTTTTCTCTGCTACTAATACGAAGTCTGAAACTTTTAAATCATTCTACTGTAGCTGCTAAATCAGCAGTCTGCCTGGCTTGCTCCTTGATGATCCTCTCGATCTGTAGGCATTCTCCTCTATTGCACACCACATTTGACTGGACAAAGTCAGTCACACATTACCAGGTTCAGCTGTGGCATACACAGAGCTAATCAGTTGAATAGTTCTGTGCATCTAACCACAACTGAACCCAACTGAAATTAGTGAGCAAGTGAATCAGAGCAACGCCTGGGAAGGGCTCTTATTTGTTAATGCCTACATTTACTACTGTTGCATGCATGTGATGGGGCAGTCTCCCAGGGGACAGAGAAAACATCCATACTGGTGCCCCAAAATACTGATTAAGATGCATGATGCATACTCTTATATATGTGTTCCCTTAATGCATAGTTCAGCTGCAAAGTTGACTGTTAGTCAGAAGTCTTCATAAGTGACATTGCGAAGGGGCTGGAAGGAAAGGTATGCCTCTTTGCAGAGGACACTAAGATTTGCAACAGGGCAGACACACCGGGAAGGGTGGAAACAATGAGGAGGGACCTAGGTAAACTAGAGGAATGGTCAAGAGTGTAGCAGCTAAGATTCAATGCAAAGAAGTGCAAAATCGTGCATTTGGGGCACAGGAACCCAGGGGAGGCTCACATGATGGAGGGAGATTCTGACGATCTTCAAACAGGAAAGGGATCTGGGGGTAATCAAATCAGATGACCAAACAATGTGCCAAAGCTGTGAGGAGAGCCAGTGGGGTATTGGGGTGCATTGGGAGAGGTATCACCAGCACAAGAAAGGAGGTGGTGATGCCACTGTACAAATCATTGGTGAGACCCCATCTGGAGTACTGTGTCCAGTTCTGGAGGCCGCCTCTCCAGAAGGACATAAGATAAGGTAGAGGCAGTTCAGAGAAGGGCAACAAAAATGGTGCAGAGTCTGCACCACAAGTCATATTAGGAGAAAATGGAGGACCTCAATATGTATACCCTGGAGGAGAGGAGAAAGAGGAGGATATGATAGAGACCTTTGTTTGTTTTTTTTATTCTGTTTTCTTTACTGGGGTTCAGGGCATCTCTCCAGGGTACCCTCTCGATCACTGCCTCTACTCCCTGCCTGAAACCTCCCACCTGGTCTCTCCCGGCTCCATGGTTGCGTCTAGCCCCCCAGATCACCCCCCCGGGGGCAATGCCCACCCTTGTCACCCTGTCTGAAATTAGAGGGACAGCTGAGGAGTCTGGCAGGGCAGGAAAGCCAGGAGGCAGGTCTGGCGATGGGATATGGGCAGATCACTGGGGCCCCCTTAGCCTCCACTAGACCACCAGGGCATTTTTCTGAGCTACTCCCCGGAGCACGGACGTGCAATGATGGCAGCACAAAAGACATGCAGCTGTCCACAGCCACTACGTCCCCCCCCCCCCCCGACAGTACGTCAAGCCTATGCTACCAGTAGGGTCCCCAGTCTCTCATCAGGGGCCACTGTGGAGTGAAGCTAACCCCAAATTTCACCCGGAGGGAGAGCAGTCCTCCAGATGCTCAATCCTCCCTCCCTCCTGCTGACCCAAGTCTTGTTCCCGAACCGGGTTGCTGGCGTGGCACAAGGTGTGGCGTCCAGCGCCTCAACTCTCAGCACCACCAGACCGGCTGATAGAGACCTTCAAATACCTCAAGCGCATAAATAATATACAGGAGGGTAGAATCTTTCAGAAAAAGAGATGTTCTAGAACAAGGGGACATGACATGGGGCTGGAAGGCGGTAGACTAAGGGGTAACGTAAGGAAATAAAAAATTACTCACCTTAGTAATGTTATTTCTTCTAATGGAGTCTTGCTATATTATGACATATGCAGTGAGTCCCAACCTTCGAACTGCTCCGGAGGTGAAACAGTTAACTTTCCATGCCAGGCATGGAAGGCTGAGCTCGAGCTCGGTTGAAACTCTGTCTGTTGTTCTTCAAACTCAAATCGTCAGATCTTTATGAGCTAAACGCACTGAGGTCCTGTGTGGAAGCTGTAAACCTACACTAGCCAACTGGCTACTAAACATAAGAACACATTTTTGGGTCCCAAAACAAAGACTCAAGTCAGGAGACCCAAAAAATGAAAAACACAACGCCAAGCCACCCCAAAAAAGGAGGGGTGAAAACAACAAGGTGGGCATCTACTAAGTGCCAACACTGCACTGCCCACCCACATCCCAAAACAGAGGTTCTGAGAGGGCAGTATGGGAAGTCATAATATAGCAAGACTCCATTAGAAGAAACAACATTACTAAGGTGAGTAATTTTTCTTCAAACAACATGAAGTCTTGCTATATTATGACATATGCAGACTACACAGCAGTACTTCCATGGAGGAGGGACAGAACCTACTTAGGAAATAGGCTCTGAAGCACAGCTGTGCCAAACCGAGCATCAGTCCTAGCCTGGATGTCCAGGGAGTAATGCTTGGTAAAAGTGTGAACTGTTTTCCAGTTAGCTGCTTGACATATCTCTAGAATAGGGATGTCCCTGGCAGCAGCCAGGGAAGCAGCTGTACCTCTGGTAGAGTGAGCCCTCAGGCCTGAGGGAGAAACCTACCCAGCTTTTCATAACAGAATTGGATACAAGAGACAATCCACCTGGCAATGGATCTTTTAATGGCAAGTTTCCTTTACCAACCTCACCATAAGTGAGGAACAGTTGGGGAGTCAAACCATGCACCCTTGTACCATGTAGTAACTAAGGGCTCCTTCACATCTGTTGTGCAGCCTCCTCTCGCCAGAGGAGGAATGGTCAGTGAAGTACACTGGAAGAGATACAGATTGATTAAGGTGGAAATCTGAAACCACCTTAGGCAAGAACTTCCTGTTAGTCCTGAGGACCACCTTATCTCTATGAAAGGAGATAAAAATCAGGCTCCGCTGACAGAGCTTGTAATTCACTTATGCGTCTGGCAGAAGTGATGGCTACCAGAAACACAGTCTTCCAAGTCAAGTACTTAAGCTCTGCTGAAGACAAGGGCTCAAAGGGGGGTTGCATAAGCTGAGCAATGCAAACATTAAGATCCCAGGCAGGGGCAGGGTCCCTGAATGGAGGGTTGGTGTGGAGCAATCCCTTAAAAAACTTGGCGAATACAGGATGAGCTGAAAGAGAAGAGGGTTTACCTGCTGAAATAAAAGCATACACAGCTGCCAAATGTACTTTTAGGGTAGCTGGTCTCAGCCCCAGGGTATTTAAATGGACCATATAATCCAGGACTGTGGGTAAATCAGCAGATTCTGGGAAATATGATTCCCAGAGCACCATATGGAAAACCTCTTCCATTTGGAATTATAGGTAGCCCTGGTGGAAGGTTTCCTAGAAGCCTTGGTATATCCATTACACCTTGGGAGAGGTGTAGATCAGCAAACTCTAACTCTTCAGAGCCAGGCCTTGAGATTGAGAGATTTGAGGTTCGGGTACCAAACCCTCCCCTGAGCACAGGTTAAAAGGTTGTGATTCCTGGGAAGACACGGGGAAGATGGACTGCTAAGAACAGTAGGAGTGGATACCAGGGTTGTCTGGCCCAATCTGGAGCAATCAGGATCATCTTGCAGGACTGAGATCTGATTTTGACTAACACTTTGAACAGGTGAGGGAAGGGGGGAAAAGCATAGAGAAACTTCCCTTCCCAATTGAGAACTAAGGCACCCAGAGGGACTGAGCCCAACACTGGGGGCCTGCAGCAAAAAAGGGGAAGTTGGTGATTGTCTGGGGCTGCAAAAGATCCGTGGGTGCCCCATCTGGCAAATATTACCTCCAGGACCAGGGGTCCAGTGACCATTCATGATGGCCTGGAAAATCCTGCTGAGAGCATCTGCTAGGACATTGTCCTTGCCTGGGAGGTGAACTGCCGTGAGGAGGTGTTCAGGGAGTAAGCCAGAGACCACAACTTCATTGCTTGGTGCACATGGCCGTGAGCCGGCGCCTCCTTGCTTGTTGATGTACCACATTGTGGTGGTGGTGTCTGTTCTGACCTGTACAACTTTGTTCTGAACAGATTTGGAAAAATTTGAAGTGCTAGAAAAACTGCTCTGAGTTCCAACAGATTGATGTGGAGCAGAGATTCCTGAGGGGACCACAATCCCTGGGTAGTGAGGTCGCCCATGTGAGCTCCCCACCCCAAGAGGGATGCATCTGTAGTAAGGATTAAGGAATGAGACTGAGTGACAAAGGGGAACCCTTGTCTCAGATTGCTCTGATCCTACCACCACTGTAGGTCTTAGATCAGGGTTCAAGTTACTGGGATCAATTTGGTTAGAGGGTCTTTCCTTTGAGACCAAAAGGCTCTCAAATGGAACTGGATGTCCCTCATCTGAAATCTTGCTCCTTGCACTACTGCTGTAGAAGCAGCCATGTGCCCCAGGAGCTGTAGAAAATGCCTTGCTGGTCGAGAGACCTGCAGGGTGAATGAGGAGGCCAGAGAGACCAGGGTCCTTGCCCTGTCCAAAGGAAGGAAGGCACTGGCTTTCTCTGTGTTCAGCTCTGCGCCTATGAAGGTGAGGAGCTGGACAGGCTCTAGAACTGACTTTGAAAGATTCAGAAGGAAACCTAGAGGTGTGAGCAGTTGCTGAGTTATCTGTAGATGTAACTTGACTTGGTCTGGAGACTGGCCTACTATGAGCCAGTCATCCAGGTAAGGGAAGATGGCAATTGTTTGCCTTCTTAGGGAAGCAACTGCTAGTGCCAGGCATTTTGTGAATACCCTTGGAGCAGAGGTGAGGCCAAGGGCATTGCTCTGAACTGGTAATGGCCTGAGGGCAGCTCGAGACCTGAGTACTTCGGATGGGAGCTTCAGTGGGAATATGGATGTAGGCATCCTTGAGGTCCAGGGACTTAGCCAGTCCCTGGCCTTAGAGAGGGCAGAATAATTCCAGAGTCACCATTTTGAATTTTGGTTTTAAAAGGTGCATGTTTAAATATCTGAGATCCAGGATGGGCCGCCATTCTCCTGTCTTTTTTGGGGTAAGGAAGTACCTGGAGTACAATCCTTTGCCCTGGTGTAGAGGTGGAACCCTTTCCACAGCTCTGAGAGCCAGGAGGGAAGATACCTCTGCCTCTAGGGCAAGTGCCTCTGGTGGATTTGTAAGTGGAAAGGATCTGGTTCTCATCTTTGGAAATCTTTTGAAGCTGAGAACCAGTCCCTGACTACTACTTCCAGGACCCACTTGTCTGATGTCAGAGACTTCCAGTCCTGGACAAAGTAAGCCAGCCTGCCCCTACAGGTAGCTAAGAACGGCCCTGCAACCCCATCAGGGTGCCTGCTTGGCAGGGGCTTTGGGCTGAGGGGTGGAAGCAGGCCAGCTTGTGCCCGTCTGCCTCTCCTCTAAAGAACCCCTCTGGGCATAAGCAGAAGAGGAGGCCTGGGCTTGGAAAAGGCCTATGAAAGGCCTGCCTCTGCCCCTGGAAAGCTGCCTTTGAGGAGTGGCCTGCCTTCCTTGGCTTGTGCAATTCCTATAGGTGGTCCTATACTCATCCATTTTCTTCTATGTAATTCTTTTGTCTGCTCCCAAACAGAGAATTACCCACAACAGGAAAATCCATGGCCTTAATCTGGGTATCCCAGACAGGCTAGTACATCTGAGCCAAGCCATTCTCTGAGTGCCACAGATGTAGCCATGACTCTTGATGACACATCATTAGAGTCCACTGCAGCATGGAATTGCACCTTGGATGCCTCAATACCATCAGCAGCCACCTGCTTCAGCTCCTTGGCAAGCTGGCCAGGGACCTGTTTTGCTAGAGCCATAACAGTATCCCATCCGGATTTCTGATATCTAGCAACATAAGCCATATAATTTGCCTGTCTGAGTCCCAAGGATGCTGCCATGTACTGTTTCTTTGCCACGGCATCAATCCTCCTGGAGTCCCTGTCAGGGGGATGTGAAGCCAAGGGAATATTTGCCTTGTCACAGGCTGCAGCCTGCACTACCCCAACATGGCTGCATTGTTGAGTAAGGAACTCCATATCAGAGCCTGACAATGTGTACCTCTTGTCCATTCTCTTATCCACAGGAGGTATATAGTGCGAGGAGTTTTAGAATTTTAACTGTCTGTTTCCAAAAGATTTATGCAAAGGAATAGACAGTCTCCTAGATTCTGGGATATCCATCATTTCCATAGTCAGGCTCCTCTTGATCATCCACAGCTTCCTTCCATAGGAGCTGGAGGGTTTTAGCCACTTTTTATAAAACATAAAATGAGAAGGGGACTCAGAAAGCCTAGGAGACACTCCTGAAGGTCTGTCTGGGGAGATGTCCGGGTCAATGGGCACATCCAGACTTTCAAATCCACATTCCTCTCTCCTCATACTCCTCTTCCCCTCCTCTGGTTCATAATATTCCTCTAAATCATACTTTGAACTGCGGAACCGGCCAACCGCGACGCTTACCTGATGGTGCCGGTTCGGTCGGAACCGGGGAAAGCGACTGGACAATTTTAATCGCTTTGGCTATTTCTTCAGCAGTTGGAGAGGAAAGTTTTGGCTCCACACCAGCTGATTTCCTAGTCCTTTTTGCTGGAACCGACTCCTGAGAGTCGGATCTCCTTTTGCCCGAGGAAATCTCGCCCTGGTCAGAGGGCACTCCCTCCGGGGCCGCCATCCAGTTCAGCGGACTTTTTGGCCTCCCTTTCCCTGAGCCTACCAACTCTCTTTTCCAGGGTAGCTGCAGGAAAATTTTTACAAATCTGGCAGTCTGCATTGAGGTGGTCAAACCATAGACAATAAACACAGGTGGTGTGGGGGTCAACCTTGGCAAAGACTTCCCCACAGACACTGCAGTGTTGAAACCCAGTGGGCCCGGTTTTTCTTTTGGGTTTCTCAGACATAGTGCCAACCTAACCAAACTTACCCATTTATGGCAATCCGCCAGGTAAGACCCTCTTATCGGTTCCCAACCGTGTCACGGGTCGTGGAAAAAGGTAATAAAATCCGTTTCTTTTAGAACCGATAAGAACCGGTAACCACACTCTAAATGACAGATTAATATATTTTAAACAACCTGATCGGTTCAAACCGAACCGATAAACTGTTTACAAGTTCCACACAGAATAGAAATTAATGTAAAACCTATCTAGTACTCACAATACCACAGACAGAGTCTGAACCGACTGGTTGCAGTTTAAATTCGGTCAAAAATCGAGAAAAACAGACTTTAACCGACAAAATGAACCGAGCAGAAGGAGAAATCTCCGGAACGACTGTTCAGAGAGGCGGAGTGAAGAATCTGACGGTTTGAGTTTGAAGAACAAAAGACAGAGTTTCAACCAAGCTCGAGTTCAGCGTTCCATGCCTGGCATGGAAAGTTAACTCTTTCACCTCCGGAGCAGTCCGAAGGTTGGGACTCACTGCATATGTCATAATATAGCAAGACTTCATGTTGTTTGAATATTTCTTTACAGAAAGAGTGGTGGGTGCATGGAACGGCCTCCCAGTGGAGGTGGTGGGGGCTAACTCGGTAAGGGAATTCAAAGATACATGGGATTGGCATAGGGGAACCCTAGCAATATGAAAAAGAATAAAGCCGGAGATCAAGTAGGGTTTGTGGTTTTTGCGGCAGGTAGGGAAAATGGGCAGACTGGTTGGGCCTAGCGGTCCTTATCTGCCATCAATTTTTTATGTTTCTATGTTTCAAAATGTAAACAAAAGATACCATACAGATTCTCTGAGCATGGCAAATTTATAGTTCGTAGATTTTTTTCTCTGCTTTTCTTCCCCACCTTCCTTATCACTAAGCACAATTGCATGAAAAAGATCCCGTGCATTTAGTCCTATGTCACCAGAAGGCTCAGAGGAAGCACTTTGCGCCACCATGCAACGACCCATGTTGCTTTTGTGAGCCTGTATCTCCATATACTAGTAGTCGAGGGGGCTACTCAAAATGCAAACTGCCATAAGCTTTGGAAGTCAGTCGGAGAGATGCCACTTGAGAATTGCACAGTGGTGAAAGAACTATGCCATTAAGTTTGTATTTTCAGAAGGAATCTTTGGTCAGGCATTGTTTTATTACAGGTGAAAAAAAGAAGAATACCAGACTCCTGCACTGAACCAAAAATCTGATTTAACAAACAGAACACAACACACTGGGCCAGATGAAGTGGAATTGTACCCTGAAACATTTCCCTGCTGGTAATTTAACAATGTTTATGGAATGAGGTATTATTAAGCTGTGTGGTGTGAGCTCTATCTTTCATCTGGATTTTGTTATGAATGTCAGTAGAGGTATCCTCGAGACCAAAACCCTTTTTCCTTCTCTTGAGAAGAGGGCATCGGGGTTTTGTACAATTTTTTCCAACTAAGTATTCGAGTCAAATTGTAAATCTAATTTCAACAGGAGGAAGCAAAATATTATACCTAATCTGTTACACTGTAGTTCATCTTAAAAATGCTTGATGCATTAAAAAAAACACAAGATTTCTTCAATCCATTATGTTCAGTCTAAGCAAAAGGCAAAATCATTATGCCTGGAATAAAAAACCTTTGCAGGTAATGATATAAAGTTACCATTATCCATCAAGAAATGCCTGCAGGGTCATAAAGTGATGTATTCATAAAGTCTTATGTACCTGCCTTTTCTGGCATCAGTAGACACTCCTACCCCCCCCCCCACCGCATACATACATACACAGCCCCAAGGCAGATGCTCTCCCCTGTTAAATCTACAGAACTGCCAGCCCATTGATGCAGGGATAACACTACCACTAGTGATGCCAGCAATCTGGGTGTGAAAGTGAACCCATGTCATCGAGGGCCGGCCAGGGAGAGGAGGACTGCGCATCCCAAGGGATGCAATCCTCCTCTGGGGACGGACGGCAGTCAGGTCAGGTGTACAACTGCCACCTGGGTGACCACAGGTGGCAGTACACCTGAAGTGGCTCCGTGGGAGGGGAAGCATGCATGTGTGTTTGTGTCAGTCCCTAGGCTAGTGTCTTGAGGGAGGTGAGAAAAATCTGAGGAAACAGTGGCAGGCTGGGGTGATGTGATGGATCCAATCCCTCACAGGCCCCGCACTGGTGATGTGGCAAGCCTCGCCAGGAACAGGATCCTGTTCAGCGGCAGTCTGGGGTCCTGCCACATCCCACTATGGGGGCATGCAGGGGAAAAACAGGTAAGACCACGAGAAGCCAGGTGATGGGGCTTGGGAGGGGTCTGGATGGAAGCACAGGTCTACCAGGAGAGCATGGGGTCAAAACATCTAAGACAAAGACAGCTTGATCAAATACAGTGCAGCTAAAACAAATATAGTGCTTGGTAAAAACAGCTAATGCTAAAACCACTACCATCAAACAAAAAGGAAAAATTACTCACCGCAATAATCTTCTTTCTTCCATGGGGTCCTTTAGCATCAGTAACTTTTTGCACTTAGCTGGCTAGGTGCAACTGCCCCAGAGGTGTGCTTTTAAGAGATTTTTTAATGAGTGTAGGGCCAGCCAATCAAAAGACAGGAGGGGGTGTGAACTGAGTGAGAGCTAATGACTGCTTCAGAATTTTTTCAAGGAAAAACTAGGGCAAATGCCCCGAAAAGGAATTAACAGGATTCAAAAAACATGCAAATGTCCAAAAGTAGAAACTGAAATAGCAACACGAGGTAAAAACTCATCAATAACAAACCCCAAATTTGGTAAAAGGTGACATAAGAGCCCTTCTCCGACAGGTGAACCAGGGAGGAAGGGTGGGAGCTTACTGATGCTAAAGGACCCCATGGAAGAAAGAAGATTACTGTGGTGAGTAATTTGTTCTTCTTGCCCCAGGAATCCTTTAGCATCAGTAACTTTTTGCAGACTACCAAGCAGTACCAAGAGGGAGGCAAGCAGAGAACCTACTTAGGAAAGAGGCTCTGCAGAACTGTCCTGCCAAATTTGGCATCAGATCTGGACTGCACATCCAAACTGTAGTGTTTCATAAAGGTGTGCACAGATTTCCAGGTAGCTCCTTTGCAGACATCCAGGAGGGGAATGTCCCTTGTTGCTGCTGCAAGCAAGGCTGCAGTGCCCCAAGTGGAATGGGCCCAGAGTCCCACTGGAGGTTGTTGACCAGTTTTCTCATAGCAGAATCTAATACAAGAGACCAACCAATGAGAAATAGTTCTCTTAGTAGCTGGTCTTCCTCTGCCTACATCCCCGTAGGTGAGGAACAACTGAGTGGAAGAGCCTATGGACTGTCTAGTATGCTCTAGGTAGTGAAAGATGGCTCTTTGACATCCAAGCTGTGGAGCTTTGCTCAGCCAGGAGTGGATGGCTCAGTAAAGAAGACAGGCAGAGTAATGGACTGGTTCAAGTGAAACTCTGAAACCACCTTTGGCAGAAATTTCTTATTTGTCCTGAGCTCAACTTTATCGTTGTGAGGGATGATGTAATTCGGCTCGGTGCACAGGGCCTGTAGCTCTGAAATCCTCCTGGCAGACGTAATGGCTACCAGGAAGATGGTCTTCCAAGTTACAAACCTGATGTGGGCCATGGACATAGGTTCGAAAGGTGGATTCATGAGCCCATCTATGCAAAGGTTCAGGCTCCAAGGAGGAACAGGCTCCCTGGTTGGAGGCTGAAGGTGCAAGAGGCCTTTGAAAAATTGTTTAAAAATGTCATGGGAAAAAAATGATTTCTTCTTTCCCACCGAAAGGTAGGCTGAAATTGCCGCCAGGTGTAGCTTGAGTGAAGAAGGTTTCAAGCCTGACGCCTGTAGGTGTACCATGTAGTCTAGCAGCTGAGGGTCTGAAGCTGATAGGGGTTCGACCTTTTCACTTCTGCACCAGAGGGAAAACCTTTTCCATTTGGCTGCATAAGTCTTCTTAGTGTTCGGTTTTTTAGTCATCCTCAGTATCTTAAGATTGTTCAGAGTACTGGGAGGATGGAAACTAACTCCTCAAGAACCAGGCTTTGAGGTGAAGAGAGTGTACATCTGGGTACTGCACTCCCGTCTGAGGAAGGGTCAGCAGGGAGTGAGTTGGAAGCAGGCGAATGGGCCTGTTGCAGGACATTGAGAGAAGGAGAGGGTACCAGGCTTGCCTGGGCCAGTCCGGAGCCACTAGGATCATCGATGCAGGCTGCTGCCCGAGTTTCAGCAAAACCCTGAGTATCAGGGGAAAGGGAGGAAATGTGTATAGGAACCTTCCTGACCAGTCCAGGATCAGAGCATCCAGAGGAAGTGTTCCCGGAACTGGGGGCCTATAACAGTACTGAGGGAGCTGAAAATTGAGAGGCGAGGCAAACAGATCCACGTCTGGTGTGCCCCACTGCCTGAACATGGTGGCTAGTACTTGCTTGTTCAGTGTCCATTCGCTCTGACCTTGACTGATGTGGCTTACAGCATCCGCGAGAGTACTGAGTTTGCCTGGGAGGCGAATAGCTGAGAGGCTGATTCCCAGGGAGAATGCTACAGACCAGAGCTTCAGAGTTTCCAAACAGAGTATTCCTGATCTGGTACCACCCTGCTTGTTTATGTAGAACATTGCAGTGGTGCTGTCCGTTCGAATTTGAACTGCCTGCCCTTCTATGCTGGGAGCGAAAGCTTCGACAGCTGGTAAGACTGCTCTGAGTTCCAAAAGATTTATGTGCAACTGTGACTCTTCGGGAGTCCAGTTGCCATTTACTGAGGCACTGTCTACATGAGCTCCCCAGCAAAACAGGGAGGCATCTGTGGTGATCACCTTTGTTGGAAGAGGAGCTTGAAAGGGAACCCCTGCCTGCAAATTTGCAGGGTCCTTCCACCACAGCAAGTTTTGGAGGAACTGCTCCGACACTGGTATTAACTCTGAAAATGTGTTGCTTCTCTGAGACCAGCGAGCTTTGAGGCAAGCTTGCAGGAGTCTCAACCTGTACCTGACCCCTGGGACTACTGCAGTCATAGAGGGCATAAGTCTCAGAAGATTGAGGAAATATCTGGCTGGTCTTGGCTGTCCCTGGGTGAAAGAATCTGCCACTGAAAGGAAACTCTGAATTCTTTCCTGTGGGAGGAAAGCATAACCCTTCTGAGTGTCCAGCTGGGCCCCTATGAAAGTGAGCAGCTAGGTGGGCGCCAGGTGAGATTTCTTGAGATTTACCAGGAAACCCAGAGACTCCAGTGTATGTTCTGTAAGGGAAAGAGATTCCTTGACTTGGCAAGGAGACTTTGCTACTATGAGACAGTTGTCCAGCTAGGGGTAGAAAGCGACATCCAGTCTCCTGAGATATGCTGCTACCACTGTGAGACACTTCGTAAAGACTCTTGGGGCCGAGGACAGACCAAAGGGCATTACAGTGAACTGATAGTGACCAGAAGGAAGTTTGAACCTAAGAAACTTCCTGTGAGCTCTCCTTATGGGTATGTGGAAGTAGTAGTCCTTTAAGTCGAGGGAGGCTAGCCAGTCGCCCTGCTGTAAGGACTGTAGGACCAGTAACAAAGTGACCATTTTGAATTTGAGTTTTTTAAGATATTTGTTTAAATATCTGAGATCTAAGATAGGTCGCCACTCCCCAGTTCTCTTTTGTGTCAGAAAATACCTGGAGTAGAGGAATTTGCCCTTCTCGTGGGTGGGGACCCTCTCCACTGCTCATAAAGCCAGAAGGTTTTGTACCTCCATTTCCAACAGCGGTATCTGTGATGGTGACAGAGGTCTTGACACCTGGGTATGCCTGAGGTCTGGCAGCTGCTTGAACTGTAATGACAGACCCTTCTCCACTATCTCCAGCACCCACTTGTCCGACGTGATGAGGGATCAGTGCTGAAGATAGTATGAGAGTTTGCCTCCAAGCGCAAACGGGAAGGCGACCTGGACACTCACATCAGGACTTAGACTGAGAGGCAGATGGCTGGGTAGAGGTGGCTCTTCTTTGGCCCCTTCTGCTCCTGCCTCTGAAAGACCCCCTGTACTGGCTAAAGTCAGATTGGGGATAGGGACTGTAAGACCTGGGAAAAAAATTTCTGCCGCTACCGCCTCTGGGATGGGATCTCTGAAGGGTGGTGGGTTTAGGCTTGGATGAATAGCTCTGCCTGGAGATCTTGTACTCATCTACTTTTTTCATGTAGTCAGTGGTTCTGTAATCAAACCACATATTTTGATCACAGGGAAAATCCATGGCCTTATTCTGAGTGTCTGTGGTTAGCCTGGTTGTTCTAAGACAGGCAAAGCGTCTCAGAGATATGGCATGGGCCATCGCCCTAGAGGCTGCATCATTATTGTCATCTGCCATGTGGAATTGGTACACAGTAGCTTCCAAGACAGTTTTTGATGTATCCCCCAGCTCCTGCACCATAGAATCTGATCCATTGCAGGCGATAGCCTGGACAGATTTCCAAAGGGCTTTCTGATATTTGGCTGTGAATACCATGTAAGAAGAAAGCCTGAGAAGCAGGGAAGCTGTGGCATACATTTTCTTTCCTATAAAGTAAATTTTCTTGGAATCCCTGTCAGGGGTCAGAGGGGGACAAGGAGACTCCAGCTTTCTCACAAGCTGCCTGCTGCACTATACTGTTGTGGCTAGGGTGTGCTGACAGGAATTCGGTACCATTTTTAGACAATTTATATTTTCTCTCAAGCCACTTATCAACCCCTAGAACAGAAGTGGGATGTTGAAGCACCTTCATGGTATTTTTTCTAATGCATTATAGATAGGGACGACCAGGGTCTTTGAGAATGAAAGACCCTTCATCTCCCGATAATCTTCATCCTCACTGACATCCTGGTTGGGTTCCTGTGTAGGGAGGTCCAGGGTATCCAGCATATTTTGTATAAATGTAAACATAGAAGAAGGGTCCTCATAGTTACCCGGGGGATCCCCAAGGCGAGGGTCCGGGGACTCCTGGGGCTCAAGGCCCTCAAAATCCATGTCAGGGGCATCATAAAATTGATCATCATCTGTGTCACCCTCACAGTCTACAGAACAGAGAACTGTGGAAGAGTGCTTGCCAGCCCCAGTAAATTGATGACCCATCTTTTGAAGGGTCTGAAACAGTTGCAATGCTTTTTCCATATCTTTCACTGACGGAAGAATATGTGCAGTTTCTAAGTGTTTTGTTTTTTCTGTATGCTTTAAGCTGCCTGTTGTCTCACTATTGGCTTTCCCAGGAGCAATGGAAGCATATCTGTCCTGACAGTTTCTTTTTAGCCACTTCATCAGAGGCTTGATCAAGCTTCCTTTTTTCATCACTCTTATTATTTTTCAATTTGTGAGGAACTTCATCTTTGCAAGATTTATTTTTTGACTGGGATCTGGAGGGTTCCTCAGCTTTTGGTATTAGTATTTTTGAATGGCCCCTCATTGGAAGCCTTTGATTTATCCTCAGCCATAATTATCAAAGGTTTGTCTGCTATGTTCACCAATTTAAGCAAAGCAAACCAGTTCTGGACCTATGAACTGAGTGCAGGTTTCAGTGAAAATGCCACCAGCCAGTCCTGCCCCAGTTAATAAACTCTGTCTATTACCAGTGCTTTTTTTTTGGTTGTAAAACTGGGATCTATACCAGTGCCAATCTTAATAGAAAGCCAGTAATACTCAACTGCGCACAGGTGGCGGCTGGACCCTTACAGACAGTCCTGACACAGAAGATACCAAGGTCCAGTAATATAACAAAAAAGGTTTCCTCATAATTGCCAATCTAGAGAGAAAACTCCCAGGCACTGTTTAAGTTTGAAATCGACTGCAGGTGCCTCGCGGTAAACCCCGTGAGGTCTGAGGTAAAAAACAAGGCAACTGTCCCCAATTTGACGGTTCCCACAAGAATTTCACCAAAAATGAAGGAAACCCACGAAAATAAACACCCACGATAAAATTAGGCTTTAAAGTAAATAGGCGTGGTAAAAATAAAGTCTAAATAGTGCCATCGCGCTAAAATAAAAAATTTGCACAGCGCTAATGAAAAAGTAATTTTTTTTTTTACTCAGCACACTAAAGGAAATAATTTATGAGGAAAACTTTACCCAGATAAGCACAAGGAAGCTGTCAACAATGAAAGTTGGGAGACACCTCAGAGGCATTACTGCTCAGTTCAGCTGAGGAAAGATTCTGAAGCAGTCAACAGTTCTCACTCGGTTCACATCCCCTCCTGTCTTTTGATTGGCTGGTCCTACGCACATTAAAAAATCTCTTAAAGGCACACCTCCAGGGCAACTGCACCTAGCCAGCTAAGTGCAAAAAGTTACTGATGCTAAAGGACTCCTGGGGTAAGAAAACAAATTGACTGTTTACAGGCCCACCCCAATCCCCCCCAACTTAAAATAAGTACCTCCAGGGGGGAAGCAACTTGGGGACAGGGAGAAACCTCAGGGGGTGGGAGAACTGTTCTGAAGGGGACAGGAAACCAACAGGACAACGGTAGGGAGTGCAAAAGGTGCAGGGTGAGAGACAGACATACACCGAGGTAAGTCGGGGGAAGGGACACAACACCCACAACAAAACAAAACAAAAAATGTTTTCCAGGATTGGGAATCAAACCCCAGTCCACCGATGCTCCACCACCCTCCACTGCCTGTGGTTTTATCCTCTGAGCCACGGCAGCTGCTCAGCCAGCACACCCCGCAGCACAAGCTTTCTCCCTATGCTCCAAACAGCTACAGGGACAGTACTAATTATACCTTAGCTATTATGTCCCTGTAGCTGTTTTATCTTTAGCTGTCTTGACCCGCACTATTAAGCTTTCAACATTTTAACCTGTTACCACCAGGTGGATGGGAGAAAAAAATTTACAAAACCTCCACAGGTTAATGAGCTCCCCTAATAGATGCCAGAGGGGGAGCACAGGGACAGACCCAGGGCATGCTTTAGATGGGCATTCCAGAATCCAACACAGGAAGAGGTGCTTGCTAAGTAGAGGAAAATAAAACATGGCTCAGGTAGGTGAAATTGCAAGTTCCAAAGTAAATTTATTGCAGCGCCACAGCAAGACACAGTAGCAGCATGCAAGTATGACAGAGCAAACCAACAGCACCCCAGCGCTTCACTCTGCACTACAGCTTTGCTGGGAGGCGATATGCTTCGCAACTAAAACAAATCCCCTCCTGATCCACTCCTGGCAAAGCTCTGGTGCAGAAAAAAGCACTGGGATATTGTTCGTTTGCGCTCTCTGACCTGACATGCTGCTACTGTGTCTTGCAAGGGCTCCTCGATAAATATAGCTCAGCATCTGCAACTTTATCTGCCTGTGCTGTGTTTCATGCTCTGCCTCACAAGTGCCACTTGTGTTGGATAATGAGATCCTCTACCCTTTTCCAACAGCTCACACTTGCACATCAACTGTTGCTGCTTGTGCATGGAACTTTACGCACACATACACCAATATGGGAAGCTTACATGTGCATTTTTGGGGGCTGTAAATGGGCAGAAAAATACCAGTTTTTAATTTAGTCCAAAACCTTCCAACCTATTTGGTCAACTCAGATAAATGACCCATGGTTTCAACTGTACTCAAATGAGCATGCTGTAACTGAATAACTAAAAAAGGGCAGAGGTAGTCCTTGACACTGGTAGTAGGTAAATATTGAGCTGATGTAACTTGTGTGATGACCATATTTAAACCTACAGACTATGCAATACCTGGAGCTTCTCATGGTTACTTGTTCGGATGACTGAAGTCAAAATGTCTGGTAACGTCTCTTTTGGCAGGCTATCAAGTAAGCGCCTTAACTTTGCAACCACAGGAACGGACATGTCTAGCATCTCAACCAGCTGAAAGAAGACACAGAATTAGCCCTTGTTAATAAAGCTCTGTAAAGAGGGATGCTAACAACAATTTTCAGTAGTCCCATTCTGTACATCAGCAAAACAGAAAATAAGGGATGCTAGATACAGTTCAGAATAAGATCGGGTCAGGCATTCTGCATGTCATGAGGAGGTTCGTGTAAGCGATAAACCTGAAGTGGTTTATTGCACTTACAATATGACCTCTCTTAAAATGATTAGGCAAACCTCTTTAATAAATAGACACACAGTTGTATTGGTACAACAAAACAGTGACTTTACCTTTAATAGTGTAATCGAATAATAATCCACTATGGTCCCTTAAGAGCAGTGTGACAGCTGGGGCTGCCATTACTGCTGCCGATTTGAAGCTCAAACACAGCTGTGCTCTAAGACTCTGCAATCAGTTTGGTCTGCACTGGAGAGAGTGAAAGGCAGGCTGGTTGGTTCTGGAAGCTGATGTGCGAGCATGGTGATTTGTAGCAGGTGGTTGGGAATCAGGTTTTGATTAGGGCTAGGACTACTAAGCATGTGTTGTAGGTTAAACCATGATTAACAGTGACTTCAAAAACATCCACACCAGCTGAGAGCCAAGCTGCAACAGCCTGACATCAAACACAATACAGCACATTTAAAAGTGAGCTTTATGACAAAAGTAGAGCATGCATTCACCTCTCCACCAGCTCAGCCTTTCACCTGACCCCTATGTTTAACTTAGCACATGCAATACAAAAGTACTACAAAAGCTGTTGATCAGAAAGACAGACAGGTACTTATGACCTGGAAGAAGATTCCCCCCAAATACAAGCTACCCCACCTCACTTATATTTGGCTTGGTCAGAGAAAAGCGACATGTTATTTGACTACCATGTATGGGATGCATATAAACGAATGTTTATGGTGTGTATGAATAATAAAACCAGGGACATCTACAAATTGTCAACCAGTGTCTTGTTTACCATTCTTCATAATTTCTTTATACAATGAAAATGAAAACGTAGTTCTCCTTGTGTTTATTTAGTTTTCAAACCAATAAAATGCTTTTCAGGCACGACCCAGGACAGTACAAGCTGACTACCTCTAGTATTGCTAATGGAGTGTTCAATATTATAGCAAGTGTCATTGACCTCCATTTAACAGTTTGATACCAGACGGGGAAAAAAAAAATCACTCAGTGTATTAATATTGTTTCTTCTTGTGGAGCCCTCACCGTGTTTACACTTAGCATCATCTTCCTGGGTGAGAGTGATGCCCCAGAGATGGAACCTTATGCTAATGATGGAACTTTAGAATGACGGTTCAAACTCTGCACTGTGGTCATGTTCCACTCTGGCTTCCAGCAGTAGATTTGTTTCCATAGCTAGAGGGTGCTGTGACTACTAAAATTAGCTAAATGGCTACCAAAAGTTTCCAAACAGAATTTTGAAAAACACCAAACAGATTTAACACAGATATCATGTTGAAAAATAAAGACAGTGAAAAAACATTTAACTGACCACATTTTACAGCTGTCAAGTAACTGTAACAGTAATGTTCAAGAAACCTTAATTAAAAGAATGGATTGTTGTGTTAACCTATTTTCAGTTTCTGGAAAGGGAGGCAGGGTTAAGGAATGTAAACAGAATGAGACATCCCTGAGAAGAAACAACATTACTACAGTGAGTACATTTTTTGTTTCTAATGTCAGGAATCCCTCACTTAATGTTTACACTAAGAAGTCTCTACCACAGTACCTTGGGAGGCTGGGTTCAGAACCTACTTAGGAAAAAGGTTCTGCAAGACTGAAGTTCCAGAGCTGGCATCCCTCCTGGATTGTATGTCCAGGCAATAATGCTCTGTGAAGGTGTGCACTGTTTTCCAGGTAGCTGCTTTGCAAGTGTTCAACAGTGGGGTGCCTCTTATGGATGTCACAGAGACAGAGACGCCCCTTGTGGAATGTGCCCTTAGGCCTCTGGGGGGTATTTTCCCAGCTTTTGCAGAACAAGCTGTATACAAGAGACTATCCAGCAAGAGATAGTCCTCTTGGCTGCTGGTTTACCTTTGCCCACAACACCATAGGTAACAAAAAGCTGCATGCTCTGAGACCTGATATCCTTTGTCAGGCCAATTATATGCTCAGTACTTGCTTAAGGTCTAGGTTGTATGATTACTGCTCACCCGGACTGGAGTACTCGGGGTAGAGCGCAGGAAGGGCAACTAACTGCTTAAGATGGAATTCTGATACCACCTTAGGTAGGAACATACTGCTGGTTCTAAGGACTACCTTGTCCATGTGGAAGACCATGTAGTTTGATTCTGTGCAGAGGGCTTACAGTTCGCTTACCCTCCTAGCAGATGTCATGGCAATCAGGAAAATGGCTTTCCATGTGACATATTTTAAATCAGTGGTAGCCACAGACTCAAAGGGGGGGGGTTCATCAGGTAGGCAAGACAGACATTCAGGTCCCACCAGGGGTGGGGGATGGGTCTCTCACAGGTGGGTATAAGTGGCTGACACCTTTCAAAAAACTTAGTGGTTCTGCACTCACTGATACAGGGCAGGATGCTGGCTGAGGGTTTGCTGCCCCGTAAATGAATGACCAAGACAACGAAGGATGGCCAGCACTCGCTTGGTTACAGTTTCAGTACATTTAATAAACCAACAGGTCTCAAGTGAGTAGGTTGTCAAGAAGATTTATTTGAAGAAAAATCTGGTGACAGATGCCAGTTTTACAACCTAGGACTGCTTGTGCTTGGACAGAAAACCAACCCAAGCACTGCTAACCTGGTGCCCCGGCACTTGGCTCAGATGGAGCTTCATCAGGGGGACAGTGTTTTCTATATAGATGAAAAAAAATGACGTCTAAAAATCAAAGTGGGTGGGTACTGCATAGCACCTGGGAAAGGTGATATCACATATGCAACAGTTTAACATAAAATAATTTCCCAGAACCCACAGGAACATCAATTTGGGTTCAGGGCTATAGATGAAGTTACACTGAATCCCATGGGTGGGAACCATGATAATGTGATCCTAAAACGAGAAGCATTTTGGACCTATAACTGGAGGGCCACAGTATTTCCAGGGTTAAATACAATATTTGAATTATCACCATTTCTCAGTAAATGAAATTAACAATTTCTGATGTAATCCCCCGTTACCTGGGGTTACTAGAATCCCAGTAAGACCTAGTGGTAGGCAGGGAAGGCAGCTTGCGAAACTCCAGTTAAATGGATTTCACACTGTCTCACTCTGTTCTCAGCCTCAGCTGAGACTAAGGGATGACATCATCTTAGAACTGTTGCAGCTGCATAAATCACACTGGAAAGTTTGCAGTTGGAGGTTAGTGTAGAACGCTAGGGATTTTGAATTCAGTCTGTGTGCAATCTGAGAGAGAGAGAGACAGTAGTACAGCTGAGTGTGTGCAGGCTCTCAGAGCTTTAAGCTCTGTTTTAGAGCTAATTTTGGAAGGTGTGTGCTTCCACCTGAAGAGGAACACAGGAACCAGTAATTGAAGTGGTGGAGACCGCTTTCAATGGTTCAAGAGACCCATCCCTGCAGGAATGGGGGGAAGGTTTTTGCCTGCTTTCCAGGGGCAACCCTCCTGTGTCTGGCTGAGGGAAAAAAGCTGCTTATTCAAGTTGTGCTGATGCACCAGAAGCTTTGAGAGAGAAATTCCTTGTGGAGGAATTGCCTGTGGGGCACCTGCAACCAAAGGGTGAGTTCGCTCTGAAAAAGAGCCAAGTGTTTTTTCACCTGAACAGTTGGAAAGTGGGGACTGGACTGCTTAACTCAGTTGGGGGTCTAGAGAAATGGACAATGCCACTTAAAAGTATGTTCAAGTCCAGCACAAATTAGAAGCAAGACAAGTAGAGGGAATGTGATATACATTTAGCAAGAATCTACATTGCAAAGCTTTACAGGATGAGGTGTTTTCTGTCCAGAGAAATGGCTGGGTACGAATTGTGGAAGTGACAGGTGGGAGACCCCCCATCAGTAGTAACCAAATTTACCTCTACGGATTTGCTCTGAGACACCTTTCACTTTCCCTCAGGTTCTTGACCAGTGCCTGAGGAAAGTACCCAGACGTAGGATTGAAAGGAAGAATTCAGTGATGAAGCCGAGGTGCTATTAGGTGATTTAGGGAGCCACCAGAAAATGTTTCCATGAGGTATGGAAGGTGTCCGAGTTGCCGACAAGGGAGCCGAGCCAGGGAAAACCCAGAACAGTGTACAAGTTTGGGCTGTGCAACCCAAAGCAGCGTGCAAGTCCGAGCTGTGTGCCCGGTCTGTTCAGAGCCTGAGGGCTAAAGTGTTTAGGAAGTGTTCTTGCTTCTTTTAATCTGCATTACCGGGAGTGTAGCCCCGTGGGGGTCCATCTATGATTTGTTTATTCTGTTTGGATGTGAATAAAAAGCCACACTTTAGAATCCCACTTCTGGTATTGAACATTACAGTTATTGCTTCCTGTGTTCGGAATTACTTGGGTGTCCCTGTGCAGAGTAGCCAAACCTAGCCTTTGTGCCAAGTGACCCATTCCTCCCCGAACCCAGCCCACCTGGTATTGCTGTCAGATTCAAACGGCATACCAGCCCTGGGTTACACTGATATTCTTATCTTATCTATTTTTAGTTAGTACTGAGGTTTAGTTGGGGAAGCGCTAGACAGGGACCTGAGAATGTCATGTTAGGAGCTTAATTTTATTGTTTTTAGTCAGGGGGTTTTCAGTTTGTGGAGCGGGTTCTGCCAGAATTGGACTTAACGGAACATAGCTCTACAGAGACTGAAGAGATACAGAGATCATTCACTGTCCAAAGTGTCAGTGGTCCTGGGAGTCACTGCAGAGCCTGCGGAGGGCATCGGACCACCAGCTGGTGAAGTGGTGGTTGTATGGAACCGGCCTGTACACTCGTGGTGATGGGAAGCCGGTACTTTGCCAACATCCAGAAATACTGTAACATATCCCCAGCCGCACCTTGGTCCACTGCTCTTGTAACCCAGTTAAAGAATCCTATCCTATTTGTTTGGCATGAGCATCCTGCCATGAAGCCATGCTGCTTCAGGTCATGTTTCCCACATTCTTTCAGGTACTCCACTACCCTTTCTTTAAGTAATGTCTCCACTACTTTACCCACCACTTGAGGTCAGTCTGACTGGGCAGTAATTTCCTGCTACCTCCATGCTACCACTCTTGTGCAATGGCACAACTGTAGCCCTTCTCCAGTCCTGTGGCACTATACCATCTTTCAGTGACTTGTTAAATAGTTCAGCTAGTGGGGCTGCAAGTTCCTCCTGCAGTTCCTTCAGAACTCTTGGGTATATTCCATCCGGCCTCATTGCCTTATTCACCTTTAATTAAGGCAGCTCCTCAAGGACCCTTTCTTTTGTAAATGGGCTGGTGTCTGCTCCACTGTTGTGGAGATATGTCTTGGCTAGTGCTGGACCATTACCTTTGCCTTCATGAGTGAAGACCGAGCAGAAGAATTTGTTGAGTACTTCTGTCTTGTCTTTGTCATTTTCCACCGGCCGTCCCTCTTTAGTTGCCAACCTGGCTATTCCTCCCTTGCTCTTTCTTTCCCCCTACATAACGAAAGAATATTTCGTCCCCCCTTCTTCACTACCTGTGCTATTCTTTCCTCCATCTGGACCTTGGCTACCCTAATTGTTTTTCCTACTTCCTTGAGTTTAATCCTGTCCTCTTCTCTATCCTTCTCGGATTTGGTCTCTTTGTACTTTCTATAAGCTTTTTTCTTCTCTCTAATTATAGTCGACACCTCTTTGGAAAACCAGAGTGGGTTCTTTGATTTTCTGGATTTGTTTTGCGCATTGTGCCATGACTGTAGTTATAGCGTTTTTCAGTTTTATCCAGGTGTTTTCCACACTTCCTGTGGCATCGCTTACCAGCAGTTCTTTAACACTTTCCCTCATTCTTGGGAAATTTGCTTTTCTGAAATCGAGTACTCTGAGTTTGGTGTGACAAGGGTTCCCTGTGTTACTTGAGAGCCAGATTGACCTGTGGTCACTGGTGCCCAGGTTGATCCCCACTTGTACGTCTGATACCCTGGCACTGTTTGTGAGTACCTGGTCCAGAATAGCAAATTCCCTAGTGGGTGACTCTACCATCTGATTAAGTCCCACCCCCATAGTGCAATGAGGAATTCTCTACTCCTCTCGGAGGATGAAGTAAAGGTGGACCAGTCTATATCTGGTAGACTGAAGTCCCCAAACAGTAGTAATCTGCCTTTGTCGGTCTTCCTCAGTATGTTTTCCAGGAGGTCTTTATCTTTCTCAGTCTCCTGGGTAGGAGGGTCTGTAGATAACACCTATTCAGATAGGGTCCCTGTTACCAGCTCCCAGCGTGATCCATAGGGCCTCTGCATCGCTGTGCAGTCCCTGGATTTCAGTTGCACCAATCCCATCTCTGATATACATAGCCACCACCACCCCCCCACCTTTCTTTCCCTTGCAGTCTCTCCTGAAGAGTGCATCCAGGGATAGCAACATCCCAGGTGTGGTTCTCCATGAACCAAGTCTCCATGATAGTGACCCAATCAAGTTGGGCCTCTGCCATCATGGCAGTGAGGTCTGGGATTTTGTTTGGAAGGCTACAAGCATTAACGCACATTGCCTTCCATCCCTGGTTAGTCCCACCTGCTGCACGATTACTTGGTTTACATTTTGTGTCCTTAGTGCACTTTCCGTTTCTACTACATTTGGAACATCTTTGTGGAATTCCCCAAGCTTTGTCACATGTGGTGGTTGTGATGTAGTGTCCTGGTGCTGTCAGTGTGTTTGATAATGGGGGAGCATCAGCTGGTCCATAAGAAGCAATGGTTGCTGGTGCCCCTTTCCCTCCTACTAGTTTAAATGACTAATGAAGACATCAAATCTTTGACCAAGAGTGCATGTCCCCTCCTTGGTAAGGTGCAGGCCTTCAAACTTAACAAACTCCCTTTCCCAAAAGTTCTGCCAGTTGCCGATGTAGCCATGCCCCTTATCCTGATGCCAGTTTTTAAGTCAGGTATTAAGCTCACAGACGTCCCCTTCTCTGAGCTTCCATCTGCTGGTGCTCCTTTCCCACACAGGCAGAATCTCTGAGAAGAAGATGCTGGATGAAAGGGAACTTAGTTTTTTCCAAGTATCGTTAGATTTTGCTTAGTCTCCTCCACAGACCGACTAGCTAGGTCATTTGTGCCAATATGGATCAGACTGTGTGTGTCCTGCTTGGTGCTACGCACAATGCCCTCGATGGCGTCTGTGTCCCTTCGTGCCAATGTTCCTGGGAGGCATCTTACCGCAGTCTCCGATTGGTCACTTGGGTGGATGTGAGACTTTACTCCACGTATCATAGTCTCCTATTATTAGTATGTGCTTTTTTTTTTTTTTTTGTCTTTGCCAACCTTTGATTTGGTTAGCTTCTCTGTTTGATGTCTGAGGTCCTCTTCCACTGGATTGCCTGCCTCGGCAGTAGGTATGGATGCCAGTGTGGAAAACCTATTTGACCTGAGAATTGGTTTGGGAGTTCTGTGGCACTGCTCTTTGGCTTAGCTTTTCTGTTTCTAACCAACTGCCATCCCGCTGGTCTGCTAATTCTCTGGGGGAGTGGCGCTGGTGATAGGTGGGCGAAGTTCGATGATGGCAAAGTGTTGTGATATGTAGAGTGGTTGACTTGTGCCCTGAGGTAGGTTATCTTGGCCCATGCTGCATGGATCTGAAATCCTAGCTCCTTGATGGCAGAGCATGTAAGACAATGCCCCACACATATTGCAAATGCTCTGGTGACTACGGTCCCACAAAATCTGCAGTTCACAATGTCCATTTGTCTGCAAGCGTGGAGCCAGACGGAAAGGATCTGACCTGTTCTTGGGATGGAAAGAGGAAGGAAATTCCCAAGAGTGGAGTTGGAAGAAAAAGATCTGACCTGTACTTTGGACAGAAACAGAAAATAAACCTTTTCTGAATAGCACCTCCCTGTTCTTAGGCAGGACTTGTGGGCGAAAAGAAACAGACGGTCCTGAGTAAAACGAGGCAGAAAGTGTGGACAAAATAAAGAAAGTTCTGTGAAGGAGGGCAGTGAAGAAGATATTTTACTGGATTGAAAGGAGTTCGCTGTGCTAGACCGGGTACACTCGCACTTTGAGCTTGCAACTGTCAGCTACTGGAGTCTGTATTTTACAGGGAAGGCTGAACTATGCATTTATATCCAGGTAAAGTGACTTTTGGAGGGTAAAGACTCATACCGGGAGGTGAGCTAAGGTTGTGAGAGAGCCTCTGGTGTCTCCAGAACCAGGAACCCCTCAAGCCACATCAGTCAATCTTGCCTGGCTTGGTCAGCATTTTATCATTTGGGAAGAGGCTGGTACTGATGAGATTTGGACTTGAGCCTAGGATTCAGCTGTGAAGGGGCCAAATAGTGACTGGGGCAATCTTAATCTCATTGTATGCAGTTCAGGGGGTGAGAGTCCCTTTTTCTGCTATAAATTTCTAGTTCTGCTTCACTTGTGATCTAATACCGGTGGCCAACTGGGGCCTTTACTGCTCAGTGACTGGGTCCGATTCTCTGCTTGAATACTCTGTGAGACTAGCTCTGGCGAATGTTCCTTGAATTTTGGACTCCCTCTTATTTTGTTATTTTTGGGGTTGTTCAGGAGCTGGGTGGGGGTTAATGAGTGTGTCCATTTTTTAGTTATTGCCGTGTAAACTTTAACCTGTATTTTTTGTTCAATTTGCAGATTTTAATTAGTTTGGGTTTCTTTATATTACTTATTGTTAAAGAGAACAGCTAGTTTAAAAGTGTATAGATCTATATTGTTTTAACTTGTTTATGATAAGAATAGTTGTAGACCTAGAATATGTTGGCAGCTCCCATGAGAAGGCACTACTCCCCATCTCGGATTCGGGACCTCCGACCCTTTGATTGCCCTTCATTGTCATCTGAGGTCTATGGACATTGTAGGGCATTAGGCATTGCCTGAAGAGGAAGGATGAGGAGGTCTGCGAGGCTTGTTTTGGGGAATGATGCAGGAGGGACACAGATAGGTGTGGTGCGCTCTAGGAGGCACCCTGGGGTGAAATGGGTTCATGACAGAGGCCCTCACTGTCTTGTTCCCGTACCCAAGAGCTCCACATTTGGTAGGCAGGTACCCAAAGGACCAGCCTCATCTACCTGTCCTTCTTGGGCAGTGTTATGCAATGCCAGGTCTATCAGAAACAAGGCAGCTATTATAGCTGATCTGGTTTCTGCAATTGACGTGGCTTGCATCATCAAGACCTGGCTGGATGAAAATGCCGGCCCAGTATTGGAATTGGTGGTTCTTGCTGGGTTCTCAGTGATTCACTGCCTGAGAAAGGATTGTAGGGGTGTGGGTGTGGCAATTTGTTTTAAGTCGGACTTGAACTTCCCAGAGGGAACAGCAAGGTCTTTTGAATGTGTGGCCGTTCATGGAGTTACAGGATCCTTCTCATTTACCGTTCCCCAGGACATGAGAGGGAATTCCTGCAGGAAGTCATGGACTTCGTCATCAAACTAGTGTTGGAGTTGCCCCGATGGATAATTCTGGGCGACTTCAACGCTTGGATGGACGATGAACTCTCACCACTTGGACAAGACTTTCTCTTGATTAATGCACTCATTGGGCCTGACACAGGTGGTTACCTCTGCAACCGAATCACACAGCCACTCTCTGGACTTTGTCTTCTCATTGGGATTGGAGGTCACCGACCTCATAATGGAACCGTTCATTTGGTTGGACCACTATACCGTGAAGTTCTTGTTTGAAGAGCCCCCGATAGACCCTCCCCTACGGAGACAGTTCAGTACCGTCCTTTGAGAGGTTTGACTCCAGAGGGTCTTATGGCAGTGCTGGATCTATCAGGTGTGATGAGAGCTGGCTAGCAGCCGGGGGAATTGGTGCTGATCCATAACATGGCCATCGCCGATGCCCTCGACTCCACCGCAACAGTCCGTGTTTGGCCCCTCACCTCACGCCGGAGATCCCCATGGTTTGATGGGACTCTCAAGGAGTTGAAGGTATGGGGCAGAAGGTTGGAGCAGTGCTAGCTGAGACTCTGGTTTGATGGGGACAAGTCTATTTTGATGTCTCACTATAGAGAATATCAAACAGCAATTTCCCATAAGAAGGAAGAGTTCCTGTCCAGGATGATTGTTGCAGCAATTAACAGACCAGCTCAGCTCTTCCAGACTGTTAACAGGCTGTGCAACCCGACTTGCCTTCAATCTGTTAGAGCCTTTTCACAATCTAAGTGTGATGAGTTTGCTCTGTTTCTTTGCTGATAAGATCTCCTCTACCAGATCTGGGATCCAGTCGGCACCCTCCACTGGGGCTTGCAGTGGCAAGCCAGTGTTTGTTGTGGGAACTCCGTTTGTCTGGTCTGACTTTGACCGGTTGGTGGCAGAGGATGTTGTTAGCACCATCCAAGAGTTGAGGCCTACCTACTGTAGTTTGGACCTAGGTCCGACACAATTTCTTGTAGGGTGCATTGAGTACATCAGCCCGGTCCTCGCTAGGATAGTCCAGTGTTCTTTAGTGAGGAGGGTCTTTCCTGAGTCCCTTAAGGAGGCTGTGGTGAGACCACTCTTGAAAAAAACATTGCTAGACCCACACTGCCTGAAGAACTACAGCCCTGTCTCTAACCTACCCTTTTTAAGAAAGGTTATTGAGAAGGTTGTGGCTTTATAACTGGAGGCCCATTTCTTAACTTACAAAATCTACAACCACCTCTCCAGTTGGGCTTTGTGAAAAGGCACAGTACTGAGACTGCCTTGATTCAGGTGCTTAATAATCTCGTGGTGATGAGGGACAGCGGAGGGCATTCCATTCTTGTTCTCCTCAACCTCTCAGCTGCTTTTGACACCATGGACCACAGGGTGCTCTTGGATCGCCTGAGGGATCGTTGAGGACTCTCTGTTGTGGTCCTCAACTGGTCCCACTCTTTCTTCACCAGCAGGACACAGAGGGTCGTATGGAGGATTTTTCCTCGCAACCACTGCCCCTGCCGTGTGGGGTCCCACAGGGTTCCATTTTGTCCCCCATGTTGTTTGCAGTGTATATGCTACCACTAGGGGACATAATAGGATGGTAAAGACTGAGTTTTCATTGCATTGCTGATAATACTCAGCTGTACCTGTCTTTTGTGCCCGAACAACAGGATGCAGTCTCAGGTTTTAATTGGTGCCTTGCTGAGATCCAAGACTGGATGAGTGACAACTGGTTGAGGTCACATTCGGATAAAACAGAAGTACTGGGGGTGGAACCTGGTCACCCGAGGACTGATGTGCAGGCTGGTCGAGTCACCGGGCTCAGACTTGGAGACTCCCAGCTTCTCACCTCTTCTAAGGTGAAAAATCTTGGCATTGTGCTGGACAGCGGCCTAACACTTGACTCTCAGGTGTCTGCTGTGGTCCAGTGTGTCCAGAGTGGCTTTTATCATCTTAAAAACATTGCCAGGATTAAACACCTGATTCCCTTGGGTGATCTGCCATCACTAGTCCATGCCTTTGTGACATCACAGCTTGATTACTGCAATGCCCTTTACCTAGGGCTATCAGGGGCTGATCTTCACTGCCTTCAGCTACTGCAGAATGCGGCAGCCAGGCTGCTGACTGACCTTTCAAGGTGGTGTGATATTATGCCTGAGCACCACTCTCTGCACTGGCTCCCTATTAGGTGGCGGATCACCTTCAAGGACGGGTTGCTGACCTATAAAGCCCTACATAGTCTGGGGCCAGGTTACCTGCAAAACCTCCTACTGCCCTACCACCCATCTTGTCCCCTCCGGTCAGCTGAGGAGGACCTCCTAGTAATTCCCAGGGTCCATTTGAAGTCATCTGGTGCCTGGGCTTTTTTGGTCACGGTACCTAACCTGTGGAATTTACTGCTTCTATTGCTCAGAGAGGCCTCCTCGGTTAGTACCTTCAAGAGGGATCTGAAGATCTTTTCATTTAATAAAGCTTTTCTCTCCTTTTACCTTATGACTACTGAGCTTGTTTATATTTTATGCATATTTTAATTCCTTGTCTATATTGTCCAGGTATCTGTAAAATGCCTAGAGTTGCAATGAGATAGAGTACTCTCACAAATTAATAAACTAAAACTAAACTTACGATTCCTTGAAGTACTTACTAGTTTCTGCTGCAGGGACCATAAGGTATGCACCGGGTTCAGAGAAACACACCCGAGTGGCTGCTGCCACATGTGATACTGGGCTGCTGCTGGTTTTGCAGTTCCTTTTTTCCCCCCAGAAATAATTTATATTTAACGTGATAAATACTAAAATCAGATTCTGAACCATGTGATCCAATATATGTTTTAGCAAAGGTAATATTTATTGCCATGATAAAAATATGAACTATAGTCATTATGTTTATTTAACTACAGTATCAAAAATCTTGTTTTTCAGGTTTGTAAATAAGTTGTATACTGTAAATAGAAAGTTTTAAAACTTTTTTCTTGTCACTTTGATTGCACTTATTTAATATGGAAGCCATGTAATCTGGAAGGGCTTTCAATAGTGACTCACCAACTGAAACCAAGTGAAGTTACGATGTCATCACTAAGGGATACTATTTAAATGTTACCCTTTCAGTATTATGGATTTTGGTACCGAGTCGAAACGCATTAGGTGGCTTTATGTAGCCTTCTGGGTTTTTTATCCTGCACTTTATTAATAAAATAAAGCACTTTGGACTGTAAGTGAAATTGGAGTGATGGTGTCAATTTCTAAAATTCCAGAGGTGGTGAGAGCCCAATTTTTTGTTTACTACTGGTACAGACTAGTACTGAGTGCACTACTGTCCCTTTGCGCACTTTTGCAGTTCTACCGTCCTCTGTTGAGGGCATCTGTCTCTGGTCCAGAGCCTCCTCCTGTCGTTTTTCAGGAGGACCGGTAAGGATATTCTTTTCTCTTTTTGTTTTCTTTTTTTTTTTGGCAGGCGCTGTTTCCAGTGCCTGCTCTGAGACTCTCTTATTTGTATTTTCACCATCCCTTGACTCAGGGTTCCACCTTTCGGACACCCTGATATCTTTACCATGCTTATCTGATGGGTGAGCAGCTTTATCTTTTTTCTCCATCCCCTTTGACAGGGACTGCTGCTGTATTTCAGAAGATGAACCCTCTGACGCATGCTTTCCATCATCATTAGCAACTCCCTCACAGCCATTATTACTGGTGACTTGGAGACAGACTGAGAAGCCATAAACTCCTCTCTTTTTTTAGCCCTTTTGTTCTGGGTTCTAGGCAAAAACTTATACAAAGCTTTCAACTGGTAAAATCGTGATCTGGACCCAGGCACCTTTAACAAAGTTCATGGCAGTTTTCCTTTGCCAGGAGCTGGAAAATGAGGGTTGCTCACCTGTAACCGTAGTTCTAAGAGTGGTATATGGTGTACATCCACACTTCTGGCAGAATCCTTTTACTTTAAGAAGAGGCCAGAAGGTCTTCAAGCTGGCTCCTCCCACTCATCCAGGTGGTAACCTCCTCGGCACTGCTCCCCGAGTCAGATCTTACCTGCTGGAAGCAAGATACAGTGTGTCACTTGCCAGGGGAGGTCGGGTGGGTTGCGTAGATGTATACCACATAACCACTCCTAGAACTATGGCTACAGATGAGTAACCTTCGTGGATACTGTGTACTATCCACACTTCTGACAGACTCCTAGCAAATCTCCAGGATGAGGGAGCAAGGCACACACCCACTATTTAGGGAACAGAAACTGGAGAACCGAGTTCCCAAAACCAGCATCCTGGCATGAATCAAGGTCAATGTGTCAGTGGGAAATGAAGATGTATGCTGACTTTCAGGTAGCAGCCCTGCAGATTTCCTATACAGGGATGTTCCTGGAAGCAGCCACCAAGGCAGAGGTATGTCTGGTGGAATGAGCCCTAAGGCCAACGGGAGGCTCCCTACTAGCCAAAATAGCAGAGGTCAATGCAGGAGACTATCCACCTGCTAATCATCTGCTTAGCTACCAGTCTGCCAGGCGCAGCATCAGCATAGGTGACAAAGAACTGGCGAACCTCTCCCTGAACTCCAACTGTGTGCTCCTTATAATAAGCCAGCGTACGCCCAGGTCCAATGTGTGGAGCCTGTGCTTGGCCTCTGAGGTTGGAGTGGTGAAATACACTGGGAGGTACATCACCTGGTTAAGATGGCGCTGATGGTTGAAGCACCGGACGCCACACCTCATGCCACGCCGGCAACCCAGGTTCGAGAACTAGCCCGGGCTGTTGGGGATCGGTGGGAAGGGGAGGGCGAGGAGTAGGACTGAGTTGCTATGAGGTGCCTCTCCTCTCCCGAGGAGGGATGAGGGGTTTCCCTGGCCCTTGCCTGCCACCCGGTGGAGGACAGATGTCAGTTCACGCTATGAAGAACCCAGCAATTGCCAGGGGTGGGGCGGAAGGGGCTGAGCTGGCGCCCAGAGTGTATGTGCGCCTCCATGTGCACGCACTGCCGTGTCTGCTGGGGTTCCGGGCACTACGAGGGTGAAAATGGGGAAAAAAAGCCTAAAAATGTATATAGAAAAAAAAAAAAAAAAAAAAAAAGGAGGAACTTCAGTTGGGGTGGAGGATAACTTTGTCCTTGTGGAAAACCAAATACGGAGACTCCACCAAAAGCGCCAGAAGCTCGCTAATTCTTCTGGTGGAGGTGATAGCCACCAAGAAGGCGGTCTTACATGATAGGTGGGAGACGCGACACCTGTGCATCTGTTCGAATGATTTGCCCATGAGCACTGCCAGTACCAGCAACAAGTCCCAAAGTGGTGATGGCTCACACACACTGGCGGGGAGAAATGGTCAAGGCCCTTGAAAAAGTGCCCGGCCACCTTTTCTTCGCCATCAACATACCAGCCTGCGCTCGACATGCAAAGATAGCTGCCAGGTGTACTTCGAGGGTGTCAACCGGAGGCCCAATATGAGAGAGGGAAAACAGGCATGCCAGGATGCTTGCCACCGGGTAGGACAAGAGGTCTAGCTCCTTGCCCTGACACCAAATAGAAAATCTCTTCCATTTGTAGGTGTAGCACTGCTGGGTCGACTGCTTCCAAGAGGCCTCCACAACACAGAGGACCTCGGAGACACCCAAAGCCTGAAAATCTAGCCATTCAAGAACCAGGCTGTCAGGTGCAGGGACTGAAGGTCAGGATGGAGGAATCTCCCCTGAGAGAAAGAGAGCAGGTCCAGGCAGAGAGGCAGTCTCCATGGGGGCCTGCTGCTGAGGCTGAGGAGAGCCCCATAAGGCCCTATACGGACTGGATCCTGGCTACCTGTCAGAGCTACTGATACCTGTGACCTCTGCTCGCTCCCTCCACTCCTCTTTGAGGGGCCTCCTGGACATTCCCAGGGTTTGGCTCAAGATATCAGGTGACCAGGCTTTTAGTGTCTCTGGGCAGACTCTGTGGAACTCACTTCCATCTGCAGTCTGGGTGGCCCCCTCGACTGGTGAGATCAAGCTGAGGCTGAAGGCCCACCTCTTCAGCCTGGCTTTTATGGAGTAATTCTCCAGCCCAACCGCTCTAGGCAGCAGATGCTAATCTTAATACCTGTCATTCTGATAATGTTATTGTGCTTTTCTGTGTACTTTTATCTTTGTTATGCTTTGTTAGGCACCCAGAGCCTCAGGGATTGGGCGCCCTAAAAATAAAACTTACCTTGCCAGAACTGGCACGGCCAGTCCAGGGCCACCAAGATCATCTGTGCCTTGTCCCTCTAAACCTTAAGCAACATCTTGTGGATCAAGGGGAAGGGAGGGAAGGCGTACTGGAGGCCTGGGGTCCAGGGTCTTGCGAAGGTATCACCCAGCAGTGTCCCGCATTGGGAGGGGGGCACAAAACAGCCTCAGCTTCCCATTCACCCTGGAGGCAAACAGGTCAATTAGAGGGGTTCCCTACTGGGAAACAGGTGATCGACTACCTCCTGGTGAAGGGACCACTCCTGAGACGCCTCGCCCACTTGGCTGAGGGTGTCTGCCAGCTGGTTGGATACACTGGCCACATGAATTGCCAGAAGGTCGGCGTCCTAGCTGTGGATGAGGGTCCAAGTGCAGAGAGCTTCTGGGCACAGTGGGAGGGAATGCGTCCCGTCCTGCTTGTTGAGGTAGTACATGGTGGTCATGCTGTCTGTCTGGACCTGGACGATCTGATCCCACACTACAGGAGCAAAGACCATCACAGCAAGACACACTGTATGGAGCGCCAGCAGTTTGATTTGACAACGGGACTCCTCGGGGCTCCAGAACGCATGGGCTCTGTGGTCCCCCAGGTAACCTCCCAGGCCCGTGAGAGAGGCGTTGGTTGTAAGTGTGCTCATCAGCTCTGGGCGGATAAACAGGACTCCTTCCGGCACATGGTTCAGGACAAACCACTACTAAATGGAGTCCCACATCAGCTGTGTCACCGTGACTGGCCGGTCCAAGTGACTGAGGCACCGAGACCACTGACGGGCCAGTTTCCACTGCAGGGGGAGCACCTGCTAGTGAGCCCACCGGACCATGCTGGTGCAAGTCACCATGTACCCCAACAGGTGCAGGAAGTTCCTGGCAGGGCGCGATTGCCCAAACCGAAATGAGCGTGCAAAGGAGGTAATCCTCCGCCCTGTCAGTCAGGAGGCGGGCACTGGCCTGAAGAGAGTCAAGCTCCGCTCCGATGAGAGGCCAGTGAAATGGACAGATGGGGATGTGGAAGAATAATGAACATACCAGGTAGAGTTCTTTGACTGGGTTACCAGGGAGGTGGATCAGGGAGGAGCAGTGGATATGGCATACCTGGATTTCAGTAAGGCCTCTGACATCATTCCACACAGAAGACTGTTAAACAAGCTGGGCAGCCAAGGAGTGGATCCAAAGGTAATAAAATGGGTATGAAGTTGGCTAATTAACAGGATTCAGAAGGTGGTGGCAAATGGGGTTCACTCGAAGAAGGCACAGTGACCTGCTGGGTGCCACAGAGGTCAGTACTGGGACCGGTCCTCTTCAATGTCTTTATTAGCGACATCGCAGAGGGGCTGTGAGGGAAAGTATGCCTGCTCTCAGATGACAAGAAAATCTGCAACAGAGTGGACACACCCAGGGGGTTGGGGGTGGAAAATATGAGGAAAGATCTGAAAATGCTGGAAGACTGGTCAAGGGTTTGGCAGCTAGGCTTCAACACCAAAAAGTGCAAAATTATGCACATGGGGCACAGAAACCCAATGGCAATGTATCATTTGGGGGAGGTGGTAACAACCACAAAACAGGAGAGGGGCCTGGGGGAATCATCATATGTGATGACCCGATGGTAGCAAAACAGTGCAATAAGGCAGAGGGAAAGGCTAGTAGAAGGCTGGGGAGCATAGGGAGGAGTATCACCAGCAGAAAGAGGGAGACAGTGTTATCCCTTCACAGATCAATGGTGAGGTCCCACTTGGAATACTGTGTCCAGTACTACAGGCCCCATATCCGAAAAGACAGAACGGTTGGAGGCAGTACAGAGAAGGGCAACCAAAATGGTGCATGAACTGGTCTAACACTGGCATGGTGCATAACCTACATCAGAAGCCCTACAAGGAATTAAATATGTATTCCCTAGAGAAAAGGGAAAGGAGAGACATAAAAGAAACATTCAAATACCTCGAAGGTGTTAATAAGGTACAGGGGGGGGCTCTTTGCACAGAAAGAGATGCTCAAGGACAAGGGGGCATGATATGAAGCTGGAAGGGGGGACTTAAGAGGGGATATGAGGAAATACTTTCACAGAAAGGGTGGTGGATGTCTGGAACAGCCTCCCAGCAGAGGTGGTGGGTACTGAAATGGTAGCAGGATTACAATATGCATGGGACAGACATTGGAGGACCTTAGAAACAGGGCTTGGGGGTTAGGCCGGAGAATGAATAGGGTCTACGGTAGCACAGTAGATAGGGACTTTAGGGCAGACTAGGTGGGCCAAGAGGTCCTTTTTCGCAGACAGCTTCTATGTTTCTGTTTTTATGAATTGGATCACCTGAGAGTGACTGAGTTCTGACTTGGCCATGTGGACCAAGAGAGCCAAGGCCGAGCAGGTCTGGAGGGCCAGGTCCCTGGATCGTTCCACCTCCACCCTGCAAGAACCCGCGATCAGCCAGTCATCAAGATGAGGGTACACCCGGACACCTCAGCACCACAGGAAGGATGCCACCACTGCCATGCATTTGGTGAAGACCCTGGGGGCCAACGAGAGGCTGCATGGCATGGAACTCAAAGAGTACCCCTTTCGAGCAGAACCACAGGAATCGCCGGTGGGATGGATGGATGGATGGAGATGTGAAAGGAGGCATCCTGAAGATCCAGAGAACAGGACCACATGCCCTGCTCCAGTAACATAATAATGTGATTCAAAGTGACCTTCCGGAAGTTGCGCAGCCTAAGATGCTTGTTGAGATTATGAAGATCCAGTAGGGGGTGCCAACCCCCTGTCCGTTTTGGTACCAGAAAGTATCTGGAGATGAACCCCGGACCAGCCGTGGAGTCCTGGACGTAGACCACAGCATCTTTCTGAAGAAGCTGGGCGATGTTTTCCCGCAGGACAGACATCTCCATGGACACCATGCCTTCCTATGGGGCACAGGCTCGGCTGGGTGGGAGAACCTTGAATTCCAGAGGCAACCCATGCCCTACCACTTCAAGCACCTACTGGTTCGACGTGATAATGGCCCAGGAGAAATGGCTGAGCCGCCCCCCCACATGGGAGGTCCTGAGCAGGATAGGATGGGCAGGGGAGGGACAACCCCCCAACCTGTCAGTGGGCAGGCTTGGTCACAGCTCCAGATCCTGGAGGCTGGGGAAGCCCCTGAACCCCAGCCTCCAGGCTTCCCTAACAGCAGAAGAGACTGGTTTGGGCTTAGACCACCAGGCCTCATGATGCCCCACTTGGGGCTGTGGTGGGCAAGATGGAGGAGCAGAGAAGGGCTGAAACTGAAAGAGCTTCTTTCGTTGTTTCTGCCCCTTAACATCCTTCTGGTAGGATGTGATGGAGTTCAAGGTGACGACTTGTCAATGCAGGTGAGAAGCCCATCAACACTGGGTCCAAAGAGGTCAGCACCCAAGAACGGGGACGTCCGACAACTTATGCTGAGTATTGGCTGTAAAAGTTGAGATCTTCAGTCATGCTCAACAACATCGCATAGCAGCTGCAGCCACGGACCTGGCATAGGAATCCCCAGTGTCCAGGGCCATCTAGAGCAGTTGTTTAGTAGTGGCTTGACCCTGATCCCGGAGCATATTAACTGCCAGCTGAAGGTCACTAGAAGGTGGGGAATAACTTGATCTAAGGTACCCAGAAGGATGTGGGAAAAGTTACCATCATAACGGCGGCACTGGCTTGCTGAAGTCCCGGAGCTTAAGCAGCACAGACCTTTTCTGCCCCATGGTCGATCTTTTTAGACTCCTTATCGGGGGGGGGGGCTGTCGATATCCCCAGTGTTGCCCATGTGACGGAATACTGAGTCTGTGAACAAACCTTTGCCCGAAGGATGGATTATGAATCTGGGCAGTAGGCAGTGTACTTGTGGTCCATACTGGCTGAAAGAGTCTGGTAAGAGGCAGAATGCTGCCACAGCTACAAGGCCAGACCCAGGATCGCCTCCGCAACAAGGAAGGCAGCCCCAAGGGAATCATCCCAGTCCAAGATCTCCATGAGGGGATACTTAGCCTGTTTCTGAATGGATTCCTGTGGGAACCCCATGGACTCGGAGTTCAGATGGAACAGGGTTCCAAAGGAGAAGGGACCTACCTCCAAAGAAAATTACCCACTGAACTCCCGGTCAAATCCCAGTGTCCAGGCACAGTGCATGGAGGAGCCCTCTGAGTCAGAGGACTCCTCAAACACCACCGACCCCATTTCCCCAACTGTCAATGCAAGGCTGGTCTGAGTGTGAGATACACACCAAAAGCCTTCCAGGGAGACCCATAGCAGGGCGTGCAGCCTTAGACAGGGCTCCATGCAAGGGCTGCAGGTGTGGCAGCTCCAATAAATGGGTGGAGAAACAGGCCTTGGTGGAGCCAGGAAAAATGGCATGGGCCACAGAATCGGTGACCAAGGGAGAACCGGAAACAGCTGTGGGGCACGGCCCTGGTTGAGGATTCACTGCTGCCACATGAGCTCCTTGTACCGGTGCCACATCTCATGGTGGAGCCGGTCCTCGCCCGACGACGAGGTACAGGACAAGGAACGCCAATGGCACCTCTTCGCCGATGGTGTGACCTGCTTCTGTATGCCAAAAATAGCACACTGCTGGCTCTGAGCAGCTTTCAGCCAGTTGGCGTGTACTGATGGAGTATACTAACTGACACACTACAATAACTGACTGAATATCGGGCCATGTCTGTACACCGCGAAGTGGATATGCACTGCCCTGACATGGACAGGGCAGCATATGGACTAAAAGAGGGAGGGCTGCCCAAAACAGGATAGAACCAGGACACCTGTGGGACACATTCAGCCTGAAAAAGCACATTAGCTCACTGGGCATGCACGGCTCTAAAGGGCCATCTGCATGCCCATTATGAGCTCTTTTGCATGGGTGCAGCAGATACCTAGTGCGGAGTGGCAACATATCCCTGATAGTCTAGTGGACCCCTCCCCCCACCAATTGCCCATGTATTGTTAATACTGAATGATCCCCTGGTAGTCCAGTGGACTCCCCTACCCTGATTGCCCCAGTGCTGTTAATTATTGAATGACCCCTGGTAGTCCAGAGAACCCCCTTCCCTCCAATCGCTCCAGATCTCGTGTATATGTAACAAACCGGTGGGCTAGCGCTCCCCCCCCCCACCACAGAGTGCCAAAAACCCACCCATGCACATGCTAACCTCCACCTGTCCACCCGCTAAGGGCCTCTGCCCATCACCTTCTCTCACCCTAGTCAACACTCATGGTACAATCGTAACAGATCAGTGTCCGGCAGAGCCTTCTGCTCAATTCCTTGGACAGCCACCATCTGACAGTCACAGAGCACAATTGCAAGTACTGTACTTACTCATGATTGCACTCTGTGACTGTCAGATGGCAGCCAGCCATGGATGTGAGCGGAGGGCTTTGCCAGTCGCTGATCTGCTACAGTCATACTGTGAGTGTTGACTGAGGGGGGAGCAGGGATCCTCAGCGGTGGGTAGATTGTTATGGCACCTGCACGGGGGCAGGTCGCTGGTGGTCTGTGGGGCTAGCCCACCAAGGGCATATACAGGACCTTGGATGATTGGGGGGCACTGGACTACCCAGGATCATTCAGTATTAACAGTACAGGGCAATCTGTGGAAGGGGTCCACTAGACTACCAGGTATCATTCAGTACTAACAGTACAGGGGGATGGACAGATCCACTGGATTACCAGGGATCACTCAGTATTAACAGTACGAGGTGAATGGGGGGGCCACTGGACACAGGGGCAGAAGGCTGCAGTACAGCCACCCTGCCTTTGGGGGTGGGAGCACCTCCATAGCGCTGCGATAAGACGGATTCTTCAGCAGTGGTAAATAGCACCGTTCTGGGGGCTGTTTATTTATTGAAATGTTTCACCAGGAGGGCACACTGAATAACAAGTTGCCTGCCCACAGTGCGACCTGGGTGGGGGAGGGGTACATGAGGATGCGCTACAGAGAGATTGATACAATGTTACAAAATTCACGTTTGGAATGGCATACGACTAAGAAACACATAGGGTGATTGAGTAATGACTTTCAAGGGGAAGGTAAACATGGGGAGTAGCTAGAAGGCAGTACAACTAATAGAATACAGTCTGGACTAAGTTGAGCTGCTATACAAAAGCACATATGGTACAATAAGCTTCGGTTACAGCAGAAGTACAAATAAAATACAAGTGCAATGTAGGACTAGGGGCTAACAGTTAAGTAAAGAGGAGTGCAGTGAAGGAGGGGGGAAGGGGCGTAGAAGAGAGGAAGAAGAGGTGTGAGGCATGCCAAGAACTGGCCCCTTCAGGATGCTGAGAACCCTGCCTGGTGACGGAACCAGGCTAACAGACAGGTGAGGGAGAGAAGATAAATAGGATTGGGAGGGCAGGAGGGAGACTAGGAAGGGAGGGTAGGTAGCAGAAAAGGGGGGGTAAAGGCTGATAGGGAGTGCAATGGAGTAGGGGTGAAAGCACTGGAACAAAATTGTAGGAGGAAGATTACGGAGGATTATAGCAGGAACAGCTAGAGGAGAGGTAGTTGTGAAAGGCAGACCCGAGGGAGTATGAGGAGAAGCGTATTTGAGGGGGGAGAGAGTTCAAGACTTTAGGGAAACGATAGGATAAGACAGACTGTTGATGAGTGTGGAGCGGTGGGGGACCATCAAGGTACGAGTGTCTGTAGATCTGATGGAGTTGGGGGGAGGGGTTGAGAGAGATGAGGTGGCTTTGGCAGTGTTTAGCACTGCCAAAACCATTTCAATATACCACTATGCTGTTATGCAAGTGAGACACCCTCATTTGCACAGGCTCAGCAGCGTGGTTAGTGTGATCCTGTTGCCAGATCTGGGGAGCATTCTGGGGGCCTCTGCATATAGCTATGCACACAGAGACGGGGCAAACACAGGTTACTGGGGTGCTAACTCGTTAGTGGTCATGCCAACCCTTTGAATATTGGGTCCGTGTTGCATTATTTCAGAAGTCTCAAATTAACTCACAAAACAGAAACAGAATTGGGTTGCCATTTTTAGGACGGCACTCACAGTCAGGTTTAAGCAGGGTAGGAACAGGAAACTATGTTCTATCCAAGTCTCAGTTATACAGATAACAATGCAGAGTCCCCATCTGAACCTCAACGTTGGGACAGCTACATTGTTGACCCATGACACAACCATCAGGTGGTCTTCAAATTTTTGCATCTGCAATACTCTGCAGCACAGAAGTGCCAGAACTGTTCCCATCAGCAACTTGCTTGCTACTGAGTGGACTCCACATCAAACTACTTCATACCCCAGTCTAGGGCCTTATAAATCCCTCCTCAAGGAATTTCCGTTCTCCTGCAGGCAACAATCAATAGCCAAACATATTTATAGAAAACAAATACGTAACACAAAATCCATAATTCTTACCAAGCTAAGAATGCTGTAACCCTTACCCACAAACAATATTTTATACAGGGTTTTAAAGAAATAATGTTAGTTTGTCAAGGGCAAACTCTGCACCAACTCCTCTCTCGATTCTTCCATCTGACCAGACCTTCCATGGGGCATGGCAAATACGGCACTGGAAAGAATGGAACAGGCAAGTTCAGCACAGAAAAATTAAACAGCCAGAAACTTGCCCACACATTTTACTGGAGTGGTGACCCATGGCGGCGTGGTTTTGTTATTGTAAATCCACGCTTAAACCTGAAATTTCACTGGAGTGGTGATCCATGGCGGTTTAATTTTTCTGTACCAAACTTTCCTATGATGAACTTGCCTGTTCCAAACATTCCAGTGCCAGATTTACCTCCTCCCACCTCCACAGTATGGAAGGATTAGTGTAAGGCTAGCCAGCTTCCTAACAGAGATCAGAGATAGAACTCTAACAGGCAAGTTCCTAGTCACCTCTTCTTTTTCAAATCGTAGGTTTCTAGTGTAACCTTTATAACCATTTTCTGTTTCACATGGTACCACTTTGGCTGTGCAGTAACAACTATATGTAGACAAAACAAGAGTCAAGAGTGTTCTTTAAAAAAAGGGACCATGCTTGGGGCACCTCATACACTCCTCCTCCTCAGTTCATCTCAGCACTCCTTGCTGCAGTAACATGAGTTGTGACAGGGTAGGTCGGCCATTTGACCTGCCCAATTACTTTCAGGATCAGTGGCTCTGGTGGGAACTAAACCAAGATTTGGTAAGGGATGCCTTTTCGGAGTTGGCCTTTAAGAATACCGTGCAGGGAGACCAGCGAGCCTGCAGTTAGCCTTTAATTGGATAACTGGGAGCAGCTGATAATTGGGAAGACCTGTAGGATGAGGAGCTAAATAACAAGAACGTATCTCTACATGAAAGGGGGAGGATTGTGGGGCTGAAATCTGCAGGAAGGGAAGAGGAAACACTGCAGATAACAGCGCTGATGGGGAGCTCTAAAGAACTTGTGACTGAATGTAAAGAGGGAGATTAACCCTACAAGCCAGACAGGTAGAGTCGGGGAAGTCTACGTGGAGGCTGCTTAAAAGCAGGGAGAGCTGATGAAAGTTTTTTTGAGAACAATTCAGGCTAGTTTGATTTGGGGCCCAAGAATCCACAGCCAGAAACCACAAAGACAGTCCTGAGACAGAGAAATAACTGTATAGGCTGGACTGGGGCCTTAGAGTTACTGGCTAGAGGATCAGGGAGAGGCAGTTTATTCCTGCAGTATAAAGAAGGAAAACTGCTAAGAGTTTTTTTAAAGAAATAATTTAATTTTGTACTGTTCAAACAAACGTAAAATTTAAGAGTTCAGGTGTCTGAACTCTGAAACGTGTCTGACCTTTCATTCTAAATGTTCCTGAACGGCCTAGATCACATGGTTAAATGCTACCTGTCACAGGGGTACACACGCTAGAAATGTGCGGCATACTTGTGAAATAGTGTCATCTCATGGCTTGTTAAACTCCTTCGATGGTAGTACTTCCTTGTACACTACACTTTTCCAAGGATCCCCACTGAACTACCAGGGGAAAGGTTAGTTTTTTGTTTTTTTATGTTTTTTCTCCCCAAGATCTGCCCACTGGCACCCCCAACCCCACCACTGACCTTCTCAGAGACCTACCAGTTATCCAACACCTACCCAGCACCACAGAGTGGTGGGCAGCTGGCCATGTTGGTTGTGTGAAAGCCTGTTGGGGGGCAGGCATGACATTGTCTGGCTTTTTCCTCCAGTCTCCGATTTTCTCCACAGGGTGCCACCATGCAGTGATGCTATCACACACGCGTGCCGGGCGTCTGGTGGAATCTCTCCCCCTTTTTGTGCTCTCAGCTGTGCTAATGCCTGGCCTCGATCTGGCAGCAGTCCCACAGCAGAGTCCATCCACACCCAAGCAACCAGGGCACACAACTGAACCTGAACTGCCAGCATCATGACCAGAGGCCTTATCACTGTGCAGCTGGGCCAGCTGGCGGGTTCCTTTTTAATAAACATAGCAATTTAGACGTGTATAGTCTGTTTACTTCCCTGTTACTTTTGTTCATTTTGAACTAATCTTATTTTATCCTTTATTTGTCGGTTCCTTGTCATTTGTGCCATATATATTTTAAACTACCAACTGGTTCTGCAACATGATGATTCCAGTCAAAAAGAGACCTGGAATTAAATATTAATAGCAGGCTTCCACCCAACTGATACCACTGGCTGCACAACAAACCGGTACTTCAAAAAGGAATAGCAAGCAGGAAAAAGGCAGTAAGAAAAAAGACGTAAAATCACTTAAAAACAAGCATTTGTCAATGCCGAATGTTGATTGCGTTGGTCTGTTGAGCACGCTCACTGGCCCTCTGTCAGTTGCTCAGTCTGTTTCGTCCAGTGCTGCAAGCTGCTGTTTTGTACTGGGCTCCTGCCTGCGTTGGCACCTTGTTCTGCCCACTAAGAATTCTGCAGCTGTCCCGATAGAACTCCGCTGAGGTGGCTCACTCCCTCTCTCACCTGCTCATTCTGTTTCTCCTGGTGCTGCAGGCTGCCCTTTGTACTGGGCTCCTGCCTCTGTTGAGTGGCTTTTTTGCCCAAAAGAATCTGCAGCAGTCCCAACACAGTCTGTTGAGCCTGCTGACTCCTCTCTCCACTCATTCATTCGTTCAACTTCTGCTGGTGCTGGGTGGCCCTTTTGTACTGGGCTCCTGCCTCAGTTGGACTTTTCTACCAACAAAGAAATCCGCAGCAGTCACAACAGAGCTCCGTTGAGGTCGCTCACTCCCCCTGTGTCACTCGCTCATTCTGTCTGTCCTGGCACTACAGGCAGCCCTTTTGTACTGGGCTCCTGCCTCTGTTGGCACCTTTGTCTGCCTACAAAGAAATCTGCAGCAGTCCCGACAAAGCTCCGGTTAGCTCGCTCACTCCCCTTCTCTCACTCACTCATTCCGTTTCTGCCGGCGCTGCAGGCTGCCCTTTTTTATTGGACTCCTGCCTGCGTTGTTGCCTTCTTCTGCCCACAAAGAAATTTGCAGCAGTTACAATAGAGCTCTGTTGAGCTCGCCACTCCCTCTCTCTCACTCGCTCATTCTGGTTTCCCGCCAGCAGACTGCCCATTTGTACTGGGCCCCGTGCACTGGCACCTTGTCTGCCCACAAACAACCGCAGCTGTCCTGACAGAGCTCTGTTGAGGTCGCCAGTCTCCCTCTCTCACATGCTCATTCTGTTTGTCCTGGCGCTGCAAGTGGCCCTTTTGTACGGGACTCCTGCCTGCATTGGCGCCTTTTTCTGCCCACAAAGAAATCCGCAGCAGTCCTGACAGAGCTCTGTTGAGCTCGCTCAGTCCCCCGTCTCACTCGCTCGTACTGTTTCTCCCACCGCTGCAGGCTGGCCTTTTGTACTGGGCCCCTGCCTGCATTGATGCCTTTTTCTGCCCACAAAGAAATCCACAGCAGTCCTGAAAGACCTCCGGTGAGTTCGTTCACTCCCCCTCCGTCTACCGCTCTCTTTCTGTTTCTCCCAGTGCTGCAGGCTGCCCTTTTGTACTGTGCTCTTACGTTGAGCCCTTTCTCTGCCCACAAACAAATCCACAGCTGTCCCGACAGAGCTCTGTTGAGGTCGCTCAGTCTCCCTCTCTCACACACTCATTCTGTTTGTCCTGGCGCTGCAAGTAGCCCTTTGTACGGGACTCCTGCCTGCATTGGCAACTTTTCTGCACACAAAAGAAACCGCAGCAGTCCTGACAGAGCTCCATTGAGCTCACTCAGTCCCCCTGTCTCACTCGCTCATACTGTTTCTCCCACCGCTGCAGGCTGGCCTTTTGTACTGGGCCCCTGCCTGCATTGATGCCTTTTTCTGCCCACAAAGAAATCTGCAGCAGTCCTGAAAGAGCTCCGCTGAGTTCGTTCACTCCCCCTCCCTCACTCGCTCTCTCGTTCTGTTTCTCCCAGTGCTGCAGGCTGCCCTTTTGTACTGGGCTCTTGCGTTGGGCCCTTTCTCTGCCCACAAACAAATCCGCAGCAGTCCCAACAGAGCTCAGTTGAGCGCGTCACCCCCTCTCACTCGCTCGATCTTAATGTGTCCCACACAGTGATTTCCCACAGTGACCATGCTATTCCGCGGCAGGAGAGCAAAAACACATTTTAGCCACAATGTGAAAAATGGCAGCTGTACTGTTCATAAGGAGATGTGGAAAAATGCCACTGTTGAAAATGTGGGGTGAAAATATTACAAAATTGTGAAGTTACAAGGGTGCGTGGAAACAGTTCAACGCATGCTTGTAACACAGTTATTTTATGGAGTTTCGTCAACCAATTTTCAATTTAGGCATTTTAGGACCTCTGCTCATGAACAGTGCCACTGTCATTTTCTTAATCTGTCCTGAACAGTGATTTCCCACAGCGACTGCGTTATTCTGCGCCAGAACTGTGAAAACACATTTCGGTCAGGATGTGAAAAATGACAGCTGTACTGCTCATAAGGAGGTGTGGAAAAATTCCACTGCTGAAAATGTGGCATGACAATATTACAAATCTGCGAAGTTACAAGGGTGCGTGGAAAGTGTGCAACACACACTTGTAACACAGCCATTCAATGGGCTGTTATCACCAAATTTTTAACATAGGCATTTTAGGACCTCTGCTCATGAACAGTATCACTCTCATTTTCTTAATCTGTCCCGGACAGCAATTTCCCACAGCGACCGCACTATTCTGCGCCAGAAGTGCAAAAACACATTTCGGCCAGGATGGGAAAAATGATAGCTTTACTGTTCGTAAGTAGGTGTGGTAAAATGGCAATGTTGGAAATCTGGAGTGAAAATATTATATATTTGCAAAGTTATGAGCGTGCGAGCAAACTGCGTAATGCACGCTTGTAACACAGTCATTTTATGGAGTATCGTTACCAAATTTTCAACATAGCCATTTCAGGACCTCTACTCATGAACAGTGTCACTGTCATTTTTTTTTTAATCTGTCCCGAACACAGATTTCCCACAGCGACCGCACTATTCTGCGCCAGAAGTGCGAAAACACATTTCTACCAGGATGTGAACAATGACAGCTATACTGTTCACAAGGAGGGGTACAAATGCCAATGTTGAAAATCTGGCATGAAAATATTGCAAATTCTGAAGTTACAGCGTAGCATAGCAACTCATGGCACTTGCGCTCGTAAAAGTCATTTTTGGATTTTTCCGCAAATTTGCAACATAGGCTTTTGAGAGCCCACCTCACGAACACTGGCACTGTCATTTTACATCGCCCCAAAGATGATTCCGTGCAGTGACCGCGAAATCACCTTTCTGGGCCGATTAATGCCATGAAAGTTCAAGAATTCATGAGGAGGAGTCCCAAAAACCCCATGTTGAAAATTTGGTAAAATAATTCCCCAAAATGCCCGAGATATGCAGTAAAGTTGAAAAAACCTTATGTATTACATTATACAGCTTACTGGCATTTCCTCAGTTCGCGGTCGGCTTAGAAGAGCGCAGACGTGTTCCTGGTCCACTGAAGATCGTCGCGCCAAGCTCCTAAGGTAAGTATGGGGTGAGGGGGGTGTGTGGGGAGGCAGGGCGTGCAGTGGGTGGGTGCAGGTTGCGGGTGGGAGGCAGGCGGCGCGAGGACAGTGTCCTTTTCTGGATAAAAAAAAAAAAAAAAAAACAGACATCAGCGGGACCGTTTTTAATTTGCAGGGGCATCTGGCACACTGGGGTGGGCTCCCAGTGTGCCCGCGAGCTTTCTTGTCCGGGGAACAGCAGTAGCCAACGGGACTGGGCACCCTGCCGGCAAACGGGCAGGGTATCACTATGCTGATGGGGATTGGGCACCCCGTCGGCAGGAACAAAAGGGGGTAAAAGAATGCCGAGGAATGGGCTCTGGCCTGCAACAAAACAAATAGGGAGCACTACAGTTGACGGGATTGAGCACCCTGTCGGCAGGAACAAAAGCCGGGTATAGAATGCCAACGGGAATGGGCTCCTGTTGGCAACAAACAACACCAAAGCCGACGGGGATTGGGGCCCCCGTTGGCAACTAAACATGGTGGGGGGGGTTATATTGTTTGTGAACACAGTGGCAAGCCGCCGCTATGTTCACAAACAATCTCAGGGGTTTTACTGTACATCCCGCCCTGCAATGACGGGTCGCTCCCTCATTGCAGCAGATGGCTGACGCTGCATTGACGAGGCGGCCCTGATTGCAGTGGCTGATTTTTTTAGAAAGTTGTGGCATGCTGGCTGAATTAGTGTCAGTAGCAGCGTGCCACGGCATTGGGGGAAGTGGGTAGTTTTGCAGGCTATGGGGCATGGCACAACAGTGCCGCACCTCCACAACCTGCTTCTGGAGAAACCTGTCGCAACAAGTTTCTTGCGCATGCGCGCAATCAACATAAAAAGGACAACAAGCAGTTTTTTGTTTTTTTTTTAACTTTATGTTTATTGTTTTAATAAAACAACAAAATCGATCACAGTCGTCTGTAAGGCATTAATTGTTGCACAGATACATCCAATGTACATCAGGTTTAGACAAGAACCTATACAGAATTGTCTAAGAAATGGGGTAAAATACAAATTAATTTATTACACTGCAATATACCTGAAAAGGCTGCAGCTATCTAAGGCTATTGGGGTACAAAACCAAAATGTGTCATTTTAGTATGGTTTTAACTTCAACATTCAGTGCTGATATGTCCCCAAGTCCATAGTAAGTTACCTTAACATATTAAGTGCCCATATAAGCAACCCCCACATCTTTAAATCTATATAAACAAGTCATCAGTAGAAGTATCCCTTAATAATGACTCAGACCTAACTATCATAAAGAAAAACAAATCTCAACTTTAAATAAAGAAGCCCATTGGAATTATCCATAAAATTAACTATGGGGAAGAAAACAAAGCAAATTAGGCATTGTACTTAAGTTCAAGCAAGATCGTGTACAAAAAATGTCAAGTTTCTTCATCATCTGAATCCTCCGATCGATGGCCTTCCGAAGCCTGGAACTCCCGACTAATGGCCTCCACTTTTTTCCCCCACTTCCAGTGGGTCATTGAACTGAAACAGGCGTCCACCATAATGAATCCTAAGCCTAGCAGGCATCAGCAGCGAGTGGGAAACCCCCAAGGCTCTAAGTCTAGCCCGGACTGAATCAAACTTCTTCCGTCTGGCCCTTGTAGCAAACGAGAGGTCTGGGAATAAGTGCACCACTTTCCCCTCAAAAGACAGTCCATCTGCAGATCTTGCGGCCTGCAGCATCATATCCCGAACTGTAGAGCTAGTGGTAACCAGGAGGACCACTCTCGGTAAGTCTCCACATGGACCAGCTGCCCGGGGTGTTATTCTGAAAGCTTTCCATAAATTGTCAGCCAGTACTTCTGGTGGAAGGTTTAACACCTCAGGAAGCCACGCTTTCAAAAAAGTGATGAGCTCTGCCCCTTCGTCTCCCTCAAGAAGGCCCACAATACGAATACGGGAGGCACGATTAGAGTTCTCCAATTCTTCAAGCCTGTAGCATAGCTGGGCATTCTCCTGGACTAGTTTAGAGGTAGCTGCTAACGCCTGGGTAGCTGCCTTCTCAGCCGATGTGGCAGTGTTAATTGCCGGGTCAATTTTAGCATCTTGCTCCATGAATCTCTGGAGTATTGACTCCACTTTTATGTCAATGGCTTGTATGGCTGATTGCAATGCTTTCCATGGAGGTTCTGACCCACTAGAGATCGATGCAGTTGCGGCCTGGTCTGGTGCTGTAGGTTGCGTTTTCGGTCCGCTGCTGGTCGTTTTTGCGTTCTTCCCATATTTCAAGTTTGGTATAATTAGAGTCTGGGAAGTTTTGTCTATACAAATCTGTGTTTGAAAGTTGCTTCTTTAGACTTGAGTGATTTTTTTAAGGTTTTATTTCAGTTGATGTGAGGAGCTATTTTCGGGCATGTCTTGCCAGATAGCTGCTCAACAGCACTCCGACAAGAAGCAGTTTGACAGGAAGGTATTGGAAAGATGACTCACTGCTCACCACTGTTTTCTAAGAAGCAAAATGATACATATATACAGAGAATGACAGAAATTGCAAGCAGCACTGAAGCGTCAAACAGCTTCTACATTTTTTTTGGTGTAAAACTAAAACTGACTCCGTGCAATGCTTCACTGTGCACATGCCAGTGATCCTTAGACAGCCATGGTGCCGTTCCTAAAGAAACAGAGCCTCGACATGGCTCCGGGACCTTCCAGTCTACAGCAGTGAGTGCACACATGTACAAAGAGACAAACTATAAAAGGGAAAGGCAGAATTATGTTCTCTTTAAAATGACTCTCTGGAAAGGGTAACTAATCAGTTATCATATTGCTTGCCAAATGTACATATCTTAATGTGAAAGTGAATGATTATTTTATAAACATAACACTGTCTCACTAACCTGCACAGCGTATCTGTAAAACTGCTCTGATAGTTCTCCCACATCTCCCTTGTTATCTGGTTTGTTTGTGAAATCTTCCAGGCGATCTAACTGCTCCACTTCGGCTATGGCGTAGGGTCTCTCCTTCAGCAGCTGAACGATCTGGAATCTGCACAGGCCTGTTATCAGCAGAGTGTAGTGAGGTTTGGGCCAGTTACTGCCTACAACCTGAACAGCAATCCCTGCTGTACCAATCCTATAAACAAAGGAGATACAATAAAAACTGATTACTAACACTCTGGCACCAAAAGACGAAAAACTGAGCAGCCTCAGCAGTCACTTCTTTTTGAAAACTGTCACCTTTCCTGGATAATGGCAACCGGCTGTGAGCAAGTATTCCTGTATGTTCCTGAAAATTCAAGAAGGAAACACACAACTCCACGTGAGACACCAGAGACATACTATAGGATGAAAGATAGCATCTTCTGCTGGTGACCAGACTTGGACTTTTATCTGTGCACAGAGTCAGAAAGTATGACAGCTGACCCACTGCTCTCCCCATACCTCTCAACCGCTCACCTCACGGATTAGGGATGAGGCTAAAAAATTAAAAAAAAAAAGGCAGGGACAAATGGCCGAACTATGTATGTATGTATTGTTTACCAAGTAGGTGCACTAGACAAATCAGATGCCTATTTTCGGGTACGACCTGGGAAAATACAAGAAGGGTGGTCAAAAGCAAGGAACAGTTATGACAATTATTCAATACAAACGGAGTTCAATACAAAGATACAAAACAGACAACAATAAAGTAAAAGGATGGAGACGGTGACTGGAACTAAAACAGAGATTCAAGAAACACAGTCATTCAAGACTTTTCATTTCAAGACACAATTATTGACCTACAGAACAAGGTTCCAGGTATACATCTACAGTTAGTAAAGGAGAAGTGCATGTAAGGGGGAAGGGGATTTAATCTTTAAACAGTCTAGGGGCAGGAGCATAAAACTGCTTGTTGCAGAAAGGTTTGAAATGCAGTTTTAATGGCATGCATGGATGAGCACTGACGGACAGTGCTTGGGGTAGAGTTCCATACTGTAAGTGCTGTGAAGGAGAATGACATCTCCACAGGTTTGATCCTCATTCTAGGGAATACATAATGGTCCAGGCATGTGAGATTAAAAAAAAAAAAAAAAAAAAAAAGGCACATCTATTCACTGGTCACTCCAACCCATACAAGGGACACAACTGAAAGCAAATATCAATATAAGCTCCAGATGCTGCCTTAATTTGTATTTATTGTTTTATTGCTAATTTATGGTATGACCATGTATTTTAAATATGTTCAGCACCTTGGCTCTGGAAAGGCGCTATAAAAATAAAGTTTTACTTGCTTACAATATGCTGCTTAGTGTAACCAGCACTTTCTTATTTGGAACTAGACCGCAACACTAATAGTGACATTATTTTATGATTAAAATCCCTACTCTTCAGTGACAAAAATGCAAGAGGCATGGTTTTTGTAATTTTAAAAAAAACATCAAAAACCTTTTTTATTTTTGGTGAACTTTCTTTATTGCTCCCCTGAGATCGGGGCATCTCTCAGAGGTGCCCACTTGGACAGTGCCTGAAGCCTGCCTCCTCTTCCGCTCCCCCCAGCCGGACTTCCCAGCCCCCCCGAATCACCCACAGGGTGCTGGAAGTTTGTGGCTAATATAGAGGAGTATGGGCATCGATGAACAATCACGCTATGCCAGCATCGAGTGGTTCCCTAAGCAACTCATGTAAACATCAAGAGCGCAGTTCGAGAGGTTTACAAAAGTTGCCTAGGGAACCATGAGATGCTGGCATAGCGTGGTTGTTCATCGATGCTCATACATTGTCTTTTATAGTGTATGGGCGTCAATGTCCACTTTAATTTGATCCAACAGTGTCTGCAATGTTTTCTTTTTTGGTTTTCAAAACACCCTGTGGTCACAGTGCACAGCTGAAAAACTTGCCTTACTCTTCTTTCTAGTCCATCTTTCATATTGCCAGCAATCCTCATATGTAAAGTACAGCTCACCAAACACGGACTGAACTGAATAACAAACTCTTTAATGTAAACACTAAATACAATATTAAAAGGCAATCTTTAATGTAAACGCTAAAAACAACATTTAAAGGTAACCGATAACCGGAAATGGGTCACTGAAACAAATCGTGTGACTCTAAATTTCCAATGGCAGTTGCCGTAAACAGGAGACAGGTTAGGGACATGAAGTGATGAACTTTGCATTACTTATACAGACTTTAAAAGCAATTCTTGGCGTTCGCGCAGCTGTGCTGACTAGGAGATGGCCACGTGAGTTGATTCCATTTTGTTGTACCATCGATGTGACGTACCATCGAAGGCATAACAACAGGATGACAACACACTGATGGTACAACAATGCTGGTAAAAGATGGAATTTAACTTATAACAGCATTCTACCATACATCATATGGAGATTATCTGTGCTGCAGCTTAATAAAATCACACTATGGCACTTTATAAGAGCCAGTAACTTTGTCTTGTATGGGTTGGAGTGAGCACTGCACAGATGTATGTTTTTTTTTTTTTTGTGTGTGTGTGAATGATAAAACTGGCATAGCCAGGCTTTGGCAGTAGCAACAATGCAGTAAATCTGTGGTTTTAAAAGCAGTATGTCCAAGGCATAAATTAGTGTCTGAGAGTTGATTAGTGGCCTTTGCTAATCAAAATGAAAAATGATTAGCAATCTGCCGATTTTGATTAGCAGTTTTATAAAATTGGTATTTTTACTTTAAACCATGTAATTATTACTTATTATTGTATATCTTGATAAAATAGATGTTGTATACAGAGTTCTGAAACTGAATTTGCCATTTTGACCAAATTGTCTGCATAGCCTTTCTTATTACCCTACCTTAAGTACCTGGTGCAGAACGTTTTCCAATCCCCACCGAATCGTAATTCTGTGCAACAGCAATGCCGTTCCACGCCACAGGGGTGAAAACTCATTTTGGCCAGGATCTGAAAAATGACAGCTGTGACTTACATGAGGTGGGGTAATAAGAAGGCTGTGTTGAAAATCTGGGGTCAAAATATTTAAAAATTCCAAAGTTACGAGGGTGCGTAGCGAAACTGCAACAAATGGTCATAACTTTGCCATTTTTTCATAGTTTGACCCCAAATTTTAAACACAGCCTTCTTATGACCCCTGCTCAAGAACAATATGACTGTCATTACACAAATCCTGCACAAAAGGTGAATTTGCCAAGTGACTGTGAAATCACCTTTCGGGCAGGAGTTGCTTAATGATAATTATATTGTTCGTTGGGGGCGGGGGGGGGGCCGGGGTTGTCCCCAAAAGGCTATGTTGAAACTTTGGGGTCAATACCTCAAAAAATGACTGAGTTATGCACCAAAGTTAAAACCCCAACTGAATACATAGGACCGCATTTACTTTAGTTCTCATACTGCAGTCACCGGTTCCAGCAGCAAGACATGCCTTCGATTGGGAGCGCGGATCTCTAACCTGGGACCTGTTCAGGTGAGTGACGGTCTGTGGGGGTGTCAAGGGGGTGTGGGGGGTGAGTGCACAGTGGGTGCAGGTGGGGGTATGGGAGTGACTGGCGAGGGACTTTTTTTTTTTGGCAGGTTCAAATAAAAAAAAAAAAACATCGAGGGGACAAAACAGACAGCGATGGGATGGTGAAGAGGTGCCACTAGACACCAGGGAACATCAAAAATAACGGGGACAGCGGTCGGATGGGGGGGGTCCACCAGACATCAGGAATAAAATGCATTACGGGGATGGCAATCAGTGGAGGGAGGGGGCACCAGATGTCACCAGAGAAACAAAGAGCTGGCAACTGGAGGGTGGGGGGGCACCACTAGACACCAGGGAAAGTAACAAAAAAAAAATACAAGGACAGCCAGCTTCTATGATTAGCAACCATTGCTAATCAAGCTGGAAATTGAATCGTGTCTCCTGATTCTTGGGTCGCAAACTGCGATGCGAACCGGCCTATTTTATGCCTTGATGTCATCTTTTTTCTTTGTGTATCAGAACCTTTGCACACCAACACTCTTCCTCCATATTACCCATATGCCAACAAACCCCCTGCAAGCTTTGCCTTTACAGAACATTCTGCTCAAAGTAATTGGATGAGAAAATTGGCAACTGCGGTTCAGACTTCCTGTCTTCAGCTGGGCTTCAATACTTTGGCCAAAGACACTTGGGTTTCTTAGTATGGGGGTCTATCCAGCTAAAAATGGGAGTAAGAGACACTCCATCACTGCCTCCTTGCCCACTCCAATCAATCCCAACCTCTTCCACCCTTCCCCATTCTCCAGTCTGCACCAGTCACAGTGCCGGAAGGGAGAAGGGTGTAACGTGACTAGCCCTGGTCACCCGGGAAGGGATAGAGTGGCATTTTTTTTTTTTTATCTGACCAAACGGTGAAATGATTCTAAGTGGCCAAACATTTCAATTGGTTCAAATCTAAGATAAAATAACTGAATTTCATCACAGTCACCAAACAGAAATTCAATGTCGGCTCAGCCACAAATCCATGCCGTTTACTATCCTGTAGACTGTTACACCCAAGGTAGTCCACTAGGTCTTCTTTGATTAGTGACTCCATCAATTTACACACTACACAGCTTTCAGAGAAGGCTGACAGGTCTGCAATTCCCTGGTTGCTCCTTGACCCCCACCCTCCAGTCTTTTGGAACTACCCCAGTCTGAACTGAGCTATTGAATAGCCCTCCTAGGGTGGGTTAGCCAGTTCCACTGCCAATTCTTTGAGCACCCTCAGGTACACCCATCCAGCCCTAGGGTCTTGTCCATCTTTAGGGCTTCTAGCCTCATCTGGACCCATTCTCTGGTGAAGACTGGCTGCCTCATTTCAGTAATACCCCTGACAGCCTCCTCGATGCCACTGTCAGGCAGGGGCTTGCGGTCTTCCCTTGTAAAGACAAAGCAAAAGTAATCAGTAAAGATGGCTGCTTTTCGTTCATCTTCCTCTATAGCCCTCCCCCTTCTTGTAGCCCAACAATACCCACTCCCTGCTTCTTTTTTATCTGAAGAATTGTATTATGCACACCACTGACCACCTCCATAATGCACAGGTCTGGGTCTGCCGCTGCCTCCCTGACTGCGTGTCCTCTTAGCATCCTTAGCTTTCATTTGTTACTCTCCCCATTACTCCTCCCCTTGCTTTTTCGTGCACCTGGCGAAAGCCTTTTTCCTGGCCCTCACTGCTTCCCTGACCCATTCTGAGAGCCATACTGGTCTCTTGTACCCGTTTCGTTTTGTAACAACTCTCCTGCATGACTGCTGCCTCCAGAATGGTCCCCTTGATTGCCCCTCATCTTTCCTCTGCACCTCCAGTGCTGTCCGCCTGGTCAATTTGTCTCAAACCAGCTCCCTCATCCAGTTGAAGTCTGCTCTTCTGAAATCTGGGACTTCAGTTTTTGGTAGCGGCATTCTGGTCCCCAGGGCTCGCCTGAACCAAATGGAGCTATGGCTGCTGGACCCCAGTGGCTCCCCTACCCTCACTCCACTCGCCATCTCAGAGTTAGTGAGCACCAAACTGACACTGGGTTCCTTAATCGGGTGCACCAGCAGGCAGTTCTGCACTGTATCCAAAAGGGCCGGATGTTTGGTGCACCTGGCTCCTGGAATGTCCCAGTCAGTATCTGGCAGCATCAGAACAGCCGCCACCACCACCACCACCACTTCCCCTTTCTTCACTCTCCTTGCCAGGTCTTCCCTGAGCTCCCCATCTCTCTGTCTCTCTCCTCCCCTTGTCCCGGTGGTCTACGCATCCCCCGCATCCATATTTTCTTGCCGGAGGACACTGTGAGGTGACTCGGTTTCCCCTTTGCTTCCTCTGATGTGTCTGTCCTCCGTAGCCTCTACGTCCTCCCTGATTTGCAGGGCTACCCCCACCCCATTTGCCCTTCCCCCTCTCCTGTCTAAGCACCGCGTAACCTGGGACTGATAAGTGCCAATCATTATTCTCTGTGGCCCAAGTTTCAGTGATGGCTACTAGGTCCACCTCAGTACCTGCCACCAATATCTTGCTGCTGTCTTTGTTATGATGAATCTGCAATGTGTAGTAGGTGAACACAGATTCTGTGCTATTGTACCAAGTACTGCAGTGAAATGGCTAATGAGGTGCAACTGCTTTCTGACTAGGGCTGCCCAAACCTCTAAAAGTTCAACCTCTTGAACTTTATGGGTAGAACCTAAAAGTTCTACCAAGTTCTAACAAGTAGAACTAGGCTACACCTGGTCCAAGCAAGAGAGCACATCATAAATCCTTACTCCACCCTAACCCTCCCTCTTCCATTACCAGATTGAAGTCTTCTGAGGTACAATGCAGCAGCACTGTATGTCCCCATCATCCGCCCTGTCTCTGCATCCTGGGGGGCGCCTAAACTTTCAAACAAGGTCCTGCTGTTACTTCCTTCTTGTTCACAGAGTGGCTGACAGACTAAAAATATTTAAAAAATCCATTGGCCCCATCTTCAGCAGGCACAGCTGTGTGGCCCCTTCCTTCATTTCCCCTGCCCTAAATGTCCATACTAGACTAGCCTGATGATATCTCTTATGTGGGGGTAGTAGAAGCATGATATCCAGCACGAGACCACTGTTTCCATATGCCATACAGAGTGGCAGTAGTTGCATCAGGGTGTTCAGCTGCAAGGGAAGCCCTGAATCAAGTCTTGCCTCAAACCGCCTTCACGTATCAGCCAGCATGACATACAGGAACTGGGGTCCCATGCTGGGATACCATGCTTTTCCACCTTCCCATATAATGGGCTATTTTGGGATTTGGACTAACATTCTGGTATGGACAGGTAGGGAGGGGGGGAACAAAGCAGTGATGTGCTGCCAAATTTCCAGCTCGGAGGGGTCATGACCAACACTCCCAGCCCCTACTTCAATATATCCTTAGCTACCCTGGCGGCAGCAGCAGAAGGGCCCTACCCTGCCTCACGCCTGTCACTTACCAGCAGCTGCTTGCTTGGAAAGCTGGAGGAGGAGGATGATGATGCATCTGCATGCTGCCTCCTTCACTAGGTAATCCCTTCCCACTGCTGCTCTGGTTCTCTCTCACACCCGTGGCACAGAAACAAGGTCTGATGGGAGAAATTCCATCATTGTCGCTGACCGCTGCACTAGATCTGCACTGCCACCAATGGCACCATACTGTGGTCTTCATGCCAGAATAGCAAATGGTGCTTTTGGCACCAAACTAGCAGTGCCACCTTGTGTGCCGCATTTGGGGGATAAGTCAGGTTAGAGCAGTTGGGGTTGCTGGCTGTGTCCACCAAACTGGAGAGCACAGGATGTGGGGAGTGGGCCAAAGTTCACACGAAAAGGCAAAAAAGTTTGTGGATGTTCTCACCAATGCAAACAGCTGGGGTTTGACCTTTTTGGTATTGAGGTTGAACTGAACTTGCAGCCCTAATTCTGACATCACTACTATACTTCAACAGCATCTGTAAGTGTAATAGATTCCCGTACAGGACAACACTGTACCACATGGTTAAGGAACTTGCTTCAAGTCCAGAGTCACAGAATGGGTACCTTTAAATGAACGGATTTGTATGCTTTTCAATGCCAATGTTTATTGCCTTGTCACTAAGTGTATTCTATGCTTCAATAAATTATGCAGGATATCAGTACTGAGAAATCAAATGTACTAAATGGACAGAAAAGCAGAGCAAAAGCCAAACGAGGTCACAATCCAAAAGCTGACTTGTCTGGTCATTTGACACTCCAACCCTGCACTCGCCTCTCATACAGCAGTACCAAGAACATGTACTTGCTGTGTTTCATAAGTCAGCACAAGCTGTAGTCTAATGAAACAGTTACACTTTGAGTTTGCAGCATTTCTGCAACATTACAGGCAGGGGCCAGCTGACAGTTTGTGTTACCAGCTGGTGATCGGTTGCTTTTGTTTTCCAACTGAGACGTCTACTGACAGTACCTGTGTAAGGTAGGCAGCTCTTCCGTGTCACTCTCTGGGTCCCTGGTGTTCGGGATGACTCCTATAATGGTACTTTTCAGCGAAGTGCCCTTCAGCAGCCTGCTCCGCACCAGCTGCATGTTGCGACCGGTTTCCACGCTAATTCGCATCGTAGAGCCCGGTAGCAGGACCCCTTCATGGATCAGAAGGAGCGGAAGGCGGCCGGGGATCTGTATGACACTGTTAGAAGACATGACCGGCCTTGGGCCGCAACACTCCACCGACAGACGCTCTATTGGGCAAAACCAGTGTTAACAGTCAAGCTGCTGTCACGATAGTTTAGCTTTAAGAAGGCGAAAGTCCAAAAGACAGCCACCGTACGGCAAGGAGAGCAGGACAAACTTCTTTAATTACCGCTTGAACAGAGCTAACGGATGTGCTTGTGCCCCCTGCTGTTGTTTTTTATTACTGCTCCTGTGCCCCGGGAAAATGGGTCGAAGAGGGTCGATCCAATATTGGCCGTAGCAGTAGAATCGTTCCTATCCTATGCATCGCCTAGTAAGCCCGGTTTAAATATGTGGAACGTTTCGTTGACTGCAGGTTTTTTTGGTTTTGCTCTCAGGTACAGCCTAAACGGAATAGAATTTGCTCCGAAACATTCAGGGTAGAAGCGTGTTGTGAACTTGTGCAAAAGCAGAGTGCCTTTGGATGCATAGAAAGAGAAAGACTAGAATTGCAGCAAGATTAAAGTTGCCCCGTAGGGTTACCACCTGTCCTGTTTTTCGCAGGACAAGTCTTTGGGCAGTTGTGTCCTGCAAAAAAAAAAAAACTTGAAAAATGATACATGTCCTGACTTTATAGTAGAAAAAATATTTTCTAAGTTTCCACTAAATGTTGCAGAAAACTAAAATACCTTAAATGACAAGAAACAACAGAAGAAACCAAGAAACTACAATACTTAGCCTTAATTCTGATTATATAAAGAAAACAAGTCTGTTGCATTGGTCGAGGGTACTACAGTCCAACGAAAAATCATGTTTCAGTAAGAAATGTCCCACTTTGGGCTTCTTAAAAGGTGGTAACCCTAGCCCTGCCGATCGCCAGTAGAGAAAACGTCCCACCATCTTGTGGCTGGCAAATCTCGGAATCCACTCATTGACATCCACAGGATTTTCCCGCAGCGCTTCGTTTAACTTTAATTACTAATGTTACAAAGCCATAACCGTGTTTTTTGTGAGTTTTCTTTTGAAGAGCAGACTACGTGCGAAAGACTAATGCTCAAATCATGCACTGTCATTACCTTATCGTTGCCGCAGATACATTTGAAAGGCAGCAGCCATGCTCATTACATTCATGTAGCAAAGCTTTGACAACCACAGACATTTCTGAGAGGACTTTGTATCATTTTTACTTCTTTTGCGTCATATTATATTATGTTTATTGGGTAGCCTGGGCTCTGTGCCACAGAATGATATTGCCAGTCTGCACTATCATGGATATATATATATATATATATATATACTATTGAACAGAACTGCAGTTACTGTTTTCAGTGGATTAACTATATCTGTCATGGCAATGAACGCGGATATAAGCATTCCTGGAGACTTTTAACATGCTATTTAATATATTGCACTGAAAAGTCAATTGTGCAGGGCTCTGGCTAAGAAGATATGTTTCAGAAAATGAAAGTTTTGTGAACTTGGCCTTGTGATGTTACCCATGCATGCAAAAGCTACTCAGAATCTAGCACGGGGATCCAGATCCCTCCAGCTCCACCCTGGTCCATTTAACTGATTGATGTCCTGTTGTCCGCACACTCTGATATGACGTTGCCATTATCACTTAGAGTTCCCTGTTGTCCACTGTCACCCTCTGATGCCCTCGACTGACCTGTGCCACCGCGTCAGTGATTTCCCTGTTATTTACGGTCATCCCCACCCTCCTAGCACGTGACAACTTTTTTTTAATCTTATTTCTGTTTTTGTACGCCCGTGTGGTGTAACTGGCAGGGGCATCCAGCCGCCGGCTCTGCCTGCCCGGAGAGCAGCAGGCTCACTCGCACGATGGGGGATCTAGTGCGTCTGCACACTGCCCCCCCAACCGGAGGGCCTCCCCATGCCACTCCGAACCAGGCTGGGCCTGGAACCCCTCAGCGCAATTCCACGACAGTCCTCCAGGCAGGGCAGAGTGCGGCCATCAAGCTGCACGGTCGCGCCTAGCCATTTTCCACCTATAGACCCCATGGAGTGCGGACGTGCAATGACGTCCTGAGGCACAACGTGCCGACATCCGCCGCACTCCAACCCTAAGTGCACCAGCTCTGGTAGTGCCCCCGGTCATCACCAGGGGCCACTACAGAGCAGTGGGAACCCTCAACTCTCCCTTGGATAGGAGAGCAGTCATCCAGATGCTCGATCCTATCCCTCCTCTGACAACCCGGGTGTGTTTCCAAACCCAGATCGCCAGCGTAGTGCGAGGTGTGGCGTCCAGCGCCTTAGCCCACAGCGCCACTGGGCCAACATCATGTGACGACATAGTAATACTGATTGCTGTGATGTCTAGTGGTACCACCCACCCTCTGATGCCCCAGCCTGACATTGACAATGGGTGAGGGACGACAGTAGACATCAGTGACTTGGTGGCACAGGACAGTCGAGGGTGGCATAGGGTGACTATGGACAACACGGAAATTTAAGTGATTATGACAGTGTTAAAGCTGACACCAGGGCAGCCATAGAGTAAATGTGCCAGGGTCGGCTGGCTGGACTAGCTTTTCAATAACGTACCATGAGGTGTAATTTCCAGGTTTTTGAATGCATGTGTAACACCACCTGCCTAAGTTCACAAAATAGTCATTTTCGAAACTTATCTCCTTGGCCAGAGCACTGCCTAAGTGACTTCTCCATTAATATAAGTAATCTATACAGGAAATGTTCTATCTATGTTTATTTGCACACAGAGAGCATTTAATCCACTGAGTGCAGTTGATGCTGATAAAAAAAAATATATATATGGCCATGGAGCTGTTACTCCTACAATTAGCTGCTCACTTCTAAAGCCTGAGGACCGCACGGCTTCTCTCTTGGAGACCACGGACTGGAACCTGGTATGGGCAGGCACAGTTTGGGCTCTTTCTCACTCACTGTACCTCGCTGACTCTGACTGAGAACAGTAATTAAATTTTTTACCACCTCTCCCGTCCCACCCCTTGCCGCTATTAAATACACAGTTACCCCGCCCTTCTATATACCTCGGTTCCTATTGGCTTACAACAATTGATGGTCTCTTGCTCTACCGGCTGGGCTCAGAAATCTGACAGCCTGCTTGCTTGATTTTTGTTCTCTCTAGGCTCCATACACTCAACATGCTCCTTTTACCTTTCTTACTGGGATACCTAGTGGCTGTGAGCATCGTCCCCTCCTCATTTCCTCGGCATGCCTACAGACACTCTACCCCACTGTATTTCAGATTTATACACTCCTTGCTCCCCTCTCTCAGCATATTTTATAAACGAACGATCTGCAACTTCTGCTATGCATTTTGCTACTAGAAACACATACCATGGAGGTTCCCCCTTCAAGTCTTGTCCTCCATTCCTCCTAATAGACTACCTAGCTTCTCGGTCAGGCTACCGATGTATGCCACCTTGGGTCACTCTGGACCAGGCCCTACAAATTCACCCCCTACATCCACCCGCCTACACAAAAGAAGAACACGCCTACTCAGAGTCTTACTTAATGCACTAAAAAAAAATTGTTGATGCTCATGCACGCGGGTACGTTGAGCTTAACCCCGCCTCCCAGCCCATTCATACTCCCTCTGATCTCACCCAATTGAAGAGATGAGTTTTCTACACATTAACACTTGTAGTCTACTGAAGAAATTTGATACGATCTCAAGCCTGGACACTTACTCTAGCCCAGATGTCCTTGTTGTTACTGAATCTTGGTTGAAACCTTCCACCAAGGACACTGAAGTGAATATCCCCTCATATAATCTGTTCAGATCCAACAGACCTACATGGGGAGGTGGGGTAGCAATCTATATTCGAAATAAGTGGTCTGTGTCCCTCACTGATGCTACTTCCGTGGCCAAAGAATTTCAGTGTGTTACATTAAAGATCCAAATCTCACAAGCTATCTCCTTCTGTATATTGGGGTATTCAGACCCCACCCCTCTGCAGGGGTTAAAGTGCTGGAACATCTGCGCAATGTGCTAGGCACTACAACCTCAGAAGTTATCATCTTAAACATAGAAACATAGACTTTGACGGCAGATAAGGACCACTTGGCCCACCCAGTCTGCCCATTTCCCTACCTATTGGGTAAGCTGCAGATTCTAGTTAACCAACAGCCTACTTCCTGCAACCCCCCACTATAATTGCCTTATGTCTGTCCCATGCATGTTTGAATTCCCCCACTGTTTTAGACCCCACAACCTCTCCAGGAAGGCGGTTCCATGCGTCCACCACTCTCTCCGTGAAAAATAATTTCCTCACATTACCCCTGAGCCGTCCCCCCTCTAACTTTAAATTGTGCCCCCTTGTTCTTACACATCTCTTTTTCTGAAAGATGCTACCCTCCTGGACTTTGATTCCCTTGGTTGACTTCAACATGGATTGGCTCACTTCCGTATCCCAGCCCCTAAAGGACATCTGTGACTCTTTTGGGCTCACCCTGCTGATCACTGAGGCCACCCATCCAAACACTAAGAACCCATCTCATAGTACCTTACTAGACCTAATTCTAGTTAATAGGCCCCACCTTTTTTCACATTCTGCCACCTTCTTTAATGACATTAGCGACCACTGTGCAATAGCCTCCACGAGGGCAGTAAAAAAAGTTACTTCCACATCTAGACATACTCTTAAGAGATGCCATCGGTACTTCCACCTAAATGCCTTCCTCACTGACCTTCAAATTGCAGAGTGGCAGGATTTTTACCTGGCCACCACTGTGGAGCAAGCATATGACATATTCCAAAATTTAATTTGCGACATCATCAACAGACATGCACCTCTAGTTAAGGTGCGTACCAAAAAAAAGATCCTGCCCCTGGTTCACATCCAGTCTCAAAGCTACATTACTACACAGGGATGCACTTTGTAAAAAAGTTAGAAAATCCAAGCTGCAGACTGATTAGCTTGCCTTGAGAGCCTGTAGAAATCAGTGCACTAGACTGATTAGGGCTGAGAAAGCCAGATATTTCCGCACTGAGCTTAAAGACTCAACACAACACACTGTGCAGCAAAATTCTGGAAGACCTTAAAATGTGTTGAAGGCCACAGCTCTGCCAGTACACTCCCTACCAAAATTTCCTTTGGAGGTTCATCCATCACGGGCAAGTCCAAGATATTGGACCTACTTAATGAACATTTTGCCACCGCCGGACTAGCATTTGACACATCACCGTTCAGCAACCTTGGGGCACAATCATGTACCCAGAACTTAAACCACATTGAATTACTCACTCCTGGTCATACACCTGGTTTTTCATTCAGCACTAGCACGTTCAAACAGGTAGAGGATCTTCTCCTAGCCTTGGACACAAAGTAAAGTGCAGGTGCTGATCACATTGAGCCCTTCTTCCTAAAACTAGGATATTACATACTAGCAGCCCCGCTCACCCACCTCTTTAACTTATCATTTGCACAGGGCTCCATCCCCACTATTTGGAAAACTGCCCTTGTTATCCCCTTATTTAAATATGGGGAGCCTAGCGATTTAAATAACTACCGTCCAATATCTTTTCTTCCCACTCTGTCTAAATTATTAGAGAAGATTGTCAATGCATAGCTTAGACAATATCTGGAGAACCACAACCTTATTAATCCTCTTCAATCCAGCTTTAGAGCACAGCACAGCACAGCATGGTATCTGCCCTTGCCAAGGTCTCAAATGACTGGCTAAATGCACTAGACTCAAAAACTATGTATGTGCTTTGTTCCTGGACCTGAGCAAAGGATTTGATGCAGTGGATAATGACCTACTGCTAGCTATGCTAAAAAACTATGGTCTGGATAACATGGCACTAAACTGGTTTACACACTGCCTTATTGGGCGCCTTCAGCAAATTAAGGCTGAAGGGGAACTCTCCCCACCAAAGTTATTGCAAAGAGGAGTGCCGCAAGGGTCCATTCTAGGCCCGCTACTCTTTGCTATCTATATTAATAACATCAATGCCGGTATTAATTCTGCAAACATTCACTTGTTTGCTGAAGATGCTGTAATTTATATAGATAGACCCTCTCCCGAACTGGTGTTTAGAGACCTTCAGATAGAGTTCAACCAACTACTGAAGGATCTACTACATCTGAAGTTACTTCTAAATGCTAAAAAAACAAAACTATGCTCTTTTTTCCACTGCTGATCAATGTTCAGGTTAAACAATCTTGGAAACATACCTTATATAGCAACACTCCTAGGTGAGCCTCTTGAACAAGTTGACAAGTTCAAATATCTAGGGGTCTGGTTAGACTGCAGACTGTCATTTGCTGACCACATAGAAGAGCTATCCAAGAAGCTAAGACAAAGGCTTGGTCTCTTCTTTAGAATTAGGCACCCATTAACCTTAGAAGCAAAAATAAGGTTGGTCCAAGCAACCTTTTTCTCACTCTTGGATTATGCTGACTTTATGGACAAGGCCCGAAAGCTGCGTTGTCCAAACTTGACACACTCTACCATAGAGCCCTTAGATTCATCATGGGTGCACACTACTCTCTTCATCACCGCTCCCTTTATGCAGCTGTAGGGTGGTGCTCACTGAGCCTTACGTGCCAAAGAAATTCTGTTCTGTGGACTTATAGAGTAATTACCAACAAGCTCCCTCGATATATCACTGACTGCTTGCCCCACTGTGTCTTGGGTAGCTATCCGCTTAGAAGTCTGTCCTATATTTCTCTTGCCATCCCTAAGGTCAGATCTCGTTTTGGTAAATTGGCTATAAGCTGCGCCCTTCCTTCCTTCTGGAATACCGTTCAAAAATCACTCAAACTTGCATTTCCTGTGAAACTACCCTGCTTTAAAACCCTACTCTATAGCGCTGTCAAAGAGATGTGCAGATGCCTTCGTTGAAAACCCCTGCTGAGCAAATAGCATCTCTAGAAGCAACTTCTTTCTCTCTTCTCCTCCTCCCTATTCATTCCCTATGTTCATTAACCTCTTGTGCTGCGCTACTACCCTGAACCATTTACCATCCATATATCCTTTGGTCCAATCCCTAGCCCATGCGGTGGCTATATGCTACAAGTCTGTCGTCGTGAACGTATGTGTGTAGGTATGTATGTGTGTATGTGTATGTATACATGAGCATGTGTATGTACTGTTCTCTGTATATATACATATTATCAACCATTGGTAGCTGTGCTACTAATCGCACGACTGTAACTCTAAAGTATGCTAAGTCTCCTACACGCTGTGACTAACTTGAATCCTACTTGTAATTACTCTTGTATGTAAATATGTAAATGCTAATGCGTATTATGTATTCTACTATTTGCATATTATGTACTGCCTTTGTGATTATCTTGACCTTTCCAGGTCCACCTTGCAAATGAGTTCTTTCTCAACGGTGCTTCGCCTGGTAAAATAAAGATTTGATTGATTGATTGATTATTAATGACAGTGCACACTTTCAGCAGTCATCTACCACAGAGTCCAGTCTACACCAGAAAACCCCATAGTAAATGTTTTAAGAAATTGCTTATGTGATGGGGCAGAGGGTGTTGGTGACTGTGAAGTAGAGGACCGACCTCACTATACCCGAACACCTGTATAATGACACAAAACCTGCACCAGGTGTCTAGCAGACCACCGTACACCACCCATTATGGTGGTTACTGTCCCACCACCATAATAGTATACATTACATGATCATTGACAACTTGGAAATGGTTGATGGGACACTACCTGCTGGGATAGGTGTGGTGGCGCTCCACTGATCTCCAAGGATAGGGTTTGGGTCTCTATACAGGGGACCAGGGATAGGTAGGGTAGCCACTAGACCACCAAGGAAATGTTGCAAAGTACTATACATGAAATCTGGATGGGGTTGTGGGGCATGTCACAATGGCGACTTTTATCTGTGCTGGCCCGCCTTTAATGCACCGCATAATTCTCCACCACCTTCTTGCCTCCCTTTTAGAGCACCCCATTGTTCTCTATGCCCTGCTAGTCCACCCTTTAAAGCACCCCATCATTCTCCACACCCTGCAGGCCTCCCCTTAATGGTGGCCCCCCTTAATGCACACTGTCATTCTCCACTCACTGCTAGCCACTCCATTTAAATGCACTCCATCATTCTCAATGCCCTGTTGGACCACCCTTTTAATGTAATCCAACACTCTCTATGCCCTGCTGGCCTCCTTTTTAATGCACCCCATCATGCTCCACACCCTGCAGCGCCCCCAATGCCTGTCAACCTTTAAAGCATCAGATTATTCTCCACACCCTGCAGGTCCCCTTTAATGTTGGTCCCCATGTAATGCACCCATCATTCTCCATGCCCTACTCGCTACCCTTTAATGCACCGCATCATTCTCCACCCTGCTTGCCCCCTTTAGTGCAATCTCATCATTCTGTATTCCCTGCTGGTCCCCCCTTTTAAAGCACCCCAACATTCTCCACGCCATGCTGCATCTATAAGTGACTTTGTGCTTTTGCTTCCAGAGTGCTGAGTGCCTTACTTATACTGTTGCATTACCTGGGTCACTGTAGCAGTGAGAGGGAGCAATACTGTTGCACTACCTGGGTCACTGTACATGGAATGGTAATTTAATCGGCTTTCTTTCATTGCAGAACTGAAATGTATGCTAATGGTTTAATAATACACAACCTCGCTGGCCCAGTGGCGTGGAAGGCTGAGGCAGTGATGCCTTACCTCCTGCCATGCCGGCAACCCGTGTGAGCGGGTCGTCGGGGGCCGGCCAGAGTGAGAGAGGATCGAGCATCCAGAGAACAGCTCTCCTCTCCTGGGGAGAGTGGGAAATAGAGGCCGTCAGTTGCCTGACACCTAGCGGAGGCTAGGTGTTGGCATGCCTGGCCCTGTAGAGTGGGGCACGGAGGTGGAGCAGCCGTCAGGCATACGTCGAGTGGACGCGCGCATGGCACGCCCATCGTCGGCGTTGCATGCTCTGCCACCAATAGAAAGTGAAAATGGTGGCTCTGGTTGAGTGGCTTGATGGTCATCTGTTGGGAATGCGCCGCCTCCAGTTGGTATCACCACCAATACTGGATCCTGTCCTGGTGGGGAGATTGAGGGGCTCCCTGCTACTCCACCACGGGGGGTAAGCCGTGGGGGTAGAGTGGTGATGGCTGGAAGTGTGGAGGATGGTGCCTGGATGGACGGCTGCTGGAGATATGGATGCCAGGTAAAAAGAGCCAACTGGGGTGCCAGGGGGCGAAAAATTGCCAAAAAATAAATAAATAATACACAACCTTGTTTTGTTGACAATTCTTTATGTAGTTTTATTGTATATATCCTTAACATTATGTACACCCTCAAACAGAGCAGCCACTCATGATGCAATAGCCTCTTCTCCTCCCACTGTACCTAGAGTGATTAGACTGTGCTGGTGGTGTTCACAAGTCCAGGAAAGTTGCAGAGGGAGTTGATAAAGGAAGATAAACAACACATTTTGTTGTGGTAACACCATTATTGTGGGCAGTGTGTTTTTTTAAACAAGAACTCATGACCAGGGGTTATGTAATGTTGCATGAGGCGTAAATGAGTGCCACATGCCCCTAAACGGTGATTAACTGACCATCAATATAACCCCTGGGAGTGCCTTATTGCTGTTGTAATCACTCTCAGTTCTGTTTTCCAGGGAATACAGGTTGAGCTCCCTCAGTCTTTCCTCATACAGTTTCTCACTCATTCATAGGATCATCTTAGTTGCCCTTCTCTGTACCCCCTCCAGGAGCTTGATGTCTCTTTTCAAATTGGGGCATCAATACCGCACATAGTACTCCTGATGCGGTCTCTTTTTGGCCTGAACAAGCTTGTCAGTGCTAACACTGTTTATGCCCTTTAAAGTCTTTATGTCCCCCCAGTCTCTCGTCAGTCCTCCAGGGAATACATGTGAAGCTCCCTCAGTCTTTCCTCATACAGGTTGTCACCCTTTCCTGGGATCACCTTAGTTGCCTTCTCTGATCCCCCTCTAGCAGCTTCATGTCTTGTTTCAAATTTGTCGCCACTACTGCACACAGTACTCTAGATGTGGTCTCACCAGGGATCTGTACAAGGGCAGAATGACCTCCTCTCTTCTGGGTGTGATACCCCTAGCTATGAACCCCAGCATTTTATTCACCTTATGATGTATGTAGTCAGTAGTCTGACTGAGTGTGCAGCACGCAGTCTGTGAAACCAGCACTGCTCCCCCCCCCGCCGTCTCCTCCCTGACCCTCCCGACCCTGTTCCACCCTCTTTTGAAGCTATCCATCATCTGTAATGCCACCAGCTCTTCCAGCTGTTCATTCAGCTGTGTTACCGCCTTCTCTGTTTATTAGTGCCTCCTCATTTCCCTCCTGAATCTTCCGCCCACCTTCCAGTGTGAACCCTGCCTTTTGTTTTCCTTCCTGTTTTCACAAATTATACCCCTATCTAAGTTACATTCCAGCCCAGGTGTGGGGGGAAGCAAAAGGGGCTCCCTTGACTGGTACCATCCATTACTGTCCACTCCTATCCCCCACTCCCCACCTAGTTTAAATTGTATTTTGTTAAATGAAATCCCCCATTTTCTGCTTTAGGAACAGAGATCCCTCCCTGCTCAGGTGTAGTCTAGCTGTTGCATATAGGGCCTTGTTGTATCACTCAGCCAGTTTATAACCTAGTTTTCCACCTTGTTGCCCATTCCCAGGCTGCTTATGTTACTTACAAGTCTTTTATGTGGAACAGTGTTGAGGGCCTTGCTGAAATCCAGGAAGGCCACATCCATCGCTCACCCCTGATCTACTTCCCTGGTCACCCAGTATTTGTTTGACACTGTATTCCCGGTAAGGGACGGTGACCAACAGGGTACGTCAGGGATCAGTGCTGGGACTAGTCCTCTTTAATGTCTTTTAAAGTAACACTGCCGGCTGGCCCACTGGCTCCGTGGTAGCGCTACCACTTGTGACGGTGATAATCTGGGTTTGGAAGCGAATCTGGGGTGTGAGAGGGCCAGCTGGGGGAAGGAGGATTGAGTATCCATAGGACTGCTCTGCACCAGAGGAGAGGGTGGGCAGAGCCCGAAGCTTGTCTGGCCCCTACGGAAGCTCTTGGAACGGAAGCTTGGGCCAGAAAGTTGGGAGGTGTAGCAGACGTCAGTGCATGCACAGTGATGTCAATGCACAACGCACCTCCCCAGGGACAGGAAAACCAGAAAAAAAGCCCTGCGGCAGGATGAGGAGGAGCTCCCAAAGGCCTCACACCCGACCAGCTTGGCACGCCCGCCTGAACTCAATCCACTCTCCAGTGAGGCTTAGGGAACTTGGCTGCAGGGGGCATACTCTGGGGAAGACGACCAGAATAGTAAGTGCTGGTGGACATCAGTTTGATGGTGCTGGGGTGCCCCTCTGAAGGAGGGCTGTCTGGGAGGAGGGGAAGGGGGAAAGAAATAAGTGACATTGTAGAGGAGCTGGAAGGAAAGGTCTGCCTCTTTGTGGACTACACCAAAATCTGTAGTAGAGTGGACACTCCGGGGGTGGGGGTGAGGAAAGGATGAGCAGAGACCTGAGAAAACTCTAAAAGTGGTCAGGGTTATGACAGCTAACACCGTCTCCCCAGTTTGATGCTATGCCCCACACTGTCCTTCATTTGGAGTGTCTGTATCCGCAATTAAGTGACAAAAAGTTTCATTGTTTGGACTGACTTTGTGCTTTCGCACTCAGTACCCCCCTTCACCACTCCTGGAACCCATACCCCAACCCCAATGGGAGAGAGGGGGTGACAGCTACAGGGGGTAGCTTTTCTATAGGAGAGGGGTTCCTGCTGTGAGGTGGGGATAGGATAGAGTATGTAGTGCCTCCAAGTACCATTGGCCAGCCAGGAACCGTACTGAAAAAAGGCAAGGCAAAATTTATTTAAAAGATGCCCAATCCTGGATGCTCTGGGTGCCGTACAGATAAGTAAATACATATTTAGAAGTAGATCAATAAAATACAAATAATTATAAACATATAAATAATAACAATTCATATAAACATTACCCATAAACAATAAACTAAACATCAGATTACCACCAGCTATAATCAAATCAGATCTATAAATTAATAACTTAATCCAAAAATGCTTGGGCGAATAGGAGGGCCTTAAGGTGGGCCTTGAATACCTCCAAAGTAGGGGCCCTCTTAACCCCAAGGGGCAGCGAATCCCACAGGATGGGGGCGGCGACATTAAAAGCCCTGTTGCCAGCCAATTTCAACCTCATCCTGGGAATCGCTATGGGGCCCCCACAGAAAGGGCAAACTGAGAGAGCAGGTACAAGAAGGTCTAACAGATAACCAGGGCCTTGACCGTGTAGGGCCTTATAGGTGAGAAGACCCACCTTAAAGAGAATCCTCCACCTGACCGGCAGCCAGCGCAGCTCACGCAACACCGGTGTAATGTGGCAAAATTTTGGCTGCCTGGTCACTAACCGGGCAGCTGCATTGTGCACTAACTGCAGTCTGTGGAGAGATCATCCTTCGACCCCAAGGTAGAGCGCATTACAGTAGTCAAGCCTTGAAGTAACTAAGGCATGCATCAAATTGGGGAGCTCCAGAGGCGGAACAAGGAGCTTTATCCTGGCGACATTTCTGAGATGGAAAAGGCAGGAGTGGACGGTGGAAGATATCTGTGCCTCCATAGTCAAACTCCTATCCAGAATGACACCAAGATTTCACACCCTAGAGGAGGCCTTCAATGGAACAGGTCCCAGAACAAGTCCAGTCTCTGATTCAGAGGCCATCTTATCATGCACTCTGTTCGACTCCATCACCAATACCTTTGTCTTATCCGGGTTCAGTCACAACCAGCCAGAGCCCATCCAGTCGTTGATCTCAGCAAGGCAGCTGTTTATCACATCTACTGTGTTGGATGTTCCTGGGGCAAAGGATAAGTATAGCTGGGTATCATCAGCATAGCAATGAAAACCCAGACCATACTTCCTAATGATCCCTCCCAGGGGTAGCATGTACACTGTGAACAACATTGGGGTTAACACCGATCCCTGAGGTACTCTGCAAAATAGGGGGCTGGGGTGGAGGAGAAATTCCCCATCACAGCCCGTTGCCTCCTGTTGGTTAAAAAGGACAAACCAGCAGATGACAGTGCCGGTGAGTTCGCAGAGTTCCCTAAGGCGGTCAAGCAACACACAATGGTCCACAATGTCAAATGCTGAGAAGAGATCAAGGAGAACAAGAATTGTCTTTTCTCCTCTATCTCTAGCCCTGAGGACATCATTCTGCACCCGAACAGGTGCAGTTTCTGTGCTATGCCTCGCCCAAAACCCCGACTGGAAGTGTTTGTACAACTCATGGGCCACAAGGTGCTCCTCCAACTGAAGCGCCACTACCTTCTCCACAATCTTCGCCAAAAAGGGAAGGTTGGAGATAGCTTGGTAATTTGCCCTGACCTCTGGGTCCAACAATGGTTTCTTTAGGAGTGGTCTCACCAATGCCTCCTTTAAGACATCAGGGAAGACCCCCTCAGATAAGGAACACCAGACAATCAGAGCAATCACCGGGCCAACTGTGTTGATGCATCTCATCAAGAAACGCATCGGCACTGGATCCAGTTTGCAAAAAGTGTGCTTCTGATTGGTCACCACCCTGATGACCTCACTTACCTCCACTGGTCCAAACTCCCCCCAACCAGGCGGAGTGCACTCAGAACACTTCAGACAACCATTGCCAGCTATGGCATTGCTGACTGGAGGAACTCCCTGCCGGATACCGGACACTCTGCCCGAGAAGAACTGAACAAACTCTTCGCATTCAACATTAGAAAAAAACTTTGGCTATAGACAGGCTGGATGAAGTAGCCTGTCCACAGTCAGGAAAAGTACAGCTGGTCAGTTCTTCCCGGCAGCAAACTCCCTGGACAGGAACACTGCCTTCTTATGGTTGACTGCCCCCTGGCATGCATTATAATGCACATGCAGGGCCAGTTTGTCCTTCTCCAGGCTGGACTTTCTCCAGCAGTGCTCGAACCTCCGACCCTTTCTCTTCATCTCCCTGAGGTCCCCATCAAACCATGGGGACCTCAGGTATGAAGATTTGGGCTGTACACGGACAGGTGTAAGAGAGTCAATGGCATTGGATAGCACTCTATTATAAGAGCCCACCACGGCACCAACGCATGCATTACCCACACCAGATAGATCGGCTGCCACCAAAAAGCCCTCCGGGGTTAATCCCCACAAAGGACAACAGCTCATCATTTCTGTAGGGGGAAGGCATCGGCTGGGAGCCCCGAACATGAACTGCACCGTGTAGTGATTGGACCATACCACCCGATCAATCTTAAGATTATTTATCTCAAGCCCCAGTGAGAACACCAGGTCCAATGTGTGGCCGCCCTAGTGTCATGGCAGAAACAACTTGCGACAGGCCCAGTGATGACATAATCTGGAGGAAGTTATGACCAAGCCAAGAAGATTCGTCATCAGCCCAAACATTGAAATTCCCCAAGACAATACATCTGGGGGCTTCCAATATTTCGCCGACGATGAATTCGGCAGCCTCCTGCAGGAAATTACTTGCCACCCCAGGGGGGCGGTAAATAAGGAAAACCCTACAACCTGTGCCCAGATCCCCACGAATGGCCACACATTCAGAAGAACCCGGGGTTCCCACTGGGTGCACTGTGAAGCCCAAATCGGATCTAAAACAAATGGCTACCCCACCATCCCTACGTTTTTCCCTGGGGCAGTGCACTACGGTATACCAGAGTGGCACAGGAGCCTCAAGAACTGGGCCAGCATTGTCCCCAACCTAGGTCTCCATGATGCAAGCCCGATCGACTGAGGAAATGAAGTCCGCAATAATTGCGGTCTTGTTCCTGATCGAACTGGCATTGCATAGCACTGCCCTCAGGGGATTGGTGGTAAAGTAGCCCCTTGGATTACCTGACCACTCAGTCTGGTGGACTCCCTGGAGACAGGCACCAAACACATCTGGCCTCTTTCTTGTGCTCGTCATGATCCAGGACCAGGGAGCTCAGGAAGGGCATGATAGGGTGCTTGGAGACTCCCTTAGGGCCAGTTTAGTTACCCATAGGACAGAGATGTGTATAGGAGCCCCATGGTACAGTGAGAGGTGTCACTAGGAAAAAATGTGTTTATTTTGGGCATTCTGCCCACACAAATTGCCAGTGTGCCTCAGAAGTTCCTAACAGCAGGAGCTGTGCCCCGTAAGGCAATACTGGAGATTACTGGACCAGCGCTATGCAATTAGCGTAAATCTTTTGTGAATAGAGTGCATGCTTACTGTTAATGTTGGTTTTGTCAGTTTGAGTTGGGGGGCTTTGCCCCCCATGCCCCCTCCTTTTTTATGGGGGGGTGTTGGGGTGAAGCCCAACAACTCCAATAAACTACAAAAAAATAACCCAAAGACTGATTTGAGAAAGTAGCGAAACTTGACCTCACGCTAATAGCGTAGGTCCTTTGGTGGTCCAATAATCTCCACTATCTCCCCTGTAATATAACCTTATACCCAGCAGAGAAACCCCCAGTACAGCCAGTTGCTCTAGTTAGCATCACTGTGGCCAGTATGTAGCCCACCACAAATCCCTCACAGATTAAATGCTCTCCCCTGCAACTAGTTACCCTGCACAGTCCAAGCCATGGCTGCTTACAAACATGTTCATTAGCTCCAGTATGTACATCTGCTCTCTAAAACCACCGCCGAGTAATAACAGGAGTCCGGTCTGCAGATAAATACTCAGATGGAGCATATTGGCATTTAAATTGTTGAAAAATTTGAGCCGGCATGGTGGCGCCGGGGGCCGAGGCATCTCTGCCTTACCTCGTGCCATGCTGGTGACCCGGGTTTGGGAATGACCTCAGCTCGTCGGGGAGCCAGCGTGGGGGAGGGAGGGGGGAGCAGGACTGAGCTGTCTAGCAGCCACTCTCCTCTCCTAGGGAGGAGAGGTCGCCCTTCCAGTCCCACCATCACCGAGAGGTTGGTCAAACACCAGATGCTTCCCCCACTAACCTTCTGACGTGGAACCTTTGTAAAAGAGCCCTGGCTCAAAGGTATTTGTAATCCTAGATTTGATAAATAAAATAAAATAAACTAACCCTGGAGGAGAGCAGTCCCTGGGGTGCTCGATTCTCCCCCCGGCTGTTCCTCTGACATCCTGGGCTCGCTTCCGAACCATGGACATTGGCGTTACAAGCAGAAGCTGTACCGCTGTGCTGGCTTGCTGGCAAAGTGCAATTGTAGAGTGCTTGGCTGTGCTCTTCATTAATTTAACATGGCAGTATGTCAGAAAAAAACAAAATAAATGAAACCACATGACACAAATGAATTTTTTGTAGCATTTTAGTTTGTACTTCTTATTGTATTTTTATTTGTGTGCATCAAAATTTGGTTTTATTCATTTCTGTTCCAAAGTGAGAAGTATAGTACTATCAATCTTATCTGTGTCGGTGTTGCACATGACCCAGTGCAGGCCTAATAAATGAAGTGCTGCTGAGTTTTGAAGCCGTCCCAGGGGCATTCTAGTCTTTTTGGGTTGTGTGCCGGGAAGGAGCCCAGGTCAGCAGGTGCCGGGTCTGCAGGCAGAGCGACCCTGTCATGCTGCAACAGTTGAGTGGATGCTGGCTGCGGTGGGGTGCATGCACATCGTGCATTAAGACCCACCTTAGTAAATCAGTGTCTCACCCACCCTCAGCACCCCACGTGTGTTCCTGCCTGCATTGCTACCCGTGGTCGCATAAGTGGCAGTTGTGTGGCAGATTTTCTCCCCCATCCCTCCACAGATGAAAGCGTCATATAGGACACTCAGTTCTCCTCTTACCCACTGGCGGTTCAGTGACCCAGGCTCATTCATCAACCTGGGTCACTGGCACCACAAGTGGTAGTGCTACCAATGCACAGCGGATTGGGCTCAAAGAGACATCTTGCCCAGAATTACTTCTCCTAGTCTGCTGGTGAACGTATTGAAAAGGACTGGAATCAGGACCAGTATCATAGCCCAACACCATCTTTGCTAACAACTATGATAACCACCTAGAACTAAATCCACAAGTATCCCCCCCCCCCTTGGTGGCACCTTCGCTAATGAGATATACTCATCTGTCCAATCAATGAAAATGGCATTTAAAATGTGCAGCACTGACCAATAATAAGGAAAATAGGGATGTATTATTTTTCAAAATTGCAAATGATCAATACATATCAGTACCACTACACATTTTGAGTGCCACCACAGGAACACGCCCATGTGTTAAACCTACTGCCCGATCTTCAAATATGACAGCCTCTGACACCCCCCCAAGCTTGGCAAGCCTCATCACTAACACAAAAACAGAGAAGCTGTTTCGCCTCCACACCACATAGTCATTTTCTCAGCACTTGTTCATGAGGTGGGATCATAAGAAGGCTACATTGAAAATTTGGGGCAAAAATATTTAAAAACAACAAAGTTATGCATCTACCTTTAAATTCACAAATGCAGGCTCGTAACTTTGGTCATTTTCGGTATTTTGACCACAAATTTTAAACCCAGCCATTTCTTCACAGCACCTCATGAATGTGATGGCTGCTATTTTTCAAATCCTGCCCAAAATGTGTTTTCGTACCTGTGGCATGGAATGACGTTTTGACGTGGATTTGAAAATCTTCCCCTGCCGGATCCCTTAGTTGGAGTAATAAGAAAGCTATGCTAAAAATTTGGTGTACAAATACAGTAAAATGCCCAGGTTATGACTGAACTTTACAGTATTTCAGCGTTCACTCATAACTTTGCTAACTTTCAATATTTTGACTCCAAACTTTCGACATAGCCAATTTTCCTCACCAACTCATAAACATGACATGTCAGTTTTATAATTCTGAATGTGATGTTTTCGCCTCTGTGGTGAGAAATTACATTTCTGCCAATATACTATGTATGGTACATGTCATGTCTATGCGGCAAATCCTAGAACAAGTATCTTCAAAAGTTGGGGTCAACATGACAAAACACAAAAAACAAATTGTTCACCAAGCATCAAACATTCAGCATTGACAAATGCTTGTTATGATTTTGATCTGTCTGCCTGCTGCACTTACAGGGTTATCCCCCAAGCCATTAAAAGGTCTTTTAGATCTGTATTGCTACAGCAAGGCAAGGCTGTGTCTTCCCATGTTCATTTCGGCATAGTTTTACTATGCTCAGTTAAGACAAACTTTTGTAATGATCCTACAGTTTTTTCCTCCTCCTGGTGCCTTGTTTACCTACAGTGAGCACGCCACCCAGAGTTCTGTTGTCCCGGTGACATGAGGAGGCAAATATGGGAATATATCTCCATGCGGGAGTGCGTGAACTGGGAGCCTCTTGTGTTTGTGTGAAAGACGATATCTTATGCTGCTGCAGTCAGGAGTGATGTCTGCCATTACTGCAGCATCCACACACAGCATCCTTAGTGACGTCCCTAACTCAGCATGTGCAAACTAGTGGGATGCTGTGAAAGAAACCGTGAAACAGATGTCTCTCACAGTGTCTCCGTGTATTGTTGAAGCATCATTGGTAATATGCTTGACAGTTTTGTCCTCTGTACAGTTGCTAAAACCAAAAACTGTGGCAGTACTTACTTTCTTCATCACTTGCCTCCAAAGTTGAACTCGCCATCGAATATAATTTCTTCCAGTCAGCGCCATTACACTGCGTGTCTGTTTATGTAGGTCACGTGCGAAGCTTGCTTTCATGTTGGAGAGTTCAACTTTGTACGCAAGCGACACACAAACTAAGTACTGCCATAGTTTGTCGTCTTAGTGACTGCGCAGAGGATGAGCTTGTCAAGCATACTACCAAACAACGATACTTCAGAAATACACGGGGACGCTGCGAGAAACATTTGCATTTCGAGTACTTCGTTGTTTCTCTCACAGCATCCAAATAATTTGCATAGCCAGAGCTATGAGTGTGAGCAGTCCTGCCTGCAACTCGCTACGTTCAGGCGAATAGAGATACTTAAACCTCCCCCTCCCAAAAAAAGAGAAAAACACTGTACAAAGGCACATGGGATTTTGTACACACACAAAAGAGGCTCCAATTTCACATACTCCCCATGATGATGTATTCCCCTATTCACCTCCTCACATCATTCGGAGAACAGAACTGTGGGAGGCGTGGCCATTGTGGTTAAATATGTCACGCAAAGGTGGAAAAAAAAACAGAAGGATCATTATAAAAGTTTATGTCTTTACTGAGCATGATAAAATTATGCCAAAATGAAGAGGTATCATTTGAAGAGACATAATACAGGGGCACTGGAACCTCAGAGATGGCATATTTGTCTGCGGACCCATGATGCCACCCTGACCACCATTGTCTGAAATAGACTGTCTCAGGTGGAGGGGAGGTATGACAGCCCTTGCTCCCCTGACCCTGCCATGGGGGAATCTGTGGTGGTGCCTCTCCATGAGTTAGGCCACAGGGGAGGCAGGCACTGGTCCGCAGGGAGAGGGACAGGGCTGAGAAGCCCCCCAATTATCCCTCTGAGAAGATAAACCAATATGGAAACAAATCATGCAAAACTTAATGATCTGCAAAGTGCAACTTTTATTTATTTTTTTGAGCCGTCAGCTGGCCACCATCTGTCTGACCCCACCACCCATCGCCCAAGACTTACCCACCCCCACCGGAGTGCACCCTGGCTTACCTACCAGGGCAAGTGTTCAGGGAAGGGTCTCTCCATGAATGGAGACTGGTTCGGGATGTTGGGGGACTGCCTCAGCTGGCTGCTTGGGGTCTGGTGGAGGGTGGACATCCTCCTGCATAGGCAGATGATTTTTTTTGTCCCCCAGGGCAGTGTTACGTGCAGTGACGTAGTGGCATACAGAGTGCCAGACATCTGGCATGCCCCCGACGATCTTGATCACCAACTGTCAGACCCCCGAGTTCCACCAGGGATTGGTCAAATGCCAGAGCTTTCCCATGTCCCCGGAGAAGAGGCAGTCATTGATCCTCCTTCCCGCCAGCCTTCTGACATCACTGGCTCACTTATGAACCCGAATACATCAGAGTCGACGTGGAAGTTTCTACTGCTGTGCCAGCACACAGGCAAAGTACAATTTGGAAGTGCCCGGCTGTGCTATTCATTAATATAACCCAGCAATAGGTGGCAAAAACAAATTAATAAATAAAAACAAATGAATTTTTTGAAGCATTTTTGTTCGTATTCCATACACACTGTATTTTGTTATTTGTATGCATCCAAATTTGGTTCTACTCACCTGTTCCCATTTACAGTCCTATTTAACAGCTTATTGGAAACAGGAGTAGTTCCAGAGGACTGGAAGAGGGCAGATGTAGTTCCACTTCACAAAAGTGGTAGCAAGGAAAGGGGCTGGCAATTACATAACAGTCAGCCCGACATCAGTGATGGGAAAGTTAATAAAGTCACTGCTGAAACATAGAAACATAGATTTTGACAGCAGATAAGGACTGCTTGGCCCACCCAGTCTGTCCATTTCCCTACCTAATGGATAAGCTGCAGATCCTAGTTAACCAGCAGCCTACTTCTTCCTACCCCCAACCCCTAGAATTGCCTTATGACTGTCCCATGCATGCTTGAATTCCACCACTGTTTTTGACTCACAACCTTCCTCCGAAGGCGCTCCATGCATCCACAACCCTCTCTGTGAAAAATACTTCCTTAAATTACCTCTGTGCCGCCCCTTCTATCTTCAAATTGTGCCCCTTGTTCTTGCACACCTCTTTTTTTGAAAGATGCTACCCTCTTGGACTTTGTTGATTCCCTTGAGGTACTTGAAAGTTTCTATCATGTCCCCCCTCTCCCTCCTTTCCTCGAGGCTATACATATTCAGCTCCTTAAGTCTCTCTTCATATGTCTTCCGGTGCAGACCCTGCACCATTTTAGTTGCCCTCCTCTGGACAGTCTCCATTCTGTCTATGTCTTTGCAGAGATTGGGTCTCCAGAACTGCAAGCAGTACTCCAGATGGGGTCTCACCAATTGTCTGTACAGAGGGATAATAACTTCCTGTTTTCTACTGGTGATGCCTCTCCCTATGCATTCCAGTATCCCCCCAGCCCTCCTTGCTGCCCTCTCACATTGCTTGCCCACCTTTAGGTCATCTGATATGACTACCCCCAGGTCCCTTTCCATTTTTGTTGTTGTTAGTATCTCACCCCCATTGTGTACTCTTCTCCTGGGTTTTGTTTCCCAGGTGCATTACCTTGCACTTCTTAGCATTGAATCTAAGCTGCCATACATTTGACCATTCCTCTAACCTCTGCAAGTCCTTTCTCATCCTTTCCACCCCACCTTGTGCATCAACTCTGTTGCAGATCTTTGTGTCATCTGCAGAGAGACATACTTTTCTTCAGTCCTCTGCAATGTAGCTTATAAAGACATTGAAGAGGACCAGTCCTAATACTGAACCCTCATGGTACCCACTAGTAACCCCCTTTCTTCAGAGTGGACTCCATTTACTATTACCTCTGTGTCCTATTCTCCAGCCAATTCTTTACCCAGGCTGTCAACTTGGGACCCACTCCCAGGCTGGCTAACTTGTATATTAATCTTTTGTGTGGGACTGTGTCAAATGCCTTGCTAAAGTCTAGGTAGGCCATGTCCACAGCCCCTCCCTGATCTACTACTTTGGTCACCCAGTCAAAGAAATCTATCAGATTTGTCTGGCATGACCTTCCCGCTGTGAATCCATGCTGCCTTGGGTCCTGAGCCCCTCTGGCCTCTAGATACTCAACAGTTCTTTCCTTCAGAAGTGATTCCATCATTGTCCCTACCACTGAGATTAAACTAACAGGTCTGTAGTTTCTGCTTCTGCCTTGCTCCCACTTTTGTGAAGGGGAATCACATCTGCCCTTCTCCAGTCCTCGGGTACCACCCCATCCTCCCATGATTTGTTAAAGAGGGTAGTCAGTGGTGTCACTAGTTCTACCCTTAGTTCTTTTAGAATTCTGGGATGAATCCCATCAGGCCCCATTGCTTTGTCCACCTTCAGTTTTAAGAGTTCTTTCAGAACCCTTTCTTCTGTAAATGGGCTGGTATCAACTTCTGTATCCAGAGTGTTTCTACTGTTTGTTTTAGGTACCTCCCCACTTCCTTTGTAAATACTGAGCAAAAATATTTGTTTAGTATCTCTGCCTTTTCACAGTCACCCTCTGCCCACCCTCCCTCCTCTTTATTAAGCCTCACTAACCCTCCCTTGGTCTTCCTTCGCTCCTGATGTACCTATAAAGGTTTTATCCCCCTTCTTAACTGAGTTGGCAATCTTTCCTCGGTTTGGGCCTTTGCTGTTCTGACTGCTTCCCAGCTCTTTTGCTTTACCTGATACAGTTCTCTGTCCTGCCTTCTGTGATTCCTTGTACTTCCTGAATGCTTTCTTTTTCTTGAACCTTCACTGCCACTTCCTTTTGAGAACCATAGTGGTTTCTTACATCGTTTTGTTTTGTTTATTTGCTTCACACAAAGGCTTGTTACCTCTGTGATGGCAGTTTTTATTATTCCCCATTGTTCTTCCACCCCTCCTTCCTGCCCATTTGCTAGTGCATTCCTTAGGCACTCACCCATTTTGGCAAAGTCAGCCCTCCTAAAGTCCAGTACTTTTGCCTTTGTATGGCTTGACTCTCTTGCTATGTTTATTGTGAACCATACTGTTCGATGGTCGCTAGTTCCCAGATGGCTACCCATTTCTACATCTGTGATCCTCTCGTCATCTCCATTTGAGAGAACCAGGTCTAAGATTGCTCCCTCTCAGGTGGGCTCCAATACTAGTTGTCTAAGGCATGCCCCCTGTAGGGCATCTAGAATAACCCCACTCTTTGAAGTGGTTGCTGCAACTGCACTCCAGTTAACACCTGGCATATTTAGATCACCCGTCAGCAATATCTCCCCTTTTTCTGCCATTCTAAGTATTCTTTCTATCATTTCCTTGTCCATTTCCTCCCCCTGAGAAGGGGGTCTGTATACAACCCCTGTGCGGATTGCACTGTCATTGCCGGTCTCCAAATTTACCCACATTGCTTCTTCTCCTCCCTTTTGTTCTGTTGCTTTGATTCCTTCCCTTATGTAAAGAGCTACTCCTCCTCCTCTTGTACCCTCCCTGTCCCTCCTGTAGATAGTGTATCCTGGTATGTTTATGTCCCAGTCATGGTTTTGTGTGTACCATGTTTCTGTGACTGCCACGATATCCAGATGTTCCTCCTCCATCAAGGCCACTAATTCAGGAAGCTTGTTACTCAGACTATGGGCATTGGTACTCATTGCTCTCCATTTTTTGATGGTTTTACCTTCTTTTGCAGCATCCCCCACTGACCTGTCTACCTCGGTCTTTTTCTCATTTAGTACCCTGTTTTGTAGGGAGAGGCTGGGATTTTCCTGCTGCTTATCAGTGCCTCCCCCCTTGACTAGTTTAAAAGCTTGCCAATGAAGCATTTAAACCGATTGCTCAAAAGACTTGTTCCCTTCCTGGACAGATGCAGACCATCCTGCCAGTATAGGCTGGCGTCCCTCCAGATGGAACCCCAGTCCCCAATGAAGGCATGGACTGTGGAATATGTTGAATCCAGTGGGTTACAAGACCTGAGGCAACATGGATTTACATGGGTGGGGAAGAGGTCATGCCAAGCAAATCTGTTACATGTGATTGGATCACTAAGGAAGGAGATCAGGGTGGAGTGGTGGACGTGACCTACCTAGAGTTCAGTAAGGCGTCTAACGCTATTCCACACCCACAGCAGGATGAAGGGGAGCACCCACAGACCTCACACCCGATGAGCTGGGCATGCTGGCCCACACTGGATCCATTCTCCAGTGGGGCTTATGGAACTTGGCCGGGGACATACTTTGGGGGGAAAGATGGACAGAAAAGTAAGTCCCGGTGGACTTCACATTGATGGTACTGGGGCGCTCCTCTGAAGAAGGGCTGCATGGGAGGAGGGGAATGGGAAAAATAAGTGACATTGCAGAGGAGCTGGATGGGATGGTCTGCACAATGTTTAGCAATTAAAGGTACAGCATATTCTTGCCTCCAGAGCATCAGGCTCTTACAGGGACAGCACGCCCTCATGTCCACAGCACAAGAGTATTTAACAGGACAGGGCCCTCTCACACCCACAGCACCATGTTGTCAATGGGAAGGTGCCCTTCTTGCATACTTAGTGTCCACAGTACCAGGCTGTTAAAGGTACAATGCCCACCGACCCGCTGACACAGAGGCAGTCCGTCCATCTGCAATGATGATGATCCAGGTTTGGAAAAAGACTCAGGATGTAGGAGGGCCGGCCAGGGGGGAGAAGGATTGAGCGTCCTAGAGACTGCTGTCATCCAGGGGGAGGGGGTAGTGTGACCAGCACATCACTGACCCCTGGCAGAGGCTGGTGGGGATCCATTGTGCTGGCACTGTTACCTGTGTCGGCGGGACAGACGCAGGCCATCATTACACGTCCCTGCCCCAGGTACAGTTGCACACAAAAATCCCGGCCCTGAGCACGAAGCCCCGCTCCACCACTGCCCCTGCTGCCAACAGTGTCCACCTGGTGGGGTTCTGCTCCCAGGGCCCCACCCGAGGGAGTAAGCCAGGGCACGTTACCATGGATTGTGGGTAGGGGGCACCCACCCAGGGGGGGTAAGCCTGGGCATGAGGGAGCAGCAAGCAGGCAGGTGCTGAGCTCCCTTCGGGGAGTAGGGGAGCCGGACAACAAAAAAAAAGGTACAATGCCTCTCTTGTCCATAGCACTAAGCTCTTCTAGTGTATTGTAACATGGGGTCGAGATGATGAGTTACCGGATTGGAGGACAGGCATTACCTGACTGTGCATTAATGCACAATATATGAACAATTGCTGTGCAATGGCCACTCAAGCAAAATCCTTGGGCAGCACGACCCTCATGTTCTCAAAAACTGAAGTGAGAATGGCAGCCATGAAACCCAACAGCAGACATTCCCCATGTGGGTCAACAGTGAGTGTGTGCCGTGCACATGGAACTCCTCCAACCGGTGTGCCCACTCCCATTGCTGTATTGTCACCATACAGCCCTCCACTCCAAGAATACTGGGGCTATGTTCATAGTATTCGCTGGTAGTAGTTCCCAGCTCCCCTTCCCCAAGTGAAGATGCACCCTGTAGAACTGACATTGTCCTGATCTGGCATCATGTGACTTGCTGAGTCTGCCACACTATAAATAGGATCGGCACTGCACCTGACAGTCACAGTGTCAGCAGTGCACATAGCAGTCTTGTGTCAGCAGTGCACAGCCTGGTGTCTGCATCCCACGTGGCATAGTGCAGTGTTAACATTGCACGTGACACACAGCAATGTCAGCAGTACACATGGCACAGGAGAGTGTCGGTATGGAACATGGCACAGCTCACTGGTGGCATTGTGTGATGCAATGCACTGTGTCAACAATGCTTGTAGTACAGGGCAGTGTCTGCATCATATATGGCACAGCATGGTTTCTGCAGAATGAAGTGTCAATGCACATGACACAGCACTGTGTTGGCACTGCATGTGGCACCACACAGTGTTGGCAGAGCACATAGTGCAGTGCAGCGATACCATTGCAGATGGCACAGTGTGGTGCCACCACAGTGCAGTGCCACATGTACTGCATGCCTTGTACACTGCAGACACCACAGTTTGCTATGAGGTCTGTCATCACTGAGCTGTACTACGTGCACTGCCATAACTGCTCTGTGCAATGTGCACTGCCATCATGTCTGCACTGTGCCACATACACTGCCACCATTGTACTGTGCCACGTGGATGACTTTCACAGAACTGTTTCATGTGTATGGCTGACATTGCACTGTGAACCATGTGCTGCCATTACTGCACTGTGCCATGTGTACTGCTGTTACTGTGCCACATTAACTACCATCACTGCACTGCTGTAATTGCACTGTGCCACATGCACTACGAGAAATTATGCAATTAATTAAAAATGTCATAGAGACTCAGCACGCTGCCCAAAATGTGGATGTAAATTATTTAACTTAATAATGAAGACAATTTCAATAACTTGCATAAGGAGGCTTCAAAAAAAACACCAACCCACCAGCCAACCAAGCTGTGTACATCTGGACCACCACCCCTTTTAAAACCCGTAACAAAAACAAATAAAATTTAGGGAAAAAAAAAAAACAGGAAGGTTTCAGCAAACAGGAACAGGCAATTGGAGGTCGACAGGCACCACTAGAAGCCAGGAAGGGGTTAACTTCTGGAGTGGGTGATTGAAGGGCGGTGGATGCCACTGGGCATTGCACTCCACCTCATGAGCTAGGTGATCGGCGGATGCAGGGTGCCACTGGACACAAGGGCTTCCCCTACATGTCATGGAACAGGTGTTCATGGAGTGCCACTGGACACCAGTGAGGATGTGACCGGTACTGGAATGGGTAAATGGGGGGGTGATGATAAACACCAGGTCTTTTGTTGTTTCACCGGGATGTGGTTTGGGGGGGATGGCTGCAGTACCAGTTGACCACCCTCCCTGCATGTGGACCACCTGTACAGCCACCGGACCAGTCTCTGACCCTCATCTGACCACGCACCGTGAAGCCAGACCCCAGGCCAGTCTCGTCTCCCCAGCAGACCACCCTATTTGCCACTCTTCCAACCTTCCAGCACCCCAACCAGCATCTCCTCCCCATTCAACCACCCTCCCTGCACCTGGACCACCCTTCCAGTCCCCAGACCATCCTCTCTTCCCCAGCAGAACAGATTTTCTGCTCCTCAACCAGTCCTGGCCAGCAAACCTCCCTGCCTGGAGCGGGACAACCGTTGCATCTCCCAGCTCAGCCTTCCATCCTCTTTTACCACATTCCCTGCAACTGGACCACCCTTCAAGCCCCTCGACCAGCTACTCCTCTCCTGCCAACCACTGTCCCTTCACATGAATTCATGACATCTCCCTGGACAAGCATTAACCATCCTAGTAAGATACCTGCTGCCCTGGCCCCACCATACACACCTTCATCGCTAGACACCTCTCACTCCCAGTCCACCTGGACACTTCCCTTCCCGGCCTGCTGGATACCTTCCTCCTTCCCTCCCTCCACGTCCCCTTGGATGCCCCTCCTTCTCCAGACACCCCTTCCTCCCAGACCACGGACATCTCACTTTCTGGTACCTGGACACCCCTCCTCCTGGGCCTCCTGGGCACCTCCTCCCTAAAGGGACCATGGACACACACCATACAACACTTTGCACCCCCACTCACTAAGCACCATCCGACATTCATTACTGAACTATTTACTGTGCCCCCACAAGCCCTGGCCTCACACTCCTGTGGCCCACATAGCCTTGAAAAAATGCTCCTTGAACCCCCCCCCATGATGGCAGGCTTCATAGCATCTCCTTCCCCCAACACATGCTGCTGGATACTGATCCGACTCAACCTTGGCGTTGGTACCCGCAGTCCCCCTACCATTCCACAACCAGTCAGCCCTAGCATCCGGCTTGCCCCCCTTCACTGCAGGCTCTTAGACTCATGCCCTAGCCCATGCCTGGACTCCACGCACTGCCCACTACACTTGGATGTCAGTGTGATCACTTCTGGCTCTAAGAGTTACAAGACAGACACACATGGATGCCAGTGAGCCCACTTCTGGGTTTTGTCATCCACAGTATTGCTGCACGCTTTACATACTTGTGCTTGGCAACCTTGACAGGCAATGTCATTCTAGTTTTTCCTTCCAGTTTTTTTTTTAAATCTATTTCTCCATGCCGACTGGCTCCCATCCACCAGTCCCTCCTCCCGCCCTGTCTCCCCAGCATCCTCTGACATTGTTTTTTCGTTTGATAACTGGGTAAGGTCCACTAGCACATCTGCCTGCTTCAGGGGTGACCCAGGAACACTGGGAAGGTTGAGTGACTTGCTCAAAGTCACACAGTATCAAGTGGAGGTTGTGGGAATCAAACCCAGGTCTGTCTGCTGGATGTGCAGTGTCAGTGGCTCAGCAGGCTAGCAGTGTCAGTGGCTCCTCTCCAATCACTGTCCCTGTAATATTGTTTCCTTTCCCCTGGTATATAGTGGCACCCCCCCCCCCCACTGCAGTCCCCATAATATGTTTGTTTCCCTGGTGTCTAGTGGCACCCCCCACCCTCCGATTGCTGTCCCATAATTTTGTTTGCCACTAATGTCTAGTGGCAACCCCTGCTGTCCCCTGTTAGTTTTCTGTCTTTCTGGTGTCTAATGGCAACCCTCCGATTGCCGTCCCCGGTAGTTTTCTGTCTTTCTCTGGTGTCTAGTGGCACCTACCCACCCTCCAATTGCCATCTCGCTCTGTAATAAAGAAGGGTCCCTCAGTGTCATTTTTTTTTACACCTCTAAGAAAGAAAGCAATCCCTCACCAATTTGACCCCCCACCCTGACCTCCCACTGAGCACCCATCACCACGCACCTCCCCCCATCCCCACACACCTTCACTCACATTCACAAGTCCCAGGGTGAAGATCCACTCCCTGATCGAAGACACGTCTTGCTGCAGGAACCCCTGACTGCAATATGAGAAACTAATTTAAGTGTGGTTCAATGTATTTCTATGGGGTTTACAACTTTGATGCATAACTTTGCCATTTCTGCATATTTTGAGTCCAAATTTTCAACATCACATTTTCGGGACCCCACTTCGTGAACAGTGTTGGTGGAATTATGTAAATCTGGCCCGGAAGGTGATTCCGGGGTTACTTGGTGAAGTCATGTTTCAGGCGGAATTTGAAAATTTTCACCAACCTTGTTCATGAGGTGAGTTCATAGCATAGAATCATAGAAATCTGACGGCACAAAAGGACCCCTCCAGCCCATCGAGTCTGCCCTCCCCCCCACTTATCAACCGTGACAACCCCTTATGTCTGTCCCATGCCCTCTTGAATCCCTCCACCATTTCAGCTCCCACCACTTTCTCTGGCAGTTTATTCCAGGCCTCCACCACCCTCTCCATGAAGTAATGCCCCCTCACATTGCCTCTAAATCTTCCTCCTTCTAATCTTAGACTATGCCCTTTAGGTTTAGCCCCCACCTTCCTTTTAAATAAGCTCCCCTCCCTCACCCTATTGATCTCCAAATACTTAAATGTTTCTATCATGTCCTCCCTCTCCCTTCTAGTCTCCAGTGGTTACAGATCCAGTTCCCTCAACCTCTGCTCACATGTCTTCCCCTGCATACCGTACACCATCTTGGCTGCTCTTCTCTGAACCCTGTCAATCCCATCTATGCATACCTCTCAACTGTCCCACATTAGAAGGAACAATTCCTCATTTTACTTCACAAAAGCTCCCTGTTCCACATTGTGATGACTTGTTCCACATTCAATGTCAACATTTTAAAGCAAAAATCCATTGTAAGTGATGCAAAAAATATATTATTCAATTAATAACAGACTTTCTGAACATAAATACAACATTTTAACAGTGTTCTGAGTGTCTTAGGTAAATATTTGATTAAGTGTTCCACATTTTTTCAGGCAATGTTCTACATTTGAGGGACAAAAGGTTGAGAGGTATGCATCTATGTCCTTGCGTCAGTGTGGTCTCCAGAACTGGACCCTGTACTTCAGGTGCGGTCTCACCATGGTTTTATAAAGAGGCATCAGTACCTCCCTCCTTCTGCTAGTTATACCCCTCCCAGTACACACCAACATTCTGTTTGCCTTTCCCACCACTCTGCTGCATTGGTTACCTACCTTAAGGTTGCTTGATATTATAATCCGCAGATCCCTTTCCTGCTTGGTTATCTTAATTTCCTCTCCCCTTAGAGTGTAAGTAGCTTGCAGGTATTTGTACCCCATGTGCATCACAGCACACTTTTTGGCATTAAATTTCAGCTGCCAAGTTTCCAACCACCCTTCCAGAATCTTCAGGTCCATGCCTCATGGCCTCCACCCCCCCCCCCGGAGTGTCCACCCTGTTGCAGATCTTCATATCATCTGCAAATAGGCACACCCTCCCCTCCAGCCCATCTGCTGTTGCTGATATAGATATTAAAAAGGAGGAGTCCCTGTATTGACCCCTGGGGCACCCCATTCGTCACCCCCTCCCTGGAGTGTACCCCATTAACCACCACCCTCTGGCTTCTGTCCTTCAACCAGTTTTCCACCCACCTAGTTATTTTCCATCCCACACCTAAGCTTTCCACCTTACTTAGCAGTCTTCTTTGAAGGACCGTGTCAAAGGCCTTACTGAAGTCAAGATAGACCATGTTCATTGCCCCTCCATGATCAACCACCTGCGTCACCCAATCAAAGAACTCTATTAGGTTCATCTGACATCACCTCCCAGTCGTAAAACCATGTTGCCTATCATCCTGCAGGCTGCTGTCCACCAGGTAGTTTACCACCCTTTCCTTTATTAGTACCTCCAACACCTTACCCACTACCAAGGTGAGGCTGACAGGGAGATAATTCTCCGCCATCTCCTTACTGCCCCCCCTTACGCAGTGGCACCACGTCCACCTTTTTTCAGTCACTTGGCACACACCCTGTATCCTGGGACAAGTTAAACAGCCTTGTCAGTGGTGCTGCCTGCTCCTCCCTCAGTTCTTGGAATACCACTGGGTGCAAGCCGTCCGGCCTCATTGCCTTGTCCACCTTTAACCTGCCTAGTTCCTCTCTTACCCTGTCTTTGTTGAACAGGCTAGGATCCACCCTTTTTGTCTTTCCTACCCCTCCCTCTCAACTCGGGTCCCCTTCCCTCCCCCTCGAAGACCAAGCAGAAATAGTGATTAAGCATCTTTGCTTTCTCTAAGTCCCCCTCCGGTTGTATCCCCCTCCTCCCTCCTCAACCATACTATCCCCTGTCTCACCTTCCTCCTTTCCCCCACATACCTAAAAAAAAAAAAAAGGTTTTATCCAGCCATTTGGCCTGCCTAGAAATTTTCTCCTTAGTGTCCGCTTTGGCCCTCCTTATCTTCTGCCCTGAGCTTCTCCCTGCAGTCCTCCCTGTCCTTCTTCCTCTGGATCTTCTTATACTTTTTGAATGCCCCTTTCCTTTCCCTAATCACCCCTGACACCTCCCTTGTAAACCAGAGTGGCCTCCTTCTTTTTTTGTTCTTTCTTACCTTCTTAATGCAGAGTTCAGTGGCTTTCCATAACCCCTCCTTAATAGATTCCCATAATTCTTCCATGTCTCCTATATTCCCCTTCCCACCATTTGTTCCCTAAATATCCTCCTCATTCTGGTAAAGTCCACCTTCCTGAAGCCCATAACCCTTATGCTTGTCGGATTTGACTCCCTTCCTGTCTTCACCCTGAATCTCACTGTCCTGTGGTCACTTGTACCTAGGCTGTGTTCCACCACCACCTCTTCCACACTTTGTCCATTGGTGAGGACCACATCCAGTATGTTATCACCCCGATTGGGCTCCTTAACCAGCTGTTGTATGAAAGCACCTTGTAGCGCCTCTAGGATACCTCTGCTCCTGGCTGATACTGCTGCTGGGATCTTTCAGTCCACATCAGGGAGGTTTAGGTCCCCCATTAGCAGAAATGCCCCCTTGAGAGCCATCCGTTTAACTGCCTGCATAAGCTGCCTATCCCCTTCCTTTCCCTGTGTAGGAGGTCTGTATAACACTCCTAGCCATAATGATTTTCCAGTCCGTTTATCCAGTATGACCCACAGCACCTCCGTCTCCCCTTCCTCCTGCCCTCCCATTGACCTAATATCATCCGTGATGTACAATGCCACCCCCACCCCCCTTTCTTCCAGTCCTATTCTTCCTAAAAATTCTGCACCCTGGAATACCTGTCTCCCAGGTATAATGATCTGACCACCAGGTCTCAGTTACCGCCACTATGTCAAGTCCCTCATCCACCATAATGACTTCCAAGTCCACCATTTTGTTCCCCAAGCTCCTGGCATTTGTGGATAATCCTTTCCACCATATACCCCCTGTGACAGAGACAGCCAGCTCTGAGTGCTGTATCATTTTTTATTTGTTAAAAAAATAACAGAAATGTGGTATTAAATTTGTCTGTGGGAAATGACAGTGTACTTGGAGTGACCTCCTTCACTCACACACATATCCCCCAGATCTCAGTATGTGGGTTGATCACATGCACAGGAACTTAGATAAAAATATCTAACACCTGCCAGGCCAAGATTATTGCAAGGCTAAAAGGTACCTAAAATCAGAGAGATCCTGTTTAGCTAGTTCTTTTATCAGTAGCCGAGTTGGCAGGAAAGAACATATCCATTTTACAACGTTTACAGGAAAGGAAAGCAGGGTCTGACACTTCTCTGTGAAATTAAAAAGGCTTTGATATCTGTGAAGATCAAGAAGACCCTTTTTTATCAAAGAGGTGTCATTTGAGAACTGATGTTATGCTGCGAAAACAGGATCTTACTGCCTTATAAGGATCCTGTTTCCTGTAGAGATATCTTTTTAATAAAAATATCCTAATAGGGAGGAAGTACAGTGACCTCATCCAGGGGGCTGGAGAAAGCAGCTTTTAAAACTAAGATTCTGGTTTCATAGAACGACTTCTTTACCTGACTTTGAAACAGCAACATCAAGTCTTTAGAAGATAAGTATTTTGTGAATAAGAAATACAGTGGCACTTTTACACCTTTTTGTTTAATGACTTTTATGTTTTTGTGATAAGAATTCTGTATATTACTGTTTACTATTTTACCTTTTGGTTAGTAAAGATATATTTTAAATATAGAAACTGCCTGGTGTGCCTTGAAACATTTCTTTGGTTTTAGGTAAAGTTAGATGGATTTAAAGCTGATACGGTGCATGAGTTTATGGGTGTACCAAACTGGGAAACAGTTTAAGAGTTTCTCTGGGTCTTGTATAGAGTTCAAAGGGGTTCATTTTGTAATACCTGGTTAGGTGCCCGTAGGCAAAGATATCTGGCCCCCCGAAGACAGAATTATCTGAGCCTGACAATTGTGTATGCTAACAAGAGGTTAACAAGTTTGAATCCCTCCAGAACTTGGGACTAAGGTGACGTGAATCCACAAAACAGACAAGGGGCTACCTTGTTCTGTTCACAAGACTACGCTCAGAGGTTGGCACTTTGGGAGTAGAGGGCTGACCTGCTGAGCGAATCTATGACACCCCCCACCTCCCTGCCTTCCCCTTTTACCCTCCCCTTGGTCATGTATTTTCCAGCTGTCAGTCTCCATCTTGGGGGGAGGCCGGATGACTCCCAACTCTTCTGCCTCCTTGAGTCAATTTTGCCTTAACTCCACCCAAATTCAGTTTAAATTATACATTCTTTCGATAAACTCCCCTAACTTACTATTTAGTACTGCTGAGCCCTCCTTGTTCAGGTGTAGTCTGTCAGGGGCAAATAGGCTGTCATCTTCCCACATTGATCCCCAGTCTCCCACCAGCCCAAACCCCATCTGCTTGCACCATCCTGCCAGCCATTAGTTGAATTCCTCAATCCTTTGCTTCCTTGAAGTGCTTGCTCTTGGCACAAGCAGCACCTCCGAGAAAGCAATAGACTGGAACTCCATGCTACAAAACCTGGCAAGCTCCCTGAATCTTGCCTGCACCTCCTTTAGACTATCCCCCTCCAGATCATTGGTGCCCAGATGCAGCACCAAGTGAGACCTCCCACCTTGCCATTTCTCACATGAAGGAATATTGTGCCTCACCTAGTGTGCTGTCATTCCCGGCATGCACTTAACCCACATTGCACTGCTCCTGTCCCCCTTGCCACCCCATCTGATTCCCTTAATTATTGAGTCCCCTATTAGCAAGACCCTTCTACCCCTTTCCCTTTACTTGTACTTTTGGCTTTCCAGTTCACACCCCCTACCTGGCATCCCATTTTCTTCCCTGTTCCCCTTTTCCCTCTTGTCCATCTGCTTCCCGCAAGTTCTGATCTCACCCTGGACTATATCCCCCTTACCCCCACTGCTGGTGTCACCAATGCTCCCTCACATCCTTGCCTCCTGTTTCGCGAGCCCTGTCCCCTCCCCTTGTGCTTGTCCTGCCTCATTGCCATCTCATTTCCTCTGTGAACAGGTACCATCCTCTCCCACCCTGGGCTTATTATTGGTTCTCTCACTAGTTCTGCTGTGGGATGTATCCCCTTTATGAGTGTGTTTATCTACAACCCTGGTGCCATTTGGCAACTTCCCTCGAGGTCCCCCACCCAAAGGTGCATCCCCATCCCACTTCCTCCAGAACATTCTTTAACCTTAGCCCCATCTTCATCCCCTGTGGCCTCCTCATGGTCACTCTCCTTTCTCTCATCTTCTTCATGGGTCTCCAAGGATGTGAATCTGTTCACCTGCAGTGTATCCTTGTTTTGCAGCCTACTGTCTGATGTGCCCTCTCCAGTTTTTTGCCTATTTCCTGCCTGTGCTTGCCTTGCTTTTTTTGATCTGACTACCTGCCACTCCCTCTGATCCCTCCCGTTTATTTCTACACCTGTTCCTAAGGCCCCTGTGCCCCCTCCTATGTTCTCTCTTTCACTCCTCTCCAAGCTGCTGCACCCTTTGGCCCTCCTCCAATCCTCTCCCCTTCCCCTCTCCCACACCCTGCTTAGTGCCCACCTCAACTACCCCACCTCCTCCTTTAGCTTTGTAAGCTGCCTACACACCATGCGGACCCCCCCCGCCTCCATGCTATATCCAACACCATGGCTGTCCCACATCCATTGCACCCTACCACCCTCCCAGAGATACACCGTGCCTTAGTGGCCCAGAGACCATACTCAATACCTGCCTGAACCCTTGGCTGACTTCCCCTCCAACTTTAATGTTGTTCCATTTGATCCCTCCCAATGTTGCCCCATGCCCTAGTGGCCCGGAAACAGTACCTAAAACCTGCCTGATCCCTTGTCTGGTTTCCTCTCCAACTTTGCTGTCCTTCCAGTTGATCACCCTAGTCTTCCAAAAGATAGATGAAGCATACACCTTTACCTTACTTATTATTATTTCAATCAGCAAGATCTCTTTAGCCTTGGACAGTTGCCTTTCCCAGACAGTTTGATTAGCAACACCAATACATTAGAATTCACAGACACTTTGAATTGCTTCCCTTTAGTCTGCACAATTTTTAATTCCTATCATATTAGTCTACTTCTCTTCTTTGCTGTGCCCCTCCTGTAGAAACACACTTCCTTCTCAATGCAGGGGATAGGTTCTGACTTTTCAATACAGTGCTCTCCATTGACCCTCATTTCTGCTCCTCAGTGCTCCACTACAAACTGAAGTCGAGCAACAAGGAGGTCTCTTTATGTATTTTAAAGTTGGCGCCTTCCCCTTGCGCCAGCCGAATTGGCTCCTGATTGCCACAGTGGGCGTTCCTGCTTTTTGGAAATTTCACAGCAAGATAGCCTCAGTGAGGCTCCAACCGAATTGGCTCCCAGTTGCTGCAGTGGGTGAGACAATGAGCTCACTGAATTCAGTTTAAAATTCTGACTACTGCCGTGGGTGTTTCTGCGTTTTGAAAATTCCACTGCCAGATAGCCACAGTGGGAAAACTTCAATTCCAACAAGTTTAGCTCAAGCGAACAAGTTAAGTTCAAGTGTGATGTTCTGCTGTGCCCCTCTCAACAAGCAACGCTGCTGTGCCGAGAATTCAAACTCTGCTGTGCCCTTACAGATATGATGGAAAATTTGTTTAAAGTTCAGTTTAAATGCTTTGCCCCTCTGGTAAAAATTCACTTGCTCCTTGTTGCTCTTTGATGTAAAAATTTAAATCGAAGTTCCATTTATTTCTCTTCTTTTCTCTGCCCATCCTGTTGAAACACACTTGCTCCTCGATGGAGGGGGAGGGTTCTGACTTTTCCATACAATGCTCTCCCTCGACCCCCATTTATGTTCCTCGATGCTCCGCTACAACTAAACTCAAGCAACAAGGAGCTCTCTTTATGTATTTTAAATTTGGTGCCTTCTCCTTCTGCCAACCGAATTGGCTTCCAATTGCCGCAGTGGGCATTCCTGCCTTTTGGAAATTTCACAGCAAGATAGCCGCAGTGGAGCTCCAGCCAAATTGTCTCCCGATTGCTGCAATGGGCAAGACAAGGAGCTCACTGAATTCAGTTTGAAATTCTGACTTCCGCCATGGAAAGGCTATGTTGAAAATTTGGGGTCAAAATATCTACAAATGGCAAAGTTGTGCGCCTACCTTGACATTTTACTACGCTCGCTCGTAACTTTTGTAATTTGAAATATTTTTACCTCAAATTTTCAAAATGGCCATTTTTTTACACTACCTCATGAATGTGATAGCTGTCATTTTTCAAAGCCTGGCCAAAAAGTGTTTTTCCACCTGTGGTACGGAATGATGTGGTGGTACGGGATGACGTTTCAGCAGGGATTTGAAAATTCTCAGGAATGGCATTCATGAGATGGGGTAATAAGAAGGCTGTGCTGACAGTTTTGTTGCTGTTTAGGCTGAAATGCAAGCATAGGGCCTGGAGGAACCTGTGCTTCCTTGGCAACATACAGGTACGCATCTATAGAGGTATGGAAATGCAGGGTCCAGAGGGCCTGCACTCCCACAGGGAAATGAGGATATGATTATGGTATCTCAAAAAGTAAGGAAAATATTTGCAAAAAACTGAGCTAATGCACCAGTTAGTGTAACTTAACACCACAAAAGTAGGGAAATGTAGCATTAGAGTTTCCTGCCTTAATCCCCCCCCCAAGCAGCAAAAAGGAAAACAAAATCAGGGTTTTTGGTCTCTTGAATCTTGGAGAATCAGCGGTGGGATCTTCCTTGGGGGCTGTCTACCCTAATGGCCCCCCCCCCGTGGGCCCTGCATGAAGAAAGGAGATCATGTGTGATGTTGTTTGCTCACAAAATGATCTCCTGGTGGGGAGGGATAGGGGAGAATGGTCCATTCTTGTTCTCCTTGATCTCTCTGCTGCTTTTGACACCGTGGACCATGGGGTGCTTCTGGATCTCCTGTGGGTTTGTTGTGGACTCTCTAGTGTATTCCTCAACTGGTTCCATTCTGTCATCACAAGCAGAATGCAGAGAGTGGTCTTAGGGACATTTTCCTCTTGACCACTACTCCTGCCATGTGGGGTCCCGCAGGGTTCCATTTTGTCCCTCTTGTTGTCTGTTGTGTATATGCTACCACTAGGGGGACATTATAAGATGGTACAGACTGGATTTTCATTGCTATGCTGATGATACCCAGCTGTACCTGTCTTTTGCACCTGAACAACAGGATGTGGTCTCAGTTTTTGATCAGTGCCTTGCTGAGGTCCAAGACTGGATGAGTGCCAACTGGCTGAGGTTAAACCTGAATAAGACAGAAGTTCTGGTGATGAAACCTGGGCGCCTGAGGGTTGGTGTGCATGCTGGTCAAGTCACTGGACTTCGGCTTGGAGACTCCCAGCTTCTCACCTCTTTTAAGCTGAAAAAATATTGGCACTGTGCTGGATAGTGGTATAACACTTGAATCTCAGGTGTTGGCCTTGGTCCAGAATGGCTTCTACCACCTTAGAAACATTGCCAGGATTAAACACTTGATCCCTGCAGGTGATTTGCCATCACAAATCCATGCCTCCGTGACATCATGGCTTGATTACTGCAGTGCCCTTTACCTAGGGCTACTTGGGCTGATCTTCACTGCCTACAGCTAGTGCAGAATGCAGCAGCCAGACTAATGACTGGCCTTCCGAGGTCATGTCATATTATGCCTGTGCTGTGCTCCCTGCACTGGCTTCCTATTAGGTGGCAGATCATCTTCAAGGTTGGGTTACTAACCTATAAAGCCCTACATGGTCTGGGGCCCGGTTACCTGCAAGACCTACTACAGCAGTACCACCTTTCTTGTCCCCTCTGATCAGCCAAGGAGGGCCTCCTAGTGATTCCCAGGGTCCATTTAAAATCGTCCAGCGCTTGGGCTTTTTCTGTTGCAGTGCTACCCTGTGGAATTCACTGCCTCAGTCACTGAGAGAGGCTCCCTCATTTGGTGCCTTCAAGAGGGATCTGAAGATCTTTTTATTTAGTAAAGCTTTTCCCTCCTTATAATTCACTATGCTTTATCTATGTCTTTCTATGTTTATTTCCTTTTGATTTTGTTTATATTATTTGTGCATTTGTAATGCACCTAGAGTCACAATGTGATATAGTGCTCTAATAAATCAATAAACTAAATTAAACTAATGGGGTGGTCATTAGGGTCTACAACCCCCAAGAAAGACCCCATCACTGATTCGCCAAGATTCTGGAGACCCCAAACCCTAGTGTTTTTTCCTTTTGCTGCTTGGGTGGGAGGTGGAGGGGCATTAGGGTGGGAAAAACTATTGCTACATTTCCCTACTTTTGAGGTGTTAAGTTTCCCTAACTGGTGCATTAACACATAGACAGGCACTACACACAAAGTTTCTTAATTATACACATATATTTTTAAGAAACTTTGTGTGTAGTGCCTGTCTTGACCCCAGTAGGTATGCTTTATGATCCTGTGCTGGTAAGCTGAGTTTGGGGTCGAGCTATGTGACCCAGTTGGATGGGGTGAGGGTAGGAGGATAGTGCTGTTATGGAACACACACCCCCACCAGGGAATGAAAACTGTGTGGTTTTCTGCACATGCCCATATGGTGAAGACAACTGTTCTCTTGGTGGGTGGCAGAGGGCCCTATGCATTGGCTGACAGATTAACTCTTTGCCCTGTGTGTCTGTATATTTGGCTACATGGCAGTGCAGGGATCAGAGGGCCCTGTTCTTCCATAGCCCACCAAAGAGCAACATGAATTCTTGACATCTGTTGCTGAATAGAAGTTAAGGGCCCTGCAGTTCTGTAGGCAGATGAAGTCTTGCCTTGGTGCAGTGCCCAAAGGGCCTGGATCTGCGTGAATGAGGATACAATTCCACTATCTCAAAAAGAAAGGAAATGCTTTGTAAAAAACTTCATTAATGCACCAGTTAGGGTTCAACTTAACACCACAAAAGTAGGGAAATGTGGCATTAATGTTTCCAACCCTAACTCCCCACCCCACAAGCAACGAAAGTAAAAAAACTTTTTGGGTTTTGGAAATCCGGAGTCTTGGAGAATCAGTGGTGTGGTCTTCTTTGGGGTTGTTAATCCTAATGCCCACCCCATTCCCTGAGCAAACAACATCCGATGTGATCTCCTTTCTTCAACAGGTACAGCAGACTGTGTTGGCAACATGTGGAGAGACATAGTTCTCTGCCTTTGAAGAGCGTATCACTGAGGCACTGGCTTGCAGCTGTATGTTGTGCTTTGAACAGGAGGCTATGGACTCGGGAGAAATGAGCATTAGGGTTGACAACCCCAAGGAAGACCCCACCACTGATTCCCCAAGATTCCAGAGGCCCAAAACCCTAATGTTTTTTCCTTTTTGTTGCTTGCTGTGGGGGGGGTGGGGAGTTAGGATTGGAAACCCTAACTCCACATTTCCCTACTTTTGTGGCATTAAGCTGAACCTAAGTGGTACATTAACAATGTTTTTATACATAGATACACACACGTACACTTGCTTACACTTGGTTATTTTATATTATTTCTGAACCTATGTTTTCATATCTTTACCTTCAATTAAATGATAGATCATTTTTCACTAAACAGATGTTGCAAATACAGCCATCTGTAGATTCTAAAGTGAAAACTTTAAAATAGAGCACAGCCTCAGCAGACTGAAGCACAGTAATCCTGAAAAGCTGCTCTGAGTAGGAATAGGAGAAGGGCAACTCTTCATGGACAGTGAAGCTCGCTTATTAGTTAATATTTGAAAATGGAACGGTTTTGACCACATTATGTCAGAAGATCTACAGTATATATAAGAATGTACATATTTATTTAGTATAACTTACAATGGTGTGTCTCAGCTGAGAGTCAACATCTCATTCACAGCTACGTCCAGGAGGTGGCAGCAATGTACTGTACCACTGCATGCAACACACTAGCTCAAAAGACAATATTTGCTGTAGGCAAGAATACAGCTACTGGTCCTTTTCTGCAGACAAATTCCTTGTTTATGTTTCTATGTGCTCTGTTTTGGTATACTTTGCATGCTATGCCAGCTACAAAATGCATATTTGATTCATCTACCCCATAAAAAGAGGTAAAATAATAAGCAACTGTTCTATGTAATTTATGCTGTTTCGTGTTTGCATTTCATCGATAACTCAGCCTCCAGCCTCATTAATCAGAGTCAGGAACACATCTTAATAACTGGTGGTATTCACTCAGGAAGCTAGTAGAATAAGGGACCTAGTGTAACATACATTTTCTGAAGAAGAAGAAGCCTGTTACTCCAGTGTTTGACATTATTGTGTACTAAAAACCCCACTGTTCACATGGAAACGCAAATTTTAGGAGGGACATGGGTTAATTTTGAGGCAAAATCAGGGACATCCCTGAAAATCGGGGACAGTTGAGGTATGATTTCATCTGTGTATGCATTCCTTTTTTTAATTATAATTCAGTATAATTTTCTTGAATTCTCCTGTTGGCTGCCTTACAAAGCATGGTCTTTTCTAATCAGATACCAGCCCTTTTCCCAACAATTGCCCTAGTCCTAAGCTACTAGAGGACAGTTACCAGACAGTTCCTCCTCGTCTCAAGAAGGCAAAAGGAAGATCACACCATAAACAGTGGGAGTACCCAAAAAGAGAAAGGGAGACAGTAAATTGTATCCTTACATTTTACTCATTAAAAATACAATTATAACACAAACTGAAAGAAAGCAGGGCTGAAACATATACGTTGTTTAGCTTACTAGTTTGTTGTTTATTTACAATGCAGTACAAAACATGTTAAAGTTAGATTATTAGTTCAGCATTTATCTGAATATTGCTTCTTACTGCTTGCTTAGAGGGTAGCATCTTTCAGAAAAAGAGATGTGCAAGAACAAGGGGACACAATTTTAAGACAGAGGGGGACGGCTCAGGGGCAATGAGAGGAAGTATTTTTTCATGGACAGGGTAGTGGATGCATGGAATAGCCTTCCTGAGGAAATCTTGGGTCAAGAACAGTGGGGGAATGCAAGAATGCATGGGACAGACATATGGCAGTTCTAGTGGTGGGTAGGAGGAAGTAGGCTGGTGGTTAACAAGGATCTGCAGCTTATCCGTTAGGTATGGAAATGGGCACACTGGGTGGGCCAAGCGGTCCTTATCTGCCGTCAGAGTCTATGTTTCTGTGTTTCTTATTCATGGAGATTTGCAAGGATATCCATCAGTTCTTTAGGTATTGTCAAAATATCCCCTTAGCAAGCTGGCCAGTTAGGGCTGTGGCTCACGATGCAGATAACCTGGGTTCAAGATTGAGTTGGGGGGGCAGCAAGGGTGGAGGACTGAGCATCCCAAGGGTTGCTCTAGCTTCTTCTCTGGGGAGGGAGGGCTGGTGCCTTCACTACAATACTGCCACCTGAGTGACCACAGCTGGTAATAAATTGGAGGTATGGCAGAGGTAGGGGAGGACATTGACCGGAGTCTGCACAGCAATGCCTTGAGTATGCATGTGTACTTGAAATCCCAAGGACAGTGATGTCATAGAAACATAGATATTGATGACAGATAAGGACCTCTTGGCCCACCCAGTCTGCCCATTTTCCCCACCTCCTGTAACACCACAGACCCTACTTGATCTCTAGCTTTAACGCCCCCCCCCCTTCCCTACCTCTAGGGTTCCCTTATGTCCATCCCATGCATTCTTGAAGTCTGTTACCATTTTTGGCCCTACCACCTCTGCTGGGAGGCTGTTCCAGGAATCCACCACTGTTTCTGTGAAGAAGTACTTCCTCACATCTGTCTGAGTGGGAGCCTTCTCCCGCATCAGAACATGACCCCTTGTTCTTGAGCGTAGTTTCCTCTGAAAAATGTTTTCCTTTTGAACCTTATTTATACCCATGAGATATCTGAAAGTTTCTGTCATATCCCTCCTCTCTCTGCTTTCCTCCAGGGTGTACATATTGAGGTCTTTCAGTCTCTCCTCATAGGGCTTGTGATGCAGACCCTGCACCATTTTGGTTGCCCTCCTCTGGACTGCCCTACTCTATCTATGTCCTTCTGGAGATGGAGTCTCCAGAACTGGACACAGTACTCTAGGTGAGATCTCGCCAGTGATATGTTCAATGGTAAAGCCACCTCTCTCTTTCTGCTGGTGATACCGCTCTCTATGCAGTCTGGCATCCCACTAGCTTTCCCCCCTGCCTTGTCACACTGTTTGGCCACCTTTAGGTGATCAGCTATGATTACCCCCAGGTCCCTTTCCTGTTTGATGATGGCCAATACCATTCCCCCCTCTCTGTACTTCTCCTCTGGGTTTTTTGCCCCAAGTGCATTGTTTTGCACGTCTTCATGTTGAAACTTAGCTGCCACACCCATGATCACTTCTCCAGCTTTCTTAGATCTGTATTCATTTTTTCCACACACACACACCCAGAGTGTCTACCCTGTTGCAGATTTTAATGCCATTTGCAAAGTGGCATCCCTCTATTCTTGCCCCTCTGCAATGTTGCTAATAAAAGACATTAAAAAGGACTGGTCCCAGTACTGATCCTTGTGGCACCCCTCTGGTCACCCTCCCTTCTTCTGAGTAAACTCCGTTTACAGTACCACCACACTCTGTCTCCTGTCCCCCAACCAATTTCTCTCCCAGTTTGCCACCTTTGGACCCACTTCGAGGCTTTCCAGCTTGTTTATGAGTCTCCTATGTGGAACGGTGTCGAAGGCCTTACTGAAATCTAGGTGCAGTAGGACACATCCATCGCTCCATCCTGTTCTACTTCCCTGGTCACCCAGTCAAAAAACTCTATCAGATTTGTTTGACATAATCTCCCCCCAGTGAATCCATGCTGCCTCGAATCTTGTAGGCCACTGGATTCAAGATATTCCACAATCCTCTCCTTTAGTAATGATTCCATTAATTTCCCAACCACCAAAGTCAGGCTGACTGGCCTGTAATTTCCAGCCTCCCCTATGCTTTTTCCTGGTCCCCCTCCACGCACTCACCTCCTTCACTCCTAAGCCTTACTATACCTTCCCTGGTCTTTCTCTTTTCGCTTTCATACCTGAAAAATACCTTGTCCCCATTCTGTACTGCCTGGGCTATTTTCTCCTCCATTTGCACCTTTGCAGTTCTAGTTGCTTTCCCTGCCTCCTTCTGTTTCTCATCATACACCTCTCTATCTTCCTCTCTCTGTGTCTGCTTATACCTCCTAAATGCTAACTTTTTTGCCCTTACTTTCTCGGCTACCTCTTTTGAGAATCATAGTGGTCTCTTTTCACTTCTGCTTTTGCTTACTTGTCTGATGCAGAGGTTTACGAACATATGATGAAGCCAGCAGATAAAGGCCTAATGGTCTGTTGTGTCAGCTGGAATGTGCAGCTGTCAGCGCTAGGCACTGATGCTGCCTCCACCCCCTCCTTCCCGCCCCTATAGTTGCACCAACTAGTATACACTTTCCCATATGTCCCCCTCACCCTCCTTCCCCACTAACTGCTCCAACTGCTTTACTCTTTTCCTCTCCCCTTCCCCATTCAGATTTTACCTATTAGCCTGTCCTACCCCTTAAATGCCACAACTGATGTTTGCACAACCAGTTCCTCAGCAGAGCATTCCATGCTGTCACCACTCTCTCCATTATTAAATGCCTCCTCATCTCCCGTCTGAACTTACCCCTCACCAACTTCATGCTATGCCCTCTTGTGATCCCCTTCCTTTTGAATTTAAATAAGCCAATGTGACTAAACCTATTTATGCCCTTTAAGTATTTGAAGGTCTCAATCATATCTCTCCTGTCCCATCTATCCTCCAGTGTGTACAAATTGGGCATCTTAAATCTAACCTCATAGGGCATTTCACTCATCCCACTCTGCATTTTGGTAGCTCTCCTCTGCATCCCCCGACAGTCTGATACTGCTTTTTAAAAGTGACACCAAACTGCACACAGTACTCCAAGTGGGGCCTCACCAGTGCCCTATGCAGTGGCAGAATCACCTCTTTGCGCCTTGATGTGATTCTTCTTGCTGTGCACCCCAGCATCCTATTAGCTTTTGCTGCTACTTTCCAACACTGTGCAGAGTTATTCATCTGTCCTGGTTTGTTGTCTTCTGTATCCTTCCTTTTATTTACTTATTTATTTATTTAATTTTGGTACCCGAGTGAGCTCACTGAGAAAATAATCCCTTTTTCAGGGGTGACCCAGGACAGGACAACATAAACAACATGTGTATTAATTTTACAAAGAAGTGGATGAACAAATGGCATAGAGTAAAGTGCTTAGAACAGGTGGGTACAATAATTGTGCTCATAAAGAGTTACAGAGGTGGTATCAAGACAGAGTTACGATATCATAAGAAACAATTGAGTCAGTTAAATGCAGGACATTGCTTAAGAGAACATTGGTAAACAAGATTCATACACGATGTGATTGTTTCAGGCCAGGGGTTATTTTCAGGATTAGGAGGAATCCGTTCATGATGCAAGAGGCCTGTTAATGAGAACTGGTGCCTCTTGGTGAAAACAGGTGCATGGGGGGGGGCAAGAAGGTAGTGTGATAGCTTGTGCTTGAATTAGGTAAGGGAGGTGATGGAGAGAATATCTGGTTGGAGAGAGTTCCAGGAGGATGTGGCCGCAGAGGGAAAGGATCGTCTACCGACGGCCAGCCGGGGGTTTGGGCTGACCAGTAAGGGGAAGCCCACAGAAAGTAAGGTTCACAGGGCACACTTACATTTGATGAGGTCACCCAGGCATGGAGGGGTATAGAGGTGTACCAGCTTGTACATAAAGCACATGGTGGTATATTGGAATTTGTTCTCCAGGGATGGCCATCCCAGGGTAGTGAGGACTCTACAATGATGAAGCTGTGGATCAGCTCCTAGTGCAAAGTAACTAGTCCTCATATAGAATTGGTTAAGGTGGGAGAAAATGGTGGCCCTTTCTTGGAGGAGAAGTGGGGCACTATAGGAGAGTATAGGGAGGAGAGCAGCTGTAGTGATTTTTTGACATGAGGCCACATATAGGAGGGAACAGAGGCAGTACAACAAACCTAGCCTCTGGTTATAATCTTAGTCAGTACCTTGACATGGGTTTCAAGAGTGAGCAATGGATCTAGGGTGACACCCAAGTATCTGATGGAGGGGATGAGTTCTAGGGCATTACCATCCTGAGAATGAATTGTGAGGGGGTATTGAGCCAGGGGGCAGTGGGACGGTGATGAAACACCATGCTCTTGGTCTTCTTCATATTGAGAACCAGGTGGTTGTCCAAGAACCATCCCTTAAGGGCATGGAAATCAGATTCCAGGCTATTGTTCATCCAGCTTAGGTCTACAGAGGAGTGGTAGATGATGGGATCATCTGCGTAAAGGTGGACCGAGGCTCCACCACAGTTATGTGGCAAATTGTTGATAAAAAGTGAGACTAATAGTGGCCCCAGGATTGAACCCTGGGGCACACCATACTTTATAGGTCTGAGGTCAGAGAGGGCCCCAGACCACTTGACCCTTTGTGAGTGGAGGGAGCGATAACGATGAAGCCGTGTGAGAGCACTACTGTCGAGGCCCAGAGAATGGAGGTTACGTATTAGGAGATTGTGATTTATCAGATTGAATGCCTTTGTTAAATCTACAAAGACAGTGCCTGTGGCATAGCCTAGGTCCAAGGCTGAGAGAATGTCCACCATAACTTTTATCAGGCCTACTAGGGTGCTATGGTTCTTTCTGAACCCATGCTGATAATTGGAGAGGAGGTGATGTGATTCAAGGTACTCCTGTAGCTGGTTACAGAGGTTGCATTCCTGTATCTTAGCCAGTGGGAGAAGAATGGAGATTGGTCAATAGTTTTCTACTATTGTGTTTGGGCCACCTTTGTGAATTGGGACAACTACAGCTATCTGCCATTTCTCTGGTACAATTCCTGAAAGAAAAGACCTGTTTATCAGATTCTGCACTGGTGCTGCAAGCCCCTCAGCACCCAGTTTGAGGAATTTAGGTTCAAGTGAATCATAACCCGGGGAACTCTCAGGTTTTAAAATGGAGAGCAACTTATGAACCTCCTTCAGGGTAGCCAATTTTAGGTGAAAGGCAGGCCGCTGACCAGTGTCAGCTTGGGTGAGTGGGTGTCGATTGTGTTACTAAAGTGTGTGGTGTATTTGTTCAGGTCTGTGACAAATTCATTAAAACCCATGGCAATCAATGGGGGCGATAGGATGTTTCCTTATGCATTGCGGGATTGAGGGAGCTTGGGTTTACAGTGGTTTTGCCTTTCATAAGGAAGTTAATCTGTTTCCAGAATTCCTTGGGGTTACTGAGGTGTTCGGTCTGCAGTGATTTAAAGTAGGTCCACTTGGCTTTGCAGAGTGAATTTTTACAGGCACTTCTGAGCTGCCTGTAAACTTTGCAGTCTTAATGGAGGCTACTACCTTTGTATGTATTCCATGCTTTGTCTAGGGAGGTCATTAATTTCCTTAGGTCTTTGGTCAACCAAGGTGCTTTTATGCCCTTGGATCTCTGTTTCCTTAGTGGGACGTGAGAATTTACTATGGTGGTGGAGGTGGTAATGAAAAAGTCTAATGCCTGATTGATGTCTGGAAGGAAGTTAATTGGATTGCAGTCAGTGCCCAAGATGGACTCTTGAAAAGCTTGTGCATCGAAATGTGACATATCCTGAGCTAATATGATTTTCGGGGGTGGGTTTGGGAAATTGTTTCACCAGATACAGTACGTTGGTGAGTGGTCACTGATGCTGTCAGGGAGTACACTCACCATCTTGGTTCTGTGGGCGCAGTTGGTGACTATCCAATCAATGAATGAATGATTGCCAGAGTTAGAATTTAATCAAGTAGGATCAGTGATGAGCTGGCTGAGGTTGGATTCAGCCAGGATTGAGTGAATCTTGTTCCTACTGGGGTTTAACCAATCGAGTTTGAAATCACCACAGAGCACCAAGTCATGTGGCGGGAGGCTGGCAAGGAAAGGGATGAGGGAGGGGAGGACAGTGGGGGCTTCTTTGGGGGAGGGAGGTAAATGCAGCTGATGATGAGTTTTTTTACATTTCTGAGGGGTATTGTGAGGAACAGGGACTACACTGTGGAGAGTTCAAAACAGAGGTGAGAAAGAATAAGTGCCTCAGCTGGGACTTGAACCCAAGCCACCCGGAATACCATTCTGATTGCGCTAACCAGCTGTGCCACTGAGATAACTGGAACCTGAGCCATCCCCGAGCACATTACTCTTTCTCAAATGCACAACCCAATGGCAACACAAATATACCTGCCTTAACATACAGGAGAACTCCACCCTCCCCGCCTCTCTGGTCCCTCCTAAAGCAGGAGTTCCCTAGCAGTGAAATCTCATACTGGCTGATGGATGGTGCAATCTCATACTGGCTGATGGATGGCTTGAGCCAGTCCCTAGAATGTCTGGGGTGTGTTGTATTACCCATGCCTCAAGCTCTGATAGTTTAGGGTGCAGGGTCTGGGTGTTCATATAGGCAATCTTCAGGCCTTTCAAGGTTTTCCACTGGACATTAGCAGCTGGTAGACTGGAGATGGGACTAGGGGGACCTGGGTGTGGCTTGACATTGCCTGCATGCCATAGTAGGAGGTAATGATGCAGCAGGATCAGAGCATGCGAGGAGGCGTGTTTTTTGGTTTTCCCTCCAGGGGGCCAGGATATGCATAGGTTATGGTGAAGCCAGTGGCCAAAGCAGACTGTGTAATGTTTCAGGAGCCAGAAGGTGAGGAGGTGCCACTGTTTCAGTTCTCTGCTATCCTGCATGGGAGCTGCATATTTATCAGTGGGGGGGGGGGGTAGATGAGTGAGTGTGCAATGAGGTGATCAGAGAGGGCAAATATTATTAAATATAAAACTGACACAGTGTAGCCTATGTTACACATGGTGGTGGGTAAACACGAGCACCCACTGTTTCTCCATTCCTTCCAATTCCCCCCCCCCACAAGGGCATCCCAGAGGCATTCCCCTATCTTTTTAAAATCAGCCCCCCATATGGTGATCACTGGTCCCCAGGTGGTCACCCACTGTGATGTCTGCAACACTGTCACCGATGGTGAGTACGAGGTTCAGTACTGACCCCTCACGAGTGGGCTCTTTTACTAGTTGCCTGAAGAATGCCCCCTGCAGGGAGTCCTGGAGGTCCCTGCTCCTGGCTGCAGCTGGGATGCTACAATCTACATCCAGCATGTATGTCCTAGGAAGCAGTGAATGGTGGAGAAAAAAGAACAAACTGCACTAAGCAAGATAACAGGGCATGCTCGAACCCTGGCCCAACCAACAAGTCACACTTTTTTTTTTTTTTTAGTTCTTTAACCAGGAGTAGCACACTAAGCTGAAAGCTTTTTTACAGGTGCAACCTGGTAGTCCAGGGAAGTTAAAGGATACCTAAACAACATTTTGACGACAAACTATTCAAAAATCTGACTCCATAGGTGACTAAAGGAAAGGCTGCTGTATTCATTAATGCTAACAATACATTTACATAATTTGCCTAAATGTGGTTCCAGAGCATTTGAAAATTGTAAAATCAGCCTTCCAATTTAGAAAAAAACTGTCTTACCTGCTTCCTAAAATGGCCACCAAATGTGATGTGATGACATAATCTGAAGCAAAGTCAGAGAGATATATATAGCTCTCTGTAGTGCTAGCTAGTTCTTTTTTTCCTTTGTATAGAAGTGTTTCACCCAAATGGTCAAAACCATGTGCATTATTTTGTATAATGCACATGTTAGGCTATGGTACTGTTCATTTCGTTTACTTTAACATGCTGAACATGTGTTTTAATCCAACTGACTTTCTCTGTGGCAAATCACAGTGCAGTACAAATCTTGAATAACCTGGTGGTCTAGTGGTTATAGTGGATCCAGGATGCTACAGTGGGGGTGCTGGGGTGGTGTGCATGCTTAATATGCACTTTTTAACATTTTTATTAAACCTTTATATTTTCTGCTATTATTCTTTTCTAGTATGTTTTTGACAGAACCTACAAATGTAATCCATAGTTTCAATGTAAACACTTGTACAATCAATAAATCAGACTTCTTCAACAAAGTGAAATGCAGCAGCAGCTGCAAGCAAGTACGTTACTATGTGGAGGGGGTTGCAGCCACGCATTTCACCACCCCCAGAGCCACCACTTTTTTGTAGCAATGTTCTTGTGCAGTCCAATGTTAGAGTTCATACTTTATCGAAACTCAAATATATGCTTGTCGTGTCTTCTTTTTCCATGGGAAATATTAAGAAGAATAATAAGAATCCGCATTTATATAGTGGTTTTCATACACATTGTATCCCAAAGTGCTTTACAAGCAATACTAAACTGATAATGAAGTGACTGAACATGTAGTGGCAGCTGTTCCATGCATTAATATCCACACACAGCCTTGGACAATTGCATGCACTGGTTTTATAGGAAGGGGAATGTTGGCCAGGGCAATGGGGTCAAGTAGTGATCAAGGTGCTGGCAGCCCCACATCTTATTTCTCACAGAAATCTGCTCATATTTCTCTCCTTCTGTTTTCCCCTTCCCTGAATATAGCAGTACCGTGCAAGAGTGGCCTTCTCAGTCCCCTCCTCTGGTCTTCAGTCTTCACTATTCCTCCTCACACCGAAAACTGGTGAGCTCATCACCCTTCTGCATAATGAATGCAAGTAGTACAATTCCCATTTTATTTTGACATATCAATTATAAACATATATTTCCAGTAAGTCATTCTCATATGAGCAGGGAACAAGGGGAATGATGGGCTTCCTAGCCTTAAAAGATCTAGGCTACCTTTGATTAGGCACTATTAAATGATAGGTGTGCACATCATTATGCATGTCATTTAATAGTGCCTAATCATAGGTGGCTTAGATCTTATATGAGTAGGAAAGCTTATTTTTCCACTTGTGCCATGCTGCTATCAGCCTGGCTTACTAGAAGATCATGTTTATTATTAATATGTAACTATAACAGGGGAGAATGTAATAACCACATTCATGATGCAGAAGGGTAGTGAACTCACCAGTTTTTGGTGCGGGGAGCAGGTGAGAAGAATGAATGCCAGAGAGGGACTGAAGAGGCCATTCCTGCAGGGTACAGCTATATTCAGGTTAGTTGAAGACATGAAGGAGGACGTTGAGCAGATCACTGTGAGATCTGAAATGTGGGGCTGTCAGCATCGTGATCACTTCCTGACTACGGATGAGAGTAGCCAGCGATGACAAATACTCAGAGTGGCAAGGCTGCCCCTAAACTGTTACTTGAATTCAGTGTAGGGAGATTATTGGGGGGGGGGGATATTGACATTTGTTAGGACAGAATTGAGGGAGTTGTGTATAGCTCATTCAAGATTTGGAAGGCTGGTAGCCACTCAACTCGCATTGTGGAGTAGAGCACAGAAAAATACTGCAGAAGAATTGCTGGGAACGGTCCTGCGGGGTTCTGCAGATCACAGGTAAAGGAGTAGACTGACACTGGAAGTCAGGTTGATTAGATCAAGGTATTAGTATGCCTCTCCTGCTAATAATATTGTTATCCATTGTAAGTGCAGTCCTTATGAGAGCACGGACAGTAGTTTTTCTGGTGGGTCATGATGCTTATTGCTTGGCCCTCCAGGAAGACCTAGTTGTTGGTTAATAAGGTGAGGAAAAAAAACACAACAGGGAACTGTACACACTACCATCACTATGCAGAAGGGTGGTGATCCACTTAATATTTACAGTGGGAGCAGAAGTCAGACATTGAGAATGTGAACTGGAGAGTGATTTGGGAGGCAATTTTTAACAGTGCCAGCTTATGATGCATATCAGTATAGGTGTGCACAACCCTCTGAGGTACAAGATTACAATCTGAGGTGTGATAATTCTCTTCATGAGACTGTAAGCTCATATGCGGCCCCATGCAGTACTAAGGACAGGCTATGGATGGTGGGGTGTTCATCAGAAGGCAGCCTAGGTGCAGGGGGTTCACATGGAAAAAGAAAGCCTTATTTGTGGATTAACAAGAGAGCATGAGCTTTGGAACTGAACAAGACCGGTACTTTGCTGTGTGACCCTGAGCAAGTCACTAAACTTCCTTGTGCTCCTAGGCCACACCTGTAAACAAGCTGTCAGCTTAGTGTGTCTCTCCTGGTTAACAAAAAACAAAATTCAGTGCATCATATAACCACTAGAGCATCAGGTATTTGAAGTGTTGTACTGTAATGCAGTCTGCCAAATAAAAAATCAGCTGGATTGCAAGACATTTTCTGCAAGTTAAAGTAAACAAAATGAACAAAATCATAGCCTAACATGTGTACTGATCAAAATAAACCATGAGGTAATACATGGTGTTGATCATTCTGGTACAACAATTCAAAATAAAGAGGGAAAGAAGAACTAGTTAGCACTATAGAAATATATGTTGATCTCTGTCTTTGGCTCAAATGATGTCATCATGACTCATCACTTAACACACTTGGCAGACATCTTAGGGAGAAGCCAAGGCTGTTTTTTGAATGTGAAAGGCTGATGTTTACATTTTTCAAAAGTTATGAAATTGCATTTATGTTATTTACATAAATGTAGTTTTAGTATACATGTAAATAGCAGCCTTTACTTTACTTCCATATGAAGCCAGATTTTGGAGTTTGCAGTTTTAAAAAACTGTTTGTTGAGGTACCCTTTAAGTGACTTGCTCAGGATCACACAGTATGCAAGTGGAAACTGTGGGATTCAAACCCAGGTCTAGTCTGCTGGATGTCACCAGATTTACAGCTCAGAGCTTTAAACTGCTGCGCTATACTGCCTCCCCTGCCTTGGCTGTCCTCAGATGGGATGATGAACACTTCACCTGGAGTGGTCGTGGGGACCTCCCCTCAGGGGTAATCTGGAGCGTTGGAAAGGGGTACATTCCAGGGATTATTCGTTATGGGGATGGGCTAGACAATGGGTAAATGCCAGAGAAAATGGGCATAAAGTATAAATTAAAAAAATACACGTTGCTATAGAACTCTATAACTAGCATTCCCATCTTTACCTTTTCTGTTCTCAAGTAAGTAGGTTGTAGTATTTATACTGTGACTTTCTGCCATCTGCCTCCAGATGCAAGAATACAATACTCATAAATCTCATAACAGCATGTAATAACCACTGTAATTACTAAAAATAGGTGCATAATCATACTAAAAGGGCATTTTCTCAGTCTGATCTGTCAGCAATTCAAGGAAATGGATGTTATGATTGAGGCTGGAATAATTGTCAGCACTTAGACCCTGAAAGCCCCCTTATCACTCTTTCTGGCTGTTGGTGGAATAGCTAATAGGTAAGCACCAGCTGATTTCAGAGGTCTTCTGGGGACATAGGGCATGTAAAGGCTGGAGATGTATGGGAGCTCTAATCCATAGGTGGCTTTATAAGTAAGAAAAAATGCATTTAAGTCAGTCTAAGATCAAACAGGCAGCCTAGTTTGTGCAGGGGGACCATGTGGTCAAATCAACCACTAATCATTATTAATCAGGATCTGTACTGTGGACAAGCTGGAGACATTAAGTTTCCCCAAGGGGAAGATCAGCATAGAGCACACTGCAGTACTCTAATCTTGAAAAATCAAATACTAAGTACTAGTGCTTTCAGAATAGACTGTGGAAGAAATTGCCAAAATCGTATTACCCCTATATTGGGAAGATGACAAAACACTTCATGTGGTTGCTGAGAGATATGGTGAACCCATTAGCAGTCCTATGTCAAGGAGGGCATGCAGGCTGCACACCTTTTTCTGCTTTCCCTAGAGCTATTCTATCAGTACGGTAGATGGGAGCCCAATTGACTAGCCAGTGTTTTTAGTCTCTTCTCTGGTGCAACTACAGTCAGATCAGATCTGTTAGAATTCCACTTCTGACAGCTTCTAGGTACCCTGGCTCCAATTTGGGACAGGTATTTAGCCCTACATCCCCCCCCCCCAACCAATATATGAGTCAGCTGTATATGACAAGTAGAGCTGAATAAGAACTGACACCTTTGAGTCAGTCTACAATCTAATAAGCAGTCAACGTAGTTTGTGCCTGGATGGAGCATCAGTCTCTGTCTGCCATTATTGTCTATGTTTCTATGAGTATTATTGACAAAGCTATGAAAACCTAGCTAATGCTTGCTGTTAGTCTTCTTAGAAGGCAGCCTTTGTACATTGAACACCATGGAGGCTAGCACAGACCCCTGCAGAATTTTGAGTACAACTGAGGAAGATGTACAGTATATTCTAATGAAATTACTTATCGCAACCAACTGGCAAAATAAGACTGAATTCATGCTAAGGCAGTTTGAAATACCTTAATCGGAGACCTGAGATGATCCACCAAAACAACATGACCCATGATACTGTTACTGAGAGGCAGTATAGCCTAGAGGGTTTGAGCACTAAGCTGTGAACCTGGAGACCCAGTAGGCCTGGGTTTGAAACCCACAACCACTGTTTGCATTTTGTGAGACCCGTAGTAAGTCATTTAACCTCCCTTCGCTCCCTGGATACACCTGGAAATTAGCTTCAACTCAATATGCTTTTTCTGGTTAAAAAAAAATTGTTATGGATTGCTGGACACAAGTACCTGCTTTCCCCAGATATGGTTAAACATGGGAGCATGCATCTCAATCCATTTTTCTGGTTTATCAATAAATAAATAAAAATAAATCCAGGTTGTCAAATGATAACTAGTGGTTTATTAAATGACCAAGTATAGATATATTACCTCTGGTTATTTCCATTAGCAGATTATGCAGCCACAAACTTGAAACTGAGCAGTGGATTGCTAGATCCACCAGGTCCATAGTTGTTTTTTTTTCAGACATGGGTGCTGTGATATATTATTGTAAATGATCTAATCCTGACTCTCAATGGCATTGTGGTGGGTTGTTAGAAGGGGACTCGTGGTATGCAGAGGCCCCAGTTGGCACATGTGGTGACCTCTGTGCATCCAAGATGCTCTGTATGCATACCCTTACCACACCTAAAAACATGGCAACTCAGTCAGGGGTGGCCACAAGGGTGAGGGTAGTGAAGCACCCAATGCAGGGCATGTAATCTGATACAGAGAGCTGGCAGAGGGGACACGGGCTACAGGGGACTACTGTAGTGACTGTTCGTCCCCTCAGCCCAGCTGCAGCATGTCTCTGATGACCAGATCTGTCTCCCTTCGATGAGAACCAAGCACTCTGAACTAGTAAAGAGGGCTGGGGGTTATACCAGTACAGACTGGTCATTATAGATATGGATCATCTCCTCTACAGGGATATGGCAGTTTTTGGAGGACTACTATATCTCATAATCATAGAAAAGCAAGGAGTCATGGCACACCTGTTCCCACAAAATAGCCACACAACGAAAGTTAGTCCTCTTACTTTGTTGATTTTGAAAGGATTTACCATTCTTTGATAAAGCCGAAAGGCGAAATGCTGTCATTAGGGTTTTCTGCCCTGAATTGCTGTCTTTGTCTGTGAAAGTCTGGCATCTACAAATGAAATCAACAAAGTAAGAGGACTAACTTTTGTTGTGTGGCTATTTTGTGGGAACAGCTGTGCGTGACTCCTTACTTTTCTATGTTCAGTACTGTCACAAGGCACCTAGCTCTCAGAGCAGCTCTAGTGATTCATGCTATAGCCCATGTTCCCTTGCTGCGTCCACAATGTGGGATCCACTGCAGTGCTGATCGGAGCATCTGATCATATTAGAAACATAGAAACTTTGGCAATGACAGCAGAATCAGACCATTAGTCCCTCCAGTCTGCCCATAAAACCTCAACAAACCTGGGACCTATTGTCCATACAGGGTTCTAACCCACACTTTTCACCCCTTCCTCATCCTGTTTGCCTCAATAAAGGCCTTGATATGCTGGCTTGATTGCTTTAGGGAGTCACTGATGATGATCCCTATGTCTCTTTTCTTATAGATCATGCCCAACCTTAACCCCCCATCCAGTACTCTATCCTGGGGTTTTTATTCCATATATGAATCACCTTGCACTTTTTGGCACTGAATTTCAACTGCCAAACTTTTGACCAACTTTCTAGCCTTTGCAAATCTCTCTGCGTCTCCCATTATAGATATGGATTGTGTGCCCTACAGGGATAAGGCAGGTTTTGGAGGACTATTATATCCCATGTTCATAGAAAAGCAAGGAGTCATGGCATACCTGTTCTACTCTGACTACTCTGACACATAGCTTAGTGTCATCTGCAAAGAGACACGTCTTTCCTTGGATACTTTCTCCCATGCTGCTGATGAATATATTGAAATGGACTGGGCTCAGGACAGATTCTTGTGGCACCCTACTAGTGACATCCCTCTTTTCTGATTTGACTGCATTAACCACAACCCTTTGCTGTCTTCCTTCCAACCAGTTTCCCACCCATTGAACTATGTCCTTCGCTGCACCCAGATCCTCTAGCTTCTTCAGCAACCTTCTGTGAGGTACCAAATTGAAAGCCTTGCTGAAATCTAAGAAGAGTAAATCCACAGCATGGCCCTTATCCACTACCCTCATTACCCAGTCAAAGAATAAAACTATCAGGTTGGTTTCACAAGTCCTGCTGCCATGAACCCATGTTGTTTACTATCCTGGAGTCCCTTGCTCTCCAGGTAGTCCATGAGGTCCTCTTTGGCTAGTGTCTTCATCAGTTTACCCACAACAGATGTAAGACTGTCATGTCTGTAGTTACTCAGTTGCTCCTTGTTCCTCTGTTATGGAGTGGACTATGTCCACTACCCTCCAGTCTTTCAGAACTACCTCTGTCTGAATCAAGTTATTTAATAGCCCTAACAGGGGTTCAGTTAGTTCCATTGCCAATTCCTTGAGCACCCTCTAGCCCTGGGGCCTTATTTATCTTTAGAGCTGCTAGCCCTTTATGAACCCTTTCACTGGTAAACATTTGCTGCCTCACCTCTGGGATCTCTCTTGCAACCACCTTAATGTCACTCTCTGGCAGAGGCTTTCTGCCTTGCCTTGTGAATATGGAGCAGCAGTAATCATTAAGAATGGCTGCTTTCTGCTCCTTCTCCTCAGTTACCCTGTGTCCCTCAGTTAGCCTAACAATTTCTCCTCCCTTCTTTCTTGTCCTGTATTCCTGGAGTCCTGCACATTTCCACCCCCATGCTGCCTCCTGGCCTCTCATAAAGCTCTGCACTTGTGGAAAGTGATAGGCAGGTGCTGTGGATGCCGTTTGGTAAGGACAGGCATTGGGGTGTGGAACTCTGTGGCTTAGGATATGTGCTACTCCTACATGTGTATGCAGTTCATGCATATCCTTCCTGTTTTGTGGATCAGGCCCTAAGCCATGTAGAGCATATTCTAATAAGAGTTACCGGCTAAACTTCTTAAGTTGTTGCCTATATTGAAATGGCCAGTCTTGAGTAGTTCTGTGTTATCGTTGTTGCTGTAATACAGAGACATAACCATGTTTACCCCTGCATTGTTGTCTTTCATGGTTTTCTGTAAGTTCTACAGAATGGTAAGTACATTACAGTGGGCAACAAGGATTTCAAGAACCTGAACTTATCAGAGAGAAAGTAAACCAAGAAATAAAGAAAGAATAAAATATCCTCAGTGATTGGCAACTGCCATTTGCTATGTAGGCCACATCTGTGAGGAAGGTACCTTGTTCAGAGTTTCAGAAGGAATACAGCAGTGTAACATGGTTGGTTATGAAAGACCAATAGCTTGTGCATCCAGCTCACTCTCAGCTGCTGATCATTGTTATGCACAAAATAGAAAGAGAGACCTCCAGTCTGGTACCAGGGGTCAAGCAGCTTATTTGGTATCCATATGGGAAGAGATTTACCATTGTCACATATCACCACCCCTTCATCTCCATTTTTACTCAAAGAAAAGTATCTCAGTGACAGTAGCAGCACGTATGCTATGTTGTGTTCTCTTTTTAGCTAGACAAAACTATGACACTGAATTTAGAAAAGCCTTAACCTAGGTAAAGGCTGATGGACTGCCGCATCTACTATTGGAGCTTAAGAATTAAAATACTGCACGCTAGGGGGGGCACAGACAGGTGCCCTGTGGAGGCACACGGTAGTGCATACCATGCACCGTGCGCCAGTCTGCAGATGTGAGAATATGTGGGCTGTGTACGTGTGACTCATATGGCCCCAACCCCTCAATAGTGTATAGTCCCCAATATTAGCACCCAGACTGCGAAGATGCAAAAGTTGTCACGCATATTTAGTGCAGAGAATGGTTTGTTGGGAGCACCCTGGGTGTATGTCCAGAAAGACATTTTTTGATACTGAGAGTTTTATGCTGTTTTTTATGATAACACAGTAGACCTGATGAAGTGGCAGTGCCATGAAACATTGCTCACTAACTGGTTGTGTGCCTTCAATTAATAAATAGAAGAAAACTGGACTTTATTGTGTGGAGCTCTTCCATTCCTTGGTACCGCAAGAGTTATCAGAGCCAGTACACTAGGGTACAGTAGTTACAGAAGCAAAACATTATCAGATGGGGATCTCTGAAGAGGAGCAGTTAAAGCCACACAGACAAGGGGGCTAGGGTGGGTAGGAAATTGTCACAGCTGGGAAGGGAGGCATGGGAAAGCAACATAAGAGGGAGAAGGGGGGGGGACACAAGGGTCAGGGGTCAAATACAGTTGCAGGAGGGGGAAATAAAGTTATGAAGACGGGACTTGATGGAGGAGAAGGACAAGGCTGAGCAGATAGACAGGGGAAGAGAGGGCCGGATCTTAGGAAAATGATTCAAGAAGGCAGTTTGGCCTGCAGAAGTCTTCCTGGAGGAAAGGCAGTGGGAGGCAGTGTTCCGAAGGTGGTAGGAGGAAGGGGGGGGTGATAGGAGGACAAAAAGGTAGGGAGGAAGAGAGCCAAACCAGAATGGGGAGGTGAAGGAGGCACAGAGGACAACTCTGCTGAGGTGTTCAGCATGTCCCACTTTGAGTACCTGCTAGTAACCTCCACCGTGATATAGAGAGAATCCCACAGAGATTCTGCATTAGCACAAGCATATGAAGCTACCATTAAAGGAAGAATACAGTAACACGCTTGTTTACATTTTTAAATAAAATTGCAAATTTGGGCATGTGTGAAGTCTCTTTAATGATCCCAGTGTATTGCTGTGTGTGTTTGTTTTTAAATGATCCTACTTTTTTCCTTATTTTGGGCCCCATATTAATGCAGCCTTTTCCCACCAAATATTCTGTTTTTAATTACTCAGCGGTTCCAGAATCCAGTGACATCAGTTGAGCTGAAGACTACAATTAAGTGGAACACAGTGACATCGGCTCAACTATTCAAGCTGTGGTCATAACTATTTTTATCTGTTGTATGTGTAAGCCCCCCTTCCGGTGTCTAGGGATATGCCAAATAGTAAAAGATGGGAGGAAGTGGCTGTACAGCCAAAAAACACAGTCCCTTAAAAAAATAAATATGCTCATTACCTGGTTCAGCTTCTTGATGGATGGTACATGGGGGGGGGACCAAGCACTTCACTTTTCTTCGAGGGGCACAGCTGCAGGGGACAATGATGGTTAGCACTCAAAAAATGTTGGCAACAAATATTAAACTAAGTCCATTCTCCACATGAGAATCAAAATGCAAATAACTGATTTAATGCAACTGATTAACTTCAGAATCCACTCCATGGAGCGTGGGGTACATTGATTAACCATGAGGTGACTTCGCAGACACACAACCTGACACTGAATCTGCAGCAATCTCTTTTTTCAACAGATTGACTTTTGTTTTCATGCAGTACTTCTCATTAAGCTGAAAAGGCTAATATGGTTGCTGGCAGCAGCACTGTTACCGTGAGCCGAAAAGCCAGCACCAGACTTGTACTTCAAAACTTCACAACAGTTCCTTTACATACTCTTTGAAACTTTCCATCCACTAGCACATTTACTTAAGATGCTTTTCCTTGGGCAATTATCTACTTAAATTTGAGGTAGTAAACCAGGACAGCACAAGACATTTCTACTGCCCAGTCACAATCCTAGTTGGCTTCCTTAAAATGGGGAGCGCTTTCATCTCAAATGGTGGTGTTACTTTAGCATGAACTGTCCCACCAAAAACCCTCCTGGCACCCAATCACTGATGCCACATGCCTGCTCCAAGCATCCCAGGGAGTCTCATTTATCCCAGGCGATCCCGGAGACTCGAGGCACCTTCTGCTCATGCGCTCATGCAGTGATTTCAGTCCAGTAATGCCTTCACCCAGGGGCTCAGCTGAAATGTCACACAGAAAACACATGCAGTGCCACCCCGCCTGAGGTCCCAAACAGCCGCATCCCACGCAGAACTCTTGCGACCTCCCCAGGCTGCACATACCACTGGAGCTCCAAACTCTGCAGCGGCACTCGCCCCTGGGAAAGGGGATAGGCTGCCACTTCTGGACTGCGCCTCAGACCCCTCCTGCAATAACTGACCCTGCCACAGTCCACTCACTGGCTCTCCTAGCTGCACTCACCCATGGGCGAGACTCCATGTTATACAGGCCCCTTAGGCTCCACACTTTTCTTACGGCCCTGAACCACCACACTCACTGGTCTTTGAGGGAGGAGGGCCAGGGTGGGAACAGTCCACCCCAGCCCTGCTGTAGCCCTCACGGTCGAACTCAGTGGGCCGAATCCCCAACTCCACGCTCCTCTTACTCCAAAATCCCCTCTTTGTGCCGAAGTACCTCTATTTATACCCATAGGGATGGGACCCCTGCAGTCAGCAGGCAGGCCCACATCTCAGACCTACCAGCACCAGCCATTTCCTGCCTAACTACACTTAACTACAGAAAATTTAACTAGTAAGCTCCCACGGGGTGCTTACATATATACTGAGTTTGTTAAAGTTAATCTTGACAATTTTGTGATGCAATCATGAACATTTTTTTTTAATTTAAATACTAACTGCAATTACATTTTTTTTTACAGTCAGCTCAGACAGAAACATAGACAGTGATGGCAGAAAAAGACCAAAGGTCCATCCAGTCTGCCCAAGTTCCCTTAAATCCCTGGAACTTTCTTTGGAATCTAATGGTTCTTCAGGGTACTAACCCTCCCAATCCTTTCCCCAGTCTGTTCCCTGGGCCTATTGCTGCACGCAACCACCATTCCCTTCATTCTGTTCCAGGCCTGCTTGAATCTCCTGACTGTGTTCGCTCCCACCACCTCCGCTGACAGACTGTTCCAAGGTTCCACCATCCTTCCTGTAAAGTAGTACTTCCTCACTTCCCTCCAGAACCTCCCGCCCACTAATTTCCAACTCGTGTGCACGTGACCGAGAGTTGGTATGTAGACTGAATAATTCCCCGCAATTCACCTTATTAATTAGGAACTTGAAGGTTTTGATAATATTCCCCTTCTCCCTTCTGACCTCCAATGAGTACATATTTAGTGCCTTGAGATGATCCTCATAGAATTTTCCCTGCTGTCCTTGAATCACTGTGGTCACTCTGCACTGCACTGTCTCCAATCTATCCTTATCTTTTCTGATGTGAGAACTTCAGAACAGGGCACAGTACTCCAGGTGAGGCCTCACCAAGGATCTGTAGAGAGTAAGTATTACGTCCTTTCTTCTATTGTCAGTCCCCCTTCTGATACATCCCAGCATCCTGTTAGCCTCGCTATAAGACTTGATGCATTGATTTGTTTGTTTAAGGGAGTTACTTATAACTCCTAGATCCTGTTCCTCATCTATAGTGCTAAGCCAACACCACCACCCCATCCAGTACTCTGTCTTGGGGTTCGTTTTCCCTATGCGCATTACCTTGCACTTTTTGGAATTGAATTTTAACTGCCAGGCCTTTAAGCACCCCTCTAGCTTTTGTAGGTTCTTCTGCATATCCCTTATTCCCTCTTCACTATCCACCCTCCCACATACATTTTGTGTCATCCTCAAAGAGACCCAGCCTGCCCTGAATTCCTTCATCATTGTCACTAATGACCATGTTTAAGAGGACTGGACCCAGGACAGATCCCTGTGGATCCCCGCTCATCGCCTCTCTCTCCTCTGACTTAACTTCATTGACCACCACCCTCTGTTGCCTCACTGCTAGCCAATTACCCACCCAGTTTACTAGACTTTTAGCTGCACCCAGGTCTTCCATCGTCTTAAGCAATCTGTTCTGAGCGGTACCAAATCAAAGGCCCTACTAAAGTCAAAGTACAGCAGGGCCACTGCGTGGCTCTTGTCCATCTCCTTAGTTACCTAGTCAAAGAAAACTATCAGGTTGATCTGACAAGACCTTCCCACCACAAAACCATGTTGTTTACTATCCCAGAGTCCTTTTTACTCCAGGTAGTCTACAAGGTCTTTGATTCCATTAGCATCCCCACAATAGAGGTCAGGCTGACAGGCCTGTAATTCCTTGGTTGCTCCTTATCCCACCCCCCCTTATGAAGCGTCACAACGTCTGCCATCTTCCATTCCCCTTGAACTTCCCCAGACCTGAGTAAGCTGTTGAACAGCCAAGACACAGGTTCCACAGATGCAACCCATCTGGACCCAGGGCCTTATCTATCTTAAGAGCTGCTAGCCCTTTCAGGACCCTTCCCCCTAGTAAACAATGGCTGATGCATTTCCTTGACTGCCTTTGTGGCTGCTTTGATGCCACTCTGGCATGGACCCCCATTCCTCCTTAGTGAATACTGAGCAAAAGTAGTCATTCAGGACGGCTGCCTTTTGCCCATCCCCCTCTATCACCCTACCCCCCTCAACTAGTCGTGCAATCCCCCATTTTCCTTTTTCATTAATATATCTAAAAAACTGTTTTTCTCCATTCTTCACCCCTTCACAATGTGCAGCTCTATGTCTGCCTTCGCCTCCCACACAGCCCTCTTTGCCTCCCTGTTTTTCTGAAGATATTCCTCCCATTCTGCTTCTCCCTGCTTTCCCTTATATTTAAAAAAGGCCCTCTTTTTTTTGCCCTAACTGCTTCCCTAACCCTAGCTGAGAACCACAGTGGTCCCTTAAACCTATTTCTTTGTCTCTGTTTTTATGCATGCCTTTGACACCTCGAGGATAGCTCTCTTAATTGCCTTCCATCTCTCCTCTGCACTGTCTATGCCCTCAACCCTGCTAACTTATCCCTGACCAGTTCCCCTCAACCTATCAAAGTCCACCCTTCTAAAGTCAAGGACTTCAGTTCTCGATTGTGGCTTTCCATCCCCAAGAACAGTTCAAACCACACAGAGTTGTTGTCACTGTTCCCCTAAACTTACAGCACCCACCATTTCTGGATTAATGAGCGCTACATCAAGGACTGCGGACTGCCTGGTGGGTTCCTTAACTAGCTGCACCAGTGGACAGTCCTGGAAGGCATCTAGCAATGTCTGACTCCTGGTGCTCTTGGCCACTGGGACCTCTCAATTGATATATTTCTGCCATTTCTCCATACTCAGTACGTTCAGGGAACTCCCATTCTTTCTCCATCCTCAAACCCTTCTCATCCACTGGCAAATCCGCTTTCACCTACAGACTCCCCTCTTTATGGAACCAGCTTCCACCTCTCCTAAGAAACTGTCCCTCTCACAACTGCTTCTGCTTCAAATACCAAGTTCATCAACTTCCAGTCCCCACCAGCACCTGCCCCTAGCCGCTCATAGGCCCAGCTTTTTTGCCTAAAGTAATTGTGGATTGTAAGCTAATCCTCAGAATTGTATGATATAATTTGTATATAGTTCATCTACTATATAGTGTGTATATATATATATATATATATATATATATACACACTATATAGTACAATACTACTCTGTATAACTTAACTGTATATTTACAGTATGTCATGTATGTATTATGTATTTCTGCTTTGTATCCCCTTTCCCCGCTCCCCGGGTCACACCTAGAAATGAGCCTCAGCTCAGTGTGCCTTTCCTGGTTATCAAATGTTTAAATAAATAAATAAAATAAATATCTGGCAAGTTTAGGTCTCCCACCATCACTACCACCTCCCCCTTCACTACCTATGTCTCTCATCTGTCTCTCCTTAACATCATCCTGCTGTGGAGGGCAATATACAACCCCTAGCATTAAGATTTTTCCTGATGCCATATGTATCTTGGGCCTCACCACTACCCCTTGGGTCCTTCTATTGTGCCAATTTGCCACCCACCTGGTCAATTTGCTACCTGCCTCTAAGTCCTTCCACGTTTTGATCAACCTCTTATGTGGAACTGAGTCAAAGGCCTTACTGAAATCTAAGTACAGTATGTCCACTGCCAGCCCACTGTCCACAGCCTTACCACCCAGTCAAAACAATGATCAAGTTCATCTGGCACAACCTCCCTGTCAAGAACTCATGCTGCCTCTCATCCTAGATTCCTCTGACTAGAGATGTTGCAAAATTATATTTCGCTGGCAAAATTCTTGCGAAATCGGCAATTTTGCTGCACAATATATTTCTTGAAATTCACTTGTTATGTGAAATATTTTGCGGGATGCGAAACGTGGAATTTCGTCTGCAAAATGTGAAATTTTGCTGAAAAAGCGGTGAAATTTTGCCGGCAAATTTTGCTGTTTTGTGGGCAAAATTTTCACCTTCCCGGGGCAAAATTTCGTATTCCACGGGCGAAATTCCAAATTTCGCTTCTTTAAAAAATTTCACGACACAGGCGAATTTCGTGAAATATTTCACGTAATGAAATTTGCCAATTTCGCACATTTCTACCTCTGACCTCCAGGAATTCGATCAACTATTATTTCAGGATGTTGTCCTTCAGCTTGCACATTAGAGGTGTCAAACTGACTGGTCTGCAGTTCCCGAGGTCATTACTAGCATTGCTCTTATGCAGTGGTAGTACTTGGGTGGTTCTCCACTCAAGTGGCACCACCCCGTATCCATTGAATTGCTAAACAGGTCCACCAGCAGGTCCGCACAGTTCTCTTAATATCCTGAGGTGCATGCCACCCCATCCTGGGGACATGTCCACCTTTAGGGTCCTGAGTCCCTTCATGACACTGTCCACTGTGATCTTTTCTTCTACCATACCCGTTTCTACACTTTCCATTCTCTCTTGTGGCACTGATCCATCTTTCTCTTTGGTGAAGACAAAGCAGAAGTATTCATTCAATGTCACTGCTTTATCTTCACTGCTTTCCACCCATCCTTCCTCCTTCCTTAATTTAACTATCACCTCCTTTGTAGCCATTTTCTCCATGAATGTATCTAAAGAAGACCTTGCCCCCTTTCTTGACCACCTCAACAATTTGCAGTTCCTTCCCTGCCTTCACTGTCTAACTACCTTAATAGTCCCTCTTGCTTTTTCTACATACATTTCTCTGTCTTCCTCCTTCTGGAGTTCCTCTATCTTCTATATGAAGCCCTCTTTTCCTTAACTGCCCTGTCCACTTCCTTATTAAACCAAGCCAGCTTCTTGGATTTGACTTTCTTTTCCCTCTCCATAAGGCTGGTTTCTGAGGCTGCTCTGATCTCTTCCCTGATCAAGGTCCACTTTTGATCTATGTCCAGGTCCTTCCTGAGGCTAGCTAATCTCACTTTTAGTATCTCACCAATCTGGGCGAAGTCTGACTTTCTAAAATCCAGCACACATGTCTTTGTGTTCAGGATCTCTTTCCCCATATCTATGTGGAACCACACTGACTGGTGGTCACTGCTTTACATTGGTTTCTTTATCCTGATATCTCTGACATGATCCCCATTTGTTAGTACAAGGTCCAGGATGGCTTCTTCGCTACTTGGTTTGTTTACCTCTTGGACCAGTAAGTAACCCATCTTGGACTGTGTCCAGCAACAATTGACTTCTATTGTAGGTGGAAATCAGGACACCTCAATATATCTTGGGCAAGTTAAAAGCTCTCACTAACACCACCTCACCCTTCCCTGCTGCTTGCCTGATCATGTCTCTCATCTATCTCTCCATAACATCATCCTGCTGCAGAGGGCAATATACAACCCCTAGCCTTAAGTTTCTTCCTGCTGCCATATGTATCTTGGGCCAGTAGTGCCTCTAGGCCCCCTTCCTTCATGTCTTCTCTTGTGACTGTTATACCCTCCCTGATGTAATGTGCCACCCCCTTCCCGACTTTCTGTCTTTTCTAAAGAGGGTGTACCCTGGAATGGTGAGATCCCAGTCATGCTTTGAGATGGCCCAGGTCTTGGTGACTGCTGCCAAATCAACCTTCCCCTCTGCCAGAATGGCCGGTAGGTCATTCATTTTGTTTCAGAAACTTTTTGCATTGAAGGATACCACCCTCCACCAGTCTTGTTTACCTCCCTCATTCTGTGGTACCAAGACTTCCTCTTTCCCTGCATGGCTCATTTCCCCCTCCTCCTGCCCAATTTGTAAGTTTTCCCTTTCCTCACTCCTCTTCCTGCTACCTCCTCTATCCTTCTCTAATGGCCACCCAATGCTATTTACCTGGGGGTGGGCTGACAACCCCCTCCTTTAGGAAACCTTGTGTGCTGTGCCTCCCGGTGGCCTCCCCTTCAGATTAAATTTAGACCACTGCTAATGTAGCCCCAGTTTTGTTTCTGACCAGCCTTGTTCCCTTCCTGCTTAAATGTAACCTATCTGGCAAGTAAAAAGTCTTGTCATCCCAAGCTTTCCCTCAGTTCCCAACAGACCCAAAGCTCTCCTACCTGCAGCAGTCCCACAGCCATTTGTTGAACTCTTCTATCCTACACTTACTTGGTGTACTGACTCTAGGAACTGGTAGCAGTTCTGAGAAGTCTACTAATTAAGCTACTGCCTGGAAATCTGTCCTTCCTCCCTGAATCTTTCTTGCACCACCCCTACTTCACATCCAGCTAGCTCATTATTTCCTAGGTGAATGACCACATGTAGCTCCCCCCACATGAGTGTGTGCACCACTGAGCAAATTATTTCTGTTGTCATTCCCAAGAGGCACAACACTCTCCTTCTATGTTATTCTCTCCCACCCTTGGCCAAACAGCTCCCCTCACTATTAAATCCCCTATGACTATGACCTTATCATTACTCAGTCCCTCCTTTATCCTTCCCTCTGGAGCACTTATATGGTTTGGTGCCCCCAATCTGTCCTCCCTTCCATTATGCTCTCCCCCTTCCTACCCTGCCCTCCCAATGAACTAATGTTTCCCCTTCCTGTTATCATCCCCTCCAGTACCGACCTCCTTTATTTTCTGATCTGTCTGGGGTCTTCACTCCTACCCCTTCCTTCCCCTCCTTCCAGTGTCCCATGCTACACCTGTTGTCTCTTCCTCTTTGTAATTTTTTGTCTGCGGTAGGTGTCTTGTGATCCGTTACTCAGTCCGGCGTGGTTGTGTAGCCACTAGCAATGTGGAGTACGCATTCAAAATGCAACACCTTACTAACCAATACCCATTTGTGTCTGATAGCCCTCATTTTTGTACTTTCTGTAAGGTCATCCTTGCAATCCCTTCCCCCCTCATCTAGCTAGAATAACAAGCCAAAAATCAGCAGCTACATTAACTAACATTATCCCTTGTGATCCCATTCCTGCTGTTACTATTGTTGTATTTCTACCCCACACACACATTTATAAGACATGATCTGTCAAGTGATTATTATCTTCAAAACCACTTCATGTTTACAGAATAGCCAAGAGGTCAGATGCCTTTAAAGAGCAGCTTTCCACCTTTTGGTAAACCACTGCAGCCATATTGATGTGGTGCACTATGGAATATTGTATGCTGCTCCCCAGTTGTTTTCTTTTAGGTCTTTCTCCTGAATGAGTATTTAAACTCATAACTTTGATGTTTGAGTTCTCTTGCTTAAAATCCCGCATCCTCGCTAAGTACCAGTAGTCTTCCATGTGAAGCCGCTACATATCTTTAAATGAATGTGATTAGTGGCTGTGTAGAGCGAAATGCTTCTGTCAGCAGTGACTGGCACAAAGGCACTGTCCAATGATAGTGAAAGTACCTTTTAGACTCGCAACTCTGTGTTCTAATAATCTATGAAATCTTTGATAGAAAACTAATTCTGTTCTTTAAAAAAATGGTCTTCTGAGTGTGCATCTGTGTGTATGACTGACAGTTTCATTTATGGCATAGCTAATAGTGTCTGTCGAGTGGTGTATGCCATCATTCTGTATGTCACTCCGTTGTCAGTCAAGTTGTGATTATTATAATTTCTGGCTCATAGTTCCTATATAATAAAATAATTCACTTCATGTACTTTGTGTCATTCAGTGTCTCTTTTTTGGTGAGTGCTTGAGATACAGTTTATTTTATTGCCTGTGTGTTCATATCATCTTAGTGCACTGTGATCTTTCAGTAATATTTTTACTAATAAAGGTTGATTTATTTAACAGTTGTTGTACTGTCCTCTTTTTTTTTGTGGTCACTAACACTACTAATTAATAAAGTTAATATACCTAAGTGGTGTGTGGTTGGTGACTGCAGTAACACCAATGCTGACAAGGTCAGCTTTCATTACTGGCCTAAGGACAAGGAGTTGCAGAAGAGATGAGATAAGTTTGTGGGTTTCACATGTAAGATGTGGGTAAGTGGTACCAAGGCAAATGTGATTCATAGTGCACATCTTAATGTGCCTGATGATTTTGTTAATTACAATCAATGGGCTGCAGGTTACAAAAGAAAGTTGGACCTTGTATGCTCAGCTGTTGCATCTAGGAAACCCAAACCTAACAACAACAGTATTGTATCTAATGGTACTGGCATGTCTGGTAGTGTTGCTGTAGGTCAATGAACTAGTAAGGTGGCCTTAAAGTTAAAGGTCCAATGGGTAAGTTAATGATTTACTGTTCTGCTATCACCTGTAAAGAGTGTAATGACCCAGAACTTTAAGAATAGTACATGTAGCTGGCCCGGTAGTGTGGAGGGATAAGGCTTTGAACACCTTACCTCCTGCCACTCCAGTGACCTGTTTTCATGAACGAGCATGGGTTGCCAGTGGCCGACATTGGGGGGAGGGCTGGGAGTGGATTGAGTGGCCACTAGGCAACTCTCCTGTCCTGGACTGTGGTGGTGTCCCATCTGCACTCTTAGCTGCCACCATGTGAAGGTCTGGTGGTAGCCCATAGGAGCAGGAGCAGCAGACATTAGGCAGGGGTGGTGGAGAAAGCCACGATCCTGGGATGCATTCATGCCTACCCGTATGCAGTATGCGGTATCTGGGGATGGGAGGAAAATATGGAGTGACAGGCATTAATGATGCCCGCACACAACATCTCCACCCACCCCCTCACCAGGTGACCTGTCGGCAGACTGGATTCAAGCTTGGGAGGGGAGAATGGTCCTACCCCTCCTGAATCTGCCATGGGAGGCAATCTGTGGGGGTACTAGCCTGAAATGATGTTGGGCAGTGGTGGACAGTGATGTAGGGCAGATAGAAGCCAAGTCTGCCATGTACAGTGACTAGAAATATAATATGGAAAAAAGAATAGTACATGTAATGGGACATTTAGTTGTGGGGTGGAGCTCAATGGAGACAAGGCACATTTGTTCCCGTAAGCATGTGGTGGTCTTTCACTTGATGCCATTGTTTGGGGTGGCACTTGTCTTCTACAGAGGGTGGCAAATGTATCATGCAGTCATTTCAGTCCACCCCACAGGGTTTGGGAGTGTGTGTATAGGTTGTTATTTGTACCATATATGTCATGAAGAATTACCTAAGGTAGGTTGCAGGTGTGTCATTGACTCAGTCTCCTCTCCTCCCATATTTTTTTAGGCTCTTCCCTTGCACACCCTGTCATGAGCCCCTGGCCCCCAAACCCAGGGCAGCTGGGTAGGACCTCCTGTTTGCAGAGAGGATCCCCCTTTTCAAGAACTCGTGAGCAGGGATAAGGGTTCTGAAAGACTTACCAACCTTCCTTTTCCCAGTGGGAGGGTGGAAACTGTAGTTTCAAGTTCCCTTGACTTTGCACTACTTTCAGTATTTGAATCCCACCATGGCCACTGGCTACGTCTTGCCTAAGTAGTTTGGTATGATAGCCAAGCAGTACTATCTGTCAAGGCACACAGTCTTTTCAAAACCCTTCTCTTAAAATGTTAAATCACACAATCAGACCCCAGGCAGAGTTGAAAAGAAAATCATCAACATTTTACTTCAAATAAAAGCAATACAGAAAAGTCTACAGTTTGGAAGAACTTTGAAATGCAGACAATAACAAAAGTAAAACTGGATGGTTTACAGAAAACACTAGCTATTATTATTCTAAACTCTACCTTGTTTTGATGTTGCAGAGTCCAGACACAATTTTAAATGTCCTTTTAGAAATGAGTCCTTAAGCAACAGTTCTGTAGTAAGTGTTTATTCCAAGTCAGTTCCTCTGAATGTCCTTTTTCAAAAAAGGCTTCAGCTGCTTTCGTCGGTGAAAAGTCTTGGGTTCCAAAATTCTGACTTAAAATCTGAATTTTCTGTTCAGTATGTGACAAGTCAATCTCTCCACACACTTAGGTATGGTTTTAGAGATTTTTTCCAGGCTTACACATATACTTCTTGTCTTCAAGTATATGCCAGCTGGACAGGCACTCTGACCCCCAGCTAAAATGTTTATCAGTTGCTCTGAGTTCAAAATGTGTATCTTATACATACAAGCTGGTCATCTTTAAGCCACACCCACAGTGTGATGGGGTGCAACAGTTTACCTGTCCCTGTAGGTGTCACTGTGGTTCCATGTAAGTGACCCCAGTAACATCTGGTCCATGCATCTGGCTTAACTCCTGACCTGCCATGGAAAGCTAGATACCCAGTTTTCTCTAAAAGTTATGATTTCCTGGGTCCATAAACCTGTCTCCCTTATCTGGAGATGTACCAGGTCCACCCTAGCCATTAGAACAATTAAGGCTATTGTTGTAATTTCATTCCTAAAAGCCTTTTAAAGAGACAATGTCTTAATTCTAAAGTACATTAAGGCATATACAATATAAACCCACATAAATGGATCTAGGCCTATCATGCAACATTTCACCCTCCTAAAACAGAATCTCGGAGGAGGCACGCCCCTATTGGAGGCAGTTCTTCCCAGTTCTGTTATAGATCCAGTATATGTGATAGGCTGTCTGTGTTCCCATTTTTGGACCTAGGCTTATGCACAATCTCCATGTCATAAGCCTATAAGACAATACTCCAGCTCAGAAGATTCCCATTTGTTTTCCCAATTTGGCCCAGCCATATTAATGGGTTGTGGTCCATTTGGACCTTAAAAAGCCTCTGATAAAGGTATGGTTCCAGTTTTTTTAATGCCCAAACTAAGGCAAGACATTTCTTCTCTACTGTTGAATAGGCTTGATCCTGTGGAAGCAGCATCTTGCTTAAGTATACAATGAGGTGCTCTCTCCCCTGATTGGATACTTGGCTGAGGACTGCCCCTATTCCCACATCTGAGGCATCCATCTGTACCACAAATGGCCTGTTGTAGTCTGGGCTAGCCAGCACTGGGGCTCTACACAATGAGGTTTTCAGCTGTGTGAAGGTCTGCTCACAGCCTGCATCGCAGTTTACCTTCCTAGGCTTATTCTTTGTCAGCAATCCAGATAAAGGAGTGGCCAGGGAGCTGTAGTTGGGAACTGATTTTCTATAATACTCTGCTGTCCCAAGAAAGCTCCTGACTTGTCTCTGGGTTTCAGGTGTAGGCCATGATGCAATAGCCTCTATCTTTGCTTGGTTTGGGGGAAGTTGGCCTTGCCCCACCACATGTCCCAAATAAGCGACCTCTGCCATGGCCACCTGACACTTTTCTGCTGTGATAGTCAGACCTGCGGTCTGTATTCAGCCCAACACCTCCCTCAGGTATATCAGGTGTTTCTCCCAGCTATTGCTGAAGATAGCAATATTGTCCAGGTAGGTGACTGCAAAGTCCTCCATATCCTGTAACACCTGATTTACGAACTGCCGGAATGTAGCTGGGGCATTCCTCATCCCAAAGGGTATGACCTTGAGCTCAAACAGGCCAACTGGGGTGACGAATGCAGACCTTTCCCTAGCCCTGTCAGTCAGTTCCACCTGCCAGTGCCCCTTTGTCAGGTCTACTGTAGTCAAGTATGTCACCCCTTCCGGTTTGTCGAGCAGTTTATCTGTGCATGGCATCAGGTGGGCGTCAGATTTTATGATGACGTTAAACCCATGATAATCTACACAGAACCGTGTAGTCCCATCCAGTTTTGATACATGGACTACAGGTGAGGCCCAGGGGCTGTGGGACATCTGGATCACCCCTAGATCCAGCATCTCCCCCACCTCCCTCCTAATGTCCTTGAGCATTGTCTCTGACACTTGGTAAGCTGTCCTCTGTAAGGGTGCTTGGGTCCCCGTGCCTACATCATGCACCGCTAGTGGTGTCCGTCCGGGCTGTGCTGTAAATAAAGGGGCAAAATCTTACAAAATGGTCCTCAATTCTTGGGCCTGTCCAGGTGCCAACTGGGGTGACAGCATGAGGGTCTCCACAGATGACACCTGCTTGCTCTTGGCTAACAAGTTGAGAAGGGGTCTTCCCCACCTAGGTTCTCTCCAGGATGGCAAACCGCAAGTATCATGTCAGCCCTATTAAAATATGGCTTCATCATGTTCACATGATACATCCTGTGAGTGTGTTTTCGGTCAGGTAACTCTACAATGTAATTAACATCGTTTACCTGCCAGACTACCTTGTATGGCCCTGCCCAATCAACTTGTCCTTTCAGACCAGGATCAGAACCTCCTGTCCTACCCCGTATGAGTGAGCTCTGGCTCCACGATCATACCAGGTCTTTTGTTTTTGCTGGGCAGCTGCCAGGTTGCTCTGGGCCATGCCAGTAAGCTCCTTCAGTGTCTCCCTAAATTTTAACACATACTCCACTACTGGAGTCCCCTGGGTGGCATGCTTACCTTCCCAATCCTCTCATATTAAATCTAGGAGCCCCCTCATCTGGCGTCCATACAAGAGCTCGAAGGGTGAAAACCCAGTTGACTCTTGCGGCACTTTCCTGTAGGTAAACAGCAGGTGGGGCAGGTATTTCTCCCAGTCCCACCCATGCTGTTCTGCAAATGCCACAAGCATAGCTTTTAGGGTCCCATTAAATCTCTCTATGAGACCATTGGCTTGTGGGTGGTAAGGCGTCATGCACCTCTGTACAACACCGCACTTCTCCCACAAATACTTAATTAGGTCTGACATAAGTAGTAGTAGTAAACATTTTTATTTTTATACAGGATTTCCCAACTTTAGGTCGCAAAGACCTATTTTCAAAGTTGTCCTGTGATAGATGTCGTGTGTTACCCCCTCGATCAGAGAAAACCTCCTGTGGACCCAACATGGGAGAAATCCCCAGCAAAGCATCTGCCACCTTGTCCGCCTTAGTGGAGGACAGTGCGATGGCATCGGGATAGCGGGGGGATAGCGGGTAGCATAATCAGCAACTACCAATATGTACCTTTTACTCAAGGAACTTGGGGTATTCAAAGGACCCACAATATCCATTCCAACCTATTAGAATGGCTCCTCCACAAGTGGTAAGGGAATCAGGGCAGTCTTGGCTTTGCTTCACTATTTCCTGACACCGGTGACAAGACTTGCAGTATTCCTTCACCTGCTTGGTAATATTGGGCCAATAGAAATTGTGGGCTAAGCGCTGCATAGTGTGAGCAACAACCAAATGTCCGGACATGGGAATATCATGAGCTACCTTGAGCACTAACCCATGATACTCCAGGGGAACAACAAGCTGCCTGCCCATCTCCCCTCCCTCTGTCCTGATGTCCTGTGTGTGTAACAGTCTGTTTTCACAATACACCCTATGTTTTCCGTCACCTCCCTGTGTCTCATCAGACTCTGCACAGGCCCTCAGCTTCTCTAAGCTAGGGTCTGTTCGTTGTGCTGCTGCTAAGTCTTCCAACTTACCCAGAGCATGGGGCATGCCCCATCAGTTCCCAGGCTGAGGTCCGTAGCTGTGGCAGTAGGGGACTCAGTATCACAACCTTCCCCCTCCCCCGGGCTATGTGCCACCCCTCCCTCCTGAGGGCAACCTTCAGTAGCAGTAGCTTGAGGAAAGGAGGGAGAGGGGGGACATGATAGAAACTTTTAAGTACCTCAGTGGAATCAACAATGTCCAAGAGGGTAGCATCTTTCAGAAAAAGAGACGTGCAAGAACAAGTGGACACAATTTAAAGATAGAGGGGGAGCGGTTCAAGGGCAATGTGAGGAAGAATTTTTTCACAAAGAGGGTAGTGGATGCATGGAACAGCCTTCCTGAGGAGGTTGTAGGTCTAAAACTGTGGGAGAATTCAAGAATGCATGGGACAGACATAAAGCAACTCTTGTGGGGGGTAGGAAGAAATAGGCTGTTGGTTATCTAGGATCTGCGGCTTATCCTGTAGGTAGGGAAATGGGCAGACTAGGTGAGCCAAGCGGTCCTTATCTGCCGTCAAAGTCTATGTTTCTATATTTCTAGCAGTTGGGTTAACTGCCACTAGGGGAAGTTCCATGCCCTGTTATTACCCTCTTTTACAAGAGCTACAGGTTGGCTGGCCTGTCTCCCAACCTCTCTTGTCTGAATTTCTGTGGGGTCCTGAAGATCACAGGAGCCTCTATTCTTTTGGCTCCTGGTCACAGCACAAACCACTCCTTGTCTAACATCATTCCCCACAATAACATCTATAATGAGTTTTTCAGCTACAGTCACCTTCCTTACCCTTTCATCTGCATCTCCCCAATCCAGGGTAACACTGGCTAATGGGTAAGTTTTCCTTTCCCCTGTGTAATCCCTCACAGAGGCAAACTGGTTTGGCAGTATTTGTTCAGCTCCCACCAAATCCCCTTTTATCAGGGTAAGAGATGCTCCTGTATCCCTTAGCCCTTTTGTGTGTACCCCATTCACCATGACTAGGTGAACGTGCCCCCTCATTGTCAGGGAGAGCCTCAGTGATACAGTGGGCTATTGTCTCTGATTGCACAGGCCCTTTTACCTTCTGGGCTTTCTTAGGACACTGCCTAGACAGATGACCTATCTGGTGACAATACCAGCATTCATCATGTTTCTCGTCCTTAACCTCTGTTTTGGGCACCTGGGGATTCCCTTCTTTTTGCAGGGGCCCTGTGGTTTTTGGTTGTCCAAAATGTCCACTTTTCCCTTTCACCTCTGAATTCCCCTTGGGAGCAGCCCTGCTTAGAGCATAGCGATCTGCCAGCTCTGCAGCCTCTTTGGCAGTCTTAGGATCTTGGTCCTGTAGCCAAAGCTTTAAGTCAGGTGAGCAAATCCAATAAAACTGTTCAAGCAATACCACCCCTTCAATAGCTTCAACAGAATCTGTTTTCACCCCCTCCCACCATTGTTTTAAATATTGATGCTGTTTTGTTGCTACCTCCTCCAAGCTCATTTCCAGCCCCTTTTGGAGTTTCCGGAACTTTGCTCTGTATGCATCAGGGTTCAGATCATATTTTTTTTTAAATAAAAAGCAGTTTTTAACTTATCAGAATCTTTACTTTCAACATTGTCCATCTGCCCCAATGCTTCCTTCCCCTTGCCAATAAGTAGTGGGGACAGGTGAAAGCTCCAGATCTCTTTGGGCAGATTGGGCTGGATACAGACCTTTTCAAATGAATTTAAAAACATGTCCATATCCTTCCCCTCTTTAAACTCAACCATTAATTTTGAATTTAACTTGTACCCAAGTCCTGGAGATTCAGATCAAACCCCACCACTTACCTGCTTGGGGGTTGTTGTCAGTTGGAGCATCAGCTTTTTCAGCTCATGTTATCTCTGGTGCTGCCATTCTTCGGCCTCTCTCTGTTGCTGCAGTTCCACCACCCAGCGCTGTCGTTCCTCCATCTGGCGCTGTTGTTCCTTGGCCTCTCTCTGTTGCCGTCAGTCCTCCAAGTCCATCTTGAACCTCTACTGCTCATTCTCAAGCCTCTTTTGCTCATTCTCAAGCTGTTTCTCCTGCATCCGCAGCCTCCTCAGCACCAGGTCTTGGTCTGTAGATGGCTCCTTCTCCTCTGGGCTCTGGACGTCCGAAGTCACCACCTCTAGCACTAAGTGGGGTGGCACTTCCTCCATCTCAGCTGCCAGAAGGGCCTCCATGAGTTGCCTTTTATTTTTGTTTTCACTAGGAATGCCCTTCTCCCCACAGATCTTCCTCAGTTGTTCCAGGTTCATATTGCTGTACTGGACTGACATTCTTCTATCTACACTACTCTGTTCAAAAAAAAAAGTCAAACAGGATAGGGTCTATTGTCTGCAACCAAATTTCTTTCTCCCCTTTCCAAATTCTGCCCTTGATTGTGTGATGGTTTTGCAAGGCTGTTCAAAATTCCAGTAGCTGGCACCAAGTCTGTCATGAGCCCCTGGCCCCCAAACTCCGGGCAGCCGGGTAGGACCTACTGTTTGCAGAGAGAATCGCCCTTTTCAAGAACTCATGAGCAGGAATAAGGGTTCAGGAAGACTTACCAACCTTCCTTTTCCCAGTAGGAGGGTGGAAACTGTAGTTTTGAGTTCCCTTGACTCTGCACTACTTTCAGTATTTGAATCCCACCACAGCCACTGGCTATGTCTTGCCTAAGTAGTTTGGTACGGTAGACGAGCAGTACTATCTGTCAAGGCACAATCTTTTCAAAACCCTTTTGTTAAAATGTTAAATCACACAAGCAGACCCCAAGCAGAGTTGATAAGAAAATCATAAAAGTTTACTTCAAATAAAAGTAATACAGAAAAGTCTACAGTTTGGAAGAACTTTGAAATGCAGACAATAACAAAAGTAAAACTGGATGGTTTACAGAAAACACTAGCTATTTTTATTCTAAACTATACCTTGTTTTGATGTTACAGAGTCCAGACAAGATTTTAAATGTCCTTGTAGAGATGAGTCCTTAAGCAACAGTTCTGTAGTAAGTGTTTATTCCAAGTCAGTTCCTCTGAATGTCCTTTTTAAAAAAAAAAAGGCTTTAGGTGCTTTCTTTGGTGAAAAGTCTTGGTTTCCAAAATTCTAACTTAAAATAAAAATTTTCTGTTCAGTATGTGACAAGTCAAACTTTCCACACACTCAGGTCTGGTTTTAGGGATTTTTCCAGGTCTACACATATACACATATACTTCTGGTCTTTTGGACAGGCTATCTGACCCCCAGCTAAACTGTTTATCAACTGCTCTGAGTTCAAAATATGTGTCTTATACATACAGGCTGAAATCTAGATTTAGTAGTTGCCGTATTGGTCCTTGCAAGAATAGATACAGAAGCAAATGATTTGATACCTTTTAATGGACCAACATAGATGTAACAACAAGAACAAAGTGCTCTAGCTTTCGGACCAACCAGTCCTTCTTCAGAAGCTCATGGCAGTTGTTTAGAAAATACAATACTTATCTAGCTGTTATAAGTATTGTATTTTCTAAACAACTGCCATGAGCTTGAAGGACTGGTTGGTTTGAAAGCTAGAGCACTTTGTTCTTCTTGTTACATACAGGCTGGTCATCTTCAAGCCACACCCACAGTGTGATGGGGTGCAACAGTTTATCTTTCCCTGTAGGTGTCACTGTGGTTCCATGTCAACCCCAGTGACATCTGGTCCATGCATTTGGCTTAACCCCTGACCCCTAGGTCATCCCCCGACCTCTTCTTGTCATGGAAAGCTAGATACCCAGTTTTCTCTAAGAGTTATGATTTCCTGGTTCCATAAACCTGTCTCCCTTACCCAGAGATGTACCAGATCCACCCTAGCCATTAGAACAATTAAGGCTATTTTTGTAGTTTCATTCCTAAAAGCCTTTTAAAGAGACAGTGTCTTAATTCGAAAGTACATTACAACATATGCAATATGAACCCCCCTAAATGGATCTAGGCCTATCATGCAACACCCCCCAACCTGCTACTCATGGCTGTTCTTCCTCATGTTCTGCCTGCAGTCTCACCCTTTGCTGCCACTTCCTGCCACCTGGCTTCCCAAGCTATCTCTACATCTTGGAGAGTCTGGCTTCTTCCTGTCAGGGGGCCCCCTCCCTGGGGGGGAAGGGAGTAGCATTATTGTGATGTCCTCTGAGGAGTGCAGAGTTGGGCATGAGTGATGTCCTAGGGAGATTGTTGCATGGGGGGGACTAGGTAGCTGTCGTCCAACAGGCAGAGATAGGTGCTGATTCCATTTTCCTGCCCCCCTCAGTGGCACACACCATGCCAGTGCCCTGGAGGCAGAGGCAGCTTACATGTGGTCTCTCATGCTGGCAAGTGTGCTGGACAGCACAAGGTGTCACTCTTTCTGAGTGGTGCTCTGCAGCACCCTCCCCTGGGAGTAGAGCATCTACGCGGATGCTCTATCAGCCTCCCTGCCAATTTCTGCACCTGACATCCTGGAGTTGGTGCTCAAACCCTGGTCACCAGTGTGCCAAGTGGGTACCCTACAGCTTGACACTATGGAGCCGGTGATATATATATATATATATATATTTTTTAAACTTTATTTATTTATTAATTTGATGGTCAAAATACATACAGAGTACATTTATTCTTCCAATATAAGCGGTTACAAAGGCATTTTCATAGACAAGTTCTTATATCCATTTACCTAATCAAGGATGTCAATAGATGCGGTGGATACCTCATAGTTCATCTGATTGCCTATCAATACAGATCACTATATCTGTGTACAGATTCTTATATCCATTTTTTATTCTTATGATCAAAGGACCTGTAATGAACTGGTGTCTTCATTTCCTGTCTCCATCAGGATGTCAGTAAGGGCTAAGATTACTCAATGATAGGACTATTCCCACATAGAAAGAATTCCATTCTCTAAGGGATAAAGTCAGGCCTTTCCCCTGCCATGTACAGGACCCAACGTCTCCACAGGATTTCAAATTGGGCTAATTTTTTGTTCAAGAAGGCTGTCAATGCCTCCATCCTATATATATTTATCATAATTTCCTGCCATTTGTTTAAGGTGACAGGGATATGAGACTTCCAGTTCTTGGTTATAACCTTCTGGGCAGCTAAAAATGTTATTTTCAGAAACCTAATTGTAAGGGGATCTTTAATCTCCTTCGGGGTTTCTAAGAACAAAAAACATGTGGGGGATACTGTTATGTCTGGTGCAATTATTATTCTCAGGGCTTGTTGCAAATCCAACAGGAAGGTGGACTGTGCTGGGCAACTCCACAGCATGTGTAAATATGACGCCTGTGTCTGTTCACATTTCCTCCAACAATCTGCCTGGTTGTCAGTCAAAAGCTGCCCCATATTTTTTGGTGAGCGAAAATACCTAGAAAAGATTTTCCAGGAGAAATCCTGCCAGCTGATAGCTGATAAGCCCCAATGTATTTTAGATTGAGCCCTTGTCCAGACTTCCTCCAAGATTTGACTCCCCAAGTCCTTTTCCCAGGCCCTCTTTATGGAGTCTGTAGTGTCCCCTTTCCATGCCGATAGATCTCTGTAAAGGTTGGAGATAATATGTGTCCTGATGGGTGCCCTTTCTATCGCTTTTTTAAGGGTGAAGGCGATCTGGGGGGGAGACACAGTCCCCCAGCCAAACTCCGTCACAAGCTTCTTTACCAAGTTCCTAACTTGGAAGTATCTGAATCTATCTTGCCAGAGGATATCGTATCTGTTTACTAGAGCCTCAAAGGGGGCAATCCCTCCCTCTCCTATGAAGTGCCAGATTAAATGCAGGCCCCTTGCCTCCCATCTCCTAAACCCATTATCCCAGGCCCCTGGAGAAAAGATGTCCAGATATGGAATAGATGAGAGTAGGTATTTCCATTTCTTGGCTCTTTTGTCATTTAAAATGTTATACCACATCTCAAGTGTGAGTGCTGTGAAGGGATTCTCCTGCTGGCCTAAGTGAGGCTTCTTCCCTTGTCTGAGGAGTAGGTTGTTTATGTTAGATAGAACTCCTTCCATAAGCTCTATATTTTTCCATTTAGAGATGTACAGATTATCCAACCAGTACATGATCGTCCTCAGCTGTGCTGCATGATAGTATAGCTTAAAATTCGTTAATGAAGGCCCCCAGCCTTTTTCGGGATTTGAAGAACTGAGAGCCGGATCCTAGGTTTATGTGGGCCCCATAGGAAACGAGTGACCACCCTGTTTAGTAAGTTAAAATATGAGTCCGGTACCCTAATAGGGATTGTTTGTACCAGGTATAAGAGTTTGGGGAGAATTATCATTTTTATGGCCTCCACTGTCTGGGTCAAGGGAATGGGGATAGATAACCAGTGCTCCAATTCCAACTGGATATTTACTAATATTGGAGAGAAGTTAAGTGAGAATAAATTATCTATCTGAAATCCTAGCTGCACTCCCAGGTACTTGATATGGGTAAGGTTCCACTTAAAGGGAAACCTCTGTTTAATTTGTTCTGATGGCTCATAATGCATTTTTAAGACCTCTGTCTTAGATATGTTTAACTTGTGTCCGGCCAAGAGACTGAATTCTGATAAGGCGTCTCACAGCTTTTCTAACGATTGTTCCGGATCCCAAAGGTAGACCAAAAGGTCGTCCGCATAAAGGGCTAGTTTATGCGTTTCCCCTCCCAGTTCCCACCCCCGAATCCCCTCATCCTGTCTCAATGCTTGGGCTAGCGGTTCAAGATACAGGGTGAAAAGAAGGGGGGAAGGGGGCAACCCTGCCTGGTGCCTCGCTGCAAAGGTATTGGGTGGGAGACTCTGCCGTTTATTTTTACATATGCCCTTGGCTTAGTGTAGGTCTTAGTTATGATCTTTACAAAGGCCTCTGAGAATCCAAACCTGTCAAGAGTTAGCTTCAAAAATTTCCATGCCACCCGGTCGAAGGCCTTCTCTGCATCCAGACTCAGAATCATGCAGGAGGCCCCCGACCGAGCAGCATGGTGCATCACATGCAGCGCTCTTTTAAAACTGTCTTGTGTTTGCCTGCCTGGGATAAACCCTGTTTGATCATAGTTAATTAACTTGGGTAGGATCTCCTCTAGTCGCTGTGCTAGTATCGAAACATAAAGTTTGTAATCAGTATTTAATACAGATATAGGGCGATAAGACCCACACTGAGTGGTATCTTTCCCAGGCTTGGGGATACTTGAGATGACAGCATAATTCCAAGTGTCTGGCAGGTCTTCCCCCAATTGTGCCAGTCTACAGGCCCTCATTAGCGGGTTATTTATCTCTTTTCTAAAGAATTTGAAGAATTCAGGGGTGTATCCATCCGGGCCAGGTGATTTCTTAGTTTTTAGTCTCTTAATTGCGGCCTCTAGTTCTGTTGAAGATATGGGGGAGTCCAGGGAATCTCTAAGTTCCTGGGGCAATTCTGGCAGCTTTAGTTTCTTTAGATAGGCTTTAATCCATTCACTTCCTGGGGAATGATCTGACCTGTAGAGGTTTGTATAAAAATCCCTAAAGCCTGAGAGAATTTTTTCTGAGGACTTTACTAAACTTCCTGTTTTGGGGTCCCTAATTTCTGTAATTGTGTTCTCCGCAGTTTGCCATCTGAGTTTATGTGCCACAAGGCGGGAAGCCCTAGGACCAGATTCATAATACCTCTGTCTTAGGCGTTGCAATGCCTGTTCTACTCTAATATCAATAATTCTCTGTATCTGTTGCCTAACCTTCAGAATTTCTGGTTGTATCGAGATCTTTCCTGCTGCAGCCTGATCCAACAGGTTCTGTAGTTGCCCCTGAAGCTGTTCCATTTGTTTGTTTTGTTGTTGTTTAAAGTGTGTAGCAAATTTAATACAATCCCCCCTAAACACCGTCTTAATAGTGTCCCTCAGTACAGTGTCGGGAATCTCTGTGGACTCATTGTCCATCTGGATTTGTGATATTCTATTCTTAGCCATGTCCGTAAAATCTTTTAAGTTTAAAAAATAATTATTACATTTCCAAAGGGACTGACCTCTTTTGGCTTTCTAACTCAGGACCATAGACACCTGGGCATGGTCCGATAGAACTGATGGGATATGCCTACACTCCAGGACCTGGTCCTGGTGTTCTCCTGAAACTAAAATGTAGTCGATCCTAGCATATGAACCGTGTGGATAAGACTAGTGGGTATACTCCCTTTTATTTGCATTCTGGTGTCTCCAGGCATCTATCCAGAATGCCCCCCTTAAGTGCCTCCTAATTAGTCTGCCCACCGGAGTCTGCCTAAAGACTTGCTTTCTAGAAGTGTCTTTTTGATCCCAAATCTGGTTCAAATCTCCACCTACCACTAACATTCCGACATGATATTCTGAAATTTTATGAAGCAAGGGACCAATAATCTCCTTTGTAGAGCCCAGTGGGGCATATAGAGAGGCCAGTGTGATAGGTGCGCCATCCAAGATGCCCACAAGGATGGCCAGCCGGCCCTCCGGGTCTGAGTAACTATTAGTTTTCTGGAATTGTGTCCCTTTAGTGACCAGCACTGCCGCCCCCCTTCTCTTCCCCCTTCCAAAGGAAGCTGCAACAATCTTGTCATAGCTAAATTTTCCCAGTTTCTGATGCTCAGATCTATTAAGGTGTGTTTCTTGTAGCAAAATAAAGGAGGGGCTTTCTCCTTTTAAAGTCGACATAATTTTGTGTCGCTTTACTGGATTATTTAGCCCGTTGACGTTGTGCGAACTGATTTTAATCTTTTTACTATCCCCCATTTATATGTAAAGGTATACTGCCCTTCGAGTATGAGGGGAATAATCCCCTCAATTCCAACAGATTCTTTAACTTCCTCCATACCATTCCACCCCTTCTTACCTCCATCGCATCTCTCAATTACTCTGTCAGATGCAACAAGCCCTGGATCCCTTCTTGGTAAATATAAACAATTTGCCTATGTAACTGTCTACATTGTATTGGAACATGTAACCTAATATTCACATAAACATAACACACAAACACATACAACCTAGGAGGTACCCCTAACTGAGCAACTTGTACCTCCTGAAAAACTCTATTTACAACATGACTCCCAAGGTAGGGGAGCAGAGTGTTCTGTTTCCTGAGATATCGAGTAAAACACACTCGATTGGGAGGGAAAGGAGCCTTAAGTATGGCCCGTTCCTCCTGGACCCTAAAGTAAATGGGTCCTTGCCAGGTGTTGTGGCATACCGTCATCAGCAACACTCCTGTTAAAATAAATGATGTGGGTAGCTTTGCCCTGCCATACCATCTTCGCTAGCCTCCAGCTTACCCATCCGTTCTTTTACTTCCTCCCCTTAGATCCATAATCAATCTCAACTGATTTGATATGGAGATCCCACCCTATCTGGAGGCATTGTCAGCTTTTTGTATGGCTCGGGGCCCCTAATTTGTCCCTCTAGAGCATCTCCCAAATCCTCTTAAGGGATATCAGAGAGCTGTCTCATGTGTCTCTGTATATGAGGATGATCATGTCTGTTTAGTTGACTCTACTAGTGAATCTTTAAACTATGTCCGATTCCCCTCTGCCCTCCCTCCTCCCCGTTAGAGGGGGAGAGAGAATGAGAGTGAAAGAGAAAGGGACGGCCAGCTGCAGACACCCAGGGGTCGCCAATCCATTTCCCTTCACATCGCTGTCACCAACAGGAGGACATTCAGCTGGGGGTTCCCCTGTTATTCCTCGGTTCGAGGGCTGTAATTTGTGAATTAATATCCCAAACCCCTTGCTATGGTGTCATCCTACCAGCAGGGTCACACAGGGATCTTCAGCTCCAATGAAAACATAACGACCTAGTCATGGTAAAAGTTCGGAGGAGAGTGTGTCCCCCCTCCCCTGTTCGCTGTCAGGGTGTTGATTTTCCAACTTAGGCAACAGTCCCCCTTCCATCCGTGTGGAACTCCCAATGCACCGTAAATGCAGCGTAAGGCATCTCCCTGGCCCTCCCCTCTCACCTTTTTCATGACTGTCTCTTCTGATGTCTTAGACCCAATTCCTATGCTCCTCCATGTGGATGCCAACCCATTTCCCCTCAATTAGCTGTGAGTTATACCTCGATCCTCCTTGCAATGGCCCATTATCTCTGAGAGCATTCATCCTCGTGTCTTTGGATATACGCTTTAATTGGAGGGCGAGCGTCCAGGGGTATCCTCCACGTTTCCCACACAAGGGGCATCGCTCAGATGTTAAGATATTTCCCCGATTTGGTTTTGCATACTCAGTCTGCCAGCTGCTGGGTAGTCCCCCCCCCAAGCACCCGGATCTCCTCCCCCGTATATTGGCATAGTCTTTGGACTTCTAACGCTACCTACCATGTCAGTTTGTATATAATAAATTGCTTCCCACTATGCTAAGCAGGCCTAAACTTACTACTCACCAGCTCTGTCGTCTACCTCGCTCACATAGACCCAGCGTCACAAGTTACCAAGTGAAGGACTGCCATGAACTTGGAGTATCGAATACCCCCCCCCGTCTCCCACATGATGTTAGTCACCGAACCGTGTCCTCGCCCCAGAGGATGGGCAGTCTAGCCCACTATACTATCACTCTATCCCAAAATAATTTCCCTAATAATTCGCCCCTGTTTGTTCCCACCCTCCTTATCAACTCCCCCATAGTTGGAGGGGATCAGTATGAGTTCCTTCTTTTCAGCTTGCCCTCTCCCCTCGAAGAAAGCCCTCTGGAGATCCCCCTTCCGCCCCCTGCCACTCCGAGACAACTCCATACCAGTAATTTCTCTAATTCAAATTACAGTATTTGGAATATTGTCCAAAATGATTGGAAGAATCAATAATTCAAGCAGATGCCAGTATAGCAAAATGTCTTTACGGTGAGGGAGCGAGAGAGACCGAAAGGGAGGCCCACAGAATATAATTGGAAAGACCTCACCGAGAGGAGTACTCCTTCACGTATTTGGGTCATTGTTCTGTTGAAGGTCCTCAAGATTTTGAGCGTGCGTTAGATGGAATAACATTTTTTTGATGTCCTTAAGGGTGGTGTCTGCTACCTTCCTTCCCTCACAGTTTCCATTTCGAGAGTTGCTCACACGCCAAGGGTTCTGCAGCACTTGTGACGGATCCCTACATCTGAGGGCCAGCACAACTTCATGTCCTCGTTCTTTGAAAGCCTGGAGTGCTTATTCTACTGTGTGGTAGACTTCTGTTCCTGATTCCCAGCACACTCGGAGTCGGGAGGGGTAGGGCGTCTGGAATTTAACTTTGATTTCTTTCAGTTTCCTTAATAGCGGTGCATATGCCTGCCATTATTGCTGAATTAACTGGGGATAGTCCTGGTCGAATAAGAGTCAGGCTCCGTTATACTCCACTTGGCCTTGCTTCCATGCTGTTCTTAGGATTTTTTCTTTGTCCCAATAATTGTGAAATTCTCGAGTTATCGAGCGTGGCCTGGCTGTGGGTGAAGTTGGTTTGGGAACTAGTGCTCAGTGTGCTCTTTCAACCTTGAAACTAAAGGGTTGTGGTAAGTCCAAAACATGGCGTAATAGATCCTCAATAAATTTGCTGATTTCCCCGACCTCAGCAGATTCTGGGAGGCTGTGAATCCTGATGTTGTCTCTCCGAGAACGCACCTCTAGGTCGAGGCATTTGGCTGAAATGCTTTCGTTTTGTTGTATTAAATATTCGATTGCCCTGTAAATTTTCCATAAGTCTTCCTCAGCTGTCGACACCCTATCTTCTGCTCCGGCGACCCTGGTTTCCAGTTTATTTAAGTCCGTATGTAATTTACTGAACTCAAGTTTTGTTTCAGACCTAAATTGTTTTATCTCTGCTAAAAGTGTTTCAAACCTCGTTCTAGAGAGGCTATCCATTTCAGTTTCAGTATCGGCTCCCGCTGTGCTCAGGGGGGACTCTATCCTGCTCGTGGCCGAACTTGTAGGGCTCAATCCTGGCCGATCCTGCTTCTCCTTTGCGTTTTTAGATCGGGATCTCCTCCTGGGTGTATTTCCAAAACTTATTTTATGCATATTCATCGACATTGATTCAGTTTTGGCTGTGTGGAAATAATTTTATGGATCTCAAGATAGGGAGCTCTCTGTTTAGGCTTCCATGTCGCCAATGATGTCACCGGAAGTCCCTGGTGATATTTTTTTTTGAACATATTTTGGTTGAGCCACTTTTACTCAGGATGATGTTCTACGATAACAGCCATGCCAAAATGACCTCATTACCTAGCAACAGCCAGCATTCTAATGTGTATTAAAATGATGCTTACTAATGTAAGCATCACATATAGACGCATCTGACTCCTCTCCACTACTTTCTTTACATATTGTTGTATATAACTTCACTCCCTCATTGCAAATAACTTCTGAATCATCCTATTTGCCATGCTGCGATTATTTTATTTATTTATTTATTTATTTCAATTCTAGGATTACAATTACCTTTGAGCCCAGGGCTCTTTTACAAAGGTTCCACGTCAAGACATTGGTATCACATGACAATAGACAAAATTGTTACACAAATAAGGGTAAAGGATATCAAATTAATTTTGAGCAGACAGGGAGAGGGTAAAGTGGAAAGGAAGAGGACAAGAATGGGAGGGGGTGGTAGAAAGAAATGGGAGGGGCAAAGGAGGGAGGTAAGAAAATGAGAAGAGAGGAGAGAGGAGAGGTGGGGGGTAGGTAAGGATATGGAGGGGGGGTGGGGTGAAGCAGCCAGGAAGGTGGCATTGTCAGGTGCCGTAGAGCGGATGGGGCAGAAGCCAAACTAGGGCAAGTGTGTTATGTAAGGAGCTAGATATAGGAAGCGCGGTAGCGGAGCGGGGTTGCATAGACATTATCCAGGACAGTCGCAGATGCTGGAAGTGACCAGGGTGTTTCGGAGCCTGGATTTGAAAGCCCCTAGCCCAGTGGCATTGATAGTATCATTGGCAAGACTGTTAAACCAAGTGGGTGCCCTGTAGGTGAATGAACGCTGGCCAATGGCTGTGCGGCAGCGAGGGATACGGAAAAGTTGTGGCTTTGATCCCCTAGTAATTCTGGAGCTGGTTTTCATTTGAAGGAGTGAATAGACCCTGGGAAGGGCAGTTCCCAACTGTATTTTCTTAGCAACCACACAGGTTTGGTACTGAATTCTATTATCAAGTTGAAGCCAGTTAGCTTGTGAGTAGAGGTCACAGGTGTGTGTGAGCCGTTCAGCCCCAATGATGAGTCGACAGGCCTTGTTTAGGGTGGTAGTAATCCTTCTGAGTACAGTGGTAGTGGCAGTGCCATAGATAACAAGACCATAGTCAATCTGGGAGATGATGGAGCTTTGAACTGCGGCAAAGATGGCCTCTTTAGTCAGGTGCCAACGAAGCCGGTAGAGTAAGCCCAGTCTAGTATTCACAGTTCTAGCGACATTGGTTATATGGGTTCCAAAGGACAGGTGTGGGTCTAAGGTGATTCCTAGTTATCTGAAGGAATCAACCTGCTCCAGGGAGTCCCAAAGGCAGGTGTTTAAGGAGAGTTGGTGGTGTTTGTGCTTGTTTTGGTGGCTGGTGAAAATCATGGTCTTCGTTTTTTTCTGGTTAAGGATTAACTTATGTTCTTTGAACCAGCTTTCAACAGAGGTGAAGCCGTGTTGAAGGGTTTGTTGCAGGTGGCTTGGGTCATGATGAGAGGCAAGAATCACCGCATCATCTGCATAGAGTATGACTTGCTGAGAGGTGGAGTTGGGGAGGGAGTTGAGGAACAGGCTGAACAGCAATGGGCCCAGGATGGAGCCTTGGGGGACACCGGAGCGAACCGGTTTAGTGTCGGAGACCACGCCTGATATTTTTACACATTGGGACCTGTTGTCAAGATAGCTATTGAACCATTTCACTGATTCCATGGAGAGGCCAGTGTTCAGTAGCTGATGAAGCAGGAGGCGGTGGTGGACAGTGTCAAAAGCCTTTGACAGGTCGATGAATGTAGCTCCAGTTAGGCGACCCTGATCAAGGGAGTTGTGTATGGCTCCTGTAAACTCAAGAAGTGCCGTGGCAGTGCTATGTCCTTTTCTAAATCCGTGTTGCTGCCGGCAAAGGATGTTGTACTTGTCCAGATGATCAGTGAGCTGATCTGCTGCTATTCGTTCCAGGGCCTTAGAGAGGGGTGGCAGGATAGAGATAGGTCGGTAGTTCACATGGGAGGTCCGGTCACCACCTTTATGGATAGGTGTGACAGTTGCTGCCTTCCATTTGTCAGGCATTTGGCTGAGAGAGAGGGAGAAATTAAAGATCCTGGTGAGAGGTCCCAGAACCTCGTCTAGAGTGAGGGACAGAAGTTTGAGGTCCAGTGTGTCAGCACTTGCTGTAGATTATTGACTAGATTATCACTTGCTATGTATAAATTTCTGTTCTGTAATATTCATTGTAAATAGCTTAGAAATTTACTATTTGCCAAGCTGTAATTATCACTTGTTATGTATATCTTACAGTTGTGTACTTTTTAATGCACTCTGAATGTCATTTTTTTTTATATACTGCTACTCTGTATCCACGTTCCCTGGGTCGCGCCTGGAAACTAGCTACGGCTCATGGTGCCTTTCCTGGTTATCAATTTTTAAATAAATAAATTATGCTTAGATTAGTAATAGTACTATATAATAATGTATATTTGTATTGATGTATTACCTTTATTATGATGTGGTGGCTTTACACGGCATTGAGTACCACATGCCATAGTGATTGTGTGCTCCGGTGGAACACATTCAGTTCAAATCAGTGCAAATTTATTTCACCAGGAAGAGGCTCCTTTGAGCAAGCTCATTTTCAAGGAGGTCCTGGATAGGAATGGATACATAAGGAAGTAGAGTAAACCGAGTACAGTAGAATACAAAAGGAAGTAATACAGTTACAATGCCATAAGTGAGGATATATTATACTTAAGAACTATCTATGCTATATACTATAATAGGGAGAATATATTTATGATACAGTAATGGAAATACAGAATAGACAAGAGAACTTCGATATAGATCTAGTGAGGATACCAGAGTATATACTAGGTAATGACAAATAATATTCACCTGATAGGTCATAATGACCAAGGATATCTAAGCTGCACATGTATACATATGTATGCATCTTTCCTAATGGATCGGTATGTAGGTGCTTCAATGTTAATGATTATTGTAGTTACAAGGACACACTTCTTTACATACATTTTCCAAAAGTGATTTAAAGGTGTGCCAGACAGTCCTGTGGGTGAGGAAATAGGCGTGATAGGGCCATGGTTAATTTTGACATTTCCTGAGCATAATAGCAATAGGTGGATTATCTTTTTGATCCTAAGATATTTAATGCTTAGAGTATGAGACTGCTGTGTTATTTTAATCTTTGTACCTTGGTACAGACTATGCCTAATAGCTACATAATCGGAAGACATGGCTTGTATGGCTAGCAGAGTATGCTTTTACAGGTGTCTGGTGCAATGCCAGAATTTTTCCATTTTTGAGTTTAAATTAGGTTGGTTAAGACAGGGTAAATAAAATAAAAACCTTGTAAGATCTAGGGTAATGATGTTATTTTAAATAAACTTCAGTAACAGTTTATAGCCCATCCAGTTTGAGGAATGGTAAAAAAAATCAACACTGCTGGTCTGAACTTAACTTGTAGATGGCTCCATAAGTTCTTCAGTTGTAACTGAGCCATCAAGGACCAGAGATACATTACATTCATCACTTTCAGTTTTAGTAATATCTGGAGGAATGGAAGACTGCTGGATCCAGATAGTCAAAAATTGGCACAAGTGTGGTGCAAAGGTTTGCACCATGCTTGTACCTGTGCCCAACCCGGGGGCTGCTGTATTCAGTTGGATAGTGAACTACTGCTATTCGATTGAATATTGGCCCATGTCAATAAAGCGCTATGTCAAACTGTGGTGCCCCAACATGGACCAGGGAATTACGCCTTAGGACCGGATAGTGCTGGAAATCATGTCCCTATATTCAGCCGCACCATGCAAATGAGCCCATTTGGCATGAAAGTTGCTAAGGGGACATTTGCATGCCCATTATGGGGTCATTTGCATGGTGAGTGGCAGCCATTTTGTGCCCATCCTGTGGGTACCTGCCATGTCATCCCTGGGTCTAGCAGCACCCCTCCATCACTGTCTTGTGAAAGTAGCTATCTCCCTGGTATCTAGCAGCACCCTCCAGCCCTGAACACCTGTCCCCTGGTGTTGTACATCTCTATCTGGTTTCTAGTTGCACCACCATCCCCGATCACCTGTCCCATGAGCTTATTTGTCTCCCTGCTGTCTAGTGGCACCCACACCCCCTGAACACCCATCCCATAAGTGTATCAATCTCCCTAGTGTCTAGAGGCACACCTACCCCAATCACCTTTCCTGTTTTAGTATAGATCTCCATGGTGTCTAGTGACAACTCCCACCCCTGGTCACCCATCCCATTGTAGTGAACATCTCTCTGGCATCTTGTGGCACCCCCCCATCTCCTGTCCTATTTTAGGATAGATCTCTCTGGTGTCTAGTGACACCCCCTTCCTCTGATCACCTGTCCCACTGTGGTGAATATCTCCCTGGCATCTAGAGGCACCCCCAATTGCCTGTCCTTTTGTAAAATAGATTTCCCTTTTGTCTAGTGGCACCACCCCCCACAGTCACCCATCCCATTGTAGTTTATATATCTCCCTGGTGTCTAATAGCACCCCTCCTCCTGAACACCCATCCCAGTTTAGGATAGATCTCCCTGGTGTCTAGTGGCACCCTACAACCCACCCTGGTCACCCATCCCATTTTAGCAAATCTCCTCCTGCTGTCTATTGGCACCCCTTCCCTGGTCACCTATCCCATTGTAATATATATCTCCCTGGTGCCCAGTGGCACCCTCACCCCCCGATCACCTGTTCCATGAAAGTATCATTCTCCCTGGTGTCTAGTGGCACCCCAATGAACACCTGTCTAGTATGAGTAGCTCTCTCTCTCCCTGGTGTCTAGTGGCACCTCTACCCCCAACACCTGTCTCATGAAAGTAGCTATCTCCCTGGTTTCTAGTGGTACCCCCCAACCCCTGGACACCCATCCCATGCCTCATAGAATATCCCTGGTGGCTGACCCAGTGGCATGGAGGGCTAGGCATTCTGCCTGACCTCCCACCACAGCCAGTGGCCTAGGGTTGGTAGCGGGCTCAGGACAGTGGGGAGTTGACCAGGGAGAGGAAGATTGAGAGTCCAATGACTGCTCTCCTCCTCTGAGCGAATGCAGGTTCCAGTATTCGTCTGGCCTGTAGTGGTGGCTAGGGGTACAGGCAGCCAGGGACTGCAACTTGGGGGATGGGAGGATCGGCAGCCAACAGTATCTTATACATGGGAGCACGCATAGGTATGTCTCGAATGGCATTGCATGTTCATTCCTCCAGGGAAGGAACAGAGGAAAATGGCCAGCGCAGGGCAGAATGGTACCAACCCCTTCTCAGGCTCCACAACCAGGCAACAGGGCCCTCTCCCAGAAAGAGGATGCATTCTTTGGCAGGTGGGAGCCACCAGCCCCAACCACTGGGGCAAGCAATGGTGAAAGCACCAGAACTGAGGTAAGTCCCTGAAATGCTGGGTGACAGGGCTGGGGAGGTTGGTGAAGGAATAACCTGCACTGGCCAAGGAGAAATAGAATAGAAAAAAAAAGAATATCCCTCATGTCCAGTGGTACCTCCGCCCCACCCACTGAACATCAAGATCCAATATCCCTGTGATTGCAGTTGTACATGTATAGTTATATACTGTATATATCACTGTCCAATACATGTCCAACTGCTATCAAAAGTACTGTATGGATGTTTATACGGCCACCTTCCCCAATTGCTATGATATATATTGAATGCCTGCTACCCAGCTCCCCATTTCGTGTCAAAGTGCCCTTTCCATGGGCGTTGATGCTGTGCTTGGCATCCGCTAGGCTCATACTTTGAACTTTTGGGCCTGAAATGTAAGTGTAAGTTATTCTTTTATTATTTACCACAAAATATACAATCAGGGACAGATTTAGATTCTCAGTAAGTCAACTACATAGTATAAATAGCTTCAACAAGACTACAGAAGGTGTGAGTCAACATCTCTTTAAATATACTGTTTAAACAGTGACTAACAATCACAATATCAAATGCAACAATTCTGAAAAGCTACTATCACCAAATGTTTTCTTTTGCGTGTGTTGTTCACATTGTGGCAATGGATCATAGAAACATAGAAACAGAAATTGACGCAGATGGGGACCAAAGATCCATCTAGTCTGCCCTGAGCCCTACCCCCCTCTTTAGGATTTCTGTGAGACAATCCCCTTGTGTCTGTCCCAAGCTGCTTTGAATTCACCTACTGTTTTGGAGTCAATGACTCCAGCCGGTAGACCATTCCATGGATCAACCACCCTCTCTGTGAAGAAAAACCTTCGCATGTTGCCCCAGAATCTTCCTCCCCTCAATTTCATCCTAGGTCCTCCTGTCCTGCTGGTGCTATTGACCATAAAGAGCACCTGGGTGGATACTCTGTTTATACCCTTCAGAAACTGGAATGTCTCAATCATGTCTCGTCTATCTCTGCGTTGTTCTAGGGAGTACATGTTGAGTTTCTGTAACCTGCTTTCGTATGGCAACTTATGGAGACTGTGTATCATTTTTGTTGCCCTCCTCTGTACTGTCTCCAATCTATCTATGTCCTTCCTGAAATAAGGTCTCCAGAACTGGACACAGTACTCAAGGTGGGGTCTCTCCAGGGACCTGTACAGTGGCAGGATCACCTCCTTTCTTCTACTTGTGATGCCCCTTCTTATGCATCCCAGCCTCCTGCTGGCCTTCTTTGCTGCCTTTTTGCATTGTTCGCCTACCTTCAAATTGTCTGATGTGATAACCCCTAGATCCCTCTCCTGATGGGTAGTTGCTAGTTTCTCCCCTCCCAGTTAGTAGTCTGTCTCTGGGTTGCTTCTGCCCAGATGCATAGCTTTGCACTTTTTTGCATTGAATTTTAACTGCCACAAGTTGGATCAATGTTCCAGCCTGAGTAGGTCACTTTTCATTTGCTCTACCCTCTGTGCAGTGTCCACCATGTTGCAGAGCTTTGTGTCATCTGCAAACAGGCACACCTTCTTGCTCAACTCCTCTGTGATATCTCTGATGAAGATATTAAGGAGTAATAGTCCAAGGACGGACCCCTGTGGCACCCCACTTGTCACCTCCCTATCCCCTGATGCTGCCTTATTTACTGTCACGGACTGAGTTCTCTGTTCAAGCCAGTTACTCACCCATGCTACCACTTCCTGCCCCACTCCTGTATGGTTGAGTTTGTTTAGCAGTCTTCTGTGTGGTACAGAGTCGAAGGTCTTACTAAAGTCAAGGTAGATAACATCAACGACTGCCCCGGTCCACAGCCTTAGTAACTGAGTCAAAGAACTCGATTAGGTTAGTCTGACAGGACCTTTTCATTGTGAAGCCGTGCTGTTTGGTGTCCAATTTCCTCCAGGAATGCTAGTATCCTTTCTTTGAGCAGTGACTCCCATCATCTTACCCACCACTGAGGTGAGGTTGACCGGGCAGTAGTTTCCTGTCTCCTCGCTGATACCACTCTTGTGTATGGGGACCACTATTGCTGTTTTTCAGTCCTGGAGAACTGTCCCTTCTCTTAAGGATCTGCTAAAAAGATCCACTAGTGGTGCTGCCAGTTCATCCCTAAGTTCCCTCAATATGCATGGATGGACTCTGTCCGGCCCCATGGCTTTATCTACCTTTAGTTTTTTAAATTCTGTCCTTACCTTCTCTATTGTGAACGGGCTTGTGTCCATTCCCCCTAGGTGACTTCTGTCCCCCTTTGGGGGTGGGTCCATTACCAGGTGCCTCCTTAGTAAAGACTGAGTAGAAGTACTCATTTAAGACTTCTGCCTTTTCACTGTCTTCTTCTACCCTCCTCCCATCCCTGCTTATGAGCCTGACAATGCCTCCTTTGTTTTTCCTTTTGTCACTTATGTACCTAAAGAAGGTCTTATTGCCTTCTTTAACCCCCCGCAGTATGCCTTCCTCAGTCTGTACCTTTGCTTTTCTGATCACTCTTCCTGCCTCCTTCAAGCTGTACTTGTAAGCCTCCCTATCTGTTTCGCTGTTTGAGCCCTTGTATCTTTGGAATGCTAGTCTCTTTTTCCTCATTGCAGCTGCCACCTCCTTTGTGAACTGCAGCGGATTTCTTCTTTTTTCATCTTACTGACTAGCCTGGAGTATTTTGCAGTAACCTCCGCTAGTGCTTCTTTTATGTTTATCCAACATTCCTGTACCCCTCCTTTTGCCTTCCTCTTGAGGATATCCCTAAAGCATATTCTCATCTTATCGAAGTCTACTCTTCTGAAGTCTATGACCCATGTCTTAGTGTGGCTTGTTTCCTTGGCCTTTTTGACCTTGAACCAGACAGATTTGTGATCACTTGACCCCAAATGGCACCCCACCTCCACCTCCTGGACCTTGCCGCTGTTTGTAACCACCAGGTCCAGGACTGTGTTTTCACTCATGGAGGCCGTGACAAGCTGATTAAGTCCAGCCCCTCCCAAGGTGTTTAGGAAATTTCTGCTTCTAGTTGTGGATGCTGTGCAGGAGTTCCAGTTCACGTCCGGGAGGTTGAAGTCCCCCATCAGCATGACTTCTCCTTGTTTGACCATCTTTAGTATGTTTTCAAGCATTGCTTTGTCTCCTTCTGCTTTTTGTGAGGGAGGTCTGTATCTCACTCCTAGTCTGAAGGCTGAGCATGAGTCCAGTTTTAGAGTGACCCAGAGTGCCTCAGGTTCATCTTGGGACCTTTGGACCTCAATTGCAACCCCCCACCCCTACGCCCTTTTCTGTCTTTCCTGAAAAAGTTGTAACCTGGGATTGCAACATCCCATTCATGGCTCTCATTTAGCCATGTTTCTGTGACTGCAACCCAGTCCAATTCTACATCTGCTATTGTGTCTGAGAGTTCTGGGATTTTGGTAGCCAGACTCCAGGTATCGGTCATCATTGCCTTCCAGAGTCCGGCATCATTGATCCTTTATTTCCTTGTACTTTGTTTAACTTGTACGACCTTCGTGCACTCCTGTTGTTTATGTCTATGTGATTGATGATAGGCGCTGTTACTTGGCCCTGGGGGGTGGTGGTGACTGGGGTTCTATATTCCCACTCCCATCTGGTCACCACCACCCCGTCCTCTAGTTTAAACTTGCCTTGAATATGTTGAGTTTTTGCCCTAATGCCCTTACCCCCTCCCTGTTGAGGTGAAGGCCATTGAATTTAAAGTAAGACCTTTTCCAGAAATCTTTCCAGTCACTGATGAAGGTGTATTTTCTGGGCACCAAATGTGAAGCCAAGAGTTCAGTTCTGTGATTCTGGCTTCCCTAACCTTTCCTTGGCCTTTTCCCCTTCTCCCAAACTGGGAGTACCTCAGAGAAGGCCAAGGTGGATGAAAAAGAGGTGATTCTATCCCCTAGATTTGAGATATGTGCCTTGGCCTGTTCGACGGAATGATTTGCGATATTGTTAGTTCCTATGTGAATGATGATGGTCTTACTGTCTCACACCTTTCTGATACAGTTTCTTATGCAACCTGCATCCCTTTTTGCTGTGACCCCAGGGAGACATCTGACCACTGTCTCCATTTGGTTGGTCCTGTGTAACTGAGATTTGACCCCACGTGTCATGGAGTCCCCCACAATGATCAGTTTCTTCTTTCCTTTAGTGGGAGGGTTTGCCCTATTAGTTATGTCCTGATGAAGTGTTTGGTGCCACTGCACCCCTTCCCCCTGGCCCAAGTCAGAGTGCTCATCCTTCCCTGGCTCAATAACATGTGGCTTCCTACTTTGTGATCCCCTATTGTTTTTTTAGGGTGATGCCAGGTTGGTGCTGCTGAGCCCTAGCTCTTTGGCTTGAGCAGTCACCTGGTTTGTTGTATGCTGACAACCTGTTATGCAGCTGCATAACTGCCTCTTGAGAGTTGTCCACTTGGTGAGCCTTGCTGCGGTATGTTTTACCCCTTTGCACTACCTGCCAACCCCCTGGATGACCTGTTCTCTGTGGTAGAGGGTCAGTGCCATTATACTGGTGGTGCCAGGGCTGTTTCCAAGTCCTTGTGACCTGGTGTAGTTCCTGGTTTAGGTGGGATATTGTTGCCCATGCCTCCTGAAGTTGGGCTCAGAGGTCATTTGTGGACCAGCATGTGGGACAATATCCTATGTTCTGGACCCAGGCCCTGTAAAAGAGTGCTCTGCAGTGGTTACAAGGCACAATAACCATTTCTGCTGGCTTGGTATTCTTTGCTATGGAAATAACAAGTGTTAGTCTGGCCTGTAGGTACTTGCTGGAGAGAACTGAAAGGTAGGAAAACATTTTTTTTCTAAAGTTTTTTTGTTGTTGCCTTCTAATCAGTTCAGGTAGGAAGTGGGCGGTGACATGCAGAACCTATATAGGAATAGGACCCGGGGTGGGTGGGATTAGAGGGTAGGGTGGGGGAGCTGAACCTTTGTTTCTCCTTCCTGCTGAAAAAAACAATCAGTTTATTAAGGTCTGCTACTTAGTAGTACAGCTAGAGACTGGAGGAGAGGAAGTCTCTCTCCCAGTTGGTGAAGATCAGTGAAGCTCAGCAGACAGTAAGGCTAGGGGCTGAACCGCACTTGGCATATGCCTCCTACGGTTGCCCTTTGTGTCTGAGCTGTTGCTTCTGGTTGTTTCTGGCTGAGAGCTTTCTATTAGTCAACCACTATTTCAGTAGTGGGTACAGCAGACAGTAAGGCTAGGGGCTGGACTGCTCTTGGCATATGCCTCCTAGGAGTGCCGTTTGTGTCTGAGCTGCTACTTCCAGCTGAGAACTTTCTATTAGTTGACCACTATTTCAGTAGTGGTACAGCAGTACAAATGCTGATTTACATATCGCAGCCAGGCATTCTGGGTAAGTGTTCCAACTGCTCCTTATGCTGAGAGAGCAGCCGCTGGCTGAGTCTGAGCAGAGTGATCAAGGAGAGATGTCACCTCAGCAGAGATAGGAGCCCAGACTGTGCACTACAAGGGGGATTCACTCAGGTAGAACTGCTGTCAAGGAATCCCTGCTTCTGCGCCTGTTGGAGTCTGCCTTCCCTCCGTGATTGATCTCTCTCCAGTCAGTGAATATCAGTGAAGCTCAGCAGACAGTAAGGCTAGGGGCTGGACAGCACTTGGTGTATGCCTCCTAGGGTTGATCTTTGTGTCTGATCACATGATTGTTCTTCTTTATTTAAACATGAATGCATGAGTTTGTATCAGCAGTTGGTTTGTGTTCTGCAATTTGCTAAATTCTGTCTTTGGTTATCATGTACATGTCTGAAGCTGATCAGGTAACTATTGGTAAGGCTTGGAAACCAAAGACACTGTCATGAGGTATGTCCCTATTTCAGGGATTGTATGCATCTGCATGCATGATGAACAATAATCAAACATGGTATTGGTAATACATGATGTCAAGCAGTCACACCATGATATTGGCATTTTTCACATGCAAGCCTGATATTGCAGCATTACCAATGAAATGTTAATGATGTTGTTAAACATAGTGTAGTCAACCACAGACACAGTACCAACATTTAAGGTTGATAATGTGGTTATGTTTCATCATGGTATGTTTATAATAATTGAAAACATTCACATATATATCACTGATTCATCATGCTGACATGGGGACCATCTAATTATCACTGTATAGCTACTTGACTATGCATAGTGACATGACCGCCTTTGCTTATTGCAGCACGTGTTGAAATACAGTGGATATCACCGCCAACCATTTTTACTCCATCTGTAAAACTAATGATCATTCTTGTACACTAGTTCATCCGCACACTCACCCCTCCACTTTCATATGTGAAAAAACATTGTTTTGCATCATAATTACTAATAGTACTTTTTTATATTTTTCTCTCCTTCATTTTATAACAGTGCTGTTCATAACACTCCAGACCAATATGCAGTGTTGGATGAACATAAGCATATTGTGTATGAATCACAACTTTTGAAACTTTTTGCTATGTGCTCAAATTATCTCGGACCATCAAAAGCATTCATATCCAAAACAACTGGAACTGCCATTCAAATCAAACAACACTGCCATGAATGTGATCATGATGATACATGGTTTAGTCAGCTGTATAGTAGATAAATGGCTGCTAGAACCTTCTGTTGTCAGCTTCGATCTTTTTTTCAGGACCTCTACCTTCCCAAGTTATCAAATTATTTAAATTTAAAAAATTTGGCATGTAGTCATCTTATCACTTTTTTCAATTTTTTGGAACCAACAGTGCTGAACACCTGGAGAGACCAACAAGAACAAATGATTTCCGAATTGAGTACAATGGATGGTGGACTGGTATTGGCTTGAGACACCAGATCCGACAGCCTGGGACATTGTGCCAAGTATGGCGCTTCACAATCATAGAATAGCATTTGAAAAAAGTCACTGATGTTCAGCTTGTATAGTAGGACATAACTGTAATGATTACTGTGCAGTTATGTAAATTTCACTGACTGCTGCATTAATCTACATTTCTCACTTTCGGAGTAATGAGGTTGAAAACAGCACATCCTGAGAGCACAAAGGCCTTAAAAGAGTACCTAATTTCCTGAAGGACAAGAAAGGACTTGACATTGATATGCTAATCAGTGATCGTCATCAGCAAAAATACTAAGTGGATCCGGGAAAACTTGCAGGACACAGCACACTACTTTGTTATTTGGCATGTAGCCAAAGGTTCTTTGTACTGATATATTTACATCTCCATATTTTTTAAAACAAAGTTAAACAAAAGAAAAAATATATAAGGTATTGCAGCAATGTGTGTTCAAAATCTGAAATGGTTTGCTGTATTAAATTATTATTTTTTGGTTTTATTTATTGTCTCTCTGTGCATCACAGGATGCCCTCATTTTCAACAGCTGTGCTTTAGTTTACAGCCTTAATGCTGATGGGTTTGAAAGTAGTCACGGTGACTATGAATAAGGTCAAAGCATACAGGCAAGATAATGGTTAAATCAATGGACACCACTCCTCTTGCCACACCGTCAGTCATGGTTCTGATGCAGTCCTGTGTTGTTGATGATCGAACAGTTCAGCAGATGATAGGGCAGCCTGAGGACAGCTGTCATCTTTCTGTGAGTGTTTCAGTAACCCGTGTTAGCCTACCCACTAGTGCTGGCTGTGGGGTAAGGCAGACAGAGACTGTTGAAATAGGTATAGAGTGGCAGCTGTGGATGTTACATGTATATGAGCATGTGTGGGGATGTCTAGGTGGCATTGAATGCCACTCCATGGAGAAACAGATTCACTAGCAACTAATGACCAAGCCAGCCTGTAGCCCAGTACCCTACAAAAATCACATGAATAGTGCCAGCATGGCTGTTGTAAAGATTGCTGCTTTGGGCAGGTGAAGATACCTCACTAACTGCAAAACTAGAATATGTTGAAAAAAATTTGCATTACATTGTAGTGATGCCTATTTATAGAATAATAGCACATTTATTTATTTTCCAATACCCAGGAGTTGGGGGGAAAAACTGACAGAATAGCTGCAGAGGATTGCACTGATGCTGCTTTATGGAACCAATCAGTAGTGAATCATACTTATTGGTCCACCATGTCAACTGAGCAAAGTAATGGGGAACTGATAGCTACAAAATGGCAATCATTAATGTACCATATAACAAATGTGCATGACAATGTACCCAGTGCTATTTACCCAAGCTGTTCACATGGCATACTCGAGGGTAAAGAAGGTCAGACACAGTGGTTGGTTCAAAGTAAGCTAATGTCCTGTCAACACATGGCAAGTGACAGTTGAAATATTGTAAGATTTACACATGTTCGACCATCATAACCAACAGTAATCATGACAGCCCTAGGCTATCACAACTAATGTACATGGTATGTGACAATCAGATATGTGAAACTGTCAATTATATGTCAGTAATAGTGGTAAGACAATGTTCGCATGCTGTGTAAATTACACCTGAAACTAATAACTGTGCTAACTTATTGAACTCTACATGCTGAGTTGCATGTACTGTACATTTTGTGTTGTCAGAGTTTCAAGAACGTATGGGCACATTACATATAAAATAAGCATGAAAGTGACCAGTTGGTTTTATTCATAGACATCAGTCAATTGAAAGGTCATTGTTAATCGAGGGATGTTGATGAAAGAGTAAATTTAATATTTACAAACAGCTATTACTCTTGATGTGAAGTGTGCACATGCTCTACATACTATGACTAGATGAAATGTGGATGCCAGGATGAACAGATAAAAGACCAGGAAGGGGATGGTATTGTGTGGTAGTGTTCCTCGTAACCAATTTACTGTATCTTATCATACTAACAAGTATCAAACTACAAGGCTATCATTGGTCTATGGGTTTCAGTACTGAATGGGTGGCTCTCTAATGCAAGTCAAAAATGTTTTCTATGGTCCACACATAATGGCTATGATTCTCTTATGGGCATGTTTCACATGTGAAATGTGTGTAACCTGCCCATCCCAGGTCCCAGCATGGATCACCACCTTCGTGCGGCAAGGGGTCCTGGGATGGTGCACTCCATCCCATGAAGCAAGAGTGGGTGTTAGCTCTAAGAGCCCCCCCGCCCCCTGGGTAGTCCAGCCAGATATGGCAGCTGTGTGCAGTTCCCATGGCCACCACACACTGCTGATGACATGTGGGGAGGAACACTTATTGTGGTATGCCGGGGTCCCCCCATGGACCTTTAGCTGCACTGGAATGGCACACAGAGCAGTCATGCATTGGCACCATGTGGGGTGCATCCCCTGGCACCCCCTTGGCCCACCCATGGCATGGAGCTGCTGGTGTGGCCATGGGATCCAGTGTGCTGTGTGCTAGCATGGTTGTGATTGCCGTGGGGGACCTGCTGTATGGCAGTCCTGCATAGGGTTGCCTATGTACCCCAGTTATGTGTAAATAGGCAATCTGCATGTTTGAAAATCACAGCCAATTACCTGTAAAATACATAATGCGATAAACATAAATAAAGGTTAAATTTATAATTTAATGCCTGTCTCTAAATATACAGATTCTGAAGCCGAAGTCAAACTCGAAAGCATCATTAACTCCAGGACGTTAGTTAACGACATAAAGAAATTATCAAGTATTCATCAGACTTCTTCCTTAGAGGCATTTCAAAGCTTTATCTTGCATTATGCTCCAAAGCATACAGCATTTGCCTGTATGGGAATGTGTACTAAGTAAGCTGGCGATGTACTGTTACAACAGTATGTTTAGTATAGTTATGTATTAATATGTTCATAGCAACAAAAAAGACCATGCACAAAAGCACGCCTACTGCATCCAAGTACGATAATTGCAAGTTGTTTGTTATGGTGTACAGCAAACAAAACTGGAGAGGGACTGACAGTGAAGACTCTGGTACTTCAAACCAAAACAGTTTTTCTTCAGGGGGACCCCTGAAGAAGAACAATTTGTGTTTGAAGTGCTGTGTTGTTCAGTGCCAGTCACTCTCTGTTTTTTGCTGTACACCATCATAAACCACTGTCAATTATCATACCTGGATGCCACACTTGTTCTTTTGTTTATGGCTGTTTTTTTGGCTGCTCTGTGCTTTGAAGTTGGAAGCTGCTGCACTAATGTGGAAGTGCGCTTGACATTTATTCTCATCTATTAATATGTTCACATACTTTTTGTAACATTTGGATAAGAACTTCACAACTGATGGCATGGTGAAGTTTTTCCATGTTAAACACTGTATTAAAGTTGATTTTCTAACATTTTGTTATAAGTAGATTGGCTTTGTATACCATTACCTTAAAGCAGCACTACTAATTTGCACCCAAAGTCAAAAATTTTTATCTGGTTCTGATTGGTGCATAGCATAACTGCTGCCACGGTCACGTACTGTATTTTGTGATGTTTAAGCTCGCTAAGGGCATGGGCGTGGTCGGGGACACACAAAATTGAAATCTGTGCTTACCGTTTTCAGTACTTTCTTAAGTACTTTATATATGTGTATTTATATATTATTTTTAAAGTTTATACGTTTATGTCTATTGATGTTTATGCAACCTTGTATAAAAATGAACGCCGCTGCTGAAGTAATATGGTCACTATTAGCAGAGAGGTAGTTTTCATTTTTCTACAATGTAGCTTACATATTTATACAAAAAGCTATTGCAAAACATATACATGGACTTTGAATGTGTGCACATCTGGTCCTCTCCGTGCTTAAACATCACAAAGTGTCTGACTGTGGTGGAGGTGGTTGTACACCGTGAAGTGGAATGCACAGGCTGGGCATGTATTTGGCTACACTTACAGGCCCAGCTGTTCAGAGCAGTTGCGCATGGCACAGCTGAGATGCACCAACGCAAGTGCGGTATTGCGCCAAGGAGCCATATTCAGCGAGAGTCAGTGCACAGCGCAAAATCCATTGTGCCAATGCGCAACTATAATGAATGCAGGTGCAAGAGCAGGGGGCGTTCCCATGAATATCCAGTGCAGTGGCATATTCAACCATGAATCCATGGCGCAAGTGTGGAGCAAATCGAAGTTGCTCCGAGCAGACTTGTTCCTATAAATACAGGGTGCAAATACACAGACAGCACTTGCGCCAGGGGTGTGAGTGAGAGGTAGTGATTGAGAGAGACAGACAGAGAGAGAGAGAGAGAGAGAGGCGCACACACAGACAGACAGACCAAAGCCCACACACAGAGGAAGAGGGACAGAGGTGGCGTTGGAGAGGGAGAGGGAGTGAGGGGCAGAGAGACACACACACACACACATAGTGCACCAGGGTGGCACACAGCCAACAATCAGCCACCCAGGTGGACAGTGGACAGCAAGGGCCATGGACAGTGTGCCCTTCATGATGGAGGCAGTAATGAGGGGTGTGAGGGGGCAGGAGGAACAGCGACGTGGCTGAGGAAGGGCCCATCGGCGGTATGCCTGACACAAGTGGTACTGTGCCCGCATCACCTTAGAGAACTACAGTGACACTGAGACCGTGGGCTAGTACCACCTGAACAGGGCCATTCTGAGGCAGCTCTGTGAGCTGTGCAGTGAGGAGATGCAAGCACCCACCAGACAGAGCCACGCCATGTCCGTTAAGATGAAGGTGACCATCGTTATGTACCTGATTGCCACAGGCACCTTCCAGAGACCAACAGGGGACACCACAGGCATCACCCAGTCAGCCACATCCTGCCTCCTCACACAGTTCCACAATGCCCTGCTGCCATGTGCTTTGGAATTCATCCATTTCCCCAGCACACAGGCAGAGCATACAGCAACCATGCAGGACTTCCACAGGGTGGCACATATGCCTGGCATGATTGGGGCCATTGACTGCACCCACGTGGTCATCCACATGCCACCTGGCCATGAAGACGTGGCATACATCAACCGGAAGGGGAGCAAGAGTGTCAACTGCCAGGTAGTGTGCGATGCCATGGGGCTCATCACCAATATCGGTACCACACACCCTGGGAGTGCACATGACGCATTCATCTGGCACAGCTGTGCACTGTGCCACAGGTTTGAACATGGGACATCCCCACGGGCCACCTAGTGGGTGAGTATGGCACGGGCAAGGGGCGATGGGCATAGCAGACCTGGGGGTGGGGGTAGGCAGGATGTGGATGGTGGCATGGGTGCCAGGGACAGGCAAGGGGCACAGTAGAGACTAGCAGAGGGCTAACCATATCAATCTCCACACAGGTGACAGCGCATATCCACTGAGGCCCTGGCTGCTCACCCCCCATCGGTGTCCATCATCCCCGGCAGAGTAACGGTACAATGAAGGACATGCCAGCATGTGCAACATCATCAAGCATGTCTTTGGCATGCTGAAAGCATGGTTCCATTGCCTAGACATGTCAGGTGGTGCCCTACAGTACAGCACCTTGAAAGCCTGTGGCCTATTCCTGGCCTGCTGCATACTGCACAACATGGCCATTGACTATGAGATAGCTGTTGAGGCTGATGAGGGTAACAATAGTGGGGACGATAGAGGCAATGGGCCTGGAGAGTGGTGGACAGCCACCTCCTGGGCGGAGGGACCTCTGGCTGCTCCAGCAGGTGCAACGCTACCGGGACACCATCGCACAGGAGCACTATAGTGCACACAGGTAGGTGGTGCGGTAAACATGCATGGGTCACACAAACAGGTACAGCACAGATGCAGGGGCATGCATGGCAATGGGCATGCACACACAGAAGCATGAGGCAGGGGGCAGGGGAGTCAGTGGCACACAATCACACACAGCAACATACACCCACACGCACCCACACACCCAGGCATTGGCATGTGGCATAGACCAGATGCATTGCAAAGGTGCACAGGAGCAACCAGTGCTAGACTGCCCTCATCACACTCATGCCACACAGTCCAGTGGCTGGGCAAGCACGCACACAGGCAGCATGCAGTGTGACACACAGCCATGATACCAGTGGTAGGCACATACACACTGCCCATATGCACACAAGGCAGCAGCTGCAGACTGCGGTCAGGGTGGCCCACACATCAGGGCCGCTGCACGGAATCGTGGCCACAATAGCCATGGGGGTGGCCATGCCAGGGCTGATCAGCAGCAACAGGCTGCGCATCAGCCATGGGGGGGTTTGCAACAGCCTCCCAGGGGTTGAACCACGGGACTATGACCGTGTCTGCGCGGGTGTGTGCAGGCACCCAAACAGGCCAGCCCCAGGTGTGCCTGGGATGCCTACATCAGAGCCCAGTGTTGACTGTGTTGGGGTTGCCTGATGCCAGGTCTGTGGGGTGAACAGCGCACTGTGGCGTTCACCTGTGCATGGCCATGCCCTGTGGCAGCCAGCAATAGAAAGCCATCCGTGATTGCAGTGGCAATGCAATCCAAGGATGAGGTCGTGGCCTCCTGCATGTGCTGCATCCCTGCCAGGATCTGCGCAGTGCCCCTTTCCTGCTGCTTAGCTAACTGAAGCACCTCTGCAAGCAGTGCATTCACCCCTGTGGCAAGCAGCACCTGTTGCTGAATGGATGCCCACAGCAGATGGGTGTGCTCAGCCAGCTGGTCAGTGTCCTGGGGCTCCCGGGTGGGATGCAGATCCTCTTATGGTGACTGACCATGCAGCACAGTCCCCCGCTCTGGTGGGCACTTCACAGTGGGGTCTGCAGGGGGAATGGGCACAGCAGGTGCACTGTTGGCAGACCCTGTGTCTGGCTGCCCAGTGGCACCCACAGCCTGCTGCTGTTGCCTGTCCGGCCGCAGTGCGCCACCCAGCACCTGTGCGGCTGCACCACCGCCACCACCACCGCAGGGCACAGCCGGGGCAGTGCACACTGATGCACTGGCAGTGGTGGCAGGCAGCTGTTCCACCACTGGCAGAGTGTTGGGTGTGGTGCCTTTGTCAGATGCCAGCAGGGGCGTCTCACCCACAACATTGCCCATGCTGTTCAGGATCAGTGTGCTGTCGTCATTGAAGTCGGACCCTGCCCAGATCTGTGTCCCTGTGCATAGGACACCAAGACTGGCATCCTGTAGGAACACATCCAGGGCCTCATCTGACTCCAGGTCCAGGACATCCGCCTTCACCATGGTGCTGAGCTGCAGCCTGTCAGGCCCCTGGATGCCAGTGGAGGTGGATGGCTGGTTCTCCGGGGCTGTACCAGCATCACGGTTGCTGCCGCTGCCGGCACCCCATCATCTGCACGGAGGTGTGCTGGTGCTGCAAAAGGAAAAAGCATGTCAGTGATGCACTGCCCACATGTGCCCCTCCATACACAGCCACTACACATGTCCTGCAGCATGGCATGCACGTGGGTGCACACACATGCACATGACATGCATGCCAGCCGCATGCACACCAGCATGTCTGTGTATGCACCCTCCATGCCACAAGCTGTGCATGGCTGACATACTTGCCATGCAGTGACGGGCTGCCACCCATCTGGAATCTTCCTCCAGGCACACCCTCCACCATGGTGCAGCGCATGGTGGCTGCCACCAACTCCTCCTGCGGTGTTAGTGTGGGTGCATCTGCAGGCCCTTCCCTGGTGGTGGTACGGGATGCCCAGATGGCCGTCACCTTCTCCTTAATCCACCACTTGTCCGTTCCCACCTTCTTCTGGCACTCCAGCGCCGACTGCTGGTGGCTGCCATGCTGTTTCCAGCCCTGGCCTGTGGTGTGCCTGTGGCACCACTCAACAGGGGCTCCCTGTCCAGGTAGGCCTCAAACAGAGAATTGGTCTTGGCCTTTGTGAAGTTGGACCTGCTCTTCCTTGCAGGCCCCCGCTCCTCACCCTCATGTGCCGACATGTTGCTGCCTACGGACATGGACAGCACAGTGTGTCAGTGGCAGCATCTCCCCAGTACGTCCCACCATGCAGTGCTGTCAGCTCACAGTAGGCTGCAGCGGCATGCACAACTTACCTACCAAGGTTGCAAAACCGGTCCATGGTCTGTGCTTTCCCGTGGCGCTTATAAGGCAAAACGCATGCAAATGAGGTTGGGCACAACAGTAATGACATGCTAATGCACCCACTGTGCCATGTATTGGCTGATGAGCTCATTTGCATGCGGTATCTGAATATCACGATATTGCGCCGTGCGCAATGAGATTGCGCCAGTGGAAGTCACGATGACGCAATGCACATGCATGCATGGTGCACAGGCCCACAGCACACATGCACATCATGGCATCATGGTGTCAATCATGCACCGTGAGCGGACAATGCGATGCAGTAGCATTGCACATGTTGTGCATGGGCCAGCTATGTGTTTGACCGCAATGCCGGGCAACCCCTGAATCCTGGATCAGACCTCTGGCCCTGTGACCCCACATAGCCATGCCCATTCTGCACATCCCCAGAACTGCATGATGGGCATGCACTGTGCATGCTCCCATGCACCCTGCGGTGGGCGCATGGTGTGGACATGTGCGCCTCCTGCCGCCATTTTCACCATCGAACATGTTGTGCTGACCATGGTACAGGCAAGATGCAGGAGGGCCCAGAACTGGTCACAGGTCTAGTTGGACAACTTAGTGGCCTGCTTGGAGCCCCACACCCCCCAGCTCTTTGGGCAGGTGCCCCTGCAGTGGGCCAGGGGCACCATGTGGCAGAACATAGCCGGCAGCCTGGAGCACAGGATGGGGGTGCCCAGGACAAGTGAACTATGTTGCCACCACTATGGGGACTTCATGCGGTGGGAAACAGGGCACCTGAGGAGGCTACAGGCATGTGCCAGACAAGGGGCTGTGCCACAGCCAGGTAAGTCATCCCATGTTGCATGTATACCCTGGTGCTGTACTGTGGTGTTGACTTGGCTGCCTGCCATGCCCTGCAGGGGGGTACACTGTCATCATGCACATCGTGGGGTGGCATTGCCAGCTTGCGTTGCTATGAAGCTGTGCGGGACATGTCAGGCAGGGGTGCACCCTGTGCACAGGGGTAGGGGTGGGGGCAGCTGCTGTGGTCATTTCCTGATGTGCACCTGTCTTCTTTCCATTCCCAGGACTGGAGGACCATCGGTGGGCCAAGGCTGCAGCAGCACAGCAGGCCGTGGTGGAGCAGAACCAGCACCAGCAGGGCCGCAGAGGGCAGGTAGGCACTGTCATGGTCCTTTGCAATGTACATGGGGGTGGCAGGGGGAGTGGGTGCGGGCATGGTTGTCTGTGCCATGTGCCATGGCAGCTGTGTGTGTCACACTGTGCATGGTGCATGCCACTGTGACTCATCCATTGGACACGTGTGTCAGCTGTTGGTGGGGTGGGCATGTGCCCGGCTGCCACTGTTGTTGCTGTGGTGCTGCTGGTGCACTGTGCCTTGTGACTTTCATTGCACAGTCATGTGGCCATTGTGTGGCAGGGACCACCTCTGTGCACTGTCGTGGTGCGCCGAGTTGCTGGCTGGCATTGGACCACCCCCTTATGAGTGTCCGTTACGGGCCCTCCAGGAGTGTGTGTTCCCACTGGCCATTGTGCACTGTTGGTGGGCATGGTTCTCTGGGACATGCACTGATCACTTGTTCTGTCCCTTGTTCTAGGTGCCTGGCGGCGACGACCACCAAGGTCAATGATATCCAGACTGGTGTGCCAGACTCTCTTTGTGGCCTCGACAATGCTGGAGGTGGTTGCGCAGATCCACAGGATGCTGGAGGCTGAGCAGAGGCAGCATCTGAATGCCAGGGTGGCTGGCCAAGGCCGCTGTTAGTTTGACCCCTATTTTCCCATTTCCGCTGCTGTTCCTCCCCCTATAGTCCCCCTCTCACTGTACAGTCCCTGTTCCCTGTCCCCTTCCCTCACTATACCTTCCCTTTCCCAGCCCCTGGTTGTTGTACATAGTTCATCATAATATATATTTTTCTGACTTATCTGCCTGTGTCTGTGTCTGATTTGCAGGTGGCATGAGGAGCCATGTTGCAGTGGCCTGGTGTCCATCCACATGGTGTGCATGTGGAGGGGTGTGTGTTGTGCTTCCATAGTTCATGGCTGTGTGCTGTGGCATGTCCCACTGTGGTGGTGTCCATTCCCTGGGTCGGTGGCTGTGCCGTGGGGTGCCCATGGGCCAGCTGTTGGTGCTGTGCGTTGGTAGTGGCACGTGGCCATGGCCATTGGTCAGGTACTGTCCACATGCTGTGTTGGAGCCCCTGCTTGGCATTATGCAGCCTGTCCCCTGTGGTCTGCCATGCTACCTGCCACTCAGCACGTTCAGTGCCTACTGTGTGGGCTTCCTGTGTGGCATGTGTGCGCTTGGCTGCATGGTCCTGGGTGTGGTCTGCTATGGTCTGGGAGGGGGGCATAGCCAGTGGCCTGTGGGGGACTCCCTTGGTGGCCCTCCATTGGCCATTGGCAGCTCCTGTTGTCTACTATCTGTGCCACTGTTGTGTTCTGGGGTCACGTGTCTGGGTGCCTGTGTGTGCCCTGCTGGTGGAGACATCCTGTGGCCTGTCACTGCTTCCCTGGCTCTGTTCTCTGTGCTGTGCCCCCCTCTGTTGCTCTGCTCCCACAGTTGCACTGGAGCATCTCTGTTTGCACCATGGCGCACCTCTGTTTGCACCATGGCGCACCTCTGTTTGCACCATGGCACAACTCTGCCATATTCAGCCAGGTTGTGCTGGCGCAGTTTGGCCTGTGCAGCCTCTGAATATGGCTCCTGTTGTGCCATGGTGCATTGGATGTGCGCTTCGCCGGACTTGCGCCAGGCTTTGCGGATTTCCGAATATCTGGGCCACAATCACTTCAGTCATGATCATGACCTAAGAAAAAATTATAATTTGGGCTGCAAAAGGCTAGCGAATGAAGGCAATGGACTAGAACACATATCAGTTATCTGCCCAATTTAATTCAGAGAAAATCATCATTATGATTGTCCAATTTACATGCCAGCAAGGACATATATTATCAAGCTACACTACAACTTGTTATTACTGTGCAAAACATGTGCATAAAATACTGTTTAGTATCTTAATGTACATATCCTTTTCCTTGATCAATTGACATTTTGATTCTTTCAGCAATGCATTTCAATGAGAACAGTTTGCGTCTCCAATCAGTTTCCTTGGAAGGGAAACTACACTACTCAGATACCTGAAATACAAAAGAAGAGGATACTTAGTCAGAAAAGAAGTACAAAAGCCAACTTACTGTGAGCAGAATCTTAACATTACCTAAATTAAAAAGTGCAAGATTTTATTTATTTATTTATTTAGTTTTTGTTTACCGGGTAGGAGTGCTAGACTATAGAATTGCCTATTTTCAGGCATAACCTGGGAGGGTTACAGACATGGTGACAGAAATCACATGGTGACAATACATTTCAGAGCAGAGCATATGAGGTTGATACAGAAATACAAGACGTCACAATACGTTACGAAACAGAGCATTTAACCAAGGTACAGTAGTTCTACAGTAATACACTACATAACAGATCCAATAAAAGGTATAACACCATTTGCTTCTGGATCTGTTCTTACAAGGACCAATACAGCAGTTAACTATTTTTGTGTGTCATTACAGAATAGAGCATTTAACTGTGGTACAGCAGTACAGACAGTTATAAGGGTCAAAACAAGATACTGTACTACAGTCAGAGCCCAGAGGAAAACAAGACAAGAATGATAAACTGGAAGGATACAACCAGGCCCAGAGCAGGCAGACAACAGTTGCAATAAAGTGTATTACAGTAGTACAAGTTTAAAACACTTTGCCATGTGGAGGGAGGTAGGAGCGAGTTTTGTAAAGGCAGGGCAGAAGTTTCCTTTATTTTCAGATAATAGTGATGTTGCTCATTTCACGTGCCCTCATTACTTAGTACATCATCACAGTTTACAGTTGTTATGCATCATGCTAAAGAATAGTACTAACAATCAGTCACTGAGAAACTTCTGTGAAAGTACAACACATCACAGCAATGAAATAAGTACAAAGGGATGTAGATTATAACAGGTCTCAGTCACAGTTGCAAGACTGTCGATTGCTAAATGATTTTTCAAAATCGGATTGTTGTTATTGTAAAAAATGAAGTAAACCAACAGGCTGCACAGACACAAGGTATATACAGTAGCAGAAAAAGAAGTTTACTGATGAACCCCGACATGTTGCAAAACGTTAGTCCACCATCAGTTTATCACAGTCCATGAACACGGAATGAAGAAACCTCTCTGCAATTTTATATACAGCCTGTGTGTCTGTGTGTGCACTTGTTTAACATTTCTTTTTACATTTTTCATGTCACATTAATCTGTAATAAACAAAACCTCTGAGGAAATCATGTGTGATGTGATCTTATGGTTTCTTTGTTATTTTTGATCCACCTCACATCATTGGATATTGAATTTTTGGTAATGTGCACAGGCAAAACTTATAGTCTCATGAACGTGTATGGCAAAACTGTTAAGGGAAATTTCTAACCATTTGGGCTTTATAGCCCATTACCTTAGAGCAGCAGTAGTCCTTTGAGTCATCAATGGTAATTTTGGAAAAGTCCTGTTACAAAGGGAAGGGACTGTGAATCAGGCTGAACATGATGGCTAGCAAACCCCTTTAACTTCTCAGTCTGCCAGACCCACCACTGCACTTAGATGGTTTGAGACATTTAACCAGGGCGAGCATGGGGGCATGCCACATTGAAGTCTATGTGGCTCACTTTAAAAAATATTTCATGTGATAAAGAAACCTCTGGCATATATCAAAGCCAATGCTCAACTAATAGAGGTTCTAGTAGTTGAGTGATGTCTTTCATATATATCAAAGGTTGTTTTATCAGATAAAAAAAAGTTTTACAACTGAGCCACATACATTTCAATGGCATGCCCCCGTGCTTTCCCTGGTTAGACAATAGAAAACTTCTGAGCACGAGGGCAGTGCCAGCAGACAGGGAAGTAGAAGGGATCAGCTGGTCATTGTGTATGGCCCAATTTACAGTCCCATCCCTTCCTAATTGGACTGGTCCAAAAATTATATTTGATGACTCAGAGGACTGCCGCTGTCCTAAGGTAACGGTATATTAAGCCCAACAGCTCATTGGAATATGCTGGAAATTTAATGTAAATATTTAACATTTGATAATGACATTTTTGGACTTTATATCCCCTTACATTAGTTAAGTGGATTCCCATTGGGCCATAAATGATAATTTGTGCAATAGTACAGTTAAAAAGGGATGGGTTTGCCGGCTTGGTGGCGCTGAGGGTTGAGGCGCTGGATGCCAAACCTCGCTCCACGCTGGCGACCCAGGTTCGGGAGCGGACTCGGGTCGCTGGTGGGCCGGCCGGGGGAGTTAGGCTTGGAGGCCCCATGACAGCTCGCCTACTCCGGGGAGGGTCAGGCTATAGCCCGAACACTTGTCTGACTCTGAGCAGAGGCTCAGAGTACTGCAAGCCCCCAATGTTAAGGGGAAGAGCTGCCGACATACAGCGTGATGTCGGCGTTCTGCGCCTTGACGTCAGGGAGTCCTATGCTGTAGGGGGTGGGAGAAAGCAGAAAAACACCTGCCATCGCCAGGAAGATGGAGCCTCCGGAGATGTGCCCTCGATGTGCCTCTGCCCACCCGATGGCCCCCGGACTGACAAAATCTGATTGTTGGGGTAAGGGGGCTCTGCCCATCCCCGCTCGGGGGGTAAACTGAAGCTCAATGGGGTTCCTGTGGGGTCATACGGGCAGGGTGGAAGGCAGAGGGATGTCTACCTTGAGGCTCCTGAAGGGTCGGGGATGGCAGGCAGGAAGGAGGAAAAATAGTAATTTCAAAAAAAAAAAAAAAAAAAAAGAGATGGGTTTGTAAAACGTGATGAACCCAATGACCAGATGATTAATTCAACTTCCTGATCATCCTCCCAAGGCGGTAGCCTGTGATAATGGTGACTGAATAGTAGTAGTATTTATTTATTGATCGGTCAATTGACCATTACAAAATAGCATATAAAGAAAGACAGAGCAGTCATACAGTCATATCATTAAACAAAACCTCAAAACTAAAAAGGAAAAAGAGAAAGAATAAAAACAGTACCATATTAAGAAAGGAAACATATAAATGTTTTGTAGTGACATTAAATGACATAAGTCCTAAAATTTTAACCATCAAGCTAGTAATAAATAGTAATAAAAAAAATATCATTTTCAGTAAGAGTCATATTAAAAATATAGTTGCCTTACCAATTCAGCAGAGCATCAAGAATAAAACCACTGGTGTATGTTCTCTATGTGATTGTAAACCAAAAGGGTGCAATTGCTGATGAATCATATCCCGTATTAAGGTACACGCAGAAATCTGTTTCTTTACCCAAGCAGCATTTTTTTCTACCTTCTAAACTGGACTTATTTTTTTTATTAAAAATGATGCCATATTTTCTACAGAATATACAAATAACATCTAATTAGTTGCCCATGCAACATGTTTCTTCTTCCTAAGGTGAGATATTTTTACTAAGTATAGTGCCAAGTTCTCTAAAATATGTACATTCTCAGAATTAAATAATAAGTCTAAGATAATCTTGTTGGCATTATCAAGGAGCCAATAAAGGTACCTAAATAATTAGCTCTCAAATTATTGTACCGCATACATATAAATATAACATGGTGCAGGTTTTCAGGTTCTTTTACCTCTCATTGGCAATTAATTGGAACAGAACTGTCTTTCTTGTATTTTTCCAAAAGTATATTGCTGGGGAATGTTTCAAATCTGAATTGAGTAATGATTCTCCTATAATCTGGATTATATAAATTTGTTAAATAGTATTTTAAGCTATTTTCTTGGGTATTCTTAGACAACCAAGTAGAAACTCTTAATGTCTTAAGAGATTGTACATCGATCTCCTTTGCTTTCTTTGTTATTGTATCTGTTATGACTTTATAATATGCTGTATTAATAGTAATTCCTTTTTCAAGATAGATACTTAAATATGTTAAGCCATAGTCACCAAGGAGTTCCTCTACTTCCATGAGACAATTTTTGATTTTATTTTTTGACATTATTTGCTTTTCAATTAAAGTATCTTTCATGATTTTATGTTCCACATTTAAGGCTAGCTTCAGCCAGAATCTTAATATGAATCAAGGCATTTATGCCTATCTGACCCACCTGAGATATTGCCAAGGAACTTGGGGTACCTAGGGGAACCCCCAATAATTGCTTAAATGTTTTATTTTGGACTATATCAAAATCTTTAGAGGGTGATAGTGCCCAGGATTCTGCTCCATATAGACCCTGATCAATAACTTTAGCATTAATAGCCTTCAAAATTGGTTCAGTAGAGGACCCTCCAAATCTATAGTTAAATCTTTTCAGACCCAAAACCGATTTATTCATTTTATTGGCAGTTGCTTTAATATGTTTATTCCATTTTAAATTTGCAGAGAACGTGACACCCAAGTAGGTAAATTCTTTGACAAAATCAATAAAGGACCCAGCCAGCCGTAATTTACTAAAGTTCTTCCTTGAGCCAAAAGCTATTGTTTTTGTTTGTTGAGGGTTAGGTTTTAAACTTAATTGTTTGCTAATGGTATCTAATTTATTCAAGTTTCTCTGAAGGCCCAGTCTAGAAAGAGAAATAACGGCTAAATCGTCTGCATAGGCCAATACAGGAATCTTCCATAAACCAATATTTGGTGAATGGAATTCCTGTCTCTCCAGATTCTTAATCAGTTCATTAATATATATATTAAATAGTGTAGGCGCGAAGATGCATCCTTGATGGACCCCTAACGTAGTTGGGATCCCCATTGTAAGACAACCATTATTGGTATACTGAACCTTTGTCCAGGTGTCTGATCATAGGCATTTAATAAGTATAATCAGATTTATGTCAATACCCATTTTAAGCATCTGGGACCATAAGCAGTCTCTATCGATGGAATCAAATGCAGAACTAAAGTCCACAAATGTGACAAATAGTTTCTGTTTCTTAATTAAGCAATATTTTTCGATTAAATGATTCAAGAAAAATATCTGAAAGTTGGTTCCACAGCCTTTTTAAAATCCTGCCTGCAGATTAGTAATCCCATTATGTTTGTTCAACCAGAGTATGAGTCTATTTAGTAGCACTTTTGCATAGACCTTCGACATAGTATCAAGAAGACTTATCGGGTGATAGTTCTCTGGGGCTATTTTGCTTCCTTTTTTTATAAATTGGAATTATATGGCTACCTAACCATGAAGTTGGTGTGTATGCATACATTATCGCCTTGTTGTAGAAATCCGAGAGAGTACCAGACCACCAATCAATAACAGACATATAGAGGTCAGTTATGATCCTATCTGGACCTGGTGCCTTATTTTTTTTTAAAGCTATTTAAGGCAATATCAACCTCTTTAGGCGTGATCCATACGAATTCACTGTTTATTTCTTTTGATATTTTTACATATGTTTCTTTAATATTATTTGTAGATTTTTTATTAATGACCTCATTGTAATATTTAATCCATTGATCAGGCATAATATGGGCATCAGTTTGTGTTTTATATTGATTTGTACCTTGTGCAAACATTTTCCAGAAGGAAGAATCATCTTTCTCTTCAATAGCAACTAGCATTTTCCTCCATAATTCTTTTTGATTTATCTTTTTCTGAAGAATCATGTGCTCTTTATATTCCCTTCTACATTTAGAAAGATTATTAAGGTTGTCTCTTGTTGGTTGCTTCCTAGTTATCCTCACAACTTTGGCAAGAGCTCTCTTTTTCTTAAAACATGTTTTATAGAACCAGTTTTCATATCTACTGTATAAAATCTATCCGATTTGTTGTGACCATATTTCCTCACCAAGCTGTCATGGATCTTAATTATGGCCTCATAGATATTTCCTGGATCCAGCTCTTTATTTACCTGTGGTACATACAGATCATGAAATTGACTCATTAGACATTCAGTATTCTCTCCTGAGAGTCCATTCCATCTAATTTGCTTTTTATTTCTTATTTCCAAATTCATATATGTAACTTTAGATCTTTCTATTTTAATTTTTCTTACTATGATAATTGGGAGATGGTCACTATCCTCGTAATAATTTTCAAATCCTGATATTTTGAATAGTCATATGGAGTAATAAGGACGTAATCAACCAGAGAACTGCCTTTGCCACGAATACAACTAAACTCCCCATTATTGTCTGCATCTGATCTCCCATTATAGATCATTAGATCCGAATCCCTCAGGAAGTTTTTGAACCTCTGATTGGTATCTGTATTCTTGTTATCCCTGGAAAGCCTACTTTGAATTCCTAAATTAGTTTCCATTTCTGCAAAGTCATTACCTGGTTGCGAAGTTAAATGACCCGTTCTAATATTAAAATCTCCAGTAACTAATATTTCCATGTTTGGATAAGTTTGCCGGAAGTGTTCTATGTCTATCAGAAGTTTATTAAACAAATTACACTCCCTGTGTAGTGAGTTCTTTGGTGGATTATACACATTTATAATTATTATAACTGTGTCTTGTAATTTTACAATGACCACAACAAAGTTCTTATATATCCTAGAATGGAGGAGTTTTAAATTGTCCCCCACTCTGAGATCTACAATAAGACCTCCTGCAGATCTTCCTATTTTATTTATTTTTACTGCTGAGCTGTGTATAGTTTGAAATCCAGTTAAACTAATTAAGTCCTCTTGATCATTACTGTGCCACATTTCCTGCAGATTCACTATATCAAATTGCTTAAGGGGCTTCAGATAATCAACATCAACCAATTTTGAGCGATGTCCAGCAACATTCCAAGTAATAATCTTAAAATGTTTTTCATATTTAGTTATAAACTCATCCATATAATTAATTTGAAAGCTATTTACAGTATTGGAGTCTAAACTAACCATTGCTTCCATATTTGTTTTATCATGTTCCCTATCCAGTCAATTATCCTCATCAGTGAGCAGACTGTATATATTGCTGACTTCCACATTGTAGTACAGTTCAGGATCCCCAACAGTTTCATTTAGTGCTAGATTGTTCTGCAGGACAACAGTTTCACCAAAATTTACAATCAAGATGCCCAGCGAATCAAGTTTAACTGAAGCAGCCAATATATATTGTGCTAGTTTTTCATTAACTAAAGTGACATTAATTTGACTACCTTCAGAACCCTTGGTAAAGGCCCTTGCTACTTTAAATATGTCATTTTCATAGAAATTGAGACCCATAATGTTTGCAAAAAGATGGGTAATTAAGGATTTTAGATTATACTCTTTTTCCAGTATAGGCAAGTCCAAAGACTGAGAGTACCACATCCGTAGAGTTATTGATTTTTTCATTTTGGAAAATCAATTCCTGTAAGTTGGGATAATTAACCAATTCTAAAGCCAGATTCCTCGTAGAGAGCTGAGACCATTCTGGATTTTGTAATAAGTGCTTTGTATAAGATGGATAATCAAGTGAAACATTATGATTAAGCAATTTCTCAGAATTCCTCCAGATATAGTGCGCAACTCGTGCGTTCTTAAAGAACACCAACAAAATATAATTTTCATTTCCATATTCATATGTTCTTGTAGCATCCAAAATCTCAGCAGAGGCTATGTCCAACTTCAGGTATTCATTGAATAATAATAATATAAGAATTTTTAAAACCTCAGTATTTTCTAGAGGATCAAATAGAATACCCCTTATTGAAGAAATTGCCTGTACATCTTGGAGCTGGCAACTCTTTGTAACATTTAGATTTGAATTAGGGCCAGAGGGAGGGGTATTTTGAGTTTGGGCACTACTCTTAATATAATCTGTGGCTGAATCATTTAGCTCCAGATCTGATATTTCTTGTCTGCCACAGACCTGCATAGAGGTTACTTTAGACAGCTTATTATCATGTCCCTCTAACTCTTTATCATCTGTAGGTTTAGACTTATGTTTTTTCCTTTTTGTTTCTTTTTTGTCTTTATTATTCACCTGCACCTGCATTTGGTCCTTTACCTCCGTGGCACATTTCTGCTTTTTCCCCCCAGGATTTATTCTCACTTTTTTCTTGATTATTTTATCTTTTCCCTTCTGAGCTAGATGATTACCCTCAGTTTTAGAGTCCATATTGATCTTATAGGGGAGATCCTTCAGAATATCGTTATTAATATCGGGGGGGTGTCTTTTAGAGTGAGGGTTTGTTGGGTTAAATCACAGAGAATCACTGATAGTGTGTCACTTACTGTCAACTTCTTTTTATGAGTAGCTAAGAGTTCCTCTAATCTGGCAGCATTAAATTCAACTTCATCTCTTAAATCAGTAATCTCTCCTTTAATCATAACCAGCTGCTCCATAATAGCCACATTAGCAACATGCTGATTTTTTTAGAGCCTTAATAAAGTTTTCGTCAATAAAAGGTGTATATGTAATTTGAGAGCCTACACCCCCCTCACTTATTAGATTTTGAGTTACCAATTCTCTCAATCCTAGGGTGATGTCCTGTAATTCATCCCTTATTCCTTGTAAGGCCCCTGCCTGAGCACTAGTCTCCTCAAGCAGGGTTGGGACCTCTGGTAAACTATTATATGATAGGGAGATCACTGGACAATCAGATATACTATCGCAAGGGTGTTTCTTTGTACTTTCTCACACCTCTTATTCACTCCTATTTTGCTCTCCTACACACTCTGGTCATGCTAAGTGGTCCAACTGATGCAGCTGTTTCACAAATCTCAAAACACCAAAAGCCCAGAACGTTAACTCTAATGTTAAACAACTTGTTTGAATGTTCTATTCCTTCAGTCACACCAGGTATTCCAGTCATTCCAGGTACAACTCCCTCTTTCTTGGACCCTCCGCAGGGCCTCCCAAAGCACCCCTATGGTGGTGGCTCCTCCACCGCAAGGACTCCAATCACCAAACTGTGGGGAAATAAACAAGAGAGAAAGTGCTGGGAAGACCGAGGGCAAAAAAGAGTCAGTCTGGTAAGAGCAGAAGAGATTAAAAACTAATGTGGCAACGGTGGCATACCTTTTCTTAAAATAGGATAACTCTGCTCCTGCTTGTGCAGCTCCTAGCAAACCCAGTGTGCAGCCATCTTGGATCTCCTCCTGATCTCAATATGGGTGACCTTCATAATGGAGACCCATATAACGGCGCTTTCTTGGTGGGCAACCGTAGTGGGATCACGAATGCTTACATTGCTAAGGTAGGATGGGCGATGGGAAGGGGAGGGTGGGCGATAGGATGTGGAGGGATGGGGACAGGCATATGACCCATGGGGAACCTGTTTCTGCCGAGCCATCCATGTGGTGTGGTGGGTAGGGTGCATGGCTCCGACAGAGCAGGTCCCGGGTTCAGGACTGGGGGCGGGTGTGTTCTTTTGCGATTCCCACAGCTGCAGGACTTAGTTTTTTTTTTGAAGCTGGGATGTGCCTCTCTTCCTGACATGCAACCCCCTGGAGTTGAGAATCTTTATTTAGGGGGATGTGGAGGGTGTGGGGGGAAGGAGGCGCGTGCACAGTTCCCAGTAGCCTTATTCTGCATATCGCCGAAATTGTTTTCGGTGATAATGTAGGTCAGGATAATGGCGATCGCCTTTGTGCAGTCGCTATTATCACACAGATCCTGCCCAGGCTACTGCACACAGACATTTCTGACATCTAAACAAGGCAACACCATTGATATATATGGCATTCAGTTTCAAACATTTATATAGCCTAGAGGTTAGAGAAACAAGCTGTGAACATACTCGGTACATCCAGCAGACCTGTGTTTGATTCCCACAACCTCCACTTGCATACTGTGTGACTGTGAACAAGTAACTTAACCACCCTCCCAGGTTGCCCCTGAAAACAGGCACTTGTGCCTAGAGGGCCTTACCTGGTTACCAAAGAATAATAATATAATAATAATATAATATAATAAAGCAACCTCTGCTATATATAAGTCACTTTGCAACTAATAGAGGTTATTTAACTTGAGCTGTGTCTTTCCCATATACCAAAGGTTGCATTGTCTTATTAAAACAAGTTTTGAAACTCACAACCATATACTTAGATTGGGCATGCACATGGGTTCTACGTGGTTAAAAGTCAGAAAACGTGTGAACATGGATGAAGTGCCAGCAGACATGGAAGTGGAAGTTATCAGATGGCCGTTGGGTTTGGCCTGATTTACGATATCTTCCCATTTGTACTATTCAAGTTATAGGTATTGACTTTTCTCAGTAACACCATAGCATTATTCACAGTGTGTTACATTTAAAATTAGTTGGTTGGAATGACAGTCGGGATACTGTGAAACAGAAATTCTTTGACTTAAGAAATATTAACATTTGTTACTGAAATTTGCATTCAGATTTTGTGAATACCCTGAAAAGATAATTTATTGCTTCTTATTCTGATGGATCAAGCAACATGGATACCTCGATTGGTAAAATAAGGATGTCCATTCCCACTCCATTAAATTCAACAGAACATCCTGATAGGTTTGAAGCTGTAGCCAAGTTTGTTAGTCAACTCAATAAGCAGATTCAATAGACTGAAGTAAGGACATAGGACTGGATATTCAAACTGCGCCCAAAAAGTGCGCAATAGCAGGAGCAAGCACAAGTCCATTGCGCCCATGCGTAATAGATGCAATATTCAAAAAAGGAGCAAGCCAAATTGCGCCAACAGCCAACGTCTGAATATCGCACAACTTGCACCATAGTGCAACTAGGAAGGGGAAGCTGAGCAGATACGATGCGCTATGGCGCAACAAGGGCTGCCCAACTGAGCAGCCCAGGGGCACCATAGTGCAAGCAGAGAGCCCCCCAGCAGCAGAGCAATGTAACTGCACAACCAGGGAGGTAGGTAGGGGCCCACCACCCATGCCACAGATGGGCACAGGAACACACAGCAGAACTGACAATGCACCCCCACACCCTAAGCACAGCACAACTGGGGGAAGGCTGGAATATCCACCGGCCCATGGGGACAAGCAAACAATGCACAGCTGGGCCATGGTGCCCCAGCATGCCCACTGGCAAGCTGAGACTGCCACACAAGGAGGGCGGACCACCCCATGCCACAGCAACCCCCCCTGTGCACAGCACACCCTGCACCATGACCCCAAGACACCCCCCATGAGCAGTGACCACCACTGAAGGAAACCCCATGCATACCACCCCCCCACTGTCACACTGCAACCTCGTGTACCACAGAACCATACAAGCCAGACCCACCATGAGCACCCATCAGTGGGTGGCAGTACACGGCAATGCAACAACGGCAGACACAGTGCCAACATGCACAATCCCCCTGAGGCACAGCTGAGAGACCGAACATGTGTCGGCACAAGAGGTACCCCACACAGGAAAGGGCATGCCCCTGACACCACCACCATTGATACAGCACCCTGCACAGTAGACAAGTGTCACAGCCTGACCCACCATGAGCCACAGCAGCCAGCACAGACACCCACAGTGGTGCGTGGAAGCATGCAGCACACGGATGCAACACAGTGCAGGGCAAACACACACCCATACCCATGGGGACACTAACACAGGGGACGCAGTAGTGTGGCAACCAAGCCCCCAGTGTGGGCCCATGAAAACAGTGCACACACAGCCTGCAGTCCTCCATGGCACAGGGGTGACACCCACCCTGTGCATGATGTGGCCCTGTACGCCACCAGCATATGCCTGGAGCACAAGTCACAGACAGTGGTGCACAGCCCCTGCAACACACACAAGCCACAGCATGGAGATGGGACAGCAACTGCGAAGGCCACAGTGTCACCCGAGGCAAACATGCACCACACCATTGACAGGAGGCAACCCAGCATTGTGACGGTCACAGTGGATGACCTGCAGGGACAGCCACCACTGACAAGGCAGCAGACCTCTCAGGCCACAGACATGCAAGGGTGTCAGCTGCACAGGCCAAGGATGGGTTGGCAGGGGCACAATGGACACAGAGCATACACCATGGACCACTGCACACAGTAATGAAATGCACAGGGAACAACACACACATCACAGACACCGACTGATAGCCACTCCCACACCAGAGACACTTCCCCATGCACACACACATACCCATGACTGAACCACCCCAGATGCCATGCACACCACTGCAACTGAGCACCTATAGCCAGCTGCAAATCAGAGACCACCACAGTATTCATATCAAAATATCTGTATTCAAAAACATATCAAAATCAACTATATACAACTATGTACAAACATGGGATGAGGGACAGGAACAAGGTGGGGGTGGGTAAGGGGCAGGGGTGAACATATGGGAGAGGGTATGTGGGGTGTGAGGGTTGAACAAAGGGGGGTAGTCACAGGCTGCTCATGCAGCTGTCAGTGTCCAGCCTGGTCCTCCGCTGCCTGGGGCTGTTGCCTGGGCTGCCTCCTCCTCCTCACCCCATGCTGCTGTAGATCCCTCAAGATGGAGAGGGACTCTTGCACCACCTGCAGAAGCTCCTGGATGGCCTGCTGTATATGCAGGAGTATCCGCACACCTAGGACAAGGGATCAGAGTCAATAGGTGTGACTGTCCATCCCCCTGCAGCCCACCCATTATGCATGGCATACAGCCATGTGCCACGCTCCTGTGATGGTGTATGCCCACCCACAGTGACCGTGTCCACAAGACATGCCCAACCAGGCAGCAACAGCCATGTGTACCACTGCACACACCCACCGCCCATGTCCAGCACAGCACAACCAAGGCCGTACAGTAACGTGGCTATGCGGTGTGCAGGCAGTGCCACAGCCATGTGCCCAGTGCATGCATGGACCACCATTAATGCACTCCCAGACATGCAGTGCCACTGGACAGTGCTGACTGTCACATGTCGCGTGCATGGCAGTGGTGTCCATGGATGGTGGCCATGCCCTGCTTCCCACCCTGTCACACAGCATGCAATAGCAATCATGGTGTCATGGCACTCACCCTCATCGGGACGTTGATGGCGTTGGGGTTGGTCCCCGACATGCCCCTGTGCAGCATCCTCCTCCCTCTGCTGCCGCTCCACCATCCTCCTCCGCTCAGCCACACCTGTGGGAGACAAAAGGAGAGAAACACATCAGTACAAACCCAAAGCAAAGTCCCCTGCCCCAATGTGTGCCCACCCACCCAGCCAGACCCACCACCCCATACCCTGTAAATACCACCACAGCCAACCCTAGACTATCCCTCCCCTATGTGCTGGACACATAAGACAGTGTTACCCATATGGACCGTACAAGTGTGTAGATGTATCACCCACCTGGATGAGGCACCACGCCCCTCCTGGCATGCGACCGCAGACGTGCAAGTTGCTCCGGCTCCCTCTGTCTAAGGTCCCCATACTGATGCCTGCACTGTTCCACCGTTCTCCTGTGGCCAGTGGCCGCCTCCAGGTTAGTGGCCACCTCTTGCCAGACCTGGGTCCTGGCCCTGTCCAGTGGCTCCTCACCAAAGAGTGGGCCATAGTGTGGCTCCACAATGGCCACAAGGTTGGCCAGCTCAAGGGCACTCCACTGAGGGGCTCTCCTGCGTGCCATCTCTAACGCTATAGTAGGCAATATGGTGCTCTGCAGTGCGGCACCCCACATGGAAGTGCTGCGCGGTACAGTGCCGCCATTCCCTATCGCACTGTCACTGAACAGCTTGATAGAGGTGCAGCCATGCCGGACGTATAGCACCAAGGAGGCAAAGGTCGGGCACAGGGTCATGGGTCTCTGGCGCAAGGCTACGCACAGCGCCATCAGACGTCTATGCGTCTAGAGTGATTGGTTGCCTGTGTGCCACAGCACCATGTAGTGACCCTCACCATAGCGCCACTGGCACAATGGTGGCCGTGCCCTGAATTGCCTACCACGCACAGCATGTCATCAGCGCGGCAGATGTCTGCGTAAGCTACCTGGGCATGTGCAGTGCAGTGTACTATGCATGCCACAGAACTGTGCCATTGGCTCAGCATGTTCAACACAATTGCGCAAAGTGCAAAAGTGCGATATTCAGCCGTCATATGCAAATCATCCGATCAGCCATGCAATGGCGCAGCAGCACGATTTGCATCTCATTAAAGTTGCTCCTCACCTAATTTGCATGGATTGCGCTATAAAAATGCGACACTGTTCTGCAGTGGCCATATTTGATTACTGCAGTTTATTGGTGAGTTGCATGCTGTGTGGTGTTCTGGACTGTGGTATCAGGGACTTGCTTTGTACTGCACAGTCACAGGTAACCACTGTCATCCATACAGGCTGAATAATGACCGAGCGAGGACTGGGTGAGGAGGACAACGATGGTGGGCAGAAGAGGAGGCCCAATTTCACCAAGGCCGAGACGGCGGCACTCTTCGAGGCCTACATCGATCAGGAGCCACTGCTCAGTGGACGGTGGGGCACCCCTCAGGCCCGTGCTGCTGCATGGGAGAGGGTGGCACGTGCCGTCAACTTGCACGGCAGCCATCAGCGCTCTGTGCAGGAGTGTAAGAAGAAGATGGGTACCGACAGGAGGAGGGTGAAGGAGAAGGTGGCTGCCATCAGGGCGGCACGTGCTGCAACAGGCGGGGGCCAGCCGGAGGTGGTGCAGCTGACTCCGGCAGAAGACAGGCTCGCTGCAAGCATGCAGTGCAGTGCCATTGAAGGCGTTCCAGGAGGTGGCTTCCAGACAGGTGGTAGCCCATCACTGCATGGTACGTCATGGTCTGTCGGGGGGAGGGTAAATCACATGCACTAATGTGTCCTTACTTTCTGTTACAGATCCTGCGCATCTGCAGGGGTCAGCGGTGGAGGGCCTGTCCACTGCGGACAGTCATCTGGAGTTGGAGGAGGGACCATCCACCTCCGCAGGTAGCCGGCGAGCATTACAACAGTGGGTCCACCTGGCTGTCAACACTGATGTCGTTGAGACAGGTGTGGGGGAGGCCCTTCCTGTGTCTCAGTGGTCTGGCATCCAAGGATGCCAGCATGCTGTGGCTGTGGCACAGACCTGCACCATTGATGGTGTAATGACCGTTATGGGCAGTGATGTGTGTGTCATGGAATGGACACACAGCAGGCCAGCTCACGCCCATGGACCTGTCTGGTTCCTATGTGTGTGCCAGCATGTCAGCACAGTCCCAGGCTGTGCCTGTCAGCACCAGTGGGGCAGCACCGGTGGCTGGTCAGGTCAGTGGCACTGTTGCGGCCACAGCGGTGGAACAACCGATCCCTTAGGCACAGCAGGTGGAGGGGCAGCAGCAGCAGTTGCCCACTAGGACTGGGGGTTCAGGGTTCAGTGGTGGCATCTGTGCACCGCCCGTGGACTTGCCCATACCTGGTCCTGATGAGCAGTGCCCACCCTCAAGGGGTGCTGAACATCAGGCCCTTCCATACCCTGAGGGACAGGATGCTGATGTGGCAGATGACCTCTTTGATGAGCACACCCGCCTACTGCAGGCATCAGTACAGCAGCAGATGCGGCTTGCACGTCCATGGAGGCACTGTGTGTGGCTCTGGAGCGGGTCGAGGAGCGACACAGCAGGGACACCGATAGGATCCTGTCACAGATTGTCCAGTTGTGGGAGGATGTGACCGCTGCCATTGACAGGCAAACACAGGCATTGGTCGCTGTCATGGCCACAATGGGCACACAGTCAGGTGCCCATGTGTCACTCACACTGCGCAGTTCGCTATCCACTCCCCGTTCCCGGCGTCGTGCGACACCCACCCTGTCGATGCCGGGTTCAGCTGTGGGCATCCCGAGCACTCCTGGTGCAGGTATGTTCAGTGTGCTGCAGACCCCTGTGCAGGCACAGTTGCGTTCGCACAGTGGAACCCCCCTGGTGGACCATCGGTGCCACCCTAGGAGGCCCGTGGTCAGCCTGCCAGTGCTGCTGGGTCTCGGCGGGGCCACCCACGCATCCAAGGCGGACGTGGCACTGTGCCGCAAGACTGACCTGTTTCCCAGTGTGAGCACTGTCTGGTGCTGCCCTGTGTGCACTGTGTGTTTTGGTGGGCAGTGCAACAGTGGGTGCCCAACCCTACACGCAGACACACGGTCCACCTGCACACCCTCCCAACTGCTGTCCACAGGTACATGTGCATGATGATGCCTGCATTGCGCTGTACACCAAAGTGCGATGGTGCCCAGCATCTGACACATGCACATAGACAGTCAGTGGACGTGGTGGCCTGTGGACATGTGTGTTGCTAGTGTTTGTGTTCCGGCTCTGTTTTGCACCTGACCCTGTGCACTTTGTGCCCTATCGTGTGTGTGGTGTGTGTGTCCATCCATGTGGCGTGTTACTGTTCACCCTCCCTGGTTGTATGTGTGTGTCCTGTGCCCTGCCACATCCCTTGCCAGCATGCACCCCTGGTGTGTTTCCATGTGTGATGGGGTTGTGCCCTAGCCACTGGTGGTTGCACATGGCCCCATGACTTACCTGTGTTGGCTGAAGTGCTCCTCTGTGATGGTGTCCTGGTGCAGCTGTGCCAGCCGGATCAGTTGGGGGTCCCATTGGCCAAGGGGGGGCTGTCCATCCCCATCGTCACCGGCGTCACTGGCATCCCTATCGCTGTCCCCCTCTTCGACCTGTATGGCTATCCCACAGAATTTGGCCATGTTGTGCAGGATACAACAGGCCAGGAATATCCCACAGGCCTTTGAGGGGCTATACTGTAGGGCACCACCAGAGGTGTCCAGGCAACAGAAATGCGCCTTCAGCATCCCAAACACCCACTCAGTGACGTTGCATGTGGTGGCATGTGCCTCATTGAAGCGTTGCTGTGATGGGGTCATGGGCCGCCAGTAGAGTGTGAGCAGCCAGGGACGGAGTGGGTATCCACTGTCACCTGTGTGGAGATAGTGGAGGTTAGTGTCTTGTTCAGGCTCAGACTGCCCCAAACCCTGTGGGCCACACCCATGGCACCTCTGGCTTACCCCTTGCCCACGATTTGTCAGTTCTACATACATACTCACCCACTAGATGACCTGTGGGGATGTCCCCACTCTCGAATCGATGGCACAGTGCTGACTGGTACCAGATGAAGGAATCATGTGCTCCCCAGGGTGCGTGGCACAGACATTGATGATGCGCCACTGACATCACACACCACCTGGCAGTTGACACTGGCATATCCTTCCGATTCATGTAGGCAGCCCCATCGGGCCAGGTGGTGTGGAATGGCCACATGGTGCAGTCTATCGCCTCTAGCACGCCAGGCATATGTGCTACCCTGTGGAACTCCTGTATGCTTGCTGTGCACTCCGCCATGGTGCTGGGAAAATGGATGTACTCTGCAGCATGTGGCAGCAGTGCACTGAGGAATTGGGTGAGGATGCGTGACATGGCCGACTGTGTTATGCCTGTGGTGTCCCCTGTTGGTCTCTGGAAGGTACCCGTGGTGAGCAAGCACATGTAGGCTGTTACCTTTGTCTCCACTGACAGAGCATGACTCCGTCGTGTGGGTGCCTGCATCACATCACTGCACAGCTCACAGAGCCACCTCAGTATTGCCCTGTTCAGACGGTACCGGCCCACAATCTCAACATCTGTGTACAGCTCAAAGCTGGTGCGGGCTCGGTACTGCCTGTTGGGGGCATACCACCGACGGGCCCTTCCACGGCCACGCCCCCTGCAGCATGCCTTCTCACCCCCCTCATTATGGCTTCCATGTGGAAGGTGGCACTGTCCATGTCCCTGGCTTGTGTCCCCCAGCTGTTGTTGCTTTGTCCCCGTCCCTGACTGCTACCTCCCTGCACTGGGTACACCTACTGGCCTCTGCACTCTGTGGCCCCACACACCTTCCCTTGCCCTTATTCTGTGTTGTGGTTTCCCTGGCCTGCCCTCTTTCTCCCTATTTCTCTGTCTCTCCCCCTGCCTCATGTGGCTTTCCTGTAGCGTTCTTGCACCTCTTCCTTGCTCCTTTTTATTTTGGCTCATTTCCGCTATGGTGCAACTTCCACCTGCTCCACTGTTGCGCATTGCGCAAGTCTTTGAACATCGCACTGCGCACTTTATGCATGGTTCCACCCCCTTTGGTTGCACATGCCTTCATTATCATTGCGCTGTTGCTCAGCATGTTTTCAGTGATGCAACTGCCTCCTGCTGAATATTGCAGAATGGCGCATTTTCTGACTTGCGCTGGCGCAACCCTATTGCGCATTGCACAACCCTTTTGAATATCCAGCCCACAGTATCTAAATGTGTTCAGGCAAACTGAAACCCCTTGTATTAATATTTATCATCAGGGAAAGTTGTTCAGGTCATCTCCACAGTGCATGACGGAAGTGGCACTCTGTTGTAACATACAAACCAGCCATAGCACTAACTCATCACCTGTCAATAGGCAATATTTTATAAATGCCTGTAAGTACAGAAATAATAAACATGTGAAACAAAGAAGACTAATCGCATTAAAGAATATGAGTTATAAAAACACACGTTACTAAAGGAAATTAAAAATGTAGCTTATTAGATTCTTACAAATATCAGATATCCAGATACATAACAGTTACCTATATCGTAATTTTTGTGAAAAAAACATAGGACGTTAGCCTAATTTATGTTGTGTCACTTTAACAATGTCCACTGTTGTGCAAGTTGATATTTTGGTACTCAGACAAGTTTATATATGATGTAAGAATATTGTTTTACATAATGTTGATACTGAACCATGATAAAGGGCAGCTGACAACTTTTTGGCAGGCAGCTCATGTACAGTAGATGCCTTCAGCACGAAGCAAACAAGCCGCGTTTCAGGTTTTGGTGTTCATGTAATAAAAAGGTTGTTTGAGTTACTAAAATAGCTAACTAACTTGATGGTAAAACAGAAGGCTGTTAGGGACAACTGTCCTGGTCAAGAAGTATGAGGTCATGCATGTTGGAGCCACAAATCCCAGGAGAGAGTACTACCTGGGAGGGGTCCAACAGTGGAGGAGAAAGATCTGGGGGCGATGATATCTAGTGACTTAAAGCACTCTGAGCAGTGCAAGAAGGCAGTGGCATGAGCAAACAGGATATTGGGCTGCATAGCTAGGGGGATCAGCAGTAGGTGACCTGAAGTGGTTCTTCCCTTGTACAGGTCACTGGTGAGGCCGCATCTGGAGTATGCAGTGCAGTTCTGGAGCCCTCACCTTAAAAAACATGTCAACCTGATGGAGATGGTCCACAGGAGGGCTACAATGATGACTGCAGGGCAGCAAGGTAGATCATATGAGGAGAGGCTGGGGACCCTGAACATGTACTCCCTGGAGGACAGAAGAGAGAGGGGAGACATGATTGAGACCTTACATGAAAGGGGTCAATGGGGTAAACAAGGAGGGTCTATTAAGGGAAAGCAGCAACAAAAGTATGAGGGGCACAGCCTTAAGCTGGGGTGGGTGTTTAGGAGGGAGGTTAGGAGACACTTCTTCACAGAAAGTGTGGTAACCTTAAGCTTGGGGGGGTGTTTAGGAGGGAGGTTAGGAGACACTTCTTCACAGAAAGGGTGGTGACCAAGTGGAATGCACTGCCAGAAGAGGTGATCTCTGTGAGGACAGTGGGTAGCTTCAAGAGGGGCTGGGACAGATATAAGGGGGAGGATAAAGATCAAGGGGGGAGAAAAGGGATGAAATAGTTGGGGAGGAGTGGGGACATCAGCCTGAGCTGAGCTGAAGACCCCGCACAATGAGCAGACTTGATAGACCAGAAGGCCTAATTCTGCTGGCTACTTCATAGGAAATGAATTGTATGTAAGGTGTTTTCATGTATATTGATAATATTATATGCTATCGGGACCTTCGCCAACAGTTGAATAATATGAACAGTTACAAAAGAAACTTCTGCATGCAAAGGTTGAGTAGTGTTGCACATATTATGCACTCATTCACATATATGAGTGATTTTTCATAAGTGTAATTCCTATTGAAAGTCCTCCTTTGGCCCATAAACAGCATTATAAGAAACTTTTGTTTGTGTGGGAGTGGAATATGAAATTTCCTAGCAACTATAAATGCAAGATATACGATATGTAACCATTCATGCCTCGATAGAACAGTATTGGTGTGTACAGACAGTCACAACCACTTGATTTCAATAATGTGTAGGAAAATGTAATACAGTGAACACTGGTTTTAACAAGAACTGAGTAACAAGGGACAGAGTCTTTGTTCTGTTTGACATGACTACTTTGATGAAGCATTTATTCTCTGTAATGATACACTGTAGTACAATGAAGTCAATACTGAATTTTTCAGAACACTATTGTTATGAAGTAAAGTCACTGTGAAGTGGTATACAACACTAATGTGTTTTTCTCAAGTCCAGGACCACTAATTGACAATAATGATGTGTTGATGTACATTACATTGATAATAGTTTCTGTCATGAACACCACTGCATAATGTTGATGTAACCCCCCTGCAAATGGCGGTTCCCAAAAGACTTCCAGGAGCTTGCTTGAATGCTCCAAGCCTGAATGGTGTTTGGCATTTAAGCCATTTATCAGTGAGTGTTTTTAGAACCTCTGGTACTGTCTCTTTAAGAGCTGTCTGCTTGCAGACATAATTAGTTTGTATGGGGGACTGTGTGTTTCTTTGATTGAGTACCACCAAGCTGCTGCCAATTCACTCCATTTTGCAGTCACTAGGAGTGCAAAGGGAACCTATCTGAAGATGTAACTGTTTGCCAGAAATTATTTAGAGTAATAATGAAATTACAGTTTGTCTAACCTGCTTTCTTTGCAGTCAGAACTGTGTCTGCTAGTTCCCATTCTAGTTTTGAACTGCTGAACTGGACCAATCAGTGTAGGGTAAGCTAGCTCTAAAATGGTGCCTTGGACAGATCAGAACTTGGACTCATAATCTGGGCCAGCCACAAGAGGATTGTATGGGCAGTGACTCTGGGAGATGTAGTTTAGACTTCAGTGCCTTTTGGACCAACAGCAGCAGTCTATTGTGAGTGACAGCCAATCCAGTCAAGAACTGGGAGGAACTCAAAGGAAGTGCTCGGTTTTGTCGGTTGGAGTTTCAGTTGAGCTTTGGCAGTGAAGAAGGAAGAGGCCCTGTGCTTTTCAGTGTGCAGTTTTAGTCAAAAGCGTGTGTAAGGCCCAGAGTTCCGGTCTGCAGCTTGTTAGGACTGAATCCGTCCTGTGAAAAGAATCAAAGGATCTCTGAAGAGTAGAAACCAGGCTCACCCTGTGAAGACTGGAAGAATTGCTGAAAATTGCACTCGGTCTGTCAGGAACTGAATCTGCTGTGTTCTCGGGTATTGTGCAGTAATTGCGATCGGGATACAGATGCAGCCTGCCTGGTATAGTGCTTTCTTTATGGATGTGTGAAGAGGTTTGTGTACTCAAGTGAGCCCTGCTGACATTGAAGGACCCTATCTTATTTGGAGGTCGTGAGTACTAATTCAGGGTCGCTCCCTGTTGAATTGCCACATTAAATCCAAATGGAATTACTGTACTGCTGACTGTTTAATTCTCCTTTTCTCTGTGTGAAAGGGCCCTACCAGCTGCCACGGTTTGGACTAGCTACTAGGGCTTGGGTACCCAGGGACAGTAACTGATAGGGATAGGCCTGTGCACAGAGCCATAGGTAGATTATTAGAGTGATAAGCTAATTAACCTGATTTCCCCTTGTCCTTGTTATATCCCCCTAAATAAATCAGAGCTGCTTGTTTCAGCAAAGTTATACTGCCTGAGGTATTTGTCTTTGTTAAAGTACTGTACTGTGATTGTTGCACTGTATCTCATTTCACAGGAGGTCCCAGTGCCGGAACCAGTCCTGGGGGTAAGTGTATACTGTGAAGGTAATTCTGATATATTGTGTGGGCCACTAGTGGGAAGAAAGGGGGGTTGCAGTGTCCCAGAGGGCTGTGACCAAGTTAGTTTAACTATTGCAAACCCTGACCTCTGGGTGGAGGCACCCGCCATTGGATCCAGGCCCCTCAACCTGTTAGTGGCAAATCAGGCAGGGGTAGTAGCCCCTGGGATAGCGCCATCTAGGGGTTACATCTTGGAGGCTCACCGCTGGGATTGTGTGTCCTCTAGTGGCCATATTTACGAACCATTGTTAAGAAAAAAATGGGTACCCCGACAGAAGTGGCTGTGCACCGGCTGGTGGAGTGGTGTACTGGGGAGGAGATCGACCCCCAAAATGCTATGCTTATCCTGGACATCCCCCTGGGTATCAATACGGACACTGTGCAGGGAGTACTTTCCAAGGTGGAAGGTTTACAAAACCCTGTGGTGGTGGGTCGGCATGCTAATCTGCTCACCCACACTTTCCTGGCCCTAGTAGAGTTTAAGGATCCCATAGATAGCTCCAAAGTGCCACAGACCATTACCCCAGAGGGAGCCCTCACTGCTTGGAGAGTGATAACTAAGGACAGTAAAGACCCGGGGGGGAATCAGCCCCCACCACTATCTGAAACCTTTGAGGAGAAATTTGCTGAATGGTTGCTGGGAGAGGGGAAAACTGTGGAGGACTTGAAGAAACTATTCTTGCCACCTGGGGTGTTCCTCCCCAACACCTCTCCTGCTCCAGTGCCGTAATGGTGGCTGAACCAATGCAGACTCCTATTTCTGCACCTGCCATTAGTCACGACTCTTACCGAAGGTTGAGGATCTTCTCTGGCACCCTCCACACCCCCCAAGGGGAGGATGACTGGGAGACCTGGATAGACTATGTTGCCCCCCAAGTGCTAGAATGGCAATGCTCGGAAGGCGAAAAGCGAAAGAGGGTTAGTGAGAGCCTCCGAGGTCCTGCCCTGGCTACCATCCGTAGCTAAACGGGCCAGTAACCCTGAAGCGACTGCACAGGCCTATCTTGAGGCCTTGGAGAATGTATGGGAGCCCAGATTCTGATGAGGACCTATGGTGGAGAGTAAGAAATGCACAACAGTACCAAGGGAGTTGTTGTCTGTGTATGTCTTCGGCTGGAAAATTGTTGCAAGAATGCCTCAGAAAGGGTAGTTTGCCAGCGATTGAACTGGACCGAACCAGACTGGACAGAATCCTTAAGTCTGCCCCCTTCTCAGAACTGCTGTTGCTTCCAGTTCGCCTGGCAAATCGACTGGAATCCCCACCCTCCTATGATGAGTTAATGAGAGAAATTCGAGGAGTTGAGAAAAGCGACCTCGGAGGTACCTGCACCAACAGCTGTGGCTACGACCAGTGACTGAGGTGACCCATCAGTGAAGTTCAGGGGCAGAGGTTGACAGTCAATGAGTGCTCTGACAAGGAAAAAGATATGCCACAATGGGGCTAACTGTTGAGAGAGATCCGAATTCAAAACAGTCCCTTTATGAAGGCCACGCCTGCAAGTACGGGCCCTGACCTATATCCGACTGCATCTGCTATGGGGGTGGGGTACCCACCCATGTATCTCCTGCTGATAACAGCTCCAAACTCAAATCCTTGACCATGGAAGTGGAGAAACTGACGAGGTGTCTCAAATGCTTATCACGCCGCAGACAGAGATGGCACCCAGGTTTCCAGTTAGATACCCCGCCCTGGCTCCCAGTGTGGCGCCTGCCAGCTCAAACTCCAGAAAGTATGTTTTGCTATAATTGCAGGAAAGATGGGCACATGAAAAGGAAATGCCAGTCCCAAAAGACACTGACAAAGTTGCATATAGGCTACAAGGAGAGCTTCGGAGAAGAAATCAGTGGTTAAGAGGTGCACGACATGATCCCAGTGAGGGCACCAAAAATGCTAACTCACGCCCTTTTGTGGCAAGGTCAGTTGCCCAGGCCCCCACTACCGCCTCTCCAGACTGGTCCAGAATAGTGGGTCCCTCCATGGAGACCACTGTAAAGGTGAATGGAGTGTCTACAAGAGCTGTATTAGACAGTGGCTCCCAAGTGACAATTATGTTCCAGGATTGGTATCAGAAGCATTTGTCAGACGACCTTACAACCATTAGAAGGACTGCATGTATGGGGTTAAGTGGAGAAGGCCTACCCCTATTCCGGGTATATCCGAATTTGGCTGTCTTTCCCACCTCCGTGGCTGGAGTGGCTGAACAAGTAGAGACCCTAGCCTTAGTGTGTCCCCCACTGGACTGTATGATGGTGTCCCTTTGTTGATTGGAACAAATGCTCATATGTTCGGAAGGCTGGCACAGTTGTGTTATGAAAAACAGGGGTCAAAGACTAGTAGAGCTTTAAGAGTTCGGCTTTAATTAAGAAGGCCTATGAGGCACAGAGAGATGCTGAAAAACAGAACCAGAGGAACCGGTCGGAATTGTATGGAAGAAGGATCCTGAGTCTCTGATCCTGGCGCCAAATGCCCAGTGTACCTTACAGGAGAGGTCCGTATCAGAAAGGATGTTAAGAATAAAATATTAATGTTGGATGCACCAGGCGATGGAAAATTGCCAGAGGGACTGCTGGTCAAGCCTAGTATTTTGCCCGCTAGAGCCCATGCTTATGCCAGAAGGGTAATGGTCCAAGTTCATAATGTGTCTGAAAGAGACATTCGAGTAAACAGAGGTTGTATCCTGGCTAATGTGCATTGTGCAGACACTGCAGTGCTACCCAGCAGCAAGAGTTCAAGGAAGAATGACAGAGTAACGCCTGACTTGTTTGATTTCGGCGACTCCCCGCTGCCAGCTGAATGGAAAGTGAGGATCAGTGAGAAGCTTGCCCAGAGAGACCAGGTGTTTTCTTTAAAGGAATGGAATGTAGGATGCGTGCAAGGAGCCGAGCACAATATCCGGCTGCATGACGAAGACCATTTCGTGAGAGGTCTCGACGCCTGGCACCTGCTGACATAGATGATGTGAGACGGCATCTGCAAGAGATGTTAGCTGCTGGTGTAATACAAGAATCCAGAAGCCCTTATGCTTCCCCATTGTGGTAGTGAGGAAAAAATGGAACAGTAAGGATGTGTGGATTATCGCACCTTAAACCGGCGGACTACCCTGATCAGTACACAATGCCCGCATTCAGGATGCTTTGGACTGCCTAACGGGAGCAAGTGGTTCTGTGCTGGATCTCCTCAGGGTACTACCAGATCCCGATGGCCCCAGAGGACCGTGAGAAGACGGCTTTATCTGTCCGCTTGGCTTATGAATTCAGTGAGGATGCCTCAAGGATTTCAGGTGCCCCAGCCACTTTTCAACGATTGATGGAGCGTGCAGTGGGGACATGAACTTACTAGAGTGCCTGGTATACCTAGATGATGTTATTGTGTTTGGCAGCTCACTGGAGGAACATGAGAGCAGATTATTTAAGGTATTGGACCGACTGGAGGACTTTGGCCTTAAACTGTCCATTGATAAGTGTCAATTCTTTCAAACATCAGTAAAGTTGTGGGACACATAGTATCCACCGAGGGAATAGAGACCACCCAAGTAAAGTTGAGGCCTTGACCACCTGGCCACAGCCCAAAATCTAAAAGAACTGCAAAGATTCCTGGGATTCTGTGGTTATTATCGGCGCTCATCAAGGACTATTCAAGAGTGATCCGCCCTTTACTTAACCTTACTCAAGGTATTCCCCAACCCACAAAAATACCAAAGTCAGCGTCCCTCAAGACTGAAAGAGTGTATTTTCATCCAAGTGAAGTATTTGGGGCCCGTTGGACTCCTGATTGTGAGACTGCTTTTCATGAGATCATATATCAACTTACCCATGCTCCAGTGCTGGCCTATGCCGATCCAAGAAAACCTTACGTCTTGCACACTGATGCTAGCTTGCAAGGGTTGGGGGCTGTGTTGTACCAAGAGCACGAGAATGGCCTGAGACCAGTGGCCTTTGCCAGTAGAAGCCTGACCCCATCCGAAAAGAACTATCCTGTACATAAGTTAGAGTTCCTAGCTTTGAAGTGGCTATTGTTGACCAATTCCATGAGTACTTGTATGGCTAAAATACTAGTAAAACTGACAATAATCCTTTGACCTATGTGCAGACCTCAGCTAAGTTGGATGCCACTGGCCATAGGTGGCTTTCTGCGTATTATCTACATATGACTATGCTCTCGAATACCGAGCAGGTCTGAACCACATAGATGCTGATGCTCTCTCCCGGAGGCCTGTTCCCAGAATGATTGGGTCCGATTGGCAGAACCTGACATTCGCACTCTGCCGAAGTTTGACAGGAGGAACAAATGTCCACGGACGCAGATGGACTGCATGGTGGATTGCTTGGGAGCTCTGAGAATTGCATACCTGCTGCTTATTGCCACTTTTCTGCAATAGACATTGGTGCACTGCCTCAGCTGGACAATGACAGTATTCGAGGGCTCAATCCTGCGATCCCATGATCAAAGCAGCTTTAGAAGCCCTCTATGCAGGAAAAGATGTGTCCAAATTACGCTCCACTGATTTGAGAACTGCACTGTTATACAAAGAAGGTCCTAAGTTGAAACTGATCAATAAACTGTTATACAGAGAAACAGTAGACAGAGGGGGACAAGTAGACAAACAACAACTAGTGCTGCCCACTGCCTTTCGAGACTCAGTACTGAGGTCCTTGCACAACCACATGGGGCACCTTGGTATAGACAGAACACTTGACTTGGTGAGATCCAGATTCTATTGGCCTAAGATGGGGCTGATGTGGAGCAACACATTCGAACTTGTAGTCGCTGCTTACAGAGGAAAGCTTTGCCCAGAGGGCTTCCCCTTGTTAACATCACCACCAGTGCACCCATGGAGCTGGTCTGTATTGATTTTCTGAGTTTGGAGTCAGATCAAAGAAATATCAGTAATGTGCTGGTGGTCACTGACCATTTCCACGAGAATATGCCCAAGCTTTCCCACCAAAGACCAGAAAACATCCACTGTGGCCAAAGTACTTGTAGAAAACTTTTGTTCACTAGGGCTCCACAAAGAATCCATTCTGATCAAGGAGAGACTTTGAGAGTCGCCTGATCAAAGAGATGCTTTCTCTGTGGGGAGTGCGAAAGTCCAGAACCACTCCTTACCACTGGGGACCCACAGCCTGAACGCTTAACCGCACTTTGCTAGATATGCTAGGCACCCTGCACCCAAAGGACAAGCCTAGATGGAGCCAACAAATTAGCACCCTGGTACATGCTTATAACTGCACCAAAAGTGATGCCACTGGATTCTCCCCCTACCGCCTGATGTTTGGAAGAGAAGCTCGACTACCAGTAGATGTGTGTTTTGGGGTCTCTCCTGATGGGGTTCAAGCTGACAACTATTTACAGTATGTGCAAAAGTTAAAGGCCCAGCTAACTCATGCGTACCAACTGGCTCAAACCATGGCTGCCAAAAGAAATCTGGCCAACAAAGAAAGGTATGATAAAAAGGTGACAGAACAGGAACTCCAGGAGGGAGATCGGGTATTGCTAAGAAATCTGGGACTGCATGGCAAGCACAAGATTGCTGACAGATGGCACCATCTCCCTCACATTGTAGTGGGCAAACTAGATGATCTGCCAGTGTACAAAGTAAGGCCTGAGAATAATGCAAAAGATGTAAAAACAATGCATAGAAATCATTTACTGCCCATTGGACAAATCTTAATTGAGTCTGAGCCCCTAGAAGATGCCCCCTCTGGACCAGTGACTAGAGCTGCTGCTAAGAAAAGATCAAGAAAGTCTGCACCTACAGAAGCAAAGTTAAAGTGTTCCCTCCACAAGTCCCAGTTGAGCATGACTGTCAGTCCATATCGGAAGAAAGTGAGAGTGACTTTGAATACTATCCTTCTTACGAACTGAGTCAATTGTTTCGGGCAATCCCCTAGTCAATACTGGAGATGAAGCTGGGCCTTCTGACTGTCTAAGCCCCCAGCTTCATCCCTGGAGCCAATGCTCCCAGAAAGTGAAGTGCAAAGCATCAGATCAGATGAAATGGAATCATTGTGCATGGTTGAACTGTTTGAGCTTTCAGGGAGGAAAATGATAGATTGGGGCAGACTGGTGATACACCCGAACAAGAAGAGTATTTGAGTGCCCTGACAGTCCACTGCCAGTGTCCGAAAGCTCTCCATGCGAGCCAAATGTTGTGGACTCAGAAACTGTAACTCCTGGAGCTGAAAGTGCCCCAAGTTCTAGCCTCTCTACCCCCATGGAGACTCCCTGACAAGTGAGGACAATGCTGAAAATGAGGCTCAGAGTGCAGAGACTATAACAGTTCCCCTAGAAAGACTGGTCGAGCTGTAAAGCCTGTGGTGCACCTCAGTTATGATTCACTTGGGAGGCCTGTGGACTTGCTCTCAATGTTGTCCATAAAGAGTGTATGTGTCCCCGAGCTCATTGCCCAAACTGAGCATCAGTGCTAACTCCAAGTTACTTGTGTTGCCCTCTAGATGGTGCCCTTGCCCCATCCAGCCCCAAGGTAACTGATAGGAAGGGCCCCTCTCTTCAGGTTTCATGTACAAGAGGTAATAACTTGAGTTATGGTACAATGTGTATGTAATACTGTGTAAAGAGGACGTACTGCAATGTTTCAGAAATGTGTTCTTGGTAAAATGATATATTGACTGATGATTACATTGCGAGCCTAATGCAAATGTATATGGTTGCAGTTGAAACTTATGGGGGTACTTGCTTGACGCGGACGTCAAGCTTTCCCAGGCCAGGAAGGGTGTAACCCCCCTGCAAATGGCGGTTCCCAAAAGACTTCCAGGAGCTTGCTTGAATGCTCCAAGCCTGAATGGTGTTTGGCGTTTAAGCCATTTATCAGTGAGTGTTTTTAGAACCTCTGGTACTGTCTCTTTAAGAGCTGTCTGCTTGCAGACATAATTAGTTTGTATGGGGACTGTGTTTTTTGATTGAGTACCACTCAAGCTGCTGCCAATTCACTCCATTTTTGCAGTCACTAGGAGTGCAAAGGAACCTATCTGAAAGATGTAACTGTTTGCCAGAAATTATTTAGAGTAATAATGAAATTACAGTTTGTCTAACCTGCTTTTTTGCAGTCAGAACTGTGTCTGCTAGTTCCCCATTCTAGTTTTGAACTGCTGAACTGGACCAATCAGTGTAGGGTAAGCTAGCTCTAAAATGGTGCCTTGGACGAATCAGAACTTGGACTCATAATCTGAGCCAGCCACAAGAGGATTGTATGGGCAGTGACTCTGGGAGATGTAGTTTAGACTTCAGTGCCTTTTTGGACCAACAGCAGCAGTCTATTGTGAGTGACAGCCAATCCAGTCAAGAACTGGGAGGAACTCAAAGGAAGTGCTCGGTTTTGTCGGTTGGAGTTTCAGTTGAGCTTTGGCAGTGAAGAAGGAAGGAGCCCTGTGCTTTTTCATTGTGCAGTTTTAGTCAAAAAACGTGTGTAAGGCCCAGAGTTCCGGTCTGCAGCTTGTTAGGACTGAATCCGTCCTGTGAAAAGAATCAAAGGATCTCTGAAGAGTAGAAACCAGGCTCACCCTGTAGAAGACTGGAAGAATTGCTGAAAATTGCACTCGGTCTGTCAGGAACTGAATCTGCTGTGTGTTCTCCCGGTATTGTGCAGTAATTGCGATCGGATACAGATGCAGCCTGCCTGGTATAGTGCTTTCTTTTATATGGATGTGTGAAGAGGTTTGTGTACCTCAAGTGAGCCCTGCTGACATTGAAGGACCCTATCTTATTTGGAGGTCGTGAGTACTAATTCAGGGTCGCTCCCTGTTGAATTGCCACATTAAATCCAAATGGAATTACTGTACTGCTGACTGTTTAATTCTCCTTTCTCTGTGTGAAAGGGCCCCTACCAGCTGCCACGGTTTGGACTAGCCACTAGGGCTTGGGTACCCAGGGACAGTAACTGATAGGGATAGGCCTGTGCACAGAGCCATAGGTAGATTATTAGAGTGATAAGCTAATTAACCTGATTTCCCCCTGTCCTTGTTATATCCCCCTAAATAAATCAGAGCTGCTTGTTTCAGCAAAGTTATACTGCCTGAGGTATTTGTCTTTGTTAAAGTACTGTACTGTGATTGTTGCACTGTATCTCATTTCACAGCAGGTCCCAGCCGGAACCAGTCCTGGGGGTAAGTGTATACTGTGAAGGTAATTCTGATATATTGTGTGGGCCACTAGTGGGAAGAAAGGGGGGTTGCAGTGTCCCAGAGGGCTGTGACCAAGTTAGTTTAACTATTGCAAACCCTGACCTCTGGGTGGAGGCACCCGCCATTGGATCCAGGCCCCTCAACCTGTTAGTGGCAAATCAGGCAGGGGTAGTAGCCCCTGGGATAGCGCCATCTAGGGGTTACATTGATATAACCTGTAATACTGTTTATAATATTACTTGTTTGTATATGAGTGAATTATTTCCTGCCATTTTGATTTTCCTGATAGTTATATACCAGTTTATTCATAGTCAAGATGTACAAATGTACTGTTCTTGTCTACAGACTATTTATTAAAGTTGTGTTTTAAGCAAAGAAAAGTGAACTATATGTAAAATATATCTGTTTGGATAAATTACTTGGCTTGAAACTGCAGAGCTTCATGATCTTTGGGGTACTGTTGCCTATACTGGTAGTATGCAGTTTCAAGCACCGACTGATTGAGGCACATTCCTTCAAACCCATGGTGTTCGGTGATCCATTTTGTGTTCTTTTCTTCTGCTTTGTTGTTGTGATGGTAAATTTTGTTGCTGAATTTTTCACATTCATGGCAGCAAAGACTGCTAATTTTATCCTGCAAAGGGATGGTTCACCCACTTGACAGCTATTGTAATGACAGCGTGTTAAAAAACAGCACAAGGAAAATGCTGACAGTTACAACAGTGATATCAAATTATGTCACCATACAGACACATCGCATACCCCACACAATCAGTCCCCCTGAGCAAAACTAATACAAATAGTAAACACCACAAAAGATCGGACAAAATTCACGATGGAAACTTACTGTTGCTGCCATGATTTTCTGTAGGAGGGGCCCAAAACAATGCACCCCCTGGACTGCCTTCTTGCCATTATGAAATGGGTCCTTTTTCATAAATTGGATATGTTTTTCAAATTATTTTTGTCACACTACTTTCAGTTGGGCTGTCGTGCTGGGATAACAGCTGGCTGAATGTACCTTTTGACCAATCAGAAACCAGCATTATTTCTACCCATTTCATAATTTACAATATCATGCTGTCTTCCAGTGGGGTGCAACAGGGTACAGTAACAGGAACAGTCATCGTAAATGTCTTTATAAGTGACATTGCAGATAAACTGGAGGACAATAGATATCACTTTACTGATGTACCCTAACTCTGCAACATAGTGGACACCACAGATCCATTGTAAAAAAGTGTCAGAGAACTTAAACTTCAGTAGTGGTCGAGGACATGACTGCTGGGCTTCAATGACAAATAGTGCAGTTGGCAAACATAAACACAGATGTGAACACTAAATGAGAAAAGAGATATTGACAGTCACCTTACAGGAAATTGACAACAGAGTTATCATGTATGGTGACCTCAAGATAGTGAAGCAATGTGACACACCAGTGTTTAAGCCAAGATGGATCTTTGGTGCATAAGGAGAGGCATCACTAACAGAAGAAGGGGGGGGGGGTTAGGTGTTTTACATGAGGTGCAGGCTACCTGACACAGGTATATTCTAAATTCTTTGCAAAAAAACTTTGTTAATGCACCAGTTAGGGTTAAACTGGCAAAAAGTAAGGAAATGTGGTGTTAGGGTTCCCAACCCTAACACCCCACCTCACCCTGTAGGTAGCAGAAGGAAAAACTATTAAGCTTTCACCTCTCCTGAGTCTTTGCAAATCAAGCCTGGGGTGTACTTTAGGGGTTTTCAACCATAATGCTCACCCTATTCCAGTAAAGAAGCTGAGATGTGCAGACTACATGAGAATGGGGTGAGCGTTAGAGTTGAAAACCCCAAGGAACATCCTAGGCCTGAATTGAGAAGACTCAGGAGAGGTGAAACTGCAATGTTTTTTCCTTTTGCTACCTGTAGTGTGGGGGTGGGGTGTTAGGGTTGGGAACCTCAACACCATATTACCCTACTTTTGTTGGTTTAACCCTAACTAGTGCATTAACTTTTTTTTTGCAAAGAATTTCCTTACTTTTTGAGATAGTATAATCATGTCCTCTTTCACATAGGTCCCTTTGGGACCTGTGTGAACATATGCCATTTGCCTATGGAAGTGCAAGGCCCTCTGGGCCCTGCACTTCCAAGTCTTACACTACGGTTTATACCACAGATTTAGGACAGTAAAAGGCGTATACCTATGTTAACTGTCCCCACTTCTCAGTGGGTGTAACTAACAGAGTAGCACTCCTGCAGATAGCTGTCCAACCTGTTTCTGAAGTGCATGAAATTCTGTTCATGTGCAATATCCACTGGTAGTTGGTTCCAGAGTCTAATTGACTTGGGTAAGAAAGTGTACTTCCGTAGGCTGGTTCTAGGAATACTGTCTATGAGTTGTCTATTATGGCCTCTCAAGTTATGTTGACATTTCTTATAATTTAGCCCCAGTTCAGTCATTAAATTGACTTCCCCTAGTATTTTGTGTAAACACAGTTAGTCCCCTCTCTGAGTCTTCTAAGATTTAGGGACCAGAGACCCAGCTCAACAAGTCTATCCTTAAAAGGTTTTGATCTGATTGTTAGGATTAGCTTTGTATATTGGTGCTGTGTTCTTTCTAAAAGATCTTTAAACCAGGACTCCAGAATTGTGATCAATAGTCAAGGTATGGCCTTATATAAGATCTGTGCAATGGCAACAGTACAGAGTCAGATTTGTTAAAAAAGGACCTCCTTACACAGTTTGCTAGGTGATTCATTTTGATAGCAACATCATTACAGTGGTTGCTACTTTTCATATTGTTACTGACCAGCACACCCATGTCCTTAACTGAATCTACTGTTTGAAGCTTTTTCCCATGGATAAAGTATTCCTGCTTCAAATTGTTTTTGCCAAAATGTACATCAACTCATTTGTCAAGACTGAGCTGCATTTTGTTATTATCTGCCCAGTCGACAATATGTTTTAGGTCATTGGTCATACTTAGTCTACCAACATCACAGTTAACCGCCCCACCCAGTTTGTCTGTGAATTCAGTCAGTTTGCTTCCACTTGTTATTTGGAGATCATGGATAAATACATTGAATAAAAGTGGGCCCAGTAGTGAGCCCTGGAGAACCTCACTGGTAACATCAACGTTGGATGATAATGTTCCATTAATTCTCACTTTTTGCTTCCTTCCAGTGAGCCACCTGTGTATCCATCTAACAAATGTGTGACTAATCCCTATCAATAGAAGTTTAGTTACAATACTGTCATGTGGTAGAGTGTCGAATGCCTTTTGGAAATCAAAGAAAATGACATCTACTGATTCATTGTGGTCGATTTTTTTGGGTAACCAATTCATAGAAACTAATCAAGCTGGTATTGCAGCTCCTGTTTTTTTATAAAGCCATGTTGTGTGCGGTCTGATAGGCAATGGTCATCAAGGTCCCTGGATATCTCCTCCATTATACTACCCTCGACTATTTCGCCAATTATGGTCATGAGGCTTATTGGTAGTTACCAGGTGTGGATTTACTACCTTTTTAGAGCTGCAGTGGGGCAGAGGCCTGCAGACCTATTGCTTCAGAAAAGCACTATGTCACTCCTTGTGAACCAACAACCTGATGAAGTGACAAAAGTCACTTCCAAGTTTGCATCTCTGAAATACTCTGCTGTCGCTCACACTATTTTTTTCTTTTTGATTTTCAGCAACCCTCCATCTCAGTGCCCTCCCCTCCGCCCACAAAAAAGCATAACAATGACACTGGTGGTGCCCAATCCCCCAGTGTCTTGATCGCAACTCCTCACTGCCCTTTCTACCCCTTCCCCCATCCACTACCACACATGCGTGGTAATTTCTTTTTTCTTTTCTTTGTTGCATATCTGTCCTGTCCCTGGCTGGGTTTCAGATCCTGGATTCTCTTCCCCTAGTGGAGCAGAGTCAAGCTACGGTTGGTACACTTGGTGCTCCCACTGATAAATAAATGCACATCTAGGAAACGGTTCGCATTGTCGGCCATCTGCCCGCCCTCCTACTGCACGTCCTGTAACAGGGAATCAGAGAGTCATGCTGTCAGCAAGAAAGGGATGGGAAATTCCAAAGTCCTTCTTCCCCTTGCAGCAGCAGAGTATTCTCCTGAGAGTGAGAGAGAGAGAGAGAGTTGCCCCCCCGCCCCCACCTGAGATGAGGTAGTGTCAGTAGTTTACAAAGTATTTTTTATCAGTACTGCAGTAGCTGGGTCTTTTATTCATGCAGAGAGAGTTTGCATAATCCAGTTAAAATGTAGTGGCACTGGTAAAGGGTGTTGTCATGGGCATGGGGCAGAGGCGGAGCTCTGACCTGTGTCAGACTAAACACTGCGGTGATAGGAAGCGGAACAGAAGTTATGCATCACATCCAGTCCCAGAATAAAATTAATACCCCACCCTATCTGCTGATCTGCTGATCCACTGTCCAAGTGTAAAATGAATACCTCTGCTCCTCCCATCTGCTGATACACACCCTACCATACACACCCAATGATACCTGCAGTCATCGTCCTCACAGCTGCTACTGCACTGCCTCATGAATTATACACTGATTAAGCATCTGAGGAGAAGGAACACATTTTACTTAAGAGGAAGGGACACAGCCCCTATGAGTTTCTGACATGTCCAATTTAACCAGTGATAGAAACCCCACCTAGCCTTGAAACTGAATGCATGTCAGCTTTTTTACAGCTGCAGTTGGCGTATCCCTACAGTTTTTTTGCGATCGTTTAGAAAAAAAGGACTTCTGCATTCTTTCCAAATGAACAACTTGTTGAGGTGACCCAAAAAGTCACCTCTGTGTTAGATGACACTCTCTGCTTGCACTATTTTTTTAACTCATTCTGTGAAGACAGGGAGAGTGGCAGATCAGCATCCCAGGGACTGGGACTGTCCCCCGTCCACTCCCTGAAATGCAACAATCTCCCAGTGCAGGAATCCTCAACTTTTTTTCTAAATCTTCAAAGCCAGACAGCAAACTGAACCAACAGGAGAAGCTAGTTTACGGGGGCCGGGAGGGAAATGGCTATGCATGACCCACTGCTGAGTCAGCTGTCAACAGTGCATTCTAGGGGAGAGGGAGTGACAGAAACAGAGACTGATGAATACACAAGTGTGTGGTGAAGTCAGTAAGTCCAGAGACACAGTGAAGCAGAGCACAACATGTGCAGAATTCCTTCTCTCTGACTGCACAGCTCCTCTGAATGCTGGAGGAGCCAGCGCTGATCCTGGCCTTTTGTGTTTTGGGCCCCTCCTTCCCTCTGCACTGGCAGTCGGCATCTAAACATTGATTTGCCTGTGCTCTTTTTGCCTGGGTGCCTGCCAGGAGGAGGTGAGGTCAGATGAGGTGGCACTGGAGTGGATGGAACTAGATGCTTTCCAACCACGATGCCCATGGGGGGTTCTTTCCTATCCTATCATCAGCAGCATGGCTGGCATTTTAGTTACTATTTATTTTATGCTTTTGGTAATCGCTGTTAAGGCCCAGGCCAAGTAGACACAAATGCCATCCGTTTTCAGAAATCACTAGAGAATTGTAAATAACTGAGCGGGACTGGGTATTCGGATCTGTAGGCTTCTGAGGTAGAGTGCAATGCACTAAGCAGGAAGAAGGAACATGGAAAACCTGCACTGAGGTAGTAGTTGGGCAAGCTGCATGGTCAAACAAGGTATAATCAGGAAGTGATAGTCTATGTACCCTCCACCACTATATGCGCCATTAAAAACTGTTTTTTTTTTTTTTTTTTTTTTTTTTTTTTAGAGTTTTGCAGACTTCCTCTGGTGCTTGCCAATGGTGGGGGGAGGGTGGTAAAAATCAGCTGCTGCCCCACAAGGGAAAATTATGCAGAATCTTTTAAACATTCATCTAGCGGTGCCTTTGTTATTACATTATGTAGTACTGTCAGAGCTAACAATCAAATGACAGCAGTACGCTATTGACAGGCAAGTTTGCTGCTTCAAGCTTGTAGTGGTACTGGTAATGAGAGACTGTGCTCCCCACCCATATATGTTGCAGTTTACCAATGTGAATTAAATGAAAGATAAGGATTTGCACTAAACTGTGAATGAAACAGACTTTCATTTCATTCACGTAGGTAAACTGCAACATATATGTGGGGAGCACAGTCTATCATTACAGGTACATCTACAAGCTTGAAGCAGCGAACTCATCCATGAGTGGCACACTGCTGTAATCTGATTGTCAGCTATGACAGTACTACATAATTTAACAATTAAACATACACTCTGTGGCCTGTATGAAAAAAGAAAGGTTTTCACTTGATCCCCTGCTTACCTGACGTCCAGCACCGATCCACGATGTCTTGAGTATTCCACTACACATACACCCACACAAAAGGATTAAAACATAAATTTACAAAATAAATATATAAATAAAATAAGTAAAAAAAAAAAAGAGAGAGGGTGAAAATGCCAGCACTGCTGTGGGGGGCATTCAAGGGGTAAAGCGGGAAGGCTGCTAACGAAGGGCCAATATGGGGGATCAAGCTAGGTGCTACTGGTTATAGGGAGCGGCTGGGGGAATTGCAGAGGGCTTACAGTCTGGTGGAGTACTGCGGCTCCTTGCCATCTGAGCTGGTTGTGGATGCTGCTGTGAGAGCTTCTCCCTTCCTCTTATCAGTCTTGCTCCATCTCTCTTCAGTGGTGTCCCCACTGTACTCAGCTTTGAATTGGGGAAGGGGACTTCCCCATTAAAAAAAATCACCCAAACCCCCTTTCTGCACCAAATAGGAGGGCGAAGTTTATAGAGGGGTTGTAATCAGCTGCAGGCATGACAGCTAGTGACTTCACAATGTCGTCAGTAGTTAATGACCTGAACATTTCTTGCTTCACCCACTCATTTTGAAAACTTACAGTTTGTTTACCAGCATAGTAAGGCAGTTCAGCAGGAGCAAATGAAAGATAGTTGCAAATATTACTAATAAAGCTGTGCTTCATGAAATTAGGACAAACACATATTACAAACTGTTTCCGATTGTAAACTGTATTTCCTGTGCCCTTTAAATGAAAAGTGCCTGGCAGAACATGACGCTTGTTTCTTGTGTGTGTTGAGGAGTAGGAGAAAGTCATACAAATTGTTATTAGCAATAATTGGTTTTAAAAATTAAAACACATTAACATCAAAAGAATTATAATTCTGTATTTTTTTCACATACCAATGAGATTTGATCAGCCATCAGCTCCCCTTATTTTGTTATACACACTAATTTTTATCATGTCTAACTTAGAGCAATTAGCATCATCTTCGCCTTGAGTCTCTGTCTGTAGGTAATGTCAGTACTGTCTGTGAATGGTGGCAAAGTCAGAAATTGCAAAAACAGAACCCCAAGTCAATCAACATGCCTCTTGTACACATTTTGTTTTCACTGTGATATTATATTCTGTATTCAGTCCATCGAATCATCAGAAAGTGTTCCCCCGTGGCTGATCTAGTGTGAAGCTGTGAAACAGTTTGCTTCAAACTGCATTCCTGTTTTCTTTATTTTTTTTTTAACTATGACTCCCTCCTAGCAGCAGACATCCCTGCCACCTAGTACCCCCTACCCAATCATTGAATCACTTTACAATAAAAATCTGTGGTGTCCAATGGTTAACCTTTCACTCAGTCAATCCCCATAACACTTTTAACCTGCTTGGTATATAGTGGTCCATTCTCCCTCCCTCCCTCAGTCTTTAAAGTACAGTTAATTATTTATTCCTGGCACTATCCAGCGACCAGTTCTTGCATTGAGCCACACTGAACTTGTGTCCTTCGAGATGAGCTAGTGTCACACACTAATATACGCCCATGCAGCAGCAGATATGTGGACATCAGCAGAAACCTCACCACCACTCCACCCATTCTCCCAAACCCAAACAATCAAATATTCACATGCTCAAATTGCAATAGTCTATTATATGGCATAGGGTATTTAGTGTAGGCAAGCCTCAGCACTATTGCCCTGTGTCTGACACAGTGTGAAACTGTGACTGAGCTTTGGTTTGAGATTTTTTTTTGCTTTATTTCGTTTCTTTGTGTAAATGAATTACTGAATAAATCAAGTGTGACAATGATCAAGTATTTTATTAACCATGTCTTGTCTGTTCATTCCCCAGTTCACTCTGTCTTGGTGCTGTAAAACAGGGAAAAAATGCTAGCAGATCAGCCAAGAAAGACAATGAGTCACACAAACTCACATGGAATGGGTTGGATTATTTATACCATTTGTGATTGTGCCAGTACTGATCTGTGTTGTGTGTGTGTGTGTGTGTGTGGGGGGGTTACCCATGGTAGAGAAAATGCTGACATACAAGACTGCATACTAGGTATTTGCTTGTGGATAGATTTGGTCCACCACCTTGGTAGTACAACCTTTGTGAATATTTATTTATTTATCTGTTTATTTTTTTTTTCTTTAACTGTTCACCCATTAACTTGCATTTTCCATCATGTCGTACACTGAGCTGGTTGTCTAACCTACTTGTCTAGTCAGTGTCAACCCCCCAGTTGTTAGACTTCATAAACAGTTGAAAATAGTCATCTACTGATACCCCTTAACGCAGTCAGAGATCCTCATTCAGACAATTGTATTAGATGATAACATTGCTACCTGTATGCATTCTACAGAAACATGCACACTAACACCCCATTGCTGAAATAATGGAAAAGAGTTTGGTCAAACCTGCAGATTATTCTTTGTTTGTTTGTTTATTTATTTATTTATATATGTATGTATGTATTTTTCTCTCTGAATAGAGGTAATACAAGTGAATCATGTATAACACACAGAAATTTGACAGGTCTCTGTGTTTTATTCATGCTTTCTTACATATACCTTTTAAAATGACTTGATAGAATAATGTCCAGCGAGTCTCATTTGACAACCTGACGATATCTATTTGCTATTATAGATTTTGTTGGTGCTGGAGTGCATGCGTGTATGTTTGTGTGCGTGTATCACTGTGAGTGTGTGTGTGTGTGTGTGTGTGTGTGTGTGGAGAGGTGGCTCGCAAGGACACACCAATAAAAAAACAGAAAACTATAGATCAGTTGTGTAAAATTAACGCAACATTCAAACACGCAATGCAATTAATAAATATAAAGTAAATTACAATGAAGGTACTAAATTAATAGCCAAGTTTATTTATTTATTTCACATTTCGGATTAATACCTTTGAGCACAAGGGTTCTTTTATAAAGACTCCACGTTAAAGTTGTACACAGACAAATAAGTACAATGCAAGCCAAAATACAAGAAACAGAGTGACAGGTAGGATGAACACCAACATAGATTACATGGTTACATAGTTACAGAGCTGCAAGCTTAAAATGATTCCTCATCTCGCAGAGAAATAAAGTGCTTGATTGTCTGTGGGAGTTTGCAGTTTATTTCAAATTGCAACCAACAGATAGAAGTAGCCGCCTGGTAAAGGCATTGTCAGGAAATAGTGAGTGTGGAGGTGGAAGGAGGAGTTATGGGGGACAAAGTAGATTTGAAATAAGGAGACAGATGGTATTTTAATTAGGAGAAAACAGAAGAGATGGTAGGGGACAGGGTTAGGTATAGGGAGGGAGTAACCATAGCGATAGCACCAGAGAGCAATAAGCAAGCCAATGGCGATAACAAAGGGTGGGGAAAGGTAGGGGTCAAGCACTGAAGAAAGAATTTGCCAGAAGTATGTCAGAGATGCTGTAATGTTACCAGATAGCAGCCCGCTAGGCCTTTTCTGGGAGATGACTATCTAGGGGGAGAGGAAAGGACTGGGGAGGGCTGGCAAGTGGTGGAGGGAGGCTGTGGGTTGAAATCGGGAGCGGGAAGGAGGAGGGGGGATAACTTAGGGTAGTGGGGAGCTAACCTGGATAATCCACATGGGTGCTGAGAGTCACCTACTAAATATGTCTAAGGTACAGTTGAGGAAAGACCCTGACATCTGCAATCTGAAAGTCTACAGAGGAACTGATTGAAGTCTGTTTTTTAGAGTTGTCAAGTCTTGGCTTTAATCTCTGTAGTAACCTTTGCTGGATACCGACAAAATCATAAAAATGAGAAAACAAAAAAGATTTGAAGAGAGTATCATTCAAAAATTGAGTAGTTGCTTAATCTATCTTTCTTGCAGACACCCAGAAAATGGGGATGCATTTTATAAAGCTGGGACATTCTATTTTATGTGCCGTATTTAATAATGCTGGATTTTGACAAAAAGATTAAATAAAACATTGCATCAGAAGCTTATAAACATTTTGTTTTGCATAGTTGAGCTTTCTTGCAGTCAGTCTATATTTTATTATGTCTGAGCCCCCTGCTACTGCTTCAAATGCTGCCTGATACTGCTGCTTGAATCAAGCAGAGTGGGGAAAAAAGTTAATGTGCATTTCCTTGCTCCTTAGCTACCTTCAAAACCACCTACAAACACAAATCAATCCCTGCCCTTGGCCTGTCATCCATGCTTGCCAGATGCCTTTCCCTATATAGAATGCAAAGAATGCAAAGAAAATAGCTGTTCTCGTGGCCGGCCTGTTGGCACAGGGGCAGGTTGCCTACCTGCGATGCTGGTGACCCCCGGTTTGGGAACGGACTCGGGACATCAGAGGGCCAGCCAGGGGAGAGGGATTGAGCATCTGATGACTGCTCTCCTTCTCCAGAGGAGATGGGGGTAGAGTGTTTGGCACAACACAGATGCCTAATGGAAGCTGGGTGTACCGATCACACCAACACCAAGTAGCTCAGGGGGGTGGGGCAGACGCTGGATGTCATTGCACATCCCCGCCCCTGCACACCAGGGAAAAGTGCTACAGGCTGCTCTAGATGAAGCCTGCCTTGGCTTTAGTTAGCTCCCAGGCCAGACCTTTGACCTATCCCATCATCTGTGGCACTGTAGGGGTCTAGTGCCGCAACCCCACCCTGGGGGTAAGCCAGGGGGTATTGAAGGGTCGCAGCCAATATGGGAGTGGAAGCAGGGGTCCATGACTGGGCAGAGGTACTGGGTGGCTGGTGGCAGAAAAAGTATAATAAATAAATAAAAAAATGGTTGTTCTCAGCTCTGATGACTGAGCCCCCCGGCTACTGTTTCAAATGTCACCTTGATGCTGCTGCCTAAACCAAGCAGAGGGACAAAAAGGTTAGTGTGTATTTCTCTTCCTCCTCAGCTCTCTTTGAAACCACCCACAAACACAAATCAACCCCTGCCCTTGCCTCTGTCATTCACGCTTGTCCAGTGCTGTTCAATGTAAAGAATGCAAAGAATGAAAACAAAATACACTGTTCCCTGCAAGGAATGCAAACAAAAACACAGCTAGATAGATAAACAGACAGATATTTTCTTTAAAAATGTCTTTCCAGTGTTCTGTGTGCTGCACATAGCAAAACAGAGACTGTATACAACAAAAGCAAAAGAAGAATACAAATCAAAAAGAAAGTACAGTACACCACCTAATTGTTCTGGAAATTACAATCAACTCTGAAAAAAAAAATACTATTACCGACTTTTACATAGCTATCAATGGGTCCTAAAATGTGTGTAACCAGGTGCAAAAAATAGTTAAATTTACATATAGTACTAGCACAAGAAAACAGATTAAACATCTAATCTGGAAAAGCAGAGTGGAATAGCCACAATTTTGGGTTACTCTTGAGGCAATTCACTGTGTAGCAGTACAGATGTCCACTAAGACAGTGTTCAAAAGACTGGAGGCTGCTGCTGCTTCCCCAAATGCACTTCCCCCCAGCTAATTTTAAACCCAGTTTTGAAACTTCCAATAACTGCTGTGGCATGGAACCCATCTCCCCGACAGTCAAGTGGGTAATTAAAATGTTATTGAGGTACAGAGGGACCAGGCCACTCAGGACCTCATGAGTTACAAGAAAAAACTTAAAGAGCAGCTGATACCTTTAGGCTAAATCTGAAACATGTTTTATTTAGACATAATTTCACTTATATATCACATTAGTTCTATGTTTCTCCTCGACATTATTAATTAAATTGTTTGCATGAAAACAGGAAATTAGCTCCCTCAGAGTTTTAGCTACTCTGGTTACTTATTCCCCATCTGAGGTCATAATACTCTGCTTGTGACATTACATAGATTCCCTGGGAACAAATCATGATGTTGCAATGGAGGTTTATGACTTCCAGTACTGAATAAGCTATAGCTGCAGTAAGTATGAAATACAAGCTTGAGATAGTCAGATATTATGCTTTGAGGTGTCTAAAGAACTTCAAACGCCACTTGCCACCTACAGAATCTGGCAACCAAGGCTGGCTGCACAGTGCAGAGAAGGGGTTACACTAGTTTTTCTCCCAGTAGAAGTCTGTGATAAGAGTAGGGGTCAAGGAGGACAGACAGATGGTTGCTAAGCTACAATATGCATCTTGCATAGCTTTATTTAAAGTATTAAAGGTAGTTGAATAGCACTTCCTCATTTCACGTGCAGGTGTATTTCTTTAATACCTGAAGCTGTAATCACCAACCACTGACTCAAAATATTTAGTTCACCACACTAGGCCAAGAGATCCCAGCCTGAGAAACAGAGAGTTGCCTCAATTTGCAAATTTATTGATGGAGCACAAAGTGCACAAACTGCAAGTGTTCCCCAAAACAGAGATTTCATAGTCATAAACTTATAAAATCTATTCCATTTTCACCCTGTGGTACCCTGCACCATTTAAGCACTTCTATAGAACAGGAACATGATTACTGAGGTAAAAACCTGTAATTCCCTTATCCCCAATTTTTTAACAGTCCAAACCTAATAGTAACCCTCAATATTTGTACATTAATCTTAAATCAAATAGGTTCACAATATAGATGATAAGCCAAAGTAGCATTTCAGTATACTACTTCTTATATACTTCATATTCTTTTGTTAAAACAATCACTCTGGAACTGTTTCATGCCTGTAAGAAAAACAGCCTTTTAAAATTTAAACACAATAAAGTCTGCACTTCAACATTATCAGAAAGATTTGTTATCATTGTTTTCTTAGAAGTGGTTTTACACCATCTCACCATGTTAAATAAACTAAATAGTGTAAAATCTGATTTCACTTTCTGAGCTGCAGTTATGGTTCTCATTTCTATCGAAAAGTACTAAAAGAAAGAGTTCTTAATGGGGGGGCACTGCTGAGAGCAAGATGGCTACATCTAACACCACAGAGCTCCGCTGTTTCCATGCTGGAATTTGGCTTCATTCTTCATACATCTTAAGATGTCTAAAAGTTTAAAATCAAAAGAAGGAGCTGAGAATAGATCAGAACAGATCGATAAATTACTTTCCCCCCAAAGTACCTGGGAAGCAAGCTCCGTTATGGGGGGCGGCTGGCGTGCTGCTTCTGACCGGAGAAATGTCTTCCCCAGTAACAGTATGCCCCGAAACGGGCGTAAGGTGAGGTCTCAATCAAAGCCAACTTTGGATTCTATACAATCATTCTTGATGGAGTTTCAGACAGAAACAAAGGACTCCTTAAATAAAATATGTTCCTCACTAAGCAAAATAGACTTGTGCTGTGAGAACATAGAAACCAAGGTGACTAGCATTGAGAAGCACGTGGAAAGCACCAAGAAAAATGCTGAGAAGCTCATGGCAAGGGTCCTGACTGTAGACGGGGCAGTAAATGCGTCTCTGCATGAACAGCCTAACACCATGGCTAAGTTGGAAAAAACAGAAAATACATTGCTGTTAAAGAACTTATGCTTAATTGGTTTACCTGCATCAATTTCTAACTCAGAACTCAAGTCAGAGGTGGAAAGGATACTGACAATGGCCTTCTGATCCGAATAAGCAGTTTCTCTGGAAGCAGTATTCAGACCACAGCCCAGAACACAATCAAAACAACAAGGCTGTTTTGAATCGGGGGTAAGGTATGTGATTTGTATCTTCCCAACTATTATGCAAAGAAACAAATTATTGCAAATATTCAGAAGTAAAAAGGGATTTATATATGAAGGTAGTAAATTCCACTTATATCCTGACTTTTGTTGGGCGACTCAGTGTTGTAGGAAATGCTTTTTGACAATAAGAGCTGAATTTATTCAAGCAGGTGTTATAGCTGTATTGCAATCCCCAGCTAAGTTGAAAGTGGCATTTCAAGGCAACGATCACTACTTTTTTGATGTAGATGTAGCTTGGGACTTTTATGAGAAACATGTGGCCATGCTTACTGATATAGGACCTGATTTAGAGGATGAAGATGAAGAAGGAGAAAATATAACTCAGTATATCCCAATGTCAAAAGGAGAGGAACTATAAACATTAAGATTTATCCAAAATTGTTTGCTATCAGTTACTTCCATTTTTCTTTATGTTAAAAGAATGTTGCCTAAAAAATAAATCTTTAATGTTTCTTTAAATGGGATGATTGAAGCTTGGAGCATGTGCAAGTGGATAAAGCATATTTTTGCTCCGATATGTACTTTTTCTTGCATACTTACATCCCCTCCGAAAACTAAAAAAAAAATAATACTTTCTTAAGATTACTTATAGCCTTGTTTTGGTTTATTCGAGAAGTTTGATTGTGATTATAGCTGATGAAATTTGAAAATGTTCTCTCTGAAATAAAATAAAAGTATAAAAAAAGAAAGAGTTCTTTAAGCTTAATTTCTCTTAAAGTTGTGACTAAAAATGCATTTCCAAAGGAAAGTAGTAGGAGCAGAGTAGGGGAATTATAGGCTTTTATCTTGGTAATTGTGTTCCTGTTCTATAGAAGTGCATAAGTGGTGCAGGGTCCTGCAGGCTGAAATGGTATAGATTTTATAAATTTATGGCTATGCAACCCTGTTTTTGGGGAACACTTAAGTGTGTGGCTAAAGATGTTGAAGCATGACTAATTAATTGTATGTATATACATTTCTAACAGAACAGCACTGAGGGCCACAGGAAATGTCAAAGCTATGAAAGTGTTGCCCAGTGAGTGAGAAGTGAGAATAAAAATTTCTGAAATGGAAATTCAGTGGAGTTCAATCTTCTTCTTCTTCTATAAGCCATTTGACTATTTCTTTGCATGCCCAGGCTACTGAAATAATTTTCTGCAAGAAAGAGGGCAGCATGAATCTTCATTAGGAGTCTTCGTTTTAACCAGTCTATAGCTCCCTACATGACTGCATGTCAATTTCTCCCTATGACATCAGAGAAGTCTTGACACCGAGTTTGAGATGACCAGTCATATTCAAATACCAGTTGTGTCATCACAATTATACTTTGTGTTACTCATATGCTTTATTCCTTGTCATCTAAGAGGGGTCACAAATAAAATGCATCTTATTACAACACCATTCCGGTTGCTGGTTGGGACCATGCTGGACCAGATGTTGACCAGATGTATCCACAGTCCACACAAGCACACTGCATTCAGCCCCCCAAAAGAACAGAACAAATATACTCACCAGCTTTAAATACTTGTAGCCTCTTTATTGAAAAATGAGCTGTGACACATACAAAAGTTAAAAGCTGAAGCTCCATCCTTTACATGAACAGTGCACATTCATTTTTGGTGTTCTAGAAACAGCTTTTTATTTATTTATTCATTTTTGTTAGTCAGGCTTCACTCACAGAATTGTCATTAATTGTCATATAGTTCTAGGCTCAGTTCCCCGTACAACTGAGGAGGATTTCTACAAACTCCTTTCCTCCTGTAGCTCACCATGTGCAACTTGCCTGGGCAAATGTAGTATTTTTTTTTTTTTGTGAGGCTGTGCCCTGCATGTGCACAGCTGTGTGAATATATATTTATGCAATGGGGGTGAGATATATTCCAGTGAGATAAAACAAGTTATTTTCACTGCAGTGAAATAAATCCTGATGACATCAACTGAGTTAAGATAAATGCCATTTATTACACCCACGTAAGCCACGCAAAGCTATGCAAATTATAAATTTTGCAACAAGGAGGCCCCCATTGTATAAATAGGATACATGATGTGCACTCGTGTGATATGGGAAATATGTTCAGTCCTGTACAGTGACCTCTGAAACCTCACTCGTGGCTTCGCCAGTCATGAGTATTCAGAGGTAACTCTAGAGGAGGAAAAATATTTTCCATATCACACTCATGCCCATCATGTATCCTCTATATAAATATATATATTTTTTTAAACTGCTGCTGTTTTCTTAGTGGGTCAGGCATGACTCAATGAAATATGTCTGAATTTGTGTAGTGGCATCCATCTTGTTTCAGACTTAGTTCTGTGTATAAAACTGTGAAAAAGAAGCCTGTCAGCTGACTCCTACTGCCATAGCAGTGATATTTATTAACATGACAAATAGTGTTTATTTTGCCTTGAGTGGAGTGGATGTTGTACTACCATACTTGTTTCACAAGCTTCACCTTTTAAACAGTCACACACTACCTGTTACCTGCACTACTGTAGTTGGATAGCTTTCTTGCCGTTTTACAGCAACTGGCTATAGTATCCCATATAGCTGAGCAAATAACTATATCCAGCCGTGTTTGGAGTTCATCATCATGGTGGAAAAACTGCAGGTCCTGTGTGCATTGAGAGGGAAAGTTTCAGTCTGAAAGTCCCCCCCCCATAGCTCCTTGCATTTTTATAACACAAATAAACTCTCTCCCACTCCACCCCGCCCCATTTCAGCCCCCAAATCAGTAGACTTGCCCTCTAATATAAAAGAAAACCTCCTGTTCTGCCCTTTATCCCCATAAAATCCCCAACCCAGCAGACCTGCCCTGTGACTTTGATATACAAAACCCTTCCTGCTTTACCCTTTGCCTCCACCCCATCCAACCACCAAACCAGTGCTACCCTTATCTTTAACTTTAATTGTAGATAAATAACATACTCATGCATCTCATCTGCACCTTCCTCTTCCTCTTCCTCCACGGGACATCACAGGATATGGTGGAAGAGCTGCGGGTCCTGTGTGCATTGACTTAATATTTTCTGCCCCAACAGTTGCTGTTTAGACTCTATTTGATCTTTCTTACAGTCAAATCAGATGGCAGGTAAAACTAGAAGTTATGTCTCTTGTGACACTGTCCTGCTGTGTGGTTGTTTGTTATTTTTCTTTTTTACTTTATTCCCCTCACCAGAACCTCCCTCTCAACAAACAGTACCCCCCCCCAAAAAAAAACATAATAGTGGTACTGGGAGTGCCCAATACATTGAATTTTGTGAACGTAGGCTTATAACTTGGTAATTTTCAATATTTTAAACCCAAATGTACAATATAGCCACATCTTTGCAGCACCTCATGAATGTGACAGCTGTCATTTTTTAGATCCTTGCCTTCATGTTTTTTTTACATTCTGAAAGGTGATTTTGTGGTCCCAGCACAAAATCCCCTTTTGGACAGGAGATGAAGTATTTTCTCTTCCCTTGTTTATGAGGTTGGGTCATAAGAATTCTATGTTGTAAATTTGGTGTAAAAATATTAAAAAACAGTTATGAGCCTACACTGAATTTTGTGAATGCAGGCTTGTAACTTTAGTAATTTTCAATATTTTTAACCCAAATTTACAACATAGCCATTTCTTTACAGTGCTTCATGACTGTGGCACTTGTCATCTTTCAGTTCTGGCCCAAAATGTGTTTTTGCATCCTGAAAGTTGATTTTGAAGTTCTTGTACAACATCACCTTTTGGCCAGGAGTTAAACATTTTCTCAGCCCTTTCTCATGCATGAGGCAGAGCATATCAAGGCTATGCTGAAAATTTGGTGTAAAAATATTTAAAAACACATTTTCAGTATTTTTACTACAAATTCCTCATAGGCAACCCTGTCGGCTCAGGCCAGACTCTGTTTTGTATATAGGGACCACCACCGCTCTTCTCCGGTCGGGTGGCACACATCCTTCTTTCACAGATTTGTTGCCAATATCAGATATAATGGATGCCAGTTCCCTGGCTAGTTTCCTAATCATTCTGGGGTGCAGTCCGTCAGGGTCTGCTGACTTATTACAGTCCAATGCTGTCAATTTTTCTGAAAATACTCGGACATACACAAAATTTTACTGCTTGGGGAACTAGTAGCTGAGTCAGCTATAGTGATTTCTTCAGCTCTATCATTACCTGTATATACAGAGCAGAAGTAGTTATTGAATAACTTAGCCATACCCTCAAGGCTACTGTATAGTGCTCCTTTATGCATGAGTGGGCCAATAACACTGGCTGCACCTCTGTTACCATTTACGTGAGAATACATCACTTTCTGTTTTGTCTTTAGTATGGGCTAGCCTGAATCTGGTATCCATCCTCATTTTTTGTGGTTTGTTTTAGCTGTCTCAAGACAGATTTTTATTTCCTAATATTTGCTGTTGAGTGAATCTTTTTCATAGCTGTAAAGCTGTGTTTTTTAAGTTTATTAATTTCTTGATCCTGTGATTAAACCATATTGGCTTCTTGCCTTTATTGTTGTACATTATCCTATCATGGACATATTTTTCCTCTAATGATTTCATGGTTTCTATCAGTAGGTTCCATGCCCCATCCGCATCAAGGTGAGACATTTTACTCTTAGATCAAACTGTTCTAGTTCTTCTTTAATGGCAGTAAAATTTGCTGTCTCATAATTTTTAAAGATAGTCACCCCTTTAGTGATTTTTTTCTTCCTATCAGTGTTAAACCATATGGTTTTGTGGTCGCTGTTTCTCAGAAGGGCATCAATATTAATATCATGAATATCAGTGGCACATCCAAGATATTCTCCCCCCCCCCCCATGGGCTGGGCAAACAATTGCTTTAGGTCTAGCAAAGCCAATAATGGCAGGTATTTTTGTTCCCTGTGTGCCATTAGCATTCCCAGTCTTCCAATCAATATTAGGCATATTTAGATCACTCAGTACCAGTGTGTTGCTGTCCTCTGCCATTTCTGCTATTTGGTTAAATAATGCATCAATAGTATGAGAAGTGTTGTAGGGTGGCCTGTAAAATACTCCCAAAGTTACTTTCCTCCCATAGAATCCTGTTGTGCTAAGTCAGACAGTTTCAATATCTACCGCCTTATCTAATTTGCTTTTAAGTTGATGACAGTCTATATTATCTTAAATGTAGATGGCAACCCCTCCACCCTTTTGGTCATCTCTCTCCTTATTGAATAGTTGGTAGCCATTTAGGGATCTACACCAAACATTGCCTGCATCCCACCATGTTTTAGTTACACAAATTATATCGGGGTTGTTGTCAGTGACGCATACCAATTCAGATAGCCTGTCACTATTTAAGCACCTGGCATTTAGGGATAACATTTTAGCTGCCTTATTCACCAAATACCTATTGAAATTGATGGTGTTGGGGGGCTATTTGAATTGTTGTAACCTTTGCCCCCATCATAGATGCATACATCCATACTGCTGTGGAAGCATGGGGCCCTCTAGGCCCTGCACTTCCATTTCTGCTGAAAAACTATTTATTTGCTTGGTTGGATGGCTTGTTAAACTTCCAGCATTATCCTATGGGAATTTTGATGTTATAATTTTTATGGTGTTTTATATAGCCCCTAAATTGTTGGGGGATCGTATGCTATTCTTGTAGTACTCAGTTAGACCTTTGTTTTGATATAGTGTCCCTTCACTGCAAATATTGAGGCAGTTATGGCTTGTTGAAATTGAATTGTGGGGAAAAAAATAAGTCCAAATTCTTTTTTAATGTGAATGGATCCTTTTTCATATGAATGAGACAACCTCACAAAAAAGGATCACTTCATGCGAAAAAGGAATGTAAAAAACACTAAGACCAAATTATTTTTCATATGAAGACATCCTATTTTGTATGAACAATAACAACAACAAAAAATGAAAAAGGATTCCTTCATACGAAAAAAGAATTGGGGAAAAAAACTAACTCCAAATTATTTTTTCGTATGAAGGCATCCTTTTTCATATGAATAAAAAAAACAAACAAACAAAAAAGGATCCTTTCAAATGAAAAAAGAATAGGGGAAAAAACTAATTCAAGAAAATAAACTGGATGAACTCCGCTAAATGTCCATTCAATAATTTCTTCTTTATTTTGTAACTGCACAAATCAAGTTAGGGGTGACAGTTTCGTGGGCGTCACCATTTCCTCAGGCCCAGCTGTGTTGTTCTATTAAAAATATACATAAAACTATAATCAATATCCAGTATTAATCTCATTCAGTGCTCCTCTTCACCTCACAGAATCATTGTTTCTATTATTCTCACTGGTAAAATTCTCCACTTTTTGCCCATCTAGTAAACATGATTGTGGATATATAACATAGAAACAGAATTTGATGTCAGATAAGGACTGCATTGCCTACCTAGTCTGCCCATTTCCCTACCTAATGGATAAGCAGCAGATCCTAGTTAACCAACAGCCTACTTCCTCCTATCCCCCCCACTGGAATTGCCTTATGTCTGTCCCATGTATTCCTGAATTCCCCCACTGTTTTTGACTCCACTACCTCCTCAGGAAGGCTGTTCCATATATCCACAACCCTCTCCATGAAAAAATACTTCCTCACATTACCTCTGAGCCATCCCCCCTCATCTTCAAATTGTGCCCTCTTGTTCTTGCACATCTCTTTTTCTGAAAGATGCCACCCTCTTGGACTTTTGTTGATTCCTTTGAGGTACTTGAAAGTTTATATCATGTCCCCCCCTTTCCTTGAGGGTATACATATTAAGCTCCTTTAATTTCTCTTCAAATGTCTTCTGGTGCAAACCCTGCACCATTTTAGTTGCCCTCCTCTGGACAGCCTCCATCCTGTCTATGTCCTTGCTGAGATGGGGTCTCCAGAACTGCACGCAGTACCCCAGATGGGGTCTCACCAATTGTCTGTACAGAGGGATAACAACTTCATATTTTCTATTGGTGATGCCTCTCCCCTATGCATCCCAGTATCCTGCCAGCCCTCTTTACTGCCTTCTCACATTGCTTGCCCACCTTTAGGTCATCTGATATGACTACACCCAGGTCCCTTTCCAGTTTTGCTGTTGTTAGTATCTCACCCCCATTGTGTACTCTTCCCCTGGGTTTTTGTTTCCCAGGTGCATTACTTTGCACTTCTTTGCATAGAATCTGAGCTGCCATCCATTTGACCATTCCTCCAACCTTGCCAAGTCCCTTCTCATCCTTTCCACCCAACCTTCTGTATTGACCCTGTTGCAGATCTTTGTGTCATCTGCAAAGAGACATACTTTTCCTTCCAGTCCTTTTGCAGTGTCACTTATAAAGACATTAAAAAGGACCAGTCCCAGTACTGAACCCTGCGGTACTCCACTATTAACCCCCCTTTCTTCACAGTGGACTCCAGTTACTATTAACCTCTGTGTCCTGTTGTCCATCCAATATTTTACCCAGGCTGCCACCTTGGGACACACTCCAAGGCTGGCTAACTTGTATATTAATCTTTTGTGTGGGACTGTGTCAACTGCCTTGCTAAAGTCTAGGTAGGCCATATCCACAGCTCCTCCCTGGTCTACTACTTTAGTCACCCAGTCAAATAAATCTACTAGATTCATCTGACACAACCTTCCTCACTGTGAATCCATGCTGCCTTGGTTTCTGTGGCCTGCTGGCCTCTGGGTACTCAACACTTCTTTCCTTCAAGTGATTCCATCATTTTCCCTACCACTGAGGTCAAACTAATAGGTCTGTAGTTTCCTGTCTCTGCCTTGCTCCCACTTTTGTGAAGTGGAATCACATCTGCCCTCCTCCAGTCCTCAGGTACCACCCGATCCTCCCATGATTTGTTAAAGAGGGTAGTCAGTGGTGTCACTAATTCTACCCTTAGTTATTTTAGAATTCTTGGGTGAATCTTCTCAGACCCCATTGCTTTGTCTACCTTTAGTTTTAAGAGTTCTTTCAGAACTCTTTCATCTGTGAATGGACTGGTATTGACCCCCCGAGTGTCTCTATTGTTTGGTTTAAGTACCTCTCCCTCCTCTTCTTTTGTGAATACTGAGCAGAAGTATTCATTCAGTATCCCTGCTTTTTCACTGTCACCCTCTGCCCACATTCCCTCCCCTTTATTAAGCCTCAGTATCCCTCCCTTGGTCTTTCTTCACTCCTTAATGTACCTATAAAAGGTTTTATCTCCCTTCGTAACAGAGCTGGCTATCTTTTCCTCAGTTTGGGCCTTTGCTGTACTGTACTCCTGTTCTCTCTTCTAGTTATTTTTTTGCCCATATTGTTTTATTATTATCCCTTTCTTAACCTGCGTGCCATTCCTTTAATTCATGTTTACTAGAAGGGCAAAATGTGGAGAATAATAGAAAGAATAACTGTGAGGTGAAGGGGAGCAATATGAAGGTTTTTGAATGAAATTTATACTGGATATTGATTATAGTTTATGTATATTTTAATAAAACAACACAGTCGGGACTGAGGAAGTGACGCCATGAAACTGTCACCCCTAGCTTGATGTGTGAAGTTACAAAATAAAGAAGAAATTATTGAATGGACATTCAGTGGAGTTCATCCAGTTTATTTCCTTGCTTTGGACTGGTACTATTTAGATGACCCAATGTTTAGAAATAATTAATAAGATTTGGGCAACCTGATACATATTGTTTGTGTGTAGGGAAAAACTAAGCCAAAATTATTTTTTGTATGATGGCATCCTTTTTGTATGAATAAAATATGAAGAGTGATCCTTCATTGAAAAAGAATCAGGGGAAAATTAAGTCCACATTCTTTTTTTGTATGAAGGCATCCTTTTCATATGAATAAAAAAACATGAAAAAGTATCCATTTATATGAGAACATAATTTAGACTTAGTTTTTCTTCTGATTCTTATTTTATATGAAGGGATCCTTTTTGAATATTTTTTTGTTCATACAAAAAAGGATGCCTTCCTATGAAAAAAGAATTGGAAAAAGTAAATGAAGTCCAAATTCTTTTTTGTATGAAGGGATCCTTTTTCATATGGCCCAATTCCTTTTTCATATGGCCATATGGAAAAAGGAAATTGAGTCATGAAAAAGATTTAAAATGTATAAAAAACACATTTTGTGGTTGTTTTTCCAAAATGTAACTCCAGAATCCACTTAATGGGATTCCGATTAGCAAGATACATGCATTGGTGTCACTGCAGGATCTCATTTTTATGGATTTTCACAATTTTGTTTTTAAATGGAACAAGATGACAGCCATCCAAAAATAATTTCTTCACAAAAAAGGATTACCTCTATACAAAAAAGGATCCTAGATTCTTTTTTGTTCCAAGCAACAATCCAAAAGACTGTACTGAGCATGTTAAATGTCTAAATCTTATAACTTTGGAACGGATTAATATTCTTTTACCAAACCAATGAAAGGCACCACTGTGTCCCAAAGCCTCTCTACCCTGAAAATTTCAGATCAACATTCCAAACTGTCTGGGTGCTAGGCAATGACAAAAAAAAAAAACCCCAAACCCTCACTTTTTTTTTCACTTTTTATGCTATCCAGATCTCAAAAGCTTCACATCTGACTGGAATGAAACTTGGCATGGCAAGAGATGTTGCAACCGAAACCATGCATGCAAACATTTGTGCACATCTGTTGAATGGCTGCAAAGCTGTTAAAATGCAAAGTTTGGGGTTTGGCATAGAAACCCCTGCTCAACCCTTAATTATCTTTATACCACCGAGCTACTATAATTAAATTTGATACCAATTTATGTAGAAAGAAGAAAACTGCTGAATGAATATAAAGTGAAAACAATACTGAAGTGAAACATAACAAAACATAACCATAGAAGCCATGCTGTGTGCCATAGTAAATAGATAATTTGAGCATGAGGGTCAGGTGGGGGTAGTTGGGAGAGTGGTAAAATATGGACCACTGGGTGGGAATGCCCCACCATCCTGTATGCTGTCATCCCACCTCCATGCTACCCCATCTCACCCTGGTGACCGTGGCTTTGAAAGCTCAATATGGTGAGTGTCACTGGCCTTCTCTCACCTCTGCAAGCATCTGCTGTATGAGCTGTCTGTTTGTGCACATACAGCACGTGTTTGTGTGCTCACTGACAGCTCATGCAGCAGACAGCTGCAGAGGTGAGAGAAGCCCAGTACTGCTTGGGTTGTATTGAACTGCCAGGAGCCACTCCAGTGGTGTGGGTGGTGGTTTGGGGAGATGGGATGGCAGTGACTGTGTAGGGTGGAGGGCTGTTTGAGTCTGGGAATGAGGCTGGCATGTCACTATGCCCACTAGGATCAACACTTACAGCATCCAGACAGATGCATCCCTCCATGGGAGTATGAGTGGGCCTTGATTATACTTCACTACTGCAAACTGTTTGATCTCATGTAGCAGTGCAAGCTTCAGAAGCGGATCAAGTGAGGGGTTCATCTGTGCACTTATGCGCTCAGTACACGTACTTTAAAGAGTGAGTACAAAACAGAAAAAATCAACAGCAATCTAAATGACAAATACCACAGATCACAGTGCAAACAGTGATTACCATACAGATCCTAAACTTTAACTACAGTGTAGTAATTGTGCCGACTTGCACTGGCCATTCCTAATGAGGCTAATCACACAGAGAAATATGTAGCATGGAAAGTTTGGACAATGTTGGGTAATGTGGTCAGGCAGATTTGCAGTGATGATGGATCACATCTTGTGATGCAGTGAGCAAAACAGTTAAAAAAATGGAGACTAAGAGTGATAAATTAGATGAATATCAACAAGAACACCATCACAGCCCCTGGAGGCCAACTGGCCAGACTACCAACATTTCTTGTCCCACATTTTATAGGGGGGATGATGGTGAATGGACTCCACCACACCACCCAGAGCAGTGTGTCCACATGTGATGGTACAGCCAGAGCAAGCTGATCAAGAGAGGTGACATGGCCACCGTCACACGCACTATGTAGTCATGCTTATGTGTGTCACTACAGGAACTCACGAGGTAGAGACAATAGTAGACAGTGGAGGCATAACAAAAGGTAAAATAGTTACAAAAAACCAAATTAGACCAAGAGGTAGGCTGAGGAAATATAGCAGTCAAAGAAAACACCAAACTACCAACACCACCACCCCCACCACCGCTGCCTCAAGAAATAGTGTATAATTCCTAAATGATTGCAGCCACCCTACAGGGAGCAAACATTTCTCTTATCACCACTGAACCACCAATCACAAACATTTACAAAACATATTTAGAGGTATGGAGAGGGTGGATGAATACTCTGATTAATGCATAGAGAAAATGGGCGAAGGGTGGAGGGGCATCATGCTTCTAGAACTGGGGTGGATGGGGATGACTGGGGGGGACAGGTTAATAGGTTGCGGGTTAAATTGTTTGGGATTGTGCATGGATGAGGTGGCTCACAACAAACATATGCTACCACAGCCAAAGTAGCCAAAGAATTCTGATTTCCCCAACAAATGTACATGCTGAGGATACATGTACTGCAATATCTGTACTATTACATCAAAGATCTACGAAGTCTGCTTTATAAACAAAGAACATGATCATTACATATACAGAAGTTACCAATAAAACAAGTGTGGAGCAGCATAACATATCACAGTGCACAACAATGTTGGCATGGTTGCTTCAGTACATAGGATGCTGCACCATTATCGGTGCAGCATCAGTACCCAACTAGGGATCTGAGGTTCGAGCAGACTCGATAGACCATAAGGCCTAATCTGCTGGCAATTAGTATGTTAGTATTATAACAGGAGTCTACAAAACTAGTGGGCACACAGGTCAAATTAGCATAATATGTAATAATAGAAAAATATTGGAAAGAGTCCGTTTCTCCTAGTTAATATTATTTAACCATATACAATGTTTGGAAATGTACCTGTCTCATTAATAATAAAGGAAACAAAACAACGTGCAGGACCTGAATTGCAGTGTAACCAGACAGCAATATCAATTTTATAGGACCTAGAATGATGGCATAAATTAGCACTACATACTCTTGGAGGAGATAAAGGTTTGGATGTTTCAGATGCTGTTTAAACTTACTGCAAGTCTAGAAATAGTAGGTATACTGATATGTTTTATGCTTGTTGTTATTTTGTAATGTACTGACTGTTCTTGTTGTCGTATTGCTGCTGTTTTTTCAAAAATTAAATAAAGCATATTTCATTAAAAAACTTACTTTGGGTCTTTTGGAGACATGAATTGGCTGAGCATACTGTGACACTTCGATAGCCCAGAATGCATGGTCGGTACTGACTTCCGCTTTGTGTATTATTCATTTATTGATATCACACAGCTTCTGGTCACTAACGGTCATTAACTCTCATCCTAATCGGCTGTCCTTGGCTTTTTCCATGATGCGAGACATTTCAAGATAAAATTTATATATTACAGATTTTTTGTTTGCTTAATATGAACTTATCAGTACCTTAGTCAGAACAACTGCTACTTTTCCGAAAGGTAAGAAATATTGTGAAGTTGCTTTTAGAGGGACACTGTCAACCTGTTTTTCATCATATTATTTCTAGTTAAAACCTACATTTTATGATTGCTACCATCTCTAAAATTCATTGATGTTGCTGTTTGTCTGTCTCCTTGTTTAGTAGAACTGAAATGCATGCTAATGTATATTTATAAACAACTTTGTTTTGTTTGCAATCCTGGATCTGTTCTTACTGCATTCTTCCTGAGCATTACAAACACACCCAAACAGTGCAGTCACTCATGAGACAGTAGCCTCCTAAACTCCCACTGCATAATGAGTGGCTAGACTGTGTTGGAGGTACTCCCAAGTCCAGGAAAAATGCAGTTGGAGCTGATCAAGCAATGTAAACACACTTGTGTTTGTGTGGTAACACCAGTATGGTATGCAATCTGTTTTTCACTTTTTGAAAGAAAATAAGAGTCAGAATCAAACTACCAGCTACATAAGCAATCTTTACAGAATGCTGGCAATCATAAAATGCATTTTTTAAACTAGTGACACTTTGAGGCCTAAGGGAGTTGACCGTGTCCCTTTAAAGACTTTTATTTTCAAACAACTAAACACTGTTGTATAAGTTACTGTATCAAGCTGCATTACATACTGATGTGCAACCGAAATATTTCAGCTTACAACATAGAACAAAACCCAAATTAAAACTCACTGAATACTATTCTTATTTTGGTGAAAACAGCAGGAGACAGGACATTATATAGGACAACACAACACTTTGTTTTTAGGTTGACAAGTTTGCAATGTAAATATAAATGTTTAGAATGCAGTAATATGCAAACACACATTTCAGAGGGAAAAAGGCAAAATAAAAACACTCAAATACCCTTTTTTGGCATTTATACAGGACAGCACAGTCTGCAATGTAAAAAAGGAAACTGCAGGGGATGGCCAGCACTTTTTTTCATTGTCAGTTCTGCAAAAAGATGGTCAGAAGGTACAATACGATGTCAGTGGGTGTGTTTTGAGTTTCCACACAATTCATTTATTCTGCCCTTTATTTGCACTAGAATTGCTGGTGTTAAATTTAAGTGCCACCTGATATGGGTTAGGATAACATATGTCAGGTTCCTGGGCAGCCCTTTTTTGCCCCTTGTGCCATCATAGTTTACTTTATTTGCCCATTGCACATATTTGTTGTACAGCACAAGGACATGAAAAATCAGGGCTGCAAAGCATTATGGTTTGTTTAAGATTCCAGCAACTCAGATCCCTTTCTTTTTCACTTGTGAGAGGCACCATGTCCATATCTGGCAAAATGCTCATTGTATCAGTGAAGTGCCCATGGCCAGCTCACAGTGGTCCATGCACAGCAGACACAGGTGCCCCTTCATCTGCCATTGCTTCTGGCATTGTGTCACTGTCTTGAACAGAGTCTCACATTTCCTCCTCCTCCTCCTTCGTGCATATTGTTATCTTCAAAAGACTACTAGTGCTGTGCCTCCTGTGGTGCTGGTGTCTATGGCATTGGCATTGGCATTTGCTGCTGCATCTCCTCATTCCCTGTTTCAGGTCTTGAATCATTGCCTGCAGATGGAGTTGCCCTGTCTTTAGATGTTCCATTTTACCCTCATCTGTTGGTGTTCCTGCTTCTGTTCTTTATGCTCTTCCACATAAATTGCTCTAATTTGGCACTCTCTCCCCTGCTCAGTGTTCTAGCTGTTTTACATCAGCCTATGTTCCTTGGTGCTCTGTAGCTGCCCTTTCCCTTGTGTGTCCTCTGCCTGCTGCTTGGGTGCTTCCTTCTCTGAGGAATATGCCAGCTGTTCTGGGGTGCCCTGTCTCTGCTGCTGCCTCCCTTGTACCTGGATGCTGACATGAGGTCTTCTTTCTGCTCTTTTCAAAAGGAGGATTCATTATCTCTGATGATGGTATCACACTGTTTGGAACAAAGAAATGCAATTAGAATTTAAATAATTAAAACAGAATATTGTCTGTGAACTACAGTCAATAGTGCAGTATTAAATACATAGCATTGGCCTTTGAAATGAGGCTCAAATGACCAGAATTCATAGCACATTTTTACTTAAAAAGAATTAGACTTTTAAAAATAATGGGCACTGTATGTTTAGTGTTAAGAACAGTTTCTATCAATAAGTTAACATTTTTGGTAGTTTGTATGTACAAAAATAGTGTTAACATTTTAATGCACATCAGTAAATATTTGCTAAACAAACATAAATTTGTGTGTCTTATTCATAGCACTATGCAAAACGCATAGCAGCTGAGAGCTAGTGGAATAGCTATTATTTAAAACAATAATACAAAACAGTATTGTTTAACCGTATACTTCTTGGGATCCTTTCCGAAAATTCAGTGTTTTACTGGTGGTGTGAAATGTTCCTTTTCCCCTTTTTCTGCTTACAGGTGTGCTGCTCTACAGATGTGTTACCACTCTTCTTGTTAGATGTAGTTACACAAGGGGTCTCATAAAGGTTTGCGGTTCCGAATCTGTTAGTCATCTTCAATCCAGTATACAGTGGTACAGTGTATTGACTTTCAGTCTGTCAGTAATCTCATCTTTCAAGCTCCACAAAGCCCCTCTTATATACTGTTTCCCAACTTTAAGTCAGCCTGCAGTCGGGAGTACATTGGGTAACACTGTTTTACATGTCACAGTTATGTCATACCTCTCTGCTCCCCAACATCTGATTTTTCTGCTTCTTAATCCCCAGGCTATGAGAAGGGAGGGGGACAGCTACTACATTTCAGCTGGCAAGTGGGTAGAGGTTTGGGGGCAGAGCAGTAAGATGGCCTGTGTTGATCCCTCCACTCTATCTCTTTTGTTTTGTATTTTGTAGTGTATTAATGGGCTTGTCGGCAGTTTTATTCTTTTACTGTAGCACTGTCAGTTTCTTCTTAGTGAGTTGCTAAAGGCTGCAGTATTTTGAGGAGACAGAGTTAAATTTTGCATCTCTGTATGAGACTGTGATTTGATCCTTTCTTTCCATTCTTATTCTCACACGTTTGTTTCTGGTGGTTGGCAGTGTAGCTGGACTGCTGTTCTGGCTTACTGACACAAGTTTTATTTCAGGTGTTATAGTTACGGAGAGGAGGGACAAGTAACTATATGTATCAGGTTTTGCTTTGAGCACTGGAGACCACTGAGGGATTTGGTTCTGATTAACTGTGGGTGTCCTTTCTTCTTGGGGAGTATTGGGGACTCAAGGAGAAGCAGTCAGATGATTGAAGCTACTATCACACTGTATGTACTGCTATGCTCTTAAGTCTCTTTGCAAGGTGTGCCATCTTTACCTGGGATGGGTGGGCTCAGTAATTAGCCAAATTATATAGAATTAACTACGCTCAGTGGAGCACTTATTTTTATGTCTTTACAGGTGGCTGATGGTGAGCCACAGAGCCATGGAGAGGAAAGTTTAAATGGTATCCCATCATATGGGTAAAGCAAATTGAGTGACTCAGATATGAGTGACTCCGTTTCTGCACCTGTAGGAGCAGCGACGGTGAGGTTATAGCAACAGGAGGGAATAGTGAGGGATTAGGGACAGAACAGCGACAGCGAATGACAGGGGTTTGAATAGTGCCATGGGCTAAATGGAGGAGTGCAGCCTGCTGCTGCCAAGCTGGCTGCCTGGTGTGGCAAGTATGGATGCGGCCTACAGTGCCAATGGTCACGGGTTCGGGACTGCCTGCAGGTAGATTTATTTGCACTATTTCTGGTGTTGGATTTTTTTTTTTCTGTTCTCTGTTTCTGTTGCCCATCCATGGTATCCCCCATTTACTGTGCCCCCCCATGTAGTCTGTTCCCCAGTGTCCATCCCCCCCAGAGATGACTATATTAATGTGGGGGTTCTGGGCTCATCCCCTTTGAATTGTCGCTTTATCACCGTGTTGGTGGTTGCTGAGGTGGGTTCCATGCCAATTTGATATTTGGTGAAGTGTACTTCTCTTTTGTGAGTCACTGTAACATTTTTGCAGTTATGACATGGAACCATTTGAACCGAGAGATGGCCAGGAAATTGGGAAAGGAGGAACCCTTTGATTAAGTCTACATAAAGGTTTATGAAAATGTGTTATGGCCTGGGCACTCTTATCTAACTTGGCTTGACCTCCTTGAACTCCTTGCAAGGAGAATAACGTTTTTTAATTCAATATACTTTACTAACATTTTAATAATACCAAAACACAATACAGGAAAACAGTAACCGCAAAACATGAGAAGAAAAAAAAAAAACCACAACACCAACAAAAGTGGATCAGTAAAACTTTCACAGCAATAGAACTGGTAATAACAACATATAATATGGGTGAAATGAAGGCAGATACCCTCCACCAACCTGCTCAATCCTCGCAGGCTCATTAGTCTCCACAACCCCAGCCACACGCAGTACTGCACCAACTGAGCAAGCAAAGGAGAAGGCTACCAAATGGGACCTCATAGGGAACAAGGCCCACAAGAGGAACAATAGATTTAAGTAGAGCTAATGGATAAGACGGTGAAGAGTGATTCCCATCTATTTTGAAAAAGGTGAGGATGCTTCCTGCCACTCACAATGTGTTTTTCCAGCATCAAAGCCGTCATCATTTCGGCCCACCATTCCCTGACCGATGGCACCGTATCATCCAACCAGTGTCCCAAGATCACAAGTTTTGCCACTGCAGATACAATCGATACATGTGCTTTACAAATGGGAATAACTCCCCGTGGAAAGTAACCAGCAAGGCAAACAGTAGGTTAAAAGAGGCCCTGAAGGCCCAACAAAGGGTCCAGGGAAGCATGAATAGCAGCCCAAAAGGAACAACTTTCATGAAGTCCCACAGCACATGTTTTAAACTGCCTCCATCTGTTGACAACTTAGTCAAAGAGGCGATGAAAGCTTCCTCACCTGATACAATTTGCAGGCAGAATAATAAAGATTGCACAAAATTTGGAACTGAACCAACTGAAGTCTGTCCTGTTTCACATACAAATAAGGAGTCTTCCAGATTTTCTGCCAAATATATGCTTCAACTGGAATCCCCAGTTCTTGCATTCAGTAATAACAAGTTCCTCACCAAAGCAGAAATGTCTAATTTCTGAAGGGTTTTGTAAATGGCCGAGACTGAATGGGGTTGAGTAGCTAACTTTGAAAGGGTGTCAAACGTGAACCACTGGTGAAGCTACCAAGGTCTGGGACTGAGCATGGAAAGAATTGCCAGGGAAAGCTGCAGAGGGAGAATAAAGTTAATAGATATTATTTATGAATTATGTTGTTTGCCAGGCCGATTAATCTATGATGCTGAGAGAAGTGCAGTGAGCACCTGAGTTATATTTTCTTCCACGAGGTCACAATTCAACGTACCCTAATGTCAGTGGATAAGTATATGTGCTGCCTAAATTTCTTATTGTGGAATTTTTGAACTCCTTACGGCAGTGGGGTTTTATGGTTGGAATCTGTGCCTTGGCAAATAACTGAAAACTTCAAAATAGACTTCAAAAACAGTTTTTCCAGCCTTTCCATTTGGAGGTATTGATACTATTTATTTTAAATTTCTTTATGGCTTTCTTGGATGGGAGAATTAAAGGCTGTGGTCTATGACTCATAAAAGAGATAATGTAGTCAGCATCCCTCAGCTGCAATTTGGTATTCCTATTAAAGCAAGGCCTGCTGGTTCAATACTTTTGCAGCCCTTTGTATGAGTAAGAATTGTGGAGAATTTGGAGCCTGTATTCTTCTTATTATACCTTCATTGATATACTTGACAGATTTTTTTTTGCTCCCTCCTTCCCCCTAGCTGACCACTCCTTCCAGTCGCCTGGACCCTCCATCTGCTCACCATCCCCAACGCCGGACGATGACTCACATTACGATCCCTCTGGGTAACCCAGCATATCCCTTCACTGGTTGGGTCCCCCTCCTCCGAGGGGAAGGCACTGGTGGGGGCAGCCATCACACTCTGCAATTGGCCCGGGTGTCACTGAGGCGGGGTCTGTCGTTCAGGGCTTGGCAGCAGCAGGAGCCGGCGACCTTCATCTGGCTGGCTAGGGAGCCATTTCCTGGTTTTCAGACATCAAGGCGTCCACTGATGTCTGCCACTCCCCAGTCATCTTGGTGCCTGACGTCCTGCTGTACTCCCAGCCTCTGCCAGGGGCCAGCAGGCACTGGGGCTGCATCCCCACCCTTCCCCTGGAGAAAGCAAGCCATCACTGGATCCTCAATCCTTCTCCCCTCCATTGACCTGGGTCCATTCCTGAACTCGGCTCGTCGGCATTGCAAACGGAAATCCAACCACTGCACCGGCTTATACTTGACTATTTTTAATCTATAAGGATTTACTTTTGACCCAAGGATGAATATAATTGTTGGATTTGAAAAGACATGTAGGTCCTCACTGGAGTTTTATCTTGTATGTAAGAACTGCCGTGTTATAGATCCCAGTTGTTGATGGCGCTGAATGGCATGGTTTGTTACAAAAAAAAAAAAAAAAAAAAAAAAATTATCTTCTTGATATTTTTTTCATTATGTCAAGAGTTACATATCTTTTGTTTGCTGATTGTGTGTATGTTTGGATTGCCCTCCTTACCAACTTAATGATTAAGTTAATGACAACAGCGTTTATACACCCTTATTTGATTAGTTGATGTTATGCAATCATGTGTGAAATAGAAACCAGAATGATGTGCCGGACGTACAGGGTACTATGTAAGAGCCCCTTTCTGTTCTGTAGAATCAGGTGGACTCTGAGGGGTTCCAAAGATTTAGCTTTTGTGGATGTAGGCTGCCTGGTAGCCATTATATTGATAACGTAGGTATTGCTACTGTGAGTTGTTTTACAGAGTGCCACTATATTGGCTAGATCTGTGCCATACCTGTAGGTTACCTGTTTCCTTTATTATGGGGTGGATTATGGAACTGTGGCATGGACATATTGGAGCCGGTTGGACGTGGAATTGGGGTTATATGAACAGGCATATGGGGTGTGTAAGGTCTCCAGGTGCTTGGGAGTCTAACACGTCACCACGTTTAGTCTGCTAAAGTATTTTATTTAGGAACAAAGTAGGGCTTTGCCTGGACAGATTGTTGGGCTCATGTTAATATAGGTTTATTCAGTTTTGAGTTTTCTTAGGGTTGTAGACTTTTTTTTGGCCACTTTGGTTGACTCCTTTTTTACCCAGTACACCATGCACCTGCTACGATGCTGCCATGTTCAAAATGTTCCAGAGTACTGACCCTGGGCCTTCTGGGTTATAAGCCATGCCTCCTGTCTCTCCTGTGAAGGTATGACAGGATCTGTCGTGGGTGAGTTTAGCTGGCTAACAGCAGAAGGACCTCTAAGTACAGCCTTTGTTATGTTACATCTGAATGGTGTTATGGTCTGCTGCTGCCTCAATTTTGCAGGGTCTACACTTTGCTTGTCTTCTACAGATGAATATTTGGAGGTGCCCATAATCCAATCTGCCACGAATTTGAATTTTTCCATGCACTTATGGTTTTATAAGTGATGAGACTATGCACTGTATTCTTTGTATTTTAGTGTCATGTTTGTATTCCTGTATTTCATTTTGTCTAGTTTGAGCTATGTATGTGTTATGTGTATGCTGTAATAGCATATTTCTGAACAATAAAACTTTTTGACTGATTGACACAGTTTTTGATTTGTCCCAATTCATGGCTTAGCCTACTGTGCATGTCCGCTACTGTATAAATATTGTGCATTTTGTGGCACTTAACCACATCTGTTGGAGGAGATGTGAAGCGTGGGAAACCACCACCTTTACATTGTTACTATGACCAAGAAACTGGATGAGAGACATAGCAATGCTGTTTGTGAAATGTGCAAACACTTGACTCCAGTGCTGGTGATACAGAACTACCTTGCAGTGGCCGGAATCCTGATTTCTCTCTTTCCCCTCTACAAGTACGTTCAGCCATGCAAAGGACATCCACTCAAGGTGACAGTGTGCACTAGGTGGGCATCTTTGACACCATAAGTAGTGCAGTGAGATGGTCCGGTCCTGCCTCTGTGGCCTTGAGCAAGTCGCACTACAGTACAAGGCAGTGAGTTGGTCCGATCCTGCTTCTGTGGCCTTGAGCAAGTCGCACTACAGTGCAAGGCAGTGAGTTGATCCAGTGCTGCCTCTGTGGCCTTGAGTAAGCCACCACAAGGCAGTGACATGGTCTGGTGCTGCCTCACCATTAACTAATTAAGCAATAATGCATGACAGGTGTGGTATATCATGAGATATCATCATGCCTCAGGTGGTTGGGCATGAGACTGCAGGCTGAGTGCATCCAACTCTCCAAGAAGTGATGATATTCCATGATATACCACATCCTGGAGTGAATTATTGCTATTATGAACTGGAATACAAGTTTTAGCAGTAAAAAAAGTAAAAAAAAAAAAAAAAGTTTAAATCTTTCTGAAAATGCCTTATTTGAGGTGTTGGAGGAGTTCCTTTTAATAAAATAGTTCCTGGATCATTCTGGACAGCAGGTGGCACTGTTGTAAGTTGAGTTCATGGAGGAAGTGTACTGTGTGTCTTTCTCTCAGCACCAGGAAGTGAACTGTGTTCTTGCCTTTGACCTGGTCCCGCTGCCTCAAGGAGATGTGTGCGGTTTTTTTTATTTTATTTTTCTCAAAACTCGATCTGTGGCAAGCAGAAAGCAGTGATGTGAATGGGAACAATGGACATGTCCCAGTAAGTTACCTGGAAATTTGAAACTACCGGTTGACTCGCCATTAGTACTGTTTAAAAAAAATTGTGGGCTGGTTTTGGATCATTTACTTTTTTTTTTTTTTAAATATTTGCTCAAGGTGCGACTTATGCCATTCTGTCCTGTAGACAGATACCATGCACTCTGTGACTGCCAGCTGCTGCCTAACGTTTTGTGGAGAATGTGAAAGTAGGATGCGGAGGTTGTTGTGGGAAGTTTGACCATCATTCTTCCCAGCAGTCTGCGTTGTGCTGCCTTCTGTCATGGGCACAGTTGTGGGGAGTTTGTTTCTTTTTTTTAAATAGTGGTCGACTGGAGGTCTGACTTACTTTGGACAGTGGGACACGAGAAATACTGCGCGGTCAGTGAGGAGGCTGGTGACCGGAGTTTTTTTTGAAGTCGTGATGATGTAGCCAGATATCATCGCAGCTTCAAAGAACTCTCGGCCTTTCAGCTTTCTCAATTTACAGTCCCCAGTTCAGAATGTGCATTAATATCTTTTGCAGTGATGTTTCCCAAATTATGTATCAGCTAACAGTGGAGGATGCTGAGAGCAGTGCAAGAGAGGTCCATCAGAAACTCGCAGAATGGTGGTCCTTAGTATCCGAATCATCAATTAGATGCCTGCAACACCAAAATGGATGGAATTATAGCAAAGCACTGTATGTACTGTACCCACTGCACCATCTGCATCTGTTTTGTTCACAATTTTTTTATCAGTTTGACAGGTTTGCTGAAATAGTGTGGTGACACAGAGTTTATACAAGTAACAGATTACAAAATAGGAATCTGTAAAATGAAAAATGCCTTAGCTGAATTTCTTAAAGAAAGTGTAAGCAAGACACTGGGTGGTTTGGACTTGCCTGCCTAGATGCCATAGTCAGTGAATTACAGCATATTACACCTCTCAAACCGATGTGTACTTTGGATGGGAGGACATGCCCCATTCTACTTTGCTATGAGGGGGGCAAGCCAGGGAGTTGAAAACAGGGAGGGTTGCAGGCAGGGGTGATGGGGCTGGGCAGTTTCCTGAAGTGGAAGGGGGCATGGCTAGAAAAGGAAGAAAAACTACGGATTGCAATATGAAGCTAGGCAACACTGGTGTGTGGGGTACTGCACCCCTTGCCCATACGTCACCAGCTTTGAGCAAAACTGAAAAGGGGGACAAAGTGGGAAAGCAATTTAAAGCCTGCCTATCTTTGTTCCCTTTATAATGGCCCATTACATTTCAAATATACAGTATATTTAACTAGACTTAGCCTGTGTTGTGGAGTCTGTACAATATTCAAATATTCTTTCAGTCTATGTTCTTTAATGTTGTCCACCAACCAGTTTGATACTTTTAGTGATTGGATTTTAGTAAGGTCTCGCTGTTATAGTGACCTATAAGAATGTAGCTGGTGGATGTGCTGCAGTTAATGTACCTAAAAAGAGCAAGATGCTGATGATTTCTTTTTTCCCCCTCAACAGTATTTATTTATTTAATTATTTAAAATTGATAATCGAGAAAGGCACACTGAGCCAAGGCTCATTTCCAGTTATGACTGGGGATTGGGTTACAGGTGGACTTGAAACATTAGTATACAATTCAATTAATTGAAATAGAAAATTGACAGACAAGTGCAACACAACACAATGCAAGAAATACTCTGCAATGTATACATATTAGTTGACATGGATTAGAACAGAATTATGAGAAATCACATGCAATTGACAATTGTGTCAGAAGAAACAACAAATGCAGCAACTGTACAATGACTTCTATACAATATTTACAGATTAACTTATCTGGCTGAAGGGTGGAGTATATGCTTTCATCCATGAATCCAATAAACATAGGCAGCTGGAACAAACTAAGGCATGGATGGAAGAAAATGAAAATTTTCAGACGTTATGTTTATTGATCAGAGTACCACATCGATCCAATATTTTTACTCCATGTTTTTCCAGAAAGAAGGACTTATTGTACTGAAACCACAGTCCAAACTCCTCCTGAAAATAAACGTTTGCAGTGTCATCTCCTGCTGCAGGCCAGGGCTAAAACTACTATTCAGTGGCATCATGAAGGGTGATTTCTTCAGAGATGAGATCATGTCCATTACACTGGTGCCCTTTATTGAGCGACTGTTTGCAGATGGGCATTGGCTTTTCCAAGGATCAGTACTGGCAGAGCAATTTGCACAAGATGGCATCTTGTGTTGTATCTCAGATAGCATTCCAAGTGACAGTTCCTCTGTGTTCATGGTGGGGAGATACAGCACAGTATTCTATATGCTTAATTACATGTGTGTTTTTCTCTTTCACTTGTATGGATGACCCAAAGCTTGCAGCATCTGGGGTGTACTATAAAAGAGAAGGGAGGAATCTGGTCAGTATACCATCTGAATCATCAGACCTGAGCCCAACAGAGCGGGCATAGCATTAGAAGAAGTAGTACATTTGGAGGCATGTTAAATCAAGGGACCATGCTCAGCTAATATGGGGCATAAAATACTTTTGGAGAGAGTGCTGACAGTTGAAGACTGTAAACAAATTTATCAATCACATGAAATGATGCCAGAAGGTGTTTGTGCCAATGGTTGCACCACTGCAATGTAAAAATAATGATTACTAAGCAGTCTTTTTTCTGTTTGACCAGTTAATAGACAATCTAACACCTAGCCTGGCAGCATCCTGAGGCATGATCTTAGGTTTGCTAATTGCAGCTGTGGGGTATAGGTGTCAAACACTTCCAGGGTTGGTTTCAAAATCTGAAGCACTACTATAAAGTACCAAAGGTTGTGTTGTGGTGTCAGGTTCCAGCACCTAGAGAAGCAGAATCCTGAGGTATGGTTTCAGGTTTACTAATCCTGGCTGTGGGGTCTGTCTTCTCCCTGTCTTACCATCATATAATCTCTCTACAATTTCTCCCTAATATTGGTAAGAGAGCCTTCTTCCTTGCAAACAGCCTTCCAGTATCTCTTTACCTCATGGACTCTCTGGCACTTTTTAAATCTATTTTCAAAGTGTGCCTTTTCACACTTGTATACCACTGCAAACTTCTCTCTTCCACATCCCTCAGCCACCACTGTTTCCTCTGACAGGACTCTCTGAGTGCTGCAGAGCAGAACTTCTACTTAAACAAAGTCTGATAGATCCTGGCCTCTTCTGGTTACTAAGTCACAAGTTAACATCCAGTTTAAGCAGAGATACCAGGAGAAATCTGAGTATGGTCTTTTTCACTATAACCTGCAACATTTGGAGGGGGAGATAAAATGGGCAAGTTGTTAGCACATGGTGGAAATTCACAAAGAACATCATACCCTTGCTACTGCTTCCATGGGCATCAGTACCCAGTTTGTTTCTTACTATAGTGCTCTGTATCAAGCAGGGCCCCCACCCTCAGAGGAAGAATATTCTTGATTTTTCCAGGACCTTAATATTCCCAAAGTTACCACCATCCAGAATCTCTCCTTAACTAGCCAGATTACAATTGAAGAGGTGAAGCAGGCCATATGTGCATCATCAGTGGGCATGATACTGGGCCTAGATGGCTTTCCTACAGATTTCTGTTCATGTTTCTAGGACCTTATGGCCCCCTCATCTGACTGTGATCAACAATGAGGCTAGGGATAGAGGGACACCCCCAGATTTGTGCTGTTTTTCTCCATTTCACTTATCAGTGTGGATGCAAAGATTCTAGCCCATTGATTGAACCCAGTTATTCCTGATCTGATACATCCAGACCAGTTAGGCTTCATTCCAGGATGAATTGGTATGAACAGTGTCTGCCATCTCATTGATCTTGCTTGGGTGGACTGGGCCTCTCCACTTCCCACCATTGCCCTGTCACAGGATGCTGAGAAGGCCTTTGACAGGGAGGAGTGGGTGAGCTTGTGGAAGGTCTTGACTTAATTTAGCTTTTCCCCTGCACTCATAGACTGGATGCCTTTCTTCTATGTTCAGCCTTGAGTGTCAGTCCTGACCAATGGTTATGTCTCAGTTCTTTTTCCCTTGACCAACGGGACAAGACAGGCTAGACCCATCCCCCATTCTGTTTATTATGTGGTTGGAACCATTTGGTGCTTGATTGCACCAACACCAAATAATTGAGTGAGGCCAGGTGGATGGAGCTGTACACAGACTGCTGCAATATGTGGATGATGTGGAGCTTATGCAAAATCCACAGAGCTCCATGATTTCTTTTCTCAATATGATTTGTTCCTGTGCTTCCACATCTGGCTATAAACTCAAGGAGACAAAATCCATGATATACCCACTCTCCAGAGTTTGTATTCCAGCATCATTTCCCCTTCCTTTGCCTTTCAGTGGCACCCAATGGATTTAGACTACTCAGGACGGTGTCAAAATCCATGACACCATGCCCACCACTGTGCTGGCCAACATGGGCCCCTTGATTACAACAGCTAGAGCAGATACGACAAGATGGGAGAAACTCCACCTCTCTCTGTGTCAACTCCCATAAACTTAGTACAGTTCCTAGGATCATTTACATTCTTAACAGCCTCCACTTCCCAATATCCCAGAAATATTTCTCCATCCTGAACAAGGTATTCAGCTCCTTCCTGTGGGAGAGCAAGAGAGCCCTGCTTGGCCTCACTGCTATGATGAGACTCTGGAGACAGGGGGGCTTTGGACTCCCTAATGTCAGGATGTACCGCCAAGCTTCTATCACACGGGCAGGTTACACAGTTGCTGTGATACACACTATGTTCTGCCCACCGAGTTGGAACTATCTAGATGATGGCACAATGTGATTTTCCTCACCCTGTTGCCCTAATACTGACAGACATTTCCTCCACCCCTACAGCTCCACCCACAGCCAGGTTCACCAGGAAGATATGGGTTGCTCAAGCCCCCAAACTGAAGTGGTCTATTCATACCTGTCTCCAAAGACTTCTGTGGAATAATCTGACTCTCTTACTAGGGGGCAACACAATACTCCAGCGAGGGTGGCAGCTCTGGGGAATATTAGTCCTGGGAAACATAGTCAATGTAAACTTTTTTCCAATTCCTTTGTTGCCCAGGTGACAGGTAGGGATTTGGCCCCTCTTGGTGTCTAGACACCCATCTGGTATCCCCCCCAAGTTGCCCAGCTTGGGGCCCACAGCTTGCCTCCTGTGGTGGGGCTCCCTGAAGGGAGAGACCCAGATCCACCATGAGGTCTCAGCTGAGGCTACACCTGGGGCACCATTTGGATGGGGGACTAGGGGCATCACTGTGCAGCTGGCCCAAGGGTTTCTGGCTTTGGAGGCATGGACATGCAATGATGTCAGTACTGAATGTGTGCACACATGCTCCACAGATGTCTGCCATCGTGTCCATACCTTAGAAGTGGTCCCAACCTGGTGTGCACCCAGTTTCCACTGGGTGTCACTCATACATTTGAAGTCCACAGCCCACCCCCTGGAGGAGGAGAGCAGTCACTGGGATGCCCAATCCCCCCCCCGCTGACCCTCTGGATGCTCTGGAATTGTTCCCAATCCCAAGTTGTCGGTGCTGCAAGCAGTACTGCTACCACTTTCATGTCGGGCTGGCACTAGTCAATTTAAACTTGGGCACTCTGTTCTCCTTGCTGAACTTCAGGTTACCAACTCCTTCCACATGAATACTTTTGGCAATATTTTCAGCTGATAAGTGCACTGACAACCTGGTTGGGTGGGAGTCTGAGAATCATATTGAACCCTCTAATGCAGTGCCTGGAAGATGAAAGGGATTAGAGAGGTATGACTGGGTGCCTGTACAGCACCAAACTGCTCTTCCTCATCCCCTTCCTGTAGCTCTCCTAGGAATGGGAGTTATCCTATGTTATCACAGAAGAGGACTGGAAGTCAGTATGGGAGGTGGCCTTTGGGTTGGCAGAACAAAAGGCTCAGGTATTGCAGTAAAAGTATTTCACTGTATATACTGTACACCTCAAAACTTACTGTAAAAATCAGGGCCTTCTTGACCACAGTCAATACTGATGGTACACATTGGATGGGACCACCCTTACTCACATCTTGTGGACCTGTCTATCAATCCAATTGTACTGGGGTCAGATATGCAATCATATGAACATGACTGTGGTTAACAGTTACTAAGGGTCCCAGCCTTGCCCTTCTGAGCCTCTTTCCTAGAACACCAGTGTGTCCCTTGACTGCTAAGCAGTTCTTCTTAGGCATTGGCCTAAACCTCACATGCCCACCCACCAAGAATAGCTCTCTTATGACTTCACAACGGACTCTGAAAAGGTAGCCCACTCAGCAGTGGTAAAACTGTACTACTATTAACAGAATTGGTCCCTGTTTAGGGAATGCATGGGACAGCCTCCTTGTTCTTGTCAAAGTACCATTAAAGCAAATATTCTCTGTTGGAAATATTATGAGAATGGTCCTTTTATATAGTTAGACGACTGGTCTGCTATGTTAAACTCAAATTTTGCACTTTAGTAAGTTCAACTGTTAAACTGATTTGCATGAAATTTTGCATGCACCATCAAGGACCAAAGATCTCTTGATTTACCAAGTTTCATTTCAGTAAGATACATAGGTGTGGAGATATGGAGTGTCACAAATTGTATAATTAAGTTTTGTTACAGTTATTTTGTGACACTGCAGAGCAGAAACGGTGTGGAATTTTGGTCTGAAAATTTCAGGGTAGTTATAACATGCCTTGTAGATGTGCCTTTCACTGATTTGGTGAGAAAATATTAATCCAGTCCACAGTTACTCAATTTTAAAATTCCCATTATTTTCAATGGAAATTTTACTCTCCAGTTAGATGTCCCACTCAAAAATGGATCCTTTGTCACAAATGGATAATCCTTTTTAATAAACGGGTCATCCTGTATTGCAAGTGGGAAATCTTTTTTTTACGCTGCCACCATTTTGTTTTTCACTTAGCGAATTTCAAAAGCTACAAAAGTGACATCCTGGAGAGAGACCAACACATTTATCTGGCTCATCGGGACCCTATTAGGTGGATGCTGCACTTAAATATTGAAAAAATGATCCCAAAATGTATTTTATGTTACATTTTACATCTTTTTTTGTGACTGCGTGATAAGAAAAGGAATCTTTTTTCGTATCACGAGTCATGAAAAAAGATCCTTTTTCATGAAGGAAAAGCTCTCTCTCAGTCACATCTTATTCTCTGTTGTCTAGTTGCACCCCTCCAACCTCCAACCACCATCCCCATATTTATAAATGTTTCCTGGTGTCTAGTGACACCCTCACCCTCTGATCACCATCCCTATATTTATAAATGTTTCCTGAGTGTCTCACTGGCACCCCTCACCCTCCGATCACCATCCCCATATTTATAAATGGTTCCCTGGTGTCTAGTGGTGCCCCCCAACCTCCGATTGCTGTCTCCTTTTTTATGTTTGCTTGTGTGTGCAGTGCACAAGAAACATATTGAGGTGAGTAGAGCATTGCAGAGGTGTGTGGCCAATGCAGCCCATGCTTTCAGGGGCCCGTCCCTCAGCTACCAATCAACAGAAAAACTGCAGATGACGGCAGCTTCAGAGAGAGCTCCGGACTTAAAAGAAATGTGCCACTCCAATCAGGGACAGTTTCGTCATCCCTGATTGCAGCGGCAGCTCCCCCCCCTTGCAACCAGGAACACAGAGGCAGCCAACAAGACTCTCCGCCCATGCACATTACAGTGCACAGTAATGCACATGGGCACAATTTCCTTATTGTTTGCTGCTGCCCTGTGCCCCTGGCCCTAGTGTGCCTTTCATGGCAAAACATTTCATTATTTAAATGGCGGCTCCTGTTGCCGGCCACACACTCCCGGGGTAAGCTGACATCGGGGTGCCCAATCCCGTGTCAACATATCCCCCATTGAGTAGCACACTGGGAGCTCCACCCAGTGTGGGCCAGACGGCTCCTGCCGCCCGCCACATAGTCCACATAAGCTGACATGGGGTGCCCAGTCCCCATGTTAGCATCCCCCCCAGTGTGTCTTTCCTGGTTAAACAATTTCCCCTTTCTTTTCCAACACTGGGATGCTCACTCCCAGTGTCTGATGTGTGCTCCCCAAGCCCGTCAACACCCCTTGACGACTTCGGGGGTACCCAATCCATGAGTCGGCATCCCCCCCTTCCCAACACCATTGTGGCACACTGGGAGAACTTTTTTCTTTATCCTTATATGAAGAAAACCATCCCTTGCTGTTTTTTTTTTTTTTTAAACCTGATTAAAAAAAGGTCCCTCATTGTCTTCCTGCCCCTCCCCATCCCCACCCTCCCTCTGTACACCCCCCCCACACACACCCTTACCCCATACATACCTCCAGAGGTCTGATGCTGTGATCTTCTGTGGATCAGAACACATCTGAACTCTTCAAAGCCGACCGCAAAATGAAGAAAATATATGGTAAGCTCATAATGGCATCAATGGGGGGTTCTAACTTAGGTTGATATCTCAGCCATTTTTTGGAGTTTTGCCCCAGATTTCAACATGGGTTCCTAGGACCCCCACCTCGTGAATCTTGAATTGTTATTTTAGTTTCTTGGTCCCGAAAGGTGATTTCCACGGTTTCTGAATTACCTTTGGGACTGCATATGAAACAACAGTGTCACTGTTCATGAGATGGGGGTCCCAAAAGGCCACGTTGCAAATTTGATAAAAAAACTCAAAAGTGATCATGCATGAAGCGCATGTGAGCAGTTTCTATGTACACTACAACTTTGCTGATTTTCAATATTTTCACTCCAAATTTCCAACATTGCCATTTTTTCCTACCTCCTTATGAACAGATGCTGTCATTTTTGCATCCTGCCCAAAATGTGTTTTTGCACCTGTGGTGCAGAAATAGGCGCGAACGCATAATGCGAAATCAACTTTGGGACAGATTAATGAAATCAGTGCCACTGTTCATGAGGGGGCATCCCAAAAGGCCATGTTGAAAATTTCAAAAAACCCAAAAATGACTGCACTAGAGCATGCCAAGCATGCAGTTTTCTACGCATGCTTGTAACTTCACCAGTTTTCACATTTTCACTCCAGGTTCTCAGCATTGCCATTTTTTCACACCTCCTCATGAACAGTAGAGCTGTCTTTTTTTTACATCCTACCTGAAATGTGTTTTTCACCTGTTGTGCTGAATGGGCATGATCGCTGTGCGAAATCACCTTTGGGGATTGAGGTAAGAAATGATAGTGCCACTGTTCATGAGGCGCAGTCCCAAAAAGCCCATGTTGAAAATTTGAAGTGAAAATACCAACAAACATCCAGGGCATTAGGGTTTATAACCATAACACCCCACCCTTTAGAGACTGATAGGCATCGGGGGTGTGACTTGGGGTTGTCGGCTGAATTGCTCATGCCATTGCACCTCCACCCCCACCCTGCAGCCAGTGACAGGCATCGAGGTGTGCCTTGGGGTCTTCAGCCCTAACATTCACTCCATTCTCCTATACTGCACCCATCTCAGCTTATTTCCTTATGCAATAGGGTGAACATAAGGGCAGAAGCCCCCAAGGCACACCATGACACCTGTCTGTGTCTGCAGGGTGGGGTCGGGTGCGGTAGAATGGTCTGAGCTTTATGCCTGATGACCCAAAGCCACAGCCCCAATGCCTGTCAGTCTCTGCAAGGTGTGGGTGGGGGTTGGCGTTAGTTCAATACTTTATTGCCATTCCTATTATGCAGCTCTCTAACTCTTGCAATACCAATGCCAATACCAGCAAGCAAACATTTGGCATTGACAAATGCTTGTTTCTATTTCCCTGGTGTCTAAGGCAACCCTCTGATCGCAGACCCCATTTTATTTTATTGTTTCCCTGGTGTCTAGTGGCACCCTCCACCCCCTGATCGCTGACCCTGCTTGCAAAAAATAAAATGGTCCTCAATGTTTTTTTCTAGAAAGTCCCTCAGTGATCTGACCCCCCCAACCCCACTCTAACTCAACATCCACCACCCCACACCCTCCAGTACACCCCCACACACTCTCACTCGCCTGGACAGGTGACAGGGTGAAGATCTACTTTTCAATTGAAGACATGTCTTGCTGCTGGAACTGGCAACTGCAATATGAAAAACTATGGTAAATGCAGTTCAGTGTATTTCAATGGGGTTTTCAACTTTGATGCATACCTTGGCCATTTTTGGATATTTTGACACCAGATTTTCAACACGGTGTTTTGGAGAACCCAGTTCATGGACACTGTCACTGAAATTTCACAACTCTGTCCCAAAAGGTGATTTTGCGGTCAGTTGGCTAAATCACCTTTCAGGCATAATTTGAAACTTTTCACTACCTTTGTTCATGAGGTGGGTCATAAGAAGGATATGTTGAAAATTTGTGGTCAAATATGTAAAATGGTGAAGTATGCGCTTAAAATTTTTTTTCCCAACTCTATTTTCTGCACTGGCTGGCCAGGCATCTCTCAGAGGTGCCCGCTCGACCGAAGCCTCTACTCCCCGTCTGAGACCTCTCTCCCTGGGGACCCCCACCCAGGACCTTCCAGACCCCTGAATCACCCGAGGGGGAGGACCTGCCCCATCTACCTGGCAGCCTCTCTGTGATGAGAGGGTTGGTCCTGGATGGGAGCCAAGGAGAACTGGAGGAGAAATGGTCTGGCACTGGGGATGTGGGCCTGGTCCCTAGAGCCCTCGTTGCCTCCCTGGTCCACTGAGGGTTTTTCCATGATGGTTGCCCCCTGGAGTGTGGACGTGCAATGAAGTCCATGGCAGTGGCGTGCCAATGTCTGTCGCAGCTCCACCCCCTTGTCTCTTATGTTCCTGGCACTACTCCTAGTTACCACCAGGAGCCACCAAGGAGTGGTTCTAGTCCCAGATCCCTCCCTGGGAAGGGAGAGCAGTCCTCCGGACCCTCAATCCCTTCCCTCTCCTGCCGACCCCTGGTGGCCATATGGGTCGCAGGTGTGGCCCGAGGTGTGCCATCCAGCGCCTCAACCCTCAGCATCACCGGGCTGGCTGCCTGCATTTAAATTTAACTATGCTCACTTGTAACTTTGGTAATTTTAAAAATTTTTACCCCAAATTTCCAACTTAGCCATTTTTTTACATCACCTCATGAACGTGATGGCTGTCAGTTTTCAGATTCTGGCAAAAATGTGTTTTCTCACCTGTGGTGCGGAATGACATTGTGGTGGAGGTGAATGACGTTTTGGTGGGGATTTGAAAATTCTCAGCCCAGTGTTCATGATGTGGGGTAATAAGGCTATGCTGACAATCTGGTTGCTGTTTTGGCTGAAATGCTTCCACAGCAGCATACATGTATGCATCTATGGAGGGATGGGAGTGCAGGGCTCAGAGGGCACTGAGCTCCCTCAGCCAAATGAGGATACAATTGCACTCTCTTAGAAAGTAAGGAAATTGTTTGCAAAAAAACTCTGTTAATGCATCAGTAAGGGTTAAAGCAACAAAAGTGGGGAATGTGCATTTGGGTTTCCAACCCTAAACCCCAACCACCCCTGCAGGCAAACAACAGGTGTGGGTCTGCCTTGGGGTTGTCAAACCTAACGCCAATTCATTCACATATACTACACCCACCACAGCTTATTTACTCATGGAATGGGGGAGTGTTATTTATTTATTTATTTAAGTCTTTGGTAACCAGGTAGGTGCACTGACCCAGGGACCATTTTCAGGCATGACCAGGGCCAAAAGTGGCAATACAGAAGAGGAAACATAATACAGTAAATACAGCAGACATATACAAGCAGAATATAATATACTAGAAATATACCGAACATCAGAAGTGGACAAGGTAGATAAAATTGGAGTTAGCAAATAAGAGGTCATAGTAGTTATATAAATGCAAAGCAGACAGAAGACTGCACAACTTTTACTAGCCCAAAAATCAGTGCAAAGAATTAATTCAAGCACTAATTGTACACTCTACATTGCATTCAGCATGACAAAATGACAAGTGCAATTAGTGCAAGCCATGTAATACACCAAGACACTGGAATATACAGCTGTAAATGGGGAGGGGCACAGATTGGTAGAGAGCAAGAGTGCAGGGGACCAAGCTGCAGTGTGTGTGTGTATGTGGGTGGAGGGTGGACAACCCCAATGCACACCCCATGCCTGTTGCTGCCTGCAGGGTAGGGTGGTGGGGTGTTAAGGTTGGAAACCCAACACCACATTTCCCTACTGCCACTTTAACTCTAACTGATGCTTTTTTTTGTATACTTTATTTCTACTCTCCGAACCAGGTCATCCTTCCAGAGTGCCCACACAACTTCTGCCTCTACTCCCAGTCTGAAACCCACACATCTATCTCCCTCCCGATCCATAGCAGGTCCAGTCCCCTGGATCAACGCCGGAGGAGGGCCCGCCCACCCTTGGCGGCCTGTCTGAGAATTAGAGGGACCTACCATGAGATCGGGATGCCCAGCAGGAGATCATGATGTGACGAGTCTGATGGCAGGATGTGGGCATGTCCCCAGGGCCTCCTTCATCTCCACTGGTCACAGGAGGGAGTTTCCTTGGGTGGTTGCCCCTTGGAGTTTTGGATGTGCAATGACGCCCAGTGGCACAATGTGCCAACGCCTGCTGGAACTCTGCCCCTGCAGCTGTATCACCGCTCGCTCCTGCACCACCCCACCACTGCCATAGGCTGCCCAGGAGCAGTGTGTACCCTAGATCCCTCTCAGGGAAGGAAGAGTAACCCTATGGATGCTCGATCCTTCCCTCCCTGCTGATCCTCAATGGCACAAGCTCATTCCCAAACCCAGGTCACTGGCATGGCGTGAGGTGTGGCATCCAGCACCTCAACCTCAGCGCCATCGGGCCGGCTGACCGTGAATTGATGCATTAATGGAGTTTTTGCAAAGAATAAACACATGTACTGATACTAGCCATACTGTATTGTATACCTCATAGTTGATGCTACCTCTGTATGATCCAAATGGTCCTATTTACTCTGTATGTTATCTATTTGTATGGTAGGTGAGAGGAGATCCACAATGGTACTCCATCTTGAATAATATGTGTCCTACTCACTAATAGCCTTGTTTCTTGACCCTAGCCATGATCACAGCCACAGCCACAGTTGCAATTTTAATTGTGCCCATGATTATATAGACGATAATGTATGGTCTTTGGTTAATAACCATGCTGCAAATACTTTGAGAGGTTACCATGACATCATTGCACTCGACAGGTTTACAGATGGCATGGCAAATTCGAGAAGTATTTACAGCGCGGTTGTTAACCAAAGACCATACATTATATTTTATAGTGTATGGTAGAACGCTGTTCCGCATGGAAATCCATGCCTGGAACAGCGTTGTTTTCCTGCACTCGGTACGTCACGATCTTGTTGTGCTGCACCGGGTACGTCACCGGTGCAGCACAACAAGATCGAACACATTTGCGCATGCGCAATTGAGTGGCGCACGGCAACGCGGAAGCGAGCGTGGGGGCAGAAACTGAAGTAAGCCCTTTTTTTTTTTTACAAAAACTTGTCCCGGTGTACTGCGTATGGTTGCCCATACACTATAAAAGATTGTGTATGAGCAAGCATACACAAACAAGACAGTTGTGCGATCTTGAGGTATCCGTGGTAACGGACCTCTCGAGCTACGCTCTCGAGGTCTCTGGTTACCACGGAAACCTCTCGATCGCAACTGTCTTGTTGTATATGCTTGCGCATACACAATCCTCTATATTGTGTAATCATGGATTGAATTAATTTACTGAATTACTTTACGGAACATTGATTATTGTGAGCATTCTGTTTTGTTATACCATTGATATGACATACTCAAGGAGGGTTAACAACAGAGTGATGTCATAATGATGGCATAATAAGGTTATCTGCTTGATTTCAATTAATAATAAGGGCTCCCCATACATTATAAATTTCTTTAACCATAACTATAGCTATATATGGTATAATGATAGACATTTTCCAGTAATTGTATATTGCTTACTGTTGAATATTTTAGCAGCAAATAGTGATCATATCCCTGAATCTTGACTGTAATTATCATGGCAGGACATTTTTTTTCCATTCTGTGTCACAGGACCCTGTAGCCACCGCTGATGACAAATGCATAGAACAACACTGTATGTAACCTTATGCAGTATGCGCGTAAAACTGAGAAAATTTAATAAAAATCTTCATGGAAAAGTATTCAGAGTAGCCAATGGCTTAGCTACTCCACTATTTTTTATTGTAACCATGTACAGAATGTCAAATGTATATGCTCTCTTATATTTTATAGTGTACCAGTTTTATCTTTGATGCTTTGTTCTTTAATAATCCTGTGAGGTGCTTTGTGATGTAGTGTATGAAACAGTCTTTGCAAATTTAAGTAGCTGTATTGCATTTGTACAATAAAGTCATTAGTCCTGCACATTGTCTAATTTGCATTTGAAATACCAAAGGTTCTCTTAAATGAAAAGAAGGATCTTAAAAAATGCATGCATCTATAAGCCTATTAATCCCATAATCACTAATATAAACCAGGAGCTGTGAATTATACATGACAGATTCCTACGGAGTTGTGATACAATTAAAGTTTCAGAAGCTGTTAGTTTGAGGAGCATAAAGACCATGTAAAAGGAAGACTGCAGGGCAGACTGGCATATTCAAAGCTGATCTTCAGAACCATCAGTCCCAGTGGCCCCAGCCATGACTACTGAAAAGTGTTAGCGTTTAAAATGCAAATGCGTTCTAATATATTTTGTTCTCTTTTTGTGCCCTTTTGACACAGTATAGTTGCAGCAACTGGCATAGTCAGATAGTTCTTGAAATTTCTTGTGATATCTCTAGACAAGTTCCCTGCCTGCAGTACCACTGTAGTGCCACCAGAAAAAATCTCTTTAGAAATTTCATGAAATATCTGGAAATAGCTCTACATAGATTCATTAATGGTTTGTGTGAAATTTTTCCACATGGCATCTTAATATCATAAGAATACCAGCAGTAGTATAACAGAGCTGATTAGAGGTGTAGAAGGCCCGGAGTCACCGAAAAATATAAGACTGTCATTGTGAATATTCAATTACGCATGGGAGAGCAAATCTCAGTAACATGTACGCTCATGCACTGTGCATAATACCCTCAAAAGCCGCTAAGAAAAAATGAATCTGCACTACATGGCATTTCCATACCATTTTCTCCCTAGCTTTCTGAGCAATCTCATTTCAATCCTGCAGAAATTTCCTACTGTTTAGCACTGCACTGTTTCTTCTTGGGAAATGGGGTAGTCCATTATCTAGAAACATGAAACATAGAAAATATTGGCAGAAAAAGGCTATTGGTCTATCCAGTCTGTCCTGTTTTACATTATCCTATCCTGGGACCTAATGTCTATTCAAGGTTTTGTCCTCACCTCCCTCTTGTCCCCTTCCTTACTGAATTCCTTGTGTAGTTCAGTCCTACCAAGTTTGAAACCACCACACTGAATAATATGAAGTTGACCAAAGCATGTGCTAATCATGTTCTATCTGGATTCTGACAGGATAGTAATATTAAATGGAGAAGAAGGTTCTATAGAAACTAGAATAGTACTAAAAACCACCCCCCTCTGATGTTCTTTGACAATGCCATGAGCTCTCTAGTCTCTTTTTCGGCTGTCACCCCCCCATCCTCTCACCCTTCCTCCCTGATTTCTTCTAGGTTTCTGAAATTATTTCTTGTATGTTATTCATGTATCCTATTTATCGTGATGCTGTACCTGAACTGATGAATATGGTTGTATGCTCTCTTTAATGTTGTATGCCCTTATTTAACATGTTTAACATGTATGTACTCTCCTGACGTGGAACCTTTGTAAAAGAGCCTTGGCTCAAAGGCAATTGTAATCCTAGATCTAAATAAACAAAATATACCTCATGGATGACTCAGTGTACAATACCTTCTGCTCAGTTAAGTAAAGTGAAGAGCAGAAGAGCTCTTCTTATCCATGAAGAGACAAAGTCCTTCTAGTTACACCCTTGGCCGGGACTAAAATGCACATTGCTGTCAAAATATAGGCCACAAGTGCATGAGTGCCAGTACAGCATGCCCAATTGAAACTTTTGGCTCTCTAAAACTTATAGATGGACATTTAAAATAAAATCACACAGCGCATTAATGGAAACCCACTGTCTATCATGGATGAGTGGTGTGCCTTTACTATATAGGAATAAGACATGACGAACTGTGGTTTATGGCATGATAGAGCATGCCCCAGGTGTGTATAATAAGTGCCTTTAGCACCTGGGAAGTGCTCTTATCATTCCATGAACCACACCTTGGAGTATCTTATTCTGCTTATAAAATGGGCCCCAGTAAAAAAGTTAATTAAAAAATGCACGAATAAAAGTGCACATAAACAGAGTAACAAAATATGATATCATAGGAAAAAAAATAGTCTTTGTCATTGTATTGTAGTGAACATGTTTGATGAAAGTTAACTAGGGGCTGTCCTCTCCCCCCCTACACACACACACATATACAAAATCTTCCAGAATATACCTTTTCTTTCTTTCTCTCTTTTTTTGGTTATTTTTTTCATCAGCGATCAAGCATACAGTGACTTTACAGCCAGAGAAGTGGCAGCGAGCGTGTCTCTCGCCAGCCACCTAATTTAATGCTTTTCTGATAGCACTCTCCCGATCGCGTTTCAGCTACCACAGCTACAATATTGAAACCTGGAGTGTTAAAAATAAAAATAACCCCTGAAAGACCTGGTAGTGGAGCGGGTCTGAGAGTCGGTGGAGACAAGTGGGTATGGGCTGTTTCTGGTAGCAGGCATGTGCTTTAGTAGCCTCCATAGTAAACAGTTTTCAAATGGTTTTCTCCAAGGGGTTTCCTCAATGATAAAGTAAAAGAATTGATTTACAGTATTTTTTTTTTTACATTTTGTATATGCATTGTTTGCAAAAGCTGGTGGACGAGTGGCTGTCAGCTTTCATTTGAAAGCCGTTTCTAGGCAGCACATGGTACAATGCTTGATGGCAGCTTTTTCTAAATTGGATGAGAGCAGAGGTCAGAAGAGTGGTTTACCACTGGTTTATTGTACTTTACTGGGTAGGGTAATGTAGGACACTTGGGCTGTGTTCCAGAGGCGTTTGGGAGGGGGGTCCAGCTCGCTGCTACAACACTGAGGTTGGCACAGTGATCTGTGTTGTTCTCCATCCTGACTGGCGAAGAGGTGCCAGTTGGCACAATATGCCCTGATAAGGACACGGCAGAGGCTCCTCTCAGCCAATCAGGATGCAGAATTCTCCAGAACCATTTTGTAATTTAACATAGAAGTTGTAGGGTACATTTTGCCTAACAAATGTTTATCATCTTCAGAGGCTGAAGCACCTCTTGAGTCGAAGAGGCTAATGAGGCTATTGCACCTGTTTTTACATAATTTGTCTGTATCATCCATGTTGCCCCCTATCCATGCCAGGTAAAGGAGTTTTATTTGACTGTTTACCCTCCCAAAATGCTCTGCTGCCTTTCACAATGAGAAAGTGTTAGAAATTCTAGTAAACGTAGTTTTGTGCTGCCATGGAAAAAGAGGATAATGTTTTCCCGTGGGAGAAATCAAACTGTAAGATATTAGAACACTACAGAAAAGTATGTCCTGTGTGGTATTTGACATACTGTACACCATAATATCTTTAGTAATTAGAAACATAGAAACTTGCCAGCAGGAAAGGACCCAATGGCCCATCCAGTCTGCCCAAACCCCCCTCTGTCCTTTTATCTTGCCCCCTCCACTTCGTGCCATTTTTTGCCTTTATTTAGTCCCATGTAGTCATCCCAAGCCCTCTTGAATATGCTCACCGAGACTACCCCCACCGCCCATTCAGGTAGCCTATTCCAAGGACCCACCACTCTCTCAGTGAAGAACTTCCCCCTCGCATTTCCTCCAAACCTGCCCCCTCCAGCTTGAATGTGTGTTCCCTCGTTGATTTGTTCTCCCTCATCCTGAATATGCTGCCCTTCCTTACCTTGTTTATTTCCTTCATATATTTGAAGGTTTCAAACCATATCCCCCCTTTCCCTCCTCAATTCCAGTGTGTATAAGTTTAGTTCCTCTAACCGCTCCTTGTATGTCCTCCTGTGCAGCCCTTGAACCATCTTACTAACATACTAACATACTAAAATGCCAGCAGAATAGGCCTAACGGTCTTTTGTGTCTGCTCGTTTGGTCAGCCTCCACCCTGGGTGCTGACCTTGCTGCCCCCCTCGCCTCCTCTGGCTTCTCCCTTCCCAGTTCCAGATATTCTTGCTGCATTGGATTTTGCTTCCAGAACCCTTCCCCTGTATCTGTCCCACCCCCTCTTGAACCCCTCCACTGTCTCTGCCTCCACCAGCCCCTAGGCAGCGCAATCCATGGCTCCACCCACCTCCCAGTGAAGTAGCACCTCCTCCTTTCTCCCTGAATCTTCCCTCTCCAGCTTCCACCCATGCCTCTAGTGGCCCCCTCCTCCTTCCTTCAAAGCACCCTGACTGTTCCTCCCTATTTACCCTTTTCATTGTACCTGAAGACCTCCATTATGTCCCCCAGTCCCTTCTCTCTTCCGATGTGTACATATTTAGCTCTTCGAGCCCTCTCCTCATAGGTCCTGTCCTCCAAGCCCCAAATCATTTTGGTTGCTCCTCCTCTGGACCTCTCCAGGAGGGTAATGTCCTCTTATGTGGCTCCTAAACTGCACCTAGTACTCAAGGTGCGCCTCACCAAGCAGTTATACAGAGGGAGCATCACTTCCTCCTTCTGGAGGTGATCCCCCATGTATGCATCCCAGCATCCTGTTGGCCTTGGCTGCTGCCTCCCACAAGTCTCTGAGTTGTTCTTCTGACATCCACCACCTCCCCAGGTCCTTCTCAGCCATCGAGACTTGTAGCATTCCCCCGGTGTACATTTGGCCTGGTTTCTGGCCCCAGGTGGAGTACCTTGCATTTCCTGCATTGAACCCTCAGCTTCCACTCTTTAGACCATCTTCCAGAGCCTCCAGGTCCCCTGTAGGCCACCCTCCCCTCCTCCCCATCCACCACCGCCCCCAGTTTTGAGTCATCCGCAAAGAGACTCATCTCACTCCTGATTCCTGTCCTTATGTCAGAGACGTAGGCGTTGAAGAGGAGGGGCCCAAGGACTGATCCTTGTGGGACCCCACTAATGACCCTCCTTGGGGATGAGACTATCCCGCCAACTACGACCCTCTGGGTCCGGTCCTGGAGCCAATTGCCTATCCATCTGATTATATGGTTCCCCACCCCCATTTCTCCCAGCTTATCCAACAGGCCCACGTGAGGAATAGAGTCAAATGCCTTGCTGAAGTCTAGAAAGAGGACGTCCACTGGTCTACCCAGGTCCAAGGCACTCGTCACCAGTCATAGAACTCCACAAGGTTTGTCTGACACGATTTCCCTGGGACTAATCCATGCTGTCTATCGTCCAGGCACCCTGACTTTTCCAGGTCCCCCAGCCTCTCCTTGACAATGCCCTCCATCACCTTGCCCACCACCGATGTCAGGCTGACAGGCCTGTAGTTCCCTGCCACCTCCCTTGATCCCCCCTTGTGGATAGGCACTATATGCGCACCTTCCAGTCCTGGGGCACCCACCCTGTCCTCAGAGAGATGGTGAAAAGCTCCCGCCAGGGTTTTCAGGACATCTGCAAGTTCCTTCAGCACTCTGGGATGTAATTTATCTGGCCCTGCTTTCTCTGTCTTAGGGAGCTGAGGGCTTCTCACTCTCTCTGCTGTGATTTCCACTTCTGGTACCTCTTCTCCTGCTTAGCCCTCCCTCCTGCCAGTGATGCCTCCCCTCTCCCCAGACCCGCGATCGGGTAGGCCCCCTCAGTATCTCTGTCTCTTCCCATGTATGATACAGCACCCCATTTTCCTGGTGAAAACTGAGGTGAAGTACTCATTTAGTACCTCAGCCTGCTCCCCCGGTCTTGTGCCCCATCTCCCTGATTTAATCCTGCTAATCTGCCCCTTCACCCTTCGTTTTTCCCCAATGTATCTGAAGAACCCATTTCCCTCTCCTAATTCCCTGGCCAGGTTCTGCTCCTTCCTTGCCTTAGGCCGCCCTCACCACCCTAGTGGCCCTTCTAGCCATCAGCTCATACTCCCCCATCTCTTTCACCCTTGAGCACTTGAATTGCCTATAGGCTGCCTCTTTCCCCGCACCACCTCCTGGACCTCCCTTGTCCACCAGCAGGGTTTCGGCCCCACCGCATTGTCTTACTCTGCACAGGTGCTGGTAGCATCCTGTACCCCTCTCCTGATGATTTCCCACCTACTATCAGCATCCATGTCTGACCCAATCACATCCAAATGCTCCTTAAGGATCCTTCCCATTTCCTTAAATCTGTCCCCTGAAGTCAGTTACCTCCGCCTTTGTGCAGCCTTCTAGCCCCCAGGTCCAGGCAGAACCAGACCGTGCATGGTCACTTCCCCGCCAATGGGTCCCTACCTCAGGCCCCCAATCTGGTCACTGTCTGCCAGGACCACATCCAGTACCCGTGCCTCCCTGGTCAGTTCCCCCACCTGCTGAGTTAGGAACGCTTCCTGAAAGACATCCAACAACCTCTGTTCCCTGGTCACAGAGGATGTCATAGTCTCCCAGTCTGTTCCTGGCATGTTTAAGTCCCCCAACACCGCCACCGTTCCTCTGCCCAGTCTGCACTGTCTCCCAACATCTGCCACGAAACTCTCCTCCAGGGCAGGGGGTCTATACACCACTCCTATTTTAACTCTCTTGCCCCCCCTTGTTATCAAGGTGACCCAAATGGCCTCCACGGTTCCCTCCGCCTCCTCTACTCCCCCTATGCCAATGCAGTTTTTGCCTATCATTGCTACCCCTCCTCCCCTTCCCTCCCTCCTGTCCTTCCTGAACATAGTGAAACCCTCCAGGTTCAGGTCCCAGTCGTGTCCTGCAGTGGCCCAGGTCTCAGTGACCGCTGCCACATCCACTGCTCCCTCAGTTAGCATTGCCTGGAGCTCAGGCATTTTATTTCCCAAGCTCCTGGCATTTAGCAGGACTACCTTCCACCCTTTCCCTATACTTCCATTTCCCCTGCTCGTGTTCCCATGGGGATTCTGTTTTCCCCTGGTCTGCACTTTACCAGTCGGCCTTTTCCCGCAATCCTCCAGCTCCCCAGGGGGGTGGAGACAGAGTCCCTCCTTTATTGGCACCCCCTTGACAGCCTTTTCTCCCATCCCTCCCCCCTTCACAAGTTTAAACCCCACCTTTCACCAATGAACCCCTCTATTTTCAACTCAAAGATTCCCCTTCCCTCCAAATTGAGGTGGAGTCTATCGCTAGCATACAGCTCCTTATCCTCCCAGGTCTCCTCCCAATCCCCCATCAACCCATACCTTCTGGCCTCACACCACCCCTGAGCCACTGGTTTATCTCCCTAATCTTCCTTTGTGTTCCCCACTAGCCCTTGGCACTGGCAGGATTTCGAATGAAACTGTGCATCCTATGTCATGATAGACCCCTGGCAAGCTCCCTGAATCTTGCCTGTATCTCTAGCTCACTATTTCCCTCAATGTCATTTGTACCCAGGTGGACCAGTATGTCCGGGGAACCCCCACAATCCTTTGCCAGCTGATATACCTCATGCTTAGCCCTCTGCACCGTTAGTCCAGGGAAGCATTTTGTTCTAACTGGCCAGGCTTCTCCCTCCTTATCCCATTTGATACCCCTGATCATAGAATCCCCCAACAGGAGCACTCTGACCGCTCCTTTTCCTCCATTTCCCCCCCTTCCATGTCCCTCATCCTTTCTACTGGCCCCTCCACCCAGCCGGCTCCTTGTTCCTCCCTATCTGGGTGCCACATGCCACCCCCTCCTTATTTACCCTGGCCACCCCTCCCCTCCAATCCTATGCCTCTCCTCCTCCTGAGTATCCTTCTGTACCTTGCTAACTCCCTCCTCACTGCTTGCGACTGGTCTTTCTCCCCCGTCTGCTAAACTAGCCTGGCTCATCCTCCCTTCTTTCCTGTTTCCATTTAGTCCCTCCTTGCTTGTCGTGCTCCCCTGGCCTAAACCCTCAGCTCCCTTTACTGAATCCTTCTTGTACTTCTGGTCCTTCTCCTTTACCTTTCCTCCCAACTTGTCCTTCTCCTTGCGCTTTCCTCCCTCTTCCCTGCCCCTCCTGCTCTGATTCACTGCTCCCCCCATTTTCCTGCATTCCAGGTTCCCCCTGTTCTTCCTGCTATCCGGCCCCTGCCTCCTGCCCCCCACTCCCTTTCCATCTCTAACCACCCCTGTCGTGGCTACATCACCCCCTCATCCTCGAGCAGAAGAAGAGAATTGAGCTGTTAGTTAGTGTAAGGTCTGATCCACCTCCCGCCTTGCTTCCTTCTGTCCAGCCCCGCCATCTGCCTACTTCCCTGAGAATGTTGTCCTCTGTCCCTCCTTTGTGAGGGTCCCAGTTACCTGCCTGTCCTTGGTAGTGTCCTTTGACCCCTCTGCCAGAGTCTCTATGTGACCCTGAGTATTCTCCGCACTCTTTTCCCATGCCCCACACCCAGTGCTTGGTGCAACCCATGGAGATCCTCCCCTTCCCCAACCAACCTCCCCCTTCCCCAAGCTGTCTCCTAATCCCCCAACCTCCTCCCTAGTTGTGCCAGCTGGTAGCACACTGGGCAAACCACTGAACTTCCAAGCCCAGTCCAGTATCGTGGCTGCTCCACACCCTGTGCACCCACCACCTCCCAAAGATGCCGGCCCTAATGATGTGTGGTTCCATCCCCTTTCAAGTAGGTTTCCTTGGGTGAGCCACCAGGTTCCCCCCTAGTCCAAGATACACCCCTACTGCCTAATCAGGTCACCCACTAATCTTAGATACAGTTCCACAGTACACTGGTAACCCTGTTACTAGGTGCAGTACAACACAGTAAACTTATAAGGGAAATGAACAACTCCCTAAGCTGCTCTCTCCCAGCCTTTAAATCCAACTCCCAGTGGCTAGAACTACATGAGCTGCACCTGCAGCCTTTTCCTCCAATTGCAGGACAGGTGTTCCCCTATAAATTAGCAGAACTCTGGGGAGGGAGGGTGGGGAGGGTGGGTTTGGGAAGACACCTGATTCAGAGAGAGTGTATCAGCCCTGTGTCACCCCTCCAAGCCCAGCAGCCCAAGAACCAGGCCCCAGCAAATCCCACCAAATAGGTGTTAAATCAGAAGAAATAGGCTCCACCAGCGCAGCCTGTTACACAGTGAAACATCCAACAAATGAGCCCACTTACAGCCACCAAACCAGTTTTCAAACTTTCAACAGCCCCCAAAACAATATCCTGCTAGCCCCTTAGAAGTAAGAAAGAAAAGAAATAACCTTCTACCAAGTAAAATCCACAAGAACCCTGTGAAAACAACAAGCAGCAGCTGCTGTCCTGGAACACAACTGATCCTGTCCCATTCCAGTTCCTTCTGAGAAGACAAAGCAGCTTACACCACAAACCTGATTCAGCTCTGCCTCCAGTCAATTAGCTGAGTGAGACCTGGCCAGACCATTAACACCCTTCCCCCACTATGCAGTAATCTTTGCAGCTACTGAAGTCAGCAACAATGAATCAAAATTCAACTCAAAGCCCCCAAAATATGTTTGCTGCCAAAGGAAACAGGTCTCCAATTTAATCAGCTTCACTAACAACACATCAAAATAGGCTTGAAATTAACAGATATAGGTCTCCAATTCAAATAACCAGGCCCCAGCAAATCCCACCAAATAGGTTTTAAATCAGAAGAAATAGGCCTCCACCAGCGCAGCCTGTTACACAGTGAAACATCCAACAAATGAGCCCACTTACAGCCACCAAATCAGTTTCAAACTTTCAACAGCCCCAAAACAATACCCTGCTAGCCCCTTAGAAGTAAGAAAGAAAAGAAATAACCTTTTACCAAGTAAAATCCACAAGAACCCTGTGAAAACAACAAGCAGCAGCTACTGTCCTGGAACACAACTGATCCTGTCCCCTTCCAGACAGAGTGTTGCCTTTCTCTGAACCCTTTCCAACCTGCCTCTGTCCCCCTGCAAGTGTGGCCTCCATAACTGGACCCCATATTCCAGATGAGGTTGGACCATAGTTTTGTATAATGGCATGATCACCTCCCTTCTCCTGCTTGTAAAGCCCCTCCCTATGCATGCCAACATTTTGTTTGCCTTCCCCATTGCCTTATTTTATTGGTTCCTCACCTTCAGGTTATCTGACATGATGATCCCCAGGTCTCTTTCCAGCTCTGTTACCTCTAGTCCCCCCAGCCAGTATTTTGACCTTGGGGTCCTACTCCCTATGTGCATAATTTTGCATTTTTTTTTTGCATTGAATTGCAATTGCCACTTCCCTGACAACTCCTCCAGTCTGACTAGATCCTCCCACATATTTTCCACCCCTCCCATTGTATCCACCCTGCGACAGAGCTTCGTATCATCTGCGAACAGACACACCTTCCCATTCAGGCCTTCTGAGATGTCCCCAATGTATATGTTGAGCAGTATGGGTCCCAATACTGACCCCTATGGTACCCCACTCATCACCCCTCCCTCTATGGAGGACATCCTGTTTATCACCACCATCTGCGTTTTACCCTCCAGCCAGTTTTCCACCCAGTGTACTAGTTTGCTACCTACCCCTGAGCTATCCAACTTGCTTATTAGTCTCCTGTGAGGGACGGTGTCAAAGGCCTTTCTGAAGTCCAGATATACCATGTCCACTGCCCCTGCCTTATCACATATCTCCGTTACTACATCAAAGAATTCAATCAGGTTGGCCTGACACGACCTACCCCTGCTGAATCCATGCTGGTTTTTGTCTACGAGTCCCTCCTCCTCCAGATATTGTTCTAGACTTTCCTTTATAAGTGCCTCTATCAGCTTACCCTCTACAGAGGTAAGGTTCATTGGGCAATAGTTTCCAGGTTCTTCCTTTCCTCCCCCTTTGTGCAACGGCACTACATCAGCTCTTTTCCAATCCCCAGGACCCTCCCTATGTCTAGAGACAGATTAAATAACTTTGTGAGAGGTGCCGCTAGCTCCTCCCTCAACTCCTTGAGCACCCTGGGGTGGATTTCATGGGGACCCATTGGATTGTCCATATGCAGTTTTCCTAACTCCTCCAACACCCTACCCTCTGAAAAGAGGCTGGCGTCCATCTCACTACCCACCTTTCCCCTCTTGCTTAGTTCTGGCCCCTTTCTTACTTCCTCAATCGTGAAGACGGAGGTAAAGTATTCGTTCAGCAGATTTGCTTTCTCCTCATCTCCCTCTATCAGAGCTTCCCCTCCCCTTTTAGCCTCATAATCCCCTGCTTGCCTTTCCTTTGTTCACTTACATACCGGAAACATTTCTTATCTCCCCTTTTGGCCTCACTCGCTATTTTCTCTTCCGTATTCACTTTAGCACTCCTGACTATGTTCCCCACGTCCATTAAGTTCTCCTTGTAAAAGTCCCTATCCGCCATCCTCTGTGAAGCTTTGTAGGTCCTGAATGCATTCTTTTTTTTCCTGACTGCTGTCTTCACGTCTGATGTAACCCATAGTGGTTTCCTCCCCCTTTTGCATTTGGTCACTCTCTTGATGCATTGCTCTGTTGCCATCAGAATCCCCCTCTTTATTGCTCCCCAAAGTTCCTCAGCTCCCTCTAGGTTCTCTTTCCCTACTATTTCCTTTTTGAAAATATCTTTCATTTTTCTAAAATCCACTTTTCTGAAGTCCAGAACCCTAATAGTGGACCTATTCTTATCCGATCCAGTCTGAAGCCTAAATCTGACCATTCTGTGGTCACTATCTCCCAGATTTTCTCCAACCTCCACCTCCTCAACACTATCCCCATTGGTCATTACTGAGTCAAGTATGGCCTCTCCCTTAGTTGGTTCCCTGACCAGTTGATGAATAAATGCCTCCTGTACTGACTCCAATAGCTCCCTGCTCCTTTCAGAAGTTGCTGTTGGGATCTCCCAGTTCACATTGGGAATATTTAGATCCATTACCACTAGAATTTCTCTTTTGCCAGCCATCCTTTGTATTTCCCTAGCTAGCTAGCTAGCTCACTCCCTATCAACCTCCTCTCCCTGGTTTGGTGGTCTATATGCCACCCCTTTCCTTACTACCTCCCCAGTTCTTTTAGTTATTGTGACCCAGAGGATCTCAGCTGAGCCCTGTCCTTCCCCACTCACTGTTGCACTTATCCCATCCCTTATTTATAGGGTGACCCCACCCCCCCTTTTCCCCTCTCCTGTGCCTTCTATATGGACTATACCCTGGTATTTCCACTTCCCAACTGTGGTTATCAGTCCACCATGTCTCAGTTACCGCTATCAGGTCTAGGTCTTCTGCCCCCATTATTGCCTCCAGATCCCCCATCTTATTCCCCAGACTTCTAGCATTTGCCAGCAGAGATTTCCATCTATCCCCTTCTCCTCCATTCCCCTTCCTTCTGTCATTCCCTGCTCCCATTTGTGGGGGAGTGCAAGTTAGGCAAGTCCCACTATCTACTTTCTTTGGTCTGCCCCTATCTACGTACTTCCCCCTCCTTAGTTTAAATCATTTCCTAGTGTTTCATCTATATATCCCTGCAGCTTCCCCCCTAACAGTCTAGCTCCCTCATCATTTAAATGCAGTCTGTCTCTTGCATACAGGTGTATGTCTACCCACGTGTCCCAATTTCCCTATGCATGTGTATCCCTCCTTTCTGCACCACTGCCTTAGCCAGTGATTAAAATCTTTGATTCTTAGCTGCCTGGCCATACTTGCACAGTGTATCAGCAGGACTTCTGAAAAAGCCAGAGAACTGACTATCCCCTTACACCCCCTGGCTAACTCTTTGAATTTCCTTTGTACCTCTTCCACCTCCTCCCCTGCCAGGTCATTTGTTCCGAGGTGAAGGACTAGGTGTGGTTTCCCTTCAATTAACCTAATGTTTTCCTTGATTCTAGGTAATGCCCTGCTTGCCGCCATCCCTGGGTCTCAGAAAACTGATCTCCCTTTACATGCTACTCGCTTCCTCAACCAGTGTATCCCCTTTATGATTGAGTCCCCATATACCATTACTGAGTTTGCATTTTCCGTCCCTAGGTATGCCTCTGTAACTCTACTCTGCTTAATTTCTCTTGATTTCCTTGCATTGCTGTGCTGGTCCCTCTGGCTTCCCACCTCTGCAGTCGCCATCTGTTTCCCCCTGTCCTCCACTTTGCTGCCCTGCCTGGACTCCTGCTATTCCCCTCTCATTGCCAATACCATTTCCCCTTTCCTTCCCCCCTGTGTTTTCTTTCCTTCCCCTGTCCCCTAAGCTGTTTACCTTCCTCAGTCTCCCCCTCCCTCTGCAGCATCCTCCTCTGCCCTATTTCCTTTGCCCTTCCTGCCCTCACTAGCTTCCTCTCCTATTTTTTCTTCTCCCTCTCCAACTGTGCCACCCTTGTCTCCCCTCTCCTGTACTCTTACCATGGGCCTTTCCTTTCCTTTAGGATTGCTATGAATTTTGTGTTTCAGCTCCCCGCTTTCCTCTGTCCCTGTCCCCCCTTTGGCCTCCTGTTCCTGTAATCCTGATAAGGGCCAGTACCTGTCTAATCCCAGATAAGGTCCAGTACCAGTTGGCTCCCTATATTTTCCTTGTTTCAGCTTACTGATTACCTCTGCTCCTGTCCCTCCTTCCACCTCCTGTTCCTGCTGACCGGATAAGGGCCAGTTCCTGTTTGATCCCCCTTTATATCCTGCTTCATTGTTGCTTGTCCCTGTGTACCCCTGCATTTCGCTACCTCCCCTTGTCCTTCCCTTCCCTTCCCCCATTCTGGCTGTCTCCTTTCCATATCCATTCTTCCTTCCATCCCTCCTGCCTTCCTCCCTCCTTTCCCCATCCTCTTGACCTTCTCCTCCTCTCCTCTCCATTTCCCTTTTTAACCATGCCAGCTCAGTTTCCAGCTCCCCCAATTTCTGACAAACTGGGCACTCTCCCCATCTCCATAGAGCACTCATAAATACGGCTGCCTGCATTTGTTGCAACCCACTATTCTCTCTCTCTCTCTCCTCCATGCCTACTATTTCCGCCCTTTTCCGGTGTATCTCTGCTCTCCCCTGTCACAGGTCCTCACCTTGATGTTCGCATCTTCCCTGATGTTCCCATCTTCCCTGCCTTTAGTACACTCAGAGGTAGCATATTAGAAAGGCAGAAACAGAACAGAAGGGCAATTTTAAAGCTAGGCTAAAAAAAAAAAAAACAGATTTAGTGCTGTTCCTATGATGAAGCTTCTTCTGGAATGATTTGCAAAGGAAAAGAGTAAGGGCCAAAACCACATAGTGCCCTGGGATACATGTGAATTACACATATCCTGGCCGCATGCCCTTGTGTTCCAATGTCTGTCCACACCAGATTGCATCCACAGCCACTGCCTACCTCTCTCTATGAGCCATGTGTGTGTGTGTGTGTGTAGCATCATGAGGGGTGGAGGGTAATGCGGTATGCAGCCCTGCAGGATATTGGGTATCCATTTAGGTGCCTGCATTGACTTGACAGTGAATCCCAAACTTTGCATGAAATGGGAGATCATTGTATCTGGCAGTACTCCATGGACTGTCATATCCCTGTATGGAACACTAACACAAATGTGACATGGAACAAACTCTTCTGGACCATCTCTAGCCCTTCATACCAACACAGAGGGCTGGGGAGACGTGGCAGTGGGCCTTCATGGGCCCAGAAGGGGGCTCCTTAGTGTGCCATGTAAGGCATGCAGGTGGCCAGCAGCCATTCCAGCAAACACTTGGGTAATGTAACACTGCCAGACCCTCTGTTCCTGACAGTATGCGAATGGTACTGTAGACCATGCGACTGGAAATCTTCACTCCTGTGTCCACCACTGACCTAGCCACTCACATAGCTCTGTGCATGGCACAGGATCTTGAATGGATGGGGTGCTTGTAATGGCTGTGCATACCAGAGAGTGCCCTGCAGGTGTGTATCCTGTGCAGATAGGGAAACACCAGGGCTTTTCCTGGCCTCCTCATGGGCAGAGTGGCCAGGAGCCCTTTGAGGATTGAACCCTAAGTATAATTACTATTTATATTGAAGATGCCACCATTTTGTTCCATTTGTAGACCACACATATATATCTGGCAACCCACCTCACCCCTTCCCATTTTTGATTCCTGGATTTAATTGCAATAAATCCTGCCACAATAGGCATCATCATCAGAGATTATACTACAAGCACACCTTCTCAGCCAATTGGAGTGCAGAGTAACTATATAGTCATTTCATATTAGACTCATTAACCATTCAGTATCATGCGGGGGGGGGGGCATGGGTTTCTATCCTCAGCAAGGAATCCCAGTTGGAGAAGGCAGCCCAGACAATCTCTAAGGCACACATTATTTCTCCTGGGAGGGTCAGCAGTATATGTTGCTGCTTACCTGACCCTGGTGAAACAATGAGATGGATGGGTGCCAAGTAGTACAGAACCCCACTTTCCCTAGCCCCTCCCCAATGTCAGTAGGGTGTAGAGCAATGTCTTATAGCAGCCCATGCCTTGCCTCTAATGTCTTGATATCAATGTGCAGAATCCTGTTTTCTTCAAATTACCTCCCTGCCCATAGATATGTTGTCTTCCTTAAGGATCTGTCTCTAGGCAATGGGCAGTCCTGCCATGAGGCTGTATAAGGTACAGCAAGAGTGACCAACATTATAGATTCACTGTGTAGCAGAAGTAAGAGAGCAGATAAAAGGAGTAGTCATGAGGGTGGTAGCTTGGGACCTCAATGATAAAAGAGAATTACCAGAAAGAGAATAAACAAAAGTACCAAAGGTACTGAACAGCAGCAAACTAATAAGCTGGAAAACTGTATAAATATTTCACTGAGATTTTATTGTGATATATAATATTTATAAATGGTACCGACAACCAGCTGTATAGAAACAAGTGTTAACGTTCAGCTGTCTGCAACAGTCAGGGCACCCAACCATTCTCCATTTATATACCAGTCCATCCTATCTTCAAAACAGCACACAGCTTCAAGTTACAAAAAGTAGCATGATTAATAATGTAGTTAAATGTCTTCCTAAAGCTCTTTTTAGCAGTAAGAGTGGCTTCACATTCCTAGGGTGTGAGAATTGCTCAACTTGGGATATGAGCTTTCACACCTAAGAACGAGCCTGAGACCACTCTAAGAGTGGTATCAAGATATGAGTAAATATTATTTATAATACTTTTGACCATTTTATAAATCGTGTAAGTGTAATAATCCCCTCCAGGTGCATGTTAGTGCTGTAATAACCTCACTTCATGGGTGGATGAAGGCCTTTGGGTGCACCTCGGGCCTCACAACCCTCCTAGGTCATTCAATTATTACACTATTGTCGCACACCCAAACGTGAGTTATTCCTTACTTAATATCCAACGGTTGCTTGTTGGCCCATTTGATGCACCATTCTTCATTCACAACAACAGCATCATGGGACCCATAATTAAAGCTCTTAGTTTGTGCTGTGCAAAGAGCTCATCCTGAGAGCAAATTAGTGCATCGCCTTAAAGTTGCTAGAGTCAAACAAGTTTGGACACAGTGTGAGTGGCCAAACTTGTTTGAATATAGCACCTCTAGAGCAAAGCCCTACTGAAGGCAATAAAAGTGTGCTTGGCACTAAGCACTTATCCCTGCTGGCCACACAACTGATCCCCATAGGCGTAGCAGTAATATTTATATCCCTGGTAGTTTAGTGGCTCCTTTCCTCATCTGCTTCTCATAGGCATATAAATAATCTGTTTATTCATGGTAGTCTTTTTTTTTTGAACTTTCAGTTTATCTCCTTCTCCAGCCCCACCATCTCCGACTCATCGGGAACACCTGGGACTCATCCCTCTGCCATCCACCCTACCTGGATCCACTCCTGAGCCCCATGGAGCCGCAGTTTGCCCCTCAGGTGGGGACAAGGTGGGGCCCGAACACCACAACACTTTGTGGTATCGTCGGTCAAGGCAGTCCAGTGGGTGGTGGCACATCGAGGGCACGCTCCTGGTGCTCCGTCTTCCTGGAGATGGAAGGCTTTTTTCCTCCAGTTTCTCCCCCATGTGTGGTGTGTGCCCTGATGTCATGGCACTGCGTGCTGATGTCCACCTCATGTTGTAACCGGCCCCTCCTGCAGCTGCAGGACTTGTCGTACCCCAAGGCTCCGCTCGGGGTCAGGCAATCTGTGGACCTTGGTCCCCTCCCCCAGAGAAGGCGAGCAGTCATGGGATGCTGAAGCCTTCTCCCCCAGCCGGGCCTCCAGTGACCTGAGTCCGCTCCCGAACCCGGGTCACTGGCGTCGCAAGTGGAAATCCAACCGGTGCGCCGACTGGCTGGCCCTTATCCATGGTAGTCTAGTGGAGTCTCCTCCTGGTCCTGGTTGCAGTGCCCACACCCATCAGCACAGTGACAGTGACTGGCAAAGATCCAATTGTCACTTACATGCCCAGCCACCATCTGTCTCATGCAACTCCTGTATTATTATACAACTTTGTATAGTTACACAGTACTTTTATGATATCTGTTGAAAAGTTTGTTGCCGAAATGGGGATGGGGTGAGAACTGTAATCCCTGACAAGAGGTGGTCCACTAGACTACCAGGAAAAAAACAGATTATTTCTATGCTTATGGGAATTAAACACAGAAACATAGACAATGTCTGCAGAAAAAGACCATTCTGCCTTGTTATACCCTATCCTACCCCAATACCTGATGTCTAGGCTGGGTGTTTGCCCCTCCTTCCCCCTTGACCCTGTTTTACCACTATCCCCTGAGTAACTATTAATCCCGTAGCTCTCTACCAGCCATGCTTGAAACCGTTATTTATTTTTGCACCCACCACCTCTGCCAGCAGGCCTTTACATGGCTCTGCCACTCTCTCTGTACAATAAAACTTTCTCACGTCACTCCTGAATGTCCCCTCCCACCAGCTTCGACTCATGTCCCTATGGTTTTGACTTGCTATTCCTGCTGAATAGTTCCTTGCAGTTTACCCTGTTCATTAGTTTCAGGAACTTGAAGGTCTCTGTCATATCACCTCTCTCCGTTCTGGCCTCAAGGCAGGTACTGTACATGTTCAGTGCCCTAAATAGATCTTCATAGGATCTGCTCTGTTGGCCCTGAATAATTCTGGTTACCCTACACTGCACCATCTACACCCTGTCTGTCTTTTCTTTACTGGATCCAGAAGCAAATGTTTTGATACCTTTTAATGGACCAACATAGATCTAACAATAAGAACAAAGTGCTCTAGCTTTGGATCATCCAGTCCTTCAGAAGCTAAGGCTAAGCTTGATTAGCTTCTGAAGAAGGACTGGTTGGTCCGAAGCTAGAGCACTGTGTTCTTGTTGTTACATCTATGTTGGTCCATTAAAAGGTATCAAATCATTTGCTTCTGGCTCTATTCTTGCAAGGACCAATACGGCAACTACTAAATCTCTCTTTTCTTTACTGGGGACTCCAGAACTTGGCACAGTATTCCAGAGGGGGCCTCACCAGTGAATGTGAATAAATATATTATATATATATATATATGTATGTAATATTACCTCACGCAATCAAAACCCCTCTTAATACAGCCAACATCCTGGTTGCCTTGCTGTAGGCCTTGCTACATTGGGTAGATTGGTTTAGGGAGTCACTTATGATGATTCCTGGGTCTCTTTCCTAAGGAGTTGTGCTCAGCTTAACCCCTCCCATCCAAAATTATATCATGGGGTTCTTGTTTTCTGTGTGCTTCACTTTCCACTTTTGGCATAGAATTTCAACTGCCAAACCTTGGACTACCTCGCCAACCTTTGCAGTTCCATCTGCAACTCCCTTACCCCATCTTCACTTCTCCAACTTGCAATGGAGCTTAGTGTCATCTGGGAAGAGACACATCTTGCCCTGTATTCCTTCTCCTGTGTTGCTGATGAACATACCGAAGAGGACTGGACCCAGGACTGACCATTGTTGCATCCACTTGTGACTTCCCTCTCCTCTCACTTGACTCTGTTTACCGCCATCCTCTGCTGTCCCCTCCAACCAATTACCCACCCCTCAAACTAAGTCCTTCACTGCACCTAGATCCTCTAACTTCTTCAGCAAGGGGCACCGCTGAGCAGCCAACAAGTAAAGATGAATCAATCTCAAGCTCCTGGGAGAATTTAATCTTAAACTTATAAAACATTGAGAAATAATAAAAAAAAAAAAAAATAGTTTTCCTGATTCAAGAGTGTATAGCATACACTAGAGTCTCTTACAGAGGGGGAAACCAAAGGCTGCACTGGCTTCAAACACAGATTTTTTTTATTATGTTCAAAGGGAGCTGCTCCACTGGTGCAGCAGTAGTGCTACCAGTTGCAGCGCTGATGACCTGGGTTCGAGAGCAAACCCTAGTTGTTGGAGGGTTGGCTGGGGACAGAAGAGGACTGAGCATCTATAGGACCTGCTTTCCTCCTCTGGGAAGGGAAGTCTGCTGTGCCCAGTGTAGCACTGATACCTTAGTGGCAGCTAGAGGTCAGGCACCCTGGGATGGTACTTCATGGGTGGAGGAGTGGCGGCTGCTGATGTCCTGCAAGCGGATGCATGTGCAGGCACATTTGGGTGGCATTGCACATCTGCCCTTTGTGGAAACATACAGGAAGAAGAAACAGTGTGGCTGGCCAGCAGGATGGGACCAACCCCTTGCAGGATGGGACGAACCCCTCACAGACTCCACACTTGACTCTACGGCACGCTATCAGTCTGACAATCCAATTTACAGCCCCAGAGGGGAGCCTACACCATGGGGGGATTAAGCCATGCAGAAGACTGGAGTTGGACAGTAGGTCCATGAAGGCCAGGGTGATGGGACTGGGTGGGGGTCAGTCCTCATGGCAGAGCTGGTCTGGCTGGAAATAAAGAGCACTAACTGCAAAAAAAAAGTTCAAAGGTCAGAAGCATGGAGAACAACTGATGCACTAGGCCTCATTCTTAGATACGAACACATGAAATTTTCCAGCAGATAAAGGCCTAGAGGTCTATCAAGTCTGCTTGAATGTGCAGCTAGCACCCCTTATTCTGCAGCTGCCCCTCCCTTCCACCCTTCCCCTTCATTAACCCTCCCCCTTGTCCTGTCCCATCCTCGTTTGAAGCAGTCCACTGTTCTACTGCATACCACTTCAGCAGATAACGATTCCACCCAGCCACCACCCTCTCTCTGTAAAAGTGTCTCCTCATCTCCCTCCTGACCTTCCTCGCTCCAGTCTCATATCATGGCCCCTGGTAGGCCTCCCTCCTTACTTTGAACAGCCCCTCTGTACCCGTCTTGTTTATTCCTTTCATGTATTTAAAGGTTTCAATCATGTCACCCTGTCTCTCCTCTCCTCCAGTGAGTACATGTTCAACTCCTTCAACCTCCTCTCGTATGATAAGTCCCCAGCCCCTTGATCATCTTTGTCACCCTCGCTGCATCCTCAGTAACCAATGTCCATCTTCAGATCTGGGGCCAGTACTGCCACGCAGTACTCCAGATGTGTCTAACTAATGACCTATACAGTGGCAGAATCACCTCCTCCCTCCTCGAGGATATACCCTTGCAATACAACCCAGCATTTTGTTGGTCTTGCACTGCCTTCCTACATTGTGCCGAGTTGTTCATTGACCCTGTAATGAGCACACCCAGATCCTTCTCCTCCTCTGTCTGGGCTAGCTGCACTCCCCCTAGCTGGTAACTCCTCCTTGGGTTCTTCATCCCAAAATGCAGCACCTTGCATTTTTGGCATTAAAGCCCAGTTTCAGGTGTCTGACCAGGTTTCAAGCTTTGCCAGATCATCCTGCAACCCCTGCCTTCCCCCTAGGTCATCCACCACCGCGCCTACCTTGGGATCATCAGCAAACAGACTGATCTTGCTCTTGATGTCCCATGATATGTCTGCAATGAATATCCCAAACAACACTGGTCCCAACACTGAGCCCTGTGGGACATCGCTCATCACTGTCCTTGGGTGTGAGAGCTCCCTACCCATCACCACCCTCTGTTGCCTTCCCTGCAGCCAGTTTCCTACCCATCTCACCAGCTTTGCACCCGCCCCTGTGCCTACTAACTTCCTTCCCAGCCTTCCATGTGGCACTGAGTCGAATGCCTTACTGAAGTCCAGATACAGGACATCCACTGCATGGCCCCTGTCCAGTTGCCTAGTTACCCAGTCATAGAACTCCACCAGGTTGGTTTGGCAGGGATCTGCCACGTATGAAGCCATGCTGTCTGCTGTCCTGTAGTCCTTTGGCCTCTAGGGAGGGCCACCAGCCTCTCCTTCAGGATAGTCTCCATTAGCTTACCCACGATGGATGTGAGGCTCACTGGTCTGTAGTTTCCCGGTTCATCCTTGGGCCACTCTTGTGGAGGGCACCACATGAGCCATCCTCCAGTCCTGAGGTACACACACCTCGAATGTAGTGAGGCATTAAATAGGTCTGCCAAAGGTCCTGCAAGGACCTCTGCCAGCTCCTTCAGTACCCTGGGTGGATGCCATCTGGGCCTGGCGCCTTGTCCACCCTCAGTGCCTTCAAACCCTCTCGAACTCTGCTCTCCATGATTTCCCATTTGTCACCACTCCCCCGCTTCTGCCATTTCTCCCACTTGGGTGTCACCCCTCTTCTCTTTAGTAAATACTGAGCAGAAGTACTCATTTAGTGCTTCCACCTTATCGCACCTTGCTTCCACCCAACCCTCCTTCCTAATCCTTACTATGTGGTCCTTACAGCTCCTTTTTCTCCTGATGTACTTAAAGAGTCCTTCCTCCCCTTCTTAATGCCTTGTGCCAGCCTGAGTTCCATAGATGCTTTGACTCCCCTTACTGCCCTTGTCACCTCCTTCGATTCTGTCAAGTACTCCTCCCTGTCCTCCCCCCTCCCTGTTTTCTTGTACTTCCTAGAGGCAGCTCTTTTCCTCCTTACCTTTTCCATGACCTCCTTGCTCAACCAGCTCGGTCTTCTTTAAGTACATCAGGGAGAAAAAGAGCTGTAAGGACCACATAGTAAGGATTAGGAAGGAGGGGGGTTGGGTGGAAGCAGGGTACGAAGATGGAAGCACTAAATGAATACTCTGCTCAGTATTTACTAAAGAGAAGAGGGGGTGACACCAAGGTGGGAGAAATGGCAGAAGCGGGGGAAGTGGTGACAGATGGGGAAATCATGGAGGGCAGAGTTGAGAGGGTTTGAAGGCACTGAGGGTGGACAAGGTGCCAGGCCCAGATGGCATCCACCCCAGGGTACTGAAGGAGCTGGAAGAGGTCCTTGCAGGACCTTTGGCAGACCTATTTAATGCCCCACTACATCTGGATGTGTACCTCAGGACTGGAGGATGGCTCATGGTGCCACCCACAAGAGTGGCCCCAAGGATGAACCGGGAACTACAGACCAGTGAGCCCTCACATCCATCGTGGGTAAGCTGATGGAGACCATCCTGAAGGAGAGGCTGGTGGCCTCCTAGAGGCCAAAGGACTACAGGACAGCAGACAGCATGGTCTCCATACATGGCAGATCCTGCCAAACCAACCTGGTGGAGTTCTATGACTGGGTAACTAGGCAACTGGACAGGGGCCATGCAGTGGATGTCCTGTATCTGGACTCAGTAAGGCATCCGACCTCGGTGCCACATGGAAGGCTGGGAAGGAAGTTAGTAGGCACAGGGGCGGTGGAAAGCTGGTGAGATGGGTAGGAAACTGGCTGCAGGAAGGCAACAGAGGGTGGTGGTGGTGGTGGGGAGCTTCACACCATGGGCAGTGATGAGCGGTGTCCCACAGGGGCTCGGTGCTGGGACCAGTGTTGTTTGGGATATTCATTGCAGACATATCATGGGACATCAAGAGCAAGATCAGTCTGTTTGCTGATGATACCAAGGTTGTGCAGTGGTGGATGACCTAGGGGGATGGCAGGGGTTGCAGGATGATCTGACAAAGCTTGAAACCTGGTCAGACACCTGGCAACTGGCCTTTTAATGCCAAAAAGTGCAAGGTGCTGCATTTTGGGATGAAGAACCCAAGGAGGAGTTACCAGCTAGGGGAATGCAGCTAGCCCAGACAGAGGAGGAGAAGGATCTGGGTGTGCCTATTACATAGGGTCAATGAACAACCCAGCACAATGTAGGGAAGGCAGCTGCAAAGGCCAAACAAAATGCTGGGTTGTATTAGTAAGGGGTATATCTCTAGGAGGAGGGAGGATTCTGCCACACTGTATAGGTCATTAGTTAGACCACACCTGGAGTATCAAGTGCAGTACTCAGCGCCCATATCTGAAGAGAAACATTAAGTTACTGGGGGTGCAGGCTAGGGGTGACAAAGATGATCAAGGGGCTGGGGGACTTATCATACGAGAGGAGGTTGAAGGAGTTGAACATGTACTCACTGGAGGAGAGGAGAGACAGGGGTGACATGATTGAAACCTTTAAATACATGAAAGGAATAAATAAGATGAGTACAGAGGGGCTGTTCAAAGTAAGGGAGGGGAGGGCCACCAGGGGCCATGATATGAGACTGGAGCGAGGAAGGTTCAGGAGGGAGATGAGGAGACACTTTTTTACAGAGAGGGTGGTGGCTGGGTGGAATGCGTTACCTGCAGAAGTGGTATGCAGTAGAACAGTGGACTGCTTCAAATGAGGATGGGACAGGACAAGGGGGGAGGGTTAATGAAGGGGAAGGGTGGAAGGGAGGGGCAGCTGCAGAATAAGGGGTGCTAGCTGCACATTCGAGCAGACTTGATAGACCTCTAGGCCTTTATCTGCTGGCAAATTTCGTATGTTCGTATTTCAGGGGCATCAGCTCACTACTCTGCACTTGGTAGTAGTCATTGAATTACATGTTTTACAAGTGACTCAGTTATACCTTGTATTACAGTAAAGTAAACATTTTGTGACATAATTTTTTGTGGAGTTTTGAGTTCTCTCATCTCTCCCAAAGACTACTATTTGTGCATTTGAGGCAAGGCAAGGCAAGCTTCATCTATTATATTTTCTTAAACAGACCGTTATACTATAGGCCCAGTCAAGCAACCAGGTTCGTACCCTCATTCCTTCAAAGCATTCATCCTTGGGTGCAGCAGACTGAGGGACCAGAGAGGTTATCCTTATGACCATTAGCAACATACTGGGCAAACCTATAAAGATGGTACATGACTTGGACTGCAGATCTGATACTTTCATGCTGATGGTCTCAGCTCTGGAAAATAAGGTGGATGCGATTGGTCAGATGGTTACATTTATTTATTTATTTATTTAAGAATCAGTTTACAACCTTTGAGCCAGAGGCTCGTTTACAAAGGTACTTCGTCACATAAAGACATACATTGCGTTTCAGTTACATAGCAAAGATTTGCCAAAAATCAGTAGGCATTCACCAGAGGTGCCACGTCACATTGTGGTCAGACAGATACAATTGGGTACAGGGTACATGTAATCGATAGCAGGTATTAAACAAGTTGGTATCAAGTGAGCAATTCTGGTAGATAAACATTGAAACAGCTGGCACTGGCCAGGTTAAACCTAGGCATGGTGGACATGGAAGTGGTGGAGGGGATGGTTGGGTGGAGAGCTGCCCAAGGGGCATTGTCAGGAGAGAAATAAAGAGGTGGAGGCTATGTTCAGAGACTGGAGCAGTTACGAGTGCTTAAGATGTGGTTCCGAAGTGCGGTTTTGAATGTGGAGATGGTGATGGCATTGGTGATAGTGGCAGGGAGAGAGTTAAACCAGGTTGGGGCTCTATAGCTGAAGGACCTCTGGCCACGGCTGGTTCTTGTTCTGGGGACCTTTAGAGTGGTCTTGTAGGAAGACCGTGTTGCAATGGTGGGAGGGCTCTGGTGGATGGATGCTGTTACCCCAGGGGGAGCCCGTGAGGGTTTTGGTGAGGAGACAGGTCTGGTATGGGCCGTTCATCCAGGGTAAGCAGGTTAGCATCGACATATAGCTGACAGGTGTGTGTGTGAGTCTGGGGGCACCAGTAATTAATCTGCACGCTTTATTCAGGGTTAGGTGAATTTTGTTTAGTGCAGTGGTGTCGGCAACACGATACTGGTAGACCATAGTCTACAAGGACAGAGCAGACGATGTAACGCTGGCGGAGAGCATTTGGGGAAGAGCAGCTTTTATGGCGGAATAGGATGCCAAGCCGTGTGTTGGTGGCGGATGTTAGGGTGTCGATGTGGGTGTGAAATGTGAGGGCTGAATCGAAGGTAACCCCAAGGTATTTGTAGGAGCCGACTTGTTCCAGTGGTTGGTTGGTGCTTGGAAGGATATAGAGTGGGTGGTTGCTAGCTTTGTTTTGGGGGTGTGAAAAGAGCATAGTTTTGGTTTTCTTAAGATTGATGATGAGTCTGCGCTCCTTAAACCAAGCCTCGGCACTGTTGAAAGACTGCTGTAGGGAGTCCTGTAGGGAGATGGGATTATGGTGGGTGGCAAACAGGACAGCGTCGTCTGCATACAGCAGAATTTTGCCAGAGCATGCACTGGGCAGGGTGTTCAGATACAGTGAGAAGAGAAGGGGGCCCAGGATGGAGCCTTGGGGGAACCCAGAGAGAATGGGACGGGTATCGGAGAGTGTGCTATTAATCTTGACACACTGGGATCGAGTGTCAAGATAGCTAGCACACCATGCCAGGGGGCCAGCCGAGAGACCAGTGAGGCAGAGTGCATTCAGCAGCAGTGGATGGGAGACAGTGTCGAAAGCCTTTGAGAGGTCAATGAACACTGCACCAGCTGGGGAGCTGGTATCCAGGAGGAGTGTGGGAAGTTGGAGAATTCAATAAGGGCAGTGCTGGTACTGTGACCCGCACAGAAGCCATGTTGCTCTGGGCATAAGATGTTATGCTTAGCCAGATAATCAGTGATTTGAATGGCCACCACTTTCTCCAGGGCTTTAGAGAGCGGAGGGAGGATGGAGATTGGCCGGTAGTTGTTGGCCGACGACCTGTCGCCTCCTTTATGAATAGGTGTGACATTGTCAGAGGCCTCAGCTTTTAAGTCAGCGGAAGCCACTGCTAAACCCATTAAAGAAAACTCCTTCCTCAGACAACACCTCAAAACCATTCACAACTAGGCTTGGGAGCAAAATATCCATGTGATAGAATTACCTGAAACTGCAGAGGGGGAGGATGCCTGGGGTTTTGCAAAGATGCTGTTGCCACAGGTATTGACTTTGGATGAAAAGAAGCCCATATCTATCAAAAAGGCATACAGGATCAACCCTCATTGGGCTACAATGTCATCTCCCTTTCCACAAACTTTCCTGATCTCCTGAACAGCGGTGGGGGACAGAAACAAGGTGCAGACCACTGTAAAATGCATACAGAGGCTGAGGTATGTGGATGCCGATATCCAACTCTTCCCTGACCTGGCCTACATTATAAGGCTTTGTATGGCACACTTGGGTTAATATCCCAATACTGACACTGCAGTGCAGCATAAGGGTGGGGTGCTGCATTCCTGAGGTGTCATCTTTTGGATGAGACGTTAAAAACCCAAGGTCCCATCTGCCTGTTCCGGTGGTAGTTCAGGTGGATATTAAAGATCCCATGGCACTTCTCGAAAAGAGTAGGGGAATCTCCCTGGTGACTGGGCCAAATTTCCCCCCATTCACTAAGAATACCACCAACAGCTTAATCTGTTTCAAGGTCAGTTGGCATTCATCTGTATCTCCCTCCCCCGGGTCATGCCTGAAAATAGGCAGAATTTTGTCTAGTGCACTTACCCGGTCAACAAAAACTAAAATAAAAAAAAGTAACAATTAAAAAAAGAAGCAGCATGAGACTTTTGAAAATCAAACACCAACTTTTATTGCCTGCCAAGCTCCGTCTATTCAAGAATGGGAAATCCTACTTATTTAATGAAGCCAGAGATGTGGGCAAGCTGATTATACAAAACTGAAAGTGAACTGGCTGAGTGAGAAGGTGAAGCCAGTTCCAAGGAAGAAGAATGAATGCAGCTCTTGTGAGTAATCAGTTGCTCAGGACTTCCATATATTAAAAGGTGTGAACAGTAATTATAATCAGTGTGGACAATCTTTTATTTTTTGTGCCTGTCGGACTGCCGCTTAGTTAAATATTTCTGGGTTTGGGACATTTACTCACACTTGAGAGCACGGTCTATGATGGCACCGATTGTCACCTCTTTTGGGGTGGAGACGGGCTTCACAACACAGACACAGTTATGATGACCCATATTTTTAAAGTTTGTGATGCAATTTTGAGGCACAAAACACTGTTTGACTTTACTGATATATGTGATTTCACACTGTCTTATTGAAAAAAATGTTTTATATACGAGATCCATGGGGTTCCAATTTAAACATTTATACATTTGCATGTGTTACTGAGTTGGCTGCCTAGTATCATGCTGTTTAACAGTTTATAGTAGTGGATTACAATGTTGCTCTCTAGACATATTGCCTTGATATTTGACTGGAGTTAAAGTATTTAAGGTTAATTGTTCTGTGTATTTTTTTTTTTTTTTTTACAGTTTATCCCCGATTGTTACCCCTGTTTTCTCCTGACCCTGTCCTGGCTATGTGGGTGGGTGTGTGTGGAGGCATGTGCATGCTGCGGTACTGGGATGCCCTCCCACTGCTTGCCACCCACTCGCCTGCACTGCCCGCAGACCTTCATCTGGGGACAGTGAAACTACGGCGGGTGACAGAGTCCTCCTGGGAGAGGAGAGCTGAAACATAGACTTTGACGGCAGATAAGGACCGCTCAGCCCACCTAGTCTGCCCATTTCCCTACCTACAGGATAGGCCACAGATCCTAGTTAACCAACAGCCTATTTCTTCCTACCCCCCAAAGAATTGCCTTATGTCTGTCCCATGCATTCTTGAATTCTCCCACAGTTTTAGACCCCACAACCTCCTCAGGAAGGCTGTTCCATGCATCCACTACCCTCTCTGTGAAAAAATACTTCCGACATTGCCCCGGAACCCCCCCCCATCTTTAAATTGTGTCCCCTTGTTCTTGCACATCTCTTTTTCTGAAAGATGCTACCCTCTTGGACTTTGTTGATTCCACTGAGGTACTTAAAAGTTTCTATCATGTCCACCCCTCCCTTCTTTCCTCAAGGGTATACATATTAAGCTCCTTTAGTCTCTCCTCGTACGGCTTCTCTTGCAGACCCTGCACCATTTTAATTGCCCTCCTCTGAACTGCCTCTATCCTGTCTATGTCCTTGCGGAGATGGGGTCTCCAGACCTGGATGCAGTACTCCAGATGGGGTCTCACCAACTGTCTGTACAGAGGGATAATCTGCTTTTCAGCTGCTCAATCTTGCTCCCTCTGTCCCCCCTGTGCCAGCTGTCTGATGATCCAGGCTCATTCTCGAACCTGGGTCACCAATGTGATGGAAGGTAAGGCGTCCAGCACCTCAGCCCTCAGTGCCACCGGGCCATCTTCTTTGTATTTCTTAATATTAGTGCTACAAGTTACACTGCTGTGGCTCTATGTTAGTCTTACAGCAGCTTTTCTGCTTTTTCTCCTGGGTTTGGGGCAGAAGCCTTTGGAATATGGAATGGAGATTTGGGGGACAATGTAGTCCTTTTTGGTCATCAAGGTAAAAGGGACCGTGGGACCTGTGCTTTCTTTGATAATTGTAGCCCCCTTTTAGTTTCCTTGTCTGCATGCAATACTTTACCTTGTTTGGCATTTAATAACGGTTACTTCCCCCAGTGTAGTACCTACTGGGGGGTCTAAATTATGGCCTTTGTAAGCATTAATTTTACTTGTCAAATGATAATATGTAATCCTTCTGTGCGTGATGTTGTGTTTCTTGCAAACATTAATAAATAAAAATAACTTCTTCAGTAACCTTCTGTGCGGTGCCAAGTGGAGTGCCTTACTGAAGTCAAAATCGAGTAATTCCATTGCTTGTCCTGTATCCACTACCTCAGTTACCTAGTGAAAGAATTATAACAGGTTGGTCTCACAAGCCCTCTCTGCCATGAACCCATGCTGTTTACTATCCTGGAGCCCATTTCCCTTCAGGCAGCCCAGTGGGTCCTCCTTGACTAGTGCCTCCATCAGTTTATCCACAAAGGAGGTAAGACTGATGGGTTTGTAGTTATCTGGGTCTCCCTGTCGCCTCCCTTGAGGAGTGGAACTACATCCATTACCCTCTGATCTTTCAGAACCACATCTGACTGTACTGAGCTACTAAATAGCCTGACATTGGTTCAGCCAGTTCTGATGTCAGTTCCTTGCGCACCTGGGATGAATCCCATCTGACCCTGGAACTATATCTATTTTTAGGGCTGTAACCCACTTCTGACCTTTTCTCCTGTAATACCCCCTGCCCCATTTCTGGGATTCCCCTTGCAGCAGTCTTTATGCCTCTTTCCTGCAAAGGACTACTGTTCTCCGCTATGAATACTGCGGATTGGGTGAGGAGGACCACTAGACAACTAGGAGTATAAATATTACTATTAAACCTTTGGGGATTAGATGCAGGAGGGTAGCCACTAGACTGCCAGAAAGAAATGTAATAATTTTATGCCTATGGGGGGGGAGGGGCAGATGAAGGGAGGACTGCCCACCACTGTTGGCAGTTGAAAAAATAGATTTTTTAACAGCATTAACCAATTTGGCACTGCCAGCCTGCTAGCACTGCTGAAAACATTTCAATGAGTCAGTTTGCTGCTTTGCAATGATCTGGCAGTGTTTTGCCAGATACCAGTTAATGCAAAATGGTGTGCTGAATATAACAGCAGCCATGCTAAGAGACCATTGGCCACACAGTTCACAGTTAGAGTGGCACAGGTCATGTTAGCTCTGTGCTAACCTTTAAAATATCTAGGCCCATGTGTGTCAGCTTGCTTCATTAGCCTACAAAAGGTTTTCATTTCATGAATAAAAAATGTCAAACTCTATTCTGAAAGCTATCAGACACAGCACGTCAGTCTTATCCTTCAAATCTCAGTTTAAACAGCACTTAATATTGTTAAATGAAATTGTATAGATTAATATTTTACTGTAATTCTGTTTTTAATATTGTTACTTGTTTTGAGTGGCATTTTACTGTTCAAGGCCATGCTTGAAAATGGGTAGTTGGAATCCCCCAAGAAGAAACCCAGCTTCTTTAGCAAATAGCTGGGAATAAATTTAATATAAATACAATTCTTAGCTCCAAGACAGAATATGACCTCTACCCAACTCACAAGAGATACAATATGTGAGGCGGGAGAGAAAGTGATTAGGTTGCTGGCACATAAACAGAGAGAAGAGCAAACAATTACCAGCATCCGTTAGGGGCTTTAGTTACACGACCAGTAGAGATTAATAGGGTCTTTAATAAGGAGACATACAAATCAAAAATGCAGGGAGAATCACTTTGTACAGTATGGACCAGAATGTTTTGACAACCTGAACATGCCTAAGCTGTCTAACATTGAACTTGATATATTAGAGGACCTGATCTCCACAGAAGAAATTATTAAAACTATTGAACTACTTCCAAATGCTAGAACACTGGGGAAGGACAATATCCCAGCAGAACCATACAAAGCCCAAAAGGAACAACTGGATAAACTGTTATGTGATATGTATCGAAGGGCATTAGCACAAAAGTCCCTTCCTCACACTCTACAGGAATCATTAACAACCGTACTACCCAAGCAAGGGAAGGATTTTGTGCAGTGATCAGGACACCACCAATATATTTTTACTAAATGTAGATACCAAGATAATGGCTTGAATTCTGACTAACAGAGTGAGTAGTATACTGGATACATTTCTGAATCAAAATGAAGTGGGGATCGTGCTGTATCATTAGGGATGGATAGCATTAGAGGTTAACTTAATATTATGTGGCAGGCACAAGCTGTTGGCTCACTAGCTGTGGCCCTCTCCCTGGATGTGGAGTGGGCATTTGATTCCATAGATTAGCCCTATCTAACAGAGATCTTACAGAGATTCAGTTTTCTGGTGTCTCTGTAGAAGTGTATCAGAACGTTATATTATGAACCTTTGGTGGCAATCTCGACAAATGGTAATGTAGCCTAGATGTTAGAGTAACAAGCTGTGAATGAGCTTGGCACATCCAGAAAAACTTGGGTTTGAGTCCCACAACCTCTGCTTGCATGCTGTGTGACTCTGAGCAAGTCACTTAACCACTCCATTGCTCCTGGGTTGTCCCTGGCAACAGTCTCTTGTGCCTAGTGGGCATTACCAGGTTATAAAAGAATAACTAAAAAAAAAAAAGAAAAAAAAAAATGGTTTCAAGGGATTTTTCTTCAGAGAGTGGGATGTGACAGTGTCACCCCCTTTTTCCCCTATTTCATTTGCCCTAGCAATTGAGCCATTGACTCAGGCAAAGTCAAGAAATATAGGGCATTCAAATGGGGCAGCAGAACACACCATAATGATGTATGCAGACAACTAGGGGTGGAAGAACTGCTGATGGGAAATGACCACCACTCAGTGTGGTTCACGATAAACATTGGGAAAGGGAGAGTAGAAATGGGCACAAGGGTGTTAGACTTCAGGAGGGACGACTTCGGGAGGATGAGGGAAATAGTACAGGGGTATCTGGCCAGGATCCATCCAAATATGGACACTAACCAATAGTGGAGGTCATTAAACTGGGAATTGTGGAGCAACCGTAACATGTACAAGGGTCCAGAGTAAGGCTAGGCCAAGAAGCCTGGCTGGGTGAGCAGGGGGAGTCATGGAAAAAGTAAGGAAGAAAAGAGCTGCCTTTAGAAGGTACAAAAACAGGGAAAGCGGGACAGGGAGGAATACGTGAAGGAGTCAAGGGAGGTGACAGGCAATCAGGGCAGCCAAGGTGTCCAGGGAACCTAGGCTAGCACAGGGGCATCAAAGAGGGGAGAAGGACTTCTTCAGGTACATCAGGAGAAAAGGAGTTGTAAGGACCAGATAGTAAGGATCAAGAGGATGGGGGAGGGTGGAAACAGGAGCAGAACAGGCAGAAGCATTAAATGAGTACTTCTGCTCAGTATTTACTAAAGAGAAAGGAGAAGCTATATCCAAAGGGGGTGGGAGGGTGGTCACATGGGGGAAAGAGGTGACAGATGGGGAAATACCAGTGGGAAGAGTACAGGAGGACTTGAGGGCACTGAGGGTGGACAAGGCACCTTGGCCAGATGGTATACACCCAAGGGTACTTTAGGAGCTCCAGAAGTCCTGGCAGAACCCTTGGCAGACCTGTTCAATGCCTCCCTGGACTCAGGGAGTGTACCTCAGGACTGGAGGATGGTGCATGTGGTACCCCTCCACAAGAGCGGCCCCAAGGATGAGCCAGGAAACTACAGCCTCACATCCATCATGGGAAAGCTGATGGAGACAATCCTGAAGGAGAGGCTGGTTTCCCTCCTAGAGGCTAATGGGCTGCAGGACGGCAGACAGCATGGGTTTGTCTCATGCAGATCCTGTCAGACCAACCTGCTGGAGTACTGTGACTGCGTAACCAGGCAATTAGACAAGGGCCATGTAGTGGATGTCCTGTACCTGGACTTCAGTAAAGTCTTTGATTTGGTGCCACATGGGAGGCTAGGAAATAAGCTGAAAGGCACGGGGGCGGGGGTGAAGATGGTGGGATCTGTAGTGAACTGGCTACAAGGGAGACAGCAGAGGGTGGTGGTGGTGGGAGGGGAGCTTCATCTCTGAGGGTGGTGGAAAGGGGTGCCACAGGGCTCTGTACTGGGACCAGTGTTGTTTGGAATCTTTGTAGCAGACATCTCAGTAGGCATCAAGAGAAGGGCAGTCTGCTTGCAGACGACGCCAAGATGGGGGCAGTAGTGGATGACTTAGGAGGATGGCAGGGTTGCAAGATGATCTGGCAAAATTGGAGGCCTGGTCAGACACTTGGCAGTTGGGGTTCAATGCCAAGAAATGTAAGGTGCTACATTTCAGTGCAAAACCCAAGGAGGAGCAATCAGGGACAGGGTAAGGGGAGGGTCACTGGAGAGGAGGGAGGGAGAGGCAGATGCAGTATAGGGCTGCTAGCTGCACAACAGAGCAGACTTGATAGACCATAAGGCCTTTATCTGCTGGCAATTTTGTATGTTTGTGTATTCATATGAAAACATGCTTTTAATGCTTCAAGATACATCCTCTGTCATGCTGCACATCCTGAACTTACTAACACATTTTGCAGTAGTATCTGTATTAAAAATTAACTGGGGGAAAATCAGAGCTCTTCCCCTTCAATAAATGTTGTAGTCAAGAACAGTTTTCACAATGTGACATTAAATGGACACCAGAGTCTTCAACATACCTTGGTATAAAGGTATACATAAAATGATAGAAACCAATTGTTTTCGCTGCTGGTTTCCTTGAGAAAGGAGTTTGCCAGATGGCATGCTCTAAATCTTTCCCCCTGTGGTATTATTCCAGCAATGATGATGATGGTAGCCTCAGAAATATCCTACCTATTGGCTAGTTTATAAGTGCATATACTGGACAAAACATTTCTTAAAAGTGACAAATTAAGAAGTGAATATCTGTGGCAAGGGGAAACAGACAAGGTCCAGTAGCATAAAACTGAGTGCATCTACGGAAGAAGGGGGTTTTGGTATGCCTTGGATTTGGGGCTGCTCCTTGGCATACATCTACAAAATATGAAGTTGTGGTTTGAAATAAATCAAAGCCACTGCTCAGTTAACAAGGGCCATGATTGTTGAGCAGGGGCTTTGATTTGCATTTAATAGATGTGTTACCATATATTAAACAATGACTTAAAACGCCCCTGTAGAATTACATGGAGCAAGTACTTGCACTTCCACTGGTTAAATGCCATAAAACATCTAAACATGGGTGCAGGGCTGGCACACCAGGAAGTGGAAGGGATCAGCTGGCCATCTCCTTGGGCCAATATTTATGATTCCTATTTTCCCTAAGGAGACTGTATTACAATTATGATTGTTTCCACTGAAGACCACACACACACACACACTTTAACATACTCAAGCACACTTGTTTTATCTAAGTACTGCAATGGTCAGGTCAAAGGTGAAAGTGGATTAGTGTGACACAAGGAGAGCAGGTAAGGAAGGTTTATATGATAGTCACTCCTAGGATAAGGATCACGGACTCACAAGAATTCTGATCACATATATGCAGAAATAGTGACAGTGCTATATATTTATAGAATAGGACAGGGCAATCCAGCCCTGTGACTGTTTTGAATCTGATCAGAAGTCCATGCAGTGATATTGCTCACTGCCTGGCTGTGTAAACAAAAAGGAAGCTAGAAAATAATGTGTTTCTTCTTAGACAGAACAAGCACTAATATCTTCCGACCATTTCCAAATATAATCTTATGTGATATTTTTATAATAACTGAAACTATATTTTGAAAACTGTAACATTTGTACTGTTAATCATAAAAGCTTAATTTTAAAAAAAATAAAGCTTGGAGTTCGATCAATATGTATAGACCATAATAATACAGTTCTCCTGTGTTGGTGCATTCAAATACATGTTGATTATATGTTGTTAAAAATGACAGGATTTTAAACATATAGTGAACTATTTTATGTTTTTTTTATATCAATATCAAACATTTTTTTAATATTGCTATATGGTCACTATAGTGATATCTTAATAGTTCAATGTTTGTGGAATAGCAATAATGAGAGATGGGGTATATAGTGCTTGTGTAACTTGTAGTACTTTTTGTGGCTTTACTCTATTCCCACCCTTGAGTAGTAGGTATGTAGGTAGTAATTTGTAGGGAATAGAAGGCACAAAAAGATACCTCCTTCAACTCACGGAGAGTATGACCCCCTGGTACTGAAGAGACGAACTCCCCCCCAAGTGGAGGAAACCTCTGAGGACCCATGGCCGAGGTCTGCCCATCCTCTGGGCGTACTAAATGGAGAAGGACCTAGGTTCTAGCAACCATAGCTAATCTGAGGTTGGTGAGTTGCTTGGAGAGATGATAAGCCGTTCTTAATCCATGGATGATGCTGATTGCATGATGATCCTGAGGTTGAAGAGTAGGTCTGTTCTGAATGAGCGATAGAATCCTAAGTATGAAGTAAATCTGGGTGAAGGAGGATGAAGGAAGGCCAAGTTACCAAGATGATGAATGATGCTTGTCCAACAGAATTGCAAGGCTGTAATGGGCAGAGGAACCATGATTGGATTGATAAGGTACTACATTGGGAATGATGGCAATGCAATGGTAGAAGAAGTCATTGGTGAATGATCCAACTTGTGAAAGGTTTGAATGTAAGGGTATGATCTGGAGGCTAGAAATCTGTATTGAACAATGAGTCACTAAGGAAGCATCCTAGAGTAGAAATAGTAGGAAAGTCTTTGAGTGCCCTGGAGATGATGGCTCATTCTCTATCCAAGGATGATACAGACTGAATGATGATCCTGGGGATGAAGGATACATCTTTTCCGTAGGGATGGTAGAATCCTATGTGAGAAGCAGATTCAGTTAAAGAAAGGCTGATGTAGTCCATGTTTCCGAGGTGACAAAGGATGCATGTCCAAAGGGATTGTAGGGGGTGTAATGAGTCGGGAGAGCAAGATTTGATCAATATAAGACCAGACAGTACACTGTAGGAGTTGCGATGATTTGTAAAGTTATGGGTGACTGATCCAATTTGTATCAGGTTTGATATTCGAGGTAGTCTGGAGGTAAAGAATCGATTAGTGAGTGATAAGTCACTAGGTAAGCATCCCAGAGTAAAACAAGTAAAGGAGATTTTGAGTGCCTGATGAGAGTAATGCCATTAGTGATTAGTAAAGCACTAGAGAAAGATTTGTGAGCCGTCAGATGGTAGTATAATATATATAAAGAATGAGTGGAAATTCGGTATAAGGAATAGATGGCTTCTTTGGTCATGATATTCATGACTTTATACTCAAATCCTCTGCTGGTACACTACTTGAGGTAAGTGTGGGTATTCCTGTGGTGTGATCATTTAGGAGATGCACTGTGGTGCCATAGGTGGTTAAGTTTACAGATAATTCCGATGCTGAAGTACTTGAGAGAAGCTTGGGGTAGATGAGAGGATGAGTCTGTAGGCTGGATTGGTAGTAAGATCAATCAGTGCAGGATGCCATAGGATTTTAGTGCTACAACTGATTATTACCGATTTGGATGTAAGGCTGAGTTGGTGAATTTGTCTTGGCTGTTATGGATTGCCAGTTAGAATTCAGGAGAGCCAGTTCTCAGTGTTAGTTTTTGCTGTAGAGATTAACAAAGGTACTTCGAGAAGAAGAGGCTGAAGGGTCCACTGAAGAACAATTGACCCGGCTGAAGGTACTAGGTGAAAAAGTGTGGATAATAGTATAAGGAATTGCGATGTCCGGGAGCGAATTTGAGGTTTGGATGGCGTGGAGTCAGTAATCAGTTAGCTATGTAGATCCCACGATGAATATTCTGGAAGATATATGTGCAATTGCTAAAACTAGCAATGACTGTTGGGAAGTAGGAGTCAAGTAACTTAGTCAGAGTCGGTGTTGAAATAAGAGGTGTCAGAAGGTAAAATAGATGTCCATAATTGAATGGGTTATCTTTGTGATTCCCGGTATCTGTAGAAGCAATGCTGATTACAAAGTCTGAGTATAACAGAAGGATGTAAGTCCTTTCCATGTATGAGGATAGCCAATGGGATGAGGCATATGGGAAAATCATGGTGATTGGATGGACAGAGATCAGAGAGTATATCCAATAAAGACGAAGGAGATCTTCCTATTGTCCAGGCTAATGGGATTCCATGAATGATCGAGGAGAACTGAATGGGCAGTATGAGATTCTATGATAACGAGGAGTCTATAGGGCATGTGGAGCCAAGGAATGTTTGCTGGGAGTAGTATTACTCCCAGAGTAATGAATTAATGATCCAATGAGTAGTGGAAGGGTACTGTTAGGAGGGCTGGAGTAGAGTAAGGATGGATCATATGGAAGAGCAGATGACTGGGTAGGAGTACTGGTCAGAGATAGGAGACAAGGCCCAAAAGAGCTACAGCAAACAGTACAAAGCCCTGAGCCAGCAAGACGAAGATGAGAAGGCAGACATTCAAAATGGGAAGGAAGTCTGGAGTGGATCCTGAGGAACTGAAGGAATAAGCAGAAGAAGCTATGGGCTAGACAAAGCCGGATAAAGTCTAGAGCAAGGTACATGACTGGGTCAGTTCCATGGCGAACAGCAACGAATTGCAGGAAAGCTGAAGCAAGGCATCCGATTATGATCCACAGAAGGTCGAGGAGGCAAGCCAAGCACTATGAGTAACTAAGGTGAGACACAGGAGTCCCACCTCTGATGAAAGAAAATGATGGAAAGTGCTGGAGTGACAAATGATGAGGTCTCAAACTGCAAAGAAAACAAGTGTATACAACAGTTGAAATGGTGACCTACAGCGAAAACGTCCATGAGGCATTCTTCCTGGAGTGAGAGAGGGACTGGATGATCTGGCAGGATTCATATGATAAACGAAAGGAGGCCAAAGGGGTTAGAGAACGAAGGTCCATGGGAGAGCTGGATGGCGAGTGGAGTCAGGCAAGCAGAAGGGTCCTGTGAATGAAGGGAAGTGGCAAACTGGCAGGATGGAGGCAAGCAAGTCGAAGAGTTCCAGGTTCCATGGTCAAAGTTGCAGGCAGGAGTAGGAGGTCCAGATCCAGAAGAGTCATGTCATCGGGTAGCAGGTGGAGAAAAACATGTGAAGAAGCAGAATGGAAGGACATGGGCCAGATAGGTCTCTTGAGGCAAGATGATCCAGGTTGGATTCAGCTAGGGAATGTAGAATGATGAGAGAACCTGGTTGAAGAAGTTCCATTCCTGAATGGAAATAGCAATCCACATCAGTGTAGATGCAAACAGTGGAGACGGTCCATGCTAGAGTTAGGCTCCCGGCCATGGAAGTCAGCAGATAGGATGAAGAGTCTAGGCTGCAGATGAGATAAGATGGAGAAGCAAGTTGGGCAAGATCCTGTTCCTGAAGGGAGCGGCAACTGGGTAACAAGCTGTGAACATATAAAATGAAGCAGTAGATTGTAGACTCAGGCAACTGTCAGGTATGGCAGAGGTGGATGGTAGTGACCTGAAGCAGCATAAGTAGCATGATGATGGTACACAGAGTGTGAGAGTTCCATTCCCGAAGAGAAGCGGCAACTGGCGTGGGATAGAGAAGGTATGGTACGAGTTTGTAGGTTGGAGACACAGCTCCCATCCCTGGTAGTCAGGGCGAGCTAACCTGCATTTGATGCTGCCAAGCAGAGTTAGGGACGGAGAATGTTGAGTTGGTAAATAGGAGGTAGTTCCATTCCCGAAGGGAAGTGACAACTGGTACGAGGTAGAGGAGGTAAGGTAACAGTCTGTAGATTGTAGACATGGCTCCCATCCCTGGTAGTTGGGATGAGCTAACCTTCACTTGATGCTGTCCAGCAGAGTTAGGGACAGAGGATGTCAGCAGGTAAGTAGCAGGAGGCAGTGGTGAAATGGAATCCCATCCCCGTAGAGAGGGAAGCCTACCTTCATTCAGCACCTCAGAAGGTGCGAGTTAGGACGGAGTCCAGAATACTGCTGGTATGGGGTGGCTGATGCACAACACTGCTGCAGAGAGAGAAAAGTATTGGAGCTGGTATAGGATGGTAAGTAGAAATTAGTTTATGAAATTGGAGGTACAGTATAGGAGGACTAGTAGAGGGGATGAGGAATATATAACAAGAAGGGTATAATAAACACAGATTACGAAGTAAATAGGGAAGGGCTCTGGAATATATTGTGAGGAGAAGTTAGGGGATGTTATGCTGAGGTCAGACACTGAATGTGAATTATTGCCTTGAAGCTGCATTTCTGAATTGGACCGTCCTTTTGCTGAGGAAAGCTTCACTTCATGACGTTCCAGTCTACCTGGCTGAGAAAATGCACAGAAGCAGAATCGCAGGGAACTGAGATGTTACTGTTTGCCTGCGCTATTTTGGGAAATGTAAGGAAAGGCAGATGGAAGCAGGGCCCCACCGGAAACACTGCTCCTGTGCAACCAGCCATGAAGATAGGCAGAGAGGGGATTGCACTGGAAATGAGACTGTGCATCCCAGGTGGGCTATCCTGGGTCATAGTCAGTTAAAACAAAAGAATTGCAGGCACTCACTTATCCGTGTGGCAGCCAACCTCCTCCCCCGTGGCAGAGAAACAGAGTGTTTCCTAATTGTGTGAGGACATTAGAAATGAGAGATTACAGATACAAACCCAATGAAAACTTGATGCTTAGTGTGTGACCCTGATGAGCTTCTTAACCCCCTTAGGTCACAGATCTGTCCAGCTATGGAAAACAAGAGAATGCAATCCATCTAAACAAGTGCCATTATAACTGTCTCCATTATGTCATTGTTTTACACCTACATGTGCATGCAAAGCATATATGAGCACATACTGTTGGTACCAACCAGTATTCGTGAGGTTTTGATGCTTGTAGGAATAATGGGAGCATTGTAGTGAATGCGGACAGGAATTGAAATGAAAAGGACTTACAGAGAAGCCACTGGCTCCTGAAGGGAGAGTCCTGTTGTGGCCAAGGAAGGAGATGAGCGAGCGAGGACAGGGGAGTAGAAGAGAAGGATCCATGGTGGAGGACATTCTGCTTGTGGTTCAGGTCTACAGATTATCATTGTTTAAATGCTTGGAATAATACAAAAGGCCATGTGAAACAGCAAGGATGCATTTGTGGACAGTGAGCAGCAGGAACGAGGAACAGCCAGGAAACAATAACTATGGGGAAGTCAGGCCAGATGCTGAAAAATGCCAGCGAGAGTGAGACTGGTGCTGGAAGGGAGGTGGTGCTGGAGGTAGCATGCAGGACTGGCGCTAATTGGGTAGGCAAAATGCCCAAAAGAAATGGGGAAAAGAAAAACAAAACCCCAGGATGGAGGAAGGAGCAAAAGGAGTGGGGAGGAGTCAAGGCGGAGGGTAAGGAGACATACAAAATGAGAGGAAGCAAGGGACACAGAGGCGGGGGCAGAAGAAAAACAGGCAGCAGAGTGAACTGAAGGAGCACATCCCACAAGCCACACAGGAGTCAGGAAAAACACTCCTAAGCAAGGGAGGTGTGATAGAGGAGGGCTTAAGTAGAGGTTGTGGGAGGCCATTCCCACATTGAACCTCAGACAAGCCCTCCCAATCTACTTAGCTTCCTCCAAGCTTTCATTTAAAATAAATATTAAGTATCTAGCCCTAATGGTTCCAAATGTATCTCTTTTTATTTGTTTAGCTCCTCCCTTGTCCCCTGCATCCCCACTCTTTTGGGCTCTCTCATGCTTGCCCCACGCCTACCGGCCTTAACCCTCACTGTTGTACCTACCTCCAGGCTCCCCTGAGATCTCCAACATCCTATGTGGTCAGGCTTAACCCTGCCGGTGGCCTTCCCTGTGGCTACCTGGAGAGGAAGTGCCTCTAAGACTAGAGTTGTCGGTTGGGGGGCAGGCACAGTGTGCTGGGTGGTCAGGTGGTGTGGGGGGGCTTGCCAGAGGCTGTCATCTTGTGCTACAGGGTGGTCATTTCCATTTTGTCCTTCCCTCTACCACCTCATGTCAGGGCTGCATGTCCATGGCATCCTGGGAAGGATGCACGGCAGTGTGTGGTCACCATGCCACCAAGTGCACCTCTGCTGGCACACCACCAGGAGTCACTCAGGGTGGTCAAGCCATATTCTCCCTCTGGGGAAGGAGAGCATCTGCTCTTCACCCTCCCCATTGTCCTCTGCTAATGTTGCTCTGGGTGCGGACGTGAACCTGGGTCACCAGCATGCCGAGCAGCCACCCACTTCTCGTGGAGCTGGCCAGTTATCACATTAAACAAACAAAAAATCTCTTGAAAGGTTTAACTCTGGAACTGTTGGGGTAGAAACTTAATTTCTCTTTAAATGAAAGTTTGGAGTCCAACCATTAAGAAATTCTATCAATATAGTATGGTTATCATGTAACAGTGGTAATTATGTTATTGATATAAAAAACAGGCAGCTTTTTCTAGCTATCTCAATATTTATTTACATAATGACAGAGGTGTTTTTTTTTTTACTCAAATAAATGTTATCAATGTACTTTTTACATAACCATAAAGTATATTGCTATAATTTTTTTATACCCTTCTTTAAGTTAGGGGACAAAACATCACTGCATAATTACTGGCCTGTTTCCATCTTACCCATTTTAGCCAAACTGTTTGAACAATTAATCTACAAACAAGTAAAACAGTATCTAGAGATGCACTCGCTTATTAACTCAGTGCAATCAGACTTCTGCATCAAGCATAGTACCATATCACTAATGACGGGCTTTTAGCTTTAGACTGTAAACAGACCACTGTTGCTGTCTTTCTGGAACTAAGTAAAGCATTCCACACTGCTGACCACAGCACTCTACTGGGTAAGCTCGCCAGCGTAGGACTTAACCAAATGCAGTTAAATGGTTCAACTGCTACCTTTCAGATAGGCATCAGCAAACGAAGGTAGAAGGACTCATTTCCACATGTGCGAATCAAGAACGGGTACCGCAAGGCTCCATTCTGGGCCCACTCTTGTTCACAATTTATATGAATGATCTAGGCCATAACATATCTAATGCCAATCTGCATTTCTTTGTGGACAACACGGTACTCTACACCACAGACCCGGATCCTGGCATAGGTATACAAACCCTTCAAGAGGAGTTTAACCTACTACAAGTCAACCTCTGCACATCCAAACTACTTCTCAATGCAGCTAAACCAAATACATGGTATTTTCTCAGAACCCAAGCACCACTTCCCAGTACTTGGCATCCATACTCTCACTTATGAAGTCATTGAACCTGTATGCACTTTTAAGTACCTAGACATGTGGTTAGACAATAAACTTACATTCCATACCCATATAGATGCCCTCTGCAAGAAGTTCCAGCAGAAACTTGTTTTTTTTCCTTTGCAACAAACCCTACCTAAATCAGGATGACAAGAAAACCCCGGTTCAGGCCACATTCCTCCCATTTCTAGACTACAGCAATATCAGATAAGGCAATGCCACAGCCACACTTCTGCGTATCTTAGATGCACAGTGCTCTGTCATAGAGCTCTTCAGTTTATTAGTGATTTCCCTGCCCTCACACATCACTGCCACCTAAATCTTTGGACCTTCAAAGCCCTAAGTAATTCCTTACCCGGATATATCTCTACACTCCTCAGTAGGGCCCAAGACCCATATGCACGTAGGATACATAATGAAAGGGTTCTGAAAGAACTCTTAAAACTGAAGGTGGACAAAGCAATGGGGACTGATGGGATTCATCCCAGAATTCTAAAAGAACTAAGGGTAGAACTAGTGACACCACTGACTACCCTCTTTAACAAATCATGGGAGGATGGGGTAGTACCCGAGGACTGGAGAAGGGCAGATGTGATTCCCCTTCACAAAAGTGGGAGCAAGGCAGAAGCAGAACACTACAGACCTGTTAGTTTAACCTCAGTGGTAGGGAAAATGATGGAATCACTTCTGAAGGAAAGAATTGTTGAGTATCTAGAGGCCAGAGGGGCTCAGGACCCAAGGCAGCATGGATTCACAGTGGGAAGGTCATGCCAGACAAATCTGATAGATTTTTTTGACTGGGTGACCAAAGTAGTAGATCAGGGAGGGGCTGTGGACATGGCCTACCTAGACTTTAGCAAGGCATTCGACACAGTCCCACACAAAAGATTAATATACAAGTTAGCCAGCCTGGGAGTGGGTCCCAAGATGACAGCCTGGGTAAAGAATTGGCTGGAGAATAGGACACAGAGAGAGTAATAGTAAATGGAGTCCACTCTGAAGAAAGGGGGGTTACTAGTGGGGTACCGCAGGGTTCAGTATTAGGACCGGTCCTCTTCAATGTCTTTATAAGCGACATTGCAGAGGGACTGAAGGAAAAAGTTTGTCTCTTTGCAGATGACACAAAGATCTGCAACAGAGTTGATGCACAAGGTGGGGTGGAAAGGATGAGAAGGGACTTGGCAAGGTAGAGGAATGGTCAAATGTATGGCAGCTTAGATTCAATGCTAAGAAGTGCAAGGTAATGCATCTGGGAAACAAAACCAGGGAAGAGTACACAATGGGGGTGAGATACTAACAACAACAAAATGGAAAGGGACCTGGGGTAGTCATAACAGATGACCTAAAGGTGGGCAAGCAATGTGAGAGAGCAGCAAGGAGGGCTGGGGATACTGGGATGCATAGGAAGAGGCATCACCAGTAGAAAACAGGAAGTTATTATCCCTCTGTACAGACAGTTGGTGAAACCCCATCTGGAGTACTGCGTGCAGTTCTGGAGACCCAATCTCCGCAATGACATAGACAGGATGGAGGCTGTCCAGAGGAGGGCAACTAAAATGGTGCAGGGTCTGCACCGGAAGACATATGAAGAGAGACTTAAGTAGCTGAATATGTAGCCTCGAGGAAGGAGGGGGGGGGACATGATAGAAACTTTCAAGTATCTCAAGGGAATCAACAAAGTCCAAGAGGGTAGCATCTTTCAAAAAAAGAGGTGTGCAAGAACAAGGGGGCACAATTTGAAGATAGAAGGGGGGCGGCTCAGAGGTAATTTAAGGAAGTATTTTTTCACAGAGAGGGTTGTGGATGCATGGAACGGCCTTCCGGAGGAGGTTGTGGAGTCAAAAACAGTGGTGGAATTCAAGCATGCATGGGACAGTCATAAGGCAATTCTAGGGGGTGGGGGTAGGAAGAAGTAGGCTGCTGGTTAACTAGGATCTGCAGCTTATCCATTAGGTAGGGAAATGGGCAGACTGGGGTGCAGCGTCCTTATCTGCCGTCAAAATCTATGTTTCTATGCTATCACGCTCGATATATCAAGGCACTTTTCAAAGTATGGGAAAATGGCCTTTAGCTGGGCAGCCCCTTCTGCATGGAATGCCCTCCAAAAATTAGTTAAGCTTCCTTCCGCGGTATGTCCCTCTTTGTTCCATTCCCTCCTTAAACAACATTGCACCGATAAATGTGACTTTTTCTAATAAATTTCTCAACAGTGGCACCCACTGTAGTACCTGTCTTTGAGGGCTGCAAGCTATCCCTTTGCCTGTTAAGCTTAATTTGCTTTGCTGTATTATGTAGATTGTACTATGTAGATGTTTTCAGTCTAAAAATGTGTTTTCCCTCTTATGCGACCTAATTGTTATATTCAGCCTTGTTTTCATTTTTCTTTGCATTGTATGTACTCCTGTACCATTCTGATGACCACCGTATCTCTAAATTGTATTACCAAATCTGTATGTACCACCGTTATTTATGCTCTCCTACCCAGGACCTCCTTGCAATTGAGCTTTGCTCAATGGAGCTTCTCCTGGTAAAAAAAAACAAAATAAAAATAAATAAATAATATTGACATGGAAAATTTCATGATGGTTTAAAAAAAAATAATTGTTTGCACTTCTGCATTTTGGTTTTGTTCCCCATCATTTAATTAGTATTTGTATTAGTTTAATGCCCATAAACATTCATCTTATTCCTTAAATTGTGTGGTGAACATTCCAGTCTCTCCGTGCAGTACCAATTCTTCCTCAATTTCACAGGCTTCCTGGAAGACAATAATTAATAGAACTCAGGATAACAGTGCACTTGCACTCTAAAAAGAACAGTCTAATCATAGCAAACTGATCCATTTCAGTTCACTTTTTAAACTAATTTGAAAATGTGTATGCTTTTTCTTTAAATTTTCAGAACAAGACCAAAAGCTCAGTGACATATTCCTGGTTGTGCGCTTTCCAGGTGGTTGAAGGGTCTCAATGCACCTTGTGTTTCCCAGTCCACCTGAGATGTGTGCTCTGGAGCTTATCCTGTCATTTGCTATTGCTTACATAAATGGGGAGGGGGGAGGCTTAAGGTTTGTATAAATGTACCTTGACTAGTCTCCCCTACCCAGCCCAAATCACAATGAACTCCTGCAGTGAAAATTAGCTGTTTGTACCAGTTGCCAATTTCTTCACTGCTGCTACCGCTGTCATTGTGGATTCTGGTGCTCTACTCCACTGACATGGACACTGCTCAACCTTGAGTTATTATTCCTCAGAGCTCAATGCTTCCATCTACTGCAATGCTAATCATTGCTGCTGCTCTGTTTGTTTTACCTGATGATAGCTGTCTGTGGTTCCTTGTGTGGTCTTGTTCTTTTACTGCTTGGGTGGAGGTTAGAGTTAGGGTTGGAAACCCTAATGCCACATTTCCCTACTTTTGTGGCATTAAGCTAAACCCTAACTTGTGCATCTATACAGTTCTTTTGCAATGAATTTCCTTTCTTTCTGAGATAGTGGAATTGTATCCTCATTCTTGCAAGTCCCTTCAGAACCTGTGTGAACAGATGCAGATGCACAGAGCCCTCTGGGCCATGGGTCAAGGGAAGAGTGTCTGCCTACAGGTGTGTAGGGCCCTGCACATCCATGTGGCAATGGATGTCAAGAATTTGTGGGGCTGTGTGGTGCACTTTCATATAACGACAGATACAGATTCTCAGGGCAAAGAGTCCATCTGTCAGCGGAAGCACAAGGCCCTCTGGCACAAACAGGTGCAGAGGTTCAGGGCCCTATGTGAAGAGAAGATTTCTTCACTATATGGTATTAGACCTGTGCAGCCAACTCTGCACCTTGTCTTCCCAGGTTGGGGCTGGTGCCACATGACAGCATTGTCCCCTCAGCCTCGGCCCATCCAGCTGGCTCACTGACTTCACCCCCAAACTGAGCTCATTGGCATGTGATCACAAAGCATTACCTACTGGGGTAAGGCTGACACTACACATGTGTCTTATTTATTTATTTTTTTTTAATTTTTACTCCAGATTTTCAAAATAATTGTTTTTGGACTCCCCCTTATAAACATGATAAGTGTCATTTCTAGAACAGTGGCCAAAATGTAATTTCACACCACAAATGTGAAAACACATTTCATCCAGGATTTGAACAGTGACACCTGTGACATCTATGAGGTGGTATGAAAACATGGATATGTTGAAAGTTTGGAGTCAAAATATTGATAATTACCAAGTTATATGACGAGCATGGAAACATTTCAATGTACATTCAGAACTTTGTTGTTTTTAATATTTTGACCCCAAATTTTGAACATAGTGCAGGATTCATAAAACAGATGTACTGGGCACAAATGAGATGTGCCGGCGCATCACGTAAATGCGCTATGGTGCCATTCACATATGGCAGAGATGCTCTGGTGCATCCCGGATGCGCCGCGATGCACAGGATGCGCCGGAGGGTGAAAATAATGATATGCGGTGCATCTGGAGGGGGCGTGTAGCTGCATACACAGCACAGAGCCATTCACAAAGCAAAATGAATGGGCAAACACAGCGCATTCACAGCGCATCTACCAAATGTGCCATAAGGACATAAGTATAAAAGAAGTAGACATATATGAAGAAAGACTAAAGGAGCTTAAGATATATAGCATTGAGGAAAGGAAGGAGAGGGGGACATGATATAAATTTTCAAATACCTCAAGGGACTCAACAAAGTCCAAGAGGGTAGCATCTTTCAGAAAAAGAGATGTGCAAGAACAAGTGGACACAATTTGAAGATTGAGGGGTGGCAGCTCAGAGGTAATGTGAGGAAGTATTTCTTCACAGAGAGGGGTGTAGATGCATGGAAAAGCCTTCCTGAGGAGGTCGTAGAGTAAAAAATAGTGGTGGAATTCAAGAATGCATGGGACAGACATAAGGCAATTCTAGTGGGGGGTAGGAGGAAGTAGGATGTTGGTTAACCAGGATCTGCAGCTTATCAGTTACTGTAGGTAGGGAAATGGGCAGACTAGGTGGGTCAAGTAGTCCTTATCTGCCATCAGATTCTATGTTTCTATGTTTCTACGTCGCAAACCCCCAGCAGGCAGACTGCAGGATAGCTGCAGCAGCAGCAACAGGCAGAACAGCAGCAGCAGAACACAGGCCACAGAGATGGATGGCGCACCATTCCTGATGGTGGGAATGATAATGGGGATGAGGAGACAGGCAAACCAACAACGTGGTGGCAGAAGGCACCATAGGCAGCCTGCCTGTGGTGGATTGTGCCAGACTAATCTTCGAACAACTGGATAGACACAGAAACAGTCGGCCGATACCACCTGAACAGGGACTTCTGAGGCAGCTCTGTGGGCTGTGCCATGATGAAATGCAGGCACTCACTAGAAGGGGTCATGCCATATCAGTGGAGACCAAGTTGATAAAAACAATGTGCCTGCTCACCATGGGTACCTTCCCGAGGCCAGCTGGAGACACCACTGACGTATCCCAGCTGTCCACATCCCGTCTCCTCACACAATTCCTCACCGCACTGCTTCCACATGCTTTGGAAGTCATCCATTTCCCAAGCACACAGACAGAGCTGACAGAAGCCATGTAGCAGTTCCACAGGGTGGTGTGCATGCCAGGCATCAAAGGGGCCATTGACGGTACCCATGTGGCAATCCGTGCACTACCTAGCGAAGAGGCCATGCCGTACATGAACCACAAGGGATTCTACTCTGTCAACTGCCAGGTAGTGTGCAATGCCACAGGGCGCATCAGCAATGTCTGCACCACACACCCTGGGAGTTCACACAATGCCTTCATATGGCACCAATCCATCCTGTGCCACCAGTTTGAGACTGGAGACATACCCAGCGGCCACCTAGTGGGTGAGTGGGGCATGCATACATGCCCATGAACAGGACACTATGGCACAACAAATGATGGGAGGGAGAGCAGGTGTGTGTGGGCCCCAGCAGGGCCCATGCAGAGGATGTGCCCAGGTGGGAAATTGGAGGTGGGCATGCCGAAGGATGGTGCATGCGAAATGGGGACAGTGGCAGCACAGCGCAGCATGGGAGGCAAGGTGATCGCAGCAGCAGGCATATATGGCAGGACACAATGCACCACATGCAGCCAGGCACAGGTGACCGCTGGGCAATGGAGGGCAGGCAATCCTGGATGGGACAGGTGTGGGCAGCCATGGTAGCATGCACAGGCAGGTACAGGCCAGCTGAGGGCAGTCAGGGCATGCAGGTGCTGGTGAGTGCAGGAATGTGCTGATCCACTGTGGGGGAGGGAGACGCACCAGGAGGTACGCCGCAGGGACGGGGTGGACAAGCAGCAGCCGCACCAGTGCGCCATGGTAGAATGGGGGGGAAGGGCTGTGGTATACAATGCACATGTCTGCGGGGTTGTAACAGACTGCCCTTGCCCCCACAGGTGATGTGGCGTGCCCCCTCTGACCCTGTCTCCTCACACCCTTCCGCCGACCTGGCACAGAGCTGGAGGAGTGTTACAATGAGGCACACATCACTACACACGCCATCACTGAGCATAACTTTGGCATGCTGAAGATGCACTTTAGGTTCCTGGATAGGTCAGGTGGTGCCCTACAATATAGCCCAGAGAAGGCCTGTGGCATATTCCTGGCCTGTTGCATGCTGCACAACATGGCCATTGACCGTGGAATAGCTGTCCAGGCTGAGGAGTGCAACAGTTCTGAGGAGAAGGGGGAGGAGGAGGATGCAGTGGAGCAGGGGCCCCGTAGCAGAAGTGGCAGACCGTCACTGACCCACAGGGACCCACTCCTGCTTACCAGGTCCCGGTGGCACAGGGAGCACTTCCGTGGCCACAGGTGAGTAACTCAGGTGGAACAAACACAACAGCCCTCACCCACACCCACACACTCACCACAGGGCAGACGATGGCAATACAGCCGTAGTGTAGTGCACCCATGAGGGGTGACAGTTATGCACACACACACACACACATGCACAGCAGGACACACATGTACAGGGGGAACACGGTGTCTGTGCTGGGGTTGGCATGGATCAGTGTGCATCTGACAGCACATGCACAGCAGACACAGGTCTGCACTAATCACACCCATGCCACACAGCACAACAATGGTGCCCCCGGTCATGCACAATGCAACACACAAGTGACCCACACAGGCATCATACTGGGACAGGCACGTGCCACCCATGCCACCCCAGGCACAGTCAGCCAGGTGTGTGGGCCGCTATGGGTGTGCGCAACAGGAGCCATAGGGACTGTCAACCCAGGCATCAGTGGGAGGCACCATGGCTGGTACGGAGACATGGGCAGCCACACTCACACCTGGTGGTTGCTGTGTCAGCGCCACTGGCTGTGGGGGGGGGGTGTTCACCACCCCTGAAGGGTACTGCAGCGAGACCATGAATGTGTGCTCACTGATGTGATGTCCCCAAGATCCAGGTGAGATCTAGGGGTGTTGGGGATAGCCATGCCTGGTGGCGCATCAGCAGCAATAGGTTCACCTGGCGCCGTGACCTGGGGTGCATGAGGCACTCTTGGGGGTGTGGCTGGTAGCCCGTGGCCATGTGGTGCACTGTTTGCACTTGCCACCTTGGCAGCGAGAGCAAGATGCTCCAGAGCAGTTGTCATGACCACCCCTGCAGGCGAGCCTCTGCCAACATCTGGACACACCACGCAGCTGATGACTCATGTTCCATGGCCAGCAGCATCCAAATGCTCCTGAGCTTCACCATGAGGGATGCCTGCCCTCCATGGTGTCCTGCAGGAGGTGTGCTTAGCACTCAACCTCGTCGGCAGGGGATGTGTCATGGGGAGGGGATGGTGCTGATGGGCAGGTGGAGTCCCAGCCTGCTGCAGACACAGGACCCCCATCAACCGCCACTGTGGGCAGCTGTGCAGGCCCTGCGGGTGTGCCAGGGGCCATAGGACTGCCGACGCTGCATGGTGCCACCCATGCAGCACCTGTGCCTCGGCCAGTCCACTGTCAGCCATGCCCCCCCCCCAGATTTGTGTGGCATCTGGATCATCATCATCGTACGCCCCCTGCATACCAGATGCCAGCACCAGCAGGGTGTCCACATGTCCATTCTATCCTCTGGGTCGTCATCAGCCAAACCCAGTATGCTGACCAACCATGATCGGTCCTGGCCTCCAGCCATGGCACCTGTCGTGGATGGGTTTGATGGCCCTGCTACAACCGGTGCCATGTCCAGGGCTATGGTGACATTTGAAGGGCCCAGCATGGCATCTGCCACAGCCTAGGCTGCAGCCCAGCATCCTCCCCCGTCAGGCCACCATGTGGACCACCAGCCATGACAGCACCTTTGAGGTGTGATGGAGTTGTAAGAGAGCATGAAGTGAAGCATGGTTACTGACGTGTGACTGTTGTGTTCAGACAGGCATGTACAGGGGGACATGCACTTGTGCCATAGGTGTGGCTGACATGCCATGCAGGTGACAGCTGGCCACGGGCCACTGATGCGGCCAAGCACTGGTGAATTCAGGCATGCACCAGGACCTGTACAGGTGCTCATGGACATGTGTTTGACCGTCCCAACACCCTGGACACCACCCGTGGGGATATCATGCCAGATGAGCACCACCACCACCACACACCATGCTAGGCCCCCTCCCCCCGGGGCTGCACATGGGCGGCATGTCGTGCATCTGTGACACACAGTAGATGGACAGGGCATACAGTGACATGATAAGTGCACACAGGCACATGGTTACCTAGCATCCCACAGTAGGACTAGTCAGGGCACCCACGGCACACACACACTAACAGACACAGTTCTTGGGACATGTATACTCACAGTGCTGTGATGGACTGCCACCTGTCTGAAAGCCCCCTCCTGGAACTCCCTGTACAGCAGTCCTACCCGTGCTGGCCATCAGCAACTCCTCAGTGGGTGTGAGGCACACATCTGTCTGTGGTCTACCCCCTGTCCCACCCAGTGAGGCCTTGATGTGTGCCACTTTCTCCTTTGCTCTCCTCTTCTCATCATTGAAGTCCTTCCTGCACTCCTGAGGTATTCTATTGTACTTTCCATGGGCATTAACATGTCTTGCCACTGCCTCTCAGCCCTCATCCCTCTGCTGGCGGCTGCCACTCTGCCAGCCAGGATGTTCTGCCATATGATGTAGGCCTCTATCAGTGCCCTGTCCTTGTCTGATGTGAAATTGGGATGTCTCCGTTCCACAGCTCCATCCCGTCTGGACATTGTGGTTTCTGTGAGTGACAATATGCAGGCATTAGCACAGTACAGGCAACTGTGGATATGTGCCAGCACAGTAGCTGGCTGCTGCAGAGACACAACACCCTGTATGCATACCTCTCAACCTCCTGCCATGCATATTAGGGACAAGGCTTAGAACATTTAGGGACAGGTGGCCAATATCAGGGTCAGAAATTATACAATGGTAATATTAGCTAATGTGTTGCCATATTGATTGGCTTGGTGTGAAAGGTATTACCTGACGGGGAGCTAGACTGTAACATACAAGTCTGTCATTCCATTGTTCTATGAATCCTTACTCTTCTGCAACAGAACCCCCGACTGTAGCTAGAACAGTGGAAATCTGTGAAGCACACTCAGGGACATGCCTAAAAAATGGGAACAGTTGAGAGATATGCCTGTATGCCCTCAAATCCCCACTGTCATATTGTGCTGACAAGCTGCAAATGGTAGAATTTGAACAGACATACCTTCAAGGATGCAATTCCTGTCAGTCACCTGAGGTGTTTGGAGGCACATTCAGGAGCATTTATAGCTCATGGCATGCAAATGAGATTGGAAACATCTGTAATGAGATGCTAAACAGGCGAGATACCTCTGAATTTGGCAATGAGCTGATTTAGGAACATTGTCTCCAAATTGCATAATTGCCCCAGCTCATCTCAATCAGCAATGTGCATTCACCACGCACGTGTGGTCGACTTGGGGCATTTCTTGAATGTGATGCAAGACTCACGGTGTATCCCCACACATGTGCGATGCATAATCAGTGATATGCCAGGCATAGTGCTACCCGTTTGGTGGTTCTGACTGCATGATTGATTGCAGCAGTACATCCAGGACCCCATGCACCATTAGTGCAATACTACATGATTCGTTGAGTGTGTGTACTGCGGCTCGGTGAGACATAGTGTCATCGCACCTGCAGTGCACAGTGCAATGCTAGAACTGTGCACAGCAACAGTGTACTGTGAGTGGCATTGTTTGCCATTCACAATATGGCGGATATGCACAGAATGTTCCTGCACAACCCGGTCGTGACCCCTGACCCTGGTCTTCCACTCATGCGGTGCACAGTGCGCATGCATGGTGATGAGCAATGGGTGGCAATCACACATTGCCACGCCACAATACCATGTTGCTTGGTCCAGTGCACGACAACCACTCACGCATGTGGCACAACTGGGCCATTGCACACCAGCAGCCAGATCTGTGCACACCTGCCCAAGAGATACAGATAGGAACCATGCCATGTGCTCAGGCAGCAGGGCCAAGGGCCATGAAATAGGGAGAGGTTGAGCTGGTCAACCTTGAGGAACTGTAATGCCTCTGGAGAGACAGCTTTTGGCAAGATAACCTTACTAAGCCACGCTCAGCAGTGTGGGAGAGGGTGGCGGAGAGCCTGGTGCGCAGGACCAGGGTGGAAGCGCATGAGGAAGCAATGCCGTCACCGCTATGAGGATCTGCGGTGCCAGAACCCAGAGGCTCCAGAGCCTTCGTCGGGCATGCAGAGGTGCTGTGCCATGGTCAGATAAGTCACATCAATCTACAGCTACACAGGCAGGCAGGGGTTTGTGTCCAGGGATGGAGGGTAATACGCATGTGGGTCCCAATAACAGATCGTACAACCAGAATAGGGTGCATAAAAATGCATACTTCTACGTTTATCATTTTATTTTGGAAAACACAAAATCAAAAAGATGAATAATCCAATATTTACAGAAAGGAATAATAATAATGTTATTTCTTCACATCAGTTCCAAAATTAGACAGTTCAGACAGCAGGATATACTGCTTCAGGCGCTTTAAGGGAATTCCTGTATTCAGTCCTTCCTCAGATAATGTGAAAGTCAACACATTAAGTTCCTGTATCCTCTCCTTCCTCAGATAATGTGAAAGACAGCACATTACCTCCTTGCCGAGATCCTCCTAACCATGGTCAGAACCCTACTGACCAACCTCTCTGTGAGATCCTTCTCTCATCTTGGTCACAACAAATCTGACTAAGCCTCCTTTTGGAGGGTTTATATAGTAAAGGGAAGGGGTGTGGTTTTCACAGCGCCCCCTCCTCCTTTGTGACATCACATTCCCCTGTATCTATATAACCTGCCATTTCAGGGGCAGCTTGCCTTATAGAAGGACCTTTCCACATGAAACAGAACTCTAGGCAACAACCTTTCTTTACAATTGTATGTAGTTAAACCAACTTGTTTTGGAACAAATAACTGGTTATAACCTTTGCATGGGCAGAGAGATGAGGAGCGCGCTCCCTATCTGTCTCCATGAAAAGTTACAGCCTTATATTTGACTTTTGTGTTCATACAGGGAAATACATACAATATGAAACTACTGAAGTATCTATGCTTTGTTTCACATAATATGGTACTCTATTCTTTAGACATGCTTTATTTCCTTCCCAAATCCTTTGTTTTACATTTCTAGACCTTTTATTTATTTTCTTCCTAACAGTTTATCTGGCTGTAGCACTTTCAGCAAACAGCTTAGCAGGCTGCTGCACTTTCAGCCGATGCCCTATTGAGGAACTCAGCCTTCTAGAATACAGAAGGCTTTACTGCAACAATTACAACTCCCTTTTTAAAAGAAGTGCTTTGTCACTACAGGTTCTATGGAATTTTCCTACAACCTGAACTTTGTTTGAGTTGCCTAAAGCATTTATTTCACTGTTTACAGCAATTCTACAGCCTCAGCTTTCCTTAATTGCTAACTGGCTTGTAGGTGAAGGCTTTCTTTCATAGCCCAGCCCTTTACTCACATTATGGCTTTATTTAAGTGACACAGCTCCCTTTTGTATTCTTAAACAAGATGCAAGCTTTTGTTTTAATACCAGAGCAAAAGTGATAGTAAAGCAAAGTAGAGAATTGCCAGGTTGGCCACCCTGACAAGAAAATTAGGATAGATTGAATAAGCAGGAGACAGGATAGAGTGAAAGCAGAAACCCAAAAGGGGGGGGGGATTGCATCTTCTCTGTGTCAGCTTTTTCTTTTCAAAACTGGCCATCCTGTCACGGGTGGGGGCTGTGTGCACTGGCTCAGTGTCCAATGCCCACCACACACACCAAATATGTGGCATGCTGTGCCCCTGCAGCATGTGGGTGCAGGCATGGCCACTGTGCGTAGCCATGTGCAGCATGGTGCATGATTGGGGATGCATGGACACTGTGGTGGACACATTGTAGTACAGGTGTTGTCATGGCACACGTCCATCTGCACACACACATGGTTGGCATGGGCTGGGGTGATGTGTGTGTTGCTGCATGTATACCGGGTGCCTTCATTGGGGCACTGTGGGAGTGGATCCATTATGGCATGCTGGCAGCAGTGTTGTTGCTGTGGGACACGGGGGGGGGTGTTACACACCTACTATCACCTCATGATGCTCTTTGCTTGTGTTCCCCTTGCAGGGCCAGCAGACAGGCAGAGGGCTGCTGCAGCGGTGGAGGCCAGGCTCACAAGGGCTGGTGGTGGAGGCCAGGGACCAGGTCGTACGGTTGCAGGTGAGTGTTCTTCTTGTGCATCCTATGTGTGTTCATGGGGGGATGGTGGCCACTGCAGGCAACTGCCGGACACATGTGCATGTCTGTGTGATGCATATCGCACACACATGAGGTGTTGCCATGGCGGCATGTGCTTGGGCCACAAAGCACATGGCTCCTGTGTGTCTGTCCACCTTGTGTGCTCTGCTGTGGACCATGGCACTGTGGTGCTTCACTGGTGTTTGGATAGAGCCTGCATGCTTGTGCAGCCTGCTGACATCTGCACATGCTGTATGAGACATGGCTGTGTGCCCCTCTGCACCTACCTGTACATGCACATGTGGGCCTTGTGCTGTCTGAGTACCATTACATGGTCACAGTGTGGCACTGTGTGCCAGCCTGTTGCTGGCGTGCGGTGTGCCTGGCAGGCTGTCGGCCATTGCCGTGGTGGCTGCCTATTGCACTTAGTACCTGTTGTCTGTGTCTCCACTGTAGGTCCATGGAGAGTACAGCCAGATGTGCCAGGGCAGCAGAGAGATGGCAGGATTGCAGCTCCAGAGGGCACTGAGGAGGACTATTTAACCACTCTATAGGTGTCAGGGGCAGCTCCTGCAGGCCATCACTTTACTTGTCCAGGTGCTGAGTACCAGGGGATGGAGGGGTGGCCACTGTGCTGTGGCCCATCCAGCAAGATAGGACACTTGTACATAGCCCCTTTGTTGTTATACCCCCACCCTCTATGCCCATCCCTACTGTCTGTTGCTGTCCTGTTCCCCCATCTCCATACCATCACTCTCCTGTGAACTATTAGTTATGTTCCTGTTCTGATTCCCACACCACAGCTTCCCTGTTCCTACTGATGTTTGATATTATACATAGTTTAATCTGTTACCATTCTTATTTTACTAAAGTGTTTTATATTGCTAATGGTGTCTGTGGTCATTCATTGTACCTTGTGCATGTGCTCTGTTGTGCTTGCTGGTTTCCATTGTACCTTTGTTCCATTCACACTTGTGTACCTGTGGTACTGTGCACCCATGCACCCTAGTCTCCTTTCATGCCCGCTTCAGTTTGCCCCCTCCTTGTTGCCTCTGACCTGTTGGTGGGCATTGCAACATGCTACCTTTCACAGTGCCCTATTCAGTGGTTGGTGCGTGCCGTCTGCTTCTGTTGTGCTGGTCCCCTGTTGTTGTGCTGCTCTTCTTGCAGTCCACATCACCTATGGGCATGTTCCACCTGTGCAGGGCATGGCCTTTGGCCTGTCTGCCATTGTGCCTGTCCACTTGTGTGCACCTGTGTGGCTTCTCCCTTGTCCACACTGCTGGGTTCCTATGCACCGGGATGTGTACGGCACCCTCTGCCGTGCTACACAGTGCATCTCTGCTGCTGCGACCCACCTACCAGGCATCCTGTGCATGGCATCTGTGCCTTTTGAGTCCCTATATGGGGTGTGTGTCTGGTGCTTCCAGGTGTCACCATGTGTGCTCTGTCTGTGCACCTTGTCTGCTTTGGCCATTCTCCGACTCTTTAGCACTCTGGCCAGTCCCTGCCAGTCTGTTCCCCTGCATCCTTTGTGCCACTGCAGTCTTCCCCTGTTGCTACTGTGTCCCTTACTGACTTGCTCCTTATTCAGTGTTGTGTTGTACAGGTTGCTTCAGTGTTATTCATGGTGGGGATGTGCACATTGCATCTTGCGGCGCATCCTTCTGTGAATCCCACTGTTTGGGGACAGTGCATCTCATTTGCCCCCAGCGCATCTGCTTTATGAATCCTGCCCATAGTCTTTTTATGACCCCATGTCATAAACCTGTTATGTGAAAATTGTCAAAACACACCTGAAACCCAATTTCACAGAGCAACTGCAAAATCACCTTTCAGCTCGGATTTGAAAACTCTCGGATACCTTGTTTATGAGATGAGGTCCCAAAGAGGCCATGTTGAAAGTTTGGTCAAAAATATTGAAAATTAGCAAAGCTGAGTGAATGCTGAAATATTTCAATGTTCACTCATACCTTGGTCTTTCTATCATATTTTTTTCACCAAATTTTCAACGTAGTCTTTATGACCCCAGCTCATGATCCCAGTAGTGAAACATTTCAGCTCCTGCCCAAAAGGTGATTTTATGGAGCAACTGTGAAATCACCTTTTAGGACAGATTTGAAAATTTCACCTACCCGTTTCATGAGGTGGGTTCAAAAATGGCCATGTTGAAAATTTGGTGCAAAAATATTTAAAAATGACAAAGTTACAAGTAAATGTTCTAAATTCATTGAACTCTGTTAACCGGACTTGTCTTATTTTCTCATATCACAGTTGCGGTTCCAGCAGGAGGACGTCTTTCCACTGGAGGGTGGCTCTACCTTGAGGGACCATGTTTAGGTGAGTAAGGGTAAGTGTGTGGGGGTGGAGGGTGCTGAGTGGTGGGTAGGTGGGAGGCTCAGATCAGTGAGGAACCATTTTCTTCTTTGTATTTTTTTTTTTACTTTGTATTTTTCCCCCTGCCCCAACCCCAGTGCTGTCACCTGGCTACCTACCTGTCGCTGCTTCTTCACTCCCGAGGCTCCCCATGGAGCTGTGGCTTTCCCCCTCAAGGTGGGGCATGATGGAGGAGGAGGCCACCCCGAACCCCTCCAGAGGCATCAAGTCTTTGTTGGTGCCCTGAGAGGTACTGCAGCATGCGGGTAGGCGCGGAACCTCTATCTAGTCTCCATGCCAGTGTCATGCCAGGGAGAGGCATTTTTCCTGTATGCTCCCCCAAGCACAATGTGCCACACGATGCCACGGCATTATGCCAGCATCCATTGTGCTCCCCCATCGGTCAGGCACTGGGACTGTGGTACCTCCCGGCTGCCGCCAGAGGCCAGTCCACCCCCGGGCCAAGGAACCCCCCTCCTCTCAAAGGAGCTGAGCAGTCCAACGGATGCTCAGATTACCTCCCCCTAGCCAGCCCTCTGGCACCCAGATCTGCTCCTGAACCCAGGTTGCCAGCATTGCAAGCTTAAAATCCAACTGCTGCGCCTATGGGCTGGCCTCTTCTTTGTATGTTAAAAAAAATCAATGAGGGACCATTTTCTTCTTTACAGGTTTAAAATAATGAAAACAAGCATTTGTCAATGTCAAAAATTCACCGCTGGTATTGCTGTTGTACATGCCTCCCATATTTTTCTTATATTCCCTGCCTTGCATTTTAAGGCATACACAAATTCACATGTTCTTCCAGTACTGGTTCACTTCCTTATCAAAACAAGCATTTGCCAATGCCGAATGTTTGCTTGCTGGTATTGGCATTAGTAGTGCAGGCATTAGAGAGATGCATAATAGGAATGGCAGTGAAGTATTGAAGTAACGCCATCCCCACTCCCACCCTGCAGAGACTGAGAACATTGGGGTGTTTTTGGTCATCAGCCATACACTCACCATTCACCCACGCTATCCTGCAGACACCCTAGATAGAGTGTGTTTGAGGTCTTTGGCCTACACTCTCCCATTCCATAAGGAAATAAGCTGAGATGGGTGCACTATAGGAGAATGGGGTGAACGTTAGGGCCAAAGACCCCCAAGGCACACCTCAATGCCTGTCAGTGGCTGCAGGGTGGGGGTGGGGGTGGAATGAGGGGAGCAGTATGGCTGATGACCACAAGTCACACATCCTACACCTGTCAGTCTGTATAGGGTGGGTGTTATGGTTGGAAACCCGAATGCCCTGGGTGTTTGTTGGTATTTTTGCTCCACATTTTCAACATGGGCTTTTTGGGACCCCACCTCATGAACAGTGGCAGTATAATTTTGTTACTCAATCCCAAAAGGTGATTTCGCACAGCAAGTGTGCCATTCAGTGCCACAGGTGTGAAAACACATTTTGGGCAGGGTGTGACAGCTTTACTGTTCATGATGAGGTGTGAAGAAATGGCAATGTTGAAAATCTGGAGTGAAAATATGAATAAATGGTGCAGTTATGAGTGTGCATAGAAACTATGTAATGCATGCTCGTAACAGTCATTTTTTGGAATGTTTTCACCAAATATTCAACATGGCCTTTTGGGGACCTCCCCTCCATGGACAGTGGCACTGGGATTTCATTAATCTGTCCCAAAAGTTGATTTTGCACAGTGACCACACCATTTTTTTATGTACAATGTTTGTAAATCTCTTTTGTATATGTTTTGTACAGAAAATTGTTGAAAATATGGTCTTACCCTAACAATCTATTTAGCCTGTATAAAAATAACATTTTATTCATTCTGTGCCACAGGTGCAAAAACTCATTTCAGGAAGGATGCAAAAAAACTGACAGCTGTACTGTTCATAAGTGGGTGTGAAAAAATGGCAATGTTGGAAATTTGTAGTGAAAATGATAATTCATGAAGTTACAAGCATGCATAGAAATTGTGCAACGGACGCTTGTAACACAGTCATTTTTTGGATTTTTTTCACCAAATTTGCAACAAGGGATTTTGAGACCCCACCTCATGAACAGTGGTACTGTTGTTTCGTTAATTGGTCCCAAAAGGTGATTCCACACAGAGACCGCAAAATCACCTTTCGAGGCCGAGAAACAAAATAACAGTGACAGTGTTCATGAGGTGGAGTCCCAAGAACCACATTTTGAAAATTTGGGATAAATCTCCAAAAATTGGCTGAGATATTGACCTTAGTTGACCCCCCCCCCCCATTGACTGCCATTATAGGGCTTACCATCATTTCTTCAGTTCCCGCTTGATCTTTGAAGAGTGCAGACGTGTTCCCGGTCCACAGAAGATCGCTGCTCCTGACCTTGGGAGGTAAATATGGGTGAGGGTGTGTGTGGGGAGGTAGGCACAAAGGGAGGATTTGGGTTGGGGGAGGGGGGTCGCACGAAGGACTTAAGAACTGTTTCTTTTTTAGGTTTAAAAAAAAAAGACCTTGTGGGTCTGTTTTTTTTACAAGTGAAATATTAATACAATGAATTTTGACACACTGGGGTGGGCTCTCAGTGTGCCAGAGTACTGCGGGGATCAATGGCGACCCGGTGATTGGACACCCCGAGAATGGCTGAGAACATAGGGGCTTTGGGGGGGTGGCACATCCAACCCTGGGAGTGGGCATCACAGTGTTGGAAACATCAAAGAGGTAGTTCTTGGCACACTGGGGTGGGCTCCTAGTGCACCACATTAATGGGGGGAGGGGGATACATGCTGACACGGGGATTGAGCACCCTGATGTCAGCAGGGGTGGAATCAATGTGGGTCCGGGATTGGACACCCCTAAGTCAGCTGAGAGGGGATACATGCTGACATGAGGACTGAGCACCTCGATGTCCACTAGCTCTTAAGCCTGTTGTTCACCTCCTATGTCTCTCTGGGTGGACTGCAGTTGCACCTAGCCCCACTAGCGCCGATCACGCTTATGAAAGTGCCTTCAGGCACTGTAAACTTCCAGCCCCTACAGAGCTTAGGCTATGGCCTACCCATATGGGTGGGAGAAGAGGATAAAAGGGAGTCGGGGAGTGACGCAGGCTGAGGAAAGCCTCCCACCTTCCAGACTCACCATTCCGGCAGCACAATTGTACATTTATTTATGCCCTACAATGCTTAAGGTGTCAGCCAGAGGTACAAGGGCTGGAGAGGGAAGGGACCGTGGGGGGCAGATGTCAAGCAGGCTGACTGGGATGCAAACAGCTGTTTGCTGGTTGGTGACCTGCAGATGAAAGGTAAAAGCTGCCACATGATTGGTGTGGCTTTTTCTTTTCAAGTGCAGACCACTTCAGGCAAAACAGCATCACGATCAGTCTGGCTGATGATTGATGTGATACTGTCGATCCCCTTGCAGAGCACTCTGCATTGGACAAACAGTGTAACACCCCTCAAAAGTCACTCAACACAATAAGTTCAATGCGTTGGCACTGGGGATGGGCACCACGGTGTTGCCACCAATGTATTGCGGAGTGGGCAGGCAATCTGGAGTAGAGGGTGTTGATGAAGCAGTATTGGGGTTGGGCACAACAGTCCACTTATAATTCTTCAATATACTTTAATTGGGAAGGACAAGGGAGTGCTGACTGATCTAGGAGGGGGAGGGTCTACAAAAGAAAACATTAGACTCAGGAATGATGAGTTAGGGCTGACTGAGTGGGGAAGGGGAGAGATTATTTAAATTAATTTACTGGGTGCGAACCATAAAAGAAATTCCCTTGTTGCACCACTTTGTGTGCAACAGGGGAATTCCCAAGTCATAGCGTGAAACGTGACTCCTCTTACTGAGCTGGGCAGCTAGGATTTCAGGATGCCCAGAAAACATATTTCTTGGCTTAATTTGAAAAGCACCAGAATCTAGCTAAATGGTTTTGGATTGTGAGGCTTTTGTAATGCAAAGTAAAATGCTCTCATGACACAGAAATTTTCATGTCATATGAGAGGCTTATCCAAAAGCTGCACTAAGCATACTAAGAAAACACTAAATCCTTATAACTCTAGAAACTAGCTCAGCTCAACGTGCCTTTCCCAGTCACCGAATGTTTAAATAAAATAAATAAAAAATGAATAAACATTGTTTCATGAAACCTTTGAATGGCACTACCATGGAAAACGCATTTTACCCTAAAAGTTTCGGGAAGAAATTCTGTACTGTCTAGGCTGTAGGTGAGAACCAAAAAACTATTAAGTATAGGAAAAAATGTAGACATTACAGTAATTGTACACATCTGGTGCTCAGAAACTGCACAACCTACTGTCACAAAACTTTCCATGATTTGAGAACTTGCTTTTGAGACAATGCATGATAAATATCTGTCAATTGCGTCGAACTACGTCAGTTACTAAGGTACAAAAGTTGGGGTTCAACATTAAACACCCTATTCATCCCTAACTATACTGGTGCTACTGTAATAGTCTGTCTATCTGTCTGTCTTATATCACCATGAACGAATTTAGACTGATTCTGCTTTAAGCAGGAGTGCATTTTATCAAATGGCCTCTCACACACACTGCAAAGGTTTAAAATAGAAGACGCAGACATGTGTTTTGTCCTTCCCATCACATGCTCCATGAAGCTGTCCCACTCATGCTTAAAAGCAGCCACTATCTGAACATTAATGCACTTCTGTAGTAAATGGTTCCATTTGTCCTCCACCCTCTCCATGAAGAAGTATTTCTTCATATCCCTCCTAAATTTGCCTCTAATTAGCTTCAGATTGTGCCATCCTGTGATGTCGCCCACGATAAGCCTAAACCTTTTTTAATTATACAAAGTTCCGATTGAAAACAAGACTAATATCAGCAATATTGTTGGAGTACCTGTAAATGACTGCATCATCTGCATAGAACAGAGTCTTTGAAGTACCACAGTGTTGGGCTAGAGGGTTGATTAGCAAAAAAAATAGAAGAGGACCCAAGATGGAGCCCTAAGGAACCCCACTTGATTCCTCTGGGGGCTGGACGAAGAAAATGTAACCACTTGGGACTTGGAGCTAAGGTAACTCTTAACTCATGGTAGGGATAGTGCACCAAAACCCAGTCTGCATATCTTCCCAACAGGATTTCATGAACTAGTTAGTTAAAAGCCCTAGACAAATTGACAAATATAGCCCCATATGCAATCACTGACTAAACTGTATTTTGAGAGCAATATTTCAGAATGTATTGGTGTTTTATTGTTCTTTGTTTAGCAAAATGCTTGGAAAATCAGTTTTATGTTCTGTTAGATATATGTACAAGACCAAATCTTGTTTGGTTGCCAGTTTGCAATTTTCTGTAGAGATGGCTATTTTAATGCTTGATCTACTTTTAGAATAAACAGAACTGTAGGCATATTTTAATGTGGGTTGTTTAAAACACTGTTTAACAACTTTATTGTTTTTCCCATAATAAATAGTTTTTTTCAAACACAGTACTGTAATACAAGAATAAATCCACCATAAACCATAACCAGATAAGGCATATATAAAGATATTCCCAGCCAGAGCCAGTAATGCAAAGCCATATACTGAGAGCAGTTACAGTACAGAGTACATTTCAATATCAGGACATTTTAAAGCAGCAGTGCAATGAATAGTCTCAAAAAATAAAGTTTGTGTCATTACCTGTGCATTTGATTTGTTCTGTCTTCCGACTGCTGTTCAATATAATACTTTTACATATAGAGCACTAAATAAATAGTTATTTATAAAAAAGTTATATTAATTTGTGCAAAATAAATCTCCACCCGACATGTTTGTTTTCCTATCCTAATACCCGTGATGCATTTGTTTGTTTGCAGCATCATTCCTGCGTGCGCATTCTCGTATAGTATGCGGGAAAATAAAAAGTCTATCACACTATTTATTTATTACTTATTTCGATTTTGGTAACCGGGTAGGCTCACTGAGACCATAGGTCCCTTTTTCGGGAGCGACCCAGGATTAGTTACAGACAGAGATACATACATTGATGGCTGCAATCAGTGGTAACATATGTAGGCATAGGCATATAGTACTTACGGAGTATAACAGCACCCCCACAGTAAGTCAGATAGATACACAGTACATGTGACAACATTACACAAGAGATTTGCAGTTGAAATAGTAACAGCAGTAGAATTACAGGGTATTACATTCAGTCATATTCTAGATACAACTCTGTACACAGGCGGGAGCTAACGTTTGCAGCAACAGAGGCTACGCTCCAACAGGTACACTTTTTAGCCAGACTTAAATCCTTGAGAGTTGGTCTGTTGGCCAGACTCACAGGAGTGTATTCCACAGGAGAGGAGCAGCATACCAAAAGGATCTCTTGCCTTGGTTAGTGCGAACCCGGGGATGTCGAGGGACGGCCTGTTGGATCTCAGGTCATGACACTGGACTCTGGGATTGAGCAGGCCATGCAGACCAGGAGAGGGCCGCAGTGGTGAATTTAAAGGACAAACATAGAGAGGAGTAGGCCAGTTTGTGCCATATTGTGGGCCAGGAGAGGTCTGAAAGGACCTCACAGTGGTGCCTCCTCAGTGGGGGGTTAGTAGTGAGACATGCCACCCTGTGATAGAGCACTGTAAGTTTTCTTGGTTCTCCTTCCCTGAGGAACTGCAACAGGGGAGCTCCATAGAGGAGGGTGGGGAGTAGGGTGCAGTTGGCGATGGTTCACCAAGTTTCATCAGAAAGAAAGTTACCCAGCCTGTAGAGGAGTCTGATCTTCTGGTGGGTGGATTTTGCTAAGGGATCAATGTGAGGCTTGTAGGACAACTCCTGGTCAAGGAGGATCCCAAGGTACTTAAACCTGTCAATGACCTCAACTCTCTTCCCTTGAGCTGTATGCAGTTGGAGCAGGTCATGCCTCTTGGCTCCAAGGTGTCTGGTCCCAAATAGAACAGCCTTCATCTTCTCTTCATTCAGCACAAGTGAATTTGAGGAGAACCAGGCCTCGAGTGCAGAGAGTCAGATCTGAAGTTTGGCAGAGATAAGGCTTGATAGTGGATCACTGCAGTAGACGACAGTTTCACCCCATAGAGGATGAGGTTGTTTAGCCCTCAAACCCTCTCAATGTCATTGACAAAGAGGGTTAATAGCAGGGAGCCCAGGATTGAATCCTGGGGTACTCCGGAGATCACAGGTCTAGTGCTAGACTGGGATCCTCTACATAGGACTTTTCGGATTCAGTTGAGCAGGTAGCTCTCAAACTAGGATACTGAGGGCCCTTCCAGTCCAAGAAGATAGAGCCTGGAGAAAAGAAGTTCATGACTGACCAGGTCAAATGCCTTGTACTGGTCAACAGAAAGAGCCCCCGTCGGGGAGCCCTGATCCATGGCATCGGAAATGTCAGACGTGAGCCGGATAAGGGCTGTGTCAGTGCCATGGCCTCTCCTAAAGCCAAGCTGAATGTCAGATAGAAGCTGGTGCTGCTTGAGGTAGTCCTGCAGTTGATTATAGACCAGCCTCTCCTGCACCTTCCCAAGCAGGCAGAGAATGGAGATGGGCCAGTAGTTCCCCAGTATATCCCTTGGCCCTTTTTTATGGATGGGGACTATGGTCATGACCTTCCAATTGCTCAGGACTGTCCCTTGAAGGAGGGACCTGTTGATGAGCAAAGTGACAGGGGCAGAGCGACAGCTAGGGCAGCAGCCCTCAGCAGCCTTGGTTCAAGTTGGCTGTGTCCGGGAGGAGTCTGGTTTTATATTAAGTAGAAGGGAAGTATCGTCAGAAGGCTTGTCTAGTTTTAGGTGAAACTGAGGCCTAGCATGTTCCCATTCAGTTCTGCTGCTGCGGGAACACCCAAGGGCAGAAGGTTTGAGTCCACTTGGCAGAGGGTTTGAGTCCACTTGGGTTGGAAAAAGGAGGCATTGAATGCTTCTGCTACTGATGAGGGGTCACTGGTTGGGTATCCCCACCAGAAGTGCTCCATCCTGTGCATGAGAGGCACCCTTTAGAAGCAGATTTATTTGGCCCCAGATTTTCTTAGGATCCCGTAGGTGCCTAGCCTGGAGATCACGGAGGTATTTGGACTTAGCCTATTTGGAGGCCTTCCTGCATTGATTCCTCAGCTCCCTGTAGTTATCCCAGTCTGATCTGTGACCTGAGGATTTGTACTGCCCCCAGGCCCTGTCCTGGAGCAGCATGCTTCATTTAAGGCTAGGGTTTAGCCATTTATGGCACTTACCCTGTACCCTTAGTTTCTTACGCTGGGCATGTTGGTTGGCCACAGTGATGAATGAGTTGTTAAAGTAATCCAGTGCCTCATCCAGGGTGGGAAGGGAGACTATAGGACCCCAGTTTACTGCTTGTAGATCAGAGTATAAGTCTGTCGGTATGAGTCTGCTAAAGTTCCTGGCTTCTATAACCTGGGCAGGCAATTTAGGGAGCTTATTAGACCAGGTGCAGAAGATTGGTGAGTGATCATTCAATAAATCTGCCATGATCCCAGCTGCCAGTATACATTCTGGGCTGGAGACTAGCACCCAGTCAAGTAAGGAATGGTTGCCAGACTTGGTGTTGTGCCTTGTAGGCTTCTCAATGACTTGGGTTAGAGTGGTGTTGAGAACAGGCTTTTTGCTAACGGAAGCCCCTAGGGTGTTTCAATTCTGATTAAAATCTCCAAGGAGGATCATCTGCCCCTGGGAGTGCTCCGCCCATGCTTGGGTTAGAGACTCGAAGGAAGAGGCTGCTGATTGGGGCAGGAGATAGACACACCCTAGGTACAAGGGTTTAGTGTCTCCAAGGAGCACTTTCATAACTATAATCTCATTCACTGAGTCACAGAGGAGAGGGTAGTCCAGCTGCATAGCATTAAGATTAGTGCTAGTATCAATTAGAACCCCCCACCTTTCTTCCCTGCTCGAGCCTTTCTAAAGCGTTATAAGCCGACAAGTCGACTTCATGGTGAAGGATTTGGGGCTTGTGCCAGGTCTCAGTCACTGCCAGTACATCGGGTTTATAAAGCACATCTTATATAGAAGACTTTTGTGTTTTAGAACTTTTCTACACTCTCAAATGAGTGTTCATTTAGATTTGGAGATTATCTTGAAAAGTAAGTAAATAGCAGTTAGGTCAGAGCTGTGTTATAACAGAGTTTGCACACCAAGGACTGCATACAAGAATTCATATGTCTTGCAAGTCAGAAATATAGGTTGTACTACACATTTTATAATTCAGCAAATGTTTGGGTCAAGTGGCCACACACCTCATGAAGCCCTCCTATCTGAACACAGGCATTATTGAAACTTAAGCAATTTTTAGTACAAAAAGGTCCACGTATTTATTCTTATTCAGCAGATACTTTAATCTCCAATAGCTCAATGTTCACCAGATGTATACAGGGCAAACAGCTTTCTCAGACAATCAGAAAAAAAATAAACTAATTCATTCTTTTCACCACATTACTGTGCTGCTTCCTGGCTGATTTGCCTAATCCATGTGAAATTCAGCGACCGCTATTTTCATTCAGTCCACAAACACCATACGAACAATCCGCTTCCAGTGTGATATACTACTTATTCCAGCATTCTTAGCAGGGAACACACAACGGAGTAGATGCAAAACAGAAAAGATTAAGGTGTGCTCAAAAAATGGGTTAAACACAGATACAGCAGCTGCACAGTTCAAAGTAAGACATTTGTATAATAGTGAGGTAAAAAATTTTGTAATGCAAAGGTAAGTCCTGCTGAAACTGAGTTATTGATCTCAAACTGGAGCTGTCCTGGTCTCTTCCCCAGTGCTTCGGTTATCCCGTCTTTTCTCAGGGTGTGTCAGCAGGACTTACTATTGCATTATAAAACTTTTTACCTCGCTATTATACTAATGTCTTGCTTTGAACTGTGCAGCTGCTGTTTCTATGTTTAACCTGTTTTTTGAGCACATATTAAATGTTTTTCTGTTTTTGCATCTAACACACTTTTGTGTGTTCCTGTTCTTATGAGTGCTGCAAGTGTTGAAAAGAAGTGGTTCACAGCCTTTGTGAAGCAACCGGCCCATTCCTGCCATTGCGTGTACCTACAAAGGATATGTGATTCACTATGTACCCCAGCTAGGCACACATTTGTACTTAACTCATTGCCCACAGGAGCTCTCTGAAGTTGCACCACTTGTCTCCTGTATACTGTTAACAGTGAATCCTGGGCCTTTCTAGCAAAATCAAGCTATAGTCAGCATGCCACAAACAAATCCTAATAGCTCAAGAACTGTAAGTGCTAGACACAAAGTATGAGTGGTAAAGTTATTCAGCACAAGATTACCTTTCCAATGGTGGTATGCAAATAATAATATGTAATTGTTTTTTTCCTATGCTAGTTGAAACAACAAAACAAAATGTTTTTTTCACTAAAATAGGCAACATAAGCCATACACACCATACCATAAACAAATGCGAATAACTCCTAAAGTATACATGATATACACAAAATATCAGTGGCAAAGTTGTTCAGCACAAAATTACCTTTCCAACGGTGCTATGCAATCAAATATAAGTATATTATGTTATATTATATAGCAACATATATAAGTGACTCCTCCAGATGTTGCAAGGGCACACAGGAAGTTAGTAGCTGATTTCTGTAGGCGTCCTCAGGACACACCAGTGTATTTTACTGATGACTACAGGTGTCTGCTAGGAGACAATGAGTTTGCAGTCTGGTATCTCTTCAGGTGCAGAAGCAGGTAAACCACATTTGGGAGGAGGTCCAGAGAGGCCTTCTACCCGGTGAAAGAGAAACTGTCCTTTGCCTGGGGAGTCTAGTAAAAATACTAAAATATCGTGAATACTGTCCATTGTGGTCCCTGCCCAGTCTGATTTAAGTGTTTGGGCCCAGTGTTTGGGTTACTGGCACTGCCAGCTAAGAATAATACATAACATAGACCATATGGTAAAAAAAGTGCTATGTTCCATTGATGCCTGTGTGCAGATAGAACAGTTTCACAAGGTGTATGGACGCTTGACCTTAACCCTAATTTCCCTTCTATCAAGCACCATACTTAATCTATAGTTTTACCATTAAAAATCCAAGCACACAGTGCATTTTTTTTATCTACATTCAGCAAATGTTTGACTAGTTTCCAACCCCAACTCTCATGATGTTAATTTCATTGGCTGAGACAAAGTGGATAATTTTTCATTCAGTGGCTGGTGGGGTGGGAGGGAGGAGGTTATAGACTGGTCACTGGATGGAAGGGGTGCCATTATAAGTGGAATTTGGGGTTGTATGGACATTACAGAATTTTGGTATTATGGTGGTACAATGGTGTTTTTTTGTGACCCTCTGTAAATCTGGCGGCAAGAAGAGCAAAGCAGTGATTTGCAATTTATGTGTGTGTGTGTGTGTGTGTGTGTGTGTGTGTGTGTGTGACAAGATGGGAGGGGGGTTGAGAGAAGAAACCCAGCAATTTTGTAAGCATGCTGTTTGCTCCGTGCACGTTCACAAACAATGTGAAAATGTCAGCTAAAGCACTGCTTATAAAAGCATCTGTGTTTTCTGAAATGGCGGTTTCAGAAAACACAGAGGCTTTCACATGTAGTACTGTAGCTGACATTTTACAGTGATTACTGTGTCAGCAATCTTCATGAACGCGCACAGAGCAAGTACATAATCATTGCTTTCAATTATGGGCAAACAGAAGTGCATTGTGGGGGTCATGTTGGCTTGCAAAAATCACCATGATGCACTCTGTTTGCAAATGGCGATCCTGGCGAGGGTCTGTGCTGATCAAGAGGTGAACCAAACCTGAAAAACATAAAAGTTATTAAAAACGAAAGTTTATTTTTAAACATAGACCAGTTATAACATCTCTGTTGCTACAGAAGAGTTTGTAAACAGGCATTGTCTGTAACTCTTATAACCCATTTCATTAGAATGGTTCAAAACTTGGAACCAGCAATTATGTTTTGAAACATAAAATCTGAATAAAGCAGAGAGCATATACTGCATCTCCCTCCACTTGTTACATAGTCATAATTAACAAACTTAATTTAACTAGTCAAGCTATACCTTAGACATTGAACTGGATAAATGGGCCCCGAATCTCCATGAATTTATCCTGTTTATCTAGAAGTGAATAAGCAACTCTTTCATTATTTGCTGTCAAGGTCATTTGTGTAAACCATTCAGTTATCTGGTTAAATAAAGATTGATTGATTGATTAAGGATGGCGCTTAGTTTTTTTTTTTCCAGCACCTGAGAATTAGCCTTTTGGCAGCTACAGCACTAGCTGAAAGTCATAGCTTTTGATGACATGAGATAGGTGAGTTGGATGGATAAATTCCTAATACGTAAATAGTTGGGGAGAAGGCTATAGTGGCTGAGAGGACCTAACAGCACGTTTCATGCACATCCATCCAGAAAATGGATCGACAAGGGCAACTCCAAAGCATATGAGACAGATCTGCATCATTTTGGTAACATCATCAGCACTTACTGTCCTCTACAAGGCCCATCTCTAGCAGTTTGGATGCAGTGAGGCAAAAACGATGCAAAACCGTATACTGTATGAGCTTACCTTGGAGCTCCCTGTTGGACTTATAGGCCTGCTTCCAGCATATGTTCCATTCTTGGTCTGATACAGTGATCTCTAGTTCCATTTCCTATTTTAATTTGGCTGAGGAGGTCAGAGATGAAGAGGAAAGGGAATTAATTAGAATTTTATAAATAAAGCTTGATCCTTTTTTCATAGGGCAAATTTTAATAATCTGATCCCCACTATTGTTACTTGTTAGTGAGAAATCAATCTGTAGAATAGAGCTATGAAGCAGAGACCTGAGTTGCAAGTAATAGTGAAAGTGGAAATTTGGCAGCTTAAACTTCTCTTATTTCTGCAAAGGACATTAGCACATTAGAATTACTACTAAGGACGCCTTCTATTCTGTTGATACCTGTACATGCCCACTCAGTGTTCAGCTAGGCCTTAGTGCCATTTTAATGTGAGGGTTGACCTAAGGGGCATGGTTCTTGTAGGAAGGAGATCTGGATTTATAATTTTGTTAACTTTCCTTAAAACTCTAAAAGTGTTGGAAAGGCAGGGGTTGTTTTTCAGAACTGGGGGATTGGTAGGTATATAAAATCTGAAATTTGATGTGGGTTCATCATAGTCTGTTCCATTTGAAGCCAGAGTGAGTCTAACATATGATCTCTTGTTACGGACTGCATGTGCAAGGATGCCTGTTTTAAAATAAATGTCCACAGATACCACTCCCAATGAGGGAGTACAAATGCCTGCATCATGAGTGGCCCAAGTTTCTTTAGGCTTAGCTGGGAGGTTTGGAATCCTACAAAAATTCCTAATTAGTAAGTTTAATTTAGTTAAAAGATTATTTTGAGTAGAATAGGAATGTTTTGAAATACATAAAAAGCTTGGGGTGATAATCATTTTAATGGAGTTCATTTTCCCCAAAAGGACTTATTGAGATATCAAATTCAACCATACCATCTATTCAGGTCTAGTTCAATATTTTGAAGTAGGGGTAGAAAATTAATGTTCATCAGGGTGTCAAGTTTCATCGAGCTCTGGAGGCCTAGGAATGTTATTTGATCTTGGACCCAATTAGCTTCAAACATTTCTTTGATCTGGGATGCCAGAAAGGGTGCTGGGTTAGGGCACAAAACTTATGATTTGTCCCAATTCACCTGAAGCCCAGTGAGAGAGATTCAAAATGGGAAAGTAATCTTTTGAGGGCATCGTAGGATTGTACAGGTTTAGTGAAGGTCAACAGGAGATCATGTGCATCGGCGAATGTTTTGTTAGAGCAGGAACTGAGGGTGACTCCAGAGATGTCTGGGTTTAGTGCAATAGATCTGATCAGGGATTCAATGGCTAGAATAAATATGCAAGGTGATAGTGGGCAACCCTGCCTAGTTCCCCTTGCCAGAGCTATGGGAAAAGAGCTAATGCTATTGGTGAGAATTTGGGCAGTTGAATTAATGTATAATAAGGAGACCCAGTTGATGAAACCAGAACTGCAGTTAATGTAGCCTAACACTTTGAACATGTACTCCCATGACAGGTAGTCAAATGCCTTGAACAGGTCTAAAGAGAGTACAATGTAAGGTTCTTGTCTCTTATTTGCATGACACAGAACCTGACAAAGTCTTCATAAATTGTCTGCCTTAATCTATTTAGCATAAATCCTACCTGTTCTTTGCCAATCAGATTGTTAATAACTTTTTGGATATATAACGGCAGGATTTTTGCACTGATTTTATAATCTGTATTCATAAGAAAGATGGGTCTGTAACTGGCACAGTTGAGGGCATCTTTATTTTTGCTATATAGAAGAGTGACCAGGGCCTGGGTCAGGGTAGGGGGGAGGGTTTTGAGTTGCTGGGCCTCCTTATACATCGAGTATATATGTAAGGAGATTTTAGGTTCTAGAAGCTTAAAGAATTCTCCGGGAATTCCATCTAGTCCTGGGGCTTTCCCTGCAGGCAATAATTTAATGGCATTGGAGATTTCTTCTAGTGAAACATTTTGCTTTAACTGTGTTTGAATGTCTGGAAGGGGGATTTTAGATATCAGGTTTGTCTCTAGGAAGGGGTTTACTTCAGTTGTGAGTATATTGTTCTGAATGTAAATTTGGGTGTAGAATTCTTTTAAGGTCCTATTAATGTCTTTATTTTTGTGAAATACTACCCCAGATTCTCCTTTAATACCTGGGATGGAGTTCTGGTTATTCATTTTCTTTAGCTGAAAAGCAAGCAGTTTCTGTTTTCTCCCCTGACTCCCAGTACCTTTGTTTAGTATGAAACAGGGTGTACTCTGCTTGAGCCATGAGGATTTTGTTTATTTCAACTCTAAGTACAGTAGCTTTGTGTAATAGAGTCCTTCTCGAGAGGCCTAGTTTGTTTAAGGGTTGATTCAAGTGCTGATAGAGCTGCTTGTTTATTCTGTAAGTTTTTCACCCTTTTCTTTTTTTTTTTGGCTGCTGTGAAGCCTATGATCCTTCCTAACAAAGGCTTTGTATGCCTCCTACAGGCAGACACAAAAACTTCACCATTATCATTTAGTTTGAAGTATTCATCTGTTTCTTTATTAACCCAGTCTATAAATTCCTTTGTCTTTTAGGAGGACATTAAGCCTTCATCTGAACTCTTTGGGTTTAGTTTCCTAAGGCCGACTTCACATCTGTTAGAGTATGATCAGAAACCACAATCATGTCTAAACTGGCATCTATTACTAAGTCAACTAGTTCTGATGAAATAAAAATATAATCAATCCTGCTATAACTGGCATGTCTATTGGAAAAAAGGTATAATCCTTACCCTGCAGATGGACAAGCCTCCAGAAGTCTACTAGGCCTAATGATTTGGGTAGATTATTGTGTGACTGACTTGTTTTAGTACCAGAGGGGTAGTGTCTGAGGGAGGTTCTGTCTAGTAGTGGGTCCAAACCTTCATTGAAGTCACCTGCTAAGATTATCTTGTGGTCTGGAAAATTGGCAAGTAGAGCTGCTATTTTTCTGAAGAATTTGCTCTGAACTGAATTGGGAGCATAGACATTACAATGAGCCATGTCATTTCAAGTTATAGAACCTGTGAGGATTTGAAATCTTCCCTCAGGGTCAGAGTTGTGGCTGGTCTGTATAAAATTAACACCCTTCCTGATCAGAATGGCTGTGCCATGGTGCTTACTATTGAAATAAGTATACTGTACTTGAGTGACCCAAGATCTCTCATGCTTGGCTGCCTCAACCCCATCTAAGTGGGTTTGAGTAGTGGGTTCAAAACTTCATTGAAGTCACCTGCTAAGATTATCTTGTGGTCTGGGAAATTACCAAGTAGAGCTGCTATTTTCCTGAAGAATTTGCTTTGACTTGAATTGGGAGCATAGACATTACAAAGGACTATGTCATTTCCATCTATAGAACCTGTGAGGAAATTAAATCTTTCTTCAGGGTCAGAGGTGTGGCTGGTCTATATAAAATTAACACCCTTCCTGATCAGAATGGCCATGCCACGTTGCTTACTATTGAAATAACTATACTGTACTTGAGCGACCCAAGATCTCTCAAGCTTGGCTGCCTCAACCCCATCTAAGTGGGTTTCTTGAAGAAATGTGAAATCTGCCCTTTCTATGGCTGTGACCATAGCCCAGCAGACGTTTTGCATTCAGAAAAGGGCTGATGTCATTTTTGCTGCCAAACAACATGACAGTGTTAAAAATAGATTCCTCCACTGAAACCTCATTACTACGCTGCCTGTGTATATAGGAAGCTGTAGAGCACTATTTTTCCTCTGGCTTGAGGAGTTAATTGAGCCCACAGAAAGTTAACTCATTATCTTCTGGCAGTCATTCTGTGACAGATTACCAATGGATAGTACAACCATCTTAGAAAGCTATTGGAAGTAAAATGGGCTAAACACTTCCTGGAGCTTTCTGCATAACAAATAAGTTCTGCTGTGCCCTCAGCCCCTAGGAACACCTCATTAAGCCATTTGACACCACCATCCTAAGAGCAGTCATTCTGCTACTTTTGCAGGACATTCCATAGCAAAGAGTCCCAGTGATGTCTGTTTCCAAATAATACACCAACTTAATTTTGTCAGGCAGGCAATTCTAGGCTAATTCTACTGAATGTTCTTAACCTGCAAATGTGTGACTATAGGTGTTTACAACTGAATGATAGTAACCACATTTGCTTCACTTGCAAATAGATAGGCGTGCGTGTGTGTCTAATTTTTGTTTGACTTAGGTTACACATAGAATCTGATCAGTTCATAACATGCTGTATTGTGATTAAACGAACTGATAAATGGGGAGTTTGGTTTCTTGTACAAATTAATTTTTCCTGACCATGGATATACTAAAACAAAAATGTCTTAACAAAATGTTTAAAAATAAGGAGTTTAGCAATAATTTAGTTGCTGTGGTGTAAAGAGCTGCTCCCTGGAAAATTACCTGGTTGGGGGGAGGTGGGCTGCCACAAACGGAATGGGACTTCATGGATGGGGGAACTCATGGCAGCAGAAGAGGCATGATAGTATTAAAAGCTTAATGGTGTGGATGCAGAGGCATCAATATTTGGGCATGACTTTGGTAGAGGACTGAGTGTGACTTGGGGGTAGGGGATCATCAGGAATTGAGTGAGTCTTGGTATTTTTAGCATAATGGTTTTCTGAAACTTCAACCTTCAATGAGTTATACTCTGCAGCCATCTGTACAATATGTCACTTAGCCACATGCAGTGGGGTATGGGTATAAAAAAAATCACCAGACCTGGACCAGAGCTGTAGAATTTGGACTGGGTACATAATATGCAAATATTGCTGATCCACTCACTCCAGATGATCTGGTCTGGCTTTTATCTATCTGGTCTGATCGTGACAATTCAGTTTTCAATCATGCCAAGGAAGGGTTGAAAAACAGACATCCAGGAGTGGACCAGATATGTAAAACTCAGACTGAACAGTGCAGCCAGAGTGACCGGACCAGCAGCATTTGTACAAGTTGCACCCAGTATGGCAAGTTTGGATTTTTACAGAACTGCTGTGGTTCAGGTCTGTCGGTCCAGTTTTTAATCAATCAATCTTTATTTTATACTGAAAGGTCTGTGAGCAAAAATGCCCGTTTACACAAATGTCCAATTAAGCATAAAAAGAGAACAGAATATCAGGTCAAGCAATTACAAAGTAAAATACAATAAAAACAGGTCTAACATAAACAGGTCTAATAACAGAGATATTGAGGGATATACAGAAGAAAGGGAAGCAAATAAATAAGTGACAAATTTACAGCATGGGATATAGTTGGAGGTACAATTTAGGAACATGAACAGTTGGGTGATGCACTGAAAATGCAGACGAGCATTCCCGCTGCGTGATCTGCCTATGCCCCAAACACCGGTTCAAGGACTGTGTGGCCTGCCAAGCCTTCAACTAGGCCACACAGATTAGGTGACAAAAAAAGCTCGAAGCCCACTTGCTGGAGGCGCACCTAGCTTTGATGGAAAAGGAGCTGCAGAATCTGCGGGAAAAATCTTCTCCAATGCCAGAACCAAAAAAAGAAGAAAAAGGACAAGGAGAGGTACTGAGACTGGGATAGATCTCCATCCACTTGGTGGCTACCATTGGGCACCACTGACACTGGCGGGGCCTCCAATTTGGTAAGTACCACTACTGCCAGTTCCATGTGATGATAGCGAATGAAAAACAGAGATGGCTATCATCTAAATGTATATTGCCGAAAAGCTTTTCAGCGATATACAACTACAAGCAACCTAACTTCTAGAAAAAACACAAGTGATTATAGGGGGGGGCTGTGCCCAATCCCCTGAATAAAGATAGTCAACTCCATGCGGGTGCATGTCGAGGAGGGGGCAAAACACAGAAAAACAGAGCTGGAAGCAGTGGCAAAACAACAGTCCCCAGCAAGTCCCGAACCCAGTTCCTGCTGCAACATAGCCAGCCACCTCACCACCACACCACAGTGCTGGATCAGCTGCAGTAGGATCCCACCACCCATCCAAACCCTCCTCCTATCCCCTCCTCCACCTCCCTATCCCTCCATTTCCAGTCACTCTCCTTGCTTTAGGGTCACTACACTAGCAGGGTTAGCTGTTCATGATAGTGATGTAAATGAGTTGCTGTTTCTACAGTCACTCATTTATTATCGCTATCATCACTGTATTTAAAGTCTATGAATTATTGTAAAAGTGCCCTGAACTTGGGAAGGGTGCTTTAAACAAATACATTTTTATTTACTTACTGGCTACCCTACTGCCAGGTCTCCTATCGCTCTGGCGAATCAGATCACAGCCTCCCTGCCTGCTTTACTCATGGTGCAGTTGGGACTCTTCTTGGATGACAGAACCCATATTGTACTCCTTAGGCCCATATCTTCTTCTGGGTCTACTGCCAGAAGCTAGGTTGATAAGTCACTCCCCGGACCCACCCAGGAGCACATGGTCACAGTGGTAAGCTGGACTCCAGCTCCACTGTTGTCTGCATGGCCCAGTCCAATTAAGTCAGATGTTAGCTCTTCTGACGTCTGCATGGCTGCAGCTGATAAGTTGTTCTCTGGTTCCTCTGGGGACTGCCCAGCTGAGGCTCTACCACTGGAGTTGCAGGATACCTCCGACATCGAGTTGAGACAGCTGCCAGACACGCAACAGTCTGTAGAGGGTTTCTCTCTCCCACTGACCCAACTGGACCCTCTGGGTTTGCCTGAAGATTAAGAGCCAGAGGTGAGCACTATTCTGGAGGTTCCCCTTCCTTCACTGGGTCAGTCTCTTCCTGGTTTGCCCACTGGCCAATTCGTGAACAGTTTGGTGATGCATCAAAAAGAAGTGCAAGTTCTGCGGCACCCAGATCCTGCTTGTGGACGAGCGTTCACACTGCATTATCTGCCTAGGACCCAAACATCAGGTCAAGGACTGTGTGGCCTGCCAATCCTTCAACCAGGCCACATGAATTAGGCACCAGAAAAAGCTCAAAGCTCGCTTGCTGGAGGAGCACCTAGCTTTGATGGAAAAGGAGCTGCAGAATCTGCATGAAAAATCTTCTCCAACTCCAGAACCCAAAAAGAAGAAAAAAGGCAAGGAGAGGCACCGAGACTGGGGTAGGTCTCCATCCACTTGGCGGTGACCGTCAGGCACTACTTACACTGGAGGGGCCTCCACTTTGGTAAGCACCCCTTCTGCCAGGTCTCCTACCGCTCTGGCAGATCAGACCACAGCCTCCCTGCCTGCTTTACTCATAGTGCAGTTGGGGCTCTTCTTGGATGGTAGAACCCCGATTATGCTCCTTAGGCCCATATCTTCTTCAGGATCTATCACCAGCAATGAGGTCAATAAGTTACTCCCTGAGTCACCAAGGAGTGCGTGGTCACACACAGTAAACTGGACTCCAGCTCCACTGTGGTCTGCATGGCCCAGGCCAATAAGTTGGATGTTAACTCTTCTGATGTCTGCATGGCCGCGGCTGATAAGTCACTCCTCAGTTCCTCTGGGGACTGCACAGCTGAGGCTCTCCCATCAGGGTTGCAGGATACCCCTGATGCCAAGTTGAGCCAGCTGCTGGACATGCAACAGTCTTTAGAGGGTTCCTCTCTCCCACTGACCCAACCAGAACCTTGGGGCTTGCCTAAAGATCAAAGCCGGAGGTGGACACTAATCTGGAGGCCCTCCTTCTGGGTTAGCCTCTTCCTGGTTCACCAACTGGGCCTGTTGTTAATCCCTCCATGGACCTTCCATCAAGACCTCCTCAACCCAATCCCCTTGGACATCATCAGGTTCCACCATCTTGGACTCCGCACCCCATACGATGACTGGTCTTCCATTGGGTTCTACTCACACCCCAATGCCAAGTGACCATTCACTAGGTCAGGGTATGTCTGGCACTCCGGCCATTCCTCAAATGCTGGATGGCTTCCTCAGGCCCCCAGATGCGAATCTTCCAGCGCGGACATTCCTGTGCCTGATCCAGTGCCAGCCCCTTTGAATGTCCCTGCTGGGCCAATGCCTGGTCCTTCTGGACCTATTGCTGGGCCTTCAGCCCCACTTCCTGCCCAGCCTTCAGCTCTGCCTCTGGCTGTAGTTATGGGCAATGTTCCAGGCTATCAGCCCCCACAATATCCAATGTACTCTTTGCCAGGGTATCCAATGCCTGGTTATCAACCCCATTATGTACCAGGGTACCAGATGCTAGGCTATGTCTAATCAAGGGTATGCAGCTTCTGGCTTTCCCTACTCCTATCAGGTTCATGCATACCCTCAATATCAGATGCCAGGCTATCCATTATACCAGCCTCCTCCTCCACCACCTCCTTCTCAGCCTGAGTCTCTGCTCTCACAGCAGCCTCAGGCTGATATCCAGGCAGTGTTTCAGACCCTGATTTAAAAGGCCAGGACTCAATTAGCCTCAGAGCTTGACCATCGGAAACCAGTGGTGGCCTCTATTCCCACCTTCTTTCCGATCCCTAGATCAGCCTCTCCTGTGGATTCCCACCTTTCTGGAGAAGGCTCCTCTAGACACCAGTTCAGGGATAAAACCAGGAAACTCCTCTAAAAGGGTTCAGACCCAGCAGGCACTCTTCAGACTCTGACTCATCCTCCAGCTCTAGTATGCATACACCTACAGAGCCTCAGCCTAAGGAGTCCCTAAGCCCCTCCAGAGGACCCTTCCTTTACAGAACTCATCATAACTATACAACATGCCTGTGGCTGGGCTATCCAGGAACAGAATCCAAAGTGGAAAAGGCTTAAGGAGCATCTAGACATGATTGACACAGCTCCTATGCCCATACTGCCTTGGACTGGGTCCCATGAAGACCCGACGTTCACTATCTGGCAACAGCCCTCCTCCATTTTGGCTGTTTCAAAAAAGGCAGACAGGATGTACCACCCCTCCAGATGGGGTCACACACCTTACTGGCCATCCTAATGCAGACTCAGTTATCATGGCTGCCCATGACCGGTCCTCTAAACCTAAACATTTGAGCATGTCTCCTCCTGATAAGGAGTCTAAGCAGCTGGACAATTTCGGTCGCAAGATATATTCCTCCTCCACTTGCATCCTCAGGTCCCTTAATTATGTGGCTCATATGGCTTCCTACCAGAAATCTTCCCTGGCTTCACTCGAGTCCAAACTGGAAGCTATCCAGGACCAGGAGCTTAAGGCCAAGATTACCAAGACAGAAAGAATGGCTAAAATCTCCTGTTGTCATGCCCTCCTGGCTGCTTATGACACAGTAGACTCAGTTGCTCACACCACAGCCACTGCTGTCTGCATTATGTGACATTCGTTGCTGAGGATTGCTGGCCTGGCACAAGACATCCAGACCTCCATCCTGGATGCCCCTTTCAGGGGATCCGTGTTATTCAGATGTGATGCCAAGAATATTATCACTGAATTGCAGGACCACTGTAAATCCATCCACGACATCCGCTTCATGTACAGAGGGGTTACAAGGAAACAGCCTTTCCATCAGCAACAGAGACTCCAGACCAAAGAGGCCCCTGCCAAATGCCAGGCCAAATGCTGGTATCCAGCATCAGGAACCACTACTCCCTGCCAAGTCCCAGAAACCCCCAGAGGAACTGCTGGCCCTCCCTGGTCTCCTGACTAATGGGGAGCCCCTGCCTCCTCCAGATCCTCTGGGGAAACCAGTGGGGTGAAGATTTGTCCTTCACCTTCTGGGGTCATAGGACATAACCATGGACTATTGGGTCCTTCAGTTAATAGCAAGAGGTCACACCACAGAGTTCCTAGACTGGCCTCTGGACAACCCCCAGGCTCTGCCATTATCCTCCAAGGTACCTGTCTCTGATAGGGATGAGATCCAGGCTCTTATGCAAAGTCAGCCTTAGAGCCCATGGCTCCAGCACAAATAGGAAGAGGTACTACTTCCATTTCTTCCTAGTGCCCAAAGAGACAGACGACCTAAGACCCATCTTGATCTCAGGATGCTCAACCTGTACGCTTGAGTACTTGAGGTTCTACATGCTCACCATCTGGGGACTTTTTTTTTGTACTCAGTCTGATACTTTGTTTTTGGCCAGATGAACTTAGCCAGATTTTATTATCGAATCGACATCACTTTATGGGGGAAAAGTAGTCCTCCTAACTAAACATTTTTTTTTTAATAGTTTATGAATTACTATGTTAAACATATAGTTTACAAATGTAAGTATGTAAAGAAAATGAGCCATATTTTATCAAAAAGAGCCTCTCTGTTCTCTTTTATGTAGTATATCCTCTCCAGTTTACTACAGTCTGTTAAAAGAGCTAATCATTCCTTGAATGTGGGTGCCTCCTCATCCCTCCAATGAAGAAGAATAACTTTTTTTGCAACAACCAGGGCTAGAGAGAAGAACATTTTCTCTTCCTCAGTTAAACCCATATCTGTAGATAAACTAAAGAGTAGGGTACTGGGATCAAAAGGAATGGTTTTCTCAAAAACATTTTTTGACCATTCCTTGATTTTATTCTAATACTCTACCAAGGCTGGACAGGATATCATCACATGAGATAGATTTCCCTTTTGATTTTTTTACACCGTATACATAAATCTGATTGCGCAGGAATAAATTTGCTAAGTTTGCATGGTGTGTAATATAAATTGTGTATGATGTTGAACTGGATTTGTCTCAATTTAGAATTTTTTGATGCTTGCTCTGGAGAAGCTAGGACACCAGCCCAATTTATATATTGTATTGGTGTACCTAATTCCTGTGACCATTTTTGCTGCCAATGATTAACATCCCATTTATTTGTCTCTAATAATAACCTAAAAACCTTTTAAATCAGCTTTTTATTGTTCTGAGGAGCACAAATCAAATCTTCTAAAGCAGAAGTTTTTAATATTTGAATATTACTTTTGAGATAAAAATCTATCTCTTAATTGCAAATAGGCTAGGTAGCTACCATTAGGGACGTTAAATTCAAATATCAACTCTTCATAAGTTTTTAAGTTACCATTTTGTAAACATTGACCCAAGTAGGTTAATCCAGACTTTTACCATAGAGAAAGAAACTTTATTAATATGAGAAAATCTAAGGTTAGAGTTCATGTATAAAGGGGAAAACCAGGCCAGATTTACATTTTGCCCCAAGAATGAACTAGCCGCTCTCCAAAACCCTTGATGTAGTCATTGTAGTATTCAAGATCTTATTTTTATATATTTTATTATCACAGTTTACATACAGAGTTTGACATACAGCTTGAAATGGAGAGCATAGGGCTTCTAATGCATCAATTACTGAACCAGCATCATCACCATGGTCTGAAAACCAAGATGGTATAAGCTCCATTTGGGCTGCCCAATAATATAATTTGAGGAAGGGGAGGCCAAGACCTTCTTTCAAAAGGAGGATATAATTTATATAAACATGCTCTGGGTCTCCCATTCCTCCAAATAAACTGCCTTAACATTTTATCAATTTTTGAGAAGAAATGGTTATCTAGGAATCTAGGTAAAGCTTGAAAGAAAATTAACATTCTTGGGAGAATGTTCATTTTTGGAACATTTATCCTTCCTGTGATAGATAAAGGCAGACGTATGCATCTGTCCAAGTCTGACTTTATATTGTCCAATAATTGAAGAAAAGTTGCTTCACATAAATTTCCAAAATCTTTCATTAACGTGATTCCTAAATTTTTTAATTTTGTTTTGATAGTTGAATTAAGAAGAAATGTTGAATTGTTTATTTTATTACCATTATATATGGATTCTGATTTGCTCCAATTAACTTTATAACCTGATACTGATGAGAAGTTTACAATTAGTCTTTCCAGTTCTCTGACGTTCTAACCGGGATCATCTAAAAAAAAAAAAAAGGACATTGTCTGCATATAAGGATATTTACAAGATGTTTGATTCTTTCTCTTTTAATAAAAGTATTCTTTCTGATTGATAGGGCTAATGATTCAATGTATATTGCAAATAATAAAGGTGATGGGGGGCAACCCTGATGCCCCCCTTTGTAACACAAAATGATCCAAAAGATATACATTTGTTTTTATTCTTGTTCTTGCTTTATGATAAATCATTTTAATCGAGGTCAGAAATCTGTCCCCTAAATTCATTCTAAATAAAGCTGAAAATAAAAACCGCTAATACACCCGGTCGAATGCCTTTTCTGCATCTAACGATATAATTGCCAATTCTGTTTGAGGAGATAATTCTAATATATTTATAACTTTCCTAATGTTGGATACTGGTTGATGACCTGGTATGAAGTCTGTTTGATCAAGATGGATAACAGTGCTCACAACACTGGCTAACCTATTTGCCCAGACTTTCATTATGATTTTATAATTCAAGTTCATCAGAGCTATTGGTCTATATGAGCCAAGTTTTGTGGGGTCCTTGTCTTTTTAATATAAGAGAGATGATAGACTCACTTATTGATTCTGGAATGTAACGAGATTGCTCAGAGGCATCATGGAGTTGAAGGAGTACGGTGATAACAAATCTATAAATTTTTTATAAAATTCAGCAGTGAACCCGTCTGGACCTGGGGATTTATTATTTTAAAGGACTGTATTACTGTCCTAATTTCTTCTATACTGATTGCTTTTATCCAGCATAGATTTGACAAGGTTGAGAAGGAGACCCAGGACATTATCCAAAAATTGGTTAATTTCCTGTTGGAAGAATATGAATCAGCGATTAAAGTTCCTCATAGTAATTTTTAAAACTTGATTGATTTCTAAATATTCAGTGATTGATTCTCCTGAGGCCAGATTTATTTTATAAATCACATTCAAATTTCATTTGCATTGTAACTGATATGATAATAATCCGTCTGGTTTATCTGCAAAGAAGTAATAGTTAGATCTGGAACTCATAAATGCTTTTTCTGCCTTCCTAGAAATTATTTTATTAACTTATTCTCAATATCTGATTTAGATTCTCCTCCAAACTGATCTTATTGTATACCTCTTCTGCTGTAAGCAGTTGATGCTCTAATGCTGAGATTTTTTTCTCTTTACCTTTTCTTACGTAACTTGCATAAACAATGATCCAGCCCTTTAAATAGGCCTCCAGGAGTCTCATATAATTGTTTCTGATATATTATCTTTAGTATTTTTAAGAAAAAATAATTTCCTCTCAACTTTTTGTTTAGAGTCTCTCAATATGAATTATTGAATCTCTAGACATGAGTTCCATGGCTAGAAGCTTCCTCCAAATATTTATTTCAGGGTGACCGAGGGATGGTCTGAGATTTTAATTGCACCATACTTTACCTTAGACACTTCATTTAATATTTCCTGTGATATAAGAAATAGGCTATTCTAAAAGATGTCTTGATACAAGGAAAAATGAATTTTTTCCACAATGGATGATGTTTCCTGAAGATATCTATTAATCCATGTCTACTATACAACCCTTCAAGGTCTTCAGCCCTTTTTGTGTCTTCCTACTCACAGATCTCTCAAGACTTGACAGTGTAATACTAAAATCCCACCTATAATGAAAGTCCTTGAAAATTGGATAAAGTAACAAAAATTGCACAAAAAAGTCAGGGCCATCAGTATTGGGTACGTATACAGAACAGATTGTTAGTGGTTGAACACCTTTATAAATAGTAGCTATTACATATCTTCCTAGCCTATCTACAGTCAATTACTCAATCGTAATATTTATAGATTTCTTAAATATAAGAGCAGTGCCTCTTGAATTATTTGAATATGGAGAATGCAAACCATGGCCTCTATATAAGTTATAAAAATATCAAAAATCATTGTCAGCAAAATGTGTCTCCTGGAGCAAGAGACAATTTGCTTGTATTTGATTTACATATTGAGTTATTTTTTTAATGTTAGCCCTATCCCTTGCTCCCTAATATTCCAACTTAAACACTTCAGCTTAACCTCCATTTGATCCTAATTTTGTTATGGAATAGAACTGCTTAAACATACACTGCCATTGATTTATATCCTGACCAGTTTTTCTATCAAAGTTAATTTTACTGTGTTCAATACCCGACTGAGTGAATCTGGTACAAATCCTTTCCCTCCCCAAACCAAAATCCCTTACTCAGGCTTATTGCTGAGTATTGCCCCTCACAACCATCTACAAAGATGGTCAGTACTACTGATGGGTGAACGGAGACTAACTCACAAAGGGGCGATGTGGTTACTAGTTTTGATTGACTGCTTTCCTAATTCCAAGATATTAAGCCAATTGATTATTCATTTTAGTTTATATTTATTCAACCTCTTATATATATTTATGTTTATTTTTCCTTCCTCTTCTGTGTTTCTTTAAGCAATTATTAACTCATTTTGTCATTCTAGGGGCTGGATATTCAGACCGCACCAGGCAATGACGCAAGAGGGGCGCAGCACATCCGAGATGTGCTGGGGCCAAGACAGCAAGATATTCAAAGATGATGTGCCTTGGGGCATCTGCTTTGAATATGGCATAGAATGTGCATGGTGCATTGACAATGCACTGATGCAATCCCCAGACATGGAGGACCAGAAATTCTCCAGCACAACTGTAGTTGTGCTGGGTGCATCACCCATGATATTCAGACTTGGGCATGCAAATGGGGCCTTAATGTATGCATGGCACAAATGGGGCCATTTGCATGTCACTATGACCCCATTTGCGTGCATTATACAGGGCATCCTGGCAAAATGTGCCTGGCACCCTGTGTAGTCACCTGAAACAAGTACAGAAGCCTTGGTAGTCCAGTGGTGTCCCCTCACCCATAACCCCAATCATGGGTAATAGTACAGCAACACAATCCCTGGTAGTCCAGCGGCAACCCTCCACCCCCATAGCCTCTATCACAGGGTATCACAACTGTGTAAACATTCCGATGCCCAAGTGGAACCCCCACCCTGTAGTCATGCTTGGATTGATATACAAAGGCTACCCAGTCCCTAGTAGACTAATGGCACCCCCTGCTTCCCTGTAGCCAGGATTGCTGACAATGTCATGACACCAGACCTAGTGAGCTAATGGTCCCCCTTCCCTCCCGCTGCCCTGAGCACTGTAAAAGTTGATATCTTCCTTTTTCTGGTGATCTAGTGGCCCCCCATCCTGCCCAATGCACTGATCACTGGTGCTCCACACTGAAAGGGATACCTGGTGGTCCAGTGGCACCCCCACCTGCACAGGACCCCTGCCCATCCAGCTCCCCCATCATTGGCAGGCAGCTGCACCCCACCCACATACTGCTCGGCTGCCCACTGCATGACAACTTACAGTATGCGCTGTAAGCCCATTGGTCCACACTGTGGATCAATGGGCTTTCAGGGCATACTGTACTACACAGTTGAGGATATGTGAATGAACTCTATTCACAGATCCTCGACTGTGTAGTACAGTATGTTCTGGAAGCCCATTGGTCCACAGTGTGGACCAATGGGCTTACAGTACATGCTGAAAGCTATCATGCGGTGGGCAGCTGGGCAGTATGCGGGCAGGGTGCAGCTGCCCACCAATGATGGAGGGGAGCTGAGTGGGCAGAGGTCCTGTGCGGTTGAGGGGTGCCACTGAACTACCAAGTATACCTTTCAGTGTGGAGCACTGGTGATCGGTGCATCGGCTGGGGTGGGGGCCACTTGATCACTAGGAATGGGAAGATATCAACTTTATGGTGCTCAGAGCAGCAGGAGGGGAGGGGACCACTCATCGCCGAGATCTGGTGTCATGGCATTGTTGGTGATCCTGGCTACAGGGAGGGAGGTGCCACTAGTCAACCAGGGACTGGGTAGCCTTTGTACATCAATGCAAGCATGACTACAGGGCAGGGGTTCCACTTGGGCATTGGGGTATTTGCACAGTTGTGATACCTCAAGATTGTGGCTACAGGGGGGTGGGAGGTTACTGGGACTACCGGGATTTTGTTGCTGTACTAGTACCCGTGATTGGGGCTCACGGGTGGGGAGGGGGTACCACTGGACTACCAAGGTTCATTTTGGTGCTTATGGATGGTGTTCTAGATAGGCAGGTGGCCACCCCTTGCTGGCTGCTGCTGTATTGTGCCCTGCAACACAGCAGCCCACCTGTGGGTGGCTGGGATTTGAGCCAGGATTTTCTGGCTCAACTTTGAGCCTTGGTATGCAATACATCTGGGGGTTGTGCCAGCAGATGCATTGCATCCCTGGGCTGAATACGGGATGTGCCACATATGCATGGGCACATCCCCTTCAGATGCGCTGCATAAATTACCACTGCACCCCATTGCATCAGGACTTGTGCTCCGTGGTTCACCCTTTTGAATATCGCACCAGGTCATATTGTGGGGTTGTGCTGGCACACCTCTGTTGTGTCAGGCACAACCCCTTTGAATATCCGGCACTGTATCTTTTACTAATACTTAATATTTCAATACCAGCTTACAGTGTGCAAGAGTGAAGCAGTTCTGACGATATTAGGTTCTACCTTCAGTATGTTGAAAAATATGTTTTGAGGTAGCGATTGCTTCCTTTGGTGTATTGAAAATATGCTGAGATCCATTAAGAAATACTTTCAGTTGCCCAGAACACCATCCAGAGACTTCTACCCCTGCTCCACAAGGGCCATTGGCTTTGTATGCAGGACATACAGGATGCTTACCTGAACATCCCTGTCTTCCAGGCCCTCCACTGCTTTCTTTGGTTTGCCTTCCAGCAGGAACATAACCATTTCAAGGCTTTCCTTTTGGCTCATCCTCGGCACCTCTGGTTTTATCAAGAGTCTAGCAGAGGTGGCTGTGTCCCTGTGATGCAGAGGGATCTAACTGTGCCTGTATCTGGATGACTGGCTTCTGACAGCCCCATCACAGAGCAGTCTGAGGGAGTCCCTCTCCTTCACCCTGGACCTCTTTTCCAGACTTGGAATAACAGCCAACTATCCCAAGTCCCACCTCTCCCCTCCCAGTGCCTACAATTTATTTGAGGTGGTGTTGGATACAGTCCAGGGAAGGGCCTTCCTCCTATCGGACAGAGTGGACCCTGCAAGAACAGGCCAGCTTAGTGGCCAACTCACACTGGACCATAGCCCTGTTGATTCTCCATCTTCTTGGGCTGATGGTAGCTGCCATCCCTACAGTTCCTGTAGTCAGACTGCATATGAGGGTGACCCAATGGACTCTTCATGTCTGATGGGATCAGTAGCTGGACAACCTGGATCACAGTGTCCTAGTGTCTGGGTACATGAAGAAGGATCTTCTTTGGTGGCAGGAGTTGTCCAATCTCTCCACGAGGGTTCCTTTCAACCCCTGCTCCTACCATGACCCTTACAATGGATGCTTCATGTCAAGGCTGGGGAGCCCACCTAGGAGTCCATCAGACCCAGGGAACATGGTCTCAGCTGGATGCATCTCTACACATCAGTGTGTTAGAAATGAGGGCAGTGCCATGCCCTCCAGGCCTTCCAGCCTCTTCTATGTCCGGAACACTCCTGGTTCAGACTGACAATATGTCTGTGGTCTGGTACCTGAACAAACAGGGAGGCACTCGCTCGTACTCTCTATGCTGGGAGGCAATGAGTGTGGTACTAGGCAGTCCAGCACGATCTCTACCTGACTGACTGCTGTCCATGTGCCGGGCATCAGCAATGTCCTGGCAAACAGTCTCTGCAGCACCATTGTCAGGGCTCATGAGTGGGAGCTAAATCAAGATGTGGTTGAAAGCTTATTCAACCTGTGGGGTCGGCCAGAGATAGACCTCTTCGTCTCCCCATCCAACTAAAAACTATCCAATTTTTTCTCACTCATTGCCGGGCGTGGTGTCTTCTGGCAAGACACGCTGTCTCTTTGCTCGACAGGGAGATTCTTGTATGCCTTTCCTCCCTTCCCAGTGCTTCAGAGGGTTCTCCTGAAGCTACAGGCGGAAGGGGCTCAGATGATTCTAATAGGCCCTCTTTGGCCTCATCAGATTTGATTTCCTCTGCTACAAGCAGCTATCAATGAGACCCCCAGTACCTCTGCCTCTCTTCCATGATCTTCTAACTCAGGAACAGGGGCAGACTGGTGCATCTGGGCCTCAGATCCCTCCACCTGTATGCATGGCACCCGTAGCCATAGCTGCTTCATGCTTTGGAGTTTCCACCCTAGTGGCCCAGGTCCTCATAGAGGCCAGAAAGTCTTATACCAGAACTACTTATGCCATGAAATGGAAAAGATTCTCCATTTAGGCAGCCACCAAGGATTGGGACCCTTTCTCTTGCCCGGTGCCCCAGGTCATGGAATACCTTTTGCATATTTCAGATCTCGGCCTCAGCTATTCTTCTTTGAAGGTCCATCTGTCTGCCACTTTGGCCTAACAGATTCCCATGGATGGCAAAGCCATAGCTCAGTTGGAGACTTCCAAAACCTTCCTGAAAGGAATTTTCCATCTGAAACTGCCGATTCGTAATACAGTCCACCCATGGGACTTACATTTTGTTTTGCAAACCTTTTGAACTGGCAGCAAGTTGGGTCATACTATTTGTCTTGGAAAACACTTTTCTTAGTTGCTATTACTTTAGCCTAAGAATTTCAGAGCTTCAGACCCTGGTGTGTAAGGAGCCTTACTTGATTTTCCACAGAGGCAGGGTGGCTCTGCATACAAACCCTAGGTTTTTACATAAAGTGGTTTCTGAGTTTACATTGAATCAGACAATTCAACTGCTGGTATTCTTCCCGGAGTACTCTAATGAGGGGGAAGCTCCTCTGCACACTATGGATGTGCACAGAATTCTGCATTACCACACTAACCGGACTTAAGATGTTCATAAGTCCAATCAGTTGTTTGTTTCCTTTGCACCCAAAAGACAGGGAACAGAAGTTTCAAAACAGTGCCTGTCTAAATGATTGGCAAACTGCATTGTTTTCTGTTGCTAGAAGTACAATGAACCTCTTCCGGGGGACGTGATAGGGCACTCAACCAGAGGCATGGCTGCTTGTACTGCTTGTTTCAGAAATGTCTCAGCCATGGACATTTGTGCAGCTGTGAATCTGCTCTGCAGTGAGCTGTATTTTATTTATTTTTCTTTATTACCTTATATGTTATGTTATTTTTGCCTGTGCACCCACCTGAGATGCAAAGCAATGGAACACATCACCTGTTGCTGCTGGAATGGCTCTATATCTGCCACCCCTTCTTTTTTAAAGCTACTTCTCTTCCATTCCAATGCATTTTATTTTTATTAACTTCATTCCTCTCACTTAAATTATGTGTTATTTGGAATAACTCCCATTGTTATTATATTTTTACAAATATTGTCAATTGTGCAGATGCATTTGTAAAAAATAAATTATAATAGTGAGACTTTTTGAAATGTTATTTGACTTACCATAGTCATGCTTGTCTATCCACTTATTCAGTCTCCTACTTATTTCTGTCCTTTTACTAACTAATTCCTGTTGTTTCATATCAAGGGGTTGTTAATTTTCATATTGTGTGCACCTGGAGTGGAGCAGCAATAAAAGACAGACTATGTAATACCCTCAATAACATGTGTACCCCAGTTTACTTTTACTTAACACCCATTTTTAGGCCTTGTACAGTAAGATCTTCCTTCAAGAGAACAACTTGTCATGAAATGTGTAAGATTTACATTGACATTTGGGTATATGCACTTTATATTATACTAATTATGTGTGTGTGTGTGTGTACTGTATAGCAATCTCTAACATAAACAATTAAACACATCAAATGTCTTCCTAAACATGTCTCAACATCGTGTTTATCTTCCATCTTGTCACAACATATAGTGTTTGCAGTTAAGGTACAGTACCTTCATGTACATGATGGCTCTGGTTCTGTTGAGTTGATTGCTACAACAGTGCACAGAATAAAATGTGAAACATATAGGTAACTGTAATACAGATGGTGGCATTATTTTTATACCTGCCCTTTCTTAATGTACTGTACTTTGATTCAGTTAGTGTATGCAATGGTAATTCATATTTATGTTTAAGCCCATGAAACACCCTTATCTAGTTAATGCATTTACAGCTGTAGTGGCTCTGTCAGAGCTTGTTTGTTTAGGTACAACAAGATTTTTTCCATTTTATAGGAGTGATAATTCCATTGACATTTCATGAAACAACTGTGTGATGGTACATAGTGATCAAAAACAAATACAATTAGTTAGTTAGAGTATAAATTGCAGTAATAGTCAACTGTCTTATTTATACTAAACTAGTGTTTCACTAGACTATGCATGTACTGACCCAGAGGAAGGGAATATTGTTAGCAGAACAAAATATAATTCATCAAATGATGTCAATATATAACTATACACTCTAATCTAACACAGAATAGTCAGCAGCTAGCTTAAGTTTTAAACTACAATAACTAAACGCTGTGAAATTCCAAAACATATAATGAATTAGCACAAAGAGGAACTGTTTACAAACAAAATTATCTAACACTAGAATTATGCAGACATACTACAAACAGTAGGCTGGATTCTACTGTGTAGCCCTGAGTCCACCGAACTGGCTTGAGTAGTTCAAGATGGTGTAGGCATCAAGGTCCAAGGGCTCAGATGAGGAGCTGATGAGACTTACACCCAGAATTAAGGTATGCTGTAGGTGCTTTTATATACAGTGCCTGAAATACCTTTGTACATGCAGATATTTACAAGGGCATAGGGCATTAAGACTTATGCATCAGACAAACATACTAGAACTGGAACTCCAGGGCTCATAAGGGAGGATGAGAGAGTGGATACATTTACTGGGAGGGGTAGGGATGAAGAGAGAGAGAGAAGGGGAAAAACTCTAATTCATCCTTTCTTTAATAATTTAGAATTTAGTGTGCTGTGAGCATCTGGCTATCATAAGCAAGCAGAGTGTGTCCGGCTCTGGACTTTAATCACCAAGGAGATCTCAGGTTGAGATAGTTCTGCTATAAACTCTGCCCGGCAGTTTGAATTTTAAACAAATTATAAATAACCAGATTAGGTGAACAGGCGTTATTCAGACAGTCCCCTATCAACGCCACAAAATAATCCTTCACAACGCCTGTATTACCAGTTTCTTGTTTATTATTTTGCTGTTTCTAATTAACATAAAACCACAAGCAAACCCGAGAACATGTAGAAATTATTCAGTGTAGGCAGATGCCAGCTAACTATAGGTCCTTAGAGCAGGGAAATTAGAAACAGATTGAGTGGAGATTAAAGAGTGGATTACAGGGGTAGAGGTTCGAGATCCAATGAGCTCCAGTACCAGACAGAACAGACAACTGGCTAAGCTATCATTTACACTAGTGTAGCTTATGCCAGCTATAAATAGATAATAAAAAATAGCAAACAACATTGTCTGATGACCCTTTTTGCGTTTACCACGGGCAGCAGATGGATCACAGGCTGACATACCAGCAAACCTTATTTTTGTATTCCAATAGTGTACATTGTGGATACAGCAGAAACAGTGAAGCAAGGCAGCAAGGAAGTCAGCAGAAACCTCACCTAGTAAAATCCAAAATCCAAGATCGCATAGCAGAATTCAAAGCACCCAGTGTTTTGATAAAGTTTAATCCACCATTTGAGATCAGGAGCATCAGTCCAGAAGGGAGTAACCATGTGTGGTTAGTGGTGCAACAGAAAATGGTGTACTGGGAACTTGAGAGTCTTTAAGACAGGTTCCATGAGGGTAGATGTTATCCTTGGGATCATAGTATTGTAGCACTCCATGTTTACATATTTCTGTGTGGCTTTTGGGTCAGAGGTGGATCTTGGAGAAGAGGAGCAGATGCTATCACGGCTTCTGTTGCCCTTTCTGGGATTATAGGAAGCTGGTCTAGGGATGCTTGAGGGACATGGTGTGGCTTTGATTTTCCTCTGAATGGCAAGTATATTTAGATCTGTTTTTTCTTTGCTTACAGCCACAGAGTACAAGTGAGGTGTAGAGCTGATCAGGCTGTTCAGAGAGCTGTGTACTGAAGCGCAGGAGATTGTGGGTTAGAGTGGAAGGCTTGTGCTGGGGAATTAGAATGCTCAGAGTTAGGTTTGACTCACGCAGCATTTGAATTGGACTGGTGGTTGTCCTGCATAGATTTTGAGCCTGGGTATTGTGAGGTGGTATCTCTATGCAAAAACTGCCACACCCTTATTAACTGTGTCAAATTTAATAAAGCTTCCTCTCTCCTCTTGAATAATTAAAGTGGCTGGATATTTGGAAGTGCTACATAAGACGCCTTTTCTGTAGCTGTTGTTTAACCTCCAAAAACATTTTCTTCTTGTTTACTATCTTGGAAGAGAAGTCTTGAAATATAGAGATGTGCTCCCCTCCAGCTGTTATTTCTTTTCTCTGAAGAAGCATAGTATCTCTTCTTTAATTGTAAACCCAAACTGACATGCCACTATTGGTCTGGGTCTTGCATTGGGGATTTTGGAGCCAGAGGCCTATGATCCCTTTCAAATTCTACTGGCCACAGCCACTGATGCCCAAGTAAATCTGGTAAAATGTTTTATAAAAAAAATGATCATATTATTACCTTCAATACCTTTGGGGATGCCAAGAATTCTCACATTATTATGGCACCTCTTATTCTTCAGGTCATTGACTTTCTCAAGTAAATATATAATTTGGGTCTCTTGCTTTTGAGTTAACTGCTCCAGGTAATCAATGTTGTATGAAAGGTCATTTAGTCTGATGATGTTTGAATCAATTCTGTGGGGCATTTCCTCTGTGATTTTGTGAGTATTTCTGCAGATGCTTTTATATCCGTTATATTTAGTTGAAGGTCTGCCAGTAGTTTTTTTTATTTGTTGAACATCCCATTTGCTGGCTGTACTGTCATCCGAGAACTGGGTCTCCCTATGAAGTGTTTGCCATGGGTCTGTTTTGCACTGACAGCTGCCCTTACTGAGCTGCGATGAGTGCACTAAAATTTGACTGAGGAGCTAAAAGTAGATATACACGGTTCTGTCTGATGATTTTCATATTAAAATGTAGCCCTGAGATTCCGTTAACTATTGATGCCTGTTCGGTTGCAATTAATTCAGAAATGAACAAATTATGTAGTAAATTGATGGGTGAAGTTCCAGAGCTGTTCAGCTATCCCGCTATTCACTCTAAGTGCCGGCACGCACTCTCCAACAGCTTTATTGTATTATGAGCTGAGCATTTTCTTAATTACCATTGCAAACAATGAATTTACCTATCACTTATTTTGGAGAATAAAGGTAAGAATAAAAATAAATCACTCGTACCTTCATTTCCCCATAGTTTTTACTAGAAGCAGCTTTACTGATGAAACATTGCCCTTTCTTGATGGCTCTGTTCAACTCAATTTTACATGGAACAAAAAGTCTTGTTGACTCAAATTCACACTTTATGCAGTCTGAATGACTATAAATATCAAGATGGAGTGAAGAAATACAATGCAATAAGCACAATTTTAGTCGCATTGCATCTGACAGTTCATTCACAATCAAGCAAGTAAACTTGTTGAGAACATATAAAAAGTGCACTGTACAGTACATCTAGCTGATCTATAACATGATTATGTACTTTGGTGATACAACTTAAAATATTGAACATGACACTCTTTCTGTTCATGTCTACTTCAGCTTTGTCAGCTAATGTTATGTTTATTGCTTGAACTGCTTGCTGTGCAAAGATCAAAATAAGTCTGGCATACAAGCGACATAGATGCTTCCACTGCCAAGTTGCTCAGTTTAAAATAACAGTGCATCAAGGTGCAGTGTGATAGTAAACAGATGATAAGTTGGAATATGTGGTTGTAAGCATGCTTGAAAATGTACAAGTATTTTATAGAACTATTTTTATTGAGTCTGTACATATATACAGTTCACGAGGTCCATGTGCATAGTCTCATTAAATTAATTTTATTTCTAAATTGCAAGATAAATAAATCTTAAAACATTAATACAGATGATTACTTGAGCTCTGTTATTACAGCAGTGTTTCACACAGTACATCTCTCATCTTCACTCAGTCCTTCTGGAACAAGGTGTTGTTTTAATTGTGGGGTTAAAGGGAGAGTTTTGTCCCTTGTCTGAGTCCATATTTGATGTTGAGTCCCTTACTCATTCCTTGTTGTTTAAAAATACTTTAAATGGTTGCCACCAAGTGATGTGCCTACAAAGATTTGAGTTGATTTTGAGTAGGTTTTTATTAATTGCAACTGGTATACTAAGTTGAAGGTATTCCATATGTTTGAAAATCAGTACCAAAATTCCATAATATTAAAATTACTAGGCTTAGCACCTTCTGCTATAAACACAATTTGCAAGTTTCAAGACAGAATAACTTAAAGTGAAAATGACATGGTTTAAAGCTCGAACTGCTTAGTTTTCCATATTACACTTCTTTTCCAAACCCTTCCAAATTTGAATATAAATCAATAAATGACCACATGAAAATTTAAATATCAGTTCATATCACAAAGATTCCTCTGAGGGACAATTTGGAAATATTGCACTAACAATTTGATAACTTTATAAGCAACTGATCCAAAGGAATTTACTACCCAGGTGCAAAAATAGAATGATGACTTTTAGATTGTTCTTTCCCCCTTTGGTAACATGGTAAGACCTCTAGGCACAAGTGCCTGTTTTCAGGGGTTACCAGAAAGCACTGGGAAGGTTAAGTGACTTGCTCAGAGTCACACAGTATGCAAGGGAAGGTAGAGAGAATCAAATCCAGGTCTGCTGGATGTACCAAACTCATTCGCAGCTCATTAGTCTAACCTCTCAGCTATACTACCAGCCCTTTGAAGATGATGGGCCAGCTTTTCAGATGGTGTAGAGTGCTGCAAACCCTGGATGCTCTGATAATATAGCACACTACGCTTCTAGCAATCTAACAGGATTTCCTATCCCATGTGGCAGCTGCCACAGTTAGAACAACTTTTGGGGTCTAGCTTGTGCCAGTCTTGGGGACCGCTTTTACAGTGTCACAATTGTGGCTGAGATTGTAAAACTGTGTGCAGCTGAAGCAATTAGGACTGGCACAGATGTACCGATACATGGGTTTGATGCAGGACTTCCCGCAAGCCCTGTGCCACCCTTTGAAAATATGGTCCGATGTTCTTCAGTCATTGACCATTCATTTATTTTCCTAAACTGATAACGTTTTCCATTTTCTGGTCAAACGTGGTCTGAAAATTTACATAGTATTTGTCCGATAGTAAGAAAAAGGGGTTAACTTACAGTAGCTCTTTTAACAGAAAGTGTCTGCAGCTCAAACTTCTGGTATCCGTTGAATACTTTCTAGGCTGCTGCTGTCTTTCACTTGTAGCCCTGAGTGCCACATGGGAATTTATTTTATTTATTTGTACAAGTCAGATTTACAACATTTGAGTCAGAGACTCATTTACAAGGGCACCTCGTCGCTGGGAGGGTGGACAATAGGACATAGTGCTGGTACAACAGTGGACAACATTACAGGTGCAATAGAGGAAACATTCAACATAGATACACTTAGGTTACATATTGTTACAAATTACATGTTACAACCATAGATGTAGCAGGTCCTCAGAATGGACCGCTGATTACATCCCAGGATAGACCTTGGAAAGGTGGGAGGGGGGTGGCTGTCCAGTGGACATTGTTGAGTCAGGGGGCAAGGCAGGGGGGTCACGTATGATACAACTGTTGGGAGGCCAGGATTAGTTGCATCTACAACAGCGAGCATTAAAGAGATGGTTCCAAAGGGCAGTTTTGAAGGAACCAGTTTGGGGCAGTTTGAGATGCAGCTAGGGGAGGGAACTAAACCAGGTCAGGGTTTCAGGATTTTTATTATAAGATGGGCTGTATAATGGTCTTGAATATGGTGGTCAGGTCTTTTTCGGTCAGATCAGCTCTTTTTAGGACTGTAAGAAAGTACAGCATTTTGTTAACTTTTTTGTAACACATATTCTATGTGGCTCTGTAGGTCAGATCATTGGTGAGTACTGCCCCAAGTAATTTTGCTTCCATTACCACTTTTATTTCAACATTGCTGGTTTGCAATTCTGGATTATGTTGTTTGTCCCTTAGAAAACTTAATTCATAGCTATAGTCTTTCTTTCATTTACAGTCATTTTATGTGTTTCAGGCCCAACTGGAGAGGATCTTATCTTTGCTATTGTGTGAATAAAATGTGGCATAGTCATCACAGACATCATACCTAATATTATAAGGAAAATAAGTGAGCATTGTTAACAGTAACAAAGGTCTGTGACTGGACTGTGTTTCCTGAGGAACTATGTTATCAATGTCACTGCGATTGGATCCAAAGGGGCAAAACTTTATTCTTTGTTTTCTGTTCAAAGTCAAGAAAGAGGAACTCACCCATCTGATCAGTGCTGAATGGATTTAAAGATTGCTCGTTTTTATCAATGAGCAAATTGTCACCTAGCCTAAGAAAAGCTTTACTGAAATCCATCAGCACTAGATCAGAGATGAGTCCCTGCTCTGCAGGCACATGAATCACATGCAACAGCCTTAGTAGACAATGTACTGTGGCACTCCATTTTAAATTCCCAAATTGACTAGGGTACAATTTTTCCTGAATGACTCCTCTAATGTGCTCAAAGACAAACCACTCCACTATTTTTAGTTAATGGAGTCAGGTAGTGAGAATTAAACTGCTCAACTGCCACATTACTATGTTTCAGGATCTGCACCACTTCTGACCTCTTCTAGTCTTGTGGCCACATCAGATGGTACATTGCTGTTTTTTCTATTTCTGATAGTTCCATATGTAGTAGTTTAAATAACAATATTTGATCCATAGTACACATATAAACAGAAATATAGACTTTGACGCAGATAAGGACCACTTGTCCCACTCAATCTGCCCATTTCGTACTCTATTGGATAAGCTGCAGATCTTAATTTTACCAACAGCCTACTTCCACCTACCTCCCACTAGAATTGCCTTATGTCTGTCTCATGCATTCTTAAATCCCCCACTGTTTTTGACCCCATGACCTCCTCAGGAAGGCCGCTCCATGCGTCCACGAACCTCTCCATGAAAAAATACTTCCTCACTTTGCCCCTGAATCATCCCACCTCTATCTTCAACTTGTACCCCCTTGTTCTTGCACATCTGTTTTTTTGAAAGATGCTACCCTCTTGGACTTTGTTGAGTCCCATGATTTACTTGAAAATTTCTATCATGACCCTCCTCTCGCTCCTTTCCTCAAGGGTATACATGTTAAGCTCTTTTAGTATCTCTTCGTATGGCTTCTGGACCCTGCATCATTTTAGTTGCCCTCCTCTGGACTGCCTCCATCCTGTCTATGTCCTTGTGGAGATGGGCTCTCACCAACTGTCTGTACAGAAGGATAACAACTTTCTGCTTTCTACTTGTGATGCCTCTCTAGGGTTTCATTTAACTCTAAAACTTGATTAGTGTTTTGCTCATAAAAGTGCTAAAACATTGTGAAAATGCATAGCACTTGCCTCACCGTGTTTAACAAACATAACACTTCTAGGAAACCCATATAAATACTTTCTGTACAGTTAGTATTATGCAAAGAAAAAAACTGCTAATCAGTTATTTAAAACCCTGCTCTTCCTGTGCATTCCAGTATCCTCCCAGCCCTCCTTACTGCCTTCTCACATTGCATGCCTACATTTAGGTCATCTGATATGACCACCCCCAGGTCCCTTTCCATTTTTGTTTTCATTAGTACCGGCCCCCACATTTTGTACTCTTCCCTTGGTTTTTGTTTCGCAGGTGCATTACCTTGCACTTCTTTGCACTGAATCTAAGCTGCCATACTTTTGACCATTCCTCCAACTTTGCAAAGTCCCTTCTCATCCTTTTTTAGCCCCCCCTTCCGGTTTCAACCCTGTTGCAGATCTTTGTGTTATCTGCAAAGAGGCATACTTTTCCTTCCACTTCCTCTGCAATGTCATCTATAAAGACATTAAAGAGGACCGGTCCTAGTACTAAACCCTGTGGTACCCCGCTAGTAACCCCCCTTTCTTCAGAGTGGACTCTGTTTACTATTACCCTCTGCATCCTGTTGTCCAACCAATGTTTTACCCAGGTTATCACCCTGGGACCCACTCCCAGGCTGAAGAACTTGTTTATTAATATTTTGTGTGTGACTATGTCAAATGCCTTGCTAAAGTCTAGGTAGGCCACGTCCACAGCCCCTCTCTGATCTATTACTTTGGTCACCCAGTCAAAGAGATCTATTAGATTCATCTGACATGACCTTCCCACTGTGAATCCCTTCTGCCTTGGGTCCTGTGCTCGCTGGCTTCTAGGTACTCAACAATTCTTTCTTTCAGAAGAGATTCCATCATTTTCCTGCAATTGAGGTCAAACTAACAGGTCTGTAGTTTCCTGCCTCTGTTGTGCTCCCACTTTGTGAAGGGAATCACATCTGCCCTCCTCCAGTCCTCAGGTACCACACCATCCTCCCATGATTTGTTAAAAGGGTAGTCAGTGGTGCCACTAGTCTCCCTTAGTTCTTTTAGAATTCTGGATGAATCCCATCAGCCCTATTTCAGGACCCTTTCTTCTGTGAATGGACTGGTATCAACCCCTTATGCTTCTATTATTTGGCTTAGGTACCTCCCTCCTTTTTTTTTTGTGAATACTGAACAGAAGCATTCGTTCAGTATCTCTGCTTTGTCACTGTCACCCTCTTCCCACCTCCCTCCCCTTTATTAAGCCTCACTATCCCTCCCCTGGTCTTTCTTCACTCCCTAATGTACCTATAAAAGGTTTTATTCCTTTTCTTAACTGAGTTGGCTATCTTTTCCTTAGTTCGGGTCTTTGCTATTCTGACTGACTTCCCCGCTTGCTTCTGCTTTAACTGGTACAGTTCTCTGTCCTGCTCCTTCTGCATTTCCTTATACTTCCTGAATGCTATATTTTTCTCCCTAACCTTCCCTGCCACCTTTTTTGAGAACCATAGTGGTTTTTTCCTTCGTTTTGTTTTATTTGCTTCACACAAAGGCTTGTTGCCTCTGTGATGGCAGCTTTGATTTTTCCCCATTGTTCCTCCACCCCACCTTCTTGCCCATTTGCTAGTGCTTTTCTGAGGCACTCCCCCATTTTACCAAAGTCAGCCCTCCTAAAATCCAGAACCTTCACCTTTGGGTGACTTGACTCTATGGCTGTGTTAATCATGAACCACACTGTTGGTGGTCACTTGTTCCCAGATGGCTACCCACTTCTAAACCCCAGATCCTCTCTCTTTCCCCATTTGAGAGTACCAGGTCTAAGATTGCTCCATCTTTAGTGGGTTCCATCACTAGCTGTCTGAGGCATGCCCCCTGTAGGGCATCAATAATTACCCTGCCCTTGGATGTGGCTGCAGCAAAGGTGCTCCAGTTAATATCTGGCATATTCAGGTCACCCATCAACAATATCTCCCCATTTTCTGCCATTCTAAGAATGCCTTCTATCATTTACTTGTCCATCCCCCGAGATGGGGGTCTGTATACAACCCCGAAATGGATTGTGGTGCCATTTCCTGTCTCCAGGGTGACCCACAGTGCCTCTTCTCCTCCCTGTTTACCCTTTAGTTCCATTGCTTTGATCCCTTCTGTTATGGTGTGGGATATAAAAGATGGACAGACGCTCCAGAATAAGGTGCAACCCACCTGGTTAAGTGGGAATTTTATTATAAAACAAAAATAAAAAAAACAACATAAATCACAGTCTTAGCTTTGGCACCTTCTTCAGTAATCACTTTCACTTGCACCAGTTTGTAGAACAAAATACGAACAAAAACATAAACGGAATAGCCTCATACAAGTGGAACCTTCCTCCACCACTGATCAGCAAGCACTGACCTTATCTAAAAATAAAAGGCAGCTTACTAAAGGACATTTATATCCTCCCCCTGAATCATGTGACTTAGATTCATTATGTAACAAGGAATGAATTTCTTTAAAACGTATCTTAACATTTTAGAGTACACATGAATTGCTGTACAATGCTTAAATGAATTGTAGAAGTCCTTTTTGTAACCAATTTTGATATACGAAGCATAAGTATATTCAATCGCCATGCATGACTTTGCAACAGTATAAATCTATCCCACTAGGGGTCGCCATTCCCCTATAACTCCCTGCCAGAATGACACAGCTAATCCTCAGAGCAGCTTCCATTTTGTATCTCTCCTGCCAAGCTTAAGGTACAATTTATTTATTCCTTTATTTTGGAATATACAATTTCTACCAGTGATGAAAGTGGACAGGGACGCATAGGAACTCAGTTCCTGTACCTTTTTTGCAGCAGGAACTGAGTTCCTGTACTTCTTCCCACTGACACTGGAACTGAACTTCTTAAACCAGCAAAATAATGACAGTTTCTGTGCCCGTGACCTGAAATCAGGGATTCCATCACAAAATGTGACTTGTACAACAATATTTTCCTAGAAATACTTCAGTATCTCTAATTGAATCCCATAGTATCTATACAATTATCCTTCAGATTCAAGAATTTTGTTTTGCGTTTCATATTTGCAAGTGCCTGAGTTCCTGTACTTCTTGTCTACCACTTGCACCACTGATTTCTACTACTGTGGTATAACTGAAGGGGGATATTTCAAAAGTGCAGAGTGTAAAAGTAGGAGCCACACTACTAATATATTGCTCCAGGGGAAAGAAAAAACAAAGAAAAACTCTCACAGGAAACTGGGGCTTATACTTGTTTTAACAGTGCTTCCTGGGCTTCCTGCAAGGACAACACCTCTATATTAAGCCTACTCACATTCTGCTGCAACCAGGTCCACACTCCATTCTATTGGGAAGCATAGACTCTCACATGGAACTGGGGCTTATACCTGTTTTGACAGTGTTTTCTGGGCTTCCTGCAAGGACAACACCTCTATATTAAGCCTGCTCACATTCTACTGCAACCAGGTCCATTTTATTGGGAAGCACAGACTCTTGCAGCATGAAAACGGGAGGAAACCAAGTTTATTTAAACTACACGGCTGGCTTCAGTGCAGACTTGGCAGGCTAAGCCGTCGGCAGCATTGTTTCTAAGCCCAAACAGATTTTATTACCCATTTTGGCAACTTAAGAACCTTATAAACTGCAAAGCTCCCACAATCTCTACCAGAACAGTACAGGGGGATACAATATGTGTTTCTTTATCAAGGGCATTCTACCACTACATCAAATATTTTAAGGGAGCCATAACCCTTTTCTACCCAGTATAAGATGGATTTGTGCTGGAAATTTGTGAATAATGTTTCAATGGAAGGAAGAGAATAAAAAAAGAGGGGCAAAGAATATAGAAGACTTAAAAGGGGAGGTTACTTGATAAGGAGGTGGCCTGCCTCCTTATCAGGAAAATAAAAGGGATAGCTCTAGAAGACAAGAATATAGATGGCTGCAACCAAGAGAAAGTATGAAACATTATTCCGTGACAGGTATTAGCCCTGTCACACCTTCCCTTATGTAGAGAGCTACTCCTTCTCCTCTTTTACCCTCCTGGCCCTTCTTTAGATTGTGTATCCTTGTATGTTGACATCCCAATCATGGTTCTATGTGTACCATGTTTCTGTGACTGCCATGATATCCAGGTGTCCCTTTTCCATCAAGGCCAGTAGTTCAGGGAGCTTGTTACCTAGACTACATGCATCGGTACTCATCGCTCTCCATTTTTTGATAGCCTTACCCCTTACTCCTTACACTGAGGAGTATAGGTTTCCATCTGAGGTCCTTCAGCCTGACTGTAAAAGCAACATTTACAGATCATAAATTGTGCTGCATACATCTCTATGCTGTGTAGTTCTTCCTTCCTCTTTGCATCTTTCTGTGTGACAGAAGGTAGAAAATTACAGTCAGAGGCAAAGTGAATCTTTGAATGAGGAAAGTCTGCACTTTTCTTAGATCTGGATATATATATGGGCTGCTTCTATTGCTCTAATATACTTGACAGCATCTAAGTTTTCTTTTAAAAATAATTTACATTTCTAGCTCTTTCCACTACAAAGATTACTTTTCATATATGAATCAATGTACTAATGCTTTGTCTTAGCATTGTTTACAAAAAAGAATTGAGAGCAGCCAGTTCCTTCTTGTGAATGGCAGGTCAGATTTTGTTGTTTAACACTGCTTAAATTAGCAGGGAGTTATTTATTTATTTTGTGTAACCTGCCCCAAAAGTGAGGGACTTACCTGTGGCCCTAACCCATACCCAACAAGATGCTGCTTGCAGTTTGACTCATCAGGACTCTGGGACCCAGATTGTATGGACAGGGGACTGGGAGGACATGGCAGCAGCTGGCAGGGGCTGTAATTCATCAGCACCTTCTGCACCATGTGGTTTTGGTGTGCTTTACGACACATCAAAAGTAAGTGGTAGCTACCAGTGGAGGACAGCCTAAAACACCACCCAACCATGACTGGAGACTTTTCATACCTCTGCCACCTGATCTAGGGGTGTGGAGCTGCAAAGAGAGCAGGAGCCATAGAGCCACAGCCCAAATAGAGCTAGTACCTCTGAATTTCATGGGTTCTACCATCTTGATAACCCCTGACCCCTGGGAACAGCCAATCAGAGACATAGAAGATTACAACTTCAAGTTTTAAGGTTCATGTTTGTTTTTGGGATACAATCATTAAGAAAGCTCATTTACAATGATGTTCTATCATACAAAAGTACAAGTTGCATATGAAGTACATAAAGAAACATACAATGTAAGGAGACTTTGGGTATATTGACAATAAGGACCTAGCAACACACATTATAGTACATAAAGTCATATTGTTTCAAGTCAACTTGTTTCTGGAGGCCTCTGGGAGTAGGCTGGATGGTGCATTCTGGTGCTTTTTGTGCCATGTGGGACATTATGGATTCAGTATGACAGCCAGCTGGACCAATGGGAGATGACTGCAGACTGTGGCTCTAAGATGGGACTATGCTAGAGTCTAGCAGATCTGCAGAACCTGCTGTCTGGAGAGAGTTTGAGCTGCACTGTTCCAGTCTTTGATCCTGGGTATGAACTGTGAAAGAGTATTCTGAGCCTTGGGGAAAGGGGTGACCTTTGCATGTTTGCTGGCATGAGTGACAATGCCAAGGATAAAGCACAGATTGGAGCAACCAAAGTCAGGGCTGCTGATCCAGGTTCCATAGCAGGCAGTACAGCCAGGTGTTGGGCTACTGCTGCCCTGAGGGTTCTGAAGCTAGGATGCGTGGATCAATTCTGGATCTCAGCAGTCATGGAAGACGGGGAGACAGCTGAAACACTTGAGAGTAATGTTAGGATGAAAGTTATTAGGATATCATTATTTTCACCTTGTAATCTTTCTATGCCAAATATTGAAAGAGTTGGTGTTTTATTTTATTTGCTTTCTCCATTTCTCTGCTTGGTATATCAGGCTGAAGATTCCTTTTGGAATGGAAAGTTTATAAGCAAAAGTATCCCAATCCAGCCAATATTTTAAATCTCTCCCTTTAGAGACATTACTGTTAACGGTTTGCCTATGTAACTGGGGGCAAACTTCAAGGCCTAGAAATTTAAACCTTTGTTGTTTGGTCCCACCTCTCTTAGCTAGTTCCATATCACAAATTAAAACATATACAGGCATTGCATCGTCATTTATATCTCTATAGATCATTAATATTTTTTCTTTAACTTGTGGGATACTTCATTCTGCTGTATAAAGGTGTTCAATAAGTTCCCTCAGAGTCAGAGTTTCATTAGTTTTAAGAAGAGGCTCTTATCCTCAAAGTTACCTCACTTCCTCCGAGTTTCAGAGGTTCCTGTTTTACCCTTCTCATAAGTTTACGAGATTCCATATTATGTGGACTTTTAGGACCAGTGTCCACCTTGTCTGTGGATGTAGCTTTTGTTATCGCTCCAGTTGAAATTTTTTTTACCACTTTAATCTGAGGGTCTAGTGGCACCATTATACAGTCCATCCTACTTAGTTGGGGGCTGTTTTGTTCTTTCACTGTATTGGTCTTTTTTCTTTTTTTTTTTTTAATTCCTTTTCATTCCATTCGGTATGTTTCAGTTTTTTGCTTCACTTTACCTTTCTCATTAAGTGTCTCAGGTATATGAACTGTTGAGAATGAGAGCTTTTGTGTTGCCTTTGTTGTTTAATACTCTCTATTTTTCTATCCAAGTTTCCCATCAAGTATATACTATGTTAATCCAACAGAGCGAAACTAACTTGGTTGGACTCAAAAGTCTGCTTTGGACAAAAGGTATAGGTACCAAATAGCAGGGCCAGTATAGTTACGGTGTAAACTGAGAACTATTCTATCGGCACTCTCTTTATGCCAAAGTGAACAAACCAACATTCCTCAATAAAGTTACATAGTAAACATTCTTTTATTATCTTACAGTACACAATCATTTTTTCTTTTTATATTTAGCTGAAAATTGGTCTTGGGTTGCCTAGCAATAATACTGAATAAAAGGCAAGAGACCCCACAGAAATTCAGCTCTGAAGATGGAACCCTTTGGCTCCAAAACGTCAGCACGTAGTAACGTGTAGCTGAGCACCTGACGTGGGGGATGATCATACTTGATGAGTAGCAGGAGTGAATTCGAGTAGTCCCTGGATGGGGATTTTGGAATATTTCACACTGTGCACTGAAAAAAAATGAAACGAGTCTAAGGAGGAGAAAGGAGCAGCGGTCAACTGCGTTATTGGGTTTTTACTGATGAAAGAAACATTTTTCCCACTGAGGATTAGGCAATTGTGCCACAAAAATGGAGAAATGTGAATAAAGACTCCAGAACTTACAGAACTCAAAAGGCTGGGGTAGAGTGACTACTAACCCATTTGGGTAATTAGTCATAAAGATATCCGAACTGAGAGTACCTGCACTAGTATATACTATGTTTGTGAAACCGTCCGTTCTATTTCTTAACTCATTTAGTGCCTCCAGTAAGACTATATTAGCCATTACTGGATGAGCTAGTGCTTTTGTTGTATATCTGGAGAGGCCATTAGGACATTGAGTCAAGAAATATGTATCCAATTCTATTTGTTCTACTTCCCTGTCTAAATTTTGGAACACTGTATTCGGAGCTCCTGCCATTATAGATAAATTATTCAAAGCCTGTTCTTGAGAAATTAAAACACTTAGATTTATGAAGAGATCAAGTGAACTGAAAATCTCCAGTTTTGTTTCATGGGTTCTCTAGCTTGTTTTGCAATTTGTTAGTAGTATTATTATGAGCACCTGACGGTTCTGAATTTACTTCATGGACCTGCTCCTGTATCTCTGTTTTACTATTATGTGATATTTTGACAGGAAAAAATCAGTTATATCTTTCTGAGAGACCAAGAAAGAGTAAGTAGCCTGTTGTCTCAACCTAGAGAAAGGTTTAAGTGGTCCAGATGAAATGTGTGTACAACTTTCCTGAGATACTGTGCCTGCTCACCTCCCGACTGGGGTCACTCCTCCAGCAGATTCCACATAAATGCAAAACATTCCTCTAAATGGCATGCACCTTGTTACTGCAGTCAGTAAGAGCAGATTTAAGAGTACAACGCAACTTAATTAAAATTCAGGCCCTGAAGGAGACTAGTGCAATCACTGGCATGCAGCCCCACTTACACATCCTTCCAGTCAGGCCTAATGCTTGCTCCCTTTAAGGACCATGCCGAGGGTTAAATTCAGGATAAGAACCTAGGCTGCCTATGTCTAAGCCAAGGATTTAAAGCAATGATCAGTCTGGATGATGAAAATTGTGAAAATATCTCTTTACTTGAGCTGACTGGCTAGTGGTTTACTGGTGTTTTGTGAGCAAAGAGATATTTTGCACTGTTATCATTGTCCAGACTGGTCATATCTTTAAATCATTGGCTAAGGTATGGACAGCCAATCTTCTTCTCCTGTGTGGTACTGCATTACTCTATGGCTCAGTACCATGTTTACTTTGCAGGGTCTATTCTTTTGCAGGTTAAATCTCCCAGACTCCTGGAGAAACTGTTACTAGTCCAGTACTAGGCTTGACCAGTGCAGCTCCCAACTTTGCAAGCACGGTACTGCTGAAATTGTCTTCCTGTACTGGAGGCCATTACCATCTCCAACCTGGTACCAGGATAATTACACTGAGGAGCACTCCCTTAATACAGTTCTTGGATACCCACAGTTGAATCATACCAGGCCTGTTGATTGCTGCTATTGATCAGCTTGTGGATGTGCACCTCAAATGAACAGTGAAACATGCTCAAAGGAGCAACCCTCAAAGGCCATGCAACTGCATAAATGGCACTGAACCTCCAACAGTGGGTATTTGTAGATCCTGGCCTGATAGCCAAAGGCAAAGAACGGGTCCACACAAATGCGGAGTGCCCATCCTCAGTCCCTGTCCATGCCAAACACCCACCCCAACACATGGGCACTCCCCAGAACATGGCATCATGGTGTCCCCCGCAAAGCCCCATCTCCGGTATGCATGGTTTGTCAGTCCCCCCTCTTGCGGCACTAATGCCACCTCTCACCACATGCCCAGCTGATGATAGCCCTTACAGGGCATGAGCTCTCATGATCCAGGGGTCTGTAGTGCCCCTATGGTGTCAGGGCACATGTGTGTTGGAGGGCTGGCATACGGGCCTCCAGGCAGGGTCCTGCTGGTGGGGATGTGGGTGTGCAGTTGGTGCTTGCATTGCTACAAGGGCTAGGGCAGTGGGTCCTGCAGCCAAGGGGGCCATGCCACATGGGTCTGGGTGCCTGTGTGCCCTATTCATGCACCCAGACCCCCACTAGTGGGGGCAAGGGATCCATTTTGGGACCCATGCCATACATCCCACTGGATGCCTGACTGGGTTAAATAAGCCCCAGCTGCCATGTGGCATTCTGCATGCCAGAGGGTGGAGGAGCCATGAACAGGTGGGTGCTGGTTGTGAATAATGGCTTGTGTGCACCTGTCCGTGAGTGCACAGCTATGTGGGTGGGGTACTTGACTTTTCCATGTACCCCTGCCCGCACTGTGCATAATGCCCAATGTGTCTATTAGGGAAAATAGTACATCAGGAAAAACTCCCAGTGATGTGAATTTCCTGTCTTGGAATATAGCAGGTCTAGTGGGCAAAATGGCAGATCAGGACTGGAAAGTGTTTATTGTTGATTCTTTTCCAAGAAACGTGGTCATTGGAGGAAGTTAATATAAATAGTTTCCATATGACTTTCTCCCCAGTGGTTAAGCTAAAGAAATTTGGCAGAACAACTGGTGGGTTAGCAATTTATACTAAAATTGGGAGGGGTATAATAATTTTGGAAACATTAAAAATTGAACAAAATTATATAATTCTGGCCATAAAATGGGATAATCACTTATTTATTACTACAAATGTTTATATCCCACCCAAAAAGCAATTACAAAATTCCACATATACTGTATATTGGATAATCTATCAAGGGATATGGGACCGATTCCAAGTCGAATGTCACAACTCACTGTCGTATGCGAGTTGCAACATTCACCACTACACCAGAGCCCCAAGCCACATTCCAAGAGTGGCAGGGTCCCGGCACTTGTGACATGGGGGTTACGCCATGAGGAGGCATATGCCATGGGCGTGGTGTAGATGGCCCACATGTTGCAAGTAGTGGCCAGCTACCAGCAGCTCCCCCCAAAGCCCCCCTCCCCAAAACACCACAGCACACACCAGGGGGCATGGAGGGGCTGGACTGGTGGCACAGGAGTCCAGGGGTGCACTGGTGAATGGACCCCCAAGGGGTCCCTGACATCTGGGGGCTGGGGGGCAAAGGTATGCCTGTGGGGGCTCTGGGGGGGCACATTAGTGCCACTGTCACAGTCCCAAGGGGCAGACAGCTGATGGATAGCACCATCAGATGCCTCTTAGAGCAGCTCAGGGCTGCTGCACCTTAGTGCCACCAGTGCGGCTCTTGGATTCATGCTAGCAGGTTATGGCAGTCACCCTCCTGGAATAGGGCGTAGTTGCTGCTGTAACCTGCACTTGCACCATGGTGTTGCAGGCTACAGCATAGTGGGTGATGTAACCCATGGTTATCATAGCCCACAGCAGCCATGGTGCAAGGCATCTCTTGTAATCAGAGCTGGTGTACTGCCTGATGTAAATTACGAGATACACCAAGGGGTTTGGTGTATCTCAGCTTACGCCAGCATATGACCTCTTGGAATTGGCCCCATAGACTCTACATTAAAAACATTTCCACACAGTACTATCTTAGCAGCTGGAAATTTCAATGCTAGAATTGTGAATTATGATAATTTTAAATCATTGGAAACACAGAGAGACTTTGAAGAATGTAGAGAGAGGCAGAGTTTGGATAAACAGAGAAATGAACATGGAAATGAATTTCACAAACTAATTGAAGAAAATGTTTTGCTTGTACTGAATGGCAAAATATTTGGTGATGTGAAAGGAAATAACACCTATTTCTCCTCCAGTGGGTAGAGTGTTATTGATTATATATTATGTAATCCTGACAGCTATAAATTATTCTCTAGTTTGAACACTGAAATGAGAACAGAGAAACAATAGATAATAGGGTATACCGTGTAAAGGGTGACCATGACTGAGTGCTTACAAAAAGGGCAACTCAATCACGGTGCCTGTGTGCAGGGCTACCTGGCAGGGTAGTGAGTGGATACTGGGTGGGTGAGGTAGGGTGAATGGATGTACACTAACAGGCATATACACACATGTGGGGAGGAAGGGAGGGAAAATATGTGGGAGGGGGGTGGGGCAGCTGCCAAGCTGGACTGCTATTGTGGTGGGGTGGGTGGTCACTTGGGAGTTCCAGAGTGCAGGGTTTGGGTCCAGTGTGGCACATTTTGTTTTTGCCAGTGAGCGGCTTTGTGTTTTCAAAGTTTTTCACTCCCCCCGACATGCACCTCCCGGGAGTTGAGACTCCATTAGTAGGGCAGGTGCGGGGGTGAAGGCCCCCACAGATGTGTGTGTGAAGGGGATGCAGCCCCCACATTAAAAAAAAACACCCGTAGGTCTTGGGCACCCTCTTAATCTTCACCACTAGTGTGCATCACTGAAATTCATTTTTGGCAATGTACACATGCTGTAACAGTGGTCACTGTTCTGTGATCGCCATTATGACATGGAACCAGATAATAGTACTACTTCCAACGAGGAAATCATGAATCCTCTTGCAACACTTAGTATAATGGGCAAACAAAGACTTAAACATGGACATTTAAAGGGAAGGGTGATAAATATTTTACATAATTGGCAGCAGAATGTTAATGTCTATGACAATTCTCAATTTTTGCTCAAATCTTTGAATAAAAATTCGATCAATTAAATGAAGAGATAAAAAATATGATTTATGTTAATGACGAACTATTTGACTATGACTATGATAATGACTATGAATAGATAGGTCACTGACAGAGCAAAGGCTGATGGCACATTTATAAGGTAGAAAAAGAAATGGGCAGACTAGATGGGCCTTGCGGTCCTTATCTGCCGTCAACTTCTATGTTTCTATGTTTCTAACTAGAAAATCAATCAAAAATAATCTGTGGTTTAACTCCTTGTTAAAAAGCAAAGAAAGATCTAAATAAGTTAATAAAGTGGACTTAAAACATCCTTCATTAAAGAATTTCACTAATTTAATTAAAGCTCGAATACAATGTGTTAAATGTTTGGAGACAAAAATTTGGAATTCCAGCACAAACAGTGGATAGAAATGTTCCAAGTAATTCAAGAAAAGATAACAAATCTTTCTGAAAATGGTTGAAAAAGAAAATGAGTATCAACCCTCTCTGGCTATATATATGCCTAAAGAAACATGGGTGGAACATTTCAAAACAATTTTCTCTAAAACTGATCTTATAGAAGTAGATTTGATTGTACTTAAGAAGATCATTAAGAGTACTTTTCAGACCCCAATAGTGTTTATGGAAGAAGAGGTTGAAGCTACCATTCTAAAACTAAAAAATAATAAGGCACCAGGCCCTGACTTTATCCCTCCTGAGATTTATAAAGAATGTAAGGATTTCTGCATACCCACTTTGACTTCTTTTTTTTAACATTTGTTCAGTACAAAAATATATTCCAATATCCTGGACTAAAAATACAATTGTTCCAATACATTAAAAAAGGATCAGTTTATGATCAATCCAACTTCCGTCCAATAAGCTTATTGGACATAAGTTCTAAGATCTTCTCCGGGATACTACTGGATAGATTAACTAAATGGATGGATACAATGTCTTTGTTATCACCCTTCAAAGCGAAATTCAGACAGGGCTTTTCAACCATCAATAACATTTACTGCTTTACACATGTTACAGGAAAGTATGTTCATCTGAGACAAATGAAATTATTCACTTTATGTGTTGATTTCTCCTTGGCGTTCTATTCAATAAACAGAGGAAAGCTCTGGGAAATCTTATTCGAAAAAAGTATAGATCATTCTTTGCTTTTGCTTATATGTTTACTATATACTAAAACTTCTACCGTTATTAGGTATGATAATAAGGGCAACTTAACACAATCCTTCACTACTGACAGAGGGGTAAAACAGGGCTGCCTCCTTGCCCTTCAGTATTTACCATATATATTAATAACTTATCAGAATTTGAAGAATCAGGTTCACATGATTCCCCTAAAATTAATAAACTGCTCTTTCACATAATGGCCTATGCCGATGATGAGGTGCTTCTTTCACTTACACAATTTGGTCTCCAGAAAAAAATGTAGATATTCCTTCAAAAATGTGAATCCTTAGAACTTAAAATAAACTTAAAAAAAAAAAAACTAAGGTAATGATTTTTGGGAATAATTCAAGCAATTGTAATAACTTCAAATTCCTCTTGAGAGCTAAAATAATTGAGATAGTAAAAGAATATTGCTCTCTTGGCATAAAATTTGTTTCCTCCACAAGCTGGGCACAGCATTTTAAAGATCAAAATATAAAAGCAAAATTGGCTGCCAAAGACGTGTAAAATTTAACTACTGTACTAATATGGAGGAAATACAATCCTACTGGGTCTTAAAGCAGGAGAAGCAAAGATAAACTTGGTTCTTTTGTATGGAGCAGAAGTCTGGAGTTCTTATGACTCCAACAGTTTGGGGAAAACTCCATCTTACTATTATAAAGCTCTCCTAAGAGAGCCTAACTCAACCTCTAATGCAATGGGAAGGGCTGAATTAGGAAGAATAGAAACAGAAAACATAGAAACGTAGAAAGTGATGACAGAAGGAGACTGTTAAGTCCATCTAGTCAGCTCTTGATTTATTTTCTTGCCTCCTAATTGCTCTTTCATGTGAGGGCCCCCCTGTATCTATCCCATGCTGCCTTGAATTCCTCTACTGTCTTTGCCCCCACCACCCTTGGGGATAGGCTATTCCATGTATCTACCACTCTCTGTGAAGAAGAACTTCCTGATGTTGGTGTTGAACCTCCCTCCCCTTAGCCTCAGATCATGTCCTATAGTTCTACTGCCCTCCTTGAAGTGAAAGAGGTTCTGTGCCTGTACTTTATTTATGCCTTTCATGTATTTGAAGGTTTTGATCATGTCCCCCATCCCTTCTCTGTTCTAGGGGTACATGTTCAGTTCTCTTAATCTTTCTTCATAAGACAATTTTTGCAACCTCTGAACCATTTTTGTCACCTTTCTCTGTACTGTTTCTAACCAGTTAATGTCCCTTTTGAGGTGTGGCCTCCAAAACTGGACAGACCAGAGCTCTATACAGTGGCATGACCACCACTCTCCTCTTGCTAGAGATTCACCTTCCTATACATCCCAGCATGCCACAGGCCTTTAGTGCTGCCTTTTCATATTGTTTCCCCTTTTTTAAATGATCTGAAATCATGCATCCCAGAGCACGCTCTTGGTTTTAGGCGGCTAGTCTTACTCCTCCCAAGTAATATGCCATCTTTAGGTTTCCTCTTCCCATGTGCATGACTTTGCACTTTGTGGCAGTGAATCTCAGTTACTATACTCCAGACTACTCCTCAAGCTTTTTTAGGTCTGATTCCATCTTGTTCACTCCATCTGGGGAGTCCACCCTGTTACAGATCTTTGTGTCATCAGTTAATAGACACACCTTCCCCTCAAGTTCATCTGCAATGTCGGCTATGAAAATATTGAAGAGTAGAGGCCCCAGCACTGAGCCCTGGGGCACACCACTGGTTACCTTATCCTCTGATGATGTTGCACCATTCACCTGGACCCTCTGTGTTCTGCCTTGTAGCCAATTTGTTACCCATTGTGTGGTCAACTTCTTTGCCAGCCTTCTGTGTGGAATTGAGTTGAAGTCTTTGCTAAAGTCCAGGCAGATCACATCTACTGCTTCCCCGTTGCCCACAGCCCTGGTAACCCAGTTGAAAAATTCAACCAGAATTGTTTGGCATGACCTTCCTGACACGAAACCATGCTGTTTTGGGTCCAGCTGCCCATTTGCTTCAAGTAATATTATTATTCTCTCTTTGAGCAATGACTCCATCATTTTTCTTATTATAGATGTGAGACTAACTGGATGGTAGTTTCTGACTCTTCCTTGCTGCCTGATTTATGAGTGGGACTACTGTTGCCATTTTCCAGTACTTGGGTACCACTCCACTCTCTAGGGATCGGGTGAATAGTTTTACTAATGGAGCTGCCAGTTCATTTCTCAGTTCCTTTAGGATTCTGGGATGAGTCTCATCTAGTCCCATGGCCTTGTCCGCCTTCAATTTATTAAGCGCCTCCAATACGTGCTTTTCTGTGAATGGGTTAGTGTTGACTCCTGGTCTGGAGGTGCTGATTTTCATGAGCGCTGGGCCATTTCCTGGATCTTCCTTAGTAAACACAGAGCAGAAGTACCTAGTTGGGATTTCTGCCTTCTCATGGTGTTTGTCTGCTAATTTTCCATCTTCTGTAGCAATCCTTACTGTACCCCCCCTTTGTTTTCCTTCTGTCCCTGATGTACCTAAAGAAGGATTTGTCACCTCTCTTGGCCTCCACTGCTATCTTCTCCTCCATCTGAGCTTTGGCTTTCTTTATTCGCTTATTTGCCTTTTCATTTTATCTTGATATGCATCCCAGTTTCTGTAATTTTTGTTTCCTGGTATGTCATGTACACCTTCTTTTTTATTTTACTATGGTAGCCACCTCCTGGAGAACCAGAGAGGATTTCTTTTTCTTTTGCCTTGCTGGCTCTCCTGGAGCTTTGATCCATGGCTGTCCTGATTGCTTTCTTTATGCTCTCCCACATGACTTCTACCTCTCCTTCTATCTCTTCAGTTAAGTCTTCTTAAGGCTGGCTCTCATTTTTGGAAGTCTGCCTTCTTGAAATCTAGAACCTTAACCTTTGAGTGACAGGAGTCTTCCACTATGTTTACTTGAAACCAACTATACAGTGAGCGCTGTTTCCTGAATTGCACTCTATATCGATTTCTCTAACCTCTCACCGCTTTGTGAGGATCAGATCAAGACCAACATCCCCCCTTGTTGGGACTTTGACAAGCTGCCCCAGTCCAGCACCCTGTAGGGCCAATAAGAAGTCCCCGCCTTTTGTTGTTGCTGCTGTTTGTGCGCTCCAGTTTATATCCGGGAGGTTAAAGTCCCCCACCAGTATTACATTGCCTCTGTCACTCATTTTGTGTATTTCCTGTATTAAGTCTTTGTCCTACTTTTCCCCTTGACTAGGGAGCCTGTAGATGATGCCAGTTTTGAAGGATATCCCCTTTCCCACATCCGCTGTTAGCCATAGTGGCTCAGTCCCCTCCAAGGACATCTGCAACTCTGCAATTTGATTTCTTCTCATATGTAAATAGCTACTCATCCCCCTTTTTTCTGTCTCTGTCTCTGTCCTTCCTGAACAGGTTGAACCCTGGTATTGCTGTGTCCCAACTATGGTTTTCTGTGAACCAGGTTTATGTAACAGCCACCCAGTACAACCTATCCACTTCCATGATGGCCATGAGATCTGGAAGTTTATTGGCTAGCCTCCTAGCATTTGTAACCATCGTCCTCAAGGAGTGTGCACCCTTGTTTGTATGAGGTTGTGCACCCTTCCTGGACTGACCCAATCTGCTGATACCACCTGAAATATTTTGCGATCTGTTGGATTTTTGGAGAGTGATGTCTGATGCACTATCGGTCCAGGTGTGTGCTATTTCCCTTCTCATCTCTGTGGGTGTATGTGTGTCTATTGTTTTTTGGGGAGTGGTGACTAGCACACTGGAAATTTGGGTGTGTAGTCCCCAACTCCCCTTATTTAGTTTAAAAATCCTGTGTAGACATTAAAGTTTTGTCCAAGTGCATGCATGCCTTCCCTATTTAGGTGCAGGCCATCATGCTTAAAAATCCCTTCCCAGAAGTTCTGCCAGTTTCCTATGAAGTGGAACCCTTTTTCAAGGCACCAATTATGCAGCCATGTGTTGAACTTGTGAATGTCATCCTCCCTGACTCACTTGGTGCCTTTCCCTTTGTCCCATACTGGTAGAACTTCTGAGAAGGCTATTTCGGATGAAAGTGAAGTCAGATTGATGGTAAGAGCCTCAAAATGTGTTTTGGTCTCCTCCACTGTGTGGCTTGCAAAGTCATTTGTCCCGAGATGTATTGTGATGTGCATTATATCCCATGTATTTTGAACTATTTTCTTTATGCGGTTTATGCTTCATTCTGCAGAGGCTCCTGGGAGACACTTAACCATGATTTCCTAGTGTCATTTTGGTTTAGGCTGGGTTCCACTCCACAGATCAAGGAATCCCACTGTAAGAAGTTTTTTTATGTCCTTATTTGTAGTGGTTAAGTGTGTTGTCCTGCAGTTGCAGGATGCTGATTTTGTACCGAGGCTCCTGGATGATGCTTAACTACATTTTCTTTACTCATCAGTGAGGTCTAGGTGGCTCCCACTCCTCGAGAATGGAACCTCCCCATGCCGAGATTTGTTGTGTCTGAGACTTATTGGAGCAGAGTGAACCTGTTTCTGGTTGGGATGGCTGTTAGAAACCAGGATGTAACCTTCCTTCCTTCCTGGACCCCTGTTTAGCCTCCTCCTCCTCCTCAGAACCACTTGCCAGTCCCATGACCCTGCATCCTGTATTGGGCCATGACTGGCAATTTGTCCCAGATGATATGGAGGTTGTGGTGGCCTACTATGGAGTGCCTTGCACTGTGGATCGTAGATCATGTCCCATGCCTCCTGAAATTGGGCTCTGAGATCAGCTACGACCCAGCAAGAATGGCAGGGTCCTGACTGTTGTAGATATGACTTTATGTACAGTGCCCCACAGCTATCACAGTGGGCTATGTCCATTTTTTTTTATTATGTAGAAGGGATTTTTGTGTAGCTTCCCTTCTTGTTGATTAGGCTGGAGGTGTGGATGAAAGGAATAAGAAGACCCTATAATATACTATAAAGCACTTTGTCCTGCACTTATTTGGAAGTGTGGGCTAAATTGCAAGAAGTGTGGATGAAAAGAAAAAGAAAGGTCCTGTATGAAATATATTTTGCTACTGATTTGCTACTCAGTATGGGATAGATGAGTTAAACAAGAAGGTTCTGTGCAAGAGAGAAATAATAGAAAAAGAGCTATAATATTTTTGTTGTTGTTGTTTTTTATTGTCCTGGTCTGTTCAGTGGCAGGAAGTGGAGGTGGCACCAGATGACTATAAGTGGCAGTGCCCGGTGGGTGGGGTTTGGGAGGGTAATTTGAAACAGTGCCTGTGAGGGACAAAAACAATCAGTAGGAATATACAGTCCTGAAAAGAAAAAAACCCAGTGAAAGTTGCCCTGTTTACCTGTATATTTTAAATGTCTATGCCCCTAGTCAGCAGCGAGTGCATTTGTCCCCCAACCTCCCACAGCAGTGATATGTTGCAGTGAGCTGGTCAGAGTGCAGTGTGTTGATGGTTCTATGTCATAATAGCAATCACAGAATAGCAAACGCTATTATGGCGAGTGTATATCACTGAAAAGCAAATTGGTGATGTACACGTCCAGTCGACAGAGCATCTGAAAAGCAAAAAAGTGTTTTTGCAGGGGGCCTTTGCCCTCTGCACCCACCGGAATATAGGTTATCAACTCCAGGGAGGTTCATGTTGGGAAGGGGGCAAAATCCTTTTCTGGGAAAAAAATGAAGTGCTGCAGCTGGAGGTAGCAGCAAAATGTGTATGCACCCAGTCCTGAACCTTGAACTTGCTGCAACAGAGCTATCCACCCACACCACATGGCTAGCTCAGTGGCAGCAGGTACAACCATCCCTCAAAGCCCCTTCCCTGTCTCTCCCCTTCTCCTCGCTATCCCCCATTCCTGCCACCATCCACTACCATTATGGTCATATACCGTCACTACCCTTGCAGGGTAGCCCAAGAGTATAGCACCAAATATGAGTCACTGTATTGACGTGGCACCCATATTCGGTCGCTATACTCATGGTATACTATGTTGATCTATCAGGCTGCTTTCCAGCACCCCAAAGATCCTGAACTAGAAAGCCAAGCACACCATGTCAGCTCAGTGCCCAACTTTGTGCCATCAGTCCCAGACTTTGATCAGATGCTGCTGGCAATGGAGAGGATGTCTGCGCAGCTATTCAGTTGTTCCATGAAGTGGTGGAGAGTCGGTGGCAGACAACAGCAGAGGAGTGCAGGAGGATGCAAGATCTCCCAGCACTGTAGCCCTCTGACTAAGTAGAGTCTGCTCTGACCTGATGTCAGGGGAGGCTTTTACATCCCCTTGTTTCTTTGAAGTCCTTGGTGCCTTATGTAGTGGCTACCCTATTGGCCACCACTAGCCATATCACAGTGTGACAAAGCCTCGGAACATGGAACCAGGAGAGAAACCTGAAACAGCCCCTGTGAGGGAGGAAAAACAATCAGTAAGAATATACAGTCCTGGAAAGAAAAAACAAAAAAAACAGTGCAAGTTGCATACCTCTCAACTGTCCCTGATTTTCAGGTACGTCCCTGATTTTGCCTAAAATTTTACTCTGTCTCTCCTAAAAATTGTTTTTCTGTGACCAAACAGTGGGAGTTGTAAGCACAAAATAATGTGAAACATTAAAGTTACAGCTTGTTCTTCCTTAGAAAATGCATTTTACACCAAACCCCTTATTCTACCTTCTTCCTGAGTGGATATCATCAATTTTGAAGAAGTGTCCCTGATTTTTGTTCTTTGTCCCTGATTTTTTTAAGTCTTGTCCCTGATTTATGAGGCAGGAGGTTGAGAGGTATGGCAAGTTGCCCCGTAAAAGCTCTCAAGGAATTAAGTCTTACATCTTATTGGTTAAAGATAATGAATAACACAAATAATGACCTCCCAAAAATAAGTTTGACAGAAAAAATAAAATGGGTTAACAAAGGATTAAAATCCAAATGGTTAAACTCGTTACAAAATATACTGTCAAAACTTAGCATACAACACTTACAGAAAGATTATAATAGAAATATTAATATTTCTTTACAATATAGAAATTGAATTAAAAATAAAATTATTTAACTTAGTACAAACAACAGACATGGAGATATCAAAAAACAAAAATGTGCTTTATGGTTTGAGGAAAATAAAAGCGCACTCTCTAGAAGAATATTTAATTCTGCCATTACCACCAGAATTCATAAAACTTTTAACATGGACAAGGTTTAAGCTTATAATATCCAAAAATATGTACTACAATAAAAACATATCATCCAAGAAATCCCAGCTAAACAATCTTAGCCTGTGTAATAGGTTTTCAGGACACAATGCAACATGTGATCACAATCTGTCCAGTATATTCCAAACCAAGAAAGCAACATTTATCAAAATGTTTACAATTTATGCAAATGTAAACAATGACCCCATCTTTATATTGCTGCATCCAAAGTATTCAGGAAATAAAGAAATTATATCAAAATTATTGGCCTCTGTGGTCAGAATAATAAAACAAAGGTTTTGAATGGGAAATAATACACACTAATGACTAGCCCAAGTTGGTGTCTGCTCATCACATATCTGTGCACTGTCATATAGAAAGAAACAATTGAAACCAAAAACATGGCACCTCAGCTCCTGTTTAGAATTATTTAACTGTAATTTCATTTTAATGTAAAGGATTTTATTATTTTTAACTATGTTGTAATAACAGTAATGTTTGTCCCATTGTGGTTGATCGATAAACTGAATTAATTAATTAATTAATTCTCTTTCTAGAGATGACTCCCCTACAAGTGGAAGAGAAAAGAAGCCAGGAGCCTCTGCAAACATTTATGGGGTGCCAGTGGCAATCGCCTCTATGTTAATTGGAAGTGACACACATCCCACAGGGACCCTGCATTTATTTTAAAAATTTTACTAGGAAAAACATACTGAGCTAATACCAACTTTTTTTCTAGATGCCTCTGGGGGAGGGAAAGGAGAAAGTACAATGGAGTAATCACATCAGTGTAACACGGCATAGAGAAAGAAGGCGGACTATTGAGCAGCGGAGTGCCTTACACTGTGAGCAACTTTGGGTGATCTGTTTTTTTGATAGCCTGACCAAACTGTGTTCTTCAGAGTGCTGAATCCAGAGCAGAAAATGCCACGGGGTCTGGTGGAGCACTTTATTTCCCTGAAGTTGACACTGTTGGATCAATGGCAACGTCCCATGCCTATTAACCAGTGAGTGTCCGTTACCCCTCCTGGCAATGTTTCATAGCCCGGGAGCCAGACCCAATACACTGGAGCAGTATAAGCTATGAGGCACAACATTATTTCACAATCCAGAGTAGCATTTTCCAGTAATCCAGTCTTCTCCTAAGGACTGAGCAGATAAAATAGCAGGCACTGAGAGCAAAGAATACACATTAAATATGCTTGGTCAGTCATTGGACACAGAATTAAATTGGACTGAGAGATCTGATCAACGATTTAAAGCGCTCTCATGGAAGACTAATTTTCTGCAGCAGGAGGTAAAGCAGATAAAAGTCAAAGAGCAGGCTAATGAAAACATTGTTTCTGATGTCAAAATTTATTGTGACAAGGTGGATTCAAAGAGTCAAGCTCTGGAGGCTACAGTGCATGGAGGTTGAAGAAAACTGTAATTTCTCCAGAATGTCAGAAAATAAGGAGAATCAGATGAGACTGAAAAATCTTCAGCAGGTTTGTTAGCCAGATACATTGAGAGAGATCAGTACTGTTAGAGACCTGGAAAAGATGTTTTGATTTCACATTTGACCTACCATCCGATAATCCTCCTCTAATGGGTAAAGTCTTTAGAGTTTATAAAAATAATAAAATATATATTCAATTACATCAACTATCATGGCCACTTTAACCTTTGAATCTGATAGAGAATGTTTTTCAAACTGGCAAAGAATATAGGGTATTAGAATACAAAAACAACAAATTCTGTTTATTTCCTGATTATTCTTAGCCCATCCAACAAAGATGCAGGAAATGTTTGGCCTATCGGCAGGACGGTTTAGACATCAGGGCTGAATTTGCTTTGCTGCCCCCCAGTGAAAGTAAGTGTAGCGAAAGATGGTAAAACTAACATTTTCTTTTAGGTAGATCAGTTGGTGCCCTATCTCAGGGCCTTTTATTCCACTATTTCTGACCAGGATGTTTCCTGTACTCCCACAAACTCTGTTAAAGACATACTTGCCTCTGTCAAGAAAAGGGATATATAAATGAATTTATACTGATGTGATATAATTTGAAATTCATTTTGAATGGTATCAGTAAAATATGTAAAAAGCAGAACTGTGGATGCTTCTCTGGAATATTAGCTTAATATTGGAATGAGAGTTATTAAAGATACACAGGAGGTGTTTTTGTGGCTCTGATAAAAAGAGTCAAAATTCATTACCATTGCATGATTATTGCTGCCAACAGTATCAGCACCAACATTATCTTTATGACACTGTCTTAACAATCCAGTGTTTATTAATTTGACTCCCTCGTCATAGGAGCTGGACTAGTTTTCTTTTTTGTTGTTGTGGAATGTAATATTTCACCCTAGTCATCGGTCAGATGAACATACAAAGAAGCCAGCAAAAGAAGGCTATTTGGTCTATCTAGTCTGCTCATATTGCAGGGTCCACAGCTTGACCTACCGTTCCTACTCCCCCTCCCACTCCTCCCATCTTCCCTACACATGATTTTTACTTTCCCTCTATGCCTATCCCAACCTCTCTTGAAGCTACCCACTGTCTTCAACAAGACCACCTCTTCTGGCAGTGCATTCCAAGTGTCCACCACCCTCTCTGTGAAGAAGTGCTTCCTGACCTCCCTCCTAAACATCCCCCTCCAGCTTAAGACTGTACCCCCTCATATTGTGGTTACACTTCAGTTTAACGCTGCACTGTCACAGTTTGTCCATCGTTTTTTCATGCTCTTGTATCAACTTGGAAGTCTAAAGTTAAGCCTCACGTAAGCAACTCATACCTTATTCTGTTTGCCTTGCGTTTGTTGCATTTCAAGTTTTCGTTATTTCTTCCTTTTTCGCATATTCTCTCTCGGTCCACCAGTAACCCTCCTGATATTGTTCCAGCCCACACATACTTAAGGCCACAGTCTGAGGTTGTGACTGCTTAGCAGGAAGTACATAAGTTGGTTCTCACCTGTGCCCGAGCATTTCCAGCTCCTTATCTGTGCCGTTGCTGAAGTAATTACCTGCCCCCTTTGGTTCCTTCTGAAATTGTTAGAGGTGAGTTCCTATCATTGATGCCACTGCCAATCACCATGACTTTTACCAGTTTTGCCTACAGTACTTTTATTTTCATCTTATTGCATTTATTTTGCCAGTCAAATGTTTTACTCATTTATGCTTTGTGCGATGTTGTGTCTCGGCATCTACCAGCAATTACCTGACAATTGCTCATATGACTACACCGATTTTCTTTCCTTGAAGCACCGTGCCATGAGTTGAAAATAAATTATTTCTTCTTTTCTTTCTCTGCCAAAGCAATTACTGTAAGCTTGCCATTTCTTTTCTGCCACAGTATTCTGACTACAGTCCATAGCCAAATACCAACATGCAGGTGGCTGAGCTCTTGCATCCAGGCAGACTGGCAGCATACTGATGACCAAAAATGGTAAATACTTATAATGGCCAGCATCTATGGCCGATCCTATCAGCTGTAAAACAGTAAGAACTGGATGGCTGATTTACAAACTCGTGCTGCCTGCACTCTGCCTGCACCTCATACCAAATACCACAATGATTTCCCTAACTGGTAACAGTGCCTTCAGTGCTGGGTATGATGGGGCGAGAAATTTAATGTGTTGCCCTGGTGGCTCGCACTGGCTCTCCCTCTAAGGCAGTACTTGAACCCAGTCCCACCTGTGCTCCCCCATCCCATGTTTACTCCTACCACTTGGAGGGCTGGAGGACTACATCAGTCTACTGCTGTGATCCAAGTAAGTCTCAAAAATAAACCATCTTCTGTGCTATCAGCCAATAAGAAGCTACAAAATGCAATCAGGAGATAGCATGGTCTGAAACCTTCTAAATACACACTTCGGGCAATGGATCACTGGTAACAGCAGGGTAACAGAACCAGAACACCACTCCCATCTCCCACATCAACTGATAGATGAGCAAGACCGTTAATAATAAAATACATTTTTAAACTGTAAAATTAAATAGAAAGGACTTTATTATAAAATTCGATCATACCACAGACTGCAAGGATCGCATCTTCCCCCATTCCACAGTCTCGCCTAGCCTGTCACACTACCAAGGCAGCAATGTTCATGTCTATCCATTCGAATGAATCCAACTTCACCACCCAAAAAACACTTAGGATAGATTTAATATACCGTACAAAACAACAACATAGCCTGTCCATCGAGACATACTGTATCGTAGTGTTCAAACGTGACAGTGATTCAGACAAAAAAACGCATTCACACACAGCAACGGTCAGCTGTCATACTGACTGCTCACCTGAATAAGGTAGAAAATGCTATGGACAGACAAAAATAACAACGAGAAAATATATTACATTTCAATACTTCAGGAGATTAAATAATTCAAACCATACATATGCAAAACAGAACATAACATATCCCCTGACACTGCCATCTGTGTTAAAATGATCAATTTAATCACTTTACACAGACAAGGCAAGTCACGCACCCCACAACTGGCAGAAGTAAGTCCAGGCAGCTAACAAAAAAAAAATCTCCCATTTCGGAAGTGGTGAAATCCACATCGGTGAATCTCAGCAAATAACAAAACAAAAACAACCTCCTCCTCAAAGCAGCACATTTTGAAATGCAGTGACATCGGCAAAAGTAGTTGTGTACCACAGAAAGAAAGAGAAACACAGCAAAAAATGCTGGCTGCATTTGTTGCCACAGATGATCCAATTTATATGCCCAATCACCAATATGTAAATTATATATTTTTATTAATGCATATCTATTTTTTCCATCCATCCTGACTCTCAACTGACCCTGGAATGAGTACATAAAATAACAACAGTATGCATATCTATTTTTTCCATCCATTTAGGTATACCGTATAACGCTAAGAGTTCTGTGCTTTTGAATGTCCCATTTTCAGGAGTGCTGGTTTTAAGCTAAAATCAATTACAAATTTTTAAATAATGGTCTTTACTAAGCACATTATACAAGTTTAATTTAATTTTCCCATATAGCTATATAACTATATATTATGGAAGCTTGCACGTGCTGTATTTGCTTCCCATTTTAATCCTGACTCTGAATCCTGACTCTCAAATGACTCCTGAATGAGTACATAAAACAATATGGTATACATATCAATTTTTTCCATCCATTTATGTATACCTTATAACGCGAAGAGTTCTGTGCTTTCAAACGTCCCATTTTCAGGGGTGCTGGTTTCAATCGAAAATCAATTACGGATTTTTAAACAATGGTCTTTACTAAGCACATAATACAATAATTTAATTTTCCCCATATAGCTATATAACTATATAATATGGAAGCTTGCATGTGCTGTATTTGCTTCCCATTTTAATCCTGACTCTGAATCCTGACTCTCAAATGACTCCTGAATGAGTACATAAAACAATATGGTATACATATCAATTTTTTCCATCCATTTCTGTCTACGGTATAACGCAAAGAGTTCTGTGCTTTCGAACGTCCCATTTTCAGGGGTGCTGGTTTCAATCTAAAATCAATTACGGATTTTTAAATAATGGTCTTTACTAAGCACATAATACAAATTTAATTTAATTTTCCCATATAGCTATATAACTATATATTATGGAAGCTTGCACGCGTTGTATTTGCTTCCCATTAGTTAATCCTGACTCTGAAATGACTCTGGAATGAGTACATAAAACAATATGGTATGCCTGAAAATTATATCTATATGTATTTCTGTATAAGGAAATGTAATGAATTCATCAATCCATGAGTTCTAAAGTAATAAAATATGGTAAACTATCTTTATCATCTCCACTATGGTAGTACTTATATAACTTCTAGAAAATAAAATCAAACAAAAGCATTGTGGCTTCACCATTGGCCAAAAATACAGCCAGGGCACTACTCATCCCATAAATACACAGCTGCACAAAAGTAATTAACTCCAGTGGTACACCATAACTACCCTGCTGTACCATTCTATTATGAAGAGAAGCTGCAGTCTCATTCATTAAACCAGAGCCCAGTAGATCTCTGACAACTGAAACCAGACCAAAATCTAAGCTAGAGTATCACAGGGCTTTCAGACAGTTATGCTCATTCTACAGTATCTGCAGAATTTATGTTTGTACAGTAGGTGCTGCAAGGGACATATTTTAATAGAAGCATTGACTTTGATAGCAGATAAGGACTGTTTGGCCCACCTAGTCTGCCCATTCCCCAACTACTGGATAGCCTATTTTTCCTGCCCCCACAAGAATTGCCTTATGTCTGTCCATGCATTCTTGAATTCTTCCACAGTTTTATATCCCACAACCTTCTCAGAAAGGCAGTTCCATGTGTCCACCACCCTCTCTGTCAAAAATACTTCCTCACGTTGCCCCTGAGCCGTCCCCCCCTCTATCTTCAATTTGTGTCCCCTTGTGCTTGCACATCTCTTTTTTTGGAAAGATGCTGCACTCTTGGCCTTTGTTGATTCCACTGAGGTACTTGAACATTTCTATCATGTCCCCCCCTCCTTTCCTCAGGGGGAAAATAAATTAAGCTCCTTTAGTCTCTCCTCATATAGCTTGTCATGCAGACCCTGCACCGTTTTATTTGCCCTCCTCTGGACTGCCTTCATCCTGTCTATGTCCTTGTGGAGATTTGGTCTCCAGAACTTGATACAGTACTCCAGATGGGGTCTCGCCAACTGTCTGTACAGAGGGATAACAACTTCTTGTTTTCTACTGGTGATGCCTCTCCCTATACATCCCAGTATCACCTCCGCCCTCCATACTGCCATCTCACATTGCTTGCCAACCTTAAGGTCATCTGATATGCTTACCCCAGGTCCCTTTCCATTTTTGTTGTTGTTACTACCTCCCCCAACCCATTGTGTACTCTTCCCCTGGGTTTTTGTTTCCCAGGTGTATTATTTTGCACATCTTTGCATCAAATTCAAGCTGCCATACTTCTGACCATTCCTCCAACCTTGCCAAGTCCCTTCCCATCCTTTCTATGCTCCCTTGTGTTTCAACCTTGTTGCAGATCTTTGTGTCTTCAGTAAAGATGCATACTTTTCCGTCCAGTACCTGTCAAGTACTGTCAGTTCCATCTATAAGGCCTATGATTTGCCCATCTGCACAGCAGTTGAGGAGTGTTTCTGCTTATTATTTTACTTTCCCTTTAGCATACTATGCCCAGTGCACAATGATCCACAGTAAAAGGAAAACACACAGAACTGAATTTCTGTGACATATACTAGAACTGCAATAATGGTGTGGGCAGTGGTGGAATTTTAGCTGCTTCCCAAACCACTTTGTAATTTGGACTGCAAACTCTTCCCTTGCTATTTTCACACAATGCTGTGTCAATCTTTTTCTCTCTTTATATCTCTCAGCGTGATATCTAATTAGGTGATAGTTATCCCCATTCATGGCTAAGCCTGTACTTGAGTATCTCCACCCCAACCCATGCTTCTTCTGCCCATTATTGTTGTATGTGCTGCAAGCAACAGAGGTATTTTCAGCTACAGATCAGCTAAGCTACTAGAAACTGTGAGAAATATATGCACTCTTGTCTAAATAATATTCAAAGATAAACGATTTTCCACTGGTGTGCCATTATACTAAAAACAATTCAAAGTGTGCCAAAGTATGAAGAACAGCAGCTCGCTATATGGACTGTACATTCAAGGCAGTACCACGATGTTGCTTTTTATAACTGAGCTAGGCTGCTTCAAACACTGGCCCACCATTCTGTGTATGCAAGTGTGTTATTGCTGTGTTTTATACTTTAGTACACTGATGTGACAAAAGCTGGTATTGTGGTGCATAAGAAGAGTATCAAGGCTACAACGCATCCTTCAGCTTGTAAAGGGTCTCAAATAATAGCAAACAAACTGATTATTGAAGCATTTGCTGGCTTCAACTGCTCACATTTAAATTAATTGACATGGCTGCTTTTAATTTGTAAAAAATTATAATTTTCTGGTACCTATTACTGTCATTGTCCAATGTTCATTAATGAGAACTCTACCTGTATTATGGCAGGAGTCTCAGTTTTCAGTGCCATCCTTTCACCCCCTTCTGCCAAAAAATAGAAGGTGAAAGCAAAAGCGAAAAGTTGGACTAAATTGTGTTCCATGACGAAGAGTCTCCATTTGTCACATAGAGTGTTGCAGTTTAAAACAATTCTTTTGTCCAAATTATGTTATTTCAGGATCATAGCGTGCTGTTGGTTATGAAGCAATGAGGCTCCAGACAGCTCACTGTTTTTATTGTCAAAAAAACATCCTATTCTGGTTCCCTGCACTTTCATGTGCCAATGTTGGTTAATAGTCATATATCCCTTTCTTATTCAGATCTGTCCACTTCCCTCATCCAACCCTTAATTCCCTGTTTAAAAATAAATATCCATGTTTCATAACAGGGGCCCCTGTCCTCATTGCTTACAGGACTTGCCTTAGAACTTCCACTATCCAACTACAAAAAAAACCAATATGGATATTTAACATATTTTTTTTCTGTCACTGGTTATGACAGTCAGTACACCTGTGTTATAGTCGGAGTCCTGTTTTTCAGTGCCAGTCCCTTAATCCTTTCCTTCAGCACCCCCCCAAACTGGCATCGTGGAGCGCGTTGGGGTCATCGGTCCTAACTCTCACCCCATTCTCCTATTCCTCAGCTTCTTTCCACATGTGATGGGGTGAGAGTTAGTCGAAACCCCAATGCGCACTACAATGCCATTTGGGGTGTGCTGAGGGGAGCAAGGGGTTTTAACCTAATATCAAATTTCCTTGCTTTTTCACTGTGGAAAACCTAAGAAATGCATTAAATGTATTTTTGCCTCTAATTAATATATATATATATATATATATATATATATATATATAAACTATGCATATACACGCACTGATGTTATTATTCACAAAACATATGCACTTACTTAATAGTTATATACATGAACATAAATACCCACATGCAGAACACATCCACAGCAGATATATTTTACATTTTTTAACACTTGGGGAAGAACTGATAAATTTGTAGGAATAGAGGGAGGTTGGAGGGGGAGATGGTTTGCAGTAAGAATGAGCTTTCACCCCTCTGGGATGCACACCACGCAAGGGGAATTGGCCAGGTAAGAGGGGAGAGAAGAGAAAGGATTGAGGGGCGAAGTAGACACTTAGAGGAGAGTAGGTTAACATCAAGGAAAGGGTGTGGGGAATAAGGCAAGAGGGGGAAGGGTGGGTGGTATAGTGAGGAGGTTGGTGGGTGAAGAAGGCAAGCCTTATCCAAGGAGCAGGAACCCAAGGGTATGAACACTACTCGATGGAAACCCAGCTAGTGCGATAGGCTAATTGGCATGCCCAGGAAGTGGTAAAAGGAGTAGAAAAGGAGCAGAACAAAGGGCAGAGAGAGGCAATGAAGTGGAGGAGGGTCTGATGAAATTGCAGGATGGGGAAATGTATTGGCGAAGAAGATGGCACAACGAATAAGTAGACTGAGCAGAATGGATATCTAAGGGGAAGGAGTTCCAGATGTTTCAGAAATAATAGGAGAAGGCTGTTTTCTCTGAAGTAATATGGGAATAGAGGGAGAGGGTCCTAAATGAGGAGTTGCAAAGGGAGTAGGTAGGAGTACAGTGGATGCAGCAGTAGGTCATAGAGGTAGGGTGCCAGAGAGCTAAGCCAGAACTTCCCAATTAAAGTGCCACTATGGGCAAGGCATTTGGCCCAAGAGGGGAGAAGATTTCAGCATAGAGATCCCAGTGGTGTGTACATGTTGGGAAGGCAAGAGCAAAGTGACAGAAGGAGTTGACAAGGGTGTCCAGTCTGGTGGGGAGGTTTGAGGGCAATGCTATAGACTATATCTCCAAAGTCAAAGAGTGGAGGATCATCTTCTGGATGACCTCTCTGTGGGCCGGCAAGGGAAGGCAGCCACGGTGTCTATACAAAGCAGCTAGTTTGGGAAGTAGCTTTTTGTGGATAACATCCACATAACAAGTGAAGTCAAGATTCCTGTTGAGCCAGAGCCCAAGGTCTTTAAACGAGGAGACATCCTGAAGTATAGAACCTTCAAGGATATGGAAAGAAGTGGTGGCAGTAAGCTTGACAAGCTTTTGCCTGCTGCCAAAGATCATAGAGACTATTTTTTTGACATTTAGTGACAGTTGATTAGCGTGAAACCAGTGCTGGACAGTACTGAAATCCAGTTTGAGGCTGGTCACCACATCTGAAGTGGAGGCACTGCAGGCTTACAGAACAGTATCATCTGCATTTATGTGGATATTTGCAGTTGAGCAGGCAGTAGGTAGGTCATTTCAAAATATTGAGAAGATTATTGGACTAAGTACCAAACCTTGAGGACACCATTGTTTTATGGGGAGGGTGGAGTTGCCAATCCTGACTGATTGGATCTTCCCATAAGAAAAGAACAGAACTAGTGAGGTCTCAGAGAGACCAGCTGCTGCAATCTTGTTGAGGAGAAGGGAGTGAGCAACAGTGTCTAAGGCTTCAACAAATCAACTATCGACAAAGATAGCAGAGGTGATGCATTCCCCAATCCATGTCTGACAGAATGGATTCCGTGAACCGGAGAAGGGAGGTCATGGTGGAGTGGGCCTTATGGAAACCAGACTGGAAGGGGGTGAATAAGGAGCAGGATTCAAGGAAAGGCGAAAGCTGAGTCAGTACCAGGTGCTCTTTGAGTTTAGCAAGGACTGGGAGCAGAGATATCCGGCAGAAAGTACCTGGGTTAGAGGAGTCACCGCTCTTGTGAAGAGGGACAACAGTGGCAAGTTTCCAGGTGTCAGGGACAGTGGCAGATGTGAAGAACAGGTTCAGAAGAGTGGAGAGTGCAAGAACAATAGCATGGACCAATAGGTGCAGGAGTTTAGGGTCAAGGCCATTCGGGCTTTTGTCCTTATGGGGGTTAAGGGGTAGAAGAGCATGCAGTGTGTTGATGGGGGAAGACTGGTATCAAGGAAAGCCAGGGGAAGAGGAAGTCATTGCAGAAGGAAAAGGCAGAGGAGTTGAGAAAAGAAGGGATGCTAGAAGAGTGGAAGTATAGGTGGTAAAGAAGGTGCTGAATTCTGTAGCCACAGCGTGGGATTGCCTACCTTTAGGACTGGGGGAGAAAAGGTCATGGAAGACCTTCCAGAATTTAGAAGGGCTGTTATTTTCTTTGAATGTGAAAGTGAAATCTTCCGCTTTGGCAAGACGCATAGCCCTGTTGCAGGCATAGTGGAGAGTTTGCTATTGAAGCCAATCCACAAGATCACCTCATGCTTTATCAGTCATCCATGCCAGGTCACAAGCACACTGCCAGGCAAGTAACTTGGCTGATACTCAGGGGAGGTGATAGCCTTGGATCTTGATCTTCCTCAAAGGAGCGTGCCAGTCCCAAGCATTTCTGAAATATGTTTTGAAGTACCTCAGGGCTGAATCAATGGAGGAGGCATATGCAATGGGATACCAGTGAGTTCCAACAAATTCCTCATGAAGAGAGGACTAATCTAAGGATCTAAAGAAGTGGAGATGGAGGAGATCTGAGGTGATGGATTTTAGGCATGCAGTAGATCATGTGGTTGTCACTAAGTGCAGCCAGCAGGATACCAGATGTAACTACCCAGTTGCAGTGAGATGTCAGAACCTAGTCAAACAGGGTATGATTACTTGACTTGAGGCTTAAAGGTTCAGAGATTAGTTGTTTTAGATTCAGGGAAGAGTTGTGGTTACAGATTTTGGATAGGGTGCTGGACAGCCACTTTATGTTGAAATCTCAGAGGAAGAAAATTTCACCTATTTTGGAGTGAGTGATGAGAGTAGAAATGAGGTCAGTGATAGAGGGTGAAGTGATGATGACCAACTTGGTGCCACAGGGATCAGTTCTGGGGCCAGTCTTATTTAATGTCTTCATAAGTGACATTGTAAAGGGACTAGAAGGAAAGGTACGCCTCTTTGCAGATGATACTAAGATCTGCAGCAGGGTAAACACTCTGGGAGAGGTGGAAAACTGAGGGACCTAGGTAAACTAGAGGAATGTTTTAGAGTGTGGCAGCTATGATTTAATGCAAAGAAGTGCAAAATCATGCAATTGTGGCACAGCAAACAAGGGAAGGCTTACATGGGGGCAAACTGACAGCAACCAAACAGGAAAGGGTTCTGGGAGTAATCATATCAGATGACCTAAAGGTGGCCAAACAATGTACGAAAGCTGTGGGGAGAACCAGCGGGGTACTTAGGTGCGTAGGAAGAGGTATCACTAGCATAAGAAAGGAGGTTGTGATGCCACTACACAAATCATTGGTGAGATCCCATCTGGAATACTGTGTCCAGTTCTGGAGGTCGCTTCTCTGTAAGGACATAGACAGAGTAGAGGCAGTTCAGAGAAGGGCAACAAAAATGGTGCAGGGTCTTCACCAAAACTCGTATGAGGATAGACCGGAGGACCTCAATATGTATACCTTGCAGAGGAGGAGGGGGGATATGATAGAAACCATCAAATATAAATGCATAAATAAGGTACAGGAGGGTAGCATCTTTCAGAAAAAGCAATGTTCTAGGACAAGGGGACATGACATGAGGTTGTAAGGGGATAGACTAAGAGGTTACGTGAGGAAGTATTTCTTCACAGAAAGGGTGGTGGATGCATTGAACAGCCTCCCAATGGAGGTGGTGGGGGCAAACTTGATAGGTGAATTCAAAATGCATGGGATAGGCATAGGGGAACCCTAGTGATAGGAAAGAGAATAAAGCCAGAGATCAGGTAGGGTCTGTTTTTTTTGCAGCAGGTAGGAAAAATGGGCAGACTGGGAGGGATTATCAGTTCTTATCTGCCATCAGTTTCTATGTCAGTCCTGTAGTTTTCTTCCCTCCTTACAGAGATACTTCACTTTTGTATGTCAAAGTACATGATCTTGATGTTTTCTTTACCCAAGTGGACATCTCTGGGATTTTGACTGCCTCCACCTGGGGAAGCTGAGCAGTGGTAGAAGCATACAATAATGCCATCCTTGCAGTTTCTTATTCCCTGGTCCTGGTTCATTTCCACCCACTGACTCACTGCTGCAGCTCTCTGTAACTTAATCATGAGCTGTGCTGGTTGATAACCACTGGGTCATCCAAGCTGTTCTGTTCCCCGATTCATGGAATGACCACCACATAATATACATGATCAGGAAAATTCACTGCCACACATCAGCACCAGGGTTTCTAATCCAACGGTCCTATGAATCCTCAACCTTGCCACTGTGCTCGAAGAGCTAGCCCTTGCAAACTGGACCACACTCGCTTCAGTCTGCTCCATTGATGATGCCCTCATATACCTCCAAGACATTTCCTCAATGTCTGGAATTTGCATGCCCCACTGCATTGCTCAAGGGTACGCAGCAACCACCTGCCTTAGATCACCTAAGAACTTTTAGCCTGCCAAAATGCCCTTGAGAAAGCATGGCAAGCGCATAAATCTTCACGCCTCCCACAAGACTTCACCATGTACGGTGTGCTGTGAAACAAGTTCACCAGAGACGTTCAGTTTGCTACAACAAAATATTTCAACTCCTTCCTCCAGTCAAATTTAAATAGCCCATCCAAGTTCTGGACGGTCATCCACTCCCTCTTTTCCCCTCTGGCTGCTAAACCAACACCGCTCCTAAAAGTAAACCACTCACTCCCCTCAGACTTTGGGGTGGTGTCTGCCCATCAACGCATACTTTACTTTTGTGCCTCAACTCTCCTCTCCTCCCTGCCCCCACTGCTCAATCGGACCCTGCTGCAGGAGTCCCGAACACGCTTGGGCTTTTCACCTTCTCCTTTCCACCTGTCACACAAACTGCTGCTCTCGAGGTCCTAACTGTCTCTAAACCCATCTAAAGGAAATTCTCCGATGGGCTGGACTCCAAACTCTCCCATTCTGTGCACCAGCCATAGCAACTCCTTTGGCCAATCTTCTAAACCTCTCCTTTAACAATGCTGATGTCCCACGTCTGGAAACATGCTGGTGTCATTCCTTCTTAAAGGGAGCACCCCTCTCCATTTCAAACTACCACCCTATCTCCCTCCTCCCAGTCCTTGCTAAACTACAAGAACACCTGGTGCTCACCCAACTTACCTCCTTCTCTCTCTGACTCTAACTTCTTCACGCCATTTTAGTCTGGCTTCAGAAAGGGCCACTCCACTGCATTCTCCTTCTTAAGACTCACTGACACCATCCTTCTGGAATGGACTGAGGACAGATCTCCTCAGCTATATTTGTCGACCTCGCTAAAGCTTTCAACACGGTCTCCCACCCATTGCTGTTAACAAGCCTCTTGAGGCAGGCCTCACTATCTCAGCTAGTGCAGAAAATGATCTCCCTTCCTTAGACTACTGTGACATAGTCTGTAGTGCAGCACCAAATCCAGCCTGTCTAAACTAGACCCCTTTTCAGTGCTTCCTGCTGCTTAGCTCTAGATGCCCTCCTCCTGTTCCCACCACTGTTACCTCTACTGCTCCCTTGCCTTCCCATCCCTACAAAATTGCTGAAAGCAGCACTGCACCAAGTTTGTCTCAATATTCTGGCTTGGCGTTCTCCCTCCTACCTTTCCTCCATACTGTTGTCATCTCCCACCCCCCAACCCTCTGGTCCCTTGACACCTGACTGCTAGATATTCCCAGCTGAAAGACCTCCGCTGACAAACAGCCTTCGCACTGATTCCCAACTCTGAATGCTCTCCCTCAAATTGCCACTCTTCTTCTACCCATTCCCTATCAACAGCTGACAAACTACCTTATGGTAAACTGTGCCTTCCCACAATAAAAATCCCTCCACATCTCCACTGCCTGACCAGGGGTCAGTTTCTGTGCTGGGCCAACAAAGACAACCTAGTAGCTGCTGCATGATGCGTCCTCAAGTAAGTCCACTCCAAGCTGTTACAGGTGTATAGTGATGGAAGCCAAGACAGTCTCTATCTTTTGCCAACATTACACTCAACACTCACGTGTCGCCACAGAGACACACACACACACACACACACACCATTTTCCCATTGTGTTTAGTTTAGAGTGCATTGTGGTACTATATGTCCAACAGTATATCTTTTGTGCATTCTACATGATTACATGTTCCATTGCACCCGTTTGTTGTTGTTAAAATCACCCATCCCTTATTGTACAGTGTTCCCCTATATTTTTGTTCCTAATGCTTCCGTGCTTTTACTTCTTCACATTGAATCTAGTCAGTCATGATTTTTGATTATTTAGCCAACTTTTAAGTCCCTTGTGTGATTTAACTTGTTGGCGTGATCTATTGTTCAACAATATTTTAGCACAATTTTCACAATGACTACACAAGATCACTATAGCTGTTTCTGTCGACATTTAGCTGAATAAGCACTACCTTTCTTCACCAGTGTTGGATACTGTGTCCTGTGGTGTCCTGCTGTGACACTCTTGTTATGTGCGATAGAAATATAGATGAACAATTACTTATATTTGGCAATTTGTGAGTGTGCTTGGGAGCTGTTGACATCCAACCATACCAGCTACTGTACTGTGTTGGATATCAAAACAATATTAATTACATGTCGACTCTGGACTGCTTTTACTGTGTACTTGCTTTGTTGTTCTCTAAGTAACACCTTAATGTTCAACATACGTGTGCATGTCAACACTCTTATGAACTCCATGTTTTTTAGATTTATGTTAACTCATAGTATGGCTACAAGAAAACCGTTCTTATCCACCTTATTTATCCCATTCAAGGACTTGAAGGTCCAAATCATGTCCTCACTCTCTCTCTCCCCCCCCCCCTTTCCTCCAGGGAGTACATGTTCAGTGCCCTCAATCTCTACTTGTATGCCTTACCCTGCTGACCCACTATCATCTTTGTAGCCCTCCTCTGGACCATCTCCAGAAGGTTACTGTCCTTTTTGAATCATTGCACTCTACAATGTATAACCTTTCTGTTAATATAGGATGTAATTGTCTTTTCCTTTCCATTTTGTCAATACCATTATGTTGCATAATTATTATGAAAATTAAAAAATAAAGAGTATTAAAAAAGTATAAGAAGGCATTGAACATCACATACAAAACAGCAGCAATGAACATCAGTAAGCCTATTTTAGCTGTCTGATCTGCACTTACCTGCAACATAATGCAAGCTGAATATAAAGTTATTTATTTTTTAACCAAGGAATTACACTAGATGAAGAAATTGTCTCTTTTCCGGTACTACCTGGGAGGTTACAGTGAGATAAAGACATCACAAAGTAGGCATAGATGAGAAACATTTAAGACAATTTGAGATATTAAAGTTTAAAATATTTTAATAAAGCCAAGAGTGTTAGCATAGAATTAAAAAAAAACATACAAAAAAAACATTATGTGTCTTAAAGGGGGTAGGACTGTAGGGTACACGGCCCCCAAAGCCCACAAAATTAAATGTAATAGGGTGCTTTAAGCATAAAGTAAATATGTTTTTGCAGAGGAATAGCAACAGGGGCTACAACTGTTAGGACAGCAGGGGGATTGATCTGTTGGACAACTGTGCCAATGTAACTGTGTGGGTTTGACTAAAACTGTACTTGCGTGTCCCATTTAAAACATATCTGATTTTTTTGGGTTGTTTGAAAAGGCAGACCATTATCTTTCTGTTAAAAAGCTTTGCAAATTGTTTTCTGCTTATTCAGAGCTGTAACGGATGCCCTCCTTCTACTTTTTTTTAGCACTTACTTACTAAAACATGTCGAATTTACTCTCAAACAAGCCTCTGCAAGCTAACTTGATTTGCAAAAAACCTAGTTTATGTATATTTACTGTCACTCTTTTGGAAACTAAAGTCCCATAATTTGCAATAAAATGTGTTTTACTGCCTATCTGTCAGATTTGTAAGATACCTAGAGAGTTTTCAATGGAGAACCATAACAAATAAAACATGTTTGATTTAACACCATGATTTGAAAATGCCTTTTTTCTGTTCTGGATCAACTGAACCTATTTTTTTTACAATGGAGATTAATTACATTTGCTGAACCATCCAATGTAAATGTATGTATAGTAGTATTCTATGAATGAAAGAAAATTATCACTGTTTCTTGTATTGCTAAGAAAGATTTGCTATACTGTACCTATCTTTGCAGGTAGCAGATTGTTCAGACTCCCCACCCCAAAACAAAACAAACAAACAAAAAAAAAAAAAACACAGGATTAACAGGGTTGGAACCCCTCCTCATTTTACTGACCAAGATAATTTTATCAGAAACTCATTACATTGGCTGAATCATCCAATGAAAAAATATGTACAGCAGGATTCTAGAAATGAAAGAAAATGATCACTGTTTATTGTATTACTAAGAAAGGTCTGTCATACTGTACCTGCCTTTGCAGGTGACAGATTGTTCAGACCCCCCTTCCCTAAACCAAAAAAAAAAAACCACCAAAACAAAACAAAAACACAGAATTAACAGGGAGGAACCCCTACTAATTTCACTGACCAAGATACTTGCATCAGAAGCTCATGGTTATGTTTTTACCATTTTATTTAAATGATTTATACAACATGGGTTTTGCTGCTAAATAAGCTCTTTTACGTATGCACATATTTACAGCCACAAACATGTTTCTGAATCACATGAGCTAGTTGTAAAGTTGCTGAGAGGTGACAGAAGCTGATTGCAATGTTTAGGTAGTCTTAACATGTTACAGAGTGTGTTATTATTTTCTGTAGAGGTAGCATAAGATATTGTTTGCAGCGTGCCAAAGTTGAGGTGGAAACCTGCCTGGGTCTTAAAGGCAAACTACAAGCTAAGTCATCATGATGCTTAGATTTTTGTAAACATGCACATGCGCGCACACACACACACACAGGATATTTGTCTGTCTGTCTATCTATCTATCTATACTAGGAGCTATACTAGGAAGTGTTAGATATACAGTAAGCCTTAGGCCCATATATGTACATCTCCAGCAAGCTGGAATCTAGTTACCCATTATTCAATAGGTGGTTGTCAAGACTGGTTTTAAAGTTATCAAAGGAGTTGACTTCGACTACATATTTTGGAAGGGAGTTCCATATTGGTATTATTCTTTGTGTAAAGTAAAAATGTCTGTTGTTTCTCTTAGGGTATGTTAACATAAGCTGGTAGTTATGATTTCTTAAACTGCAATTCCTTCTATTCAGTATCATACCCAAATCGGCCATCAGCTGTTCGTTCCTAGAAATCCAGAACATTTGCAGTATCTCTCCATCTACCTAGAACATCTGATGAGAGGTACTGTAAATGGAATTAGCAAAAAAAGAGAAATTGCCTTATTTGCTGCAGCAACTCTGTTATAGCATGCTGCATTATTGCACTGCATCCTGGCTGGCGCCACTGCTAAGTGCCAGATGGTAGAAAATATCACAGAGGAAGCTAATTAGCTCAATGAGCCATGATCCCTAATGGCGGCTGGGATTATAAGCTAATTAGCTCAATGAAATTGTGATATTTCACTGGTAGCTGGACTTACCTATCAGACGTTTTATATATTGCATAAGGTTGGTAGTTTTACACTGTTTCTGAGCATTTCCAGGTTTTTCAGTTCCCCTTAGTAGTTTTCCATGTTATAGGGTTTTTCAGTAGTGTATTGGTACTGTATGTGTGGGTGCATAGAAAAGTGTTTTCCACAGTATAGTATATTTTTTCATAGTTTAGTTAGGATGGGCTCGCATCTATGTGTGTACATGCATGTTGCCAGTTTACCCTTTTGAGGGTGGAGTGAGAGGGTGGCATTTTCTTTACAGTCAGCATGGCATGTGTGATTGACTTTGGCAGTATGGTGGGGCATGTTAGTTCAGTTGGTCGATGCAGTGTGAATTTTCCTATTTTATGTGGTTGTAGATGTGCTTCAGAGTGGTGGAGAAGACAGCCATGGTGTTTCCGGTTGGGAGCATTGTGGGGTTTAACAGGTTGAGGTGTAGTCAGCCTGGACAGCAGACAACAACTTGGAGGCTGGTCACAGAGAGAGTGGGCTGGAGCATCGATGGAAATGGCTATTTGTCAGTTTAGCTCGAGGGAGTTGGGTAAGTGATAGCATTTTAGGCTATGGTATTTTGTGTAAGTAGTTTTGTTTTTTCATCTGTTTGTTTACAATGGCTAAAACTGTGAAAGGTTTAGAGATGTTAAGGTAGTTTTTATATGTGCTATTAGGATGGCTGTTACATGTGCTATATTGAGATTGTACTAAGGTCGTTAGTAGTGTGTTTGTTAGGTACTGATGTGTTATTAAGGTGTTAATACATTAATGCTGTGGCTGTAGCATGTCTGCTAATTGGGTATCATCAGATATGGGGAAATGTACGATGGAAATTTCTATGGGGCAGAGGGTCCAATCATGTACAGTAGTATTAATCGTGTATTATACTGTATACAGTATGTGAAATGACTAGGGAATTTGCTGCATCCTGTTTGGCTGAGCCCTCTGCCTACGTGGTGTTAACCGCTGATCTGGGAACCCTTCCTGCAATTATGACACAGCATACACAGATATCTATGCCTTCCAGAAATGTTGTAAAAAGATTTCTGGCAGCTATGCTTGTAAGGTAATAAACCTTAACACGCTGACTTGCCATAACTTAAAACATTTTTTAACACATTTCAAAACTCCTCACCCCAGCTCCTAACTAACAAACATCTAACATGAAAAGAAAACATTAGTTTCAGAGGCAGCATCAGTCTCTCATGGCTGTGCACCAAACATTGGCCACACTTCCTTTGTGTCACTCTGATTTTAATAATCTCTCTCTCTCGCTCTATCAATGAACAGAAGAAAGCCTTAAAAACCAAAGCCATAGGATTTTCAGAGGAACACAGACTTCCCTGCTCCCAACAGCACCACATAGTGGACAAGCTTGAAAAAAGTGGACAAACTGGAGCAGGGGCTATATTATTATCATAAAAATACTTTTAAATGTATTTTTGTTTCCTAATATATACACTTTTATTTATCTGCCATTTTTTTTACAGGAGAACCAATTTATTTTATAAGTGCTATAAGACAAGCCAAGAGTGTTGACTGTTGTGGTTTAATGAACTTTCAGGTGCTGAATGCACTCAAAACAAGCACCTGAGCCTCATTACACACCATGATGTGTATTAACCCATGATAAACAATGCCCCTGTTTTGTCTTATTGCTTTATTGCTTACGGCAACCCATTTCATGTTCCACATGCATATACATGTCCATTCTATCTATCTATCTATCTATCTATCTATCTATCTATCTATCTATCTATCTATCTGTCTGTCTGTCTGTCTGTCTATGTAACTATCTACCTATTTATCTACCTATCAATCTTTCTTAATGCTGTATGGACGAGTCCCTTTCCCAATTGAAATACCATCATACATTTATTTATTTTTCATTTATTTCTGTTTTACCAGGAAGGTGGACTGGATCAAAAAGATCCATTTTTCAAAAACGCCTGGGAAATTTTGTTTAAACACTGGGTATTTTACAGACATATCAACATCCTGTTGTGCTAGTTGATTTAGTACTTTAGGTCCATAGTAAGAAAAGCATCTTTCAGCTAACTATGTTAATAAATTTCTCATTAAACCTTTTTGCTGATGTATCTCCTAAAGATATAGTTTTAGAAGCCTTACTGATTTTTTCACTTAACATGACAGGTAAATTTGATGTTAGTACTTTCTGTACAAACCTTGCAACTTTCTGGTAAATCCTCACTTGTGGTGCCAGCACCTTAGTGTAACCAGCCAGTTCCTGGGGTTACTAGAATCCCATCAGTTTTAGATCATGCAGATAGCTTGGGTAGTGTTCAGAGGGCTTAAATGCTCTCTGTAAAACATTACATCATTACTTGCCTGGCTCTGCTGAGCAGGCATGAGGGTAATGCTGCTGGAATTCTTGCAGCAGCAGCATAAGCCACATTTGGCTAACAGCTGTTGCTGGAGCTGTCAGAGTGTAGTCTGAAGTTGGAGTCTGAAGTGAAAGGAGCTCACTGAGAGTTCCGAGGGCAAGAGTTGCTGGTGGCATGCTTATCAAGAGGGAAGGACCCTCTGTTTTGTGTTTCTGCCATAGTACAGAAATCCAAAGGTGGTTTCCAGGGATGTGGTGGCTACCAGATCCTGTGAAGCCCCAGGGGGGTGAAGATTCTTCACATTGTAAAGAAAATGGGACTCAAGGTTCAGTAAGTGATTTGGGGCACCCCAGTTGACTGTAAGAGCTATCAGCACTGCCCAACTTGTAGAGATGTTTTGTGTACAAGTTAAAGAAATGGACTTAGGGAGATATGAGGATTCCAGGTACTTTCCAAGAGTTCTGAGGGAACAAAGTGTGAAAAGTAAAGTGTTCAAGTGGGGTTGTCTGGTGCCTTGTCAAATACTTGGTGCCATGGACCTAGAGGAACAAGTGTGTGAAATGTAAACTGTTTAAGTTTTTTTTTTCCTGGTGCCTGCCAGATACAGGTGCCATGGACCTTAACCCAGTGTTTGGAAGTAGGATGTCTCTAGCAGCCCAGTGGGGTTGGAGAATCCAGAAGTCCTAAAGTAATGGCAGAGATAATCTAGTTTGAAGCCAGTGTGAGCTGTCTCTTCATTCTAAGCGCAAATGGATCTAACTGGCTACCCAGAGGAAAATATGTGTAGGTGTTAACTACAGTCACCTAGTGTGCTTTAAATAAGCCAGGAATCCTGAAATAGGACTGGTAGCAGATTTTGTAAGTCCAAGGTCCCCAAATAGGGTTGGGCAGTAGTTTCATAGTAATCCGGGAACCCTGAAATAGGGTTGACATGGTGGTAAAATGTTTGTGGGAAGACAACAGTTTACCTGAAAGAAAATGTTAGAAATGTTTTGCCTGCTCAAGTGTCATCTATTGACAGTGCAGCCCTGGGGGACTGCCTGTATTTGCTGTTAACCTTGTGTCAGGAATAAAAAGCCATACAGTGACATCCCAAATTCCTGGTTGTGGACAGTCCATCTTTGAGTGACTGAGGATGATTTTGGAGCCCCTCAGATAGGAGACACAGCTAGCCCAGGCACCTCTCTCCCAGACTTGGGTAAATTAAAAATGTTGTTTTGTGCACTACCCCCAACCTCTGAGATGCCTGAGCCAAGTATTTTCCCTAATGCCAGGGGTGATACTTATTTTTTTCCAACTTGTGGTTTGTTACCTTGTCTGACTAACAAGTAGGGGGGGGGTCCTGGTTGCAAAATGGTGGTTCTTGGCTGGGGCGTAAGAGTATTACATGGTATCATGTCGCAACAGCGCTGGGAATATAGCGAAGACCATCACAATGACATTTTTGGCAGTTCACTGTGATGGTCTGCTGGGTTCTCGACACTGTTGCCTCCCAGGTGTTCACCCCTCCCCAAACCAACTGCAACTCAGAGTTGGTTAATTTAAGTGAAGAGGGTGTGGGGGGCAAAGCCCCCCACAGAAAACACTTGTTCCCCCAGTGATGGCACAACACCATTTAGTGGTTTTGTGCCACCACTGTGCAGATGGTTGACAAATTCCATGTTGCCGTGGCATGGTGGAACCGTGTTACATTAGTACATGAATATAATTCACAATGGTGAGTTTCTTTGGATGATCGTTTAACAAATCGGCTTATGTGATTAAATGTAACAACAAATTTTGAATTATACTCTGAAGCAGGAAATAAACCCTGTTTTGCTATGGTTTCTTTAGTTAAATTGGTTTTGATAAAGTAAATAGTAAGTTAGGATTTCTTTATCAGTTATTGTATGTACATGATCTTGCAAAGTGACTGTTTGATCTAGGGTTATACCTAGATAATTAAAATACTGCATCAAGTGGTTGATTTTCAAACCCAGTTATATGTAATTTATGTCCATAGGCATCTATTCTTTGATGGGTCCAAATGACGTCACTGTATTGTTTTTTTTTCATTTAGCAAAACTCTATTTTTGTAGAACCAGTGATGCAACTTGTCGTAGATTGTCGCAGGTGTGTTTCTAGGTCTGCTCTTGTTTTTTTTTCCTGCACAATATAGTACTGTATTATCTGCATACATGATTGTAGTTGCATCACTACATACTGTTGGTAAATCATTTATGGACATAGAAACAAGAGTAGACTGAGAATGGAACCCTGATGGACACCCAGACTAATCTTTTGTGGCTCAGATTTAACTATATCTATTTTAGTTCAATGGCCTATGCAGCCAGTATAGTGTTATGCTTGTGCAACTATGTTAGTTTGGTTTTGACCATTTGCACTCTCTAGTCAAGCAGAATTACCATCCTGTAGGGGTACTATAGGCAAGGAACCCTCGAAGAGGGTTCCATCCCTAGAAGTGCCATGGGACGATTCCCATGGCTAAAGATTCCTTAGGAAGGATCTCAAGGAGAGAAGTGGTGCTGCTGGAGGAGGAGGGGAGGATGGTGGGGCAAAGGAAAAAGTGCTTCAGAAGGAGGCTGAGAGGAACTGCTTATATAGCTCAGGAAAGTGGGAGTGGCTGGCTGCTTGTCCATTGAACTATAGGCCAAGCCTTCCAATTCAATGGCCTATGCAGCCAGTAAAGTGTTATGCTTGTGCAACTGTATTAGTTTGGTTTTGGCCATTTGCACTCTCTACCCTGGAGGAATTACCACCCTGTAGAGGCACCAAAGGCAAGGAACCCTCGAAGAAGGTTCCACCCCTAGAGGTGCTGTGGGACAATTCTTGTGGCTAAAGGTACCTTAGAAAGGATCCCCAAAAAGAATGAAGTAGTACAAAGCATATAAGCAAGCAGTAGCTGTGACACAGTAGTAGATAAAATATGATGCAGTTTGATATGTAATGGAATGCACAGGTTAGCAATAGCATGAGTTCGGTGGGTAGCACTAGAGAATTAGGGGACCTTCTAAGGAGAGAGGGAATGGCAAGTAGGGACACCATCTACCTCCATACAACAACAGCGGAACCTATCTAATAGAACTAGGACACACTAACTATAGCTAACTAACTTTTATGACCTGAGGCACAGAGGAGAAAAACCCTTTGTGGAGGAAATCTCTGGGATCCAAGGCCTAGACTGCCTTCCCTACAGGCTGGAATATTTTATTTAGTGACAGCTGTGCAGTCCGATCTGGAAACCCAATTAAAGGGAGGTGGAAAATATTCCAATTTGGTGGAAAGCTCTCACTTAATACCTCTAGCGGGAATGCCGTGGAAGGTTGTGAGAGTGCTCTGCAACATTGGGGTGGAGAGCAATGACTGCTGAGGCACTCACCTGGTCTACTCACCCTAAACACAAACCAGGTGAACCAGAGGCAGTTGTAGGGAGTATGCAGTGAAGGAGCCTTGCTATGGAAACCACTAAAGCCAATGGATACCACTAGAGCCAAAGGAGATCGGAGAAACCACCCTTCACAGCTAGTCTTAAATTCTACACCAGGAGCTGCTGTAGCGTCAGCGAACAGCTAAAGCCAAGCACAGAGCAAAGACATTCCCAGCTATGGGCCAGGTGAGAAGGACCCTGCCCCAAGTCAGGCACACTCAAGATGCAGACTTAAAATGCAGAGCGAGACCGTTGGCTGCAGGGGAAACCCTGCACCAGAATGGTATGTCTGGCATGCCCCAGAAATGATAAGGAGCTGACTGAGCATTAAGTGCTGAGACCATGCAAAGGCCAGATACAGTATTGAGTGTAGCAGACATCCCAGAGGCTGAAGCTGAGGGGATGGTGGTAGGCATGATGCAAAGATTGCATAAGCAAGAGTGGACCTGCACGTAGGTCAGTAACAGTGTAGCAATAGTTGGACCTGCATGTAGGTCTGCAAAACATAGTAGCAATGAAGCAGCACTGTGAATAGTGGGGCAAGCCAGCCAGGCATTCAAAAAGCCAATAAAGGTGACACATACTCTGAAGATTTGTTGGGGGTGGAGACAGGATTTAGAACATAAGTAATTAGCCACACAGGGCCATGACTCCCCAAACACCTCCAAGTCCCCACCATAGGGAAAACAAGAAAGTGATGGAAGGGCCGAGACCCACATGCAGGTATTGAAACTAGTTGACAGCATCAGCAATAGCTTAGCTGACCTCAGAGTATAACAGAGTGTACAAACATAGAAGCAGCATCTGTATTGAGTACAATGAGTTGTAAACTTCAATAAACATAGAAAGAAAGGAGACACCATGCTCTGAAGCAGCTAGCACCTGGCAATGCAATGAAACTGCAGCAATGAGGTAAGTAGAATGAGTTGAGAGAGCATGATTGAGCTGCATAGGTAAGGTTCAGTGTGAGCCTGAATCAGGTGAAAACAATTAAGTGCAGCATGGAGAGCAGCTATGGTTGAGCTGAAACACACAGATAATTGTTGCAGTTGCATTTCAAGTAATTTGAGAGTTGTGAGTGACTGAGAGCAAGTAATAGGAGTCTGGAGTAGCAATATGCTAGGAGCTTAGAAACAAAGCCCCAAAAGACAAAACCAAAACACACAAACACTGAGAACAGGAAACAAGGCCCAAAACAAAGACACACAAACACAGAAAACAAGGAGTAATGACAGAAAGAAGCACACAACCTGAGGCAAAATACAAACCAGAAGCAGGAAAACAAATGCAGAAGTCCAGCAGAGACAAAGAGAAGCAGCAAGGTGGTGGGGGGGGGCAGGCCATAGGGTAGGCCCCAGCCAGCTGCAGAGGACAGACAGAGCCTCCAGCCAGCAAAGAAAAAAGTGCTTCAGAAGGAGGCTGAGAGGAACTGCTTATATAGCTCAGGAAAGTGGGAGTGGCTGGCTGCTTGTCCACTGAACTACAGGCCAAGCCTTTCAATTATCTGTACTTTATTTGACAAATAATCTTGAAACCAATGTGCAGTATAATCACTCACTCTATGATCCTTTAGTTTTGTTATAAACATAGTAAGATCTACTTGACTGAAGGCCTCGTCAAGTCTATGAAGATAGCTCCATCAACAGTCCTTGTTCCATATTGCTATAAATACCTTCCATCAACCTGTCCAAGGCTGTCATTGTACCGTATCCTCTGTTAAAATGGTAGTGATCTGTAGTTAACTTATTTTCTTCAAGAAAGTTTCACAATTGACCAAATACTACTTTTTCTAAAAGTTTTGATAAACCAGGAGTAACTGATATAGGTCTGTAATTTGTCATTATACTTCTATCTCCTGATTTAAAAATAGGGGTAACTACTGCAGTTTTCTAACATGAGGGAAAAATGTTAGAACAAAATGACATATTAATCAGGAAAGTCAAGGCTTTACAATGTAATGTGCCCCTAACTTTAGGAGTTTTAAATGCAATCCATCAAGCCTAATTCCCTTATTACCATTTATATCTTTTGGGAGTTTTACTGCATCTCTTTCTGTTTGTCTCAGGAAACTAAATTTGGGTACCACCATACATGTAGTTACAGTGTCCTCATCACGTTTCTGGGCAGACTCATTTATTCTTTCCTTATAGCTTAACAAATTAGTAAAAAATTGATTCAGCACCTTGACAATATTAATTTTTTTGTTAAATATTGTGTCCCCTGCTTCCCTTGTGTTTGGTTTACAGAGCTTTTGAAAGGACTTCCAGAAAAATGTAGGGCTTGCTACACTTTCCAACTGTTTGTTTTTACAATAGTCTTGTTTTGCTTTTTTCCAGTGGCTATTTTAACCTGATTTTGTAAATGCCTATAATAATTAAAAGCTGAGGCTAACCTATTTTTTTTTTAATAGAGCTGTTTGCTCCCTATAACCACCTACTCCCACGATCGTGCCCACCACCACCCCCCATCTGCCTCATCCCCTCAGGGCGATGCTGGTGAGCAACATGAAACCAGGGCCAAGAATGGAGGGGCCCATCACATACAGCCATAAGGAGACATGGTGTTTTCTGGTTTTCTGTCTGCCCTCCCAGGCTAATGGCAGATGTGGAGCGATGTGCATGGAGGTGCATGCTCACTTCTAGCCAAGTGCTCCTTCCACCTCCCTTATGTTACATCAGTCCTCGACTCTGCTCTGGCATCCGGGCTCCACTGGGTGTCAGCCAAGAGCAAAGAACTGTGCCTCCCAATCTGGGAGATGACAGCAGCCAGTGGCTGCATAGTCATCTCCCAGCCAACCCGTGGCACTAAGTTCACTTCTGAACTTGGGTCATCAGCGTGCGTGTAGTGTGGTATCCAGCACCTCAACCCTCAGCGCCACCGAGTTGGCTCAGGCATATGTTTTGCCAGAATGGATCTCTCGATTTCATCATTTTAAGCAGATTCATGTTAATCCAAGAGCTAGCATTATTTCTTCCTTCATCTTCTTAAAGGGACACTGTCAACCTTTTTGTATCACATTATTTTAGGTAAAACCCACATTTTATGATTGCTTGCCCTCTCTAAAATTCATGGACATTGGGTGTTTTAGCTGCCTCCTTGCCTATTAGAACTGAAATGCGTGGTAATGTATAGCTATACCCAGCCTTGTTTTGTTTCAGATCATTGAACTACTCTTATTGCATACTTCCTGAACATTAGAACCACCTGAAATGGTACAGCCACTCATGATACAATAGTCTTCTCTACTTCCAATGCATAATGAGAGGCTAGACTGTGTTTGGGATGTTTCTGAGTCCAGGAAAGATCCAGTGAGAGTTGGCCGAGAAATATAAACAAACATGTTTTGGTGTGGTAACACTAGTATGGTGGGCACTCAGTTTTTCACTTTTTAAAAGAAAAGATGGATCTGAATCAAACTACCAGCTGCATCAACAGTCTCTATAGAATGTGAACAATCATAAAATGTGTTTTTTAAACTGGGGTCACTTTGAGGCCTAAGAAAGTTGACAGTGTCCCTTTAAGGGGCATTTTTGTTTAAAACGTTTCCAAATTTTGTATTAAAAAGTCAGACAGCTTCATAAACACACTGAGACCCATATATTTCAGACCAATCAACATTTTAGAAACATAGAAATTGTCAGCAGATAAGGACCGCTAGGCTCATCCAGTCTGCCCGTAGGCCCTATAAATGTATGCATCCACTCACCCTAAGCGATCAATGGCTTTTCATCACTCCCTTCCCAACCAAGGTTTCCCTGTTCTTGTCCATAGGCATGTTTAAACCCCTCCACTGTGCTTGCCCCTACCACCTCTTGTGGCAGACTATTCCAAGTGCTCATCACCCTCTCCATGTAGAAAAACGTCCTCACGTTACCTCTTAATCGCCCCAACCCCTTCAATTTCATATCATGCCCCCTCGTTCTGGTATCTTTTCTACATTGGAAAAGATCTCCCAACTGCACATTGTTTATGCCCTTGAGGTACTTAAAAGTTTCTATCATGTCACCCCTTTCTCTCCTCTCCTCTCCTCCAGAGAGTACATATTGAGGTCTCTTAGTCTCTCCTCATATGTTTTGTGGTGCAAACCATGCACCATCTTTGTCGCCCTTCTCTGGACAGCCTCCACCATGTTTATGTCCTTATGCAAGTGTGGTCTCCAGTACTGCATACAGTACTCCAGGTGAGTCCAAACTAGTGTTTTATACAATGGCATCATCACTTACCGCCTCCTACTAGTAATACCTCTGCCTATGCACCCCAGCATACCACTGGCCCTCTCTGCAGCCTTTGCACACTGCTTTGACACCTTCAGATCATCAGATATGATAACCCATAGGTTTTTCTCCTATTTGGTCACCGTTAGCACCTCCCCCCATCCTGTAGGTCTCCCCAGGTTTCCCCCTACCCAGGTGTCTTATCTTGCACTTTTTTGCGTTGAACCTCAGTTGCCACACCTCCGACCATCTTTCAAGCTTCTCCCTGTTCCTCTTCATTTTCTGCATCCCTTCTGGAGTATCCACCCTGTTGCAGATCTTGGTGTCATCTACAAATAGGAAGACCTTTCCTTCCAGCTGCTCTGCAATGTCACTAATGAAGACATTGAACCAGACTGGTCCCAGTACTGATCCTTGTGACACTCCACTGGTCACCCCTCTTACCCCAGATTGGATCCCATATACTACCATCCTCTGCCTTCTGTCTGTCAACCAGTTTCTAACCCACTGTATCACCTTATTTCCCATGCCCAGGCTACTCATCTTGTTAACCAGCCTTCTGTGTGGGACAGTATCGAAGGCTTTGATGAAATCCAGATAGGCGATGTCTATGGCCCCTCCATGATTCACTTCCCTAGTCACCCAATCAAAAAATCTATCAGATTCATTTGGCAAGACCTTCCTGATGTGATACTGCTGCCTCAGATCCTGGGCACCAAAGAATTCCAGGTGTGCCACTATCCTTTCTTTTCAGCAGTGTCTCCATGATCTTCTCTGCCACTGAGGTGAGGCTGACTGGTCTGTAGTTCCCTGCTTCCCCCAACTAACTTTTGTGCAGTGGGACTACATGGCCTTCTCCAGTCCTCTGGAACCATACCTGTGTTGAGTGACTCAGTGAACAGGGTGGCCAGAGGCACTGCTAGTTCCCTCTGCAGCTTCTTGTATCCTTGGGTGTATGTCATCTGGCCCCTTGGCTTTATTCACCTTCAGCTTTGTAAGTTCCTCCTGAACTTTCTCCACTGTGAAAGGACTGGTGTCCACTTCTCACCCACCGATTGCCACTTCTCCCCAACTGTGATCCTTGATCCTCTCCCTCCTCAGTGAATACTGAACAGAAGTATTTGTTTAGTATTTCTTCCTTGTCTAGATCCCCCTCCTTATGTTCCCCCTCCTCCCCTCTGAGCCTCACAACCCCCCCCCGGTTTTTCTTCTATTGCTGATGTATCTATAGAAAGTCTTGTCCCCTTTTTTCACAGACCGCGCTAAACCCTCCTCTGTCTGTGCTTTGGCTTTCCTAACAGCCTTCCCTGCCTCTCTGAGACATTTAAGGTACACCTTCCTGTCCTTCTCCCATTGGGTCTCCTTATACTTCCTGAAACTTGCTCTTTTAACCCTTACTTTGTCTCCCACCTCTTTAGAAAACCATAGTGGCTTCTTTCTTCTTTTCCCTTTTTCCACTATCCTAATGCATTGGTTAGTTACCTCCAGAATGGCTCCTTTTAGTCTCCCCCACTATTCCTCCACCCCTCCATTACCTCTACCTTCACCAGGGCCACTTTTAAACATCTTCCCATTTCATTGAAATCCGCTGTCCTGAAATCTAATTCTTTTGCCCTTGGGTGGCTTAACTGAATCTCTGTCTCCATGTCAAACCACACCACGTGGTGGTCACTGGATCCCAGCTGCCCTTCCACCTGGATTCTTTCGACTCTGTTAACATTGGTCCATACCAGGTCTAGAGTCAAATTGTTCCTGGTTGGCTCATGCACCAGCTGTCTGAGTCCAGCTCCCTGCAGGATGGCCATGCTTCTGGATGAAGCAGCTGCCTGGGTGGTCCAATCCACGTCTGGCATATTGCAATCTCCCATCAACAGGATTTTGCCTTTAGATGCCATGTCATGAATTTCCTCCACTAGTACCATGTCCACTTCCTCCCTCTATGCCGGAGGTCTGTAGATCACCACTGTCTGTATTGCTGTGCCATTTCCTGGTTCAAGGGTGACCCACTTTGCCTCAGCCTCCCCCTACCTTCCCAGTACTTCTGTAGCCTTTATGCCTTCTCTGACGTACAGGGCCACTCCCCTTTTTATCTTCCATGTCCCTTCTGAACAGTGTATAGCTTGGTACATTGATATCCCAGCTGTGAGTAGCAGAATACCATGTCTCTGTTACTGCTGCTATGTCAATGTCTGCATCTGTCATCAAGGCTTCCAGGTCTGGAACCTTATTTCTCAGACTGCGGGCATTTGTCAATCAATCAATCAATATTTTATTTATATACTGTAGCACCCATCTCTAATTGGACTCTGGGTGCTGCACAAAAAAAAAATACAAAACATTTAAAAATGCAAAACACAAGTTTAAAACAGCAATAAAATACAGCTGGACTTTTTAGCATAAACTTATCCACTCTACTGAGCATGCTAACCACTTCAACACTCAATCAAAGGCCTGTAAAAATAAATATGATTTGAGGCCCTTCTTGAGGGCTTCTACTGAGGGGGCCTCCCTCAGATGGTCAGGCAAGGAGTTCCACAAGGTAGGTGCAGCCACCGTGAATGCTCTGTCACCTGAGTGCCACAGCCCAAGCTTGGGAACCACAAGAAGGCCACCCTTAGTAGAACAGAGGGCCTAGGCTGGATGGTAAGGCACAAGGAGCTCTTGCAGATAGACTGGGCCCCTTCCATGCAGGGTCTTATAAGTCAAAAGCTCTATCTTGAAGACAACTCTCCACCGAACCATCAGTCAGTGCAGTTCGCAGAGTGCCTGGGTGATATGCTTGCATCTTTTCACCCCCGTCATTAATCTTGTTGCCACGTTCTGCACCAGCCGTAGCCTGCAGAGGTTGCCTCTAGATAACCCTAGGTATAGGGCATTGCAATAGTCCAACCTGGCTGTGACAAAAGCATGTACCAGTGTGGGCAGGTTCTTGGGCAGGATCAGGGCTCAAATTCTGGAAATATTCCTGAGATGATAGAACCCACTTCTCACCCTGGCCACGGATTTGTGAACATGACCTTCCATGTTTTACTCACTGCCTTCCCTCTGTTCCTGTTTTCTCTGCTTTGCCTCTTCCCTCCGCCCTGGTATTCATGCTCATGTGCTCTTGCCCCCCCATCCCCCTTATAAAAGTTTCCCCTGCATGCTTCTCACTGCTCGCTTGCGTTGTTCCTGTTGTCAATTTGTACTTTGCATGTTCTCATGGGGGAGTGTTCTTAACACCTTTCTCTCCTGGCTCTCCCCATGGCCAATTGAAATGCTTTCTGCTGAAGTATTCCAACTTCTCACTAAAGACTGAGGTACCCTTTCCAGAGAGATGCAGGCCATCCTTCTGATACAAGCTCGCATCTGCCCAGGTTGTCCCCAGTCCCCTATGAAGCCAAATCCTTCCCTTCCACATCAGTCCTTCAACCAGGAGTTGAAGGTTTACATGTGGAGTGCCCTGGCCTCCCTCATGCCTTGGACAGGTAGCACCTCCAAGAATGACACAGAATGTGCTACCTGTTTCAGGTCCTCTCCCAGCTTACTGAAATCCTCCTGGACTCTGGCTAACTCTACTCTTCTCCTCACCAAATCATTAGTCTCCAGGTGGACAATGACATCTGGCTCCTACCTCCAGGCTATCACCCTAGTGATCCTATGGATTCACTTCCCATCCCTCCATGTAGCACTTCCAGGAAGGCACTTGACCTCCTCTCCCCGCGTAGTTGTCCCAATTCTCACTCTCCATACAATAGGGACCTCCACTAGCAGAAGCTATCCTCCTCTGGGGTCTCTTGCCCCTTCCCTGGGACTCCAGATTGGAGGTTCTGACCATTCTCCCTGGTCCCAGCTGTGGGTGCCAGTGTGGGGCAGTCAAAACAGCGTAGGAGTTATTAAGCTGGACTGGTTGGGTGATGTATCCCTGACCCCTCCCTACTCTCCCTGAGCCCACTGTGGTCCAGTCATCCTTCTTTCTTGGCAACGTTTGAGGTTCATGCTGTGGACCCAATGGTCTTTGGGTGGGGGTGGATGCTGCCTGTAACCTGGCCACCTCTGCATGAAGACAGGCAACCTCCTCCCTCTGCCCAGAGAGGTGCCTGCAGATAGGGTAGATATTTCAGCCTCCAGAACATCTCCTTGAAAACTGTTGCTCCACAGCCCCTGCACTGCACCACTCCCATCATGCCTGATGTGAACTGGCCTGCAATATAACCTAGGTATGCCCTCTAGATGAACCCCTATGCTCATCCCTTTCTTTGATGTGGAACTTCCTGTGTGGTGTAGGAAGGTGTAGCACTATAGGCCCACACCCTATAAAAGGAGGACTAGCCCAGGGTGGACGGGATGAGGGAGGGTGGTCGGATGAGGGAGGGTGGTGGAAATACCTTCTGGCTGAGTCCAGAAACAATCACCTGAGGACCCTCTTACCCTATCTTCAGAGAGACAAGCCCCAATGAAAACAAAAGAAAGAAAACAACAACAAAACAAAAAAAACAGATCCCCAAAATCCACTGAAATATGAGACCTGTCCTAAAGGTAACAGGATCAAACAAATACAAACAGTTCCAAGCTTATCAGCAACTAAATCCTTTACTCCTGCCCCTCCACAAATTTAGCAGCAACAGAAAGGTAAATCTACCCCAGACAAACTAAGTCTGCTTCTGCACTACTGCTGTGTAAGAGAACCCACTGGTATTTAAACCAATTAGCTGCAAATTGATCCTAGTTGAAGAGAGAGAATAGAATCTTCCAGAAAGCTACTGCCATTGCCTGTTGAAAAAATAAATTAATCTCCAGCTCACACTATAAATTACACACACAAAAAATAAACTATATTAAACAAACTCAGCACTACTGCCCTAAAGGTAACAGACTCAAACAAGTACAAATAGTTCCAAGCTTACCAGCAACTAAATTACTCCTGCCCTTCCACAAACTTAGCAGCAACAGAAAGGTAAACCTATCTGAACCACACTATGTCTGCTTCTGCACTACTCCAAATCATTAATGAAATCCTGTTCATTTAAGTTTCCAAAAGACCTGCTTTCATGAATTTGTACTTTAGGCACATTACTTTCTTTTTTCTAATAACATACACAGGGCAATGATCTGATATGCTGTCTGAAAAAAACACCCACACAAGTTATTAGTGTAACCAGGGGTTGGGTTGATGTTATTTTTTGTTTTATTAGCGCTGTGTGGTGCCTCCATTATGTAACCCACTACCTGGCTTCCTGGGTTTGGGGAGAAAACTGTTGCTTGGTATTTTGGCTAGGTCTGACTTCTAGTTAGGGGCACCCAAGTAACTCCAGAGACAGGAAGCAATAACTGTAATGTCCAAACTAGAGTGTGTGATTCTAGAGTGTAGCTTTTATTCACAACCAAACAGAATAACAAAGATAGCTGGACTCCTACGGGCTACACTCCTGGTAATGCAGATTTATGGAGATCAGAACACATCTTCTACACACTGTAACCCTCAGGTTTAGAAACACACTGGGCACTCAGCCTGAACTTGTACTCTTCTCTGGATTTCCCTGGCCTGGCACATCCGACCAGCCTTGGACTACTTCACTGCCTGGCACATCCGGTCAGCAACTGGGCCACTTTCCATATGGCATGGAACATTACTCGGTGGCTCCCTAAACCACCCATGAGCACATACAGGCTCCATGAAGGGAAAAATCATCCATCTAATCCCACATCTGGGTACTTTCCCCGAACACTGGCCAAGTGCCTGGAAGAAAGCAACAGGTGTCCCAAAGTGAACCCGTATAGGTGAATCTGGTTACTCCTGATAGGGGTCTCCCACCTCTTGCTCTCATAATCCATACCTGGCATTAATTTGGTCTCAAACACCTCTTCAACTGAAAACTCTGGGTTTGTAGATTAACACTTTAAATGTATATCACACTCATAATCTACAGTCTCTGGAACTCAATGTACTGACTTGTTACGTACTTTTCTAAGTGGCCATGTCCATCCCTGTGAACCCCACATATTAAAGGCGTTCAAGTCACATACCTCTTGCACTGTACTTGGCTGTCCTTTCCTGATCCACAGTACCAGATACTTAAACAACATTGTTGGTGAAACATAGGCTCTCTGGCAGAGCGACTCACCCTGGTTTGCAGGTGCCCACAGGCTTCTTCCACAGGAAAACTGAAAATACTTCTTGGTGCCTCAGCACAAATCTTCAAGGCAGCTTCTCTCCTGCCAGTAGGGCCAGGGGATTGCCCCTGAGAGCTGGTCTGGATCCCCCCAGTCCTCTCAGGGATGGGGCCCTGGAACAACCAGGAGATGGTCTCAACCACTTTCAAACAGTATCTCCTGTGTCTCTATCTAGGGCAAGAACACACACCCACGATGACAGGTAGCTCTGGTCAGAGCTGAGGCTCTGATGGACTGCCCACTGCAGTGCACCTCCTCCCTCCACTGAGTCTCCCACTAGACTAACTCAAGACTGAATCCAAAACCTCCCAACGTTCTATCTAACTCCCAGCTGCAACATTCCAATGTGGCTTATGCTGCTGTGAAAATTCTATATGATGTCATCCCTCCAGCTCAGCTGAGACTGAGAACACAGTGAGACAGTGTGAAATCCATTTAACTGGAATTTCACAAGCTGCCTTCCCTGCCTGCCACTAGATCTAACTGGGATTCTTATAACCCCGGGTGTTAGGGGGGTTACATTAGATTAGGCCAATTTGTTAGTATCCAATCAATTAAAGACCTGCATTTTGTCTTATGATTGGATCTAGTATAATCACTGATTAACTGTACCATGGTTATATTCAGATGGCATACTACATACTTTATTGTTCCCTAAAACCAACCAATCTAGATTAAGATCACATAATATAATATGCTGTTTGTTTCCTTTATGAACTGCCACCATTCTATTCAATATATCCAAGTCTGCCTTTGCACATTTTGGAGGCAGATACACACAGGAAACAAAAAAAGAAGTAGCCAATACACCCCCAAGCTTCACTTTTAAAGTTAAATAATCAGTAGCACCTTTACAATTCCTAGCTTCAGTCAGTTTGCAGTTAAAACAAGACTGTATGACTCCACTACCCTTGCCTTTTACTCTATCAGACCTATAAGCCTTGTACTTATCAATACAGATATGCTGTATTGGGATGCTCTTGTTTGGCCATGATTCACCAAGGACCAATATGTCACGGTTATCTAACCTTACGCAGGCTAAAACTTCATCCATGTGTGCTAAATGCTTCTAACATTTAGGTGACATAGCTTCAGCCCCCTACAGTTTTAAAATTAGAAGATTCATTAGGCCCAGGGTTTCTTTCTATGTCCCCCAAGGAGAAACAAAGCCTGCAGAAGAAACCTTCATTTCACCCTATAGTGCTTAAGATATCTCCTGCTTATTTTCCCAACTTTGTATAATGATAATTTACATCTAATTAAGCTGGTACTATCACATTTTTCACTTAATACTGCAGTTTTAATTCCGATGCTTCTACTGTTCCATATTGTTTCAAAATAATTATTTATATATGTTTCTGATAAACACATGGATATCAACAGGTAGCATACTATAAGTAAGTAATTAGCCACAAAATGGTGTGCATTATAGGATAATAATTAATGGGTCTCCCCTTTTTGCCACAGGGAGACCGTGGCGTAATTTGCCATTATAAAGGAATGTTTATAACGGCAAACAAGCGCACGGCTCTCCTACCTCTGCGCATGCGTCCGCTGTATTTTTTTCCTTCCTGGCTCGTCGAGCTCTGCTCGACCCCAACCTAGCTGTCAAAGAATCACAGGCACGGCGGTAAGTCAAATTTAAAAAAAAAACAGTATTTTCTACCTTATACAACTTTTAATAATAAAACAAAAAACGCGAACACACACCTGAAACCTCCGAAAATTTAAATGTAAGAACCGGAGGAAAAATCGAACTGGAGCGTGACCAGCACTGAAGCTACTATTTTATATAATTGCTGTGGGCAAAAAGGGGAGACCCAGCAATTATATAAAATAAAATATGGGGTGTTGTATGTGTAAACGAGAAGTTTACACATACCCTCGGGGTTAGATGCATGTACAAACCCCTCGAGTTTCGCTTCTTGGGGTTTATTCAGCATCTAATCTCGGGTGTGTGTAAACTTCTCGCTATAATACACCACCCCATACTTTATTCTCTATTTAATGTATGTTCCAGGAGTGTAGTAAGGCATGAGAATGAAGGCCAAATGTCCTTATGCCCCTGGAAACTGCATTAAATCCCCATGATGCACATTCAGGAGGGGCTTATCATACTTATAAAATGGCTCTAGATAGGTTTTTGGGTAGGAAAACGAGATTGGGCACCTGATCGTGCATGTATAGAGAGTTAATGCACAGTCAGGTGACATCTCTTGGTCAATGAAATTTCTAAATGTTTTCTGGCCATTTTATGAATTTTGTTATTTTTCCCGAAAACCAACCAATCTAGATTAAAATCAGCTAATATAATATTCCTATATACATAGCACTATATTTGGCAATGTGCTACAACCATAAACTATGATAGCTAGAAAGCTAGATAGATAGTGTTTCATTTATGCAATTTGCATGTCCAAACATGAAATAAATGGAATTATACAATGGCAAGAAAATTTCCTGGTCTCTGATTGGTCAGTCTTGGGCTGGACCCATGATGTTATCCCAGTACAACATCACGGGTCTAGTCTCAGCCTCACTGTGAACCTGTAGATGAGCTATACGATGAGCTAGATTACCTCTTTTTTTGCATCTCCTTTTAAGAAACAAAAATGTTTTTCCACACTAAAAAAATTCTTTTACATTTTTTTTTATTTTATATATAACAACGAGCCATTGTATAATAGCAATAATGCCCTCCAGGGTGTGTGTCATTTAGATAATGTCACATCTCAGTTGTTGGATGCACTGCCTGCTGCCTCATGCCCAACCACCTGAGGCGTGACGTTATCCCAGCACAACACACACCCTGTTGGGCATTATTGCTTAAATGACACATCTGAGTGAAAAATAAAGATATATTTTTCACTTGGGCACCACAGTGAAAATCACACGCTTATTTGAATGACTTTACAGTTGTATATATAATGGATATGCAGGGGGAACCTGTATGATACATGATTTATGTACACTAGTGTTATTTGACCTTGGGTAACCTCATGAATGGTGTAAGCCATGAGTGAGATGCCCAAGGTCAAACAGCACGGGTGTATGTATCACACAAGGTTCACCCTGTATGTTCTATTTATGAAATAGAGCAGAACTTTGTGTTATGGGTTATTTTGTTTTTATGTTTAATGGTTTTTAATTAATAAAGTATGTGGGATTATATGGTGAAGTAGTGCCTCTCCATCACTGTTGCCATGGGCATTGCCATGGACGAGCTGTCATCACATTGGTTTTGATGCTGCAACATAGCAACTAACTGACTTATTGTGCTGAAGTGAGAAAAAATAAGAAAAAATGTGCTTAGTTTTAGTGAGCGGGAACTGACAGTATGGTCTGAGGTGTATTGTATTCTGGCTGGGTGGGATGCATCACAAGTACATCTGTGGTAGTAGTTTGTATTTTTTAATAAAAGATACAGTTCTATACATGGTGGAAGTGTGTCTGCAGATCATGTTTCGTTAGTGCAGCTTTCAGCGTCGTGAGAGGAAAGAGTGCGCAAGTGTTAACAGCTCGGGGATCTGCTGCAGCATTCCCAGATGATGTAGAAGTAGTGTGTTGCAGTTTGGATCGAAAAAAAAATACACATGCACATTTTTTAAACAAATGTCTGCCACAGAGTTTGTGTTTGGCGACCGCAGTGTTAGAGGAGTATGTGTCTGTAGCGTGTGGGCGCAAGATCAGCTGGGAATCAGATAGTAAAAGACAGAAAGGTATTTAAAACACAAAGTAAAATGGACTTTGTAAATTGAGACCTTTTTAGATGTCTTGAGGATTTGTTGATAACAGCAGTGTTGTAGTTAAGGAGATGATGTGGAAATGGGTACAGTGGGTAATTTTGAAAATTGAAAGTAAAAGAAGTGCCAGCCAGTTGGATGTACGGAGGAAGACTGTGACATAATAACTTTGTACAAAGTGGATGAGATAGTAACTGTGTACATAAATGTAAGATTCTACATTTATACACACAGTTACTCAGATAAATGGATATAATAACTGGTCAGCAATTTTTCCTATGGGCTGAACCAGTTGATATTTCCCGTAATAACCGTCTGGTTGTTACGAGGTTCTCGCGCTCCATCAAAAGGAAGCGCTCCCTAACTGGTTTCCGATTTGTTTGTGGGTGGGCTAAAGCGTTCCTAAAACATGCGGCTCCGTATCTTAGCGAGGAGCCACCACAGTAAGATCCTCAGCTTTCCACAATCTTTTTTTAAAGTATGTGGTTGATCCTACCTTAAATATAACCTTTACTGTTTTTAAAATAAAGTATCTGGTTGATCCTGCGATTTGCCAGCTTCACGCGACACACCGTCAGCGGAACAGATTTCTGACTGCCTAATAGAGGTAACCACGATCGTAATCGCAATCGTGATTTCAGCTTCGATTTCAACAAAATAATTAAAATGAGAGCAGAGGGAGCTAGAGGGCGCTTTGGAGCAAGAGGGAGAAGGACTGGAGACTGCTAAACGGCTCGGTAATTTAGACATGGAGCCTGCCTGCTGGTGAGCTGTAAGTTGCTGCTGTAAGGAGGGTGCTTTGGAGCAAGAGGGAGAAGGACTGGAGACTGCTAAACAGCTCAGTAATTTAGACGTGGAGCCTGCCTGCTGGTGAGCTGTAAGTTGCTGCTGTAAGAACTAGACTGCCGCTGCCACACAATTTATTCAAAAGCACAGAGTGTGTGTGTGTGTAGAAAGAGAGACCCTGTCTGTGAAGAGGGTGAGACAGAGACTGTGTGTGTGTGTGTGTGTGTGTGTGTCTGTGTAGTGAGGGGCTGGAAAAAATTGCTTGCCAGTATATTATACAAAATAAAAGATGGGGAAGTGTGTGATATGAGAGACACTGGTGTGGATGCTTTGATAAACCCCTCGGCTTCGCCCTTTGGGGTTTATGTAGCATCCCACACCTCGGTGTGCATTAAATTCCTCATATCACACACTTCCCCATCCGTTATTCTCTATGTATGCAATAGGTGAGACCTAGAACGATGTGATAAAAACAAGTATTGATGCTTGATGAGTCTACTGTTTAAAGACAGATTAATTTAAACAGTAAGCTCATCATAATTTTTATTTAAACAGTGAACACGCCCTGCAATGATTGTCTGCCAGCACTATATTAGAATCCACAAGCTTCACTGCTGACCAGTCATGCTGTGATGCCGAAGCTCCCCCAAATGTTAGCTGGTAATGACTGCCAACAATGGAGAACATCGACATTGAAAATTGACTCAGTCCGTTTCATTCAGCATAGCCCTGTAAAGTAATGTGTATAAACATTTTCCTGGCAGTATGCAAAACATAAGTTCAAGCTGCAGTTAAGATTCTCACTACTGAACTGATGAGTGATAGTGCCGAGAACCGCCCCAAGTAACATACAGTATATGGTAATGGACAACACTAGAATTAGTACTTTAAATAATAAATCAGCCTGTTTCTACAAGCAAATTAGTAAAAGTAAATTCCTCACATCAATAAAGTCTCCAGTAATATTCTAATTAACTCTATTGAGTGAAACGCATCAGGCAGATGTCACATCTGATGGGGAGCTGGACAGAAGCCAGTGTGCAAGCCTGCATACAAGGAACTATATGGACTCTATTAAGGGATTTGGTTTGCCTTGAGACATTTGAGCTTTTATTAGCCTTTGTGAGCACACTTCAGTAAATAATTTTGGCACTTTACTCCCTGGAGTCCTTGGCTTCTATCACTATTGGAGCTAAATAAGTTTTAATAATCCTTCTACACAGGTGCCAGTCTCCAACTTGTTTCACTTTATGTCTGTCTGACCTGGGCACTGTATTTCCCTGGATGCAGTCCCATTCAATAACTTTGTCTAAGTAAAAGATCCAATCCAGATCCGTAACAGTCCTGACTGGACTGGTACCCCTCAAGCATGTGGTCTGTAAAATGTGGTCCTCGGATGCCTGAAGACTGACCACTGTTAATCACAACATACACATTCCAAGGCCATCCCACAGCTCCTCCTGCAACAGTGTGCAGCAATCAGCTACTGTTTGAAACTGACAAACCCTGTCAGTCTCACATCGTGCTGTCTGCAACAACCATGATTCAAGAAAAAAAAAAGATCTGCATAAAAGTAAATTTAAAAAAATGAATGGTCAGGATGTCAACAGAAGTTTCGATCTCGAACTGCAAGAAATACTAACACAGATCGAGATAGGTGAGGAGCCATTTCTAGATGATGTACAGGAATCAACCAGTGGTAGTAGTCAGGTACCTAGTGTAACTGCCAATAACAGTGTGCCCCCAACAAACACCATAGAAACAATACAGTGACATCCAACAGCAGCAGAAATGACTGATATAGGACAGCAGACATACTGTCTCGCCAGCTATAAAATGATCATATCACAGAACATTTCCCATTGGCTCACAACAACAGAAATGGCAACATAGCAGAACAGCTAGATGTGCAGCCAGAGACACTGACCTTACTAATGTCAGACATCAGTAACAGTAGGATCTCAGAAAACCAGCACGATGCTCAGCAGCCCATATCACAGTTAGCACAGCCTGCAGAAATAAATAATGATGGCAGTGACCAGCAGGGCTGATTCCACAGATGTGGCCATATTAGACAATTGCATACAAAATGCCAGAAATCAAAATACCTACAGAAAAACAACAGGGGATCTAAATTTATTTAAACAACATTTAAGACTTTTTGTGTCTGGAAGAATAATTCTCCACACACCCCCAAATCCATAAAACTAGGGACCTAACCAACTTTGTTGCTGAAGCCTTCTGCTCAAATCTCGCCACAGCTGACTGGTCAGCAGTAACCACCCTCCCTTCCTGACATCAACCTACCATTAGAATATCTGGTCAATACCTTCACCTCCATCCTTGGCCACCATGCACCCTACAAACTAAGAAGATCAAAAAGCACCCACTCTGCCTGGCTCACACAGGAACTGAGGAACCTCATGCACTCTTGTGGCAAAGCATGGCATGCCTTCAAAATCTATAGACCCCACTCTGACTGGAACACCTACCACCAGCTATGCAATATTTGTAAATCTAAGATAGGCAAAGCCAAAAAGGAGCATCTCCTATCACTACAGGAACAACATCTCTCCAACCCCAAATATTTCTGGAAAGAAATGAATGCGCTCTTAAAGGGTAATGAAAGGATCTTCCCCCAATCAATGACAGCAAAAGGCTCCACGCTATCCTCACCCATGGAGATAGTGGTAGGGCTGAACCACTTCTTTACGGACCTTGATACCTACAAAACCGACCTTCCTGTTAATTGTCCTGCACCACCAACTAGCTGCCCAGTATTTCCACACCCACTCTTCCACTTGAAAACTACCTCCTGAAAAGGGGACTTAACCCTGACAGCTCACCAGGATTTGACTCTCTACCACCCAAATTTCTTAAAATAGGTGCACCTGTACTTGCCTACCTGATCTCCTGCCTAATCAATAGATCCTTCCTCACGCAAACCATCCCAGACAAATGGAAAACCAAAGTTGTTGTCCCAGTACATAAAAGTGTTCCTACCAACCTTATCGAAAACTATAGACCCATATCTATCTTGTGTCCAATTGCTAAAATTCAAGAAAGAATACTTTATAATAAACTATCATCCTACCTTGAACAGATCAATGCCCTCACTAGTAACCAGCATGGCTTTCGGAAATTGCATGGGACAGAAACTGCTCTCCTGAGGGTCACCACTGATATTTTCCAGGCTATGGACCAGGGCAAAGCCACTGGTGCAGTCTTTGTCAACCTAACGAAGGCATTCGACCTAGTCAACCACTCACTTCTCATCTTTAAGCTTCACCACCTTGGTCTTGACAAAAACTCTCTCTCTCTCTCTCTATCGTGGCAGTCATAGAAACATGGTACACAGAGAACCATGACAGGGATGTCAACATACCAGGGTACACAATCTGCAGGAGGGACAGGGAGGGTAGAAGAGGAGGAGGAGTAGCTCTCTATGTATGGGAAGGGATCAAAGCAACAGAACTAAAGGATACACAGGAAGGAGAGGAGGCACTGTGGGTCACCCTGGAGACTGGAAATGGCACCACAATCCACACAGGGGTTGTATACAGACCCCCATCTCAGGGGGAAGAAATGGATAGAAGGCATCCTTAGGATGGCAGAAAAAGGAGGGATATTGCTGATGGGGGACCTGAATATGCCAGATGTTAACTGGAGCACCTTTACTGCAGCCACATCCAAGAGCAGGGTAATTATCGATGCCCTACAGGGGGCATGCCTCAGACAGCTAGTTTTGGAACCCACTCAGGAGGGAGCAATCTTAGACCTGGTGCTCTCAAACGGGGACAAAGAGAGGATTTCAGATCTAGAAGTGGGTAGCCATCTGGGAACAAGTGACCACCAAACAGTGTGGTTCACGATAAACATAGCTGTAGAGTCAGACCATACAAACGTGAAGGTACTGGACTTCAGGAGGGCTGATTTTGGCAAAATGGGAGAGTGCCTCAGAAAAGCACTAGCCAGGCAAGAAGGTGGGGTGGAGCAACAATCAGGAAACATCAAAACCGCCATCACAGAGGCAACAAGTCTTTGTGTGAAGCAAATAAATCAAAACAAAATTAAAAATCGCTATGGTTCTCAAAAGAAGTGGCGGGAAGGTTAGGGAGAAAAAGATAGCATTCAGGAAGTATAAGGAAACACCAAAGGAGCAGACAGAGAACTGTACCTGTTAAAGCAGAAGGAAACAGGGAAGGCAGTCAGAATAGCAAAAGGCCCAAACCGAGGAAAAGATAGCCAACTCAGTTAAGAAGGGGAATAACACCTGTTATAGGTACATTAGGGAGCAAAGAAAGACAAAGGTAGGGATACTGAGGCTGAATAAAGAGGAGGTTGGTTGGGCAGAGAGCGACAGTGAAAAAGCAGGGATACTGAAAGAATACTTCTGCTCAGCATTCACAATGCAAGAGCAGGGGGAGATACCTTATCCAGTCAATAGAAGCACTCTGGATAGAGGGGTTGATATTAGTCCTTTCACAGAAGAAAGGGTTCTGAAAGAACTCCGAAAACTGAAGGTGGATAAAGCAATGGGGCCTGATGGGATTCATCCCAGAATTCTAAAAGAACTAAGGGAAGAACTAGTAACACCACTGACTACCATTGTTATTAAATTATGGGAGGATGGTGTGGTACCTGAGGACTGGAGGAGGGCAGATGTGATGCCCCTTCACAAAAGTGGGAGCACGACAGAGGCAGAAAACTACAGACCTTTCAGTTTGACCTCAGTGGTAGGGAAAATGATGGAATCACTTCTGAAGGAAGTAATTGTTGAGTATCTAGAGGCCAGTGGGGCACGGACCCAAGGCAGCATGGATTCATAGCGGGAAGGTCATGTCAGACACATCTAATTGATTTCTTTGACTGGGTGACCAAAGTAGTAGACCAGGGAGGGGCTGTGGACATGACCTACCTAGACTTTAGCAAGGCATTTGACACAGTCCCACACAAAAGATTTATAAACAAATTAACCAGCCTGGGAGTGGGTCCCAAGGTGGTAGCCTGGGTAAAACACTGGCTGGACAACAGGACACAGAGGGTAATAGTAAGAGTCCATAGCGAAGAAAGTGGGGTTACTAGTGGGATACCACAGGGTTCAGTACTGGGGCCAGTTCTTTTTAATGTCTTTATAAGTGACATTTCAGAGGGACTGGAAGGAAAAGTATGTCTCTTTGCAGGTGACACAAAGATCTGCAACAGGGTTGATATGCAAGGTGGGGTGGAAAGGATGAAAAGGGACTTGGCAAGGTTGGATGAATGGTCAAATGTATGGCAGCTTAGATTCAATGCAAAGAAGTGCAAAGTAATGCACCTGGGAAACAAAAACCCAGGGGAAGAGTACACAATGGGGGATGAGATACTGGCAACAACAAAACATAGAAACATAGAATTTGACGGCAGATAAGGACTGCTTAGCCCACCTAGTCTGCCCATTTTCCTACCTAACAGATAAGCTGCAGATCCTAGTTAACCAACAGCTTACTTCCTCCTACCCCCCACTAGGACTGCCTTATGCCTGTCCCATGCATTCTTGAATTTCCCCACTGTTCTTGACTCCACGACCTCCTCAGGGAGGCTGTTCCATGCATCCACAACCCTCTCTGTGAAAAAATACTTCCTCACATTACCTCTGAGCCATCCCCCCTCTATCTTCAAATTGTGCCCCCTTGTTCTTGCACATCTCTTTTTCTGGAAGATGCTACCCTCTTGGACTTTGTTGATTCCCTTGAGGTACTTGAAAGTTTCTATCATGTCCCCTCTCTCCCTTCTTTCCTCAAGGGTATACATATTAAGCTCCTTTAGTCTTTCTTCGTATGTCTTCTGGTACAGACCCTGCACCATTTTGGTTGCCCTCCTCTGGACAGCCTCCACTCTGTCTATGTCTTTGCGGAGATGGGGTCTCCAGAACTGCACACAGTACTCCAGAAGGAGTCTCACCAACTGTCTGTACAGAGGGATAACAACTTCCTGTTTTCTACTATTGATGCCTCTTCCTATGCATCCCAGTATCCCCCCAGCCTTCCTTACTGCCTTCTCACATTGCTTGCCCACCTTTAGGTCATCTAATACAATTACCCCCAGGTCCCTTTCTATTTTTACTGTTGTCAGTATCTCACCCCCATTGTGTACGCTTCCCCTGGGTTTTTGTTTCCCATGTGCATTACCTTGCACTTCTTTGCATTGAATCTGAGCTGCCATACATTTGACCATTCTTCCAACCTTGCCAAGTCCCTTCTCATCCTTTCCACTCCATCTTGTGTATCAACCCTGTTGCAGATCTTTGTGACATCTGCAAAGAGACATACTTTTCCTTCCAGTTCCTCTGCAATGTCACTTATAAAGACATTAAAAGGACCGTCCTGGTACTGAACCCGCGTGTACCCGCTAGTAACCCTCCTTTCTTCACTGTATACTCCATTTACTACTACCCTTTGTGTCCTGTTGTCTAGCCAATTTTTATCCAGGCTACCACCTTGGACCCACTCCAAGGCTGGCTATCTTGTGTATTAATCTTTGTGTGGACTATATCAAATGCCTTGCTAAAATCTAGGTAGGCCATGTCCACAGCCCCTCCCTGGTCTACTACTTTGGTCACCCAGTCAAAGAAATCTATTAGATTTGTCTGACACGACCTTCCCATCGTGAATCCATGCTGCCTTGGGTCCTGTGCCCCACTGGCCTCTAGGTACTCAACAATTCTTTCCTTCAGAAGTGATTCCATCATTTTCCCTACCACTGAGGTCAAACTAACTGGTCTGTAGTTTCCTGCCTCTGTCTTGCTCCCACTTTTGTGAAGAGGAATCACATCTGCCCTCCTCCAGTCCTCGGGTACCACCCCAACCTCCCATGATTTGTTAAAGAGAGTAGTCAGCGGTGTCACTAGTTCTACCCTTAGTTCTTTTAGAATTCTTGGGTGAATCCCATCAGGCCCCATTGCTTTGTCCACCTTCAATTTTATTAGTTCTTTCAGAATCCTTTATTCTGTAAATGGACTGGTATCGACCCCCGTCTTCAGAGTGTTTCTCTTGTTTGGTTTAGGTAACTCCCCATCCTCTTCCTTTCTGAATACTGAGCAGAAATATTTGTTCAGTATCCCTGCTTTTTCACTGTCACCCTCTACCCACATTCCTTCCCCTTTATTAAGCTTCAGTATCCCTCCTTTGGTCTTTCTTCACTCCCTAATGTACCTATAAAAGGTCTTATCCCCCCTTCTTAACAGAATTGGCTATCCTTTCCTCGGTTTGGGCCTTTGCTATTCTGACTGCCTTCCCAGCCTCTTTCTGCTTTAACTGATAAAGTTCTCTGTCCTGCTCCTTCTGTGTTTCCTTATATTTCCTGAATGTTATCCTTTTCTCCTTAACCTTCCCTGCTACCTCTTTTGAGAACCATAGCAGTTTTTTCCTTCATTGTGTTGTATTGATTTGCTTTACACAAAGGCTTGTTGCCTCTGTGATGGCTGTTTTGATCAGTCCCCATTGTTCCTCCACCCCTCCTTCTTGCCTGTTTGCTAGTGCTTTTCTGAGGCACTCTCTCATTTTCCCAAAGTCAGCCCTCATAAAGTCCAGTACTCTTGCTTTTGTATGGCTTGATTGTATGGCTGTGTGTTTTGTGAACCACACTGTTTGGTGGTCGCTTGTTCCCAGATGGCTACCCACTTCTAAATCTGAGATTCTTTCTCCGTCCCCATTTGAGAGTACCAGGTCTAAGATTGCTCCCTCCCGAGTGGGTTCCAATACTAGCTGTCTGAGGCATGCCCCCTGTAGGGCATCAAGAATGACCCTGCTCTTGGATGTGCCTGCAGCAAAGGTGCTCCAGTTAACATCTGGCATATTCAGGTCCCCCATCAACAATATCTCCCCTTTTTCTGCCATTCTAAGAAAGTCTTCTATCATTTCCTTGTCCATTCCCTCCCCCTGAGATGGGGGTCTGTATACAACCCCCATGCAGATTGTGGTGCCATTTCCTGTCTCCAGGGTGACCCAAAGTGCCTCATCTGCTCCCTGTTTACTCATTAGTTCTGTTGCTTTGATCCCTTCCTTTACATAGAGCAGCTCCTCCTCCTGTTTTACCCTCCCTGTCCCTCCTGTAGATTGTGTATCCTGGTATGTTGACATCCCAGTCATGGTTCTCTGTGTACCATGTTTCTGTGACTGCCACAATATGCAGGCAACCCTCTTCCATCAAGGCCACTAGTTCAGGGAGCTTGTTACACAGACTACGGGCACTGGTACTCATCACCTTCCACTTTTTGATAGCCTTACCCCTTTTAGCCCTATTTCTGTCCTTACTGCCTTTGCCTTTTTTTACATTTAAATCTGTTCTGCTCCCTAATAACTTCTGTACCTTGGTGTTTACCTCACTGATCACCATGTTTTGTGGGGGGAGGCTGGGATTTCCCTGCTCTTTTCAGTGCCTCCCCTTGGCTACTTTAAATGCTTGCCAATGAAGCATTTAAACCTCACCTAAGTTCTGGTTCCCCAGACAGATGCAGACCATCGCACCAGTATAGGTCTGCATCCCTCCAGGTGGCCCCAGTCCCCAATGAAGCCAAACCTGAGCTCCACACCAGTTTTTCAACCACTCATTGAATTCCCTGGTGAGGAGTGCCCTAGCATCTCCCTTGCCATAGACAGGCAGCACCTCCGAGAAGGTTACCGTATGCGCTACTTGTCTAAGGCCCCTTCCCAACTCTACAAACTCCTCTTGCACTGCTCTGATCCCATTCCTAGCCAGGTCATTTGTCCCTAGGTGGACAATGACATACAGCTCCCTCCCTCGTGCAGCTGCTCCTGCTACCCTGAGGATTTGCTTCCTGCCCCTCCATGCCGTGGCACCTGGCAGGCACCTTACCTCCCTATCCCCTTCCTCCCCCATTTCTACCCCCTAATGTTTGAGGCCCCCACCAGGAGTTGTTTCCTTCCACTGTGGGGTCTCATGCCACCCTCCTGTGGGTCTCCTTTGTGAAGGTTCCCAGCATCCTCCTTGGTCTCCACTGCAGGTGCCTCCATAGAGGAATCACTATCCACCAGAAGAGTGAATGAATTGTGGAGAGGTACAGCTGGAGGGATGCAACTCTGTTCCACCACCCTCTCCCTCCCTGAGCCCACCCTGGTCCAGCCTCTCCTCTTTCTTGGCAACCTCTGACGTAGTGGCATTAGCCCTGATGGTCCCTGGGTGGGGGAGGAGGTTTCACGAATCCTAGCCAGATCATCCTGGAGAGAGGCAACCTCCTCTCTCAGACCAGAGAGGTGCCTGCAAATAGGGCAGCATCGCAGCCTCCAGAATGTCTCCTGGAACACTGCCGCCCCACAGCCATTGCACTGCACCACTCCTATCATGTCTTATTTTGTGTCCCCTCTACTGTTTCTCTGGATGAAAGGGACCTGGGGTAGTCATGTCAGATGACCTAAAGGTGGGCAAGCAATGTGATAAGGCAGTAAGAAGGGCTGGGGGGATACTAGGATGCCTAGGGAGAGGCATCACTAGTAGAAAACAGGATGTTGTTGTCCCTCTGTACAGACAGTTGGTAAGACCACATCTGGAGTACTGTGTACAGTTCTGGAGACCCCATCTCTGCAAAGACATAGACAGGGTGGAGGCTGTCCAGAGGAGGGCAACCAAAATGGTGCAGGGTCTGCACCAGAAGACATATAATAATAATAATAAATTTATTTATAAAGCACCCTTCAACTTACCAAGGCACTGAACACATTAAAACAATAGCACCAAATACAAATCCAATAATACATATAAATAAGATCATAGCATAATAACATCAAACATTAAAATCAATTAATAAAATATAAAATAAGATCTCAACACAGTAACACTTACACTATGAATAACCATCCAAGAAGGCCATTCACCAGAGATAAGTTTTCAAGTTATTCTTGAATTCCTCCACGGAGGTGCAGTCCCATAACCGGCGTGGTAGAGAATTCCAAAGAGTGGGAGCGGCATAAGAAAATGCTCTGCTACCAGAAGATTTTAAACTCCTCTTGAATCTCTAGCAACCCTCGTTGGCTGAGCGGAGCGATCGGCTGGTAGTAAGGCACCAGGAGTTCTTTCAAATAGGCCGGACCCTGATCGTGAAGGGCATTAAAAGTCAGTAAAATTACTTAAGGTGATCCACCACCATATAGGAAGTCAGTGCAGATCGCCATGAAATGAGGGTAATATGACAGAACCTACTTGTCCCAGTTTGAAAACCTGGCTGCTGCATTCTGCACCAGCTGTAGGTGACAGATTTCAACCCCAGAAAGCCCAAATTATAGGGTGTTGCAGTAGTCCAAACGCGAGGACACAAAGGCGTGGACCAACGTTGGCAAAAGAGTCAGAAGGAACAAGGTGCCTAACCTGGCGATATTCCTAAGATGGTAAAAGGAAGTCTTGAAAATGGCTGACACTTGAGACTGTAGGGTCAGCCTGTTGTCTAAGACAATCCCAAGGCTACGCACCCATTCAGAGGTCAGGAGTGACATGCCACCAAGAAAAATTCCAGAGGGCGTGTCATCACACGACCTCTGTATCTGACAACCTGGGTCCACAACCAGGACCTCTGTCTTCTCTGAGTTCAACTTTAACCATCTAGAATCCATCCAATCCTGGATTTCTTCCACACAGTTGTTAAACACTGTGAGAGCTCCATCCTGGTCGGGTGCAAAAGACAGGTATAGCTGGGTATCATCTGCATAGCAGTGAAACCTCAGCCCATACCATCTTATAATGTCTCCGAGGGGCAGCATGTATACCGCAAATAACATGGGTGATAGCACAGAACCCTGAGGCACCCCACTCAACAAAGGAGTTGGGCCAGAGGAAAAAACTCCCGACACAACTCTTTGTGATTTCCCAGTGAGGAATGAGGTGAACCACTGTAGAACAATTCCTGACATTCCACAAATTTGCCTCAGGTGTGCTATCAACACCAGGTGATCCACAGTGTCAAAAGCTGACAAGAGATCAAGGAGAACTAGAATGGAATGTTTCTTCTGATCTCTCACCTCAGAAGATGATTAAGCACCCGAATCATGAGTCTCGTGCTATGTCTTTTACTGAAACCGGATTGGAAGGATTCAGAGATGTTATGGATGGTTAAATTGTCTTCTAATTGGGCTGCCACTACCTTCTCAATAACCTTGCCAATAAAGGAAGGTTAGAAATAGTCTGTAGTTTGAGAAGCAGTCTAAAGGAGCTTAAGATGTATAGCCTTGAGGAAAGGAGGGAGAGGGGGACATGATAGAAACTTTCAAATACCTCAAGGGAATCAACAAAGTCTAAGAGAGTAGCATCTTTCAGAAAAAGAGATGTGCAAGAACAAGGGGACACAATTTGAAGATAGAGGGAAGATGGCTCAGAGGTAATGTGAGGAAGTATTTCTTCACAAAGAGGTTTGTAGATGCATGGAACAGCCTTTCTGAGCAGGTCATGGAGTTAAAAACAGTGGGGGAATTCAAGAATGCATGGAACAGACATAAAGCAATTCTAGTGGGGGGGTAGGAGGAAGTAGGCTGTTGGTTAACTAGGATCTGCAGCTTATCCGTTAAGTAGGGAAATGGGCAGACTACGTGGGCTAAGCAGTCCTTATCTGCCATCAGATTCAATGTTTCTTGGATGCATTTGTGGACTCTGGGACGCATGCACATCTTTCTTCACATGAGTGTTATTTAGTGAAACAAAGCCACACACTCAGAACTCTTCTCGGACCTGGGTGCAATATGTGAAGACACAGCCTTACACCTTAACCTGCAGCTTGGCCCTCGCTCAGGTAAATATACTGGTGCCCTTTACAAACCAGGAAGCACTGCCTTGTAAGTGCTTAGATGGCGTTCCTCCCACCCTTGGCCCCAGCTGACTCTGCCATTCTTCAGTGTTACACCATTGAAACCCCCATTCCCCACTGAAATGCTAGAGGTCCCACACTTTTACTTTTCACATACTGGAGTGACCAGAGACAATAAACTGCAGTCACTGGGGTCCACAGTTTAACTTCACTTCCCTCACACTGGTGAGGCTGGCGGCACTGACAGATGCAATCCAGCCTTATCTATGGGCACATGCACTCCAGACTATCCGCTCCCCTAAGAACTTGTGGAGATCTAGTCTCCTAGACAGTACTCACAGGAGTTATTCCATTCACAGGGCATGGAACAACGAAAAAAGGAAAAGGAAAGACACTCTTCTGGGTAGCTGGTCCAAATGGTCTATTTCAGGTCCTATCCAAGGCAGCTAAAAACACCATAGAACATTCAGGGGATCGCCCCTTGCATCCACAGAGAACAAGCAGATCCTTCCATTTCACAAGGAGTAGAAATCAGGAAACCCTGCTGTAGTCTTGTCTCCACCACTTCAACTGGAAGCTGGAAATGACACTACACTAGGGTGAGAAATTCTTGTCTCTCTCTGAGCCCACAAGCAGTCCTTCTGCCACTCTCACCTCCTCACTCAAGCTGTACTCACTCAAGACTCCAACTCAGAACTGAGCATTCTAAACTCCCCAGAGCAGCTATCCACAGTGTAGCTTATGCTGCTGCGAGAGTTCTAAATGACCTAATCATTCTTCCCTCATGCTTGCTGAGTAAACAAAGTTGTAATTATGTAAAGAGCCCCTAATGAGCTGCCTACCAGCTGCCTGCTGCCTTCCTAACAATAATACTGATAGGATTCTAGTAACCCCAGGGACTGGGTGGTTACACTTGTATACCCGTATCCTGTATCATTGCCTTTTAAACATCGTATGCTGTCCTGCACAGGACTTCCTTCTAAATGAGCTTGCTCAACAAAGCCTTTTCCTGGAGCAATAAATAAAGAAATAAATACAAATACAATCCCCCCTCAATGCCTTGGAGGGCTAGGAGGTGGTGGTAGGCTGTGGGGTGACAACACTGAAAAGTGGAAAGAATATTAGTTGCTGTTGGGGACATGGCAGCCCATACATGGGCTACCATGTCTCATGATCCCCTGTTCCCATGGAGTGTGGATCCACTGTGGGGCTCAGTCAGAGCTTCTGATTGGAAGCCCACAGGATGGCCCCACCCCTAGTGCAGAGCTACATGGCCACACTTGGGGTGCCCAGGCCCACCCAGAGGGACAAGCATACCAGCCCTTTGCATCCCACATGGCCAGCTATACAGCATGCACTTGTACAGCATGGTATGCTCCCCCTACTGGTGCGTACTGGGCTTATTAGTGAAAAGAGCCCGCAGAGTGTACTAAATGCCCTTTAAATCACTCCTACCTTTAATTATCTTGATACATTTCCTTATTTAAAAAGTATGGAATTGTTTTGTTTAAAAAAACTATGTGAAGATAATTTAGGGTCACAAAAACTCAGAAAAATGAAGAAATACATACAGACAGAAGCAGACAAAAGAAATAAAGAAATAAGTGCCTTAGTTGGGATTCTAGCTAAGGCAATTATTTTTTTTCTCTCGTCTACTATTTTGTGTCTCATATATATGCACACTGTACCATTGTGAATAAAAACATCTGAAAATGTAGAGTTAGGATGAAAGAGTCTGACTCAGAACATTCTGTGTAAGCAAGATAGAATTTCATATCTGTTTTTTTTTTTTCATTGACACCTCAGTTCTGTGCAGAACCCAAGTAAAAGTATTATGAAGCCCAACTACCTTGCTTGCATAGATTGATTGTGCATATTAATTAAGCTATATTTTTACAGCAAATAAACTGCTTACACATAACATTTCTGAAGATACAAAAGTAAAGTACTACATGTAGGCAGTTACAGCACAACAGCTGGAAACAGAGCATTTCTGATTGACATTCTAAAACTGTTAAATCAGTTGCTAGATGCACTCATGCACAGTAGCACCGCAATTTTAACTGTTAAATATTAATCAAAAATATAAACATGTTACTCTAATATTAACATTGGGGGAAGGGAAAGGAGAAATTGTTTAACCAGGAAAGACACATTAAGCCATAGCCTGTTTCCAGGTACGACCTGGGAGCACAAGGAGAGAGGTGTGGTGTTGGAAGTAGTGTTTGGGGACATGACAAAGGTCTTTGATCTTGTGGCTCACAAACAGCTGCATGGATTGGATGGAGCAGGACTAGATATCTTATTCCTATCGTAGGTCAAGAGTAATCTGAAAAATAGGTCTAAAGTAACAAAACTCAGTGGACTTGTAGCTCCCCCTCGAAATCCAGAATGACCTACACACGTTTATGCTGTGCTCCCTTCAGTTCTGGATGTTTATCAAATTGCCCTCATCCCACTGTGGTAATTCACAGCTAATTCTCTATACTGACATCATTGTTTTTTACAAATGTGTTTATAGGATATACTATAAACCAAGGTCTGGATCCCGACTTAAAAAAATTAAAACTTGGCTCGTATGGAACAAGTCACTACTCAAAAAGCAGAAAACTGAGGTAAGCTATTTATTACTACTGCTAGATTGTCTAATCACTAGGGACACCTTGAAAGAGAGGGCAGGATTTTAAAAAGACTTAGATTGTGCCAAGCCCCCGGGTGTGCCAATGATACAGTGCATGGTGCTTACGGCGATCTAACAGAATTTTCTATCCTGTGTGGCAATTGCTGCAAGTTACACTAACTTATTCTGGTCTAACTTGCAGCAATCCTGGGAATCTTTTTTACAAAGCTCGTGCTAGATATGTGGTGCAGGCTGCTGTAAATCGTGAAAACTGTTGCAACTACATCCAAGACTGTGGAATGGGCGAAGTTGCGGCAATGAGGTTGGCGCACCACCAGAACCTAAGTTACGTGGTGCACAGTTCTATTTTACAGGTAGCTGATAGCATCAAATGCCTAGGTGTAGTCCTGGATCACTCCCTGACCGACAGGACCCCCCTTGACTAGGGCAAGCAAACAGGAACCTTGTTTTACTATTTAGAATCAGAGATTGCTCAAACAGTGAAGAATGCTCTGCCATTGCTAAGTTCACCCACCTCTCACTGCTTGACTGTGGCGCTGTACTCTTTACCTCACTAGCCGATAAAGAAATAGCGAAGTTCAACATGCTTTATAATAATAGTGAATATTTTGTACTGGCAGCTGAGGAAAGAACACAGCATTGTAAAATCTACTCTGACCTGAAATGATTCCCACTGGATAAAAGTTTAAGGTCTACAGCTGTGACTTGTGACTGTTTGCAACATCATTTAGGATGACTGATAGATAGCTAACACATTAATCCACTGCAGACAGCCTGCTATCTGTTCTTTTCTGTCAACCCACATGGCGTAATGTTCATTTGTTTATGTGGCCTCCAAAATCTGAACTCACTGCCACTGTATGTACTGTACAGGAAGTTGAAATGCCCTGGTCTTTTAAACACAGATTATAGTGTAAACTACAAGACAAGACAAGTTTCAGGAGGCAGTATAGCACAGTGGTCTAAGGCTCTGAGCTGCAAATCTGGTGATATCCAGCAGACCAGACCTGGGTTTGAATCCCACAGCTTCCACTTGCATACTGTGTGACCCTGAGAAAGTCACTTCACTTCCTTGTGCTCCCAGGTTGCTCCTGTAAAAAAGCTTTCAGCTTAGTGTGCTATTCCTGATTAAACAACTAAAAAAAAAAAAAAAAAAAGTTTAAATGTACTTGTGTTACTGGAGCCTACCTCACTTTCCTGTATGAATTAATTGCACTGTAAGTATGTTTTGCCCATTTGTTCATCCTTGCTTATTGTATGCATTTCCCTGGTGTTCTGGGTCACCCCTGTAAATGGGCTTGCTCCCAGTGAGCTCACCCTGTAATTAAAGACAATTTGGTCACTGAACCAATCAATCAGTAAATAAACTGAGTTGTTATATAAGCATTAATCACCGACGATGGTGGCATCTAATGGGGAGTTAATGCATGGTTGGGACCGTTGTGGCACGAGGCTGGAGGCTGAGTGCGTACAACGGTCCAACCATGCATTAACTCCCCATTAGATGCCACCTTCGGAGGGGATTAATGCACTTGTAACATGGTCTGGAGATGGGTGTATATGTCATAGATATGTTTCTGGTGATCTTATACAACAGACACTGAGACCAATAAAGTTAATGAGTTGTTTTTGCTGTTACTTTCAGAACTGTGAAGGAACCTGTGTTACATACATATGTGTTTTTTTTTTTTTTTGGCATACTACTACAAATCTGCGTTTAACGATTGAGATCCTTTTTGTTCATTTATGAGCAGCTGTTCATTCACTATTGCTGCTAGAATGACCTCTCCCTTGCTGTTTCAGTGCTTGAGCCTGTAGCTGGGTGTCTCATTTGCATAGCGCTCTGGTGCTTTGCGTGCCGCATTGCAATTGTTTCTCTGCTAACAACCACTTTCTAATAGTCTGTTATTTTCACTACTCACATTTCTGAACTCTCTGCGCTGTCTCCTCTGTCTCTCTTTCCAGCTGGATAATTAAACTTAACGGTGCCATACCCCATGAAGTTGTTAACACCTAACGCCTTTCTGACTCTTTCGTGTGCTCCTGTCTGTTCCGCTCCATTCCACCCTGTCTCTCTTACTACTTCTCCTGCAGGTTCCTCTACTCTGTCTGTCCCACCTGGTCTCTCTTCGCTGCTCTCAACTATTTCCATTTCACGTTCTGTGCTCGCCATTTCTCACTCTCCCATCAATGTGTTCTCATCCCGAGCCCTCATCTCTGTGTTTTCAGCTCATTTTTGGCTGCATTCTCTTGATCTCTACTTTTCTCACTTTCCTCATTCTATCTTTCCCGCTCGTCCCTCTGTCAGACTTTTCCTACTACTCCTCCGCCCTGTCTACTTGCTACTTCATAACTTGCTCCCTTGCATTTCTTGACTTCTTGTCTTTGCTACACTTCTCCTTTTCCTACCCTGGCTGCTTTATGTACTACACAAGCAACATGGCATTATCGCCTCATAATGCCGTGTTGCTCGTATTAAAGCTGTGTTGCTCGTATACCACCTGATGCTGTTCATCCTATGAGCTTTCTTCTTTTCTCCCCTCTTATTTTCACCATGTTACAAATATAATTAACTGTCTCACATGCAACTGCTATAAAATGGGTATGTTAAAATGTTGTTAACTTAAAACATGGAAGCATAAGGAGGGTGCTGTGGAGCCTGGCTAGAAGGTTATGGGGTATTATTGCTGCATGCATTGTATCTGGTAGTTTTAAATTGGTAATAGTGCAGTAATTTCAGCTGACAAGTAAACGTACATTGTCTTTGGAAGCACTGGTGTAATATTATCAGGAAACCTAGAGGAATGGTGACAGCAGGAACTGGGGCTAAAGAAGGCTCCCGTTCTCATGCTGCAAAGCAAGCCAATGGAACAACATCCAGTAACCTGCAGCCCCTGAGGAGACACTACAGATGCTGGGGGTGGGGCTGCATCAATTGAGTCTGTCAGTAATGGAGATAAAAAACTGGACAGTATTTGGGGATGAATAACAACAGTGGAAACCTCTGTTGATAGCATTAAAATAGCGGTCCAGGATGATGAAATGGCAAGCAGAGTCAGCACTTCATGTGACTATGGCCAGTGTGAAAGATTCCCAATGTCATGTGCATACTGTATATGTGTAATTCAGAGAGCAGCTTAATATCTGAAGAAATAGACTCTAAGAGAAACATAAGAGCAGTCTTTTATAAGTGCATTATCGTCTTTTTACTGAATACATGGAAAGACAACCAGTAGGTGGCAGAGAGAGCACAAACTCAGAAGGTAAATGGGACCAATCTTAAAGGGAAAGTCCCCTCAACCTTTCTTTCTATATACCTGTGTAGTTTGCAGGCATGAACAATGATTCCTTCTCTCGCATCCCCATAATTTAATCTTAATTTAAACATAAATGCAGTTATATTACTCTGTTCTGCCTTGGTATGAAAACCTATTTGACTCCATTGCAAGGATCATGACCCCCCTCAAGGTATCATGGGAGTTAATGCGTACCTGCACACACCTGCAGAAGCTATACTCTCAGTAAATTCTGTTATATGTCTTGTGAAGTCCATGTATTATCTAAAAGCATTTGTTTCCAACTCAGATACACTTCAAACTACAGAAAACAAGAGGACACTTACTATACCTTGAAAAGTTTCATGGTCAGCATAAGACAAGAACTGCAGAGGACAGCAACAGCTCCGACTGATACATTATAGCTACTGTAGGCTTTAGCTCTAAAGCATCATAAAATTCCAGGATGCTTTACATGAGTTGGGTCATAACTTTTGCAATAGAGTCAAGTAGGTTTAAACACCAGACTTAAGTAACTTCATTTACATTTAAATCCTGATGAAGTTGGAAGGTGTAATAGAATCAATCATTGTTTGTGCCTACAAACTACACAGGTAAGCAGAATAAAAGGCTGAGGGGAATTTCCTTTTAAAGCAGCCATGGTTCACATTGCTTAAACTATTAACAGATCCATCACACCAAACATCACCGATCTTATTTATTTATTTTGCTTTTGTTGACCAGGAAAGGAGGACTAGACAATTCTGCCAATTTTCAGCCTCGTCCTGGGGGAGGGGGATACAGATGGATACCAACTGACATTGAACCAGATTAAGCTGTTGGAAGTATTTTTTTTTTTAGTGAATGGGGGAAATTTGGCAAATTCCCTTACTCTTTTCAAGAAGTGCCATGGGATCTTTAACATCCACCTGAACAAGCACCAGAACAGGCAGACAGGTCCTCAGTTCAATGTCTCATCCAAAAGACGGCACCTCAGGAGTGCGGCATCCCCTCATGCTGCACTACAGTGTCAGCATTGGGATTTAATTGGGCCAAGTCCTCCCTGGCCAGACTGGACACTCTCTTTAGCTCCTTCTGCCATTTCGCTCTTGATGCTCTTCCTTGGATCTATCACTGTGAGCTCTATCATGCCCTGGCCTTTCCCGCTCTTGATAACCGACGCCTCTCCCACTGTGCCAAATTCACCTCTAAATACTGGCTGGGCAAATTACCTCATTATCTCCTCACCTCTCTGTCAACCCCTGTGGAACTCCCCATTCCCTCAGATCTTCAGACACTCGTACTCTGGTGGTCCGTCACCGTTCCACACTCATTGGACAGTCTGCCTTCTCCTATCACTTCCCCAAAGCCTGGAACTCTCTCCCATCTCACATAAACCACTCCTCATCCTCCTACTCCCTTGCTACAGCCTTACATAACCACCTCTCCTCTAACTGCATCTGCTACAACCCACCTTAATTCCCCCCACCCTCCTGTACTCTAATTATATCTCCTTTTATTCTTCTACCATTCACCTTTTCCTCTCCACTCCCCTACAAATTTCTTTACCACCCCACCCTCCCTGTACTCCAATTATATCTCCTCTTATATCTCCTCCTACTCTTAGTCTCCCACACCCAAATTCCACCCCTCATCCTCTCCCCTCACTGCCTCCCTCCTCCCACTTCACCTTCTATGCTTACATCCCCTCCTATTTCTATCCCTATTCGCCCCCTGGTTGCATACTCATAACCTGATCGGTTAACATTGCTTTGTCTCCATGCCCGAGCCCCTCACCTCTCCTATTTACTCCCCCCCCTTTCATTACCCAGCCCTATTTCAAGGTTGCCCAGATCTATTCTGCACCTAAACTATCCACACTTTGGGCTTACTTAGAACTTTGCACTTTCTGAGTTACTCCCCAGTATTTGACCTAGCGATATAATGAGTTAGTCCATCCAGTCATTCCTACCAGCTAGGAGTTACTTAGTATTTGCATTCTTTAGCAAAGGTTGGATTACTGTAATTATTTTCTGATGTTTCTTCATCTAGCTCCTTAGACCAAAACTGTTAGCATTCCACTATTTTATTACTCTCTGTGCAGTCAACTCGCTTATATTGTATGTATCGGTATGCAATTTTATGCTATATTATGTTATTGTGCCATATCTCTGTTCACAATCCCTATGTTCCCCTACCCCCCAGGTTTCACTGGGAGATGAGCAACTTGTTGCTCTGTGTGCCTTCCTGGTGAAACAATTCAATAACTAAAAAAGTGTAACCCAAGTGCTTGGTATGGGGATAGAACCCACAGCCTTCTGATCTTCCAGCCTCAGGGGTGACTGTACAACCTGCTGAGCCAAAAACACTGGCTATAGCCTCACTTGGCTAGGAATCCTTGAAAATGAAGTACACAGTGTGAATATTTGACTGCTGGGCTTACTGGAGGGTGCTGAAGGAGACCATATGATACTATTTTTACTGGACTGGCTCAAGACTGTTTTTTTCTGTTACATGAGGATTTGCCATCTGGATTGATGCAAAAAGAATACCAGGTCACTCCAAGAGGGAGGCTGCCAGATGGAGATGTTCTAAGGGCGATACTGATGGTGACTGATGGTGTTGGAATCTGGGACATCATGCTGAGACTGGCCTGGCAGGAACAAACCATGCTACTGGATGGAATGATCATAGAATTTTTTTCAAACATTAGTTATGTCTTCAAGCAGCACCAATAAAAGTTCAAGGCAGTGCATACAACAATGAAGGGGGTTGGGGTTCAAACTCCATTCTGTTCCCAGCCAGACTCTGTCTTGTGCACCAAGGCAAGGTATATGTCTAGTCAGATCCAGTGAATACCATTGCTTTGGCTAATAAACAGTTAGATGCTTGCTGCTGGGAGACTACAGGCAGAAGAGCAATCAGAAGAAAAAAGGGGAGGAGTGGCCGTGTAATGATGCTGAGAGATTTCCCAAGCCTGTATTTAATGTGACTAAGTGTTAACTTTTACTTTCCTTCTAGTTTGGGTTTAATGGGGAGGTGAAATTCCACTTATGTGATGGTACATGTTAAATATGAACTATCATAATTCAGGGCCTGGGGAGCAAATGTCCTTTTTTGCTGGATTTACAGTATATATATATTATAGTGGCACAGTAGTGCCACTATAGTTAGGGTTGCATAGCCATTTCTGTGTTAAACTTCAAATTATGCATTTTAATAGCATTTGAACCATTTGTCTGATTTGCCTTAAATTTGGAATATACAATGAGTTATTATAGATCTCCAGATCTGGAAATTTTCATGTCGATCGGAAGTATGGTTGCGTAATCATAGCGAAATCAAAAAGTGAAAAATCCCCAAAACTGCATTTTCTTTGTCCACCCATAATGCACTGAAGTATGCCTTTGAGTGGGTTCAAATTGGGTTGTCTGCATGGGTCCTAGCTAGTAGTGGTGCCTTTCGAAGATTTTGTGAAAAAATCTTGCTCTGCTCAAAAGTTATAGCATTTTTAGCGTCCCATTATAGCCGATGGGAAAATTTATATGTGCACTGCAAAAACAATCGCGATCACATTTTTTGATCGAGCTTACCAAAAATGTTGTTGTGCTGCCGCTATCTTGTTTTCAGTTAGGGAGTGAGAAAAAACATTATAACTCAAAAAATATTGCACTTCTGAACACACAGATCATTGGGTTTACCTAAATGGACCCCGAATAACATGCCCATGACATTAGTTTGTGGCCAGCTAGTCTGGAAATATGTTTTTCAAATGTTTTTATTTTTTTGATTGTAACAACATTTGTTGTGCTGTGAAAACAATCACGAAAACATTAAATATGATTGCGATCACCTTTTTTTAATCGTGATCACATTCCCATTATAGAGATAGGAGAATTTTGCAATGTGTTCCTTTTCTTTGTCACTTGATTGTGGCAAGGTGGATTGTGCTATTGGCCTGAAATTTTCAGGGTAGGAGGCCCTAGTGCCATGCATATGCCTTTCATTGGTGTGGAGCAGAAAAATTAAAGAGGCCCCTAGTTACAGCATTCCAAAGTTCAGAAATTTCCCAGTAGGATAACATTGTGGCAGTTCTTTTCTTTGTCCCTTTATTGTGTCAACGTGGATTGTGCTATTGGTCTGAACTTTCCAGGGCGCAAAGCCCTGGTCCTACAGGTGTGCCTTTTAGTAGTTTGGTATGGAACCATTGAACAATTCATAGTTACAGCATTGCGAATTTCAGAAATGTTTCCACAGGATAACATTGTGGTGCCAGTCGTGCATTTCAGGGCTGTGTTTTGAAAATGGTTCAAGATGCAGACCTTTCGTTGGAAAATTTCTTAGTCCCCCTTCAGAACTAGCTTACAAAGCCATGAAACCCCTGAAATTTTAATTTTTTCTCTAGCTTGTGAGGTTCCTGAGATATTTGCAAATTAGTGTTCCAATTGCTCATTTTCACAGCTGTAGGCCACAATTATGCTGTCAGAGTTAGCACTCACATTGCGTTTCAGTGCCCATATCTTGGAAATTATGTGAGATACAGATTTGATTGACTTATGTTGCTAGACCTACTCACTCTCACCATTACAGCCACACAATTTTTTTCCCACCTCCTACGGTTCCCGAGATATGGGCAACTTAGTGTTACAAGGCTCCTTGCCTTATAGGGCTGTGGTATGGCTCCATAGCTATGTGTAAGTGGGAGAGCAGGGCCGGAGGCCACTCCACACACACACCATTATGCACAGATGTGTGGCTTAGTGGGAGCACGGGGCCCTTCCCACCAACACATTCCATTTACTTCTTACATTACACTTTTAAAAAGAGATAGGAAATTCTTTGCAAAAACTTTGTTAATGCATCAGTTAGGGTTGTTTCCACACTGACAAAAGTGTGGAAATTCCACGTTAGGGTTACCACCCCACCACCCCACCCCTATGCCCCCTCCTCAAAACCCTAACTCCGCATTCTCCAACTCCACCCCCTCACACACACACATATGCAAGACACATGCAACGTTGTACAACACTATACTACTCTGGCACATCTGTAAGCACAATATTCATAACACTGTACTACTATCACATAACACTATGTAATAGAAAAACAAATACAGTATAAGTGACTCTATACTGCTAGCACAGTGTGATGACACATTACTGCTGGCATAACTTCCTAATACAATTCCATGTACTCTGTTCAGATTTTTGAAATATTGATTTATGTGTGTCATATTCCAACAATTGGGTCACTGCAAGTATCGTCCCTACCACACAGGCATCTGGTAGCAGCACAGATACACCTGACACATACACAGTACTTTGGAGATACTGCTCTGGCGGTATGCTACCACCAACACATGTTGTTTTGCTGCTGCGTTACCAGGAAACGCTGATTAACAGTATCTTATGGTTAACGTTGCATGTTACAACTGTTGCTTTTACATCTTTCTTGTAAACTATGGTACAAGACATTACTTTTATTACTACCACTGTTTGTTATTAGGAATAACTCACTGTATCACAGAACAAAATGCAAACATCCAATGACTGTTGCTAGGCTCACAGAAACTGTCATTTCTAATACACTATGTGTGGATAACATCCGCATGTCTGTGTACCCCCAAGCCACTATGACGGCTGCAGAACTCATACACTTCGTGGACTGTGACGATGCCTTTGTCTTCTGGAACATTCATAGAGTTGTCTGTCACTTCTGTTACTGGATCCTCCTTGTCCCTTGTTGCTTGTCTTGCCTTGGCCCTCACCTTACTTGCATATGTGTGTGTAGGGTGGGGTGGGGTTGAGAATCGGAGTTAGGGTTTTGAGGAGGGGCAGGGGGTGGAGTGGCGGGGTGGTAACCCTAATATGGAATTTCCACACTTTTGTCAGTGTGGAAACAACCTAACTGATGCATTAACAAAGTTTTGCAAAGAATATATATATATATATATATATATATATATGGGATATGTGGAGGTGCCTTTGGGATAAAAAGTCAATTGTACAGTTGCCTGTGACCTCGAGTAACCTCAAGATGTGGCTTACAGAGTTTGTGTGGTCACTGGCAACTGCACAAATGACGTTGTTATCCCAGAGGCACCCCCCCCGCATATGATTTATGCAACAGGATTTTTGGGGTTCAGTTTTGTCATATATAATTTTTTTCTTAAGTTCCTTTTCATGTTTTTTTTCTGTGCCTGGTTGCTGTGTCTGGTTTGCAGGATTGCTGTGCTGAGAAAGAGGAAAAAATGGCTTTTTTCTTAACAGTGTTTTCATTTAAAATGTGGTTCTGTTTTCGGGCGGGGATTGGGTTAGGGTGTGCATTTTGTGAGTGTTTGGGACTGTGATAGCTTGGGTTGTAAACAGCACTGTGAGAAGTTGAAAGTGAAACTGGGAGGCAGTACTGCTGAGCAGGCAGCACAGGTGGTGGTGGTTAGTGATGTAGTCACCGTGTGGATAAATGGGTGATGATGTAATCACTATGTGAATAAATTAGGGATATACAATGGTGAGCTGTCAGATAAATGATTTATCTACACAAGTGCTGTTTGACCTTGGGTAACCTCATGAGTGGCGTAAGCCACGAGTGAGGTGCCCGAGGTCAAACAGCACAAGTATAGATAAATCATTTATCTGACAGCTCACCATTGTATATTTCATTTATGCAATAGGGATGCTTTCTATCAGTGCAGGAACATTTGGTTTTGACTGTTTATCTTTATTTTAAATGATAATTTCTGGGAGGTTTGGTTAACTTTCCTAGAGTATGTCTGCCTAGCATAGTGGTTGCTATTAAATGAAACACCACTCATTTTGTAGAATACTTCTTGCTGAAAAAATGTCATGCTCACAGTACTATGCTACCTTTTTGATTTTAAAGTTATTCACATTTGTTTGTCAAAAGGAAAAGAAAATTTAATTTTATGCTATTTTTTGCTAATTATAAAAAAACTAAAAGGTAGCTATAAATGAAACACAACTCATTTTGTAGATATTTTTGTGCTGAACATTTTTCGTGCTCACAGTACCATGCTATCATTTTTTGTTTTAAAGTTCTTCACATTTGTTTGTCAAAAAAGTGAACAAGAAATTACATTTTCTTCTGCTTTTTTGCTAATTGTAAAAAATCTATATGTTATCTATACATGAAACACCACTCATTTTGTAGAGAATTTTGTGCTGAACAATTTTCGTGCTCTCAATGTCATGCTATCTTTTTTTGTTTTAAAGTTATTTCCATTTGAATATGGTTAGCACTGATTCTGAGGCCAAACATTCTAAATGAATTCTAAAGAGATTTGTGACACAGTAACTGTGTGTATAAATGGTCACTGTATGTATAAATTTATTTATACATGCAGTGACTCAGATAAACGCATTTATCACACTTAATATATATCCATCCCTATTGCATAAATACATTTATCTACACAGTGACTCAGATAAATGGATTTATCACCTCCATTATCCAGGTATCTGTTGCATACATATATATATATATATATATATATATATATAGGCAAAAAATCTGTAATGCATCAGTTAGGGTTGTTCCACAAGCAAAAAGCTGGAAATTCGGGGTTAGGGTTGAAAGCCCCTTGCACCCTCCCAGCCCACCCCCCAACTGGCATCGGGGTGTGCGTTAGGGTCATCGCCCTTACTGTCACCCCATCACGTGTAAAGAAGCTGAGGTATAGGAGAATGGGGTGAGAGTTAGGACTGATGACACCAAACACACCCCGATGCCAGTTGGGGGTGGGCTGGGGTCCAAGGGGCTTTCAACCCTAACCCCAAATTTGCTAGCTTTTTTTTTGCTGTAGAACAACCCTAACTGATGCATTAAATGGATCTTGCATTGTGACCTAAAACACTAATATCTCGGCTCAGGGGTGGGCTAGGGACACAAATGAGGGCTTGTTTTGCTCAGGAGGATCCGTTCACATATTTCTGAATGACTATTACAGTATGCACTGCAAACCCATTAGTCCACAGTGTGGAGCAATGGGCTTGCAGCTGTTACTGTAAGCTGTCATTCAGCGCAGCTCCACAGCAGGTATACGGGTGGTTGCTGCTATCCACGATGTGAGGGGGCTGGGTGGGCAGGAGGTCCTGTGTGGGTGAGGTGCCACTGGACCACCAGGGATGTCTTGCTGTTGGTTTTATGGGCAATCACAGCTATGGGAGAGGTGGGGGGGTTACACTAGACAACCAGGGAATTGTGAAACATGTCTTTTTCAGCAATCGCAGCTACAGGAGGGGTTCCACTAGACTACCAGGGAATTATGAAACATTCATTTCTCAGTGATTGGGGCTACAGGAGGGGTGGGAGGTGCCACTAGACCCCTTCTGGCAGCACCGGTTACTATGCAGGGCACCAGGCACATTTTGCTGGCCTGCCCTGCACAACACATTAAAATGGAGCCATAATGACATGCAAATGGCCCCATTTGCACCTTGCATGTATTATGGCCCCATTTGTATACTGCTAACTGAATATCAGGAATGTGCACACAGCATAACTCTGTTGTGCTGGCGCAGTTCCCATTCCTGGTATTTAGCCCTGTCTGGGTGGGATGCTCCAGCACATGGCATATGCGCAATGCACATTGCCTGATACTATTCAGCGGAGATGCGCCATGGCTCATCTCTTTTGAAGATATATCCCTTAGTTGCCTGTGAAAACTCAGTTGCGCTATGCCACCAAATGTACCATTGCCAGGGCGCAATTCTGAATATCGGGGCCTTAGTGTCCCGAAATACATAAACCACCACCCCCAACACCTGTTGGTGTGTGAAGGAGTGGGGGGTGGGGTGGGGTGGTAGGGTTGGTAAACCTAACACCGAATTTCCATACTGAGTTGTGTGCAATGAATATATATATATATATTTATTTGTGTGTATATATATATATATATATATATATACACACATACACACACACACACATATATACGGTGTGTGTGCAGTATATTTCAGAGTAATCTCTTCTACAGAATTTTCTATTTTGACCATTGTGGTGTTAAATATGACATTTAAAATGCTAGCTTTGGTGCATAGAGTAAGAATCAATTTTTGTTCCAGATCCCACCCCGCTTGTTCTCGGACACTCCCCGCCTGCAGCTCCCATGCCCAGGCTTGCCCCCCCGGACACTATGAGCAAAGTCTGGGTTTACCCCCCAGGTCAGGGTCACAGGAGTGAGACCTTCCTGGTGGATGTTGGAGGCAGTGGACGGCGGGATGGAGCAGGTTGTCATGTTGCAGGGGCTGGCTTTCTTCCTCAATGCTTGATTCCTGAGGGTGGGGATGTACAATGATGTACAGCATCCACCCCACCCCCTAATGCAGTGGCACCAGTCATGGCGGTATTCTCAGCCTCCGCCAGGGGTCCGTGGAGTGCCGGACACTCTTCCTCTCCCTCCCCCTGGAGAAGGAAAGCAGTCCTCAGAATGCTTGATCCTTTTTCCCCAGCCAACCCTCCGACTCCTGGGTCCGTTCCTGAACTTGGGTCATCGGTGTTGCAAGTGGAAATCCAACCGCTGCACTGGTGGGTCAGCCCATGCAAATCTCTTTTATATTAATAGATTCACTAGTAACTCATGGGACTCCTTTCTCTGTGCACTACTCTGAGGGACATGCCCAAGTTTCTTATGAAATAGGGATTACTTTGTTTTTTTATGTTCCACATGTGCATGGTGAACATCTTACTATGAGAGTGCCTTTTGAGAGGTATGACACTGTTGGTCCAATGCAGAGTGGTCTGGTAGAGGGGTTTCAGTGGCACACCAGTTATGAGCCAGGCTGATCATGACAGAGTTTTGGCTTGCTGGGCAGAAACAGTCATCTGCTTGAAAATAAAAATTAGACCTAATCATAGGACAGCTCTTCTCTTTGATCTGCACTGCAAGCTGATCTGTCATGATCAGCCTAGGAATTTCAAACATTTAGGCCCCCGTCCCCCCCATTGAAAACAGATCGTCTTGTAAATCAAATAATTTCTTTAACAGGCAGCTGGTTTCGGAGATTGTAAATAAAAGTTTGTAGCTGGCTGTTTGCTCTCACTTTGGGCTTAAAAGCCCTATAATCTAGCTGCCAGTTAAAGAATGACTCCCACCAAAAGTGCTAATTTGCAGAATTAGAATAAGCATACCCCCAAATAAATCACATATCAAAAATAAGGTTTCTGCGTTACTTCATTTTAAAGTTATGAGCTATTTTGTAACCCTGATTTCACTACCTGCTCAAAAAAGCCAGTTTCAGTGAAGAGCTACTGATGATGTCATCTCCTGAACTCACAGTCCAGTCCTCCGTGAGCAACCTAATATGACCTGCTTCTCCAAAGTTTAAGAAACTGTAGCTACTGTATAGTAATCCTTTAAAAATAAAATTTTGACATAGGGTTGGCTGCAGTGCTTGCATTTCCAGAATGTTCAGATGCACGGCACTGTACTTTAAAACATGTTAGGAGGGGGTTTTGCAATGTAGCACAGAACCAAGGTATAGAATGTTAAGGTAGTGCACAATTTTAAAATGTTGCGGGGGTGGGACAGTCAGTCTCAGAATGTAACAGGGACAAACATCGAGAAATTTGGAGGGGACTAGCAATTTTGGAATATAGTGGAGGATGCATGCTGTCGGAATGAGACAGGACATACCATTTTATTCTGAAATTACTAGTCCCTGCCACATTCCGTAATTGTACACACCCACCATATTACAAAATAGTGCATCACATCCCCACCACATTCCAACATCATTTATTCCAGCCACATTCTAAAATTATGTATCCCTGCCACATTCTGAAATTGCACATCCCTCTCACATTCCCAAATTGTGCATCTCTGCCACATTCTGAAATGGCGCATCGCCACCAAATTCCAAAATTGCACATCCCCACCAAGTTGTGTTTTAATGCCATATTCCAAAATTGTCACTGCCACGTTCTCAAATTGTGCATCACTGCCACATTCTCAAATTGAGCATCACCACCACATTCTGAAACTATGCGTCACCGCGACGTTCCAAATCTGTATGTCACCACCACATTCCGAAATTGTGTATCACTGATGCGTTCCAAACCTGTGCATCACCATTGCATTCTGAACCTGTGTATCACCACCGCATTCAGAAATTGTGCATCACCACCACATTCCGAACCTGTGTGTCACCGCCACATTCTGGACCAGTGCGTCACTGCCACATTCAGAAATTGCACATCACCACTGCATTCCAAAATTGTGGGTCACCGCCACATTCCAAAATTGTGTGTCACCACCACATTTTGAACCTGTGCATCACCACCACATTCTGAAATTGTGCATCACTGCCGCATTCTAAACCTGTGCAATACTGCCGCATTCCAAAATTGTGCGGCACCACTGCATTACAAACTTGTTCATCACCACCACATTCCGAACTTGTGTGTCACTGCCACATTCTGAACCTGTGCATCACTGCCACATTCAGAACCTGTATGTCACAATGCATTCTGAACCTGTGCTTCATCCCCACATTCCCAACCTGTGCGTCACCACTGCATTCCGAAATTATGTTTCACCGCTGCATTCCAAAACTGCGTGTCTCTGTCACATTCTGAAATTGTGCACCACCACTGCATTCTGAAACTGCATGTCAAACCGCATTCTGAAAGTGTACATCATGAAAGTATTCTAAAATTGTGCATCACCAGTACATTATGAACCTGTGCACCACTGCCACATTCTGAACCTGTGCGTCACTATCACATTCTGAACCTGTGCATCATCGCCGCGTTACGAACCTGTGCATCACCACTATGTTCTGAACCTGTGCATCATGGCTGCATTCTGAAATTGTACATCATCAATGCATTCTGAAATTACGCATCATCACCACACTCTGAACCTGTGCGGCATCGCCACATTCTGAAACTGTGCGTCACCACCGCATTCTGAAATTGTGAGTCACCACAGCATTTTGAAACTGTGCATCACTGCCACATTCTAAAATTGTGCGTCACTGCCTCATTCTAAACCTGTTTATCACCAACACATTCCAAACCTGTGCATCACCACAGCATTCTGAAATTATGCATCACTGACATGTTCCGAACTTGTGTATCAACGCCACATTCCAAACCTGTGCAACATCAATGCATTCTAAAATTATGCGTCACCACTGCATTCCAAAATTATGCATCACTGCTCATTCTGAAATTGTGCATCACCACCGCATTCCAAAATTGTGCGTCACCACTGCATTCCAAAATTGCGCATCATCACTGCATTCTGAAACTGTGCATCACCACTGCATTCTGAAACTGTGCATCATCGATGGATTCCAAAACTGTGTGTCACCACCACATTATGAACCTGTGTGTCACTGCCACATTTGGAATCTGTGTGTCACTGCCACATTCTGAACCTGTACGTCACTGCCACATTCTGAACCTGTACGTCACTGCTGCATTCCAAAATTGTGCATCACCACCACATTCCAAAATTGTGCATCACCACTGCATTCTGAACCTGTGTTGTGTGGCACCAATGCATTCTGAAATTGTGCGTCACCACCACATACTGAAATTGCACGGCACCACAACATTCTGAAACTGTGCATCACTGTCGCATTCTGAACTAGTGCGTCACTGCCTCATTCCAAACTTGTGCATCACTGACACATTCCAAACTTGTGCCTCACCACATTCCAAAATTGCATGTCACCACCACATTCTGAAATTGTGCAGCACCATCGCGTTCTGAAATTATGTGTTCTAGCTACTTTCTGAGATTGTGTCATTGCTGCATTCCACAACTGCAATCTGGTGACATTTCAAAATCCCATACCTGCAGTATTCTAAAAATTGCACACAACTTTGTCATTCTAAAGCCATGTTAGCTGCTGCATTTTGACCCCCTTCCCCACATTCTGAAGTAATGTACCTTGCATCTACACATTATAGAAGTGCATGTACTGACACACCCAGTGTCAGTTTTCCTTTTTCTGATGTTTGCTACAACTGCAGTTTTAAGTAACATAGGATACATAAGTCTTATCAGGTAGCTTGCAGGGAGGAGGTGGGACTAGGTTGTGAGTTCAGGAGATGACATAATTAGTAGCTCTTCTCTGAAACTGGCATTTTTTAAACAAGCAGTGAATTAAGGGTTACAACATGACTTATAACTTTTAAACAAAGTAACTTACAGATCTGATTTTTGGCATGAGGCCAATTCAGGATATGCTGATCCAAATTCAGAATTTATTGATGGTAAAAATGTTGGTGTTAGTCCCTCTTTAAACCAAACGGTTATCATGTGCTTACAAAAGTTCTGCAAAAGACAGAGGGAAGTGTAGTAGAGAATGGTTCCATGTGATAATAGTGGCAACAAACAAAAATAGTGCTGAACACAACGGCGACTACACATTGCCAAAAGTCAAAATTGTGATCAGCACCATGCCGACTGCCACAACCAGTGACTGCCACTTTGAAACTCCACAGAGGAAGGACTGGACTTACATTAAGTGTGGGAGGCTATGTCCCACCCCACAACCCCCATTTCTATTATTATCAGCTCCGTGGGGTGATGACGATGGGGGAAATGGCAAACAGCCAGTCCCGAACCCAGGTCTGCCACACACAGAGGTAGTGACTCTAGCCACTACACCAGATGGCCGGCTTGGGACTGGCTGAATCAACACACCCCTCTATACTGCAGAACAACTACTCCCTACAAACACAAAATCACTATACTTGCTATGTGCTATATAGTGCACATAGCCCAGTTTTACACTTGCCATTTTAACATCGCCTAAATTCACTTGCTTAAACTGATTTGCCCATATCATGGGATACCATGGAGAACAGCATGCAAGGGCTCTGAAAAGCTCTCTCTCTCTCTCTCTCTCTCTCTCTCACTCTCACCCCTCCCCAGCATTCTGTGAAGCAGTGCCTAAACTTCGGACAGTATGGCAGGATTATGGAAATAAGCTCCTGGGCAGCCTGGATGGGCCTTGCGGTCCTTATCTGTCATCAGCTTCTATGTTTCTCTGTTTCCCTGTAGAAATCATGGCTGTCCATGTACAAAGTACTTTGCTTACTATACTGAAGACCTCTATACATTCTATTTTTCCATTTTCAGTCTCTCTACTCTGCCTCATCCTGAATGGCTCAAAGAGATAAATAAATATGTAATAGCTAGCTGACACATCAAAGGTTCCTTGTGGCAAACTCTGCTCAATGAGAGAGAGAAAGAGAGAGAGAGAGAGATGTGAAACAGAAAGAAATGTTTGTGTGTGAGCATGTGACACTCTGTTAACCCTGGTATTTCTAATGCTATGTGGTAGTGCACTGCTTGGAACATGAAGCAGTGCATGTGTGTTAGTGTGTTTATGTGGCACTTTGTTCCAGTCCTGCTGGCCATCATGCCATAGATTAGTACAATGTGTTAGTACAAAATACAGTGCTTATACAATAAAAGTTTGTGTTAGAGGTATAACTGAATAAATGCCATATAAGGCAGTGTATGTGTGTTAGTGTGTATGTAGCAATGTTCTGTGTGTGTAGACAGTGCACTGCTATGTTATACTGGAATATATGCATATATGTGTATATGTATTAGTGTGTGTATATCACAACAATTAGAAAGTGCAGTTAAGTGGCTCAGTGGTTAGTGCAGAAAATACTGCTTCTACAATTGGAACAGTGAATTTCTTGTGCAGTTTTAGGAAACTGCTCTGCACACATCTGCATTTTGATGATGGAAGCGTAGTTTGTTGTGTCCTCATCATGTACCAAGAACACAAGAAGGATTTTTTTTAATTTACTTGTGATTAGGTCTGGGGCGTTTCCAAAAGCTGCACAAGAAAGACATGCATTGTTCAAACTGTAGAAAAATTATCTTACATTTGGGAATGCACTACTGTCTGTAAAACTGATTACTAGACTCAGAAATAGTACAACAGTACAATAACCAGCTGCAGGACTCCCTACTTTTCAGATTTGTCTGTGGGAAGCCCTTTGGAGAAATACTGTGCTCCAAAATTCATGGAGTGCTGACATCGGAGACCAACATTTATTACTTTAAAATGCTAAAAAAATGTGGTGCTTTTTCCATTCTGTTATTCCATTTTGTTAGCTAAACAAATTGAGATAATTGCAGATCAGCTATAATGTAATCAGTGGTTTTCAGAAAAATTGAGCTTATCAGAACAATTATGTTTTAATGTCTGCTAGTATGAATATGAATAAATTTACAGCATCAGAGCAGTCGATGTTCCATTTTCCATTGCTGAGCCACTGAATAGAAACTGGTGCACTCAAACAGTATAGTAGACAAACCAGGGGTATGCTAAGAGCACCATTAGGCAGTCATGCAGTACAAACAACCAAGGCTGTGGATGCTATGGTATTTTGTAACATATAGAAACATAGACTTTGATGGCAGATAAGGACCGCTTGGCCCACCTAGTCTGCCCATTTCCCTACCTAGAGGATAAGTTGCAGATCCTATTTAACCAACAGCCTATTTCTTCCTACCCCCCACAAAAATTGCCTTATGTCTGTCCCATGCATTCTTGAATTCTCCCACAGTTTTAGACCCCACAACCTCCTCAGGAAGGCTGTTCCATGCGTCCACCACCCTCTCTGTGAAAAAATACTTCCTCACATTGCCCCTGAGCCGTCTCCTCTATCTTCAAATTGTGTCCCCTTGTTCTTGCACATCTCTTTTTCTGAAAGATGCTACCCTCTTGGACTTTGTTGATTCCACTGAGGTACTTAAACATTTCTATCTTGCTTTCCTCAAGGGTATACATATTAAGCTCCTTTAGTTTTTCCTCATATGGCTTCTCTTGCAGACCCTGCACCATTTAGTTGCCCTCCTCTGGACTGCCTCCATCCTGTCTATGTCCTTGCGGAGATGGGGTCTCCAGAACTGGACACAGTACTCCAGATGGGGTCTCACCAACTGTCTGTACAGAGGGATAACAACTTCCTGTTTTCTGCTGGTGATGCCTCTCCCTATACATCCCAGTATCCCCCCAGCCCTCCCTATTGCCTTCTCACATTGCTTGCCAACCTTAAGGTCATCTGGTATGATTACCCCCAGGTCCTTTTCCATTTTTGTTGTTGTTACCCCCCCTCCCATTGTGTAATCTTCCCCTGGGTTTTTGCTTCCCAGGTGCATTGCTTTGCACTTCTTTGCATTGAATCCAAGCTGCCATACTTCTGACCATTCCTCCAACCTTGCCAAGTCCCTTCTCACCCTTTTCACACCTCCTTGTGTATCAACCCTGTTGCAGATCTTTGTGTCATCTGCAAAGAGGCATACTTTTCCTTCCAGTCCCTCTGCAATGTCACTTATAAAGACATTAAAAAGGACTGGACCCAGTACTGAACCCTGTGGTACCCCACTAGTAACCCCTCTTTCTTCAGAGTGGACTCCATTTACAATTACCTTCTGTGTCCTGTTGTCCAGCCAATGTTTTACCCAGGCTACCACCCTGGGACCCACTCCCAGACTGGATAATTTGACTACTAATCTTTTGTGTGGGACTGTGTCAAATGCCTTGCTAAAGTCTAGGTAGGCCATGTCCACAGCCCCTCCCTGGTCTACTACTTTGGTCACCCAGTCAAAGAAATCAATTAGATTCGTCTGACATGACCTTCCTGCTGTGAACCCATGCTACCTTGGTCCTGTGCCCCACTGGCCTCTAAGTACTCAGCAATTCTTTCCTTCAGAAGTGATTCCATCACTTTCCCTACCACAGAGGTCAAACTGACAGGTCTGTAGTTTCCTGCCTCCATCTTGGTCCCACTTTTGTGAAGGAGAATCACATCCGCTTTCTTCCAGTCCTCAGGTACCACACCATCCTCCCATGATTTGTTAAAAAGGGTAGTCAGTGGTGTCACTAGTTCTCTGCTTAATTCTTTTAGAATTCTGGGGTGAATTCCATCTGGCCCCATTGCTTTGTCCACCTTCAGTTTTAGGAGTTCTTTCAGAACCCTTTCTTCTGTGAAAGGACTGGGATCGACCCCCCTCTCCAGAGTGCTTCTGTTAATTGGATTAGGCACCTCTCCCACTTCCTCTTTTGTGAATACTGAACAGAAGTATTCATTCAGTATCCCTGCTTTTTCACTGTCACTCTCTGCCCACCCACCATCCATTCTATTCAGCCTCACTATCCCTCCCTTTGTCTTTCTACGCTCCCTGATATACCTATAAAAGGTTTTATCCCCCTTCTTAACTGAGTTAGCTATCTTTTCCTCAGTTTGTGCCTTTGCTATTCTGACTACCCTCCCTGCTTCCTTCTGCCTTAACTGGTACAGTTCTCTGTCCTGCTCCTTCTGTGTTTCCTTATACTTCCTAAATGCTATCTTTTTCTCCCTAACCTTCACTGCCACCTCTTTTGAGAACCATAGTGGCTTTTTCTTTCATTTTGATTTGGTTATTTGCTTCACACAAAGGCTTGTTGCCTCTGTGATGGCAGTTTTGATATTCCCCATTGTTGCTCCACCCCTCCTTCTAGCCTGTTTGCTAGTGCTTTTCTAAGGCACTCTCCCATCTTGCCAAAGTCAGCCCTCCTGAAGTCCAGAACCCTCACTTTTGTATGGCTTGACCAAGCCCATTATCAATATTGATGCTTTGGATGTGTTTGCTCATTGTAGGCACTACAATAAGTATGTTTTTGTACTTCAAGAAACCCCAGTTTGATACGGTTTGGGTTTCTTTGTGCTTTTTGGTGCATGTGGGGTTTGATGATTATGCCATAACTGTACCAAAACCTAAGCAACAGTTAGGCCACTGTAGCCCATTTTAGGGCTGCAGTGAGTGGAGCCCTGCAAGCCTCTTACTACGAGAAAAAGGACTCCCGCATTCCTTGCGAATGAACATGTGTGAGTGACAAAAAAAGTCGCCTCCGCGTGCAACACTCTGCACTTGTACTATTTTTTCTTATTTTCTACAGTCCATGACCACTGAAATACATAACCCCCACCAAACCCTCACTCTTAGCACCCACCATCCTACTCCCCACACAGAAACATAACAGTGGCACTGGGGGGTGCCCAATCTCCAAGTGCAGGAATCCTCGCTCCCCCTTCCAGTACCACGCATGCACGGTTGTTTGTTATTATTTTTTCTTTTTTTTTTTAACTTTCCAACCCCCCACCTGACCCTCCCTCTCAACACCCACCACCCCACATGTCCCTGGAAGCATAACAGTGACACTGGGGGTGCCCAATCCCCCAGAGTCATGACTGGCATCTCGGCTCTGCTTTTATTTTGTTTTAACCTGTAACAAGAAAACTGTCCATCAATGTCTTTTGTGTCATTTCAGACCCCACACTTGACCCTCCCACTTAGCATCCACTCCCCAACCTCTTACTCACCCATCGGGGGTCCAACACCATAATTCTCTCTGGACCACAGACATGTCTTCACTCTTCAAGGCTGGACTGCAAACTAAAGAAACAGCTATGCCGTTCAATGTATTTCAATAAGGTTTTGAACTTAGAGGCATAACTTGGCCATTTTTGCATATTTCTGGCCCAAATGTTCAGCATGCCTTCTTTGGGACCCCACTTCATGAACAATGTCACTGTCGTTAGGCAAATCTGAAAGATGATTTTGTGGTCCCTGCATGAAATCACCTTTAGGGCAGGAGTTAACAATTTTCTCTGCTCTTGTTCATTAGGTGGTGTCATAAGAAGGCTATGTTTTAAATTCTGTGTACAAATATTAAAAAACAATAACATTATGAGCCTACATTGAATTTTGAGAACGCAGCCTCATAACTTTAGTAAGTGTCAATACTTTTACTCCAAATTTGCAACATAGCCATATCTTTACAACAGCTCATGAATGTGACAGCTGTCATTTTTCAAATCCTGGCCAAACTGTTTTTTTTTTTTAATTCTGAAAGGTGATTTCACTATCCCTGCATGAAATCACCTTTTAGGCATGAGTTGAACATTTTCTCTGCCCTTGTTCATGAGGCGGGTTCATAAGGAGGCTATGTTGGAAATTTGGTGTGAAAATATTAAAACTCAACAAAGTTATCAGCCTATGTTGAATTTTGGGAACGTAATCTCATATGTTTGGTAATATTCAATATTTTTACCCCAGCTTTTCAGCATAGCCATTTCTTTACAGCACCTCATGAATGTGACAGCTGTCATTTTTCAACTCCTGCCCAAAATGTGTTTTAGCATCCCAAATGTTGATTTCACAGTCCCTGTGCAAAATCATCTTTAAGTCAGGAGTTGAACATTTTCTCTGCCCATTGTCATGAGGCAGGGTCATAACAAGGCTATGTTGAAACTTTGGTGTAAAATATTTTAAAAAAATGTACAATATTGTTACCACAAATTCCTCAGCTGCAGCTCTATCGACTCTGGCCAGAACTTCTTGTTACTGCGATAGTTGCAGCTTTCTGCTCTCCTCGACTGCTGAAATTTATAGTGCCACTTGTTACAGGTGTGGGCTGTCATGTTTGGGAGCAGGAGTGAGCACACATGAGTGCCTTGAGAAGTGGGTTTACTGTACATGGCTGCTTGGGGTGTGTATGGTAAGGATGTTTGGTTTAACCAGCAGGTTTCTCCTGAGTGCACTGTATGGACTGTATATTTCTCCTTCCTTTACTCATAAGTGGGAGTGTGTGGAGTGTCGGGTGGCTGTGTTATGGAGGCTAGATTAACCTGATCAAGTATGCATGTGTGAGTGTGTAGGAGGGTGTGGGAATAGACAACACTTGACACAGCATAAAAGTGCAAAACACACAAATCTCTTGTGTGAATTTTGTTTTTCTTCTTTTGTTGTTTTTTTTTGCAAAAGATTATTCTTAACTCAGAATATAAAATACAAATAATGAAAATAAGAAAATTCAGCTCTCCCGAGATTCAGTGCTATTCTCCCCCAACAGTGCTGCCACAGACTGGAAAAATGTTTACCACAAGAAACTTCCAGAATTGTCTGTGCTACACGCTGCTGTACTTGCTCTCAGTACAGCTCTCGAAGCTCTACCGACTATCCATTTCCAGGAGGGGTTTATATAGTGAGACCCTATGACATCATAAGGTCAGCTGACCCACCCCTATTTCTAATACATCAATATTCTGTACTAGTACAAATATTTTGGGGTTCAGACTGACCACAAGCATGCCTATATTCACTTTATATATGGTTCCAGCTTAATATCACTTTATAGTGGACTACAAACCTTCATATTCGGCTGAATAAGACTTAAGGGCCACTTAACAAATTAAGGCCCTCCTTCATCCTGGTGTCATAGCCTATTCAGGTACTATAAATAAGGCTTAGTTTGGGCCTGCTGGTTCTGAAGAGCCCACCAGATTATAAGGGGAACCGCAAGGAACAGGTATGATTCTGGGGGCTTCCTTCCCCCAACCATATTATAATATTCTGTTCCCAACTGGCTGCTGTTAAATAAATATAAAGAAAACAAGAGTTCTATGTCCTCTGTAGTTTGTTTTGACATAGAACCTTATAAGACATTTAGTTTACCAAAGGTATTTCCTTGAGTTTCTTCACTCTCTTTAACTAAAAATTAATCCTCCTACATAAGCGGCTTAAGCGCCACACAAAAAGTGCATAGAACTCTAAGTGAAGCCACAAAGCACCCTATTTGAGATATCATGTCGGCTGAAATTTTCAGTCGATAGTTTACATTTCATTTGGGCCCTGTTTCCACCTCAGGACTTTCCTTAGCCCTGTCTTCATTTTTTGGACCATATTCTCTTTATTTTTTTACTCCCAGAGAGTAGGGTCTCCACCTAGTGCTCGGCTTTGTTCTCCAGATCGTACGGGAAACTGAGCACTACATTGTGCATCTTTAGCACATTAGGGTAAAGGCTAACTGAGTCATCAGGTCCAGCTTGCATATCGGAGATTGCTTTCCTAGCCCCAGTACTCTTTCCTGTGGCTCTCTGTCTCCTTGGGTGCATACCTGCTCCATATTCTTTATTTAGTACATACACCTGAGCGGGATGCTTACTTCCTTTCACCCGCTTTCCTCATTGGCAACCTCTTTCATGCCACCAGAGGAACTGGCAAACATTGCAAAACGTTTCTCTTTATTTTAGCCACAAGAAGCGGCAAAAAGGACCCCTTTGAATAGTGGTTGCAATGCTTTAAGCCAATAAAAGCAGCTAACAGTATAACAACTACCGGGTGCCTTTTTGTTTTACTTATTTAGGTAATTCCAGTAGTTTAAAATGGTGCTCTGCCTACCTCACTATTGCAGCTCTTTTTAAACAGCCACTTGGGGCAGCTATATGCTTTATTCTCTTGCAGGAGTGGACGGGGTACTGATTCCTTTTATTCAACTTTGGGGACAATTATACAGGCATCCCTGTACTCATTACTGTGCTCTTTTTAAAACAGAGTTGCCTTGGGGCAAAATCCCATATGGTTACCCTATACATGGTCCCTTCATCATAAGGCACAGTGGGCTTATACATTCTTTCTCTGCCCACTAGTCCAGGGCCATATTTAGTTAGGAGGCTTATTGCAGCCTCTACCCATATAGCACACCACCAGAGATGGAAGGAAAAATAGTGGAGCAGAATAGAGAGAGAGAGAGAGAGAGAGAGACAGGTACTATGGTGGGAGGCCACACCCTCATAAGAGAAAGCAAAAAGGGGTCAAAGGAGACCCAAGATAGAGATTGCTACTCCAGTAGGCTCCAGAATAGGGTATAGATAAGAGGAGATGTCCTGGGTTGTGTATTAACATACTGGGTAAAGAAAGACAAACTGCTACAGAGTTGGTGTGAATGGACCTCTGTAAGGCTGGCTACCTTGATGTGGTACAGAGGCTTATCACAATGTTTCCTAAATGCTGTAACTAGATGCTAGCTCAACTGTATGTGTGTATCAGAGAGAATGTTGTAAATCTATTAGGATTATTGGCTTATTGCGTATTTGACTGAATTGGGGGCGTGGGCTTATTGTTTTTGTGGCATGGTACCACATCTTTTGTTTTGAGTTTATGTGGGGTGCGGGCAAGAGCAGAGGGGCAACAGTGCCATCCACTGTTTCGTACAAGTTTAGAATTCCTGGCTACACCAGATACATGTTCTAATCACTTTTTGTTTCAAAACCATGGCAGGATCAACCAGATAAATATCACCTATAACTTCAAACCTATCACAATTATTCCAGGATCAACCAGATCACCTACTGTAAATTAAACATTTATTTGTGAAGCCAGGGACTACTTTTTGTCCCCCCTCTCCCACTGTTTTTGGCCATTTTATGACAGACAACCCACTACAGGGAGTACAGTCATGCTCTGATATATGCACGCCTTTGGTGGTTGTTATTTAGCTTCAACATAACCCACAAAGTGCACCACAAAGCTTATATTACCCCAGGGCTTTTATACCAGTGGCGAACATCCAGCATTGACAAATGCTTGTTCTTAATTTCTAGGCATACAGTTTGGCAATGGTCATGCTGTCAGGGCCTTGTAAAACACATCATTAACTTCTTATAAGTTTGATTTTGGTATTGTAATTCCTTAATCCCCTCACTGACATGTACCAACTCAGGGGATGCTGTAATAACATATTATTAAAAATAATTATTAATAATAATAATATATTAATACTGGACTCTCATCTGCAAATGTTGGGGAACAAAAACTATGTAAATGCATTTTAAAACAAAACAATCCCAGGGCTTCAGTGGCAGCAGAGAGGATTGGAGCCAATCAGGCTCAGAGGGCAGCAGCTGAAACTGTGTGAAGAGCTGTGCTGGACATTGGCAGCTCTCAGGGATCAGGAGGGCTTCCTGGTTTAATGATCAGCCCCCTGACCCTCTGCTCCAGTTGGGAGTGCCAGCAGCTTGGGGGTGGGATTCGGAAGTGAACACTCAGCTGAAGAACTGAGCTGAAGCATTTACTAATTAAAACAAAACAATTCCAGGGCTTCATTGACAGCAGAGAGGATCGGAGCCAATTGGGCTCAGAGAGCAGCAGCTGGAACTGTGTGAAGAGCTGTCCTGGACTCAGCAGCTCTCAGGCATCGGGAGGGCTTCCTGGTTTAAAGATCGGCCCCCACCCAAGCCTCTGCTCCAACTGGGAGCACCAGCAGCTTGGGGGTAGGATTCTGTAGTGAACACTCGGCTGAAGAACAGAGCTGAAGCATTTACTGATTAAAACAAAACAATTCCAGGGCTTCAGTGACAGCAGAGAGAATCGGAGCCAATTGGGCTCAGAGAGCAGCATCTGGAACTGTGTGAAGAGCTGTCCTGGACTCAGCAGCTCTCAGGCATCGGGAGGGCTTCCTGGTTTAAAGATCGGCCCCACCCAAGCCTCTGCTCCAACTGGGAGCACCAGCAGCTTGGGGGTAGGATTCTGTAGTGAACACTCAGCTGAAGAACAGAGCTGAAGCATTTACTGATTAAAACAAAACAATTCCAGGGCTTCAGTGACAGCAGAGAGGATCAGAGCCAATTGAGCTCAGAGAGCAGCAGCTGAAACTGTGGGAAGAGCTGTTCTGGACATCAACAACTCTCAGGCATCTGGAGAGCTTCCTGGTTTAAAGATCAACCCTCCCCGACCTTCTGCTCCAATCAGGAGCACCAGCAGCTTGGGAGTAGTTCTTCTGGGGAGGATATAAGGGATCATTTCTAACATGTCACACACATTCGTGTCTGATCAAGTGAGTGGAACAGGTAAAATATTGGCATCTTGGGCATCTGCAGGTGTCAGCAGGGAAAGGGGGGAAGCAGAGGACCCTGTTGGCAGCTAAGGTAAGTGTCTGTGTCTGTCATTGTTGCACTCACTGATGGGATATAGGTAAGGGAAAGCCACAATATTGTAAAAGGTTACAGTGTTTGAGCATGTAAATGTTGTGTTTAAGGTTTAATAACTAATTAATGTAAAAAAAGGGGGCGAGGGGAAAGAAAACATACATCTTGTTATGGTATATCCTTAAAAGTGGAAGTATAAGTTGTATAGTGTAGTTACTTGTACTATAGACAGCTTGTTATTATCGGGTTTGGGGATGGGAGGACAGGAAGTATAAGGCAATGATAAACTAGGGAGTGTGGGGAGTGGTGCAGTGCAGTAGTTGTGGAGCAGCAGTCTTCAGGGAGACCTTCTGGAGGCTGCGATGCTGTCCCATTTGTGTGCACCTCATGGGATTAGAGGGGGAGTTCTCTAGACTAGAGGCTGCATTGATTTCAAGCCAGAAGGAGATTAATGTGCTCGAGGCTGCATTGGCTGAGAGTTGGGATACCTTTTCCCCTACCCAGGGGTCATCTAGTCAGGCACCTTTACCTCAAAGGATGCCAGATAGGAGCAGCAGTTGGACTAAGGTGGGCACAAGGAAGGAGGGGACGATGGGCTCAGGAAGGCTGGGGAGGTGGGAGTCACAGGAACATTTCTCAAACAGTGTCACTGCAAAATTCATACACCACTCTGCCTGAGTGGGACAGCCAAGAGGAAGCACCTGTGATAGTGGTTGGGGAGGAAGTGGGAGCCCTCGTAAGTAGAGGTCCCAAGGAGGGCAAAAGAGGACCCTGTAGAAGGAGGAAGCAATTACTAGTAGGTGACTCTATTGTCAGGGGGATAGAGTTAGGAATAGGAAGGAAGGCGGAGAGGGAGGTCAGGCATCACAGCCAGGAGGGATGGGAAGCATATACTACGGATAGCTAGGGCAGTAGCAGGGGAATGGGAGCTGGATGTCATTGTCCACCTAGGGACAAATTACCTGGCTGGGGATGAGTAAACAGTAGTACACACATACGAAACCGGTTGGGGTTCTCAGTAGCTACGGCCTGGTGTTCATGTACTAGCGGTATGTTTTCAAATATTACATAATAAAAGCATGCCTTTGTTTTGAGCCACACTGAGGAGTGCTGATATTTGCTGATTCAGTTGTCGTTTCCATTTCGTGCACCCTCTAGTAGTGGTTGAGCTGTTTTCGTGCTTGCTAACTAGTCAGGGAACCTACTCATGCTGGGGCAATACTGGACCTGGTGCTTACTAAGAGTGACGGTGTTGCAAACATCAGGGTGGGAAGTCATGTATGGACAAGTGATCATCAGGAAGTGTGGTTCAACATTAGAACAGCTGCAGAATTCTACCATACAATGGTGAGAGTACTGGATTTCAGAATGGCTGATTTTATTAAGCTGTGAGAATGTCTCATGAACGAACTGACAGGGAGTGAGGACTGGGGTGGGCCAGACTAAAGGACATAATAGTGAAGGCAACAAACCTCTGTGTTAAGCAAGTAAACAAAAGTAAAGAAAGAGGAGCTCATTATGGTTCTCAAGAGTGGTAGCAGAACAGGAAAAAAGCTAACAGAGCAGCTTTCAGAAGGTACAAGGAGACCCAGTGAAATGAGGAGAGGGAAGTGTATCAGGGAAAACAGAGACAGACAAGCAAAGCAGTAAGAAGAGCAAAAGTGCAAACTGAAGAAAGAATAACTCGGGGAGTATTAAAAGGGGATAAGAGACTTTTTTAGGTATGGTAGTGAAAAAAAGGGAGGGAGTGTGCATTTAAAGAGGGAAGGGGGGGACTGCATGGAGGAGGAAAAAAAAAGAAAAGGCAAACATATCAAACAAATATTTCTGCTCAGTTTTCAAAGTAGATGGGAAATGGGAGGGACCACAAAGAGGCACTAGAAAAATAGAGGTGAAAGAAATAGACAGTAGTCCGTTTTCAGTGGAGGAGAGTCCGGAAAGCACATGACAACCTGAAAGTAGACAAAGCTATGGGGCCGGACGGGGTACATCCAAAAATACTGAGGAAACTTAGGGAGGTACTCACAGCACCTCTGACAAAACTTTTTAACAGATCACTGGAGACTGGTGTGATACCAGAGTACAGGAGAAGGGCTCATGTAGTCCCTCTTCATGAAAGTGGTAGCAAGGAAGAGGTATGCAGTTACAGGCTCATCAGTCTAACATCGGTGGTCTATAGTTGATGGAAACACCATTGAAAGAAAGGATTGTGGAACATCTTGTTTCCAACAGATTGCAGGACCCAAGGCAGCATGATTTCACAGAGTGAAGGTCATGCCAAACAAATTTGATAGACTTCTTTGACTGGGTGACCAAGGAGCTAGACCAGGGAGGTGCAGTGGACGTGGCCTATCTGGATTTCAGCAAGGCTTTCGACACTGTTCCACATATGAGACTGGTGGGCAAGTTGGGTAATTTGGGGTTAGATAATAAGGTGTTAACCTGGATAAGAAACTGGTTGATGGATAGAACACAGAGAGTTGTGGTAAATGGAGTGTGCTCAAAGGAGGGGAGGGTGACCAGTGGGGTTCCTCAGGGATCAGTGTTGGGACTGGTCCTATTCAATATATTTATAAGCAACATAGAGGACGAACTGGAAGGGAAGGCCTGCCTCTTTGCTGATGACACCAAGATCTATAACACAATGGACACACCTGGGGGGGGGTTGATAGAATGTGCAGGGATCTAAATAGATTGTAAGACTGGTCAAGTGTATGGCAGCAAGGTTATAATGCAAAAAAGTGCAAAATAATGCATCTAGGCCATAGGAACCCAGGAGTGGAGTACAAGATGGGTGGAGTGATACTGACAAAAGCAAGCAGGAAGAGACCTAGGGATAATCATACTGGATGACCAGAAGGTGGCAAGGCAGTGTGATATGGTAATTGGGTGGGTTAGTGGGATACTGGGGTGCATAGGTAGGGGCATCTCTAGCAGGAAAAGAGATGTGATTCTGCTCCTATATACAGTAAACCAGCTGTAAGATCCCACCTTGAGTACTGTGTACAGTTTTGGAGACCGCAACTCCGAAAAGACAGAGTGGAGGCAGTCCAAAGGAGGGCAACCAAAATGGTGCACGGTACATCAAAATTCCTACGAGGAAAGACTTAAGGAGCTAAACATGTACACCCAGAAGGAGGGGCGGGACATGATAGAAACCTTTATATACCTTACAGGGGTTACTAAGGTACAGGAGGAGAGTATCTTTCAGAGAAAAAGGTGCTCTAAAACAAGGGGACATAATATGAAGCTGAAGGGGGTAAATTCAGGAGGGATGCCAGGAAGTACTTTTTCATAGAAAGGGTGGTGGATACCTGGAATAGCCTTCCATAGGAGATGGTAGATGTGAAAATAGTAACTGGATTCAAAAATGTCTGGGATAGGTACAAGAGAATCATGGGAGTAGGGTAGAGAATAAAATAATAATAAGGTTAAATAATACAAAAAAAACCCCAAAAAACAAATGGGCAGACTGGGTGGGTGCAGCAGCCCTTATCTGCCATCACATTCTATGTATCTTTAGGGTTAAAGCATCAAAGGTAGGGTAATCAAAAGTTAGGGGAACATTCCATGGAGCCTCAGACAGTTTGTGGTGTAGACCATAGATGTGAGTCCTAACTTGCTGCATCCGAGCTAGGACTTAACACATTTTTCACAACTGTTTTGGTGCTTTAAACATTTTGGTTGTGCTGGCATTAGAAAATGTTTCTTTTTTCATGTGTCCAGAAATGCACGTAATGCACCTGCATCTGAACTTAGAAACATTTCCCACTTCACGAACACTGAAGCAGTAGTTTGTAAATTTGACCCAAAATGTGTTTTATATGGTTAAACCCTCAAACACATTTTAGGTCAGATTTAAAAAGTTCCACTTACATGGTCATGAGGTGGGGTTGCAAATTGGCCAGCCTGAACATTTGGATTCAAAATGGGCAAAATTGGCCAAGATATATGTAAAAGTTAAAAAACTGGACATTTTTTATAAGTCCAGGTGAATGCACCGTATGCACATTCCTAGACTTAGAAAAGACACAGAAAGCATTGCCAAATTTTTCTAAGTACAGGCACATGCACATGCACATTATATGTATTTCTGGACTTAAATTATTTCCCCATGGTTTTATTCATTTCAGGTAGAGGAGCACATCGATGGATATTTTTTTCCACTTTATTTTGCTGCATATCTCCTTCCTGTCTTCAGTACCTAACTCCTGTGGAGCTCCCAAGCATCCTCCACATAGTGGTGACTTACCCCTAGGTGAGGACAGGGTGGAAGGGATACACCCGCACACTCTAAGTCATCAGTTCATTATGTAGTTATAGGATTATGTCATATGCCCTTGTTAATTGTCTACCTGTTGTCACAGAGCTATTCTTGACTGAAAATGTATTTCCATATGGCTGTCAAGTTTGTGTTTGAAGGTAGCAAAAGTTTTATTTGAAATGACTTCATTAGGAAGAGAGTGTTCCACCCACATACCACTCTCTGTGAAAACCAATATTTTCTTTTGTCTGATTTGAATAGTTCCCCTTCATATTTTTGGTTATGAGATCTACGAACATATGAGCATACGAATATGCCAGCAGAAACAGACCACAGGCTATCTAAGTCTGCTCGGTGTGTGGCTAGCACCCCTAGTTTGTAGCTGCCCACCCCTCCCTTTGTCATCCACTGCCACCCCCAACTCCCCACCCTCACTCTCCCAGTTCCCTGTCACATGTCCTTTTGAAGCTGTTCACAGATTTACATGACACCACCCATTCTGGTAGTACATTCCATTTTGCTACCACCCTCTCTGTGAAATAGTGTCTCCTCATTTCCTTCCTAAATCTTCCCCCCTCTATTCTTAGCCCATGCCCCTGGTGACCCTTCCCCTCCTTAATTTAAAGACCCAATCTGCCCCATCCTTATTGATTCCCCTCAGATACCTGAATGTCTCTATCATGTCCCCCCTGTCCCTTCTATCCTCCAGGGTGTACATATTCAGGTCTCCCAGCCTACTGTCATAGTCTCTCCCCTCCATTCCACATATCATCTTTGTTGCCCTCCTCTTCACCCCCTCCAGTAGGCTGATATCACGCTTTAGGTATGGCCCCCAAAACTGCACACAATACTCTAAGTGTGGCCTTACCAGCGACCTGTAGAGGGGCAAGATCACCTCTCTTTGCCTGGACGAAAACCCCCTCGTTATGCACCCCAGCATTTTGTTCGCCTTTGCAGCCGCTCTCCTGCACTGGGCAGTGTTGTCCATGGTCCCTGTTATCTTTACCCCTAGGTCCTTCTCCTCCTCAGTGATCCCCAGCGTAACCCCACCCCAGCCAGTATTCTCTGCTTGGGTTCTTCACTCCAAAGTGCATACCCTTGTACTTCTTTGCATTGAACCCCAACTGCCACCTCTCTGACCACTACTCTAGCTTGCTTAGGTCCCCCTCTAGCTGCTTCCATCCCTCCCCTCCATCCACCGCTGCTCTGATTTTGGTGTCGTTAGTGAACAGACTTACCTTGCTCACCACCCCATGTGCAATTTCTGATATGAAGAGCCCAAACAATACTGGCCCCAACACAGAGCCCTGCGGCACCCCACTTATCAGCAGCCTTGGAGCTGAGAGCTCCCCTCTCACCACCACCTGTTGCAGCCTCCCACTCAGCCAGCTTGTAATCCAGTTCATCATTTTTGCCCCTACCCCTACACCAGTTAGCTTCCCCCCAAGCCGCCCATGAGGCACAGAATTGAAGGCCTTGTTGAAGTCCAAGTAAAGAACATCCACTGCATGACCCTTATCTAGCTCACCTGTCACCCAGTCATAATATTGTATCAAGTTTGTTTGACAAGACTTCCCTGAAATGAACCCATGCTGCCTGACATCCTGGAGGCCATTGTCCTCCAGGTATGACACCAGTCTTTCCTTCAGTATCATTTCCATGAGTTTGCACACCATGGAGGTAAGACTTACTGGATGATAATTACCTGGTTCATCCCTTGCTCTGCTCTTGTATAATGGTACTACACGTGCCATCCTCCAGTCCAGTGGCACACATCCCGACTCCAGAGAGGTGCTGTACAGATCCGCCAGTTGCTCCACCAACACCTCTGCCATCTTCCTCAGCACTCTGGGGTGGATACAATCCGGCCCTGGTGCCTTGTCTACCTTCAGTGCCCTCAGTCCCTCAAGGACTCTAACTGCCTCAATTCTTCCATCTGTCACCTCCTCTCCCCCCTGTCCACACCCTCCCAGCCCATGGTGGTAGTGGTCGCCCCCTTTTCTTCCGTGAACGCTGAGCAGAAGTATTCATTCAGTGCTTCTGCCTGCTCCTCCCCCTTTTCCGTCTACTCCCCACCCCTTTTTATCCTCACTATTGTCTCCTTGCACTTCCTTTTCTCCTTGATGTATCTGAAAAAGTCTCCCCCTTCCCTGTTAATTCCCTGCATTAATCTCAGCTCCCTCTGGGCCTTGGCTTCTTGCACTTTTCTGGTCACCTCCCTGGACCATCTTGCATACTCCTCCCTGTCCACTTCCTTCCCCATCCTCCTATACTTCTGGTGTGCCTCTTGTTTTGCTCTCACCACCTCCACTACCTCGCTGTTCAACCAGCATGGTTTTCTTCCTCTGCTCCTCTTACTCTGTCTCTTGGTGCAGGCTTCTGTTGCCTCTGTAATCCCCTGTTTAATAATATCCCACTTCTGCTCTGCATCCATCTCCTGCCTTATGCCTTCCAGTTTCTCTTTCAGTACTTTCTGCATCCTCCCTAAGTCTGCCCCCCTGAAGTTTACAACCTGAGTAACCGATTTCTCTGACTCCCCACACATTGTAATATTAAACTACACCATTTGGTGATCGCTGTTGGCTAGTGGATCCTCCACCACTAGCCGACATCTGTCATTAATTGTTATCTATATGTTTCCAATGTAAGGCATTTATTCTAAGTTTTTGTCCCTACTTGCTCTGTGAACTAGGAACATATCACCCATGTCTTCTCCTTTCCAGCGAGTACAGGTTCAAGGCCCTCAGCCTCTCTGTGTAGCTTTTTGATTCATGGTTCTTAATCATTTTTGTGCCTTCTCTGAACTTTCTCTATGTTATTCATTTCACCTAATGTATGTAGGTTCCAGACATTTCACCTAATGTATGTGGGATCAGGACCTGTACTGTGTACTCTAAATGTCCTCACCAGTGCCTTGTACAGTGGCATAAGCATTAGACATAATTTCAAGGAGACGAGGCACTGGTGTCACTTTTCCAGATTCAAACCTATTCCCTTAGGAAATCATGACTAGGATACCAAGAGCTTTATTTATTTATTTATTTATTTTTTAACCAGGAGAGACACACTAAGCTGCAAGCTGGTTTACAGGTTGACCTGGGAGCACAAGGAAGTTAAGTGACTTGCTCAGACTCACAATGCATGGCAATGCTCCAACATCAACAGTATCCAGCTCTTGTGTCACACTTCCAAATACACTGCTACCTGTTGTCACTGAGGTGACTGTTTTGCAGCAGGGGGCAGAACCCTCACGCGACCCCTCCTGCTCCCTCTCCTTGGAGAAGGAGAGCATTCTCAGGGACATTCAATTCTTTTTCCTTTGACCAGCCCTCAGTGATTCTGGCTTGTTCCCAAACCTGGGTCACTGACACTGGGATCAATAGCCTCACGCACTGCACTGACAACCTGGCATGGGAACTGACAGAAACTGAGAAATTGCCATCGAGAGACATTGAGGATCAGCAATGAAAGGGCAAACTACACATGTCCAGTAGGGAGCAAGAGCTTGACAGGGTGTCAAAGGGTGAGGGTTTGATGTTTTATTTTACAGGTATCAATTAGTGGGGAGCACTGAAGAAGACAGTGAGCAGCCATGGTTGAGGGAAGGTTTTGCTGATCATCCACTATAGCACAAAATGTAATGATATTCTTGGGTGTCAATGTGGTGGGGAAGGAGGGTGGCATGGGTGCCAGGGTGCCAGAAGGTGTCTGTGAGTTGAAGTTTTTTTTTTTTTTTTTTACAGGTACCAATCGGCAGAGGACAGTGGAGAAGATGGCAATCAACCCTGATGGAAGGAGGGCTGTATCGGTCTCCCAGTCTGGACCTAATAAAACATTGCTCAGGGCTGGGAGGGAGGTGGAGTACCAGTGGTGACACTGGGCACATCCCCCTGGTGAAATTTAGCAATCAGGTGTCTGCTTCATCATGTCTCACAACTAAAGCCAAATCTGGATTCTATTTTTCCTTTTTTATCTTTTTTTGCCTTGTTTACTATTACTTTATCTTCTGGCGCTTTTGCTGTAAGCCTGCAAAGGCAAGGAAGAGTAGATATTGCTAAAGTGAAGACTGTAATGTTCACACAGAGAATAGTATATAGGCTGGTGTGTGTGGATTTTACACACCGAGGTTGTCAGGATGCTAAATAAACCCGAGGTGAAACCTGAGGGTTTATAAAAATACATCCACAATGGTATATGTAAAAATCGAGAGTTCTCCACCCATATTAATTTTTTATAATTGCTGGCGTGCGCTTTTTTCACCTCAGCAATTATAGAACATAAAATAAACTAAAACTGGTGTTCAGGAAACCGTGAATAGTCTGGATTCTGTGCGGTCAGTGATGTTTCAAGGTACAGTGCTCCACTTGTAGGGGGAAAAATAAGTGGACATTTTGACCAAAAAGATGTATGTTTGTGTGCTTATTTAAAAATAAACTTACCGTCGAGCGTCCGCTGTGACGTCCTTCCCGGCTTGAAGTCGGTGGCATACACTTGGTTGTGTAGGCATCCTGACAGGGAAACACAGCATGGATTTAAATTTTTCTTGTGTTTGTCGAGGTCAGAAAATACATTTCTTTCTTTTTTTTTTAAATAAAATAAATTACTGCTGAATGCAAGGGACTGCAAGGTGTGCGACAGTATGGGATTGCTCCACAGAATGTCAAAGAATGGCGACTGACACATAGGTGGTGCGAGGGAAACCTGGCGCATGTTTGGCAAATTATAACCGGGTTTCCCTATGGGAAAAAGCGCGTGTCAGTAATTATATTACAATTAAGGGCACAAGATTAATAAAACTAAAGTTGTAAATTTTATTTATTTAAATATTTGTAACCGAGTGGACCCGCTGAGACCTTGATGGTCCCTTTTTCAGGAGTGACCTGGGATTAGTTATATGTACCTAGAGGGGGAAAAAAAACAATGCATTGGTATGTACAATCAAGCGAGACTAACATAGAATATAGGAACATACATCACACCATGTAGGGCAATTGCAAAATATTACAACAGTCCAGACATTTTGTTATTAGTTAGAAACAAACAGTTAACACATCTCAACATTGATAAGTGCAAGGACCAGTGCTCCTTTGTTGCTTTCCATTCCTATCTCCCCATTAAATATGTTCTTGTGCGAATGTCACCTTTATTTTTTTTGGTTGGGTCCCATCGAGAGACCTCAGCTGAGGCAGTGGCACTGAGGCCCAGCACCAAGGTGTGATTTCAGCACTTTCTTAAAGCCTCCTATAGAGGTGCTATCCTGTACCTCTCTCGGCAAGCTGTTTCAAAGTTTGGGTAGAGCCACCCTGGCTGACCTCTGACCTAGGGATGATTTGGTTCTAGGTATTTTGAGTAGTGTCTGATCAGTGGACCTGAGCTCTCTTCTGTTAGTCTTGGGGGCAAGTAGGTCTCTTAGACCTGGGGTGGCCCCCGGGGTTGCTGTAACTTGAAAGCCAGACACCAGGGAGGGATATGCTAATCTAACTTTGAGGGAAGACCATTCTAGGGTCAGGAGCACCTTGTAGTGATGCTCCATCTGCTGCACCCCAGCGGTGAACCAGCTGACCCTATGATAGAGGGTGCTCAGGCGCTGTCTTTCCATTGGCCTCAGAGTCTGGAGCATGGTCGCTCCATAGAACAGAGTGGGTAGAATTCTCCCATTGCTGACTGCTATTCTAGTTTCTTTGTTCAATGACACAGTTTCTAATTAAATAATGTGCAGTATTACCAAAATTCAGAAAAATTAAAAATAAATATTTTTATAAAAATGCGTGTTATTAAGCTGTCAGGAAATGTTATGTATCAATACAAAAAAATAGTACTGCTACACTCAAGGGATAAAAAAAAAAATTGTATACAGTATGTGTTTGCTGTTTTTTTGACTCTGTCACAATTAAAGCAGCAGTGCAAAGAAAATGTTTTCTAAAATCTTGTTTCAGTTACAATAATAAAACATAACCTACCAGCCAGATCTACTTTTCTAGATACCTCCTATGGAGTTCACCATGAGTTTTTTTTTTCATTTTCTCCATTCTAACCCTTGCCAGATCTAAAACGCTGTCTCTAAGCCAAATGTGGCTGCCATCTATTCTCTTGAGAAAAAAATACATTTTTGTATTAAAATACTTACATTTTGGTGGAACTAGAAATGTTTACCACTAAATAAAACTGTAATATGCCTGGAATGTTTAATATTGCAACAACAACAAAAAAGGTACGGTAAAAATATTTTGCAATTTCATTGCACTGCTGTGTTAAAAAAACATGCATCAATAATGTACTAGAAAAGCAGTTTTAAATATGTGTCAATACATACAGAATAGTATTGATTCATAAAAACAATATTGACAGAAATAATTCTGAAGTGCAGCACTCCAAGCCTTCGTTTAAAAGAATTAAGTTTCTAGTCCCAGCAGTTCCAAAGTTAGACCTTTCAAAAGATGATTTATTGAAATGATAAATCTTAGGAACCATTAGGGCTAAAACCGTATAATTTTTAAAGTGAAAGTTTGGAGTCAACTACATTTTTTTTCTTGTTTAATTTTTTTATTAAATGGAACAAAAAGAAAAAGGAATAATACATACATTTGGCTGTGGATCAGTACAGAAAAAAAAAATTGACAAGCACATCATAAATAAAAGTTTGTGATGTTACACCGTGTAAATACAATATAGAAGGTGGTTAAAGACAACACTGTTATGAGATCACATGACTTCCTCATGCATGCCATTTGGGAACCATATATAAGCGAAGAACACTAAAAATCTCAGGGCTATAATCATTTGTTGAGGAGGACCAAAGTTACATAGGAAAGACACCCTGTTCTATGGCTTCAATCAAAGGGTGCCACAGTTTTTAAAAAAGTTGGCAGAGCCATTTGCCATCAGCTGCATTTTGTTTCCAAATTCATGCAGATTCTCAAGTTAAGGGCCTATTGCTGTATGGTGGGGGGTCTGGACGACATTCAAGTTTGAGATACCATTTTCTTAGCTGCAACTAATGCAATAGACCAGAGTGCTACATTATCTCCCCTCCTGGGATGATATGGGTCAGCCCCCAGCAAATGTTCCAAAGAAGATTTAGAGGGAGTATATCCCAGCATTTTACTGATAATGTTATACATTGCATACCAAAATGGGGTGTCTTGTGAACATGTTAGGGCCATCTGTAGAAAGCCTGCTTCTTCTGATAAACATTTGGGGCAAATACCAGAGTTCTCTGGATTCATAATTTACAATTTTTGGGGGGAGATATACACCCTATGCATGAAATTTAGTTGAACATGTCTTAGTTTGTTAATATGCAAACAGCTTAGAAAATGTTTTGCAACAAATCTTCAAGTAGCCGCATTGATTTTAGTAGAGAGATCTTGCTCCCACATAGCCCTGATATCTACTACAGTTGAATTGTTTTTCCCCTGTAGGATATGACTGAAAATCATTAGGGGCTGACTGCAGGGTTGGGGATGACAAAGTTCTTCTTCAAACGGAGAGGGGGCTAGCCCACCCCAAGATGCTATCCAGTGCAGTGCCCAAGCTGTGTCACACAGTAAAGTACACAAAGAAATCCCCTGGATCAATATTCCACTCATTCTTAATTTCAGAAATGTCCAGAATCCTGCCACCCCTATATAAATGGATCGCAGATTTTAAGCCTAGCTGTCACCACCCGAGCAGTCTCTGGTGTAGCTGGACCAAATAGGGACCATTCCTTTTCATGGCAGTGATAGGGTCAGTATATGGGGAGGGTAGTTGTAGATGGTTTATGTAGGTTATGGTTTATGTTAAGCCAAGGGGGGGGGAAGACTAGAGATTGAGTAGGTTCTGTGGTGGCACATTGGATAGGGAATGTAGGGCAGACTAGGTGGTCCAAGAGGTCCTTACTGACGACAACTTCTACGTGTCTAAGTTTCTATGTTAGTATACTTCTTTTGATACAGACAGCTTTCCCCTCCACAAAAATGTATACATAATAGAGTTCAACTGTTTGAAGTGCACTAGCAGTACTGGTATAGCTGAGGACTGATATAAATAGAAGCATCTGGGTAAGATGAACATTTTAATAGCATTTATACAGCCCAGCAAAGAAAGGGGAAGAGACTGTCACCATTCACAATCCTCAGAAAGTTTGAGGAGAAGGGGTTTGTAGTTCTTTGCCTATATGAAGCTGAGTTTGGCAGAGATACATATCCCCAGGTATTCAGTTTGGACCACCATTTTCAGGCCACCTAGACTGGGGACGAGCTGGGCTCTGATGAGGTTGCCAATTTTCCGTAACTCAATTTTTGTACAATTGATTTTATGACCTGAAAGGGATCCATATTCATGCAGAAGAGAGTGCACCACGGGCAAATCCCAAGTAGGGTTCATCAAATATAATGGCAAGTCATCAGCAAATAGAGCAACTTTGCGCTCCACACCCAAAGCCCTGAATGCTGGAGTGGCCCCCGAATAGCTGCCACTAGGGGATCCAGAGACATGACATACAACTGGGGGATAAAGGACACCCTTTTCCCACCCCAAGGAAAAAGAAAGGGTCAACTCCCCATTGGCCACTATCCAGGTGGTGGGAGAGGAGTACATCACCTTGATCCAATTAATAAGCTGCTGTCCCAGACCAAGAAGTCTTAAAGTCTTGAACATATACTCCCACTCCACACGGTCAAATGCTTTCTTTGTGTCCAAGACAAGGACCGCTGACCCATGATGTGTGGGTGTTTTAGCCCAGGAGTGTATGAAATTTAGGGTTCTGCAAATGTTATGCATCCCCTGCTGACCCTGAACAAACCCAGCTTAATCTGAGAGTATAGTGGATGGTAGTATTGCTAAGGATCATACTAAGGAAAGATAAGGAGCAAGGAGGCAGGCAGTGCCCATAACTGCTTCTGTGAATCAAGAGGTATATTACTGCAGATTACCACCTGATAATATGAAAATGTCCAGTCATCTTTTGAATTCATTCTTGGTTTTACTAATAACTATATCCTTTGGCAACTTATTCCAAGGGTTGACCACTCTTAGGGTGAAGAAATATTTCCTCGTAATGAAATTAAATTGTTTGCCAATTATTTGTAAAGGGTGACCTCTGGTAAGTTGAATCCTTGAAACTAAGACCAAGTTCAGTCATCAAATATGGATTGTAAATGATATCATTAAGTAATAGTAAGCCCCCTCTTAATCGACGTGTTTCTAGGTACATCAAGTTTAGGGTCTGCAACCTACTGTCATAGGGCACGTCATGCAAACCATAGATATGTTTGGTAAATTTACATTGTACGCTTACTAATTGTGAGCAGTTAGATTTTTTTATAAGGACACCGTAGCTGAGAGGCATACTCCAAGTGTGGCCAGGCATAGGCTCTAAATAATGGCATTAGGACTTTATCGTCCTTAGATTGTATATTGCGTCAAATAGACCGGATAACTTTATTGTTCTTTTTGATGGCTTCATTAATTTGTTTGGTGTTGTCAAAATCATTAGAAATGATGACACTAAAACCTTTTTCATCACAAGTAAAATTAAAGGTGAACCAGCAAGCACATATGAGTAATGGGGGTTATGTCTTCCCAAATGCATAATTTTGCATTTACTAGCGTTAAGCTTCATCCCCCATTTATTCACCCATTAAGAAACATAGAATTTGATGGCAGATAAGGACCGCTTGGCCCACCCAGTCTGCCCATTTCCCTACCTAATGGATAAGCTGCAGATCCTAGTTAACCAGCAGCCTACTTCTTTCTACCCCCACCCCCTAGAATTGCCTTATGGCTGTCCCATTAGTGCTTGAATTCAACCACTGTTTTTGACTCCACAACCTCCTCCAGAAGGCCATTCCATGTATCCACAACCCTCTCTGTGAAAAAATACTTCCTTACATTACCTCTGAGCCGCCCCCCCCATCTTCCAATTGTGCCTCCTTGTTCTTGCACACCTCTTTTTTTGAAAGATGCTACCCTCTTGAACTTTGTTGATTCCCTTGAGGTACTTGAAAGTTTCTATCATGTCCCCCCCTCCCTCCTTTCCTCGAGGCTATACATATTAAGCTCCTTTAGTCTCTCTTCATATGTCTTCCGGTGCAGATCCTGCATCATTTTAGTTGCCCTCCTCTGGACAGCTTCCATCTTGTCTATGTCCTTGTGGAGATTGGGTCTCCAGAACTGCACAAAGTACTCCAGATGGGGTCTCACCAGCTGTCTGTACAGAGGATAACAACTTCCTGTTTTCTACTGGTGATGCCTCTCCTATGCATCCCAGTATCCCCTCAACCCTCCTTACTGCCCTCTCACATTGCTTGCCCACCTTTAAGTCATCTGATATGACTACCCCAGGTCCCTTTCTATTTTGTTATTAGTATCTCACCCCCATTGTGTACTCTTCCCTGGGTTTTGTTTCCCTGGTGCATTACCTTGCACTTCTTAGCATTAAATCTAAGCTGCCATACATTTGACCATTCCTCTAACCTTGCCAAGTCCTTCTCATCCTTTCCACCCCACCTTGTGCATCAACTCTGTTGCAGATCTTTGTGTCGTCTGCAAAGAGACATACTTTTCCTTCCAGTCCCTCTGCAATGTAAACACAAAGACATTGAAGAGGACCAGTCTAATACTGAACCCTCGGCACCCCACTAGTAACCCCCTTTCTTCAGAGTGGACTCCATTTACTATTACCCTCTGTGTCCTATTCTCCAGCCAATTCTTTACCCAGGCTATCATCTTGGGACCCACTCCCAGGCTGGCTAACTTGTATATTAATCTTTTGTGGGACTGAGTCAAATGCCTTGCTAAAATCTAGGTAGGCCATGTCCACAGCCCCTCCCTGATGTACTACTTTGGTCACCCAGTCAAATAAATCTATTAGATTCATCTGGCATGACCTTCCCACTGTGAATCCATGCTGCCTTGGTTCTTGTGCCCCTCTGGCCTCTAGGTACTCGACAATTCTTTCCTTCAGAAGTGATTCCATCATTTCCCTATCACTGAGGTTAAACTAACAGGTCTGTACTGTGATGATGTAAAAATAGGCATATTGTACTGTGATAGACTCGGTATTTGTAGTCATGTCAGCTATAAAGGCCTGAAAGAGCACTGGTCCCAAAACCGAGCCCTGGGGCACCCCACTAGTAACATCTCCCAAACTAGATAGTTGGCCATTTATCATAACTCTCTGTGTTCTGCATGATAACCAGTTGTCTACCCATTTTATGATATTTTTATGGATGGCTAATTTGGATAATTTCTCAATCAGAGCCCAGTGAGGCATTATATCAAATGCCTTACTGAAGTCGATAAACACAATATCGCATGGGATGCTTTTATCTAGCTGGGCACTAATACACTCATATAAACACATTAAGTTAGAGAGAGACTGCTTCTACCTTGTTTGAAACCATGTTGCTCAGTATCATTACTGTTAAGTACAGGAGTGATGACATTTTCAATGAGGCTCTCTAATACTTTGCAGACAAGTATTGACTCCATTTGTGTGGCAATAATCTTGTCCAAAATTTTATATTCTGCAGACAGCAGAGATATGGGCCTGTATGATGTGCAAAGTGTATGGTCCTTGCCTGGTTTTGGAAGAACAGTGATCATAGCAGACTGCATGGAAGTGGGTAGGGTACCATATTCCAAGCTCTACGCCAGCATGTCAAATGGTGGCTTGACTATGTCACAGGCAAAGGCTTTGAAAAAACAATGGGTAGGCAATCCAGACCCATAGATTTTATTTTTTATTTTAATTTTTTAACTGGGCGGGAGCACTGGACCAAGGGTCCTTTTCCAGGCTCGACCTGGGCAAATTATGCAATATAAAAAAATATACAACATTCAGCAGAAACAATCATTTATAGTTACAAGTACATGACTCAAGCAAGTACAATTTTAGTTGCTTTTTAAAAACTTGAAGATAACATTTTATACATAAAAATTCAGGTAAACTAGTCCAGAATCAAGGAGCACCTGCAGTAAAAGCATGTACTGTAAACCAGCTCCAGTTTTATAGGATCCAACATTAAGAACAACCTCGGCTGATGACCGCAAACTAGGCAACATATCCCTGATTGAAAGAAGATCAGAGAGTGGGGAAGGGGTGGAGTGAAAAATATTTTTAAAAACTAAACAAAAATAATATTGTATACATTGCACTGGGGATAACCAAACAAGCTGCGAGTATAAGTGAGTACGTGAAGGAGCTAGCAAAACAAAACAACAAATGTTATTGCAGACAACAGAAAGATGTTGTTCCTCCTTAGAACCCAGTTTAAAAAAAAAAAGGCTAGATACATACTCAAAATGAAGTAAAAGAGAACCAACAGCAATGGCTTTACGTGATTCAAAAGAGAAAAAAGTGCCCTTGAGGGCCTTGATGGTGCAGTAAAGCTCTTTCCCACTCAAAGGCTCATCCAGCTCGCTGGCCCCAGGGGAACAATTGGATTGAATCTGGGCTTTCCCAAAAAATGATCCGGTTGTTGGGCAGTTGGAGAAACCTCTGAAGTGTAAAGGGATTTATAAGAAGCCCCAAATGGAGCCACAGTGCATGAGGTGTCCAAAGTTAACTGGTCAGACTGCTCTTGTATCTTACCAATAGTCTGCTCTCCCTCCCTTCGACGTAGCTGCCAGGCAAGAAATCCCCCCCGTATCCCCAACAAAACAGGCTCCAGCCTGTACCAGAAGGACTGAGCTTTCGATGCAAGAGCTGCTCAGCAAATTGAAGAGCCACTTCAACTTCTGTACTACTCTGTATAGGTAAGGTGTGGGCTTGTGCATAAGGGCTTCTTCACAGGCAGCTATTTTGATTCTGAGCTGCTCCACCTCATTTTCTGTCTGTTTTTTGGTATGAGCAGAATATGCAATGACCTGGCCTTGGATAAAAGCCTTCATTGCTTCCCGACACCCATGGGTCATATCACCCCCCTCTTGTTATGAAGCAGGAACTCTTTTAAGTATGCTAGACATAAAGGTTAAGAAAGTTCTTATCTCAAAAGAGTAGGGGGTCCAGTCGCCAAGGGCCACACACTGAATTCAAGCCAATAGCCAAAACAGCCATTGTCAATAGGGTATGATCAGAGCTCAAAATAGGGGAGTATTCGATGGTGTGGATGCCTAGAATGAGAGGAGAGCTGATGAGCAACCTGTCTAGCCTGGCATATGAGTGGTGGGCATGAGAAAAAAACTGTATTCCCGGCCAGTGGGGTTGATATGTCTCAGTGCATCAACTAAATTATACAAGGCTTCCAGATCTTCCATCATTTTTGGAAACTGGGATGGGGGTGGGATTGGATCTGTTGAGATTTGTATCCCAAACACAATTAAAGTCACCCCTGAGGATCCATGGGCCGGGCATGGAGGCCACATCCAGAGCTAGTTGCTGGAAAAAGCCCGGTCTTCAATGTTTGGAGCAAATATGGATCCCACCAAAAGGGTGTTCACGCCGGCTAGTACCACGTTGGCCAAGGCATATCTACCAGCTGAGTCTACTACTTTACTAAAAACATGAATCTGAACCCCATGGGGAAACCAAATAGCCGCACTCCTAGCTTTTGAAGAAAAACATGATGTGATCCAAACCCTCCCATACTGGCACTGGTTTTGTCAGCTTCCAAAAGGGACATATGCTTTTCCTGCATCAATAGGACCTATAGCTTAGATCTTTAACCTCAGTCCCTATTGCTACAGTGGTAGCCACAGACATTGCCAGCTATTTCCAGATATTTCGTGAAATTTCTGAAGAGTTTCTCTCTGCTGCCCCTACTGTGGAAATGCAGAAAGCAGGAAATATTTCTGGAAATATCACAGAAATTTCGGGAAATAGCTGGCAGTGTCTGTGGCTGCTGCTGTACATTGACAGTGTTAGCCATTTGTCATCCATAATAAGAGCCAGATAGTAGCTGGAAGAGTAATCTAGCTAGGAAGCAACAAATATTTTTTTTTTTATTTAGTTGTTTAACCAGGTATAGCACACTAAGCTGAAAGCTTTTTTACAGGAGCGACCTGGGAGCACAAGGAGGTTAAGTGACTTGCTCAGGGTCACACAGTATGCAGGTGGAAGCTGTGGGATTCAAACCCAGGTCTGGTCTGCTGGATGTCACCAAATTTGCAGCTCAAAGCCTTAGACCACTGCACTATACTGCCTCACAATTGCACTGGAGCAGGTACAGTAGGATAATAAAAGAAAACAGCCAGTATGTTAAATAGTTTTACCTGTAACTGCCCCTCCCTCCCTCCCTGACCCATACAATCTTACCTAATCATACCCCTCCCTCGCCCATGGTTAGAACAAACAAACTTTGTCCCACTTCTAACTGGTGGGTAAACAACAGTAAATTGATATAGAAACATAGAAACATAGAAGTTGACGGCAGATAAGGACCGCAAGGCCCATCCAGTCTGCCCATTTCTTTTTCTACCTTATAAATGTGCCATCGGCCTTTGCTCTGTCAGTGGCCTATCTATTCATAGCCATTTGTATTGCTCCCTTATGCCTATCCCATGCCTGTTTGAAGCCCTGCACTGTATTCATAGCCACCACTTCTTGTGGTAAGCCATTCCATGCATCCACCACCCTTTCTGTGAAAAAGAATTTCCTCACATTCACCCTTAATCGGTCCCCTCTAATCTCATGCTGTGCCCTCTTGTCCTGCTATTTTTCTTATATTTAAACATGCTAGACTCTTTCACCTTGTTAATGCTCTTAAGGTGTTTGAATGCCTCGATCATATCACCTCCCTTCCTCCTTTGCTCAAGGGTATACATATTGAGCTCTGTTAATCTGTCCTCATATGTCTTCTGATGCAGTCCCTGCACCATTTTGGTTGCCCTTCTCTGGACTGCCTCAATTTGGTTAATGTCCTTGTGAAGGTGTGGCCTCCAATACTGCACGCAGCACTCCAAATGGGGCCTAACCAGTGTCTTGTAAAGAGGGATTATTACCTCCCTCTTACGACTTGTGATACCCCTACTAATACACCCTAACACTCCCCTAGCCTTACCTACTGCTTTAGAGGTCTCTTGGATGATTTCAGGTCATCAGTGATGATGATGCCCGAGTCTCTTTCTTCCTTTGTGACTGCTAGCAACTCCCCTCCCAGCCTATAGGTGGCTTCAGGGTTTCTCTTCCCTATGTGCATGATCTTGCACTTCTTTGCATTAAATCCAGGTTGCCACTCTTCTGACCATTTTGCTAGTTTATCCAGATCTCTTCCCATTTTGCCCACCCCATCTGGATCATCTACTCTGTTGCAGATCTTGGCGTCATCTGCAAACAGACAAGCCTTACCCTCTAATCCATCTGCAAGGTCACTAATGAAGATGTTGAAGAGGACTGGCCCCAGGACAGATCCCTGAGGTACCCCACTTGTGACTTGCATCTCTTCTGACTGTATACCATTTACCACCACTCTCTGTTTCTGCCCGTCAACCAGTTTGCCACCCAGTTGACCAACTTGACCCACCCCGAGCCTACCCAGCTTATTTATCAATCTTCTATGTGGAACAGTGTCAAAAGCTTTGCTGAAGTCAAGGTAGGTGACATCAACTGCTCCCCCTTGGTCCACCACTCTGGTTACCCAGTCAAAGAAATCTATGAGATTAGTTTGACAGGACCTTCCTTTTGTAAACCCATGCTGTCTTGGATCCTGTGCCCCTATGGATTCCAGGTGTTGCACTATCCTTTCTTTAAGGAGTGCCTCCATAATCTTGCCCACTACTGAGGTAAGACTGACTGGTCTGTAGTTACCCGCCTCCTCCCTGCTACCATTCTTGTGGAGCGGGATCACATGAGCCCTTCTCCAGTCTTCTGGGACCTCTCCTGTGCTCAGAGACTCACTAAACAGTTCTGCAAATGGCTCTGCTAGTTCCACCTTTAGCTCCTTAAGTACCCTGGGATGTGTGTGCCATCCAGGTCCATTGCCTTATCTACCTGAGGCTTGGCAGGCTCTTGTGGGGACCCTTTCTTTTTGTGAAGGGGTAGGTCGCACCTCCCTTCCCCTGTGTCCATGATGCTGAGCTGTGGGCCCTGCCCTACCTTCTCTTCAGTAAATACTGAGTAAAAGTATCTATTTAGGATAGATGCCTTTACAGGGTCCTCCTCCTCACATGCTCCTTTTCTCCATTAAGCTTAGCAATACCCCCTCTGGACTTTCTCCTTTCACTAATGTATCTATAGAAAGTCTTGTCACCTTCTTTTACTGTTTGTGCTAGTGTTTCCTCAGTTTGGGACTTTGCCTGCCTTACTGCCTTCCCTGCTTCCCTTAGGGCAGTTTGGTATGCCTCCCTATCTTCATCCCGCTGTGTTCCCTTATATTTCCTGAAGGCCAGCCTTTTGCTCTGACCTTTTCTGCTACTGTATTTGAGAACCAAAGTGGTTTCCTTCTTCTTTGCACTTCCTTTTCTGTCTAACACAATGGGATGTTGCTTCAAGTATTGCATCCTTAATGCTTGACCACTTTGCCTGTACCCCTCACCTGTGTTTCTTTTTTGCCAGGGCTAGCTTAACTTTGTTGGCCATCTTATCAAAGTCAGCTCCTCCGAAGTCCCATATTTTTGCCTTGGAATGGGATGATTTAAATGTAGTAGCCAAATTGAACCATACCATGTGATGGTCTCTGGCCCCCAGGTGACCTTCTACCTGGAGATCTGTGATCCCTTCCTTGTTAGTCAGTACTAGATCTAGGATAGCCCTGTCTCTTGTTGGTAGCTGTACCAGTTGTTTGAGGCCCTCCCCCTGCAGGGAATCCACTATGTGTCTAGTTCTGGCAGATGTTCCTGCTGGTATTGACCAATCTGTATCCGGCATGTTGAAGTCTCCCATTATCAGAACCTCCCTTTAGCTGTCATGTTTTGTATATCTTCTAACAGTAATGTGTCTATGTCTTCCCCTGGTCTGGGGCCTGTAGACAACCCCAGTTCTTATGGCTGTCCCATTTCCTGTTTCCAGGGTGACCCACAGTTCTTCTGGCTCCTTATGTGTATTCTGAATTTCTGTAGCTTTGATATTTTCATTGGACGTACAGGGCCGCTCCTCCCCACTTTTGCACCTCGGTCTCTTCTGAACAATACATAGCCAAGTACTGAAGTCTCCAAGTGTGGTTACTGGTAAACCACGCCTCACTAATTGCTACTATGTCCAGTTTAGCCTCTGACATTATTGCCTGCAGGTCTGGGATCTTATTTCCCAGGCTGTGAGCATTGTGTACATGATTTTCCATTGGCCAGATTTTGGTGTGTTAGTTGTTGGGTGAGGTTTGGCATTACCCCTGTGCGTCGTATGGGGAGACAAACCTAAATAGAGTAAACAGAGTAAACAACAAACAGAGAATCCCTTCCCAGTCCCCCTCCCTGCAACCTGCTGAGCTATAATTTGCCCAGCTGAGCATCCCCTGCAAACTTATGATGGATGGGAAGGTAGTATTAGCAAAATGTGGGCACATTTAAAAAAGAATCAAAACTGCTAGAATGCCTGACAAGCTCTCAAAGATTGAAACAGGCAGAGTAGGGAAAAGGCTAATCCCCTCTCCTATCCAGATTGAAAGACCAAGCAGAAAGGTTTATAAATCTAGTAATAAAGAAAACGGTGTCTCCTCCCATAACCAGAGGGACTTGTACTAAGCATGTAATAGGTAATAAATGGAAGGCCCCCAATATGAATAAACAGCAGTGTGGAGTGCAGTGAGGCTAACAAGAACAGCATAACAGGGGCAACAGTGAAGACACACTCAGTACAGACCCAGCCAAACCAGACATTGGGCCATTGTCTAGGATATGTTGGAATCTCATTTACTACCAGATGTGGAGGTTAACGCTGTACCTGATTAATTCAGACTTGCCTAAAGTCACTTTATAGGAATAATCTGATAGGCAGGTAGGGTTCCCACAGTAAGTAAGAAGCAGTACTTCAAGACAAATGTGCCCAGCCCAGCATAGCACTCTCCCACCATTCATCTACACAGCAAGAATAACACTAGTACCTTCTGGTGAAGGGGGTGAGCATAAGCAGAGGAGTAGGAAATCATCAACATATATTTCCATAACATTGGAGATCCCGTTGATACCCATGTCCCCAGAAATGGTTGGGAAAACTTCTGCAGTGCAAAGACTACATGTGTACAAATCTGATTTGGGGCTGGGAAAGTCAAATGCAGCAGTCCCTAAAGCTACCAAAGGGTGATACTGGGCCCCTGGTGCTGACATGGGAAAGACATCTGAGCAGATAGAGTTAGCTATCCATCAAGAAGTCCAAACAGCTTTCCTATTGAGAGGCCACAGTCATTGTCAGTACGGAGACCCTGATTGCAATTTATTGATTAATCCAAGAGCTGGTCTACCTTCTGATGAATGCAGAGCCAAAACAAGTAGAAAGGTATAGTACCACCTGTTTAGGCAATTAAGGCTTGTGAGGAGCACCAATATTGCTTTGGGTACTTCCTCCTCCATCCACACTGGGTTCCCATTCTCTCACAGATGAACTTAAACAAACATACCTGAAAGGAATGTGAGGAGTCTATTAGCTGAGAACACATGGGGAAAGGCCTGTGCCATGCGGTGACTGCAAATCATGAAAACTGCAGGCATTGGAAAAGCAATTACTCATCTTTTGGCTGGGGCTGTGGACCATGTATGTGAAGAACCCTCCTTAGTGGCTGACTCCTCTTCCACAAAGCGTTTCAGCTTCCAGGTAGTTAGTAAAGTGTAAGCCCTCCCTCTTGGGGTGGGCTTACTACCTCTAGCTTGCTAAGCCCCCCCCCCCTTTTTTTTCGCCCCAAGGCTACTTTTTAAATTAGCTTATGGAGGCAATTCCTATTACTGCCACCAGGGGGCGGAGTTCACCATTACTTAAGCCCTGGACTTTAAGCTGGGCAGAAGAGTGATGTAGAGTTGGCGGGCATGGTAGGGGCAGTGTGGCCGGGGGCTTAAACCCCTCCGGTCCCAGAGGTGTCAGCTGGCAGCATCAGTGCAATGCGGGGAGGTTTCCTAGGGAGGGCTGCAGGAGTTTGGTGGCCGTTCGGGCCTGGGGTTCCATTTCTTAGTCCACAGCTTTGCAGGAGTCATAGAAAGTGCAGAAAGGCTGGAACATCATCAAAAGGCGAGTGGTCCTGGTAACCAGAAAAAAAGGGAAGGGAGTCTAGTCAGTTGGGCTGCTGTGGCAGTTGCAGGGCCACAGCAGGGCTTTTCAAGGGTGGCAGGTCCAGAGAGCCTTTCCTGCATGGTACACTGTCTGGAGGGTAAGGTAGAAGGAGGGTCACATACTGGGATTCACCTTAGGACCTGCTGTGCCTGTGTCTGGGGCAGGCTCGTTAGACCCACTAAAGGGACGCGGTTCTGGGAACCTGGACATTGTAATGAGGGAGCTGTCGTCATGAGCAGGTCAGACCTTGGTTTTTGGGATCGGAAGCAATGGGAGGAAATCGCACCAGTATGGCTCAGTTTAAAGGTACGTGTAAGTTTGGGAGCAGCCGCGGGAAGCATTTAGGCTGCATCGCCCTCGGGTCCGGTTTAAACCTGGTGGGCGGGAGGAGTAAGACACTACCTCCCCAAATGGAGGAAAAGGACATCTATGGGTATAGTGGAAATAGAGGTGATCTGAAATCTCTGCCCAAAGGAAGGAAAATATGGAGCCAGTATGGTATATGCTTTAGGCCTAGGAAAAATCTACTAGCTGTGGCTGGTACCTGAGCCCTGGTTTGCCTGCTGTCTTTTTATTAAATCTCTCAGCCTCCTTGAGGTGCTCCATTAATTTAGTCTTCTTGGATGCAGTCATTTCTGTCCAAAAATAAATTATTTTATGGTTCCCTTGATTATGATGGTGCTGTGTGGTTAATGAATTAATATGTGCACAATCTTTTTTTTATCGCATTCTTTTAAGTAAGATTCCAGTGCCCCCCCCCAGCTCCAAGGGTCAGCAGATGCCATGGTGCCCAAAGTTTACCTATCTTGTAGGAGGAGGCCTAACATTCATATATTATCTGCCAGGTAAGGCCTATTTTTTATCCAATTATTGTGAAAGTACCAGGAAGGAGTACAAGAGCTCCCCCCCACCTCGCTATACCATCGGGACACCTAGACAGAAGATGAGGATAAGGGTGGGTTACAGATGTAACGGCTCATCTGGGATGTGCTTTTCAGTCATTTGGAAATTAATTGCACTGCTGGTTATGGGGGAGAAGGAGCTGGAAAGGGGTCCAACTGCTGCAGTGAGGCCTGCTTTTTAATGGCGCAGCTTGGTGGGCCACTATGGTGTATGGTGCCAATCTCCTTGTGTACGTGTCACTCTCCAGCGCCTCCTGGGTATATGGACTGGTCAGGTGAGGCACGATGGCTGCTGTGATTGGCTTGCTCTGTAAGGCACCTGGGAAGAAGTGAAGTGGAGGTGCCATTTTCTGTGCGGTGGTGAGAGAGTGACACGCATTAAAAGAAGTGAAAAAGGAGAAAGGAGAAATGGCAGAGATTTCTATCGGAAGAACCCCCTGCTACTGTTCCTGCTTCCCTGCTGGTGTGGTTGTGGAATTCGGCAGGAAGGGAAAGCTGTGGAGAGATGTGTCAGGTGCGACTATTGAGGAGAAGGGGTAGTGAAGCTGCCACTGTGTTCCATTTGTTCAAGTGCAATGGTGAGGGGGGGAGACTGTTTGAAGGCTCTCCATCTGGTTACCCCTGGCCTACCCTGCGAGTGTCTCTGTGGGCACAGCATCTTTAATCTCTCAAGGGAGTCTGGATTTGGGAGTGGAGGCAAAAACAGCAGCCCTGGCTGTAAAGCCAAAGCAAGAGGCACCAGACATAGTGGTGGAAATGGTGGAGGAGCCTTCTGGTGAAGGCGAGGTGGGGCACAGACATCTGCCCAGACCCACTTTTCCTGCCATCAACTATCCCCATGGCAGAGGGAGAGGCAGAGGACTTCAACTGTCAGTTGGCAACCACCCAGGGCCCAGTGGGTCACCCTTGGGTTCACTGCCTGGCGATGGCAGTTCATCCGTACTGTTAAGGCAGAGGCTCTTCAGACCAGTACACCGGGGCATGACCCAGAAGAAGAGGCAGGAGACAAAATGATTTGGATGGTGCCTGCTTCTTTGCCCATTGGAAGACAATTCCAATGGTTTCAGTTCGCTGACCATATTTATAGGACACTGCCATATCTGCGGCCTGCTATTACGCTGCCTGATACCATCCCACACCTTGCGGTGCAGAGCAAGGTCTTAGGAGAGAAAGATGGATGGCCTGTTGAGGAGTGACCCCACTAACATCCTCTAGCGTACCCAGGTGTGGCTGGAGCCAGGGGCCGCCCGGCGCACCAGTGTGAGAGACCTGCCCAAATGGTCGTAGGCAGAAAGGTAGGTGAAAGGTCGAATCCATATATAATACCCCAGTGTGGAGTACCCCTTTGTGCCAAAGAGACTCTTGGATATTACTGAAGAAAAGAGGGCAGATTGGGTATTCTGGGGCATGGTCCAAGAGCTACAGCAGTGGCTGGGGCCCTCGCGAAAGCTACTCAGGCCATCATTCAAAAGACAAGGTCGAGGTGCTTCTCTACACCTTTGGCTGGTTTGACACACTTCAAGCACTTCACCATGGTGCAGGACCTAGAAGACTGTCACATGAAATACTATATCATCACCATGGTTTCCTCTGGAGAGGAGACCAGTAAACTAGATCTGGATTACTACTACCCATGCAGTGGTGGGCCCGCTATCTAATGGAGAAGAGACTGTGCATTCCGGCTGTGATTTACCAGGATTGTCTGGTTCTTGTTGGCGGTTTTGAAAAAGGAAGAGAAAAATCATAGGCTTAAAGTACTGTTCCCAGTGGCATCTTCTAGGACAACCTCTGAGTTTTGAAGGTGTAAGACTGTGGACATCCTGCTGAGACTTTGGGTTCTTCCTAAAAAACAAAACAAAACAAACAACAGAGACTCAAACAGTTTATTACAGTTGCTCCTGTTGGAGTAACCTATAATAATAATAATAATAATAATAATAATAATATTAATAATGAGTACATACCAGCACTACCTCTGTGTGAATGCAGAGTGAATGAGAGTGAGAGTGGGGTGTAGGTGGTAAACTTGGTTAAGTGAAGATATAATCTGCATGCTTGAAAGTTTTAGTTAATAGTAACATGCTGAGGTTGACAGCCTAGCTAGAACAAGACATTGCTTACCCTTTTAAAGTTACGGGCCCGGATATTCAAACTGCACCAGGCTGTGGCGCAAGCCTTGGCGCAGCTCAACTTTGTTGCGCAGGGGAGTAGCCTGGGCAGTATTCAGCGGATCTGCGCTATGGCAAAGCAGCTTTGAATATCGCATCCTGGCCACCCGCACTGCGCCAGCGCAAGTGGCCAGAGTGGAGCATGGAGATGCGCTGGCGCAAGTGCCATTGCGCCATGCATAGCACCTGCGATATTCAAACGGGGACATGCAAATGGGGCCATAATTTATGCAAGGCACACAGGGGGCCATTTGCATCTCATTACAGACCCATTTGCATGCTAATAGCATGCAGGTGCACCGATCCCCGATGACTTGTGTCTGGCGCCCTGCCAGGCAGCAGCCATTGGGGACCGACGCCCCCTGCAGCCTGATCGCGGGCATTCCTGTAATATAAAAAAAAAAAATCCAATATCCCTGGTGGTCTAGTGGACCCCTATGTGCCCAATCTCAGGCATCAGTACAGTCCCCCCCAAGTCCAATATCCTGGTGGTCAGTGGACGCATTGGAGCCGATTGCAGGCATCAGTACCTCATCAAAGATCCCCCTACCCTAGTGGTCTAGTGTACCCCAATCCCACCAGCCCACTGGGCCCCACGCTCCGCTCCCCCCTGTCAGCCCGGCAGCACCCACCGCCTACCGCCCTGCCGCCCGCCGACTGACAGCTCGGTGGGGAGCTGCGCGCCTATTGGTTCACAGCATGAGCCAATGGGCGTGCAGCCATTCTGCTACTCAGTCAGATATGTGAATGAATTCACATATCTGGACTGAGTATAGTATGGGCTGCACGCCCATTGGCTCATGCTAGAACCATGGGGTGCAGCCTCACCGAGTTGTCATCGGCGGGTGGCGGGTGGCAGGCGGGTGGGTGCTGCCACCCACCGCCGACGGGGGAGCGGGCAGTGGGCCCAGTGGGCGGTGGGGTGGGGGTGCACCAGACCACCAGGGTAGTGGGGGTCTTGATGAGGTACTGATGCCCGCGATCGGCTCAGTGCAGTCCACTGGACCACCAGGATATTGTACTAGGGGGTTTGAGTACAGATGGCCGCCATGGGCATGGAGGGGCCGCCAGGTGCGCGAGGAATTGGGCCACCTACTGCGTGGCAGCTCGTTGGCGCCTCATAATGCAGCAGCTCACCTGGGTGGCCATCATTTGTTCCTTTTTTTGTGGTGTAACTTGTGCAGGTGCAGGTAGTGGTTACAAGATGCATGACTCTGCACATCCTGGGCTGAATATCGGACTGTGCAGGTTATGTATGGGCACGCCCCCCACCTGCGCCTGCATACGTACTGATGCATCCGTGCATCGAGGTTTGCGGGCGACTTTTCCTTTTGAATATCACGCCGGGGCCCATCAGTGGGTTGTGCATGGCGCAACAATGCGTAACCCTTTTGAATATTTGAGCCACTGAGTTTTATGCTTAAAAGAAAATGTGTTTTATTGGAACAAACTCGCTCCACTGGGCAGGATAGGTAGCAGGTTAGAAGGGTGGGAGCTGAGTGTGCCAGAGGGAGCCCTGGGCTGGGTGGAGAGTGTGCATACCCACCCTGGCTTTCAGGGAGGTCCTTTGGAAGTGCCCCCTTTGCTCCATTTCCAGAAGAAAATGGTTTTTAAGGGAGAGAAGTGTGTAATCCCCCCTCTCGGGGTATGCTTACTATCTCTGGCTTGCTAAGCCCCCTTTTTCCCCTCAAGGCCCCTTTTTAAATTAGCTTAGGGAGACAGTTCCTATTACTGCCACCAGCGGGTGGAGTTTGCCAGTATTTAAGCCCTGGACTTTGGGCTGAGTGGGAGAGAGATGGAGAAATGGTGGGCATAGTAAGGGAAATGTGGCAGGGGGCTTAAACCCCTCCGGCCTCAGAGGTGTCAGCTGGCAGCAGCAATGTGATGTGGGGAAGTTTCTGAAGGAGGGCTGCAGGAGTTTGGTGGCTGTTTGGGCCCAGGGTTCTATTTCTTGGTCCACAGCTCTGGAGGAGGCATAGAAGATGCAGGAAGGTTGGAATGTCAACAAAAGGTGAGTGGTCCTGGTAACCAGAAAAAAGGAAGGGAATCTAGGTAGTAGGGCTGCTGTGGTGGTGGCAGGGCTACAGCAGGGTTTTTCGAGGGTGGCAGATCCAGAGAGCCTTCCCTGCATGCCACACTGTCTGGAGGGTAAGGTAGAAGGAGGGTTGCATCCTGGGATTTGCCTTAGGACCTGCTGTGCCCATGTCTGGGGCAGGCCCTTTAGATCCACTAAAGGGACATGGCTCTGGGAACCTGGACATTGTAATGAGCGAGCCGGCGTCATGTTCAGGTCAGACCTTGTTTTTTGGGCTTGGAAGCAATCGGAGGAAATCAGCACCAGTATGGCTACATTTAAAGTACATGCAAGTTTGACAGCAGCAGCAGGAGGCATTTAGGCTGCATCTCCTCAGGTTCAGTTTAGGACCCGTTGCTCGGAGAAGTAAGGCACTCCCCCAAATGGAGGAAAAGGACATCTGGGTATAGTGGAAATAGAAGTGATATGAAATCTCTGCCCAGGGGAAGGAAATTGTTGAGCCAGTATGGTTTATGCTTTAGGCCTAGGGAAAATCTACTAGCTGTGGCTGGTACCAGAGCTCTGGTTTGTCTGCTGTCTTTTTATTAACTCTCTCAGCCCCCTGGAGAGCTGCTCCATTAATTTAGTCTTTTTGGACACAATCATTTCTGTCCAAAAATAAATTATTTTATGGCTCCCTTGATTATGATGGTGCTGTGTGGTTAATGAATTTATATGCACAATGTTTTTTTTTAATTCCATTCTCCTAAGTAAGGTTCCAGCCCCCACCCCAGTGTCAAGGGTCAGCAGATGCTGCGGTGCCCAAAGTTTACCCATCTGGCAGGAGGAGGCCTAACATTTGTGTATCATCTGCCAGGTAAGGCCTATCTTTTATCCAATTGTTGTGAAAGTACCAGGAAGGAGTACAGGTCAGTGCCCCCCCCTCCCCGTTGCTATACCATCGGGACCCTAGACAGAAGATGAGGACAAGGCGGGGGTTTACAAAAGTATTTAGAAAGATTATCCTGTTGATCAGTGCACAACTTAGCAGGGTACAGGAAGGCAAAGGTCCAGCTGATAGAGTGGAGCTGAGGCTTGACATGATTGAATTTGTTGCCTCCATGTTTGAAGCTCCCTGCTGTAGTCTTGGAATATGAACACACGGTCATTGTCCACCGGTATAGGGCCCTGGGTCTTAGCTGCCCTCGGCATGATCTCCTTGTTTGGGTGGTGGGCCGACTTGGTGTGCTGTCTCTATTTCATATTGGAAGGCTACTGAATCTAGTTTAAAATTTTTAACCAGTCATTGTTGTAATCCTTGTTCAGGGTTCTTCCCCTCCGCCCCCTCAGAAAGCCCTACGATGCTTAGGTTGGATCTTCTCAATCAGTTGTCTTGGTCATATACTCTGAATTGAAGCTCTTCCAGGGTCTCCTTAAGGGTGTTGCATTCCTGGACTATGGTAGATACGGTGTCCTCCAGCTCACTGACCCACCATTCAAGTTCATCTATAGGTGTGGTATGAGTGGCTGTAGTTTTGGAGAGGCTGGTAACAACTGTTTAAATATGGGTATTTTGCGCCACAGTGTTGGTGAGGCTCACTTTCATCTCCACTTGCACGTTGGCTAAAGTAACTGAGACTACCGCCAGTGATCTCTCTAGCTCCGTTATACCACACTCTTGATTGGCGGCTATCTGGGCCTGGAGTCTCATTTGGGTCTTAAGCACCTGGTGCTGCTCCATAAGAGATTCCACAGGATCAATGGTTAGTTTTAACTGTTTACTTTTCTACCTCCCTGTTGCCATTTACAGTACCTTCTCAGGTGGGTAGGAAATAATTTGTTGGTCTTCCTGGGCAACAACATGCTAAATGAGCTATTTTAAAAAAATGTGCCCAGATGACCAAAGCTAAAGCATGTCTGCCATGTTGCCAAGCTAGCAATGCCCCCCGTAGTCAACTAAGTTGATATATTGATATAAGATATTGCTACAGATACCATATACTGATATATAAAAATGAAATGGTTTACTGAATTTTTTAAATCCATTGATTTTTAACATGTAGTAACACATAGTCATGCATATGAATTGTGTCGTTTGGATGTATACATGTTGATTGGGGTAGTGTGCATTACAAGAATCCAATGCACACCCCTGGTGTGGGATGTTACATAAACCGCAAGAGTGAAGCTCCTTGCATTTATAAAAACGTCCCACACCGCTGTTGCACACTAAATTTGAGTATGCACACTACCCCATGCTTCAGTTTTTTGTGATTGCTGATGAGCAATTTTTTCCAACCTGATTTCTATGACCATACCAACCATAACATATTTATAGCTGGTCTGAGTGACCATACTTATACCACAGCTTCTGTTAACTGGATGTTTTTATTGTAATTTGTTTTGTTTGTTTCTTCAAATGAGTTGATGTAAAGTTTTAGTTGCATGAGAAAATGCAAATAACAGCAAGACAATTTTAAACAAGAACTCCTCATATTTTTTCGTGCACCAGGTCAGACCAACAAGTCTGAGAGAGAGAGAGAGGCAGTTTATAGTGTTCAGAAATTAAACTGCTGGATGCACAAACTTTCAACTTTAAAGAGCAGGTTTTAATTAAGTAACTCCCCCCACCAATGTATTCAGTAGCTTACCTGTCCCCAAAATTATCCTTATGTAAAGTTTAAGTTTTGGATGCTTAAATTTCTTGCAAAAACACTCGTAAAAGAAATACTTCATTGTCCCGCAGCCAAAACGCCCCTACATCCGAGTTTGGAGGCACCCCCCCACACTAGCATGTTTTGTGGATATGCCACCCTAACAGCGACATTTCTGTGGTGACATGCATTGATATTGACTACATCGCCATGTTGCTGTAGAAGTGCCGCTGGAAGTGGGCATCCACTTCCCCCGACCTGCACCCCCTCCCCGAACTAACTCTGACCTGGAGTTAGAATCCTTCAGTTTGGGTGGTAAGGGGGAGGGGCAAAGCCCCCCGATGTAAAAATAAATCCAAACTGTGTGACTCCATGCCGACCGCAACTTACGGTCAACATGGAGCCCGTTGCCGAAATGCCGGTCACGATCGTTTTTGTTGCACTGGCATATATAACTCTGTTTTGTAATGTCAGTACAAGAAGAGCATTGGGGTGCACTCCACAGGCTATAGTAAGGGCAAGTTAGTTGAGCTATGGCCTTCCTTTCTCAAAACCGGGCACTCTAAAGTATTTGAAAAAGCATGTCAAAACTGCCCCATTATAGTCTATGGAGTGTACCCCTGCGCAATTCTGATAAATTTCTTTGACTTGGTGGCCAGGGAAACATATAAGGGTGGGGCAGTGCATGTGGCCTACTTAGATTTTAGTAAGGCATTTGACACTGTACCACATAAAAGACTCATAAGGAAAGTGGGCAGCTTAGGAGTGGGTGCTAAGGTGGTAAACTGGGTAAGAAATTGGTTAATGGATATTCAGACAGAAGGTGGTGGTAAACAGAGTTCAGTCTGAGGAAGGGAAGGTTACCAATGGGTGTCTCATAGCTTTAAACTGGGACCAGTCCTCTTTAATGTCTTTATAAGTGATACTGTAGATGATCTGGAAGGGATGGTATGCCTCTTTGCAAATGACACCAAAATATGTACTAGGGTAGACACTTTAGAGGGGGTGGAAAGAATTTTCAGAGATCTGAGAAAACTTGAAGAGCAGTCAAGAGCATGGCATCTGGGTTTCAGTGCAAAAAAGTACAAAATCATGCACCTAGGGCACAGAAGCTCAGGGGAAGAGTACAAAATGGGAGAAGAGGTATTGACTGTCCCCAAACAGGAAAAGGACCTGTGGATAATTATATCTGATGACCTTAGGGTGGTGAGATAGTGTGTCAACGCAGTAGGTAGGGCCATTGGAATGCTGGGGTGCATTGAGAGGGGTATCACTAGAAGAAGGAGGGAGGTGGTATTGCCACTGTATAGATCACTGGTTGACCTCACCTGGCGTGTTGTGTCCAGTTCTGAAGACCCCATCTCAGGTAGGACATTAGACAGGGTAGAGGATGTCCAGAGGAGGGCAACTAAAATGGTGCAGGGGGCTGCATTAGAAGCCTTATTAGGAGAGACTGAAACACCTCAATATGTATACCCTGGAAGAGAAGAGCGAAAGGGGAATATGATAGAGACCTATAAATACTTCGTAAGATTAGGTAAGGTACAGGGAGGTATTTGTTAGGGGGTAAAGATGCACGAGAACAAGGGGACATGCAATTAAGCTGCAAGGTGTTTAAATTCAGAATATATGTAAGGAAATACTTATTTACTGAAATAGTGTTGGATGTTACAAGCCAACTCCCGTTGGACGGGATTCACTACATCACAGGGAAAAACAATCCCTCTTGTGATGGGGGGGGTGGGATCAGGGATACCTTTTCTCTGTCCTTTTAACATGTTTGCGGTTTCAAAACTGAACGTATGCCAGAGAATCCCAGGGCACCTTCTCTCCATGTGAGGGGTACAAATACAGCCTTGATTCTGTGTTCCTGGGCTAGAACCCTCTTGGCCACTGCACAACAAACCCAGGAAGCCACAGGCATATATAGGCTTTGGGGGGTCCTATACACCCTATTATGTGTCTTTCCCCAGAAATGCAGAGCTCGGTTCAAACCCCCACAGGCTCCTCCTGAGACCCTTCATATTTCCTCCCCTCCTTTTATCACAAAGCCCCTAGTGGTACTTCACTTTGGTAGTGTTTGGTCTTAAAACAATCACACAAGCATAGTATAGTTTGAACAACCCTCCCAAGGCAACCCACACAAATGACACCGGCAGAATTATCTTAAAAGTAAGCCAAAAAGCTTTAGTAAATAATTAATAAATGCAGTAAATAACATACAGACAAATAATTTAGACATTGGTTACAGGATATTGAAAATAAAATGGAAAATATACATAAAAACCTACACTTTAAAACTCTGAGATTAAAGTTCTACCTTGAGTCCTTAGTTGCTGAATTTTGAAGTGCAAAGTGTCTTAAGCAGTGATAGTTGAAGTCTTAGCTCTGGTGGTCCAGAATAATATGTCTTGAACAGAAACTGTCTCTGCTCTCCTAAGCAGAGAGGCAGGGCCCCCAAATGAATAAGGCTAAAGGCCCAGATACAGTCTTTCTTTCTTGTTTTATGGGATTTCTCAAAGCAGGTCCAGTAGATAGTGGTTTGCCCTGCAACTGTCTAGCATTTGGTTTCTATGGCTATGCAATCAGTCAGTTTTCAGTATTTTATTATGAAACAGCACATATTCATTTCTGAATATGAGAGGAAAAAAAGTCTCAGAGGTCAGCTAGTTTAAACCAGAATTCTAGGGGAAATTCAAGCCTCCCTCCTTGGAAATAGCTGTAATTAAGCTACACTCAGTATAGCTATTTACTTAAATTGTAGCACATTTAGTGGTAATGAGATTAGCTTAGGTAGCCTTGCAGAGACAAAGGAAAGCCAGACATCCAAGCACCTCTGGATGCTGTGGCCCATTCAAACACAAATGGACATGCCTGCTGCCCAGCTCTGCTTAATTATTCTTTTGACTCCTTTTTAAATGATTTAATTAACTCTAGTCCCTGCCTAGCAGCTGATAGAGTCTCTGCCCAGTAACAAGAGTTACATCATTATTCTAGGGCCCATGTCTTTTCTTTGTACCCATGATCCCTTGCAACTTACATTGGCTACCATGTGCGTCTATGATGCATTTCTCACACAAAAATATATAAAACATGACCAAAAACAATAAGGTATGGCCTTTATCTCACCACAGTTGATGCCTGGAACAGTCTTCCAGTGGAGGTGGTGGAGTTGAAAACAGTAGTGGGCTTCAAGCATGCATGGGATAGGCACGAGAGAATCTTAGTTGGTAAGCAAGAAGGGGGAGGGAGCTGGAGATCAGGTAGGGTCTCTGATAACAGTATAGCCAGGGACAACTGGGCAGACTAGGTAGGCCAAGTGGTTCTTATCTGCTGTTGAATTTTGTTTCTATGATTTCTAAATTTTCTAGACAATTTTCATTTATTTTCTTTTTTTGTTGGACTTAAAACAGTAATTCATAAAAATATTTCCTACCTTGGTCAAGTGTGCACTCCTTAGAGTCTGGCTTAATGATTTTTGTAGAGAATCACATTTTTCTTGTGAATGACAAAATCATTTTAAAATTAAAATATACATTTTAATTCATTTTTTATGTCAGCTCAGACATCTTTGTTAAACTGCCTTCTGACAAACTACCCAACTATGAACCTTTAGTTTTCAGTATTTGTCTCATTGTGGGGGTTTAAAGTTGTGCTCCCTCACAAAGTTTAACTCAGAAAAATATTTCATGATTTTTCAGCTATTTTTTGCCATAATGTGCATGCCCGCAATTTTTATTCATTTTATTTTTATTTATTTATCCTTTGTTAAATGGGTCAGTGCATTGGTGCCAGGGGCCTTTTTGAAGCATGACCCAGATACTGCAAGTGCATAGCAAAACGACAAAAATAAGGATACAGAACATGATACAAAAGCGAATAATGAGAAATATGATACATTATGGTACAAAAGAACACAGTTCTGCAATGTACATTTGAGAGCACATACAGTCAACGATAAGTAACTACATTTCACATAGTGCACGTATCAAATAGAAACAACATGGGTTAGGCAAGAGATTAAACAGAGAAGTCTGAAAAACGGGTTTGGCTAGCAAAAGATGCTACAGTTATGAAACACAGGAGCATGCACTGAGGTTCAACAGATGGTCCTTAATTTTAAGTGCAAAGGCCTTTAGGGAGGATGACAATCTCACGTGTGAGGGTATGGAATTCCAGAGGGAGGCAGCACAGTAGCAGAAGGATCTCTGCATCATGCTTCTTCGCGTGAGCCAGATCATTAGAGAATTTGTTCACAGTGGAAAGGAAGTGAGGGAGGGAGCTTAACAGGAGTAACTCAGTGAGGCTCTGAGGTATGTTTCCATGCAGTCTTGTACACAAATTTGGCTAGTGTAAGCTGTGCTTTGTGTTCTGTTGCAACCAGTCGAGTCGAGCTGCTGGAGACTGACACAATGATGGGATCTTGGGCTCATGAAAGTAGCAAATCTGACCACCTTGTAGTAAATGGCTTTTTTTCTTCTCACGGATGGACTTGGGAGTGGCATCTGTTACAATGGCACCATAGCCTAACAGTAGGGGAAGGTTGCGTTGCGCTATCCTTAATGTAGTGTCAGCTGTGAGATGCCTTTGAATGCAATAAAGCTGTCCCAGTTTCTGTTGTATGGATTTTACCATATTATTTAGTTGGTTGTTGAAAGGGAGGCATGGGTCTAGGGTTGTTCCTACGTATTTTAATTCAGCAACCAAATCAAGCTGGGTGCCATCCTGAGTAAAGTTCTTTAGCGTGGTGTTTGATTTTAGGAGCTGTGCCAAGGAGCATGATTTTTGTCTTTGGCACATTTAGGACCAATGTGTCCTCAAGGAACCTTCGTTCAAGAGAATATAAATTACACACAAGGGCATTGTTGATGTCAGTCATATCTCTCCTATGAACATAGACGTCTGCATCATCTGAGTAAAGCAGGGATTTGGCAGATGTGCAGGATGAAGGCAGATCATTAAAACTGAACAGATGGGGTCCCAGTATTGATCCCTGTGGCACGCCTTGGGTGATGGTGTTTGTACTTGAGGTAACTTTACCAAGCTCAACAGATTAGGATCTACTTTGGAGGTAGCTCGCACACCACTGAGTAGCCTTACTACTCAGGTTGAAGGTGTGTAGCCTGTCTAATAGTAGACTATGGTCTACCAGGTCTGAAACTTGGGTCAGGTCCATGAAAATTGCACACAGAGTTTGTGAAACTGACCAAAGCAGTGCTGGTTCCATGACCTTTCCAGAAGCCATGCTGCTCCTCGCAGAGGAGCTTGTGCTGCTGGTGTATGCAGTTAGCTGGTTGTGGATGTTTCTCTACTGCACCTTCACAAGGGTGAAAGGTAGAACTGGGCATGTAGTTGTCCAGGATAGTACTTTTATCTTTTTTAAATAGGGACACTACAATGGCTGACTTTCAAATGTCTGAAACTGATTGAGTCATGAAGGAACAGTTAAGGATTTTGATGCTGGGAAGGGCATTCTGGGATGCAACCACTAAAGACATTTTGGAGACAAGCCATCACTGCCAGCAGATTTGTCCATGTTTAATCTGGCTAGATGTTTATAGCCTTTGATGCCAGTAACTTTTTTTAGGTAAAAATGAGGAGAGGCAGTTTTTGCTTTTACCTCCAGTGTGAATTGATGGGGCTCTCCTTCTGTTACAGGCGGATTAAATTTCTCCAGATTAGAGACGTGGCTGTTGAGCAGATCTGCCACCATCTTGGGGTCAGAATGTTTAATGCCATTTACTTCAATGACCACTGGGGCCTCAGCGGCCCTGGGACTGGCAGTGTTATCAAGACCAAAACTTTTTTGAAACACTTAGGCTGACTGCTCGTTTAACTTTGAGCTATGAACATTTGGCCAGGTTGACTTTGCATTTGCATTTGTTCATTAGATAAGAGTCCATGCTGAGTCCCTGGTTTTCATTAATTTGAAAAGGTCACAGGTTTACCAATCTGAATTCATATTTTTGACTCTGCGCTTCATCGGGGGGGGGGGGCATGCTTATCCAGCAGCTTCATGAATTCCATAATGAAAAAGTCCAGCGCACAGTTAATACCAGGGATTACATCCATGAAGGACCAATCCACATTCGCCAAATCAATTTTGAATGCTGGGAGCTGAAACCTTCATAGTTGTTGAATAGAACTTCTTTGGGGGCATGGTTATATAAAGCACTATTGTGCCAGAGGCAGTAAATGACAGAGTGGTCACTGACAGTGTCTGGCGGGTGGCCATATAGCTTGATTCTGGAGGGGTTACTGACTAGTACTTAAGTGAGGACCTCAGCGTCCAGGTCTGATTTAACATACAGAAGAACTGGACACCGCAACCTTTTTTCCCCCCACTCTATCCGGGTTGTGTAGTTAGGCAGTGTGAATTCAGAGTTACAGATGAAAGGCATCTGACAGCTCTATGAGATGGCTAGCATGTACACCATGGTGAAGGTCTGAAGCTCAGCTACCTTGGGGACTAGGCTGCGCATGTTAAGATGCATCAGCCTGTGGACGCTTGATCCTAGCCTGGTATTGTTGCTGGCTAACGGTATGCCTTCATAAGGGTCAGGGTCACTTTCAGTGTTTCCAGAGCTGATTATAAGGAAAAAAATGACCTTGCATATATGAGTGCTATTGTAGCAGATAAGAAAGGAATGGGAATTGTGACCCAACAGGTGTAGGTACCTTGCTGATAATTTTAAAACCTTATATCAGAAAAAAAAACTACACATTGTTTCTTTTTTAAAACAATGAAAATGCCTCTTCAAGAATAAGATCTAATAAACCTGTCAGTTTCATACTGTAAATCAATATAATTTTTCCATTATCAGAGTGCAAAAAAGTTTTGATTTGGGGATTTTTACATAATTTCACAAATTAATTACTTAAGAACTGTGCAGCCGATTCACACCAGAATTGCCAAAAATGAACCCCTAAGGGGCTTGATCACAGCATAGTGCCCCCAAAAGTGTGATACATGCTCTTTCCAAAATAGCATCTGAATCACAACAAATTAAATTACTTTTCAGAAACAATTAGGGCTTCAGGGAAGAGAACAGAGGGTGGTGGTGGGTGGGGAGCTCTCACACCCAAGGGTAGTGACGAGCGGTGTTCCACAGGGCTCGGTGTTGGAACCAGAGTTGTTTGGGATATTCCTTGCAGATATATCATTGGACATCAAGAGCAAAATCAGTCTGTTTGCTGATGATACCAAGATGGGAGCGGTGGTGGATGACCTAGGGTGATGGCAGGGGTTGCAGGATGATCTGGCAAAGCTTGAAACCTGGTCAGACACCTGACAGCTGGGGTTTAATGCCAAAAAGTGCAAGGTGCTGCATTTTGGGGGTGAAGAACCTAAGGAGGAGTTACCAGCTGGGGGGAGTGCAGCTAGCGCAGACAGAGGAGGAGGAGAAGGATCTGGGGGTGCTCATTACAGGGTCAATGAACAACCTGGCACAATGTAGGAAGGCAGCTGCAACAGCCAACAAAATGCTGGGTTGCATTGCAAGGGGTATATCCTCGAGGAGGGACGAGGTGATTCTGCCACTGTATAGGTCATTAGTTAGACCGCACCTGGAGTACTGCGTACAGTACTGATGCCCATATCTGAGGAGGGACATTAAATTACTGGAGGGGGTACATCACAGGGCAACAATGATGATCAAGGGGCTGGGGGACTTATCATACGAGAGGAGGCTGAGGGAGTTGAGCATGTATTCGCTGGAGGAGAGGAGGGACGGGGGGGCATGATTGAAACCTTTAAATACATGAAAGGAATAAACAAGACAGGTACAGAGGGGTTGTTCAAAGTAAGAGAGGGGAGGGACACCGGGGCCATGATATGAGACTGGAGCGAGGAAGGTTCAGAAGGGAGATGAGGAGACACTTTGTTACAGAGAGGGTGGTAGCTGGGTGAAATGTGTTACCTGCAGAAGTGGTATCCAGTAGAACAGTGGACTGCTTCAAAAGGGGATGGGACAGGACAAGGGGGAGGGTCAATGGAGGGGAAGGGTGGAAGGGGGGGCAGCTGCAGAATAAGGGGTGCAAGCTGCACATTTGAGCAGACTTGATAGACCTCTAGGCCTTTATCTGCTGGCAAATTTTGTATGTCCGTAATTAGAATTTTGATTAAGCAAACTGATTTGAGATCAGAAAAATTGTAGTGCATGAATAAAAAAAACTGCAGGTTTATAAAATAAACAACTTGTTTGCCATTTATCATAATGATTTGTGTTTTATACTTTTTTGTGCTGTGACAACAGGATTGAGCTTACAGGGAACCTATATTTTGTTAAATTACATAATGTATGATTATTATTTGAGAATGTAGTTTTCTATTTGTTTACTATATTTTTTCTGACAATGAATCATTTTGTTTGATAAAATTATTTTTCCTAGTGAATAGCAAATTTAGTTTATTAGTTGTGGTCAGGACATTATTTTGGACAGAAAATTTGTCACACTTTTAGGGGGCACTATACCATGATCAAGCCCAATTATATACACCACATTTCACAGGGTTAGGGGCTAAGATTGTCAAGATATAAGCTGTCAAAAAAACCCTTTGTGGCACAAATACTAATTTAACCCAACATCGATGTACTACTACTATACCTCCTTAATATATCATGATAATTTAATGTTGAAAGAGACTCAGGGTTCGTCATACCCACACCCGTTTCAAAAGCAGGCATAAATGTGCTGAGCAAACGTGTACAATTTAGAGGGGTTTCCCTATCTACCTTACTACCCAGAGTATCCAGTGATTCACTTTGTAAGCAGAAATTTAGCCAGACGTATGTTAAAGGCCCATACTTTCTTTATGTCCACACTCGCCACAGATACTGTAGGGTGTTCCATAGATTTACCAGCCTCTGGAAGAAGCAGTGCTTCCTATTGTTATCCCTGATATTACCACCTTGGAGTTGCAGGGCATATCTTTGTGTCTTGTTAGAGGACACCACCCCAAACATCTCTGTCTATTCAATCTTTTTTACTAAATCTGGGGATTCTGAACACTGAGGTCAAGCCCCCCCTCTCAGCCTTCTGCTCCCAATGCGACTATGTTAAAGGCCACCATTGTCACTTCATAGCTTTTAAATGCCATAACTTTCATAATTTTGCTAGCCCTGTTTTGTACCCTACTGATAGCCTCAGCATCTTTTTGTGCTGGACAGCAAAGAACTACATGCAGTATTCCAGTTAGGGCCTGCCCAGGGCCTCATAAAGAAACAGGTTATCTTCCCCTGCCTTTCTGGTCCCTCCACTACTTTTTTAAACTGACGTGTATTGACAGATCATCAACATACAGTACATACTATTTCATAATGCATGTCTTACATATAAGGCAGATACTACTGTTTAAAATTAAATGACATCTTGGCAGTTTCTATGTATGTAGCATAATATTACATACTGTTGTGGTGAACCATCTATAAGAAATCAAATAGCAGTATTATATATGTATTGAATTTTGATAACCAGGTAAGGCCATCCGGATTTAGTTACAGCAAAAAATTAACAGTGTAGAATAACAGCAAGATAAATCACTGCAACTGAACCGCTGAAAAGAACAATGAATAGACCTGTTCACTGGGTGTGAACAAACTAAAACCCAACTGATCTATGTGAGTTTCATTTTATTTCATTCATTTAGCTCCTCTGGCCCATGCTTAGATTCTATGTATTTATAAACATACTTCAGGATCCGTGCTGCCTGTTTCTCATCCCCCAAGTACCCCCACTCCAATAGGGTGGAAAAAATGAGGGGGTGAGAAGAGAACAGGGCAGAGCTTGAGTCACGGAAGGGGTAGGGCTGGATCCTCAAAGTCACTGGGCATGTGAAGAGCAAGGGTTCCCTGGGTCTATCACCTGTCATCAGGAATGTTCCCCCCTTGCACCCCCAGACTTTATTTCTGTATAACTCCCACGGCAACCAGTGAGAAGAGGAGTTCTCCACTGAGAGGCAGAGGACTGCTGTTATTCTCTCAGTTTGTTATATGACAAGTACTCTTTGCGCCCATGAGTGGGATGGAGGCTGATAACCAAGCGTAGATTATACTTTTGGACTTTGCTCCCATTCCCAGAGGGCTTGTTCTCAGTACCTCATGTAAGTGTCAATTGGGATGGCTGGCATCCACATCAACAATACTCTGTGGACCCCCAACCAGAAAGGTGTTAACTTCAGGCAGGCCCAGAATATGTGGAGGTGGGAGCCTACCTGACTGCAACCCCTCCAGCAAAGGTGTGTGTTTCCCCTTGCAAAGTGCCTGTTGATTGTAGGTGTATGGAAAAAGTGGGCCAGGACCCTCCTTTTGAACTCCTGCAAACCTGGGAACGCTGTAACTTTCCATCCTTTCTCTATGATGCTACTCCAGATCTTGTCCAGAATTTGAAAAGCCAGGTCTACCTCCCAACTGTTTTTAACCCCTTGTATGCCTTTTAAGGCTGCTCCCAGTAACATCTGGTGTTCCCGTGTGATGTATTTGCCCCTCATTATCAGCATTACTGCTCAATATAGAAAGTCTTCTCAGGGTGTCAACTCTCTTGTATTATGATTTATCCTCTTGCTCTTAGTAAAATGATGCTTGACCTGCAGGTATCTGAAGAAATCTTGTTTAGGGAGCTGAAACCTGGTCTGGTGATTATTCAGTGTAACACAATGGTCCCCTTAAAGAAATCAAGTGTATCCCATAAGTGTGTTTCTATTCCATCAGGTAAAACCAGCAGTTATTTTTAGGTGGTCCAAAATCTGGATCCCTGGTTATCACTGCAGGAAGTCCTATTGCATTAGGGGTCTGGATGGCGAACAAAACTTTTTTATGATCTGCACATTGTGTTGTGTCCATTGGTTCTGAATATGTGCCAAGGTTTAAGAAGTGAATTGGATGCCCAGGAGGACAAAACTTGGGGATGGAAGAGATGACACTGCCTCAAAATCGTATCATCCTGCATCCAGTTGCTGTTTCCCCCAGGATGTCACAGGAGTTACTTGTGCTGCCAAGTAACAATTTCCTATGTCTGGCATATCAAGCTCCCCCACCGACTCATGAGATTGACAATATGGCCTTTCCTAGTCTATGTCTGCTCCTGCCTAAACAAATGACAGAAATGCTTTGTTAAGTCTTTTTCAAAATGCCACGGGGATGTTTATCGGGAAGGTCTGGAAATAAAGAGAAAAAAATCCATGCAGGACATTCATCTTCAGGGCATTAACCCTGCCTGCCACTGTTAGGAGTAGCATAAGAACATAAGAAAGTTGCCAGCAGAAGGAGACCACCTGGCCTATCACGTCTGCTCATGTTATTGAGACTTAGCTTTTTCCCAGTGCCTCCTGCCCCCTCCCCCTCTGTCCTCCTCTTTTTCCCGTCACAGCCTCAGAGCCCTTGTTTCCCTCTGTGCCTGTCCCAGGCCTTTTTAAAAGCTCCAGGTGTTTTAGCCAGAATCATCTCCTCTGGCAGCTCATTCCAGGCTATCACCACCCTTTCCGTGAAGAAATGTTTCCTCACGTCTCTCCTGTATCTCCCCCCACCAGCTTGAGACTATGCCCCCTTGTAGTGGTGTTCTCTCTTTTGTTGACGAGATCTTCACACTCAACTTTATTTATGCCCTTCAGGTATTTGAAGGTCTCAATCATGTCCCCCCTCAGCCTTCTCTCCTCCAGGGAGTACATTCCCAGTGCTTCCAGCCTTTCCACGTATGACATATCCTGCTGTCCCCTGATCATTTTAGTTGCCCTCCTCTGCACCCCTTCTAGCAGCCTGATGCCCATTTTAGGTATGGGTTCCAAAACCTCACTCCATACTCCAAGTGCAGCCTCACCAGTGACCTATACAAAGGAATGATTACCTCACTGTTCCTGCTGCTAAACTCCCTTGCTATACATCCCAGCATCCTGTTTGTCTTTGCCACCACCTTTGTGCATTGAGATGTTTATTTCAGGTCACTTGTAATCATAACCCCGGGGTCCTTTTCCTCCTGAGTCTCTGCTATCTGCACTTTACCCAAGTAGTACTCTTCTCATGGGTTCTTTGCCCTGATGTGCATCACCTTGCACTTTTTGATGTTGAGTCCCAGTTGCCAGATCCCTGACCATTTCTCCAGAGTGGATAAGTCTCATCTCAGCTCTTGTATCCCTTCCTGTGTATCCACCCTCCCACAGAGCTTGGTGTCATTAGCGAACAAGCATATTTTGCCTTGGATACCCTCCCCTATTTCTCTTATGAAGACATTAAATAGTACCAGGCCCAACACTGACTCCCGTGGAAGCCCGCTGGTGACCTACTTTGCTCTAGAGGATTTCCCCTCCTACTACTACCCTCTGCATTCTCCCTCCCAACCAATTTTCAACCCATCTTGCTACTCTCTTTCCTACCCCCAGTCCCCTCAGTTTTGCAATTAGCCTCCTGTGCAGCACCAAATGGAAGGCCTTGCTAAAGTCTTAGTATATGATGTCCACTGCCTGCCCCTTGTCTACTGCCTTCATGACCCAGTCAAAGAACTCCACTAAGTCTGTTTGGTATGATCTGCCCACCACAAATCCATGCTCTTTATTGTTCTGTAGTCCATTGCCCTCCATATGTCTCACCAACCCCTCCTTTATTGTTGACTCCAAAAGCTTACACACTATCGAGGTCAGGCTGACTGGCCTATAGTTGTCTGGATCCTTCCTTGGTCCACTTTTGTGGAGTGGCACCACATGCTCAGTTCTCCATTCCTCTGGCGCCACCCCTGAGTCCAGGGAGCTATTGAACAGGGCTGCTAGTGGGGCTGCCAGTTCATCAGCCAGTTCCCTGAGCATTCTGGGGTGTAATCTCATCTGGCCCCAGAGACTTATTCACCTTCAGTGCCATCAGCCCTCTCTCACCCTCTCAATCCCTATGGTCCCAATTGGGTCACCCCCAGCTCCCTCCTCCACTTTTCCCACTTCTGGCATTGGTCCCTCTTTCTTCTTTGTGAAGACTGAGCAGAAGTATTGGTTTAATACTTCCGCCTTGTACCTGTCCTCTATGACTCAATCATCCCCTTTCTTGAGTCTGACTATGGCATCCTTTTTGTCCCTCTTTTCTCTTATGTAGTTGAAGAAGGCTTTTTCACCCTTCTTTATTTCCTTAGCTATTTGTAGCTCTTTCTGTGTTTTGGCATTCTGTACCTCCTTACTTGCTAGCGGTTTCCATCAAGCAATATCTGCTTGCACTTTTCTAAACAATGTTTTATAATTCTGGGCAACAAATGTGTGAAGGGCTGGGGTCACCTGCACTCACAAGTATCTTACTGTGTTTCTGTTGGGCCAGCAGAAGGAGAAAGTTAACTAGAAACTGGGAAATACACACTCCACCTAGCTGGGTGGCTTTAAACTTATCATAATTTATCTTCTACCACAAACGTTCACTGTGTTGCTTCAGTTCTTCCAATAAGGTTGAGATGGATGTCTTGGGTTGAGTAATATAAAACAGGGAATAACTGGCATACAAGGACAACTTGTGTCCCCCCCAAATTCCCCGATCTCTTCTTTCTGGTGCACTGCCTCTGAAGGAGTTTAATAAAAAGGGCAAACAAGAAGGGAGAGGGGGGCACCCCTGCCTTGCCCCTCAGATTAAAAAACAAATGCCTGCTGTCAGTGCTCCATGGTATCCTGTGATAAAAGTGACTGATTATGGGAGACTGTCAAAATGAGGACTCATATTCAGTCGCTGTTTCTCCCTTGCACTTGTTTGTAACCCTACACTGTTCGCATTATGTTATGATAGTTGTTATGTTAGACTCCTATGTATTAGCGAAACTTTAAAGTAAGTGCAACCATATGTAACCTTTTTGTACCCTAATTGATGTACAATGTTGCCTGTAACTGTATGCAATTTTTTTCTGTTTGTTAACTGACTTGGAACTTTGGAAATGAGTCCTTGACTCAAAGATATTAATCCTAAACTGAAATAAAATATAATTAAAAAAAAATACACATAAATGGGAATACAACAATATAAATAGGAATATACAATTGACATATAATTACATATGAGCAACGATCTAATTCAGGCAGAATAGACATCAAGTCAAATAAGTATATAACATTATATACCCCAGGTTAGGAGAGGGAGTAATGGAAGTTAATACAGAGCAGTAGGTCGAGCAGGGAGCATGAAGGAGCAGCTAGAGTAGAATGAGTAGAAAAAAGGATTTAAGTAACTGAGAAAAGTAGTATAGCGAGGCGGAGGAAAGTGGGTAAAGGAGGATGTGAGTAACCTAGGAAGGTCATAAGTGTGCAGAGAAAGGTTCATGGAGGATAAAAGCATGTACAGGGGGCCGACTTTATCAGGTGATCACAAAGCAATCTTTTGAAGCATGCGCAAGTAGAGGCAAGTTGGGTATCTAAAGGTACGGAGTTCCAGAATTGTGGAGCAGCATGGGAGAAAGCCTGGGCTCCCATAGTTGTTTTGCACCTGGGGACATGGAGGAATGTTTGCTCTACTGATCTAAGGTCATAAGAAAAGTTACGCTGGTTCAGCATGATGGCTAGAGATGGGGGAGTACCAGATCTAATGATGCCATTAATCAGGGAGCCAAAGGAGAGAAGACGGTGGATGGTGGGGGAGGGCCAGTTTAGGCTGGTGTATAGTTGACAGTGGTGAGTGCGACGGGGAGATGCTAAAGCAAAGCGACAAATACTATTGTAGGTGGTGTTCCATTTGTAAAGACTGGCTTTTGAGGCTCCAACATAAGTGACCGAGCCATATGCCAGAGGTGGGAGTAGGATACCCTGGGCAATGACAGTTCTAGCTAGTGCATAGCTAGTTTTATACGCAACACCAATTTTGACATTGACAGATTTTCAGGTGGTAGAAATATGCTGATCAAAGTTGAGGCAGGGGTCAAGTGTGACACCAAGGTACTTAAATGAGCTGACACTTTTCAAGAGAGAGCCATCTGTACAGGAGACTTCCAGTTTCCCCAAGCAGGATCTGAATCTAGGGGCAGATCCAAAGAGAATAGCCTGGGTCTTACCAACATCGAGAACAAGTTTATTGTTGGAGAGCCAGGACTAAATATAAAGAAAGTCAGATGAGAGGATGGTGTTAATGTCTGAGATGCTCCTGGAGCTGAAGTAAAGAACTAGGCCATCCGCATAGAGCAGGGATGAGCAGGTAGAGGTATTCTGAGAGATATTGTTAATGAAAACAGAAAAGAGGAGGGGGCCTAGAATGGAGCCCTTGGGAATTCCAAGGTTTATGGTAGTGAGATCAGAGATTGCAGAGTTAAATTTGACCATTTGTTTCCTGTTTGATAGGTAGCTATTAAACCAGGCCATGACGTCCGGGGAAAAACTGAATGACCATAGTTTGGTAAGGAGTAGGGTGTGGGCAACCAGGTTGAATGCCTTTGTTAGGTCTATAAAAACCGCACCCATCAGAAGGCCGCTGTTCATGGTGGCACTGGCATCATTAGTAAATTTGAGGAGGGCTGTGGCAGTGCTGTGGCTTTTGTGAAGACCATGCTGGGAGTCAGAGAGAAGGTTGCAGTCAAGGAGAACGGCAATAGTTTGCCAAGCAATCGGTTTCTCTAGGATTTTATGAAGAACCAAGGTGATTGTGATAGGCCCATAGTTTGAAATGGACTTGGGGTCACCCTTTTTGAAGACAGGGGTTATTCTGGCAACCTTCCAGATGCAAGGGACTGTGCCATTACAGAGGGACAGGTTGAATATTTTGGCAAGAGGAGAAGCAATAATAGGAGCAGCCAGTTTCAGAAGTCTGGGCTCAAGCCCATCAGAGCCAACACTAGTACAATCAGAGATGGTATAAAGTAATTTAATGCCCTCACCCCTGGTCATGACACGGAACCTGAACGGAGGGAATGAGTGAGTGTCTTCAGCCTCAGAGTGAGGGATGGAAGGGCGCTGTATAATTGGACAGGTCCGAGAAGTGAAGGTTAAAGGAGTTTGCAATGGTGACAGAGTTATTACAGTGCACACCACTGAGAACCATGTCATTTGCTATTTGAGAATGTTTGGCTCCAAGGAAGGACTTTATGTGGGACCAAAATTTCCTTGAGTCCCCAGAAGCATCAATCAGCAGACCTTTACAAAAGGATCTCTTAGCCAGATGAATATCTCTTTTGCAGGTATTTCTCCTAGTTCCATAGTCACAAAAGTCAGATAAGATACCAGAGGTCTTGTAGCGTGCCCAGCTTTTGTCCCTGGCTTTGATTTGAGAAAAAAGATCTTTAAGCCACCTAGTTGGTGTGCCACAGATTCAGAGTGAGATTAAGGGGGTGTACAGGTCCTGAAGCACACCAAACCTGGTTTAAAAATGATCAAGCGCCACCTGGGTATTATTGGATGTATAGATGCAGGACCAGTCAACCACAGAAAGATCATGCAGTAATGCAAAGTTGCGGAAGGAGATGTATTTAGGAGGATGGGTGTGATTGGTACTGGCACACCAAACACAGTATATGGATGAATGGTCAGTTAAGACATCAGAGGGAGTACCAGCAATATCTATTCTATCAGTCCAGTTGGTCAGAGCCCAGTCAATTAGGGTACTAGATCCAGAGGTAGTCATGACCCTAGTGGGGCCAGTAATAAGCTGGTATAGATTGTGTCCATGGATTGCAGTGTGAAGAGTTTTGTTAGATTTGCCAAGCCAGTTGAGGTTAAGATCACCTAGGATGAGAACTTTGTTTTATTCCACAGTCGAGGCAGTCTGGGAGTGGAGTTCAGAAAGACCAGTGGTGCCACCTGTGGGTTGTAGGCGCATGCAATTTGTAATTTCTTAGTTCCAAGGAAGAGGATAGAGTGAAGAGCTTCACAGTGAGAGAGAGAGAGAGCAGGTGTTGGGAGATCAGAGAGGTTAACATGGGATTTGTAATGTATAGTTACACATCCTCCCCGTTTGGCAGAGAGTCTGTCACATCTTATTAGGTTATAGTTAGGTAATGAGCAAACTGTGTCAGGAATGGAGGATTTCAGCCATGTCTTAGATAAACATAGGACATCAGTTTTCCAGTTTGTGACATAACCTCTACACTACAGAAACTTCAGTTCTCTAGCCTGTAGCTCTGTGGCACACTGAATGTGTGCCTGCCTTAGCAGGCAAAGGATCAGAAGTTCAAATCCAAGCAAACACAGGTTGAATCCTGACAAGGACAAACATTTAAAAAAATGTTATTTTTTGTAAGCTGGAAACCCACTTTAGTGGCAATTCATGGGGGGGGGTGGAGTTGGAATATAAATTATATTAGAAGTAAATTTAGCTAAGAACAACTATTTGTGAAGATAATCGCCTGCTGGGATTTGGTCCCCAGTCACCTGTTTTCCAGGTTGTGACTTAATCTCTACTCCACAGGAACTGCAATTCCCATACCTTCAGCTCAGTGGCAGACAAAAGATTAGTGGTTTTAATCCAGATAAGCACACAGTATATTGTATTTTAATACATAATTATTTTACACTTTGCAGACCTTATTTGGCACCTTTAGTACCATTGATATTTTGATTTATTTTTAGGAGGCATAGCTAATGTGACCAGTAAGAAAGACTTCAAGGCTAACCCACCTTACCCTGCAGACATGTCCTCTGTGAGTTTAAATCCAGATATGCTGTGACTTTTGCAGCTATTAATGCTATAAAGGCTGTATCTGTCAAGAGTGAAACATTCCATACTCAAGTACTATTTTTCACAGATTGCACAATGTTAAGGTCAAAAACCATCAGGGCATGATATAAAATCATGAAATGCTTTATCTCACTTTTTTCAGTTACATGAAGTCATTCGGTAGACAATAGGAAGTAATCAGTTCAGGAGTAGGTGTTATAAGGAGCTGCCCAATATGTATACTCCTTCATGGTGTGGTTCAGTAATCTCCAAACCTTTGCAGCATTCTAGAGTACTTTATTGGCATGTGGAACCCTTTAATGTTGTATGTCACTATATGACAGTCCACCATTTGTAATTCCGAGGTGCTCCTCCTCTCGTCTGCTTTAAGAATAAAGTTACATGTAGACTACCCAGCATATGAACCCAAACCTAGTTCAACAAGGACAGAAAAAAGAACAACTTGTAAGAAACAGTATTTCAACAGTGGTACAATCTTCAAGTTGATTTGGGAAAGCCTGTGCAACAATTTCAGTGTTTTCACTATTGCCAGATGGTCGACAACTATAGCGCCACATGAACCACTGAGTTCCACCTCCACCATACCGTGGTTCAATCTACACATCAGATCTGTTCTGAAGTAATTGTGTGGTAACTTCCCCCCACCAATAGTATATAATGCAATCACATACAGTATTTTTAAACCAACAAAGACTAATTAGTCTGCTCAGACGAAGACAGCACTGGAGCAGTATGAGCAAACAGAGCCAGGCTGAGCCACATGGTTTTGCCTCTTATCTATGGGTGGTGTGGAGCCCTTGTTCATTCTCCTCTACCTCTCTCCCAGTTTCATGTAAACTGCTTTCTCATCTGGTGCATTCCCCTGCCCCCTACCTCCAGCCCTCTGTGCATACAGAATGTTACTGCTCTCCACCGAGCAAGTAAAGCAAGTTTTTATGGCTACAGTGGGCATAGCTCTGCAGACATTTTGCATTCAGAAAAGGGCTGATGTTATTTTTGCTACCAAACAACATGATAAGTGTTAAAAATAGAGTCCTCCACTGGAGCTGCATTACTATGCTGCCTGTGTGTGTATAGGAGCTGGAGAGCACTATTTTTCCTCTGGCTTGAGGAGTTAATTAAGCCCTCCCTCAGCAGAGTCTCAGACATTCTACACTACAGTCAGCAAACACAGAAAGTTAACTCATTATCTTCTGGCAGTCATTTTGTGTCAGGTTACCAATGGATAGTAGACATCATACAAAGCTATTGGAAGTAGAATGGGTTAAACACATCCTGGAGCTTTCTGCATAACAAATAAGCACTGCTGTGCCCTCAGTCCCTGTGAACACCTCATTAAGCTATTTGACACCTCCATCCTAACAGCAATCATCCTGTTACTTTGTAAAACATTCCATAGCAAAGAGTTCCAGTAATGCCTGTTACCAAATAATAAACACATTTAAAGTGTTAAATGCCAGCTTCATTTTCTCAGGCAGGCAGTTCTGGGGAAACATAAGTACCTGACATTAAATGATTACTTGTCTGTTAAATATTCACAGAACAGTTAGAACTAGTTGACTTTCTTTTTTCTTCTGCATCTAGCAAGCTAGGCATTGTTTCATAGGTGACCCCGAAAAGAAAAGTGTAATAAATCTTTTATTTCTTTGGAATTGCCTTTACAATTTAGCACATTTATAATATTACACACTTCGACTGGATAAAGAAAAATAAAAATCAATACATACATATTCAGAGGCAGAAAATAAAATGCTGTAATACAGTCAAACAATACATTTTACAACACCACCAGCTATGCCAGAAAACAGTCACGCAATGACTCACTAGCTGAATAAATGTGAATTGCTTGAAAACAGACTGCCAAAGAAATGATCATGCCATGTAACACAGTCAGTACTGAAAAACGTACTAATGTAGTATCAGTGAGTCGCAATTCCACGCGGGACCGCCGTGTGATGTGTGATAACTATAATTGCACACTATACTTTTGGTGAACTGTATTATTGTTGCTTTAAAAAAAACACAAGCCACATGATAATGACAGCACTGTCACTGCAACTCTGTAAATTTCTCTCTCTATCACCCTCTACCTCCCTCCCTGTCTGTCTGTCTCTATCTCTCCACACCTCTCACAGTAAACACCATGAATGTCGGGAGCTTAAAACAATAGTAGATTTAATTTGTGTATATATTTTGATGTGACAGTATAGCTATTTGTGTATTTCTGCATGGAAATCAATTGTAGAAATACATAAATCTCTGCAAGATATGTACAGATGACAGATATGTAACTGCCTTTCAATTTGATGATCAATGCATTTGGAGTGGCACAATTCTGCACCATAAATACTGTTTTTATTTCCACTCCTGCCATTCCTGGTGAATATTGTGAGACATGTAGAAAGGGGCGAGGGGGCGGATATAGAAATGTACACAGGTGTGCTGACAGTGCTGTCATTATCATGTGACTTTTTTTTTTTAAAGGAACTATAATAAAGTTACCCAAAACTCTAGTATGCAGTCAGAGATGTCATAACTTGGGCATGGAGTCATTTATGTCACAAGACATAATGCCGCATGTCACAATCACACCATGAGGCATTATGTCTTTGTTCTGTGGGTGGCTCCACCCCCACACCCCCCGTTATGGGGGGGCTGTGCCCTGGACCTTCCCCACTAAAGATTCTCAACTCCGAGGGGGGGCCAACTCGGGGAGTGCACAGGTCCAGGTTTGCCATAATGCCGTACGCTATTAAGTGTGCGACATTATGAGCCGGTATGCATACCTTTGCATGGAGGTCCCAAGTGGAGCTGTGATTCCTTCAATACAGATATGGAATGCACATTTCTTTGTCAGACAGTCTGTTTACAAGCAATTCACATTTCTTCAACTAGTGAGTAATTGTATGATAGTACTTAGTGTAAGCCTTATACCTTTATAAGGGTATATACTGTTGTACTTAACAATACTGTAAGACAATATAGTATTAATATGCCCCATTTTATGGTGAACTGTGTTCTATTGTTAAATTAACAACAAAGCTGGTGCAGTTTAAGTTACATAGTGTTGACAATTGTAAACATAATAATGGGACAATGTTGTAAGGGGTTATCTGAAATGAGAAGTGTAGGAACTTGAAGCCAGGTGCAAAATAGTGACAGTAACAATAATACCTGTACTGGTGTTTTTCCAGGAAAAAATAATACAATTTTCATTAAGAGGATACAGGTTCCCCTTGACCTCGTGGGGGGAGGGGGCAGTGGGATGACAAAGGGGAAGGGAGTGGAGCAGCTGCACACTTGAGCAGACTTAGATAGACCAGGTGGTCTGTTTCTGCTGGCATATTCATATGTTCATATGTTTTGTTGACCTCCCATTGACAGGTGCAGCTGAATTAGGTTGCTGATCTGCGACAAATATTTTGTTGCCTTAGGTGTAAGGAATTACCTCTCTTTTTGAGTACACAGCAGATTCATGTGGCTTATGCATGAAAGGGAGCATGGTTCTGACTCGGTCATCCGCTGGGCACTGCAGCCTGAGGGTCTGTGTTAGAAATAAGTTTGATTGTTTTTAAAATAATAGTATGACTTGATGTTTGGTACTATATTATAACTGGTGGGCGTTTTTTCCCTAAGAAAACCCAGGTTGATATTTGCCATAATAACCGGCTGATTATTATGGCAAACATACCCTAGGTTTCCTGACTATGTAACAGCTGCTCTCTCCTTTACTCATGCAGACATTCCTGCCGTAACTGCCACTTGGTGGGGTAATTGGAACCAAAGATCTCTTTTTTTATATTTTATATAACTGCTGTGGTGAAAAAGCACTCACCAGCAATTATATAAAATAAAGATGGGGCGGTGTGTAAAACTCAATTTTAACCTTCAGTGTGCAGTGCTTCTCATAAATCCCTTGGGGTTTATGTAGCATCCCTCACCTCGGGGGTGTGTAAAATCTCGTAACACACACCACTCCATCCTTTATTCTCTCTATATAGCAAGTAATAAAATAATAATAAAAAAAAAACAGGCAATTGAAAAACCGCAACATAATTTGATAAAACAATAATCTGATAAGAGCATATTAGCTCCACTTGACCCATGTGACCTCCCATTTATATGGTTGGCGAATATGCACCTAGATTTAATAGATAGATATGGGTTAAAAGTATGGACAGCAAAATGAAGAACTTTGTTTTATTAAATAATTGTTCCATTAGGATTGTGTGCAAAGTACCCTTACTTTATTATTTTTTTTTTGTATACCAAACAACTGGCACTCAGTTGATATTGTAACAGAAGGGAACTGCTACAAACTGTAGTAATAGCTTAACAGTTACACATTAGGTCACTGTGACTCCCAAGACCTCCAAGCTCCAGTTCTACATGTAATAAGCCATGACAGGGTATGCATTTGAAGGATTTTAATGCATGCCCCAGGGGTGTGTTAAGGCATGAGGCTGAAGGCCAAGTGTCCTTACACCCCCTGTGAAGTGCATTAAAATCCTTGAAATGCACACCCTGGAGTGGCTTATCACACTTATAAAATAGGCTGCCATCATAAAATAATTTGTTTGAGTCACTCCAATAGGGATTAAAACTTCTTTACTATTTTTAAACAAGTGTATAATACATTAACTCTAAAACTGTTAAAAAATTGAAAAAGTAGTCCCTATTAATGCATAAATAGCATATTTCAGCAACAGACTAGTACTTTGCAGTAAAAGTATTTATTAGTAGTGTTAGTTGAAAATATATATTGTCTCTGTAATATGTAAATTCCCACATGAATGCACTGCAACATCTGTAAATTTGTAAAAATAAACTGTGTTTAAAACTTTATTTTCATTACACTGTTGTAATATAGTTTCTTTGAAGGCAACATTCTCTTATTGATAGGACTGAGGTGAAATGTTGGTAAGAAAAAACATGTTACCTTGCATTTCAAATCAGTACAAGTACTGTCTCTTGATGAAAATGTGTTCAAAACTTTAAACCTGCCAGGTTGCCTTTTTTAGTGGTGGAGGAGGTGTGTGTGTGTGTGTGTGTGTGTGGGGGGTGATAGATTTCATCTGAAAATACCCATATATAATTCAAATGTACACGCTTTTATAAATTCAGGAATGTGTTTGAGTAGTTTGGGTCTGCCTCTACCTATATAACTGTGTTTTGCCATCATTTCTCTTTGATAATAAAGTATTATTGCCTACTTTCTTCTCCCTGTTTTTCCCCACATTCAAGATATGGAATTTTATTATGGAATGTTTACCATGGAACACATGGATTCAAAATGCTGTGTTCCACTGGTGGAATGTTCCTCTCCTAACATATTGTACACACACACAGACACATAACAAATGCCTCTTCTACAGCCACAGACTCAATTATCTCACTGTCAGGGCAAGCCGAAGAGTTTTCCCTGGTGAGCATGGTAAAGACAGAAGAGGGATTTTCACAGTCAGCAAAGAAACAGTTGTAATGAAAACTATTAATTCTTAATGTTTCTAATTTATGTGTGTAAGAAGAGTGTGATGATCAAGAAAATGACATTTAATTAATTTGTTTTATTTTTCATTAAAGGTAGTTTTAGTTTTAGGGCCCAGTTGAAGGATTTTACAGTGTAAAGGTAGCAGCCATGTTTGTAGTAGTAGTAGTAGTAGTAGTAAAAATGTTTATCTTTAAACAGGATAGCAAACTTTAGGTAGTAAGACCTATTTTCAAAGTTGTCCTGTACCAAGAACAAATTACATTCAATATAACATACAAAGATTCAAACTACATAAAAATACTAATAAATAATTTTTGACATTATACAAGACAAAAATCTTCAATCACACCAACAACTAACACATATTTCCACATTTTAAAAACAAGTACATTCATCATAAAATACAGTGCTCAATCCTAATTTAAACTGGGATAATTTAGTTGCTTTCCTTAATTCAGGGGGAATATTATTCCAAATATTTGCAGTCTGAGCCTCAAGTGTCATAGTACCATATCTTGTGTTAGTTTTTGGAAAAGTGTAACCTCTATGTTTTACATCCCTTAAAAGATATGGATAATATTTACTAACAAAAGGCAATTCCATGTTTCCATCAATCATCCCATTTATTATTTTACAGATAAATACTGAATATTGTTTTTTAAATCATACTGATAAACTGTCCCAGTTTAGGTCTTTATACAAAATGCAATGATGAGTATTATAGCTACAGTTCAGGACAAATCTTGCCAATCGATTATATGATATGACTAATCTATTTAAATGTGTTTGACCCACAAAATTATAAACCATATTTCAATATTCTAATACAAGCATTATTAATTGATTTGCAATTAACCTCCGGGTTTGTAGATTTGATATTCTTGATGACCTACGTAGTGCCCCTATCTTATTATGAATTTTCTTTATTGTATTATTAATATGAGCTGAGAAAGATAAAGTGTAATCAATCTCTACACCTAAATATTTATATTGATCTGTGATTATCAATTTTTTCCCATTCCTCATTAGTATTTCCCTATCTCTGCTCTGTTTTTCATTAACCTTTGTTTTTTTATTGAAAAACATAACCTGAGTTTTTTTTCTCACTTATCACTAATTTAGAGCTGGAAAACCAATCCTGTAGAACATCAAAATCCATCTGTGATTTAACCATCATTTCATTTTGAGATTTGGCTGATGCTAAAAGTACTGTATCATCTGCACACAACCTGATTTGTGTATTATTTATGTTGGTAGGTAATTCATTAATATATAATACAAACAATAATGGCCCCAAAATTGAACCTTGAGGGACAGCTCTTGGTATACTACCTTCTCAGAAAATTGACCATTTATTACTACTTGCTGTTTTCTTTCACTCAAATATGATTTAAACCATAATAATGACCTTGGGGCTATATCAATCCTCTCCATCCTCTCATACAATAAATGGTGGTCAACCAAATCAGAGGCTTTGGACAGGTCAACAAACACTGCACCCGTGGACTCTCCCTTATCCAAGGCCACTGCCACTTTATCAACAAAGCCCATGAGTACAGTGCAAGTTGAATAACCTGCCCTAAAGCCATGTTGGTATTTTGTGATGGAAGAACAGCTCTGGTTGTATGGGGACTGATGGGAGATAGTTCTGGTTGTTGGAGGACTAATTTGCTGATTGTGTGATGTGGTTTAGGATCAGGATGACTGTTAATTTATATAGATTTAATGTATGGTCAGCTGACGTCTCTTGGCCAATGAGATTTCTAGATTTTTCTTGCCATTTTATAATAGTATTTAATACTGTCACAGATGCGGTCTTACTGTTTTTCTTTTTCTGCAGCTCAAGTGTTAAATCCAATTGGAATTTTTTGCCACTAGCTGCAACTTAATTTTGCTTTCCTGTTTCACGTGTATTATGTTGGATAGTGCTACTCTCTGTAAAGCAGGGTGCTTGATCACTTAACTTGTTTTGGCTCATATATGACTGCAAATCTACTCTGCAGTGAGCTGTATTTTATTTATTTTTCTTTACTATTGTGTACGTTATTTTCACCTATGCACCCACTAGAGATGCGGAGCAATATTTGCCCCCCTTTCATTTTATAGCTGCTTCTTCTCTTCCATTCCACTTTCTGTTTTATGTTTATTAACTTCATTCTTTTCACTTAAAGCTGAGTATCTCTTAACCTTATTTCACTCCATTTATTAATCTGTGTTTCTAGCAAAAAGTGTGTGCTGATACAGTTTAGTGCTAGCTTCATTTCTGCTCCTTTTTCTTTCTCAAACTTTTATTTTCTTTTTACCTTTCAACACACTACTTTTCAAGTTGTTGTTTTTATTTTGGTATTATCTGTTTAATAAATCAAATGCTTTTTATCCACCCATCCCAAGCTTTTCAAATGACACAGTTACTTATTGTTTTCATTTAGATTGCATATCATATCCAGTTGTTGGGGTGACTGCCTGGTAAACTTTCTACAAGCAAAACTTAGCATCCCTCCCCTGTACAGTCAGTCCCTCACCTTTTATCCCAAAACTGCATATACCTTGATGCAGGATCATGGGAATGGCTTGCTTATTCATTTGGGGCTTTGTGCAATGCCACTGGCCTGATGTTTTTGTGTAATAGTAGGTTCATGGTAGGGTCAGAATGGATGATTATTTGGCTGTTGGGGCACAGGTTCTTATGAGGAGTGGTTTTCCTTCTAAACATTTATTTTGTGCCAGGAAAGACATTCTGAGCTGAAACAGCTCATTTCAGAAGCTTCCTGGGCAGGGGGACAGTACAAAACAGTAAATATCATAAAGTGCATGCAAAAATAAACAACAGTAACACTTCTCTTAGTTGTTTTTTATATTTATCTGACCTGTTAATTAACTGCTGGTTATGATGTGTGTTTTCCTAGATGTACAGTGTACTGTGGTATTTCTGATTTATACATTTATCTTCTAGTGAAGACATCGGAGTTGTCTGTCTTTTCATAGGATTCCAGTTTATTGATTAAAAAAATATTTTGTCTGTTTTTTTTTTGTATCAGGTACTTCACTTACACACAGCATTATATAATTGCAGCATTTCCAGCTGAGTGGTACGTTTTGTATAATTCATCAGGTTCCTTGTTTTGTTTGTGCCATTTCCATTCCTGATCCTTCATTTTTTTCTTTTTGTAGTTTCTGTCACAGTCATATTTTCCTTTCATAGCCTGTACGTCTTAATTAGCCCCAATGCATTGTGTAATTTTGCTACATACTTGCTTCTCTCCTTTCTCATTTTTCTATATTGGTATCTAATACTTTTACTGATCTGGTCTTACTGTTTTTTTTTCTTCTTCTGCAGCTCAAGTGTTAACTCCAATTGGAATGTTTTACCACTAGCTGCAACTTAATTTTCCATTCATGTTTCATGTGATATTATGTTGGAAAGTGCTACACTCTGTAAGGCAGGACACTTGATCGCTTAACTTGTTTTGGCTCATAGATGAAGGCAAATCTGGTCTGCAGTGAGTTGTATTTATTTATTTTTCTTTATTATCATATATGTTATGTTATTTTTGCCTGTGCACCCACCTGAGATGCAGAGCAATTGAACACATCACCTATTGCCACTGAAATAGCTCTGTATTTGTCCCCCCTTTCATTTTATAACTACTTCTCTTCCATTCTACTTTGTTTTATTTTTATTAACTTCATTCCTCTCACTTACATTATGTGTTATGTGGAATAAGTCCCATTGTTATTATTTTTTTTTTATAAAACTTGTCAACTGTGCGGTTGCATTTGTAAAAAAATGAATTATAATAGTGAGACTCTCTGAAAAGTTATTTGACTTACCATACTCATGCTTGTCTACCCACTTACTCAGTATCCTACTTGTTTATGTCCTTGTACTAACTAATTTCTATTGCTTCATATCAAGGGGTTGTTGATTTTCATATTGTGTGTGCCTGGGGTGGAGCAGCAATAAAAGATAAACTATGCAATGCCCTCAATAACACACCTACCCCTGTTTACTTTTACCTAACACCCATTTCTTATGCCTTGCAAAGTAAGATCTTCCTTCAGGAGAACAACTTGCAATGAAATGAGTAAAATGTACATTGACATTTGGATATATGCACTTTTATATAATATTAATTATGTGTGTGCGTACTGTATAACAATCTCTAAAAAATCAATTAAACACATCAAATGTCTTTGTAAACATGTCTCAACATTGTGCTAATCTTCCACCTTGTTACAACATATAGTTATCTTAGCAGTGTTTGCAGTTAAACTACAGTACCTTTACGTATATGATGGCCCAGTTCTGTTGAGTTGATTGCTATAACAGTGCATAGAATAAAATGTAAAACATATAGGTAACTGTAATACAGATGGTGGCATTATTTTTTATCTGCCCTTTCCCAATGTACCATACTTTGATTCAGTTAGTGTATGTAACATCAATTCATGTATGTGTTTAAGCCCATGAAGCACCCTTATCTAGTTAATGCATTTGCAGCCATAGTGTCTCTGCCAGTGTTTGTTATGTCTAGGCAGTACACTTATATGTGCAGAGGGATATATCTTGAATGTTTGTAGCTCAGTGCAGGTTAGGATGTCCCAATGCTAGCCACCAGCTCTGCAACATGTTCCCTCATGGGTTTCACTTCCAACAAGGGTCTAGAAAAGGTAGCAATTAATTAGCACTTAATGCTTGCAGTGGTAGTAAGAGTCAGTAGTTTGTGGGGTCAGCAAAATCCCTCACAGAAGGGCAGCTGCTGGGAAGGGATTTGGAGGTACTGTGCACCAATAAATATTTTATTCTACAGCTCCAGTCTCAATCTGTTGTCTGGAGGAGCCCCTGCCTAGAATTACCAAGACTGGGAGAGTGAAGGAATATCTCCCATCATTCTGTTTCTCTACCCAAAATTTTAACTAAAGTGTCTGTAGAAGAGATTGTATATGGGCCCACCAGGAAGTTATCTTTACCTTGCTGCTCTGGCTCTCTGTATCCCCCCCCATCACTTCTCACCTGCTTTCAATACTTCATGATACCTCCAAGTTCATATGAACTTCCCGGTTATTGGATTCTGATTTAAAAAAATCAGACAGATGAGTGTACAATAAAATAATTATAAGAGCACTGGCTATAGTTAGTGCCAAGCAGAGCTGTTTAGTCTAAATCAGCTGTGCAGATAAGCATTCAAGAAACATTGTGCATGGCCATCTGTATGCTGAAATCAAGACTGCCATGCGACAGCTAACCGAAAGTCAATACGAGCTGGTTCCAAAATGCTGTGAATTTCCTCCTCCACTCCAGTGACACCATTCAGGAACTGGCAATCTCCTCATACACTGTTACTGATTTAATTTGGTGGTATTTAGTCCACATCATGTCCCAGCTCTTGGATGTCCACGAGAATGCAGGAGAGAGGGTTCTTTTGTGGCTCTTAAGGATCAGCTATCATTGTCTTTCACCCAGACCAAGATTTAAGGAAGGGGCTGGTGAGTTCAATAATTCTGCTGGGATCCCCATGCTCTGTATCAAATATTTGGCTTACACCAAGGTGCAAAAGAATTTAGGTCCCTTAGTTATGAAAATTTTAAATTGTGCCGGTGCTATAAGCTGCAGTTGAATCTCCTGCTTTAATAACTCTGTTCTGATTGTCAGCAGTATATTTCTCTTAGAAAGACTCAGTGGCATAAAATCAAGTTCAAAGAATAGCTTTGTCTCACCAAATGGAAAATCTTTCTTTTTTCACGCTGCCATGAGTACTTTGTTTTTTTATTCTGAAATTTATAAATTTCAGAACTATGGTAAAGGGCTGAGCCTCGGGATCTTTGGGTTTCAGTGCCACGGTGCAGTTACCCACTTCACTTCCAGGGTCTCACTTGCTGGCCAGTCTAAGAGTTCCTTAAGAAGGGACTCAATAGAATCCACCATCCCTCCTTGCACTATCCCTTCAGGCAGTCTGTGAGTACAGACATTGTTACACCAGGAGCAGAGTGCAAGATCATCTACTTTGTCCACCAGCTCATACTCCCAGCAGTGCAGGTATCTTAGAGTCACATTGTGGTGGCCGATGGTCTCTGTAACCTCAGTTAGGCCATTCTGTAGATTGTTGGTTTAGTGTTGGAGTTGTTGCATCCCCTTTGTGTCATCTGTAACTTTAGCTTCCAGTCGCTCCATAGTAGCTTTGAGTTTTTTAAGATCATACAAAGTTTTGGAGGTTATGGTGAACTGTGTATCATCCTCCTCCTTGTCCATGTGCTGCTGAGTGATTCCAGCAGCCTCAAGGATGAGCAGCTGCAACTGCAGGCCTGGGGAGGTGGGGGTCTCTTCCCTTGAGTCTACCAGATATCGTGTTTGGCTGGTGTGACCCTCATATTTCTTTTTTGTATTTGCTAGTCATGTTTAGCAAACTGGTTTTGAAATTGAAAAAGTCAATCTTGTAGGAGGATTGAATTAGATTATTGGCAGTCGGGGACATAACTCCAAGGAATTACATCTTCATCAGATAATTACTTCACCAGAAGTCTGGTCACTGCACTTATGATGCAGCCCGGTCTTCTGCTGTTCCTGTTGACAGCAGTCATACATGACTTCTCATGCTTCATCCCCTTGTCTATTATGATCCCAAATCCCTTTTCTCCTCTACTGCAGCTGGTGGGGCCTGTCACAGTGTACAGTATACGTTCTACCTATGTTTTTCCTCCCCAAGTGTGGCACACTGAATATGAGTCCAAGATCTCCCATTACCAATCTACAGCTTGCTGTTAGTAAGTTGCATTGTCATGTGATGTCAGCAGTGTGAGATGCCTGGGGAGGAGTGGCACTGCATCATTGATGACACTGAGTACACTGCAGGTTAGGGAAAGGGGACCCACTAAGTTAGCTTGGAATGGGACTACTGTTGAGCCCTCATCCCCAAAATCATTGATAAGGAATCAGCAAGGGGTGCACTTCAGATAAAGAGCCCACTGGGGCTAGGAGAAGGGGCAGGCTAAGGGGGGCTTTGTGAAAAGCTGGTGTTGACTCATGGCACCATGCAAAAGACCAGTAACTTTTTTTTAACAGAATCTCCATGTGGAAATATGGAGCAATTTGGAAAGGGGTTTAAACTGTGGTAGGAGTATATTTCACAGACTGTGGAAGACTATAGCTTCAGACAATATAAGTGGTTTTGAAGTAAAAGAGACCACATTCTTTCTGTAGTTCCAATAGTTCTGCGGTAGGGCATTAACTAAATTGTGGCATAGTTATGAATGTCCTCTCCCTTATGTGTGGGATTCATTTCATATACTAGTCAGATCACTGTTGCTAAATTAATACCATTAGGATTTAACATTTGCATGATACCTTTAGTGTTCTCAGGGCTTGTCTCTACATGTGCATGTTTCTGCATTTATTTATGTGTGGATTGCAAAATATCTGTGGTGGAGAGCACAGGGGCTTCCGGATACTTAAATAGCAAATAATAATTTGTTAATGAATTGGTTGAGATTATTTTCAGGGACCCCACAAAATGAGATATTACACCTCCCTGACATCTGTATTATGGAGATTCAAATAAATAAATAATTACGTTTAAACTGCAGGCCTGGCTCAGTGGTACTGGCAGAGCACATTGCTCTCTCATGTGAGAGATCGGGGTTTTAGTTGACCACCCACGTAAGCCAGTGGTACTCTGAGCACATGGAAAAAGCAATCTGTTAAGTTCCAGTTGTACAGACTATATCCACCAGCTGCAATGGCACCTCCTGGTGTAGCAAGGTGACTTTGATATCATGGGTGGTCATGTGATGTTGGCCTATCATCCCCATGCCTGTGCTGTGTGAGGACAGATGCAACTGCATCATGGGTGGTGAGGAAGGGAACAAAGGGGAAAATATCCCAAAGTACCCAGTGATTGCCAGCTCCCCACTTCCACACCATCAGCTCTGGTGCTGTCCACTTCCTGCTCTGTCTACTGGCAGAACATAAAGGCAAAGGCAAGGCAAATTTATTTGTTAGGTGTTCAGCCTGAATGGTTGTGGGCACTGTACAATTTAAAGTAGCGTGTAGATTAAAGATTAGCAGAACAAGAATTAAACAAAATAATAAAGTCTAACAACTGATCAGTAAAATTTGTAAACTAGTCAGACCCAAACGCTTGGTTAAACAAATATGTTTTTGGTAACACTTTAAAAACATTATCTGATGGTGTTCAACACACATCAGGATTAAGAGTTTTCCACAGCAATGGGGTGGCTACCCTCAAAGATGATTCGCAGAACATCATTGTTGGGATTGAGGAATTGTGAGTAGGTCAAGTCAAAGGAATGAAGGACAAAGCTGGATTTGTACGTCAACAGAAGGTCTTTCAGGTTGCCTGGGCCCAAGTCATGTAGGGCTTTGTATGTCAAGAAACATGTCTTGAAATGAATACAATACCTCACTGGCAACCAATGAAGCTCATGCAACATCAGAGGAATATGCCTTAATGGAGAAGATGGATGCATTCCCTGCCCCCTGGCTAGGACTGAGGCTGGTCTGTGCCTTGCCATTAGAGATAAGGGTTAAGATTGTGGAATCATTACTATATAGTCTTGTCTAAAGTGGAAGGGGCAAGACTAGAGGATTGGTGAGCAGTGCAAGGTGGTGCAGGAGTGGCCTGAAGAATGGAGGGAGGGGTCAGTGACTGGGAAAGGAAAAACACATAAGTAAAATTACAACCAATACATAAATACATTTTGGCTATTTAATTTTCTGTTTGAATGGTTATTTTAAAACACACCTGCTTTTTTATTAGAAATCTGATTCTGCTCTTTAAGTTTGCAAAATAATAAATTTTCTCATTTTCATTGCGACTTAGCATTATTTGAATATGCTATGGTAGAAAAGTTCCTCTGAACTGGCCCATTGGTGCAGTGGTTGGATTTCTGCTTGCGATGCCGATGACCCGAGTTCAGATGCAAGCTCAGGAATGAGAGGGCTGGCTGGGGGGGAGGAGGACTGGGCATCTGATCAATTGCTCTCCTCCTCCTCCTTCTACTCCTCCTCCAGAGGGGAGGGTGGAGAAGCGCTCACTTCGTAATTGGCCCCTAATGGAGGCTGGGGACCAACACAGGCAAGGCATAGCAGTTCCGGGGGATGTGCCAGCTGTGGGTGCATGTGCCAGTATGTTATTGCACGCCACACCTCCCATCACAAAGGGTACAAAATATCCCACTACTGACACTGTAGTGCAGCATGAGAGGGGTGCTGCACTTCTGAGGTGCCGTCTTTCAGATGAGATGTTAAACCAAGGTCCCATCTCCCTGGATTGGTGGTAGTTCAGGTGGATGTTAAAGATCCCACGGCACTTATAATAAAAAATTCCCCTACTCTTTTCAATAACATCATCAAAAACAAATAATTACAAACAGTGTTGAATCACACAAAACAATATACTGATCATGAAGGGAAAAAAACCCCAAAATGAATTCAAAACTGTTATCAAGTCACACAAAATCATACATATAAACCAAAATGAAATCCTAGTATGCAAAAATTGAACCTAAAACAGTGGTCAAAGCACACCAAAGTAATAAACAGAAACTAAATAAGTTTTTTTTTTTTTTGTTTTTGTTTTTTGAGAATAGGCTACCTAACAGCATAAAAGTCTGAAAATTAAGTCAACAATATGTAACACTATTTTAACCTATTACCCTTAACAAAAGAATGGAAATCCCTCCTTAACCATAAAGAGAGTCACAGATACCTCCCTAATCTATTTATATTTAATAAAATAAGTCAGTCCTTGCCACCAAGTCCTAACCTGTTTAGTAGATGCAAACCCTATATCTGTAAGATATACTCTTACCATGGCCCCTTTAACTAACAGATTCACAGTCTCATATGGCATTTGTTTCTGATACAGGACCCACTGACAGTGGGCCTGCCATAAATAATAGATTAATGCACAACATAATATCTGTAAAGTATCAACACAATATCTTGTTTTTAACTGAGCGAATTTCCCCAAAACCAAAACATCATAATCAAGGTTACCTAACCACTGCATTTTCCATGTTTTTGCCAAGAACTTCCAAAGAGAAACGGTAAAAATACAATCAAAGAAAAAGTGTTCCATTATTTCTTCTTTATCAATACAACACAAATAAGGACAATTCCTTTTGGTTTTAGCTTTATATTTAGCATTACCTCTTACCCCCAATCTACCATAACTGGTTAGCCATATGACTTCCCACATGTAGATCGGTAATCTTGGATTGTTTAGCCATTGCAAGACTAATTTTTTATCTCCTGTCGGACAGTTTTTAAAAGCTGGTTCGGTAGGATAGAGTTCCAACATGACTTTAGTATATAAGCTTCTCCCTGTACCTTCCCTTATCGTTAGCGCTGATAATTTCCACCGAAAGAGTCTTTTAACAATAGGTAAAAATAAACTAGGTATAAATAAAGTGGGGATGGGTTTTGGAGGATCAGTTAACCAAACTGAAAAATATCTAAATAATATAGTTTGCAACAGAAGACAGTCATTCGTAGATGCCACTGCCCATCCTTCTTTAAAATTTGATGCAATGAATAAGGTTGAAAAAAAAATGACAGGGTCAATCATCCCCAAACCTCCTTGGTTTTTTGATAAATATGTGTAATGTCTTTTAATGGGATTAAGTCTATTTCCCCACAACATCTGAAAAAACAAACTATACAATCTGGTTTCCAGAGTCATGGGAATTAGAAAAACATATGCAATAAACAATAAAACCGGTATAATAAATCTTTTCAATACTGTAACTCTCTTTATTTTAGTTAACTTCCAATGTTTCCAGATGTTGATTTTATTTTCCGCTATTTTTAAACCTTTCTCCCAATTAAGACCAGATAAATTTTGGGATCCATACCATAGACCCAAAATCTTAATAGGGTCTGAAGAAATTTTCAAACCCTGAATAACTAAAGACTCTGGGACATTAACCCCAATAAACAAACCCTGACTTTTAGCAGTATTTAATTGTGCATTAGAAATCCTTGCGAACCTCTCCATGCAATCCAAAAATACTGGCACTTCATGATTGTGGGTAAAGAATAAACATAAATCGTCCGCATATGCCTGTACCCCAACTTCCTGCAATAAGGGAGGGACCGTAATCCCTTCCCAGAATGGTTTTTGGGTTAAATACTGAATCAACACGTCAATCGTATATACGTATAATAATGGACTGAGTGGGCATCCTTGGAGTACCCCCATAGGAATACGAAATCCTTCACCTACCATTGATTGGATGACAGGATAGGTCATATTACTCTCATACATTGCTTTAATCCAGTTTATAAATCTTTCCGGTACCCTATAATGTTGCAATACTAATAACAAAAAAGGATGATATACTCTATCGAACGCTTTCTGTTGGTCGACCGACACAATGCAACCCGATAATTTTTGTTTATTAATATATTCTATCCAATCACGAATAATCCTATGCGCCTGAATTATATTTTTCCCTTGTATTGCACAAAATTGGTTGGGAGAGATAACTAGCCTTGCCATTTCTTTTAACTTGTTATTTAAAATTCCTACCAATAATTTGTAATCAGAATTTAGTAATGTAATAGGTCTCCAATTTCCTAATAAAAGTCTATCTCCATTTTTAAACAAAAAAATCAGTATCCCTTCAGTGAACCATTGAGGGAAGTCTTCCGAGTCTAAAGGGAAATTAAACACCAATTCTAAACCTACTGCAAATTCGTCTGGAAACCTTTTATATAATTTCACCGTTAGGCCATCAATCCCCGGTGAAGTGTCAGATTTCATTTTTTTTATAGATTCAAGAATTTCCAATTTTGAGATGGGTGCAATCAAGGGCCCACCCTTCACACATAGATCAGGAATCTTAATGTGCGTTAAAAAGTTCTGTATCCCAAGAATTTTTGGAGGAATTTCCGGTTCATGAGAGATGAAAAACTGTTTGATTAAAGTTTGTAAATCATTTATATCCGTAACAATTTTCCCATCCGCCCTTTTCAATGCTACAATCGTAGTTTTCTTTTTGTAAGTCTAAAAGGCTTCATAAGAATCCCCAGCCAGGCACTTTTTGTCCCCGTACAAAAACAAAGCCTGCAGGGTACTTGCCCTATCATATTGCCATGCCTTAAGTTGTTGTTTAGTTTGCTGTATATGAAGTGAAACATCTCTTGTAGAAGTATTTGCTGATGAAATTAAGTTATACAGATGTTGTCATAATGATAAATATTTGAGGAACTTCTCATTCCCCTTAGTACATCCAATACTTTTGAAAAATTTACTAAAATCTTGTTTTGAATCTACCCACCATTCCCCCAAATTGTCATATAGAAAGGCCACAGACAATCTCACTTTTAGTAAAACTTTAAATTTAGCTACCACTTCAGGACAGTTCAATAATAATGCATTTAATTTCCACCTTGGTCCCTTCTTAGATGGTAGGTGTTGTGTTCCTATTATACATTGTAGCATTAAATGATCGGAAAATGAAACAGGAAATGAAGAAAATGTAAATGACAAAATTTCTGATAAGAACATATAATCTATAGTAGAGGTATGTTGATTTTTTTTATAAGTAAATTTTATCCCTCCTTGCCGCCAATTATTTGCATTAACAAGGCCAGATGAATTAACTCTTCCAATGCATTTGAATCACAATAAACCTTTTTGCTCCCTCCAGTAACCTCCTTACTAAGTCTGCTTTTAATTTCACAATTAAAATTTCCACAAAAAAAAATTGAATGTGTAGTGCATAAATAAGGTTTGATTAATTTGAAAAGCGCTACCCTCTCTGCTTTAATTTGGGAACAATAAACATTTATAAATCTACATGGTACAGTATCCCAAACCCCATCCAAAATCATAAATCTACCCGGAATTATGTCCATCAATTTAATCAAGGAAAAACTAAAGGAATTGAATAAAAACCCAATCTCATCAGTCATTTGCTGACCAAAAGACCAGTAGGATGGTCCCCAACACCATTCTCTTTGGAAAAGTCTTGCTTGATCAATTGAGTACATCCATGTTTCCTGTAATAGGCAAATGTCAAGGGCCTGAAAATGAATATAATCATATATTATTCTACGGCTCTTAAAGTTCAAGAGACTGTGTACATTTATAGAGCCCAATTTAATTACCATTTATCTAGGCCCACACCCAATCATCCATCTTTTTTCCTCCTTTTTTTTTCTTTCCTTTATATCCCTCTTGTGTTCGTAATGGGGAAGGAGGGCTATCCTGAACAGACTGGGAATCTAACTCTTGTCCATCCATTTCTGACTCCCCCCAAGATGGAGCCAATACTGCAAAGGGGTTATTGGATTCTATCTCCAACTGACTCAATCCAGAACTAGCTTTAGTATTCCTGGAAGAACGCCTTACTGGGATCAAAACCACAGGTTTTACAACCTTCGCTCCCCCTGTATTTATCTGGGTAGTTGGACCCTCCAAACCTTCCTCTGGAACTTCTCGAAGAGATTCCTCGGGCACTGCGTTTTGTCTTACGCTTTTAGAACCATTGGTGTCCAAGATTCCTTGCCCTTCTATGGTGACACCCTCAGATACTTCCAGATTGACAACTTTATCCTGAGCTGCTTGAATCAGTAATTCTGGACTACCAGTTGAAGCTTTATTTTTTGCTGCCCACTCACAGTCAGAAAAAACATGCCAATTCTGTCACATAAGTCACACTTCGTGAGATTTGAACATTGAAACGCCCCATGGCCAACCTCCCCACAATTATCACACCGGGGTTTATCATACGAGCTTGACAAATGTGTCCGCACCCCTCACCTATAGCAAGCTCTAGGCTGACCTGCATAAAAACATACCCCTCTATCTCTCCCTAAAAGAAAGGAATTAGGGATGTGTTCAATCCCCTGATCCGTTTGTCATAGTTTAACCTTAAATTTCCATCCACCGGTCCAAAACTGCTCTGAATCCAGAATGGCCTCCGGTGAACTCAAAACGTCACATTTTTGGGCTAGCCAGTATGAAATATCATCCACATGGACACCCTCATTCCGAAACATAACCGTTATGAACCTAATTAAAGGTTTCATCAAGGGGATAACAAAAAAAGGTGTCCAAATGGGTGAAAACTTAACATGACTATACCTTTCCCAAAACAAATCAAGTGCATATGCAGAACGGAAACTAACATCAAAATTATCCTCTCCTGATATATTAATGAATGCAAATACCTCCCGGGGTGAGAAGTGTAATGAATCTTTCAATTAACGTTTCCCCACATACACTCTGTCTGGTCTAACTTCCATTCCACCTTTATATCTTATTTGAACAGCATTCCTACGAGGGCCACCTCCTTTTTTGGTGTGGTAAATAAATCAGACATAAGAGGTCATTCAGTAGTGTTAATTTGCTCTTTGCTTACCCCTGGCTGCTCTAACCCCATCATAGGAGTAAGCCCAGAACGACTCCCAGGAGTCCCGTGTTCTTGTTGAATAATTGCCTCCTCCAGCACCTCCCTCCCCACATTTCCTTCAGACAGATCCTTAACCACAGATAAAATTTGTTTCCACCCAGGTACATTCTGGGAGAAATTTAATTTAGGATCCCAGTCTTGAGTGGGATGCCAGGACCCTTTATTAAGTGTCCAACCAGCCTCCTGCAGGGCTTTTTCTGGAGACCAATTCTCAAGTTCTGGAGACTGTACAAAGTTAGTTTGTCCTGGAATATTTTCAGCATGCTTACCCTGGTCAATCTCATGCCGCTTGTCAGAAACAGGTATTTCAAGATTACGTTTGGCAAACACCACAGCTGCCCTTTTCTCTTTCCCGTCTTCCCCTGTTTTCTCCTTACCAGACGCCAGCCGTTTGGTGAAAGTAAATTCCGACACCCCCTCCTGCTGATTTGGATCAGTTTGAAAAATGCAAGGGATGGAGCTCGAAAGCCGTGGTTCCGACCCCTGAAAAACAAATACAGCATCTCTCAATAATTCTGCAGAACTCTGTCCAGTCTCACTGTCTCTACGTTCCGGACACAGTACATCCGGGTCACTCTCCATCACTGTAGCAACCACGCCAGCATTCCTAGTCGTTCCGTCGCTCTCAAAACGCATCATGCACTGTTCATTCCCCAAACCAGGAACTGCTGCTGGCATAATTACTCCGTCCATCAAAAACTCCGTTTCACCCTGTTCTTCACTCAGTCCTGATCCGACCAGTCCTCTGCTCTCTTCCACCATGGAAATCTTACTCTTCGGTGTCTCCACACCGCCCACCTCATGAATGGGAGAAACAGATGCTGTCATAGACTCCAACGCTGAAATCTCTTCCCGGACCCTCGCCTGCTCCTGCCGCAAGGCTGTCAGTCTCTCGGTTGCCATCCAAATCAGGTGAGGACTCACATTCTTAGTAGATTGCAGCAACAGCCCATGGTCACATATCTCATTCTCCAAATCAAAAACCTCATTATCCATTCCCATCGGGACCGGTGCAGTCAGCACCCGTACTCTGTTCCTCCATCATAGCAGTATCCCATCCATCTTCCATTCCACCGTCCATCCTCTCCTGAAGCAGACCTCAACTGACCCAGCAAGTCATGCTACTAGCCCTCTACTGGCCACAGAGTGCCAGCAGAGTAGGGGAATTTCCCCAGTGTCCTGGCCAAATTTCTCTCATTCACCAAAATTAACACCAACAGCTTAATCTGGTTCAAGGTCAGTTGGCATTCATCTGTATCCCCCTTCCCCAGGTCGTGCCTGAAAATAGGCAGGATTTGTCTAGTGCACTTACCCGGTCAACAAAAACTAACTAAATAAATAAATATCCAAAATAGCCAAAAATGGTTGCCAAATTAACTCAAATTGGTTAAATTCATCTGTCAAAGAGTAGGTAAACATATCAATATTGCTATGATACAGCATCTTCCGGATCCATTCCTCATAGGTTGGGGGTGCCGTATTTTTCCAGTTTTGTAGAACTATTTTGAAGGCAACCAAAATACCAGTGTTACATAAAACCTTTTGGTATCCCAGTTGATCTTGGGTAAAAACTGGGAAGCCAAAAATTGTAATCCCCAGATCAAAGTTAAAATCATAGCCCAACACTTTAGAAAGAATGGACCGGATAGATGCCCAATATGCCTTGATCTGAGGGCACCCTATCAACATATGGTTGAGGGTCCCTCTTTCTCCCCCACATCTCTGGCAGAAGTCTATGATCTGGGCATCAATTTTATGAAGTTTAACTGGGGTGAAATAAGTCATATGTATTAAATTAAAATACATTTGTAATAGCTGGTTCTTTCCGATCCCAATTTTTTTAGATTGATAATATGAGACCAAGTTTCTTCTGAAATGGTGGTAGTCAATTCTTTTTCTCAGGCTGTTTTAGTAAGTGAGGACATAGCCATGGTAGCCATCTCCTCGGACAGTACCGTATATAATCTGGAAATCAAATGACTACTAGACTCTAGATTCTTAAAAATTCTTCCAGTTGAGAAATTGGGAGACAAAATGAATTATGATTATCCTTATAAACATAATTCCTAACTTGTAAATACTGCCATCTATGATTAGATGGGATACCATACTTATTCTGGAGTTGTTCAAATGACATAAGGAAGGGGCCTTCATTAAAGTCCCCAATGGTGTGGATTTGTTTACAAAAATACCATTCCTAAAACACTATGTCTCCAATACCAGGTGGGAAAAATTTATTATTATATATTAGAGTCAGAGACGATATTTTTTCTGAGTAATACAGAATCTCTGAGGCGCACGCCCAGACAAAAACAGTGGCGTTACTTGTACTTGAACCTAAAGTTAGATTTTTATATCTTATATATACTAATGCTAGAAATCTGGATAATTCAATGACTTTAAGTGAATCTTCCTCTATTCCCATACCAGCTAATGATTTGTTAGCTGAATCATGGACCCAGTGATATACAATTTTTAGCTGAGCGGCCAGGTAATATGCCCAAAAGTTTGGGCATCCTAGCCCTTCCTTTTCCTTACTCTGATAAAGTTTACCTAAAGCTACCTGGGGGTGACCTCCCTTCCATAAGAACTTCTGTAATGTCTTATCTGTGTCCTTAAAATTTTGTTTTTCTAACCTACAAGGGATAAATTCAAACAGAAAGAGGAGCCTGGGTAAACAATTCATTTTCAGTATACTGATTCTTCCCAGCAGCACCATTGGAAGAAGTTGCCATCTCTCTAAATCTGATTTGATCCTAGATATTAAGGGGTCATAATTAAGTTGGGTTACTCAGTTAGTGTCTCAGGTCAGAATAACTCCCAGGTATCTGATTTTGTCTTTTGTCTTTATTTATGGCCACTAACGTAGAGCTTATTAACCTTACAGGGTCACTCAGGTATAGCATCTCACACTTATCCCAGTTCACTTTGTAACCTGAGAGAGAGTTAAATTCCTCTATTAGGTTACCAAGAATGGGCTAAGAGTGATTTGGATTGTTCAAAGCAACCAATATATCATCTGCATATAGCATGGTGATAACATTACCTGCCCCCCCCCAGGGAGGCGCAATTCTTGGGCTTTCAATCTAATTTTATTGGCAAGTGGTTCCAGAAAATGTGCAAAAAGTAAGAGACAAGGGACAACCTTGCCTTGTCCCTCTCCTTAGTTGAATATGAGATGATAAGGGTGATGGGACACTCATAAGGCAATTCTAGGGGGTGGAGGTAGGAAGAAGTAGGCTGCTGGTTAACTAGGATCTGCAGCTTATCCAGTAGGTAGGGGAAATGGGCAGACTGGGTGGGCCAAGCAGTCCTTATCTGCCGTCAAATTCTATGTTTCTATGTTTCTATAACCTTGAGTAATTTTGGACTTGGACCAAAGGGCTAATGTATACCAGTTGAACCCAGTTTCTAAAATTACCCTCAATACCATACCCCTTTAAGGCTTACATCTGGAAATGCCACTGCACCCTATCAAAAGCCTTCTCAGCATCTAAAGACAGAAGTGCAGTGTCCGGGCCTGAATAATATTGAAGGCCTTCCTAGTATTGTGTTACAGTCTTTGGCCTTCAGTAAAACTGACCTGATTTTGATGCACCAACCCCGCAATAGATCTGGCCAGTCGCCCAGCCAGAATTTTGGTAGAAATCTTGTAATCACTCTTCAAGAGAGATATTGATCTGTAAGAGCCACATTTTCTGGGGGCTTATCTTTCTTAAGCAATAGAGCAATATCGGCTTCATTAAAAGATTGCAGTAGTTTACCCTCCTCTAAGAAAGATTTAAAAAGTATAGCAAGCCAAGGGACTAACACATCAGCCAGGTTTTTATAAACTTCAAAGGGGAGACCATCTGGTCCCAGTGATTTACCATTAGGAAGACTTTTAATAATTTCTGAAATCTCTTCTGTAGAAATTTCAGCATTCATGTCTTTGGATGCTTGTTCTGATATTTTAGGCAAGTTAGTGTCAAGACTATAATTCCTGATCCTATGTGTCTCTACTTCTACCTCTGGAGTGTATAAATCCCTGTAAAATCAATAAAAGGTAGAATTTCCCTCCTCTTCTGATGAAACTAATTGACCATCTTTATTTTTAATAATATTAATCCTGTTTTGATTTTGTTCTGATTTAAGCTGATATGCAAGTAACTTACCTGGGGTATCCCCATAAAACTAATATTTAGCCCTTCCTTTATATAGCTCTCTTTCAGATTTATCTTGAAGTAGCTTCTCTAGTTTTTTCCTAACTAACATCAACTTTATTTCTGTTTGGTCTGACCCCCTAGCTTCATGTTCTACCTGTGCAGAGGCCAGTTCAGTTTTCAATCAAGAAAGTTCATAATCAAACTTATTTTTTTCTAATTCCTACTAGTGATGCCCTTACATATGCCTTCAACGCATCCCAAACTATTTGTATACTAATGTCCTGCTGCGTATTCTGCCTCATAAAAGCCTCAAGTTCCTCCTGTAGCTTATTTTTAAAGTCCTTACTGGCCCATAATGAATTATCAAATTTCCAAGTTTTCAGGTTATGATGACACTCTCCTTGAGCAGGGAAGTTGAGTTCCAATATTACTGGGGCATGGTCTGAAGCTCTTATTGGCTCATACAACACCCGAGTCACAGAATTACATAACCCAGCTAAAATTAGAAAATAATCAATTCTCAAGTGTGTTTTATATGATTTAGAGTAATAAGAAAATCTCTTTAAAGAGGGAAAGAGGCGTCTAAAGGGATCACATAAATTTAGATCTGCCATTGCTTGTTTTAACATGCAGAGGTTTTTCTTCTTCTTTCTCTCTCCCACAGGGGGTTCTCTGTCCAGCATCCCAAATGACAGGTTAAAATCCCCCCATTACAATATTGGAGTCAAACTGAGACACCTCTAAAAAGAAATAAATAAAAAATGCTGGGTCATCCTGATTAGGGCCATACAGTGAAGCCAGAGTCAGAGGTCTGCCAAATAACTGCACCCCAATAATTACAAACTGTCCTAACCTGTATATAGAAGTTATAATTAATTTGTATCTCAGACATTTTCTAAGAAAAATGGCAGTGCCTTTTGCTTTGTCCAAAAAATCTATAAAAAATCCATCTGCCCAAAACAAGTTACCAAAATAAGAGGTGTCCTGATTATCAAAATGAGTCTTTTAAAAAAAAAAAAAAGACAGTGTACTTTCCTTTTTTTTGCCAACAGAACAACTTTCCTCATTTTAATCCTTTCTTTACATCCATTAAGATTCCAGGACATAATTCTTAATCTCCCCAGGAGATACAGAGGGGTAACCAATTAAAGATGTATTGACTCTTCTCTATCACAAATACCCCTTCTACAGCCAGAGATGTGGGTAGAGGGACCCGCCACCACCACTTGGGTCCTGTAAGTTTCTTCAACAAGGCTGAACTCATAACGGCATTTTCAGGATCCGGCTTGGCTTCACCATTTAGTAACCCTGAGCACCCATGCAATCCTTTCATTTTTACATTTTTTATATTTTCTTATATAAACCTCAACTATCCCAACCTTCCACCCTGTATCCCAATTCAAGTGTAAATATTCAAAAAAGAAAATTACCAACATGAATAGAAAAGGAGGGATTGTGCATCTTATATAAATTCTCCAGAGGTGGGTTAACAAAGATCCTCCCCTCCCACTCATACCTTCCCTTCCTTCCTGCTGTATTCAGCCTAATAGCTAAGAAAAGTAGATTTAAGCTGCTTAGTGAACAGGCTGAGTTAATAACCAAAAAAGAAAAATAGAAAAAAGAAAAAAGAAAAAAAAAGGAAACCCAGATGTCCTAGTCTCCATTGGACATCTTCCCCCTCCCAAGGATGCTGAATCCTCACTGTAAGCAAAGTCATGGAAAAAGGAATTTAAGGGAGGATAATATCGGTCTCCCCCCCCCCACTCCACATACCTAAAGCTCTGCTCATCCCCTTCCTCTTACCCTTATATTTTCCAAAAGAATTTGTATTGAAAACTAACCCCACATGCTTAAACAATCTAAACGTTCTTAATCTATCCACCCTCTCCCCTTCAACCTTCAAACCCAGCTTGCATTAAAAAGGAAAAAAGAAGGAGGGGGGTGGAGGTGAACATGAGAGAAAAAAATAAAAAAAATGAGAAAAGGGAGCAGAACAAATGTATTAATTCGAGCTATTAGTAGAGCCTCCTGGGTCAGGATCCTTTGGATGCTTCTTTGCTCTCTTTCTTAATGGCTCCTCCACATCAAAAGGGGAGTGAAAGAACAGATTTTTTCCATCAAGATTTACCCTCAGTTTAGCAGGGTATATCAAGGTGAAGGAGATGCCTTCTTTTCTCAGTCTGTCTCTTCTAATTGTGTCAAAACTTTTTCTTTTGGCCAGGATGTTGGGTGGAATATCAGGGAAAATTTGTAGAGGCATACCATTGTGATGTAAACCTGTCTCTGCTCTCACTTTAGCCAATTTTTTTTCTTTATCTTGAAACCTTAGTGGTTTTACATACATGAACCATGGTCTACCAAGCTTACCCATGGGTCCAAAGGCCCGGTGGGCTCTGTCTACCACAATCTTCCGTTCTGGAAAAGGCAAGCCCATTCCTCTAGTTAGCAGTTCCTTAAGTACTGTATTGGATCCCTTTCCTCTATCCCCTTCTGGCAAATTACCAGTCTTTACGTTAGTCCTCCTTAATCTGGATTCTAGGTCATCAATCCTTAATTATAATGAGTCTAGTACTTTGTTGCTTATTTCCAGAATATTTGAAATTTTTGGCAAGGTATCTTCAATTACACTTATTCGTGATTCACATTCAGTAGTTCTGAGGGAAAAGGATTCAAACTTTTCAGCTACTTCCACAAATTTCTGCATCAATGAGGCTACAGCCAAGTTCAAGCTTTAAAAGCCCTGTCTCATCTCCTTTAAGATGGCTTTATGTGATCCAGCAAAATTGTCTTCTGAATCTTTTGGAGCATCATTCTCACTGTCCATGCCCTATTTCTTTTCTCCTTACTCCCCTTCTGCAGCCCGCTCAGTCCCCCCCTCCTCCCATCTTGCTTCTACCTGTACTCTTGCTCCCTTTACCTTTCATTGGAGAGGCCATGTTTTCCACAGTAATTTCTTTAGCCTTTGATTTTTTTTAGTGAATATATCATATAAGGACACAGGAGAGATGATAGTCACTGGAGGTTTAGTCACTTTATCACCCTCTGCATTTAATATACCTTTGTTTGTTTTTTTCCTCCATTTCTTATTGCCTGTTTTATCCCCTTTGGATGGGGTATTTTTCTTCTTTTTTTATTAGTACTCACTGGGAGAAGAGATTGTTTTTCTTTTGCTAGGAGTGCTAGTTGATTTAGGTAAAACCTTTAAGCTAGATAGGATATTAGAGGGGGAAGGTGTAATATGGGAAGAACCAGTGGCTGCAAAACAAGATTTCATATCTTTTTCACCAGAACCAAAAACGAAAATCCCTTCCACTTGTTTCGTCCAAGCGGAGGGGTTACCTGTAGCTGTAGAAGTTAAAGATACTGCAGGGTTCTCCAAGCTACTGTTCAAGGCCTGGGTAGTATCAAAGGAGAAAGAGCCTGAGGATGGAAAATGCTCATGGCTGTTCCGAGAGTCAGCGTCTTGCTGAGTGGCAGATGGTTCTTGGACCGGTAGGCCGCAATCGTGTGACAACTGTGTGAATCCACGTACCTGTCTGAACAGGCTTAACATAACCCACCACAGAGACCCGTAACAGAAGACACAATAATCACTTTATTGAAAGGGAGATAGTGTGAAAAAAAAATAAGGGAGACAATAAACTCCACCCCTTCTCACAAGCCTTCTCTCTCCACCTCAGACTTCATTCAAAGGGCCTTTACGATACTCCGCTTCCCCTGATATGAGCCTAAAGACCGTACGGGTATGACCCAACAAGAGTAACAAACCAGTTCCACTGAAACTTATGCCCCATTTCTAAATTCAAAGACTTAGTGGGACAAAAGTAAATAGAAAAACAAACAAGTGGAGTGAGAGGACTGAGTTCCTCCCGCGTACAGCTAGCTCATTCAGCTGCGCATACGGACGTGCATGCTGATATGCGCAGTACACTCTCCTTGCATCTGCTTCCTTTCTTAGTAGAACTGAAATGCATTCTATGGCCTAATTATATCCAAACTTGTTTTGTGTCAAATCCTTGGTTTACTTCTATTGCATAGTTCCTGAACATTAGTAGCACACCCAAGCACTGTAGCCACTCATGATGCAATAGTTTCCTCTCCTCTCCTCTCCTCTCATTGCATCTTGAGTGTCTAGACTGTGCTGGTGTGTTCCCAAGTCCATGAAAGATGCAGTGGTAGTTGATCAAGGACTGTGAACTAACATGTTTTGGTGTGGTAACACCAAAATAGTGGGCAGTCTGGTTTTTCACTTCTTAAAGTAACAAAAGGAATCAAAATCAAACTACCAGTTACATCAGCAATCTTTACAGAATGTGAACTTTCATTACTTTTTTTTAAACTAGGGACATTTTGAGCCCTAAAGAGGGATGACAGTGTCCCTTTAAGGAATTAATAGTTACCTGATGGGGTAGCAGTAAGGTGGGTGGTAAGATGGGAAGCAAGGGCATCAACCCTATCTAGACCGGAGGTCCCAGGGTAACATAGGATATAAAAAGGCACAATGATAGACCGATGGTCTTTTGCTGCTGACATTTTCTATGTTTGTATGATTTAACCTTTAGTAGTATACATTTGTTTGTACAATTGTAGCATTTGCAGTAAATAGGGATTGCCCAGTATTATTTTAGAATGCACTGTGGTACAACTTTGTAAATGCACACTGCACGCTTTATAGTGCACTTTGGATATACTGTATTTTTAAATACTTAAACTCAGTATCCCAAACTCTACAAGACCGAGTTCAGGAGAAAGACTGCAAGGTTGTTAAATGTAATGTGGGGGGCGGGCTCTGTCCCCGCACCCCCTATAACTAAAATAACCAACTCTGAGGGGGAGCAGACCTCAGATTAAGAATAAAAAGTTATGAGGGTCAGAATAGCACAGAGCAAAATTGTCCATGTCTGGGAAACAGGAAATGAACCTGGCTCTATGAGGCCATGCTGGCCGAGCTGCTACTGACTCAGGCCTCCGTGCCACGGGAGCAGCCCAGCCAGCTTCCGCATTTTGCAGGGAGTTGTGATGCCTGGCTAGGGGTAGGGTAGCAGTTCGTCACATCCGCTACTGTACCCCTGTCAACATCGGCTTCTTCCTGTCAGGTGTGTAGGTGTTGGGAGACTGAACTTGGTCCCATGAGTTGCAGGATTCTGAGTTTCAGTCTCCGGAATAGATACCTGCACTTCTCAATGACATACTGTATGAACAGTTCTCAGTCATTGTGGCATACATGCGTATGACTTTTTTATTTAGAACAAGAAGTTCCAAAAATATGTGCACATGTTACATTCAACAATCTTACAACTAGCAAAATGTATTTTAAGGTGCACATTTTTAATGAAGGCCAAATGAGCTGTAGTTTGTCTATCAGCAAGGTAATGAACATTCTCGTGCCCATGCCTTACCAGGAGGGTCCAGGGAAAGGAACTCAGATGCCAACTTTACTAGTTTCTCATATCTGTAACACCTAATAGGGGATCTTTATTTTGATCTCTGCAAAATAAAATGAGCTACTTTAAGGGATGGTTGTATCTATGAGGGCAGAGGACATCTGAACTGTCAGGTTACCCCACAGCGAGAAAGAAAAGGGCAATTTAGAGCTTTGCGGATAATACGGTTTTGTTTTGAGCTCTAGTGGTAAGAAAGAATCACCTACTTTCTGTTTTGCTAATGTGACATTTCTACTTCTAAGTTTGAGCCTAAATCAGTCTAGAGTTATGTACTTTCATTTACTATTTAAAACCTTTATGTTCATGTTTCCTGACTGCACTGTTTAAACATCACTAAACCTTCTCCTTTTATTAAAAAATGCCACCAACAGCTTGATCTGTTTCCATTTCATTTGGTTTGCATATGTATCTTTCAACTCCACCAGGACAAGGCTAGAAATTGTTTGTTTGTTTATTCGCTTAACGGGTAAGCACACTGGAAACAAGTTCCTTTTACAGGTGCGACCCACATATATTGCATACAGACAATACATAATCAAACATACATATACAATGCAGCAAATTGCAGACAAAAATGTCTTTGTTACGTATAAAATTCATAAAAAAAATTCATAAAAAACAGTTACAATTAAATTGAGATTCGAAATACATCCTTAATGCATCAGCAAACTTTTGACAGAACACAACCACCTAATATCTTGAGGAATTTCATTCCAAATGAATGGAGCAATATAAGCAAAGGATCTTTGTCCACTTTAGATTTCATAAAAGGAATCTCAGAAACCTACTGTCTGACCTATGTCTAGAATAATGACCATCAATATATGGTCTCAAAACTTTGAAATACTATGTGGAATTCCAGAGTCCATAACTTTATATATGAACTTGGCCACACAGTATTGGAAATTTAATGAAACCGGTAACCAGCCCAATTCTTTCAAAATCACACAATGATGAGATGACTTAGAACAATTTAAAGCAAACTTAGCTATCAAGTGAAGTAAAGTGGATTTCTTTGAAATCACTGTCGCAGAAGCAGTGTCAGTAATCATAGCTGCATAGTTTACAATAGGAAGTAAGCAGCAATTTGAAATAACCAGCCTAGACTCAGGAATAAGAAATGAACGGATTCTGTACAAAGAACTTAATCTACAATGTATTCTTGAGGTAACCCTTAAAAAATGAGATTCATAACTTAGATGAGAATCTAGTAATACCCCAAGATATTGAAATGTATCAACATAGTCAAACAGTAATCCATCAAGAGATTTAACTTCCAAAGTACCAACCTCAGATCTCAGTCTAGGTGGGGTACCAAAACCATCACCTTTGTCTTAGATTTGTTTAAGAGTAATTTACAGGCCATAAGTGAAGACTGAAAATTGCACATTTCCTCTGTTAAAGAAACACCTAGATCTCCAAATGACAAACCCGCATGATAAATTACTGCATCGTCAGCGTAAAGTGTTAAAGAAGCATTATTAATCACACTTACTAGTTGATCAAAAAACAAAGAAAACAAAAGTGGCCCCAAAGTAGAACCTTGTGGAACCCCACACTTAACCATTACAGAGTCTGATACAGCACCCCTATATTTAACCCTTTGAAACCTATTTGTTAAATAATCCCTCGTCCAGTCCAAGAAAGACTCACCAACTCCCAATGACCCAAGTCTAGAAATCAGCAATTGGTGATCAACTGAGTCGATGCCTTGGTCAAGTCCACAAACACGGCACCCGCGCCAGACACCCTTTATCCATGCTATTAAGTACGCGTCGGAACTCGACCAAGGCAGTCTCAGTACTCCTTCCCTTTCTAAAACCATGTTGGTTCTGAGACAATAATCCAAAACGATCCACATACCCAATCAACTGATTATAAACTATTCTTTCCTGAACTTTAGCTAAAGCAGACAAGATAGAAATAGGTCTGTAGTTACAAAACTCATGTTGTGAACCAGATTTAAATATAGGAGTGACCAAAGTATGTTTCCATATATTAGGTATAGTACCTGTAACAAAAGACAAGTTGAAAATAATACTAACTGGAAGTGCTATAACCGGCTAGAAATAGACAGTATTGTCTAGCTTTCCTTTCCCAGTCCAAACACTAAAACAAGCATTTGTCAATGCTGGATGTTTGCCACTGGTATAGAAGCCCTGGGGTACTAGATGCATTGTGGTGCACTTTGTGGGGGCACTGGGTCCAAACAGTGCCAGTTACAATAGTGCACGCAAGGTGTTCATGACAAAAAGGTGCCTTTTTTGTCCTAATCCAAAATCTCATTCCCCGCACTCCCAGACATAAAGATTCCCTCCGGGGAAGCGGATCACGGGCAATTAATTTCTGGGGCAATGGAACACTGTTTCCATGGCCCCTTCAAAAAAAAAAAAGTTCTGAAGCAGGAAAAATGACTGGAGACCAGGATTAGAACCCTGGTCTCCAATGGTGCTGGCCGAGCTGCTGTATACCCCAGCCCTCCATGCCATAGGAGCAGCTCAACCAGCTACTGGATCCCTGTTGACCTTGTCCTTTCTTCAGGACTACAGACAGTGATTGGGGGAGCGCTTATAGCAAGTGCTGTAAATCCCTGGTCGCTGTCCATGTGAGCGCTTACTAGACTAGCGCCGTGTAGTGCGGTGCTATTCTGGTAGCACTCATCTAACCGGGTACCTTTGGGTGTTATGTATTACCAGAGTTGGGAGCCTGCATTTGTAAATTTCAATGCAGGCGCATAACTTTGTTGTTTTTTAATATTTTTGCCCCAAATTGTCAACATAGCCTTCTTATGACCCCACCTCATGAACAAGTGCAGAGAAGATTTTCAACTTCTGCCTGAAAGATGATTTCACGTAGTGACTGTGAAATCACCTTTTGGCACGCAAAACACACTTTGGCCAGGATTTGAAAAATGACAGCTATCACATTCATGAGATGCTGTGAAGAAATGGCTATGTTGAGAATTTGGGATAGAAATATCGAAAATTATCAAAGTTACGAGCCTGCTTTCACAAAATTCAACATAGGCTCATAACGTTGTTGTTTTTTAATATTTTTATGTCAAATGTTCAAAATAGCCTTCTTATTACCCCACCTTATGAACAAGGGCAAAGAAAATGTTCAACTCCTGCCCAAAAGGTGATTTCACGCAGTGACTACAAAATCACCTTTTAGGACAAATTTGCTTAATTTCACTGCAATTGTTCATGAGGTGGGGTCCCAAAAGAGGCATACTGAGAATTTTGGGGCAACAATATGCAAAAATGGGCAAATTATGCCACTAAGTTCAAAACTCCATTGAACTACATTCAACCACATACCTGATTTCCTTAGTTCATGGTCCAGTTTTGAATAGTGAAGACATGTCTGTGGTCCACAGAGGATTACAGCATTGGACCCTTGGTGGGTAAAGGCTTGTGTGTGTGTGTGGGGGGGTGCTGAGTGGGAGGGTCGAGTGGGGGGACTAATGGTGCAACAGACATCAGTGGACTTTTTTTTTTACAGGATTAAAAAGAAAGAAAGGTCCCTCATTCACTGTTCAGCTCCTCATTAAACTTTTTTTTTTAATTTCAGGTGCCTTCCCAAACTGTTGATGTTGCTATTGCTATGCCAGCTGAAGAATGCCTGGAGAATGCCTGGAGAATGCTGAGGATGCTGACTGATCACGTGGTCTCTGAAATGCCGGAGACAAACCAGAGACTCGTCATGTTATTGAACTGTTGTTTTTTTTTAAAAGTGCTTTTTTTTGTGTGTGACTACTAAATAAAGGACATAGATCATTGATTAGGCGAAGGCAAGGCAAATTTTATTTCAAGAAATGCCCATCCTGGAGGCTCTGGGTGCCGAACATGCTAAAATTCCATCATACAAATCATAATGGATATATAAACAGCATACTATAAGCATAGACTGCAATATTCCGACAGTTAAAACAAAATATTATATATACTACCCTCAGCAGCAGCAACTAGACTCAAAAGAGTCAAGAGTTAATTTAAATTTAAAATTCTGAGACCAGGTAAGGGCTATAATATGCAGTCTGGGAAGGCCTGATTTTACAGGAAGTCCTTGGGGAAGGCTTTGAATACCTCAACAGAAGGGGCCTCCCTAACCGCTGGAGAAAGCGAATTCCACAGCACGAGGTGGTGACACTAAATGCTTTGCTACCTGCTGTTTTTAACCTTGTCCTGGAAATCGCAAGGAGGCCCCTAGAGGAGGAGTGGAGGGAGCAGGTGTAAGAAGGTCCTTCCGGTAACCAGGTACCAGGCTGTGTAGGGCCTTAAAGGTGAGCAAACCCACCTTAAAGAGGACCCTCCACCTAACCGGCAGCCAGTGCAGTTGACGTAGCACCGGAGTGATGTGACAATACTTAGGCTGTCCTGTCAACAGCCTAGCTGCCGCATTCTGCACCAGCTGCAGTCAGTGCAGGGTACTCCCAGAGGTCCCGAGATAGAGCACATTACAGTAGTCAAGCCTGGACATCACGATGGCATGTACCAAGGTGGGGAGGTCCAGTGGCAGAACTAGGGGCTTTATCCTGGTGATATTCCTCAGATGATAAAAACTAGTGCGGGCAACAGATGCCACCTGAAACTCAAGTGTCAGTCCGAGGTCCAGAATAACACCCAGATCACACACCCTAGAGGAGGCCTTCAATGGCACAGAGCTGAGAAAAAGCCCCGTCTCTGCAACCTATCATGCCCTCTGTTCGACTCTACCACCAGTACCTCCATCTTATCGGGGTTCAGTCACAACCAGCTGGAGGCCATCCAGTCATTGATCTTGGTGAGGCAGCTGTTAAGCACTTCCACTGCACAGGGTGTTCCGAGGCAAAGGAAAGGAAAGATACAGCTGGGTGCCATCAGCATAGCAATGAAAACCCAAGCTGTACTTCCTGATGAGCTGTCCCAGAGGCAGCATATACACAGCAAATAACATTGGTGACAAGACCGAACCTTTGGGAACTCTACATGACAGGAGGCCAGAGGAGGAGGAGGAGGAGAAATTCCCCATCACTACTCTCTGCCTCCTGTTAGATAGTAAAGACTCAAACCAGCAGATAACTGCCAGTGAGTCCGCAGAATTCCCTTAGGCCGTCCAGTAACACTTGATGGTCAACCGTGTCAAATGCTGAAGAGAGATCGAGGAGAACAAGAATTGTCCCCTCCCCTCGATCTCTAGCCCTAAGGAGGTCATTATACACCTGAACTAGTGCAGTTTCTGTACTATACCTCGCACGAAATCCAGACTGGAATGGCTCATGTAAATCATGGGCCATGAGATGCTCCTCAAGCTGAAGTGCCACCACCTTCTTCACAATCTTACCCAAAAATGGAAGATTGGAGATGGGACAGTAATTTGCCTTGATGTTAGGGTCCAATGATGTTTTATTCAGAAGCAGTCTCACCAGTGTCTCCTTCTAGACATTGGGAAAAACACCCTCTGAAAAGGAACACCGGACAATCAAGGCAAACACCGGGACAACGGAGTCAACACATCCCATTAAGAAATGAGTTAGCACTGGGTCCAGTTCTCAAAAGGTGTGCCAAAGCTTAGAAGCAATCTCAGTGACCTCAGCCGCCTCCACCAGTCTAAACTCACCCCAACCAGTCTGAGTGCTCTCCGGTCACCCAAGGCGACCACTGTCGGACAAACTCTGGCTTGCTGGTGAAACCCCCTGCCTGATGGCAGACACCCTGTCTGAGAAGAACCAAACAAACTCCTCGCACAAAGCATTCAAAAAGGCTACCTTCAGCTGTGGACAGGAAGGATGGAGAAGCCTGTCCACAGTCTGAAAGAGCACAGTTGGTCGGTCGGTTTCTCCTGGCGGCAATCTCCCTGGACAGAACTTCTGCCTTCTTATGGTTGATTGCCCCCCTGGTATGTGCCATAATGCACACGTAGGGCCAGTTTGTCTACCCCCAGGCTGGACTTCCACCAGAGGTGATCTAATCTCCGACCCAAGGTCTTCATCGCCTTGAGCTCCTCATCATACTAGGGGGACCTCAGGTGAGAAGACCTGGGTCGTACACGAATTGGTGTGAGGGAGTCGAGCGCACCAGACAATGCCTTATTATAGGCATCAACTGCCGCACACCATCCCCCACCAACACATGCACTGCCCACACTAGATAGGTCAACTACTTGGACTACTGTTTTTTAAGCAGTGAGTATGGTGTGCTGCGTTGAGAGTATGGTGGGTGGTGTATGAAGGAATGGCTCAGGTACAGTCACATATATCACAATATTCCACTATCCCTATATATTAGTGTGCTATGCATGATCAGCTAAAATAGTGAAAATAAAGTTTCAGTGAAAATAATCTACTATGCAGTAGATAGTTACTGTACATGCACCTACAGCAAAACTAAAGTGTGGCCAGTCCTCCATGTTCAGTTTTTTATTCATAAGTGTATTCTCACAATTTGCTTTATTAAAAATGTACTACATTCTCATGCATAGAGGATTTCAATGGCTGAACACCACATTAGTGCCCATGCTAGGGTTAGTTAACCAAGCATTTGCTGATGTTTGTAAAAATTGCATTAGTCGGTACCCAATTTACAGGCAAGTGCATTAATTGATACATTACACAGGCTTAACTTAAACAGTTACAGTATATGCCGTAAGAACATTCATGCTATAGCTCACCTGCTGAGCATGGCCTTATCATGCCAGTGACAAGGAGCAGTACCCTTAACACAATTTAAAAGTAAGCATCATTAATTGGAACTTTCCATATGTACATGTTTACCTGCTCCTTTTCAGTAGCAGCAATTAGCCCCTTATGTTCTAATTCCTAAACCTAGATATATACCATTGAGATCACCCTAGCCAGAAGTCAGCATTCTAAACTAGTACCAACATACATTCCAGACCATCGATCACCTGCTTATTGAGGTTGTTTTTAAACACTATCCTTCAAGTGCACATTCACGTTAACTTGGACCAAACCCTAGAGGTTGGACAGGACCTGCAGTATGACTAGTATAGCAAACCATTGTATCCTGTGAGCATTCATACTTAGCTTAACGCAGTTCAGAATTATTGACCCTAGGTGCACTTTTAATGTTTTAAAAATATTTCAGAATATATGAGGAAGGTTTCTGGCATATGTTTGTGTTAGTGACACCACAGTTGCTGAACATGGTTTTACTCAGGCAAGCTCCTACTGTATATGGGCTTTACGGAACACTAGTGAATGTGCTCATTAACTGGGATATCATATTTCACATTCACACTAAGCACACTAATAGTGTGGAAAGATATGGCAGTCTATCAGCACTGTTGCAGTAAACAGTCAGGAGACAAAACTTTCTTTACCCAACCGTTTTACTTAAATCGCGCAGGCTCAATCCATTACAGTGCAGACAGTGAATACAGGGACAAGTTCTCAGTTTACACAACTCAGCAAAATTATTTTTCTTCTGGCTCAATTGCTCACAGCTCTGAGGAAGGCAGAGTTACACTGAAACGTCAGTGTACACATGTGTGCGTGCGCGCAAACACATGTCTTGGTATTGTCACTAAGCACTCGTGAATATGGGACGGTCACTCAAAAGTAAAGAAGTAATACATAAATAATGCCACGGAAATATGCTTTAACAAGTAATTGGATTGTAGGCTATTGAGCCAGTTGAAAACTAATGTTGCTGCTGTGTGTGAACTGAGAATATGCATCTGTATTCACTGTCTGCACTGCAGTGGATTGAACTTGCAAGATTTTAAATAAAACAGTCAGGCAAGAAAAGTTTTGTCTCCTGACTGTTTATTGCAACAGAACTAATATGCTAGTAGACTGTCATATCTTTCCATACTATTAGTGTGGTAAGTCTGAATGTGAACTATGCCTGTGTTACTTATTTAGCTAGTGTTATAAAGACTTCTAAGTAGCTTCATTTTTAATATATATGTCTTTAATGTTATCACGGTCTCCAAGTTATTCTCCTGTGCTGATTGTTGTCACTCAGTGCATTAAAAACCTTAGCACAGCAGTATTATTTTTCAGATCAAATTGCTAAGGGTTAGCAGCTGATTCAGGTTGCTTGACAACTCAGAATGCAGATTTGTTAGTCTCCATGGAGATGTACACATATATAAGCTCAGGATACGTATACACATATAAGGTCAGGATACGCATACACATATCAGCTCATTCAGCTACCACAGACCCCAGCTTTGAAGAAAGTGTGCCCTCATGCCAAGACATCGGTATTCATGTGATGCATGTGCACACACACACACACACACACACACACGTTGGGTCCCCCATGCTGCTATCCTATGGTCAGGAATCTGTAAAAGATAAGTTTATGAAAAAGTAATTATTAACTTTTGAACATATGAGGACTAGGCAGCTGAGTCAAGAAGAATTTATCTGTTGCTGCTATGTGGTGTTGACACTGACTGCACTGTTGTTCTGTACTTTACTGAAAGTAAAACACAGGTTGGGTAAGCAAGAGCCTCTTGTTTGTTATGTTTGCTTGCACGCATGTGCAAGAAACATAGTGCCATCATCCGAGTTTTCAGAGGTGTGTCAGCCCTCTTCCAATTCAGTCAGTGTGTTTGTAGGTGCGTCGCAGTCTTCCAATGCCTGCTGGAGCTGTCTATGACAGCAGTCCAGCAGTGCAAAATGCAGTGGCGTGCAGTTGAAAGGAGGAGTTACGCCGGTGAGCAGCGATAAGATATCGCCTGCTCATGCGTAGCTCCCCACACACACACACACACACGCACACATACTGCATGCTCGCCCCCATGCACACACTGTATAGCTGCGGAGTTCCCAATCCCCTCTCGACTGTGCTCGCTCCCCAAAAGCATTCCACATGCCATGCTGGTGCCCACCCCAGCGTGGTTATTACATGCATAGCCGACGAGGGTGCCTTAATCCCCGGCCGGCTCCACTGTCTTCCCCGCCAGAGTACAGTGTGCCATGCTGGGAGCCCACCCCAGTGTGGCAACAGATCCCAATCCCCATCGGCTCCACGCCCCCAAAGTTATTTTGTGCCACGCTGGGAGCCCACCCCAGCGTGGCAAACGTCTCCGTCGCCTGTCTTTTGTTTTTAAAAAACCCTGAAATTGGAAAACGGTCACTCGGTGTCTCTGGCCCCACCCGCACTCCACCCACTGCACACCCTGCCTCCCACACCCCCTCTCACCCCATACTTACTCTCCGGACTCCAGCGCGACGCATCTTCTGTGGACCGGAACACGCTCACTCTTCAAAGCTGACCGCGAACTGAGGAAATGCCGGTAAGCTGTATAATGGGATAGATAGGGTTTTTTCAACTTTGCTGCATATCTCAGGCATTTTTGGGAATTTTTGCACCAAATTTTCAACATTTGGTTTTTGGGACCCCTTCTCTTGAATGCTCTCACTGTCATGGCATTAATCGGGCCCGAAGGGTGATTTCGCAGTCACTGCGCAAAATCACCTTTTGGGACCAAGTAACAAAATGACACTGGCACTGTTCATAAGGTGGGCTCTCAAAAGCTCATGTTGAAAATTTCATAAAAATTCTAAAATTACTGTTTTCACAGTGTGGTCGCAGTTCTATGCCGCCTTGAAATTCATGAATTTTCAATATTTTCACCCCAGATTTTCAACATTGCCATTTTACCACACTCCTTATGAGCAGTACAGCTGTCATTTTCACATCTTGCCCAAAATGTGTTTCAAGACATGTAGCGCATAATGGCATGAGTCGGTGTGCAAAATCAATGTTTGGGATGATTAAGAAAATCACAGTTACACTGTTCATGAGCAGATGTCTTAAATGGCTATGTTGAAATTTGCGACAAAGTCCATAAATGACTGTGTTACGAGTGAGCATTGCGCAGTTTCCACGCACCGTAAGTTCATGACTTTGTAATATTTTCAGTCCAGATTTTCACCAGTGGCATTTTTCCACACTTCCTTATGAACAGTACAGCTGTCATTTTTCACAACATGGCCAAAATGTGTTTTACACTTTCAGCGCAGAGATGCGTGGTCGCTGTGGGAAATCATTGTTCGGGACAGATAAAGAAAATCACAGTGACACTGTTCATGATTGGAGGCCCCAAAATGCCTGTGTTGACAATCTGCTGTAAAAAATCACCAAACTAATTACATTACAGGTGTGCGTTGCACAGTTTCTATGCACGCTTGTGACTTCACCAGTTTTTTTAATATTTTTACTGCAGATTTGCAACATTGCCATTTTTTACACCTCCCCATGAACAGTACAGCTGTCATTTTTCACATCCTGTTCGGAATGTTTTTGCACCTGTGGTGCTAAATGCCGTAGTCGCTGTGCATAAGCAGCTTTCAGCTAACAAACTGATATTGCCACTGTTCATGAGGTGGGGTCACAAAAAAAACATGTTGAAAATTTGAAGTGAAAATACCAATGAATGCCTGAGGTATTAGGGTTTCCAACCGTAACACCCCACCCTGTAGAGAATGACAGGCATCAGGGGTGTGACTTAGGATTCTTGTAATGCTCATACCATTCCACACCCTGCAGCCAGTGAGAGGCATCGAGGTATGCCTTGGACTCTTCGGCCCCAAAGTTCACCCCATTCTCCTATACCGCAGCCATCTCACCGTATTTCCTGATGGAATGGGGTGCGCATAAGGGCCAAAGACCCTAAGGCACACAGTGACACTTGTCAGTGTCTGCAGGGTGGGGTGTGGTGAAATGGTGTGGCCGTTATGCCTGACGACCCAAAGGCACAGCCCAATGCCTGTCACTCTCTGCAGGGTGGTGGTGGGGTTGGCTTCAGTTCAGTACTTCACTGCCATTCCTATTATGCAGCTCTGTAACTTCTACACTACCACTGCCAATGCCAGCAAGCAAACATTCGGCATTGACAAATGTTTGTTTTTAATGTGTGCTGATAGACTGCTCAATATTGTTCTGCAGGCACATAGTTGGATGTATAGATTGCATTTCCATCCCTGCTATTGAGCACCTTACAAGTATATCCCAGAGAAATTCTTAAAGCCTTTATGAACCAAACATCTTGGACATTGCATTAAATAATAGTGTCAAATAACACAAGGATTCCTGAAGGCCTAATGGTAGAGTTATCACACAATAAAACCAAGTTCGGGAGCTGGCCTGGGCCATCTGTCATTGTGAGGCCATGGTCAAGAAGGCCAATTGGAGGCGGCATGTGCTCGACCAGAGTAGGTGGCATCACATTTCTGCAGCCACAGCAACCACTATGACAGAGATATGGGGGGGGGGGGTGGAACCCTTCACTGCGAAGACACTTCATGCTTGCAAAGCAATTGCAACTGGGTGTGGCACCACTGGGAGAAGCAGGGTAGTGGCAGAGGTAATCAAAAAACTGGGAGAAATATCCCAAGACCAGTCCAAATAACAGTGAATACTCTCGGGACTTGCACTGCTTGGAGGGGCCCACCATAGGACCTATGGTGGAGGTCACCTGTCTGAAGGAGTTAAAGGGATAGCCTCAGGTAGAACAGAAAATGCTAGGTGAAAAAAAAAAACAGCAAAAAGAAAGAACTACATGTTTTTTGTATTTAATGAGTTTTGTGGTCGCAACAGTTTCTACTGTAAAAGAATCTAATACAAAACTTTCACACACTTACACTCCTGCATTCTTTGGCACGGTTTGTTCATTTTAAAGAACTGTGGAGCTGCTTTGCATTGGAGACGTTTGTATTAGCAGAGCAATATTGGACTGCCTCACCACACCAGTCAATTTGACCTGTAGCTAGGAGGGCATCCATTGTCTAGTGGCATCACTATTTCACCATCAGTGAATTGAATTTACTGTGAAACAAAAATTGGAGGTAAATGAAGCATGATGCACATGGTACAAACAGTGGCAGCACTGAGGAGTTTTACACAAGTCAATTTGGACCCAGTGGTATAAAAATTTAGGACTGAAAATGGAACCTCCTGGGTCAAAGACTAATCAAAAGCAAGTAAGTTCACTTCCTTCTGTCAAATGTTGTTATAGTGCAGGTGCATCACTCTGGACCCACTGGCAGAAGGATGGGGGCAATTTCTGGGGAGGGTGCAATTTTGTACCCTTATGGTGCATGTTAGCACTGCCCCTGGTGTACAAGTCTTGTGTAAATAACATATAGCATGTGCTAATTACTACTCTCTCATCCATCAGTCACTGCGAATATTACTCCTTTTAAAACAAGGTTCTTTGTTTTCTACTTAAATTGATTCTTATTTTGAGCACACACTGGCCAGAATATTCAGAAATGTGCCAGAGGGAGGCGCAAGAGATGCATAGCACAGATACAGTGCACCATGGTGCAACAGGCGCGATATTCAGAGGCTGCGCATGGCTGGATGCACCTGCACAATGCAGCTGAAAATCACACGGATGCGCCAAAGCACACCCAGGAAAGCACCAGGGAGCAAGACAAGATGCTCCATAACACACCCAAGGATGTGCAGGGGAGCAAGCCAAGGAGCAGCACACACACGCAGGCATCCAGCACACAAGGCAATCACCACAGGGCCTGAAGAGACAGGCCACAGCCACACCACCACACACAACCCATGGTGGAACACCACCGGGTACAAACCCCTGTCCACCCCAGATGGACTACACAGCAGCCATGCACACCACTTCAGCATGGCTCCTCATGCCAGCTACAAAGCAGACATGGACACAGATGGGTAACCAAAATGAATATAATGTAACAGTCATATAAAACATATTTACAAAATAACAACAGTCAGGGGAAGGAGGGACCACCCACAGACAGGGAGGTCAGGGATGGGAGGCAGGGACTGGGTGCAAAGGCAATGGAAGGGGATTAAGGGAAGGAAAAGGAGGATGCACATGGTAGTGGAAACTCTCCGGCACATGGGTCCTAAGGCCAACCATGGCCCACCGCTGGGCAATGCTGGCGTTGGCACCTCCACCTGCGCTGGCCCTGCCCCAGCTGCTGAACCATCTGGAGTGTGGCAGTGGTGACACACAGTATCTGTCTCAGGAGCCATGCATGAAGATCACTGGTCCCGACACCTAGGACAAAGGAGGGAACATGGTATGAGTGGATGTCCAGAAGGCTGCAACCCACCCACCGTACACAGCGAGCATCGGTGACATGCGCCCCTGGGCCGGCATTCCACCACCTACAGTGGGTGTGCCCACACGAGCCACCCACCCAAGGACCCAAAGCCATGCTGAACACTACACGACAGCACTGCCCATGTGCAGCACACCACCGCCATAGCAGGCAGGTGACATGGCCATGCAGGCAGCCGGCAGCGACACAGCCAGGACCTGGGTGCACCCACAGCCCACCTGCAGTGGCCACCCACATGTAGGATAGCCATGGAGCAGTGCAATGGGCACCGCAAGCAGTGCACAGCTGGAGGTTGCCATGCGTACAGGGAGCCGGTTACCACCCCCACCCATGCTGACCACCCTGCACAATGAGGAAACATGAACAAGTGCCTACCTGCACGCAGAGGCACAACCAGTGCCTGTCCGGCCACCATGCCATGTCTCCCGCCGATGGTGCACCACCCCCTGTGGTGGCCTGTCCTGGCCCAGCCGCAGCACCAGCTAGGCATGCCCACCTCCTGTCCTCAGGGCTTAGAAGAAGGTAATGTAGAAGGACACATCAGAACCATGCAACATCACAGTCTCCCACCCCCTGGCACAGTGTGCCCCCCGTGCAGAGTGCCTGTGGCATGGTGGCACAGGGCAGGCATGGTGTACCACCCCCCCAACAGGGCGTGCAGCCCCAGCCACCCCATAGCAGAGCATGCCACCGCCACTGCACCACAGTCCCCCAGATGTGAATGGGCACATGCGCCGTGCACATACCTGGCTGTGGCATGGCACCCGTACGGATGCATGCCTGACGACCCCAAAAACGATCCTGGTCCCTCTGCCACAGGTCCCTGTAGCAGTGCCTGCACTGCTCACCAGTGCGCTGTGCACCTGTGGCCTCCTCCAGTGCATCTGACACCTCCTGCCACACCTCAGACCGAGGCCTGTTGAGTGGCACCTGACCAAACAGGGTTCCAGCATGTGGCTCCACAAGGGCCACCAGGTTGACCAACTCAACCTGGGATCATATCTGTGCCCTGGGTGTTGCCCTGCGTGGAATGCTTCCAGTGCTCCAGTGTGGACAAAATGGTGCCCAGCCACACATGTGCAGCACGTGCTGGAGCTACGTGCCCAGCAGCATGATGCGCTGCCACCGGCCATCGCGCAGGCATGTGGGTGCGCGACTCGGTACTGCAATGCCGCCGCATGTCGCATGGCACACCATGCACCACAGCGCCATTGGGCACTGCAGGCATGCTGCGTGGTAGGGCCATGTGTGAGCCATCGTATACAGCCCCATCGCGCATGGGGTGCCATCAATGGCATGGCGCCACAGCGCCATTGGCCGTGTGATGCCCTGGTGCCATAGGCCACACAGTGGATGAGCACCACCAATGCAATAGTGGATGGGCGCTGCTCTGCCTAGCGCACACATAGCGAATGGTGTGCCACTGGTGGAGGTGACGGACTCACACGCATGCGTGTGGCAGGGTATGTTGCACACGTCATAATGCTGCGCCCTGAGTTGTGTATGCGCAACTACATTGTGCAATGCGCAATCAAACGATATTCAGCCACTTTATGCAAATCAGTTGATTATCCTATTCACGGTGCAGCAGCTGCATTTGCATGTCATTATAGTTGCGCCAGCCCTCATTAGCATGCGATGTGCTATAAAGGCACCAGGGGAATGTGAAGGGTAGGACCGGTATTGCATCCCTAACAGGTGAGACACACGCTGTGGGATGGCCTGGCAGTGGCATAAGAGGGTAGGTGCAGAATAACCAGCCCATACTAACACGTATCTGTCCCCACAGGAAGAAGCATGTCGGAACTTGAGGAGAATGAGGAGCGTGGGTCTGCTCAGAAGCGCACGCCCAACTTCACCAGGGTGGAGTCGTACACCCTATTCCAGGCATACCCGAACCAGGAGCCACTCCTGAGGGCTCCACAGGCACCCCACAGGCCTGGGCAACAGCATGGGAAGGTGTGGCCCATGCTGTGAACCACCAAGGCAGCCACCAACAGTCTGTGCAGGAGTGCAAAAAGAAAGTGGGCACAGACTGGCGATGCATGAAGGAGAAGGTGACTGCCATCCGGGCAGTGCGAGCAGCCACAGGCAGGGGTCAGCCCTTCCTGCCCACCTTTACGCTGCAGGAGGAGATGGTGGAGGATTCCAGATGGGCAGTAGCCCATCACTGCATGGTAGGCTCGGCTGCGATGGGGACACGGGGGCAGGTGTGGGTGGCAGCAACACTAATGTGACTGTGTTCCCTTTCAGCTCCTGAGCACCTGCAGCCAGCAGCAGTGGTGGTGGTGTCTACCATGGGGGCTGTCCAGGACCCAGAGGACCATCCATCCACCTCCACCAGACACCATGGCCCAGATCAAATGCGTCCTGGCACCGCTGTCCGTCCTGACGCCAGTGGCGCGGTTCCGAATGAGGCCCTTGCTGCATTTCAGCATGACACCAGGCATGGTGTCCTGTGTGCAGAGACGCAGATCAGGGTGGGGTCCGGTTCTGATGACGACGTGACCCACATCCCAGACAGCGATGTCGGGGACGCTGGGGAGACACCCATACCACTGACCCACCCCACCGGTGTGGATGGTAGCCCAGAGGTGGCTGCCTGCACACCGGCCATCATGACTGCTGTAGCTGTGGCTGTAACAGGTGCAGCTTGGGCTGGCAGTGGTGGCGTGGGTGCTGGTGGCAGTGCAGCCATGCTGGTGTTACCCTGCACACAGTGGCTGGAGGGGCAGCAGCGGCCGCCAGACAGCGTTGAGGGGGGGCCCGGGACAGTGCCTGCCGCAGGGGCACTACACAGAATCCAGCCCCAGGAGGGACCTGCTGTGAAGCGCCCACCATCGTGGGGCACTGGGCTGCAGGGTCAGGATACAGATGTGGGTCGGCAGGGTGCCCATGCGACCCAGAGCGCCAACCCTTTGGACAAGCACACCCATCTGCTCCAGGCCTCTGTTGAGCAGCAGCTGCAGCTTGCAGTAGGGGTGAGTGCACTCTGCGCAGAGCTGCGCCAAGCAGATGAGCGGTGGAACAGGGACAGCGCCCTGCTCCTGGTGGAGACCACACGACTGCGAGAGGACACGACTGCAGCCATGGATCAGCTGACCGCTGCGGTCATGGCCAGACTGGCACCACTGGCCACACTCCTGCGTGGCCTTCTGCCGCTCACCCAGCGGAGTGCAAACTCCACCCCTCAGGCCCGGCGTAGGGTGACCCCTTTGGTGGCAATGCCAGGTTCCACTGTGGGCATTCCAAGCACACCTGGTGCGGGCATGTTTGTGGGCCTGCAGACACCTGCACAGACCCAGTCGCAGTCCCGCAGTGTCACCCCTGGGGGACCGTCTATGACACCCCCTGTGGAAGACACTCAGCCAGCACCAGCAGAGCGTTCTCGGTGGGGCCGTCCACGTGTCCGCGGTGGCCACTCTACTGTGCGGTGGTCCTGAACTGCTCCCCACCGCATCTGCCATCTTCTGCTGCCCTGTGTGCACATTGGTGCAGCATGTGCATGTGCATCCCATGTCCGTGACCTGTGTGGCGACCCCGCACATGGCCCATATGCCCACCCACCTAGCTGCTGATCACCATGATGTGTGCGTGATGATGCCAGCACTGCGCTGCCGGCCACTGTGCAGTGCCCCACTGCATGTGACACACGCCCGGTGCGGGGCAGGGGTGTCATGGGTCCTCTGTGTATGTGTGTGTGTGTGTGTGTGTATGTGTGTATGTGTGCGGTGTGCATGCCCATGCTGCATGGGTGTCTGTTCCCCAAGCCTGCCCAGGCCCCCCCTGACCGCCGACCCTGGCATGGGGTCCGCCCATGCCTGCCTGCCCACTCTGCCCTGGGACCTGTTCCTTGCCTGTGGCCATGTTTACCCACCTGTGTGCTCCATAGTGCTCCTCAGTGATTGTGTCTCTGTGTTGCTGGGCCATCCTCATCAGCCGGGGATCCCTTCACCCGGGGGGGGGCTGCCCACCACTAGGCCCGGCAGCCTCGTCGTCCCCACTGCTGTCCCCCTCCTTGACCTCGACAGCTATCCCACTGTCGGTGGCCATGTTATGTAGTACACAGCAGGCCAGGAATAGGCCACAGACCTTCGAGGGGCTGTACTGTAGGGCACCACCGGACCTGTCCAGGCAACAGAATCGAGCCTTCAGCAGCCCAAACACCCACTCGATTATGTTTCATGTGCTGGCATGTGCCTCATTGAAGTGTTCCTGTGCTGGGGTCGACAGGCACTGGTATGGGGTGAGCAGCCATGGGCAGAGTGGGTATCCACTGTCACCTGTGTAGAGAGATGTCTGGTTAGCATGGTGGTCTGTGTCCCTGCCCCCCAACCATCCCAACCACACCCTGTGGCACCCATGCCCTGGCATCCATCACACCCTGCCCTGCTGTACCCAGCATATCGCATCCACAGCATACTCACCAACTAGGTGGCCAGTGGGGATGTCCCCACTCTCAAACCTATGGCACAGTGCCGACTGGTGCCAGATGAAGGCATCGTGTGCTTTCCCAGGGTGTGTGGCACAGACATTGATTATGCACCCCCTGGCATCGCACACCACCTGGCAGTTGACACTGGGGTAGCCCTTCCTGTTGATGTAGGCCGCCCCTTCAAGGCCAGGTGGTGCACGGATGCCAACATGGGTGCAGTCGATGGCTATCTTGCCAGGCAACCGTGCCACCCTGTGGAACCCCTGAATGTTTGCTGTATTCTCTGCCTGTGTGTTGGGGAACTGGATGTACCCCGCAGCATGTGGCAGCAGTGCACTGAGGAATTGTGTGAGGAGCCGTGATGCGGCTGACTGGATTATGCCTGTGGTGTCCCCTATTGGTCTCTGGAAAGTGCCCGTGGCGAGCAGGCACATGATGGCCATGACCTTGGTCTCTGCAGACAGGGCGTGGCTCCGTCTTGTGGGGGCCTGCATCTCCTCACTGCACAGCTCACAGAGCCATCTCAGAATGGCCCAGTTCAGGCGGTACCGGCCCACGATCTCTGTATCACTGTACTGTTCGAGGCTGATGCGGGCATGGTACCACCTGTTCTGGGCATACCACCGACAGGCCCTTCCACAGCCACGCTGGACTGCAGCCTGCCTCCTCACACCCCTCATTACTGCCTCCATCTGTAATGTGGCACTGGCCATGACCTGCGCTGTGCGTCCCCCCCGGGCGGCCCTCCTGCCTGGCACCCCTGGCAGTTGGCTGCTGTCTGTGCCCATGCACTGGGTGGACCCCTGTGTGGGGATGCCTGGCCTGCAGCCCGTGGCCTACACCTCCCACCTCACAGTGCCTCTGTGCTGCCCCTCCTCTGCTGAGTGTCACTCCCGCTCACTGTGGGTTGCCCTGTTCCCGTTTCATGCCCACTTAGGCAGGCATGCACACACACACACACACACACACACACACACACACACACACACACACACTCTCACTCACACACATGCTCACTTGGCCGGTGTTTGGCCCTGCCAGGCTCCCTGGGCCTCACTCTGTGCCTCTATCTGCCTGCCTCGCACTCTGTGGCACCCCTATGGCTGTGTGGTTTGCCCTCGCACCCTCAGTCTGGCTGCCCTCCGGCACAAGGCTCCTTCCCTCCCTTACTCCCTCTTTTTATGTGCTCAGGTCTGCTCTTCACATTTCCCGTTTGCTTCACGCTTGCGCCATTCGCCTGCGGTTGAATATTGCAGTGCACCGCTTAGTCATGGCTACACCCCCTGCATTTGTGCATGCATTCATTCATTACCATTGCGCAGTGGCACACTGGGAACTGCGTTATGCATTTTCTGCTGCTGAATATCGCTCTCCGGCACATTACCACACTTGCGCTGATGCATCCTTGTTGTGCATAGTGCAACTGCTCTGAATATCCCGGCCACTGTGTACAACATTTTGTGCACAACTTGTAAAAAAGAGAGCAATAACTTCATATAAAATAAGCACTGTGGTCAAGTTCCTAATTTAAGGTGAGTACTGTTGCTTTTATTTTTAATGTTATACCCTTATCAAGCTGATGAAGAAAACAGGCCCTGAGAGGGACTGGCAGTATGAAGTGATGTGCTGTTTGGTTGATGCCTCGCACAGTTCCACTCTGACAGTTCACTGCGGTAAATTATCCCCCTTTCTCATAGTCACATTTGGCAGCCCTCTACCACCAACCTGGGCAATACAGGATGCTTTGTGCTCTATGGTAATTTTCATGTCACAGGTCAATTATATGTCTCTACAAACAGGAAGTGGCAGGAAGTGCAATGCTTAACCTTCCATTAGGATGCAACCCTGACTGAGAGACTTAATGGGAATTAATTGAACTTTAAACATCCAGACAGTCATTCCAGATGTCAGTCTCCACCCAATGCTAATCACGTACTGACATAAGCAAAGTGAAATGAACTGATTAATTCAGGGAAAGGCAGAGATGTGCAAATCTTGCCTCTATTAAACTCACTGCATGATCCTCCGTACCTCAGTCCAACCAGCTGTTTGAATAGATATAGGATCCCACTGAAAATGAGATATTGTGTCTTAGTTGTGTTATCCTGGTTAAATAGATTACAAACTAAAAACCTGCATGTTACTATTTGATAAAATATCATCTGTCTCTTAAATATAGAAACATAGAATGTGTCAGCAGAAAAGACTGCATGGCTCACCTGGTCCAGCCAAGTGTTCCCAGATTATTCTACATCCACAGACCTTATCTGGTCTCTGGTAACCCTTCCCCTTCCTGCCTCTGTTCTAATATACCCCTATGCCTATCCCATGCGTGCTTGAAGCCCCACACAATTCTAGCCTCGACCACTTTAGCTGGCTGTCTGTTCCAGGTGCCTACCACCCTTTCAGTGAAGAAATATGTCCTCACATACCTCCTGAAATCCCCCCTCCCAGCTGGTATCCTGTGAATATAGCGAGTCAATTTGGATGACTCAATTTGGGCGACATAAAAATAGCAAATGTAAACTCGGTTATGTGCTCTTATTAGCACACTGCAGCTTCATCGCTTATGTTTTTGTAGGGAGTACTTATTTTGCAGAGAATAAAGGGCTTTGTTCATCAGGCCAGTTCCAAGCTGGCCATCTGGTGCAGTAGGCACAGTCACTGCCCTTGTGTCTGGTGGACTTGGGTTTGGCACTTGCTGGGGGGTGATTTTTTTTGTGTGTGTTTTTTAATTTAATGTTTTTTTTTTTCTTGATGAATTCCTGTTCCCCCTCCCTCCTGACTTTGTTCCCTCCCTGCCCATAGGTTCCCCCCTGGCCCCCTCCTGATTTTTCCCATTCCCCCATTATCACCCCCCCCGGGGATTATTATATTATAAATGGGGGGTGCGGAGGGCGTAGCCCACCTATGCATGACAAGTATCTTCACATCGCTCTCCACAGAGAATGTAAGCACTGGCTGCTGTTTGTTAGAGGCGCTGTAGTGCTCATCCTCATTTTCATTTCTGGTGATGTGCACGCGCTATTTTTGGTCAGCGCCGCTTTGTAGGCCTTATTATCACATAGAACCCTCCCAGCTTCAGTGCATGCCCTCTTACTCCTGGTGCTTGTCTTCATTTGGGAAAGGCTCCCATCCTGCACCCTGTTCACTGATGTGAGGTACTCGTAGGTCTTGACCATGTCACATCTCGCGCTCCTCTCCTCTGGGGTGTACATGTTGATATCCCTCAGTCTCCCCTTGTAGGACTTGCTGTGCAAACTGTGCACTATTTTGGTTGCCTTAGGTGGGGTTATACCAGGGAGTGATACAGTGGCAGCACCACCTTTCTCCCTCTGCCCACGACCTTGTCAGACTTCACTGCCACATTGAGGTCCTTCGATATAATAACCCTAAGGTCCTTTTCCTGTCTAGTGACGGCCAGTATCTCCCTTCATGTTGTACTCAGCACCAAGATTCCTAAGCCCTAGGTGCATGATTTTGCACCTTTCAGCATCGAACCCTAACTGCCATGTCTTTGTCCACTCCTTAAATTTCTCTAAATCCCTACCCATTTTCTCCGCCCCTCCTGACTGTCCATCCTATTACAGATGTTGGTGACATCTGCATAGAGGCATACCTTCCCCTGCAGGATACAAGACTTGGCATGCTTTCCCAGCTATGTTAAATCAAGAAGTAATCTCTTTCCTAATGATTAACCACATTAAGTCTACATTTTTGCTATGCAAAATTACATAATCATTAAAATGATTAATGGTAGTAATTTATTGCCTCCACAGACCTTAATTGTTAGAGTGAGCTGTACAGATAAGAAGACCAAGCTCTGTGAGAATGCCAAAAAAGGGAAACCGCTTGAATGATGTCACTAGACAACACTAAAAGTAGTTGCGTTGAAAACCTTGGCAAAGATCTATATTGGTGAAAGGATGCGTTGTCACCATGACCCAACTTGGAGTGAATAACACTGGTGGTAGCAGTAATGCGGAATTGGAAAGACTGGGCCTCAAACCTTGAACAAGTCTCTGAACAGGAGGCTTGTTAGTTTTTATATTAAATGTCTAATTTTGGATCTTTTCTATATGATTGAAGGAGAGTGTGTGCAATGAGGAAAGAGAAGGACAAGACATTGCCTTAACATAGCTGGGAAAGAATGCCAAGTCTTATATTCTAAAAAGGACAAAGCTAATGTTTAAGTGAAGCATGTGCCTTTCTTTTTAGGCAGATCAAAAACCCTAACCAGGAACCAAAAAGGCATTAGGTCCCTCTAATACATACAGTACAGATGTATGCAGTATGCATTATGCAGTCTCTGTTTTATATGCTGGATATAGTCACTAGTACTATCCTGCTAGCAGGGCTAATAGCATAAAAACCTCTATATGCACTATGAGATATGTTAGAAGCTTCATTACGCTTGGGGAGCCCTACAAAAACATTACCAATATGGTATGTGCTATAACTTAAACATATAACTCAGTCCACTGGTGCAGTAGTATTGTATTGCTCGGTCTTGTGACCCATGTTTTAAGAGCAGACTCAAACCCTACAGTGGTAATCACAGGTATGTCCCATGAAATCTTTAGCTATGTGGCTAGATCACAGGAAATCCCATTGAAATGAATGGTAATTTCTTGTCAAACATGTAACGGATCAAGGAGTATTTATTTATTTCAGAAGTTTTACTAGGAAAGACATACTACAGTAAGCTGGTAACAGCTTGTTTCTGGATGAGTCGTGTGGGAGAGACAGGGGGTAGGGAGTACACAATACAAGAATTTCAAGATGATGATGATAATGCAGAAACAATAGTGATAGACAATACAATAAAATGCAATGTAAATATATTACAATAAAAATAAAAGTAAGATAAAATAGTAGCGAAATACATTAGTAGAGGTGTTGCAAAGTTACCTTTAGCCCCAGTGGAGATATAAAGTTGTGACCAGCCCTTTGCACCTTGAGATGTGACCCCATTTTACCACTCATGGGACTTAATGCACTACATGTGGGGTTTGACCAGTGAAATGCTGTATGTGCTACTTCATGAAGGACAAAATACTAGACAGGTCAGTTGAGGTTCAAAACACTGATTTTATAGTTACATGGCTGCATTTATTATTATTGATTTTTTTAAGTATGCGTATGCATAATGTAATCATATTTGCAATGTGAGCATGACTAAGGGAGAGTGACTAAACATACAAGTGATGCGATCGCGAAGCTGAAAAACAAGGGCCAGATTCACAAAGCTTTGCAAACTGCGCAAAGTGTTTGTGTGCCAATTGTGTGGAGCTTGCACCGAACCTCTATTCACAAAAGGCCCATTTACATGGGCAAAAGCAGCTAGTGCGATCACAAAAACATAATGTATGCATGATGCAAATGAATGGGAGTGGCATTGTATGTAGGCATAATACTATTCACATAGCATTTGCATGCACAAAGTGCCTTGCGCAGCACTTTGTGTGGTGCAGATTACTACCTACAAAAAGGTACTCTTATCCTGGGAAAAGTCCTGAGGCAGAAGCAGGAACTGCAGGAAGGAGCACAATGACTGACAGGACAGCATCACTTCCAAACATGTCAGGGGAGTCCCTCCAGGAAGAGCAGGAGCAGGAACAGGGACATCCAGGGCCCATCTGTTGCTGATGAAGGCACCCTGCTGCACACAGATGGTTCTGACCATGAGTCCCCTGTGAGACACTGACCAATGATCATCTGGTTGGCCGATACTGTTGCAACCGGGCCATGCATAGGCAGCTGAGTGAACCCCTGGATGAAGACCTGTGCAGCATCACCTAACGTAGCCATGCTCTGATGGTGGAAGTGAAGGTGACTGCTGCCATGTGTCTTCTGGCAACAGGCACCTCCCAGACCCCTGTTGGGGATACCACCGGAGTGTTGCAGCCATCCATGTCACGCCTGCTGTCCAATAGTGCAGTTTGGACCAGGTCTGATGGAAAGGGGTGTCAGTGCTGTGGTACCATGTCAGTGCACCTCCCAGGCTTTGTTCTTCTTAGTGAGGGCATTGTACCCTGCAACACTAAGCATATGAGCCCTTTCTCAGGGAGAACACCTGCTGGGGAGATGAGAATGGGACAGGTCAGGGGCCTGTGCAATTCCATAGCCATCTACAGGTTGTACTCTTGTCCCTGTAAATAATGCTGGAGCAAAGTCGCATGCAGACAGCTCTGGAATGAGATGCAAATTGTGAGCTGTGCCCCCGATTATTGAATCAGCTCATTTACATGCATCCTTTGTGAATAGCAGTTTTTAGCAACGTGCAAACACATGTTGCATTTGTGTGATGATAATGTGCTCCGCACCATGTTAGTGGATTGCATGGTATGTTTAGCGTGATTTAGGATGATGTTACTGCACATGCTAATTGCCCCACTGCTGCTAGTCTATTGTGAATGCAGCATGGCACAATGCACCAACCAATGTTGTTCAATTGTGCATACTCTATAGCATGCAATACTGCAACAATGTGGCAGGCTGTGTGCTAGGCCTTAAATTGTTCAACAATGTCCAGGTCCAAGAGTGTGATGGCACCCCTGCAGAGGGACCAGCAGTGGTCTGCAGTGGAGCTAGCCAACTTGGTAGACATTGTGGTCACCAGGGAGGGTCATTTATTCAGGTCAGTGGACCTAGATTTGCCCAGGGGAGTTGTTTGGGCCTCACTGGGATGGCGGCTGTCAGGCCACACAGGGATGGCATGAATAGGGGAGCAATGCTGCCACTGTTATGGGAACCTTGTCTGGTGGGAGCAGAACCAGCTCCAGTGATTCTGGGACATGGTGCGGTATGGTACCATGCCACACCCAGGTATGTACACTTTTGCCATGTGTTCCTTGTAGCTGGCCTGCATTTAGGTGGGATACATCTGAGTGGCACGGTCACCTGCATGCCACTTAACACATGGGGTTGGTGCCCACATATGTGTGTTCTCCATGCTGCCCATTCCTATTGGCTGTCTTCTGGTGGCACTGCCAGCCATGCCCCATGTTGGGTGCTCTGCAGCATCACACATATGCAGCCATTTGCAGGTATCCATAGGTGCTGCCCGCTTTTGTGCTTCTCTGTCCTGCAGCACTGTGTATTGAGTGATTGCACAGTGCTGTTCACAGTGATGCTATTCTATGCAGTGTTATTCACAAACCTGTGCATGTCTTTGCATTGCGTGATGCTGTCCCATTGCACAGCTTGCTTTGCGTGATATTCACCATGTGTTTAGCACCAGCACTAACCCTTTGTGAATGGGGCTGTTTTGCTGTTGTGCAGTTGCATTCTGTTGCGCAGTGCAAAGTTTGTGCGGTCACAATTCTTTGTGAATCTAGCCCCATGTCTGTTGTTTTATAGCCCTACATAGTTAGATAGATAACGTCTTTATTTTTATACAGGGAAACATGTTGTTCAAGAATATTTTCCCTGTTTATAAGACAGTCCTGTAATAAAACAGTTTCATAAATACTTTAAAGCATTACAAAGGGGAGGGGGCGCTGTGGAGCCCAGCATGATGGCACTTAACTGATGGAGCTCTGTAAATGAACAATTTATTTTCCATTTAAAAGTGTTTTTTTCTACTTACATATTGGCACTAAATCATAAACGCTGTGTTGGAACTTATCTACTGTAAGATGGGAAATTCTCGTAAAGATCAAATGCATGGATCAGGAGCAAGGTCCAGAAATCAGGCTACAGTCTCCACCTCAAGGTCTGGCCAGGCCCGATTGGAAGAACCTGTTAACACGCCAGTTGAAGAGACATTGCAAACAATAGGCCATAAGCTGAATCGTCTTATAGCCTCTGTGGCTACACTGTCTGACAAGTTCGATGGACTTACTAATAGAGTGGCGGTGCTGGAGACCACCATGGGAGCAGTACAGGTAGCTTCCTCAGATGCAGTAAAACGGGTTGATTCCACTATGGGAGTGATCTCCACTGTTATCAAAGAAAGTACCCATTGGAAGGCTCGCTTAGAGACCCTAGAGAACCAGATTCGGTCTTTAAATATTCGGCCTGTAGGGATGCCGGAGGAATGTGAAGGGGATCATTTGGTGCGTTTCTTGCAGGACTGGTTTAAAAAAAACTCGGAGACGAGATCAGTGAGAAAACCCTACCTTTCCAAAAAGCTTACTGGGTAACGCATAGAGGTAGACCAGATAACCCGGAGGCTCCTTGAGAGATTGTCCTTGTGGCTGATGGAAGTGGTATGAGGGACACTCTTTTGGCTTTGGCACATCGCCGGGGCCCATTGCTGCAAGATGGTCAACAAGTTCAGCTTTTCCCGGACATCAGCTACGCAACACGCAGAAGTAGAAACACTGCAATGGGGCGTGGGCCTTGCTCCGAGAAGCACATGTGCCTCATGGCATTATCTTCCCTGCTTGTTTGCACATAGCACATAAGGGGAAGGTGTTTCTTTTCAATGACCCCAAAGATGCGTTGCAATGGGCCCAAAATCATGCGGTTACTCGAACCAATCCAGTCGCTTCGGAAGAAAGCCTTTCGGAAGAAGATGACAGATGAGGGTAAGAAGTTCCCTGGGCAACTACTATAAAAAGTCATCGTAAGACGCAGAGGCCAGAGGATTACTATTTGGGACAATGTGAAAGACTCTCCTACAAGTCTGCTTAATTATTGTGGTTTGGACCGTTTAACTATGTTGAGACTTAAATGGGAGAGGAACCTGTCATGCCAGTTAAATTTAGTTTACAGTTAAGACTGCACGTTTTGGGGGATTTGCTTTTGTAATAGAACAGAAATCAGTTTAAGCGCCAATAGTCTACAGTGAACCATTTAGTTTAAAATACATTGTATAGACCTAAACTCCATCAGTTTTATTGATAGCACATTTAGTGCAAGACTAGCTTTGTGTGCATGGTAATTGTCTATTCCTCATGTGAGGACCAGGACTCTGGGAAGATTTATTTTTTTCTAAAATTGAAGGACTGGATACCATGTAGCTCTTGGGCTGAAAACATAGCTTTAATATTGTATAAATTTGTTTAAAAATAAGTTATTTTCCCTCCTAGGATGTATCTTTTAGCAGAGATAGTTCTTTCGTGTATATTAAGAGGAGTGGCGGCGCCCTCAGCTGATGACATATTTGTAATCTCTCTGCTTGATATTCAAACTGTATGTTTGTTTATAAAATGAATAAATATAAAGTATGAAAAAAAAGCATTACAAAAAGATATAGCAAAGTACACATCACTATACATTAAGTTAAAATACAGTACATACATCGAGGAAACTACGTCTATTACATGTGATTACGTATGTTAGAGAAACAGCCTTCCAAAATATTAACAAACACTGTGGTAGATGAGGTGGTATGTGCTGAAAATGGCAATTTGTTCCAGTGTGAAGCAGCCTGAAATCATAAAGATTTTTCTCCAGATGTAGTGTTGCACCTATTCTGGGCTGATCTTATTTATGTGCACGGTTCTACCCAAGTGCAATTGTCTTCTGTAGACAAGCCCCTCAGGCTCTCAGATCTGCCTCCCTTCCCCTTCTCATCCGGCCTAACCTGCGACTTGCCACGGCTCGTTAGTCCTTCGCTTTTGCAGCAGTGTCCAATTGGAACTCCCTCCCTCCCTCCTTCCATCCTATCTTGCCTCTCTCTTCCCATGTTCCAATCCAATTTGCACACCTCTCTCTCTGCTGCTGCTACATGCTCTTGCTTCCGATGATGCTCACTCCAACTCCTACCTAACTGTTTTTCCCTTAGCTCTCCTCTGCCTGACACATTACCTTTGCTCCCCTTCCCTCCCTGTACCCCCGACTCCTTCCTTTCTAATGTCCTGCATATGTCTATAATGGTTTGAACTTAACATGAGAATGCATTACTGTAATGTTTTTTATCTGACTTGCCTGTTAATTGTTATGTTATGTTGATTCCTTTACTGTATATTTACTGCACTTGATGACCAGTGTTCTTTTACTATGATTTGTGCTGTCGCTGTAGTTATCTTTCTCTGAGTTTGCGCTGTATTGGAACTATCCCTTGTGGAATTGTTGTAATTGTTCAGTACTGTACCTCCTTTGTTGCTGTCTCGGGTCATCCTTGAAAAGGGGACTACCATTGTCTCAATGGACTTACCCGGTTACCAAAATTCAACTAAATAAATAAAATAAATAAATAATAAAGAAGTCCCGTGCTAGGTGCCCTTTTTTTTGCAAAACACTGCAGGGGTTATGTAACGATTCCGATAATAAAGCAGGATTTTGAGCGCATTGACAGTCTACACAGAAACTGTGAAAAATAAACTATAACCCTTGAGACATTAAAGAAAAAATTGCATCTTTTTTAATTGCTTGTTTTTTCCCCTTTTCCCCAGCACTGTCCCTTCCACTAGCTGCCACTCAGCTCAGTACCCACCTATCCCCAATGCTTCCCCTTTCAAACACCCCCGGGAGTCTGCTTCGCTGGCCACTTCAGACAAATGTTGGCCCTCCTGAGTGAGGACCTGCAGGGCAGGGTGGTTGATTAGTCTGGCCAGGGCCTGAGTGTGCCCCATCATTTTTCATTGTGATGGGCATTTTCCTTCTCATTTCTCCTGGCTCCTGAGAATATCGGCATGCTAGAAAATCTGAGCACATGGGCATGCAAAGTGTGGTGGTATAGATTCAAGCCAGCATCCTCCCCCTCCTCTGCAGTACCACTACTGCACTACCACTACTGCACTACCACATCTGATCACCTAGATGGCAGTATTGTGGCAGAGGCTACAACCCTCCCTTCCCATATGAGATGAGAATTCTCTGGGATGCTTGTTCCTCTTTCCCCCAATCAGCCCCTGATCATCCCAAACCTGTAGTACCAACATTCTGAGTGATAGCCTTTCTGCTGTGTTGACAGACCGGCAAACATATTTCTCAAATAAACATATTTTTTATAATAGAAAACCTATTACATTTATTTTATTATTTTTTAGTAATAGTTCAAAAGTGTGCACAGGAGGAATCTGTGAACACAAACAAAGTGACTGATTGCCTAACATAAAGTAGACGCTGAATGGTGAGTGGTGGTATCTGCCAGATCTGGGGGTGATAAACTCTACTTTTCTTTCTCTTCATCCCGATGATGAACATCCCTACGCTGACCTTTCCCACCTCAATCCATTCCTTGAGCCCCTTTATCATATCCCACCATACACATTAAGTGGCACAAACACTAAAATGCACAATAGGACTGTTGCTTCCCAGCCCTACACAGACAACTGACTCTAATCTTGTGGTTCTGTGATATTTTGGACTTTTTACTTTGGGGAAAAAAACTGTACTGTGCTGCCTAAGCAAGCACTGAGTTGCAAATTAGAACTGTCACTTCACTGCAATAAATAACTGACTGTTGTCTTGAATGGTAAAAACAGCTTTTATCCCTCTAAAATGTCATTTCTTGCATTAAAAAAAATGTGCTGCACTACCTATGCAAGCACGTGACTGCTGCTTCACAGCCCTAAATAACTGACTCTTGTCTTGCACATAAGAAATGCTTTTTTTCTGTAAGATTTCTGATTTCTTGTTTGGGGGGTGGCACTGCACAGTGCTGCATAAGGAAACAGTGAGCTGCACAACAGGACTGCTGCCTCACAGCCCTAAATAACTCTATGTTGTCTATCACAGACAAAAATGAAATCTGTTATATTTCTGACTTCTTACTTAGGAAAATGCACTGTACTGCCAAAGCACTGAGCTGCACAACAGCACTGTGCGTCACTGTCCTATACAAATGGATTAAATAACTGCTCTCTTGAACAATCAATAACTTTTTTCCCTATACTATTTCGGAAGTTTATTTGAGAAAAACAAATTCTCTCACTTGCAATGTACACTTGTAAAAAGAAAAACATTAAAAGCTGAAAACAGTAAGTAAAACAACTTTGAAAGGCGGCACTGCATTCAGCCTGTTGGTGCAGCAGTAGTGATACTGATCACAGCACTGGCAGTCTTGGTCTGGGAATGAGCCCAGGCCACTGGGGCTGGGGGAGGAAGGTTGGTCTGAGTGTGCCATAGGATGCTCTCCTCCTTCAGGTAGGGAGTCTGATTTGGCAGCGCTACTGCCACCTGGATGTTGCCTGGTGGAACAGCAGGTGGACCACTTTAAGTGGGAGAACAACTTTCTTTGCAAGCACATGTGCTTGTTGCATGCATTGCACCTGCATGCTCACAGTTGATGTCTTGGGGCAAGGGTGGAAACATGGAGGAAAACTAGATTGTTGTTGGCTGCAGGGTGAAGCCAAGTTCTCACTGGCCCCATACCACCAACTGAGGTTCCTACCTCCTCTGGACACAGTGTCTCCAGAAGGACTTAGGGACCCCAGATGGCCCTTCCATGGAGTAAAAACCATGGGAGCTTAAAGGGCTTAAGGTAAGTCCCAGAGAAGGCAGGCAGTGGGGCTGGAGGGCTGGCTGATGTAGGCAGGCTGGCAGGAAGATAAACAATGCAGTGCCAGGCTACTTACTCTGCTGGATAGCAGAAAAAAGGTGGACGGTGGAGAGGCCCTGAACGATATTACTCTGGGTGTGTATTTGGAATAGAAGAAACTTGGGTGCAACTGATAATGGGAGGGAGAAAAAAAAAACCTGAGTTTAAGTGGTGTACAGACCACCAGACTAGAAAAAGGACTGGAACAGGAAATTAGGTGAGGAGATCAATCAGAAGGCATCAGCTGAAGGGCAGATGGTGATGGTGCGTGACCCAAATATTCTGGAGATGGACCAGAAAATCCCAGTAGCCACAGTGCAACAACTCAGGCTTTGGTGGATGTGAAGCAAGACTGTTTTCTTATGCAGTAAGTCAGGGAGCCAATTAGAAAGGGTGTTACATTTGATCTGGTTCTGTCAAACACAGAATTAGAGAAGTAGAGGTGAAGGAACAGCTGGTATACGATGACCCCAATGCAGTGTGATTCAGCATAACCACAGGAACATCTTATATTATTTCAAAAACAGTGGTTCTGGACTTCCAAGTGCAGACTTCAGCAAGAAGAGGACATGCTAAAAAGATAAACTGGTTAACTAATTTGGTAAGGTTTGTCATTATTATACTCTCATGTAAAATTTGTATAAAAAAACAGAAGTCAAGTATGCAATAATACCCAACAGGGTGGGCATCATTGGGATATAACTGACCACCCAGGGGCATAATGAGGCCTGATGCCACATAAAGAGGGCCTTATAGCCCCAGGATGGTCAATTATATCCCAATAATGACCATCCTGGAGGGTATTATTGCACTTAGAAAATGGGCACTGTAAAACAAAATAAATTTATTAAAAAAATGTTTATAAAAAATTAGTTGAATACAAGTTTTGAAATAAAGTCATTCCTCTGCCAAAACTATCTTTCTAGAGTCTCTAATGCTTTTGGTCCTGGTTGTCATGGTTACTCCCCCCACAGTTGGAACAGACCAGGGTACCAGTGGTAGGGCTGTAATACAGAGAAAGTCTATGTGAGATCAGGTGAACAGGAAAAGTGTCTTCTGGTAATTTTATTTCTTTGCCTGCCTGTGGTATAATTGTTGAGGTGGGAAGACCGTGAGTGCAGCGACAGTAAATGGGACCTGATGGCATACATCCCAGGGTACTAAAGGAGCTAAGGGTGGAACTAACAGAGCCATTATCAGAACTGTTTAGTGAGTCTCTGAGCACAGGAGAGGTCCCAGAAGACTGGAGAAGGGCTCATGTGATCCCACTCCACAAGAGTGGTAGCAGGGAGGAGGCAGGGAACTACAGACCAGCCAGTCTTACCTCAGTAGTGGGCAAGATTATGGAGGTACTCCTTAAGAAAAGGATAGTGCAACACCAGGAATCCATAGGAGCACAGGATCTAAGACAGCATGAGTTTACAAAAGGAAGGTCCTATCAAACTAATCTCACAGATTTCTTTGACTGGGTAACCAGAGTGGTGGACCAAGGGGGAGCAGTTGATGTCACCTACCTTGACTTCAGCAAAGCTTTCGATACTGTTCCACATAGAAGATTGATTAATAAGCTGGGAAGGCTCGGGTGGGTCAGAAGTTGGTCAACTGGGTGGCAAACTGGTTGACGGGCAGAAAACAGAGAGTGGTGGTAAATGGTATATAGTCAGAAGGGATGCAAGTCACAAGTGGGGTACCTCAGGGATCAGTCCTGGGGCCAGTCCTCTTCAATATCTTCATCAGTGACATTGCAGATGGACTGGAGGGTAAGGTTTATTGGTTTGCAGATGACACAAAGATCTGCAACAGAGTAGATGATCCAGATGGTGTGGGCAGAATGAGAAGAGATCTGGATAAACTAGCAAAATGGTCAAAAGAGTGGCAACGGGGGTTTAACGTAAAGAAGTGCAAGATCATGCACATAGGGAAGAGAAACCCTGAAGCCACCTATAGACTGGGAGGGGAGCTGCTGGCAGTCACAAGGGAAGAAAGAGACTTGGGCATCATCATCATCACCGATGACTTGAAATCATCTAAGCAGACCACTAAAGCAGTGGGTAAGGCTAGGGGGATGTTAGGGTGTATTAGTAGGGGTATCACGAGTCAGAAGAGGGAGGTAATAATCATTCTTAACAAGACACTGGTTAGGCCCCATCTGGGGTACTGCATCCAGTACTGGAGGCCACACCTTCACAAGGACATTAACCAAATTGAGACAGTCCAGAGAAGGGCAACCAAAATGGTACAGGGACTGCATCAGAAAACATACGAGGACAGATTAACGGAGCTCAGTATGTATACCCTAGAACAAAGGAGGGAGAGAGGTGATATGATCGAAACATTCAAACACCTTAAGGGCATAAACAAGGTGAAAGAGTCTAACATGTTTCAATATAAGAAAAATAGCAGGACAAGAGGACACAGCATGAGATTAGAGGGAGGCTGATTAAGGGTTAATGTTAGGAGGTTCTTTTTCACAGAAAGGGTGGTGGATGCATGAAATTGCCTACCTCAGGAAGTGGTGGATATGAATACAGTGCAGGGCTTCAAACAGGCATGGGATAGGCATAAGGGAGCAATACAAATGAGTATGAATAGATAGGCCATTGACAGAATAACGGCCTATGGCACATTCATAAGGTAGAAAAAAATGGGTAGACTAGATGGGCCTTGCAGTCCTTATCTACTGTCAACTTTGATGTTTCTATGAGTAGAACATTGGGAGCTTGCAGTGATTTTGAGAAAGACTGCTTGCGTTACTGAGGTGGGAACATGTAGGTTTTGTTTAAAATTAAACATACTGATGGGAAACAGTGTGGGAGAAAGCTGAGAGGGCGGGTGGCCTTTGGAATTTTTCTTCACTTTGGCGACTCTTCTGGAATGCATGTTATGTTACCAGGTAACTGTTTTGGGGGAGGGGGTGGATCTAGGAGACTGTCATCCATCACTTGCTAACACCAACAAAACAAATTTTGATTTCTGACCCCCTCTCTCCACGCCCCATCACTTTGCAGTCAGTGCCCTTTGCAGCCTTAGTAACAACGCTGCATTTGTGGTTTGGGTTGGATGTGAGACAGCCAGAATGACTGTGGCTGCTAAAGGCTCGCGCTGTCCTTTTCAAAACCCTGCTCTGCTGATCGCCGGTTATGTGAAGCCAATCAGACTGATGGCTTCCTTTTTCTAGTTGTTTTTAATATGTGGTTAGTATTACTGTTTGTTCACTTAAAATGAGAGAGTTGGGGAGAGGGACTTGCCCAATAGCCAGCTCGCTAAGCGAGAGAGGAAAACATGGCGGCTGGTTAGTGTGAAAATTTGGTGGGCCCAAGGATACCCTAAGTAATGGGGCACCCCAAATTGGCACTTGTTTTCAACTGGGCGTTGTAAAGAAATAACGGCCAGGGTGCCATACTGCCATGATGTTTCAGCCAATCAGAATACAGCTTTTGCAGTACCCATTTTATAAGAATGGATTACACCTCATCCGATACAAAAAATGAGGAAAGGAACAAAGTTTGGAAAGTTTTATTTCAGAAAGCAGCAAACTAATCAAACTTTTAACAGAATATAAAAAGTTGAGAAATCAAATTAAACTAATGGTCAGGGAAAACTAAATCAGATTATTTATTTCCAATTTCAATCATCCAGGGGACAGCAGGAAAAATAGCAAGCTTTGAATAAACCCCTACGGAAGTGCTGTACTACAGCAGTTCCACAATTAACCACAGAGAGAGGGGATTTGATGGAGCCTGTTGACACTGTCACTGAGGGCTTCCAGAATTGCCCTTCTGGTAGATAATTCAGATTTTAATCTATGCGGGACAGATCACAGAGGAGTGTATTCAGAACTTGAATTTACGTTACTTTCAGTTGAGAAAACAGAGTATCTTATGAAAATGAACACACGACAAGAATTGGTTCTGATAATACTGATTTGGGGCTTTTCGCTTTTGTTATTGATCTGAATACTTACACTGTAAGTATTTTATTTAATCATTCTCTAATTACTGGTCAGATCCTGAGGTTGTGGCAGCAGGTGACTGTGGTCTCAATCTTGAAAAGGGATCACACCTTGACCAACAACTATCATCCAATTTCTCTACCTGTCCTACTGTCCAATGTCTTAGAGAAGATGTTTTTTGAGTAACTCAGGGATAATTTGTATTCTGGGAATATGTTAACACCATACCAACACAGCTTTAGAGATAATCATAGGTAATTGAAAACAAAATCAAAGACTAAGACAAAAATATACCGTAGTGACATTTGTAGGGAAAACACCCAGAATTTACCTAAATGGAGACATTGCTCGACTTTGGTCAATGAGTGAGCATTTGTTAGACAGTAATGAATTTAATTCTTTATTAATTTTACTCTCTGTTTTCCTCCCAAACATGGTCAGACTTTCCTTCGTTCCATCTGCAGGCCCTAGATCCCACTCCTTCTCACCACAGGCCCCCAAAGACCATCTGCCTGCCACCCTTGAATATTGTCCTGTTCTAAATCTTAATGATTGTGTTAGACTGCTGGAAATAAAGCTGGAGGTGTTGGAGTGAGGGGTTCAGGCGAGCCAAAGAGAGTTTTTTTTTAAAGAGGTAGTCTGATGCCATATTGTTAACCCTTCCCTAGATTATTGGTGCTCCAACTGTGCATTTGAAATAAAGACAGCACAAAAACGTATATTTTGTTTTTTACTTTGCCATGCGTGCTATATGAATCATAGTAGGCAGACGTCCATCATTCTTGTTGTGTGGCAGCTAAGATTCAATGCAAAGAAGTGCAAAATCATGCATTTGGGGAACAGAAATCTAAGAGAGGAGTACAAGATGGGGAGAGAGGTACTGCTGGCCACCAGTCAAGAAAAGGACCTGGAGGTAATCATATCTGATAATCTAAAGGCAGCCAAACAATGTGAGAGGGCTGTGGGGAGAGTCAGTGGGATGCTAAGGTGCATAAGGAGGGGTTTCACCAGCAGAAAAAAAGGAAGTGATTATGCCGCTGTACAGATCACTAGTGAGAACTCATCTCAAGCACTGTGTCCAGTTCTGGAGGTTGCATCTCCAGAAGGAAATAGACAAAATAGAGGAAGTTCAGAGAAGGGCAACACAAATGGTGCAAGTACTGCACAAAAAGTCATATGATGAAAGACTAGAGAACCTCAGTATGCATTCCCTGGTGGACGGGGGGGGGGGATATGATAGAGACATTCAAATACTGTACCTCAGTGGTATAAACAAGGTACAGGAGGGAAGCATCTTTCAAAAAAGAAGGTGTACAAGAACAAGGGGGCATGATATGAGGCTAGAGGGGGTAGACTCAGGGGCAACATGAGGAAATACTTTTTCACAGAATGAGTAGTGGATGCTTGGAGCAGCCTGCCTGTAGAGGTGGTGGGGGCAAAAATGGTAAGAGAATTCAGGAATGCATGGGATAGACATAAGAGTACTCTTGCAATAGGGAAGGGGAGGGTAAGCCCCAGATCAAATAGGGTCTGCGGTAATGCATTAGGTAGGGAAAAAGGGCAGACTAGGTGGCCCACATGATACTTATATGCTGTCACCTTCTAGGTTTCTATGTATCTATATATGTAACTAGTCATGGGGGTGGACGAAGGAAGCAGGGAAATTCAAACTACCCCTCCCCCCACAGGATAAAGCAGCCAGCTTGGAGGATCCTAAGGCCGAAAATCGCCAAAGGCACCTAAAACCTGCAACGGTAGAATTGCAGAGAAAGGGGGGAATGACAGGAGGGGAAAAGAGGGAAGGCATAAGGATAAAATGGGAGCTATCAGGTGGAGAGGTAGAAAAACATGAAAGGCCATGTGCATGAATGCTTGCAAATCTTGGGAAATAAAATCCTGGACCTAGTGGCCTTGATGGCAGAGGCTGTCCTGGACAGTGTCACTGTTACCAAGACATGGTACAATGGAAACCATGACTGGAATATAGCCATACCAGGTTATACTCTATTCAGAAAAGTCAAGAAGGGTAAAAAGGGAAGAGGAGTGGCTCTTTACATCAGGGAGTGCATAAAAGCAACTGAGGTACAGGGAAGCAGAGGCACTGTGGGTCACCCTAGAGACTGGGAATGGAACTGCTAATCTCACTGGCATAATCTACTGACCTCCAGCACAAAGGGATGAGATGGACAGGGTTCTAATAGAAGTCATCCAAAAAATGGCAACTAAAGGGGAAATGCTGCTGGTGGGTGACTGTAATCTGATGGTTGTTGATAGGAACATCCCATCTGCAGCCTCAGCCAGATGCAGGGACATTTTGGACTTCCTACAGGGGATATACCTCTGGTAGCTAGTGGTAGAGCCCACAAGGGAGGGAGCAATACTGGACCTGGTACTCAACAACAGGGACAGAGTTACATATGTCATGGTTGGTGGCTACCTGGGGTCCAGTGATCACTGTATGGTGTGGTTCAATATGAGAACAGGGGCAGAGTCAAACCACATGAAAATATGGGTCCTGGACTTCATATGGGTTGACTTTGCAAAGATGGGAAAATGTATCAGGAAAGCCCTGGCAAGGGGAGGTGAAGGGGGGGTAGAAGAACAGGAGGTGAATCTAAAAGGAGTCATAGTGGAGGCAACAAACCTTTGTGTTAGGAAATTAAACAAAAGCAAGAGAAAAAAACACTACGGTTCTCAAAGGAAGTGGCTGGGGAGGTAAGAGCGAAAAGGTTGGCATTAACAAGGTACAATGAAACACAGAGGTAGGAGGACAGGGAAGTGTATCTGGAAAAGCAGAGGAAGGCAGGAAAAGCAGTCAGGAGCACACAGGCACAAACAGATGAAAAAATAGACCAGGCAGCAAGGAAAGGGAGCAAGACATTTTTCAAGTTTGTTAGTGAAAGGAGAAAGACCAGGGGTGGGATTGTAAGTCTAAAAAGTGAAGGAGACAAGTGTGCAGAGTGGTACATGGAAAAAACAGAAATTCTGAACAAACATTTTTGTTCAGTATTCACAAAAGAATAGGAAGGTGAGGGGCTGCAGTTGAGACATGAGCATCAATGGATGAGAGGTGTACACCAGTCTATTTATGTAGGAGACAGTCCTAAAGGAACTCGTGAAACTGAAAGTAGACAAGACAATGGGGCCAGATGGGATACACCCAAGAATATTAAAGGAGCTTACAGAGGTGCTGACTGCACCACTGACAGCCCTTTTCAATGAATTTCTGGAAACAGGAGTGGTTCCAGAGGACTGGAGGTGGGCAGATGTAGCCCCTCTTCACAAAAGTGGGAGCAGGGAGGAAGCTGGCAACTACAGGCCAGTCAGTCTGACCTCAGTGGTGGGGAAATTAATGGAATCACTGCTAAAAGAAAGGATTGGTGTATATTGCAAATCCAGCAGATCACAAGATCCGAGGAAGCATGGATTCACAGTGGGAAGGTTTTGCCAAACAAATCTGATACATTTCTTTGATTGGATGACCAGGGAATTAGATCAGAGAGGAGCAGTGAATGTGGACTACTTGGATTTCAGCAAGGCCTTCAACATCGTTCCACATAGGAGACTTGTAAACAAGTTGAGCAGCCTGGGAGTAGGTATCAAGGTGGTAAAATGGGTTAAAAACTGGTTAAGGGATATAACACAGAGGGTGGTGGTAAATGGAGTACAATCTGAAGAGAGGAGAGTGACCAGCTGGGTACCCCCAAGGATCAGTTCTGGGGCCAGTCCTCTTTAATGTCTTCTTAAAAGACATTGCAGAGGGGCTGGAAGGGAAGGTATGCCTCTTTGCAGATAACACTAAGATCTGCAACAAGATTGACATGCTAAGAGGGTGGAAAAAAATGAGGAGGGACATTAGTAAGCTTGAGGAGTAATCAAGAGTGTGGCAGCTAAGACTCAATGCAAAAAAATGCTCCTTGTGTCTTTTTAGACTGGTCGCCGAGGTCATGAATGCACCTCTGTCATGAGGACCCAGGGCATCCCTCTAAACTCTGGATAATGGCACAATACCAGTCTTGCGTCTTGTAGCCAGATAGGAACCCCTTATTGGATATTACACAAAGGGGGAAGACCCAGGTGTCACACTCTCTTTGGGGGTAACAGTGTAAAACCTGAGTTGACATTCTCCCAACAGGACATGCAACAGCCTGGTTTAAAATCCCTGCAGACTCTGGTATTCTCCCTATCCTTCCAGATCCCTTACAGACCCCTTCCTCAATTTGGTTGCTGATGGTGACAATCCCTCAATAACAGTTTGTAACAGATTATTAATACTGTCCTACAATTCATGCACAAATGATAGAAATCTCACTCAGGCAGATTTTTCTTTAGAAAAGCAAATGTTTTTACTGAAATACTTAACTAATAATCATACAGTTACAACTAAAAAAACATTTATTCAGTCACAGAAAACAGAAAAAAATGGGAAAATATACATGAAAATGCACTATGACTGATAGCTGAAGTCTACCTGAAATTCATAGAAATTTGAAGTCCAGAACAATTAATGAAAGTTCGGGTTGGTTGGTCTTGGCAGGAGTTTTATTTCCTTGTGTGTCAGGTGAAGTCCAAATGAAAGTGTGTTGGTAGCCACTGGGTCTCAGCAGTTTGGCTTCTTGTGTGTCAGGCAAGGTCCAAATAATAAGTGTGTCTTCAAATGCCCTGACCTGGGGCTTTAAATACTTTTTGTAACTTGCAGTGTCATCAATTATTTCCAGTTCTAAATAACTGGTCTATTTCCGCAGAGCAACTACTCCATTTGGCCAGGAGATGTTCTTGTTCTGCCATTTCCCCAAATCCCAAGAATATCACAATCCTGAGACATATAATTAACATGGATGTGGCATTCAGAGTTTAAGCCTTTTGAAGTCCCCTGTAGACAATTGGCACCCGTAAGATAAAATTTACAATATTCTGTCAGAATGGTCATTTGCTGCTCAAATCCTGGCTAAAACATCCTGGGCTTTTGAACTGGCTTCCTTCAAGTAGTTCCAAGGAAGATCCTGTAATGTTTATAACTGTACAAGCTGATTTTATTATCTTTGTTTCCCTTGGTTAGTTAACTTAGAGAAATACCCTTTGATCAGCTATCCCCAAGCCTTTGACAATAACTTGTCAGTTTCCTGGCAAGCAAACTGGCCTTCAGGTCAAATGAAGGTCACACTCCTTTTAACAGAGATCCAGTCTCTCTTTCCTTAGGTGCCTTTGTATTAACACTGGTATTTCTTGTGGCATGTACATATACACAGAACTACATAACAAAATACATGCAACAGAATTACATCAACAAATAAGGACAGGCACTTGGGTAGCTCGCCGCTGGGGCTAATCATATCTGATGACCTAAAGGTGGCCAATGTGTCAAGGCTGAGGGAAGGGCTGATGGGATGCTGGGGTGTATAGAGCGAAGTATCACCTGCAGAAATATTAGGTGGTGATGCCACTTTACAAATCATTGGTGAGACTTCATCTGGAGTACTGTGTCCAGTTCTGGAGGCTGCATCTCTGAAAGGACATAGCCAGAGTAGAGGCAGTTCAGAGAAGGGCAATAAAAATGGTGCAGGGTGTGCACCAAAAGTCATATAAGGAAAGACTAGAAGACTTCAGTATGTATACCCTGGAGAACATGAGAGAGAGGGGGATTTGGTAGAAACTTTAAAATACTTCAAGGGCATAAATAAGGTACAAGAGGGTAGCATCTTTCAGAAAAAAAGGTATGTTCAAGAACAAGGGTTCATGATATGCCCTTTTCTCACCTCCAACCCAACCCGTCCCCCCATTAAAAATCTTGGTGCCTCCCCAGTCTCTGACCCTCCCACTGTTGCCTCTGCCTTCAACACCTACTTCACCTCATGTGCTTCTGCTCTCCTCTGTCTCTCCCTCCACCGCTCCCCCACTATCCCCCCTTCCACTTCTCTCCAGTTTCCCCACACTGCTCCCTGAAAACTCTTCTAGCACTAAACCCCTTACAAAGCAGTGGCCCTGATGGGCTTGACCCCAAGCTCCTGCATCTCTCTGCTCATGCCATTGCCTCTCCTATCACCTACTTACTCAACCTTTCCTTCAATCTTGTTTTCATTCCTTTGTCATTTCCCTGCATCAAGGGAGAGACCCCTCCTCCCCTGGGCCTTTCCATCCTATATTCCTCCTGCATACCCTATCTAAATTCCAGGAACACATTGTTCTCTTCCAACTTTCCTCACTGCTTGACTCCTCTTCATTCTTCACCCCTTTCCAGTCTGGTTTCCGCAAACTTCACTCCACTACTTCCTCCCTCCTCTGACTCACTGATTCCATCCACACTGCAATGGACTAGGGTCTTCTCACCACCACCATCTTCTTTGATTTAACCAATGCTTTTGATACTGTCTCCCACCCCCTTCTACTGCACAAACTGAGATCTGCGGGCCTCTCAGTCCCTGCCACTAATTGGTTCAACTCTTACTTTACTGGTAGAACCCAATTTATGAAACTGGTTGATGCCTTATCCCCTCCCCATAACCACTGGCATCCCCCAAGGTTCCATGCTTAGTCCCCTCCTGTTCTCCATCTTTTTAAATGACCTTATATCTGCCTGCTTATCTGCGTTCATCCACATGTATGCAGATGACACAGACCTATTTGTCTCTGGGACCTCTCCAGCTGAGTTGAGATCCAAGCCCAACCTGATTTTGACTCACTCCAGAAGTGGTTTAAGTCAAATTAGCTATCACTAAATGCCAGAAAAACACCTTCCATGTGCTTTGGCACTAGACCGAGGCTGAGAGGCCTGCAGATCTTGGAATTTGACCCCGATCTTGGTATGTTGTTATGTATTTGTGTATTTTGTATGCTGTTAACTCATACCTTGTATACCTCTGTATTGTTAATGTAATAATCATTGTACATTGTACACTCTATGTCTTGGATGGATTGTTTTCCCTATGTTTCTGTCCCCCAGAATGCACCTGGAATCAAGCAGTACTCTGCTCAGTGTGCCCTCCTGGTAAAACTTTTAAATAAGTAAATACATTTCTAAATTCCAGTCCCTCCCATCTTTCCACACCCTAGATGGAGTCCCACTCAACAATGCACCCTCTTTCAAGTACCTCAGTGTCTGTCTTGACCGGCACCTCCATTTCTCCCAGAACATAGATGCCATCTTCAAAAAGCTCCACCCTAAACTTGGTGCCCTCTATAGGCACAAAAGTTGCAGCCCCTTACCTGCCTGGCATAACATCATAACCAAGATGATTCTCCCCATCTTTGATTATGGTGACAGTCTATGGTGCTGCCCCAGGTCCTCTCTGGCCAGACTGAATCCCCTCTTCCACTTCTTTTGCCACTTTGCTCTTAACTGCCTTCTTCACACCCACCACTGTACTCTACTCTGCTCTCTCCCTCCCCTCCCTAGAGGAGTGCCATCTAACCCACTGTGTCTCCTCTACCTCCAGGGAATGATCGCCCCATCTGTGTCCTCCCCTACTGTCAAAGCCACATGAGAGGATCATCTCAGACCAGCTCACCAAACACCTATCTAAGTACAATCTTCTCTGTCTAGAACAACACGGCATCTGCAAAGCCCACAGTACCAAGTTGGCACTGCTCAAATTCTCCTCAGCCATTCACTCTGCCCTTGACAAGGGCCACCTGGCCAGTGCAGTCTTTGTGGACCTGTCGAAGGCTTTCGACACAGTAAATCACTCCCTCCTACTGGATGTCTTCCCTCTCAGTGCTGTGTCCCAGGGTGCCTCCAACTGGTTTGCCCATTATCTAACAGAGAGATCCCAGCGAGGGAGTTGGATGGTGGTGCATTCTGGGATTTCAAGTATGCTCAGCTGTACATGTAGGCAGTACACGAGAAGTACTCTCCCCCATGGAACTCCAGGACACCAAAATGGGAAACAAGGAGCATGGAAGTGAAAAGAAGTGGCATGGTTTGATTTAGTCCTCGATGCGGGGCTCTTTCTTTTATGCTTTTCTTCTTATTTTTTCTCCCCCTCTTCTTTGGGGAAATAGTGTGGTAGCATTCATTTGTCAGATGCTGTGGCAGTTGTGGGAGCTGTAATTGCCATCCGTTGATGTGAAAACGGCCGTATGGACATGTCTAAACTTCTTTTGGGTGTGACAGTGCTCGCTCGGTCGGTATTATCCACAGTAAGAGATCCTGTACAACAGTCAGACACAGATTATGCAGCAGAGGTTATTTTCCCCCACAAGCAAGAAAAAGAAACAGAAGGTGACATGAGTGCTATAGAAGCTGCTAAAAGCACTACAACTGGGCAAAAGACAAGTATCCCTGCCAAGCACTCTGAAGCAGAAGAACTTGCTTGGTCAGGTAACCCTCTGGTCTGGAATTCCCAGACAGAGGGCCTTTTTGTATTTAAGGCTGAACTTGAGAATACTCAAAATGTGAAGGCAAATTCAATGGCACCCATTTTGAAATCTTCTCCTTTTGCAGCTTTATATCGGGTAAAAAGAGCAAGTTCTCTTAATAAGAAAAAAAAAATCTCACTGTATTTGGGTGGTGGTAATGAAGTTACTGGTGGTATGAGTAAGTTAAAGAAAACAAGTCCAAGTTATATACAAAAAAAAAAAAAATGTGACCAGGAACAGTTCACTCAAGTAGCCACAGAAAACAAAATATCTAGTCTACCTCTAGTGTCCCCAGTGTGTGTATATAATGTTTTTAAGAATTTGGATAAAGACAAAGTGGTGCACAAAGAAGGTTCAATTATTTCAATTGCCTCAAATGATAAAACTAGAGATAATAAGGGAGCCAAGAAGTAGGAAAATATGGATGAAGATAAAGATGTGTTGGATGGCGGGGGATGAGGAAGGAAAGAAATAACAAACCAGTAATGCAAATGTCTGTGGAGGGGGGAGAAGGAGAGTGAAAGTGGAAAAGACCAATTGGATGATGTAGTAAAAGAAATGCGACAAGGGTTTGGCAATCTGAATGTGGCAGTTTCTGTGCTAACACAAAAAGTATCAGAAATTATGGATACATTTGAATCTTTGGCCATAAGAACCACTGAATGTGAATGAGTGAGTAAAATAGAAGATGCTATCCCTGGTCTTGAGAATTCTGTGAAATCATGTAACAAGGAATTGGAGGCCTTGAAATTGAAGGTGGAGGACCTAGAATCTAGTTCTAGAAGGGTTAATTTAAAAATTGGAAATTTACCTGAAAGTACCAAGGATGGAGACCCTCACAGGTATTGTGAGGAGATGTTATCTAAAGTAATGGGCCTTCAATACCCACACCAAAAAATGGAGTTGGATAGAGCTCACCAAGCATTTGGTCCCCGGGACACTAATAACAGGCAACGTTTCATGTTTGTGAAGCCTACTGTATGAGGTATCAAGATAGAGAAAAAATCTTACAGGAAGCAAGAGTGGATAAAGGCCTGTTCAATAATGGAATGCAACTTCAGGTGTATCCAGACGTGCCTCCCTCTGTCCTTATGAAAAGGAAAAGTTTTGATTTAATAAGGGATAAATTAAGAAAAGGACTGTCCTTTACTATGTTATATCCAGTGAAACTAAAAGTATATATGGATGGGAAAAATCAGTTCTTCTCATCTCCAGAGGAAGTGGAAGAGATGTTGGAAAGAAGGTCTAAATAGAAACCATGTGGCCCTGATCCAGGGGGATCCACCACTTAAATCTTTATGATATATTAAGAAATTAGTACCTAATTATGTGATTATATAGGGGTTTGTTATAGGTGGGGCAGAAGCTTTGATTTATCTTTTCTCCCTTAGCTGAGTTTAATGATTGGTCTTCCGGGAGGATCTCTCTCTGCATCTATCTAAGTGTGCTGAAACTACTCTGGAGCCTTAATGAGTGGGGGGTTAGGTGTTCACTCCTTGGTAGGACGTCTGTGTTTTCTTTTTTTTTTATTTTGTATTCTTTCCCATTTAGGGTTGGTTTACTTTTGTATCTTTTCCTTCCCACCTTACAACATGGTTCTAGGTGCTTTGCTGTTAAATTGTGAGAGGGAGGCTTGGTAGATAGAGCAGAGTTAGTGGGAGGGGGAGAAGATCTTTCGTTACAAGAGTTTTAGAATAGATATGGTATTAGTAATAAAGGTTATTCAAAGGGAAAAAAGTGTGGGGGGAATTAATTTAATAAAACAAAGCTATGGATATGAGTTAAGATGTGGGTGAAATTCTTTAATAGATTAGAAGGAAAATCTAGGAGAGTGTGGGCTAGCCAGATTCCAAGATGTCTTATTAATACACATTGGGCATGTTGGTGATGTGTGGGTAGTGTTATGAAGCCATCCATTGTTTTGTTTTTTTAATAAGTGATAGGGACAATTAAAGCCCTGACATGGAATTTTAATAGGTTAAAAATAAGAAAGGTGGTTCAAGCATTGAGAAGGAAAAATGTTGATTGTTTTTTGTTACAGGAGATGCATTTTGATCCAAAGGATGCCAAATATTTTGGCAATTTGTTGGGGGCAGAGGGGTTTTGTTTACTATATTCCCAGGTTGCGAGAGGCATGGCTATTTTTTTTAAGGAAACAGGTGGGATATATAATAAAGAAAACCATCATAAATACTTTAGATAGATATGTAATAATTAATTTGGAGCTACGGAAACATCTATTGGTATTAGCTTCGGTGTTGTATGGTCCAAATGTGGACGATCTGGATTTTTTTGCCAAATTTATTTTGGAGCTAGCACATAGTATAGTGCAGTGGTCTAAGCCTCTGAGCTGCAAATTTGGTGACATCCAGCAGACCAGACCTGGGTTTGAATCCCACAGCTTCCACTTGCATACTGTGTGACCCTGAGCAAGTCACTTAACCTCCTTGTGTTCCCAGGTTGCTCCTGTAAAAAAGCTTTCAGCTTAGTGTGCTATACCTGGTTAAAAGAAAAACAACAACAATTCAATGGGGATGTACAGGATTGATGTGGGGGGATTTCAACCTTAAATTAGGTTCTATAGATAGATGCCCAGTATCTCAGGAAAAAAAGAAAAACTATTGGTCTTTGGTAGGGCAGATGACCATGGACTTGGGGTTGGTGGACTCTTTTAGAAAACTGTACCTTTCTTTAAAGAAATTTTCATTTTACTCCTAGTCACATCGTACCTTCTCTCGAATTGACTTTTTCCTGGTTTCTCAAACTTTGGGTAGGTTAATTAAGCAGGTGGTTTATGAACCCATAAGAATCTCGGATCATGCTCTGGTGTCTTTGGAGTATGCCTCACCAGTCCTAGGGAGCAATATGGGTGTGGGTATGTCTTGGAGAATGGATAACTCATTATGGGACTTTTCAGGTTTTATGGAAGGTTGTATAAAGGAAATGCAGGAGTTTATGTCTATTAATATGAATCAGGAAACCAGCTGTGGAATATTATGGGAAGCCTTTAAGGAATATATAAGAGGGTGGAACATGTCACAGCATGGGGTTAGGAAGAAGTTACTTAATAGAAAGTTAGTAGAACTAGAACATCTGGCCTCTGCTCAGGAAGAGCATGGGAATACTCACACAGAATCTTCAAAGAATACATTTTTAATTGCTGAAGATAATTTAGAAAAATTCTTTTTCACTCTTTTTTGCAGAATGGAGCTCTCCACCCCTCATGTAATGAGGCAGAGATAGTACTATTACTCAAGAAGGATAACCCTCCGGAGAGCTATGGGCCTTACAGGCCCATATCTCTTCTGAATAGTGACTATAAGATATTTGTAAAAATATTGGCTAACAGACTGGCGAGGTGTATTCCAAAGCTAATACAGGAAGATCATGTTAAAAAATGTATTCTGTTATTGACTGTTAAGCAGTATCCTGAAACTATTATTTAACCAAATTGTACTGTCACTGCTAAGTGTCTTTGGACCTCCAGTTAGTGCTAGTTTATCATCACACCAGGTCTGTAGCCACACCACTGGTGCTCGTTATCACTCCTGGTCAGTAGCTCTACCCCTGGAGCTTGCTCGGCTCCTGCATGACCCTGCTGTCTGTCACCTCACTGCTCCCAGGTCCCCTACAGTATACCCCCTGTTCTATCCAAGATCGGCCTCTCGGCATGATCTCTATTAAAGAATTCCGTTTCCCCCCCCTCCACTTTGTTCTCCTGGCTACCCTTATCCTGGGACTCATCCCCCTCCTCTCGGACACTGACCCTGTACAGGACAGTGACAGTGGCAGGTCCATCCACCACTGCTCTGCGACTGATTTTACGTTCTCTAACCTTATGGCCAATGCCGTTGGTCCCCGCTATCCTCCTAGCGGACTGCTGTCTAGACTCGTCCTGCCCCAAATCAACATTAAGCGACGTCGTGTCTGGAGGCCAGAAATCAAAAGGTCCCCCTGAGAGGACCCCTTCTGTGGCAAATCTTACTGTCCATTGCCCTATCTGGCGACATTGAAGTCAATCCTGGCCCCACCACCCTTGACTCTCCTCAGAAATGGTGGAGGGAAAAGGGCCTGAAAGTTGGTCACATCAACATTCGGAGTCTTCTTCCCAACCTTGACGAGCTCACTGCATGGGTCACTCTCTACAAGCCTGACATCCTGGGGATTACTGAGACCTCGCTTAAACCCCAGATTCCTGACTTGGTCTGCAGGCTCCCTGGCTGTGAGCTAAAACGGCAGGACAGAATAGGGAGCAAAAGGGGAGGAGGTATCCTGATTTACTACAGGGCCCACCTCAACGTATCCCTTATAAACCACACCTCCATGCTGCCGTCAACCTGTGAGCTCCTCCACACCGTGCTGCTGCTTGGCAACACCAAGAAACTGCACGTGGTATGCTCCTACAACCCACCCAAGGGCAGGCTGCAGGGCCTCCCATCTCCTGGATACTGTCTGTCCCAGTACCGTAAATGAACTCCTTATCTTGGGGTACATTAACCTAAACTGGATGGGAAAACGCAAGCAGTTTGAGGCCCTGCTTGCCACCAAATCCCTAACACAACTGGTAAGGAGCCCACCCACAAAGGCAAACGGCACTTCCTGCTCCTCTTGACTGGATTATGTCAAACCGTCCCGAGAGGATCTCCTCAGTAGGGCTCCTACCCGACACCATATCGGACCACTCTCTGGTTCTGTGTATATGGAATATCCCTCCCTAAGGTTCCCCACAAAATCAGCCAGGTTCGAAATTTTGCCAGATTAAACCCTGACCTGTTCTTGGAGGAACTCAGGCTTACGGACTGGTCAACAGTCTACAGAGCACTGGATCCCTCATCGGCCGTCGCCGCGTTCCACAACATCTTTGTGGATCTACAAGATAGGCATGCCCCTATCACTAGGCGTAGAGTCCATGGGACAGCCACCCAGTGGCTGAAAGGAGGTCTCTTCTCCCACATGCGAGCAAGAGACAAATGCTGGCATCAGGTAAAACGCTCACACGACACTGCCCTGTTGCAGCAATACAGAAAACTCAGAAATGAGTGCAAGAAAATGATCAGGGGGGCAAAAAGTGACTTCTGCAAGGCCGCCCTTCTCAGCTCTGCTAAAGACCTCAGACGGTTCTGGAGAACCATCCAATCACTGGTTGGCGGTCGCTCCTACTCCGGGATCACTGACATGTCATCGGCGAGTCTCCTGCAACAATCCTCACGTGATTGCTAATGCTCTAAACTTCATTTCACAGACCTCCCTTCTGCTCTCCGCTAGGGTCCTCAGCCCAAAACTCAAACTGCCCTGCCTCCCGTCCCAATGGGAGTCTGGTCTGACCCGCCCTCCATTTTACCTAACGGCGGTATCGGTAAGCGAGGTGCGGTCTCTCCTTCTTGATCTCTCCCAGAATGCTAGCCCTGGTCCTGATGATCTGGAGCCAAAGCTTCTCAAACTAGGTGCTCCCCTTATAGCCTCCCCGGTGGCCCACATTTTCAACCTATCTCTTACCCAGGGACTGATCCCGGATATCTGGAAGGTTGTCAAGGTCATCCCTGTCCCTAAGCAGGGCGATCCCAAAATCCTGGACAACTGCCATCCCATAGCTATCCTCTCTGCTGTCAGCAAGCTCCTGGAAAAGGTGGTCGCCAAACAAATCTTGAGTATATCCACTCCCATGGTCTGCTGACCTCGCCCAACATGGCTCTTCATGAGGCACAGCACTTCCACGGCTCCTCATCTCAGTCTCTTCCAGCATCAGAGCTGCTATGGATCAGGAAAACTCTTAGGTGTGGTATCTATTGACTTATCCAAGGCGTTTCGACTGCTTGACCACGACCTGCTTGCCCTGCAGATGAGGTCCCTTGGTTTGTCCCCACCACCCTAAACTGGGTCTCTGACTACCTATATGGCAGAAAACAACTAACTAAATTCAATAAAGTCCTCTCTGCCCCCGGCCTGTCACCTCTGGTGTCCCTCAGGCTCCGTGCTGGGTCCCCTACTCTTTCCCTGTTCATCAACAATCTCCTGATGTGGTCTCCAGCTGCCATGTCATCATGTAGCGGATGACCTGGTTCTCTGGCCCACTCCTGTGACAGAGCCACTAAACCGTCCACTTATCTGAAGACCTCTGGAACATCCAGGCATGGCTCTCCAACCATAAATTGGTCCTAAATCAAAACAAAACCCAGGCTATGCTCTTCGGTTCCTCTGCCAAAATACGAGCCTCTTCAACTCCCCTACATATCAACTATGAAGATGGCTCCCTCTCCCTACTGTGACCTCCCTCAAATATCTTGGGTAACGATCCCCAATTGGACCTTGGTAGTCATATCCATAATGCCTGCAGTGGGGTAAACCGCAAACTGGGGATGGCCTACAGGGCTCGGGCACAACCTCACTCCAGCAGCTCGCTTAGCTCTTGCCGAGTAACTTCCCTCCCTCATTCGGACTCCTCATATTTGCTCATATTTCAAGGCCTCCTAAGCAAGTGGAGCACAACATCCTACAAATCTGTCGTTTTGCCCTGGCCACCCCCTTCTCACCCATCACTCCGAGCTCTCGAGAAGCTTGGCTGGCTATCCCGCTCAAATCACCTTAACTTTAGCACTGGGTGCCTCATGAGTAAAGTACTTAGCTCCGGCACCCTCCGGAACTGGCCCGGTTTCTTGCTCCTGCTGACTCTCCCCACCTGCTTAGATCCCAAGGCCCTGGCCTACTAAGTGTATCTACTTCCGCACCAACATGGGGACCGAGTTTTTTGTCCATGGCCCCAGGCTCTGGAACTCCTTTCCTGAAAGAGTCCGTACTGCCTCCTCTCACAAGAGTTCCAGACCTCCCTGTGGGATCTCATCTTAAGGTGGCTTCTGTGAATGTCCCTAAGCCTCCTTAGCCTCCGGTGTCCACTGGTGCAGCTTCTTCTCTCCTGCACTGGCATCACCACTCTTAGCTATGTCCTCGCCCAAATCCCCCCCTCCCTTGCTTGACCGACGCTATGATGTTACTATGCTCATAATCCTCACCAGCCCTGTTGGTCATTGAATTTGTCTCTAATTTATACCTTGCCCCAGCACTGTATCTGGGTGTACCTTCCACGTAAATGTAAAAACTGTAAAAATTGTCTTTTCTCCTGTTTTTGTACCTGAATGTATTCATCTGAACCAATTACTGTATCAATGTACCTGTTGTACCCTTTTGTACTCTGCCGGGTCGTTCCTGAAAATAGGCATAAAACTTGTCTAGTGTACTTACCCGGTAAACAAAAACGAAATAAAAAATAAATGTGGGATTTATTGAAGGAAGACGGCTGCAACATAATAGAAGAAAAGACTTTGAGCTGTTACAGGCTTCCGGGGAACTGACATTGCACTTCTCCCTTTAGATCCTGAAAAGGCCTTCGATAAGGTCCAGTGGCAGTTCCTTGAGGAGGCCTTGAAGAGGTTCGGAATTATAGGTACATTTTTTTAATTTGGTTCTTTTGATTTATACTAGCCCACTGGTAAGAATTAAAATGAATACAACTAGGTCATCCTTTTTGAAATTGTCTAGGGGGACAAGGCAGGGTTGCCCTCTCTCTCCATTGCTCTTTGCAATTTTTTTGGCGTCTTTGGCCAGTAAAATACAAATGATGGCAGATAGTTGCATGGGTGGTAGTTGGGCAGAAGACAGTTATTAGTATGTTGTATGCTGATGATAGATTGTAGGTTTTGAGAGACCCTAATAATTCCTTTTATAAGTTTCAGGGAGATATTGGAGAAGTTTGGAGCACTTTCAGGTTACAGTGTAAACTGGAATAAGAGTGAATTATTGTATTTGGGTGAGGTGGAGCTGTTGTCAGAACCTTTATTAGTTAAGATTGCGTATGATAAAATTAAATATTTGGGGATTGTTTTGGCTGTGGAACAAAATAGAATATTCCAGCATATTTATAACCCCTTGTTGAATATAATAAGGAAAGATCTGGACAAATGACGGTCTCTTCCTCTTCCTCTTACTCTGACTGGGAGAATTAACATTCTGAAGATGAATGTTCTCCCGAAACTACTTTTTCTCTTTAAATCTATTCCTATAATAATACAGAGACATTTTTTTGGGGAGTTGGAAAAATAATTAGAAAATCTATTTGGTTGGGGGCTCAAGCAAGCATTTCATTAGATAAGTTATATTTGAGTTGAGATAAGGGGGGGATTGACGTGTCCGAATTTTTGCATTTACTATTTAGCAGTGCAGCTAGAGATTGTTTATTATTGTCTCCACCCTCCAGAAAACTTAACAACAGCAGGACTGATTATTGAACAAGATAGGTTAAAATATATGTCTTTGCTTAATTTTCTGTCCTTATTTCAGTTTAGGAATCAGGTTTTTTTTTCTGGGAGTAATGGAAGTTACCCTTTCTACAATTAATGCATGGCTATATGTAGCTAAAATATATGATTCACTGCCCCCCTTATCAAAATTGGCACCAGTATATAACAATCCTTTTTTCTCATTGGCTAGGGAGAATCCCACATTTAGGGCTTGGCATCTTTCGTCTCAAACAAAATCAATATGTGATTTTTTTGTAGTGGATACTTTTTTGTCATACCAACAGGTTCAGTAGAAATTCTTGGACCTTGACATAACCTGGTGACAGTATGCTCAAGTGAAAAATGTTGAATTTATAAAAAAATAACAGGTCTCTTTCGTTATCATACTCTAAATTAGAAAAGCTTTTTAAGGGACTAGCCTTGGATAACCATCTGATCTCTAAAATATATCTTCTTGTAATGGATGTCCTCTTCTGTTCTTTGGATCAGGTTAAAGAGGCATTGGAAAGAGAATTGGTTACTCATATACCAACAGAAAAATGGAACAATATAATTAATCTGGAGAAAATTATGGTTAAGAATAATAAATTATTGCAAACGCATGTTAATATATTACATAAAACCTATTTGACACCTGCTAGACTCCATAGAATGGATGCCTTTATCTCTGAAATGTGTTAGAGATGTAAGGAACAAGGAGGGTCGCTTTCCCACATGTTAATAACATGTCCTATAATTAAAGGATATTGGGGTAGGATGCGGTCTTTACTGTCTAGAGTACTGGGTAAGGAGTTTCCTTTTGACCTGGGATTATTATATTCAGGAACACGACAATTCATTCCCAGAAAACACGCTCCCAACAATACGCTCCTGTCTATTTCTCTCTCTGCCATCCACGCTCCACGTCAATTCACTCCCGCTGACACATTTAAAGGCTGCTATGTCTGTAGCATTGTGTGTGGTAGCACAGCTGTAGGAATTTATTAATTAAATGGTTATTGGCTAAATGGGTATACAAACACATTTGGTGCAAGACCCTTCTGTCCATTACAGGCTAGTTAGTGTCCCGGCTGCATATTGCTCTTGGAATCAAAGCGCAGGGCAGCTGTCAGCATCCATACCCTATGAACAAACCTACCAGAGAGTGAATTAGGATGGGGAGAGTACACAGCACAATTCTGTGAGCTTACTCATACACAAGCCATCCCACTCTACAGCCAGGTCACGAATAATGCAGCACTCAGTTAACTGTCACAGCACTGCACGGGAGTACGCCTGTCCTTCAACTACCAGTGGCTGTTTGTACAATGGGATCACCGCAGCCCACAAATGCAGTCTGCAGATCAAGATACTAATGTTGGAACAAAGAAAAAAGGGGGGAGGGATAGTGAAGTACAAGGAGGTGCCTCCCTCCATCAACTGGTTACACTGAGCAGTGAACAAAATCCCAAACCGGGGAGGCATGACCTGCAACCAGCTGCAAACCCAAATGTTATATTCAACCACAAATAGAACCATCATACAAACAGTGGAAACATTTAATACATTAATCTTGAAGTAACAGAAACTGATTGTAGAAAACAACAGCTTTTTGACAGTAGCGGGAGCGTATTGTCAGGGAGTGAGAATGACAGAAGTAGATTGCCACGGGAGCGGGTCGTCGGGAGCGAGTTGTCTGGGAGTAAAATAGTGGGTGCGAATTGATACAGACCCTTATATTCAGGCTACTAACTGAAGTACAGGATGAGCTTAAGTTTCAAAAATTTTTCATGAATATTAGTACCCTGACAGCATGCAAAATTGTACTCCAGTACTGGAAGGATGTACCCCCACCTACTTTTTTAGAATGGTTACAAAATATGTTAGATCAAAATAAGATAGATAGGGCTCTGTATACTATAAAGTATGAATATGACAAATTTCCTGGAATCTGGCAGCCTTTTTTGATGAATTTGGCTAATTTGGTAAATTGATTTAATTTGGCTCTTTGCATATAAAATTGTGCCAAGGATGATACTGTGAAGACTTCTTGAGGATAAACGATGATTGAAGCACCCATGCTCTGAACTACGGAAAAAAAAGAGAGATCCCAGCAAGTCAGGGTTGGCAGCACCCTTTCCTCCAGACTCCCTGTTAAATCTGGAGTCCCCCAAGGCTCCATCCTTGAAACCCTTCTTTTCTCCATATTTCTCAATTCTCTCTCCATTGCCTGCTCAACCCAAGTACTACTTAACGCTGATGCCGCCATTCCTTTTGTCTGCCACCTTGACCCCCTCACTCTCCAGGCTTTCCATTAACAGACCTTCTCAGATGCAGAATCCTGGTTTGCTGAGCAATGCTTAGTATTAAACTACAAAAAGACAAAAAGCATGTTATTCTCCCATCACCAGAACAGGCTCAAAGACTACCCCATGTGCATCCTCAGTTCTCAGCTCAAACCCCTAGATCAGCTCACTACCTTCAAATATCTTGGTATTACCCTGGACACCTCCCTTAACTACCACACACATCCATCTACTCTCCACAGCTATCAACACCAGAATTGGCCCTCTTTACAGACAAAAGCACTATTTCACCACTGATGCCCTACACTTGGCTGTCTCCTCCTCAGTTCTCTCACTCATTGACTATGGCATCCTTCTCTATGGCGCTACAGACAGTTCCGCTCTCCACTGTATTAGAGTTGATTTGAACAAAGCCTACCAACTTGTCCTTGGCTGTGACTGCTGCATCCACACCTGCACCCTTTACTGTCTCTCTAACTGGCTTAATTTCAACAACAGGCTTCAGTACCAAAACTGCCTATATGCTAAAAAAATCTCCACTGGCCTTTCACCCCCAGGATTCTCCACCCTGTTAATGCCAGCCACTACTCTCAAAACTATTAGACTTTCCTCCAAGGCCCCTTTTCAGACTCCCTTGGGTCATACCTCCCTCTTCCAAAGATCCTTCAAATACAGAGCATCCCAGTGGCTGAACACCTTACCCACTAATATTGTCTCTGAAAATAAATTGGGACGTTTCAAATCTCTCCTCAGGTCACACCTTGTATCTCTAGCTCCTGTGACTGCTACTAACCTAGCTGCCTTCAAGTCCCTCCTGCTATCCTTCAACTGCTGGGACTGTTGCTAACCATCTGCCCCTCCACTTCCCCCTCTCTCCCTGCCCCCCCTCTTCTCTTGAATATGGAGTCTCCTCCTGCCTTTTCCTTGTGTCTCTCCCCCCCAACCCTCCTCTCTCCTGACAAGGGTTCTTTCTCCTGCCTTAGATTTTTTCCCCTAGAGAGCATTTAATTTAAAATGTCAATTATGTTTGAAACTTATTTTGACTATGTTGTTATCCGTTGTGCTCTGCATTCCCTTTGTCCTATTTTCCATCATAATTGCTTAGATCTAGCTTGATTTCTGTACCAACCTGTGATGTACTTTGTTGCACTGATATCTTATTTATTTATTTAAAATTGGTGACCAGGAAAGGCATGCTGAGCCAAGGCTCATTTCCAGGCGCGACCCGGGTACATGTAGTACAATGTGGTAGACAGGGAAATACAAATACAGTGATTTTCAAGTAACAGGCAAAAAATACATTTTTGGTACATTTATATGGGGTTAGGTGGAGAGGTTACACTTTAGGAAGAACAGCAGGAATGAAAAATAATTTCTTCATTTCATTTCTAGACCATTTATGCCCTTCAATTTCAGGTCGTGTGTATTTACATATTTACAGTAGTTGAAATTAACGATAAATTTAGAAATTCGGGGGAGGGGAGGGGTGAAAATTAGCAGTAAGAGTGTGCGTGGGGAGTTTACAGTTAATTTCTGTTGAGTCTATTTAGGGTAGCGCTAGGACTGTGTGAAGGGGGCTTGGGTGTACAGCTGTGGCATTGAGGGGGAGGAAGAAGCCTAAGGATCTGTTTGAAGGTTGATATGGAGGGGGCCAGGTGAAGGTTGGGAGAGAGGTTGTTCCAGAGGAGAGGGAGCCAGTAGGAAAAGGCTGCTTGCCCTGAGGCTGTCGGGGGGAGTGGGAGGTGGAAAGTACGTGCATGTCTGTGGTGAAGAGGGTAGCCAGTGGGGTTGGCTTGAGAGAGGCGGGGAGGCTAGGTAGAGGGGAAGGGTGCAGAGCCAATATTTCGCTATGTGTGAGGCGCTGTGGGTGGTCCTCCTATGTGAAAGTGGCATTAGGGATAGAGTTGTGAACAGTTTGAGGTGATGAGTGAGTGGGGGGGATGCGGTTGTGAAATGCATGAAGGAGTTTAGCAGGACATCGAGTTTTGCAAGGGAGGAGGAAGGAGCTGTGCCATAAATGACGTCAGCGTAGTCCAGTATTGGTAGTATGGTCTTTCTTATGAGTTCGCTCTGAGTTGGGAGGGGGAGGCTGTCTTTGTGGCGGTAGAGGATGGCAAGTTTGGGCCGGAGTTTGGTACAGACAGCGTCAACATGGGTGGAGGAGTTGAGGTTTGTGTCCAGCCAGACTCCCAGGTACTTGAAGGTGGGTACTGACTGTAGTGGAATTTCATCCAGGGTGGAGATCGGGGGAGGGCAGGCATGGAGGCGAGTTTTTGTCTTGCGTCAAAAACCATGGAGATGTTTTTTTGCATTAAGTTTTAGCTGATTTTTATGGAGCCAGGCTTGTACTCGGTTGAAATCGCTTTGGAGGTTTGGATGGATGCTGCTGTCGGAGGGGCCTGAGGCATAGATAATGGTGTCATCCACATATAGATGCACATTTGAGGTAAGACAGGCTGAGGGGAGGTCATTTATGAAAAGGGAGAAAAAAATTGGACCAAGGATGGAGCCTTGGGGGACAACCATGAGGATGGGTAGGGGGTTGGAGATGGTGTCTCCGACTTGTACTTGTTGCAACCTGTTTTGGAGGTAGGAATGGAACCAGTTTATGGCCTGTTTAGCAAGGCCAAAGGAGCTCAATTTGCCTAGTAATAGAGGGTGGGAGACCAAATCAAAAGCTTTGGCCAGGTCGAGGAAGATGGCGGTAGTGGTTTGCCCTGCATCTATGGCGGAGAAAATGGAGTCGGTAACTTGTAGTAAGGCTGTGGTGGTGAAATGGGATTTTCTGAACCCTGATTGAAAAGAGGAGAGGGAGCTTTTGAGTAGAGGAAAGGTGACAGTTTTGATAGCATGAGGGATTCTTGGAGTTTGGACAGGGAGGGGAGGAGAGGGATGGGTCTGTAATTTCCTGGGAGGGATGGGTCGCCACCTTTATGGAGCGGTATGATTTTGGCAAGTTTCCAGGCAGTAGGTACAGTGGCTGTGTTAATCGAGAGATTTAGTATGTGGGTTATAGGTTCGACTATGGCTGCTGCGGAGATGCGGAGCAGGCTGGAATGCAGGCTGTCAGGGCTGGATTTTGACAGGTTTAGGGAGGTGAGGGAAGTGTAAACTTGAGGGTGTGAATGGGGGAAAGTGGAAGCTGTGGTGTGAGGGAGGGGGTTATGTGGGAGGGGGGGTGTCAGGCTTGGTGCAGGAGATGAAGAAGGAGTTGAAGAGTTCAGAGGCTATGGCAGGATCGGAGTCTATTTTACCGTCAATGTTTAGGCTGGGGCTAGCTAGCTTGGAGCGTGGGCTGATTAGAGAGTTTAGCACCTTCCAGAAAGGTGCCGGGGAGGCTTGGAGAGAGGTAAGTTGGGCCTTGAAATACTGGGCCTTAGCTGCTGTACACTACTGTCCTGTCTATCCTGTTTATTTGTTTTGTGACGTGGAACCTTTGTAAAAGAGTCCCTGACTCAAGGGTTCTTTTCAATAAATAAATACATAAATTTCTTGTTCTCTTCCCTTCCCCCTATCTTGCCTCCCTCCTCTGACCTTTGACCTCCTCCCCCTACTCCCTAGGTAACTCTGGGCTTCACTCCCTCTAGACCCCTTCTCACAAATCACTTGCTGGTCAAGCAGTTTCTCTTTCCACTTTCCTAAACTCTGGAATTCTCTCCCCCTACCCATTCACTTTGTCTTCTCCAAATCCTCTCTACTCCACTCCCATACCTCTCCCTCCTGTCACTGCCCTTAATGCTGCTGGCCCCTCTTGTCTTTGCTTCTCCTTCCCTCCTATTTCTAGTTCTACTGCCTAATCTTAGTGCTCTATTTGCTCTAATGTCTTCATTCACCCTCCTGCCTGCCAAGATATCCTGTTTGTAAATATGGTATTACAGATGCTCTACATTCCTGTTGCCCATGCTGTAATTTGTGTACATCTGTATAGAAAGTATATTGAAACTGCCTCTGTATTTTGTAACTTTTGTACGAATGTATACATTCTTTTTAACTGTTTCCTCTCCCCCTCCCCCCAGGACGCATTTGGAAACAAGCTGTTTTGGCTCAGTATGTCTTTCCTGGTGAAATGCTCGCATAAATAAATAAATAAACAAACAAATAAATAAATATGAAGTTGGAGGGGATAGATTCAGGGATAATGTGAGGAAGTATTTTTTTCACAGAAAGGGTTGTGGATACATGGAACAGCTTCCCAGCAGAGCTGATGTGGGCAAAAATGGTAGGAGAATTCAAGAATGTCTGGGATAGGCATAGGGGTACCTTAGCGATAGATAGGAGAGGGTAAAGCCGCAGATCAGGCAGGGTCTGTGGTGTTTGCCGCAGGTAAGGAAAAAGGGCAGACTAGGTGGACCAAGTGGTCCTTATCCATCATCATTTTATATGTTTCTATGTAGAGTATGCAGGCTTTTGTTTGGATGTAAGAAATATTTTTTTTTTACTGAGAGGGGTAAGACTTTACAATAGCCTACATGTAACAGTAGAGGAAGCGCAATGCTTGGATTTTTTTTAAAAGGCGACAAGACAAATCATAATAAGCATCTTGCTTAGCATAAATACAGGCTCAAAGGTACTCCAGATTGAGGAAACGCAATAAAACAAATTAACCGCAAATAGCAACTCCCTGCTTAATAGTAGGGAAATTTGTGGACACAACCATAAGCACAAAAATAATGTTATTCACAATTAATCAAAATTTTTTTTTTATAAAACACTGTCCAATGCATATGCTAGTAAAGGTTCCTTTACCAGATCCTGAGAAGTGCTGACAGAGTTACCATCAGCCGTACTCCTTGCTGGTCTGAGAGGCAGCCAGGAATGCAAACCGTGATTTTTACACTCTTCTTCTTAAGGTTCTAAAGTCCATAATGCAATTCTTATCAAACCAATTTTCTTAGGAACCCAGTTCCATGAAGAAGATTATGTGACACTGAACTGTTAGTGTAGATGTGCCTGTTAATCATTGGGCAGTGGGACTCATAGACATCCATGAAGTTGGGGTCCAATAAAGACGCGGTGATCAGTGAATAAAACTTTAGTGCTTAAGTCTGTACCTGCTAATTTCCCTACCATTGAGCAGCTGCTATTTATATTTAAAACCTGATTGGATAAACTTTTAGCTGGTAAGGAGATTGGAGGATTTACCCACTAGATAGGTGTGGGGGTGATGGGGGGCAGACATGATAGGTTTGCCTCCTTCAGTCCTGACATTTTAATATAATACATTGTAAACCTTTCCCTTCAGGAAAACTGCACAAGTATGACTACGTAACTGACAACAGTTAAACCACTGTGACATCATCAAAAAAATAACCCTAAAAACTGGATATACTTAAAGATTAATGACTTTTGATTGCGGTAAATCAATTTCAAACATTAGAACATTGAATTACATTGACTTAAAGGTGTATGACATTTAATTACACCCAATTACACATTTGTGGCACCCTGCCAAACGCTGTTTGATCTTTTTTGACTCACTTAACCTCCCAGTGTTATCGTCCATGCAGCTGAGAAAATAGGTAAAAACAGACTCCAATGAAAATAAGATTTTACATCTCAGTAGGGAGCCCAACTGTAATACCACTATTCCAACAGTTTCCATGAATCTCTGTCTTGAAACTTCCCCCTGCTAGTCTGAGTAAATTTCCCCTTGCCCTATATTTGAGCTCAAGGAAAGAATATCCTTCCAGTTGTTTTGATGAAGTCCTTTAGCAGGCTGGGTGTTTATGAATATAGTGAAGGGACCACTTCAACAACACCTCACCTAAGGAAACAAGCATTTGTCAATGCCAGATGTTTGCTGCTGGTATTTATCTTGTACTAGGTCTAGGAGCAGAGCCCCATGCCAGAAGACTAATATGGGCTGGGCATGGGACGGGCTGGGCATGGGGGGGGTCAGTTACGGCAGGGCAGTAACAAACTCTCATTTAAATCAGAAATGACATGCATAAGGCTGAAACTGATCTAGATAGTGGGGGAATGTAGACTAGCAATTTTTGCACTAACTACTAAGCCACTTAACTTCACTTTCTAAATGCTGTGATACACACACACTAACTAATACATATACACATATATGCACATATATTCCAGTGAGTATAACATAGTAGTGCACCATGTACACACATGTTTACAGATTAAAAGAAAAGACATCAAGGGACTGTTTTCTTCTTTTCAGGCTCTGAGGGACATCAGAGTGTAGGGAATTACCACTAGACACCTCAGTTAAATAAGCAATGACATGCAGAAGGCTGAAACTGATTTAGATAGTGGGGAAATGTAGAATAGCACTTTTTGCACTAACCAAACAGCATCCTAACTGCACTTTCTAATTGTTATGATACACACACACTGACTAATACAAATACACACTTATGCATATATATTACAGTATAACATAGCAGTGCACTGTTTACACACACACACACACACACACACACACACAGTTGATACAGTTAAGTGTGGTGGTTGGTATCAGTGTGTTGCAGGTTGTTGTTGGGATGTGTCGGCGATGACAGCCTGATTGCGTCGATGTGAAGGATTGCAGCAAAATTTCCATCACTGTGGCTTGGTGGAGTCATATATGGCATTTATTTACTTATACATATTCATAGGTTTCATAGGATATCAGAGCGAAAGAGGCCGAGGTCCATATTGCTCGCCAATTTTTACATATAGCCCTTTACTGAATTTTCACATAGATATCTATCGAGTCTTGTCTTAAACATATCCATGCTATCATTAGTCACCACCGTTAAAGGCAATTTATTCCAAACTTTAGCAACTCTGATTGTGAACCATGAACTTCTTTTTTTTTGTTTTACAGCATTCTCCCTTTAGTTGCAATGGATGGGCCCTTGTTTCATAAATACTGTTCCTAAATTTCAGTCCCAGTTGGTCCCATAGAAGATCATCATGGAGTGCTCTAAAAACCATACAAAGGTCACCTCTCATCCTACGATATTCCAATGAAAAAAGTCCCAACTGATTTAGACGGGCATCATAATTTAAACCTTTTACTTCATACATCCTCCTAGTCAAAATTTCCTCTGTATTCTTTCCGGAGCATATTTTGAGCCTTGGTCTTGTGGTGACCAAAACTGAGCGCAATATGCCAAATGCGGCCTTACCAAGGAAGTATACAAGGGGAGCAACACTTTACTGCTGTTACTTTGAATATGCTTATTTATACAATGAAGTATTCCCCCAGCTTTTTTAATGACTTGTTGACAGTGAAGTCTTGGACTTAAGTCATTTGTAACCCTTACACCCAGATCTCGTTCATCCTTAACCCCATCTAATAATTTATCTCCCAACTTATATTTGACCAATTAATTGTTTTTCCCAAAGTGCATGACTGTACACTTATTAACACTGAAATTTAATTTATTTTTATCTGCCCAGATTTCAAGTTCACCAAGTGCAAACTGTAAGGTATTTACATCCTCAAGGTTGTTTATAATATGTCCAATACAGGTATCATCCGCAAATGTAGTTAACCATACCCCATTCAAAGTATTTAATGTGGATATATAAATATATATATATATATACACAATAGGCATGGGCCTAGCACAGAGCCCTGAGGGACTCCACTAGACACCTGTTCCCATCCTGAATAAGAGCTTTTTATGCAAACTTGTTGGGTTCTACAAGTCAACCATGATTCCACCCATCTGGTTATATTACCACTTAAACCCATATCAATCAATGCATCTAACAGTTCACCATGGGAGACCTTATCAAAGGCCTTTGAAAAATCAAAAAAAATGACATCCACTGCCTCATTTTTGTCCAAGGCCATACTAATTCTGCCATAGAATTCCAGCAGGTTTGTCTGGCATGATCTACCCTTGACAAAACCATACTGGGAAATGTCAGACTGTGACACTTCTCCTATATGCTCCTTGATAATTCCCTCAAGGATTTTACCTAGGATAGATGTCAGGCTAATAGGCCAATAGTTTGATACTTCATGCTTTGAACCTTTCTTGAAGATAGGCACTATGTTAGCTTGCCTCCATACATCAATAACCTGTCCTTCTTCAATGGATTGCATAAATATTGCTGCAATTGGTCCTGATAAAGGGATAGCCAATTCTTTAAGAATACGAGGGTGAAGACCATCAGGGCCTACTGATTTATTAGGATCCAACCCTTGTAGACACTTTCGGATATCTAATTTTTGAATAAAGTCCACTCCTGGTGTTATATGTGAATTATGTTTTTTTTTTGCTAAAATTTTAATATTATAAACTGAGGTGAAATACTGATTGCATAACACTGCCATATGGGAATTTTCTAATAACAAATTACCAATCTGGTCTTTTAATGGGCTTAAAGTGGGGGTAGCCCCTTTTTTATTGTTGACATATTGGTAAAAGGATTTATAATTATCCTTGACCCTTATTGCTAGGTTAACCTCATATTTCCTTTTTGCCTCTTTGACATTGTTTTTAGTTATCTTCAAAAGATTTGTTATAGTGTTCCCAGTTTTTTTGTGTACCACTAAGTTTGGCCCTTTTGAATGCCCTATTTTTCTGTTTAATAAGTTTTTTGGCCTTAGCATTAATCCAGGGAGTTTTTTATTTTGCTTTATCACTGTTTTTCATTTGTGGAATGTGTTCCAATATTTCTGTTGATAGTTTAGTGTTAAATATGTACCACATTTCATTTTGGGATTTGTTTTTAAATTCCTATTCCCAGTCCCAAGATGTCAGTTTTTTATTCAATTCCTCAAAATCAGCTTTTTTAAAATTGTAAATGATTGTGCTACCTATATCAGAGCCAAAATCACCTTTATAAGTAAAACTAACCATAGAGTGGTCACTACATCCAAGGGGGTGGGTAACATTACAATTTGTAATACTAGTACCCAAGTTATGCAAAACTAGATCTAATATATTATTCCCCCTAGTGTTTTGCTTCACTAATTGCTCCATGTTATTTATCAGAAGAGACTCAAGATAAGCACTCTCAGTTTGAGTAACAGTATTGAGAGTATTCCAATTTATCCCTGGGAGATTGAAATCACCCATGAGTATAGCATTTTTAGTGGATAATACACTATTAACATACTCCAATAACATGGAGTCTTCCTTTATGGTTATTGAGGGTGGCCTATAGACTACTCCTAAATTAATATAATTTTGAAGTTTTTAGATATATCTTAACCCATAAGGCTTCTAAAGTGGGCCATTGTAATAACTCCATGTTTTCAACTTTATGCTATTTGAAATGTAGCGCGCGACTCCTCCACCTCTACTACTAGTTCTATCTTTATGATATAATGTATACCCAGTAATATTTTTATCCCATGGGTCATTTTCCCTCCACCAGGTTTCCGTAATTGCACAGATATGAACCTCCTGCTGTTTTAGGGTATATAATAGCTCATCGGATTTATTATTTAAACTTCTAGCATTTATAAGAAGGATATTCCATTCAGGTGAGTTTTGTGAAATGGTATTGTTTTGTTTTACCATAGATGTAGTGACATCCCTTCTATCATTTAGTTTAAATTTTGTTCAATTTGATGCCTGAGTCTGTTTGCAAAAATACGCTTACCCTGCTTATTTAGATGGAGCCCATCTCTAGCACACAACCCCTGGTTTATAAAACCTTCCTAGTTTTCTAAGAAGGTAAATTGCTCTCTGTAACACCATCATTTCAGCCAACCATTTAGTGTAACAATATCCTGTCTTTTTGGATGATTTGCTCTGGGTATTGGTAGTAATCCAGAAATGATCAAGTCCCCTCCTTGGCTTTTAATCGTATCCCCTATAATTTCAAAATCTTTCTGGATTTCTGACATAGATCTTCTACCTAGGTCATTAATTCCTGCATGTATTAAAGTAACCGGGGACTGTATATGCTCTTGCAGACCTTAAAGGAGTTGCTTTATATTCTCAATGCCAGCTCCTGGCAGGACACTGACTGCGGTATAAGGATTTCTATTTTTACATATTATGTGACCCGTATAACGTATCATTGAGTCACCAATCACCAGAACATCCCTAGTAGTGTTCATAGTTTTGTTAGACCTGTTGTCAGATATATTCAAAGTTTCTGCAGAACAAGTAATATTAGTGGAATCTGTTTGCTTCATATTATTTGTCTCTGGAATGTCTAAACTAACAGGGTGGGGAGGTGGTAGACCCTTCTTTTAATATACTATCATTTTCAGGTGTAAGTTCTGCACTTGAGTCATTTTGAAGTGCGCTATATTGATTTGTAATTAGAGTATTTTAATTTCCCCCTATATTTCTTCTCCCCTTTTTTCCAGCCATTTTCTGGACCAAACACCAATCTCCTTCATCAGAGTTAGTTCCATTTATTTGTTCCCCAGAAGAAGAAAAATACTTTTCTTGTGCCAGTTCTAAAGTGTCTATATAAGCCTTACTTATACTGTATTTTGGATAAGCACTGTGTTTTGCACTAACTCTTTGTAATAATCTACTGCATGACTGGGTAACTAATGTAGGACCAGGGAGGTGCAGTGGATGTGGCCTTTCTGGACTTCAGAAAGGCCTTTGACACCGTCCCCCATAGAAGGTTGATTAACAAACTGCACAGCCTAGGGGTGGATCCTAAAACAGATCTGTGGGTGGAGAACTGGCTGAATGGCAGGAGTCAGAGGGTTGTGATAAACAAGGAGTACTCTGGAGAGGAAGAGGTGATGATCAGGGTGCCACAGAGGTTGGCGTTGGAGCCAGGCCTCTTCAATGTCTTTGTTGGCAACATTGCAGAGGGACTGGAGGGGAAGGCATTTCTCTATGCAGAGGATACAAAGGTATGCAATTGGATGGACATGCCAGGGGGTGTTGAAAGAAAGATGGAAAACCTTAAAAAACTGGAGAGCTGGTCCAGTGGCACTGAGGTTTGAGCCGCTGGATGGCACACCTTATGCTACACTGGCAACCTGGGTTTGGGAGTGAGCCCAGGTCATCAAAGGCTGGCTAGAGAGGGGAAGGGAGGGAACAGGATTGAGCAGCCACAAACTGGAGAAATGGTCTGAAGAATGGCAGTTGGGATTCAATGCAGAAAAGTGCAGGATCATGTAGATAGGGCACAAGAACCTAGGGGCAAAGTACAAGCTATGTGGGGAGGTACTGACAGTCACAAAGCAGGAAAGGAACTTGGGAGTTACCATCTCTCAGGACCTAAGAGAAACTAAGCAGTGTGATAAGGTGACTGGAAAGGCTAGCCAGATGCTTGGATGCACATGGAGGGGTATCAGGAGTATAAAGAGGAAGGTCACCTTGCCTCTGTATAAGATACTCATGAGATCACACCAGGAATACTGCATCCAGTTCTGGAGACCCCATCTGACTCTCCAAAACATCAGACTCAGCCCCAGCTTGCTCCAGATCCCTTACAAGGCACCAAAAGTTGTCTTATGGTATAACTGCTAGTTACACTTATGTATTCTTGCCTCACTTTATTTGTGCCTTACCTATATATTTTGCCAATGCCTTATTTTACTCTTGTAAATTTTTTGTACTGTAAATGTCTGTATATTACTTTATTGTAAGTTTGTTATGCCACTGTGATACTTTTACCTGGGTCACACCTGGAAATGAGCCCTGGCTCAGTGTGCCTTTCCCAATCACCAATTTTAAATAAATAAATAAATCTGAGAAAAAACATAGGCAAGGTGGAGGTGGTGCAATGGAGGGCAACTACAATGGTGCAGGGCATATGGGAGAAGACCTATGAGGAAAGACTAGCCAAGTCAATATTTAAAATATTTATTTAATTTGGGTAAAGCATTTAAACCATTTTAAATACCAAATTTTTACAGGATATGCCAGTTGAGATTCGATATATGATATATTGAATCTCAACTGTCATATCCTGTAATATCTCACTTACAGTATGGTTATGCTTTTACCCATTATTTCTAATTAATTTGCACAATGCAGATCTGCTGAGAGGCAGTTTCAATGTGGTCTTCCTTTTACCCATTTTTACAATGTGCTTTCCTAGACTATGTCTGCTGTTTGCTATATATTTAGCCTGGATAGTTCACAGAGGATGTGGCATCTTATTTTCAGTGGAGGTCTACATCTACACGATATTATGCTGCATTGCGTAAAATCAGAACACGCTGAAAACAATATTTTACATCTGGACTAGACTATCCTGAATAAATACATTACAAAAATGGTAAAATCACGACCCCACCAAAAACAAGATATTGCATCTAATCCAGGACATTCTGAGTAAATACAGTGCAAAAATGTGTAAAATGAAGATCCCTATGAGAATGAGATGTAGCATCTCCCCTGTGCTATCCAGGATACAAAATATAGGATAAGAAATATTTAAAGGAACTCTAATGTAAACTGAACTTCACTGTGTTCCACATAACCAAGACTGACATAAACAGTTTATTTATTGTTTTATAACATATTAGACTGCAGTATTTATTCCAAATGTTTTGGCCATGAGGATGGTGTGTATAGTATGTGTGTGTGCGTTTGCTGTAGCTCAATATAAATATTTTCTCCAAAAAGCATAGTAAAATTAGTAACAAAAGATAACAGTTCTTTACAGATGTAATCTGCTATAGTAAACCCTGTCTGAGACAGGTCTTATCAGATAGTGTCTTAAGAGGTTAAACAATCAATGAAAATAATTTCAGGAGCTTCCTTGCTGGGAAAGGATGACATTTATGAGGTATAAATCTTTCTTGAAAGAGAATACCTGCCCAACTGAAGCTAGTAGCAAGACAATGTTTAATTCTAAGTATTTTAAATGTGCAAGATGTTGCATTTTGAAGAAGGTAAACTTATAATCTCCACTTTAATAGGCAACCAATATTTAACAAGCTGTTTCAGTTTCCATTGCTGTAATGTTGACGAGGAAGGGAGCAGGCAGGCTAAGAGCACATGATGAGATCAGCTGTGCTTACTAAAAGAGCTGATTTATGAATGTGTATGTTGGTACATTGTTTTGAAGTCCACTCACTTTCATGCCTGAACAGTGTCATGATCAGGCTTGCTGATTATTGGTCAAGCCCCCTTGTAGCATCTCCTGCATTGACCACTGTGACACACCACTCAAAACCCTGTACATAGCAAAATGTTCGACTTGTGCTAGCACACATGGTGAACATAATAAAATACTGAGTCAACATAATTGACGTGAAGCAACACCATTAGTGGTAGAACAAAAAACAGAATGCTGTGTCAGAGTGTGGGATGAAAACAAAGCAAATGGGTAATATTAAATGCATGCTGAAAATGGAGGCGTTAGAGTTGATGTTTTGATGGTCTCCCTTAGAAAGTATTGATTAAAAGAAAAGGTAATGTTAGTGGAGAGTTAAGGAGAAAACAGGAGGTGGGTATGGGAGAAAAAGTAATAATTAGCAAGTTAAATAGCCAGTGAAACCAAAACAGACACACAGGGAAATGATACAAATTTTAAAAAGCAGACAGCTGTAACTTTTTATTTCTGAAGTATTTCTCTTTCTCCTTTTGCTCATTAGAATGTTTTCTATGTGATAATATTGTGCTGGATGTGAGGAACAGCTCTTAGACTGGCAGCTGACATATCTATTTCTATTCCGCCACTACATCATCAGCATTGCGACCTCACTGACAGTGACATCAGAGGTGACTGATCTGGCAGCCACTGAGTGACTACTACTAAGCAGCAGTGATGTTACAATCAATGAGTTCACAATGCTGATGATGTAATGGTGGGAATATAGATATGCCAGCTACCAGGCTGAGTGCTGTCCCACACATTACACCGACTAACATCAGGTAAACAATCTTCTAATTAACAAAAGTACCTCAGATATGAAAGGTAATGACGGACTCTTTTAAAAACTAATATTAGTTTTAGACAGTACACTAGCCCTTTAAGAGGAGAAGTTGGAAAAGAAAATGTTGATGCAGAGGAAGAGATGCAGTAGGAGTGAACTGGCTGAGGAGTTGAGCGATAGTAGTTACAGTCACTCTCACATGGAATGACTGAACAGCAGGGGTGTAGTCATTTTGAAAGGGAGCATCGCTCCCTCACTTCTCATAAACATATGCATAATTACTGCTGTGCTAGGCTGTACAGCTCAGTACAAAAAAGGCATGCAGTCCATCACCTCCACACTATTTGGTTTGGCACTTAACACATAAACACTTAAGAGATTCCTTTGAAGTCCAAACCATCCATTGCTTAACCTGATACAAAGGGGCTGCATGGTACAATGAGTTCACTTGCTTGTCAAAATTACCTGTATCCCTTCCCCTCCACCAACCCTTACTGTCTCATTCCAGTATGGGATGTCTCACTGTCAGGCATGGTTGCGCCCCGCACCCACTCAATCTGCTCCTGAGCTGTGAAATCATTATCAGTAACAGTTATTTACTTTTTATTTATTTATTGAAGTCTTGGAATTACAACCCTTTGAGTTAAAAACTCTTTTGCAAAGGCTCCACGTCAGATTTACAAACAGACAGGTTACAAACAAATTACAGGAGATTAATATACTGTATCAATCAATCGATCAATCAATCAAGATTTTGTTTATAAAAAAGCACCTTTCTGCAGCCAAGGCACTTGTACATAAAATAAGCAACATAATAACACCATAAAACACAGCAGCACCATTAATTGAAAAACCCAGCAATTTAAACTATATAAATTGCATAGGTGGCTTAAGAACCAGAAAAGGCCAGGCTAAATAAATGTGTCTTCAAATGCAGTTTTAAAACTCTGGACGGTCAGGCAGTCTTGCACCTGATGAGGTAGAGAATTCCACAGGGTCAGGGCCACAAAACTAAAAGATCGGGCCCCAGATGTCTTTAAATGGACCCTGGGAATCTCTAGCAATCCGTCAGTGAAGGAGATCTTGCAAGTAACTAGGTCCCCGATCGTGTAGGGCTTTATAGGTCAGCAAACTGACCTTGAAGGTGGTCCACCACTATACTGGTACTGTAGTACATTATTTGATGCAAGCATGGGGCCCATTTACATATGAAATCCTGCAGTGCTGAGGACAGTAGAATTCTACAGATCCAAGGAAGACCTGCAAAAAGATATCCTTACCTTGGCCTGTGTTGCCTAATTTTGTTGTGACTCAATTCTGACGAAAGTTTGAACTGGTGTGGTGCTTGGATTCATGAGAAACTTGGTATGCTTAGTTTGTTTCATGTGGAATTTGTTGGCTTATGTACCTTAAAAAACACCTAGCATTGTTATTACAGAAACTGTATTTTGGGATATGATAATGTGCAGTAACATGGGATTGAAAAATATATACCCTAGCTTACCTGATATGTCTGGGGTGGGGTGTGGGGGGCTGGAGTTTTAGGAGTAGTTTTGAATGACTATCCTAGTTTGAAAAGGGGATATGAAAACATATCAAAGCCTTACTTCGCCACTGAGCCTTGTTTCAGCAAATAAAGTACTATGTTAGTGATTCTGTTGGTATGCTTGTCTCTAGGGCTAGAAGATAAGAAGGTCATGGGTTCTAGTCCTTCACCAGGAACTTAGGCTACTACCCAGTACTGATGGTACCAGGTCAATAAGCCACTGCTAGAATACAGTGGCAGGAACCACGCTGTGTAAAGTGCAAAACCATTTAGAGCGACAGGAGTATAATAGCAGTAATGAATTACTGCCACTCCTATTGCTGACCGTGGAGTAGAGGAAGGGCTGAAGAAGCCTCAGGTGCTGTGCCTGGTCAAACTGCTCCCATGGTGGAGTGGCTAAGGTGCAAGCACCTGGAGTGGTGGAGACCTGGGGACCAGGGTTTGGTTCCCTGTCTCCTGATACATAAATTTTTTTTTTTTTTATGATCAGAAACAAAGTTCCCCCCCTCCCGAGTTTCTCCTTATCCTCAAGTTCCACACCTTCTCAGAGCTGATATAATAATTCTGTGGGGTGTGGTGGGTGGAGCCACCCCTCAAAAAAAAAACTGTCAATTTTTTTCCTATTAACTCCTATGGTGTGATCGCATTTTGTATCGGTCGGTGTTTTTACTGACCTTATTTGCACACACATCATTTTGTTTGCGGCATGTTTGCTGTGCTAGTTTTGTTAGCATGGTTTTGACCCAGTGCCGTACTGACACTGTAGTGTACTATTATGGGGCATTACACTGTTAAGAAACAAACCTTGGCTTGGTGAGCCTTTCTTGCAACCCATATGTAAATCAATAATGTGCAATATTCTGTTCTTAGTAATGTGCAATATTTTATATAAACTAAATTTTCTAAGATGCCTTTCCTTGCTCTGAATTTATCAGGTGTTACCGAGCCAATACTGATAACTGTGTGTATATTGGGGCATATCATGGTGCCCCATAAATTTAGTGCCCCAGCACCATCAGTTCAATAGAGGCCCTCAAAACTGTAAACCAGCCCTGCTTGGGAGGGGTTTGGTTCGATGGACCTCCTGGTCAGTTGGTGGGAAGGTGGAGTGAAGTTCCTTCGGGGGGGGCTTGAAGCTAGAGGAGCTGATCTGACTTGGGAATCTGGCCTGTTGGTATGGCTTGTGGAGGAAGTGAAGCGATGGGCCCTCCTAGTTTGTTTGGTGGGGAGGGTTTGGAGTGAAGGGCATACCAGTGTGGCTGGGGATTTGTATTGTGGGGGGGGACACTGGGGAAGTAATGATGTCTGTTAGCATTGTGTGCTTGGGGGGAGGTTTGGAGCTGAGCTCGGCTTGCTGGTCTGGCTTTGGGATCTGACCTGAATGTGGCTTGGGGGGAGCTTGGATTGATGGACTTCCTAGTTGGTTGGGGGGAAGCGAGTGAAGGTCCTACTTGGGGGCTTGAGCGAAAAGGAGCTGGTCTGGCTTGGGAATCTGGCCTGTTGGTGTGGCTTGTGGGAGAAGTGGAGCAATGTGCCTCCTGGTCTGTCTTGGGGGATTGGAGTGAAAGGCTTACTGGTGTGGCTGGGGGGTTGTGTTGTAGAAGTAATGGTGCCTGCTGGTGTTGTGTGTGTGTGCATGGGGGGGTCTTGGAGCTTAAGGCTTGCTGGTCTGCTTTTGAGATCCGGCCTCTGAGTGTGGCGGGGGGTGATTGGACTGATGGACCTCCTGGTTGGTTGAGAGCTGGAGTGAAGGGCCCTACTGGTGGGGCTTTGGGGGTTATTTTGGAGTGAATTGCCTGTGGGTCTGTCTTGAGGAGCAACCAAGCCAGGGCAACCGGCCCTTCACTCCAAGCCTCCCATCAGCCACAGCCCATCACCTTAAAAGCTGGGAGAAGGGGGTGAAATAGCATTTGTGTGTGGGGGGTGAAGATCGAAATTTAAAAATTATGTTTAGGGGTGTTAAAATGTTTGTGGACCTTGTGTGGTCATGAGGGTCTAGATTAACAGTTTAGCTTAAAATGTAGTTTTTTTTTAGGGTAGGGGTCCATACTCTTGGAAGTGTTTTTGATAGAACAGTATGCTGCAAAGTGTGTTCCAGACAGGGTGGGACAAATCAGGTAGCCAATGACTACTAAAAAAATTGGTTTGGCTACCAGATTTCAAATGTTACCAGCCTACTGGTTACCTGCCCAGGGAAGTGATTTTTGAATCTTTAGAAATGATGGGCATGAAAAATATTGATCTGGCTACCAGTTTTTAAAAGCTAGGGGACAAGCTGACCAGCAGCTCACAAACTGATATGTCCCACTCTGATTTCAGACTAAGGGTACTGCATCTTGTGGTCACTGAGGGGAAGGGAGATTAGAGCAAAGGACCTGCTAGTCAGGCTTGGGCTCTCCCTGACAGGTACAGCGAATGATGAAGGCTCGTTAGAGTTGAAGCGCTGGGGTCAGGGTTCAAGCTCGGGGGAGCACACTGTTGTAATTGTAATTAGCATCGATTCTGCACTGAGGAACAGCAAGTACTCTGCGAGTCAATAAAAGAAAATTGCCTCACTTATTCTGCTGTCTGTATAGTTTTTGATGAGTGTGCTATCACTGGACATTTTGTGATCTGGCTTGGGGAATGCCCAAGCCTGACCAGCAGACTCACTGCTCCAAACCCTACACCTCCAGCTCTCAACTTCAAAAGCCAAACCATCTTGGTCTGAATCTAACTCTAAGATTGTTTAAAAAGTGATATGTTCAAATATTGTCTGAAACATGTGCTTTTAATAATTGGTTGTGCAACACTTTGTTTTCTAATCTTTTTGTTTGCATCCCATTTATCATCCTTGTCTCAGTTAACCCCCTCCCCCCAAGTCCTTCAATTCAGCAGCCAGAAGAGCTGACTTGGAATTGCACAGCCTGCTAGTGTGGTTTGGTTGGGGAGGGGATTGAGAGATGGGCTTCTTGGTCTGGCTTGTGGGGGTGGGGGGCATTTGGTGCAAAGGTCCTGCTTGTGTGGCTTGGGAGGGGAGGATTTAGAGCAGAGGGCCTGTGGTGTAGCTTAGGGAGTACATACTCTTTTTTTTCTCTCTCCAGATACCCTCCTCTGACCAACAAGGCCCTTCATTCCCCAAGTCAGATCAGTATGCCCTTCGCTCCAAAGCCAGAAGTCTGGGCTTTGAGCGAATGGCATGCTGGTCTGGCTTGAGCTGGTGGAGGGCAGGAATGAGGCACAGGATTGTCTAGGTTGGGAACTGTGGGTGACACAGTGATGGCCTGGGTTGGCATGATGAAATGACAACTGGAGTGTTTGGTTCCACTGATGCAAATTAATAACTAATTCTGAAACATGATTCTTTCTTTAAAAATTCCTTTTGTGCTGAGAGAGTATACTTGTTTGCGGTTAGACAGGATGTATTAAAGGGTCATTATTGATGTTGCTTCAAATTTGTTTTAAGCAAGACATTTTAATGCAGTGATATGTGTTTGAAAGCCATGCTGTTTGTAGGACCATGTCCAGTAATTCTTCTTGTGACTGTTTATGTTTAGTGTGCCCTATGTCGGATGTTATGCAGTTTGTAAGGAGCTGTAGTTTCCTTGGTGATTGTGTTTGTATTGCTGGAATGCCCTGCTGTTGTTGGACTTTAGCTGTTTGATTACTTAATACCGCTCCTGCAGCTAAATCCATCCATCCTTCATGCAGCTGGCTACAATATATGCAGAGCAGCTCCCTGCTCAAACGCTTGGACTATGGGGCACTGGAACATCATCAAAGTGAGCCATGCAAGGCACAAGATAGGCTCATGCTAAGTCATGAGCTGGAATATAGCCATATTTATATCCACCCTAGCCTTGCACCCTACTATTGGGAACCATGTGCAGCACTACGTTTGTCTGTCCCCAGACTAAGGGTACTGTTTCTTGTGGGGATGGAGGGGAGGGGGGGTTGGAGCAAAGAACCTGCTGGTCTTGCTTTGGGAATGCCCAAGGCTGACCAGCAGACTCACTGCCCCAAACCCTCCACCTCCGGCTCTTCACTTCACTATCTTGGTTTGAATCTAACTCTTTAAGATTGTTTAAAAAAGTGATACATGGTCCAAATATTGTCAGAAACATGTAGTTTTAATAATTGATTGTGCAACACTTTATTTTCTAATCTTTTTGTTTGCATCCTGTTTATCATTCTTGTCTCAGTTTGTATTTGAAAACTGTTTTTCCGCCAACCTCCACCCCCGCCCTTCAATTCAGCAGCCAGAAGAGCTGATTTGGGACTGCACTGCCTGCTACTGTGGTTTGGTTGGGGGGGTGGAGTGATGGGCTTCTTGGTCTGACTTGGGGGTATTTGGAGCACAGTGTCTACTTGTGTAGCTTGGGGGGGGGATCTGGAGCAAAGGGCCTCTGGTTTAGGTTGGGGAGTACATGCTCTTCTTTCTCTCCAAATTCCCTCCTCTCCAACAAACCTAATTATGGGGAATTTGCATGTAGTATACAGTATTGTCTGGCCAGAGTTTAATACATTTGTGTAAACCACTTCTTTTCTTGTTGGAAGTAAAAAAGGTAGTGGATGTCCTAGGTGCAACTTTAACTTTGGAAGGGGAGGAGTGTAATTGATAGGGTGCCAGGTGACTCCTTCAAGATATAAAATATGGAGGTTTCAGTCTTTGGGACATGCTCAGAAAGGGTGCTATACTAAATTAAAAATCAATCTGTCCATCTGCCTCTCCCTCTGGTTACTGGTGGTTTGCTGCATGGTGGGAGGTGCTCGAGAGTGGTGGAGGTGGCACTGCACCAGAGAGAGGGCAGAAGACACAACTGGAGCTAAAGTGGGAAACAAAATTGCAGGTAACTATTTGTTATTATATTTCTTTGTTAGACTACTTTTTTGTATCCTCATCCGCTCATAATCTTACTCCACAACATTTATGGTATGAGCCAAACCCCAGTGGAGGATTAGACCCCACAATCATCTAGCCCAGAGGGGGGAAGGTGCTACCAACTGAGCCACACTGACACCTGCTAGCCACTAGCCACAGTTTTACATGAGACAAGAAACACCAGTGACAGACAAAAAATTCTTAAATAGTGACAGCCTATTTTATCTCCAGAATGGTCTGGCCCCTTATCCTGTATTTTTTTTTTAAACAGCATGTGTAAGTCCTATGTGCAATAAAGTTACCAATGTGAACATATCATGGTTGAATTTTCTGGATTAGAGATGTATACGGTTTATGCTCCTTGATATTGATCAAGAAATTGTTTTAGTTTTGACAATTTTTTTTAAAGAAGATGAAAAGCTAGTTATTTTTATAGTGATATTGGTTGTTTATAGCAAGTCAAAGAAGACTTTAAAAGCAGCCAAATAGTGTCAACGTAACCCTAAAAAAGCACCAGAATGCATCTAAAACCTGATAGCTGCTGGGGGCCTAGGTGGCCCCCAGCCTCCCAGCCTATTGGTGGGGATGGGGGTTGGGTCATGGTCAGAGACCCCTCACTTCTAAATTTAGCACTGCACTACTGCTGAACAGTCTGGCATTTGTACTTGCATTTAAGGAAAGGTACCTGAAAACAAAGACTGTGATGAAGATAAACTGTAATAACATTTGTAGGGAGAGCACACCTGAAATTTACCTAAATGGACACATTGCTTCACTTTGGTCAATCAGCGAGCACTTGTTAGTCAGTAATGAATTTTAATAATTCTTCAGTTATTCAATTAATTCATTTTGCTTTCTTTTTCCCTTCCTAACATGGTCAGGCTATACTTCACTCCATTTGCAGGTCATAGACCCCATTCCTTCCCAGCAAATGCCACCAAACACCCAGTGCCTGCCGCCCTTATATATTGTCCTGGTCTAAGTCCTACTGGTCATGCAAGCTTACTGGGAATAGAGCTGGCAAGAATTTTTCCAGAGGAGGGTGGTGGAGGAAGGTGTTCAGGGGAGCCAAAGTGAATTATTTCTTAAAAAGGCAGTCCAGTGTCGTATTGTTCATCCCACCACTAGATTAGTGGAGTTCTGATAGTGACTTTGAGGATCTGACTGTCTCCTGATAGATAGTACTTGTATCCATCTTCTGATCTGACATTTAACTGACCAGGTTTGGATTTTGCATCCGAAAATCTGATTTCAGATTAGAAGTCAAATTCTTTGGGTCCAAGGTTTGATTCTTTAAATGCAGTGTCAGATTTTTTTGATCTGAGGTCAGATCTTTTGATCCGAGGTTTGATCCACATGTAAAACGCATGGACTGGACCTTCAAATTCAGTTGGATCTGAATATTCTAATAGCATCCATCAGATCAATGCATAAGATCTGACGTTGGCAGACCTATTTTTGGATGTTGTCACTATTGGATGAGGTCTGGAATCTGACATTTTATCCACCTTCTAATGGTATCTGATACTATCCAATTGACACTACTCTAGATCTAGCTATGTATGGAAGACAGAATGAAAATATAGTGCTTCGGTTGCGTGTTTCAATGTAACTAATCATTAATTAAATGCAACAGAGTAATTGCACTGTAGTTACATGCTTGTTGCATGCAACTACACTGCAATAACGCTGCAGTGTAATTAAGTGACACTGGAAAATAAAGTGTAATCAGTGCTTCCAGTAACAGATTCATGGCCAGAAAATGTCAGACTAAATGGACCAGGACATCTATCAGGAACTGACAGCAGTAGGCATGAATCAGTAAGCCAACCTTCTTAACCTTCCTACCCTCACTTAGGAAGCTGTGACATACAATTACTTCCTGAACCTGCAAGCCCAGTAAGAAGCCAAGCCCAGCACTATCTTGTATGAAACACCAACTTGATATTATTATAATCACAAGAGAGTTGACTGCCTGACACGGAACAGTGCAACCTCATATATTTCACTCAGGAGCTGATCTAGCCATGGCCCATAGCAGACATAGGATCTCCAGCCACTTCTGGTTTAAGCAAGATAAAAATATATGAACTGTCAGTTTGAATAAAAACTAGTGCATCAGTGAGGCATCGGGGGCATGCGTTTACCAAAATAAAGTGTAAATGAATTAAAATCCTTCCCTTCCCTGGGGTGCTTCACCAGTTTAAAATCCCCCTGATGTTTTGTTTATATGATGACTCAGATCTGAAATGCCCCTAACTTCCTTGGAGGTTTCAAAACTGCACTGTCACCTGTTCCTGGAACAATAATACCTCATGCCATGGCAGTCACCCTAAAGGAATACATTTATGGTACGCATTTAACTTTAATCAGCAATTTTGCTTTGTTATTCTACAATTCATAGTTAACTATGAAACAACCAGAAGCCAAATTTAGTTGTCATTTTATATTTATCATGTTACATAATAACCAATACAGAGTTCCCCTAAGTTTACAGGCCTGATTTATTGCTTTAACTTTGCACAGAATGCCTGTTGTGACCTTTGAAACCTAGTAGTGAAGATAACCTAGTGTCACCTTCTGTACCTAACTCACATAATATAATAAGCCATTAGCAATTTAAGGAAAAGGGCAGCCAGGAAAACGTAGCTACCTGCAGCGGTGACCAGCAGCATGTGTAAATCTGATGTTTTCTATAAAGGCATACACTTAACGTCATGCCAGAGCCAATTGCAAGCTGCTGGGAGCTTTGGGAACTATTCAGCATTGAACCATTATGGGGCAGTAACATAGAAACATAGAATTTGACAGCAGATAAGGACCGCTTGGCCCACCCAGTCTGCCCATTTCCCTGCATACTGGATAAGCTGCAGATCCTAGTTAACCAGCAGCCTACTTCTTCCTACCCCCAACCCCCAGAATTGCCTTACGACTACCCCATGCATGCTTGAATTCCACCACTGATTTTGACTCCACAACCTCCTCCGAAGGCCATTCCATGCATCCACAACCCTCTCTGTGAAAAATACTTCCTTAAATTACCTCTGAGCCGCCTCTCTATCTTCAAATTGTGCCCTCTTGTTCTTGCACACTCCTTTTTGAAAGATGCTACCCTCTTGGACTTTGTTGATTCCTTGAGGTACTTGAAAGTTTCTATCATGTCCCTCTCCTCCTTTCCTCGAGGCTATACATAATCGCTCCTTAAGTCTCTTCACTTATGTCCTCCAATTGCAGACCCTGCACCATTTAGATGCCCTCCTCTGGACAGCTTCCATCCTGTCTATGTCTTTGGAGATTGGGTCTCAGACCTGCACACAGCACTCCAGATGGGGTCTCACCAGCTGTCTGTACAGAGGGATAATAACTTCCTGTTTTCTACTGGTGATGCCTCCCTATGCATCCCAGTATTCCCCAGCCCTCCTTGCTGCCTTCACATTGCTTGCCCACCTTTAGGTCATCTGATATGACTACCCCCAGGTCCCTTTCCATTTTGTTGTTGTTAGTATCTCACCCCCATTGTGTACTCTTCCCTGGGTTTTGTTTCCCAGTGCATTACCTTGCACTTCTTAGCATTGAATCTAAGCTGCCTACATTTGACCATTCCTCTAACCTTGCCAAGTCCCTTCTCATCCTTTCCACCCCACCCTGTGCATCAACTCTGTTGCAGATCTTAGTGTCATCTGCAAAGAGACATACTTTCCTTCAGTCCTTCTGCAATGTAAACATAAGACATTGAGAGAGACTAGAATCCTATCTGAACCTGCGGTACTCCATGGCAGCTCTCCTTTCTTCTGAGTGGACTCCATTTACTATTACTCTCTGTGTCCTATTCTCCAGCCATCCTTTACCCAGGCTGTCATCTTGGGACCCACCCCAGGCTGGCTAACTTATATATTAATCTTTGTGGGACTGTGTCAAATGCCTTGCTAAAGTCTAGGTAGGCCATGTCCACAGCCCTCCTGATCTACTACTTTAGTCACCCAGTCAAAGAAATCTATCAGATTCTGTCTGGCATGACCTTCCGCTGTGAATCCATGCTGCTAGGGTCCCAGCCCCTCTGGCCTCTAGATACTGACAATTCTTTTCTCAGAAGTGATTCCATCATTTTCCCTATCACTGAGGTTAAACCAACAGGTCTATAGTTTCCTGCTTCTGCCTTGCTCCCACTTTTGTGAAGGGGAATCACATCTGCCCTCCTCCAGTCCTCAGGTACCACCCCATCCTCCCATGATTTGTTAAACAGGGTAGTCAGTGGTGTCACTAGTTCTACCCTTAGCTCTTTTAGAATTCTGGGATGAATTCCATCAGGCCCCATTGCTTTGTCCACCTTCAGTTTTAAGAGTTCTTTCAGAACCCTTTCTTCTGTAAATGGGCTGGTATCAACTTCTGTATCCAGAGTGTTACTACTGTTTGTTTTATGTACCTCCCCCTCTTCCTTTGTAAATACTGAGCAAAAATATTTCTTTATTATCTCTGCCTTTTCACAGTCTCCCTCTGCCCACCCTTCCTCCCCTTTATTAAACCTCACTATCCCTCCCTTGGTCTTCCTTTGCTCCCTTTGCTCCCTGATGTACCTATAAAAGGTCTTATCCCCCTTCTTAACTGAGTTGGCTATCTTTTCCTCAGTTTGGGCCTTTGCTGTTCTGACTGCCTTCCCAGCCTCCTTTTGCTTTAACTGATACAGTTCTCTGTCCTGCTCCTGCTGCGATTCCTTGTACTTCCTGAATGCTTTCTTTTTCTCTTGAACCTTCACTGTCACTTCCTTTGAGAACCATAGTGGTTTCTTACATCGTCTTGTTTTGTTTATTTGCTTCACACAAAGGCTCATTACCTCTGTTACTCCCTAGGTAGCCAGGATCACACCACAACCACATCCAATGCTAGTACTAATGTCTGCACCAGTAACAGGCAAACAAAATTATTACAGCTTATCAGATAAGCCTCAAACGCCTCACTGTCAAGATCTGATCATGTGGATGTATGCTGTCTTAAGTTCCATGTCATAATAGCGACTACAAAACAGCGATTGCTATTATGGCGAGTGCACATCGCCCAAAAATAATTTTGGTGACACACCGCAGCGCAAGAAAAAATGGCAACCAAGACCTATAGGTCTCATTTCACCCCCCACACACCCCCCTACTTATGGATTCTCAACTCCAGTGGGGTGCATGTCGGGGTGGCAAAAACTTGGGGCTATACATGCCACCAGGAAAAAAAAAAGGCAGCTGCATCAAGCCAAACTCGAACCCGGTACCCCATGCTTCCCAGCCGACCACCCTCCCCATGATGCCAGCAATTAATCTCGTCAGCTGCCCACCGTCACCCCTCCCACATCCCATCCCTCCCCTGCATCTCTCCCTCCACCCAGGTGCGCGCGTGCATGCATATACCCGTGAGTTCCTATCGCTGTAGTCACTATCCCTAGTATCTGGTCACTCTCCTCCCTAGGTAGCCAGGATCACAGTCACCGAGATTGAGTTGCTATTTTTCAATATGGTCACAGACTGCTGTTGTCTTAAAGGTAAAATGCTCTGAAAGGCGTGGTACCTGACCAGTAAAATAGAGGGCATAGATAATTATGCAAAAGCCACAACCACATCCAATGTCATCTGGGAGGGAGAGAGGTGATATGATCGAAACATTCAAACACTTTAAGGGCATTAACAAGGTAAAAGAGTCTAACATGTTTAAATATAAGAAAAATAGCAGGACAAGAGGACACAGCATGAGATTAGAGGGAGGCCAATTAAGGGGGAATGTGAGGAAATTCTTTTTCACAGAAAGAGTGGTGGATGCATGGAACGGCCTACCTCTGGAAGTGGTGGCTATGAATACAGTGCAGGGCTTCAAACAGGCATGGGGATAGGCATAAGGGAGCAATACAGATGAGTATGAATAGATAGACCACTGAAAGAGCAAAGGCCGATGGCATATTTATAAGGTAGAAAAAGAAATGGGCAGACTGGATGGGCCTTGCGGTCCTTATCTGCTGTCAACCTCTATGTTTCTATATGTTTCTATGTTTCATCACAACCTCCAAAGTGAGAAGCCATCCCCAACTCCAGCACCATCTCCTTTCCATTGTAATGCACAAAGAAAAAATGAAAATCTTATCGCATGATCCACATAAGCTGAAACCTTCAGAAACAGAAAATCCTAACATGGAAAGTTACACTCCACATGAAAAAGGCAAATTTACTCCCAAGATCCAGAACTGCAAAACTGTGCAACAAAAAATACAACTGAAAAAAAAGAACACAAATTGTAACCAACATGCACATTAGTTGTTGAAAAACAAAAGTTTAAAAAATAGTGTCCTAACCAGTATAACCCCATGAGATGTAGATGCTCATTCCATCAGGGTCCTGGAAATGTAGCATTGGACAACAGGTGGAACTGAGCCTCTACAGTCAGTTACAAATGTACATAAAGGGCATCAGACATAAGTGTAATTAACCTTTCAGTAAAAAGTATCAACAAAAGACTAGAATGTCTAAAAATAACCAAATCAGTCTTTTGCATACTCAACGGTATCAACAAGATCTACCAGATGGAGATGTTTAACCATTAGACTGCCAACAGAATTAGAATGTATTGCAGTTCTGTATGGCTATATCAGTCCCTGGCCCTGCAAGGGTTAATCTGGGGTCCTTCAGCAGAGTACCAGAATATATCCTAAAACTCAGGGGTGGTATAGTCAGGGGAGGCATTGTGGTCTAGTAGTTAGAGCACAGGCTTGGGAACCAGGAGTTCACAGATTCAAACCTGAAATACTCGTTGAGTGACCTTGGGCATGTTACTTCACCTCCTAGTGTTTCAGTACATCCAGCTGCAGAAATGGGTAGAAGCAGGACCCTACCAGAAATGAGATGTTGCATCTCAGATTGGCAGGTAGAGAATGTCTGTAAATTGGTACATGTTTGCACAGCATACCTATTTCATTCCTTACTTAGAGTCCCTTCAACTTTAAATCACTATACAAGCATTGGACATTTATATGGTTTATTTTAGTTAAGGAAAAAGTTAGCATTAAATGTTGGCAGGGGTGATAGAAACTTTGAGAGGCTGGGGCCCTTCACCACCCCGCTGACATTCTCCTCCTCTTTTAATATTGTGTCTAAACAGAACATGATTTATAGTTCTCTTAAGTTTGGCATAAGTACCTGTTTAACTGCATTTGATATTTATTCATTATTTGTTGTTTTGCCTTTCTCGTTCCTGGTCCTCCTATCTATTTCATGTGTTGCACCATAATGTTTTGTAGATGGTTGTTCTTTGCTGCTCCCATATGGATCCCCAGGGAATGGCCCTCCAATACAAGCAGGTTCTGGCCAGAGCTGATAGGGCTGCATGGGAAGAATTTGGGGTAAAAATATTGAACATTGCCAAAGTTTCACAGTTTCATAGTTTGGGATCAAGTTCAGGGAGGTAGAGGTCCATAAATGAACTTGCCATCATTTAAGCTTTAATGCTGGAACAGGAAAATCTTTTTTGACCTATAAAGATATCCAAACTGTTTTTAAAAACGGTCATACTTTCACTTTCAACCACAAGTCTTGGCAATGTGTTTCAGATGTTAACAACTCTCTGTGTGAACCACTGACTTCTTTTGACAGTTTTGTTCAGTTCTCCAATTAATCTTAGGTTATGTAACCTGGTGTCTTTATAGTGAATTATGCTTTTATTTAAATCAATCAACTTAAACAATTCTGGGTTATTGTGAGCTCTGAAAATCATAATTCACCCCTCAGTCATCTATATTCCATAGAATATAACTGTAAATGCTTTAATCTGTCATGGTATTGTAAATTCTTAACTTCCGAGATTTGTCTGGTAGCTGTTTTTGTACCCTTTCTAATCTGTTTCTCCCCTGAATGGAGTATGGGGCACAAAAAGATAGACAGTACTCCATATGTGGGCGAACAAGTGCGGAGTACAAGGGAAGAATAACCGCAGTGTCCCTGCTGCTTATTGACCTCAAAATACAGCATATAATTTGATTACATTTCCTAACGGTTATATCCGTGTGAAAATCAAACTTTAAATTATTGGTTATCCAAACCCCAAGGTCTCTTTCATTAGTGCTGACTTCTAATGGTATGTTATTAATACTATATTGGAAGTTTAGATTGAGAATTCCAAAGTGCATAACTTTGCACTTTTGTTAATTAAATACTAATTTATGTTCTTGTGCCCAATTAGCTAGATGATCTAAGCTATCTTGGAATAATTTGGAGGATTCTGCATTATTGACTATGCCACCCATTTTACAGTCATCTGCATACTTACAAGACCCAGTGCCTGGTGGAACTTGCATGGAGGATAATGAAATGTTAAATAAAATAGGACCCATTGCCTACCTCTTTCAGAGCAGTAAACACATGTTTTAATAGTTTGGTGGATTGGATTTCAATGCCAACTCTGATTTGATTTTGTAACACCTTATCCATTCAAGATTAGCACATTTGTGCACATTTAAAGGTTATGCATATAGAATAATTATTCTTTGACTCCTGAACAGGATAGTCATGATGGACATTGGACTGTGACCTTATTAGAATTATCCTAATGCCTCTCATGGGCTCGTAAAGCTGCCTTAATCTAGGGGAACTATGTTATTATATAAGAAGTTTTACCCCCTAAGGTCGTATCTTAATACATTTGATGTGAAACATTGTGATATTAAGAGGAGTGGCGTCCTCCTGGTGATAGATGATTATCCTGATATCAAATGTTGGAAGACTGCACTGTATGCACTATATAAAACAATAAATAATAAGTTTAAAAAAAAATAAAAATAAAATAGGACCCAATACTGAGTCCTGGGGGACCCCACTAGTCACTTCTCCTCAGAAGGACATGTAGCCCCGTATTGACACATATTGGGTTCTGCTGTTCAGCCAGAAGTTAATCCACCTAATTATATTTGGATGGAACTAGAGTTTTATCAGTTCTTGAACAAGGATTTTAATAGAGATGGAGTCAAAAGCTTTTGGGAAATCTAGGAACACCACATCCACTGGCATTCCTTCGTCTAAAGCAGCATTGATTGGTTCAAAGAAACACAACAGGTTAGTCAGACATGATCCACCAGGCATGAAGCCATGTTGAGTCAAATCATGACGCCCTACATTTATTAGATGTTGTATGATGTGTTTCTGCAATAACCTTTCAAAGATTTTACCCAGCACAGACGTCAGGCTAATAGGCCTGTAATTTTTTACATCTTGTTTCTTTCCACCCTTATGAATAGGGGTTACAAGTACTTTCTTCCAGATTCTTATGGAATTCCCACTTTTCAAGGAGGCATTAAGCAGGACAGAGAGAGGTCCAGCTAGTTGAACGACTAGTTCCTTCAAGAACTTTGGTGTCAGGCCATCTGGTCCAGCTGAGCTATTATTTTTAATTAGTTTGACAGTTTGTATATCGGTAGGGCAAAATACTGGATGATCAGATTGTAATGCCGGTACATCACCAGAAAACACTTCTTTCTCTCTGTGTACACTAAGAAAATATTGATTGAAGGCAGAGGCCATATCCATTTCAGAGCTCATAATTCCAATTTTTGTTAAGATTGGCCCTACATTGTTGTGATTTTTTTTTGATGATCCTGTATAATTATAAAATGTCTTTCTATTTCTGTTATTGTAGTAGCTAACTTAAATTCTGTAGCTTTTTGGGCATTTTTGATTGTTTTTTTTTTCATCCTTAACAGCTTTCATGTATGCTACCTTGTTGACATTTGTGGGATGTGTTTTAGCCTTTTTATATAGTTTCTTTCTCTTTCTTACGATTTTCTGGACTTTTCTGGTCCACCAAACAGGGACCCTATGCCTTTTTATATATTTAGTGCTTTCAGGCACCCAAGTGTTAACACATATATTCAACTTATTGTACAGCTTATCCCAAATCTGTTCAGCATCGAGGTTATCCAACTCATTCATCCAATCCCATTGACCTAGGAAGTATTTAATGCTATGGTAATCTGCTTTAAAGAAATCTCTAAATTTGGTTATACCACTAATAGGTGTATTCACTGTAATTTGTAAATCCAATTGGATTATGTTGTGGTTACTACTGCCAAGGGGAGGCAATAGCTTAGGGCTGGAGGAACTTAAATCTTATAAATATTAAATCTAGTATATTTGCCATCCTTGTGCCCTCATGCACCACTTGTTCCAGATTACGTTGGATGGTTATGTCAATAAATCTTTTTTTCCGAATACCAGCCCCAGTGAAATTGGACCAGTCAATAGATGGAAATCACCCATAAGTATGACATCATTTTGCATGACCGTGCTTTCAATTTCATTGAGGAATGCATGTGTTTCCTCCATGGTCAAACTGAGGGAGTGATAGCCCAGGTCAATAATTAATTCTGCAGGAGTTGCAGATAGTTTTGCCCATATTATTTCATTGTTATTGCCTGCTTTAGCAAAATGTAATGCAGACTCATAAATTTGTTGTTTTGTAATATCTGTATGACAAATTCTCAACATAGCCTTGTTATGACCAGGCCCTAAGAAGAAGGGCTGAGCAAATGTTCAACTCCTGCCCGAAGGATGATTTCGCACAGGGACTGCAAAATCAGCTTTTGGGAAGCAAAAACTCATTTTGGGCAGGAGTTGAAAAATGATAGCTGTCACAGTCATGAAGTGCTGTAAAGAAATGGCTATGTTCTAAATTTGGGGTAGAAATTGTCCATACCTGTGACCTTTACAGAATGTCTAACTAGCCAAATTTTGACTGCTGGGTATACTATCAAACATGTCTCTTAGCCAAAATAATTACCCTGGGTCTCACTCACCCCAATCTTCACCAATTTCTTACCCTGCCCCATCTACTCGTGCCACAAGGAACTCTGTGATCGTCCCTTACACTGTTCCACATTGTAGGACATCTCTGGACCAGCAGTCCTTTATGTACAAAGCTCCACTCTGGCTCAATTTCCTTCCATCCGAGCTCTCTGCCTACTTGAAGCTTGGCCCTTTCAAATTGAAACTTAGAGAGTACCTACTCACCTCCAGCCTCTGTGACTACAACTAGACTACTCCCCCCCTGACAAAGTCTCCTCTGTGATGGCCTAGCCTTGCTTCTAGACTCTGGCGTTGCTGGCCCTGGATGACCTACTAAATCTGCCCTTCCACACCTTCTATGACCTGTTATCAACTCCTGCTTTACCTGGCCTGTAATGACCTGATATGTATTTATGCTTAGCTACCACCACCTACTAATTGTGTCTTGCACAACATGAGTGTACATATGTAACTTGTACATAATATTTGCCTATTACTGTCAAAGTTTTGCCTATTTGTATCAGTATACATTCCTGCTTAGCTACCAACATCTTCTACTGTGTCTTGCATGACATGAGTGTACATAATTAACTTGTACATTTATTTTCCTGTTCTGTCAAATGTCTGCCCATTTGTTCTTTTGCACATTGACTTGTGCCTGCCTTTATTTACTCTTGTACTACCACCCCTATTATCTGTTGATGTGTAATGTCTAATTATGTTCTGATGTGGAGCCTTTGCAAAGGAGTCTCTGACTCATAGGTTGTAATTCTGATTTCTCTCAATAAAGTAAAATAAATCTTGAAAATTGCCAAAGTAACGAGCCTGTGTTAGTGAAATTCTACATAGGCTTATAACTTTGTTGTTTTTTAATATTTTTACACCAAATTTTCAACATAGCTTTTTATGAACCCACCTCATGAACAAGGGCAGAGAAAATTTTCAACTCCTGCCTGAAAGGTGATTTCGTGCAGGGACCACAACATCACTTTTCAAGATGTGAAAAAAACATTTTGGACAGTATTTGTTTTCCTTTTGCAGGTATAAAAACAAACCAAAAAAACCCTGAGGATTCCTGCACTGGGGGATTGGGCACCCCAATGTCAGTATTACATTTCTTGGGGAGGGATGGTGGGTGCTGAGAGGGAGGTGGGTGGGATTTAAAATTAATAAAAACAAATCACTCATGCGTTGTAGTGGATGGGAGAGGGTCACAAAAAAAAAAGGGTGATCATGACATCAGGGATTGGCACCTAGTGTCACTGTTATGTTGTTTCTGGAGGGGTGTTGAGAAGGAGGGTGGGGTTGGGGGATATTTATAATTTAATTTAAAAACCGGTGGAGTCCTGATCATGTCACTGAGGAATTGGGACTCCCAGTGTCACTCTTATGTTTCTGGGAAGGGTGTGAGTAGTGGATGCTGAGAGGGAGGGTTGGTGGGGCATTTGTATAATTTAAAGAAAAAAATTGGTGGGTTAGGGCAGAGAGGCACACTCCACCATGTTCAAGATGGCTGCTGCACTCTACTGCACATGTGCAACTACTAACTCATGTGTAGTAGAGTGCTGCAGTCATTTTGGACACAGCGGAGTGTGCCATGTTCCATTGCGACCTGATGATTTTTTTTTAATTATACATATCACCCCCATGCGATTCTCCCTCTCTGCACCCCCCCACTCCAAGAAACATGAGACATGATAGTGACACTGGGACTGCCCAATCCTCCAGTGTCATGATCAGTGGAAAAATAGTGCAGTGCCACTGGGAACAACAAGCGGAGTGTTCCACAGATGTGGAGGCTACTGTAGGGCAACTCTAACATGTTGTTTGGTTGCAAGGAATGCGGTGAATCCTTTTCTCAAAGCAAGAGGTCTGCAGGGCTCCACCCACTGCACCCCTAAAAAGTATGGGTGATCACAGGACTTATAGCCAGAGGCACTATACCAAACTAAATCCTGCAACTGCATGTGACATTTGGGACACCACATTTCCCATAAGTATGTCTTTTCTATTGTTTTGGGATGTATTTATGGTCACTGATATTGTTTTTTAACACATAATTGTGTGATTTCAAAAAGTGTATTTGTTTTGTGTAACTTCACTGATAATGGATTGGTGTGTTCAAACACTGATGTAACAGTGACATAGTACAAAATGACTGCTGTAATTACTTGTCTCCACCTCCTGACAAAGCCTTTTGTAGGTGAAGTGCTGAGGTGATCTGCTTCAGTTTATTGTGACTATATTGTCATGTGGACTTGAACTGTACTATTAAAGTTTGAATTTGTTCCTTTGATCTAAGTGAGTTCGTGCTTGATCTTGTTCCATGAGATGTTTCCTTATGACACTAGTCAGCTAGTATGCTGTGCAATATACATTTACAAGTCCTTTATTTTAAGACTCTAGTGATATTAGAATTTCCATATTGTATTTTTGTGCATGTTTTGTATATTTATTTTAGCTAAGTACTGTATGTCTTTATAACACTTCTTGTGTCATTGGAAGCTGTAGCAAAAGCAAAAAGACAAAAACTGAATACTAGTAACTAAAAGTATAATTTCAACTACTCAACAAAAATTCAACGGATTTGTTACCAACTCCAAAAACACAGTACCTTAAGGTCTTAATGCTCCATTCATATTCTTGTCTTCATTGCTGTCCTCCTGAATCTTATCTTCCCAATCTGTGTTTTTTAATTTAAATCTCTTCTACATTATCTTGAGGTTGCTATACCACACTTTTCCTCCTGTCAAGGTGGCAGGCAAGTGGCTATATTTGTTTCTGAAACCAGTGCTAAAGCCACTGTATAGTTAGCTGACATGCTGGATGTCCTGCAACCTCCCTTGCCCCGAGTTCAGTGCCTTACCTCTGAGGAACACAAGACCACCTGCTGGTCCCATGGCAGAACACCCATGTCTGTACTCAAACCCTGGTCTCCCAGGTGGTCATGCAAAATACTGTCACCATACCACTGCACCAGCCTTAACTAAGCTTTTTGACCTTTTGCTTTACTGAGCTGCTTATCCAGCCTCTTCTCTTCTGCTCCTGTTTATTCTTCCTAAAAAGTAATTTCGATAAATATCATGCCTGTGCACAAAATTGGTGATGCATTGCAGACCACTGAAATGGTGTAAAGACACACATTTCTGAATATACAAAATATGATTTGATCTTTGTTCAGTACTGTATAATTTAAAGGCCTGTTCACGTATCCTTTGGCACTGATGTCAGCTGCGTCAGCTCTTCTGCAGCAGAGTAATGCAGCATTGTGATGAGAGAAGTGACTCAGGGCCATCCTGTTCTTCATTCTTACTGTACAGCAGAGACTATACCCAAGACGTTTATGAAAAACATCTAAGTCTAACAACCAAAATGTGACCTCTACTTATGCTGTGTAACCCTCAAAGTCATTCTACCTCTGCAGTCTGTCAAGTCCCGCTGTGAATTGCCGAGCAGGGGCACAGTAGGATTGGGGAACAAGGGGTTTCCACCAAGGATATCTCAATATTTAGTCCTGTTGTACAAAAATATTTTATGAAAACGTAATAGATATAAGATAGTGGGGGGGGTTCTAGTCATCCAGGGCCTTCCCATGCTATGCCTATGCTGAACAATGCTAGCTTCCACTACCTGTGTGTGACAGCTGATTGGAGTCGATCAATTTCAGATGTGCTGTGATGCTGCAGTGGTGGGGAGCTGAAATGCTGCAGGCGTTTTTGCCCCTGTTGAGACACTCCCTACTAACTACAGAGATGCTGGTATTGGGGTGGAGAGAGGGGAAATGAAGAGGGGGACTGGAAGCACTGTGTAGGAAGTGAGCCTATGAAGGGAAGGAGTTTGCAAAGAGAGAGAGTTAGTTAGTTTTAAAAAATGCCAGTGGGACTAAGATCTTGTTTGAGGTAAAGTGCCTACAGTGGATGGGAAGGGAAGGATTTTTTTAAAAAGTCTTCAAAATAAGGATCAGTGTTTTGAGAGAGAGCTTGCAGATGGGAGTTCAAGTTGAAGTTAATTTATTTAGCTTTTGGCTTAAACCTTAAGCATACTACATAACATATACATACTGTAGGCTTCACGTTAAAATAAAGAAAAGTAGAAGGACAGCTTTAAACAGTTTCTTGGAAAGGTACTATAAATAAATTCAATGTAATATATGTGTTTCTTCTAATAAATTCAGTTTAATATCTGTGTTTCTTCTGAAGCGCATGTTAGAGAGCAATTACAATTATATTCAAATTCTTCCAGGAGCACAAAGGTCAAACTGAAGTTGGCATTTAAAGTTAAATCTAGTCTACTTAATTAGCTAGTGTATTCCACTCATCCTATCATACACCTGCAGCATTTTAAAATAATTAGAGAAATGTTCCTGTTCTCATACACCATACATATAGGTTCTGGGCATTCTTGAAAACTTTACATGGTTATATCTGTTATTGTTTTCTGAAGCACATATTGAACAGATTAATTATTTAATAGAATAAATTATGCCGTCCAGGTGGCGTGGAGGGCTGAGGCACTATGCTTCACCTGCTGCCACATCGGCGACCTGAGTTTGGGAATGGGCTCAGGTTGCTGGGGGTTTTCTGGGAAGATGATTGAGCATCAGATGGACTGCTCTCCTCCTCTGGTGAGGGATGAGGATTCTGGCACACATCTGGCCTCTAGTGGTGGCCAGTGGTGCAGGCAGCCAGGGACCACAACTTGGGGAATGGAGGAATGGCAGCCAGCGACGTCCCATACATGGGAGTGTGCATGGGTACATTTGGATGGCATAGCACATCCATTCCTCCAGGGGAGAAAGAGTGGAGGAAAATGGCTGGGTGCAGCACAGAATGACACCAACTCCTCACTGACTCCTCACCAGGTTACAAGGCCATCTTCCAGAACTGCATCCATTCATCAGCAATATGCCACAGACCCCCTGCCATGGGAGTGTAAACCATGGGGGAAATAATGGGACTAAGGTAAGTCCCTGAGATACCTGGTGACAGGGCTGTGGGTGGGGTCAGTGAGAAGATAGCATGCACCAGCGGCAGAGGAGTAAAACAGATTAACTAAAAAAATAGAATAAATTATTTAATAGAAATATTGTTACTTTTATATGTTTACAAATTGAAACCAGGTTTATGATTTTGAAATTTATCAATACGTGGCATATCTGCTAGGTACCAGGGTAGGACATGGCAAAAAAGGGCAGACTGGCTGGACCAATGTTTTTTTTCTGCCCTTTTTAGGTTCCTATCAAAAAATAAATACAAATATATCTTTCACTGCGCCATACAGTAGTTTGTAATGTATTTTTATGCTGGCTGCAATCATTTTTGTGTACTTGAAAAAAATGTGTCAATATATTTCACTTGCTTTATCTGATATTTACCCATCTAACTTTCTCGGGCTATGCCTAAAAGTATGCATCTGCATGCCTAGTTCACTTACCTGGAGAACAAACACAAATAAATATATTTCTTACTGCAGTCTTTGTACATGAACATGCACAGTGGTAGTCATACACAAGTTGATCAGTACTGAGGTATACTTGGGTATACGGAGGCTAATTTGCATTAACTGTAATGTGATTCTGCCTCAGTATACCCAGGTATACCTCAGTACTGGGCAACTTTTGTATGACTACCACTGCAAGTGGCAGATTGTTATGGGAGCAAGCACCGTTATTAACTCCTCAGAGGAACATTAAAGTTTAGAATCAGCAGGGCCATCCTAAATCCTCAGCTATTTGAACCAAGATCCATTCAGAATTGTAGTTTACTCACCTGGTAAAGGTGATTATGGGGAAATATATCTCTGAGGCACTCCACATTCATGACATCATTGGTTGTGTACACCTGATAGGTTGCTTGATGCACATGTGACTTGAAGAAAGCCCATCCCCCACCTGAGGGGGGTCTGCTCTCCTATGGTCAGTTCAATGCATTCCAAAGCTGTATCTGTAACAATAATCTGTTAATACCTTTTGCTGTTAATGAGTGTAGATATGTAGTGACCACTTAGCGGTAGACAATTGTTGTGTAACTTTATTTTGTTATTACACTATACGTGTAGATGTCAGTGATGTCCGAACCTACTAATTTGTAATAGTGAGTATCATACATTCATACAATGTGTGAAAAATTGCTGAGTCTTTCACACGTCTGTTGGGCGGGATATGTCTCAGAGCTATATTCCCCCACAATCACCTTTACCAGGTGAGTAAACTACCATTGTGGGGGATAATTTCTGAGGCACTCCACATTCATGACATCATGGGTCATTAAAAAGCAGTAATCATCTGCTAGAGTGGGTCAGATGTGTTGTCTTGTACCTTGTCCTTGCGTGCTGCTAATGGAGATTTCCTCTGCAGTATTCATATTTTTCTCTGCCCAGGCAGTTGCGATTGCTCTGGTAGAGTGAACCTTCAAATCTCTTGGTGCAGTTGAGTTATACACTGTAAATGGTTCTGTGATTGCTGTTTTAAGGTACATGGCAATCAATGATTTTGAAGCTGGTTTTCCTTTTCTTTTTTCATGCAGCATTACGAATAGTCTATCTGTTTTGCTCTTGGCCCATGGCACTATGTCTATCGATGATGACATTACTCCCAGTACTTGTGAAACTGCTTGAAGTTCTGGATTTCCGTGTTTCTGTAATTGTATATTCTACACAATAATTGAGTGGACTTGGGCATTTACTGGGTTGCTGAGACCCAGATTTGTGTCAATCAGTGAACCTAGATGATCTATAGTCTGGCTAGGGATGAGAGGTAGCTTTTTGATAGATTATTACCCAGCTGCGATTTTGTAGGTAGTGTACTATGTGTTTGTTCTTGAACAGACTGTTGTACTGATCTGGTTTTGATCAGCTGGTCGTTCAATAGGGTATTACTTGTATGCCCTTAACTCTCATTCTTTTGCTGCTAATGCTATTGTTACCATCGTGAACACCCTTGGGGTTGATGTTAGGTTGAATGGTAACACTTGTATTGGTATTGTTTTCCCAATATGTGAAATCGACAGAATTTGTAGTGTGATGTAGGTGTTCAACAAATGTAGTGAAGTTAGGTAATCTCCTGTGCTTATAACCATGAGGGTGGACCTGATTGTTTCCATTTAAAGGGTTTGTATTGTACAAAATTGTTTAGGTGCTTTAGATCTGAAACTGGGCGTAGCCCTGTGGTCCCTTTTTGGGTACCTTGCCGAATATGGAATATCCTCCTTTCCCCTTAGTTGTAATGTGTTACCCTGTCTATGGTCTAGTTGTGCAGTAAGTCTGTCAGTACTGCTTGAACTTGTGCTGGGGTAACTTTGTTTTTCAGCACAGGGAATAGGACTAGAAGGTTCTGTGTTGGTATGAGAGAAAGTTGTATCGCATATCCTAGTCTTATTACTTGTAGAACTCACCTGTCTTGTGTGGTTTGCTCCCGTGCTTTCGTGAAGTATAGTAGTCAGTCACCGACTGGAATGTTTTGGTATTGCTTGTAACAATAGTAGTTGTTTCGACTGGGTTCTGTGAGGAGAGTAGTTGCCTCTACCTTGGTTGGGAACCCTTCTATCTCGATATCTGATGTAATTTTTTTTTGGGTGGGTATGGCTGCCTGTAGTGGTGTAGCCTGTAGTTGTAATTGCCCCTGTCTTGTCTCGAGAGGAATGAGAATGGTATGTTTGCCTAGCTGGCAGATAAGTGGATCTGTTTGACTGGTCTTTGGTATCTTGTCATCCTCTTTTCCCTTGAGGTATCTTTCTAGACCCTAACCGAACAGTAGGTTGTCCTTAGAAAGTAATTTATGTAATATCACTTTAGAGTCATTGTCCTCATTTCCTTACATTCGGCCACAGAGACCTCTGTGCTCTGTTATTAGGAACGTGGTGTGTGGATTAATCTCTAAGAAAACCACTGACATGTCACCCAGGTATCTGGTAGATAGTATAGTGCTTTGAAGGAGCTGGGATTCCCACATAATTTTTATTTTCTTTTCATTATGACCTCTTGTAACTAGGTGAGCTGCGCTCTCATAGTGTAGATGGCTATTGTAGCAGCTCTGTCTCCTAAGCCAGCAAGGTATGCTTATTTCTTTAAGCTACCCTCTAATTTTAGGTCTATGAGGTCTTGGTACCTGAGGCCATTTTGGTAGCTAGCATAGCCTTTTTATTAGCAAAGCAATATGAGGGTCTGTTGTCAGTGGTGTGTGCCCTAATGCAAGTTGTCTGCTTGAAGTGAGTACATTTTGTTCCAAGATCTGTGTTCTGTACTAGCGCCGGTTTGGCAAACTCCCATTCTTTAATCACCACCTCATTTATAGACTTGCATACTGGGAATACATCTGTGTGTTTTTACCAACCATTAAGATGTGGGGATTAGCTTGGATAGTGGGATAGGAGTTGGTGTGTCAAACCCCACCTTAGCCATTGTGTTTCGCACTAATGCCTGTATCTGATCAGGTCGACACCATTTGGACGTTAGTGTTTGTGTAACCACCTCCATCTCTCTTTCTTGATCGGAGTGTGTTTCTGAGTCCAGCTGTGTTGAGTGGGGTTCTGGCCCTGTCAGTACCTGACTTTATTTCACATGGTGTTTTACACTAGTTGTTGTGCCTGCATTGGTTGATTATTTTGATGGGGAATTGTTGCTGTGTCTAAATCCTGCCCAACAGAGGATTTGGGATTGCAGGTAACATATCTGTTTGTGCCTTGTCTTTTGTGTTTTCACTGGTGTCTTCCCCAGTGTTCTTCTGGTCAGATGGCATTGGTGCATCTTCTGCATCTGATGCACACAGTATGCTTAGTTGTTTTGGGGATAGCGGCACTTAGCGTTGGCTGCAGCTTTTTGTTTTGGCCATTGCAGTCAGTTGAGAAAGAGTACATAAAGAGGATGTTTTATTTGGAGGGGGATTAGAAATATTGTTTGTTTTATTTATTATTTCCCTTAATTCTTCCTCTGCACAGTAATCAATGATGTGCTGCACTGTACAGTCTATTGATGTGCCTGTGCATTAAAGTGTGCACTGTCTTTTTAAATGTGGTTAGATTGAGTGAGGGACTCAGTGTTATGCCACCTTGCCCACAGCTGTGGTAATAGTGCTGCCCCAATGTATTTTCCCCATTGTTAATTTTCAAATCATTGCCTTTATGTTTAATTATTCGCATTGTGGTCTGCTGTTGCAGATCGGTTGGTTCTTTTAACAAATGTCCTCTGTGCTGGTTGGACATTTGTGAGCATAGTCGCGCTCTCCACAAGATGGCGGCAGTGATTCTAAGCCAACCTACACTGTCTGACAGCTGCCTACACCCTTAATCCTGCATGGATAAGGGGTGAGTGGAGAGATTTCCCGAGATCACAGCAGCAAGTCTGGTGATGATATTTCTCGCAGCTGCCAATCTGGATAGGCAAGTTAGGTCAGTCTCTCAATACTCCTCCTCCTCATGAGACCTACTTTGTTAGCGAGGTGAGGCACAGAGGGACTGAGAAAATGCTTCAGAGACTTTTTTTGTAATGATGTCTTGAGTGAGCGGTTCAGGGGCTACTATGTTTGTAATGGGAACTGTGGCACATTACTTAGTATTTTAGAAGTTTGGGACACTGGCAGGGTACTCCAGACATTCTAAGGTGGCCACTTGCTCATTTAATAATGGACAGACTCTGGAGCTGCTGGCAGGGGCTCCAGGACATCAGGCACCTTAGTAAGGTGGTATGCTTGTTCTGAACAGCACGTAGGGGAACTCAGAGTATATACCCAATTAAGGAATGACAGCCTTTAATTATTTAGTAGCCCCTGATGTACTGAGCTCCTGGGACCACTGGTAGGGGCTTCCAGGTATCTGTGGCTGTGGAATCTGTTTGGTCATCTGTGAAGGATCTCAGACAATACATGGCTCTGTTAGCATCCTTTAAATTTAGCATCCTTTAAATTTCCTAAATGTGATGAATGATCTTGTTCAAGCCCTTTTTTATTAAATTAATAGAGCTAAGTCATGCATTACATTAGTATGCATTACTTTTGTTGCACACAGTACACAGTAGCAGCTCCTTAATTAATGTGACTGTGCCTTCAAGAGAGAAAAACAACTGTGAATATCAATAAAAGAAAAGACTCTGTTAAAGTTCACTATTTCCCAAATAGTTGTTGTTTTATTCTAATCAAACCTCCTTATATGTTGTCCCAACATAGTACAGTGCTGTGTATTATTTTTGGCCCCTTTTGTATGCCTTGGTTATGTCTGGGATAATGTAGGCATGTGCCTTTAAGTGGGGAGGTGGGCAGGATGACTTAGCTAGTCCTTGCCTTGGCTGTGGTAAGCTGAGTGAGGATCATCTGCATTGCTGCCTGTGTAATAGGACACAGTTTGGGGCAGAAGCATTTTTTTTTTGTTCTTTAAACCATGTTTCTTCAGTTCTCCCTCATGATCAGTGTTAAAAGTTAGGGGACTTAGGCTTGAAGAGCTGTAGCAATTGCTAGCTCCATTCTCCATTGCAAGATATGTTGGATTTAGCCAAATCTTGTTTGTTTATCCTCCTCTAAGATGGTGGCCGAGATCTTGGAAGAGCGGAGAGCCAGTCAGCTTGCAGCTCTAATGTAGCAGGAGATTTGGAAACTAGGAAGAAGCACAGAGGATGGCCACGCTGCTAGGAGTTGTTTGAGAAGCTGGGGCCATAAAATAACATTTGGATGGCTCCATTTTGGTCCATATAGTTTTCTTTTCTCTGTGGGAGTGTTTTTGGGTAGAAAATAGTACCAAATGGTCGCAGATACTTTTATTTAGTGCCACTAAATTCCAGGAATGTCTGAATCCTATGAGGGCATTTTAAGCACTCTCCAGTTCAAGGAAATGTTTCTGGATGAGTTTGTCAGTACCTTTTTACAAGTTAGTGATGCTAGCTGGGTCACCAGATTCTTGTTGGTGATTAATACAACTCAAGAACCACTGGCAGGGGAACCAGGTTGATTATTATATTATCTCCGGTAAATCATTGCATAGATTCTGTGTTCATTTATGTGGGTCAGACATATTTTAGCTCCTGGCACCACTAGCAGGGGTGTTCAGGTAGCTAATAATCTCTATGCTTGTACAATGTGATAATGCTCATAATTTGAATACTACGCTGGCAATTTCTCAGCTAATATTTTACTAGACAACCGACGCTAATAGAAGCCGCAGTGCTAACATCTCTAAGGCTACCAGTTTTGCAATTTTAAACAGTTGCAGATCTGCAGAAACATACTCTTGTGGTCTTATCATTTGATCTTTGTTGTAGGTTATTAATAAATGGCTTAGCCAGGTGGCTTCTTACCTTAGTAATGAAGTTGTTCTTTATAATAAACATTGTTTGTTCTTTACAATAAACACACTGGAGCTCTAGGGTGTGCTGCAACCTGTTTAGGTGGGGGATGGACTTTCTTCAAGTCACATGTGCATCAAGCAACCTATCAGGTGTACACAACCCATGATGTCATGAATGTGGAGTGCCTCAGAGATATATTCCCCCACAATCACCTTTACCAGGTGAGTAAATTACCATTCTGAATGGATCTTGGTTCAAACAACTGAAGATTTAGGATGGCCCTACTGATTCTAAACTTTAATGTTCCTCTGAGGAGTTAATAACAGTGCTTGCTCCCATAACAATCTGCCACTCACAGTGCCTCAGAAATTATCCCCCACAATGAAATGTACACAAAGCAAAACCTGCCCTTCCTCTTGCAAAAATGTTTTGTTGTTAGCACCCTGTTTAAGTGAATGGCTCAACTTACACTTTTACTGCCACTTGTTATTTCAGTTGTTGCAATGACTTCAGTAGGCCACAATACAGGCTTAGCCAGTGGATTTTGAAATCAAACTAGGCAGTAAAGAAGATGAAAGCAGAATCACAGAGAACCCCTTAGAACCCCCTGTATATTGTTTTAGCAACCCCAGTTCTACATATTACATTATCAGTATATTTGAGAGTTTTTATTTGAAATTTTTAATACTTTTACACAGTTTGGGAAAAACTCCAAAAATTGAAAGCAATTGTTGAAATATTGTGGAGAATGGTGAAAATGATGGATTTTGCAATAAAATTTCAGGTGCAATTTTCCAGTGGACCTGTTCCTTTCTAGATGCATCATTTCCTCTTATCCGGACACACTTCCAGAATCCTCTATTTCCTACTAACATGATACTAATATGTTTGGTTGCATTCTGCAGGCAAATATAAAAAGGCAAAAAATTGACTTGTGGGGTTGGGGGTTGACCATGTTCCTTTAAAACTATGCTGTACATTCCATTGCTTTGTAGTCATACGTAGTCAGTGTCTATCAAACTCCAAGAGAAAAGCCTGTCTCTGTACAGACTTTAGAATACAGATGTTGCTGATTTGCCACACTCTGTTTTTTCCATGCCTCTACAAGCAATGAACCTTTTTCCTGTTGCTCAGAGATTTGAAAACTTATTGCAATACCTAGGGTATAAATTCTGACTGTAAGATTAAAATTTACCATATGTTTGTGTGGATGTGTGTGGGACCTTTGATTCTACTAAAGAGCCAAAGAATGTCCTGCGAGTCCCTGTGTAAATGAACTAGTGCACTGAGCCATTGCAAGGGCAGTAAAATGTCTGTTTTACTTTCTTATTGGAGTCCAAAACTAGTAAATGATAAATCTCCACACGCAACCGATTGCTGCTTTACCTCTGTACAGAATGGCAGTTCTTCTCAGTAACCTTTGAAATCTATTGATAAAAGCAAGGTTACACCATCTGATTAAAATGTTTCACCAAGAGGTTCAGCATTAGTTTGCAAAAACGCTATCTGAGAAGAAGGAGAAAAGCAATACCATTAACAAAATGTGAGTTTCATTCATTTTTATACAGAAATATATCCTTTGATAATCTAAGAGAATATTTTACTAGCAATGTCAGATGCAAGTTTTAAAGTTCTGTCTGCTTACAGCAACAGTTATATTTTATTTTTTCTCTGTTTTTAATGTTTTAACCTTAGATATTATCAATTTGCTCATTGCTCATGAGATTCATCTAAGGTCACAGGAGCCTAGTTTTACACATGGAATATGCATAAATCAAACAGTAGAACTGATGTGGTCACACATCAAGAATGGGGCACAGTCAATGCAGCTTACTAGCACTTCCAGTTAGTGTTGGGGACACACAAACATGGTGCTGGGACTTTAAAGGAAAATTCTTCAAAGACAAGAAATAATTTGACAAACATGAACAGAGAACTGAATCCTGTGTTACACTGGGAACAAGTAACTTGATTTTAATAGACAAGGCTAAAATGAGCCTAGTATCTGCATGTTAACATTTATTTATTCATATAAAATACCTGCCAGGAAAAGCATGCAGAACTGCAACAGCTAATTTCTAGGTGTGCTTTGGGGAAAGGACACAGAGTGATTTCATACCAAATTCTAGCCAGGAAATATTATAAATAAAATACATTACTAAGTGAGAATACAGTATGAGACTGAGAGATAATACCTAATAATTCACACCTAAAATACCACAACTTGGGTAGCTGGGAACTGGATAAAATTTTAGACAAAATATGTCAAAACCAAGCTTCAATCCTAAAACAAAAACAATTAGACATCAAGCATTTGGGGAAAGCTGTGTATGTTTTTTCCTACTCAGTAGTGAAAGGGTTTTTCCCCTTTCTTGAGACCTTATTTAGACTCCATTCATTTTTAACGAGCAGGTGCTTAGTAAGGACGTATATCTTAAAAACAAATAAGTTTCAGGGCCTTTTGATGCCTCTGCAGTCATTCAGTTTGCTTTTATTTGTTTCTTTAGTTAACTTTCATAATTTTATTTGTATTTTGCCAACTGCTGGTAAAAAAGAATCCAGTGGCATACTTCCATTATGAAGTCAGAAACTCTTTACTGGCTAGGCTGTCCGTGTATTTCAATGGGAAGCAGCATACCTGTTTTCAGATTTTTGTGGAGAAATAACACTTTCTACCACCACAATATTATATATTTAAGACAAATAATTGATTTTTGATAACTTGCAGTCTTTTGTTATAATTCAGCTGCTGACATTTTCTTCATAACCAGATTTTAACTGAGAAGAAGAAAAGGGAAGCAGTTATTGTTTTAAAAATGTGTGAACTCATACAGATGGACCACAATAGCGTAAACATATAAAAGGCAAAGTTTATTGCCGAAAGAAGTATGTATTTCATTGAGAAAGTTAAAAAAGTATACTGTGTTTAGCTTCCCATTGCCGTACATTGGGCTACTAAGTAGCTGGTAGTTTCTGATATCACAATACCAGAATTATATTGAATTATTTTTTTTATTAGCAGTGTGAAAAGCCATTTGTAGACAATCAAATTTGTTGTATGCATATGATGCAATTCCTTTTCCTCACAGTAAAATTTTGAATTATATTGTTTCTCCCCTCTCATCTGATTTTGGTAGATTACAGAACTTGTTAATTGATAACAGATGTGTTAATATGAAAAAAATAACTTAATGGTCTTTACTACTGTTAGGGGGGAAAGAGTGGGGACCCCAAATCAACTTTGCTTCCGTGGACAATGCTCAGACTGAAAATGTTGACTCCTTTTATTACCTTGGAAGTGTGCTTGAGATATCCCTGTTCTACTCAGGACATGTATGCATTTTGGTTAATTAGCAAATTCTCAATTGGGTATTCTCTATGTAACTTGGCTGTTAAAAGTTTACTCTTACTCTTCATAAACTAGGAATTAATTGACTATACATCAGTGATGGACAGTGTGCTGTCCAGAATATGGGATATTTATAACAGGCTTGTTATTTTGTTCTTGATTTCCATACTCAGTAAGACGCAGTGTTGTTTATACACAAACCTTAACTGGCAATCTTTGGAAGCTACAGTGACTTATGTATTGGGTCTAGCCATTTGGAAAAACTCTTGCTGGATCAGTGGCAATTGTTATCGCTGATATGGTAGTCATTAATGATTTCTCGAGATATGAAATCTGTATCTGATTTTTGCTTAAAACAACCATTTATGAACACTTCACTTGGTCAGTGTGCTTCTTCCCACAGAGGAGTGAAATGCTCAAATTCCTTAACATGTAATATTTTATTTATTTATTTATAATTTCAGAATTACAACCTTTGAGTCAGAGACTGGTTTACAAAGGTCCCATGTCAAAATGAAAGAAACAGGAGATTACAAGCTTGGGGGCTTGGCAGATGTTGGGGGGCAGAAGGAGGGAGGAAGGGTTACAGATTATAATGTAGAGCAAAATATCAAGTGCAGGATGCACATATACAAGTAAATAGAGTGAATTAACAGAAACAGGGGTAATCATTAATATTCAACCTTGTCAAGGGGCAGAGATAGTTGGTACAAAACAAACACACAAAAGATGTGAGAGTTACAATAAAATGAAGTAAAAAAAAACTTTCCACAAATAGGCGCAGTGAATTAAACAGACCTTGTGAGATAACTGGTACATGATTACAATATAAAGAGAATACGATGCTTACAGTTTGGAGTTCAAAATTCAGACAACTTTGACAAAGCTAGGATTGCAGGTGTCATCCAGATGTTACTATAGGAACAGGGTAATAACAGCAGAAGAGAGACCAGGAAAATAGGAGAATTGGAAGAGGAATGCACAAGGAGAATAGGAGAGATTTATAATAAATGCAGGAATTCAGAGGGGTGACTTAGGAGAGGTAGGACAGGGTGGGACTAGCGAATTTAGACCAGAGGGGAGCAGACAAAGAAAGAGGAAGACAGGATTTAAATGGGGTGGTCAGAGGATCAGAGAGGGTGACACAGAAGGACGAAGGAAGGGTTAGAGAAATTAATTAGGCAGGAAGATAAGGAAGGGAACATGTGCAGGAGAACTGTAAATACATGGAACAGTCACAGGTGTTCATGTTGAGAAGGTGGTGCCTAAGGCTGGATTTAAACTGACCCAGCTTGGGTGCATTAAGAACTTCCTGGGGGAGTCCAGACAACCAGGTGGGAGTTTGATATAGGAATGCACGTTGTGCTTGTGAGGCATGGAAGAAGGAAACATGAAAGGTAAGTTTGGCGGTAGTTCTTGTGCCTTGAGGGTTAGATGCAGGCATAAGGAGGTGTTGAGTAGATGGTGGGGTTAGACCAAGATAGATTTTTTTACCCAGGAGGCAGGTTTGGTTCATGATCCTACTCTGGAGTTTAAGCCAGTTGGTTTGTGTAGAGTTCATAGGTGAGAGTGTATCTGTGGGTACCCAATACTAAGTGGCATGCAGTATTGAGAGCAACTCTGATATGTTTAAGAGAAGAGTAGGATGCCGCTCCATTGCTAACAAGACCATAGATAGTCTAGCAAGGAAAGGACTGAGCTGATAACCGCTGTGCGGAGGGCTTCTGGAATGAGACTGTTACGTTGCCAGAAAAGGAGACCTAGTCAGGTATTAATAACCTTGGAGATGAGATGAATGTGATCATTGTATGATTATAGAATATGCAATAGGCTGACTCAAAATATGCAATTTATCTTCAAGTGTGAGGGGGCAGGACCATAACTCATGAGTAGCAGAACCACAAGTGAGTTATGAAATTCCTGCCTACTCACAAGTGATGATAAATTGCCTATTTTGAGTCAGACTATTGTATATTTGATACATACAACAGTAATTTACAAGTTATAGCTTTTAAATCTGGAATTTATTTACAAATGTTGCTACTTTTCTTTGATTTTAACTGTTTGCTTCAGTGCTGCGCTAGGCATTGTGATGTCACCAGCATTGTAGAAGCTGATCTCTTATTGGTTCAGTATTTCATTGTGATGACAGTAACTTAAAAAATACCCATTGTGACAACAATAACAATTATATTTTTTGATATCTTGCTGTTACTGATGTTACTAAGATATATTTTTTTTATCCTGTCATTTTCACCCCTACTCCTGTGTTATATAGGGTACTATCTAGTGTGATGCCGATGTAGCTGAAGTTGTATACTTGTTCCAGTGGTTCACTTATGTTATTCAGGATCTTTAGTTGGGTATATTTAAACTAGTTGCGAGGGTTTGCAAACAGCACCACCTTGTTTTTATTTGTAGTTTAAGATCAGCTTGTGCTGGGTGAACCAGGCCTCAACTTGGATGAAGCTGTGTTGCAAGTCACAAGTAAGGCAGGAGGGGTCCAAGTGACTTGTGAAAATGACTGCGTCACCCACATAAAGGAGAAGTTGAATGGGGCAGGCTTGGGGGAAGGTGTTAAGGAAGAGGCTAAAGAGAAATTGGCCAGGGATGGACCCTTGAGGGACGCCTTAGAGAACTGGTCAGCTGGAAAAGAGGGTACCTTGAATTTTCACCTGTTGTGATCTGTCAGCCTGTTAATTTTGAAACCATGCTGTGGCTTCATGTGAGAGACCAAGGGTGGGGAGAGATGCAATTAGGAGAGGATGAATAACTGTATTAAATGCTGCAGTTAGGTCAATGTAAACAGACCCAACTATGTGACCATGGTCAAGTGCCTGATGAATGAAAGTGGTGTATTCAGGAAGAGCAGTGGTGGTTCTATGGTTTGCCCTGAAACAATGCTGTTGTGGGCAAAGAATTCTGTACTTGGTTAAGTAATCAGTGAGCTGAAAATGTGACAATCCATTCAAAAGCTTTGGAAAGTGGGGGGCGGGGGCAGAGATGGGACGGTAGTTAGAGTGTGAGGTTCTATCACCATTTTTGAAGACTGGGGTCACGACGGCCACTTTCCAGAGATGGGGGAACTGTTTTAGGCATAGGGACAGACTTAAGATCTTTGTGAGGGGGGGAGCAGAACATCGTCCAAGACAAGGCAGAGCAGTTTTAAATCAAGGGAGTCACTGCTGTGTCTTGACTTGTTAAGGATCTGGAGCAGGTACATTTCTGCGACTGGAGGTGAGATTGCCTTAAAATAGAAGGGAGGGGGTTGGGAGAGGGGTCAGCTACTGTGGTGCTTCTATGGGTAGAAGGGGGAGAGGGGTCAGGAATGAAGAATTCTGATGGAAGAACACCAGAGAGATCTGTGAATGCATCATTGAAGGTGTTCACAATTAGCTGTGAATCCTGGGTGGGAACCCCATTAATGTTGAGCAAGGAAGGGGGTGATTTATTAGGCTTGCCAGTTAGGTCTTTGATGTTCTCCCAGAAATTCTTGCTGTTTTCCCAGGAGTTTGAGAGCACCTTTCTGTAATACTCGAATTTAGCAAGGCAAGTTGCATGGGTACAGTTGTTCCTAGCAGCCTTATACTTCTGCCAGTTGGAAGGGTTTCCTGTAGCATGGGCAATGTGTCATAGGTGGTCTCAAGCAGCCATCAGGTTAAGCAGATAGGAGGAGATCCAAGGGTTGCAAGAGCCTTTAGTTTTTCTTTTCCTGGGGTTGGGGCAAAGATATCACAGGCTCTATTGAAAGTAGTGATAAAATATGCAAGGGCAGAGTCAACACTATCAGCCGTGAAAATGGGTGACCAATCATTGGGCTGCAGGAAGTATTGAAACTGCTTAAGCCTGCCTTTTTTTAAGACATGATGGTAGGACACCTTGGGGGTGGGTGGGTGCTTTGTTGGACCAGAAACATATAATAGGGGAGTGATCACTAAGGGTGTCAGGTAAGACCTCAGTGCCTGAGAATCTTTTAGGGTGGTTGGTAAGGATCAGGTCTATTTGGGTGCAGTTGCCTGTCCTGTAGTTGATTCTGGTGGGGAAATTTACCAGTTGGGAGAGACCCTGTGTGGCAAGTGCATCCCTGAAGATGTCAGTTTCAGGGACAAGCCAGTTAATGTTAAAGTCACCAAGCACAACAACCTCAGAGTGATTTGGGAGGCTTGAAATGTAATCAAGCACAAGGCTAAAGCCCCTAGCCATATCCTTCCGGTGGGATGTATACTGAGATGATAGTAAGTGCCTTGTCATTGATACCAATTGAGATTTTAACTGTGAGGGCCTGTGTGTTAGAGTCAGAGGAGAAGCAAGAGAGGACTTGGCCCTGTAGAGTAATTAACAAGTAGATGGTGCAATCACCACCCCTCTTACCAAGTCGATCCATCCCGAATAGGGTGTAGCCATCAAGGGCGACAGCAGCGTTAGGGATTTTTGGGGACAGCCAGGTTTCTACCAAGGCAAGGACATCAGGTTTGTGCTGTAGGATCCATGTTTGTAAGAGATCTATTTGAGGTAGGAGACTATGAACGTTAATGGAGGCTATCTTGAGACCATCATGGCAGCACAAGCTACCAGAAGGTTGCTGCATAGGGCCAGGGTTAGGATGAATATTGCCAGAGAGAAGCAAAAGGAGAAGGATGCAGGAGATTATGTAGTTCATGCCAGCTTGAGGTGTGATGATGATCTACTATTCAAAGGTTTACATGTAAAGACTAACATTGACTGCGATGGGAGGAGATGTATAGGTAGGAGGGTGGCTGGGGATAAGTGTTTAGAGGAGTGGAGAGAAGGTATGGGGGGCATGGAGAGTGGGCAGGTACCCACATGTAGTCCCACTAGCTTGGTGGGAGTTAGCAGAGAATGAGTGGGAGAGAGGTGGGGTGCAAATGTGGTCGGCAGGAACAGAAGAAAAGATGGGAGGTATGGACAGTACAAAAAAATGAATGGAGAGGTGAGGGCCACATGATCCCATAGGACAGTGGGATGTAGAAGTAAGCACAGGGGAGGGTTATGTGCGACACTAGTGCACCAGTGCGGAAGAAGGCTTATGTACGATTGTAGTGCATCAGCAGGGAAGAGGAGAAGTGCTGAGTGGTATTCCTCCCTGTGATTCAAGGTACATGAGGAAGAGTTAATAATAAGAGGCCTTGTGGACATGAGAAATTGTAACCTGAAAATAGCATAGTGGTTAGGGTGCTTGACTTTAAAACAGAAGGTTGGAGGTTTGAAACCCGAGGGATTATAGATCAGGGTGACTGAAAGGGAGGTGGGGTAGGGGTAAGAAGAAGAGAGAGAGAAGAGGTGGGTTAGAGGAATAAGAAAGTCTACTGGAGAGGGAAAAAAAGGGGAGCACATGAGTGACACCTATTGGTCAGAGGGGGGAATGGCAGGAGTGAAATCAGAGAGGAGGATTAGAGAAAAGAAGGTGCACTAGGGGGCCAACTAGTGGTCAAGCAGTATAACCTGGAAAAGTGGGGCGTGGGCAGGGCAGTTGACGCATAGCATCAATGGGCTAACACAGTGAGATGTGTTCCACTAGTCAATCATTTAAGTAATCAGCACCTACTGACCCACTGATTTACTGAGTTATCTTTCCTGAGGAAATGAACTATCCCCTATGTTGGTCTTGTGTGTTTGGGTGATGGGGAGCCCAAATAAGAAAAAAAAAAAAAAAAAACAAGCGAAAGACAAATAACCTCAGTGCAGAAGCACTGAAGTAAGGGTTACTCCAAAGGGCATTGGCAATAAAGCCGTTTCAAAGAAATATAAAATCATACATACCTTCATAATACAAAGCATCATTGGATATATATGCAAATCACTATGAAATTTTAGGCTGGTTCAGCTTCAAGCAGGAATGCATGATGCCGATAATTTCTTTTAGGCATGCTGTACTTTATTTCTGACTGCATTTAATAACAATAGTTTAAACAACAGCAGTTTCTTTTTATCTAGTACTCTATATCAAACTCCTTCTCTTGCAGGATTTGTAGGGCACTGTTTTTAAACAACATGAAGTTTCATTTCATAAAGCACCTTGTACTTCATTAATGAACTGCCAGCACTTTATGTCTGAAAGTACCTTAAGCACTTTATCTTTCTTCATATAAAGCACATGCAGTTCTTTATTAAACAGCCAGCAAGCAAGCTTTGCATTTTATGAAGGTATATATATATTTATTCAGGTTCTAGCCTTCTTCCTATAGACAGCTACAGTATTTGCTCATAGCCATATCTGTTATTTCCTTAGAAGGGCATATGGCTTCTGGTGAGGGACGGAATGGTGAATAAGAAACAAAGAAAGGAAGAAAAGAAATTTAGGGGGGATACAAAAAGATTGCCATAGGTGGCCAACCTACTGCAGTGTTAGAAAAAGAACATGATAGTTATCTAGAGGTACTGTTGCAACAGATTGTACAGAACTGTTACACCAATTTTCTGGGCAGAGCACAGCTCTACCACACATAGGACTCAGGTCAGGTAGCGATTTCAATCAAAGAGGACTGTTACCTATGAATAGTCATTTTTATTTAATGATACCTGACAAAAATACAAAGGGAAGGTGTTTTATTTCAAGCAAGAGCTGTTTGAGTTATAGCACTCAAGACTGTCTTGAGACAGCAGCTGCTGTTCAGTGAGCATGCATTTGCTATAACAATCGGACGGTTATTATGGCAAATAATAACTGGCCATCTCAATTTAAAAAATAAATGGCCAGTTAGTATATTGTTTTATCTATTTGTGGCAATGTCTTTGCCATGGGACACTCTTGAAAATGGAAAATGGATACAGCTGCCCAATGTGCTTTTCTAGCTATCAAGGAAATCAACCAACCAATCAGTCATTCAATAAATAAACCTAATCAGATTTTTGCTTTTTGTTATGCCATGTTATTGAAATATCTCTCTCTCTCTCTCTGTTTGTCTGTCTGTCTATTTTGTTTCGCACTTAATGGGACTATGACACCTGTGTTACCCCAGTTATAAAAGATAAACCATAGAAACAGTTTCACAAACTAGTTTAGGTAAACATGAGCAATGACTCAGAGGTCATTTGTTTTCTTCCCTTTCATGAGGAAATACAGTAAGACTGGTAATATAGGTTTAGTATATTAGGTACTGTAACAAAGCTGTGAGGGCATCTCAGAGTTCAGGGGACATTTATAAGTTATGAGTGCAAATAACAAAGTGTTAAATTCATCACAAGAACCCTGAGATGTGATTACAGTCTAACACACTTACTTTTGTTGCGTTTGTTTGTTACATTTTTTCTTCATTACCGATCTAGCTGTACCTGCTCCAGTGCAACTGAGAGGGTGTTCTACTTTCACTTTTGTGTTAGTTTGTGCGCACAGTAGCAGTGATGTAGGAAGTCATCATTTATGTACTGTCAATCTTAAGACTTGCCACGGAGTGTAATTATGGGACAATAACTGCATGCCTACAGTACAGTTCAAATGGAATTGCATGCCAGTTGCCTTTAAGCATGCATGAAGAATATTACACATTCCTGAAGTGCTGTATTGCACCTATAACATGGGTTATTCTAAAAATTGTTCTTTATGTTCTTTTTAATGATTTTTAAAAAGAAAACATTGCTTCTCTATGAAATATGAGCAGAAGAAAAAAGCATAATTCCAGTGGAGGCATACTGATATTGAAGCCGAACCTGGTCCACAGGATAAACAAGTACAGGAGTGAGATTATGGCCAGATAATTACATTCTTGTACTCCTCCTCCTTTAGCTAATTAGGTGACTAGAATGTTTTTACCAATTTTATAAAGCCTTATAATTGGTGAGTACCCACAACAGAACTAGCTTATTATAAGAAGTTATATAAGAACTGACTGATTATTAAGATGCATACTCCTGTAATTTATGAGAAACAATTTTAAAATGATTATAAAACTAAATGTAAGAACTTCTGTAGATAGTCACATTAGACACATTAGAGATTAGTCACATTAGTCACATTAGAAATGGTTTATCTGTAAGTTGGCCTGGTAGCACAGTAATAGAGCTTCCACATGCTCCACTGGTGAGCCATATTGGGGAACGGGCTTGGATCACCAAGTGTCAGCTGGGGGAAAGAAGACCGAGAGTCTTCAGGACAGCTCCTGTCCTTTGGGGAGAGGGACACTGCAACCCTGCCACCTGCTGGCACCCCTGCTGCAGGCCCTTCACTACTGAATGAGATACCAACCCACCAAATAATCGAGGGTAAATTATGTGGCCAATGTCACAGAATGCAAGTGTCGGTGCTGGGTGGCAGCAGATAGGTGCACACTGGGGTGACCCAGGAGCAGAAACACAGGATGGAAAAGAGAAATGGTTTATCTATTGTAACACAACAGCTTTCCATTCCCCTTTCCCTTAGGGTATAAGCAAGTTTGTTAACAGAGCCATGCGCAGAGTCCATAAACAAGGGGGAAGGGGCAATAATATAGTGAACAGTCTTCAGTGCTGAGGGATTTACATACATGCTCCCCAGAACGAAATTAAAAAGGCACTGCAATTGATGTATTTTAGAGCTCCACTTATGTTGCCAACCTCTCCTTTCAAAAATGCTTATTTTTTTAATGTTTAATTTTCAGTAAAGCCCATCCTCTTTAAATCCCTTTCAGTTTTCTACTTTTCTTTTAAAAAACAAAACAAAGAAAAACATCTGTCCTGTTCACACCAAACAAACTGCCACACAGACTGACAGCATCACTGTGCTGAGCTCTGCATCACTTTCCTACCGCCAGCAAACTGAACTGCAGCTTGTCAGATGCTGCTGGAGGAGGGGCTAATGCTGCTCTTCAGAAATCTGATTCATGATTGGCTCTGCATTTGTGCCAATGTTATCTAGATGTAAGGCCAGTCTGCCTTGTTTGATCACATGAATATGATGTACAAAATTGTTTATTTATTTATTCTTTATTTGTTTACCAGTAAAGCTTCAATGGGCCTCATAGTCCAATTTTCAGCCACACCACCAGTGTCTATGCTGTAACAGAGATCTTATGGTTGTGAAAGAGTAAAAACAGTCCCAAAATGCACTGGAGGTGTGGTATCAATATCACTCCCATTCATGACCCAGAAGTGAGCAGCTCTGTCAATTTCTAATTGCAGTCACTGACACTGTAGCCAGTGCAGTGGTCTATCACCCAATATTAGTGAACTGTGAAGACTGGACATCAGGCATTGAACAGGAGAGGCCATGGCCAGGATGCCACCCGCCCCCCCGCCACCTGAGCATGCCTATGCTTGTTAGACAAAGTTGTATTAATAATAATCACTCCATCTGAGTCTGGTTTTAACAAATTTTGGCTGCTCAGAGTTTGATGCTATGTGATAACAAAATGTAATTTAAAGTGATGCACTTTTTGCCATTTAGTGTATATCCTTTGAACCAAATTTTCAAAAGTAGAATACCCATACACACTCATCAAAATAGGCACACACAACCACCGTGGACAAAAATTGCTTTTTTTTTTTTTAAAGGACACTTTATGAAAGGTAACCAGCAACTGGGGTTACATTTGAACTGAAGTCACCAAAGTAAGATTCCCCAAATCCCAATGATACCACATCAATCATGGGCTTCAATTGGAGACACTGTCATCTAATGGTTAAGGCACTGGCTTGGGAACCAGGAATTCATCATTTCAAACCTGACTAGAGCCAAATACTCCATTTGTGACTTTGATTAAGTGCCAGGGGACGTGAAATGTGTTAGGAGACTTGTGTCTTGTGTGTCTTGAGAGAGAAGGGGGTTTTGTCTACTGAAAAGTACCTGTTTATAACTTGTTTGTGCATCTTCAATAAAATTAGCACCTTGATTGGGAATATACAGGACTTCTGCATCCCTCATTTTCATTACCGAGTTCACAGTAAGTAGCTGGTGCCTTCCTACAAATCTTTTCCTGCATTGTACAACTTACTTTGGTTAGGCATAGCGTCCCAGGTGCAGCCCGTGTTTAGTCTGCAAAATTTCTAAAAAGGACTTACTTTTTTGATAAGGCCAAAAATGAAACTTTTGAAAACAGTCCACTTTTTAATTGAATCGTACTTTATTTAGGTCCTGTCAGTAATAAAAGATGTTAGGATTTTGGATAAGCATTAATGCCGCAAAAAACAATATTTTCAGTTGCATTAGTAGTTTTCATATGACACAAGCCCAAAAACAGTGGGGAATCTAAACAGCTCCTGAATCCACAAGAGAAACCTTAAAAGAACATCAGTGTTAGATTTCCAGTTCTTAGTTCACAGAGTTTTGGCATTTAACGTTTCCGTTTTCTTTAGAAATATGCACATGAACAACACTGCCCTATATTTCATCTTCTCAGGCTGCATGTCTACACCTGACATCTCAGCACCCTGCTGGTGACCTCACAAACTGTTGCTGTGGAGATGATTACAATGTAATAAGTAAGGTGGCAGGTGTAGACAAGCACTTAGAGCCAATTAAGTTTCTTCAGCAATTTTGTCCAGGAAAGACATGCTGAGCCAAAGCTTGTTTATATGTAGAATCTATGGGTGGTTAGGGGTACTCGAAGATAATGGGGAAGCGGTGAGCATTAAAAATAAATATACTATGGAACAATGGATATCACAAAGTAAGAAAATAATAATCCTTGTGTACAACAGATGTGGCAAACATGGTCATAGAAAGTAATGCAATAAACACAGCAATGGGGAGGTTATTCACAAAATATTGCTGATCAAAACAGAGCCAACCCCCTAATAAAACAGTATATGCAGCAAGACAATGGACTTATAGGCTGGGGGTAAGAGCAGGGGCAGCAAGGGTGTGAGTGTGTGTGTGTGGGGGGATTGTGCAAGGGAAAAGTGGGGAGAAAGGATGGGAATGACTAGTTGCAGGAGCAGGTGTGAGATGAAAATTCATGCAGGAGGGATTTGAAGGAGAAGTGGGAAGGAGGAAGGAGGAAGTGTGGAATATAAAAAGTTGTTATGGAGGTGGAAGGAGAAGGCACCACGTCCAGTAGAGTTTTTGCAATGAAGGAAGGAGAAATAATGGGAGTCAAAGGAACAGCGGAATTGGGGGTGGGGTGGGGAGTAACAGTTGAAAAAAAAAAGATAAACCAGAGTTGGGGGAAGAAGGTAGCACATTGAGAGATGCGCCTGTCTACAACTGAGGGAAAAAGTGAAATAAAGGGAGCACTGGTAAGTACAAGGAGGGCATTTTTTCATAAAGTGGAAGAAGGTGTGAAAGAGGGGGTCCAGTCTGGTCCATGGTAATTTGGGAGTTGCACTACAACCCAGATTTATGTAGTTAAAGACTAGTTGAATCATCTTATGAGGAATCTTATGAGGACCAGGCAGGGAAATAGTATTTTTTGCTGTAAGTATATCAAGTTTTAGGAGGAGCTATTTGTGAATGGCATCAATGTGGGAGGAGAAATCAAGTCTGGATCCAGCTACAGTTTTCTTAGATGTCTGTAAGTTTGCCATTCCCTGTCTTCACTGATATATTCAAGGATACACCATGCTTTGTCACATCTGCATCTGTCAAGGTGCTATAAATTTGTGCTGGCCCCAACCCCCCTGCAAACTCACACAAATTTTATTTGAAGACGTTTGCCATACATGGTTTTGATCTTGTTTGCAAAGTAGGTCCAAGCAGAGTTCATATTTATATCTGGGATGAGATTCAGTCTTTCCCAACTGATTGTGCGGAATTCCTAGAATAACTACTGTTTAAGACTTTGAAATGTTGCACAGCCATATCCTTTTGACAATTAATTGCATAATTTGAACCTTGTCGTCCAACTTATTTACTGCTTATAGACTATATAGTTTACATATGCTATGAACTATTGCATTATCTAAACATATTTTTGCAATTCATTCTCACAGTATATATGCCAGTAGTTAATGTACATACAGTAGTAACATACTGTAGTTTTTTATTTATTTATGTCATTGGTGACCGAGTAGGTATGCTGATCCAAGGGACCATTTTTAGGCATAAGCAGGGCCATAAACAATGGCATATTTAACAAAGCAGAATACAGGAGAAGCACCATGGCTGCAATGCAGGCCATTAACAATGAGGTGCAGGGAGTTACAGTACAGAGGGTATTAACAAAAATGAGAATACAATAAGGTACAAGGTGAAGTTGTAGGCTAGTGACAAGTCCATAGTAATTTAAGGTTGGAAGGGACACTAGACACAACTCACCCCCTTCCCCTTCATAAGCAGGGACCAAATGTACTAACTTATAAAGATTTCCCATCTACCCTACTATCCATGGTACCCTGTGCTTTCTTTGGTAAGCAGACATTTTTCCAGGCTTACCATGAAGACCTGTACTGTCTTCATGTCCATTGGCTCCACTGGTAGGCTGTTTCATAGTTTCACCACTCTCTGTGAGAAATGCCTTATTTTTTTCAATTAAGTAAACTTTATTGTAGTTAATAAGAAAGATGAACTGCTCAGCCGACAAGAGATTGCTAGAGGTTCCCAGGGTCCAATTGAAAACTTCTGGTGCTAGAGCATTCAAGTACGCAGCCCTGACCCTGTGGAGTTCTCTACCTCATTGGATTAAAAAGTGCCTGACTCTGGAGAGCTTTAAGACGGCCTTAAAAACGTATTTGTTTACCGGTGCCTTCGGATTGTGCTTGAAGACCCTGATATTTATTCTATTGATGTATTTCTCTGACATTTTATTATCTTACTTATGTGTTATCCTTTTGTACAGCATTTTGATATATACTGAATTGTGCTATATAAATAAATTTTATTATTATAAAGACAACCACTTATAGCACTAAAAAACACAAAAGAGAATACATACATAAAATATAAACAACAATACAACAAATGAAATACAAAACACAAAACAGAACTGAGGAGCGGCCAAAGGAAACCCCAAGAAAGCCCCCAAACTCCCCCCCCCCACAGGATGCCGCACCCACTCTCTCCATATGTCCAAAATAAAGCATTCCTGTAAAAGTAAAACTTAGAATACAAACCATGTGTTATGTTAAGGTAAAATAAAAAGTATAACAGCAAATTAATCATTAAAGGGAGAGAAACTAAGCATAAAAAGGGCCCCACTTTTTTTAAAAAAAGGTACAATTTCGTCTAACACTAGCGATATGCAATTCCAAATTTAAGGCTCTCAAGAGTTCTTTATGCTACTCCACCCATGTTGGGACCATCGAATCAAGCCAATGTCTTAGCAGTACCATTTTGGCAGTGGTAGCTATGAAAGCGATATAGTTTAGCTGGTAGGTAAAATGAATATCCTAATACCAGCCCAGTAAACAAACCTCGGGAGTAAAAACCAGGTCTAAATCAAATGAATGATCCAATCGGGCTTTAATAACTGACCAGAAAGGGGTGGCTTTATCACAGTTTCACAAAATGTGGAACAATGATCCATCCATCTGTCAGCACCTGAGACAAGTAGAATGTGCCTGATGTCCCATTTGCTTTAACTTAGTCAGAGTTAAGTATATATTATGAAGAATTTTCAACTGCATCTGTCTGTATTGATCCTGTTTTATAATCTTATACAAATCTGGCAGTATAAACTCCCGTTCCTGAGGAGGAGAAATACCTTATGATGTTACTGTTGAATTTACTACATTTGAGGTACAGGGTATGGCCCTGCACCTTATGGAGCACACCGGATCAAACATTCCATCTGTTCGACCTTGTCACTGCCTTTCGGTTTGCAGACGTCTGAGGTCATGTCTCCCCTCAGCACCCTTTTCTCTAGGGTGATCAAATATATTAAGGGCTGAGTACTTTTTTTAGTTGTTTTTGTTTTTTTGACTGGGAGAGGAGGCTTAGGAAATATTTGTCTGCTTTCAGCCTTGTACATGGGGGATCGGGGTGGGGGGGTGGAGTTTCAGGAAGCAGTGACTGCTATCGAACCAGGTTTTGCTGCTGGTGGTTTTAAGTGAATGGGGACATTTTGGCCAGGACATCAGGTAAATCCTCTCATTCCTTTTGCGAACTGCCATGGAATCATAAATATCCACCTGTACAGCCACCAGAACAGGCAGATGGGGCCTTGGTTTAACATCTCACCAGAAATACAACCTCTCACCCCAGCACAGTGTCCCCCTAACATGATGCTGGGGCACTGGTATGGTTTCCAATCGCTACACGTACCTTTGTCCTTCTTACAATGATCATTTTGGTGGTCCTGCTTTGCACCCCCTCTGTAATACCTCAATGTCCTTTTGTATTGTAGATTAATAAGTTTAATCAATTATTCAGAGTCTAGCGAGGCTCCTAATTTGCTACTGGATCAGTCATTAACATCTTTGAAATGATTGATCCAGCTGCAAACTGACACTGTGTAGCACACACGGTTTGTGTCACACACCAAAAACCTAAATAAAACTAAAAAAAATGAAAGTTGTTATTGCGATTAGATTTATAATCGCAATAACAACCTCAAAGCTGGACATTTCCTTGGATTAATAACCAGCTGAAGAAGGTGGCCCGAGGCTATGCCTCGGGCAATCCATTCCCCCAACAGATTGTTAATCCCTCTGGAATGACTGGCTTCTCAGTCATTACTGCTTAAATCCAGAACTGTATACAATACTCCAGACGGAGCCTGACCATGGCCTTGAAAAATTGGTAAGAGTATTTCCCTAGCTCTGCTAGTAACCCTTTTTATGGCTGCAGTGGGCGTATCCCTGCAGATGTCTTGCAAGTACAGTAGAGAAAAGGGAGCTTTCTGGACACTGAATGGTCTTATTAAATAGTGTAGGTGAACGACAATCACTGTGCATTCACTGCACTATTTTGTTCATTGGTACCGGCAGAACACCGCACTGTCCACCATGGCTAACATTGCAGCTGGAGTTCTCTGTGCATGTGCAATGACTCATGCACGTGCACTGGACTCCAGCGGTCATCTTGGACACAGTGAACTGTGCCATTGTGCTGCTGGAGTTTAGTGCACATGCTCGAGTCATCGCACGTGGGCAGAGAACTCCGGCCACCATCTTGGACACAGCGGACAGTACCATGTTCCGCTCACAATCTCGGCAGCAGCTGTACTGGTTCTGGCCAGAGTTTGTTTATAATTAACTGTTTATCATTTTATATACACAATTCATGGTGTAGGCAATACAGAATTATGTAACTAGATTTACTTACAACAGAATGGAATGCAATGTACATAGACATGTTCTGCAACTTTAACTCCTACATAAAATATGTAAACCTCTATGTGTAAGTACAACAGAGTGCAGCTCATAATACATCCAGAAGACCTGGGTTTGGTACCTACAGCCTCCATTTGCAATATATGTAACCAAGCAAGTCACTTAACCTCCCTCTCCCCCCCAGGTTATCCCTGTAACTGGACCTTGTGCCCAGTGAGCCTTACCCAGTTACTGGAAAAAAAAAAAAATAGCAACTTTCAATAACAATTTATCAACAAACATTTCATTTACTACTTGGCTGATTAAGGTGTGATGCTGCCGGGGGGGTGGGGCACTTTTTTTATGTACCCTAACATTATTACAGCTGTCTTGACAGCAGCTGCAGCCTGCTTGGCGTTCATCAGCTCCTTGTCTATTATGATCCCATGGTCTTATTCCTTCTCCACCCCACACAGTGTATAGGGCCTACCTTCATTTCTCCTCCCCAACTGTGGCACCTTGCATTTAGCTACATTGAATCTAAGATTCTAGGGGCCCAATTCTCAAAGCCCTGCGTCTGACGCAAGGTGCTTCCACCAAACAGATATGGTGCAAGGTGCACCTTGCATCCAGGGCAGCCTCCAAGCAATTCACAAAGGTTACCTACATCGACTGCAGGCTGCCTGCCCCAAACAGGGCTTGCACCTGCCCTGCACTGCCCTGCATCACAGCGCTAGGTGGACTGTGCCGACGCAAGCTGCAGTTTGCTATTCACAGACAGCACCCAGTGAAAGAAATTATAACTCCTCTTACACCAGCCATGGCTGGCATAAGGGGACTTAGACATCACTTCCATGGGTGAACTGTCCTATGGGTAGTGCTGCATGTCCTACCTCCCCAACCCCACCGTGCCCCACAAGTGCCACATAGTGGGCCCCCATCCAGTTTGTGCCTCCATAGGGCATCCAGGGCAGGAGCACCCACCTGATCCTCGATGTGCCCCATAGTATGTAGGTAGTGCCCCCATTCAGATCCCAGTGCCCCAGTTCATACCAGGACAGATGTCACCTACCCTTCCACTGGTGCCCATGCCCCTCACCCATGCAGGTGGTGTCCCCCCATCCCCAGACAGAGCAGGAGACCAGCACAGCCCTCCACACACCTCCGCTGCCAGTTCCGAATTGGACGGACTGTGCAGCCAACAGTCTAAGGGGCTTGCAGAGAACCCTCCCATGTGCCATGCAGTTGCCACATGTCTGGGGTTGCCACAAGTGTTGGATCTTAGGTGCCAGGACCCCTCCCGTACCAGAATCTGGTGCAGGGTCCCTGGTGCAAGGGGCTTCGGCGCAAGCTGCTGTTTGTCACAGCTTGAACCGAACGCAGACCCGTATGAGAATCGGGCCTTAGATGTCTAATCAGCCCCCCAGTTTGTTTAGAATATTCTCAAAATTCTCCCCATCCTCATGGGAGTCCAGCACCAACCAAGCCAGCTTAGTGTCATTAGCAAACCTGAGTAGACTGCTGGAGACGCTAGCATCCACATCATTAATAAAAACTGCGAACAGCAGTGGCCCAGCACCGACTTCTGAGGGACACCACTGAGTACTCCTCTTCACTCGGAGTAGTGCCTAATAACCCCAGCCCACTACTTCCTGTCCCCAAGCAAGTTAGCACTTAACAATATGTAAGGACAAAACCCCAAGATGCTGCATCAGCGTGTGGGCAGAAAACAATGTGAAAAGGTAATATTAAATGCATGCTGAAATTAGACCCTAGGTCATCTTCAGGAATTATCTAAAAAGAGAAAATATCAAAGTTAGTAGTTAGCAATCTAGCATGTGTATGTATTGTACAGTATATACAGTACCATACTGATGCATACTGGTGCATTTTGACAAAAAGTTTATTATGCACAACAGTGTCAAAGGCCTTGTTGAATGTTTATATTGTAACTTCACAAAAACTTTAGAATAGGAATAATTTATTGCTATAGTTACATATAATATTATGATTGAGTATGATTGTTGATGGTTATAATCATTTGACTATCAGTCCTTATGTTACATATGAATTTTCAGTTTTCTTGGTTTCATAACATGTATCTTGTGCATTTTGAAAAATCTCATTAAACAATTTAAATTTACAAAAGAAGCCAAAATGTTTTAAGAAGCTGATTTCTCTGTTTGCTTATAATGACGAGCCTATCCCTACAAAATATATTGTATATTAAAGCTGTTTCAGAGTTTTACTTTGCTGGAAAAGTTATGGGGAAGTTGTGAAATACGCCTTTCTGAAGGACTTTGTGACTTGCCCACTTCGCCACTTCACAGCGAGTTTTCCTGGAGAAGTGGCACTTTTTCAGACAAAGGTCACAGAGAAGTTGCAACTCCACCAGTTGAAAAAGTGCCCTAAAAGGTCTCAACCGCCAGGGTTCAAAAATCCCACAAAGCCTTTTATTGTATAAAGAACGTGCTAAGAGATCTGTTAGCAAGACTTACACACCCAGCATCAGGAAGCACAGACACCACATGCCGGACCAAATTTCTTCAGTTATTTCATTTACTTTTATTACAGATCAATATTTCTGCCCACCAAAACGCTGACGATTCACCACTTCATAGAGTTTTTCAAGGCATTGACCCTGTACATAAAAAGAATATGTACAGTATACCAAAATGAATTCTTTGCATCAGCTGAAAACACCACAACTGCAGAGCTGTCTTTTTGACTCCCTACACTTTTGCTTTCACTCAGCTGAAAAATATGGTGCACAAACACTGGAGGATACTCTGGGCCACGACCGTGCGTAAAAGGTGCTTTCATCATCACCCCCTCTGGTTGTAGTAAAAAAAAAAAAAACTATACCCTGAGAGACACGTTAATTCATTCAGACCACAAGTCATTGGTAAAACCCCCAGTGGGATGGAATTAGGAAATCCCTGTGGGCAGTTTCTCTTGTGGTAACTGTACCCAATGTAATAACATCCGCAGGCTGCCTAAAATTCGTAACCAATTCAGGGGTGAAACCATAAAAAACAAGCAACACATGACATGTAATACTGTACTACCATCTTAGTTAACATACTTAAATGGCCTGTGCCTTGACATATATTGGCAAACCAAAACATCTGTTTAAGCAGTGTATCTCAGAACGTAAGTCAGTCATTAGAAAACAGGATGAAACATTAGGCGTTGTTAGATATTTCAAGGAAAAGGGTCACCGAATGTCACCCCTATGATGTTATTGTGCGGAAAAAGTTGTAAAATCAAGAAGAAGGGATAATTGGGAATACCTTTTGCTACTGTGAGAGGTGCTGTGGATAAATATGTTTGGGACACCACAAACCTTGGAGAGGTTCAATGAAATAGACTGGACACCATTTTCGTAATTTACCTCATTTGGACCATATGATGAACTTTCAACCTGTTTGCCAGAAAAAAACCAAAAACTTTTCCCCTGCTAATGCCGGTTGTTGCACTTTTATTTTCTTTAAATTTTGTATCAAATTTATGTTTGTTTATTTTTCACCATGGTTATGTGGTGTTTAGTACTGAGAGTCTGCTATGTTCACTGTATGTTTGACCTGCCTGGTTATTTAAAAGTGGGCCTAATGTGATTGATCTTTTTGTACTGTAATAATACTGAATATGAATGTTTCTTGTCTAAATAACTTGCTGTTTTGGTTTTCACTTTTCAAAAAGAAGGATTGAACTCCATTTAAGGAGTTCATGTCGGGACCCAGGGGTATGTATTGATGCACCATTAGATGCAGTGATGCCACAGGCAGTCTGCTGTCTGCTTTGCCAGCCTATCACATACCTTGTATGTCTGATATCATTGTGTCAGTCATGGCATGGTGCTTAAAGGTACTGACTCCATTATGGTGCCTCAGCAAGCATGGCTGGAGGTGGGTGCATTTCTCAGTATATCCGAATGGAATAAGAGTGCCGAGGGGGCACTTCTTTAGGATTCAACTAGATCAGCAAACTGATAAGATACACTAAAAAACTTCTGTTATTAAGTCACATATCAGCTGTATTAATTTACTGTGATTGTGGTGTTTTTTATTGATGCAAAGAACTAATTTTGGTATTCATTTATTTTGTATGCAAAAGATCACTGCCTTGAAAAAGCCACGTGAAGTGGCAAAACATTGGAATTTTTGTGGCCAGAAATATTGATCTTTAGTAAAAGTACATTAAGTAACTGAAGAACCTTGGTCCCGCAAGTGGCGTCTTTGCCTACTGATGCTGGAAGTTGCAACTTTGCCAGTGAATCTCATGGCAGTGCTTGAGAAAATGCCACTTTGCTTACTGAAAACTTTGTGAAGTCGACACTTCACAAATCTGGCAAACTTTGCCAATTAATTCGTGAAGCGATCCCTACCAACTTCATACATCTCTGTAGTATATGTAGGCTATAGCCAAAGTAACTTAAAAAGATATTTGATTTTTGTGCATTTTGCAATTGTGGATGGAAGTAGGTACCTTACAGTATAGGCCTTGCCATGCAAAAAATGTTCTTAGTAAAATGAAACAAGAGAAACCTCCCACATACACTCCACCAAAAGGCACTGACAGGCAGAGCCGGATTTATATTTTGTGGGCCCTGGCTCCAAAATGCTTTGTGGCCCCCCAGCCCCTGCCCCCACCCTGGACCCCATTTTCATGTGTTTCATTTAATTTTTCTCAAGTTCCCCTTTATTCAGATAAGATGGAAATAGGCCATTTAACCATTTTTTTTTGAATTAGCAAAAAATTAACCATGTAATATTTAACAATATAATGCTTAGTATATCTGAAAAGTGAGGTAAAAGCCCAACTGTACTCAGCAGGTCAGGCCCTCTGCTCCCACAGTGCCAACCTTAAAGCACAATAGTGTGAACAGGTAACAGACAGGGTAACCCTACTGTCCGCTTTTGGGTCCGAATCACCTTTAGTCTCAAGTTCTGGGGGGATTAAAACTGTGAACCTTATGCTAGCATACCCAATGAACAGGCTCAGATATATACCCTCTTCAGGGATTGCAGTACAATCTTTCACCAGGGGTACCCAGCCAGGCTTCCAAAATGAAGAGACCTGAAGTATATTCTTACCTTTTTCCAGTTTAGTAACACCATCAAGCCCTTCAAACAGCTGTCAGACATAACCATGTATACATCACATGCAAAAAGAACTTGGAAGACACACCCAGGCAGTATCTTAAGAAAATGTACTTTACTAAAAGAAAATAAAAATATGAAAAATGTAAATACAGAACAATATATCAAAGAGCTCACAATCACATAAAAGAACAAGGGAAAATTACAAAGCAAAACTCCTACCACAATACATTTAGATGTTTGCTATCTAAGGTATTACCTCTGGAAGTGCGTTTTAAAGTTAGATCAGAGAGCTGTGTCTCTCTTGAGTCCCAAGATAATGTGCCAGTATTTCAGACACAAGTATCAGTTTAAACTCTGTGTCTCCACATCCCTTCTGTGAGTCATCTAGCTCCTACTTTTAGAATATAAAATTACAAAAAATGATTTCCTTTTGGGAGGTATTTTAAAGAATGTGACTTCAGAAGAAAAAAAAGACATTTCCTAAATTATGACAGTCTTTAATCAAGCCTTTCCTTTGAACTGGTGGCTGGTTCCTGTTTTCCCAAGGAGATCAAAGGGTTTTATGACATTTAAACACATTGCTGTTATCAATAGGTTCCCCTAGGAAATCATAAAAGTTTATTAGACTTATCCTCCGACAGATGGCCACAGCCTTAATTAAGAACAATCAGGAAACTCTAGGTTTCCCCTTTACTGGTCAATGTCACACATCCTCTGGTCAGTTTACATATCCTGTAGCTTCACTGAAACTTGGGGGGGGGGCACCCATGGAAGCACAGGCTGTCTTATGTGAGACAATCACATACTATATTTTTGTATTATAAATATCATACAACAATCATAACCACCTGGCCAAGTGTCACACTGCCTAGTAGTTTTCACACCAAGGAGGTGCAAACCTTAAGCCTAAAACTCACTCTGGGCCAGCAATACAAAGTTTTATTACTGTCCACAGTATACATACCCCCTGGCACCCACAAATCGGGCATCCAGCAAGTACTAAGCAACCTGGAGCAGCAAAGACACAACTGGGAGCATATTATTGTTGGTGATTTCAACACCAACTGGCTGTCCCATGATGCTCTAGCAGTTCAAGATCAGGTATCTAGCCTCTACCTCACTCAATTCGTATCACAAGCCACCAGATTTAATTACAAAACAGGAACAAGTACTCTAATTGATTGGCTCATTTCAAGTTGCCCGGAGCACATCTCTGAGGTCACGGTCGTTCCTGACACCCTCAGTGATCATTCCCCGGGAATGTGCACATGGTCGAATAAGGTCACCATAAGTACTCCCCAGGTCTCACAAAATCGCTCTCTGAAAACTGGGCAACTGGATTCCTTTAGGCAATATCTGGAGCTGGTGGATTGGTCACCACACAACAGAACCAAGGATGTCAACCAAGCCCTTAACTTCTTCATCACAATTTTTACTAATGCCTGTGACATCTTTGCCCCCTATAAAACCAAAAAAAACAGGCCTGGTAGCACTGAGGGTTGAGGCACTGGATGCCACATCTCACGCCATGCTGGTGACCCGGGTTTGGGAATGAACCTGGGCCAGCAGGGGTCGGCATGGGAGAGAAGTGAGTGAGCTTCCAGAGGACTGCTCTCCCTTCCTGGGGAGGAATCTGGGGCTAACACCACTCCCATGCAGCTCCTTGTGGTGGCTGGGGGCAGTGCCAGAACAGGCAGTGCTCAGAAAATGCTTGAGGATGGAGCATTAGAGGGCATCAGCAAGAATCGCGCCATGGACACCATTGCACGTCTGCACTCCGGGGTTGAAACATTCAAGAAAAAAAAACCCTGAGAGCTGAGGAGGCAATGAGGGCTCCAGAAATCTGGCTGCACATCCCCAACACCAGATCACTGTTCCAATGGTCCCCAGCCTTATCCCACAGGACAGACCCTTCTAACTACAGGAATACGCCGCCAAGGTAGGTGGGGCAGGCCCTCCCCGGGGGATGATCCGGGGGACTGGAATGTCCTAATGGGGGGTCCATCAGTGGTGGGGAGTAGCAGGCCACAGATCAAGTGAGCACCTCTGAGAGATGCCTGAAAACTACGATGCAAAATAGAGTATACAAAAAAAAAACAAAAAAAAACAAGAGGGGCTACTGACCCATGGCTCACAGGCTCCCTCCTTGAACTCATGCGGGAAAGGGATAATCTGTGGCATAAGGCCAAACACCACATCTCCTCTTTGCCTCCTTTGACTAAGGGTAATGCCCCTCCATTCTACTTCAAGCAGCTTAATAGAAATGACACCATCAGATATGTTAAACATGTATTAGGGAAGGCAAGGATGGGGAGTGACCTTGTAGACATGAAGTTGGTGGCCCTTACATTAAACGAGTTGGCGGATCCACTCACTAAAGTATTCAATGCCTCACTACAGTCAAGTGTGTTCCCTGACAAGTGGAAGAAGGCGCTTGTTACCCCCATCTTCAAAGCAGGTGATACTACCAATCTGTCCAACTACAGGCCCATCTCCACTCTCCCTCCCCTGTCTAAAGCCCTTGAATGAATTGTCTCTGACCAACTCATGGAAAACATATTGAAGTACAACCTACTTTGTGCCCAGCAAAACTGGTTCTGGAAAGACCATTCCACAATTACCACCTTGGTTGATTACACCACCCAAATTTACAATGCCTTTGATGAGGGACTGGCAGGGGGGGTCTATTTTTTAGATCTCACAAAGGCATTTGATACCGTCAACCATCAACTGCTCCTGCAATAACTACTCTCAATAGGACTGTCCACGGACATGGTTACCTGGTTCAAAAGCTACCTCTCATGTAGGACTCAATGCATCAGAATCAAAGGTATTCTCTCTGAGCCAAGAGAGGTGAGTCTTGGAGTTCCACAAGATTCAATACTAGGGCCATTTCTATTCAGCCTCTTCATCAACCCCTTATCCTCGGTTTGCCCTGCGCACATCATGCTACATGCTGATGATGTGGGCATCTCTGTAAGTGGTAAAAATCTGCCCTCTATCACCTACAAACTGGAAGCTAATTTCCACAGGCTCGAGGTATGGTTCTCTGATAATAAACTGCTGATCAACTGTAAAAAAACTAAGAGCATGTTTTTTTCTGTTCCACAGAACAGAAATAAATTTGGGCAACTGCAGGTACAGAGTCTCAAAGGGGGATTTACTGGAGCATATCAACACCTCTAAATATCTTGGGGTACACATGGATAATGTCCTCTCATTCACAGAACATGTAGACCATGTAATCAAAACTGCCAATGCAAAACTAGGTGTTCTCTGTCAAACCCATCACTACATGCCCTCTGATGCATTAAAGCTTGTCACAAACTGCTCAGTTCCATCAGCCATAGATTATGGCCTTATAATCTACAGCCCATGAACTGACACAGCCCTGAAAAGGGTAAAACCCCTTCTCAATAACGCATGTCAATTGGTTCTGGGGGAAGATCGCTGGACACACACATGTGACCTCTATAAAGTGACTGAATGGCTCCCCCTCCACCTCAGGGCCCAATATTGTATTCCTTGATTGCACACCCATCTTTTTCCTTTGTATATTGTTTAATTTTATGTGCATTTGTCCAGGTCCACTTTGCAAATGAGGTCGCTCAATGGTGCTTCGCCTGGTAAAATAAAGATTGATTGATTGAATATCAGGCTTGCCTACTGGCAAAGAAAGCTATGATTGGGCTAGCTCCTGAATCCACCTCTTGTCTATTCAAAACAGATCAACCAACTATCAGTACATGAAGCTCATCGAAAGGTGGGCTGCTGGTGCCTTTCAAGCATACCTCGATAGCCCAGAGATCTCTCTCCTTTCGAGGACTCAAGTGGGTTAATGATCTCCCCTCAGACCTTATAGAATGTAGTAAGGTCAGCAAATTCAAAGCTGGTCTCCACACCCACCTAGCTCTCACTAGTGTCTGTGAGTGCCCTAACATATCTTAATCCTGATACAAACACTTGGAGAGTCTCTGAACGCCATCTCCAACCTTTTATTGTCACAATGTTATAGGTTTATCCACCCTCCCACCTTTATCCCCCCTCCTGCCCCCCTTGTTGCCATTCTCTGCTACCTTCTCACCCCCACCCTCTTCCACCCCACCCCCTCTACTGTGCACGCCTCAGTCTAATCTCCACCCTGTACTACTTCCACCCCTGCACCACCAACCCACAACCACCCCCACCCTGTACTTCTTCCATCCCCTCTCTTTCTCCACTAACCCTCCACCACCCTGGACAAAACCTTCTCAGGATGCCACACATACATATCTTGGACAAAGTCTTCTTTTGGTTGCCTCACACTACCCAAGCACGTGATCCTGAAATTCATCTGCTGACCTATGCACTCATCACAGTGCTGTTTACTCCCCAGAATAGTCTGGTACTACTGTGTCTATATGTTGAATTGATGGTGAAATTCATTGCAAATTTCTAGACAAATTGTAACAAAAGTGTAACTGGCTAATTAAGCACAATATTTTTACTATGTAACCAATGTAATCTCGAAACCAAAGTAATCTTTTGTACACCATGTGACAGGGCAAATACCTGGCACGGAATAATGTTTTATACGTTCTCTTGGTTGCAACCATCTATCTTCTTGTCTTCTAGAGCTATCCCTTTTATTTTCCTGATAAGGAGGCAGGCCACCTCCTTATCAAGTAACCCCCCCTTTTAAGTATTCTATATTCTTTGCCCCTCTCTTTTATTCTCTTCCTTCCATTGAAACATTCACAAATTTCCAGCATAAATCCACCTTATACTGGTTAGAAAAGGGTTATGGCTCCCTTAAATAATTGATATAGTGGTATAATGCCCTTAATAAAGAAAGACATATCCCCTGTACTTTTGTGGTAAAGACTGTGGGAGCTTTGCAGTTTATAAGGTCCTTAAGATGCCCAAAGGGGTAATAAAATCTGTTTGGGCTTATTTTGTATGCTTCTAGCTCACCCCCTTTTCGTTGCTTTAAAGAGCAGCTTTACTATGATATTTCTTGGCGATAGAATGCCGATCAATGCGCACGTTCATGCAGCAAATTTTTATGTTGCAAATATAGAATTAAATGGCAGCATGATGTTAAATGCTGCCTAGAGTTGTAATTTTGCCCAAATCGCAAAGCCCCTTGTCCTGGAGAGAGTGCAGTGACTTTCTGAAGTGCTTCCTTGTTCCTAGAGTAAACACTGCCTTTTTTTTTAGATAAAATCAGTGCTTGCTGATCAGTGGTGGAGGAAGGTTCCACTGATTTGAGGATATTCCATTAATGATTTTGTTCGTATTTTGTTCTACAAACTGGTGCAAGTGGAAGTGAATGCTGAAGAAGGTGGCAAAGCTAAGACTGTGATTTATATTGTTTTTTTTTTGTTTATTTTATTTTTGTTTCATAATAAAATTCCCACTTAACCAGGTGAGTTGCACTTTATTCTGGAGCGTCTGTCCATCTTTTATATCCCACACTGTAACACTTGGTGTCAGAAGTGGGATATAATTGCCGTTTTTGTGACCAGAGTAAAGAAGAGAGTTGAAGTAGCGGGTATTTGTTTGGATAGCCAGGATGGACATGGCAGCTGGTGGACAACCACAGGGCACCCTTACCAGACACATGGCAGCCCAGACTGGGGCCCAATTATTGACTCGTTTGCCTGATGTACGTCCTAAGGTTAAGAGACAACCATCTGAGAGGTCAAAGGAGGAACCAGGTGAACTTGGAGATGACTTGCCAACAGAACTACTACTGGAATCGGAGGATCTCGAGAAGGAGGTGGATGCTTCATACATGGAACAAGCTCCCATGGAGGATGTGGGAGAACTCTTAAAATGGTTATGTGTTCAGCAGGTCCAGTTGGATAAGGAACGAGAACTGGATCGAAGGCATCAAGATGCCAAATGGGCAGATACTATGTGGGTACTACAGGCTATCAGAGTAGAGCATGCTGATCATCCTCAAGGCCCCCGGGACATTAAATTAGCTAGACTACAAGAGACTGATGACACTGAGGCCTATTTGACCACATTTGAAAGGGTGGCACAAACATGTGGATGGCCGAAGGAGCAACAGGTTGTGCGACTATCCCCCCAGTTGACGGGAAGAACCCAGGTCATATATAACCGACTAGCTATACAAGTGGCAGATGATTATGACTTTGTAAAGAAGGAAATTCTACAGAGATATGATATAAACACTGAAACCTATCGGCAGCAGTTTTGTTCCTTAAAGATGCAGCCAGCAGATGCTCCCAGAGAGGTTTATACGCGCTTGAAGGATCTTAGCGACAAATGGCTACAACCTGATAGTAAGACCGTTCAGCAAATAATGGAGGCCATCACCATCGAGCAATTTATCAAAATTCTCCCCCAGGATGTACAACTCTGGGTTAGAGAACATAAACCTGAAGGAGCTGAAAAAACCATTGAACTAGCTGAAGACTTCTGGCAGCGAGACCATCACGGGGATGATACACAGGGGGATCCATCCATACCCCTGCCAGTACTCCAGTAAGAAACATCTTTTCTTCTGATTTATGTAGAAACAGACCAGAAATGAGAAAGGAGAGAAGAGAAAGATTACCCCTGTCAGAGGTAGTATGCCATGGCTGTAAGAAGAAGGGACATATGATTAGAAACTGCCCAACAGCTAAAAAAGACTTTGGACATTTGGCCTTGGCCAATTGGGCTCCTTATATCACCACAGTTAAAATGGGACCCGATAACATCATACGACTGTTGGACTCTGGGAATCGACAAACGCTGGTGAGAGCTGACCTAGTGGAGGAAATAGCAAAGATGGAAGGAGGAACCAGGGTCACATGCATCCATGGGGACACCCCCTATTACTCCACTGCCCCAATGAGACTCACCATTAATGGAAGCTCTAAAGACCTGGCAGTAGGAGTAGTACCTCATTTGCCTGTTCCACTGATAATAGGACAAGACCATCCAGACTTTTCCAAATTAATGGAAAGACATGATTTAACACCTGTGGTAGCAGTAACACCACGTTCACAAACCAGGCAAAAACAGGTAAATGAAACAATGGAATCTGTGTTTCCTTTTTCAGATGACTTATTCAAGGCCCCAGGGAAAACACCTAATGGGAAGGCAGAAAAACGAAAAAATTAAAAGGGACTGGCGAACCAAAATATTAATGGACTGATGAGTCAAGATCCTGAGACAATAGCTCAGGAACAAAGAAAGGATGAAACCCTTAACCAGTTTTTCTTACAGGTTAACAAAGATAATGGGACTGATGGGACTCATAAGTTCTTATTATTGAATAACATCATATATAGAGAGAATATACCAACCCTAAAAATGGGGATAAAGTCTTGCAATTAATTGTGCCACAGAAATTTAGGAAAGAAATAATACAATTGGCCCACGATATACCCCTAGTAGGGCATTCTGGGAGAGATACCACCTTAAAACGAATACTTGATCATTTTTTCTGGCCTAGAATACATGACATGGTAGCTGATTTTGTTCAGAGTTGCCCTGACTTCCAGAAAGTCGCTAAGATAGGAAGAAAGGAGGTGGTACCTCTCCAGAATATACCCATAGTTAGCCAGCCATTTGATAGAATCGCCATGGATATAGCGGGCCCTTTAGAGACCAGCACTAAGGGTAACCGGTTTATCTTTGTCATCTGTGACTATGCCACCTGCTATCCAGAGGTGATTCCAATGCGAACGGTCACAGCACAAAGAGTGGCCCGAAGAATTGGCAAAAGTTTTTTGTAGAGTTGGCATCCCTAAGGTGGTATTGAAAGATAGGGGAACCAACTTTACTTCTGTACTATTGGCGGAACTATATAGACTACTGGGTATACAGGCTATTCAGACTTCACCTTATCAACCCCAAACTGAAGGACTGACAGAAAGATTCATCCAGACATTGATGAACATGTTAAAGAAATTTGTTAGTGAGGAAGGCAGGAACTGGGACTTATTTCTGCCCTATCTTTTGTTTTCACATAGAGAGGTACCACAGGCCTCTACAGGCTACTCCCCTTTTACCATCCTGTATGGGCGTAACCCAAGGGGACCTTTGGATGTAGTCAAAGAGTCCTGGGAGGAAAACACTAAGGTAGGAAAGAAGGGGGTCCTAGAGTACATGGTAGCTTTGAGACAACATTTGAAAAGGTATGTTACCTTAGCCCATCAGACACTGAGCGATAAACAGGCTCAACAAAAGAAACATTATGATGTAGGGGTAGGACATAAACAATTCATCCCAGGGGGACTAAGTATCATTACTTTTACCTGCCAGTGAAAATAAACTACTGATGAAATGGCAGGGGCCTTATAGTGTGGTTAGGCAAGTTGGCCCTGTAACTTATGAAATACAGATGCCCCATAGAAAGAATAAAAACCAGATATACCATGCAAACTTGCTTAAGCTATGGCATGCAAGGCCCAAAGAGGAAGAAGTAGGTGGCTATATACAAATGGAACCCCAACAGTCCGAGCTGGATATAGCCTACGAAAGGTTGGAAAATAGGGGCTGACTACAGGAAATGCAGATAAATCCCTCTCTATCTACATCTCAACATACCCAGTTGCAACAATTGCTCAGTAAATATACTGACATATTTACCAGTGTACCTGGTCGGGCGGTGGGTATACAGCATGAGATCAGATTAACACAAAATAATCCTATACATCAGAAACCATACCGGTTACCAGTACAGGTTAGAACAGAGGTAATAAAGGAGGTAAGAGCTATGGAACAACTAGGTATAATTCAGCCCTCCCACAGTGCCTGGTCTTCACCTATGGTGATAGTGAATAAAAAGGAGGGGGGTATTTGCATTTGTTTGGATTCTTGAATGGTGAATGCTGCCTCCCTCCCTCCTTGATAGGTATCCTATGCCTTGCATAGATGATAGTATTGATCGCCTAGGAAGTGCCATGTACATATCCACCCTTGACCTCACAAAAGGGTACTGGCAGATTCCCCTTGCCCCTCAATCATGGGAAATTACTGCTTTTAGTACCCCAGTAGGCCTAAACGAGTTCCTAACAATGCCTTTTGGACTGCACGGAGTGCCGGCTACGTTCCAGCGCTTCATGGATCACATACTACAGCCCTATACATCCTTCTCTGCAGCCTACCTGGATGATATGGTGGTGTTTAGTCCAGATTGGGAATCACACCTGAGCCACCTAGAAGAGATCATAAGGGCATTAAAAAGGGCAGGGGTCACTATAAATCCTACCAAGTGTAGCCTGGGACAGACTGAAACAAGGTACCTGGGGTACATGATTGGGAATTGAGTTATTAGACCTGAAGTGAATAAAGTGGAAGCAGTATCCACTCATGATATTCCCTGAATGAAAAACAGGTTTGTGCTTTTTGGGGTTGGCCGGTTATTACCGACGCTTTATACCCAGATTTTCAGCCATAGCAGGATCCCTAACGGAGTTAACTAAGAAAAAATATTCAAATAAGGTAGAGTGGACCAAGGAATGCGATGAAGCATTCAGAATGATTAAAGCTACCTTATGTGCCTATCCAGTTCTGAGAAGTTCAGATTTTGAAAAACCTTTTTATGTACAGACTGATGCATCAGGAGTAGGTTTGGGAGCTGTACTTACACAAGTTATAGAGGGAGAAGAACACCCAATAGTATATATGAGTAGGAAGTTACATGTGAGAGAGCGGAAATATGCAACTGTAGAGAAAGAATGTTTGGCCCTTAAGTGGGCTATAGAAGCTTTGAAATACTATCTCTGGGGTTCAGAATTTACAGCGACCATAATCCTTTATGTTGGCTACATCAAATGCGAGAGAAAAATCCCAGAATTATGAGATGGTATTTGGCTTTACAACCATACTGTTTCAAAGTTATCCATAGGAAAGGGAGTTCCACCCTCCTTAAGGAAGGATGTTTATATCTAAAAGAGGGAGTATTCTCCTCTTTTCTTTAAGAGGTGAAAATGTGACAGGGCTAATACCTGGCATGGAATAATGTTTCATACTTTCTCTTGGTTGCAACCATCTATCTTCTTGTCTTCTAGAGCTATCCCTTTTATTTTCCTGATAAGGAGGCAGGCCACCTCCTTATCAAGTAAACCACCCCCCTTTTAAGTCTTCTATATTCTTTGCCCCTCTTTTTTATTCTCTTCCTTCCATTGAAACATTATTCACAAATTTCCAGCATAAATCCACCTTATACTGGTTAGAAAAGGGTTATGGCTCCCTTAAATAATTGATGTAGTGGTATGATGCCCTTAATAAAGAAAGACATATCCCCTGTACTTTTGTGGTAAAGACTGTGGGAGCTTTGCAGTTTATAAGGTCCTTAAGATGTCCAAAGGGGTAATAAAATCTGTTTGGGCTTATTTTGTATGCTTCTGTAGCTCACCCCCTTTCGTTTGCTACTGAATGCTTTGCGGTGGCTGCGCGATAGTGCAATCGTGCCCACATTCGTGCAGCAAATTTTTATGTTGCAAATATAGAATTAAATGGCAGCATGATGTTAAATGCTGCCTAGAGTTGTAATTTTGCCCAAATCGCAAAGCCCCTTGTCCTGGAGAGAGTGCAGTGACTCTCTGAAGTGCTTCCTTGTTCCTAGAGTAAATGCTGCCTTTTTTTTTAGATAAGGTCAGTGCTTGCTGATCAGTGGTGGAGGAAGGTTCCACTGGTTTGAGGATATTCCATTTATGATTTTGTTCGTATTTTGTTCTACAAACTGGTGCAAGTGGAAGTGAATGCTGAAGAAGGTGCCAAAGCTAAGACTGTAATTTATATTGTTTTTTTTTTTTTGTTTATTTTATTTTTGTTTTATAATAAAATTCCCACTTAACCAGGTGGGTTGCACCTTATTCTGGAGCGTCTGTCCATCTTTTATATCCCACACTGTAACACACCAATGTATTTACTTTGTATCTGTTGTTGTTGGTGGTGTACTATGTCTGAATTGGAACCTTTGTAAACGAGTCATTGGCTCAAAGGCATTAATCCCAGATTACAAGGGTATTGTAATCTGAGAGCCAATAAATAAAATAAAAATAACATATCTGAGTGACAGTGTAGCCTAGAGGTTAGAGTAATGAGCTTGGTACATCTGACAGACCTGTGTTTGATTCTCACAACTTCCACTTGCATACTGTGTGATTTACAAGTCACTTAACCACTCCAGTGCTCCTAGTCTGCCCCTGAAAACAAGCACTTGTGCCTAGTGGGACTTACCTGGTTACCAATGAGTACTCTTAAGCTTGTATACGGACTCCATTTTAAAAATGTATGTGTAATTTTGAAAATGTGTTAAAAATGCCTACGAGGGGTTCCCTAGCAATCATCAACATATATTTACTTATTACATATCCTTTTATATGCCTTGAGTTTGTTTTTTTTTGGGGGGGGGGACACAGCTGCTGGTAATATATGAGCTGATCAAGGCAGGGGTTGAAGTGAAGTGTTACTTGACTCTCACATCCCTGTGACGTACAGATAAATAGTTTCTTGCAGCAGGGGGCCCATGGCAAGGAAGGATGACCAGCCTGTAAGGGTGTGAACAGGAACAGGCCCATTTCCTTTGCTTTGTCTTTGCCCACTCAACTTACTTCTATCCCCACTTAAAAAAAATCAAGTCTTACTTTTAAATATAAAAAGATGAGTGTCAAGTTTCTAAGATGTACATTACAGTCTTATTTATCTGATGAAGCAACTGGTACTAAATGGCTCACATGCAACTGTTCTGTATGTGGTCCACTGTCCAACCTTAGCAGTCTATTTTCTTTTTCTAGGAGTTTTGTCCTCCCCTACCTCACACAGACATGAAGATGCACCAGGTATGTGAGGAGGCCTGACCCCCTACCCCCCCCCCCCAAAAAAACACCTCTGCATTCATTGAAGTAGGGACCTTGGTCCACACAAGAAAATAATTATTTTCACTGCATAGTTTCAGAAATTATAACAATAACGTCCTTCTATCCTAGACCGTTTCATTCTATCTGCATGGAATACATCCTATGTGCACAGAATGTAAATTATTGAGAAGCGTTGGGACCCTCTTTTTTAATCCCTTATATGACTGCAGCTCTGTTCAATAATTTTACTAATGGAATCCCAAGAGCAAACAACTGCTGGCCAACTCTAAAACTTTTAAAATATATAACTGTAATATGATAAAACACAGAAATGTAACATGCCCAACAAATCAAGACACACCTCAGCTAAAACGCAGAATTTACATCAGCACTCATCACTTCCTGAACCCTGATCCCCCACACACACCAGTTCCTCATAAACCAGTGATTCTACCAACACACCCCTGTAAATTTCCGGCAAAGCACAACATTCAGAGAGCACAGAGGGGGGTGGACTGGTTGACCCAGTGCTTTGTGGTTCTTGTCCCAAGCATTTACAAATGTAGCGTATATCTGGAGATTTATTTATTTATTTGCTTTTGTTAACCAGGTAAGCACACTAGACAGCAAAGTGCCTATTTTCAGGAGCGACCCGGGAGAGTTACAGGGTATCCATGAGCACAAGGTTACATACAGGAGCTTACAGTGGAGGTTACATACAGGAACGACATGCTCCGCCATTGGGTAGTACAGCAGTGAACATCAAAATAACAATTAGGAATTTGCAGCAAGAACAACACAAGCAGGAGCAAAATATCAAAATTGTAAGGTGCAGATGCCTTTAGTGAGAGAGAGGACTTGGTGTGAGACCAGGTTAGGATAATGGTTAAGAGCAATAGATGCCGCTCCACCTGGGGCGGTAAGTGCATACGGAGGGAGAGCAGCAGAGGAGATAGCACTGGGAGAACTGCTGTAGTCTAGAGATGAAAGCCCAGTTAGTGGCATGAAGATCATCCAGCAGAGAGACAAGTCCAGCAACCTGAAGGATTACTTTAGAGGTGTATAAAGGTTTGGGGAGAACTATTGGGACTGACTAAGTAAATCCTGCACAGACACCAGGCCATACAGTACTTACTGAAAGTATTTGGGAGCAGCAGACAGTATTTTCAACAAGAAATAAGAAGTCCAGCTCCAGAATTTAACACCTGCCCAAACTGGCGTTCACACAGAACAGAAGACACCTCCAGAACCTTGTCATGCAGTGGGACTAGCACTTTAGTTTAAATCTTTAATTATTCATTCTATGATAAGCAGCTCACCATTTAGAACACATAAAGAAGGTTGCATGTTGGCCTCCATTAAACTGAGTGACATTACACAGTAAATGTCTTTCATTCTTTACATCAATAATACTCAATTTCCAATTGCACTTCAAGATTTCCAAGATAAGCACAGGTCTTACTTCAACAGCTTCCAATTACAGAACTAGCATCATAAGACTCTCTCAGGATACAGTATTGCGGTACATGAGAAGTTCAAGGCAACATTGTGTAGCAACTTTCCAGTTTCACTCCCCTTACCCTTCGTATGAGCTGAAATCACTGATTTAAAGTAGAGGCACAAAAGGCTTTGATGTCTGCTTCCCAACTGCTCACTAAGCCAACTGCTTCATGTCATGGTGAATGACCAGAGGAAAGTATATTATTTTTTATATAATCCAGCTTCTAGCAGTACTTTTATTAAAACATGTTTGCTTTCTTACAGAATTTCAATCTACATACATACACTACTCATAGCAATGGATTCTGTTACAGTAAAGGCATGACAACATACATATTAATGCACAGATATACTTTATAGCTACAGTTACTTCCAGGGCCACAAACAAATGTAAAGCTGTCAACTATTTCTTCTCTTAATAACAGCAGTTAAACTGGTTTGCAGACATTTATTTTCCTCCAGTACCTGTTAAGAATGTTTCTAGTTCTCATAGCTACTGTAATCCCTGTACACGTACATGCAAAACTTCATAGACTACAGTAAACAGTTTGTAACAACTTTCAGGTGCCTGCCGTTTATCAAATATCAATGTACTTAATTTCCCATACCTGAAAGTAATGTAATGGTGTTTCATTTTCATACACTTTACACACTGTTATAAATTAAAGTTAACAACTCTTAATTGGTTTGCACTTGTCCCTGCATTTTTCCATTTTGAGGCCAATATCTTAATTGTACTATCTATGCAAAAAAAATTGCAAGGTGTATTATGTTTTTGATCATATACTGCAAGCTAAACTTATTTTGGATGTATGTCTCAATCAGCTCCTAAAGTGATTATAACTTGCAATATATTCAGCAAAAAATTAAAAAGACATTCACAGTGGCAAAAGTTCTATTAAATAAGATATTTTTAGAACATCATCTATCAACACATTTTGACTGTACCCTCATGGTAAGGTGCTGTGGGAGAACTTAATACATCCACATTAACTCATGGCAATTTAAACTGGCAACAATGGCATATGCATTTGGCAGTCTCTACCCATGTTCCGATAACCTGCAGCCAGAACTTATGCAAACTTATTTGTTTGATTTAGTTTGAATATATGATGCTGGACTGTGCTGCAGTCTGTGGGGACTGCTGAATGAATTCAGTGAAGTGTCTGAAACAACAACACATCTACCTTAATACCACCAGCAGCTGCAGCAGCGTCCAGCGCACCACCCTAATGGCCTGACTTATGACTCAGTCAGCAATGGACAACCGAGTGAAGAGTAGACTGTCTGTAGAGACCTTCACACTGACAGACCATTGGAGGGAGGAGCATAATGAGGAGGAGAAACTAGGTCTGGTCTGGATGCCGTGTGGCCCGCCACTGCTAGTGCAGAGTGCTGAATATACCTGGGAGGGATTCAACTGAAGAAGTTCCCACCACTCCATTGTCCGACTCCAACTGCCATCCACCCTGAGTCCAAGACAGTGACCAGTCCAAGTGGAGTCCAACCACTAAAAGAAACTTGTGTAAAGCCAAGCCGTGGGATAGTTTCAGTTGCATCAAGCAACAAATCATGGTGTCACACCATCCCGTGGCTCGTGCTCTCTTTCTTCACATGTCCATGTGGGGCAGGGGGCAGATAATCTGCACATCCCCACCCACGGCCCGCTCTCTCAGTACTCTCGCTAGTCATGGGGGGGTGGAGGCTGCCTGCTGCTGTCTCTCACTGACCAGACAGAGTGAACCTTTGCAGAGATGGGAATGGGATCCATTGGGCCCCCTGCCAGTGTGAGGCCTGGCGCCATGGTGCTATTGGCGCCATGGTAAATATGCTATTGCGTACAGGGAGACACAAGATATTGCAAGAGTCTAAACTGTATTTAGTACTTACCTCTGAAACATAAGGTACTGAGCTCTCCACATCATATGTTTCAGAGAGTGACCCCTTTACTTGTTATTTTTCTTAGTAAAATGCATACACAAAATGGATATAGATGTAGCCATTCCTGCCAATAATGCAGTCATTACAGGATAATTGTTAAACAGTGATATGCAGGGCAATGTGAAAAAGCAGTTCACTGGTATGTTTGAAGGGATCTGGGGTCTGATACACAGTCACAGTTGGGGGTGGCAGACTTTAATGGTACACAGAGGCTGTCTGTTCCAACACCTTTGAATACTGCTAAACACACAGCGCAGACTGAGCCATTGGGGTGGAATTCTACACCCCAGTGGCTCAGACATAGTGTAAATGACAGTCACCAGATGTTTGTGTTTGCAAATGGGATTTCTGAACACAAGCATCTCAATTACGACCACAAGTGATGTCTACGTATGACATGAGGCACTGTTGCCTCAGTCCTTGTCTCAATCCCTTAACCTCATACATTATGGAGTGCTTGTGGGTCTTATTGATATATAGTTTTTGTGTCCCTCACTGGTTATCCCTGATGGTCCAGGAGTTCCTTGATTGGTCTGTTTTAAAGTTTTCATCTCTGCTAGCCAGTAAAATACCTACCTACAGCCCTGTACCCCCACACATTGTGTAAAGGAAAGCTCTTCAAATTCAGTGCCCCCACCCCCAAAAAGCTTGCCCCCGATCCAGCTTTTTATGCAGAAAAGCAAGTTTTTCTCGCGCTGCTACTTGCTTCATATTTTATTGCAAAAATGCTGCGAACCGGGATTATGGCGGACATTGGAGGGCTCCATTTACTGTAAAGGTGCGGTGCCACATTGCTCGAATGTATTGAAGTGAGCAGTGTGGTGCTGCACCTTTACAGTAAATGAAGACCCCCCCAGCATCCACCATATTCCCAGTTCACGGCATTTTTGCAATAAACAAAAAGCAAGTAGCAGTGCGAGCTAAAACGTGCTTTCTGCACTAAAACTGGATCGAAATAGGTTGAAGGCGGGGCAATTGAATTTGCAGAGTTTTCCCTTTAATTGAATGGTCTCTCACCGATCTTGGTCTCAGGTTGATCTATGCTGCAGCTGCTACACACAAATGCCACTTCTGTGGAACTGCTTCTCACAGTTCCTCAAGGGTTGGAGGGCTGCTGCACATGGGTGGCTGTTAAGGGCCTGAAAGCATCTGTGCGTAGCACAAAACTTCACTAGCATGCCAGCCCCATGGCTTTCCATGTGCCAGCACAATGTGAATTATGCAGGCACTGTGAAAGGCTTGCGACCAGTTTGTGCATAGCACAAAGGGGTACAAGTTTGACCTGTGGCGCAAAGTGGTCCTTGTGACCCATTTGTGCCACCTGTTGATGACTGTGTATGGGGACCAAGGTGTTTGCCAGTGCAGTGCAAAATACAGCTTAAAGACCATGTGGATTCAACAGTTCAAGCTGCAAGAAAAATTCCAACAGTTCTGGACTGCAACAGGAACTGAATAAACTGATCAACCTGGAAATAATAAAGAAAGTAGAAAAGTCTTCTCCAGCCCCTGCGAGCTAGACATGTTGGTGCATTCCTTCTAGAGGATTGGTTAGCTTCATTTTTAAGCATTTTGGTGGATTGCCCTGGAACAGATGTTGCTTTTGGCTTGGTACACAAAACAATTAATGTGGTGCCTTCTCCTGCGGAAGCCACTTGAAGTACCAAAGCACCCAATGGGATGCCTTCCAGAAAAATCTATCTAAACAGTAACCAATACCCATGCAGGCTCACCCCTGCTGTACAGTGCATGGTAATAAAGTAAATACGGCAGCATAATAAGTAAACTGCAAAAACAGGGACAAGGGTTATTAGAGCAAACAGAAGCATGGCTCTTGGGAAGGAAAGGGTAAGAGTTAAGCAGCAATGAAAAATAAAAGGTAATCACTAATTAGTAATTATAGGAGGCAGTACTGCGCAGTGGTTTAAGGCTCTGAGCTGCAAACCTGGAGACCTGGGTTTGAATCCCACAACCACCACTTGCATACTGTGTGACCCTGAGCAAGTCACTTAACTTCTTTGTGCTCCTAGGTCGCACCTATAAACAAGCTTCAGCTTAGTGTGTCTTTCCTGGTTAAAAAACAAATCTAATTACACCAGACCTCCCCTAATAGTCCCATAATGTAGTTACTATTCTAGTTCACCAGTATAAACCCCATGGTCTCTTGAGAGTGCCCTTTTGGCACCCAGTGTTGGAATCATACTTCCAGAGCTACCGGGGCCCTAAAAAGTCTGGATCAGGAACCATCTGCGCCTGTTTTAAATTGGTGTGTAACACACGCCAAAGGGTCAAATGGAGGGCACACTGCACTAAAGAGTACACATTAGTTTGTATACCCTATATTTTCTTAGTAAAAACAAGCATACAATGCAAAGCCTTGTGTACCACATCTCTCTTTTTTCCAATGCATTTTCTAAAAACTATATATTTGAGCATGGCATGTTATTTATTTGTAAACCACTGGTACCTGGGAAAGACACACTGAGCCAAAGCTCATTTCTAGGCACAATCCAGTAGAGGGAAACAAGGGGGTACAAAGTTAAAAAGAAAAAAAAGCAGCAATGCACACTTAGTAACAGTATTAATTTATTTACTTATTTATTTGAGGGTAGGGAGGTGAGGGAGAACAGTTCAATCTAACAAGGTGCAATAAATACAAAACAATAACAGCTGTACAACAAGCAAATACCAGCAATAAGGTGCATGACGTTAAATAAATTGGCAGATGCACAAAAGCAATACACATACAGAGAAGGAACAGTACTGTAAATTGTGAGGGTGGATGGGGGGATCAGTATACAGTGCAAATGCAGGGCAAGGGAGAGCCATGGCCAGAGGGTGGCAGTCAGCAGCGTTTGATTTGATGAATGATACCAAGATACAATGATGAAAATGCAGTTATAGAGTAAAATGAACTAGATAGCAATGCAGCCCTAGAGCATATAAATCATACAGCTGAGCTTCATCATTTAAAATGCTGTTGCTGGTAATGTTTACTGCTTCTGGAATATAGAAATGCATCCTATGAACATACTGTATTCTTGACAATGAATTATTGTATACCGCACTTGATTTGCCTACGCACCTGTAACCTAATCTAAAATATATGTGCAGTTATATATAAACTCTGTACATACTGTACTTAAATGTCTGTATATCCAACTGAACCCTTTGAAAATAGATACTTGCCAGAAGGATTTTAAGTAACTAAAAACAAAACTAAAGTAAATGGCAGAAAGTCATATTTTCTCTTCCAAAGTTATGGTTTGAAAAGCAAAGTGGGTACCACTTTCTGAGCTTGACCACTGCAAAAAAAAAGTTAAGCATGAACCTTGTTAACCCCGCAAAATAGACAATAAACTGGAAGTAATTATATAAGGCCTATAAAATGGGCTGGGCAAATTCAAGCTACAGATGCTTTAAACAGGCTGACACCAGGGCATTTATCTCAGCATCTGCATTACACTATGCCATCTGAGAAAATGTACCCATGCTAGCCTGCCCCTGGTTCATCACCTCAGATATCACACTGCCAGTATAAAATCCACATTTACAATAAGATGTCATGTTCCCGCACCCAAACCTGTTAGCAAACCAAGGTGAAGAAAGCTTGTCTACTGCTGTACATTCACCAAGATTCAATCAAATTTCTTATCATATTACTACATTTTCTAGGGGTGTCTGTGGTGTGTGTGATGCAGTAGCAGAACAAGCATGATCCAGTACAACCCTCCCCCCCAAGCTGCTCTAAAGAACCTACCTATCACCCATTTTATGAATGCAACAAAACACAACAGGGTGGCCTATGTACTGAGATAACCACGCTTCCAGAGGATATAAAGCCCTCTGTCTTCAGAGTTGGATCTTACAGCTACCCTAGGCATCCAGTTAGCTAGTTATTTCTGCATAAGGGAGGCCCACCACCACTCTGTGATGCATTATTACATGCTGGATCATGAAAGACCCTTCCACACCAGCTCACCAAAACCTTTTCCCCTTATTTTATAACTTTTGAATCCTCTCCTACCACCCCATGTTTTAGACAAGGCTGGCAGTATAGCCTAGAGATTAGAGTAATGAGCTCTGAATGAGCTTGGTACATTCAGCAGACCTGGGTTTGATCCCGACAACCTGCACTTGCATACTGTATGAGTCTGAACAAGTCACTTAACCTCCCCAGTGCTCCCAGGTTGCCCATGAAAACAGGCACTAATAAATAAAAAAGTCCAAAGTCAGGTGACCACTTCCTATACTTTATTGTAAGCTTGACTGGCTTATAATGAGTTAATAGAGCCCCTGTGGTGTTTCCTATGGTACAAGACAATCAGACTCCTCTCTAGAGGTTCAGGCAGCAGGCAGAACCACTTCACTATGCTTTGCACTCCTCTCACCCAAACCTCATGATCGGACCCTGTTCTACCACAAGAGACACCCCACGGAGGCCCCAATATTTACAGTATCCAAACCATCATGTTTTGCAATTTCAGTTTTGTAACTCATTTTAAACTGATTTTTAAGCAGCAATGCAATGAAGGGAGGGGCCAGCCCGCTAGGTAGTTCAAGTATTTTTTTTTTTTTTTTGGTTACCGGGTAAGGTCCACTAGGCACAAGTGCCTATTTCAGAGGTAACCTGTGAGCACTGGGGAGGTTAACAGTTTGCAAGAGAAGGTTGTGGGAATCAAACCCAGCTGGGCTTGATTTACCAAGCTCATTTTTACAGCTCGTTACTCTAACCTTTAGACTAGGCTATACTGTCACATTGTAAAAATCTAAATATAGTAAGTTACTAAAGAGTACAAACATTTTATTTTTTTAAATAACACAAGTCTAGCTGAACTTAAGGCTATATCCTGCTCTTTGTTTGTAACTGGAAACTACTAATTCACTAAAAATGCCACCAACAAATAACCTTATTCCTGGGGAGAAAAAAAACTGAAAGTATGCAGAATTGCCTAGCTCTCCTTTCTCACAGACACAGAAATTGTTGGCAGATGAGAACTGCTTGTCCCACCTAATCTGCCCATTATGTCCCTGCTGATATTGTTCCCACAGATCCTACCGGATCTCTGATCACTCCCCGCATAGTTGAAGCCTACCACTTTCCCAGTTAAGCAAAACTACTTAAAAAACTAGCTTTGGCTCTGTGAGTGTTGTCAACAAATATGCAATTAGTGACTTGCACCAAATAATGTGCCCACGAGACAAAATGTAAAATAGCAGTAAACTATTTATTGGGGAATGTTCACAAGGGACAGAGGGATGCAGAGCGAAACTGGTTTTTCAGAAACTTGTTAACTCTGGTTTTAGACTGAACTTAAGTAGCTGACTAGGCTTACCCACTTAAACATTTTAAAACATCTGTAAATGTAGCAGTGACCATAACAGTGACAGTAGAAGTAATAGTGACAGTATCGGTGACAATAACAGTGACAGTGCAGCTCTCACCCCCCCCCCACCAGACAAGACCATACAGTAGCAAATAACACTGCAAACCTTTTAATATTATCAACCCACCCGTACTGGAGACACTATCCACTGGTTCCAGTTTAACCGTTAAACCTTAAAGGGAGCTCCCTGTACTTCGCTGGGTACCCAACCATAGGAACATTGCAGGCCCAGTGACATTGCACCTGGTTGGCTGATGGTGTTACACTTTAAAACAAACAGAACAGTCAACCCCACCCCCAAAAAAACACAGGCCATGCAGTTACATAAATGGACAACCTCCAAATGAGGTATTTGTAGCTCCTGACCTATTGGCCAAATCTGAACTCAGTATTTGGTGACAATATTTTGCACAAACTTTCCCATTGCAGGGCAAGCCCTGAGAGTACTCACGGTTCTGTTGTACCAGCTCCCTTTGTCAACTATGGCTCCTTTTTTCCTTTCTGCAGCTGGAGATCCTCTCAGGCCTAGGATTCAGTTGTGGGGAGGGGGCATCTAGAAGATGCAGGTCTCAGTGCCGCTATGTGTGGCAGCTCAGGCTCTTTTTGTTCATAGTCATCTGGAACTCTTCTATTCCCTTTCTCTCTTTTCCCTTTTCCTCTTCCACAGGTCAGATCAATCTAAGGAGCAGGGACCCCACACCACACAAACATATCTAGGCTTCTGGATCCTACTATGGCAGGCAGGTTAGAACCTGGCAGTAGTACTAACCAGCCCTTCTCCCAGAATGTTTGCAGGACTGATCCAGAAGCAAATGATTTGATACCTTTTAATGGACCAACATAGATGTAACAACAAGAACAAAGAGAACAAGACTGATGTAAGTATTTCTCTTGCCGTTGTCTCATTGCAAACTTTCTCACACAGTCTCTAGTGCCCACAGACTAGTAGTTGGAGCACACTTACTGGATCAGCAAGCATTTGCCTGCTTTCACAGGACAAACAGGAACAGTGTCTTTCTCTAAAATGATGTACTGACACAATCAGAAACAGTTCAAATTCTGTACTTTCAAGGTTGTAAAAAACCGTTGCAGTCTTAAAGCAGGACCAAGGAGCATGATGTCATACTCCAAACAAATAGTACTGAAAACATGTCCTCCTGATGAACAGCACCTGTGACCTTCCTCCTTCAAAATAATGAATCTTCTCCTGTGTGTTATCAGAGGGAGTGTCTGTCTTATCTCTGATCTTGGTGTTGGCTAGAGAATTGGTGTCAGCTAGACAGGGGTCAATCCTTGGTCCCACCCTTTTCTCCATCTTCATAAATAGTCTGCTGTCTGTCTGCCCCTCTTTCCATGTTCAAATATATGCCGATGACTCTATGATCTTTGCTTCTGACCCCTCCCTAGCTCCAACTGAACCCGTCCTCCAGTCCGACTTTGGGAACATGCTGCATTGGCTTGATGCAAAATCTCTCAAAAGTAACACTAAAAAAAGTCACAATGGCATTCGGTTCTGCCCAAAAACTGGCCAAACTGCCCCCTTCTATGCTCTAGATGGGTCCAAAATCTCAGCAGTGGACAGCTACAAGTACCTGGGATTATGGCTTTACCCCAAACTGGACTTCTCCCCACACCTCAATTCAATTCATTACAAGTTCCGTCCCAAACTAGGCATGTTGCAAGGGCATAAACACTGTCTCTCCCTCCCTGTCAGGAAAGACATTATAACCAAGCTTATCCTCTCTTTCTTCGACTATGCTGACGTGATTTACAGTTCAGCCCCTCAGTTCTCCATGGCCAAGCTTGACCCTCTGTTTGACACCTTCTGTCGCTTCACCACCCATCTCCCTTACCACATGCATCATTGCCTTGTATATCACACAGTTTCCCTCACCTCCCTAGCCAATCGCCGGCTCAAACACTGTGTATTTCTCATCGACAAGTTCTAGTTCAATAGACTTCCCTCCTACCTCTCACCCCTTTTAGCCCCTGCCCCCTGCTCTGGCTATGCCCCATGTTCCCATGACCCATGCTCTTTCTCACTAGTTACTCCACATTCTTTCACGGGGAAACAAGCTTTTGCCTACCAGCTCTCCACCAAGCGGAATCCACTACCCCTTGCTGTCCACGGTTTGCCAACTGTGACAACCATCAAAAACTACTTCAGGCATCTCCCCCCACCATCTCTGCCACTCCCACTTAACCATTAGTCCGACGGCAACCTCCCCCATCTCCCATTTTCTTCCCCTCTCCCTCCCCCTCTACCCCTGTCCTTGCACCAATGCTAGCTCTTACTTCCGTGACCAAGTACCGTAGTGTGTAAACCTCTATTCTCAAAAGCACTACCTATACTGTAGCCTGTGGTATGTATTTGCCTCTATGTCCTATGAATTACTGTACGTACCGTCTCTCCGATTTGTCTCGCACCAGTGATCTGTACCTGTATAATTTTATCTGTTGCAAATTATTCTCACAGTATTGTAACAATTTCAGTGTTGTGTACAACTCTGTAATGCTGCATACTACTCCTGTAATATTTGTATTCTATACCCTTGCCCTGCCCTGGGTCACACCTGGAATCAAGCCTCAGCTCAATGTGCTTTTCCCAGTTATCAACTTTTAAATAAAAATAAATAAATACATTGGGACATCACTCTTTAAACTTTACAGGACTTAAAACATCTGTGTTTCATTTCACATGCTTAATGATGCATCTAACTGTTTTGGGACCTTAACTCATTAATGTCGTGCTTCCCACTGCAGCAATAACCTTTCATAGATTCATTTCTCCAAAGTTAGGTGTGAGGAGTTAACCTGTGAGTTCCCACTGAAGGAAGAGCTGCCAGGGTCATGGACACAGCCCTACTACATACATTTATTTTTCATAGCTACTAGGGCTCCTTAGAGAGCTACCGGGGCTGAGCCCTGGCAGACCCCAGCCTAATTCCAACAGTGGTGGCACCACAAAGTGTGGGTGAAATGTTGCAGGCCCAAAGCTTGGGTACACAAGTAAACAGCAAGCAGTCACCAAGGTGAAGAGGCAAAAAAGAGACAAGCAATCAAACCCAGTACTTGTAATCCAAGGCTCAATGGCCTTAATGCTGGTCTTTCACCCAAACTGTTAACAAGGCATAGTCCTGGCCAGGGCTTCCATCACCCTAACACCCTATCTAGCAATAGTATCTGTCTAAAACACATGGCTGAACCAAGGCCCTGATGGATTACTTATGGTTTTGCAGTCTCTTTATATCTTAAAGGCATCACTAAACAGACAGCTTCATCCACTACATACTGAAACAACTGGGACTTAAGAGCTAGGTACAAGTTGCACAGTGGTCTTCTGGTAACATGCAGAACTGAGCTGCGGGTTAGATATCTCAGCCTCAGTGGTCCTTACCCTGCATGAAGGACTTTTATCTTCACCTTTTATGTAACTAGACCTTGAGACCTCATGTATTGTGGGCCACACCCCATAGGGTTGGAAACCAGCCTAGGTTTCTACTTGCAGCTGTATTTACATTGGCCAGACTACCACACTTCTAAAAGAGCGAGTCCAGGAGCCCTTCAGGGCTAAAAGGAAAATGGACATGGCGCATCCTGTGGGAAAACATCTCAATGAGGTAACAATTTGAGAGGAATATAGCATACAGTACATGGGCATAGTCCATGTCCCATTCAGACAGCGAGGTGGTAATAGAGGTTTATTTTTGCACAAGGAGGAATCCATGTGGATATTTAATTTAAAACCTTTGAAACTTAATGGATTCAATAACTACATGGAGGGGCAGCCACTGCTTTAATTTAATTTTAAATTGAACAAAATGAGGTGTTTAGTAACTAAAAATCTGTCATTTGACATCTGGAATCTTGTGTCTTTAATAAATTATTTATGGAATGACAATGAATATATAATTCCAATATCCATTAAGTTAGCCCTGAAATATAAAATTTATCATAAGGAAAAATGTTCCGATATTGTTGGAAATAAAATTGTAAGGGCTACAAAAATATAATGTTTTTATCTAGAAAATATTAAAATAATTGATTTTCTCTTTTAACATTCACCTTTTTATGCCCCCCTCACCTTTTATACAAATATAAGTAATTACAAACAATGAAATGAGTATATTGTTACAAACATGAAGGGGGATTTAATGATAATTTTGGGTGGCATCACTGTTCTCTTATCTGGTCTCTTTTTTGATCAATGGAAATAATCCAAATAATAAAAATAATAATAAAAATTTAAAATGATGCAATAGATTTTTAAAGTGCCAGCAGGGATGACACTTAATCTTTTTATTGGATAAAACAGGTATTTTTATGCTGGAATTTTATTAAGGTGCTTTTTCACTGGTTGTTCATGTACTTGATTGTATATTTGATTCACCTGTAGCACAATATATTTAAACACTATGTGAAGTTGTAAGCCACACCTCTGATGAAGAGGTATTGCACCTCGAAGCGTTGGGCTGGTGTATGTTTGTGACTTGGAACCTGTATTGAATGTTGGATCTCTAACAGAGGTACTGTTATTACAACTTAATTCCATTTTTGCACAGTAAAAATATTTCAAAACTGATGCATGGAGTGCTGACGTTCTTTTACTGATTTTGGATCTTTATTTGCTAGCACCCAGTATGAACTGTGAGCACTGCTTCTTGTTGAAGACTGAGTTTCTATTTGTGTCTGGGCACTGGGGCAACAGTGACACCCCTAAGGGCTGCTAAACAGTGCATTGACAGTCAAATTACAAATGCCATTGTCCACTCCAGGCAGTACAGTCAGGCATAACTTAAACTATATAACTCCACACACATGTAAAGGACACAGAGTCCGCCTATGGGGACACATCAACACTAGACACTACTGCATGTTCGGGGCAGTCATTAGGGCCCCTACATAACTGGAATGAGTTCTTCACTGCCCATAATCTACTGAGTGGTCTCTAGCTGTGCTTAGGCCTCTGGATGCAAAGTCCAACAAATCCCTATTGAATATCTGTACATTGCTGTTACGTATTTTCTCCCCTAGCTTGCTATTCAACTGTTATTAGCATATTATGCCTTAGCTGGTTATGACTCTAACTTGTATTAGTTCTTACTATTATCACTGCTTGTATTCATTTGTCGTGCTCTCTACTGCTGTCTTATCGTACCTACAGTTATCTTCAATATATTCCTTCTGTTGTCGTTGGTGTACCTTACTGTTGTCAGTGCTGTATATCCAATTGTACTCTCCTGGGTCGTGCCTGAAAATTGTATTTATTTATTTATTAAAGTTTGGTAACCGGGTAGGTCCACTGAGCCCCGAAGGTCCCTTTTTCAGGGGTGATCCGGGATAACAGTACAAGTTCAAATGCAAAGAACAAGACAAAATTAGGTACCAGATATCAAGTATACAATGGTTAGAATGCTGGTTACAGTCTTGGTTATCTACAAGTTACTATGCAAGGTACAGATTAGTAAGGATATGAGACATGAGTAACAGATGACAAGTATACTGGTGAAGTGCTGCCAAGCAGAACGATAGAATGGTCAAAGGAGAGGGGAACCTGACAGGGTCCCTAGGAGAGGAAAAAAGGTAAAGGAGTCTTATGAGCCATGACGACAGCAAGTGCTTGTGTCAGTCATGTGGGAAATAGGCATGTTTTCTTTGCTTAGTGCACTTACCCAGTTACCAAAAGCTAATAAATAAATAAATATGTCAATCTATCTCTTTTTCCCAGCATGGGACGCTTCATTCCAGGGGGTACATATATGGGGTCCCTGAACTAGGCACCACTTGACACATACACACTCATCCTCTTCACCCACTCTACAGTACTTCAGACAGAAGACATTACCCACCTTCCCAGTTGCTGGGGAGCATAATTCAATAGCATTACAGCTCTTCACCCTCAGGGATACTCTGTGAGGGGCTGATCAAACTCTCCCCCTAGGTAGCCTAAACATAAGCAGTACAGTACCTTTTCCCGGACTCTGCTGCATCCTATTCACAGACCCTGTTTATAAAGGGTAAAATGCCTTGAGCCTCTCATGGTATAGACACATACCTGACAAACTATGCTTGGCACATGTGTGACTTCTCCTGGATCACAGCTAGTGTGAATGAGTCACGCAAAGCATGGTAATGACTTCTTTAGTGATGCTTTTTTCAAACTCTTTTTACTCCAGAGACCACTTTCATGAACCCATTTCACTCAGTATTGGGCTACATCAGGGAAAAGGTGGATTACCTATACATAAAATTATAGTCAAAGTATATGTTTAAGTTCATATATACTTGTGAAAAGAACATCACAAATCTACATTCAACACAAATTTCAAGAGAATTTTAAATCAAGTTTATTGTTTGGCTAACGTCTTAATCAGCTTCCCAAGAAGATGTGCTTACACTGCTGTGAAGGTTCTTTTCTGTTTTTAACTGCTTATTCCTATACAGTATCTCATCTTTCAACCTGCAGGCAAGAGGCAAATACATATGCACAAAATCACTTAAAATTAAAACTTTTTTTTTCTTATGGTAAACTTGATCTTTTACTAGCAAAATAGTGTTTAACTCATTGGTGCTACCTTTTAAAATCCCTGAATGCATGCTTTCACTCCCATGTGAAAAAAACACGTGCTGCCACTGTTCTCTCATCACACTTGTGAGAATCTGTGTACACATTCTCTATTCACTCCTGAGTGTATCATGGAAGTAGTGTTTTAAGAATAACAATGAATCAAAAGGAATGGATATTAATGAGACCGGTAATTGTCTCCAATATAAGTTATACATTATTGTTTCTGTATGGTGTCAAAGTATACCATTCCAGTAACTGCTCTATATCTTGTTTTTACTATTGGAATTCCCTGTGAAGGAAACATAAAAAAACAGTAGAATTCATGAAAGGATTTCATAAATGTGCAGGTCTCTACAGTCTTTTACCTGCATGTACTCAACATTTCATAACTTACATATTCACTGCAGAAGCTACTCTGTGCAGCTAACATCCATGAAAAGATACTGGAACTTTTGTAAGTTTGCATTTCCTATTAGATATTGTATATTCGGTAAAATATATATTTTAGATTTCTGTGGTTAGCATTATTTTAACATCAGCATCACAAGTGCTAAGTAGTTTACTTAATCAATAAGGCATGATGGGGTGTTGGTGGTACTAGGTTCCCACATGGTCGGGGGCGAGGCAAAGCCAAGTGCCCCTGACCTTGGGGAAACCTAATACCACCAACATCCCCAGAGTGCCTTATTGCTTATCAAAATGGGCTCATAAGCAACTTTTAAAAAATGAACACTCAAAGTTTTCAAACCCACAAAAAATATAATAAAATGTGGCTAAATGATGTAAAATAGTATCTCCACATATGTTTTTCACCTGTCATTCATCTATCTTTCTTCACATTCAATGTACTGTGTGATTGTTTACCATGGAACAGAAGAATTCAGAGCTCTGCATTATTCCAGTAGTAGGATCCTCCCCCCAAGAATGGTAACATGAAATACATGAATTCAAAATTCTTCAGAATTTCACTGGCATACACACACACAGGCCTCAACTGGAGTCAGTACCTCAATTTTTATTTGTTGCCAGGAAAGGAGCTGGGAGTTCTCTGGCAAACTGGTAGGGACAGGATGGTGATTTTTTCATGGTCATCAAAGAAACACCAGCAATGGAAACTCTGAATAGTACCTGATTTTTTAAATTTGTGTATGTGTGTAAGGAGGGGCTCTTGAGTGAAAATAACATTACATTATTTACTTTATTTAATTTAATGGACATATTTTTAGGGCCTAGTTGAAGGTTTTTATATATGAGTAAAGGTTGCAGCCATGTTTGTGATGGAAATCAGGAAGTAAGTGGCTTATGAATTTTGTATGTGACTTGTGAGTTGCCCCGGTTGGTAGGGACTTGTTTTTAACCACTGGTAGTGCTCTCTGAAGGCTATGGCTAGAACCAAGTCTCAGCCAGTCAGGACACAGGGATTTCCTTGCCCATTTAATATATTGAATATAAGCAGTGAGTAGAGAGGTGGTACTCAACTGAGCATGTCTCTGCTCAATAGTTTATCCTATAGTGTACTGAGTGCTCCAACAGAATGAATGAATGCAATTTGTATCAGTCTGCCAGGGGTAGGCCAATGATGGCACAGCAGGCTGGAGTGCTGTGATGACATCACAGACTCACAAATCTAACAGTGGACAAAACTATGGGTCCAGAAAAGGGGTACACCCAGGGGTATTAAGGGAGCTCCAGGAGGTACTGGCTGCACCTCTGACAGTCCTATTTAACAGCCTACTAGAAACAGGAGTGGATCCGGAGGACTGGAGGAGGGCAGATGAGGTCCTACTTCACAAAAGCAGTAGCAGGAAGGAAGCTGACAGCTATAGTCCAGGCATCCTGACATCGGTGGTGGGGAAGTTAATGGAGACACTGCTAAAAGGATAGGATTGCAGAGTATCTTGAATCCAGCAGGTTACAAGACTTGAGGCAGCACAGAATCATGGGGATGGGGGAAGGTAGGGAGATCATGTCAAACAAATTAGATTTCTTTGACTGGGTGACTAGGGAAATAGGTCAAGGTGGGGCAGTGGATGTGACCTACTTTAATTTCAGTAAGGCTTCCAACAGAGTTTAACATTGGAGACTCATAAGGAAAGAAGGCAGCTTGGGGTGGGTGCTAAGGTGAAAAACTGGGTAAGAAATTGGTTAAGGGATAGGTGACAGGGGGTGGTGGTAAATGGAGTTCATTCTGAAGAAGGGAGGGTGATCAGTGGGGTGTCTCAGGGCTCAGTACTTGGACTGGTACTGTTTAATGTCTTAATAAGTGATATTGCAGATAAGCTGGAAGGGAAGGTCTGCCTATTTGCAGATAACACCAAAATCTGCAATAGGGTGGACACTCCAGAGGGGTGGAAAGAATGTGCAGTGATCAGAGAAAACATCAGTAGTGGTGAAGGGTTTCAATGCAAAAAAGTGCAAAACCTTGCACTTAGGGCACAGGAACCCAGAGGCAGAGTAAGGAATGGGAGAAAAGGTATTGATGGTCATCAAACAGGAAAGGGACGTGGGGATAATCATATCTGATAACCTAAAGGTGGCCAGGTGGTGTGACAAGGCAGTTGGCAGGGCCAGTGGGATGTTGGGGTGCATAAGGAGGGGTATCACCAGCAGTAGGAGGGAGGTGGTGTTGCCAGTGTATAGACTGACGATGATACCCCACCTGGAGTATTGTGTAATATTTATATTAGAAACTGTAGTGATCAAAAAAGGCTTGAATAAGTAAATAAAGAGAGAGAGCATGACCATTTGTCAACCATGTCTGACATCATCTATGATACACCTAGTGCTGTATTCTTTTATTAATTGGTTACCTCATCCATTTTCTGTTATAACATTTTCTTGGACAAAAAAAGTACAAAGCTGTGCATGTTTAATACAGTTTTGTAGACAGTTTCTTCTACCTGTCTTTTTACATAAGCTCTGCCACCAAAACATTCTACCATGCAGTACAAGAACTGTTCAAGGGCATAGATACTGTAGACATGTTTCTCAATGACATCATCATAGTGTGGGCAAAAACAGAATTAGAACATGATTAGAGACTGAACCGGGTCTTGCAGCAGGAATAAACTGATTTATGATAAATGCCAATTGTGTGTTAAAAAACCTACACGCTGTACTTGGAGACTGACTCTTAGCAGAGGGTATTCAGCCTAATACAGAAATGAGGTGGGGGATGGGGAAATTGTTTAACCAGGAGAGGCACACTAAGTCAGAGCCTGTTTCCAGGTGCGACCTGGGAGCACATGGAAGTTAAGTGATTTGCTCAGGGTCACACAGTATGCAAGTGGGGGCTGTGGGATTCAAATCCACTGGCCCTCACTTGCATACTGTATGACCCTGAGCAAGTCACTTAACTTCCATGTGCTCCTAGGTCGCACCTGGAAATAAGCTTAGTATGCTTTTCCTGGTTAAACAATTCCCCCTCCCCCCTTTCTGAAAAGCTAGAGCTATTAAAGAAATGCCTAACCTAGACAACAGAACAGATATGCAGAAATATATGGGACTAAATAATCAATTTGGGCAAGTTTGTGCCAAATTTAATTGTTAAAACTGTAGCTTTGAGCTGCCTCCTAGAAGAAAAGCAGAACAGCAGTAGAATTCTGTACTCACAGGAGACTGGAACATTAGAAAAGACACAAAGGAATCACTGCTGTGTTTTTATGATCCAATTTAAAGGTTAAAAATCTAGACTGATTCCTCTTAAGATGGAGCAGGGCAGTATTACTACAGGAGCCCCCAGGGAAGTGGATGTCGGTGACATGCATCATGCTTTCTGACATCGTCATCATCATCATCTAGCCTCCATCACTTCCCTTGCTCGTTCTGGGGAATTGTTCATTCTAGGCAACTTCAATATAAATTGGTTGTCACCTAAAACTACCAAAACTAAAAATGAAATTGGAGCCCTAAATCTCTCCCAACTGATCTCCGAACCCACCCACCTAATCCACAAGACACGACAACACTCCCTACTCGACTAGGCCGTTACCTCCCACCCCCACCACGTCATCACCTCTGGCATCCTCCCCAACCATAACCCAATATACATAGTTAGGAAAGTCCACAGAACTAAATCACCATACAGAATCATACAACTACGCTCTTTCAAGTCTCTTGACCTCGAACCTCTCTTGAGTAACCTTGCCACTTCTGGCTGGTCCCTTCTAACCTCCTTCCTCTCAGTTGATAAGGCCCTTACCTACTTCAAAGAAATCTTTCTTGTAAACTGGAATGCCTTTGCCTTACTCAAACAAATGAGAGTCAGATGTAACCACTTATCTTGGATAACCCCTGAACTTCTGGCCTGTCTCAGGGCTAGAGATCGAGCCTGGGAGTGCCATAAAGCTACACGGCATCCTTATGACCTCGCAAACTTCTGCATGCTCAAAAACACTTGCACATGGGCTACAAGGTTAGCCAAGTCTGAATATTTCAAATCTGCCTTCATCACCAACATAAATTCCCCTTCAAAGTTCTGGAAGGTGGTGCACACCCTATTTACCCCCTCATCTCACCCACTGCCCTGGTACTTAAAGTAAATAGCTCACTAGTGTCCAACCCACATGCTGTAGCTGCAGAATTTAACTCCTACTATACCTCCTGCACCACTGAACTACTGAAATCCCTCCCCTCCTCCCTTACCCCTCCCCACCCTCTACCAGTATGCGCCCTCCACCACTCTCCCACTTTTTCTTCTCTTTCACTACTGTAACCCAAAATGATGTCCTAAGTGCCCTCCTCACCATCAACCCCTCTAATGGTGCCTCCCCTGATGGCCTTGACCCAAAACTCCTCTCCCTCTCCACTACGGCCATTGCCTACCCTCTCTCAATATTCCTAAATCTCTCACTCTCTACTGCCTCTTTCCCCTCTTCTTGGAAACATGCTGTGGTCCTCCCTCTACCCAAAGGGGGTGACCCCTCATCCCCTGGCAACTATCGCCCCATTTCTCTCCTCCCTACCCTTGCCAAGCTTCAAGAACACATTGTCCTCTCCCAACTCACCTCTTTTCTATCTGATACATCCTTTTTCACCCCTTTCCAGTCTGGTTTCAGGAAAAACCACTCAACCACTACCTCTCTCCTATGGCTTACAGACTCCATACTAACCAGGATGGAAATTGGGCAAATTACCTCTACCATTTTTGTCGACCTGGCCAAGGCCTTCAACACCGTCTCCCTTCTCCTCAACTCATTCCCAGCAGCTGGCCTATCTCCCTCTGCAACAAACTGGTTCAAGCCCTTCCTTATTGGTAGCACCCAATCAGTTAAGATCTTGGGTGCTACTTCCCTGCCCCTCCCGATTAGCACTGGAGTCCCCCAGGGTTTGGTATTAGGGCCACTCCTATTCTCGATCTTCTTAAATGACCGTCCCTCTCTTTGCTACCCATCCTCCGCTATACATATGAATGCAGATGATACAGTCCTGTATGCATCTGGCTCATATCCTGTTGAGAGTACAACCAGTTTACAGCAAGACTTTAACAAGGTTCAGCTCTGGTTTGCTAACCATAAACTTTTCCTCAACGTCAAAAAGACTGTCTCCATGACCTTTGGTACAGGTCAGAGACTCTCTAGGCTTCCCTGCCTACCCACTTTTCACACCCTTGAGGAGACTTTACTTGAGGACACATCGTCCTTCAGGTACTTAGGTGTTTGGTTGGATCAACACCTAAACTTCTCTGGACATATTGACGCCATCCAGAAAAAAATGCTCTCCAAGCTTGGTGCCCTGCTCAGGAACTATAGCTGTATCCCTCCTACGGCTAGGCATGTACTTGTTCAGAAGATGATACTGCCCATTTTTGACTACTGTGACATTGTCTATGGTGCTGCCACTAAGTCCTCCCTGGCCAGAATGGACACCCTCTTCAATTCCTTCTGCCACTTTGCCCTGGATGCCCCCTCTCGCACCCATCACTGTGCTCTTTATCGTGCCCTATCATTCTCCTCCTACAACAAATAGGCAACTCTCCCACTGTGTTAAATTCACCTCCAAGAATGGGTTGGGTGAGCTCCCTTCCTACCTCACCCCCTCCTTTGTAACACTCCCCCACCTTCCCATTCCCTTAGATCAACCGACTCCCATACTCTGGTTGTCCCCCGCAGATCCACCCAAATTGGCCAATCCAGTTACGCTCACTGCCTCCCAAAAATGTGGAATTCCCTCCCCCCCAAATCCGGCACTCATCCTCCGTCTACTTCATCAACTCTGCCCTCAATAATTACCTTGCACCAAACTGTTCCTGCCATGTCCCATCCTAATTCCCTCCTCTAAGCCCTAGACAAAGCCTAACCCCCTTCAGTCACCTTCTTTTTACCCTGTGCACACACACCCCTTCTCCCCTTCCCCCTAATTGCTGCCCCTTACTGGCCTCCCTTGATCTCTCACAGAATGTAAAGGACCCCAAATGCTCTCCATGGGTCCCTCTCCTGTCCCCCAAGGGGCTTGTATCTCTCATCTACTTTTTCCCCCACCATCTTAAAGGGGGTCTCTCTGGGACACTGTTTGTTCCCCTTCTTTCTGGTCCCCCCAGTCCCCTTGCAGGGTTCTGTGCATCCTGAAGGGGTCTCCAGGGGCATGACTCTTCCCCCTCCCGCTCCCTCCCCTTCCCCCTTTTCTTTCATGTAAGCACTTGTTTACTTATTAACCCAGCACTTATTATTTTCATCATGTTATGTGTAACACTGTTATAACACTATTTGCAACACCCACCTTACAACTGTATGTTAATGTTGACCCTGTAACTTGAATGTATAATGTCTCATTCCAGTTGTACCCCTTCCTCCCAGGTCACACTGGGAGACGAGCAACTTGTTGCTCAGTGTGCCTTCCTGGTGAAACATTTCAATAAATAAATAAAATCAGAAGAGTGCTACATTCAGACTGAGAAGCCTTTGGGAGCAGTGTTTGAATGTAAGAAGTTTTACAAAACTGAGAGATCATACAACATTGATCAGTATCCAAAAAAAAGGAGTGTGAATGATGCCTGCCACAAATTCAGAGGCATGCTACAATTGCAGAAATATCATTTAACTTATGGCTTATCACTTCTGTACCTCTAGGTAATGTTTAGTGGTCACTGATGCTGTTTCCAGAGCTTTACTGCAGATGCCAGCAAGTAGTACTACAAAAGAAATGATGTGGAAATCCACATAGACTCTATCGCATCGAGCAACACATATTCTGTAGAGAAATGACAGCTTGTTGCCATGGGAATGGAGAAAGATTAGGTTTTGCAACAGATTATCAGCAGCAAAGAGCCTCTTGCATGATACAAATCAATGCAAATGGGTTTAAATTGAATACTGTTGATTATTTCAGTTTTTTTAATTGTATGTTGTGCTAGTGTGCTTGATACTGCTGCCTGTGAGGCTCACCAGAAAACTATGTTTTTCCACCTCAGACTGATTGATCATGGGACTTTAAAAAAAGAGATACAAAGAGTAAGCCTACATCAATTTGTGCACCTGAACTTGCGTGGAAAAGGGAGTACTAAACTGCAGAACAGTCAAAAATTGAAAACTTGCTTCACTGAAAAGTGAAAACACAGATGGCTCAGTTGGCACGTGAGGAACATTTGGGCATAGAAAAAAAATGTAATAGATGTGTCAGAGATGTTACGTATTGACCTAACATGAAGAAGAACCCAGTGCATTTAATGCACATGTAACACATGCCAAAAGTACAGATACAAACAGCTACGGAAGCCACTGAGACCTCATGAGAAACCCGCAGTACCATGGCAGAATGTGGCACTGTAGCTGATTCATTCCTATTTACAAGAAAAGGATTATCACCTGATTATCGATTACTATAACTATACAGAGGAACCTTCATGTCTGAGATATCTGCAAAGCAAGTTATAATTCTTGCTGTGTTACTTTTGCAAGATGAGGTATACTGTATCTGTGTCTTTGGTTACCATTAGTGGTGCCAAACAGTATGGATTTAAACACATGACCTCTAGTCCTTTTAATTCACATTCCAAAGGAAAGGCTAAGTAAGGAATGCAAATAGTTAAAACGACTTTACAAGAAGGCTATGGAAAGTAAGAAAGATCCTTATTTTGCCATATAAGCCTTCAGATTTATTACTGCTTGAAAAAGGTTTTCTACGAGTGGAATTTTTAATGAACTACAAATTTTAGATAACAAAACCTGGCACACAGAGTTAGAAAACCTACTATGACAGGCTTTGCAGACATCTGCATTGTCTGACTAAATGCAATATTATGATTTTCAAGAGGGGGTGTGGCTAGCACGCAATTGAGATGGCCGCTTGATTCCTGTTCTCCTCCCCTCCCGACTGCTATCAACAGGCATCCGTCACCCTCTCTACCTCCTTTCTACAAACTTTTCAGTGAAAACACACTGATCCTGTTATTTGTGCAGTGGAACCGGCATTTGCTGCATGACACTGACTACTATACTTCATCCTTATCTATGCAGCTTGCAATTAGGCTGGTATTCATCATAGTGGCAACACCGGCTACCTCTATGGAGAAGATCGAAGGGATGTTTGCTGAACTGCTTGCCGAGCTCCAGAACATCAAGCACAGCTCCTCTATGCATACGGAACAAACAGAACTTCTCCCTGCCAGGGCAATGATGACCAAGCAAAAGCTAGCCCAGACATTGGACTCATGCCACAAGCTGTGCAATATCCTCCAAGATCATGAGTGAATGATCCAGACCTTACAGACTGTGACAGAAATGGTAAGGAAAGAGTTAATGGTTTGGATTCTGTAGGTGCCTTATTTTTTTAGCAGTCTGAAAAAAAAAACATACTCATGCAAGCTGAGAATTCCAGCTTGTGGAATTCTCAGTCCTCCCTAGCTGCTAGATAAGAGCTGGGTCATAAATCTCGAGTGGACATCTCCACACACACAGATCTGTCCACACACACAGGCCAGTTTGAATGGATTGGTTCATTCAAATATAAACTTCAGGTTAAAAGGGAATATAATTGGTCACTGATAGGTGTTCAGTCTGATTGGGACAATTAAATACATACATGTTAGATGGTTGGTGCATCCAAAGGGGGAATAGGCATTACCTATTCCCAGGAGAATATATAAGAGGCTGAAAGGCAATGAAGAGGGTTCTTCCTATTTTGAAGCTAGAGGGAAAATCTAAGCTTGTGTGCCTACCCTTTTAGCTATGTCCGTGGAAGCTGGCAGTTAGAATAGGGTCCGGTGTCTCTTGTAAGGACAGGAAAGGGTAAGTTTAGTAATAGCATATTGCAGTAATAGCCTGTTTTCTTTTGCCATCTGTTATTTAAAAACATTTGTTTACTTTTCCTGTATGAGTGTTATTCTTTTGTGTTGTAAATATATATCCTGTAAATGCTCAGTGCACTTTCTGTTAAGTAAAAAGCTATTTATTTGCTCAACAGTTGTGACTGTGATGTAATTTTTCTTAGGTAATATTTGGTTTCCACTGGCTGAGGTAAGCTCTGTGTAGCATCTGCCACCCGAGAGAGACACACTACCAGACTTTAACTTGTGCAATTGCACGTTTAATTATTCAAGTTTGTAAGCTTGAAGGTTGGCACTGGATGACTCCAGCTGGTGGCAGCAAATACCCAAGGACAGACACCTCTCTAAAAGCTGTTCCAGCCCAGAGGGAGAGGTGGGTTGTCACAATTTGTTGGCAGTGGTGGAGTGATGATAGCAGTCTGCGTAGCACACTGAGATACAGAGTTTGCCAGTGGAACAGTTACCTTAATGTTGCAAAACAGGATATATAAGGGAATACATTAGTACAATAGTTTTGTTTCTAGTTAGCACAGTATAGCATAGCAGTAGGGAATGAGCTCCACGGATTATGACTCACTTACTGTGCCACAGCTTTGTGAAAGGTGCCAGGAAAAGGGGATTCAGCTTGAGGGTCTAAAACATAAGAAAAAGGCAGACCTCAGAGCTGCCCTTGTGGTACATGACCAGGAGCAGACAGTCATTGGGGGTGAGTCAGGAATTTATGTAGCAGACCCCCCAAACCAGCTTGAGGCACTGCGACTGCAGCTGTTGCTGCAAGTCAAGGTGCTGGAGGTGAAAAGACTGGATGCTGAAGCAGAAGCAAGAAGGTTGGATGCAGAAACAAAGAGATGGGAAACAGAGACAAAAAGACTGGAAGCAGAGAAAGAACATGAAGAAAGAGAACGCCAAGACAGAGAGAAAGAACATCAGGAAAAAGAGAAAGAATGTGAAGAAAGAGAAAGAGAAAGACAGCATAAACTCCAGAGACAACAGCATGAGAAGGAGATGATGACCCCGCGCAGCCAGCAAACCATGAGTAATGGTGGAGTGAGTTTGCTTCATGAAGCCAAAATTAATTCTAAATTGTTACCTCAGTTTAAAGAGGGAGATGTCTTTGATTTGTTTCTAAGGTCATTTGAGAGAGTATGTGACCAATTCCAATTGACTAAGGCTTCCTGGTCAACTTATCTCACACCCTTACTTACGGGGAGGGCTTTGCATGCATTCTCTAAAATGAGTAATGAAGACTATGCTGATTATGATAAAATTAAAACAGTGTTGTTGAAACATTTTGAATTAACTCCTGAGGCTTATAGAAGGAAATTTAGGGAGTTAAAGAAAAGCCCAGAAGACAGTTATGCAGAACTGCAGGTTCAACTGCATACTTACCTTGATAGGTGGGTGGAGGGGGCTAAAGCAACCACTGTAGAACTAATCAAAGATGTATCGGTGAGAGAACAATTCCTTAAAATTGTACCTGAGGACATGCGTGTATGGCTCCTAGACCAGGCATGCGCCTCCTCAACAGAGGTGGCAGCAAGCGCTGACATGTATCTGTCTAGCCGGCCATACACACAGCGTAAGTCTTATGGTGGGCGGGCAGCACATGGTTATAAGGGATCCCATGGGGGGCAGCCCAAAGGAAACCAGCCTGCATCTGAGCCCAAAGTAGAACCCTCTGGTTCTAAAGGGACTTAAGAGACAGGACCCAAGAAATGTCATATTTGCAATCAGGTAGGACACTTGAGATATAACTGCCTTCAGAAACTGGTTTGTTTATTTATTTAACAGTTTAACCAGGCAGGCATACTGAGCGACTAGACGCTCATTTCCAGATGTGACCTGGGGGGAAAACAATGGGGAACATTTTGGCAAACAGACACATATATTAATGTACAGATTGAGAGGCACAAAATATGAAGGACTATACATGGTGGTAGCTAAGGTAACTATACAGCTTAGAAGAAAATATGCAGGCATGAAGACATTGTATAGAAGACATTTCATTGTACAAGTAGACTTAAGTTTAAAAGAAGTGATGATTTGTAGACTCTAATTAGGACGGGGTACATATCCCACTAGGTGTGGTGTTTGAGGCCCAGGAGACCTTGGGGGCTGCTAAGGTGTAGGTCCGTTGCAGGCGCAGACAGTGAGAAAGTGTTCATGGAGGCAGGAGTTGAGGTGACTGGAGTTAGTGAAATGGTGGATATCTGTTGGTAGGTCATTCCAGAGTTTAGGCAAATGGTAACTAAGAGCAGCCTGACCCATGGTGGTACGCATGCAAGGGATATGGAAGCACCTATTATCTGAGTGTCTCAACGAGTAGGCCACCCTGGGTTGAGCAGTTAAGGTGGACAACAGGTAGGGTGGGAGGGTATTGGACCAGAATTTAGCAGCGACTCATGAGCAGTGAATTTGTCTGCAGGTTGAGAGTGAGGGAAAGGCAAGAGAACTATAGAGGTAAAGAGGTGGTTAAGGGGCAGAGGTATGGGGGGTGATCAAAAGAGCACTGGTGTGTTTGTAGGGTGTGTCCAGTCTGAAGAACCACTCTCCTCTGATGAGAATCTGCATCCCATTACAGTTAATGGAATAGTAACACAGGGACTGTGGGACACAGGTGCTGACATCTCCCTGATAAAGCAGGATCTCATCCAGGCAGAGCAGATGGTGCCTGGGAAATACTCCAGGGTCCGGACATTCACAGGGCCAGCAGTCCAATTGCCAATGGCTAGAGTCTTCCTGAGCTGGGAAGGGCGCCATGGAGAAAAGGAGGTGGGGGTTGTAGAGGACCTACCTGTAAATATGATTGTGGGGAAGGATTTGGACCCCAGGAAAAAAATGGTGTGTGTTGTAACTCGTAGTCAGGCACAAGGGCAAGCTTCTGAGGGTGAAGAAGGGGGTGACTCCGGGTGGTCCAGCCACACCCAGCAGCTGAGGAAATGTCTAGCACAGGGGAAGGGCTGGCTAGAAGCAGCAGTCCAGAACCCCAGTCACAAATAGAGAAGCCCGCAGGACTTCTTTCTGAAGGGGCACTGGAAAGGGTCAGATAAGGGCAGCTAAGTGCTGCACAGCGAACTGACCCTACCTTACAAAAACTGAGGGAAATAGCTCATAGGGCTGAGCGTCCTCAGGTGGGTAAAGAGTCCATTTACTGGGACAATGGGCTGTTGTACAGAGAATGTACAACAGAGGAAGGGCTAGACGGTGAGGTACTCCAGCAGCTGGTAGTCCTTAAAGTTCACAGTCAGCAGCTTTTGGCCCTCGTCTATGATATCCCTTTTTCAGGACACTTGGGGGTGAGACACATGAAAAAGCATCTAACCAACAATTTCTTCTGGCCTGGCATTGGCAAGGATGTGGCAAATTATTGCAGGACTTGTCCACAGTGCCAGCAGGTGGGGAAAATGGGGGACAAAGCCAAGGCAGTTTTGGTGCCCCTGCCCATTATTGATGAACCCTTCAAGAGGGTAGCTGTGGACATAGTGGGGCCATTGAGCACCCCAAGTCACACTGGCAAGTGGTATATCCTGGTAGTTGTCGACTATGCCACCAGATACCCAGAGGCAGTGGCCCTAACATCCTCTGAGGCAGAACCAGTGGCAGATACACTTTTGGGAATATTTAGCTGGGTGGGTTTTCCCCAGGAGATACTGTCAGACCGGGGTGCCAATTTTATGTCAGGGTTAATGAGTAGTTTGTGGGAGAAGTGTGGGGTAAAGCAGCTCAAAACCTCCCCATACCATCCCCAAGCAAATGGTCTGGTGGAGCGATTTAATTCAACCCTTAAGACCATGCTAAGGACTTTTGCTGACCAGCATAAGAGGGACTGGGACAAATATTTGCCTCATCTCCTATTTGCATAAAGGAAAGTCCCACAGGAGTCCACAGGGTTCTCAACGTTTGAGCTACTATTTGGTCATAGGGTGCTGGGGCCCCTAGATTTGATTCGGGATGAATGGGAGGGTGACCGTGCCTCCCAAGGGGAGTCTATTGTGGAGTATGTCCTGAACTTCAGGACCCACCTTAAGGAGCTCATGGGGTTTGCTCAGGAGCACTTGGCCACTGCACAACAGTGTCAAAAAGTCTGGTATGACCGTGGGGCCTGAGCCAGAGAATATGAGGTGGGACAGCGAGTGATGGCACTCATCCCTGTCCAACAGAATAAATTACAGGCAGCATGGGAGGGGCCATTCTCCATTGTCCAAAAGGTTAGTGATGTCAGTTACATGATAGAGCTACTGGACAGGAGATGCAGAGGAAAGGTGTATCATGTTAACATGCTAAAGCCTTTCCATGACAGAGAGGAAATGGTCCTTGCTGTATGCAGTGCCCCAGAGGAGGAAACTGAGATGGATCCACTGGTGGACCTGCTTGGAGAGGCCTTGGTTGCATCCTCTGTGGACAACCTTACCCTCTCTGAACAGCTGACGCCAGCCCAGGTGCAAGAAATTAGGGGTGTGCTGAGAGAATTTGAGGACATGTTCACAGGGAAACTGGGGTACACCACGATGGCAGAGCACCATGTAGATACAGGGACCCAGGTTCCCCTGAAATAGTCCCCCCTAGAGGGTACCTGAACACATTAAGCAGACTGTGAAAGAGGAGCTCAAGGAGATGCTGGAACTTGGAGTAATCCAGGAATCTTGTAGTCCCTGGGCATCTCCTGTGGTATTGATCCCCAAAAGGGATGGCACCACACAATTCTGTGTTGACTACCAGAGGCTTAATAGCTGCATGGAGTCTGAGGCCTATCCCATGCCCAGAACAGATGAGACCCTGGAGTGACTGGGGGGAGTCAAGTATTTGACCACAATAGACCTAACAAAGGGCTATTGGCAGGTACCTCTGACCCCTGCAGCCAGGGAGAGATCAGCTTTTGTTTCTCCATTTGGTTTATTCAAATTCAAGGTACTGACATTTGGAATGAAGAATGCACCTGCAACCTTTCAACGGCTTGTGGATTGCATTCTGTCTGGGGTAGGTGAGTTTGCATTGGCTTATATGGATGATATAGCCATATACAGCCAGACCTGGGATGAGCACATCAAGAATGTACGGGATGTGTTTCACAGGTTAAGGAATGCAGGTCTGACAGGCAAGGCAGAAAAGTGCCAGATAGGTATGGCAGAAGTGTCCAACCTTGAGCACTGGGTGGGTAGCGGGCACATCAGCCCGGAGCCTGCCAAGGTTGATGCCATCCTGGCCTGGCCTACTCCTACCACCAAGAAACAGGTCAGGGCATTTCTAGGGACAGCAGGGTACTACCAGAGGTTTGTTCCTTGCTATAGTGATCTGGCTAAGCCCCTGACAGACCTAACCAAGAAGGGAAAGTCAGATACTGTGAAGTGGTCAGAAGACTGTGAGGTCGCTTTCCAGGAGCTAAAGAAGGCCTTAAATGGCCCAGCTGTACTGGCCAGCCCCAATTATAGTTTAAAGTTTATGGTCCATGTGGATGCCTCAGATCATGGGCTGGGGGTCGTGCTGAGCCAAGTTACCCAGCAGGGGGAGGAGCACCCAGCTGTGTACCTCAGCCGGAGGCTTTTGCCCAGAGAGAAGGCCTATGCCACAATCGAGAAGGAATGCTTAGGAATAGTGTGGGCCCTTCAGAAGCTGAAGCCTTATCTATATGGGAGAGAATTTACTGTGGTCACATATCATAATCCCCTGATTTGGCTCCATAGGTCAAGGGGCAAAATGGAAAACTACTACGTTGGAGTTTGGTACTGCAGGCATACAACATGACCATCCAGCATCGCAGTGGCAAACAAAATGCAAATGTGGATGGGCTATCTAGATGGGCTAATGGCATGACTGGATACTTTGGGCACTTCCCAGTAGTTGCATGAACGGATGTGTCACTTGGGGTAGCCCAAGGGACACGCCTTCATCATCTGGGGGGGATGTGATAGAAATGGTAAGGAAAGAGTTAATGGTTTGGATTCTGTAGGTGCCTTTTTTTTTAGCAGTCTATAAAAAAAAAACATACTCATGCAAGCTGAGAATTCCAGCTTGTGGAATTCTCAGTCCTCCCTAGCTGCTAGATAAGAGCTGGGTCATAAATCTTGAGATGACATCTCCACACACACAGACCTGTCCACACACACAGGCCAGTTTGAATGGATTGGTTCATTCAAATATAAACTTAAGGTTAAAAGGGAATATAATTGGTCACTGATAGGTGTTCAGTCTGATTGGGACAATTAAATACATACATGTTAGATGGTTGGTGCATTTAAAGGGGGAATAGGCATTACCTATTCCCAGGAGAATATATAAGAGGCTGAAAGACAATGAAGAGGGTTCTTCTTATTTTGAAGCTAGAGGAAGAATCTAAGCTTGTGTGTCTACCCTTTTAGCTATGTCCGCGGGAGCTGGCAGTTAGAATAGGGTTCAGTACCTCTTGTAAGGACAGGAAAGGGTAAGTTTAGTAATAGCATATTGCAGTAATAGCCTGTTTTCTTTTGCCATCTGTTATTTAAAAACATTTGTTTACTTTTCCTGTATGAGTGTTATTCTTTTGTGTTGTAAATATATATCCTGTAAATGCTCAGTGCACTTTCTGTTGAGTAAAAAGCTATTTATTTGCTCAACAGTTGTGACTGTGATGTCATTTTTCTTAGGTAATATTTGGTTTCCACTGGCTGAGGTAAGCTCTGTGTAGCATCTGCCACCCGAGAGAGACACACTACCAGACTTTAACTTGTGCAATTGCACATTTAATTATTCAAGTTTGTATGCTTGAAGGTTGGCGCTGAACGACTCCAGCTGGTGGCAGTGAATACCCGAGGACAGACACCTCTCTAAAAGCTGTTCCAGCCCAGAGGGAGAGGTGGGTTGTCAGACAGACTAAGCTACATGACCTTGAAAATTGAGGTCTCAGAAACAATCAAAGATTTCTGGGCTTCCCTGAACAAGTCAAAGTGAAGGATACTATTGCTTTCCTCAATCATGTCCTCCCCATCATTCTTAAACTTCTTGGGGACACAAAGTTTGAAATCGAGTGGGTCCACGGCTCCCTGGCTACTCTACCTAAGCGCAACAAGAACCTGAGGCCTATAATAGCCACATATATATGATTTTAAGTCAAAGAAAGCATTCTTCCAAGAACCTGAGAGCTGAGCGCCCTGGAATGGCAGGGTCATCGTGTGATGATTTTCCAAGATTATTCCAAAGAGCTTACTGCCCAATGTCATGCATTCACAGAGGTTTGACAGGCCCTGCATAGAGCTGGGATATCCTTTTCATTCTGTTACCCAGCAGTGCTGTGCATCCTGCATAATGGGGTACTGATGACCTTCCAGACCCCAGAAGCCACTAAGGAGTATATCCATGTTCACAGTGGCCCAAGGCTTTACTCCCTTCCAATCCCCAAGCTCAACAGTGGAAGATGATGACCCTGCCCCTACCAATATGGGCTCTAACTCAGCTCCTACTTTGGATCACCCCCCCTGCCAAGACCATGCAGACGATGTTGGAGGATTTGTGGATGATGCCACCTAAACAGAAAAAATAGGGATGGCTCCTGGACTACCTCAAGTCATCTTCCAGACAGATCCTGGAGCCAAAGTTGCAGTGAGCATGCCCTCTGTTGCAGGAATCATCGATGGAAATTTCCCCGATTAGCATGTCGCAGGCCCAAGCTTCACCAGACCCCCCCCCGGGTCTATGTCTGATGCAATTTATCCAGCCCTCTGTCCTGTCTCAGAGCCTACTCCCTCCTGGTCCTTGCTAATGGCCATGAACCTGAACATCAAGCAAGGGAAGCATCGGGAGCTCCCCATTTCAACATCTGCCTCCCAACAGCTTGCCACTTGAAGCTTGCCATGCAGCTGTTTTGTGGGTAAGACTGTTGCTTGCTGAGTGGCCTTGGTTTTTGGCCACTTTCTGCAATCTTAGGCTCTGAGCAATCATGTCAGGCCAGCCATTGGGCTGGGACTTAATTGGAATCTGCTGGAATATGATCACTGTCTAGGGGTCACTTTACTGTTTCCCCGCAAGCACTCCGGCATGACACTACTATGGACTTGATTCACTGTTTTCTGTTTTCTTGCTGGCATACTGGTGGGAGGGGGGATATACTTTGTTTATAATTGATTGTTTTTTAGCTTCTGGACACAGAGGGTGCATTTGTGGTGCTACCTGATAGGCTACAGTACACTAAATTGCTTGCCAGGGCTTGCGTCTCCCTGGGCCCTCTCTGACTGTTACTGATTCTACTAATAAGCAGAGTCACTCCCTGGTGCACTGTATCACCATCCCATCCTACTGCTTGAGGATCGTTCCTTAGCTGTAGTGCTGGTTGGACTGTTTTCAGGCACTCAACACTGGTCCTCTGGCTGCTGTCATCATCTCTGATGTGGGGTTGCTTTTGAGGGTTGTAAGATTACATTCAAAATTTACCCTGCTTCTTACTGTGCTTTCTGTGCTGTACAGTGCGATTGTCTCTGTCTCCTTGCCAGCCTATCCGAGACTAACCCTCTGTGCCCTATTAACTTTTTGGCATTATTTTGTTGGGGCTGTTTCTGCTGGAGTGGGAGACTTAACATGTTTAAGTCTCACTTATGTTTATGGTTTTTCGCGAGCTGCTAGTGACTAGCCTTTCTTTGCAATGGCATGCCTATCGATCTCCTGTGAGGTTTTCTTTTTTGTTACAGGACATCCCACTAGGCTCATCCCATCTCCCCCAACTCCCATGCCCTTTATAACTTGCCCTCTCCCTGACTTGCCTTATGTCTTCACTCATTTTAACCTCCCCTCGGACCATAAAGGTTTTGATTTACTCCTTGTCCTTGGGCTGTTTTTACGCCTCTACCTTTTCCCCATCCTGCCTGTGTGTTGTGGCTCTCTCAAGTTACCCTCTGCTCAGTTATACCATTTCCATTGGCTTATGCTGTTTTTCAATGTACATTTGGGAGTCTACTGTACCAACTGCTTTTCGCACCCCAGACATGGGATGTGTTGATGACCTGGCTTCCCCACGTGTTATGTTTCCCTGCTTTGATTTAGACTCCGGGTCCCTTTACCCTAAACTGTTCCCTGCTTTCTTCCCTTACTCTACCGTCACCCTGCTTTTTGTCTCTTCCCTTCCTCTGCTTCTATGGCTTTTCCTAGCTCTTCACTCCCCTGCTTATTATTTTCCCCTTCCTATGTTCCCATTGGTATGGTGACCATGACCCCTTTCTGGCCCTACACCTGTGGGTCATTTTGTCCCAGCCTGACCTTTTTAACCCTCCTGTCACCACCCGCCTGTGTTTTTGTCTGACTTCGGTTCTCCTCTCCTATCCCAGGATGTGTGCTGTGCCTTCAGGACATGAATCAGATGCCTCATTTCAGTTCTGACTTGGTGTGATCCTTGTGCATTTACAACACTGCCCATGTGGCTAGTCAGCATTCTGTTTACAAAACCAGTTGCTATGTCAGTCCAATACACACTGGATCAAATGAAATTGCACATTAGCAGTCCGGTCATGCTATGTTTTCTTCATCTTCTTTTCCCCACCTTGGCTGCTGAAGACGCTTCTGTGCTTTGAACTTGGGTGCCTGTCCCTGTATATTTTTCGCTTTTAAGTACCCACCCCTTTTTTTTTTTGGTTTGTCCTCCCCTTATTTTTCCCTTCTGCCCCCTTTCTATTTCAGCATTTTCTTTGGTCCTTCAACTCCCCCAACCCATCCCACCCTTCCTGCTTCTTGTAGCGTAGTAACTACTATTTTGCAGTGCATCTCCCTGTATCCAGCGCTTCCGGTCATTTGGACCTAGTTAGACCTGCTTACCTTCTTTGCCAGAGTATCCCATGGCTATACCTTACACAGGCTCCCCTCTCTTACCTTTGGGCCTGCGATAGGCCCTCCATTCCCTCAGCCATCTCTCTGGCCCTCTGATGATCCAGTGTTACTCCCTGTGTAGTCACATTTCTGTATCTGGTGCCCCTTTCCTATAATTGTAGAGTGAGGGCTGCCTTGGCTAGTACACCAGCACTGGCTTGATGGCCTCATTGTGCTAGGTGCCTGCTCACAGTTTGTTTTGTCAGCTCTTTCCCCTTATGCAGGCTGCATATACTGTACTGAGCTTCCCTTCCTTCCTGCACTTCTTTGGTCTTGCACTGATGTTTTCTTGCCTAGGGGTGTGCATTTGGATCCCCATGTCACTCCTGTTTGCCCCTTTGTTTATCTCTTCCTCTACTCTCTTTCTCTCCCCCTCCACTCCAGGATATTCCTGATACATCCTACCTTGTACCCACGGACAGATGCTGAAGATACTGCTGCCCATCCCCCTTGGCCCATCCCTCTCATGGAGCCCTGGAATTTTTAGCCTCACTCCACCTGTTGCTACCCCTTGATAGTAGTGCTTCCCTCACTTCTCATCTAGTTGTATCTCCTTTAGGAGGGTATTGTCTGAATTTGAGTTTTGTTGGTTGGGAGGAGGGGGTCTGGAAACATTGACCCCACCCTTATCTGCTCTCTGTGTGGACCAGCTTCCCCCCATCACTTGCCTGTTGTTATAGCTGTTTGCTATTCACATCAGCAACCAAATAGTTGCCCTGATCTGGTTGCTTCCTCCCATGTGAGCCTGTGGAGAATCTTGGGTGTGATTTTTACTCAGTTCTTATCCCCAGTTCCACTTCTTAGGCTCCCTTTGTCCAATAGCTGCAATGTCTGTATTCCTGTTGCTGTTCTTGGTTAATCTGTTGGAGTTTTTGCCATGTTGTGTTTCCTGTTTTTCTGAGTGCTATATACTTCTAATTTTGTGCAGTACTGCCACTCGTGTCCAGGTGGTGCAAAGCAGCATTGCAACTGTCTGGAATCTACACGTTCCCAGTTTCCTACAGCATTTGCTTTTGCCAAGATCTCAGCATCTGCTTGTCCAGCTTCAGATCTGCTTCTCCATGTTTCTCTCCTTTCAATGTCAGGACAATGGCTGATCTTAGCTGTCGCAGTTGGAATATTCAGGGACTCAATTCCCCCATAAAACGCAAGCAGGTTTTGACACATCTTCACAAACTTAAGTCACAGGTGGTCCTCTTACAAGTGACGAAACTCACAGACTCAGAAGCCCGGAAGCTTCAGAGGGGCCAAGAGGTGTCTCCATACTTGTTCACAAAAATGTACACTGGTCTCTTGTGAAAGCTCACACTGACAATGATGGGAGTTGGGCTCTAGCCCAATTTGATACTTCACAGGGCCCTTTGGTTATCCTGAATTTATATGCACTGAATCAGGATTCTCCCGTTTCTTTCATGACTTAGCTACTGAATGGTCTACTTTTGTTGATCCCCAGGTCCCAGCCATTACTGGTGGTGATTTTAGTTTGACCTTGGATTCAAAAATGGATCAGAGTCATGGTAAGCCTGAACCTCATGCCCTTGCTGCAAATTTAGTCCTGCAATGGATCCAAGATCAAGCTCTTACTGATGTTTGGTGGCAGCATAATCCGAGAACTAGAGACTACACGTACAGTACCATTCTGTAGTCCATGGTACATATAGCCATCTGGACCTTTGGCTCACTTCCCCTAATGTTACCCCTCTGGTTACTGCAGTGGCTATTAATCTGCTAGTTATCTCAGATCACTCTCATCCAAGTTGACCCGCTCCTCTGTAGTACTCTGTAACGCTCTCCTTGCTGCAGGCTTAACCTACTTCTTTTGCAGGACCCACACTTTAAATCCTGGCTTCAACACATGGTAGTTAAATATTTTGCTGAAAATGACAATTGCTTTACTGCTGTTTGCCACCTATGGGAAGCATTTAAGGGCTATGCTTAGAGATTGCATTATCGGCTATGCCGCTCATCATCATAAACAGCGTGAAAGTCAGTTGGCCAACCTGGTAGCCCAGCTAATGGCTAAGGAAACCCTCCTCAGATCTACCCCCCTCCCTATGTCCTCCTCGTTATGGAAGGAGATCATTGTGCTCCATCAAGAAATCAATTCCATAATGATGCGGAAGGCAAAACTTGCTCTCATGTGCCTAAAATATAAGTACTGGGAAGGTCGAGAGAAAAGCGGCAAACTTTTGGCTTATCTTCTAGAAAAACAGCAAGTTGAGTGACATATCCCCTCTCTATGTAATCATGCTGGTCATCTTTGTACCAAGCCACAAGATATAAACAATGTTATGACTACTTTTTACCAACAACTCTATTCCTCCGTCCCTTCCTCTGCTCCATCTCAAATATCCTTCTTCCTTCATACTGTATAGCTCCCTAAACTTGACGCTGCCCAGACTGCATCTTTGGGCCTTCCCTTTTCCCCTCCTAGAAACTGAGGCAGTGATTCAGGTTCTCAAACCCAGGAAGGCCCCGGGGGAGATGGCCTCCCCATAGACTTTCATCAGTTACTCTCTCCTCACTTATGTCCCATCCTACACCGCCTCTATGAGGAAATTGCTTCTACAGAAGTGTTTCCCCTTCAATGTTTACAGCTACCATTACCGTGCTTCCTAAACCAGGAAAGGATCATCCTTTTCCCTCCAACTACCACTCTAAATCCCTCATTATGGAAGATAGTAACATTTACACCAGAATCCTAGCTGCCCATCTAGAACTCCTTCTTCTTAGTCTGGTACACCCCTCACAAGTTGATTTTGTCCAAGGCCAACTTAGCTTGGATCACATGTGAACTTTACTTAATTTGATGTACTTAGCCTGCTCCTTTCCCGCCCCTACCGCTGCAGTGGCTATTGACTTTGAAAAAACTTTCAGTTCTGTTGAGTGGAACTATTTGTATACAGTATTGGCCCACATGGAGCTTGGGGTAAACTTCATATTGGCTATTTGGGCTATGTACTGTTCCCCAGCAGCCCAGGTCCTAACCAATTCTACTCTTTCCCCTTCCTTTCCTCTAGCCCGGGGCACCCAACAGGGCTGCCCTCTTTCACCTTTACTTTTTGTTTTAGCAGTTAAACCATTAGCTGCAGCTATCCACCAACATTCTCAAAAACCCAGTATTGCCATTGGCAATAAGGTTCATAAGACCCTTCAGTATGCTGACAATCTATTGGTTCCTCATGGGGGATGCTCACTCTTCTATCTCCCCTCTGATGGCTTTCCTCCTTAATTTTACTTCTGTCTCTGGTTTAAAAATGAACCACAACAAAACAGGAGTCCTCCCATTAAACAACATATGTACGTCCCTGCCTTTCACCGCACGGCAGCTTAGATGGGCATCAGACTCTCTGACATACCTGGGCATCAAGATCACCCCTTATCTGCATAAAATCTATGATATGAATTTCTCCACCTTACTCCCCAAACTTAACACTGAGATGGACCACTAGAAGTTGCTGCAATTATCTATGGTGGGTTAAATTGAGATGATTAAAATGATAACTACCCCTAAATTATATTCCACCTTCTTTCTCATTTATCTGTCCTGATCCCTCAGAAGTGGTTTTCCCAAATCATAATTTAATTGGTCAATTCCTATGGAGAGGGCGTATGCCCCAATATAGCTGGACTAAACTGCGCACACACTGGCAAAGAGGGAGGTGGAATCTGCCCTGGTTTCAGGGCTACAACTGGGCTTTCAAGGTGTCCCAAACTATCAAATGGCTCAAAGTTACCTGCCCCACCTCCCCATTATGGATCTCCATAGAATCTAGTCTGTTACAGGCCTCCACCTCTTTTGTGTATGTCTATCCAGGCTACAAGCCTTCTAAACCACCTCCCCCCACTATTACCACATCTCTCCAAATCTGGAAGCAGGTGAGTAAATGATTGGAAATCTCAGTGGCCCACCTTCCTCTCACTCCCATATGGGAAAATCCTGAAATTCAAATAGGAGGGGCTCCTATTCACTGGGCAGACTGGCAGAGACAGGGCATCTTTACCCTCCTGGATCTACTTCCCTTCATTTGATATCTTTAGACTCTTTCAAGGACTTCAGCTCTGGTATAATCTTTCTTGAGCCGACTTCTGGAAGTACTTGCAACTTTGCAGTGCCCTAGCCCCTGTTCTCAATAAGCTTTGCTCCTTTCCCACTCCATACCCCCTGCATCCGGTGTCTAAATGGCTTACTACCAAATCTGGCAAGGCTGGCCTAATATACTCCCACATCAGAGAATGCCTCCCTGACCAAACCTCTACCACCCGGACCTACTGGTTGACAGCCTTAGGGCATGCTACCTCTGAGGAAGAGTAGTTACACTGCTGGAAAACAGTGTGTAATCCACTTATGGACTCCAGAAGCAGACTCCTCTAAAATAGAATCCTTCATTGCTGGTATTGTACCCCCGCTGTCTTAAACGCTGCTATCTATAAAATGTATTACAGGTTATTAATTTGGGGTTTTTTAATGTTAGCCTAGAAACACCAGGAACTAGGAAAAAGGGGGTGGGATGTAAAATTGGAAAAAACATTGCAGGACCTTAAAGCTGCATCATATGGTACATATGCCTGTGCTGACAAAAGCAGTCACTATGGTGCTGCTATAAAATCAGGATTATACGCTGCTGGATTTGCAAATGATGTCCACAGATTGACCTCCTTATTTACCACGGTTAAGCACAAATTTCATATAGGAAATATCATAACCAATTGGATGTTAAAAAGAGCTCGAAGAAATTACTGGAGGAAACACAAATATAGGATCCAACTGCAATTTTTTTTTAGTGACTTTGATTAATTGTGGGGATGTCCACCCTAGTCCAGGACCATGGCATCATGGACAGAATAAATTAGTCAGCATTGAACACGAATGTAGACCCTTAATTACAGTTAATACTGAACCAAAAACAATTCATGCTCCTCAACTAGTGCAAGATGGGAAGAGACTTAGCTTGGTGCACTTTAATGCAAGAAGCATGTTAAAAAAATGGACTTGATCAGCACATGGCTGAAGGATCACAACCCAGATTTAGTTGTGATCACTGAAACATGGCTGAATAGTAGAATAGAGGATACATTGTTGAATATTCCTGGTTATAACATTTGGCATAGTGACAGAAATAAAAGAGGGGGTGGAGTATTGATATATGGGAGGGATGACTTAATTATGTTGCAGGTGGAAGTTAGTGGGGATTTAGAGTGGCTGGAAGTACTGATTCTTGAATTAAGACTGCCTCATACAAAAAAATACTATTGGTAGGAGTTTACTGTCCCCCAAAGATTAATTCCAGTGTATTTGAAGGCTTACAGGATATTCTCCTGGAATTTAAGGATACACATGAAATTCTCATGGCAGGCGATGTTTTATTTATTTTTTTTTACTTTCTTTTTATCCCTCCTAACCTGCCTTCATCATTCCACTCCTTCAGGCCACTCATACCATCCATGACCCAGTCATAAAGTCTGCCCCTAGAGTGCCCTGGCTACTCCACTGGTCCCTTAAGTGCCCAGATAACCCCCCCCGAGATTGGGCGAGGAAGGACCTATCTTCCTCCACCTCAGTGGAGCGCCTGCACAGTGGGGTCTGCCCGCGGATCGGTGGCTGGATGGCCTGGAGTGGCCATCATATAGGACCACTGAGGGGTGTTTTCTGCTTTTCTTGTGGTCCCCTTCCAGCCCCTGAGGATGCCGGCTCAGGCAGGTTTCGTGATAATGCACTACGCCTGCCAAGTGCCTAACAGCGTCCTCCCCTCCCCGACTCCAGCACCATGGGAGCCGCCAAAACCCCAAAAGTCGGTGCTCCCACTGACCCTCTGGGATGTCAGGTGCATGAAGCACCCCTGGTAACCCACCCCGAAGGAGGAGAGCATCCATTGGGATGCTCAATCCTCCTTCCCCCTTCTGGCCCCGGCAACCCAAGTCCGTTCCCGAACCCAGGTCACCAGTGTGGTGCAAGGTGTGGTGTCCAGTGCCTCAACCCTCAGTGCCACTGGGCCAGCATGGCAGGTGATTTTAATACTAATTGGCAGAGTATTAATGATACTCATCCACTAATTGACCTCCAGGTAAATTTGAGCCTTACGCAGTTAATTAAGGGCTTGACAAGAATTAATATGGGTGACCCAGCAACATCTACAATTCTAGATTTGATCTTTACTAACTTCCCCGCAACATATTTAGAAAGTGGCATCTTACCAGACTCTATTTCTGATCACCAGTTTACTTTTTGAATAACTAGCAAGCTAATGTCTCAGAAAAAATAAAAGATACATAAAATGGCATAGTTTTAAAAATTTTGATTATGTCAACTTTATGCTAGAACTAAGTAATGTTAATTGGGATCATATGGAATTGAAACCAACAGTTAATGAGGCCTGGGAATACTTTCTTACTGAATTTATGGAGGTATGTAATCAACATTCCCAAATACCTTCTAAAACATTAAAACATAACAATGCACTTTGGTACTCAAACAAATTAAGAAAAAAAAAAAAAATAGGGATAAAGCATGGGGCCAGGCAAAAAAAAAAGTAATAACAAATGTGATTGGGATAAATATAGAAAATGTTGTCATTATTATGTTAATGTAGTGAAGATGGTTGAACAACAGTATTACATGCAATGGCTGGATGATAATAACGTTAAGCATTCTGAAGAGTTCTGGAGAACAATAAACACATTATTAAAAGGTCACGGTAACACCATTTCAAACTTATTTAATATAGATGACCAGACAACCCCAATGTCCCAAATTGTTGCTGACAAATTTAATGAATATTTTAGTAAAATGGGTTGTATGGGTCTATTTTGTAATAAATCCCAGGAACAGGTCCAACAAATGGTAGAGGATAATATGGCAGAAAAGTTTGCTTTATCTATCATTGCAGTTGAATCTGTGTTTGGAGAGTTATTAAGGTCAGACACCTCCAAAGCTATTGGACTGGATGGTATCCCTCAAAAACTACTAAAATATGCTACACCAATAATTGCACATCCTTTAACATACATATTTAATCTATCACGAGGCACATGAGAATATCCAACACCTTGGAAACAATCCAAGATTGTTCCTATCTATAAAGGGGGGAAAGAAGACTGAAATAGGGAACTACTGCCGGATTTCTCTGCTTTCACAGCTTTCAAAGATATTTGAAAAATTAGTATCTTTACAGATTAAAGAATACTTAGATTTTCAGGGTAAAATTAATACTATGCAAGCGGGATGTAGACAGTATCATAGCACCACCACAGCCTTGGTCAAGGTACTAGGAGATGTATAGGCCACCCTGGACAGGAGGTCCCGGTGGGAGCAATATTTCTGGACCTGTCTAATGCATTTGATTCCTTGGACCATGGTGTCCTCCTGTCCAGGGCAGCCTCATGAGGCATAATGGGCAATGCATTGAAATGACTGACTTCGTATTTGGTAGGCAGATCACAGTTAGTCTCTATTGGGAATCTAACCTCCGGTTTAGTGCCTGTTGTCTCGGGGGCCCCCCACGGGTTCCATCCTGGGCCCTCTCCTTTTCAACATTTATGTAAACAATTTATCATTTTCAGATTCATCTGTCATGTTTCACTTATACACAGATGATATGGTCATTTATACATCAGATTTCACTGTTAATAGAATACAGGATAAACCTCAAAAAGCATTTGATGAACTTCAGTTTTTTTTTTGACCATAGTAAGCTGACCCTAAATGCAAAAAAAAACAAACCCACAATCTATGTTGTTTTCTAGAATCTGTGAAACACCTGAAAATCTATCCCTAGGAGTGGTTACCCAGGGAGGATCCCTGATTCAACAGGTACAGTCCTACAAATACTTGGGGCTCTGGTTGGACAGTTCCCTAAGGTGGAATTTCCATATGGATAGCTTAACAAAGAATGTAGGGAAAAGACTAGGGGCCTTATACAGACTTAGATTCAGTATGAGCATGGATATGAAAAAGAAACTAGTAAATTCCATGATTATTCCAATCTTAGATTATGGAGACATTTTGTATTTAAATGGCTTAAAAGAAGAGACCTTGTAAGATTAGACATCTGTTATGGTAGGGTTGCCAGATTTATTTTAGATGCACCTCGATTAACACATCAATGCCAACTATACAATACATTGGACTGGCAGACACTTGATGCAAGAAGGCAAGAGCATTTACTTGCCTTCATTTACAAAGGGCTGGTAATTAAGCTTCCATTATATATAACTTCCCATTTTGTGAGTAGGAAAAAAGCAGAATATTTAAGATCTGCAACAGCTATTGACCTAATCTTACTTATGTGTAATTTGGAAGTGGGTTGCCACTCAGTATATTATAGAGGTGCACTGATTTGGAATAGTATTCCATCTAACTTGAGAGACTTAGCAGGGATAAAAACTTGGAAAATAATAAAATTGTGGTTAAAGAATACATTTAGTAAAACAAGACAATGCTGTGATAATGGAAGCTTGACCATGGGGTGATGCAAATGAATTTGCATTGTATGGAAGTTATGGGGTGGTGCTAAAAAAACAGTATTTTACTAATGAACTGTGCTATAATTATTGGTGCCTTTCACTCTATACTTATTACTTATGTGATATAAATCTTAGTATTGAATTGTAAATATGATCTGTAACATTGCACATTATTTACCCAAGGGACCTCGGCTGTAAATGAGTTTTTAACTCAGTTGAGTTTTATCCTGATTCATAAATTTTTTATGAATAAATATTTTACTACTACTACTACATCTTATCCCCTCAGACCACTGTTGGAAATGCCACTGCCCAGGAGGGTATCTCTTTCATCTCTTGTGGAACTGCCCTGTACTTTTTTAATTCAATATATTTGATTAAATTTGTTGAACAAGACATACACAAGAAGGTTTGCAAACAAATCCAAAACACATTAATAACACACAACCACATATTAACCAACTATATTACAAATTAAACTCAATACATCATTTTTCATATCAATTGAAGGTATAAAATAAGGTATACCACCCCATATCCAACCCATCCTTGCCAACCCAAACAGCCCAGCAACTCCCCATTGAGTAAATCACTATGAGGGCCTACAAGTATCAGTCATTATACAACAAGATGAAACATGGGACAAGCATGCTCAAGTATCAGACTCACCAGTACCCACAGAGAGAAGGGTATATAGGGGTTCTCATCTTGAATGAAATGTATGAGGACGCTTCCTATGATTGGCTATATGTTTTTCTAACATAAGGGTGTTCATTATTTCACTATACCACTCCCGTAAAGATGGGGTGTAGTCATCTAGCCAGTGCTTTAGAATTACCTGCTTTGCAACTGCAGTGATAAGTTCCATGTGGGCCTTTCGAACACTAAGAAGACCTGTGGGATAATAGCCTACCAGACAAATATTCAGCAGGAAAAACTCTTCCAGGCCAAGGAGTTGGTCCAACGACCTCCTGATTCCCTGTAATTGCTAATTATTGCCCTAATATCCAGAAAATGTTATCTCATATACCTCATGCCTCTATACCCCTATGACCTGAACTCTTCCTCATTGGCCTTACTAGGGGGGCTTCACGCTTCAAGAAGTCACAGAATGACTTTGTGATCCATGGCAGTGTAATAGCCAAATGTCTCCACTTGCACGGCTGGCGCTCCACTAAAATTCCATTCATCTACGAATTTTTAGCTGAACTCTCTCAGCAGGCTTTATTTGGTCGTATGTCGCACATGGCTAACCATACCCTGCATATGCACTTTTCTGTCTGGGGCCCTTTTTACTCGTATCTCCACTACTTTACTACAAGCCCCTCCATGAGACCTCCTGTCACGTCCTAGGCAAAGTACTGGATTATCTGCTTTTTCACCTCTAACCACCTGAGGTTTTGATGCATCTAGAGGCCTTTTCCATATGACTGCTTTGTACCCCTCTACCAAACTAAACCCTTCTGACTGTTCTGGACCTTCTTTAATACTATATTCCACTCCAGCTTGTGTGTACATAGTTTATTTTTCTGAGTATTTGATCTCTTTTGCCTATGAATAATCCGGTAGCATTATATCCTAGTGCACACTGCTATGTATCCTAGCTGTAACCATTATTGCCGTCATACATTGCAGCTAGTTACTTTGTATGCTGTTTCTCTGTGGTCAGTGTATCTTTGCTAGGTACTACTCCTGTGTGTGTACTGTTCTGTTTTATTTATGCACCTCTCCGCAGAATGTTATATCTCTGATATATTCCTGTGTTTATGCGCATATAGTTCTGTGACTTACTGTTGCATTACTTAATATGCTCTTGAATAAAAAAATGCAACCTCAAAAAACACAATGTGATGAGAATTAAAGGTGAATATACAGTGCATTGGGTGAAAAGCAAAGGTAATTAGAGAGAAAATATCGAGGCCAAACAGATTCATGACAGAACATGGACTGATATTAAGATGGAAGGAACTACAGATATACAGTATTGAGGTTCCAGGGACTTTTTGTCTGGTACCTGAGGCCCTCCTGAAGAAGGCTAGGCCCGTAAGAAAGGTGACACATAGGGATACTAGCACAGTGACAGATTGTATGGCTATTAAATACATTTATCTTAAGCATTACTTCCTATGGGGTATGCTCCACTTTTATTTTATCTTTCATTGTGCCATGGCATACCCATTAGGGAGAGCACCTTTGAGGGTGGGTGTGCTCAAATCCTGCGCTTTTTTTCACCTGGGGTTGAGACCCTGATGGGACATAAGGCTCCTGACAACTATGCCACACCAGCTCCACTGGAAGCAGATACAGAAGACAATGTACTTGTACCTCTACTTCCAGAGCACAAGGTGGAGCAGAATCTATATAGTCCAACAATGGACAAGTTATTAAAAATACCTAAAAGAATAACTGAAGAATACTGAATCATAACAGCAGTACGTCATATCATTGTAAAGTTGTACTGCATATCTTGATCAGTCATTATGATTCAGTGAGCTATTAGAGTATGTCATACAGCAAATGTAAAAAAAAAATAAGGTTAAGCTATTTACTGAGAAAGGAAAGTTTGACTTAAAAGAGTGAAAAAGTACTAATAAGATAAAACTAGGTGTAGTAACACCAGTGACCCATTAGAGGGCTGTCTCTCTAAACGTTGTACTTTTTAGGCAAGGGGGCTTTCTGATAAACAACTCATAACCTATTTATGACATCTAAAATATTTTAAAGGCACAACATCCCCCATATCTGAAAATGAAAACACCAGTTTTTCTCTTAACTTATTCTATATGAGTTATACCTGTCATGGGGCTTGCTGATGAGTTGCGACCTTGTCCCGATAGCAAATGGCTCAGGTTCTGGTACAGGTTCCACATTTCTTTGTTCCTCTAACATTTCAGGAGGAGTCTGTTTGTTCTCTACCTGCACATTTTCATTACCTGAAACTTCTAGTATTTCCCGAAGACATTTTCTTCAACCTTTTCATCAGCTGTTTTATTTTATATCATATCTTACTTTCATGGGGTCCCTTGAAATATCAGGAACAAAAATGCAAGATGTAATATACATGTAATAAATTACAAAGGTACTAAAACACAAAGGATATCCAAATACAAAATTACAATACAATAAAGTACATGGTAGCAGTAATATGAGTTTTCTAAACTGGTGATATTCACCAATAAAAATGCCTCATTATGCAGTATAAACAAGAAACTACAGAATGTTGAAGAGAAAGCAAGTGAAAGCAATACTGCATAAATAAGTAAATAAACATAGCCTGCTGCCACCCGCCCACCGCTCTCCAAGCACAGGTTTGCTGCCCACTCGGGCAAGCACCTCATTCTCGCAGCTGCTTTTAAGCTTGAGCTGCCCGCCGACTACAGCGGCGAGACTGGGAGCCCGCCTGCTGCCACCCGCCCACTGCTCTCCAAGCACAGGTAATTGCCGAAGCCAGATCTTCAGCCCTCAGCTGCTGTTGCAGCAAAGATCCTGGACTTTTTTTCCGAATTCCTGGTGCCATCCAACTGCTGTGTTCCCATTGGCTGCTCACCATCTTGGTGAACTCCCTGAGTGGCTAGCTCTGGAATCCAGCATGGCTGCTTTCCTAGGACTGTGCCAACCAAGTTTGAAACGACTTGCCCTTGCTCCGGCACAAAGACATGCAGTCCTTGCCTAATTGCACGCTCGTGCACAAATTTTGTAGTCTGTGCTGCCTGGCCCTCGCTACTAGTGTGTGTACATAATACCAATTACAGCTGAACTGAAAAGCGGGATTCCTACTGCTGATTTCTTGTTTGTTTAAGGACTGTTACTAGCCTGTATTTGCTCATTCTGGTAGAAAAAAAAGAGTAAAATACTGTTTGTTTGCTTTGCTAGTTTCCGTGTTTTAGCCTAGCCGATCCCTTAAAGGGGCACTGTCAGCTTTTCCCTTCATTTGTGCTCAATTTCCATCTGACAATCTACAAGCACATAATTGTAAGTTGGTGACTGTAGAATGCCTCCGAATAAAACCAAAAGTAAGCAGCTTACCAGTTTTCACGATTTAAACACTATTCACATTACTGGCATCCCGACTTTAAACCTTCAAGCCCCCGGAAGCCATTCTGCGCTGAGAATGTGCATCTACTGGGACCGAGGTCCCGACCAACACATTTTAGCATTGGTATGCCAAAAAATATTACATCCATAAGAGAAGGGTATGCTAAACCATTCAATGTGTTTGCAAATAAAAACCGAGGACTCGTTCCAGTGCAAAATACTTTGAAAAGCTGGTGCCCAAATCCTGCGCATGCACAGTCGCGGCACATTCTCACACATGCGCTGGATCTTTTTCCAAGCGCTACTGTGCATGTGCGAGTTTGACGCCATTTCACTCACATGCGCTGGATCTTTCCAAGCGCTACTGTGCATGCGCTGGGATTTGAGCACCAGCTTTTCAAAGTATTTTACGCTGGAACAAGTCCTCGTTTTTTATTTACAAACACATTGAATGGTTTAGTATACCCTTCTATGGATTTAATATTTTGGCATACCGAGATGACAATGTGCTGGTCGGAACCGCGGTCCCAGAAGCGCGCTACCGGCGCTGAACGGCTTCCGGGGCATGGAGGTTTAAAGTCGAGATGCCAGTAATGTGAATAGTGTTTAAATCGTGAAAATTGGTAAGCTGCTTACTTTTGGTTTTATTCGGAGGCATTCTACAGTCACCGACTTACAATTACGTGCTTGTAGATTGTCAGATGGAAATTGAGCACAAATTGAAGGGAAAAGCTCACAGTGCCCCTTTAATCTTCCCATTCCCTCCTTTGTGTGTCTCTTTGTGTGATTTTTTTCGTCCCACCACCCCCTCCTCCACAACTTCTTAAATACACCTAAACCACTCCCCCTTCTGTGCACCTCCTCCCATTGGCCATCTTGCCCTACACAAATAATTAAAGCTGCAGAACACCTCCTAGAGTGCGGTCCTGCCCCACAGAACTACATTTCTAACAGCCTCTTGCCTCACCACTCCCTCCTTTCCCCCTTCATAAGGCTGACCATGCTAATTCTCTCCTACTACTTCCCCTTGTCCCCCTCTCTCCCTCGGAAAGATGAAGCTGGCACTGCCTATATTATGGGCCATCTCCCTAACTACTGCACTGGTACTGACCGACTTCTGTGCTACGGTGCTGGCCTGCCATCAACTTCCTCTCATTTCCCCCTCTTCCCTGTCTCAACCCTCTTCACTCACTACTAGGGATGTCTACTCTGGGGTACATCTCTCTTATCCTACTCACTAAAGGAGAATTCTACATCCTTGGCTACTACCTGGCTAACCTCTCCTGGTCTCCTACTATTCTCTCCTGATCATACATCCTCCTACTATCACTACTTTCCCTTGCTGGGGACACAGAGTGCAACCCTGGCCCAACAAACTCCCATGTCACCCCTTCCTACAGCATCTGGACAAATGCACCTGGTCTTAAAATTGCACGTATCAACGTCTGCAGCCTTCCATCTAAATTCACTGACCTTGAGGCTTGGATTGAGCTACACAAGCCCCATATTCTGGGACTCACTGAAACATGGCTAAACCCACACCACACCGAAAACACCTTCAAAATACCTGGCTATTCCTACCTACGCCTTGACAGGCCAGGCAGGAAAAAAGGTGGCAGTGTGACTCTGCTCCTAAGGGAACCCCTCTCAGATAGCATTGTCCTACACTCTGACCATTGCTCACCTAGTGAATGGCTACTCTCCAAATTGGCCCTGGCATCCTGCAAGAAACTCTATCTTGGCTGCTGCTACAACCCCCCCCCGCGACCGGAACCACTGGACTCATCAGCCTCCTCCAAGGCCTGAGCTCTCTAACTCCCCATAGGTAATCTATCCTTCTTAGTGACTTTAATCTAAACTGGCTGAGCTGCCACCAGCCTGACTCTGTATCCCTGTTAAAGCAGCACAGCCTGTTGTAGGCGATCACTCTCCCCACCAGACTTAATCCACGCTTGCCCACCCAGACTCTACTAGACTGGATCCTCATAAACAGGGAGGACCGAGCATTACACACTGGCACCATGGCTGACTCTATAAGTGATCACTCAGTGACCTACCTACCTCTGGTCTTCCAAACTAAAGTGCCCCCCACCCAAATACCTATCTCTCAGAAATTTCAGCTGCCCAGTCTCCACAAATCTCTTTGAGGAGGCCCAGTCCTAGGACTGGTCCATGCTTTTTTCCCTTTCCAATGCAGCCACGGCAGTTTCCACATTTACCCGGACTCTACTAACACTCCAGGACCACTTTTTCCCTGTCACCAATAGATGGGTCAGAGGCAGGTGCTCGCGCTGGGTCTCTAAAGACCTTCTAACCCTTACGAAGGCCAGAGACTGTGCCTGGTCCACTTTCAAAGCAACTCCCTCTCCTGCCCTCTTGGATGCTTACAGGCACATGAGGAACAAATGTAAACAACAGGCCAAATTTTTGAAATAGACCCACTTCCACAATCTGCAAAAGGCCAACCTTGGAGACCATAGAAAATTCTGGGACTCAGTCAGCTCCCTCCTAAACCCTCACCCCAGCTACGCTGCACCACGTCTCAACTCCTAGGATGGGCTGCTGACTGACCTTCATGTTGTGGACAGTATCTTCAATTGTAAGTTCACCAACTTATCCATGTACCTAAATAAGCTGCCAACTGCCCAACCTCAAAGCTCAGCCCTAATACCTGATACACTGCCATCCTCCACCAGCTCTGCCACTCACCCGCAAACACCCCCATTCTATTTTAAAGCCCTCTCCATACATGACACAGTGAAGCTACTCAAAGGTCTACCTAACCATGGCTCCTCCGGGTCTGATGGGCTATCTCCAGTCTTCCTTAAGCTGATCTCTCCAGCGATTGCCAGGCCACTCACCTTCATCTTTAACCTTGCCCTTTCCATCTCCTCCATGCCTGACCCATGAAAAATAGCTAAGGTTATCCCCATTCTTAAATCTGGTGACCCCAAATCCTCCAACAATTAATGTCCGATATCCATCCTCCCTCATCTCAGTAAACTACTCAAGAGAGCAGTCCACAGTCAGCTCACTGAGTACATAGGCAAATACACCCTCCTATGCAACCAACAGCATGGCTTTCGCAAGAATCATTCCACTGCCACTGCCATCGCACTTCTGACTGACCACATACTCTCTAACATGGATAATGGTAAAGACACTGGGGCTCTCTTTGTTGACCTCTCAAAGGCTTTTGACATGGTTAACCATGCTCTCCTTACCTCCAAGCTTAGCCTCCTTGGATATTCTCGAAAGTCACAAGCTGGTTCACTAACTACCTTACCAATCACTCACAATTTGTGTGTATTGGTCAAACCTGCTCCCCCACCCAGCCTGTCTCTGTGGGGGTCTCTCAAGGCTCAATCCTGGGTCCCCTCCTTTTCTCCTTATTCATTAATGTGCTTCCCTTCGACTGCCTCAACTGTCACTCTCTCCTGTATGCCGATGACCTTGTCCTCTTCCACAGGCACAAATCCACGGCCGTAATTTCCTCAGTTCTCTCGCACAACAATGCTGCAGCCCACAGCTGGCTCTCAAAACACCTCCTCTTAGTAAATGCCAAAAAACTAAATCCATGCTGCTTGGATCTAAGCCCTTTCTGGCCAAAACTGAAAACCATGCCCCCTTACGCATTCTCACCCCAGACGGCCCAGCCCTGGAGGATGTCAACACCTACAAATACTTAGAAGTACTGCTCAACCCCACCCTCACCTTCACTGAGCATGCAAATTCCCTTGTCAGAAGGTTCCATCAAAAGTTAGGTGCTGCCTATAGATTCAGGCAATACCTTACTCCTGAAGCCAGACTAGCCATTGTCCAAGGTAATCTTCTCCCTATTCTTGACTACTGCTCCCCTATTTATGCCGGGACCTCAGCTACTGCCATGGCTAAACTCTCCACTGCCTACAACAGTGCCTGTCACTTTGCTTTATTTGCCCTGTTCTCCACCTACTACTATACTCTTTATAATACCCTTGGATGGCTACCGCTACAAGGTCGCTCTGACCTAGCCTTCTTCTGCATGGTAGACAATATCATCCATATGGCTCCAGAATCCCCCCTAACTGCCCTTCTGAAAATCAGAATGCTCCTTCGCAACCTCTGCTCTAATGGTACTCCTCGTCTAGCTGTTCCTAGGGTATCCACCAACATGGGTAGCAGAGCTTGGTCTGCAGCTGCCCCTTTTGCAGTGGAACAAACTACTGACTGAACTCCGTTCCATTGACACACACTCCAGTTTCAAGTCCCGCCTTAAAGTCTGGTTTCTGGCAAACTCATCCTGCCGTTGCTCCCTGGGGTCTGACACCAACCCACACTAGTCAACTCCCCAGCCCAGGGGTTACCCACCTACCCACACTAGTCAGCTCCCCTGCCTACAACTGTTACATCATATTTTTCAGAGTAATATTTTACTTCCTTGCCTGTACATATTGTATATATATTTTTTTACTGAGTATTCTGTGTATTACTTGCTTACTGGACGATGCAGTCACACATTTTACACTGTGCCTACGATTTGTTTGTTTTGTACCAAATCTCCTCATGTCCACTATTGAAACTTTGTATTCACTGTTCTCAAATAGACCTATGCATCAAACCTGTATATTGTGCTTACTATTGTTGCTTGTATCAAATCTGTTTAATGTGTATTACTGTTACCTTGTGCTCCACTGTCACCCTGTGCCATGTGTTATGGCCTTGATCATGCCTGAAAACGATGCCTGGGATCACCCAGTCATCAAAGTCATAAATAAATAAAAAAAAGTTGAAAGGGGACGGCAAGCTAGAAAACAGGTATTCAAGCTGGAAAACATCTACAAGGATCTGAGAGCTTCTCAGGAGGCCATTCTGTTCCAATCTGTTGGGCCTGCGAAGAGCAGGCCCATCTGCTGAAATCTTTCCACAGTTTTGGTACTCACCAGTTAATTACGGTATGGTTGTTTCAGTTGATCTTAAAGAATAAGGGATCAGAACAGGAGTGACGAGGGATTTTATATCTGTAGGGGATGTGGAGTTAATCTATTTGTGTGGGAAAACATACTAGTGTTTTGATTGCAGGTATCCTCCTCCCCCAAACTGTTTAAAAAAAACTCACTCTCCCACAATGCTGCCAGCCCAAGTTCAGAAGTGATCTCAGGTTGTCAGTGGCTGCCTGGGAAAGGAGGATCAGGTGTCCCAAGATGTTCTCCTCTTCTAGGCAGGGGCGGTTGTTTACTATGCTGTTATTTTCTGCAGCATATTGACCCAGTGCAGATTGTGCATCTACTGATGGTAATTCTGTATGTGGTGGGGGGTTGCAGCAATTGTGGGGGGGGGGGAGGAGGCTGATCCAGTGCTGAGAGGGTGGTGGAGCATGGGGCTACAATCAGCCCACTCAGTGGGCTATAAAGGGGCTGCTGTTGGCAGCATTACACTCAGCCTGCTCGGTAGGCAATCAAGGGGCTACCGGTGATGGCATTAAACTCAACCTGCTCAGTGAGCAATTGAGGAGCTGCTGTTGGTGGCATTAAACTCAACCTTATCAGCTGTCAATCAAGGACCCACCACTGGCAGCTTTACAGTCAGCCTACTTAGCAGTCGAGCAAGGAGCCACCGCTGGTGGCATCAAGCTCAGCCTTCTCCAGAGGAGTGCAATAGTACTGTAGCACTGAAGAAGGAAGCGGTATGGTTGGGGGAGGTAGAGTCAGACAGGGGGAGCTGGTGTACAACATCATCAAAATAACAAAACCTTGCACACTCACTGGAGCAGCAAAACTCCTTTGCAAAGTATGCTTTCCAGTGGAAAACATGCCTCATTGGCTAGATTAACCACCACAAGCTGCAGTCTGATTTCCAGCCACTTCATTAGCTCCCAGCCTGAAACCCCTCCAGAACCTACTTTTCTCAACTAAAGCCATACCTCAATGGGGAGCACGACAGTTCAGTCCCGTCTTTATGCTCCCGGCAACCTGCTCCTGACAACTTTCTCCCGCGACCCCCCCCCCCAGTAGGAGCAGCAGGGATCCACTAGCTGCCCATCACCTAGGCAGGCCATCCTGGTCCCCCCACAGGAGGGGTGATAGGAGCCCCACTTGGTGGTGATCCATGCCACCTCCCCAGGTGAGATGGGCATCTATATAGAAGTCACACCAGGTCATCCAGCATGCCCCCTTCCAGAGATCGGGGCACTCGTATAGGAACCACACTCCACGGTGATGCTGCATCTCTCTCTCCACTCCCATCAGCCCAAATAACTAAATAAACAACTATACACCCTGGTAAGCTGCTCCTGCAACATAAAAGACCATTCAGCCCCCCTTACTTAATATATCTCCTTCCTGCCCTTGTTCTCACCACATTTGCATTACAAAAATACGCAATCAAGTATTATTTTCATTGACCAGTACTTGTTTATACTAGGAGTCAAACTCATTCGGGTACCCCACCACCCTATTCATAGATTTGCTATGCCACCTATATTTGCACCCTGTGCCTATATGAGAGTAAATGGTTGGTGGATACAGCAGAGGTGTCCCATGTAACTTTATTATTTGCTCTCTACATGGAGCCTTTCCCACAAGCAATTCACTCCATCCTGATTTGCACGGGACCGAGGTGGAAGGTACATATATATGAAAGTGCATGAGTAACAGTCAACAATAGGGCTATTCTTTCCCCGAGTCGTAGACTATGATGACTGATGACCTCGAGTGTAGTTCGAGAGGTCATCAGTCACCATGATGCCGACAAGGGGAAAGAATGGCCCTGGAGTTAACTGTTATGCATGCACTTTTCTATATAGTGTATTGTGGAATGTACCCCTGATAAAAACACTGCCGAGTATCCATTGAGGGCTCACACTCTCTCCCATCTAGTCTTTTTATTTTATAAATGAAATGTAAATGAAATCCTAGTTGTAGGAATATCATGAATTGCCCTGTGCTCGTAGTTGTCTCTGACGAAACTATGTACTTGCCTTATGTCATTTTCCATTTTTTTGGACTGTCTTTTGATTTTCCTGCTCCAAAATAAATCTATCCCGTTTGGATAGTGGCCTTGATAGTACTGCTGCAGACATCGCTCGCTAGTTCGTCAACATGCCCTAACTGTCAGATTGCTGCTCGAGGACACAATGTGTGATGTCCACACTGCAGCAGAATAAAAAGTCATTCTCCTGCACTGCGGATGTCACTAATGCAGCAGAACAACATTTTGAGAGTGCTAGATTTTAGTGAATGACGTTCCACTATACACTATAATTCTGTATATCATAGCTCTCTCTGAATCAGATAATGTGCTCCTGTACAGTATGTGGCATGTCCTGAGAACACCCTACCACAGGTCTTTACATTACTAATGTAATGTGGTGCTTTATCAGGGTATAAGATCAATAATTCTAACATGGAGGTATTGACCTTGCATTTTGCACCCTCAGTAGGAATGCAGGAAAATGTTCTTTTAAATTGAGACTTGGACCCCGTAACATTCTTGGGAGTGAAACTGCTTAAATAAATTCAGAACTGTACTCTATAAATTAACTGCCTGCAATGACAAGACTGAAGAAGGATATTTCTTCCTAGGTAGGCCTCCCACTATCTCGTCAGCATAGGATAGGAACTGTGAGTATGGTACTTTTCTGTAAGTTATTATATTTGTACCAAACTCTCCCAGTCCCTATATCAAAACGTGAATGGTCAAAATGGGATAAACAGATATCGAGGTACATTGGGGGAGAGGCATTGACTTGGGGTACTCAGTTCCACACTACCCTTGCCCACAGATGGGTGGGAGAGGGTGGGGGGCTGACATTACCAAACTTAGCTGTTCCTCTGAGGTCCTGAGCTCATCCCCATGTTCAGGTAATTGGTGCTGCAAGTGGTAGTATGGGATAGCATTTATTAAATAAAATGTTTCTATCAGATAAGTATCCTTAGTGGTCCAGTTGCCTCACCATGTCCCATTTCTTCTTCAATTCACTGATGTCCAGTGGCTTCACCTCCCTAACTCTATCCCTGCTGACATCTAAATTTAGCAGCATTGTGCATTGCCTAATTCTTCCTCCAAGAAACCCGTCCTGGTTTGCAAGCCTACACCTCTGCAAAACAGTTTATATTAGTTCCATTGACTTAGAGCAGGGCTGTCCAACCTTTTTGGGCTTGGGAGCAGCATTTGTAATTTCAGCATAAGGCAAGAGCAACAACATGCAGCTCATGCCGTTCCCTGTGTGCACTATTTACTATGTCCATATTTACCATATTTTCACATATTTGCACATTTTTAAAAATATCTGTAGTCACAATAATTATAGCAGAAGTCAACATTTGATTTAGTCAACAGATTGTATTAAGTATTTTTAAAAATAGTTTATTTAAAAAAAAATTCTTTATTACCATTCTATTGTGAGCTCTGGCATTGCATATTATCAGCCAACTTCATGTAATCTGGTGTATAGTGTGTCACTACCATAAAATCACTTTAAACTACTCCCTCAAATGTCCTCAGAAGCAGCAATTCTCCCTCAAATGTGGTCACTGCACAGCACTTCCCCTCAACATCATTATCTTTCTTTTAGAGCTCACAGCTCAGTATCAGCAGCATGAATTTTAACTGTAATTACGTCATCAAAAAATAACCAGTGACAGCGCTTACTATGAAACTGCACAGTAGGTCCAGTAAACAGCTGACTGTAGTGGTGTAGATTAAGTAATTTGGCAAAACTAGTGATATTTCACCAAATCAGCAGCAAATTAAAAATAGCGTGTGTACCTTATCTCAAGTAATACAGCAAACTGTAGTCATGTAGCTCAGGCAATTCTGCAAAGATGCAGCAGCACATGAAGACTGAACAGGGCTAGTGTCAGCAACTAGGATGGCAAGTTATAAAAGAGCAAGTGACCTACTGAGCTGTGCATTTTACAGATTGTTAATATATGGATTGTGAAATTAATACTATTCTAAAGCATACGAAAAATTCTCGGTAATATACTTGCTCCCACAGTGATAATAGCACAGTGAATGAGTGATAATACTATCGGTCAGATGTGGTAATACCATCATTTGGAACCTGAACGATAGTATTATCACGAAAACACCAAAGCGCAGACGCAAGAATCCCTCATGCAGAGCGGGAGCCGGCTTTTAGTATAACTGTTGCAGACTGTAAAAACTGACTCCCCGCTCATTCAAAACACAAAACACTGAACCTGTGGCTACATATTATGAAACGGAAGCAGCTAACCTCCATCTTCTGTCCTCCATGCTTCCTATGCGCTTCTGACTGGACCGCTCACTCGCACAGACCGCTCGCATAAAGACGCCGCCATTTTCCCCATAAAATTTTTGAAGAGAGCAAAGCAGAACCAATAGAAACACACGCTGTGTGTTTCAGAGGCGTCTCTACGTTCTGGCATCCATGGCAATGCCTGCCAAGCACCTCCGTTTAAAGATACATAAACTCACACTACAGCAACCTGCCTCTTTAGCACCGCATTGCCACAGAATAGTAAAACTTCTCAGATCCATATATTAAAAAATAACTAATAGGGAAGTGTGTATTTCAATGCTACTATACCATCTCGAGGTTCTGGGGACATAGGAACCTCGAGATCCCCAGAACCTCTCGATGGTATTATAGCCTTGTAATACACACTTCCCTATCTATTATACTCTATTTGTCTACAATTGAGAACCACAGCTGTATTGTGTTTAGCAAGATCATCAGCTCATTCAGGGATTCGTTCAGACAGCTAATCAGACTGCAGTTGGACCGCAGTTAACTATTCAACGATCACTAGAAGTACATGCTTTGAAGTCCATTCTTGTCTTCCTGTCTGACAATTACTGTTATTAGCAACTCATAAAACAATATACTACAAGAGAATGATTTAGGTTAAAACAGAGAGCCACAGAAATAGTACTTAGTTCTGACCGCAAAACCGAAGTATAAACATAAATGAGTAAGCGATAATGAAAATTACAGGCACAAGATCAATGATTTTAGTTGTACCTTTGCAAGCCACATTGAAAGGATTGGCAAGCCACACTTTGCTCGTGAGCCATGGGCTGGACAGCATCTAAGAGGCTGCTGTGAGTTGTGGGGAGAGCATGAACCAGCGAGTGGCACAGTATGTTTCGGTGGCTCTTTACCGTGCTTGCAACCAAGTATAATCATTAAAAGGGTCTCCAAAATGCTTCATTCTGATTAGCTGTCAGCATTCCAACAGCCTTAAATTACTCTCTGTTACAGTCATATATAGTCTGATCACCATGGCACATGAATTCTTTCTGTCAGCATTCCATTTTCCAGCACTTCTGCATGACTGCAATGATGCACTTTGATTCTGAACCAGCATTCTTAAACAGTTGGTGAATGAACTACAGTATGTTATAAAAAATGTCCTTGAGAATGAGAAACACATTTACAAGGCACACTTCTAACCCTTTTCTTTTGAACTGTTTTTTTTTTTGTGATAGCAATAAGGCACTCCCAGGAGTTAGCTTAACAGTCAATCACCCTAAGGGCACCATGGCACTCAGCTGCACCTCGGGCCACATTACACTCCTAGGGAGTTATTAACAGACTGTTAATCTAACCCCATGTCAAGCTTTATTGCTTAAATTGTAGTCTAACCCTTTCCCCACCTGGTTTTAATGCACTTAAAGATTAAATATGATAGGCTTGTAACCAACTGCATTGTGTATAGCCCAATGGGACACAAAACATGAAACTGGTGCAAGGTGGCCATGGTGACTACTTTGCGATAGTCCATTGTGACTGTGAATGGGACCCTGGAGTTTTGACACTCAGTGGACCACTTCTCAAATACTCTGCTTTCTGAAGATTTTAAACATGCATGTTTTGTTATGAGACAGCGTGCTGCTGGGCAACTCTGTATAGACTGAGATGCCAGATCATGGTTGAGTTTCAGTTTAAATGTAAACATCCTCAGTAAAAAATTTGTTCTATGTGTATTTCTCAGCTACCCCCTTCAGTGGCATGCTGATTCCTGACAGGCCTCTGTTGAATCGGTTGGTGAATGACGGATGCACGTTTCTGATTTGCTAACCAGCGGCTGAGTGAATAGCTTTCTGGCAGCAGACTGCAACCTGGCAGCTGAACTGGACAGTAGGCAGTTAGCTGGAGTCACTGAGCCTCTACACATACTGAGGCAAGAGGGAGGACATTTAAAAGATAAAGCTGAAACATGACCAAGGCCTGGGACTTGGAGTAGATGTACCCCAACAATTTAAAGAGCTTGGAACATCAGACAAAATGTATGCCCTTATCTACTATTAGTCTTTTATTTCAATGTTTATTAAAATATGTTTATGGTGGTCGCAGAGCTTACTGTAAATTGGGCAGGACCCCACAACTATTCAGTTCCACCACCTCCTCTTAAAAAAATTGCATGACATTTTCCACGCCTCTGTCATCTTTCTTGTATTGACTACTGAAGGAGAGTTCCACTACATACAAATGACAGTTGCACCACCTAATAATCTTGATGTGAGAGTTCCCTCACCTAAACTTTTCCAGTTTAACCACTGTATGGCAGAACTCTCTCTCTGTCACCTCCAGTCCCTTACTATCTGTTCAGGTTCTACATTTACCATTTACTGGAGACATGACCGCTGTGGCTCACAGGATAACACCAGAAAGTCATAAGATGATACCATCAGCAGAAGTAAAACTGGAAGCTCTCTAACTTTTCTGTACACTAATTCTATTTATTTGCATATCTCATTAGCTAAAAAAAAGGGGCGGCGGTTCAAAGGGACCTGCCCACTGCAATTGTCAAAACAGATACCTAGTTGAACGGTAGACAATCTATTAGGTGGTTCAACTGCATCAAAAGTTGGTGTCTAAAAAGGCAATTGAATAAAAATTACACAGACTGGATTTGTATCATTTTTACAGGAAACTGTGATTTTATCACAAATAGCACTGTCTTTTAAATTGCCAGCAACTGGTCAGATGCAGATGCAGGCACAACCTACATCTGCATCTGTGTCTCACTCTTTGGAAAATCCCCCAGTGTCTACAAATATATAGAGGTTTACCAAATCTGTTTCCCTCTCCCACAAGCCACTCTCAGGAAATAAATATAAAAATCTTCTGTCCCAGCTCTTTAAAGAAAAATAGATCAGATTACAAGGATATGTAGTTGTGAGATCACAACAATAAAATAATGTGCAGATTGGAAAGGAAATTCCTACCTTCCTTTTGCTTCCCTTTAGAATGTTATATTGTACCCTTGCCCTTTGTTAATGTAAAAAAAAAATCAGATAGTTATTTCCCCAAGTTTTCATCAACTTTTGAGGATAAGTCATTAATGTAAATAACAGATATAGATAATTAGGTGATTGGTTTTTACACCACCAAAAATTCCTACTGGCAAGCTGGCCCAGTGTCATGGAGGGACGAGGCATTGGATGCAACACATCCCACCACATCGGTGACCCACGTTTGGTGATGGACTTGGTTCACTGTGGGTTAGCCAGGGCATGAAACGATTGAGTGTCTGACTGACTGCTGTCCTCTCCAGGAGAGGAGGAACCACCTGCACTGCTTCTACACCACCACCACATGGCAGCATGGTGGTAGGGCAGTAGAAGCAGCTCAGAAGGGGATGGTAGATGGTAGAGCCATGTGCACACAGGCCCCACATTATTGCATGCCACCGGTCTGGGAAGCAAACAGAGAAAGGCTGAGGCAGAGCACCATGATGCTCCTGCCTGCCTAGCCCTTGCCCATGCTACTGCCTGGTATCCCTGCCATCTGGATATGTTGCACCGAGGGAGACGATGACCCTCCCCACTGGTCCTGGGACAGGGGGAACTCTATGAGGGGAACCTGCTGGGAAGTCCCGGGGGAGACAGTTGTTGGGGAACATACAGCAGGGGCATAGGGCACACGCATGCACCTGGAGAAGGTAAACTGCTTTATGGAAACAAAACATTCCTACTGGCAACAAAGTTTACCTTCTGATCATCAGAAATAAATTAGTGCATCTTTTCTCCAGCATGACTCCTGAGATTTTGGTAATGTGTGTTTCCAAATACTTCAGACTAGAAAATATATTTTCTATCTCTTTTCACATTCATAAGTCGAAACACATATGGATATTTATGCATATTATAAGCTGAATAAAGCAGTTCAGGATGTGTGGATATACTACAGTAACCACACTTCTTAGGTGGCTGAAGGCCCTCAGCCGCCCCTTGAGCCTCACTACCCACCCAGAGTAAAATCACAACACACCCTGTTATGCATTATTCCTTACCATAACCAATTATACAGTGATGTTTCATTTACATATAAAGGATATTTTGGCATCAAGAGCAGTTTAATGCCTTCTCGCTGCAATCTCCATGCCATTAAAGTCTCCCCATAGTCTCACTCATTATGCAGATGTTTTGGTTACTAGGGCAAAAAATAGTGGAGATATGGAACATTCATATTTTAGACTTCTATTCTATTAAACTCCTGGGGAATATACTTCATTAACTTTGTTACTGAGATGGGTCTGAATATATAAAATACCTTGATCCACCAAGATCTCTAAAGGAGTTTGTGAAACAATTTTAAATACACCCATTAGAAGATTTCTTGTTCTGTAGTTGTATTGTTGAAAAATTCACTTAGTGTTCATATATCCCCCATTAGGAGAAACTCTTCTGCTGTGTTCTTAAGACTACTAGTTCATTTCTAGTTACATAGAAACATAGAATTTGATGGCAGATAAGGACTGTTTGGCCCACCCAGTCTGCCCATTTCCCTACCTGATGGATAAGCCACAGATTCTAGTTAATCAACAGCTTACTTCCTCCTACCCCCCTCTAGAATTGCCTTATGTCTGTCCCATGCATTCTTGAATGCTGCCACTGTTCCTGACTCCACAACCTCCTCAGAAAAGCTGTTCCATGCATCCACAACCCTCTCTGTAAAAAAATACTTTCTAACATTACCTCTGAGCCGTCTCTCCTATATTTTCAAATTGTGCCCCCTTGTTCTTGCACATCTCTTTTTCTGAAAGATACTACCCTCTTGTACTTTGTTAATTCCCTTGAGATACTTGAAAGTTTCTATCATGTCCCCCCTCTCCCTGCTTTCTTCAAGGGTATACATATTAAGCTGCTTTAGTCTCTCCTCGTATGTCTTCTGGCGCAGACCCTGCACCATTTTGGTTACCCTCCTCTGAACAGCCTCCACTCTGTCTATATCTTTGTGGAGATGGGGTCTCCAGAATTTCACGCAGTACTCCAGATGGGGTCTCACTAACTGTCTGTACAGAGGGATAACAACTTCCTTTCTACTGTTGATGCCTCTCCCTATGCATCCCAGTATCCCCCCAGCCCTCCTTACTGCCTTCTCACATTGCTTGTCCAACTTTAGGTAATCTGATATAATTACTCCTAGGTCTTTTTTGATTTTTGTTGTTATTATCTCACTCCCCACTGTATACTCTTCCCCTGGGTTTTTGTTTCCTAGATGCATTAACTTGCACTTCTTTGCATTGAATCTGAGCTGCCATATATTTGACCATTCCTCCAACCTTGCCAAGTCCCTTTTCATCCTTTCCACCCCACCTTGTGTATCAGCCCTGTTACAGATCTTTGTGTCATCTGCAAAGAGATATACTTTTCCTTCCAGGTGCTCTTCATTGTCACCTATATACACATTAAAGAGGACCGATCCCAATACCGAACCCTGCGGTGCCCGCTAGTTACCCTCCTTTTTTCACTGTGGACCCCGTTTACTATTACCCTTTGTGTCCTGTTGTCCAGCCAGTTTTTTATCCAGACTACCACCTTGGGACCCACTCCAAGGTTGGCTAACTTGTATATTAATCTTTTGTGTGAGACTGTGTCAAATGCCTTGCTAAAATCTAGGTAGGCCATATCCACAGCCCCTCCCTGGTCTACTACTTTGGTCACCCAGTCAAAGAAATCTATTAGGTTCATCTGACATGACCTTCCTGCTGTGAAACCATGCTGTCTTGGGTCCTGTGCCCCACTGGCCTCTAATTCTTTCCTTCAGAAGTGATTCCATCATTTTTCCTACCACTGAGGTCAAACTAACTGGTCTGTAGTTTCCTGCCTCTGCCCTGCTCCCACTTTTGTGAAGTGGAATCACGTCTGCCCTCCTCCAGTCCTCAGGTATCACCTCATCCTCCCATGATTTGTTAAAGACAGTAGTCAGTGGCGTTACTAGTACTACCCTTAGTTCTTTTAGAATTCTGGGGTGAATCTCATCAGGTCCCATTGCTTTGTCCACCCTCAGTTTCAAGAGTTCTTTCAAAATCCTTTCTTCTGTGAATGGACTGGTATCGACCCCCCTACTCAGAGTGTTTTTCTTGTTTGGTTTAGGTACCTCCCCCTCCTCTTCCATTGTGAATACTGAGCAGAAATATTTGTTCAGTATCCCTGCTTTTTCACTGTCACCCTCTGCCCACATTCTCTCCCCTTTATTAAGTCTCTGTATTCCTCCCTTGGTCTTTCTTCCTCCCTAATGTACCTATAAAAGGTTTTATCCCTCTTCTTAACAGAGTTGGCTATCTTTTCCTCAGTTTGTGCCTTTGCTATTCTGACTGCCTTCCCTGCCTCCTTCTGCTTTAACTGATTAAGTTCTCTGTCCTGCTCCTTCTGTGTTTCCTTATATTTCATGAATGCTATCCTTTTCTCCTTAATCTTCCCTTCCACCTCTTTTGAGAACCATAGTGGTTTTTTCCTTCATTTTGTTTTGTTGATTTGCTTCACACAAAGGCTTGTTGCCTCTGTGATGGCTGTTTTGATTATTCCCCATTGTTCCTTCACCCCTCCTTCTTGCCCATTTGCTAGTGCTTTTCTGAGGCACTCTCTCATTTTCCCGAAGTCAGCCCTCCTAAAGTCCAATACTCTTGTTTTTGTATGGCTTGACTGTATGGCTGTGTTTATTATGAACCACACTGTTTGGTGGTCACTTGTTCCCAGATGTCTACCCACTTCTAAATCTGAGATCTTTTCTTCTTCCCCATTTGAGAGTACCGGGTCTAAGATTGCTCCTCCTGAGTGGGTTCCAACACTAGCTATCTGAGGCATGCTCCCTGTAGGGCACCAAGAATCACCCTGCTCTTGGATGTGCTTACAGCAAAGGCACTCCAGTTAACATCTGGCATATTCAGGTCCCCCATCAACAATATCTCCCCTTTTTCTGCCATTTTAAGGATGCCTTCTATCATTTTCTTGTCCATTTCCTCCCCCTGAGATGGGGGTCTGTACACAACCCCCATGCAGATTGTGGTGCCATTTCCTGTCTCCAGGGTGACCCATAGTGACTCATCAACTTCCTATTTACTCTTTAGTTCTGTTGCTTTAATTCCTTCCCTTATATAGAGAGCTAATCCTCCTCCTCTTTTACCCACCCTGTCCCTCCTGTAGATTGTGTATCCTGGTATGTTGACATCCCAGTCATGGTTCTTTGTGTACCATGTTTCAGTGACTGCCACAATATCCAGGCATCCCTTTTCCATCAAGGCCACTGGTTCAGGGAGCTTGTTACACAGACTGCAGGTGTTGGTACTCATCACCTTCCATTTTTTGATGGCCTTACCCCTTTTAGCCCCATCCCTGTCCTTACTGCCTTTTTCTGCATTTAACCCTGTCCTGCTCCCTACTGACTTCTCTACCTTGGTGTTTACCTCTTTAACTACTGTGTTTTGTTGGGGGAGGCTGGTATTTCCCTGCTCCTTTTTAGTGCCTCCCCCCTTGGCTACTTTAAATGCTTGCCAATGAAGCATTTAAACCTATCACCTAGGATCCTGGTTCCCCTCCCGGACAGATGCAGACCATCATGCCAGTATAGGCCTGCATCCCTCCAGGTGGCTCCCCAGTCCCCAGTGAAGCCAAAACCTTGAGCTCCATACCAGTTTTTCAACCATTCATTGAATCCTATGGTGCAGAATACCCTAGCATCATCCTCGCCATAGACAGGCAGCACCTCCGAGAAGGTTACCATACGTGATACTTGTCTAAGGACCCTCGCCAACTCTACAAACTCCTCTTGCACTGCTCTGATCCCATTCACAGCCAGGTCATTTGTCCCTAGGTGGACAATAACATCCAGCTCCCTCCCTCCCTCGTGCAGCTGCTCCTACGATCCTGAGGATTCGCTTCCTGCCCCTCCATGCCATAGCACCTGGCAGGCACCTTACCTCCTTATCCCCTTCCTCCCTCACTTCTACCCCCCTAATGATTGAGTCCCCCACCAGGAGTTGTTTCCTTCCCCTGTGGGGTCTCCTGCCACACTCTTGTGGGTCTCCTTTGTGGAGGTTCCCAGCATCCTCCTTGGTCTCCACTGCAGGTGCCTCCATAGAGGAACCACACTTTGCCAGAACAGCATATGAATTGTGGAGAGGTACAACTGGAGGGATGCACCTCTGCTCCACCACCCTCTCACTCCCTGAGCCCACCTTGGTCCAACCACTCCTTTTTCTTAGCAACCTCTGAGTTAGCGGTGGTAGCCCTGGTGGTCCCTGGGTGGGGGAAGAGATTTCACGAATTCTAGCCAGGTCAGCCTGGAGACCGGCAACCTCCTCCCTCAGACCAGAGAGGTGCCTGCAAAACTTATGTTCCAACCATGAAGCCCCTTCCCTGACTGTATTTTTAGAATTCTACCTGATGGGTACTAATTAAATTTTCTTTCTGTAACTGAATCAGATAAATTGTTGTCTCTTCGTATCTCTTTATTTTATGTTGACGACTTATTTTGATTTGGAGCCAAATTCTCTTTCACTCAGCAAATACTTTATTCATTCTCGATTTGCTCACTGTTCATCTCTAACCTTAAAGCAAAAATGATGGAGGCATGATCTGAAATTCCAATGTACTGCAACGTGTGATCCTGTAGCTCAGCTGAATACCGTCACAGTCAATAAGAAAACTGTATTCTAGTATCATATACATGTTGTGTGGATTTGAGTAAAGAGTATAATATAGTGCATTTTCTTCCCATGTTGAACTCTTCACATACCAATTAGAGCCAGACATCCAAGGAATTTTTAAATACCATTCAAATACATATATTAGAATATTTCTTATTTCTACTACAGTTGTCTAGCTGAAAACTATATTGATGGTTCTTTGTAGATCCTACAACAATGAAAATGCACACTTCTACTGTCCAGAATGGGCAGGACTGACTGCATCTATGCCAGGAAGGGGTGAGGGCATTGTCCAGGAGCATGGAAAGGGAAGTAAGGGGGTTAAAACTAGATGATATGAGGATAGGGTTGGTACAGGGATTAGCAAGGGAAGGACAGCAGTGCTGGTGAGAAGACCCACAGGGGAAATAAGGAAGCACAAAGGGGAAATGGTCCTTACTTGCACACAGGCCAATATGAGGCACACACTAAGCAATCTGGAAGGCCTGGTTCACTTCAAAGCCCAGGACTTAGTGACACTCACAGAGACCTGGTGGGAGGGAAAATGACTGGGATACCAGAATAGAGGGATACAGACAATTCCAAAGCAATAGGTCTGATGGGGGACATTGGGAAGGGGGCGAGAGAGGGAAAGGATGAGGGCCACAGAGCCCATCTAGGTCATATTAGTGGAACTGTGGGGCAAATGAGCCATCCAGGGGGTATGCTAAATGCCACCAAACAGCTCAGCAGAGTGTACTGCCCAGTTGGCTGGATAAGTTATGAGAACAGCCAAATCAGATCCAGTGGTGATTCTGGAGTGCTTCAAACTCCAATCTCCCAGGCTTAGACTGATATCTTGAGAAGGCTACAGGCAGGGCTGTGACTGAGTTCCTGTCCACATTCAAGGATTGCTTGCCTGCAGATAAGGCTTATTCTGGAGCCAAAGTCATAGTCATTTCCACTGTAACAGATGATGATGTCACATGGAGTGGATCATGACTTCAGTTCCAGACTAAGCCTCGCCTGCAAGAGAACAGTTAGAGACACAGATCCAATTTCATGTAGATTTTCTTAATAACAATAAAAAAAAATGATGGGAATGTTTTTAACTCTGTTTTGCCAGTGCCTACTGTGCTTTCTTGCTGATTACTGGAACCCCTCTGTTAAATACCATGTTACTGGTGCACGAGGGAGGGTTCTGTTTCTCTGCCAGCTGGAGGGCCACCTGGGGTAAGGGAGCACTGTGTGCCAGGACAGTGGCATGCCATCGTAGACTCAGAGAAGAGCCAGACCATTAGACAGATAGAGGTTTGATGGAAGTCATGCTTTTCCCCAGTCTCCCCACAGCAGTGCTACATAATTGTAGCATTCAGTAAGGTAAGACATCACCCAGCTGCTGGAGGAGTGCTATGAATATTGGAGGGTTGAATGTCTATGTGTTGACAGTTGGGATGAGAACTTCAGCAGCGTAACAGTGGGGGGAAGCATTGGGGCACTGCTTGACTGTCAGTGCTGCGACTGTTGGGGGGTGGTGGGTCAGTGTTGTGATTGTTGGGAGATGGGTTAGGGGTAGGAATGGAGTAGTGCTGTAACTGCTGGATGGTGGGGAGCAGTGCAGATCTATGATTGCTGAATGGCAGTGCGGCAGTGCCGAAACTGTTGGGGTCAGGGTTGTGACTACTGGGGGTGGAGTTCATATCTTGGTGCTATTTTGATGCTTTAGTTAAATATGCAGTGCTATCATGCTTGATCGCTAAGTTGACAGTCGCCGTTTTTAATTCGGCATTTTTTACAGCGCCATTATGCGGTCGCGATCTTAACATGGAACCCACCTTCACCAGGAGGAAGTTTGTGTTCTGGCTGGAAGAATGGGCATAGCAATCAGTGGAACTTAAACTAGAGGAAGCAGAGGAAGCTGGCGCAGAGCAACACCAGGGGAGAAGACCCCTGGGGGTGAGGATGCAGAGAGCAAAAACAATGCTCGTTTGAACTAAAGCCAATATGAGAAGCACACCCACCAAAATAGGCATGCTTAGGGGCCTAATATACATTAATGCCCAGGACATAGTGACCCTCACAGAGACCCACGGGGGGAGGGGCAGAAAATGGCTAGGCTATCAGGATCAAAGGATACAGATTATTCCGAAGGGATTGATGTGACAGGAAAGGGGGTTGGGTACACTTTGTAAGGGAAAGAGTCACTGTTGGGGGATAACATGAACATGAAGGAGGGGAATATGTTAACAGTCTATTTGAGAAAAACTAGGGGAAATTAGGGGCAATAGAGTTACCCTGGGGATAAGCTACTGACGCTAAGCAGCTTGATACCCAGCTAGTTGGGGAACTTATGTGAGTAGGCAAGTTGAATGTAGTGGTGCTCATGGCTGTTTGATAAGCAGTGTGTGGCCTCTGTCAAGAGGTCCTTCAGAATGCTGTGGTGCATCCCAAGAGGGGTGACAAGTATCTGGTCAGGCCAAAGCTGGAGTGCTGTGTGCAGCTCTGGGTTCCCCAATATAAGAAGAACACATAGGCATCCAAGAGGGTGTAACACAGATCCATCAAAATGATCATGGGTAAAGCTCAGAGGTGGTGAAGTCAGAGGCAGCTTTAGGAAGCATTTCTTCCAGGGGGTGATAAGTCAATGTAACAGCCTACCAGTGGAGATAGTAGACATGAAGACAATAAAACCTTCAAGGGAAACCTGGACAAATTTCTGCTTGCCAAGGGAACTACTGGATACCCTGGATAGTAAAGTAGGTAAGGAGCCCCCTTTATGTTTGTACATGTTTATGCAGCATACATATTCATAACTGCTTATGAAGCAGGGGGTGGGCATGATGGACACTTCCAACTTTCAATTGCTATGTGGCTATAATTATTAAAAGAAAAAGTATATGACCTCTGGAAAGTGACTCGTTACCTCCAGGCGAGAGATAATTATACTATAGCACTGAGGGACTGCAAGAGTAGAATTAAGAAACCAAAGTAGGGTCTGGAAGCAAAGATAGCAGTAAGAACTGCATGCAGCATTAAAGCTGTCTTTCAGTATGTATAGATAATGGAAGGAGAAAAGAAGAGGAGGAGGGGATTTTGCCCCTGAAAACGGGAACAGGGAGGAACTTTGTAGATCCCATCACATCAGGAATAGCCATGATGCAGGCTACAGATATCACACTTACACTTGTAGTTGACTACTGTACCTAGTGATGTTCAAACCAGGTAAGATGCAAAGGGGTAGACAGGATACACAACAGGATTGTAGTGGAGTTAAGGAAACAATTGGCAGAGCTTCTTACAGTAATCTTTAATGCATCTGTAAGGATAAGTGTGCCAGCAGAGGACTGGAAAGGGGCTAGTGTGGTTCCCCACTTCAAGGGGCAGGCAAAGTGGGCTTTGGAAACTACATGTAGATTAGCCTGATACCAGTGCTGGGCAAGGTCCAGGAAGTCATTATAAGGAAAAAATAATGAAGCGTTTGGCTGAGGTCAATGTTATGTCCCTTCTTGCATGGCTTAACATGTTCATCAGTAATCTGGAAGCTGGGGTTGCCAGCAGGCTGCTTCAGTTCACTGAAGACATTTAGCTGGCAGGGGTGAAGAACTCCCTTGAGGATGGGGGAGAGGATGCAGACTTCAGGTGTAGCTGAAGCCTGAACAAGCTAAGAAAAATGAGCATGCAGGGCTGATGAGTCAGGGAGTACAACCATAAGACAATGGAGTACACCCACTACCAGATAAACACACAAAAGGCTCATTCACACAGCATCACAGCTGTGTAGATCGCTGTGACCATGCTTGCCGAAATGCTGTGCATCAGCATTCAGATGGCATGGCCAGGGAAGTGCTGTAGATGCTCCTATCAAAGTTCCTGTGATTCAAGGAGGGTTCTGGCTGGGAAGGGGGCATGGGTGTGGGTCAGGCTCTCCTATGGTGGCGCCAGAGCTTGAGGATGGGTCTTTCGACCTGAGTGCAGCTAAACCTTGTTTCTGGCTCTGTAAATAGAGCCAAATTTGGGAAAGTATTTTTTTTATTGGCAACCAAGGGCCAAAATTGAAGGAAAAATGGTCTCAGGGTTGAGCCATGATCGGGCATTTGCTTATGAATATGCATATATGCATGCCCACTGTCAGGACTCAACTCTGAGCCCATACTGTCTTTCATTTTGAGCCCTCAGTTTGCAATAAAAAACACTTTCCCGATTTCAGCTTTCTTTACACAGCCAGAAAGGATGTTTTAGCTGAACTCAGGTAGGAAAAGTTCCTAAAATGCGGCGACTGTCAGCCACAAGTGCAGGCTGGGAAAACATTGTAGGTGGTACAGACTGTTCACATGGCAAAGTGAAAAGTCGCAAAATGCCTGCACCACCATGCAAACCAAGAAAACGGGGATTGCGGACACAATGAAGTTGAACCCGAAATGGCCAAACTGTGGTGTTCAGACGTGCACAGTGGCGACGATCTCACTGCTGCTGTGCACCTCCAAGAACACTGCAGAATTGGCTGTGTGAATGAGCCTAAAGTGCTACGTGCTTAAGTGGCAAGATTTATTGCAGATGTACAGCCAGCGCAGCAAAGATCCATTGGATCACACATCTGTTTTGACTTTACTAGCTTTGCTTTTGTAAATAGCTTTGACTCTTTAGCATGTAGCTCTTTATTTCCTGTACTTTTGTGATTGGTTGGATTTCTGAAATGTAGAAACCTAGAAACATAGAATTTGTCGGCTGATTAAGGACCACTCGGCCCACCCAGTCTGCCCATTTTGTCTCTGACTATATTGTCACCTGAAATCTCAGATTTAGTTTAACTAACTGGAGGAGGATGCACCTGGGGAAGAGAAAGAAAGGCAAGATCAACACACTGGCTGTGTTCACACTACAGCACAGTAATTTGAAAAGTTTTTTAATACGGATTAATTACTGTGCCTTGGCATCCATGTTGTTCTGTTTGCACTGTCAGTAGTGTGTTGTAAACCGTTATTAAAAATGATTTACAGCATCTGCACTACTGCCTCGGGATTGGATTAACCATCAACCGGTTCCCAATTGGGGACATCCAGCTTCACAAAAGGGAACCGTGCCAGAGCATTCACACTGCAGGTTAGTCCGATTTAACTCCCAAAATGTTTGTAAAACCATGTTTAAGCCTAGGTCTCATCAGGGTTTAAACACAGTTTTAAAAAAATGGACTAGCAAGCATGTGTAGTGCGAATGTGAACCATGCTAGGGCACTTTAAAATAGTATAAGCTCATTAAACCTTTTTAAATACCCTAGTGTGAACAAGGCCACTGTATGAGGTTCCTCATGCTGCAGTAAAGGAGGCAAAGGGGGGGTCATACAAACAACGAGTTGAAGCACAGCAAGCAGCGTGTGACTGCTGTCAAGAGAGGAGACAGAATTTTTTTTTTTTTTTGTAATTAGTTCACCCTGGATAGCCCAGCTGAGATGCAGCATCTCATTTCCAGTGGGATCCTGTTTCTACCCATTTCCACAGCTGAGTTGACTGGAGAACTGCGGAGTTAAGTGACTTCCCTGAAGTCACACAGCCAGTAATGGGTGTTTACTCACCTGGTAAAGGTGATTGTGTTGGTTGGCATCCATGGCACTCCAGACATTACCTCATGGGTTACAGCCCACCTGATAGGCTAATGATGCACATGACCCAGATCAGATTTCCAGTATATCCAGGTCCCAGGAACCCCTGCTCTCCAGTTTGAATTTTCCATAGCTGAAAGGAAGAATGTTAGAAAACAAGCAAACAATGCACACAATAGAGACTAGCAAGGATGAGGTCTGCAACGACAGGCTAAAAATAACAAGGCCAGGGGCCCGATTTTATTCCCTATTATGTACACACTACGTCGAACCGTGGTTCAACTGATTTACACAGGATTGAGGTCTGAAGGTGGTGTAGGGACCTCCTGTTTCTTTTCTGGCCGGACGCTCCGATCCTTCCCGAGGAGGGGTGCATGGATGCCAACCAACACAATCACCTTTACCAGGTGAGTAAACACCCATTGTGATTGGTTGGCATCCCATGGCACTCAGACATTACCTCATGGGAGATAAGAAGCAGTTAAACTTCCGGTGGGATTCGGATGAATCGGAGGTCCAGGAGATGGAGCCGCTGCTAGGGACATGGGAGGCAAAGGCTGGCCTGAAGTCCTGGAGTTGTTCCAGCCTGTAGTGCCTCACGAAGGTGTGTAGGGAGCTCAGGTGGCCGCCCTACAGATGTCTTCAGATGATACCAATGCGTTCCGCCCAGGAGGTGGATACTGCCCTGGTGGAGTGAGCTCTGATCCCCCTGCGGCCGGGGTCGTGCAACCCGCACGTGTGCAGCGTGGAGGACGACCCATCTGATCCACCCTGCGATGGTGGTCTTGGACGCCACGAGCCCCTGTCGTTGACCTTCGAGATGATGAAGAGTCTCTCCGTCTTACGGATGGATTGAGTCCTGGTCAGGTAGATCGAGAGGGCCGATCCCACGTCCAGGGAGTCTGGAGCACCGCTCTTGACCTGAAGGGCAGTGAGAGGCAGAGTGGGTAGGTCTATAGGTTGTTCCCTATGGAACCTCATCGGAACCTTCGGCTGGAAGGCCGGTACTGTCCGGAGCTGTACCCCTTTGGGGGTGAAAATGGTGTAGGGCGGTGCGCAAGACAGGGCACCAAGCTCCCCTATTCTTCTGGCCGAGCAGATGGCCACAAGAAAGGCAGTCTTCAGGCCTACCCAGAAAAGGTCTGTTTTGATGAGCGGTTCATATGGTGGCGCTCTTAGGGAGTCCAATACCAGAGGTAGGTCCCACGGTGCGATGCTAGGTCTGGTCCTGGGCCGCATGAGGTCCACGGCCCTCAGGAAGCGGATGGCATCCGGGTGTGCCCCCGGTGGGTGCCCCTCGACGAGGCCTCTGGCCGCCCCGATGGCCGCCAGCTGCACCCTTAGAGAGGAGGGGGCCAGCCCCTTGTCCACCCCTTGTTGCAGGAACAACAGGATAGTGGGGAGATCGGCTTGTTCCGGTACCGAACCTCGACGGTGGCACCACTGTGAGAAGGCGGCCCATTGTGTCTCGTAGGTGGAAGTAGTGGAGGCTCGACGAGATCGGAGGAGCGTGCCTATAACCGACTCGTGGTACCCGGTAGCCGTTCCCTCTCAGCAGCCAGGCCGTGAGATGTAGCATTCGAGGGGACGGGTGCAGTACTGGTCCCTGTGTCAGCATGTCTGGATGGGTCGGTATCCGGAGGCTGGCTAGCGACATCTCTGTGATTGCCGCGAACCAAGATCTGCGAGGCCAGTACGGGGCCACCAGAATGATGGTGGTTCGAGATTTTCGGATTTTTGTCAAGACTTGGGGAATGAGGGGGAGCGGTGGGAACACGTATGCGTAGTCCCGTGACCATACCTGAGACAGGGCGTCCGTGCCTTGGGATTGCGTGTCCCTGAATCGGGAAAAATACCGGTCCACCTGGGTGTTGTCCCTCGATGCCATTAGGTCTATGGACACAGGGCCCCATGTCGCCTGAATTACCTGAAACAGGTCTGGGTGCAGGTGCCATTCTCCGGGGTGGATCTGTTGCTGGCTGAGCCAGTCCGCCCTTACGTTCAGTTTCCCCGCCAAGTGCATTGCTCCCAGGTGAGATAAGTGCGTTTGTGCCCAGATCATCACCCTTGAGGTTTCCCGTGACATGGCCCTGCTTCTGGTACCTCCTTGCTTTGCGATGTATGCCACCGTCACGCGATTGTCAGATTTGATCAGTACCGACTGTCCCTGTATGACGTGGCGGAAGGCCCTCAGCGCGTGGAACACTGCTCTCATTTCCAGAACATTGATTGAGAGTAGAGACTCCGCTGGGGACCAAGTACCCTGCGCTGAATCGTCCCCCAGACAGGCTTCCCAGCCGGAGAGGCTTGCATCCGTCTCGATGGGGATCGGGGGAGGGGCTTCCAGGGGGACTCCCCTCATCAGATTTCCCGGAGTGAGCCACCACCCCAGGGAGGATCTTACTTCTGCAGACAACTGAACCACGCAATGCAGGTTGTTCTCGTTCGGTGCACCGCGCGTCAAGATGTAATTTTGGAGTGGACGCATGTGCCACCTGGCCCAAGGGACGAGGTCGATGCAGGAGGCCATGCATCCCAGGAGTTTCGCTACCTTCGCCACCGTAGTGCGGAGCGTGTCCCACTGCGTCGCCAGCTTCCGAGGCCGCGGATCCGCGCTGGTGCCGGTCTCACCCAACCTTCTGCTGAGTTGATGATGGCCCCGAGGTGCTCGATCTGTTGGGTCGGGCGGAGTTGGCTTTTCTCTGTTCACCACCGAACCGTGATCTTTCAGTGCGCGTGACGGGCGAAGTTCGTAGAGCATACGCTTGATCCTCGGATCGGGCGCGATGAGCCAGTCATCTAGGTACGGCACTATGTCCAGTCCTTGTTCTCTGAGTCTGGCCACCAAGGTGATGGAGACCTTGGTGAAGACTCTGGGGCCGAGGACAGTCCGAATGGAGCGCCGGTATTGAAAGTGGTGTCCCATGATGTGGAATCGAGGAACCTTCTGTGGCTCCTGATGATGGGGATGTGTAGGTAGGCGTCCTTTAAATCGATCGACGCCAGGAAGTCGCCTACCCTGATACCCTGGATGGTGGAGCGGACGGTTCCATTTGAACCGCTGGGATCACTTATCGGTTTAGGCGTTTAGGTCCAGGATGGGCCTCAGTTCCCGATTTTTGGGGCACTAGGAAGAAGATGGAGTACATGCCTTCCCCTGTTCCTGAACCGGGACTGGTTGTATGGCCCTGTTCTGGATTAGCTCTGCCAGGATGTCCTGTACCTGGTGAGGTGAGGCCTTCTTCTGGAGATCGTGATGAGACAAAACGATGAGGGATTGATGGGCGGTCAACTCTATTGCGTATCCCTGAGACCACGCCTCGGACCCACCTGTCCGACGCTGGGCCGCCCAGTGATGGGCGAACAGGGCGAGCCGCTGACCGACGGGGTACGAGTTCTGGTGAGGTGGCTCGGGAGACTGAGTCACTGCTTCCCTGAACCCTCTTCCACGGCCTCCTGACCTTTGTCCCCGCCGCCTGAAGGCGGGGGATTTGTAGTTGCTGAAGGCGGGGCGAGTAGGATGAGGAGGGCCTACTCCGAAAGGACTGGTTCTGTGGATAGGAGTCCCTCGGGTTGGCTCTTGACCCAGGACGGAACCTGCGCTCTGGCCGGCAGATGTGAGGGTCTTGACCGATTTCTTAGGAGGTCCCTGCCCTCTTCCTCTGTTTTAGATAATCTTGAGGCCTTCCCCAAATACCTGACTCCCTTAAGGGGTAAGTTCTGAAGTAGAGTCTTAGATTCTGAATCGGCATCCCAGAGCTTGAGCCATAGTGCTCTGGGGCCGATTATGATTGTGGCAGCCCTGGCCTGGAGGCGAGTGAGTCCACCGCCATGTCCGCTAGGTATTTGGCTCGCCGAGGTGCAGTCTAAAAGTTCAGCCTCCCTGGACTTTGGACTCGCCTGCTCCTGAAGTTCCTCCAGCCAGTGAATCTGGGCCCTTGAGGTATAGATTGCCGCCGTCATTGCCTTGGCCATGGTGCCCTCGATTTCAAAAGTCCTCTTTAACATGTCTTAGATTCTCTTGTCGGTCAGATCCTTGAGGGCTATGGTACCGCACGGTAGCACGGTCTTCTTACTCAAGGCCGCCACTTGGGGATCGATGGAAGGCGCCTTGCACCAGGCGTCTGACTTGTCGCCCTGAACCGAGTACATCCTGTGTAAGTTCCTTCGGTTTGGCATTCTGCCCGGGTCTGTGGATTGCCATTCCGTGTGGATGAGTTCTTCAATGGCCGGACAAACTGGGAAGGTCTCTGACATGGTGGTCCTTAGCTGGATCATTGGGTCCAGCTTCGATTCCGTCTTGTCCCCCTCCTGTTCCTCTGTGGGTAGGCCCATGGTCGCCTTGATGACCTTCATCAGACCGGGGATTGTTTCAAATGCGCACAACTTTGACGTCAGTGACGGAGTTGCTTGCTGATCGATGTCCTCTATGTCTGGTTCCAAGCCATGCTCCTCCTCCTCCTCCTCGTCAAATTCATCCTCTTTGTCTCTCTCTTCCGGGGTGCCATCCTGGGGGGTGCTGGGAAGAGGGACCTCTGGAGCTGGTGTGTCCTCTGGAGGGTCTCTCTCGTGTGGGGGCTCTGCGTTGGGTTGTCTCGATCTGTTTTGGGTGAGGGTCTGCAGCTTCTCCATTATCTTCAGCATGAAGTTCTGCTGACTCTCCATCATGGCCACCGCTGCTTGTTGGTTTTGTATCAGCAGAGAGCCCGGGTCCACCCACGTCGAGGTGCTGGGGCTGGGGAGAGAAGGAGCTGGAGGGGCGTTCTCTCCGTCGAAGCCAGTTCGTCGTCCATGAGGCAGGCTGCGCAGAGAGGGCCTGGGGTTTGAGGGAGGAGGGTGGTGCTGCACGCGGTGCACTTCTTTGCCTTAACCATCTGTAAGATAAAGAGAGAGGTCTGAGCGAAGGAAGATGACTCCGGAACTTTGCCCCCTATGCCCCAAGGTAACGCCCACAGGCGGGGGTTGGGGTGGGAGGAAGGGTCGAGGAGAATGCTGTGATAAGGGCGCTTATGAGGGCCCTTAGACGGGCCAGAATGGAAGGATGCTCCTTCCCAAGATCCTCACCTGCCTATCCCCTTGAGATGGTTCTTACTCTGGAAGAGCCGGGGTCTGCTGTGTGAGGGGCCGTGGCCACGAGTGATGGGATAGGGTCCGAGGGCCTGCCAGGGTCGCTATGGAGGTACCCAGGCAGACGCCTATGTGTCCTACTGGGGTCGCTATGAGAGGGACCCGGAGGAGTAAGGATGTTTCCTTTTCCAAAATTTTTCCTTTTTTTTTTTAAGACACTTTAAGGTCAAGTGATTTGCTCAGGGTCGACACCATGCAACTGGAAGTGGTGGAATCAAGTCCATGTTTGTTAGCTGATGTCACCCTCTTGCCCTCTTCCAGATCTGCAGGACTAAGGTCTTAACTCCATGGCTATGCTGCCTGCTTGGGAGTTGGAGGGCCAGCTATGTCCTCTCGCCTCTCTGCCCCATTTTTTTATTTGTTTCCAGTGCAATCTGGTCCCTAGAGGAGGCCAAAGACGCCCCCGTGAGAGGCCCCTTAAGAGGAGTTCACCTGATGAGAGAGGGCGTCGCCCTGAAACCTAGGAAGGTGCCGCGCGACGTGGCTGCCCAGGGAGGCATCTCTCCATCTGATTGGGCGACCGAGCGGCCGATGCCAGCCCCCGCGTGCCGAGCTCCCGAGGAGTCACATAGAGGCCTCTTGCCCGGCCAGCTTCCCGACAGCCTATGAGGCCTGTAGTCGCCGGCCAGATGGCCGAGGAGAAGGGAGGCAGCCGCCCACTTTTGCTCGAGCTGGAGCCACGCCAGTGGATTGGAAGGCCCAGGAGGGCCGAGTGGAGGCGGCGGTCGCACAGTCGGCGTCTGGATGGGCGGCCCGGAGAAGCAGGAATGGCCGCACGGGCCATGGAGGATCCGGTGAGTCGCGAGGGAGGGATAGCCTAGGGCGAGGTAAACACACCGTGGGGGGGGGGGCCATGGAGTCGCGTGGAAAAGAGGCGACTCGAGGTAGGCATTGCAGGCCAAGGCCTGGGAGGGAGGTAGCAGAGGCCCTGAGGCCTAGAGAAGGAGGGACCTTCGTGGGGAGGGCTGCAGTGTAGACCGCGGAGTCGCTGGGAGCAGAGGCGACTCGCGGGTTTCTCTCAGGCGAGTGCCTGACAGGGGAAGGCCCGCGAGGCCGCGTGGTCAACGGACCCAGTCGCACGCCGCCAGGAGGCCTGAAGGCAGGGCTCTGCCCAGAAAGCAAGGAATCGCTCAGCAAACCATATGAACCTTGGAAAGAGCCAAAATAAAGGCTAAACATTATAAAGAGAAAACTCCTGAGATAGCAGGAAATATACTATAGACTAATGTGCTGTGCTTGGTTATTCTGCCTCTTAGACCACAACAAACAACTACAGTGGCTTAAAAGCTGTTATTTTTTAAGAGCCTAGCTGTTCCTTTCTTAGATATAGCTGAGAAACATCAATTTGACAATGCATTAAATTCCAAGCACCTACAGAAGTTGTTAAGAAAAGCACATTTCCTACCTTAGAATTTAAAGAGCAGACAGGGGTTCTCTGGGTGCTTCTTGCCTATTCAGATGCACAAATTACAACTGGAGAGCAGGGGTTCCTGGGACCTGGATATACTGGAAATCTGATCTGGGTCATGTGCATCATTAGCCTATCAGGTGGGCTGTAACCCATGAGGTAATGTCTGGAGTGCCATGGGATGCCAACCAATCACAATTGGCTCTGCTGAAATCTGAACCTGTGATCTTCATGTTCCCAAGGCAGTGCTATAACCACCAGAGCACACTGCTTCCAAATGCTAGTAAACCATCTACCAAAGCGTACATAATCTGCACAGAAAATACTGTTCAGACAGCAGATCCAGAATGGATCCATTTCAAAAATCCTGCCCAGGAAAAGCATTTCTACAGCAATGAACTGGGATGTCTCAAACACAGGATTATGGCTTCTGCAAAGGATTAAGCATCAGATACTGATGAACTCTAGGGAACAAGCATATTGTTTATTCAGCTTAACCTAGTAATGAAGGACGCAGGGAAGAGAAATGCATTTAATGTTGTTGGGGCTATGCTGCACAAGCAATATTGTATATTGTCTGCACACATACCCTAACCTGCTTCAGTACAAACACACTCAGTTCCTTATAGCTTAAAAGTTAATCATGTTACTTATCACTTTATTTACATTGTCTAAGCATTCTTTTGTAAGTTCCTCTATGTACCAGTGAAATAAAATCTAAGCCCTAAATAGATTTTCAAGTTTTGCCAAAGGTAATAAATTCACATTAAACATTCTAGAGTTGCCCACTAGTTCAGGAGCATGGAAGCAGTGCTCCCAATTAAGGCATGACACATAAGCCGTGTTTTGTCTGTAGGAGTTTCACTGAGTGCATTCAGCCTACTGCTTGCCCTGAGACACCAGGGAAATGAGGTAAAGGATTTGGCACCACAAATGGCCAGCATTATAAAACAGAGACAGCAGATAAGATAACGCAAACCAGTATACCTGTCATTAAACACTAACAGGAAAAAAACACATATCTATTCAACTTAGGCACAGAAGCCAGGGTCTGTCTTCCTCTCAAGTAAAATCTGGACTTAAGCGACTAATTTGAGCAGGATTTCTGAGCAAAGCAATTGTTGAAAGGGCTGTAAAAAACTAAGATATCCATTAGCTGTCTGGATATAGAAATTTGTCACAGGAATACCTCAGACACATTTTGTTTCCCCATCTAAGCCCATCTTTTGCCACTCTGATATATATTGTGTTTGATGCCAGTTTCAGAACTATTGAGTACTGCTCTGATAGGCCTGTGCTGAGACTTCAAAATCCATTCACTGACAGAGGCAGAACTCCAGATTCCTGACCCCATGAAAGGAACTGTACAGAATGCTATCCACACAAAGCAAGCAATGCAAAACACAGTTTACAATTTAAACTTTCATTCGGACTCGGTTAAATATGGATCCATTGTAGGTGTGAACAGAATTTCTCATAGCATAATCAATACAAGCATCTGGGCATCAGAAATAATTTCTTGCCCCTCTTAAATTTCAGGGAATTTTCTGAATCAGGTCTGCTGATGTTAACTGTGACACTTGTTGCAGGAAACAAGAAAAACTCTTTAATACTTACTTTTTAAATTTCAGCAGAATATGAAGTCATAGCATGATCTGTCTGAGCCATCATGTGACACAGCCTTGGGATATACTGTATACATAGACAAAGGACTTTTTTCATTTTAATTTGAGCCACTGTATGATAGGAATAATGCATGACAGGGTGGGTGTTATGCTGGGATAACATCCCGTCCAACACCTGAGAAGGGATGTTATCCCAGCATAACACCCACCCTGGAATGCATAATTCCTATCATACAGTGGCTCAAATCAAAATAACAAATTATTAAAAGGTTTATTAAAGTGGATTTTGTGTCATTTTTTGAAAGAGCAGGAATAATTAGTAAAGAATAGTGTGTATTATGTGTTTTGGCCAATAGCTGGAGCTGCTGTGAAGTTAGTGTGAGTCTGTGTCTCTGTTATCCATGCCCACCATGTTGTTCTCCTGTGCAGTTGGTAGAAGGAAAGGGAGACAGTCTGTTTTGTATTTTTTTTATTTGGGAAAGGAGACTTTGTTGTACTGTTTGTTTGTCCATGAGACCGGAAGTATGCACCCCCCACCCCTTGTGGCTGTCATTATTCCTGTCATGACTTTTGGGAGAGAAGAAAAAGGAATAAAGAGAACATGAGGAAAAAAAGGTGAGTAAGTCATGTCTTTTATTTGTGTTGGAAAACCAGCTGTCCATCCCACTCGTGTATGTTTTCCATTGTGAAGTTACGCAGTCGGGTGCCCGCCTTTCAGCGCTCCACTCCTGCTTCACAGTTGCATTATGGTTCTCCTGGTATCCTTGTTGTATGTTTTGTACTGGGAGAGAAAAAGTTAGTATAACACGTGTATACTGTGCTTTCTTTGGGTGCGAAGCACTGATTCTGAGCGAGGCGGGAGCGTTGATTCTTAGTGGAGCGGGGATTGGCAAAGATGACCGAAGGGATGGCTGTGGAGTGATTTAAAAAAAAAAAAAAAATTTCATGTGGTCATTAGTGTGCTCATACTAGACCCAGGATGTTGTGCTGGAATAACATCCTGGCTCCAGTCCCAGTCTGACCAATCAGGGAGGAGCATTCTTTCTTGCCATTGTATAATAGACTTTATAAAATGGGTAGGAAAGTTAATGCATCCTGATTGGTCAGCAGATCTGCAATGTAGACTACTACCACTGGTTAAAAAAATGTTGATAATCAGGAAACAGCAAACTAATGTACTTTATTATACAATGGCAAGAAAGAATGCTGCTCCCTGATTGGTCAGACTGGGGCTGGAACCCTAACGAAACAATAATATTGGAAGATTTTAATTTAGATTGGAACTCTCAAAAATTAAACAGCTTTATAAATCTTTGTCATGATTTTGAACTTGCTCAAATACTGTAGAACTGTTTATTCTTATGCAAGTTACATTTAGTCCACAACACTAACTGACTGCAGTTGTGAACATTTAATTTCACACTCTGCAATTAGCTTCTAATTCACACCCATTGAAAATCTGCAATTTTGGCCAGTTAGTGCCATTTTATTTTCACGCAATTATCTGTTGAGTGAATATAGCTATAATCATCTTACAACAATTATAACATGTTCTACAGTAATTGCTGAACCCACAAGACCACATGCAAAAAACCCTACCAACAGTTCCACACTAGACCTCATATTGATCAATAGGCCACACAAGTTCACCCATGCAGCTATATTCCACAACAACCTCAGTGACCATAATATTGTAACCTGTGTCTGAGGTCCACTTAAACAAGAACCTCATGTAAAATTTTATTTTTAAAAGTAGACTCACAAAATGTAATACATCTCACTACCTTGTTGACTTGTGCACAATAAATAGGCAACAGTTCTATCTTGCCCCCAACATCCATGAAGCAATCGAACATTTCTACCAAATATTGTTGGGAATCATAAACAAACACAATCCCTTGATAAAACAGAGGGTCAAAAAGAATTTGTGCCCTTGGTTCAGTCTAGAACTAAAAAAAGCTTTAAGAACAAGTGATAAACTCTAGACTATAGCGAGGCATATAAAATACAAAACTGCATGGAACACCTTTAAACAAATGAGAAACTGTTGTACTGAACTTATAAGGGACACTAGAGGTAAATTTTTCCTGTATGTACTGGATAACTAAAAAAATAATGCAGCCAAATTCCAGAAAGTGATAAAAAAATATTGAAGGCCAAAAATCAACCCCCTCTCCCTATATCAAAATCGAATCAGGAAGCAAATTAATAACAGATCAACATATAATTCTGAAAGAGTTACACTTCTATTTTGCCACTGCTGGACTTGCCTTTGGTAACTCTCCAGCAGTGTATAATCCCACCCCCTCAATGAAAACAGCACTACTCATACTCACCAGACAAAACTTTTTACATTACAGCCTACCACGTACAAGCAGGTGGAAGATGCACTAGTAAAGCTAGATACTAATAAAGCTGGATAATAATAAAAGTGCTGGAGCTGAAGGTCTAGACCCCTTATTTCTAAAACCTGGCTATTGTCTCCTTGCAGCACCAATAACCCAGTTTTTTAATTTATTACTTTCTAGCACAGAATTTCCTACAATTTGGAAAACAGCATATATCACACCTCTCTTCAAGTCAGGCGATGTATGCAACCTCAGTAATTACAGACCAATATCTATACTACCTACCCTGCCCAAGCTTCTTGATAAATTAGTTAACATTCAACTAAGGGACTATTTAGAGATTACAAACCTTATAAATACCATGCAATCAGGATTTAGACCAAAACACAGCACTACAACGGCTTTAGCTAAAGTCACCAGTGACTGGTTAAAAGCCCTGGACTGAAGGCAGATTACCGGAGCAGTATTTCTTGATCTTAATAAAGCCGTTGACACAGCTGACCAAATTATAATGATTCACAAGCTGGAGAATATAGGCATTGACTCAGCTGCACTACCATGGTTCTCAAATTACCTAACGGGCAGACAACAAGAAATCAAAGTGGAGGGTGCCCTTTCCTCCTATGCTATGCTACCTAGAGGAGTACCACAAGGCTCAGCCCTGGACCCTCTGCTGTTCATGCTGTACATTAAGGATCTAGGCAGAAGCATAACTACGGCTAATCTCCATTTCTATGCTGATGATACGGTCCTGTATATATCTAGGCCCTCCCTGTCCAGTGTATGTAATGATCTCCATCGTGAATTTGATCAACTGCAATTAAGTCTATTCCAATCAAAGCTGCTGCTAAATGCTAAAAAGACTACAATAATGTTCTTCTCAGCTGCTAATATGGTTCTTTTCACTCTCCCTGACCACATTTTAACCACACTATTAGGTGACTCACTTGAAATGGTGGACAATTTAAAATATCTTGGACTTTGACTTGACAGATGCATGTCATTCAATACACACATTGAAGACCTTTCCAAAGAACTAAGAATCAGACAAGGTTCTTCTACAGAAACAATAACTGTTTCCCAGTGGATATTAGGAAGAGGCTAGTGCAGGTCACCAATGTCCCCTCTCCTGGATTATGCAGATCTGAGTTATAGCCATTGTTCAAATGCCATGCTAAACAAACTAAATGTGGTGTACCACAAGGCTCTATGATTCATCACAAATTCAGCACTTAGACCTCACCACTGCCTATTTTACTTTATGGTAGGATGGTCATCCTCAACCACAAGGAGGCTTAAAAATCTACATCTTTGGGCCTGAAAAACGAAAACCAAAGATGTTCCACAATATATTTCATCAACTTGTCTCTTAGTAGCTATGAATTAAGGAAATGCGATTGCATCCTTCTTGGTATCCCAAAACATGCTACCCATTATGGTAAAGCAACGATTAGCAATGTCATCCCTACGATCTGGAACAACCTACATAAATCACTTAAAATCTCTAGCATAGTCAGCCCAGGTATCTTTAAATCACTCATAGGAAAGCACAACATTGAATCCTGTGCCTGTAATTAGCATAAATGTAAAGACCATCAGGTTACTTGCCCGTAGCACTGAATCCTGCACATGTAATTAGCATAAAAGTATGACCATCAATGGACATATCAGTCACTTGTTCTGAATTAGATCCTTCTGAATTGTATTTATGAATGCCACGAGCTATTCTTATGTCCCTGGGATGCACATGAATTGTATTAGATAGGCACTTAGAACTCCTTCTTGCTTTACTTTACTTTATATAATAGTAAGTAAGTAAGTAAACTTTAATTTCAGAGGCTCTGGGCACCATACAAAAGAGGTGTGAGAATATACAATCACAACAAACAAGGGTCAAAACAAAATAAATGCAAATCCGTACAGTAAGTCAATAAATAAAACGATAAAACAGTTAACTAGGCTGTAGCTGATTTCCGAATGCTTCTTTAAAAAGGTGTGCCTTCAGACCCCACTTAAAAGCTTCCACTGATGAATCCTCCGTCAAGGACTTTGGGAGTGAGTTCCAGAGAGCTGGGCTGGCCACCTCAAATGTACAGTCTCCTGGGGTTTTCAGCCTGTCTGTCAGAACTGCCAGGAGTCCACCGATGGAGAAGCAGAGCGAGTGCACTGAGTAGACAGGTGTCAGGAGGTCATTCAGGTAGCCCAGGCCCGAGCTGTATAGGGCCTTATAGGTGAGCAAGCCAACCTTGAAGGTAATCCTCCATCTGACAGGCAGCCAGTGCAGATCACGCAGGACTGGGGTTGCATGGCAGGACCTAGGGAGGCCTGACAGCAACCTTGCTGCTGTGTTCTGCACCAGCTGTAGTCAACAGAGATTCCCTCCACTGATCCTCAAGTAAAGAGTGTTACAGTAATCTAATGTTGATGTGACAAAGGCATGCACTAGCTAGGGTAGGTCACCAGGTGGAATTAGGGGTTTAATCCAGATGACATACCTCAGGTGGTAGAAACCTTTCTGGATGATGCATGACACCAAGCTTCAAGTGTCAGCCCGTTGTTAAGGACGATGCCCAGACTCCTCACCCTAGTGGAAGCTACTAATGGGGTGGAGCCCAGGAACAAACCTGTTCCCGACCCGGCAGCAACCATATCATGACAGTGACCAGGCTCAATCACTAGTACCGCTGCCTTGTCAGGGTTAAGTCTCAGTGAATAATAATAATACTGTACTATAGTCTATACCTATTCCATGTATGTGGTACTGTATGCTTTTTTCTATCAATTCCTTGCGCTATGTTTGTATCTCTCTAACTATTGTACTGTTTTATTTATTTATTTTATTTATTGATACTTGGATTAAGACCTTTGAGCTAAAAGCTCATTTACAGAGGTTCCACTTCCAACAGTTACATCGAGCAGTGCAACATATACAGACAATATTCTGCTTAAAGTTGGACCAGCATAACATTCTGTGGTGATTTGCATATGCAACCCATGATGCTTTGCATTGTGGGGGCATGTGTGATTTTGTATATACAGACAAAACACATAGTGGCATAGTGTGCAATACAATAACTCTAGGTAGGTTAAATACAATTTAACATGATGAATAAACATTGAAATTCATAGTTACATAAAGAAACAAGGTACTGGTGCAGAAAGTACAGTGCTAATTTAGTTCCTAATAACATTTTAGTAACTTTATCAAGCAGTCTTGACAAGGGCAGTTTGTCTGAAGCATTGCCCTGGAACTTGGGGGGGGGGGGGTTAAAATGTAGCTATAAAGTAGCATTTTCATAAATAGTGTGGGGGCATTTAAGGAAGACTAGGCAGGGTGAGGGTGAAAGAGGCAGGGGGGAGGTGGAGAGGAAAGGAGGTGAGAGGAGAGGGATGAGGGAGGGGAGAAAGCTGGGGTATGAGGCAAGGTGGGGAGGGCCTTAGTAGAGAGTTAAGAAGAGCAATACCAGGTGTTAGAGGATGCAGTCACACATGGAATTGGTGCTCACCAGGTGCTTCTTCAGGGCTACCTTAAAGAGGCCTATCTTGTTACAGGATTGAAGGTCAGGGCTGAGAGAATTTAATCATTTTGGAGCTCTGTACACAAACGTGTGCTGGCCCTGAGAGGTGCAATGGAAGGGAATAGTTGACGTGTGAGCAAACACTTCTAGTTCTCCTACTAGCATTAGTGGGTCAAAGGAGACCAAGAATCCCTGGTGAGGTGAAACCAAGAATGGACTTTTTTGCAAGTAGGCAGGTCTGGTATTGTACCCTGCAGTCCAGGTTTAGGTTTCATTGCATGCTGTTCTACCCAGGACCTCCTTGTAAATGAATTTGCTCAATGGAGCCTTTTCCTAGTGAAACAAATAAACATCCTTACCTGCCAGTTGTACCAGAGAAATCTTTGCTGTGTACCCTGCCAGATAACATTGAATCCCTGGCTTTATTGAGACCTTCTGTGGTGTGTGTTTGTGTGGGAGAGAGGTAAACGTTCTGCCAGTAGACTTCTGCAGAAGTTTAAATTCCTGCATTCCATGACAAACAAACATTCCATCTACTGAAAGTGTGGAAAGGCAGATGATAGACAGTAGGGGATGGAGATAGAGAATAATTAACCCCTCAGCATTAACAACATAAAGGATAAAACATGAGGTGGTGTGTGTAACAAGATGTTTACACACACCCAAGGGGTTAGATGTGGCAATTTCAAATGTAAACTGCCATTTTTCAATCAGAGCATGTTGATTAACTTTTGGGCAGCTGCATCAGGGGTGGCTTAACTCATGCTCCTATGACTTACTGTCGGGAGAGCAAAAGTTTGATGACGGCACCTGTGTAAAGTTGTTCTTCATGTTCTAAAGTGTTAAGAACAACTGATTCCAATTGATTCAGCCCTGGAATGTTCTTCTTAACACTATAAAATGTGAAGTATAAGTTTTGAAAAACACCAGTAAAACATGATTGCTGTGCATTATTACTTTTAACTAGTCACTTTTAATAAAAGAAAAGACCGGTTTTTAATTTAATTTTAAGAGTTCTTAAATTCCCCGTCTTATAATCGTAATAAGGCATGTCAGGGTGTGGGTGGTTATGTGATAACCACACTTTCAGGTGCTGAAGGTCCCTGTTGTAAATGCCTCGTACCTCACAATACATCTGGGCATATGTTCATCACATAACTACCCACACCCTGTTGTGTTTTATTGCTTACCTGACGGACTGTGGGGAACAACAATATTTAATATTGAAAATCACATGCTGCTGTCTCCAGAACTTTAACCTAGGAAAATGGAAGTGCATGAGTAAGATTTATCAAGTGAGTTAATGGCAAACTGCAGTACAGTAATGGAGGACAGACTCTGGTTTGGGAGAGATCTCAAGACTCTTGCAGTCACTCACTGGACTAGGAGATGGCAGGTACATCATGGGGGCGGGGATTGATACATTCATGTCCTGAGAGGGGGATAGAGCATGTTACTCGATGATCACTAGTGACCTGAAGCACTCCACGCAGTGCAAGAAAGCAGCAGCAAAGGCAAACAAGATGCCGGGATGCATAACTAGGGGGATCAGTAGTAGGAGAGAGGAGGTTATACTGCCCTTGTACAGGCCACTGGTAAGGCCGCATCTAGAGTATGGTGTTCAGTACTGGTGCCCACACCTCAAAAAGGACATTAACCTGCTGGAGAAGGTACAGAGGAGGGCTACAAAGATGATAGTAGGTCAGCAGGATAAGGCATACGAGGAGAGATTGAGAGCACTGAACATGTCCTCCCTGGAAGACAGAAGAGAGAGTACTTGAAATGAATAAATAAGGTTAATAAGGAGAGTCTCTTTCAGCTGAGTGGTAACCATAACATGAGGTGGCACAGTCTTAAGCTGGAGGGTGGGAGGTTTAGGGGGAGATCAGGAAGAGGGTGGTGGACACTTGGAATGCGCTGCCGGAAGAGATCATCTCACTAAAGACAGTGAGCAGCTTTAAGAGAGGCTGGGATAGGCATAGGAGGAAGCTAAGGATCATGGGCAGAGAGGATGGGAGGAGTGGTGAGAGAGGGCGGGGACATTAGCTCAAGCTGTGGACCCTGCAATACGAGCAGACTTGATAGACCAAATGGCCTTCTTCTGCTGGCTTCTTCGTATGTTCGTATGTAATAAGACATGACAGGGGGTGAGTTATGGTGGGACATCGGAACACCTCGGGTGGGTTGAAGCATACGGCCGAAGGCCGGGTACTTCCAACACCTAAGAGATGAAATGGATCACTTGTAGAACACAGTAGTAGTAGATTTTATTTCTTTGTGGCGCCCTTTCTGGGAGGCTCAGGGTACCATTACAAGAAACAGCAACAGAAGCAAGAATCACAAACAAATAAATCTTTAATAATAAAATTAAATAGCAGTCTCAGCTATATTAAAATACACATAGAAACATAAATATCAACTACTATTTAAAAACCTTAGTGGGGATAACACTAAGGAACTTTCACTCCCCATAAGCATGTGCAACCAGATGTGTCTTAAGACCTCTTTTGAAAGCCTCCACTGTGGTGGCCTCCCTCAGTGCCCTCTGCAGGGAATTCCAAAGGACTGGACCCACAGCCATGAGACCTGGTCTCTTGAGGTTTTCAGTCTGGCACTGAGAACAACCAAGAGGCCCTCCTTAGTGAAGCAGAGAGGGTGTGATGGCATGTAAAAGTGCACAAGATCACTCAGGTAACCCAGGCCCAGCACGTGTAGGGCCTTATGTTTTTAAGCCAACTTTAAAGGAGATACACAACTTAACCGGAAAACCAGTGCTATTCATACGGTGCTGGGGAGCTATGACTTGACTTCAAAAGGCCGGTCAACAACCTAGTAACTGTGTTCTGCACCAGCTGCAGGTGCTGAAAAGTATCTCTACTGACTGCACGATATAGATTATCACAGTAGTCTAGTCCCAAGGTCACACAAGCGTGCACCAGTGAGGACAAGTCATCTGGGGAGATAAGGGATTATAACTTAGTAATAAATTACCTTCTCAGATTCTTGGTGGAACGGCACAATATGAAGAGACAACAGACAAGTGATCAATAATACAGCCTTACTACCAACAGTGTGATCACCGGGAGAATGCCAGTTTTCCTTACCTAGGTAAATGCAGTCTCTCTTCTCAGAGAAGTTACATGCTACAAAGGGTCTTATACTCCAATAATTGTCATGGCAACTACTAAAGGAGATACATAAAAGGTATATAACAGGCCAGAAACAGGTGGCCTGAGTAACCATCCTAACTAACATGAGAAGTTGCTTAGCTTGCATAAGATAGTGTAACACAATAGGTTGTCTATAAGTCCAAGGTCATAATAGCAGTACAATTACTAAGGATGGCACTGTTGCCTTACTTATACAGAATATAGTAAAAATAGAGTAAAAGCATCTCTCATAGCTAAAATACATCAGTAAAACATAATACAGCATAATATGCATTAGTAGAACACAGATCCTGACACTTATGCTTATACGACAAGTGTCTTCACCCTAAGGCTAGTACATGTACCTACATACAGATTGCTGTCCACGAGGTGGAGTACAATCAGGGTAGCTGGACTATGGATAACAGGATCTAATCCAGCAGATGTTCCTGCGATGGTAAAAGTCACTATGGACTACTGCTGACACCTGAGCCTCACATGTCAAATGTCAACCCTCTCATCCAGAATGACTCCCAGATTTCTTACTTTTGCAGTAGCCACAAGAACAGAAGGGCCAATCTGAAGCCCTGTCTCTCTCTTGGCAGCTGCGACTCCCCCCTTTCTGACCCAGCTCAATAATCATACTTCAGTTTTATTCAGTTTAAGTCCCAGCCAACTCCACGACATCCTGTCTTGAATCTCCTCTCAGCCAGGAACTTATTCAGCACATCCACCATGCCAGGCATCTCAAGTGCAAAACACAGATAAAGCTGAGTATCATCTTCATAGCAATGAAACCCAACTCCATACTGTCTAATGATCCTACCCAGCAGCAGCATGTACACCACAAACAACATGGGCGAAAGGACCAACCCCTGAGGTACCCCACTCGGCAGAACCATCAGAAGTGAGGAAAAAGTTCCCATAACTACCCTCTGTGTCCTGCTCATGAAGTAGGACTGAAACCAGCAGATGACTTTGCTGGTTAGTCTCACATATGCCCTGAGTCAATCCAATAGCAACCCATGGTCCACGGCATCAAATGTAAAGGAAGGATCAAGGAGAACAAGAATTGACTGCTCTCCCTTATCTCTTGCCCTAAGTAGGTCATTATGCACCCTGACCAATGTGTCTGTGCTGTGCCTTGACCGAAAACCAGACTACAGAGGCTCGTAGATGTGAAAGGGAATGAGGTGCGTTTTGAGCTGCAGTGCAACCACCTTCTCAACACCTTTACCTAAAAATGGCAGGTTAGAGATGGGCCAATAGTTTGCCAAGACGTCTGGGTCCAGAGTTGGTTTCTTCCATAGGTGCTTCATCAATACATTTTTCAATGCATTTGGCAAAATCCCTCTGAGAGGAACACTGGACAATCTCTGTGAACACTGGGCTCAGCTGCCCGACACAACTCACTCGTAGCCAAGTTGAGCCTGGATCTAGTTCCCAAAATGTTGGCCGAAACTCCAGGATCACTTGACTCACCTTATCCATTGTCACTGGCCTGAACTTTTCCCTACTGAATGCTACTGTGGCCCACTGCCTCATCACTGTTGGTCTTTGACAGCCCACTTCATGAGATCCCAGTCTGAATAGAGGATGTGGTTTTATAATTATATATTTTATTTTTTACGTAATTATGTATCCTATATTTTTATATAGGCTATAAATATGATATTTTTAAAAAAAAATTTTTTATTATTAAATTTTGCAAAAAAAGTTACAAAAATGAACAGTGTTAAAAAAAAGTCCAATTTGGACATTGTATTGTATAGGTGGCACCAAACTGTTTACTGGCAGTAATGAGGATAATATGAGGGCAGCTAGGGCTTTGCTCTTTAGCATGGCCGAGCAGGCCACATTCACCGTGGGTGTCAGTTGAGAGGCAGCTTCCATGGTGTTAGGTCAGGCTGAGTGGTTTGCAGTTGGACCAGCAGCTGGAGTTTTAAAATTGCCATGCTGGTTTATGTGCATGGCTGGGGTGGATGATGTGCACATATGAGCAAACTGGTCAGAAAGGGTTGGCAGGCGGGTTATGTGTACTCTAGATCAAAGTGGTTGGAGAGTGTTTTACTTTTTTTTTTTTTTTAAATGGGCTGAGAAAACAATAATATTGGCCACATGAAGCTGTGTTGAATGGAAGTGGTTGGAGATTTGACCAAAGCTGTGACTGCTTGACTCTGGCTCAGGTACGGCCAGTTTGTTTTTAAGTAAGAGCATAGGAGTATATTTTGAGAGCTGCATCCTGATGGCATGGTACTACTTTCAGCCAGGTGTTTGTGCTAGGATAATGGCCTGGCTGAAAGTACCTCTTAGCTAATCAGGATCAAGCATTTTAACTACCCATTTCATAATATCTAGCAGCCCCTGATACTGAGTTATGAGCTGGACTTGGGGTTTCTAGAGGAAGACCACTGCCTGTGCCTGTTTTGACCATGGTTGGATACTGCAATGAACTTTACAAGCACTGAATAGGGGGCAGAAAGTGAGGAAAGAACCTGGATGTTAGGTCCCGGGGAAAAATTAATTGCTTTACTAAACCTCTAAAAAATCAAATGTAAGTTATATTCATATGGGTAGGATCACAGTACATTTGGTTCCAGGAGCTCATCAGTATTCAGTATTTGCATTTTAATTCTCAACCCATGTTATCTATGAATGCAAAACATGAACTCTGTCTTGTCTACCGTGTCTGTGATTGTCAACAGCACCATGCTCTAATCATCTGTTTACAGGGGTTAAAGTTCCTCCAGAGATGCTGTCATGGGGATCGCGCCCCTGTGGCTGGAGTGTAGTAAGATTAAGGTAAACCTATTGCTGTAGGTCAGAAGGCAATATATTTATGTTTAGTCACAATGAGCTGACAATATGTGACAAAAACATCCTATGATGCTGCTGCAAAGATCTTTGAGTTCCTGACGGCCTGAAGCACAGGCAGCAAGGCAGTTTGTTCAGGTGATGTTGTTAAACTAACGGCAGTAGCTCATGTGAAAACATCAAATAAGTCATTTTTGTATATCTCAATATGCACTCCTTTTCAACCTCTGATGCTGATCCATGTTGTTTAGTTTTGTTTCTGAATCCATTTATATGGTGCCACATTTCCATTCCCCAAATTAGAGCTTACGTTTGTGGGGCCTGGAGTTATTCCTGATGCCCACTGTCACAATACAAATGATGCTTAACCACAGGAAATAACATACAGCAGAGACCAGTGATAAAAACAGAGTGAAGAGTTTGGCGATTGCTCAGGTCAGTAGCAGTAGGGAGGGTAGCGGGTGGACCGGGAAGGATAAAATCACATATAGACAACAGTTCCAGGGGCACATAAGGATCTTTGCACAGACTAAACGGACCTTTGTTTTTTTCTGTTATCATTGTCTATATTTCTGTGTTTAAACCTGGCCACTTCTGTACAGCTCAGAATATTGATGGAAATGTGGGGCAGCCAGCCAGTCCGTCTGTGCAGCGGTAGCGCTACTGCTCGCGACACCGATGACCCAGGTTCGAGAATGAGCCTGGACCATCAGAAGGCCTGTTGGGTGGATCCTATTCCTCGGGGCGGGAGGGCATCATGTCCCACTGCTCTACCAGCACCTCAGTGACCACAGATAGTGGTGCAGGCAATACGCGATTTGAAGGCGGAAATATTGGAGTACGCCCATGGGTCGGCTACATCAGGCCTTGCTGGCAGCCACTCCCAATGCATGCTTCTGGTGGTTGGGGTGAGGAGAAAATGGGAAACAGTGAGCACAGTGCCAGGCAGATGAGGCACCACTGGTGACCCACTTCTACACCAGATCCAGGCTGTGGCACTCCTGGAGTAGACCTGCATCTTCACCTCCACCTCGAGTGGCCAGATGACTGCAGAAAAGAAATGTCAACGTGGCTGAATGCATACCCAGCCCCAGTGGGCAAGCTGGGAGTGGGGGGGCAGCACAGAAGTGTGTTGTGGGTGGGTGCAGGGACCAAAGAGATGCCACAGAAGGCTCTTAGTAGGGAGGGTAGCTGGCTTGGGGTAGCTAAAGAGGTCCTAGGCTGTGGCCAGAGAAGAATAAACAATACATGAAAAAAAAAGAAATGTGGGGCAATCATATTAAATGAAGCCCTAATTAATTATTTAAAATCTAAAAAACATATTAAAGCAGACTAAAAGTAATGAAAAGGGAATCATACAAGACAGGAAACAAAGGGCAATCTAAAGTGTATTTTTTTTTCGTAATATTTAACTTGGAAAGGTACACTGAGCAGTGATAATTCGTTTCCAGATGTATCCTCTGTGTGTGTGTGTGGCTGTGGGTTACATGGACCTGTATGGAATGTTGGCTATGATGCTGTAGAAACTCGACAAACTTCTTCAATGAGTGCCATAGATTCTTTTTTTTCAGTCCTAACTTCATCCTCCTTATTCAACCCCCCCCCAATGTCCCCTCCCTGGAACAGTACCCCAGCCCTGTCAAATGGCTTCCCTAGGACTTACCCACTTCAGTGTGTCCTCTGCCATAGCACTCATGTCAGAAGAACTCAGTCCATGGTGCCGGGCCTGTGACGGACAGGATCATTACCCAGCTACAGGTGGAGGATTTTCCTTCTATGTTCGTCTCTGGGAGCCTCCAGGTGGCAGTTGACTAATGGGATTTGTGAACCCCGGTCTCCAAGGGAGGAGAGGTATCAAGGGACGCTCAATTCTTCTTGCCTGGCTAGCTCCTGAATGACAAGCGTTCCTTTCCAAACCTGAGTCTTTGTTGTAGCAGGTGGTGAGGCAGTCAGTGCCCTGGATGCCATGCCACTGGGCCAGACAGTGTCATGGATTCTTTAACTTCTACAAACAAAGATAGAATCACACTCTCGGGATCCCTCTGTGCACCAAAAGGCTACTCATCCCCAACTCAGGCCAACACAAAGATTGGTTCACTCATAGAGCAGAGTAGGGTACAGTAGGAGATCAAAGTCAGTATAATTATATAAAGTGACCTATGCCCTGTAATACCATATCTTCAGGCCAAGTAACTATAGTGTTACCAATATCAGTGTTTCATGCTCTTAATGACCAAATGCCCCAGTGCTTTGAACTGTGCTAGATCTTCTTCAGAGGCAGGGTTTTGACCTTGAGTATGTACTGTACCATTAAACCCTCATTTAAAGAGGCAAGTGCTGATAAATGCAAATACATCGATTAAAACACTGTATTCCTCACATAAAACATTGTGTTTCTATTGTAGCTATTTTGTGTTTGTGTTTCTATTGTAGCTATTGTTTATACATATGCATATAATGGTTATTCACACAGGACAGTTTCATGGATTCCAGTAGTAGACCTAACAGGGAGTAAAGCAGATGGACTAGAACTCACTATCCCGAAGAGTTGGGGGTGGGGCAGGGGAAGAAAGACAGTATTTAAATAAAGGAATATAGACAAAGATTGAGAGAGTGGGTGTGGAGGGTACACATGCATTATAGCAGGACCCACCTTGTGTAAAATGTGTAAAATTGCCACTCTTCTCATCCCTTCTGCAGTGTGGCACTCTTCCTGGGGTGATACAGAGGGCATCCCCCCCACCTTTCCCCTTAGACTAATTCCATCTAGCTGCCCACATACACATGCACTCTGAGTCAGATCGGGGGAGAAGGGCTAGGTTAACCGATGTTTTGGGTGTGGGGAGAATTCTGTGGCTTCTGCTGGCCCTCTGCATGTACAGAAGGGATACTGATCCTTTTGTAAATTATGTTCATATTCCTTACCTATCATAACTCAACACCTCATACACAGGTGGTTTCTTTTTTGCACAAACTTTTTATTATTTTCCAACATAAACACAACAACTTTACAGAGAAATGGTGGAAACTGGAGGAAAGGAGTCACACCCGTCCTCCATGGCCTAATGGGCCCTGAATCTCAAGCCTCTCACCAATTACACACTGGTGGTGCAGAGGTACTTTTACTGCGTCGTAGCAGTGCATAAAAACTTACACAATGTAACACAACAGTGAAGGAGAAGAAAAAACAGAAAAAAGGAAAGAGTACCTAGTGAAGGAAGAGGGACTCTTCTGTGAAGATCCAATGACCGGTGGGACGTCATGGTAGCAACTCCACATATAGGGAATGTTACTTCAATCTTCACCACACATTCCTCTGCACTACAGCTAAACAGATGAAGGGGACCACAAAGTAACATGGCTACCAACAAAAAATTACTATAAAATGCATATATTCTGTCTGGTGTCTGTTCAACTAACATAAAACAACTTGTCTGGTCCTGTCCAGGGGAAAATGTAATCCATTTAAGGAATTTGTATACACAATGGGGTTATTTAGGGTTCAGCCTACCCCTGTCCTGGTACTCAGGTACGCCATGAAGGGTGCCCAGGTATCATGGTAGGTACTCAGGCAGTCTCTTACCCTCTGCGTCATTTTGTCAAGGAAGGTTATTGCAGCAAGGGAGTTAAGTAATTCTGTAAGACTGAGGACATTCACTATTCGCTACCTTGAGAGCAAGAGCTGCTTGACCTGTATGCCCAACAGGGTTAGCCAGCTTTTCTCGGATAGGGTGAGCTGCACAGAGTCAGGAAGAATTCCCAAAAGCCAAAATTCTGGGGTCGGAGGGATCTGTTTATGGAGTGTAGTTTGAGCAAGGGTCAGTCCCTGGGTCCACAAGGGTGAGATGCTAGGACAAAACCAGAGGATATGCGGGAGGTCCCCAGGAAACCCTGAGCATCTCCAGCATTTGTCATTTGGAAGAAGTTTAGCAACAGATAATGCTCTGGGGGTTCTGTACCAAAAATGTAGGAGCTTGTTCTGTGTCATATGACTACTGGGGTCAGGTTATACTTTATGTGTTAACTTCCAGCAGGCACTCCACTGCTGCTCAGTTATGTTAATCCCCAGTACCTGTTCCCACTTTAATTTGACTTGTGTGTCTGGTCAGGAATATATTCTCTAATGGCTAAATAAATTTTACTAGCTACCCCTTTCTTCAGGCTAAGCCAGCCCTGCAGATTAGTGGGCTTGCTAGACGTCAGCCCATGGCATACGTGCTGTTGGACTGCACTTCTAATTTGCAGGTATCACCAGAAATCTGATCGAGGGATATGGTAAGCTCTCTGAGGGTCCTGGAACTGGGCCACTTGCTGGGTTCCAGGGTCCAGAAGTTGGTGAATTCTGGATAATCCACCCTGTATACACTGGGGCCATATTAACGACTCCCTACCCACTTGCAGTAACTGTGTACCCCACAATGGAGTGCAAAGGAGGGTGGTGCGGTTGGCACCCATCCGAGCATGGGCCGCTTTCCAGTATTTTAAGATGGGTCCAATAGTGGGATGGAATGACAACTGCTTTGCTAGGGGACCATATAGCAGGGAGGACATAAAAGGGATTCCAGCCCGTGCCTCCTCCATCTGGAGCCACTGTGGAGAGAAGGAAGTATGGGGGGCATACCATTGCAAAGTCTGGGCAGCACGAATACGCCAATGTGTACCCTTCGAACCGGGACAAGTTCCATCCCCCTTGTCTCCAGTGCACCTTCAGCTTCTGATGGCTGTATCTAGGGGGTTTCCTCTCCCAAAGGAGATTCTCTATTAATTTATCAATCTAGGCATACCATTTGGGGGGGAAGGTGCAGTGGTAGATGTGAGATGAGGTACAGAATCTTGGGAGAGGTCACCATCTTAATGGCAGGTATTTTCCCCGCCAGAGTCAGATGGGGCAGCTTCCACCTCTCCAGTTCAGCACAGATTTGGGATAGAATGGGTGCAAGGTTGAGGTCCCAGATCTGAGGGATGTCATTGATGAACTTAATACCTAGATACGTCATACCCAGAGGGGCCCATCTCAGATTAAAGGGAGCAATCATTGTTTCCAGGCAAAGGGGATTTAATGGGAACACGTCTGTCTTGCTCTGGTTCACCTTAAGAATAGATAATATGGCAAATTTGGCTATGAACTGTACCAGAGGACCCAGGGAATGTTCTATATCCACTAGGGTGACCAGCAGGTCGTTGGCGTACATCAGGGTAGAGTAGCTCTCCATTACTATCATGATTCCCTGGATTCCTGGGTGTTGTCTGATTGCAGTGGCCACCGGCTCCACAGTGATCATGAATAATAGAGGGGACAGTGAGCAGCCCTGCCTGGTGCATCTCCCAAATGGGAAGGGAGGGATAGCAGGGAGTCTGTAAGAATTCGGGCCATCGGGGCAGCATACAATGTGTGGATCCACCCCAGGAAGCCCTCCCGAATCCCAGAAATTGCAGCACTAACTGTAGATAGTCCCATTCTAAGGAGTTTAAGATCTTCTCAAAATCTACAGCCAGTGCTGCAGAGGGTGTCGGATGGTCTCTCACTACTGAGGTTAGGTGGATCAAGGATCGGATATGATCTGCACTGTATCTGCCCAGAACAAAGCCCACCTGGGAAGGGTGGATCAGTTGGGATAAAAAGGGGCTAAATCAGAGGGCAAGGATCTTTGCAAATATTTTGCTATCCATATTAATTAACTATATTGGCTTATAGCTGGCCGGGTTGGTTGAGGGCTTACCTTTCTTGGGAAGAATTGTTATCACCACTTCATTCAACATGGGAGGAAAAGCCTGTGTTTCCAAAGCCTCATTACGCACCTTACTAAGTGGGGATGCTATTTCCTGTTCTAGCTGCTTCCACAGGTCTACAGTGAATCCACCCCGCCGGAGACTTCCCTCCCTGCAAGGTCTTAATTGCTGCCATCACCTACCATTCCTCTATAGGGGCATCTAACAGGTCCACCTGATCTTGGGATAGTTTAGGCATATTCAAGGAGGTCAAAAAGGCCTCAACCCCAGTTGGGTGTAGGGGGTGTGGGGGGGGGGAGTACAGAGCACCATAAAATGTTTACATTGTATTATTAATGTCCTGAGTTTTGGTCGGGATCTGTCCTGTGGAGTCCTGAAGAGCTGCTATGTATCTTTCAGCCTGTTGCTTCTGAAGTCAGTAAGCCAAGACCTTCTCTCCCTTTTCTCCCACCTCCCAGTACTTATGTTTAAGTCTCATTATTGCAGTTTCTGCCTTGCGTGTAAGGATATCTTTAATTTCCATTCATATCTGAATAATTTCTTTTCCCAGTTTGGAGTTGGCCATCACTCGAGGTGTGGCCTTAAAGGCCAGCTTCACCACCTTCAGCTGTGTCTCCAGGTCCTTTAATTTTGCCTTCCTCTTCCATCTGTTGGCTGTGGCATACCCCATTATACCCCTTTGGAGGCTGGCTTTGAAAGCCTCCCAGGTGTTTCCAGGGGACGTGTCCTCCATAGGGTTCTATTGAAAGAAGAGGATAGTTGATTTGCAGGCCCAGACAATGAGCTCAGGGTCCCTTAGCAGTAGAGGATCCACCCTCCATATAGCTGAGATATGTGGTAGGGGGCCCCACAATAAGTGTAGCTTCACCAGAGCATGGTCAGAGATCACTATGGGGGCTATTTCAGTACCCACAGTGGCCTGAGTAATTGGTGCAGACATCAGCCAGAAGTCCAGGCGGCTGCGAGAGCCATGTATTGAGGAGTAGTAGGAACAGTCCCATATTCTGGGGTGGAGTGTTCTCCAAATGTCAACCAACCCCATGTCAGCCATGAGCTGTTGCAGGGCCACCATCCCTCTATGATGAGGTTCACTGTGACACCCACTCCTGTCCAGGGTGGGCTCCAGTACTTAGTTAAAGTCTCCGCCTAACAGGACAGGGATGGGGCCGGAGCATGATGACTAATTTTTTGTGCCAACAAATGAAAGATCCCAGGGTCATCCACATTAGGACCATACACATTACCCAGTAGGATGCCCCTGTAGGGTCTCCATAAGGACTAACACCCAACGACCCATTGCATCTGCTTCAATTTGCCACGGACCTCCTTCAAATTTTTTCTGACCAAAATGGCCACCCCTCTTTTATGTGTAGGGGCCGAAGAGGAAAACATTTGCCCGACCCATTCCCTTTTAAGCCTATTATGATCTTCAGGGGTTAGCTTGGTCTCCTGTAAGAAGGCTAGATCCATCTTCAGCCTCTTTAAATGAGAGAGCACTTAATTGCACCTAACAGGAGTATTGAGCCCCCTCACATTTCACGTGGTCAGGGAGAGGTCATCCATTATGATACATTTGGAGAACAATGTACGGAGTATGCAAGCACAAAAGAACTGAGGTGTGAAGATGGATGTAGCCCCATCTCCCCCTCCCAGAACACTCCCAGACCACAGAGCATCTCAAAAATGCACAGACACCTATACAGTACAGCCAATAACACTGGTACCATCTACATTGATTTAGTAACCAAAATATCAACACACTGCTACTTCTATTAGTGCTGCTAGCCAGCTTAAACTATATACGATAACCCTGGCTCTCCACTTCAGGGGAAGAAGTGAGTTCTGGACGGGTGGCCGTAGCCTCCCAAGGCCTATTGTCTCCATCCTTGTTGTGGGGTGGGTACCTCTACACTATCCCTATAGTCCCTCGTGATATCCATGAGGTGCCATTTGCCCTTTAACACTAACTATTGGCACAGAGAGAGAAAAGGGGTGTGTGGGGGGTACATCAGTCTCGGGGTGGCTCTACCCCTCAAAATGACAGCTACCACTTGACTGAATCTGCCTAAGGGCTGTTATCTGGCTACTGCACTAGGGGGACACATTCGGAGTTCTAGGCAGGGGTACATGCCTTAAAAGAGTATTACATCACTTGCCCAGTTTGGGAAGGGGAGAAACAGATAAAACAGCAGAAAGAAGGGTCAGAAATTTACAAAAGAAGAGGTGAGGAAGGGTGGATCATCCCCATACTGTCTTATGCCCAGTGAACTACTAATGGGAGGCCATGGCACCCTTCCCCATTATCCCCTTACCTGAAACCTGCCCACAGCCCATGCAGAGCCTCTGATACCTAAAAGGAGTCAAGCGTACATGGTAAGAAAAAAAAAACACACAACAAAAAACAGCAATCTTAACACAACTTCTAAGTTAAATTTCCATAGCAGTTCAGTCATTATTTGCAAAATAGACAGCATCCCTCAATTCAGCTCCATAATGCCACTGGGGTCACTATTTAGGATCAGAGTAATGAAGGAACAAGCCAGGGGGGAGGTCTGAAAAGATGAGTGGGGAGACAGGGCCTGCCACTTCCCCAGACCAGGCCTTCGTGGTGGGGACCTATGCCATTCAGTGCATCTATTTCTCACACCCTGCCTGTGAAAGCTTCCCTGTCCCCCCACGCCACCACCCTACCCCATTAGACCCCAGTACTAATCTAAGCAAATCTTTGTGGGGAGTGTTCTTCTCATGTCGTCAGCATCTCAGTCCTCAGCTCTTGCAGTACCTCCTGAGGAGAAGAAGGTGTCAGGAAAGTCTCCTCAGTGGGTCTGTAAATGTCCTGCTCTAAAGGCCCGGCCCAGGCACAGTCCTCTCCCTGGGTCTGTTCTGCTCTCTGCTCTTGGGGCTGCGGTCTGTCGCTCTGGTGTGGCTGAAGGGAATCACTGTGGATCTGAAGGCCCTCTGTGTTGTCCAGTTCTGGAATCTCCATATCGGCAGGTTTTGGGGAGGGAGACCACAGGACTGCATAATGGTTAGCTCCTAACAGCAGTTCCTCCCTGTCACCCAGCCTCCTGCAGAGGGCACCTTTCCTAGGGCTGATATGAGTTGTAGCGACCACCAAGACATCCCCTCACTGCAGTTGTTTAGTGGCATGCCTTTTCCAATTCCTGAGGGGCCGAGACCATTTCCCCTACATATGGGTCATTTCTGGGAACCGCTCCAGCTGTTGAGGGGATGGCAATATACATGTGTGGATATCGATGATTCTGCTTGTAGAGGGGACTGGCCAACTGGGCAGCCACAAGCAGAGTCCTTCTGTCGATAATCAAGAAATCTGGTGAGGAGAAGATGAGGCCTGTCCTCCACCTTGGGTCATGGCACTAAAGTACGGTTGGCCCTCTCAGTTTGGTGTGGGGGTTACCTTGGCACTGAAGGATCTCGGGGAGAGTGTTTTGCAGAAAACCAGCAGCATCCGTTCTCTCTGCCCCTCTGGAAAACCTAGGAACTGGAGGTTGTTATGGCTGCTCTGGTTCTCTAGGTCATCCAGTTAATTGATAAGGAGCTGTATTACTCAATGATGTTCTCTTCCACCCTTGTGAAGCTCCCGGATGGCTGCATTGTGGCCTGGACTGTCTGCTCCACCCTAAAAACATGTTTCTCCATGTGCCGGATTGCCTCTGTGGTTTTGTTGGCCGCCGCAGTGACCACGTCCATTTTAATTACCAGCTGAGTGAACATCACGGGGATAGCCACCAGGTCCATGGAAACACCGTCTCCTGATGTCATGCTGGCAAGTGTGACGTGCAGGCCGTACACCCTAAAGAGAGATGCTGCCAAGGTAATCCTCAATGCTGTAGGAGTCAAAAGTTCTTATCTAGATGGTGCACCACTTAATAAAGCAGTTCTGATAGTTCTTAGGTGTAGGAAGACCACCAATGTAGGATTTAAGTCTGATTTCATTGAGAAGGGTAACAGAGCTCACGCACTAGCTGTCCATCTTAGTTAGACGCTTAGCCACGCCCCCGCCACACATGCTTTCTGACAATGGATTTTCACACTCAGAGAGATTAAGGAGACTATTATTACTCTAGGAAAAAATACATTAGTTTTTAGGACACAAAATGATTTCACTGTTCAGCATGGAGCACTGTACAAATCTCTGATGAAACCAAATATGGAGTACTGTTCACAGCTCTGGAGCCCTTATCTAAGGGAGACATTAACAGACTGGGAAAAGTACAACACAGCTTCACTAAAACCATTTCAGCAACCAAAAACATGGACTATGAGTCCAGATTAGGCCATCTAAACTAAACAAGGTGGGGTGGAAAGGATGAAAAGGGACTTGGCAAGGTTGGAGGAATGGTCAAATGTATGGCAGCTTAGATTTAACGCAAAGAAGCGCAAAGTAATGCACCTGGGAAACAAAAACCCAGGGAAGAGTGCACAATGGGGGAGATACTGACAACAACAAAAATAGAAAGGCACCTGGGGGGTAGTCCTATCAGATGACCTAAAGGTGGGCCAGCAATGTGAGAAGGCAATAAGGAGGGCTGGGGTATACTGGGATGCATAGGGAGAGGCACCACCAGTAGAAAACAGGAAGTTGTTGGCCCTCTGTACAGACAGTTGGTAAGACCACATCTGGAGTACTGTATACAGTTCTGGAGACCCCATCTCTGCAAAGACATAGAAAGCTTGGAGGCTGTCCAGAGGAGAGCAACCAAAATAGTGCAGGGTCTACACCAGGAGATATATGAAGAAAGACTAAAGGAGCTTAAGATGTATAGCCTTGAGGAAAGGAGAGAGAGGGGGGACATGATAGAAACTTTCAAATACCTCAAGGGAATCAACAAAGTCCAAGAGGGTAGCATCTTTCAGAAAAAGAGATGTGTACGAACAAGGGGGCACAATTTGAAGATAGAGGGGGGACGGCTCAGAGGTAATGTGAGGAAGTATTACTTCACAGAGAGAGTTGTAGATGCATGGAACAGCCTTCCTGAGGAGGTCATAGAGTCAAAAACCGTGGGGGAATTCAAGAATGCATGGGACAGACATAAGGCAATTCCAGTGGGGGTAGGAGAAAGTAGGCTGTTGGTTAACTAGGATATGCAGCTGATCCGTTAGGGAGGGAAATGGGCAGACTAGGTGGGCCAAGTGGTCCTTATCTGCCATCAAATTCTATGTTTCTATGTTTACATAAGAGTATAGAAGGTTACGGTGGGATATGATACTGGTCTTTTGATGCATGAAAACCAGTACAATAGAGTCAAACTTGAAACTGGCAATTAGATCGCCAAAACAAATCTCCACAAGAAGTGATGCATTGCAGTCGAAGGGGAGTATGGTTAAAACATCTAAAAGACTGAGGGTCTTTACACAAAGAATAGTATCACTGTGGAACAGATGACCTATGAAGTGGTATCAGCCAAATCTTCAGGACTATTTAAATCTGGACTAGACATTTTTTTTGATTGCTGGACTTCAGGAATTAAAGGATATATAAGCACTGCCAATTGGCTGAAGGACTCGATGGATTGTGGTTCCCCTCCTTCAGCAATCTTCATGTGTTCATTGCCTTCTGCTAATATTTAAATACTGTACTGTCTCAAACATTTTAAACTAAACATTCAGATTAGGACTATCACAGCCAGGTGACAGGAGCATGTCAAAGACAAATTCTCAATATAGCAAGTGATCAGATCTCTTGAGCTGACTGGAATTTTGTTCTTAAGAGCCAAACCAAGTTCTGTTCACTCACATGGTAGGTGATTCCCCTCTACCTTGCATTAAAATAAATGTTAATACTCATTCTGTTTTTTACAGTTCATATGCTAGGAATAGTGAACAGCAAAATCAGGGTAATATGAATAGTTTCTTGTTTTGATGATATTACAGCATTCAATTAAATGAGGGTGAATCAGATGGGAATATGTGTGACTACTTGTCACCCAATCACCCATAAATATATACAAATAAAAATCTATGCGCTGTACTTATGATGTATGCGGAAAATTGATAACTCTACTTAAACTTTCTTACCACTTTATACATTACAGAAACCCATAATAAATTCAAGTATAAACATTATGAGGACAAAAAACGATGCTGATCAATGTCTTTTTGACACAAATTCTTGCAGGTATTACTTATCATTGATATGTGATTTAATCCAGTGGCAGGCAAC